>OZ005618.1:10280000-16082500 GCA_963930655.1 Myrica gale
AGCTTGGATGGCCAAAAGAAGTCTGAATTGGTGAAATCACTTCATGAAAGGGTATGACTTCAAATTGAGTAGAAGAACGAGAAGTTTGCTTCCTAAGGAGATTGAGTTTGGGTGCATATGCGCAAGGAACGCTTCCCAACCCATTGAAAAACTAAATTGTACCCTCGGGGCAACGAACCTTTCCAATTTCTAGAGAAGATCCATGATAATGCTTATAAAATCGATCTTCCAAGTGAGTCTAATGTTTCTGCTTCTTTCAATGTCTCTCACCTTTCTCCTTTTGATGTAGATGATGATTCGTGGTCGAATCCTTTTGAGGAAATGGGGAATGATAGGCATCAAGGTGGACAGAGTCCTAGAGATCCATTGCAAGTTCCAGAAGGGCCAATCACAACATCAAGAGCAAATAAAATTGAGGAAGCTACGCAAGGATTGACGCAATCTACTTGCATCGAGTATGCCAATTTACATTATAAGACTCCACCGTTCAAGATGGCATCACAAGAAGAAGAACTCATCCTACTTCATGTTATACAAGCTACAGAGGGAGGCACAACCTAATGTTTAGGCTTCATATGTGTGGGATTGTTGGGCTTTTTATTTTGGGGTTACTGTTCACACGATGTTATTCATGCGATATTGTTTACTAGGGGTTAGTCCATGTTGTCCCACATTGTTTAGAAATAAGGGGCTTGTACAAACCTCCTCCTATTTAAGAGTTTTTTTTTTGTATTTTTTTGGACATCAAAAAAGTTAAGTATAATTTTGTTTGAGAGAGTTTATCTTTTAGTTTTTAAGTGAGATAAAGAACTTAGCAATGATTCTTCCTTGTGGCGTTCTAACTTCAATCTTGGTTCTTGTAACAAGAGTTCAACGGGTCAAGATTTGTTCCTTGGCTTGATTTGTGGTGTTCTTGGGTCTTTATTCAAATTGTTCGTGAGTTCAAAGGGTTTCAATCCTGTGGGTTCACATCATGTGGGAAACTGGGGTACACCCAAACTGGTTGTTTCATGCAACCAGTCTTGACTGATCCTAACTTCCGATTTCGGTCTCGAATGAAAGCAGAAGGGATTATGCATAGAAAATTTGCTGGTGACTCCCATTCTACAGAAACATATCCCCTCCTCATTGCCCAACTCATTCTCCATCCCTACCTAATCCTTATCCTTTGCCCTCCCCACTTTTTTCAACTCCCTACCGCACTCCCCTCTCACCTCCTTCTTCACTCGAAATTATTCTCCTTCCAGGTCCTCAGTCTCCATCTCAGCCTTTGGGTGCTTCTCAGTCATTATTGCAGGCTATTGTGGCACAAAGTGGTGATACGTGTGATATTTACATGTGGGATGGAAAATTCAAAGCTGATCTGTTGCCTACGGCTAGTAATGAACTAGACCTCGTCCAAACTTTAAATGTTGCGGTGAGTTGGAGAACTTGATTTCGTCGGGTGTTAGAAAAGGCCAATCCTCAAGAGTAGTTCAAGGTCTTTTTTTCATAAATGTCAAATCAGGAACAATCTGATCCACTTTCGCAGATTTAGTCTCAAGCTCCAGTAATTTCAAAATCAGGGACTCTTATTCCCTAAATTTCAGCTTCTCCTCTTAATTTAAATGTTTTTATTCCCGATATGGACTTAAGCCCTAATCCCAGTGAAGACCCAACCCACCCTTTAGCCCTTAAAGATCAATTGGACCTTCTGCCTTCCTTGAGGCCCATTTTGGGCCCAGTTCTCCCTACTCCATCCCCCATTCCTAAAAAGCAAACACATCGATCCACTTCCACCTTCATATCAACTAATCGGACTGAACCTTCTTATCAAAGTATCCGACATCATTTTAAGTCAAAAATTATTCTTGAAGAGGAAGACATTCTAATAGCAGCTCTTCGGATTTGCAACAAGGCAACCAAGCACGTTGGTCCTCTGCTCTTGAATACTGCTAATAAACGAAGGCAACGAGATAAAGGCTAAATCAAAGATGTTGTAGATAAGGAGGCGAGCCTTATCACGCCCCCAGAACCATGCGGCTCCTCTTTTGGAACTGTTGGGGTTTAGCCCGAGCTCGGATAGTTCGAGTTCTTCGGGCTCTAGTCAAGATGCACTCGCCTTGCTGTCTTTATATTGTCGAACCCAAAATTTGAAATGTGCATGGCCCCCTCAGTAGTGCTGATTTCCATCGTCATTTTGGTTGTCCGCCTAATGGTCGAAGAGGGAGACTCATTTTTGCTTGGAAGGATGGCCTTGATTTTGAAGCAATGTGGATATTTCCTCATATTATAAATTTGGTTCTATTTTTTGATCCACTCACACTCCCTAGATGTTGACGTTAGTGCATGGACCCTCAATCTGGCGAGATAAGAGAACATTCTGGAACATGTTGAAAGTTACTGCTTACCATTTCACAGGAGTGTGGATCTGTATAATATATTTTTATGTTATTGTTGATAGCACAGACAAATGGGGAGGCAGAACTTTTGTGAAGTCCTCTCAAGTCAAATTGGGAACCTTTATGAGAGAATAAGGACTTGTAGACCTTGGTTTTCAGGGAGCTCCTTTTACTTGGAGCAATAAACATAGTGTTAGGGCCCTTATTCGAAAATGCCTAGACCGTGGTATTACGAATGGTGATTGGCATCTTCTTTTCCTTCGAGCTTTCATAAAGCATTGTCGTCGCTTCGATTCAAATCATGTGGCTCTTTATCTGGACACTTATGGAGATCAACAAGGACTTCCGAAGCAATTTAGATTTGAAGCGTTTTGGTTAAGAAATAGTTCTTGTCGAGATGTAATTGAACAAGCCTAGGCATACAATGGTCCAGGTTCTCCAACTTTAGCCTCTGTAAAAAAACTTCAAGCTTTGAAGTCAGCATTAAAGAATTGGAACATGGAGACTTTTGGCACCATTCAAGAACAAATTAAGTTTTTATAAACTGAATTTAGTTTGCCTTGCAGGAGCAATTGGCACGGGAGGAGCTTCTTTGGAAGCAGAAGTCGCTTGTTGAGTGGCTTACTATGCCCGATTTAAATACCCTTTTTTTTCAACTATTTAGGATGGGAGGAGAAATAGTATTGAATATCTTAAAGCGGAAGATGGACAGTGGCTGGACAACAGACATGATATTGGCGAACATATTTGTGATTATTTTAAATCTCTTTCAATCCTCTCACCCGGTGTTTGATTCTGGTTTGGAAGAGTTTATTCCTCGTGTCATTACAGAGGACAATAACGAGATCCTTTGCAGATCCCCTTCCGAAGAAGAAATCTTTGCAGCCATTAAAAGTATTGGAGCTTCGAAAGCCCCCGGGCCCTGACGGTGTTACTGCTCTTTTCTATCAAAAGTTTTGGGCCATTGTTAAGCAAGATGTGATTCTCACTGCTCAACATTTTTTTTAACTGAGGTTATTTGCTCAAGGCTATGAATCATACAAATATTGTGCTCATTCCAAATTTATTTTCGTCCCATTAGTCTATGTAATGTGCACTATAAAATTGTAACACCCTTCACTTTTTCACCTGTTTGCACTACAAGAAATTACGGTTTAAGTGACAAAATTTTGGGTGTCAAACCAAATTTTATCACTTAAAGTCAATTTTCCATGACAAAATATTAATTTCGTCACCCAAAACCATTCAGAAACTCCAAAATCGTCCGGACCTGTCACAATCCTGTTCGGACGTATTGCTGGTGTGACGACATACACGTTTCGCGAATGAGTGAAGAAAAAAACCGTCACAAAAAAAAACCGTCACAATTTTACACTTTCGTCCAGACTCCGTTGATACACAATCCGAACAGACATTACCTAACAAATAGTAATCGTCAGGCTAGAGTGACAAATTAAAATCGTTAGGAATACTCAATTTAGTCCGGACGTTATAAACCACGTTCCAACGGAAAAAATACCCAACTCCGGACGGTACAAAAAAAGGTCCGCACAATTATAAATGCATCTTCCGCGAATCGTGTACTTCCACGTTGCAAAACTTCAGACACGTGACATCGATACAGTCCAGACAAAGAAAGGGCCACGTGTCAGTATAACCGTTGAAACCCGTCCGAACGCTAGTATACCACGTTCGAACGGTTACTGACCACATTAAACCGACAGACTTTGTCAAAATCTCAAACTCACTCTCGTACTTTTGCTCTCAGTTTTCACTCTCCATTCCAGATTTCTCAAAGAACTTCAGGCAAAACGTTTGTTATGTTGTTTTATTTATGTATTTCGATTAAATAAAGTCGATTGTTAGATTGTCTAGTTTGTTATGGTGTTTTATTTTATGAAATTAGGTTGTTTGGCTAGTGTTCGTCGAACCACGTTCGGACGTCGTTTCCGGACGTCTGCACTTATTGTACGTGCGGACGTCTTTTATTATGGCTAGACGTCCTAAAATTTAAACGACGCAGTTTGAATCTTGTGCGAACGGTTTATGCTCTTGTTCGGACGATTTTACTAGGTTAACCATGGAACACTCTGGAAGAAGTATCACCAATGTCGGGGGACAGACAGAGCGACCAACCTGGGCAGACGCGTATTTAGCGGAGTTAAACGAGAGTATTCGGGCGATCATGCAGTCGATGCATTCATTGTGCATGGAGCTCCAATGCCGCCTGACCGGTCTGGAGACGAAACTTGCTCTAAAGAATAGGGCTATAACGGAAGAGTTTAATATTATGCAGAGGGAACTAATAAGGATGAGAGAACAATTGTCTCAATTGTCCCAGTCTGTCCATACCGTTCCGGTACAGTTGCAGACACTCATCAGATGGGTGGATAATATGGAGGAGCATTTGGCGCATGTTCGTAATGCCCTCGGACAAAATTTGGACGAGCCAGTCACAGCTCGTTATTTGAACTAGTCTTCTGTTTCTGCTTTAAACTTAGTTATTTATTTATCGTTTTAAAGGACAGTTTGTAGCTTGTAATAGACATTACGATTGTGATTTTTTATTCCGTTGGATTATTTTTGATATTTTATATTAATTATGTCTTTTTCAGTGGATTAAATTTATTACATTTTAAACGGATAATTAGTAAAATTAAATAAGTAGTTATAATTAAATTGATGATTAGTTATAATTGATATTTAATCTAAAAATATGATTAATTATATATATTTTTTATGTATTTAAAATAAAGAAATTAAGTTAAATATTTGTGCCAAAATATATTTAGTTGAATGAAATAAATTAAATTATTTACTCAAATTAACTCATTTAAATAAATTAGGTTTTGTGAAATAAAGTAAATTGTGTTAATTTAATTGTGACATAAATCTGTTATCCGTTCGGACTCTCTACATGAGCGTCCGGACTTCTGTATCGCTATCGAAAGTAAGTGATGCACCTGTTGGACCGATTTTTGATATAGTCCGGACATTCACTTAACCGTCGCATGGCGTACACGTGTTTTCGTTTTACGAAAATTAAAAACGGTTGTACCAGTCCGAACGTTTGATAGAAGTCCGGACGTGCTTCGCCGTTTTTTTTTATAAGAAATATCTACATGCGCTTCCGGACTCATGCATCGTATCTGAAAGTAAATGACGTACCCGTTGGAACGTGTTTTTTAGCAAGTCCGGAGGTTCACTAAACCGTCGCATGGTGTACACGTGTTTTCGTTATACAAAAGTTGAAAACAGTTGTATCCGTCTGCACGTGTATTAGAAGTCCGGACGGGGTTCACCGTATATTCAGCCAAACGTGCGCTTCCACGTCGCGTCAATTCATTGCATCGTCCGGAATAGACGTGCGAACGTTTTAATTGTGCCGAACGGTTTTAAATGGTTTATAGTTTGACATTAATACGGAGTCAAATTATTGGGCCACGTGTGCAAACTTCCGTCCGGACGATAGAATCGGGTCCGGACGTGATCGACATATTTTGAAAAAGACAAACAGTTCGTCATTTTCACGAACACCGTTTGTTTTCCCTCAAAGAAACTCTCAAAACTAAAGTTTTTTCTTCAGAAATCTCGACGTAATATCAATCTCTCGTGTATCTAATCACATCCAAGTATGTTTTTCTTATTTTTAACAAGATTTTAGTGGTGAAAGCTTCTTTTTTTATATAGTTTTATGTATAGAATTTCAATTCTATTTTTTGTATAGTAGATTGTGTTTTATGATTGATTTTTACGTAGAAATTGATAATGTTAAGTGTTAGGTTTGTTTTAAGTATATTAGTTTTTTTTTGGTGTAATTTATGGGCGAGTTGGGGAGGTGGAGGGACGCTGCCATGACTGAGTTAACTCGGTCATCGTTCACACAGCGTTCAGACTCTTGTCGTAGTGTTTCGGTGGTATACATTGTCGTTTTGATTATGTCCGGACTCTCCTTCAAGGAAGTTCGGACGCTTTAATGTTAAATTGTGAAATAGTTTTTTATCGTCTTAGGGTTGGGATGTCCGGACTGTCTTTCAACGCAGTCCGGACGCTTTGATGTTAAATTTAAATAGTTTTTTTTTATCTTCTTAGGGTTGGGACGGGTATCCAAAATCGATACGTTGACGTTTTGTCCTTGTCCGGACGCTTATATTTCACGTCCGGACGTATATATTTAGGTTTGGACGGTATCTTTTGCTCTCGGATGTTATGCTAACCGTGCAAACGTTATTTTGTGCAGATTCACTAAAAATGAGTAAGCGTCCACATAACAGTGGCCAAGCTGATGAGGAGCAATCTTCCACTCGAGCTTTGAGAGTGGAGCAGCATACAACTATCATTATGTCTCGCTCGATTGTTGTCGAGCAGGACATCAAATTGGCCGACTTTAACGACCTCACATTTGAGGGTCGGACGCTTCCGGAAGTGGTGGAGGGGTTAGGTTGGCTTCCATTGATCCACAGGACTGGCAATGCGTCGAAAAATATGGTGCGGGAGTTTTATTGCTCTATATTACGGGCCGATGAGCCTAGTATGGAGGTCACGGTCCGTAACGTTCCGATCATATTCTTGCCGGATGAGTTGGCGAATTTCTTGGGGTAATAGAGAGATTTGGCAGCGTTCCCAAACCTGCCAATGAGTGAGGAGGGTCGGCCTACTAAGGCCGAGGTATTCCGCACCATGCTGGGGGATGATACAGCGATCTTGGACGGAGCCTATATGGTACACGGGCAGCTGCTTCCTTTTTGGCGGATCATGCATATGATCCTATGCTCCTCCATCGACCTGAAGAAGCACACCACAGAGCTTTCCTATAGCCGGGCCGAGTTCCTGTACCTGGTAGTTGTACGGGGCCTATCTATTGATATAGCATCATACATCTACCAGTCCATTCGTGCAGAGGCCTTGAAGATTGATGCTACGACTTCATTTTCGCACGAGATTCTTCTGACTCAGTTCCTGCACGCCATGCTGGTACTCGAGGGTGGTGACGAGCCGAAGGCGCTTCCACTGGGGGTGATCAACAAGACCACGCTCTCCAAATCGATGGCCCAGACACGCCGAGCACTGCAAGCCGCTCGGTTTGCTAGAGGAAGACGACAGGAGCAGCCCACGGAGGCAATGGAGAGGGAGGATCCTGGGCAGAGCTCAACCCATGGACTTGGGCCACAGCGACCGAGTTGGATGGACGATATGATGATGGAGCTGTCTCAACGGATGCAGTTGGTCTTGCAGCCCACCCATTGCATGGTCAGTGATATCAGTCGTCGTCTGACGGCTTTGGAACAGAAGGTCGCCGACATGGACGCTGGGTGGAAGAAGGAGGTCGTTGTGCTTAAGGAGTGTTTGAGAGGCGTGGCAACCGGTGCAGAGCTCTTTCCTCTGACGGAGTGGGTCGTGCTGATAGAGGAGCACCTTCATCACGTCCGTCACGTCCTAAAACTGACGGATGATGAAGATGATTCGTAGTCTTCCTTATTTACTTTTATTATTACGTTTGTTTTTTTTATTATGTTTTGCGGACATTTAATTTTATATTATGTTTTGTGGACATGTATAAATTTTATTTGATGTTTTTGTTCATATTATGTTTTATGTCATTTCAGGTATGTTATTTGTATTTATTAGAACTTAATATAATATGTTAATTAATATTACGTTTATAATTTCGATACACTTATTCAAAAAAAAATATTTATTATTTACATTACTAACTAACTTTGGTTATTTAAAATCTGTTAATAAAGGTAATTTAAAATATGAATAAAATAATTACATATTGTCGAAAACGTTCGGACCTGAATTTATCCGTCTGGACTAATTAATGTAAAATCGAACGGTGTTGTATTATATAAAACAAACCGTCCGAACACATGTTTAGACGGTCGGGACTGCTGAAATTCAAAATAGCGTTCAAGCCCGTTTTAATACCGTTCAGACATTATTGTTTATTATCAGACGCTATGGTGTTGGTATTTCATAAACAGTCTCGGGTAATGTAAGATAGTGTTCGGACGGTATGTGACAGTCCGAACGTATATGTTATTGAGCATACGCTGTCGTTTGAGAATTACTAAAATGGTGTGTTGAACTATAAGAGGGAGTTCGGACAGGTCTAGATTTTCTTCTTTTCTGCCATCTTTGTGAGTCTCCATTGCTGGATTCTCACTTCTTTCCGATAATCTTATTTTTATTTTCGGATTTTTTAGCTGGTTATCTTGATTTTACGCTGTTTTGGTTGGGATTCCAGAGGTTAAGCCGTTGTTTTGGCTGCTATATCTTTGGTTATCCATGCCTATCACTTCAGAATTTGTAGAAGATAAAATCAGATTCTTTTCCATCAGCGAATTCGTCCTCCAAGCTGGGTTATGCATGCAGGGCTGAGGATTTAAAGGCGCGTGGGGAAGAGCTTCGAGCCAAATTGGTGAAATTCCGCTTTGTATTAATAGTAGTTCGGACGTATTTGAAAATTTTGGCGGCATGTATTCCCTCGAAAACTTATACACGTATGCGTCCGAACGTTATTTTATCGGTCTGAACGGTATTTAAGCGTATGAAAGTTACAGATTCGCAGACAGTGGAGGAAAAACGGAGAAAAAAGCAAAGAAGAGATTTGAGCACGAGGAGAAGCGGAGAGCTAATTTTGGGCGTTCAATCTCATTGAAGAGGGTGTGAAAAGAGCATATCTTTGAGAATTTGAGGTTGGATTGCTTTTGAGGTTAGTGGTTTTTAAATTGAATTGTGTTAGGATAAAAAACTTTTATTTTAATATATGAAAGCATGTGTTTTTCAAAAATTTAGGTTCTAAAATGGTAGTCATGGGGTTTGGGGTTGGTTGTGATGTGTTTATATTGAAGTGTTTGTGATTTGGGTTGATTTTGACATGGTTTTTGGACAGAAAATTGTGTCTGTGCGTCGAAGAAATGTCTTGTTCGACAATCGCAGTCCGGACGGTTTATTTACCGTCCGGACTCTATTTGATTGTTCGGACGCTTTGAAAAATGAGTCCGAACGTCGTTGTGTATAGTTCGGACCGTTATGTAACGTCCGAACGATATTTGTTGTAATGTCATGCATTCATTTAGTAGCCTTAGACCCCGTTTAAGAATTACACAAAGTTCGAATAACGAACTGGATTTAATTTTTGAATTGTCTACATTATGGACAGTTTGAGTTTACAATATGCGTAATGTGCGTAATTGTATCTGCTATTGTGACAAATGTGTTTAGAAATTTCGATGCAAATCTCCTTTTGTCCTTCGGATACACATTCAGCATTGAGCTTACACACTTGCCTTAAATGGTGTGTGTTTAGGCTCAATGTTGTAGGCGTGTATCTGGGGACTGAGGGGAAATGCTGTCGAAATTTCTAAAGCATCGATCACAATGGTCGGGTCATTTACGTGCAGTACGTGATATTGTAAACTTGCAGCCATTGTTAGATTAGTTGAAGGACTTATGGGAAAATGGAGTGCAGACGTACGACGCGGCCGTATCAAGTTTATTCAAGTTGCATGCTGCTTTGCTTTGGACAATAAATGACTTCCTGGCTTATGGTAATCTCTCAGGGTGGAGTACGAAAGGACGGTTAGCATGCCCTAATTGCAATGCGAACACAATGCGTTTCTATTTTTGCATTTTTCTCTATTCGTTTCAATTTATAATTCATCTGCAGATGATGGAGGAGTAACAGCGGAAGAAAGACGAAGAGCTGATGAAGATGATGGCGAAGCAGCAACGGAAAAAAGATGAAGAACACCAGAAGATGATGGTGGAGCAGCAAAAGAACCTAGTGGAACAACAAAAACGGAGGATGCAACTAATGGCGGATCAGATGCGTGAGCAGCTGATGAAACATATGAGATAGATGCAATCTCATTCGACACCCAAACGAAAATTTGGGCAGATTTATGTATTTTTACTACTTTTTCAGTTATCCATTATGTATTTTATTTACTTTTAATAACGAATGCATATTTATAGATATTTTATTATATTATGAGCAGTAAATATCTTCATATTTACTTTATTTCATAAATTTTAATTAAATTAATTCAAATATATAAAAAATCATTCGAACGTTTTTAACATGATGTTCGCACAGATATTTTTCGTTGCTAGCGTGCGCACGCATAACAATTCGTCCGCACACTTTGCTTTAAATTCGCTAGTCTGAACGGTGTCTATCGCGTCCACACGTTCTTAAAATAAGAGTGTGTTCGGTTAAGGTGTATTGTGAGGATTTTTTGTGTTTTGAGAATTTTTATGTGATGTTAACTTTATTGGTATGCGTGTTGTAGTTATATTTATGTGGTGTGAAAAATTATGTTTGGTTGTAGAATCCTGAGGATTCTACCTAAACGAACATGCCCTAAGAAACCGTCCGAACTGTACCGCACGACGTTCGAACGTTTTCAACGTAAAAGGAGTCCGAACGGTGCACTTAAAGGTTCGCACGAAAATTTTAGATGACAAAATTTTTTTGTCATAATGAAACTACGATGCGGACGTCTTCCCAAATGTGTCCGTACTATTGTATATTACCGTGCGGATGTGGATATACAACGGTGCGGACGTTTATTGCATGACAAAATGTATTTCGTCACATTGGATTAATTGTTAACATGAGCTGTGCGAACGTATATAGAGAACGTTTGCACAACTCATGTGAATGGATGGACTGTACCGGGCATATCGATTTTGAATTTCGTTAGTATAGCACCAAACCGTTCGGACGGGTTTAAAATCGTCACCTAAAACATTACATGACGGGCTTTAGGTGACAACCCGGTTTTGTCACCCAAAACCTTAAGTGACGAAATTCGTACTTTGGGTGACAAATTTTGTTATCACCCAAAGTGTTTTTTCTTGTAGTGTTGACATATATATCTATATATATATATAGGTATAGGTATGATATGCTATATTTAAATTATTTCTTCCTTGAGCTTTACATTATTTTTAATATACTTGTTTTACACATTTTTAATTCTCTTAATTTTCAATTATGTGGTTGCATTCGTTTTTATATTATTGAGCTTGATACTTGCTATTATTTTCTTACTGTTTGCCGTAGGGGATTTAATTTTTATAAAAAAATTCCTTTCAAATAATATTTATCTTTAATTTTATCTCTTAATTTATATTCATATTAATTAGCAAAGTTTATAGCCGAATATTATGCTCTTAACTAATTTACTTTTAATCTTACAATTAGTTTATATCGTAGTAATTAATGTTCTTTCATTTTGCATTAATTACTTTAAGACTCCATGTTTGGCCAAATATGTGCATTAATGTCAACTACTTCTCTTTTGTTTTTCTCTCTTATTCTCTCCTCTCTAGCCGACTGCATGGTGCATGATGATTGGCTTTCATTTTGTCCTCTTACGCATGCATTTAACGTTGGAGTGTATATGCCAATTGGTGGAGCGTTTTTTATTTTGGAAGATTGTGTGGGTGTGTGTTAATCATTGCTTAGAAAAAGTGAGAGGGACACATGGCAAAATCTGCCCTAATGCCGCCCATGTCACCCTATCCCCAAGCTTGCTTCCTTTAGTTGAAGTGTAGTTCATGATTACTTAGATATAGCTTAGGTGTCAAGTTAGCAATTATTAACTAGGGTTAAGCTCATTTATTTAAGGCCAAACCGACCATTGTCCCCTTGGTTTCCTTGGAGTTGTCGACTTAGAGTGTGAAGAGAGAGAGAAGGGGTTGAGTGAGGCATTCAACCGAAGAGGAAGATGAGGAAAAAGAGAAAGAAGAATAAAGAATAAGAGAAGGAGAAATAGAAAGGAAGAAAAAATACATATAGAAGGTAAACCACTTAGGGCTTTCGGCCATGGGAGAAAAACCTCTCCCATGAGCCTTCCTCTTTTTGTATATCTACCTTTTGATATTGATGGCTAACGATGGGTTTGGTTTTAGGGAAATCTTGGAGTTTCATCAACTACAGGCAAGAAAAAAGGTAAGAGTGATTAGAGACTTGTTGTCCATAGGGATTTGGGATCTTGGAGGGTGGGGGGGCGAGAAGGCCACGAGTTTGGGGTTGGATGATAGCTTAGGTGGTCTTTTTGTAAAATGGACGCATGCGTGTGAATAGATGGAGAAGAAATGGGAATGAGGAGAGTCATTTGGCCGATTGTACCTCTCTTTTATTTTATTTTTGTGTTTCGGGTCTCTCTTTGGCATTTAGGTGTTTTGGATGTCTTGCATGTTGAATATATGATTACAAGAAGGGAGTTAGTGACATAGAAGAGCCACGGGTTACACTTGAGAGGAGGAAGTTGCATGGATGTTTGATTTCTTTTATGAACTTGATCTTGTTGCTTCCTTTTATAGTTTTTGTATACATTGTTTAAGAATTTGTGAACTTGTGCAATGAAAGATCATGCTTCATGGAAAAGGAGAGGCACGGCAGTGCCCTATGATCAACGTTCTTGGAGCCTTAAGGGCTAGAAAAATATGAGATGAATGGCATATGTTCACCTGTGGGAATGCATGGTGTTTTTGAAAAAGGAAAAACTAGCAAAGGTGGCTTTTCTATGGAGATGTGTTACTTTCGTCCACCTCTGAATGTATATTGTTGTAATTTAAATATTCCATTCACATGAGTACACATGCATTGACATTTAAAGTCAAAAGAGATAGTTACATGCAAACCACATTAAAGAACTATGGTACCCGAATGCCCTAAGGAATTTTTCTAGTAGGTGCTGAATTAATTATTTCACCCAACTGTCCAGATATGGAGTTTAGTAATTATGGGTCTTATATTAAAAATTTCAGGTAATTTGGATAAGTAAAATGACCAAATTGCCCTTAGAAGCACCTAGGGGCAGTTTCGGCACTTTGGGAAAAAGGTAGGGGTTAAAACGTCCAAGACCAGAATTTACATCTATTGTGTACCTAATTTAAGGAACATAAGGTAGAAATTAGAATCCCAAATTAATTCACATAAGGCCTAATGTGAAAATAGAACCGACCTATTAGGTTTAATATGATTTTAATCGATTAATCAAAAAAGGTAATTAAATAAAAATAGTTTAGTAATATTGAAATCTGTAGAATGTCATTTAAATGCATGCTTAGTAACAAGTGACTAAAAATGGATTAATAATATAATGGTGGTGAACTCATGGCATGCAAGTTTAGGTTTTTAGATCAATAATTGTATATCATAATTTATATAGCTGCTAATATTTCTATTCAAATGTCATTTGTAATTTTATTTTGTTATGTGCAATCCATTGATCTCTTTAGTGAATTGTTTATCGATGATGTATATGATGCATATGATACATGTTGCATCAACATATCATAGGTATGAGGATTATGTTGACTAAAATGACCGAAATAAAACTCATACCCAGAGGTGGTCCTGAGATCGGGTGACGGTACCATTCACAGTGGGATAGTGCAAGCCACCACTAAGAGGATAGTGATTGGTATCCCTAGGCGATGGAACAATACATGACTAACCCTATCTCCCCTTACTAAGTTAGTAGTACTCACTCCTTTTATTTGTTTATTATTTTGTATGTACTGCTGTAGACATCAGACCTGACAGATGAAGTCATTTCTGAGCAAGCAAATTTTGGAGATAGACCCTTATATCTTAGTTGTTAAGATCCGGACCTACATGACAGTTACCCTTGAGATATACATGGGGTATGAGCCCTAATGGTACCTCAAGTGTCCACCTATGACCCAACTTTCTCATGTGGCAGACTTCGGGCTAGTAGATGTAGATCCGACCCTCCTACACATAGTCCCTCCTCCACCGCCCCGCCGCCGGAAGGTACCGGAGAGACGAAGATTATAGACCTAACGTCCAATATCGAGCCGGAGGGCGAGTAGTCCTTTAGTTTTCTTTTGGTGTAGTTAGTTGTGTTATCTTTTTGGCAGTATAGATCACAGGCATTGTAGGACGGAATGTTGTAGTCAGCTTCCGCTCTTGTATCTATTGTCTCTTTACTTTTGTATTCGTTGAGAAGGATTTTGTTTTTGTAAAAGAGAAAACTCTGTGATCTTAGTGGAATCATGTACTTACATTTTTCAAAAATTTATCTTATTTCATTTCTTCCCTGATGAAATATTTGATTTGATTTTCTTAACTTTCATTTTATTTCTTTAGTTATTTTCTAATTCCATTTCCTTAATTATCTCATTTTATTTTCATTGTTCAAGTCAAAATTCCTAACTTCTAGAATAATTTCAAATGTCACCTTTTTGTAAAATTCCACAAAATATTATTTTTATGTCTTAATAAATTCCATAGTTCAAAACTATTATAAATTAAACGTTTCCACGAAGCATTTTCAAACAAATATCAAGTTTTTATAGAATCAATTCGTGCTGTAATCCTCACTTGTGTGCATACCATCTCTATAAGGTAAGCCTAGGGGGTACGTACTCGTACGGGGCGTGACAAAAATAATCTCTAAGATCATGACTATGAGACTGCATCCCTTGCTGCCCAAAATTATCTTTCCTATGTAGGCTGGTTTTATGTCAGGCCGAATGATACAAGAAAATAGCATCCTAGTGCATGAGATTAATCATGCCATGAAGAAGAAAGTGGGTAGAGGTGGGCTTAATTCTTTCAAACTTGATATGGAAAAAAGCTTATGATAAAATTGAATGGAATTATCTTATTGAGGTGCTGAAATATCTAGGCTTCAACGACAAATGGCAGCAGGTGATTTTTCAATGTATATCTACTGTAACTTATTCTATTTTGCTAAATGGCTCTATTTATGGCTATTTTGCTCCTCATCATGGTCTTCGTCAAGGAGACCCCTTATCTCCTTTTTTGTTCATCATCTGTGCTGAGATTATCTCTCTTTTGTTGACAAGACTAGAGCATCAATCTTTGATTCACGGTAACAAAATCCGTTGTGGTGTCCCAGCCATTACCCATCTTATGTTTGATGATGATCTTATGGTATTTTGTAGATTCAACTTGGGTAAAGGTCAAGCCATTATAAATGTCATCCAAAAATACTTTGCTTGGTCAGGACAATCTCTAAACCAGGAGAAATCAAGCTTTTTTTAGCCATAACATGCCAGTGTCGTCTATTGTCAATTTGGGCATAAAAAATCAAATATCTGGGGGCTTCCCCTTAATATTCCAAAGTCGAAGAAGATGGCGTTCAAGATATTAAGCAAAAAGTTTTCAGTCACCTAGAGGGGTGGAAGGCGAAGTGTCTCTCTCAAGCAAGTAGATGTACCAGCTTATCAAATCTGTTGCTAATGCTTTACCTTCCTATCAAATCTGTTGCTAATGCTTTACCTTCCTATGCTTTACCTTCCTATTTTTCCCATGTCTTTGTGAGACTGTTCTATGCTTAAAGCGAGATTCATGAAATGCCAATTTTTAGATAAACATTTTCTTATAATCATCTCGAATTGAACTATGTAATTTTGAGAAAAATAGACATATTCAAATAGTAGTTAATCAAATTATCGCATAGAATGATCAATCACGATGCTCTCGTGAAAATAAGAAATCCAGAAGTAAATCGACAAAAGGTTTGTTAAAAAATATAATGAATCATTCAAAACATATTTATAATTTTCCTTGTAACATGATAGTATTGTGACCATATGAAAAATTATCTCACTTTAAATTGGCATCATTTAGTGGACCATTCTATGGAAATACGTTACCATCCAAGAGATATGTTTGAATATAGACATGGGGTGTGATCATCCCAAATTTTAAAGGGCCACCTTAACTGTCACATGTTGCCTTTATCTTTTTAAATTATATAGTGTAATTTAAACATAAAATTACAAAAAAAAATCTTAATCCCAATTTTTATTTGAGGAAAGAAACCAACGTAAGTGTATATATGGGAGAATTTAAGTTTTGAACTCTTCCACATAAAACGCCACGTAAAGAAAAGGATTCGAATTCTCACCGCACGTGATTTATAGGGTGGGTTTGTGTTGTTAAAATTTTATGTATTGAATTTAGTGAAAAAGTGAAGAGAGATATTTTTTTATATTTTTTTAATGAAAAGTTATGATTTAATAGGAGAGAGATTATATTATAATATTTTATTGTGAGAGGGTATAAAATATTTTATAGCAAACGGACCATAATATCACTAACAGTGACCTCTAAATAAGGAAGAAATAACGATAAGAGTGAAGCCTTTAAAAAAAAAAACTCAAAAAAGTGGGTAGAGTAAAAAAATGACGTGGCATGGTTAGATCTTAGTGCGTGTGCCCCAAAATGTCGGTGTGATATTATTTGTACTTTCCTGTGATCAAATGAGATGACCAAAATGCCTAGAAAAAAAAAATAAGAGGCGACCAAAATGCTCAGTAACTATATTCTGCTTATATATTTTTTTGTCAAGTAAAGATAAATTTGAAGAAAAAAGTCATAATTAATTCTGTATTTATACTTTAAAATCAATTTTTTGCTCGTATTTATCTAAATAGTTGATTTGGACGAAGATAATTTTTAAAAATAAAAGACTTAAATTACCGTTTTGATAATTACGAGTATTGAATTGATTTTAGTCTATAAATACAAGGTTAACTATAACTTTTCTCTAAATTTTCTCAAGGACGAAGTCAAGGAGAATGGGGTTAGCCATGTCCCCCCAACCCTCCCAAAATTGGCTAAAAGAAATTACATATATTTTTTAGCATTTTAATGAATTTTGACCATTATTTATGTTTTATTTATTTTGGTCTCCTAAAATATTTTTTAATATATAATTAAGGGAAAAATTCACTTTGCACCCCAAAACTTTGGAGTCATTTATAAGGTGCACCCACTTTTATTCATTTCGTTAGATCTAAACATCAAACTACCCGTTTCCGTTAAAAAGCACCCTCCAAGTCAGATGATCGTTACATCTGACGGCAAACGCATCACGTGCCGTCCACATGACCAATTTTAATTCGAACTTCCCGTTTTGCCCTTATGTAATGAATAAAGACGTTAAGCCCCACCCGACAACTCCACCAATTTACGTTTGAAGCTTTCGTGCCCTAGCGAGCTCCAACGACCGGTAATCTTCGTAGCCCATCGTGCTAGCGAGCGAGCTTTAACGACGAGCAAGCTTCGTGCTCAAAGGACAAGTAGGATAGCGTCACAATAGTAAATCCCCAATAATGAATTCCTCGTTTCATCCTTGAATTTGCTACTAACCATGTAGCATCGTGTATAATCTAGTACGTAACCATGTACACATGATTTACTTTTCTTTTTGAGCAACTCATTAGAAATTTAATGAAGAATATTCTTTTATTATTATAATCTAAATATTCACAGAAACCTGTATTTGCTTAATATAGTAATTGGTTCGTATTCATACCACGGACAGATTAATATTTTATTTAAAAAATAAATTAAAATTATAAGATGAAAATTTTAATTATCCCTAGAGAAGCACAAAAAGGTTACTCTTTCTTCCTCTTATATTATTGATAATGCTACCTCTCCGATGCCTCCCGGGACCACGTGAGTCACATTCTTTTGTTTGTATGTCTGACGTGGCCAACGCACACCCGAAGCGACGATAGCAAAAGACAGAATCCAACCAGGCACCACCAACAACCGTTTGTGACGCCGGTAGATATCGGTCTGCTCGCTGACATAACGGCCACTCCACGTGGAGGAAGCCCCGCCGTCAATCCCCACTATCTTTCCTCCACTCCGTCGTACTGAAGTTTCACCAGAATTTCCACGTCCATCCACGTCTCCTTCGACCTTTCCTCACTCTTTCTCTGACCTACCTTTTGGGTCCCTTTCTTTTGTCAACCTTTTGGTCCCCCTCCCTAAGGAAATTCCCTTTCCCTTCTCTTGCGTCTCATTCAAGCTTTTTCCCCTTTTCTCGAATTCAGTAATCAGTCCCCCCCAACTTTTTCTACTCACATTTCCAGCTTTCAACAAACCTTTCCGAATCCCTATTAACTGCTAATACTACAATGCATCTGCTCTGCTAGAACCCGTCCAAAGATGTCGTCGGAGACTAATCGAAGCGAC
Source organism: Myrica gale (assembly GCA_963930655.1). Classification (NCBI taxonomy): domain Eukaryota; kingdom Viridiplantae; phylum Streptophyta; class Magnoliopsida; order Fagales; family Myricaceae; genus Myrica; species Myrica gale. The sequence continues at coordinate 10,298,391 of OZ005618.1, forward strand.
GCCGGATTGTCGTACTCCGCCACTTATGCGGACGGGAACTACGCGCCGGAGGGCTTGGCAGATCACATATCGGAGTTTCTCAAGGCGACAGCGGAGATAGCGGTGGCGTTCGGGAAGGGGTGCGGGGATGTAGTGCGGCAGAGTCTTGTGAAGGAGGACTCGTACATCGCCAGGAACTTCGGGAAGGGCTCGTCGTTCGTTCGGAGGAGGATCGGGGGGCCTTTTAAGAGGGTCTGTCAGAAGCTGAGAGTGTTCAACGGATTCATACCGGAGGATAAGGACCCTTTGCACGTATGGGCGGTGGTATTCTTCGTCTCCGCTGTCGCATTTGCAGGTATATTGGGGTTTTGAACTGTTTGGTTGCTGAGTAACGCAAAAAATTGTGGGAAAAGATGTCGGGGTGTGAACCTTCTTAGGGTGGTGGGGCTATGCTCTGTTTGGTTACCGCTTTAAATGTAAGCTAACGTGGAGAGTGCTCAGTTTTAGATTTAATTTTAGTTCGGGATCTAAGAAACTGAATCACTTCATTCAACTGAGGCTTCTCAGCAATTATACTCATTTTTTCAATGTTGTGGGATCTGTTTGGTATCTGAACAAAGCAAAAGCGAAAGCAGATTAGTCTTTTTTGAAAATTTGTTCTTCGTTTTTTCTATAAAGGACTTAGCCTGAAGCGTATTCGAAAGATTTGAGAATTTCCTATTCGTCTGTATTTTAATGCGTAGAAGTGTAGAACTGGTTTTCGCTTTGTATTAACTGGCAGTTGTTCTGATATGCATGATTGTGCTGGAGGATTTGCTAAGAATCCTTCGGAGTTAGAGAATTTCACTTCTTGTCAGTCTTATCGATAATAATTGTGTTCAATCATTTCCATGTTCTACTCGTGTTCTGAAATGCTGTCCTTAAGTCTTGATTGCACTGTATTAGTAGCTTCTCACAAAACAGTATTTTGTTTGGAAAATAAGCTCCTTGAATTAGTGCCTTAAGAGTCCCCCCCCCCCAACCAAAAAAAAAAACTCCTCATGAGCAACATTTTTAGAAATGGCTTTTAGCCTTTTAGTAATGTGGATAGCTTTTTGGTACTGTGAGCCAAACATTAGCCTCTAGAGCCGAGAAATGGAATTTCAGCTAATGTCACTTGTATACTCAATTGATTCGTAGTGACTAATGTTTGACGTGAAACTGGCTCTTAAATGGAGAAACAGAAAATGGATGGTCTGTAAAATGATAAACATTTTCTAAGTGTTCAATGCTAGTTTATCTAACTTGTTTGTTCCGAGGTTATTCTGCATCCCTTCCCTTACGCATGGTGGTTTTTGCTTTTCTCCAACATCTCACACTCTGTACCATTATTAAGCACTACCTGTGTTCTTCTATAGATTCTTTTGTCTGCTAAATGCAGTTTTGCATCTATATGTATGTCGCTATGTATGTTATGTATGGTTGCAAGCTATTTGTATGTATGTTCTTGTATGTGTTCTAGAACATTCACTGTTTTTTTCCTTTAAGTCATGCTGGCTGATATGGTTAATTGATCTGCAGCCTTGAACATAAGTACAGAGAAGAGTACTTCCTCCACCCTGTTGGCAAAGAAAGTGTACTTACATCCTCCTAGCGCTAAACTCGTAGTGCTTCCAGATGGCAGATACATGGCATACAAGGAGCAAGGTGTTTCAGCTGACAGAGCTAGATTTTCTATGATTGCTCCACATACTTTCCTTTCCTCCAGGCTTGCAGGTTGTAATCTGTACGGCTTGCCAGTTTATTCTGAGAAACATTTGTTGCCATGTATACTTGCCACACAATTTGAATATTTAGCTAATGTATCATGTTTTTTTATTAGGAATACCTGGACTTAAGGCTTCACTGCTGGAAGAGTTTGGCATACGCTTGCTAACATATGATCTTCCCGGTTTTGGCGAGAGTGATCCTCACGCAAAAAGGAACCTTAAGTCATCAGCAATGGACATATTACTGTTAGCAAGTGCTGTTGGAATCAATGATAAGTTCTGGGTTTTGGGATACTCTAGCGGAAGCATACATGCTTGGGCTGCACTCAGATACATTCCCGATAGACTTGCTGGTACTAATCCGTCTCTTACTTTTTCTATCCAACATCTTTTTGGATCAGTTTAGCTTGGCTGGAAGGTGGAACCTTCCTAATCAATGACATTCTCTTTGAAGGAATTCTAATCTCATTTAATGGTGATCATGTTTCATGCTTTAGTGATGGGGTTATTTAATTTCTTATCAGTGAAGGTATATTAGATAGTAATAACCTATACAACTCAGATGCTTGTTCCATTTTCATTTGAACAATTATTTCTGATTGATAGTTTTTTTAAAGATGGAGATTGGTCCCTGTGAAATGTAGAAAGACAATATAGTGGTAATTATATTTTGTCATGCTGGGTAAAGTGGTGGAAAATGAGGCTCTTTTTTCTTCTTTTTTTTTTCTTTTTCGTTTTCGTTTTTGTTTAAGTTGCTGTTGGTTAAAATGCTGAAAGGAATCTGGTCAAAGACATTTCCTGTTAAAGAACAAAAGGGGTGAAAGATTTGCATTTGACTATTTCCATGAGTAAAGTTAAACCATGGTGTTATATTAGTGATCAGAAGAAGAAAAGGTCGGTTTTTCTTTTCATATTGTAACATTGCTAAAATGGGCAGTAGATTTTGGATTAGGTGAAAGCATGCGTGAAAAATGCAGTGGCCAGAAAAGCTGTTAATAAAGAACATCAGAGGAAACGACAATATGCACAAGTGTTAGACTATGAGTAGCATTGTATTAATTGATTCGAGTGCACTGATGACTACATGAAATAGCGGCAAGGCGTTGGTAAACTTTGGTAACCAATATTAACATGCAACATCCTTACATGGTAAATTTCTTTACTAAGACAAGTGCGTTGAGGATATGAATTTACAAGCCAGTATTTTCTAAGTTCATCAAGATGCTAGAATATTGCTACACATGGCCATTATCCATAACTAGTCATCTTTCAGTAGAGGAAACTGAGAGTTTTTTGTATATTCTCCCAGGTGCAGCCATGTTTGCTCCAATGGTTAACCCATATGATCCAATCATGACTAAGGAAGAGAGACGCAAAACCTGGGGTAGGTGGACACGGAAGAGGAAATTTATGTACTTTTTAGCTCGGAGGTTCCCTAGATTTCTCGCTTACTTCTACCGCCGAAGCTTCTTGTCTGGAAAGCATGGTCAGATTGATAAGTGGATGTCAATGTCATTGGGAAAGAGGGTGAGATATTTAAGGCATCAATTATTGCTTTCCTTGACCTCTAGACCTTACCTACTCTTCGATATTTTTTACTGGTTGCCACTTCATCTCCTTTTTCATTTTTCTTCCCTGTTTCCATAAATGTGCACTCATAGTTTCAGTGAAATGAAATTACTCTTGGGATATTGAAAAGGAAATTGTACACAGCTGAGAGATTTTGGCTGTGTTTTTAAGTCAGTTTGGCATTGGCTGTTTGCATATAAGAAGGATACTATAGTATGGTGACAGCATTTGATGCAGTGAATTCGGTACCTGTGATATGTTCTATGGTTGAAGAGCATTGACGCTCCTTCTTCCAATTAGTTCGAGAAAAGGGTGCAACATCTTTGGTATAATATGTGATTGGAATTGTCCAAGATCAACCACTCCATTTGAATCTAATTGAACAATTCAGCTCCATTTCAACTTTTGCATGCATAGATGTTCGATAGACAATTATTTTACTTGTATGACTCCTCGTGAAATGTATTTCCGGCCTTTCTAGGATAGAGCTTTGATAGAGGATCCAGTCTATGAAGAATTCTGGCAAAGGGATTTGGAAGAATCAATTAGGCAGGGAAATGCAAAACCCTTTGTGGAGGAAGCTGTTTTACAGATCTCAAATTGGGGTTTCAGCCTTACAGATCTTAAATTACAGAAGAAACAGCGAGGGAAAGGCATGCTCAATTGGCTCAATTCTGTGCTCACCGAGGCCAAAGACGAATATACAGGCTTCCTTGGCCCAATACACATATGGCAGGTCAGTGACATCACCATGCTTTCCATTTCTAATGATTTAGTACTCCAAATGATAACCTAGGAAATAATCAGCTTACAATTGTCTGCTTATTCATTGCTTGAGACTCTTGAGAATTCTTTATGGATGTAGTATAACTTCTTTAATAAGTTGAGGCGATAACCATCTATTATGTGAAATACTATGGGCAGAAAGATTTTGCATGGAGGATGTATGATCAAACATACAATCGGACAGAAAGGAAAAGTAGATGTCAGTGAAAACATTGCTAGCGTAGTTGTTACAGTTAGAAAATGAATCTTGAAGGAAAATGGTCGGTGAGATCAAACAGAACCTATATATGTATTAAATTCGAGGCATCATGTATTTGCTACCAACAATTTTTTCTTTTTGGGATCCTTTGTTGTCCATCTGAAAAAGGGAAAAATTCAATGATCGACAGGGCATGGATGATAGCGTTGTCCCACCATCAATGACTGATTTTGTGCACCGGGTTCTACCAGGAGTTGCAGTACATAAGCTTCCATATGAAGGTCATTTTACCTATATTTACTTTTGTGATGAATGCCATCGGCAGATATTCACTACACTTTTCGGAACTCCACAAGGCCCACTCCAAAATACCATAGAAGTAGCTCAAATGCCGGTAGAGGGTGATTCAAAAGAGCAGGAAGAGATAGTACTTAGTGATCCTGCCATGAAGAGTTAACACTTTTTATTTTTGTTATTCTTCTAGTTCTCACAATACAAATACACCGTGTATATACAGTAGCTTTGCTCTGTTACTCATGGAGCAAAAAGAAAAAAGGGCGAAAAAGTATATAGAATATTTTGCTTCTTGCATCAGGATATTTGGTGGGTACCATTGGTTTGGTAACCCAAGAACATGTTTGACGCTACAAAATATGGACAAAAATGAAAATATATCCTCTGATTATAAACTGTCGGTTATATTTTCAGTCTACTTTGCACCTTAATTATTCTCAAAGGTAAATAGGCCCTATTGGTTAGTGGTTAAGGCTTTGGCTTTAGTGGTATGTTCCTGCTAAAGTCTAAAGTTCAAAATCTCATAGGTGCTGCCAACTTTTTGGGGTTACCATCAAGGTTTTTGATCTGGTAATTGCCCAATTTGTGTGGGATAGAGAGACTAGATTTCGGAATTAGATGAGGTGTTCATAAGCTGACCTGGACACCCCAGTAAAAAAAAAGTAAAAAAAAAAGTGTACCATCACTTGCTTAATGATAAACTCAAGGTACTCGCTGGAAAAAAAGAGAAAGAAAGAATAAACCCATGCTATTAGCCATGTAAGATCACAAACTCCAGCTTAAGGGTGAGTAAAAATTCTAGTGGAATTTTCGGTTCCACTTCCGATTCCGGAAATCCAGCATATATCGGAATCGGAAGTGATTTTTGACAATTTCCGGAATCGGAATTGGAACTTAAAAATTCCGGCGGAATTACTGGAATTTTCGGTTTCGATTTTTCTATAAAAATAAAATTAAAATAGTGATAAAAATAAAGTATAACATATGTAATTTGATTGAATGTTTAATTTAGAATCTAGATTTTGGATGAAAATTTTACATTTATTGTTTATTTATGATAAATAAAAATACCGGAATTTTTTATTCCAATTTTTTTTAATAGGGCACCAAATAAAGTATAACATATGATGATCAACGCATTTATTTGAATGTTTATTTTAGAATTTAGATTGAGATTGAATGTTTACATTTATTGTTAATTTATGATGAATAATAGAAAAATCTTTAACAATTGGATCCAAAAATATATTTTTAACTTGTTAGGTCCCTAAATAAAATATGTCCAAAAAAATTTACATACTTAACCGGAATCGGTCATTCAGATTTCATCCATTCCTGTACTGCCTTGCTCCAGCTTCATATTTAATGTTAAGAGAATTTGACAACTTAGTCTCTAGGTTTATACCCCTTTGGCAAATGGGTCCTTGGATTTCAAATTTCAAAATTTTAGTCCTTGGGTTTTCGTTGTTTGACAAAACGGTCCTTCCGTTAGTTTGTCGTCCATATGCTTAACGGATTTGAAGCGGTCGACCGCTACACGTTAGCAAATTGTATCGGTCTTCCGCTATATGAAGCGGTCGACCGCAATATGAAACGATCGTCCGCTTCATGTAGCGGTCGATATAGCGGACGACTGCTCACTCTTTACACATGTATCCAGTCGACCGCTTCAAATTCGTTAAGCACATGGACGGCAGACTAACGGAAGGACCATTTTGTCAAACAACGAAAACCCAAGGACTAAAATTTTAAATTTGAAATCTAAGGACCCATTTGCCAAAGGTGTGAGTCTAAATGACAACCCAAGAGAGGGGGTGAATTGAGTTTACAAAAACTTTACCCCTTTTTGACAAAAACACAGATCTAAGAGATACTCCTTTTTAACAATTAAAACTGAAAGTCTGAATGTGTTTAAGGCTAAGCAACTATAAGCAAATGGAAATCTCACAATATGTGGAATGACTCTCTAAGCCAAATTATCAAATGGAAAGCTCAATAGAGTACAAGAGGATTAGATTCTAAAAGGAAATCTAGAGTTTGGAAGATATGAGGACAAACCTTTTTTGGTAGATGTGATTTTCCTCTTCTTCAATGCACTTTCTCTCTCTAGAAGCTAGGGCAAGGAGTGATTGCAAGTGTGTTGTCCCTTCTTCAAGAAATCTCTCTCTCTTTGGAAGCTAGGTCGTCAATGATGAGCTGGAGAAGAAGATTTGAGAATGAAGCTTTGATCTTGAATGATTCAGCAAGTGAAATCTTTGGATTTTGGACTTTCTCTCTCTAGATGTGCAATATTGGTCGAGCTCTGTCTTCTCTCTCTCCATCTTCTTCTTTTTATAGCCCTAAGGTCTTCAACGGTCATTAAGGGTCTTCTTGTAATGTTAGAGTGCCGTTGGAGGTCATTTGAAACCATTTGAAGAAGTTTGGAATGAGTTGACGTCGTTTCCAGATTTTCTGCACAATAGCGCAATGTGTCGACACATTGATTGTATGTGTTGACACATTGAACTTCGTCCTGAAATGTAAAGTCTCGGGTGTTAGTTCAATGTGTCGACACCATGGTCCAATGTGTCGACACCTTCAACACTTAGTCAAAAAAATCGTTTTGAAGGCCAGAAAATGCAAACTCTCGAGTGTTAGTTCAATGTGTCGACACTATGCTCCAATGTGTCGACACCATGCTCCAATGTGTCGACACTTCCAACACTTAGCCAAAAAATCACTTTGAATGGATTAGAAATAAGCTCTCGGGAGACAGTGTAATGTGTCGACACATGCCTTCAATGTGTCGACACATTGGATACTTAGTCTGAAATTTTGCTCTCTAGAGATAGTGCAATGTGTCGACACATGCCTTCAATGTGTCGACACATTGAACACTTAGTCCGAAAAATTTGTTCTTTGACAGCAATTTCTCCAATTCAACTTTAAAGCATCCAAATCATTCTAACACTTCTTTAAACACCTACAATATGAAAAATTGATCTTATCAACGTGTGTAATGGTGTTCAAGTCCACTTAGAAATATTTTAGAGAGATAACCTCAATATTTGAAATAAATCCTCTAGAAAAGTAGATTGGCAATGTAAAATCTAAAATCCTTCAAAACTTAGAATTTTTGTTATCATCAAAATCAATTATGGATTGTTTGCAAAACAACCTTGGGCTAACAATCTCCCCCTTTTTGATGATGAAAAAAACCATTTTAAAAACAATAATTTGCTAACAAATGGAAAAGCTCCCCCTGAGAACAAGCAGGAGTTTTCATGATAGTTTTAGCAAAAAGGACTTTGAGATTTTACAAAAATTTGCAAGAGTTTCTTTTGTAAATGAAGGTTTCCCAAAATTTAAAAACAAGTAAGAACACTTCTATAAAGCTTCCTCCAAACTTCCAATTTTCCAATCAGAACACAAGACTTCATATTGATACCAATTGAAAGTTAGGAATACTACCTGTAAAGGAAATCTCAAATGTCCACAATGAAGTGCAAAGAGATAATTACTTCGCAAATCCTTTTAGATACCAATGAGATAATCAACATATATATGCATAATCAAATAATCCATTAGATACAAATAAATATCAGAGATATGCATAAATAAGGCAAGTGAGTGTTAAGCCAACATTAACAACTTCAAAACATAAAGAGGACAAAATAAGATTAATTTAAAAAGGAATGTCCTCAGAGAGCTGGAGAGTCAACATAATCACTTAAAACTTTTCCCCCATATAACCTTAAAACTTCTTCCCCCTTCTTCCCCCTTATAACTTCTCCCCCTTTGGCATCTTCAAAAATAGGATAAGGGGAGGGTAAGAGTAGTTGGCTATATAGGTAGGAGTCTATGTAGTAGTGGAGGTAAAAGGTTTGAATTTTTGGATAGGAGGAGGAGGAGGATACTCAATTTCAAACTTCTTCAGTCATTCCATCCAAGTCGTGGAGAACAATAAGTCCAATTCAGAACATGACGCCGAAGAGTTCTATCAACTTCCATCTGCACCTCATCCTTTACAACATCATGTTGATGAATTCATAAAAGCATGAAGATCAACATAAATAGTGGTGAACTCATCATCAGTAAGTTGAATCACATTTCTAGTCACGTGGAGGTTGTTGTTGACTTGATGTTTGAGACACCTCATATCCTTATCAAGAGTCTCAAAATACTCTGTATGAACACCAAGCAGCTTCTTGATATCTTCAAATCTCATCTTCATACTAGTGAACATGTCCTTCATAGTCTTACCTAATATTTTCGGTTTCTTCTCGATTTCATCAATTTAATCCTCAAGTTTTACTTAGGTGAGGCTCACGAGAACTAGCAACAGGAAATATGGAAGATGATCCAATTTGTAGCGAGGGAAAAGAAATAGGTGTTTGCTTACCCACAAAAGTCCTATTTCCCTTGGGAGTCCTTTCAGTTTCAGCCTTTTCCTCAAAATCTGAATCCTCTTGCTTAGGTTTCATCACACTTTTCTTCACCCATTTTCCATCATCATTTTGATCAAACCCCAACACCTGAAGGGTTTTCTTTGGGTTTTTCTCTTACTTCCCCAGTCATAGCAATCTTCAAGAATATTAAATATATGCATGAAAAGCATCTCATAGACATCTCCAAGAATATGATGTATTCGAATTTTCCAATTCTTGGTAAGATAATGTTACAAACCATATGATGCAATAAACGTCTATGAACAATCAATCTACTGTCAGTGGATTTAATAACCTCATTAAGGGTTGGATTATCCAATACAACCCTAAATATCAAGTGGTTCTACCTCTGATAACCCCATCCATCCGTAAGTATCAAAAAATTTCTTTGTCCATCATTAGGAGCAGAAATCAGGGAGTTTAATGAAGCAACTGATATGACTAATATCTCCCCATTTTCACAACTATTGACATTCTCAGATGTTGAAATTTGAAGGTTTGCATAAACTAACTTAACCAAATTTATACAAGCAATCCACCTTCAAATTCACAAGCAAATCCTATCCTTGAAATTCAAACATCTCTTTAAAAACAAAAACATTCTCACTAATCCATTGAAAATCAGTCCAACAACCAGCAATAACCTTTCAGTTTCTATAAACTTGAAGACAACGAAGTTTACACAGCCTGCCCTGAAAATGCTGACCTCTGTATAAAGAGCAGGTTCCTTAGTGCTTTTTTCTTTCTTCCATGCCCTAGAACTGACAGATGATGGCGTCTGATGAGAGGGACACTTGGAGCGGCTGGAAGACATCTCTGCAAAGGCTGGATAAGGGAGTTGAAGGCTATTGGCGATGGAGATTTTTCAAGGAGTGCAGCAGGTAAATGGAATTTGTGAGGGAGAGTAGGTGATGCTTGCCGTTTGGGAGAGAAAAGAGGGTCTGTGAGATGAAGAAGTAAAGTGTTGACCCATTTGCCCTAAAGAGTATAAATATAACATGAATGCCCCTCATTTTAAAAACAATGTACTCGTTATAAGTGTCGACACATTGGCTCCATGTGTTGACACATTTCTCATGTTTCCGAATACATTTTAAAGGAGCTCTCGGGCATGCAGCTTATGTGTCGACACATTCATATATAGTGTCGACACATACTCCCTTAGTGAAAACAGTCATGAAAATCATAAGTGTTGACACTTGTTTTACCAAGTGTTGACACATGCCATGTAAAAAGAATAAGCATGATTTTAATAGAAAACAAATAGAGAGCAACTTAACACGCATATTAGAACATGTCCAAAGCAATCAATTACATAATCAATGAGACAAATCAAGCACAAATTACCAATTTAATCCAAAAGAAATCTCATTCCAATAAGATATCTGAAAATTCTTTTAACCACGAGTAAATGAGATTCCTTAGGACAAGATTGGAAACTAACACACATGCATACACTTAAACATTATATTAGGTTTACTCATAGTAAGGTAAAGAAAAGATTCAATCATACCTCGTGTGTACAACCTCTTTACCTTTTTCATCATTTCCATTTGGGTTGATGGACTCATTAGTGCATCCATTGGTTTTAAGTTGTCCATCCCAAATCTTTTGAGTAGGTCTCTTGTGTATTTTGGCTTGGTTAATGAAGATGCCCTCATGATATTGTTTGATTTAAAGCCCGAGAAGATAATTCACTTCTCCCATGAGGCTCTTCTCGAATTCACCTTTCATGACTATGGAAAATTCTTCACAAAGTGACTCATTAGTAGAACAAAAAATGATATCATATGTTTGAGCAATAAGCACATCATTTTCCTTTTCCTTAGTAAAGAGAGTGATATCTATCATATCTCGTGAAAATCCATTTTCAATAAGGAAGGAACTTAACCGTTCATACCATGCTTGAGATGTTTGCTTCGAGCCAATAGTGCTTTTGAGAGCTCGAACACATGGTGTAGTAGCTTTTCATCTAAAAAACTAGGAGGTTGTTCTACACACACTTCCTCATAAAGATAATCATTAAGAGATGCATATTTCACATCCATTTGAAATCATTAAGACATGCAAAGGCAAACAACATGCAAAAAGATTCTAATCTAGCCAAAGGAGCAAATGTTTCATCAAAATCGATTTCCTCTTTTAGATTGTATAACCTTGGGCTACTAATATTGCCTTGTTCCTTACCACTTCCCCAGATACATCCATTTTGTTTTGAAAATCTCATTGAGTACTAATAACTGGATGTTCTTGGAGTCTAGGAACTAGATGTCATACCATATTTTTGAATCCAACTTTTATCAACTTTTGCCTTAGAAATATGCTTTGGCTCAATTTGAGAAAGTAAGACAAAATTACTAGTTTGATTATAAAAAGAGTAAGTACTTACACCTTTCTTATTACCAAAGACTTGATCAATATGATGATTTCTGAAAAACTTTCAGGCCTTTAGTAGATCGTTGTTGCTTCGAGGTGTTTCTTTTTCAAGGACTTTTACATCTTGCTCTTGTGGATGAGAAACTTTATTTTCTTCGTTTGTAGCTGGTTTCTCAACGTATTTTTCAAGATCTACAAATTCATTTCCATCTCTTCTCATAGAAAAGTTAGATTCATCAAATACCATATGAGAAGATACTTCAACAACTAGAGTATGTTTATTTGAAAATACAATTGACTTTGCTAGAAGTTGAATAACCAAGAAAGATACGTTTATCCAAAATATCATTGTTGTTGTTGTGCATAAAGAATTTGCATTCAAAGCATGCATATAACTAATGTTGGGTTTTATATTATTCCATAGCTCATAAAGAGTTTTCTTAAGAGTATGCATAATCATGCAACGGTTCAAAACGTGACAAGACATTTTTTATTTTGAATTCACTTGCTAAGTTTTTCAAAAACATGAAAAACATCATCTTTATGAGCTTGGAATAGCACCTATGTGAATCTATTGAAATTATCAACAACAACAAAGCCATAGCATTTGCCTCCCAAACTTAACGTTCGGGTTAGACCAAATAAGTCCATGTATAGAAGTTGTATTGGCCTAGAAGCGGACACCACATTTTTAGTCTTAAAAGAGAATTTGATTTTGTTTGCCTTTTTGACGAGCTACACAAATTTTGTCTTTCTCAAAAGTAAGGTTAGGGAAACTCGAACCACTAGTTTTGAAATCAAGTTCATGCTTGCATGAGCAAGCCTTCTATGCCACAATCAACTATCATTGTCATTTAGAGATGAAAGACATTTTATATTTCTTGAAGAAATGCTCTCTAAATGAACAGTGTACACATTTTCAAATCTAAGTCCAATAAACAAGACTTTCTTGTTTTCAAAGATTTCAACAAACATGATTGGCTATTCTAAAAAGACTTGGTTTCTTCTCAAGGAACGGGGACCTAAAAATTTACTGGGCTTTCATTTTTTGGTCCTGGCTGGCGGTGCCCCCTGCCAAGCCTAAGACTTCTTCTTCGGAAATACACACACCCCGGCACTTGTAATAACAAATGAACTACGTCAAGTGAAAATAAACATGTTAAAAAAAACATGCGTAGATAATACTAGGGCTGCACATGGCAATGCCGGCGGTAGTTTATGCCCCAACCGGCACCACCACTGCCCTGAGAGGTTTTCTTAAATCGGGAACCGCCTTCAACTGACTACGGGCGACACCAGTTTAGCAATAGCGATAGGAAGTTACTGCCACACTTGCGGCGAGCCAAACGTCGATCAAGGGAGAGAGAGTTGACAATCAAGGTAGGAGAAGAATAAGAAGGGACTTGGCGAGTTTTTTTTTCTTTTCTTAAAACAACAACTTCAAAATGGCAACCCTCCCAATCAAAACAACGATGTTTCTTTTAATGAGAAATGACATTGTTTTGATTGTATAAAGTAAAAAAACAAAATTAAAAATTAAAACGGTTTTAACTCCATCGGTACCGCCTGTGTCATTACCCCATGGCACGCAAAATCCTGCACCAATCCCTCTACTACGTACCGTCGGCCGGGAACGTCTTTCTACACCAATGAACAGCCCTCGATAATACATGCGTATATAACATTTTATAGAACATATACTACGCAGTATATATAATCATCAAGTATTTATTTGAATTCTTTTTTTAATCAAAACAACTTTATTCCAAACCAGCAGAAAAAAACACAAACAAAACCACAGTTCAAGGGGCTCAGTCCTAGCATACAATTAAGAAATATAAGAAAAATGCTCAATACTACAGGGATTGCATCCTGAGATAATCTCAAAAGCAGCCCAATAAGCTAATTGATGCACATCCGAATTTGCATCACGACGGATATGAGTAAAGCACCACTGCTTCACCTGCTGAAGGATAGCATAAGTATCTTGCAGAATGGGATGAATCTACCAATAGGAAGTCGCAGGAAAAGCCTTGAAGGCTGAAATAACAAGCTCTGAATCTCTTTCAAAGTAAACAATTTGATATCCCAACTGAGAGATGAGATCCAGCCCCAGCTTCATTGCTTCAGCCTCCCCTGCGAAGGGTTCCGTAGCATTGAGTCGGTCAATTTTAAAGCCCCGAATCCAACCCTAGTGATCCCAAGCGAGGGCAGCTACCACAGCAAAGTCATCACGAATTGCAACGTCAACATTGACCTTCAAACTATCTGCAAGTGCTGGCTGCCAACACTGTCTTGTAACATGAGTCGGCTTCTGTTTCCAAGCCATCCAGTGCTCCCAGCTCAATCTTTTTACCCATGCTGCTAGATCAAATACCTCACATTTAATCCCTTCATGTACCACTCGAATTCGACTGTACCATAGCATATCGATGGCATTTGCAGCATACAATTGAAAGAGGAGTTGTTCGTCTAGAGGGATGCCAATATTCTTATGTGGATGGAGAATATTTGTAACCCACTCACCAATAGAACCCTGACCAAAGACGACCAAATTTATTTGCCATGGAGACTCACTCCAGATGCATCAGCTATAAGGACAATAAAAAGTAAGTGCCGGAGCTCCTCAAGCCACTCCACACAGAGAGCAAGACAGATCGTCAACTGGATTCACATTTCTTTCCATCTGTTCCGCCACTTTACATTTTGTGGGTAAGATCTCCCACATGACCTTCCACATTAAAAGCTTGAGACGCTCATGAATTTTTAATTTTTAATCCGTTATTCTCCCTTTGGATCTAGTGGCTAGAAATTTCTATCGGGCTGAGCATTTACCGGAATCCGAATCTTTGAAATAGCATCAATGATATCCTGAGGAAATAATTGCTGAAGCCTGGCGATATCCCAACATCTCCCGTCCGTCATCATAAGGTCGTTCACCTTCAAATGTTCCAGATCACTCTGACTGCCATCGCGTAGTGGGATTTTGAAACTAGGAATGGTTGGCACCCAGGGATCCCTTAGAGCAGATATATCACTACCAGAGCCCACCTTGTAACATAAGCCACTTCGTAGCACCTCCCGATGTTGGACAATGCCCTTCCATATCCATGAATCTATAACCTTCGTCCTTGCTTCCATTACAAAAGACCCTCTCAGATATTTCCCACCTAGCACTCGACCCAAAGTCTGTCCTTATGATTGGGAATAATCCACGCTAATTTTGAGATCAAGGCAGAATTGACATCATAAGTTAATCTCATACCTAGGCCTCCTCGCTGCTTGGGAGTACAGATAGATTTCCACCCCTTTAGGGAGAGATTAAGGGTTTTCTCATCTTGATATCCCCACCAAATTTTTTTAGCTCTCTATCAATATCCTTACACTAGGATTTAGGCATAGCAAAATAACTCCAAAGATATGACAAGATTGCACTCGCAACTGCCTTGATCATCACCATGCGCCCACCTTGTGAAAGAACTTTCGCTTTCCATCCGGAGATTCTGTGAAGAAAATTTTCCTTAATCTCAGTAGCAGCCCTTGTCTTGGATCTTGGAATCAGTAGCGGTAAACCAAGGTCTTTGGATTTAGATGGAATTTTCCTCAATTGAAGTTTATCCAAGATGTGTAGGAGAGGCTGCCCATGAAAATTTGTACTAAAATGAACCGAAGACTTTGCCCCAATTCACTTTTTGGCCCGACCATGCCATATATTTCTCAAGATACTCATCCAAGATCGACGCTTCTCGTAACGTAGCCTTACCAAAAAGAAGGAGATCATCCGCGAACAAGAGATGAGAGATACTTGGGGCACCCCGACCCACTGTGATACCATTCAGTCTACCCTGGTTCTCCTCTCTCAACAGTAATCTAGACAAAACTTCAGAACACAAAATAAATAAGACGGGAGATAACGGATCCCCTTGAAGAAGACCCCTGGACGGCCTAATCATCCCAAACGGGCTACCATTGATGAGAAGAGAAAAGGAAGTAGTTGATAAACATTGTTCCACCCACCGGATCCACTTTGCACTAAAACCAAATTGCTCCAATACAGTCAACACAAAACTCCACTCCACCCTGTCATAAGCTTTCTCCATACCGACTCTAATGGCCATCCATCCTCCTCGCCCTTGCTTATGATTCAAACAATGGAAGATTTTTGCGGCAACACTATAGTTATCTTGAATCGTACGCCCCAGGACAAAAGCCATCTGGAAGGGTGAGATGAGCTTGGGAAGGACAACCTTCAACCGTTCAGTCATAATCTTGGAAATAACTTTATAAATGACGTTACATGGGCTAATAGGCCGAAATTGAGTAACCTTTGCTGGATTCTCAAATTTCGGTATAAGTGTAATGTTTGTATGATTAAGAGCAGGAAGCAGTGTATCATTCATAAAGAAGTCCTGGATAGTACGAACAACATCTAATCCAACCACATCCTAAAAGACTCTGAGAAAATAAACAGTCATATCATCAGGTCCCGGGGCCTTTTCAGGCAACATCTTCTTTATCGTTGTCAAAATCTCCCCATAATTCGGCAAGGAAGTGGGCATGGTATTGTCCTCAGCTGAGATTAACGGCTCAATCAGCATATCTAGATCGTTGCTAGAAGTAAAGAGCCCCTGATAGAATTTCGAAAAAAGTTTCCAATAGATTGTCTGCCTGAGATCCAGCCCAACTCCTCATGCTTAAGTTTAAAAATCGGGTTCCTGCATCTACGTAGAACAGTAGAAGCCAGATTGACAACCGGATGGGATAGACTTACCAAAGAGTGAGTGTAGTCCCACAAACCCGGATCCGACTGGTTCTCCTCCACTAGCACTGCCGCCTTTCTACCAGAAGGCTTCAGCAAGATCATGTCCTGCACTGTACGTGGGGACAACGAATTCTTCCATCTGCCATTCTGTAGATGCTCCTCCTTGTACACACTAGCCGTCTTCTCCATAGTGGGAAAACCACACAATTTGTCATTAAGCGCGAAGTTTTGAGGATGAGCAAGATTCTGATAACACGTTCCAATTGTATGATCTATAAGACCACAATGAATGCAAAAAGCCGAAAGGTGTTCATACTTAAAACCAACCCACACCGCTACACCATCATCCCTGGAAAAAAAAAAGAAACCGGGTTCCATAGGAGTAGTCGAGTTGAAACTAATTTGAGGCAAAGGAATGACTTGTGCTCATCAATATCATCCATCGACAAAACTTCACCCAACTTGCTGCCTAGCAATCGAGCATTCGCGACAACCACAATCTCCAACGACAATCCATGTATTTGAACCCAATACTCCACCATTGATAGATTTACTTCATCGAGTGTTTCTCGTGGATCCCATTCTCGTAGAATCATATAGTAGCCCTTGAAATTCCATGGCCCCTGTGCTTAGGGCTGTCCAAAATACCAGTCGGACCGGACCGGTTTTGACCAAAATCGGTTGACTTTTTTGAAACCGGGTTGACCGGACCGGTAAACCGATGTATTCCGGTCCTGTTCCGGGTTACCCTCATGAAAACTCGGGACCCGACCGGAGTATACCTCTCCAAACCGGCCCAAACCGGAAATTGGCCTAAAATGGCATGGCCCAACCCCAAAACCG
Organism: Myrica gale; assembly: GCA_963930655.1. Lineage (NCBI taxonomy): Eukaryota > Viridiplantae > Streptophyta > Magnoliopsida > Fagales > Myricaceae > Myrica > Myrica gale. Next base: position 10,315,374 of record OZ005618.1, read on the forward strand.
GCCCAAAATGGCATGACCCCAAACCGACCTAGACAGGACTGGCTAAATCGGGGACCGTACCGGACCAAACCGGTCATATGACAGGTCCGTTCCGGTCTATATGCTCTACAAAATGTTCAATTTGGCCGGCCAAACCGGACCGAACCGGCCCAGACCGGATCTTGGACAGCCCTATCTGCGCTAGAACTCGTTCTTTATCCTCAGTCGAGTTAAAAGTAAAGAGAAAACTTGGACAGTATATTCAATCTTCAACTCTTGGACAAATCTCCAACCAGTTCGGATAAGTGGATGGATGACATGGAAATGGAAAGAACTTAAAAAGCAGTACTTTCCTTCCAAACTAGAACATGGAAAGAACTTCTTTATAGGTCTGATGTATGACTAAAAAGTTTTCAGATGTCCGGCTCTACTATTTAGAGTATTACTCTCTATTTCTTTTCATACAATAAAAGATGTTGGTTTGAAAAATGTTGTATAAGCTTTTGCCATTCTCACAATTGGTTTCCTGTGGACGTTAATATTGTTACAGTGATGCAAGTTCATTTCAGGTCCAACACCTTTTTATGTAGATTTGTTGTGCACAATGTAAAAGCTCTAATTTTCCTAACACAAAAAAACGTTTTGAACGTACTCGATAAATCACAATACGTTTGATCGGTGTAAACATGTTACTTATAATCCTTTTGTTACATCAGCCTTATCTGAGCCTTTAGCTTTTCTTACGCTGATATTGGATCACGTTCACCGAAAACGACATCGAGTAGATGTATAGGCAATTTATTTGATTTTTCATTCAGTTGACTTATTTTTTAATAATTATTTTTGTCAATTATTTAAACGCTATATTGATTACAACTTATGTTGTAGGAAGATAAGGATGAAGACAGAGTTGGATGCACGTGACAACGAAGATATATTCTTTTTTTTATTGCGTGTTTATTTGATTACTTCGAATATTGTGAATAATTACTTACTTGTACATTTTGTGAATTAATTTTTTTACTTAATAATATATTTGTTTTAACTTTCAAACTCCAATGTGCCTCCAATACGTTAGAACATTTGCTTTTTCGTTCATAAGATTTTCGAACATCAATTTTTTATTCCCCGCTCGGTATATCGAACGAATTTAACGATATCCGTTGACGTCATAAAATGTTCGAAGATGTATTTACTTTCCGTCCGAAGGTTTTTCACGTCAACCGTTGTAAAGGAAAAAAGAACGGTTACGAACGTTCTAATTTTTAGAACACGGTACATTAAATATCAAACGTAAAATTTTTTTAGGGTTGTTCGACTGTTTATTTGAATTATCGAACGCATTTAAATTTTCCGTCGAAACACGTTCAAACATGATCCTCAACTATTCGTTCTAAAGAGTTCGAACGATAGATTGATTTTGGGACAAAATCCTTCCCGTCCCGAATGGGCACTGTTTTGGATGAAACATCATTTCCGTCCTACAAAAATCTTTTTTAATGGGTTTGTTGGGACATTCCGGGGATGGACGAATTCTATCTCAAAACACTTTTTGGGAGGGAATTCGGATTTTTTGGGATGAAAAAATCCTTCTCAAAAGGCAAAATTTGCTTTAGTGATTTTTTTAGGTACGTTGTCCATTTGGAATTTTTTAAAGGCTTAAATGCAATGTAGGTCCCTGTGGTATCACCTTTTTACAAATTGGTCCCTGTGATATGAGTATGTACTGGCTAGTCCCTGAGGTAATCATCTTGTAACAAATTGGTCCACAAATTTTTCCACAATCTTACTGGACATGCTCTGTCAGTCGGATGATTGTATAAAGGTTCCAGGTCTGCGACACGTCATTTAAAAAAGGCTTAAATGCATTGTAGGTCCCTGTGGTATCAACTTTTTACAAATTGATCCTTGTGGTATGCGTTTGTACTAGCTAGTCCCTGGGGTAAGTATCTTGTAACAAATTAGTCCTCTCGTTAGATTTCCGTCGACCCACTTAATGGCCGAAGCTGACGTGGATTATTTTCCGCGTATGCACCAATGAAAGAGCACCAACAAAGGACAGACCGAGCGTCCAGAGCACAGACAGAGCCCGGAAATCCCGAGCAGTCTGAGCAGTATCAGCTCGAGCATCCCGAGCACAAATAGCCCGGTTTGCTCAGGATACTGGTACATGCGGCATCATATGCACCAATGAGAGCACCAACAGAGGACAAACCGAGCATCCCGAGCACAGACCGAGCCCTGGCATCCCGAGCACAAGCAACTCGGCCTGCTCGCGCCTTTCGACATGCGACATCACCCCATTCGCTGACGACGTCATATTTTTTGACACGTCAGCTTCGACCGTTAAGTGGGTCGACGAAAATCTAACGAGAGGACTAATTTGTTACAAGTTACTTACCCCAAGGACTAGCTAGTACAAACGCATACCACAAGGACCAATTTGTAAAAAGTTGATACCACAGGGACGTACAATGCATTTAAGCCTTTTTTAAATGACGTGTCACAGACCTGGAACCTTTAGACAATCATCCGACTGACAGAGCATGTCCAGTAAGACTGTGGACAAATTTCAATCAATTAGTGGGTCTAACGTGTTTCAAAATGCCAAGTCAGCCACTAAAATTGAAATAAAACCTTTCGAAAGTTTTTTTTAACATTTTATTCTAGAATTGAAATAAAATATTTCGTTTACAAAACAATTTAAAAAAATTAAATTTATGTAATCAAGCTATACAAGTATATACATAATACTATAACAGGAGAAAAAAGAATAATCTACTTAGAAATCGGGATTTAGTGGTGGCTTCTTGCCCGCGATATCTTTTTATTACGTCATTTGCCTTTTTCCCGTTTTGCAAGTCCAATGAGAATGTAGAAAAGTCATTGGAATATTTCGGGAGAATATCGAAAATATAGATAAAAAAAATTGGGTTTTCATTTTGCTGATGTGGATTATTTTGTTTAAATAAAAGAAAAAAAATTGTTGTCCTAGGGGACGGAATTTACTGGGCTTTCAATTTTTTTGGGCTTGGCGGTGGCCCTGCCAGGCTTAAAACGTATTCTTCGGCCCGAACCCAAACTATATACCCAAATTGCTCAAATAAGAATAAGCAAGGGGATGTCTAAAGAGGGATAAAATCCGGAGCTTGTTTCGGAAATATATACCCCCGGCGCTTGTAAGTACATATGAACTACATCAAGTGAGTATGAACATGGTAGTGGCGGTGGGGGTTTGTACCCCATCTGGCATCGTCACTCCCCTGGCCGGTTTCTTCAAATTGAGAATCGCCTTTCGGCCGACCATGAGTGGCACTGGTTTTGTAGCGGCGATAACCAACCTTGCAATGGGCCTAACGTCGATCAAGAGAGAGAGACTCGAGAATCATGGTCAGAATAATAAGAAGTGACTTGACAGGGTTTTATTTATTTAAAAAAAAACAGTAACTTTAAAACGTCATTCCTCCCAATCAAAACAAGGATGTTTCTTATTACGTCGTTTTGTATCTGATAAAGTAATAAAAAAACGGTTTTAGCACGACGGTTACTGCCTGTGTCACCGCCCCATGGCAATCCCGCTACTAACGTGGAACAGTAACCGTCTTTCTACACCAATGAACAGCACTGATTACTGCATGCAAATATATATAACGTTTTATAGTATATATACTCCACAGTATCAACATCAAGTATTTATTTGAATGCTCGATCTGATAGTTATATATATTTTTCTAAACCTTCTATAAAAAAAAAAAATCCTGTAAGATTCAACATCCAAATTTGGTACGTAGGTATTGATCCAATCAACATCACATAGGAATAAATTCCATATTTATATCCAAATCAAGTTAAGTGTTACAAAATAATTATAAACTTATTTAACAATTAAAAACATCAAGATTCCAAAGAAGGGACCACTGAAATTGCTATCAAGTAAGTCCACTTTTCTCCCTTGCTGAAGAAACCTCCAGTTGAATGCAAAAGCACAACGTACCGCTAAAATTGCTATCAAGTACTGAGCTACATTTGTAGCTCAACAAACAAAGCAGAGGAAACAATCTCTGACACTTCATTTTCTGGTCAAAACGAACCTTATTACCTACCAACAATGTTAAAAAGAAAGGTCAAATACTTACCCAATTCAACTATTCTTTTCGTTAATAATTCTTTTGCAGTTTACAAGAGAACAAACAAATTAACATAGGAAAAAAAACATTTTACGTCCATAAAACTATTAGACTTTTGAAACTTTTTATCTTGAACTATCAATTTTGTTAGATTTTATCTCTTAATTATCAATCTTGTATATTTTGCACCATTCACACTTAATAACAATGAAAATAATATTAAAAAAATTGTGGGATAAAATCATCATTTTACAAAAGCAAAAATATCGATTTTTGTCGAAATTAAGGGTGGTGCGTACAAAATGTACAAGATGAATAGTTGAGGGGTACTGAAATGAAAGAAATTGATAATTTGCAGTACAACGTGTCAGGAGTACCCTAATAGTTTGATGGACGAAAAACATATTGAACCCACAAACTTGATTTATTTCGATAGAAGAAGAAAAGAGAGGAAGCATACTAATTAGGAACTCTTTACCGAATCTAAGACCAATCTGAGCTCGAGCTCATGGTGGTAACATCGCTCAATGCAACTTGATAATTTGCTCTTCATAGCACTTGAGCAAACAACGTGCATAACGGCGAACTTTCTCTTTCGCGCAAGAATCTAGACAAAATTCAGCGGCATGATACGATAGCTCATCACGTTCAGGTGCGTAATCTAGGCAGTGCAGAAAGCTATCAATAATGCACAAGTCGTAGTCAATATTCCGAAATATCTTCAGCCATCTCTTGGGCAAATCATTACAACTTCCCACCTGGTTTGTAATGCAATCATAAAATGGTCCCTGAACATTATCAATTGTAAAGGAATCTGGGAGTCGGGTCGGAGATGAAGACGAAGGATCAAAAGAGGCCGGGGCGACATAATTTGCCTGCAACACAAGGAACATGATCATCAGGATAACCAACACCATGATCGCCACCAGAAGTTCCAATTTCTTTAATGTGTTGCCTTCAGGAAGTAAATGGCTCAATATAAATAGAGGCCTAAGGCAGAAATCTAGGAATGAAATATTTTGGGTTCCAACAATAAAGACAATAAATTAACATGTTAAATATAACACATTAAATTATTGTTTAAAATTAGTTCTCCTTACTTTCTAAATCATAAATGTTTTTAAAACCTTTCAGAGTTTCAAATGTCTTTTGTTGTAACTCATCCAAGTGTCTTTTTCCTTTGTTCGTTTATTTACTTAAAGACATGTACATGTCATTGCCTTTTAGAAGTGCGAGAAGACATATAATTAGAGGCCTTAGGCACCTACCTCTGCTACCTAGCGGGTGGTCGGCCACAATGTTTGAATAGTCTTGGATGACTTTTTCAGTTAAGTTTTCGTCTAACTAATGTCTCTTAGTTAAGCTGTCACTATGGTTTAGCTGCAGTTATATGAAAAGTACACATTCAAAAACTTTAATCTTTAATCTTTATTCTGATGTTTGGAAGACATTTTGCAGTTAAATGACTTTTGGGTTTAACCTAGTTTCTCAGTTGATTTACTTTTAGCTTAGCTACTATTAAATGAAAACCCCCATTCGAAAGCTGTCGAGTGAGAGTCGAATGAGAGGGGGACTGTTGAGTGAGAGGATCGAATGAGAGAGAGACTGTCGAGTGAGAGTTGAGACTAAGGAGGGCTGTCCAAATCGGGTATGAGGTCAGGTTTCCACCACCTCGACCCCAAACCCGAGGCAATTGGGGTGAGAAGTTTGCAATCCGACCCCGAAAAAATCTAAAACCGTCAGGATCAGGTTCCTTTGAATGCTTTTTGTTCGGGTTAGAGATCCGAATACATAAACCTGCTTTTTCTTGGGTTCATGTTTCAAAACCTGACCCCGAAAAAAACTAATACCATCGGGTATGAGTTCCATGGAATGCTATGGTTGGGGTTAGAGACCCGAGCACGAATCTCATTTTTCTTGGGTTCATGTTTTGAAACCCCAACCTGATCCCGAAAAAACCTAAAATTGCCAGGGTTGGGTTCCTTTCAATTATTTGGTTTCGGTTTAGAGACTTGAACACAAACTTAATTTTTCTCAGGTTCATGTTTCAAAACTCAACCTCGACCTCGACCATAATGTAACCCGAACAGTTTGGGTTGAGCTGGGCTAGTTTCGGGGCCAGAGGTACTTGGTCAATGGGTGTTTGGCTTCCCCTAAGATTGAGAACGGCATGCATGGAAAGAAGATTCACTAATTTGAAAAACATAAATTTTTTTTCTGTTGTTTTAAAGCAGTTAATGTTAGTAATAAAAAAAATAAAGATTATGTTCTTTAATGCATATTTTAGGGAAAAAAACCTAGGGATTTAGCCGTTGGCGTTGGCAAGGAGAAAATAAAAAATAAGGAATATTAAAGTGTATAAAATACATACGTCTTCATCTTTTTTCACTATATATATGAAAAAAAATTGGTTTTACATTTTGCTGATGTGGATTATATTCTTTAATAAAGAAAAGAAGAAAAATTGTTGTCCTTAATGCATATTTTTGGTTAGTGGGAAAATCCAATTCTTTTCAGGGAACGCGGACCTAAACATTTACTGGGCTTTTATTTTTTGGTATTGGCTGGCGGTGCCCCCTGCCAAGCCTAAGACGTCTTCTTCGGAAATCACACCCCAGCATTTGTAATCACGAATGAACTACATCAAGTGAATATAAACATGTTAAATAAAAAAAAACTTCTATAGCAGATAATACTAGGGCAGCCCATGGCAGTGCCGGTGGCACTTTATGACCCAACCTGCACCACCACTGCCCTGGGAGGTTTCTCTAAATTGGAAACCGCGCCTTCGGCCGACTACGGATGATACCGATTTGGCAGTAGCGATAGGAGGTTGCCGCCACATTTGTTGTGAGCCAAACATCGATCAAGAGAGAGTTGATATTATCAAGGTCGGAGAGGAATAAGATGGGACTTGGCAAGTTTTATTTTCTTAAAACAACAGCTTCAAAACAGCGACCCTCCCAATCAAAACAACGATGTTTCTTTAAATGAGAAATGATGTCGTTTTAAATTATATAACGTAATAAAAACAAAATAAAAAATAAAAACGGTTTTAACCCCATCGGTACCGCTTGTCACTACCCCATGGCAAAATCCTGCACCAATCCCGGTGCTTCGTACTGTGGGCCGGTAACCATTTTTCTACACCAATGAACAGCCCTCGATAATACATGCTTATAAAACATTTTATAGAACATATGAATGCTACACAGTATATATCAACATCGAGTATTTATTTGAATTCTTGATCTGATAATTATATCATGCTCTCCCTAGAAAACGTAATATTTGTAAACATTTTATAAAATAAACAAGTCATGGAAGATTCAACCTCCAAATTTGGTACGTATTGATCCAATCAATTACATAACTTAGGAATAAATTCCAATGAAGCGATCGCTGAAATTGCTGAAGAAGCCTCCAGTTGAATGCAAAAGCACAGCGTAAAAGTGTTCGTAGTTCAACAAACAAAGCAGAGGAAACAAGCTTTTACACATTTCTGGTCAAACGAACCTTATTTGTTACCTACAAACAATGTTAAAAAGAAAAGGTCAAATACTTGCCCAATTCAACTATTGTTTAGTAAATGATTCTTTTGCAGTTTAGAAGAGAAATAAACCAATATAGCGAAAAATTCAATTTTTTGTACAATAACTATTATAGTTCCGACACTTTCTACTCCGAATATTCAATTTTGTCATATTTTATTTTTCAACGTCTTTCAATGGCAGAGGGCACAAAATGTACAAGATGCATAGTTGAGGGGTGAAATGAAAAAAAAAATTGATAGTTTGCAGTACAACGTTTCAGGAGTAACTATTGAGATCCTACATTGCTTAGGAGAACCTAAGTAAAAGACTTAATAAGAGGGTTTTGATAACTCAAACTTTAAGGCATGTCTTTTAGTCTAGGGCCTAGCTAGGTTGTGTGGTGGCTTGCATGCATGAACCCATTTTCTTCAATCCTATGGATCCTGTAAGGGTTAGGCTAGGCCCAAGTCCAGTGAAAGCCCCTTTTAGATGTCATGTGGGAGACGTAGATGAGGAGGACGTACATCGGTATTCAAAGAATGAGAAAATGTTGAGATCTCATATTGTTTAGGAGAACCTAATTAGAAAACTTAATATATAAGAGGATTTGGATAACTCTAATTTTAAAGCAATGTTTTTGATATAGGGTCCAGATCCTCATCAGTAACCTAATAGTTTGATGGAAGAAAAATACATTTAACCCTAGAACAAAAATGCATTTAACAAAAATAGATGAAGCATTAGTTAAGAACTCTTTACCCAATCTAAGCTCAATGCAACGGGATGATATACTCTCTATAGCACTTGAACAAACAAGGTGCATAACGGCTGGTAAATTTCTTTTTCACGCAAGCATGATGTAGACACCAATGAGCATTATGATACGCTGGATCGTCATCCGCATTCATAGGTGTAGACGCTAAGCAGTGCATAAAGCTATCAGTAATGCAGATGTCGAAATGTCTTCAGCCATCTCTTGTACAAACCTTTACAACTTCCCACTCGCTTTGTAATGCAATCATAAAATGGTCGCTGTGGCTGAACATTATCGAGTGTAAAGGAATGTGGGAGTCGGGTCGGAGACGAAGAAGACGGATCCAAAGTGGTAAGGCAGGCGACATAATTAGCCTGCAACTGGGGGAACATGATCAGGATCATAACCAACACTATGATTGGCACCATAAGTTTTCTAATATATTTCCTAGCCATGGATTTCCTTGAACTCATAAGTGTATATATATATAACTCTGAACCAAGTTCTTTAATGTGTTGCATGCGTTCAAGTAAATGGCCAGGAATGAAATATTTTGAGGTCCAACAGTGATATAATAAATTAACATGTTAAATATAGCATATTCATTAATTAATTATTTGTTTAAAATTCGTTTTGCTTGCTTTCTAAATATAAAAAGTAAAAAGTCATTTACCTCCAAAATGTCTTCCAAAAGTCAGAATAAAGATTAAATTTTTTGAATGTGTCTTTTCATATATATGATCTTCTCGCACTTCTAAAAGGGAAAAAAAAATACATATAGAATAAATAATTTAAAAAAAGCTCCAATTGAAATTAGACTTTTATTTCCTAAGGGTTGAAGTAAATGAGCTAACCACTATAAATTTCTTGATTTAAACACACAAAAAGACAATGACATGTACATATCTTTAAGTAAATAAATGAACTCATTATAAAAAAAGGTAAATAAACGAGTTAAAGGAAAAAAGACACTTGGAGGGTTTACAACAAAAGGCATTTGAAAGGTATTAAAAATATGGGATAAATATAAAATTAGTCTCTGTGATATACGTGAAAATCGAATTAGTCCTCGTAATAAGAAAATCATAAAATTAGTTCTTGTGATTTCAGAAAGGGATAAAATAAGTCCCTGATAGAGGACCAACGACAAACGAAAATGGAATCACATGGATTAATTTTATATTTTTCTTATTTGAAGGACTAATTCGATTTTCACGTATATCACAGTTACTGATTTAATATGTATCCCATATTTTTAATACCTTTCAGAGTTTCAAATGCCTTTTGTGTAAATCCTTCAAGTGTCTTTTTCTTTTTACTCGTTTATTTACCTTTTTTTTTTATAATCAGTTCATTTATTTACTTAAAGATATGTACATGTCATTGCCTTTTTGTGTGTTTAAATCAAGAAATTTATAGTGGTTAGCTCATTTACTTCAACCTTTAGGAAATAAAAGTTTAATTTGAATTGGAGTTTTTTTTTAACTATTTCTTTTATATGTATTTTTCCCTTTTAGAAGTGCGAGAAGATCATATATATGAAAAGAACACATTCAAAAAATTTAATCTTTATTCTGACTTTTGGAAGACATTTTGGAGGTAAATGACTTTTGGGTTTAACCTAGTTTCTCAGCTGATTCACTTTAAGTTTAGCTACTATATTATATATACGAAAGCGCCCATTCGAAAACTTTAATCTTAATTCAGACATTTGGAAGTCATTTTCCAGGAAAATGACTTTCGGGTATTAACCTATTAATGCTTCTCAGATGATTCAGTTTTAGTTTAGCTACGAAAGCGTCCATTCAAAAAGTTCAAATTGTGACCACAAATTATACTATGAATAGACGTAGTCGAATGAATGAGCCAATTATAGCGATCGATCTCGATCTGCCCAGAATTCAGCTGAGATCTTTTATTCTACTTAACAATTCTTATAAGCTACATTTACTTATATATACACAAGTACAATTTGAACTATTTTATTTTATTTTTTTGATATCATCAATTTCTCACAACGTTAAAATATAGAGGGCTCGTTTACCATTAGCCCGACCCCAATTGTACCTCTTAATTAATCATATATGTATAACTTAATTTAACTGCAAAGTACTGATATTTTTAATTGTGTTAAAAGGGTTAAGAAATGGTCCAGCTGGGCTATGAAGCATCTGAATATGATGCCACGGGAGGGATTTGGACTTTGGAGTACATATGTATTGGTTGTGACAAGATCAAATTAAGGAATGAAGTTCAGGTTTACAGAAACGGACGAACTGCACATAAAAATACTTCAGCCCAGAAACTCTTGGCCATATCTTTATCCTTCAACATGCTTCTAGCCATGTTAAGGATAGTGTGGTTCTTCCTTTCAGCCACACCATTCAACTGGGGAGTGTAGGCTGGTGTAAACTGATGTTTGATTCCTTGCAGCTTAAGGAATTCTGTTGGGAAAACAGGGATCGAAAACAATAGAACACGAGCTACTTTGGAAGGAAAAATCTTACAACCACAAGAACAACAACTCCTTACAATCACTCTCTCTCAATTTCTCTTCTTCTCTAATGGTCGTCAGTGCAATTTTTCTTCATGCTATACATGTCTATTTATAGGGGAGAAGGGTGAATGTAATTGGCTGGAAGAGGATAAGCTTCAAGTTTGGATAAGCTTCAAGTTGGATAAACTTTAAGTTGGATAAGAGCAAGCATGGATATGGAACCTTCAATTCTCCCCCTCCATATCCATATATATAGGTAGGAGAAGAATTCAATCTTACACTTTTCAGTTGGTGTCCATGCGAGCTATGTTCCTGCATAGCTCGAGCTTTTCTCTTATAACAGTCTTGGTTAACATGTCAGCGGGGTTCTCATCTGTGTGGATCTTCACAAGTTTCAATAGTTGTTGATCCATCACCTCGCCTATCCAATGATAGCAAATGTCGATATGCTTTGTGCGAGCATGGTACATTGAGTTCTTGCTCAAATCCAGGGCACTCTGACTATCACAATGCACTTTGTACTCTGTCTGCTTGAGTCCAAGTTCTTGGAGAAATCACTTTAATCACAACATTTCCTTCCTAGTTTCTGCTGCGGCAATGTACTCTGCCTCTGTTGTAGATAAAGCAATGCACTTCTGCAATTTTGATTGCCATGAAATAGCTCCCCTTGCGAAAGTGAAGAGATAACCAGATGTAGACTTTCTTGTGTCAAGATCACCTGCCATATCTGAGTCTGTATATCCTTCCAAGACTGGTTCAGCTTCTCCAAAACATAAGCATAACTTCAGTGTACCTTTCAGGTATCTAAGGATCCATTTAACTGCTTCCCAGTGTTCTCTTCCTGGGTTCGAGAGAAATCTACTCACAACACCTACAACATGAGCAATGTCTGGTCTTGTACAAACCATTGCATACATCAGACTTCCTAGTGCTGATGAGTAGGAGAATGTTTCCATTTCTTCCATCTCTTTCCTCGATGAGAGATATGCATGTTTGTGTAGCTTGAAATGATTTGGTAATGGAGTTGTGACCGGCTTGGCATTTTTCATGTTGAATCTGCTGATCACTTGTTCAACTACTTCTCTTGTGATAACCATAACTTTTTAGCTTTCCTGTCTCGAAATATCTGCATGCCAAGAATCTGTTGAACAGAACCTAAGTCCTTCATGTCAATGGACTTGGATAATTCTTCCTTGAGTCTTCTGATCATACCAGCATCTTGACCAACAATCAACATATCGTCAACATATAATAAGAGTATAATAACATTACCATCTGGGAATCTGCGAACATAGACACACTGATCTGCTGATGTCCTTTTGAAATCATGACCTACCATAAAAGAATCGAACTTCTTGTACCATTGTCTCGGTGCTTACTTGAGGCAGTAGAGACTTTTCTTCAATTTGCAAACCAAATGTTCTTTCCCTGTAACTTCAAATCCTTGCAGCTATTCCATGTAGATTTCTTCCTCTCAATCTTCATGAAGAAATGATGTCTTCACATCCATCTGTTCAAGCTCCAAGTTTAATCTTGCTGTCAATCCGAGTATTACTCGAATTAAGGTCATCTTTACTACTGGTGAGAAAATTTCGTCAAAGTCGATTCCTTTCTTCTGTTGGAATCCTTTGACAACCAGTCGAGCTTTGTGCTTTACAATCTTTCCACTGCTGTCTTTCTTCAGCTTTAACACCCACTTGTTTCTTAGTGCTTTCTTTCCATTGGGAAGTCTAACCAACTCATAGGTCTGGTTCTTCTGCAAAGAACTCATTTCTTCATGCATAGCTTGCATTCATTTTTATTTGTCTGTGTGAGTCTGAGCTTCCGGGAAAGTTTCTGGCTCCCCCTCATAACTAAACAGAATATAGTCTGATTCTGGATATCTCTTTGACGGAATCAATGGGCGGCCTCTTCCAAACCTTCTTGGTTGAGGCTCTTCAACTGAAGATGGTACTTCATCTGTAACTTCTGGTGGAGGGTGTTGTTGCTCCCCCTGCTCATATAATTGAGCTTCATAACTTTGTGGTGAGGGGAAATCACTCGGAGATATCTGTTGATCTCTGACTTCTTGTGGCTCTACCTCTCTTGTCTCTTCTCCTTCAAGGATTAATTCTGAGCTTTTTGAGGCTTCATTTTGGTCCCATTTCCAGGATTCATTTTCTTCAAAAATGAAATCCCTACTGAAAATCACTTTCTTAGTGACGAGAATGTATAACCGATATCCCATTGTTCTGTCACCGTATCCAACAAGGATACACTTCTCTCTTTTATCTTCAAGCTTGGTTCGTCTTGCTTCTGGGATCTTGGTGTAAGCAATAGAGCCAAATAATCTAAGATGACTCACGCTAGGCTTCTGAGTACTCCAAGCTTCTTGTAGAGTCTTTGCATCCAAGCTTTTGGTAGGACATCTGTTGACCAGATAAACTGCACATAAAACTACTTCAGCCCAAAAACTCTTGGGCATATCTTTATCCTTCAACATGCTTCTGGCCATGTTAAGGACAGTGCGGTTCTTCCTTTCTGCCACACCATTCAAATGGGGAGTGTAGGCTGGTGTAAACTGATGTTTGATTCCTTGCAGCTTAAGGAATTCTTGGAAAGCACCTACTGTGTATTCACCACCTTGATCTGATCGCAGCGTCTTGATGCGATAGCCACTTTGCCTCTCCACAAGAGATTTTAACTCTTTGAAGATGCCAAATACTTCTGACTTCATCTTGAGAAAATAGACCCAAGTCTTCCTGCTATAGTCATCGATGAAGGTGAGGAAGTATCGATTTTGTCCATTTGAAATTGGCTTCAATGGACCACATACATCTGTATGTACTACTTCAAGTGGCTTGGTTGTTCTCCAATCAACCTGATTTCCAATGGCATTTATATGTTGCTTACTGAGAACACAGCTTTCACACATCTCATTTGGGTGGTGGATGTTGGACAAGCCATTCACCATCTTCCTGTTTCCCAGTTGCTTCAAGCTTTCAAAATTGAGATACCCATACCTTAGATGCCACAACCAATCTTTGTTGTTGATGATAGCGCTCAGACATCTTGGCGTATCATGTTGAATTGCGAGAGGAAACATCCTATTCTTTCCCATCTGGACTCGAGTGACCACCTTCCCTCGAGTGTCTGTAATTGTCAACTGCATATCTTTGAGGTTAATTGTGTAACCTTTTTCCACCAGTTGTCCGAGGCTCAATATATTGGTCTTCATGTCTGGCACATAGTAGACATTGGAGACTAAAGCATGATCTCCATCTTTTCTCTTGATCAATACATCACCTCTCCCTCAGACTGGGACTTTAGAGAGGTCCCCAAAAGAAATCTCTCCCTGAACTTTCTCATTCAAGTTCAGTGAATAGATTCTTCCTGCCAGTCATATGATTGTTGGCTCCAGAATCAAGAAACCATACATCGTGGTTGTGATAGGTTGAGCTATGTGCCATCAGCATCAACAATTCTCCTTCAACTTGATCTTTCTCAGCAAAGTTGGCACTGTCATTGACTCTATTCGTTGGTGGATTACTTCTGCACTCGTTACTGTAGTGGCCGTACTTGTGGCAGTTGAAGCACTGAATGTTTCTTTTATCAACATTTTGGCGGTTATTGTAACCACCTCTTCTTCCTCGTCCTCTTCCTCGTGGGACGTAATTTTGTTGTCCATGTCCTCCTCTAGGGGATCCTATTCTGCTTCTGGAATTATAGTTTCCAGAGCCTCTTCCACGAGGTCCTCGACCTCGTCCTTTTCCTTGTTGTGAAGTCCCCGCATGTTCAAGTCTGTCTGTATTGAGGGACAGCCTTGACTGTAGGGCTTGCTCCAAGGGTTTGTCATCGCTCCTTCTATTGACTTTTTGTTCATGTGCTTGTAAAGAACCCACAAGTTCTTCTACAGACATGGTCTCCAGATCTTTAGTTTCTTCCAAGGCCACGACTATATAGTCAAATTTTGGATCCCAAGATCGCAAAATTTTCTCACAAATTCTCATATCTGTGAAAACTTCACCATTCCTCCTTAGCTGATTTACAACCACCATGACTCGTGTATTGTAATCAGCAATGAATTCAATAGACTTCATAAATAAAGTTTCAAATTCACCTCGTAGAGTTTGGAGACGAATTCTCTTGACTTTGTCAGCACCCTTATAGGTTTTCTGTAGGGTGTCCCATATCTCCTTCGATCAGCTTTGAGGACTGTTTTTTGAGCATCTGATGTTGATGCTTCGGCTTCTTTGGAGGAGACATCCTGGTACCCATCTTCCACAATGTCCATGACATCTTGAGCACCTAGCAAGACTCTCATCTGGATACACCAATTGTTGTAGATGTCCTTGGAGAGCTTTGGGATCATGGTTTGCGCAGTCCAAATTGACATCGGATCTTGAATTGCTTAAAACATGTTCCTAGAGTCTGAATTTTGCAAAACAGACACCTCCGTTGAGTCTAGAAGGCCCAAAATCTTGGGGACAGGTCTTGGTTGGTCAAAACCCGGCAAAAAATCACGGGTTTCAGGTTTGGGCTCCTGACCAAACTTTCTCCTTTCTCGCCGTAATTTGGTTATGTGATCTCTAACCACGTCTCCTATACCACGGTTGGGAAAACAGGGATCGAAAACAATAGAACACGAGCTACTTTGGAAAGAAAAATCTTATAACCACAAGAACAACAACTCCTTACAATCACTCTCTCTCTATTTCTCTTCTTCTCTAATGGTCGTCAGTGCATTTTTTCTTCATGCTATACATGTCTATTTATAGGGGAGAAGGGCGAATGCAATTGGCTGGAAGAGGATAAGCTTCAAATTGGATAAGCTTCAAATTTGATAAGCTTCAACTTGGATAAGCTTTAAGTTGGATAAGAGCAAGCATGGATATGGAACCTTCAGAAATTAGGGGCCATCTACTGATCTTTATCCATGCCCCTTCGGAGACTATAGGTACCGCCTGCAACCACTATTACAGCTGTACTGTAATACGCCTAATTCATCAAGTAGGTCCATCATTTTATTTAATATCAGCATACATATGCTCCAGGAAGCTTCGTTTTTTTTCTTTCACTGATCATAATTTGCAAGTGCCCGGACTAAGAAGATTCCTAATTTCACGTGCCAACCACGAGATCTTGCATGCAAGTGTTATGAACCGGGTCCGTCTATACTACGCGAATCGCGCGACTTCAATTTTTTTTTTTTCCTTTTTTCCATTCCCCACCCTTGAACCTCTGCTTACATCGAATGAATCATTCTGGAAGGTAGGGTAAAATGTAAGCAAAGAGAACTGCATTAATTATTACAATCGTTGTTCTCTCGACAAAAAGCCGGGTTTTTTTGTTTTAATTAGAGATGAAGAGGGAAATATATTTGGTGGAAATTGCTAATTTGCTCAGCAAGTGGAGGAGGGTAAATGGATTGCTGTTTGTAACCCATGGGACATGGCCGTATAATTGTGATGGAGAATACCTTAACAAAAACAAAGGAAAGAAAAGACAATCTTAAATAACCCAACTTTGGAAAGAAAAATAAAGATTTCCATTTATTTTCTTTTCTGTGGATTGAAAATGGCCATAAGCAAGTACCTTTCAGAATAATACAGACAGTATCATGTGATTAATTTCGAATCTGATTTTTGTGTGTGTGTTTGTGTTTTTTGTTTTGCGGGGGAAAAAGCTAATTTTCTCTCCTGGACGTCCTGGTGATGTGGAAATGGAATGGAAAAGAATGGAAGAAACTCATTGAAAAGGAAATGGAGGGCGGGCTGAACCACGAGTTAAGGGGCATATATAAGATATGATTTACAAACCCCTGGACATTCTTTTGATCTGAAAAATGAAGGCCAAAAAAGCTTAAAAACCCTGTTGTCGATTTCAACGCGAACTGCGTTGTGTAGAATATCACGACTCACGAGACGAGAAAATAAGAGTGCGATGTGTATTGGAGGCACTGATTTGGTCTATTTAAAGGGAAGGGACCAATGACACCATTTGTCATTCACTTACTTTTGGCGTCGGCTTTCTCCCTTCTTTGAACTTTGAAGTGCTCTGCGGACCGTTCAAACAAAACAGGCACGTTCGCGTTCTCTATCACACCAAAAGAACACAATCCAATTGAAGCAAAGACACTTGGGTTCCCTAGCCTTTCCACTTATGGAAAGCTTGCTTCTTTTCCACTCGGCAAACAACTGGTACTGCCTACGTCCTCTCGTTTTCCTTTTCTGTGAAACCTGTTTACTCCTTGATTTAAATGGAAGGATGAGCTTCTTTTGGATCCGTGTTGCTCATTAGGCCTCGTGCCTCAAAACATATGGCATAGTTTGTTGGTATCCAGTGGCGGAACTAGGACCAAAATTCAGAGGGGTCGAATTTTAAAAGCGAAATAACAAAAAAAATTTTTTTCCTTTATAATGTTAAAAATTATCTTACAATTACAATATCAAAAAATTAAGAACTATAAGCATTAAAAATATTACAATACATGTACATAGGTGACAATTGCATCTTACTCATCAACTTTTTTTCTCACTTTACACCATTGTTTGTAGTTACGCCTGCTTTTGATGATCTTTAACATAAAATTTAGACCCAAGCGGGTGAATAGATACTCCAAGATTTTAATTCACAAATTTGCACAACAAAACCAGATGTAGTCAAGGAAAGAAAAAAAAAACAGAGGTAAGTTCTCTCCCTCCTTTTTAATATTATGCCAAAAAAGAAATTTCTGACAAAAGTTTAAAAGACTTGTTGTTCTCACGATTTCTCAGTGATATTCTCAATAAAAATATGTACAAAAACTAAGTTTGAGTTGTGGTGAAGATTCTGTGCAACGGCCCAGAAAAAAAAGAAAAAACTGAAGATTTTCTCTCTCAGTGAAGATTTTGGCCTATGGAGGTAGTCTCTTGACCCATTATGTGCAGACGGCGCAGAAAAACAAAAAAAAAATTATAATAGAAGAAAGACATATAACAAACGAAAAAGAAACACTTGAAGTTTGATCTTCGCAAATCCCAGCATAACTCTGAAAAACAACGTTGAAGATATCGATCTGATTATGCCAAGGTGGGAAGAACCGGTCTTCATCTTCCCTTCTACCTTTTTGGACTTCGTTTTTCCTAGGAAAACAAACTTCAGGGCCAAGTAGAAAGAGAAAATCTAGAAAATATGTTAAAAACGAAATCAAATAAGAGAAAAAGAACAGACAAAGCATGTGTTCAGAGGCCGGAAACTACTTTTTAAAAGGGCCGACTACGGGCCCGAAACCTATAAAAGCTAGCGAAATGGGTCCAAGACCCTTATAAACACAGAATGGGCTCAAGGCCCTTACAAACCAAAATAGGCCCACGGCTGTTGGGGCTCAAGCCTGAAAACTGTACTTTTTTTTCCGAAATGAAAAAACGCCGAAGAACAAAAATTGATGATGATGCGGCAGATTCAATGGACTTTCATACACACGTGGCAAAAACAAAGCGACATGTCCTTTCAATTTTCATTATTTATTATTTTTCCAGTAATTTATCAGGCCACATAAATCCATAAACGCTCGCTCATCTTCTTCATCGAGAGTCGAGAAAAGCAACGTCTTCTCCTTCAAGAGCGTCCTTTCACTTTTCTAATTCGCTAAACTTCCAATCCTATAAGTAGATAACAACGCTTGGTCGTTGCTGCCCAACCCAACCATGAAACTCAGACTCAGATCGGTCGAATCCAAGCAAACCCTAAAAATCGAAGTCTCAGCCCCTCTCACTCTCCAACAACTCAAAGAAACCGTCTCTCAATCAATCTCTTCTATCTCTACTTCTTCGCTGCATCTCTCCCTCAATCTGAAGGACGAGCTCCATGCATCCTCGCCAGAAACGTCCCTCCAATTCCTTGGTATCACCTCTGGTGACCTTATCTTCTTCAATGAGCGTGTCAGGTGAGAGACTTTCGGCATAAGGTGAAGTTGATTTCATTTTTGTGGCTTGAGGGGTAGCGGCTCTTACTTTTTTTAAAAAAAAATATTTATATTTGCATGTAATAGTTCTTTTTTGGTGGCTTGAGGGGTAGCGGCCGCCCAGGACCGCTACCCCTTCGTTCCGCCACTGTTGGTATCATGTTTGTACAGAAGCAGGACGCAAAGCCTTATTCCCTTCTTTTGATAATTAGATGGTCTAGGTCTTGAAGAAAATCAAAGATTTCAGATACCCAGAGGCTTTAGTACCTAAATTTCATGTGTTTAAGGAGTGGAAACAAGTATTATCCTATTTTCTTGTCTTTTGTTTTCACTACAATACATTACAAATTCAAGTAGTGCCGGCTTGGTAAAGAAATTAAGAGCGGGGGATCGACAAAGAGACCTCTGTATGACTGTATCTGAGTAAAAAACAGAGATCCGATGCAGAGACCTCTGTTTTTGGTATCCTCTGCTTTGTTTGCTCTTGCTTGGGTTGGATCAATAGGCGAGGAATGCCAATGCAAAAAGATAAAAAGAGGATAAATATTTAAATATTCTTTAAGATAATACAACTCCATTACTGTAGTTGCAGTGTTATTTTAAGGCGAAAGGGAAAGGTTTCGTTTAAATCAAGCACGTCAGGTTTTAACAATTTGAAAGTATTGTAGGTGGAAAGGAGCATTTTCTTGGTTTATGGAGGAGGAAGCATTGGGTTGATGGGTCTGGTCTCCCAAGCTGTTTATGACGGAGGTCGCCACGTCTCAGTGTAGGTGCCAACACTCCCCCCCCCTCTCTCTCTCTCTCTCTCTCTCTCTCCCTCTGCTGATGTTGCTTTCGTTCTCTTGCAGCGTAATTCCTACGACTCTCATGCCAAGAGAGGTACTATAATTTCCTTCCTGCTTTTGAAAATAACAGAAATATAAGCATTTTCACGCAACTGATATAATAAATTCATCTCTATTTGTCTTGGAGAAAAAAAGAACAGAAAAAAGCCATCTTGTGTCTGGAAAAACCACGTACTGAATCTCAATGAATTATGCAAGTATTTTATATGGTTAGTCCGAATATTTAAAACGAAAGCTCGTCGTGTACAATTTTCAGATCACTGGAGAGACGGTCGGAGAAGTAAGAGCTGTCTCGGGCATGCACCAACGCAAGGCCGAAATGACTCGTCAAGCCGATCGATGCGTTCATTGCCTTGCCAGGTACACCGTTTTGCACAGTTAATATATTTGTGTTATATTAACTAGTAAAGTTGAACCTTGCCCATTTGTGTTGCAAAATGCACGTACAGTGATCTTGTCTAGTGGACGATCATCATGGGCGGATCCAAGGGGGTGCGGGCGGGGTGGCCGCCCCCATTGGCTCCAAAAATTTTTTTGATTATTAAGAAACAGGCCCGCACCCACTGGTCCAGCCGCCCAGGCTTGATTCCAGGGCCAGTAGGGGCGAATCCATTGGACGAGTGCATGTGGCCTACTTGAATAATTTTTTTTTTTAAAATCAGAGGGTGAAATGACATCGTTTTACCCTCTGTTTTTTTAGAACAAATTATTCACGCCTCTCTCTCACTCTGCGATCTCTCCGTGTCTCTCTTAGCCCTCACGCCTCAGCAATCCCTCTCACTGGTCTATTATCACTTTAACTGCACTAATACATAAATTATTTAGGTCCTCACTAATTTATCATTTGCCAATTAGAAAGGAAAGCATAGAAATATTATTTTTGATTAATATAATTTATTGCTGAGGTTATTTTTTAACGAGAAATAGCTGAGTGCACCAATACTTTTTGACAGAAGAAAACTTTGTCTTCCTCATATGCTGATGGACATTTTAAAGTGTTTTGTTTTGTTTTTTTTCGATAATGGATAGATTTTTTATAAAAAAAAGCCACGAAGCATTGAGTCGTCTAATACTCATAATGTGGCTACTACTTTTAATGAAGATTCTACTTCGAAAAGACATCACCCTTTGTTGAGTTTGGATGATATTATTTCTGACCTAGGGTTGCGTAAATCTATTGACTCGTCTAATGCTAGGATTCAGGATTAAGTCCGTAGGGAGTACTTAATCAAACGTGCTTTTCAATCTCGTGGCTATGTTTTTCCCAAGAAGAAATGTGGGAAGAATTTGAATATAGTGTATCAGAGGATGCAATTTATTGTTTTTTATGTTATCTATTTAGGCGACCTAAATGAACACAATCCGGGGGAGATGTGTTTGTGGTGAGTGCTTGTGCAACACAGACCACACTTGCTATCATTAAAGACATTGTGGATGAATTTTTTGTCTTATGGTTGATGAGTCTTAAGATAGTTCAGTGAAGGAGCACATGACAGTGGTTTTGATATATGTGAACAAAAGTGGATAGGTGATTGAACGATTTCTTGGTGTGGAACATGATACTGACACATGCTACCAATCTTTAAAAACTTCTATAGATAATTTTTTTGCAAGACACGAGTTATCAATATCCAGATTGAGAGGTCAAGGGTATGATAGGGCCTCAAAGGTCAAATTTCCGTAGGATCCAATTACCATCTCTCAGTATAAGCAAATAATACAGTAAGTGTATTTCATTATTTTTAATGTTTTTAGATCTTAATTTGCGATATTGTAATTTTAAGACACTTTTTACATTATGTGGAATTTTTTTTTGTCATTTTCCATTAGAAATTCGGCCCAACTCATTTTATATACTAGATACACCACTGACAATCATCATTTGTTTCTTTATTTTGCTTTACATGGACGACAATCCTTCAAGATTATAACGGTCAACCACATGATCTACCTTGTTATTTATAATTAAAATCTACCCAAAATAATTTAATGTTGCAGGTGGCTATGGCACCTTGGAAGAACTTTTTGAAGTTATCACATGGCCGACAAACCGGTAACATTTCTATTTCCTCTCGGCTTTCTCTTTTGAATTTAATTACTCCATGCCATAATTCAACCACGCATAGCAGTTCTCAACTTTGTGTTCTATCTTTGTCTTTCCAAATTAAATTAATTTTCATGTGTTTAATTATTAAAATTTTAAGATGTTGGAATTAATGAAAAAGTGAGTTGAGAAGGTTTGAATAAATTTTTTATAATTATTATGAATGAAAAGTGAAGATTTGATGAAGAGAAAAAGAATTTTAGAGAGTTATTTTATTGAGACCAAAATTTTAATCTTCAAACATCACCTTAATTGAAATAAAATAAATCTTCTTTAAACCCATTAATTTTTAAAACGACTGGTAGTTTTTATAGCAATCATGGCCTTCGGCTCCTCTTACTTCTTGGGAGCTTCTGTTTATATCACAATAAAATGCATTTTTTAGCAAGTAAATTCATTTTATTATTACACTATAATTAAAGTAATAGCATACATTCCAAAGTTGTCAGGTATCTAAAGTAATTTGTAATAGTACTTAACTAGTATTAGGGTCATATATAGCATATTATTGTACACCTTTTTTATAACTAGTATAATAATCCTAATTAAAATACTTCAATAGTAATATTCTCTAGTACTTATACTCTAAAAGTATAATGCCTTACATAATACGTACTTATTACATAAAATAACTTGGTACTAATAGTAATTTAAACTTTATACTTAGTATTATACGTGAAAATTTTGGTCATTAACTATAAAATAACGCATAAAGGTGGCGCCACCAAAATCAAATGAACGAAATTTGTAGGAATTATTATAATGCCTTGCATAATGCTCTTGTAGTAATTTTTAGGGCTGTTCAATGCCACCGGAATTATACCGAAGTTTATCCCGTTCGGACGGAAATCTCACGCTGCTCGTACATTTTTAGTTAGAACATCATCGTTTTCACAAAACGTATAAATTTATGTTGTCATTTAGAATGCATCCGGACGGCTTATCCATGCAGTCCGTACTCATTTTTATATTTAATTTGTATATATATTTTCTTTATTCATCATTCGGATGTTTATCATTAGCTTACCCACTCGCCTTCAATGGGGAGTGTTTATACTCAATGTTGTAGGCGTGTATTTAGGGACTGAGGGAAAATATTGTTGAAATTTCTAAAGCATCGGTCATAATGGTCGGGTTAATAACGTGCAATACATAATATTTTAAACATGAATTAGATAGAGCCTATCACCCGAATAAATTTGGGTTGAGATTTGACTGTTATCATTGTATGCATTATTATTTGTATTTTTGTCTTTGAATGAACAATTTGGATAAAAAGGTGGATTTATGAGGCTCATAGACTCAAATTCCGAAATATAGTGATGGTGTTCAGGATTTTATGAGTCTCAGCCCGTATTTATGCAGATAGTCGTGGATTGTTACGATGTTCATGTAAGAGATGTAAGAATGTATTGTTCCAACGTGTAGATGAGATGAAGGATAATTTATTCATATACGAGTTTGACAAGAGTTACACTCAGTGGGTATAGGGAGTCAATTTCAAAACTTTCTAACCAGGTAGTAACTTTAGAACCTGAATCGAGCAGTGATGATTTTGAGGGAAACATAAATGATGATATGAAAGACATGTTAGAAGATTTTGAGGAGGGAACAGGGGTTGATGGGAACGCTAGTCAAAATTTGTTGAGCCCTGAAACAAATAAATCGGGGTCTGAAGATGAGTTTTCTGCGAGTTCCATGTTAAGGACGGATGTTGAGCGAGAGTTGTATCCTGGGTGTTTAGTGTGATTGTCATCATTGTTTGCATTATTGTCTGTATTTTTGTTTTTGAATGAAAAATATGGAGAAGAGCTAGATTTTTGAAGCTGATAGACTTAAAACTGCAAAGTATAATGATGGTGTTTGAGACTTTATAAGTGTTGCTCGTATTTATGCAGATAGTTGTGGACGAGATAGAGGATCATTTATTCATATATAGGTTTGACTAGAGTTATACTCATTGGGTATTTCACAAGGAGTCAATTTCAGAACTTTCTAACCGGATAGTGATTTTAGAATCTAAAATGAGCAGTGAGGATTCCGAGGAAAACATAAATTATGATTTGAGAGACGTGTTAGAAGATTTTGAGGTGGGAGCAAGGGTTGATGAGAATGCTGGTCATAATATGTTGGGTCCTGAAACAAATGAATCTGGGTATGGAGACGAGTTTTCTGCATATACCAACTTAAGGGTGGATGTTGAGCGAGAGTTGTATCCCGAGTATTAGAAGTACTCAAAGTTGTCCTTCGTTGTTTGATTGTAAAGGTGTTTGAAGATGTGTTGGGATTGATAAAATATACGATGCTTGAGGCGGGACACATTCTAAATCTTATTATGAGGCAAAAAAATGAAGAAAGAATTTGGGATATAGCTATGATAAAATGCATGCATGCTTAAATGATTGTGTGCTGTTTTGGAAGGAGCACAATGATTTACAAGAGTGTTCGGTGCGTGGGCATCGAGGTGGAAGTACAGTAAGAATAGAAAATCAAAGGTTCCGTAAAAAGTGTTGACATTCTTTTTTGAAACCAAGGTTGCAACGATTGTTTTTATAAAGGCAAACGGCAACAGATATGCGGTGGCAACAAGAGAAACGTGTGGTTGAAGATGAGGTGATGAGGCATCTTGTAGACACTTTGGTATGGAAAGACCTCGATGAGACTTATGAATGGTTTGGTCGGGAATCTCGGAACGTCCGGTTGGGTTTGGCATCTGATGGGTTCAATCCGTTTAGAAACGTGAGCTTATCGTATAGTATATGACAAGTGGTGCTAATTCCATACAATATGTCACCCTTGAAGTGTATGAAAGATTCAATTTTCATGCACATATTGCTTATTCTGGGTCCAAGAAGTTCTTGTAATCATATAAACATCTACTTGTAGCCTTTGATAGATGAGCTGAAGGACTTGGAGGAAAATGGAGTGCAGACATACGATGCGGCAATGTCATGTTCATTCAAGTTATACACTGCTTTGCTTTGGACAATAAATGACTTCTCGACTTATGGTAATCTCTCGGGTTGGAGTACTAAAGGACGGTTAACATGCCATAAGTGCAATGCGAACACAGTATCGGTTTGGTTGAAACATGGGGCAAACATTGTTTTTTGGGACATCGCCTGTATTTGCTTGCGACACATAGGTGGAGGCATGATGTCGACATAGTTGATGGAAAAAATGGCTAGACCAGTGCCTGAAGAAGTCACTAGGAGAGGAGACACTTCAACAACTTGAATCGGTACCGTTATGTTCATTTGGGAAGACTCCAAAGACAAGAAAATGTGCTGAAAATGAGTTAAGTTGGACGAAGCGCGACATATTCTTTGAGTTGTTGTACTGGTCAGATTTGAAACATCATCATAATTTGGACGTCATGCATGTAGAGAATAATATTTGTGACAATGTTGGGAACTTTGATAAATATCAATGGTAAGATGAAGGACAATGCTAGTGCTTGGAGGGACTTGGCATTAACGAGCATTATAAAAGAGTTGCATCTGCAGATATAGGGTCAGCACAAGGTGATGCCTCAAACATCTTCTACTTTGTGGACTTGTACTCAAGAACAATACATTTACACGTTGTGCACCTGTTAGAAAAGGACATCAGAATGATTCTTTGCAAGCTGAAACATTTATTTCCTCTATCATTTTTTTTATTATGGTTCATTTAGTCGTTCACTTACCACGGGAAGTGAAACTTGGGGGTCCATTTCAATTTTGGTGGATGTATAAAATGGAGAGGTACATGGAGAAAATGAAGCATTTCGTTAAGAACACGACACGATGAAGGGCTCCATAGGATAGAATTACGTGTTAAATGAATGTCTAACTTTTCGCTCAATGTCTCTTGGTACGGTTGAGATGAGATTTAATTAAGAACAGGGCACAGGTGATTTGTATGCATTAGCATTTGGTCCGGATCAATGGGCACTTTGTTATTCTGGAGTGAGGAGTTAGGTTTCACACAGTCCATTGTGAACAATTTTGTAGTACTCAGAATGGTGGCCTGGTTGTTCTGGGGGATATATTGGGGAAGACCGATTTTTATGGCCAAGTCGTGAAGATTTACGCATTACGTTATTTGCACCATAATTTAGTTTATTTACTCTATGAGTCTAATTAACAATCTAAGAGGGGGGTGAATTGAGTTTTTCAAAAACTTATCACTTTTTCGATAAACATGAAGATCTGAAAACTACCTCTCTTTAACAAATAAGAATGTTGATCTGAATGTGTTTAATGCTATGTTAAATATCCACAAGTATGAATATGTACTGAAACAAAAGAGAGATAGAGTTAGAGAAAGGACACCGCAATTTTAGGTGGTTCGGCCAATACTTGCATACGTCCACCCCAAGCCCATTGTCTTCCTTGGGCTTTCTTCACTATTCTCCAAATAGCGAATACACCTTAGATTTCGGGGTGCTAAGGAACCTTTACAAAGCGTTTTTCGAGCTCATGCTTCAACTCTCTTCAAAAATCTCAAAACCCAAGGAATTTCTTCTACTCTCACAAGTAGGATCAAGTGTTTTTCCAACACTCAATTTTTTTACAAATAATGGGTACAATAAGTAACAACTCTCTTAGCCAAATATGTAAGTGAAAAGCTTACAACGTGTGGAATGGCTGTTTAAGTCGAATTTACAAATGAAAAGCTCAATAAAGTGCTAGAAGACAAGATTTTTGAATGAAACCTAAAGTTTGGCAAGTAGGAGCACAAGCTTTCTTCGTAGATGCGGTATTCCCTTTTTTCAAAGAACTTTATCTCTCTAGAAGTTAGGGCAAGGAGAACTTGCAAGTGTGTTGTCTCTTGTTCAAGAAATCTCTCTTTAGAGGCTAGGTCGTCAATGATGAGCAAGAGAAGAAGATTTAACAATGGGAGCTTTGATCTTGAATGATCTGGCGTCGTTCCAGGATTTCTGCAAATTCGTACTGTGTCGACACTTTAAACTTAGCCTGAAATTTTGCTCTCGGGAAACAGTGCAATGTGTCGACATATTGAACACTTAGTCTGAAAATGTTGTTGACAACATGAATTTTGCATTCTGGAGTAAGTGCAATGTGTCGACACTATCACTCAATGTGTCAACACATATAAGTGATGGAGAGAAAAATCAACATCTTGAAAGTGTCCAATCAATTCCAATCCATATTTAAACACCTACATTATGAAAAATTGATCTTATCAACTTGTGTAATGGTGTTCAAGTGCACTTAAAAAAAATTTAGAGAAATAACCTCAATTTTTATGGATTGACAAGGTGAAATCTAAAATCCTTCAAAACTTAGAATTTTTGTTATCATCAAAATCAAATATGGTTTGTTTTACAAAAACAACCTTGGGCAAACAATCTCCCCCTTTTTGATGATGACAAAACCATTTTAAAAACAACAATTTGCTAACAATTTGGAAAGCCCCTCTGAGAACAAGCAGGAGTTTTTCATGACATTTTTAACAGAAAGGACATTTCAGATCTTACAAAAATTTTGCAAAAGTTTCCTTTGTAAATTGAGGTTTCTCAAAATTTAAAAAGAAGTAAGAACACATCTACAAGCTTCCTCCAAACTTCCCAAACTTCCAATTTTCCAATCAGAACACAAGACTTCATATTGATACCAATTGAAGGTTAAGAATACTACCTGTAAAACAAATGAGAGGTAGTTTATCCAATATAACAACTACAAAACATAAAGAGGACAAAATAAGATTATTTCAAAATGAAATGTCCTTACTAAGATATGAGAAGTCAACATAACACTCATAAACTTCTCCCCATAATTTTTCTAATTTCTCCCCCTTTGGCATCATCAAAAATATGATAAGGGGAGGACAAGAACAGTTGGCTATTTAGATGGAGTCTATGTATTGGAGGTAGAAAAATTGGATTTCTTGATAGGATGAGGATATTCAATTTTAAACTTTTTCAGCCAGTCCATCCAAGTCGTGGAGAACCAATATGTCAATTTCATTAAATGAGGCCGAAGAGTTCTATTAGCTTCCATACGCATCTCTGTGACCTTTACAACATCCTCAACTGATGATTTCACAAAAGAATGAAGATTAGTAGAAATAGCAGTGAACTCATCAACAATATTATGAATCAAATTACTAGCCACATGGATGTTGTTGCTGACTTGATGCATAAGACCCCTCATAACCTTATCAAGAGTCTTCAAAACACTTGTATGAACACCAAGCAGCTTCGTAATATCTTCAAATCCAATCTTCATACTAGTGGTCATGTTCTTCATATTCTTACCCATTTTTTTTATGTAGCGGTTTTAGTTTGTTTGCCTTTTTGACAAGCTACACAAAGTTTGTATTTATCAAATGTAAGGTTAGGCAAACCCGAAACAAGATTCTTTTTGGCTAGTTTTGAAATCAAGTCCATGTTTGCATGAGCAAACCTTTTATACCACAATAAAACTGTCATTGTCATTTAGAGATGAAACAAATTTTATATTTTCTTGAAGAAAAGCTCTATAAATGAACAATGTACATATTTTCAAATCTATGTCCAACAAACAAGGATTTCTTGTTTTCAATGTTTTCAATAATACATATTAATAATCCTTCCTTTATCGATATCACCAAATGTAATTGACCCATTTTCTTTTGGTCTAAGAAATTTATACCAACTCTTATCCCCTATCATGTGCTTGGAGCATCCGCTATCAAGAACCTAATGTTCCTTAACTTAGATTGACTTCAAGCACTCCTACAAAAAAGAATCACGTCTTGCAATTCATCAAATGCCATTAGAAAATTTCTTTCTAGTTGGACAAACATGTGATATATGTTTAATGTCACTTTCATCCTAACCTTTTGAATCCAAACATAATTAATGCCACTAGAAGATTTCTTTCTAGTTCGACAAACATGTGATATATGTCCAGATTTAACACAAAAGTTGCAATGTAAATGATGGAGATGATTTATGATCATATAAGAGTAAAATTTTTTATCATTAAAAGAATCAAATTCAATGCCACTTTTGTTGAAGCAATACCTTTGAGAACCAAGAAGAATGTCAATATTTTTCTTTCCTTGAGTAAACATTGCAAGATCATTTGTAAGAGAGTCAACTTACACTTTCAAGGCGTCATTTTCAACAATCAAAACACTTACACCCAAGACACTTTTTTGACCAAAACAAGTGTCGACAACTTGACTTTATGGTGTCGACACATCGCACTGACTCCCGAGCGCCCGATTTCAGTTCAATTTTTGATGTGTCAACACATGCCATCCATGTGTCACACATGCCAAGTATTTGAAGATTTTTCTGAAAGTAAGAACCTTCAAATCGGCTCCTTAAATTATGGGCACCTTTCCAACCCGAATGAGTGTTGAGGACAAGTTGGTTTAAATACAAGAGTCAAGATGTTGAAGAAGAGAGCTCTCCCGCACAAACATTTGAAATTTATTTCTAACCTAACTTCTTGAATGAGAAAAAGCTTTGAAGAATAGATAAGGTTGCACCTACCAAAAAAGCTTGTTATTTCCCTGCCACATCACAACTTTCTATTGTGATTTTTGTCTTCTTGCTATCCTTTGCACTTTACACTTGTATATTCGACTTTAACAATCATTCTGGGAGTTTCTTTTTGTACCCATTCAATTTAAACTTCTTGAGTGTTTGGTAAACACTGGGTACTACCCTTGTGGGTAGAAGAAATTCCTTAGTTTTGGGATTAGTGAAGAGAGTTGAAGCGTGAGCTCGAAAAAAACACTTTGTGAAGGTTCCTCAGCACCCACGAAGCTAAGGTGTACTAGCTATTTGAAAGATAGTGGAGAAAGCGCATTAAATTCAATAGCGTTGAGAGTGGATGTAAGCAAGTGTTGTCCGAATCACCTAAAATTCATGCTCATTGTTCTTGTGGTTTATTACAGCTTTGTTTAAATCTATCTTGAAAAAGTTTTAATTTTATTAAAACCCAATTCAACCCCCTCTTGGGTTGCTCTTAAACTTTCAGTTGGTATCGGAGCTGAGGTTTCACTCTTTTATATGACAACCCTTGTTAGTACCTCCTTAGCGGAAGGTCAATCAACAAATAGAGCACCTCTCTTTAATAAGACATGTTATAACTATTGGAAAGTAATCGTGAGAATCTATATCCAAGCTATATATTACGATTTATGGAGAATAATCTCTAGTGGCCCTAGATTTCCTAAAACAGCTGAAGGTATATTGATGCTGATTTAAAGCTCATATCTTTAAATTCTAAAGCTATGAATATGTTATATTGTGCTCTTGACTCAAATGAATTTAATCGTGTTTCCGGTTGTGATACCGCGAAACAAAATTGAGATAAACTCCAGGTAGCTCATGAAGGTACAAATCAAGTTAAGGAAAACAAAATTACTATGCTTGTTCATAGTTATGAACTTTTTAAAATGAAATCCGATGAAAATATTGCATCCATGTTTACTCTCTTTATTGATAATATAAATGGTTTTAAATCCTTTGGTAAAGAATATACTAATGTTGAAATGGTGAGAAAAATTCTTAGGTGCTTACCAAAGGCTTGAGAACACAAGGTCACCGCCATTCAAGAAGCTAAAGACTTGACAAAAATTTTCTTGGATGAACTCATGGGATCTCTCATGACATATGAGATGAACCAAGTAAAGGGAGATGAGGAAGAAGGCAAAGGAAAAAGAAGTATTGCCTTAAAAGCCTCATGTTCTAGTGAGGATGAGTCTTCCGAAGATGATGAGGAAATGACATTGTTCACCAAGAGATTCAAGAAGTTCTTTAGGAAGAAACATAAAGATTAAAGATTTCAAAG
The DNA here is from genome assembly GCA_963930655.1 of Myrica gale. Taxonomy (NCBI): domain Eukaryota; kingdom Viridiplantae; phylum Streptophyta; class Magnoliopsida; order Fagales; family Myricaceae; genus Myrica; species Myrica gale. Next base: position 10,345,935 of record OZ005618.1, read on the forward strand.
GAAGACACGCATTAAAGGAGATAGTAGCAAAAAGAAAGACATTATTTGCTTTGGATGCAAGAAGCCAGGACATATAAAGACGGACTGCTCCAACCTTGAATCTCATAAGAAATTCAAGAATTACAAAGATAAAAAGAAATCCTTATTGGTTGCATGGGGAGAGTCTGATGATAGTGATAGTTATAGCGATGAAGAAGTTGCAAATCTATGCTTCATGGAAAAAGAAAATGAAGATGAGGTACAAGACTCTTCAAGTCATTCCTTCTCCTTTGATGATTTACAAGATGCTTTTAATGAATAATATCTTGAACTGAAAATTTTATTTTCAAAGTATTGCCGTCTTAAAAAGAAACATGAAATACTTATACAAGAAAATTATACTTTGAAATGTCAAGTTCTTTCTCTTGGAGAGAATCTCGCAAGAGTCATAAAAGAAAATGAAAATGTCTTGCAAGATGATTCAAAAGATTTGAAATTTGAAAACAATGATTTAAAAAAGAAAATTTGCTCTCACTCAAGACCTTGCAAGATTCACTCAAGGAAAAAGAAACCTTGATATTTTACTTGGTTCCCAAAGATGTTTCAAAAAGATGCATTGGATATGATTCTTTCACACATTTGCAATAAGCAAATTTTATGGAAATAATGGACACATTTCACACACTTGTCCAACTAGAAAGAAATCCACTCAAGGTATCAAATTTGTGTCGATTCAAAAACACAATATGAATGAATTTTCTTCTAACACCAAAGTACCCAAAAATATTTGGGTACCAAAGATCAAGAGTTTATTCTTTTTGCAGGAATGCACGAAATCCAACAAAGTCAAAGAACATTGGGTCCTTGACAGTGGATGCGCCAAGCACATGACTGTAGACAAAAGTTGGTTCAACTCTCTTTGTCTCAAAGGAAAGGGTTTGGTCACTTTTGGAGACAATAGCAAAGGATAAATACTCAGTGTTGGTAGCATTGGTATGTATCCTAATCTCATAATTGAAAATGTACTCCTTGTTGATGGTTTAAAACATAATCTCTTGAGTATTAGTCAATTATGTGACAAGAGAAACTGAGTCATTTTTTAATCATCGATTTATCTGGTTGAAAATATTGAAAGCAAGAATGTTTTGTTTGTTGCGCATAGATTTGAAATTGTGTACACTATTCATTTAGAGAGCATCTCTTCAGAAAACATAAAATGTTTTTCAAATCTAAATATTAAGGATAGTTGATTGTGGTATAGAAGGCTTGCTCATACAAGCATGAACTTGATTTCAAAACTAGCCAAAAAGAATCTTGTTTCGGGCTTGTCTGAAAGGTAAACAAATCAAAACATCTTTTAAGCCCATTGGTAACCCAGGGAGAGTAGACGCCATAAGGGAAAATGCGATGAGAGGTAAATTCGCAAGACTTTATGTGGAGGTCAATTTCAACAAACTGTGTAGTGTCCACTTCTAGACCACTTCAACTTCTACACATGGATCTCTTTGGTCCAACCCGAACATTAAGTTTGGGTGGCAAACGTTATGGCTTTGTTGTAGTTGATGACTTCAGTAGATTCACATGAGTTATATTTCTAGCTTATAAAGATGAGATCTTTCATGCTTTTAAAAAATCTTAGCAAAAGAATTCAAAATGAAAAGGGTTTTGCTATTTCTAGCATAAGGAGTGATCATGGAAAAAAATTAAAAATTCCTCATTTGAAAAGTTTTGTAATGAAAATTGCATTAACCATAACTCCTCGACTCTTAGAACTCCTCAACAAGATGGTGTTGTAGAGAGGATAGGACTTTTGAAGAGATGGCTAGAACCTTGCCATGTGAAAGCAACTTGCCTAACTACTTCTGGGCTGAGGCAGTTAGCACAAGTTGTTATGTTATGAATCGTTGCATGATTAGACCTATTCTTAAGAAAACCCCATATGAGCTATGAAATGAAAGAAAACCCAACATTGAGTACTTTCTTGTTTTCGGGTGCAAATGTTTTGTGCTCAACAACAACAAAGACAATTTGGGTAAGTTCGATGCAAAGGCGGATGAAAGTATATTTATTGGCTATTCAGCTTCCAGTAAAGTCTTTCGTATTTTCAAAAAGCGCACCTTGGTTGTTGAAGAATCAATCCATATTGTTTCTGATGAATCTAACAATCTTGTGAGAAAAGATGATGACGATATTGTAGATCTTAATAAAGAAGTTGATAAGCTTACAATCGACAAAGACGAGGAAGAGACACTTGTGCAAGAACCTCGAAAGCCTCGAGGAGAGTCTCAACGAGATAATGATGATCTACCAAAGTCTTGAAAATGCATTGAAAGTCATCATCTTCAGTAAATTCGGTAATGTTGAGAAAGGGGTAAGCACTCGTTCCTCTTTAAACCAAACTAATAATGTTGTTTTACTTTTTCAACTTGAGCCTAAAAATTTTCATGAGGCTCAAGACGATGAAATTTTGATCCATGCTATGGAAGAAGTGTTGAAACAATTTGAGAAAAACTAAGTATAACATCAAGTTCCTAGACCCAAGGATTATCCAATTATTGGTACAAAGTGGGTTTTTAGAAATGAAATGGATGAATCCTAGGTTGTAATGAACAAGACAAGATTAGTAGTCCAAGGTTACAATCAAGAAGGAATTGATTTTGATAAAACATTTGCACCTGTTGCCCGTTTAGAATCCATTCGCATGTTACTTGCTTATGTCTGTTTTAAAAATTTTAAACTCTTTCAAATGGATGTAAAAAGTGTTTTTTAAATGGATTCCTCACTGAGGAAGTAGTGTTGAGCAACCACCGGTATTTGAAGATGAAAATATTTCAAATCATGTGTACAAGCTCACAAAGGCTCTTTATGGATTGAAACAATTGCCTCGACCATGGTATGAAAGGTTAAGCTCATTTCTCATTGAAATGGTTTTTCACAAGCCAAAATTGATACTACTGTTTTCACTAAAGAAAAAGACAATGATTTGTTGATTGTTGAAATTTATGTTTATAATATAATTTTTGGATCTACTGATGAATTCTTGTGTCAAGAGTTTTCTCAAGTGATGCAAGGTGAATTTGAGATGAGCCTAATGAGAGAATTGAACTACTTTATTGGTCTCCAAATCAAGCAATGTAGTGAAGGCATCTTCATAAATCAAGCTAAGTATACAAAAGATCTCCTTAAAAGATTCAATATGGACAATTCAAAACCTATGAGCACACCTATGAGTCCATCTACAAAAATGGAAAAGGATGAGAAAGGTAAAGATGTGGACCAAACCAAATACCGAGGTATGATTGGCTCCCTACTCTACCTTACCGCTGGTAGACCATATATAATGTTTAGTGCTTGTATGTGTGCTAGATTTCAATCATGTCCTAAAGAATCTCATCTCTTTGCAATTAAAAGAATTTTTAAATATCTTGTTGGCACTCAAAATCTTGGTTTGTTTTATCCTAAGAGTGTTGAATTTAAATTACAAGGATACTCAGATGCAGATTATGCGAGATGTAAAATTAATAGAAAGAGTACTAGTGGTGCATGCCAATTTCTTGGACCCTCACTAATCTCTTGGTGTTGTAAGAAACAAAACTTCGTAGCCTTATCAACTATGAAAGCCGAGTATATTGCAGTGGGCAATTGTTGTGCACAAGTATTGTGGATGAAACAACAACCGGAAGATTTTGATCTTCACTATTCTCTCATCCCAATAAAATGTGACAACACTAGTGCAATAAATCTTTCTAAAAATCAATTCAACAATCTAGGACAAACACACATGGTGATAAAACATCACTTTATTCGTGATCATACTCAAAGACATTGTTCTTGAGTTTGTAAATACCAATCTTCAACTGGCGGACATTTTCACAAAACCCCTTAATGAGGATATATTTTGTTTTATTCGCCAAGAGATAGGAATGAGATTTCCATTAGATTGATTTGTTGAAATGTGCTTGATTTGTCCTATTGATTATGTTTTTGATTGCATTGTACACGTTCTAATGTATGTTTTAAGTTGCTCTCTGGTTCTCATTAAAATCATACCTTTCTCTTAAAAAATTATCAAATGCATTCTTCTTGCATGGCATGTGTCAACACTTCTATTTTTTTTGGAAGTTTTCGTTAAGGAAGTATGTGTCGACACTATAAACCAATGTGTCTACACATAAACTTCCCTTCGAGATCCTTCTTAACATGCTCTCGAGAACATGTGCAATGTGTCGACACATCTTTCGAGCACAGTGTTTTTAAGAACTGGAGCACGCGTGTCTCACTAATACTCTATAGGGCATAAGTTTTGGCATTTCTCTTCCTCCCTTTTCGCACAACTCTCTTTCTCACCCAAACGACGCCATTTTCTCTCCTCCCCACACATCCCTCTCAACCTCCGCCCGATTCAAAAATCCCACCGCCGACAGCCTCTAAACACCTCTCATCGCCTCTGTTGTTATGTCGTCAAGTCGCCCCAAGCGTTCCTCTAATCAAATGACATCATCTACCAGTTCTAGAGCAAGGAAGAAAGGGAAACACACTGAGGAAGTCATTCCTTCTACCAAAGCCAACATCTTCAGGTCAGGGTTATGTAAAAATCGATTTGTACAAGATTTTCGTGGTAGAAAGGTTATTGTCGGTCGATGGGCTGATTTTAAATGGTTCCGTGAGCATAGTTTTGATTTAAAAGAGATTTTTGAATATCAAGGTTGGGGTTTGTTTGTGAATTTGAAAGTAAATTGCTATGTTTATTTGGTGAAGTTGGTTTATGCAAACTTTCAATTTTCCAAATTTGAGGAGGCCAATAGTTATGTAAATGGGAAAACATTAGATTTATCAGTTACCTAATTGAATGCCATGGTCTATGCCCCGAATATTGAAAAGAAATTTTTTGATGTTTATGGTTGGGCTGGTATGTCTGAAATAAAGTTCATTGTTATTCTTAGGGTTGTGCTGGATAATCCAACCCTAAATGAAGTCATTAAACCCACTGCCAGTGACGTGACCATTCAGAGACGGATATTGCATCACATGGTTTGCAATATTTTCATTCCAAGGACTAGAAAATTTGCGCGCATCACTTTCTTAGACCTATTTGTTATGTACTGTCTACTCAACCATACATGTATGAACTTTTGGCATTTATGTTAAATCATATGAAAGAACCCAATGAGAAGAAGAATCAAGGGCTACCCTATGAGATGTTCTTCACTCACATGTTTCACGCCCTTGAGATTGATACAACTGGGGAAGTTCGCGAAAAACCCAAAGAATCTAAAGAGTATAATCAGAAAACTCTTAGGTTGATGGAGTTTATGCAAAATGATGTTGGTGAATGGGTGAAGAAGGGTGTGGTGACACCTCAGAAAAGTGGTGGAAGGGATGGGTCCAATGAAGAGAGTGAAGATGAGGAAGATGTTGAAACTACTTATAGGACTCCTACAGCTACTAGGACTCCTATGGAGGAATACACTCCTCTCTCTGTTACTCCTCCACCTTTTGGATATTCATCGAGTAGGGAGACTGGTAGTTCTTATGAGCCCTAGTTGCATTCTCTGGAAGCTTCCATTTCTGAACTTAAACGAGAACAACAAAAATTGGGAAAGAATATGGAGGAATTGACTTCTTGTATGAAGACGGGGTTTGAGGATATTAAGACGATTCTTGGCACCCATACCGAGCGTTTTGGGACTCCGAACAAGGATGTAAGGCAACTCAAAACTGGACTCCATAACAATATTCATGTGGCTACTGATAGGACTCATACAGCTACAAGGACTCCTATGGAGGAATACATTCCTCTCTCTGTTACTCCTCCACCTTTTGGATATTCATCGAGTAGGGAGACTGGTAGTTCTTGTGAGCCCTAGTTGCATTCACTGGAAGCTTCCATTTCTGAACTTAAACGAGAACAACAAAAATTGGGAAAGAATATGGAGGAATTGACTTATTGTATAAAGGCGGGGTTTGAGGATATTAAGACGATTCTTGGCACCCATACCGAGCGTTTTGGGACTCTGAATAAGGATGTAAGGCAACTCAAAACTAGACTCCATAACAATATTCATGTGGCCAGTGAAGTAATTAGGGAAATACTGGATACCGTCAAAACCGTTGCTGCTAAAGTTCTTCAGGCCATTGAGATCCATCTGGATGAAGATAGAAACATGCGTCCTTGAGTCATCAAATGGACGTACTGGTTCTCTACTACTTGGATGAACTGGATGACCTCTTAGGTCTCCAAAGTCTTCTTCCTTGACATGTAGCCTCTTTCCCTTAACATTAATCTCCACAGCCTCCTACCCTTATCCATTTGCTTTTGATGATGCCAAATGAGGATAAGTTTTAGATGTTGATGATCTCTTAGCTCACATAGAGGACATTCCATTTTCTACTTATCTTAAGTTTGTCCTCTATATGCTTTGTAATTATTGTCTTGACTGAACAATTAACATGCTTTATCTAATGATTATCTCTGGTATTTATGTGCCTCCAATGAATCGTTTGTTTTTGCTGATGTCTGTTAATTGTCTCTTTGGTATCTATAAGGATTTGAGAAGTGCTTATATCTTTGCACTTCATTATGGAAAAGTGAGACTTGCTTCAAAGGTAGTATTTCTAACTCTCATATCCTCAATATATGAAGTCTTGTGTTCTGGTTGGTAAATTTGAAGTTTGGGAAGTTTGGAGGAAGATATAGAAGTGTTCTTTCTTGTTTTCAAATTTTAGGAAACCTCCATTTACAATGAAAACTCTTGAAATTTTTTTGTAAAATCTTAAAGTCCATTTTGCTAAAAATGTCATGAAAAACTCCTGCTTATTCCGAAGGGGAACTTTTCTATATGTTAGCAAATTGTCCTTTTTAAAATGGTTTTGTCATCATAAAAAAGGGGGAGATTGTTAGCCCAAGTTGTTTTTACAAACAATCTATATTTGATTTTGATGATAAAAAAAATTCTGAGTGCTTTGAAGACTTTTGAATTTTAACTTGTCAATCCACTATTTTCTAAGATATATTTCAAAGGATAGAGGTTTTCTCACAAAAATATTTTTAAATGCACTTGAACATAATTACACAGTTGATAAGATAATTTATCCTTTATAGGTGTTTAAATATGTGTTGGAATGGGTTAGAAGCTTTAAAGTTGCAAATATTCTCTCCAGCACTATTAGGAGTCGACACATTGCACTTACACCCAATACACGTTTTCCAGACCGAATCAAGTGTCGACACATTGACCTTATGGTGTTGACACATTGCACTGAGTCTCGAGCGCCCGATTTCAGTTCAATTTTTGATGTGTCAACACATGTCATCCTTGTGTCAGCACATGCCACATATTTGAAGATTTTTGGGAAAACGTCAGAACCTTCAAATAGGCACATTAAATTTTGGGCACCTTTCCAACGGTCCTTCGCACTTACCCTGATGACCGTTGAAAACAACTTGGTTTAAATACAAGAGACAGGATGTTGACGAAGAGAGCTCTCCCGCACGAACATTTGAAAATTATTTCTAACCTAACATCTTGAGAGAGAAAATGCTTTGAAGAAGAGATAATGTTGCACCTACCAAAAAAGCTTGCTATTTCCCTGCCACATCACAACTTTCAATTGTGATTTTTGTCTTCTTGCTATCCTTTGCACTTTACACTTGTATATTCGGCTTTAAGAGCCATTCCGTGAGTTTCACTTTGTACCCATTCAATTTAAACTTCGTGAGTGTTGGGTAAACACTGGGTCCTACCCTTGTGGGTAGAAGAAATCCCTTAGTTTTGGGATTTGTGAAGAGAGTTGAAGCGTGAGCCAGAAAAACGCTTTGTGAAGGTTCCTTAGCACCCGGGAAGCTAAGGTGTACTAGCTATTTGAAAGATAGTGGAGAAGCCCAAGGAAGTCAATAGCCTTAGGGGTGGATGTGTACAAGTATTGGCCGAACCACCTAAAATTACGGTGTCTTTTCTCCAACTCTTATCTCCTTTTATTCTTCTCATACTCCTGCTCGTTGTTCTTGTGGTTTATTTTGGTTTTGTTTAAATCTAGCTTGAAAATTTTTTTATTTTATTAAAACCCAATTTACCCCCCTCTGGGGTTGCTCTTAAACTTACAATAAGAGATCCCATGAGCTCATCTAAGAAAAACTTTGTCAAGTCTTTGGCTTCTTGAATGACGGTAACCTTGGGTTCCCAAGCTTTTGGTAAACATCTAAGAATCTTTCTCACCATTTCAACATTAGTGTATTATTTCCCAAGAGATTTAAGATCATTTATAATATCGGTAAAACGAGTAAACATATATGAAATATTTTCATCAGTTTTCATCTTAAAAAGCTCATAGCTATGAACAAGCAAGCATAGTAATCTTGTTCTTTTTAACTTTATTCGTACATTCATGAGTTACTTGAAGTTTTTCTCAATTTATTTCGCAGTATCACAATCGGAAATACGATTAAGCTCATTTGAATCAAGTGCACAATACAAAACATTCATAGCTTTGGAATTGAAGGATATAAGTTTTAAATCAGCACCATCCCACTCTTCTTCATCTTTCAAAATACCTTCCTTGTCTCTAGGAAATTTAGGATCATTCGATATAACTCTCCACAGTTCATAGTCCACGGCTTGGATGTAAATCCTCATCCTTGCCTCCAATAGTTATAGCAAGTCTCATTGAACAAGGGTGGTCTATTTGTGGATTGACCTTCAGCTAATGAGATGTTAACAAGGGTTGTCATAAATAAAATATTAAACCTCAGCTCTGATACCAATTGTGAGTACACATATATGCCCAATTGGGTCTTCCCACAGTGGATGTAGGTCTATGGACCGAACCACTTAAATCTTGTGTCTCACTTATCTCTCCTCTCTCTTAGTTTAAATAATTCTTCTCTCTTTTATTTTAACATGGTATAGGAGCCATTTCGATCCTCTGGCCCAGTTTGGCTCAGGCTGGTCAGCAATCTTGTTGGCTTAGCTTGGTCTAGTTTAGACCTAGTCCAGTCTGGCCTATTTTAGTTATTCTCCGACGACCTTCCGACATCTTCTCTCGGGCCTTCTGGCGCCCCGTCAGGCATTCCTCTGGCGACCTTCTGACATCTTCTGTCGAGCCATTCGGCGCCCCGTCCGGCATTCCTTCGGCGACCATTCGACACCTTCTCTCAGGCTTTCCTGCGCCCCGTCCGGTATTCCTCCGGCAACCTTCTGGCGATCTCCCTCATTCCGGAAACCCTCTCCGGCCATCTTCAGGCGATTGTCTGCCCCTCTCCGGTCAGATTCCGGCCACATTCAGGCGGATGTCCGCCCTTCTCCGGCCATCCTTCGACGCCACTTTTTTCTTATGGGAAATTTCTTTTTCTAAGTCCAAAGTCAACGTGTATCTACTTTGAGTTTGCGGGGAAGTATTAGAGTTATTAGAGTCTCACATTACTAAAGCAATGTGCATCATTGTAATCATAGACTTATAAATAAAGAATCTTTGTAATCTCATCCTTACACCAGTGAGTACACATATATGTCCAATTGGTTCTTCCCATAGTGGATGTAGGTATATGACTGAATCACTTAAATCTCGTGTCTCACTTATCTCTTCTATCTATCTTAGTTTAAATAATTCTTCTCTTTTATTTTAACAAGGATCATAACCAACACCATGATCGCCACCATAAGTTACGCCTAAAATCTTAAACTTTCGAAACTAAGTCGAACATTCTACAATCGGAATAAACTTTGAGCACGGAATTGAAAATCTTGGCCACGACTTTCGGATCATTGCAGCAATTCCCAACCGTGGGAGCAATGACAGAAAATGGGTACGTCGAATATTCGATGACCGCAACGGACTTTATTTTTTTCCCAGCATCTGAGAACCTTCTCTCTCTCGGGAGCCTGCAAGTTAGGGTCAAGTAGGCTTCCAGTCTGGCTTGAAGGACATGAGAGATTGATTCTAGAGGAAAAAGTCGAAGAAACGTAAGCATTGTTAGGATTTGAGATCTGGGTCCGTTATGATGTGTAGGTGGGTGGTGGGAATGAGATTGGTGATGAAGTGGTGTTGACAGGTTTGGGAGATGAGGTGTTTAGGATTTTGGAGATGATTTCTGAAATCGCTTGGTTGGGTTTAGAGCAGACTGTTGGGGGATGACCTCTTTTGATAGTTTTGAGGTTTTTGAGGAAGTTTTGGAGACATATTTTCGATTCAAGGAAACGGAATCGTGGTGGGAAGCCAAGTTAAAGGCTTTGGCTTTGGGGGGAATTAGGACGATTGCGGGATCCACATCCCTCGTTCGGCAGGCCCCTGCGGCCGTGGGCAACGTGCATGTCTTAAAGGCCAAGACTTAGCAGGATTTTTGTAAACAGGACGGAGCAATATTATTTCATATAATTATGGGATAATGTTACCGTAAGCTCCTTGATTATAATTTAAAATCAATCTTCAATTTTCAAAATGTCTATTTTCATCCCTTATGTTTCAAATGTAAATGCTCAATTCTTGCCGTCCTTAATGAGAGTCAAACCTAAAGGTGTATACCCGAAACGAATAGAACTTGAAGTATTCCGGTACTCGTCGGAAACAAATATTTGGTTCCGGAATTGGATTACATTAAGTTGTTTTTTTTACTAGATCTTTTTTGGCCCTACTAAACCCAAATGCTTTTTGGCACAAATTTTTGTACAAATTGTTTTGTTATACATAATAAATTAACAATAACTAACATAAATAACTAACATATAAAATACAAAATTTATATTTTTTAAATAAAAAAAATATGAACCCGAATTTGCGGTTCCAAAAAATGAAAAATTACGTTCCAGTTCAGGTTCCGGTATGTGCTGGAATCGAAACGGAATTGGAACTCGGAACTCCGATCTTGGCTGAAATTTTTGCTCACCTTTTGCGTTTATGTGCATTATGTTAATGAAATGTTGTAATCACGAGTTTTTTTTTAATGTCTATGTAAGTATTAGATGATTTGCCTTATGTTTAAATCATAGTAATTTCATATGTATACGATTTATTTATAGAATTTCCCTTGTTTAGGATATGATTTGAAAGTTTTATGTTTATATGGTTATGTGCATAGTAAATATTGATATAATATTTTGTCGATGATTATTATATGATATGTGTTATGTTGTCAATCCTTGAGACCAGATCGAAGCTGAAAGACTGTGTAGCAACCCAATAGGGGGGTGAATTGGGTATTAATAAAAATTTAACATTTTCTAATGAGATTTAAAACACAAAGCACAATAAACCACAAGAGCAATGAACAAGTGAATAAGAGTAAAACTAAAGAGATCAGGGTTGAAGAGATGACAACATAATTTTTAGGTGGTTCGGCCAAACTCTTTGCCACCATCCACCCCAAGGCTATTGACTTCCTTGGGCTCTCCACTATCTATCAAATAGCTAGTACACGTTAGCTTCCCAGGTGCTAAGGAAACTTCACAAAGCGTTTTTTGAGCTTACGCTTTAACTATTCTTCTCAAATCCCAAAACCTAGGGATTTCTTCTACTCACAAGGGTAGGACCCAGTGTTTATCCAACACTCACAAGGTTTCACTTGAATGGGTACAAAATGAAAACTCACGTATTGGCTCTTAAAGCCGAATATACAAGTACGAGGCACAAAGGATAGGAAGAAGATAAGATTTACAATAGAAAAATTGAAATATGGCACTGAAATAGCAGGTCTTCTCGGTAGGTGCGAAGCGTCTCTCTTCTTCAAAACTTTCTCTCTTTTCTCGAGAAGTTAGGTCAAAGAGTTATTGCAAATTCGTTCGTGTCGGTGAGAGCTCTATCTTCTTCAGCTTCTAGTCTTGTATTTAAGCAAATTTGTCTTCAACGGTCGTCGGGGTAGGTGAGAATAGTCGTTGGAGAGTTGCCCATAAAATAAGGAGCGATTTGATGCCTCTGATGACTTTCCGTAAAATCCTCAAACTCGTGGAATGTGCTGACACGTCAAATGTATGTGCTGACACATGAAATTTGAACTAAAAAGGAGCGCTCGGGAGACAGTGCAATGTGTCGACACTATAAAGTCAATGTGTTGACACATGTTTTGGTCAGAAAAGCATGTCTCAGGTGTAAGTGCAATGTGTTGACACATGTTTTTGGTCCGAAAAACATGTCTCAGGTGTAAGTGCAATGTATCGGCACATGTCCAGTATGTGTCGACACCTAAAAGGCCTGGAGACAAAAATCAATATCTTTGAAGTTTTCATTTCATTCCAAAACCTTTTTAAGTGCCTATAACTTGAAGAATTTATCTATCAACTTGTGTAAAGTTCTACAAGTGCATTGAGAAGATTTTTGGTGAGATAAACTCAATCCTTTTGTAGATATAACTTGGAAAATGTGGATTGACAATAAAAAATCTAAAGTCTTCAAAACTTAGAAACTTTTGTTATCATCAAAATCATTTATGGATTGTTTGTAAAACATTGGGCTAACAATCTCCCCCTTTTTTACAAACAATCTCCCCCTTTTTGATGATGACAAAAACATGTTAAAAATGACAATTTGCTAACAAATAAAAAAGCTCCCCCTGAGAAAAAGCAGGAGTTTTTCATGGTATCTTTAGCAAAAAGACTTTAGGATTTTACAAAAAATTTGCAAGAGTTTCCTTTGTAAATGAAGGCTTCCCAAAATTTTAAAACAAAAGAAACACTTCTATAAACTTCCTTCAATCTTCTCAAACTCCAAAGGTTACCAACCAGAACATAGGACTTCATATAGAGGGAATTTGAGAGTTAAGAATATTACCTTTGAAGCAAGTTTCAAGATGGCATAATCAAGTGCAAAGCACTTCTTTTCATGAAAGTAATCACAACATGTCAACACAAAACAGAGATAAACATAAAAAACATAATAAGCATGAATTATCATTAGAAACGAAAGATAAGTCTAAAGATTCAGCCCAAAGCAAAAATATTTACAAGTTACAAGGTCAGTTAAAACTACAAGATATAATTTTCTCTAAGTGAGCTAGGAGTTTAGCAGATATATATCTTCTCTCCCCCTTTGGCATCATCAAAAAGAAAGGAATAAGGGAGGAGATTGGGCCGAGCTAAATTTTAAGGAGTCTTCGGACTGTACAATCTTGTCACGGGCCGTAAATGTAAATCAGAGATATAGCTAAAGGGAATTTTATGAAATTTTTATGTAAAGATGAAAGTTGTTTCAAAGTTATAGTTATATGATATTTGGATTGAGATCTACAATTTTTTTACTTCTTACTTGTAAAACTGGCTCATTAGGTACATAATTGACTTTGATACCATCTGTAATGTTTCGAATCCTATGATATTTGTTATTACTTCTATACATACAATAATAACCAACAAAATACTATATCTTTTTTACTATGCATGTAACCATATAAACATGTAACTTACATATAATTTTCAAATGGTATTTTAAAGGGAATTTAGCAATTTAGTCCTTCGATTTATAACCCTTTTGCAAATGGTTTCTTCGTATTCAAACTTCAAAATAGAAGCACTTAAAATTTCCACCTTTGGCACAGAGGCCCTTCCGTCAACCTTCCATCCATCAGCCTAACGGAATCGTCATGTCATCATCCAACTCAACTAGGGCTTAAGCACACCTTTTTTGGGGAAGAATTATGAAACACACCATTTGATTGACCTTATGAAACACACCGTTTTAGTTCTATAACTTAAGCCCTTGCGTACTGCCTTTGCGCACTGGAGAAGACAAAAAGAAAAAGCCCCATTTCCATTTCGTATGAACCCTAGTGCATAAGCCAAAAAGGTCACCATTTGCTACCCTGTTCGCGTCGATCTCCGACGAGTTTTGCTGCCGCGGATTTGGAGCTTTGTTATCGTCTGAGAGATGTCTAAGAATGCAAGGTAAATTTTTAATTTCTCTTCTCTGAATGCAACCGACAAGTAGAACATTTCTAGGTTGAGACTCTGATACCGGTTCTCATTATTGCCACTTCCTCCTATTTGTTAAGCCATGCGAAAACCACAGATAAAGTCGCATTGAAGTAATAAGTTGTCCGGCTATTGATGGTACTGATTCCCAAATTTAGAGTTGAGTCAAACTCGGTTGAAATGCTATAGGAACTTTTGAACAAGTGCTTGAACGTATTTTAGGATTATGAGTTACTTCAACATTTAAACTGTGAGTACTCCTGTAACCCACTGTAAAGGTCAAGCTCATAGATTTAAGCTTTGGGTAAATATTATTCTCGATATCTGTATGTACATGTTTTTGTTTTTGTGTTTACATATACACAAGGAGATTTATTAATTCGACTTTGGTGTGTATGCTACAGTGACAGCAAACTGTTAGTCTGATTTGCTTATGCCATTTGTAATTTGGTTTCTTCTCATGCATCATGATTTTGTTATCATGTCTTTCATCATATGTTGCTAACTTGAATGGGTAACGTAAATCCAAGTCTGGGAAAATTGTTTGACTTGGTCTACTCCTTATAGGCTTCTTTTTACCTATCAATGACTCTAGCTGGTTAGTATGAATGATGCAGAAAATCAGGATCCTATTCATGACCTGGAGCCTTTGCTTTTTGTTTATAAAAAAGAAACTTTTATCAAATTGATACTTTACATTGATTTAAGGATCGGTTTCATTCCAGTTTTCTGGTACTCCTTGGGTCTCACAGCAGATAAAAGCTTAAAAATCACACTTCTTTCAATGAAAGTAATTTATTTCTTACAAAATTTAGTAATTGTTATGGCATCTATGCGATTTGTTCCTGACTTAGGGCTCCCATTTTTTGCATAAAAGCATGTGGATTTTTTTGCTGGTTCGATCCATGCACCTACCCACGTGGAATGAAAGTGAGACAGTATTTAACGAAGAAAATAAGGGATCTAGAAGCTGAGATGGCTGTCAATAAGCATTATGTGACAACAATTAAGGGTATTGTGGGAGTGTCATGGGATGTGATTGCAATTATGGGAATGTTGTTATGCAGTGCATGGAAATGATGTAAATGTATGTTGTTATGAAGATCATTTTTGTTGTGTAAACTTATGTTGTTGGGCGGATTATGCGTAGATTATTTTTTACCTTCCACTTCTGTCAAGTACAATGTGTAAATGGAAGGATACTGACTGGACCATGTCAGTTTTATATTTACGCAAATTAAATTTGGTTGTATTAAAGTGATACTCGTGAAACTTTTGTTATGAATATATTATCTTTGTTCCCATTGAAATAGCACTTCGGTTATGTGTAACAATTTTGGGAGTTACGTTTTGCACCATTTGGCAGGATGTGCTGTGTAACAAATTGGCAGGATGTGTTGTATAAGAAATTGGCAGGATGCGTTTTGAATGCAAGTTGCAAAGGTTGTGTTTTGAACCAAGTGAATAATCTATTTGTCCACTCGCCTACTTGTCCAAAAATGGACCAATTATTTAAGCATTGAGTAATACTGTTTTATATCAACAGTTTTATATATCAGGAGATTTATATCGGCATGCCACACTTGCGGTGAGCCAAACGCCGAACAAGAGAGAGAAAGATTTGAGAATCAAGGTCGAAGAAGAATAAGATAGGATTTGGCATGTTTTATTTTTTAAAACAACAACCCTCCCAATCAAAATAACGATGTTTCTTTTAATGAGAAACGACCTCGTTTTGTATTGTATAAAGTAATAAAACGAAATAAAATATAAAAACGGTTTTAACACCATCACCGCCTGTGTCACTACCCCATGGCAAAATCCTGCACCAATCCCGCTACAACAGTGGGCCGGTAACCGTCTTTCTACACCAATGAACAGCCCTCGGTAATGCATGCATATAATGAACAGCCCTCGCTAATAGATGCATATATAACATTTCATAGAACATATACTACACAGTATATATCAACTTCAAGTATTTATTTGAATTCTTGATCTGATAATTAATTATATCATGCTCTCGCTACGTACACACGAAGTAGAAAGCGCGCGTAATATTTCTAAACATGTTATAAAATAAACAAGTCATGGAAGATTAAACCTCCAAATTTGGTACATATTGATCCAATCAACATAACTTAGGAATAAATTCGATATTTATATCGAAATAAAGTGAAATGTTACAAAACTATATAATCTTATTCCACAACTCAAAAAAACCAGATTTCAATGAAGCGATCGCTGAAATTGCTGAAGAAGCCTCCAGTTGAATGCAAAAGCACTGCGTACTTAAAGTGGTCGTAGCTCAACAAACAAAGCGGAGGAAACAAGCTTTGACACCTTTCTCGTCAAAACGAACCTTATTTGTCACCTACAAACAATGTTAAAAAGAAAAGGTCAAAATGCTTACCCAATTTAAGTATTCTTTTAGTTAATGATTATTTTGCAATTTAGAAGAGAAATAAACAAATATAGCCAACAATTCAATTTTTCGTCTATTAAATTGTTATAGTTCTAATACTTTCTACTATCAACTATCAATTTCATTATATTTTTTTTCGCAACGTCTGTCAATCTTGTACATTTTGTACAATTCACAATTAATTGGAACGAAAATTAATATTTGTATCAATGAAATGACTATATATATTTCCCCACCCCCATAAAACA
This sequence comes from Myrica gale, assembly GCA_963930655.1. NCBI lineage: Eukaryota > Viridiplantae > Streptophyta > Magnoliopsida > Fagales > Myricaceae > Myrica > Myrica gale. The sequence continues at coordinate 10,362,479 of OZ005618.1, forward strand.
TCACGATAAAAAAATTTTGAGGATAAAAATCATCGTTTTCATAGAAATTAATGGCCGAGGGTACAAAATGATCGAGAACAAGATGGATAGTTGATGGGTGAAATGAAAAGAAATTGATAGCTTGCAGTACAACGATGTGTCAGGAGTAACTATATATTGAGATCCCACATTGCTTAATTGGGAGAACTTAAGTAGAAGACTTATAAGAGAGCTTAAATAACTCTAACTTTAATATATGTCTTTTGGTCTAGGGCATACGTAGTCATTAATAACCTAATAGTTTGATGGACGAAAAATACATTTAACCCAAAAACAAAAATGCATTTAACGAAAATAGAGGAAGCATTAGTTAGGAACTCTTTACCCAATCTAAGCTCAATGCAACGCGATGATATGCTCTGTATAGCACTTGAACAGACAAGTTGCATAACGGCCGGAAAATTTCTTTTTCACGCAAGCATAATGTAGACACCAATGAGCAGCATGAAACGCTGGATCTTCAACTGCAGGTGTAGTCGCTATGCAGTGCATAAAGCTACCAGTAATGCAGATGCGGTAATGAATATTGCGAAATGACTTCAGCCATCTCTTGTACAAACCTTTACAACTTTCCACTCGGTTTGTAATGCAATCGTAAAATCGTAAAATTATCAAGTGTAAAGGAATGTGGAAGTCGGGTGGGAGATGAAGATGACGGATCCAAAGTGGTAGGAGCGACATAATTAGCATGCAACTCACGAGGGAACATGATCAGGATCATAACCAACACCATAATCGCAACAATAAGTTTTCTAACACATTTCGTAGCCATGGATCGATTTCCTTGAATTCAGAATTAAGGATATATATTTATATATATATATAACTCAGTACCAAGTTCTTTAATATTGTGTTGCGTTCAAGTAAATGGCTCAATATAAATAGATGACTAAGGCAGACACCTAGGAATGAAATATTTTGAGTTCCAACCGTGATACAATATAGCATAGTAACTAATTATTTGTTTAAAATTCGTTCTCCACACCTTCTAAATGATAAATAATTTTAAAACCTTTCAGACTTTCAAATGTCTTTTGTTTTAACTCCTCCAAGAGTATTTTTCCTTTAATTCGTTTATTTAGTCTTTATTGTTTTTTATAATCATTACGTTTATTTTCTTAAAAGATATTTGTACATGGCATTGCCTTTTTTCGTGTGTATAAATCAAAAAATTTATAGTGCTTAGCTCATTTACTTCAACCTTTAGGAAATAAAGTATAATTTGAATTGGAGCCCTTTTTTCTTAATTTCTTCAATATGTATGATATTTCCCTTTTAGAAGTGCAAGAACGCATATATGAAAAGTACTCATTCGAAAACTTTAATCTTAATTCTATTTCTGATGTTTGGAAGACATTTTCCAGGAGAATGACTTTTGGGTTAACGTAATTAATGTTTCTCAGATGATTCAGTTTAGCAACGAATGCGTCCATTCAAAAAGTTTAAAGGTGAATTGAAAAGTGTTTTAAATAGGTTTCAGAAAAGGCCTTGGAGGTTCTGTCTTGGATGGGGCACAAAACTGGAGTACGGATTTCTCTCTGTAATTTTTTTAAAAAAAAAAAAAACCCAAAAAGAACTTAGTGGTACGAACATACCTGAAAGTGTGTGATCTGAGAGTCCAGTATTAGATTCAATTTTCCTCTAGACTGCATCTAATGATGCGGCCATAAATTTTTTTCTTTTAAAAAAAATCTTTTTCTAATCTTTTTCAGTGGTCAACGTTCATATAAAATGCGATTTTTAAAAGCGTTAATTTTTTTTTTCACTTAGTGCTAAGCAGTAACCATAAGGTTGATGGTCCTTTTTCTCTTGGCCTGCATTCTTTGGGGGGGTGGGGGGGGTTCAAAAGGCCCATTCACAACTCCGCCGCCGGTGCACCCGAAACGGACTCGAGGAAAGCATATTTTGTGCAGTATTTTTCACGTCTAGATGTTGTATTGTATATATATAACTCAGAATAACATTTTAATTAACTAGCTAGTATAGAGAGAAAATTGAAGGGATCAAATATTACAAGCTAACCTCATTAGTTTAGATTTTATTTATACGTGCTTAATGGACCAAAAGAAAAAATAAAAAAATACAGCGGGTCAAATGCGTAAAATACTAAAAAAATGACTATATAAATGTAGGTTAACCGAAACCGCCACGATTAAAACCGCCAACGCTAAGGGCTAGTTATTTGCTTTAACGATGGTGGCAGAAGTGACCAATATTTGAAAACCAGCCTATCAGTTGTATGTGTCAATTATGACCATACCTGGAACGTACACCGGATTTGAACGGCTCTAATTTCAGCCTTGAATTTTTTCCAAAAAGAAAAATCACCACGTTTTTTTGTAATCTTTTTCAGAAAAAAAAAACATATAGATAATACTAGGACTGCACATAGTCGTGCCTGTGGCAGTTTGTGCCCATCCGGCACCGCCATTTCCCAGGACGGTTTCTTCAAATCGGGTTTCGCCTTCAGCCGACTATAGTGGCACCGGTTTTGTAGTGGTGATAACCACCCTTGCAATGGGCCAAGCCTTGATCAAGAAAGAGAGAGAGTCGAGAACCAAGGTCGGGGAAGAATAACAAGCGACTTGATAGGTTTATTTTTTATTTTTTTAAAAAAACTACTTCAAAACGTCAATCCTCCCAATCAAAACAAGGATGTTTCTTATTACGTCGTTTTGTATCTGATAAAGTAAGAAAAAAAAGGGTTTTAGGACCACGGGTACTGCCTGTGTCACCACCCCATGGCAATCCCGCTACTAACGTGGAACGGTAACCGTCTTTCTACACCAAAGAACTGCACTAAATACTGCATGCAAATATATATAACGTTTTATAGTATATATACTACACAGTATCAACATCAAGTATTTATTTGAATGCTTTTTTTCTCGTATTTTTTGAATGCTTGATCTGATAGTTATATATATATTCTAAACCTTCTATAAAAAAACAAGTCATGTAAGATTCAACATCCAAATTTGGTACGTAGGTATTGATCCAATCAACATCACATAGGAATATATATATATATATATATATATACAAATCAAGTTAATTGTCAAGTTCGTTTATTTACTTAAAGATATGTACATGTCATTGCCATTTAGAAGTGCGAGAAGACATATAATTAGAGAACTAAGGCACCTGCCTCTGCTACCTAGAGGGTGGCCGGCCACAATGTTTGAATAGTTTTGGAAGACATTTTCAATTAAGTTTTGGTCTAATTAATGTCTCTTAGTTGAGCTGGAACTTTGGTTTAGCTGCTGTTATATGAAAAGTACACATTCAAAAACTTTAATCTTTAATCTTTATTCTGACGTTTGGAAGACATTTTGCAGTTAAATGACTTTTGGGTTTAACCTAGTTTCTCAGTTGATTTACTTTTAGTTTAGCTACTATTAAATGAAAGCCCCCATTCGAAAGTTGTCCAGTGAGAATCGAATGAGAGAGGGAGAGGGGGACTTTTGAGTGAGATCGAGGATCGAATGAGAGAGAGATTGTCGAGTGAGAGTTGAGACTAAGGAGAGCTGTCCAAATCGGGTTTGAGGTCAGGTTTCCAACACCTCGACCCCAAACCCGAGGCAATTGGGGGGAGAAGTTTGCAATCCGACCCCGAAAAAATCTAAAACCGTCAGGATCGGGTTCCTTTGAATGCTTTGTGTTCGGGTTAGAGATCGAAATACATAAACTTGCTTTTTCTTGGGGTCATGTTTCCCGAAAAAAGCTAATACCATTGGGTATGAGTTTCATTGAATGCTATGGTTTGGGTTAGAGACCCGAGCACGAATCTCATTTTTCTTGGGTTCATGTTTTAAAATCTGGCCCTGATCCCGAAAAATCTAAAATTGTTAGGGTTGGGTTCCTGTCAATTATTTAGTTTCGGTTTAGAGACTTGATCACAAATTTGATTTTTCTCAGGTTCATGCTTCAAAACCCAACCTCGACCTTGACCATAATGTGACCCGACCAATTTGGGTTGAGCTGGGCTAGTTTCGGGCCGAGTGGTTGGTCGATGGGTGTTTGGCTGCCCCTAAGATTGAGAGAGGCATGTATGGAAAGAAGATTCACTAGTTTGAAAAACATAATTTTTTCTGTTGTTTTAAAGCAGTTAATGTTAGTAATAAAAAATGAGGATTGTGTTCTTTAATGCATATTTTTAGGGAAAAAAAACCTACGGATTTAGCGGTTGGCGTTGGCAAGGAGAAAATAAAATAAGGAATATTAATGTGTATAAAATACATACGTCTTCTTATTTTTTCACTATATGAAAAAATATTGGTTTTTCATTTTGCTGATGTGGATTATATTCTTTAATAAATAAAAGAAGAAAAATTGTTGTCCTTAATGCATATTTTTGGTTAGTGGGAAAATCCAATACTTCTCAGGAAACGGGGACCTAAAAATTTACTGGGCTTTCATTTTTTGGTACTGGCTGGCGGTGTCCCCTGCCAAGCCTAAGACGTCTTCTTAGGAAATACACACCCCAGCACTTCTAATAACGAATGAACTACATCAAGTGAATATAAACATGTTAAAAAAAATGCTCAGGAGATTATACTAGGGTAGCCCATGGCAGTTTATGCCCCAACCTGCACCACCACTGCCCTGGGAGGTTTCACCAAATTTGGGAACCGTGCCTTCGGCCTACTTCGGATGACACCGATTTGGCAGTAGCGATAGGAGGTTGCCGCCACACTTGTGGTGAGCCAAACAACGATCTAGAGAGAGAGAGTTGATATTATCAAGGTCGGAGAGGAATACGATGGGACTTAATTGGCAAGTTTTATTTTCTTAAAACAACAGCTTCAAAGCAGCAACCACTACAAAAAAGGGTTGCGTTTAGCGGCGGTTGGCCTATAGTGGCGGTTTTCGGACTTAATTGGCCTATAGCAGCGGTTTTTTAGCGGCGGTCTATCTCCGTTGCGATAGATATATCGTGGCGGTTTTCGGAACCGCTGGTGAAGACCTCGAGTCTATAGCGGCGCACGACCGCCGCTATAGACCCGAACGCAATTTTGTCCTTCTCGCAGCGTTTCGTGAAAACGCTGGCAAAGACTCGCGACCGCCTCTATAAATCTGTGCCAGCGTTTTTTTTTGCTAGCATTTTAATGCACTACTAATTTTTTCCTATATCTTCATATACATGCTTTTTCAATTGGTAATACAAATTTATTTTAATAATTATAATTTATTGGATTGAAAAAATTAAAGAACGACGAGAATAAAACAAAATATATTTCATCATTGATTAATAATATCTTACAACAAACACAAGAATCTCTAAAGTAATCTAAAAAGTAACAAGTTTCTAATATAAAATAACAATAAGCAAGGACCAACCAAAATATTCAAATACAACATAATAGGCAAGGATCAATTAAAATATTCCTCCTTTGACACATCAACATTCTCTTGAATTCCCAATCAGTCCTAAATGTACCAAAATGAGAAAGAGATTAGTTAACATCAATGCGAAGCAATAAAGAATATGACAATGAGAAATGCTTAAAAATAAATGACAAATAATAGTGTATCAGAACAATAGGGCCAACAAATCAAACAAATTTTAAGCATTGATGAAAGCTAGTACGATTAAGAAAATATAAAACTGGGTTAAGAGTCTGCCGTATCCACATACTTTTGGTCATTTTGAGAAAATATAAAACTGTCCTAGTAACAATTTGAGACAAGTGGTTACTTGATGGTATCAAGATCCAAATGAATTTTGCCAGCATAGAGAATGTATTCACAACAATAATCTTGTTCAACCATTTTGCTCAACTGACAACATTTTTTCTGCTAACACTCTCATCCTCATAGCATAAATCCATAAAACAAGAATTTCGACCATACTGAACCAAGTCAGCTTGCATATCCACCATACATTTTGACACTATTCAGCATGAATAGCATGGCATACGGTAGGAAAAAGATAATAAGATATGACTAATCAAAAGGATGGATTATCCTGCAAATAGAAGAAGCAAGGCAGAGCAATAAAAGTTTGAACTTTTTATCTTTCATTCAACTTTCCTGGTTAATAACTAACACTAACTTGTATCATAGGAGAGACACTAGCAGCAATATAACTAGCCTAAAACAATGACAGAAATCCAACCTATACATAAAATAGTCATCAAACCAACTCTTAAATGACATACAAGAATCCATGATGGCAGAAATCTACAAAGCAGTACTAAAAAAGAAAAGAAGCAGAGTCCCAAGATACAACACAGTCATAGCTACAGTTTATTACCACAAACAACAAGACTCCTGCTTGATTTAACAACTAGAGGATAAGTAACTAACATAGAGTAGAAACAAAGAAGAGCAAACCTTCCAACCTTAAGAAATCACATCTTCCATCGAGTCAAACATCTCTACATCATCTGCATGACAGAGTTTCAATCCTATAGCAGCCTTAAAATGCACTCCCAAAAAGCATATCAAGAAAATCTATAGGTAATCCTCCAATAACCTTTGTCGGGAGAAAAAGAGAAAGTATTTTCCTTTTATATACCTCAACTACGTAATGCAACAAGATTAATTGGTCAATCCCTGATAACATAAGACGCAGATACATTGCAGAGGGCTTTATAAGAGTTCTTTAAAGAAAAATCATGGTACATTACTCCTGCGATATCCGAATCATGACCAACTAACATAACCTCTGGCTTTGGATCACAAAGAACCCATAGAAAATCATCAAGCACCAAAGAGTTTGAAAAATATCATGTAAGAAAAATATCAATTTCTTCATGATCTGCTACCCAATGGGATAGGGTAAACTCACAAATATACTAAATTTGTTTTCGACACATTATAACAGGTTCTGCTTTGAATCATTAGAATCTGCAGTCCATTTAGCATCAGCCACCTAGCAACCATTTGAGATACTTCAGAAACCATTTCAACTCTTTATATCATTAGAATCTGCCATAAACTTCCTATATAGAGTTCGTGAAACCTAACCTAGGGAAACAAACTAAAATTCTACAATCAGAAACTGAACTTGCAAAGCTTGCTTCTCGAATTCACCAAAAGTTGTTATAATGTCATAGTTGCGTGGCAAGTGTATCAGATATGGGAGCCACCGCGAACTCTTTCCTTTATCGATTTCATATATCAAACAAACAGTCAATATCTGCATTAGAAATTTGAAGATATGATTAGGTAATGCAAGATTAATGCCCAACTAGGTCTACGCATTAGAAATTTGAAGATATGATTAGATAATGCAAGATTAATGCCCAACTAGGTCTACGCATTGGACAGACAAACCAATGAGAATTCATTTAAAGAAAGGGACCTGGACAGATGAGAGAGAAGGGTGCCCGTTGACAACAACAAAGAGCTTTTCATCCTTCAATAGGCTTTCAATCGTCATCAAAGCCGATTTTGGAACTCTTAGAATTAGCTCGCCCTTTCTAAGATCACGCACAGCACCCAAACCTCTCCTGCGGCATTCCCGTTAAAAAAATCACTGACCCAAACCTCTCCTGCGGCATTCCCGCTATAGGTATACCTTTAGCAGCGGTTTTTTTAAAAAATCGCTGCTAAAGGTGAACTCTACAGCGGCGGTCATCGACGCTGTAGATACCTGATTTCTAACAGCGTTTTGAAAAACGATGCTATAACTGACCGCCGCTAAAACGACCGCAACTAAAGGTAATACCTTTTGCGGTGTTTTTCAACAAACGTTGCAAAAGGGGGGTCTATAGCGGTCGGTGAGCCGCTGCTAAAAAGACCGTCGCTATAGACCCCCTTTAGCAGCGTTTTTCAAAAAACGCCGCAAAAAACACCCTTTAGCGGCGTTTTTAGAAACCGCCTCGAAAGACCTATTTTTTTTGTAATGTTAACCCTTCCAATCAAAACAACCATGTTTAGAGAAACGATATCGTTTTGTATTATGTAACGTAATAAAAACAGTTTTAACACCATCGGTACCGCCTGTCTCACTACCCCATGGCAAAATCCTGCACCAATCCCGCTACTTGGTACTGTGGGCCGGTAACCATCTTTCTACACCAATGAACAGCCCTCGATAATACATGCGTATAAAACATTTTATAGAACATATGCTACACAGTATATGTCAACATCAAGTATTTATTTGAATCTTGATCTGATAATTATATCATGCTCTCCCTAGAAAGCGTAATATTTGTAAACATCTTATAAAATAAACATGTCATGGAGGATCCAACCTCCAAATTTGGTACGTATTGATCCAATCAATTACATAACTTAGAAATAAATTGCAATGAAGTGATCGCTGAAATTCCTGAAGAAGCCTCCAGTTGAATGCAAAAGCACAGCGTGCTTTAAGTGTTCGTAGTTCAACAAACAAAGCAGAGGAAACAAGCTTTGACACCTTTCTGGTCAAACGAACCTTATTTGTTACCTACAAACAATGTTAAAAAGGAAAGGTCAAATACTTGCCCAATTCAACTGTTGTTTAGTAAATGATTCTTTTGCAGTTTAGAAGAGAAATAAACCAATATAGCGAAAAATTCAATTTTTTGTACAATAACTATTATAGTTCCGACACTTTCTACTCCGAATTATCAATTTTGTCATATTTTATTTTTCAACGTCTTTCAATGGCAGAGGGCACAAAATGTACAAGATGCATAGTTGAGGGGTGAAATGAAAAAAAAATTGATAGTTTGCAGTACAACGTGTCAGGAGTAACTATTGAGATTCTACATTGTTTAGGAGAACCTAAGTAAAAGACTTAATAAGAAGGCTTGGATAACTCAAACTTTACGGCATGTCTTTTGGTCTAGGGCCCACACCCTCATCAATTGGTGGCCCATGTGTCTTTTCTAGCAAGGTTGTGTGGTGACTTGCATGCATGAACCCATTTTCTTCAACCCTATGGATCCGGTATGGGCCAGACTAGGCCCAAGTCTGGTGAAAGCCCCTTTTAGATGCCATGTGGGAGACGTAGGCGAAGAGGACGTACGTCGGTCTTCAAAGAATGGGAGAATGTTGAGATCTCATATTATTTAGGAGAACCTAATTAGAAGACTTAATATATAAGAGGGTTTGAATAACTCGAATTTTAAAGCATGTCTTTTGATATAGAGCCCAGATCCTCATCAGTAACCTAATAGTTTCATGAACGAAAAATACATCTAGCCCTAGAACAAAAATGCATTTAACAAAAATCGATGAAGCATTAGTTAGGAATCTTTACCCAATCTAAGCTCAATGCAACGGGATGATATACTCTCTATAGCACTTGAACAAACAAGGTCCATAACGGCTGGTAAATTTCTTTTTCACGCAAGCATGATGTAGACACCAATGAGCTTTATGATACGCTGGATCGTCAACCGCATTCATAGGTGTAGACGCTAAGCAGTGCATAAAGCTATCAGTAATGCAGATGCCGAAATGAATATTCCGAAATGTCTTCAGCCATCTCTTGTACAAACCTTTACAACTTCCCACTCGCTTTGTAATGCAATCATAAAATGGTCGCTGTGGCTGAACATTATCGAGTGTAAAGGAATGTGGAAGTCGGGTCAGAGACGAAGAAGACGGATCCAAAGTGGTAGAGCAGGCGACATAATTAGCCTGAAACTGGGGGAACATGATCAGGATCATAACCAACACCATGATTGGCACCATAAGTTTTCTAATATATTTCGTAGCCATGGATTTCCTTGAACTCAGAAGTGTATATATAACTCAGAACCAAGTTCTTTAATGTGTTGCATGCGTTCAAGTAAATGACTCAATATAAATACAGGACAAAGCCAGACCTAGGAATGAAATATTTTGAGTTCCAACAGTGATACAATAAATTAACATGTTAAATATAGCATATTAATTAATTAATTATTTGTTTAAAATTCGTTTTGCTTGCTTTCTAAATATAAAAAGTAAAAAGTCATTTACCTCCAATTTAAACTTTATTCTGACGTTTGGAAGACATTTTGCAGTTAAATGACTTTTGGGTTTAACCTAGTTTCTCAGTTGATTTACTTTTAGTTTAGCTACTATTAAATGAAAGTCCCCATTCGAAAACTGTCGAGTGAGAGTCGAATGAGAGAGGGAGAGGGGAACTATCGAGTAAGATGATCAAATGAGAAAGAGACTGTCGAGTGAGAGTTGAGACTAAGGAAGGCTGTCCAAATCGGTTTTGTGGTTAGGTTTCCACCACCTCGACCCCAAACCCGATGCAATTGGGGGGAGAAGTTTGCAATCCAACCCTGAAAAAATCTAAAACCATCATGATCGGGTTCATTTGAATTCTTTGTGTTCAGGTTAGAGATCTGAATACATAAACCTACTTTTTCTTGGGTTTGTGTTTCAAAACCTGACCCCGAAAAAAGCTAATACCATCGGGTTTGGGTTCCATGGAATGCTATGGTTCAGGTTAGAGACCCAAGCAAGAATCTCATTTTTCTTGGGTTTATGTTTTAAAACCAGACCCTGATCCCGAAAAACCTAAAATTGTGAGGGTTGGGTTGCTTTGAATTATTTGATTTCGGTTTAGAGACTTGAACACAAACTTGATTTTTCTCAAATTCATGTTTCAAGACCTAACCTCGACCTCGACCATAATGTAACACGACCAGTTCGGGTTGAGCTGGGCTAGTTTCAGGGCGGGAGGTCGGTCGATGCGTGTTTGGCTGCCCCTAAGATTGAGAAAGACAGGTATGGAAAGAAGATTCACTAGTTTGAGAAAGTAAACTACTTTCAGGAAAGTGGAGCTGTGTTTTATGGTTGACCGAATTATAACTCAGAAAGATATATATATATAACTCATTACCAAATTCTTGAATGTGTTGCATTCAAGTAAATGACTCAAGCAGTTTACTTAAACTAAGAATGAAATATTTTTAGTTCCAACAATAAATCATAAATGTTTTTAAAACCTTTCAGAGTTGTTAGTCCTCCAAGTGTCCTTTTCTTCGTTTATTTACTTAAAGATATGTACATGTCATTGCCTTTCGAAGTGCGAGAAGATATGTATTTACGGGGCCTTCTTTACTTTGGGGCCTTAGGCAACTGCCTCTGCTACCTAGCGGGGTGGCCGGCCACAATGTTTTAATAGTTTAGGAAGTCATTTTCAGTTATGTGACGTTTGGTCAAACTAATGTCTCTTAGTTGAGCTGTCACTTTGGTTTAGCTGCTGTTATATTTAAAGTACACTTAGAAAAACTGTAATCTTTATTTTGACGTTTGGAACACATTTTGCAGTTAAATGACTTTTGGGTTTAACATAGTTTCTCAGTTGATTCACTTTTAGTTTAGTTATTATTATATGAAAGTGCTCATTCGAAAACTTTAATCTTAGTAAGAAAGGGACCGACTATTACAAAAATGCGACAACTGAGAGACTTTGTGAGAGTGAGATATGGAGAGGGGGGATTGTTGAGTGAGAGTCAAGTGAGAGAGAGATTGTTGAGTGAGTGCTGAGACTGAGAGGGTTGTCCAAGTCGGGTTTGAGGTCATGTTTCCACCACCCCGACCTTGAACCCGAGGCAATTGGGGCGATAAGTTTGCAATCAACCACGAAAAAAGTTAAAATTGTCGGGGTCAAGTTTTTTGATTGCTTTAGTTTCCAGTTAGAGATCTGAACAGGTAAACCTGATTTTTATTGGGTTCATGTTTCAAAACCTGACCTCGAAAAAAGTTAATACCATCGGGGTTGTGTTCCATTGAATGTTGTTGTTCGAGTTAGAGACCCGAACACAAACCTAATGTTTAGCGACGGTCGCTAAAAGAAACTCTATAGCGGCGTTTGTGTAAAAAACATCGTTATAGGTTATCTACAATGGAGCTTTTTGAAAAACGCTGCCACAAGTCTGACTTCTAATAGCGTTTTGTAAAAACGCTGCCACAACTTTAATCTATAGCGGCGTTTTTCCACAAATGTCACTAAAAGCCGAACTTTTGGCGGCGTTTTGCAGCGTTTTTGGAAAAACGCCACTAAAACTTATGCTTGTAGCAGTGCTTTGTAAAAAAATGTTGATACAGGCGTGCGAGTTTTTGCAGCGTTTTCGAGAAAGTGTTGCTAAAACATAACAAAAGGCTGCCATAGATGATTATTTATTATTTTAAAATTATTTACTGTTAATAATTATTTATATGTTGTAAAATATATTATATTGTATAGTAATGTATTTGAAAAAAATTATTCTAGGGGACATATTTAATAAAATATAAAAGTAGAGCGAGTGTTATGAAAATTGAAGTTGTTATATGATATATCTCGGTGACTATGTTGTTGTTGTATAATGTGTTATATATTATTACATCACCATACATTATGAGATATTATATAGTATGGATGTATGTCATGTTTAATATTATGTGTATAGTATAGTATTTGTAAATATTAAGATTGAATATTTTTTTCACTCATCTATTTGCATAATATTTGTACATACTAAGATTGAATATTTTGTCACTCATCTATAGGTGTATAGTATTTATACCTAATATGTCACTCATCTATTTGTATAGTATTTGTACATGTTAAGAAGATATTGCGAGATTAACTTTTGTATTAACAAGTATATAACATAATATATGGTCTTAGACGCTATAATTGAATATTAGGTACGTACATATAAGGTATTTAGGTTAGCACATATGTATATAATACAAACATATTACTTACTGTTTACCCAAAAAAACATACAGTTAATATCAAGTACTAAGATTTTTAAATACTAAGCATAAAGTTCAAAGTACTATTAGTACTAAGTTATTTTACATACTAAGTACTAGGCTATATACAAGACATTATATTTTTAAATTATAAGTACTAGATATTATTACTACCAACATATTTTAGTTTAGATTATTATACTAGTTATGAAAAATAGTGTAAAATAATATGCTATGTACTTGATACTAACAAAATAAATTTTATACTGTGATATAAATATTTGTTGACAACTATAGTAAGAAGAAAAAATAGAAAGACAATTATTTGTATATCAAACAAGATGAGGATTATTGAAATATAAAAAATATTAAACTAAGTGGAGGAAAATTTTAATATTAGCGCGAAACGTTTTCACTCCCTGCAACCTTCTAGATCAAAAACCCTCTTTCATTTTGTCGATCCTAAATCTCATTTGCCAGCCGCGCCCACTAACCGTGCTCTTCTCCTCTCTCAGAAAGCATTTCATGACCTACAGGCTAACAGGATGTTCATGATCAACAAGTTTCTCTCTAGAAAGCAATTCGTATGTTTCCCTCGTCGATTTCTATCGCCTTTTCCTTCGTACTCTCGGTAGCCGTACAATGTTTTAGGTCTTGTCAGTACAAAAAAACAGGTCTTTAGCGGCGGTCTTTTTAGCAGCGGTCGCTAAAAACGCCGCTAAAGGGTTTTTTTGCGGCGTTTTTTGAAAAACGCGGCTATAGGGGGTCTATAGCGGCGGTCTTTTTAGCAGCGGTCACCGACCGCCACTATAGACCCCCTGTAGCGGCGTTTTTTGAAAAATGCTGCTAAAGGTAATACTTTAGCAGCGGTCTTTTTAGCGGCGGTTAGTGACCACCGCTATAGACCCCTCTTTAGCAACGTTTTTTAAAAAACGCCGATAAAGATATTACCTTTAGCGGCGGTCATGTAGCGGCGGTCACTGACCGTCGCTATAAACCCCCCTTTAGCAGCAGTTTTTCAAAACGCTGCTAGAAATTAGGTACCTACAGCGGCGGTCATCATGACCGCCGCTGTAGAGTTCACCTTTAGCAGCGGTTTTTTAAAAAACCGCTGCTATAGGTATAATTTGAAAAAAAAATCAAAAAATCAAAAAAATATTTTATTTAATGTTAATAATTATTTTATAGACTATTTTATTCCTTTTAATACATATTTTTATTTTGTCATGTGTTTAAAAAATATTTTAGGAGACCTACATATTAAAATATGGAATTAAAAGAAGTTTAATGAAAATTGAAGTTATTATTTGTAAATAGAAATAATGTTATGAAAGTTATTTGTATGATTGTTCTGATAATTGTATTTTTATTGACTAAATTTAAGTATATCTATTATCATATGCTTATAATTAGCATATATATTTGTAATAATTAGTAATATAATAATATTTAATTATGACATATTATTTAATTTCAAATAAAAAGATATTGTGAGATTAATTAGCTTATAAAATTAAAGTACATAACTTAATATCTGGTCATAGTTGTTATAATATTTTATATTTGTAAATTATAAATATTATATATTATTATTATCAACTTGTTTTAATTAAAATTATTACACTAGTTATAAAAAATTATTAAATAATATGCTATGTATTTTCTAAATATAAAATTATTACTAAATATAAAGATTTTCAAATAATATCATAATTTAAAACTGCTTTTAATTTATTAAATACACATAATTAGAAAATATAAACTATTTTATTCAAAATTTTGAAAAACTAAAAATTAATTTAATTAAAACGGTACCGTTTCTTCAAAACCCCCGCCCCTCATCCTTCCCCCCTCCTTTCTTCCCAAAAACGCAAGGTTTTTCTTCCAAAACTGAAATTTCCCGCCCCCCGCCTTTTTTCCAGAACGAAAAAAGCATAAAGCCCGCGCAAGATACGATGAGGTTCTAATGGTTATGGTAAGTTCTCGAATTGGTTCTCTCTTTACTTTCCCCCTTTTGACTTTTGCAGGTTCCTCTTATTTATGGGTTTGAGTTTTGTTGTAGGAAGAGGTTAAACTTTTGACGAATCCAACGCTGAATCGTCAACCTAATAGTGAAAGGTACACTATATCAATGTTTCCCATTATTATGTCCTTATAGAGTTAGCTCCCCCAACTGTTTAGTCTTTTGAAAAAAGTAGATTGATTTTTGTGTTCTACTGGGTTTGTTGCGGAGGATATTCAATCACATGTAGGGAAGACATCCATCAGTATTCTGCAGAAGCAATTTCGGCAGTGTGTTTCGGAGGCAATGACCATTTTAATGGTGATTATATTTCCAAAAATTTCAAGAACTGAATTAGCTCATTGAGATGTAGTATTTTGTATTTACGTTGGCTGGTTCCTTCCTATGTTCTCAATTTTTAGCTCTGGGGTAACCATATAGAGATAATCTGCAATTGAAAATGTTACTTCTAATGTCTCCCTAAATTTATTTTTCTCTGGATATCTTTCCTCCTTAAAATGAGGTTTTTGTAGGCAAGTAAGTCCTATATGGCCTTGAAGGTGTTTGATGAAATGAGAAGTCAAAGGTTTAAACCTAATATTTGCACATATACTGCTTTGGTGAATGCATTTGCTAGGGATGGACTTTGTGAGAAAGCAGAAGAAATATTTGAACAGCTGCAATAGTTCATACTGAGATGTGTATTGCTTTGGATATAGCCTACTATCCTTTTTCGTGAAAGATGCCATGCCATCAGTTCATTGACCACATATTTTCAGAATAAACTAATCTCAATTCGAAATTTCATTGTGTATGCTTCATTTTCCTCGTAGCACTAAGTGATAAGCTGGAGGGCTTTCGAGCATCAAAAGAAGTAACTTCTGCTTCATATGAAATTGCTATCTAGTGTTAATTAGACAATCAGAGTGTCTTTTGTTTATATAAATAAATATTTATTGTCTCCCCTTTTCTGAAGCAGCCAGACCTGTTTGGCATGGGATGGGATATATCTTGAAGAAATACTTTGTGTTTATTTCCTATTGAAGCTGATTTTTTTTATTATGGTGAAACGGGATTCTAACAAATCTAGTTGAGATTTCTCTTGGTAGAATTGCTTTTTTGTTTTTTTGTTTTTTGTGTTTTTTGGACTCACTTTCTTGTTGCCTCGCTTTACAGCGGTCCTGAAAAAGGCTATGACCTCATAGATTTTCATATTAAAAGAAAAGTCAATGCTTATGACTTGCTTCGAAGAATCAGTAGCAAATTTCTGCTTATCTTCATCTACTTCAGTAGTGTGGAGAAGCCCGCACTGTCCACCGCCACCCTACGTCAATGCTTATGACTTGCTATAATGTTGATTGGATTTTTTATTAAATCAGGATGCTTCACTTTTGCAGGGGATTCCCTATGTGATATATTGGAAGAGTGCAATTTCTTATTATGCTGCTTGCCATTTTCGTCATGCACTATTTTCAGTTGTACAGAGGTATGTTATCCCTTGTGAAGTAGGTGCATATATCAGCTCTTACTTTGTGCGTTCTACGGTTTATATAACCATAAATAAAATGTTTGTGTTGCTTAAGTCTGGAATGCTCTGCTGGAATTCAATCAGTTAGGGTGGTAGGGATTATTTCTGCTATGTTTTTGGCAATTCATTGACAATATCAATAAAAGATGCAGTAAAGCTGGGAAAGGTATGATGTTTTACTGTTTAAATTGAGATTTTTTTGACCCGTTTTATCTAGAGTTGCTTATAGCCTTATATACAAGTAGATATTTTGTTTACATAAATCTTTTGTTTATTTCTATTTCCATTGTAATATTTATTTTCTATTACAGGAATTCAAGATAAAGGATGTTGATGTGTCAAAGGAGGAAGATTTATTGTGTTGTGTTGTATTTGAATGTTTCAGTTGGTTTTTGCTTATTTTTATTTTATAATAGAAATTTGTTACTTTTTAGATTACTTTAGAGATTCTTGTGTTTGTTGTAAAATATTATTAATCAATGATGAAGTATATTTTGTTTTATTCTATTTGTTCTTTAATTTTTTACATTCAATGAATTATGATTATTAAAATAAATTTGTATTAGATTAGGAAAATATAAGAAAAAAAATTAGTGGTGTTTTAAAAATGTTGGCAAATGCTAAAAAAAAACTGGCATAGCGACCGCCGCTAAAGGTCTATGCCACCGTTTTCTCCAAACGCTGCGAGGAAAGACAAATTTGTGTTCGGGTCTATAGCGACAGTCGCGACCGCCGCTATAGGTCGGTTTTTTTGTAGTGTGTTGAAGACAAATTTGGGTTCTTGTTAGGAGATTATAGATAATACAAGTTTTTTTGTTTGGGTGCAGAGATACTGAGGAAAAAAGGTACTCTTTTAGCATTTTTTAGGTGGGGGATTGTCCCCCAACCCAAAAACCTAAAAACCCTCCTACCCAATCCCAATCGCAAAACCCAGCGCAAGTTCCACCAAGACCCGCTTATAACTGGTGTTTCTTAGCCGTCTAATCGGCAGATTTCTCTGGGTTTTGTGTTTTATTCTGAAGGTTATGTTTGGTTGCTGAGAAAAATTGAGGTAAATATGTAATCTTTTGTAAACGAAGCAAAGCAACTGCATTCTCAAACTCGCTATTGTTCTTGAGCTTAGCGGCTCATAGCTAGTGTAGCGTAGATGTCCATCACTCACAATCCCCCAAGTGTCTGTAGTGTTCAAACAACACTTGTTCTTATTCCGTCACCACCCATATACATTCACCATCCCCAAACACCACCACCCGTACACACATTCACCATTCCCAAACATCACCTCCCATATATACATTTGCCACTATAATCCATACATATGGCTATCATTTTTCCCCCACACTAGCCAAACACATATCCATATCCACCAAATACTACGTAGCTCACCATAGTCCATGCAAGGCAACCGTGCAAGCCATGTATCAAGAGGGCAGTTCGCTTCGGCCACTCAGCCATCTTAGCCCCTCTATTACTCGGTGACGTCAAGCTAGCTCTTCTGTCAAGCTTCCTTCCATCCAAAGTTACCAAACCGCTTGTTTGGAAATGTCTTGTGGTTTTAGTTGTGATTTTGGTTTTGGGTTTAAAATTTAAATTTCAAATTTGTAGATTTAAATATAATTTTGTTGTAAGGGTTTGTTTGGTTGATTAAGATTTTGAATGATTTATATTTTATTAAATTATATAATATTATTTTATATTTATTATTGTTAGCCCAAGGTTGTTTTACAAACAATCCATAAATGATTTTGATGATAACAAAATATTCTTAGTTTCAAGGACTTTTAGATTTTACATTGTCAATCGACAATTTCTAAGTTATATTTCAAAAGATTGAGGGTATTTTCTTAAATATATATAAAGTGCACTTGAACACCATTGCATAAGTTGATAAGATTAATTTTTCATATTGTAGGTGTTTAAAGAAGTTTTGGAATGAATAGAACACTTTGAAGTTGCTGAAAAACTCTCCAGCACTTATAAGTGTCGACACATTGTTGGATGATGTCGACATATTGCACTACTACCCGAGAGTTTGCATTTTCTAGGATTCAAAGTGATTTTTTGGTTGTGTTGGAAGTGTCGACACATTGGAGCATGATGTCGACACATTGGAGCATGGTGTAGACACATTGGAGCATAGTGTCGACACATTGAACTAACACCCGAGAGTTTGCATTTTCTGGCCTTCAAAACGATTTTTTTACTAAGTGTTAAAGGTGTCGACACATTGGACCATGGTGTCGACACATTGAACTAACACCCGAGACTTTACATTTCAAGACCAAGTTCAATGTGTCAGCACATACAATCAATGTGTCGACACATTGTGCGAAATTTCAGATTTCCTAGAGTGACGCCAAATGATTCAAAAAGTCTCCAAATTGCCTCAAATGACCTCCAACGACACTCTAACATTACAAGAAGACCCTTATGACCGTTGAAGACCTAGAAGCTATAAAAAGAAGAAGATGGAGAGAGAGAAGGCAGAGCTCGACCAATATTGAAATATCTAGAGAGAGAAAGTCCAAGATCCAAAGTTTTTCATTTGCTGATTCTTCCAAAATCAAAGCTCCCATTTGTTCAAATCTTCTCCTATTGCTCATCATTGACAACCCAGCCTTCAAAGAGAGAGAACTTACTTGAAGGAGAAAGGTACTTGCATCAATATTGAAGAACTACCTCCGATAGAGAGAGAAATCAAGATCCGAAGTTTTCACTTGCTGAATCATTCAAGAACAAAGCTCCTTTGTCAAATCTTCTTCTCTAGCTCATCATTGACGACCTAGCTTCCAAAGAGAGAGAGATTTCTTGAAGGAGGGACAACACACTTGCAATCACTCCTTGCCCTAGCTTCTAGAGAGAGAAAGTGCATTGAAGAAGAGGGAAAATCACATCTACCAAAAAGGCTTGTGTTCGTATCTTCCAAACTTTAGATTTCCTTTTAGAATCTAATCCTCTTGCACTCTATTGAGCTTTCCATTTGATAATTTGGCTTAGAGAGTCATTTCACATATTGTGAGATTTCCACTTGCTTATTTGGCTTAGAGAGCCATTCCATATTTGTGTGCCTCATTTGCTCATTCAGCTTAGAGAGCCTTCCTTGTAGCCATCATTTGTAAAACCTTTGAGTGTTGGGAAATCACTTGGTCCTACTTGTGAGAGTAGAAGAAATCCTCTATGTTGTGAGGATTTGTGAGAGTTGAAGTGTAAGCTCGGAAAACACTTTGTAAAGGTTCCTTAGCACCCGTAAAGCTAAGGTGTATTCGCTATTTGGAGAATAATGGAGGAAGCCCAAGGAAGTCAATTGCCTTAGGGGTGGACTTAGACAAGTGTTGGCCGAACCACCTAAAAATACTGTGTTATCTCTCTGACTCTATCTCTCTCAATGTTTGTCTCATAACCATGATTGTTGTGCTTTAAGCTTTATCATTTATTGCTTATAGTTGTTTAGCCTTAAACACATTTAGACTTTCTTTTTTAATTGTTAAAACGGAGTATCTTTTAGATCTGTGTTTTTGTCAAAAAGGGGTAATGTTTTATAAAACCCAATTCACCCCCCTCTTGGGTTGTCATTTAGACTCACAATTGGTATCAGAGCTGAGGTTTAATATCTCTTTCTATGACAACCTTTATTAATACCTCCTTAGCTAAAGGTCAATCCACAAATAGACCTCCCTTGTTCAATGGAACTTGTTACAATTATTGGAAGGCTAGGATGAGGATTTACATCCTAGCCGTGGATTATGAACTCGGGAGAGTTATCTCTAATGGACCTGAATTCCCTAGAGACAAAGATGGTAAGTTGAGGGATGAAAAAGATTTTGGTGATGTTGATCTTAGACTTATGTCTTTAAATGCAAAAGCTATGAATGTCTTGTATTGTGCACTTGATGCAAATGAATTCAACCGTGTTTCCGGTTGTGATACCGCGAAACAAATTTGGGATAAACTCCAAGTAGCTCATGAAGGTACAAATCAAGTCAAGGAAAACAAAATTAGTATGCTAGTTCATAATTATGAGCTTTTCAAGATTAAATCTGATTAATCTATCTCATCTATGTTTACTCGCTTTACCGATATCATAAATGAACTTAAATCTTTTGGTAAAGAATTTTCTAATGTTGAGATGGTGAGAAACATTCTTAGGTGCCGACCAAAAGCTTGGGAACTCAAGGTCACGACCATTCAAGAAGCCAAAGACTTGACAAAGCTTCCTTTGGATGAGCTCATGGGATCTCTTATGACCCACGAGATGAACCAAGTAAAAGGAGACGAAACTAAAGGAAAAGGCCAAAGAGAAATCGTCTCTATTAGTGAAGAAGAGGAAATTGCAAACCTTTGTTTAATAGCAAAGGAAATCGATGAAGAGGTACAATCTTCACTTACTGAATGCTTTTCATTTGATGAATTGCAAGATGCGTTTAATGAACAATACCTTGAACTAAAAAGAATATTTTCAAAATATTGTTCTCTAAAAAAGAATCTTGAAAGTATTACAAAAGAGAATGATTCTTTGAAAATTCAAGTTGTTTCTCTTAGAGAGAATCTTGCAAGAGTTACAAAAGAAAATAAAAATGTCTTGCAAGAAGAGTTAAATGATTTGAAATCTGAAAACAATGATTTAAAAAAGAAAGTTGACTCTCTCACTAAAGATCTTGCAAAATTCACTCAAGGAAAAAGAAACCTTGATATTTTACTTGGCTCTCAAAGATGTTGCTTCAACAAAAGTGGCATTGGATATGATTTTTTAAATGATCAAAAATCTTACTCTTATATGATAATAAAATCATCTCCATCATTTACATTGTGCAATTTTTGTTGTAAATCTGGACACATGTCACACACTTGTCCAACTAGAAAGAAATCCACTCATGGCATTAAGTTTGTGTGGATTCAAAAAGACAAGGTAAAGGAAGTGATTTCTAACATCAATGGACCCAAAAAGATTTGGGTACCAAAAACCAAAAGTTGATTGTTTTTGCAGGTGTGCTTGAAGTTCAATATGGATGCTCCAAGCACATGATCGGAGATAAGAGTTGGCTTAACCCTCTTTGTCTCGAGGGAAAATGTTCGGTTACCTTTGGTGACAATGACGAATGAAAGATGCTTGGTGTTGGTATCATTGGTATATATTTTAATCCCATATTTGAGAACTGTATTTCTTGTTGATGGTATAAAGCATAATCTCTTGAGTATTGGTCAATTATGTGACAAGAGAAGCCTAGTTATTTTTGTATCATCAATATATCTTGTTGAGAATATTGATAGCAAGAAAGTATTGTTTATTGGACCTAGATTTGAAAATGTGTATATTCTTCATTTAGAGATCATCTCCTTAGAAAATATAAAATGTCTTCCATCTCTAAATGACAATGATAGTTGATTGTGGTATAGAAGGCTTGCTCATGCAAGTGTGGACTTGATTTCAAAACTAGCAAAAAAGAATCTTGGTTCAGGTTTGCCTAACCTTACTTTTGAGAAAAACAAAATTTGTATAGCTCATCAAAAAAAGGCAAACAAAACCAAAACCTATTTTAAGCCAAAAAATGTGGTGTCCACTTCTAGGCCAATTCAACTTTTACACATGTACTTATTTGGTCCAAGCCGAACGTTAAGTTTGGGAGGCAAACGGTATGAGTTTTTTGTTGTTGATAATTTCAATAGATTCACATGGGCTCTATTCCTAGCTCATAAAGATGATGTTTTTCATGCTTTAAAAAAAAACTCAGCAAGTGAATGCAAAATGAAAAATGTTTTGTCACGTTTTGTACCGTTGCATGATTAGGCATGCTCTTAAAAAAACTCCTTATAAGCTATGGAATAATAGAAAACCCAACTTTAGTCATATACATACTTTGGATGCAAATTCTTTGTGCTCAACAACAACAAAGATATTTTGGGTAAGCTCGATGCAAAAGAAAATGAAGATAATTTTCTTGGTTATTCAACTTCTAGCAAAATCATTTGTATTTTCAATAAACATACTCTAGTTGTTGAAGAATATTTTCATGTGGTATTTAATGAATCTAACATTTCTATGAGAAAAGATTACAATGAAGTTGTAGGTCTTGAAAAATATGTTAAGAAACCAGCTGCAAGTGAAGAAAATAAAGTTTCTCATCCACAAGAGCAAGATGTAAAAGATCTTGAAAACGAAACACCATGAAGCAAAAACGATCTACCAAAGGCCTGGAAGTTTTTCAGAAATCATCATATTGATCAAGTCATTGGTAATGTGAAGAAAGGTGTAAGTACTCATTCTTCCTATAATCCAGCTATTAATTTTGCCTTACTTTGTCAAATTGAGCTAAAGAATATTTCTGAGGCAAAAGTTGATAAAAGTTGGATTCATGCCATGGATGATGAAGTAAAACAAGTTTTAGAAAAATATGGTATGACATCTAGTTCCTAGACTCCAAGATCATCCAGTTATTGGTACTCAATGAGTTTTTCAAAACAAAATGGATGTATCTGGAGAAGTGCTAAGGAACAAGGCAAGGTTGGTAGCCCAAGGTTAAAATCAAGAGAGGAAATTGATTTTGATGAAACTTTTGCTCATGTGGCTAGATTAGAATCTTTTCATATGTTGCTTGCCTTTGCATGCTTGAATGATTTCAAATGATTTCAATTGGTTGTGAAATGTGCATTTCTTAATAATTACCTTTCAGAAAAAGTGTGTGTAGAACAAGCTCCTAGACTTGTAGATGAAAAGCTACCACACCATGTGTTCAAACTCACAAAAGCCCTATATGGCTTGAAGCGAGCATCTCAAGCATGAAAAATGGAAATGATGAAAAAGGTAAAGAGGTTGTACACACGAGGTATCAAGGTATGATTGGATCTTTTCTTTACCTCACTATGAGTATACCTAATACAATGTTTTGTATATGCATGTGTGCTAATTTACAATCTTGTCCTATGAAATCTCATTTACTCATGGTCAAAAGAATTTTCAGATATCTTATTGAAATGAGATTTCCTTTGGATTAATTTGGTGATTTGTTCTTGATTTGTCATGTTGATTGCTTTGGACATGTTATAATATGTGTTTTAAGTTCTCTCTATTTGTTTCCTATTAAAATCATGCTTATTCTTTGAGAAATTATCGAATGCATTCTTTTTACATTGCATGTGTCAACACTTGGTAAAACAAGTGTCAACACTTCTGGTTTTTATGGATGTTTTCACTAAGGAAGTATGTGTCGACACCATATATGAATATGTCAACACATAAGCTTCATGCCCAAGAGACTCTTTAAAATGTATTCGGGAACATGTGAAATGTGTCAACACATTGAGCCAATGTGTCGACACTTATAACGAGTACAGTGTTTTTAAAATGAGGGGCATTCATGTTATATTTATACGCTTTAGGGTAAAGGGGTCAACATTTTACTTCTTCATCTCACATACCCTATTTTCTCTCCCAAACGGCAAGCATCACCCACTCTCCCTCACAAATTCCATTTACCTGCTGCCCTCCTAGAAAAATTTCCATTGCTAGTTCTCGTGAGCCTCACCTAAGTAAAACTTGAGGATTAAATTGATGAAATCGAGAAGAAACCGAAAATATTGGGTAAGACTATGAAGGACATAGCCACTAGTATGAAGTGAGATTTGAAGATATGAAGAAGCTGCTTGGTGTTCATACAAAGTATTTTGAGACTCTTGATAAGGATATGTGGTGCCTCAAATATCAAGTCAACAACAACCTCCACGTGAGTAGAAATGTGATTCAACGTACTGTTGATGAGTTCACCACTATTTACGCTGATCTTCATGCTTTTATGAATTCATCAACTAAGGATGTTGTAAAGGCCACAGAGGTGCATATGGAAGCTGTTAAAACTCTCCGGCCTCATGTCATGAAATTGACGTATTGGTTCTCCACGACTTGGATGGGCTGGCTAAAGAAATTTGAGATTGAGTATCCTCCTCCTCCTATCAAGAAATCAAACTTTTTCCTCCACTACATAGACTCCTACCTATATAGCCAACTGCTCTTGCCCTCCCCTTATCTTATTTTTGATGATGCCAAAGGGGGAGAAATTAGAGGTATTTTGTTAAAAGTTGGGAGAAGTTTATAAGTATTATGTTGTCTGCCCAGCTCTTAAAGAGAACATTTCATTTTGATGATTGTCTGATCTCTTCACTTGCCTTATCTATGCATATCTCTCGTATTTATTTGTCTCCAATGGATTATTTGGTTATGCTCATATTTGTTGATTATCTCATTGGTATCTATAAGGTTTTGAGAAGTGCTTAATCTTTGCACTTCATTGTGGAAAATTGAGACTTGCTTTATAGGTAGTACTCCTAACTTTCTATTGGTATCAATATGAAGTCTTGTGTTCTGATTGAAATTGGAAGTTTGGGAAGTTGGGAGGAAGTTTATAGAAGTGTTCTTTTGTGTTTTTATATTTTGGGAAACTTCCATATACAAAGGAAACTCTTGCAAAATTTTTGTAAAATCATAAAGTCCTTTTGCTAAAAATGTCATGAAAAACTCCTGCTTGTTCTCAGGGGGAGCTTTTCTATTTGTTAGCAAATTGATATTTTTAACATAGTTTTGTCATTATCAAAAAGGGGGAGATTGTTAGCCCAAGGTTGTTTTACAAACAATCCATAAATGATTTTGATGATAACAAAATATTCTTAGTTTCAAAGACTTTTAGATTTTACATTGTCAATCCACAATTTCTAAGTTATATTTCAAAGGATTGCGGGTATCTCTCTTAAATATATATAAAGTGCACTTGAACACCATTCCATAAGTTGATAAGATTAATTTTTCATATTGTAGGTGCTTAAATAAGTTTTGGATTGAACACTTTGAAGTTGCTGAAAAAACTCTCCAGCACTTATAAGTGTCGACACATTGTTGGATGATGTCGACACATTGCACTACTACCCGAGAGTTTGCATTTTCTAGGATTCAAAGTGATTTTTTGGCTGTGTTGGAAGTGTCGACACATTTGAGCATGGTGTCGACACATTTGAGCATGGTGTCGACACATTGGAGCATAGTGTCGACACATTGAACTAACACCCGAGAGTTTGCATTTTCTAGCCTTCAAAACGATTTTTTTTACTAAGTGTTGAAGGTGTCGACACATTGGACCATGGTGTCGACACATTGAACTAACACCCGAGACTATACATTTCAAGACCAAGTTCAATGTGTCAGCACATACGATCAATGTGTCGACACATTGTGCGAAATTTCAGATTTCCTAGAGTGACGCCAAATGATTCAAAAAGTCTCCAAATTGCCTCAAATGACCTCCAACGACACTCTAACATTACAAGAAGACCCTTATGACCGTTGAAGACCTAGAAGCTATAAAAAGAAGAAGATGGAGAGAGAGAAGGCAGAGCTCGACCAATATTCCAATATCTAGAGAGAGAAAGTCCAAGATCCAAAGTTTTTCATTTGCTGATTCTTCCAAGATCAAAGCTCTCATTTGTTCAAATCTTCTCCTATTGCTCATCATTGACAACTCAGCCTTCAAAGAGAGAGAACTTACTTGAAGGAGAAAGGAACTTGCATCAATATTGAAGAACTACCTCCGATAGAGAGAGAAATCAAGATCCGAAGTTTTCACTTGCTGAATCATTCAAGAACAAAGCTCCTTTGTCAAATCTTCTTCTCTAGCAAATCATTGACGACCTAGCTTCCAAAGAGAGAGAGATTTCTTGAAGAAGGGACAACACACTTGCAATCACTCCTTGCCCTAGCTTCTAGAGAGAGAAAGTGCATTGAAGAAGAGGGAAAATCACATCTACCAAAAAGACTTGTGTTCATATCTTCCAAACTTTAGATTTCCTTTTAGAATCCAATCTTCTTGCACTCTATTGAGCTTTCCATTTGATAATTTGGCTTAGAGAGCCATTCCATTTTTGTGTGCCTCATTTGCTCATTCGGCTTAGAGAGCCTTCCGTGTAGCCATCTTTTGTAAAACCTTTTGAGTGTTAGGAAAACACTTGGTCCTACTTGTGAGAGTAGAAGAAATCCTCTATGTTGTGAGGATTTGTGTCACGCGCCGAACGCCATCCCGCAGGGATTGTGACAGCCGCGAGCATTCCCCGGGAACACTCCAGCGCTTACACTAACTCTTACAGCGGAATTTTTTTTATTTATTATTATACACATATGATGGCTCACTCAGGATCCATATGTTGGCTGAGATACAAGCTCAATGATCATAACCTCTCGGTATACGCATCATAATTCAGGAAAGTCTATACATTGCATCTTGTTCGCAAACTTATACAAAACGTACTAGGGCAACATACTGCCACTTGATCAAAACCAGCACTCACTAGTGCTACCTCGGAGTTCACCAACTCCGGCTCCAATTCCCAAACTTCCAGGATTTCTACGTGAGATACTCCTCTGCTCCCCAGTTATCTTGTGGATCTGGAATGATACGATTTAAAAACTATGAGTTGAAAGACTCAGTAAGTAACAACAATTTAAATCATGAACTTTGGTAAACATAGCTTTAAAACAGACTCACTTCGATGCACTGTAGAGTCAAGGGAAGAAATGCATAACTGTAAATCATAAGATAGTGCATAAAAAACATGATGCATATGCATGCTCCGTGATGCACATGCCATGCACTAAAATCTCTTGCCACTCTTGGCCTTTTCAAATGCATTTCAAGTCTCGAAACTGGCCCAGGCCCTTGAAAATCTTTCTTTCATAACTTGTTCTTGAAATTGTCCCCAAGCCCTTTAAAATCACTTATTCATACTTGTGAGCTTATTCGCTCCATTTAACCCCTGAAGTCAGGGTTGTGCGTTCCCATTGGAACTGTCCCCGATTTTCTTTGGGGACCTTACATACGGTCAAGCTAGCACACCTTCTCGCATTCGTCCTTCAGTGGCTAGACATGACCCTTGGAGGCGCCACACCTTCTCGAGCAACGTTCCTCGGTGTGGTTGCACATACCTCAAAGACTTACCCAACCTTCTCGATCAACGTCCCTCGGTATGGACGTCCTAGGTTCCATTCATCCATCCTTCTCGATCAACGTCCCTCGGCATGGATGACGAACCTCACTTAACTTGGTACCGATTCAACCAAAGCCTCCGGGCTTAATCATAACATAAATTCTCTTTCATTTGCATAAAACAGCTTTTCATGTTTCTATGAAATGAACATGCCATGCCACTCTTGAAAACATCATAATTTCGTTTGCATCAAAACGTCTCTCATGCGTTCATGCAAATGATCATGCTATGACATGTTCGAAACATCATGCGTACTTCAAACATTCTCTATGCACAATACATGTCACTTGTATTAAAAAATCTTGCCATGCACAATAAAATATGCAGTGTATCATTCCAGTTTTTCAAATCGGGTAAGATTCAGTTATAGTACTCCTCGCAATCCTTTCCCGTTTCTCACTTGGCTCGGTGCCTACAAGGAAAAAATCTCCTTCTCAATACACCAAGTATTCGATAAAACATGTCGATACGGTCCGGTTAAACTATTCGAGGAAATTCATTGTAAAATCCACTAAGGGATGAATAGTGGTAATTGAACACTTTATCTTAACCCTAATCATAATTACACCAAGGCTTGACCTCAAATCTTTAAACCAAGCTCACGGGTTGGGAAATCATCCCTCGGGTCGGGAAAATAGTCCTCGGGCTCGGGAAAGTCAAACTCGGCTCGGGAATTCAACCCGATACATTGACCTTGACTAGGGTTTTGTATTTTCTCCTTATGTGATCAAGGTTCTCTTGCTATTCATATCCTTACAATTACACTTCATTTGCATTCAATAATTTCGGCCAAAGCTCATTCATTCCAATTGCATCCTTAATTCATGCTTAACATCACAAGGCTTGTTAATCCTTTTAACTCGATCCTCTAAGCCTTAACATTTTTTAATCCGTTTGGCCACAATCCTAACTTTATTTATTCATCACAAGCAAATATAATTTTCAATTGTTACAAGCTTGCAATTCGGGTTTCTCTTCCTCATGACATTCGGCCAACACCAATTTTATGTGTTCTTTAATTACAACTTCATCTCCAATGGTGATCCCATCCTCCATTCAACAATTTCACAACCTAAGAACTACCAATCATAACATAATTCAAGATCAAGGACAAAGTGACATTCGGCCAACACCAATTTTATGTGTTCTTTAATTACAACTTCATCTCCAATGGTGATCCCATCCTCCATTCAACAATTTCACAACCTAAGAACTACCAATCATAACATAATTCAAGATCAAGGACCCTAACTTGGATTTTTCTCATTATTTATTTCATGCAACTTCCTCGATTCACAACCAAACTTACATGCATTTTCCAATAACAAGTCAGAACATACTCACATTCATTCATGCTCTTAGATCTAACACCAAACACAAGCAGCAGAATGCAAATTAGGGTTGCATGGTTCGGCCATCATGGTGATTTATGCCAAAACTTACACTTGTCCTATCTCTCTCTTTATCATGCATTTCTTCCATAGATCAGAACCTCTTTCACATGTATTGTTTATTAAATCATCATAACAATGGTCAAACACTTAGATCTAACATTTAGCAACCTCAACAATATGTGATCTAAAGGAAAAATCAACTTACAACCGGCCAAACACAACATAAGTCTAGATTTAAGCTTACCTAACATACATTGCACGTTTTCTTGCATGATCCTAACATTCAAAATGACACAAAAGACTCCAAAATGTGGTGATGGGAGATGTGCAATACGTAAAAGGCAAAGCCAAGGCAAAGAGAGCATGCACTTGGTCCAAATTTTGGCCGGGGGGGGGTTTCTCCAAAATTCACTTTTCAGCCAATGTCACTTCATGTCCCCTTGTCTCCCTTGGTTTAGAACTAGTCTAGTTCACTTGGTTGAAATCCAACTAAATGGGTTCATGGTTACTTAATGGGCTTAATAAGGATTAGTGCATTACTAATGTAGGTTAGTAAAGCTAATCCAACATCATAATTCAAGGCCCATTAGGCTAAACCTAAATTCCAATCACAAGCCCAATAACACAAATCCTTATAGTTAGGCCCAATATCATGAATCATTGAAACTAGGCCCATGACCTAAGTCCTTAAAGCCCAACACAATTTAATGGCAGCCCATCATCATAGTTTAAAGCCCAATATAATAAGGCAGCCCATTATCATTGGTCCAAGGCCCAACATCACAAGCTTAATTCTAATTCATAAGCCCAAAGGCTAAGGCCCAACAACTTAAATCCTTAAAGCCCAACAACCCAATTCCAAAGGCCCATCATCATGAACTTCATGGCAGCCCAATACCATGACTTTAAAGTCCATTTTCATGATTATTTTGGCAGCCCATTAGCACAATTTCAAGGCCCATTTACACCTATTATTCGGCCATGTATGGGTAGCCCATTATCAGCCCAACATTTTAGGTTTTTAAGCCCAACATACAAGTTTTAGTAGCCCATTACATCAACCATAATATAATCCTTCAAAAATAATTAAGAATATTGAAAAGAAATAAAAATTCAGCAACTTAAAGTTGGCTACCTTAAAATTTAAACCTCATCCATTGAAATTCCAAAATGCTCATTAAACTTAGATTATACCATGGCCTCCATTAATTCAAAACAAATCACCAAATCCTTAAGCTTACAACAGAGTACGTACTGATTTTTCGGGGTCTCACAATTTGTGAGAGTTGAAGTGTAAGCTAGGAAAACACTTTGTAAAGGTTTCTTAGCACCCGTGAAACTAAGGTGTATTTGCTATTTGGAGAATAGTGGAGGAAGCCCAAGAAAGTCAATTGCCTTGGGAGTGGACGTAGGCAAGTGTTGGCCGAACCACCTAAAAATACAGTGTTATCTCTCTATCTCTATCTCTCTCATTGTTTGTCTCATAACCATAATTGTTGTGCTTTAAGCTTTATCATTTATTGCTTATAGTTGCTTAGCCTTAAACAAATTTAGACTTTCTTTTATAATTGTTAAAACGGAGTATCTTTTAGATCTGTGATTTTGTCAAAAAGGGGTAAATTTTTTATAAAACCCAATTCACCCCCCTCTTGGGTTATCATTTAGACTCACAATTATGATATTCAAAAGTATAAAAAAAATATTCGAAAAAATATATAATTCAAAAAATACTAGAACATGGTTTCATAAATATAAAAATTATAAAAATAGATCAAATATCAAACTTATTAAAAGTATTCTTAAAAATAAAAATACAAGATAATTAAAAATCGTGCAAACATTTATAAAAAAAATTATTATTTTAATCTCAAGTGGACATGAATTTTAATCTCTAGTGGACCTCGACAAGTGAAAACCAAAATTATAAATTTAGCAAATCGCGTATTTAGGTAAGACCTTTAAGAAAATACTATTTTCTTTAATCTGATTTTTTTTTTTTCAAATTATAAGTCTGTCCTATGTAGAACATGTAATAAATTTCTTACTGCGATACACCGTTATATTTACCGAGATTCTTCACTGCGTTTTTTCAAATATAGACCTCTATGCGCCAAAAAGGAAATATAATTTGTGTATAAATCTTACTTACATGTCACTGTTATTTTAATCTTTTTTCTACAAAGGTATTGTTCCATACCAAATTTCAATTCCTAATTTAAATTGGACTATAATAAGACCCCCATGACAACAAAATAATATTTAAATCTAGAAATTTAAATTTAAATTTTAAACCCAAAACCAAAACCACAACTCATTTCCAAACAAGCCTCAAGTGGCCCTGCCTCCTAGGGCTGTACACCCAACCCTATGGGTCGGGAAATTTTTTTTCCGACACCCGACCCGCGTATATCGAAATGCTTATAATTCTTCCGAGCCGATCCGAAATTAGTGTGTATTCCGAGCCGACTTGTATTCCGAAATTGGATCGGAATGCGGGTTGAAATTCGGATGGGCTGAAAGCCCAAAATCTGCCCAACTTTACCGATTTTCCAGCCCAATTCAGTTAGGATCTTCCCGAAATTGCTTGACCCACGATTTTCAAGCCCAATTTTTAATATTGAAGTCCAAAGGCCCAAAACCATTTCATGTTTTGATTTCATCAACCAATTCCTTCCTGCGTCTACATACCCCAAATCATTTCATGTTTTCATCAAGTAACTCTTGCGTCTACAGTCCTACCCAAAATCCATTTCAATGGTCATAAACTAACACACAAAGTTGAACAAACACATCCACCAGCAACAATCCAATATTCCAAAATCATTTCATGTTTTCATCAACTAATTCTTGCGTCTTCCTACCCAAAACCATTTCAATGGTCATAAACTAACACACGGAGTTGAACAAACACATCCACCAGCAACAATTCAATATTCCAAAATAATAACATGTTTATAAGCAAGCAAACCAACTCCAAAACAAGAACATCTACATCTATAAGTCCACACCAGAAGCTAGCAGCTAACACAAATGCAGATCTAACATATAGAAAAATAAACAAGTTCCAACAAAAAAAAAATGAAATGAATACAACTAGAAATTCAAATAAACAAGTTACAACAACACCAACAAATTACAAAATATAGAAACATCTCCCCATCTTTCCATCACCCATCTATGAAGAAATTGAGATACTTATAAATTTATAATTATGCAACTTCATAGATAAGACAACAAATAATAGAGAAAAATACACGTACTAAGTTACTAACTCATATTCTTCATGCACCTCAAATTCTTCAAGAACTCACAATGTCTCAATATACCCATGCTTGAAACTCGCCTCTACAATAACATTAAGTGAAGAAAAGTTAGAATGTAAAAAGATTAAACATGATAGCATTTTAGCATCCATCATAAATGAAATAAAAATTAAATTGGAGAATGTTACCTGATTCTAGTTGATAGCTTTCCACACCTTCCATCACATCTTGGGAGTCATAAGTAGTAGGTGAAGACTTTAACCAATTTTGAGTACATATGAGGGCCTCAACCTTTTTCCGAGCTAATGAGCTTCGAAAATGATCTAAGATGCGACCTCCAGTACTAACAGCAGACTCATAAGCAGCAGTTGAGATAGGAATAGTTAGTACGTCTCGTGCTAGCTCGCCAAGAATTGGGTATCTTGTTGAATTCACCCTCCACCAAATCAGTATATCGAAAGTATCTCCTCCTGACTCAACTTCCTCCGTCAAGTATCGATCCACTTCTGATTTACACTCTACACTAGTACCTTTGATTCCTCGCCACTTGACTCAACCCCACTTAAACGTCCACCAAATTTGGCATAGTAATTAAACAAGCGATCGATGACATTCCTCAACTTCTTAATAAGTTCAGTTGCCCGCTCAGTTCCAAAAATTTCATCAAACCAAAACTCCAAATACTCCATCTTATATCGTGGGTCAAGCACACCCGCAACAAAAAGCACCATATTGACCTTCTAAAAATCTCCCCAATATTTGTCATATTTTTTCATCATCTTCTCAGCTATAATACTCAACATATAATCATCACCTCTACGAAATTGTTGCAAATGATTGTAGATCAAAGAAATTTCTTGGAAATATAAATTTACAGTTTTATACAAATAACCAGAAATGCGTACAGTTACATCATGAAAAATCTTCAAGAATTTCACAAAGATTCTAATAGTCTCCAGTCATCATCAGTAGGTGGCCCCAAGTCTCTTCTCCCTTGCCCAACCTCAGTCAAACTCTCTATGAATTGGCTATCATCCTCTTGCATAAGATCAAATGCACTTTGATACTTCTGTGCTACATGCAACATCAAGTAGGTGGAGTTCCATCTAGTTGGAACATCCAAACAAAGGAGATCTCCGCTTGGAATTTTCTGCCTTTCCACACAAAGCTTGAACTTGTCAAGCTGTAAAGGAGAAGCCTTTACATACTTAACTGCATTCCTCACTTCCACAATTGAGTCATTCACTTCTTTCAAACCATCGCTCACAACAAGATTAAGTATGTGGGCACAACATCGCATATGCATATACTCATTATCCAAAATAGTGCCAACCCTATCTCTTGTCCTCCTTTTCATATAATCAACAGCAACATCATTGGCTGAGGCATTATCTACTGTGATTGTGACAATGCTATTTATCCCCCATTTTAACAAACATGACTCAATCGTCCTCCCAATTGTGATTCCTTGATGATTAGAAACTTTTACAAATAAGTATTAATAAACGTATTCTTCAACCGTTCTTTCTCTTGGATAAATAACTCCAAACAATCCCTCATTATAGTGATGCGAGAAGGAATTGTGAATCTAGGTTCAAGAGACCCCACAAAATCCTTAAACCCTTGCCCCTCCACAAACCTAAAAGGCAACTCATTAATGATTATCATCTTTAAGAGTGCAGCCCTTATCCTTTTCTCATTATATTTAACAAGGCCTATCTCTCTACTTTCTCCCTCCTTAAAAATCTCAGCCAATTTCACTTGCTTGTCATCTAATAGACGTTCTTTAGAAAGATAAGGTCTACATTTTTTCAAGTGATAAAGTAAGGAAGATGTACCTTGTTTCTTTGAGTCACAAAAAAGCTCACTTTTACAATGATTGCACCTAGCTTTAGATGGATTACTATCTTCAATCTTCTCAAAGTGGTCCCATGCTTTGGATTTCAGCTCAGTTATTTTTTGATAACGTGGAGGTCGACCTCCTCCAGAAGTAACTTGAGGCTAAGACTGAGTGTTGTCCGCGGAGAATGTTTGAGTCATTTGGGACTATGGGGTGTCGAGAGTTGGACTTGGTCCCAAATTTGAATCAGCCCCTGAAGTAGGCGTGCCAACATCTCTACTAATGCTGATGTCGTCATTAGACTCATTACAATCCATAGGCTCCATCTGTGTCAATTGCAAAAAGCCAAAAACAATATTTAACCTCTTAAAAGTGATTTGTGAGTATATTAATTTCATCTGTGTTCAACATTACTCCCACGGTACACAAAAAAGGCAGCCAAACAATCCCTATCATATCTATGCAACTACTTTTTTCGTTTTTTGGATAGTTAGCTATTCAAATTGTTCGTAGCTTTACCCTCTTAAACTTTCCAATCTGGGGATTTGAATCAAGCACAATAAATCAACAGATGTATTTATTTTCATTTAGTGCATGCCCATTAATTTGGTACTTCTTTGTGCTCATTGTTTCAAATTTCAAGGTCAGCCTAATCCGTCCTCAAAAAATATTTTCCATTCACCAGGATCACCACCATATACATAATACATGAACCAGGCACTATCTTATTGTGATCTCTTCATTAATATTATAGACGTAGGGTTTCAATGCAAACCTACAGCTTCTAAGTGATGTATGGTATCTTTATTAATATTGTCGTCTCCGAAGAAATTTCAAGAGCAACAACGTGGACATAAACATAGTCAACAAGCTTCAACACATAAATACTAAGACATAAAAATTTAGGGGAAGTTTTTCACAGATGGAATACAAGCACAGAAACTGGAATCTCTGTCGGAAATAGGACCCTACCACCTGGGCAGAGCACAAGACTTACGTATGATCTCGTTACCAAAAAAGAAGACATTTGAGGCCATATTAAAATGTGTGAATTTCAATCATCATGCGTCCATCTACCCAAAAAGACAAAACATATGGAAGTTGCTACTTCAAAACAACTTACGGTCTCAGCTTATAAATTTTATGATAAGATCATGAAATAATATGAACACTATATTTCATGGAAAAAAGTAACAAATAATTATAAGAGCAAGGTTTGTGATTTTAAGGAAAATTCCACTATTCCGTACTAAAAAATTGTGCCAATATCATATTGAGTCAAAATTATCAATTTCATCATATTGCACCTTCAAATTATTGAATTCATCATTTTGCTCTCCATAATACGATCTTATAGGTGAAATGTGCAAAAGATGGGCTACGAAACACAATTTTGATGGCTGGATTTTATCAAAAGTGCAAATTAGCTGATGAATTTTGGAAAGAATTTTGAAGTTTCCCTTGATTTTAAATTTTTATTAGTATATATACAAAGTTTACCTAGTGAAAATAAATGATATACTTGTAGCAAGTATCAAAGTAACTACTTATATTTCAATATAAGAGAAAATTAATATGAGATAATAATATTAATAAAAAAAATAGCCTGTGAACAAATTTAACCTCGTTTGAAAATAAATGATCTAAACTTAAACCTAATTAAAAAATATATATATATAGTTGGATTGAGTTGAAATAATGGTCTCATAAGGAGTTTAAAATGAATGAACAAACCAACCGAGCTTGAGATATCCCCTCTAAGCTCCAAATCGAGTTTGAGAATAATCTTTCCCCATCTCTTTCGTTCGATAAA
This sequence comes from Myrica gale, assembly GCA_963930655.1. NCBI lineage: Eukaryota > Viridiplantae > Streptophyta > Magnoliopsida > Fagales > Myricaceae > Myrica > Myrica gale. Next base: position 10,398,010 of record OZ005618.1, read on the forward strand.
CAACCCTCATCGAAATGACACAAGATAATCATTCTCTCTCAACTACAAAATCTTGAACAATTTTGTAACAACAAATCTCTCTTAATGATTAGGTAACACAATAACTACAAAAAAAATGACCTTTAGCAGCAGTCATAAACCGTGCTAAAGGTAAAAAAAATTGTTGTTAAAGCTTTAGCAGCGGTTTTTTAACGGCGGTTTTGGTGACCACTAGTGAAAGGTTGGGTCTATAACGACGATTGCTTAGCAACAGTTCACAAACGCCGCTAAAGACCCGAAGTGCATTTGTAAAAATAATTTAGTAGTGTTTCCCTAAAACGTCGCTATAGGTCTTTAGCAGCTTTTTAGGGAAACACTATTATAGCTCAATTTTGTCTTGCCTGCAGCAGCGTTTTTTGATCGCCGCTAAAAACATATGCCATCGTATTTTTTGGTATGTGCCAATATTTTTAAAACACCACTAATTTTTTTCTATACATGTTTTTTTAATCGGTAATACAAATTTATTTTAATAACCATAATTCATTGGATGTAAAAATTACTTAAAGAATAAGGATGATAAAACAAAATATACTTCAGCATTGATTAATAATGTTTTACAACAAATACGAGAATCTCTACAAGTTTTATAAAAAGTAACAAGTTTCTAATATAAATAACAATAAGCAAGTACCAGCTAAAATATTCAAATACAATACAATAAGAATTGTTCATTGTACAATTTCCCCTTGTTCTAACCATATTGTATCTTGAGTTCCAGCCACGGATTCTTGTACCTGTCCAACGTCTTCCCAATAGCTTTCATGATCTCATCTTTGCGTGAAATTCTAGCCTCCCCACTCTCAATGTTCTTAATGATCCTATCATAACCTGAAGGAGACATATTTAGACTTAACAATTGGGACTATTGTAAAATAACTATACTATGAAAATCATATGGAAGCTATAGCTATCAATTTATAGTTTACACTACATCAACCATTAATTCTAAAACCCAACCAAATTTTCTTGTGAATTCAGGTGAAAAAAGAGGCCAAAAATTCATGCTAGCAGACATCATTAAAAAAACAAAAACAAAGTATGGAGCAAACCCAGAATAAAGAAAAGGATGGGATGTGCTCAACCAAACAAAAGTGCAGATCCCAATTATAGAATCTCACATTAAAAAAAGCCCTGAAATTCATCAATACCAATGTTTAGAGAAGGGTATCCAACAAAACTACTTTTTTAAAAATTGAAAAAAAGAGTCATTAAAGGAATGCAAATTCCTATGGAAGATACTCAAAATTCCTTCTGGTTCATCCACATCTATTGTGTCTTTCAACTGATTCATACACAGTCCAGTTCTTTTGCTTACAGGTTTGATATTTAGCACCACATATCTTCCCGAGTGAACTAAAATGAATTTCAATAAGCTTCCCCTGCATAAAGTTAGAAAAGTCAGTAAATGAGATTGCCTTCTTCCCGTCGCTCAAATCTGGTCGCCTCCCACATTCAGCCGTCAGTAGCTGGTTTTTACCACCTAGAGAGTACTTGAGAGGTGAAGGTGAACCCAAGTAAGCTGGTTTTTCCGTTTTATTCATTTTTTTCTGTTGCCGATGCTATTTAAGGAAGACCCAGTTGCCATTGTTTGTTTTCCTTATTTCCTACTAAGTGCAATATCTTTTCAGGTTATGAAATGTCTGAATCACACAATATTGGTATCTCAAAAAGTGAACAAAGTGGAGATTCTACAGAGGATCCAACGTGTTTTTGCAATCTGAGAGCAATGTCCACTTTTGCCTTTACAGATGAAAATTTTGGCAGACGTTTTTGGGGTTGTTGGAAGTACAAGGTTAGCTGTTATATGTGATATTGAATGGGTATTGTATTTATTAGGGTCAATGTCGATTAGGTTAGGTTATAATATTTATAAGTTGCTTGCATTAATTATGGACGGGGTACTATATTTTAATGAAGTTGAATATATTTTATTTAAGTTGATACCCATTGATTATATTTAAATTAAATTAATAGTTAGTTAGTTTAATTAGGTTACACAACGAATATGTTTAATTGTCTGGCAGGAGGGAGGTCATTGTAATTATTTTGCACGGAGGGATCCTAAGATGTGTCCGTATGGATGAAGGGTATTCGACAACTGCGAGAAAAGCATGGGCAGATGCTTCAAGAACAATATTTGAGAGAGCCAATTCGGAGAGAGCTCCGGGGACAGAATGAGTCTATGATGACAATGATAAAACAACATGGAGAAGATATGGTAAACATGACTGCACAACATCGTTTAGAAGTTAAGGAGTTGGTTGTGCAACTTCGAGCAGAGATCGAGGATTTGAAATTGCAAAATCGAAATAAAATTGATGATATGGTCATAGATCATCATCTACAGATTGAGGTTGTGAGAAGTGCATCAGATATCTAGATGAGTGGTTATGGGGTTGCATTGGTCTTTAGTTGGTGTCTTGTTGTTGGAATTTTAGTTGCTCACTTATTTAGCACTGGATTGTGTACTCTTTCAAAGCTTATGTTAGCTTCATGAGAAGTAATTATGTTGTGTGATATTTTGTTGATCATGATCAATGTAACTGGAACTTGTGAATGTTAACTAGGTGATCATTAACTTTGTTGTTAATTTTGTTGATCATTAATGCAGTAACTGTTAGTCTCTTCTGGTGTAGTTTATCGCATTCAAGATAAATATATGTTTACTGCCAAACCATCTTCCTACCAAACTAGTTTCCTTCCAAACCAAGAACTTTATACATTTTCCTGCCAAACCAAGATTCAAGATTACCACCTGTTTCTGTTTAACCACAACCATATGCATCTCTTTCCAATTCTCAAGAACTACAAAGGACTACTGTTGACATAGCACAAACTAAAAATAAATTGTCACATTGTACATACAAACTGTTGGCACTATGAAAATACAAAAACCTTCTCTTCCCCAAAAAATTACCACATGTCAATACGATAACCAACAAACTATCCAACCACAAACTTTCTAACCAACAATGCACAAGAACTAAATATATAAAGTAATCCAGAGACGTAACTAAAGTATATACCTTATCATCGGGGGTAATTCCTCTTGTCCTTCGCATTTGCATGCTCCGTAGCTCGAGCTTTACCCTTATCTGAATCTCCAAGGCCCGGAGGTGCATCCGAAACCTTGAACTGAATTCTTCTACGACTCGGGGGCCCCCAAGAGCACCTAACACCATGTCCTACTTCTGGAGCAGTTAGGTGGATTACAACCTTTTCTGCTTGAACTGCTATGTTGCGATGCACCTTCTTGTAACTGACTTGATCTGTGCATCCGTATGAGAGAAGCAATCCCCGTGACATGCAATCTGCTATTGGTAGATGGTGGTCTCGTATTCCTCCTAGCCGTGTCTATCTCTATCAGTGTCGTAGATGGGGGTTCACGGTATGAAGTTGGAGCTTGTGCCGTTTTCACTCTCGATGTCTACAAATAACAATATTTGAATATTAAGTTGTTGTGTACTTATACTTTCAAAATATAGGTACTGAAAATTGGACCATTAGTCAATGAGATGCAACATGGTTCCGTACCGGCAAACATAGAAGTAAGCCACTGAGACTAGTTGAATAAAAAGGGGAGGGGTGGATATATATCATCATCTCTTCATTCATTTGAAAGAGATCCATTATTTTCTTTGCTGGGCAAAAGGGGAATTATAGTACTGCTGAAATTTTTGGCCAAAAGAACAATCTCCACTGCAAAATAATTGATAGATCTGCCCGATTCCTTTGAAAGGGAGAGAGCCTATTAGAATGTATATTGCTTTTGGGAGAACTTTTTATGAGTTTCATTAACGAAGTGGTCACTTTAGTCCCCCACCCCAACAATGTTAATACTTCAGTTCACTTCTTTCCCTACCTACCTAATAAAGTGTATCGTTGTTGTTATCCCTATATTATGATTAAAAATAAAAATCACACCCAAATGTCTTCTCACCCTCTCTCTTAAATCAGTACAATGTATCAACCAGAACCTCACCTTATCAAAGCCATATGACTCGGGGACTAACTACTTCATCCTTGCACGACATGGATGTGACATTGGCCAATAATACTGATCTTATTGATATATAATATAAGATCTTACCTTGTATAATAATAAAGTGGCAGCAAATAATATTCCCAATAATACAGATCTTATCTTGTAAACAAAAACAAATAAACAAGGATAGACATAGTATTAAATAATCATTACCAATAAAGTACCAATAAAGTTCTGAATTTATACCTTCACTGAAGAATGTCGTTTGAGGAAAGACGAGCCACCACGTGAGACACTGGTTCCTATGAGATCATAGAAAATACAATAAGAAAACCAAAACAAAAGAAATGAAACCAGGTTCACATGTTGTCGGCCAACACTACAAAACATAATGTTGCACCATCTAAAACACATATAAATACCAACCTCAACAACCCACAAAATCAGTTCAGACCTAATCGACCCAACCACCACAAAACCCACACAACAGAGGAAATGAAAGTCGAAATTCCAAGGTTTGCATTTTTACCTGTTCGTCTATGGCTCGGCTAAAGGAAATCGGGGAACGGCAGCAGATGGGTGGTTACCGGGGTCTAGCCAACAGAATGGGGGACCCTGTCATGCCCTAAATTGGTCGAATTTAACAAGGGCATTCAATGTAATTCGATCATCACATATCAAGGGCATTCAATGTAATTCGATCGTCACATATCAAGGGCATATATGTCATTTGATAAGGGCAAACAATACGTGGGGCAAATTTCGTCTGTTTTAACTGTAATTTTAACCAGTGGCGTGGATTGAAGAGTTTTGAAAGTTAAGGTCTCAAATCGCCGTTTTTAGAATAACAGGTACTGATTTGATTTTTGCCCATAAATTTGGGGCTAACTATAACTTTTTCCCAAATTATAGCCTAAAAATTTCTACAACATCACGCAATCCATATCAATACAAATATGGGCCATCAAACAACTGTAGTGGCTCTAAATCGTTCATGCAAATTTATACGTAAATAACTTAAAAACACGATTTTTATGAACAAAACCAAATAAAAACATGAGAAACTTACCTCAATACGAAGAACACAATGAAAATGAAAGATTGTTGGACGAAAAACGCGAATGTAGGTTGGGAAATGAGAGACACTGCAGGTGTAAAATTTGCCAGTGTACGTAAAATGCCGTTCAAATGGCTTCTATTTAACTTTAAAATCCGTCCACTCCGATCAGACGACCCGTTCACTGACGTTCGGACATTGCCATTTTCCACATGAACGGTTAGCAAAATCTTCTCGAAATGATGGCATCTAGATGGGCTTCGACGGTGCGAATGGTCAAACGTCTGGAACGTGCAACGTGGAGTATTACCATTAGCCGAAGTTATTTCCATACGCGTCCGGACTCACATAGCTGTTCTCCACATACCTTATTAAACAAACTCGTGCCAATCATGCCCGGACTGTCTAGATGTTCAGACGTTTATGTCAGACCGTGCGGATATTGATGCACATTTTCTGATGATTTGACCTACGTCGCTGATTTTGTCACCCAAAATATGTGCGCACGTCTTCACGTATCGTGCAGACACGTTGACAGTTCTTGAAGAATGTTTTTAGTCACGAATAAGTGACGTTTTGGCTTTTTTTCAGCCATGAATACCATCTGAACGGAGTTTAAGGATGTCCGGATGGTTTTGTAATTCCTGGCACACTTTGGATAACAAAATTTTTACACCCAAAAATTTGACACATAAGGTCACTTTTCTTGTAATGTGAAAATCAAAGAATCAGAAGACAACACTCATGCAACCTAAAGAAGAGGTACTGAATTTGTCTCCTTCAGCACCACTTCTATTGGAGTATCTTCCACTCCAATGACATTCGCCTCCCCATGACTCGTATGACTTAACTGTCTTGAATTTTTTGCTTTTTTGTGGAGACAAGAAGTATGCTAGTCTAGCAAATGCTTCTCTAACATGTATGTATGTGTGAGAGAGAGAGAGGAATTAAAGTATAGTGAAAGTGTGTGTCTATCTGGGGGTGTTGCATTTCAAGTAATAAAAGGGACGACGACGTTTTGTTCTTGAGTTCCCCCTATGACCTGGCACTGAAATGATGCCATGGGTCATGGCTGCTAAAGTGGCGGAGTCTGCCATTAAGAAGGTGGACGGAGAAATGACGGAAGAATGTTTTTGGAAAAAATAAAAGACTGAAGGACCAAAATTTTGAAGTTTGAAAGTGAGGGATAAATTGAAAAAGTGTCCAAAACCCAAGCACTAAAATGTTAATTTCCTAAAAGTAAAATTTGTTTGGATGTTGAGAAATATGGTTTTGATATGAAATTAAGGCTTTTTAATTCGCTTAGGGTTATATGAAATGTATGTAATGTTCTAGAGTTACTTTTTAAAACCTTTAGATGTTCCTTATATAGTAGGCATAGTAGGAAATATATATAGCCGATTCTAGTCGTTTTACAGTGTAAAAATTTTAATTTCTGACCTACCGGTCGACCAATACTTTGTAGTGGTTGATCTCTATAGGTAGCCATTTAATGCAGTGGTCAAAAATTCAGAAAATCAATGTACGTTGTCATATTGGTATTACACGCTTGGTCGATCCCTTGACAGTGCTTGGTTGGCAACTACAACGTTGATCGACCACTATAATTCCTTGATTGTTCACAATATGAAATTTTTCTAGTCACTAGAAACGAAAGCCTATTTTTGACATTTTGAATTTTAAATTTAAAAATTCAACTCTTCAATAATATAATTAAGGTTTCTAAGTTTTATTTAGGGATGATTTAAAAAACTTGAAGCACAAAATTATGTTCTCAAACTTGTGGTAGAAATTTTTTGTGCAAAGATTGAAATTAAATATGCAATTGTATGATTCAAATCATTGTCAAAAAAGAAACTAAGAGTTAGAAAAAGAATTTTTAGGTTGTTTGGTAACCCCGCCTGCATCTACCCCTCAAGCTACTTTCCAAGTGTTGAGGTTTTCTCCACTATCTTACAAATAATGTATACTCTAGCTTCCATGTGCTAGAAAATCTTACATGTACGTTTTTCAAGCTCAACACACACAATCCAACCGAGCTTGAAATATCCTCATGTCTAAACTCCAAAACGAATTTGTGAACAATTCTCACCAAACTCCTTCTTTTGATGAACAATCTTCACGTACAATAAGGAAACAATAGAATAACTCTATCTCAACTACAAAGTGTTGAACGATTTTCTAACAACAAATATCCCTCAATGGAGTAGATAATACAATGAAAAGTTCTATCTCTTTTGCTTCACATAGTGGCAAGGATATAGAAGTGTAATTTGTGTGAATGCGTGAGAAATATGTTTTTAATATGAAAATGAAGGCTTTTGAATTATCTTATGGATATATGAAATGTATATGATGTTCACGAGTATTTTTAAAATATTAAGAGGTTTATTATATAGTGGCAATAGGAAAAATAGTAATTTCTAGCCGTTTAATCACATAGATATTTTAATTCCTAACCTATCGGTCGACTGCTACATGTAGCCATTGAATGCAACGATCAAAAGTCAGAAAATCACCGTACACAGTCAATTTGCAACTACACGCTTGGTTGACCGCTACACGAAGCTTAGTCCACTACTATATAAATTTTTTTGCATTTGCTATAAACTAAAAGCCTATTTTTGACATTTTGAAATTCCAATTTCAAAAACCAACTCTCCAACAATATAATTAAGGTTTGAGAGTTTATTTAGGGATGATTTAAAAATAGGCGAAGCACATAATTATTTGTCATAATTTGTGCAAAGATTAAAGATATGCAAGTGTGATTCAAATCCTTTTAAAAAATGAAACTAAGAGTTACAAGTTTATAGAGAATAAATTCGGAGCTTCTGTAATGACCCACGGAAATGCTAGGCATATCTACGCTTTGACTTCAAGCTTTGAAATAAATTTTTAAATTAAATAAAAATAATCTCACAACAATATGTACTTTCAACTTTTTTTTCTACTATTTGCCCAGCTTCTCAATTTTGTATGTTTATATTTTTACGGAGAAATTACACTTTCCACCCACAAACTATCACGCCTTTTTCACTTTGCAGTCCAAAGTACCACTTTTGTGAGATTGCAGCCTCAAACTACCATGACCCAACAGTTTGCACCCTCCTTCCATAATTTCTGTCAATTTAGACGGAAAACGTGCAGTCGACCGCTACATGAACCTGTCGACTGCTGAATCTTACCTTTGTAGCAAGTGGCAAATACTCACGTGAGACACAAGTAATGGGATTTCCGTCTAAATTGACAGAAATTATGGACGAAGGAAGCAAACTGTTGGGTCATGGTAGTTTGAGGATGAAATCTAACAAAAATGGTACTTTGGGATGCAAAGTGAAAAAGGAGTGGTAGATTGAGGGTGAAAAATGAAATTCCCCCTATTTTTATCCTATATTATGCTTATATTACCCAATTAATTTATGCATGTATTATGCTTCATTGATTGATAAAAAATTGGCTACAAATATCTTACTTAGTGGTTAGGTTTTTTAAACTTTTAGTTAGATTAATTAGAGAAATTAATCATAATGCAATAATCTTATGCAAGATACTTTTAAGAATATCTATATTTTACAGATGCTGTATAAAATTGGGCCTATAAACGATTTTATATACTACTTAAACTTTATTTTTAACATAATGCAAGAAAAAAAAAATTTGTTGCTCCGCTACTGGTACCAAAAAAAGAAAAAGAAAAAGAAAAGGTGGGCATGCATGACGGAAACGTAACACAAATCAGGCAATAATCATCAACAATATATTATATCATTCTATACTATGCACATAACCATATAAACATGCAACTTTCATATTTCAAATATTATTATAAACATACGAAATTATGTAGAAAAAAAGTGTATACGTATGCAATTACTATGATTTAAACACAACACAAATAATCACATGGTAACATAGACATTAAAAAGGCTCGTGATTACACTATTTCATGCAAAAATATTTTATAACAATTTTACTATAACATAATGCACATAAACGTCAAGGGTTTTCAATGCAACGTGCTACTCTTAAAACTTCACCTTGGTAGGTTTAGAAAATCCAGCATAATAATCCCGCTTACCTCAAATTTCAGACCACTTGAACCCTTTTATCAATTTTAAGTTGATGTCCTCTAAAAATTTAGATTAGAACCTTTGAAAAGAAAGAAAAGGGTTTATCGTTGATTTCTACTTCTCCTACGCATAAATGAGACTAACAAAGATGTATAAAGATTGGATTGAATCCATTGAGAGAATATTTTCATTAGCCACGTAGGAGTTTGTTGTCCAAATGCAGGCGCCAGTAGAGGGAAAGTGCTATATTGACACATTAATATTCCATAGGGATTATTTTAGGACTTAAAATACCATATGGACCAATTTGAGATTTCTAAATACTAGAGGAAACAATAGAGTAATTAAGCCAAAAAATTTAAACACTTTTAAATCGAATAACCTTCTCAAATGATATAAAAAATTTAAACTTTAAATACTTTTAAAAAGGATAAAATTTTCAAATAAATAAAAATTTGAATTTTAATAAAACGAATATTTTTTATATAAAAATCTTGTTGCTACAGACCGTGGTGACATGACGACAAATGTGGCCAACTTTGCTTATCGGCCAGGTAGGAACATAACATGGGCGACTGATCCCTTGGATTTCTACTGAAGTAGATCTTCCGCCGTTAGTAAGTTGGACAAATAGTAGATGGAAGTAATCCTTTTTTTTTCAGAGCCCAAAACTAAGGACTAAAATTTTTATTTTTAAAGCTTAAGGACAAAAAGGCCAGGTATAAAACTGAAGAACTAAAATAAATTTTACTATTATTTTCTAAGCAGTTAATTCGAGTAATAAAATATTTATATTTATATATGATGTAGTCTAAAATTCATTATTAAGCCTACAAATAGTTTATTCATTAATTTTAAGTCATATTATCGAAAAAGTCAACAAATTTTTTAAAACATTTATTCTAGAATTGAAATAAAATATTTTGTTTACTAAAAATGTAACACCCCTCACCTTTTGAATTTCTTTCGAGACCATAACGACAAGTTTTTCCTTTGATTTTTTGATAATTTTGACGTATTTCCTTTGATATTTTTCTTTTGCCTAAATTCGTGCTAATAGTGCTTTACCTAGTATTTGAAATTTAAATAATTGCTTGTAGTTTTAAGCATCTGATTGTTCTCTTTGATTTTGATCTTTGAATTGATATTACTCTTTTTATTTAACTACATGGATTTAACTTGAATAATTTGACTTGATTTAATTTCTCTAGCTCTTTAAATTTAATTGGTTAATTTCTTGCTTATAGCCGAATTTCTCTATGCAATTTCCTTGTGTCAAATATTTGATTTTTCAACCTATGCTTTAATAATTTATTTTCTTATATTATTGTGACGCTTTTAGACCTAAACTAATTTTAATTATTCCATGAACTTTGTTAGATAAGTTTAGTTGTTAAAGTCCTTTAATTTATTTCATAATCACTTGTATTGGACCTAGGGTTTTTGAGAATTGAACTTGGGCATGGAAATCAAGTTGGTCCGAAGCCCAAAGGCCTTGGAGGCACATCTTTTTTTTTTTTCCCCTCCTAGCCAGTTAAACCCAACCCCCACCGACCATGGCCGGCCCCTTTAATGCCAAATCTTCTCTTTTGGGAGACAAAATCCCACTTTGCTCAGTGTAAACAACTCCCTTACCAAAAATTTGGCTACCCAATGTGAAGGTTACGTGTGCTAGTTTTTTTTTTTTCGAAGTTACGTGTGCTATTTAACTCCACCAAATGATTGCACTCCTAATTAATTTAGCATGCCCCTAGGATAGTAGGATATCATTTACAAGAAAAAGACAAAAAAATGGAACACATATTTAAGTGACAGTGGCTCACGGCAAGGACCATTTCCGTGAGTCCTAGCGAGAGGAAGAGAGAGGATAGAAAGAGAAGGAAAAAGAAAGAGAAAAAAAAAAAAAAAAAAAGGAGAAAGAGGAGGAGAATCCCGCTGAGAAGAAAAACGAGGGGAAAATCTAGAAGAGGTAAGGGTAGATTTTCTTGCATTTTGAGTTCAGAAAAAATAGTTTTTGTTTTTTCATGCTTGCTGTTTGAATCAAGATCATGTTTTATTCATCATATGCAAGAAATATAAACATAAACTTAAGTTCTAACATGAGATCTTATACTAGGAATGATTGCATGTAGAAATCACTTGGTTTTCCTTGATACTTTTGCAAGAAAAGGTTAATGTGTAAACTTTGTTTGTTCAAAAGGATATTGGGTTGTTTTCTTATAAGGAAACAACATGTGGTGAACATTCTTCCCATGTTTTGTTATTCTCACAACAAAAAAAATGAGTTTTAGCAGCGGTCGCGCTCAATCGCAATAAATATATAGCGGCGGTTTGCGCGACCGTTGGTGAAGACCTCGAGTCTATAGCGGCGGTCGCGACAGCCGTTGTTGACCCGAACACAATTTTGCCATTTTTTGCAGTGTTTCGTAAAAAACGATGGTACAAACTTTTAGCAGCGTTTTTGTGACCACCTCTAAAAGTTTGTGTCACCGTTTTTTTTGTGCCAGCATTTTTAAAACACCACTATTTTTTTGTTATATTTTCCTAATCGGTAATACAAATTTATTTTAATAACCATAATTCATCGGACGTAAAAAATTAAAGAAACACAAGATTCTCTTCATCATTGATTAATAATATTTTACAACAAACACAAGAATCTCTACAAGTAATATAAAAAGTAACAAATTTATAATATAAAATAAAAATAAGCAAGGACTTAAATAAAAATATTACAAACAATTAATTAAAATTTTTTAAAAATAATAATATAAAATAAATAAATAATTTTTTGTAGTATTTTTATTTTACTAAAGTGGCACAATAAAATAAATTTTGGAAAACGTGTCATTATCTAATTAGGTGTGACGTATATGTCCATTAGCCGACTTGACATTTTACTAATCGAAGTAAACGAAAGGTCCAAATTGATATACAAAAATAAACTAGGGACCAAAATGACCAAAACAAAAATTTAGGGATGATTTTTTAAAAAGGTGTAAATTTCAGGGACTAAAAAAGTTAATTAACCCTTTTTTCCAAGCGATTGAGGTTTTCTTCGTTATCTTTCAAATAATGTATACTCTAACTTCTGTGTACTAGAAACTTAGAAATGAAATATTTTTAGTTCCAACAATAAATACAATAAATTAATATGTTAAATATAGCATATAAAATTTTTTGTTTAAAATTGGTTCTCCATACTTTCTAAATCATAAATATTTTTTAAAACCTTTCAGAGTTTCAAATTTCTTTTGTTGTAACTCCTCCAAGTGTCTCTTTCCCTTAATTCGTTTATTTACCTTTTTTTAATCAATTCGTTTATTTACTTAAAGATATATGTACATGGCATTAATGCCTTTTTGTGTGTGTATATATCAAGAAATTTATAGTGGTTAACTCATTTACATAAACCTTTAGGAAATAAGAGTCTAATTTGAAATTTATAGTTTTTGGTGGTTCGGTGACCCAGCCTATATCCATCTTTGTAGCTTATTTCCATGTCTTGAAGTTTTATCTATTATCTTCCAAATAGTGTACACTCTAGTTTCCGGTACTGGAGAACTTTAGAAGTATTTTTTTGGGCTCAACACTCACAAACCAACTGAGCTTGTGATATCTCATCTCTAAGCTCCAAATCGAGTTTGAGAACAATCTTCCCCCAACTACAAGAGAATCATTCTCTCTCAACTACAAAATCTTGAACTATTTTGTAACAACTCTTCCTTAATGGAGTAGATAATACAAAGGAAAATTCTATCTCATTTACTTTGCACAATGACAGGGATAAAAAAGTGTAATTTGTGTGATTGTTGAGAAATATGGTTTTGATATAAGATTAAGGCTTTTAATTTGCTTAAGGATATATGAAATGTATATATAATGTTCAAGATTTTCTTTTTAAAATCGTTCCTTATATAGTAGGCATAGGAAAAATAGACAATTCTAGACGTTTAACTATGTAAAAAAAATAATTTCCGACATACCGGTCTACCAACACTTTGTAGTGGTCGACCTCTACAGATAGCTATTGAATCCAGTGGTCAAAAAGTCACAAAATCACCGTACGTTGTCATTTTTGTATTACATGCTTGGTTGACGACTATAGAGAGCTTGTTCGGCAACTACAGCTTTGGTCTACCAGTATAATTCCTTGGTTGATCACCGTGTGAAATTTTTTGCAGTAAATAGAAATGAAAGCCTATTTTTTATTTCGAAATTTCAATTTCAAAAATCAACTCTCCAATAATATAATTAAGGTTTCAAACTTTTATTTAGGGATTATTTAAAAATTGAAGCACAAAATTCTGCTTTCAAACTTGTGATAGAAATTGTTTGTGCAAAGATTGAAAATCTGCAATTGTATGATTCAAAATCTTGTAAAAAATGAAACTAAGGGTTACAAATTATACCCTGTGGTCTTGAATCTTCACTTTGAGCTCATTGCATCTCCTTGCACTAAAAAAAACGGGTCTATAGTGGCGGTCTTTTTAGCGTTTAGTAGCGTTTTTTTGCAAAACGCCGGTACTACTTTAGCAGCGGTCAGTGACCGCCCGCCACTATAGACCCCTCTTTAGCAGCGTTTTGCTAAAAATTTAGTACCGATAGCGGCGGTCATTACTGCTGTAGGTACCCACCTAAAGCAGCGTTTGTGTTGACAAACGGTGCTATAGTTGTATCTATAGTAGCATTTTTGGCACAAACGCTGCTATAGGTATATGTGAAAAAAATATATTTATTAATTATAATTTATTTAATGTTAATAATTATTTTATTTATTATTTTATTCCTTTTAATTTATATTTATATTTTTTGATGTATTTGAAAAAAATGATTTTAAAGGACATACTTAATAAAATATGGAGTTAGTAGGAGTGTTATGAAAATTGAAGTTGTTATATGATATATTTTAAATTATGCCTATTGCTGATATGGTAATCGCATATTTATTGATTAAATCTAAGTAGTTTAGAAAATATATATTATCATACTTATAATGAGCATATATATTTTGAATAATTAGTAATATAATACTATTTAATTGGGATATATTATTTATTTTCAAACAAAGAAATGAAATGGTCTTAGAGGCTATGATTTAGTCATTAGGTATATAGGTACATATCTATAAAGTACTTAAGTTAATTAGCATATATCATGTATATGATAAACGCATCTAACAAATTGTGCAATGTTATATGGATGCATTATACTTTTAAATTATAAGTATTATATATTATTAATACCAACTTATTTTAATTAAGATTATTATACTAATTATAAAAAATAAAAATAATAATATGTTATTTATTTAATACTAAGTATAAATAATACTAAATACTATTATAAATTAAAATTGATTTTAATTTACTAAAAATATGCATATAACAGACACAGTTGTGGTCAGCATAAAAGGTCGAGATTGAAATTAAAGTCTGGAATGATTTACGAAGGGTTTCTGTTCCCCCTATGGCTTGTTGGAAAGCTATACGAGTCTAGTTTCCAATGCATCAAACGACGTACTAGTAGGAGTTTTCTAGACAAAGTTATGGTGAAATTACTCCAAGGAGGTCAGACTGACAGTTTAGCTCGAGGAGTTGCGACTTTTGGATGCATTTGCTATTTTTAGATTGTTCTTTTGGATTTTCAAAGTGTATGTTCATTTCCCTAAGAGTATTTTATGTTTCCTAAGTTCTAATTAATATTTTGGAAGATGTATTCTCATTTACTCTTGCTTGGAGGGTTGTTCCAAAGTTTTGCTATTTATACCCTGAGGAATAGACATTCAGATTTGAGTGTTTATACAACTTGAGCCTTAGGCTATTTTGAAGAAGAATTTATTCTACAAACTCTTATCCTTCGGTGGATTCCGATAGGTGGCGATTTCAACTCTTAACCTTTGGTGGATTCCAATAGGTGGCGAGTTCTTGCTCTGTATCCCGTGTTGGATTAATTTGGGTGGTGATTTCTGTATCCTTTTGTGTTCTACTTGGGTGGTGAGCTTATCTATCCGAGTGTGTGAGTTAGAGAGTGTTTCCGAGATACCCATACACTTTCCCGACCTTGTCACAAATATCTGGAGGTCCCCATTATCTAGCCGACGTGTTTCTCTATCTCGGGTTATCACTTTCCGATGTCCCAATACTATACCCGAGGTCCCCAGTACTATTTCCGAGGTGCCCATTTACCTTATTCCAACCATTCTGAGGTGCTCAAGAGGTGTCCCGTGCTTTTCCTGGTTAACCCCGGTATCAAGTGGTATCAGAGCTTTTGGTTGTCATGGTGGGTCGTCGTCGTCGTTGGCCAAATGTTGACTCTCCTCCAGCTCGTGAAAGAGATCTCCATGAAGTTGAAATGACAGATTTAACGAGACAATTACAACAACTTCAGCAACGTCTTGAGCATTATGAGCCTTTTGATTATCATCATGGTTCGGATGATGAATCTTCTCCTAATGAGAATGAAAATCCTTTCTATCGTGATCGAAGTGAAGAATCATCGGAGCAACATGTGCATCATCGTTGTAATCAAAGAAACCATGAAGTTCAACGATATCAACTAGATCTGAGAGTTGATATCCCTGAGTTCGAAGGAAGGATGCAGCCGGACAAGTTTCTTGATTGGTTACATGCGGTGGAGCGGATCTTTGTTTATAAGGAGGTGCCGGAAGAAAGAAAGGTGAAACTTGTTGCATTGAAGTTAAAGAAATATGCTTCTCTATGGTGGCAGAATTTTAAGAAACAGCATGCTCGAGAAGGAAGAAGTCGTATTGCTACATGGGAAAAGATGAGAAAAGTTATTAAGCAAAAATTTTTGCTGGATAATTACCGACATGATATTTTCCTTAAGTTCCACAATTTTAAGCAAAATGATCTTTTGGTGGAAGAATATACTACATAGTTCGACCATCTCATGATGAAGTGAGATGTGGCGGAGCCGGAAGAGCAAACTATCGTTCGCTATCTTGGTGGACTACGATTGGAGATTGGCAATATTGTCCAATTACAACCGTATTGGACTTACAACGATGTTGGGAAGCTAGCAATGAAGGTGGAAAAGCAACAAAAGAGGTTCATGGAAGTAGGCCGAGATTTGGAGCAAAGGATGGTCATTCTAACAGAGGGAGCTCTTTAGTCCCTAAAGTTTCAACACCAAGGTTTTCAGCAAACAAAGCAAATCCTCAACTCCCGAAGAATGAAGGAGGACCTGAGTTCAATTTGCCAAAATCCTAATTCTCGTAAGTGTTTCAAATGCCAAGGATTTGGTCATATTGCTTCTAATTGTCCAAACCGCAAAGTGGTGACTCTTATTGAAGAAGAATGGATGGACGAAGGCGATGAAGAGGAACCAACGGAGAACGATGTCAAAGACAAGGAAGATGAAGATGTCACTTATGCCGACATTGGAGAATCACTTGTTGTTCCAAGAAGTTTGAGTTCCGTCCATGAAGATTGTGATGCATGGCTGCGGACAAACATCTTTCAAACCAAATGCACTTCTCATGGCAAGGTTTGTGACATTATCATTGATGGTGGAAGTTGTGAGTACACTTAAGTCTCTCGAATAAGTACTAAATCGGACTCAACATTTTGTTAGAAACTTCATAAAAATTTTCTTTTATTCTTGAGGATCATTATCATCTTCTTTAATTTGTTGCTGAAATTAGAGTCCAATTTTAAGAGAGATGGACACATCATATATTGAATGTTGTAGGAATATACTGGCCGACAATTAATTTGGACAACATTGAGTTTTGTAAATCCCACACTTTGTTTGTATCTCTTCCTAGATTGAACTATCTAAGCAGCAAATTAGAAAAGATCTCATTGTTACTTGGCAGATGTACCAAAAAATAAGAAAGAAAAAAAAATAAAGCCTTAGCCTTAAAGGCATGCCTTCAGAGTTATTACAAAGTTCTAAATATTTGTTAGCTGCTAAACTGAAATTAGTTAGAGAGTTGATAAGCTGGCACTTAGTGCTAAGCTGTCACCTGGATGGTTGTTCTGTTGAGCACAGAATTTGTATAAAACTTCTTCTTGTATTCATTCTAAATTAATGAAGTTTAGAAAGTTTCTTCCATACCCTTTAGTTTATAGCAATATGGTATCAGCGCTCATTCTCTAGATTTTTCTCCCTCTTTCTAAATTTCATTCATGTTTCTTCTGATTCAGCTTCTTCTCCTTCACTCTCTCCTACTTCCCACACTATTCCTCTTTCGGCTTCTCTCTATTGTTCCTATTCGCAGATAACAAAGAACTCAACATCCTCCTAGCTATCTACACGATTTTCATTTCCAATTGGTTTCACCAGTTTCATCTTCTACTCCTATTCACGTACGTTCTTCTTCTGCTGGTCCAAAAGTTTTTATTAAATCATATGATCTTTCTTCTTATCTATCCTATGACATATTATCTCCATTTTCTCATTCTTTCAGGTTGACTGTTACATCACACTTTGAACCTACGTCTTCTCATCAAGCTGTCCAATATTCTACCTGTCGTGAAGAAATTAAGGCACTTGAAGAAAATAATACTTGATGTATGGCGTCCAAAAGTGGAATGTTGATCTTCACTTGCTTGAAGATTTCCTGAATCTCCGTATGATATTTTTTCTTTTGGCCAGCTGTCAATCTATGAGGATAGGGAACCACAGGTCAAAACTCCCTACTCGTCTCTGCCTCATCACTTGCAGGTTTCTTTGCTTCACGCTGAACTTCCTCTTGCTTCAAATTCTTTGCAGCTTCATCTGCCTCATTCACAACTTCAGGTGTCAGGGGAACTGTCTGTCTATCCACAGGTATTTCAGGTCGAGGAACTTCTTTTCCACTTCTTAAAGAAATAACAGCCTTCGCTGTTTCAATGGATTCCTCTGAGACATTATGCACTTGCTGTTGTTGTTGTTGCCGGTATACTTGAGGATTTGGCTGGGGTTGTGCTGGGAATTTTCCTCTGTCAAGAGTGCTCAATGTCGTACTCATCTTATTAATGGTGCCCCGTAACTCATTTATAGCTTGAGTGTTCTGACTGTTAGTGGTGGCCTGAGTCTGCATGAACTGCTGAAGTGTGTTGGCCATCTGTGCCATACTATCGTCAAGAGACTTCTTTGGTGGAGCAGGGGGTTGAAATTGAGAATGTTGAGCAGCTACATGAGATTGAAATCCTGGAGGCGCTGCTGTAATCAGATAGCTCTGAGAAGTTTGATGTGGTTGATAGTGGTGCTGAGGAGCATTCGGATGAGATGTCTGCTGAGAAGGTGGTGGTGCATAAGACTGGGGAGGTTGCTGAAAATGCGAAGATTGACCAGATTGATCATTCCTCCATGAAAAGTTCAGATGATTCCTCCACCCCGGATTGTAAGTGTTGGAGAAAGGCTGATTTGGTGTTCTGTTAACCCAATTTGCTGATTGTATCTGATCAGAACCACTCTCCTGTAAAACTGGCATAATCAGACAATCCTAAGTTCTATGGCTAGAATCGGCGCATATAGAACACACCTCCACTGCTTTCACAGCCTTCAACTTCTCCAATTCCATAACCTCCAACCTTCTAGTCAAGGCACTAATACGAGCTTGGACATCAGTATCCTCTTTGACTTCATATTTACCCCCACCACCAATTGCTCTGAGGGGTTGTACTGCCAACGGTGTCCTGTCAGATCGTGTATTCCATTGTTGAGCACTTTCAGCAAGGTACTCAAAGAACTTCAATGCTTCATCAGGTTCCTTGCTAAAGAATTCTCCATTGTACATAGTCTGAACAAACTGTTTACATTCAGAAGTAAGGGCAGTGTAAAAGTAGTTGACAAGCCTCCAAGACTCAAACCCATGATGTGGACAGATGTTCATTAAATCCTTGAATCTTTCCCAACAAGAGTGGAAGGTCTCATCACTCCTCTGCATAAAGTGGCTGATTTGCTCTTGCAA
The DNA here is from genome assembly GCA_963930655.1 of Myrica gale. Lineage (NCBI taxonomy): Eukaryota > Viridiplantae > Streptophyta > Magnoliopsida > Fagales > Myricaceae > Myrica > Myrica gale. Next base: position 10,417,089 of record OZ005618.1, read on the forward strand.
AAATTGAGTTCTCTGAAAAGGAAAAAATTTATGTAAGAACTCACGTTGCATGTCAGACCAACTAGAGATAGAATTTGATCTCAGAGAATTAAACCAAATCTTTGCTTTATCCTTTAAAGAGAAAGGAAATAAACGAAGTTTAACATATTCATCTGTAGTAGCCCTAGTAATGAAAGTAGTGCAAGCAAGCTCAAAATCTGTCAAATGTTGGTATGGACTCTCGGAATCCATCCTATGGAATTGAGGTACTATAGACAACATGCCATGCTTAATGGAAAAATTAGAAGCATCATCAGGTAAAGCAATGCATGATGGTGTTGTGGTGCGAGTGGGCTGCAAATAATCTCTTAGTGTTCTAGGTGCCTCTTCAGCCATATCTTCAACAGTAGCAGAATTTCCAAAATCAGAGTTTAAATCAATGCTACTAGTGTCCAACTCAACACTTGCCACACTATCACTATACACACTATCAGTAGAATTCACTCTATATAGTCTATGTGTATCGTCTCTTGCCCAATTCATCTAACATGAGTGCCTAAGAGAGTGATAGCAAGTGTATGAGTGTGAACTAACGAACCAACAACTAATAATGTAAAAAGGAAATAAAGAAAAAAAAATAATGGCAATAGAATGTCAATTGAACTTACCGTTCCCTGGCAACGGCGCCAAAAACTTGACTCGACTAAAAATGATTAGCGAATTACTCCCAAGCATAGGAGGTTGTCAAGTAATACTAGGGAAGTCCTAGATCATCTCCACAAGGAACGATGTGTTCAATCTTTTCATTCCAATCACCATTACGATGAAAGAAAACTATATTCTATTTACAATGAAAATGATATTTACAAAGGGAAAAGTTTGGTTTTAGGTTACCATCCATGATTTTGAGATTTTTGATTTGTGATTAATCTAAATGCTAGGAGATTAATGAAAGACTAACAATCAAACACGATGATTAAATAGCATGAGATGGAATTAATAAACACAAACTTAAATACTAATCTAACATTAAAGAAATAAAGTAGAACTTTAATTATTCAACCAAAGCAAAACTCAAATCTAAAGATTAAAAGGAACATGACATTCGATTCCACCTCAAATCTGGAATATTTTTGCAACTAAAGTGAAAGTACAATAATAATAGAAGGTTCGATCAACACAACAGCAAGATAATGCAATAAAAATAACTCTCAAATAAAGAACCAAATGCAACAAGATCTATTCTCAAAATTGTGAAGAAAAACAAGCCAAAAGCCACAGCTCTTGGTCTCTACGGGTTGCAGCCGAAAGAAACACTAAAGCTGAAGAAAAATTAAAGCAGCCGAAAGAAAAGAACAAGAGCAGCTGAAAGAAAACTACAACCAACGGATGAAAAACAACTAGGTCCGAAAAGTTAAGTTTCAGCCGCCTAATAAAACAAAAGGACTCCTCCGAAAGAAAAGCTTAAGCACCGAAAAAAAATAAGCTGTTAAAAAAAACTAGACGAATGAAAAACAAGAGCACCGAAAAAAACACAAGACCACCGAATGAAAAAGCTAGAGCAGATGAAAAACAAAAGTCACCGAATAGTTAAAGTCACTGAAAAACTAAAGCGAATGAAAAAGCTACAGCTGCCGAATGAAAAAGAACTAAAGCTCCGAATGAAATTCTCCAAGGCAGCCGAATGAAATATTACTGCCGTCTATAACAAAGAGCCACTGAATATAAAATAAAAGCTGCTGAATACAACACTAGAGCACCGAAAAGTTGCTACAGCAGCTGAAGAAGTTAAGCAGCCGAATAGTTAAGGCAGCCGCATGAGAAACAAAGCCAATCAAAGAACTACAGCAGCCGCAAAAGCTCCCCAAAAGTTAAAACACAACCTAATAGAAATGAACTAGGGCAGCCGAATAGTTGAAAAGTAAACAAGAGCAGCCGAATGAAATTCTCTAAAGCAGCCGAATGAAACTCTAGAGCACCAAATAGAGAAACCCCAGCTGCCGAATGAAAAGAACTCTAGCCGAATAGCATAAGAGCTAGGTCTAGGTCACCGAAAGTTGCTGCCTAATAAAACAAAAAGAAAAAACTGCTGAATAAAAATAATCTGCTGCCCTCCTCTTTGCCGAGAGTCCTCTCTTCTTCACGTCGAAATGGGCTTCTTTTTTTCCTGCAGGTTTCGGGCCAGCCTTTTCCTTCTAATTAGTTCGGCCCATTTACAAGTTTCAGTCCAGCTCCTTTACATATTTCGGTTCAACTCTTGTTTCAAGTCTCCACACGCTTTGCCCAAGTCTCTCGTCTTTCTTGCAATTCTTGTCAAAATTTGTACTCGGGAAAATACTTGGGCTGTTGGAATAAAAGGAAATCAAGCCAACTTTAGAATTTCAAATAGTCAAGAATTATGCTACTGAGCCTTATATTCCAATCATATTTATGAAAATGGAGACACGAAAATATGGTTAGAAGAGAGAAAACAAATAACTTAAATTTAATCAATTACACTTACTTTTGTCAAAATTAACAATTCGCCTCATACTAATGCCCAAAGCATAATTTTCTCATTTTCTAGTGGAAATGGTGTAATTGTTGAACTTTCTCAAGTGATAAACCAACAAAATTGTGATACAATCAAACCCTCACTACATTACTTCCATAGCACCGGATTGGATGGAAATGAATTTACAAGGTCAAACTGAATTCAGACAGTGGTGTTGAGAGGAATAAAGCCCGATTGGTTGTTAAGGGTTACACACAATGTAAGGGATTGGATTATTTTCAAAAATTCTCCCACGTTGCTAAAATGAGGATTGTTAGGAGTTTGTTACCCTTCGCAGCCATTAAGGGTTCCCATCTTCATCAACTAGATGTTAATAACGTTTTTTTGCATGGTGATTTAGATGAGGAAGTTTACATGTTACTTCTACTTGGCTTTGGTTGTGAGGGCAAGTTTGAGGTATGTAAATTTAAGGCTTAAATACACCAAAGGACCCTGTAGTTTAGTGTTTTTCAAGAAAGATCCATGTACTTCAATTTGGATTGTGATAGTCCATGTGTTTAACAACATTCCCAAAAAGGTCCCTCCATTAGTGTGGCCCCACCACGTAAAGTATTCACCAATGAGGTGCTACCACGTGGAAACCCAACTTTCTCTCTCCCATTGGCGCCACGTGACTTACCATGCGGTTTGCCACCCTAGCTTAATGAAAACGTGAATTTGGATCTCCTCTTTCTTTTGTTTTTTTTTTGGAGGTATATCTCCTCTTTCGTTCAAAGGCCCAACCACTCCTTCCCCTGAAAACCTAAGCCTCAAATCGACGAGATGGCATTGTCAATCTCCACTACCTCCTCTGTTGGGAATGACTACAACGAAATTTCATCTTTGCATTAACTCGTAAAGGCAATCTTGCTCGAGGGATGCAGCTATCTAACCATTCACCATAGCCAGTAGTGTGTCATTCCCTGTGATCCGTTATAATGAGATCAAGTGGATTCGGTGGTTGGCTTCAACAAGGTAGACAACATCCTCACTAGAAGAGAGACTAGGAACTCCAACTGTGAAGCAGTTGATAACTTAGCTAACCAGAGCATCGAACAAGAGATTCTTGTTCATTACCATGTTCTGGCAATACTTGAAGCTCGTCTTGGTTGTATCCGGCACAGGCTTCGCTCTGAATATAATCAATATTTCCCTAATAGTGTAGATCCATCTCTAGATGCTTGATTACACTGTCGAACATGTTAGATCATGCCCTGCAAGCTGCACAGTCTGTGATCGAGGCATGTATCTAAGAATATGAACAATTTTGGAGATTTGTTATCCAAAATTGTCGATGCATTAAAAGATTTCATTTCATTTCTTAAAACATAGAGAACCCAGTTGAGCAGGAATGCCAAAAGTTTAAAGCTTCTGGCGCGAGGAAGAGAAGACTTGTACTATCGAATCTTCGCAGTGACCTCGAGACCTTCGCTGACGTATCCATGGACGAATGCAAATGCCGAATAATCATAGAGCTCGAAGACTTCTGGCACTTAGACAATCCCACAATTCCACATTTCAATCAAAACGCACGTTTTCATTAAACTGGGGTGGCAGACCACATGGAAAGTGACATGGCGCCTATTGTGAGAGAGAAAATTGGGACTCCACGTGGTAGCACCTCATTGGTGAATACGTGGCCTCCGTTTTCCATATTGACAAAAACGGTTAACGTGGTGGGGCCGGATTAACAAAGGATTCTTTATAGGAATGTTGTTAAGCCAATGGACTATTGCAATCCAAAGTAAAGTATAGAGACCTTTTTGGAAAAACACTAAACCACAGGGACCTTTGAAGTATTTAAGCCTAAATTTAACAAGTCATTTTATGGGTTAAAGCGAGCCTCAAGAAAATGGTTTTCTATGTTTTTAAACACATTACTTGAATGTGGATTCATACAATCCAAGGCAGATTACTATTTGTTCACTACATCAAATGGAGTAGATTTTATTCCTCTATAAGTTGACTCATTCTAAAGTGAGCAGCATAAGGCTATCCCAATTATAGGAGTTATGTCGTGTAATAATTAGCCCATAAGGTCAAATCGTCTCCTCACAAAAAATAGACTAATTTCAAACTCGCGTAAAAAGAATATAAAAGCGTTTACTGAACATAGTTCATATTCATTTTTTTGGATTTTGCAAAGTTCGTAATAAAATTAAAACAACACAAAACATAAACTAAGAATATAATATGCATTAGAGTAAATAAATGACGAAAAGTAAATGAAGTCCTTGTGCTATACGCGAAAATCGATTTAGCCCCAGTGATATTAAAAGCATAAATTTAGTCTCACTACAAAAAAACCGGGTTTTAACAGCGGTCATGAAAAACGCCGTTGAAAGTCACCTATAGCGGCTCTTTTGGTGACCGTCGTTAAAAAACCGCTGTTAAAAACTTCGTTGTCTTTAACAGCGATCGTTTTAACTAACATCGATTTTTTCACCTATAGCAGCACTTTTTGTGACCACTTTTAAAACGATCGCTGTTAAAAGACGACAAAGTTTTTAACAGCGATCACAAAAAATGCTACTGAAAGTTACCTATAGCGGCGCTTTTTATGACCGTCGTTAAAACCATCGCTGTTAAAACTATGTTGTCTTTTAACAACGATCTTTGTAACGACGGTCATAAAAAGCGCCGCTATAGTTGACTTTTAGTACTTTTTGTGACCGCTGTTAAAAACTTCATTATCTTTTAACAACGGTCAAAAAAAGTGCTGATGAAAGTCACTTATAGCGACGCTTTTTATGACCGCCGTTAAAAACTGTTGTTAAAAGACAAAAAAGTTTTTAACATCAGTCTTTTTAACGGTGGTAAAAAAAGTGTCGTTACCATTGTTAAAAGACAATGGAGTTTTAACAGCGGTCACAAAAAGCGCCGCTATAGGTGACTTTTAGCAGCACTTTTTGTGACTGTCGTTAAAAAATCGCTACTATAGATGACTTTCAGCAGCGCTTTTTATGACTGCCGCTAAAAAATCGTTGTTAAATGACAATAAAGTTTTTAACAACGGTCTTTTTAACAACGGTCACAAACAGCGCTGCTGAAAGTCACCTATAGCGGCGCTTTTTGTGACCGCCGTTAAAAAGACCAATGTTAAATGACAACGAAGTTTTTAATTACGGTCACAAAAAGTGTCGCTATAGGTTGACGTTTAGCAGCACTTTTTGTGACCACCGTTAAAAAACCGTTGTTAAAATATAACAAAGTTTTTAAAAGCGGTCTTTTTAACGACGGTAAAAAAAACGCCGCTATAGTTGACTTTCAACAGCGTTTTTGGTTACCGTTGTTAAAAACTCTGTTGTCTTTTAACGGTAGTCACAAAAACGCCGCTAAAAGTCACCTATAGCAACGGTTTTGTTAATGACAACTGTTAAAAGACCAACGTTAAAAGACAACGAAGTTTTTAACATCGGTCTTTTTAACGACGGTCACAAAAAACGATGATGAAAGTCACCTATAACGGCGCTTTTTGTGACCGTCGTTAAGAAACCTCTGTTACAAACTTCGTTATCTTTTAACAAATTGAACATAAGGTGAAATAAACACTTGTATGTTATTAACATAATCCAATAGTTGTTAATCCATGTTAATCGACTTTATCTAAGTTCGTTCTTTCCATCAAAGAAAGACGTAAAAAACATCGTGAGAAAATGGAAAGAGTGAATAAACCTTCTATATAGTTTAGAAAACATCGATTATCCTACTTATAATGGGCATATATATTTTGAATAATTTGTAATATAATACTATTTAACTAACATATATTATTTAATTTCAAACAAAAATACATTGTCAGATTAGCTTATGCAATTAAAGTACATAACTTATTATATGGTCTTAGAGGCATACTAAGTATAAAGATTTTAAATACTATATCACTTGATGTTATGTGATATATATATATATATATATATATGAGTATATATCATGTGTATATATATATAGTATAATATATATAATGTATTGTGACAACAATGTTATATAAGTGTATCTGAATTTTTTTTACTACAATGTGAGATATATATATAAGTATATAAGTGTATCCACATGTATTGTGACTCAATTTATTATATAATAAAACAAGACTTTAAAAAATAGATTATAAGTATTTGCATATTTATATATGCAATAAGTATGCACTTTTATATAGTTAGCAATACACATGTATTTTTTAAAATTTTAAAATTCGACATTAATTTTATTTAATTATTTTTTTGTCTGACACTAATTTGACTTATCAGTTGCTCACGTGGCTTTATAATTTTACTTTACCAGGCTAAAATAACATTATATAATTTAATTTCAAACAAGAAGATATTGTGACCGCCGTTAAAAAGACCGCTGTTAAAAACTATGAGCGGCGCTTGTTATGACAACGGTAAAAAAAATGTTGTTATAATTTGAAGTACCAAGGCATATGCATGATGAGCACATGCCTTGAAGTATATAACATAAAGTGAAATAAACACTCGTATGTCAATAACATAATCTATCAAGGAAAGACGTACATATGAAGTACAAAAATATATTGTGAGATTAACTTATGCAATTTGTGAGTCTAAAAGACAACCCAAGAGGGGGGGTGAATTGGGTTTTTCAAAAACTTAACACTTTTTGAATAAATATGCAGATATGAAAACTACCCCTCTTTAACAAAAAATAATGTTGATCTAAATGAGTCTAAAGCTATGCCAAATATAATCAATGAATGATAAAGTATAAATCTCCACAAATATGAATAAGTACTAAAATGTAAGAGAGATAGAGTTAGAGAGATGACACCGTAGTTTTTAGGTGGTTCGGCCAAACACGTGCCTACGTCCACCCCCAAGGCAATTGACTTCCTTGGGCTTCCTCCACTATTCTCCAAATAGCGAATACACCTTAGCTTCCCGGTGCTAAGGAACTTTTACAAAGCGTTTTGCGAGCTCACGCTTCAACTCTCACAAATCCTCACAACCTAGAGGATTTCTTCTACTCTCACAAGTAGGACCAAGTGTTTTCCGAGCTCACACTTTAACTCTCTTACAAATCCTCACAACCTAGAGGATTTCTTCTACTCTCACAAGTAGGACCAAGTGTTTACCCAACACTCAGATGTTTTACAATAGATGGGTACAATGGAGGATGGCTCTCTAAGCCAAATCTACAAATGGGTAGCTCAAGAAATGATAGGGCTCTCTAAGCCAAATATACAAATGGGTAACTCAAGAAATGATAGAGCTCTCTAAGCCAAATATACAAATATAAGAACCTGAGATTTGCTGGAAGAATAAGTTCTTCAAGGAAGGCTTATGGATGTGCAAGATTGAATGCAAGCCTTCTAGATTGGAAGAGCTTCTCTCTTCTTCTTCTTCTTTGAGCTTTGTCTCTCAAGAAATTAGGGCAAGAATGATTTTCGTGTGTAGCTCTTGCTTTCTCTTTTAATCTTGTTCTATTTATAGTCTCTAGGGCACCAAGGGCTTTCTTGTCATCTTTTGGAGCCGTTGGAGGGCATTTAGAGCCGTTGGAGACACTTTTAGAATGAGTGACGTCGCTCCAGATCTGAGAAATCGAAGCATGTGTCGACACCTTCCATGTATGTGTCGACACCTAGGAGCTTTGCCTGGAAACTCAATTTTTCGGGTGTATGACCAATGTGTCGACACTATGGTCCTATGTGTCGACACATACAACACTTAGTCTGAAAAATGTGTTCTTTGACAGTAACAAGCATTCCGAAAACACCAATTTCGCGGTTACTGTTCATGCATGAGAAACACTGTTCCCGAGCTCCAAATCTGATCTTCACCGTTCAGATTATAGCACCTTGTGTCGTGAACGTCCTCTCCAAATTTCAGCTCGATCGGACGACAAGAAAAGCGGGATCTTGCCATTGTTCAATGTGTCGACACTATGTCTTCTATGTGTCGACTCATAGTTTTGTGCATTCTGGAGTATGACCAATGTGTCGACACCATGGTCCTATGTGTCGACACCATCAACACTTAGACTGAAAAATGGTTTCCCTTGACACCATCAAGCATTCCAAAAACACCTACAATGTAAAGATTGACCAATAAGCTTGTGTAGAGGTGTTCAATTATATCTAAGGCCAATTTAAGCTTAGAGAACTCTTGATATCATTTTCTTAAAAAGATTTTCAAATGTAGAATCTAAAGGTCTCAAACTAGTTGAAAAAGTTTGTTATCATCAAAATCAAAAATAGATTGTTTATAAAACAACCTTGGGCTAACACAATTAAAGTACATAACTTAATATATAGTCTTAGAGGCTATGATTTAGTTATTAGGTAGGTACATACATATAAAATATTTAGGTTAATTAGCATGTATATGATAATTATTCTTTTATCTGACACTAATTTTACATGTTAGCTGCTCATGTAGCTTTTATAATTTTAATTTACGAGAGTAAAATAAAATTATATAAATCAAAATAAAATAAACAAAATATAAAGGAAAATAAAACAAATAATGCAATATTATATAGAAAACATTATACTTTAAATTATAAGTATTATATACTATTACTACCAACCTATTTTAATTAAGATTATAAGTATTACTGTTCTGGCCTTACTGATGCACTGTATGTCTATATTGCTTTCGAAGCAACCAAGTGTCCTCCTAAAGTTTTGATGTAGCTGCCTTCAGGCACCAAGTTCCTAAGGGAAAACATTCCAGAGGGACAAAGAAAATGTAGGGCTTTGTCTAGAAAGAACACTACCCAGAGAAAAGTTGCTCATTTTAAAGGACCATCTACCCAAACCTGCAAACTTTGTTGGTGCCGGTCATGATAAACAAATATTTGGGCAGTCAGACTTTGATATTTAACAATCTTCTTGATTTCCTTTTTTGTGTTTTCTATGGTTTCTCTTGGAAGGATGAATTCAAATAATCCATTTATCTAGAAACTTGTAAACTACTAAGAATATTGGTGTACAGCGGAATGTTAAAATTTCTCTGCTATTTGGTGATACAGATTTTTCTTCTTAGAAAATGGAAAGAATTTATAGCATCTAACAATTTTATTGGCATGAGTTCTTGTTAGTGGCTAATCTTAATTGCACTACATCTTCTTTCTGGCCATATTTTGCATTCATATACGTAGAGAACAATATTTAAGCGATCAAAATATCAGAGCAAGAAATATCCTGGATTGTCCGAGATGAGATTTGGATCTTCAGTTTCACCACCCAATATGAAAGTCCCTGATTCGCAAATTGTCAGCCCATTGACTGTTAACTAAAACCGAGCATGCTTTTAATCTCTGCTTTAGGCCTCTATTTTTATTATACATAATTGCAGAGGCACACAGCCTGCGAATTCTTTGAATGGATTGATCCACCCTGTAATCAACACGAGGAAGATGATCCAAAGACATTTGTACGCATGCTGAAGTTAATGGAGGAGAAGTTGAAAACCATGGAGGAGCGACAAAACACGAGGACATATATCCCAAGTAGCAGAATCTAGCATAGTCCCAAGTAGCAGAATCTGAATACGAGGACATATATCCCAAGTAGCAGAATCTAGCATAGTCTGTTTGTGCTTAAACCGATTCATCAGTTGACGCTTGATCGTATCCATCATCGTCAAGATTGGCTTGTCCCGTGATTCTTTAATCCACGAATTGAATGTCTCAGCTATGTTGCTAAGTAGACAATCACTTTTAGATGTCGTCCTAAACGCATGACGGGACCACCCTTTAGGATCGACATCTAACAGATACTTCCAAGCATTGATATGTAGTCAGGATCAAGGACACATAACTCGTTGACCGCCCCTCATGGATGTCCTCAGAAATGTCCACAAATGGGTCACTGATATGTAGTCAGGATCAAGGTCACATAACTCGTTGACCGCCCCTCATGGATGTCCTCAGAAATGTCCACAAATGGGTCACTGATATGTAGTCAGGATCAAGGTCACATAACTCGTTGACCACCCCTCCAATGTACTTCCCATTTTGAAAGTCCAACATCCCACCGTGATGTATGATAATCTTTACCATCTGCAGATGAACATAAATATAGAAAACAAACAATTCAATATTATCTCGTGTTAATGAAGGAGAACTTTTTCTCTTTTACTTTAAATTTTAACCCTCCACATTGGAAGCAACATACACTGATATGTATTGAGAACTAGCTGGGTCATGATCATTTTCTTCTTATGAGTATTCCATAAATAAAGTATGTATTCAAATATATAAGTAATCGATTTACACATAAGTAGCACCTTTTGTGCTTTTTCTCTTTTTTTGGTGATAGGGCCTTTCATGTTCTGCATAGCCAACTATGTTGAGTGCTAATACCTTAAGCAACAATTATGAATTAAAGGGACTGTTATCGAACGCCCTTTAGGAGTTGCTAGAACAACAGTAAAGGGAATATTAGGGACCACTTAGCTTTAAGTGGACATTGCATTTTATAAGAGACCACTACATAAAAATATGGGCAAACAACAGTAACAAATTCAACCAAAGTGGGGACACATTTCAATGGACAAAAATAAACTAAACAAAAGGACATTTTGCTACGGACAAAATTCAGCACATAACTTAGGTGGGCCACAAATTATTATATGCATTCTTTATGGCTTCAAATAGTCTATATAAACCCACCAACAAAAGGGAAAAACACACAAGAACCACCACTACATAAAAAGGAGGAAGTCAACTTTCGAAAAATGAAGCTGTGTTGGCGCGGGATGGGCAGATCTGGCAGCACCAACTTAATTTATTTTTTCAACAATGGCAGATCTGTGGGATTTGGGTTGGATGAGAAGCAAACTTGGAGAAAAAACACTCGGCAATGGCAGATCTATCACTGAGATTTGGGAGTAATGTGGGTTTTGTGTTTGCGCAGAGGCTGTCACTGCACTTTGGGAGTAATGTGGGCTTTGTGTTTCCTGTTTTCCACACTTGAAAGCGATCAAACTCTACGGCAGGGGCTGTGTTTCGGCTTCGGTAACTGCTTCAGTGTTTGCGCAGGGGCTGTGCTTCTTCTTCTTTTTTGCTGAAGGCAGGGGATGTGCTTCGAAAGAGAGATGATACACGTTAAAGTGGTGAAAGGGTGATATAGTATTTTGGGAGGTTTGACGTAAAGGACATGTCATGTGGCACTATTGTAATTTTAACGTATATTTCTGGCGTGGCATGGAGATTTGGCAATAGATGACAAGTGTCTTGTTTTCATAGGAGAGGACGTGGAGATTTTTGCCACATCATCACATTCCGTCAATTTTTGGACGACAGATACACGGAGGGATATGGATGGGAATCTTAATAAACTTCAAGGACGACGGGACAACAAAAATTACCCTAGGGACATTTCTAGGAATAAGTTAAACCCCAAGGGTATGCTATGTCCGATTCGAAAATTTTCTAGAACCTACATTGTCCAGACGGTTTTTACATCACTTGTGTGAAGTTTTGCAACGTGGAGCCACACGATTCGCGGAAGAAGCGTTCATACCTGTGCAGACATGTTTTGCTTTGGAACGCTCATTTTTACATCAGGATGGAATTGATTGTTCATGACGATTTTTAATGTCAATATGTGCTGACGATTATTATTCATTAGGTAATGTTCGTGCGAACACTCTAAAAGTGAAGTTCGGACAGGCTTGTAAAATTTGTGACGATTCTCATCGTCACTCAGTTACAACGACTTGAAATTTGTCATCCAGCAAAGTGTCCGAGCGATTTGTTTATGGGTGCGAATGGAAATTAAGTTCTTGTCACGATGAGGTGTATGTTGTCACACTAGAAATTCATTGAAACGGTTTTGGCATTCCTGAATGATTTTGGGTGACAAAATTAATGTTTTATCATGAAAAGATCACTTTATGGGACAAAATTTGGTTTGACACCCAAAAATTTGTCACCTAAAGCTAAATTTCTTGTAGTGACCCTCGAGTGCCACACTTAGCTATTGTCAATAGAGTGCTAAGTTATTTAAAGAGTAGTCGAGGATTGTATGTTTATTCTTTTCTCAAAACCTAGCACATTTTCCATCAACACCATTGGTTACCATCAATGATGTCCGAGACTCTAGCATTGACTCCAAGTTCATAATTGAGGCTAGACTCCCGAGAGATTCGTCGACAGACTACTAGGAGATTTGCCGGGAGAGGAGTCGAAGGGGGATGCTAGTTGTCAAACCGTAAGGAAGTGGCAACTCTATTTCCAATCACGCTTTTAAAATGATCTCTTAGCTTTGAAATTTTTTGCCAACAACAAATGTTATTTCCTAAGATCTTGATGTCCTGTAAAGGCCTATCATGAATCAAGTTCACCTGAATTCACTTTGTCCATACTAAATCACAATTATCGATGAGGATCTGACATAAATGTTTGGTAGTTGCTGTCATATTCCAACAACTTAGGTCGGGGATCCTGAGTCCACATTCCCTTCTAGTCATGTACACATCTTGTCATGCCAGCTTGGATCCATCCCTCCTAGGTTCAGAATCGCTCCGAAGAAAGGATCTCAGCATGCTCACAATTAAATAAATTACCGCTTAGGGAAGATGAAAAGAGAGGACGAGTAACCTTGTATAGCAAGCAAAACAAACTTAATAGCTGAAGTCTCACCGCGTATGACAAATAATTATTCACCCAGTATCTAATGCTTCCTCAGTCTAATCAAAGGGACCCCAAGGTACCGAATTGGAAGTGTGCCATTCTCAAAACCTAGCAACTCTTTACTCTACCTTTTCATTTCCCACCAACGCCATATGAGAACAGTTGACTCCTCCTAGCATTAGGATGGAGCCCAGAAACTAAAGCAAATTGAGATATACATTTTTTGACAAGGGAAACAGATTGTACCTCACCTTTAGCAAAAATGAGCAAGTCATCCGAGAAACAAATGTGAGAAATCTTCGTTTTATGACATCTTAACGCTATAAAAATGCCTCCATGATGAGGGTAAACAAGTGGGGTGACATTGGATCACCTTGCCTCAATCCTTTCTTACTAAAAAAAAGCCACAAAGGTTCCTATTGATGTTGATAGAAAATGTGGCAGTGTTTACACACTCCTTAATCTAGTTACTAGCCAGCGGAGGGAAGCCTGCAATGTCAAGGATAGCAAACAAAAAACTCCCAACGTACCATATCATATGTTTTCGTAAGGTCCACCTTAATGGGGGCGCCCGGGCGTCCCTTTGTCCCTGTGATAATGTGAAGCAATTCTTGAGGGAGAAGAATATTATCCTCAATCCTACTTCCCTTAATAAATGATGCTTGTTTCTCTCCGACCAAAGAAGAAATAAAGTCTCATCTAATTTGCAATGGTTTTGGTGATGCATTTATAAATTGTGTTGCTACACGATGAATCAAAAAAGAATAACACATAAAAGAAACTTCCAAAATCATCCTCGATGAATCCACGGTCAGTCAAGGGGTGGCAAGGAAGACGATCAAATTGCTAGTACCGTCAACATCCTCCCACGCGTTACTCATGGTTTTTAAATATTCTTAGCTAGGCTTTTCCATTTCGTTTTATTCGTTGAGGGAGACAAAAGGAGACTAGAAGGATTTAAATTGCAAAATCAAGTCTCGCACTTAGCTATATTAATTTTTCTAAAAGTATAGGCCATAAGAAAAAGTTGGAGTCAGGTCTCGAGCTTGGCTATACTAGGCTATGTTGGTTTTATAAAAACATGTTAAGCATTTTAGGATTTTTGATAGAATGTGAATATTTATGTAGATTGTAATTATATATATATATATATATATATATATATATATATATATATATATATATATATATATATATATATATATTTGTGTAAAGGTTGTTGAAAAATTTTAAAAATATTTAATTTTTATTGAAGTCTGTAAAAAGGTATAGAGATAGATGATTTGATGTAATTGTTTAATAAAAAAATATTGCAATTAGATGGAAAAATATGGAAATAGAAGATTTGTTATATTTTTTAAAAAGATATTGAAATTTGAGTGAAAAGTTGTTGAAATTTGTGTAAAATGTATTGGTGTTTGTGTAAGAATTTTTGAGATTTTAGATATTTGTTTTGCAAATTTTATTAAATACGGTGTATTTTAGAATACTTTTGCAAACGAACATGTCCTAATTCTCCCAAAATTTTAGGTTATAAGACATATAGAGTGATAACATGAAATATAATTTATTATTTGAATTAGATCGTAAAAGTCAAAACTATGAGTGCCGGTAACGAGGCTCTCTTAACGCTCTCACCCACTACTAAGCTCAATCCATTTCTAACCTTCTTTGCCCGGGTGCATTTTGGTACTCAAAAATCGCGATGACAACACACAGCAAGCTCTAGACACCGCCTTGTGTTCTCTGCTGATTCACACACTCCCTCGCTCTCTCTCCCCGCCCTCTGGGCGCTCCGCATTTGTACACATTGTCGGAGGAGTACTACGGTAGCATTTGAAATACAGGACCTTCCTCTTCCTTCGCTCTCCTCCGCCGTACATAGCCCTCGCTCGCTCTCTGACTTTCATCTCCTCGTTTTCTCTCTCTCTTCCAATCATGCCTTCCAGCCAGCTACCAGCTATACGTGATCGTTATTATCACTGCTTTTGAGCATACATATATATCATATACTGTCGGATATAGCGTTGTATTTGGTAAACGATGTGGCACAAGTTTCTAATCCGATTTCTGATGATTTCCTTGATTCAGCGGTTGTCTAGATTGATTTCGTTATTTAAGTTTCAGATTGTTAGTGAGTGATTGGATGTTACTTGATATGAGGAAAATTGGATGTTTGATAACATTTGCTGTTTTGATTTTATATTTGCTGTCATTATAGTATATCTGTATATGCAGATGATTGCTCGATGTCGTATTCTGATATCAGGTTTTTTAAATTCGGTGCCCCCTTATAAATGCTTAAGTGGAGACCATAGTTTATTTTTGTGTGAGAGGAAGAACTATGATTAACAAAATGCGAGGATCGTACTCTTAATCAAGTCAAGAGCCTTGCTGGCTCATCATGATGTGCCTCAGAAAATCATCTTGTCCGTAGAGTTCAATTACCCGGCTTAACTATCTACTTGGCCAACATTTTACCTTTTGATTTGCAGCAGAGGGGTGGACATATTGATCGAAGACGGAAAGAGAAGCCACAAACTGACATGTCATCTCCAGCTGCAGGCAGTGTGTCAGCAGATGTCCATGAAGCTGTCAGTAAGAGAATTAGTGGGCTCAGTATTACTGAAAACAGTCCTCTACCCCATGTTACAGTCCCAGCCATGCAACTTGGGTGTGTCCAAATAGCAGACCAGGTTCCAGGACCAAGCGGTCCAATGGCAATATTGAAGCCCAAGTCATATGGAACAGTAAGTGGGTCCAGAGCAGTGGAAGTTGAGAAAGCACCTATTGATAAAATGGACCAGGGACATGGAGCTGAAACAGCAGAAGCTCAGATAAATAGTCCTGGTTTGAGTAAGTTGTTCCGAGGTAATCTCTTGGAGAATTTCACTGTGGATAACTCCACGTACTCACTTGGACAAATAAGAGCTACGTTCTATCCAAAATTTGAAAATGAGAAGTCTGATCAAGAGGTACGCTTTTATTCCAATTCTGTTTTCCGAAGTTGTATCTCTCATATGAATTTGGGCAGACTTTACTGAGTCCGTTCCCCATCTTGGGGCTTATTTACTTTTCATATGGGGCTTTCTGATTATTGCTTCTTTATGACAATGGTCTCATTAGATTGTGTTACTTATTGGCTATCTCTTTTCATGTGTCCAGATTAGGGCAAGGATGATAGAGATGGTATCTAAAGGCTTGGCTACCTTAGAGGTACGGGGGTTTAGAAACTCTTTTCCTTGAAAACAAATAGCTTTTGATATTGGAGATCCTACTTCTCCTGCCTTCAATTGATATCTCCTTATTTCATTTTCTAAGTAAATAAGATCTTTTCTTCTTGTTTATTTCTCCGTGAGTATACAGAGTCTTCAGCAGGTTGATTTACATAAGGATGATGTTCTTTGTAGGTTTCTCTTAAACACTCTGGGTCTCTTTTTATGTACGCTGGTCATGAAGGTGGTGCATACGCAAAAAACAGCTTTGGGAATATGTATGCTGGTGACATTATTTCTTGAAGTTTTTGTTCCTTGTTTTTCTGGTAGAAAACTCAACTTATATAATCAACTGCATTCCATCAACATTAATTGATCTGGCAAGGGACGTGCAATGCACCTGATACAACCTGCTCTTAGCACGTTGTTGTTAGTGGCAGATCTAAGGGGCATGAATCTCCCTTGCATTAACATATCGAAAAAGATATCATCCTGATTTTGTAGCTATTGCCAGATTTATGTCATATGCTGCATGATTTGGAACTACTTTTTGGTGTTAAATTCTAATTGAGATAAAGATCTGTAAGAAACGTCATGGTGCTCAAACTTTTCCTTCATTGACAACTTATTTTCCCCTTGTTATTTTTAGTGTATCAACTTTTGTGCTATAGTTTGCTGAACAGGATGTTTCTAGTACAGATACACTGCTGTAGGTGTTTTTGTTCTTGGACGAATGTTTTGTGAGGCATGGGGAACTCAAGCAACAAAAAAGCAGGCAGAGTTCAATGACTTTCTGGAGGTAATATTCAGATAAGAGATTGTTGAATGAAAATCGTAATACAACAAAATTTCCAAATTTTGACTGGCATTTTCCAGTTAATCTAGGAGTGATTGATGATAAATCTTTGTGCTCTTTTTGTCTTTCTTTGTGTATCTGTCTTTTCTCTTTTTCCTTGCATCCAATGTAACTTATATGAATGCTTATGCTTCTGGACATGATCCATAAGTGGACTGGGGCGAGGGGTTGTCATTCCTCCATTTCTTTTGACCATTAATGTTTCTCTTTCTTTTTTGAACACTTGTAATCATAAGGAATTAATTATATGGAATTTTCCATTTTCTTTTGGGTAAGAGACACTTAGAGGATTCAAGATCGTTTTTCCAGTATATACTAACTTTCACCTATGCCATGTATATGCTTGTTATTCAAAGAGAGATCTTGTTGCCAATTTACTTCAGTTGGCGCTAGTATCAGTGGAAACTCAGAAAAAGTTCGATTATGATATGTCCCTGATCCATTTTATAGTACATGCTAGTTTGAATTGAAAACTTTATCGTTGTGAAGCTTGTTATTAGAGATAATATGTTCTTTTGAGTTTATTTTGGCTAGTATAATTAGAATAATTCTAATGCAGCATCCTTTCCGTGGGATATGAAAAGAAACTCATCATCACAGCAGTATTTGATTGTTTTTTATCGACCTGTATACTTATTAAAGGAAAAGAAAATCAACATGTAATTGATCTTTTCTAAGAGTAGGAAATGTAGTTCAGGTGTACACTGCACGAGTGTTCCACAAAGAAAAACTTGAAAGAATAGCAATCAATCACGAAGAGAAATATTCCCACTTGGTAAGTGACAGTCCATTCTTGCGAAAGATAGATCAAGCTATTTATGTTATGCTTTCAGAAGCATCACACATGGGGTAGGGTTAGTTGCAATTTTGCAAGCATATCAAATCTTTACACAGGAGATTTAAATGGAGGCATATGAAAGCAAAGGAGTGGGAAGGGCAGGTGGGTGTTGCTGCTTCCCTTTTCCAAACATATTCCTGAGACAGAGGTAGAGGACCTAAGGGTAGGTGAAGGAATACCATACCCTTTTTCGGAGATTTGAGGGGAGAGCATACCATTTATTATATAGATAGACATGCATATAAACCACGCCAAGTCCATCTTCCTTATGTGCCCTATATGTGTGGGGAAATACCTATTTAAGGAATGTGTATAGAACCGAAGTAGTGTTAAGCATAGCTAGCGGTACTACTCATCTATGACATCTGTACATGATACTAATCAATTCTTTCCATAATCTTTAGTATCTACCAACTTTTATTTGCACAAATATTTAACTGATTTTTGACATATTTGGCTTAAAAAACAATAAAGAAAAAATCATGAGACATGATCTTACAAAGCATTTCTCTCTTAGAGGCTTCGCCATTGTCTGATTGTTTAATCTCAAAGATCATCCCCGATATTGAAGAACAATTGCCTAGGAAGAATAATAAGAATTTGGAGGATAGACAAGATGTCCAACATTTCTAGTTGAACTTGTCAAACTACTTAAGATTTCGGCACAATTTGGCGTAGAAGAGGATGGTGTTGGAGTCAGTGACGACTTTTCTGTGGTGGGACTAAAGAGGAAGCTTATGGAGAAAACAACCATTGCTGTTTGGACCATTGATGAAGCCTAGTGTTTTGTCTCTTAGATACTATCAATGAGGGTGTTATTTTTGTTGTTAGAGTTAAGTGTGAGGTTCTCAGATTGTTGAGGAGGAGCAAGGTGTTGATAAACCTGATGCTCAGGAGGCCTTTGGCTTTGGCGGCGAAGACTGGAGTAGTGGCCTTCATTATTATGGCTGCGTCCGATGTCCAATAATGGAGATGAGCACATGGGATAAATGGAATTCTGAAATTATTTTTTAGCTTCAGAAAATAAAACTTTATTGGTGGTATGTGGGAGTATCATGTCCACAAATATATGATTGTGGGAGTGTATGTAGAAGGCTGAGTCTATATATATACATACATACCCTCGTGTATACATCAATTGGCCATTGTCCAAGTGCATATGTATAATTTGGTCATGAGGTAGAGTCCTGCCTTTAATAAATGGATTGAGTTGGGTAGATTTTAGACATTGAATTAAGATGGCTCGCAAATGAATCCTTACCCATTTGCCTATCACTCACCCTAACCTGCTTGTATTGAACTCCTGAATGAGGGAAGGGATATTTCCTTTGATTTTCACTATATTAATCAAAACAATGAAACAAAGGAAAGTGATGCTCCCTCTCCCCTTTTATCCTTCCTCCCTTTCCTTATCTTTTCCTCTCCTCACCGTCCAAACTCTGAACATTGTTTAAATTATGCTGTGCTATGATTGGTCTGGCTGAGTTTAAGTTTCAACCATGCTCACCTTGTTTGTGCTTTTATATTCATGGATTTGCTTAAGTTTATGCATCTTTCCTATTATTATCTGTGGCAATCTTTTCTATCAATGAATTATACACAAACCCGGTTGGTCTTGGACCTATGGCCACACCTTCCGTCGCATTCTTAGGAGCTTTCATTTGGGTTAGAGCTCATAGTGTTACTTGTGACATTAATGTTTTGTGAAAGTTATAATTACTACGGCAAGTTTCTCCCTTGTATTCAAGGGACTAAACTTATTGTTAATCACACTGAACACAAAGTGGCTTTTCTCTGATCATGATGTGGTTTTTCTGCCTGAATTTTTTGCTATCCAAATCATTTCTATCTTACTTGACCTGTTAACTGGCCAGAAATTATGGTTATCGTGCTAAGCTTAATCTTTATCTCATTCTTTTGGACATCGATCATATTGTTTTATATATGCTGTGAAAAGTAGGGTTTACAAAGTATAAAATCGGAGATAAAGGGTTTTTCTGCCTTCTCCTCTCAGTGTCATTATATAGAGATCATGAAATTAACACAGTTGACAAATCGCTCATCATAGGCATTATTTCCTTCATTACTAATTCTTTCCTTAACAATGTATTTTTAGTTATTGTTCAGTTGTCTTTGGGGTTCCAAAAATCTAATAAGGCTGGTCATTGTTTCAGAGGAACCGTATGTGCATATCAATGGAACTGGTAACTGCCGTGCTCGGAGACCACGGACAGCGTCCCCAAGAAGATTTTGGTAACTGTTTTTCTTTTCGTTTTGTTCTGCTAAGTAAATTTTCATTTCTAAGTGTTGCATAAAAACTTGTATACGAAGATAGTTTGAAACTTAGTGTAAAGTTTGGTCTTTGCAAGGGAACTGTGTAAAGCTAAACAGGTACATTGAAGTTTAATTTTTAGTGTGGTTCTGTATTGGAGTCATTGACTACCATTAGGCTTAGGATTTACGTTCTTCAGACCATCTGGGAGAGCCCTATTAGGGAATATAGGTTGAACCATCATTGGTTTTATTGGTAGGGTTGCATTAATTTGTTCACATAGTTTGTAATTTTCTTTATAGTTAACGGAATATGTTCCAGCCATGGTTTACATACTTTTACATTAATGGGGGCTTTGCTGTCTGCAATATTTCCTTGATGAGGAGAAAGCATTGAGTACCTTTATAGGCATAGCCTCCTCAAGACAAGTATCAAAGGAATAGCTGCATGAGGGAAGCTAAAAGCTTGCTTCAAATTTATAGACTTGCCTTCTCACCTCCAACTTGCTTGTAGTCTGAATGTCAAAAATTTATGTTCATTTTTTTGACTCTGTCGATGTATTGCTGCTTCTGCAAAGTAGCGCGGACCAGCATGATGTGGTATTTGTTGAGGTTGAGGTTACGATATCACTGGAAAGGATGTTTCTATTGTTCCCTCATTAATCACCCACACAATCTTTTTTTACCTTCAGTTTAGATGGGCTTCTTTCTTTAGTTTTTGTAGGGATTGAGTATATTCGTTGCACACTGTGTGTTTGGGGTATTTTGATTGATTTCCAAGCCCTGCTGTTTTGTTCAACCTTTGCATGTCTTTTGAGTCTTTTATCATGAAACAAGGAATATTTTGGTTGATGTGTTCAATTGACGCGCTGAGATATGTATTTTGAAGTTCTTAGTTTAGAGCTTCAAATGATGTTCTGTGGATGGATCTGTCTAGTAATTATACTTCATGCCCGTAGGTCATTTAAGATCCTCAGTCTTTCATTCCTCAGTAAGAGATTTTTCTTTTTCGTTTTCTTGACATCGAGGAATGTTTGTCAATATGTTTGTAATTTGTCATATTCTTCTTCTTTTTTTCATAGGTTGGTTAGTTGTATTATTATTCATATGATGAACTATCTTATTGTTCATCCACAGCCTCAACAATCATTCTATAATATTTTATAGCTTGTGTGCTTTCTTCTTCTGAGCAGTGGTAGTGACAGCAGTCACAGAATTGGATTATGGAAAGCCAAAGTACTACTCGACTCCTGAAATAATTGCTTTCTATAGAAAATGGCGCCTACCAACAAATCATGTCTGGTTGTTCACAACAAGGTGATGATGTAGGATCCCTGTTAATAGCCTAGTTTGAAAAGTGCTTTGAATTATTCCATATCTCTCTCTCTGTCATTACACACACACACACACACATGAATATATGGATTTGAATAAACAAATACAAACATACTTTCATACATTACTGAAATATATGTGTGAATGCATGTTCATATTTGTTTATTCAAAGCATGGTGTATGGTTCTTCAATCACGTTGAAATTGTTCTGCTGGTATTGAAGTTTTTGTTTCACCTCTGCATATGCCTTTCTCCTCCCATGTGTTATTATCAGCTTCATGATTTGTTATATAATTTATGTTGCTTCCACATATTGAGAAGTTTTTCAGAATTATAATGAAGTTAGAGTTGGGCAATTTTTTTTTTTGATCAGTTAGAATTGGGCAATTTCTAACTGCATAACTCAAAATTGTCCAGTTAATAGTGGCACTAGTTCCTCAATTGATTATGCCTAATATAACACCTGCTTATCCTCTGCTGTGGTTGGAACTAGCAATAAAGCGACTCTAAAAAACTATTAGATCTGGTCTGTTTTTTTTTTTTTTTTTTTGGGTTAGAAATAGTTTAAATGTTAATTGTAATAGTGATGTGATGCTATTGTGTGTTTGACGAATAAGGTCTTGGAAGGAGTTGAAATACATGTGCATACTAGATATCTTCATGGAAAGCAACTATCTTTAGGATGTTAGCACCCTAAAGGCCTGCACGATCCTTCCATTTGGCTGGCTTAGTTGCAGAATTTGAATAATCTATTGAACCTGAAGTTCACAAACTATTTGACTTAAAAGTTCATGTTGCAACTGCAAGATGTGTGCCTTTTGTATGCCTCCCATGTACTTAAGTGGTTCAGCCCATCTCTTTTTTCTGTATAGGTGTGTGTTTGGTTGGCAACATTTGCTTCCATTTTTCATAGTGCGCTTCCCTAATGTTTTTCTGATTATCTCCGTATTCTTTTCTTATTTCGAAACCAATGAGGTTACATCTTCATCTTTGTCACGGGAGGTACATAGTATCATTGCTTCTAATCGATGTTTTTTGTTACTCAAGGAAATCAGTGACATCTTTTTTTGCTGCCTATGATGTCCTCTGTGAAGAAGGAACTGCAACGTCTGTATGCAAGGCCCTTGATGAAGTTGCAGATATATCTATACCAGGTATTGTTTTCAACTGCAGTGTGTTCCTAGAAACTTTGCTTGGAATGTTGGGGCCTGATTTAGTTTTCTGTAGTTAAAAACTGCTATTCCAACCAAACGATTTTATGTATATTGTTGGAATTCCAAAAATCATGCTTGGTAAGATCGGCCCCTTTCCTTTCTTGTCCCGTCTCCTTTCTGGCCTCAAACCACTGAACCAAAAGCAAGAGGTGATATCTGCAGCTTAGGAGGAGAAAAAGCCATTAAACAAAAATGAAACTGTGCATGGTTGTTTTCTGTGCCTTCTGCAATAATCTTGCCATGAATTGCTGCCACTACAATGCTTCTAACTTCACACCATCCTTGTCTTGAATGCTTTGGCATTGCCACGGTGAAATATAGATTGATCAAAATCAATACTAGGTGTGCTGCCACCGTGTTTAGAGCTATATCACTAGTCTCTGTTACAACATCCACACGCCAGGTCCATCACCAAATTCTGCCAAAGAGGCCTTCAGTTTTATATACGACGCTATTTTCCCATGTCAGGATTCAATATTAGTCAGAATTATCCTGTGGTTCCTTCAGTTCAATATTTGACTGGAAATCATTTTTATACAAACTTTTTATACCATCAAACTATTGGGTTTTAACTACAGTTCAAATTTAGATATTTTATTTCAGCTGTTTGTTGAAGCAGCACTGGGTATTAACTCAGCTTTAATGACATATGCAGGTTCAAAAGATCATATAAAGGCACAGGGTGAAATCTTGGAGGGTCTTGTTGCTCGGATTGTAAGTCAAGAGAGTTCTGTAGATATGGAGAAAGTTTTAAAAGAATTTCCTCCTCCACCAGCTGAGGGAGGTATGCATATTTGTTTTGTTTGGGTTGTTGTCACCGTAGCTAGGAAATCCTGTGGTTTCTAGTTTTATGTTTTGGAAATTTAGAACTGGGGATTCGTGCTTTTTCCACTTCTCAATTTGATAAATGCGACATTTGTGCTATCAAACATAAGAAATTTGATACCCGAGTAATCTTTCCATGAATAAGTGATGGAAGGTGCTAGCGCAGACATACAAGTCAACCGACATGTCTGTTCATGTGTGATATAAATAACTTAATAAAACAAAGAAATGAGAGGATCCCTTCTCCATCATGGAGGTTGGGTGACAGGGTTTGTCCCTCCCTAGGTTGAACCATGCGGTTGTGGGGATTCCCAACCTTGTGCTGTGATAGAGAACCGTGGGGATGGGTGGCTCCCCTCCCACTCACATGTTCTGGGATGAGTGGAGAGGATCATTTTTTTTCAATTTTCTCCCCATTTCTTTTACATGTGGACAAACATGTCAAACATGTGGTTATCAATATTGCAATTTTTCTCTCCTATAGCCCCTCTTTCTTTCAATAAAACAGTCCTTATCAAAAAAAAATCTCTCCTATAGCTGGAAAGGGTCTTTGGGTTTCCTGTTCTATATATCCCAAACTACCAGTCTCAAATCTATCAGAAACTAGTCCGAAAATCAAATGGTCAAAAAGCACAGGCCCTTTTTCCCAGATGTCCCTTTTGCTCTTGGAATTTTGTCCTGTGGCAGGGACAGTCTCATCCACTTAATGTGGTGTATAAGTTGCAATATTATCTACATGTAACCAATATGGTAGTACAAGTATATTGAGAAGAAACAGAATATCTTTGAAGCAGATGTTTATACATCCTATCTGGGACCATGCTTTATCAAAACCTGTCCCCCCCATTCCCACACAAAAGGAACTTTCTTGCCTTCTTTAAAATTTCAGATGTAGCATGAGGAGCTACTGCCAATCGACAAAACAGATAACTTATTCATAAATAGCTAGAAAGAATTAACCCGAAGGAGAGTTGTGGAGTCTCAACATGATGTTCTTTCAAATGTTGATTCAATTGGGAGATTCTATAGGATCGATAAAACGATGTACGGCAGATGAAAGAAGAACATCATTTTCTTCATCTCTGTATAATACCGTGTTACATCAGCTCTATTCCATTTTTCTAGTGGACCTATATTCACATTTAGTGTAGTTAGGAGTATTTAACTTTAGAGATGTTACATCGCTGTCTCTCTCTCTCTCTCGGCTTTTTCTTCTGAGTAGTATGCTTGTTCTCTTGCCTAAAATTTGTTCTTATTGCTACTGGTTTAGTAGTATGTTTTGCCCATAGATATCAGAGAAGTTTTACTTGTAGTTTGCAATATCCGTGGATCAACTGTTGCTTGCACTTTGTAATTCCTTTTATGCTTTCTGCTTGTTGAAGTTCATTTTCTTGGCCCACATAGAATAACGAAACCAGAAATTGTCTTGATCATTGGTAATACCTGGTTTTTCTTTCTGTTTTCAGCTGGCTTTCATTTGGGACCAAGCCTTAGGGAAATATGTTCTGCAAATAGGTCAGATGAAAAGCAGGCACCGTGGAGTTTCCATAGTTTGCACTATGGAAGTCTAGTAATTTGCATGATACTTTATTTGATTGATAAGGCAGATAATTAAGAATTGATGTCAATGTCTTTCTTACTCCCCCCCCCCCGGGATAACACTACTACAGCAAATAAAAGCACTTCTTCAGAGTGTTGGGACCTCCTTTTGCCCGCACTATTCTGATTGGTTCGGCAACGGAGCTGGTGATGGCCATTCAAGAAATGCCGAAAGGGCTGTTCTTTCAAAAAATTTACAATCTCATCCGGCTGATTATTCAACCACCAAACTGCAGGTCCTACTACAATCCATTTCAAGCTATCTTCTGAAAGGCTTAGTCAGTCAAATTTTCTTTTAGAATTTGATGGAATCTAAAATCGTATTTGTTTCCTTCTTCTTTTTTTCTTTGCATTAATGCTTGCCAATTTTGTTTACTGATTGATTTAATAAGTAAAGTAAATGTATCTTCTTCCCATATGGCAATGATTTCTAGAAGATTGTTTGTGACTTCGCAAAAATCATGCATTGCTTGTGGAGTGTACTGATTGGTTTTCATTGAATAATGGTTTCCAAATTTTGTAGCTGTAGGCTCTTCTGGTATAATCATCTGAGGTTATAAGTGATGTTTGTGTGATTCGTACTTTTCATCTATTCTTTATTAATATTGCTATTTTTCAATTGAACCAGGAAATGATACGCTTGATGAAGGAAAAACGTTTCCCTGCTGCTTTTAAATGTTACCATAACTTCCACAAAGTTGATTCCATATCAAGTGACAACCTTTTTTACAAAATGGTCATTCACGTCCACAGTGATTCTGCCTTTCGGCGATACCAGAAAGAGATGAGGTCTTGTTTGAACTTAAAGCTGGAATCTTTCCTTTAATATAAATATAATAAATAAAATATAATGGCTTTGCGCAAACCTTATAATTTGATGTTATGTATTCCCCAAGTGATAAATTCGGTATGTTCCAGGGTCAAGCCAGGATTGTGGCCTTTATATCGGGGTCAGCATCTATCTTGCTCCACGCAATTTTTCATAATCTATCTTTGATTTTAAACTTTATACCTGATACCTCTCCTTGTTGTGGTCACCATAGCATGACTCTTATGCTAACAATTGTCATGATACATGTGGGAGTTAGATATTTAATCTCTTATTAGCTTCATTTTTTCTTGGTGGCTGTAATGCATGTTTCTGGGGCAATGTTTTTTGTGTTCCACAGAGGAAAAATACAGGTAAACATTGATACGAGGAGATGACCAAAGTAGATGCCAATAGATCTTAAACATTTAACTACAAATGATTGATGCTTAAAAGAATTTCTACTGTTTATAAAACCTTTTGGAACTCATCATGAATTGAGAATCTGTACGTGAAGTTGGGAGAAGAAAGAAAGAAAGAAAGTGAATGGACTCATCAACTGTAGGAGGCTCAGAAGGCTCATAAGCTAATATCATTCCAAAAAAATTTCTCAGTACTTCACATTCTGTTCGTTCAGTCAATCTACACTTCCTGATGATTTTTGAGTTGTTTAATCAGAGGATGTATCATTTTTCCCACGGCATCATATGTCAGCATAAACATTAGTTGTGCCCATAAAGCTTCACATCAACACTGCAAAGAAAATCGATGAAGATTTCAATGCATCTGACTACTTTTTATTTCTTGTTCTCTGTAGTTTTGATCTTGGACTTTGCTTATTTTCAGCTAGAGTTTTAAGCAACAACGACCTGATATAGCTTGTGGGTGGGTAGACTTGTCTAGTTTATAAAACAAGTGTGTTATCCACTATCTGTTTGTATTAAAAGATGCTCCAAACTTGCCGATGTTGAGAAAATCAAGATGTATGGTATGCTCATGTGCGAGTATCTTTCAGCAACAAATGATGCTTAAGTATCTACAGAATACCATTCTATGCTGTCAAGTCTATGGCGAGGTGTATAGCTGTTCCTAACAACTTGTATTTACCGAGGGTTCTTTGTTGACTTTAATTTGTTCAAGGCGACCAAGGAGAGCTGCTGAACTCACTAAAAGTGATAACGTAGTAGAAAATGGTAGCAGTAGCACGTCAGGAAAAGATGGACTTGCTGATGAAGATGCCAATTTGATGATCAAATTAAATTTTCTTACTTATAAGGTATCTCTTCTTCTGCAAGTCTCAAGGGATGTATAATCATGCTCTAGATGTTTTAATGAGCACATAAATTTGTGATAGGATATTTCTTTCTAAAAGTGATTTTTCTTTGGTAACTACTTAAAACATATGCTAGCGTGCATGTTATGTTCTGAAATGGTCATCACTTGTGTTTCCTTATATGTCTGTGCAAGACCCAATTTTGTGATCACATGTTGTAATGGCATCGTGCTCTTCCAAAGAAATTTCATTCTCAGAAATGAGTGAATATCGTTTTGTTTTCTAGCACTTCTATGTTGTTTTGGGGATAGTAATAAAATTGCAAAAAAGAAACAGAACAAACAGTCATAAGATCTCCAAGCTTTAACATCTAGGAAGTCCTTTTAGTTTCCATGCTACTTTCTATGGATGGAGGGGGTTCGGGGGGATACTTCCCCCTGAAACTTTCATATATTGGGAATTTCTCAAACTGCTTGATGTATCCTTGCGGATGCCGTGGCTATATGTGACAACCTTTTGCTCTCATTATCAAAAGTGAGAAGTCCAAGATCTTTGAATATGCATTTTTAACAAAAAACTGTCTTTATTTGGAGTATGTTGTGAAAATAATAAAAAGCTGAATATGAAAGATTCTTTCGGATAGCTAGGATGGCTATGCCCTTGGGCATGTGTATTGAAGAGGTTTTGTGGGGTTTGGATAGGGTACATCTTTTGTCTAGATCTTATCAATTGGGAAAAAAAAAGGCACAGAAGGGGCTATAAGTCCTATTATTGTTAGAAGTTATACACTTTGGTGAGTAAGAAACAACTTGCCAAAGATTTAGTGGTGCGAAGTTGAGAATGTGAAGCTTGATGAGTTATTTCGTGAGGAAAAAAGATCAGTGAAAAAGAATTGTGGAGTTAGAAGATGGATGTGATCCTTCTTTGAGATATTGTTTGACAATGATGTGTAGAAGGGATATGTAAAATTGCGGAAGTGATGTAGATAGAGGTGGTAAGAATACAAGTTTCGGTCTTCAGAGAATTTGGCTCATGATTAGGCTGCCTAGTGAGAGAGATTTCATGTAGTTAATGACATTTAGTTGGGACTAAGGCTTCTTGATTTGCTACAAATTTTATTGTTGCCTGCATCTCCTAAAGTTACATCTAAATCATATGCATGTATATTGTATACTTAACTGGTAAGTAAGAAGGTTTTGTCTCTATTTTTTAAAGGTGTTGGCCGGATATCTTCTAAGAATGGATTTAAAAAGGACAGATGTTATTTCTATGGCCAAGCAACAATTTTGTACGATGGCTATTCAGGGGTAAATGTAGATATATTGAGCATGCACGCTTTCAATGGATTTGAAATTCCTACCATAACAGCTTGTAACTTTTGTGTTCCCCAGAGATCAATGCATCAGTCTGGATGAATCAGTGTCTGATAACTTATCGTAGAAGTGGCTGCTACGCTTACCACCACTTGGACCATTTTTTTTGGGGGTGTTTTGGTGCTCTTTGGATTAATATCTTGTTAAAAGTTTCTTATCACTGCCTTGTCAATTTTCAGTTTTCCACCCTCTTCCTTATTTAATTTCTTTTTTATGGACTCTTTTTTCATACTGGTGTCATCATGCTAACTCCATGGCGCAAGTTTTCAATCTTCCCTTCTTTATGGATAATCCCTGCTTCATTAGTGTTTTTCATTTCTTCATGTAGGTAGGGGGATTATGAAGCTTTTTATCCCTATAGTTTTACTGGTTTAGTCTTCTTATCTGAAGACCTGTCGATATTCTGATACCATATCTGCTCTAGTTTCATTAACCATATCAACGAATATGGTGAGGAGTTATTCTTTATTTTATTTTATGAATTGGTAGCCATTGTGGATAGTCAGTATCTTCTTCTATGAATTTTTCTTCATCTATTAACCTTTGTAATGTAATTGTTGGAAGTCCCACATTGCTAGAGAAACTAGTCAATGTGCTCCTTATAAGATTGTGACATCCCTCACTCCTCAAGGCGTCTTTTGGAGTTAAGTTAGGCTCACCTTTCACATATTGTGTAAATTCTAATATGGTATCAGAGCAAAATTCCTAGTTTGTGGTCCACTGTCACCCATTTCCACGTGTTGGCTTTGATGTCCTCCCGCCACACGTGAGGGGGCGTGTTGGAAGTCCCACATTGCTAGAGAAACTAGTCAATGTGCTCCTTATAAGATTGTGGCATCCCTCACTCCTCAAGGCGTCTTTTGGAGTTGAGTTAGGCCCACCTTTCACATATTGTGTAAATTCTAATAGTAATTTATTGGATATCCTTTCTTAGACATGTATAGTTATGAATGCTATTATTCTCCGATGGAACTTTTCATCAATAATAAAAGTGATATCATTCAAATTTTGTATTTGCTTATAGGAGGTCTAGGACATAGGATGTGAGTGTTCAATGTTAGTAAGTTCAGTGTGTTTGGTGGATCGAGTGAAGGGCTTATCATCTATATTCTTTCCACAGAAAAATCTTGAAAACACTTTGTTTTGTTCTTCTGAACATACTGTCAATAGCTGTAACTATGTTTTATGAAAGGAAAGTTGATTTCATACACTTTGCCTCCCTGAGTCTCAAGATCTATGCTGAGAGAAACCTGTAAATCTGATGACATGAGTGTGGAAGAAAATAACTCATGGATTTGAACAAGAGGTGATTCAAAGGAGGATTAAATACTGATTAGAAAGGAAGGCCCTCTAGAGAGTTCCTGGCCGAACGAACCCCGACTGATCTTAGATGTGCTAAGTCCCAACTGTTATAAAGTTTGATTCTCTGTGTTTAGAATTGAATTGTTGATGCTTTTAGACATTTGGAATTCTTATTTGATGGACCAATAACATGCACGCTCGTCTTGCTTTTTTGGCAGTTGCGAACCTTTTTAATACGGAATGGCTTGTCAATTCTTTTCAAAGAAGGCCCAGCTGCTTACAAGGCCTACTACTTGAGGTAAGATTCGTGCAGGTTTTAGGGTAACATGTGTTTGAGATCTGAAATGAGACATCTAAAGGATGAGATTACTGAGAACCTTGTTAGACTGCCTACTTTTTATCAGATTTGCAGATTGAATGACCTGAAAGACCTGTAACATAATTGCTATTTTGTGGTTTCATTCAGTTCTCAGAAGCTTGGATGCTAGGATTTAAAAAGGTTCTCAATATAAGTGTTACTTTTAGGTTTTGCTGAGTCCTTAAAGACTAGCTGCCGCCTTGTACACCGCTACCGGCCCTGTTAGGAGAGGGAACCGACACCTTGCGGTGGCGGTTACCGCCACCCTCACCACAAATTCACAAAGCTCAACAAAAATCCCAAAAATGCGACAAAAATGCAACAGAAATCATCAAATTGCAAATTAAAATAACCAAATCGCACTAGAATCACCAAATTGCAACTGAAATTATCAAATCACAACAAAACTTTTCGAATCGCAACCAAATCTATCCAGTAAAAAAAAAGAATCTCAACCAAATCGCCAAAAAAAATGAGCACAAAGGAGGGAGAGAGAGAGAGATGCAGAGTGATAGAGTTGCAGAGAGGGAGAGAGACTGATAGAAAATGGGGAGGGCGGCTGCGAGAGAAAGAGAGGGAGAAGGGAGAATGAGAGAAGAGAAACGAGGGGAGGGGTTTTATGGTTCAGACCCCTTCCCCCAAAACGCAGGCTGTTTTTCATTAAAAATGAGAAACGGCATCGTTCTAATATAGAAAGAGTAAAGAAAAAAAAAACTAAACCCGGTGCCGGTTCCATCTCTATTAAAGACTTATGCCTTGAGTTTATGAATGTGCTTCATGTTTAGTCCTTGTAGACCTATGCTCACAATCTAGTCCTTTGGTATTCCTTTCGGTGTAACAGGCAGATGTGACTATGGCTATTCAGATATCTACATGGACGAGCAGCTCTTTTGATTATTTTTACAAGCTGCATCAGTTCCGCCTCCCCTGGATCCCCCCCTTCTCTCTCCCAAAAAATAAAGGGGACAGGGAGACCATAGCACCTTTTCATGGCATTTGTTTCCTGTCTTAAGTAGTTTCTGGATGTCAGGTTTTAGTTCCTCATAAGAATATATTATATTTAAATAACAAATAAAGTGATCAAGATTGTCTACTTGATGGTTTGCAGTTGCTTTTTGGTTGTCATGCATCTTGGACACTGTTAATAATAATGTGGTGGACGTGTTTGATGATGTTGATGGTTCTATTGCAGTGGTGCATTATTCTTAAAAGCTGTAATGTTTGGCTACTCTCTGAGCAGGCTTGTTTGGTTAACAACTAATCATTGTTCCTTTTATACCTTAATAGGCAAATGAAAATATGGGGTACTTCAGCAGAAAAGCAGAGGGAACTCAGTAAGATGCTTGATGAATGGTAGTTGAATCATTATTTGCATGCACTTACTATTTTCTCCCTTTAATTCCTTGAAGTATTTGGTTTGTATAGTTAACTGAACTGAATATTTTTGTTTCCTTTCCTTCCACATTCAGGGCTGTGTTCATACGGAGGAAATATGGACACAAACAGCTTTCACAAGCAACATACCTCAGTGAAGCTGAGCCTTTTCTTGAACAGTATGCAAAACGCAGTCCAGTGAATCAAGCTCTCATAGGTTCTGCTGGTAACTTGGTGAAAGTGGAAGACTTCTTGGCCATTGTTGAGGGAGGCATGGATGAAGAAGGTGATCTTCAGATGGAGCGGGAGGTAGCACCATCAATTCCTGGTCCCTCAGTAAATGATACTATTCGCAAGAAGGAAGGGTTGATTGTCTTCTTTCCAGGTAAAGAAATCTGGAACAAGCCTAGGCTTCTCTCTCTTTCTCGCTCTCTTGCTGTGAACTTTTTAACGCTCGGATTTCATAGCTTGGTTAACCTAGTCCAGCAGAATCTGAAAAGTTATTTTGTTGGCTGTGGAGTAGCGTATTGATAACTTATGTAAAATATAGACCGGGCTATCTTATATCAGACAGATTTGTAACATTAATTGCATGGGTTTGTAGTTGTTTTTTGTTCCTGGAAAGGTCTAAATCATGTGCATAGGAACCAGTATAGCATTTCTAAATATTGCAAGCTGGAGGTTAACATGGGTGTGCTTCAAACTTTAGTTTGGAGCATATAAGAACTTCAGATGGTTGCATGTTTCACACTTATGTAGCGCAAGTTTCTTCTAACATTATACTTTATTTCTATAACAGGGAAAAAAAACTAATTTTCTATGTGCTTTGTATTTCCATCCAACAAATTGGATGTTGTTTTACATTATTCGAGACATAGAGCAATTTTCCCTCCACCTTCCTTCTAAGAGGAACAGCTTGTCTCACGATCTGAATTATACATTTGTTTTATCTCCTATTCACAACTGCTTCTTGAAAATTCCTCCTTTTAATGTAGTTGAATATTTTGTGATGGATCTTCATGCTTCCATCTATAAGTGCTGCAGACTTTGAACTGGCTATGGCACTGCATGCCCATTAAGTTTTACCTTTCTTGCTGTTTGGACTTTTGACATCAGTTTTATGCAGCTGTCTGAAATTCGCATCTGTGTCATTATTTGCAGGAATACCTGGTTGTGCCAAGTCTGCACTATGCAGGGAATTATTAAATGCACCAGGAGGATTTGGAGATGATCGGCCAGTCAATAGTCTCATGGGTGACCTTATCAAAGGTATGATGCTGTCGGGAAGATCTGTCAAAATGATGTCTTTTGAATTTGAGTTAAGCATCTGTTAAGGGATCTTAAAACATCTTTGTCATCTGATTTTGTCTTCGTATTGGCAATGCCTATAATCACGTTACTAATTTGCCCATATTTTTTCTCATCTAAAAATGTTAAAAAACGAACACAAGTGCTGCGCCCCACCTCAAACCGAATGTGTTGGCTGAAAGCGTCCCATCCTTTACTAATAAGCCGCCATAGACTAAAACCATAAGTCGCCCTCCTCAGAAGGGTCCCCACCCATCCACGTCACTCCCAAACTTATCTACAACAACTTTCCTTCACAAACACTCGCGTTCGAAAGCAAACCACCACAACCATTTAGCAAGCAAAGCCTTGTTGAAAAGGGTTAATCGCCTAATACCCAATCCCCCTTGTCTAATAGGGCAGCAAACTTTCTCCCAACTAATCAAATGGAACTTCAACTCGTCTCCGTTGCTGCCCCATAAGAAGTTCTTTTGTAACTTCTCCAATCTACAAGCAACAGCCGACGAGATAGGGAAAAGAGACAAGAAATAAGTTGGGAGATTAGCAAGAGTAGACTTGATCAAGGTGAGACGACCTCCCTTGGAAAGATAGCTACGCTTCCAACCAGCCAACTTCTTTTCAGTACGCTCAATAATGTCATTCCAAATATGAATACTTTTGAACCGAGCACCCAAAGGCATGCCAAGATACGTCATAGGCAAAGAAGAAACGCGGCATCCCATAATATCAGCCAAGGCCCAAACATCACCCACCTCACCTATAGGGATAGCTTCGGATTTCGAGAGATTAATCTTCAACCCAGACACCGCCTCAAAACAAAGCAAAATCCAACAGAGATTACGAAACTGACTAGCTTCCGCCCCACACAAAACCAGAGTATCATCTGCAAAGAGCAAATGAGAAATACTCAACCCCTCACTCCCAACAGAGAACCCCTGGATGGAGCCAACCTCAACTAACTTGTTCAGCATCCTACTCATAGCTTCCATAACAAAAACGAACAAAAAAGGTGAAAGGGGATCACCTTGGCGCAAACCACGCATACCACCAAAAAAACCTTCAGGAGATCCATTCACCATCACTGAGTATCTAACAGTAGAGATGCAGAACTCAATCCATCAACACCATTTGTCACCAAAACCACACCTCCGTAATAAGTAAAGAAGAAAGCCCCAATTAACGTGATCATACGCCTTATGTATGTCAAGCTTGCAAAGCATACCAAGAATATGAGAACGAAAATTGGAATCAATGCACTCACTTGCAATAAGAACCACATCCAAAATCTGTCTACCCCGGACGAAGGCACTTTGGGAAGGCGAAATGATGTGATCCAAAACCATCTTCAGCCTATTAGCCAACAGTTTAGCTTAAATTTTGTAAACCCCGCCCACGAGACTAATGGGACGGAAGTCCTTAAGCTCCACCGCTCCATGCTTCTTAGGAATCAATACAAAGGTGGCATTGAGACTTCTCACAAATTTCCCGACCTGAGCAAACTCGTTAAACATGGAAAGAACATCTCCCTTGATAACCTCCCAATAGGATTGATAGAAAGCCATGGAAAAGCCACCCGGACCGGGAGCTTTATCACCATTGAGACTTCGCACAACACCAGTCACCTCCTCTTCATCAAACGGTCTCTCAAGCCAATCAGCCTCCTCCCCCGTAATCGCGTCAAACCTCAAGTCATCCAACAAAGGTCTCCAAGAGAAAGGCTCCTGATACAAAGAGCTATAGAAGCGAACAATCTCATCTGATATACGCGCTGGATCCTCCACAAGTTCCCCAGCAACTTCTAACATAGAAATAGAATTCACCCTCCTACTAGAGTTTGCCACCCTATGGAAGAACTTAGTGCAACGATCACCCTCTTTGAGTCAGAGCGCTCTAGACTTCTGCCTCCAACAAGTCTCCTCCAAATCAATCAAGAGATTCAGCTCCCCTGAGACTGCCGTCTTCCTAGCTTTACCAGCCTCATCGATCAGCCCACCCTCTTCCAAAATATCAAGAGATGATAATTCACGTAACAACGAAGACTTCCTAACAGCAACATCCCCGAAAACCTCCTGATTCCAAGAGATGATATCCCTCTTAAGCGCCTTCAATTTAGAATCAAGCACAAAACTAGGAGAGCCTTCAAAGACATAAGACTGCCACCACATCCCCACCTTCTCAACGAAACCATCAGCCTTGAGCCACATATTCTCAAATCTAAAGGGCTTCTTACCTTTTCCCACCGTACTATGCTCCAAGAGGATCGGAAAATGATCCGAGAACAATCGAGGCAAGCGCTTTTGGGAAACCTCGGGGAACAAAGACTCCCAACTAGGATTGAAAAGAAAACGATCAAGCCTAGACCACGATTGAGCAAACCTCCCGTTCGACCAAGTGAAAAGACCTCCCAACAAAGGAGAGTCGATCAACTGATTTTCATCAATAAACTCCGTGAACGCCCTCATAGCATTGCTAAAACCCTCCGTCCCGGAACGTTCGCTCGGAAAGCGAGAAACATTAAAATCACCCCCAATACACCAAGGTAAAAGTCTCCACTCCATCATCCCGGCCAATTCCTCCCACAAGAAACTCCGTCTATGATCATCATTTGGGCCATAGACCCCAGAGAATCCCCAAAGAACCCTATCATCCATATTCTTCAAAATAAGAGAAACAGAAAAATTACCAATACAAGACTCCACCATCTCAAGAACCCTCGAATCCCAAAGGAGCAAAATACCCCCCAACGCACCGTCCGCCTCCAAACAACTCCAACCAGCATGGTTCCGCCCCCCCCCCCCCCATAGACTCCTAATGATGGCCCTTGAAACAGACATCAACTTCGTTTCCTGAAGACAAACCAAATCAGGCTTTTAACCCCTCAATAAATTTCCAATTCTGCAACACTTCACTCTATCATTGAGCCCCCTAACACTCCAACTAATAATTTTTGGTATCATAATGATTTCTGCATATCCCTCCCTTCCTTCCTACTCTTCCGTGAAACATAAGTCTTCCCCTCATAATTAATGGAAGAACTCAGCTCCTTAAGCTCTCTAATGCATCTACTACCTGATTTACAAGGATTTTTGAGACCAAGAAGAACTCGGTCTTGCTCCAAGGTAGCAAACAATTTCATCAACTGCTCCTCTTGGCCCCTACAGGAAACTCCTACCACTTGCCTAACAGAATTAACTAAATTTAGCACCCAATCTGAACTCGCAGCCTCAAACAAAATAATCTGAGGGCCAAGACCCGTAACCCGATCAGGCACAATATGCTTCTCTCCCAATGCCTCCCCTCCCGAGGCCCCTTCTAAACTTGGTTGCAAGACTGACGGCTCAGACGAAGAAGAAGCCCCAGGACACACAACAATAGCCAACAACCTCGTCCTCAACCGACTTCTCCTTGTCAACGAGCGAGCCATCCACAGAGACTGACGGAACAGAAATTGTGGCCCCTTCGCCCTCAAACAAATGGTGGATATCTTCGAGTGGAGACAGTGCCAGCGCCAAGTCAACCGGGGCTGATTCATCTCCCACCGCAAGGGAAAAAGACTCAACCCGCCCCAATCCAGGAGAACAGAACAAGTCAGACAATCCCACATCTCCTTAGAATACCTACATTAGGAAATTCCAGTTCACGTGGTCATATGTCTTCTGCACATCTAGTTTGCAAAGCATACCAGAATCCCCCCCCCCCTCAACCTAGAGTCAATGCATTCGTTAGCCACAAGCACAGAATCCAGAATTTGTCTACCCTTCACAAAAGCATTTTGAGACGAAGAGATAATCTTATCCAGAACAAGCTTTAATCTGTTAGCTAGAACCTTAGCTAAAATCTTGTACACACCTCCCACGAAACTAATAGCCCTAAAATCCTTAAGGTCGACGGTGCCCCTTTTTTTAGGAATAAGGACAATAAAAGAAGCATTTAAGCTCCTAACAGACTTCCCCACAGTTGCAAATTCATTAAACACCAACATTACATCCCGCTTCACCACATCCCAACCAGATTTAAAGAAGGCGAGCGAGAAATCATCCGGACTCGACGCCTTATCCCCATTCAGGCTATTGACCACACTCGCCACCTCCTCATCCTCAAAAGGCCTCTCAATGTACTCAGCATCCTCCCCCAGAATGGTATTGAATTCTAGCCCATCCAACAAAGGGCGTCAGCCGAAAGGCTCTTTATACAAGGAGGAATAATAATCATCGATTGCTCCTGAATGTTCCTTTCTCTAGAGCTGCAAATGACTGGGAGTTGAAGGATTTTGACGCTTTCTTATCCTTGTTGTATGAGACTATTCTCAGAAGAGGGGAGGATGACGTCATCGAATGGAAGGGTTCTAAGGATGTAGTATTTTCTGTTCAATTGATGTATGGTTCTCTTAGAGGAAGGGTCGATCCCTCTTTCACTTGGAAGGTTGTTTGGCGGTCTTTATGCCCTATGAGAGTTTCTTTCTTTGTGTGGGAGACTTCTCATGGTAGGAGTCTAACTATTGATAATCTCCGCAGAAGGGGGTTGATCATTACTGATTAGTGTTTCTTATGCCGCTATGGTGGGGGAATCAGTTGATCATGTTTTGTTGCATTGTCCATATGCGAGTGGATTATGGTTCCATGTGCTCAAAATTCTGAATCTTCAATTGGTTATGCCAGAAAAGGTGGAAGAGGTGCTGAGGTGTTGGCAAAGAAGCTTTAGAAACCCTTTTGTGAAGGCTATTTGGAAAATGATTCCACATTGTATCTGGTGGTGCCTTTGGTGTGAGCGTAATAATAGATGTTTTGAGGATTGTTCTTTGTCCTTGGATAGGTTGCAGGGTGTTTTGCTGTCTTTACTGTTTTCTTGGGTGAACTCGGTGCTTGGTTGCCCTTTCTTGATTTCGTTAGTTTTCTTGCTTGTTTAGAATAGTGGTTGCGGTATAGTCTTTGTACTGTTTTCACTTTTCTAATGAGATTGACTTATTTATAAAAAAAAAAAAAAAAGTTATTTCATTATGCAGAAATTGATATGTTATATGTTATTCTGTCTCACGTGCTGCAGGTGTAGACCATTTCTTTTGTTTTGGCAGTAACTGGGGTGCTCGAATAATTTTAGTTTGTAATGGGATCAGTCGTAACGTAAATATGTGTAACAACAGGAAAATACTGGCAGAAGGTTGCTGATGAGCGCAAGAGAAAACCATACTCTATAATGCTTGCAGACAACAATGCACCAAATGAAGAAGTATGGAGACAGGTAGTTCTCTCTTGCCTTCTTTTGTATCATTAATGAACCAAAGAGCATGTCTCTACGTGTGGTCACTGAGAAGCCTTTTCCACTGCTCTGATAAATTTGAAGACATACTTACCCAGATCTTGGTCCTTTTCCAATGTTAGATCCTTATCCTTGTCTTGACAATAGTTACGCTAATTCTTGCTTATCAAAAATAATAATAATAATAGTTACACTAATTCTTGAAATAGTTTGATATTGCTATCCATGACTGCTAGAGTAATTCCACTGCATTCTAAAAAGGCAACAGACAATTGAATTACAATAACCTTTTGCATCTAACCTTTATGTTTGAATGAGGTTACAGCAGAATTTTGGCAATGTTCCTGCTTTTGAGAAATATCTATAGATACAGTTCTTTTTGAGCAAGCAGTACAATACAAAAGGTGCCTTTCCAGTAGTGTGAATTACGGTTAAAATGATGGTCATACAGGCTCTGAAGTGACATGTTTAAACCAAAATGGAGTTACCTTTTGGATGGTCCAAAAAGCGTTGACTTAAAATTCCATTGGTTACAAATGCATTGTAATGTTTGAAGGCATATACATCTAATAAAAATCTAATGCAATAAACTCTCTTAAATCTTTGGGATAAGGATCTACCAGTAAAGTGTAATAGATTCTGCTAATAGTTGTTTCACATGATCTTCCCAAAGGCATTTATAAACTATGCAAATTCACTGAATGGCCAATCACTTTTTCCCTTTATAAAAGCACAAACATTATAGACAATCCTACCGTGACTGAATAGACAGTGGGTTCATTCATTCTGTAACGCCTACATTAGAGTGCCATAACTGAATTCACATAGGAGTGAGATCCATGTTTAACAAATTCTACGCAAGTCTATGGTATACTAAACTCATTGTTTTACATACAATATGCATGTAATATATACACTTTTGCCGCCCAAACACTTAGAATAAGATGTGCTCTGTTGTGGAACAAAATTAGTTTGCTTATGCGATAGATTTAGATATTATGGACGGAATTCAACCTGATTCTGGTGGTTGCTGCTTTTCTCTCTTTAGTTTCTATTGCATTTAGTTTTCTTAATCTGGAGTATGTCCTACCTTACAGGCAATTGCAATGCAACTTTCTGCTCCACCCCTAGTAACTCTATTTTTTCTTTCCACCAAATAAAGGGAGAAGGAAAATACTGATGTTCTCTTCTTAAAAATTTTACATCATGGTCAAATTTTGCAGATTGAAGTCATGTGCCACAGAACAAATACCTCTGCAGTTCCAGTTGTACCCGATTCTGAAGGTTACATCTCCTGTTACTCAGTTTTCTGGTGTTCCCTGTTGCTAGTCATTTATTATGGATCCTTTGGCTTAGTATTATTTAATATTCTTGGAAAACAGAGACAGGAAGTGTATGTTGGCTTCTTGACATTTGACTTGCTGATTTGTGCATTAAAGGGTCGACTAAATTCATGCTAATGTAGGTTGTGTTTGATTGATAAAATTTTAGGGTAATTAAAATTGAGTATGGAAGTTGGTAAAAAAATTGAGAGAGTGAAAAAGTTGGTGAAAGAGTGAAAAAAATTATGGGAGTTGGTGAAAAAGTGAGGAGAGATATTTTTGTAATGATGATAAAATTTTAGAGAGCAAATTTTGGTTAGTGAACACAGTCGTAGTAGTGTGAATATCAATCTTGCCATTTTTCTGAAAGGCGTAACAAAGTTCTCTCTCTGTGTTCTCATCAAATAAGTCACCCCACATCCTCAGATCTTTTCTTAACACCTTAACGAATCATCTCTTTTAGACATCTATTATTTTTGAGAAATAAACTAAGCAACTAAGATGGTCAAATCATTCTTTCTCAAAGACTCAGGAAGTACTTATACATGCCCTAACCCCATGGCTTCCATGCAGGAACTGATTCAAATCCATTTTCTCTTGATGCATTAGCTGTTTTCATGTTTCGTGTGCTTCTACGGGTTAACCATCCGGTACATCTTCAGTTCTGATTCTTCTAGCTGTCTGGTCAGACACCTGACTTGTCCAAAATAAGATTACCATCTGACCAGTAACTCTTTTTTGCTTTGAATCTGCAGGGAAATCTTGACAAGGCGTCTTCAAATGCTGGCTATGTGCTGCTGATGTTTCATCACCTTTATGAGGGCAAGGCATGCTTAACCCCACACCCTTCTCTTTTTCTTGTTATTTATATGCTACGATTTATGGAACATTTACTGAGGTGCTTCTGTTGACATCTTGCAGAGTCGTAAGGAGTTTGAAAGTGAGCTAGTTAAGCGATTTGGCTCACTTGTGAAGACGCCATTGCTGAAATCTGATAGGTACTTAGCAAGTTTCCTTGAACATACTTGGTTAAAATCACATACTACTTATAACACCCCGATTCTTAGATGGAGTGGGACATGAGAAATAATGAGAAAGGAATAGTATGAGGTCAAGTCTCACATTGGTTCCTTACAGAATAGAAGCAGGATTATATTGATTCCAATGGACTTCTAAAGTACCCTTGACTAGTCCTCTTGAAGTCAAAGCGCAGATGTGGCTAGCGTTCCCTTAGATTGTTACAAATGGTATCAGAGCATCCCGATAACAACTAATGTGAGCTTGGCAGACCCTAACAACATCAAGGATTTAAAGGGGAAGATCGTAACACCCCCAGTCTCACATGGAGTGGGAGATAAGAAGTAATAAGAAATAAAAGGTATAAGGCCAAGTCCCACATTGATTTCTTACTGAACAGAACTGAGTCTTATAATGATTCTAAAGGGCTTCAAAAGTAACTCTGACTAGTCTTTTTGATATCAAAGCGTAGATGTTGCTAGTGGTCCCTTGGCTTGTTACACTGCTGACCAAATAAAATGAGGATAAAAGATGAACCCCCCACTCCACTCTTGAGGCAGGTGTCATCTTCTTCTAACTGGCGTCTCGACACTGATAAGAGTGCTCTGTAAATCTTGTGGTCATTAGTGGTGCAAGGTAAATTTTGGCTAAATTCCAATGTCCACCTCCACATAAAGTTATGCCCCTTCTGTGTCTTCTTTAATTTTCCCTCGCTTGTGCTATCATTAGTTATGTTGTTT
This sequence comes from Myrica gale, assembly GCA_963930655.1. Classification (NCBI taxonomy): domain Eukaryota; kingdom Viridiplantae; phylum Streptophyta; class Magnoliopsida; order Fagales; family Myricaceae; genus Myrica; species Myrica gale. Next base: position 10,458,484 of record OZ005618.1, read on the forward strand.
TGTTATCAGTATAATAATATACAGTGAAATGCAGTCTAACTCCCATGCCGAGCCTACTTCACTGTTCCCACTTCCCCACCCAAAGCCAAAGCCAAAGCTTGAGGCTTGCCCTGATCTGCCGTCTATTATGCGTTTTTGTTTCTGTACACATACTACTATCCTCCGAGGCAAATTGTTTCACATATTATAAACCGAGATTTATAGTTTTGATACATTAAGATATTTTTGTGTCCTCTTTTTGCATATGCAGGGGTCCCCTACCTGATCCTGTACAGTCTATTTTGGAGGAGGGATTAGATCTGTACAAGCTTCACACTACCCGACATGGAAGGTTTATGATTAAGATTCCCCATATATTATGGTCATGCGTTGCTGCTCATTAGATTATATTATATTTGTATAATTTCTCCATAGGAATTGGAGCCTTGTCCTGATAATATTAAAAAGCCATGTACCCAACAGTTACCAAAGTGTGTTGTCAACTTTTTTCTTCTTCCCTGTTTCAGATCCTTTTGTTTTTATCTGCCATTTACGCCCAAGAGATATTTTCTGATTTTTCTTCATTCTGTTATTTTATCATTGCCTTGCTTTTAGATTGGAGTCTACGAAGGGGTCCTATGCAATGGTGTGGGCCAAATGGGAGAAAAAATTGCGGGAGGTCTTATTTGGCAATGCTGAGTATCTCAACTCTGTACAGGTCAGTTCTTTCCTTTTTGTTTTTCATATACAAGTAATATGTTCAGTTTAGTTTGATGTAGTGATGGTTTTTTTATTGTAAGTTGAACAAATTCCTAAAGGATTCTTCTTTACAATCGCAATGACACAGGTTCCATTTGAGTTTGCTGTCGAGCAAGTATTGGAGCAACTAAAAAAGATTGCAAAGGGTGATTATGCAACCCCAGATACTGAGAAGAGGAAGTTTGGAACCATAGTCTTTGCTGCTGTTGATCTGCCCTCTAATGCAAATCGGAAGCCTTCTTGACAATGTATGCAAAAGTTCTGCCTTCACTTGGCCGAATAAGCTCATTTAATTTGCTTGAATTCTTTTACTAATCACTAAATTTTGTTCATCAACCCTGCCAGAGGGCGTTGAACAGACTCGTAAGGCCTAGATAGTTGCAGAACGAGTTTCTGAGTGGGGCTTGCCAGGCTATCTACAACAACTGTCTGGGCTGGGATACCAAAGAATTGATATTGAGTCATTTACTTTCAAAATATTGGAGTTGAGCCTAGCCTGAGAGATCTTTGTTTTCTAACATCAACTGAATGACACAATTGGTTTGACTATCTGATGTAAGGCTCATCCAGAGTGAGGTTGAGGGACCACTGTGTAGGGCAAGGTTTAGGCTTTAGGAAAGAATACCGTAGATTTAGACTTGATTTACTTCCCAATCAATCAAATGCTCCCACAACGAATCTCTTTGGTCACATTGCGATTGGGCGGGATAAATTTTCCATTAAATAAGTCTACCGGCGTTGGGTCTAGTGAGTTTTAATACTAAAATGACAAATCCAGTGAGCATTTTTAAATTTTTTTTTAAAACCCAATGAGTTTTTTAAAAAAACGTTAAAACCTAATGTAAGATTTGTAACTTTTCCTGAGTTTACTAGAATGGAAATTTTGGAGCTCAAACATCTCCTTAATTTGCCCTAATAAATTAGTTTAAACCGGAAATATTCGTAGAGTCGTCACTCATCTCAATATATTTTTAGTTTGGTCCGACGAAAAATCTCATCAGATGCCAAGCATGCAGTCTAACTCCGTTGAGTCCTTCACTCTTCTCGATATCTTTTAGATTTGGTCCGCCAGAAAATCTTATTAGATGCCAAGCATGCAGTCTAACCCCGTTGTAGACAACCACCGTGATTGTTGCACACCTCCTGCTTTGATAGTGCCAGTGTGTTGTTGCCGCGTTCTGCACCCTTCTCACCAATATTTCTACAACTGCCAGAAAAAGATGAAAGCATTTTCTTATTTTACCCATTTTTCATTAGCCGTCAGCAAAGTCTACAAGTTGCAATGGCGAGCAATAGATAAGAGTTTTTTTCCCCTCCTTTTCTAATGGATTATGAACCGGTTGTCATATTGGTTTCAATGCCAAACAGCAGATAGTATTACCACAATCTCCCCATTTGTTCGCGGGGAGGTAGAGTTATTCGGGCAAACAGAGAATTTTTTTTTTTAGTCAATATGCTCCACATGCTTATCAATAATCTGGGACTTTTGGCTTGATTCTTATTTGCATCAAAATTATATACAGGTTCAGATTTAAATGAAGCTCCTTGAAAGTACTACTTCCATCCCAATCTCTCTTCTTCCTTTTTTTTGTGGTTAAAAAAGGAGGCAATTAGCGTAATAACTCTCTCCGGACGTGACCATAAGAGCATTCCTTAGTGCAGAATGTCCGGTCAGAGTCATATCTACTACCCATTGAGTGAGCATGTCATCACATCATCAGTAAAACCACCAACCAATCCAAGCTCACCTACCATATCAATATCTCTGTGACAATTTCTTTAGAACTCTAGAAGAAACAATTAAATACAAATAATTTGTAAGACACATAGCAGTTAGTAGATAACTACACATCAGAATGAATCAAAAACCTTATTCAAATTAATCAAATACCTTTTTCACCAGCTTCCATCAGTCCAGGGAGTGCACTTGTTCCACAGCTAGTGACGGTAAGATTGCCATAGCCTCTCCATCAAGAACAGAATCTCATCATTCTTGAAGCACTTTGACTTGAATTTTACTCTGTTATAAAACTTTGAATTAATTCAGAAGGTCAAAATGTTTACAGTGGGAGAACCTCTTTGGCGACAGGGCTTACATGTACTTTTTCTTGTCTTCTTTTAGTCTCATCGCATGTACCTCACCAGTTACTTTGTCTCCAATACAGACTGGCAGCCTGAAATTCAAGCATTGGGATATACAGCTCCAGGCTACGAATTACGAATAACATTCACAAAAATTAGACCAGCTTGGAAAGAAAAAATCTTGCAACTATGCTTTCTCAGACCAGGTGATGTTTCGATTGATAAGCCCACAGATGCTGCATCATGAAGGAGAATTTTCCTAATGGGCATGCTTGGATGCTTATGAACTATTTAATTGAAAAAAATTATTGAGACATTCTTAAATTTTTTTAGATAATCCTTTAAATAATTTAAATAAGAAAAGTAGACAGAAATGGTAAAAGATTCCAAAAAATTGCGACTTACGAAATGGAAAGAAATGATCCTCGGGAACAGGGCCGCAACAAGCATCCCATGAACAAGTATATCTTCAAATCCAGCATTTCGAGCAACCTTGGAATCAAAATGCAAAGAATTTGAGTCGTGACTCACCTTAGAAAATTCAAGGACATCTTCCTCGCTAAAAACTCTTGTTTGCCTTGAGACATCTCCAGGTTTTAGGACATTTAACTGCAGAAGATGAAAAGCATCTCACAGAGGGGGCACTGCTTGGACGTAAACTCCTTATGAACATAGTTGTAGAAATCTTGAAGAGGTATTCTAATCTTGTCCCTGAGATCCAAATTGAAGAAGACTGCAGCATAATATTGTCAGCAAAGCAAGGCCAAAGAGAACAATTGTACACAAATTAAATGCCTTGATGAACGAAAAATGACCCTCAGTGAAAGTACATATCTTTTTGGGTTTTCGCACCTATGACAGAGTGAGAAGCATGACCATTCCAAAGGCGCAATACAATGGAATAGCATTTCAAATATACTCTTAGAAGTCTAACCAAAATTCCTTTCCAACAAGCCAACTATTCTACATTCGTCCTACGTATCACCGATAAGACCAACAATAACCCATCGAAGTTGAAAAGAGGATTCAAGATTTTAATCCATGGTCTGAGGTTTACCCATATTTTTGTTTTATAAATTATATTCAGATTCTAATAATTAATATATTTTCAAGCATTTAATATGAAATTTGATCAAAAGAAACAAAAACAAGAAAAACGAAAACGAAACAACCTAATCCTTCCTCTAAAGTGGTACAATCAAAACAAAGAAAATCCATAAAAGACCATAATCATTTTGACAGCACTTTTTCTTTTTTCTTTTTTGGGGGCACTTCAATTGCCCTTGCAAGTTGCAACCCCCTCTCCTACCCACCAAAATAAGAAACCTTTTTTCTCCAGCCATCTGAAATATCAAGGAGAATGAACCATTCTGTTAGTTATAATTTAATACCCCGACCCAAAAGTCTAAACGGAAAGAATACCGCTTGAAAATATCATCCCAACCAAGAAAAAAAACTCATAAAAATCTCTATTTCATCTTCAATATTCAAAATGAATCCCAACAGTTTAGTCAGAACACTACTAAAAACACAAATCTTTAAATACTTCTCTTAACAAGAGTCTCAATAAAGAATTTCTCAAATAAACAATAAAACTACTAAAGTCTCCAGATGACTCTTTATTCAAATATTCTGCATCTTGCAACTAATCTCAGAAACTATAACTCGTGTTCTTCTATTACTCGCTGCCACCAACCTCTAAATCTGAAAGATAAGAAATAAGTGGTGAGCTACAACTAGCTCAGTAAGTAGCAGGTCAATAGGGTAGGGGAAAAGACAATTTATCACAGTAACCAAAATTCAAAAATAAACACTGTGAGTCATACCAAATCCAAAATACAAGTTTGTAACAAAAATATCCAAGGCCGCGCAATATAGGGAAATCACCAATGGTCACACAGACCTCCAGGCCACACAGACCTCTAGGCCATAAAGACCTCCAAATATTAGGTCACACAGATCTTCAGGCCACAAAGACCTTCAAATACAACGAGGGGTATCAAATTGGTCACACATACCACAAAGATATTTCGCCAGCGCAAGAACAATTTTCACAGTATATTCACAAAATAAATATATTCCAACAGCCCAACATTTCAAGCTTGATATTTCAAAAAAATTTGTTAAATCTAAACCTGTTCATCTTTATCAAAAATTTGTACATTTTTCCCATTTAATAAATCAAAACTATATAAAAATAGTGCACGTTTTAAAAATCTATTTCACCAATGACAAGAGATTTAATCTCGCACAAAGACATATTTTTAAATCAATTTCATCTCACAGAATAATTAAACATTTCGTGCACTTAGATTCCACAAAGTTTAGAGGAATAAAATCTCATTGTTAAGCCACTTACCTCGACGCTTAACCGAAGCTAAATATTTCACAAAGAATTGCTGAAAAGTCAATCAACACCTAGAATCCATTTGAAAATCAGTCAATTCGTCATCTTAATCCTCACACATCTCCAATGTAATTTTAATAATAAAATTCTAGCAACAATCACACCTGAATACCAATAGCCCTATGAGAATACGTTATTCCCACAATTGTGAAATTCCTCAAAACCACCTTTAATTACCCTACAACAACAACAAAAATTAATATGAGAAATCTAGAAATCTCATATCTAAAAATCCATCAAATATAGAAACTTGGACAAAGTGAGTTTGAATAAAAAGTGAGTTTTGCGAGTACAAGGTTTCAAATTGAACATTGCGTTCAAAATCGTGAAACTTGCGAAAGGGATAACTTATCCCTAACGCACCGTTTCAGTTTTCAAACTTTGATTTTTTTTTAATAGTGGGTATTACAATCTCCCCCCTTTAAAGAAATTTCATCCTCGAAATTGACTTACCGAAATCAACGAATAAACCAGGATATTTGGACCGCATCTCATCTTCTTGTTCCCATGTTGCTTTTGTAATTGTTTGATTCTTCCAAAGGACCTTCACCAAAGATATCGTCTTAGTCCTCAACACTTGCTCTTTACGATCCACAATTTGGACAGGAACTTCTTCGTATGACAAGTCTTCCTTAAACTGAATTGGTTGATAATCCAAAATATGGGATGGATCAGAAATATATTTTCTCAACGTAGAAACATGGAACACATTGTGAATCCTTTCTAAACCGGGCGGTAGTGCGAGGCGATACACAACAAAGCCGACCTTCTCCAAAATCTCGAATGGTCCCATGTAACGAAGACTTAATTTTCCTTTCTTTCCAAAACGTATTACTCCCTTCATTGGAGCAACTCACAAAAATACTTTATCTCCCACTTCGAATTCCAGTTCATTTCTTCATTTATCTGCATAACTTTTCTGTCTACTCTGAACTGCTTGCAGTCTCAATAGAATTAACCCAACTTTCTCACAAGTCTTTTCTACAATCTCCGAACCAAGAATCTTTCTTTCACCCACCTCATCCCAACAAACTGGAGATCTACATCTCCTACCGTATAAAGCTTCATAGGGAGCCATCCTAATACTAGAATGATAGTTATTGTTATACGCGAATTCAGCTAATGACAAAGCTTCAGTCCAACTACCTTTAAAATCCATTACATAAGCTCTTAACATATCTTCCAAAGTTTGAATGGTCCTCTCTGATTGTCCATCTGTTTGTGGATGAAAGATCGTACTGAATTTTAACTGCGTACCAAAAGCTTTCTGCAACCTTTTCCATAACTCAGAAGTAAATCTTGGGTCTCGATCTGATACAATTGTCACCGGTATTCCATGTAATCTCACAATCTCCTCAGCATAAAGTTGCATCAATTTATCCAAAGTATAATTCTTCCGAATAGGGAGAAAGTGCACCGACTTCGTTAATCAATCCACCACAATCCATATTGTATCATGACTTTTAGGTGATCTTAGTAACCCCGAAACAAAATCCATACAAATATATTCTCATTTCCATTCAGGAATCGGAAGTGGTTGTAATAACCCTGAAGGTCGTTGATATTCAATCTTCACCTGTTGGCAAGTAAGACATTGTTCTACAAATTTGGCTACCTCCCGTTTCATATTAGTCCACCAAAAATTTCCATGAAGATCCAGTTACATCTTAGTACTTCCCGGATGTACTGTAAAACGTGAACGATGTGCATCTTCCAGAATTTCTCTCTTTATTTGCGGGTCATTCGACACACAAAGTTTGTTTCTAAACTTCAATATACTATCATCTGTCAACTTAAATTCAGATTTCTCCCCACTACACACTTTGTTCATGAGTCTTAACAATTCTTTATCCTTATCTTGATTACTTTTTATACTTTCAACCAAAGTAGGTTGTACCTTTAAATTTGCCAAATAAGATGAGGAATCTCCCACTATCACCTCTATGTTATATCTCTCCAAATCTAACAAAATATGCTTCTGTGTAGTCACCATAGCAGGTGTCCAAGACTTCCGACTAAGTGCATCTGCCACTACATTCGCCTTACCATGTTGATAATGTATTAAGCAATTATAATCTTTAATTAATTCCAATCACCTCCGCTGCCTCAAATTTAATTCTTTCTAAGTAAATACATACTTCAAACTCTTATGGTCAGTGTATATCTCACACTTCTCTCCGTACAAATAGTGTCTCCATATCTTCAAAGCAAAAACTATTGTTGTCATATCTAAATTATGAGTAGGATAATTCTGTTCATAATTCTTCAATTGGTGAGAGGCGTAAGCAATAACTTTACCCTGTTGCATCAAAACACAACCCAAACCTTTTCGAGAAGCATCGCTATATATAACAAAACCTTTTGAACCTGAAGGTATAGTCAATACGAGAGCAGATACTAACCTCTGTTTTAATTCTTGGAAACTCTTCTCACATTTTTCTGTCCATTCAAATTTCACATTCTTCCTCGTTAACCGTGTCAGTAGCACAGCTATACAGGAAAACCCTTCTATGAACCTTCTGTAATACCCGGCCAAGCCCAAGAAACTTCTAATTTCACTCACATTGGTTGGTCTTGGCCAATCAGTTATAGCCTCGACTTTACCCGAATCAACAATAATCCCCTCGCTAGACACCACATGACCAAGGAACACAATCTTCTCAAGCCAGAATTCACGCTTTTTCAATTTGGAATATAACTGCTTCTCCTTTAATGTATGCAATACCATCCTTAAATATTCTTCATGCTCCTCTCGGATCTTTGAGTAAATCAAGATATCATCAATAAAAACTATCACAAATTTATCCAAATATTCTCAGAATACTCGATTCATCAAGTCCATAAAGGCAGCCGGTGCATTCATTAACCCAAAAGGCATGACCAAAAATCCATAGTGTCATTATCTTATTATAAAAGTTGTCTTTGATACATCCTCACTCTTAACCTTCAGCTGGTGATATCCTGAACGAAGATCAATCTTAGAGAATATATTTGCTCCTTATAATTGATCGAATAGATCGTCAATCCGCGGTAGAGGATACCTATTCTTTACCGTAACTCGATTTAACTCTCGATAATCAATACACAATCTCATGCTACCGTCCTTCTTCTTAACAAACATAACAAGAACACCCCAGGGGGACACGCTTGGACAGATGAACCCCTGTCCAATAATTCTTGTAACTGATCTTTCAACTCTTTTAGTTCCATAGGTTCCATCCTATACGGTGCCTTAGAAATTGAAGCAGTACCAGGGACTAGGTCAATGAAGAATTCAATTTCTCGCTCTCGGGGTAGGCCTGGTAAATCCTCGGGAAATACCTCTAGAAATTCCCTCACTATTGGAATTAACTCCAACTATGACTCTTATTCTTTAGTACCAATCACACTGGCCAAATACCCATGACACCCTTTATGAAGTAATTGATTGGCTTTTAATGTCGAGATCACACATATTGGTTTGAGACTCAACAGCTTAAAACGGAACTCCACATCATCTAAAGGTTTGAAAATTACCTCTTTCTCAAAACAACATATGTTAGCATGATAAGCAGACAACCAATCCAATCCCAGGATGACATCAAAATCATACATATCAAGCAATATTAGATCTGCTAATAATTTTCTATTCTCAATGCAAATTTCACATGGCTTAAGCACAAGACTCGCAATCAAAGCATCACTCATTGGAGTAGAAACAGACAACTGATAATCAAGCTGCTCGGGTTCTGATAAAGTGTTTAATATGCTTAATTAGGTGGCTTAAGTGAATTAATTTTTTAACTAAAAATGAATTAATCTCTTAATTAAGCACCATATTTTAGTATTTGAGCTAAGTATATAACAGTTGACGTTTTACACTTAAAATAAATTATTTATGCTGTTGTTGTAACAACTTCAATGTTTTTCCTTGTTTCGCTCGAGCAGTTGTTGAGCACCAGTCGAGCGTGTTGAATCTGTATTGAATCCTCCAAGGGCGCTCGAGCGGTTGTCGAGCGCCTGTCGAGCATGAGGAGTCTGTCTGAAATTTTCCAAGGACACTCGAGAGTGTGTTGAACGCTTTACTCAGGGCATTTTTGAAAGACAAACATAGAACAACTTACGCTGAGCTGGAAAGAAGCATATTCAGCAGTTACAAGATGGGCAATGCAGAAGGGACACGCGAGGACCAAAAGGGGGCACCAATCTGTTGGGGTTTTTATTTTTTTTTATTTTTGTTTATTTTTGTTCTCCTTTTCCTTGGGCGGAAGGAGCTTTCTCTATATATTTTGGGTTGAATTGATTTAAAGATAGTAAGACCGCAAGGGACAATCTATCGGATGGTAAGTTAGACGTATGGTCACTTGTCCTTATTACTACTTTTCTTTTCTTTTCTTGTTCCTTCAATAAACATGTACTTATCGTTCAGATGTTCATTGCTGCTTTTTTTTCTTGTTGTAGTCATACAGAAGGTCAAAGATCCAACTGCTATTGATTTTTACAAGAGAGCCCGGACGCACAAGGATGGAACTTGGGTATGCACAGAAGCCGAACTCCTATATGTAAGTTACTTCCATCAAAGTAGACAACACTTTGAAGATTTACAAGAATTTCAAATTTCTTTTTAAATCGCTTAATAGATAGACGTTTCATAGAACTATATAATGAGTTTATTTGTGAAAAAAGAATAAAATGACAGAGCTTCAGACTGAACGTGATACAGACAGACAAAATAAAAACATTGCAAATGAAATCATGGTTGAAGTGCTTGGTTGGAGGGGAAGTTACGTCAAGAGTATGGGACAATCCGTAATTCCTCCTCCCTCATTATAAGCACGTTCTTCAACAGTTGCTCGATTGTCCAGTCAAGTGGACAAGTAAAAATCAGAAGCGGATTAGTATAAAGAAGCGGTTCAAAACTATTCAACCGAAATCAAGTAGTTGACTGCTCATTTCAAGGAACACACCAGCAAGTGTGGAGGACATGAACAATCTTCTGACGAGGTTCAAGACAATGACCACCTTAATGATGAGGTACAACATAATGATATTGAGCAGCAGCATCAAGAGTTGTTGAAAGGAGTGGTGGATGGTCCTCATGGAAGGAAGTTGAATTATTTTTACTTTGTTTGGTCTTCGGGAACAATTTCTTATTTGTTTCAAGGTATTTATTGTCATCTTTTTATTTTGTGTTTTGAACAATTTCTCCAAGTTTTACTTTGTTTGTTTACTGTAATTGCCACGACGTTTTTGTTATTGTGGTAATCTAATCGTACTTTTACGTTGCCATAAAGTTTAAAAATGTGGATGGTGCTTACTGACCCCTAAGAAAAAAATACACAAAAACAAAGAAAATGTCACGCAAAATGAGTTGCCACAACAACAAAAAATGAAGTACGAAAAAATAAAACGTGGCAACAAGTATATCGCCATAACAACAAAATTGACACAATAAGAAAAAAATGTGATGGAAAAGATAGGGCCACAACCAAAAAAATGATACCAGAAGAAATAAATTTTCACCAAAAATATATGACCACATAAAAAAATGACACAATAATACATAAACGGTCGCCTCAAATATATAGCCACAACCATTAAAATGACACGAAAAGAATTAAAACCTGGCGCAAAGTGGATGGCCACAACCGAAAAAATGACACCAAAAGAAATAAAATCTGTCGCAAACTGTATGCCCGCAATCGAAAAAACGACACAAGAAAAATAATTTGTTGCGCAAAATATATAGCCACAACAGAAAAATCGTCACCATAAGAAATAAGATGTGGCAGATAAGACATAGCCACAACAGAGAAACGTCACAAGAAGGCAAAATATGTGGCAAAAACAATATTGTCACTTTAACAAATCGACACAACATATAACAATAAAAGTCACTAAAACTTTGTAGCCACGTTAATGCACGTAGTGAGAGCGGGCACTTGAAAAAGGGTAATACGGTAAATTCACCATTACTTATAACCATGGAACAAAATTTGTGGGAAAGAAAGAATTCCACATTTTTCTAAGTTTGTGGAGTTATTTAGCCACGAAAGATTCCATGTATTTCCCCACATTTTTTAACGTGGACGGAACCATCCGCCCACACAAAGACTTGTTCCTAACCCCAGATTTCTCGTGACAAAGATCTCGTAACGATGGTCCAACATTTTTTAGTAGTCACTAAATCACATAAGGCCACGTTTTCATGCCTTTAACCACACAAAAAAATATGGCCCCAGCTCATTTTTCTTGTAGTGACGGGTCCTGCCACACTAGAGTGCTATCCCCATCTTGAACAAGCACCAGACCGAAGATGAGGAATAAGAGAAAGGATGCCTCTCCAAGCCCATGTTGCCACCCTAGGGGATGGAGAAGTCCAGATAGTATGGGACCGAAGATATTTGGCTTGACAAAGAGAAGCCCAAAGAGAAGGAGTTGATGTGATCAACTTCCAGCCCTGACGAGCCAACAAAGCAACATTCATGCGGGAAAGGCAGCAATACCTAGACCTTCATGGCTTTAGGCAAACACATGGAATGCCAAGATTTAAGAGACAATTGATGGGGGCGTGAGGGATCAAATCCCCACCAGAAATTTTTCAGATGCCCATTAAGAGAAGAAATCCAGCCAGGGGTAATAATAAAGAGCTCGTGATATTGGAAGGCATGGATGTGGCTACCGTCGATAGCAAAGTGGTACGACCCGCTTGAGATAATAATTTAGCTTTCCAGCCCGCAATCCGTTTGAGAACTTTATCTTGGATTTCAGCTAATACACTCGATTTCGATCGGGGAAAATTAGAGGCAGCCCAAGATGTCGCAACTTAGCTGGCATACGCTGTAAATGCAGAAAATCAGTAATACACAAAGATTTCTGCTGAGATATACAGCAGATTTTACATAGCCTGCTGTGCTGAAATATACAGCAGATTTTTGGCGGTTTAATAGTTGACCCGACCAAGACATATAAGTATCAAGACAATGATTAAGATGTTGAGCGTCATGGATAGAGGCACGAGAAAAAAACAGGACATCGTCCGCGAAGAAGAGATGCGTAATCGATGGGGCTGATGAGTTAAGTTTAATACCATCATCGATGGGGCTGATGAGTTAACTCATCATCGATGGGGATGCTGATGAGTTAAGTTTAATACCCTTGATCAAATGATGTTGCTCAGCTCTAGAAATTAAGCGGGACAGAAACTAAGAAACCATCAGAAATAGAAAAGGAGAAAGTGGGTCTCCCTGTCTTAGACGGTTAGACCACGGGAAGCTGAAAAATGACCATAAGGTCTCCCGTTAAGCAGAAGCGAATAGTGAGGAGTAGAGATACATGTCTCAATCCATGATACCCACCGTAGGGAAAACCAAAGTTACGAAGAACAGTGGAAAGAAAGGGCCACTCAACACGATCGTATGCTTTGGCCATGTCTCCTTTGATGGCCATCCAGCCCGATCGGCCTTGCTTGTGTTTCATGCTGTGAAAAAGTTCCACAGCCCGATCGGCCTTGCCTGTCTGTGTACTTATTTAAGCTTATCAATGAATGTTTTATCTTGCCAGAGAAAAAAAAAAGCTCCGAACCTGTTTGTATGAATGTCAAGCCACCACTCTTGTTTATCTATGTCATAAGGACTGTTAGCATTAAGAAAAACTTCATAGTTCGTTTTTCTTTCTATTTAGCGACTTCTGATATAACAATGTAGCTCTGTTGATGAAATTTTAAGGCATAAGCCCCGCCAATTAACTGTGTAGTTTAGAAGCGGACACAGGGTGAAGATAAGTGATGATTAACGTTTAGTTAAGAATTAAGAAACTTTTTGATAAGTCAAAAATTTTACAACCAAATATCAAAATCTCAAAAAATTTACACAAATTTCAGCATTTTTTCGCACCAATTTCATTACTTTTTCATAAAAAATTATATAAAATATTCTCTCTCTTTAATTTTTTTTTTCGAACTTATTACAAATCCTTATAAATAGTAAACTTTCAAAATTTTCTCCTATAAACTCAAAATTCTTAAAAATTTTTACTTTACAGACATCACCACTTACATCAAAAGTTTAATAGGGTTGCTTTCTAGTACATTTTTACTTCACATTTGTATCATTATGACAACTGCAACAGTCGGGCATGCACCCACAGAAGTGTAGCAATCTAAAAATTTACAATATATAAGGTAATCAATTTTACACCAACGAATCATCACAGCCTATGACAAAATACATCTGATGCACAGATATCACGTACATATAGTACATGGCTGTTGCACATCCCAAACAACATATCCATCAGCGTATGGCTCTAGCTGCATAGACCACAAAAGGCCTCGCATGGCATGTTCTGCTTGCTGCCTCATGCATCGAAGAAGCTGATTGATAAGATTTGAAGAGATCAGTGCTTTCTCTAGCTGGGTTTACTATTCGGATCAGCTTGTGTAAGGGTTGGTACACGATCAGGGTTTGTGTTAGTAGGACAAACATAATCGAATCGACAAAACCGGCATTTCCAACGCTCTTCCTGTGGAGTGCAACTTGCTTCTCTCTCTCCCAGCCAAAACTCAAGAGACCGATGAATTTGACTCTTGAGCCAATCAGAATCATATGCAAAATGATCTTCACCAAGCACTTCATTGTCCTTCTGGAATTCATATCTGCTCCAAATCCACCAAATAGGCATCTCATTGAAAAGGAATTGTATAAGATTGTTTGCAACAATGTATTGGTTCAATTTATGAAGAAACAAACATCTCTGTTAAAAAATTTAACTTAAATGTCTCTTTCTAAAGCAATCACATGTTAACTAACCTTCTTGTAAGTTAATGTTCTTTTGGGTTAGTAAACAGATGAGAACCTTCTTGTAGGTCAATGTGAACTAACTAGTTCTGAACCCATTCTGGTCTCAGAAATTAGAACAACCTGATGAAGTCTGGCCCAACCGAGTAACACCCGATGAGGAGGGAAGAAATGACAGTCAGATAGTCAAAATATTAAATTGGATCAGTTCCCTCCCTCATTTTGTGCTTCCCATCGAAAATCTTGCAAAGTGAATCCAGAAGTCCAACTACTAAATATGATACCTCCTATAGCTTCAGCTATCTGAACTGCGCAAAAAATTGTGATACAAAGACATCTCCAGCACTAATTTAGTACCTACCTCACTAACAGCTGGTCATGAGCACGGGGCAGCATGCTGCATTTATGTTCATAATATCTCAGCAGCTCATCAAGGGTCTGTACACCCAAAGCAAAAGAATCAAAATTTTTATCTGTTAGTTATCCAAAACAGTTCACCTGTGACTGCACACTGTTTACAGGTTACGTTAAACATTGATTACCATTTAACTGATTTAGAAAGGTTCATGTCATTTACTTGGAACATATCTTAGTACATGAAAAACAGAACATAATGGAATATGAGCATCCCTAATTTCTCAGAGTAAAGTAACCAGAAATCCAAAACACGGTATATTTACCATTGCAGGGAAACCTGACTCAGTAGTGTTCTGTTGGATTTCTTTGGATAAGATGTAAGAAGGATTCAAGGAAAAGAAATCGAGAAACTTCTTGGCGGGGAATTTGTGGGCTACGAGATTGTCCCACAAATACTTGTAGCACATCAGTTGAAGCCTGCCGATCGAAATATTATGCATGTTACAATTTTTTAGATGCATTATAGTAGTTGCTCATCTTAATCCACTTTGAAGGCCACTGTAATTTTCCATACCTTCCTTTTCTTATCTGTGCTTCTGCAGGTAGTGTATCTTTCACACGAGTCTTTGTGTCTACTAACATCGGTTTTCTATCAGCTTCAGTTACTGACATTCGGACCTCATCAACCATTCCCACCAGCCAAACACCTTCTGCACAGCCTATCCTAATGTAGTATAGTGCATCAGCATGGAAGAAAGAGGTTATAAAGATCTATGCTCCAAATTATATCTGCGCTTCCATATGAGGAGGGAGAGAGGTGAGAGGGAGGGACCAAACAGAATGAAGGAAAAGAAAAATCCCCTCAGACCCAAATGAGGAGGTACCTGTCACTCTTCAGATTCTAAAATTGCCCAGACAAAAAAGCAGAAGTGTTTCTAAAACCAACGAAAGTTATATTACATATTACCGCCCATTAACCCCATTGCTTTGCCAAAGGCAAGAAGAAGATTCCATAAACTTCTATTAATCCACGGATTGTTTTCCATGCTTATCTACTGATATGCAAAGCCTTATTGGATTAGGACTATTCCCATGAAATCTAGAAAAAAAAAAAAAACTGTTCTTATATTAATCCTTGGATAGTTTCCCATCCGGTAAGACAAAAACATGTAACCCGTGATAGCCAGAAGATATGTTTACCATGAGAAGACAGAAATTGGAGAGTGAAATAACTGCAAATTATTGAACTTACAGGGGTAATTCACGTGTCAATCCATTAGACAATAACTGGTTGGCACCAATTATGAAATTTATAAGTTTCTTAGCCCATCCATCCTCGATTGAGTTGCCTTGAACTTCCACTTTTTTTGTAACCTGCCCAAAAATACAGTCAGTGCGAGATTATTGTAAAAAGTGCATTCAGGAGGAAGTAGAAGGTGCCAAATAGAAAACAAAGCAGCGAGTTCGCTGATCAAAATGTGGACAGAGAAGCGCTAGTCACTTGAATGATCTTCCAAAGGCAAAATGACTTTCAGAGGCTAAAATGACTTGGAGTTTTGTAGTTTCATTACTATGTCCTCCAACTATGCTTTCTTTGTCCCCTTTCGCCTTTGTATGTAAGCAAATTAAGAGACTATAAAAGGAGCTTGCTTACATACCTCTTCTTCAAGTTTTGCATGGCGAGCTCTACCTATTCTCATAGCTTCTGTAATCTTTCGACTCCCAAAGCGAAGTTCAAACTCCTTTTGTTTTTCGCACCATTCCTATACCGTGAGCAGGAACTGAGAATGAATGCGAGATAAATATGTTTAAAAAAAAACCCAAAACATATCATATTAAGCATATATCTTTAAAATGCACATGATTCGCATAACATCCCAGAGAGAGACAGAGAGACGATGGGATAGACGCCAAATAGTTTTTAAGCGCCAGCACAATGCCCAATAACTGTGGGGATTATAATCATTGTAACGGGGATGACAACATTTTTCATGGGTAGTAGTTTTGAATTGAAATTTTGAATACAGTTTAGTAGTTTCCCTGCTCTAAAACCATAGGTGTCTGACGGCCACTGAGTGAAATGTCCTCTCCTGCTTTCATCTCAGCTTACTCTCTCACTTTTGTGCCCCACGTATACATGTTCCTACTTATGAACCTCACAGGGATTACACTTTGTAGGTGTTCACAGATGACTCCGCCCAGTAGAATATAATCAAAATTCAAAGCAATTTGCAGTTAGAACAAGAATGGTCCGATCATTGCAAGAGTTGATCTCCGACCGTCAACCTGTTCAAGATATGCGAGGCAAAAAAATGCACAGACAAGATCAAGGTGATGGCAGACCCTGAAGGTTGATTACTTAACTGAAACCTGAAACACAGGATGCATCTAAGATTAATGCATGAGCAAGCACAGGTCAATTTGACAGACAAGAATGATGAATACTAAGCCAGGGATCCCTTTTGAATTGAAATTTTGAATACAGTTTGGTAGTTTCCCTGCTCTAAAACAATAGGTGTCTGACGGCCACTGAGTGAAATGTCCTCTCCTGCTTTCATCTCAGCTTACTCTCCCACTTTTGTGCCCCACGTATACGTGTTCCTACTTATGAACCTCACAGGGATTACACTTAGTAGGTGTTCACAGATGACTCCGCCCAGTAGAATACAATCAAAATTCAAAGCAATTTGCAGTTAGAACAAGAATGGTCCGATCATTGCAAGAGTTGATCTCCTACCGTCAACCTGTTCAAGATATGCGAGGCAAAAAAATGCACAGACAAGATCAAGGTGATGGCAGACCCTGAAGGTTGATTGCTTAACTGAAACCTGAAACACAGGATGCATCTAAGATTAATGCATGAGCAAGCACAGGTCAATTTGACAGACAAGAATGATGAATACTAAGCCAGGGATCCCCATTGCAAATACTCGGAACCCTTTCTCTTGCTACGTACCAACTACACAGTGAGGTCCTGGGAGGAAACGCACTCGTGCCTACAACCAAAGACTACGACCATTGCACCAAACAAAGTCCCCTCACCTAGTGGCAATTAACGGTTAATTTCTAGCGCTTAACTCTGTTTCTTTTTCTTTCTTTTTTTCGGGGGGGGAGGGGGGGCATGTGGCAGGTGCTGAACTTCTCCAGCTAGAAACTATATATGATGTCCGGAAAAGGGAATTTCCCTCAATAACGAAGAAAAAGGAACTATTTGACAGCAAGTGTACCAGGGCCTTCTCCTAGTAATTGTATGGTAACATTTTACAAGCGGCAGCTACAGCGTTGAGGTTGTAGTGGTTGTTAATTCAGTGACACAAAAGAAGTCCTTTATTACTGCATATCATTAGTTATTGATTAAATCAGACCCATTTCTCAACATCCAAAACGAAGGTAAACCAACCAAACGAAAAGAAACCTTTCATACCGTTGCAGTAATATCACTGACAGACAACGCACTATTACTCTTAAAACGATGCAAAAATGATTCAGCCACCCTCCTCTTCTGGGTACTCCAAAGATTTCCTGACTCCTCAATATCGGGTTCCGCACCAAATGATAACCTCCTCTTGGCTAGGGAAGTGATTGATCGAATGGACCTCGAGCTTCCCTGGAAATGAGAGGGAGAGCTAGCCGCAGGGGTTGCAGAGGAAGAAAGAGAAGAGCAAGTGGCAGATAAGGCAGCTTCAAGAACAGCCATTTCTTCTTCGCTAACGAGCTCCATTTTGGACAGGAAAGTGATCGATTGGATGGACTCCGCGTTTCTCTGGAACTCAGTTGGCGAAGTAACTGCAGGGACTGCAGAGGAAGAAAGAGAAGAGCAAGTGGCAGCTAAGGCAGCTTCAATGACAGCCATTTCTTCTTCACTCACGAGCTCGACCGGAATGTCGAGATCAATACTCCCGTTAGTTCGGGTGCAGGTGCTTGTGCTCTTTCTGGTGATGGTAGAGCCAAGGGGTAGCTCACTGAGTGACCCCGAGGGTGGTGAATTGTTCATTCTGAGATGTCAGGGGAGATTCGTAGAGGAACGAGCGTTGCCGTCGCCAGGCTTTAAGGGAAGAGTCGGTGGTGAATCTTTTGCATCTTTGGCCTGAAGTTCGGAATCTCACTAACATTGTAATAAAGCTTTGGCCTTGAGCTAAAAGAGCCGTTGCACTCTGCTTTCTGTTGTACGGAACGCAAAAGAAACGATAAGGCGCTCTGATTTGTCCGATTGGTCCGATTGGTCTAGACTTCCAGTCGAGTAGGGGTGAACAGAACCGGACCGCAGACCGGACCGGACCGGAAAACCGGACCGGATTTCCGGTCCGGTCCGGTCCGGTCCTTTTTCTTAAAATGCGGTCCGGTCCGGTCCTCTTTAATAATAAATGCGGTTCGGACCGGACCGGATCGCATTTATTAAAAAAATATAAAAATATATATTTTTTTATATTTTTAATACAAATTATAAACATAAAACGTTTAATTTTTATCTAAACTAAAACTTAACATTTTTATATACACTTCCCATTTGAAATTAACCTAAAAAAAATTTTGAAAAAATTTTAAAAAAATTTCAAAAAAATTAAAACCGGTCCGGACCACTTAAGTGGTCCGGACCGGACCGCATTTAGTGAAACCGGACCGGACCACTTATAAGTGGTCCAGTCCGGTCCTATATTATTTAAGGACCGCAATGCTGTCCGGACCGGAATGCGGTCCGAAAAACCGGACCGCATTCCGGTTGTGCAGCCCTACAGTCGAGCTCTCCTGCTTTTCTTTTCTTTTCTTTTCTTTTCTCTTTCTCTTGATTGGGTAATTAATTATACACGAGCTCGCCTACTTTTATGTACTTTCTTTTCTTGAACGCCTACTTTTATGTACAGTTGATGTGAAAAAAGACGAGCAATAATAAGATAATGAAGGTGTGATTAATAATTAAGCAATATGTAATAAATGGATATTTGTTGTAAAATTCAATCCACAAGTTTTATTCAATATTCGTAACTAGAACAAACTGTTTCGAGGCAGCTAACCTCCAAATACTCCAAAGGAAACAATTACGTGATTCTTCTCTAACCCTTAAGCACGAACAGAGCCAAACAGGTATACCCCCCATCATGGGCTGGGTCTGTTGACAATTGGATGAGTTAACCTCAGCCCAAACTAATTAAACATAACGTAAAGATAATGGGTTGGGTCATGGCCCATGGCCCACTACTTGGCCTTTTGGAATTGAGCCCTAAACATAACACGCGACCAACACATACAGCCGCAATCCACCACTTCTCGAAGCCTCCTCGAAGCCTCCCACCGAAAGCCTCCACCTTTACCCTTCTTCTCCTCCATCGACCTATGACACAAGAACGTTTAATTTGTTGGTGTGTGGCCCCACGTGGGCTGCCGCAGGCCTCCACTCGTCGCCACCCTTCAAAGATAGATTCTCAAATCTCTTGTTTTCTTTTATCTTATGAACAGATTTGGGTTTATCCTTTGATTTTGGATCCTAAAATTCTCTATGGAACAAGAGTTGATCAACTGGGAGAGGTGTGAAGCCTGCTTGTCGCATCCCCTGCAACACAGCGGTGCCGCCATGATGGTTGATTTTCTCTTTTTCTTTGTTGGGATTAGGGAGTTAAGATCTTAGAATTAGGTTTGAATCTGTCTCTTTCTATCCTTCCCATTCCTATTTCAAATAAAGTTCTTGTTTGCCTTTTTTTTTAAAAGCAACAAAGTTCAATCAGACTGAATTAAGTCAACCTCGTGTTGCCTTCTAACATGTCAGGTGGAAACTACACAGGTTCCTTTCTTAGGAGAAGAGGTTTCTTAGTCCTTACCAGCTAAGCAAAGTAGGAAGGATCCTACATGTTCCTTTTTGTTCTTTTTTTTTTCTTTGGCCTTTTTGCTTTTCCTCTCTCCCTTTTGTTTTCTCTTTTTGGGTTAATTACAAAAAAATCCTCATTTCTCTCAAACTATACTATTTATTTTAAAATCTCCTCTAAATTTAAACTTGTGTCAACCCGACTCTTTAAACTTAAAGTAAATATGTCATTTTCATTTTGAATCCAATTTTAACATTGTCGTACAACGTATTCCACCACACATGATAAACACGATAAACACGTGAGTTGCCTCATAATGAAAAGATCAAACTACCCCAATTATTATTCGTTGAAATTGAAAGACTAGTTTGTCCCTATATGCGTGTATTTGACAACTTAGTCAAAATTAACGGTTTTCTCACATGCAACTGCCGAAGCCCTTTCTTCCTCATCCACGGTCGAATAAGTGCTAGGATTTACAAATCGAAGATATTTGTGTGCATCGAAGAAGCGTGGGAGGTAAGTCACCTAATTACCTTATGTTTTCAATATCAAACGCTTTGTCCAACTCTTTCAAGAGCTCCGAGACTGATTCAGGATTCGACTTATTATCCACCTGGCTACCAAGAAAAGCAACTTTTCTGCTGGACAAACATTCGTGTATCTCTTGTAACTCCTCTGCCCTTTGTCTTTCTCTTCCAATTGTCGAAACAAGTTTTATGCACGACCTTTTTCCTCAACAGCCTTCTTCCTTTTAGCTTTTGTCAGCTTCTTTTCCTCCTCTGCTCTAGCCATCTCACAATATGCACGCTTTCACTCTTTGATAGCCTTCTGTCTTTCTTCTAGTTGGGTTGGCATGAGTTTAAGTTAGGGAAATTTTGGGATAAATGATATAGTTTTTGGAGAATTTTTGTAATTAACCATTTATTTTCAAACAAACATATCAATCTAAAAGGTCTGTAACAAAAGGAGTGAAAAAAGACACTAATCAGACGTTTCGTTCCCCTAAATAACTTGTGTTAGTTTTTTGGTTGTCTATACGGTGGAAAACAAAACATAGTCTTCGCTTCTGGATACTATTCGTTTCTCATTTTAAATCTTCCATTACTTTCAGTTTGTCTATAAAATCCCAAACTTGTATTTTATATGACGGTTCCCATAAATAGTTTAAAACAAGAATGGTGGTTAATTATACAGATTTCAGTACAAAAATGTTCACAATTTTTTCAATTTTAATTTTCTTGGATTTACGAAACTCAACGGGTTGGCCGGTGGTTAAGGTTTGAAATCTTGGTGATATCTCGTTTACTATATTACTTAGTTGTGTAGGACGAAGAGGCTGCACAGATCTCGAGATTAGTCGAGCAAACACCCAGTTGGAAGAAAAAAAAGTTGTTTTCTCGAAAAACAACCCATGCATTAAAAACTAGTAAACAGAACAAACACAAAGACAACCGGACGAACACAACAAAGAGACAACAGAACGAACACAACTAGCAAGACCCCTGAACGGATCAGAGGAACCACTATAAACTCCATGCAGGGCAGAGGGAGTGGTGGCCGGACATAGTAGACAGAGCTACTAGGACCAGAACAAGCCAGTAAAGAAGGGCCACAAAGGGCGCTTAGCAAGACCCAACAAAGGGCCGGAAGAGAACCACAAGGACTCAGATAAACCCACCGAAGGGTCGGACACACAACCACGAAACATAACAAACAACAAGCCCTAAACAGAGGGGCAGGCCCAAACGGACGAAAGCACAACAAATAACAAGCCCTAAACAAAGGGGCAGACCCAAAAGGGTTTATTTCTGGTCGGACCGGCAGCGGCCAGTGGTAGGCCGAGGCTGAGGAGGAAAGGACAACGAAAAATGGGGGACATGAGCCACTGAGTCCTGTCCGGCGAAGAAGAGAACGAGGCGGAGGCCGGAGGTGGCCGGACGCGCTCCAAGAGTGGTCGGCGCGTGAGATTCAAGCGCACCGCGTGGGGCGCGTGGATCAACACGCGCCGGCCTGGGAACGTCGGCCGACCATGGTTGTGAAGCGCAGCACCTACTGAAGTCCACCAGATGGCACGTGTCCACGGGGAAGGGGCGGAAACCTCCGAACTCCAAGGAGAATCCACTTGCAAAAAAAACCAAACAAAACACCAATACCAGCCACAAACCAAGCGAACCAGAGAAGGCCAAGGGAGAGAGAAGAGGGAGGAGCGAAAAAAGAAAGGGGAAAAGGAGGAGGGGGGATGAGGGAGCCGGAGCTCCCCCTCCTCTGTAGGGATGCAAGGGGTTGGGGAAGAACAGGGGTTTTTTTTTGTCCGAAGAGAAACGGGTTCACTGCAAAGAAAAAAAAAAGTTAAATTGCATGCATTGGTTACAATGTTGGCCACATACGTTTCAGCAAATCTCACCTCTATAGTCTATATCAAAACCCACAAGCTTTTGGATCAAGACTTGCATCCCCCTCAATTTCTCCAAACATCATTCAGTTTCCTTCCCTGTTCGTAGACCCCGCCACCCCAACCAACCTAGCGGAGACGGTAGACCCCTAGAGAGAAGCTCACGAGGGAAGAAAAGGAAAGCAATTACGGAAAAAGGACGGTCTTTTTTACTCTCTGTCACTTCGTTGTTTTGTTGAGAATGAGAAGTTGAGAAATGAAACAGAGACAGCCAACCCAACCCGGAAGCTAAAACTTCCAGCAACAGTACCCAATGAATCTTGCAGTCTATAAGCTGTCATTAGACAAGCTGGAGATTGATGACAAAATGGAATACACAACTATCTGGGGAGTGTCCAAGACTCCCAAGTGCTTAACAAGCGCCAACCAAATGCAATAAAGACACCCACATAAACACTCGAGAAAAAGGCGAAGGTGTACACAAATATTTTCAAAGAAAGAATTTTATTTGACAACAAATCAATTTTACAACAATGGATCATCGAAGCCAACAACAAATGCACATCGTACATAGACAATACAGAATAATTGCACCTCCTAGAGGACAAATCCTCTAGTCAAAAGTACACCACAGAGAAGCATCAATAAGATTTATGCTTCTCTGCAGGATGTTTCTGTTAAGTTTCATCTCAATACCAATTGGCAATGGGAAGATGTGGCCCAACAGGTATATGAAGCACAAGATTAAATAGTCTCTAGTCAATGTGAGACTCTAACACTCCCCGTCACGTGCAAGCCAAATGAACATAGTCCATGCACATGACAACAAATGGGGAATACAAACAAGTGGGCCAAGCCCAGAAATAGTTGGCTTTGATACCATGTTAAGTTTCATCCCAATACAAATTGGTTATGGGAAGAGGTGACCCAACAGGTATATGAAGCACAAGATTAAATAGTCTCTAGTCAATGTGGGACTCTAACAGTTTCGACATTTTCTTCATTGAGCTGGTTTTTTTTCTCTTTTTTGAGAAAACTTATTGGTACACATTATGTCAGTAGTTTAGTCTAGCTTAGTGTACTATTGGAGTTGGTGTTTGTAGGGCTTGGAGTTTTATCAGGGTCATCGTTTACAGGACAGATAGAAGCAAACTGACAGAACCGGCATTTCCAACGCTCTTCCTCAGGCGTGTAACAGGCTTCTCGTTCCCCTTGCCAGAACTCAAGGCAAACCTGAATTTGATTCTTGAGCCAATAAGAGTCAAATGCAAACTTATCTTCTCCAAGTAATGAATTATCTTTCTGTAACTCGTATCTGCATGAAAACAACTACGTAAATACCTGTCCAAATGTGTGAAGTATCCAACACGAAGGAAAATTTCGATACTGGTTTACAACCTATTTCACAGTATAATAGCTAATTTATTTATAATGGCTACTAATTATTTTATTTTTTTCTGAATAAGAATGGCTACTCTTTAGCTTATGAAGAAAATGCCTATCCTTAAGGCATGAGAAGTGCCATCCCCCCAGGCCACATCAACCACAGCAGGGTGGCCAATAAAAAATTTAGCATTCTCTTCTTCAGAAAATATTTCATGTAGACTGGTCAGTCGGACAAATTTGACTGGAACCTGGAACCTTCAACTCAGGAGACGCTAAAACCAGTGGCTCATGGTCCAACAGAGATGCATACTAAATTCACTGCCTTGTGTTGTTGGCCATCCAACGTCTCAAAATCGTGTTCCAAGTCCAATTACTATTTGATACATGTATTGGTAATGAAAATCTCTAAAATGTAAGCTATGAAATATTCAAAACAATTTTAACCAAGGGGCAAAAAGCCACAAATTTTTCATTCATCTCAATAGTAGCTGGTCATTAGCAGGGTGCAGCATACTCCTTGTATTTCTGTAGAATCTCACCAAGTCGTCAAGGGTCTGCACAACCAACATAAAAGAACAAAATATAGTAGCATAAGCGGAGTTCCTAACTCATCTGAATACTTTGACACTATGTGATTCCCAATTTTACAATGATGTGAAGATTCACATGAAATAGTGCATAGACATAATCTAAGATAAATCAATGGTAATGAATCAAATCACATATGAAAAAGAAGCTCCTTCCACTTTTGTTAAAAGTGTTTCAACAAGTTTTTTTTCATTTTGAAAACTTCAGAAATGAGTGTAATACTGGTGGGAACATATAAGAGCAGCATGATCCATCAAACTATACACTTAATGGTTTACGAGAGAGAGAGAGAGAGCCCTTACCTCTACTGGGAACCCTGAGTCGGCAGTTTTTTCCCTGATATATTCGGATAAAATAGAATGGGGATTCAAGGTAAAAAAATATAAAAAAAAAATTGTTGGAGGGAAAATTGTCAGCAACCAAATTGTCCAACATATGCTTGTAGCACATTAGTTGAAGCCTGCCAAAATACATATGACTGTGATGAATCTGTTCCAATCCAGAATGTAACAATTCTTCCTCTATGCATACCTTCCATTCCTTATTTGTGGTTCAGCCGGAAGAGTGTCACTTAACGAGTCTTTGTGTCCACTAATATCGGGTTTCTTTCAATTTATGTTGCCGGCATACGAATCTCATCAATCACTCCCACCATCCAAACACCTTCTACAAAGCCTATTCTGATTTCATAAGAAGCTGTAGTCCATCAGAACGGGG
Organism: Myrica gale; assembly: GCA_963930655.1. Lineage (NCBI taxonomy): Eukaryota > Viridiplantae > Streptophyta > Magnoliopsida > Fagales > Myricaceae > Myrica > Myrica gale. The sequence continues at coordinate 10,483,729 of OZ005618.1, forward strand.
GAAATAGAATTTTAATATCAAGGTCAAAATTCCATCCAAAATGTCTGTCTGCATGTGTGTGTCTGTGTGTGAATAGAGAGAGATAGATTTAGTGATGCCAAAATATAAAGGGAAAATTTCCCCCCAGGCAGAATGATTGATATAAAATTTGTGTTCCATATGTCCAAATGCTGTCACTATGCTCTCCAGCAAAATAGAGAGCCTTTTTATATGCTTCTTTTGATGTTTATTGTCCACACTAATTTCAGCATATCAAAAGCATATGATAGAATTCAAACAACTATGGGAAAACATTAACTAACAAATAATCATTACCGTACTTCATCAATTAGCACAATCTTTTCAAGCTGGGACTCGTCCAACCAACATAAAAGTGTTATTTAAACATCTGCTCAGTATTCACATAGACCTTTGAACTATTTAATTTTAGCTATATAATAACACATATACTTCACAATGCATAAATCAGGATGATAACCGCCAACCGATATATATCTCAATTTACAAAGTTATCTTTCACAATCCAACTCACTTTTCCGAAAGATATCCTCTATCAAGAACAAAGTTATCTTTCACTCAACTATAATTCCATGTGATTCAAAGTTAGGCAATGAAAAATGCACTGAAATCATTGTCATGTGGTTGTAAAGAGTTAGCTACAACCCTGACAAGCCAACAATTGACTAAGGTGATAGCGAAAGATGAGCAAACATATACTGGCAACTCACGAGTTAACCCTTCAAACAGCAATTGATTCACACCAATCATAAAATTCAAAAGCTTCAGAGCCCATGTGTCTTCTCTAGATTTGACTCGGACTTTCACTTTTTTCACAACCTGCAGAAAACGCAATTTGGATGGATAATTGTTGCTAGTGAACATAAGAAAGACAGAAGGTGAAAGATAAAAGCTTCAGTTTGCAGTTAAAATGCGCCTGCATGAAAAAAACAGAGTAAGTCGCAATGTGCATGCATTTTTACTACTTTAGTTAGTGTTTACAACACTTAGCCACTTAATTCAACAACTTATTAGTTTCATGGAATCATATAAAATCCAAATATGTCTACCCATAAATTGAAGAGAAAGGAAAAACTTATTTAAGTTTTAGAGAATGATGAAAGTGCATCAACATTGATCAGAAAGCAAACAATTTTAGTCTTGGGAAGTTATAAGCTCATGTCAACAAGAGGCATGTATGCACAATGCAAGATTTGTTGCAGGAGTTTAATAGTGTACCTCTTCTTCAAGTTTTGTATCGTGAGCACTACCTACTTTCATAGCTGTGGTAGTTTTGCGCTTGGCACGGAGGAGAACAAACTCCATTTGTTTTTCACACCATTCCTGTTGTTAACATGAAACAAGAATCATAATCCCAAGCAAGGTGAAAAAATTTAAGTGCTACCAACATTAGAGTATGTCTGCTATTTGAGTCAGGTAAAAAAAAAGGGCTTTAGAAGTCAAATTTTGAAATCAATTAAATTAGTCGCTCACCTACAAACGAGACACCGAAAAGATAGGCAGGTGCTTGTTCTAGTAATGAAATCATTTGTCATTTGCTTAACAAGAATAGTCTGTCTAGTGAACTGATTTCCTATGATCACATCAGTCTCAGAATTATACCCTCATTTATGAGCCACCTGGATGAGTTTGTGTTTCATTCCAGTTGGGTCTCAACATAATGCAAACCTAAACCTCGATATTCTGGACTTCACACAATCAAAATTTCAGTAGCACCACTACAACCAAAACTACAATGATCCGCATAACAGAGGAAATGCTCAGAACACGTTGTGACGGAGTCAACTTGGCTCTTTTAAATTACAATCGACACCAAGAACTGTGAAAGAAATATTAAAACTGCAACAATCTAAAAGCATATCTACAAAATAAAGCAGGTCTCCTCCGAGTCATCTATACGGTATACCATCCCAGCAACGAGGTACAGCCACAGCTTAGTGCCGCCGCCTCAAGAACCATAGTTTACAGGTGGCACAACCTTAGACGAAGTTATTCGACAACGTACCACGATTACTAGAGAACATTCGGTTATGCAAGTCTCAAACAACAAGACAAACGGTAGCTTCGCCACTCAAAAACCAATACTTAACTAACATAAACTTAAACATAAGTGTAAGGCAACTAGAGCACAAACCCAACACCAAACCAAAACCCATTATCAAGAAGATATTCAATACCGTGGCAATAATGTTAGTAACAGCCAAGCCCTTCTTTTTCCTAAACCCGTTAAAGAAAGTCTCAGCGGCTTTGCTATTCTTATAGGTACTAGCCAAATCACCCGAATCCTCAATGTCAGGTACAGTATGACCCGACAAGCTCCGCTTGGCTTGAAAACTAATGGACTGAAAAGTGAAAGGCAAACGAATTGGAGGGATTGAAGAGCAAGCAGTTGCTAAGGCGAAATCGATGAGATGAAAGCATAAACAAATATTATTCTAATCCAAATATGCTTTATTTGTATAAAGAAATTGCACAGCGGAAAAATTTATAGATCTAACCTCCTGCCATTGATGCTCAAGCGTTGATGTAGATTTGAAATTGAATCTCAATTTTCCCTGTAACTCAGAAAGAAAAATTTTCAAAGTAATAGCAAGAGAATCTTCTACCCTATAGCCTAACCTTAGGGTTTGTCGTACTTTAGATAGAGTGAACATGCCAAATATATAGGCTAGGCTAGGGACCCCTTGATAGGTAATAGAAACCCTAGTTTAATCCTTCAATCAAGGATTAATTACAAATGTACCAAAAATAATTCTTTATTTATAATTTGACCCAGCACCTAAATTAAAACCATTATATATCCTATGTGTCATGCGGACCATATATTCTAACATTCTCCCACTTGGGCCACATGACACAAGAACATCCTTAGAGGTGTCAGACTCCTTGATATGGCCAAAATTTTATCCATGAATTATTCGTAAACTTCTCCCACTCAACCAGGAAAATAATCTGCATGAATCATAGCGATAAGACTCCATGTATCGAGTCTTCTCTTCCATATATTACTATGCAAATACATCTCCTAATTAAGTATTGTATGGGTTATATAACTTCATGAATGGACTTCCTATAAGCCATTCAGGTCCAATTTATTTGTCATATGCACGCAAAATAACTTTATTCTCCAAAATTAAACTTTATGTCTATATAGAACAAATATAGAGAAACAGAACTTACACCGAATCAATGAGTCTCATATGTTCCACATGACCCTTAAATTGTTTTACCAGTAATCCTTGGTCATGGGATCTGCAATCATCAATTCAGTGCTTATATGCTCAATGAGTATCTCTTGTTTCTCAATGTACTCTCTCACTCTGATATACTTGATGTCGATATGTTTGCTTTTGCTGCTGCTTTTATTATTCTTGGAGAAGAAAATTGCAGCTCTACTGTCACAGAAAATCCTGATAGACCTCGCTATAGAATCGACAATCTTGAGACTCTTGATGAAATTCCACAACCACAAGGCATGTGTTGTTGTTTCATAACATGCAATGAATTTTGCCTCTATGGTAGACGTGGCAACAATATTTTGCTTACAACTTTTCCAAGATATAGCCCCTCCAGCAAGTAGAAAGATATACCCTGAAATAGATTTTCTGGTGTCTACACATCCGGCAAAATTCGAATCTGAATAACCAACTACCTCCAACTGGTCAGTAGCCCTGTAGGTCAATCTGAAATCTTTGGTGCCTTGCAAATATCGCATGACTTTCTTTGCAGCTTTCCAATGTTCTAAACCTGGGTTGCTTTGGTAACGACCCAATAAACCTACTGCATGAGCAATGTCAGGTCTGGTGCAAACCTGATCATACATAAGGCTCCCTACTGCAGATGCATAAGGTATACTTTTCATATGCTCCTGCTCCAATGCATTTTGAGGACTTTGATATTTATTGAATTTGTCCCCTTTAACAACGGGTGCTATAAAGGGTGAACAGTTATTCATCCTGAATCTCTCTAAAACCTTTTCAATGTAGGCCTTCTGAGACAGTCCTAAAGTTCTTTGTTACATGTCTCTGTGAATCTCTATGCCAATGACATATAAGGCTACACCCAAATCCTTCATTTCAAAGTTTTCAGAGAGAAACTGTTTGGTCTCATGCAACATCCCCAAATCACTGCTTGCAAGTAAGATGTCATCCACATACAGGACTAGAAAATAAATTTGTTCCCACTGACCTTAAGGTATATGCATTGATCAACAATGTTCTCTATGAAACCAAATGAGTTAATCACCTTGTTAAATTTCATATACCATTGGCGAGATGTCTGTTTTAGCCCATATATGGATTTCCTTAATTTGCAAACCAAATGACTGTGCTCACTAAAACCTTCAGGCTGTAACATGTACACCTCCTCTTCAAGATCCCCATTCAGGAATGTCGTTTTCACATCCATCTGGTGTAACTCTAAATCAAAATGAGCTACTAGAGCCATGACTGTTCTTAATGAATCCTTCCTTGAAACTTGAGAGAAGGTTTCGTAGAAATCAACTCCTTCCTTTTGAGTAAAACCCTGGGCTACAAGTCTGACCTTATATCGTTCTACATTACCGGAAGCATCCTTTTTGGTCTTATAGACCCATTTGCAGCCAATGGCTACAGCTCCCTTTGGTAATTCAACGAGATTCCAAACTTGGTTCTTAGCCATGGATTTCATCTCATCATTCATGGCATCATGCCACAGAGTGGAGTTGTCTCCAGTCATAGCTTGTGAAAACGAACTTGGATCATCCTTAGGTCCAACATCAAAGTCAAACTCCTGGAGATATACAACATAATCATCAGAAATTGCAGGTCTCCTTACTCTTGAGGAGCTTCTTAATTCCACTTGTTCTGTATCAAATGGATTTTCAGTAGATTCGATTTGAACCTCATCTTCATGAGCTGTCTGTTCTGGGAATGATTGTTGCTCAGGATTATCAAATTGATTAGCCCTAAACATAATCAAACGTCCTTCATTTGAAGGTAGTGTAAACTGCTCTTTTGTTTCACCAAACTCAATCATTCGTGGGTGAATACTCCCACTAGGTTCAATATCCTCAAGAAACTTAGCATTGCGAGACTCAACAACGCTAGTGTTATAAGAAGGACAATAAAACCTGAATCCTTTAGAGTGTACTGCATAGCCAATGAAAAAACCATTGATTATCCTTGGGTCTAATTTCTTTAGGTTTGGATTATAGATCCCACCTCAACAGGACAACCTCATACATGTAAATGTATCATACTAGGTTTCCACCTATTCCATAGTTCAAAAGGTGTCTTAGAGACTGCCTTGGATGGAACCCTATTCAGCAAATACACTGCGGTCTTTAAGGCTTCACTCCATAAGGATAATGGCAGACTTGAATTACTAATCATACTTTTTACCATGTCCATGAGAGTCTTATTCCTTCTTTCAGCCACATCATTTTGTTGTGATGTGCCAGACATGGTGTATTGTGCAATAATGCCTTCCTCTTGAAGGAATTTTGTAAAAGGACCCATCATTTGACCATTTCTGTGTACCGTTCATAGTATTTCTCACCTCTATCAGATCTTACGATCTTGATTTTCTTTTCCTTTTGTTTCTCTACTTCTACCTTATAGGTTTTAAAAGCAGTTAATGTCTCGGCCTTATCATTTAAAAGATAGAGATACATGAATCTAATATGGTCATCAATGAATGAGATAAAATATCTCTAACCATTTAGGCAAGGGGTAAGAAACGGTCCACAAATATCTGTGTGTATGATATCTAGAATCTCATAACTCTTTTTGGCACCTTTAATGGACTTGTTGGTCTGCTTTCCCTTTATGCAGTCCACACAAGTACCAAAGTTAGCAAAGTTTAGGTCTTTTAAGATCCCAGCATTTACCAACCGTTTAACTCTTTCTATAGAGATATGTCCCAATCTCCTGTGCCACAACATAGATGAGTTCTCTTTAATTCGGCTCCGCTTTATGCCAACATCAGTATGCAGGGATAAACGGTTATTTTCAAAATCTGGATTTAAGTCAACTTTAAATAAACCATCACTTAAATATCCACCACCAACAGAAATATCTTTATAATAAATATAAAAAACTGAGTTCACAAACTTAAATCCAAAACTAGATAAGGATAACTTGGAATCAGAAATCAAGTTTCTAGAAAACTCAGGAATGTAAAAAACATCTTCTAGTTCCAAAACAAAACCAGTTTTTAAAACTCCCAATGGCCTCCACATGTGACCGCATCTTGTTTCCTGAAAAGACGCATAGTTCACTTCCTTTCGCCTTCCTGGTTTTTAGAAAACTCTGCATTGTATTGACAATATGGATTGTTGAACCGGAATCAATCCAAAAAAAATTATGAGGAGCCTCAATTAAAAAAGATTCATGACTCACTAGAGAGATGAGAATACTTTTCTTCTCAAGCCAAGCCTTATACTTGAGACATTCTTTCTTCATGTGTCCTGGTTTCTTGCAGAAGAAGCAATTCATTTTGTTGTCATCACGCTTCATTGACACCTTACATTGTTTCCTCACTTGATGGACAAATTTTCCTTTCTTGGCATGCTCATTCCCATTCTCATTCCTTTTAACATGAGTAGCCATATGAACACTTTCTGGCTTCTTATTCTTCAGTCTCTCCTCCTCTTGAACACACATGGTCAGAAGTTCATTAACTGACCACTTTTCCTTTTGTGTGTTGTAAGAGATTTTGAAGGGACTACACTCAGATGGAAGGGAATTCAAGATGAAATGCTCTAAAAAGGAATCTGAAATCTCAACCTCTATTGCCTTTAATTTAGCAACCATGTCCTTCATTTCCATGATGTGCTCACGCACTCCTTTAGTACTATCAAAAACTTTACCTGAAAGTTTCTTCATTAGAGTGTTGGTCAATGTCTTATCAGAGGTAACAAATTGTTCCTCAATGGACTTTAGAAAGTCCTTTGCCTTATCACAAACAGGGATGGAACCCCCTGATGCTCATGTTGACTCGAGATTTCATGAACATCATACCTAAGCGATTAGATCGCTCCCACCGTTCATGTTCAGCAATCTCATCTTGCGTACTTGAGTCCATTATTGCGGGCGATGCATCATAACGGAGTGCAAGGTCAAGTTCCATACACCTCAAAGCAAACTCAATAGTTTTTTTTCCAGTCAGATAAATTTTCACCATTCAGCATTGGAACATTGGAACATGGAATGTTACATCCATAAGTGTAGTAGGAACAGCTGCAACAACCAAAGAAATTATTACTTGAATGCTATGAATTTAAAGACTTTATTTTAAACTAACCAATGTTAATTTAAATAGTAAATTCAACCTTCCTGTGGGTAAAGGTCGCATAACACATGAATTTACTAAACTTAAATGATAAGACTAGTAAATATAAACATTAATCAATAAAACTTTATGTACCTGTGGGCATAGGAAAATTCATTTCTTAATGCTAATTTACTACCTTATATCCTAATGAACTCACAAAAATTAATAACTTCCCTGTGGGGCCGAGTGATCAACCTCATGAGTTAATTACAACATAATTGCTTAAATTCTTTAAGAAGTTTACTTTATATGATAATTATTATAATTCGGATGTCGTGGCTATTCCCAAAAATTTTAAAAATCACAACTTCAAGCATCAAAAATCAATTTAGAACTTTATATTAGTCCAAATAAAACATATCAGCTTATATAATATTTTACTGTTCTGGTCCGACCGGCAACCCACCCACGCGGGTCGCAGGACAGTCTGACCTGATACGGGTCACAGGACCCTTATGCCCGGAAATCCCTTTGGGTCAGCCCAGCCGTCTGCAGGTCATTATGCGCAGTACCATATGGCCCAAAAATGTTCTAACATTTAGGCCAGCCCTCTGCCCAGTACCGTTTGACCCAAAAGAATGGCCTGACATTTAGCCAGCCCTCTGCGGGTGACTGCCCAGTACCGTATGGCTCATAAAAAAATGACGAGGAGGGTTTCCTCGTTTCCCTGGGCGCCGCATGGAGAAGCTCCTGTGCCGCATCCCGCATGAAAGAAATCTCCTGCCGTAAGAACTGCACCGCATGAGAGAAATTTCTCTCTTTCTGGTTTGACTCAAAACACCCACGAAATCAACAGTTTCCAGATATTGATTCAAAAAGAAATTTTCAAAAAACAACCGTATCTCCTCATGGCACAAAAGGACAAAACCACATATTCAAAACATCCCAACATACTTAAAAAAAAAATCCCAACATACAAAATAAATCAAAGGCTGCAGACATGAAAAAGTGACCGGATTGCCTAAAAATATAAAATCATATATATTCCATAGAGCGATGCAGGTGCCGGCAAAAAGCCATAAACAAATATGAATTTTACACGATTTTACACTGAGCATAACAGCAAAAGGCTGCTCTGAGCCTCTGATACCGCATGAAAGCATAAACAAATATTATTCTAATCATAATATTTTTTTATCCGTATAAAAAAAAGTACACAGCGAAAAATTTTATGCAGTAATTTTCTCTCATTGATGCTCAAACGTTGATATAGATCTGAAATTGAATCTCAATTTTTTCTGTAATTCAAAGAGAAAAATTGTCAAAGTAATAACAAAATAATCTTCTAACCTATAGTCTAACCTTAAGGTTTGTCGTACTTTAGATAGAGTGAAAAAGCTAAATATATAGGCTGATTAGGGATCTCGGGTTTGTCGTACTTTAGATAGAGTAAAAAGGCCAAATATATAGGTTAGGTTAGGGACCCCTTGATAGGTAGTAGAAACTTTAGTTTAATCCTTCTATCAAGAATTAATTACAACTGTATCATAAATAATTTTTTATTTATAATTTGACTCAACATTTAAATTAAAACCATTATATATTCTATGTGTCCTGCTTACCTGAGAGTCATTTCGTCTTCGCTCACGAATTCGATTGGGATCTCGGGCGCACTGTTGTTAAGGGTTGACACGGACAGCGACCCGCTCATTCTGGGTGATCCGGTGGGAGGTTCGTGGAGATATGACCGTTGGGATCGGCACGCCTGAGGGGCGAGTCATTGCTGGATTGTTTTGTAAATTACGTTTTTGAGTTCGGACCGGTAGCACCCGTTGGAATGGGGTGGCTTTGCGTGTATCTCACTTATACTTGATTTATAAACAACTCACGTCTAAGCATAAAAAGTCACGAAAATCCCGATATTTTTCTTTCTGCGGCACTAAAGAAGATTCTATGGTGCTGTTATTTTTCTTTGTTTTTTTTTAAGATTATTTTTAATTTTAAAATAAAATATATATTTTAATATTATTTAAAAACAATTGCCGTACGCATATTAATAAAATTAATATTAATAAAAAATTCTCAAAATATTAAAATTTTTCAAAAAACATTCTAATCGAGCATACCTTTCTCGACTATCTCTATTTTTTAATGCTCTAAATTCTTTTTTTATTTTTTTTCTAGAAAAGAGGAGGCCACAAAGCGTAATCACAAGAGTACTATCATCTAAAATATTCGATTTAAACTATAATTATTATTTATTTAGTGAGTTTGTCATTATAGCATTAGAAATACTACCTGTCAGTCTTAATTCAACTACTAATTCAAAGTCAAGTTTTATTTTCACATACAATTTTAATTTATGTCATGATTCAAACTTTGACCTTCAAATTAATGAATTAATAAATAATATCAACTATACATCCTACCAAATATTCAATTAGCTCTAAAATTCTTTTTTTTTTCCTACTAAATTTCGAAAAAAGTTAGAAATTGTAATGGGTTACTTTCGACCAGCAAGTGGAGAAACTCTTTATATTATGGATGGAGTTTTGAATATCCTGAACTTGAGAGTGAAACAGTTCCAAATGCTCAAACTTTTTAATTATATTTTGTAGGGCTGCAAACCGGAAATGCGGTCCAAAAATCGGACCGCATTTCCGATCGTCCTAAATTAAAGGATCAGACCGGAAGTGGTCCGGTCCGATCTAACAAAATGTGGTCCGGTCCACTTAAGTGGTCCAAACCGGTCTCATTTTTTCATTTTTTAATTTTTTAAAAAAAAAATTAAAATTTTTTTAGGTTAATTTCGAAGGGGAAATTACATATAAAAATGTAGAGTTTTAGTTTAGGTTAAAACTAAACTTTTTAAGTTTGTAATTTGTATTAAAAATATAAAAAATATATTTTTTTATTTTTATTAATAAATGCGGTCCGGTCCGATTTTGTTCAATCCTAATATTTTGTACTCCATAATCTTAAGTAGTACGTATAATTTAAATAGAATTTGTGATGATGAGATTCATTTATATATAAAAGTAGTTATTTTGACAATCTTAGACAATTTCCGAATCATATGCTTTTTCCGTTTTCAAGTTGCATTTTCAGCCATCTGATCTGATGATGCAACTGGAAGAAGATTTGCTATAAAAGTGAATATATGGGACACATTAGCATATTAGTTCCTTAGGGGACAAGCAAGGTAGAAGAAGTAAAAGACGCAACGTGTTTGTGTTTGTCGGCGTAGAATGGCCAAATTTCCAGCTTTGTCCTTTTACTTCTCATTGCTTCCTATCCATAAACGGATAAACCTAACCTTGGTTGTCCATTAGCATCATATCATCTGATATATATATATATAAGTGAACCATATCAATTCAGCTTCCTATATAATATATATATTCCTTCTTGGAATCCTCCAGACTCCAGACTGCTTTAATTGAATTCCTTCGACAACAAAAAAGAAGCAAATTAACTGCTTTCTTCTTTTTGCTTAGCTTCACTGTTTCAAGTGAACAGCATTGGATTCTGTGTTAAGTGTAACATTAGAAATATATATTTTAAAGAGGTAGTTAAGATTTTAAATTTCAGATCTGACGGTCACAAAATGGGCACATCATTTAATGAGGTGAGAGGGAAAGAATCAATCAACACCAGTGGATGAATAAGAGGGTAGATTTCAACAATACCAGCAAGGTTCGTAATGGCATTAGACAATGCCAAGGCCGATGAATCACCTTTTCCTCCACCAGACATATCTACACCCAAAAGCAATTTAGCGAACCGTTCTTTCATCAGCTCCATATCTGAATCATACCCAAAAGAAGGAAATAAATTAATTGAATTTTGTTTTAAGTAAGCAGATGGATTAGAGTCAATTAGAATTAAGATGTGTGACAGACATGATCTACACAATTTTTTGTGTCCAAGATGTTCAGATTGTTTGGTTCAATGGCTATATACCAAGATGTTCTTTTATTCTATGATTGGCAATTCGAAACAGATTGTACACACAATACAGATTGAAGGAGATGGGTCTTCTTACTAACATTAAATGAACATTTTATGATTTGGAGGAGGAAGACATGAATCGTCTCTTTTTTGAGTGTACGTTCTCAAAACGAATTTGGTGGCTCATCAATGACAAGTGCTCCCTACCTAGGCTTACTGGGAATTGGGATGACATTGTTACTTGGTGTGTGACTAACTGGAAAGGGAAGAGCTTGCTGTCCAAGGTGCACAAATTATGCCTTGCCTCCACTGTGTATACTATCTGGAAAGAGCGAAATGGGAAACTATACGGGGGACGGGACACCAGCTAGTACGTGTCTACTTAGAGATTACTGCAATGGTAAAGGACCGCTTGGCGTCTAGGTGTTTCAAGGGCGCTCTGGCGGCCAACCCTTCCATTGCAGCGAGATGGGGTGCAACCATTGATTTCTTTTTTTGTTCTATGCTACAGATCTTGCTAATACTAGTGCTGATGGGTTTCTGTTAATAGGGTTTGTCCCTATTCTTGTATAAACTCTTTTTTTGTTGGAATTCACTTACCTTTACCCAAAAAAAATGATTGAAACGACTTGTTTCATTTCCTTTTCAAAATGCAAAAACTTTGAATGTCGAATGTAACTCAATGGAAGGAAAACTTAACGCGACTTGCCTGAGGGTTGTTTGTCTTTGGCTGCTGGGTTGATCGGCAGCTTACCGCAAGGATTATAGTGACCATGGACGACTTTGCGTAGGAGTTGTGTTGCATGTTGCGGAAGATGTGCAGGAAAAACAAATAAAAATAAAAGTCGGTTTGTTTAGCCCAGCCGAGTGAGCCTTATTTTTCCCTTCCACCTCGTTTAAATGAGGTGGCCATTTCGTATCCATCAATATAAGATTTAAAATCTTAGTCCTCCCTTTACACACAGGACCCTTACATTTAGCACCGATCCAATCTCCGTGCTAATTGCATGCATGGCTTGCTTATGACAGGGACAGGGACAATCCTGGCCTGAAACAGACGCAGAAGTTCTCTGTATATATAAGAACCAACACCACCTTCAGTTAAGTTTAGGGTATTCTGGATTGGCTTTATAATCGGGGTTCAGGCTCAGGCTCAGGCTTAGCAAAGAGAGAATGCAAAGCGTTTCTGCCCACTTGGATCATAGAATCTGATCACAAGTCTCAGTCTATTGAGATATATATTTCTCATTAATAGATCAATAATATGATATTAACAAAAAATACATTTTTTTGTTCCATCAACTATTGTAATTCTGACACTGTAACTCGAATTATCGATTTCGTTATCTTTCGTCGTATAATTTTTATTTGTGTACACGTTGCATCATTCACCGTTAATATAAATGAAAATTGAGATTTGTTGTTAATAAAATAGTGTCTTTACTCTCGTACTAAAAATTGTGAAGATAAAATCATTATTTTACTAATAAAAATATTAATTTTTTTTCTAAATTAACTATGAACGATTTAACCTAATATTAAATACTATAGGTCTCAAATGAATAATTACGATGAAAGTACAATTTTTCTTACTTTTAAGTTAATACTGTTTATTCTAATAACAAAAACAGCATTTAGTTTTCATGGGAAATGTTAATAAATAAATAAAGAGAGCTTTTAATTAAAAGGGAAGAATTTAGTGGAAAGAAGAAATTAGAAAAATGATGTTTTCTTCTGTATATTCAACCAAATCTTGTCTCGCAGTGATAGTATACTTCTTGCCGGATCTCAACTGTGTCTAAACGAAAACCCGCCAGCGAACCCTCGAACTCTGCATGCATGACACGCGTCTTCCTTAATCCTACAGCCTTCCTTCTTCTTAAAGCCCAGGAGGCCAGAAGAGGAAACACAGAGAGAAGAAGGTCTCGAGGGAGAGAAAAATGGGAAACAGAGCTGCCCTGCTGGTGTTAGTCCTTGTGCTGAGCTATGCAATGTCAATGGCTGTAAGTTTTGCTGAAGATATAGACTGGAGGGAGAGGGAAGGGAAGAAAGAGTGGAGGAGGGAGAGGGAAGAGAGAGAAAGGATGAGGAGGAGGAGGGAAGAGGGGAGAGAAAGAGAATGGAGCGAGGAGGAGACAGATGACTGGTTCTTGTTACAAGAATCAAAGCCTGTCATGAGCACCGATGCGGGGGAGATGAGGGTGGTGAAGAGCTTTCGGGGGATGATTGCAGACAAGCCCATGCATATCGGATTCATCACCATGGAGCCCAAAACCCTCTTCATCCCTCAGTATCTTGACTCCAGTCTGATCATCTTCATCCGAAGAGGTATTAAAATCTTTCTCCTAGTCAGAACCATGTAACACAATTGAACCGTGTATGACAGATTATCAGACAAAAGAATTGCATGTCTTTCTTCCCTTTTCTTTTATCTTATCTTTTTGCTGAATTCAATATTGTCGCAAGCAGGGGAACATAACTTGCGCAGAATTTTATGTACCGGGTAGCGTTTAGACTGTTTACCTGTTAAAGTTTTAGTTTCAAGTAAGAGCAAAGATATGCTGCAAAATGCTAAACAAACTAAAATACCCGGATGGATTATCATGGATTTGTGTGTTCAAATAACAAATTGGTGGCAGGGGAAGCGAAGATTGGATATATATACAGAGATGAACTGGCTGAGAGGCGAATGAAAACTGGGGACTTGTACAGGATTCCAGCTGGGTCAGCTTTCTACTTGGTGAACACAGCTCTGGGACAGAGGCTTAACATTATTGCAAGCATCGACGCTTCAGAGGGCTTGGGCATTGGTCCTTTCCAGGTACAATGTTGAGTCGGTCGGGCTTTCAAGGTTTTGCCTGCCAGATGGCTTGGGCATTTTCGTGTATATATTGACTCTTTACATGGTTTACTTGCCATTTCTGCAGTCTTTCTTCATTGGTGGAGGAAGCTATCCAAACTCTGTGCTCGCTGGATTTGGTCGACATGTCCTTTCAAATGCTTTTAACGTAAGCGAACAACTTTACCAGCCAGCAGATTGTAAGGCCGCATGAAAAACAATCCCTAGAACTATACTAAAGCCTGCAACTAACACAACGTCCATGGCAGGTCTCTTACTCAGAAGTAAGCGAGATCTTGACCAAACAAAGAGAGGGTCCCATCGTATACGTGCCGGACTCTCGTTCACCAAGTGTATGGACAAAATTCTTGGAAATGAAAGAGGATGACCGACTGCGACACCTCAAGACACTGGTGAACTCCCAAGAAGAACCTGAACAAGAAGAAGAGGAGCAAACTTGGTCATGGATCAGGTTCTTCAATTCTATGTTGGGAAAGGAAGCCAACAAACGGGGAGACAGGGGAACCCGCAAAGCCCCGGACTCATACAACCTCTACACCAGACGCCCGGACTTCAGAAACAAATATGGGTGGAGCCTTGCTCTTCATGAATCCGATTATCGCCCTCTCAAACACTCTGGCATTGGCGTATATCTCGTTAATCTCACTGCGGTAATCGATCCTTCCTCTTCTACTCAAAACACCACATGTTTTACAGATTTTTATTATATCACATTGATACGAATAAATTGAGCATCCAGAGCACATTTATACACATGAATTGGACACTTCAAGCGCAAAACTGTTCAGCACAGTAAAGCTCGTAATACACTATACATGATTAATGACAGGGGTCGATGATGGCGCCGCATGTGAATCCAACAGCAGCTGAGTATGGGATAGTGTTAAGCGGTAGTGGGACGATACAGATTGTCTTTCCAAATGGAACTACTGCACTGAATGCTGAGATAGCGGAAGGGGACGTGTTCTGGGTGCCGAGATATTTCCCGTTCTGCCAAATTGCGTCAAGAACTGGTCCGCTTGAGTTCTTTGGATTCACAACATCGGCACGCAGGAACCGGCCACAGTTCTTGGCCGGCTCGAGCTCAGTCCTCCGGACCATGCTAGGCCCTGAGCTCGCGGCGGGGTTCGGTGTAGACGAGGAAACGCTGCGTCGTGTCCTAGATGCTCAACACGAGGCTGTTATATTGCCTTCGCCAGAGGCGGCACCGCCTGACGAGAAGATGAAGCGCAGAGAGAGGGAGGAGCAGGACAAGATGACGAGTAAGTTTGAGAAGGTGCCAAAGGTCATCAAGAGCTCTGTGAATGATATATAATTATGGGCTTTGATTAGAAGGCTAGGTTGAAGCTGTTGAACATTATCTCGTTAAAGCTTTTCTTTTTCGTTTTTAGTTATCTTACTCTTTAGCTTCTGTTCAGACGTTGTTCATGAGTTGTGACTAAGATCGACTTCTGTTTTTTATTTTTATTTTTTTTAAAATGAATTTCTTTTACTTAAATCTTTTACCCGCTTTGCTTGAGAATTGACTTATTTACTCAAAAAAAAAAGACTCGTTTATTCAAAATAACAATTTGAGGAGAAGTATGCACTTTACACTTGGCCCAGTAACTTCTTTGGGGGCGTCCTGAGGTCTGTCGTAGTTCCGGAATCCAGATCCGGTATAGTTCACTGTGAAGTGAAGAAAAGATCAAAAGAGGAAACAGACACTTCCCTAACCAACGATTATGGATGTAATACACACAGGCACAAGTTAAGGAAGAAAACACAAACCTTTCAGACAAAAAGAAAAACTAGGATGAACACAAGAAAGGAACCACATGCGAGGGCAGCGACATTACTAGAAGACAACCCTTTTAGATGGCCATAAAAGGGAGAAGAAAAACAACAGCCAAAGCAGGCAAGAACCACATGACAGCATAAAGGCAGGTTTATAAATAGTTGATCATAATAGAAGACAAAATAACATGCCGAGTGAACTACTGAAACCATAAGAGTTCGACATCAAAATAAAATTGTACTTGTACATCGACAATCAACAACTCAACTCGATGCTATAAAACGAAAAAAAAAAGGAAACCAGAGCTTCCAACACAGCTTGCCAAGCAACAAGAAGATATCTGACTGCTCAACAACCCCTTCATCCTCGGGAGCAAAAGCCGAGAGGATAACTAGGATGGAAACTTAAGAAGCTGTTCTCAAAACTGCTAGAACGACCGAAGCCAAATTGAAAATGAGCAACATCAAATAACAGACAAAACTAGTCTAGCTACGACAGACATGAAAATAACCATTCACTTCTTCTTTGCTGCAGACTTGGTAACTTTAGCACCGGAAGGATCTTTCTTCTCAACACTCTTGATAACACCAACGGCCACCGTCTGACGCATGTCTCTCACAGCAAAACGGCCAAGAGGTGGGTACTCTGAGAAAGTCTCAACAACCATGGGCTTGGTGGGAATCATCTTCACCATCCCTGCATCACCATTCTTCAAAAACTTGGGCTCCTTCTCAAGTTCCTTACCAGATCGTCTGTCAATCTTAGTCACCAGCTCAGCAAACTTCACAGCGATGTGGCATGTGTGACAGTCAAGCACTGGAGCATAACCATTACCGATCTGACCAGGGTGGTTCATGATGATGACCTGGGCCGTGAAGTTTGCAGCCTCCTTTGCAGGATCGTCCTTGGAGTTGGAAGCAACAAAACCACGCTTGAGATCCTTGACGGCAACATTCTTCACGTTGAAGCCAACATTGTCACCAGGAAGGGCCTCTTGGAGAGCTTCATGGTGCATCTCCACGGATTTAACTTCAGTTGTCAATCCTGTGGGACCAAAGGTCACAACCATACCAGGCTTCACGATACCAGTCTCCACACGTCCCACAGGGACAGTTCCAATACCACCAATCTTGTAAACATCCTGGAGTGGAAGACGGAGAGGCTTGTCTGAGGGCCTCTTGGGCTCCGAGATCATGTCAAGAGCCTCAAGGAGGGTGGGGCCCTTGTACCAGTCGAGGTTGGTTGACCTCTCAATCATGTTGTCACCCTCAAAACCAGAAATGGGGACAAAGGGAATTTTGTCGGGGTTGTAACCGACCTTCTTCAAATAGGATGAGACTTCCTTTACAATTTCATCATACCTTGCCTTGGAGTACTTGGGAGTTGTAGCATCCATCTACACAAGCAGTAGGAAACGGCAGAAACAAGTCACATTCAACCTCAAAGCATGATAAATGATAATGAACAATATAACAATGTCATCTACATAGGTTGCACATAGCTCACCTTGTTGCAGCAGCAAATCATCTGCTTGACACCAAGGGTAAAGGCAAGCAAGGCGTGCTCACGGGTCTGACCATCCTTGGAAATACCAGCTTCAAAACCACCAGTGGTGGAGTCAATAATCAGGATAGCACAGTCGGCCTGTGAGGTACCCGTAATCATGTTCTTGATAAAGTCACGATGTCCGGGGGCATCAATGACAGTGCAATAGTACTTGGTGGTTTCGAACTTCCACAAGGCAATGTCAATGGTAATACCACGCTCACGCTCAGCCTTGAGCTTGTCCAACACCCACGCATACTTGAATGATCTCTTGTTCATTTCAGCAGCCTCCTTCTCAAACCTCTCAATGACACGCTTGTCAATACCCCCCAACTTGTAGATCAAGTGCCCAGTAGTGGTCGACTTACCAGAATCGACATGGCCAATGACCACAATGCTGATGTGAACCTTCTCCTTACCCATTATGGCCTCCTAAAGATAAAACTGTAGAATGAAATAAAATAATGTACAGACAAGACGAGTCAATATTCACAATTGCTCCCACTGCACTATCAGCAAAGAGAAGCATCATTTATAAACACACGCTATTGTCAAGCAACTTTGACGGAACAACAAATATACCTTAACAAGTCGTCAAATTAGACACATCAATCCTCCAAACACGATGTTTACCTTAAGCGGTTGAACACATATATTTGGCAGTGCATGGCATCAAACAAAGACAATCAAACCCACAACCAAAAACTTCAAACCACGCCCGCCTACCCACAGGAAGGACAAATTGCAAACACGTTCAGCTCAGAATTTTAGCAAGGAAACAATAATACTGTTTTGTGTAGGCACAAAAATTTTCCAATTGATAACTCCATTCCTCAACAATAGTTCTAAAACTAACCCCCCACCCCGCCCGAAAGGGTTTTGATACATTGGATACTGGATCCCATGCCGGTTAATTGACAAAAGCTTGAACGCACTCTAGCCGCATCTAAACAATCAGACATAAACCTCAATAGGGAACCCATATTAAACCCGGTCTCACCAACAAACATAAACTTACCACAAAATAGCATAAGAAACAATGTGATTATAATTCTAAGCCGCATGCAGTGAAAACAACAACAATCCAAACGAAACCCAGAATCCAAATCTACGAAGACGTATGGAAAATCAGATCTAAAGCCGACAGAGTTCAGAAGATATTCAGATCCCAAAACATAGATATGACCAAAAAAAATAAAGTCGATCATTTACATAGTCTAATAAGAAACAAAAAGATTACTTATAAAAAAAATGATTGATTTCTTAACAAATAACTACTACCAGATTATGAATAACTGGAAGGGACAGAGCGACAGAAATACCTGTGGGAGAAGAAGAGTATAAGATTCGCTAGAGAGACCTCCTCGCCGACTTCTGAAACAGCAGAGGAGAGCAAGAGACAAGATAGGATGAGAAATGACGGATATCTGTGATTTTATAGGAGCGAGTTGGGGCTTCAGTGTGCTTAGGGTTTTTCTCTTTACCGTCAGATTGGAGATTGTGGGGATTGGACGGTTGTAAATCTCGCATGCCACTCCGGAGTGAAGGGTTCCCTTATTTTTTTTTTTTTCAAGCTAAGATGCGAAGGTTCGCTACTTACCTACTGATGTGCGTAATTGCGTTTCGCACTGGCACAATCCTTCAGCTTAAATTACCAAATTGCTGCTATCTATTATAAAAATCGTGCATAAGTCCTCCCCTTTGTATAGTTTTCAATGATTTATCCGTCTCCTCCGCCGGCTTTAACGGTATATTATTGTGGAAATATGGCAGAACCACGTGTAATGTTAGTTGACTTCAATTTTTAACTTTCTAAATTTAAGATTAAATTTAACTATTTTTAAAATTTGATATTCATGCCTATTTTTTCAATTAATTTTTACTATAAAAAAACATGTGACATAACTCTATAATACCAAAATTTTTAAGACCATCAAGTTTAAAATTGATAACTAGTTTAAATGTTCTGACCACATAGATAAACAAGATTATTATGTTAGATTTTCTTAAAAGTACATAAGAGACATTATAGAATCACATGTTTAGTTGAAAACCTTAGAATTTATATACATTATATTACAATAAAATTGTAATGAAATATTATTGTATGGAAGGGTATAATCATGAGCCTTTTGATGATTTACCTCATATTTAAATTAGGAAAATGTCATTTTAGTCCGTAGGTTTTACTACCTTTTAGTTTTTAGTCTCTAGATTTCAAATTTTCAAATCTTTGTTTTTCCATTTTCAATTTTTGACAAAAGAGCTCTTCCGTCGGGGCTCCATCTGTTTCCTTAACGAGAGCACTTGCCAGATCAGTATTTTGCCACATCATTTCCAACTCAAACCGGAAAAATAACATTTTAGTCTTTAGGTTTTGCCACCTTTTATTTTTTTTAGTCCCTAGATTTTAATTTTTCAAATTTTTTTCTTTACATTTTCAATTTTTGACAAAAGAGTCCTTCCCTAGGGTTCCGTCTGTTTTCTTAACAGCAGCGTCACATCAATAGACAACTCAGCAGCCCCTCGAAACGACAGTGTTCCACTCCTTCACAATTTTAGCCCAAAATGATGTCACTTTTGTCACAAGTCTGATGTGCACTGTTTCACTCTCTTCCTTCCTTCTCCCTTTTATTAAGAGCCCTAAATCCTGATAGATAGAAAATTGTCATTGCTGATCTCGAGGATATCAGGTGGCATCATTGCATCATATTTGTGACAAAAATTGCATCATTTTGGGCTAAAAGCTTGAAGGAGTGGAACGTTGTCATTTGGAAGGGTTGCTGAATTTTCTGTTGATGTGGCGCTGACGTTAAGGAAACAGATAGAACTCTGACAGAAAGGATCTTGTGAGTCTAAATTACAACCCAAGAGGGAGAGTGAATTGGGTTTTTCAAAAACTTAACATTTTTTAAGTTAATATGCAGATCTGAAAACTACCCCTCTTTAACAAATATTAATGTTGATATAAATGAGTCTAAAGCTATGTCAAATATAATCAATGAATGATAAAGCATAAATCTCCACAAGTATGAATAAGTACTTAAAATGTAAGAGAGATAAAGTTAGAGAGATGACACCGTAGTTTTTAGGTGGTTCGGCCAAACACGTGCCTACGTCCACCCCCAAGGCAATTGACTTCCTTGGGCTTCCTCCACTATTCTCCAAGCGAATACACCTTAGCTTCCGGGGTGCTAAGGAACCGTTACAAAGCGTTTTCCGAGCTCACGCTTCAACTCTTTTCACAAACCCCAAAACCTAGGGATTTCTTCTACCTCTCACAAGTAGGATACAGTGTTCACTCAACACTTGAAAGTTTTACAAAGAGTGGGTACAATGATTGAAGGCTCTCTAAGCCAGATATGCAAATGGATAGCTTAAGAAATGAAACGGCTCTCTAAGCCAGATATACAAGTGGGTAGCTCAAGAAATGAAACGGCTCTCTAAGCCAAATCTACAAGTTTAAGAACCTGAGGTGAACTAGAAGAATACGATCTTTAAGGAAAGCTTCTGGATTTGCAAGATTGAATGCAAGCCTTCTTGGATGGAAGAGCTTCTCTCTTCTTCTTTGAACTTTGTCTCTCAAAAAGTTAGGGCAAGGATGTATTTCACGTGAGAGCTGTGTGAGAGTTGTTTCTTCTCTTTCAATCTTCTTCTTTTTATAGTCTCTAGGGCACCAAGGGCTTTCTTGTCATGTTTTGAAGCCGTTGGAGGGCATTTAGAGCCGTTGGAGACACTTTTAGAATGAGTGACGTCGCTCCAGATCTGAGAAATCGAAGCATGTATCGACACCATCCATGTATGTGTCGACACTTAGGAGTTTTGCCTGAAAACTCACTCTCGAATGTATGACCAATGTGTCGACACTTATATCCAATGTGTCGACACTTCTCTTCAAAGTGTTGACCCTTCAAAATGCCTTGAAAACATGCCTTCAGGTGCATGTGCAATGTGTCGACACCATCAGCTTGGCTTGGAAATCTGCTTTCTGTTGATAGTGCAATGTGTCGACACCTATTGGTCTATGTGTCGACACCTTCATCTTGGCCTGGGAACTTGCTTTCTGTTGAATGACCGATGTGTCGACACCTCTCCACTATGTGTCGACACCTTCACTTTGGCTTGAAACATGTTTTCTGGTGTATGACCGATGTGTCGACACCATGATGACATGTGTCGACACCTTCAACACTTAGGCTGAAAAGTGTTTCTCTTGGCACCTTTAAGCAATCCCAAAAACATCTACAATGTGAAGTTTAACAAGTAAGCTTATGTAGAGTGTTCGATTATATCTAAGGTCAATTTACAACTAGAAAACTCTTGATATCATTTTCTTGAAACGGATTTTCAAATGTAGAATCTAAAGGTTTAAAAACTCGTTGGAAAACTTTGTTATCATCAAAATCAAAATAGATTGTTTATAAAACAACCTTGGGCTAACAGATCTTTTGTCAAAAATTGAAAATGTACGGACAAAATTTGAAAAATTAAAATATAAGGACTAAAAAATAAAAGGTGGTAAAACTGAATGACTAAAATGTCTCTTTTCCTGTTTAAGTTGGAAATAAAGTGGCATAATGCTGATTTAGCAAGCGCTTTCATTAAAGAAACAGACGGAATGACTCTTTTGTCAATAACTGAAAATGTCAGAACTAAAATTGGAAAAGTTAAAATCTAGGATTAAAAAATAAAAGATAGTAAAAGCTAGGGACTAAAATGTCATTTTCCCTTTAAATTATAGTAATTTCATATGTTTTTTTCAGTAAAAATTAGTTGAAAAAATAGGCATGAATCTCAAATTTTAAAAATAGTTAAATTTGAATATTAAATTTAGAAAGTTAAAAATTCAAGTAAAATAACAACAAGTGAGGAGATAATTATTCATATAGTTGTTTTGTTGGATGATATTGTCAAAGTATTTATCATCATTACTGGAGGCATTAATCATGAAAGGAGTCGCATAAATATCTTTACTGTTATTTTGTAAAATAATGGTTTCAGAAGATGGTAATATTCAAAAACCTTTTTTTTTTTTTCCTTTTTCAGCTGTGATCTAGGGCACTTCACGGGTGAGAACGTTTATAGATGAAAAATTAAGATTCAAACCAAGGAAAGAAGGGAACATAGGTTAAATGGATACTGTACAAATATGTGATTGTGCCAACAATGCATGTACCTAAAAAAAGATAATTGTCCTTACCAAAACTAAAGATTTACTCTTTGATGTAGTCACTCAAATTGATGATCCAAAAAAGCAACAAGAGTATTTCCTCAAAATGAAAGAAATCCTCCCCAGAATAACAAACATTCTCTTGCAACCTTCCAACCAAAATCTTTTTGTCCTTATTACAATATGAAAGAATTTATTTCTTGTTTCAATTATCCAAATTCTTACCCTCTTCATAATCTCCAACGAGAAATCATCCACATTCTTAAATAGGAAGTAAAACAATTTCAAAACACCCAACAAAGTTAAGAAAAATCACTAACCAACTTCTCACTAAAATCTGGCCTCTCAAAGTGACAAACGAAAAAGACAAATCTTCTCAGCCAAACCCTCAGATAAGTCACACTGAAATCCCTAGTACATCTAATCCACCTGATACTTTCTTCAGATTATTGATCCAATTATTTTATAAAAATGGTATGCAAAAGTGGCCATTAACGGGATTCTTTTTAATGTACAAAGTATAGAATATTATAAAGTTAATGTACAAAATATAGAATATTATAAAGTTAATGTATAGAGTATAGAATATAGAATATTATAAAGTTCTATTACTTGATGCTTTCATGCTGAAATCATAGCAATTTTGAAGAAATATTTTTATATGTTTATAGTATGAAATGAAAATTTATATGTTTAAGATGTTACATTCATACTATAAAATGATATAATATTTTGTTGATGATTATTATGTATTATGTTTTCAAACCCTGAGAAAATTACAGTTACAATTATAGAGAAAATGTACATATTCTGGAAATATGATGGTTTATTGAGTAGGTGAATTAATCGGAGAATTCCACTAAATTTTAGCTTACTTTGTTTGGCCCCTAACTAAGTTGAAAGAGTCTTCAAAGTGCACAATTTAATCATGGGGCTTAAACAACACAAATAATTATTGTCCAAGGGAAAATTTACGAAAATATCTTAAATAGCCTAAACATATATTGATATTATAGTTATTTTCATTTGAATTGTAAGCCCCACTTTTAGGATAAGGTTCGCAATTTGGAAATATTTTAACTATTTTGTTTCTTACTCTTATATTGCAGCTCATAAAGTGCATCTTAGTATAATAACTTTATTTACTTAATTGTTGAACTTATCTATTATCTTTTTTTCATATGACATTTAAGAGCACATCGAATGATTAGATGACACATGAGTGTATAGCTTAGAGAAGGCATAAAATGTTCAAATTTGGTATTTCTAGTGTTGAAAATATTATATACATAGCGAAAAAATGAGATTTCGTACACTTATCGTCCCCAAAATCGAATGCTTAAAGTTGTTTCACATGCCCCAACCGTTAGATCTCTAAAAATTCTTTTCCGATAGTGAAGTGTTATATGAGAGAATCAATCATCCACAAGTTCCACAACTTAAATGTTCAAAACAAGAAGAAACTTTTCTAGAGAGAGAGAGGTAGAAAGAGAAGCTCTTATTTGATGTGTTTTGAAAGAAAGGTCATGGCATCTCTTTAAAAACCTCCTTCGTAGACATATCTTGCCATGTGTTACCATGCATGGCTAGAGTGTCATGCGTGGGACCAAGTGTCACCAAGCATGACACTTTGTCATGCAAAGGGGTCATGTGTTACACATGCATGGGGTACCCACATGGGTGTCCCTAATTAGTAACATCTCTCACTTACTCACAGTGGGCACAATTTAATCATGCATCTTTACCGAAATTCTCAACCTCGTTTATACTAGCAAATAAATTGTGCGACCACCTAACACACCTGTAGAAGAAAAAGTAGGAGCATTATACAAAATCTCTCACAAGAGAAGGCCAACATAATAACATCCCTATGTGTCTCATTATGCCCTAGACTTACTTGCACACATCCAATCAAGTATTTCTTATTCCTCTCAAGTTTAGTACTTAGAAATATGCTTAATCATTTCATGTCATCATAATTTATTCACGATTACATTACTTTCCACAAGTAGCACCATAACTTGTTGATAGTGAATACAATCAGAGATGTGTGCCAAATAGTCTTCCCTTCACTCCATGCCACTCAACTTTGGCTCAACCGCTTTCCCAGCGATACCTCTTTAGACCGAATCAACATGGTTATAGATAACGTGCCAAAGTAGCAGACATCAAACCCGTAATCTTGTCACATAGTTAACAAAGACATAAATATAGAATCATTGAATGACTCATTGGACTCACACAGTGAGGAAGTAGGGATCCATTCGTCCACCCCCATAATTGGTCGACAAACACATGTAGTAATGAATACATGCTACGATTGAGTTCTTTTAGAGAAGAGTGTATGTATAAACTCAAAACAACGTATATATCCTAGTTCAGTCGCTATCTCAACGCCTAACTCGAGTTTTCATTTTGCTCGTTTTTCCTGCCGTCAAAAGAAATGTTGCATCTAGTTAACCATAAGCTACACTGATAGTGGGTCATCCATGCACGGTCTCTATAGACCTCATTTTAGCTCCAACTAAGGTGTCATCTAATTGTGCCTACCAACTTGGCTTCCAAGTATATTTAAAAATAGGGGTAAAGTCATAGTTAGCCCCCTATATTTGGGCAAAAATCATAGTTGACCCCATATTTTTGAATCCAACAATTTGATACCCATAACTTTCACAACCTATCAAACTTAGCCCCCCGTCTAAATCAGGTGTTAAGTCCGACGGGAATTCATGCAAAATGACCGAAATGCCCCTCCAAAGCTAAAATTTAAAATAAAATAAAATAAAATATAAATTTAAGAAATAAATTAAAATAAATATATTATTGAAATAGAGTTTCAATATAGTTTTATTTAAAAAATATTAATTTTTGAAAAAATATCATTTTTTATTTTTAATGATTTTTTTTATTTTTTTTAGTAATTTTATTTTGGAGGGGCATTTTGGTCATTTTTCATGCTTTTCCGTCTGATTTAACGTCTAATTTAGATGGGGGGGGCGAAGATTGATAGGTTTTGAAAGTTATGGGTATCAAATTGTTGGATTCAAAAATATGGGGCTAACTATGATTTTTGCCCAAACATAAAGGACTAACTATGAGTTTACCCCTTAAAAATACAATGTCTCATCTCCTCTAGCTCATTAAGCGCCAGAGGCGATCACTCGTATGAGTGAGTCGATCTATGCTTGTTGAAATACCTTTCATATCATCTCATGGTAATGTGTGATTATTAACTATTCTTGAATAACATCTTTACTCATTGAATAATATCCCAAAGAGTACCACTCATGATCAACTAAAAACAAACAACATTTACAGTCTATGTAACTTTAGACTTTTGATATGTGCCACGAAAGCATCTCTAGCTATAGGCTTAGTCAAGGGGTCAATAATCTGAGACTCGTAGAAATGTATTTTAGGATCACTTATTGCTGCGCAACCATATCTCAAATGTAGTGGTACTGAATATCTATGTGTGTGGTCTTTCCACAATACTTAGAGTCCTTAGCATAAGTCAAAGCAACTATGCTGTCGCAGAAAATTCTTAATGGATCTGAAGTTCCGCAACAACTTCATGATGCTAAAGGAACCTCATCAACTAACTGTCCTCCTGAACAGTTGAGTAACTTTCCACGTACTCCGCCTTCATGGTTGAAAGTGCTATACAAAGTTGGTTCTTATTACTCCACGTAATGACGCCATTATTTAGCAAAAAAACGTATCTAGATGTTGATTTGCATTTGTTTAAGTCATTGCCCCAATCGACCTCACTATAACCAAAAAGCTGCAAATCCAAACCCTGATAGCAAAGTACATAGACCACAGTGCCTCTTAGGTATCAGAAAATTCTATTGATTGCATTCCAATGAACGAGTGTGAGGTTCGACTGAAATCTACTGACCAAGCCCACCGCAAAACATATATTCGGTCGTGTACACATTACGGTGTACATCAGGCTGCTTACAACCTAGCAAAAGGAACACAAGCCATCTTTAGACACAAGAGTGTCAATAGGTTTACAGATATATATCTGGAAGCGTTTAAGGACCTTTTCAATATAGGTCTTTTAAGACAAACCTAGAAGTCTCTTAGAACGATTTCTAAAGATATTTACTCCCAAAATGTAGTCTGACTCAACCATATCCTTCATTTCAAAATTAAAGGATAGCCACTCTTTTGTGGCGACAATTATCTCCTAATCATTTCTAGCTAGCAA
This sequence comes from Myrica gale, assembly GCA_963930655.1. NCBI lineage: Eukaryota > Viridiplantae > Streptophyta > Magnoliopsida > Fagales > Myricaceae > Myrica > Myrica gale. Next base: position 10,510,520 of record OZ005618.1, read on the forward strand.
GAGTCATTAACATACAACGATAAAATGATGAAACTTTTTTTGGACTGTTTGACATAAACACAATGATCTTCTTCAATCATTCTAAACTCATTCAAGAGAACGGTTCGATGGAATCTTAGATACCATTACCTGGACGATTGTTTCCAAACTTTGCGCTCTAGTCCTTCAGCCACTAAACCAACAGGTTGATCCATATAGATATCCTCATCCAATTCTCCATCAAGAAAGGTCGTCTTAACAACCACTTGAAAAAGTTTCAAATAGCTTCACAATAATAGCTAAAAATAGGCGAATTGAGGCAAACCTCACTACTTCCGAGAAGGTTTCCTCGTAGTCTACACCCTCTTGTTGGGTATATCCTTTCGCCACAAGTAGAAGATGAGAGAGTCACTTGTTCCCAATTGCCTTTCGCCTAGGTGGCAGTTCAACCAAATCCTAGACCTGGTTGGTCCTTCTCGACTCCATTTCATTATCCATTGCTTTCATCCCACTCATCTTTAGTAGAAGATGAGAGAGCCTCTTGAACTATCTTAGGCTTATCATCATCACATAGAGTAACCATGAATGTTTCCCCTTCAATCTCAAAACGGCGACGAAGAATATTTCCATGTTGGCATCTACGTTGCCAAATACCACCAACTTTATCTTTAATGCATTCCACAGTTTTTTAGTTGTTGGATACTCCTCAAATTCACCTATTAGATCACCGTGCATGCTGCTTAACATAGTAAAGCACTCACTGCGATCCTTCTTGCACCATTTTTCATAGGCAGCAAGTTCCTTCCGGTGAACTTCAATATCACATTTGCTGGCTTAGTCATTGAATGGGTCAGGGTCTACGAGATATCTTGTTCATCCAAAACATACTAAATCTTTTGATGCAATATGTCATAATTATCCTCATTCAAAATTTTCCCCTTAATTAAATCAATAATGATATTCTTTGAAGCCATTCACTACAAAATGATGCGCAAAGGGATATTATTATTCACACAAATTTAGATATTTTGCCGAGTCAATCTATGTAAAAATAATAATTAAGAAACGTCGCAAGATCGAAAATTCTCTAAGCTTCCTAATCATCTCTTATGTCACAATATCCAATTACTAATTTTCAGTCTAATTTTCATGCAAAATCTTGTTATCTCCAACACATTAGGTGCGCGAGCTCCAAGGTTCTAAACCCCTTGCGAGTGGTAATTTTGAAAATAGAAAAAAAACTTTTATAAGTGCTACAGAGTGCCTCCTGCTCTCACTATAGGGAGTCTCGCAGCTCCTCTAGGCTCGTGCCACTGTCGCTTCTTGAATGTACAACGACGGTAATAACAACTTCCCTTAGGTGGCTAATGCCAAGTTAGAGACCCAAAAATAAATTTAGCACTCAAATACTTGAAGTTGTTTCACGCGCCCTAACTGTCAGAGCTCCAAAAATTCTTTCTAGTGGTGGAGTGTTCTACGAGAGAATCACCCGCAAGTTCCACAACTTAATTGCCCAAAATTGGGAGATAATTTTCTAAAGGCAGAGATGAAGAGAGATAAGCTCTTCTTTGGTGTGTTTTGAAAAGAGGGATGAGAGAGATCCTTTTTTAACCTCTCTTTATCAACTTCCTTGCGACACATGGATTGACATGTGTTACCACACATGGCTAGAGTGTCATGCATGAGACCAAGTGTCACCACACATGACACTTGCAACGGGCCATGTATCACACATGTATAGGGTGCCTCCAATTGGTAACATGAGTTTGGCAAATAGTTTTTATTCAGTTGTTTTGGAAATTAAGTTAGAAGTATTTTATCAAAGATTATTATTTATATTTTACTTGATTTTTACTTAAAAGTCACTTATTTATTTATTGAAGTCACCTTGACCCTTATGGATTGAGTCGTTACATAACCCTTTACGTGGCCCTTAGATAGTATTAGAAGGAAGCGTCACAATTTTTTATTAAAAAAAAAGTAGCTGAAAAAGGAAGTTTGGAAGTAATACAATTTTACCCCTAAATTTATAAAACTGAAAATTAAGATCTTAAAATCTAATCTCGAAAGAGCACATTTGACCCTACAATATTTCCTATTATTAATCTGAATATATTCCGGTACATGCTTGCATAAGTATTTATCGAACTTATGAAATGCAATCTCTATATACCATTATTTGATCGAAATTAAGAGCTAGTGGATGATGGAGTTTGAAACAAGATTTTTTGGATCTTTTCTTGTTTAGCATGTCAGAAGTTTTTATATAGAAGACAATTTCTATAAGAATTTGAATTTTATGGGAATTTGTATAAAATTAATAGAAAATTTAGATTGTTTGGTAGAAAATTGAATTTTATTGGGATTTATGAAAAAAAAGGTAGATATGATGAGTTGATGGAGTTTTTTTATAATTGAATTGTATTGAAGTTTGTGAAAAAGTATGAATAGAAAAGAGTTGATGGAGTTTGTTATATTTGGTAGGTAATTGAGTTTTATTAGGGTATGTTGAAATTTTGTTTAGATTTTATTTTTGAGTTGAGAAAATTTTGAAAATGTTAAAAAATTTCTAAAACTAGAATATTTAATATGTGTTTGGATGTGGATTGATTTTTTTCTTTCTGGAATATAGTTTAGATTCTATTAAGTTTTGGATGAAGTAGTTGAAAATTGTAAAAATATATTCGAGTTTGTAAAAAAATTGTATTAATTATAATTTCCCCTTCGAACTAGCACCTTATTCTTAAAAATCTCCTAAACTATGACTCGTTACAACTCACCCCCTCAATCTACATTTTTCATTACTATTCAGTCCCCGACCTAGATTTTCCCGTTATCTGTGACGTTTTTTGTCCCACGTGAGCAACACGTGGGACCCTCATTGCACGAAAATACAAAATTGTCCCTCCCTTTTCCACCTAGCCAAGAAAATTGTGGTTTTGCCTCCCAACGCAAATTTGCCCAAATCTGATTTTCTATTTGAGAATGATGTTAAATTTGAAAAAGCAATGGGCACGGGCGATTTGATATTTTGCGCAAAGAAGGTCCCACATGTTGTTCACGTGGGATGAAAAACGTTGTACATAACGAAAAATCTGGGTGTGAGACTAAATCATAAAAGGAAAAGTAGATTGAAGGGGTAAGTTGTGACGAGTTATAATTTAGGTGAGCTTTTTTTAGATTTCGGTGCTAGTTCAAAGAGGAAAATTGTAATTGAGCCAAAAAAATTGGTTGTGAAAATTTTTTAGTTTTTTTTTTCTTGGACTCTTTTACCCCATGTTATTGGTAGCTGGTTGTGGTTGTCCTTGTCCCATTCGCATTTAGATTGGAATCCAAACATGGCTATTTTTTTTTTCTCATATTAGCTTTTTCGCTTTTTTCTTTTTGATATTTGGAGGTTCTTTTCTTCTTTATATAAAGCTCCGACCCTTTTAGGTGTAAATTGACACACAAGCTTCTACCCATTAAAACAAAAAATTGCATTTTTGCAATGGAAGAAATATGAACAAATTAAACAAAGTATTCTTTGAGATATTTTGAATATTGTTGTATGTTTACAACTCATCTCAATACCTCTTTATATAGGTATAAGGTTATAATGAGGTATAGAATACAAAATATTGGTACATGAATATTGTAAACTTCAAGGTGCATAGTAGAATATGAGATTATTTGCAAAAATCAAGATGTAGGAAAACTCAAAGGGTAAGATGACAAATAGTCATCCAAAATATAATGAATCACTAGATTTATAACACTCTCTTCTTAGATAACCATACACAAATACTATGTTTCGTTAAAACATTGCCAAGGAGAAACTTAGTGGAAAGAAACTAGAATACTCTTGTGCACCTTTGAGTTCTTCCGGAATGCGTTGTTAAAACCTTGTAAAGGAAAACATAGTAGGAAAAAAGCCTTAGTGAAGGAAAAAGAGTGCAATCTATTTTGACTCACCCTCAAAAGTACAAAGAGCTTGATTTTCATGATGGGAGAACCTTGAGTCATCGCATTATAATATAGTGCACAGTCTTCTTAAATGTTGCAAATTGGTATGATTTGGTAAACAAATCTACTAAATTATCACTCAATCTTATATGCTTGACTTTAGTTTCACAGCTCTTTTGGAAGTCATGAGAATAAAAGAACTTAGCGAACATATGCTTAGTTCCATAAGTTGGAAATGTGTCCTTATCTCAATAATAAATCATCATTAATTCATGAATAAAAGAGTTTATTCATAATATCTCAATCATTACCACGAGATGAGTGTAGTCCAATGATGAAATTGATTTATGTGATTAATGAGATTGATTCACAGAAGATATAAATCGGACAATACTTTAAAAGCATAAGTACATTATAAATCGTTCATGGTTATTTTGTCTTAACCATGAGAATAAAAATTTATGAATAACGTGATGTGTTGTAGAATGAGATGGACACACTGAACATGACTACACAAAATATTTATTCCACGAAGTACTGTCGAACGAAATAAATGAGTCATTGCATATTTTGTTCGGTATTGACTTTAAATCTTGAGAGTAATGTGGACTCACTCATGTAATGTAGATCACTTTGATGTACTCGAGCTGAGGCTATTGAGCGGCCAATATACTTGTTATGTGGTCGCATGAAAAGACACTTAGATAAGAATTTGTAATCCTTTTAGAGAGATATGAAGAATTTGTAATCCTTTTAGAGAGATATGATTTATCTCCTTGAGGTAAATTAATACATCAATTATTTTTAATAAGAGTATCTTCGGTCGAAGTATTTTAATAAGAGTTATTGAAATAAAATAGGAAATGTGATGTTTTGAGCTCCAATTATTTAGATTTAATAATAAAAAATTTATCACATAATTTTTTATTATTATAATATTTATTAAAAATCTTCTCTCTTTACTTTTTCACCTACTCTCATAACATATTTTTACTTTATAATATTTTCCAAACTCCAGTACCCAAAATTCTCACACTCAAACATCCCCTTAAGAACACAAGGGTAACTTCTTTTTAGGTAAGTTGGACAATTTTGGTAGACCAAAGGACGGATTTATTTATGAAAAAATAGATCATATGGTGGTTCTTGTAGCTATATTGATTTGTTAAAACACAGTATCACATAAAGTAAGAATAAAAAATACTGCGGGCGATGGCTACGTGATAAGGAGGCAAAATCCATTGCCAATTTCTACTTCTCTCCTTTATTTTCCTGGCAGACAAGAAAAGTATAAGAACATCTTTTTTTTTTTTTTAGAAGACCGAGAGAGAGAGGGGGGGGAGGGGCGGGGACAAATAAGACCAGGCGACTAGCTGTTCACAAATCGGTTTATTTCCCGAACCGGGTGGAAGAGCTTTCGATCGGGGTGTTGCAGATCTAATTTCCCCAGAAAAGGAAACGAAACACGCTCAGACCCATCAGCGATGAAAGCGAACTCTCGTTCTCTCATTTCCCTTTTATTCCTCCTCCACCTCCTTGTGATGGGGCTAGTAATTCACACCAGGGCTGAGGTCATAACCCTAACTGCTGACACCTTCCCCGACAAGGTAACAAGAACCCCAAAACCCCCAAGTTTAGCTTTTTATGCATTTCAATCTCTTTATTTGCTCAAAATATAACAGAGAAAATACTACTTTAATTTTGATCGGCTCGAATTTTAACGTTCGACCCCGATTGAACAACTTTGTAGCTGCTTGATGCAGACTTCAATGCGATCTTCGTTACATATACGTACACTGAAAAGTAAACTTTAAAAGGATGTGCTTAGAAAACAAAAATTTTTAAAAGGATTTCAGTTTCGCTGTTGTTAATTTTCAGGGCTCTGCGACTAAGACCGATCTTTATTATCTTGTTTGTTTAGGTGAAGGAGAAAGACACGGCATGGTTTGTGAAATTCTGTGTTCCGTGGTGTAAGCACTGGTAACTACGAAAATATGGTGTAGACAGTATATAAATAAAGCTAGAGTTAACTTATGGAATCGATATTTTTATTTGTATGTTTTTTTTGTTGTCTTCATTTGCGAGTACTGACTAACAATTGGCTTTCAGCAAAAACTTGGGGACGTTGTGGGAGGACCTTGGAAAGGCAGTGGAAGGGGAGGATGAAATAGAGATTGGAGAGGTTGATTGTGGTGTCAGTAAACCAGTGTGTAATAATGTTGATATTCATTCGTATCCCACGTTTAAGCTCTTCTATGAAGGAGAGGAAGTTGTCAAGTACCAAGGTATTCTTCCAGTTTTATTTTACTTGAGGAATTAAATAGCAGTTTCTTTTCCTGTTTCATCACCGTCATAATTTTGTTAAGATTTGTTGACTATGGGATACCTATGCCTTTAAAAGTCTTATAAAAGAAGCAAAAGCATTTGAAACATCAAATGAGGTGCTTTTAGCATATTTCCTCATTGATATTTAAGCTTCGAAATTGATCATAAAACTAATCACAAAAGGAAAGCCAATATTGCTGGATGCACTGAAGACTTTGAATGTCAGCGTGCAAATATTTAAGTGCCTGATGACATGGTTTCACATTCCGAAATACAACTTGGTTGGAATCGGTAAATACATGCTTCTCAATGTCCAGGCAAGTCGGACAGTGTTCTCACTTGGGAGGCACATGCTCATCCGTACTTGTTCATGCTTTTAAACCTATAAAGAACGGGAGAAACAAAGGGATATCCCCAGGCATGCTTTTGTTAGGTTTTGTGAATCAGAAGGCAATTTCAAGAAGGCAGAAATTGCATCAAATCGCCCATGGCTCCAGAAAATGAGTTTCTCGCACTGTTGTTTATTCTCCTGTAATACTATACTCTACTGGAGCTTGTTTTCCAATTCATGGACACGTGACAGGAAATAATTCTTTGTTTTTTCATTTGTTTTCAGCTCACACTTCTACTGATCTTCTATTGTCCTACCTACTTTTGTTGTTGCTGATGTGTTGTCACCCGTTAGGATATAAAATGGTCTGCAGAGTTCCTTTTTTTGTGCAATTCCCTGTTTGAAGGATGTAGCTCAATATTTGTGTAAGAGTTGCTATATATCAAATGACAGAACTTCTTACCAGATGTCATCCTTTTAATTCTTTGATTTAATTTGAAATCTGTTAAGGAGAGATGAATTGTAAGGATGTCTCATGCAGCCCTCCAGGTTGGACTCTTAGGGAAAGGAGTTTAAATATGAACATTTATCTGTAAAATGGAACTTTGAGAAGGGAAGGATAAAAAAGTGCTAATAATGAGCCTGAATATGGAATAATTTATTTTGCATCATAGCCAACGTATATGTTAAGATTTATGCATGTAGAGGACGAGAGAAACTACTCCAGGTTTGACTTTCTAATATGATTTTTGAATATAATGCAAGTAGTCAGTGATGGATGTTATATACATGAGTGAAGGATAGAAACTGAATCACTACAGTGTGTATCTTGGTGCGCTAAGGTTTACTCTGGGATGATATGTGACATTTTCTAACTTGTTGATCAGATACTGTAGCTATCAATTATAGGGTCCAGAGGTGCTGGAGGAAAGAGAACAACAAATTTACATGTTTTTTTTTAATCTTTGGTTACACGTATTGGTAAACGGATGTGAATAAATAAATTGCTTAGCCTTGGATAATAAAATCCAGTAAGCTAAGGAGCAAAATTTTGTCAATGCTTATATGTGATTAGGCCTCTCAATATTTTGAAATGCCAATTCATAGCCCCAATTTTGTCAATGACCTAGCATGATGCTAGATAGAATACTAAACTTATTTCTGGCATCTTTCATTACTTGAACTTTAGTCTTATATTCATTGACATACCAACCAAAGGGGTGGAGAGGATGATCATCATGGGCCATCATAAGATGTGAGGGTGAAAAAATGGTGCTAGAGGTTGTAATTAGAATGGCACGAGAAGTATGAATATGATAGTGACAATAACCTATAACATTGTGAGAATGGTGCATGATTTTACCTCTAATAATAATGATATGATGTTCTGAAAGAAAATCTGGCTTTGATAAAAATTATGATACAATGACTGGCAGTCATGTTGCTGAGACATTCTAAAAGAAAATTGATGATACTCCGAAAAGATAGGGATGTTATCAATGGATGGCTGTAGTGGAACCAGTGATATATCATAGACTGATGGATGTGGAGGTAATATGAGTGATAAGAGGACATTAATAGCAAGATTTTAAATGGTGCTGTGATGATGATGTGGGATCTGGTGACAGTTGGCTTAGTGGGATTGCTGAAAACATGTTGATATTTCCTTTGCATTCTAATGAACTATTTGGTTTTTAGAATACGTTCAGGCTTCCATATTTCTGCATGTAGCAATTTTCCAGTTTTGGCATAGCAAATAATCACCTACTGGACAGGATATGAATACTCGCTTTCACTTGCATTAGTAGAGCTTCAGGCTTACATATATTTATTCTTTGTTCACATTGTCTTTAATGTTTTCCTCCTCTTTTGGGACATCATCCTTCACAATGAAAGAAAGTGGTAGTGTTATGTTGAAGCCATCTAGATGTCTCCTTTTGCCATTTAAGTTACTTGCTTGGTTTGCTGCTGAATGTAGCAATTGATATTCTGACCTCATATTATTGAAAAAGTGAAGAGGGCATCAATTTATCACATTTGCTGTCATTTTCTCCCCCCCCCCCTTTTCGAGGGCATCATTCTTTCACAACGAAAGAAGTATACCTGTTATGTTGAAACCCTGTAGACTTCAGCTTCTTCTGCGTGCACATTACTTGTTTGGTTGAGTTAACTTCAGCCAAGTGTGGGCACTCTTTGCGACATAATAGATTAAGGCTGATGATCAGTTTGAGTTTTGTCAGGAGTGGTATTCTTGTAACCAGGAGACCTGACTTCTTTTTGTATACCGTGCAACTTACCAGGGCCGAGGGATGTTGAATCACTTCAAAATTTTGTCTTAGAAGAAGCCGACAAGGCAGCAACAAAAGCACAGTTTGGCAGTGACCACGAATTTTAATAATGTGCAAGGTAAACACCTAATACCACTTGACGAACTTTTCGTATTGAACCATTTTAAGAGGGACTTGAAACTCCTGTGAAAGTTTTGACTATGGAAACCACGCTTGATAACCTTAGTTTCTTTTTTGCTCCTGCGATTGCTTTCACGAGTATTATTCAGGTAAAATGAAGCAACTCTTCAAAAATTTTGCTTGTACATGTTTTCACATGTAAGTACTTTCTATGGTACAGCTGCTGGACTTCCAACAGGAACAAGGAGGGCCATTTGCTGTTAGCATTAGAGAACAGTAGAAATTTATGGACACCCCGTGTTTACTGCTCTTTACAGCTCAGGGATCATCTTGTTGGTTCTAGCAGTTACAACCAGAAATGACCCGGTTATTGTCCTTTTGGACAGAATTTGTTTACTCGGGAAGTTGCCTGACTTAGAACTAATCCTGCACAAGAGAATTAGTTTGTAGTAATGAACTATGAATCTCATGTCATCCGATTCTTGAGACATTATGATGCTTACAATTTCACAGTCCGAATTATATGCTTTTGTGAAGTGGACCTGCCATATTACAAAGATTCAGTTGATATGGGAATGTGATTAAGGAAACAACTGATGATCGAAGGGGTTTGTCTCAGGTGAACTGCGATTATTTCCAGGACTTCATTTGCTGACTTCGTAGTGATGTTCCTTATGAAGGGGCTTTGGCCCGTGTAGACTGTCAAGTCCAATTGTTTGGTCGGCCCCCATCCATGGGATAGGCTGTGGGGTTTCTCTAATAATGATGATGAAAGGTGCCAAGAAAAAAAAAATGATGATGAAAGGGATTTGTGACGGCTACTCTGTAAATAACGGAAGGAAGGCTGGAGGTGTCTGTGGGAGCTAGGGTTACAAGGGGGGCATTTGGCGAAGAAGTCTAGCGGCTCTGGGGATAAAGCGTAAAGGTGAATAAAAAGGAGAGCTGAATGAAGTGTCTTTAGTGAGAGAAATGTAATCTTTGCCGTTTAGTGTGTAGAGCAGCAGGCATGATCGTATAAAGCTGAGCCAATCACTAGTTCCATTTGTATCAAGTGCCTTCTCACGAATCTACAAGAAGAAAAAAAAGTGCCTTCTCACGGAAAAAAAAACCTAAACTCATCCTTTTACATGGAGGGGATGCACTGAAATGGTTTCAAGATGCAGAGGAGTTGGGTGGTGAGATTAGGAAACAAAATATACGATGACCTATGGAAGTCATCCAAAAGTTGAGGCAAACTTCTATAGCAGCAGAATACAAGGGTCTATTCAATTCCCTTTCCGACAGGCTTAGAGATGTCTCGAACAAACTTGGTTGTTTCATTGGGGTCTTACGGATGAGATTAGATATGTAGTAAAAATGACTGAATCCTACTAGCGTACATCAAAATAGATTCCTAATCGCCTAAATCCTATGTGCATACAATTTTATGTTAATAAGAGCACTAGAGGTTCTATCCCTAAATGCACTAAGGCCAAGGAATTCATTAAAACTATTGGAGAACAATTTGAGTTCTAATAAAGCTTTGACCAATACCCTGATGAAGAGACTTTTGAGCAAATTTTTTTTTATTGTTCTAAAGCTATGCTATGCGTGAGCACATTATGGATATAGAGACCTGACATCTTAGCTAAGTCCTTGGAAATTGAGATATCCGAGTCATTCTTGACCCATTTCGTAAAAAACTCTCCTTGGGGAATATGACCTGTTTACAATTTTTTACTACACGTACAAGGATAAATGATATGTGAAAGAATTATTAACAATGTGTGTTTATAAAGAAGAGAAATTAAAACATGAAAGGATAGAAATTGTTCGTATGACTACTCATTATAAGGGAAAGATCAAGAAAGGTAAGCATGCCTAAGAGTAAAAGAAGAAACATAAAATACCAATAACGCATATTGTAAATAAAGAAAATTATGTCTTTCCAAGAACAATGCACATATACCACAAAATTAGTGGCTCAATTGGTGTTGGGGTTTGCTAGAAATTGGGCCAGGGTTATAAGGATCGAACACCCCCCACCAAGCGTTAGATTTTCATGGGGCCAATGCGAGAGTCTAACCTTCAAGTTGATTGCTATGGTTCAATCCAAATATTTTAGATCTGGTGGAGGCTCCATATTCACGCCTGGGAGAAAGTTAGACACGTTAGTCGCTTCTTCCACTCTTTTATTTAGAAAAAAAAAACAAGAAAAATGGGCACATGAAGAAAGATAATCTCTTATAGATATGATGTGTCATGAATCATTTTTATTAAAAGCTCAATTCATATTGTTATGCAAGAATTTCTCAACGAAAGCAAGCCGGCAAGAAGTGAAGAATTGATCTGAAGCGGTCACGAGTGTAGGTTGATGGGACTTTTAGATTAGATTTAAAGACTAGATATGTTTTGAATCTTAAAAACATTTTTATGTTTTGATATTTTCCAAAAACTTAGTTTCTTTTTTAAGGCTGGCTTTAGTCGATTACAGATTTCATCTTGAGAACTCCTGTGAACAATCTGGATATTCTGCAGTGGGTGGAATGTAACACCCCTCATTTAGATTAGAAGCTTCAGAAAATTATTATGTTCTTAATTAGAAATTAAAAGAGGAAAAGAGCTTAATTAGTTGAATGTGGACTTAGATGTCCGGTTTTATGGTTGTAGCAAAGAGGGCTTAAATTCATAAGTGTATGGGCTGGGTTTGACAAATTAGCATTTAAACCACTAGGTCCTAGAATCATGAAGAAATGAGATGAGGAGATTGATGAGTATTTAGCATTTAAAGACTGGATATGGACTCATTAATGGACTTAGATGCAACTTCAAAACATACCCAAAAAAGGGAGTCCAGCCCATATGAGTTGAATACATTGAAGATGTAAATGTATTATAAGTTGATTGGAAAAATTCATGTGTCCAAACATGGTTTATTAACATGTAACTACAAAAAAAGGCCTTTAGCAGGGGTCGGAAACCGCTGTTATATCTTTAGCAGTGGTGTCGCAGTAGATCTATAGCGACAGTTTGCGCGATCGCTGGTGAAGACCTCGGGTCTATAGCAGCTGTCGGTTAGCGGCGATCGATAGACCCGAACGCAAATTTGCCTTTTCCGCAGCGTTTCGTGAAAACGCTGGTAAAAACTTTTAGCGGCTATAGATGCCACCGCTGCTAAAGGTCTGTGTCAGTATTTTTTTTTGTATGTGGATGTATTTTTAAAACACCACTAATTTTTTCTTATATTTTTCTAATCGGTAATACAAATTTATTTTAATAACCATAATTCGTTGGATGTAAAAAAATTAAATAACATGGAGAATAAAACAAAATATATTTCATCATTAATTAATAATATCTTACCAGTTACCACAAATGCAAGAATATCTACAAGTAATCTAAAAAGTAACAAATTTCTAATATAAAATAACAATAAGCAAGAACCAACCAAAATATTCAAATACAACACAATAAACAATGACCAACTAAAATCTTCCTCATTTGACACATCAACGTCCTCTTAAATTCCCAATCAGCCCTAAATGTACCAAAATGAGAAAGAGATTAGTTAACCTCAATGGGAAGCAATTAAGAAAATGAATTCCTGTCAAATCCTTATAAAAAAAATCGAATCATAAGATGACACACTAACCCTTAAATTTGGTCAGATCTCAAACACAAAATGGGAAGCAATTAGGGATGTGAAGAGACCGGATCTCAAACACGAAAAAGAAAAAGCTAATCCAAAAGGTGCAATCAGATATTCAATGAAAATGAGTAATGCCTGGTTGGTCTCACTTCCAATCTAATTGAGAAAGGAAAACAACCAGAATACCACAGGCCAAACGATATTCAATCACTGCAAAAGACGACCAAATATAAATGAGACTAAGCATCCTTGCTCCATGATGCAGGATGAGCCATCTTAACAGGGGCGGAGAGAAAGGGGGGGGGGGGGGGGGGCGGGAGGGGGCAGCCGCCCCCCTCAGTTCTAAAAAATAAAAATATTTATGGGTTGTTAAAAGCAATGGAGAGAAACGACCAAGAATAACAGAGCGTGCAAGAGAGAAATAGTCGCCCCCCTCAGTTCTAAAAAAAAATATTTATGGGTGGTTAAAAGCAATGGAGAGAAACGGTCGTGGTTCATTGTAAGCCAAGCGTTTCATTCTGGCGCTTTATGGGGTTTTCTGGCGCTTTGTTCAGCATTGCCCATGGGTCGGACAATGTATTGGGAAGGTATGATACTCCAAAAATCTGTAGCCTTGTTCAGTTGAATTGTAATTTGGTTGTCTTCATTTCATTTAGTTTCTAGAATGGCATTGATAATTGATTAAATGGTACTGAAAATGATGATTTTACCCGAACTTCTAGTAATGTCTGCAGGATGTTTATTCTTGGATGCTACTCAGTCTATTAGATCTAGTTGTCTTAAGTTGCTTTTGCGTGAAGTTCTCACTTGAGAACTAGGAGCGCTTGCTCCTAAATGAGAACCTTAAAACCTAGAGTTCACCCACAGGTCACAGGATCTCTGTCGTTGGCTTTTCTAAAGTGAACTATAGGTATTGAGGCACTTATAATTCAACCTGAGGAGAAAAAAGGTTAAGATTACATGGATTTTCACGGTACTTAGTTTTTTTGGATGCTTGTTTAAAACTGCATTTGATGAAGCAAATTTCAATCAGACTACTCTTAAGCTATTGCCTGCAAATTACTAAAAGGGCGTGACCTGTAAGTGTTTCCTCCTCCTTCTTCCTTTCTTCTCCCCTCCTCTCACTCCCCTTCCCCTTTCCCTGAGGGTGCAAGTGTTTTCTTCTGCTGCTACTTGCAGGCCACATGTACAAAAAATGTAATTACATTTCATTTCTGAGGTGGTTGTGTTAGAGTGTGCCCTATCTTTAATTGTTTCCTCATCCTTTGGATTCTTTGTAGGATACATATATGTATGTGTAGTATAACATGCACATAAATAGTTGCATAGATACATACGCATTCATCAATTGAGATTAGTGGTGTGGCTTCTCTTCATACTGTGTGTTACTGTGAGATTTGACACGGTGAATTTCTTATTCTACTCTGGCTGTCATTGTAAGGTGTGTTACTGTGTTCTTACTCGTCATGGTCCTAACAAAGTTGAAGTGTTTTATTTACAGAGGAACTATAGATTCTTCTTCATGTTCGTGTCCTCCACGACCATGCTTTGCCTATATGTTTTTTTCCTTCTACTGGGTCAATCTTAGGAAAATAATGGATGCATACGATTGCAGCCTCTGGCGGGCTTTTCTGAAGTCCCCTGTTTCAGGAATCCTGATTTTATACACATTCATAGCTGCTTGGTTTGTTGGAGGTCTTACCGCATTTTATTCTATTTAATTTTCACCAATCAGGTTTGTCTCCTCTTTACCCCTATTGCTGTTCATTGTTTCCATTGGTTTATTATTACCATCATCATCATTATTAGTATTGTTTCCATTGGCATGCTACCAGATTGCTGTCTTTTGAAGATACCTATTGTGAAGAGCAAGTAGGGGCAGTGGTTGGCATCCTTCCACAGATCCACTTGACGGGTGAAGGGTATGTCTATGTACTATGGGTTTGTTTCTGCCCCCTCTATACAAAATTCCTGGCTCCGCCACTGCATCTTAATGTCTCTTATCACACGGATAATTGAATTACTCTTTTTCTTGTTTGGACATGGGACCTGAAGAATGCACTTCTTTTCTACAGGACCTTCAACCTGGCATACATTGGCAATTCTAGCTCTGTACTTGAAATAAATATAATTTTAGGTGTAGATGAGCTGCCTAAAAGGGGGCAGTGGCATACATTGGCAACAGGGTGATTCCTCCAAAACTTGCCTTGTTTAGTGCTTCAAGCAGCAGTGTTTCTGCCTCATCAAAACTTCCCATGTGCATGCAGCAAACAGCCTTCCCGATCAAGATCAAACTTGTCATTTGATACTTCTCTGAGAAATCTTGGAAGATGAGATATGCTTCCTGTATCTTGGAACCGCCCTGATTAAAAATGAAGTCTACAATTATAACAGATGACTATTTCTCATTATGGGAAAATATGACCAATGACCAATAACATACCTCTGCCAAATTTAACCATGCACTAGCAAGTTGAGTGAGTGTGTGGTCCTCATCAGTCTGCTGCATCACCCTAAGCTCTCTCTGCATAATCTGACCTATACATTTTGAGGAATATCTGGACATTCAAGGCGTGCCTGCAAAACACAACAATATCTGCTGGGCTTGTAAAACTAACATGAAACATTTTTAAGCAATTTTTTTCTCTCCACTCCAGACGACTAGTTATGCTTCTCTGCAGAATTCTAGTGGTGAAGAATACAAATCATCATTTGCGTAATGCCATCCCCATGAAATATAGAAGAAAGCCTTTATTTGAAGGGCAGAAGGAAATTACACAAGCCACCAACAATTTTTCTATTCGGCTTTTTAGATATAGCATGTAGGATGGCTTAATGGGGTGCAATCCATAAAAACAGGCAGGCAGTAAAAAGAACATTGGCTAGTCAAGGCATCACCACCCTAACAACCCAATACCTCAAAACTTATACAAGGATCAATGTAGTACTTCGCAAATTCAATCCTATGTTAAAGCATAAGCAGCCACAAATGAACAGCATAGCATTATGCAGATATAGAAGCATTATTCATGTCAACTTCGAATGGTTCACATATTGGTCATACCTTCGCATTTAAATTATAATCCAGAAGAATGTTACAAGATCTTATGTCTCTGTGAACCACAGGAGGATTGGACTGCTCATGGAGATATTCTAATCCTCTTAACCCCAATTCTTTCTAGGTGACAGTGTGGACTTTATTCAAGCCCCCATTACCTGCCTAGATAATGAAAATCAGTTAATACTCATCTACGTGAAAGTGTATTAAAACAACATCACAACATACTGCGCACCCAATTTGAACCGGAATCAACAAAATTCTTTTGTGACCTCCCCATATTTGTCCAAACCTTCAACCAAAGTTGGAACAATACTAAGGGTTCATTTGCTTATAACTATCATTTATTCACCTCTGCAGACAGGGCATCATTTCCAACCATATCAATGTCTCTAAACCATAATAAGTAGTCTTCACATAAACTAAAAAAAAATGGAAACGGATGTGAAATCTGACTACCAAACAGGCATGCGAACAAAATATGAAATCTTCTACTAAATCCAAAATAATCTTTGACTGCCAAAGCTCAGTTGGATTATCAAACCCATTCGCTGCGGCCCTGCGCATCGTTTCGTCATTTTTATACACTTCCAAAAGTAAACGAGTTGGGTCGGATGTGGAACAAAGACCGTAAACACAAAACCCTCAGCACTGTTGAAGTACCTGGAGATTCGGGCTGTGATCCGCCATTAGCCACCGCTGAAAATGGTGCGATGCTTATTTTTTCTGTAGGAACAGAGAAAAAAGAATGCGTGTGGGAGAGGCAGCCAACACCCCCAAAGGCACAGCAAACTCTCGCACAGTGTGAGAAAGAGAGAAAAACCCTCGACCCCCTCCTCCTCCAGGTCCGCCAGGGCCACCCCAACCAGCGAGAGAAGGCGAGAGAGAGCGAGAGGTAAGGGGGAATTTGGCTTCGGGAAAGGAAAGAAAAGGGGGTTTTCCCCCTCGCGCGAAATTGCGAATGCCCCTGTTTTTTTTTTTTCTTTCGAAAATGCCAAATTTTTTTTTCAATTTTTTTCCTAATTTGTAGTTTTTCAATTTTTTTAACAGGTGATTTCAATTTTTTTTTAATTTGTAATTTTTTTAATTTTTTAATAATAAGTTATATTTTGTAGTTATGTATTTTTAGTAAATTAAAATCAGTTGTAAATTGTAATAATATTTAAAAATATTTATATTTAGTATTAAATAAATACATGGTTATGTACATTCTTTTGTATAATTAGTATAATAATCTTAATTAAAATAGGTTGAGAGTAATAATATATAATATTTATAATTTAAAAGTATAATTTTTTCCATATAACATTGCATGATTTGTTATATGTGTTTATAACAAATAATAAAAAAATGTCCTAATTAAATAGTATTATATTACTAATTATTCAAAATATATATGATCATTATAAGTATGATAATATATGTTTACATCAAACTACTTAGATTTAATCAATAAATATGCAATTATCATAGCAACAATAGATATCATTTAAAATATATCATATAACAACTTCAATTTTCATAACACTCATACTAATTCCATATTTTATTAAGCATGTCCTTTAAAATATATTTTTTTCAAATACATCAAAAAATAAAAATAAATATTAAAATGAATAAAATAATAATTATTAACATTAAATATTTTATAATTAATAAATACTTTTTTTCAAAATTAAACCTATAGCATCATTTTTTAAAAAAAAGTTGCTAAAGGTGTATTGTACCGCGGCGGTGTCCGCCGCTGTAGATACCTAATTTCTAGCAGCGTTTTATAAAAAATGATGCTAAAGGGAGTCTATTGACCCCAGTACAAAGACTGCCGCTATAGACATATTTTTTTGTAGTGTGTATTTTTGGTTTAATTAATGTAGCAACAACTTGTCTTGGTCCGTCATATTCAAGAAGAATTATGAACGCGGTCGCAAGAGGTTCAAACTTCTAAAAGACCATTGCTAGTTGTCAATTCGTCTGGAACGAATTTGAGAATATTCTTTTCGTGAAACTGGAGTTAGACTGGGATTAGCATGGCGGTAATTTAACAGAATTGGGATTGGTTCTAGAAAATTCTCCTAACCGATCAAAGAATCCCTCTACCCATTTTACCCTTCACTTGTCTATTTAAATACCCACCTATAGACATCTCTCAAATACACTATAATGCTTTACATGCTATATTCAATACACTATAATACCCACCTATAGGCTTCGATTTAGGATCACCAATAGTAAACTTTTGTTCATAGTGGATTTAGTGGTGTGGCCCTACACGCAAAATGTTTTACTTCTTGAAGAAGGATCTTCAAGGAAGTTTTCACTTTGTCACCAAAAAAATCTTTTATGTGATTTTCTTGTGTGCTTGATAACGGGGCGGAGGTTACTTAGCCTTCTCCCCTGTTTTTATTTATATATTCTTACAATTTTCTATCTCTTTCTTGTTGTCTGAGTAATCTTGTTTGCATCTTTATGAGTGGTATTCAAAGAATTAACTATTTCAATCTTGCATTGAGGTTAGAATGACGTTATTCTGAAGTTAGACTGATGCTAATATATAAATTGACAGCTTAGTGAAGAGTGAATTGGCCAAGTGTCCCGCATGAACAGCCAGCCACTTCCCCTCTGTGCTGTTACATAACCAGCACAAGCCTCATCAGCATTATGCACCTCTCTGCCCAAGCCCCAATCAGTATTATCCACCTCAGCACAACTGTATGTAGAATCCTTTCATATGCATGCTATTGTGCCAAACTCAAGCAATAATATCTTTGTTACCTTGATTAACTAAGAATTATCGATTGTAAGAGCAGGAGAGAGAGACCAGTTAACTCATTTTCGGTGACTTAGAATGTGAGAATATTTGAGAAGAAAAAGTTGAGAGTTGAGAAATTGCTTGCCGTGTGTGGTGGAGAGCTAAAAGAGAAAGAAGGTTTATGGCGAACAAGTTCAAGGGGAAAGTTTAGGTAACACCTTTTCTTCCTTCTTTATAGGTGGGCAAAAATTCTGGTAAGAATATGAATTTCCGATTTCACTTCCAATTCTGGAAATCCGGTTCTAGTTCTGGCATATACTGGAATCGGAACTGGAAGTCATTTTTGACAATTTTCGGAATCGAAAATTCTGGCGGAATTACCAAAATTTCCTGTTCCGATTTTTCTACAAAAATAAAATAAAAATAGTGCTCAAAATAAAGTATAACATATGGAATTTGATTGGATCTTTTTTTTTTATAATCTATATTTTGGATAAATATTTTATATTTATTGTTAATTTATGATAAATAACTAAAAAATACCGGAATTTCTCGTTTCGGTTTTTTTATATAGAAAAAATAGAGCTCAAGATAAAGTATAACATATGGAATTTGCTGGAATTTATGTGAATAGTAAAACATAAATCATTTTTTTTTACAAAAACACATAAAAACTCTATTTTCAAACATATTTAAATGAGCTCCACCATTCTCACAAATATCCAAAAAAATATATCTCAAAATTTTATCTTAATTGATGGGTCATAATATGACTGGTCCGGCCCATCAGAAATGCACTAGTCCAGCTGTAGTCCCGCCCAAGTCCATAGACACGTCCAAGGCCCCGACCCACACAAATATGAATTTATCCCTCCATGCCTTCCCGCTCGGTTATTCATGGAATTTTAAAGCTCACGGTATTAAACCCCTATTAGGACTCTAACCCCCTCATATAAATAGGCTAGTACTCCCTTCATATTTTCTTAAGCTTAATTACTTATCTAATACTACAACTCTCCTTGAGATCTAACTTAGGTATCAGAGTCTCCACATTTGATGCCGCCCCTCTCCTTATTCCTTTTCAGGTCTGATCGGCTCCAGCCCTTGGTGATTTTGACATCATCACTTGGCGTAGTATGTGAGAATTCTCGAAAAAGCCTCATCCAATCACTGTACGCTCACCATAGCATCCTCCAGCCATCTCTCTTGCATCCCTTTTTTGCCGTAGTGACTTCCTCCACTAAAATACCAAATAGTGGCTTCTTCTGTCCCCTCCACGTTCACATAAAGAAACTACAGACAACCACTCGACCTGTCAATCTCCTTCCAGAAATCCATGAAGGGATATGCGGGAATCACGCAAGAGGATGATCCATGGCCAACAAAGCCATCCGAGTAGGCTATTATATGTCGATCGTATTAAAAGACTCTATGGTCATGGTAAAAAGCTGCGATAACTGTCAGCGCAACGCAACTGTCCAACGACTGCCAATGGAAAACATGACCCCAATTAGTTCCCATGGCCTTTCTCATAATGGGGAATCGACATTGTAGGTCCCTTTCCGCTCAGGAAAGGGCAAATGAAGTTTTTGGCAGTTGATATTGACTACTTCACCAAGTGGTCGAAGCCTAACCTTTAGCCTCCATTATAGAAGAACATATCCGAAGGTTTATGTTGTCCTCTATCATATGTAGGTTCGGCATACCAGGATTTTAATCTCCGATAATGGAAGGGAATTCTACAACCGTCGAATTAAAGAGTTTTGCGAAGAGTTGGGCATGAAGCATCATATCTCATCCCCGACTTACCCCTAGGCCAATGGGCAGGTAGAAGTCAGAAATCAGATAATTGTTTACATGTTCAAGGCTAAGCTTGACAGTAGGAAATGATCATGGGCAGAAGAACTTCCAGGAGTCCTCTGGGCCTACCGAACAACGGCTCGAACTCCTAGAGGAGAAACACCGTTAAGCCTGACTTATGGCACAGAAGCCATGGTTCTAGAAGAAATGGGCGTCCACACCTATAGAGTAATTAACCACGACCTATAACAAAACAACGCTGACTTCAGCACCAACTCGATTTACTAGAAGAGAAAAGAAACGAGGCCAGCATGCAGATTATAACTATTAGCGACGGGTTGAAAAATACTTCAATCCTCGAGTCAAAGCAAAAAGGTTTTCCATAGGCAACCTGGTCCTACGAGAAATAATGCTACCAGCCATCGACCCTACTGAGGGCAAGCTCCACGCCAACTGGGAGGGACCTTACAAAGTCATAGAAACAAGTCGACTAGGAACTTACCACTTGGAGGACATGCAAGGAAAACGCATCTCACACCCATGGAATGTGGCCCACCAAAAAACGCTATCACCAATAAGTTCACATTACAGCCCACGTTACATTTTTACCAAGACCAACTTTGGAACTCTTTGCTTTGATTCTTCTTAGTACCATGTCATGTTATTGAATTTTAATAAAGAGCAAGCACTTTCTCTTCCATACCGCCTTCTATGGAGCTACAATGTTATAATCTTTAGTGAGTACCCATGACGGGAACACCCCAAGCAGCTAGTCTAATTCATTTGAACCACGAGCACCCTACACCAGAAAATCGGTCTAAGTGACCTATGCCACGGGCACCCATACACCAGTTAATCGGTCTAAGTGACCCATAATGAGTACCCCCGTGACGGGAACATCCTGAGTGGTTGGTCTAACTCATTTGTGCCACGGGCACCCTACACCAGGAAATCGGTCTAAGTGACTTGTGCCACAGGCACACCTACACCAGAAAATCGGTCTAACCGACCTGTGCCAAAGGCACTTCTATACCAGCAAATCGATCTAATCTACTTGTGTCAAAGGCACTCCTATATCAGCAAATCGGTCTAAGTGACCTATGTCATGGGCACCCTACTCTAGCAAATCGATCTAAGTGACCTGTGTTGTGGGCACCCTTACACCAGAAAAATCGGTCTAAGTGACACGTGCCAAAGGCAGCCCCGCACCAGCAAATCCGTCTAATCGACCTATGTCAAATGTACCCCCACACTAGCGAATCACTCTAGTCTCATAGGGCTAAGGACATCACTACACTAGAGAACATGTGTAATTCTGGAAGGCCAAGGACACCTCCTCACCATTAGAAAGAGTCTAGTTCAACGATGTCAAAGTTACCCCACATCAAACCAATCACAAGAAAGGAACAAACAAAAGAGAAAAGGCAGAAGAATACAAAAATAGAGGAGAACTGGATAATTTTATTTACAGAAGGATGGGAAGTACAAAGAAAAGTATTCAAAAGGGCAGCCCATAACGGCCGGTTAACATGTATACAAAATAGGTCATCTCCCGATTGGCCTTACAATACGTGCAGAGATCATAGTCATAATAATCTACTGCCCATTCAGCATTGAGCCCTAGCAACTCGATAATTTGGTAGTTGTCGTGACATCCAAGCCAACCATCCCCACTCACCTGCAGCTCTGACCCATCGTTCTATTCATGGCCGACTTGCTGAATGGTCATCTGCCTTATCCACATCATATCTTCATAATCTTTCAAGGGCCCCAGAAATTTTAAAACCCATTAAACGTCATTAGACTCCGAGTTCCGACCATTTAACAACTCCAGCATGCATAACAGGTGCGTCGCCTTGATATTTTCAGCCTCCATGGCTTCTTTCACCAACTTTAGGCCTTTGAAATAATTGTCCTCAACGAAAATGGTGCGAATACCTCTCAAGAAAAGGACGTCGGGGTTGCGGTGGATGAAGAACGAGTCTAAAAACTTGGCCACCTAAAGGGGAGTGGCCACAAAATTGGGAAGCTCCTCTATGCGACAGTTTCGGTAAATGACGCCACAGTCCGAAGCCTCACGAAGAGTCTTGTAGGTCCCTTGGATGTTCAATAGAGTGAACACCGTGTTCCCGATGTCTTCCAAGATATACGGGTGTAAATCTGTCCTGGCGGTTGCTTTGAGAATGATCTCCTGCAACAACTCTTTTGGGAGGGCAGTTAGATAGTCCACCACGGATGAGCAAAAAAAGGAGTTAAGAAAGCAAACAAGAGGCTAAATATGTAGACTGATGTAAGATAAAGGAGAGAGTTGAAAATGAGTTGAGTGCAAAGGGAAAGAAGGGATGCCATATATAAAGAAAGACTATCAATGGCAGTTGAGACGCCCCTACGAAAAAATCTTCCTCTGGATGTTTCACGAAGCGGTTCAGACGCTTCGCCACTGGTGAGAAGTTAATTCATGCCCCTTCAGAGAACGTGTTAATCATACCTCTACAACCTCCCAACAGTGAGCTAAAGTGTCGCCTAGGGCTCATGGTCACGAACGCCAGCTCCTGTTGATGATGCGATTTCTTATGTTATGCCACTAAATTATAAACGTGGCACATCCAGCTTATGTTATCAAAACAATGCATAGTACCACCTTGATGAAATTAAGAGTCATGACACTCACAAGGTAAAACGATGGCACATGTCCTCAACGTTAGTTTTCACGTTGGTTGTCTTCGTAACGCAGGAATACAGATCGGGACGAACCACCACGCGACCACAGAAACGTCATCAACACATGATCACTATCACAAGACCAATTGTTAAACACAATTACAACACCACAGGACTTGTGTCCCCACAACAGAACATATGCAGACGGGAATGACACCCGATTGGAATAACAAAGTCTCACTTGGCCCAACAAATCAATGCAAGACCTAGCACAACGAAGGAGTTTTTAGACAAAACATGTTCATGAACATGCAAGACCATTGATGATCGCGGGGTTCAAGGACGAACACAAAAGGTAAGAGCACAAGGTTGTAACCATATTTGATTCCGGTTAGTATTGGAACGGAACCGGAATAGGTCATTACGGTTCCATCTGTTCCGGTACTCACCCTTACCTTACGAAGTGGAATGGCTCGCGGTCATCCCATGGTATGGGGTGACCCATAGCTAGCAACGTAGCCCAAAGGGGGTTCCCACTTGAGCAGTGGCGGACTCAGGGGGTGGCAAGCCGGGGCGGCTGCCCCCTTTAGTTCTGTCAATATATATATTACATGTATTTGCCATAGTCTTGAGACCTACACTTTGGAACGTTCTAAATTCAAGACCAGATTTTGTATTTATTATCATTCATTTCAAATTGTATCTGTATTTTTAATGCATTTATTTCTTGGCCACTCGGGTCAAAAATTCAAAGCATCTATTTATTTTTAAATTCAAAGCATCTAATATTATTTCCGCCTTAGCCCGCCCATTTGAATGAAATAAAATTGATTATTTTTTTCTATTTGAATGTTTTTGTTTGATGTATGTGTTTTTGTTACGGGTTAGGATAAGTTAGTGACTGTGCTCTTACAAGAATTTTCAATGCAATTTCTGTGCAATCTTTGCATTTTTAATCGAGAAAGTGAGGGGGAAGATATGTATTTGGATGTTTTGGGTTTCTCCTGTTTTTTATTCTGAAATAGGAAAAATTTCTAGACTAACCAAATAATTGTACTCAAAATAAGGTGCAAAGTGAATTTCTTTTTCAGCAAAAAAGGGATACTTTTTTACAAACACAATTCTCAGGGCAAAGAAATGTGTTATGACTTATGAGGACGTTGAGTCTTTGACTTTTAATTTTTCTTGAAAATTGAGTCGATTCTTTATTTCTAAACATTTTTACTTATAGGTGTTGATGTGTATATTAAGTAGATTTCATCCTAAATACTATGTTCATCAATTGGCTGCCCATGTCAAAGCCATGCAGATACTTTGTGAACTTAAGCTACAAATTTCTTCTCAATCAAATCTATGCTGAATTGGATTTTGGGATTGTTTATTCACACAGTCAAATTGCGATTTGTTGACGATTATTGTTCTTAATTTTGATTAGTGAATTGGTTGATAAATTTTGTTTTGTTTTTTTAGATAATATATAAATTTTTTATAAAAAAAAACTCAGCCAGCGTGGAGTCGTCTAATACTCCTTAACTTATAAAAAAATTTAACTCTTAAAAGACATTTTTTGCATTACATAAGAAAAAAATTGTCATTTTAAGCCTTAATAATTTGCCCCCTCCTCAACTTTAGCCCTGATTCTGCCATTGCCCTTGAGCACGTGTAGAGGCAAAAATCCTAGGGGTTGGAGTGGGTTGGCCGCGTCGCCACTTGATTCAACCACATCGCGGCCATCCTGAAGAGTGGGGCTGACGCGAGACTGCCCTGTTCATGGGGTGGCATGCTACCACTGTGCGAAAGGGCAACCCTGGGGTTGTCGGCCTCATCTGGGGCAGGGCCCAGGAACCCACCACCCCAGTTTTTTTGTGTTTTGTTTTTCAATTTGTTTTGTCTTTTTGTTTTTCAATGTATTTTTCAGTTTATTTTCTGATTTTAAGTTGCTTTAATATTTTCCGCTTTAGTTTGTATTATTATTATTTTTAACTGTAACTTAAATTGATTTTTTTTCCTTTTAATTTAGTTCTCGTGTACAACTTATTTTTATATGCAAGGGGGAAAATGAACTGAAATACATTGAAAAGAAGAAAATAACTTAAAAGCTGCAGCTCATTATTTTCCCCTTACATATAAACTCATTTTCCCCTTTAGCTATAAAGTCGAGGCTAAGTCTACCCCGAATTTAATAAGCAAAGAAGTAAAACATAATAGACCAAAGCAGGCAAGAACCATTTGACAAGCATAAACGCAGGTTTATAAATAATTGACCGTCATAGAAAAGATAATGACATGCTGTTACTGAAAACCATAGAGTTCGACATCAAAACGAAGTTGTATATCGACAATCAACCATACAACTCATCTCAATGCTATGAAACGAAACATATTAAATGGAAACTCCAGCTTCCACCACAGCTTGTCAAGCAACAAGAAGACTTGACTGCTCCACAGCCCCTTCATCCTCGGAAGCAAGGCTTGAGGACTGCGATGGAAACTTATGACACTGTCCTCAAAACTGCTAGAACCACCAAAACAAAATTGAAAATGGGCAACACCAATAACAGACAAAACTACTCTAGCTGCGACAGACCTGAAAGTAACCTTTCACTTTTTCTTTGCTGCAGACTTTGTAACTTTAGCACCGGAAGGATCTTTCTTCTCAACACTCTTGATTACACCAACGGCCACAGTCTGCCGCATGTCCCTCACAGCAAAACGGCCAAGAGGTGGGTACTCTGCGAAAGTCTCAACAACCATGGGTTTGGTGGGAATCATCTTCACCATCCCTGCATCACCATTCTTCAAAAACTTGGGCTCCTTCTCAAGCTCCTTACCAGATCGTCTGTCAATCTTAGTCACAAGCTCAGAAAACTTCACAGCGATGTGGCAAGTGTGACAGTCGAGCACTGGAGCATAACCATTACCAATCTGACCAGGGTGGTTCATGATGATGACCTGGGAGGTGAAGTTTGCAGCCTCCTTTGCAGGATCATCCTTGGAGTTGGAAGCAACAAAACCACGCTTGAGATCCTTGACAGCAACATTCTTCACGTTGAAGCCAACATTGTCACCAGGAAGGGCCTCCTGGAGAGCTTCATGGTGCATCTCCACAGATTTAACTTCAGTTGTCAGTCCTGTAGGGCCAAAGGTCACCACCATACCAGGCTTCACGACACCAGTCTCCACACGTCCCACAGGGACAGTTCCAATACCACCAATCTTGTATACATCCTGGAGTGGAAGACGGAGAGGCTTGTCTGAGGGCCTCTTGGGCTCGGAGATCATGTCAAGAGCCTCAAGGAGGGTGGGGCCCTTGTACCAGTCGAGGTTGGTTGACCTCTCAATCATGTTGTCACCCTCAAAACCAGAAATGGGGACAAAGGGAATTTTGTCGGGGTTGTAACCGACCTTCTTCAAATAGGATGAGACTTCCTTTACAATTTCATCATACCTTGCCTTGGAGTACTTGGGAGTTGTAGCATCCATCTACACAAGCAGTAGGCAAAGGCAGACAAAAATCACATTCAACCTCAAAGCATGATAAATGAGAATGAACAGCATAACAATGTCATCTACATAGGTTGCACATAGCTCACCTTGTTGCAGCAGCAAATCATCTGCTTGACACCGAGCGTAAAGGCAAGCAAGGCGTGCTCACGAGTCTGACCATCCTTGGAAATACCAGCTTCAAAACCACCAGTGGTGGAGTCAATAATCAGTATAGCACAGTCGGCCTGAGAGGTACCCGTAATCATGTTCTTGATAAAATCACGATGTCCGGGGGCATCAATTACAGTGCAATAGTACTTGGTGGTTTCGAACTTCCACAAGGCAATGTCAATGGTAATTCCACGCTCACGCTCAGCCTTGAGCTTGTCCAACACCCACGCATACTTGAATGATCTCTTGTTCATCTCAGCAGCCTCCTTCTCGAACCTCTCAATGACACGCTTGTCAATACCCCCCAACTTGTAGATCAAGTGCCCAGTAGTGGTCGACTTACCAGAATCGACATGGCCAATGACCACAATGCTGATGTGAACCTTCTCCTTACCCATTATGGCCACCTGAAGATAAAACTGTAGAATGAAATGAAATAATATACAGACAAGACAAGTCAACATTCACAATTGCTCCCACCGTACTATCAGTAAAGAGAAGCATCATTGATAAACACATGCTATTGTCAAGCAACTTTGAGGGAACAACAAATATATCTTAATAAGTCGTCAAATTCGAACAGATCAATCCTCCAAACACGGATATTTACCTTAAACAGTTGAACACATATATTTGGCAGTGCATGGCGTCAAACAAAGACAACCAAACCCGCAACCAAAAATTTCAAACCACAAACCATGCCCGCCTACCCACAGGAAGGACAAATTGCATACACGTTCAGCTCAGATTTTTGGCAAGGAGACAATAATACTGTTTCGTGTAGGCACAAAAATTCTCCAATTGATAACTCCATTCCTCAAAACAATAGTACTAAAACTAAACCCCCCCCTCCCCGAAAGGGTCTTGATCCATTAGATACCGGATCCCAAGCCGGATAATTGAAAAAAGCTTGAACGCACTCTAGCCGCATCTAAACAATCAGATATAAACCTCAATAGGAAACTCATAGTAGTCCCTACGGGAACATCCGATAAAAAAGGGAACCCATATTAAACCCGGTCTCACCAACAAACATAAACTTACCAAAAAATAGCATAAGACACAATGTGAGTATAATTCTAAGACGCATGCAGTGAAAACAACAAAAATCCAAACGAAACCCAGAATCCATATCTACGAAGACGTATGGAAAATCAGATCTAAAGCCGACAGAGTTCAGAAGATATTCAAATACAAAACATAGATATGACCAAAAAAAAAATAAAGACGATCATTTCCATATTCTAATAACAAACAAAAAGATTGACTTCTTAACAAATAACTACTACCAGATTATGTATAACTAGAAGGGACAGAGCGACAGAGACACCTGTGTAAGAAGAAGAGTAAAAGATTCGCTAGAGAGACCTCCTCGCCAACTTCTGAAACAGCAGTGGAGAGCAAGAGAGAAGAGAGGATGAGAAATGACGGATGTTTTTATAGGAGAGAGTGTGCTTAGGGTTTTTCTCTTTACGGTCAGATGGGAGATCGCGGAGATTGGACGGTTGTAAATCTCGCATGCCACTCCGGAGTGAAGTTCCCTATTTTTTTTTTTTTTAAGCTCAAATGCTAAGGGTTGGCTACTTATTCTTCGTATTTGGATCTCTACTTTAACAAAAAAGTACAATTTTTCTATTTTAACTACTAACTTTTTAAAAACATCCACAGCAGCTTCTCTATTTTAACCACATACTTTTACAATTCTATTAAAAAGTATATATATATTATATATATATATATATAATATAAAAGAGAAGAGAGGGATAAAAAGAAGAGAGAGAAAGATAAAACAGAAAATATATTGTTATTTTAATATAGAGAAGTGAATAGTGGTTCTCTAAAAATAGAGAAACATTGTTCATTTGTTAAAATTTTTTGCTAACTTTTGTTAAAACAGATAAGCTGCAAAAGTCTCATTTTAAGCTATTTGGTTATATTGGTTCTCTATTCTAGCCAAAAAGCTAGAATAGATAACCTGCTAATAATGCTCTAATGTGCGTAATTGTGATTCGCAGGACCGGGGCCCAGGCTCTTCTACGTTACCCTCTTCTACAATGCATGACGAGCAATTCGTTACTTACCAGCCCTTCGATTCAAATGGAGGGTCATAAATATGACACGTCATTTAGTTGAGTGAAAATTTGAAAACCAAGTGAGTTGTACTGCTAATCGGGGAAATGAAGCACTAAAGCCAACTTTTATTATTATTATTTTTTGTTAATTCATTCGTGTCCCACATTTTGGCTTCTCTTGAAGCATTTTCATACTTTTTGGCTTGTTCTTCAAGCATTTTCATACTTTGGCGCCGGAATCGTGTGAGAACCATCTCTCTAGACTTGGTCCTTTACTTGAGGAAGAAGTCAATGAAACTGGGAAAGATGAAGGGGTGTCGAATACTGTGAAGAATGAGAATGCCAAGTAGGGCTGCACAACCCCAGTGTAGGTGCCGGTTTTGGCAAACTGGGAAAGATGAAGGGGTGTCGAATACTGTGAAGAATGAGAATGCCAAGTAGGGCTGCACAACCCCCGTGTAGGTTGGTTTTAAAAAAATTGCCACCTACACCTACACCGTTAAGGGTAAAAACCGGCCCTTAGCGGTGGCGGTTTCCGGTTATCCTACATTAATCTTCGTAATAATAAAATGCGACAAAAGGAATGAATTGTCCTTTGACAAAAGGAATTTGTTTTAGCTTCCAATTTGGAATGTGTGACCGTGGAAACTTTAAGAAAACCTCCAACTCATGAAGAAAAAGATGGGTAAAACTACATGTTTTTGTGCACCACATATTTAAGGAATCTGTGCCGCCTACAACTTTTCACAAGAATTCTACTGCAAAAGAATTTTAATAGATTTCTCTTTGAGTTGGTTAGCATGACAATTGACATGTTCTATAAATGAATATGTAGATTGTTACACATCAACATAGACTAGTACCTGCATAGCCATTTTTGGCACAATCTAACCCAGCATCATCCTTTGGTTGAGACATCTTTGCCTGCAGAAGAAGACAAGTAAATGCTGCCTTAGCAGAAGGAGGGAAGAAAAAAAGAAAAGAAAAAGGAAACACAAACACATAGACATGCAACTCATACACATAAAAGCACATACTGGTACTTCAACAACACATGCAACCCATTCTCTGTTTGCACATTTCAGGTGAAAAAGATGAAATATGAAATTTCATTACACTTGAGAGAAAAAAGAAGAATGCAGTGGTATTACCAATCGGAAGGGAGGTCCATGCAGCAAGCCTGACCTCAATACCGGAGACTACTTCATCCTTCAAGGTGAAACATACATAATAAGTAAGAAAAGCAACTCGATACATGGAAAAGATCTAGACGATCCTCTAGCAACCCAAAATTTGAGGTGAAGGTAGGGCCTTAGAGCTAAGGAAATACAAAAATAATTTCCTTGACCAGATATATGGTGACCAGAGTGAGTTTTGACATGTCCCTTGGGAAATTGCACACAATTTGAACAGAAAGACCACAGTATCTAAGGGTAACAGAACAAAAACTCTGGTATGCCTACCTTTTCTGCAATAACAGGAGCCTCAAAGTTGATTATTGCATCCAACTTACTAAAAAAACCCAAAATATTTCTTTCCTCATCCTCTCAAATTTTTCAGCAACCAATCAAAGGTCAATGCTTGGTTGGGTTGCTAAGAAGTAGAAAATAATTGCCCTAGGAAAAATAAAACCAAAATACTTGTGCAGATATGTAGCATAGCAGAGGCAAGTTTATATGTAGCAATAGGGTTGAAAGAGTCAGATGACTCAGATGTGCATTTGAACTCAAGGCCTCTACGCTGATACCATTTCTACTCCTAATTAAACCCCAAAACTTAAATTGATAGCAATGGCCCAGTGAAATACTTCAGTAATGTATTTTAGATATTCCAATGTATATGCTTGATTTGAACAACATGATTAGTGATAAAAAGACAAAATGTAGTGATCTTCGTAGATATCTTTTACTCCATATTAATGTGTTCTAGGAAATCTCTAAAAGAAAAACAAGAAATCTAAAATAAGACAAATGATACTTTCTAGAATGACTTGCAATAATTAAACACAAGTGACAGGCATCAACATGTATGTTGTCCTAGTACAAACTCCACATCATGCAGTTCTAAAGGTCCTGAAACTTGTACGTACATCAATAACTCTAGCCCTTGAATTTCAAAACCAAATCTCAATGACCACCAAGAGTATATCCTAGATCACTAACCATCAAAGCGTCATTAACTATTGTGCTAGGGTGTGTCGCAAGCTCCATAATTTAACTGACAAATGCCTCTCTGCCATGCATGTTACTAGCTAACTTTTACTTCCTAAATCTGAGAACAAAACTGGAGTAAGTTGCTTATGTCTCACACTAAAATCAAATTGGCATTGGAATATTTTGAAAGCATACTTCCAATTGAGTTTGGGGATTCAAACCTTGGAACCTGATTTGTTTTTTTCTAGAGCTTCCAGATCTTGCACCCAAACACTTCCTTCTTTAACAACATTTACAAATGCCAGCCATGATTTATTCGTCCCATGAATAGGGGAAATGAACAAAATCTAAAACGGGGAAGCAAATGATATATTACGACGAATGCAGATAAAATCCAGAGAATGTGAAGAGCTAACAACTACACTAAATCAATTTTATTGGAGAACTATGCTTCACCTGCGAATAGCAGCAAGAGACCTAAAATATCAAGGCATTCCAGGTCAGAAATAGGACAATGGAAACTAATTAGCACAAAGGTAACACTTACTGAGAAATAACATGGGCAATTGCTGTTGGGTTCGGACCGATCTGCACTCTTGGCCCTCCAGTCAGCAGTCGGCGGTTGGACACTTTTCTGGAACGCCACAAAAGCCAGATCTTTCAAGATGGATCGGACCCTATCGTCACCTGCCAAAATGCGTGGCCAGCGAAGGGTGGGGGAAGGGGGCGATTGGAAAGGGTGGGGAGGGAGAGAGAGGCTATCGACGTGGGGGGAATTGAAGTCGACGTTGAGGGGGGAGAGGTTTTAGGTTAAAAAAAAACCCGGTTCGCGGGGGTGCTGGGTAACCCGGGAACCGGGAATGGCACCGGGTTTTGTAGAAAATCCCAAACTGGCACCGGCACCGGTGTAGCTGGGTACCGGCAATCCGGTGCTGGTGCCGGTTCTACCGAAAAATTCCGGTGTGGTTGTGCAGCCCTAATGCCAAGGCCAACCCCAAGTTGCAGACCAGAGGTTTATGGAGTTGTTTGATGTTTCTAGTTTGAAGTATGTGCCACTGTCGTTTTTATATTTGAATAGATAAACAACAGGGTTATTGAATGTCCTTTCCTTTTTATTAATGGAAGAGAGTTATATCGGTCTTACTTCAGAATAAATGAGGAAAGGTGAAGAAATCCTGGAACGCATATCAACAGCAATGAAATTCTTCTTCTTTTACCTTGATGAGAATAAAAAAAGTTTATTTACCATGTCCTGTCTGGAGTCGTATGTACAAAATCTTCCCTCAACCTTTTTGTTCCCCCGACCCTTCCTTTGTATATTTTTCTTTTCTATTCTTTGTTTTGGTTGCTAAGCAATCTCTTTCTAGTGTTTTCGGGTCTAGTTGTGACAACTGTTGTTGTAAATATCTGCGGGGTCCATCTGGACACCCATAGTTAGCTTGGTTTAAAGGTTTATGAGAATGTTGTGAAGAATGTTGTCTTGTGAAGGTAGGATTTTTCCCGTTTAGTTGTGGTTTATCCAAACTTGCAACCATTACAAGAAACAACAAATTTATTATTTTATATGCAACTCAGGCTAGAATCATTTGATGATTGTACCATTACACCTTATGTAGGAAACATGGGAGATTGTTGCTGCTGCATTTCTTACTCAATGTTATCATGTCCTTTGTGTTGGCCTTCTTTCATCAGTGTGGTTGTAGTTTTAAATTAACAATAATGTTTGCATTATTTGTTATCTGATAGTTGTTGTGTTTATATACAAAGGACGTGGTCCCTCTATCTCTATGCACTTTCACTAAATGTCCCCTTTTCTTTCTCTCTATTGTGGTCGTTATTTTTATAATTAAAAAATTAGACATGGTCCCTCATTTCCGAATTTCACTGAATGTGGTCCCTTATTATTTCGCTATCCTAATTGATTTTTATTTATCTTTGATTGTTTTATACGACACGATTTGTTGAATGATTAGGTTGTGATGGTTGTGTTGAATTTTTCCAAACAAGAGGCAATATTTAATTTGTGGTTTCTTGTCTATTGGGTTCATGCTTCTTATATCAATTACATTTTTAAGTTAATATATTTTTTTGAAATTTTTTATACAGTATTATGGCATATCACTCTCAAAGCATGGATGACATGAAGAATTGGATTCCTAAACTTGACATGGAGCTCAATTCTTTAGAAGAAGCATGGAAGCAATGAGAAAATTATGGCAAACTAATGGGTTTTAGTATAAGGAAGCATTTTATTAATAAAAGTAAGGTGGATGGAGAGATAACATCAAGAGGATTTGTATGTGCTAAAGAAGGTGTCGGAAGAGCAGATAAACGAGATAGCATTACTCATATTCCTCGAGACGAAACAAGGACTAAGTATCCTACACGAATGTATCTTTCATTAGTTCGAGAAACTAGAAAGTACAAGATTTATGATTTTGTTTATGAACATAATCATTTTCTCCATCTTTCAGAGACTACTTATATGATGATATCACAACGACATCTATCTCCAGCCCAAACATTTGCTATTAATTTAGCACATAGTTCTGGAATTAGACCAAAGGACACACATGAGTTGATGACTAGAGAAGCTGGTGGGAGGGCAAACCTTGGGTATGTGGAACATGATCAGTAAAATTACCTACGGCCAAGACGACAACAAAATTTGATATATGGCGAGGTTGGTTGTTTGTTAAGGTACTTTCAGCAACAATTGATTAATTATCCATCATTTCATTATGCAGTTCAATTGGATTGTGAGGAGCAAATAACTAATATCTTCGGGGTTAACGCTAGAATGCTACTTGATTAAGTGCATTTTGGTGATGTGATGACTTTTGATAATACATTTGGCACTAACAAAGAATTAAGACCTTTGGGTGTATTTACTGGTTTTAATCACCATAGAGGGGTGGTGATTTTTGGAGCTGCACTTTTATATGATGAAACAACAGAAGCATTCAAATGGCTTTTTGAAAGCTTCCTAAATGCGCATGAGAGTAAGAAACCTCAATCAATATTTACTGATCAGGATTCAGCAATGGCAAAAACATTAGCTCACGTGATGCCAAATACTTGGCATGGATTATGCACTTGGCATATTATGTAGAATGACATCAAACATTTGGGAAATTTGATGAAAGACGGTTCTTTTTTCCTTCGAGATTTCAAAGCTTGCATGTATGAATACGATGATGAAAGTAAGTTCGAAAAAGGTTGGGACAATATGATTCAGACGTATAGTGTGACTGATGCTAGTTGGTTGGATAGTATATATAAGTTGAAGACAAAATGGGCTAAGTGCTACATGAAGATGAAATTTACTTTGGGGATACGAAGTACTCAACTTAGTGAAAGTTTGAATGTGGACTTGAAATGTTATTTGAAGTCAAATTTAGATATTGTCCAAATTTTTGAACATTTTGAAAGTGTGGTGGAGCAAAAACGACATAAATAGTTATAGGCCGAGTATAATGCAAGACAAAAGTTGCCTACATTAAGCTTGAAAAATTCTCCTCTGTTGAAGTAAGGAGCAGAAGTGTATACACTTGTGATCTTCAAGCTATTTCAAGATGAGTATGACTATGCTTCTGTAGCATTTATAAAATCTAGAAATGAAAATCAATTGATGCATGAATACATTGTTGTGCTTTTGAATGAGGAAGGTGAGTACACAGTTTATTGTGACCCTCTTAGAAAGACAATATCATGCAGTTGTTGGAAATTTGAAACATTTGAGATTTTGTGTTGTCATGCATTAAAGGTTTTTGA
Source organism: Myrica gale (assembly GCA_963930655.1). NCBI lineage: Eukaryota > Viridiplantae > Streptophyta > Magnoliopsida > Fagales > Myricaceae > Myrica > Myrica gale. Next base: position 10,545,060 of record OZ005618.1, read on the forward strand.
CTCGCTTGATATAAAAATAATTCCTGACATGTATATTTTGAAAAGATGGACAAGGAATGCAAAGAATGGATATGTATTAGGAAGTCGTATGATAAAATGATGATGTAGGAGATGCTAACTTAAATGTTGTACAACGATATCGAAGGATTTGTCCTAGGTTGATAAAATTGGTTGCTCGAGTTGTTAACATCGAAGAAGCATATGTTTTGGTAAAGCAGATGATAGAGAACTTGAAAAGCAAGTTTAAAGTATTGCAACAAAATATTTGGACACAAATCTTGGTAGTTCTCATGCTGAAGTATGTTTATTTGGTGGTGATGTGTGAGTCTAAATAACAACCCAAGAGGGGGTGAATTGAGTTTATAAAAAACTTAGTCATTCTTTGATAAAAATCCAGATCTGAAAAATACCATTTTTAACAATTAAAAATGCAGATCTAAATGTGTTTATGCTAAGCAAAATATAAGCAATAAATGATAAAACATAAAACACAACAAATATGAATAAGGAAGGAATAGTGAGAGAGATAGTTAGAGAGACGACACCACAATTTTAGGTGGTTCGGCCAACACTTGCCTACGTCCACCCCCAGACTATTGACTTCCTTGGGCTTCCTTCACTATTCTCCTAATAGCAAATACACCTTAGCTTCTGGGGTGCTAAGGAACCTTTACAAAACATTTTTCGAGCTCACACTTTAACTCTCTTCAGAAGTCTTAAAACCCATGAGATTTCTTCTACTCTCACAAGTATGACCAAGTGTTTACCCAACACTCAAGTGTTTTACAAAGAATGGGTACAAAGGAGAATGACTCTCTAAGCCGAATTTGCAAGTGGAAAGCACAAAAGTGTGAAATGGCTCTCTAAGCCGAATCAACAAATGAAAAGCTCAATAGAGTGCAAGAAGACAAGATTATTGAATGAAAGCTAAAGTTTGAAAGGTGTGAGCACAAGCCTTTTTGGTTGGTGAGTTTTTCTCTCTTTTTTAAAGCACTTTCTCTCTCTAGAAGTTAGGACAAGGAGTAATTGCAAGAATGTTCATTCTTCTTCAAGAAATTTATCTCCCATTGAAGGCAAAGTCGTAAATGATGAGCAAGAGGAGAAGATTTGACAATGAAGCTTTGGTCTTGAAGGAATCAGCAGATAATTTCTTTGGATTTAGCTTTTTCTCTCTCGTGATGTTGCGATGATGATCGATATGCACCTTATCTCTCTATCTCGTTCTCCTTATAGCCCATAGGACTTCAACGGTCATCAAAGCCCTCAAAAGTGCCGTTGGAAGGGCATCCAAGTCATTTTAGAATATTTTGAATGAGCTGGTGTCGTTCCAGGATTTCTGCAAAATCGTGGTATGTGTCGACACATGGTCAGCATGTATTGACACATTAAAACTTTGTCTGAAATTTTTGTCTCGGGAGACAGTGCAATGTGTCGATATATTGTACACAGTCTGAAAATGTTGTCCGCACCATGAATTCTGCATTCTGGAGTAAGTGCAATGTGTCGACACGTATAAATGCTGGAGAGAAAAATCAAACTTATGTAATGGTGTCGACACTTCCAGTCCATTCCAACACTTCTTTAAACACCTACGATATGAAAAATTGATCTTATCAACTTATATAATGGTGTTCAAGTACACTTAAAAATAATTTAAAGAAATAACCTCAATCTTTTAAATATATTTTAGAAATAGTAGATTGACGAGATAAAATCTAAAAGTCTTTAAAGCACTTAGAATTTTTGTTATTATCAAAATCAATTATGGATTGTTTTCAAAACAACCTTGGGCTAACATGATGAATTGATGGATCGTGGAGCATCTATTAACAATTTGATGGGAAAGGCTAAAGGCCTTAAAAAGAAAGAAGGTCGTAAGGGTGGTAAACGATTAAAAAGTTGTGCTGAGAAGCGACAATGAAGGGAAAAAAAATTATGCAACATTTATTAAAGGTATTATTTTTTATAAGGCATCTTCATACATATATTTCTTCTGTCTCACATTATATGTTGATTATAGGGAGTGGATCAAGTTTCTCATTCAACAGCATTGACAATACCCACATTGTTCAGGTATATATTTGTCATATTGAGAAAATTATCAATAAAAAAATCCCACAGAAATATTATATAAAGACATGAATTAATTGACTTTTTTTTGTAGGGGATGGATGTTGGGTTCAACTTTGCGACAATAAATGTTTTATAGGACACAAGCATCGAGTTCAATGAGTATGTCATCAAAGAATCCATAAAAACTGTGAAATTAGTGCTTCAACTTATATGTGAATAATCTATCCTTTTTGTGTAGTTCCTGTTTGCCGTGGCAGAATTTGATGCATCACATGGTGGCTTTTGTGAAAGAAAGGAGCAGGAATGGTAGTAGACATAATCTAGTGTGGAGCATTTTGTATATTGACGATGCCGTATTTTTTTTACAGTTTTAGATTCGGGCACTAGCTTGTATAACGTGAAATAGTGGCTCAGAAATGTCTTGATTCCTTTTTTTCGTAGAATTAGCAACCTGTGATAGCATTACATCCTTTTTATTTTTTGTGATAACATGTATTTAACCTTGCTTCACCCGGTTAAAAAAGATATGTGAAGTAACTCCATACATATATATATAAAGATGATTGAGATCCTATTTCATTTTCTTTGTTGGCCAGCGAAATAAGTAACTGACAGTAAAAGTGCTGTCATTTATGGAAAAATATGGGCACAACGTATTAGTAGTTACAGGGCAAACACAACAGATGATATGAACTAAGAAGCCAAGATCTAAAGATCTTCAACTAAATGAAGAAGTAATAGTCTAATAACTATTTATTGAGATAAATAATTCAATCTTAGAACACAAGTGTCTATACAAGTAAAACACGATTCATATAGATGATAAACATAACTAATTGTAATAATAGCAACACCACCCTAGCCAAACTACATATGCATCCCAGTTGGAAACAAATGGAATTGGAGCCTGTTGTTTCAGTCCTCTCAGCGGCCTTTTGCGATTAAAGATATCAAGTAACGAGAATGCAAGGTTGGAGCAACAAGTTATGTATACGAGCATCCCCTTCAAACAAATATATTAACTTGAAAATGTAATTGATATAAGAAGCATGAACCCAATAGACAAGAAACCACAAATTAAACACTGCCACTTGTTTGGAAAAATTCAACACAGGCATCACAACTTAATTCATTCAACTTAACACCGAGTAAGAAATGCAGCAGCAACAATCTCCCCTGTTTCCGACACAAGGTGCAATGGTACAATCATCAAATTATTTTAGCATGAGTTGCATATAAAATAATAAGTTTGGTGTTTCTTGTAATGGTTGCAAGTTGGGATAAACAACAACTAAACATGAAAAATCCTACCTTCACAGGACAACATTCTTCACAGCATTCTCACAAACCTTTAAACCAAGATAACTATGAATGTCGAGATGGACCCTGCACATATTTACATCAATAGTTGTCGTTGGTAGACCCAAAAACACCAGAGAGATTGCTCATCAACCAAAACAAAGAATAGAAAAGAAAAATACACAAAGGAAGGGGCGGGGGAACATAGAGGTTGAGGGAGTGTTTTGTACAACTCCAGACAGGACATGGCCGTAAATAAACTCTTTTTATTTTCATCAAGGTAAAAAGAAGAAGAATTTCATTGCCGCTGATATGCGTTCCTAGAATTCATCACCTTTCCCCATATATTCTGAAGTAAGACCTATATAACTCACTTCAATTAATAAAAAGGAAAAGACATTCAATAGCACTGTTGTTTACCTATCAAACATGAAAACGACAGTGGCACATGAGTGAAGCTTGAAACATCAAATAACTCCCTAAACCTCTGGTATGAAAGTCTATCTTTAACAGCAGCAAACCGTTGATACTCGTCAAAGACCGGTGTTAGGCACCACTTTTGCAACTTGGGGTTGGCCTTGGTTTTCTCATTCTTCATAGCATTAACCACCCCTTCATCTTTCCGATTTTCATTGATCCTTAGGTAGAGGACAAGGTCCAGAGAGATGGTTCTCACACGGTTCAGGCGCAGAAGTATGAAAAAGCTTGAAGAACAAGCCAAAACATGGGACACAGAGGAATTAACAAAAAGAAAATACAAAAAAAGGTTGGCGTTAGAGCTCCGTTCCCCCGTTAGCAGTACAACTCACTTGGTTTTCAAATTTTCACTCAACTAATTTACATGTTTTGAAAACATAGATAAACGATGTTATTATGTTAGATTTTTTTAGTACCTAGTAGACATTTTAGAATAAAATGTTTAGTCGAAAACCTTAGAGTTTATATGCATTGTATTACAATAAAATTGTTATGAAATATTGTATGGAAGGGTATAATTATGGGCCTTTTGATGATTTACCTCATATTTAAATTTTAGTAATTTCATATGTTTTTTTAGTAAAAATTAGTTGAAAAAATAGGCATGAATCTCAAGTTTTAAAAATAGTTAAATTTGAATCTTAAATTTAGAAAGTTAAAAATTCAAGTAAACTAACATGAGGAGATAATTATTGGTATGGTTGTTCTACTCGGTGATACTGTTAATGTATTTATCATAATTACTGGAGGCATTAATCTTGAAAGGAATCGAATAAAAATCTTTAGTGGTATTTTGTAAAATAATGGTTTAAGAAGGAGGGTAATATTTTTTTTTTTTTTAGTCGTGATCCTGGGAACTTCACATGTGAGAACATTTATAAACAAAAATAAGGGTATGTTCGTTTGCAAAATTATTATATGATACAATAAATTCAATAAAATTTACAAAACAAACATCCAAACTCTCCAAAAAATCTTACACAAAAACCAATACTATTTAAGCAAACTCTAACAACTTTTCACACAAACTCCCATACATTTTCAGAAAAAAATTTTAACAAATTTATTCTCTTTATACTTTTTCACTAACATTTAATAATTTTTTATTAATATTACAACAAAGTATCTCTGTTTACACCTTTTTTACTAACTCTAATAACGTTTAACACAAACTTCAATACCTTTTAAAAAAATTCTAACGAATTTTCTCTCTCCATACTTTCTCACCAACCTTCAATACTTTTTATTAAAAATTACATTAAATTATCTCTCTTTACACCTTTTTACTAACTCCAATAAAAATTAAATATCTTTAAAAAATTTCACTAACTTTTACACTAAAACTGATAAAACTCTAATCTACATAAATATTCACAATTCTATCAAAATCCTAAAAATCTTACAAGTTTTTATAAACAGAACATTCCCTCAAGATTCGAACCAAGGAAAGAAGGGAACATGGATTAAATGGATACTAAACAAATATGGGATTGTGCTAACAATGCATGTACCAAAAAAAAGATATATGTCAGTTACCAAAACTGAAGATGTACTCTTTGATGTAGTTATTCAAATTGTTGATCCAAAAAAGCAATAAGAGTATCTTCTCAAAATGAAAGATATCCTCTCCCAGAATGACATACCTTCTCCTGCAACCTTCCAACCAACGAGAAATACACATTCTTAAACAAGAAGTAAATCAATTACAAAACACCCAACAAAATTACTAAAAAATGACTGACCAACTTCTCACTGAAAATCCGGTTTCTCAAAATGACAAACGAAAAAGACAAATCTTCTCAGCCAAACCCTCAAATAACTCACATTGATATCCCTAGTACATCTCATCCTCTTGATACTTATTCAAATGATTAATCGAATCGTTTTCCAAAAATGGTATACAATGTAAAGAATATTATAAAGTTCTTTTATGTTTAGTTATATTACTTGATGCTTTCATGTTGAAATTATATAATTTTGAAGAAAGATTTTTATATGTTTATAATATGAAATGAGAATTTGTATGTTTAAGATGTTGCATGCATACGATAAAATGATATAATGTTTTGTTGATGATTATAATATATTATTGTTTCAAATCCTGAGAGAATTACAATTACAATTATAGAGAGAATGTACCCATTCTGGAAATATGATGGTTTATTCAACAAGTGAATTAATTGGAGAATTCCACTAAATTATAGCTTACATTGATTGATCCCTAACTAAATTATTCGAACTGCACAATTTAAACACTGGGCTCAAACAACACAAATAATTATTGTTTAAGGGAAAATTTACGAGAATATCTTAAACAGTCTAAATATATATTGATGTTATAGTTATTTTTCATTTGAATTGTAAACCCCACGTTTTAGGATAAGGTTCACAATTTGGAAATATTTTAATCATTCTGTTTCTTACTCTTATATATTGCAGCTCATAAAGTACACCTTAATATAATAACTTTATTAAGATAGTGTTTGAAATTTTGGGCCTGATTAAAAGAATATATAAAATAATCTATCTCCCCATTAAATTATTATTTCTCATTATAATATTCATTCAAATCTTCTCTCTCTCTTCATTTTTTCACCAACTCCCATAAAATTATCTTCACTTTTTAATCAACTCTCATAGCCCAAAATTTTAACACTCAAACACCACTCTTAATTGTTGAACTTATCTATTATCTTTTTTTTTCATATGACATTTAGGAGCACGTCAAGAGTCATGATTTGATGACACATGGGCGTATAGCTGAAAGAAAACAAAAAATGTTCAAAGTTGGTATTTCTAATGTTGGAAATATTATATGTACAACGAAAAAACAAAAGAGATTTATGTATACTTATTCGTCTCCGAAATCGAATGCTTGAAGTTGTTTCACGTTCCCCAACTGTCAGAGCTCCAAAAATTCTTTTCGATGGTAGAGTGTTATATAAGAGAATGATCCATAAGTTTCACAACTTAAATACTCAAAATAGGGAGAAAATTTTCTAGAGAGAGGGATGGAGAGAAGCTATTCTTTGGTGAGTTTTGAATGGAGGGTTATAGCCTCTCCTTGACAACCTCCTTCTGAGACATGACCTACTATGTGTTACCATGAATGGCTAGAGTTTCATGCATGAGACAAAGTGTAACCACATATGACACTGTCATGCATGGGGCCATGTATCACACATGCATGGGCTGCCCATATAGGTGCCCCCAATTGATAACATCTCTCACTTGTTCATAGTGGGCACGACCCAATCATGCATCTCTACCAGAATTCTCAATCTTTTTCATATTAAAAAATAAGTTTTACGACCACCGAGCACACCTGCAGAAGAAAAAAGTATGAGCATTACACAAAATCTCCCACCAGAGAAGACAAACATAGCAACATTCATATGTGTCTCGTTATGCTTTAGACTCATTTGCACACATCTGATCAATCATTTCTAATCCCTCTCAAGTTTAGTATTTAGAACAATGCTTAATCATCTCATGGCCATCATAATTTATTCACGATTACGTCATTATCCATAAGTAACACCACAGTTTGTCGATAGTGAATACAATTAGAGATGTGTGCCAAATAGTCCTACCTTTACTCGATGCCATTCAATTTTAGCTCAACCGCTTTCCTAGCAATGCTCCTTTAGACTAAATCATCTACGGTCATAGGTAACGTGCCAAAGTAGCAGACATCAAGTCCACAATCTTGTCACATAGTCAAAAGCAACAAATGCATAAAAATAGAATCATACAGTGAGGAAGCAGGGATCTATTCAGTCACCTTCATAATTGCTCGACAAGCACATGTAGTAATTAATACATGCTACGGTTGGGTTCTATTGGAGAATGGTGTATGTCAAAACTAAAACACTGTACAGATACTAGTTCAACCGCTATCTCAACACCTAATTCGAGTTTTCATTTTGCTCGCCTTTCATGACGCCAAAGAAATCTCGCGTCTAGCTAACCACAAGCTACACTGATAGTGGGTCATCCATTCACAGTCTCTATAGACCTCATCTTAGCTCCAACTAAGGCGACATCAATTATCCAAGCAGGGATATTGACCTCAGGCTACTTTGGCACATTTATTTAGTGGTGCATGGCATGAAACACAGATAACCAAACCCACAACCAAAAATTTCAAACCACAACTCACACCTGCCTACCCACAGAAAGGAAAAATTGAATACACGTTCTACTCAGAATTTTGGTAAGGAAGCAATAACACTGTTTAGTGTAGGCATAAAAATTCCCCAATGAGAACTCTATTTCCTCAAACAATAGTACCAAAACTAAAAAATCTGAAAAGGGTTTCGATCCACTAGATATCGGATCACAACCCGCTTAATGAACACAGGTAACATGACTATAGAGAAAAGCTAGAACTCACTCGAGCTGCATCTAGAAAATAAGGCATAAACCTCTATGGGGTACACATATTGAACCCGATCTTACTAACAAAAATAATTTTGACAAAAATTAATATGATAAACAAATGAGCATAATTATAAGCTGCATACAGTGAAAATAATAACAATCCAAATGAAACCCAAAAGCCAAATCAAGGTACACGGACGGAAAATCAGATCTAGACACAACAGAATTCAAACGAAATTCAAATATGAAAATATATACATGAGCAAAATAAAAACAACTAATTCCATACGCCAATAACAAATAAAATACTATCATAATTAGAAGAACTACAAGGGAAGTGATAGAGATCAGAACATGTCGTACAAGAAGAAGAAGGATAAGATTTGCTAGATAGACACCCTAGCCGACTTCAGAAACAACAGTGGAGGGTGAGATAGAAAAGAGGATGAAAAGTAGATGTATATTCGTGTTTTAAATGGGCAATGGGCTTCAGGACACCTAGGGTTTCTTATTAGCACTGTCCCTCCAGTTAAATTAACGTATGGCGCTTACATATTATTGAAGTGGTGCATAAGTCCTCCGCTTTGCATCGATCTGTCTCCAGTCTCCTAAACCCTGAAAGGAAACCTTGACTTTGAAGAAATATTACTAAAATTGTAAATTCATATATACTATTTTATTGATTGAGTTTATTAAAATCGAAACGAATACAATTTTTCACTCATCAACTATAAGTTGATCTTATAGCTAAACGATCGGTTTTCACACATTGCACACTTTAACTAACACACTTTACATCCTTCCTCAAAATTTTCATCAAAATTTTCATCAAAATTTTCGAAAAATACTGATCATGCCCCTCTTCACTTTGCATATGTATAAGGCATCGTTCTCAATATAGTCATTGGGGGCATTATCGTTATTACTTGTACATGTGTAGAGGTTATTTATATCAAATATCAATTCATAAATAAAGTTTTAGAATTTCACAATGTTTTAGAATGCAAGCACGAATTTGTGAATAATGCAGACATTTTTTTTTCTCTATATTGGATTGTCATGTGGCGCTTTTGTCCCTATGAATAACTCAGACAATGTTCACTTTGCACCAAAACTCCTCAGCTTTTATAAAACACTTCAAAGGTTATAACAGTCACTACAAGTCATCGGGTCCCATAGAATTTTCTTTTGGTCAGTACCGGATCCCATGGCAATCATGCTAGTGGCTACCTATTTTTCAAATTTACAAACAATGGCATGAAGATAATTTGGGGTAAACTCATAGTTAGCTCCCTATGTTTGGGCAAAAATCATAGTTAGCCCCATATTTTTGAATCCAACAATTTGATACCCATAACTTTCAAAACTTATCAATCTTCGCCCCCCGTCTAAATTAGGCATTAAAATTACTAAAAAAATGACCAAAATGCCCCTCCAAAATAAAATTACTAAAAAAATAAAAAAATTCATTAAAAATAAAAAATGATATTTTTTCAAAACTTAATATTTTTTAAATAAAACTATATTGAAACTCTATTTCAATAATATATTTATTTTAATTTATTTCTTAAATTTATATTGTATTTTACTTTATTTTAAATTTTAGCTTTGGAGGGGCATTTCGGTCATTTTGCATGAATTTCCGTCGGATTTAACACCTGATTTAGACGGGGGGCTAAGTTTGATAGGTTGTGAAAGTTATTGGTATCAAATTGTTGGATTCAAAAATATGGGCCTAACTATGATTTTTGCCCAAACATAAGGGGCTAACTATGACTTTACCCCAGACAATTTTTTGTCGTTCATTGTTCTGGGCTAAAATTGTAAATCACCCACCAACATTTCTGTCATTGGTCGTCGTGGTAGTCGATGCCTGACACACAACAACCTCATTTGGGGGAAATTACCCCCTTCCAGCACCTTTGAATTAACGGTGCAACAAGGTTTCAGGGTATTCTAGCCCTTTCAACTGAGAACGTGAATGTGCTTCAATAATAAAAAGAGATGATGTGGAATGAGGGACATACATGCACTCCTAGGACAAAAAAGTTGGAATTTTGTCGATATTCTGATGATGATCCAACCGCATGGTTCAATCGGGCAACACCATTCTTGAATTATCAAAGGATTATCGATAACCAAAAGGTGTCTCTTGCATCCCTCCATTTGGAGGGTGAAGCGGTGGCAATGGCTAAATCATTCTTATAAGGAAGAATCTCGGATGGTTACATGGGACATATTCACAGAGAAGATATGAGCTCACTTTGGGCCAATTGATTGCAAAGATTTTGACGAAGCTCTCTCAAATGTAAGCCAAAATGGCTTGATACATGACTACCATAAGGAGTTCGGGAGGCTGAGAAATCAGAATAAAGGATGGATACAAAAGGATTTAGTTGATACATTCATAGGAGGACTGAAGGGTGAAATTTTTGAAGGAATTCGGATGTTCAAGTCTAAGACGTTGAAGGAGACCATCAGCCTTGCAAGGATAAGCGATGATCAGCTCCTTCGACAACGACTATTCACGTAGCCATCGCCAATTGAAACTGATCAACTTCGATGCCATCTATATCTGCATCACTTGTGAAGTAGATGACATGGGATAAAATGTAAAACGATTTAAACACAGGCATTTGCACTAAAAATAGTGATATTAATTCAAAGATTAAAAATTAAAGGAAAGAAATCCTATAATCAATTAATCAAATGATAAATATTAAACAAAGCACAAATTAGGAAAATAAAGCAAATACTAAGGAAAAAAAACACAATTACTAAAGATATTAAAAGGAAGACCTTAACAAGAGTCTCAAAAGTAACTCAAAAGTTTAGGGATATCACAACAACCATGAAAAATGTATTCAGAAAAGTTCAGGGAAACAAAGGAAAAATCATCTCTAACAACTAGGAAATAAGGTAAAACTATATCTACTCCTTATCATCATAGCTGGTCAGATCCACCCCTAAGAGAAAATTGACTTTAGGTGTCAAACTTCTATGTGTCAAAATAAATTTTGTCACCAAATCATACCCTTCCATGCCCTTTCAGGGTTGAAAAAATCCAAAACGTTACATATTAGTGATTTAAAACATTCAACAGGATATGCGAACACGTCCAAACGTTAGACGAAACCGTGCGCACATGGTTTGGGTGACAAAACATAAGTTGTCACCCGTCAATCATGCAATTCAGATCGTCATAAAAGCTACAATACCGTTCGAATGGCATGACCAACCGTCCGCACTACTGGGACAATCCGCGCATGATTGATACGCGTCTTTGTCAGATGATCGTGAAGAACAGTTGTTAGACTCTGCACTGTTAAATCTCATCCAGACGCGTATGGTTGTAATTTTGGCAAACATTGGTACTTCAAGTTTCACGTGTCATTCGTCAGCCGTCCGCACGAACCCATCACGTCCGAATGACATGACTGAGTAAATTCGGTGTTGTTAGCCACGACACGTCAGGACGGTTATAAGCCTTCCGGACATATGTTTTCAATTTTCTACAGTTAATTTTCCAAACGTTGTAGTTTTATACTTCAGTGCGAATGATACATGTAAGTGTGTAGACATTAGGCCTTAAGATGTTGTAGTTTTGTCAAAGATATATACACATTTTAAATTTAAGTGTTTTTAAGAGTTTTTTGTTGCAGACAGTTTTTCTAGCGTGCGCACGTCTATTCATTAAACTAGGTTGTTTTGTTTTACTTTCGGACGGTTTATTTCTGCATGCGGACGACTTTCCGCTATACGCTTTGTTTTACTCATTATATATACACATTTTAACAATAAGAGTTTTATAAAGAGTGATTTGTTTTGGACGGTTGTATTAGCGTGTGCACGCCTATTTCTTAAAAAATTGTCGTTTTATTACCCGCTCAGACAAGTTTTTTGTGCGTGCAGACGTTTGTTCATTATACGCTGTCGTTTTTGCCACTATATATAAATATGCTAAAAATTTATTTTTATGTGTATTTTGTTGCAGATGATTTTCTTACCGTGTGAACGTCTAGTCCCTAAATCTACGTCATTTCATTAGACGTTCGTACTCCCTATATGTGAGTCTGGACGCCTGGTTTAATTAGACGACGTCATTTTGATGGCTGTTTAGATGCGTTGTACGACCGTGCAGATGATTTATTTGTTTTGGCCTTATTGGCAGATTAAAAAATGTCTAAACGTCACCGTTAGTCATCTTCCTCATTTGCCGAGACCTCTACACATTCGGATCCTGAGAGTTCGGAAGATTTAATGACGCGAGAGGAGCAACAGGGGTTGAGATGCTCAGCCGATCAGTTATTATAGAGCATGAGGTTTTCGTTGTTGACTTTTAGGAGCTGAAGTATATGGGTCAGAGTATCGGCGACATTATGTATGACTAGGGTTGGATTGGGTATCTGAAGAGAGATGACATAGCCTCTGTAGATCTGGTCTGAGAGTTTTACGCTGCATTGCTGGACGTTAAGGATATTGAAGCAATGTTATGGACTGTCACTATACGTAGGGTGACCTTTTAGTTTTCACTAGACTTCCCTAGCAAAATTTATAAGGCTGCATAGGCCGATTGGAGCATATCCTATAGTGGACATGGCGAACAAGCCAGATCCAGAAGACATCTTCCGTACTTTCACAAACCAGAACGTGGTGCTGATCAGACCCTTCGTCAGGCAGAAGTTCATGCTCCTCTTCTGGCGTATTTTGCACCTCATATTCGCCTATGACATCGAGCCGAGGGCTCACGTGACAGAGTGTTTCTATTATGAGAGGCGAACTGATGCTGGCTGTGGCTTCGGTTGTATGTGTTGTAGATCTTCCCCTGTACATCTTCCTGAGTCTTCAGTGTTAGGCAACGATCACATCATCAGCTGCATTGCCGTACAGTCTACTCTTGACACAGTTCCTCCATAGTGTTGCCTGTATAGATGGTCCGAACTAGGAAAGGAATGCACATATCGATCCCATCTGTCGGACCACTTTGAGCCGTTTCGAGGCGTAGCTTAGGCGACAACAGCGACCACTTGCTCCCGTACAACAGTAGGAAGTGGAGGATCCCTCTCGCTGTGTACATGATCAGGAGCGACCTATCTAGGTCGATGCTTGGATGACAGACCTGGAGGGGATGGTTGAGACTGCTAGTTCGTCGACGCGTCAGATGTGTGTTAGCTTGGGGACCCGTGTTTCCTTTATGGAGAATCAGATGGTGGGAGTGAAGATCAGCTCGAGAAGATAAGTGAGTCCACAGGGGAGGGATCCAGTCAGCCCGATCCATAGCATGATTATGACTTTCTTTTAATTTTTCAGTCACGTTATTTATTTTGGACAGTTATTATCATATTTTATTTTGCTTTGGATATTTATGTTGATTTTGTTTTATGATAGTTATTATTTATCTTATTTTATTATTGTTTAATATTTACCATTGATTTTTGGAAATGTTAATACTTAAAATGTTATATTCATGATCTTTTACTTGGATTGTTATTAACTGTAACACTTAGAATCTTATATTAAAATTTAAGATGAAATACATAAATAATTAATTTATAAGAAATGAATAATTAATAAATGTAGTATCAAAATTATTGAAATATATATACATTATTATTTATAATTAATCTAATAAAATATTAAAAATACACATTTCTTCAAGATAACCCTCCCCCATTCTCTGCGAAATGGAAAGCTTGTAAGCTTGACATTTTGTGAAGTTTTGATTTATTTCAAAAGTTTTAATATGTTTTTCTTGGTTGATCGCCATTTATTGTATTTAATTCATAAACGTACGGAATAAATTTTTAGGACTTAAATTTAATGACTATTTAATAATAGAGAGTAAAACGTACGGACTGAAAATTAAATTTCCAAACTATTAAAAATTTAAACGTACAGACTGAAAATTAAATTTCCAAACTATTAAAAATTAAAATTTCTACGCCGAAACTCAAAACTCTGATCGTAATATGTTACATCAGCGGGTACAAAACCCTGCGGCAACAACCTATTAATTTATACAAAAAATGAATAAATAATAAATGTATGTAAAAATTATTGAAGTATATATATATATATAATTATATGTTGAATCTAGTAAAATCTTAAAATTAATACACTTTTCTTCAAGATAATTCCCTCTCATTCTTTGCGAAATGGAATGGAAAGCCCGTAAGCTTGACATTTTGTGAAGTTTTGCTTTGTTTCAAAAGTTTTATTAATTTTTTTCTTGCTTGAATGTATATAATTAATAAATGTAGCATCAAAAGTTTGAATACATAAGTAATTTATTTACTTATCAACGTACTGTTAGGACTTAATTTAACCGTTCAGACTTTTTTTGTTGAAAAAACTACGCCATTTTTTTAACAAAAAGGTTTCCTGCGTTCTAAATGAGGCATTCAGATGTTCATTTTCTAATACGATTGTCGTGGGGTTGGATGTAAAATGGTGTCGTTGGCATGTTCAAACAATTTATTGAATTTTATTCGAAACGCGTCCAGGCGCCATCAAAATTTTGGATAACAGTCCAGACGACAGTTAGGAAAACCCGTCCGAACGTAACTTATTACCGTCCGAATGTAGTTTCAAGGAGTTAAATGGCCGAAACCCAGAAACTGTACGTTCATTTCGCAACTCTCCGGAAAACTGATACAAACCCTTTCCAATTTGTCCTAGCTCGGATTTCTTCTTGGAGAGTCATTTGAATCATTGAGGAGGAGGGTCAGACATAGATTGCTTAAACTTTGGGTGGATTGGAGCAAATTTTTGGGATTTGAAAACTTTAGGAGGTACAGTGTTTTATAGTTTTTGAGTATAAATACGTTGTTTTGCTTGATTGTTTAATGCTTTTGGTAGCTTATACACATGTTTGGTGTTGATTGGATATGAAAATGACAATGTAAAACATCTGTTTTTATGATTGAAGTGCTCAGTCGATGTTTAATTTTCGAATGGTCTGTTCTTTGGCTATCGCAGTTCAGACATTTTGAAAGGATCCCCAGTGACGACTTGGGCAGCAAAAACCATGAGTTGGAGGATAGGTGCTGAGATGAGGCGCCAAGGACACGCATGGGCACTCATGACACGCCCATAGCGCGCGCAGTGACAACACCGCAGCCATGCCATGGCACCAGCACGCGCGCGCGCAAGCTAGGCGCCCCAGCGCCCCTTACAAGGCATGACGCCTCACCAACACCCATGCCTGGCATGTCAGCTAGCCAGCCACAGACATGCCATGACAACACATGGCCTTGCCATGACACGGTGCCACAACAAGTCCTTGGCCACCAGTCAAGCCATGCAGCCACAGCAGGCCAGAAGACAAAGGAGGTCCATGACACAGGATGTCCACCACCACCAGCCACCACCAGTGGTGGAGCACCACCACCCCTACCGGTACTAGGTGGGGAATGGAAGAGGAAGGTCCGGGGACCCGGAGGAGCATCACCACCCATGGTGGTGCAAGCGGCCGCAGCGCCACCGTGGACGGCGGCGGACGACGACGAGATCCCAACAATCAGGGAGGGTATCTTAGAGATTAGTTTCCTTTTGTGTTATGATTGAATAAATCATATCTTCTAGAATTAGGGATCCTTTCCTAAACTCTAGAAGATTTCTTTCCTTTATGTTTATGTTCGATTAGACATGTAATATCAAATCTCCTTGATTAAAGGGATTTGATTTAGATTTGATTTGATGTTGATTTGATTTGATTGAGTCAATTAAGGATTGTAAGCACCTAAGGATGTTTATATAAACACCCTTACGTGCATTAGAGTGATTCATTCAGAGAATAGAGAGAATAGTAGTCTTGGAGAGCCTGAGTGCTTCTGAGTGTTTTGGCCAAGCATAGGCACGTATATGCTAAGTCGGTGTTAAGGCTAATAACCTTCTCACTTGGGATTCATTCTAGGCTAATAACCTAATTTGGGTACCCGTTCTTGGGCTAATTAACCCTTGATCGGGAGTGTTCTTGTATCTTGTGGTCTTTGGGCTAATTAACCCTTAACCACGTTCTTCGTGTTCTTATCAATAAATATCTCGAGTGTTCTCCATTTGAGTGTTAGATTGTATATAAACAGCTCGTGTGTTATAGATAACAGTTTAGGAGGATCGATTGGGGTGATCGTGTTCGAATCACTTGGCGGGAGTTGGCGTTGTTATGGTGGCCTAGACCGGGGTCCCTAACACATTTACTGTTGACGTCTGAACGGTTTTCTGGCAATTATTACTATTCAGACGTCTTGCATGGTGTGCGGATGTTTCTTCATGAAACGACATCTTTTTGTTCGTTGTAGTGTGGACGGTTGTTAGTCCGTCCAAACGGTTTTGTGTGAAGTTTATTTAATATTTGTTTTTGTTAATTCTAGAATTGTCTAAGTTATGGACAGTTTGAGATTAAACTATTTGTAATGTACGTAAATGTTGATCTGGTCATTGATCATTTTTTATTGATATTTGAATAGTTTTTTGTCAGGTATATCATGGATCTCTATGAGAAAAGTATCATCAATGCCGGGGCACATACTGAGCGACCTAGTTAGGCGAAGGAGATGGTAGTGGAACTGAAGGAGAGTATGCGGATAATGGTTATGCCGACGCATATGTTGTCCAAGGATTTTCATACCCGCTTAGCCGATCTGGAGACTAAGTTTGCTTTGTCGGACCGGGCTGTGACGGAGGAGATGAATGTTATATGGATGAAATTGTTTACTGCGAGATATCACATGTCTCAGTTGTACCAGTCTCTCCATACTGTTCCGATACAGATCCAGACACTCGCCAAGCGGGTGGATAGTATGGTGGAGTAGTTGGAGCACATTTGCGACTGTCGTACAAGATCTCGGCGAGTCAGTTCGTAGCGTAATTCTGACTAGTCTTTGGTTTATGTTTTTCGTTATTATTTTATTATAGTTTATTAATTATTTTCATTAATTATTTTCTTATAGTTTGTTATTTTCAGTTCGTCGAGTAATTCAAACTAGTCTTGGGTATTTTTACAAACAATTATTTTATATTATGTACTTGATTATGATTATGTATTTTGTTTACTATTATATCGGTTAGATATAATTTGTAGACCATTATTAATTTTATCTTATATTTAATATAGTATTTTAATATTAAAAACATATTTAAATAAATTAAATTGGAGTATTGTCTATTATAATTAAGAGTAGTCCGAACGCATTAAAATATTCGGACGTCTGCTGATATGTTACATGTCCGCACGTGTTACCATTGCAAACATCCGAACTCAACTCAACTCAACCGTCCTCACGCCCTTATTGTAGCATCATCCCCACGATCTATCGTCGTTCGCAAAATATATTCGTCGCAATTTCTTTTTCTTAGTATAAAAATAATAAGCGTGCGCACGTTATTTGTTATCGTGCGGACGATGAATCTGCTTACAAAATTATGTTTTGACACAGAAATTCACTCTGTGCGAATAGGTATTAGAGACGTTCGCATTGGTTTCCATGACAAAATTGATTTTGTCAGGTAATACATTAACGTTCACACGGTACTTGCAAACATAAAAGAATAAGGAATTCATGATGTTTTTATATTTGTCATACGAAATGAGTGCCATCCGAACCTTAAACCGAGTGTCAAACCTTTTTTGACACCACCAACTTTTGCTAACAAAATTTGGACTTTAGGTGACAAAAACGTTTGACACCCAAAACCTATTTTGTTGTAGTGACCACGCCATCTCCCAGTGTCATCTAATTTGGTCAACTGGCTTAGCTGGTGGTATCAGGTAAGGAATCACCGGCTTAACTAGTGCGTCAACCAGACCAAGGTTGCAAGCCCGAGTATGGGAGGATCTTTGAGGTACAAGTGGTGGGTGTGCTCCACTAATATCCCGTAAGCATCCAAGAGTTATACCCAGAAATGTAAGACCAAGATATACGGATCAAGGTCAAGTGTCTGCTGGCCTTCAAAAGTCTCATCACCTGCTAAATATATTACAGTAAATGCAAAAATGAAAAAAGAAAACCGGGGTTAGTCATAAGGACTCAGTAAGGTCAGGGAAGGGGAATATGGCATAACCATAACACATAATTCAATATAATAATTAATCCACAGATCATCATAAATAATGAGACGATAAACAAAATGCATGTGCAATGCAATAATGCAATGCCCCGATCCCCAGTTCATATCTTTTCTTTTATGGTTCCACTGAGGTATCTCTACAACGCTCTATTTCACCTCAGAGTCAGGATATTAAGTCCCTCCTCTCCTCCAGGACAGTCTTGTGACTTTACACCAAGACTTGATTCGGCCAATTGCTTGGAAAACCACCCACTTCTCATTAGTGATGGCTTGCACTCTCTCCAGCGTGAACGGTATTATCACCCACATCTCGGGACCACCTCATGGTTCATAGGTTCATAGGTTCATCGATTCAAGTTCATTTTTCCCCGATCTTTATCAACTTAATGATCATTACATGATGGCTGATGCAATCATTGATGATTGAACAGTAATTTGCATTAATGATGCAATAATGAATATGTGATCTAGGGCTGCACAAAATCGGACCACGGACCGGACCGGACCACAAAATTGGTCCGGTCCGGATTTAAAAACCAGTTATATCCGGTCCGGACCGGATTAATAATAAATATATTTTTTATTTTTTAAATAATAAAGGGTAAGTTTGACTTACACTTCGGTCCATTCCCCTTCCCGGCTTCCCCCTTCTAAATCACGCGATTCATTTCTGATTTCACGCCCTAAGCCCTTTCAGTTCCCAGTTCATCAGTTCCCCCTCCGAAATCATGCCAGCCATGCCCGATTTTGTGGTCACGTCCACGCCAGCCACCAGCGGCACCTCCCCGAAGCCCCACTCCACAGCCACGCCCAACCGCGCCCAGTGCACGACGCCTCCCCGAACTTGATTCTACTATCACTTGTTCTCCTAGTTTTCATTGTACTACTTGTCTTCTAGCAAAACATAAACATTTACCTTTCAATAACAATGATAGTCTTGCTTTTAAACCTTTTGATCTCATACGTTGCGATATGTAGGATCCTTTCTCTACTTCTACATCTGCTGGTCATAGATATTTTTTAACCATTGATGATGATTGTACTCATAGTCTTTTGAGTTTTTCTTATGAAACTCAAATCTGAAATTCATCCTCTGTTACATTCTTTTCTTGCCTTAGTTTAAAATCAATTTCTTACCACTATCAAGTGTATTTAACTAATAATGGGATGAAATTTATGATGCCCGATTTTTATGCTAGCAATGGTATTATACACCAAACTAGTTGTGTAGAAACCCCTCAGCAAAATGGTAGAGTTGAAAGAAAACTTCAACATCTACTTAACATAGCCCGGGCTCTTAGATTTCAGTCCAATGTTCCTCTTTCTTTTTTGGAAGATTGCATCCTTACTGTAACCTATCTCATAAATCGGATACCAATTCCTATTCTCAATAAGCAATCTTGTTTTTCTGTTCTATATGGTACTTCTCCATCTTATCTTCATCTTAGATTTTTTGGTTCCCTTTGTTATGCTTCCACTATTCCTTGTTCCCGTGACAAATTTTCAACTAGAGCTCAAAGGTGTATTTTTGTTGGCTATCCTTTTGGCACTAAAGGTTACTGAGTTTTTGACCTTGATTCTAAGACAATATTCATTTATCGTAATGTTGTTTTTCATGAAACTATATTTCCTTTTCATGATACAACACTATTGTCTTCTGCTCCTCATTCACATACAAATTCAATTCCTTCTTCTATTGTTTTGCTTCGGGTTATACCAGATTTCCTTCTATTTCACCTCATCTTGTTCATCTTATTCCCACTACATCCTCTAATTCTTCTCCTAGTGTATCTGCTCCTTTATCATCAACTCTTATAGCTCTTCATAGATCCACTCGAACCATAAATATACTTGCTTATTTGCATGATTTTCATCATAGGTTACTATATTCTCTCAACTCTACTCCTTCATCTAGGGTTGGTTCTATTCAACAGGTACCTCTCATCCATTGTCCCATTTTCTTTCATACTCTAAACTATCTCCTCTTCAAAGACAATATTCTCTTTGTATTTCCACCATCTTGGGCCTACATCTTTTCATGAGGTTGTTAGTCATCCCCATTGGCAAGCAGCTATGGCAGTTGAGATTGCTGCTTTGGAAGCTAATCATCTGGGAATTAACTAATTTGCCTCCTGGTAAAACACCCATCAGTTGTAGATGGGTGTATGAGGTCAAACTCTGTTCTGATGGTTCATTAGAGCGTCATAAGGCACATTTGATTGTCAAAAGTTATACACGACGTGAAAGATTTGATTATTATGAAACTTTTTACCCTGTTGCAAAAATGAATACTATGCATACCATTATTGTTTTAGCTACTGTTCAAGGTTGGCATCTGTCCCAATTTGATGTTAATAACGTTTTCCTTCATAGTTACTTACATGAAGAGGAGTATATGTGTTTACCTCCGGGTTTTGCTAAACGGGGGGAGGATTAGCATGTTTGTAACCTTCTAAAGTCCTTGTATGGCCTTAAACAAGCCTCAAGGCAGTGGTTTAGCAAGTTTTCTCATACCTTGACAGCTCATGGTTTCATTCAAACTACTTCTTTCTCATATTCTTTGTTTACAAGGATTAATGGACAGTCCTTCATGGCTCTATTGGTATATGTAGACGACATTCTTATAGCTTTAAATGACTTGAAAGCTAGTGATGACTTAAAGGTATTTTTAGACAGCAAATTCAAGTTGAAGGATCCTTGTGTTCTCAAATATTTTTTAGGTATTGAGATTGCTCGGTCGGTAAAAGGAATCACACTTTGTCAGGAAAAGTATGCTCTGGAAATTTTAGGAGATAGTGGTATTTTGGTAGCAAAGTTTCAAAATTTCCTGTAGAGCAAAATCTAAAACTTAGCAGCACTGAAGGTGTGTTAATAGCAGATCTTTTTGTGTATAGAAGGTTGATTGGAAGACTAATATGTTTGACAATAACACATCCTAATATTGCATATTCAGTTCAAGTGTTAAGTCAGTTCACAGACAATCCACGAGACACATGTTGGCTTTTGTGCACAATCGAGATTTTGATGATTTCAATAAATGGATGAGTTTACAAAATGGACATCTTCAAAGACAAAGACAACTTGACGAAAAGAGCCAAACCTTGAAGAAAAAAGAACAAGAAGATGCAAGGATCTTAAAGTGAAGATTCAAGACCTTAAGGTATAATCCTTGTAACTCTTTATTTCACATTTGACAAGGATTTGAATCACGCACTTGCATATCTTTCAAAATGTGCATAAACCGTTTTAAGTTTTGTGAAAGATTAATTTTTTTATAGGTTTCAAAACACCCCAAACAAACTCCCACACCTTTCGTATACTTATGGGAAGTAAGTCTTATAAATTGGGTGTTTAAAAGTGGTCAAAAACCTTGTTTTTAAAATAACCGGATCATGTTTAAGTTGAGGAGGTCAACCGGCTGTTCAAGCGGTCTACCAGTACTTCGACCGCCTCATGTAGCGGTCAACCGGTTGGTTTTGACAAAAGAGTCGTTGAAGCTTCTGACAATATGACCGTTGGGTAACGGTAACTTGAAGCGGTCGACCAACTCGTTTTAGCAAAAACTTCCAACGGCTATAAACGGCTAGTTTTCATATGTGGCCTATAAATACACCTTCATTTCGTCTAAAATTATAACCCAACGACCACATATCATTTCTACTACTTGAGAAATGTTCTAAACCTTCCTATTCTATATTTCTCATAGCATTCACACAAACACACTTTCATATCCTTGTCTTTGTGTGAATCAAGAGATAGAGCCTTCCATTTTCATATCTACTCTATCAAGAGAGTTTTTCTTCTTTCATCTATCTATCTAATAGAGGTGTTTCCTTTAGTGAGGTTGTTCACTAAAGAAGAAGCTTAGAGAGGGTATATCTCAAGCTTGGTTAGGTTCTGAGTGGTGAGCCCGAAAAACCACTTGGAAGAGTTTGAGTGTTGATCCCGGGAAAACACTTGTACGGTTCACTAGCACCCGAAAGCTAGTGTGTAAAAACTATTGGAAGATAGTGGAAAACCTCATGGCTCGGTGAAGGAGCTTGAGGGGTGGATGTAGGCGGGTTTGCCGAACCACCTAAAAAATCACGTGTTTGCTTTCTCTATCCATACTCTTAACATTTAACACTTACATACTTGTTATATCATTATACTTGTGCTAAATTAGTATTTACTTTGCAAACACGGTTTTGGGGGGTTAATATCGAAAGGTTTAGAAAACCAATTCACCCCCCCTCTTGGGTTGCACCGAAGATGCCTTGTCTTGGTGCTCATTCGGGTGTTGCAATATATCAAAGGAGCACCAAGACCAGGCATCTTCTTGTCTGCTGCATCAAAGATACATCTGAAGGGTTTTTCAGATTCGGATTGGGCAGGTTGTGTAGATAGTAGGAAATCAGTGACTTGTTTTTGCATATTTCTTGGTGATTCACTAATATCATGGAAGTCAAATAAGCAAACAATAGTATCTAAGTCATCAGCTAAGGCAGAATATAGATCAATGACTTCTACTATTTGTGAAGTTGTGTGGTTGCTTCGGTTACTTAAAGATTTGCACATTTCTCAGACAACATTACAGATAGCAGTAAATCTAGTGTTTCATGAGAGAACGAAACACAGAAATTGATTGATATATTGTGAGAGAAAAGGTGCAAGTTGGGATCATTAAGACTGTACATGTTAAAACTGATATGCAGCTTGCTGATGTTTTTACGAAAGCTTTGGGCTATTATCAATTCACCAATTTGATTAGCAAGATGGGCAGATAGCAAAATAACAGAGCAGAAGTAAGGCTCGTTCAAGCCAGTACACGTGGCTTCTGTTGTAATTTTATAATAGTAGATAAGAGTAAATTGTCTTTTCTGTTATAACATCTCATTTGAGCTAAGTCAATTGTATATATATTGATGTACATATTCAATTTTCAGTAATAGAAATTACGAATATTCACACATTTGATAGTTAGTTCTTCATTGCAAGTCGTCATTTTCCATTTAGATGCAACAAACAAGGGTTACCTTTTCTTAGATACGGGCAAACAAATCACCACGCGAGGACCTTTCGAAGCTCCTCTGCGACGTAACTTTGACGATATCGTCATTGAGTGGAGTTTAACGTAGTCTCTGAGTCTATCTCAGTCTAGAGTTTATAAAAAAAAAGGGAGAAATGACCATTCTATTTGAACTATAAGTAAAGCCCTAAACGGTGTGCAACAAACTTAGCCAAAATGAAGTCATTTTGGGCTAAATGGAGAAGGCACCAAAAGTTGTCGTTTTGAAAGGGCGGCTTAGATGGCCGCTGATGTGGCTCTGCCGTTAATAGGATTGACAGACTCCTGGCGTAAGGGTGTTTTGTCAAAATTTGATAAGTTAGGAATTAAAATTTTGAAGTTAAATATTGAAGGATCAATCTGTAAAAGGGACAAAAACTAAGGATTAAAAATCAAATTTCTAAAAATAAAATAGACCCATTTGAGCGTTGTTAAAACGTCAGGCTAGCAAGATTACTCTGTAAAGAGGAAAACAATCTCACTCAAACGTAGCTAACACGTCAAGCAAACGAAAGAATTATGTACAGAGAAAAATGTCAAGCAACAAAAGCACTCTGTAAAGACAAACATAGGACGAGAGAAAAGATGAAAATGTCATCAAAACTCAGCACAAAAATCATGGAACCTAGAGACATAAAAGAAATTTTCAAAAACATGAAAAATCAATAAAGGCTCATCTCATGAAAAATAATAATCATTAAATTATATAGCAGATGTCTCTAAATAGTTTTAACATCGATAATAAAAAAATGTTAACTACACACGTATGTGAAATGCATAAACACAATCAGAGAGGCAAATACCTTAATTTTGTGAGGGAGATCAAAGCTACTAAAATAAAATCATGAGTGAAATGAGAAATACATCACACCATATGAAAGTAAAAACCAATGCCACTAGGACTTTATTTTGCAACTTTCGTGCTTGTTTTTCTCCCCCAAAGTATTTTGCATCGTTTGCTTTTTGTTGCTTTTCTTTTCTACTCTTTTCTAAGAATCATAACAACTTCTTTTGAAGAGGATATATTCTTTTACAACCTTTGACTCTAAAAGGGGTAATAAATAAGGTCAACTAGTCTAAGGTCAGTTCAGTTGATAGACATGGTCTCTTTCACCTGTGATTCCTGACCAAAAACTCATACATGCAGTCAAGCCTCATCTAATCTTATTTAGTGTGTATTTTGATTGTGTATACAGATATACATTTAACGATCATGTCAACTAACAACAAAAATAGACAATATGTATAATTCTCAAATCATATTATGAGTCAGACATAAATTGAGAAAGTATTTAAAAATTCATGCTAAAAATTATAAAATATATCAATCAGGCCAATGAACAAATGCTCTGATAAAAAAACACACACTAGCCTTTTTTAATTAAAAGAAATCAACTGAAATTGACAAAAAAATCCATAGAAGCACACGAAATAAGGAAAACAAACACAAATATAGCCTACGGAAAAAACCATAAATACAATCTACTCTAAGGCTTGAGAGAATGAAATGCACCTCAAGGAACGACACAAACACCAATTTGGTGAAAAGATCTGCCAATCAATTCTCAATAGAGATGCGCTCCAGAGAAGTAGATCAGGACTCCACAGGCTCTAGGATGAACTGATGATGAAGATCACGGTGCTTGGTCCAAATTCCAAACTGACATGGTTTACAAACTATCATCCACTTTCTCAAATTTAATACTAGTGGTGATGCAATACCAATCATCAAAAGAACGAATGCCTTCCACGAGATATACACCAACAATATCAAAAACAGAACAGAGGTTCTTGGCAAAACATACCTCAAAGTCAGTCACAAATATGACTTATACTCGACAGGTTAGCCTTCAATCCGTTAACATACATCACATTTTTTAATGGAGGCATACTTGGGAGTTCAATTGCGTCTTTGCCAAGAATAGGTGTTATACCACCATCTCCAAAGGTAACAGATCTAGCCTTGTGACCCTCAAAGTTAGTGAACAAGGACATCTCGTGATACATGAACCTAGAACAAGCACTATCCAAATACCACATCAGATGATTTCTTGCTTTAAGTGCAATATGAGAATCGAAGCAATTTACAGTACGTTTCTTGACCCAAACCTTATTCATATATGCAGAATGGTTAGTCAATTGCTCAAACTTCTCCAACATCGTATGCTCTTATAGAATTTGGATTTGATGAGAAAGGTTCATGTGATTATCATTGTAGGCAGGCAAATCACATGTTCTCTCTTGTATTTTAAATTTAAAACAATTAGGTCTGATGTGAGCTCTTTTTCCAAAAAAATAACAAGTATGAAAAAATTTACGAGAAGTGTGTCCTAGTATTTTTTTATCTATGAATGAGAATTAACAAATTGTGATATAATTTGGGGGTAAAGTAATAGTTAGCCCCGTAAGTATGAGTAAAAATCAAACTAGTACCCACTACTTTTAAAACGGAGATTTAAGACTCTTAACTTTTGAAAATCATCAATTCACGCCGCGTCCAAATCAAGCGTTATAATAAAAATGACCAAAATGCCCCTCCAAGATAAAATTACTAAAAATATTTAAAAAGTCATTAAAAATAAAAAATGATATATTTTTTAAAAATTAATATTTTTTAAAAATTAATATTTTTTAAAAAGTAATATTTTTTAAACAAAACTATTGAAACTTTATTTAATAGCCTATTTATTTTTAATTTATTTGTTAAATTTTTATTTATTTTTTAAATTTAGTCTTCGAAGGGCATTTCAGACATTTTGCATAATTTTCCGTTTGACTTAACGCCTAATTTGGATGGGGGTGTGAATTGATGATTTTCAAAAGTTAAAGGTCTCAAATCGTCTTTTTGATAGTTGCGGATACCAATTTGATTTTTGTTCATACTTATGGGGCTAACTGTGACTTTACTCCTATAATTTGTTTACCTTTTCAGAGGACTGTTGATTTATGGATACTTGACTGGTATGGATGCCTGAATGAACACAATCTTTGAAGTTGAAGCACTATTTGACTCATTGAAACCGAAGCCTTTGCAATGTGTAGCTGGAACTCTAAGACTTAGCATGTGATCAAGTTTTCTAGTCCCACTAGAGAATTGTTGAAGTTGAATACTGGATTTCTAGAAATCATATTTTAACTTTTGGACCTCAACTTCAAGAGTCACATTTATTTCTTTGGCCTCCTCAAGTTTGTTGGTGAGATCATCTTTCTCATGTTACACCTCTTGTATTTTCTTTAGAGTTGATTTGTTGGTCTTTTAAAGTTTTAGACTCTCCTTAAACAGCTGATTGTATGCATCTTGTAGGCTTCATCGTCTAAAGTTTGAGATTGGTCGTATATATCCTGCATATCATAACCATTTGTACTAGATAAAAAAGTCATAACATTTACATGTTCATCTGAAGAGGAGTTCTCATGATCACTGCTTGAATTGGACTTTTCATCATTCAATGATGCAGTCATGGTTTTTCCTTTCGACTTGAGATATGTAGCATACTTTGACCAAACGTGACCAAAGCCTTGACATTCGTGACATTAATCTTTTTGCTCTTGGCCTCATTATCAACATACTTATCTATTTTCTCTAGCACCTTTGTTGAATCTTCTTTGATCACCATTTGATGTCATACACTTTCTGAATTTTTTTACTAGAATGTTGAAGTTCTCATCATCTAGAGATTCATCTGACTCAGGATATACTTCTTCTTTACTAGATCTTGATAGACTTGTTCTTCTTAGGCTTAGGCATTATGAGTTCATAGGTTTGTGGAGACTCAACTAGTTTTTCAATCTTCATTGTATCCAGGTCTTTGCTTTCATGGATAGTCATGACTTTCGGTTTGAATCTTTCTAAGAGTGACCACATTACTTTTATGACTATCCGGTTGTCAGGAATTTTATCTCCCAAATTAAAGTTTGAATTGACAATGTCATTCAGCTTAGCATAAAATTCATCGAAGGTCTCATCCTCCTTCATACGAATCTCCTCAAATCTTGTAATCAACATCTAAAGCTTTGAGTACTTTATAGTTTTTGTACCTTCATGTGTAGTCTACAAAATATCTCAAACTTCTTTAGGTGTCGTAACACCATTATGCATAATTTCTTAATTAGGCTTAATGATCGAGGTTTATCTCTGTTACCAATTGAAAAACCTTGTTTAGACCCTAATTAACAATACTTAGAGGGGTTAATAGGTATTATCTACCATAATTAAAACTTCTATAACAATTTTAAAACACATTCTTAAATTTTCCAGTCTATATATGTATATTAATCAACTCAATCAACAAATTATATAATAAAAAAAAAATAAAAATATTCAATCACATAGAGACAAGAAATTTGTTGACGAATTGGAAAACTTTTGAAAAAAACCTCCAAAGGAAAAACCATTCTAGCCTATTTGCATCATCTGAAATTCACCATGAAGAAATCCTTACAAATAATTATTCAAACATTGACAACCCCTGTTGCTGACTTTGACAATCCTGATGTAATAATTTAAGTCATCCTGCTTATACTCGCTCTGTGCGATATTCACCTTAGCTCTCTGAGGTTCTTGTGAACTCTTCACGAACGACCTTGTTCTTCAACACTGGAACTTCAACAACAAAACTCCTTCAGCACTCTGAATGCTTCACAGTGAAATAAGGGATTCAATGGTGATTTTATTGGAGAAAAACTGATCGATTGGTTATTAATCTCAATGATTTTTCTCTTTTCAAATGGAGATTTAAGGATACTTAAGAAAAGCCTCTCTAAGGTTTGGAACTGCCTACCAAAGAATAATAAGAGATACCTTGAGTTTCTCCTTTGATAGGATTATGAAAGATGAGGTTTTCTGAAATCCGTCGGTTCTCGCTCGAGCGTGGGTCGAGCGAGAGCTCTATGTCTTTATGACGTATCTCACACGAATTGTCAAGTGAGCATGAACTTTTTGTAACTTTGATTCATGTCTTGCTCGAGTCAGAGTCGAACGTTTAGCGGAGGACAACACAACTTACTCTTCAATAAAACTTGAGAAGCTTCCAAAACTATTAAATACTTAACCAAACTTAAGATAACCAAATTACAACTCAATTAAGACATATTTTGACAGAAATTTGCCAATAAAAAATGAAACTAACAAAGAAAACTAAAACAAGAAAAAAGAAAGTGAAAGGAAAAAAGTAACTATGAAAATCGACCGAAAGGCCAGTGAAACACCTAACCAAACCAAAAAGCCCTACAATAACCGAATACAAGAGCCGAGACCACCAACAGCCACAAGGGCCGTGAAACAACCGGGACCACAAACTGGCCACAAGAGCCAGAATACAATACAAACACAAACCGGTCACAAAGACCAGAATGCAACAAAACCACTACTCAAGGCGATGGCGGCTTCCACTAGAGGAGGGGCAAACCGAGCAACATTTCGACTCCTTCAAGGCAATCTTCAGGCAATGATTGTAAGGGTGAGAATTTTATCCAGCGGAAACCGAAATTTCCGGTTCCGGTACCGGAATTCCAGTACCGATTCCGGCCTATTCCGGAACCGGAACCTATTTTAAGAAAAATCCGGAACCAGAACCGGAAATTCCGGCGGAAATGCCGAAATTTTCCTGTTCCGATTTTTTTTAAGTTAATTCATGGCTGCACTACTTTTAAAAAAAATTAAAAAAGTGACTTGGGTCAAAACGACACAGGCCACAATCCACATGAAGACTCGAAGAGCCTCGACTCTTCGTCAAATTTGCAAAACGTCCCAGACTCCCCACGAACCACACAGCTCCTCCCAGTCGGCACTCCCCAGGAAGTATCAGTCACTAATTTAATCATTTGTTGCAATGTTTATTTTTCTGATCTTTAAGGAGTGTTCAAGGAGATGAAGGGTACAATGAACAAAAATGAGAACAAACAAATATCTAAGGTTAGTCGAGATTCAGCTTCAGTTGAAGAAGCTAAAGCTGGAGGAAACAAAGAAGCTAAAGCTGCCGTTTGCGATGGGCAAATCACCTAAGGCCAGATTTGAAGAAGGGTGCATTCACTCCAGAGGAAGAGCGTTGTATAATTGAACTCCATGCTAAGATGGGAAATAAATGAGCTCGAATGGCTGCAGAGGTTAGTGGCATTGTTTCACTTTCAGCCATATACGTCCAATAAATACAAACTGTGATTTATCCTTTATCTCTGGTTACTTTTAGACAGGGATGGCATGTTCAGTTATAGGGTATTACTCCTCAAGCCTATGATTGATGGGCATGATTGGATCTATACGTGCGCATGATGCAGCAACATCTTTAAGTCAATAGACATTCGAGACATGACACACCAATGTATTTGAATGCATATGTACTTGAGTAACCTGAAACAAAGATGGATAGTTATCCTTACTCTTGTAAACTCGGAGATACTCCTAGAATGGTGGAGGTTGATGATGTCTGCATTGTCTCATAGTCCAGTTGTATTTTTAAGGCACATTTGTCATAAGGATACAATTTCTGGCACATTGACATTTGTTTTCTTTAAATGATTATTAGACTTTCAAATTATTGACTGCATTTGCATTCTCTAAATGATTATTGACTGCATTTCCACATTTTTCTCCATCTGGTATGTGCGTAGTATCTGCTTCATTATAGTTTATTTTGGAAAGAATGAATGCATGGATACAAATGTAATTATGTAATTATTTTTTTCCTTTAATATCTTGATGAATGATATGCTTAAAAATAGTATTATGCAACTGCTGAGACAAAAAACAACCCAGTTTTTGGCCCAAAATGGGCAAAGTAAAATCTGGGCCTGAAGGCCCAGATATGGAACCGGAATTTCCGGATTCCGGATTCCGTTTCCGGAAATTCCGGTTCCATTCCATCCGTTCCGGTTCCGGTACTCACCCTTAAATGATTGGTTGCATACAAGGGAGAAGGAGAAGGTGTGACTGTAGGTGGCACAGAAAAATGACAGCAAAGAGATCCATCGGAGAAAAACGGCCAGAACAGTCCACAAAACAGAGGGAGGTTGCAGCAGCGACAAAAGGTCTTCACGAACCTACCAAGAGTGGCAGGAAGCAAAAGCACTGGGCCCCTAAGCGGCACACGCGCAAAAGGAGTCCGGATAGAGACGATAGGGACCGCCAGGGGCGGAGCACGTCGGGGCTGAGCCAGACCTCCAAAAAACGAAGCAAAACAGCAGGAGGGGAGGCAAAGAAGGTCCGGCGCGTGAGAACCACGCGTGTGGACGTGCGTGAGGGCTCATGTGCCAGCCGATTGCTGCCACTCTTGGCCAGAGTTGGACGCGGGAGGAGAGGAAGCCCACCACGGGGGTCGTGTACACCAAAGACCATCGGAAAGGCCGGGATCGAACCTCCAAAACAAGCAAAGAAAGCACAAAAAACAAAGGCGATGGAAGACCTTTCAGCCAACAGAATTAAGAACAAAGAAAACAAACGCAAAAACATGACAACATTGAAACACCAGATGGAAGTTGAACAAGAGAAAGGAAACACATGATGCTGCAGCCCTATTATTTTGCCCTGTAAATATAAAGTCGAGGCTAAGTCTGACCCGATTTCAACAAGAAAAGAAGTAGAATACAATAGACCAAAGCAGGCATATTAGAAACTAGGTAAAACGAAGACCAAAGCAGGCAAGAACCATATGACACGGCATAAACGCAGGTTTATAAATAGTTAAGTATCTTAGAAAAGAAAATGACATGCTGATACTGAAAACCCAGAATTTGACATCAAAACGAAGTTGTATATCGACAATCAACCATACAACTCATCACAATGCTATAAAACGAAAAATATTCAATAGAAACAACAGCTTCCACCACAGCTAGTCAAGCAACAGGAAGACTGACTGCTCAACCACCACTTCATCCTCAGAAGCAAGGCTAGTGGACTGCAATATAAACTTGTGACGCTGTCCTCAAAACTGTTAAGACGACCAAAACAAAATTGAAAATGGGCAACACCAATAACAGAACTATTCTAGCTACGACAGACATGAAAGTAACCTTTCACTTTTTCTTTGCTGCAGACTTGGTAACTTTAGCACCGGAAGGATCTTTCTTCTCCACACTCTTGATAACACCAACAGCCACCGTCTGACGCATGTCCCTCACAGCAAAACGGCCAAGAGGCGGGTACTCGGAGAAAGTCTCAACAACCATGGGCTTGGTGGGAATCATCTTCACGATCCCTGCATCACCATTCTTCAAGAACTTCGGCTCCTTCTCAATCTCCTTACCAGATCGTCTGTCAATCTTAGTCACCAGCTCAGCAAACTTCACAGCGATGTGGCAAGTGTGACAGTCGAGCACTGGAGCATAACCATTACCAATCTGACCAGGGTGGTTCATGATGATGACCTGGGAGGTGAAGTTTGCAGCCTCCTTTGCAGGATCATCCTTGGAGTTGGAAGCAACAAAACCACGCTTGAGATCCTTGACAGCAACATTCTTCACATTGAAGCCAACATTGTCACCGGGAAGGGCCTCCTGGAGAGCTTCATGGTGCATCTCCACAGATTTAACTTCAGTTGTCAGTCCTGTGGGGGCAAAGGTCACAACCATACCAGGCTTCACGATACCAGTCTCCACACGTCCCACAGGGACAGTTCCAATACCACCAATCTTGTAAACATCCTGGAGTGGAAGACGGAGAGGCTTGTCTGAGGGCCTCTTGGGCTCCGAGATCATGTCAAGAGCCTCAAGGAGGGTGGGGCCCTTGTACCAGTCGAGGTTGGTTGACCTCTCAATCATGTTGTCACCCTCAAAACCAGAAATGGGGACAAAGGGAATTTTGTCAGGATTGTAACCGACCTTCTTCAAATAGGATGAGACTTCCTTTACAATTTCGTCATACCTTGCCTTGGAGTACTTGGGAGTTGTAGCATCCATCTACACGTGCAGTAGGCAAAGGCAGACAAAAGTCACATTCAACCTCAAAGCATGATAAATGATAATTAACAGCACAATAATGTCATCTACATAGGTTGCACAAAGCTCACCTTGTTGCAGCAGCAAATCATCTGCCTGACACCAAGGGTAAAGGCAAGCAAGGCATGCTCACGGGTCTGACCATCCTTGGAAATACCAGCTTCAAAACCACCAGTGGTGGAGTCAATAATGAGGATAGCACAGTCTGCCTGTGAGGTACCCGTAATCATATTTTTAATAAAGTCACGGTGTCCCGGGGCATCAATGACAGTGCAATAGTACTTGGTGGTTTCGAACTTCCACAAGGCAATGTCAATGGTAATACCACGCTCACGCTCAGCCTTGAGCTTGTCCAACACCCATGCATACTTGAATGATCTCTTGTTCATCTCAGCAGCCTCCTTCTCGAACCTCTCAATGACACGCTTGTCAATGCCCCCCAACTTGTAGATCAAGTGCCCAGTAGTGGTCGACTTACCAGAATCGACATGGCCAATGACCACAATGTTGATGTGAACCTTCTCCTTACCCATTATGACCTCCTGAAGATAAAACTGTAGAATGAAATAAAATAATGTACAGACAAGACAAGTCAACATTCACAATTGCTCCCACCGTACTATCGGTAAAGAGAAGCATCATTGATAAACACATGCTATTGTCAAGCAACTTTGAGGGAACAACAAATATATCTTAACAAGTCGTCAAATTCGACATCAATCCTCCAAACACGGATATTTACTTTAAGCGGTTGAACACATATTTGGCAGTGCATGGCGTCAAACAAAGACAATCAAACCCACAACCAAAACTTCCAAACCACAAACCACGCCCACCTACCCACAGGAAGGACAAATTGCATACACGTTCAGCTCAGAATTTTGGAAAGGAAACAATAATACTGTTTCGTGTAAGCACACAAATTCTCCAATTGATAACTCCATTCCTCAAACAATAGTACTAAAACTAAACCCCCCTCCCCGAAAGGGTTTTGATCCATTAGATACTGGATCCCAAGCCGGATAATAGACAAAAGCTTGAACGCACTCTAGCCGCATCTAAACAATCAGATATAAACCACAAGAGGGAACCCATATCAGTTCCTTCAGGGACATCCGATAAAAAGGGAACCCATATTAAACCCGGTCTCACCAACAAACATAATCTTACCAAAAAATAGAATAAGAAACAATTTGAGTATAATTCTACACCGCATGCAGTGAAAACAACGACAATCCAAACGAAATCCAGAATCCATATCTACAAAGACGTATGGAAAATCAGATCTAAACCCGAAAGAGTTCAGAAGATATTTAGATCCCAAAACATAGATATACCCAAAAAAATAAAGACGATCATTTCCATATTCTTAAAACAAACAAAAAGATTGATTTCTTAACAAATAACTACTACCAGATTATGAATAACTGGAAGGGACAGAGCGACAAAGATACCTGTGTAAGAAGAAGAGTATATGACCTCGCCGACTTCTGAAACAGCAGTGGAGAGCAAGAAACGAGAGGCCGAGAAATGACGGATATCCGTGTTTTTATAGGAGCGAGTGTGCTTAGGGTTTTCTCTTTACCGTCAGATTGGAGATCGCGGAGATTGGACGGTTGTGAATCTCGCATGCCACTCCGGAGTTTTTCCTTGAGCTTAAATTACCGAATTGCTGCTATCTATTTTGGAAATCATGCATAAGTCCTCCACTATGTATTTTTTGATTTATCGGTCTCCTCCCGGCTTTAACGGTATATCACCGTAGAAATATGGTAGAATCATGTGTAATGTTAGTTGACTTGAATTTTTAACTTTCTAAATTTAAGAATTTAACTATTTTAAAATTTGATTCATTCCTATTTTTGAACTAATTTTTATTATTAAAAAAAACATGTGACATAACTCTCCAATACTAAATTTTTTAAGACCATCAAGTTTAAAATTGATAACTAATTTAAATGTTTTGCAAACATAGATAAATGAGGTTATTAGGTTAGATTTTCTTAATACCTAAGAGACATTTTAGAATCAAATGTTTAGTTGAAAACCTTAGAGTTTATATGCATTGTATTACGATAAAATTGTTATGAAATATTGTATGGAAGGGTATAATCATGAGCGGTTTGATGATTTACCTCATATTTAAATTATAGTAATTTCATATATTTTTTTAGTAAATAATAGTTGAAAAAATAGGCATGAATCTCAAATTTTAAAAATTGTTAAATTTGAATCTTAAATTTAAAAAGTTAAAAATTCAAGGCAACTAACGTGAACAGATAATTATAAATTGGAATGGTTGTTCTGCTCGTGATATTGATAAAGTATTTATCATCATTACTGGAGGCATAAAAACCTTTAGTGTTATTTTGTAAAATAAATGAGTTTAGAAGGAGGGTAATATTCAAAAACCTTTTTTATGTCCTTTTCCGTCGTGATCGAGGGCACTTAACAGGTGAGAATATTTATAGACAAAAAATTAAGGACATGTTCATTTGCAAAAGTATTATAAAGTACAATAAATTTAACAAAATTTATAAAATAAACATTTAAAATCTAAAAAATTCTTACATAAATATCAATATTTTTTACACAAACTCTAACAACTTTTCACACAAACACGTTTTCACTGTCTCTAAGATTTTCACTCCAACAATTTTTTCCCTTCTCTCCTTCCGACAGTCCGTGCAACGGTGGCTTAAGGGTCAAAGGAGGCAGGCAAACAACTGTGCAACCTTAAATTAGCTGTGCAGTGTTAATATTCAAAAAATTTACTGTACAATTTTATTGTTCAAAGTTAAAAATCATCAATAATATTTTTTTAATTTATTTATTAAACTTTTATTATTTTTATCTATTTTTTAGAAATTTAGTCTTAGAGGGTCATTTTGGTCATTTTACATCATTTTTCGTCGGATTTAATGCATAATTTAGATGGGGCTATAATTGATGATTTTCAAAAGTTATGTGTCTCAAATCGCCGAATTGATAGTTATGGGTATCAATTTGATTTTTGTCCATTCTTATGGGACTAACTATGACTTTACCCTTTAAAATAATCAATTTTGTTAATGATGCCTAAAATTTTTTAGTTTAGAGTGTAATAACAAAATAAATTTTTTATTATGAGATAATATTAATTCACAACTAAAGAAAAAAATAAAAGACAAGGACGAGGGAAATTTTCATTTAGATTCAAATCTCCATTTAGAAGGAGAGAAGGGAAAAAATTGTGTTTCCGAAAATTTTCATACAAAAACTACGAGTACGTTTGGATTATGTTTTCGAAAACAGTTTTCTATGTTGGTTTTAGGCGGATAGCCGCTGTCAAGGGCCTTATTTGAAATACGGCGTCAGACCCTGCAGGAGAACAACTGGATTGTCAATACAGCGCAGCTGATTTCACCCAAAATTATAAAGTGCGGTGGCTTTCAGAGACGTGTAACATGTGGGGAAGGGACAAAATTATATACGTGGTTTGAAATTACCAATCTTCGAGTAAAGGGTGGCCTATGTATAGAAAACAAATCGAGTAAAGGGTGGTCTGTCATCTATTTACTGCTTTCGTGTAGACTCAACACAAATTGGTCAACAACAGGTGTTGGGTAATGGTATTACGTCAATTAACTGAATTAGCCAATAAATAAGCAAACTGTCGTATAATGAAACCATCTATTACACAAATAAATAGTACCAAATATTTAGGGAATTTAACAATTTAGTCCTTGGTTTTTAACCTTTTTAACAATTTAGTACTTGAATTTCAAATTTCAAATTTAAAGCCCTTAGGTTTCATACTTTTGACAATGAGGCCCTTCCGTCAGTCTACCGTCCATATGCTTAACGGAGCTCTCTGACACGTCAGGAATTTGAAGCGGTCGACCGCTTCATGTAGAGGTCTACCGCTCATATTTTACACATATACCCGGTCGACCGCTATATGCTCCGTTAAGCATATGGACGACAGACTGACGGAAGAGTCTCATTGTAAAAAGTATGAAACCTAAGGGCTTTAAATTTGAAATTCAAGGACTAAACTGTTAAAAGGGTCAAAACCCAAGGACTAAATTGTCAATTTCCCAAATATTTAAGTCAGGCCATATTTAGGGATAAGTGCAAAATCAGTCCCCGTGCTATACGCAAAAATCGATTTAGTCCCTGTGATATGAAAAACATCGATTTAGTCCTTGTGATTCCATCAGGGACTGATTTTATCACTTTCTGAAATCACAAGGACTAAATCGATGTTTTTCATATCACAAGGACTAAATCGAGTTTTTCGTATAGCACAGGGACTAATTTTGTATTTATCCCCTATATTTATAATGTATTTGATTTTTTTTTGTGATATAATGGCAACCGGGAAGATTTGATGAGTTCAAGGCTAAATTACTCCACACGTCCTTGGGGTTTGACCGTTTCTCATTTTCGTCTTCAGGGTTCGAATTTCTCTACAACTATCTCTAGGGTTTGGACTTATTCCTAAATAGATCATGTCCTTTTTTTTCTTAAAATAAAAAAATAAAATTAATTATATTTTTTTATTATTTTTACATTATTTTTTATTTACTAACACGTATCACATTGCGATTGGGCAGTATTTTTTTTAATCGAGTTGTCAATTTTCACGTGTAAGCCGTTAGTCACGTGTGTATTTTCGTCCATTAGGTTGACGACAAGATCTATTTGGGAATGAGTCCAAACCTCAGAAATAATTATGGAGAAAATCGAACCCGGAAGACGAATATGAGAAACCATCAAGTAATTTAGCCTTCTATTAATGCGTTTGATTGAATCCCACACGGTTGGAACCAACCGTGGCGTTGCTAACTGATTTGTCAAACAGGCTGCTGCTGCTAACCTTTACGGTTTCCTAATATTTTAATGGAATTCATGCTTGTATTGGTTTTTACTTCTTAGGACAAGTTTCGACTGCTGTGTCTACGGCCCAGAGGGTCAGGGAAGCCTCCTATTGGATGCTGGGCGAAATTCTGCTCCTAGTAAATAAAGGGTTTTTTTCTCTTCTCTAAAATTCAAAATATTATACTTTAAACAATCTACTCTAAGTTTATATTTTATACCTCATATTAAAATTTGATAATTAAGATTGTATTAAGGTTAAACATACTTTTCATTAATACATTATTATAGTTAAGACCCTTTCCATTTAAATTATTAATTTTTATCATATTTTACAAATCCACAATCAACATTGTAGACTTTACACACTTAGCCGTAAATTTGGACATAAATTAATAATTTTTATTTTGAAACAAGATTTCATCACTAATATTTTAACGGTGATATTTGCTAGAACCCTCTTAGACCTTCTGTTAAGGTGCTGCCCATATTAAAAAAGGTATCTTTCTATTGTTCTAAAAAAAAGAAAAAGGATAAATCAAATACATTATAAATATAGTCTACTTAAATGTTTGGTACCATTTGTATGTGCTATAGACGGTTTCATTATAATGTTTGGTACCATTTGTATGTGTTATAGACGGTTTCATTATACGACAATTTGCTTATTTATTGGCTAATTCTGTTAATTGAGGTAATACCCAACACCTGTTGTTGACCAATTAGTGTTGAGTCAAATGCACCGATTTACACGAAGGCAGTAAATAGCTGTCAGGCCACCCTCGCTCAAAGCATTAGGGGTGAAAAATCGGAAATCGGTGCTCCTATATTAAAGGACCGGACCGGTCTTATAAAATGCGGTCTGGTCTTAAGTGGTCCAGACCGGTTTCAATTTTTTTAAACAAAACGAACCGTTTTGAAATTCTTACAAAGACTTTTTGCTCGACAATCGCTCGAGCGCTCTACACCATTTTGCTACAGAGACTTATCGCTCGACAGGAGCTCGTACCTTTAAAATTTTTAAAAAAACGCAGATGGAAAATAGGAATGGAGTGTTTAAAGATATGAATATGTGAAATTTATTTAACACATATCATAGTTTGCTCATTAATTTAAAGATATGAATTCATTTAAAGACTTAAAGAAGTAAATTTATTTTAAAACTTAAAAATGTGAATTCATTAATTTCATTTAACATATACCATAGTTTGCTCATTAATTTAAAATGTGAACTCATTTAACACCTATTTGCATAAATGTCAATATGATAATTGATTTGTAAATAATTCATTTAACACCTATTTTCATTTCTTTAAGTAAAAATTGCTGGTATTTACTTGCAATATGATTATTGAATTGTAAAATTAACATAAAAATGGAATGATTTTGATTGTAAGACAAAAACTTAAGATAATAAATAAGTTGCAAATATCTTACAAAATGAAACATAATAAGTTAAAAATACAAATGTCTCGAACATGCACAAACAAATACATTAACAAACTAAATTCACTTGTTGGTAGTTGATGTCCCAAGTTCGCTTGCTGCTGTGCTATTGCTTGCCATTTCTGCAAGTTCAAATGACAATAAACGTTAAAAATAAATAAATATAAGTAAAGTATAGAGAAATTAAAAAAAGAGAATTAAAATTACAAGCATATTTTATTTACCAGAATTCATGTCATAACTCTCGATGCAATCCAAAATTTCTTTGATGTTAATTGATTCTTTTTCATCCGCACGCCTCAACCAATCTTGGTTCAAACGAGGGCCTCCACAGTCGTTGGAGCTAATGAACTCCGAAATGGATCAAGTACACGTCCCCCCGTACTAAAAGCAGACTCTGAAAACACAGTGGAAATACTGAAATAAAGTTAGCTTGCTGACAAAAGTATCAACCACTGGAGGAGGAGACACACTACTAGTAGTTGCATGCACTTGAGTCTGAGGTAATCCCAACGCATATTCATCAAACAATGCACGAAACAATCTAAAATCTCAAGGAAGGGTTTTGAGGAAGATGAGATTTATGACGTCATCTTTGTCATCAAATTCTTATAGACTGCTGAATGCTCTTGTTGACTCACGACATAAAAAGGTTTATAAAGTCAAGAACTGCATCACAGACATTGTGGCTTGAAGGCCTTGGTGCCACTTTGAATGTTGCAAAACCCAAGAAGGGTCAATCTATAGCAGTCTTCTGAATGAGTGTTGTTGGCCTTGTTGTAAGTTCTTATTCTAGTTTTTACATTCTATTGCTCTGGGAACTGCGAAAAGATTTTCAAAGTTGTTTTTAAATCTCTTCCTTTGCTTCTGTTTAGGTTGCTCAAGGGGCAAGGATGGGGGCTTCGAGAATCATTGGTGTTGATCTGAACACCAGTCGTTTTGAAGAAGGTTAGTTAGTTATTTGCATGCATGCATAATCTTTTCCTGATCTTATTAAGTGGCTCCCTTGTGTGCTTGTGATGTCTTATAGTCCTACTCTCTTTGACATCCAAGAAGTTTGGAGTCACTGAATTTGTGAATCCAAAGGACCATGACAAGCCAGTTCAAGAGGTTAGTTCGAACACCAGGATTCTAGCTGCTTTGTAATCAACAAGTTGGAAGGGCAAGCATGTTTGTAATCTATTAGGTTCCATTTTGATGGTTGGATTTGATGTATAGGTGATTGCTGAGATGACTGATGGAGGGGTGGATCGAGGTGTTGAATGTAGTTGAAGCATCCAGGCCATGATCTCAGCATTTGAGTGTGTTCACGATGTAATCACTAAACAAATTTCATAGCTTGTTCTCTTATTAGTGATTAGAGAAATGAGATTAACTATCCCATATGGTTTTGTTTGAAATTAAAATTTTGCTTCTTGTTAGGGTTGGGGTGTTGCAGTGCTTGTTGGAGTACGAAATAAAGATGATTTATTCAAGACTCATCCTATCAATCTGTTGAATGAAAAGACCCTCAAGGGTAACTTCTTTCGCAACTACAAGTCTCGCTCTGATATTTGTTTTCAATTACAGTAATTAAAAAGGACCTTGATGTGTAAAGAGAGGAAGATTTTAATTTGTTCTTACTTATTGTGTTGTATTTGAATATTTTAATTGATCATTCCATATTGTTATTTTATATTAGAAAATTGTTACTTTTTATTGTAGAGATTCTTGTTTGTTGTAAAATATTATTAATCAATGATGAAGTATATTTTTTTTATTATCCTTGTTCTTTAAGTTTTTACATCCAAAAAATTAGTGATATTTTAAAAATGGCGCCACATACAAAACAAATCAAAATAAAAACTGAGATAACCTATAGCAGCGTTTTTAAAAATGCTGCTAAAAAATCGCTGCTAATAGCATGGACAAGTCCAGCGTTCTTTAAAACGCTGTTGTAAATTAGGATAAACGCCAGCGTTTTTAAAAACGTTGCTAAAAAACCGCTGCTATAAGTGGGGAAACGCAAGCGCTTTTTTAAAACGCCGCCAAAAAATCTCTGTAGTAAGCTAGTAAATTGCCAGCGGTTTAAAAACGCCGCTAAGCGACCGCTGTTAAAAGACATGGAATCACTATCGTTTATGAAAAATGTCATTGAAGACGTTACCCGGTGGAGAGAAGACAACGGTCGGAAAACGCTAGTAAAAAACTATTGGTAAATGTTTAGCAGCGTTTTTTTGACTTTTGCCTGCGGTTTTGCGACCACTGTTGTAGCCCTTTTTTTGTAGTGTTCTAAAGAGTTAACTTTCAGCAACCAAGACTCAAGATCCTCCATTAACAAGATCAATTTATAGCTACCATTGCTATATATCTCGTATGCTTGCTCATAAACATGTACATATGTTCAATTTGCATGCCTCCAATGCATAATACCTAATGCTTGTAAGTAGATGAAAACAAAAGCTTTTAGAAAAAGACGAGGAAGAAAATAATTCGGAAAACAGAGAAATCATATAAGAAATATAAGAAAGCAAAATAGTTTACCAATAAGGGCATCTATATATATATATATTCTAATTTAAGCATGCTCATTGCATCAAAGACAAATTTATATATTTGTGTATTGATAAGATATTTACGATGATAAGTAGTACTTTTTGAGAATGTTTTGGCATTTAAAGAGAGCTAAATATGTGTTGGTATTGTGATAATATGTTTAAATTAGAATTTTTGCAAAGATGAATAGTGGATGTTGTTCGAATGGCATAACATGTTCGAGCGGTTTTATTATTAATTACAAATTACTCATCGCAAAACATTCTATAACATCATTAAAAAAATGATATATTTGTTACAAAATTAACATTATATATCAATTAAAAAATGACATATTTGTTACAAAAGTAATCGTCACCAAAGATAATGCCTAATAGTGACGAACATTTTTTTCTCACAAACACTTTGTTTGAATCGACATTCTTGTTTGAACATAGTCTTAGTGTTGACATCATCCTTTGAGGCCGAGTCTGTGATGGCGCTTTTGGATGGCGTGAAGAAGGCAATGAGGCCTGATAGACTCGCAGAGCTTTCTCTGATGGATCCTAAAAGAGCTAAAGAGTAGGGCCTTGTTTTTTTTTTCTAGGATGACGACTGTATGGATTAGCTTTTTTTTTTGTGGTGTCGAGTTAGTTAAATCCGTTTCTCGTTCAATTGCTTGAAATTTTGTGATCCGTATGAACCTTTTTTTTTCTTTTTTTGTGGTGTCTAGCTAATACGAAATCTGCTGCACGTTCAAAGGAAAGGAAGATTCGTTATACTGGTGAGCTGGAGAGGAAGGT
Source organism: Myrica gale (assembly GCA_963930655.1). Taxonomy (NCBI): domain Eukaryota; kingdom Viridiplantae; phylum Streptophyta; class Magnoliopsida; order Fagales; family Myricaceae; genus Myrica; species Myrica gale. Next base: position 10,586,964 of record OZ005618.1, read on the forward strand.
GCAGACGCTTCAGTCAGAAGCAACTACGCTCTCATCTCAGGTTACTATGCTACAGGTACAACTCTTTTACTTGTAGCATTGGAGTTATGTATGGACAAACTTCAAATAGAGGCTCATTTTTTTTCCAATATAGTCCAGAACGTGTTATGTGTTTGAAATTAAATAGCAAAATAGGTGCTTACAGCTGAATTCACTTGCAGGATGTTTGTAATAATATGCTTGTTTCCCCCTTCTAGCTCTGAGTTCAGTGCCTTCCATATACGTACATTTGTAGTCATGTTCATAAGATAAACTGCAAAGAGTGTTTCTTCCTTGTTTGCGAGAAATGTTTTGTTCCTGCTCTGCTGCAAGTCTTGGTCAGTTAAAATTGGCTTCGATGCTAGTATGCTGATCTGATCAGAAATTTCAAGTCTCGCCCCATGAACAGCTCGCTCGTTGGGCCGCCTCTAAGGTGGAGCTTAGAGGCCTCCCCTACTATCATGAGCATTTCTCCTCGCTTTTGTGGTTGTATGAGGGAACGGATCCCCCTTAGATTTGTTTTTCTGTTTTTGCATTTTTTTATGTTCTGTTTTAGACTTTCTGTTGTTTTTAATGAGAATGAGTTCTTTTCACAGAAAAAAGAAAAGAAAAAGTTAAGGCAAGACTTACTCTCCAAGAATGGTGAGAATGGTATAGAGTTTGTATAGACAGAAAGGATTATTAATTGTCATTTCTCTCTCTGCTCTCTGTGTGTGTGGATATGTGCATCTGTTATGCTATGGTTGCTGATATTTTTGTAAAGTTTCTGTCGATCTTAGATTTTGAGGACCTTTTGACTCAAATTGGTCATATAATGATATGGCAGGTCAAATTGTTGGAGTTGTCTTCTTTATTGAGTCAACTACAACAGAGTCTAGCAAGATGTTGAGTGCGATGTTTGCTTCTCAGCCATCTGCACATTCGTTGGTGGAAACAGAAGGATCCCTCAATTTCGACTCTGTTGGGGTAAGATTGAATATTGATAAAGGTCTATTGGCAGCTTTTATACAAGTTATATTGAAGATCAATACTGCTTGAAAGCACAACGCAACCTAGGATCTGTTTGTGTTTGTGCTTCACACACAAGTGGTTCCATGTTTTGCTAGAAATCCCAGTATCCTTGTTCTTTCTTTGCCTAATTTTGACTGAATTGAAAAAATAACTCCCTGGTTACCTGTGAATTAGTTGCATTAAAAACGAATCTTATGGATCCACTTGTTGCCAAGTAAACTAGTCCTGCCTTTGAAATTAGCTTATCATATTCCATCGTAATTGACATAACACTTGGGAAAAAAAGGCTGTAGAGTTTGCACTATAAAGCACTTAATTTGAATCAATTCTTATTTGATCATATTTTTCATATAAATACTTTTCTTCCTATTCTCATGACTAATTGAAACTCGTACTTGGCTGTTGCTTTTCTGGAAACCTATTGCCTGATTTTGAATTTTATATTTTTCTACTTCTAGGTTTTTCATTAGATTGTAGAGAACTACTAATTACGTCCTAGAGACTTTGAGCTTAATTGTCCAAAAACAAGCCTAATGTTTTGTTTATTTCTCATATGATATTTGTTTTCAATTACAGGAATTCAAAAGGATGTTGATGCGTGAAAGGAGGAAGATTTTAATTGGTTCTTGCTTATTGTGTTGTATTTGAATATTTTAGTTGGTCATTTGTTTTTTGCTATTTTATATTAAAAACTTGTTACTTTTTGAATTACTTGTAGAGATTCTTGTGTTTATTGTAAAACATTATTAATCAATGATGAAATATATTTTGTTTTAATATCTTTGTTCTTTAAGTTTTTATATCTAATGAATTATGGTTATTAAAATAAATTTGTATTACCGACTAAAAAAGCATGTAATGCCAGAGGTTTTAAAAACGCTGCTAACAAAACACTGTTGTAAATCAGGACAAATGCCAGCTGCTATAAGTGGGGCAACGCCATCGTTTTGAAAAAAGCCGCTAAAAAACCGCTGTTGAAAATCAGGAGAAACACCAGCGTTTTGAAAAACGCCGCTACAAAACCACTGTTGAAAAGCAGGAGAAACGCCAGCGTTTTTAAAAACGCTGATATAAGCCGGGAAACACCAGCGCTTTTTTAAAACGCCGATAAAAAACCGCTGTTGTAAGCTTGAGAATTACCAGCGGTTTGAAAATACCGCTAAAAGACCGCTGTTAAAAAAGTAGAGAATCTCCAGTATTTTTTAAAAATGCTGTTAAAAACATTCATCGACGGGGAAAAGACAGCGGTCGGAAAACGCCGGTAAAAAATCGTTGGTAAATGTTTAGCAATAATTTTTGGGGTTTTAGCAGCGGTTTTCCGACCGCTGTTGTATCCTTTTTTTGTAGTGCTCAATGCGTTTGGGTAGCAGACTATCCAAGACAAAAAGGAAGGACCAATGGAAAACCAACGGGAAAATTATGTTGTCGAGTCTGTCTGTATTGGGTCTGCAATTTTGCTCTTTGAATGTGCTCGATTCAACAAAAGATTGATTCAAGCGAAGTTTTAAAAAGAAAAAGGTCTATTACCTGCATCAGAAAGCAACCGAGCCAGCTTTTCGCAAGAGATCTTCGAATCATACAGATCTTAAACTATTTGAGGTTCAGTGCTTTGAAGAAGTCCTCCGGCCTCTTTCAATCATACAGATCGTTCCACCAAGCTTCACAGAGATCTTCGAATCCGGCTAGGAGAAGGAGGCAGACGGCAACAGGTTGAGGTTTGGAGGAGGAAGACTGCGTAGGATTTAGAAAATATACAAGATTCGAGTAGGTCGTGTCAGGCTGAGGTGAACACGCGGTATATCGAGGCCTGACCGGATTATAGACGGGTCCAAATATTCTGAGTCCGCATCTGCCCTGCCTAGTGTATAACCCGATCAAATTCGGTCGGTTTCAATTGGGTTCGGGTCGGATAAGCCACCTACAGCGCTAATTTATGTATGATAATTAAGTAATGCATAAGTTTTAGAGAATATTAAAAATATTTTCTCATAACGATAATTAACTAAGAGTTATATATCAAGGCCAAAATCATCCTCATGATGCCGATTGGTGCCTGCCTCTCTTGAGCACTGTTTGTAACGCCACGAGTAGTAAAGAAGAACATAAGAGTTTGACTGGGGTGTTGTTAGCCGACAGGTTTGACTTTGACCAGTTGGAGTCGTAGACTGTATGTAGATGTTGCCAGCATTCATGAGCATTCATTCATTTGATATCATCAATACAAAAATGAAAATAGATGGAAAGAGTGTCCGTGTGAATTGCACCGTAAAACTTGAAGAGAGATACATATAATAAATGGATATTATATCATTTAATATTGTTCATATAAAATTTTAAGCAGAGTAAACCGTAAAATGAGGTCTATTATGTTGGGTAGGAAATTGCAGACGATATCAATCCAAGAGTGCTTGCCCTATTAGCTGCCATAGGATCCTTTCTCTTGCAATAAAATGATAATGACTTATGGGTGGGATTAAATCAGATCCAATTTTTTTTGGTTATTTTAGATGAGTACCCTCGACAAAATGATAATGACTTATGGGTGGGATTAATTCAGATCGAACTCAGATTCAAATTTTTTTTAGTTAATTTAGATGAGAACCCTCATGAGAGTCTCATAGATATTCCGACTTACCATCAAGAAAAAGCAAAAGACTTTTTGACCCTTTTACAACTCATATTCAGTCATCCTTTTAATTTAAACCAATATAAATCCATAATCCCTTAATCAGGTATGAAAGTTGTGTTTAATCACTTCACTGAATACTAAATTATTACTATTCCAAGAAAAAGGAATATTAAAGGCTTATATATATATATATATATCCTAAGTTGCATTGCATATTATTGGACTGTAAAAGCAAGTCAAAGTCCTCTTTATATGTTGTACATCAAAAGCGTATTGTGAAATAAAATTAAACCATTTTAATCATCTCCCTTCCAACAATTTGTTTCTTATTATTAAGAAAATATTTAACTGCTTTATTATTTTTTGAACTGAGAAAATCAGGCCTGTACAAGAACGAAGTATCTCTCAAGAAAAGAGGCAGCCTTAGAGTTTAAAGGTGAAAAATCACATTGAGCCCTCGAAGTTGCACACAAATGTCAAAGAGGACTCCAAACTACCAATCTTGACACATTGAGTCCACGAACTACCAACTTTGGTTCAGGGCGAGATTTGATAAGATTTGGTAGTTTGTGGGCTCAATGTGTCAAAATTGATAGTTTAGGGCCCTCTTTGACATTTGTGTGCAACTTCGAGGGCTCAAAGTGACATTACCCCTAGTTTAAATCTCGATGTTATATGGAGAATGGTCCCTCTCGTTTCCCCAAACACAATTTGCTCGACATCAACACACACATACGACAAGGAGTTGGAAGAAAGACCACATGAAGTAACTTGAATATCAATTTAATCATACAAAAACAAGAGTTACTACATGGCAAGCAAGAACTGAACTTTGGTGATGATCTATTTTAAAATCCGTCGGTCGATCGCTTCATCAACCGGTCGACCTCATCAACTTAAGCACATAGTTTGGTTCTTTGAAAATCATGTTTTTGACCACTTAAACACCCAATTTTAAAGACTTACTTTTCACAAGTATATGAAAGGTTTGAGAGTTTGATTGGAGTGTTTTGAAACCTTTAAAAACATTTTAATATTTCAAACAAAAGGTAAAACGGTTTATGCACATTTTGAAAGACATGCAAGTGTAATTCATAATCCTTGTCAAAAGTGAAATAAAGAGTAATAAGGATTATACCCCAAGGTCTTGAATCTTTACTTTTTAGCTCTTTGCCTCTTTTTGATCTTTCTTCTTCAAGTCTTTGGCACTTTCATCAAAAGGTCTTTGTCTTTGAAGATGTCTGTTTTATAAAATTGATCAATTTATTAAAATCATCAAAATCTCAATTGTGCACAAAAACCAACAGGTGATGCACGCTAAGGCCCCTAATTAGGAAGACCCCCTATCTAATAAAAGAGTCTGGTTGGCATGTCGGCCAACTGCCCCCGCAATAAGAAGAGCCAGAGGTGAGTGAGAAATTGGCCACCTCGTCTCAGTTCTCGAAGATGGTATACTTTTTCACTATGAATTGCTGCGTAACACAACATCTCCGCCCACACAGACTGCATCACTTTCCACTTGTCTTCTCTAATATTTATTAACTCCTCAGTGAGTCTTTCTCCATCCAGTCTTTCTTCAGCGAGTCTTTCGCTGCTCTTAAACGATGCGCAAGCTTCCCTCAGATTCGTAGCTGGTCTTCCTCGCTTCAAACGCGTTATCAGAGTTGATCGGTGCTCTGTAAGTAGCCCATCAATCTTTTCTTGCTGGGCTGCAGATAGAAACATAGAAGGATGCATGAGTAGAAGATACATCATATAATCCGATAGGATTTTACGTGTTTCTATTTCTTCAACACTACTTCCAGTGTTGGGATCAGAAAGGTGGTAGCAAATGTCCGTTGCAATGTGCCACGTGAGGATACTTGCAGGGAACTCTAACAGCTGGATGCTCCATTTTAGCTCCCCGTCGTAACAGTCATGCTGCTCGAGTGCCGTTCGACCCCTCGATGAATTAATAGATGAAGTTGTGCCAAATAATATATTAATGATCACTGACTTTAAAGAGAGTGGCACTTCCACGAAAGTGTTGTGCTGAAACCTGGCTAACAATATTTCGTCGATGCCAAGCCGTTCTAGGACTCTACGAAGCTTTCCTGTTCTATGATTGAAGCAAGAAGCTAGTAGAGAATATTGTCCCAATGAACGTGACCACCTCTTCTTTTTATGCTTTTCAAATAGCCAAGGAAGCCTTCTGAAGATTTCACATGGCAACCAGTTTTGTCCAAGTCGCACTGGCCAATCTGAAGAACGAAGCAAAATTATCCCATAGAATTCTAGTACAACAGCTCCAATCAAGAGGACAATAGTGATACTTGTATCAACATTTGAGTAGCAATGGCATGACTTCTCCTTCACGAAGACAATTAAGAAAATAATTATCAAAGCGGAGACCGAACAGAAGGAACTGATAAAGCGGAGGATGTATCCCGACCAAGTGTAAGTTAGGAAGGCCTTCGTGTAGAGCACATCAAATAGATAACCCAATTCAATCTCTATTATGTCAAACATTTCAATCGTCTCTATTCCCTTCATTGAGCTTGATATTGCTTCTTCCACAAACTTAAGTTCACTTTCCCGCCAGAGTTTTTCATATACTGGACCTAATCCAGTTAACATATTATTGGTGAACCTGCGCTTTTCGGAGAAGAAATAAAAAACAGCAAGCTTGAATAGCCAGAATCTAGAATAAGAGAGGTTACCCCAAATTAAATTATCTGCGTCACGAGAATTGTCAAGATTTTTCGCATTCCATGATTCAGAATGAGGTATATTGCCTGATATCCACCGACTGCCCGCCAAACGAAGAATCCAGACCCGCTCCCCATTCTTAATAACTCCGGCCAAGAGAAGAGGAAATGTTAGGAATGCTAGCCAAGAAGTAGTCCAAGACAAAAGGACGACATAAATGGCTAGGACCAATTGGACAATTGCCCCAACCAAGTGTCTCAGCCACAAACTGTTATCTTCGAAGGCATATGCAGTTATTGTACCTGGTCCACCAAGGTGCAGTAAAAGCAATGGCGCCCACAACGCCTTTAGTACTTCGTTGGTTGGATGAAAAACATTAGTGGAATCAACTTGGGCCTGTGTAAGGTTGCCTAAGGCAGCTGTGGCCACCCAATCAGCCATTAAGTACGCAACCCAAACAACGAGACTTATCCACTTACTGGCACTGTATTTCCTGCGGTTTCCTAAGATGAGGAGAGTTACTTGTAAGATGAAGCTGAGGAGAATCACGACCTGAATGTCCCAGGCGTTCCATAATTTCCTCACCCAAACTGGGATTGGATTCATAATATTCTGCACCCTTTCCTGCTCAAGTATATGAGGGGTTGAAGACAAAGGAGTTAAGCTTTTAAGAATGGTGCGGAAGGATGCAACTCATGCTATTTGGTCTAATAATATTGATTAAAAAAGTCTATAGCCATGCATGCACTTCATTGTCAATCAATCTTTGAGTAAAAAGTTTGTCAAATTCCAAAGAGTTAACTTTCAGCAACCAAGCCACAAGATCCCCCAATTTATAGCTACCATTACTATATATCTCGTATGCTTGCTCATAAACATGTACATATGTTCAATTTGCATGCCTCCAACGCATACCTAATGCTTGTAAGTAGATGAAAACAAAAGCTTTTAGAAAAAGACGAGGAAGAAAATAATTCGGAAAACAGAGAAATCATATATGAAATATAAGAAAGCAATAGTTTACCAAAAAGGGCATATAAAGACAAATAGATATATTTGTGTATTGATCATAAGATATTTATGATGAGAACAAGGCCTTTTGAGAATGTTTTGGCATTTAAAGAGAGCCAAATATGTGTTGGTATTGTGATTTTCTAATTATGGGGTATAAATATGCTTAAATTAGGGTTTTTGCAAGGATGAATAGTGGATGTTGTTCGAACAACATAACATGTTCGAGCGGTTTTATTATTAATTACAAATTACTCATCACAAAACATTCTATATCATCATTTAAAAAATGATATATTTGTTACAAAATTAACATTCTATATCATTAAAAAAACTGACATATTTTGTTACAAAAGTAATTCTCACCAAAGATAATGCCTAATAGTGACGAAAATTTTGTCACAAAAACTTTGTTCGAGCCAACATTCTTGTTCGAACATAATTTTAGTGTTGAAAAGTAACGTGACAGAAAACTTGTTCGAACGGAAATTCTTGTTCGATTTCATCACTAAAAATATATTCGATCAAGAATTTTTGTTCAAACAAGGTTTTAATAACAAAAAATTTTTCGTCACTAAACTTCGTTAATTTGGACAGATATATTTGTTGGAACAGATATTCTTAGGGACAATGTTGAATTTTCGTCGCCGATGAACATCTGCGACCGAGCTACAGGGACGAAATTGTAATTGTGACAATTTTTTTTCGTTGTTTATAAGCTTCTGTGAAGAAAATTGTATCTGATCTAGTGATGAAAAATTTCGCCACTAAAGACCAAAAATGTTGTAGTGAGGGCACGCATATATACACATTTATTCTAATTTAAGCATGCTCATTGCATGAAAGACAAATGATTAAAAAAACTAAACTAATCAACTGGTGTATAATTTTGCCATTGGTAGATAATAATTAAGTTATTGGACGATTTGGTGAAATTTAGGAATTTTTTTTGTAGTATGTTTTTTTATTATCCAAGATAAATAATTGTTTCATTCCTAAACACTTTCAAATCAAGAGACTGTATATAAAGAAGAATATGTATATGTAGAAGATGGAAAGATGAAACTTACCTCACTTCTCTTGAGCGTTTGATAAAAGAAAGATTGATGAGGTAATTGATACTATATTTTCTGAATGTTTACAGGATGTTAGATTGTCCCGTGTATATATATATATTGAAAGGATTCTAGGGAAAACACAAAGAAGAGAATAAATTACTTGCTTGTACTTTACCCTATGTTATATAGGACTACAAAGGAGAGAAAAATTACTTGCTTGTACTTTACCCAAATTATATAGGACTACAAAAGAGAGAATTAAATTACTTGCTTTCACCTTACCCAAACTCTATATCCAGAAGTGAATGAAAAAAAGTAGAGGGTAAATTACGTGTACTTTACCAAAGCTATATGTGCTTGTCATGTTTTGTCAGAAAAGTCCTTAACTGAGTAGCGGTTAGTTATTATAAGCATTTGAGCGGAAAGAGGAGGGAAGGCGATGAGTGGTGTGAAGAGAGGGAGAGGGTAAAAACCACAACGCGAAGTTGGAAGAAAGACAACATCAAGCAACTTGAATATCAATTTAATCATACAAAAACAAGAGTTACTACATGGCAAGCAAGAGCTGGACTTCAGGGATGAAGCAGCGTATCCAGCATCTACTTTAGCATTTGTGGAAGAAACAGACTGCCTGCTCCTGAAATATAAAGGATAGAAGCAGAAAGAATGAATACCACCTTGACGAATAGTAGATTTGAAATGGAGCTGTGGACCTATCGACTCTATGCTCTTTTCATTGATCAGATGTGAGCACCAACTGCACCGAGGATAGCATTAGCATAATATGAGCTCCTGTTTCCGGACTCGGATTCCCTCCTAAGAGGGAAGCAGTGAGTACATCCTAACCGCCCGTCGGATGGGTGACACTGAATTAATGAACCCATCCGACGGGCGGTATTAAAATGAATTAAAAAATTCAAACGAAACCATCCGAAAACGTTAGACAGCGTTAAAACGTAACGGTGAGCAAAACTCAACGTTCCACTACGAATACGAAGTGAAGCGGAATATTTCTTCCCGCCAAATACTGTGCTTCTTCTCCAAGCAAGCTGCTTTTTCCTCTGTTTTGTTTCTCGCAAGATTCTCTCTCCTTCCAAGAAACTGCTTCCTCCTCGGCCACAGCTCCTTGGCCGCACTCGATAGGAGATCTATATTTTCAAGATATGATGATTGATTTGTTGTAAATTAGTCTCCAATATTCTTGATGGAATGACTTATTTGATATAGCATCATGAAGTGTATAATTGCCTTAATACAGCAATGAGCATGTTGCAGGATCTAGATTCCAGCAAAAGACCAGGTGCTGGACCTAATGGTTATGCGGTATTCAAGATGCATCCCTTTTTCAAGGGAGTTGACTGGAAAAATTTAAGAGGGAAAACTCCTCCAAGACTTGCTCCGGAACCAGGGGTACGGCTTCCATCATACGTGAAACTGCATTCTACAAAGAAATCTCACTCTCCTAGGAATCCCTGCCTTTCTTTTTAAAAATTAATCTTGGAAAGTTTTACCCCTCAATCCTATATTTTCTTTCATTTTCAAAGATATTTGGTAACACATGTAATAAAGCAGAGATAGCCAACCCAGAAACAGAGAATTTCAAACCATAAACCCCACCCGCCACCCACATCAAGGACCAATTTCATATATGTGCAGCTTCTGAATTTAATTAACAAAACAATACTACTGTTTCCTGTCGTCACAAAGAGTTTTACAGAGATTGTGAGTATAGAAATCCAAGCAAAACCCCCGACTATTCACTTATAACAAAATGATTTCTAGTCTTTTTTTTGCTAAATCAAAATGATTTCTAGTCGATTGCACATTTTATTACCAAAAAAAATATATGTTAGGTTGCTTTTAGACTTTAGGATGCATGGTTACTAAGGTCCAAGAAATTTACAACAATTAAATATATTTTTCTTTTGTATAAATTTTTTTTAAAAATATTTTCGTAGAGTTAGTGATACGAAATGAATATTTTGAACTTCACTCAAAATGCAATAGAATATTATCAATTACAGACAGTAATAGTTCTTTACAATCGGTACGTAATTTAGTATTTTCCTTCACTGTTATGACAGATCGAGCAGCGATGTTTGATTGCCAAACTTTTGGCAACCTAAAATTAAAAAAAGTTATAAAATAATCTCTCACTCTTCAATAAATAATTCTTTTTCATGGTAATCTTCATTCAACTATTCTCTCTTCACTTTTTCACCCAATTTTTATAAAATATCTTCATTTTTTTACCAACTCTTATACATCAAATTTTAACATAGTACTATTATTTTTAGCATTTTATAAATCTTTCTCGACTCAAAATTTGATCTAGTAAACAAATTAATATAGGTTTGTTTAACAGTGTGAGCCGTATTCTGAATTTATAATTTATATATTAAAAAAATATATATTTTTCATCCACATATTATAGAGGTATTGACACTTTACACCATATTATTATTGATTTGATTGCATTTAGTCTCTCAACTACGGATTGCACTCCGACGTTAGGATTTCCTTAATTGTAGTAGTCTGGAATTAAACGAGGGTGCAAATTGAAACCAAATTGTAGGTTAGGGGTGAAGTTTATTAAGGTTGGTAATTGTGTGTGAATTGTAAAGACAAGCAAAATATACCTTCTTATTTTTCCTAACGAAGAGGAATCTCGGGCCCTTCTTTTTTATTTCAAGACATTAAGATAAACGTCTAAAACAAATCTCGAACACGTGCAGCGGCCTCTCACTACACGTATAAAGTACGTCACAACAAGGATATCGCCGTGGATATTTTAACTAGAGTAGACACTTTGGTAGCTTTGACCCTAGCCATCTCGCCCATGCCCTTGGGGGCAAATATACCTCCTTTCCCTTTTGCTTATGTAACACAATTTTCTTTAAAGGGGACAGGGAGAGCTTTCAAATTTTTTGGGGACCGGAGCGAGCTTTCAAACTTCGGTGGGGGTATAACCTAATAAAGCAATATTATCACATGTTTTGAAGCTTAATTCACGAAAAAGTTAAGAGAGGTGGCACAACTATATATAAGAGATTCTGTCAAATAAAATTAGTTGATATTATTCTCTAGTTACGATGGGATACTATCACGAATGAGAGAATGATATACATATATAAAGTTCTCTCTAGGATTCTAGAGAGAGAGGCTCTGCCTTCTCTCTAAAATTTTCACATTTGTGCCTGCCTGATTCTCCCATCTTGTTTCCTTTTTCGGTGGCGGGAGGCTTCCCGTCTCCCTCTCCTCCTCTACTCTTGTCCTATGTGCTCGGATCTGTCAATAAATCCCTATTTCTGGCCACTTTTAGGGGTTTTTTTCCGGCGAATTTGGTAGCTAGATCTACTCTATTCTGGAGGTTTTTGAAGACCACAACCGGCGAGGACGCCACCTACATCGACTGGAGAGGCTTTCTACACCGGCCAACTGGCGAACGCCTCCAACTGCGCATACCAAATTGCCACCACATCAGAAAATTTGGCTACCTCTGCTCGTAGGGATCCGGGGCACCGCCCAGAAGCGTTATGGACAAACCTAGTCGTCTCGCAGTTACGCGAACCAGCTCAATCAGCCACGACCGATAAGAAGTCAGACTAGTAAAAAGAGCAGTATGCACCTACATTATAATACCTTCCAGCAGAAAAGCCCAACTAACTACAACAATAGACTGAGAGAATACCATACCAATAGACTAAACGAAGACCCCCTTCCACAAGGATAGGACACACCATAATAATACGAATAAACACCGCCCTCCTATCATTCACCAGGTTTTAGCTTTAGCGCTCAGAGGGATAAGGATAGAGATCTAGTTCTGATTGAGGAATCGGTATCCTTTGTGGATCGAGGGCCCACTGCCCCTTGATAGCAGTGGTTGAGTGACTCAATTAGTAGATTCTTGGTTCTGGTATCCGGTCAAAGGCCCACTGTCTTAGCCATAGCGATCTGTGCCACCATATTTCATCATTGCTTTTCATTTTCTGCTAATCATATTAGTTTACTGCCTGATAAAGTTTTTCTGCCCCTTGTGGGTCTTTGTATGACCTTTTGGTCACCCTGCTCGTTGGCCCGCCAACTCTTCGGAGTGTCTGGTTCGCCCTTTAGAGCGTGTTCTTGAGGTTTTTCAACCTCCTTGATTTTATTAATGAAAGGTGCTGCTATTATGATTAAAAAACAAAGAGAAGGTTATACACTAAAAAACAACTTATAGCCGCCGTCGCAAAAAGCTAGTGTAGGCCTAAAAACGTTGATAAATTTTACCAGCGTTTCTCTAGCAGGTTGAACTGCTGCAATATGTACCTATGGGGATAAGTTTTTAGCAACGTTTTTGGAAAACAATGGCAAAAATCTAGTCTTCAGCGGCTTTTAAAAAACGTTAGGAAAAATCTTTAGAAATACCGTTAAAATTCAAACTTTTGATAGCATTTTTTAAAAAAAAAAGTCATTAAAACTCACACTTTTGGCAACATTTTTTTTAAAAATAGGTAAAACTTACACTTTTTTAAAAACGCAAGTTAAAACTAACACATTTGGCGACGTTTTAAAACTCATACTTTTGGCTGCGTTTTGAAACAAATGTCGCTACATATTGTCTTTTACATGCAAAAACGCTGCTATAGAATATCTTTGTATACAAACGCAATTAAAAGTAATATTTAACAGCATTTTTAGTGACAGTCACTAAAAAGCCGCGACTATAGATAATTTTTTTTATAATAATAGTAGGCTAGTAGCTACTCGGTTTGGGTATGTTAGAACTCAGGGTGTTCAAGATGGTAATAGTATGAATATGCGGCTTGATGTATGAAATGTCTTTATTTTTTTACCAGGTTTGGACTTTGGAGGAGGAGAGATGGTAGAGGGTCCGGAAGATATACAGGCGGTTGGAATCTGTGTGTATATAAGTTATAACCTTCGTCCGAAAGAAAAATAGTCAAATTTCTTCTTATACGATGTTATCTTGAGATTCCTATGGAATGTATTAGGCTAATAGCTATAGCATGCTAGTTTTGTTCAAGAATATACTACAAAGCGGTCCAGTTTTTTAGATCACTTTGATAGAGGTTTGATGACTGATTGATATGACTATTTTTTTTCTTTGTAGCCAAGTGTCTGGACTAATTTATACATATTTCGATTAATCTGGGAGTTTGTGTAGTTTTTTCAACTTTCCGTTCTATACAAACCGGACAATTTTCGGACCATAGATTCTGGAGTGACTCTAAAAAGTTAGTAACATCTACCAAGTTTTAAATTTAGGACTTTAAAGAGAGTAAATCATTTGGACTTAAGTCTTAACCACTATACCAATCCATCAAAATTTGATTCATCTGACTTAGGTCGGCTAAGTTTATAGCAATTCATATTACATGGTCATGACCCCACCTGGATCATCATCAAGAAGAGGCTAAATCGATTCATTAGCATGGAACCCAACACAGTAGGCTACTTGCTTTCAGCAACCTCTAGGTGCGCATTCTGTGCCCTCGATTATTCTCTCCCTTCGTCTTCGTCTTCTTCTTCTTCTTCTTTTTTCCTAAGTAAGTACATAAGCTCCAGGATAACCCTATGGAGGAATCCAGGGGTTATCACTACAAAGAACAGAATTAAGAATACCAGAGAGAGGGATGTTCCCTTCGCTCTAAGGCGACAAATATCTTCAATGAAAGGAAGAATCTGCCACTCAGGAAGACTATCTTCAGCGTTCACAGCATCAATGACCAACTTTGAATCCCCCTCGAGAACAACCCAATCACAACTCAAAAAAGACGTATCTTGGGCAGCAAAAAGTGCTGCCCTTGCCTCGCCAACCAGTGAGCCGCTCGGAGGAAAGCTCTTTGTCCAAGCAAAGAGCAAATGTCCATCATGATCTTGACAAACCGTTGTCACCACTGCACAAGATCTTCTAATAGTCACATCAAAGTTAATCTTCCAACACTCCAAAGGAAGGGGACTCCAAACAATTCTCGAAGCTTCATGACTCAGAACCTCCTTCCAGGCTAAGGAGTGTTCAGCAAACAAGGAGTGAATTTTGGAAATAAGGCTCATCAGGTCCAGGGAGAAAACCATGGTGGACTATTTGGCTTCTAGAATACCAAATTGAGTCCATTAAAATAGCCGAAAACATATAAACGTTGATGATCATTCCGAGGAAGATGAAGCAGAGTAGGAGCTAACAAAATAGTCTTAATCCAGTCGCCTATATGTCGAAAATCAAGGTCTTGAATTCTAAGAGCCCACGAAGAAGCAAACCAATGCATACAAGCAATTTGGCATTCAAAAAATATATTCCCTAATGATTCAGGATTATCAACGGAAGCATTAATAGCACTGCTGATACTAACCTTGCATGGAAGGATATTCCAAGCCACCTTCTAAAGAAGGAGCTTAAGCCTGACTTGAATGGGCACAACTCATAATTTTTTCTAGATCTCAGGCTCAAAGTGATATGAAGAAATGTTACTAGGGGATGATACCAAAGAGTACACAGACTTAATAGAGAACACCCCTTTCAGGTTCACTGCCCATATCAAGTGGTCCTCATGGTGTACCTGAGGAACACACTCATTTAAAATTCTATCATCTTCCGGTACAAAAAGATCTCTAATAAGAACACAATTCCATAATTTAAAGTTAGGTAAAATAAGGGCACTCACAGTTTTATTATCACCCTGAGATCCAGTAGCAATCCGAGCTGAAGGAGCGTGTGAATGGGATTAGGAATCCAGGGTTCTTTCCCACAAGCGAATAGAAGATCCAGCTCCAATTTGATAACATACACCAACTTTCAAAATGGCCCTTCAAGTATACTGAACATATCACCTTATCTTGAAGTACAAGATATCAAGGAACTCTCTAGCCTTGTACAGGGTATTAAGGAACTCTGTAGCCATTTCTTCCCCGGAGTTATATCTCAACCGATCTTTTGCAGAAGCAGTGAACCCAATTCTAGATCTGCTGTGCAACATTAATTTCTTTGATCCATAGTTCCTTTTTCTAAGTAATTTTGTTGGTAGACACATAAGACTTGTCTGTACACGCAGAGAAAGGTGGTGTCAATTTCTTTCTTCTTTTTTTTTTTTAAAAAAAGGTAGTTGTGGGTGACCAACGTAATCAACTCTCCTTAGACATGCCCATAGAGACTTTCATCCACTTTAGGTATTGGATTGAGCCATAGCTATCACACCCAAGAAAGGGAGATCTCATCATGGCCCTACGAAAGCGCAACTAAGAAATGCGATGAGAGTGACAATCGAACCTAAGCTTATCTAAGCTTATTGACTTTTGATACATAACTGGCTTGGGTCATACGTAGTAGCTCTTGGATATAGATAGAAGCTGGCCATTGGCATCTTATCTAAGCTTACGAGTACTGCTGGTATGCTGGTATTTGCTTTCTTATTGATAAGCTTTATAATTAATGTTGCTCTCTTTTGTTTGTTCCCTTTTGGGTAAATTTCTTTGTTAATATTTAATATACCATTACAGTTTCATGATTTCATGGGATGCACAAAAGTCTGGTTCTGGTTTGTTTGCAGGAAATTTAGTGTTGGGAAAAGCGGCACGAAAATTAATAGAAATGAACACCAAAGTTTACGTGGTTCGGCCCTAATCTGGCCTATGTCCACCCCAGAACAATTTTATTAAGAACGCTTAAGAAAATCACTATATCTGTCCAATACAATAGCCCACACCACACCCTCTATCTTTCTCTCTCTTTGCCCAAGACTCACATCTCACATCCCACTTTTCTCCTATAACATAAGCCTCTAGCTATATGGAAAAATATAAAGAGAAAACCATAAACTTTGAATAGGGAGGAAATAGACTTCCACTACAAATCTACTTCTATTCTAAGTCTATCTCATATGGGTGTAGACCCCAACAATTCTCCCCCTCCATACCTGTAAGAGAAGAATTTGTTCCTGACATCTTTTAGTTGAGTGCATCCCCGGTTTCCATCAGTAGAACCTTACTGTAACTTTGGTGTCTGTTGCTCCGCTTGCTCACCACCCCTTGCATCCTTCTTCTACTGGCATTCCAACCTTGTCCTTGTCACCAGACGACCAACCACACTCTCATTTGAGTGTCCTGCACCCCCGCATCGGGTGCCCACATCCCCTGGTTGTACCGCCGGACCCATGTAGAACAATATCTCTCTCTGCTCTTGCATCTCCACCGGCTGGTACGAAGAACCTCCGCGTCCTACATGACGTCAGAGTCATCAATCCCCTATGGTTTCTTGCTGTTGTTATCCAATGGATCGTACATATATTTTCCATAAAGGATATCCTCCATCCGTGGCTTCCAGCTCTTGTAATTTGTAGCAGTCAACATCATCATACCAGTAACCATACTCTCCGTCATCTCAATTCACAATGATTGAGGCCGAATTTCACCATTCTGACTGCACCAATAGATCCGGAATGACCTAAAACCTAGGGAATTGGTCTGACCTGCTTGAGAACCGGCCTAAAAGCCCATGAACCGGCCGAAAACCACACTGAACAAAAAATTGGAATATTATGATTCCCCGAAATATTCCCTCCTGACGTGGCACGATGACGTGATACTTTATTACCCACTTGCTGACATGGATACTGACGTGTCAGGACACATGTCAGCTTTTTGGGGATGTGGGCGTGCAGCGCGTGGGGGAGAGTGAATCCCACACGCCCTATCTCTCTTCGGCGCGTTTGCGGCGCTTTTCCGACTTCCTGCGACGCGTGAAGGCGCGTCTCGAAGCTCCTGACGAAACGGTTTCGATCACCGGCTTCGTCTTGATCTCCTCTACAGGCTGGTGCTCTCCAATCTCTGATCGGATCACTTTTAATTTTCGGACCTTCTCTGCTTCTCCACGAAAAACCATTACGGCTCCTCAAACCAGGTTCCCATACCACTTGTTGGGAAAAGCGGCACGAAAATTAAAAGAAATGAACACCAAATTTTACGTGGTTCGGCCCCAATGCGGCCTACATCCACCTCAGAGCAATTTTATTAAGAACGCTTAAGAAAATCACTCTACCCGCCCAATACAATAGTTCACATCACACCTTCTCTCTTTCTCTCTCTGCCCAAGACTCACGTCTCACGTCCCACTTTTCTCCTATAACATAAGTCTCTATTTATAGGAAAAAATACGAAGAGAAACCTAAGAGAAAATCATAAACTTTGAATAGTGAGGGAGTAGACTTCCACTGCAAGTCTACTTCTATTACAACTCTTTCTCGTATGGGTGTGGACCCCAACATTAAGAAGCTCTCTATTATTGCTTAGCTTGTGCCAATCAAAGCTTGGGATTTGTAGCAAGACCATGAGGTTAGCACCTTGGTGGTAACCTTATCGCGTTTCATTGTCAAATTCAAGCCAATGACACCTCGTCTAGATTTGAAAATTTTGACCGATCAATGAATTCCCTAAAAGACACATTGAGCATTGCCCCCCCCTATCTGACCCAAAGTGGTCATGGTGTGACCCGGCATGGTGTGACCCCACTCTCTTGTATTATCGTCATCTCCATTCATTCAACAGTCGAAAGCACACATTTTCATTTTTGGACAAATCCTATGTAAGAGGTAAGGGTGAGTTCGAATCCTACATTTTGCGAGCATATTCTTGACTTAAATGATATTTAAGATTTGAGAACGGTTAACGTGTCTGAAATTTACTGCAGCACTCTTAGTTCGATCGATATGTTTTTCAACTAAGCCAAGTCAGTTCGAGCTGATGCATAAAAATAAGGTACAACGAATTCACCTTGTAACCAAAAACAAAAAACTTTTGAACTCATGTTTGTCTGCTTCATCGAGTAAGTTCTATTTACACAGATGAAAGCAAAGGAAGAAACTAAAAAACCATTTCCTCATATCACAGAATTGATGATGAAATTAGGTTGCAGCAAACAGATTTTCTTCTGCTAGATAGAAAAAAATATATATTTTCCAAGGGAAATTGAATCTGTGGAATATAAGCACTAAACTATGGGGGAAAGGCATTTCGTTTACCAATTTGAAAACATTATTCCTCAAGATGTGTACCTTAGGAGTGAGGGTTTATAAATTTTTCTTTTGTATTTACAACACAGTCAGTACTGCTGGTATGCTGGTATTTGCTTCTTATTGATAAGCTTTATAATTAATGTTGTTCTCCTTTGTTTGTTCCCTTTTGGGTAAATTTCTTTGTTAATATTTAATAGACCATTACAGTTTCATGATTTTATGGGATGCACAAAAGGCTGGTTCTGGTTTGTTTGCAGGAAATTAAGAAACTCTCTATTATTGCTTAGCTTGTGCCAATCAAAGCTTGGGATTTGTAGCAAGACCATGAGGTTAGGACCTTGGTAGTAACTGCTGGAATCGTGGGATCCGGCGAAGCGGAAGACTGGATCGTTGAAATCAGAGCAGCCCAAGCGTTCTGCCTCCTTCAGATCCACGCACACAGCTTTGAGAGAGAGGAATTATATAGAGAGAAAAAGTAGAGAGAGAAACTTTTTTCTCATTAATCACATTCATCTCCTCTCAAATGAATTTCTGAGCTATTTATAATGGCTGGCTTAGAACTCAACTGTGCTATAGCGTGGGATCTTTAGGGATCTCAAATCTCGGCCGTAGGTACATCATGAAAAAACTCTTTTTATGGGCTTCTACAAATTGTGATCATGTCCATTAACATATCACAATTGACCCCAGAGATAATTAGACTATTTTTATGAAATCCCTTTTGCTAACAATTATATGCTTATTTATCCTTCCACCATACTATATTCCACATGAGCTAATAGGACTGGAATAATAGCACCGATTAAGTCCCTAGTTCATATAATTCTTAATTCTCAGTCTGTGCCTAGTTGTACTTCCAAAACTTTTCGAAAATATTTTTTCGCAAATATTTACTTAATATATATATATATATAAGTAAAACTAGTGAAAACACTTTTCACAAAATCTCGCTACGCAGCGTTTTTACAGGAGTCCAACAATATACAGACATTATGAATATACTGCCTCATCAAGAGATTGGTGGATTCCATATTGAGCAATTTATACAAATTCACTTACTATGCACACGGCCCAACATTGTCTGGAATATTTGATCTGCGAAAGATCATCACCAAATGACTCAGTCAAAGCACAAGCACACAACAAGCAAACCTGCACAACTCTCTCAGGTCTAAGGACAACATAAGCTAATTGTGTTGAATACCGTTCTCTACATCAGTGATCATTTACAGAAAGTATTCATATGCGATCCCGTTCAGTGCATGTACTCTTACATTACACCCACTCGTCTGCTTAAGGTCACCACCTCAATGACAGAGTCCATCATTCTATCTTATAGAGGCACAACGAGTGTAGAACTATTTGTACATAAACATGTATCTCGGTCTAGAACAAAGTGAGTCAACAAGGATCCGAAAAGTCATACTCCCGCCTCCGATTCATTAATCATTGGTCTGACTTTTCTACAATGTTACTCAACAATATGACATCTTATGTCATTATAAATATGACATCTTATGTCATTGCAAATTTGACATCTCCTTTCATTGCATGTACCCAAAAATAATATACAAGTGATTAATCATTAACAATAATTATCTCATAATTATACAAAAAAGATTGGTTTTGAGGGCATACATCTAACAGTCTCCCACTTGTACTCAATACCAATCAGACATGTATTTAACACCCATAGACTCTAAATGTTTCTCAAACACTCTCTGAGTTAATGGTTTAGTGAACGGGTCTGCGATGTTCTCAGCTGATGCTACTTTAGCCATCACTACATCACCCCGATTTACAATGTCTCGAATAAGATGAAATTTTCTTTCTATGTGTTTTGTTCTTTGATGAGCCCGAGGTTCCACCACCTGTGCTATCGCACCATTGTTGTCACAATAAATGGTGATCGGGGACTCAATTGAAGGGACAACTACAAGCTCTTGTATGAATTTACGTATCCACACAGCTTCCTTTGCAGATTCGCTGGCAGCAACATATTCCGCCTCAATAGTGGAGTCAGCAGTGGTGTTCTGCTTTAAACTTCTCCAACTCACTGCTCCTTTACCCAATGTAAACACAAATCCAGATGTAGATCTTCTATCATCAATATCTGATTGAAAATCTGAATCTGTGTATCCCTAGACAATTAGCATATCCTCTCCACCACACATTAAACAATAGTGTTTGGTCCTTCTCAAGTATTTGAGAATATGCTTAACCGCTGTCCAGTGCTCAGGGCCTGGGTCTGACTGATATCTACTCACAACACTTACTGCATGACTGATATCTGGCCTTGTACAGAGCATAGCATACATGAGGCTTCCTACAGCCGAAGCATAAGGAAACTTCCTCATCTTATCTCTCTCTTCCTGTGTCTTAGGAGACATCGTCTTAGAGAGAAGAATATTATGCCTAAAGGGCAATAACCCTTTCTTGGCATCCTGCATGCTGTACCGCGCCAATATCTTGTCAATGTAGTGGGCTTGTGAAAGTCCTAAAAGCCTCTTTTCTCGGTTTCTAAACACTTTGATCCCGAGAATGTAGGACGCTTCCCCGAGGTCTTTTATTGAAAAATGGTTCGCTAACCACACTTTCACTGATGACATTACACCGATGTCATTTCCCATGAGTAGAATATCATCAACATATAGAATTAGGAACATTACTGAACTCCTACTAATCCTCTTATAAACACAAGATTCATCCATGTTTTGTGAGAAACCAAACGATTTGATCATCTCATCAAAACGGATGTTCCAGCAACGTGATGCCTGTCTTAGTCCATAAATTGACTTGTTCAGTTTGCACACTTTAGATTCTTGTCCAGGAGAAAGGAAACCTTCAGGTTGTTCCATATAAATCTCCTCTTGGATGTACCCATTCAGAAATGCGGTTTTCACATCCATCTGCCAAATCTCATAATCATAATGAGCGGCGATTGACAACAAGATTCTAATGGACTTCATCATAGCTACTGGTGAAAAAGTTTCCTCATAGTCAATACCATATTTTTGAGTATAACCTTTTGCAACAAGTCTATCTTTAAAGGTCTCTACCTCTCCACTAGGTCCACGTTTTCTTTTGAATACCCATTTACAACCTATAGGCTTGATGCCTTCTGGTTGATCAACAAGGGTCCAGACCTCATTGGAGTACATGAAGTCCATTTCCGATTCCATCGCTATCTTCCAGTGTGCTGCATCATTGTCACTAACAGCCTCTTGGTAAGTATATGGATCATCATCCAACCCCTCCGATTGCATTTGACAAATCTCATTTATCAAAGTATATCTAACTGGAGGCTTATGAATTCTTTTACCGCGTCTAGGCTCTTGAGTTCTGAACTCTTCAGACTCAACTGTGGGTTCAGTTATATCCCTTTCATCCTCAATCTTATCTGTCATAGTTTCTGGTTCAGCTGACTGTTCATCCAGAACAATTCTGCTTTTCCCATCACTTAGGTTGTACTCATCTTCTAGGAATATCGCATTCCTACTAACAATTACCTTTTGATCCTTTTGGTTATAAAAGTAATAACCAGTTGATCTTTTGGGGTAACCCACAAACAAACATTTTTCAGTCTTTGACCCTAGCTTCTCCACGTCAAACCTTTTAACGTGAGCTGGACATCCCCATACTCTAAAATGTTTCAGACTTGGCTTTTTGCCAGTCCATATCTCATATGGAGTATTAGGAACGGACTTAGTGGGTATCCTGTTTAGAATATAAACAGCTGTCTCTATGGCATAACCCCAAAAATTAACAGGTAATTGTGATATGCTCATCATTGACCGAACCATATCTAATAGTGTTCGGTTTCTTCTTTCTGCAACACCATTATGTTGTGGCGTAGCAGGGGGAGTCAATTGAGATATGTTGCATTTCTCTCTGAGATGAGATTGAAAATCTCCGGAGAGATATTCACCTCCTCTATCAGACCTGAGTATCTTAATACTCTTTTCCAGTTGATTCTCAACTTCACTCTGAAACTCTTTGAACTTTTCAAAAGATTCAGACTTGTGTCTCATCAGGTATAGATAACCATACCTGGAATAATCATCAATGAAGGTGATGAAGTATGAGAATCATCCTCTGGCTATGTGGTTAAAAGGACCACATACATCAGTGTGAACTAACTCTAACAACTTTGTGGCTCTAGTTCCTTTTCCTCTAAAAGGATTCTTGGTCATCTTTCCTTGCAAGCAAGGCTCGCAAATTGGGTATGGCTCAACCTTCACAAGGTCTAATGGCCCATCCCTTATTAATCTGTTGATCCTATCAAGATTAGCATGACCAAGTCTTAGATGTCACAAGTAAGTGGGATTCACATCCCTCTTCCTCTTGAGAGTTTTCACACTGGTATCTGCATCATTCTCTATATTATTCACAGAGTCTACAACATTTTCTAAAACATAAAGACCATCTATCATAGTACCAGAAGCAATAAACTGATTGTGAAACTTAATAACGAGTTTAGTATTAAAGAAAATGGAATATCCAGATATTCCTAGTTTTGAAACAGAAATTAAGTTTCTACGACATTCTGGTACGTATAGACAATCTTCCAAAAGTAAAACTTTATTCCGTTGCAGACTTAAGTGAAAAGTTCCTATGGCGGTCGCTGCAACACTTGCAGTCGTCCCCATCTTTAGGATGACTTCCCCTTCCTCTAGTCTCCGGGTTTCTTTAAACCCTTGCAACCTATTGCAAATATGAGACGTTGTGCCTGAATCGACACACCATGAATTTAATGGACAATCTACTAAATTCATTTCAATGACAAGTATACCTTTAGAAGGCTTCTTTTGCTTCAAAGAAGCAAGATACACGCGACAATTCCTTTTCCAGTGACCTGGTTTGCCGCAGTGGAAACAATTTCCTTTAGCCTTTTTATCTGCTTCACTCTTGTCCTCTTCCTCGAGGACGTAAGCGGTTTTATCCTCAGTGAGTACTATCATAAGATTTCTCTTCCAATCAAGGAAGTTTGACCCAGTCTGTTTGTTATCATCTATAACTCTAGATATTGGGTTAGACATCATGAATCTGCAAATATAAGAAAGAAAATTCACAAGTATATTAACAATCCATTAGCATAGGGTTTTTAATAGCTAATGGTACCTCCCACTGAATCACAGCAACCAAATGAAAAGGCAGAATATAACATTTATATTCAGTGTATTCAGTGGGTATCAAGAACTTTCAACTTAGGTGCACATAATCCTATTTTAATAATCATGGCACAACTTATAAAAGCAAGTAGAATCTACTTATCATGATCACATCACATGTTGTATATCATACATATACAAATTTCATGATTCTTGATATTTCTTTTGGCCACCAATATAAACACCATCTTCATTATTTTAGTGGACGCGTTTATCTGGTTAAGTGCAACCATCGTCTAAATGACATGTAATTTTGTGATGGGTCGGCGCTGCTATTTTAGTCAACACTTCCCACAACTCATACACTCACTTATCTTCTCGAGAAGTATCCAGGACAAATCATAAAATCAACAATTGGCCAGAGACTATTTTAGTTTAACCAATCATCAACCAAATAAAATTCTCAAATACCAACAATGGAAGGCCATGGGATTAATTTTCTTGTAAAACAATCCCATTTAACACTTATATCAAACTTTTGAATTTTTTTTTTTAAAAAAAGTCAACCGGTCAAACCGGGTCAACCCGGTCAACCGGTCAAACCGGGTTGACCCCTTGACCCACCGGTTCGGGTCCAACCCGGTCGGTGGTGGGTATCGGGCTCTGGGTCTAACCCGTGGCCCAAACCCACAGACCGTGCGGGCTGCCATGGCCCTGTGTTGGGATATGGGCCCGGGTCCAACCCAAGACCCATATGGGCAGCCATGGCCGGATCTCATCCGGCCATGGGCTGGCCCAACAGGGCTCGGCCCGAGAGGAAGCCCTCTCCCCTTCTTTCTTTCCTTTTTTTTTTTTATTAATGGACCCAGCCCAACTATTGGGCTGGGCCATTGGGCCGTGGGCCGGGTAGGGCAACCATTGCCCTACCCGAGGCCCAAACGGGCAACCCGGGGCATTTCATGCCCTGGGGGCCGTTTGGCCCCAAAGGGCAGGGGCTTGCGCCCAGCGGCCCAGCCAGCCGCTCCTGGCCTCGCCCCGCCACCCTCAGGCCGGTGAGATGCCGACCAACCTTTGGCCAGCCACCTCTCGGCCTGAGTTGGCCGTGGAAGGCGGTGGGGAGGCCGAATGGCCTCAACCCATCCCAGTCGTGTACCCCTCTCGGTCTGCAATGGTCACCGCTGGCCACCAGGCCAAGCGGTGACGCTCCTATGGCCGCCTGGGACCACTAGCTGAGGTCCCCGGCCAGTTGAGCCACTGCCGGCCACTGGTGGTGGCCGGAGCAGAGAGCAAAAATCTCTCTCTCCTTTGCGTTTTACTTCCATCGGGCACAATGAATTTTCAAACCAAAATCCAACCCAACCAGCCCGAATAACTTGATTTACATGTTGTTTCACAACCACATCTCATGCAAGAATCAACACAGTCAACAAGCAACTCAACAAATGCATCATATCTCATCTAATCGCAAAAAGGAAAAACGCATTCAGAATGAACACTTCTTTGCCAAAGTGCCTTTTTCTTTTGTATCTCACATGCAGATCTCAACAGATCTCTTCCAAACGCCAAAGAGAACCCACGACAAAGGCTTTGCAAAACGTTTTCGCACAAAAGGTTTTCTCTTTCAGCAATGAACAAACACACGGGAAAAACACTTTGCTCGAGTCTCTTTCGCGTGGATCTCATAGGTGAATCAGCCAAGGAAACACTTTCCAAAAACAGATTCCACCAACCATTCAACAGATCACGATGAAAGTTAAAGAGAGAGAACTAACTTGGAACCGTGAGATTTCTCAAACCTCGCTCCGATACCACTTGTTGGAATCGTGGGATCCGGCGCAGCGGAAGACTGAATCGTTGAAATCAGAGCAGCCCAAGCGTTCTGCCTCCTTCAGATCCACGCACATAGCTTTGAGAGAGAGGAATCATATAGAGAGAGAAAGTAGAGAGAGAAACTATTTTCTCATTAATCACATTCATCTCCTCTCAAATGAATTTCTGAGCTATTTATAATGGCTGGCTCAGAACTCAACTGTGCTATAGCGTGGGATCTTTAGGGATCTCAAATCTCGGCCGTAGGTACATCATGAAAAACTCTTTTTCATTAACTCCATATATTCTGTATTCCGAATTTATGGGCTTCTACAAATTGTGATCATGTCCATTAACATATCACAATTGACCCCCGAGATAATGAGACTGTTTTTATGAAATCCTTTTTGCTAACAATTATATGCTTATTTATCCTTCCACCATACTATATTCCACATGAGCTAATAGGACTGGAATAATAGCACCGATTAAGTCCCTAGTTCATATAATTCTTAATTCTCAGTCTGTACCTAGTTGTACTTCCAAAAATTTTCGAAAATCTTTTTTCGCAAATATTTACTTAATATATATATATATATATGAGTAAAACTAGTGAAAACACTTTTCACAAAATCTCGCTACGCAGCATTTTTACAGGAGTCCAACAATATACAGACATTATGAATATACTGCCTCATCAAGAGACTGGTGGATTCCATATTGAGCAATTTATACAAATTCACTTACTATGCACACGGCCCAACATTGTCTGGAATATTTGATCTGCGAAAGATCATCACCAAATGACTCAGTCAAAGCACAAGCACACAACAAGCAAACCTGCACAACTCTCTCAGGTCTAAGGACAACATAAGCTAATTGTGTTGAATACCGTTCTCTACATCAGTGATCATTTCCAGAAAGTATTCATATGCGATCCCGTTCAGTGCATGTACTCTTACATTACACCCACTCGTCTGCTTAAGGTCACCACCTCAATGACGGAGTCCATCATTCTATCTTATAGAGGCACAACGAGTGTAGACCTATTTGTACATAAACATGTATCTCGGTCTAGAACAAAGTGAGTCAACAAGGATCCGAAAAGTCATACTCCCGCCTCCGATTCATTAATCATTGGCCTGAATTTTCTACAATGTTACTCAACAATATGACATCTTACGTCATTATAAATATGACATCTTATGTCATTGCAAATTTGACATCTCATGTCATTGCATGTACCCAAAAATAATATACAAGTGATTAATCATTAACAATAATTATCTCATAATGATACAAAAAAGATTGGTTTTGAGAGAATACATCTAACAATAACCTTATCGCGTTTCAGTGTCAAATTCAAGCCAATGACACCTCGTCAAGATTTGAAAATTTTGATCGATCAATGAATTCCCTAAAAGACACATTGAGCATTGCCTCCCCCTATCTGACCAAAAGAGGTCATGGTGTGACCCGGCATGATGTGACCCCACTCTCATGTATTATCGTCATCTCCATTCATTCAACAGTCGAAAGCACGCATTTTCATTTTTGGACAAATCCTATGTAAGAGGTAAGGGTGAGTTCGAATCCTACATTTTGCGAGCATATTCTTGACTTAAATGATATTTAAGATTTGAGAACTGTTAACGTGTCTGAAATTTACTGCAGCACTCTTAGTTCGATCGGTATGTTTTTCAACTAAGCCAAGTCAGTTCGAGCTGATGCATAAAAATTAGGTACAACGAATTCACCTTGTAACCAAAAACAAAAAACTTTTGAACTCATGTTTGTCTGCTTCATCAAGTAAGTTCTATTTACACAGATGAAAGCAAAGGAAGAAACTAAAAAACCATTTCCTCATATCACAGAATTGATGATGAAATTAGGTTGCAGCAAACACATTTTCTTCTGCTAGATAGAAAAAAATATATATTTTCCAAGAGAAATTGAATCTGTGAAATACAAGCAGTAAACTATGGGGGAAAGGCATTTCGTTTACCAATTTGAAAACATTATTCCTCAAGACGTGTACCTTAGGAGTGAGGGTTTATAAATTTTTCTTGTGTATTTACAACACAGTCAGTGCTTTGGACAACTGTGTTAGCCGTTTAAATTCAATTCCAGGATCAACCAATCTCTTATATGATTTGAGAGACATGATCAAGATTCAAACACTACCTAGATAGGGGATATAAGAAAATGGAGTATTTCGGGCATAAGCATGGACCTAAAAAACTTCGATTCTAAATCACTCAGGTTTCAATATAATGGTCTCCGAAGGTTGATATGGGATATGAACACAGAACCAATCCAAAAGAAAAATGACAGAGGATGAGCAGACCAAAGCAAGATCACGGAGAAATTATGGAGAAGGGCCAAGAGAGAGACCAAATGAAACATAAACCAACAAAGTAAGATAATTATCAACTAAGGCAGACAATAGCTGGTCCAAACATGGTAAGAAATTTTAGTGAAGTTAAGCAGCTTTAGCTGTACTAGCCAAGTAACAGCGGGCCAGATCATGCAGAACAGCGGCCAGATCTCCGTCAAACTCACCTTCTTTGATCTCTCCAAGCAGTACCCTCTCAAGGTTTCCCAGGGTAGCCATTTCTTGATTTGCATGCAGTTCCTCTCTGGCTCGTGATCTCTGCCGCTTTATAGCCTCCCTTCTGCGATCATGATCTGCCATCCTGCACCACAACAGCAAAAAAAAAGGGGAAAGATAAACAGTTGATTCCCAAATAGAGAAAGAGAGAGAGGGAGGGAGGGAGGTGCATGGCCGAAAATATACTCCTGAGAGAGAGTGAGGTGATGGTAAATCCCTGAAGCACAGAGAGGAAGGCCATAGAAGCCATGGAGGTTTAACAAGGACTGCATTTTTTCTCTCTCGATGGAGGGTCTGGAACAAAAAGGAGAGAAAAAGAAGAAATATTTGGCTCTTGGTTTGATCTTTTTATTTTATTTTTTTCTAGGCTCCTGGCTCTTGGTTTGATCTGTCTTTTACTTTGGGAATTTATGTGAGGAAACGTGTTAGTATGTTCTCTCTCACCCCTTCTCTAGTCTGCAGTGTCCCTCTCAAGTCACTAAAATCCAACAGTTAGGGGATTGATTCATCTGCAGGTATCAACTTTTTTTTTTTCAAACCAGTTTATGTATATCTCGATTAATTTTTAATTATATAATTTTTATATGTTTCACAATTATCGAGTTAATAATTTTGTGAGTGATTCTAAAAAGTTAATACCATCTACTCGATTTTAAATTTGAGACTTTAAAAAATAAACTTTTAAATTTCAAGCATTAACCACTAAAATCAGTATCCTTAGAATTTATATTGCATAGTACCGTACGAAGTTGCCCCCATTATTACAAGAGCCAAGAGACATTGCTATTTTTTTTTCTAAGCAACTTAGGGGGAAGGGAGAGTCACCACGGCAAGGGCACAAATAAGGGCAAGCAAACCTTACAGCGATCGACCCACACATCCTTCAAAAGGGTTTAAGAGACATTGCTATGTTTTGTTGTGCTTTTGAAAATATTTTTTTAAATGTTTAAGAATTTTTTTTTGAGATTTATTTATTTATTTTGAGTAGTTGGTGAAAGTGGTGGTGGGTCCATGAGGTATTGGCCGGGGCCTGTCCTGTGGAGGTTTGCTATTTAATGATAATAGTAGGACGATTAATGAAGCAATTGATTATTCACCATTGGTACACATCGATTGAACGACTACAAGACAAAAGAATCTTTGGCCTTTTAATTATAACTGCACGGACGTTGCAGCAATTTTTATCGTGCGGCAAATACTTCATGTTAACGCTTAAAAAGAGTTTTTAGGATTTAATTATTATAATAAAGAAATTGCAGCAAGTTTATTATTAAAGAAAACAGGAAAAAAGTGCCATAGTATAAATGAAATTCAATTCACGAGAATCTTCATTAATATTCAATTAATTCGGTTATTAAAAATCTTCACATAATGCAATTTTAACGGTCGGATCATATGGCATGTTTGTTTTGGTAAGATTTTTAGTATTTGAAGTGTTTTGAGAATTTTTTGGTGATGTTTGAGTTTTATTAGTATTTGTGTAGAATGTGTTGACTTGTATTGATGTTTGTAAAAAATATAATATTTAGTTGTATTGGTATTCGTGTAAAAGTAATGTTGGGATTGTAATGTTAGAAAGTTGGATGCAAATTCTTAAAATTTTTACAAAACAAACATGTCCTTATTTGAGGGCGTATATTGATGAATTTTAGTAAGATGTAGGGTAAATGTGACAAACTTGACAATTCAAACTTTCAAAGTAATATTGACTTCATAATTCGAGGGTGCAAAATGAAGTTTTTCCAAATCTTATAAATAACTTTACGGTAAATAAACTTTGTGCCCTTTAATGATAAGGGTCATGACACTTTGCTTCTCTAACTATTTCTTTGTCACATCGTACTCTCCATCTATTGATTTTTAGATATTTGTACACTCTGTCAAAATTTATGGATAATTTTGACCAAAAAGTATTTTTTGTTGTTGTCAAATTTACGAGTTTATCCTTATAAAATTGTCACAACTCAATAATTGATGAATATAATATGATAAAAATAAAAAAAAATTATAAAATATCATTGATACCTTCGTACTTAAAGAGTGTATTATTTGTACCATAATTTTAGTAGCGTAGCAAGAAAATGCTGGTAACTGTTTGCTTTAGGAAGTAGAGACATCAATCTCATCGGATAACATGGGCATTATTGGCCGAAGTGATATGTCACGGGGAAAGGTCAATAATGCTATGCGAACTTGATGATACAGAGAAAAAAAGTCTTGAAAGGTTGAAGAAAAAGAATAATAAGAGAAAGAAGAATAAAGCCACAATCACCTCTTAGCTTCGTGAGGTGTGGGCATCTCCTCCACACCTTTTTTTTTATGTGATCCATTCCAACTGGTCAGATCAAATAAAAAAAGATTTGTATAATGTCAATCTCCAGATAAGAACAACGTTGAACCAAATTCGATCAAGGGAGGATATCATCACCTTCAACCTCAAAGCTTGGACAACTTCCACCATTAGATCTGAATGCATAGCAGTTTTAGAAGAGGTCTTAATCTTTTTTCTAAATAGAAGAGGTCTTAATCAATAATCAAGATCTAGGGCTCAAGTCACGAGTCAACAACGCCAAAGATAGGACAAATGAAAAGGTTGATGGACAACTCATTTCTTGAAATATTATTCTCAAAATCACAAATGAAAAAGACAAAGCTCATTTTATCTCACTACTAATTGCTCGTATTATTTTTCAGAAATGGTATAATGAAGTTACTATTTTTGTTTTTGGTTTTTAAGTAATAGTGGAGTTCATGTCATAATGGATCGAAATACCAGGTGTTGAATACAGGGCCTCTAAGATCGGGTTACAATTAAATGAGGCACATAGGCCCACTACAATAACTGGCCATATAGGCCTCACCAAACCGGGTCAAAAGACCCATAAACTCAACCCGGGCACAACATATCCATGCCATGTTCAACGGTTTCCATCCTCGGACGAACAAGTGATTCTGAACCTCGTTCCCACTCTCCGGAGGATCGCCCGCACCAACACCTGCAGAAAGGGGACACACAGAGGTGATCCCTTGTCAAAAATTGAGGAAAAGAGGGCGGCAATGTGGGGTGCAGGCGACGATGTCGTGCTACCGGAAAAGCTCTGCCGTGGTTGTCGCCACTCTCCCTTCACCAGAACAAGGATCCAAAATGAAAAAGGTACAAATCACTCTTATTTGAAAACAAGAAAACCAAAGGACATGAACTAAGCAGCTACGGACCAGCTGATGGCTGACTAGGAGGTGGGTGGACGGGAGGAGGTGGAACTCCTCCCATCGCCCAGATGAGGGATGTGCCCTGGAGTGGAGGGTTTAGAGCAAAAAGGTTGGGGGAGTTTCTAATTGCCTCTAACGAAGTTACTACTCAGATAAAAGATTATATCCTTACTACTATTGCTCTATTTAATTCTAGTTTCTCATCTTAATTGTATTCAAGAACAACTTATTGATTTTAAATAATTTGAAAAATCTACCTAAAACCTTTCAAAATATTTCTCGGTTCTTATGGGTGTGTTTGAGAGTTATTTTTAAGTGAGTTTTTCATGTTTTAAATCTCGGAAACACCCTTTCAAAGCCAAACAAATAATTTTAGCCCCTACAGAGAGTTATGGCCCACAAAATTTTTTGCCCGGCCCAACCACTTCATCATTTCCAGGAATAGAAATTCGCATTTGTTCCCGCCCTACCACCGCATTTGTTCCGGCCCTTCTCCTACCTTCTGCCCAGTCAGTGAGCCCGGAACTCTCCTGCCTCCTCCACGGTGAATGAACCCTGAATTGCTCCTGCCTCCTGCACAGTCACCGAACCCGGAACTACCACCCTTCGGCAGGTGGTGACACAGCTGGTGTTGGCCTTTTGAAATGGAGAATGCAAAGTACAGATGAGTCAGTGGTTCCATTAACAAGTGAGTCAAATTCTTCCACTTTTCATCTTCCTCTTGTCGAATTTGTGTTCTCTGCTCAAATTGTTATGATGTATTAATGCATGTTGCAGTCAATTGCTGGCCCTCTTCTTCTGGAAATGAAACTTATGTCAGTATTGAATATGAGCTTCATCAATGTTTGATCTACGGAATGTTGTGATCCCTGTCCATCTTCCAGCTCTTCGAGAGACACCAATTCTTTACAAGATTGATGGGGAATGGAGGTGAGAAATACAATTTTTTTTTTCGGTTCTGTTATTTTAGCATCTAGTTTATGAATAGCCCTTGAGAGTTTGGAGGTAATGAAGTCTTGAGTAAAGTGAGATCGTCTGCCATGTTGTTGTTTTCCCCATCTTTGACCTACTTAGTGTGCGCCTCTGCTTTGTGATAGTATGTGTCACTTAACACCACAATCAACAAAAAGGCCAGTCGGCAATTCTTGGGCCAACGTGGCCAACCTAGTCTCTTTTGGATTTTAGCTGAAGCCAATTATCAGGGGTTAGTTCACACAGCATGTGGGTGGATCAGCTCTAATTTTTACTATGTTTGCTTGGAAAAAATGAATTGAGACACATCTAAAACAAAGTCACGTAACAAAAAGTTTCTGGTGTAAAATTTAAAGTAGACGAGCAATTGATATCTTTATCGTCTGGACATTCTTTTCTATTAAAGCTGGAAAGTTGTGCACACACTAGAGAAACGTGAGCAAAGTCTTCCTCAACCGCTTATACCAAAAAGTAATAACCCAATAACCTTTTTGCCTCATTGGATTAAAATGATGACACCCCAACACATTGAATAATTTCGAATAAAACCAGTCCCTCATTTTTGTTTGTCTCTTTCTTTTTGCTTTTTGATTTAACAGGGAAGTGCATGAGCTGCGGTGGCTTCCATAACATCTGATGCAAAGTTGCTGAGGCCCCTTAACTCGAATTTTTCTATGTTGGTCAGAGGTTGTAGTGAAGTGAGATTAGTCTTTAATCTAAAACCAGACAGTCAAAAAGATTCAAATTAAAGATTTGAATTAATTCATCTTCTTTGTGTATTGAGATAAAAGCTTTTGTTTCCTCTTTTATACAACTACATATGCTGCAGAAGCTTTGTGTGTAATTTTGCAGACCCTAGAAGCCTTGTCATAAAAGAATGATGGTTCCTGCAAGATGTTCATAATCTATCATAGAAGCAGACTTTACACTGACATGGTTGTGTTTTTAAGTGTTTTTTCCCCATTATGCTTTAAAATTTTCTTCCACGTCGCTGTCATTGAGAGTTTTTTTTAGGCACTATCATTGAGAGTTAGTACACAATGAAGTCTTGACTAATGATATCAATGTCCTTAGGGCACTGAGTGTTGGTAGAAGTTGCAGTTTCATGAGATACTGGTGGTTTCTGCAAGATGTTCACAAGCTAGTATAGATGCGGACTTTGATTAGCATGGTTGTTTGTTGAATTTTTTCCCCATTATTCTTTTAAATTTTTCAGCACATCAGGGTCCTTTAGTAGATTAAGGTGCACTAGTAGAGAAGATTATTCAAATAGTTATTGAGGCGTTTGGTCTCTTTTTGTAGTTCCAGTCATACATTCCTTAACCAATATACTATAACTTTTAAAAAGCGATGTTAGGTTTGCACCTGTAAAATTGGAAGGTGATAAAATCTCATTCTGAGCAAGTATGACATAATGTTTGGGATTTCCCGTTTAAATTCCATAGGGTACAATTATATCATTCTTGATGACATGGGTTATAATTCTTGGACTTATTTCGTTTTTTTTGCTTGATATGTTGTTATCACTTTTGACTTCTAGGTATGATGCGAGGAATTCTGTATTGGAATGTTCCATTCTTCTAATTGATAACTCAAACCGCAGGTTTGTAAACCTTGGTCCCTTATTTTTTCTTCAAAACATTAGTCCTACTCATATTCACCTGGCTTTTACATATTGGTAATCTTTCAATATTGAACCCTTGACAGCGGATCATTGGAGTTTGTTGTTCCTCTAGCAGATTCATCCATATTTTCCCCATTTCTGTGCAGTTCTCAGCTACTAACACATTCAGTGACCTAAAGGTTTGTGCCTCTTACATGACACTGCTGCAGTTTGTTTATGTAAATAAGACGTGTACTGTGAAGTATTTTTGCTGTTCAGTTGACTCGCTTTGCTAATTATTACTATGGAATAGAGTGCCTATTTAGGTTCTATAGGTATTTTCTATACTTTATGTTACCTCCTCCCTACCACACACCCAAAAAAAAAAATAATGAGTATTCTAAATTCTCATTCTCTTAAAATGTTAGAAGTGGTTGCTTCAAATGACTACGCTTGCTCCCTTCCTAGTATACGAATGCTTTGTTTGCATTTGTATTAATAAATGGTTAGCATGATTTTTCTACGACGTTACCCAAATATTGAAACATTGCATCTTCATTTGTAATCCCGATAATAATTAACTACAAGTGAGACATTTATTATTATCATCAATCGGTGAAATCACAATAGCTGATTTCTTAAGGGCATATAACTTTCATAATAAATTCTCGGATAGTAAATGTTTGAAATTTCTGATGGGACTAAGAATGCTCTAGGTCAGTCTAGAGGTGTCTTGCAATGACAAAACAAAAGGAGAATTGTTTCTCAAAGCCATGTGTATCAGGTTGATAGTTCGAAGGCTCTTCATTGGTTTGGCTGTGTTGGACCCATCAAATTCCTTCCTTCCTTATTTATTTATTTATTTATTTTCTTATTTGATTGTTGTATATTATTTTTAAGTTGTAAGATATATTTATGTGTCTACAGATGGGAAACGGAACAAATTCGCCCAACACCCGATCCAAGTCCAAGAACAAGACTAAGATGAAGACCTCTAATCCGACGAAGACTAAGAACAAGAAAAAGACCAAAACCATCCAATCCAAACTAAGGAAAAATGAATCCAAAAACTTTGACAATACTCGGTTTGTTGACCATAAAGCTGAAAAGGTCTTCAACAATTACTTTGAGAAGAAATCTGTTGTTGTCGAGCGTGTGGTTGCCCTCGATGAACTTCGTCATACATCTATTCCTTCTACATTCAGAGCCTGAGATTGGGAACCCCTTTTCAATCCTGTTTCTCCTCCCTCAAAACTGCTTGTACGAGAGTTTTATGCCAACATCCATGCTATTGACAATGCATCCAGCTCATTCTACAGTATATGTACGGGGTAATTACCTTCATGTGACCCCTACTCTTATAGCCAATTTATATGACTTACATCGTGTTCCTGACCCTACCTATCCTTATGCTGATGATGAGGCTCCTTCCACGGATGCTATGACCACTCTCTTGTTTGGTTATCTCGTGGCGTATTTAGGTGGGGCCTTAAGTACAAGTGACTTTACAGTCGAGAATCACGTGCTCACTAGGATTGTGTGCACTAATCTATTTCCTGTGAAACACATGACGGTATTAACTTTGGACCGAGTCCAGTTTCTTTTTGCGTTACTCAATGGCGATTAAATAGATATCGCCTCGCACATTTGCTGGTACATGTTTGAGGTGTATCGAAATGCCTCTAGCAATCAGAGTCTTCCTTTTCCCTGCCTTGTTAACCGATTGCTCGCCTTCTCCTGCTTCCTACCTTCCATTGATGGTGAGGCAGCTATTGATTTGCATGGACCTATCGGTTTACATTCTATATCTCTGAGCAAGGCACAACTTCGTAAAAAGAAGAGTCCTTCCGCTGGTGGTGAGGTCCCATCATCCTCTCATGGGCTGAGCTCTTTAGATAATAAAGCCCGTTGAAAATAGTCGGTCATCCACCCCAGTTCATCCTTCTGCTACACCATCCGTAGCCCATCTTGACAAAGTATACACATATCTTGTGGAGAAAACTAACGTACTTATTGATCGCTCTGGTTTCACTGTGCGTCAGATAGCTCAGTTGAAGAACGATTATGTTGCAATAAAATCTCAGCTAAAGCACATTCAGGAACATCTTGGTATTACGATTGATGTTCCTTCTGCAGCTCCTCCCGATACAGGCGCTCCTTCTGCAGCTCCCCCCGAGACAGTTGCTGCTTCTGCAGCTCTTCCCGATACATCTGCTCCCAGAAGACATAATCCTTCATCCAGTGACACTGCTGCCACTTCTGAAACCAGTGCTTCTACTGCCAGTGAAACTGAGAGTGGGTAGATCTACCCACAGCTGCTTCTAGAAGTTATTTGAGAGGACAAGTTAGTAATTACTTTTGTCTCTGGATCTGCTGCTAAGTTTCTCAGTATTAAGTGTATTTTTTATGTTCTGTTTTTGTTTGTAACTTTGTGTTTATGATATTTCAGACCTTCGACTCAGTGAATAGCTGAAGGAGTGCATTTGGCTTACAGTCTTTTTCTGATGTATTGCACAAAAAGGTAGACAGTTGTTCATTTCCCTAGTTACAAGGTTTCATATTTTGAGGTTCAGGTACAGGGTTTCATTTGTTGAGGTTGTTATTACTAAGCACAAATCTATTAGTCACATCTTTCGATGTCATTGTCAATGACAACTTTGTCGTTTCTTGGACTTTTGACAATGATTCGGATATCCAAATGTGGTTCG
This sequence comes from Myrica gale, assembly GCA_963930655.1. Taxonomy (NCBI): domain Eukaryota; kingdom Viridiplantae; phylum Streptophyta; class Magnoliopsida; order Fagales; family Myricaceae; genus Myrica; species Myrica gale. The sequence goes on from OZ005618.1 coordinate 10,623,413, forward strand.
GAATTGTAATGTTGTTTTGATAGGTGGTTACATGTTACCGTTATGATCTATTGCGATCTCTTACAACCTCGAGTCCATTATGTTACTCTTACTAATGTAGTTTATTGCAAGAATGTCTTAAATATATGTTGAAATTGTTTTCTAATTTGTTATCCCATGAATTTCGCAAAAATTTACTGTTATTTAATATTCACATTTTAATTTTTATTTCCGGTGGATCTTATATTATTCTAATTTAAATTAAAGAGCCAATTTCTTTCCTCATTTTGTTCAGGTAAGTTTCATTGAATTGAAGATCACGACGATTATTTCCAAATGTGGACCCCGGACTCCGAGGCGGCGCTGATATCACTATTGACTGAACACACGGAGGTTGGACGCCTACTGGACGAAAAAGGAAGAAGAAATGTGTGGGTCGAAATTGCTGGTGTGCTGAGTGAGAGGTTTCACCACGGATACACTCAACGCGATGTGCAAGGCAAAGTCAGTCGATTACGACGTAATTTCAAAGAGTTCAAAGCTTTGATAAATGCGTCGGGGTTCGTTTGGGATGAAGCCAACAATAATGTTCACGCCCCTGAGACTACTTGGAGAGAGTATTGTTTGGTATATTTTGCCAAGTGTCGTCGTGACTCTTAAATGCATATATGCAATTGTGTATAATTTTTTCATCAATTGTGTATATGCTTTGCAAATTAATGCGGTGTGTGCTATATTTAATTCTCTCAGGTGTATCGTCGTAGGCTATTCTATCGTGAAAGAGGTTTCTCTACTTACGCGGCACTGCGCATGGTCTTTATCTGAAGGATCCTGCTCGCCAGTATTGGGCTAAAATAAGGAGTTGGATGCGCAAGTCACGCAGGACTTTGATGCGCCGGACTATTGTCTTTGTCTAGTCATAAGTTGTTTATTAACTTTTTCAGTTTGCAGATCTTTTAGCAGGAGCTTGTAGTTGTCAGTCATGACTTACTATTTTTTCATTATGGAGTGGGTATCTTAATGCAAGTTTTTTCCGTAAGAGGTGTCTTCTTAGAAAACTGTATGACAATACATTTTTATGGATGGCCAAAACACGCAGTCCTATCACAGCTTAAAATTAATTCTCAGAATTTTCTATCCAATTACGCTGGGAAAATTAATGATTCAATATGATATCATATCAGTGTTACTAAGTTAAACGTCCTGATGCTACACTATAACTCGACCTCTCAAAATATACTGAGAGCAAATTTAAACCCTCACAAAGGAGCAATTTATAACATGTTTACATAATACAATTATTTATTTTACTTTAAATTTGTCGCACCATATATATCTGTTATTTTTATTATGCAAATATATACCTATGTGAATAAAAGGTAAAAAAAAAGGTTTAACATTAATACCTTTTATACTCTTTAGTTAATATGATCAGCGGACCTTCCAACTATACGCTAGTCATCGTCTCTTTTACACGTAATTGTAAGAGAGAGGGGGGAACAATATATTTTCTTTCAGATTTAAAGGAATAATTAAAGATTCATCATCAGCATGTCATTATAAGCCACATTTTTCTTCCACAAAATACAAAAACATGGCTAGGGGACAAGGGCTGTCATGTTATGGTCAGTCTAAATCATAGTTTCGTAAGCATTCCGACAACGGCTTGTGGGTATATTGGTCGTTTGTGTTCTAACAGAAGGGTCAGTTGCATCGTTGGTTAAGATCTCCCAGTTCTCTTCCCCCATTGCGTCCAATCTGAGTTCATTCTCCAAGTAACGCAGTCACTTCTTGTCCTCAACTTCTTTGCTATTTTCCTCTCCAAAAGTTGAGCTTTGGCAATCCTTCGTCTCCCGATTTTGGATTTCATTACATACTGTAAATTCTAAATTATCTAACATGATCCAAAAGTCATCAGCCTCCAATGGGATTTCCAGTAGCTTGTCCAAAATATCTGGCTTGTTAACCTCCTCTAATATGTTAACCTCCTCTAATATGTTACCTCGTGTTACAGGCATATTTATAATTCAGATATATTTTTACTATGAGAAAAAGCCAATTTAATTAAAATTATTCGAGCCAAGTCTGCCTTTGGAATCTTTGACGCAAAGATATCACCTCTGCCTCCGCACCAAACACAAGAGCCATATAAACCATTAAATTAATGAATCCAATTCAGTCTACAGAGTTGCTTGCGCGCCATATTACTGTCTTTCATATATCACTTGCATTCAAAAATTGTAGTAAAGGTGATTTGACCTTTTCACACTTTCGCAACGTGATCTGCTTAACCAGCTTTACAGTGCATTTTAGGTAAAAAAAAACGTGATTTAATTTGCATTGCCGCGCATTTACATTTTAAGTAAAAATTTCATTTGCATTGTCGCACATGTGCATTTTAGGTAAAAAAAAAACCGCGATTACATTTGCATTGCCGCGCATTTATACTTATATATATCATTGCTTCCCAAAAATTCTTTTCCAACTTTCGCATGGAATCATCACTAGAACTTTCAAACGGGGACTATGAGTATTACGATGTTGATATGGAGTCCGTGCAATCAATGGAATCCTTCAATTCAATGGATTACAATAGCTATTCTGTTGAGGACGGCAATGTTTTCTTCCACATGTTTTTTATGCTGCTGTTGATGCAACAATTGTAAATGGAGGCGGTGGACGAGAACTCCACAGCGCACATCGATGTTGCGTGGGGATGCGTGGATAATAGAGATTTTGTATGGTCATCCGGCTACATGTAAGGAACTTTTTAGACTGAAGCGGGACTGCTTCATTGCTCTGTGCGACAAACTGAAGCAAGATAAACTATTGAGAAACACACACCACGTGAGAGTGGAGGAGTTAGACGCAATATTTTGTATGGTGGTCGGTCATGAAAATTGAATGAGGGTTGCAACTGATAGGTTTCAACACTCAACAGAAACTATTAGTCGTCACTTTAATAGAGTGATGAATGCTCTATGCAGATTAGGTCAGGAGGTGCTAGTTCCTATTCAAACGACTGTTGTCCATCCATACGTTCGTGATAGTTCCCTCTATTTTCCATGGTTCAAGGTAAATTACAACAACGATTGCTACTGTAGTAGATAACATAATTTTCGTTTGTATTAATAAACAATAAGTCTAAATCTGCATTTGATTCCTAGGCATGGGACACGAGCTATTTTAATGTCTGTTTAGAATTGCATCGGGGCAATAGATGGCACCCTAATTTATGCATACGTACCAAAAGAACTCGAGCCAGTATGTAAATCCCGAAAAGGCACTCTCGTTCAGAATTGTTTAATGGCGTGCGATTTTTATGAACGGTTTATTTTTGTTTACACTGGTTGGGAGGGTAGTGCAAATGACGTTAGAGTGTTCCTGGATGCTATTACTCGTCCAGATAACTTATTTCCTTTGCCTGGTCCAGGTATGAATTGGTGTTTGATAGTCCACATTCATGTATTTTAAGAGTCAATTATATATTAATAAAACAATTTAATTATATCACGCTAAAACCTTTATTGTTTTCAGAACAATTCTATTTGGCAGATTCTGGCTTCCCAATCATGTCAGGTTTTCTCACCCCATACAGAGGTGAACGATATCATTTACCGCGATTCCGCAGTGGTGGTTTACCTGAAGGCCCTCGAGAGCTGTTTAACCTCAGGCACTCTTCATTGCGGATGACTATAGAGAGGTGTTTTGGATTGTTAAAATATCGATTTCGTATATTAAAGTCCATGCCTTGTTACAAACTATCTAGACAACCTAGGATAGTGACAGCTTGCTGCGCTCTCCATAACTGGATTAAAGTTATGGATCCAACTGATGAGTTATTCAACCTTCCTACTCACCTCTTATTGGAAGAAGATCACGAGGATCAATTAGAAGTACAAATGGATGCCGACGAAGGGAGTGATCCAGTTGAAAACGTGTCTACACCCGGTGCTCAGGCAATGGCCGACTTCAGGGACAACATAGCCCAAGCTATGTGGGACAACGAGCATTAACATTCATTGAATAGATGTTGTCGTTTTGTTAATTTAAGACAATATCGTGTCGGTATCTAAGTTTAACTATTTTTCAGTAATGTTTTTTTTGTATTAAACAATTCGACACGCAAACTCTTAAATGAATGTTTTCTTTTTGTTTTAAACAAATCGACGCGCAGACTTTTAAATGCATGTGACCTTGGAGCATGTTTTGTTATCACTTTCTGTACGTACCGTGTCTTATTTTTTGGTATCCATATATTTGGTAAATGTTTACGAGCTGATCACTTATTTCACACTTAAAGTTTTCGACTCACTTGACAGTTGTTGGTGTAATAAATATTATATATTATATTACATATTTAATGTGCAACTCAGTCAACTGGTTATTATTTATCATGTCTCGATTCAACTAATACTAATATTTATAGTTAATACCGTGTGTTCGTCATCGCGTGGTTGAAGAATCTGTCATCAGTGTGTTGGAATTTTTTTCACTTGAAAAGTTACTCACCTAATTTACTGTGACTGTAAATATATACATTGTACGTTTTTTGAACTTTCCACTTTACTTTTACGGCGAATATACAGAGTCCAGATTCATTGTTGCCTATTGTCATCGGTGCACATGGTACTAGTCATTTTCACTTGCAGAATAACTTACCTAATTTACTGTCTCGTTTTTACTTTTACGGCGACTATACAGAGTCTAGGTTCATTGGCGATTCAATATATATATATATTTGTCGTGTGACCGTTTATATGGAAAATTTCTCGAGATGATAGCCTGACACTGACTGACGAATATACAGAGTGCAGGTCATTATTCGTCTGAAAATAGATACATGAGGTTTGCCGTTTATATTGACCACTAATTTCATAATGGTTGTCGCTACTATCAATCTGAGCAGGGTCCGGATAATGCAGGGATGGAATGTGATATGACATAAAGGTGATACGATTTGATTACGAAAAAGACGAAAACGACGTGAAAAAAATTATTCACGGAAAGGAAAAAACGAAAGAATTGATGAATAATATTACAAAAATGGTGGAAGACTTTACAGTGTAATTTATTTGAGGAGAGGGTCTTTGACTTGCGTAGGTTGGGGCACTCATATATGTCTTTTTAGTCTATTACTGCCTTTTAGTCTTTTATATTCTTTTCATGTTGTGTTCACCAGCTGCACTCACACATGCCTTTTAGTGTTTAAATTTAGTTTTGATTCTCCATAGTTACTTGGCATGACGCCCAAAAGAGACATGGTGGGAGGTAAATTTTACCTTATTTATCCTTATTCATCTTCAACGTTGATCTTTTTATCTGCCGGTTTCGTCGTATCTTTCCAAAAAGCTTTGAAATTACACTTCATGTTAGTACTCTTCCTCTTACTCTGCAACTTAAATGCCAACCTCAGTCTTCGCTCAAATTGGTACTGTCGGTTACTCTGCAACTTGAACGCCAACCTCGGTGTTTACTGAATGTCAATTAGGTTGTCCGTCCGCGTACATACCATTTCATTTATTGCTTGCTGACTATTCTTTTCACAGAAGATCAAATTGATTATGTGTATCTGGCCGATACTGATCTTCATTTATAGATCAGCTACGTTGTACCATTAACTCATTCAATTCAACCACCTTCCACAAACATATTGAATTTAATTGATGGTCTACCATCTAATAAGATTCAAATAACATATTCTCAGTTCTTCGAAATCACCGAAGATCACCCTGTCGTTTCAAGCACAGTAAAGTATTTTCAGAGTTCTTTATAAGGCGTCTGCTACACACCATGCAGACTCGGGCGTCTACGATTGGCATGCTGGCCTGAGAAGTATCTCAGAGAAGCCAAGTACTATCAAATTCCGAGTTGACTCCGTCCCCTAAATCAATAACTTCGGTGGCGACGGGCCCCTTAACTCATTCTCGTTCTCGCCCGGTTAGATCTCAGGAATTTCCTGTCCTTTGAATAGTTGTTCCTGTGATTTGGATTTCCACTTTTGGTATGTTGTATGTGAATTTGATATGATTTAAATTTCACTTGTTCTATACTGCATAGCGGTACTACCTTCGTGGACGAGTACCAGAGCGTAGTAGCAGACTACCTAGTACCGCAAAGGTAGTATGTCAAAACAGACCATGCTTGTTACTATTTTTCCATGCGTACTTGTTTATGATGCAGTAATGGATTTTTTCTCTAAATTTACAGACGCAGAAAATGGAGGAACAAGAAGAACGAGATTTGTGGACATCTACAAATGAACTTATTTTTCTAAATATTCTACAAGATTGTGTTGCAAATGGGAGGATCGTGTCAGGGAGATTTGATGGTCATGCTCAGAATACTGCAACTGCACTTATAAACAAATGTGTCAAATGTATGTTTACTAAAAAGCAAATTACCAAAAAATGGAATCGGTTGAAGCGTGCCTACAGCGACTTCGCATTCATTCTGAAACAAACAAGTTTCGGCTGGGACGATGACAGGCACACAGTGGTCGCAAGTGAAGAGTGTTGGAGTAATTTATTGAATGTATATTGATACCATGTGATTTATACTTTTTTCCCACTAATATTGATGTTGAAATATTGGCTTACACAAAATATTTCTTTTATGACAGTCGAACCCAAAGCTAGGAAAATATAAACGTCAAGGATGCCCACATTTTGACTTAATGGGAGCTATTTTTTCTCAGTCTACTGCCAGCGGGTCTCGTCGCCATTCATCCACGCATGCCCCGATTAGTCCCATGAATGAACCTGTACTAGAAGACACGCAGTACAACATGGGTACTGTTCACAGGACCTCGAACAGGATCCACCAGTTGTAACCCAAATGGCCTCACCACCGGCACAAGCCACTCCATCACCGCGAAATGTTCGTGGGAAGCATGCAGTTGATGGCTCTGGCTCGAACCAAAACCGTCGTAAGAAAGAGAAGGTTGAGGCTGAGATGTCTGATTGTGTTAGGGCTATAATTAATTTCTGCAAAGTACATTCCGGTGCATCAGGTAGCCAATTCAGTGTAGAAAATATCTCGGGAAACAGTGAGATTAGTCAACGTCCACGCACAATTAATAAATGCATCCGTTGGTTGAGCGAGCTATCTCCTCCACTGCCAGAATCCCAGTACCACGAAGCCATTGAACGATTATTAGAGAACAAAGATAGACAGCTTGCATTCCTGGAAATGCCACCAGAGAGAAGATTGGAATGGCTGTATCGTCTTTAAAGCATTAGATGTTGAGCGTGCATGGAGATATTCTGAAGTTGTTCAGTTGGCATGTTTATGTTTTTGCATAACTTATGTTTGTATTTGTTTTACCGTGTTTCTATACTTAATATGTACCTTGCTCGTACCAACAATTATCTACTTTTGTTTTGTATGGACATGATTAGGTAATGTGGAGAGTATTTATGTGACTCTCTACACCTGAATCTCATTTTGGTGTTGATATCTATTTTGGTATTTTGGTGACTGTTGATATGATAATTTGTTGGTATGAAGTGAATATTGTAATGTTGCTTTTTTTAAATGCAGGTGTTAATTTTGTTATTGTTATGGATGAAAATGAAAATGATAATACATATTAGTAATATTTTTATTATCAAAACTTTAATAATATTCTGGCGCAAGAGTTTTTCTCAATGTACTTAAAGTTTAGTATGCTTTAGTAATGTGATACAATACTTTGCATGAGATCCCCAATGAACGATAATGAATTTTCGAAAATAGAATAAATTAGGGAGTATGGAATTGAGAATGTATTATCGACAATAGAATAAATTAGGGAGTGTGGAATTGAGGCCAGAATTTTCGAAAATAAACTAACATCACAATACAGAGTCACGCGAATGAATTTTGGACAATAAAATAAATTCGGAGTATGGAATTATTGGCAAGGAAATATGGTCATTGAGTGAGGTTATACTTGAAAGGATTGGTTTTGTGATTATGGAAGGTCGAAGCAGTTATAATTAGAACAATGGTTTTATAATTATTAATTTATTATGATATACAGAGTCACGCGAGGACCGGGCGAAAGGTCGCGCCATGTCGCTCGACGTCCGCGCACAAGGACGCGCGCGCGAGGGGCCTTGAATTTCCAGTGCCCTGTCGCGCGACGTCCGCGCACAACGCCGCGTGCGCGATGGCCTGCAAATTAAAATACAGTGCTCCATCATAGTTTCGCTCAGTGGGCTGCAACTTCCTTGAAGGATGTTTCCCTTAATTTTATGGACTCCATTCTCATTTTCCTTGGGTGTATGATGGATTTGATCCCCCATAATGGGTCTGTAACTGTTTTTGTTCTCTATTTTGATATTAATGTTAGTTTCTTTCTTTGATAAAAAAAATACAGTGCACCATAATATATTATTTTGAATAATACATCGCTCCAGGCCGCTGGAGATATCTCTTATTGTATAGTGGATAAATGGTTATATATATTGTTGTATGTATGGGGAATCATTTATGAATGATGATGTGATTATAGTATAATTAAACACAAATGTTTATTAGTAATTGAAGATATATTTATATTATTATACATGGCCATATTTAAACTTAAGTTACAATGTTCGTGACTTGCATGGCAAGCATACGCAATGAAGTGATTTTGGTTCGAAATTTTTTGGAAGGTTTACCCACGTCAAATTTCAATTTTGGCGGGCCCAATAAGGTGCTTCAAATTTTTCGAAATATCGAAAATTCAAAAAAAATATTGTGCCTAATAGTCCACTATAAGAACACCTACGCAGACACTTATGCACATTACGCTGCTCGACAGATATTAGTCCACCACAAAAACATAGTGCAATACTCTATGAAATCGCCTCCTAAATCCAATGAAATCGGGAGTTCGTTCTGCAACGAGGCTCATAAATCTGTCGCCAATTTTCAAAATGTGAGCTCAATCTGCAACGAGGTAGGCCCAAAAATTATTTACATAAGTGATGACTCAGTTGAACGTCCACCAAAACACTGGCGTGTAAAGCATATATGCCGTCCTAGACCACAAAAATGCGGTGGGAAGTGAAGTGCACCCTCTTTATGTAGTCTTTGTCTATTTGTCAAACATTTGCAGGGCATAATGTGTAGGATTCCTAATTTAAGTACTCGTTCTCTTGTACACTGAATCTTTTTCTCAAAAGCAGATACATTGCTGGAAAATTGATAAATACTCACGGTGATGCAAAACGATGTGTAGATCATGTAAGTAATGAAAAAGAACATTTATCATGGAAAATCTTGCTATGGTTTCTAAATAGGGTCGCAGTTGTTGTACTACCCAAACCAGCCATTCAGTCTAGCCTTAAAGCGATATACTCCAGATAGTTTAGATAATTGTTCCATCTTATATGCAGAACCCAATCAGAGCAGCTAGTGGTTGTGGAGAGGGGAACACTGCTGCCACATATATTTGGGTACAGGACTATACAGAAAAATTAAAATTGGATTCTCTGGTAAAACATATGGTCTAACCCATGGACCCAGGGGTTGGAGGGATTGAAAACGAAGATTAGAGAAGGGGCATTTTATGCGAGACAATCTACACGGTTGTTGATTTGATAGATGTAGCAGCGCTTTCTTGGAAGGCCACTGAAATTAGATCTTGTTTCGATAATTGATCTGAGAGGATATTCTGCATATTACAATTCTGAATGAGGAAGGTGTTCTTAAATTTGTTTGGAATCCTGTACTAATGGTGACTTTAGTTTGAAGTCGGTTTACTTTATCCAGTGTAGAGGCAGCAGTAACAACACTTTCCAGGGCATCTGTTCTAACATATGAAAAGTGTTGTCTGGGCCTGATCCACTTAGGGGGAAGCTAGGAGGGGTGATGAATATGCAGAATGCGAGATCGCCTTATGTACTCTCTGTAAAACCAGAAACGGCAAGCCACCTATTCTGCCAATTTGTTCAGTCGGGTCGTTTGGAGAGAAGCTACTTCGCCTCTTAATATTGAAAGTTTAATTCATAATCCTCTTACTCACTGGATTTAGTGAACCAGGACATTGTTCTTGTGGTTATAAGAAAACATGGAAGGGAATTCGCCCTTCTTGCAGCACTAGCCATGGATTCTATCTGGTTTGCTTGAAACAGAGCTGTCCATAACGGCCAATAACAGAAGCGCTGGTGAAGAAATTCTTTACAAGATTTGGGAAACGCAAGAACGCATGGTAGACTATTTATGCAACCAAATCCAGGGGGAACCACCTTTGATTAACCAATGTCTTAATCAATTTCCTTACACCGAACCAGGACATAGTTGAGGAAGGGCATGATATGCGAAAACAGTTGGAGTATCATACCGAATGGACTATCGAATGGGAGAAAATCGAGATGGTAATGAAGCTGCTCATGCGCTAGGCACAATTTGTCTGCTTGTATTAACCTAGGATGCTCTTCCTGATTTCGTGAGGTACAGACAGTTTTTTTAACTAACTTTTTATCATGTTGCCAAGAAAAGAAAACATATTAGGTTACGTATAATAGCTGAAATGTGTTTACATGTATGTATGATATATAGGTGCCAAAGGAAAAAAATTAACGATATATTTTAATTTTTATATTATATAATAATACTTTTATATTGTGTTGATAAATTAACAATTAAACATAGATTAACCTTACTTAAATTTAAATAGGCCAAGTGTTTACGTTACCGTAGCTCTAAGTAATTGAAATTAACCTAACTGTTAAAAAGATAGTTTAATGAGTATGCGATATATATTTAGCAATTCAAAACAGTTTTCATTTCAATTTTTTCAGACTTTCCAAACTACGGTCTTCACAAACTCCAACAATAAAAAACACTTTTCAAAATCACTTCCCAAATGAGTTTCAACCCTATAGATCTACTTGCACCAACTCCGATAAAAATCAATCTCAAACATGTTTTGAAATAGAAATAAAAAGTAACTTAAAATAACTCTCAAACACAGCCTATATTTCTAAATCCTTGACTTTTGGGATTACCAAATTGTTCAAGGTTTAATTATTTTAATATGTGATGCAGATGCAACTTCAATATTATCTATGTAACTTTCACCACTCATACTCGTTTGTGCTATCTGTTCTCTTAAACATTTATATAAGAAATTGTTTAAAACCACTAATTATCTTGCAACAAATCACACCAACCGGGTCCGACCAACCCCCATAGATTCCTAGTAAATTCCAACATTTAAGATAATAAATAATTCTAGCAATAACTTAAACCCATGTCGTTTGAGTCCAAATATCATAACTATTTATGACTTAATCGATGATGAATGTTAATGCATAAATGGCTTTGATACCAGAAATATGAGCATAAATATAAGGATCGAGAAATAAAAGGCAGAAATACTAGCTTGTTGAAAAAAAGAATACAAGAGGGAGAAGGTGAAAGCTAATGCTTTGCTTGAGTGCTTTAGAGAAAAGGTAGTTTGAGAGATTTGTGTTGGGAGATTTCCTGATAAAACGTATCCCTATCAGGAATGAACCACTAATACTTGTTGTCTTTTCCTTGTGTTTTTGAATTTTACTTCAATGGGATTTTGTGGGAGGGAGCAGGTGGTGACCACTAGGTTTTGGTGACTTCCGGCGTACTTGCATCAAATGACTGATCCCAGAGCCCTCAGATTTTCTTTGCAGTTGTTGTCTCAGTGGTCTTTCGCCCGCTCCTTAGCCCTTTTTTGTCGTAGACATCATTGTCCATTATTGCTGGTGTAGATGCTTTCTCGACAAAGTGAGAGCGAGATGTTTGACTACCCACTCCTTTGACGACTGTCATTTTCGGCGGAGATATTTCCTAGTCTTTGGATCCATTTGGAATTCACGGCCCTTTAGGGCGATCTAGTTGAGGCCTTTATGGACATTTGGAACCAGCCCTTTAAGGCAATCATTGTATAGTTTGTTGGGCTTTTAATGATTCTATAATGGGCTCTATGCCGCTATCGCTTGTAGTTGGCCTTGGAAGGCCATCTGTATTTAGCATGCTTGCATGTTTCCCAGTGAAATGAAATTCACGATTGCTTAGAAAAAAAAAAGTTTTGGGAGATTTCGAGTGTCTTCGATTTCTTGGCTCTCCAGTCTGAGGAGTCTTCTATTTATAGGAATGTGAGAGGATCATAATGTCTTCCTTTTCCTTCAGTATCCCTAGAAAATTGGATGGTTAAGTCTTTTGATTTCAAAAAGTGTCGACATGGGTATTCAATCTTTTCTTCAGTGTCGGCAGTGATACTTCAGTCTATTTTTCAATGTCGGCAGGTACTTCCGTCTTTTTGTTGTTCATTGATCATCACCAACGTGTTGAGCGATGTAGGCATCGATTTCTGTGGGTAAGCAATTAAGTTCATAATCTGCATATGAATCCTGAGAATACGATGAGAGAGGGAGAAAGTGAAGGTTAATGCTTTGCTAGAGAGAGGTTCCGAGAAAAGGTAGTGTGAGAGGTTTCGAGTGTCTTCATTGGAGAAATGGGAGACTACATCTATTAACTTTTTTTTTTTGAACTTCTTTGGAATGTACTATTGCCAGTTTTGCTCGGAGTTGGCTTTTGTGTGCAAAAAATTGAGGATGTGATTCACAACTCAGATTTCTTTGGATATAACTTGAACAATATGATTGTGAGAGAAGGTATTGCACCATTTAATCTAAAATATTTGGCTTAGTATTTTATGGTTATTGGGAGAGGTAAAAATCATTTTCTAGCTTAAAATCCATGGAAGAAGATTAAATTGGATATAGAATGTGAGGATAAGTGGGATAGTTTTGAATGAATGATTTTTTGTGGAAGGATAATTTTTCGTGGAGGGGTTGTGTAGCGACTCGTGTTCGTATTTTCTTCTAATCTCTCTTTATCGTAATAAAATGATAATTAAACGAGGTTACAACACGTACATTACCTAAACGCTCAAAAGACCAAAATGCCCTCAATCGACTTAAAGCGGAAAAATCAGCTGAAAGCATTTCTAGCATACATAAATCTTTGATAGTTGAAAGAAAAACTCCATATTTGATTAAGGAGAAATAAATTTTTTTCATGATCTTATTATTGATATATTATCAGATTAATAATTATCTATGAAAAATATTTCAGTCTCGAAAATATAATTTGAAATAGAAATGCAAGGTTGATTTATCAAATGCAAGGGGAAAAAAGACATTTCATATAGATGGAAATAAGCTTTCAAACCTCTAGAAAGAATTTTAACAAAAGAATTACTAAGGTATTTACAAAAGTGTGAGCCAAAACAAGGCTCAACTAATACCTAGCAAATATTTTCAAAACTTCCCAAAATAAAACCCTTAAAATTCAAAGCAACTTAAACTTGTTCGTAAGATAGAATAAAGCAACTACAAAGAAATAACATAATCACGGGTCCATATCAGCTCCCAAAAGATCAATAGCGCCATCCAGCACCTCAGCGTCCTGGCTCTGGAGGGATGTCGAATAGCCACTGCATAGTCGAAGAAGCTGAAGGTGGGTTAACCAAAGTCCAAGTATGAAAGTGCTTGATCAACACTTCATACATGTCCGCTACTCACACCCAGACTTAAATAAACCGTTAATGTGTGTGTAACGAAATCATAGGCGTATGAAGGATCTTAGTACTTTCACGATCTGCTAAGTAAAAATAGATGTACAAGCAAAAAAAAAAAGGAGTGAGGTAGCTAGGGGAAGGGGATACATGTTAATGAAAGCAATAAAACATGCATAAATATTTAAGCTGAGAAATCAAACAAGAATGTGTAGTAAGCTGTTATCGATGAATAATGACAATATGAGCAAGTTACTGATCCTTTAGTCGGGACTTTTCCATCCTCCCCAACTAAAACATGCATGAGTCCAGCTCCATGCTATCAGGAGGCCACTCTTTAATCCCATCAAGGCAATGGTTAATTCTTTTATGGGTATAGTTGTTGCATGTATCAACTGTAATCTGCACTGGCGGAGCCAAGGGGGCAGTGGAGGGCCACCGCCCCCCTTGGCTCCCCAATATTTTTTTAACATGTTATTTTTTTTATTTTTTTTTGTCAAGGTCCACCCCCCTTGGCCCATTAGAGTTTCAGCACGCCCCCTATGGCTTGCCCAGATGCCTCAGCCCGCCCCCCTTTGACGCCCAATCAGCCCAGTCCAACCTTATTTTTCTGTTTTTTTAACTTACCTGAGGGTGAAACGTCTTATGTAAGTGACCTTTTAAGTAATTATTAGGTGAAAGTCTCTCATGCGACTTTGATTCAGAATCTAACTGGTTTTGTGGATAATGGTACTGTAAACTAACAAGTAAACTCTCATCCATATTAGCTTATGTAAAGAGTCATCTTAGCTTTTATTTTAACTTTCAGTTAAAAAGTATATAAGATAGTACATTGTCTTCATTCATATTCTTCTGTAACAAAAAATAAGAATTGCCAATGCATCTGAAATTTTCGAGTCCTAAAGCACCTAATGGAAGAAATAATCTGGAAGACTTAATGTTTTCCAAAAAATAATCACTAGTCCAATGGTATTAAAAACAAGTTGTTGTAATTGGTAAGACACTTTGGATCATGGAGTCTTATAACATCGTCCGCGCACGGGCAATTACTTTCACCTAATAATTACATAAAAGGTCACTTAGATTTTCTTGATTTGGAATCTAATGATTTCATAGCAATATAATGGGGCATCAAACATGCGAGGTGAACTCAATGGGTTGAAGTCTCTCATTTTGAGGGATCATCCTTCTGCGACCTACATTCATTGTTTTGTTCACCAACTCCAATTGGTTGTTGTTGCTATTGCAAAGAATAACATCCAAGTTTGTGAAGCGTCGGTTGCAGGATTTGAGGGAGAATGGATGAGATGATTTTTTGGAAGAAGTCAAAACTTTTTGTGTGAATAATTCTATCATTGTACCAAATATGGAAGAAATTATTCCAACTCTTGGTCGGGCTCGGCGTGGAGGGCAAACAATTATTTATTTGCATCGTTTTCGTGTGGAAGTGTTTTGCCAAGTTATTGATTTGATCACCCAAGAGATAGATCATCGTTTCACTGAAGCAAGTACGGAGTTACTTCTTTGTATAGCATGTCTTGATCCAAGAAACTCGTTTGCAGCGTATGATCATTCTAAGTTACTTCGTCTTGCTGAGCTTTATTCAGAAGATTTCTCAGCAATTGATCATGTTGTACTTAGAGATTAGCTTCGAAATTTTATTTATGATGTGAGAAGTCATAATGTTTTTTCTGAGCTTCAAGATATTGGAGGTCTTGCTGTGAAGATGGTTGAGATGAGGAAGCATACTCTATATCCATTGGTTTATCAGCTGATTAAATTGGCATTGGTCTTACCAGTTACGACTGCAACAGTTGAGAAAGTATTCTCTACGATGAAGTTTATCAAAACCGACTTGCGCAATAAGATGGGAGATGAATGGTTGAATGAAGTTTAACTCTTAAGATATTTTTTTGCATTACATAGAAATTTTTTTTTGTCATTTTTCTTTAAGAGTTTGCCCTCATTGGTTGTGCTTCTGGCTCCGCCACTGGTAATCTGCATGGTCTGAGCCGTGAACACTTAATCATTAAGTTGTATAGGATGTACATGCAAGCAATGGAAGTCAGCATTGTGGTCAACAATATTGACACAAAATTCACACCGTTGTTGTCGAGAATGTTAAGACGTGAAATCATGGTCACCGTTGGACCTGATTTTACGACAACGTGGTTGAAAACAAGAAATGTATAGAACTTTTACATTCTTCATGAACAAATTCTAACAAACTAACATATTATCCCATGTTATGCATCATATTCCTCATGCATGTTTACGAAGGAACAAGTGAAAGTCAGTGTTTCTGTTCTTGGCTAAATGGGTGGGAGAAAGGGACGATATTTTGGAAAGAAAGATTTAAGGTGCATCTATGTTTGAAATTTTTCCAAGTTTTCACAATTGTATACATCTATGTGTTGATATATCATTATTTTCTCACTGTTGTTACTTTATACATCTATGTGTTGATATATGTTTTATGTTTCTTTTAAGAAATTCCATCTATGTTTGACATTTTTCCAAGTTTTCACAATTGTATGATTGATATCATTATTTTCTCACAGTTGTTACTTTATACATCTATGTGTTGATATATGTTTTATGTTTCTTTTAAGAAATTCTTACATCCTATGACCTATCTTTATGAACACAAAAAAATTTGGGGACCATGCCTACGATAAAAAACGGTGCGTGAAGAGTAAGGATAATGCATTATCTTCAATGGCGGATAGGGAAATGATGAAAGGTACAAACCCTGCGGATTTTCAAAATGAGCATCATATCCTACGAATTTTGACAAAAGGAAGTTAATGAGGGGATGAAACATAGGTTATTGGGCCCCCAACGCCTATTAAGCTTCCTTATTGGTATTTTTATCACATTGAAATCTCTCTAACTCAAGTAGATTATCACCTTTTGATATTTTAGATTCTAATTATTAAACTTACACTTTTCAAAGCTTAGATCCATAATTAAGGACTCCGTTTAATAATTTTTACTGATATTTCCACTCTTTTTACCTAGTTTCTTAGTTATACGTCTACATCACTCTACATTTACCCGATAGTCCTTCAAATTATATAATACAAACTGTCAAGCTTCAAATGGAACCATTGTGTAGTTAAAAGGTTAAAATATGCCAAAGATCATCCGATAGGTTAAAAACCTTAAGACCCGTAGCCTTTGTGGCTTCTCTTATCCATTTAACTCAACCAAAGTGACATGCAAGACACACCAACATATCTTAAAAAACCTTTCTCCAATTGCATGCATCATTTGACAAGGTTCCCTCAAAATTTCTAACAAATTGGTGGCGTGACACACTACGTGTCAATATATGATCATGTGGCATGCCACTTTTAACCTAGAAGTACTTGGTCATGTGTAAATTATGATTTTAATTTATTTTTAAGACAAGTGGCATGTTATATGACCATATATTGACACTTGGCGTGACACAGCTACAAGAAGTTGTGGATCTAGAGACGGAAATTTTATTAAGAACGTAAAAATGGTAACTTTTACCTTACCAAACGCAACGAGGGGGGAATGGGTAAAATGTGGTCCTAAGCCTAATATAACAATGACCACTTTGATCTCCTTGATAAAGTGTGGTCAACACTAATGAATAACGACGATATATTACACTACAAGAAAAATACTTTGGGTGACAAAAAAATTTGTCACCCAAAGTACAAATTTCATCAGCTAAGGTTTTGGGTGACAAAAACGGGTTGTCACCCGGTTTGTCACCTAAAGCCCGTCAGCAATGTTTTAGGTGACGATTTTCGTGTTCTGTCACTCAAAACCGTTCGGACGGATTATAAACTCGTCCGAACGATTTGATGTCATACTGACGAAATTCAAAATCGTTATGCCTAATACAGTTTATCCGTTCACATGAGTTGTGCGAACGTTCTCTCTATACGTTCGCACAACTCATGCGAACGATTAATCCAATGTGACGAAATACATTTTGTCACGTAATAAACATCCTCACCGTTGGATATAACCGTCCAAACATTGATGTAAAGATGTCCGGACGCATTTGTGACGACGTCCACACCGTAGTTTCATTATGACGAAAATATTTTTTGTCATCTGAAAAAGTCGTTTGAACCTTTACGTATACAGTTCGGACTCGTTGTACATTGAACACGTTCGAACGTGTTGGTGTATAGTGTGCACGGTTTCTTGTTTATGAGATTTTGATGAGAGACGAAGGGTTTGTTATGAAAATGTCGAACTGTTCGGCGTTTTCAAAACTCGTCGACGCTGTCCGGACCCTATATTGAAAGTCCGGACGGTTATCTTACACACGTGGCCCAATCAATGCAAACATATTAAATGTCAAAATTTAAACCGTTTAAAACGGTTTGGCACACTAAATATGTCCAGACGTTGTTTAGATGTGCGAACGTTTTTACTTCTAAACCGCGCAACGTGGCAGCACACGTTTGGCTGACTCACACGTCCGAACGTGTAGGTAAAGTTCGGACGTGAACAACTGTTTCCCACCATCTTGTAACGTAAACATGTGTAAATCATGTGACGGTTACATAAGAGTTTGAAAGTCATCCTCATCCGTTCCAACGGTGTCGCCTCATGATAACAGTTTGGTCTCTATCCATCTATGTTTGAACGCTTATTTGTTATGTAGTCCCGATGTTATGGTTGTCGTTCGAACGCTTTAACTTACCAATTTTCTTCCCTTACTTAAATTAACAAATCACCTATTTAACTATAATTACAAGTTAATTACACTACATGTTCTATTAACATAACACTTGTACTAATCGCTTATTTTATCGTACTAATTATCCCTTTAAATTGTACTAAATTTTATCAAGTGAAATAATATAAACTAATTTAAAATATAAAAAATAATCTAAATACCAAACAAAAAATACGATGATAATATCAAGTACAAGCCTAAGACGGTCTTTCAAACGATATGTAAATAATACTAAAAAAACATAAACAGGAAACTAGTCGAAATCGATAGCTGGCTCGTCTAGATTTAAACCGAGGGCGTCACGAACATACGCCAAATGCTCATCCATATTATCCACTCGTCGGATGAGTGTCTTTAGTTGTATCGGCATAGTATGGACAGATCGAGACAACTCAGACAATTGTTCTCTCACAGAGAACAGTTTCCTTCACATAATATTGAGCTCTTCCGTCAGAGCCCTATCGATTAGAGTAAGTTTGGTCTCTAGACCAGTCAAGCGGCATTGAGGCGTCATACACAACGAATGTGTCGGCATCATTATTTCCCGAATATTCACCCTTAACTCCACTAAAAAGTTGTCCGCCCAAGCTGGTCGCGTTGTCTGTCTCTCGACATTGGTGTTATTTCTTCCTGAGTGTTCCATGGTTAACCTAGCAAACATCGTCCGAACCTTATCACAAACGTTCGAACGAAAATCAAACTGTGTCTTTTAAATTGTACACCGTCCGAACATATAAAACAGTCCGGATGTTTTGAAAAACAATCCGAACTTTGTAAAAAAAAGTCTGGACGTTTTGAAACACGGTCCGGACTGTTTTTATCACCGTCAGAACGAAAACAACTTGATTTGATCAACGAAAACAACCCAACAAATTAAATAGCGGACGATATTGAATTAAAATATATGAAATTAAGAAGTAAACTCATGGAAAAAAATTTATCTGATATTGTTTGAGAGATCTTGAATGGGAAGTGAAACTATTTGGGAGAAAAGTTTGAGAGAGAGGAGAGAGAGTTTGGAAGAAAAGTTTAAGAGATGAGAGAGAGTTTGTGATCTTGACAAAGTCTAGACGTCCCTTGGCAGCGTCCGAACGTATTTCATAAGCGTTCGCACGTGTTTCTGTTTTATTGTTAGACGTGGCCCAATCAAATTTAACGTCATTAAATATGCCGATGGATTCAAAATGGATCTAGAACTTTACACGTCCGGACTGGTGTTATTGGTCCGAACGTCTAGGTAAAAGAATCTATTAACCATTCGGACGGCCTTTTTGTGGTGTTCGGACGGTGTTGGAAAAATTGTGACGATTCTAATTGTCACTCAGTTAGAACAATTTGCAATTTGCCACCAACATAGAGTCCGGACAGTGTTTATTTTTTTGTGACGATTTTTACCTTCATTCATTGGCGACGGGTATGTCGTCACTCCTGAAATACGTCCGATCGCGGTTTTGAGTGGTCCGGACTGTATTGTGGTTCCTGGATGATATTTGGTGATGAAATTAATATTTTAACGAAGAAAGACTACTTTAGGTGACAAAATTTGGTTTGACACCCAGATTTTTGTCACCTAAAATGTTATTTCTTATAGTGTTAATATGGAGCGATGAACTTTACCCTGTCATTGCAAATATGTTTTGTCACTGCGTATAGTTGTAGTCGTTAAAATTTAGAGTGTTATCGATAAAAATAGCAGTCACTAAAAAGTTTTTGAGACGTCATAACTTTGTCATTAGAAAAGAATTTTAGAAACGAGATATTATGGTTGGTACTTTAATCTAGTGACGACAACTCTCATCTTAAATAAGTTTTGTCGGCCATAATCTTAGTCGTGGATATTTGGCGTACTAGTGACCAACATATATAGTAGACAAGAAGTTCTAGTTTTGTTGTTAGTAAAGGATTTTAAGAAAGAGATATAGTGGTTGGTACTTTAATCTGTAGTTACAACAACTTCCATCTCAAATAGGATTTGTCGACCATAGTCGTAGTTGTTGAGATTTGACTTATTATTAACCAAAGTAGTGGACATTAAAAATAATATAAGGACGTTATATCTGTAGTTGTTAAAATTATTGTCCATAGCCATTAAGTTTAGAAAGACGTGGGCGCGTTAAAACGTGTTATATCATGATCCAAACAACAGAATTTTCCACGAACCTCTTGACCACGGACCATCATGTTTATCATCTTTATACGTATTTTTTGACAATTTTTTATACTTTAGGGAACATGCTTAATCAACGTTATAGACCATATTTCTTGATGGGTGAGTGATTTTCATGCTTTGGCTAAATACATGTAATGATTTGTCAATTTAAAAATTTTATGCAATTTTTAAAAATCTCATAAAAATTTAGATAATAATTTTTAAATTTTCTATAGAATAAAAACGGGGTCCCGAGTTCCATATTGACATTATAGAAACCAGAAACATTTATGAGGAACTTCAAAAAGTGCAGCTTTTGTAAAATGGGGTGCGCAAAATGGCTGAGGCCAAATAAAATCCATGTGGTTTCGTCCTACTCACGTCTCCCCTCTGATCACCGAGCTAGCCAATATCCAGTATTTTTTTTTTCTAGATTATGTTTCGAAGAGGAACAGAAACAAAGACTATGCGGGATATCCAGTAATCATTTGGACAACATTAAATTTCCGTGCATTTTTTGTCTCTTTTTCGTTACATATTGATGAAACCAAAAGGGGAATTAATTCCTACATAAATTTTTCAAAAAATAAAACAATTAATTTCTCTAGCTTTGATTTGTTCCTAAACTAATCTTTGAGGATTCTTCATATCTTAAAATATTTGTTTAGTCAACTCAGTCTACCAATCAGGGGCAGAACTACGTGTGGACCATGGGGGACAGCCACCCCATGGCCTGAAAATTCCTTCAAACTTTTTTTATGTGTTAATAGCCCAACCCGACCCCCAACTGCCTAGGCACCCCGGCCCCCAATTTTTTTTTTTTCATTGTACATAATGTGAAATAATTACTCTCGTAAGAAATGAAGATGAAATTCGCTTTTTGATTTTTTGTGTTAGTCTTTCTTCTTAATTTGTTCTCTTTGGTTATGATGTATTAAACTTTACCCATATATCTACATGGATTTATAAATTTCAATTCATAAGAAATGTATGATTTAATTGCTTCAAGAGCTTTCAAGAAGCAAAGAAAAATTTAAGGCCAATTTGATGACCACATTAGATCATCTAATTTGGAGAAGTAGAGACAAAGCATATGGTATCTATACCATTCATTGTTGTTCGTATTATTTACCGGATAATGTGAAACCTACAATATTCAATAGTTTGGATGTTTATCCGCTGCAAAACTCAGACAAACCACAAGGAGAATGGATCAATAGGGAATTAAATGAGTAGAATGAAAACAAAATAGCTTAGAAAATAATATACCAAATATGACTAGTTCGAAATTTTCTTCCCCTCCCCTTGGGGTATGGAGTTGTGTTTTATCTCAACGCTCTATCTTACAACCAATCATGACATGTCGTCTCATCCGCCAACAATAACACACTACACTACGCTCCTCAGTTGATTTATCCACTCATATACATTGAGCTCATCTCATACTTTAATCTTTTGCAGCCCCAGCTCAATTCAATCTATTCCAGGACTGATCGTAGAGGCTATCGGCTCTATTCTTACAGCCTAGATAACAAAATTAGAGTATAAGTGAGCATTATGCGATATAATAAATAGAAGCTACTACCTCGGGACAACTAAAATTGTGAATTGATCATATTATGCTTAGAGATTAACTTCGAACCTACATTTATGATGTGAAAAATCATGATGTATTTTCTAAGCTTCAAGATATTAGAGCTCTTGCTATGAATATGGTTGAGACAAGAAAACATACTCTATATCCATTAGTTTATCAGATGATTGAGTTGGTATTGATCTTACTAGTTGTGATTGCAATCGTTAAGAGAGTGTTCTCTGCGATAAAGTTTAATAAAACTGATTTGCGTAATAAGAAAGGAGATGAATGGATGAATGATAGTTTGGTGGTATACAGCGAGAGAAATTTTTGAAACTATTAAGAATAAAGTTATTTTATAAGTTTTCAGAATATGCAATCTCGTAGAATCTAATTGCCACCTCTTAGTATCAGCAAATAGTACGGTACGTGTATTTTAATATTTTTAATATTTTTAGTCCTTAATTTTTGATATTTTAGCTCTAGATATTTTTTTGCATTACGTAGTAAAAAAAATTTTCATTTTTCCTTAAGAGTTCGGCCCCCTTCAATTGGATTCCTAGTTTCGTCGCTGCCACCAATCGCAAGTAATTACGTGTTCTCAAACTGACAAGTTAAACCGGTTAGTCTTAATTTAAAATTTACATCAAATGTATACTCGACCTCGACCTAAATGTCAGCTCATAATGCAATGTTGAACAAGTTTTTTGGAAAGACAAGACACCCTCAAGTGACTTAGAACTGCGTGGCTGCTTGCGAATGGTGATGATGTGTCTCCATTAATCACGTAAGATTTAGTCCATAAACGGGACCAACTAAATTGAGGGAATGACTATTATAAGACAATAGATTTTCCAAAAACTAATATGAGACGAAATAGACAAAAGTGGCCATAGTACTCCAAAGATTGGAAACTACTTAAAAGCCTTTTTTCGAACACCTCGCAGGCCCGGTTTGCTCCTCAGTCCACCACAGCAGGAAACTAAACCAAGGAGACAAAAGTTGCTCGTCGAGCCGTCTGCTACCTAGGCAGTACTCCTTATTGCATACCAAATGGAAATTAGCCAAAACAGACTTTACTCTACAGCACAGCAAGAAGCTGTCACACGCAGATCCCAGATGAGTCGATGACCCTTCTGTACTTTACAGTTATACGCATATATATTGGATTCTGGAAGGCTACTACTCTCTGATATATTTTTGGCCTTTCTTCTTTTGATTAATTAGTAGAAGCACATAATGCACATTCAATGTCAAAGCTGAGAGGGTTTAGATAGCATTCATGAGTACTTTGAATACCTTGATCTGTACATCAAATCACTGATATAAGCAACCTAAAGCTTTGCGATAAGGTTTTCTGTTTTAGGTCATCTTATAACTTTTGCCTCAAGATCGAAGTTTGAGCTTATAGAGATGTGTCAAATCTGGCAAGAAGTTTTTAAGTGTGAACTGTGTCAGAGACGGTCACTAATGGTTTACAGGTATATACCCTCTGTAGCGTCGTAAGGGATACAGAGATGGCCCACCTTTTTGAATCCTCCACCGACCGTTTATACGTAGAGACAACAAGGTGGCCAACAGAAAGCAATATTGAAATCGTAAGTAAGATTGTAGACTGGTGGCGCATGCAATCAAAAGATGAAGTTGTGGCCTCTGACTCTGAGGATCCAAAGTTCCTTTCAGGTCTGCATCATTCGTGACAAAATTGCTAGCTCAGTAGGTACGAATTTATCTTTGGGGATTATAATTGTTTTTAGGTTAAATACATTTCGCTTCCCTCATCTTTGGGATTATTTACATTTTGCACCCCGATGTATTATTTTTGAGACATTGAATCCTTTAACTTACACATTTTTTAATTTGGACCTGTACCCAAAATGTCCATTAATGTAGACGGATTTCATCAAAACGTGTGGTGCAATATGTAAACACTTTCAAAGATAAGGAAGACAAAGTGTAAATACTCCCAAATTGAAAGATAAGGGACAAACGTGTGGTGCAATATGTAAACACTTTCAAAGATAAGGGACAATTTGGGTACGGGGTCCAAATTGAAAAAATATGTAAGTTAATAGGTCTAATATCTTAAAAATAATATATCGAGGTGCAAAATATAATTGAGCACAAAGATAAGAGAGACAAAATGTATTTGACCATATTTTGTTATATTATATGCTTTGCTATACATAAAATATCGAAATTAAAATTTGTATAAACTCAACCCAAATCATGAAAAAATTTATCAACGAGTTTTATTAACGTAAGAATAAGTAGCAGGCATTTATAGTAATTAAAAATTGTAATTTGTAAATAATAATTTTATTTCTTCAAATATGTTGTAAAATATGATCACAAAGATAATACTCAATAGATATAAACAAAAAGGCCTTTTAAAATATTAAAGAGAGAAGAAAATACTTATATTCTCTATATTTTTAACTTTCAAACTTTCTAATATTTAAAATTTTAAGAGTTTTAAGAAAAATAATAGACTTTTCGAGATTTAAGTTAAATCTGGAATTTTTTTAGTTTTCAAAATTATAAGTTATTATTAATTATTCAATGTTAAAATTTGTATCTCAAATTTTTAAGAGGCTAAAAAATAGTTTCAGAAGAAATTTTTCAAAATTTTGGTGCCAAGACTTTTACAGCGCAGAAAATTTTACATCCGTTTCATTTCGTTTGCTTTCCCGCATGACCATCTGGTTGGTGAAACTTCAAAGGATAAGAGAGCATGCAAACATGGCGTCAGTTTTAGTTTCAGCTAGGTAGCCCTTTAATTTCAAAGAAGAGAAACAAACCGTGTGATATTCTTTCAAATCAGTACGTATTGAACTGTTCAAAGGCATGCATTCAGTTCACTTTTTAAGAACAAAAAGAAAGAGCCTGGGGACTGAGATCAAATTATTGCATCACTTTTCTTCGAAGCTGAGGGCTGATAGATTAGGATACTTTATAATTTTTTATTAAAAATATATTATAAGATTTATTATTCAAAATTTTATATAAATAATATTATTAAATAGTATAAAGTAATCTATTATATTAATCTCTTCTCAAATTATATCGTATTAATCGACACAAAAAAATTATAAAGATTATATCTCCAAATAACACTAAGAATGGGAATCCTAATGATGAATGGAATCTCATAGAAATTCCATGAAACCGACTCACCGGGCTTCAGATTGCCAATCAGATCAGTAAGCCAAAATCCAGAAGGGAGACAAAACTTGGTTGCTACACTATCCATGAGGCCTTTGGTGGATGTAATATGCGCACACAATTGTAAAATGGCCACGTAGGTCTTGTCAACGTCGACGTACCAATTAGCTGACGAATCTGGGATGACCTCACGAGAATCGGGCTGGCATTATACAGCTCTAATTACATGCCGACCACATAAAAAGCACGCACATAACACAACAAACATGATCTAGTGGCTGCTCAGAAAACGTCCCACATCAGGATTCAAAAACCTTTTGTGATTTCTCGGTGATGATTGATCAGAATTAATCAGCACCACAGGACCCAGCAAAAGAGGATAATCATCAATCTGCAAGTTAAAAACAACGTAGTAGTGCAGCGGGCAGACGAACTGTACCTCTATATAAGCAACCTGCATAGCTCTTCTTGATAAACGTCTAGCAGCAAAAGGGTTCCCTACGCAGGAGAGATGACGCCGTCCCCCGAATTATCCATTTGTCTTTGCTTGGGGTTAGGGTGCCGGCATCATTTCCCCTGCATAGGAAACATTTCATGCTCTACAAGTCATGTACGTGAAGCTCGGTTTTTCGTATATATCCTTATGCTGTTTTGGTTTTCCTTCCTACTCGTTGCTATCGTGGCCTTTCGTTTGTTTTTGGTTAGTTTTCGGCAAAATTTCGTATCAAATTTAAATTCAAATTGAGTTGTATTTTTGTGTCGAACAATTTTGAATAAATGTGATCAAAGTGTATGGATGTTATAGAAGATTTTGGCTATGTTTGTTTCGTATCTCAAAAAATTTTCAAAAACTTCTCACTCACTTTTTCATCAATTCCAATACCTTTTTCACCAATTTCAATACATTTTCAACAATCCCAATAATTTTTTACAAATTCCAACAACTTTTAACACACTTTTCACCAATCCCAAGAGAATCTAGATTTGTTTTTTCCTTGTGATAGTCTTAGCTTTTCTGCTGCAGCTATTAATGAAAGGCTATCAAGTAAAGTAGAACAACGAATTATTTGCTACGACCGCTTCTTAATTATTCAAACCGGGATCAGTATCTTCTGATACTCAAATTGTATAATATAATTAGAAGATAAATAGACATAAGAGGTAGATTCTTTTATAAGCTCATGCAAAGATACTCATCCATTCCAACTAGTGTTCTCAATATGTAGAAAAGCCAAAACTGAACGGTATATGGTCAAGGAAATATACCCCAAAAACTACCCCTTTTCATAACGCCCATTGATATGAAGGAGAGGCCCTGATTAAGGTAGAAAATTCAAAATTCCACAACCCTTGGTATTATATTTGCAAAGTATGACCAAAGAATAAATATAACGATAATTTGTTCTTGTCTGCCGTAGTAGATAGATAGAAAAATAAAAAATAAAAGAAAATATACTAGTTATAAGTTATTTCTAGGTGAACTTCCCGACCATACGCAGATAAATTATCAATAGGCCGTATCATACGTTTGCCAAATACTGCGGGGATCCCAGTACATCAGTTTTCTTTTTCTCCTAGTCCAACTCCTCGGAAGTTCAGATTAGAGCAACTCTGACAACAGTTTTCACCCACATATATAGTACCCCATACAAAATAGGATATATAAGACGTGGTTCACCAGAAAAATGAGAAAAGAAACGGTAAGACGGTGTTATGAACCATGCATAACCTAATTACAGGGGGGCATACAACTAAAGCAAATTCTGGTGACGATGCAAAAGAAGTTCAAATGATCACTCGGGAATTTTGGTACTTTAAAGAATCATTCTATTAAATGACAAAGGTCCAGGTTCTGCCGTCTAACTTGGAAGTTCAACAATTACAAACTATTCAAGCACAGTTCTCATAAAGATGAATAGCCAGCTTGCTTGCTTGCTCCATGTAGCTGGGGAGCTACCAAGAACCCTCAGCACCCACTGTTGGGTTATGGAAAGCAGAATATCCCCAGAATGTTTTCAATGAGTAGGGCTGAGAGATAGTTACACCTTCTTCTGTAACCTTCGCTATCTGCAAGTTCAAAATCTCATGAACATTAATGAATTCACAGACGATAGAAGCCAAATTAAATTTCAATCTTTCCTTTCATCTTTTCAATTTATAAGTGACACAGAACTTAGCGGATTTGGATCCCACAACCCTCACCCTCTCCAGAAACCATGTCACTTCAGCTAAATTCCATTGGCCCAAATTAGATTAGAATCTGAAATACCACTCTAAAAGATACTTCAAATACAACCGCTGATGAACAAATTGAACTGATTCAGACGTAGACCACCTCTACAGAAGACTACAATTTATGTGGAATATGAATCTTCATAAGAGCTTCGATGGGTAATTCATCTCACGTTCACCTAAAAGATCAGAAGCTGGAAATCCTTCCAAACATTCCTGTAGGCTATCTAATAGTACAATTAGGCACACTTTATGGAGTACTATGAACTGCAAAGGTTGTTGAATAGTTTTGTTCACAGAGGCAAATGAGGTTCACCACAAACTAATGTAGAAAACATAGATGACAAGGAAACAATTTTTTTTTTCTAAACTGACTAGAGTATGTCTCAAAACTAATCAGTAATGACCTAGAGGTACCATTACAAAATAAAACTGGAAGTACCAAAATCTTGGACAGTAGGACTAATAACATCTTTGACCATTTATTATCTGCTTGTGGATTCTCAAAAAAGTACGCAAGGGGGAAAAAATAAAATGGGAAGTTCAGAAATCTTGTTATGTTCTCTTTTATATTTTATTTAAAAATATACATGGATTTACCTCATTGGTAGGCCTAGCCATTAGTCAAGTTCATTGTAGCAAAACCATTTCTTTTTGTTTTTCTCTTTAATTCATTTTTACAATATAGAATTCTAAAGGAAGCCAATCTCGACTCGAGCCTGCAAAAATGATTAGGCCTTAGACAGTGCATTAGAAACCATGTTTCTGAGGCTCATGGAAATTTCTACCATGATAACATTGAAACTATTACGACAATGAAATCCAGAGAGTTCATATATTTGAGATGGGACTTCAAAAAATCCTCTTTTTCTTACAAAAAATACTTCATAAGATATCTTATCTCAAAATTTTATATCACATTATGGGATACAATATTACCATGAAAATATCACCGTCCCAATATACATTCCGACATTAGAAATGCAAGACTATCAATTAAAAGGTTGAGATAAAAATGACTTTTTTCTAAAATCCCATTCACCTTATGTCAAAGGTGGTACAACTTCTAAATAAGAGTCTTGCTAGCTTTTTGGGAAATATTCAGGTAATTCAGAAATTCAGGACTTTCATCTTAGAAGGTTTACATATATTTTAGGATGTCTCCAAAACGAAAGTCAGACATTCCCATAGGGACCCATTAAGTGACGGAACTCAAACCAAACTTTTGCAAAAACTACAAAAGCAGACACTGTTTTGATCATACTCTTTTTGAATCTTCAATTACATTCAAAACATCCAAAGTAGTTGCAGAATTTGTTCCAACAAATAGAGTAAAGTTGAATCATTTTCCCATAATGCAACTGTACCATTATATCTTCTTTATTCAAGGGTTTTACTAATTAAAGGAAATCAAAAGTGAATAACTTAAAGAAGCAACAAACCTGAAGCTTGTTGACAGCAGATCGGTCACGATAAAGAAGTACACGCATACATTTCTCCAGTAACTTGACACCCTCTTCAAAAGTCAAGTTCTCGTGCCACTCATCACGAAGAATAGGCCGGGCAAGATGATTCCCGAATCCAGTTGCTACATGGTCATCCTCAAAATTTACACCTATCATGCTGACCTGAATAAGCATAACACTCATAAGAATTGAGATATTCTTCGATACAAATACCTAGCAACAGAGCATAAAATAAAATCAGAAATTTGGTCTACCATGCCAAGGTACTTCTGCCCATTTTTCACTCCACCAAGAACAAGTGAGTTCCACAGGGGATCAAACTTGTTACGCCTATTATACATCATCCGAGTTAAATAGCTGTGCACCTCTTTAGGCCCCAAAGAATTTCCATCATCCCACATGTTGTCATACAGGCTGCAAATGTCAAACCACAAACATCCATGACTGTGAGCAAAAACAGTAGAAGGAAATACAACACCCACAACAACCCTCTCCTGGGAAAAAAAAACCTTCTCTCCCAACAGACAAAAGGAAAAGAATAAGACAAAAACAAAAAACAAAAACAAGATAAACAGGGAGCAAAAGCCCAGCTCCTTCCATCTCTCCCAAAACAATCAGTACTTGTAGGCTCGTCGAGATAACATAAAATATCCTGTAAAACCATCAGTACTCACATAAGCTCATCAAGATTACGAAGAATCTCCTGAAAATCACTCATTTCCCCACTCGCACCCAGAAGAGAATGTTTTCCAATTAGCTTCAGTCGCTCCACACTCTTATATCGGAGGGTAGACCCATAAGAACCTGCCATATATAATTACAGAGAAGTCTTCCAATTGCTATTAGGGAAAAAAGAAGCTGTTATCCTAGTCACGCGTAAGAAAAGCAACATGTAACAAAAGTGTATACTCCGAAATGGATATGGAGATCTCAACGTAAAATAATTCTTGAAGTTATCGACGATATGTGGTTAGATGGGATTAAAAAATTTTTGAAGGAGTAAAGATGCACCCTTAGACAATGGCCATAAAAAGCAGAGAAACACAAAAGATAGATAAAAGAATGGACGGAAGGTGGTGGGCACCTATTATGCATTTAAATGGAAATAATCATTATGGATGTACAGTATGTCCTATGCATGTCATGGATTACAGGAAGCAGACTTCAATCTTGACTCTTGAAAGAAAAATTTCAAGAAATCCCACTGGACTATAGTACAAAATAAATTATTTTGTTGAATCAATAAAAACGTTTAAACCTGTCATACATAGTTGAAGGGAATCATTTTCTGCTAGCAGTATAGAAAGAGTTTTGGCAGGAACATAGGCCCCTTTCCCCTACAAGAATTAGTAAAAATAAGAAAAGAGCTACTCTCTCTCTCTCTCTCTCTCTCTTTAAAAAAATTCTAACCATAATCACAGTTAGCAAAGTTGCATGGATACCATATGCTTTCATCACTAACTATGATCTCTCTTGTTTCTATCTACCTATCAACAGATATATATTGCACAATATCATCTGTCAAATCATAAACAAATGTTTCCACAGTAGCCAAATGAAGGCTTCATGTTCAAGAACAACATCGTTTTAATTGAAAGGAATACAGTAAAACTCTAAAGGAGGATGAATGAGTTAGCATTTAACCTCCCATATCAGCAACCATAAGAATTCCATCTTTATATTTGATAGCAACTACGGATGTGCCAGTGACATATGGGTACCTACACCAATCCAAACTAGGGTTACATTTTCATATTAGATAGGCTGCCACTTTGAGCCAGTAGCCATTTCAAGACATCAACTCCGAACCCCTCCCAAAATTCATACAACTAAACCCTGAATCCTTAGTATATACGTATAAATAACAAAAGACAGAGAGTGGGCATACAGAGTTCTTTCAGAGGCAGCTTCAGGGCCCACTAGGCTATGGTTCTTGGCTGGGTTTGAATGCATTGTCAACTGCATAAGAACACAGAAGAGGCACCCTGTTCCAAAAAGTAACAAACCACCAAACGAACCTACCCAGCACACACAAGAACATTTATGTCAGGTAAGAATTTAGGTTAGAACAACAACATTGCCACATTGATTTTTGAGGCTCCAATATATTTACCACTGATAACTCCATTTATCCCAACAATAGCACTGAACCTCAACACGTCCAAGATCTTGTCGACCCATCAGAAATGGGTCGTGATCCACTACTGAACTCAAAAGGCATGATTTTCTGAAACTGTTTGGGCTCAGTGGACCCACCAATAAAAACTCCTATAGAGGCCTCTATGTCATACTCAAATGGAACCAGATCTCATCACCAAAAATAAGAAATTAGAGAATAAAGCAACACGTTAATAAACTCAGAATAAATCTATCCGTAAACAAACAAAACAAAAGAAACATAATAGAATTCTTGATCTCTTCAATATTATAATTCTTAATCTTTTGGTATTATGACCGTTCATCGCCTTCGAAGAAAATGTGTATACAAATGCAGATCCAAAAACATATATATCAGCAAAACAGAATATAAATCCATCACGTCAACTAGTAACAAACCAAAAACCTTGATTTACAGAAACAATAAATAACACGAGTTAGAAAACCGCAAGAGAGTGACAGAGACCTGACTCTATGGCAGGTGAAGAAGGATCGGACTCGTTAACGGGGACTCTCGCCGAGGTCTAAGACAGTAGGGAAGAGCCGAGACAGAGAAGAGAGGATGAGAACCAGGGAGATAGCTTGCACGTAGGGTTTCTCTCCCTGCCGTCGGATTGTGGTGGCTTAGAGTGTCGCACGGTTGTAAATTGCGCTTGCCACGTTGGACTGTATATCCCCAGAGGCTACGTTTGTTAACAAAAAAATTTTAACATAATAAAAAATTATAACATAATATCTCTATTCTCATTCTATCATTATTTTTCACTTTAATAAATATTAAAAAACATTTATCTCTTCACTTTTTCACTGAATCTAATACTCTACCATTTTAACCTCCCTAAAATTTTAACACTCAAAATATAACCTTTGCGTGATTCAATAAGGGATAAATATAATATCGGTCTCTATGATTTACTCCAAAATTAAATAAGTTCTTAAATTTTAATACACATAAAATTAGTCCCCAAAATTTTAAAGTTATTCACATTTGAAGGGTCTTGGAAGGACTAAAGCTATTATGAATATTAAACTTTTATGGAGTAATTTTATGTGTTTTAAAATTTAAGGACTTATTTGATTTTGGAGTAAACTACAGGATCAATGTTGTAGTTATATCATTCAATAATAGTCATTTCTTTTAATTGAAATGGTCCAAAGGCTAAGAGTAAGGGAATTTATAGGTTTATAAGCACTTCTCCTTCAAAGGATAGACCCTTTTAAGAAATGTGTGGGTCGACCGCTATAAGCACTTCTCCTTCAAAGGATAGACCCTTTTAAGAAATGTGTGGGTCGACCGCTGTAAGTTCGCTTGTTCCTCAACTAGAAGCCACTTTTGGTGTATTCTCTTTCCTCATTTTCCAAGTTTACTTAGAAAAATAGGAATCAAAGAAAAAATAATAAGTAGTCAAAGGAAAAATAAAGAGTATCAGACGAACAATAACACACCCCTTAACACAAGTGTAAATTATTTTCCACGGTGACTATTTTTTTTCTATTCTCGTAAAAGAAGTCTTTCTTTAGGCTAAATTGAAAAAATATCTCTTTATGCCCCGCTCTCTCATTTTGTAATCCTACGTCGTTCTCCTTCACTCTAATTTTTTTATTTATCATTATGAAGGTTTGCTGGTTTTAGGGATTTTATGTTAGACACTATTTATTGATTTGCATTATTTTTAATATATCTATTGACAATAAAAAAAATTTTAATCTTCTGGATTGTGATTTGTATGTTATGGGACCTATTTTCATTG
The DNA here is from genome assembly GCA_963930655.1 of Myrica gale. NCBI lineage: Eukaryota > Viridiplantae > Streptophyta > Magnoliopsida > Fagales > Myricaceae > Myrica > Myrica gale. The sequence goes on from OZ005618.1 coordinate 10,656,151, forward strand.
TCAATGACAAATTGAAACTATTACAAAATATTGTTTGAATTTTTAGGTGACAACTAAACACAATGTGCTTATTTTCAAAGAGTTAGCCAAACACCTAAACTTTTTTAGTTTCCCCTGTAAATATTTTTTCATTTTCTTCATTTTAGGCCGAAACAAACGCAACCTAAATGTGCTTGAATATGGTAGCACACCCAAAAACAAATGGAGTTGAATGCCTTGGATAATATACAAGAATGTGTATAGCAAAGGAAATGCATGTACAACCCATAATACAATCACTAACTAAAAACAATACATAATTTCAAATTTGAATAGGTTGACTTGGAGTGATTAAGGGTTTGATTTTCCTTAATAATCCACCGTATAAAGCCTCTTGCGAAATACGATATTTGCTATCAGATCTGCAACAACCATCACGCTGATGCTTGGAATGACTCTTGGATCCCAAGCATGTCAGTCATTACGACACAACCACACCATGTTTTCTAGCTGATACCCTCAATCACGTTGAATTCCCTCATCTGTGGTTTCCCCAGAGATGGACGAGCAACGTCTCTGGTCAACCTTAATAACCACGATGTTCAAGAAATCCTACGGATTCACCTTATGCCCTCCAAATTGCAGATAAAATTGTTTGGTTCCCTAACAAATCAATCTCTTCGGTACAAAATCAACTTATAGGATGCATATGCAATCTCCAACATGCTACTGGACCTCTAGCGCAAATTATTCAACCCTCATCAAGTTTTGAATGACACCCTATGCCCTTTTTGCCATTGTACATCGATAACAAGTCTTTTGAGCATCTCTTCCTCTAGTGACATTTCTCAAAAATTATTACGAAGGATAATGGTTGGTCGATCTGTCGACCTTGGCTCGCTTGACTATGCTAATAGACTAGCTGATCATTATCCTTAACCTTACTCAACATTTAGGCCTATCCCCATTGGAAGCACAAAACTTCGTCATTTTTGCTCTAAATGCTATGGATATCCTATGCCTGGCTCGTAACGAGGCGGTCCGTACTCCCCATCGAACCACCACATTGCAGCTTGCTTGCCCGGTACAGTAGACCAACAATGAACACCAATGAACTTATAGACACCTCCAGACCAGGTAACTATCCCCCCAGGATCCCTAAAAATGAATTTCAATAATGCGATAAGGGATTCCTTCTCAGTACAAGCCGCATAGTTTGCTTAAACTCGGTTGGAACTATCTTGGATGGTTCGACGTCCTACAGTCCTTCGAATGACCCTTTCCTTGGAGAGGCATTAGTAGCCTACCTAGTCTTCGAAAAGGCATCCTTAATTCCACAACCACGAAAAACATCAGTTTTGAAGGGGACTCACTCACCTTTTTTGATGCTATCCATATTCTTACTCTCCCTCAATGGAAACTCGACGTGATTACCTCAGATATCAGGAAAATTCTTAGTCATCACCCTTTTGGTCTCTCAGTCACATCCCTCATGTGCAAACCTCCGAGTGTACGTATTATGGCGCAATGAGTAGCAAAAAACTGGTCTTTGGAAACATTCCTCCTCAAATAGTTTCCTTCCCATATTTCATAGCGGAAAGGATAACCTTTGTAATCGCGTTACCTCATTAATAATACACTTATCTTTGTAAAAAAAAAACCCTCCAATAGTATAAGACTTAATTTATATCACTATAAAAAAATGGGCTATAGTGTCGGTTGGAAAAACACTGCTAAAGACCAAAAAAATGTTGCTAACTTTTAGCAGCATTTTTTTAGCGACATTTGTGACTGTCACTATATGTCCGTCAGGAGAGGTTTTAGCTGCATTTTTTGCAACCACTGGTAAAAAATGCGACCTGTAACGATAAAGATAAAGATCAAGCACGATGTCCTAGAGATAAAGATCTAAAACGGTGATAAAGACATTCAGTTGTACAGATCTAAAGAAATATAAGACAATATTCACCTCTAGATCTAAGGTCGCATTGCAACAGAGAGGGATATAGAATATGCAGAGGATAAAAATAAAATCGTCTTTTGCTTGGGAGATGACGCTATTAAAAGGATGGATTGAAAAGGTGAAGCTTTGGGGCTAGGCTCAAAATGATGAAGTCATCGACGGGAAGGACTGAAAAGACGAAAGATGAATCGTGGCTGGGAGATAGAGAATTGGAGAATGAGAGAGAGCCATAAATTTTGATGAGAGAGCGCCATAGCTTTTGGCGCATTCCTTAATTTTTCTTTGATAATTGAGTGGCACAAGGAAGATGGGAATATATTTTAGAAGAAACCTAAATCTCATTCACGCATGGTACCGTTTTCCCTCTCACTTGTTTTCTATTTTTTTATACTTCGATAATCCCATGTTGTTGGATATAAAATTTATTTTGTAATTACATCCTAATTACTACTTTATTTGTAATTGTAATACGTTGTCAAAGTAACTTAATACCTAAAATAACTCAGTAATAATAGTAATGTGTAATTTGTAATAGTATTTAAAAATCTTAGTACATAGTATTAAATATGTGAGTCTAAATGACAACCCAAGAGGGGGGGTGAATTGAGTTTTATAAAAACTTTACCCCTTTTTGACAAAAATACAAATCTAAAAGATACTATTTTTTAACAAATAAAACTGAAAGTCTGAATGTGTTTAAGGCTAAGCAACTATAAGCAATAAATGATAAAGCTTAAAGCACAACAATTATGGTTATGAGACAAACAATGAGAGAGATAGAGTTAGAGAGATAACACCGTATTTTTAAGTGGTTCGGCCAACACTTGCCTACGTCCACCCCCAAGGCAATTGACTTTCTTGGGCTTCCTTCACTATTGTTCAATAGCAAATACACCTTAGCTTCCCGGGTGCTAAGGAACCTTTACAAAGCGTTTTGCGAGCTCACGCTTCAACTCTCACAAATCCTCACAACCTAGAGGATTTCTTCTACCCTCACAAGTAGGACCAAGTGTTTTCCCAACACTCAAAGGTTTTACAAATGATGGCTACAAGGAGGGCTCTCTAAGCCGAATGAGCAAATGAACCACAAAATGTGGAATGGCTCTCTAAGCCAAATAAGCAAGTGGAAATCTCACAATATGTGGAATGACTCTCTAAGCCAAATTATCAAATGCAAAGCTCAATAAGTGCAAGAGGATTAGATTCTAAAAGGAAATATAAAATTTGGAGGATATGAGCACAAGCCTTTTTGGTAGATGTGAGTTTCTCTCTTCTTCAATGCATTTTCTCTCTCTAGAAGCTAGGGCAAGGAGTGATTGCAAGTGGGTTGTCCCTTCTTCAAGAAATCTCTCTCTCTGTGGAGGCTAGGTCGTCAATGATGAGCAATGAAGGAAGATTGAACAATGAAGCTTTGTTCTTGAATGATTCAGCAAGTGAAATCTTTGGATTTTGGACTTTCTCTCTTTAGATATTTCGTTGATGGTCGAGCTCTTCTTCTCTCTCTCCATCTTCTTCTTTTTATAACTCCTAGGTCTTCAACGGTCATAAAGGGTCTTCTTGGAAAGTTGGAGAGCCGTTGGAGTGGTTAGAAGACAATTTGAACCATTTAAAAAGAGTTGGCGTCGTTTCTAGAGAATCTGAAATTTCGCACAATGTGTTGACACATTGATTGTATGTGCTGACACATTGAACTTGGTCATGAAATGCAAACTCTAGGGTGTTAGTTCAATGTGTCGACATTATGCTCCAATGTGTCGACACTTCCAACACTTAGTAAAAAAAATCACTTTGAAATCTAGAAAATGTAAACTCTCAGGTGTTAGTTCAATGTGTCGACACCATGGTCCAATGTGTCGACACTTCCAACACTTAGACAAAAAATCACTTTGAGTTCCAGAAAATGTAAACTTTCGGGTTGTAGTTCAATGTGTCGACACTTCCAACACTTAGTAAAAAAAAATCACTTTGAATTCCAGAAAATGTAAACTTTCGGGTGTAAGTGCAATGTGTTGACATCATCTGTCAATGTGTCGACACCTTCAACACTTAGTCAAAAATCAACTTGAATGGTTTGAAATGTAGAGTCTCGGGTGTTAGTTCAATGTGTCGACACCATAGCACAATGTATCGACACTTATAAGTGCTGGAGAGTTTTTCAACAACTTTAAAGTGTCAAATTCATTCCAAGCTTCTTTTAACACCTAGATTATGAAAAATTGATCTTATCAACTAGTGTAATGATGTTCAAGTGCACGTTAAAAATATTTTAAGGAATTAACCTCAATCCTTTCGAAATACAACTTGAAAATTGTGGATTGACAATGTAAAATCTAAAAGTCTTCAAAATACTTAGAATTTTTGTTATCATCAAAATCAATTATGGATTGTTTGCAAAACAACCTTGGGCTAACAAAATACATATCATATTATTTTACACTCTTTTTTATAACTAGTGTAATAATCTTAATTAAAATAGGTTGGAAATAATAATATCTCGTACTTATAATTTAAAAGTATAATGTCTTGTATATAACCTAGTACTACTAACTTAGTACTAATAGTACTTTGAACTTTATATCTTAATACTTAGTACTAACTATATATATTTTTTGGTAAACATAATGTAATATGTTTTTATTATATACATATATATATATATGCTAACCTAAATACTTAGGTTTAACATGATATTTGTTATATGTGTTTATCATATATATGATATGTGCTAATTATTCAAAATTTATATACTCATTATAAGTATGATAATAGATGTTTTCTAAAGCACTTAGATTTAGTCAATAGATATGCAATTACTATAGCAACCATGAATTATAATTTATAATATATCATATAACAAATTCAATTTTCATAACACTCCCTCTAATTTCATATTTTATTAAATAGGTCCTTTAAAATAATTTTTTTCAAATACATGACAAAAGAAAATTATGTATTAAAAGGAATATAATAATAAATAAAATAATTATTAACATTAAATAACTTCAAAATAATATATAAAACTATTATTATTATTACTTACACCTTTACAAACGCTGCTATAGAGTCATCTTTAGCTACATTTTTTTAAAAAAATGCAGCTAAAAGTGAAAGTTTTAGCGGCAATCACAAAAACCGCCGCTGAAAATACTTGACTTATAGCCGCGTTTGTGCACAAACGCCACTAAAAAATCAAAACGTTGCTAAAGCTCACCCTTTTGTAGCGGTGTTTTCTATTAAAATGAGGCTAGAGGGCATGAGTTGTAGCGTGAAAACGCCACTAGAGATTGTAAGCTTTAGCAACGTTTTTTGCCAAAACGTCACTAGAAGTCGTAGTTTATAGCGACGTTTTTCAAAATGATGCTAAAGCGCACAAACTCGGTTGCATTTTGTTGCAAAATGCTGCTAAATTCTAACCTTTAGCGGCGGCTTTGAACAAACGCCGCTAACGCAAAACTTGTGGCGTTGTTTGTTTTTAAAAACACCGATATAGGACAATCTATAGCAGTGTTTGTCTAACGCCGGCAAAAATTCTACCTATAGCGGTGTTTTATAACAAACAACGCGCACAAAAATCGCCGCTAAAAATGCTGTCACTATAAGTCCTTTTTTTGATAGTGTATATGCTTGTGATAATATAACGTCTCCTTAAGCATAATGTATTAATTTTTCATTATAAGGTCAATGCAATTATCGTAACTTGGAAAACAAAGGTTATGTGTATTTAAAATGTTTTCAGTAAAATATATGTTTACCACGAAAAACCTTTTCAACCTGTTTAAAAAGATTTTTAACTCATCATTGGTATCTGATGATGTGATAAAAAAAATACAAAATCTATATAACTTTTATAGAACGCAAAAACAACTGTTCTCACAAAAATTAGTTTTACTACTAAAAACATTTAAACTACTTTCGTAAACTCTAAGAAAAATATTTCAAAAGTTTTCTCTATTCGATACTTTAAGGCATTCGTCTCAATAATTTCGAAGGCAAAAGGAAAAGGGATGACTAAACAAGGATACTAGTATGTAGTGAAGTCCAGGGATGATGATTCTTCTAAAGCTTGGCATACATGAATGGCGTACAAAGATTTTAAATTCATGTCGATTGTAAAGCTGCGAAAGACAAATTCAGAAACACATAAAATAATAGATAAAAGTTTTTTTTTAATCCTACTATTTGTTCTTATATTAATAATTTAAAACATATTAAGACTTGCTAGTGAATATAATTAATGGCTTAATGACTGAAAACGTTTCTAAATGTGGACAATTTTGCATTGAAAAACTAGACACGTCTTTTAAAAGACCTTTTGATTTTGATTTTTTTATTTACATATTTTGAGGAATAGATTAATATTTTCTTTTCTTTTTCATATTTTTTAAATTCCTCTCAATTAACAATATAAATACGATCATTACAAAACTGCCCCTATACATTTTCTGCACAATCATCTCGAATAGGTTTGTTAAACTCAGTAGGTAACTTGCTTCTAATAAAATAAGATCATATTCACATAAAAATACTAGTTAAAACAAAATGATACGTGGATTAAATCATATCATACGTGCGAAAGTGACATAACAATTAATTATTATCTAAAAATGTATACCCAAAAAAATTTCCTAAATAATTCTTTTTTATGTTTTCAACACGTACAACTAATTAAGACGTGGAATGCCTTGAAGTATAATTCAAGGTCATAAGAAGATATCTATACGCCATCATACTAATCAATTTTCATTGGCATATATCAGAGAACATTCGTGTTCGATTTTAGTAGGGCTGAACAAAAACGGACCCGACTGCAAAACTAGACTGAATTTACGGTCCGGTTCGATCTTGTTTATTTAAATTCGATCGATACATTTTGACAAACCGGTCCGGACATGATTTATTAATATAAATAAAAAATATTTTTTTAATACAAATTATAAACTTAAAAAAGTTTAATTTTAACCTAAACTAAAACTCTACATTCTTATATGCCCTGCCCCCTCGAAATTAACCTAAAAAAATTAAAAAAATGAAACCGGTCCGGACTACTTAAGTGGTCTGGACCAGACCGCATTTGACTGGTCCGGTCCTCTACCGAAATTTTGGTTGTGCAGCCCTAAATTTTAGGATAACTTTTTCGGCAGTAGTGTCTCATGGTGTAAAGCGGTTTCTTTCTTAATCAAATGTTTTTTCTTGGAAAAATATATTATTTCATCTATGAATTACCATAACTTTTGCTCTAAAGTACAATTTTTGAGACATTGCATAATTTAAATATCAATCTTAGACATTTTATACAATTTGTCAAATTTTTAGACTAAAATGACAATAACACATTTGACCCTCTTTGCATATATTGGAGATATTGTTATCAATTTATTAAATTCTTAAGGATATTATTCTCGGACGAAGAGTGCAAATTATCTAACATTGATAGTTAAATGGTGCAAAGTGTCTACAAATTTGATAATTTCTCAAAATATCTAAGATTGGTAATTAAATGATGCAATGTCTCAAAAGTAGTAGTTTAGGTTGCAAAGTGCAAAATTTATAGTAATTCGTGGGTGAAACTTTACATGAACAACATTAAATAATTTATGATCCACTTGTACGTATCAACATGTGGAACCTATATCAACATGAATCAATATTAAATAGAGATAAATATAACAGGTGAACCTCATTGTAAGTTCATAGTATCCGAAATTTTACATAGATAATATTAAATGATATAGAGTCTACTTATTATATCTATCTTTATATTAAGCCTTATAATAGATAAAGGTCACGTATCGTGTCTATATCTTTTCGAATTATACAGAAAATCGAGCAGTTATGCGTGTATAGCACTTGGCAAACTTGTTCACAGCATGAGGACTCAGTCCATCTTTTTTTGGGCCTAGCCCATCTTGCTAGGTCCAGTTGGTTGGGTATTTCCACTTTGGTTAGACCCTCTCCTTCGGTGCCGTGTTTTTTCCATCTAACTTTTGACGCTCGTTTTGACTTTTCTAGTGCCTCCTCCGTCATGCCACGCCGATATCCACTTTTATTTCCCTAAAATATTTAGAGTGCTCACTATCTCATAGGCACCAATCATATTCGGAGAAAAATTATTTAGAGGGCAAAATCGGTTCCGCTCAATCATTACCGAGTCAGCCTGCCCGTCGGAGGCTCTGATGTTGCTGACATGGCAAGATCATATTGGCACAAGAAAATTCCCACGTAAAGCTAGCGCACGTGTCAGACGATAGTTTACACGTGAGCGCACCGAAACCCAACCCGGACCTGTCGCCGTGAAAAACCCGGATTGGATAGTCGACGATGCGTCCGGACATTGTAATTGGGGGATTGGTTTTCTGGTTGGGGCCTCGGTCAAAAAAGGAACGCTGGGACGCAGACAACAGGGACAAGTAGGAAAGGAGAAAAGTCGGCGGGCGCTTCCTAAACCCTATTATCCACCATCAGCCTTCAATACCATCGTCGCTCATAAGATTCCATTAGGTTCTAGTTTTTTGGGTTTGGATTTTCGGTTTCATCGCTGAATTTGCGGCGTTCGTTTCTCTTTTTCCCTTTGGTAATTCTGCGATTTAGCTTTGAAATTTGATTTATTTTTATGTGTTTTTTTATTAGATCGATTATTATTTTCGGGAAACTGTGCGCTGGTTTTGGTGATTTGCTTACTGATAGCGTCTGCAGGCTTTATGCTGAGTTGTGCTTGATTTTGTGGGTAACAAAATGGATTTGGTAGCTAGTTGCAAGGTATTTAACTACTTTGTGCTTCGTTATGTTATGATGTTTCACTTTGTATTGTTTCGAACTTTTAAGTTTTACCGTTTTATTATGTTTGTATCATTTTTAGTGCTGTGAATCTGTGGTGTGCTGTGCTGTGCAATCATGCAATATGTGGGAAGTATTGTGCAATTGCGTAGTACAGTTTAAATTGATTTTAGGAATCGAACCCATTAATGTGCCTCGTATTCGGGTTGGATGCTGTTGTAAACTGAAATGGCTTCAATTGCTGCTTCCTCAGAAGTATTGTTAGCCTACAAAGTGTGTGATGGTAGATACTAAAGCAAAGGAAGGGAAATCAATTATTGCAGGAATGTGAATGACACATCTCCTCTACACGAGTAAGATCTGAAGAGTGAGCTGCATCTTTATGAGTGCAGGATATGAGGAACTTATTAACTCCATTTTTGGTGTTTCAAGCAATGCAATCGTTGGTAAATGGTGTGGGAGTGGTTAAAGTTGTATTTTATCTAAATATCTAGAACACTGTTCAATACAGAAGATGATGTGATGTTTGGAGATTGGGGCTTGCCAGTTTAATCTCATTTTCCCTGTGTCCATGTCTTCCTGTGCTTGTTTCAAAGCACGTACTCTTAGCGTAGAAAGAAGAATAACTGGAAATTGAGCTCTTATGGTATGGTAGGATTTCCCTGTTCTTTGTTTAAAATATTCTCATCTTTATTTTTGAAAGCAAAGATAAGGCTCTGTTTTGGGTTTCTATTCAACTTCAATGTGCACTTTTGGTGTCATAAAGATAAGGTTCTGTAAATCTGGAACTGAGTGTTTAAATATTGCCAGTTGGTGTTTTTTACAAGAACTTGCTGCTCCCTCTTGTAGGATAAATTAGCATATTTTCGAATAAAAGAGCTCAAGGATGTTCTTACTCAGTTAGGTCTTTCAAAGCAGGGGAAGAAGCAGGTGAGTTGCCAGAATCATTGCTTCTGTTGCACTTAGCATCATTAACTGAGTTTCATCATTGTGTTGTATTATGTGAAAAATGAAGCTGCCCAGTTGTTGGGACTCATAACCTTGCCGGCGCTACAAGTGACTTGTTATTGTCCCCGTATGACTGTTATTTTGAGTTCTGATTGTCCACCCCCCCCCAAACGACCCTCCTGGGTTTTTTAAATTTGTGGTCAATTTAGAAAGGTTATGTTTCTATCCGCATTACTTAGTTTTATATGATTTTTAAGTTTTTGCAGCTGCATTATGCATATTATATCAAAATTACTAGAATAAAAAAAGCTGGCTTTGTTTGGAATTTTTTTTGTTTCTTTCTCTTTCTAACTTTCTATGATTGCAAGCTTGGTGCTTAAGTTTGGAAAATTCTGGATGGTAGTTTTTCTCAGTGCTGTTTATTTTCTTCATTTTCAAATTCAATTGACCCAAATCTTGTCAAATCATTGCTTATCAGTTTATGGTCCATGTATTTCAGTGACTTTTTACTAAGTCTTATTTTTTAGATATCTGAATTGGGTGCGGTAAAAACTTGATCTGTCTATGATTTATTGCATGTAGGACCTTGTTGACCGGATATTAACCATTCTCTCTGATGAGCAAGGTAAAAGTCTTCTCCATAGTCTTTCTTCTAAGTTCAATTGGGTAAATCGATGCTATAATACTCAACTGTGGGTTATGAATTTTCTTTGACAAATTGGTTTATTCTTTTTATAGTAATTTTATATGTTTTTGACACCCGTCGAATTGGTGGTGTTCGTGTGCCAAAATTTTGGCCTAATAAAATAACTATAAAATAATCTTTCTTTTCCCATCAAATCATCCCTTTCCACTATAATAAATATAAAAAATTCATTTAAATCATCTCTTTCATCACTTTTTCATCCACTCTCATAAAATTTCTTCACTTTTTCACCATCTCTCATACCCTAAAATTTTGGCACACAAACACCATCAAGTGGTTATTATGAATGACGCTCATAAAAGCCCAAGGAATAAAGTAAATTTATCTCCTATTGTTAATTGTTTTTCCCCCTATGTCTCTGCTATGCTGAGTTATCTGATACAGATATTGCTAAGGTTGCTAATTACTCTTCGTACTGGTGTTATTTACCTAGGCTCTTCTTCGTCCTTGCTTCCATTTAGAATCCTGTGACCTACTTCAAAACTTGTAAGAGTAATGATTCTGGTGTCATAGAATAAGGAGATGTTAAATTCAAATGTTTTTTTTGCAAGAGTAGTCTGTATTTAGGATATTTCAATTTCTCAAAAGATGGTAGAATGTATATTTGCTAGCTTTTGTTCCATTCAATCATTTGGTATTTTTTTTAAAGAGAGGTATTGTTATCTATACATTCCTCGAACAAAATCAACTATCGTTTTTCCTTTTCCCTTGGTGGAACATTTTTCAGGTTATGCTTTTTTGATCCCCCTTTTTCAGTTCATTGTCAGATTTGTATTTGTTTTGTGGTTAATAATGAAGGATAGGAGAAAGAAAGAAAGAAATGTAAGATACAGATGCCATTTTTCTTTCTTGGTGGTTGGGGAGTTGAATCCACGTGTGTTTATTTGTTATGTTTAGGAATTATTTTGAATCAAGTTAATTCTTGTATTATGTTATGCACTTAAAAGATTCATAATCTCAAAAAGTGAGTTGGTTTTTGATGGGTTTGCTACTTGTGTTGAGTCTCAATATTATTTTGACACAGTTTCCAAAATGTGGGCGAAGAAGAATGCTGTTGGAAAGGAACAGGTGGCAAAACTAGTGGATGACACATATAGGTTTGTTTTATGTATTATATATCTTTCATCCTTGATTTGGTTGGGAGTGTTAATGATCTTATCCCTTTTGTTTAACTTATCAATTAAGTTCAATAGAATCCTATGATCTATCATTGTCACAGCTATCACCCCATGTATATAACTTCTAATGCGTCTACATATTTGCTTCCTAATACCTTATGTATGCTCTAATCTGCATGCTTTAATGTCTTCCTTTTCCATTTCCCTTCTGTGACGTACATTTGTGTTGTTTTCCCAGAAAAATGCAGGTCTCTGGGGCCACAGATTTAGCATCAAAGGGACAGGGTGTCTCGGATAGTAGTAGTGTGAAAGTTAAAGGGGAGATTGATGATCAATTTCAATCAGATACAAAGGTTCGCTGTGTTTGTGGGAGTTCATTAGAGTCAGAGTCAATGATCAAGGTATACCTGTTCGAAACTTATTCTTCTCTCTTGGTGCTTGGATGTCATTTAGGTCTTGTGGATATGCAATATCATTTGAAATTTACTATTGATAACTACATGAGTTCATTCTAAAGCCTTCAATTAATTGGGAACACTCTTTTCTTTGTGTCCCTTTTTCAATTGGCAGTGTGAGGATCCAAGATGCAATGTGTGGCAACACCTTGGGTGTGTGATAATTCCGGAGAAACCAATGGAAGGCAGTCCCCCAATTCCTGATTTATTTTATTGTGAGATCTGTCGACTCAGCCGGGCTGACCCGTATGTATCTCTTTTTTTTTTTTTGTTATTTGTAGTGTATGCGGGTGAGCGGCTATGCTTCTTTTTTGGGGGTGGGGGTGGGGTGTACATAATTTGTGAGATGTCATGTATTGTGTATATACACGCATGAGTTTTTTTTTTCCATTTTTACATGGCCTCTATGCTTTATGGAAATTAATATTTGTTGATCCCCTAAAAAACCCAACGCTCTGATTTTTAAATCTCTTGTAAAGTTATGATATTTTCCATAGCAGATAAAAGGTTCTACAGCCTAGTGAGATAATACCTCAAACAATATGAAGCAAAATGGACCTTTTTACAAGTATTATGTTTAATGATATGAAGTGAAAGTCATGATTTTACAACCACCAAAGTTCAGTGACTATTTCTGTATTGTGGTTGTAATTCAGGTTTATTAGGAAGAGGCATAAACGTTTGGGCTAGATGTTGCTTAAAACTTATAATTAGGTTGTCCATAGTGGATATCACTTAAGGTTGAATCGTTGATGAAGTGCAGCATTGCTTACTTGTCAATGGAAGATGTTATGCATGATAGACAACGATGTTGAGTCTTTAATACCTTGAGACTTTAGAAAAACTTAAATGTTTATGATTTTGTGGATGACATTACTCAATATAGGAGACTGATAGGTTTTGATTCATGTGTGCAGCCTGAAAATGATGAGTGGAGGCATTGGATTTGAAGCTTTAATAAAAGAGGAAATATTTGTATCATGTCTTGTCACCACTGTTCTTCTTTTGCCTCTTCCTTTATTAGTAAATTGATGATGTCTAGATGTGTGCTTTGATTTGTGTCATTTTCGATTCTGATGCGGAATATAACAGAGAATTAGGATTGAGATAGAGAATTCACGAAAAAATAGGGAAGAAGAGAAGAAATTAGCCAAGGAAAGGGTAAAAAACACGTTTAAGTGCAAAAGGCAGCCGCCAATAATCTTTATAATCTCAGTCTAATTGAATTTAGGGTTCTCAAAAACCTTAAATAGAAAACAAAAGGTCCTAAACAAACCCTAAAAGCCTATGGGCCAAAACTTAATAAAACATAATAACTCCTAATCTAATAAAATATAAATCACAACTAAATGAACTAAAACAATTAAATTAAATAAATGTCCCCATTAACTCTCCCCAGGTGGGAGAAACTCGACACCATCACGCTTAAGTACCCAACCACTAACTAAGTGGTTGTGCAGTCTTCTTCTTCGCACGCTCATAGACTCGTATCAATGGAGGTTTGAATGTAGTGTCCCCACGAATTGTCCCAGGATGAGAAGAACTTGACTATGGCGAGAGAAGATCCTGATGACTTTTGTAGAGCTCTAATATGTCGGGATCAAGTTGTTGAAGAATATCTCGAGTGATCCAAGTGCATTCGGGATCCGGTTTGTCTACCCAGCGAACAAGGAAACGTTGAACCGCTCCATCTGTAGTGAATACAACCTGCTCATCTAGAATAACATCAATTTTATCTACGAGTGTAGGGAGAGAAGGTAATGGTGCAGGGGTAGGAATAGGCTCAGGGTCAGCTGTAGTGGTGTCAAGAAAAGGATCATCTGGGAAGTTGGGAGGGCCTTTGTAGGCAACTAAGTCCTTAACATTGAAAGTATGATGAAAACCAAAGTGAGATGGAATATCAATGACATATGCATTTGGTCCAACTTGCTTCAAAATTTTAAAAGGACCGGCACTACGAGCTTGCAATTTGGAAGCAGATCAAGGAGGACGCCGTTCCTGTCGAATTCAGATCATGACATAATCCCCAATATTAAATGCAGCATGTCTTTTATGCAAGTCAGCTCGAAGTTTATATGATGCATTACTTGCTTCTAGACGTTTATTGATCTCAAGATGCAAGTCATGAAGATGATGCGCAAATGATTCAGCAGTCATAAACACACTAGCATAGGGGGGCAGGGGAACAATATCAATGGCATGTTGAATGTCTTGTAATGGTGGCAAATGATCAGGGAGATCCGCGGGAAAAACATCATGAAATTCCCGAAGGACCTCGTGGGTCTCCTCAGGAGGCACTACTTCCGGAGAATAAGATGGAACTTCCATGAAAATTATCGTAAACACAACCGACTTCCCTACCAGATCTCGCTCAACTCTGTTGAGCTGATAATATTTAACCCTTTCTTGTCTATAACTGTCTTAGAGTGATGGACATCAACAGGTTTTAGGGGAAGAGGATGAAGAAGAATCTTCTTTTTCCCTTGTTCAAAAAGGAACAAGAGTTGGAGCGACCATATATGGTCACATCCAAATCGAACAACCACGGGCGACCAAGTATAACATGACCTACATCCATAGAGATAACATCACACCATATTTGATCTTTGTACTCTAGAAACTGAATGGGCACAAAACATCGTTCCTTCACTGCTATGGAGGAGTATCGACCCACAAGACACTATAGGGGTTTGGGTGAGGGACTGGTTGTAACCCAAGACGAGAAACAATAGTAGCAGAAGTTGCATTAATACAACTTTGACTATCTATAATGACCTTACAACCCTTATCATTGATTTTGATATAGGTATGAAAGATAGCATGACGACGCCAGTCATCAGAATCTTTGGGCTGGGTAAGGACACAATGAACAACACCCAACCGGGAGGAGTACACAGTAAGCCACTCACGACGCGACACGTTGCTATCTGACTCTTCTGTGTCCGCTTTCCTATTCGTCTCTTCCTCTTCTCCTTTACCATTGCCATATGTATCTCTATCTCTGACAATAAATAGGAGTACTCCAATTTGTATGTATATGTATATGAGTATCTAAAGAAACCACTTAGAAAGAAAGAAAAAAAAAAGAATATCTAAAGAGACCGGAAGTCACTGGCGGCGATGGAGGAAACAAAGGTGGTGTTCGACGCTAAAGCAACTTCTCGCTTGGTGGAGGAGCTCAGAGGCGGGTTTATTGCTGGTGAGACTCGGACCTAGGAGTGGAGAATGTCTCAGTTGAAAGGCATTATGAAGATTGTCGAGGATCACGAGCAGGACATCGTGGAAGCCCTTCATTCCGACCTATCCAAGCCAGAGCTCGAGTCCGTCGTCTACGAGTTATCTACGGTAAATAGTGCATGTTCAGTGGCAATTAAGAAATTGAAACAGTGGATGATGCTAGAAAAGGTTAAAACTTCAATAACTACTTTTCCTTCATCAGCTGAAATAGTGCTAGAACCTCTATGTGTTGTCTTGGTCATTGCACCTTGGAATTATCCATTCTTGTTGTCCCTTGAGCCAGTTGTTGGAGCTATTGCAGCTGGAAATGTAGTCGTTCTAAAACCATCAGAAGTTGCTCCAACCTCATCATCTTTGCTTGCAAAATTAATCAGGGAATGTATGGATAACTCTTTGATAAGGGTTGTTTAGGGTGCCGTTCCTGAAACAACTGCGTTGCTGGAGCAAAAGTGGGACAAGATATGTTATATAGGCAATGGAAGAATTGGACGGGTTGTGATGGCAGCTGCTGCAAAGCAAACTATACCAGTTCTACTGGAACCTGGAGGAAAATGTCCACTTGTTGTTGATGCAGGCTTCAATTCACATGTTTCTAGTAGAAGGATTGTCGCTGGTAAGTGGGGATGTAATAGTGGACAAAGTTGCGTTGCTTCTGATTACATCTTAACAACAAAAGATTATGCTCCGAAGTTGGTGGATGCTTTGAAAGATGCGCTAGAGGAGTTTTATGTGAAGAACCAACTGGAGTCAAAGACTTGTCCCGAATTGTTAACTCTAACCACTTTTCTCGTTTGATCAAGCTCTTGGATGAGGATCAGGTTTTTGGCAAGATTGTCCATGGTGGTGAAAGGGACAAATCAAACTTGAGGATTTCTCTGACCATCTTGCTGGATGTTCCACGAGACTCTCTGATCATGAATGAGGAGATTTTTGGTCTGTTGCTTCCAATTCTCACGTTGAAAAAGTGGACATCGTCGACATTATCAATTCAGGAACAAAACCCCTTGCTGCATATTTGTTTACCAACAATAAGGAGCTCAAGGAGCAATTTGTAAAGACTGTCTCTGCTGGTGGCATGATCATCAACGACACTGTTATACATCTTGGCGTTGACACTTTACCATTTGGAGGAGTTCAGGAGAGTGGAATGGGTTCCTATCATGGGAAATTCTCTTTCGATGCTTTTACGCATAAGAATGCAGTTCTATATCGAGGTTTTGCCGGTGATGCACCTGTGAGATACCCACCATACACAAAAGGAAAGATAAGAGTGGTAAAGGCTCTGATTCCAATTTGATGCGGAATATAACTGAGAATTAGGATTGAGATAGAGAAATCATGAAAGAATGGGGTAGAAGAGAAGAAATTAGCCAAGGAGAGGGGAAGAAACACGTTTAAGTGCAAAAGGCAGCCGCCAATAATCTTTATAATCTCAGTCTAATTGAATTTAAGGTTCTCAAAAACCTTAAATAGAGAGCAAAAGGTCCTAAACAAACCCTAAAAGTCCGTGGGTCAAAACTTAATAAAACATAATAACTCCTAATATAATAAAATATTAATCACAACTAAATGAACTAAAACAATGAAATTAAATAAATGTCCCCATTAGATTCCCTACTTGGTATTAAGGGAAATATGACTGGAAGCAAGAAACTTGGTACTTACCATTTGTTTATGTATAATTGAAGTTTTCCTGTTATGAGGGAGGTGTGGCCTGTCTATGGATGAAGAAGAGGAGATAGTTACACTCACAATAGAATGGTAGTAGTTGTTTTATTAGATGGGAGGAATTGAATATTTTTTGATGAGTAAGGAAAGCTTTATTAAAACTTAAAAAAGAAGAAGTAACAGTACAAAGAGCTATACTAAAAACCTAAACCAAGCAAGCTACAAAACTGATGAAATCTGAAAAATCAGAGAAAAGATAACCCAACACAGCATTGGCTCATAAAAAGAGAGAACTCATGAGCTTGCCCCTCAACCCCTCAAGAGACTTTAAAGTGTTCTCAAAACATCTTTCATTTCTCTCCCTCCAAATAATCCACCAAATGGAAGGGATCATCTTGCACCTAATCACAGCATAAGGGTTGTCAAACTTCCTCTTCCAGCAATATAACAAATCAATCACCCTAGAAGGGATAACCCAACAGAAATCCGTGATGTAGGAGCTTTCTTCTATACTTGTTGAGAAGGTGTGGATTTGGTGCTAAATTGTGTAGTTGGATTGAGTTATGTATTTCTACTGTTAGATATTCAGTTATAGTGAATGGCTCTCCTCAAGGCTTTTTTGGTGGTTGTCACGGCCTGCGCCAAGATGACCCCCTTTCACCATTTCTGTTTGTTATTGGTATGGAAGCTCTCTAAGTAGGATGATGAATATGTTGGTGGCGATTGGTTCCTTGGAGGGATTCACTGTTATGAGTGGTGGGGTGGGTCTCATTTGCTATTTGCTGATGGTACACTTATTTTATGTGGGGTTGAGGAGAGTCAGTTCTACAATCTTCGCTGACTTCTTCTCTGTTTTGAGGCGGTGTCTGGGCTAGCTTGTGGCATTTGTATAAGATGTCTGTTTCCTTTATGATGATTCTCTGTCTGCTTTAGTTATGACAATTCTCAGTCTTGCTTGTTCTCAACATATTATTAACTGCAGCATGATTCGTCGTCGTCAATAGCATCTACAGCACTTGGAGGGTCCTACTAATTTAATGTTTATTTTCTGGTCTTTTTTTAGTGTTATAGCTTGGTCATGTAAATGGCTGTCTTGAAAAGTAACCCAAAAAGTCGAGGGAATACAATAATTTATTAAGCTGCTTAATCTAGTTCCCCCTCACTTCGCTAGTGGTGTGTAAGTTGCATTTTTATGAACTTTTTGGCCTCTAATTTTTATATGTTTCTGATGTGTTTATTTGTGTGCAGATTTTGGGTTACTGTGGCAAATCCTTTGTATCCTCAAAAGTTGATTACTACAAATATTCCAACTGATGGGTGAGTGGGTCAGGCAGTTTTCTCTTTCCACTTTTGACAGTGAAACCCATTTATTTTATCCTTCCTCTTGAAGTATGTGATTAGTGATAGTCTGTTAGGGGGAAAGGTTGAAAATGGTAATTTTCAATTAATTCTTCAAAAAGGAAGCATTGGACTGCAGATAATTTGTTCTTTTAGTAGACTAGATTTTGGTCCATTAGACAGACAATGCTGGGTTTGTGAGACAAATGGAAGATGCAATTAATTCTTGTTTCATGTCTTCCATCATTTAGTCTGGTGGTAGTGTGTACATGGCCTCACATCCTCACAAGAGTTTAAGGCTTGTTGTCAGCACTTACGTGTTACCACTGTATATTTAGCAGCCAAACGGTTGATAAATGAATGGTATTGTTTGGACAAACAACTGGAACCAGTGTGATGTGTTTACCTTTTGTTTTGTGATGTGAGCCATTGGAGGAGCCCGTATCTTGTTGTATTTGCCTCATGGTGTTACTCGGAAGGGAATTGTTGGAGGATTAGGCTGACAAATTGGTTTGTGCTATTAGAAAGATATGTAGGCGACACATTATCTTATTATTTCGTCGTCCACGCATCTAATTGCATACACACAAAAGCACACTTCTCATACTTGTATATTGATGTATGAGATCTGATATAACGGTGTTTGCATAGTAAGTCTGGTGCTTTTAACCCTTTGTCTTGATCCTTTGCGCAATTGTCCAGTACAAATCCTGTGCAAAGTCTGGAGAAGACATTTCAACTCACGAGGGCAGACAAGGACTTACTGTCGAAACAAGAATACGACATTCAGGTTGGTCCAATGAACTTATATTTGGTGTGTAAGATAACATACAATTTCATAACCTATTCAATTTTGGACTCGTTGATCTCTGTGTGATACTGTCACTTAGGCTTGGTGTATGCTTCTGAACGACAAGGTTCAATTTAGGATGCAGTGGCCGCAGTATGCGGATCTTCAGGTCAATGGTATGGTGATTAAGGTTTTTGCATTGTTATATGATGAATTATGTGGCTTTAAGTTAAGCATAACTTTATCCCATGTCTTGTAAAAACAGGTATGCCTGTCCGTGCGATCAATAGACCTGGCTCGCAATTGCTTGGAGCTAATGGTCGTGATGATGGTCCAATTGTGGGTTTCTGCCGCTGCTTAGATCCAAACTTTTCTTGTATTTGTGAACATTTTTTTGTGGTCCTACTTAATGTGCTCTTTTTTACATGTGATTTCTTTGCGAAAGAGTGTGGTCTTGTGCAATAGCGTTGCCTGTCGTATTTACTCTGCTAATTTTTATGTATGAAATGCAGTTTTCTTGTTTGTTTCTTTAAGCTATTTGTTTGATTTATGAGTTCACTTTCATTTTGCCAGATCACACCATACACAAAAGACGGAATTAACAAGATTTCCTTAACAGGATGTGATGCTCGCATTTTCTGTTTAGGTGTTCGAATAGTGAAGCGGCGTACTGTTCAACAGGTATCATTTTTTTTTTTGCTTGGAGTCATATTAGACATAAATTTACCATAGTAAGTTTGCGTTCCTTTAGCTTTGGCTTATGGTAATAGAAAACGAAATTGCTATCCTGTCCATTTGTCTTCTCTGGATTTCGAAGACAGACTTCATTTTGAAGTGATGGGCTAGGGATCTTCGTGGTCATTTGCCTTGAAATGAGAGTAATACAATGCCTAATGTGTGTGATTTAGGAACTGTATGTATAATGCACCAATCATCAATCAAAGAGTGCCACCACTAGTCCCAAAGCACCAGCGTACAATGCAGTAAAAAATTATAAAATGGCAATGAGTTTTTTTTTTCTGGTGCATATCAACAATTTGCATGCAATTTGGACACTGTTCCAATAAATAATATGTTTATGTTTGGGAGTGTCTACCATTGTTCACTCCTCCATATATTTGGCTTTTGTTTGTTTCTTTTACATAATAAAGGTTTTGTGCTGTCATTTAGGGGTGAGCACCGGTACCAGCAGTGTGCCGGTTAATCGCAGCCAAGCGGTACACACTCCGCTTTTTTTCTTTTTTTGAAATATTTTCATAGAGGGAGAGACATGGTTGCTTGAGGAAGAGAAAAAAAAATCGCAAGGAGGGGAAGATATGGTCGATTGATGGAGAGAGGGGAGAAAATAGAAGTGGACGATGGGGATGAGGAATAAGGGAGGGAGAAGATGGCTTGGAGGCCGGCAGATGAGAGAGAATGAGAGGAGAGGGAGTGGGAGGGTTTTTAGGGTTTGGGACCCCTCTCCCAAAACGACATAGTAAATGCACTGCCGTAGTCATTGTTTTCATCATTCTCTTCCTCTGGTTCATTTAGGTTTAGCTCAAAATTTCTAATCATATGACCATTGGACAGTGATTTCTAAGGCAAAGGATTGAGGATACATGATTTTGGGCATCAAGTCTTTGCCCATGTTGAACGACAATATTAGTTTTGTCCATGAATCATGGTTTCTGCTCTTGTTAATTCCAGCACTATAATGCTCAAGGACAGTGCAGAGAATGACACGTTTAAATTTGGGAGATGCTTTGAGGGGTTATATTTCATCAGAAAGGAATTTGCACTGATGAGGCTTCCATAGTTGTGCTTTGCAATATTCTTCATGACATGTTTTGCTGAATTGTTGCATTGAATATGCATAATTTATCTGTTGAGTCTCCCTTTCTTTTGCTTCACTGTTAGAATTATTTCTAAATCTTAGAAGCTTTCATGTCTCATTAAATTTACCTTCTAATTTTCTTCTTATTGTCTGAGGTTATGTTATTATTGTGTTCTTGTTTAGATTCTCAGCTTGATTCCCAAAGAGTCTAATGGTGAGCGTTTTGAAGAAGCTCTTGCTCGTGTTTGTCGTTGTACTGGTGGTGGAACAGCTACCGATAATGCTGACAGTGACAGTGATGTGGAAGTTGTTGCAGAACTTTTTGGCGTCAATCTACGTTGCCCGGTAAGTCCTGCTTCTAAATTTGTGAGTTGTGAAGTGTTTTTTTGTCTGTTTACATCTGTATGTGTGCGCGTTGGCTTGCATGGGACTTTTGGTATGGAGCAAAATCAGTCTTTCACTGCAATAGAAAAGACTAGGCCTCTCTTTCAAAGCCTCTATTGATATTACTCTTCCCAGATACATCTGTTTAAATACTATGGAGGAGTCATCATAATGCTGCTCGTTGCTAATTAATGAAAGTGATATATGAGCTTTTATTCCCTTTGACACTGTTTCTATTTTAAACTTAGTGATTTGTCAATACCCAAGCTTCTGAATTAAGTAATCTGAAATGTTGTTCCTGAGGATGCCTGAATGCTATCTCCCTGGCATACCATTATTGAGATGTTTTTATTTTGTGGGGGGAGATGATAGAATTTCTTGAATATCCTGAGAGAAAAACGTGTTTGCAAATTGGTTTTGGCCGGTCAATAAGCTAGACTCTATCCCCTGTTGGTTCTATTTCGAGCACTATGTATGCTACAGTCTTTGCCATTGCATTCGGTTACTGAAAATGTCATGAACAATTGTACCATTGTGAAGCACATAGGTCTGCTGGTCATATTATTTGGTTCCTTAAGGTTTTACCGGTGCCTATTATTGTCGTGCTGCAGATTTGTGTTTTCTCTGTCCTATGTTTGTAGTGGCTTTATTGATCCATATGGAACATCTATTGTTACATTGTATTCTTCCCCTAATGCCAATGGCTTTAATTGGGGATGGTCTTTGTCGCTGGTAAATGGTCTGGAAGTTTTTGTAATACAAAACACTTGATGACGTTTCTTCATATGCTTAGATGGATTGTCTTTTTCGCCAGAGTGGACAACAAGTGAATGGCAGAGACTTTCATTTTAAATAATGCATTAAATGCTTGATTCCGAGGTTTCAGCGCTTGGGTTTTTGTTATTGATGTGAATGAATTTATTTCGTCATGTAATCTACAGATGAGTGGTTCAAGAATGAAGGTTGCTGGAAGATTCAAACCTTGTGCGCATATGGGTTGTTTTGATCTTGAGGTTTTTGTGGAAATAAACCAACGTTCTAGAAAGGCAAGCATAAATACATAATGCAACGTTTATTTCTTTTGTTCTTTCTATATGGGTGTCATTTGTCAAAATGAGCATTGAATTGTGGATGCAGTGGCAATGCCCCATTTGTCTCAAGAACTATGCGATGGAAAATGTCATTATTGACCCTTACTTCAATCGTATTACATCAAGGGTAGTACCTTTTCTGTTCTTTCTGAAAATTGCATTCTCGTACTGAATGTTTATGACAAGCATTTCTAAACATCATATATCTTATCGTGGTACAGATGAGATACTGTGGAGAGGATGTAACGGAGATTGAAGTGAAGCCTGATGGCTCTTGGCGTGTAAAGACTAAAACTGAAAGTGAACGGAGGGATGCAGGCGATCTTGCGCAGTGGCATTTTCCTGATGGTACTCTTTGTGTCACTGATACAGATGTTAAACCGAAAGTGGAAGTATTGATGGAGATCAAACAGGAAGGTTTTTCAGGTCATACTGGTTTGAAACTCGGAATAAGGAAGAATCGTAATGGTATCTGGGAATTCAGCAAACCTGAGGACATGAATACGTCTTCTGATAATAGATTGCAGGAAAATTTTGCAAACGGTGACCAGAAAGTTATTCCGATGACCAGCAGTGCCACCGGAAGTGGTAGGGATGGTGAAGATCAAAGCGTGAATCAGGATGGAGGTGGACATTTTGACTTTTCTACCAACAATGGGATTGAGATGGATTCTATGTCTCTGGACGTTGATGATTCAGCATATGGCTTTCCTGGACAGAATTCCTCTGCACCAACTGGAAATGCAGAAGTTATTGTTCTCAGTGACTCAGAAGGAGAGGATGACTTATTGATATCTTCTGGAACTGTCTACAAGAACAATCCAACTGATGCTGGTGGGATAAACTTTTCTGTTCCCCCTCCTGGGATTGCGGACACATATCCAGAAGACCCTGCTCTCGGACCTGGTGGAAATTCATGCTTGGGTCTTTTTAATGACAATGACTTTGGGATGCCTCTCTGGCAACCACCTCATGGAACCCAGGCAGGCCCTGGTTTTCAGTTTTTTGGTTCTGATGCAGATGTCCCAGATAGCCTAGTAGGTTTGCAGCTTGAATCTTTGAATTGTTCCACGTCAATGAATGGCTACAGATTAGCTCCAGAGACTGCCTTGGGTTCCACTAATCTTGTCCCAGATCCTTCTGTTGGTCGCTCTGATGCCGACCTTATTGATGGTTTAGTTGATAATCCATTGGCATTTGCTGGTGAAGATCCCTCTCTCCAAATATTTCTTCCCACTAGGCCTTCAGATGCATCAGTACAGACTGATATGAGAGATCGGGCTGATGTGTCAAATGGTGTTCGTACCGAGGATTGGATTTCCCTTAGGCTTGGGGGTGGTACCAGTGGTGGTAATGGTGAATCTGCTGCTCCAAATGGATCGAGTTCGAGACAGCAAATTCCATCCAGAGAAGGTGCCTTGGATTCTTTGGCAGACACTGGTATGTTCCCATTTAATGTCGAATATTAGAGCTTTGGTCTTAATTAATAGGATCAGATCCTGATAGGCAGTTTGGAGAATGCTTCATGCGTGTATGCAAGTGTGCATGGTTTCGTTGTGGACACAAGTGTAGCACTGGTGAAATTAGGGTTGGAGACAGATTATTCTTAGTGCTGGTAATTTATCTCCAGACATATTTGACTGGATTTGAAGCTAGGTTTTGAAATCTGGATATGATATGAGTGTTAATATTTATGTATTTATTTTGTGGTATAGCTCTATCTTTTAGCCTGGAAATTCTGGAAAACTATCAACTCTTTGAGCTTAATGTGCCGCATCAGAATGTGAAAGTACTGTGTCAAGAATTTCATTTTGGAGATTGCGGAATATCGCCTTTCCCATTTCCTGCAATTATTTCTATTTCTTCTTTTCCGGTTATTAGCTTGATGCTGTTCTCCCTTGTGCAGCTTCTTTGCTTCTTGGTATGAACAATGGTAGGTCAACCAGACAAAGATCAGATAGCCCTTTCTCCTTCCCTCGCCAAAGAAAACGAACATACCTTTCTATTGAATCAGACTCCGAATCTGAAGACCAAGTTCGGTATTAGGAGTCAGAGAAGGTTTACATTTCTCACTAGGCGTGCATGGAATTGATGTTTTTGAATGCAGTCCAAGGATCCATGGGGGAACAACTCAAAAAAACTGTCATTGCCTAGTGAGAAATCTGTGCTGGAAACTGTAGAGTTGTTTATCTGGTTTTCAAGCAATTGGTAAGTTAATGTTCTTGTATGTCATTTCCAGTTATAAATTTGATAAACTGTGCCTCAAATCACTGTTGTTTTGACAGGTTCAGTTCATGCTTTCCTGTTAATTACCCATGAAGATCTGCAGGCGCAGGACGTCTAATCTGTACAGAAGATAGTCATTTTATTATGAAAAGTTGGAATTATATCCATTGGTTTAAAATCTTTGGATGTAGAAAAGGGGGAGCCCCCCCTCCTAAATATAGATTATAGATGCATGCCATTTTGTCTCCTTTTTATGATGAGAGGAAATAGCCTGTAAATGTTCATTCTGATTCAGTTATTTATAGAAAAAAAAAACTATTCTTCAAATAGATGTTCTTTCTCTGAGTGTCCCATTGCTATTCAGCACTTTATCGTTTTTCTGCAATTAAGGTAAAATTTATGATTGTTTAGAACCCTGGGATGCGGAGCACTTGGTGGTTTACTTGGGCACCCACCCTCTATACCAAGAATTCGAGATCTGAAAGGAGTCCTGAAATTAGGGGATTCATGCTTGGTGGTGAGCGTTAATATGCTCACTCTATCTCTGAGGCAGATGTGGAAGCGGTATTTTGCACGTGTAGAAAGCTGCTCGCTGCTCAGATTTTATCACCAACCTCATTATAATTGTATGATGCGTAATATTCTTATTTCTGGGTCGCAGGTTGAGTCATAGAAGCTAAACGACTTGTCCTCGGGAATATTAGTAGATATCTGGACAAGTCCATTACTTTGGAGATGGTGATGGCGTTTTCTTTCAAGTTCTCAAATGTTATTGTTTTTCGCGTGTGATGCTCGTGGTTCAAATTTTGGCTCTTCTCTTCTTGTTTTATAATCCCATAATGGAGTGTGGTCTTTTGAGCCAGGTATAGCAAACTTTTCTTTTTGTAGCTGCAGGGTTCTATGTTCTTTCTGTTGCCCCCTGGTCAGTAACTACTGGCCTCGGTTTGATTTGTAGTTGTATTGGTCCATTTACCCTAAATAAATTGGGATGGACAATACTTGTATTGCAGAATCTTGTGTTGGAACAGGGTGATCAAGTATTTGGGTATTGACACTTTGCACCTTTATTTTTCAATTTCGTGACATTGAACCCTCCAGGTTTCTATTTTCGGTGATTTTTATTCTCCAGTCAAATTGACCGTTGAAAAATAAAAAGATGTTTCTGCCCTCAATAAGCCAACAAAGAATAAAATGTCTTTGTGAGGGCAAAAATGTCTACTCTATACAGAGGTGTAAAGTGTATTTCCCCCTTACAATGTTGTAAAGGTGTTAAGTTGGGGCAAATTGTTCTAAAATCATCCTGCACCTTTTAGATTGGGATCAAATGTTTGGTTGAAGTGAATTGAGGTGATTTTATGGATAGGGGCCAGTTACTGTTTATATAGCTCCGCTTCGTTCAAAGCATGAAAACCCATAGAAGGGAAATAGTCGCCGGATTTCCCTGCGGATCGTTCAAGAAACGAGATTATCATTAGTTATCTCATTACTTTGAAATTCCATCAATAAATAGGCAACTGTTAGCTGCCTATCAGAAAACCTGTCGAGAATCTATGGATAAATACGAGAAAAAAACGAAAGAAATACAGGCGAAAGTATGCCGCCAGCAGTGCCCCAATAGCTTCAACTCTCACTTTCTCTTCGACCTCATTCAAAAGCCATTGAGATACCCATTATCTTGCTGAGCCAAAAAAGAATAATCATCCAAATACCCATTATCTTGCTGTGCCAAAACAAAAAAGTGCATCAGTTACCAGATTTTCACAAGTTGGTATCTAGTTCTCTCCCCTATGTTCCATAGGGCCCTTTTTCTGTTCCTATTTTCTGTTCTCAAGGTCATGAAATAAAAGAGACGAAAAAGGTGAAAAAATCCATTGAGGACTAGACTGCTAATTATTTCTTTGGTGGAGCCGAAGGACTGAGTAAGCCAATGCTTAATGGAGACTGGACCGAAAACAAATTTTCCCCAAAACTAGCTACGGAAACCTGAAATTGTAGTTTTATTTTTGTTTTTGTTTTTGGATAACGTGGGAAATCCGTAGCACCCATGTACACCAGGCTCGAACTCATCTGACCCAGCTTGGTTAGACTTGGAGAGATTAGACAACCCACAGCTCAGCCTCCTAATTAAATCACTAATAAAATCCTCATGAGAAATTGAACCTAGGACCGTGCATCTGATCCATAGGGACCCAAGTGCCCTAATCATTGAGGCAACTCAAGGTGGGTTAAATTGTTGTTCGTTTCAAGATTAAACATCTCAAATAAAAAAAAAAGGGCATCTACAAAGGTCTACAAGAAAAACAACTTTATTAATAACAGCTAGTGAAAAACTCCATTGTCTCTCCTACACCCTCATGAAAGATTACCACCAGGGTCCATTCAATTCTCTGGAGACCTGCCAGGCCCCATATCCGCAGTTCAAGACAATTTTCCCCAAGAACTCATTAATAGGGTAAAATCTAACAGCACAAAAAGTATATTTAGTAAAATCACCAACTAGGTTTCTTTTAAACCATGGTGGTTGCAATAATGACTAGCAACTCTTAAACTTTAAGCGGCCATTATACTGCCCGCTCCCCCCTCTTTTAATTCTTTTCCTCATATCAGCACCCCCTATTAAAAGGTTAGTTTAATGACATACCAGTTCGCCCAAATGAACAGGTGATCTAAACTGTTCCAGCAGCATAAACCTATTGTCTTCTCACATTGGCTGAAAGTGCATACCAAGAAAGACCTCGGCTTAGAGAATCTTTGTAGCACTAGTGAGCAGCAGCTTATAAAATCACAGAATCCATCATTCTTCACTGGCAATGCCTGACTCGGAATGCCTGACGCTCTCACAACCAGGGCAATTGTGCAAGTTCTCGTGGATGTAAATATCACAATCAAGGCAAAAGTGTTTTTTACATTTTGGGCAATCAACACGAAGGCCAGGTTTGTTTCCTGTGTCAAAATCAGTTTAAGATGCAATGGGTAAGCCGAGAAGCCAGGTACATTCCCATGGACATAAACATAGTGCATACAGAATCACCAAAACAAAAACCCTGAGACTTCGATGGCTAACAAACTCTTTTAAGATTCGAGCAGCTTAGCACATATTAATACATCAGTCTTTATTAACATTTCTTTCTTCTCTCATTATTAGATCTCAAAATTATTTTGCAGCAAGTCATCCCATCCTAGTCTTGTTCTAAACAGTCCCTGGCCTAATCCTGCTTCCTATTTATGCATTCGTATTACCCAAAAAACAGGGGTCTGACAGCACTTCACCCAAGGGCTCCAAATTATCTAGATACTAGACTACCTTATCCTTCAGGGAACTAAAAAATTGCATAGTTATCTTGTAATATCAAAAAGAAATATGTTTCTTCAAGGTTTGTAGCTTTCAAGGGCATATTTATATACATAACACTTCTTTTCACCAACTGCATTCTATCTGTTATTAGTCCCAACCATATTCATAGACCTCTATAGTAACAAAATTCAATCTCAGCTTTATCAATCATAGAAGGCCAATTACAAAATTGGAGTTGCAGAGGTAATAAATCCATTGCAGTTATATATATATATCCTATATAAGTACTAACCAGGATTAAGAAGACTTTGTTGGCAGCCAAAACAAGATCTTGGTAATCTGTTTACTGGATCATTCAGGAGTGATGGAGCCACCTCATTGAAAGGAACTATTGGAAAGAGATGATGATAGGACCTTGCCAAATGTGGTGAAGAAATAAGTGTCAACCCACACAGTCGACATTCAGTAGGTAACTCACAGACACGTGCTTTGCATCTTGGACAAGCGTAACCCCCTCCAACCTTAGCCTCTTTGTGACATGAACAAATTGCTACAGAACTCTCTGCAGCCCTTTGTGGGAAACCCATCTTTATCAAATTAGCAACGGCAAATTCTGCTATTGCTGGGGGTGGGGGAGCATGTTCCAGTATTAACTCCTTGAAGTGAGACTGCACAAAATATTACCCATGAATATCTCTTAAACAAATTTTGAATCCAAGAAAGATGCAGTAAGGAGCACTTTTTTTTTTTTTTTTTGATGACGAGGAAATTCCCCAAAGCCGGACCCTTTTGGCCCAACCCTGAAGTACAAACCCCGGCCCACTGGACCGACCCCACAACTCAGGGAGCAGATAAGTCAAGGGCGATAATGGGGATGTTGGGGCTCGAACTTGGGACATGTTAGAACCCAAGGCGAAGCCTTACCACCACACCAAACCCTTGGGGGTCAGTAAGGAGCACTTAAACACCATGTTTTCTCACAACAACTTCACTTTTTCAACCTTAACAGAAAGATTCCCTCTGTTTTAAGTACTATTTAACAATTATAGATACCACTATTTTATCCAGATGGAAATGGTGCCCAAATTCCCCAATACAAAAATTAAATTATGTCCGTTCCATTGTAGCCTCAAAACACCAACTAGTCAGTTGATCTCACCTCATCCAATGCAACAGAGTATGTGCCACCAGTTTCTTGGCAGAGATGTTTGCAGATAAAAAGTTCTGCAGAGAGACCAATAACTGAACATCTTATTTTTGACTTCTTGCATTTCTGGATGGTCTCCATAATATCTCCTGGATCACAAGTACTGAGAGCAGAATATAAGATGAGAACTTCACGATGACCATATGATGGAATCTGACTTAGATAGCCCTGAACAAGATCCAGAGCATTCTGCAGGGAGGATTCACCAGAGCACTCCAGTTTACCCATCAAAGCTTTAACATGGGACTCAGGACTGCCACCAAGATCTGTTAAGCAATGAGCAATCCCATCCTTTATAGCCACAAGACCGAGTTGACTCAGTGGATTCTGGTCAAAGAACTCTCTAATAAAAGCCTCAACATGTTTTGCAACTACAGCCATTCGGCTTGGTCGAAAATCCATCTCTGAAGCTGCCTAAACATTTATAAATACGGCAAATGAAAATGGCATAAAGATCAATAATAATGCACGAAATTTTTAACTGCATTAATTGCAATATACCATTCTCATTACTGAAAGCAGTAATTCACCCATTATAAGCCAGATTTCTGGTGCTTTAAAGCAGTTTTTCTGTTTTGGACATGTCATTTAAGGTTCAAGCATTGTTCAGCTCACACCCGTCAAAATAATTACAGCTAGGCAGCAGAGATATTGTAGGTCAAAGTTATACTGGAACAATCTCATGTTCTGTGAAGAACTATTCCAGACAGTGAAAAGAAACTTCTTAAGAGTTTTCGAATGACATTACAATCCGTTGTTTTTGATAAGCAAGTCAATCTTATTAGAAAAAGTGAAGACAGTACAAAGGACTATACCGAAATCACTAGTTCAAACAAGCAAGAAAACTAAGAAAACCGTCAAAATCAGCAAAGGGGCCATCTAACAATGCATCAGCCCCACAGAAAAGGGACATTACAATCCGTTGTATGCTATATAAAATAGATACAGTAATCAGAAACACCAAAAGATATACCAATGAAAAATTCTGAGCAAACATTGCAATTTTACCAGTCAATATTCATCACACTGACCCCACTATCTTGGTTTCTCAATTTCGAGAATAGGAACTAATTCATTATTTCTAAAAGACTATATTAAGACATTTACCCTATCAAAAAATTATTACGTATGTATTAAAAAAAAGTGTCAAGTGATGACTCTCATACCTTAGAAAGGTCAACAACAATGTAAAGATAGCGAATGAGGCCCTTCTGGATACGAGCAGTAGTTGCCTTGGAAGAAAGGGAACGAATTCGTCGGCGATACTGTGCATGTTGGAGTATCGTGTTGTCAATAGGGCGGAGAAACCCCGACTCATCCTCTTGCAGAGCCTCCCATGACCTCTCATCCGCATAACTTGTCTGCCAAGCACCAAGGCCTTCCCCACTTCCTTCCTCATCATCATCTTCCTCTCCCTCCCTATTCAGTGGTTTTCTGTCACCATTGTTCATGTTCCCCTAAACCAAGGAAGCAATGTATGTCCAAATTGAGACCCGCATGAACTATCACCAACAGATATTTTTTCTCATATAAAAGAACTAGAGCCATGATCAAATATGATGAACATTACCCAAGATTAACAACTACGCATTCATTGAGACGAAGTAAAACGTTTCGGAACAAATGGTTTCCGCAAGGAAAGAATTGAACCTAAGAGCCAACAAACGCAGAACCCGAGAATAAGATTGCATTAGTTATTTACAGTTATTCATCAATTCTATAAACAACATAATACTTTAAAGCTTATGGAGACCGTAAAATCATGACTTACGACCAAATCAGTAACTGTAAACCCTAACAACCCATACGCCCCCAAAGTCCATGTTATCCTAACCTATGAAGATCACATAGCCTTTAAGATTTTACTCTTTCCTTTTCACGAACCAAAGATAAAGAAATCAATGATACCTGTTCGTCCGAAGCAGCGAATCCCTAGAAAGAGCTCTCGTGCACGAGAGAGAGCGAGCACTGTGATTTGGAAGTGTCCGAGTGTAAATTCACCTTAAAAAGACCAGCAAAACAAAAAAGCAAACTCCAAAGAAGCCCAGGACACGAGGATGGTTTTGATGCGCGAGTTTTAAGAGCTTTTCAAAGCGCCCACCGTGGGGCTCGAGCCTTGCGCTCTACCAACTGAGCTAGACGGGCTGTTTGTTTTAAATCGGGGGATTTAAAAATATAAACGTTCTCTCAAAAGTTTTCTATATAATAATAAAATCAAAATTTTGATGCTGGAACAAAAAAAAAACTCAATATTCAGTAACTTATTAGTTAAGATTTTTTTTTCTGCTATTTTGTGGTCTTTATCTTTACTTGTATAAATTGCTAAATAGATTTTCAACTTTTAATACCCGACTGTGTATATGCGAGTTACAATAAACTCGATGCTGGATTATTTGAGGGCTAATTACAATTTTTTCCTTTAAACTATCACTCGATTCTCAACTATCCACAAACTTTAACGCGTTACAACTCACCTCTCAAACTATGTTTCTCGTTTCAATTTCACCCCCAACTAACTGAAGTCCTTATGTCAAACGATTATGTCCCACGAAATGGACAATCTCCTCCTTGAAAATAAAAAAGTTATCATCATTTAAATCCTCCCTAGCTTTCTAAGGCATTTCTAGCAATTCGTAAACCCAAGAAATAACATGTAAATAGTTGATTTTTCTTTCTAAACAAAAAGATGACTCACCTAAAATCTATATGGTCAAATTTGTCTTTAATAGTAAGGAGAAAGTCGGTGAAGTTCATGTGGGAACCGTTTGAATAAACGGCTCCAATAGGGTGATGGATGAAAGTGCAATGAAAAATATAATTTGGAGGATTAGATATAACAAGTTAAAATTTATGAGGGTATTTGAAAATTAAGAGATAGTTTGACTTGAGGGAAGAAATTGTAATTAACCCACTATCTAAATAGCTTTTAAGAAGAAAGAGGTTGAAACTAGAGTAATGTTCAATTAGGAAGAAAAAAATCGTCATTTTGAGTGAATATCTCGAATAGAAAAAAAAAATCAAACATCCAAAAGTTTCAAAAAATTTAATACAAACTCCAATAACTTTTCACAAACTCAGCTACAATTTTTTTAAACAAATTCAATAAAATATTCGCTTTATACATTTTAATCAAACTTCAATGTTTTTTTTATTAAAAATTTCTATAAATAATTTCTATCTACACTTTCTACAAATTTTTTTTAAAATTAAATCAAATAGCTTTAAAAATTTCACCAACTTTTTACAAACACATTAAAACTCCAATCTACCTAAATATTCACACTATTATCAAAATTTCTACACATTTTGAGGAATTTTTGCAACCAAACATCAGCTATCACCTAGATTAGGACCATTGTCACCATGGAAATGATATTCCATAGGTACTGTTTAAGTTTGAGCCAAGAAATTTTAAAAGGCACGATAATCCAATGTAACCAATGTAGTTGGTGTTTCGATTTTTCTTCTTCCCAAGCCAAGCCTTATAGACAAGCAGGTAGCTTCTTGCTTGCAACAAAATTGAACAAATCAAATAGTTGTTATAGGGAGTGCCTAATTTAATGTTCAATGAGATTGACGACTAACTGTAGAAAATGTGTAGAGGGATGAGTGTGGCTGCCGTCGGTATTAACCCTGGCTCATGGTTCAGTGTGCGAGTTGCTCTTAAGTCACAAAGACTCGTTTTAAATGTGCATAAATTTGCTTCATGCACCACCTGCCTTCAGATCTGAGGCTGGCAAAAGAGAAACATTTTCGATATTAGAGGGAAAGGAAATTTCTCCTCGGCTGCTTTCGGAATTAAAACTCTTTGACAATGAAGCAACCATTGTTGAATTGTACAGACATAAGTATAGGCATTGGAATCAGTGAATGTTTGAGGATTGATTGCATGACACAGATTTCAACATTTAAAATAAGTTGGAACTTTCTGCAGAGAAGTACAAGCAAATATAATACAATGCAGCTAAATGTAAATATGGTCGCGTTTTTTTGTCAGAAGTTCTCGCACCTGTAGAACTAAATCAGCTAGAACCCAAGGAAGCCGAACGTCCATCATCTACAGACTCGAAAAGGGTGTTCTAAGAATGGTTCAACTTTGCAAGTCAGCTGAATGAGACAAAAATTTTCAAGTGGTACTCTTATCTCAGATGGGTTTCACTCAGTCAAGTTTGGCAGTGAAAAGCAGAGTCTGAGCATGTATTTTCGAGTCCTGTGCAGCTGATGTCAGCACCAAGAAGCATATAAGGAGCAAAATGCAGCCTCCCAAACAAGTTCTCAGTCTTCTGTCTCCGAATCCAAAATTGGAAGGATGCTCAGGGACGAAGAACCATGATGCATACCTCGAACTATCCCTCCATATCCAACCTTAGCCCTGTGTCATAAAAGCAAGATGGAATCCCAAAGGGCAATTCTCCCCTGAAAACAAAGATCATACCGGCTGTTATTTTCCACAC
Source organism: Myrica gale (assembly GCA_963930655.1). NCBI lineage: Eukaryota > Viridiplantae > Streptophyta > Magnoliopsida > Fagales > Myricaceae > Myrica > Myrica gale. Next base: position 10,689,600 of record OZ005618.1, read on the forward strand.
ATGGATTTACACGTACCACATAGTATGAACTGTCACGCCCCGAACGTTAGCTCAGTGAGGCTAATGACAGCGTACTTACTAATTTCTTGTAGCGGAAAACATAATTTTTTTTTAAAACTTTATATCGCTAGCGTCTAACGTACGTACGAACATTAGAACCTACTAGTCAACCGATGACTTGAATTAATTACACCATGGTCTCAAAATGTCAATCGGGTAAAACCTTAAACCTTACTGGGCCGAATAATCCATGACCACCACATATCAGAGGTTCATGTCGGCTTTTCCAAAAAATTACAATGAAACAACAAAAGAGAAGAGAACAATCTCGTCGGTCCCTCTTCTAGATTTCCCCACCTGCAATGTTATCTGGAATGATACAATTTAAAAATATGAGTCGAAAGACTCAGTAAGGGTTTACATGCAATGAATAATGCATGCCGTGCATAAAACATGAATGTACATTGATGCTTGCATATGAATGTGACAATGTACTTAAAGACGTTCTTTCTTGAAAATATCTCTTCCTTAAACTTGTCACGCTCCAATTACCCCTGAAGTCAGGGTTGTGTGTTCCTTTCGGAACCGTTCCCTTTTTCCCTTGGGAACACATCATTTGGTTGAGCTAGCCCTTGTTGTGGCCCTAGGCCTGATGGCTAGACTCAACCCTTGGAGGTTCACACCTTCTTGCAAGCATCCTTCGGTGTGATTGCACATACCTCGGGAACTACCCATCCTTCTCTCATTCGTCCTTCGGAGTGGGTGCCCCTTAGGAATCATCCATCCTTCTCTCATTCGTCCTTCGGAGTGGATGTCCTATCTTATTGGTACGGTACTGACCGACTTGAGTTCATTAACTTTAACTTGACATAAAACTTGTCATAAAGTAACATAAAAATGGTACTTTCATTTGCATAAAATTTCTCCTTCTTTCTCATGAGAAAAATGAATGCAAATGATCATGATGTATTCATGTCGTGCTTGATAATGTCATGCTTGATATATCATGCTTATTCATAAACTCTTTTCATGCTGTGTATCATTCCAGTTTTTGAAAAGCGTAAGTTTTCACTGACGGACGTAAATTCCACTTACCTTCGCTTGCTTGAGTATCGGACGTCTTGTTACCTACAATGAATCATACTATTGTTATTCATAGGTTTACTAAACGTATAGAGTAATCAATAAATTACTCACACCTCATCATACAAATCGTCCGTCTTCTTGACCTCTAGTTGCTCATCGTAAAATGTTAAGTATTTCCTTAAATAAAAACTCTAGTGGGGTCTCCTGATAGGTCTATAGGAAACTTAGAATCTTAGGAAAATTTTCTTAAAATCCGGGGGAAAACCCGCTCGAGCAGAACTCGAGCGCTGGTCGGGCGAAAGCTCTCTGTATAAAAATCCTCGACTTTAGCTCGAGCGCTTGCCGAGCGAACCTCGGGCGACAATAACTTTTCAAAACATAACTTATGCTACACATCTCCAACTCACACGAAATCTGTTCTAATTGACACTCACACTAATTTTTCATATCATATCAAAATTCTAAGTAATTTGGAGCTCGCTAGCCACCCAAAACCTTTACCCGAAAATACAAGCTGCTGAAAATTTCTAAACGGGCAGCCCTAGCGTTTCCAACTTAAAAATTCATAACTTCCAGACCATGGCTCCAAATTACACAAAATTTACTTTGAAATATTCAGCTTTCATAGGTCAATATTGGGAGTAAATTTCACAATAGTAGATTTTGTTATACATTTTCAAAAACATTTCATATTAAGCAAAAATCCTACAACCACACTATTTTTGTTTCCAGCTCGGCCCTCCATTTTCAAAATATCACAACTTATTCGTCATACCTCTAAATCACAAGAAATTTACCTTAAAACGTTCCTATTTCTTAAACTTAAAATTCAAGACCAGCCTCGTAAAATTTGGACTTAAAATGATCCCTCAAAAGGGTGCTCGAAATGAGCTGACATTCCGGACGTGCAAAGTTGCTGGCAGCTTGACGTTCGGGCCTTGAACAACGCATATCTCATTCGATAGTTATCGGAATCATCCAAGGTATGGCTTAAAATCTTTCTATTTCCTAGGCCTACAATCTAGGATCCACTCAAGATCAAGGGTTAACCACAAATGCATCAAAACACACTCTCAATTCCAGCCTTGAAATCTACATATGTAAATTCCAGCAACCACAATAATCTTTCTAACCCTCCAAATTTCCAACAACCAAACCCTAATCTCTCCATGTCACAACCAACATCCAAGGCTAACTTAACATCTCTTAACATCAACCATCCTCTCACATTCCTCCCACTTTTTACAACTCCAACTCAAAGTTTATAACCAAACCATGGTTTCATATTCATCAAGTTAACACCATTGCATTTACCCATTTCTCTTGGGCTTTTAACCAAACACCTAGTGTGCATTATTGGTCCTCTTGCCTATTTTTCCAGATCTGAACTTATCTCTAACACTTAGGGCTTAGTGGTTCTCAATATGACTAGCATACATACAACCTAATGCACCAACCCATAAATTCGGCTATACATGCTCAAATTAAGTTTCAATCCTCTCTTGGGCCTTTTATCAAACACCTAGAGCACAAAACCAATTTCTCAAGAACCCTAATTTCGGATTCAGCCACTTTTCCCATGTTCTCATGTAAAAATCTATGCTACACTTAAGCACTTGCAAGATCTACACTAAACATGCATAGATCTACACTAAACATCCATGAACACAAGGAGAAAAAACTACCTAGACAAGCTACCATCAAAACCACAACCAACCAACAAGAGAAAACAAGAAGAAAATAGAGAGAGAGGGGGTAGCATGATTTTCGGCCAGCAAGGTTTTTCCTAAGAGGGCTGGATTTTTACCTTGCTTCTCTCTTCTTTCTCCTTCTTTTTCTTTTTTTTTTCTTCTTCTTCTTCTTCTTCTTCTTTCTTCTTTCTCGGTTGGGTGACTTAGGGCAAGAGAGGTGCGATTTTCTTTTGGGCAAGGGAGATGTGAAATGCGTGAAAGAGAGGAGGGGGAAAATGTGGTGTTTAACGTGAAAATGACTTTGGGGGGGGGGGGGAAGACAAGGCTGCCCCCCCTTCATGTGAACTCCACCACTTTCCCTTTTCGTTCTTTTTTTTTTTTGCTACTTAAAAATCTGCAATCAACAAACTATTCTAGCTTGCCTTTCCATTTTATTTTCTAAGTCTCACACACTACAAGGTTAAAGCCCTAATTAAATTCTTCCAAACCTTGTAACTTAGGGACATATTCCACTAATTAAAATAATTAGGCTAATTAATCACATTTACTCAATTATAACAATTGCAAATAAAATAACATTTAAACCCTAGCTTAAAACTCATAAAAACACTAGGGGAAAACTCCACCTAGACATCACTCTAAATTAATTTAATCATACATACATCTCTCCATAGTTAGAGTAATACATATTTAGGAAATCATAAGCAATAAATCTCTCTCTCTCTTTCTCGTTTTAAAGCGACATAAATAAGGTCGGGGTCTCACATGAACTGACCATTTAACATCAATTTCTGAGGACTTAGCAACTGCTATAGACAACCAACTGGCACCAGCAAATTCGGTACAGTCACATTTGCACACATAAGCACATACTGTAAGATGGAAGAGAAATGTGAAGACAAAACACCGCTTCGTGCTACTGAATGACTAACAGGGAAGCCTAGAAGAATAAAAAAAAGAATGATTAACAAGGGAACAGCTCGGAAGGATTTCATTTAGGTGTGTAAAGCTAGCAAGACTTGACCAAACAAGGAAAAACCTCAAACAAGATATTGATCCTTCCATTTAAGGGAAAACAGTTCTTAGGTTCTGAATGCTCAATACAGCTCATGAGTAAAGAATCCCACGAATATAGAATTATCAGGATCGAAAAAAGAAGAGAAAATAAACGAAAAGAAAGAAAAATACAGTAGAAGAATCACTCAGTAGTTGCACATACAATTTTTTGCATGTATGCTCTTTCATTGGAGATAAGATTACCCTAATATACAATCCAGAGCACCACATTCATAAGTGGGTTCCTTTTGTTTCAAAATCATGCCCCAACAAGGGTTATAATTAGATATGTGTTGTACTTGCCATGAGCATCATCAGAAAACAGTGATTATTAGACATGCATTGCACTTGAAACCATAGAAGAATTTTAGACTAGCAAATTAGTCCTCCTTCATTATAAAATAACAGCAAAAGAAATAGTCTGCATAATCAGAAAACAGATAATAGTAATTGCCAACCTGAAGAGAAAACTGCAGCTTCTTATCCCAGTACAAGGCAAAGATTGGGGGACTTTGCCTTCCAACAACCAGTACAGAAGCTCCTGGGTGAAGAGCAGAAGGTACACTAGATATGACTGCAAAATATTTCTCAGGAAACCTTTCTTTTGGAGGCAGAACTCCCAAGATCAATGGGTTCTTGATAGATTGCGCTCCAGCATAAGATGTAGGATCCACATGTAGCATCCACTTTGGGTGCTCTAAGAAAGCACAAAATAAATACAAAAGCAAGTGAGAATCAGTAGGAAGCTCAAGAGTCCACTTTTTGTTCTTCTTGTCATAAACCTCCCCACTTCCAAGATACTCATAATTTTTCAAGCAGGTGCCTTCAGCAAGCTCTGAGAAATCCCAAACACAAGTAATAAGGTTAGAATGCACAGACTATACAATCTCCACAAGGTGTACTCCAGATTAGCAAACTATATTTCAGATGTCTATTGGAGACCCATGAGACCATAAGCATTGACAATTTTAAGATCTAATTACCTTGGATCCGTTGTACAGTATAATCTGCTCGAACGCTGCTTTGGGGAAGCAAACCTTTAACCCACTCTCCTTTCATCAAAGCAAGAAGCTTCTGGTGTTCGGTGATAGCATCTACACACTCTTGCATAATAGGAATCAAGGGATTCTGCTGTGGGGATTGTTGCAGATTGGCTAGAGGTAACTTATCTACATATGGTGGGAAGAACCATATAAAAAGTAAGAAAGAACCCATAAATGACACCACTCCAGTAACTTATGAAGAAAATATCTCAATGATGAATGGTGAAGCAGCTTACGCATGGAAGGACCAATAGCCTGCAAAAGAGTAGCACGTAACTGATGAAGAATTTCATCTTCATCTAGAGTAAAAGCTGGTTGCCAATCGTTACTCCTATCAATTTGAGACATGGTGGCAGGAATTCCAGTAGTTGGAGAATCACTTCCGATTTGACCGATTGTGATTGAAATACCAATTCTAGCAGCTGCTTGCATTACCTACAAATACAACAATTTTTATTTAATATCACTCGCTACACACTATAAAGGAACTTATGCTACTGATAACTAATTAATTCCGGCTCTTTGCAGTATAAATTTCTTTCCTGCATGACTTTAAGGTGGGTTTGTTTTGTAAAATTTTAATGTTGTGAAAAATTTTAGATATTGGGTTTAGTGAAAAAGTGAAGAGAGAGGTAATTTTTTATAGTGAAAAGTAATGATTTGATGGAGGAGAGAGAGATTATATTATAATATTTTATTGTGTTGAAATTTGAGAAGATGTAAAATTTTAGAACACAAACGCAGCCTAAGAATGTGGACCTTCATAATTAAATGCATCGTGTGAACTAACTTAGGGGATGTTTGTTTGTAAAAATATTCTAGGCTATAATAAATGTAGCAAAATTCACAAAAGGAATATTCAAAATCTCAAAAAATCTTACACAAACACCAATACATTTAACACAAACTTCAACAACTTTTCACACATACATCAATAGTTTTTCAAAAAAAAAATTCTAACAAATCTTCTCTTCCCTTAATTTTTCACCAAACTTCAACACTTTTTAATTAAAAAATTATCTCAAATAATCTCTCTACACTTTTTTTACAAACTACAATAAAAATTAAATATCTTTAAAATTTTACATTTAACTTTTACACAAAAACCTATAAAATTCTAATCTACATAAATATTCACAATTCTATACAAAATTCTAAAAATCTTAAAATTTTTTATAAAACGAACATCCTCTTAATCTTTGAAATGCTTGGTGCTAGGTCAAATTTCTAACTAAAGAGATGCTTTCAATCCGTTTTTCTGTATTGCTGTAACCCAATGCCACAAACCCCAACACTAATTTCACAAGAACTAAACAAAACCTGCCCTGGAGGAGGGAAAGGGGGGGGGGGGGGGGGAACACTAGTTTCACAAGAACTAAACAAAGACCTGCCCTGGAGGAGGGAAGGGGGGGGGGGGAAGTTGTATCCATCGTTTCAAATATTTCTAACTTTTTAAACTCAGATCCAAATTACTTTTTGAAGTTACATGACTCAACATACAAACGAAACCTTAGAAAGTGTCCAAATCATGCAGAGTTGTTACGAGCCGAATTAGGTATTGGGATATCATAGCAACAGAACATGCTACTTTTCACCTAAACTTGAGAACAAATCGTCAAAGAATTGTAGGTTGAACTTTTGGAGAACTATTCCCAAATCCCATATCTTCAGTAACAAACTGTAACCATAATAAGAACTAATTAAACACAATGCGGCAACGAGTTTCTATTGAGCAAATTATCCTGCAAATAGTCAAAGAAACACAAATAGGAGGATAAGGAGGGTGAGGAGGAGGTAATGATGACAGAACTGATCATTGACCTGAATATGACTTGTTTCAATCTTTCTACAAAGTGGATTCAGCAAAACCGAAGAAAACCATTGCCTAAGCCGGTCACGCCATTGCTCAATTTGAGGATAGATACCCAAATGCTCGAAAGCTCCAACCGATTCTTCCATGGGCATAGGTGGAGGAAGGTCACCCTCTCTTCTCTTGGGGGAGTGCTGAACTTCTGGGAACCAGGAGACATTCTCACAGGCCTTAATGGAGTGCTCCTAGTAGTTCCTGAGGTATTAGCTGAAGTGGAAACAGCATTTGGACTGCCAATGCCAAAACCACCAATGGTGTGGGGTGGAGTAGCCATTTTCCCTGCTGATTCTGTGATTTTCTCATCTACTTCAGCCAATAAACTTTCAAGCTTTTCTTCTGATGTTATCTCTTTTCCAGACGAAGCTCGCTTGCTTGACCAAGGGGTCGACAGTACTGAGACCACCCCAGGTGAACTCTGAACAGAAGGCAATTGCAAAACAGCGCCGGGGATAATAAATAAAGAAGACAAAGAACTTGGTGATTTGGACGGTGTGCTGACAGCACACATCCTATTTCCCCCACTAGAATTTGATCTATCAGTGCTGGTTCTAGATGAACGATTTGGACTGGTCATTGGCTGATGAAGTGGAACAAGGACATCTGAAGAAGGTGTCAAGTGAGGTCTAGACTTGGGAGGCCTCTTTGAAGACTCGGTTACAACTTGTTCGACCTTCAGTTTTATTCCCAAAAGTCCTAGTTGACAATTTGTAAGATGCGTCTGTTCTTTATTTCCATTACTGGAAGATAAAACAGAGCCAGTAATATTCCTTGTTCTCCGCAGAGAGATTGCTTTGAAGAGGGAAAATACAGTTCCAAAAAGGACCAAGCTCACCACCGTCTGTATTGCCTTGGCACACAAATCTGAAGCACAAATAATAGATCTTTCAAAATATAGCTATAGCAATAAGAGTATCAATTAAACAAACACAAGAAAAGTGAGTTGAATTCAAGCTTACATGCTGTTTCATGGGAAAGGCTTTTGAGCTTCAAATTGTCAATGAAACCATTTTCCCTTCAACAAGCCAATAGAACATAATTAGCCCCATAAAGTTCAAAACCAAAACCCATTGACATAACCACAAGCGAGAATGCATTATTCTAGTCTGAAATTAGTGCTTGATAGTTGAGACAATTTAAAGAGGATCAAACCCAGGAATGCATGGAGCTTATACTTGGTTTTTAGAGACTCAAAGGCATAAATTATGCAAGTCAAATTAGTAGGGTACATCTATTCAGGAAACCAAACAACGGAAACCCTCCATTTTCCCCCTCAATGATTCAAAACCAACCCTATGAGGTTCAAGCCATGGCCTACTAGATATAACAGATTCTATTGCAAGGATATATGAAATTCTGATTCATTCTTCTCCCTTTTTCAAATCCATAAAAATGAATAACCCGATTCTGTAAAGACTAATAGCAAAACTGGACTCAATTGAGGAGAGGTATTAGTGTCTCTACGTCTCATAGAACCTACTCACATTGACCATCCGAATTTTCCTCAAATCAATAATCCAATTATTCCTCTAAACATAACTAATACAGGAAAGCAATAGAAGCAATTTTCAAGTTCAAACATTATGCTCTCAATCCAAATTCCACAATGCCAGACCTAAGGCTAAAGAACTTAATGAAAAGCCACTTTTTCAACGTTACTCACTCCTCGCAGTTCTCAGAACTAACGTAGCATTTGCTAAACTTTTAGCTCTTGAAGAAAGCAGGCAAAATAAGTTTCAGACACTGTGTCATTTCGCCAGTGGCGTATCTAGGATATAGAATGAGTGGGGTCAAATTTCTAAAGAAAAATGACCAGAAATTTTTTTTCCACATAATGTAAAAAGTGTCTTAAAATTACAATATCGCAAATTAAGAATTAAAAATATTAAAAATAATGAAATACAGTTATCCATACCAAGAAACAATTTATAACCCGTGTCTTACAAACAATTTATCTATATCAGTTTTTAAAAACTGGTAGCATATGTTAGTAACATGTTCCACACCAAGGAATCGTTCAATCACCTATCCACTTTTGTTCACATATCTCAAAACCGCTGTCATTTGCTCCTTCACTGAACTATCTCGAGATTCATCAACCATAAGACAAAAAAATTCATCCCTAATGTATTTAATAATAGCAAGTGTGGTCTGTGTTGCACAAGTCAATAGATTTACGCAACCCCTAGGTCAGAAATAATATCATCCGAACTCAACAAAGGGCGAGATCTTTTTGAACTAGAATCCTCATTAGAAGTAGTAGTCACATTAGGAGTATTAGACGACTCCATGCTTCGTAGATTTTTTTTATAAAAAATCTATCCATTATCTAAAAAGAACAAAACAAAACAAAATGTCCATCAGCATATGAGGAAGACAATTCTTAACACCCATCAATAATTATGGAGTTTGATGCCTATATGAAGATAATGAATTTTCTTCTGTCAAAAAGTATTGGTGCACACATCTATTTCTCGTTAAAAAATAACCTCAGTAATAAATTAGATTAATAAAAAATAGTATTTATGTGCTTTCCTTTCTAATTGACAAATGATAAATTAGTGAGAACCTACATAATTTATGTATTAGTGCAGTTAAAGTGATAATGGACCAGTGAGAGGGACTACTGAGGCGTAAGGGCTAAGGGAGACACGGAGATATCACAGAGTGAGAGAGAGAGGCGTGAGTAATTTTTTTAAAAAAAAATCAGAGGGTGAAACAGCGTAATTTCACCCTCTGATTTTTAAAAAAATTAAGCAATTAGGCTACACAGACTGGGCCAGTAGGTGTGCCCCCGTTGGCCCAATTCCGCCCCCACTGGCCTTGGAAGCAGGCTGGGGCAGCTGGGCCAGTGGGGGCGGGTCTGCTTCTTAATAACCAAAAAAAAAATTTCGCAAAGGATTTTTGGAGCCAGTAGGGGCGGCCGCCCCCGCCCGCACCCCCTTGGATCTGCCCATACATTTTGCACTAATTCGATGTATGACAAGCGAGAATCTAAACTAGTGAAACTAAAAGGAATAAGGAAAACGAAAAATGATGCCCTAGTTTTCTAGCGTAATTACAACGGATAGGATTGGGTAGAGCAATTTGTACCTGGAAATAACGATAAGAAGGGCGGAGGCGGAGGCGAAGGAGAAAGAGAAGATGCAGAGGAGAGCGTAATTGGAAGGTCGGAGACTTTCAGAGGTAAGGGCAGCGGAGAGAGCGGTGTTCTGGTACACAGAGAACTTGGAGGGCCTTCGGTGGAGGCGAGGACCCCTGGTCTCTCGCGCCTCCAGACTCCATGGTGTAACATATCGACATTGGTTTAGTAATGACCTTAGTTGATGACCAACTGGGCTGAGCTCAGTTATGTGGACTGCATTGGGCTCTTTTTTGTTTAAGTAGTGGTTGCATTTCATTTACGTTTTGGCCCACTAAGTTGTTGTTAAGGGCTTTTGCGTCTTTTAGCTTCTGTTGGTTTGTTACGCAGGTGCTCTTTTAGCTGGGGGTATTTAGAAGGTAGTTACTCTCCTTGGTGGAGGGGATCAAACACTTATTTGAAGTTTTCTACAACTTTTTTCTCTCTTGATTTCTTAGGAGACTAGCCATCTCGAATTGGGCCATTATTTTTACAAATTCATAGAATACAAACGGGTTTGTTACACATGGCCACTGAAATAGGTTAGCGGCTAGGGTTTTGTAGGAACAGAAGCAGAGAGAGAGAGAGACAGAGATTGTCTGGGCTATGGAATCATGTCACCGGGGAGTGGGGAAGGTTACGTTCAAAGTCTTAGGGCTCAAGGGCCGGAGCTTTGAGGTGCAAAGTTTAAATGCTTCTGCTTTGGTGGGAATCTGGGATTTGGGAGCAATGCGAAATATTATTGCCACCGCGGGTGTGGAAGTGTAAAAGATGAAACATTCTTTGAGGTTTATAGTTTATACCACACAGGAGATTGTCGACGTAATAAATTCGACCAATAACGATGTCTCAAAGATCATTACAAGAGATTTTTGAGAAAACCATGTTAGATTTTTATAGGAGTTTTGTGAGAATTTATTTTTCTCTAATGAAAATATTATTATTGGAGTAGTGTTGACTTTTGATATGTGAAAAATTGACAGAAAATTCAAAGGATGTTTGGCTAGAGATAGAGAGTGAACTAGGGGCCAGGTCCTGCACCACCAAACTTCAGTTGGATTTTTTTGTTTGGTCCAAAAAAATTAAATGTTACCACAAATTTTTTATATTTTTAGTAGTTTGACCTCCTAAATTAAATTTTGATGAAATTTCCCCCTATATCCCCTAATCCTAGCTTCCTCTCTGGTTGGTGATTGATTTTTATTAGATCGAGTTTGTAAAATAACGTGCAAAAAATGATTTGATAGATTTTTTATTTATGAAAAATCAGTTTTGAATAAACAATCAAAGACACTTTGAACTTGTTTAAAAATCATTTATTTTAAGTGAGTGTGTGATCAAGGCTAGAGGTCTTCAAATCTTGAACTCTTGGACTCTCCATTTCTTCAAGCTTGATTTTTTCACGGTTGACACTCTTGATCTTGAAGTTGTCCATTATTCTTTGATACATTTTTGTTGTGATCATCAAAACCTTGATTGTGATCTAAAGTCATCACAATTCTCACAAAATCTTCGTCCCTCATCCCCAATTCAATGCTTTCACTTGATGACTTAAGCTCAACAGTTCTTGAATCATTATCAGAATACTTGCTCAATTTTCGAAGAGCATAAAGATTCATTCAAACTAGAAAATGAAAAATTTGGACTAATCTTGTACCTCATTCTGTTTGATATTTTTCTGCGCACTAGTCTTAGGTTTCCTCTGTATGATTGGTTGTCCATTTCCATCTTCTGGCTTGAAGTTGTGGAGTGCTGCACTTTTTTTTTCCTTTACTGTGTTTCTAGACAAGATCTTGCTCTAAAGCACTATGGTCTGAGCGTGAGAACTTCCAAGACTTCTTGGGTTTTCTCTAAGGCCATAATCAGTCGAGAAAAATTTCAATCCCAAAGCTTCATTCGTAACCTATATAATTAGTCAATGCATTAATGGTGTAGTTAAAAAAAGGAAAAAAGAAAATTTGAGCCATTAATATATTGTTTAATGCTATCTAGGTCATTGATGAAATTCATTAATGTGTTGGCGACATCAAAATCCTTGTTATGACCTATTAAGATTGAAGCTTTAGGCCATTTTTTAAAGGATATATTTCGGGAATATGGATCGATTTCCAGTAGTGGATGTGGGAATGGTTGGGCAGGCCTTTTTGTGCCGCTTTACAAGAAGACCTTTCAGAGTTCTATAAATTGTTGGCAGTGCTTGAAGCGCAATCAATGAATTCTATTCAATTGGTTTCTGAGAAGGTGAACTCGGACAATTATCTGTCATTGAGGAGACTATCGGTATGGTATGGTATGCAGTCGATGGTGAAAATGAGGGTACAGACGATTTTGGTTAATAAGTATAGGGCAATCTAACTGTATTTGAGACTAAGAGAAGGAGACAAAAGGACCGTATGGATAAAATTAAAAAATGGGAAAATTACACTTTTCACCCTGACTATGGGGTCACTTGCATTTTGCACACTGTATTATTGATTTCGTGACATTTAGCCCTCCAATTACCGTTGGCCCACATTTTGCACCATGTCGTCTACTTTTCTGTCATTTTAAACAAGAAATCAGTGTCCGTGACAAGCACGTGCGTTCACCTCAATTTTTGTCCCTATTTTACCTCCTCATGATACTCTTTTAAAAATAACAAAACAAAGGTGATTTAGACAGATCTTTTAAAAGAGGAGGCACAATGTTTGTCGAGACGAAAAGCACAGAGAGGCCGAAACTTGGAAACGTGTGTATTCCGATCCCAATATGGCAACGAAGAAGATTTATCCACACGTAATAGCAGCGCCTCCATGAGTATGGTGGCTGGCGCCTACGACCCCAGCTGGATGAATGGCGAGGGCTCTCCCATTACCATGTCGCCCTGGAACCAGATTTCCCCGCTTATCAAATCTCCATGGACGCAATTCGATGAGCATGTTTAGCAGAACGAACTCATCGGCTCACTCGTACACGAGGATCTATTATACACAGGCTCGGACAATAAGAACATTCGGTTCTAAACAGAGACGAAGCTTAGGGGGGCAAGTGGGGGCCATGGCCCCCCCAAATTTTTAAAATTTTTTATTCACATATAGATAATTTCAAATAAAATTTAAAATAGTGTTTGTTATGGTCCCCCAAAATTTTTTAAAATCTCTAACAATCTCATTATTCAAATGTTTTTGATTTATTTGGCCATTTTTTTAATTTGTTTCTCCCTTTTTTTATGGTTTCAAACTTTCAACTCCTCTTTTTTTCCTTCTCTCTCACTATCTCTTCTTCCTCTCCTAGGTTTTTTCTCTTTCTAGACTGCTGCCTCCATTGATCATCTCTCTCATTATTTCTGTCTCTCTTTCCTACTATTTTGCCCATATACAAAAATAGCAAAATCTCAAATACCCCTTGAAGGTTAGAATTCTTAACGTTTTTATATTTGATTATTGTTGTCTAGTTAAAATATTAGTGCTCTGTGTTTATATGTGATAAACAAAATAAAAAAATTTGTCTGTTGTGATTTTTGTTTATGTTAATTTGGTTAGATATTAAAATTGCTTTGTAACTTTATCAATAATTTATGTGTCATATTGCTTACTTTTATGTTCCCAATTTAGGTTGCACATATGGGTAGGCAGAAAATATTGATTTCTTTTTCAAGAGAAAAGAAATTGATACTTCACAATCTGAATGAGCAGGAAAGAACTCTTTTGAGATCTCAGTTGCAACACTTCGAGTACGAGACTCATCATCATTCAGAATTACAGAATTTGTCAATCATTTCTGATTTGTGTAAGCATTGGTAAAAACTGGGAAATCGAAGTTTATTATTTGGTTGACAGATTGATTTGACTTGTTTTAACTCTTCCAGTTTCAACTGCAACTACTGAACGAGTTTTTTCAGCGATGAAAATTGTCAAGAAAAGACTTCGAAATAAGATGGAAGATGATTTTCTTCCAGATTATCTTGTTGTTTACATCGAGAAAGAAATTGTAGAAGGTTTTAGTACTGAAGTGTTAATTGATGACTTTTATTCGTTGAAGGAACGTCGGGTTCAGTTAGCATAGTCGATGAAATTTTGACTTTTACTTATTGGCTTGTTACTTATTTTGATTATAATGAAAATTTGAATATTTTTTTTACTTAAGTTTTTAGGAATTTTTTAATTTCAAGAAAAAATTATATTTGACCCCCCGAAGGACAAATCCTAGCTTCGTCCCTGTGTCTACAAGGCGGTGCTAGAGGATGGAACGACTTTAGCAGTGAGGAGGATGGGAGAGAGCGCAGTTGAGAGGATGAAGGACTTCGTTTTGTTATTTTTAAAAGGGGTAGCACAGTAATTTCAATCTCAATATGAGGGGTAAAATGAGAAGAAAATTGGGTGAACTCACGTTCTTTTCACATGCAATAATTTCCGTTCAAAATGACGGAAAAACAGACGACGAGGTGCAGAATGTGGGCCAGTGGTAGTTGGAGGGCTAAATGTCACTAAATCAATCATATTGGGTGCAAAGTGCGAGTGACTCCATAGTCGAGGGGCGATAATTTTCCTTAAAAAATTCAGGGACTGCGATGACTATATTGAAAATCTCGAGTCTATTTTTTAAAAGGGCATAAAATTCAGGGACTAAAAAGGTATTTAACCATTATTTTTTCGGATGAGATCACAATCTAATTTGCTACTCGTAAATGAGATTCAACAGAAGTTTGAGGGAGTAAAAAAGATTACGAAGATTCGGTTGATCAAGTTCTTGTAATTAAGTAATAATCCGTAAAGTATTCATAATTTCATAATACACAACACTAAACTTGCTCACGACGGTCCATCAAAAACCTCAATAGAAAGAAGAAAATTGAAAAAAAGAAAAACAACTGACCAAATTTCCGTTGATTACTTCCACGAGTGCACTTTTCTTCCGTTGAAAAAAAGAAAAACACTAAACTTTCTCTAAGCATATTTCCGTTGATTACTTCCGCGGGTGCACTTTTCTTCTTCGAATTTGCTTCTTCTTTCCAAACGTTTTGACTAACCAATTCGGGTGCCCTGTATTCACTACAACCGATTTAACTTTCAAAGACGAAAGTGTCAGTGACGAAACTAGATTTTTCATATCAACGACGACAAAGATTTTTCATGGCTAATAAAGCAAAAAAAAAACTTTTCAGCGGCGAACACTAAAACTCGTCGCCAAAACCCTCGTTCGAACAACAGTAACCTATTCGAATGGCTAGCAAGTGCCATTAAATTAATTAAAAAGTGGACCAAAATTTTTTCGAACGAATATCACATTTCAAACGATATTCAACGACACTTTAATGAATTCTGTTGCAAATAATTTAGTCGTTATTGATTATAATTTTCCAGTGACGAAAAATTGTCGTCGCAAAAATAAATTATTAGTTTGAACGCAACGTTTTAGCAACAACATGTTCATATCATCGCTGAATAGAATCATTTGCGATGACATGTCGTCATCGCAGAATATTTGTGAATGTTCGTTCGATCGAGAATTTATGGTGCGCACGAGATTGACAGTTTGGTGCTGTTGATTCGTTGGTGAGTGAGGCGTCGCTGGCAACGCCTAAAACAGTTCGAACGAAATGTCTCGTTAGAACGACAATTGGCAGATGTCCAATTTTAATTACTTGGTGAGTGAGGCATCGCTACATCTCCTTGTTGCCTGCAATGCTTGAAAAAGTTCGAACGAATGTGTCTGTTTGACCGCATTGTGACAGATGCGTGATTTTACTTGGTGAGTGAGGCATCGCAGGCTACGTCCCTTCGTTGCCTGCAATGCCTGAACCTGTTAGAACGAGAGTATGTCGTTCAAACAGCTATCGTTGGATATGGCCACATGTTAATTGTGGACCCGCTGATTTGTGGCATCTGTCCATAGTTTGTATGAACAATATATGGCATTCGAACAACAACCAACCGTCGTCAACCTCCCGAACCATTCTGTTTTATAAAACCTACTTTGTTCAAACAAGGGAGGAATATCACAAAGGAAAAATACACTCGATACAAAGGCAAGTAAACGTCCACACTTTATTTGCTCCACCAAACTAGAAGATCTCCATTTTTTCTACTAGATTGCTCAACCTCGCTTCCTAGTACATGGCCTTTCATTGTTTTTCTTGTTAGTTCATTAGTTTTATGCTAACAATGCGGTAGGTGATTGCTCGGCCTTGGTTCAGTTGTTTTTCTTGGTAGTTTAGTAGTTTTTCTTTCTCAAGTACTGTCATACGAACCTATGTAATGTGTGACCAAGTTCTTGTTTGTTTATTTTTTTCCTAGTGCGACTGCATGAGAGTTACTTAACTTGTTACTTTCGGGAAAGCATTTATACAAAACATGTTTTTTTTTTGCTTCATATTGTTATTGGTTCTGTTTTGTTTGGTATTTGCTTTTCCATATTTTTCTTGGTTGAGTTTTAGCTTGATTTTGTTAAAAATATATTTGCTTTATATGTTTGATATTTACTTTTGTATTCGGGAAGCTTGATGAAAAAAAAATTCCCTATTGTTCAAGTTGTTCAAAATGTATATTTAGGAATGAGATACTATAATGAAAAATTATTTACATGGAGATTTCAAGAAAATTTAAAAGATAAAAGACATCTTATAAATACAAATCAGTGACGATATAGGTACAAAGAGTTTATATTGCTTCATCTTTATTTTATAAATTGTTCTCAATGATTAATAACATATTGTAAGATAGAAGACATCGTTATGATTTTATTTAGATAATCAATTTATTTTGAATATATAAGAATTAATTTTAACTTCAATTCTTTTGCAGCTTTCAAAATGACACAAAAACACGTGCATCCTCATCTTCGCAAGGGACTCAACCTAGAGAGTCATTGTCTCTAGCTCAGCATCAAGGGTTAATTTACAAGAGACCGGTTGTTATTGAGAGAGTTGTTCGCTTGAGGGATTTCGACGAGTTGGAGTATGAAGGTCAGATCATACAGTCTAACTTTGAAGAGAGGGGATGAGCTTAGTCTCTCGAATCTACCGGTGATGTATACATCGATCTTGTACGTGATTTCTTTGCACAAGTTCTCATTGTTGATGCTAATGTCGAGGAGCTGACTATCTAAGTGAGGAGAGTCTTTTTCACATTATCCGCTAATATTATTGCTCAGTTTATTGGATTACTGAGAACCCAGGTGCCAGCATACCAGCAGCGTGTGTGTCATCTATAGGTATAAGTGCAAACAAAAATATATATTAATTATATGTTTTAAATGTTAATAATTATTTTTTAGATTATTTTATTCATTTTAATATATAATTTTATTTTGTCATGTATTTAAAAAAAATTATTTTAAGGGACCTACTTAACAAAATATGGAATTAGAATGAGTGTTATGAAAATTGAAGTTGTTATATGATATATTTTAAATTCTACCTATGGTTGTTATGTCAATTACATATTTATTGACTAAATCTAAGTAGTTTAGAAAACATCTATTATCATACTTATAATGAGCATCTCCTTGCGTTATGCCCAATAACACCACATGTCCCACAACGTATAGGCAGTCCACAACGAGTAACATTGTAGGGATGTTGTGGCTCATCGGGCACCCTAACCCTTGCCTTTCTCGGACGTTCTGGCATAAACCTCACTGTTGGAGGTCTGATTGGTGTAACATCAGCATGTGGCCACTCATTCGGACTAGGCATTGCGTGTATCACTGGTGCATAAGCTGTTGTGTAGGCCGCTTTACGGTAACATGGATCAACAAATGCCTCTGGGAGTAGTTTATCTAAATAAATTGCAGCGGAAGCATGTGCACATGGGATGCCGTTAAGCTGTCATCTACCATAGGTACATTCCCGCTCGCCTATGTTTACGAGATTTCGATCCTTCGTCATCAGTATCAACCTCGAAAGAGGTTCCATCCGTCTACTGACATATCATATGTCTAGCTGTCATCTTGTTCCTCTCGAGTTTCTCCTGTATTCGAGGACATATATCCCAAGTAGCAGCTGCCAAACTCAACCGCTTGTGTTTAATATCGCGTGATTCCTTGATCCACACATTAAAAGTCTCTGCGATGTTACTGAGTAGCGCATCGCTCTTATTGACGGTTCGAAAGCATGTCGGGACCACCCTTTGGGGTCAACCTTAGAAAGGTACTTCCAAGCCTCTACATTCACCCTTTCAAGCTCTGTCATACTCCTTTCAAACCAAACTACTGTACCGGCCCGTGCAGCGCTCCACAACGCATCTTTTACGGGCTTACTTCTCCACCCTTTGCTCTTCAGATTAGCGTGAAGATACTTCACACAATGTCTTTGTTCATCTTTTGACACTAACTGTTCTAGTGCCTCTAGCAAATCTTATAATTGCAAAAAAAAAAATTACAAAAGTCTGCAACTAAAATTTCAGTAATGTTAAACTATTCTAAATTAGTATATTAGAACCTCATCTTTAATCAGCAAAAAAAACAAACATTCTTTTGAATATTAGAACCTCATCTTCCAAAACAGTATATGAAAAACCAAGCATATTAGAACCTCATCTTCAATCAGCAAAAAAACCGAACATATAGTGAGCATAAATAATGTATGGCAAAAGATCAAATACCTTTTGTCTATCAGATATCCAAGTCCATGGACGCTCATCTTCAGACATCACGTCACGTATGAGTAACTCGATGAACCAAGTCCAGGAAGATTTCCGTTCAACCTCTACCACAGCGTCTGCTAATGGGTACATATCGTCATTTGGGTCCTTCGCCACTGCGACAAGCAATTGACCCCCGAATGGTCCTTTGAGATGACAACCGTCAAGGCAAATAACTGGCCTGCTACCAGCTAAGAATCCATGTTTAGAACCTTCTAATCTGACATAAATGCGCTGAAATAGATGGTCATTCCTTTCAATCTTCACCAAAGAGCCCGAATTCCACTTGTATACAGCCTCAACATAGTCGCAAACATACTTGTACTGGTCCGCATGCCTTCCATAGACTAGCTCAAGTGCCATCTTCTTTGCCCGGTACATGTGATTCATGGATACTTGCACTTTATAATCTTTGCGAACATTACCACCTAATGCCGAGGGTGGCATATTGGGATCGTCCCTAATATGTTCCACATAGCGAGCAACAGTAAACTTCGCGTCCAGCTTCTTGTTCTTATGGTGCGCGCCACAGTGATGTATAAAATTGAAAGTCTTTATCTAAAATGCTTCGTTTTGAAACATATAAGACGCGTGGATACGCCAACCACAATGTAGGCTACAAATAGCTATCATCCTATGCCTATCACTTTTTAAAACCCGATAGTCATGCCCACTTTAGATAGAGTGCAACTTAAGTACATTTTTAAATGAAAGTCGATCCCTTAAGATCATTCCTTTCTCTAATACTACTGCACCCTCGAACTCCTCATCCCTAAACTCCTTACTCTTCATCTTTTCATGCCCACCATTGTCAGAATCATTACCCTCACTGGTACTTTCCAAAACATCAGTATCTGACCCCTCAACTTGGGGCGGTTCCTCCTGATCAACATGTGCAATTGAACCTTGTCCAAACCAATCCATTGCAACCTTCCTTACTTCTGCTTCATTCGTATCTAGATCAACGAAATCAGCTTCTGGATATAGCTCGGGTTCCTCCTCATCGGCTTTAGGGAAATCACTGACATCACCATCCTCCACATTTTCAGCTTCCCCTCCATCACCACCATCCTCCTCATTTCCAGCTTCCTCTCCATAACCACCCTCCCAATCAACACTCTCTCGCTCATCATTAGCCTCCATATCAATATCATTTGCCTCCCTATTATCACCCTCCCTATCAATATCATCAACCTCTACTTGTACATCGACATCACCCTTATCTACAAATATTGGGATACTTGTACTATGCTCCACATAAATTATCATCATATCCCGACCTTCCACAACTAATCTCTAAGTGATTTTCAATACATCAACATCGCTTTTAAGAGGAAACATCTCTCTATGACTCCACCTCCTTCAAACTTACACCACAGCGTCACAGAATCTGTATACTTTGTATCTCTCTTCAACCATGTCCATAGATATGTGTCACTGATATAAAAGTACGGATCAAGATCACCTAAATAACTAACCTCCCTTCCAATGTGCCCTCCATTACTCCAATCTACCTTCCCCCCGTGGTACACATGCATTTTAACCATCTGCCCAAAGGAGAAAATTTACATATTAGTGACAAACATCAGGGACATAGTGATACAAACCCTGCTACTATACAAGTTTTTCAATTACATTGTCAACAGGTTCACGCATGGATAATAGATTCGCGGCTAAAACATGGGTATGTGAGAATACAAAAGAGGTGTAAAGAGAGGCAAACAAATACTTGGAAATTAAACAAGGTAAAAAACAAAAGTAAACCATAGAATCAAAAGACAAGTATTTTCCTATTCATGTGTCATCATCTAGCACAAACTACAGTGACATAAGCATCAAACACATCGCAGGTCCACTGACATAGTCACGTGATGAATGTAACAGAAGACAACAATAAATAATGTAAAGACAATTTTGTCTATATAGGGGGACCACTTCATTGTTATAGGAGCAAAATTCAATATTCAATTGGATGTAAACAGAAGACAAAATCAGGTGGATAAGCATTAGGTGGCCCACATATTTTATCACGAACTTTACTGTGGAGAGACAATGTATATAAACCCCCTCTCAACACATCTGTTATCCATCGTGAGGGTTTCAAAACAAATGAAAATTTTAATGGCGACAGTAAAACAACTAAGGAACCCGAAAATATGTAAACTTTCTCAAATCAGAACAATCCAACCGAAAATCATAACAAACTTGTACTCTTCGGGTGGCGAATGTGGCTGTTTGAAAACTAACTAACCTTAGCGGATATGGGTTGCTGTCGGTCTGATTCGCCGAAACGGGCAACTCTGCGTCGTGGGCCCTTTGGATCTTCAACATTCTAGGTTCTAGAACTGATTTGGGGGAAAAGGTCGAATACGATGTCGTGGGTCTCTATCGGGTGGTGAATGGGGCTGTTCGATCTTTGGAGAACCTGTTTTCTTAGGTGATGTGGATTTTAAGGGCATTTCGGTAAATTTCCATGGAGAGGAGTGACGTGGATATGGAGGTGAAAAAATAATTTCGTCTAGTCTGCAGTCACGAACACGTGTTGCATTTTAATTGGATGTGACGTGATCACTTGATTCACGCCATTAATTTCTGTCCAAAAATAGACAAAATATTGCCGGAGGGATATAACGAGGAAAATGAGTATACCACAGGGGTGGCGGGACAACAAAAATTACCCTAGGGGTATTTCTAGGAAAACATTAAACCTTAGGGGCACGCGCGTATATTAAGCCAAAGTATAATTTAGATGTGTAATTGATTTTGAAATGCATAATTAAATAATTTCATAAATATTAATGTAAAACAAATACCGTCCGAACACCATTACCATTCCCACGCCATTGTCGTTCCAAATGCATGGACGGAAAAAATGTATAGGAATGTTCTTTATGCTGAATAGAATATAGAGCATTATGACCTCTCATTTGCCACATATTTGACAAAAGACTTCAAGATTGTGATCTTTGGCATTATTAGCTTCTTTATGGTTTGTATTGTTGATACCACCCATAGTCTAAGATGATTTTGAGAGGTTTTTTAAGTACCAAAAAACACATTTACCTTTGGAAGAGAAGTTACCTAAATTTCTAGTTCCTTTGAAATTGTTCTTACTATTGTTGCTATGACTGAAGAATGCAGGGTAATGTGTAGACTCAAAGGAGAGCAAATTGATATGTGTCTCATAAGTTTGAAAAAGTGGGAGGACATGGTCGATTCAAGGGTAAGACAACTAAGACAGTTGCCTAAGGCCCCCCACCTTGAGCAAGAGGGCCCATACACTTAGAAAAGAAAGATAAATAAATAAATGAAAATAGAAAAGCCCTAAACACGGTGAAAAAAAAAACAAGAAGTTGACCTAAAGTTTGTTGTGCTACTGTCTATGTGAAGGAAAGGAAAACAATAAAAAATGAAAAAAATGAAAGTCATAGAAGATTGAAACAAACAAAACCCCTTTTACACGCATGACAAAAGATAGGCTTCAACTGTTTCTCTACCTTCTCTATCGTCTGTCTTGAAACAAGCAAAAACTGACCTTCTGCCTGTGATATTAACTTCAACCATGTTTTACATGACTGATAGAAGAAAACGTTAGCTGACTTGGTTCTAACAGTAGAATGGTTAAAGAAAGGTTGCAGATTACTTTTGTTTTACAGTTCCAGAACAACACATATTTGTGTATAAAACGAAACCGGTTGAATAATTTAGCAATGGAGAGAAAAAAGTCTATATTATGATTTTATTATTTTTTCTTAAATATGTTACGGTAAATTAATCTCAAATCTCCTATTTAAGTCTAAAATTTTAAATGATGCTCTATCTCCTCAATCCTCAAAATCTTTTTCTCTTCCTCTACTTCTTCTTTTGCTCTATCTCTCTTTGCAAAACTAATCCAATTTATTTTAGGCAATCACATATTAGATATACTTGATTTTAGCTGAAGGTTGTTCTAAGTTCAAGTTCAACCACTTATAATCTTGGTGTCAGGTTCTATTATTCTAACCTTTATATTCTTATATTTTAATTTTAATTTTTAGTTTTTGTAATATCATTTCTTTTATTTGTTGGTGTTCTTTTTTTATATCTAGACTATGTATAATATAAAATATGAATGTGGTTATCAAAACTTAAGAAAAAAAGAAAAGTTAATTCAATCTCAAAAAGGAACTCTTGATAAATTTATTGTCAATGATAAAAACAATATAACATCAAGTTCAACTAAAGAATTGATAATTGAACAACAATGTGATTCCATACAAGTAGGAGAAAATATTGAACCAATCCCACAACATAATATTGAAAATTAACTTGTTAATGACTCACAAGTTTATAGTTCGGTAATTCTTGATGAAGAGCCCAAAGAAAATTTAGAAACAAATGTAAAAATACTGAAACTATAGATCTCAACGCTTTGAGTACAATATCTATAGATATTTATGATCCAAGTCAATGGAAAACTGTAGATACAAAACTTAGAGATCTATTAGTAGGTAGAGGTCTAATTAGAATTGATGGTATAAATTTTCCTAAAGATGAGAATTTATCAAATGGAGAAAAATATGATAGAAAATGGCTAGTATATTCAAAACATGTTGATCTAATTGTGCATGAACACGTTCGAATACAACATAGTGAAATTCATAACCATTACTTATGAATTGATACAAATATTAGCATCTAAAATTAAAAATACTATTATAAACAAAATCAAATAAGTAAAATATTTTTCGGTGATACTTGATTGCACCCTTGATATAAACCCCAAAGAACAAATGACTCTAATATTAAAATGTATAGATACTTCAACATGTCCAATGAAAATAGAAGAACTTTTTTTTTAGATTTTTTTAGAAGTAGATGACACCTCGGGTAAAGGTTTTTTTAATGAACTTCTAAATGCCATAAAAAATATGGACTAGATGTTAATAACAAAAGAGGACAAGGATATGATAATGGATCAAATATGAAAGAAAAACATCAAGGTGTACAAAATAGATTATTAGATATAAATCATAGAGCATTTTATACACCTTGTGGTTGCTGTAATTTGAATCTAGTATTATGTGGCATGGCAAACTCATGTCCCAAAGCTATATATATTTTTTGGAGTGGTACAATGCATTTATTCTTTATTTTCTTCTTCGAGAAAACGATAAAATTTTTACAAGATAATATATCTACATTGACAATGAAACCATTGTCACAAACACGTTGAGAAAGTTGCATTGAAAGTGTAAAAGCAATAAAATATCAAGCTCCAAAAATAAGAGATTCTTTAATTCAATTAGCAAAAATAAGTGAAGATCCTAAGACAAATAGTGAAGACACATGTTTAGATACATATGAGATTGAAAATTTTGAGTTATTATTAGGCATAAATATTTGGTATAATATTTTATTTGTTATTAATTTAGTGAATAAGATCATATAATCTAAAGATATGCATATCGATGTTGTCATAGATCAATTAAAATAGCTTATTTTTTATTTAAAAAATTATAGGGAAATTAGATTTTCATCTGCTTTAATTTTACTGAAAGAGATTGCTACTGAAATAGAAATTGAACCTATATTTCCTGAAAAATGAATAATACGTATAAAAACAATTAGTGGAAAAATGTTAATGATGAAACAATAAAATCAATTAAAGAAACTTTTAGAATTGATTATTTTATATACATAGTCGATCAAGTTGTTTCTTCAATTCAAAATAGATTTGAACAATTCACATTATATAAAAATATTTGAGAATGATGATTTAAAAAAATATTGTCTTAATCTTGACAGTTCTTTAAAAGATGATGAGTATTCTGACATAGATGGTTTGGATTTGTTTTCAAAATTAAAGTATTAAACGAAGTTTTGCAACCTAAAATCAATACTCCAATTAAAATATTAAATTATATAAAATAAATTATTGTTCAAATGCATGCATTACTTATAGAATACTTTTAATAATACGAGTGAAAGTTGCTTCTGTAGAAAGAAGTATTTTAAAATTTAAATTAATAAAATCTTATTTACAGTCGATAATGTCAAAAAAAGACCAAATGAAATAATCATTCTATCAATGGAAAACTAATATATTAACAAATCTAGAACATAAAAATTTGATTAGTAATTTTACATCTCAAACGTTAGAAAAATTATTTTTAAATAAATTTTAAATATTTTTTATTAAAATATTTTTTAAAAAATTTATATATAACAAAAAAAGACCAAATTTTTAACATGGCAGGCCTCATTTTTATTGAGCCGGCCCTGCGGAAGGATGTCAGTGTAGGAAAACATCGGTGGGCGCAACATTGAGGTTGTATACGCTTCAAGACGAGGTCCCAGTCCTACAAGAAGTGGGAAAACTTACGTTTGGTCACTGACAGGACTTCCTCTAGCTGCGAATTAAGTTGTCGTATATTCTCTTGAATTCTTGGAGATATTCATTGAGTGAAGTTTCTGGATCTTTCTTCATATAAAGTTGAAAGTTGAAACTCACGTTCTTGAGAGGCTTGGACATAAAGCCTACTTAAGAGCGAGCATACGGGAGCTGAGCAAAGGTGTCAAAGCCAAGGCCAACAGCCTCTTTAGATACGGTTCCAATAATCCACCAGCCATGCAATCGATCGACAATCTGCCTGAGCCTTGACAGATTGATCCTGCAGTAATCAAAAGTAATCAAATCTTCTACACTAATCAAGGATTTGAATTTGTACCGTTAGTATAAACTACGGTAAAATGCCGGAAGGACCAGTTTGGGAATCGCAAGCATTCTGATAGGAAAAAATTTACATTAAAAGCTAAATTGAAAAAAGTTTAAACCACATATAAATGACAGATAAATTTGACCTTATTTTTAATCGCAATCATTAAAAGGGTGTGGAAGACACTTTGTGGTATACGCAAAAAATTGAATTAATACTCGAGATAATAAAAATTATAAAATTAGTCTCTCTAATCTCACTTTTATTTGTCGTTGATACCTTCACTAAAAATTGATTTTATATTTTTATGAGGTCAGATGAATGAATTTTATATTTTTATTATCACAAAATTAATTCAATTTTCAAGGTATAATATAAAAACTGATTTTATATTTATTTCTTAATTTTACACGTAATATTACCTAACGTAGCATCACTTTGTTTGGTACTTAGCTGATAGATCCCACACTGCCAGAAGAACAAGAACTCAAGAGCAGATCGACCTTACAGGAGTGCAGTGAGTCAGCAACAACTATAGATAGGCATTACCTTGCAACTCCCATTCTCTTCAGCTTTAGTACATGAAACTCGTCCCGATTTCCTTCTTATCAATCCCCCTCAGTAATGATCACCTGTGCCCAGTACCAGTGAACTTAAGAAACATTTCCAACCGTTTTAATCAAAATTACCGGCTTCAGGCAATTGAGCTTCGGAACGGTCTCAAGCTCACGAGAGCTTGCATGTATCTTATAACACCACCATCCATGGGTCGATCCAAATTTGGATAATCTCATAATCCCACGAATAACAGCCATTATATATATATATATATATATATATATATATATATATAGATATATATATCTTCTTCTTCTTCCTCTTCCTCTTCGTCTGCTTCAGCATCTAAAGATTCTTCCTCTGTCGTTGAAACTGATATTAGAGGGGTGACTATGCAAAGGCTTTTTGTAGCGAGGTCTGTATGTGCCGCAATATCCAGAGGGAAGAGACAGTGTGCTTCCTTTTCTACCGCTCTACTCTTCGATGATACTCAGATACAGGTCTATCTCTATCTCTCTCTCTCTCTCTCTCTCTCTCTCTCTCTCTCTCTCTCTCTCTCGAAATTATGTACATGTATTTAAGAACCACCTCATAAAGTTATTGGATTGGTTTGTGAATTCCCGGTGGACAAAGGTTATATTTCTCTGATGCTCAACTCCAGTCCAGTCCCTCCTTGCTTCGCCTTTTACTGACACATTCATTTTTCGATATGCTTTTGAGTGTTTGTATTTCGTTTTTTTTTGTATCTCTCTCTAAAATTAGTGCATCTCTGTTTTGTTTGTATATTTTTCTCTTTTTTCCGCAATGGATTTCGACTTACGCACTAACACAAAGATTTTAAAAACATGTGATTGATCTGATGTCTATATATGCAAATAAACGAGGTGACGTGATCTGCGGATATTTGATAACTGAGATTCTTTGAAGGAGTATTTTTGGAAGATCCTTCGTCAATGACCATTGTTTTCTTGTTTAATTACTGGAATTTGACATCTTTCTATGGAATGAATGTAGTTCAAAGAAAGTGTTGCTCAATTTGCGCAAGAAAAGATTTCCCCGCATGCTTCAAGGATAGACCAAAAGAATTCTTTTCCACAGGTCTGTAGAACCGTTACTTTTGTCTTGTTTATAATTTCTCTTATACTTGAAATCTGAATGTACTTACCAAAGAACAGGAAATCTGTATCTATGACTTTCCGTTTTCAGGAGGTTAACTTGTGGAAACTTATGGGCGAGTTCAATCTCCATGGAATCACAGCACCAGGTACAGTTTTCATCATTTAGAGGGATTCTAGTTGAAGCTCCATCTGCAATCATTTTCTTCAAATACTTTTCGTTTTCCATTTTTCTTAGTTTTGTTTTGATATTCTCTAATTCACTAGAACAAGAAATATGTGTTGGTTCTCCATTTGATCTGGATTGTACAATATATGTGTCACTAATTTTGGCATGATTTTTGGGATGGATTAATTCTGTTTGGTAGTGATCATTTGTCAGCAACTGTCCAAACTATGGAAGCCAGAATCAAAGGATGTGCCTGACATCCTTGTTTGAGCTGCAACTAGTGCTGCATGCTACATATTGATCTCTAAATTCACTTTTGCCACAACTTTTTATGAGATTTGGATTTGGATTTGTAGAATATAAATTCACTAGGAATGATCAATAAGTTAATTGAATTGAGTGCTTTAAATCCATCATTTGTATGCTTTCTTGAGTCTAGTCCTCTATGCAGCATTTGTGACAAAATTAGTGCCCTCTTTAAACATTGTTATAAATTGCAACCATGTTCTAACAGACTTTTCTATACCTAACACTGTTCATTTTTAGAGGAATATGGTGGACTTGGTCTTGGTTACTTGTATCACTGTATAGCAATGGAAGAAATAAGTCGTGCTTCTGGGTCTGTTGGCCTCTCCTATGGTGCCCATTCTAACCTATGCATTAATCAATTGGTAATCAAAAGAACTGATGTTCCCCTTGTAATAATATCTGGACTCTCACATTAGGCATTTCTAACCCTCGTTGTTTCCTCTATCTTTAGGTGAGGAATGGAAAACCTGCTCAGAAACAGAAATACTTGCCGAAGGTTCTATGTTTATCGATGTCAATATTATGTATTTCCACTATAACACTTAGGGCCATGCTAGTTTCAGATGACAAATACTGGTTTCCCAAATAGATTGTGCTTTACTCATGCTGCTTAGTGGATCACTTATGCACTTGTTAAAGACCAACGATCTACAAGAATATGAATAGAACAACTTGCAAGTTGAACTGAAATTGTTTCATAACTGAAGTCTTTTCTGCTTGTGTTATTACCACACTCTTATGGCTCTTATGCAACTGCTTCAGCAATTAAAGCATAAGAATGGGCAATATAGCAGTTTACAATTGGATGCCAGACGTAGCAACCTTTGTTGTTTCAAGTGACTCTGACTTATATGAGGTTATATGTAAGCATGGTTTTTAGGTTGAGACTCCTGTAGGGGCAATATTTGGGATCTTCTTACATCATTCGATGTCTGACAAGAACAGTCTTTTTACATGAATATGGGGACGTTGCATATGTGTGTTTCATGCATTTATCATAATTTTTCCTTTTTTGTTTTTGTTTTGGGGGGGGGGGTTCTAGCCCATGATGCAATTTCTGGATTCTGTAGCTGCATGCTGTAGGAAGTTTATTGCACAAGGAAGAGACTAGAAACCCAACAAATCATAGCTGGAGAAGAAAAGGTAGACCACTTCCTGAAGAATGTCTTATCAAAGAACAAGCTTTTGATGAGTCCAGCGGAAGTGATGGTCAAATACTACAATGAACTAAGCAAATCGGTTGCCACTGGTTTATCAAAAGCAGCAGCTGTTTCAAGTGAAAAGCTTTAAACGATATTTATGTGATCCACGTTAGAAAAAAAAATCATAAGGCCTAATCTTGGTAATCTGAGTGAGTTAAATTGGAAGAAATACCAAAAAAAGAAGAAGAAGGAAAAGCCTCCTGTTATGTTGAATTGAATTTCCTAGCTGTTTTGATGCATGATTCCACTTCCCCTCCTCATATCCTCAAATACCTGTATCTGGATCAGTTCTCTCCGATGTTCACAGATTTCTTTTCAGCTAATTAAGTGAATCTCTTTTGTAAAGCTTATCAGTGGGGAGCATGTAGGTGCCCTTGCAATGAGTGAACCCAATGGTAACTTATGCATACTACTATTTTTCTTCGTCTTATATTTATGGAGTTGTTGAGAACTATCTACCTTTGTTTATCTAGTTTTGCTGATTTGACTGTGTTGTCTTCAGCTGGATCTGACGTTGTTAGTATGAAATGCAAGGCTGATCGTGTAGACGGCGGTTATGTTATAAACGGGAACAAGATGTGGTGCACCAATGGTCCAGGTGCTCAGACATTGGTAATTTTCTTGTTTAGAATCATTTTCCCCTTCTTATGCCTAGCTATTATCATCTGTTCATGCTGTGTGAGATAAATGTTACCTAATATATAGTTTGTTCTTGAAATTTATTCTTGCTCTTCCAAATTCTTTTCTCAATGAGGTACATGTCGACCAACATATAGTCTATTCTTGAAATTTGCACTTCCAATTTGCTTTGCTTATGAGTGGGAGAGGGTTTTAGATTTTCTTTAGTTCACTTGGAGACTAGGCTAACATATATGAATACAAAGAACTTCTTGTTTCATATTTGAATTCAAAGAACTTCTTGTTTCAAAGTGCTTATGAGTGGGAGAGGGTTTTGGATTTCCTGTAGTTCACTTGGAGACTAGGCTAACATATATGAATACAAAGAACTTCTTGTTTCATGATACTGTCTCAAAGTAGCCATTAGTTTCACAGGGATGCCAGGGTTAACAGCTATACAGGTTGAGGGTCAGCTTTTATATTTGAGATGTCATTGTGCAACATTGTGCCCATGGCATGTATACTATGGTATGGGGAAGTTTCTTTCCTGTAGTGATCATGTTAGGCCTGAGGTTACGTTTCAGTGATCAGAAATGTTACTGATTTCCAAAGCATCTTCTTTAGTATTCAGTATATCATCTTTGTTGGTATGAATGTGAAGTGGGCTTTTCTCCTTTGTGTTCCAGTTGATGAGATACAATTTTACAGTTATCTTTCCCAATTAGGACATTATTAGAAAGAAAAAAAAAACCCATTCTTTCCTTGGGAATCACCTTGATGTCACAAATCATCTATGATCTTAACTGCAAGTTTTCATAGTCCTATGAGTTCAATACACAAAACGCTACACTTGCAACCATCGAATTGGCTTTCTTGTCTGTACTACTTCAGCAAATAAATTCCTTGTGACTGATTTGTGGAGTTGGGCTAGGTTGTTTATGCAAAAACGGACATCACAGCTGGCTCAAAAGGAATTACCGCATTCATTATTGAAAAGGGAATGCCCGGGTACTTGCGTTAAAGCTTATTTAATGGTTTTCATTTCAAACTTGCAAGTGGAACGTGTTGAATTTCATTGTGAAATATACTTGAGCAATTTTCTTATTTTAGGCTATAGCCTATTCAGGACTGGGCTTTGGGAAAAGCCTGTAGGTGGCATCTACACTATATTCAAAAAGCCTGTAGCTTTTGATGGTCCTTTTAACTGTTGGACAACCATAGGATCAATTTAAATTATGATTGTTACTGCCTCCTCAACTAAAACAAGCTAATGCAGAAAGAGAAAGATAAATAAGTACTACTGAAAAGAAGATGGACTGATATCCTCCTATCTATGCCCAAAGGATCCTACAGTGTTTCAAAAAGAACAAAATGAAGATTTCTTGGGATGATTAAAAGTAAAATGTATTTCTGGAATTTATATATGTAGGAGCTTGAAACAGGAACATCTTCAATCTTGCTGTTTTTGTAAATTTTCTTTCAATTGGTGATTGCAGATTCAGTACTGCCCAGAAATTGGACAAACTTGGGATGCGGGGAAGTGATACGTATGTCTTCATTGCTTTAAGTGAATTACTCTCTGTTGAAGTCCAGTTCCAGCTCCTGTTTTCCTTCCTTCTACTAATTGTGGCAATGGTCTGGGCAGATGTGAGCTTGTGTTTGAAAATTGCTTTGTTCCAGAAGAAAATGTTCTTGGGCAGGAAGGAAAAGGTTGCATTCGATTTTCTTGTAGTATTGTTCTCGAAGTAGATCACCTTAGTGATATTGGGTATATAATGTAAGCGACAACATATTACCTGCTGAAATATGGTTTCTCTTGTAACTTTGTGAACCTGATTGATCTGTTCTAGAAAATACCTGATGCCCTCTTACATGGGCCTTGCTGTGAATTTGCCACTACATGTTGAACTAGACGACAATGCTAATTGAAATGATAGACCTTGTGATTTTGTTTAGTTTGCTTCTCTGCGTATTGATGTTTTGTGTGTCCAAAATATTGTTTTAATCAAACATAGTTGTCAGGTCACATCATTGTGTCACTGTAATAGCTCAATAGAAATGTTTGTGGTTACCATTCCAGCCATCTATGACACAATATGCTCATATGATGGTTATCTTTGATTTCAGGAGTCTATGTCATGATGTCAGGGCTAGATTTGGAGCGGCTTGTATTGGCTGCTGGGCCACTTGGTATTATGCAGGCCTGTCTTGATATTGTGCTTCCTTATGTTCGACAGCGAGAGCAGTTTGGCCGTCCAATTGGTGAATTTCAGTTAATACAGGTTCGCAATTATTATTGACAACTATTCATTATGCTTTTCTGCAGTCTCTTCGCAAATAATTTTATCTCTTTTGCTGAACTATGGAGCTGCAATTACAGGGCAAAATTGCTGACATGTATACTTCTTTGCAATCATCAAGGTATGGGATTCTGATTTCACGATGCTCTGTTTTTTGTAATCATTAATTGTCACGTGGCAGCAGTCTATCATATCCTCTCTTTCTCAGGTCCTATGTGTATTCTGTTGCTAGGGACTGTGACAATGGAAAAGTTAACCCTAAGGTGCTGTTTGAATCTTGTTTTTCCTTTATTTTGTGTTTACTTGGGCTTTATTTTTCTTCTTGGTCCGAGGGTTACACTTCAGATCTTAATTCATTTTTTAATTTTGCGTCTCTAGTCAACATTTTGCTGTCTTGTCATTGTCAATACATCTTGTAAACTTGGGTCCATTGTAATGAAAATACTGCCTACTCTTTGTTGTCTTTGCTTCTCTTTTTTATTTTATTTTTTTGATTACTATTATATTTCATTCCATCTACATGAATGCTAAAGAGTGTGAGTGTTATATAGATTACTGGCCTGCTTTATAATAGCTTAATCATTTAGATAATATGTTCTTTTATAGTT
The DNA here is from genome assembly GCA_963930655.1 of Myrica gale. Lineage (NCBI taxonomy): Eukaryota > Viridiplantae > Streptophyta > Magnoliopsida > Fagales > Myricaceae > Myrica > Myrica gale. The sequence continues at coordinate 10,721,662 of OZ005618.1, forward strand.
TGGGGTTCTTTTTTTTTTTTTGCTATGTACAAAGCATACATTCATTTCAAGGTTATTGCGTGGGTCTGCTCCTGTGGGTATTCCCACGAGCACAATTTATACACAGGTTCCCTTTCTAGTAATTGAAGTGGTTGGCTTATTAAAAAATTGGGATAATTGTTTCTACAATATTATGAATCAATAAGAAGGGATCTATCATCTACTACTGCTACAATTGCCATGATGATGACAGCTATAAAATACTCGGAAAAAATTAGGTGGACTGAAGATCTGTTCACAAGACCATAAAGTTCCATGTGAAGAAATGCTGCAATGTTGGTACATAATTACCAGGTTGATTCCAGTTTTCATTTTAGGTTGATAAATGCGGACCCATTGAATGATCTGCCACCCCCTGCCCACTCTTTTGGTCCCCACTTTTCGTATTATTATAGTTTCTATTTTGCTGTTTCCCGTTGCTTCTATGAATTTTATTAACAAATGGCAATACTTTTTGGTTCGTGTGTCATGCAGCAGCTAATTATTTACTTATTTATCCTTTTAATCATTATGTACTTTAACCCAATACAAAATATAAGGTTCTCATGTCATAGCATAGAATGTTTAAATGGAAGTATAAGAGAACTTACTTGAGCACAAATTTTCAGGATTGTGCTGGGGTTATACTTTGTGCGGCTGAAAGAGCCACTCAAGTGGCTTTGCAGGTGAAAAGTTCACTGCAGCACTTCTACTTGCATACGTTTCTAGTTTTGCTCATATGATGGTTGAAGTTTTGTCATTCAGTGCATATTACTTGCAATTTTTTTAACTTAATTGTCACTTCAGTTCCTGTGGTATTGACTTATTGAACATGCTGGTCCCTGTGGTTCATTTTTTAAACATATAGGTCCTCCTGTCTATCAAACGTTAGCCTACAAACTGAGACAGGGTTCAGGATAGGCTCTCCAACCCTAACCCCAACCCCATATCGGTCTTCCATTAGCCGGCTAATTTTTGGTAGATGAAATGACCCATATTTCCAAAAAACGAACCACAGATATTATCTCGTTCAAAATTGCACCTTAAAAACTGATTTGTTAAAAGTCAATACCACAGGGACTGTAGAGGTAATTAGACCTTTTTTTTTTATCATCCTGACTCCTAAAGAATCTGTTTATGCCACATGAGAAATGATCTTTAGTTAAATAAGCTAAAAAATATCATGAACATCTGTAGTAGGCCTTGCAAGGTTTTATCATCCTGCCTCCTAAAGAATCTGTTTTGCACTAGGAGATCATTATTGCTTGGATGACCTAACTGAAGCCTGGAACAACAAATTTATGTATTCGTGTGACCGTGTCCATAGGTTTTTCACTTAGAGAAATGTAAAACCGATCAAACAGTGCCCTTCCTTTTCTTGACCTGGGACCAATATCACCAGAGCAACAATAGAGTTCTACAGAACAATGGACTTCACCAATATAAGTACACTGTCTTGAGGAATAGTTTGCAAACCGTGTCGTTCACTTCTGATATATCTGATGTCGTTCACTTCTGATATATCTGATGTTGCAGGCCATACAATGCTTAGGCGGTAATGGATATGTGAACGAGTATACAACTGGTCGTCTGCTTCGAGATGCTAAGCTTTATGAGATTGGGGCAGGGACTAGTGAGATCAGAAGAATGATTATAGGTCGTGAACTCTTCAAGGAGCAATAGGAGAGAAGCAATGAATTCTTCTTAAGAGGTACTGGTTTGAAGCATACCCAAGTAGTCACTTTGTTCCTTACAGGATGGCTCCCCCTGCTGTGAGTTTTCTCTACAATGAAATGTTAGATTTGGCCTCATGGAAAGTGGGGGAGAACAAAAATGTCTGATAAATATTTGCTGGTTTATTCATTGAATAAGCTGCAATTTAAATCAGCAACTTCACTTCTTACTATAGAACGTTTTTCTTACAATGTCTCTCGTTGAAATCAAATCATCAAAAGCTTCTGAACATTTTGATTTACTACTGAAATGGAAACATTCATCAAACACTTCGGATATGTTAGTTTGCAAAAGTATTCTAGGAGAAACACTCAAACTCCAACAACTTTCGCACAAATTTTAATATCTTTTCAAAAAAAATTCTAATAAATCTTCGCTTTATACTATTTCACCAAATTCTGATATTTTTTTATTAAAAAATTATATCAAATCATCTCTTCCCAGACTTTTTTACAAACTCTAATAAAAATTAAATATTTTTATAACTTTTCACTTATTTTTACACATCTATAAAATTCCAATCTATATAAATATTCACAATTCTATCAAAATTCTAAATTTTTTATAATTATTTATAAAAAAATCTCAAAATTTACTATCCCAACTCTGTCGATATGGTATCAGCTATAGATTTGATTTCCATTATGTTTTTTTTTCTGGAATGAGAAATTTTTGTTATCATTTCAATTTAAACGACTTAGGTGATGTTTGGTTTGGAAAAAATATCTAACTTTTTAAGAAATTTTTGAAAATCTCAAAATCTCAAAATTTTTATACAAATTCTAACATCTTTTCACACCAACTTCAATACTTTTTCACAAAACAAAACTACATTAAATCTTCTCTCTTCTTATTTTTTAACAAACAGTCTTTTCTTTATTAAAAAATTTTCATCAAATTCTCTCCTTATTTTTTTTACAAACTTCAATAGAATTCATTTTACAATCAAACAGTACTAAACTTTTTCATCAACTTTTTACAAATTTTTAGAAAAAGTCGCTCAAAATTTTTTCATACAAACTCAAAATTCTTAAAAAAAAGTTTGCTTCACCTTACTTTGGACAGAAACTAGGGAAAACTATTGATATCTACTTGTGGAAATAGTTAATGCAAAAGAAGGATTAAGGTACAATCCTTAATGGGATGGCAATTGCTGAGATTTTTTAGTATTTTAACGGTTCATATCTTTTCTGAAAGCAAGTCATATGACTTTAAATGAGGGGTACTTAATCAGCTCTACATGCTAAGTCATCGAGTATTTTTTAATGGTGCACATGGTGAAAAATACTCGATGTAGCGGGCACTTAATCAGCTCTACATGCTAAGTATCACATGCTGATAGCTAGGGGCCTTATGGCTAGGGCAGTATATTTTCTTACTTTTTTTATTTTCTCAAAATTTTCATTGCAATTAAATAGTTCATATCTTTTTTCTTAATGTCTCGAATAAATCCAAGGCTGCAGGAGAGTTTCAGATATAACCGTATGGCGATAAGGTCAACAATAGAATAGGACTCGTGTTGCTTTTGATGACCGCCAAAGCAATGCCGTCTTTATTCCGACGACTTCCTCTGTTTTGTTAAGGATCGACACGCGATCAAACAATTTCCAATATAAACTGGGCTTGTATAAGATGACTATTAAAGCTGGTAGTAACGCATCAGGGTGGTGGAATATTCATACAAAATTCTTGATTTTTTTTTCTTTTTGTTTGAAAGAGATCGTTAACTATCTTTTCTTATCTAAAGCAATGCATGGATCTCTACTAGATATCTTGTATTTTCTCAAAAACCGATTTTGATAATGATACGTTTAGAATCTATAAGATTGATATTCGAATATTTCTGAGTAGAAGGTATTAATCCTGCTCACCACAAACTCACCCAGATGTGCATTCGATTTAGAATTCCTAAAGAATAGTAAGCACTTCATTAGGCCGTCTATAACTTATTTTCCATTAATGGTGTCTATGGACCAATGTATCAAGGTCTCATTTCTGTGATGAAGCCAACCGCTTTGCTGGTGATGGTGGCAGCAGCAGCTGCTGCTTTTGCTTCGTACAACATGTTGAAAACCTCGAGTTTTAGACGACAAAGAGCAATCTACAGTCATTACTAGTAATGGAAGTAGGTGCCAAATATAAGAAACAACAGGTCTCACGGTGCTGCGAAGAACCATTGATATGCCCCCCCGGTTTGGGCAATGGAACTTCAATGTTCAGCACGTTCTTTGGCAATGGCAACTACTGAACTTAGAACTCAGTAGAAGGAGATAAGCACCTAGATGCGGTGCCGATAAGTCGCACATACCAACTAAAATAAAACATAGCCAATACTAATTCTTAAACCCTAATTACAGTGGGAGAAGAATCTGGCTGACCCACTGAGGAAGACTTTGAGGGTTCCATTACCACTGGTGCTTGTTCCAAACAGCTCTGAGTATCATCGCTGATCATTCCAATGGTCATCTTCTCCACCTCTTCTCTGGTATATATATGGATCTTGGACACCACATTACAGAAGTCGCTGCCACCAAGGAAAAAAGAATACACGAGTTGCAAGTCATATCTAAGGTCTTCAAAAAGAACCACAACAAAAAGGATTCACAGTGCCTGTTGCACCACGGATGTGCGGGAATAGACATTATTCACAGTCGATTTAGGTAGTTGTAAGTTATCTACCTCTTTCAGTTAATGCTGAAAAAAAATAGCTTCACCATGTGCACTCTCTCTCTTAGTTCTTTTTCCCCAATATGCACCTCTCCCTAATGTGGTCAACCATGATTTCCAAAGTTAGGGTTCAGCCCACCAGGAGTGATAGTCAGCCCCTAGCTGGACAGACTCCAGGACAAGGGGGTGCAGTGTACTAAGACATATTGCTATGCCCCTAACCCCATTTTTCTTTCAATGTGAATATGCCAAGGAGAGTAAATGCATTTGTTTTATTACCATTTTGCAATAATTTGGCAAGAGAAATAACAGAACGTTGATCCATAAGAGAGAGACTTACTGCCATGGGTCATCCCCAACAACCATTACGTCATTCTCACTGTCAGTATACAAGATCCGCCATCCTTTATCAGGATCTTGCAGAAGGCCTTCCATGCTAAATAGCCGCTCTAGTTCACTCAGCAGGTCACCATATCCATTCAGTCTAGAGAGATCAATGGCTCTTCCTACTAAGCTGCCTTGCTTGTGAACCTTCACTAATGTTATGCAAAATAAGTGGGAAAGTACCAAAAATGCATGCAACTATCCAAAGTCGACGTTATTGTAGCTTACCTTAGTACAACTCCTCTTACCAGAAACTTGTGAGCTTGGAGCTTCTCCAGTCAAGGAAAAACCAAAAAGTTTACAGCCAGTCACATGCCCACTAAATGTTTCATCTTTAGGAATTCTCGTGGTCACTCCTAAAGTGGGAGCAGCAGACAAGTTTTCTGCTGGCCTGTGTTCATTTGGTAGATTTCTTTGTCCAAATTCACTCGATACAACTCCTGTCTTAAGAGAAGATGAGTTGAATAAGAAATTCTCTCTTGGTACGTTCGTTGCATAAGAGTGCATTCTGGGATTTTGGCCAGCTTGGTAGATGCCACTATAAGGAAAATATCTTTGAAGGTTCTCTGGTTGCAGGGCATAGAAATTGAGTTTTGGTTCTTGATACATGTTAAAAGAGTCGCAACCAGGATTTGGTCTTCCCCAAGCATCTAAATTGAGTTCAGATTTTCTTGTGAGAGATCTCAATGGGCATATTTCTTGACCTTGCAAGACCTTCGGATATCTATCAGATTCCGCAAAGCCTGTGTAGGTGATGGGATGGGGCTTCAAAAACTCACTAATATTTGACTTTCCTAATCCAGCTGATGCTCGATTTTGATATGCAGGGGATCGCATCTCAAAATCCAGTGGGCGGTTTACAGTATCACATCCATAGAATGGTGATACGAAACCTGCATTTTCTTGACCTTGCAAGACCTTAGGAGATCTAACAGACTCCTCAAAGTCCAAAACCCCTACCCCTCCTGCTGCAAGAAAAATTATATGTCAAAGTCAAATTAATGGGCAAATACACATTATTAGAAGCTAGTATTCCCGTCTCAATGTGAAGATATGAACCTGTGACAGGGTTGTCAGGTGGGGGTGCCTGCAGACTTGTCCTCAGTTTTTTAAGCCGTGGAGAAGACTGAATGCTCAACGGTGGGAGGGAAACGGAAGGATCAATTTCCCACGGGGAAACTCGATCTTCACGATCACTTCCAATATCCTCATCCCATCTGACCTGTTGCATATTATAAGAAGAATATTACTACTAAATGGGTCACAACATGATTCTTAGAGAACCCTAGTTTCTCAAAAATGAGTTTCAATACACAAAAGTGATTTATGTAGTGTATTCAAAAAATGCATTTAAATGTCACGAGAGCAGTTTAGGAAAAAAAATGGCACAAGAGCAGTCCATTGACGGGTCCACAAGGGTCATATTAAATTCTACTTTACACCAAAGATTCATCAGGATGGCCCCAACAATCTGCAGTCGAGAATGGTGCTATGGATGATTACTGGATTCTAGAATGGCTGTTAAGATATTATTGAATCATCAAGAGAAATTCCTTAGTGCACCCTATTTTTTTCTTTTTTGGGGGGATAGGAACTTAGGACTAACTTAGAGGAGTAAGAGAAGGTACATGGAAAATAAATGTTCATAGATCAAGAAGAAAGCTTACAACAAAATCACAGTAAACCTAATGGAACATCAAATTTAAGAACCTTCTCTGCAGTTAATTATAGGTAAAGAAAGATAACAAGACTAACCATCAAACATCTCCATTTGGAATTAGGCCACCGGTAGGGATCCGTATCACTTATTCCAGTAACCACGCCACTAATTCTGCAAGAAGCAGAATCTGATATTATATTCTGAAAACAGAACATCACACGAAAAACATGTTGGTTACGCTATATGATCAAATAAAATCAAAGACCTTCTTTCTGGTGAGTCATCCATTTCAAATCTTGTTTTGAACCTTGTCCCAATGGTCACTGGATTGGAAATGCATTTGACATACTTTTGGTAGGATATGACAAACTCTGCGTGACTGGCCCTGCAATTCAGCATCTCCAAACATGTTACAGAGTTCTTTCTCTCCGAGCATAAGCCAGAACCAGTATGCTTTCAAATTTCCAAGATTGGTGAAAAGAACAAATAGACACCTTTTCCAATGAATATGCACATAACTAATATTAAATTTTTTTTATATGTATAACTAATATTATTTATAATCGCATTAGTAGTCCTTTCCAGCTTGGGAAGACTTGAAAAGGCACAAAAGAAAGGTTACTAAAGAACCGTGAAAACACATTTGAACGGGTAAAAAAGAGATATAAGATTCTAACTCTACATACATTATTAGAGATCGTAGATCTCTTTCAACAAAATTTTGACCATATTCTGAAATGTTTCATAAAGATTTCTTGTTGAATATTTGTCCTGCTTCGTATGTGATTGAAAACTTTAAAACTACTTAACAGCAAAGGAATAAGAAAGAAAAGGGGGGAAGGGGGGGGAAGAGAGAGAGAGAGGGAAACATTTCATGCCTCCCAAGGGTGAATGCTTCCATGACTCCACACCAAACAGAATAAATGACTCTTTTGGAGTTATTTGATAACTCAATATCTGAGAAATCCTGCCCCATCCCAATGAGGGTAGCTGTACCGAGTTATTGTATTATTATTGAACGCATTTCACATAATAACAGTAAATGGAACATTCTATAGAATTAACAGCTCCCAAAACTTTCCATCAAAGTCACTATGTTGCAATAAAAGGATCCTCTACATGAGTCTCCGAAGTCCTCAAGGTAGCTGCCAACTCAAGCTTAAGCTTAGATGGGAAACGTTGGACATATTCAAGTTATTTTAGTACGTTGTATTTTAGTATGTTGGGCTTGACCTTACTAGTAATTTTTTTATGGGTAACTTGTGATTTGACCTCCCATGGAAGTTGTAGTGTAATTAATGTTGGAGCTAGTATAATATTCTCTTTTGATAATAGAGATTTGGTGGAGCACAGATCCATCTATCTTTGTCCTTCCGACTCTCACAAATTAATCCCTCACAGAAATTTGGTTTGGTGTTGTTTGTAGCGGCCTGGGTATTTGCATGTATGTTTTAAATAAAAAATAAGGGTATCTCAGGATCTTCTCCGGTCGTTGCAATCTTCAGCAACACGTTGACTTATTCAGATGCTTCCCTTTCTTCACCAATAGATTTTGGGCTTAAGTTCAGACTCGCAGTATATGTTTTAGATAAGGGATTTTATGAGGTATCAAAGTATATGCTCACACTGTGGTTCGCACATAGTTGTCGGCTACTTAGATTTCTAAGCTACAAATCATCCACACATGAACAAAGATCCACTAGATTCCACCCAAAAGTTATAAATTAGTACTCGTAATTTCCACTAGGAAATTAGGCGCTCTTTATTTGTGTATCTAAAGCTGGGTTAGCCATTCACTTCAGAGTAACCTAAGGTCTTAAAACCCTTAGTTGTTCCTTCGCAAAAACACTCCGGCAATGCGTCTACTACACTTCTTCTTCATGATTGGTTATTGATGAGATTCAACAACAGAAGGATTTAGGAGTGTGAAATGAACTATCTCCAACACCGACTGGCTTTATTTTTGGAGGAAGTAGTTTCATCTGAGTAAGCAAGCATCACTAGCACATTACATGACAAGAAATGAAGAAGTGGCTGATTTACACGTCCTCTTCCAGCATATTTGCCACTTTTCTCATAAATGTAAGGGTTTCAAATTGGCTCTCTTCATCGGATTTGCTGTGTAAGCAAGGGAAAATTTCAGGGCATAAATGCATGCCTTTGACATGATCCATTATAATTGAAGTATCCCCAGACAAAGGGGACACTGAATTAAAAAGTCCATGGCTTCTAAAGTACCTTCCTATTTTGATTCATGGACTGGGACAACTAAACTGAGATACTTTTAGACCATCATATAGGCAAAAGCTTCATATGGAAACTGCTGATAAATGAAATTTTTGTAGGATGCAGGCATATGTGCGGAGGGCAGATTTGAGGAAAGAACACTGAGCAGGTCCGCAAGATTTTGTGATTCTCAAAGTTGAAATGTTACCAGAAAACAAAGAACCCGCTGGTGGGTCAATTTGAGAACATGTTAAGGAATGACAGTGAAGCTTAGCCTCTAATGAAATATTCGGGACTAGCAAAGTGCAATAGGAGGTGAATGCAGAACATTCAGGTCAAAGTCAAATCACAACAAAGTTATGAATCATTAATGCTACATTAAATAAAAAGGGACACTCTTCCCCCCATCTCCCAAAAAAAGAACAGAACACAGGATCTAAAAAACTGTAAGAGATTTAAAAACTGCAAGAAGATATTAAAAAAATAAACGGTTTACAAGAAGGAAGAAGCCACTGTGATGTATGTTACTGAAGGATCCAGAATTAATTGTTGCAACCATCTTTGGACAAGGTTGGATCCATGGGACAAAAATGGAAGCTCCCAAAACCATCTGCACAGACTTTGCAGTGCAGATCTTATAAACAAATGCAGATTTGAATAGTTGCTAAAAATACCACCCACCATTCGACTACCCTGGTTATCTAGTCATACACCACGACCCATCTATGTAATACAAATATATAAACTGACTGCCTGCGCATTCATGGAGGAAAGGCTTGTGAGTTATAGCCATGCTCTACAATCTCAACTAAACTGCTGTTATTCAGGGCATTTAGGATCTCTCTCAGTCCACTATATAAGTAATGTCTTCTAGGCAGCGCTGTGGTCCTAGTGCCTGTGTTATTGTGCTTTTCACAAAGAATAGGATTCACTTCCCTTTCTATTTCTAAGTTTCTTCATTTTTTCGACAGCATAAGTTGAGATAGGACCCATAATCCGTATAGGGTCTTGTCTTCCTCATCCAGTCTTGTCCCCTAAATCAGGAACCGAAAATCCAATATGCTAGCATACTCAAGAACTGTCCTATCAGGTTTCTTATAGTTTCCATACAGGCTATCATCACCTAGGTAACCACACAAGCCCTAAACCAGAAGAGACAGCGACAGCATACTTGAGCTTGTGGGCTATTAATGTAGGACAAGCACCTATTCTTAAAGAGAGAGAGGTGGCCAGGACATTTGTTAATCTTCGTATGATTTATTTATGGGTTTCCCTAATGACACTGGGATTCCATAAATGTTCTGATAACTCTAGCATTTGGTTTTCCTATTAACTCCAAAATAGGGATTGTTTTATTTCCTCTTTTTCTTTTCTTGTAATTTCCAGGTAACTTTAATAACAGGAAAGTATTGTTTCTTTTTCTTCCTTGTTTGTTTAAAGATTTAAGGGAAAAAAATATTTTAGCTGCTGTTGTTTTAGTATTGGAAGAATACTTTATTTATGTTCTCAGGGAAAAATTTCCAAAACCCCTAATTTCATCCTTTTCTTCTAACATTGCGTCTCACCCACTTTCATTATGTTTATAATTTCAGCTGATTTTAGACAACAGTTTAAAACTATAATTCTAAAAGGTAAATCTTCTTTGTTAAAATTAGCTGATGATGGATAATTAGTACCTTGGACTGTAGAAAACATGAAACACGCTCTTCGTGGATATTGCATTGGCTACTGGAGAAAGCACTTTCTGATAGGAATTCTGGTTCCCAACAATTGAATCAGGAAGGCCATTTCTAGGTCGAACAGCTCTTCTAATCCCCAACCTCAGCTCTCCATTTTCACCCCTAGAAAGACAAACATAAATAATTGAAGATATATTAAGCATACAAGATGGTGGACGCAAACGGGGACATTTGGACACCAAATGGAAAAGCTTTGCAAGTTCTTTTGGCATAGCATTGATAAATTCTGCTATGTTTTTAGTCCGATAAGTCGCATAGGAAATTTGTGTCTTTTCATGTATAGAGGCCTTTTAACATGCTGAAGACATAATTTTTTTCGTGTGGTGAATAAATGTTTTTTATTGAAAAAATAACTATGAAATTTGGTCTCGTTCCTTTCCTAGGAAAATGATAGAATTTGGTTTCGATCCAGTGAAAACTGAAATGGGGCGACTGCCATGTGGTGTCCAAACATCAGCAGAAATCTGATTATGCGTAGATACCTCAAAAAGAGCACTGCATCCCCCGAAACAAGATTCTTTTGGCTTACAAAAATACTCCATCCTGTAGTAAGCAGATGCCGCCTTGGCTGACCTGACAAGTTATAAAACATAATACTGCATCAGTATATCGATGTCTTACACAGAACGGCAGATTTATTTCAAAATACCTCTGTAAATATGTCGAAACCTCCACTCCACCCCGTGCAGGTCTTTAGCGACAAGCTCTTGAGATGGCCTCTGCTGCTTATAATCCTGCAAGAAAGAAAATTCAATCATTCTTGCAAGTCAATTTTATCAGATTGAATCACCTAAATTATATGTTTAAAAAGTTGAAAATATAATATTTTTACCAAAGGAGGGAAACAGTCTTCAGCAGCTCTACGAGGAACAGAGAACCCTCCATGGGTGCTGGTATCAGAAGCCGTAAGGGTTTTGCAGAACATATGAGGAGTAGACTTTGTAGGCGATCCTCCACCTCCCGCCTCATCCATCCCCAACTCTTCAAGCTCTTTGCCCTCTAACTTCTTTCCCACCGACTACAGAACACCAAAATTTACATCATAATCTCGAATAATATATATTTGAACTACCTCCCACAACAAAAGAGTACGCTAGAAGGAACTTCAATTACAAAGTGATATGAACCTTACAAGTTACCAGAATAGAAGCCTGGAAAAGATTAAAAAGAAAAGTACTTGACTTATGATACTAGCAGTCGCTAAAACCAAGCAGGTATAGTATCAACTAAGAACCATACCTCTGGCTGAGGAAGCAAAGTAACCTGCGTATAGACCTCATCATTCTCCTTATTAGCCTGTTTTATGAGAGAATATACATCACAACGAAATCAAAAGACACAAGAACTTGAAATGGTGTGAGAGCTAAACTGGAGGAAGCATACAAGTCAATCGAGAAAGAGAAACTCAGAACTCACAAGCAGCAGGATATTTACAACCCTGCAGAAGATCTGTGGTTGGAGATCAAAGGTTGGCATCTCCATGGGAGAGAAACAAGAGGATGAGGCAGCCTGTTCTAAGTGGCCTTGAGGGAAGTAGACAACCACATTTCCTCTCTTGGGAAGAGAGGTGAGAGGGCCAGCACAAGCATGCCAAAGCTCCAGATAAATTGAAGAAGACACAGGAGCTGCAGACGAATTTGAAGAACATGAAGAAGTTGAAGAGGACAAACAACAAACACAACCACCCTTGCCACAGTCCCCATTACAATATGCATTCTTCTCCACCTCGGTCACTGCATAATTCAGATCAATTTCCATGAACACCTCAGTGCTGTTCGTGTAGCTGAATAGGAGTACAACCAAATAACCAACCCACCAGCGAATTATTAAAAATAGAAAAGAGGAGGGGATGTAGGTAATCAAGTGGTCATAAGAAGGGTACCACAACGCCAAAACTATAGAAAATTGGAAATGGGGTCAAATCGTGGTATGGAATTCATATTTTTTTAGGGGTACCCACAAAGCTAAAACAGGCGAAGAATGGAAGCGGATGAATAGAAAACAACAAGAAAGTCATGTTTGGAAGGATACTAAGCCAGAGGGGTAAAAGATGAGAAGAAAAGACGGGTATCAAATAATAACAAGAAATTCAAAGTATGATTCCTCGCCCATTTGCAGGTACTGAGAAGAGGGAGCAGAAGCAACAGACATAGACAATTGCACAGGAAGCACAGAAACAAAAGGTAAAAATAACCCAATGCGGTAGTGGCTTCTGGACTTGCGACTGTTAGAGAGATAGAGAGAGACTGTGTTGGGTGGGGGGGACAGGCAAAGACAGTACAGAACACGCACTCCCCCACCCCCTCTCCCCTTTGCTTTGTCCTAGCTTTATCTTTTTCCCCTTTTTTTTAATAATTTCTTTTGCTGTGCGTGAGGCCCCCTCCACCGAGACAAAAGGGGGGCTTTCATTCAATGCTGCAAAAGCCAATTTCCCCCCGGGTTACTTCACCAACAAAAACCAACCCATTTAGAAAAACCATCTAGTCATTTTGTTACCGTCTTTTAGCAACTCTCGAGTAAAGTGTCTATAACACACACAATAAAACTAAGCTCCAAACCACCATTGAATGCATACTCATCTTCACCTGTGTTGCATCCACTTAGGGTTGAGATATCAGACCAGACTCTGCCACAGTGTTTCATTAATATCAAAAAAAGAGGCGGAGAGAGAGAGAGTTGTCACTGCAAACTTTGGGCCTCGGGACTTTTGGCGGCAATTATCGTGGGCGCGTTGTTAGTTGTTAAGGACTCGGTGACTCAGAGAGCTCTCAGCAGTCCCATTCTTTGTGTATCTCAAGTCTCATCAGTCATCACTCTTTGTTCGTTTATATTTTTTCCCATTAGATACTGTTTCCACTCGACCTCAAGAGAAGTGCATTCAACCGCTTTCTTGGACTTTTTTTGCAGGACTCGATGCTTTTTCTTTGATCAGCAAACTGAAAATGGGGATCTTGATCAGCCACTAGCAATGCCTCTCTGCAAAGAAAATTTCACACCTATATATATAATCCATATCAACTAGCAGTATCAGGGGCTGGAAAAAGCTTCTACAAATACAAAACCCAAATGCCAAAAAAAAGTGTTGGGAACATATTTCGACAGAATTTAGCTTTTGATTCTCATATTAAACAAAACACAAGTCTCCTAATGAGAATGTTAGAAACAAACTTAGTCCACAAGTTGAATTTTGAACTGAATAGTATAAATGCGACTTGAATGTAATAGGCTCTCACATGCCAAAACTAGTAGGAGGAATGAATTTATTGACCCACTATAGCAGCTCAAAAAATAAAAGCCTAGGAGGAGGGAATAATTCACCACATTTTATAGCTAACTTTTTGCTGGCATAATTTAAAGGCTATTTTTTAATCCTAATTAAAGAAAATGCTCATCCTTTGCTTATAAGTATAAAAAATATATGAGTTGACTATAACTAAGGGTGGGTTTGTTTTGTAAAATTTTAGGTATTGGGTTTAGTGAAAAAATGAAGAGAGGTAATTTTTTATATTTTTTGTAATGAAAAGTAATGATTTGATAGGGGGAAGAGAGATTATATTATAATATTTTATTGTGTTAAAATTTTAGAGGGTGTAAAATTTTACAACACGAACGCAGCCTAAGTATTAAAATAATTGTAAAACAAAAAATCTTGTTGACAACTGTTAAAGATAAAGTAAAATTTTCAAATAGAGAAGACTATAGGCACAAAGATGATATTAACATAAATTTTTAATTAAATACCTCACAAAAAGAAGAATAATTTTTTACTTATTTTAGAAGTATTGTCATTAATTTTTTTTAACAATTTTTCATACATTTTAATATTTTTTTACAAAATTTAATAACTTTTGCATTAATCTCCAAAAAATCTACCCCGCTTGTCCATCCAAACTTTGATTTTAGAAGTATTTGTCATTAAATTCCTTATTTTAATCTTTAACTTTTTACTTTTATAAAGTGCTTAATTGAAAAGTATATAAAAAAATATTACGTACATATTATTAGTATTTTTTTAATTAATAATATAGCATTTATTTTATTACATGATGTTGCATAGTATATTGCTTGAAAGCTGAAGATTATGCAGATAAGTCCCGGGGCTCCACGCAAAGGATAAGCGAGTGATAGATACAATCGGGAGGCCTGCGCCTTTGGCGCTGCTCTGTAGCCCCCACCACATACATTCTCCCCCTCTCTCTCTATCTCTCTCTCCTCGTTATTCACACACAGATTTGCCCTGCTGGTTCAGCGTAATTTACGAAAGTATCCCTCCCCTGTCTTTCTCAATTCCGGAATACGTTTCGCTCTGACATTTGCAGCGCACGAGCATTTACAGCGCTGTTTCCCCCCCTCTAATTCTATGCTGTTTTGGCGCGGGGGGGGGGGGGGGGGGGGGCAATGCCACCCGTCTTCCTCATTTGTGTTTCTCAGCTCTATCATGCACGATGGACCCCTTACTCCCTCCTCTGCTCTGCAGTAAAGTAAAAAAATTGTATTTGTATCTTTATCTTGTTTTTTTTTTTTTGTCTTATCTGTTATTTATGATTTGAATTACTAATTTCAATAATTAATATTTTAAACTATTCTTATTTATGGTTATTTTTTAAATTAAGATCCGAGGGTTAAGATTATATCACCTTACTTCATTTTTATTTATTTTCATAATACATGCAAAAATCAATCAATCCCCTCAAATTTCAATTTATTTTATTATGCCTCTCAAATTTAATGTGAATTGACCTAAATATCCATCAAATATAAAAATTAAAAATAACAAAAATGAATAATAAATTAAAAATATAATATATTATATTTTAAAAAATACTACTTTTTATTTATATGTGCTTTTTTAATTCTTCAATAATTTTAAAAAGATTTATACTTTCACCAAAACACTCCCTTCTAGAATTTTGTATTTGTAAGGACTAACAAATTAATTTTACACCTTAGCCCATGCATTTTGGATCTTCTAGTGTTAGCTTGTGCCCACTTTTATGGGAAGTCAAGACTTCCAAACGGCTGCTTTCAATGTACCCTCTTATGTCATTTTTTGCACTCTTAATATCTATGTGGAGAACTTTAGCCCTCGAATGGAAAATACATTGATGGCAACAAGACAGCTTTAATTCAGTGACAAATGAAATGGACAAAAGAATGGCAGCCACAGCTTCTTTTTCACCTTTGAGAGAGCAAGGTTTTCTCTCTTCTTCTTTTTTTGTTTGTTTTTTTTTGGTTGAAAGGGTGGAGAACTTGCATAACCTTTAAAGTATGAATGGACCTGTCAAGGGCAACTGAAATTATATTACTATAACTTCGTTTTCTGCAAAATACCCAGCTTGTGTTGGGTACGAATAGGTATATATATATACTATAACAACTCACGTTAATGATAGATATATAGATATAATATGTGCCACGACTCGAATGCAGTATTGAGTATGTTTTCCATATACTGCAAGAGTGGTAGTCCATTTAATTTCTGAGGTTTCAAAATAGGTGTACTTTGGAGCTTGGGGCAAGAGTTCCGTAGATTTAACTCCTCATCTCTAAAATCAACTATACTTTTGTGAGACAGATGGCATTTCCTCTTTCTAATTAGATGGGTAGTTATGGTTTAATCCGAACATTATACAACGAGTGAAAGTTATTATAACTAGATAATAGGTTATGCTGGTCAGCCCTTTCCCTATCATCTCAAGCAACATAAAAATAGTATGTCATTTATATTTTTCCCATAAGAAATAAGTCATATTTTATTTAGTTCATTTCAAAATCTGGTTTTCAAGTCAACAAGAGAGGCAAAAATAATGCTTCTAATTTTCTTCATGTTTTTTTTCCTCAGCAAACATTCAAAATTACAGGCCAGATCATGGTTGAAATTGATCGATCTTTGCCATTCTACAGGATAAAATTGAATTGTATATTTATATGGACGTCGGTCCAGTGTCTAATTGATCATATTATTATAATTGGTTTTCAAGTTCTAATGAGAGACCTTGAGAGAAATAGGTAGAACTTGCAAATTAAACTTTCGTTTCCATGGGTTCTCCAATGGAAGGTCAAGTATTCGGATCCCTACCAGAAAAACAATGCACTCTGCAATTGATATTTACACACATGCACGGCCTTCACATGTCTACAAAAGACAGGCTTGAAACGGACATAGCATTAGAACTTTTCTCTGCTTTTGAGCTTATAGTTTATGCAAGTTCCATGGAACACTAGCTCAGTCCAAATTGCTCAAACCTAAAGTTTACCCCATTGAAGCAAATCTTGAAATCTTTTTACAGAGAGAAGCTGCAGAACTGATGAATCTTTACCTAAAGGCATGTGTTTGGAGCAATCAATGGTAGGGTTGCTTTCAGGTTTAAAACTTCACGTAAATTGAAATACCAGTAAACAGAAAATAAAGTGACGAGCAGCTATCTACTGTATTATATTAGAGATCTCTTGTACCTCGAGAAGAAACAGCGTAAAAAGTTTTAGATCGTAGATGGAAGCTTCACATACGAGTTGTCACATACCCTTTTATTCTTTTGGATCTCTCTTTTGAAAAGAAGTGTTTTTAAGTTGCCTATTTCCCTGCAGCATATATTAAAGAGAGAATACGTGACCATTCACGCCTTTTTGAATGCACGTGGGATTGAATTCCTCTCGTTTTTTTTTTTTCAAAAGGAAGCTAGCTAGCTAGGGTAAATAATGACACAGATACTGAGATGTTACACCAACATTTGTTTCTGAATATAATTAGAGGGCCGCTTTATCAAAGGCCAATTAATTAACACAAGTGTCCGTGCCTGCTGGCTTAGATACAGCGTGCATCGGGGACTCGGATTCCTTCCTTATTGGAAAAATGACAACGCATTAATAGATTTATCTAATGATTTATATTAAAATATTAAAAAAATTTAAAAATAAAAAAAATTTATATATGTAATATAGACTATTGGATGAACTCATTAATGTGTTGTCATCTGTCCAATGATATGTTAGGACTCATTAGGTAATTCTCTATTAGGAGGGAATCCTTTCCCGGAACGGTACAGAACTCTACTACACATATATGGAGAGTTGGAAGCAGAGAGAAAGAGATAAAAGGAAGCCCAAAAGCAGTCCCTCGAGACTCATGTCGTTTACTTTCTGCTGCTCCACGTCCCCCACTCTCTGCTTGACAAACACTACTCTCTGTGTTTTGTGTGGGATCTGTGGGGGAATCTGACTTTAAAGGGTGTTTGTTTGTGGAAATATTGGAATTTTAAAAATTTTGGGTATTGAGGTTTGTGAAAAAGTATAGTATTTTATAGAAAAGTGAGGAGAGAGAAGATTTAATCGAATAATATAATATTATTTTATAATTTAATGAGAATAAATGTATTATTTTATGATTATTTGAAAATATTGAGAGGTGAAAATATTGAGAAACAATAGTACCCTTTCTATTTTTGTGTATGTTTTGTTTCGTTTAGCTTTCCCTTCTTTAATTTCCCATCGCCCGCATTCATCGTACCCTTTCTCAATTCTCATATGTCCATGTCTCCCTGAGCACAATGAAAGCTAGATAACCATAATGGCACTGATACTGAGATGCCATGCATGCAACAGTGGTGGTGGTTGTTGGTGGGATAATATTCTCTATCTGGGTATGCTTTTTGTATATTTGTTCGTAAACTATATAAAATATAATCGCATACCCATTTTATTCTGGGGGAATCAGACAAGGAACCTTCACCAATCAACCCTAAACCTAGAGAATGTTTATAAAAATTAAATTACAATTATTTGGCATGCCTGAAAACTAAACCCTAAGGCTTTGTAGAGAGAAGGGAAAGAAAAAAACGCCTCAAGGATTGCATGCTTAAGACCCGATCTAAGGAGTTGCATGCTTAAGACCCGATCCAAGGAGTCTGGTGTAGTGTTGTAGCCTTAAAAAGCTGGCCTAGACAGGCTTATGTGCCTCAAAAAGGAGCCCCAGCTGCAGGCTGTCTAATCCCAAAACCATACTCTCGGTGGGCCTGTGCTAGGGGACAAATGGTATCCCCATGATTACAAACTTGCAATTAGAGCATCGCAAGCATAACTAAGGTGCTTTTAGCAAAGTCTAATATTTGACGACAAAGACGACGACGACAACAAAAAGAAAAGTCGAGGGTCACACGTTCATCATTGATTTTTTTAAGGATAATATGGTTATCCGGAACATTATAATAGAGATGAGATCTTGTGGTTTAGGGCTAAGATATGGTTTTGGAGCTCTCATGATCTCTTAATTATGACAGGAAAAGGATTTGAGCTAGAGGGGACAAGACACCTTATCCATCTCTCACGCCACATCAAGTGGATAAAAGTAGCTTAGAAATCGCATTTTCTTCCTCAAAATGTGTATAGCATAGACGAATATGAAAAATGTAGAACTTGAGTGATTTCAGACACCGGCGGAATCAGGATCGAAATCTATGAGTGTCGAATTTTAAAAGTGAAATGACAAAAAAAAATTCCTTCGTAATGCAAAACATTATCTTAGAGTTACAATGTCGAAAATTAAAGACTAAAAGTATTAAAAATATTGGAATACATGTACCATAATATGTACTGCGACTGAGAAGTGACAATTGGATCCTCCGAGTTTGCATCTTCTAAAAATGTTGCAAAATAACTTTGTTCTCAATAGTTTTAAAAACTTCTTGCTCTATGTACACTAACATGCAATCATTCATTCATTTATCTCTCATCTTATTAAGTAAATCACTATTGATGATCTAATCTAAGTTAATTCCCTACTAATTCTAAAACTTTAAAACAAATTACAGATGATTCTGATGGTTGAGGTCTTGATGTCACTAGGGGCTGTCTTTCTTACATTTTTTGGTTACTACCACAACTGAATAGGGTTGCACAACCCCGGTGTAGGTGTCGGTTTTGGCCAAAACAAGCACCTACACCGGGTAGGCCGGTTTTAAAAAAATTGACACCTACACCTACACCGTTAAGGGCAAAAATCGCGGTTTCCGGTTATCCTACATTAATATTGAGCCATTTTTTTAGCATTTTACGCACTTGGCCCAATGTATTTTTTCTTTTTTCTTTTGATCCATTAATCACATATCAATAAAATCTAAACTAATGAAATCCAAATTCCAAAATCAATAAAATTAAAGATCATCTTAAAAGATAAGATGAGAATTTAAAGTTCAAAGTAATAGAGACGTCATTGTAAGTAGAAACTATTATCTTTTGAAAAATCCAGTTTAGACCCTAACAACACTTACAGGGAGAATATGTGTTTTCCCTCAAATTAACAAATCAATAACAATTTTAAGAGACGTTCAAAACCTAATAGGGTTTCCCTTGGTTTCACAAGGAAAATCCAAAAATTTAGCAATTTTTTAAGGCGCTCAAGCGCGGGTCAAACGCTCGTCGAGCGCTTATGTTTCTGTCTGAAATTTGCACTGAGCGCTCGAGCGCTTGTCTAACGCTAGTCAAACGTGATGACTCTGTCTGAATTTTTTCAGAGGGCGCTCGAGCGCTTGTCAAACGCTGGTCAAACGTGATGACTCTGTCTGAATTTTTGAACTAAAATGTATTAGAAATTTGAACTAAAATGTAATTGAGTAACTGATTTTGCAAGCATGGTATAAATTTAATAGTGATTTGTCAATTTTATAAATTATAAATTTAGAAAATTAGTTAAAATTTTATAAAAACTAGACCTCTTGACTTATATTATGCGATGTACTTACCAAAGTTTGACATTAAACTCTTTAATTATGATTCCAATGCCTTCATATATACCATTCTAAATACAATAAATTTGTAATTTTTTTCTACCAAAAGTCTAAATAATTAGTTTATTCACCTAGCAAGCTTCTTGGTAACTTGAATGTAAGTATTTGATTAGACAAAACCAACAACAAATCTCAAATATTTAGGTGAAACTAAACTATTGAATAGACCTTGTCATGCTTCTAGAATACTACGACTTGAGGTGAAACTAAAGTTTAAAATATTGAGTAGAAACTAAACTAAAAAAACTAAAAAACTTAAATAATAATAAAAAAATCCCGGTTTAACCTACACCGGGAACCGCTGGTTTTTTCAAAAAGCTAAACCTACACCGGCACCGTTAAGGGAAAAAATCGAGAACCCGGTGCCGGTGCCACCGGAATTTCCCGGTGGCATTGTGCAGCCCTACAACTGGAGTCTCTCTTTTTTCCCCTTTTTTTTCTTTTGACAAAATGTTAGTGGGATGCATTTGTAATTTACTTTCTCTAGGTTCTATGGATTTGGAATTGAAAGATATTCACATTCTCCAAAGCAACTTCCACACACAAGCAACAATTGATGACAAATCATGCTCTGAATAATAAAAACAAAATTTTCAGGATAAGCAAGATTTAGTAATAGAGTTCCTTAGATAAACATATCTCAAAAGTGGTCAGAACTTTGATTTGACCTACACAAGGATCCTAAACAAACACGGCATTTTCGAGGTCTCTAATAAAAATGAAGAAACAAATCAACATAGAGAGAAAGAAATGAAGTGATCTTGATTGTGACAAAATAAGGAGTAAAGAGTAAATAATTTTTTACTAACATAAATTTAGCAAGATGGCAGGAAGTTACCAGTGAGTTGAAGAAGTTGTAACTGTATATTTGCCTCAATTATTATGTAACACTAGGAACAAAATCAATGTGTAATAAAAAAAATTTGTTTTAGATCCAATACCCATTAAGTCTAGTTGGTTTGGACTTCATAGGTATCGGACCTGGACTTAATGGGTATGGACCTAGCCAACTTATGAAAAAAAGAAAAAAAAACAAAAAAACAAGTGTAAATTTTTTTTTTGGGCAATCCATGGGTAGTGGACACACGGGTTCGATACCTCCTGCGTCTGTCACTGATTTCAGATATAGAAAGGTGCTAATCTTCTTCTTTTTTCTTTTTCTTTCTGAATGAAGGGAGAAATGGGCAATTAGCATAGGAATCTCCTTGAACGTGATCATATGGGCATTTTTCGCTGCAGAATTTCGGTTTGAGTCATAATTGCTGCTGACTAGTGAGTCAGTCACTACAACACCATCAAGATCACCCGTTAGTCCACATCTCATTTACTACACTTAAGGTTAGACCTTACATTTACAAGCGATTTCAACTTACATTCAAATTCGAAACTCCTGACCTTAAAACTAAAATTAGTGGATTAGTGAATAGTACCAACTGTCCTGGTCCAGCTCGCTAGTGTAGAACTGTTTTCCTCTTTGGCTTTCTTTTTCTTAACTTTTCATTTTCGCAGGGTCAAGGGGTTAAAGAGCTGCAGAAGCCCCCCCATCGTAACGCCCAACTTGGACCCCATTATATTTGAAGCCACCTGTGGTTTCTCTCGATCACCTCCAAGTGGTGCTAGTGACAGGTTCTAAATGTTTCTCACGGCACGGCTGGTATGGAATGCAGAGTGTCCAAATCAATTAAAGCTGCCTTAAAACAGCTAGTTGCGAGTTGGAAAACTTTGGTTGTGTAGAAGCAACTCTGGGAGCCCACCAGCACTCTCCACCTGTTTGTCCACAACATTATCGTTAAAAGTTGAAAAATTAAAAACAATCTGATGAAGTTGCAGGGAGTAGCATCCAAAGCACATGTCGTGTTTATATCCAGCACGATATATCTGTCGCCAAGTAAGAGTATGCAACACTATCAACAACAGGCAGAACAGAGCATCAAGCCGGATCAATGTCTTATTGCTTTTACAGATTCGCATCCATTTGACAAATTAAGAGAGCCAACGAATTATAAAATGACGACAACCGAGATAACATTAAACAAGACAAACTAGTCAATCAAATGATTATCCGTTTTGAATATAAACAAATGATCTGAGTCTAATTGGTTCTGTTTGGTTTCAATTTTCCTGATGCAGAGGGATTGATGTTTGGTTTTGAGGGGCCACTTTGGTCCATTGAAATGGAAAAAGCTGTGAGGTATGTTTGGTTGGTTTTAGCGTTGTAGGAAACCAATTGACATTACAGTTGTGCCGGACCTTTCTTTTATTTCCCTTGCATGGGACTCCGAACCTCCAAACAAAACGGTGTCTGTGGGTGTACCATTCGTTGCCCAAATATGGATATGCTCTGCTCTCCAGACCAACGGTAGCTATGACCCCCTTTCATGTGACTATGTTTCTTTGGGCATAATTTGAGGAAGATAAGTTCTTAAACGCTCATGAAAATCAGTGACTCTCCCATATGGCCGGTAGTTATACCATCATCTTCAACTATTGAACCCGTCACATCTTTGGGATATATGACAAATAGTGAGTTTCAACCTGGTTTGTCAATGGGGTCGTGGTCACCTCTGTAACAGTGATTTAGTACGGGCTTGAAATGATTCTTGTTCGGTTTCAAAGGAAGCTAGAACATTTCAGTACAGTAGATCAACCCACCAACAAAATTCTAAGTGGACATTTGATGAGCATTGTTAACCTAACAAAGTATTTTGCCCTAAAAAGCTGATGCAAAACTTGAATCCCATGAGTTTTACATGGGAAGCGCATGATAAAAGATAACTAAACCTAAACCATAGTGCAAATTTGAATCCCACGAGTTTTACACGGGAAGCAGATGATAAAAGATAACTAAACCTAAACAAAAAAGGGCAATTGCTATTGTTTTTTTGAGGCTCTCTTTCTATATCTATAAAGGGCTGTTGAAGTCCAGTGGCGGTGACAGTTATGGTTCACCACCACTGGGTGAGTCGATTTCTTGATTTTGGCCACTGCCACCATTAGGTGCGGTAACCTACATTTGACAATTGCCGTTTTAGCGTAGCGGGAGCCGGTTATCGGCATCATTGATGGGCCCATTTTTTTTTTTGTTATTTGCTCAATTTTTTTAGTGCAAACTTAGTTGTAATGCCTTTTTATGCCACTGAATACATTTCAAAAGTGATAAAATTCATGATAAATTTAGTTAAAAGTTGTTTTAGTATTTTTTTGTTTGGACTTATTTATTATCAAATTAATAAACATTTTGAGCCAAATAAAATCTATACAATAAACTATAAAATCAACAAAAAATTAAAGGGCATCTTCAAAGGTAGTATGATAAATCTAATAAAAGAATTTTCGACTTTAGCGGTACTCGCCAAAGCGGTGCTGATATCCCTATTAACCAGAAAAATCCCTGGAAACAAACAAGTATTTTGGGCCATTGACACCGTCATCGCCATAGAGCGAGTACCGGTAGCGGGGAAACTGGAATTTTACTGTTCCTTTGAACAGCCCTTTGTCCATTTCTCTTCACTTTTGACTTTTGAGCCAAGATTTTTATGATAAACTCGTTTTCTTTATTCCCTTTTATCTTTTTCGAAAAAACTAGCTCTAAATTGAGTCATTTTTCTCTGTCCATCTCTATGATTTTTGGGGCCTAGCTAGTTGGCCAACAACTGCACAGCGAGCTTCATTTTTTTTCTTTGTTTGTCACATTTGGCTGTGTTTTTAGCTCAAATTGCTCTTGCTCTGTTGGGCCGGCATGTTTTTAATAATTTCAGGAAGTGGGCTCCAATTTCAATTTCCTTTTTGTCGAGCATGAAATGGTTCCATTGGATTCGTCCGAGGCCTAGTTCGTATGAAAAATGTGGCTCTGACTGTCCTTGAAATGTATCAAGTGGGAGGGTTTTGTCTGATCTGTCTCATTCTCATATCTGGGGGTTGAACTTCTGAGATGTTTCTTTCCCCAACAAAACAACGACTTCATCAATTAGCACTACGATTTTGATGTATGTTTAATGGTACGGGAGGTGGGAAGCACATTGTGAGGGAGGGTTCCCACATTGTCTTAATGCAATTGTTTTGGTTAATTATGATGTTTAGGGTTTACTGATCAATATGTATGTATAAATGAACCAAGAATATTTCATGGCATTTGTCTCATCAGATAGGTCCCATTTAGAAAACCAATTATTTGATATGAGAAAATTCACTTTGCACCCCTGAACTTTAGGGTCATTTCTAAGTTGCACCCACTTTTATTGATTTCGTTAGATTAGTACTCCAAAGTTTATGTTTACGTCGATTTTTACCCTGGATTTCGAATTGCCGTTACTTCTCATGACAAACCAATCAAGTGTCGTCCACGTGACAACTTACCGTTCCAATTTCCCATTTTGCCCTTCCTTTAATGCGCATATAGACGTTGAACATAGAAGCTATTTGTTCATCTGAAACACCGATGTGGAAACGCCTTTGGCCAACTCAAATCCTAGAATATGACGACCGAGGCATCCGCAATACCGGAAACACCGAAGCGGAAGTGAAAGACGAGTAAAAAGTTCATGGACAAGAGGAAAACTGTGCCAGCAAGGGATGCCAACGTGAGCAGATGGGTAATGCCTCGAGCACGAAGGTAAATGCGGATTGGGTGAATGAAAGAGTTGATCAAAAGAGAGGGAAGCACATGACCGTGTGCACTTGGGACTCTCTGGAAAGCAACAGGAGCTTATAACTAGTGTTGCAAAAGCAGCCAAGAAACCAGTTGTTCTGGTTCTTCATTCTGGAGGTCCAGTAGATATATTTTCCGCCAAGGACGACAAAAACATCGGAAGCATCTTATGGGCTGGTTATCTAGGAGAAGCTGGAGGAACTGCACTTGCAAACATCATCTTTGGTGACCACAACCTAGGTGGGCATTTTACACATGGCTCTAAGAGAAATTCTGCTAAGGGGCATGCTTCTCTCTTTAAGGGGCATGCTTCATGATGTACGTGTACTTCATTTAGTCTTGCAAGGGGAAGGTTGCCAGTGACTTGGTATCCATAAGATTTTATCAAATTTCCAATGATAGACATGAGAATGAGGTCAGAACCTTCATCGGGCTATCCTGAGCGCACATACACTTTCTACAAAGGTGAGAAGGTGTTTGAATTTGGTTACGACCTCAGCTACTCAAATTATGCGTACAAGTTCTTATCCGTCACACAAAGCATGTTCCAGTTGAATCAATCAGCTGCATAGACGGTGGAAAACATGTTAGTTTCCAGAGCTAGATCAAAAACTCTGTAAGAAGAATGTCTCAGTCTCTGACCCATAATGGAAACTCGCAAACCGAGAAGAAACAGATCCGTGTTATAGTCAATGCAATGGCATTTTGGGCTTTCTGGTCTTTCGTTATCTTTCCATTGTATCTCTAGTAACAAACCAAGGAAGAAACAAAAATAAATAAACAAAGATCGGAGCATTTCTCTTGTTACTACGAGATAGTAAATGAAGAGTTGTCAGTAAAGAAATATTTACTTGTTCCGATTTCAATGTAATGGCTCATTAACCAACAGTGCATGGACTCGACGACTATTAGGAAGTCCTCGGGAGACATCAGTATAACATCATTAAAATAAGCGACTTTGCCGCCGTCACCGTTATCCTCCACGGATCTTAACATCCTGGAATGAAGGATGTTGTGCAGGGACTGACATGGTTGGCTCAACGAAGATATAAATGAGAGATTTAGCATCATAGATTATATCAGACACGGATGGCACAACAAACTGCATTTACTTTTTCTGGGTCTTCTTTTGTGATGATGGCTAGCGACAAGAGGTGGGTAACGGGTTGTTGCTCTTCTTTCTGGCCTTTTCCAGCCGTAGAGATGGTGGTAGTGAAGGTCAGGGAAATATTTAAAGTATGCGTTAAACTAGGGGCAAAACGAGAAATGAGAACGGTAAATTATCACATGGACGACACGTGGTTGATTTGCCATGAGAAATGACGGCAATTTGAGGTATGGGGTGGAAATCGACGTAAACATAAACTTTGGAATATTAATCTAACGAAATCGATAAAAGTGGGTACAACTTAGAAATGAACCCAAAGTTCAGGGGTGAAAAATGAATTTTCCCCTATTTGATATCATATTTGTTGAAAATATGAAAGAGATAATATATAACTAGAGAGAGGTCGGATGGTAGAGAGAAGAGACCTAAAGGTGAATAAAAAAAGAAGAGAAAAACTCGATGTTTGTTTAATGGTTTTGAAAAGGTTGTTTTGATTTTAAATATATATTTTAATCTAAATATGATTTTTTCATACGAAGAATTATTTTTAATTTTCAATAAAATTTTCTATGCCTTAATTTTTTTCAAAAACAACACAAATAAAAATAACTTTTACAAAAACTTATGTCACAAAAATTTTCTTTCCAAACTTAATGGATATGATATGCCATCGTAATATCGTATCCCCATTCAACCTCACAAAGCTCCTTCTTGCCCGAGGGGTGAGGTCAAAGTATATGCAGTTGGTATGGTGAAAAAACTTCTACTCTTTGAAATGAGCAGAACGGTTTGGGGAACAACAACCAACTCTCCCAACGCAAAAATATCCTATCTCTCGAAGTTTTATAACACCAAAAATAAGGGAAAAAGACTAAATTACTCCACCAGTCCCTGAGGTTTAACGTTTTCCTAGATTGATCCCTAAGGTAATTTTTTTCCTACGCGTATCCCTGCGGTTTCTAACATTTCCCAAATTGGTCTTGCTGTCACATAGGCAACAAAACTTGCATACGTGGCTGACGAAGACCACGTCAAAACCAATAACTACTTGAGACGTGTTAAAAATGCCACATCATTAAAAAAAGAAAAGAGATTGTAAAACAAGACAACGTGTAATATGTGATGTGGTGCCCGCGTAAAAGGCAAGGCCAAAATTGTAATTCCGCGTCTTGCTAACCGACCCAAAATCGCTATGTATCATTTGAAAACAAAAAAGCTTGAAATTAAGTGCCCTAGCTTGCGAACAGATAGAGCCCTAACCCTGATTTTGGAATTTCACGAACCACTGAAGGAAAGATTGGTCCCTGTTTCGCGAACCAAAAAACCCCCAATTTTGGAATTTTGCGTGGAAGATACATATAACTCTTCTGGTCGTTTAACGAAGAAGGCGTGGTGGACAGCTGTGTCAACGAAGGGAGGACATTAAGGAGATCGAGTAGATTTCGTGAGTGCGTTGGAAAAAAGTGTATATTTTTTGGTTAGACTTAAAGTGTATAGTGCGTTAAAGTTCATATTTTGTTGTGAGTGTGTTAAAGTGTATATTTTGTTGTGAGTGCGTTAAAGTGTATAGTGATTTTGGCTTTTAAGTGCATTTGTATAGTATCCAAATGAGGTTGTTGGGAAACCATGTTGTCATTATCTGAATTTCTCGAAGCAAGTTGTCCCTCTTGGCTGGTTGTTTTGTTTATTTTCTTGTCGTTTAAGATGAATTTAAAATCTAATCAATATTAAAGTGGTCGCTTCTTTGTATGGATTTAGTTTTTGTTATTGGATACGCAATTATTTTTTAGTTTGCTGATGTAATCGTCCTTGTGGTTATTTATTTTTAAAACCACTGCCATTGAGATTACTTCATTTTTATTTGTCATTTAAATAGTATTTTAGTTGCTGTCTGATTAGGTTTAACTAATTAAGGCCTATTGATTGTTATGTGTTTGGAAATTATGACAGGGGAAGTTGTAGTAGTAGGAAACTTTGACCCGAACTACCTATCTGTCACACATATTTGGACATTTATAAAAAATGATTTGAAGTATCATGAGCCCGTGGACCTATGGTGCTACTTTGAAAGGGAACCCTTTGAGAAATGGATCAATTCGCTTGAAACGATGCTGATATCTTAAGCTTATTGACCGTATTACTCGAGAGGGGCATGATGCATTTAGGATTTTTGTGGATCACAAGCCAAGTGTGCTAAATCCGGTTCCTTTAGAACCCATGCAACTCTCGCTTATGGGGGGGAGGGTGAAGCACAACAACTTGTTGCTGAGGGGGAGGGGGATGGTGAAGGGGTGCATGTTAGCGATGGTGAGGGGGAGAGTGAAAGTGTCATGCCCCGTGCTGGTACTTACCCCCTCGGCTCGCGTATAGTAATCGCATGCACAAAGATCGGGGATTACCGCATAATAACGACTCTTAGGATCGTTTAAAAGCCCTCAATTTTTCTTAGCAGAATATTTGTAATTAAAAAATTACTAATAAAATAAAATTCGTAAAACAATTTAGAAACTTTAAACAAAACAAATGACGATTTAATAAAAGAAAATCTCATATCGGATTATGTTAAAACTGATTTGTATTAGAGAGAGATTAGAAAGGAGAAAACCTTGTAATAAGAATTCAACATAAAAACTTCCTTTAAACAGACACGGTTTGATACAAAATGTTCATTACAAAAGAGTAGGTCTAGACAATACAAAAACATATAGTTCTCCTAGCCTATACAACTGGGCTACAGAGAAACAAAAACAATTTTGAAACACTAACATCAAAAGAAACAACAGACCCTGCTTCTAAAATTCTAGGGTCCTGAAATATTCTCATGTCCTTATTGTCACCACTAGTATGTACAGGTTAACATCAAAATCTTCTTACACATTCAAGTCAATATCTCTGATATGCCCGATGCCCACAACCACAGCAGTGCATACAAAAAGAATTAAACAAACAAAGGGGTGAGTCCTATTGACTCAGTAAGGAGGGAAAAGGAACATTTTTACTATCTTTTAAATTTAAAGAAGCATAAATAATCTAATAAACAATTAACGAGCATATAGGAGAGTGAATAATATGAACAATGTAATGCATAATTGATGCATATGTTTCACAATCATTGCACTATCTTTCTTTCATTCTTTGCGTTTGTTCTTTCCGTTCTTTCTTTTCTGTCACTGTCACATGGTTCACAGTATGCGTTAATTATGCATGTCTCATGTCAATGCCCATACATATTATTCATGATATGCAACACCTTAACCACACTTGAACTTTCAGGTCATCAGAGGTGTCATTAGTCTCTCTGTTCTATCCCCCAGAGTCGAGTTGTGCGTCCCTCCCTTCTATGGGACTGTCATGTGCTTCTTGCACCAGGACTCTATCAAGCGTATATTGTTTTACGCTAGGGATACCACCCACTCCTTTCAGTGGTGGCTTGCACTATCCCACTGTGATCGGTACCGTCACCCTTTCATCGGACCACCTCTGGAATGAGTTTCATTCCTGTTATTTCATTATTAGATTCTCCATTCCCATGACATGATTCATGATATGAAGATGCAACATGTCTCATATGCTTTCATTGAAAATCACGTAATCATAAATTCCATGGATTATGCAACATTATCAACTAATCAAAGAATTGCATGAATCTCATATCTCAACTGTCATATATAACGAAATAAGACAACAGTTTATAGTAACGTTTCTTCATGTTTTCATGAGCTCATGTGTTAGACTCAGTCATATATAACAAAATAAGGCAACTTTGGCACGGTGAAAATACTACAAGCTGCAATAGACAAGTCCAACAACTTATACAACTTTTTATTTTATTTATTTCTAATCCCACTAAGGAAATTACTCGACCATATAGATGAAAAGTCTTCATGGGCATGAAAAGAGAAAGACATATTCACGGTACTTAAGAAAACATTTTTTTCTCGACTGCGTAAAACAATACATTTCCCGACCACGTAAAAACAACAGATTTTCCGACTACGTAAAAACTTCCCGACCTTGTAAAAACTACAGATTTCACGACCATGTAAAAAAACAGATTTTCCTTTCCCAAACTTCACGACTCAAAGGATCTAGCCCCAGGTGGTCCCCCATGACAATGTCACATTTTAAGCACTATCCGAACTAACACAATACCCCTATGTAAGACAACTCTACACCCTTACCTTTGCTTAGTGTGTACGACTTTCTTGAAGATTAAAAACCTAAAAAGAGCAAGACAAGAGTTAAGTCGAGAAAGGATCAAAGTTAAATTGTCGGGAAGAAAAGGTACAAACCGAAATATCTTTCCCTTTTATCCTTTGGTTTGGGTCTTTTCTTCCGTTGGTCATAAGATCTCTCACGTCGCTTTCCCTATCTAAGTCAACTGAAGGTTCTCTCTCTTTATCGCGATTAGTATTCGCCGAATAAAACTCTACTGCCTATATAGTTTAAACGTGACTCCCTGGTGAATTCCCCCTGGCCCTTCTACACCCTAGGCTAGAGGTCTAGGCAATCATTGAATAGCAGGTCGTGGCCATACAGAGACGAGCACCTAATCCCTCAAAATATCACGTATCTCCTATTAACTGAGGCACTAATGAGAAAGCTCCATCTAACTGGGTAGGTAAGATATGATAAGGACGCATTTACTGCCCACCACACGATGAAGACACGTAAAAAGTAAACTAAAGAGAAGTGGGTCTTCCACCTCCCGACCACCCGACCTCTTAAGTAGTGCTTTCTACTTTGTGCCACTGGGTGTTTTCACTTGTTAACCCTGACCCCTAACTCATGTACCCCGGAACTCAAACACCTACCCCTGCCATACCCTTTTAAAAACAAACACAAGAAATGGGCACAACTATACTTATTAAAAACTAGCTTAAATAAATGAGTCATATATATATATATATATAATATACATACAAACTTGGTAAACAGTAGATTGGACGAGAGAGGGGTGTTCAATAAAACACATCCAAACATAAAACATAGTAAATACGTGGATCAAGTAAAGGAGGGGTGTTACAAAAAAATAAGAACACACACTTAAATAATAAAAGAATTGATTTTCAAGTAATACCTTAGACTATCAATATAAGCTCATTAAACTTACAAATGCAACCACCTAATTAAAAATTAATAGAATAACATATGTAAGCAAGTATATTAAAATACTGTAAGCCCAGTAAGAAAATAAATTTAGACGAGAAAACTTCAAATATATAAATGACAATCATGTAAGAAGAGAGAGCGGGTGTTACAAAGGAAAATGAAGCTTTTGGTATCTCTAGCATGCAATGATTTCCTAGAAGATGAGATAGAGACCTAGTTGCAAGATAAGAAAGTTTGAAGTAGATCTTGGTTGTTCTTCAGCATCCGAATGTTATCTCTGGCTTCATCCAATAGTACTAAGAATTCTAATTAATTGATTATCATATGAAGGAAACTTCTTGTTACTCTTTTCATTGCCTACAATGTGGGGAGTGAACAAATAAGTAAATGTTTCTTTAATTAAGTTCTGTGTTATCTGGACCAGGGACATGTGAGATACAGATGTGATAATTATGTTTTATGTTGAATATGTGCAGTTCCCTTATTACCAGTTTGTGGACCGCGCATCCATGTACACAGTTGGGTCCTAGTTTTATGCCATCTACTTCATTATCAGCTTCCCCATGTTTCTGAGGTAGGAATTCAACTAGTAATCATTTTGATGTTCTTTTGCTTTCCTTCTTTTCATGGTTTCAGATTGGTCTGGAAATCAACTTCTACCCTAGCAACCAACTGTTTGATTAATTCTAGAATCATATTATCCAGTCATTTTGGGCAATGCCTATTTGTATGTTCACGTTAGTCTAGTAGAGGGAAACTTGTCTCCATCTGTTGCTAATTCCATCTCTTACTTTCTCCAATAATTTCAAGTATCTCGTGGTTTAAATGAGGAAGATGGAAGAGGTTCATGTGTAAAATGAGGATGATTTTAATTCGCCCTTCTTTATTGTGTTGTATTTGAATATTTTAGTTGATCCTTCCTTATTGTTATTTTATATTAGAAACTTGTTACTTTTTAAATTACTTGTAGAGATTCTTGTATTTGTTGTAAAACGATATTAATCAATGATGAAGTATATTTTGTTTTATTATCCTTGGTCTTTATGTTTATACATTCAATCAATTATAATTATTAAAATAAATTTGTATTATCGATTAAAAAAACATGTATATGAAAATATAGGAAAAAATTAGTAGTGTAATAAAATGTTAGCAAAAAAAAAGTAAAAAAAAAAAACGCTGGCACAGAACTATAGGACCGCCGCTAAAAGTCTGTACCAGCGTTTTCACGAAACGCTGCTAGAAAGACAAAATTGTGTTCGGGTATATAGCGGCTAACTGACCGCCGCTATAGGCCCTGAGATCTTCACCAATGGTCTCGCAAACCGCTGCTAAAAATCCGCTGCTAAAGCTATAGCAGCGGTTTTTTGACCTTTAGCAGCGATTTCCGACCGCTGCTAAAGGCCTTTTTTTTGTAGTGTCTGTACCAAAAATCTTTTTGTTGTAATATACTTGTTGGGACTGCACAGACAAATCCCTCCCCAAAAAAAAGAAATTTGTTGTAGTGTGGTTTTATATATATCTTGTCAGCCAGGAAACCGCTGCTAAAGAACTTTTTTTTGTAGTGTCTGTACCAAAAACCTTTTTGTTGTAATATACTTGTTGGGACTGCACAGACAAATCCCTCCCCAAAAAAAAGAAATTTGTTGTAGTGTGGTTTTACATATATCTTGTTAGCCAGGAAACCGCTGCTAAAGGTACTACAAAAAAGGGCCTATAGCAGCGGTCAGCGACCGCTGCTATAGGCCAAAAAACCGCTGGTATAGGTCATTTTGGCCTATACCAGCGGTTTTTTAGCAGCGGTCGCGACCGCCGCTATTGCTCCGTCGGGATAGGTATATAGCGGCGGTTTTAGGAACCGCTGGTGAAGACCTCGGGTCTATAGCGGTCTTTAGCGGCGTTTCTCGAAAACCGCTGGTATAGACTTTTAGCGGCGGTCGCAACCGCCGCTATAGGTTTGTGCCAGCGTTTTTTTTTCTTTTTGCTTTTTGCTAGCATTTAATACATTACTAATGTTTTCCTATATTTTCATATAGAAGCTTTTTTAATCGGTAATACAAATTTATTTTAATAATTATAATTTATTGGATGTAAAAACTTAAAGACCAAGGATAATAAAACAAAATATACTTCATCATTGATTAATACCGTTTTACAACAAATACAAGAATCTAAGAGATGAATATAGACCCAAAATCACATTGTAATATACAACAACCCTTGTATCTCACACAACAGCCAAGCCGCAAGGGTAGCTGGTGGTAAGGTCTGCTGAAGCTGGCATAGCAGTGTCTCCCAACACAAAAGGATGCCATCTTTCATCAAAGATATTATTGAGAGAGGATGGACTGCAACGCAAGCTGCTGCTGGGGCTGCAAGGATGACCAAGTAGACGCAAGGGTAGCTGGTGGTAAGGTCTGCTGAAGCTGCTTTAGCAGACTAATCATCCGACTTGCAGTTTGTTCTGTTGCTAGATCCTTCCCAGCACATAGAACCTGAGAAATATTCCCCCCAGTCAGAAAAAAATATGTTGCAGGCAGTTTTGACTAGTATATATGCACTTGATCATGTCCAGTGGTTGCTCAAATCATGTTAATGTGGGTAGCATTAAATAAATTAGTGACATTCAATAGCTGTCTCTAGTACAGGGATTCAAGATGACATTTAAGTAAGACCACAACATAACTTGAATATAGAAGTACAGTAAAGGTAATTACCATCCAAACAAAAATTAACAATACCTAACAAGATTTATAAAGATGCTCTATGTATTAGTCTTGCCTTGATTGGCTTGAACTCACAACCTGCCTTAACAATGGACGTATAGTTGACCAATTCTCTAGAAAACATGCATATAGCTTCAAAAGACTCTTAACTGTAATGGCAGAGAAAGTGCTTTGATTCTGACAAGGCTGGCCAATACTAGATCAGAAGGGCCTCCATCCAATACGTGAGAGACTTTACTCAAGTCCATCCTCAATGAGGGCTTTATTGGGCAGTGACAAAATCCAAATATGTGAAGCTTTCCTCTACATAAAATAATTTTGCTATCGACACTCTGCATTAAGTAGTTTTGCTATATCTCACGGCTTTGGCACATCTAAAATTCCCTGGAAATTCGTTTACTTACCACCAATTATGGGTAATATGTTGATTGAGAGGATGAAGGCATCATTCACGGAGAAAACACAAACCATAACCTCTTAAGTAGCTGAAAGACAGATAAGAAGATATCTTGAAAAGGCTACTCACATTTTCTTTCAATTCAGCTTTAGGAAGAAAAGCTCTCAATCCCTGCAAAATAAATTTTCAAAAAGTTATAATCGTCGACAAAATGCATAATAAGTACATACACACGAATTACACAGACAAAAAACTAACCTCAATCCTCGTAAGAAGACCCCCTGTATTCCACTCTGTTATTTTCACCTCGATGGGTTCATTGAGTTGTTTTATCTGCTCAATGGGAAACAAAATTTGGCTCTTACAGTAGAATAGAATCTCCCAGGACATATTTTAAAACTAAAGAGAGGAAGATAAAAATCATAGTTTTAACGCCTAGTCAATCTTGACCCATTGAGTGGGTCATAAAACATCGGCTGCCTATTCATTCATTTTCTCCAAACAATATACTTCATCCAAGTTTGCATTACTTTCTTGTGAAAAGTAACAAAGTCAAATCATTGTTTCCATGGGAGATTGATGAACACTTTAGTCAAAACGGTAGAGTATTTATCAAGAAAGTAGAAAAAACACGAAACTCAAAAAAGTTATGAAATCAAAATTGGCTCTCACCTGCAGGGTTTTGCCATCAGGGGCTATATCCCTGTCATGGAAGCACCACCTATCAACTCCGAGCTTGTTTATGAACTCAAAATTGGCTCTCACTGTTGTATGCATTAAGAAACCATTAGACGTTGAATAAGCCCAAATGACAGCAACTATGAAAAGAAACCTTCATTTTCTTCCCAAGAATCTGCTCCTCAGCATTGTACCATTTAAATGCAAGTGGGTTCTTGCTTGAAGGGCCCTGGAAAGACAAGATAAAATGTGAAGACGCATATTAGGTTTCGCAGTCATGGAGCCTCCATCTTCCTCAATAAATAATACAGTGAGCAGAATTGAATAGTAAATAGATCATTCCAAAATGTAGATTCTAGTAGAAACAGGTAAATGAGATGAACATGCATCGGAAAAATAGGTCATGACTCTCCTTACCTCGTACTTGATCTTTGGAATCCCAGGAAAGAATTCCCCTTCCCATTCATCCGATTTCAAAGAGAGAGCTAGGAATTGGCAGAAAATTGGCTAAATACGTACCTCATAGCAATACCGATTTCAAAGAGAGAGCTAGGAATTGGCAGAAAATATCGAGGCAGTGTCGCAGTGATAGAGTTCAGACTTCAGAGAGAGAGAGAGAGAAACGGGGAAGGGGGAAGGGGGAGATAGCGAAGTGATAGGGCCAGCTAGGACTGTGGGCTTTTCGTTCTGTAAAAAGGGCGGGGGGCGGGAAATTTATGTTTTGGAAGAAAGGAGGGGGAGACCTTGCGCTTTTGGGAAGAAAAGAGGGGGGAAACAGGAGGGGCGGGGTTGAAGAAACGGTACCGTTTTAATTAAAAGTTTTTTTCCTTAATTTGTAGTTTTTCCAAATTTTGAGCAAATTATGTGTATTTAATAAATAAAAAGTAGTTGTAAATTATAATAGTATTTAAAAATTATAATAGTATTTATAATAGTATTTAATACATGTTTTTATAACTAGTGTAATAATTTTAATTAAAACAAGTTGATAGTAAAATTTTTGAAATATAATTATTAATTATGATCAATAAAATATTTAATTACCATAACAACTATGACCAAAATATTAACTAAAATAGCTAAAACCATATTAATTACCATATTAAACCACAAACCGGGCTAAAATAGCTAAAGGAAAGAAAATCATAACTAAAAATAGGTTTTTGAGAGGGAAAACAGCGAATTTAGGGCTCGAAACGAGGCGCACCGAAGCCTAGCTGGGTGCCCACGACGTGCGCGCTGAAAAGAGCTTTCCGAATTGGGGTCATGGGCGCGAATCGGGTACTCGTAACCAAAGTTATGACCAAAAAACCGACACGTGCGTGAAAAGTGTCCCAGTTCTATATAACAACTTCAATATTCATAACTCTCTCTAATTTCATATTTATTAAGTTGGTCTCTTAAAATTTTTTTTAAATGATGAGACAATATAAAATTATGTATAAAAAGGAATAAATAGTCAATAAAATAATTATTAACCTTAAATAACATAAAATTTTATTTTTCTATTTTTTTCATTTTTTTAAAATTATACCTATAGCGGCGGTCACTATAAAGACCGCTGCTACAGGTACGAGATTCAGCGGCGGTCAACAGGACCGCCGCTGTAGACCCGATATTTTTCGCGGCGTTTTAAAAAACTGCCGCTAAAATAGGGTTTATAGCGGCGGTCGTCTATAGCGGCGGTTTACAGAAAAACACGAGTAAATAGGTCTATAGCGCCGCTATAGACGACCGCCGCTATAGACCCTATTTTCGCCGCGATTTTTTTAAAACGCCGCGAAAAATACCCTATAGCGGCGGTTTTAGTGACCGCCGCTATAGGTCTTTTTTTTGTAGTGAAGCCTTTTTTTTGTAGTGTCAGTACCAAAAAAAACTTTTTGTTGTAATATACTTGTTGGGACTGCACAGACAAATCCCTCCCCAAAAATAAGAAATTTGTTGTAGTGTGGTTTTACATATATCTTGTCGGCCAAATCTGGTTTTTTATGACGTGTTTGAAAGTTGAGTTGTACAGAGCTAAAGAATGAATATTTAGAGTTATAAGATAATGACCTAGTGGATACATATATATTTTTTTGTCTAGATTAGTGGATACATATATGATTTGCTGAACTTTGTCTGAAAAGCCAGCGCCCCAGGCCTCTAAAGGGCAATTCCCTTGATTCACCTCATGCCTTCATTCTTGATTAATTTTGAGCTTTACTGATCTCCGAAAGTTCTATTCGAACCATATCAGACGAAACCATGGCGTGGCCGTGATCAAGCTGATCATCTTGGAGAATTCCTGGACGTTCTTCAACAATTTCTCTTTCATTAGAACGATGAGTGTTCTCGTGAGCGAATGACAGAATCCGACGAAGAGAAGATGATTCCGGTGAGCCAATAGTCCTATTACTGCTTGATTCATAATTAGACGAATAGTCTCGACCAGATTGTGAAAAATCTTGCTGATTTTTCCTCCTGTCCCTCGTTTCTGCATACCATTGCTTTATAGCATGCACTGTTTGCTCTTCTAGCCCCGTGCTTTTGTATTGTGATCCCATCTGTGTACAACACAACAGCCCAATCAATGTTCAAGCTAAAACCGTGCATATATACAAGTCTGCAGACATAGAGACAGATGCGTCTGTACGTACCTGGGTTACAAGAGCATAGAGAGGAAGCGTAATATAACTGCACAAAACTTGAACTGTCACCCTGGAGACAGTATTCAGAATAAGTAGTTTTCAGTTACCAGGTTGAAGTAAGCAAGACGTGAGTACATAGCTAATAAGCCTTGGATGGAAGGCGTCAGTCAAGTCTTTTTTATGGCATACAACATTGCACCTAACGGGCATGTTTAAGAGCGCTAATAGGGAGCAGTATTGTGTAACTCTAACACAAAAGAAATAAGAAGATCAAGAAGAAATTATAAGAGCATTCACATACGCTAGTACCACCCGGATGATGATGATTGCTGTGCTTTCATGGTAGCAAGACTTTATTCCATATTGCCACTGGAAAGTAAAAGAAAGATGAACTAGTATATAAGTATAATATATACAATACAGAACTACTTGAGTAGAGGGTGAAGAAACTTATAAGGGAGAAGAAAGCCATACGTACCGTGACCCAGACAAAGAAAGCGAGCTCAAATGCATTCTGGAAGGAATTTGAATAAACATGGACAGTCAGTTGAATGCATGCAGCACTTATTTCGAGTGCCAAGACGTTGTCTAGCTTTTGAAAGTAGGGAGGAGAATTATTTACCATAAACAAAACCAAATGCAAAAGGGACAAGACGAATTTTGGTTGCTTGAACCAGAAGTGATTGTCATTGGGTTGCACCACAGGGGATCCTTTGATTACACTGTTCTGACTTTGGAGTTGAAGCGCCATTGTTGCTACAATTACTTCCATCTTGGTTCCAAGAAGTAGCACTATCTACAAGACATCAAAATGGGCCATTCAGAAAAACAGAAGAGTAGAAAGAGAAATCTTACAATTAGGGTAAGTAAGAAACTCGATAATTAGTAGAGGTTTGAATATACATACAATTAATGGGAGAAATGATAACCAAAGGTACCCATGCCAACCTGTTTAAGTTGATAAATGACGTCATTAATAAATGAAGTTAAATGGAGAGGGAACAGAAAATTGAGAAATTAATTAGGGGGAAACATTAAATCTGACGAGGGAGGAAAACGGAGTTCTTGCTCACCGTGCACGTCGAGGAGAATGAAAATGACGACGATAAACCACATTATAGGGCTGTC
The DNA here is from genome assembly GCA_963930655.1 of Myrica gale. NCBI lineage: Eukaryota > Viridiplantae > Streptophyta > Magnoliopsida > Fagales > Myricaceae > Myrica > Myrica gale. The sequence goes on from OZ005618.1 coordinate 10,760,299, forward strand.
CACGGTATCAAAATATGTAATTAAGATTCCAAAAAAATCATGTAATTGGGCAAGATGATATTATGGGCATGTTTGAGACCCCAAATATTTGGGGTCTCAACAAATCGGACAAACCAAACAAACTTCAAAATTTTTAACTTTTACACCTACACACTTCACTTTTCACAAACCCCAATAAATCTAAGTAAAGATTCCCAAAATTTTGAGAATATTCCCCAATATTTTGGCAAACAAACATCCCCTATAACTTTCGTGAAGCACTTTATTTGTAAAATGGTCACTTCGGCCCATGGGCCGTCTAGCGGAAACTGAGAAGGTAGGCCAGTTGGGGTCAATTAAAAGGTCCCAAACGTTTCCAGAGAACATTGTGGTATGGACTGCATGAAGCTTCATATCTCGGGTTTGCAAACAGCAGTTTTCAGCCCAGGTACAAACTATTTATATTTTCCCATCTGTGAGATGGGCCGGAACGAATTGATCAGGTGACAAAATCTGAACTGTATAACTCGATTTGGGATGGGAAGAATGTTTTGATTGGAAATTAAAGAAACAGAGAATTTGGCAAACGCAGACAATAAATATAGTTCTTGTAGGAGAATAGATTCACAACCTGATGCCGACAACAGCTTTGAAATCATCCTCTAGAGATCTTTGTATGAATTTTTGGAAATTGAAGGCGTTATTTGTGGACAAATGGGCCTGCAAAAATCAATGAAATTAAGAGACGGTTATTGGATCAGTAAAAGAGAGTTTTTAAAGTCTTGAAGTTATACTTTTGTTTATAGAGGTAATTATTAAGGGAAACATCATAATATGCTTCATATTTTTGTGCAAAAATTAATAACCCCATCTCAAACTCTAGAATATTTTATTTTGTCTCATAAAAAATAATAAATTCTCGCATTCTGTTTGATTTGATTTGACATCAGTAATGTGAATTGACCGAAATGTTCCTCTAAGATAAATTTTTTAAAAATAATAATAAAAAACTAATTAAAAATCCAAAAAATCAATTAAAAATAAATAGATTAATGAAATAGTTTCAAAATTTTATTTGAAAACATTACTTTTTATATAAATATCATTGTCTTGGAGAGGTATTTCGGTTATTTTGCATGTAGTATGACGGTCATATCAAATAGAGGGCAATGAGTGATTGTTTTTAAAATAGATAAGGATTAATAAAATATTTTGAAACTTGACGAAGAAAGCTTATTTATTTTTGTCCATAGATATAGTAGGTACGCTATGATGTTCCCTTATAGTAAGTACTATAACATTCTAAATTCTAAAGATGATGTTGTGGACATGTGTACATAATTATAACTAACAGACTAAGCCAGTAGCAAGCTACAAGGATGATCAGAAACTGACCGAGATGAAACCATGGCGCAGAGTGTGGTAGTCAACCTTGGCCACCGAGTGGAAAAATTGACGGAAGAAACATTTCTGCCTCCACAAGCAAAAGACAACCTTGCGTCAGAGCTATACATGTGTAAATTCTTCAGGAAAAGAAAACGGTAAAAGGATTTGACAGCAATCGATCGAGAAGAAATAAAACGAACTCACGATCCAAAGAAGCGACGATGTCTGTGTAAAAGAACTACTCATGTGTCGCCGTCCGAACGTTGTTTGCTTTGTATATCTGAACCGATTAGGATCTAAAGGAAGAGTCATGAGGGTAACTGTGAGCTTTCAAGTAATGGATCAAACTTAAAAAGCTCGAATTGAACTTAATTTGCTTACCCAATAATGCAGGAAATAGACAAAAAGAACAGGACCCAATTAAATATTGAGTTCCGATCTTGAGTTTGGAGAAGTAAAGAGCGAAAATACAGAGAAGAGTAGACAAAGCATTCATGTGTGTTTTGCGGCCCACCCATCTTCTTACTTAACCTCTGATTGAAATCTTTTAACTCTAACATGACCAGAAGTCATGCTCGGGAACTCTAATATAGATGGACTTCAACCCATGCTTGCCAAGACAAAAAGACTTGGAACGTCTTTCCAAGTTGAAAGAATATCCAAGAGAAATTACCCTTTTTGGGGTAAATAAATGGAAGACATGAGACCAAGACGTAGTACCGTTTCATAGCAACCTATGACAACCACAACTAGCTGGCAGTACTTCAAAGGTTTAATTATTTCAATCAAAATCTACAACGCCGACAGTCCGCTAGCTGAAAGAGAGGAAGCATTTATTCAATGATCAAGGTGACCGATAGTTTCCAACTATTTGAGCAATATCCCACACAATAAAGTTCTTTAGACTAAAAGAGTGACCCACGAGAATATTAATTGCCATCCTTTTTTTTCAGTGATCTGGTAGGAAAAGACATATATCCTAATAAGTAATGTACATAAATGTAATCTTACCGTTGGCAACTTGGTATTCAACTGTCTGGGTTTCTTTTTCCCAAGCCTCCCACCGCCTCATCTATACAATTATTTCCATGGCCAAATTGGAGATGAGAGAAAAGAAAACTCATCATAATCGAAGCCTTTACCAACAATTAGCAAAAAGTAGTTAAGTTAATTATGTATGAGAGAGAATATTTATTAACTAATGCATAAATTTATATTAATGTTGAACTTCCATCGTATTAAATGCAAATTAAATAAAAGAAGATTTTATAATAATTTAGATATAGATTTACACGACCCACATTAAATGTAGTAGGACGAGCAAATCTTGCTTTCTAACCACCCCGCCGCCCCCCAGTGGTATATTTATTAACTAGGCCGAGTAGGATGACTCTAAAGTGAAACGGAATTGACCCTACAAGAAGTCAGAGTAATCTCTGTAGTCAATACCTTTCGTCACTGGCGTCACCTACAAGGAAAATACGCCTCGTACAAAGATCTCCACAATATTTATAAACAACGACAAATTAGCTAAAAAATGCTTCCATTTTTCATTTTTTCTGTCCTCGGAACTGTTCCGCTACTGGAATTTTTCAAACTCTGAGTTGTGTCTAAGAACCAATTTACAGTTATTCTTGAGTTCAGTTCTGGGATTTTGAAGTATGTTTATGTGAGATATTCAGCATAATAAGCCCAACACGATATCACGTGATCAGCAACATCCACCAAAAGATGCAAAAATAAACATGCAATTTGCCTCACGATTATACGGGAAAAAAGGCACACCTTAGCCCTTCCTAAATACATGGTGAGAACAGAATAGACGATCTGCATAGCTGCTAACACAAAGACGAAGATGTTGAGCTGAAGGATCCCATCTTGTGATATGAAAGATGTCTTTCCCTGCAATTCAATCAGGTTTAACATTCAGAGAGAGAGAGAGAGAGCTACAAAGAAGAAGAAAAGAAAAGAAAAAGACACTAATAATACTCTACCCGGGAACCACAGTAATTAGCAGTAGTGTTATCAGCAGATGCCAATCTTCTTTCTGGTTGCGAGGGAAAATCCTCAAAAACATCTGTTGCTGGAAAATGATGTTCGGAAGCACTTGTCCATATGTGAGCCAATCCTAGGGCTTTGGTGGTTGTCGTTGTCATACTTTTACGGCAAGGAAGCATGGAGTTTGCAACTGTGGTGGGTATGCAAATTTTGTAAATGAATCTTTGAGCTACCGCTAATATGAGAGACATGAATCCCAAGATCATCAACACTGCAGCGACACCAGACAGATATAATAAGCAAAGAAATAACAGTCCACAACAAGTTTTACCTCCTTTTGATCAAATTACCATAAAAGCAGAGGTAATCTTGTACGACCAAAGGGGCTGCCAAAATTTTGCTCACAATGTAGTAGATAGACACAGTAAGTCAAAAATTGAAAGAACCTGATTTCAGCTTCTCCACAGCCTCAAACAAAGACGTCTTTCGGTGCCTTTTGAGCCACTGCACCAATTTAGAAATCCAACCCAAATGGGGATCTGTTAATGAATAATACCATACAAACTCTTCTCGCTAGTAATTAGCATCTGTAGAGTATTTTCTCATTCGTGAAAGCTATATTAGTTGCGTTGAACTTCTAAAAGTAAGAAAAATTCCTCCCTCAAATTTTTGTTGATGATTTCATCTGGGTTTTATTCTTACTTACTGTGCAAAGAAGATGGATCAAGTGCTCGATGAAAATGGAAAGGGAGATGAAGACAAAGCAGACGGTGGCCAGAGCCCACAAAGGTGTGTTTTGCAGAGACGGAGAACTTCCTTCTCCCTCGGCTGCCATACTTGCTACGGTTTCTTCGTGTGAGCTGGATCAGCAACGAGAGAAGAATTTAATGAGTAGAAGACGGGGACGAAGAGGTCTATGTGAATGCTGACCGAATATCCCAACACCAAGGAAAAAGAAAAAACCTTCGAGCTGGAACTTTGGAGCTCTTCAACACTGCTTTGAGTCTTTGACTCGGCACAGTGCGGAGTCGCTGCTGGTTACACCGGTGAAGGTATTAACATGGGTTGTCTTTGACTCGTTTTGTGAGCTTTTAAGGCTTTTTATTATTTTAGTCGGGGAGATATGAAAGATGGCCCTAGATACATTAAAGGTACGTGGGACCCTATCAAACTTTTCCCTTCATGGCGCTTCAAATAATAGTTTTATATCAGAGCGATATGACCGTTTCATACAAAACCTTGAATCATAAAGCACCAAAGAACGCTTGGTCAGAAGTGAACTTCCTTCTCCCTAAGATTTCACACGTTAACTCTTGTCGCTGCATTTGTTCTAATTGGTTGACGGTAACTGTCAACCAATTTGACACGTTAATTAAACTTATAAAAAATATTTCTAAATAATTTGTTTTAGTCACTAGCTGTTGATTAGGATTAAAAAAATGGAGGAAAATTTAAAAGCGTAACCCACGACCTCATGTTAAGATGAAATTAACAGCCTTTATCTTCACCTACTTTAAGTGAATGCTACAAGTTAGTTACATCATAAGGGGGGATGCATGCATTGCTGCTCCGATGTACGTAGCTATCAAACAGGCTGGCCCCCTAGAATGGACGTCTCATGTCTTTTTTTTTTGGTAAGAAAACAGAATTGCATAACAAAATAAAGAGAACCAAACGTCATTACAGACCACAAGTCAGGGCGGGTCAGCCCATTAATTTAAGAGCCAGATAGAAGAAAATGGACGTCTCATGTCTGAAATTTATCAAATAGGTCTTGTGCAGAGGTTTTTTTTTTTAAACAGATAATTTTATATATTGAAAAAATACAAATAAAAATTACAAACTAGGATAACAAAGAAAAAAACTCAAAAAAGGCGTTACAAGCGACAGCGAGGGGCCAGTCTTGTGCAAAGTTAACTGAGCCAAATCCAGACTTGTTTGCAGATTAAGGAACCCTGACAGGCTGTTCTCCCTAAAAAAAAACTTCTCTGTTTTCCACCTGCTGTCCCCTCCTCCTTTTTCCATTTCCTTTTCCCCTCCTCCATCTACTATCTCCTTTTTCTCTTTTCTCTCGTTCGGTTCTCCCTCCCTTTCCTTGTTTTTTTGTTTTTGCTTTTTGTTCGTTATTTTGGTGTTTAGATCTAGGCATTTTTGTTCTTTTTTGGTGGACACCGTCCATCTAGTAGTCTTCTCCAAGTCCAGGCAAGCTCAGCCTTTCCTGTCCCGTTCAATTTGGTCGGCGCGTTCTGTCTCACGCGCCGCGCGTGGATCTCAAGCGCCCGACTTTGTTCTTCATTTTTGGGCCTTTGTTGATTGTCTCTGAAAGCCACGTGCCACTTGGATAGCTTCCCCTGCCTCTGGCGATCCCAACGCCTTCGCGCGATTTGTTGCCTTCCTAGCCGCGCGTGGGGCCCACGCGTCGCTTGCCGCTGCCGCGCGTTTCACCACACAGCCGACGTTTTTTTCTCTTCAGCACCTTCTTGGTGGTGCTTTGATTCCGACGCGGTGTTTTTGTTGTTGTGTTGTTTTTTGTTTTTGGCCTATGTGTTGGCCTTTGTCTTTATGCGTGAGTTGTTCCCAGCTCCTCGGTGGGCTTTTCTGATTCTTTGTGAATCTTTTGCAGCCCTCCGTTGGGGCTTTGTGGTGCCTAGATTGTCTGTGCTTTCATTACTAGCTCATCTAGATTTATGTGGCTTGTCTGCTGTTATCGGCCACCCGCATCCTCTGCCTAGCACGGCGCATATAGTGGTTTTCCTGATCCATTTTTAGATCATGGTAGCTTTATTATACAACCTGATTGTTGTTTGACCTTATTTAGGATTTTCTTTGTACGGTTACACTATTGCAATGCAAGCCTAACGACATTATTCATAAAAAAAAAAAACAAAAAAAAAACTGAGCCAAATCTCACATTTTTGGATATGGATGGTATGCCTCCTCGTGCCTTGAATATTGGAAGATGTTGGTCCCGTGCCACGACTTTCATTCGTCTATATTAGTTACAGTCTTATAGATGAGCTCGACCTTCAATCCTCTGCAAGAAGGTGAAAGCATTACTGTGCAGATTTCAACCCTCAAATTAAGAATAAACATATAATAACTGACCAATTACAAATATATACAAATAAATGGCAATGAATTACAAGACGGTTCATGCACACTGTAGTCGATTGACGATAATAAAAAGAGTCAAGAGACATGATATCATCATGATACGACGAGAACGGATTTGCCGACTTGGGGAAGCAAAACTATTTTAAGGTTGAAGTCGTAAATTTTGGTGTTATTAAGGTTGGGACTTGACCACTTTTATAATGTATATAAGCGAAGCCAACCAACATTGAAGCTGTTCATTTATATTTACAAAAAGCATTTTGAAACCCCCTCAGTAGTGTACGTACACGTGTAACTGAGGCTAAGCGTACTTAGGGGAGGGAGTAGGGCTGCACAACCCCGGTGTAGGTGTCGGTTTTGGCCTGTTCATTTATATTTACAAAAAGCATTTTGAAACCTCCTCAGTAGTGTACGTACACGTGTAACTGAGGCTAAGCGTACTTAGGGGAGGGAGTAGGGCTGCACAATCCCGGTGTTGAAAAAATTGCCCCTACACCTACACCGTTAAGGGCAAAAACCGGCCTTAACGGTGGCGGTTTAGTGGTGGCGGTTTTCGGTTAACCTACATTCATATTGAGCCATTTTTTTAGCATATTACGCATTCAAAGTACTAACAATTTTCGAATCAAAGTACTAAGTTACTAACAATCAAAATACAAGTTTTGTAATGTAGCCACACTTTGATGCACAACACTAGTATCCACTATCTGCCAACACTTTCCATTTTTCAAATTGGAGTTTACAACGAACCAATCAACAAGCCACCCAGCATTTCAAGGTCCCAAGCAAAAGAAACTAAGAAAATGATGAAAAAAAGTAAAAGTTTGAGGAGCATACAGTCTCAGGCAGGTTATAGATGAGCACAGAACTCATTACGTTCGCTAGAGCAAAAATCCTGCAAAAGTATATATTAGAACAATGGAATGTATATTTTTTCTTCTTCTTTGCACAGAATGAATAACAATTAAAAATAGCAATGCATGCCCAAACACATGATGTAAGGAGATTACCTGTCGTCATATACATTAGACTTCCCAATACTTTCAAACCCCTCTGTATCAAGGTAAAAGACAGAAGTTTTAACTCCATCAATATCCAATTCTACTGAGGCTCCCCATACCCATATCCCTGCAAAAGAAAACAAAGACAACCTTTAAATGATGTCTAAAGAAACAGTCGGGAATATCCACAATGTCCATGTTACATCTGCCTTTACCTTTTGTTTTTGTGTCACGCATGTGTCCAACACCAAACCCTGAGAGGTAAAAACCAATTAAAGGATATTAAATTGATGAAACCAACAATACCAAGGTTTTATGCAAGAAGGAATATAACAACACAATGAAGTCTGGCCTTCATAATAAGAGAGGGAGAGAAGCTGATTAAGCAAAAAAGATTTTCCTAAGCGGTATGGCAAATAACCTGACAATACAGTGATAAAGATAGGAAAAAAATAAAACACACATGGCATGACGTGTTATTTGCACTGAATATATTACTGACAAACAATGAATTACCCTTGTCATCGTTCTTGAACTGCAATCTTCTTAAGAACTGTCAGACACAACACCAGAACCAATTCTATGAACCTCAAAACTAACACAGCAACAAGTTTCTATAGATCTAGCTTCACAGCATAACACCATAACTAAAAAAATATGTCCATAATCGTAACATTTCAAAACCTGGAAGAAGGGTAACAAGAACATCATCAAACTCCCTGCAAATACCTTTACCATCACCTCCAGCTTCCTCCACAATGTTAAAATCCTCCAAAATCTAATAATCCCTAGTGCACCTTTACAGTGACTCTAGCATGGAATTATAGTGTGAAGAACATGACATAGACAATTACAGCAGGGAGTAAACAATCTCTCAAAATCTGTAAAGTTAAAGGCTAAATAAATTGCTGGAAATTAGAGAAAAAAAAACAAGAAAGATCCAGGCATTACAGCTACTTCTTCTGCCTCTCCCTCTCTCTCTTCCTTTTTTTCACTTGCAAAGGTTCTTCTCAGTTGTCTCCCTCCTGCTGGAAGGCAGCTCAATCATTGGGAAGAAACACATAAGCTAATCATACCAAAATCTCCTGCCTCTCTTCATCTGAAGACTTGGGTTTTGTTCTCTAGCTACAGAATTCGTATGAAGAGCTTTATCCACCAGCGAAACTCTTCCTTCTATGCAATCCCCAGTCCCCACAATCTCTCTCTCTGAAGTGAACACCACTTCTGCCTACTGGTCTCTTTAAACTAAACAAAAAGAACGAATTTTAGCAAAGCAATGCTGGGGAGCACCCCTGCATTCCACAGGGATCTGTGAACATGAGAAAGACCACATCTTTTCCTTCTCCTCTCACCTCCCTCTTCCCCCTTTTCCCTTTTCTTAAACCCTACAAAAAAAACTCGGATCCAATATAGAACCAAAACTCTTCTCCAACTCATAAAATCCACCCCCGTGTCCTAAACGCACCCGCAAGTCCTCATAGTACCCCAATTGACTGGAAATTTACACCCACAGGAGCACAATGCTATGTTTGCTCTCATCCAAGGCCATGTCGACCAAACATATAAAAGTACAAGAAAACCCTAGCTTCCAAAACCCAATATCATTTCTCTCCCCACGTTCGCCAGCAAGCAACAAGAGGGAAAAAAATCAGCGACTCAAGTCACTCAACCCAAGTTCTATAGACCCAAATTTCATTTCTTTTCTTACCATTTCAGAGGAATATCCAGCAACCAAACAGAGAACAATTGTTGTGGTCGGCGAAGGAGGAGCGGCAGCCGGCAGGCGTGGTGGTCGGCGAAGGGTTGTGCCGCCTGTGCGCAGAAGAGGGAAAGTAGGGAGAGAGAGGCACGACCATGGGTGGGGGGAACGTAGGGAAAATAGAAATGGGGGGGGGGAGGACTGGAGGAGTGACAATGTCGAAGAAAAAAAATCCCGGTTCCCGGGTACCGGGAAACCGGTGCCGGGTAAACCGGGACCCAAGATTACCACCGGGTTTCTGCAAAAATCCTAAACCGGCACCGGCACCGGTGAAGCTGGGTACCGGCAACCCGGTGTCGGTGCCGGTTCCGGTTCCACCGGAAAATTCCGGTGTGGTTGTGCAGCCCTAGGAGGGAGAAAGGAACTAAGTACTGAGGTTTATAACCTAAAATCAATAAATTAATCTATAAACGCGCGCTTAATTTATTGTCTCTAGAAGTTGTTCACGCGATAATATCCAATTGGAACATGACATGCAGAACACCCAATTAATTGGATAGTTAGATATATGTCCCTATCAAGTAATGAAATCACTTGATCAATCAGCAGAGTTATTAATTTGAGCCTTATTAGAATTCTCAACTACAGACCCTTGGTAAGCTGCTCCTGTGGAGGATTGAAAGTTGTTGCCGAGACTCAACAACAAGAGTATTTCATCAAGTTCTTAATGAGACATAATGATACGTTTAGTCATATCAGAGGGCAGATCCTGTTGATGGATCCTTTACCTCCAATCAATAAGGTTTTCTCTTTAGTCTTGCAAGAGGAAAGACAACGAGAAGTGGCCTCTATGGCCAAACCAAATTTTGAAGCTTGTCACTTAGAATAATCCAGATGTTCATGCTTTTGCATCTCAGCAACATCCGGCCACTGCATATCGCCCTAGTGTTAAATCTCCTGCAAACCAGAATTTTTGCAAGGATCGCCATATATGTAGTCACTGTGGATTCATGGGTCATACCATCGACAAATATTACAAGTTACATGGATATCCTCCGGGATATAAGCCTACTCGATCTAAAAATTTTACTCCTACAGCTAATCATGTTTTTGTTTCTACAGATGATGATAGTAAGCCTCCAAAGAATTATATTTCTCAACAGCAATATCAGCATTGTTAAGCTTGATAAATTCTAACTCCTCTGCACATAATGAATCTCCTGATCCTTCACATGTTGTCATGGCATGCTTCGTTCTTCCTACTCCACTCAGTAACATGGCAGGTACTTGTTCCAACTCATTGCAATCTTCAAATTCTTGGATAATAGATACTGGAGCGACTGACCATATGGTCGGCTCCAGCTCTTTGCTTAAACATCTTCATTCTATTTCACCTACTTCTGTCAAATTACCAAATGACACTCTTGCTTTAGTTACTCACACCGGTACAATTCAGTTATCTTCAAATCTTGTTTTACATAATGTACTGTGTGAACCTTCCTTTTATTTCAACTTAATTTTTGCAAACAAGTTAACCAATGATCTTAATTGTTGTTTGATTTTTACAAAACTCATTGTTTTATCCAGGACCTGAGCACATGGATGACGATTGGAGTGGGTAAAGCTTATAATGGTCTCTATTACTTGTTGTCATGTCAAACATATTCATCACCAGTTGTTCTCTCCTCTGTTATAGTCACATCTCCATATACATGGCATTGTCGACTTGCACGCGTGTCTCCTTCCCATAGATGCTCTAACATAAGCATTTACCAGAAATAAAATTACCTAATGAACATCTATGTGATGTTTGACCCTTAGCCAAACAGACTAGACTTCCTTTTCCCCATAGTTCATCTTCTGCACAATGTAAATTTGATCTTTTGCATTGTGACATTTGGGGTGCATTTTCTATTCCTACTATGAATGAATCTAGATACTTTCTTACAATTGTAGATGACTATACTAGATCTGCTTGGGTGTATTTGATGACCCATAAATCTCAAACTCGATCCATTCTCAAATCCTTCATCACTTTGATTCAAAATCAATTTCACCTAACTGTCAAACATATTCGTACAAACAATGGCTTTGAATTTGCAATGCCATATTTCTATGCTTTTCTTGGTATTTTATATCAAAAAAGTCGTGTTGATACACCCCAGCAAAACGGAATTGTCAAGCGTAAATATTGACATCTCTTAGAAGTAGCTAGAGCCATGCAGTTTCAAGCTCACTTACCTCTATCATTTTGGGGTGATTGTCTTTTAAGTGCAGTATACATAATAAATAGAATTCCAACTCCTCAGCTATTAAATCGATCTCCTTATGAGCTACTGTTTGATTGCTCTCCTTACTACAAACATCTTAAAGTATTTGGATGTTTGTGATTTGCATCCACTTTAAAACAACATCGCCACAAATTTGCACCTAGAGCTCAAAAATGTATTTTTCTTGGATATCCATTCGGAATCAAAGGTTTTAAATTATATAACATTGATTCTAAAACTATCTTTATCTCTCGAGATGTTATATTTCATGAACACATATTTCCTTATGCAAATTTGTTTCCTCATTTAGCTGCTAATGATACTGTCATACCAGCTGCTATCCCAGATAATTTTTCTGCAACTCCTAGTCTTTCAAGCATATTTGTTCCTAGTCCAGCTACAAATTCTCATTCACATATCTTACCTAATTCATCTATTTCTCTTCCCGTTGTTCCACCTTCACGAAAATCTACTAGATCTCGGTATCTTCCATCCTATCTTAAAGACTATTATTGCAAATTAGCTTTACTCAATTCTCCTACTTCATCCATGCACTCGGATTTTGCATCTCCAACAGCATGTAAGCCTCATGATATCTCTCATTTTCTTGGTTGTACAAAATTTTCTTCGTCACATTCGACTTGTACTCTAACTGTTTCTACTCATGATGAACCAAAATTTTTTCATCAAGCCATTAAAAACCCTCTTTGGCAGAAGGCAATGAATGCTGAAATTTCTGCTCTTGAGTCAAATAATACTTGGATTCTCACTACATTACCTGCTAATAAAGAAGCAATTGGTTGTCGTTGGATTTATAAGATAAAATACAGATCTGATGGCTCGATTGAAAGGTATAAGGCTAGGTTGGTAGCAAAGGGGTATATGCAACAGGCCGGTCTTGATTATCTAGATACCTTTTCCTCTGTTGCTAAATTGATAACAGTGCGTTCTCTACTTGCTGTGGTGTCTATCAAGAATTGATATTTACATCAACTTGATGTAAATAATGCCTTCCTTTATGGGGATTTACATAAAGAGGTTTACATGAAAATTCCCCCTTGTTTTGGTAAACATGAAGCTGGTCAAGTATGCAAGCTCACAAAGTCCCTCTATGGACTTAAACAAGCATCCTGACATTGGTTCAACAAGCTGTCAATTTTTCTTCTTCACTCAGGTTTTCAACAAGCAACTTCTGATTCTACCATGTTTACTCTCACTAAGGGTGATATTTTTGTTGTGTTGCTTATTTACGTTGATGATGTCCTGGTTGCTAGTAATAACTTTCAAGCAATTATTAACATCAAAGCTTTCCTACATGATCAGTTTCAAATTAAGGATCTTGGTCTTGCAAAATATTTTCTTGGCCTTGAGGTACCCCGGTCACAGAAAGTGATTTCCTTATGTCAAAGGAAATACACTTTGGATATACTCAAGGACATTGGTTTCTCTGATGCACGACCCCTTACCGTTCCTCTTGAGCAATCTGTTAAGTTAGAAACTAGTTCAGGAATTCTCCTTCCTGATCCTAGCGTTTTATAGGAGACTGGTTGGGCATCTCTTATCATTGACAATAACCAGACCTGACTTGTCATATGTCATCCAAACTTTGAGCCAATTTTTGGATAAACCCACATAGTTCCATCTTCAAGCACTCCATTAGGTTCTTCGGTATCTTAAAACCACTCCATGGCAGGGCTTATTCTTTTGTTTATCTTCAGCTTTACATTTGAAGGAATTTTCTGATTCGGATTGGGCCACTTGCCCGGATACACGAAGATCTATTATTGGCTATTGTATTTTTCTCGGTGATTCCTTAATTTCCTGGAAATTGAAAACGCAATCTACCGTCTCCAAATCATCTGCTGAGGCAGAGTACAAGGCACTAGCGATGACTACTTGTGAGCTGGTTTGGCTTACATATGTTCTTCGGGATCTCACTATTTCACATAATCAACCCGCTTTATTATTTTGTGATAATAAAGCTGCTCTTCATATAGCTGAAAATCCTGTTTTTCATGAAATAACAAAACATATCGAAATTGATTGTTATGTTGTACGTCACCATCTATAGGCTAGTGTAATTCGGCTCTTACATGTTTCAACACACAATCAATTAGTTGATTTGTTTACTAAGGCTTTACCTGCATCTATGTTTCATTTTCTTTTGTCCACGCTAAGTGTTTTGAATATACACACTTCAACTTGAGAGGGCGTGTGAAGATGTATCGGTAAAGTTCCAGAACAAACTCCAAGGTCCAGATCAGCAGTGATTATCCAGGTCAGCTCAATTAGTTATAGACTCTGTTATTCTGTTATGTAATATTTTAGTTACAACTTAGTCCATATAATGTCATTGACTCTTGTATTATTAATTAAGAAATATACAAGGATATTTCATTCACTCTTTTTCTCTCTGCATTGTCTACATCCTTCCTCAATCTGTTAACTCTACAGCCTTACCCTTCCCCGAACGCACGTCTGTCACTCCCCTTTGTAAATAAGGTTTGCGACTTGTTATTTCGTACGCGTGTTGGGCATTAATACCATCACTATCAAAAATCCGAGTCGACATTTTTAAGTACTAGTGGTCAGGTGCCCAAAATTGGATAAGATCTAAAAGCCTATCACACATCAAGTAGATCGGAGTTTGATGATATTGAGAGCTACAAGCTTCATGTAGGTAACTTTCATTCATGTTAACTGTTAAATAACTTAAATTCACTTGTCTGACAGTTAATTTATTTTCTCGTTATTGTTTAGAAGAATTAGACGAGAATTCATTGGAAGAAAAAGGAAGTTACAGATAAAAACAAAAAAATATATACCTGGAAAACGGGTAGAATTAGGATTCATTGGAAGACGTTGCAAGGTGAATTGTGTCAACCTGAAATGCTTGGAGTACGGACACCATTGCAGAAGGCTCTTCAATAAAAATTAAGCAATGTGGATTCAGAGGATTTGCGGAAACAAGTTTCCCAGAGCGGTTTAGAGGGGCTATCTTGGGCCAACCGTCTGCGGGCCGAAGTATGCGGCTATGCCCATTGCTTCATCCACTTATTTCCTATGGAACACGAGTGAACTTTGTCGGTAACCTGATTGCATGTTAGTTTGGGCCCAGCCGAAATACTGATACGCAAACTGGGCCTTTTTGACAGGATATCCAAAATGGCCATGTTTGCTAAAAGGTCTATTTACATGTGTCAACTGGGAAAAATTGAGAACGTCTGGAATAGCGAAAGACGTGTAACATAAATAGACATTAACTGGGACTGACTACTTAGTAAAGATTTTTAACATTGTGATAGAATTTTGAATATTTACATAGATAAACTTTATACATGAAATTTTTTTAAAGATATTTAATTTTTGTTGGAGTTTGAAAAAGTTATAAAGAGAAATTAATTAATGTAATTATTTAATAAAAAATATTGAATATTTGTTATAATTTTTTTTAAAAGATATTAGAATTTGTGTGAAAAGTTGTCGGGGACTGTTTAAAAAATATTAATGTCTGTAAATAAATTTGTGAGATTTTGAAGGTTAGTTTTATACCTTTCTTAAATTCTATTATATTTTAGAATATTTTTACAAACCAAGGTAACCAGAGTAATCCCTGTCCACTTAATTTGTTACATATTTTGGTTGGATGTCCAACCCAACGGCACCGGCAGTGTACACCCAGATAACTTAGAGACCAGAAGAAAAAAAAAAAAAAGTAGAACGCAACAACCAAACTTGCACATCTTGTCGAACTATTCGTACCTAGTGGGTGTTGGGACCATAATGGGCGATGGCTGGCGTCCACTTCCACGCATTGTGACGCCAGGTTTGGTATTAATTAATTAATGCTAATCAAAGTCCGCAGTTTGTCAACCTTCAATCTAATTAATATATATAATTAGTTTTCTCTCACTAGTGTTAAGCTACAAACAGTCATTATAAAAGGAGAAAATTACTTATAATATCAAGAGGTTGATTTAGTAGTTAAAGTTTGGGTCTTGGTGATATGTTACACCAGCCCTTTAGGATCACTTTCAAGGTTTTTAGTCAGATAATTGTTCGGTTTGTGTAAGACAGAAGAACTACACAGATTATGAGATTTGTCGATATATATGTAAGTTAGTTCAGACACTCGATTAAAAAATAAAAAGCTAGTTTTTACGTTTAATGCTTTCCAAATCCTTTTACAGACAAACAAATTAATGTTGATGTACATCATCAAGCTTATGTGTTATTGGGTATCTCCCACAATTGGTAGGTAATTCACAATATGAAAAAGACCATTAGCTAGTCAAAATTAAAGTCGTCCTTCATTCATCTTCTGTTTCCACACGCACTCCCCTATATACTCAACTGGTGGACCATCATATGGACTTCAATCGATGCTTATAATGTCGTAAAGCATTGGAGGACACTCAAAGGCGTTGTTCTTGTCGATCCCTAATTCCATGGCGTGGAAAGAGTTGTGGCAGCTGGTCGAGTCAGTTGAACAATGAAAATTTGGGATGGTGGCTCCGGGCAAATAGTCGCCTTCATATGAAAAGACAGAATTTCAGAAACTTGGATGAGTAGCAATTGGCAAAGATATACGACTCATGACCTGAAAGGCAGCTTTCTGTACATCTTGATCTGAAAGTCGTGATATTAATTAATGCTTCTCAAATGTTTTTGTGATACCGCCTTGTATACTGTTGAGACCCCCTCATGATTTATGGGATTAGGAAACAGCAGCAACCGTTTCTTATGAATTTTTTTGAACCTGTAGTGTACATGCTTATTGAAACAAGTGACTCATATTTGTGCACGAAGTATAGAGAGTAGTATTGTCGTGCTAGAATTAAAGACAAATTATGCTACTGGAATCAAGAGGAGACCGGAGATATTATATGATATATAACTTTGATATAAATATTCATATCCTAACTGGCATAATTTGATCATATATATATATATATATATATATATACATACAGTGAAGTTTGATTGCATTTTTAGTAAAGTGATGAAAAATTTTAATTGAGGGGCAAAGTGTTTGAAATCAATATTTTGTGTATGCAATATGTCAAAAATAATATATACAAATACAAGGTGTCAAGCCTCCCACAATAAGAGGATATAAATTGTATTTATCTCAAATCTTTGTGTCAATCTTATCTTACTAGGATTTTTTTTTTTTAAATTTCATATTTCAATGCCATTGTGGTGTAGGCTAACAAACGCTATATATATATATATATATATTATAATATATAATGTATGTTTTAGGCTTGTAGCAACATGACCTGGTGATTCTACCTTTAGTAATACTCATAAGCATCTTAGAGCATAGGCAATCTAGACGACTGTCTAAGGTCCCGAATTTTCTATTTTGCTAAATAAGTAATAGTCCTCCAATTTATGTTTAATATTTTAACTTACCAAAAGAAAAATAGGCAACAAGTCTCTGGTAAATTTTTTGGAATTCTAATTGGACTTAAGAAATACGTACTTATTTCAAGCTGAGTTTTTTTATACAAGTTGAGATTGGAGCCCATAGAACCAATTGCTAAATAAAATCAGGCCATGGTTTAATTACATCCGAAAAATTCATTCTCCAAACATATCAAGCTATATTTTGTCAACTGAAAATAGGCTTAACAAATTTAAAATATATAAAAATATTTTTGATTTTTGATTTAATTTGAAAAGGTTAAAATAGGTTTAGATTTATTTTCATAATTAAAATTTTTTAAAAGAGATTTAAAAAATAGAAACTTACACTCCAATTGAAAACATTAAACCTATATAAAAAGATTAGACTCTTTTCCAAATGCAAGTATTGTTTATAGAATATTATTGAAATTAATTATGTGACTGGCTTTTAATTTCCAGAAAGAAGTTTTTCAAAACTAAGATGCTGTTTTGTTGTAAAAACATCTTCAAAATTTGTAGAATATTTGATAGTGGTGCAAATATTTAGGTATATTTGAGTTGTCTTGATGTTTGTAAAAAGTTGGTTGAAAGTTTTAAAGATATTTGATTTTAAATTGATTTTTATTGAAGTTTTTAAAAAGGTTTAGAGAGAAGATTTGATAAAATTTTTCTTGAAAAGTTATTGGAGTTTGTGTAATATTTTTTGAAATTTTGGATGTTTCTCTAAAATCTTGAATTGTGAAAATGCTAAAATCTTGAATACAAAACTTTGATACCAATTTTGCATCTCAAAAAGCAAGAAAAATAATGTTTAATTAAAAGTGAATTAAAAAGATTATTTTTCATGATTATGCCTAATCCTCTATCTTTACTATCAAAGTAACGGCCTCCGCCTCTGATGCTCCTCAGCTCTCTTTTCTTTTATCCTTAGTTTACTATCCCACTCAGTATCTTGATAAACGTCGATTTTGGGATTCTCTTCAGTACATGGGAGACTCTCATTTTGAATCTTGGCTTCTATTGGGTGGCTTTAATTCGGTTGTGTCTCAAGCTGAAAAGAAAGGTGGTAGACCTTTTTCTAGTTCTCCTTCAAGGGGCTTAAGTCAATTCATTTCTCAAATTGGCCCGGTTGATTTGCGTTTCAATGGTAATCCCTTTACTTGGAATAATGGACGGGTGGCTGTGCGAATATTCGTGAACAAATTGATAGAGGGCTTGCAAATCATAAATGGAGAATTCAATTTCCAAATGCCTCTATTTTACATGCTCCAGCAATTGATTCGAAGGTCATATTCGACATCCTCCTCGCCCATTCAAATTGAAGAAATGTGGGTTCGTGATCCTGGTAGTTTCTTTACTGTTGCTTCTGTATGGAATTCAACAGTTATAGGCCGTCTTGCCATCATTTTATCTAAAAAAGTGGAGAAATTCAAAACAACTCTTCGCATATGGAATAAAAACCACTTTGGGCTTATTAAGGAAAAGATTCAACGGTTAACATGTGCACTGGACTAGATTCGGCGACAAGATTCATCGATTGACAATGTCTCCATGGAAGCTTCTATTAAATGCGAAATTAAAGAAAAATTATGAGGAGAACAATCCCTTTGGAAACAGCAGTCTAGAGTTCAATGGTTGGTGTCCAAAGATTTGAATACAAAATTCTTTCATACGTCCACGGTCATCCTGTTAGGGACCCCGGTCTAGGCCACCATAACAACGCCAACTCCCACCAAGTGATTCGAACACGATCACCCCAATCGATCCTCCTAAACCGTTATCTGTAACACACGAGCATTATATAGGATCTAACACTCAAATTGGAGAACACTCGAGATATTTATTGATAAGAACACGAAGAACGTGGTTAAGGGTTAATTAGCCCAAAGACCACAAGAACAAGAACAATCCCGATCAAGGGTTAATTAGCCCAAGAACGGGTACCCAATCTAGGTTATTAGCCTAGAATAAATCCCAAGTAACAAGGTTATTAGCCTTGAAACCGACTTAGCATATTCGTGCCTATGCTTGGCCAAATCCCACCCCAAAAGCACTCAGGCTCTCCAAGACTCTACTCTTCTGAATGAATGACTCCCTCTAATGCTCTTAAGTGTGTTTATATAGACATCCTTAGGAGCTACAAACCCTACTTGACTCCATCAAATCAAATCAACATCAAATCAAATCTAAATCAAATCCCTTTAATCAAGGAGATTTGATATTACATGCCTAATTGAACATAAACATAAAGGAAAAGAATCTTCTAGAGTTTAGGAAAGGATCCCTAAATCTAGAAGATATGATTTATTCAATCTAAACAGCTAAGGAAAGCAATCCCTATGATACCTCCATCAATGTCGGGATTTCACGGTGGCGCCGCCGCCGCTTGCACCACCATGGGTGGTGATGTTCCTCCGGTTCCTAGGACCTTCCTCTTCCATTCCCCACCTAGTACCGGTAGGGGTGGTGGTGCTCCGCCACTGGTGGTGGTGGCCATCCTTTGTCATGACCCTCCTTTGTCTGCTGGCCTGCTGTGGCTGCATGGCTTGGCTGATGGCCAAGGACTTGCTGTGGCTTCTCTGCTGGCCTGCTGCTGCTGCATGACTTGACTGGTGGCCAAAGACTTGTTGTGGCGCCATGTCATGGCAAGGCCATGTGTTGTCATGGCATGTATGTGGCTGGCTGGCTAGCATGCCAGACATGGGCGTTGGTGAGGCGTCATGGCTTGTCAGGGGCGCTGGTGCCATGACATGGCTGCGGTGTTGTCACTGCGGGCGCTGTGGGCGTGTCATGAGTGCTCATGTGTGTCCTTGGCGCCTCATCTCGGCACTTATCCTCCAACTCATGGTTTTTGCCGCCCAAGTCGTCACTGGGGATCCTTTCACATCCGTCGCAATCGCAACTCCATTATTTCTCTTCAACAGGATGATCTTTCTTGGATCACAGGTCACACCAATATTGGGAAAGTTTTAACTTCTTATTATGATAAACTTTTCTGCACATCCAATCTGTCTATTCCATTTGATTTTGCGAATCTTATTTCTCTAGTCATAGATCAACAAGAGTCTCTTACTTTGGATTCTATTCCCTCTCTTGAGGAAATCCATTTTATAGTCAAATCAATGGGTTCGAATAAAGCTCCTGGTCCCGATGGTCTTCCGATTTTATTCTATAAAGAATACTGGCATATAATCCATGCCGATGTTATCTGCATGGTTCAAGATTTCTTCAACTGGGGACGATTATTGCCTTCTCTGAATTACACCTTTATTATTCTTATTCCAAAGGTGGGCAATCCACACAGAGTGCAACATTATATTCCCATTAGTCTTTGCAATGTTAGCTACAAAATCATTACCAAACTTATTGCTACTCGTTTGAAGGTTTTTTTTTGCGTAGAATGATATCGGAAAATCAATCAGCATATGTTCCAGGTCACCTTATTCAGGACAGTTCTATAGCGACTCATGAGATTTTCCATGCTCTTGACAGAAATAAAGGAAGAAAAGACAATCTTGCTCTCAAGATCGACATGTCTAAAGCATATGACAAAATGGAATGGAATTTGATTCTCCTTGCCCTTAAAATGTTTCGTTTCAGTTTTTGATGGACAAATTGGATCAAGGAATGCTTATCTTCTGTTTCATAATCCATTCTTCTTAATGGTAGCCCTCATGGTTTTATTGTCCCTTCTAGAGGACTTCGTCAAGGCGATCCCTTATCACCTGTTCTGTTTGTCATTGGTATGAAGATTCTTTCTAGGCTGCTTGACAAAGCTCAGTTGCTCTCATTGGTTAGGGGTTTTTGTTTGTCTCGAGCAGGACCGCATATCACTCATCTCGTACTTTGGATTATATTCCCTCTCAAGAGGAAATCCATTTTATAATCAAATCAATAGGTTCGAATAAAGCTCCTAGTCTCGATGGTCTTCCGGTTCTGTTCTGTAAAGAATACTGGCATATAATCTGTGTCGATGTTATCTGCATGGTTCAAGATTTCTTCAATAGGGGGCGATTATTGCCTTCTTTTAATCACACCTTTATTGTTCTTATTCCGTGGACAATCCACATAGAGTGCAACATTATCGTCCCATCAGTCTTTACAATATTAGCTATAAAATCATTTCCAAACTTATTGCTACTTGTTTGAAGGTTTTTTTTCCTTGAATGATATCGGAACAATAGTCAGCATATGTTCCTAGTCGCCTTATTTAAAACAATTCTATACTGACTCATGAGATTTTCCATACTCTTGCCAGAAATAAAGGAAGAAAAGGTAATCTTGCTCTCAAGATCGACATGTCTAAAGCATATGACATAATGGAATGAAATTTGATTCTCCTTGCCCTTAAAATGTTTGGTTATAGTTCTAGATGGACGAATTGGATCAAGGAATGCTTAACTTCTGTTTCATATTCTGTTCTTCTTAATGGTAGCCCTCATGACTTTATTGTCCCTTCTAAAGGACTTCGTTAAGACGATCCCTTATCACCGTTTCTGTTTGTCATTGGTATGAAGATTCTTTCTAGGCTGCTTGACAAAGCTCAGTCGCTCTCATTGGTTAGGGGTTTTTGTTTGTCTCGAGCAGGACCGCCTATCACTCATCTCTTGTATGCTTATGATTTACTTATTTTTGGGAAGCTTCTATTAGAGAGGCTAAACATATTGATTTTTGCTTAGCTCTATTTTTCCAGTGGTCTGGCCAAGCCCCAAATGCCCAGAAATCGTCCATCTATATTACCTCTAATACGGATTGCTCTTCTGCAAGACTTATTCTTGATAACTTTGGATTCAAGCCATTGTCCACCTTTTCTCGTCATCTGAGACTTCCTCTGATAATGCCCATATCCAAATCGAAAGCTTTTCAAGATTTACATCATCGCATAGATTGCTAGATCTCCGGATGGAAAGGTAAACTTCTATCTCAGGCTGGCCAAACCACGCTGATAAAATCAGTAGCTGCTTCCATATCGATATATGGCATGTCATCATTTCTCATGCCTCAATCAATTTGCATTGATATTGATTCTCAGATCCGTAAATTTTGGTGGGATAACAAGCAAGATGGACATAAACATCTTACCCTTCATTCTTGGGATAAATTTTGTACTCCTAAATCAGCTAGAGGAATGAATTTTAAAAAGAAGCGAGATATGAATTTAGCACTCATCTCCAAACTCAGATGTTTATTGTCTTCTTCAAGTCAAAGACCATGGGTTCATTGCTTAAAGGAAAAATACCTTAAAAATCGCATCCTCTTATTTCTCAAGGTCGTTGCTTCTTAGTTGGTTCTGGTGAAAATATCCGCACTTGGGTAGATCCTTGGATTCCAAGTTCACCATCTTTTACACCTCAAACCAGAATTAGCTTTCAAGAAAGAAGCCCGACATCTCTGGTTAGTCACTTCATCAATGCTTTTTATCGATCTTGGAACGTTCAACTCTTAAATCATACTTTTGATAGTTGTTCTGTTGCCAATATTCTACAAATCAAAATTCCACCGCTGACAGCAGATAACTTGGTATGGACCCTTGATTCTAAAGGACTATTCACAGTTAAATCAGCTTATAGGCAAGTTACCTTGGATAATGTAGACAGTCTGAGATGTGGCCCATCAATTGATTGGAAAAAAATTTGGCGACTCAAAATGCATTAAAAATTGAAGTTCCTTATCTGGAAAGTAGCCTGGAATATCTTGCCCACTCGACAACGTATAGCACATAATCTGCACTTGGCTTATCAGGATGATTCTTATTGTCTGCTCAGTGGAGATAGCTCTGAGACCCTTCATTATCTTCTTTTCTCTTGTTTGTACTCGCGTCTCATCTTATGTCTTTCTCCTTGGAATTGTGGATGATAAGAAATAAGATGTTACATGACCAAATACAAGATTCTCCATTATTTCTTCTGCAACATATATCACATAATCATCAAGAGCATTTAGCAGCATGACACCCTTCACCACCATTTTTTACCAAAGCTGCAATCTCTTCTTTTCCTACTAACGGATATTTTCGCATGACATTTGACGTAGCCATTCGGTCCTCATTTTCTATGAGTGTAGCAACTCTCTTCCATTCAAATGGTGCTTGTTTAAAGGGTTGGACTCAACGATCCAATTGCACCGACCCTCTAATAGGTGAAGCTGAAGCAGCCTTATTTGCATTGTCCAAGGCATCGGATTGAAAGCACTCCCACTTACTTTTTCAAGGAGATTCTACAACTGTTATGGAGAGTATTCTTCAAGCCTATTTGAATGGATCTTCTACTAGTTCGGTTTTTCCTTAGAAGATTGCTTCTATTATTCATAGCCTCAAACCGCTTTTCTCTTCTATCCCTTTTTTCTCTCATTCGAAGATCCCCCGAGCTGATAACTCGGAGGCTCACTATTTAGCAGCATGGGCCGCTGCCCACTCCTTTTCAGGAGAAGTTTTCGTCCATTTTCTTCTCAATCGAGGCTTGTAGAAGTTCAAAGGTGTCAAACCACCTTAGTTGGTTTGGTTTGATTTCTTAGTTTTTTCTTTGTTTTGTCCTGTTATATTCTGTTGTTGTAATTTGATTTTTTCAATATATAATATCTCTCATTAACAAAAAGAAAAAGAAAAAGAAAAAAGTAACGGCCTCCGCACCTTTCCAACGTCCCTATCAAATCGTCAAGCAATCTAAAAAGTTTTTGCATCTATTAATGTTGGCCACAAATTAGAAAGCCCCGAGAAGTTTCCTTCTAATTGCTACAGCTTACACAAAAGCTAACTCAACGTCCCCCACGCAACTTAGCTAGCTGGTTCACGGGAAAGGATTGCGGCATGACCCATTCTTGTAGTCCACTTCCATTAGGATTTATTTGGACAATTCCTGTGAGAATTCATCATCATCATGGAGATAATTACAGGATATATAGAAGGTCCAAGCTAGTCCGGATCCCTGCCCTTAAACGGGGGGCATACAGTCTTACAGAAAGACTTGGATCGAAGAGCTTAAACAGTACGGTCACGACATTGGGCAAATCAACCGAATATAGTCACGATTCCATCCGGGATCGAAGTTGGACTTTCTGGTCAGTGTTAGAAATTGCATGTGAGGTTCGTATTGAATCTGTTAGAAACTGGCTCAAATTGAGGAACAATTAGCTGGTAAACCCTCCGTTTTGGACGTCTACCAAGTTGGACGCCCAGCCGGAACGACTATTTCAATCCGATGACTTATAATGGGCCACTAGCTCGATCTCTTTTTGCTTTCTCATTGTCCTTGATACAATAATCCCCATTCTAAATCTAAGGAAATTAACTGTAAAAACCAAAGAATCGTTCCCCACTTGCCAAGATATCATAGTCATGGGCATGCAAGCTTAGTTACATGCATTAATTTAAAAATCTGCTGCCGAACATGAAACGAAGAGGAGCGACTTGCGATGCACAAAGTCCAGGCGTCAGGCGTCAGCGTCAGGCGTTTTTTTTAAAACTTTCACATATGTAACTTTTAATTAATAAAATTTGAAATAATAATAATATTATATAATATTATTATTTTACATTTTATTTTCTTTACACATCCCAATAAAAATAATATACAAACAACAACCTTAAAAATAATCATTACTTTTTTACACCTCAACAACTTTTACACAAACACCAATACACCTAAAAATTTACAAAACTCTTCAAATCCTACAAAACTCTTCCACACGAACATCACCCTAAAAACTAGAATTAGCTAGCTAGCGCTAGCTAGGTTTGATAACCCAATGAGTCCGGCGGTGAATTGCTTAGTACATGCTAATATCTACTGTCGTAAAAGAGAAAATATGACATGTTAATTAATTAATATATACTACACTTGTGCACTCTGAAACCCATAATTAGGTTAGGTTTCATTCGGACAGAAAATAATATACAAACAACAACCTTAAAAATAATCATTACTTTTTTACACCTCAACAACTTTTATACAAACACCAATACACCTAAAAATTCACAAAACTCTTCAAATCCTACAAAATTCTTCCACACGAACATCACCCTAAAAACTAGAATTAGCTAGCTAGCGCTAGCTAGGTTTGATAACCAGATGAGTCCGGCGGTGAATTGCTTAGTACATGCTAATATCTACGGTCGTAAAAGAGAAAATATGACATGTTAATTAATTAATATATACTACACTTGTGCACTCTTAAACCCATAATTAGGTTAGGTTTCATTCGGACAGACAATTCTTTGAGTCTTGCTAATTGTGAAAGCAATGGGTCTGATGACTGATCATTATGTGGATACGCTTTCCCACTTTCGAGGCTGCAGCCAAAGACGAGTTGCATTTTGAAATCCATCAACCCTACTGAAAAAAATGTTCTAGGAGGTCACGAGTTGGGCTGATTCTAAACAGTACATTAGTTTCTCCGACTTTAGTTACCTCTCTAATTATGGAAGCCCGACTTTTGTCATGAAGTACCCGACCGGCCTCTCCCGCTGTGACATGTTTTATTCATGTTCTAATTATTTTGCCTTGCTTAATTTTCCTTTTCTCACGTTTGGTGGGTCATGGCACTCATGGGTGGGCAGTATCTGGACAGATAGTGACTGGGGAAGGTATATTCTGGTGAAAACATAGGCAGTTGAAAACGGCTGTTGTTTCTTTTCAACTCATGTGCGGTCGGAAAGGGTAAATCTTAATAAAGTACACACTCTACTTTTTTACCAATTTTAATAAATCTTAATAAAATAAAAATTCTTAAAATTTAGAAAATATTTAAAAAAATTTAACAAATAAACATACCCTTAGTCCACGGTTTTTTTGAAAGAAGAAAAGCCACAGAAACGATATTTTAACTGTGACACCGCAATTGGGATCACCGTTAGCAAAACCAAAGTATTTTCCCACGCACTTTTCTGTCATTGATGACCCGTACTGGGCAGGTTTTGGATTCTTCTTCGTTGTAGGGACTTTTCGTTTCTCTCTTCTTCTTTGTTATGTCTAACGCTGGCCAATGAAGCAGCTTCTACGGGTCCTCCAAGTCTTTCCATGCGTCTTGAACGATCTTAGATGAATTATAGTCTACTTCAACTGATTATATAAATACTGAAATGATGCCCAAAATTTCTTGTTTTCTGATCGGTTCTCAGCTAATTGAATTGCTTTTACATGGAATCTAGCTACTTAATAAACTTGGTCAAATCCAGTGAGCTAATTTCTGTAAGCTATTCCATCTGACCTATTCGTATATATGCTATATAATATAGGTAATTTTAAATATTACGAATCCATTGAGTTTTTCAATTTTATCCTCCATGAACTTTGTCTTCCGGATCTTTGACGGAGGAAAAGGTTTCCAGTTATTATATAAAACAACTTACGTACTTTTGCTTTCATTCAACCAAATTCATGCACGACCGAAATTATTGCGGCCAAAAGCTCTTGAGATTATTCGTGGCTAAAAAATATTAATTAGGGATGCCTTTCACGAATTTGCCGTCGTTGGAGAAATATTTTTTATTTTTTACAACGACCAATAATACACGTGATTATCGCTAAAACACGCAATTGGCATGCAATATTCTTCAACGTGGGACCGCCTTTTGGTATTTTAAGGAATATGGATCAGGCAATGACCCAAGAAATTTGGCAGAGGTTCAGAGGATTTCATGTGCATGGGTTGGTGGGCAGGCTCGGCGTAGAACTAGATCCCCTAGAACATGTACATATATTATATTGAGACAGAAAAAAAATAATTAAGAAGATGGTGTCAACTAATTGTTAAAGAATGGGTTAATATATTAACAATTACCAAAAATTAGACATGCTGTCCGAAATCATGAAATATTAAAGAATTGGATCACGTCTCTCCACGAGGTAAATTCTAGCTATGTCAAATAAACTACAACAAAAAAAAATCAGTCCCAAACACCAGAATTTCGTTCGCCACGCCAATTGTCCCAACAAATATGTTACAAGGATGTTTTTTAGGACGAAAATTTTGTTCTATAAAAAAAGTACCATTCCAGGACCGAAAAACTTTCGTCCCAAAATAAAACTAATCGTTCGTACCTTTTAGAACGACAGTGGAGGATTATGTTCGAACATCTTCCGACGGAAAAAATAAATTTGTTCGATAAGAAAAATTAACGTTTGAACAACTAAAATTTTTTTTACGTTCGATATTTTGGATATCGTTCTAACACTGCCAAATGGAACGCCCATAACCGTTCTTAATTCGTTATAACGGTTCACGTCGTAAATTTTCGGACGGTATTAATGTAAAAGGAAAAACGTTTGAACCGTATTTGTAACGTTCCAATAAATATCGTTAAATCCATTCGACATACCGATCGAGGAATAAAAAATAGATGTTCGAACATGGCACGAATGGAAACATTGAAAAGTTTGAATAGAGTTCGAACGTAGGGAGACACGTTGTCTTTTGAACGCTATAATTAACGTTGGAAAATAATTTTTTTCATTTTTTTAGAAAAATTGCTAGAAAATGATTAAAAATATATTAAATAACAAATTTATTAACAAAATGTACAATTAAATAATTAATCACAATATGCAAAATAGTTAACTATAATGCGTATTTAAAAAATAATCTATCTTGACCGTCATGATGGATATAAACTGCTTCAAGTCTTTTTCCAACTTCGCGTGCATCCTCATCTTCCTAAATCAGAAATTGTAATCAATATAACGCTTCAATAATTGACAAAAACAATCATTAAAAAAATTTAGTTGAATGAAAAATATATATAACTTACGTATACATCTACTTGATGTCGTTTTCGGTGAAGGTGATCCAATCTTAGCGTTGGAAAAGCTAAGACTCCAGATATGGTTGATGCAGCTGAATGATTATATCTAACATGTTTACATTGATCGTACATATTGTTCTCGTTCGAACACGTTCAAATTTTTTTTTATTAGGAAAATTAGAACTTTTGCATTATGCACGACAAATCTAAATTTGAGGTGTTATGTCACAAATAGATTTGCATCACTATAATACTATATACATCCATGAGAATCTAATGGAGAGAATAACAAAAACTGATACAACATTTTTCAAACCAGCATCTTTCATTGTACAGAAAGAAATAGAGATCAATATCATAGTCAATAGGGCCGGACTTTTGAAAACCTTTTGGCCACATATCATGCCACGCCCCGAACGCTAGCCCGAAGGGGGTTAATGACAGCCGCGAGCATCCACTCAATGAATGTTCCAGCGTTTCCTCTTAATCATGCAGCGGAATTTTTTTTTTTTACATCTAACCGAGAGAGACGGGCCAAAGAGATTTGCTATAACTTCAACTTACCCCGAAATGACTTCCTCGAAAAAGGGTATGCGTCTTAATGACGTCGCAAGGCTGCATAGCTGAAGTACACGATCTAATGAGATTCCATCAAATCCTCTTCACATCGACCTACTCATAACATCTTATCCTCTAATGAACAACAAAAGAGAAAAGATCATTCTCGTCGGTTCCTCTTCTAGATTTCCCCTCCTGAAACGTTATCTGGAATGATACAATTTAAAACTGTGAGTCGAAAGACTCAGTAAGGAATTATAATTAAAACAAGGACTTGAAATCATGGTTTGAAAATATGATCTTGAAATCGTGAGTTTGAAACCATGAACTTAAAATCGTAGGCATGCACTTGAACTTGTAATCATAAGCATGCACTTAAACTTGAAATCATCATGAACTTGAAATAATTATGAACTTGAACATAATGTAGTTCACGTACTTGAACTTGAAATATCATGAGCTTTAACTTGAAATATCATGTAAACGTATGTAATTCATGCATGATCATGAATTTTGATGCACGTGTATGCCTCATGATTGCATATGCACATGCACTTGCTCTTGAAAACTTCACTATTACTTATAAATCTCTTGCTTTTGGAAAATCTTTCCAATCCTTATCTTATGGGCTACTTGAGCTTCACTTACCCCTGACATCAGGGTTGTGCGTTCCATTGGATCTGTCCCCTATTTCCCTTGGGGACCTTACATATGGTTGAGCTAGCACACCTTCTCGCATTCGTCCTTCAGTGGCTAGACACAACCCTTGGAGGTTCACACCTTCTTGCAAGCATCCTTCAGTGTGATTGCACATACCTCCTGGACTACCCATCCTTCTTGCAAGCATCCTTCGGTATGGGTGCCCTAGGTGACATCCACCCTTCACATAAACGTCCTTCAGTATGGATGCACCTTCTTGACTTGGTACGGTACCGACCGACTTGGGTTCATTAACTTACTTGTCATAAAACTTGGTATAAAGTAGCATAAAAATGGTACTTTCATTTGCATAAAATTTCTCATTTCTCATGAGAAAATGAATGCAAATGATCATGATGTATTCATGTCATGCTTGATGATGAGTAATCAACTTATCATAAAATGCTTCTCATAAAACATGCTGCGTATCATTCCAGTTTTTATGAAAGTAAGTTCTTCACTTACAGACGTAGATTCCACTTACTATTTTCACTTACCTCTGTTCTCTTGAGCGCTTGACTGCACTTTGCCTACAATTGGGTCATACTTGTGTTATTCAAGGGTTCACTAGACGTATGGAGTAAACATTCAATAGCTCATACTTCGTCATACAAAAATATCAATAAACTTGACCTCTAGTTGGTCATCTTACACCACAAGGCATTTTCTTAAGTGAAAAACCTAGTAGGGTATCCTAATAGGTCAATGGGAAACTTAGAAACTTAGGAAAAATTTTGTGAAATCCAAAGAAGCCGCTCGAGCGCCGGTCGAGCACTCGTCGAGCGCTAAGCCTCTGTATAAAAATGTTAAGGGGTGCTCGAGCGCTGGTCGAGCGTCAGTCGAGCGCTAAGCCTCTGTAAAATTGTTCGAAGGACGCTCGAGCGCTGGTCGAGCGTCGGTCGAGCGTGAACTTACTGCACTAAAAATTCTTGAAGAGTGCTTGAGCGCCTGTCGAGCGCCTGTCCATATTTCATACTCCAAACACACATAATACATCCAACACTCACGAAATTTTGCCCCAAATGCTCTCCTCATATAACCTCATATACAAGACTTAAACTTTACACATACAACTCAAAACTTCCAACCAAAAACAATGATTTCATCACTAGAACAAAGGTTATTGCATCTATTTCACTCCCTTTGGTCTTTTATCAAACACCTAGTATGCAAGTTGGTTTCTCTTGGGTTTATAAATTCCCAGATCTAACCACATTCTCCATGGTTTTGTGCACAATCCATACAACTCTCTAAAACTCACTAGATCTACATTTTCTTCAAAGAAAACACATGAATCTCAAGGAGAAATCTAACAACACACAACCATCACAACAACCATTCAAAAGAAAAAGAGAACATAGGTGAAAATGGGTATGGCTTGGCCGGCCATAACCACTCACCTCCTTCTCTCTCTCTTTCTTTCTCTTCTTCCTTTCTTCTTCTTCTTTTCTCCTTCTTCTTTCTTTCTTCTCTTCTCTTCTCCTTCTTCTTTCTTTCTTCTCTTCTCTTCTTCTTCTTCTTTCTTTCTTCTCTTCTCTTCTCTTCTTCGGTGGGAGCTAGGGCAAAATGGCTTTTCAATTTGGGAGGGGGGGTGCTTATTCGGGAGAGATTGGGGGAAGGGAAAAAGGCAAAATTGCCCTTTCCCCCTATTTCCCCTTTTTATCCCTCAATCTCCTCTCTTCTTTCCTCTTCTGCCCCTAAAGAAAATTTTATTTTCTTTTCCTGCCACTCCACAAATAACTCTAATATGTCTCCTCATCATTGTTCCAAGGATTCTCATATTTCCAAGGCTAAAGCCCCTAATTAAAATATTTCCAAATCTTGTAACTTAGGGACATTTTCCTTTAATAAACAATTCCAGCAATCTCAATTGCTCAATCTAATGACAATTAATAACACAGTCAGATCTTAGCTTAAAACTCATAAAAACGTTAGGGGAAAAATCCCCCTAAACACAACTTGAAATTAATTATCCATACAGATATCCTCAATATAATCCTTACACTATCCCTTACTCGATACTTTACATCATACCATGTCTGGGCTAATGTCTATCGACTTTCCACCATCTTAACCTCAATAAATTTCTTAACTAAGCTTATACAACTTTCCTCAATGTTAGGGTTCACAAATCTCCCATTGGGACTCCAAATTCATCATATATGGAATTTTAAATGGTCCCGCTCGAGCGCCAGTCGAGCACCGGTCGAGCGCCAACTTACTGTCTAATTCACTGCGTAGAATTCCCAAGGGCCGCTCGAGCACCTGTCGAGCGTTGGACAAACGACAAGACACTGTCCATCATATTTCCTTAAGGCCGCTCGAGCGCCTGTTGCCCGCTGGTCGAGCGCAATGTTACTTAAAAACAAGGTGCTAAGAAAAATCTTCTTATTCCAACACCCTAATTGTGATCCTCCAATTATTTCAACTAAGTCCCCAAATGCTCAATTTCAATATTGTCAAACTACAAACAACATATCAATTCAATTACAATATAGATGCACAAAGTGCTAGGGGAAATATTCACCTAGACATATCCTTAGATTAATTCCCCTATACCTACCTTTCTCCATAATTAGGACACAGCTTAAGGAGTCATAATTCTTTTACAAGGATAGAAAAAGTTGGGGTCTCACATATCATACCTACAAAGCAGTTCTTTGCATGTTCTAGTTGGAATGAAGCAAATTTGATGCCATATTGATAAAATTTAAGAAATAAATGAAATATTAATAAATTAATAAAATAGAGTTTCAATATTTTTATTTAGAAAACATTAATTTTTATTTCTATATTATTTATATTTGTAATTTTTTTAAAAAATTATATTAATTTTTTGAAGAGGCATTTTGGTTATTTTACATGTACTTTTAATGGCCAAATGGAACGAAAGGCTAGGATTAATGGTTTTTAAAACATATGGAGTTAAATAAAATATTTTTAAACTTGAGAGAGACTTATTGATTTGTTCCCATACATATGTTCCCTACAAAATATTTTGGTTTACGGAAATTTATTAGTTTAGTTTGTTTTATGAAAAATAATAGAGCAGCTTTTTAAAGTCTGTTTGTTTGCTTATAAAAATATTAGTTTAAATAAAAAAAATCTTTCCATTAAAATGTTTTCTTCTTTTATGTGTTTGGTTATTTTTTGAAAATATTTTTAATATTTGACACGTTTAAAAATATATGTATTTACATAAAGATGCTTAATTAATACGTCGCTGTAGTTTGACATTTTAGTCTCTGTGATTTACACTCTTAACATTTTAGTCCCTGTTATATTTACTTTTCCACTTTTGTATTCCACTACTTAAGACAAGACGTTTGAACGTACAACACTAATAATGTAACCTCGCCAAAAATGCATGGCGGTCATGAGTGCGCTTTTCCAATCAACTTTTAACATGACAAGCCCCATGAGGCCATGACCTTCTGATGATGATGAATCCACAGCGTTTCACCAATCACAATTTCCTACTTTGTGCTCATCTCGCTGTCTACACTATCTTCAGTGGGTTTTCCCAATTTTCTTTTCCAAGAAATCATTGCTTTCTCACTGCTTACGTACACATAAGATCAATCAGAAGTGTCATTGGAGGAAACCTTCACACCGGCCGGCCTCCATGATTCATCAGCGTAGGTCCTATATACTCCTATAGTCGTGTGAAGCTGGGGGCCGGCGTAGAATGTAACAATATTGGAATTTTGGGTAGAAATCGTACAATTATTTATAGTCTTGTTTCCTTCAATAATTGTCCACACATATATATATATATATATATATATATATATATATATATATATATAATATAGAATCGAAGGTTCATATTGTCTATTCTTCCTTCGTTACACGCGAAAACTTATCGAGTTCACACATATGAACCATCTTTTACTTCCGAATGCATTATAATCTTTAAGATGATCCAGGTGTAGTTTTATTTTTATTAAAATTAAATTCTTAAAATTTATGATTTTATTTAATGAGGAAACATCAGATTTATAATATAGTATAATATATATATATATATATATTATTTTAACAAATTCTAAAAGAATATATTATAAAAAACTTCTCCTTCCAAACATCTTATCTCTTAAAAAGTTTTCGTTTTTATATAGAAAACAAAAAGAAAAGCTCTCTCATCCAAACTTATAATTTGGTATATATTAAATCATGTAAATTACCCGGGAATAGCTATTTTAATTTCAGTAGGACTTTTCAACCTGCATATATCTTTGGACTGTTCTAGTTTTCTATTTTCCTGACTTTGGAATTGATCCTAATTAAGACCTGTGGTCAAACTTTGAGGATTATAATATGACACTGCTAACGCGCACCTCCCTAGAGATCTAATATATAGGAAGATGGGAATTGGCCCTAGATCGTAATACTTTTGTAGGTAACGAAAGATATATAAAAACCAGAATGAATGACCCAAATTCTGTTGGGACGTTTCACTAAATTAGTAAAATTACTCATTATAATTTTCTACCCAAATTATATTGTGTAACTTGAAGATAAAGTTTTCAAATAATATAAACTGTATAATAATGAAGTTTACTTGTTGTATGCAAAATTTGCCTAAAATTACATGTGCCTTATTACGAATTTAGTAATGATATATAACTATATATTTGTTAAAATTTTCCATCAATTTTAACAAATATATATTTTAATCATCATTTCAAAATAAGTGGCAAAAAAAAAGCCAAAACAAATAGATGAGAATTTGGAAAATCTAGGCACACGACCTTTCATTATTGCTTAAACAATAATGAAAAAACCCAAAAAAAAAGGAAACATTTTCCTTAGATTGAGACGAGACGACGTTTAAGTCTGTATTTTTTAAATTTCTGATCAAGTCAGAGGACTCCCTCTCTCTCTCTCTCTCTCTCTCTCTCTCTCTCTCTCTCTCTCTCTCTCTCTCTCTCTCTCTCTCTCATGCTTTTTCTTCAAGTCTATTCTCTCCCTCTCTTTACGCGTCCAAAATGTCAAAGTACTCCACTTACGGCTTCTCTTCTTCTGTACTCAAGTCCATACAAAACTCTCGTTATATACCCCAAGCTTGATACTGTCATCTCCCTTCTATTCAAGGCAGTTCAATCTCCCTACATAGATAGCTTCAAGCTTAGTTATCAATATCTCCAATTCTTCAGCACAGCCCGCGGGTTCTGTCGATGTCTTTCTAGTTTTCTAATCTCTTCAATAATTCAAGCACCGCCGCGGGTTCTGCAGATGTCCTTCTAGTTTCTAATCTGTGCGAATCCAAACAATAAGTGTTAATCTTGAATCTGCTGGTCCTATATACATTTTCCATTTCCTAGGGGTTCTATAGACGTTTTCTTGTTAAGTTCTTTATGGCTAGAAAGTTTTGGTGATTTTTGGAGACCACGAAGCCAGGATCATGGCGGGGGAAGGTGGGGGAAGGTCTCTGGAACAAACGCCGACTTGGGCGGTCGCCGTAGTCTGTTTTATTTTGGTTCTAATATCCATAATCATCGAGCATATCCTCCATCTTATAGGAAAGGTATCATTACTAGCGACCTTTAATTGTACTTCTCTCTAACAATTCTCGATCCGGTTTCGAGTTCTGATGCTGGATATGCCTGGACATATGTATTCCACCATTTTTTTTGCAGTGGTTGAAGAGGAAACATAAAAGAGCTTTGTATGATGCATTAGAAAAGATCAAATCAGGTACTTCTACACCACGGTACCTCTCCCTGCTTAGACTATTGTAGAACTTAAAAACCATATATTCGAATAAATTCGACATGGGCTTAACTTTTTCTATTTTGGTTCATTGCAGAGCTTATGTTACTGGGATTTATATCGTTGCTCCTGACGGTAGGGCAAGGTCCAATTTCAACTGTATGCATCTCACAGAAAATTGGAAGTACGTGGCATCCATGCAGCAAAAATGACGAGGAAAAGTTGATAGAGGATGAAACGGATTCTGAATCCAATCGCCGGAAGCTACTGATGGTGCCGGATGGTGGTGCCACTTTTCGACGCATTTTAGCGTCGTCCGGAAATTCTACAGACAAATGTGTAGCCCAGGTGCGACCCAGCTATATTCCATCTATTATATAATATATCTTCTGACCTGAAAGAAACTAGAAGCAGATACGTACGCGGACTAGCAAGTTTCTCATATTCTCCTTTATGCTTGAATTTTTCCCAAAATGGCAACACTCTCAGACTTTCCACGTGAACAAACTCATAAATATCCAATTCGCTAGGGATAGAAATTAATGTGTGTATGTATATGTATATGCCAAAATATTCTAATAGTTTTGGAATGAAGGTTAGAATAGAAGTGAAAACAAAACAAATATCAGACAAATGGTTGGGGTTCACGCGGAACTGTGAATTGGGGAGAGAGAGATGACAATTGACGACCTAACAACCTTTTCGTTTTTTTCTACGCGACGAGCTGACAACCAATGGACTCTCTTTCGATAATTTTACGCGAAAGCTCCGACACCTTTTGTATTGGGAGGAGCTTCCTAGAATTCTACGCGTTCTTTTCCTTTCCGTATGTGTTTTCCTCTTGTGCAACACTGTATTCAAGGATGATATATACAGTTTTGTTATATGAATCTCCGTCATTACGAACTTAACTAGATTAGGAGAAAAACGAACACTCTCAAGAACAAGTAGTAGGAGTACATTTCATCGGATCTGAATTGTCTCTTCTTTTTTTTAATGCTAAATTTGTAGGGTAAAGTTCCGTTTGTTTCCAAGGCTGGCATCCATCAACTGCACATTTTCATCTTCGTGTTGGCTGTTTTTCACGTGCTGTACTGCGTCCTCACCCTAGCTTTGGGCAGAGCCAAGGTATTATATATCCCTTCAAGTTCTCCTCATATATCATGTCGAACCGTCCATATTCCTTCACTGCCCCCGGCCAAAGTAATTAGAAGTCAAGAGTAACAAAAGAGGGGCTATATATTCTTTGGCAGATGAGAAGTTGGAAGCACTGGGAGACGGAGACAAGAACAGCTGAGTACCAGTTCTCACATGGTTAGCGGACTACATCATGATTACATACATGACTTTGTTTAGCTTGTGCACATCATACATATATACATACAATATTTGTCTTGTGCGTGACACGAGCCATGCATTTTTGTATGTACGTACCTGCAACAGACCCAGAGCGATTCAGGTTTGCAAGAGACACGTCGTTTGGAAGGAGACACTTGAGCTTCTGGACAAAAACACCTCTGCTCATGTGGATTGTAAGGGGCTTCTTTCCTTCTTTTAACTCCTGGCCTCTTAAGTAATATTTTTTAGGCACTTCTAAATCCTTTACGTAATTTCTTCAATGCCATCGTTGTTCTATTATGCTTTGATCAATTGAAAGAGTCAAGAACACAAAATGTAGGATATTCATGAGATCCCATTTTCAAAATAAAACAAAATAAGAATCGGGAAATTATCTATTAATTAAGAATGTTTCAAATTTGTAGGGCAAAGAAATTCTTTTTAAACCAACGAGGAGTAATTAATTAGTATATATAGTATTCCTGACTCCAATACAATATGATTAATCCTGTATATGGAGGCCGTGAACCCCCACAAAACATATATATAATATAAATATTAGGCACAAAAAATAAAATAAAATTAGAAAAAAAAAACAAATTAGTTGAAGAGTCATTGTCCCTGCATGATATGATCAGATATGTTGCGGTGTAATGTACCTGCCTTCCTGTCCATGCCTTAAATTTCCCTAATATAATGAGTACTCCTCCTGGAGTACGGTGCGGATCATTAACACGTGTCTAGTAAGGGAAGAATTGGATTCTAAGACGGTCGTAGCATGGCAGCTAGTTCAGAAAACGGTCAAACCATGGTTTGCCCGGCCCCCTTGAATGCGTTTGACTTTTTTGACTTTTTCCAATTAATTGGCAATTGATCAATTACGTAATTTTTTACTCGGCCTGATTTTATTTTCTCTTTCTTTTTGCAGGTTTGCTTCTTCAGGCAGTTTGTTAGGTCGGTTCCCAAAGTTGATTACTTGACCTTACGACATGGATTTATCATGGTACACTTTCTCTTCTTCTGTTCTGTTTTGTAGATTACAAACCATAAATTTCACATAGGGCCGGGATTGATATATTTTCATTCAATTCTCTTTGCCCTATTTAAATGGTGCAAAATTCTATAGAGACATACTATATAGGTTCTACAGTATGTAATTTTAAGATTAAAATTCTCTTTAATATCCTATCAAGATTGGGCCGATACAATTCGGAGAGATATAGAACAACGCGTGAACTCCACACTATTTATGTTATTCTTGTAAAGTTTCGAATAATGTGGATTCTATACTAAGGTGGTTCTCTTGTTGTGTCTTATCTCTCTTCGAATTACACAAACTAATTTAGAATATAGTATTGCAGAAGATTCTGGTATGTAATGTTATTGGTTTGAAACCAAGGTAGTACCAGCATTATAATATTTAATGATTGTTCTATTGTTATATGTTTATGCATGTAACTCAGGCACATTTGTCACCTCAAAGTCATCAGAAATTCAACTTTCAAAAATATATCAAGAGATCCTTGGAAGAGGATTTCAAAGTGGTCGTGGGGATCAGGTTGGTGCTAATTGATCAGTACCCTTATATTTTTCTCTCAGTCCTTGCATGTTAGGCCATTCTATTATATTTATGACTTACAAACTCTACTTGCCAAAATTTCAGCCCTCCAATCTGGTTCCTCGCTGTGCTGTTCTTACTCTTTAACACTCACGGTGGGTGGAGAACAATTGTTAAGTTTACTTGTGTTTAGCCAAATAAAAGACATGGTCGATCTTGACAAATTGTTGCCGAATTATCTGACAAAATTCCCTTGCTTCTTTTGTAGGCTGGAAATCTTACCTATGGCTACCGTTTATCCCATTGATTGTAAGCAAATTCCTTCCTCTGACATCTCCGATGTAAATGAAGTTTGTAGCTACTCTGTATATCTAACCTCTAATATCCTCCTGCAGGTCATCCTCTTGGTTGGGACCAAATTACAGGTGATCATAACCAAGATGGCATTGAGAATCCAAGAGAGAGGAGAGGTTGTGAAGGGGGTACCCGTGGTTCAGCCCGGCGACCACCTCTTCTGGTTCAACCGCCCTCGTCTCCTTCTTTACCTCATTAACTTCGTTCTCTTTCAGGTACTTATACAATCTTCCAACTTTATAATTGCCTTTAATGACCCCGGCCGGCATGACATGTTATAGCTTACACTTGTTTGTGATCTTTTCTCTTCCCCATTGCAGAATGCCTTTCAGATTGCGTTCTTTGTGTGGGCTTGGGTAAGCTGCTAGCTACTATATATATGCTCTGTCTGTCCCTATGTTAAGCACTTTTTGATGCTGCAATTTATTGTTGGGTCTGGATTCAGTCCAGACCGTACGGGTCCAGACCCACGGTCTGGATTGAATCCCGACCATATCGGACAGCTCACGGGAGTTCTTTTAGTTTTAGTGGTCGGAACAGTACATTTAGTGGTCCGACCACTATTTTCCGACCACTAAAACTAAACTCACCCCGTGAGCCGTCCGATGTGGTCGGGATTCAATCCAGACCGTGGGTCTGGACAGGTCTGGACCCTTACGTTCTGGACTGAATCCTGACCCTTTATTGTTTCCTCTCGTGTTGACTCTCCTTTTTATTCTTTTTTGGCTTTTCAGTATGAATTCGGGTTGAAATCTTGTTTCCACGAGCAAGTGGAGGATATAATAATCAGAATCACCATGGGGTACCTCTCTGCTTCTTATACTTTTGCAGTCCTGAAATTGGATCACTTCATAATTTTGCAATGTGCTTAAACGGTGGTCCTTTTTACGTACAGGGTCCTCATACAAATTCTGTGCAGCTACGTCACTCTCCCACTTTATGCCCTCGTAACACAGGTGACCATTCTTTCCACATATGGAATTGCCATAAATTTTTATTTGGAAATTAAGATAGTTCAACATCTTGAGGCTTGATTTTCTTCTTTTATTGCGGTATATACCAGATGGGTTCAACCATGAAACCAACCATCTTCAACGAAAGAGTAGCCGCGGCACTGCGCAACTGGCACCAAACTGCTAGGAAGCACGTAAAGCAGAGCAAGGGGTCAGTGACTCCGATGTCGAGCAGACCCACTACCCCATCACACCACATGTCCCAGGTTCATCTCCTGCGCTACTACCGCAGCGAAATGGACAGCGTCCATACATCTCCTAGAAGATCCAATTTTTACGTTGAGCATTGGGAAACCGATTCCCCCTCCCCCTCATACCATTACCGTGTAGGCGATGGGTCATCTTCTCATCACCATGGCCAATTGGACAGAAGTAACGTAGAGTATGATAGGGATGTCAACGAGACTAGCTCAGGTCAGGTGGCTCCAATTTCGCAGACACCTCTAACCGGCCACCACGAAATTGATATCGGGCCGCCGAAAGACTTTTCATTTGATAAGAGAACAAATAAATGATTCGCGTGTGGGAATTTCCCTGCGTTTTGTTCATTGGAGATGAGGACGACGGTGCGCGCAAGTGCCAAGAATGATGGCATTGAACGTGGAGATTTACTTGCATTATCTTGTATGAATTTGGGTGACAGAATTATACGAGGATGATATGTTCATATTGTCCTTCTGCATACGCTTTAAATAATTCGTTACTGTAGATAAATGGATCGAACTTGCGACAGCGAAAACGTCCCAAAAGAACATATTACTTGACTTGCAATTATTTTGTACTAGAAGATTAATAATGCCTTTTCCAATTAGACTCTGTTTTCCAATATATGAGCTGTTCTCGTGATTTCCCATTGGAAGCTATTAGTGTTGCTGGATAAAAGATCCAAGGAATATTGAATACTTAGAATTAAAGCTGAAAATTAAAAATATTCCCCTAAGACATGCATATATATTGGTCTAAGAATCAAGTTCTCTCTTTCAAGGAGACTAACTAAAGGAATTCTATTACAATATATTCACCAAACGGGACTCATTTGGTTTTGACAATTAATTTTATATTAGTGTGATTTAATTAGCTTAATCTAGCAAAACCACGCCATCAATGGTGTTTTTTGACGTTTCTTTCGTTAAATATACTTCGACGCACAAATTCTGAAGTCATAATTTGTTCATTTCAGACTTTAAATAGCCAACTTTGCCACATTATACTTCTAAAACTACCTATGACTCTGAATTGGCACCTCCACATAAAATGTACGTTAATTTCGATAGAATATTTCTTGTCCCATGAATTTTTCTCACTTACTGATCATTATATTTTCCCTAAACTTCATAGTTTTTTTTAAGATGAAAAAAAAAACCCCAAGGAGCCGAGCCATGCATGCAACTTATTTATCTATTATACCTTAAGCAAGGCAATCCGTACTTAAGGTATAGTAGATACAGCTCAAGTCAAGCTAAAAATTTATCTAAAAACTATACCTTAAGTGGGGATCACTAGTACAGTGCAACTAAGACCACCACTTCTAAGTTGCTAGACTCTTCAACGACGGAGATGAAGACGTTCTCTGATTGCCATCCACGATTGACATAGATTAGCCATTGTTGACGGAGGAGAACGGATGTTGAGGAAGGGCAACCGCAACGTGGTAACCTCGACCACGCTTCTACCACAAATGTGGTGGAGGAAGACCTTCTGCGATGACTTTATATCTGTTTGAGTCTATCGGCGAGGGAGACCGAAATTGTTGTAATGGTACTATTAGAACCAACATTTTTTCGAGGGAGACCAACTATATAGCTCTTGTCTCTGAAAATAATCAGCTACACAATTCTTTTATGGTAGACATGGCAAAAAGAAACATATGATAATTAAAACCGTATTTTTTTACCATTAAACTTTGGAGTCATAAGCATTTTGTACCCTAAATTACCACACTTCCAAGTTCATGATAATGGGGCATAGTAGACTGTACAAGTGAGTAGGGCTGCACAACCACATCGGGAATTTCCGGTGGCAACGGCACCGGCACCGGGTTCCTGGTACCCGGCTTCACCGGTGCCGGTGCCGGTTTGAGATTTTTTACAAAAGCCGGTGGTATTCTCGGTTCCCGGGTTACCCGGCACCGGGTTCCGGGGAATCGGAAATTATTATTATTTTTTTATATACCCCCTTTCGGCAGAAACCCTCAAGCGCTTCTCTAATTCCTACTCCATTTTGTCTTGGTTTGCCAATTCCTCGAGCGCTTCTCTAGTTCTTCTGTTGTAGAACTCAATCTGCTGCTCAATTGACCTATAATGCTTTCTGATTCCAGGGAACACCTGCCAAGGCTAAGCATATTCCACTGCCGGTTCTCTTCTCTCCAATTTTTCTACTGCAAGGTGTAGGTCTCCTATTTCCTGCCTCTAGGTTGGTGGAGAAAATTGTACTTTTACTTCGAAGTGGAGCCGACACAGGATTATATTTTAGGTTTTCTGCCAGAGCTCATGACTGCTTGGGGTTCTTGCACCATGGTTCCAGGTAAGGATTCTACCACTTCCTTGAGAATCTTTTAAGTAAGCAAAACTCTGAACATACTGAATAAATGCAAGCATTGACTGGTGCAAATGCTATAGACTAATCTTGAAATCTTCAATCATAGGCTATTGGGTTGGTGGTCAATTGATGAAGGCAGTCGAGAAGAACATGCCCGATTATTCCACCAGGGAGCTCCTGGGTTAGTATGATTTTACTTAAATTGTAATAGCTATAAGTCCAATTGATGCAAACGTTATATAAGTAGCTGTAATGTCTGGATCTATCTTGTTCTTTTTCTCTAATTTCCAGCAATTTATTTAGCCTTTAACTTTACAGATTTTGAGAGATTGTTTACTCCCTGCTGTAATTGTTTATGTCATGTTCTTCACACTATGATTCCATGCTAGAGTCACTGTAACGGTGCACTAGGGATTATTAGATATTGGAGGATTTTAACATTGTGGAGGAAGCTGGAGGTGTTGGTAAAGGTATCTGCAGGGAGTTTGCTGTGAAGCTAGATCTATAGAAACTTGTTGCTGTGTTAGTTTTGAGGTTCATAGAATTGGTTCTGGTTTGGACGTCTGCAAGTACATGTTTAACTTCATTGAGGATTCTCTGTGTAGGTATCCGTAATATAATTCGAAGTCATTCCTAGATCTGCACAAAGCAATATTTTGATTTTCTTCCGTAACAAGCTTCAAACTACTCCGGAATCTGTGCAAAGCATTAAGTTTTCTAGGGATTCCAATGCTCACACGAGGCCGGTTATTGTGTGAGTGAGGTTATTGTGTGAGTATGTGAGTGGACGGATGAGATTAGAAGTTGAGAAATCCAATGGCTGAAAAAATGTCACGTCATTTAATGAAACCGGGTTGGATTCGCGGGTCAGGTTTGTGACCCGGTTTC
This sequence comes from Myrica gale, assembly GCA_963930655.1. Taxonomy (NCBI): domain Eukaryota; kingdom Viridiplantae; phylum Streptophyta; class Magnoliopsida; order Fagales; family Myricaceae; genus Myrica; species Myrica gale. The sequence continues at coordinate 10,802,557 of OZ005618.1, forward strand.
ATTAAATGACGTGGCATTATTTCAGCCATTAGATTTCTCGACTTCTAATCTCACCCGTCTACTCACACAATAACTTCACTCACACAATAACTTTTGTCATGCTCACACTGCTGCCATTAGTAATCGAAATTATAACCAGACAGTTCACATCCATGTTTCTCAAAAGCAACAGTAATTTAAATACATCTGCTTCCTTGATTGTGGAGGACATGAAACTAGATGATCAGGTGCAAATGTTTGAACCTTTTGCATTTTGGTAGTTGGGGCTATATTCTTCCTAAGCTCATTCATTTTTGATGTATGGCTTTTCTAGTCAGAGGATGCTTCTCATGGATCAGTCGGACCTTCTAACCACTACGACCAAGAAGCAACTAAACCTGTTGATAAGGTGAGAGTGAGTGTGCCCTGAGAATCATTTTAGTTTTAAAAATGTGAGGCTTTTTCATTTATGCATTTTCTGCGCTGCTATCATCTCTTAACCACATTCATATATCTGCTCTGTTTTGAGTTTTATTTTCCTCTTGTGAACATGGTCTTGGATCCAGACATGCTGGTACATCTGTTCCGCATTTTAGACTTCTTATCTTACTCCCCTTTACTTTCTTTGAAAATACTTTTTGGTGCATGTTTTAATGTTGTTCTTATCCGACTCGTTTGACAGTTCTTAAGAAGATTGCAGTCCTGAAATGTGGTTTATATATGTGACCTTAAAATGCCTTTCTGTGGACTACTTATTTGATTGAAAATCTGGTGTTGTGTGTGATAGTTTATCAAGAATGATGACAATGGGTAATTCATTGTTTGTCAGTAATATATTCAGTGCAAATAACACGTCCTGCCATGTGGGCAATTGGAACAAATGTGTAGATGCTTGTGATTGGACTTCAACCCATAAGTTTGGCATACTATTTTAACATTTACTTTTGAGAATGGGATCTAGTACAACACCAACAATCTTTAACTTTGTTTACGACTTGACATGTAAAATCTGCAGGTAAAAAGACGTCTTGCACAAAACAGGAAGGCTGCTCGTAAAAGTCGTTTGCGGAAAAAGGTATATAGGAAGGAATACACCTCAAGTGAACCCTTATGTGCAAGACACATGCAAGAAGTGGTTTGGCATACTATATTCACACCAAGTAAGTTTTTTTTTTTTTTTGATTTGGAATGTCTCATTCTTCTCAATTTTATTGATTTTGGAATTTGAATTTCATTAGTTTAGATTTTATTGATATGTGATTAATGGACCAAAAGAAAAAAAATACATTGGGGCCAAATGCGTAAAATGCTAAAAAAAATAGTCCAATATGAATGTAGGATAACCGGAAACCGCCACCGCTAAGAGCCGGTTTTTGCCCTTAACAGTGTAGGTTTAGGTAGCAATTATTTAAAAACCGGCATACCCGGTGTAGGTGCCGATTTTGGCCAAAACCGGCACCTACACCAGGGTAGTGCAGCCCTACAAGTGAGAAAGAAAAGGAGGCGAACGCGGCGTGTGATCAGACCAAAAACGTTTTCCTTTCTATTTTTCCATATGTTATTTTCAACTGAAAAAACGAAATGGAGTAAAGGATGCCCTTAGAAAACTGTACCTAGATTTATCGTTTTGAAAAAAAGGGAAAGATATGTGTATGTTGTATCCTAAATTGTAGGACCGTATATACATTAATTTTGAAACATTTTTGTTCAAAATTCTTATAAATTTTGATGAAAATTAGTCAACGTGCATATCTCAAAGCCAGATGAGTAAATAACCGCAGGCCACAAACACGAATTTCCTATTTACCTCGAGCTGGGCTTTAGCTCCACGTGACGTGAACCCACCAATGTCCAAACTCCACCAAACACCTTTAGGGGGAAGGCCTGCCCAAATGGCGTATGGATGTGCTATCGAATCTAGTCGCGTGACTAAGGCTGTATAATCCGAAATCTGGTGGATCGAATTTTCGGTTGTATCTAAAATGAAGAATCGGTTTAAAGCGGTTCGATATCTGACCGGTTTATTTTTTTCTTAAGTTTTTTATTTTTATTTTTTTCTTAAGTTTTTTATTTTTATTTGTAAACCAGAGTAAAGAAAAATTTAATTTCGAAGGGAGAAGGCTGGAATGAACTCAAGTGACAATAGAGGGCATCAAAATGTATAATTTTGACTCAGAGATTTTATTTTTTTAAGTTTAAAGGCTGTATTAAAAAAATTTAAAAATATGTTTATCATTTAAATTAATAAATATTGTCCACATCAGACCACGACCACTTAGATCATAAATTCGATCCTGTCAGATCGGATCGGTCCCATCTGAGGTATGCAGCCCTGATCGTGACACAGCCAGCAGCAGACCACGCTGCTGCCTGCTTCCTTGTTCGGTTCTGGTTAAAGATTGTTGCAGGAAAAGGAGCTTTAAGTTGCTCTGTGCATCTGCAGCTAAACGACAAGCACTGCATCAACAGTCCCCTGTTTTGCATTTTTTTCCCAGCAGCTGTTGCATTCCATCTCCTTCTGCCCCTTGTTTTCCCGACTCTCTCTTCTGCTTACCGAATCCCTGGTATAAGCATCTTGAAACTTGAGAGAGAGAGACTGACGAGATATAGAAGGAGAGGGATATGGAGATTATGAATGGGTTGCTGGGGAAGTTGGGTCGCCAGTGCTATGCAGTGTTGTGCTTGGGATTGCTACTTGTGTCTGTATCCATAGCTCACCATGTCGGTGCTGCGGAGCCAAGCTCATGCCCTCGGGAGGGAACAAGAAGTCGCCTTCGTGCTATGCACAGTTCAAGCCAAAACTACTGACTACTTTTAGAAAAAAAAAAAAACTACTGACTACTGAACTACCCACCGGTCTCATCAAGCTCATGGGGCCTGAAGAAAAAAATCTCTGCCTACGTAAAGCTTCAGTCACATAGCTTGTTTGTGTCAAGAAGAGTAGCGTAGATTTTTTGATGTTTTCATCTTCATCTCATTCTCTGTTTTTCTTTCGGGGACATTAACTCTGTAACTTTTTTCTCTCATGGTTAAAGTCGACGTTGCTCACGCTTTGGCTTTGAAGTTTCTCTGGAAATTTCTTCTGAGAATATAAATTGGGTAATATGTTACGGTCGTCTAAGCTCAGTTGGGTGATCACAGATTTGCCATGGGGAATATCTCATTACAAATTCTGATCACCTGCAACCAAGGAATAATGAACAAACAATGTATCGGAAAAATGATTAAGGGTGGGTTTGTGTGGTAAAATTTTTGGTATTGGGTTTAGTGTTGGTATTGGGTTTAGTGAAAAAGTGAAGAGAGAGGTAATATTTTATAGTTTTTGTAATTTTTTATATTTTTTGATAGAAGAGAGATAGATTATATTAGAATATTTTATTGGGAGAGAGATAAAATTTTGGGTAAAATTCTAGTGACAAACGCAGCCTAAGTTGGCCTAAATTTGAATTTAAAACGGAGACCAACGATCCCGAGTCCGGACAAGCTCTTAGTGTCCCTCTTTTTCCGCTGAACACATGATCCGCTGTATTACTAAAAACTGAAAATCTGAAAAAGAAGTCAAAGTTTATGATATTGAAGACATTCAGGTTCAATTGAGGCAAAATTGTAAAAGTAAGCTTCTTTAACTGGAAGAGAAAAAGAAAAAGATTTCTCACATTGTTCTCCAATTTTCTTAAAATAGAAAACAGAGAATTCGTTATTTTTTTAAAGAAAAAACAAAAGACGAAAATCCTCACTTATAGCCTGAAGAAAATTGTGTTTACATCCTTAAAGCGACACAAAACAAAAGAAGAAGAAGAAGAAGAAGCAAACAACACACTTAAGAGCAAAGACATACACCAAACAAAACTCGAGACAAAAAAAGAAAAGAAAAAAAAGCTCACATAAAATAAAAATTAAACATTAAAATATGGTTGATAGACTAAACTACACCCCACAAATTAAGTTCCAAAAGAAGGTCTCAATCATCACTCACTATTCTACGTAACATTCAAGAACTATTAAACCAAATGACAAACAAGACCAAAAAACACCCAGCTGTCCATCCTGCACTATCTTGATAGTACTCTGCCACCACTACACCTCACAGTGTGCGTCCACCTGAAGAGAAGACGTAGAACGTAGCACACGTAGCACTCAACCCTCATTCGGTAATGCTTTTTGTATCAACTTTGATTCTCAAAGATTCTTTTCATTTATTCATTACTGTGTGTATATAAACACACTCATATATTGTAAAAGTCACGACGGAGAGGAAATATACAAGCTCTTAAGCTTTTCAGCCCTTTTAACATAGTATCGGAGCCACCAGACTAATCGTCTCCTTGAGTGCTCTTTTTTTTTTCATGGCTACCGAGTAGCTTCAAACCTCCTCCTCTTTATCTTCTACCTCCGGTTCTTCCAATACATCCTCATTTTCTCACATTATCACCATCAAGCTCACCTCCTCTGGCGTGTTCAAATCTCTGCCTATCTCCGTGGGCAGGATCTTTTTTCCTATGTCGATGGCTCCCTCACTCAGCCTTCTGAGCTCCTTCCTGCCGCCTCAGCCACTGTTGCTCCACAGGTCAATCTTACCTTTCTCACTTGGCATCGCACGGACCAGCTAGTGCTGAGCGTCCTCTTTTCTTCCCTTACAGAGTTCATCATTGGTCATGTCCTCTATGCCAGCACTGCCCGTGAACTATGGGTCACTCTAGACTCCATGTTCACATCTCACTCTCAAGCTAAAGATTTCCAGATTCGCTTCCAACTCACCCATCTCTCCCATGGTGAACAATCCATCTCTGAATATTTTAGCAAAGTTCGCCCTCTTGCCGACACCCTTGCTGCTACTGGACGCCCTTTCCCTGACAAGGAATTTGTCCCCTATCTCCTCACTGGTCTAGGTCCAACTTATGAATCCTTTGTCACCTCAGTTACAACGAGAGCTGAACCTCTCACATCTCATGAACTCTACGAACTGCTTCTCATTCATGAGAGTCGAATGTCCCATGCCTCCCGCAGCTTGCTCTCTTCTTTTGAGCCCTCTGCCAACTACCGCTCTGGAGGCCCCCGAGATCAGCGAGGTCGTTGTACAATGGCAGAGGTCACGGTCGCTCCAACAATGGTCGTGGCGGTCATTCTCCTTCTAGAAACCCATTTTGCTCTTCGAAGCAACCTTACAATGCAAACCAACCAGTTTTTCAAGTGTGCAACAAGCCCGGCCATGTTGCCCTCCAATGCTACTCTCGGTTTGATCGCTCCTATCAGAATGAAGCCCCTCGGTCTTTTTCCGGAAACTATATTGCCCCAGCACCATCTTCCTTCTCAGATGCAACATGGTATCCTGACTCTGCTACAACTCATCACATTACCAATGATCTTAGTCACTTAAATCTTTCATCAGACGTGTACAATGGTGGTGAGCATATCCGAGTTGGTGATGGATCCCCACTTCCCATTCAACATTTCGGTGACTCCTCTTTTCCCTCTTACTCCTTTTTTTGCTTCATAATCTCCTTCATGGTCCTTCAATCACTAAAAATCTTGTCTCTATTTTAAAATTCTGCGTTGATAATTCATGTTTCTTCGAGTTTCACTTAACTCACTTCTCTGTTAAGGACAAGATGTCAGGGAAGCTCCTCCTCACCGGACCAACCCGTGACGTTCTCTATATTTTTCCTCCTGCGTTGCCGTCTCCGTCGCCTTCCACTCACCTTGGTGAACGGACCTCGTCCAGTCAATGGCAACGCAGACATGGGCATCCATATCTTCAGCTTGTTTCACACATTTTGCACTCTCATGGCCTTCCTTGTCCTCTACAAACTCTTCCTTTCACTGTTCGGTTTGCCCACTTGCCAAGAGCCGCCAACTTCCTTTTCATCACAGTGATGTTTGGGGTCCGACTCCTTTTGTTTCTCGTAATGGGTTTCACTATTATGTATCTTTTGTAGACCATTTCACCATATATACATGGTTGTTTCCTTTAAAGCTCAAATATGATGTTCTCTCAGTTTTTAATATTTTTCTACCTTATGTTGAAAGCTTATTTAATACCTAACTCAATACGTTACAAACAGATGGTGGGGGTGAGTTTCGCCCTCTCACTTCTCTTTGCACCCAACATGGCATAACTCATCGCTTCTCTTGTCCACACACTCATCAACAAAATGGACTTATTGAAAGAAAGCATAGGCACAAAGTTCAAACCAGGCTTGCTCTACTTGCCCATGCCTTCTACCCCGTCACTTACTGGAAGGATGCTTTTGAAACTGCCGCTTACCTCATTAATCTCTTACCAACCACTGTGCTTAAAAATAAGTCTCCTTATTTTATGGTTCATAACCGTTCTCCTGACTATTCCCTTTTAAAAACATTTGCGTGCAAATGTTGGCCAAATCTGCGTCCATATCACAATCACAAACTCAATTTTCGGTCCACTTCTTGTCTTTTTCTTAGTTACAGCTCCTTCCACAAAGGCTACAAATGTTTGGATATTAAAACTAACGTACTCTATGTCTCACGTGATGTCTCCTTCAATGAAGCATCCTTTCCTTTTCAATTTGCACAGCCCAAAAGCTCTCCACTTTCCTTTGCTGACTTGTCTCATACTGACCCAGCCTACCTCCCCTTATTTTCATACTCTATTCTTGGTCCTGGTCCCACCCCTAGATCCGTACCACATACCAGACCCTCCCATACCTCTTCTTCTCCTTCAAAAACTCGATGCCTTCACCAACTCCCCCTTGCCTTCGGCTCCTATTCCTCCTCCCATGGAAGCTCCTCGGTTTCCTATCATCACTTGTGCCCAAACAAATTCTTCTCGTCCTCTAGTCTTCACAGATGGTTGTATTCCTTATCCATCTCGGCACTGCCTTACCACCACTATCGCTGTCCCTGAGGAACCATCAAGCTATTCAGCAGCTTCCAAATTTCCAGAATGGTTTCATGCCATGAATAAAGAATATGGTGCATTGATGCAAAACCAAACCTGGACTCTAGTTCCCCCAACCCCCTCCACTAACATTGTTGGTTGCAGGTGGATATTTCGCACCAAGCTCCGTGCAGATGGCTCGATCGACCGTCGGAAGGCTCACCTTGTAGCCAAAGGTTTTCATAAATAACCTGGCATTGATTACAACATAACCTTTAGTCTCATTGTTAAGCCTTCGATCATCCGCCTGGTTCTCTCCATTGTTGTTGCTCATGGTTGGCCTCTTCGACAACTTGAAATACAAAATGCCTTTCTCTATGTTTTTTTGTCTGAACCTGTCCACATGCAACAACCATAAGGCTTCATTGATCCCTGTGGTCCAACTCATGTCTGCAAGCTTCACAAGGTAATTTATGGTCTTAAACAAGCCCTCGGGCTTGGTTTGCCCAAGTAAGCTCATGGCTTCTCAGTTACGGCTTTGTTGCTTCTCACGGGTATCATTCTCTGTTTATTTTAACTAGAGGCTCTCTTTACATTTACGTACTCGTGTACGTCGATGACATGGTCATTACCTCCTTTCAACCACCTGCCATAGACTCTCTGGTTCAGTCTCTTGGTATTGATTTTCTTGTCACCGACCTAGGCCGATTGTCCTATTTTCTTGGACTTAAGCTTGACTACAGTGATGGAGGTGTTTTCCTCTCTCGGAGAAAATATACCAAACACCTCTTTCAACTAAGCAACATGCTCCACGCCAACACCATTTCCTCACCCATCTCGGCTTCTCTCAAACCGTCCAAGTTTGACTCCTCAGATTTTACTGATGCTACCTTGTTCCGCAACCTTGTTGGTGGCTTGCAGTACCTCTCTCTAACACGTCCAGACATCTCCTTTGCAGTGAACAAAGTTTGCCAATTCATGCATCAATTGAAGATGTCTCACTGGTCCGCTGTCAAAAGAATTCTACGGTATCTCAAGTCTTCCATCAATAATGATTTATTGTTTGCCTCCAACTATGGGTTCTCTCTTCAAGCCTACTCAGATGCCGACTGGGCTGGATGCCCAAACGATCGCCGCTCCACAGGTGGCTTCTGTATATTCCTTGGTCGTCATCTCATTTCATAGAGTTCTCGCAAGCAACGAACCATGGCCAGCCTCCGTTCGAGTCTCAATGTACTTGACACCCCATTGGACTCGCTCTCCATACAGTCGTCCATCTTGCACTATCTCGACAGTACTCCGCCACCACTACACCTCACAGTGTGCGTCCACTTGAGAGGAAGACGTAGAACGTAGCACACGTAGCACTCAACACTCATTCGGTTATGATTTTTGTAACAACTTTGATTCTCAAAGATTCTTTTCATTTATTCGTTACTATGTGTATATAAACACACTCATATATTGTAAAAGTCACGACAGAGAGGAAATATACAAGCTCTTAAGCTTTTCAGCCCTTCTAACAAGAACGATTACAAACACAATCAACTTTCATGCATGTGCCAATCAAGACTCTCAGATTAGCATAGTTATTATCCAAACCATAAGAAGCAGCCAAATACACACCCCCACAAACCGCTATGACAAGATTACATGAAACTGCAATAATTTGTATTAATTTTAATCTAGCCTTGTGTGCAAATTTAGCCATCTCATTTTAGGAGTCTAACCGGCATTGGTGAAATTATGGTGCAATCAAGCTCATGTAAGAACAGATTATCATTGAAAGATAGCCGATTAACTTTCTGAATATTAAGAGAGATGCTCATCATCCAATATATATGTTATCACTAGCCAACAAAAACTTACATAATGACCACACATACGACCATCAAATCGTCAACCACATATCAACAAAGAATTCGTTAATAGTGTCATTGTCCTACCCTTATTTAAATCGAAACATAGTTATATGGTGTAAAGCCTCCCAAAAATTAGATCGCTTTGTTAAGGTTCGAACCCCTCAATAGAATAAAATAACCCAAAGGCAAATTATATATATATAGGAAAACTTCATTTTCACTTCTAAACTATCAAGTTAATGTCATTTAAAGGTCTATATAAACTATTACTTTCATTACATTGCACTCTCAAATTATCAAAGTTCATCAAAATGAGCCACTTGATATAATCCAAACGTCAGGATTGGGTCATATATATAGCCCATTTTTCATTTATTTAAACCTTAGAATCTAGCTTAATTATGAGGGGCAGTGTCACGAAATGATTAGTAATTTAGACCTTCAACTGACACACTACAAGAAATTATGCTTTAGGTGACAAAATTTTGGGTGTGAAACCAAATTTTGTCACCTAAAGTGAATTTTCCATGAGAAAATATTAATTTCGTCACCTAAAACCATCCAGGAACGCCAAAACTGTCTGGACTGGTCACAAACACGTTCGGACGTTTTGCTGTTGGACGACATACACGCGTTGCAAATGACTGAAGAAAAAAATTGTCACAAAAATAAAATAACGTCCGGACTCTCAAGATACCCATTCGGACTCGCTGCAGGGTGACAAATTACACATCGTCGTAACTGAGTGACAATTAGAATCATCACAATGTTTACAATACCGTCTGGACTCCGTTTATACACCGTACGAATAGTAATCGTCAGGCTAGATTGACAAATTAAAAATTGTCATGAATACTTTATTCAGTCCGGACGTTATAAACCACGTTCCAACGGAAAAAATACCCAAGTCCAGACGGTAAAAAAAGGTCCGCACAATTATAAATGCTTATTTCGCGAATCGTGTGCTTCCACGTTGCAAAAGTTCAGACACGTGACATCGATACAGTCCAGACAAAGCAATAGCGTACGGACCGTATAAGTTCTAGAACCATTTTGAATCGACCATATTAAATGAAGTTAAATTTGATAGGGCCACGTGTTAGTATAACCGTTGAAACGCGTCCGAACGCTAATATAACACGTTCGAACGGTCAGTGGCTACGTTAAACGGTCAGACTTTGTCAAAATCTCAAACTCACTCATTCTCTCAGACTTTTCTCTCGCATGTTTTCACTTTCCATTTGAGATCTCTCAAAGAACTTGAGGTAAAACATTCTCATAAATTTTATGTATTTCGATTAAATAGCGACGCTTGTTTAGTTTGTTGTATTATTTTATTTTATGAAATTAGGCTCTTTGGCTGGTGTTCGTCGAACCACGTTCGGACGTCATTTCACGACATCCGATCTGGTTATAAACCGTCAGGACTATTATTGTACATTTGGACGATGTTTATTAGGTTTGGACGATGTTTATTAGGTTCGGACGATGTTTATGCTCATGTTCGGACAGTTTTTTCTAGGTTGACCATGGAACGCTTTGGGAGAAGTATCACCAATGTCGGGGGACAAATAAAACGACCAGCCTGGGCAGACGCCTATTTAGCAGAGTTAAACGAGAGTATTCGGGAGATCGTGCAGCCGACGCATTCGTTGTGCATGGAGCTCCAATACCGCTTGACCGGTCTGGAGACCAAACTTACTTTGACGATAGGGCTATAACGGAAGAGCTGAATATTATGCGGAGGGAACTAATAAGGATGAGAGAACAATTATCTCAATTGTCCCAGTCTGTCCATACCGTTCCGGTACAGTTGCAGACACTCGTCAGACGAGTGGATAACATGGAAGAGCATTTGGCGCATGTTCGTGATGCCCTCAGACAAGATTTGGATGAGCCTTTGGGTTGTCTGATGGGCTTTAGGTGACAAACCGGGTGACAACCCGGTTTTGTCACCCAAAACCTTAGGTGAAAAAATTTGTACTTTGGGTGACAAAAAACAATTTGTCACCCAAAGTGTTTTTTCTTGTAGTGACACCATGAAATTTGAGGATAAAAGTGAAATTTTTCTTTTCTGTGTATCAATTTATATTTATTGTATTAAAAGACGATACAAGGGAAATAAGTGACAATAAGGAAAAAAAATGATCTATGTTGGCTTTTGTGCACAATCGAGATTTTGATGATTTCAATAAACGGATCAAGTTTATAAAGTGGACATCTTCAAAGACATAGACGACTTGATAAAAGAGCCAAAAACTTGAAGAAAGAAGAACAAGAAGATGCAAAGAGCTTAAAGTGAAGATTCAAGACCTTAGGGTATAATCCTTGTAACTCTTTATTTCACATTTGATAAGGATTTGAATCACGCACTTGCATATCTTTCAAAATGTGCATAAACCGTTTAAGTATTATTTGAAAGATTAAAATGTTTTTATAGGTTTCAAAAACACCCCAATCAAACATTCAAACCTTCATATACTTATAGGAAGTATGTCTTCCAAATTGGGTGTTTAAAAGTGGTCAAATCTATTGATTATAATTTGTGGATATGCATCTTAAATGGTCCTCATATTTCCATAAAGAAAGTTGTAGAAGTTCAAACCCTTAAAAGCGAAAACGAATATGATGCAAATGATAAAATGAAAATCTCTCTAGATGCAAGAGCCATGAACATATTATATTGTGCATTGGATAGAGGAGAGTTTAATAGAATTGCATCATGCTCAAATGCTAGAGATATATGACATACATTAGAAATTACTCACGAAGGAACAAGTCAAGTCAAAGAGTCAAAAATCAACATGCTTGTTCACAACTATGAGTTATTTAAATTGTCACCCGAGGAATCTATTTCTAACATGTATACTAGATTTACCATAATAATAAATGCTTTGAATGCTCTTAGTAAATCATATACTGACTCCGATTTGGTGAGAAAAATTCTTATGTCACTACCAAAGACATGGGAGGTCAAAGTGACCGCCGTACAAGAAGCCAAGGATCACACAAAGTTACCTCTGGATGAGCTCATTGGATCCTTAATGACCCATGAAATCCAAATGCTCGAGAATGAATATGAGAGCAAGAAAAGAATGAGGATGGCTCTAAAATCCTCCACAAGTGAAGATGGAAATAAAGATGAGGAATATATAGTCTTAATGACTAGAAAATTCAAGAACTTCCTAAAGAGCAAGAAAGGAAAGAAAAGTTTCAAATACAAGAAGGCATCTTGGAAGGCTAACAATGAAAGTTCCTCCTCCTCCTCCGAAGAAAATGGATAAATAGCCAACATGTGCTTCATGACATTTGAAGATACTGATGAGGATGATGATAAGGTACATTCTTCAAATGATGAGCCTGAAATTTCATATATTGAGCTTCAAAATGCATTTGATGATCTTTTATGTCAATTCGAACTACTAGGTTCAAAATATACATCATTGAAAAAGAAACTCATTTTGATCTCAAATGAAATTGATTCTTTGAAACATGAGAGAGATACTCTAAAGCTAGAAAACGATTTGTTCCAACAAAAAGCTTTAGAATTTGAAAATGAAAAGGTTGCTTTGAACAACAAAATTGTTTCTCAAAGCAAAATCCTTGAGAAGTTTACTCAAGGAAAGAAATCTTTAGATTTGATTCTTGGTAGTCAAATATGTGTCTTTGACAAATGTGGTTTAGGCTACAAGCCTTCAATTCACCAAAAATATTTTAATAATTATTTTGTGAAGGCTAAGTCTTTTAATGCACCTACTCAAACATGTCATTTTTGCAACAAAAATGGGCATCTTATTTTTGATTGTGCATTAAAAAAACTTGAGAGCAAGACTCTCAAGAAAGCATGGGTTCCAAAAGGAACCAAAACTAACATTGAAGGACCCAAGAAGGCTTGGGTACCAAAAATGGTTCCTTGATTCTCTTGTAGGATGGAACAACACATGGTGCTTGGATGAAACTTGCCTATCAAGAAGGCTTGTGACATTTGAGGACAAATGCTAAGGGGAAACCTTTGGTAAAATCTAAATCCTTATTTGTGAATAAATTTTTAAATTGTTGGCTAATTATAATCTATGATATTTTCTTGGTTGTTAAATGTTATAAATGCAAATGTACTTATCTTTCACATATTTTCTTGCATTTATCAAAGTGGAAAATCTATAAGCTATCTCTTTTACAAAAATCCTGATCTTTGATAAGTTTTTTGTGCGCTTAAACTTTCTTTGGTTGAGAATGACTTTTAAATTGTCATTGGTAGCTAAGAGGTTGGTACAAACCCACTCGGTGGGCTACTATCGTAATAGCGATGGACTCTTGAGTCCCCATTAGACATCCTCTATACCATGCCAAAGAGATCGTCACTTAAAACCCAAACTTGATCTTTTGGATGAAAAATGAACTTTTAAATTCTATCAATGCATATTTGGGGACATTTGTATCCTTTGTCTTTTTGATGTGACAAAGGGGAGAAATGTGCTAATAGTTTTGATGACTATATATTCTCCTTTTTTATTTGGATTATGTTTTGATTGTATTACTATTTATGAATCCAAATGGCTATTACTAAAACTTTGTCTCCAAGTTTTAAATGTTTGTCCAATTGCAAAAGATAGGGGGAGTCATCCCAAAACTATCAATTTATTGTCATCATCAAAAGGGGGAGATTGTTGGCTTTTGTGCACAATCGAGATTTTGATGATTTCAATAAACGGATCAAGTTTATAAAGTGGACATCTTCAAAGACAAAGATGACTTGATAAAAGAGCCAAAGACTTGAAGAAAGAAGAACAAGAAGATGCAAATAGCTTAAAGTGAAGATTCAAGACCTTAGGATATAATCCTTGTAACTCTTTATTTCACATTTGACAAGAATTTGAATCACGCACTTGCATATCTTTCAAAATGTGCATAAACTGTTTTAAGTATTGTTTGAAAGATTAAAATGTTTTTATAGGTTTCAAAAACACCCTAATCAAACCTCCAAACCTTCATATACTTATGGGAAGTATGTCTTCCAAATTGGGTGTTTAAAAGTGGTCAAAAACCTTGTTTTTAAAAGAACCGGATCATGCTTAAGTTGAGGAGGTCGACCGGCTGTTCAAGCGGTCGACCGGTACTTCGATCGCCTCATGTAGCAGTCAACAGGTTGGTTTTGAGCCGTTGAAGCTTCTAACAATATGACCGTTGGGTACGGTAACTTGAAGCGGTCGACGGGTTCATGTAGCGGTCGATCGGCTCGTTTTAGCAAAAACTCCCAACGGCTAGAAACGGCTAGTTTTCATATGTGACATAGAAATACACCTTCATTTCGTCTAAAATGATAACCCAACGACCACATATCATTTCTACTACTTGAGAAATATTCTAAACCTTCATATTCTATATTTCTCATAGCGTTCACACAAAACACACTTTCATACCCTTGTCTTTGTGTGAATAAAGAGATAGAGCTTTCCACTTTTATATCCACTCTTTGAGAGAGTCTTGTTCCTCAATCTACCTATCAAAAGAGGTGTTTCCTTTAGTGAGGTTGTTCACTAAAGAAGAAGCTTTGAGAGTGTATATCTCAAGCTTGGTGAGGTTGTGAGTGGTGAGCCAAAAAACCACTTCGGTGGGTTTGAGTGTTGAGCCCGAGAGAAAACACTTGTACGGTTCACTAGCACCCGGAAGCTAGTGTGTAAAGCTATTGGAGAATAGTGGAAAACCTCAAGGTTCGGTGAATGAGCTTGAGGAGTGGATGTAGGCGGGTTTGCTTCTCTTATCCCTACTCCTTACGTTAGCATTTATTTACAGTTTCGTATATTATATACTTATGCTAAAGTAGTATTTACTTGCAAACACAACTTTGGTAGTTTTAACCGAAAAGTTTAGAAAACCAATTCACCCCCCCCTCTTGGGTTGCCTTAATCCTGAAACTATGACTCACAATCTACACAGTCTAAACGTAGGTTACGATTCTCTAGAAAGTTTGAGCAATTCCACATTATTAGAGTTAAGGCTCTTGCCCTAATCTTTTTAGATATGCTAAAATTTTCGTTACTAACATTTTTGTTTATGTATAGCAACATTGGGGATTAAACAAGTATGGGGTGAGACGCGCGGAATCGCATTAGAGAATACTCATATTGCAGGAAAGCTGAGTGTTCATATCCCCGAGGGTCATATGAGCGGTGATGACAAAGCATCTTCGATGCTCTATAGTCTTATTGGTTTGCTTGTGTGATCACATGTGCTGGTGGACGCTGTCAAGTGGTGCAAAGTCTCTGATTAGGTTAAGGCTTTCGTAATGAACAAAGTGTTAGTAAATGGAACATAGAATAACTTGTGCTTGCGCTTACAATTTATTGTTTAATTATACTGACAATGTTTATTTCAGGATGACTTTAACCTCAATTATGATCGGCCAGAAGATCGAAACATTGTGATGTCTACAATGAACACAACGTACATAATGTATCGAAACATAATGCAACTACTACTCTTTCTTCCCTACCAAAGAAGAAAGGTTAGAACATCCGACCTGAACATGAAGAAGGAAGAATTAATGTTTAATTTAATAGTCATATTTATTTATACAGTGATGTTTTACTAAGACTACAGATATGCATTGTAGAGAATAAGTGAAATCAACTGTACAAATAGGGTTAAGCTGACGGTTGCTCACACTTCGGGCTCAAGGTTTTTCCAGCGCACGTTCGCTATGATGGTAATGAGCTCAATCATCTAAGTATATTTTCAAATATGAAATGGGATTGATTACTTAAATACATAATTAGGGTCATTAATACTAATAAGGACGGTGCGTGGACATCAGATAGTGCATGGAAAAATTTTGTAAGTTATATAAAGTTATATTATACATTATTAAATTTTAATATTTAATTTATTAACTTTTTTTCTCCTTAACTTGTAGGAAAAGATGGAGGCGCTACAGAAGTGCAGATTTTCAGTGATTTCTCGGGGACAAAAGCGGGTTACGTGCGTGGTTTAGAACGATCAGTGTAGGACAATGGAACATCTTTTTCAGTGTCGGCCATGGATCTGTTCCGGAGATTGGAGAAGACTATAGTAAAGATAGAGGATAGGAGAAGTAGATAGATGAAATATGAAAATCTACATGTCAGGCGGATATAAATGGAGCAGACGATGCGTGAGCGTCAGCAGCATTTGGAGGAGTAGCAGCAGAAGCAACAAGAGTAGCAAGAACATAAGTTGCAACGAATGGAACAAAAAATGTGTGAGCAGATGATGGAGCACATAAGGGAACTCACATCACATTAGACGTCCAACGGAGATTTGGGTAGATTGCTTATTTCAGACTTGAATTCTATTGTGTACTTTATTTACTATTATGACGATTTCTATACTCTATTTTATTTAAGATTATGACCATTAAATATTTGTAGAGACAATTATTAATTCTATTTTATAATTAATATAACTTCCTCACATCATGTGTAATTCATATTTAAATGCACGACTTAAATAAATATAAAAGTTCGCCTGATTTGTTCCAACTATCGTCCCAACGTTTATTACCCATCCACATGCCGTTTTTTAATGAACGTCCGCACCTTTACTAACCATTCGCACATTATATTCATTGGCATTTTTATTTTTCCTTGAAAATAGTGACCACGTTTCAAGCATTGGACAAGTGTTCTAACGTTACTTTCTGTGACAATTTTTTTTTGTCACAAATATGAAATATGTTGGAACGGTTAATTTGGACTCTGTGCACTTGTTTCAGTTACGAATTAGATTTTCATAACGCACCACAAATCTTGCGAACATGTTATCCGAATGGACCAAAAACAACCCATGCGTGACGTATGTGTAATCGTCATGCCAATTGAAAATCGTCTGAACCACTATAGTTAACGTCCAGAAGATTTTTCCTCACAAAATTCAGAAACCGTCACCCAAAATGTTGCGTGAGACTTTTACAGTGACAAACTGCTGTCAAAGTTATTTTGATACGGAAACGTTTTGAAGACAAAATGATAGCCTTTGGTGACAAAATTATTTGACACCCAAATGCAATTTTTTTTAGTGTTAATATAGAGGGCCATATTCTAATTAAAAGCTAATTGATAAAAAAACACGCACGCTTAAATCACTAGAAGAAAACAGACTTTGGATAACAACAAAAATTTGTCACGCAAAGTGCCCAATTTGTCAGCTATGACTTTGGGTGACAAAACCAGTTTGTCACCTGGATTGTCACCTAAAGCCCGTCAACCAAGGTTTTAGGTGACGATTTTGGTGTTTTGTTACTCGAAACCGATTGGGCAGTTTAGAATACAGTCCGAACGATTTTGTGCCATAGTGATGAAAAGAAAAATTGTCATCCCCAGTAGAGTTCATCCGTTTGCATAAACTGTGCGAACGTAATCTCCATACATTCAGACAGATGATGAGAACGGTTAGTCCAATGTGAGGAAATGAATTTTGTCATCTACAAAACCGTGCACACAGTTTCATAACATCGTCCAAACAGTATGGAGAGTACGTCCGGACTCTTTTATAAAGTTGTCCGCACCGTTGTTTCATTTATGACGAAAAGTTATTTGTCATCTGCAAACTCCGTTCGAACCATTATGTATAAAAGTTCGGACGCTTGTTACGTTGAAAACGTTCTAACGTGTTAGTGTATCGTGCCCACGGTTTCTTCTTTAAAGTTAGTGTGGACGGGAGAAAAACCGTTCGGACGGATTAATTTAAAGCAAAGTGTCCAGACGGATAGTTATGCGTGCGCACGTTATCAATGAAAAATAATCGTCACACCAGAAACACTTCCAAATGTGTTTTTGACCGGTCCGGACGGTTTTAGCGTTCTTGGATGGTTTTGGGTGACGAAATTAATATTTTGTCAATGAAATTTATTACAATTTAAACGGATAATCAGTAAATTAAATGAGTGATTACACTAACAGAACGATTAGTATAATTAGCTTACAAATACAATTAAATTGGTGATTAGTTATAAAAGATATTTAATATAAAAATATAACTATTTTTTTATGTCGGCGCTGATGAGTCAAGCTCATGCCCTTGGGAGGGAACAAGAAGTCGCCTTCGTGCTATGCACGGTTGAAGCCAAAGGCTACTGAGTACCCAACTACCCACCGGTATCGTCGAGCTCATGGGGCCAGAAGAAAAATCCTCAGCCTACGAGGGAACATCGACTCTGTAACTTTTTGCTCTCATGGTTAAAGTCGACGTTGCTCACGCTTTGGCTTTAAAGTTTCTCAGCAAATTTCTTGAGAGAATATAATTTGAGAACAAAAACTAAATTTTTCTATTTGTGTGTGAAGTTATATTTATGCTGCATGGCAAATACAATTTTTCATTCATTAATTATGGTAGATTTTTCATGGCATATTTATTAAAATTTTCAACTAAAATGACGATAATGCTCTTGATCCACTTTGTATACATTAAAAGTATTGTTGTTAATTTATTTAAATTTTTGAGAATATTATTATCAAATAAAGAATCTAAAGTGAATAATTAGAAGGTGAGAAAGTGTCTACAAATTTGACAAAAGGTACAAAATATTTTAAGTGTTTGATTGCTAAAATATTGGCACTCAAAATTTTAAACTTAAATTACAAAATTACAAAATAATTCCTCTCATCATCAAATTTTTTATTGTAATATTCAATTAAATATTTTCTATTAATTTTTTCATCAATTCTTATAAACTATTTTTATTTTTTACTAACTCTTATACTCTAAAATTGTAATCAGATAATTAAAAAATAAAATGTAATAAAAATGATAGTTTAAAATATAAATTATACAAATCTTAAAAATTTAAGGATAAAAAATATATTTATCCGGTATTGTAGTAGAAAAGGATACAACCGAAATAAGTGACAAGAAGAAAAACAATGATATACACATTCTAAATGTAGGTTACGATTATCTAGAAAGTTTGGGAAATTCCACACTATATGCTTCTTCTAAATTTAATAATTAAATACTAAAAGTGCATTTGCCACCAAAAATTTCACAAAAATTTCACCAACTCACAATAAAATATTACAGTATAATCTCTCTTTCTCCCATAAAAAAATATAAAAAATTACCTCTCTCTTCATTTTTTCACTAAATCCAATACCAAAAATTTTACCATACAAACCAACCCTAAATCAGTCATTAAATAATTGACGTAAATGATAAATACTAGTTTAACGAAATATTTAACTGTTTAGTGATTAAAGGTGAGGATCGAGAAAGTTGAAGATATTGAAATTTTATCCAAACAGAATTTTCCGTGCAAAACACGACAAAAAAAAAAACAGGTGTAAACTAACATCTCAGTGTTGCCTTGACTTCCCGGGCCTGTCTTATCAGGGTAGCCATAAGCCACTTCCCTCGTCAACCCTCAACTATTACATCTTTATCTCTCAACCCCTCTCTGTCTCTCTCCTCATACCTCTCTCTCACACAAACAAATCTGCTCTGATCGTTTTGCTCGATCGCTGTGCAACATCAATGACGAGAGGCTCATCTCAGTCCCAAGCCTCGTCCTCATCGACCTCGAGGCCCGGCGTCGGGCCTCCAAGGGGCTCCGCGGCTGCGACTGCCAACATGCGTCGTCGTCGGATTGGTGGAGTATCCGGTTCCACTAGCTCAGGCGGGATTGGCGGCGGCTCCGCCCCCGGTACCAACATGTTGAGGTTCTACACCGATGAAGCTCCCGGCTTGAAGATCTCGCCGACTGTCGTGCTGGTCATGAGCCTCTGCTTCATCGGATTCGTCACCGTCCTCCACGTCATCGGAAAGTTCTATCGCCGATCCGGCGACGGATCTGTTTAGTTTTGGGTTTCGGATTCAGATATTTTCGATCCGGAGCTGAAGCTGAGATCGTTCTTTTGGTTCTTGACTTTGTAACCCAACGTGCTGAGTTTTTGTTTTTTGTCTTTGGGTTTCCGCTCTGCTGTAGTTGGTAGATCTTCACTGAGTTAATTTCTGATTTCTCGTACTTTACTCTGAAGGGGATCACTTAGTTCCGCTATTGCTTGAGCTCCAACTATCTATGTGTTCATTTCCTCAAAATCTCATGGATTAAATCCTTTTACAACATTAGATGTGCGGCTTGGTGTTTTTTATTTCTTTTCGATCCGTTTTGATCAGCATAGTTCTTACGTAAGAGAGAGATGCTAATCTGGCTCCACGATCCTCCTGATGACTTTTCTGTCAAATCAACCCTGGAACGAGGTCCGCATACACTGTACGTACACTCTTCTCCTCTCCCAGAACCCTCCGGCTCCATGGAACTCTGTCAAATTCATGAGCGTTTTAAGCTCCTCCTTTGAAGAAGTGTGGGAAATCCTTTTTTTTAAGGCTCGATTTATTCTTTTCTAAGCATTTAAGGCTCGATCTCATCCGAACACTTTTATATGAGGAAATGACCCTGAAATAGTCTACCTCTTTTTTTTCTTTCTCCCTACTGTTTTGCTAGATTATTTGGCATTCTTCCTTGTGGCGGCTAAACCTTCACTTTCTCAATGAATTACAATTCAGGCTTGACTTTTTCTTACCTTGTACTAATCTAAATATTTTCAATAATTAAAACATGATGCTAAATTTTTGGCTAAATTTCAAATAACACAAGTGTACGTTTAGAAGATTTTAGAGTCGATACATGTGCTACTAATTTTTTATTTAATTTAAGACCTGTGCAACATGACTAATCGTCAAAGATCTATACATAATCCAAGTCACCTAATGCTCATAGAAAATTTTAAAAAACTATACTTACCCTTGCAATTTCTACACGTGTTGTCCATCCGTTGCAACCTAAAAAAAACCTAAAACCGAAGTTACAATTTCATAAAACACTGAGGGTAGATTTACAATTAATTATTGATGTAATTCAGTGCTTGTAGATGAAGACGCGGAGGAAGTTCGTCGCTCGGTAATTATTACACAGAAAGTGAGGTGGGGTTTCGAATTTAACAATAAGGGTTGCACAAGTCTTAAAAAAAAAAAATTACGAGTACAACTGTACAAGCAGTGCCGAGCAACGGTTACGTAGGTGTTGATTTGACTAAAACCGGCATTATCACCGTTAATTTCAATGAGAAGAATTTATTATCGGCACCGACATCGATTGACTGCAAAAGCGGTCTTTACCGGTGACGATTAAATGATAACCGGCCCACTATTTAATCTTCAAAATGTTCAAAAAATAAAAACAACAACACAAATAACCGATAAAAATGATATCTATATGAAGCCATCACAAATTTCAAGTTCGCAAATCGTAAGCAAACAAAATTCAAAACAAAGTAAAAGATGATAAACAAAAAACATGATAAGCAGATTCAAAATCGGACCTAATGAAGTCTCCGTAGCAAGTTCCCAAATCGTAACTTTCAAATTTTCAATCCCAACCTATACTGATGATTGTGGTTGCAGACGATGAAGGCCAACGACGGGCCATGATGGGCAACTCTTGGGTGGGAGAGAGCGACAGAGAGACTAGAGAAAGCGAGTCTTGAGTGTGAGAGAAGGGGGCAGTACTTGTCGAGCCGTCACCCCCCCTCTCTCTCTTGAGTTTTTCTTCCCTGCCCTTGCGTCCCCCTTTTCACCCTGAATGTTCGGCGGCAGAGGAGCTCCGGCTCCTCCTGCCGTCGTCCCTCCTTCCTTCCCTCTCTCTCCTTTCTCTTTCCCCTTCCTTTCCTCATCCGCCCCCTCCTTCTTCCTCTTCTTCTCTTCTTCTTTCCCCCCGTTTTTTGTCCGAAACTTCGACGGTAGATCCTGGTGGTTTTGTGCACCATCGGTGGCCACTGCCTTGCCCCACGCCGTCTTCTCCTCCTGCCGCGCACAACGATTCCGGCCTGGCTCCCATCGGACGACGCGTGATGTCTCACGCACGACTTGCGTCGCGCGTGGATCTCATGCGCCAGACGCTGTCCTCTTTGTTTCGGCCATTTTTCGTCGGTTTTTGGTGGCCACGCACCGTCTGGCTCGGTCCTGCACTCTTTGGCGAGCCCAACGCCTCCTTGTTGCTAACTTCTGGTGGCGCGTGGTGTACACGCACCGGGGACTTCAGTGGCGCGTGTACACCATGAGCCGGGTGCTTTTCCTTGCGATGACGGTGGCGAGGCCTTTCTGCTCGGTTGCTGGAGGTGGTGCTGGTTCCGTCTTTGTTTTAGTGTCTGTTTGGGTTTTTGTTGTTGTTTGTAGGTCTGTTTTGTTGTTGTTGTTCTTGTGTTTTGTTCCGACTCCTGCGTGAGCTTTTCCGATCCTTTGTGGATCTTTTGTCCGCCCTTGTTTTTGGCGTTCTGTACCGTGTTGTGGTGCTTTATCTGCTGGTAAGCTTAGGTCCTAGTAACTTCGTCTACTATGTCCGACCACCGCTCCCACTGCTTAGCATGGAGCATATAGTGGCTTCTACCGATCCTTTTTAGGATCCCGCCGGCTTTTTACGTTTGGTCTGTGTATTTCGGTTCCGTTTTGGAACTTGACCTGGAAAAAAAAAAGAGAAGGGGGCAACGAGGATGGAAACTAAAGACTCAGGGAAGGGGGAAAGCTCAAAGTTAGGTTTAGGGTTAATTGAAACGCAATTAACCCTTAAAACATCTTTAAAAAAATAGATTGCAGAAAACTGCCGAATACTGCAACCGTCACCATTACTAGTAGAAGTGAAAAACTACTACCGGCAACGGTATTCGCCGGTTGGGTATTTACCGGCATTGGCGACATCATTGAACAACCCTAAGTATAAGTCTCAATTCCAAATCACCTATAAGCACATGTACGTTATTTGTGATTTAGTACACTTTTCGTATATAAACCGTTTTCAAAGTATAATTTTGATGTAACTACGCGTATAAACTTTTCAACTGTGATTTCTGAGTGTCATGATAGTTGGGGGTGTACTTTATATATATATATTAAAGCTGCAGTTGTATCTCTTATGGTTGGCGAGGCCTATGCTGCCCTTGTAGCTTACTATTAGCTATTATTATCGCAGCCTTTCAAGAGTTCACCCATAGTTATATATCGTAGAAACTTCACTTTATGCTTATAAATTATAGGTTTAATGTCACTTTGGGAGTTTATTTATATTGAGGGGTCGAACTATCAAAATTCATCAATATGTATTCTCAAATAATATCTGACCGTCAAAATCATGCAACATAACCTATTTATCACGTCATAATCCTGTGAGGTCGCAAATTAATAAATTTTAATAGTTTGAAGGTTCAATGTAACGAACTTAATAGTTTAAATCATTAAAATAAAATTGATTCTAAGTTTGGCGGCGCAAAATGACATTTTTTTCTTATTTATTTTTTCATTCAAAGGTGGATTGCTCTATAGTATTACTTTAGTAGAAGATATGTGGCTAGTACTGCCTATCGTTAGCAAATGGAAAACTGTAACATGCCCTAGGTCACAAAAACAATGTAAGATGGTTTAACTAACACTTATCACAAAACCTTAAATTGTTAATAAGAAATAAAATTTTATTATTTGAATTATATTAAAATTTAATATTTGTAATAATTAATTGAAATATATGTGAGGTGTGGAATAGGTCTAGAATACGGAATATTTACTCTAATACCATATTAAACTGCCACTTATCTTAAAAGTTTAGTTATTAAAAAAAATTATTATTTGAATTAATTTTCAACCAAACACCCCCGATCACAATAGTTTACCATGTAGCAGTTTGGATATCTACGAGTTTTAGTACTATTATTGATTTGTTTTGTTGAGAAAAAGGATAAATACAATGTTCACCCAATATGCATAGGGAGTTCAACATATTGCATACCAAATTTTTAACTTTGACATACTGTACCATTCAATTAATAATATTAGAGATGTCGCATTATAAACTATTAAATTTGATATATCGTACCCTTCAACTGCTAATGTTAGTCACTTTGTGTTCCTATTTAATAATAATAATCTTGATTACAAAATAAATTTATAACAATATCTTCGTAAGAGTACTGTGGTTATTTAAAAACAAAAATTTAACTGAGAGGTGAAAACTGTTGTTACTTAGAAGATGCAACTTGTTAAAATCCGATGGTTTTGTCCACCCTGTTGGCCTTCTCTTCCTTCTCCAAACCCCTCTCTACGCTGTACGCCTCGTTTGGCCACACCCGCGTCCGAGAAGCCCGACACGCAGAGAGACGCAACAATGCCAGAATGTTTGATACAAAGATCAACGACTTCCTTTGGCCTCAACACTTTCTCCTCTCGTTTTCCTGAAGGATTCTCTCGAGAGAAAGTGAGAGTAAAAAATGAGCGTAATCGACATTCTCTTCCGCGTCGAGGAGATATGCAAAAGGTACGAAAAATATGATATGGAAGAGCAGTGCGAGCTCAACGACTACGGTGATGATGCCTTTGCTCGCCTCTACGCCTTCGTCGAATCTGAAATTGAAGCGGCTCTTCGTGTTGGATTCTTCTCCCTCAATCTCCTATTTCTTTTATTCTCTTCGTTTTCAAATTATCTGCTAAAGTTTTTGGTTGCTCCAATTGTCTGTGTTCGGCTGAATCGGCTCAATGTGGAAAAAGAAGGGAGTCGTCCATTTTTTAGTTCAAGGTTCTGCTTGGCTCCACGGAAGATTTGGAAAAGAAAATAGAGCAGAAGATCAGTGCTTTCGAATATTTCTTTCGATCAAAACGGAAATGGAGAGTGTATCTTAAGCATTTCTGTTTTTTTTTTTTCGGTTGGAATCTGATGTTTTAATTTGAATTTAATTATGCATGCAGAAATCCGAGATGGCTTCTACGGAGAAGAATAGGGCATCTGCAGCTGCGATGAACGCAGAGGTTCGTCGGACCAAGGCTCGATTGATGGACGAAATTCCTAAGCTGAGGAAATTGGCCCTAAAGAAGGTGATTTTACAATGCTTCGTATTTATGCTCCAAGCTTTTATGTTACAATTTTAAAATTTAGTGTGCTGTTATTTGTTCCGTCGACATGTCTTACTCATTTTCACGTTGTGAAATTCCGGTTCATGAAGAATTACATCTCTTCATAGTTCTTTGCTTTCATAGTATCTTGTTCTGTTGCATATTTCATCTACGAAAGTTAAACCATCTTACATTGTTTTTGTGACCTAGGGCATGTTAAAGTTGATTTGGCGTCTTCGGTTGGACTTAAAGTGGGCATCCTCAATGAAGAGAAGCATGCGGGTTGGGCCCAAAATGCTAGTCAAAGTGGTCCGGCAGGTCTGGGTCTGGGTTTGGGCCCAGCTCCGAGTCAGTTGGTGTCCGATCGGCCTGCTGCTTGTCTTGTGGATGCGGGCCAGCCCGTGGGCCAGCCTTTGACCTCCTTGGGCCCATCTCCTACCCAGCTGGTGTCCGACCGGCCTGATGCAGGTCTTGTAGATGCGGGCCAGCCCAAGGACCCTTCGACCTCCTTGGGCCCAGCTCCTGCCCAGTTGGTGTCCAACCGGTCTGCTGCTTGGCTCGTGGATGCGGGCCAGCCCGTGGGCCAGCTTTTGGTTCCTGTCCAGCCCGATTGCCAGATCGATCTTCTCGGCCAACCTAGGCCCTCCGACGACGTATGCTCGAAGTTCGGTGATCCTGGTTGTCGGAATATGGTGGTGAGGGCGAAGTCGACCTCGTCTGTGGGGGTGGTGGGGGTCGACGGTGTCTTGCCGGATGTCGATGGGGTTTCGCCGGAGTTGGGGATGGGCACTGTGGTTTCCACAGAGCAGCTTTTGACGCAGCAAGTGACCGGAGGTGTGTCGTCGTCGATGTCTGGGGGGGTGGTGGGTGGCGGTGGAGTCTTGCCGGCGCCGGAGTTAGTGGGTGTTGCTTGCGGTCTTTCTGGAGGCTGTATGGAGCAGTGTACTGGGAGGCATTCGGTGAGTTTGGTAGTGGGGGAGTTAATGTCGGGCAAGAGACCCTCGTATGAGGCTTGTGAGCTGACAGATTCTCTGATGTTTGATGAGGATGCGGGAAAGAGCAGTTTTGCTATGGGGGTTATGTCTGGTGGGGAGGTTGTTTGTGTAGATGGCAGGGGAGGGGATGAGCCCACGAAACCTCTACGTACCGTGTACCCGCAGCTTTCTCCTGAGGGAGGAGTCTCTCCTTCTTTTTGGGTTTTGGAGATGATTTCCTCCTTCAGACATCTTGTGGGGGTTTCGTGTGAAGGACATGAGGCGGCTTTGATGGAAATCTTTGAAGCTTTGGAGAAGGAAAAGGAGACGGACAGAGGGATTAAAGGGAAATCTGGAGGTAAGATGGTTAGAGAACTAAAATCTCTTAAGTGTTCTGTCAATTATGATGGTAATGCCGCGTCTTCAAGGAAAAGTAGGAAGGTGGGGAGGGAGATTGTGAATTATTTATGAAGCCTAAAATCATTTCTTGGAATGTGAGGGGGTTGAACGATAGGAGGAAGTGCAAAAGGGTGGGTAATCTGTTGCGAGGGTGGAAGGCTGATTTAGTGTGTATCCAGGAGACGAAGATTGCGGTGATGTCACGGGCTTTGGTGAGGTGTTTGTGGGGTGGCCCTCATGTGAATTGGTGCTGCTTGGAGGCGGATGGTGTGTCAGGAGGGGTATTATGCCTATGGGATTCTCGGGCTATGGAGTTGATTGAGTCTTGCATTGGGATCTTCTCCATCTCTCTGGTTTTTAAGAACCTTGATGATGGGGTTCAGTGGATATTCTCAGGGGTTTATGGCCCAAACGATGACGGATGTAGAAGGCTGATGTGGGATGAACTGGCTGGGGTGATTAGTTGGTGGAATCTTCCTTGGTGCGTTGGTGGTGATTTTAATGTGACTCGCTTTCCCGGAGAGCGGTCGGGAGGGAGGGGAGAGAGGCGTGCTATGCAGGAGTTCTCGGACTTTTTATCTGAGGTGGAGTTGGTGGACCTTGTTTTGAATGGAGGGGCTTTTACTTCGTCCAGCGGTAGATCTCTCCAATCTTGGTCTCGGATTGACAGATTTCTCGTCAACCCAAGATGGGAGGCTTTGTATCCGGAGGTGATCCAGAGGAGGCTTCCCCGTGTGCTGTCTGATCATTTCCCGATATTGTTGGAGAGCGGACGCTTTGGTGGCCCTAAAAAGCCTTTTCGGTTTGAGAATATGTGGCTCAAAGCGGAAGGGTTCGTGGACAAGGTTAAGGAGTGGTGGCAAGGTTATCATTTCAGCGGATCTCCCAGTTATGTGCTTTTTTCAAAGTTAAAGGCTTTAAAATTGGATCTCAAGGTTTGGAATCGGGAAGTGTTTGGCGATTTGACTGTGCGAAAATCTGCTCTCTTGCAAGAGTTAGCATCTTTGGATGGGTTAGATGAGGAGGGATGCCTTGATGATGAGGGTGTGAGTAGGCGGGTGGAGATCTCCAAGAATCTAAATGAGCTGATAGATATGGAGGAAATCAGTTGGAGGCAGAAATCTAGAACCCTATGGCTTAAGGAGGGCGATAATTGCACAAAGTTTTTCCACAGTATGGCGAACTCTCATAGGAGAGCCAACTCGATTTCGAGCTTGTTGGTGGAGGGGGAAGTGGTGGAGAATCCGTCGGAAATTTCTGAAGAGATCGTGGAGTTCTACTCTTCCTTATATTCGGAACCGTTCGAGTGGCGCCCATCTTTGGATGGGCTTGAGTTTGATTGCATTTCGGTGGAGGAGGCGCAGGGGATCGAAAGTCCTTTTGAGGAAGAGGAGGTGACCAAGGTGGTGCGCAGTCTTAATGGTGACAAGGCTCCGGGTCCGGATGGGTTCTCTATTGCCTTCTTTCAAGCTTGTTGGGAGGTTATTAAGGAAGATGTTTTGGCAATGTTCCATGAGTTTGGGAGGGATGGCAGATTTGTGAGGAGCCTCAATTCCTCGTTCATTGTCCTCATACCGAAAAAGCCGGGGGCGACTGAGCTTAAGGATTTTCGCCCCATCAGTCTTGTGGGGGGTGTGTATAAGATTTTGGCCAAAGTGTTGGCCAACAGATTGAGGCCTCTTTTGGGGAAGATTATTTCTCCATCGCAGAATGCTTTTGTCCATGGCAGGCAGATTTTGGATTCGGTTCTCATCGCCAACGAATGCATTGATTCCAGGTTAAGGTCGGGGGTTCCTGGTATGTTATGTAAGTTGGATATTCAGAAGGCCTACGACCATGTTAACTGGAAGTTTCTTTTGTATATGCTGCGTAGATGTGGCTTTGGTGAAAAATGGTGTAGGTGGATTTTATTCTGTGTTTATTCTGTGAAATTCTCTGTGGTTGTCAACGGTTGTCCGGAAGGATTTTTTGGAAGCTCTCGAGGGTTACGGCAGGGTGATCCTCTTTCTCCCCTCCTGTTTGTCATTGTTATGGAAGCCTTTAGCCGCATGATGGGGCGAGTGGTGGGTCATGGGGGTTTGGAGGGTTTTGAGGTGGGTGGTGGCCCTGGAGAGAGTGTGGTTATATCCCACTTGCTTTTTGCTGATGACACCTTGGTTTTGTGCGGGGCGGATGTGAATCAGTTTCGGAACCTTCGTTGTCTCCTATTATGTTTTGAGGCAGTCTCTGGCCTTAAGATTAATTTGTCTAAGTCCGAGGTTATTCCCATTGGTAATGTTCATAACTCTCAGGAGCTTGCTGAAATTTTGGGGTGTGGTGTTTCCTCGCTACCTATGAAATATCTTGGTCTTCCGTTGGGCGCTAGTTTCAAATGTGTTCAGATCAGGGATGACATTATTGAGAGGATGGAGAGGAGATTGGCGGGATGGAAGAGATTATACTTGTCTAAGGGGGGTAGACTCACACTCATTAAGTCTACTCTCTCTTGCCTCCCTACTTATTTCCTTTCTCTTTTCCCTATTCCGGTTGGGGTGGCTAACCGGTTGGAAAAAATTCAGAGAGATTTTCTTTGGGGCTGTGATGGTAATGTTCGTAAGTTCCATCTTGTGCAGTGGGATGTAGTGTGTTCTCCTATCCAGCATGGGGGGTTGGGAATTCGACGTATTGTGGCTTTTAACAAGGCTCTCTTGTCCAAGTGGCTTTGGCGCTTTGCTCTTGAGCGGGACAGATTGTGGAGGAAGGTTATTGCAGCAAAGTATGGATGTTCTTTTGGCGGTTGGAGGACTCTCACTCGGCGGGGGCCTTATGGTGTTAGTGTGTGGCGATTCATTAGCAGAGGTTGTGAGGTCTTTAGTCACCATATCCGTTTTGTGGTGGGTAACGGCGATAGGATCAGTTTTTGGCATGATGTGTGGTGTGGTGATAGACCATTATCTTGTGCGTTTCCCGTTCTTTACTCGGTGGCTTCTCATAAGGATGCTATGGTGGGGGAGTGCGTGGTTGGGAACGGTGGGTCTATGGTTTGGAACATTGATTTCGTTAGATCTGCTAATGATTGGGAAATGGAGGACTTTTCGGCTTTTTACTCTCTTTTGTATGGGGTGGTTATTAGGAGAAGCGTGTATGACTTTATATGTTGGAAGGAGGATAGGGACGGGAGGTTTTCAGTGAGATCCATGTATAACTGTATTGATAATGGTCATGATGTGCTTTTCCCGTGGAAGGGCGTGTGGCGGTCGAGATGTCCCTCTAGAGTTTCCTTTTTTGTTTGGGAGGCTACGCTCGGGCGGCTCCTTACTACTGATAATCTTCGGAGACGGGGATTGTATATGGCTGACTGGTGTTATCTTTGTCGGGGTGATGGAGAGTCGGTTGCTCATCTGCTTCTTCATTGCACCATGGCTAGAGGGCTGTGGAACCATATTCTCAGTATTGTTAATTACAGTTGGGTGATGCCGGCGACGATCATGCAGGTGATGTGGAGCTGGGATGGAAGTTCTCTCACCCTTTCGCTAAGGCTATTTGGAGGATGATTCCTGCGTGTATTTGGTGGAACCTTTGGAGGGAGCAGAATAATAGATGCTTTGAGAGTCGTTCTTGTTCTATTGTTAGGCTGCAGGGTTTTTTTGTTATACTCCCTTTTTTGTTGGGCTAACGCTTGGTTAAATGGTCCCTTTGTTGATTTAGATGATTTTCTCAGTTTTCTTGCTTGTTTGAACTAAAGGCTTCGGTATAGCCCCTTGTACTGATGCCCTTTTTTCCTAATAAGATTGTCTTACTTATAAAAAAAAAATATTTCATCTACGAAAGTCTGTTGGTCATTTGTGCCTTTTAAGTACATGATCACTGCCATAACTATTATTGTTTACTGCTAAAACTATGTCATGGTAACTCCAAATCAAGGTCATGTCTTTTTCCCACAATACAGAGAAATCGTAGAACTATAAGAGATCTAGAAGCAATTGAACTACAAACTATGTTGACTCCACCAGAATAGCACAAGAATGGACAAAGTATACGGAAGTTTAGTGATGAAGGCTGGAATGAGACAAATAATAACCTTGGTACTATATCAAATACCATTTATATTTAATGGAATGTGATTCCTAGGTTCTTTGCTTACAGTTAGTTAACCCGAGTTTCCTAACAAATGACATAAGAAGTTTTCAAGAAAAAAAAAAGACATACTAAGTTTACAACAAAAGGGCTCAACTGTGACGAAGTACGTCTATATCCGATTCAAATGGGGAAGGGTGGAGCTTAGGAAGTTGTCCTTAGATTTTGTTATCTTAAAAATACAAATAATTCTTTTAATTTTCAAAACCAACGATGGGATTTCATGGTGCATCAATAGCGGCATTGGCTTCTGTAACGAATTGGCATGTGTTAGCCTCTCTGCTTGGTGTAGCTTTCTTTTGGAATTTAGGAGAGTTCTCCCATCTTTTGTTGTCATATTTTGTCAGTAGCCATGTAAGGACAGTCAATAACAATGTATGCTGATTATACTGTGAAACATTGTAAAGATTTCCATCTATCATTCTCCTCATACAATCTTGTCGGTCCAGCTGACAACCAGGAAAGTCCCTGCTGTTGTTGGTACTCCCCTTGGCCTAAATATAGGTAGCCCTTTCTTATTTCTATGTGCTTCTCCTCATACAATCTTTTCCGCCCAGCTTGTCAAGGTTATGGTCAATGACTATTTCCAAATTGATGAGAGAAGGTTCATTTGTCTTCACATTGATTTGCATCTCGGTTAAGCGTGACATACGTCACAATATTTACGCAAGCCCACTAGACTTGCATTCACACAGCTATCTCATAAATCAGGTTAAAGGGCTTTCGAAAGAAGAACTAATTATCCGTGATGACCTACTTGTTGTACTGCCTGATAGGATACAAGCAATTCCATATGGAATCACAACTTCAAACAAGCAGACTGGAGGATGGGCAGATTCAGCATCCCATAAGAATATCAAGTTTGACTCATCAGGTGACCGGTGCTTCTGTCACTCTATCTTGAGACACAATTCTAATCAATGTGAGCATTTCACTGATTGTTAATACTTGCTGGTTTCGCTACCAAACAGATGGACACCTTGACGATGAGTTTTTCCATCAAACTGAAGAAACAAGCCAATTTAGACAAGAATATGAAATGAGGAAAATGAAACAGGCATGTAAGATTCGTTAATGTCTTGATGTCTATCTTGTAATTGAAAGACTTAAAAGTTCATGATTTGATCAGGCTTCTGCGTGTGCCATATACAACTCTGCACTCTCATTTCATTAAGTCTGTAAATTGTGCAGGACCAAGGTCTTGATATCATATCAGAAGGACTAGGTAAATTAAAAACCTTGGCTGGAGATATGAATGAGGTTGTTCATCATGCATATAGTTCGGTATGATGAGGGTACGAGAAGAAATGAGAAAATAATCAATTGTTTTGATCTGTCCAGGAAATGAATCGGCAAGTTCCATTACTGGATGAGATTGAAACAAAGGTGAGAAATTTACAAGTTCAGTCTGACTGCTGTCTTTTCAATCAGATCAAGCAGACAAAAACAGAAGCAGATGTTTGATAGGTGTGATGACTTGGTGGTATTTTGGTGGTTTTATAGGCGGACAGGGTGACATCTGATCTTCAGAACACCAATCTTAGGCTCAAAAAAACTCTGTTCCAGGTAATGTTTCAGAAAAGTGACTGATCAAATCCACTCTTTTTATCTGGTGATATCGGCGCAGTTGCAATAAACTGCACTTTTGGTTTTGTTCCAGTTGAGGTCTAGTCGAAACTTTTGTATCGACATCATTCTGGTGTGCATAATTCTTGGTATGGTTTCCTACTTATTCAAGTAAGTCCAATCTCTCTCTCTCTCTCTCTCTCTCTCTCTCTCTCTCTGTGTGGGATTCATACATGACTGTGCTCTTGGGTTCTTGCTAATTTTCTTTTATCTTCGGCATAAGGTCTTGATAAAAGTAGCTATATATATATATGTCTGGGCATATATACACATACATGTACATACCTATAGATATACGTGGACGCGAGATGCTTTTTTTAAACCAAAAATGGGACTAAACCAACAAGAAAGAACTTCTTTGGCTGTTCAAAGCGATGTAGTGGCCAATGTACAGCCTGCTTAGCTCTTTGAAACTACTAGAGAGGAAGTGTGAGAGGATAAGCAATGATATGGGCCGTTGAACATTTCTTGTTGTACCTGATAGGTCTACAGTCCATGAGGTCTGGTTGAATTCAACTCTAACATCCAAAGTTCATTGAAGAAGGTTCACTTGTTTATCAACTGCATTCGAACATGCAGTGAAATACACTTTTTCATCTTCTGAAATGGCCAACTGAAAAGAAAGATTTTCTAGTTTTAGTTGGTGAATGATGGCAAAAGCATCAAACTCTTTTGGGAGTCATACTTGAACTATTCTTGGTGTTCCTGTTCTCTCTCTCTCTCTCTTGAAAAGTAATCATATTGGTCTCTTGCTCTTACGAGTAGCCAATACCAGCCGTGGGATCCTATTCTAAGGTCAACTGTTATACAGTAAACATTCCCTATATTCTATACGTATCGATATCTGTTGGCATGTATTGTAATCTGTTTTGGTACTTTCATGGTATTTGTAAGGGCCTTTCCACATTTGGAGCAGCTAGATTTCTTTTGGCCATATGTAGGAATATGTATGCTACTATGCTTAATGGAATGATTGTTAGCACTTGCCTTAGATTATCCTCCTTCAATGACTTTAATAGTAAATCATCCCACGTTGAGTGGGATGGGCTTGTATCAGTGTATGTAAATGTTGGGATACTGATGATGGAAGCCTCGAGCCATAACATTCAGTACCAAAATTAAGGAAAGTGCCTGAAGAGCACTGCGTACTAAACAACCTAACCTATTCCGTGCTTTTTATGACTACATACTTCAGCAAATATGCAATAGTCGTTCAGCTAATAACAACAAAATGCTTTTGGGGCAGCTTATGGTGAATGGACCCTTTTCCGTTTCCTTTGAATATTTGATCAGTGTGTGAATGCTTTGGAATGTCAATCCAGTTAGTGGTTTGTCTTCTTTGTTAACTTTGGTTTACTGAATAATCCAATAAATTGATAATAAATATATCTGCTGATTCTGTATCCCATTGACCGTGTTTTCTACCTCTTAAACTTTTTAATCAGATTTTGCTTTTCTTTATTTCCAGTATTTTGAGCTGAACTGATTCCAAAGGCTTCTTCAGCAATTGATCGTGAAGCCGTGTGGTACTATTCTTTTGCTATTGAGGTTCTTCCTTGTATCTTTGGTAGATCCCCTGTTTTTCGGGTTAATTTGTGGCCCATTGTAGAATGGTATAGATTCTGCTGCTACGAATGACTATTTATTAATATCTACCTCACCAAAGTTTGAAGCTTCTAGATGATCAAGATGCGTCCCTTCGATCTGTTTTGTTATTCCGTGAAGTAATCCTGTTTGTTTTGGCTAAGGGTACAATAGTAGTATTGAGCAGCAATTTCCATGTTTCCTGAACCAGCCAGGGTCGAGAACATTCTAGTTCAATGGATCCCTTTACATCATACTAACGTCCTATTTCTACTTCAATATTAAATGTGTTGATTTTTTGGTAAAGCTTTACCCTGCAACCTAAAACGGCGAGGCTATAGATCAGAATCTTCTACAATTCCTTACCCAATTTAGAGAGATAGACACAATAGGTGGACTATATTATAGTTCATTGTATTTGGTGGTGCCTTTAGCAGGAGCATAACAGTAGATGTTTTGAGGATTGTTCTTTGTCTTTGGATAGATTGCAAGGTGTTATGTTGTCTTTCCTTGCGAACTCAGTGCCTGGTTGCCTTTTTTGTAGATTTTGTTGGTTTCCTTAGTTTTCTTGCTTGTTTGGATTCGTGATTTCGGTATAGTCTTAAGTACTGACGTTACTTTTTCAAATGAGATTGACTTATTCATAAAAAAAAATTATAGGGCTCATGTGGTTTGAAACTTTACATGACAACGCTAGATAGTGGATTAGGATCCTATGCAATATTATGCCTGAATTGCATGGTGCAATTTGGAGAGGGATAAACACAATTGTTAGACTCCATTCACTACAAAAAAATCGGCTTTTAACAGCGGTTGTGAAAAATGTCGCTGAAAGTCATCTATAGCGGCGCTTTTTCTGACCGCCGTTAAACAATCGCTACCAAAACTCTTTTGACTTTTAACAGCGGTCTTTTTAACGGCGGTCATTAAAAGCGCCGCTATAGATGACTTTCAGCGGTGTTTTTCTCGACCGCCTTTAAAAAACCGCTGTTAAAAATTTCGTTGTCTTTTAACAGCAGTTTTTTAGCGACGGTCGAGAAAAACGAATCTGAAAGTCATCTGTAGCGGCGCTTTTTATGACCGCCGTTAAAAAGACCGTTGTTAAAAGTCAAAAGAGTTTTGGCAGAGGTTTTTTAGCGGCGTTTTAAAAAACCGCTGGCGTTGCCCAACTTATAACAGCGGTTTTGAAAAACGCTGGCGTTTCTCCTGATTTTCAACAGCGGGTTTTTAGCGGCGTTTTTAACAGCGCTGGTGTTTCTCCCATCATTTTTCAACAGCGGTTTTTTAGCGGCGTTATTAAAAATGATGACGTTTCTCTTTATTTTCAAGAGCAATTTTTTAGCAGCGTTTTTAAAAGCGCTGGCGTTTCTCCGATCGTTTTTCAACAACGGTTTTTAGCGGCGTTTTTACAAACGTTGGCGTTTTTTAAAAAAGCGCTGGTGTTTCCGAACTTATGGCAGCGGTTTTTTAGCGGCGTTTTTAAAAACGCTGGCGTTTCTCCGCTTATAGCAGCGGTTTTAAAAACGCTGGCGTTCCTCCCATCCTTTTTCAACAGCGGTTTTTTAGTACAAATGCTGGTGTTTCTTCGATTATGGCAGGGGTTTTTTTACCAGCGTTTTAAGAAAACGCTGGCGTTTCCCAACTTCTTGCATCGGTTTTTTGGCGGCGTTTTAAAAAACGCTGGCGTTTCTCCGCTTATAGCAGCAGTTTTTTAGCGGCGTTTTTAAAAACGTTGGCGTTTCTCGGATTATAGCATCGGTTTTTTGCAGCGTTTTTGAAAAACGCTGGTGTTTCTCCTGATTTTCAACAACATTTTTAGCGACGTTTTTAATACCGCTGACATAGTCCAAAAGACCTACTATACCAGCATTTTTTAGCCAGCTTTTTTTTAGGCTAAAAGTCTGTGTTAGCGTTTTTTTGTATGTGGCGACATTTTTAAAATACCACTAATTTTTTCCTATATTTTCCTAAACGTTCTTTTTAAAACAGTAATACAAATTTAAATTAATAACACAATTAATTGTGTTACAAAGACCGTTGTTAAAAAATTTGTTGTCTTTGAACATCGGTCTTTCTAACGGCGGTCTAGAAAAACGTCGCCGAAAGTTATCTATAGCATCGGCCGTTTTAACAACAATCATACAAAGTGCTGCTATAGGTGACTTTCAGCAGCGTTTTTAATGACCGCTGTTAAAAAGACCGTTGTTAAAAGACAATGAAATTATTTAACAACGGTAAAAAAAAAAGCGTCACTATAGGTGACTTTAAGCGGCACCTGCTATGACAGCGGTAAAAAAAAGATGTTATAACTAGTATATACTTATATATTATATGTCAGTATATATACAAAGTATGTAAAGAATGAATAAACCTTCTATAAAAGCACAACCTAAAAAAATTACTTGGTTAATTCAATACCAATGAAGTCATTATTGTATAGTTTAGAAAACATCTATTGTCATACTTATAATGAGCATATATATTTTGAATAATTAGTAATATAATACTATTTAACTATTACATATTATTTAACTTTCAAACGAAAATATATTATGAGATTAGCTTATGAAATTAAAGTACATAACTTAATATATGGTCTTAGAGGCTATGATTTAGTCATTAGGTAGGTACATATATATAAAGTACTTAGGTTAATTAGCACATATATATCATGTATATATATATATATATATATAGTATAATATATATAATGTATTGTGACAACAATATTATATGAAATTTGTTTTTTACTACAATGTAATATGTATAAGTATATAAGTGTACCCACATGTATTGTGACTCAATTTATTATATAATAAAACAAGACTTTTAAAAAATGGATTATAAGTATATGCATATTTATATAAGCAATAAGTATGTAGGTAATTAAAGTGAGATTAAAGTTGTTAATAAAATATGGAATTAGAGGGAGTGTTATGATAATTGAAGTTGTTATATGATATATTTTAAAGCACATAATTTAATATATGGTCTTAGAAGCTATGATTTAGTCATTAGGTATATAGGTACATACATATACAGTATTTGTACATATTAAGATTAAATATTTTATATAGTATAGTATGTCACTCATGTATGATATATTGTGTATTATTACCTTTGCAACATATATAGTATACTATGTCACTCATGTTTCCGACGGTCGATGACCGCTGCTAAATATATCCTTTAGTAGCGTTTAAAAAAAACGATGCTAAAAGTATATCTATAGCAGCGTTTGATGACATAAATGTTGCTATATGTATAAGTGCAAAAAAAATATTTATTAATTTTAGGTTTTAAATGTTAATAATTATTTTATAGATTATTTTATTTCTTTTAATATAATATTTTATTTTTTCATGTATTTGAAAAAAAATATTTTAAGGGACCTACTTAATAAAATATGAAATTAGAATGAGTGTTATGAAAATTGAAGTTGTTATAACAATTGCATATTTATAGACGAAATCTAAGTATTTTAGAAAACATCTATTATAATACTTATAATGTAATATTATTTAAATAGGACATATTATTTAATATCAACAAAAGAAAATATTAATTTGTCATTTTTATTAAAAAAAACTCCATTGAATCATATTTACAACATTATCAATTTTTTTTATTTGATCTCAATTGTATTGTAAATCTATTATCATACTTAAAAATTTATTGAAGGATGGCGATTATCAATGTGAGACTCTTGAGTTTGAGTTTTTCTAAGCGAAGAAAAAATAAAAAAGGCAATTTTGTTTTTCTAAGTTAAAAAAGGCAATTATTTGTTATTGCTAAATACTTAAAACACATGCTTTTAGGACTAAAGTTGTGTTTGAGTTTTAAAATTTTGAGGAGGTTAAAATTTTAGTGTGTTGGATTTTGTGACACTATTATGACACGTCAGCTGCTCATGTAACTTTACCATTTACTTTACCAGAATGAAAGAACATTATATAAATTAAAATATATAAAAAACAAAATATAAAGGAAAAGAAATGAAAAGTAAAACGTTGCGTTTCATTTTCATTTTCATTTCCCGCGCGCGCCTGCACCAAAATCTCTCCTTACCTCTTCCTCTTTTATTCTCCTATCAAAATCCCTTCCTCTTCATCTTCATCAAACACTCTCTCGCACTGAGGTTGTCCTTCCTTCTCTCCCTGTCTCTCACGACTTGTCTCAAATTGTGAAGTTTAGAGAGTTTTGGGGGAAGTGGAAAGGGGAGGGAGAAGGTGAGGAAACGCAGTCTAGGGATTGGGAGACAATTCGGACGTTGAAGACGAGGCTGAGCGAATTCGAGAAGCCAACCGAGATTTTCGGTGGGTTCAAGAAAAGTGAATTTGTGGAGAAAGTTAAGTCGAGTTTGGTATGTTCCTTCTTGCTTACTGGCTTTCATTCTTATATTACAAGCTCGGTAATTTATTTAACAGTAAAGTCAGATGACAACGGAAACGGGAGAAAACGTGAAAAAATGCTATAAAATTATCAACAAATTCATTTACGAAGTTTGAGGAAGCATAGTTGCGAGGAGCTTCCATTATAATCTTAAAGCTTTCTAGAAGGTTAAGAAGCTTTCGCCTTTTCTGAGAGTGAGAGATCTATCCTACCTTCTTGCATTTATCCCCTGCTGCCAAATATAGGTCCCTGTTTGTCTAAGATTTACTTCTGTTGATCTATTTCATATTTAGTCCATGTTGCACAATCCCTCATTAGGAGAATATCGTCGCTTGTCTTCCTGATGTCAAGTTATCCTTGTTTTTACGATTCAAATTCTTTGTAAGCAAAATCTACTTAGTGTAACTATTGCCACAATAGATTGTGCGCTTCTTGAGAGGAACTCAGTCGGCAATTTCAGTTCTTATGATGCATTTGTGAGTTTCATTATTCATTTGTGCCAATATTTCTGCTTTTAACTATTTTTCAGCTATTGTGGTATAAGAAAATTAAACCACTTATATATGCTGCTCTCTGAATTCAAGGTATACTTCATGCATAGTTCCAAGATCTGTTTACACATCTGGAAAATCATCCTCTGCAGCTGGGTTAACTGCAACTGTGGCCAAAGAACCAGAAACTGGTGAATTCTGTATTGAGGTATCATTTTGCTTTCATATTTAATCAGTGCCTATATTTTGTCAACCAGAACTTTGGTACAAACTATAGCGAAATGCTGAAATTGGATGGTATCATCGACTAAGTTTGTTGACATTTGGAGCAGATCCTCTACCTTTGGTCCAGTGTACGCTTAATTCTATGTTACGAGGAGTAAGAAACAAGCAAGGTCTCCGATTTGACCAACTGGTGCTTAGAATTTGCATTTTTTTCTTGTCAAATTAGAGGTAAGATGTGGCTTCTACTCTTAGAGGTCCTATTTCTTTTTTTATTTACTTATTTTCAAGTGGTTTTGTCTATATACGGTGGTCAGGCTTAATTTTATCCATACCCACTTCCAGAGTTCCATTTGACTTTTAGTCATGAGGGTGGTCAGGCTTAGCTTCAAGCCTCTGGGGAAGTCTATCCCTCATTACAAGGAGTCTCGTATTTGCTCTTTTCTCTCTTGCTTAATATAGATTACAAATTTGCATGAAATGTGGAACTGAAATTCTGGTGAATGCAACATCTTATGACACTGTGTCGTTCATTTTATTTTTGATATAGGAAGTACCACCACTGGACATGCCGGAACTTCTGGCATATTTGGTTAGGAAATCTGGTCCCTTTTTGGATCACCTGGGTGTTAGAAGAGGTAAGTAAATGAAAACTGCATGGATTCTGTCTGGCATTTTTTATTTCCCAAATTCCTGTTAAAAAATTCCTAGTATGATTGCGTTTGAAAGGCTGTCTCAAATTACTCATTTCCTTTCTTTGTCGTTTAGATTTCGTATGGAAAAGCAGCTCCCTTGGTTATGAAGCACTAATTACAATTTTTGGTTGTGCTAAAGAAGCACTAATTGCAAGCTTAGTCTTTATGTCCCTACAATTCTTCTCCAGTCAAATGCAGAACAATTTGTGCAAGAGACATATATAATGGCAGTTCAAATTATGTTGCTTGTTTGAAGCTGAGTTAGTCAAATCAAGGAAGATTTGGTTCTTGAGAATTCTGTCTTCATGTGCTTGTCGAGGGAATTTTGAGGTAGTGAATTTGCTGGTCAATGATTCTTTGTTGAGTCAGCACAAACCAATAATCACTCAGCACACAAGAATTATATCATTTACTTGAGTCCAAGTTGATCATGTTCACAATTGGAATATAGAGCCTTGTTCAATTTCTCCGTTTTTTGACGTAAGTTTTGTCATTTGGAAACAAGGTAAACAAATTCTAGCTATTTATTAATTGGAGTGCGATGTTTAAGGACTTAGGGATGGTTTGAATGAAGTTGATAGCCTTTTGGTATTAAGATGATAAGTTAATATTGGCAGAATACAGTAATGCACTGTTCTTAATCCTTTTGGTTTATTATGTGATTTACATAGTTGTAGCCCTCTGAAAGTGGACTTGGGGCCACTAATTGCGGCCAACCTTCAGTTGGCTACGAAAGTACTTTATTGCAATGCCTATGTCTTCCTCTCATATCTGCAGTTTATAGTTGACTGAGATAATTTGCCTTTAACTTCTTCTTTTTCACGTATGTTGTTTCTGGTTCAGAAACGATCAGTTGAAGGAGCAAAGCAAGACGTGCCAGTAAAGAAGAAAAAGTAGGAAGATTATACTTTTGCACTAAAAAACCGATGTTGTAAGTAGGAAGATTATACTTTTGCTCTAAACGACCCCTGTTAAAAAGTAGGGAATCACCAGCGGTTTGCAAACGTCGCTAAACGACCCCTGTTAAAAGGTAGGGAATCACCAGCGTTTATGAAAAACGTTGTTGAAGACAATCCCCGACGGATAAAAGACAGCGGTCGGAAAACGCCGGTAAAAAACTGCTGGCAAAAGTTTAGTACCGTTTTTTGGGCTTTTGCTAGGGTTTTCCGACCGTTGTTGTATCCCTTTTTTTTGTAGTGATTATAAGGCCCATACTGCTCGAAATTTTACATGAGCAACATTAGGTGAACTTTACACTATTTAATGTTACTCATGTAATACTTCGTGCAACATGATCCTTATAATGGGGTCTACCTGTTATATTTATCTTTCTCTGAATTGTACTCTGGCAGGAAATTCAAGAGGATCATGTTCCTTAAATAGTGTAGTAGGATCCACTTATTGTGTCTATCTCTCTCCAAATTGAGTCATGCAATGCAGGTAGGAAATTGAAGAGGATCTTGATCGCTATCATAATGCCAAAGTCTGCAACCAAAGAAAAGCTAGCTTTGCCACGTATGAAGGCCTCGCAAAATCTTCATCGAACCTTAAACTTTTGCTCCAATTCCTATAGGTAGCATATATAACTGAAGTGTAGTCTGAAAAATGTTTGAAAGCCTTCAAATCCAAGCAATCTCCACCGAGGCAAAGGTACCATATATCCAACATAATCCAATGAAAAGAGATTGGCCGATATTCACGGTTAGGATGCAATAATGTTTGGAAA
Organism: Myrica gale; assembly: GCA_963930655.1. Taxonomy (NCBI): domain Eukaryota; kingdom Viridiplantae; phylum Streptophyta; class Magnoliopsida; order Fagales; family Myricaceae; genus Myrica; species Myrica gale. Next base: position 10,843,379 of record OZ005618.1, read on the forward strand.
AACATCCTCTAACAACTAATGCAATTTCAAATCAGGATTTAAAATAAAATACAATGCATCTTTAATACATTTAACTTACGAACTATCAAATTTTATCAATTCGCGCTCTTAAAAAAGATCTAACGATCAAACTAGTGATACGTGTGTTGTGAATGAGCCACATGACACAATTTTGATCTTTAAATTTTATTTCATGGCGCAATATGATTAACTGTTGAAGTTGAGGGTCAATATGTCAAGATTGGTAGTTCAGACTTCTATTTGAAATTACATTGACTGTTAGAGGGATGACAATGAATTTTTTCATAATATTTTTATATTTTGCTTCAAAGTCTTCCGACTAGGAATTAGAAAAATCTTTTCCAATGCAACTTTAGCTTGTGATAGTTCTGGTTGGCTGCGCTTCTTTTAAAAAAGCAAAAGACCTAAGAGTTTAAGTCCATTGCTTAATATATAATACGTTCGGGACAATACACATGTACGATTAATAAAATGATGTGGAGCAAGCTTAGGTTATTAATTACGAAAAGGGTAGCATAGCTTTTAGATGATGTATATATATTTATGTGTGTATCAATAAATTAAGAAGATATGCATGTCAGCTGACAATAATCATTACTCTGGATTTTAAAACACTTCATTTGAATTACATAGAGAAATGGAGCAACATCAGCTTGTCAAAGGTAATTGTTAATTTGTTAGGCTCTGTTTGAGAAGTAAAATTTTAGGTATTGTGGTGGATGAAAAAGTGAGGAGAGGGAATGAAAAAGTTAGTAAAAAAGTAAAAAAAATTGGTAAAAAAATGAAAAAATGTATGAAAATTGATGAAAAAGTGAGGAGAGAGAGTGTTTTGTAATGATGATAAAATTTTAGGGTGTTAAAATTTTGTTATGCAAACAGATCCTTAGTCAAGTTAAAGGAAAAAAAAACAATGGGGGAAAAGGTGATTGGAATAAGTAATATAAAGAAAAAATACGCTTCTCGTGTATCATGAGATTCTAATACTTTGCATCATAAACTATTAATTTTGTTTATATTTTACTTGTCAATTATCAGTCTTGTGTACGTGGTACCATTTACTCAATAAAATAACTACTTAAAAACATGTGGAGATAAAATCATCATTTCACAAATCAAAAAATTAATTTTTGTCTAAATTATATATATCAATCACTATTGCTATTAATTGTACCTTCAATAGACACTAAGGCCAAGACCACTAAAAAATTGGGGGAATCGAAAATAGCACAAAAGGCTAGAAAATAAAACTTTTCAATCTGAATATTGTGATCGAAAATGAAAGATTTGTTCATTGGTTTAAAAACCTCTGGGTCATCTTAATCTGCTTCGCAGAAAATTAGATTTATTTTCAAAAAAAATTACCTCCTTTTTATTATATTGGCCTCCCAAAAATCTTAATATTACATTTTGGCCCCCCAAAAGGGAAAGGCTGAGTTCGCCCCTGCTAATAGGTAGCACAGCACACCTCATGATGGTAATCCACACTGATCAGGTTTAATTATGCTTCTAATTTTCATTTTTTATTGTAAAATAAGCCTCACAAAAATTTCAATATTACATTTTGGTCCCCCAAAAGCCAAAGGCTGGCTTCGCTCCTGCACATATGCAGGTAAAGAATCATGAAGAGATAGCCGTTGAAGCTAAATATACACAAATATTTTGACGTTGTGGTGATTTGGAATTACAGCAAAACGACAATGATATGAGCATTCTAGTACTAGAGATTAGATTCTTCCGTATCGCACCAAGAATATATAGTTATTAGTATATATATAAAACATGTCGTTCAAGTTACGAGAAAGAAAGGAACATAACAAAAATCAAGTTGTGAATCAACTTGAAGTAACTATTCCTAGAATAGCGAGGAACAAAGAAAGCTACTTAGAGACTAGAGAAGATTTTTTTTTGGGTAACAATTCCAAGATTTCGTTCATTTAAGGTGGTTTAGAGGGATTCGGTTATTGTGTTAAGCCTTATCGTGTGAAGCCAAGTGAAGCAAGGGATGAGATTAAAAATCAGCTATCTGACGGTTGAGGGATGACCACGTCAATTAATGACATTAACCCATTATTCCGACCCGTTTTCTTTGCCAGACCCGTGAGACCAGATCGCAGTGGACTCTCTCTCTCTCTATAGTTAGACTCTCTCTCTGGCCTTCCTTTCTTTTACGTAGTCCTGCATATATCGCTTTGCTGATAATCTGGCATCAGCCAACTCATTAACCAATTTGGAATTCAGAATTTCAATTCTCTAGAATTCAGAAGTTCCAGCCTCATGTGAGAAATTTTGTTCAAGAAATTTGTCAGAGCACCCTGTTTCACAAGTACTACTTGACATTGAAAAAGCAACATCTTCCAGAGATGTGAAATATTGTTCAGAACAAGATGGGAGGCTAGAGCTTTGATCCTTTGCCGAACCCTTTGCCGAACCAGATTCTCGAGTTAACTGGATTTCCTCTCTGATCTGTAAAATGACATTGGCCATTTCAACTGAGAACTGATCAGTCACCGAAACAAAGAAAAAAACAGACCAAAAATCATTCTTATTAAGGATGAGTCCGAGATTAAGACTTTAGAAATGTGAAATGTATCTCGTGTGGCGAATGACAATAGATTTCTTGTTCTGCCTTGTTTTTTCTTTCCAGCTTTTGGCAATGTCATCTACTACGCTTATGGCATCCAGAGATGCACCAGAGAGACCTTTCTTTGTGAACCCAATTGCATAGAGCCCAACCTTGCCTTTCCACCCATTTGAAAATGGATTTTTTTGGAATCCCACCTTTGGAAAATAACTCACTTTCCTGTGTATTGCAAACATTTCGCATTAGACCACTGAGCTTGCTTAAGGAACTTTGCTATCTGTGCGAGAGTCGATCGAGTGTGCGAGAGAGAGAGTGGAACGAGAGAGAGAATCGAATGCGATCTGGTCTCACGGGTCTGGCAAAGAAAACGGGTCGGAATAATGGGTTAACTTCATTAATTGACATGGCCCTCCCTCAACCGTCGGACGTTTGATTTTTAATCTCATCCCTTGCTTCACTTGGCTTCACACGATAAGCCTTAACACAATAACCGAACCCGGTTTAGAGACCTAAGTTACAGCTTTAAAGGACTAGTTAGATCTTCAATAAAGACAATGAGCCAACGAGAAAGGAGATCACCAAACGATCATATAAATTTAATGGGGTGGAGAGTTGCGATAACCAATAATGAGCGAAAAACTGAAAAAACAACGAAAATGGAAAGTCGATAGAGGAGGTGGGTGACAGCATCAGACGGTAGAGGATCGCGCAAGGGGTGGCCGAAGGGGAAAAATAACTGCTGTGTGAAATGCACGTGCGCGTGGGCTCCCATACCTTAAACGGGACAACTCCTGGCTTGGGCTCATCTGCTCGTCAGGAGGTGCAAAGGCCAGTCAGGAGGAGTGTGTGCCACAAAGGAGACCACCAGAGTGCAAATTTACAAAAGGAATAGATCAGGCGTGTGAGATCCACATGTGGATGTGGACGTGCGTAAAACGTCACACGCCAACCAATCAGCTCCGGGACGGGGCAGAGACGATTGCCAGCTGATGCTGAGCCCATCCATGCCAATCGTGTTCATCGGAGTGCTTCATGGTCATTAAGATCAACATTTCATTTTCGTAGGAGAAAGCCCCCCAAAAGTGATCGGTAAGTGGGCAATATTCTTAATTACGGTCACTTAAAAACAAAATAGAGGAGGGGAGGGAGGCAGGAGGGGTCAGAGCTCCTTCCGCTGCCAAAGAGGGTGGGTGAAGGAAAGGGGCAGTAGGAGAGGGGGAGTGTGTCACGCCCCGAACGGCATCCCGCAGGGACCATGACAGCCGCGAGCTATCCCCCGGACGGCTCCAGCGTTCATACTTATTTTCTTACTTAATTACGGCGGAAACGTACAGGATCGCGAGGGGTTCGAGCGAATACTTACATAATCAGGGTTCTCATTAAGTTCATACAAAACAAATATTTAAACATATTAGAACCCAATTAGTGACACACATGTCACTATCAACAAAATGCGAAGCTTAACATCTTGGGGATCTAGGTCAGGTAGTCCTCCTGACTCTCTTCACCTGATACATCTGGAATGACACAATTTTAAAAACGTGAGTCAAAAAGACTCAGTAAGGGAATAACGTAAAACTTAAATCATGCTCTTGACTCATGCTTGCTTAATCATGAAAGAAGATAAAACTTGAACAATTGATGCATATGCGTGCTTATGAGTTATGCATATGCTCTTGCTTATTGTTTTCGGCCCCAGGCCCTTGAAAACCACTTTCTTTCATGCTTGCTTGTAAACTGGCCCTTGGCCCTTAAAAATCTTTCTTTCGTACTTGTGCCCTTGTTGGCCTTATCATAATTATCTCATGTCTTTTACTTGCGGGCTCGCTCCATTTGACCCCTGAAGTCAGGGTTGTGCGTTCCCTTCGGAACCGTCCCCGAATTCCCTTAGAGACTTACATCTGGTCAGCTAGCGCACCTTCTCAATGTCCTTCAGTGGCTAGACGTGACCCTTGGAGGCACCACACCTTCTCATTGTCCTTCAGTGTGGCTTGCACAGCCTCTTGGATTCTCCCATCCTTCTCATAAATGTCCTTCGGTATGGGAGTCCATCTTGATGGTACGGTACCGACCGGTGCCCTTAATCTTAACTTATCGTTTCATAAAAATCCTCATATTCTTTCCATAAAAATCATTGCATAATTTTCTTCTTGAAAAATTCATGCAATGCACATGTCATGTCATGCTTGCTTAAAACTCATACTTGCTTAAAATTCATGCTTGTTCATGAAATTCATATCATGTCATGCTTTCTTAAAATTCATGCTTATTCATGAAACGATGCAGTGTGTCATTCCAGTTTTGAAAAAGAATACTTACTGTACACTTACAGTATCCACTTACTATTCCACTTACTCTTGGTCTTCTCGTTCGTATATACTGACACGTGGATCGCCTACAAGCGATTCAAATATTCTTTTAGACTTTAAGAATTATAAATCATTTCTTTTGAAATCGAAGATATATATATATATATTTATATATACATATCACAGAAATTCATTTAATTACACAATAATTATTTTATTCTTTTCCTTAACAAATATTCAAAACTTAGCTTATTAAATTAATATTTTTATTGAAATAAAAATATATTCATCCATGTACGTGTCTCGATTAGGGTTAAATAATACTCATAGGTTTAGATTTAAACCTAAGTCTCTTTTATTACACGTACTACATTAAACCTTATTTCTAACTATGAATAAATTATTCATGATTAAATCTTAACTTAGACTTTAAACCTCAAATAAAACCCAAGTAAAACTTAACTAGGGTTCCAATACTATTAAATAAAGATCGTGGCTCTATAATATTATTCCAACTAGCCTAACTCTAATTTTCTTATCCAACACAACAATGAAAATACATAAATTATAAATTTGCACTTAGGGTTAACTTCTTGTAACTTTCGGCCACTACCATTTATGCACCAATTAATCACAACTTTTCTCCAAGGGTGATCCCATCCTCCAATCAACAATTTCACAACCTAATATCTATAAATCAAAGCACCAACACCATACACTATACTCATGACATTCGGCCAACACATGTTTTTACCCAATGATTAGTTTTCCTTTATTTCCTTCAACATGCATGCTTCCAATCACTTAACATAATCATCTACTATGCATTAAGGTCATAAATCTTACACATGTTAAGTCCAATGTCCAGATCTACACATATTCAAAACTATACATAAAAATCCACATAGCTCATTTTCGGCCATACCCAAAATGTTACCTTTTTCATGCTAAAAATCATATCATGCACATCCTTTGCATTTTATAACCTAACTAGCATGCCTTAACTTCATATCTTCATCATATACACCCAACAACATTAGATCTACATTTTAGGAACTTCAACAATAATAGATCTAAGGAAATATCCCACATACATTCGGCCAAACACAACATAAGTCTAGATCTAAACTTATCTAACATACATTGTTAAATCCTTACATTTTTCTAACATTCAAACTTAGATCTCATGTTTATATGGCCGGATCTAGCATTATACCTTAGGGTTGATTTCATAACTTCAAAATCTAACAACACTCAAGACACTAACTTAAGATCCTATCATGATACATTCGGCCAACACTATATTCAAACCAACAACATCACATCTTTAGCCTTACCTTGATGATTATCACAAGCTTGAATACCTAGAACAATAAAATACCCTAGGTTAGTACTTATGAAAAACTTTAGGCAAGAACACTAAATAGAATCAAACCTACCTCTACCTTCACCAAACTTTTACCCAAAACTCTTTCTTCTTCCAAGTTTCGGTTCACCCTCCTTAGAGAAGATCCAAGCTTGATTTGAGGTGCTAAGGTGGGTTTTATGGTGGGGGGAAAAATATGGTAAGCTTGAATGATTAGTTCTAATGGAAATGAACTAAACTTCTTCAAGAGTAAGGTGGCTAATGAGTAGGGTTTTTTTTTTCAAAAGAGGAAAATGATGTTGCACAATGTGAGGATTCGGTCACCACAAAGAGAGGTCTAAATTAAACTTTTGGAGTGTGATTTAGGATGCAAAAGGGAAAGGAACAAGGCTTGATTCTTAGAGGAAGGATTCGGTCAATAGGAGAAAAAGAGAGAGAGTTGGGAGAGATGAAGTGTTCGGCCAAGTGAGGAAGTGATGAAATGAAATGGTGATTTTCGGCCAATGCTCATTCAATTGTGAAGTGTGGGAGAATGAGTCTCCCAAGGTGAGTTATGACTATGACACATGACAAGGACAAAGTGGAATTGACAAGAGAGAAAGTTTGAAGAGAAAAGGGGATGAATGGGGGGGGTCTTGGTCGACCAAGCATGTATTCCTCTTCTCTCTCCTCTTTTCACTTTTCCCTCACATCAACTCTTGTCTCCCTAAGCTATGCTTTTGAATTGATTTTTTTTTTCTCCTTTCTCCTCTTAATCTACACGTGAGTCACTCTTCTCCCTTGTATTTTTTTCTCTCTTTTCACTTACATTGAGTTGTCTTGTCAATTAAGTGCTCTTACAACATCACATGGGTTCATGGCTTTTGGCTTTTCCATCCTCCTTATACACTTCACGTAAATGGCCTCCCCTTTGTTAGTTTGGTTGCTTTCCAACCATGCTAGTTACTCCACATTAAATGGCAACTAACTTTCAACTTAGATTTCACTTATCACCTAACTTATCACTTTATAAGTTCTCTTACTTATCTATTCATTCCAATAGCTTATCACCTTACAAGTATGATATCTTATCATGTGATAATGGCCTTAGCCTATCTCTACAATAATCACAAGGCCTTATTACTCTAAAAGTTTCCTAACTTATCATTCTTGCTTATCAATTAAATCATTCCTAAACTTATCACATAACTACATAGCTTATCATTGAATATTCATATGGGACTTCTATTAATAATATGGAACATATCATAATATTACATGTCACATAAAATATCTAATCCATGTATTCAAAAGAATTTCATTATTCAATCTATTAATAATTTCGGCTATACTAGGAAATTATTTAAGCATAATTCAAATTATGTGGTCCATGAATCATATTAAACAAAAATATAAATTTGTAAAAGAGGAACTCACTTGCAAATTTCGGTTCTTAATATAATATAATTTATACATCCGATAAAATGGCATTAAAATTATTTAAGGAGATTTTATGAAATAAAATCCTTTTTTAAATCGAAATACCATAACATAGGAATTAGGCCATGCATTGGCCAAAACATAGCCCCCTTTAGGAAATAAAGACTATTACATTGGAAAAATAAAATAATACATGAGCAATTACGTAGGAGAAAATCGGGGTCTCACATTCTCCCCCTCCTTATAAAAATTCCGACCTCGGAATTTCTTTTTTTTTTTTTTTTTTTTTTTTTACCACCAGAAATTTTGTCCTGACTGCGTAGGTGTAGGACAATGGGGATTGGGACGGACATTAGTGCTTGTCCCACTACTAATTTCTCCCTGGTAAACACGATCTGGGGAATTACTCCCCGTCCAAGAGTGTGATCTGATTCCTTGGCTTGGTTCCTCTAGACTAGGGTCATGGATGACGTTTTCGGGTGGTCCATGAAACCTAGGTCTAGACTCTACTTCCTGTGACGAAATGTGAGTCTCCGATCCAGCGTCTTGAGCCCTAACTCTTCGACGGTGTCGGTTCTCGTTACAACGCCTAGGTGTACACTCACGTCTCGAGTTACTACGCCTAGGTCTTCCTTGGGATCGTTCTCTAGTCTCACTAGGTATCGGATGTTGTTCCATGGGGTCTTCTTCCGGATCCTCTTCCGGGTCCTCTTCCGGATCTTCCTCAAAGTTTCCGGGTAACATGGTCCTTAAGGGAATAGCATTTATTGGCGACTCTGGCCAGTAAATACCCTCCAGATATCCAGAACAATCTGGAGATAAGGGTTGACCCCACCTGGAAGGTCCAGGTTGGTCTGGTGCCGGGGGTGGCGGGGGCTGGTATGTCCCCGCCATACCTTGCTGCCAATACGTTACGTGGGTTTGGTACGCTCCTCGGGGGTCCCCTCTATCCGTCTCATGTGATGCTTGAGTCGGAGCCTCATGGCTTCCCGACTGTCTCGTCGAACCTTGGGTTCTATGATTAACCCTGAACAGGCTTCGATACTCGGGTGCTGTCATCCTTCTCTGAGAAGGTGTTCCCGAATGCTGGGAACGAGGGGGTCGACTACTCGGCGGCATCTGACAACATAATGCAACGGTCAGTCATATATATACAAAATATCATCATGTATCACAAAGAATTTAGCATTCTTTATGTAAGGAAGTCATGCACAAATATCAGACAATAATACTCATACCAGCCAAACATTCAATCAATAGGGAAGAAAATAAACATTCGGATCCTATTCTCCTTTTAACTGGGGGTACTTTTCGTACATATCACTTTCCAACTCCCAAGATGCCTCCTCTACCCCATGATTCCTCCATAGAACCTTCACCAGCGGTATCACCTTGGTCCGCAATTGTTGCTCTTTTCTATCGATAATCCTTACTGGCTCTTCCACATAGGTAAGGTTTTCCTTAATTTGTAAGGGCTCATATTCTAACACATGGGTAGGGTCTGACACATACTTTCGTAAAAGCGATATGTGGAACACATCATGTACTCCCGCAATTGATGGCGGTAAGGCCAGTCTATACGCCATTGGTCCAACCCGCTCCAGGATCTCGAAAGGTCCTATAAATCGGGGTTGAAGCTTCCCCTTCTTCCCGAATCGTGCTACCCCCTTTGTTGGAGAAATCTTTAAAAACACTTTGCTTCCTTCCTCAAAGGCCAATTCTCTCCGCCGGTTGTCCGCATAACTCTTCTGCCGACTTTGGGCCGTAATAAGTCTTTCTTTTATCAACCGAATCTTTTCTTTTGTCTGCAAAATCATCTCTGGCCCCAACAGTCTTCCTTCTCCTACTTCATCCCAATATAATGGCGACCTACACCTTCTTCCATACAAGGCTTCATACGGTGCCATGCCAATACTTGATTGGAAACTGTTGTTGTATGCGAACTCTGCTAGCGGCAAATACTGAGCCCAGCTTCCTTTGAAGTCAATGACGCATGCTCGAAGCATGTCTTCCAAAATTTGAATGGTTCGCTCCGATTGGCCATCCGTCTGTGGGTGGAAAGCAGTGCTAAAATTCAACTTAGTGCCTAGGGACTCCTGCAATCTTTTCCAAAACCTTGATGTAAATCTCGGATCCCTATCCGACACTATGCTCTTTGGTATGCCATGGAGCCTCACAATTTCTTGGAGATAAACTTCAGCTAGCCTTTCCGGGGTATACTTCACCCTGATGGGCAGAAAGTGGGCTGACTTGGTCAATCGGTCCACTACTACCCATATTGCATCGTAGCCAGCTGTCGTTCTCGGTAGCCCTACTACAAAATCCATGGCTATTCCTTCCCACTTCCATTCAGGGATCTCCAGAGGCTTCAATGTTCCTGCTGGCCTCTGGTGCTCTGCTTTTACTCTCTGACAAGTCAGACATCGAGCGACATACTCCGCTATCTCTCTCTTCATATTCGGCCACCAGTAAACTTTCTTGATGTCTTGATACATCTTCGTTCCTCCAGGGTGGATGGTATAGGGCGTAGTATGCGCCTCTGCCAAAATCAACTCCTTGATTCCCCCATCACCAGGGACACATATTCTACTCCGGTACCTCAGCACTCCATCCTTATCCTCAAAATCGGGATCATTATTCTTCTCAATCCTTTCCCTAATCCCTATTATCACCGCATCGCTCTTCTGGGCTTCACAGATTCGCTCCTCCAGCGATGGTTGCAATGACAGCCCTGCGATGGAAACATACCGGTCTGCCAATACAAGCGTGATCTCCTCTCTTTTTAGATCCTCCATGATCTCCTTAGCTACTACCTCTACGGCACTTGTTTCAGCCGACTTCCGGCTTAAAGCATCAGCCACCACGTTAGCTTTCCCAGGATGGTAGCTAATGGTGCAATCATAGTCCTTGATCAACTCCAACCAGCGTCGTTGCCTCATATTCAGTTCCTTCTGAGTGTTAAAATACTTGAGGCTTTTATGGTCCGTAAATATCTCGCACTTAACCCCATAGAGATAATGCCTCCATATTTTCAGAGCATGCACGACTGCAGCCAACTCCAAGTCGTGGGTGGGGTAATTCACCTCGTGGGGCCTCAGTTGCCTCGACGCGTAGGCTATGACCCTCTTATCTTGCATCAACACACACCCAAGACCCTGCCTTGAGGCGTCTGTATAGATCTCATACTCCCCATGCTCCGAAGGTAATGCTAACACCGGGGCAGTAACCAGATGAGCCTTTAGCGTCTGGAAACTTTGCTCACACTCGTCTGTCCAATCGAACTTAACGTTCTTCTTGGTCAACGAGGTCATCGGCATAGCTATCTTTGAAAATTCCTTGATGAACCTCCGGTAATACCCTGCTAATCCCAGGAAACTTCTGATCTCCTTAACATTTGTAGGTCTAGGCCATTTGAAAACCGCATCAACCTTTCCGGGATCTACAGCAATTCCTTCTCCCGACACTACATGCCCTAAAAATCGGACTTGCTGCAACCAAAACTCGCACTTGGAGAATTTAGCATATAGCTTCTTCTCCCTTAGGATCTGCAAAACAATCCTGAGATGCTCCTCATGCTCCTCCTGGTTCCGAGAATAAATCAAAATATCGTCTATGAACACCACCACAAATTTATCCAGGAACTCCCTGAACACTCGATTCATCAAGTCCATAAATGCGGCCGGGGCATTAGTTAATCCAAACGGCATCACCAAAAATTCATAATGACCATATCGGGTCCGAAAGGCCGTCTTTGATATATCTCCCTCCTTAACCTTCAACTGGTGGTAACCCGACCTCAAATCAATTCTTGAAAATATTTGTGCCCCCTGCAATTGATCGAACAAGTCGTCAATGCGAGGTAGCGGGTACCTATTCTTCACAGTCACCTTATTCAACTCCCTATAATCAATACACATCCGGAGACTTCCGTCCTTCTTTTTCACAAACAGGATCGGTGCTCCCCAAGGCGACACACTCGGCCTTATAAATCCCTTCTCCAAGAGATCTTCCAACTGGACCTTCAGCTCCTTTAGCTCTGCCGGAGCCATTCGATACGGCACCTTGGAAATTGGGACTGTCCCAGCTTCCAATTCAATTCCGAACTCCACCTCCCTATCCGGCGGTAACCCCGGTAGGTCTTCCGGGAATACATCCGGAAACTCAGTCACTATTGGGGTTTGGTCAAATGCAGGGACCTCGTTCTGCGTATCGCTTCGCGTATCACTTGCCCATACTAGAATTCCCTCGTGCCCTCCTTGCAACAATCTCTTAGCTTGCAGGGCCGAGACAATTGCTGGCCTTCGCTCCATCTTCCTCATACCGGTAAAACAACAATCCGGTCTCCCCTCCTTTTGGAACAAGACCTTCTTCTCATAGCACCGAATATTGGCACCATGCTTCGACAACCAATCCATACCTAGGATGACATCAAATCCTCCCATCTCCATAACTATCAAATCAGCCAACATGACTTGCCCTTCTACTACTATCGGATAGTCCTTCACCATCCGGCTACACTCGACTCTTCCCCCAGCGGGCGTTGACACAAGGACACCACAATCCAACAACTCACTATTTAAGGCATGTGTCTTGCAATATGCTGATGCAATGAATGAATGCGTGGCCCCTGAATCAAACAGAACTAGGGCTTCCCCATGGGGCAAAGGCAACTTACCTGCCACCACTCGGTTCTGGTTCTCCGCGTCCTCCGGAGTCATTGCATATAACCTCGCCTGTGTTGGGCCTCCCTGCCTCCTTGCATTGTCCTGCTGCGTGGGTCGGGGTGCTTGGTTTGAACTGCCTGCACTCCTACAGTCTCTGGCGAAGTGACCAGGCTTCCCACATTTGAAACATAAGCCCTGCCTGCACTCCCCAGGGTGTCTCTTGTTGCATTTGTTGCATAGAGGAAACTGATTTCCTCCGGCATTCTGAGCTCCACCAGGCCTCTGGTTTGGCCTCGGGTTCGGCCTCTGAGGCTGCCTCTGTGACGGCTCTGGCCTACTTTTCTTCCAGGGCATCTGTGGAATGGTTGGGTTGGAAGGAGCCTTCCTCTTTTGCTGGTCATGATAGACTGCTATCCTTTGCAGTCCTCTCTCCACTATCACTGCCCGTTCAATTACTTCTGCCAGGGTTTTAAGGTTGTGACTATACACCCTGTCATAGACCCGTGGGTGTAACCCTTCCTCAAACTTTCGGGCCTTCCTTTCCTCATCGGGCACCAAGTACGGGGCAAACCGCACCAGCTCCATGAATCGGCCTGCGTATTGCTCCACCGTCATGGCTCCTTGGGTTAGGGTAGCGAATTCCCTTGCCTTCGCTTCCCGGGTCGTCCGTGGGAAATAACGATCTAAAAATTCTTGCTGGAACCTCTCCCAGGTTATGGGCTGCTCTCCCAGCTCCTGTTCCAGCAACACCTTCTCGGACTGCCACCACCTTTTGGCATCCCCTTGCAGCTTGAAGGTAGCATAACTTAACTTTTGGGCCTCGGTACACCCCAAGACCTCAAGTAGCTCTTTCATCTCCACCAGCCAATTTTCTGCTAGTATGGCATCTCCCCTGCCGTTGTACGCTGGCGGGTGCTGGCGGTTAAACTGATCGAACGTACACCTCTCAGGGCGTCCTCGGGCCCCTTCAGAATGGGCACCCGGTTGCACGTGCTCGGCAACTAGCTGAGCCATGTGCCTTAACACATCCTCGGTAGTAACTCCGGGAGCCTCAGACTCTTGATTTCTTGTTGGCCTCCTAGGTGCCATCCTGCACTTCAACGTTATCGTTCAGCTTAGAACAACCTCAACCTCATAAATTCTCATCATACTTAACCCTAAACGTGCTATCTCATGCTTTAGGGTTTAGGGTTCTACTTCGTTCCTTATGTTCTACGACTCTACCCTCCGATCCTCTGATACCAACTTAACTGTCACGCCCCGAACGGCATCCCGCAGGGACCGTGACAGCCGCGAGCTATCCCCCGGACGGCTCCAGCGTTCATACTTATTTTCTTACTTAATTACGGCGGAAACGTACAGGATCGCGAGGGGTTCGAGCGAATACTTACATAATCAGGGTTCTCATTAAGTTCATACAAAACAAATATTTAAACATATTAGAACCCAATTAGTGACACACATGTCACTATCAACAAAATGCGAAGCTTAACATCTTGGGGATCTAGGTCAGGTAGTCCTCCTGACTCTCTTCACCTGATACATCTGGAATGACACAATTTTAAAAACGTGAGTCAAAAAGACTCAGTAAGGGAATAACGTAAAACTTAAATCATGCTCTTGACTCATGCTTGCTTAATCATGAAAGAAGATAAAACTTGAACAATTGATGCATATGCGTGCTTATGAGTTATGCATATGCTCTTGCTTATTGTTTTCGGCCCCAGGCCCTTGAAAACCACTTTCTTTCATGCTTGCTTGTAAACTGGCCCTTGGCCCTTAAAAATCTTTCTTTCGTACTTGTGCCCTTGTTGGCCTTATCATAATTATCTCATGTCTTTTACTTGCGGGCTCGCTCCATTTGACCCCTGAAGTCAGGGTTGTGCGTTCCCTTCGGAACCGTCCCCGAATTCCCTTAGAGACTTACATCTGGTCAGCTAGCGCACCTTCTCAATGTCCTTCAGTGGCTAGACGTGACCCTTGGAGGCACCACACCTTCTCATTGTCCTTCAGTGTGGCTTGCACAGCCTCTTGGATTCTCCCATCCTTCTCATAAATGTCCTTCGGTATGGGAGTCCATCTTGATGGTACGGTACCGACCGGTGCCCTTAATCTTAACTTATCGTTTCATAAAAATCCTCATATTCTTTCCATAAAAATCATTGCATAATTTTCTTCTTGAAAAATTCATGCAATGCACATGTCATGTCATGCTTGCTTAAAACTCATACTTGCTTAAAATTCATGCTTGTTCATGAAATTCATATCATGTCATGCTTTCTTAAAATTCATGCTTATTCATGAAACGATGCAGTGTGTCATTCCAGTTTTGAAAAAGAATACTTACTGTACACTTACAGTATCCACTTACTATTCCACTTACTCTTGGTCTTCTCGTTCGTATATACTGACACGTGGATCGCCTACAAGCGATTCAAATATTCTTTTAGACTTTAAGAATTATAAATCATTTCTTTTGAAATCGAAGATATATATATATATATTTATATATACATATCACAGAAATTCATTTAATTACACAATAATTATTTTATTCTTTTCCTTAACAAATATTCAAAACTTAGCTTATTAAATTAATATTTTTATTGAAATAAAAATATATTCATCCATGTACGTGTCTCGATTAGGGTTAAATAATACTCATAGGTTTAGATTTAAACCTAAGTCTCTTTTATTACACGTACTACATTAAACCTTATTTCTAACTATGAATAAATTATTCATGATTAAATCTTAACTTAGACTTTAAACCTCAAATAAAACCCAAGTAAAACTTAACTAGGGTTCCAATACTATTAAATAAAGATCATGGCTCTATAATGTTATTCCAACTAGCCTAACTCTAATTTTCTTATCCAACACAACAATGAAAATACATAAATTATAAATTTGCACTTAGGGTTAACTTCTTGTAACTTTCGGCCACTACCATTTATGCACCAATTAATCACAACTTTTCTCCAAGGGTGATCCCATCCTCCAATCAACAATTTCACAACCTAATATCTATAAATCAAAGCACCAACACCATACACTATACTCATGACATTCGGCCAACACATGTTTTTACCCAATGATTAGTTTTCCTTTATTTCCTTCAACATGCATGCTTCCAATCACTTAACATAATCATCTACTATGCATTAAGGTCATAAATCTTACACATGTTAAGTCCAATGTCCAGATCTACACATATTCAAAACTATACATAAAAATCCACATAGCTCATTTTCGGCCATACCCAAAATGTTACCTTTTTCATGCTAAAAATCATATCATGCACATCCTTTGCATTTTATAACCTAACTAGCATGCCTTAACGTCATATCTTCATCATATACACCCAACAACATTAGATCTACATTTTAGGAACTTCAACAATAATAGATCTAAGGAAATATCCCACATACATTCGGCCAAACACAACATAAGTCTAGATCTAAACTTATCTAACATACATTGTTAAATCCTTACATTTTTCTAACATTCAAACTTAGATCTCATGTTTATATGGCCGGATCTAGCATTATACCTTAGGGTTGATTTCATAACTTCAAAATCTAACAACACTCAAGACACTAACTTAAGATCCTATCATGATACATTCGGCCAACACTATATTCAAACCAACAACATCACATCTTTAGCCTTAACTTGATGATTATCACAAGCTTGAATACCTAGAACAATAAAATACCCTAGGTTAGTACTTATGAAAAACTTTAGGCAAGAACACTAAATAGAATCAAACCTACCTCTACCTTCACCAAACTTTTACCCAAAACTCTTTCTTCTTCCAAGTTTCGGTTCACCCTCCTTAGAGAAGATCCAAGCTTGATTTGAGGTGCTAAGGTGGGTTTTATGGTGGGGGGAAAAATATGGTAAGCTTGAATGATTAGTTCTAATGGAAATGAACTAAACTTCTTCAAGAGTAAGGTGGCTAATGAGTAGGGTTTTTTTTTCAAAAGAGGAAAATGATGTTGCACAATGTGAGGATTCGGTCACCACAAAGAGAGGTCTAAATTAAACTTTTGGAGTGTGATTTAGGATGCAAAAGGGAAAGGAACAAGGCTTGATTCTTAGAGGAAGGATTCGGTCAATAGGAGAAAAAGAGAGAGAGTTGGGAGAGATGAAGTGTTCGGCCAAGTGAGGAAGTGATGAAATGAAATGGTGATTTTCGGCCAATGCTCATTCAATTGTGAAGTGTGGGAGAATGAGTCTCCCAAGGTGAGTTATGACTATGACACATGACAAGGACAAAGTGGAATTGACAAGAGAGAAAGTTTGAAGAGAAAAGGGGATGAATGGGGGGGGTCTTGGTCGACCAAGCATGTATTCCTCTTCTCTCTCCTCTTTTCACTTTTCCCTCACATCAACTCTTGTCTCCCTAAGCTATGCTTTTGAATTGATTTTTTTTTTCTCCTTTCTCCTCTTAATCTACACGTGAGTCACTCTTCTCCCTTGTATTTTTTTCTCTCTTTTCACTTACATTGAGTTGTCTTGTCAATTAAGTGCTCTTACAACATCACATGGGTTCATGGCTTTTGGCTTTTCCATCCTCCTTATACACTTCACGTAAATGGCCTCCCCTTTGTTAGTTTGGTTGCTTTCCAACCATGCTAGTTACTCCACATTAAATGGCAACTAACTTTCAACTTAGATTTCACTTATCACCTAACTTATCACTTTATAAGTTCTCTTACTTATCTATTCATTCCAATAGCTTATCACCTTACAAGTATGATATCTTATCATGTGATAATGGCCTTAGCTTATCTCTACAATAATCACAAGGCCTTATTACTCTAAAAGTTTCCTAACTTATCATTCTTGCTTATCAATTAAATCATTCCTAAACTTATCACATAACTACATAGCTTATCATTGAATATTCATATGGGACTTCTATTAATAATATGGAACATATCATAATATTACATGTCACATAAAATATCTAATCCATGTATTCAAAAGAATTTCATTATTCAATCTATTAATAATTTCGGCTATACTAGGAAATTATTTAAGCATAATTCAAATTATGTGGTCCATGAATCATATTAAACAAAAATATAAATTTGTAAAAGAGGAACTCACTTGCAAATTTCGGTTCTTAATATAATATAATTTATACATCCGATAAAATGGCATTAAAATTATTTAAGGAGATTTTATGAAATAAAATCCTTTTTTAAATCGAAATACCATAACATAGGAATTAGGCCATGCATTGGCCAAAACATAGCCCCCTTTAGGAAATAAAGACTATTACATTGGAAAAATAAAATAATACATGAGCAATTACGTAGGAGAAAATCGGGGTCTCACAGAGTGAGTGAGAGAGAAAAAGCGAAAGCACCAGCCTTAACTAGCATTTTAGTTTACTCCCGGCATCCTAGATTACAATATCTCAAGTTATCAATATAGAACACTACCATATCCATTAGATTTGCTTTGAACCCTAATTAGATATGACAGCGGTACACGACTCCCTTTTTAGCATAAATTTTAAAGAAAATTTGAACTATGTTTATTTTATGTTCTTGAAAACATTTTCTAATCTAAACATGATTTTTTTACACAAAAACATTTAAATCTTTAATAAAGTTTTCTATTTAGTTGACTTTAATTTCTATGAAAACAACACAAAAAGGGTAAATACTCATCGCAATAATTATCTTTCCAAACATATTTTATGGGCCCGCCATTGTCACATTCACCTATAAAAATACGTATCCCAATACATTTTCTTAATCATTACGAAAAAAAAATACAAACAAACATATAAGTGAAAATTATAGTAGAAATGTAAGACAAACCTCAGCCTAGATGGAGAATGTAATTAAGTCGATAGGATTAAGTTCTCTCCATTGTATAAAACCCGTCCAGACTTTCAGTCTCTATACTCAGTTAAGTTTGGTCATCACAACTCAACCCACCAGACTGAACTAAACTGCTAGAGAGACCCAAAAGCATGTAAAGGTTTTCAAGGAGCCTGGGAGACGAGAAAGATGACCGAGTCAGCTCATAAAAGATTCTACAGATTGTACACCCGCCATTGTATTCGGTAAGTGGGAGCGAATTTTTTTGAGAGAGAGGAAAGGCTGTTAGAGTCTCGTACGGATAAGATATATTTAATTTTGTGTTTTATATATTTGTTAGATCATCTCTTTTCACGATTAATTATTAGAGAACCATATTGATGGAAGACAATTTAATCTTATATTTTATATACTTATTTTTTTTTTATGCTTCATTAATTTTAGGATGAAACTTCGTATAGACTTGTGATAGGCCTTAGTGTCTCGTGGATTGGTCGACATATCAAGCGGTACCAGTCATCTCTGTCTTCGTATTATCACCTTTCTCTCCTCACTGCCGCTGACAGTCCTGACTGGGTCCCTCCACCTACCCAGTGAGGTCTCAGTGTCTCACGGACGGCACAACCCACTCTGAACTCCTTCTCTCTTTCCCTTATTTCTTTTCATTTGTTTTTCATGGTCCTGATGCAATTATGCACAATCATTTTTGCATCATGAATGGCTGTAAAGGCAAGTCACTTTTCACATTTGGATACGATTTCTCGCACTTTATGACTATGTTTTTACTTTTGTGCTTTTCAAAGTTTAGTAATTTATTTGAATAATACAACTTGAAGCAGATAGTCCAGAAATGACGACACATACGTAAGAACAAAGCTTAGTCACCCTGAAGGTTTCGTTTTAAACTTGCCTTCTATACGCGTCGAAGAGATTGTGTAGATGAAAAAATATATATAAAGAGAGAGAGAGTGGTCCTGCTGGTTCTACGGCTGACCGACTTTGAGATAAGCCGTGTAAGATAAGAGGGGAGAGAGAAAAGACAAATTACAGGGCAGAGAGGAATCGAAACATTCTCCCTTTCTCTCGTTTGCTGATCTGTATCGTTTTGATCAAGTTTCATGTAGATTGACCGAATATCTGGGCTAGAAGAGCATGATCGGTCCAGGTTCTTTCTTTCCGGGGGGAAAAAAGGATTGCATATCGGCAGATTGCTTGGCTGAGGTTTGGCAGATAAGTTCTTTGTTTTTTTCTTTGTTTTGGTAGGGTACTATTCGAGTACCAGTGCAGTTCTTCTGGGTTTCGCTAATTTAGGTGATACCCAGGTCCTTTAAATTCAGTTTCAGATGATGTCTGAAGGTGGCCTTTCAGCTCCTTCCACAATGGAAGTGTTTGCGCACGAGCCGATCTCAAACCCTAACCCTAATCCTGTGGTACATGTAGTCAAGAAGAAGAGAAGTTTACCAGGAACACCAGGCAAGCATGTTTTCATCTACCTACTTCATATAAATCACGTTCTTCTGTAAGAGATTTTGTTAATTAGCTGAGTTTTGTTTGAAGCAGATCCAGATGCCGAAGTTATTGCTTTGTCCCCAAAATCTTTAATGGCCACCAACCGATTCCTATGCGAAATTTGCAACAAGGGTTTCAAGAGGGACCAAAACTTGCAGCTTCACCGGCGTGGCCATAATCTTCCCTGGAAGCTCCGCCAAAGAACCAACAAAGAAGTTCAAAAAAAGGCGTACGTTTGTCCCAGACCTGCCTGCACCACAATCCATCAAGGGCGCTTGGAGACCTCACCGGCATAAAGAAGCACTATAGCCGAAAGCACGGAGAGAAGAAGTGGAAGTGCGAGAAATGTTCGAAGAAATATGCGGTACAGTCAGATTGGAAGGCCCATAGTAAGATTTGTGGGACTAAAGAGTATAAATGTGACTGTGGCACACTCTTTTCCAGGTACTGTTCCTCGTATCTCTTTCTGTGTTCTACTTTTGGTTGATATAAATTCTCCTAGTTCAGATGATTATGTTGTTTTAGAATTTAATGCTCCCACGAAAAGGCTTTCACGGACTGGGTATTTGAATTTATTGCGACATGACTAAATGGCTATCTAGTGTACATCTTTTCAAAGAAACTGAAAGGGATTTGTGGATGTGATACAGGAAGGACAGCTTCGTAACTCATAGAGCTTTCTGTGATGCTTTGGATGAAGACAATGCAAGGTTCGCTTCAGTTTCGGCTGCCAATCCGAACTTCAGACACGATCTGATCAAGGGGTCAATTTCCAATCCTTCACGCTCTGGGATCTCCCAGCTTTCCTCAGCCTTTCCACCAGAGTTTGTTGGATCAGAATCAGGGGGCACTCTCATTGTAGATGGGCAAAAGCCAAAGCTACCAATGTGGCTAGACCATCCCAATTCTCAGCTCAGCCCGATTGGAACTTCAACTATTTCTAATGGTTACTTTGCCACAGGCCTGATTAGCTTGCCTGATCAAATGGTTTCAGCTGCGTCTATGAATATGATCGGGTCGACTTCTCAGACACCCGCGTGGTTAAACAAGTACCCAGAAGCATGCTTTACAAATGCCAATATTCCTGTATCCTCATTCCTAAGGGGACTAAAGGAGGATGAGGAGAACAAGGGAAATTTGTCTGAAAGCGTAGCTGCTTTGCTTTCTAATAACCAGAATCACCAACAAGGACCAGCTCACATGTCAGCAACCGCACTTTTGCAGAAAGCAGCCCAAATGGGATCTACAACGAGCAACCCAGTATTCAACAGCACCGCATTCCGGTTGATGAGCTCATCTCACTCAAATGTGCCAAACAGTACAAATGAAAAACGTAAATTCATCAGACAGCAAAACCAAGCTGGGAACTTGAAAGAATTGACGAGTTCTCTCTCTTCAACTCCAACAATTGGACGAGAAGGATCACTGTTGGCTAAATCGGGCACAAACTCATACTCAGTGACCACCAAGAATAGAGAATATATGGGAATGGCGATGAACGGGAACCATGATCAATTACCAGTTTCAGGAAAGACCCATGCGGCTTCAACTGAGATCGAGCACAGTTTAACGAGAGATTTTCTCGGTGTCGGAGGTCAAGCAAGCAGTCCCTTCTTGCAGCAAGAGCTAGCCGGGTTTTCTTCTATGGGTGCGGCCATGGACTTGGCCCCATACAGTACTGGGCATCACCAAGCTCCGTAGAAGGTAAGCGCCTCGTTATACCATATCACTGGTGAAACTAGTTTATGTAGCAAATAAACAGACATGCATATTAGATTAGTCGATCCTGAGTTGCACCCCGCGGAAGCAACGAGTCATCTCGGGAGTGAGAAGAGAGAAAGATAGAGATCGGTATCTTGCCAGTAGTCAGGGAATGGTACTACTCTAGACTGCGTTTCCGAATAGACTGGTCAAAGAAAAGGACTTGGCAATCAGAGGGTACCATCTGGGCCCTTCATGCACGTCCCAGTAATTTCCCTTTTTTTATTCCCCCACCTTATAACAAGACGACGTTTTGTGAAACTTCCTGTTTTTATTCTGTTCTTCTAAGCAATTCGTACATATATATATTCCCACGCTCGTGAGTCGTGAACGTCTTATCATGTATGTGTCTGCCTGCCATGTTGGCATTCCAACTTTGAACATTAATTTCCACGGTGGATTTAAGATTAAAAAAAGAGGTCGCTGATCACGTAATTGGACATTGTAATTCATACGGATTAATAATATTTAACAATCATGATGGAGAAGATTAATTAACGTGGTGTCTAAGACTCGCTTTCTTGGAAAAAGGAACCGGGAAAGGAAAAGGAAAATAGCTCATTGATCCACGTACAGTACTACATTAATATTATGGCTAACACATTGAAAGGGCACGTCTGAAAGGCCAGCTTTAGATCAAAAGTGTTCGGAACTCTAGTTGGTTAATATATATATGTTTGTCTAGTTCGAACTCAGCTTGACTATTTATACGGTACATAATATATATACAGAAAGTGAAACTCATGAACTTCTAACAATGGAAATGAAGGTAGAGGTTTTGTAGTATTTATGTACGAATTCGTTGTCCAAATACAGACACAAATTGATAGAAAGAGCTATATTGACACATTAATATTATTCAAGAGGGACGACTTTAGAATACAAATACTATAAGGATCAGTTTAAGATTTTGAAATACCACAAGAACTAATAGAGTAATTAAGCCTTTTGTAGCTTAAGTTTGTGTATATCATATATCTTCACAACATTTACATTTGAAGGAAATAACGTGACAGCTCTACGCACCAAATTAGAGAGGCCAGGCAAATCCGGACCAGAACGTCCAATCATAACTTGCCAATTAAATTTAATTAAAGGAAAGGTTATAATCTCTTGATATGAAGATAAAGTAGAGGTAGGGCACCAACTGACAGTGATATCTAACCTTCAAAATTAGTACTTGGATCTTGTGTCTTGATTTTATGGTTATTATCAAGGAATGTGATTTCTCAATTACTAAGTCGTCGTCATCAAGGTATATATACATTGATGTCGTTAATGAATTATTGTCTTTATGGTAATTAAAATCCACTTCGATAGGAAACGAAAAATTTCAAATCCACTTCAGAGAGGAGCTAACCTGACAACATGGAACTCATGACCAAAACGAAAAACCAGCAAATTTCAACTTTACAGCATTGTTTCTCATCACAAACTTGCGTGAAGCAGAATGTAGCAGAGGAATATGGCAATTATAAAAGCACTCACAAGTGATCTTTCACGACCATTCAATCCAAACCAAAAAACAATGCACAACAAGACGTACAGTACAATATTTGGACTCCACAAAGTATCCAACTTGCTTACTTTGCTTCAGTACATTTTTCAAGTTCCCTTTGGTCACAAAGCTAATGCTGCAGCAATAGTCACTGAGATTCCAAGGTATAATACCGACATTCCAAGTGTGATGAGATTCGCCGCACTAGACTTGTCTACTTTAGCAGGAAGAGGACTGGCGATAACCGGTACTAGAGGCTTGTAGCCGCGAAAAATATCCAGAGGAAGAAGCACTTTGTCCACTTGATAAATAGCCAGCTGATCATCTGAATATACTGTACTGCCCACTGTAGCATTAACAACCCCAGTGGAGATCTCCACTTCCCTGCCAGAAGACGTTACGTTTAGTGGGAACTCACCCGCGCTGGTATCTCCGGCCTGGGTCGGCACTGGGTTGCTCAAAGTCTGGAAATTCGACAGTGTAACAAAAGTGGCTAAGATATGGTACTGAATAAGTTGGACCTTCTGTAAGTCGCTCAGAGAATTTATAGTGCCCGATCTCAGGTCCGAAAATGCTTTGTCGGGGGGACCAAAAAGAGTATAACCAGTGTTTGATTTATGGAACTCCCCGTTGAGTTGGTTAGCTACTCCGGTGCTCCTTAAGAGGCGGATTAGGACCGTGAACTGGCCAGGCTTCTCGAGAATATTGATGATATCGGGGGCCTGGGCTGAAGTTGTGGTTATCAACTGCAAGAGTAGTACGAGCAGAAGCGAGAGAGAGGAGAAAACCTGCACAGTCGTCATCTTCGCAATTTACTTTGCCTGGCGAGCTGTGTTTGCTTGCTTGTGCAATTTGGAAATGCAGGAGTAGCCTTGGAGGAGGAGTGCGTGTGATATGCTTGAGAGGGCATACACATGGGGCTTTTATGAAGAGCAGGAGACATTGAAGTTAGGTGAAAGGGAACAATTCTATCTAGTTGCAAAATCCTCAGTTGTTTGCAGCTTATCTGTCATGGAGAGGTGGAGGAATGAATGGACAAACTGCGAGATTTTGCTGCTTTAGCAAACTAGTTTGCTTGGCAAGGCAGGAAAAGCGGGTGGATCTAAATTGGATGTGGGGATGAGTAAATATTTAACGATGAATACGATTGTTATGCTTTCACAGAATGAACAAGAAGAGTTGGACTTGGCAATCACAGGGCTATCAGTGGAGGGGCCATTAATCATGTATGTGTAACTAATTTATTTTTAGAAAAATTATCACTTTCCTTCTTCAAACTCCTATGCGAATCTCATCACTTTAGTTTGAGTCTCTAAATTATAAAAATGATGTCACTTTCATGAACAAAATATTAAATTTGTTACATAATTAGATTAATTATTGAAAAATAAAATTCTCACTTTAATGTGATGAAAGGAATCAGAAATTATCCTAAGAAAATGAAGTGGCATTCACGAGGACGTCGTGGACATCCATCAATTATATGCTGCAACAAATTTAGGAATGGAAGGTGAACCATACGAGGTGCAAATAGTTTGGTGCATCAGATAGCTCATTGCGCCGCCTTTGAGTTTATCAGCTCATAAGGCAATCCTTGTTTTTCTGAGTACGTTTCTGTTCTGTCGTGGGTGCATATCTGGGGACTGACCCCTAACAATTATCTTATTTTCAATTTAAAATAATACGTTGAGGTTTCGATTGAAAAAAAACTACAAAATTGTTTCAATTTGCCCCATTAATTAATATCCAACCTTTAAATTCTTTGTGCCATATATGCATAGTTGTCGAATTTACATGTTTTTTTTTTCTTTTAGGCGGCCACTTGGATCTTGAACTTACCACGTGTATGCCTCTGCCAGCTCCCACACGCCCATTCCAACTGGATTGTATAGTTTATTAAGATATAAATATATACAAGCATGCCCACACTACATGAAAATTCAGTTTGGATGTTTAACAATTTTATCACCCAAAGTGCATATATAGTTACCAAAAGTTTTAGGTGACAAAACCGAGTTGTCACTCAAAACTGTCCGTACGGAAACATATACCGTCCGAACGGTTTTCTACTATATTAACAAACTTCAAAATTGTCATGGCCAAATAACTTTCATCCGTTCGCATGAGGAGTGCGAACGTACTCTCCATCCGTTCGAATGAGGAGTGCCAACATTTGGTCCAATGTGATGAAATGCATTTTTTCATAAAATATACGTGCGCACAACAATATAAAAAATATGCACACGTTAATATAAAAACGTGCATAAGGTAATATAAAGAAATTTGCACCGTTTTTTCATTTATGACTAAAAATTTTTTTGTCACCTCAAAAACTGTTCGAACACGTACCCTGTTCGTGCGGACGCTAATTAGTCTATTGAACGCATGGAAACGTATGAAACGTTGACAATCATACATATGTCACCCATTCAACGAACGGTTGTTAATTTAGGACTGTTCACGGAAAAATAACCTTGCGGACGGACGATATTTTATATGAAGTGTGCGAACGAATTGTTATGCGTGCACATGTCTTACCAACCAAATTGTGTGGACAGTCTTGTTACCATTCATACCCTATGTTATGTATTTAAATTAATTTAATTAAAAATTTATAGGCTAAATTACTACGCACGTCCCTGGGGTTTGGCCTTTTCCTAGTCTGGTCCTTAAGGTTCAATTTTTCCTAAACCTATCCCTGGGGTTTGGACTCATTTCCAAATAGATCATGTCGTCAAGTTAGTGGACAAAAATGCACAAGTGGCAAATGACTTACACGTGGAAATGGACATCTCGATTTTTTTTTAAAAATCTTGTCCAATCACAATGTGACACGTGTTAGTAAAATAAATTAAAATTAAAATTAATCAAAAACATAATTTATTTATTTTTATTTTTATTGATTTTTTTAAGAAGGGAAAAGGATCGGCTCGGAGCCAATCCTTTCACGGTTGAGGCCCCCTCCACCGGCCACAGGGGGAATCTTCCTCCTCTTCCCTCCCCCGGGTGCTTGGGGAGTCAGACCCAAACCCCATGGATAGGTTTAGGGAAAATCGAATCCTGAGGATCAAATTGGGAAAAGGTCAAACCTCAAGAACGTGCAAAGTAATTTAGCCTAATTTATAAATAATGCAAATAGAAAGATATTCAATACTCATAATAATAATAATAATAATAATAATAATAATAATAATAATAATAATAATAATAATAATAAAATGTTTACAAATATGTAATCTTCACAAGTAAATAAAACACATAATTGATAAGTACTGATCAGGTAGTGAAAATATATAATCTACCAAAATTTTCGTTTGGGTGTGGTACCAGATGTCAGTTGTCTGATATGCTTCATCATCTGCTCACGCATTTTTTATTCTATTAATTGCATCCTCCATTCTTACTGTTCTACTTTGTTATGTTGCTGCTCCTGCATCATCTTTTTCTGCTGCTGCTCCTCCATCATCTGTTGATGCTCTCGCATTGTTTGCTTGGTTTCTGACCGCTTGACCAAAAGCTCTTCATATTCCATCTGTCTAGCCTTCATCTCCTCTATCTATAATCTGGTCTCCTATAATCTCCGGGACAAATCAACGGACAATACTGAAGACAATGATCTAACAGACCGCATTAAACGACCTAAACCTTACACGTAACCCGCTTTCGTCCCCCAACCTCCACTTCTATGTATGACTTTCCCTTTGACTCGTGCTGCAACTGTAACGCCTCTTTTTTTTCCTATAAAATTCGAAAAGAAGATAAAGTTAGCACATATGAAACATATGAGATAAGAATGCATCATTAAATCCAACATTACAACTTATATAATTTTTTCGTGCATCTTCTTATGTCTCAATCCTTATTAGTATGTATTTTTTATACAACAACACAGACAGGATTAATCTGTTCAGATTCTGGATTTTTCGGTTACCGGCACATAAGTCTCGACGTCATTTCTAGTCAACGAGATCATGTCAAAGGAGCTAGTCCGCAAAAAGTTCAATATACTCATTCTCCTGGTAAGCTTCACGGTTTGACGGTCCTTATCCATCTTCACTAGCTTCCTCTTCAATAGGTAGAATATCATATGTGTTTCTAGGAATGATCTTTTAACAACCTTTTTGTGACCGCCAAACTTCATATCTTCGATATAAAACACATGATTCCCCTGAGACGCTAGCACGAACGGGTTGTAGTTGTACCACTTTTGGGATGTGTTAATACTAACAAACTGACCACTTTTTATCAAGACCTATGTTTTGAGTACTTAAGTCAAACTAGTAACATTTGAGTAAATAAACTAAATTTTGGCATATTTTTCTTAATCTGCACAAAATCGTTTGCACGGTTAGACATTGAGTTTGCACAGTGTAAAAACCGTTCACATGAGGGAACAACTCGTTTACACAGGTGAAGATATGTTCACATAGTTAATCCTACGTTCGAACGGATGACATCTATAAAAAATACTTTTCCGGAACGTCACCATTCGAAATCAAGACACGTCCCGATGCATTATCCTGGGCGTTCGGACAGAATTCAAAAGGATAGCTTAAAATTCTACCATGGCGAAAACAATGAAGTTTCCACCAAACACGTTCGAACAACTAACGAAAGTTGTGCAAACGGAGGACAAAGAAAATAAATATAAATACGCGTCTGGAAAGTTTGGATAAAGTGTCCCTACACTTTCAAAATCACAACGTATCCATTTTAGGTAGGGGTGTGCACCAAAATTTTCGGATTCGGAAGGCCCATAGCCGAATCTAAAAAATTCACATCCGGATTTCAAATCTAAATACTATGTATGTATATATATATATATATGTATCACATGCCAATCGAAATCACCAAACAAATTCCATTAAACAAATTTAACAAAGTCACTCTACAAAAAAAAGACAATACTTTCGATCCTGCAGACAACACAACAAAATCAACAACACATTAACCAAATTAGCAACTCCCAATCTCCAAGATAACCAAGTGCCAGCTCTATGCCTCCGAGATATCCCACTTTTAAACTAGGTCGATAGCATAAACAAGTGCTTGCTCTAAGCCTCCTACAGTAGGTCAACAATTACATTTGTTACTCTGAATCACATTTGAAGTCATTCCAATCCCAAATAAAACAATATTCCCTTCACTATTATAAATTTCAAAATGATCCAAGTTACTTAATTTAAGATACAGTGCGGAATTCAAATAACATTTGAAGTTCCAGAACCAAATTCAGGACTCCACAGGGCCAATCACAAAGAATTTCATAATTCGCATCCTTATCCACTAATTCCACATGTATAAGAGACATAAAGCATGTGTAATTAAGTCAAAATTGGGGAATTAATAAAGTCCATAAAAAGGGGAGAGTATCAAATGAAGCAAAAACTTTGAAGGAAAGGGGAAAAAAGAACAACTCACATCTTTCCTCTATACGCCCCCTTGGAAATATGCCAATATAAGACATTTGTCAAATGGGGCTAATTCACAATTGGGAATGGTCCTTACAATTTTAGCTAGGTATGTGGCCAAGATCTACAATAAGTGACAAAATATGAGAGATACTGTGAAAAATGTGAGAGACACCGTGAGATGGAGGAAAGGAGAGCACAATTGATGGAGAAGAGAGCAAACGACAGTGGAGAGGATAAGAGAGCAACGTTAATGAGGCTCATAATTCAGCAGATGGCTGAGAAAGGAATGGTGAATCGATGATAACTCATAGCTAACCAGAAATAGTCGAGAAGGGAGGAGGTAAGGAGAGCAGCGACCACGTTGGCTGAAGGAGGCAGTGTGAAATTCTAAGGTTGTGTTAGGGAGAGTTAAAATTTCAAAGGGGGAGAGGGGGAATCAGGGGAGGAGATTGCAAATGGGGGGGGGGGGTAAGGGTAAATACCCCCTCCCCCAAAACATGCGTTTTATTTTATTGAGATATCGGGTCGGGTCGGGTGATTTTGGATTCGATTCTGGGTATCCGACTCTGACCCAATTTCAAAATATTTTTAACTACACTATTTGAATTCGACTCATTATCCGATACCATCGGACCTGGCCGGGTTAGAATCAGGTGGCGAGTCGGATTGGGGATTTTTGACACACCCCTAATTTTAGGATACATTTATTCGTTTGAACGTCTACAAACAGCGTCTAGAGGCATCAGGGAAGATGACCGAATTAACTCAGCCATGACAATCTCCCTCCTGCTACACATTCCCAAATACACAACCAAATGTAACAAATTTTTTCTCAAAACAATCCTAACACTTGGCACAATCAATTTCTATAAAAAGAAATCAGTCAAAAAATACAATGTATTATACAAAAATTGTGATTGAAATTTTCTATTTAAAACCTCTAGAAAAATAAGATTTTACAGCTAAAATCATGTTAAAATTGAATATATCTTACCTTGATATGTTTAAGCCCTCAAATGAAGGAGTTTACATAAAAATTTGGTAAGAAAATAAGTGACGGAGGAGATATTTGAGAGAAAATATCACACGAAAATGTTGAAAATGTCGAACTTGTTCGTATTTGACAATCTGTGGAATCCATCCGAACGGGTTGACCTCGTTCCGACACATTTCAGCACACATTACCGTTCGAACTATATTCTGCTGACATTAGGCGACGTGGAAGCACACATTTAGTTGAATCAATGTCATGTCACATCTGGACGATTTGACACACGTCTTGACGGTGTTGTGGTGTGCTCCAACGGTTTCATCTTACGCATTCGAACGTAATGTTACATCGTGTGGACGCTCAACAGATTAATTCAACATTACTCAATTCATTAATTGATTATGGATCCCAATTTAATTGATTTAATTCACTCAATTTAACTTATTTAAATAATTTAAGTAACCAAAATGTAATTCGTCACAAAAATTTAACTTTATTTATTTATACTATTTTTTTTACTACATAAATCATATATATAGTTAACCATACTTTTGTATTAAACATCTCCGTTATAACTAATTATACTAACTGTTCGATTAACTTAACACTTGTACTAATTATCTGTTTAATTGTACCAATCGTCTGTTTATATAGTAATAAATTTAAACTAATGAAAAAACATAATTAATATAAAATATCAAACGTAGTCGAAATACAAAACAATAAATATAATCATAAAGTCTAGTACAACCCGAAGACTAACAAAGTATAGTTAAATAGTAGCGATAAAGCATAAACTGGAGACTAGTCCGAATCACAAACCGACTAACAAGGAATAACTCATACACTAGTTTGAATAACGACGACGAGTTGGTTGGTCGATATCTTGTCCGAGGGCATCATGAACATGCTCCAACTGCTCCTCCATATTGCGTTGCACCACTTCATACAACTGTAACACGTGTGTTGTCATGAAATATAGTTCTTCCGCAGATTAATCACCTTTTCCCTCAGACCCTATTCGGTCAGAGCAAAATTATTCTCCAGAGTGGTCAAGCGGGTATGGAGATCCATGAACAATGTATGCGTCGGCACCACTATCGTCCGAATACTCTCTCTCAGCCCCGCAACCATAGTGTCCGTCCAAGTTGGTCGCTCTGCTGTGCCCCGGCCTTTGTGATAACTTTTCTCGGAGTGATCTATGGCCAATCTAATAAAAATCGTCTGAACGTAAGCATAACACGTTTGCACGGATGTCAAATGGTAATGTTTCTAATTACTGGGTGTCCGAATAAAGTGCAACCTTTCCACACAGTCCAGATGAAGTGTCCAAACGATGCTTCGAGGAACACAAAGGAAACTTTTATGCAAAATTCACGCGATGCACGTTAGAGAAGCTGGAAAATGACAAAGCCAGAAAGGAGACAAAATTCAAGAAAGAAACAAGAAATAAAAAGACCCTCAAAGTTCGAACTTGACAAAACATGGACAATTTTGGCCAAAAATTAAAACGTCCACATGGAACACAAAAAGAAGGCAATTATTTTGAAAGCACACGACTTTGATTACAACCGTTAAACTCGACTCGGCAAAGTGACACAGCACTGGACATTTGGACCCCGCCAAACTAAATCCAGCGGTACATATCTCAAGTTCCTTTCGTCAAAAGGAATGCAGCCAGAGCAACTCCAAATGGCACCAACGTCATTCCGCCATACCTGCTGAGGCTCACTCCACCAGACGCATCCACTTTTGCTGCTGCACCAGCTCCAGGCGGACTCTGATCATCATCTGCAGCATTCTTCTTTGCCTTTGGCTTTGATGGTGTTGGTGTGGGAGCAGCTACTTTAGCCTTAGGAGCAAAGATGTCCATTGGAAGAAGCACTTTTTCGACTTCATAAATAGCAAGCTGGCTATCCGAGTAGACTGTACCGCCCATTGTGGTGTTCACAAGGCCAGTCGAAATGTTCACTTGGTTGCCAGCAGTGGTGACGTTCAGAGGGAATTCTCCGGCTGTGATATCTCCGGCCTCAGTCGGCACTGGATTGCTCAAAGTCTGGAAGTTTGACAGAGTAACAACGGTGTTTAAGATGTGAAATTGTACTAGTTCGGTCTTTTGTTGGTCAGACAGAGAGTTAATGGTGCCCGGTTTGAGGTTCGAAAATGCGGCATCAGTAGGAGCAAAGATGGTAAACCCAATGTCTGAATTATTGAGCTGCCCGAACAATTGCTTGGCCACTCCCGTACTCTTTAAGAGGCGGATAAAGACCAAGTAACCCCCCGCCTTCGCTAGGATTTTTGTAACATCGAGGGGACCCTTCTGTACCGGCACCGTGGCGGACTGCACTGGGGCATTGGCAGACTGGACTGGGGGGTTGGCATGTTGAACTGGGGGATTGGCAGGTTGGACAGGAGCATTTGCAGGCTGGGCAGGAGCCGCGGCGGGCTGGGCTAAAGTTGTGATACAGTGCTGGAGGAAAAAAAGGAGAACTGAGAGGGAAAAGAGAGCGGCCTGCTTTGACATCTTCGTAGTTTTTATTGATCAGTGGAGGGCTGCGTTTTGCTTCGGAAAGTTTCAAATGCAGGAGTGGTAGTGCTTGCAGGAGGGTTTGATATGTGAGTAAGAGGGTGGATATGGCTTTTATCAAGGCTGGGAGAGAGCAAAGTTAGGTGAGAGGGTAGAACTCTACTAGCAGATCCCAAGCTGTTAGCAGCTTATCTGTCTCGGAAAGGTAGAGAGAGGCATGGATAGAATGAAAGATTTTGCTGTTTTAGCAACTTGTTTGCTTGGGAATGCAGGAAAATGAGAGGGGATCTGGATTGTGTGCGGAGGAAAATAAACATCATGTCATTGCTTTTGCTTTTGCTTTCACATATGATTACTCTCAGCTGAAAATACTCCCTAATTTGCTTGCAACTAGTTTAGGTGAGAGAATAGAAAAGGAAAAAAAAAGACGTCTTAATCTCACTCCTGATCCCAATTTTGGTTCCTCGAATTGGGTAACGTTATGGGCTGGTTACGCTTAGAGTGGATATGTCCTGGTTCATGAATAGATCAGTTCCTAAAGAGTGAAAATAATGAGTCTCTAAAATTTAAGGTTCCCTTCCAGTTTAGGTTACGAATCCAAATTTCAACAAATCGAGGAAATATTTACAATACTTGTAAAACAGTTATAACCAAAGTCCATGTGATGTTAAATATAGTCGATTTTCTACAACCATCATTATTGGTAGATGAGCCAAATATTATTAATTTTTTATATCTAAGAAAGTGCATAGGTTTCATTTAATGTTCTCTATTGTCATGGCTTAACTCGAACTAGGCACAAAGGAAAAATGATCAGATAACTAAGCGGGGGTAGGTTTTTTAAACATCAATATATTGTGTTTACAATTGAATACATATTTCAATCATATACATCTCCAATTTCTTGCAATCGGATGACTCCATTGAGAGAGAGAAAGACATAGCATTCAATGTATACTATAGGGCCTACACTACTCAATAATTAATACAGACAATATTAATTGAATGTTATGAGAGTTATACTTTGTGTCTAACTCTTTTTGTATTAGACCATCCAATTGGAAAAGCAAATTGGATGATTATGATCTTTCCTAAGTTGAGTTTAGATAAGATAATTTAAAGTGTAATTGTACTTAGAACTGAAATACGACAATTAACTCCTCATATTGATTTCGATCTATTATTTTGATTAAATGGAAATTACTTATAACTTTCAAGGATTTTTTTTGCTTCAATTTTTAGATACCACATCTTCAATCTTCTCTCTCTTTTCACATATGCACTAAATGGCTTGAACACATGTGAGTTTATAATTCAAAGGAACTTTTATTCAAAAACTATTACATAAAGATTAAAGATACCACTAGACACACATAAGCAGGGGTGGCTTCCCCCCTAGTACGTACTATGGCGAAACATCCAACACCTTAAACGCTGATATAATCATCATAGTATGACATAAAGACACTTAAAACATATAAGAAGCATAAGCAAGGTGCGACAATCCGATCTTCTAGTAACTGAGGTGACACATAGAACACCCTAAAAGATCGTTCATGTAATAATAGTAGGAAAACTAGTTTCTGAACCCAATCTTAGAATTTGTTTTGAGCACAGACGTACGATATCTTACGAAGCAACTCGAACTCATAACCCTGCAGTTTCCGTTAGTACAACATGATGGTTGTAGTTGATGCTTAATTACTTCATCCAGACACTTCGTACAGTTGTTTCTAGAAAGGTCTCTGGTGCATTGAACCGAACCATGGAGTTTCCTTGATCCAGAGAGTATCAAGTTTCCAGTTGCATACATCTGTGGCATTTCCGGAGCTTTCGTGGCTAGTTCTGTAAGCAAGTTTTTTGCCATCAGGAGACGTCTAACAGATACGGGTTCACTTCCATTTACAGTATGCGTAGCACAAACGATGGTTTCATTGTCAAGTAGGCCAAAGAAATTCTTATTTGAATACGTGAGTAGACAATTGTCGTACCATATAGTTGCAGCTTTTTTCTCCGGGCAATTCTCGAGAACGTGGCTTGTTGCTTCAGAAACACAGTCAGCGCAGCCGACATGTGAGAGATTACCACGACAGAGAGCAAGGCCATATACTTGATATTGGTCCTGACCCATTGAAGTGAAATTAGAACCTGTGGGAGGGGTTTTGTGGGAAAGATAACCCATGAGCATTTTCAAGTTTGTTTCGTAAGGGTCATTGCTCGTGAAGTTATCAGGGGTTGGACAAATTTCAAAGATTGGAACCGCACCAAAAACGTAAGGAAAAAGGAGAATTAACGACAGTAGATAGAGAGACGAGATGAGCTTTGAGGTAGGCATTGTTGAATGTAATATATGAGGGGCAAGAGAGAAGCTAAGTTTGAGAATTGAAGTTGCAGGCATGCAGCATTATGTATATATATATCTATATATATATATGTGTGTGTGTGTGTGTGTAGGGTGGGAGAGAGGACAGATGAAATATAATAGAGTATAATATCGGTTGTGAATTGATTTTTTGCTAATTGGGTAATCAGCTTTTTATCCTTCTGGTTGTATGTGCTTTTGACCCTTTTGTTCGTTGGCAAATAACCTTGAATTAATTAATAAAATGAGTTATAATTAAAAAAAAAAGAGCTTCCAGGTGACTGAAGAGTGGCTTTACAAGGTGTTGATACGTGAAGATTTTATTTTGTATCAATATTTTGTAAACTTATTTTTCATTAGTTCGGCTATATTGATACTTGAAGATGTTGTTTTAACCCATGCCAAAATAATCTATTCACTTTTAGGTTCATTGAGTGCAAGAAAGCACCTTTTCATATTGGTTTAAGGAAGAAAGACAATTGATAGTCTTCACATTATCTGAAGAACCATTTCTAAGAGGTTACAACTTTGCTGGCCATTTGATGGGGTGCAAGAGATGACTTATACGTATGGGTTAAAGCAAAAAATGATTCAGTTTTTTTAATTTTTTTTAAGCATAATGGATCCCCTTATTAAAAAAATATTTGCCTATGTAGAGAAAAAGAAAACAAAAGAAAACCACAGAAGAAAAAAAATAAATTAAAGAGATCCAGCACATACTAATATGTCATATAATTATATACGACCCGTCATATAATTATATACTAATATGAAATTAGTTACAAACTGTTTCATGAAAATAAATTAATGTGATTAATATCTTTTGCATTCGAATTTTATTTCTGTGCATGGTTGAACTTCCAAATTTTGTCACAAGACAATACAAGAGAAAACACTTTGGGTGACAAGTACAAATTTCGTCACCTAAGGTTTTGGGTGACAAAACCGGGCTGTCACCCGGTTTGTCACCAAAAGCCTGTCTGGCAATGTTTTAGGTGACGATTTTCGTATTCTGTCACTCAAAATCGTTCGGACGTGTTTTAAAACCGTCCGAACGGTTTGGTGCCATACTGACGAAATTCAAAATCGTCATGTCCAGTACAGTCCATCAGTTCACATGAACTGTGCGAACGTTCTCTCTATATGTTCGCACACCTCATTTGAACGATTAATCCAATGTGACGAAATACATTTTGTCACTCAATAAACGTCCGCACCTTTGTATATCCACGTCCGCACGGTAATGTACAACTGTCCAGACTCATTTGGGAAGACGTTCGCCCTGGAGTTTCATTATGACGAAAAAACATTTTGTCATCTAAAATGTATGTGCGAACCTTTAAGTATATAGTTTGGACTCCGTTTACGTTGAAAATGTGCGAACGTCGTGCGGTACAGTTCGGACGGTTTCTTATATTACAGACCGTGGGGATTGGATATACACCGTTCGGACTAGAGTATTTAAAGCAAAATTTGCGGACGAATAGTAATGCGTGCGCACGTTAGCAACGAAAAAGCTATGTGCGAACCAGATGATGTAAACCGTCTGAACGGGTTTCTATATATTTGAATTAATTTAATTAAAATTTATTAAATAATATAAATATAAAGATATTTGCTGCTGTAGATATAATAAAATATCTACAAATATGCAATCGTTATTAAAAGTAAATAAAATACATAATCGATAAGTATTGACAAAGTAGCAAAAATACAATAATCTACCCAAATTTTCGTTTGGGTGTCGAGCGAGATTGTATTTGTCTGATCTGCTCCATCAGCTGCTCACGCATCTACCCCGCCATTAATTGCATCCTTCGTTCTTGTTGCTCCACTAGGTTCCTTTGCTGCTCCTGCAGGATCTTCTGGTGCTTTTCATCTTTTTTCTATTGCTGCTCCACCATCATCTTCATCAGCTCTTCGTCTTTCTTCTGTTGTTGCTCCTCCATCATCTGCAGATGCTCTCGCGTCCTCTGCTCCATATCTGACCGCTTGACCAGAAGCGCTTCATATTCCAGTTGTCTAGCCTTTATCTCCTCAATCTGTAATCTGGCATCTTCCAATCTCCGAGACAAATCAACGGACAATGCTGATGAAGATAATCCAACAGACCGTACTGAACGGCCTAAACCTCGCATGTAACCCCATTTCATCCCCAACACCTCACTGAAGATCTCTACTTCGGAGAATGAATTTCTCTCTAACTCGTGCTGCAACTGTAACGCCTCTATTTTTTCCTACAAAATTAGAAAAGTAGATAAAAATAATACATATGAAACATAAACGCATACGAATGCATCATTAACACTAACGTTACAACTTACAAAATTTTCTCGTGCATCTTTTGAAGTCCACATGACATCCTTAGTAGTATGCGTCTTTTTATAAAGCAACGAAGAACTAATTTCAACAGATTCTGGATTTTTCTGTACCCCAAAATAAATATAGAATATGCATATTAAAATACCTAAGTCATTTATTTAAATAATAAATATTAAAAATATAAATTTATTACTTACTAACAACGCTCTAGCGCGTTGGAAGGACCTCGCTCCCAATGTGTGTACAATCTTCAGCTTAGCTCTATTCTCCTTGTTGATTGCACTCCTCCTCTGCATTGTACATTTACAATTGTTAACACAATTAAGCATATGGCTAAAATGAACGTTCAGATTGGAATAAAATGTTTAACCTGAAATTCATCGCTCTCGAATAAATCACAAACACGAGTCCATTCTTCCTTATTCATAGCGGGATACGGGTGCTCTAACGCCTCTTCTTTGGAATTGAATATCGAGTAATGCTGGAACATTCTATTTCTATGCGTCCTGTACGTTGTGTTCATCGTTGACGTCACAGTGATGCGATCCTCGGCTCGGTTGTAATCTAGTTGGAAGTCATCCTTAATATATATAACAATTAGAAACGTAAAAAAGTTTCAACAAATAAAATTTAATAAATTATACTTACAACCACTCGGTTCATCACATAAGATTTAACCTCGTCAGGGACCTCCTTCCACTTACTCTTCTCAAATGGGAAATGTTGTCGAACGAGCGCACCAATATGACTCGAGAGCATTGAGGAAGCCTTGTCATCACCGCCTGTACGTCCATCAGGGATATGGACGGTCAGCTTTCCTCTGGTGCGAGCCTTGTACTGGTCTAATTCTGGACGTCGCTACAAATGAAGAACAATAAATTTAAAATTCAATTAAGCATAGAGCTTTAAAAGTCATAACATTTAATAAACATTGACGGAGTAAGATACTTACACGCACAACTACTCCGGGTGCCTACTGGACTGCCAGTGGAAGGGAACGGTAATTCATTCCTATCCCTAAGCGATGGACCCGACACACGGAAGACGTTTCCCTCCGGCTGGCATGACGTCATCTTGTGACAAAATAAATCAAGATTAGAGATCGATTCTTTAGAAATTTCGACAACATTTCCCCTCAGTCCAGTCAATTAATACCAATTACACACATTACGCATATTGTAAACTCAAATTGTCCATGAATGCATGTCATGACAAATAATACCGTTCAGACATAATATAACGGTCCGAACCACATACTTAGACGTTCGGACTCGTTTTAAAACGGTTAAAACCATAAAAATGGAGTCCGGACGCCAATAAACCGTCCGCACAGACTCAATTTTCCGCCCAAATTCTTGTTAAAATCAACCCAAATCACAAACACTTCAATATAAAACATCACAACCAACCCCAAACTCCATTACTATCATTTGATAACCAAAAATTTCGAAGAACACATACTTTCATATATTAAAATATAAGTTTTTCATCCTACTACAATTCAATTTAAAAACCACTAACCTCAAATGCAATTCAACTTCAAATACTAAAAGAGATGCTCCTTTCACACCCTTTTCAATGAGATTGCACGCCTAAATCAGCTCTACCCTCTTCCTCGTGCTCAAATTTCTCGGTTACGTTTTTTCTGTTTTTCCTCCACTGTCTGCGAATCTGTATCTTTCATACGTTTGAATACCGTTCGGACAATAAAATGCAAGTCCGGAAACTTACGTGTATTAGTTTTCGAGGAAATTCATGCCTCCAAAATTTAATATACATCCAAACGTCTTTGCTTAATATTCTTCCACAAGGGGTTTTGAGTTGCTGGGGTCACGACCATGTAAATAAGTGTTCGGATGGTTCGTTTTCTATAAAACGGGACCGTTCAAGGTTAAATTAAACAGTCTGAACGTACGAAGTTAGGTGCATGATCCGCCAAAAAGGACGCAGCTGCCTGTGTACCATATAGGCTCCGTCCAAAATCGGTGTATCAGCACCCAACAAGGTCTAGAATACCTCAGTCTTATTAGGCCGACCCTCCATGCTCATCGGTAGGTTCGGGAAAGCTGTCAAATCTCGCTCGTACCCTAAGAATCTCGCCAACTCGTCCGGCGAAAATACTAGGGGTGAAAACCGGAAATGCGGTCCGGACCGCATTTCCGGTCCTTCAATATTAAAGGACCGGACCACTTATATGTGGTCCGGTCCGAATTTAAATTCTTTTTAAAAAAAAATTCGCAAACGCAGTGCAATGTGCACTGTGCAGTGTGTTATTTAATTTTTAAAAAATTAAAAAAAAAAATTTATGAAATGCGGTCCAGTCCGAACCGGACCGTATTTTTAAAATTAAGACCGGACCGGACCGCAAATCCGGTCCGGTTCTGTTCAGCCCTAGAAAATACGATCGGAACAATACGAACTGTGACCTCCATACTAGGCTCCTCGACGTCCGTTGCCCGCAAAATAGCACAATAGAACTCCCGCACCAAGTTTGTCAATGCATACCCGTTCCTATGAATTAGTGGAAGCCAACCAATCTCCTCTAGCACCTTCGAAAGCATCCGGCCATCAAAAGTGACGTTGTAAAAATCTGCCAACTTTATGTTTCGCTCCATAACAATCGAGCGCGACATAATAATCGCTATATGCTGGTCCAATGATAAAGTGGAACCGGAAGGTTCCTCCATCTCAGCTTGCTTGCTCGTACGTGCACGCTTGCTCATTTTTGAAATCTACAAAAGCATCGAACTGTTACAAAAGCGTCCGAACCAACAAAAAACGTTCAAACCAAAATTTATTAACGTGCGTTCGTATAATTGAAGAATAATAATATCGTCCGGACTGAATTAAATTTCAATGTTAAAACGTCCAAACTAAATTGAAAATGATGTAGCGATGCTATTACGTCCCAACATAAATAAACCAGTCTAAACGTCCTCAACATTAAGTCCGGACAAACAATAAACGACAACGTGTTCTTCCAAACGACATTCGAAATAGTCTGGAAATTATCCTAAGGGTCCGGCCTCTAATGTAAAAGTCCAGACGTGTAACATAAGCGTCCGAACCTTAATGTAAAAGTACGGACTTTAATCATTAGAAGTCCGGACTCGAAGGTAAAGGTCCGGACTCTAACGTAAAAGTCCGGACGCTGTGTCACTGCTGGGTTACCAACCATGGCAGCGTCCCTCCACCACCATACACGCCCAAAAACACAAACTATCATACTCAAAACAATGCTGACAATTAAGACAAATCAATTTCTACATAAAAATAATCAAAAAACACAATGTACAATGCAAAAAATAGAATTGAAAATACATACGTAAAACTATAAAAAAAATGAAATTTTTATGGCTAAAATCATGTCAAAAGTAAAAGAAACATAACTTAACGAGATTAGAGCTTCGAAAGAATAGTATTAGGTCAAGATTTGAGAGTTGTGAGATTTTTAAGAGATGAATAGTTTGTTATGAAAATGCGTAACTGGTCGGCTTTTGTCAAAAGTCGTCCCCCCGTCCGAACCTTACACTAACAGTCTGCACGGTAATTTAAACACGTGGCCCAATCAACGCACGCACATTAAATGCCAAAATTTAAACTGTTTCAAACGGTTTGGCATACTAAATACGTTCGGATTGCTTTTAGACGTTCGAACCTGTGTACTTCTAAACCATGCCACGTGGCACCGCACGTTTGGCTGACCCACACGTCCAAACTCTTAATAAACGTGCGGACGTTAACAACTGTTTCCCATCATATTATAATGTAAACACGTGTAAACCTTGCGACGGTTAAATATCCGTCCGAACCTTATATTAACAGTTCGGACGGGTAAGTTTTCACACGGTTCGGCACACTAAATACGTCCAGACCTGTTGTAGACGTTCGAACTTAATTACTTCTAAACCGCGCGACGTGGCACCACACCTTTGGCTAACGTAGACGTCCGAACACGTTCGACGTGCACAACTGTTTCCCACGATCTTTAACATAAACACGTGTAAACCATGCGACAGTTACATAGAAGTCCAGACGTTCTACTCCTCCGTTCCAACGTTGTCACCTAATTATAAAAGTCGGATTGATTTGTTATGTAGTCCCGACGTTATGGTTGTAGTCCGAACGTCTGATTTGCTAATTTAAATAAGTGAAGAAAATTAATTTCAGTTTATTAAATTAAAATTGGTAACAGTTAATTACATTACCTGTTCTATTAACATAACATTTGTACTACTAGCCTATTTAATCTTACTGATTATCCCTTTAAATAGTACTAAATTTTATCAAGTGAAAGAATATAAACTAATTTAAAATATAAAAAATAATCCAAATACCGAACGAAAAATACGATGATAATGTCAAGTACAAGCTGCTAGACGGTCTTTCAAACGATATGTAAATAATTAATACTAATAAAACATAAACAGAAAATTAGTCCAAATCGATAGCTGGCTCGTCCAGATCTAAACTGAGGGCATCACGAATATGCGCCAAATGCTCCTCCATATTATCCACTCGTCAGACGAGTGTCTGTAGCTGTATTGGATCGGTATGGACAGATCGGGACAACTCAGACAATTGCTCTCTAACGGAGAACAGCTCCCTCCACATAATATTGAGCTCTTCCGTCAGAGCTCTATCCATTAGAGTAAGTTTGGTCTTTAGACCAGTCAAACGACATTGGAGCGTCACACACAACGAATGTGTCGGCATCACTATTTCCCGAATACTCTTCCTCAACTCCATTAAAAAGGCGTCCGCCCAAGTTGGTTGCTTTGTCTG
Source organism: Myrica gale (assembly GCA_963930655.1). Taxonomy (NCBI): domain Eukaryota; kingdom Viridiplantae; phylum Streptophyta; class Magnoliopsida; order Fagales; family Myricaceae; genus Myrica; species Myrica gale. The sequence continues at coordinate 10,884,751 of OZ005618.1, forward strand.
TCTCCCGATATTGGGAAAATTTCTTTTTGAGTGTTCCATTGCCAACCTAGAAAAAACCGTCCGACCCGTATAAAAAATGTTCGAATGAAAATTAAAATATGTCGTTTAAATTGTATACCGTTCGAACAGACTAATAACAGTCTACACGTTGTGAACAACAGTCCGCACGTTTCAAAAAATAGTTCGGACTGCGTTTAACACCATCCAACCGGTATTTCGACTAACCGAACCAAAACAACTTAATTTAATCAACGAAAAAAACAACAAATTAAATAGCGAACAATATTGAATTAAAATATATGAACTTAAGAAGCAAATTTATGGAAAAAAATTTACCTGAATGTTGTTTGAGAGATATTGAATGAGAAGTCCTTGGGAGAAAAGTTTGAAAGGCGAGAGAGTGTTTGGGAGAAAAGATTAAGAGAGGAGAGAGAATTTGTGCTCTTGACAAAGTCTAAATGTCTCTCGAACACGTCCGAACGTATTTTATAAGAGTCTGAACGTGTTTCTACTCTACATGTAGCCCGATCAAATTTAACGTCATTAAATATGTCGATGGATTCGAAACGTATCAAGAACTTTACCCGTCTAGAATGGTTATTGGTCCGGACTTCTGAGAAAAAGAATCTGACTTAAGCATTCAGGCGTCTTTTTTGGGTTGTTCGGACGTTGTTTGAAAATTGTGACGATTCTAATAGTCACTTAGTTAAGACGATTTGCAATTTGTCACCCAATACATAGTCCGGACAAGGTCGTGAGGGTCCGGACGGTATTGTGGTTCCTGTTTGATATTTGGTGACGAAATTAATATTTTGACAGGAAAAAACTATAGGTGACAAAATCTGGTTTGACACCCAGATTTTTGTCACCTAAAAGCTCATTTCTTATAGTGAGAGAAAGGAGGAAGACAATGGAGGAAACATCGAAATGTACTGACAAATTAATGACCTTTTCATCCGATCGATCCCTAAATTAGTATGTGCATTTCTGATATTACACTGCAAAAAAAACCCAACCTCTAGCGTCGAATAAAAATCTAAAAAATGCTGGTAAACATTCATCAGTATTTTTTTAAGCGGCATTTGCAATATGCAGAAATAGGTGCTGATGAATAAGTTAGATTTATGATGAACACCTCAAACAATCCCACACTCTGGAAAACTTCTCAATCGCATTGCCCGACGATCTATCTGCACCTACAAACACAACTTCTCCTGCCCGGAAGGAATCAATCCTCCTATTCATGAGTTAGTTTTGTTTCAGTCGAAATATTTTCTACTCTTTTTTAAGGTTTTGATTGCATACCATTTTTACTTCCTCTTCCTCCTTTTATATCCGTTTTGTTATCTCTTTTCCATGCTGCGGTTATTATTGATAACAGCCAAGTCATAGGATATTATCTCGTTTCCACATCGTAGTTATCCTCGATGACTGGCAAGTCGAGGACAATTTCTCCATCATTGTGTGCTTATTGGTAGTTAGCGTGTTAATGTGGGTAGGTCCCCATTTTATGTTCGGTTTGGCAGCCTCTGAGTATTGTTGATACAAGCCACAAGGTCGGGCAAGCCTAGATTTGGTATCATTAGGTACGGAGGAAAAAAAATTTAGCGGTTGCACGCCAGCATTTGAAAAACACTAAAAAACTATATTTTTTGTGATGAAATAGTTAGTATAATCGATCATCTAATATATATGTTGATCTTAAAATGTAAACCCTATATTGATTATAATTTTTGATTCAAGAAGACAAGGAATCCGGAAAAGTTGCAAAAAGTCTTGAAGCATTTAGACCCACCATGACGGCTAAGATAGCCTAATTTTTTTATCACGTATTGTATTGTAATTATTTCGATGTTTTTCAAATATTGTGATTAATTATTTAATATTATATTTTGTTAATAAACTCGTTATTTAATTTATTTTTAAATAATTTTATTGCGATTTTTTTTAATAAAAAAGCAAAAAGAAATCCGTTCTAACGTTAAATGTAGTGTTCGGACAATAGTGCAATTCGACGTTCAATCAAATTTGAATAATTCAACAATTTCGTTAATTGACTGTTCGAATGCTACCTTTTGGCGTTTTGTAACGCCCACATCTGGATATCGAACCGATGTCAGGCTAACCATTGGAACGTAGATAGAACATGTATTTTCAAACGTCCGAAACCGTTCGAATGTATTCGATGTGAAGCATTGCAACACAATAAGAACGGTTATGGATGTTTTCTTATATTGCATTGGAACGGTTTCCGAAGCATCAAACATCAAATTAATATTTCAGTTCAAATAGTTATTCTCCTTATCGAATGGAGATATTTATCGTTGAATGACAATCGAACGTTTCACATAAGCGTTGAAAGTTGTTCGAACATTTACTTACGATGTCCGTTTGAAAGCGTTTGTTATTTTAGGACAAAAATATCTCCATCACAAAATGGTAATTTTTGGTACGGAACAAATTTTTTGTCCCAAAAAAAACCTTTTATAACATAGTTGTTGAGACCGTTGGAGCCACGGATGGAATTCGTATTTTTTGAGACCCAAAAAAACTAAATTTTGTTGTAATGGTTTGATCGCTGAGCACTAGTTGACTCTTTGGGGGTTTTTTTTTTTTTTTTTTTGCATACCTCTGTCTCCCTTTCTCTCCGGCTCCTGAATTTCTGGCCACTTTTCTTTTTACTTTTTGTTTGTACGAGCAAAGCTACAACCAACCAATGGGAATTATAAACAATGAAAGATGTTAAACCAATGAATATTTTCTGTTTTCTCTTAATTTTGTTTTCTGTTTATGTTGTAATGTTTGGATATTTGAGTATTTTGCTCTACAAATCAATGTTTTCTCTCTTGGCATACACGTAATAACACTACAACAAAACTGATTTTTTGGGACGGCAAATCCGTCCAAAAAATCCGTCCGTGTCCCGTCACAATATTAGGGCTTAAACTCTTATATATAAAGAATACTCAGGATATTTTGGCCTTTTGGGAACGCTTTTGCACTTATTTTGGGTGACAATTGACAAAATAGAATCAGTTAGCTCTTTTTTTAGCAAACCTTGATGAATATATATAAAAAATAAAAGGCTAAATTATAACGCTTGTTTTTGTAGTATTATGATCTTTTCCTAAAAATGTTCTTAGTGTTCTTTTTTTTTTTCTCTACGACCTTGTGGTTTTACCTGTTTCTCACATATGTCCTTCCATCTATTTTCCGTCGACATCTTGACCGATTTTTCTGATTTGTACAACCCGTCCACGTCATGTCCAAAAAAAGAACTCTAGGGACAATTCTAGAAAAAGATGATACCACGAGGACACGCATTACAATTTAGCCAACATATAAGCAATTTTACTACATTTGACTGCTGATCTGGCCGCATTTGATTTGTCAAATACGTCTCACTCATATCTTTTGTCTTAGATTATAATTGTTACATGATTGGAAAATTTCTAAACCAATTATTAAGTTATATATGCAATCCTCAGAATAATTCAGCACATCATGCTTAAACTGCAAAGTTGCTCACTAATGGACACTAAAACAAACTTGATTTATTTTCCCTAACAAAAAAAATAAGATCTTTTGGGATAGATTGGGTCTGTCTCCACAGGTGTTCTAATGATCTCCCCTTCAAAAAAAGGTTTTTTAGACGGATTTTATTCCATCTCCGAAAGAATATAACAGACAAAACCGTCCCAAAATGCGTCATATGGCATCTCGGAATACTTATTCCATCCCAAAAACTTAGGAGGGTGCCATGAACCCCCCTAAGTTTTTCAAAAAAAAAAAATATATATATATATAAGCGTAAAATTTCAAATTTTTGCAAATTTTTTTAATATATGGGCAAAATTGGTAGTAATCTTTGTAAAGGCTCTCCCAAAATTTTTAGAAAAATAAACATGAGAGGCTGAGAGAGAAAATATCTACTTTATAAGTGAGCCCTTTAATTTTTAAAAGAAAAAACTTTTCTATCTCCCTCCATTTTTTCTAAAATTCCTCCCTCCCTCTTTTCTAGAGCGTCTTTCTCTCTCTCTTTTAGAGTGTGTATTTTCTATTTTTCTTTCTCTCTACATCTTTTTTAAAATTCTTTAATTTTTTCTTTGTCACTTCTGCCTCTCACTATTTACTCTCTTATAGTCCAAATTTACTCTCAATGGCCTCTATCTTCTCTCTATCCCACTATTTTACCTCATATACAAAAAATAGCAAAATCCATACTCAACTCTTGGAGTACAACAAACCTTTTGCTTTGCACACAAAGAAATTCATCTTCAAAGTTAGAATTATAAATGTTATTACATTTAATTATTCTTGGCATTTTCTCTAAAAACATACTCATTTCATTATTATTGTCTAATTAAAATATTATTGCTCTATTATTTGTGAGTGTCTATGTTATTTTGGCTAGATTTTAACATTGCTCTGATTGTCAATAATTTATAGGTCATTTGTTCCCAAGATTTTAAACTTTTGATTGCATTCGGACACAAGGTTATAGTACTGATATAATAGTTGATGACTTTTACTCGTTAAAGGAACGCCCGATTCAATTAGCATAATTGATGAAAAATTGGCTTTTACACTTAAGTTAAAGTTTATAATTTTTTTAAAAGGTTTAGAATACTTTGTTACATTTTAATTATGCTTATTTTGATTATAATAAAAATTTGAAAGCCCTAAAATTGGTCGAAGTACACTTAAGATGGCATCGACACCCACTTAGAAAAAAAAATTCAAGTAAAAATATGTGGCCCCACAAGAGCAAATCCTGGCTTCGTCCCTGGAACGACATCAAACGGGATGAAACTATTTTTTTGAACGGAATGGACCTATCCCAAATAAATCCATTCAAACCAACGTATTTGAAGGCGTGCATGTTTTAGAGATGTGTTATTGTGTTAAGCGGGAGGGTGTGAAGTAGTGTGGAGCTGAGGTCAGGATCTCCCCGTAGCAAATCCGACCGTCCCCTACTTGCCACCGAATAAATGAGAGATTCTCCCCTCCAAACCCGATTGGGAACCCGGTTGTAATAAACCGGCTAGGGATTCGAATTCGAAGAAAGCACTTCTGACCCCTGCTTCCTCCCCATTCGGAGACCACCGCATCCGTCTCTCTCTCTCTCTCTCTCTCTCTCGCAGGGCAAGCCATTACTCCCCTTGAGGAAACCACCGCAAGGCAAACCCGGTCGGATGTTCAAGTATCTCTCGCATCCACACTAGCTGTTGATTTGCAGTGAATGATATTTTGGGCTGTTCAGACTTCTTACTTTTGTAAGATACAATTTGGATAGAGATTTTGTAATATTGATTTTTTATACAGACCAATACTAATTATAACTTCCAAAAGGGCAGTGTGAAGTACATGTACCCTATGTAGTCACTAGTATACTGTAAATGGACTCAGTCTGGGGCTCAGTTATCTAACAAGCAGTAGAGTTAGGTATCTATGTCATACTAAATTCTAAGAATTTCACTTTGCAATGTAAGGTTTTTTCCTTCAGTAGAGTTAGGTGTGAATGACTATTGTAATTTTTATGCAGCGTTTGTGGAGAAAATGAATAATTTCACTAGTGGGGATCTCATTCTCTTTGGGCAGTTTGGAGTTGGTTTCTACACTGTATATCTTGTTTCCGACTATGTCGAAGTCATTAGCAAACATAATGATGACAAACAGTAGGAATTTTTTCATTAACGCTTTATTTGATTGGAGTTGTTTTTCTACATCCTGGACTAACATAATTCATCCTACAATTTATGGGATGTTCAAGTATGTGTGGGAATCAAAGGCTATGGGGCATTTTCCATCTCTGAGGATTCATGGAATGAACCACTCGAAACTTTTCATTTGTGCTTATCTACTGCTATTTTATATTCTCTTATCTATGCAGATTTGATTTAGGCTTTGCAATTAAAAACTCTTTTTTTCATGGGGAACTTGGATTTTGGAGTTAGGTTGGAGCAAATGCAATCAAAATTAATGAACTGGGTGTTATGGTGAATGGAAACATTAGGGATCCCTGAAGCGAAGATGCAGAATCCAACAAGTAATTTGATATTTGAACTGAAACTGACTCTTCTCCGCACTATTCTGCATATACAAGCAGATTATAGCACACAGCCTCAGGTGCATAGACACAGATGCTGTGAAATTATTGAAGCTAGACAAGATCAAGAAGAAATACAAACCTCGGATGCCTCCAAATGAAAATACTAATATCTCCACCCATAGCACAAGAGATCTGTCTTTTTTAAGTATCAATATACATTAGGCCTAAAATTAGGACAATTAGAGTAGAGATTTCTGGATAAAATACACCAGTATGCTCTTGTTGTTCCAATAATGAGAATTATAGGGATTGGGTATTTTCTTATTGCAATGGTTTTTATGCAATCTTGTTCAGATTGTGACCCCTGTGGCATGAATTTCACTGCATTAGATATTGCAGATGGCCTTGACATTGTTATTATGATTCCAAATTCTGCTATGTTCTGATACTCATTCTATTTATATGTAGGACCTCTCAATATGGCCCAAATGGAAGGCATGAATCCCAATATCGCTAGAAGAAGCTCTAGTAGTACTGTTAACCCCGAAGGTGAGTTGGTTGTTCTTTATTTTAACAACTAAGTTGGTGATTAGGACTTTTTTCAGTTGGATTTCTTGGTTGGTACGTGCAGGTGACATGGTTTGTGCAGACAACGGGAAAAAAGTAGATGTTTGGAACCTAGAGTGGGCGGACGTTGACCATGTGTACGAATGGTACAATCGATACGCAACCATGAAAGGCTTTAGCATTCATAGACATACCGGGTTCAAGCATAGGCAATACGGGTATTTGACATCAAAAGCTTTTGCTTGTAGTAGAGAAGGGAAGAAAAAAGAGAGAGATTCACTTGTGCAGGTGAAGCGAGAGCGCCCGGATACGAGAAGTGGGTGTCTCGCAAGTATTACTATTCAGCGGCAGCGTAATGGGAAGTATTGCACCTCCGAATGGCATCCGGAACATAATGATGAGGTGGCGACTCCTTCGAAAGTTCACATGCTCCGTTCTCAAAGACAAATGAGTGACTTGCAGCGTGTGGAAGCTATACATTCAGATAGAGCGGGCATTCGCCATAAACTGGCCTTGGATTTCATGGCGGTGCAAGCTGGGGGTAGACAACATTGGGATTCACTCATCAGGACCTCAAAAATTATTTAAATGGTATAAGATCAAAGCAGATGGAAATTGGTGTAGCCGGTGTTCTTCTTAACTGGTTCGGCGATCAGCTGAAAAAGGATTCAGATTTTTACTTTCGGGTCATAATGGATGGAGATGAGCACATTACTAACGTCTTCTGGTCGGACCACGCCATGTGAAATGACTATGTCATATTCGGTGACTTTGTATCGTTTGACACCACTTACAGGACGAACAATGAGCACAGGCCATTGGGAGCATTCGTTGGGGTTAATCATCACAAATTCTTGGTTTTGTTCGGGGCATGTTTATTGTATGATAATACTGCGCAGACATTCGATTGGCTATTTGAAACATTTGTTGAGTGTATGAATGGGAAGGCTCCCAAATCTCTATTCACAGATCAAGATGCAGCTATGCTAGTTGCAATCCCACGTTTCCTACCAGACACACATCATTTTTTATGTGTTTGGTACATATCTAAAAATGCATTGAAGAATTTGGGACCACTGCTGGGGAACAAGGGCTTCAAAAGTAACTTGATGAGTCTTCTGTTTGATCATGAGGTGGATGATTTTGAACAGTGTTGAAGTAAAATGATTGACGAGTATGAACTCCAAGAAAATGGATGGTTGCAGAAGATATATGACAAGCAGGAGGAATGGGCGCCAAAGTATGCACGAAATATTTTTTGTGCCAGGAAAAAGACGACCCGGTTAAGTGAATCTTTCAATGCGGTATTTCGTAGGTATTTGAGCACAGTGATGAATATGGATCGATTCCTACATAATTTCCAAAGAGCAGTAGATGAGTTGCGCTACAATGAGTCACGTGCAGAATTTTAGATGCTTAACACAGTGCAAGTCACCGAACGGTTGGAACCGCTCTGTCACCATGCGACAGAAGTCTATACTCCCACAATGTTGCGTGCTTTTATGGACCAATATATGAAAGCTGGATGGCTTAAGTTTGACTGTCTTAGGGAAACTATTGGCACCATGGAGGTTAAGGTACACGAATGCAGTTGGGACCCATCACATAACTGTTTAACAACACGGCATCATGTCATCAGAACGGAAAATGCGGTTCACCAGTGTAGTTGCAAAGGATTTGACTTTATAGGTGTCCTTTGTAGTCACATTATATGGGTGCTGAAACATAAGGGACTATTCGCTATTCCTGATGTGTATATCATGGCGAGGTGGAGAAAAGATGCTAGGCAGTCAGTTGCGTCGATTACCAGGTTAAACACTACGGTTGATTCAGCCATCCTGAATGTGATCAACAACAGGAAATATGTACACAGGATTGCGTCATTGTGTCAGCATTACGGGGGTAGAACAAAATCTTGGCCAATATTTGAGCGTTATCACGACGAACTAGAAAAAGAACTAGCGACATTGTCAGACGACGACGACGGTTCTCCTGGGGTGGGGAGCGCTTCTGGCCCCGTTAGCGTAGGTTCTGGAGTGGGGGTAGAAACGGGGATTGTTGCAAAAGGTTTCAAGATGCGTTAAACGAAGCATAAAGGTAACAAGCGATTGAAGAGCGGACTTGAGCTACGGAGTTCACGAGGTCGTGGTCGTGGGGTTGCCCGTGCGTCTTCAAAACCAATTGCTCGTCGTTTGGAATTAAACGATGAATTGGACGTATTGTCCTTAATTTGATGCACTTACAGCTTGATTTATAATTTATATTACCTTTATATGTTTTTCTAATTCAGTTATTTGAAAGCAATTAACACTACAAGAAAAACCGCCTCTGCCCACGGAAGCAGTCGTGGCATAAACGCTTAAGTTTCATCGCAGAAGGCTTTCCTCCACGAAAAGACGTCGTCGAGCTCTGGTGGCTATTGAAGCGTGCAGGCAGAGTTTCGCTGACGACCAAATATTTTCGTCAGCACCCATCACGCTGTGTCCACTGTGGAAGACGTTGGAGAAAGTCACCGATCTACGTCGCGGTTGGTCGGACCTCTGCCCACGGTAGCCCTTACCTGACGATGACCAGTCGTCGAGAGAGGTGAGTCATTGCCAACGACCTTCAATTCGTCTAGAGATTTGTCACCCCACTGCAGACGAGCTCCGATTCGTCGAGAGAAGTGTCACCCCAATGCGGGCGAGTTTTGATTCGTGAACAGAAGTGGGTTCATTGTTGACGAGCTTAACCGGCGCTATTTCCATATGTTTAGCACCAACGACGACGACGGGAAATGTTTTGGTAGAGAAAAATGGTTGCCTAGGACTTCAGCTTCGGTGGAGAGAAATGGTTGCCCACGACTTCAGCTTCGGTGGAGAGAAATTGTTGCCCACGACTTTAGCTTCGGTGGAGAGAAATGGTTGCCCACGAGTTGCAGTGATCGTAGTTGCATTTCTTTTTTTTTCTAATCGATCGTAGTTGCTTTTCTTGTTAATCGGTGGTTTGCTTTTCGGTCAAACCTGATTGTAATTGGTTGGTCAAAGTGTTCTGCATTTTTTTATTAATTATCTCATTTTAGTGCAGTTGGTTTTCGGCATTTCATTTCAGTGTTATTTTTTGCTGACTCTATTTTTTTTTCCATTTAGCTCACGACATTCCTCCATTACTTCTACTTATTTCACAGATACTAAGAAAATAACAAAGCTATGGAGAAACATACGAAGTTGCACTTATAATAGATTAATATCCATATCTATATAAGTTCATATCATATTCAACAGATCTTCATCAGATGTATAAATCTGAAAATCAAATCGAAGCTACAATTCAAATAAAACCAGAATCCATATCTAGGGGTCTAAATTTTGCGACATACCCTGATCTCCCTGAGTGCTCATCTGGGATCCAACTAGCTTGTTCATCTTTTCATCAAATGATTCAACATGTGCCATCAATCTTTGCATGTGTCCCCACAACTCATCGTATTTCTCATTACACGCCACTATCTCACTTTTATATTGTTCTACTTGTTCAGTGAGATAAGTGACATGAGATAAGCGGGAGGTCGGAGATGGCTTCGGAATGGCGGAGTTCCCCAAGCCCCTGACGTGTCCAGGTTTGTGACCCAGTACTTCATGAAACACTTGCTTTGCCACCTCCAAGTCAACCTTTTCGGGGTCACGAAGTGCAAATAACCTCATCATCTCTTCCTATACAATGTGGTGGCAAAACATATATTAGAAGCTTTCTATTCATGCCTAACATCTTTAGCTAACAATATAACACATGTTGTCCACTTGCATAGAGTTATTAACAGAATTTACTAAACATAAAGTTGTTATTTTCACAGCTTCACATTATACTACTTGGCACTACGACTAAGTGATACTTACATATGTGGCCTCTGCCACCTTATTGATTAATTTTCCATCCAATCTTCGTGTGTGGGATCGTTTGTAGAATTCAATATTTTTTCCTTGCTTTCAGTCTGTATATAATTTCGAAGGCATTAGTTAATGTAAAATACATATTTGTTAGAGTAAAACCAAGACTAAATATTGTAACCTTCTCTGCGAACATGTTTTGCAGAGACTTTGATCCGAAAGTGTGAGGCACTTTAAGCTTCCTCCTATTGTCTGAATTCGTCTTACAGAGTTTCTACAAACAAAAGTTTGGATCAACATTCAAATTTTCTTGACAGGTGTCTATAATTAAAGCACCATAATGAGCATAGCAATTGAGAACCCTCTATAATTAAAGCTTCGAATGGATAGAAAGAGAGATGCAGATATCTCTATATTGGCAATTCGGTATCATTTCTCAGTTGTTTTGGCTTTGAGCCGTGTTCAAAAAGGAAAGAAAAATCGTTTAAACAGCTAGATTGTCATGTAAGAATTTCGATAGAACTAAAATACTAATGCCGTGGAATAATAAGTGTTTTATTCGACCTAATAGATTCATGTTGTTACCTCCTGCTATAGCATTTCTAGTACCACCACAAAATTCAAATAGCAATTTTCAATACTCTGTTTCATATATTATGTTAAGCTTTAGGAACTCTATACTGACACCATTGTCTTTTCATGGAGAAATGGTAATCAACAATTAATAAAGTTTACTGACGCGGTGTGCTGGGTCAGCACCTTCGGCCACATTCAATAATTAGAGACCAATCACCATATAAAGTTTGGATTCCTCCAAATCATATAACAAAATCAACAAAAATTACGTATATGCGATCAAAGACTAGTACTTTGTCACCATGTGCAGACCAAAGACCCCCTTTTAATTCCCAGTCATTCTTTAAAAGGACAACAATAGAGAAACAAAGTTTTGGCCTGCATATGAAGTGAATATTATTCACCTGGTAGTCCTCCTCCCATTGCTCGCACATGATCTTCCACGTTTCTTCACGCATTTCCTTCGGAGGATTGGCCAGTGCTCCTGCTTTGGTTGAGTATTTCTTATAAATATTATGTAGATCATACCTATAAGTCTTATAGCTGGATGCCAGTTTTGCTTTTATGCATTCGCGGTCCTCATATCTATCCCAATCCAATGTGAAATCTCCCTGTTCAGAAGGCAATATTGACACGATAACAAAAACTTAGAAATTATTTTGTAAGTTAGAGCGAAGGAGATTATGCAAATCTCCAAACAGTCATCCTCGACGTCTCCTTGATGGGCGAGTACAATATAGAAAATAGTACAGGGAAAACAACTAATCAAGAAGAATACCAGTCTTGATCTCTTTCAAAATTATCTAGGTCTAATTAAAATGTAATCTACAATTATACCATTGGAAATGGGTTAAACCAGAAACACGAACGAATGTTTCAAAATGTGGACTTGAAAAGATAATCTTACTGGTAACTTAAAGCAGGTTAGATATGGATAAATAGATAGAGGTGGAGGTGGGAGGGAGTATTTGCAGAGACATCTCTATTTTCAAGCTCGTGCTCAAGCTCAACTTGGGTACCTTATCTTAATCGAGCTGAGCTGGGCTAAGCCAAGCCAATATCAAGCCTCAAAAGTTTCCACAAGCCAAGCTCAAGCCCAGACAAAATCCAGTTGAACCAAGCCTGAGCAGCACACAGCTCAGGTTGTTCACACCTCAAAGTAACACTCAACAGAACACATTTGATGTAATTGCTCACTGCCCATTGGCAGATCACCTCAAAGTATCAACTAATGAATGCAACTAGATGCAACGTTTATAAGCCCTGAATGTTGTTCTCATGGGATCCAAATATCCGGTAACAGAAATATAGCGTGCTTCTCCAAACAAACACTCCACAACCACACAGAAGAAGGGGTCGGACATATGCAATATTCTCGTTTTTGGCTCATTAATGTTCCTAGTGCTTTTCGATGACAATCAACAGCCAAAGAGTTTTGTTGCAGAAACTCAAGAGAAGTACAACATAATGCTGCTTTATTGAAATTGCAGTTTGAGATTATATAGGACTAAAAGTAATAGATAGTTCATGAACAGAAATACATGATTAGAGAAATCAAAGTGGTATGCTAAAATCAAGACTATAATATTTGGAAACTACACAGTGGATATGATAATTCTAAAAAACAGAAATGTTGCAATGGGTATGCTTTAATCTCAATTCAATCTATCAGTTAACTATTGTTATATTCTATTGGTCTTAAATTCATAGAACTCACTATAACTCGGGTGTATAACTCATCCTTATCCTCCTCGGGGACTAGAGTCCAGCACTTGTGCTTCATGTCAGCAAACGTTCGTACAATATAAGTCACCCTTGCAGCAAGCACAAGGGCATTTTCCGCTGATGGTCCCCTCGCACCTGACTGTATACTGACTTGGACACGACCTAGCTTTCGGAGTTTTGCAAACTCTGTGTCCTTCGCCTTTCCCCGACGCCGGTAACAACAACCCAACGGAGCTGCCATAGAACAACAAGATGCAAAGCCCATCAGTAATCAGTCATACACAGTGGGATGATATATAATAAAGTTACAACAAATTCAAACTAATTGAAACAAGGTTCAATCTGAAGTGATTGGTGTAATTGAATGTCAATCGTTTCAGAATATAGTAAGATTAGACATAGACAGGGGTTTTAACAATTTCCAAAAAGACCCGATCTATAAGTTATGCCATCAATGTAGCAATTTGTTAAACACTTGTTTTGTTAACACGTTAGAACAGAACGTGGTGAGATGTAGAAGCCCAGTTGCCTAAAACCAGCATACGGGTTTGGGAATTCTCTAATTAAGATACCAAGCACCACATGGCAAGATAAAAAAAGAATATACTAGAGGTTAGTGGTCACATCTTCTACATTATTAGTGCCAATATATTGGATACCAGAGTCCGGTATCCCCTGTCTATCTAATGTTGGATTAGATTACTGGGTTATGTACCTAACTTGGAAAAGAAAAAAATTGGCAAAAACAGAGTGTGATTTTGAGATATTCGTATTAGTTCAGAAACAAGGTGAGCGGATTAGAGTTGAATTGCCTTGTCAGTAGGTCTGTAAGTACGATATGCTTTTTGAGTTCTCTACAACTCACTAATTGTATAATATAATGCAATAACAAAAGCTAAACATTCAAGGAAACCAAAAACTTATTTGAACACATTGGAAGTGGCATACAGATATTGTGACACATAAAACGCAAACAAATCCAGGTGACATTGTAACAGTTCCATTATATTTGATAAATAGCAAGAACCCACCATAAACAGACCTGGAAAACAAATTGCACATTGTTGCCAAAAACTAGATTAAGCGGTTGATTAAAGGCATAACTGAACAACATTTATTTCACACAAAAGCTGAAACACTCAGTAGCCTAGGATTAAGCTGTATGACAGTTTCTCTTAGAGAGAAATACAGGATCGGCTCATGAGGATGGAAGAGTAATAGCTTCTTACCTTCACTACGATCATCCTCATGAGCATTGGCTCTATCAAAACCACCCATTTGCTCTGCCCATCCGTCTGGTGGCTGCGTAGAGTCGTCCGAATACCCCAAAAATGATTCTGTAACCTAGGCTGAGGCGAAGGCCGGAACGGAACATGTGGGGACGTTTGACCTCCTCCAGTCAATCGTAGTGACACCCACCCTCCTGGCCTCCCTCGCTTCGCCCTTCCAGCCATTCCGACGACGAACAAAGCTGAATAAATGGGGAATCTGACACAGACGAAATGGGCAGCGTAAGATATGGGGAGAATTCGAATGGGTAGAGAGCTCGTAGTTGTATTCCCTATCTAAGAGCAGTTTTATGCGGAAAAGGAGGGAAACCTCAAGTATGGAGGGAAAATGTTTTACAGAGTAACATAACTGTTACCGCTCATATTAAGTTTTTTCATATTAAGGTTTTTCATGGATTTTTTCATATTAAGTTTTTTAACAGATTTCTTCATATTAAGTTTTGCAGAGTAACATAACACGGATTTCTTCATATTAAGCTGTTTCACTATTTTTCTTTTAGGGATAAATACAACATTGATCCTTGTGATTTACTCTAAAATCAAATAAGTCCTTAAATTTTACAACACATTCAATTTGTATCTAAAGTTTAATATTCATCATGGTTTTAGTCCTTCCGGGACCCTTCAAATGTGAATGATTTTAAACTTTATGTACTACTTTTATTTGTTTTAAAATTTAAGGACTTACTTGATTTTGAAATAAACCACAGGGGCCAATATTCTATTTATCCCATTTTAAAAAAAAATTATAAATAGCAGGAAACAAAATTAATTAATTAGTAGTCCTTTGTTTTGTCTCAATCGAAGGCCCTCCTTAATGTTCTTGTTTCTCCCTAAGATTTATTCTCTTGCCGTTACTTGTCCTTTTTCCTTCAATTGTTCTACTTGAAAAACAAAAAGTGAAAAAAAGAAGAAAATTTCCATATTTCATCGTAGTCTACACTTTCAAGATCATATTTCAAATCTGTTACGCAAAAATCGTAGTTTACACTTTCAAGATCATATAACCTTCTCTAATTATTAGATAGAATGCGAAACTGAGGTTCATTTCATTCTCCCAACTATTTTGCTACTTTCATACTTTACTCCCCCAAGGAGATTTCAGAGAACAAAATATCATATCAAACATGACAACATGGCTCTTTCAATTCCCAAGTCACTTTAACACAAACATTTGATGTTTTTGTTTTGTTTTATTTTTTTCTAAAATAATAGCTCAGGTAGCTAAAATGATCTGTCTGCATGCATCTACTGGATATGAGGCTAGACAGAAAAATATCATGGGGTTAGTTTAAGATTCCAAATCAAAGGCACTCTGAAATTCCCTTATCCGCTATGAACTACTGATATTTTTCCCATTTGAAATGTCTGCAGTTAGTGAATTACTTCATTCTTGTCCTCATTCTGCCTCTTCCATGTCCATATTCTTTTCGAATTATTGAAGGAGTTCCCACATCGCTTGTTTTAAATGTATATTCTGCCATTGGTACTAACTTTGGCTAGCAAATCTCCTTTATTCGTTAATGAGAGACAAAAGATGTAGGCCATGATAGTTACATATATAATTAGGCAATGTTCTCCCAAGGCAATGAAATGGACATCAAGCAACATTTCAGAGGCAGCATTTCTTCATCAGAACTCGTGGGTGTGGCTGCATAAGATGCTGCTCGGCGGAAAATGGAGCCTATCCCAAAACCTCTCCTTGATGTAACAGGTGGAAAGGGGCCCGAGTCCGGCTGGCTTTGATCTGATACAGTACTTCATGATTCAGTATTTCCCACAATCTTTGCACACATCAGTGACTTCATAAATATTTGACTAATAAAATATCTACTTCAGAAAACTAGTTAGCAGACCCAAAACAAGAAGTGTGGGAATCCTAACGGGCTGCTTTTGGAAGGGGAAGCCCTTCAGCCTGAACCATCTTAAAATATCTCATCCAGAATCTGAACTTGAGTTGGTGTTTAGAGCATGAAACCCACCACGATAAATTGCAGATAACCGAATACCCAAAACCTCATACCCAATTGTGGTGCAGAAAAAAAAAAGAAAAAAAAATGATCATACGTTAACATTCCACTATGAAAAATAACGTGAAGAACTTTTGATTGCCTTTTGTGCCGCCCATGCCTAATGATGAGTGGTCACCAGTGAGAAGAAAAATCCCTTCTGCAGAAAAGTAACTATTGTTAGCAGTAGTATCATACAGCACCAACATGGAACTGTCTGTAAATCAATTGTATGACATTAAGTAGATACAATATTGACTGTGTTCCAAACCAAAAGTAAGAAAGAAGCATGGGACCTACAGTCATGGAATCCAGAAAACCTCAACTATTTATCCTAAGAAACGCATTTCTAAATCCAAACAAAAAAAGAAGCAGAATTCGTAAAATATTCTGATAGCAATTGCTTTAAGATATCAATTAATAGGTTTTCGAAGACTCAATTAGTTTTAATATGTCCACGAAGACTCGCCCAAAACTAAGGCATGCTTTTATGGATCTACGAGCTTCTTCTCTTCACACAAAAAGAGAAAGAGGAAATATTGAAAAACAAAAAAAAATGAAACAGTAAGGCTCACCTGTATGATCGCGTTGGTGTTGTACATTGTTTGTTCCAAACCCTTGCTATCCCATTCTATATTGGACTCCCGTGTTATGTCTTTAACCAACTGAAGCTTCATCTCCTTGGTAGGAGGATTTGACCTCAACCTATCAACCAATTGATTAGGCATCCATCGGCTAAGTTAGTTATTAATTTCATTGTCAAACTCCTTCCATCCTAAATTTATATGTAAATGAAATTAACAAATTGAAGAATAGAGCTCAAAAGTTTGCTGTATAGACATGATATCTACTCCATAGCTCTCACTTCAATTTCTTTTCTCTACTTTTTCTCCCATACATCCTATTTTGTAAATTTTTTAACAAATTGCAATTTCGTATAAACCTCACCTTTTCACTGATGATTCTCTGTGACATGGATGACTTCTTGCAGGTGCATCCTAAATGTAGTCCTTTAAGCAACAATGAAGATCACAAATGGCAGAAAAATAACGATGGCACAAGCCCTGCGAGAGACAAACCAGAATGGTGGGAATAGACTTAGCACTGGGAGGGAATTAAGTACAAAAATGAATGATACAGACCTTAGTTTTCATGTATCGGCCATTCTAACAAATATATAATGTGCATCAAAACTCTAGAAGGTGCTAAGTCCATTTGCTTACAATAGAGTTCTCTAAATACAACATATTCACATTTCAATATAAAGGGGAATTGCTAAGAAAAAAAATATACAGGGGAATTGAAAACGCCTCTCCAAACGAACCTGATCTGAAAACAAATTCCGATTCCGTCATCTGAGAGTGAAGAGGAAATATCTACCTTAACCGCCTTCCTCCAGCTCATGTACATCCGGTGCAGAAAAGGTGAATTACGTGGACAAGCTTCCTCGACAAGCAGGGAGATCGTGGTCAAAGAGTGGTCCTTAAACAACAACAACGATTATTCGCGAGGAACCCAAAGTCGACGACCTCCACCGTCGATTTTACAGCACTATCGACGAAACCAGATGGTAGAGGATCATTTCGCCTTGCGTCCTTCCTTGACATGGTATTGCAGTTTAAATTGGGCAAGACGTAGGTGGTAAGAAATTTGATTACTAATTTTCTAAGCAGTGTATGCCACAATAAATTTGTTAGATTTATACAAAGGCAGTAGGAAACAGCAAAAGAAACCCAACCAAGTATATAACCCACAACTAAGCAAGATAACCGAGATCAAAGAATGGACCTTCGCCAACGCATATCAGATCGTCGGCCTTAATATCTCACCATAAACCCATTGGCGAAGACAAATTTTCGTCAGTTCTTCATTTCTCTTGACGGACCCAAAACGACGCTACTGTTGACCGAGTTACCAGGGGATAACGACCACCCACCCCGTTGCTGTTATTCGGAGATTCGTCGCTAAAGAACTTGCACCCCGAAAAATCAAGCATTTAAAAGCAGAGGAGTTATTTTAATTGAACGTCGACGGATAGTAAGCAGCGGTGGGCAAAGCTCATGCTTTACTGACGGGAAAGAGGGGACCGCGTTCTGCCGCGTGGCTAATGCGTTGTTTTCTTGTAGTGTAAGCTAACATATATTTATTTTTTCGTAAGTTTCTAACAAGGTCGGTGCTCATGACGAGGAGGATGACGGTGAGGACGAATCCATAAATGGGCGATTTAAGAGCTTTGACGAGTTGTAGAGGTATATTGGTGCAAGGCCTGTTCTTAAGAGTAAGTCGCGACTAATGCAACCAAAATATTGAAGTAACTTAATGCATCACCTTCATGATTGGTATGCTTGGAAAAGTTAAATTTGTTGTCTATTGCTACTACATAAATTCTTTCGCAGTGCAAAGGATCTGATGTTAGAGTCTTCGTGCGTGGCCCAAGGGAGCTGCGAAGTCCTACAGCGAGTTTGGGTTTAAGCAAAGTAACTTAATGCATCAACTTCATGTTCAAGTTGTTGATGGTTCCATGCAGTGTCTCTGCTTTCGAAGAGGTTCTAAATGTTGTAGAATGCAACAATGGGAAGTTTGACTTTGGGAAACTTGTTAAGGAGTTTATTTAGGTTGCAGAAGATAGATAGGTATGGAAAATGTTATAGACCAACAAGTGTTTCGGCACTCTCTAATAGGTGTTTATGATATAATGTATTTTCTCCATATAAGCAGACATACTACAACTAGTGGACGTTTAGTTTGCCATTTATGAATTGGATTCTGTATTGGGTGGGTTCCATGCTTTGTGACTTGAGATGAGAATCAGTTGAACTTTGTATTTGATGCTTCAAGTGTTTGTGGAAGTGAACTAAGACATATCATGTGAACTGAGGACAAGGGTGTAAAGATACTGATTGATCCAAAGGTCATTATTCATGCAATTGGTAACAAGATGGATTATTTCGATGACAAACTCAGGCACTCTGTTCTTCTTCTTTGTTTCATTTTTGTTGTTCATTTTGTGGAGGATGGGTTGTGGGGAGGTGTGGGTTCTACTTGTAAATGGTTGTACTAGAGCTGATCCGAACTTGGCTCATATCCTCTACTTGCAGAGATAGATGAATTGATATTCATTCTTCAGTAAAATATTGACATGATGGGAGGAAATAACACAATTGCAGCCCCAAAGAAGAAGAAAAAAATCATTTAACAGACATGTTATTAGGCGCTGATCCGAACTTGGCTCATATCCTCTACAAAGGAGATGCCTTTAGTAAGGCACCAAGTTAATGGCAATTGCTGGATGTCAAACAAAACCGACAACTGAAGCACACAAAAGAGCCATTTATAGCTTACACAAACAAAAACAATTTACGCTAGCATTAATAATGATCCACTTGGCTTTCCTTTAGATGAAGCATAGTAGGCTGCAAGAGAACTGACAACAAAGAAGAGCCACAACCACATGACTGCCCGTCGGTTGGAATTACGCAGTTGGAATTACTGTTGCTTCAACTGTACATAGTCTGCCCTCTGACCATCAATATCCACCTCGGCTTTCTTCAGGAGGTTCTCATATTTATCCTACTGAGCAATCATCTCCAACCGATGCTGCATAGCTTCGTGCTCCATCGCAGCAATGTGGTCCAAAATGAGCTCCTCGGTTGCAACACATCTCCAGCTCAGCCTTCGTGCTTTCCAATTCACCCTTCGCATAGTCATGGAGTGCCACCTCTCCCCCCTGCGCCCTATCTTGCCTAACCCACCAATCGCACCAGGCAAAGTAGCGGCAAAAGTGATTTTCCCCATACTGCACCAAACACATTGGCCAAAAGGGAACTTAAGTACATAAATAGAGGAAAGACCAAATAAAATTGTTCTTTATTATACAGAACAAGAAATTGCTTACCTTGTATTTTTTACATCCATAAAATTGTTTTCCGTAATTGTGTGGGGTATAAGCGATTTTCTGGACAGCTTCAATTCCATAGAAGCACACAGGTTTCCTCACATAAGTTTGGGGGCGTGTGCCTGAGCTTTCACTATTCGGATACTTTATTAGCAACTGTAGGTATACACAAAAACTTTAGGAATCCAAATGGTAATATAAACTCACTTGTCAGCTGTTGCAAAACCCATTGTGACAAATGATCTAGTCGCAGAACTAAAGGATGGGGTTCCCCTATGTTGACTGGGGCTACTCCTTCCACTACTGCTCAACGAGGTCATTTTCCTGAACATAACATCAATGAGGGAATATAGATGAGGGAGTAACTTCGAATGAAAACTAGCAAATACTAAGCCCTTTCAACAACCAGTTATTAACTAGCTCCACACAAAGCATCAGTTACGAAGTAGCTTAGAAAAAAAAAAAAGTAGCTCTAAACATGAACTGCTGAACCCTCACTTGATTCAGAGTGCTAATTATTAGCTAGCTCTACACAAATCATCATTTAGCAACAAAATGCCAATCAACAAAATCTAGGGGCATGAAACCAGGGGCACAAGTACCTCAAAAGCTTGTCTTAATGCCAATATTGAGTTTCGAGGTTTCACGTTAATATTCCATAAGGTCCAAGTCAAGGTTTGTAGAATTCGAATAACTCGCAGCCTGACCTGGGCCTGAGAAAATTTTGCGCCCACATGGGTCCTGTCCCGTGCTGGACGTTCTAGGTACATGGCCGAGGCTCTGAAGCCATCTTGCTCCTATTTCTTGGGCAGCTATAGGTGTCAAAGATCTCATTCGGCTTCTGAACTATGGAACTTTGCAAACTTTGACAAAAAGACTATAATCTGCCTGACCTTGACTTGTCCCCATAAAAAGAACAAAAAAAAGTGAAAAACACAATTTATAAGCACCTGGAAACTCTAGGATGGTAAAAGCCTCAATCCATCTTTAAGCAGTAATTCACTTTACCTATTAGATCATGGGTTTTGCGTGGCTTTCATCTTTTACAATAACTTGTTGCAACTTCCAAAAACATTTACAACCGGGTTCCTCAACATCCGACCGGGTTTGGAGGGGAGAATCAATCATTTATTCGGTGGCAAGCAGGGGAGAGTCGGATTTGCTACGGGGAGATCCTGACCTCAGCTCCACACCGCTTCACACCCTAACACAATAACCCATCTCCATGTTTTAAGTTCTATTCCGTCCACAAAAACATATACATGCAGCTTTCTGTTGTATAGAAGCACATTTATCTTGTGTTCAAAGTGAGAAATGAAGTTTCAGCTCCACTGATACAACTTTTCTGGAAACTTTTATGCAAATTCACACGATTCACATTAGAGAAGCTAGAAAATGACAAAGCCAGAAATGATACAAAATTCAAGAAAGAAACAAGAAATAAAAAGACCCTCAAAGTTCGAACTTGACATAAAATGGACAATTTTAGCAAAAAATTGCAACGTCCACATGGAACAACAAAAGAAGGCAATTATTTTGAAAGCACACGATTTTGATCACGACCGTTCAACCCAACTCTGCAAAGTCACACAAAATGGACATTTGGACCCCACCAAACTAAATCCAGCAGGTACATATGATCTCAAGTTCCTTTCGTGAAAAGGAATGCAGCCAGAACAACTCCAAATGGCACCAACGTCATTCCGCCATGCCTGCTGAGGCTCACTCCACCAGACGCATCCACTTTTGCTGCTGCACCTCCAGGCAGACTCTGATCATCATCTGTAGCATTCTTCTTTGCCTTTGGCTTTGATGGTGTTGGTGTTGGGGCAGCTACTTTAGCCTTGGGAACAAAGATGTCCATTGGAAGAAGCACTTTGTCTACTGCATAAATAGCAAGCTGGCTATCCGAGTAGACTGTACCGCCCATTGTGGTGTTCACAAGGCCAGTCGAAATGTTCACTTGGTTGCCAGCAGTGGTGACGTTCAGAGGGAATTCTCCGGCTGTGGTATCTCCGGCCTCTGTCGGCACTGGATTGCTTAGAGTCTGGAAGTTTGACAGAGTAACAACAGTGTTTAAGATGTGAAATTGTACTAGTTCGGTCTTTTGTAGGTCAGACAGAGAGTTTATGGTGCCCGGTTTGAGGTTCGAAAATGCGGCATCAGTAGGAGCAAAGATGGTAAACCCAATGTCTGAATTGTTGAGCTGCCCGAACAATTGCTTGGCCACTCCCGTACTCTTTAAGAGGCGGATAAAGACTAAGTAACCCCCCGCCTTCGCTAGGATTTTTGTAACATCGAGGGGACCCTTCTGTACCGGCACCGTGGCGGACTGCACTGGGGCATTGGCAGACTGGACTGGGGGACTCGCAGGCTGGACTGGGGGATTGGCGGGTTGAACTGGGGGATTGGCAGGTTGGAGTGGAGCATTTGCAGGCTGGGCTGGAGCCGCGGCGGGCTGGGCTAAAGTTGTGATACAGTGCAGGAGGAAAACAAGGAGAACTGAGAGGGAAAAGAGAGCAGCCTGCTTTGACATCTTCGTAGTTTTTATTGATCAATGGAGGGCTGCGTTTTTCTTGGGAAAGTTTCAACTGCAGGAGTGGTACTGCTTGCAGGAGGGTTTGATGTGTGAGTGAGAGGGAGGATACGGCTTTTATTAAGGCGGGGAGAGAGCAAAGTTAGGTGAAAGGGTAAAACTCTACTAGCAGATCCCAAGCTGTTTGCAGATTATCTGTCTCGGAAAGGTGGAGGGAGGCATGGATAGAGTGAAAGATTTTGCTGTTTTAGCAACTTGTTTGCTTGGGAATGCAGGAAAAATAGAGGGGATCTGGATTGTGTGCGGGGGAAAATAAACATGTATAAATCATTGCTTTTGCTTTCACATATGATTACTCACAGCTGAAAACACTCCTTAATTTTCTTGCAACTAGTTTAGGTGAGAAAATAGAAAAGGAAAGAAAGGAGACATCTTAATCTCACTCCTGATCCAGATTTTGGTTCCTCAAATTGGATAACTTCACCAAACTAGATAGCAGCTCAATTAGTTGCAATGGGGAGTGGGTGGTACTCTTTCATTTATCGAGTTCCTAAAGAGTGAAAATAGTGAGTCTCTAAATATTTAAGGTTCCCTTCCAAGTTAGCTTACGAATCCAAATTTCAACAAGTTTGAGGAAATATTTAATTACAATACTAGTAACAGTAATAATCAAAGTCCATGTGATGTTAAATAGTGTGAATGTTCTAAATCCATCAATATATATGAATTTCTTTTTTAATATCTAAGTAATTACATATATTTTGAATTAATCATGTTCACCATTGTCAGCATAACTCAAACTAGGCACAAATGAAAAATGATCAGATAAATAAACGGGCATAGGTTTCTTGAACATCGATATATTGTGGTTGGGATTGAATTCATAATTGGACAAGAAACAACTCTAATTTGTTGCAATTTGTTGCTCCCATTTAGATAGAGAAAGACATAGCACTCAGTGTATATTGTAGGAAACACACTACCCAAAGTAATAGGGACAATATTGATCAATGTTATAGTGGTTACCCGTTGTGCCAACACCAAATTGGAGGATTCTCGTCTTTCCTAATTTTGAGTTTAGAGGTGTAATTGTACTAAGAACTGAAATATGAGAAATAACTCCTCATATTGGTTTCTATTATTTTGATTAAATGTAAATTACTTCCAACTTTGGAGGAATTTTTTGCTTCAATTTTTAGATACCACATCTTCATTGCAAGTTTGATGAGGGAAGGGGTGCTTAAGTAAACAAAAAATTAATTTTTGTTGTTCTCGATCGACCCAATAAAAAATAAGCCTAATTAATCTTGAACTGGAATTGGTTTTTGAGCAGTTAATTTTTCAAAAATTATATACTAATTAGGCTATTTTGGCCTTTTATGGGAACACATTTGCACTTATTTTGGGTGAAAATTGAAAAACTAGAAATAGTTAGCTCTTTTTTTACAAACCTTGATGAATATATTCTACTGCGTATTAGGGCTGAACAGAACCGGACCGCAGACCGGACCGGACCGGAAAACCGGACCGGATTTGCGGTCCGGTCCGGTCTTAATTTTAAAAATGCGGTCCGGTTCGGACTGGATTTAAAGACCGGATTTATCCTGTCCGGTCCGGTCTATATATTTTTGAAATGCGGACCGGACCGCATTTCATAAATTTTTTTAATTTTTAAAAAATATTACCGCACTGCGCAGTGCTATTTGCACTGCGTAGTGCGCCTACAGGCTACTGTGCAGTGCTATCTGCACTGCGCAGTGCGCCTGCGTAGTGTCATAATTTTTTTTTAACTTTTTTTAATTTTTAAAAAAATATTACCGCACTGCGCAGTGCTATCTGCACTGCGCAGTTTCATAATTTTTTTTAACTTTTTTTAATTTTTTAAAAAATATTGCGCAGTGCAGAGCAGCTCGCACTGCGCAGAGTTCTGCGCAAATTTTTTTTTTTAAAAAAAAAAATTTTAAAGAATTTAAATCCGGTCCGGACCACTTAAGTGGTCCGGACCGGACCGTATTTTTTAAAACCGGACCGGACCGGACCACATATAAGTGGTCCGGTCCGGTCCTTTAATATTGAAGGACCGGAAATGGGGTCCGAACCGCATTTCCGGTTTTCACCCCTACTGCGTATAGACTGCTGCTCGATCTGGCCGCCTATGATTTGTCAAATACATCTCTCTTTTTTTTCTTTCTTTCTT
Organism: Myrica gale; assembly: GCA_963930655.1. Classification (NCBI taxonomy): domain Eukaryota; kingdom Viridiplantae; phylum Streptophyta; class Magnoliopsida; order Fagales; family Myricaceae; genus Myrica; species Myrica gale. Next base: position 10,909,463 of record OZ005618.1, read on the forward strand.
TCTTGAATGTCAAATATATCTCACTCATATCTGTTGTCATAAATTATTGTTACATTACTGGAGAATTTCCAAACCAATTATTTAGTGATGCAATCCTCAGAAGAATTCAGAAGATCAAGCTTAAACTGCAAAGTTGCTCTCTTTTTTCTGAATAAAACTGCAAAGTTGCTCACCAATGAAGATTGTTGAGCTCAATCTTGGAGACCAATGGTCCAAGTGATTGAATTCTTGTAATTTTTTAGTAACAAGGTGGAAGCTGGGGCAAGCAACTTAGCCTACTCTTCCTAGGCGTGACCATAAAAAACTTCAACCTATTGCAAAATGTTCGGATTGAATCATAGCTACCACCCCTTGATTGGTTCGCTTTGCTTTTACCCTAGACAATTCATCTTCGTTTGTTGTATGATATCCCCTACCACCATGGTGCTCTGGCTGGTATAGGGTTAAGACTGATTGTACTGTGTACAGTACTTGTTTATAATACAATTGACGAGAAAAAAAATTAATTTAAAACAGGATAGCTAAGTATCCCAAAGAGAAAACAAATACCATGGATATGTTTGGTTTGAGTAAAAATGTAGGATTTTAGAGAAGTTGTGAATATTTATGTTGAATAGTATTTTATTGATGTTTGTATAAAGTTGAGAGAGAAATGATTTAATGTAATTGTTTAATAAAAAAAAATATTGGAATTATGTGAAAAAAGTATAGAGAGAGAAAATTTATATTGAATAAAAAAGTAAAATGTTGTTGGAGATTGTGTAAAATATATTGGTGTTTGTGTTTGAATTCTAAATATGTTCGGTGGTAATTTTGTGAATGTATTTGAATCCTGAAAAAATGTAGAAAATTAACCTAATCCATGTATTGAAAAGTTATACGAATTTCTTAGGATGCATATAAAGCTGGAAAGTGAAAATGACACAACGAATTATTAACATCAATCAGGGGAAAATAAAATAAAATGAAACAGCAGGTAAAGCTCAACAGAGAAAGATGACAATTATTTGAAAGCACCCGGCGTGATAACGACAAGCGCTCAATCCAAACCAGCAAAATCTAGACTAGTAAACAATTCTGCCCCCCACAAAACTATATCCAGCAGGTACTTGTCATCTGGTTTTTGTTTTTGTTTTTTATTTTTCTCTTCTTTTTAATCAGGACGAAAATGCAGCAATCAAAAGAGCAACTCCCACGGCCACGGCCTCCATTCCATGCGTTGTGAAACTCACGGCACCCGAGGCAACCACGGTAGGAATTGTACTAGTAGTACTAGTACTAGGCTTTGGACTGCCTGCTGTCTTCTTCTTGGCCTTGGGCTTGGTTGGGGCTGGTGCTGGGGCTGGTACCGGAGGCTTTGCAACGAAAATGTCCAGAGGAAGAAGCACTTTGTCCACTTGATAAACAGCTAGCTGATTATCCGAGTATATTGTACCAATCACTGAGGCATTGACTAGGCCGGTCGACATGTTTACTTGGCTTCCCGTAGTGGTCAGATTCAGCGGGTAATCACCAGGGTTTGTATCTCCCGCCTGTGTTCGCACGGGGTTGCTCGCGGTTTGCAAGTTTGACACAGAATAGAAACTGGGCAAGACATGAAACTGTATAAGTCGGACCTTTTGTTCGTCGTTTAGGGAGTTTAAAGTGCCCGCCTTGAGGTTGGAAAATGCAACATCATTTGGAGCAAAAAGGGTAAAGCCAATGTTTGAGTTCTTGAGCTGCCCTCTGAGTTGGCTAGCCGTCCCAGTGCTCTTTAAGAGACGGATTAGTATCGTGAACCCACCGGCCTTTTTGAGGATTTTGGTCACGTCAGTGGGGCCAGGTCCTGCCGGGGCAACGGGAGACTGAGCGGGGGCATTAGCAGCCTGAACTGGAGAATCGGCAGGCAGAGATGGGGCCTGAGCTGGTTGGCCTAGAATTATGATGCAGTGGCAGTGAAGTACAAGTAAAAGTGAGAGGCAGAAGAGAGCCTGCTTTGTCATCTTTGTATGCAGGGTGCTTTGCGTTTTTGCTTGGTAAATAGCTAGGCCTTCGGAACAAGGTGATTAGTAGTAATGCAAGTGTTGCTAGTTGCAGGAGTGTTTGATATGTGTGGGATGGATCAGAGGGGGCTTTTATTACTGCTCGGAGGGAATGAAATCAGGTGAAAAGAAACAATCTTAGTACGAAAACGTCAGTTAGACGTTAGCTGCTCATCATTCTGTGAGAGATGAAGAAATGGATAGATAGAATAAAAGATTTTGCCATTTTAGCCACTAGTTTGCTTGGGAAGGCAGGAAAAACATATACGGATCCAAAATGTGTTTCCGCTGATAAAGACGTGCGCATATGATTGCCTAGCTCTCGCTTGTGGTGAACCTTAGCTATAAAACTCATTTGTCTAACGCGATCATCAGGACACACCCAGTTGTTCAGCTCCTTCCATATACCCACCGTAAAATCCGTTTCTCAGGTAGGTTTCGATTCATCCTCTTTCTAGCTCTTTGTTTGATTACATGGGAACGGAGGAAGTGTTTTTATATGTTCATAAACAGAGTCTTTGGAAGAATAAAGAGGAAACAGAATAACAAAGAACTAATTTGATAGACCTCCTTTGATCGAGAATACTTGAGAAATATCCTTGACGAGGATATTGTCTAGGATTGAATCTGCATTTCTCGCACTAATCTGGGCTATGTTCTCCTTTAACTCACTGATTGACCCTTCATGTCATCCCAAATTTTTCGTGTGTTAGCGGATTCAAGGATCAAACAATGGTCTTGTCCACTGTCCTCTGTTTCGCTGTTGTCACTGGTCACTGTTCTCTGTTTCAACTCAAGGACTCCAATGTACCTACTTGGGGTGTCTTGGAGAGCTAGAGCTTGCAAGATTTGGATTCCCACCAGTTTATATCATGGTTAGAGATATTTATACTTCTCCTAATCAATACATAACTTTATGCATGCATGTCACGCATAAATAGTACATGTTTGTTTCATGCACTTTAGTGACTGTGGAAGACTAACTGATTAATATTTTTTTCCATTGAAGTTTCTCTTTAGTGAACTCTAGAATATGTTCTACTCTCTTTTAGGGTTTTTTTTCCTTAGATATCTGTAAAAAAGTCAGAGTGCGAACATATCTTAACTTAAGAGTCAGAAATTGCAAGTTTCTAATCAATGTTGCACATGAATGATTACGTAATTGTATAGCTGCCAGTCAACTACTTGGAATTTCCCAATCTAAATCCAAAAACCAGAAGTGAAGTAAGGGTTATGACACTTTACAACAAAGCAGCTAGTTTCGTACTTTAGCCAACAGTAAAGCTAAGCCTGGATATCTAGGGATTACTACTATATAACAACTAGAATTGTGGTCCTTTTTTTGTTTGTGTTGTCCCAACCCTTGTGGTCTTTTTCTGTTTGTGTTGTGACTTGGCCCTTGAGGTCAGTGTGTATCCCTGCCCTTTTGGCCTGTTTATGGTTGCTCTACAGCCCTTGTGGCTGTTTATGATCCCAGCGCTTGTTGTCGCTACCGTATTACTATGCCCTAGAAAAAAAAAATAGAAATAATGGTGAACCTAGGGTCTCCCCCCAAAAAGGAAAAGAGGAGAAAAAAAAGTGTTGCCATCCCATAACCCATTCCCCCACCATGAAAACGAAACAACTTAGCTCTCTCCTCCCCACAAAAAACTGCCCCCTAGTAAACTGAAGTCTTACATCTGGCTTGCCAATAGAAATTGCTGGTTATATTTCATGATCTTTCACGTACAGCAGAGCATCAGATGACCGTGTCCCATGTTCCCTTTAGAATTTACACCGACTTGTAATGCAGTACTACTCTCGGTCATGAGTGTCAAAATCTCTCTGTTGTTGTAAATATGAAGCTTAAAGCTACCTGCACTTGCAGGACTTTGGGCCCTAATGGAAATCTAAACCAACCGAAGGTGTGCGGCCGATATTTGGTCCCATAAAGCATAAAATGGCCTCTCTGTTTTTTTCTTTTTTTTTGGGGGGGGGGGGGGTGAGGGTTGTGGGTGTGCGTTGGATCACAATCGGGGTGTATGGGCAAACTTGTAGCTACTGATATCTATCCAACTGAGAGCTATTTATCAATCGCTCCCTGGCAGAAAATGGGGGAATTTGTTGGGGAAACAAGACCTACTTTGAAAAGGAAGCTCTTATTGCATACACCAACAACTCCTTACAATCACTCTCTCTATTTCTCTCCTCTCTAATGGTCGTACAGTGCAATTTTTCTTCATGCTCTACATGTCTATTTATATGGGAGGGGGGGATCAACACAATTGGCTAGGATAAGGTTCAAGTTGGATAAGGGCAAGCTTGCAACTTGCGTGGATAGGATAAGGTCAAGCATGCATGGATATGGAACCTTCAGAATTTCTGTACACTATTCCGGCACAGCACTCCTTACGTTCATGTTTCACCATGCCTATGCGCTGCAGTGCTGGCCTCATTCTGGTATGCTTTTCTCACACAATATCGTCTGTTCTATGCTACATTTAATTGGAACTCAAAAAGGAAAGTTGAATGCTCAAATCCACTGACACAACTTCTCTTGAAAAATTAAACAAAATTCTCAATTGCATATATAGAAACTGGGAAGGCAAAATGACAAGGAAAGAAACAAAATAACAATCATCAAACTCAAAATTAAACCTGTCTGTTCTCATCTCAAACTGGCATCATACATATGGGACGGAAAATGGCAATTATTTTGAGAGAACTTGGTGTTGATCAGGATCGTTCAATCCAACTCAGCAAAATCATATAGGACTAGACTATTGGACCGCACCGAAGTATGCCCACCTAGTGCATATGTAGGCAAGATCCTTTTGTCACAAAGACAGTCCTGCAATCACAGCAACTCCAATGGACACCAAGATTCCGTGACTGGTGAGACTCACTGCACCAGATGCATCCACTGTAGCATCACCAGAAGGACTGTCTGCAGTCTTCTTCTTAGTCTTAGCCTTGGGCTGGGACGGTGCGGGTGCTGGTGCCGGAGGCTTAGGAGCAAAAATGTCCTGAGGAAGAAGCACCGAGTCCACTTGATAAACAGCTAGCTGATTATCCGAATATACTGTCCCGCCCACGGTGGTATTAACAAGGCCACTAGTGACGTTCACTTGGTTGCCGGAAGTGGTCACATTTAAAGGGAACTCGCCGGGGCGGGAATCTCCTGCCTGTGTCCGTACCGGATTACTCACAGTTTGGAAGTTGGATATAGAAAGAAAAGTGGGTAAGATGTGGAACTGTATAAGCTCGACCTTCTGTTGGTCAGTAAGACCATTAAGAGTGCCTGCTTTGAGGTTCGAAAATGCGTTATCGGTTGGAGCAAAGAAGGTAATGCCATTGTTTGAATCGTTGAGCTGCTGGTTGAGTTGGAAACCCACTTTGGTACTCTTTAAGAGACGGATTAAGATCGTGTACTGGCCGGCCTTTTCAAGGATTTTGGTGACATTAGTGGGACCGGGTGGTGCGGGCGCCGGAGCCTGCTGGGCTAAAGTTGCGGTGCAATGGAAGACAAAGACAAGAAGAAATGAGAGGGAGAACAGAGACTGTTTCATCATCTTAAGTGGTAGTTTGGGACTCTGGGGAGCTGCCTTTTGCCTGGGAAATTTGCTAATGCAGGAGTGGTCCTTGCAGGAGCGTTTTACATGCGTAGGAAGGAGGGGAGGGTTTTTATTATGGATGATGGAGAAAGAAGTTAGGTAAACGGGTGCAATTTTAGTGACAAAACCTTAGTTGTTAGCTCCTCATATTCGATGAGAGATGGAGGAATGAGTGGATAGAATAAGAGCTTTCCCTGTTTGAGCGACTAGTTTGCTTGGGAAGGCAGGAAAAACAGAGGGGATATCAAGTGGGTATGCAGGCAAACAAAGACGTGCATGATTGCTTTGGTTTCAGTTTTAATTATTCGCAGCTTTAAAACTCGTTTCTTTGCCACAACCTTAAGGAAGAAATTTCGGTAGGCTTCACTTTTAAGGGGATGGGATGAGGATCGTCGATCGATGATGGTTTTGTAAGTTGTGGCCCAACCTCGTGGATGTACGCCTCTGACCTATGCCATCCTCAATGCTAATTTCTCCTTGTGGGGCACCCTGCAGCAGTTGACATTATAACGTACTCTGTTCTCTCTCAAAAAAATTAAATTGCTGTGCTTCCTTTCGAGTAATGGAAATATTGTACTTCTGGCCCATCAGACAAGCAGAGGCCCTGTCTCAATCAGCTTAAACTTCAGTTGCTACCACGGTGATCTCTTCTGGGCTCATGTGGTGCCAAGACTGTACATCTGGACCAGAAACCTTTGCAGCTTTGCTGGTTTTAGGCATGAATCACCGTAATAAGGGAAGCAGAAAACATAAGTCGGAAACTGGGCCAGCCTTTTGTCTACATGATCTTTTCTCCGGCCTCAAACCGAGATGCTTTTGTGTTTTCTTTCCTATAAGTAGATTCGAGATGCAGACTAGGGCTGTTCACCGGTATCGGCGGTGTGCCGTTTAACCGGCACCGTCCACCGCTCCCCGCTTATAAGCGGGGGCGGGGGCGGTTGCTATTTTCACCGAATAGCGGTGAAAATAGCGGTGGCGGTGAAACCGCCCACCGCTGGGCGGTTCACCGCCACCACCGTTAAAAAAAAAAAAAAAGGTAGGAGAGAGGGGGAGAGAGAGGAGGGAGTGAGAGAGGGAGAGGGAGAGTTGAGAGAGAAGTGGGAGATGGAGAGAGAGAGGGAGAGGGAGAGGGAGAGGGAGAGGGAGAGTTGAGAGAGAAGTGGGAGATGGAGAGAGAGGGAGAGAGTTGAGAGAGAAGTGGGAGATGGAGAGAGGAGGGAGTGAGAAGATCCGAGAGGGAGAGGGAGAGTTGAGAGAGAAGTGGGAGATGGAGAGAGGAGGGAGAGAAGATCCGAGAGAGGGAGAGGGGGAGGGAGAGTTGAGAACTTGAGATGGAGAGGTGAGAGGAAAATAGTGGGAAAATAATTAAAATTAATCTAAAATTAAGTATGATTCCTAAAATTCTTTTTTTTATTTCTTTAACAAATTAATGGTTTCTTAATTTACATCTAATGTTATTCTAATAAATGAATAATTTCTTAATTTATATTAAAGTCAAATTCAAAGACAACTCAATAAAATTTGAATTGAAAAATTATCTCTTAATTTATATTTAAAATATTAATTGCATTTAAAGAGAAGTGAAGAAGAGAGAGTAGAGGGAGAGAGAGAGAAGAGAAAGAATTAATTTTGAATTGAAAAAATTACCTAAAATTTCTCTCTCTCTTAATTTTCATTGAAAATCTTAAATTGTATTTAAAGAGAGGTGAGAGAGAGAGGAAGAGCTTGAGAGAGAGAGGGGAGGAAAATAGAAATATAATCATGATTCTTAAAAAAAAATTCCCCATCCTTCCAATAAGTAAGCAATTTCCTAATGTGCATCTAAATTCAAATTCAAAAAAGACAACTCAACAGAATTAATTTTGAATTGGAAAATTATCTCTCTTAATTTGCATTTAAAGCCTTTTTATTTCGTAATTGATATATATGAAAAATTATTAATGAGAATTTTATTTTGGTGATGAGCTTTTTATTTCGCGCATTGTATTATGTAATTAATCATCATGAATTTGAAAATCTCCACTAACCATTAAGGTTTTATGCCTCTCTTTCCCTCTTAGTCTCTCTTTGCCCAAATAGCTAAACGGCCCAAAAAAATGGCCCAAAATAAAGTGGTCCAACTGTAGGCGGTTAATCGCTACCGCCACCGCTAACACCGCCACCGCTAGCCACCGCCACCGCTAACACCGCCACCGCTAGCCACCGCCACCGCTATTATCAAGGGCGGTAGCGGTGAGAAAATTTTTTTCACCGCCCAAGGCGGTGGCGGTGACGGTGGGAGGCATAACCGCCACCGCCACCGCCAATGCACAGCCCTAATGCAGACACTTAAAAGGTCCACGGTAGGGGTGAGAAAGAGTCGCAATTTTTTTTGTTAGATAACTAGGAAAATTACACACAAATCTTAAAAAGGTTAGAGCCCGAACTCACTACTCATGGCCTCCTATTCTATTTAAGTCAATAATTTGATCTTAAAAAAAATCTAACTAAGAAACTTGGGTCCAAATCACACATCTAAAGTATTACCACGAGACTACCCAGGGGGCGTGTAGAGTCCAAAAACTTGAACAGACAATTTTAAAAATTTTTGAAAATTGCTGCATAAATTTCTAAAATTGCACAACAACACAAAAATTGATTTTTAAGACAGATCTTGGACTATACTTTCCTCTTTATCTTCGTAGGGCCAGTTGTTTATAAAGGGCCATCTCCAAGTACAAACAAAGGCCCTACGATGATGTGAGCCAGTGGGGGAGCCAGGAATACATTCAATAGGGGGCAAACTCCTAAAGAAAAATGATAAAAAAAAAATTACAGCGTAATGCAAAAAAATGTCTTAAGAGTTAAAATATAAAAAATTAAGGACTACAAATATTGAAATACGTGTACCATACTATTTGCTGATACTGAGAGGTGGCAATTGGATCCTACGCGACTGCATCTTCTGAAAACGTTGCAAAATAGTTTTGTTCTCAATAGTTTCAAAATTTTCTCTCTCGATGTATATCATCATACAATCATTCAGCTATTTATCTCTCATCTTATTACGCAAGTCAGTTTTGATAAACTTCATTGCAGAGAATACTCTCTTGACGGTTGCAGTCGCAACTGGTAAGACCAATGCCAACTCAATAAGCAGTTAAACAGTGGATATAAAGTATGCTTTCTTGTCTCAACCATCTTCATAGCAAGACCTCCAATATCTTGAAGCCTAGAAAAAGCAGCATGACTTCTCACATAAAAAATGTAGTTTCGAAGTTGATCTCTAAGTACAACACGATCAATTGCTGAGAAATCTTCTGGATAAAACTCAGCAAGATGAAGTAACTTAGCATGATCAAACGCTGAGAATGAGTCTCTTGGATCAAGACATGTTATACAAAGAAGTAACTTTGTACTTGCTTCTGTGAAACGATGATCCATCGCCTGAGCGACCAAATCAATAAATTGGCAAAATACTTCCACACGAAAACGATGCAAATAAGTAATTTTTTGCCTCCACGCCGAGCCCGACCGCGAGTTGGAATAATGTCTTTCATAATGGGTATAATGATAGAATTATTCACACAAAAAGTTGACTTCTTCCAAAAAATCATCTCATTCCTTCTCCCTCAAATCCTGCAACCAACACTTCACAATTCCAACCAAATTCATAGCATTAACAATATCTTGATTCTTTAGTTGTAAGACCTGTGACAATTCATTTATAATTCTCATTATATTTATCAACAAATACATAATGAATACTTTTGAATAAAAATGAGTCTGTTTGTGATTACCTGTGACAATTCATTTGTAATTCCCAATATATTTCTCAATAAATGCATAGTGAATACAAAGTCGAAGCTTTGAATGTTATCCAGTAGACCCAGAGCAGTGGATCTTTGTTCTGTGCAAGTGTCATCCTCTCCTATGTTTTCAAGCACATCCAATACTGCTGACCACATAGTGAAGAGACGCATTATTGTAATGTGATATGAACCCCAACGAGTATCACTTGGTCGTACAAGACTGATTTCTTGATTTTTGCCCCTTCCACTGACAATTTCTCCTTTATCCAATAGCTCCACAACTCAACCAGGACTAACGAACTCAACCTCCAAATGAGCAAAAACATTGAACGAGGTTGTTGCAACATTACGGCATACTGTTCAGAACATAATTCATGGCCCTAGATTGAAATTGATGTTGAAAAAAGAACTATATCGCAAGAGTCGAGACCAAAGCAGCTTCTAGGGTATAGAACTTCTATTATAATGAGTTTGTTTTGAATTTTGATCTTGTTCTCATCTCCGTGACATAATCAAACCCAATAAGTGCATTTTCTGCATCATCTCCAAGAACGTAGATCAAACCCTTAACCCACTCTTTTGATCATTTCACCGATAGAAAAATAAAATCCATAAAAATAAACCATGACAGAGCAACATTGTCGAATACTTGAATGTAAGCTTCAATGACAAAGACCCGGCCATACAGACCCTACACCTGTCCTGTTTCATTTCAGATTGCTCATCGCTTGGAAAATCCGGAAAGAAAATACTATCTAATATTGTGACTTTTCTAAATGGTGAGAAACCGAAAAGCAAAAACCATCTCATTTATCGCATTATATAACAAAATAAAAATGAACTCTTTAACGGAAACTGGAAAAGAATATAACAGTAACAAGGATATTCACCGTACCTCCAATGGCTCCAAAACTTGTGGCTGACAGAGATGCCGACCACTGAGACTTAACAGCGACGACATTGCTAAAGACGGAAAACCCAAACGAAAATCAAGGATTCAAGTACCTTGTCTGGATCCCCCTTCGAGAACCCTTGTTTCTGAAGCTTCCCGAATTATATCTGAAGGTGGGTCTTTGAAAATCATGGACACTGAAAAGTGAAAACAAAATCGAGTGTGTGAAAGTAGAGAAGAGAGGGATGAGGGGATCAAATTAAGGGGTTGGGCTGCTTGGGCTTAAAGGGGCTGGGTTTAAGGGGGCCGTCTGAATTCCAGTGGATGTGACGTGGGGTTGCCCTTAAAAGAAATTACGTGTAAAAATTATTTTTTGGGAGCCAACCGGGGCAATAGACCTGTTTGCAATTAAATTAAGAGGCTTTGTAGGAAGTAAAAACTACTATAAAAAAATATTGAACATGTGTGGTATTTAAGTTAGTTGAATGTATAGTCGTACGGAACCTTTTGTAAATCGTTTTTCGTCTTTCTTCATAGTCCACAAAGCACTCTTCCGTAATTAATTGGAGGAATATATGGTAGCACTCGCCACTCATCGTGTATTCACGTCTTGACTGGTTCAAAAAGGAAGTCTCTCCAAACATAATTGTATGGGTCAAGAAAGCTATTTCTTTGGTATTCGTCCATTCTGACAAATTAATATTATAGTAACCATGCACATCGACATCTTTTCCTTTCTCTTGAGTGTTAAAAAAAAAATATTTGTGCTTTATATTATTTTAAAATCAAGACCCCGTTTTAAAATTAATAATTTTAGGATGGTTGGTCCCGTCGTTTGCAAATTCAGGTTGTGTTTGTGTTGTAATATTTTTGGTATGGGAATATGTGTTGGTATTGGGTTTAGTGAAAAGATGAAGAGAGGTAATTTTTTATATTTTTTATAATTTTTTATATTTTTTTATGGGAGAGAGAGATTATATTGGAGTATTTTATTATGAGAGAGATAAAATTTTGGGAAAAAGTTTGGTTGCAAACGCAGCCTCAGTGTGCCACTTGATCTAGAATAGAAAAATTCGTACGTGGTTTTTGAAGGACATGACTCTAATGCATGCATATGTGACTACTTTAAATATGGATAGAAGTTATTAGTTAAAATGAATATGTCCCTAAAACTAATGTGTTTTGCTTCGGTATGGTTCCTCTCAAATTATCAGCTTGTTCTTTTTGGGACAGTACTGTTCCATCCCAAACCAACCTTATTTTTTGAGACGGACATTTTTTGTCTAACAAAAAAAAAGAGTTTTCGGGATGGTTTTAATTTCTATTCTAAAAAATGAACTTACTTTATTTTTCAGTACGAAATTTAACATCCATCCTCAAAAATTACTTTCTGGGATGATTTTAAATCGTCTCAAAAAATCAAATTTATTACAATGACACAATATATAGGATGCCACAATCAAGCGCACTGTGCACGATGGAAGAAGGAATTTGTTTTATTATCATTTTTACATGTTTGCTAAGTTGAAGAATTATTTATTTTCAGTCCTTAAACATTTTGGGCTTGCAAGCAAATGCTCCCATTTTCCTTCGGTTTTCAGGAAGCTTGGACTCCTTCGATCTTTTCTACTGGCTTGATTTTGATCGGCTTTCAGGGAACTAAAAGAAATTCGTTGCACTCTTCTTGTGAAGAGAAGTCTGAACTGAAGCAAGCTCAAGTCATAAAGCAAACACAGTGTATAGAAGACTCGAGTTAGTTTGTACACGTGTATTAGTACAGCTGTAAACATAGACTAGTTTACTTTCCTGACTTAACTGTATACTCGAGCTGTGGCTCTATGTGTGGTTCTATATAAGATGTAATAGTGTTTTTATAATGTTTAATGAGAAAATTACACAGATATCCAAATTTGTTATGGTATCAGAGCTTACTTTCCCAAACACTTTCTAACTTTCCAAACACTTACCTTCCGCTCTTCCATTACAACACAGTGTTCTAATGGCAACTCCCGAAACCAGTAATCCTATCAGTAATCGTAATCCTACTGATAATCCTACTGGAGATTCTTCAAAGGATGATTATCCTTCTAATCCTTACTTCCTCCATTTTGGTGAAAGTCCTGGATTTACCCTAGTTTCTCAGCCATTGTTGATATCTGGTGAGAACTATCATACATGGAGCCGATCCATGCTAATCGCACTCGAAGCCAAGAACAAGCTCGGATTTATAGATGGATCTCTTCCTCGTCCTCAGGCTACAGATCCTCTGTTCAATGCATGGTCTAAATGCAATAACATGATCTTTTCTTGGCTCCTCAATGTCGACTCCAAAGAAATAGCTGCAAGTGTGATGTACATTTCAGATGCTGCAGATGTGTGGGCTGATATACGAGATCGTTTCTCACAAGCAAACGGACCGCGTATTTTTCAACAACAGAAGCAAATTGCATACCTTACTCAAGGCACTAATTCTGTAAGTGCATATTTCACTATGCTCAAAGGAATTTGGGATGAATTGCATACTTATAAGCCATTTCCTACCTGCTCTTGTGGATGTCGCTGTGGAGCATTACGCTTAGTTGCTGAAACACAACAATCCGAGTATGTCATGCAATTTCTGATGGGATTGAATGATTCATTTGCTCAAATTCGTGCACAAATCTTGTTGTTTATTCCACTACCTCCTATCAACAAGGTCTTTTCCTTGATACTTCAAGAAGAACGGCAAAGAGGAATTAATTTGGCTCCTACTCCTACTGTTGATTCCATTGCCTTGATAAGTCGGCAACCAGCTACTGGTACTCATCGACAATTCAATTCTCGAGCTAAAGAATGACCACAATGCAGTCATTGTGGCAATCTTGGTCACACGATTGACAAGTGCTACAAATTGATCGGTTATCCCCCTGGCTATCGTACTAAAACCAGACCTTCTTTAGCTACTAATGTCACTGGTTCTAATCCTTCGAATTTTGCAGATTCACTGTTTGAACCAATTTCTCATTCTAATTCTACGACACTGCCTTTTACTCCTGCACAGTGTCAACAGCTTCTTTCGCCGATTAATTCTCAGCCAGCCTTATGTGATGAATCTGCTGCCTCTTCTGCCAATCTAGTGCATAATCACAGTATGGCAGGTAATCAACCTTTCATTGCTTTGTTGTCATATCTTCCTAATACATATGCACTTTGGATCATTGATACATGTGCATCTGATCATATGGCCAATTCAATCAGTTTGTTTTCTTCATATATACTTCCTTGTGATTCCACAGTGAAACTTCCTGATGGTCAATCAGCTGTAGTTTCTTTTACTGGAACAGTTTCTTTATCTCCAACATTAGTCCTTAAAAATGTCCTCTGTGTTCCTAGCTTTCATTTCAATCTAATTTCTACCAGCAAATTGACAACTGACCTTCAATGTTGTCTCATTTTCTTGTCTGATCATTGCTTGATTCAGGACCTTATCACTTGGAGGAGGATTGGGCTGGGTAAAGAGCAAAACGGTCTCTATGTGTTGCAGCAACATACTATGAATGTTTCTGTACCTAAACCGTTTGTTGCTTCATCTTCATCTACTTACTTTGATCTTTGGCATTATAGATTAGGACATGTATCTGATTCCCGAATCTCAGTTTTGCATAAACTAGATTCGTCTATTACATGTTCTCCTTCATTTCATTGTACTACATGGCCTTTAGCTAAACAAAGGCATTTACCTTTCAATAATAGTACACATATCGCTTCTAAGCCTTTTGATCTCATACATTCAGACATATAGGGTCCTTTTTCTGTTCCTACAGCTTTGGGTCATCGCTATTTTCTTACCATAGTTGATGATTCTACACGTAGTCTTTGGGTTTATCTTATGAAACTCAAATCTGAAGCTAGATCATTACTCAAGTCTTTTTTCACATTGGTTCAAACTCAGTTTCAGATCACTGTTAAGTGTATTAGAACTGACAATGGTTTAAAATTTATAATGCCGGAATTCTATGCTAGTGTTGGTACAATACATCAAATTACTTGTGTCAAAACTCCTCAGCAAAATGGGAGAGCTGAACGCAAGCATCAGCATCAGCATCTTCTCAACATTGATAGAGCTCTTAGGTTCCAATCCAATGTCCTTTTAACTTTCTAGGGTGATTGTAACCTTAACGCTGCTTATATAATCAGTAGGCTTCCTACTTCACTCTTAAATAATCAATCTCCATATGCTTTGCTTTATGGACAATCTCCTTCTTACCAACATCTTCGTGTTTTTGGCTGTCTTTGTTATGCTTCCACTCTTTCTAGTAATAGACATAAATTTTCTTCCCGAGCTCGTAAATGCATCTTCATTGGTTATCCTTTCGGTACAAAAGGTTACCGATTGTTTAATCTAGACACAAAGACAATTTTTGTTTCTCGAAGTGTAGTTTTTCATGAAAATCTCTTTCCATTTCATGACAAAACTTTTCTTTCTTCAGCTCCTCATACTGCTGATATTTCCCCTTCTGTTGATGCTTCTCATGTTCTTCCTCATATCATACTAGATTTGTCTTCTCCTCATATTATTCCTTCAATTCGTGAACCTGTTTCAGATGTTTTACCATCAGCCATGTCACCTCCTTCTTCACCTTCTATTCCTACCATTGCTTCTCCACCTTCCATTCCTCTTCGTCGGTCCACTAGGAACATAACCATACCTAGTTATTTGTGCGACTATCATTGCAGGCTGTTTACTCAATACCCTTCCTCATCCTCTTCTCAAGTTGGTGCTGTCCAGTCAGGTACTCCTCATCTGTTGCAAAATTTCCTTTCTTATTCCACTCTTTCTTCACATCATCGGGCTTTTTCTCTTTGTCTATCTACTCTCCATGAACCAACTTCTTTTCATGAGGCTGTCAAACATCTTCATTGGCGTGAAGTTATGGCTGCCGAGATCTCTGCTCTAGAGCCCAATCATACTTGGCAACTTACTACTTTACCTGCTGGACATTCTCCCATTGTGTGTAAATGGGTGTATAAGGTGAAACTTAGAGCTGATGGATCTCTTGAGCGTTATAAGGCAAGATTGGTTGCCAAGGATTATACTCAGTGAGAGGGTTTTGATTATTATGAAACTTTTTCTCCCTTGGCTAAGATGGTCACGGTGCCTACTGTCCTTGCTTTGGCAGCTGTCCATAATTGGCATTTGACTCAACTTGACGTCAATAATGCTTTTCTTCATGGTGATTTACATGAAGTAGTTTACATGAGTTTGCCACCCGGATTTGCTAAACAGGGGGAGGATCAGCGTGTTTGTAAGTTGCTTAAGTCATTATATGGACTCAAGCAAGCTTCAAGACAATGGTTTAGCAAATTTTCTAGCACTCTAATAGCTCATGGGTTTGTTCAATCAACCTCTGACTACTCTTTGTTCACACAACTTGCTGGACAGTCTTTTATTGCCTTAATAGTCTATGTTGATGACACATTAATTGCATCAAATGATTCTCAAGCAGTTGATGCCTTGAAAGTATTTTTGGACAACAAGTTTAAGTTGAAGGATTTGGGTGCAATTAAGTATTTCTTGGGGATAGAAATTGCAAGTCTGTTGTAGACATTACTCTATGCCAACGTAAGTATGCCCTTGAGATTCTAGAGTATAGTGGCATGTTACAAATTTTCAATGGAACAAAATGTCAAATTGAGTGCTTTGGATGGAGTATTACTAGAGAATCCTTCGGTTTACAGAAGGTTAATTGGTGGACTCATATATTTGACAATAACAAGACCTGATATTGCCTACACAGTACAGTCTTTAAGCCAATTTATGGACAAGCCTCGTGATACACACTTCAAGGCTGCTACTAGATTGTTGCAATATATAAAGGGAACACCAGGCCAAGGGATTTTGTTATCTGCTACATCTGAAATACACCTGAAAGCATATAGAGATAGATTTTCATAATGTTAGAGAAAAATTACAAGCTGGTGTTATTAAAACTCTGCCTATAAAAACTGAAATGCAACTTGCAGACATCTTTACAAAAGCTTTAGGATATCAGCAGTTCAGTATCTTAGTTAGCAAGATGGGTATTTTGAACATCTATGGTGTTGTCCATCTTGAGAGGGAGTGTGAAGAGAAGTCTGAACTGAAGCAAGCTAAAGTCATAAAGCAAACACAGTGTATAGAAGACTCGAGTTAGTTTGTACACGTGTATTAGTACAGCTGTAAACATAGACTAGTTTACTTTCCTAACTTAACTGTATACTCGAGATGTGGCTTTATGTGTGGTTCTATATAAGATGTAATAGTGTTTTCATAATGTTTAATGAGAAAATTACACAGATATCCAAATTTGTTACTTCTCTCCAATAATTCGAACACACTACTTTTGACAGCCTGGATTACATAAACCAGCAAGTGTATTGACTAGTACTTATATTTGCGCAGTTTTCCATACTTTCTGTGTTGACGTCTTAACTGACTTGAAGGGGGTTTTTCTGGTTGAAACGACCATGTCACTTATATATGGAAGAACAAACCGAAGGCAAATAGACACAGACCAAAAGCTACAAAGCAAAAATAAAAAACACAAAAGCCGAAAGCAAGAGCAAAAGCAAAGACTGAAAAACTCATGATGGTGCATGCTGAAGACATAGAGATAGGAACTTCTCCAAGAAAGAAGTGAGCAGACTTAAAAATGAAGTTTCTCTGAAGATAACATGGGTCAAGAAAGTCACCGCTTCAGTACTTGTGGATATTGAGAAATTAGTATTCTATTAATCACAGTGACATCTTTTCTTTTCTTCAAAGCAAAACAAGTGGGGAAAATTGTAAACTATATATTTGTGCATTAGTATCAGTGTCATAGACTATAATATTTACCCTGATAACATGCATAATATGACATTATATGCTGATAATGAAGATAAAAAGATATATGGCAATTCGTTTAGAATACTATGATATAGCTGACCCTCATTGTAAGAATAATGTCCTAAAAATCATTTGTCTGAATAATAGTTATTTATATGTCACATGTTTATATTTATTTATTGGGTAATATGATATGACATAAGATGTTACATATATATTATTAAGTGACATTGTAGAAAAGTCATGCCAATGATTAATGAATCAAAGGCGAGAAGTATGACCCTTTGATTTCTTGTTCACTTGATGTTTTATTTTAGACCAAGGCATATATTGATGTACAATAAGTCTACACTCGTTATGCCTTTATTTAATAGGATGATAGACTTCATCGTTCAGGTAGTTACTTTAAGCAAACGAGTGGGTGCAATGTAAGAGTATATGTACTGAACGTGATCAAATATGAATACCTTTTGGAAGTGATCATTGATGTTGAGAAGCTATTCAACACAATTGGTTTATTGTATTTTTAGACCTTAGAAGTTTATATGGATCTATTTGTTGTGTACTTGTGCTTTGACCAAGTCATTTGGCGATGATCTTTCTATGTCAAATATTTCAGATAATGTTGGATCTTGTACATAATAAATGAGTTTGTATAAATGCTCAATAAGAAATCTATCAGTCTCTTGATGAGGCAATATATTCAATATATCTGTATAAAGTTGGACTAGAAAACAAATCCACAAGTCAATGGTATTTTGTGAAAATATTTTTTCGAAATTAATATCAATTTTATATATTTATTTGTGAACAAAAAAAATTGTTAACAAAAAAAATTTATTTGACTCATGTGGAATATAGTATGGTGGTAGAATAAATAAACAAATAATTGTTAACAAAAAAGATTTCACAAATAAATCTCAAATACTCGAGAGTAAATTGTGATATGTTAATGGATATGATCACAATTAGTAGGAGCCTAAAATTCGTAATAAAAGAATATGAGGGAGTTAATGGAAAAAGAGTTTTTTCATATGATCTTAAGGCCGAGATCTGAGGTCGATCCCTAACGATCTCATACTATATCATAGCTAGGGTTCAGAAAAAGGCTATAAGATAGATTTTTCTAGACAGTTGACCATTATGACTTTGAGAAACCTTGGGACGGATGTGAGGCGTGAAAAGGAATGAGACAGAGCATTTAGGCTGCTAAGTTGTGAAATCAAAGACTCAAGGTGTGAGATCAACAAGACTAAAAGATTATCGAAGATTGAAGATTCAATCGCAGACAAAGTTCAGATCGATAGTCAGATCCAGGAAGTATAATTTTCCGCAAGTAGGTATAAGAGTCGGGTTAGTTGAACCTCATTCTCTTGAGATCTGTACCATCGTTCTTTAAAATTATTCATGGTAATCGAATTTTATGATTTTATTTCAAAAATGATTTCAAATAAATTGTTTTGTTCTTCAACGTTTTTTTAAATCTTGTGGAGAAAATTTTGATGAAAATCTCTATAAAATTAATCTGATTGATGTGAATGATTTTAAGATTTATATTAAAGCCGAAAAATTAGTTTTCTCTGTTTCTTTATTTATGGTTATGTGATATGTTTGATTTGGATTTGTTTTTCTCTTTCCGTTTTGCGTATGAGATCCATATTAAGAATTTTAATCGTTATTATGTGCTTTTTGATTATGTAGATTATTTCAATATAATTGATTAAATTAAATTGTGAATGATTGAAGCACGCTGTTATTTGGTTTTGCGAAAACAAGTTGGTATCATAGAGAAAGAGTTTCTCTAACAAAGAAAAGGTGGCCGGCGGTATTGTGGGTTGCCACCGCGCCACTGACCGGAGCTGCTGGCTGGCGCTTCTCCTACCAGCGGCAGATCTGAGGAAGTCGAGACACCTCAAGATTGGTCACACCCGTGTGTTACAAGGGTGTGGGGGCTGCCAACAGATGGCCACCAACGCACCCAACGGCAGCATAGTGGCTGGCCACAGCCAGCTAGGGCTGGCCGCCAACCTTCCCCCTTGGGTGCCAAATGCCCTGGGTTAGCCGTTTGGGCCAAACGGGCAGGGCATGTTTTCTCTACGCGGCCCAATAGGTTGGCCCTTTTCATAATTGGGCTGTTTTGGTTTTAAACGTTTGGGCCAAAGAGTTTTTTAAAAGGAGCTTTGTTTGTTTTTAAAAGGAATTGGACTGGCCCTTTGTTATCTGTTTTTAATTATATGGGTTGTTCTGTTTTACCAAGAGTTGGGCTCGTGGTTTTTAAACACTTGTTGGGATTTTTTTATTTTGGGCCGAGAGAAGTTATTATTTTAAACTGTAACCATTTGTTTTAAAAGCCTGGACGTTATGGTTATGGAAATGCAGTTAACCGGCCAAGTTGAAGCCCATGTGTTGTATTATTAACGGGCCGGACCAGACCATGACCCACAAACCGATCGGGTTGGACTCGAATCGGTGGATCAATGGATCACCCGGGTTGACTAGGCAGATCCGTTGACCAACCTGGTTTGACCAGGGTTTACAAAAACCAAAACTTTTTTAAAAAATTTTAAATGCAAGTGCTAAATTGGATTATTTAGATAAAGCTAATTCCATGACCCTCCATTGTTGGTAAATGAGAATCTATTTTATCGAGGGGTTGAATAAAGCTAAAATAGGGGATTTCGATTTCTTAATTTTATAGTTTCTCCTATTTATTTCTTTTGAAGATAAATGAGGGTGTATGAGTGATAAAGGTGTTGACTAAAATAGGGATGCCGACCCATTCCAAAATTACATATCATTTAGACGATGGTTGCACTTAACTAAATGAACATGTACGCTAAAATAGTGAATATTGTGTTTATTTGGTGGTCAAAAGGAAATCAAATGGTACAAATATTTACATACATATTGTTAAGACATGAGATGGATTCGTGACAAATATTTTCTATTTACTTTTACAAGTTATTGAATGGTTACTAAAATAGGATCATGTTTATTGTTTACAAAAGGTAAACGCTCTTGATGCCTACTAATGACACAAAATATAAATGTTATATTCGGGTATTTTATTTGATTGATGTGTCATAGTGGGAGGTACCATTAGTTATTCGAAAACCCGAAACTAATGGATTTATTTATATATACATGTGAATTGATTTCTATTTTTTTGCAGATTTATTATGCGATACTTATACCCTTTGATAATTATGGACTAGGCCAAGTTTTATGTTGAAAAATGAATCTTAGTGAATGTATGCTTACCATTAAAGTCAAATTTAATGTAGTATCCATTAAATTGTTAGTATGTCTATTTAGGCAAAATAGCTCACTTTTGCAATAAGTTGCATGGGTTTAAAGAAATTCGGACATTAAGTGAAAAGGGGAAATCGTGCAGAATATGGAGATGACTGCAAGTGTTGCAGTGACTTCCATATGGAATTATTTATTTGAGTTTACAAAAAGGGAAAATTTTGTTTTTAATGATTATCTTTATATGTGCTAGAAATTTCTGGAAATGTGATTTCAAGTTCAACTTTTAAATTAAAATTGTTTTATTGATTCTGATACTTTTATTGATAGTCTTATTAAATTTTTTGGAAAATTGTGAACTCTGTGAATAATATTGAGAAATATGCAGATACCAGTTATGCAACTCTAAAACAGAGAGGGATGTGAATCCCACTCGTGTGTGGCATTTGAAACTTAGTCATGGTAATTTGGATATGATCCAATGATGACTGAGAAATCCTTTTAAAGTAAAAGGTGTTATAGTTACATGATTGTTAGAGTTGGTGCACAACTGATGTATGTGGTGATTTTTAACCACATAACCAGATGATGATTTTTCCTATTTCATCACTTTTAGTGATGGGTATTCTAGGTACGGTTAACTGTACCTGATGAATCACGAGTCTAAATTTTTGAAAAGTTCAAGGAATTACTGAGTAAAGTGGAAAACCAATTGGAAGTAAGTTCAAGATACTCATATAATTAGATAAATTTTGAACTCATCTTGGAGATGGAAGCATCATATCTTAGTTAATTCCCTTGTTACATCACGACATAATGATGTTGTAGAAATATGAAATTGAACTTTATACGATATTGTTCAATGAGAGATAAGCATAGAATAATTGTCTGTATTCTTTTGGGATTTTACCCAAAAAGGTTCACAGTATTATTTGATAATTTTCAAGTGAACAATTGGTAATTGTCAATAGGAATATTTATTTTAAATAGTATGGCCTAAGTGGAGGCAAAAACGTGACAGTTCTTGATGAAACAGTCAGCTGAGTTAATAGAAAAAGGTAGATAAGATCAGTAGAAAAAGTCACAATATTGAACATATTGATGAGTCTAAAGAGTTCAGAACTCAGTAGCATTAGCTGGAAATCAAGTTTGATGAGATAATTAAATTGTTTGATTTTTTACAAAACATGGATGAGCCTTGTATTGACAAGAAGTCAGTGAGAGTTTAATATTATTTTGGATTCTTTATGTTAATAATATACTGCTCAATTGGAATGACATCGGAGTGATGTCATCAACCAAAGATTTTTTTTATTTTGGAAGTGGTCCACATTCTTGGAACCAAGTTATTGGTAATCGAGAAAATAGGTCTTTGGGACTATGTTGATGAAAACTGGCAAGATATGGTTTGTAGGATGCCAAGTAAGATTTTTACCCTTTGGGCATAATTTCATCTCTCTAAGCAGAGAGGGATAAGGCCAGATACTTATTGATTTAACAAAGGTCCTGAATGTTGGACAGTGGTCAAGCATATTCTCAAGTTCTTGAGAAGAACTAAATGCTGATCTTGGTGCTTAGAGTATGTGCAGTGGGTAAAGGTACAAGAGTTGGAGGAGTTGTAAGCAGTAGAGAATTGATGACTCCACCGCTATAAGTCATAATACATAGAAAGGATGTACGTAGGTATGAGATACATGTATGAATGGTTTTTAGTGCAAGTGGGAGAATGTAAAAATAATGCCCTAAAAATCATTTGTCTGAATAATAGTTATTTAGATGTAACATATTTATATTTATTTATTGGGTAATATGATGTGACATAAGATGTTACGTCGATATTTTTGAGTGACATGTAGAAAAGTCATGCCAATGATTAACGAATCAAAGGCGGGAAGTATGACTCTTCGATTTTTTTTTTCATTTGATGTTTTGTTTTAAACCAATGTGCATATTGATGTACAATAGATCTACACTCGGGGTGCCTCTATTTAATAGGATGATAGACTTCGTCATTGAGTTAGTAACCTTAAGCAAATGAGTGGGTGCAATGTAAGAGTACATGTACTGAACAAGATCAAATATGAATACCTTCTGGAAGTGATCACTTATGTTGAGAAGGTATTCAGCACAATTGGTTTATTGTTTCCTTAGACCTTAAAGGTTTATATGGATCTATTTTTAGTGTACTTGTGCTTTGACCGAGTCATTTGATGTTGATCTTTCTATGTCAAAGATTTCAGATAACGTTGGGTCTTGTACATAATAAGTGAGTTTGTATAAATGCTCAATAAGGAATCCATCAGTCTCTTGATGAGACAGTATATTCAATATATCTGTATAAAGTTGGACTAGAAAAAGAATCCATTGGCCAATGATATTTTGTGAAAAATATTTTTCAAAATTAATATATATTATATATTTATTTATGAAATTGTTTTGGAAACAATTGCTGGTCCAACGAGTTAAAGATCGTGAATTGAGAATTATATGAGTTAGAGACTTAATCGGTGATATGATTTCGGTCCTATTGACTCATGTGGAATATAGTATGGTGGGAGGATAAATAAACGAATAATTGTTAGCAAAAGAGATATCACAAATCAATCTCAAATACTTGGGGGTAAATTGTGAAATGTTAATAGACATTATCACAATTAGTAGAAGCCTAAAATTCGGAATAAAAGAATATAA
The DNA here is from genome assembly GCA_963930655.1 of Myrica gale. Classification (NCBI taxonomy): domain Eukaryota; kingdom Viridiplantae; phylum Streptophyta; class Magnoliopsida; order Fagales; family Myricaceae; genus Myrica; species Myrica gale. The sequence goes on from OZ005618.1 coordinate 10,932,547, forward strand.
AGGTATAAGCAATGTATCTGTTTTTCCATGTGATCTTACGACTGAGATCTGAGGTCCCTAACGATCTCACGTTATATCACAGCTAGGATTCAGAAAAATACTATAAGATAAATTTTTCTAGACAATTGACCATTATGACTTTGAAAAACTCTGTGATGGCTGTGAGGCGTGGAAATGAATAAGGCAAAATATTTGAGCTACTAAGTAGTGAAATCAAAGACTCAAGGTGTGAGATCAATGAGACCTGAAGATTATCGAAGATTGAATATTCAATCGCAAACAAAGTTCAGATCTTTTATTAGATCAAGTAAGTATAATTTTTCGCAAAGCAAACTTTTACTTATGTCATGTGTGGAGAATGAAATATATTTTTCTTTGTTGGCTTTTGATATAGTTTCAGGATATAGAAAGACCCTTATAGAATTTGGAGGAAAATCATATATATCTCCTCATAGTCCATTTTAAAAATAACTTTTCATTCAAGAATTTTGAAAAAACTGAGATTAAGATCAAATCAGAAGAACGTTAAATTTATCATCTTCGTTAAATACACTTTCCACCTCCTATATTTGAGGGTATTGACAAATTGTACCCCAATATTTTATTTTTGAGATATTGAGCTCATTATGTTATCTCTCCCAACGATTTGCACCCGGGAGTGAAATTAGGCATCAAATTAGACAGTAATCCTATCGCCCTTGCCATCGCTAAGATATTGAGAGGGAAATTTGCCGGTAAGAACTTCAAGAATAATGATTACAAGGCAATAAATGTCTGTCTTCAGAGAGATATGCTGGTATTGTACATGTTCAATGATCTGTAGTCAAACATTATTTGAGATTCAAGGGCAATACGATAATCCAACAGAGACTGGGGTCCCATCAGAGGCACGTGTAAACGATTATCGTCTAATTTGACGCCTAGTTTCACTCCGGGGTGTAAATCGTTAGATGAGATAAAATAATGGGCTCAATATTTCAAAAATAAAATATTATGGTATAATGTGTCAACACCCTCAAAAGTTGGGGGTGCAATGTATATTTAACCCTTGTTATATTTTTCAAATTTTCACGGGTCATTGAATTTGAAAATAATGATTAAGATTTGAAACAAAACTAGCTTATAAACAAACCTAGACACGACACCGGTTATTGTGTGTGTGTGAGTGGACGGGTGAGATTAGAAGTTGAGAAATCTAATGGCTGAAAAAAGACCACGTCATTTAATGAAACCGGGTCGGTTTCGCGAGTCGGATTCATTAAATGACGTGACCTTTTTTCAACCATTAGATTTATCAATTTTTAATCTCACCCGTCCACTCACACACTCACAAAATAATCTCAATCACATAATAACTTTTGCCATCTAGACACTCTTAAGGATCATGATCCTTATTACTTTTACGTATTTATCAAAAAAAAATTATTACTTGTACACAGGAATTGGGGGATTCAATGTTATGCATGCTTTGTGGACTAATTTATTAAAAATTCATACCGTAAGAATATTAATAGTTATTAGAAGAAGGGCGTATACCTACCTACGTTAAATGGAATTGATCAGATTGTCAAGTTACTCACAAAATAGAATATCCTCAGTTGGCCCCAAGATAGAGATTTACAAAAAAAAAAAACTAATAATAATAAAAGTAATTTCCTCGGTACACCAAAACAGTAAAAATGAAAAGAAATCCTGTTTAGCCAATTAAAGATAACTATCTGCGTGAGTTTGTTTTGTAAAATTTTAACGTTGTTAAAAGTTCAGGAGTGTATTTAATGAAAGGGGAAGATCTGTAATTTTTTATTTTTTTATAGTAAAAATTAATATTATTTTTTTTATAGTAAAATTTTAGACCGCGTACGCGGCCGAAAATGTCAGCGCGAGAAAGATTTTAGAGCGAGAGACAGATTGTACCGAATCGCGATGATGATGCAGAGCGGGAGCAATGGGTACGGGAACGGGGTGATGACATCGTCGTCTCTGTCGGCGACGAATGCCCAATCGCAGGCTCTGAAGACGTACTTCAAGACCCCGGAGGGACGGTACAAGCTTCATTATGAGAAGACTCATCCCCCTGGTATTCTTCCTTATTCCCACGGCAAATCCGTTTCTCAGGTAGGGTTTTCCTTTCTGTTTTTATTTTCGATTTTTCTGTCTACCCTGGTTGCTTAGTTGAAATAGAACCGGTTGAGTTAAAGGATAGGGAAATTTTGGATCTTACTGGAATTAGTTGAAATAGAACCAGTTGAGTTAAACGAATTTTGTTGCCTTGTTGTTCGTTCCAGAAATGAGACTTGAACGATTCTATTCATAAATCTCTTCACTGAATTTTGGTTTGGCTGCTTAGAATATTAAGGAAAAGTGGTGGAAAATACGATTTCTCAATATTTTTTAGTTCTTTGTTGATCCAGTTTCCTCCAGTTAAGTAATTCACATCCGGATATCCCATAGAAACTCAGTCGAATGAGTAGATGTTTTCATTATCTCGCTACTAAGAAAAGTGCGAATTTTTAGTTTATATTCTTCTTCGCCCACCCCATTTTTGTCAGCAATCAAGTGAGAAATGAATCTCAGTTATTCTGGCTTAAGAGAAAGAGAAAAAATCTATCCTCTGATTTTGAATAATAGAACTATTGGCTTGTGAATTTCAGATAACTCTAGCGCATCTCAAGGAAAAGCCTACACACTCTGGGCCAGCACCTAGCACGAGTGCTAGTGCGAGTACGAGCAGCGGGGTGAGATATGCAGCTGCAAGGCTCTTAGGGGTAGGGGGTGGAAATGGTAGTCGTACACTTAGTTTTGTTGGAGGAAACGGCACAAGTAAAGCTGCTAATGGAACAAGTCGAAGTAGTACGTTAACAGAGTCAAATGGTGGTCATCCTATGCTTAATTCAAATTATGATGGTAAAGGGACCTACTTGATATTCAATGTGGGTGATACTTTGTTTATTAGTGACCTCAATTCACCGGATAAGGTAATTGGATGTCCTTGTGGTATGGTTTTTGGAGATATTTGGCTCTGGCTTAGAATTTATTTTGATGTTGAGTTTTATTGTGTTTAGGATCCTATAAAAGCGATACATTTTAGCAATTCAAACCCTGTCTGCCATGCATTTGATCCCGAAGCCAAGGATGGGCATGACTTACTTATAGGATTGTCCTCTGGAGATGGTAAAAGTTGCTTTTGTATGGTTTATTGGGATCTTTTTTGGAGTAATTTCGTCGTGATTTGCTTATCTTGTATGTTATTATAGTTTACTCTGCCTCTTTGAGACAACAATTACAAGATGTTGGAAAGAAGATTGTCGGTGCCCAACATTATAACAAAGAAGGTTTAGTCACTAACAGGCAAGACTAATTTTGGTTCTTTACGTCTTTTATCGATTGTTCTATATTTGTATCGAGCAGACAAATTTTTCTCCCATGCCAATTAATACAATTATTTTTTGGGGGAAAATCACTTTGATCCCAACTTATGCATCACTCACTTTGAGCCCAAACTTATGCATCAATGTTGAAACTTTGGATGTATATTCAAGTATAATATTTATTGGTATGATTTGTAGGTTGGATCCTATAACTATTTTCTATGTTTGGGAAACAAGCCCATATAAGGAGGCAGACATTTAGAGTATATAATTTTGGTGTTGAAAATCATGACATTTTCTTTTCGCTTCGTATTGTCAAGGGAATAAAATGTATTCATATTGCTTATCAAAAAAAAATGTACTCATATTAGAATACAATGTTCTATATATTGATATGTGTGTGTTTGCCTGAAGTAGTTACTATAATGTAAAAACTAATAAGTCATTTTCAGCAGTCGATGTACCAATATTGCATGGGTTCCAAAAGGTGATGGCACTTTTGTTGTTGCTCATGTTGAAGGAAACTTGTATGTGTATGAAAAGGCAAGCCTCAACTTTGACTATGCCTATTCAGGGCCTACCTTTGCCGTTTTATGCTCTATTGCACAAACTAATTTATTGTAACTTATTCATGATAGTGTAAGGAAGGTACTGGTGATTCTTCCTTTCCAGTTATAAAGGATCAAACCCAGTTTTCTGTGGCACATGCAAGGTCTAGTAAGGTGATTGTTATTTTGAAAGTATTCTGGCTCTTTATTTCATTCAAGTTGCTTGTTCTCTTCTGTAATTTACTACTGATACTCCAGTTTTTCTGTCATAACTCTGTATAAAATGACAATTGACAGGGATAGCACTGAGACAAATAAAATGTGTCGCAAACTGATGAGCAGCGGTAGATTTTTATCAATTAATAAGGTTTTGTCTCTGTGGTATGTCTAGTTCTCCAACATTTGGAGTGTTGTGACCTATTCCAATCTTATACCAATAATCTTGCACTATCTCAAACAAAACTTCATACATAGCCAATTGTGTTGAATTTAAGAGGGGACAAGGGACATCTTAAGGGGCAACACTCTAAAACATTTAAAGCTTCACATATTGGTTGCATACATATATCATGTATCACTAAGTCTTAGTGCAATTTGTTTCCAATCTTTATGTTTATGAGTTGTTGCATGTTTTTGGGGGTGGGAAGAAGCCTTTTAGATTTGAGAATATGTGGTTGAAGGTGGAGGGGTTTGTGGATCGTATCAGGGAGTGGTGGAGAAGTTATGATTTTTCTGAGTCTCCCAGTTTTGTGTTCAATTTGAAATTGCAGGCTCTGAAACGTGATCTTAAAGTTTGGAACAAGGAAGTGTTTGGTGATCTTAGCTCTCGTAAGTCTGGGTTGTTGTCAGAACTATCTTTGTTGGACGGGTTGGATGAGTTAGGGAATCTTGATAATGAGGGGTTGGAAAGGAAGTTGGGGATTACTAGAGAGTTAGATCAGTTGATTGAGATGGAGGAGGTGAGCTGGAGGCAAAAATCTAGAGCTTTATGATTAAAGGAGGGGGATAGATGCACGAAATACTTCCATTGTGTTGCTAATTTCAATAGAAAGTAACTTTATTCCGTTTCTGGAGGTGGATGGGGCAGTGGTGGCGGACCCTGCAGATATCTCGTCGACAATTGTTCGTTATTATTCATCTTTATACGAGGAACCTTTCTCTTGGAGACCTTATTTGGATGGTTTGAAGTTTGATATGATTGCGGGCGATGAGGTTGTTTGGCTTGAGAGGCCCTTTGAGGAGGAGGAGGAGGAGGAGGAGGAGGAGGAGGTGTCAGGGGTGGTTTTTGGTCTTAATGGTGATAAAGCCCCGGGGCCCGATGGCTTCTCTTTAGCATTCTATCAGACTTGTTGGGCGATCCTTAAGCGGGATATTATTTCTATTTTCAATGAGTTTGCTCGGTATGGTAGATTTGTCCGCAGTTTGAATGCTACTTTTGTTTGTACTTATCCCCAAAAAACCAGGAACGGTGATTTCCGTCCCATAAGCCTTGCGGGGGGCCTCTACAAGATTCTTGCTAAGGTTTTGGCGAATAGATTGAAGATTATGTTTGACAAGATTATTTCTCCCTCTCAGACTGCTTTTGTGGGGAGGCACCAGATCTTGGATTTGGTCTTGATCGCCAATGAATGTATTGACTCTCGATTGAGATTGGGTGAGCCAGGGTTGTTGTGTACGTTGGACATTCAGAAAGCCTATGATCACGTTAATTGGAATTTCTTGCTATATCTTTTGAGGAGGTGTGGGTTTGGTGAAAGGTGGTGTCGTTGGATAGAGTTTTGTATATCTACAGTTAAATTTTATGTGCTTGTGAACGGGTCCCCAGAAGGATTTTTTGGTAGCTCTCGGGGGTTGAGGCAAGGCGACCCTCTCTCTCCTTTATTGTTTGTTATTGTTATGGAGGCTTTTTCTAGAATGTTGTCAAAGCTTGCTTCGCAGGGTGTTATTCATGGTTTCCAGGTTGGTGGTGTGAATACTTGTGTTTCTCACTTGCTTTTTGCAGATGACACCCTAATTTTGTGTGGGGCTGAGGTTGATCAAATTAGGAACCTTTGGTGCTTACTTCTATGCTTCGAAGCAGTTTCGGGCTTGAAGGTTAATCATTCCAAGTCGGAAGTTATTCCTATTGGTAATGTTGGGAACATGCAGGGGTTGGCTTCTTTATTGAGTTGTAGAAAGTCTGCTTTGCCTTTGACTTATCTAGGCCTTCCTTTGGGTGCCCGATTCAAAAGTGTGTAGATCTGGGATGGAATTTTGGAAAGGATGGGACGGAGGTTGGCGGGTTGGAAGCGCTTGTATTTATCTAAGGGTGGTAGGCTTACTTTGATAAAATCCACCTTCTCTAGTCTTCCTACCTATTTTTTACCCCTTTTCCCTATTCCAAATATGGTGGCTTTGAGACTTGAGAAATTACAAAGAGATTTCTTGTGGGGCAGTGGTGATAGTAATCACAAATTTCATTTGTTAAATTGGGAGAAGGTATGTTCTCCTATTCAGTTAGGTGGTCTGGGGCTGAGGAGATTGTTTTTGTTTAACAAAGCCTTGTTAGGTAAGTGGTTGTGGCGTTTCGCTAATGATGCTAATGAGCGGGATAGATTGTGGAGGAGTGTGATTGCGGAGAAGTATGGCATTTCGGGGGGTGGGTGGACATCCTTGTCTCCGAGTGGTTCTTATGGGATGAGCCTTTGGAAGCATATCAGTAAGGGTTAGGATTCTTTCTCTAAGCATTTCAGGTTCGTGTTGGGTAATGGTCAGAGGGTTTGTTTCTGGCATGATACTTGGTGTTGAGGGAGGATTTTTAGCCATGCTTTCCCTTTAGTTTTTTCTCTTTCTTGTTGCAAGGATGCTATGGTGGCTGATTGTTTGGATCCTGGATCTAGTTCCTTAGTGTGGAACGTGCAGTTTTCTCGGCTTGCTAATGATTGAGAGGTGGAGGAGTTCGCTTCATTTTTCTTCTATGAGTTGTGTGGAGTAGAGGAGGAGAGGACAAGTTGATTTGGTTAGGTTCTAAAGATGGTGGTTTTTCTGTTAAATCTTTCTATGACTACATTTCTTGTGGCGGTAGTTACAAGCCTTACCCCCGGCGTGGGGTGTGGAAGGCCAAAGTCCCTTCACGTGTGTCTTTTTTTGTGTGAGAGGCTTCTCATGGCCGGATTCTCACTTTTGACAATCTCCGAAGAATGGGTGTGTGTGTCACAGACTGGTGTTATCTGTGCAAGGGTGATGGTGAATCTGTTAATCATCTTTTACTGCACTATCCGGTGGCTAGGGGCCTTTGGATGCATGTCCATGGTATTTTGAATGTTCATTGGGTTATGACAGAGAGGGTGGTGGACGTGCTTTCTTGTTGGGATCGGAAGTTTGCGGACCCTTTTGCAAAGGTGATTTGGAGGATGCTTCCGGGGTGTATCTGGTGTTGTCTTTAGAGGGAGCGGAATAGAAGATGTTTGGAGGATTCCGCTCGATCCCTAAGGAGTCTGGAGAGTGATGTGTTTCAATCTCTCTTTTTTCTGGGCTACTGCTGTATTGTGGGGGCTTTTTCTTGACTATTTTGATTTCCTTAGCTTTTTTGTTTGTATGTTCTGAGTGATATCCATACAATCTTTGTACTGTTATCGCTTTTTTCTTAATAATACAGATCTTACTTATCAAAAAAAAAAAAGAGTTGTTGCATGCGCCCATGCATTTCTGTACATGTGGGTGTTCGCATTACCAACAGATGGTGCAACTTGGCTGAGGATTATAAAACCTTCTTCTGTTATTAAGACAGTATATCAAAGATGCAAGCTTGAAGCTACCTGCTTTTGTAGTAGCCATCCTCATTTCTTTCTTTCTTTCTTTCTACTCTGCTTTCTCTCGCTTTCTTTCTTTCTTATTCTGCTTTTATGTTTTATTTGTCAGAGTAATCCCATTGCTAGATGGCATATCTGCCAAGGTTCGATAAACAGCATAGCTTTCTCTACTGATGGTGGAATTTTGGCGACTGTTGGTAGAGATGGTATTCTTTTGATCTGTTCTCCCTCTTCTTTTATAGATATGGGCCACTTGTATAGGGGTGCTGATGTTAAGCGCTTAATGTAGGATATCTACGGGTATTTGGCTACTCAAAAGAACAACTAATATGCGGTGGAAAAAGTTATTATGGTGCTCTTTTATGTTGTGCCTGGAGGTAACTTCATATGTAAGAAATTATTTCTGAGTCAGTGTTTTTTCCTCTTCATATTTCCAAGATATTCTAATTATATATCATATAGAATCTTCTTCTTTATATTCCTTGTAGAGAATGTTGAACTATTTGAAACACAAGCACCCCCCCCCCCCCCCCCCAAAAAAAAAGAGAGGGAAGAAAATCATACATCAATTTTAAATTCTGCTTCTCAGTTTCGATGGAAAATACATTTTGACTGGCGGCGAAGATGATCTAGTTACAGTATGGAGTATGGAAGATCGGAAGGTAGTAGCATGGGGAGAGGGCCACAACTCATGGGTAAAGCCTTAAGTAATTAGTTTGATATTTATTAAGCTTTTATTTTTCGTTGCAAATTCATAGCCATCTTAAACAAATCAGAGAGAATGGCGTGCAGGTTAGTGGGGTGGCTTTCGACTCACATTGGTCATCTCTTACATCAGATGGCACAGAAGAGAATGTCATGTACCGGTTTGGTTCAGTTGGTCAGGTAATTATGTGCTCTTGCCTCTCCTCCACCCCTGACCCTGAAATCAGCTGAGGCTATAGTAATTGATTCTATGTACAATTTGTCATGCATTCATTGGAACCGGAAGTTGAGTTACAGGGTGTTTGTATTGCCTGTGTAATCTTCTAAACTGAATGCTTGCATCTTTATGCCCAGAGAGTATGTATGTGCTGAATCTTCAATAATGTGGTTATGTTTATAGGATACACAGTTGCTTTTGTGGGATTTTACAATTGATGATATCATTGTGCCACTTCGTCGGTGTCCACCTGGTGGGTCCCCCACCTTCAGTGCCGGAAGCCAATCATCTCATTGGGACAGCATTTGCACGGTGGGCACTCTCCAACCTGCTCCAAGTATGCGAGATGTCCCAAAGCTCTCTCCACTGGTCGCCCATCGGGTCCATTCCGAATCCCTATCTGGCGTAACTTTTACTGAGGAATCCATTCTCACTGCATGTCGGGAAGGGCGTGTGAAGATTTGGGTTAGACCAGGAAATTCTGAACGCCAATTAGCCCTTGTAGGTACTAGTTCAAAGGAACAACCCCTACTGCCAGGCAAAACTAGCGTCTCTAGTTACAAATCTGTACATGTGTAAGATAATACGATAAGAGTCTTTATCTGTGCTTCACGGCTACTTGTTCCCGCAATACCCTATTAGCCCCGCTTTCCCATTATTATCCTATTCAATTGTGAACCCTATTAACCTCGCCCTTTTTCATGATTTATGAATGCTTTCTCGTTGTGGAGTGTTCCTTTTGCTTTAACAGAAGAAATCCCTGGTACTCGGAGAAAAAAAAAATTAGGTTCTTGTCGAACAAGCCGTGTTCTCTGGCTCATAACTTTTGCAATTTCAATGCATGCCCTAATATTCTAATGGAACCTTAATTCTGCATCAAGTTTGTAAAGACCATTGAGAATGATATGGAATTGTGACCACATTTTCACGGTCCAGCAAGTTTCATGAGAGAATCCATCTTTAGGGTACTTTCCGTGCACCTCTAATCACACATTGCCTTCCCATTGCATAAATCTGGGTTCTGGCTCTCGTCTATACCTGGTGCTGGTGTGAACTAGGTATGTTCGTTTTCACCATTTTTTCAGGATTCTAAGTTTATTCACAATTCTACCACCGAACATATTCAGAATTCAAACACAAAAACCAATACATTTTACACAATCTCCAACAACTTTTTTAATTTTTTATTCAACATAAATTTTCTCTCTATACTTTTTCACATAACTCCAATACTTTTTTATTAAACAATTACATCAAATCATTTCTCTCTCCACTTTACACAAACACCAATAAAACACTATTCAACATAAAAATTCACAACTTCTCTAAAATCCTATATTTTTTCTCAAAACGAAAAAATGTTATCTGTTAATATTATAAGGATATATAATATAAATTAGGTCAAATCGACCTAATATAGGGCCAATCTAAAACTCACAAGTCTAAGCAATATCTTCCCGAAAAGCCATACAATTTCTTCAACTACACTACTTTTGAGGGAATTCTAAACTTGAGATGCCTGTCATGATCGCCACCGAAAAGGAAAATATGGCTGGTGCGTGCTCTTGTTCTGCGTGGCTTATACTTATGTTGTGCAGATCGCCCTTAGCAGTCAAAAATCCTGCAGATATATTTGGTGCAGCTTGTAAGCAAATGCAAGTAGAGCTAGCTTGCGATAGGGAAAGCAGCATCGAAGCACCTCAAAAGGAAGGAGCAAGCTGTTATTTAATAGTCAGACAGAGAATAGCGTGAACATGGACGTAGGACCCGATCCTGAAACAGCTATCAAACGATCTGGCATAACTCCGGAACAATTTACTTTTGTTGCACACCACATACCACCTGTTGTACTCTACAGCTGAGCTCTGACCTGAGAATGGTCTACGGTACTTGAGGAGGTGTATAAGGCTTCTAAAACCACTCCTGTTTGGACAAGAAAAAGCAACCAAACAGTAATGGACCATGCAAACTTTGTTCAGAGGTTTTCAGGATCTTTCTCATCTGCATATAGCCATAATTACATGTGCCCCGCAGTATCTGGAAAGTCTTGAACTCCAGTATTTGGGGATACTCCGAGTTAGAAAATGAAAGCACAATTACATATGTACCTTATCATGCAGGAAAATTCTTGTGCTCAAATATTCAAACCAAAACGAAAATACAAAACACAAACACATATCTAAGAGACAAAAACGTAAAATCAGACTATTTCAAATGACAAGGAAAGAGGGCATGAGTATTTTCTTGTGAGATTCCTGAATGATGGGAAAAGACAAATTGGTCTACAGAATTCAATTAAAAGAATTCTTTGAGTGAAATAAGAAAAATCAGTTCAAAAAATATCACATAAAACCCAAATCTCTTCAAAAACTTGAACTAAATTCAAACCAGCTCACTGGACATCAAGAGAAGAGACCCACCAAATATATTGGTAAATATCTGATTTCTTAGATGAGCATGCACATGGGTCAATTGTTCTAAGCACCCTTAAGAGGCACATGTGATGACACAAGGATCCGCTGCATGCTTGTACCATTGGTAATGTGTTTCCTGACTACAGTATATGCTTTACACCAGCGATTGTTAGATGATGGTGAAAGAACCTGCGTAAGGAAATTGCAAGACTAGTGTCCCAATCAACACATTTTGAAGATCCTAGCCCGCTTCTGTCACTGTTGATTTCCTCTGTGACAAGGCATCTTCAGCTTTCATTTTCTCAGGGACGAAGTCTACAGACACAAGGGCAGAAACCAGACAGGTAAAAAGATAGTGGAAACTACCGAAAAGGTGAGAGATATCACATATTCAACTAGGAATAGATTTCACAGTCGAGAGAAGCACAAAAGTACCTGAAAGAAAGTCATATCTCCTCCTTATACCAACAACTGATGCTGAAATGAAAAAAAAAAACATCTTAATACATCAGGAATCTAAGATACCACAATATCAACACGCAAAAATGTCCTACAGCTTGTAGAGATAAAATTTCAAGGGGGTCTTTGAAGATCAATGTACATACTCATTGTAAATATCAATTAGGAGCAAGTAATTGTCTGAAATTTCAGCTTTCCAGCAAAACCAAAAACCGTCTAGTAATCAGCTCTTTGTGCACTCAACAAACTCGCTACACATTAACATTCAATCAAGTAACATAATAACTCATGTCGCACAAAGGCCTCAAGTTTCCAAGTTAGACCAAATAAAATACCAAAAATCGCAGGAATGTACAACAAATATCACTATTTCTGAAAATTAGAGAGGCTCGTTTTAAGCACTCCATTGACTTAAAATAATCAGGATCATAAACACTGGTTAAATAGCACCAACCGTTAAAACCAAATCTACTGAGAGCACTCAAAGGTATACTATTAAATACCAATAAACTTTTAATGAGGCAAAAATAGGCGAAAGCTAAAAGCTAAAACCAAATAATTGGTCAAAGTTCAGCCAAATGTTCATTATCCTTAGGAAACGTAGTCCCCCAAGCAAGAAATATATTGCTCAATAACAAAACTTGGAAAGAAAAGATAGTTCGAGATATTACATAGGTGCTTGTAAGCAATCGACTTTTTGCGGTCCTGAACGCAACACCCATATGCATCTTTTGTAAATTGCTCCAGGAATTTCTCCTGCAAACCCAATGAACAAAAAATTCGCAAATACGAGCACATTGATTTTCTCCAACCAAAAGCTAAAAAATTGAAAACCCTAACATGTGGTATTTACAATGGAAATGAGCTGAAAAGAGATAAAAGAGAAAATTGCCGTCGCTTTATTGAGGATAAAAAGGGCCTCCTGGGTGACACGCAAATCGGAGTCTTCGCCCCGGATTATCGTCTTCATACGATGCATTGGAAACCTATGCATCTTCACCTCCTCTCTCTCCCCAACTTCTTCTTCTTGATCACTGACGTTGTTCACTTCTTCCTCCCGCTTCTTTCGCTTCCCTCTCTTGGATTTGGCGCCATGGGCTGTCCCAGTTGAGCTTGCGCTTTTGCTTCGTTCCTGTTCATCTTCTCGGAACTCGATGCTTGAAGATGGGACTGATACAACGCCGTTGGATTTGCTGACGGTTCCGTTGCCCATCTTACGGTCCTTTGCAGGGTTCCTTTCAGTGGTACCTGTACCATTTTTTCTCTTCGGTGATTTTGTGGGTCTGGTTTCTTTGCTCTTCTTCTCTTCTGTGGATTGTTTGGACGAAGCCATTGTTTACGCCTGCACAAGGGTTCGAGTCTCTGAAGTAATTCGAACACTGCGCGAGTCCTCTCTCTGATTTCAGTGATTTGTGGACAAAAATTTGCTTCTTCGGAATAGTTTCCGGGCGTTTTTGTCGAGGGCTTTGATTTTTTGGGCCTGATTCAATGGGGCAGCTGTTTCATTGGAGTAGACATGAGGTGTGGGCATGCACGACCAATTACGAGAGGTTGATAAAAATAAAAAATAAAATCAAAAGAAAAACGGGTGGATGAGATCCCACATTTCCCACGAGCTTTTCTGATCTGCTTTTTTGTTTTTCAAAAATTATTTGTCAGTTCTTTATTTAGGTTTTTGGTTTTCATTGTACACGTGGCAGTGCATGGTAATGTAATTGGCTAATTGGAAAAAAAAAATTAAAAAAGAAAACAACGGAGAGGGAGATAAACTATAAGAGATTGTTCGGTTAAGGAGTTTTGTGATGATTTTTTGTGTTTTAAGAATTTTTAGGTGATGTTAACTTTATTGGTATGCGTGTTGTAGTTATTTTTATGTGAGGTTAAAAATGATGTTTGGTTGTAGAACTTTTTGTATTGTGAGAATTCAAAAAATCCTGAGGATTTTTATTAAACGAACAGCCCCTAAATTAGACAGATGGATCAATAACAACACAAAGTCCTGATTTGGCCAAAAACCAAATTCAAATGCTGATTTTGCTAAGAGTGAAATTTTATAAACATTTTGGTAACATTTTTCTTACCTTTCCTTCTCAACAATAATTAGTGGTGTTTGCAAATAAAAAAATTTAGTTTACGGGAGTCAATGAAAAATAGAGACGTAGTCGTGATGGAAATAGATTATTTGATGGGGGAGAAACAGATTCTATTGTAGTTATTCTATTATTATTTTCTTAACCAAAATTTTGCATAATAAAAAAGTAGCCATAATAAGAGCATTGGTATGATTCTTAAGGATGTTCTAGTGGAAGACTTCTCTAGACCTCTTCTTCTATATCTCCATATAAAAAAGTATCTATTTGGAACAATGGTCACTCATGGTTAATAACAATAGATAACAAAACTCAAACAATATTCATCTTCGCAACAGGAGCAAATATTTTTGTGTAATCAACTGGCCATATGCTTTGTGTAAACTGCTTGGCTACTAATCTGACTTTATACCTGTCTACTGTTCCATCACTGTTGTATTTGATTTTGCACACCCATCGACATCTTACTTTCTTCTTTCCTTAGGTAAGGTCAAAATGTTCCACCTCCAAGTATGATTTTTGCCAAACGCCTCATGTTCTTCTTGCATGAATTTTCTCCAAATTGGTTGGGCATTAGCTTCTTGAAATGGCTAGGCTTTTTCTGATCAGGGATGAAACTAGGGGGTAATGGAGACTTGCAAAGAGTCATAGGGGGTGCTACCAACAAGGCACATTGGGCCAAGACCAAGCAAGCTAAGAGAAAGGTTAACAATGTTTTAGAAGGCCTAAGCCTGAACAATATTGGACGGAGGGCTAAAGCAAAGCGCAGTCAACCACCTTGCGCATGCACTCACTCACTTGGTGTGCATGACTTGCCTACCACAGACATAATCGTGTGTGAGACTGTCGCACACTTGCCTCGTCTGCATGGTGCACTATATGGCAAGTCGTCAACATCTAAAGACATGTCATCCATGCAACACATCATTGTCACGCGCTCATGATAAAGATAAGTTCTTTGATCTTAAGTAGTCTCCCAATGAGACATAATCTGCTCACGGAGTTGCTAGCTCGGCAGCTCAACATGGTGTTTCTTGGAAATATTCCGACTACAAGCATTCCTGTCGAGTTGCTCTCTTGTTACAAATTTACAATCCCCCATTTCTCCCTTGAGTATATTTTTTCTGTCTGTTGTTCTGAACCTTGGTTTTCCTTTTAATCTGTTGTTCTGAACCTTGGTTTTCCTTTTAATAATAGAATCTTTGCTGAGAAAAAAAACTCTTTTTGAGTGAAGAAGCTTTGCTTCAACTTTTGGTTTTGAGTGGTAGCCTTAGTTACTCTCAAGTATCTCATTTTATTTAGTGTTATATTATAGTAACCTGAGCTATTCCCCCTAAAATACACTCGATTTTTCCCTTATTTTTGTCTTAGACACCAATGAAGCTTCCACCTTTGATGTTTTTATTCATGGACATTTTAAGAGTTTCCATCAGATAGCAAAAAACAAGAAAACGTAACGTGTAAACAGACGGTTGTTTGAGAGTTTTTTTTTTCTTGTGTTATGGGCCTCTCAAAACATTATTTTCTAAAATTGCCACACCGACAGGTAATTTCAAAAGTTTTTTTTTCTTTTGTACCCAAACAAATCTTCACCCTAATCCTTCTTTGATTCTCCAAAATTCACTTCTCTTCACACTCTCTCACACCCCCGTACAGAAGAAAAACAAACAGGCTCCTGTCTTTTCATGTCACGATTTTGATGTTTGCTTATTTTCCTTCTACAATTTCAAATAACATAATAGCGAAAATATTTTCTGTAGTGTTACCAATAGGCGGCACTCATATAGGCACTCTCATGCATGTGTGACACATGACACCTTGCATGACACTTAGTCATGCAAGTATCATAAGTGGTGACACTTGGTCCCATGCATGACACTCTTGTCGTGCATGATGTGTCACAAGGAGGTTGATGAGAAGAGGCTTTATAAGGGTATCTCCTCCCTCATTTCAAAAACACTAAAAAAGAGTTTATCTCTCTCCCTCTGTAGAAAATTGTCTCCCTATTTTGGGCATTTAAACTGTGAAATTTGTGAGTGATTGTCTCGTAGAACATTCCATCACTGAGAAGAATTTCTAAAACTCTGACGGTTGGGGCACGTGAAACAACTTCAATCATTCAATTTCAGGACTCTAGGTATACCAAAATCTCATTTGACTTCCATTGTGTATATAATATTTCTAACATTAGTATCGAAGCCGTAATAATTGTTTTGTGCTATTAAGGTTTTGCTCCCCAACTGTTTGTTGAAATGCCAAAAAATAATTTAGTCTCTAACTCGAGATTAGTTTTTAGTCTTTAACTCGGCATTAACCTTATAAAAGGAGTTACTACTGTCGTCGTTGTACGCTCAAGAAGTGACAGTGGCGTGAGAGTGAGGGTCTCATATGATAAAACCATAATCAAACAACCCTAAAAAAGTATAAAAACATTATAAACCCTTCATGGTCATTAATGAGACTAAGCATCTCATCTTATAAAACCATAATCATTATCCTTGATGATTTATCGTAATCATGAGAATATAAATTCCTGGATAACGTGATTGGTGTTGCAAAATGACATTGACACACTGAATAGAAGTTGATGATGTCAAGAATCACCACAAACGGGAGCCGATCAATCCTGCAAAAATCACCGAGGGGGTGGCGGCCTTAGATCAAATCTCTGACGACCAAGTTAGATCTTAGGAAGATGTTTAGTGTTTAGAGAATGAAATTAAGCATGAGTTTATTGAATAACATACCTTGGCTTTTATACCAATGTGAGAGTTTCAAATCTATCGTGAGACTGCCTTCTGGAGGAGTCAGGTTGTAGAGTTGTATTAGGAGAGCGTCGCCGACCATTCGAGTTGTCATGAGGAGTCCTTGGGTGGCTAGTCTTCTATGTGAGATCGGATGTCAGACTCCTATGCGAGGTCGGATAGTCGGGATTGGCCAACAGGCTAATGGGCCAGAGCCCAAGTGATCTAGTTTTGAGGAGGGCCGAGTATTTCATGGCCCATCAATAGTCTCCTCATTTTCAACCTAAAAAACGATGCAGGTCAGACCAGAAGACCTGTTTTCTTTTTTCCTTTTCTTTTTTTGTGAATTCGATGACCGAACATTCAATGTAGTTTGATTTTTATGTAATAAATATTGCATATTTATTCGACAATTTCATATCGTCGTACATGAGCAACAATTTCATGTCTTACCATAGTGGTGAGCTCTACCACTTGCAAGGCTCCAGTCTTGTGTAGAGTACATAACGTAGGGTATGAGATTGAACCGGACCTCTGCGGGGAACCTGTCCTAGGCAGGGCATGTGATCGAGTCAAGCCTGTAGGGATCCTGTCCCGGGCAGGGTGCACGACGGAGTTGACCCTATGCGAAAATCTTGTCCTAGGTAGGGTGCTCGGTGTTATCTTATCTCTGAGGGGAACCTGTCCCCGGGAGGTCGGTGGAGTTGACCCTTTACGGGGATCCTGTCCAAGGGAACCTGTCCCGGGCAGGGTGCTTGGCGTAGTTCGATCAGACCTGAAAGGAAGAAGAAGAGAGGGCGACCTCGAATCCGAAGACTCCGATGCCTCCGTTAGATCTCAATAAGATTTTAGTATTAGAAGAGCAATTCAGTCTTAAGAAAATATGAAAAAGATACCTGCCTATTTTCGTGTGGGGGATTAAAGTCCCAAAGGGAGTCTAAAGGTATGAGCTTCAAGATTCCTTATCTTACCTGGAGTCCTGAAGTCTCTAAGACCCTTATTTTACCTGGAGTTATGGAGTCTCTTGGATAGCTAGGTGAGAAGATCGAGAGATTAATTCCCTATTAGGAGTCTACTATCCAAATGTTTAAGTCTTGGAATCCTGCTGCGAGTGGTAGAGCTTCCAATCACAAGTACTCTTTATCGAGTGTTCGACTAGGAGTCTAAGCTTTCGAGGAATCATTGCTAGGGGCTAGTCAATTGGACTGAGCAGCCAGCAATAGATCGAGCGAATGATGATCATGTCTGATTTAGGCCTGACACTTTATGGCCTATAGTCATGGCACACTTGTGGAGACCACTTTGTTGGTGTATAGGTGCTCTTGCATAATGGTTGAAACCATTTTGTTGGTGTAAGGGTGTCTTTGCACAGTGGTTGAGACCAATTTACTGATGCAGGGGTACCTGTGGCACATGTGAGTTAGACCAGCCGTCTGGGGTGTTCTGTCTCTGGGTACTCATTAAGGGTGTCCGTAGCACTTTGCAGAGAACAACCAGGTGCCTGAATTATCAAATAAGATAAGCTTAAAGGTTGTCATATTAGATAAGATAAAACAAGATTATATGTTGAGATAAAACGAAATTATATGGTTAGATAAATAGATATTATCAGTAGGCCGACTTGTTTAGTTCCCACAAAGAGTTCTTCTTGCATGTTTGACTTCAAACTTGTCATATCTAGATTTGTTGCTCCTCATAGAGTAGGAGTAAATGTAAAGCACTAAGAATTTCCACCGAATAACCTGTTTGACTTGGCGTAAAGATGTGTCTCTTCAGCTATAACTTTCATAAAAAAAAAAGAAATTTTTAGCGTAGAGTTAAGTTACAAAACTTCAATTAAACATTTGAATTCAAAAGAATTCAAGAGACGGAGGCAGCTCTTCAATTAAGTAGAAAGAAAAGAAACCAAAGCCTAAAAGAATTGCAAAAAGGTCAAAACCAATATAAAATAAAAGGCACAATCCGATGGTGGACAATAGATTATTGGTTCTATTCTTTAATGAAGAAATCTCCCCTAAGAAAGATTAAGAACGTATGCAAAAAACGCTAATATGTAGCGTATAAAATCTTTCTTGCAGGCGATCTATGATATATCAAAAGAAAATCCAAATTAGTCATAAAGGTGATAGGAATCTTCTACTGGCGATGTATCAAACCAAAAACAAAGAACATCTTCCCTGAGAAAATCGTCAAAAGTACGATCCGAATTCTCTGCCCACATGTTCCCATATAAAGATGGTAACAAGGGATGCAAGACGATGGTTAAAAATCGTCGTGGTGAATGTAAAATTGCTTAAATTTGGCTTTTTTCTAGGATTCTCACAAACGACGCCAACTGATGATGTCAAGAATCACCACGAACGGGAGTCGATCAATCCTGCAAAAATCACCGAGGGGGTGGCGGCCTCGGATCAAGTCTCCGACGACCAAGTTAGATCTTAGGAAGATATTTAGTGCTTAGAGAATAGAATTAAGCATGAGTTTATTGAAGAACATACCTTGGCTTGTATACCAATGTGAGAGTTTCAAACCTATCGTGAGACTACCTTCTGGAGGAGTCAAGTTGTAGAGTTGTATTAGGAGAGTGCCGCCGACCATTCGAGTTGCCATGAGGAGTCTTTGGGTGGCTAGTCTTTTATGTGAGATCGGATGCCAGACTTCTATGCAAGGTCGGATAGTCGGGATTGACCAACTGACTAATGGGCCAGAGCGCAGGTGATCTGGTCTGAGGAGGGCCATGGCCCATTAGAAGTGACAATGGAGCATCAGTACATAGTAGATGTATTCACTGTAACTATAGACTAGCAGTTGCATAAGTTAAATAGTAGACTTAGTGAGAAGGAAGTAAAACTTCTTATTCTTAGTTCTTTTTTTTTTTGAATGCTAGCTAGCAATGCTTACAAAATTATGAAAAATTGACAATATATGGTTTTGTAGGAAAATTTTATCTTGAAGATTTTACGGACCAAGAAAAAACTCAATTAAGGTCATTTCAATTGCAACACAATGAGCGTGATGGGCTTCATCTTCTATATTTTAAAATTTGTTCACAATTTCTGGTTTATGTCAAGTTTTGGCAATAACTTGCAAGTAAAAAATTTACAACTTGATTGTCGGATTGAGACGCCTAGTTTTGAC
Organism: Myrica gale; assembly: GCA_963930655.1. Lineage (NCBI taxonomy): Eukaryota > Viridiplantae > Streptophyta > Magnoliopsida > Fagales > Myricaceae > Myrica > Myrica gale. Next base: position 10,952,021 of record OZ005618.1, read on the forward strand.
TCTTCCAATTTCAATAGCTATCACCGGGGAGAGCTTTTTTAACTATCAATATTGTTAAGACAAGATTGCGGAACAAAATGGAGGAGGACTTCCTTGCCGATTAGTTGATTGTCTACATTCAAAAGAAAATTGTTGAAAAATTAAGTACAGATAGTTTAATTGAAGACTTTTATTTATTGAAAGAAGGACGGGTTCCATTAGTATAAAATGTTATTTCTATTTTCCATATAAGTTTTAATATCAAGCTTATGAGATACAGTTTTTATCAACTTTACGTTGTACTAAATTTTTTAACGTTCTACCTATTTTGTATCCGGTATAAATTCAGATGGTAGGTGTAAAAGTCTTGAATTTTAGGAGGACGACGAGTTGGTCTAATTAATGCTGCACTTCAGGCTGGGCCACAATATAAGACTTTCAAGGGCGGTATTATTTTTCAAACGGGACATTACTCTCTCCTCGAGGAGATAAGCAACTTTTAGAGTGGTGGGTTTGTGGCGGAAGACCCACTACCTCGCCTACATAGAGTGGTGAATCACAGCGAATCGTCATTTGGCATCACCAAAAGAGGGATTGACGGAGTTGTTTGGTCGGCCGCCGCTTGAGTATTGGAGGAGCCGCTTGTCGATGCTGTTGTTTTCGAAATCTACCACATTGTTTATTATTATTATATTATAATTAACAAAATATAATGATATTTTTAGAATATTAAAGTAATAAAATCACTTGTGGTGCTTATCTAACCAAATCAAGACTCAACTCTAAAAACCGGTTAGAACCCAAAACCAAAAATAAATCTCAATCTTAGATCACTTTCCCAACATGAAATTCTCTCGTATGTGATGTAGTTTAGAAATTTGCCATGTCTCAAATTTTCGATAAGCACCAAATGCATCCTCTGGTCAGAAAAAGAAAGGCTCGGTCTCAACAAAGCGCACTTCACGAGATATAAAAAGTTTTATGGTTTTTTTTGGATCATAACATTAAGGTTTAATTGTCAATATAGTCGCAGTGGCATCCTCTGGTCAGAAAAAGAAAGGCTCGGTCTCAACAAAGTGCACTTCACGAGATATAAAAAGTTTTATGGTTTTTTTTGGGATCATAACATTAAGGTTTAATTGTCAGTATAGTCGCACTGGTATTGATTTTTAACAAATTAATCTTTAAAGTATAATTTTGAACAGGTCTATCCTTGTGATTTATTTTTGAGACATTTAGGTCCTCCGTCCACCAAACCTTAGCTCATTAAAGAGAACAAGGGTTCCGAATAGGGTATCTGATCCCGACAATGGACATCCCCCGATCATGACCCTTTATCGGTTTTCCGTCAGTCACCAACTTTTGTTGAACCGAAGAACTCATATGTCTAAAAAAGTAGATCATAGAGACCTACTCATTCAAAGTTGTACCTTAGAAACTGATTTGTTAAAAGTATTAAAACAATAAGGTTAATGAAAAATATCTATCTTTTTTATGCTTATAAAAAAGTGGAGAAAATACATTTGACACTTTTCACTCTAAACTATCACTTTTAAAACATTACATCCTCTAACTAGTTGGACACTTTGGAGAAACTGTCAAATGTTTAGATACTTTGCACCCTCCAACTATCAATGTTAGACATTTTGCATCCTCTATCCAACAATATTACTTAAGAGAATTTAATGAATTTACAACAATATCTTTAATATATGCAAAGTGACTCAAGGGCATTATCATTCTTATAGTCTACAAAATTGACAAATAGTGCAAAGTGTTTAAGATTGGTAGTTAGAGGGTGCAATGTCTCAAAAGCAGTAGTTTTGGTGCAAAGTGCAAAACCTATTGTAATTCGTGAATCAAAAATATATTTTCGAAAAAAAGAGAAAGTATCAGAAAAAGTGAGAGAAAGGTGTCACAAATTAATGAAGATGGAATTTTGGAATTTTCTTGATTTTCATGCTAATTAATAATAGATTTGAAAATGAACTCTAAAGTTATTAAATCATGATTTTTCAAATGGAAATTCCACATCAATGATGGTTAATTTCTGAATCAGCAAATAAATTTTAGGTAAAATACACTTTGTATCCTTTAATTCTGGGGTCTTGACATTTTGCACCTCACATTCTATTATTTTTGTCACATTACCCACCAAATTGATTTCAGACACTTACCATCCTTTAAAATTTTCGGTTAATTTGGGAGAAAAGTGATTTTTTGACTCACGAAATAACAATTTTGTCCCCATATTTTTTGTTGACAATGACATTTTATGAAGATGCTGTTACAATATCTAGCTACTTTGAAAACTCATATCTTGTGGTGCACATGCATGCCAACCATGAAAGGGTCTGCTTTTGCGTTAGACCACAAATTCCAGATGCTAATTGCTTGCACATTTGGGTGAGGAACCTAACTAGAGGTGATCAGCTGAGGTGCATTATTTGTGGGGGCTTAATTAATTAGCAGGTGAATTCATCCAAATTTTCTTGAAACGAATTAATTATATAATATATATATATTTTTGGAACTTATAATGTTGGATGCATTTTGATATCTGCTTTAATGTGCATGGCTTTAACTAATGCGCAAGTACTTACGTGGTTTGATTATATATTCCATTAATTTGTTTGCCAAAATTTTCAAAGCATGTGCAGTATCATTACGATGATGGGATAGAATATTACAATTACTTGTGGCCCCAATTTTTTCTTCTAAGCGAATAAGGAAGGAGGGGACAACTAGTATTACAACTTTCTCTAAACGTAACCATATGAACATCTCCATTACAGGATATTCGGTTTGAACTATAGTTACTGCATATCGAGTGAACTCATCACCACAACACTAGCCTGATCACCAGCTAGTTCTAACCCATCTACTAGACAAGTTTTACTCTCACAATTAACTATTTCAGCTTATGTTACTCAAACTTCTAACTTAAAAGATTAGTAAATATGAGATGGTAATAATTAGGTAACAGCTCTACTGGCACATATGACTCCAGTACGAAGAAAAAGAAAGAAGTTTAACTAGTGTTAAACAGATGTCATGCCAGCCCAACGAGCTAGGAGACAGGCAACCATGTTGATGATGAATTTACCGCTCTAGCGGTTCTAATTGCCTTAATCCCACCCACCCACTGTGCCCTTTCAATGTTTCGATCGTCGTATTTGTGCCGATTCTATCCTCTTACATGCGCACCTTGTGGACCACCGGCCCTCGACCCCTTACAAGAATTAAGAAAAAAAAGAGAAAAAAAAGAAAGAAAAAAAAGAGAGAAAAAGAGATGACCCGAAAGATTAGAGAGAGGCTTTGTGAGCTGGACAAGTCCAAGTCCGACGCGACACGTTTGAGCACGACTTTTGTCGTAGAGCTGATGGACATCCTTGTATATACGAATATGACAAGGATAATTTTAGATTATTTTAAGGGTGAACTATATTTTATATCCTCTTACGTGGTTCACAATTTATGCCATAAATTAATATTTTTGTCATATTTACCTCTAAAAAATGATTTTATCGTAAAAACTGACTCCGTAAAAAATATCTCATATTTACACCTCAAATAATTAAATTTTTATTTAATAAATAGAATCGATTATTTAAAATTAATAATTAGTGAGGATAATATAATAAAAATAATAATTTAAAATAGTGTAATTATTATTTATTTTAATATTTCGATTAGCACGCTTTTTGTCAAGCAGTTAGTGCGAAAATGGGTTTATGACCGTATGACTAGGCACATTTCTTCCGCGTTATTGGAATTTGGATGAGTTCCACCCGTGATTTGCAGGGGCCCGGGCATCATTCGGCGTCTGGTTTATACGCACATATTCCGCACCGACGCTCGTACCATTAACATACCCGCGCTCAATCATTACAAGATCCAAGAACCGTGCCTCTAAAAAAAAATCATTACTTTAATAATAGATATATTTTTTATTACGTAATTTAGAGTTGAACACTAAAGGATAACTTGTGTGTAGGTTGGTATTGTCACGAAGCTATATATATATATATTTTTTTTTTGCACTTTTAAATCATGAGTGTTTATACCATTTTAAATTTTAAATTATTATTTTTTATCACATTATATTCATCAATTATTAATTTTAAATATTTTTATACGAGTAATTTTTTAACCTTATATATATATTTGAATATTGTTAATTAAGAAAAATTATAGTGAAAATATTATAGTACATTCCATATCTTTGTGCAAAAAATCAAATTAAATCTGGTAACTTTTAATTAATAGCTTTATATTATACATTTATGTCAAAGATATTACCATTAAAATTAATGAAATACGGTTTATGTGGTAGAATTTGAACACTCAAATTGTAACTTGAAATTTCAAGTGTAATAATTTTTGTAATTTGAGGTGTAATATGTCAAATATAATAATTTTGGGTATAAATAACAAAATGTATGATAACTAGAGAGTATATAGTATACTTGTAAGGGAAAAAAAAACTTGAACAAAATCCCTTATTTTTGTTTAGAATGGGTTTCTATTATTTTTCATTGGTTGAAGTATTTAGAGAGATCATTTGACAAATGAAGGCATACTTGAATTGATGAGAATCAATCGCCTAACCACAACTTTGAAAAAGAGTGGAGAGACTAACCATCAAGGAAGACCTCTTTTGAATTCAGTGTGTTTGTGTTGTAAAATTTTAGTGTTGTTAAAATTTTAGGTATTGGGTTTAGTGAAAAAGTGAAGAGCGAGGTAATTTTTTATATTTTTTGTAGTGAATAGTAGTGATTTGATGGGGGGAGAGAGAGATTATATTGTAATTTTTTATTGTGTTAAAATTTTAGAGTGTGTAAAATTTTAGGACGCAAACGCAGCCTAAAAAAGTTCGTCAATTACTTGCTACAAAATTCAGCTATGAATAAAGTTGGTCTTTCTGATCATTTAACTATTACCCTGGAAGACAAAATTTTGTATCAGCAGACCACCTACACAAAATACGAATATATGAGAATAGAAGACCCATCTAACTTTCTCTCATTTGAGTGTTAAAATTGATAAAAAAAATAAAGAGATGATTTGAATGAATTTTTTTATATTTATTAAAATTATTATATTACTTAAAACACAACTTATTAATAAAATGAAAATAAATGTAAAATCGGTCCCTGTGATATACGCGAAAATCGAATTAGTTCATGTGATAATAAAAACATAAAATTAGTCCTTATGATTTCACTTTTATTTCCTGTTAATCCTTCTATTATGGACTAATTTTATATTTTTGTAAGATTATAAAGATTAATTTTATACTTTTATTATCATATGAACTAATTTGATTTTCGCAAACGAATTAATTTTACATTTATCATGTAATAAAAAGAAAAAGAAAAAAAATACATAGACAGTCCAACAGCGGAGTCTACGAATTTCACAGGATTCTGCATTTTCTTACTGCAGCGGCCCATCTAGTTCACCCCGTTCCGTTCAGAAGAAACGCAAGAAAGAACAGCGAAACAGATCCCTGTCTTCACGGCCTTCAAGGACACGTTCACGTACTACCTCCTCGTTATGTGCTACGTGTCCGCTCCGTTCAACCACTGTCACCGAACCCAGCACCACTACGTGGCGTAAAGCAGATGGCAGCATCTCCCAACACTCACGCAGTGACGCACACCTGATTTTTCCTTATCTAGTTTTCTTCTTCGTCCTGCGCCATTACTCTGTTTAAATAGGACACTGATTGAGTGTGTGGCTGAGTGAACAGAGCGAGCCAGTCAAATTAGGAAACGACGACGGAGACGACATAACGATTACGATGATGGCGATGATGACGCGCTGTTAGGCGGGGGTGTCGTCTACTCCCCGTTTCGGCAATGGGATATCCTTTATTTTAGCTGGGTCTTTAGTCGCCGCTATTTTGATTCCCTTGCCTCCAAGGCTTTGTTAGACAAGGCGGGCAAGCAACGCGAAGTGAAACTCGTCAAACAAAGCATCAAGTAAAGCAAAGCAAAAGCTTTATGGTTTAGGGAGGCAAGAAAACTTGCTTTTAAACCATTAACCATTGGGTTCAAAAAGGGAGTGTGTCTATACGAACACAAAAAGAAACCATAAGAACTTGTCTCGTCTCGATAGAGAACTTAAGCGCGCGTTGGCCATGAGAGGGACTGGGTTTCTGTTACTTCTGTGCTGGGTCCTGGGCGTGCTGGCGACGACGTCAGCCAATGTGACGTACGATCATAGAGCGCTGGTGATCGATGGCAAGCGCCGCGTCTTGATCTCCGGCTCCATTCATTATCCTCGCAGCACTCCCGAGGTGCTACACTTTAGAGTTTAGACTCTTTCTCTGCCCGAAGCTTGGTCTCTCCCTGTATTACTCACCGTTCGATGTTGTTGCAGATGTGGCCGGATTTAGTAAAAAAATCTAAAGACGGCGGATTGGATGTCATCGAGACCTACGTTTTCTGGAACTTGCACGAACCAGTTCGAAACCAGGTTTCTTTCTTTCTATTTCTAACTCCGTTATGTGTAGGTTGCCGACTGCTTCTCTGCATTTAGCTACTTCCTTTTAGTGCCGGTAGAAAATGCATGAAGAGTTTCAGAATTCAGTAGCTAATTACTTGTTGGTTTGAACTTAGAACCAGGCAAGCAGGAGATGCCACTCAGCTAGACGTATTGTAGAGCTTTCAGTAGTTGACAAAAAATAAAGTTAAATTAGCAAATTATTACTGCTGGCTTTCCTTTGTTTTCTCACGAAGACAGAGGACGAATAGTAGTCTGATTCTCGATTTTTTGGCAAATAGTTTTGATACGGACTGACGTACCTCACACCTCTGTAGTATGATTTTGAGGGAAGGAAGGATTTGGTTAAATTCGTGAAGACTGTTGCTGATGCTGGTCTTTATGTTCATCTTCGAATTGGTCCTTATGTATGCGCGGAATGGAACTACGGGTACTTATTTGCCATTTCACTCAAATCGCTTTTAATTTCTTTTGATAGAAAAATACAAGGTGATCTAATAGTTGCCGACCTTTTCCCCTGTTTTCCTAGGATCTAAATTGTTTCTGACATGGTCACTTGTATGTCTCAATTTTTGAGCAGTGGTTTTCCCCTATGGTTGCATTTTATACCTGGAATAGTGTTTCGAACTGATAATGAGCCGTTCAAGGTTTTCAATTTCACCCTGCTTTATAACAATGTGCAATTACATCAGAATTTCTGCACGTTTATGTTTTAATTGATAAGGTCTGTGAATCAGGCAGAAATGAAGCGATTCACAGCCAAGATTGTGGACATGATGAAGAAGGAGAGACTTTATGCCTCCCAGGGTGGACCAGTCATTTTATCTCAGGTTTAGTTTTGTTATATTTTACTCCATTATGGTTGAGAGCTTGCATAATATTGCATATCTCATATTGGATTTTTGTTTTCTGAAAGTTAGGATTGGATAATTATTGCTATTGCTATTTGTTTCAGATAGAAAATGAGTATGGAAATGGAGGCATTGAATCAGCATATGGGCCTGCTGGCAAGTCTTACGTCAATTGGGCGGCAACCATGGCAGTGTCCTTGGATACAGGGGTTCCCTGGGTCATGTGCCAGCAAGCAGATGCCCCCGATCCAATTGTGAGCTTCTTCATCCACCTTGCGTGGCAATTTATTTAGTTTGAAATTTATCAGGAACACAGTGTAAGGCCTCTACATGAGGTGACCAATGACCAAGTTACGCCAGATAATGTTTTTAAGACGAGAGCATTTACTCCCTGGCCTTTCTATAATCTTTTCAATCTCATTTACTCTCAGATTAACACATGCAATGGATTTTACTGTGACCAATTCACACCTAGTTCTAACAAGAAGCCAAAAATGTGGACTGAGAATTGGAGTGGATGGTAAGCGGGTCCTCTCGTGGTTCATAAAATCTTCTTGTTTGAATTTGGTGTTGTTTCCTTGGATATGTATTGATAGCTTATATCAACATTCAGCCTCGAATTTTTCTTCCATGGAAATCAATTTCCTTCTTGTACTGGTACCTTTTGACTTGTATGGAACTTTAGGTTTCTATCGTTCGGTGGTCCTGCACCCTACAGACCTGTGGAAGACCTTGCATTTGCTGTGGCCCGCTTTTTCCAACTTGGAGGAACTTTCCAGAATTACTATATGGTACTTCCATTATATTCAGTTCTACATAATTTTTATGAGCATTTGGAAGTAATTTTTATGATTACTTCCATTAATCGATTTTGTGGTTGCTCTTAAACAGTACCATGGTGGCACTAACTTTGGCCGAACTACTGGTGGACCCTTCATTTCCACAAGTTATGACTATGATGCTCCAATTGATGAGTACGGTATGGGATCCATCCATCTATTGCGTATAGTGTGAGCTGAAGTGCTATGCATGCACTGCTTCAGTGCAATTGTTTTATAGATACTTTGTTTTCTATTGGAAAATAGAAAGTAATATGAAAGCCTTTAGTTTCTTGGTTTGATAATATACCAGGGATGTTTTTTATCTGAGTCAAGTCAAAATTTTCAATAATGTTTTTGGCTCAGGGATTCTTCGGCAACCTAAGTGGGGCCACTTAAAAGATGTGCATAAGGCAGTGAAGCTTTGCGAAGGAGCATTGGTGGCCACTGATCCAGCAGTTACTTCTCTGGGTCCAAACTTGGAGGTACCTTTATTTTCACTCACGCCTATTTTGTTAGACGAATACTTGGTCTCCAGGATCTCTACAAACATATTTTTGTGCGCTTTGAAAAGTAAGGAACAGTTTTTGGACTAATGTGAGTTATTTTGAATGTCAGGCCACAGTTTATAAAACAGGATCCGCTTGTGTAGCTTTTCTGGCCAATGTGGACACTAAATCTGACAAAACCGTGTACTTCAATGGAAATTCATATCATTTACCTGCATGGTCTGTGAGCATTTTACCTGACTGCAAAAATGTAGTTCTTAATACTGCAAAGGTTTGACTCATGATCTTCCCTGGCATTTTTATGCCTTTTAATTGTAGCAGATTCCCTTTGTTTCTTGAAGGTGCACATAATATTCGAATATATTTGCAAAAGATGTGAATCATGATCTATTTTTCAAAGTTAGATTTTTCGTTCCATTACAAGAATTTTCATACACAATCATATTGACTGATTTATTAGCCTGTAAAATCTACTTCTTCCATAATATATTTAATTGGTTGATGACAGACTGTTGAAGAACTTATTTTGGATGTTAGCTTAGTCAATACACTTAATTGCAATTATCAACTTGTATTAGATTCTTTAGTCATTCTTAATCTCGTTTCAGATCTTCATTTGCTTCCTACCCTGGAAGACTACAGCATTTTCAGACAGCTTGAATTGTTTAGTTACAGACAGCTTCATGTATAATTTTGTCAACATTTGTATTGTATTCGCCCATTCAGTGTGCTCCTTTCTTCAATATATAGCCAACAAGCTTTTGAAATGAGTTTCACCACTACCTTCAATAGAACAATGTCAGATGTTGTTATCTTGTAAGAGGTTATTTTCTATAATATTGTTGAAAATTAGTCCATATTTCCTAATTGTTGGTTGTCTAATTTTCAATCATTTATTGTTTTAGCAGTTTTTTGGTTACTTTTTTTTAACAAGTTGTTAATTATATTTGTATGTCGTTGTTTTTATATTTTAGGTTAAGGGTAATTATTTCTGTGAGGTAGTCAGTAATGAAGTGATACTTTCAAAGTTCCATGGTTGTATGGACATCCGGTCCGATATTGTTTGGTTGTATTATTGACTTACAGTTAGACCATCATTATTAGAGTTCTATTCACTAGAATTTGTCTTATTATTATGCGTGAAGATAATGGTAAAGAACTTTGTTCTCTTACTCGTGCTGTGCTGCAACCAAATATGATTAAAACTGCCCACATTGCAGTGTGCTGCGATAGAAGTTTCAGGCATGTGAAGCATCTTTGAACTTTGGAAGCAACCAGAAATGCTCACACTATGAAGTTTTGTTTAGTATTGAAATGCGTCACGCTTTACCATCATTCTCTAACTACGCACTTAATATAACTTGCTTATGACAGATTAACTCAGCTGCTATGATTCCAAGCTTCATTCTTCAATCTTTGACGGGCAATACTGATTCCTCTGAAGCATTAGGTTCAGATTGGAGTTGGATAAGTGAACCAGTCGGTATCTCAAAGGATGATGCATTTGTAAAACCTGGACTATTGGAGCAAATAAATACTACAGCTGATAGAAGTGACTACTTGTGGTACTCATTAAGGTAATGAGGTCTCTTATTCTCTCTTAGAAATTTCATTTGCCTCTCCAGCCATATACTTGGCTTGATCACTATGCTAAGACTTCTTTTGTTTTTCCTTCTAATTTTGTCAGCATTAATATTAAAGGTGATGAGCCTTTCCTTGAAGATGGATCTCAAACAGTTCTTCATGTGGAATCACTTGGACATGCCCTTCATGCATTTATTAATAGGAAGCTTGCAGGTGATTCGAAATGTTGTAATGATCATACGATATAGCTGAATTAGTGTAGATTTATGTCTCCTTACATGATTCTCTTTCTATATTGTTCTTCAGCACCCCCTGCCCTCTCACTGTCCCACTTATCTCAAAACTTTTGGTACTTTTCCCATTTTCGAAGTTTTGGATGGTTGCTCCCTTAAAAACCCGAGGCAAACAGGGCATTGATAGCATTGTAAGAAATCATGAAGAAAAATGTGCTTTGTTTTCTCTTCAACCCTTAAAGGCTGTAGAGCTGATGGCGGACACAGGTCTAGAGGAAGCTCAATTATAGTTTCCTTTGTAATTGTGAGGGAGAGAAATGTTACTTTGTGGTACATTAGGTTGCGGTATAGGAGCTTCCTATGTCAATCTAGTTTGTGTGTGCCCGCTAATACATGGAAGCAAATATGTATGTGGGTGCTTGCATAAATATATTTTATAAGTTCTCTGTAGATGCTATGGATGGATGCTTAGATCAAAGAACTCACCAACCCATTGAACTGGAAGAATGCTTTGTCATATCCATTCCTGATCGGTTTAGAAATCATACTTTTGTTTCTGTGGGGATTTTTATTGACAGACTTAATTGTGCTATCTCTCCCCACCTTTTGTTTTAATCCAGATTTTCCTCCGAGGAGGCCTATTTCTCTGTTAACCTTCTTTTGTTGCTTTTGCGGTAAAAACTAAAAAAAAATGTGATCTTTTTATGGAGAGTTTTGCAGCTATGCAATCTGTGTGGTAGACAATCATTTGTTGCCAAGTGGAACATTAGTTCTGTCTTATTGGATTAACTTTTGAAATCCTTTCTGATATTCTATAGTTTCCAGTCATTAATGACCCGTTTAAAGTACTGCAAGCTGACTATGTCTTTCAGAAGGTTCAGGGACGGAGCTAGGGGGAGCCAGTGGGAATCATGGCCCCCTCTCCCCACAAAATTGGATTTTAATGGAACTGGCCCACCTAAGTCTCAATCCTAGCTTTGTCCCAGATTAGGTACCCAGTAGAAGCTGACTATGTCCTCTGGTCCAGTAGTTCTACTTTTCTGTTTTTTGTGTAAAGCCCTCTCATACTCCCTGCTAATCTTAAGTTTGACATCTCCTATGAATGCAAAAGATACAGAACTAGGATCAAGCCTGATCCGAATAAAAGTGTGACATACAGTTGGTTTCATATATATGACGGTTACATGCTTGGTCAAATTATTAGTAGCACTACTGTATCTTCTGTTCTGATGATGTAACAATTGGGATCTTTCCAGGGAGTCAAAAAGGGAGCAGTGACAATGCCAAGGTTACCTTGGAGATTCCCATTGCACTTGTAGCTGGGAAGAACAAAATTGATCTCCTAAGTTTGACTGTGGGTCTTCAGGTCAGCCTTCCTGCATTTGTTGAAAAAGGGAAACTATCATTCCACAGTGGTTTTCACTTCAGATAAATATATTATTGGACAATCGTGTTTCAGCATTCAATACATCACTACTTATTTGTATTTTCTAATGCAAACATGTATCCACTTATGTCAGAACTATGGAGCTTTTTATGACCAAACGGGTGCAGGAATCACTGGTCCAGTGAAGCTAAAAGGCATAAAAAAAGGCACTAGTATTGACCTCTCATCTCAGCAGTGGACATATCAGGTTAGTGTTGTTGTTTATATACATCTTTTCTTTACCTTCTCTCAAATGCCTCATAATGATCACTAACGGTTTGAATTCCTTGTAACAGAAAATGGTTGTGTTCCACCAACTGGGCACAATGAAGAAACCAATTTGCCAATTAATTCATTCGAATTAAGTAGACATAAAACTTCAAAAAAGCATATTTAATTTTTCAGATCAAAATGGATTGAAGGCAACATTAGTCGTTTTCCTCTCTTACTATCTGTCATTTTGAGTGCAGGTTGGACTTAAAGGTGAAGAATTAGGTCTGCCTAGTGGAAGTTCTTCACAGTGGGTTTCGCAATCTACCTTGCCCAAGAACCAAGCTCTGACTTGGTACAAGGTAACTGTAATTGTTGTTATGATTTGGTACGAGTTAATCATTCATGTATCTCATTTCAGGACCAAGGGAATCCTAAATGATAGGTTTTAACTCAAAAGAACTTGTCCAGGTTTCGTGTTATCTGAAGTGATTTATTAGAAGGCTACTCAAGTGATTTAGAAATTGATTATTGGGAAAGCTAGTGGAACAACTCTTTAGATACTAATCAAAAGCTATACTTGTTGATTCAGACGAAGTTTGATGCACCTGCTAGTAGTGACCCAGTTGCACTAGACTTTACAGGGATGGGGAAGGGTGAGGCATGGGTCAATGGAGAAAGTATTGGGCGCTATTGGCCCACATATGTTGCTTCAAATAGTGGCTGCACTGATTCTTGCAATTACCGGGGAGCTTACAGCTCAACGAAATGCCTCAAAAACTGTGGGAAGCCATCTCAAACATTGTAAGTGCTGTATAGTCTTCCAGGGGAAAGTTAGGAAATCCTTTTTCTTTTTCTAGGTGAAGGTGAAGAGATGGGTTCTGATATCACTGCACGCAGGTACCATGTACCCCGTTCATGGTTGCAACCAAGTGGCAACACTCTCGTACTGTTTGAGGAAATTGGTGGTAATCCAACACAGATATCTCTTGCCACAAGACAGATTGCAAGTATGTGCTCACATGTTTCAGAGTCTCACCCTTCACCTATAGATACATGGAATGCAGATTCAAGATCTGGAAGGAACTTAGGGCCTATAATATCATTGGAGTGCCCAGTTCCTGGTCAAGTCATCTCTTCGATCAAGTTTGCAAGTTTTGGGACTCCTCATGGGACTTGTGGGAGCTTTAGCCATGGCCAGTGCAGCAGCAGGAGGGCTCGTTCTATTGTACAGAAGGTGTGATCTTACTCAGTATTTTGATAAAGTCCTGTGTATCACAGAGTGCGTAACATGTAATGTTGATGCTCACTAGTCTGAATTCTTTCTTACAGGCTTGCGTTGGATCAAGGAGTTGTAGCATTGGAGTATCAGTCAATACATTTGGTGACCCATGTAAAGGAGTAACAAAGAGTTTAGCAGTAGAAGCTTCCTGTACATAGAGAGGAGGCATGCTCTAAACCTTCAGTTCCTGGATCTTAGAAGTCTTCTCCAGATAAGTTGCCCATTGAATAAGCTGTTTCACTGGTTATCAAAGGGATTCATACAACAAAACAAAAAAGGTGTCACATAGCCGTATATCTAATTGAATTCTTGCTAAAAAGAATCTCTCTGGAAATTCTCCTATCAGTTGTAGAATTATAATACTCTGTTCAAGGAGATTAAAATTAGTAGTTTCATGGTGCTTCTCACTGCAAACTGTACGTTCCTGTCAAAAAAATGATAACATAGTCCTGTGGACCCGGGTATAACCTGAGTCTCGTCTCCACCATCCAAGGAACTTGTTTTGTTTTATTATTATTTTTTTTCTGAAGAGGAGGATTGGAAGGTGGCGTTTAGGTTGACCAGCCCCCTAGTGGGACCATCCGTGCTCTCACCGGCTATAGAATATTCAGATTAAGTCATTGTTACCAAATACCAACTGAAGGTTGGATTGTCACCATAACCCAAAGAAAGTACAATTGGGCCTTGAGGCTCTTTAATAATCTCAAGACATCAACTTGTCTTTCCATAATTCTCTGAGATTAGCGTGACATTGATGCTCTCTAATATTTGCAAGACACACACTAACTTGTCCTCAATTCTTTTCTCTCTCTCCTAGACTACAACTTCCACAACATTCTCTCTCTTTTATTTTCGGCAGCTCAATCATAATTGGAAAAGAACTCTTTAGGTATTACATCGCGATAAGGATTGCATATACATCCAAAAACGTTAGCTGAAATTTTGGATAAAATAAGGACTCTTCGGTGTGTTATTTCATGTTCAACATCTTGGAGCCCACATGGTAAAATCGAAGGCATACTCTAACATCGAGGATCATAGCAGAATAGCTTGGCAGTTGGCTCTTCTAGCTGAAAAAAAAATGAAGTCAATGTTCGTTCAGATTCAATATCCTCCTATTCTTGGAGACGCAGTCAGCATTTGCAGTGTAGTCATGACCAATTAAAATTAAGGAAAAATACTTTTTTTTTTCACAAAATACACTACATAGGTTTTACACTTTGTACCATAAACAATCACATTTGAGACATTGTACCCATAAATTATCCATCTTTGACGCATTACATCATAGTAGTTAGTGGATGAAAAACTATACTTTGCCGTAAGTGTATTAATCAAAATTAGAGAGGGTAGAAAGAAGTTCGTGGGAAAAGGATGCTTACACTTGCAAGTGACTTCGCACTTGCTACCACCGTCAACAAAGCATCCTTCTGGTTCTTGTTCTTCTTGGGCTTCCTCTCCAGACTACTGGTATTGAGACGAACGCGCAACCTTTTGGACTGGCATATGCTCCCTTTGCTTTGCACAAAGCTCGTTATTGTCCCGTTCCCGCCGGTGCCAACATAGCATATAACCTGTTTTGGCAAGATCATTCTTTTGCGTGTTATCGTTTCCATTGCTGGTGTTATTGTCATCGCCATTGCCATGGTTATTGTTGCCGTTGTTCCCATTGCCATGGATGACATCCTTGAAGAGTAAAGAGTAAAGAGAGCCACAAATATGTACAACTTACTTATATATCCATTTCTATGATGTACAGCCTAACAGTAGCTTTATTTTTTCTGTTCTATTGTTGTTTTTCTTCTGCTATGAGAAGAAAAGCAGGTGAAAGTCAGTGGAGGAATCAGGATTATAAGTCAATCATGACAAACTTTTAAAACGAAATTACTAAAAAAAAATTCATATGTCATGCTAAAAACTGTCTTACAATTACAATATAAAAAATTAAAGACTAAAAATATTAAAAATATTGAAATACACATATCGTACTATGTACTACGACTGAGAGTGGGTAATTGGATCCTACGTTTCTGCATCTTCTGAAAATTGTCTCCGTTGCACAAGCATTTACCAATTCTTTCTGAGTTTTTGGAGAAGTCATTTGGTTGTTTTCAGGAGTATTACTTTTAATTGTCTTAGCAACCTTTTCATCAAGGTTATCATAGCATTCCAAAAGTTCAAGAAAATTGTCCTTCGTCAATGAACCATTGGACTTGTCATGACCATGAAAAGTCAATCCTTGCATCAAAAGAAACCGAATGCATTCTAAAACCGATGTTAAACAAATGCAATAAGCATTCTTTGTGAGCACTATTATTTAACACATCTCCCTCGAACCTTCCGCACAGGGACGATAAGCATTCTCTATATCTTTGTTAAACGAATGCAAACGATCATTTCTTTATTGCTGATTTTGGAATGCTTCACATTACATTCTAGCTTCATTGTGAGCACTATCATATGTACTAACATGCTCACCAAAAACCTTGACTGCATTTTTCCAAGTGTTAAATCCCACAGAAGTAAAAACATTTCACCCGGACCTTGCCCCTCTAGATCGCCTAAACAAATAATACCACAAGCAATATGTGGCATCCTTTGACACACTATATTCCAACCACAGATAAATTTTGAACCACGCCGCCCTAAAACCCATCATATCACTCATATTTCTTCCTGGGAAAATTATGGCTACGCGATTGACAAGGACCTTTGATCAAGTACTCCCTACGAACTTGATCAATAATCCTAGCATCTTATTCTTTAATAGATTTACGTAACCCTAAGTCAGCAATTATATCATTTGGACTAAACTCAATACGAGGTCTTTCCAAACTAGTATCCATTTCAGAACTAGTAACTACATTAGGAGTATTAGACGACTCGATGCTTCGTGGTTTTTTTTATGAAAAACCTTTCCATGATCTAAACAAAACAAAATTCATGCAAATTAAACAAATTTATAGATTTATGGCATATGTTAGGTTGTTTGTGATGGAATCTTTTGTAATTAACCTTTTCTATCAATGATATTATAAAATTAGCCTTAAAAAAAATTAAAAGTAGGACTTATTCTTAAACATTGACCAAAATAAATATTTGTGTTTCAATTAATGACTTTTATATAAGAAGCCACTATTTGTATATGTAAATGCTACCTTGACATGGAAACAAAAACTCAAAACAAAACGCAATGGAATCAGTTCTTACATAATAATCAAATAATTTCTCCCAAATTATTAACTGTCTAAGATATATAGCTAAATCAATAAAGTATACCGAACCATCTAAAATTAAAAAGAGAAACTGTAACTATTCCTAGACATTGACAAAAAGAAAGATGCTGATGAAAAATTAAAATGCAATAATTATAGAATTATAGAAGCTGAAAGAGACACAAATAGAATTATAGAAGATTAAAAAAATGAAACGGTGTGTTTTTGGCTTCAGCAGCGTGAAAGAAAATTTGAGAGAGAGGCCCGAGAGATCAAATGCATGATTCTGGGGGGGCCTGAGGGTGAGAAAAATAAAATAGTGCGTGCAACGTGCTGTTTTAATTTTTTTTTGCTGTACAATGTCTGTGGGTTTGGGCTAAAAATTAAAAGTCTGGTTCGGACTGAACAACTTATTTATTCGGACTAGAGGAAGCTTCATTTGACTTGGGCCCTTGGCTCAACCATGACAGGCCTAGACTAACCTATTTATAAAAAAAATAAAATACATGTAAAAAATTATTTTAGGTGGAGCCGACCATTGCGGCTGTCATGGTTCGCCATGGCTTGGTTCCACCTATGGTGAAAGTACTGCACGTGACTGTAGCTCTAACATTTTGTTTTCACCTCCATCAAGTTTAGACTACTACCACCAATGCAGATTAGAATGAAAGATTTGAAAAAAATAAGATCTGAGAACTTATTAATACTTGCCCAAAGATTTTTTTTCCCTTAATCTGCTGCGTGCTTCAGCTTAACATTCACATGTTCGTTGACTAATTAGGTGCTTGTGTCATTGGCATTCCAACGCCATCATAGCGCCTAACCCCTTTTCTTCCACGAAGCTTTTGATTATCACTAGAGAGTAATAAGTGGCTCACATGGGCTTAACAAGATAATGAAAATTGGATTGAAATTCTATGCAATTCCTTGCACGAATTGTACAGTAAAATACGGAGAGACAGACATTAGATTGATCCATTACAGGGTTCATATTGCCTGAAATTTCGTATAGGCAAATTTGAATAGTTTTAAATGGTGTAAGGTCTACCTATTGTCTTTCTCCGAATTCTATCATACAATTTGAGAAGGAAATTATAGAATTTTTTGATCCATGAATTTGACTTTATGTTCTGCCAAAAACTACAATTAAGAAATTTTTTGAAAGAATATAATATAATTGGTTCCCTGAAATTTGGAGCGCTGCAATAAATAAAGAACAAATTGATGAATGCGTATACTCTCTATGTATAATTTACGCAGGAAGAAAATAGCTTGGATCATACTCTATACTATGAATGAATTAGCCTTTGATGAACCTGAAGTCACCTGTAATTAAAGATACTATCTGAACCGCCCCTTAAAATTTGCAGGAAGAGGCACATGTGACTGAATAATTGGAAAAAAATGGAAATGGAAACGGAAAATGACTTAATGATTCTTCAATAAATCTGGTCCTTCCAGTGAACCAGAAACACCTTTTACATAATTCTAGGCTATTTCTTATTAGGCTTACAATGGAGTGAGGGTCGGATGCAATTAAAATACCTAAGATTTTTATTTTTCTATAAAAATAAATTTCGATGACAGATTTTTTTTGAAGGAGAAACAGGTAACTTGCCCTCACCCAGTCGTAGCACCTAACCCAAATTTTGGTCTAAAGAGCAATATCACCCATATATCGAATCCACTCCCGTCTTGTTTCCTGTGTTCTTTTTTTCATTTTTTTTTTCCTTATTTTGATCTCTGTTTTCCGTTTTCTCTCTCAACTCAACATTATCTCTCGCATTCAATCTCTGGTGTTTTTCTTCTCCGTATATTTCCCCCAGCTGCCTCAAGATCCCTTGAAAATTCTCTCCCTCTCGACCTCATGCTCTTGCAGCTTCTGAAGGTATTTATTATGAGTGGACCAAGCTACTCAGACCTTTCGGAATGCAAGAAGAAGCGTTTTAAAAGGACAACTATCAAGTACATGTTTGTTATTAGACTTAATATCTATGGAAGTTCTAACTACAATTGCTTCCATAAAAAAATTCAAGCTGATCATAAAGAAATTATGTTGGGAGTTTAATATATACATCATACCTAAGACAACTGGGTGTCTACTTTTAATCTAAAAAATGACCATACTTGAAAGAATACTAGATCAATATGAATGACCTTCAAATGAAATACAACGTCGTCCAACTTGAATGGGTACTTGAATGTGAAAATCAGAGTTGAAAGAACAAACACTTAGGATAAACGACGTGTAGATGATTATCGGTTTCTTCTGCAACTATTGAAAAACAGGAAGGTCGTTGATCTGTCGTCTGTTTAAGCTGAAATCGCCTCCCTCAACAGCTACAATGCTACTTGAGGCCCCTTGTGCAACATCACTTGCCATCTTCAAAAAGTAACTATGCCTGCAGAAGCAAACTTTTAGATCCTCATATAATACAAATGAAATAGTTGAGAGACGGGGAGTGCATGTACCATCGAGTATCAGCTGTCAATTCAGGATGGAAGGCAGTCCCTAGCAAGTTTCCCTGTTTTACAGCTACAATAACTTTCTTTTCAGACCATTTCTCCTGAAATATTTGTTTTGTATTAGAAATTGCCATCAAAAGTAGATTAACCATGGATAGAGTCACCTCACTTCCAGTTTAACTTTGCTAATGTGCTATAAATCATAATGTCATATACCAGTCACATCGGGGCAATATGTCAAGAAATATTCTCTTCCATTACTGCTATTCTAGCCATACACAAGTGATAGAATAGTCAATCCAACTATTGAAACTGGCTCAATGGATTCTTAGTAGTGTGATTTGATGTTTGTACTTCTTAGATGAACAATTAGTATCCGTTTGTGTACAAAATGGGAAGAAGGGCGTATTCCTACAACATGAAACAAGCATGCACGCCTATCTTTCCCAGTGCCATAAGACTAGACATGTTCTTGAGAACAAAAACAAAATTAACCATACTCAACTATTGGATAGCAGACTAAATTTTGTTTTAAAATCAGTGCCAGTCCAAAGATCAATTTGCCAAGGAACATATAACAAACCTCTTGGGCATCAGCACCAAAATTCGAATCCAACACCTTGTTTGATGGGATAGGATAATCAGCTAGCACTTGAACTTCTGGCCCTACTTCAAGGATTGCAGGAGCACGAATGAAAACTCCACGAAATGTCTCTGGACCACCTTCTTTAGATGCAAGATCTGGAACCGCAAGCTCTGCCTCAAAGCTTTGAACCTGACCACACATTAATTGGTTTGGATAACAAACATGGTTGAGTAACCCCATAAGCGGATAGTGAAAATTGATTAACACTTGTCCGTATATGAGTTATGATGTCAGCCCTCACAAGCAGGATTTCTATAAAAGGGACGATAAAAATTTGTGTTTCATAAACTCCAATCATTTAAGATGTGGGGCCAAGGGTGACTCCAGGATTTATGGATTTTAAACCACAAAAAGCAATTAAAAAAAAAGCCTCACAAGGTCTAGGCTTTCTAAACCAGCTAATCACTTTAAGAGGCCAAAATCAACTGGCCATATACTTCCTCCCAGGAAACCAGTAACCGCAAATGGAAAATCTCTTGTTTCCACCCTCTCTGAACACTTCTTCCTCAACTAAGCAACTAAGTTGGCTGCTTCCGTTACCGCCAACTGTCTACTTAAAATCCATTACCCTATTGGGTTCATTTGTGTCCTATTCATTTTCTCTGTCATTAATTCATTGCTTTTAAGTCTTCCTATTTTTACCAATATCATTATGATCATTCTCCACCGTCCTTGACCATGTGAGACACTTAGCTCCCAATTAGTAAAAGAATATGGCTGGCAGAAACCAATCGGTCTTGGCTTGAATACAGAGTAGGAAACACCTTACTGATGAGTCATTTAATTGGTCAAAAGGCACACATAAAAGCCCAAAACACTAAAAAAGACCTGCCAATTAACAAAATAAAACCTACTGCCCCACACAATCCACAACCAGAAATGAAAAAGTACAAGAATCCCATTGACTATAGAAAAAAAACATTGCAAAACGAAATTACTAATCCAATTAGCTGCCACAAAGGTTTGTTCTTAGATCATAAAAACTTCCTTGGTTTTGCCTTAGTTTTGAGTTTTCAAAGAGTATGTTTCTTCTCTTGCTGTTCAACAGCTGCAACATCACCCTCAAAATTAAAAGATATATTTAAGAAAGCCTCAAACATATATCAATGTAATAAAAGGTTTCATGAGATCCAAAAACCTGATGCTGCAATATTTTTGGTTATAAATCCCATGCTTTTCAACAGCCACTTAGTTCAAAATTTCAAGATAAGATGTGTGAGAAACAAAACAATTCAATTACATTTAAACATATTTAAGCACGTCTACTCCTAACCAAATGCTCAAACATGCCTACTTCCTCATTATATCAGATTCAGGGCCTCCAGTTCACAAAAACAATATGTTTACTCTTCATTGAAGTATCTATATTGGTAAAACATAAGTGCAGAGTGCTGAGAGTTACCTGACTACCAAAGAAATTCCTATGTACAGTACAATTTAGGCCCCCAACCAGTTCCTGCCCGCCTGTTTTCTGCCCTGAAAAGGCATGCCACCCATTCAGAGTCGGACAGGTTTTGAGGGGAAAAGAAAAAGAGCTTGAATGATGAAATTAACCCTAAGTCCACTCTAAGGGAACAAGGGATGGAAAACCCACCTGTAGCTTTGTTTGCCAAGAAGATAAGCCCTGCACAGGTTCCCCAAACAGGCTTCCCCATTTTAACAAACTCACGCAGAGCAGGAAACTATGGGTAAGCCAAGAATCAATAAATTAGCTCAATTTCGTTATGAAGAACATATACGAACTACAAATCCAGGCATTTCAAGGTGTATCATATCTGAATTATTATTTTTAATCAGCCTAAACACAATTGGACCTTGAGAATATTTAGACTAGTTCATTACACCCATCGTCTATCTCAAACAGAAAGAAGATGAAACAGAATATTTAACTTTTTAAATGTGGATAAACAATTAGTTGACTTGTTTCATATTCCCAAAAACCAATGCATCTCAACAAAATCACGGGATATATAACCACGACTTCTTTTTCTCTCTTTATCAACAGTAACCGCCATTTTCAGCACAATACATGCTAATGAAACACATAAGATGAACAACCCAAAATTGCAGAATGGCATTTACTTATTACGCTATGATGGTTATTACAAAGAAAGTATAAGGAAAATTTTAAATTCTAATCCCTGAACAATCACCAAAATGCCATTTACATGTATGAATTTCATCACATTTAGACCCATATTTACGTGACATAATATCGATATTTCAGATTGAAATATTTTGATAATTAGGGGCTAAATGAGATGAAATTCATAGTTCAGACCAGTAACAGTCCATGGGCTAAAGGTGATAACATGATATTCTCCAAAGTATAAAAGATTTTCGCAAAAATCAGCGAACAGTCAAAGATTGTTCGTCAGCCAATTGTTTTTTATGCTTTGCTTCATTATGCAGCCGTCAATTTTCCTTTCGAAAACTTGAGTAATCAATACCAAACAAAAAGAAAGAAATATCTTGTAGAGAGAAGAGGGAGAGAGGACCAAGTTGTGGTACTCAGCGAGCTTAGCCATGGTAGTGCTCTCTCCTCCAGGGATGATAAGGGAAGCTACGCTGTCAAGTTGCTCCGGCTTCCTTATCTCCACGCCTTTGACCCCTAACCTTCTCAGCGCTGCCATAATGAACAGAAGAAAATTCGCTCATGGAGCACACGCATAAGCATGACAGAGAGAAACAGAGACAGAGAGAGAGGATGTGCCTGCGATGTGTTCGTTGAAAGATCTCTGGAGAGCGAGGACGCCGACGACGGCCATAGCAAAGTCTGCGTAGCTGACGCAGATGAGAGAGAGAGAGAGACCCGTAAACCAGTAACGGTCCTCTCGTTTCCTATGGCGCTCGTTGTTTTTTTTTTGTTTTTTTTTCTGAAAGAAACCTTATATTAAAAATTACTTTAAACAAAACGACAATTCACAGTTTAAAATAAAAACAGGAATACATCTAAAAAAACCAGAGGGGGAAAATACAAATTTTCACCCATAAATTACTATACGTTTTACACTTTGCACCTTAAACTACCCATTTTGATACATTGCACCCTCTAATTACCAATTTTGACACTTTGCACTCTATGTCAAATTTGTAGACTAAAATGACGATAATACCTTTGACCCATTTTGCATATATTAAAGATATTGTTGTCAATTCATTAATTTGTTAAGGGTATTATTGTCGAATTGAGGGTGCAAAGTGTTTAATATTAGTAGTTTGAAGGTGTAATGTGTCAAAATTGGTAGTTTAGGGTGTAAAGTGTATAATATTAGTAGCTTGAGGGTCCAATGTCTTAAAGATGGTAGTTTGGGGTGCAATGTGTCACTACCCTGGTAGTTTATGGGTGGAAAGTGTATTTTTCCCAAACCAGAAACATCAGAATCAACCGCCCATTGAGCCAACAAATGAGCTTGTTGGTTGAGACAACGGGGAACCCAGTGAATGGACCAAGCCGATTGTCCTTTGAACTGAAGACGCATAGCCCGAATCAAATCTTCTATTTTCCAGCAGGGGGTTGCAAAGGAGAAGATAAATCCACATAGAGCAGCTTGGAATCAGTCTAAAAAACCACCCGTTTCCATTGTTTCAGAGAGCAACTTCAACAGCATGCACCGCAGCAAAAACTTCACCAACAAGGGGTCAGTAGCCCTAAAGCGCTCCATGTACGCTGCATAGAGGGAGCTAGAAGAGTCTCGACAAGAAACGGCTA
Source organism: Myrica gale (assembly GCA_963930655.1). NCBI lineage: Eukaryota > Viridiplantae > Streptophyta > Magnoliopsida > Fagales > Myricaceae > Myrica > Myrica gale. The sequence continues at coordinate 10,975,462 of OZ005618.1, forward strand.
CAAACGATCCAATTTGACGAACTGCAATGTCAAAATTGATCTTAATAAAACCAGATTCAGGAGGAACCCAGTGATGTGCTAGACGAGGAGGTTTCATAGAAAACCAAGCCCAGGAGTGTGATAAGAAACGACGAGACAAATTGGACTGCAACTCATAGAGAAAAACATGACGGTCTTCATGAATAGCTTTATTGCGGGAACACCATAAAACATCCATGACAAGAGCAGAATTCAGGATAAAGGACTGAAGAGAATAAGATGGGATACCAAAGACCTCATCAACCAGAGAGTATTAAAGTTTGAGTCGGTATCGTATCCAAAGGCTTATAAATAAAGCCTCAATGTAATCTTATAATCGTAAGTGAGAAAACAAATAAATCCAATTGGGTATTCTCATAGTGGATGTCTCACTTATCAGTATAAATCATTTTTTCTTCAGTCAAAATTTTTATTTCTAACATGGTATCAGAGCAAGGTTTTCGGCATTAGTCCGGTTACCTTCTGGCACTTCTAGTCATAAGTCCGGCGACCTCCCACCATCAGACCGGCGACCTCCCAGCATCAGTCCAGTGAACTTCCGGCATTCTTCCGGCATTATCTTTTCCCCTTGTATTATTTTTGTAACTCCAAACTCCACCTTGAGTTTGCGGAGGAGTATTAAAGTTTGATTCCCACATTGCTAAAGCAATGTGGGGTATTGTATCCAAATGCTTATAAATAAAGCCTCAATGTAATCTTATAATCATAAGTGAGAAAATTAATAAATCCAATTGGACATTCTCGTATTGAATGTCTTACTTATCAGTATAAATAATTTTTTCTTCAGTCAAAATTTTTATTTCTAACATAGAGTAACGAGAGATATCAATAGGCCATGAAGAAAAGAGACATAGTAAACGGACGGTAGGACATTCAAAAAAAAAATATGCTGAATAGATTCGGCTGGCTGGAGTGGCACAGAAAATACAAGCCATATGGGATGAAATTTCACCATCAAGTCGACAAAAAGAAGGAGCTCGTACTGGTGAATCACCACTTGCAACTTTCCATAGAATCAGTTTCAATCTATCCTGAATGCCAAAGTAATGTCCAAACAGCTTCATCCAAGAAGAGAGAAGAAGGACGACGCGGCTCTTGAGCTCTCAAATTAGCCCCTTTAACCGAGAAAACACCCTTAGAATCGAGACTCCAGATCAAAGAATCCTGTGACTGATCATTTGGAGAAGGCAGCAGCAAAATATTATCCACCGTGGATGACTCAAAAAGGGACTAAAGCACCGAAAGGTTCCAATTGCCAGTAACTACATCGATAATAATTTTAACTTAGCGTATTTTTTTTATTAGACACTTTAAAATTTTATTTTTAATTTTATTACTCATTCACCGATTCCAATACCACATCTTTTTTAACACCAACACAAATTCTTAACAAAATTTTATAAAATTTTGAAACCAAACGGACTTTCACTCCTGGATAAATAGTATACAATGGGTGGACATGATTTTGAATTCTGGCAGTTGGGTGCATTAAAATTTCGAATTTTAAGCTGTCCAAAAGTTCTCGGATCGTAGTCAGACTCCTCATGACCATGTAGTTGACTCAGGAGGAACATTTAAAATTTCTTTTCTCGTTAAAGAGCATTAGTGTACTCATATTTATGTGTAGTCGACACCAATTTTGATCTAGACTTTTGCCATCTTTAAGGTTTCTCTTTGACCTTATCGGCATGTAGTGGACTTTGTCTTTTTTTTTTTTTTTTTTTTTTTCCTGGAGTTCGACTTTGACTTTTCTGGAATTTAATTTTTCAGCAAGCAGTCCACTCATATGGACGGTGTAGTTGCAGTGGCGGAAGGAGGGGGTGCGATGGGTATCGGTCGATACCCATCGCACCCCCCAAAAAAATTTTTACATTTAGGTTTTTATTTTTTATTTTTTATTTTTCTTTATAAATTAGCTAGGTCTGATACCCATTAAATTCAGGCCAAATAGACTTAATGGGTATCGGATCTAAAATATTTTTTTTTCTATATATTGATTTTGCTCCTAGTGCTACATAATAATTAAGGCAAATATACAGTTATTATAATTTTTTATTTTGCATTTATTACAAATTCTTCAACCGAGGGGTAACTTCATGTCATCTTGCTAAATTTATGTTAGTAGAAAATTATTTACTCTTTGCTCCTAATTTTTCATAATCAAGATCACTTCATTTTTTTCTCCCTATGTTGATTTGTTTCTTCATTTTTATTAGAGATCTCGAAAAATGTTGTGTTTGTTTAGGATTCTTGCATAGGCCAAACCAAAGTTCTGATCACTTTTGGGATATGTTTATCTAAGGAACTTTTTTACTAAATCTTGCTTATATTGTAAATTTTAATTTTATTATTCAGAGCATGGTTTGTCATCAATTGTTACTTTGTGTGTGTAAGTTGCTTTGAAGAATGTGAATATCTTTCAATTTCAAATCCATAGAACCTAGAGAAAATAAATTACAAATGCATCCCAAGTAACCTTTTGTCAAAAGAAAAAAGAGGAAAAAAAAAGACAGATTCCAGTTGTGGTAGTAACAAAAAATGTAAGAAAGACAACCCTTAATGGCATCAAGACCTCAACCATCAAAATTATCTGTAATTTGTTCTAAAATTTTAGAATTAAGTAGATAATTAACTTAAATTATCAAAAGTGATTTGTGTAATAGGATGAGAGATAACTGAATGAATGGTTGCATGTTAGTGTACATTGAGTAAGAATTTTTTAAAACTATTGAGAACGAAGCAATTTTGCAACATTTTCAGAAGATGCAAACTCGTAGGATCCTATTGTCACCTCTCAGTCGCAGTATATATTACGGTACATGTATTCCAATATTTTTAATGCTTTTAGTCTTTAATTTTCGACATTATAACTCTAAGACAATGACGTAGAAAAAAACTCTAAGACAATGTTTTGCATTACGAAGAATTTTTTTTTTTTATCATTTCGCCTTTAAAGTTCGACACCCATGGATTTTAATCCTGGTTCCGCCACTGTGTAGTTGACTATATAAATGTAGATTTTCACAGATCGAGCATTTTGACTTTTGGATTAATTTGATTTTTAAGATATACCTTAAATGTAGACATATATTCAGTCGACTATATAAATGTAGATTTTCATAGATTGAGCCTTTTGACTTTTGGATTAATTTGACTTTTAAGATATACCTTAAATGTAAACATATGTTCAAATTAATATTGATAAATCAAATATATATTTGGGTATCATCAAAATCAAATAAGATGAGGTTACAATATAAAGTTAGAGCTAATATGGTAATTAAGAAGTGCAAAGTTTATTTTTTTAGACAAAATTGTGAGTCCTTGTAGACAACCAAAGAGGGCGTGACTTGAGTTTTATATTTCTCGCAACAACATCACGATAAAATCCAATAGAATAGTGCTATTAAGAATATTCAAGGTAAAACACAAAACACAATACTTTTTTACACAACAAAATAAAAAATAATAATTTGATCTTTCTCAAAGATGAACAAGAAGAACCGGTCACATATGAAGTGATATCCAAGAGAGATTAAGCTAAAATATAAAATCCTTTTAAACTCAAACACTAATAAAAGCACAATCTCGATTTTAAAATAAAGCGGATAGGTTTTGGGAAACAATATTGAGAATTTAGATGGTTTTGGCTCAAGCCCAAGCCTATGTCCAACCCTAAAGATCTTCACATGGGTCTTCACTATTCGCAAATCGTATACTCTAACTTGTGGGTGGTAGAGAACCTTTACAAGTGTTTTATCGGGTACAACACTTACAATCCAAGTATTTTTACGGGCTTAACACTCTCAACACAATTGTTTTTACTCATAACCCAACCAAGGTTAGTCTCACCAAGATTTTCCATAACCTCACGATTCGTTATAAGTGTTTCTCCCAGCGCTCACAATTCTCAAGATTCTTAGTACTTGAGAACTCTTACAAAGAATAAGAGTTTATAGCTCATAATAAATGACTTTGATAACCGAATATGCAAATGAGGTGCACCAACTATGAAAAGATAAACCTTTAAGAGCTCACACCCACACAAGAAGAATGATCTTCAAGATAAGAGATAAAGTTCTTGGGTTTGAAAGAGAGATTTCAATTCAAATATTTAAGTTTTCATAAATGAATTCCTTTTGCCTCCTTTTATATTCACACAACTTTTTTCTAGTAATTGGGTGCATTAAATGCAAAGTTAGCCTTTTGAAATTTCAAATTCTGAGCTGTCCGAAAGTTGTCCCACCGAGAGTAGTCGACTCATTGCGCCTACTAATATGAGGCAGATTTAAAATCCATTTTTCTGAAGAATATAGTCCACATTAATCTCAACTTTGATTTTCTTTCTCTTACGATTTGACTTTGAACTTTTGGGCTTTGACTTTTGAATCAACCCCTTGAGACATGTAGTCGACACCTTTTCCGACTTTTACTTTATGCGTCTGTACGTTTTGATTTTGACTTTCTGAGCTTTTTCTTTTTTAGCTTACTTAAATTTCAAGGGACTGAGCCTTTTGACTTTGGAAATAATTTGAAATTTTAAATATACCTTAAAATATAAACATATACTCAGATTATTCTTGATAAATCAATAAAATAATATCAAATTGAGCGTCATCGATCAAGATTCTTAGGCTGTGTTTGGATGTTGTATTTGTTTTCGTCTTTCGGTTTCGAAAGTTTTTTAGGACTTTTTTTTTCGAGGTTTGCACAACTTCATCTCATGCACAAACATATTGTTTGGCAATTGATTTTGTAAGTTTGTCTTTTGGGATTTTGTGACCTTTAAATGCAAAGCAAGGTGACAAAGCCCACTTTGCCAAAAGTGATGACATGAACTGTTAGGTAACATTATGTGGCTAGTAATGATATGGGTTATAGGGGTCTCACTCTAAACACACATTTATTTCAAAAGCTAACGTTGAGAAGACTCATCCAGAGAAGCACTAACAACATGCACGTGTATTTTTTGTAGAATTTTTTTTGAACATGTTTCCCCCACCCCTAAATCAATTTTCACGGCTAAACTCACCTCTCTCAGTCTCTCGGCCTCTCCCCTCCCTCTCAAAAATCCCTTCGCACAGTGGCACAACCACCTCCATGTCCTCCCCACACTGGCTGCGCCTCCTTTCGTGACCACTACAACTTCTCCCCTCCCTCACGTGTCTAATCTTTTCTTTCCCCTTTGCCACATCTCTCTCTCACTGGTCCATCTTTTCCCCCCTTTGTTTGCGATTTTGGTTTGGAATTTGATTTTGGGGTTCCAATGGCTCCAAAACATTTTCAGCCATTTCTCCTCTACCTTATGCATAACTGAGAGAGAAGAGGAAGGCTTCTTGTTGAAACCTCCTACCCCTTAACACAAGCATTGAGACTCCCATCGCAAGGAGGTCTCACCAACTGCTGGGTGTAATTAAAATGAACCTTAACTCTTTCATGTACCATGGTTCTAGTGAGAGTGAAATTTTCGGTAGTCGTTCATAGCTCCTAGTGATCTTCATGATAAACTTGCCATTAGAGGGGGTATAGGGCATCATGTCAGCGACAGTGAGCCATAAGCAACATTAAGTAACATTCATAAGTTCAACTGTTCTCAAATTTTGGATGAGTCGTGTGAGAAGCACTCTCCGATATTGCAGAGCAAAGGAGATGGGGTAAGTCTCCCCATCGGTCATCGCTAGGCTAGTGACCAAATCATACAAGGTAAATGCCACTCTCAGGACAATGAAGATCTCCTCTTTATTAAAAAAATGCATTGAGTTTGATTTTCATACACCCATTCTTACCTCTCTGCCACATTGGGTTGGTGTTCTGTGTTTTTTTACGAAGAAATTACAACGATATTTCTTGCGGAGCTTGCGGCGGTCAGTGTTTTCAAAACAACAGATCTTCACTACGAAGACCAAATTTATATGCTAAATTTTCGTTTGGTATTAAGCTGCGTTAGGCGGGTTATCCATGGAAATATTCTTGGTTTACAATGTGGGACAATGTTGCTGTAGTGAGCTTAACCATGTACCCATTTGTTGGCATTTAAGTGAAATCTGGATTTTCTTGGTTTGGGTCATTAACGATAATTTTCAGCTTGAAGAATTTTTAATTGGTTTGGCACATTGACAAAAGTATTTGGTTTGGCTCATTGACGAATTTTTAATTGGTTTGACACATTGAAGAAAGTACTTGGTTTGGCTCATTGACAGAATTCTTTAGTACATACACAAAATTGTTCTTGCTTCTGGGTCATTAATGACGAATTTTGTTGGTTTGGGTCATAAATGGGGTTTGGTTGCATGGACTTCACAATTTTTTTGGGTTTGCTTCATATCCTCGTTTTTTATGTTTGGGTCCTTATGTGCGTAAATTTTATTGGTATATGTTTCTTGTATTCGTTTCACTTCCACACTGATGTTTTCCCGATTTGTGTGTACAAGATAGAATGGAAGAGGCTGATGATGCGAATCTATGGCCCCCAACTTTAGGGAGATTGTTCATTGATATGCTGCACGATCTCACCAATGCAGGACAACTTTTTGATGCGAAGTTTGATGTGCATGCTCAAACCCACGTATGTGCTACTCTGAACTCTAGTGGCTTGAGATGCAGACAACTTTCAACTAAGCAAGTGAAGGAAAATTATAACCGTCTAAAGTGGAATAACTATGACTTTGCCTTCATTCGAAAGCAGACAACATTTGGCTGGTGCGCCGATGCTGAAACAGTTGAAGCATTAGAGGCCTGTTGGGCATATGTATTGCTGGTAAGCAGTTCTCCATTTCACCTGAGTGATGTCTTTGATTTTATGGGGCACAAAGCATGAATCATTGGTTTATGCATTGGTGACTTGGGGCCTTTACTGTAGATTTATGAAATCACTAATATCATTTACTCATGTATTGTTGAAAAAACAAATTAGCGCATTGCTAGGAGATTGGATGATTTTTTAAAAAAATTAGTGCACTGTTATGAAATGTTTTAGTATATGTTAAACTAACTCAGGGCCTAAGAACTCATTGAAAATGATTTTTTTTTTTATAAACCCATTGTCGGATGTTAGATGAGTAATGCTATATGTTTCTTTTTTTTGGCTGGTGCAGGTTAATCCAAAATTAAGTTGTATCAAGAAAAACGTTTGTCCATATTATCGGTTCAGGTGCGCTGGCACGTCCTTGCACACAAGATCCACCGAACAGTGAGGAGGAGCATAGGCTTGATCGTGTGCTTCTATGTGTTGTTGGTCGTGTAGACATTGTTTTGTTAAAAGCAGGTTTGAACCAGATGATGTATTTGAAGCTTTTGTGTTGCTGTTTTGTCCAGAATCCAAATATTTAAGGCATTCCAATTTGAAGTTGTTGTGTCCATATTCCAATTATGAACTTGTATTCCAATGACAATATAGACACAAATGAAAAGGTGATAACTTAAAAGACATAAATCAACTAGATGCCAAGTTAGAGCAAGCCTAAACTAGATGCCAAGTTACGATAAAGAAGCTTGACATAACTCAACTAGTTGCAAAACCAGACACATTCCAAATAAAAAAGACATTTACATTATACTTTATCTCACAATATCAAGCAACAGAAAAGGACACAAGTTACATATTTTAGGATGCAAAGTCAACATACAACTTCAAAAGGACATAAGTTACATAATTAGGATCCTATATCAAACTACAACATTAAAATGGCACAAGTTACACAATTGGGATACCATGTCAAACTCATGTTTGTTTACACAAATATACTAGTAATCTAGACAAAAGAGCTAATACAAGAATCAACTACACAGCCAAAGCAAGCTTATACTTCTTCTCAAGAGTGTGATATTTTTCAACCTTCTTCTTTAGGCTTTCAAATTGTTTTTGATTGAAATTTAAGTGTTCTTGCCGATCTCGCAAGTGTTTCAACACCCTTTTCCTGGGTTTACACATTGGAGGATCAACCCAAGTAAAAAATCCACACATGCATCTAATCTTATAGTTTAGACAACTGTAGAATCAATGTCCAAAATTGTTTTCGGTGTACGAGGTATTCATCTAGGTTGTGACACCATAGTAACATTGCCGACCGCTAGAGCTTGCCCCACTTTCTGTAACCTAAGAGCTTGAACCACTATTGGAAGTATACATAACTTCTGGATGTGTTTGCCTAGGTCTCTTAGAGTCTGATTCATTAAACATTGACATGAATTTTCTACAATGTCACTCAATAATAACTGTGTAACATTTTATGTCACAACATATTATTTAATAAAATAAATATAAACACGTGGTATCTAAATAAACGATTATATAGATAAATAATTTTGGGCATACTTCTTATAGTCGTTAGTGTCATTTTGATTTGTTATTTCAACGTTGTTTTCCAATTCTATAGAAAGGGAGGAGTTTTCATTTGTTAATATTTCATTGGAACTTAAGTATTATTTTGTTGATTAATAATAAACTTATAAAGTGCTCCTTTTTGAGATTGAATTAATTTTCCTATTTTTTCGTTTCTTTTTTTAGCTTTTCATATTTAGATTCCTATTCTCTATAAGACAGTCAATATGTCAAAATTATTTTAAAACATAATAATGAAACCCAAAATAAACACAAACACAAATTTAAAATAAGACTACAATACAAATAATGATAACTACAATAAACACAACACAAAATAAAATTAACCTAAAAATTTTAGCATAATATAGCATCTAAGGCTTTAATGACAAGTGATCTTGATAAAAAAAAACAAATGTAAGAGTTGAGAAACACCAAGAAATGATAACGATAAAAAATGGAATGGTTGATAGAGATTTTTTTTTGGTATTTTTTGTACTTAACAAAAAACCAAGTATTGTCTCACTTAATTTTTTTTGGTTTGTCAAGTATATTCGTGTATCTAATGGTAAAAAATTAAATAGATTAAGTGTGATGTTAAACGACAAAAAAATAGAGTGAATGTTAATCTCATTTAATTATGAAGATTTTATAAGACTTCCCATTTTCATTAAAGAGATTTTATAGGACTTCTCGTTTCTGATTCAATGGGTAGCTAATCTTAAGGAAACTTTATAGAGTTGATTTTATAATATTTCGTTTAAATCAATTGGTAGTTAATGTAAGTCCAAGATTAAGGCAACCCAAGTGGGGGGTGAATTGGCTTTGCAAACTTTTTCGATTTTAACCCCCCAAAAATGTGTTTGCAAAGAAAAGAATAATTTAGCACAAGTAATTAAGCAACTATAGATGCAATAAGTAAATAAGTGCTAAAAGTAAATAGTAAGGATAGCGAAGCAAACACAAGATTTTTAGGTGGTTCGGAAAACATGCCTTCGTCCACCCCTCAAACTCCTTTACCGAGCCTTTTTATCCACTATACTCCGTTCAACCAAGGGAAGGTTCCTTACACTTGAGCTTGAGAAACACTTCTTCAAGCTTCAAGAACGAGTTTGAGAACAAACCTCTCCAAACTCATTCTTTTGATGAACAACCCTCACCAAAAGAAAACAAGAGAATCATTCTCTTAGTAGTGTATAGGTATGAACGAAAATGTCTACCAAAACTCCCTTGATGGAGTAGATTTTACAATGAGAAATATCTAGCTCTTAAGCTTCACACAATAATAAGGATGTGAAAATGATGATTTTGTGTGAATGATGTTTGAACAAGGATTGAAATGTTTTTTATCACTCTTTGCCTTTGAAAGCTCTGAGATTGGCTTTATATAGGCCTCATAAGAAAAATAGCCATTGGGAGTCGATCTGTCAAAAATTTACGACGAGCCGGTCGACCGCTGCAGGTTTACGTTACCCAACAGTCATAATGTCAGAAATCAGAACTATTGGCTTTTGTGCACAATCGAGATTTTGATGATTTCAATAAATGAATCAAGTTTATAAAGTGGACATCTTCAAAAACAAAGGCGACTTGATAAAAGAGCCAAAGACTTGAAGAAAGAAGAACAAGAAGATGCAAGGAGCTCAAAGTGAAGATTCAAGACCTTAGAGTATAATCCTTGTAACTCTTTATTTCACATTCGACAAGGATTTGAATCACACACTAGCATATCTTTCAAAACGTGCTTAAACCATTTTACCTTTTGTTTGAAAGATTAAAATGTTTTTAAAGGTTTCAAAACACTCCAAATATACTCCAAACCCTTCATATACTTATGGGATGTAAGTCTTTAAAATTAGGTGTTTAAAAGTGGTCAAAAACATGGTTTTAAATGAACCGGTCGATGAACTTTTTGTAGCGGTCGACCTCTACATGAAGCGGATGATCTTGACAGCATTCAAATTTATGATCGTTGGGCAACGATTACTTGAACCGGTCGATCGATACATGAAGCGGTCGACCGATACAATTATGAAATTGTCAAATCGGCTAGTTTTCACATGTGCCCTATAAATACACCTTCATTTCATCTAAAATGAAAAACCAACTACCGCATATCATTTGTATAGCTTGAGAAATATTTTAAACCTTCCTATTTCATATTTCTCATATCATTCACACAAATTACACTTTCACATCCTTGTCTTTGTGTGAATCAAAAGATAGAGTTTTCCACTTTTATATCTACTCTTTGAGAGAGTCTTGTTCTCAATCTACCTATCAAAAGAGGTGTTTCCTTTAGTGAGGTTGTTCACTAAAGAATAAGCTTTAAGAGTGTATATCTCAAGCTTGGTGAGGTTGTGAGTGGTGAGCCAAAAAACCACTTGGATGGGTTTGAGTGTTGATCCCAGGAAAACACTTATACGGTTTACTAGCACCCGGAAGCTAGTGTGTAAACTATTGGTTGAAGATAGTGGAAAAACTCAAGGCTTGGTGAAGGAGCTTGAGGGGTGGATGTAGGCGGGTTTGTCGAACCACCTAAAAAGACTGTGTTTGCTTCTCTTACCCTTCTCCTTACTTAGCACTTATTTATAGTTATTGCATATTATATACTTGTGCTAAAATAGGCTTTACTTGCAAACACAACTTTGGGGGTTAATATCGAAAAGTTTAGAAAACCAATTTATACCCTCTCTTGGGTTGCCTTAATCCTGAAACTATGATTCACAAGAACAACTATTTTCAGCCTTTTGAAAATTAACCGGCGACCGCTTGACCAGCTGGTCGACCTCCTCAACTTAACCATGATCTGGTTGATTTAAAAACTCGATTTTGACCAACTTAAAATATCAAATTTTAAAGACCAATTTTTCATAAGTATATAAAAGGTTTGATAGTTAATTTTGGAATGATTTGAAGTCAATAAAACATTTTTAATCTTCAAAACAAAAGGTAAAATAATTTATGCACGATTTGAAGAAATATGCAAGTGTGTGGTTCAAATTCTTGTTAAAGATGAAGTCTTAGAGTTACTATGATTACCCTTGCATCATGTGTCTTCAATTAAGAGCACTTCCATTGATTGCGACTAAAAGCCATCTCAATTACTTTTATTGTTATTATCAAAACATTACTTTTGATAATAGCATTTCCATTAATTACTTTGCTTCACATCTCAATTAATTTTATTGTTATTATCAAAACATTGATTGTGACTAAAAGGCAATAGTTAATATCCTAAATAAGGAGAATTTATAATTACTATATTTATTTTAGTTTTGAAACATTTTTTTTATAATGATTAAAAAATTTGGGATATATATTTTCAAGTGTTTATGAGAATGGTGGGGTTCAAAAAAAGATATTTGAAAATAGAAATTATTGACTAACTATTAGATAGCAATTTTCAAGTGTTTATGGATATTTATTTTCAAGTGTTTATTCTCATGTTCAATGTGAGAGTAAAAAAATTTTGTTTGGAAAGAAGATTTTCTTGCGTGGAGTTTTTTTTTTATGTTGTATTTTCAGAGAAATTAAGGCCAACTATTAGATAGCAATTTTGTTAAACATTGAAATTGTTTTCGTATAGAAAATAATGTTTGGATTGGAAGAAGTTTTCAAAATAAAGAAAATTTTTGAAGACCTCAACCTAACATACCCCTAATCTTTGGCCCAATAGTGTTTTTCACGTGGCCTAATATGCACAAATATAAGGAGGAAGCCCAACTTATATAGGTACGAAGCTCAACTCACGAAAGCCATACCCTCCTGGCGAGAAACCATGATTCAATTATGTTGTTATGTAGTGTAGTGTGTGATATGATCTTGTTAAATATTAAGTAAACACACGAAAGCCACACCCTCCTGTCGAGAAAGCTTGATTAAACTATTCTGTAAATTTGTGCAGTACGTGATATTATCTTAATACTCTAGTGACCTCCATCCTATCGTAATCAATTACACGTGCAATGTGTCACTCAAGTACTACAAACTTTCACTATCGATGGCTATGACCTCAAATCATAGTGAAAATCCAATCATTTTCACTAACTTAATTATATTTGACAGCAATTAGGTAATCTATTCTTATGGTTTTCTTCATTTATTTTCAGTTTTATCATTACCAAGATGCACAGTCGTGAACAACTTGTGACCAAACTTAAAAGTTGAACAGTCGACAGAAAACTTTTGGGATATGAATGGTTCAAACACGGGACTTGCAATGGTTGGAGCCAACATGAATACTTCATAAAAACTTGTGATGGAATCGATCAACATGAATTCTTCTGAAAAACCTGTGATGGAGTGATTAATCTTCCATGTCCTTTAAGAAACTATTATTTTTATCTAACATAATTTTTTTTATTGTTCTATGTATTTTTGTGGAAACAGGAAAGGCACGAGGTAATCGCTGGTGGATCCATGACAACATCTATAGAGTCGAAGATCGTGTAAAATGTATACCAAACATTGCTTGCAACTACGATTATTGGTTTAATTTTTTTTCTAAAATCCATAAAAACTCCTCTAACAAAATTTTGAGTTTGTATGAGAAAATGGTGTGAGTTTTAACTTTTTAAGGGGTTAGTAAAAAGTTGGTGAAAATGTCTAAAAATGTTTGATTGTAAAAATATTTTTATTTGAGTTTGTTAAAAAGTAAGGAGAATGAAGATTTCATCAAACTTTTTAATGAAAAAGTAATGGAGTTTGTCAAAAAGTAAGATTAGAAAAGATTTGAACTTGATGTGAGGATATATTTGGTTTGGTTTGGAAACATTTTTTTATAATGATTAAAAAAATTTGAGATATATTTGTTAAGTGTTTATGAGAATGATGAGATTTATAAAAAAAATATTTGGAAATAGAAAGTTTTTAAAATTTATTTTCTTGTAGAATGTGAGAGTAAAAATTATGTTTGGAAAGATGATTTTTGTGAGAGAAATTTTTTTGGTTTTTGTATTTTTTTTGAAGAAATTGATGTTAACTATTAGATTTAAATTTTATTAAACATTGAAATTTGTTTCACTTAAAAATAATATTTGGATTCGAACAAGTTTTCAAAATAAACAAATGTTTTGAAGACCTTAACCAAACATACCCCTATCTTTGGCGCAATAGTGTTTTTCACGTTACCTAATATGCCCAAATATAGGGAGGAAGCCCAACTTATATAAGTAAGAAACCCAACTCATGAAAGCCACACCCTTTTACGTAGAAAAAAAAGAAAGCCACACCCTTTCGGTGAGAAAACATTATTTAACAATTTTGTTATATAATGCAGTGCGTGATATGATCTTGTTAAATGTTAAATAAACTCATGAAAGTTACACCCTCATGGCGAGAAAGCTTGATTGAACTGTTCTGTTATAAATTGTAGTGCGTGATATTATCATGTTAAATGTTAAGTAAGGAAGGACTGGTTTTCAAAGAGAAATCAGTTATTTTGATTTATAATTGTTTCTCCTGAAGTGACGAGTTTGGACCAAGATGCTTTCAACCAAAGCGAAGAAATCAAGTTGTGTGTAACTTAATCCAGGTTGGGCTACTGCTTGATAACTAAGAGGTGGAAAACCCCTAAGGACCTTATAGCTTTTATTTGCATCACAAATGTTTATGGGCCCTTTTTTTCCACTAATGAAGGTCGAACTTCACATTCAACTCTTCCACACAGTCTCTTTTGGAGCTTGAATCACATCCCAATAGTATGATGGTTTAAGAGTAATAAGATGTGTGATATGTCTCTGAAAATAAGAGAAATCTTAATTTTCTTCATATTTTTAGCAATTGAAGTGGTTTATTCTGTGTAGTACGACTTCCATTACTTAACACTTCAGTGGCTTCCATCCTGTTGTAATCAATTATACGTGCAATGTGTCATTCAAGTGCCACTGACTTTCACTATCGATAGGCTATGACCTCAAAATGATAGTGAAAATTCAATTATTTGCCCTGATTTACCTATATTTGACTACATTTTGGTAATCAATTCATATGATTTTTTTCGTTTATGTTAAGTGTTATCATTACCAACGTGCAATGTGTTATTATTTCTGCATATATACAATGACCAAAATCTTTACAATACCACGAACAACTTGTGGCCAAACTTAAAAGTTGCACAGTCGAGAGAAAAGATTTGGGGATATGAATGGATCAAACACGGGACTTGCACTGGTCTAAGTCAAAAAGTAAGATTAAAGAATATTTGAACTTGATGTATGGCTATGTTTGGTTTGGTTTGATTTTAAACATTTTTTTTATAATGATTAAAAAAATTTGAGAAATATTTTTTTTAAGTGTACGAGAATAGTGGGGTTCATAAAAAAGATATTTGGAAAGAGAATTTTTTTTAATTTATTCTCTTGTAGAATGTGAGAGTACAAAATTATGTTTGCAAAGAAATTTTTGTGAGATTGGTTTTTTTTTTTTTGTATTTTTTTTAAGAAATTGAGGCTAACTATTAGATAAAATGTTTACTAAACATTGAATTTTCGTGTGTGTAAAAAATAATGTTTGGATTGGCACAAGTTTTCAAAAAAATCAAACATTTTGAAGACCTTTAACCAAACATACCCAATCTTACGCCCAAATGTGTTTTTCACGTCGGTTAATATGCACAAATATAGGGAGGAAGCCCAACTTATATAGGTACGAAGACCAACTACGAAAGCCATACCCTTTTGGCGAGAAAACACGATTTAGCTATTCTGCTATATAGTGATGTGAATGATATAATCTTGTTAAATGTTAAGTAAACTCTCGAAAGCCACACCCTCATGGCGAGAAAGCGTAATTCAACTGTTCTGTTATATAGTGTAATGCGTGATATTATATTGTTAATTATTAAGGAAGGATCAGTTTCCAACCAGAAATCAGTTATTCTGTTTTCTAATATTTTTTCTCGTGAAGTGACGAGTTGGGACAAAGATGCTATCAACCAAGTGATAGAGGGAATGAGGGTCAGGGGTTGGCATGCTTTGTTATTTTTAGAGTCACATGTTGAGGTATTATGACATTCATGTAGTTGATGTTATTAATATGATGAGGATGAAATGTTTTTGGTGCTAATGGACCCAAGGTACCCGAATTGAGATGGATTGCATTTTAATAATAAAAACATGTATGATTTGATTTTTTTTTTTTTGTCATAGAATGGGTCGCATGTTGGATATGTGAGCGCAAAAGAGGGATGAAAACTTAGTAGGGCACGTGTTACACCATAAGGGGGGAAGAAAGTTGATTGTGAACTTGACTTGAGTATTGTTTTCTTCAAGACTTTGTATAGATTTTTTCATTACATGCATATGTTTAAGTTATGAACGTGTACATTCGTGACCATGGATATGGAGAAGGAAATTGAAAGATACAGTTTAGTGGAAAATAAGGGATGGCGTTGCCCTAGCACTGATTTCTTGGAGCTTTTATCGCTGGACAATGTTAAATAAATGAGATTTTCCACATGTTTGAATGCTTGATGATTTTGAAGAAGGGAAAACTATGAATGATGACTTTTGTGTGATGATTTGCCACTGTCAACCATCTTTGAACATGCTTTGATGAAATAAAAATAATCCATGCATATAAGTACACATCCATTAATATTTTAAGTCAAGAGAAATAGGTGTATGCAAAACTAGGGTACATACATTCATGTTTATGAGAATGGTGGGATTCATTAAAAGATATTTGGAAAGAAAAGTTTTTTAAATTTATTTTCTTGTATAATATGTGAGTAAAAATTATGTTTGGAAAAAAGATTTTTGTGAGAGGAGTTTTATTTATTTATTTTTGTATTATTTTTTTTACAAAAATTGAGGCCAACTCTTAGATATAAATTTTATTAAACATTGAAATTTTTTTCATGTAAAAAATAATGTTTGGATTGGAACAAGTTTTCAAAATAAACAAGCGTTTTGAAGACATTAACCAAACATACCTATAAGGATTAGAGAAGATTTTAATCTTTGGTTACGACAACTAAAATGAGCGGTAATTCCCAAATGGTCTAAGGGCTACTAAATGCAAAACAGAACAAATATTAAATAAACTTCACACATAATCGTCCGGATGGATCAACAATCGTCCACACTACTATAGCCAAAAAGTTGTTGTTTTGTGAAGCTCTCTCCGCACGCCCTAAAAGACGTCTGAACAGCTACAATAAACGTTCGATCTGGGATTGCCGAAGAACAGATTCTTCGACAATCGCTCACCCACACATGTATTTCAATCCCAAAAAAGCCGTTTTACATAACTATTTTCATACAACATTAAACAATAAAAAATTAAGCGAAACTACATATTTGTACTCAAAATCAATGAGAATCGTAAAATATCGTACCTTTCAAAACTTCTAAATCGCTCAATCATTCCGAATCACTCAAAGCTGCACCTTTAGACTGACTTCCTAGAATACAACAACTATTGAAGTTGTTAGATGCATTGAAATGACCTTTAGAATCGAAAAAAAACTAAAATTCGAAATTAAGCCAAAAACCCATAAACCGTGAATAATTCGAGACATATGTGCTTCAATCCACCCAACGCTTGGGCAATCTATGCTTGAATCTTCTCCTCAACCATTCAAATGACTCTGCAAAAAGAAACTGAAGCTAGGATGAACACCAATTTTTGGGTTTCGGCCTTTTCATTCTACGAAAAAAATGTCCGAACAGTTATAAGTGACGGTAGGACGCTGTACCCCGAAAATTTTGGAGTGAAAATTACCACCACCAATGTCGTAGCTTTTCGGACTGTTATCCACAATTTTGAAGGCGTCCAAACATTTACGAATTAAATCTAATAAATTTTTTGAACCAGCCAACGACTCCATTTTACATCCAACTCAACAATGTCGTATTCGACAATTCTCGTCCGTAGAGTCCAGCAAATGGTGCGGACCACTCATTTTGAAAGCACGACACCGTTTTTCTTTGAATAAAAGGCTTCATTTAAACAACAACAACTAACCGACAGGTTAAATAGACGTCCGAATCCTACTTATCTACGTAAATGTCCTTTTAATAATTACATATATATATGTGTGTGTGTGTGTGTGTGTGTGTGTGGGTGTGTATATATACTTCAATAATTTTGATACTACATTTATTAATTATTCATTTCTTAAATTTTAACATAAGATTCTATGTGTTGACAGAATGTAAATCTGATTGTGCTTCAACACCTTTTGTTGACATTGGAAGTACTCGTAGTTTTACCACTTGGATTGGTTCTCATCATCTTGGATCTGTTGGGACGTGATCCACTATTTCAACACCAGTTATCATTCTGAGTTTCTTCCACTGGAGAAATTTGGATATCTTTATCAACAGAGCTATTGATAGATCAACAGAGCTATTGATAGGATAATCTTTTTCTGTGGCATTCCCATCAAATACCACTACATAAAACTAAGAACAATAAGAAAACTCAGTAGCATAACACATATACATATGTAATCATGTTATGTTTTTGAGATCGAAACAACCAAAAAACTCAGTACATAACACATGCACATATGTAATCATGTTCTATTTCTGCGATTGAAACAACCAGCAAACTCAGTAGCATAACATGTACACATATGTCAACTAGAAAACTCAATAGCATAGCACGTACACATACATAATCATGTTTTGTTTCTGAGATCGAAATAACCAGAAAACTCAGTAGCATAGAACATACACATATGTAATCTCGTTCTATTTCTGCGATCGAAAGAACAAGAAAAGTGAGTAGCATAATACATACACATACGTAATCGCGAAGCAAATATTATTCTTTTTGGAAGGTACATACTAGAGAGATCATGCCTAATACGTGTCATTTGCCGCTACGGGAAGGTACAAACTTCGAGTTCACTAAAATACTTTTTTCTCATCTAAAAAATATGAGAGGGCTTCTTCTTTGTTGTCTCTTTTTGGTTTTTATTTCATCATCTTCCATAACGCTAGTATTACGCATTATATACCATCAAGCAAGAGAAAAAAATTAAAACTTTTGAAATAAAGCAAAACTTCACAAACGTCAAGTTTATAAGCTTTCTATTTCTCAGAGAATGAGGGAGGATTACCTTGAAGAAATGTGGATTTTTAAGATTTTATTAGATTCATCATAATAATTATGTATATATACTTCAATAATTTCGATACTACATTTATTAATTATTCATTTATTATAAATTAATTAATTTCTCAATTAAACCGTCCACACGGTGTCACATAGAGTTCGTACAACATACAAAACGATGTCGTCTAATCGAAATAACTGTACATACCATCAGTTAATCGTCCACACGTCACATAAAAAAACCTGGTTTTAAGGCACAAATGTGCGCATGCTATCATAACAGTCTGCAACAAAAATAATCCTAAAAAAATAAATTTGGAACATGTTTATATATCCAAAACAAAATGTCAGAGTATTGTTGAAAAATATCTGCACGCACATACAAGTTGTTCACACGTATAAATGAAACGACCTAGTTTTTGGGAATATACGTGCGCACGCTATGCTAACCATCCGCAACAAAATACTCCTAATTTTTTTAACATGTGTATATATCATATACAAAATGACAGCATATAACGGATCAATGTTAGCAAGCGACAAAGACGCTGTTTGAATGTCTAACGACAAATGACGTAGTTCAAAACACATAAACACAACTATATATCTGAAAGTAAACGACGACATCTAATGCCAACGCTGTCCCACGTCACACGCAGGACGGCCACACGAACGTTTTAAAACGACAATGTTTTGAAAAAATAACCATCGAAAATTTAAAAATATCTAAAATTATAGTCATACGCGTTCGGATGGGATAAAATAATGCAGACGCAAACAACTATCCTTTATGGTTGTATGGCACCAGCGTTTGGACGTCTATTACAGGTACGTTCAAATGTTTTTTAAGCTTTTGTGATGATTTAGGTTTCGTCACAGATGGGTGACTAGACATTTTATCACCAAAGAACGTGCAGACGTGTTTTTAATCGTGGGGACGCTGTTGTTATCTTTTACGATGAATATTTGTTGTAACAAATGTGTGATGTTTGGGCTTCTGTCAATCAAAAAATCATTCGAACTGTTTTCTATGTTGTGCATACCATTTTAACCTCCCCGAATACTTTGTGTGACTACTGATAAAGTTCAAAAAGGTTGTATATATTTTTCATGTCTTTCATACAATATATAGGGACGATATATATAAACAGATGTCAAAAAAAATCCTAACAACCTTATCCTAACAACCTCTGACAAAATATTCTCTCCTGTAACCAACTACAGTAGCATGCGGGGCTATGCTCTTACGTAACAGCTGAATCATGAGGTTGCGCAGAGGGTATGCGCTGAGTAGCAGAGGGCTCTGGCGTAGAGGATATGCGCTGAGCTGGAGAAGAGTTGTGTGCTGCTGAAGTGGCAGTAGACGTAGCAAATGACTTGGCAGCTGTCTGGTCTTCAACATCCCCCCGCAAATCATACGGAAGTGGAACAACTATGAGACTTGTACGTAGAGTCTGAAACCGAGAGATGGATAGAGGCTTAGTGAATATATTCGCAAGTTGATCGTTGCTGGAGATAAACGAAACCACAAGGGACCGATTGGCAACTCTATCACGAACAAAATGAACATCGATGTCGACATGTTTTGTGCGGGAGTGGAGCACCGGATTAACAGAGAGATACGTGCGCCAAGATTATTGCACCACAAAACAGGGGGCTTCGAGAGGAACACGCCAAGCTCTTTGAGAAGATACTGGACCCAGAGGAGCTCGGCAGTGGTATTGGCAACGCATTTGTACTCCGCCTCGGTACTAGAGCGAGCAACCGTAGGCTGCTTGCGGGACCTCCAGGAGACCAAGTTGCTGCCAAAGAAAATACAATGTCCTCTAGTGGAACGACAATCGTCAGGAGACCTAGCCCAATCGGCGTCGGAGAAGGCAGTGAGGGAGGAAGAGCTAGAGGTGCGAAGATGAAGACCATAATGGGAGGTGTGGCGGAGATAACAAAGAATGCGTTTAACAGTTTGCCAGTGTGGAATCCTGGGAGTGTGCATAAACTGGCAGACCTTGCTAACAGAAAACGCAAGGTCTGACAGGGTGAAGGAGGGGTATTGAAGACGTCCAACGATACTACGATAACCAGTGGGGTCGGAGTAAAGATCACTGACGTGGGCAGAGAGCTGAACATGAGAAGCCATAGGAGAGGAGATCGGCTTAGCAGACAACATGCCAGCCCGAGTCAACAAATCATGAACATATTTCTTTTGAGAAAGAATAAGACCAGTAGAGAACCGGTGCACTTCAACACCCAAAAAATGGGAGAGATCACCAAGGTCAGTCACTGGGAAATCAGAGGCAAGAGTTGTGATGAGCAGCTGCATAGCAGAGGAGCTAGAGCCAGTTATCACGATATCATCCACGTAGATAAGGACATAAAGAGTGAGAGCTGGCCCTATATGGACAAACAGAGAGGAGTCGGTGTGAGAGGCAGAGAACCCAAGTTCGAGGAGGCGACGGCTGAGGCGATGAAACCAGGTACGGGGTGACTGTTTGAGGCCATAGAGCGCCTTGCGGAGATGACATATGTGATCTGCCAGGAGTTTAACTTTGTTGTAGTACACAGGTATAGAGTCGGTGTTTTTGCGGAGTATAGCAAGCTGGTAGTGAAGTTGAACCAAACGAGCTTGGGATTTGGAAGTGAAGAGAGTTTCTAGAGCGAGCCAGGCTGAACGGGAAGAGGTGTGGCCAATGACTTGAGCAATAAGGGGCTCGGAGAGAGAAGAGATGATAGCACTGGGGATGAGCTGAACTTGTTGGTACCAGGAGAGAAAGGAGGTGTTAATGGTGGTGCCATCGGACTGGTATTGGGCCGGACAGGGAATAGACGCATCAATAGATCCAAAAAGTCTCTGAACATGAAAATATGACAGCAGCTGAGTGCGCCACAAGAGATAGTTATCATTAGTGAGCTTGACTGTGACGAGGTGGGGAAGAGAAGAGAGGACAGAAGAGGTGGCGGTGGAGATAGAACCGGTCACAGGAGGTGTAGGGGAGGGAGTTTCAGCCATGGACATGAGTCCTTTATAGCTTTGATACCATGATAAAGTTCAAAAGGTTGTATATATTTTTCATGTCTTTCATACAATATACATGGACGATATATATAGACAGATGTCAAAACAAATCCTAACATCCTCATCCTAACAACCTCTGACAAAATATTCTCTCCCGTAACCGACCACAGTAGCATGCGGGGCTATGCTCTCACATAACAGCTGAATTATGAGGCTGTGCAGAGGGCTCTGGTGCAGAGGGTATGCGCTGAGTAGCAGAGGGCTCTGGTGCAGAAGGTATGCGCTGAGCTGGAGAAGAGTTGTGTGCTGCTGAAGTGGCAGTAGACGTAGCAGATGACTTGGCAGCTGTCTGGTCTTCAACAACTACGTCGATTTTGTTGTTGCGAAAACTGTTTTTTAGTGTCAAAATAGTTTTTGACACCCAAGAATTTGACACGTAAAGTCAATATTCTATTAGTGTTTCATTATTGGTAAAAAAACGTTCGGTCGCATTTAAGTTCGTCTGAATGTGATTCGCGCTAAATTCGGAAATTTTGCCGTGAACAATTTAAATTCCGAGGTTTCTATTTGTCCTTTTTACTGGCCGGAAGTTTCAAGCTATCTAGCTCAAGCTCTGAAAGCATGAGATGCAATTTAAATGACATGAAAGCTTTGACCGCTTTCTTCGGATGTTACGAATTACCTTAAATCAAGACAATTTTTGGATATCAAGTCCTCTTGTAGTGCTTTTTTGGAGATTGATTTCACTCCTCCGCTTTCTTCCTTGTTCTGTCAAGTCCCGTGCCTATATTAATCTCTAAGCTCTCTTGAAAGTAATAAAGGTGCTATACAAGGCAAGATTATGACACGATCTATCTAAAGTTTTCAAGACCGTAGAATTTCTTGTAATCTCCTAACCACAGAGTTATTAAAAAACACAGCGGAAAGTTTAAAACAAGCTGCGGAAAATTCGTAAAATTTTTAAGAAACGTCGAAGTATTCAATAAGAAAGTTAAAATAAAAAATCAAGCAAACATTGGATATATCAAATATTGGAGATTTTGATAAAGAAACATCATTGGATCAACCTATTCGATTAGTGGGGTTAGCCACCCTATTGTCCGTACCAAAGTGATGCAATGAGGGGATGGAAATAATATCCAATTCACGCGATCTACCAGAGGATTTCATGATATCCGATTTGGTACCAGAGTGGAGTACTTATTCTCGCACATCTGCTTGTTACCGAAACAATCCGATTTGTTTAGAAACAATCCTATATAAAAAGGACATCAACGTCCAAATGTTTGGTTACTACAAATTTCGTTAACTTTTAAGAAGTTTTTTCAAAAACCTAAAATTTTTACACTCAAACATGCTTAATCTCACACAAATTTACATACATTTTCACACCAACTTCAATACTTTTTCATTAAAAAAACTACATCAAATTTCTCTTTTCTTACTTTTTAACATACTTAAATGGGGCTGGTCAGTGGGCCGATCAGTTTCTATGAGATTTGCCGTAATGTTATACACAACTTGTCAGGTTCGTCTGACCTCCGTACACGTGAATAACTGCCCGAATTTCCCTCGTTATGCAAAAAAACCTCCAATAGATCATTTCAGCAACTTTTGCAAACCCTATAAAAATTCAACTCTCAAAATTTTCTCATACAAACTCGAAATTCTTAAAATCTTTCGTTTCCCAAACACCACAACTCTTCACTCATTTTAAATTAAGGACCCTTTTTGGCCCTCTTTTGCTTCAAGCTTTTTACTCTTGAAGATATCCGGCCTCTCTTGTTATTTTTTGAGTAATTGTCAGTAAGTATTTATTGGGTACGTATTTTATTTTTTATTTTATCTTGGATAAAAGATATCCGTCCTCTCTTATTGTACCTTTCGAAATTGTTACTCGCTCTGAGGTCTACCTCAAATTCGGTAGTTTATTGCTAACAACATTTTTATTCAAGACTTGTATAATTTGATGATGTCGTAGGAATCGCGGCAAACTCAATAATGAATTTACTTGTGAGAGATCAGAGATGTTCGGTTTTAAATTTTTTCATGATCGGAAAATGCCTATCTAAGTTCAGGATTTTTTTTTTTTTTTTTTGTTTTTTAGACCCTGTCTCCCTTGCCTTTCAACTTTTGTCTCATTTCCTCTGTCGTTTTGTGTTTTTGTTTTTATTTTTTAATACTTTTAAATATTCAGTTTTTAATAAAAAAATTAATAAATTTTAAATATAAAAAATAACAGTAAACATCATCATTATTTTTTAAACCTCAACCACTTCTACACCAAAATCAATATAACTCTAACATCACCTAAAAATTCTCAAAACACTCCAAATCCTAAAAAAAAAAAAAATTCAAACCGAACATAACCCAAATCTCCCTGTGGCATTAATATTCCATATACTTTTAGAGAGCCGTTCGATGTACGCTTCTTTGGCTCAATAACCACTTCAATCCCATATTAAAAAGGACCTGAACGTTCAACAACCTCTAATGTACGCTTCTTTGGCTCGATAAGTCCACTCTCAAAGAAGTCGCGTAACGCCTCGTGGCATTACCCCCGCTCCAATAATTTTTAGAGAGACGCTTGAGCAAGCTTGCGCAATAACTCCGTTTGTTTGACTTTTTTTAACGGTTGTATTAATCCTCGAGAAAGAGAAAGAGAAAGAGAGTACAACTTATTATGTATATATAATAAATTACAATAAATTCCTACCAACTATTAACTCAATATTAAATACATTCGAAAATTAAACTCTTGATGAACGCTCGATGACTCAGCGTTAAATACACATTTCTGTTGCAACTTGCCCACTAAATCAGACTCTGGCCATTAAATCAGATGGGTTCCGCCACATCTGATCTACACATACTGTTAAAGTGTAGGAATGTATTTGATACTACGGTGATATATATTTCGTGGGAGTTTATGTAATTTATCTATTCTTAAACCTTCCACGCACTACCATCCTAATACTAAATACATCCGAAACTTACGATATGAGAGGCGGAAATCACCTAACTTAACGACAGTGTGGCATGAGAAGCAACTCGCAACGTAAAGATAGATTTTATGGTTGAGTTATCTTGAATTGTAGTTTGAGAATGTATTTAATAGAAGGATTGTACGTAATTCATGACGTCGAATGTAATTTGCCCAACAATTTAAAACTTCAAACAATGAATATAGTACGGCGAACTCCTCCCAATACAGTCTTTTGGCTCTAGTTGTTTCTTTTTTGTTTAATGCTTCAATCTTGTTTTATCCAAACTATCAAGACGTTGAGCTCTCAAATTTCCACAATTAATCAAATTGCGTCATGAAATAAAATTTAAGGATCAAATTTTGCCACCTAGCTCATTCACAACACACATGATACGAGTTTGATCGTTGAATTATTTTTAGGGACGTAAATTGATGAAATTTAGTACTTCGTGAGGTTAATGTGTTAAAAGTGGTAGTTTATAAGACTCATATTTAAAATTGCATTAGTAATTATATGACTCAAAATGACTTTTCTCCTTGATGGTATGCCTATTATCCCCCACCCCAAAAAAAAAATTAGATCTTAGCTCTAGAGGCCTGGTGCCTTACTAAGAGCGCATTTTTCATTTCTCCTGAGACCAATCCTTTGAAAGCAGGAAAAGTCTAACATCAGAGGAGATTCAAAACTCTTTTATGATTTTTTTCATCCTAAAATTACTGAAACCAAAAATGACTGAAGCCCTTAATGCCAAGAAAGGAATTTCATTTGCCTATAAAAAAAAAGGAAGGAGTTTCATTTTTGAGCTGAAGACTATTGGATGGGAAGGGGTAGTTGGACTCGGAAGTTGGAACGCAATTAACTAGGCTTGGATATGGGTCAAGGACCTCCACATAGTGAGATTTGGAAAATCTAACTATGGGGATGTTTGAGGGTGAAAATTTTGAGTATTGGGGTTTGGGAAATATTATAAAGTAAAGATATATTATGAGAGTTGGTGAAAAAGTAAAGAGAGAGAAGATTTTTAATAAGTATTATAATAATAAAAAATTATGTGGTGAATTTTTTATGATTAAATCCAAATATTTGAGCCCAAATATTTGGGCTCCAAACATACTTTCAGTCTTCCCGGGCTGGCCCAACCTTTGGACACGCAATGAGTAAAGAGAAATACGAAATCAACGAGAAGGTTGAGATATGATTTTCTGCGTAGGGTGAGCAAAATTACCAAATGCAATTATTATAACCAAGTTGTTGAGATTCACCCCATATAAGCTAGAATATGATCTTTTACCTCTAGACATTTGTGCTTGAACAACTGAGATACCTACAAAAGATAGTAGAGTTTTCTGTAAGGAAGAGACTTCTAGTCTTAGTCTTAGAACTTTGTAGATGGTTCTAATCGAAAACACAATCCCCTTTATATAGGCAAGACTAGAGACCCTCACTTATTATTCCTACAACCTTTGGGCTACCCTCATTATTCCATCCATCAAAGAATATCAAGAGTTAACAACCTTACTATTAAGGACAATTTCCTATTATAAATAGATGAAGTGAACCACCTTAGAGAAGATCAATGAGTTTATAAAGAAAACCAACAGTTCTTAAGAAAAACCAATAATTATTCCAACATTCTCCCACTTGGTTCACTTAATAGGTAAAATTGAAAATGACCAAAATAAATGTCCTCAAATTCTATCAAGGTGTTCTAGATATGAACCATGGCGGTATTTCTCTCTATGTGAGCATTTCCCGTCCATGTGTCACAATACATAGCATCCCTTAAAATACTTTATGAATAACCATTAAAAGTTATTCAGGTCCAACTAAATCCCCCAATGGATATAATGAATTCGTTACTTTATGCACAATATTGAAACTTAATTAAGCTATATTCTTAGTGAAACACATAGCAACATGAGAGAGATTACACTTTAAATAGGCTCATACACTCCACATGACCCTGAAAACTGTTTTACAAGTAAACCTTTGGTCATTGGATCGGCTATCATCAAAACTGTACTGGTGTGCTCAATATACACCACATTATTTTTGATGTTTTCTCACACACTTAGATACTTTATGTCGATATGCTTACTTCTGCATCCACTCTTATTATTCTTTGAGAAAAATATTGCAACTGTATTATTACAAAGAATCCTTATTGGTCTTTCAATGGAATCGACAACTTTAAGACCACAAATGAAAATTCTTCAACATATGGCTTGTGTCATTGCTTCATAGCATGCAGTAAAATCTGCCCCTATAGTAGACATAGCAACTATAGTTTGCTTCGTACTCTTTCAAGATATAGCTCCTCCAACAAGAAGAAAGATAGAAGTAGACTTTCTGGTGTCTACACAAATGGAAAAATCTGAATCTGAATAGCCAACCACTTGCAAATTTTATGTATGCCTGTTGGTTAGCATGTAGTCCTTGGTTCTTTGTAAATACTGCATTACTTTCTTTATAGCTACCTAATATTGAAGATCAGGGTTACTTCGATAGCGATTCAACAATCCAACAGCTAGACATTTGTCTAGAAGGGTACAAACTTGAGCATACATCAAGCTACCCACTGCAGATGCATATGACACAATTTTCGTCTGCTCTTGCTCCAATGCATTTTGAGGTGATTGACCTTTATGGAATTTATCACCGTTGATTATGGGACTACAGAAGCTTTACAATCTTTCGTACCGAATTACTGTAGAAGTTTTGAATGTAGACCTTTTAAGACAGTCCTAACACTCTTTATGTCCTGTTTATGTGAATATATATATTTTTTATGAATAAGCCAATCTCATTAGAAATAGGAAAAACAGTACAAAAGACTATACCGTCATCACTACTCCAAATAAGCAAGAAAACTAAGGAAATCAACAAAATCTAGAAAAGGGGAACCAAGCACCGAGTTCACCCAACAAAAAAGCAAAGACAACAAAACACCCTTTAACCTATCCAAAGAAAAAGAACAATCCTCAAAGCATCTAGAATTACGCTCTCGCCAAAAGCACCACCAGATACAATGGGGTATCAATCGCCAAATAGCCTTAGCGAAAGGGTTCTTAAGCCTCCTCTTCCAACACCACAACACATCTTCCACTGTTTCTGGCATAACCCATTGAAGATTCAGAATACATAGCACATGAGACCACAGTCCACTTGCATAAGGACAATGAAACAGGACATGATTAATAGATTCTCCAGCACCACGGCATAAGAAACACCAATCTGCCAAGATAATACCCCTTCTCCGAAGATTATCAATAGTTAAACTTCTACCAAGAGAAGCCTCCCACACAAAGAATGAAACTCTCATAGGACACAAGGACCTCCAAACCCCCTTCCAAGGGAAAGAGAGACCAGACCCACCTCTAATCAAGCCATACATAGACTTCACAGAAAACTTCTCATCCTTATTGCCCATCCAAACCATCACATCCTCCTCCCCTCTGCTAACAACAACCCCATAAAACAAAGCAAAGAAAGAACCAAAAATCTTCATCTCTCAATCATTAGCAGCTCTAGAGAAAGGGACACTCCATACCACATGAGCACCATTATCCACCAAGTAATCCGCCACCATAGCCTCCTTGCAACAAGATAAAGAGAAAACCAAAGGGAAAAAAAAGACTCAGAGGCTTATCACCACACCAAAGATCATGCCAAAAGCTGATACTAACACCATTCCCCACCTCAAACCGAATATGCTTACTGAAAATGCTCCACCCTTTACTAATGTACCTCCACAGACTAACCCCATGTGAGTCACGTATAGAAATCGTACACCAACCTCCCATCGAACAACCATATTTTTCAGCAATCACTGTTCTCCACAACTTATCCCGTTCCAATGCAAAACTCCATAACCATTTCCTAAGTAATGCCAAATTAAACATTCTGATATTGCGAAGGCCCAAGCCCCCATCCTGCAAAGGAGAACACACCTTATTCCACTTCACAAGATGGAACTTGTGGACACAATCATCACTACCCAGAGGAAATCCCGCTGAATCTTCTTCATCTTATTCGCCACCCCTGCCGGAATAGAGAATAAGGAAAGAAAGTATGTAGGTAAGCTCGAAAGAGTAGACTTGATAAGAGTTAGTCTACCACCCTTGGAGAGGTACATCTGTTTCCATCCCACCAACCGACGCTCCATCCTTTCAATTATCCCATCCCAAATATGAGTGTCTTTGAAAGAAGCACCCAAGGGGAGACCAAGGTACATAATAGGCAATGAGGAGATACCGCACCCAAGAATACGCGCCAACTCCCGCACATACTCTACCCTACCAATAGGGATGACCTCAAACTTAGAGAGATTAATCTTTAAGCCTGAGACTGCCTCAAAACATAAGAGGAGACATATAAGATTCCGAAATTGATCCACCTCCGCCCACATAACACTAAGGTATCATCCGCAAAAAGAAGATGCGAAATAGACACCCCCGCATTCTACCCCCTTCCAGCCTTAAAACCTTGTAACCCCCCATGCAACACCAGCTGCCCCATCATGCGACTAAAAGCCTTCATCACAATAACAAACAACAGAGGGGAAAGAGGATCCCCTTGGCACAAACCACGGGAACTACTGAAAAAGCCTTCAGGAGACCCATTGACAATCACCGAAAACTTAACAGTCGAAATATAAAAGGAAATCCAACGACACCATCTTTCCCCAAAACCACATCTCCTGAGAAGGTACAAAAGGAAATTCCAGTTCACATGATCATAAGCCTTTTGTACATCCAGCTTGCAAAGCATACCAGGTTCACTCGTCCTCATTCTAGAATCAATACATTCATTAGCCACAAGCACAGAATCTAGAATATGTCTCCCCCGTACAAGAGCATTTTAGGAAGGAGAGATAATTTTGCCAAGGACAGACTTCCATCTGTTAGCAAAAACCTTAGCTAAGATCTTGTACACCCCGCCCACAAGGCTAATAGGCCTAAAGTCCTTAAGATCAACCGCATCCGGTTTATTAGGGATAAGGACAATAAAAGACGTATTCAAACTCTTGACAAACATCCCCTCCCTAGTGAATTCATTGAGCTTCAGCATAACATCCTGTTTCACCACATCCCAACAAGTAAGAAAGCTCGTCGCCTTATCCCCATTAAAGCTTTGCACCACACTCGCCACCTCCTCATCCACAAAAGGTCTCTCAATAAACTCTGCGTCCTCCCCCAAAATGCTATCGAACTCAAACTCATCCAACATAGGACGCCAACCAAACGGCTCCTTATACAAGGAAGAATAATAATCAATGATCACTCCGGTAATTTGCGAAGGGTCCTCCACAACAACTCCATCAACTTCCAAACTTGAAATCGAATTATTACGCCTATTAGAGTTCGCAACTCTATGAAAGAACTTAGTACAACGATCCCCCTCCTTGAGATAAAGAGCCCGCGATTTCTGTCTCCAGCTCACTTCTTCCAACTCAATCAGCTGACCAAGCTCCCTAGAAACAAACAACTTCCTCTCCTTATCCCCTCATCCAAATTACCACTCTCATCCAAACCATCAAGGGAAGAAAGCCCCTGAAATAACGAAGTTTTTCGCAAATTAAGATCCCCAAAGACATCATTATTCCACACTTTAAGATATCTCTTCAAAGCTTTCAACTTCATATAAAGCACAAAACTCGAAGAACCACGAAAATCATAGCCCTGCCACCACTCCCTAACCAGCTCCATAAAACCTTTCACCTTAAGCCACATATTCTCAAAGTGAAAAGGTTTCAAAGAACTCCACACTCTACCATCCTCCAACAGAAGCGGGAAATGATCCGAATACAAACGAGGTAGCCTCCTTTGGATTAGTTCAGGATAATTCGCCTCCCAACAAGAACTAACAAAAAAACGATCAATCCTGGACCACGATTGAGAGGCTCTACCATTCGACCACGTATACAACCCACCAGCTAACATAAGATCCACCAAACTACACTCAGAAATGAATTCCGAGAAATCAACCATAGCACTCCTAATACCCCCAATCCCGACCATTCACTAAGAAAGCGCACAACATTAAAATCTCCACCAATGCACCATGGAGAACTCCACAACGATGAAATACCCGCAAGCTAATCCCATAAAATCCTTCTACAGCTGTCATCA
This sequence comes from Myrica gale, assembly GCA_963930655.1. Classification (NCBI taxonomy): domain Eukaryota; kingdom Viridiplantae; phylum Streptophyta; class Magnoliopsida; order Fagales; family Myricaceae; genus Myrica; species Myrica gale. Next base: position 11,006,020 of record OZ005618.1, read on the forward strand.
TTCAGACCATAGACACCAGGGAAAACCCAAACAAAACCATCCTCAACATTCTTAAACAAAACCGACACAGAGTAAGAACCAACACACGACTCCACCATCTCTAAAATCCGAGAGTCCCAAAGAATCAAGATACCTCCCGAAGCACCACTAGCCTCCAGGCTACACAACCTAACATGGGGGCCACCCCACAACCGCCTGACCAAAGCCCTTAAAACAGACGACACCTTGGTCTCCTGGAGACACACGAGATCCGCCTTCCACCTCCTTAACAAATTCCCCACATCCTTGCATTAAGACATATCATTTAACCCACGAACATTCCAACTGATAATTCTGGGAATCATAAAACATCGAAGAAATCCCTCCCCAAAAGCCTACACTTCCGAGAGCTCGAAGCATTAGAGCTACTGGACATGACATACTCCTACTATTTTTACTTCAAACACTATGTGAAAATATATACCAATGACATAATATGTTTCACCCATTTCCTTCATTTCAAAGTTCTGAGAGAGAAATTGTTTAGTTTCATGTAATAATCTCAAATCACTACTTGCAAGAAGAATATCGTCTACATATAGGACTAAGAAATTATATTTGCTCCCATTGACCTTGAGGTATATACATTGATCAACAAGTTTCTCAACAAAACCATATGAGGTAATAATCTTGTGAAACTTTGAATACTATTGGTGGGAAGCATGTTTTAGTCAACAGTGAGACTTCTTTAATTTGCATACTTTCTGACTGTCATCAGTGAAACCTTCAGGTTGTTTCATGTATACCTCTTCATCAAGATCCCCATTAAGAAAAGTTGTTTTCACATCCATCCGATGTAGCTCTAAATCAAAATCAATTTGTATACCTCTTCATCAAGATCCCCATCAAAAGCAATAAGAACTATTTCTTCATGTGTCTTACTTTGTTTTCTCTTTTCCTAAACATGTCCAGATTTGCTTGACCAAAACTAAATTAAGATTAAAGATTGTTTCATAAAACAATATTACTGACATTTCTATTCCATTTCATTTCATCATGGTTACAATATTTTTGCCAAGCTAATTTACTACATCCATGGAAAATTCTAATTGTTCATCCCATATGAAAAATCTGGCAGACAAAGGAATGCAAATAAGCCATGCAAAAAGACGTAGTGTAGAACTTTTTAAATAGAATAATGACAGAAAATAAACGGGGACCACTACGGTTAATGAGACAACCAACAAGAGTCAAAGACAAAGACAGCTACGTAACAAGAGAAGATAAAAAACAGTAGGGTTCCACATGAATTATGCACTTTCTGTACACTTAAACAACAACTGCACGTCAAAGTTTCCTTTCCCCCAAACTGAAGGGTCCAATACGATACTCAAGCATATAGACAAACGTTGGTGCTTCCCAAATATAATATCTAAGAAATAAAGAAAGTGCTCACCGAAAGAAACAATTCAACCTCACCTTGACTATATAACTGACCCCACACCACCCAAAGTACATAATTAATTAAGATGTTGAATGTCCCCTCTCCCCATCGTTGCAGGTCCACCACCACCCACCGAAGAGAAAAAAAATATAAGCATGCTAGGCATGGGCGTTGGTGAGGCGTCATGCCTTGTTATGGATGCTGGGGAGCCTAGCTTGCGCGCGCGCATGTCATGGCATGGTTGTGGTGTTGTCACCGCGCACGCTGTGAGCTTGTTAAGGGTGCCCATGGGTGCCACAGGTGCCTCATCTCGACACCTATCCTCCCACGCATGGCTGTCACGACCCATGTCATCCCTGGGGATCCTTTCATTCCCCCTTCCATAAAGAGTACCCTTGACCCCAAGGGTAAACTTTGAAATTTTGGAGGTCATGCTATCATCGCCCTCCCAAACCATCTTCTCTCTAGGTAGCCCACCCATTCTCCAAGTAACAACTCTACCGCCCAGGGTGAACTTCATACTCCTCCCACCGTAGTCAAGTGTGATTTTGCTAGTACTTGCATCACCCAAAATCACATCTAACTCCTCCAAGGCAAGTATATATAAGTCAGCAACTATATTCATACCTTGGACATCAATGGGAACCGCCTTTATAATCTGATGACATCTCATCTTTTCACCGTTGGCAAGCTTCACCTCAAAGGCCTCTATCTCCTCTGCATGCAAGCCCGCCTTTAGAAATAAGGTGGGTGTTGATGAATTTGTCGGTAGACCCACTATCCACCAACAAGGTGACCTCGTGCTTGCCCATCGAAGCCATGAATGTGAAGGTTGAGTTTCTTCCAATGTCGGTCATGGTACTAAGGCTCAACTCACTATCACTCGTGTCCTCCTCATCTCCCACATCGATAAAGCACATGAGCTTGGAATTATGGCATTGGTGGTTTGGACCCCACTTCTCTCCACACTTGAAGCATAGATGCTTCTTGATGCACTCTTCAAGCTCTTCTCGGCTCAGCTTCTTCACTTCATTCTTATTCTTCCTTGACTCTTCAACCACCACCCTTCCATTCGAAGGCATCTTAGGTTGCAAGGCTTCATCTTCCTTGCTAGCCGCTTCTTCCTTGGCTTGCTCATTCACAAACCAATGGCTCTCTTCAAGGATATCGGCCATCCTCATAGCTTCTTGCAACCTAGTGGACTGCTTCAACTTGAGCTCCTTAGCTATCCAAGGCTTCAACCCATCCACAAAGGTGCCAATGGGTGCCTCCTCCGACCAACCCCTTACTAATGTTTGGAGTTGTCGAAACTCCTCCACATATGCATGCACATTGCCTTCTTGCTTGAGCTTCGCTAGTTAACCATGGTGATTGACAATGGGCGAGGGCCCAAATTGCATGAGTCCACCAGAACCTTCTTCTTTCTTTCTCATATTGATCTCGAATCCACCTCCACCACTTGCTTGCTTTGCCTTCAAGGTAGAAACATACGGTGTCAACTCTTTCTTCCCTTGGCACTTCATACATATGGAAGTAGTGATCCGCCTTATCAAGCCATTTATGTGGATCACCTCGACTAAACTTTGGAAACTCGATCTTTGGGCTCCTAGGTCCTCGGTTGTGAAACAGATTTCCATCTCCACCATCTCTATCATGATCACCTCTATGATAGTGTTGCCTCCTAGGTCCTCAGTTGTAAAACCGATTTCCCTCAGTATCACCACCATCACAGTCATAGTGGTCACGATCACTCCGCGGCCCTTCTCGCCATCTAACATCTTCATAGGTTCGGCCATGAGGATCTTTCCTCCCTATACCGACTTCCTCCATCTCTTCCTTCTGATATTGCACGATCATCATCACCATGGTTGGATTTTTCTCGTAGCCATCTCTCGACTACATCATGCTCGTTCTACACACGTCCACCCATTCTAAGTCGCTATCGCTGTCGCGGCTCTCCTCTTATGGACACAGATAGGTGAGTTTCTCTTCCATCCATATGCTGAGCATCCTTCGTTCTTGCGGCTTCTACATGGTTGCCTCCACTTGGCTCTCTATCAAGTCTCACCAATGCCGCTTGTAGGTCTTACCTCATCCCTTCCACCGCTCTCCTATTCTCTTCAGTGGTCATGGTAACTGCAGCTATGGCTCCTTGCATATGAACCGGTCTCGGTTGGAAGTGAGTGAACTTGACACTGTCTCCATTTCAATATTTGGCTGCAACAACAAGTCCAACCTTGGGTTCTCTCCAAAATGAAGATTGAACCCCTCCCTTAAAAAAAACTTGGCACAAACAACTTCCGACCTTGGGTTCTCTCCAAAAAAAGATCAAACCCCTCCCTCCACTAACAAATTGGCAAGAACAAACAAGTTCTAACCTTAGGTTCTCTCCAAAATGAAGATCGAACACTTCCTCAAGTATGAACTCCAACAAGCAAAAACAACTTTGCAACCGAATCAATCCAAAGAAATTGAATCAAAGTAATGTATGCTCATGTTTACCTATTAAAGATTTCCACGCTTCAAGCAACTCCTCTCAATGAAAGCACCATTTTGTTAGGGACCCCGGTCTAGGCCACCATAACAATGTCAACTCCTGCCAAGTGACTCGAACCCGATCACCCGAATCGATCCTCCTAAACCGCTATCTGTAACACACGAGCTGTTTATATAGGATCTAACACTCAAAATGAAGAACACTCGAGATATTTATTGATGAACACGAAGAACGTGGTTAAGGGTTAATTAGCCCAAAGACTACAAGAACAAATAACAATCCCGATCGATGGTTAATTAGACCAAGAACGGGTACCCAAACTAGGTTATTAGCCTTGACACCGACTTAGCATATACGTGCCTATGCTTGGCCAAATCCCACCCCAGAAGCACTAAGGCTTTACTATTCTCTCTATTCTCTGAATGAATAACACTAATGCTCCTAAGGGTGTTTATATAGACATCCTTAGAAGCTAACAAACCTTAATTGACTCCAATCAAATCAAATCTAAATCAAATCCCTTTAATCAAGGAGATTTGATATTACATGCTTAGCTTAACAATAATATAAAGGAAACGAATCTTCTAGAGTTTAGGAAAAGATCCCTAAATCTAGAAGATATGATTTATTCAATCATAACAAGAAAGGAAACTAATCTCTAAGATACTTCTATGAATGTCGGGATCTCGTTGTCGTCCGCCGCTGTCCACGACGACGCCTCCGCCACTTGCACCACCATGGGTGGTGATGCTCCTTCGACTCCCCGGACCTTCCTCTTTCATGCCTCACCTAGTACCGGTAGGGGTGGTGGTGATCCGCCGCCGGTGGTGGCTGGTGGTGGTGGTCATCCTGTGTCATGGTAGTCCTTCGTCTGTTGACCTGCTACTGTTGCATGGCTTGACTGGTGGCCAAGAACTTACTGTGGTGTCGTGTCGTGTCATGGCAAGGCCATGAACGAGGCCATGTGATGTTATAACATGTCGTCGTAAGAGCTAATAAAATGGGGAAGTAGCAAATCCCTTTCCCATTGTTAATAGTACCTGACCAAAATTTCAGCTGCTGCGTCTTTGTACGCGCTTCAAGTTTCCCTTTTGATTTTGCCCTGCATGCCCGCGAATATGCCAATTATTTCCCAATATATCCCCGGAGCTTAAGATCACCACCTCCCAAGTTTAGCTGTATATCACCTAGGGTTTTAATCATCTGCTCCTATATGTAGCCCCTATTTTCCCTCCTCTGAATCTAGAGTTGCGTTGTTCATTTGCCCCAAATTTCCCGGTTTCTGATCCAAATTAGGCCTCTTTTATATATAATTTATTTAATTTTGGGAGATAGATTGCGATCTAGCGTTTTGGATTTTCTCCGAAAGTCGTTCTTTTGGTTGGAAGTTCCGGCTTTGACATGTTGGGATTCTCAAATCAAGTATAAGACGTTTCGTTCAAGCTGAAGAGAAGGTTGGGTTCTGAATTTGTTGAATTATTGATTTAATTATGTAGTATTTGCTGTTGGGTTTGGAAGTTCTAGGCCAATTTTTTTTTTTCTCCTTTCGTACGAGTATTTGAGATGACGTGTTATGTTATTTGTTGCTTTCTCATTGTTTTCTTTTTCAATTTCGATTCCTTATTGTCTTGTTTTTCAAATTGAATAAGGTCAACGTGTTGTGTTGTTGGTGGGCGAGGGTCTGGTCTGAGTCTGCATCTGTTCTTATAACCTGGAGCTGTCGTGATGATGGCTTTGTATCGCAACGGGTTCGATAATATAAGCCGTTTCTTTCATTTGGCTGAATGGCATCCGTTGGAATAGCCCAGCCGATTAGGGCTTGGAGCCCTCTCCTCCTCCTGTAAATCAGGTATGCGTCATTGTTTTAAGTGGCACCATCTATGTTCATTTGATTTTGGCTCCTATATTATTTAACACGAAACCTTTTGGTGGAGCCGCTTGGCTGTTGCTTAATTTGACAAATTTGTGCTGTGAAAACTTGGAGCTTTTTTGTTATATTTATCTCAAAATAGCTTTTCTGGGAAGTGGGTTTTGCCGTTTTGGAATTTGTATTTCTTGATTGTAGGTATGCCTTTCTTACAGGTGCTGGGATAAATTTCTTCAGTTGCGGATAATTGAGATAACTAGTTCGAGGTTCAAGTTTGTCATGTTGAGGAAGATTATCCTCAGAATGATAGGCTGCTGCGGTTGCTTTGGCTTTGGTTTTAGCAGAGGACCCAAACAACAATTGAGGCCGACTTCAGGCTATAATAATCACCATTCTGTGGATTTGTTGCTAGATGAAGATATTGAAGATGATGAGGAGTGTTCATACAATGGTGATGTTACTGATACCACTCATGGAGATGATGTGGAGTTGCATGGTTGCACCAAACGATCTGAAGAGATTTTAAGACTCAGAGAACAAAAGGGAATGATTTGCAGGCAATATCCTGTCAAGGAAACATGTAAAGTCGTTCGCACAGAGGTAGGAATATTTGTCTTATTTGCATGAAGAGAACCTTAACCTAGATATTTTTTGCCAATTATACAACTGTGCGCACATCAAGTGACCTTTTTCTCTGAAGTACTTCTACCGAATAAATAGGCCCATTAGCTGTCATATCAAGAGAGTTATTTATGTGGAGTTTTCATTATGGAGTTTGTTACTTGTGACCCATTTGCTGTCATTGACGTGCTACTTCCCAAAACTACCCATATGTTGACACCGTATGCTGTCATTGAAAGCTTTGAATGTACCCAACAATATAGATTATCGATGTGTGCAGGGGCTTATATAGAAGGTCTATTTGCCTGAAACTTTCCTGCACTGTAGAAGGTCTATTTGCCAGTCTTTTAATTCTTGTTAGATTATCGATGTGTGCAGGGGCTTATATAGGTTCTCGTGTATACTTATCACAAACAATATAGGTGCTCGTGTATATTCTGTTTAATACATGGAGAAATAGTTGTTCTTGCCCTTGGTATTTTTTGACTGTCATCGGTATTTCATTTTAAAAGTTGTTTTAGTGCATGTTCCAGGATGAAAATGGCAATAAGATGGTCAATGAGTATGTTCGTGAGTGTAAAATTGGTGCTGGTAGCTATGGGAAAGTGGTGAGCATAATCTTGATGACACTGCTTTTTTATCTCTTTGCTTCAACAAATTCCTTTGGCAACTGTCCTGCTGTTTCATTACGAGTTTTCCTTGAATGTGATATAGGTATTATACCGAAGCAGTGTGGACGGACAGCATTACGCAATTAAGGTATTGTTTTCTTGCTTAAAGTAGTTATGTCTTCTTCCTCTTCTTTTGTCTGAATGCAGTAGTGTGCATGTTTTGGTTGGAGATAGCATAGTATTGGATGATGTGTTTTGGTTAATTGCTGTATTTTTTTCTCATGGATAAATATTGGAAACAGTTCAAGTGATGTTGCACTTTTTACTTATTTCCTCTAGATTAAGTAATACAAGTTGTGTTATGTTTGGATAACTAAGCAATTCGTGCCAAGTAGAGGTTTTTCTATGTAATTTTATGAGCTAATTGGTGAATGACAGGCATTTCATAAGTCTCATTTATTAAAGCTACGAGTTGCACCCTCAGAGACTGCTATGACTGATGTGCTTCGTGAGGTATCTACTCACTTTCTTCTATTTTGTGATATGCCCTATTTTATAATACAAAATTTGCACAATTATCCCAGTTTTCACATTGCAGTTTATTGTTTGAAAAAGTTCTTTTTTTAGCCCTCTGTGGGGAGGGGGGGGGGGGTTGGTGGTCGGAATCCACCTGCTGCGCGTCTCTTGTGGTTATGCTGGATCAACATTTTCGTATCTAGTATAAAATATATTTACGGTGGACTTCTTTCTCTTGTTATGATATGGTACAAAGCTGACTTTTTTTCTTGTGCGGTGGAATCCTCATCAAGCCATTTAGCAAGAGCATAATTGTTATATTTGGTTGTCTTTGCATATCAATGGTTGATTTTCTTCTTTTGGGGGGTAGGTGAGTGGCTGATTTCATGAGTGATTTAATCGTTTCATGGAATGCTTATGATTACTAAATAACCGTATTTTCTGTTTTCATCGCAGGTTCTAATCATGAAAATGCTGGATCATCCTAATATAGTAAATCTCATCGAGGTTATTGATGACCCAAACACCGATCACTTTTACATGGGTATATTTTGCAACTTTTTTTTTGGTTTCCCTTATGACTTAAATGAATGTGCTCTTTCTTCCAATATTTACTTTTTCATGAAGATATGGTATTTGTGAACTATATTAGTATTTTCCCTGATTGTAGGAGAGTTAATTTTTTTTCTTTGCTTTTTTCAGTTCTCGAATATGTGGAGGGCAAATGGGTTTGTGAGGGTTCTGGTCCACCAGGTGGCTTGGGAGAAACAAGAGCCAGAAAGTACTTGCGGGATATAGTTTCAGGGCTTATGTACCTCCATGCCCATGTATGATCTTTAAAGTCTTTCTAAACGTGGCTTGACAGTTGGATGATATGTCAACTCTCATTGGTGTGCTTTGCTTTCATAGTCGCATATGATGGTTTTGGTCTATTTGTCTCATCGCATCAATTAACTATGTTTCTGGCCTGCCTAGAAAAAACAACCTATGTTTTTGGCCTGAGTCTCTGATTGCCTGGACTAAGATGATCTATTTCTGAGTAAAAATGGGTTGCGATAATCTTCCAGTCCTTTCTAAGAGTTGGTGTCCTTTTTTTAATTTTGTTTATGAGGCATTATTATCATTTGTAGTAGCACAGAGCAAGTTGCTTTTGTTATGCTGTAGACTTTGAATCTTACTATTACCCTTTGCATCGTAAGAACTTGGTCTATTCTTTCTGCTTTTGCAGAGCAGTCTGGGTGTTCCTTTCTTGTAGAAGTTCTCTTTCCGGCGATTGATTTGCAGTGTCTGGATAGTTTTTGCATTTATAGAAACATTCAGTAAAATGCATGGTTTTTCTTTAGCGTTCTAGCAAAGATGGACAACTCAACACTTTAATGATGGTGTGCATATTGTTTTAACACAATCGATTGACTGGGGAATACTTCAGCAATATCTTTGTGCTTTTCGTTTGGATTTTTTTTGGTGCACGGGAGCGGAGGGGGGGGGGGGGAAGAGCTTAAAAAGGAAATGGATTTGACTATAGAAGAAACCTCGTACGATTTTCTTATGCAGTTTTCCTCCTTTATGTGAAATTTGATGGACTTTGATGTAATGACAAATCTTATCATGTTCCCTTTGAAAATGCAGAATATTGTGCATGGTGATATCAAACCCGATAATTTGTTGGTTGCACGTGGCGGTACAGTTAAGATCGGGGATTTCAGCGTCAGCCAGGTATTTGAGGTAATAATTTCTTCATCCTCAATTTCACTAAGATTACTAATGGCATTGCGAGAAAAAGCTGGACAATGATATTCTGTGATATTTATTTGGTGATGACATGGATGACCCTGAAATATGAAAACTTCGTTGATCGCCCTTCCACCCATTCCCTTGTTAATCTGTTCTACTGTAGGAGTACATGTTGTATGACAATCAGGGCAAAAGGAAAATCTTCTGGAGGTACTTTGGTGGTGTTAATTTCCTCATGAAAGGTGTCAAATGCTTGTGCTTATTTGTAAGAAAAGAAAGGGTGGAAGTATTTGTAGCCAAAGATATTTTCCTTCATTAGGGATGAGTGCTCATTCTTAAACACATTGTTACTTCTTTATGATAAGCACACTGATGTATGTGAAAATCACCAAAGAGTCCTTATTTCCAATATGCGAAAATGATGGGTGATTGATAATTCCACAATCAGTATTTTATTGACTTAAAAGTTATTACTAAATGTCTGAATATCAAAATTATTCGTTGAAGCCTAAGATTGATTAACACATTTCAGATCTGTCACATTTAGACAGAGAGTAATACAACTTTCTTATGACTCATGTAATATTGCAGAGAGATATGGTAGAATTATTGACTCACGACAGATTATCTGTTGCAGTCTTGAAAAATCAACTATCCTATGTTGGATGAATATGTATTGCAACCTACATGATACTAATCTCATGGTTTAACTAGGCAGATTGCAAATTTGTGTATATATAGTTCAATAGGAGTAATGTAGATGTCGTGTAGGAAATGCATTGTCACAAGTCATAATGGAAGATGCAAATAGAACACATAAAAAAATGTCTTGATTATTCAAGTTGCAACTGAGGATGCTATCTTAGACAATGTTGGTCCCAATAGTGACAACTGAAGCTGGTTTTGAGCTTACCTGTGTCACCTTAAATAAAGGTCTTTGCCAAACATGCTTTCTTCTGCTGTTCTTTTGGGTGGTTGTTGATGATGACCCTCCACTTTCCTGCCCTCTTCAATCGCAAGCTGTGTTTTCAAATAATGCTTCTAAAAATTTTGTGCTACTATGATGTTGTGGTAACTGTTCTGTTATGACTTGTTTTATGATTGAGTAATATGAATGTCTTTCTAATTGAGCTCCTTATTGGAGGAGATGTTGGTTTGGCTTTTTGTTGAGTGAGGTCGATACATTGTGATATGATCCTTCGCCTTGTTTTCAGCAGTGGAAGTAGTCATTTTTTTGGTTAAACCGCATCATTCTGCTTGTGTAATTTATTTTTTGCATAAAGGACATTGGCAACATATCGCAATTTCTCTTTGGTATTGTTTTCATTTGTAGGATGACAATGATGAGCTTCGTCGGTCCCCCGGTACTCCTGTTTTCACTGCCCCTGAATGCTGTCTTGGTTAGGGTCCTCTCTGGCGCTAGAAATATGCTTTCAAGTAGCACTGAAATCAATGGAAAAGGATCTCGGTAGTATTTAATGAATTTTTTTTCCTGATCAACAGGTGTAACCTATCGTGGGAAAGCTGCAGACACTTGGGCCGTGGGAGTTACTTTGTACTGCATGGTAGTAGGTCAATATCCATTTCTGGGGGAGACACTGCAGGATACTTATGAGAAGGTGGACAAATTTTTCTTCTTGGTTTCTTATTCGTCTTCTGCTTTTTCTGCACTCCAAGGGCCTTGTATTGCACTGAATTATCTAAGTGGTCTTTCCTTGTACAGATTGTTAGTAGCCCCTTGATTCTTCCTGATGACTTGAGCCCAGAGCTAAAGAACTTGGTAGAGGGACTTCTTTGCAAAGGTTAGTGGAATCGAAATTTATTATGCTGTTATTTTCAGCTGATTGTGGGTAGCTCTGTCGATTGCATGCTCCTTCGTGCTCGAACTTAAACAGTGTCTTTTGCAGATCCAAACATGAGAATGACATTGGAGGCTGTTGGAGATCATTCGTGGGTAATCGGGGAAGATGGCCCGATCCCTCAGTATTTATGTTGGTGCAAGCGGAAGAGCCTGCAGACTGAACATATTGATGGAGCCAATAATGATCCTCTCAATAACCCCTGTTGACTATATTGTTTTATTGAGTTTTGTATAGAAGAAAAACACGTTTTTTCTTTCTCTTCCGTTTTCTTTTGCTCGAGGCATCAATCTGTGCCCATTTTGCCCAAGAAGTGGGTTTGTGTTTAGGGTTTTGAGTTGATAGGAATAGAATTTCAGTTCTTGTAAGCTGGGGATTTTGTCTCGGTTTGAAAACAATTTGCGTCTGAATTCTGTCTTTCGTTTTTTCTTTTCTTCTTTTGCAATCGATTTCATGGATGGTCAACCATATAAGTTTTCGGCAAACTCGAGCTCTACCTTCCAAGATACGCTTTTTAGGATCCTATTAACGAAGCTTTAAGCGATTTTTCAATTAAGAAGTTAATGAGAGATTACTTTAAATAAAGTTGTTTCTCTTTTAAAAGAAGGGAATTTATTATCATTTTTCCACTTCTCTCACTTTTTTCTCCCCTTTTCACCTGTATTATCTTACTATATATATATATATATATATATATATAATTTTTTATGTTATTTATTTATTTGGAAACAATACCTATTTTAAAAAATCCTTTATTATTATTTTATGATAAATATTTTATTAGATTGTTAGTTATTTTTAATTCATTTGAAATTGATATATTCAAGTTTATTTTAATCACACAATATTAGAAAATATAGCGTTTATTAAATATTAAGAAGAGCATGCATACAATATATTTTGAGATAGCAATCAAACATTAAAAATAGAATATTTTAGAGAAAGAAAATTCGCTTGAAATTACTCTATATTATAAATAATTTGATTTTGAAACAAGCGGAGTCGGACAATAATCCTCCATTACTTACACATGCAGGGATTGTTCGACACGTCATACCTTAATGAAATCAAATCGATAGAATAATTACACGTGCACTCTCAAACCACTACACTACATGATGCACCGAAACTTTCACGTATGTCGTATTGCATCCGTATACAAATAGATTTGCAATATTCACTCTGTTAAAATTTGGCCAATAAAGGTGCACCGAATGACCAAGTTTTGTTGTTCATAGTAGTACGATTGTTAATTTTAGGTGCACGCGCGTTGAGGATGGCATGGTAACGTGAAGATGCAAAATATAATGTGCTCCAAATTTTTCTATTAAGAATGGTTATGCCATATCATAAGATTATAGTAATTTTTGTTTGGGATATATATACTCTCCTCTCTCTAATTATGGAGGTAGTATGTTGTTCTTTACGACCGCTCTTAGAACATATTTATTAGGTGTGATGTCGAATGTTATAAAAGATTTGAGTGACACTTGTAACACTAATTTGCCCATGTCAGTTGATGTACAAGGGCCAGGGCGAAACTCATATCCAGATCCATCGAGGAGCAAGAACTCCCTAGCCAATGACGTTATTAAACAATTATAAAAAAGAACCATATATATATATATGTATATATATATATATATATATATATACCACAAAGAGTGTTTCCTTGGGTGTACTAATGGATTCACCAAATATATCAAGGTGTGTAGATTGGTTACCAAGGAGCTTACTTTGAAAGGACCAAAACGGTTACTGGAGAGTTTATGATGAAGACAAGCCATGGAAGCAAAGAAACAGAGAAGATAGCAGCAGATAAAATAAAATTAATTTTTAAAGACCTCCTGTGAGGGAACAAGCTTCGTTAAACCCAAAGGTCGGCAAATAATAGGCCATTTAGAGGGTATCAACTTGCAAATGGTCTTAAAATAAGTTTACTTGAGAAAACAGAAAATAATTACTTAAACCAGCCATGAATGCAGTATGCATGAAGCAAAAATGTAAACCAGCCATGAAGGCGGATGCATGGATGTATGTAACTTGAAATGTAAAACCGTCCAATCTGGTGGTATGCATATTTGCAGAAAAGATATAACACAGAGATATACTTGGAAACTTGGTTTACTTCAAAGAACAGTTGACATACAAGCAAGAACTATCAAGTAAGAAGGACATATACATCGTGTTCTTAGACTTAGATAGACTTGGGTTACTAAGGATAGAAAGACTCGAGGGAGAGAGAGTTCAGAAATCCGAAATGAAATTCTGATTACAAATGACTTCGACCTCTGTATTTAAAGACAGAAGGGTTACTGTGGAATCACGCGGATACTGTTGAATCACGAGTGCTTTAACTGTGAATAAACAGGGGCGTGTCGGCTGCTTTCGGCTGCTTTACTTACTGTTCATGAATCGTAAAAAGTCAAAATTACTGTTCATGAATAGTGACTTGTCTGTTTGACTTGCTGACTTCGTCCTTACATGCCTACTGGGGTCACATGGGCCTGGGCTTGGACGTTACATGGACCTGGGCTTCACATGTCGTCTCCTAGGTCGAAGGCGTAAGGATCCTGACTGTCTTGAAAAACTAGATCCAAGAAGTTGGGCTTTGATTGACTTGCAGCAGACGAGTGAGATGAGGTTGGGCTGTGCTCATCTGGGTCTTGTCCACTGATTTTGCTTACTTCGAGCTGCAACTGATGGCAGAGCTCCTGTAGATCTTCTTTACTTTGGACTTGGTTCATAGCAGAGACTAGAGCAGTCTGGAGACTGGTCTTTTCTACTAAGAACTGGGATACGACAGAAAATTCATGTGGTTGAGGAAATTCCTTTTTTACTTGTTCAATGATCCTGTCGATATTGAACTTGTCCCACCATTTGACTTGGAAACGGCGAGCCATGATGTTCTGATTTACTTGATAATCTCATTTAAGAATCCATGGGATCTTGTATTTACTTGTGAACAGGCAGAGAGTTGGAAACTTTCTGTTCTGAACTGTTACTTGAGCCAGATTAGCAAATCGGGCAATTGCTTCCTGAAGTTGTGTAAGAATGATGTCGGTGATGGGACCGAAAAACTGCCACCAACGGAGGAACCATATAGGAAGTTGACTTGCGAACTTGTTGTCAAAGTTCAGGAACCCAGAATGAGAAAAATTCTCATTTTGGTAGAGGAGGACATTTGACCATGCTTCAATGTAATCGTAATAATTGAAGTCGATGGGTTGACCTGGGAGTTCCTTCAGAATGGAGGGATGAGAACCTCATTCTTGACACGAAAGGATTTTGACTATGAATAACTTGTGAAAAGCTATTCGTTTCTGAGTGAGATCAAACCTGTCCATAATGGGTTCGATCTTGACAGATTCTGTATGGAGAATGATGACTTTATAAAAACCAATTGACTTGTTAGGATGCTGTGGGAGGAAATGTCATTTGGGTGGCAAATAGGCCTTTAGCAGTTTACCATGTTGGACCCGGAGAAGGGTTTCCTGATCCTTTTGACTTGGAGCAACTTCAGATGTGATCATATGCTTGTGGCAATGATCAACATGGAAGACATTCTGAAGAATTTCCTTGATTATAAAATCGGAAGGATTCTTCTGAATATGAGGAACTTTGCTTTGTAGTCTATACGGAGACTGGGTCGTACTTGGTAGTCTTAACGGAGACTGGGCCGGAGACAAAGTCTCAATAATCTCATAAGGATTAGGAGGTTGACTTGGTGGTAAGGAGGCTAAGGCAGAATATGTAGGCTTACCATATTGACTTGTGAGAGCAAGGGCTGAAGATGAAGGTCGGACAGAAGGAGGCCGAACTCTTTTACTTGGTTGTGAAGGATTACCTAACAACTGGAAACGGTTACTCGTTGAGATTTGACCTGGAGGACCAAATGAGACTAACAAATGGTCTGGGAGTAACTTGGGTGTTTCTGGTGACTTGGTTGACTTGGCATGTTCTTTACCGTGGGGTTTAGGAGCCATGAGAATCCTGCAAAAATTCACGGGTAAGGAGGTCAGGGATACTATTTTGACTTCCTTGGATGTATTCAATGTCAAAATCAAAAGCACTGAGAATGGCTTGCCATCGTGCAAAAATCTGTTTGGATGCAATGTTTTTCACATCTTTTTCTAAAACAAATTTTGCGCTTTTGCAATCAACTTTTACTAAAAACTTTTGATTTATCAAATCACTTTGAAATTTACTTATGCATAGTACTATAGATAAAATTTCTTTTTTGATAGTACTATAGTTCTGCTGTGCTGAATACCAATTGCCAGAATGATATCTGACTAATTGTTCAGCTGAATCTGGTTTGACTTTTTGTTTGAGAATGCCACCATAACCAATTTCGGAGGCATCGGTCTCAATAATTTTGAAAGCTAGAGGTAAAGGAATGCCAAGTCAAGGAAGGGACTTGCCATGTAACTTGATTTGTTTTACCATATAAATGTGCTCTTCAGTCCAAGGAAGGGGATTTTTCTGAAGACGCTGAAACAAGGGTTTACATAGATGCCTTAAATTATGATAAAATTCAGCAATGTAATTGAAAGAACCTAAGAATCTTTGAAGCTGGGTTTTCTCAAGTATGACATCAGGGAATTTATCAGCAAATTGAAGGGATCTATCTATAGGATGGATTTGACCTTGATCAATGTTGTAACCTAGAAATCTGACTTTGGTTTGGAATAACCTGATCTTAGGGGCAGAGACCACTAGACCTTTTGACTTGATGATCTGAAGAAACTTATGGAGGTACTTCCATTGTTCTTTGATTGAATTTAAGAAGACTAACACATCATCAATGTAGACGATGGTGAAATGACTATAAGGGTTAAAAATGTCATTCATGACATTCTGGAATTCACTTGGTGCATTTTTCAGGCCGAAGGGCATTACGTTTCATTCGTAATGTCCAAAGGGTGTGGTGAATGTTGTTTTGTACTTGTCAGGCTCATAGACTTGGATTTGATAGAAGCCACTCTTCATATCAAATTTACTAAAAACTGTGGCTGTTGACAGACGACCGATGAGATCGCGTTTGTCAGGAATGGGATAACCAATCCATTGAAGGACCTTGTTTAATGGTTTGTAATTGATTACCATACGAGAAACTCCTCGTTCTATTTCTGCATTTTTATAAACATAAAAGGCAGAACAAAACCATGGGGATTTACTATGGCGAATGATGCCTTTACTTAAAAGATCATGGATTTCCTTTTTGTAGACTTTCATCATCTCTTGGTTCGTCTGAATGGGTCGAGCTTTAGTGGGAATATTTTTCTCACTAAAATCTGGTTCGTAAGGGAGTTTTACTATGTGTTGCTTTCTGTGCCAAAAAGCATTTGGAACATCGGAACATATTTGTTGTTCTAATTTTACTTGAAACGACTTAATTTGACTTTGGAGAGATTGACTTAAGAGTTGGTCCTCAACTCTTTTGAACTTGATTTCTTCCTTTAGAAAATCAAGATGTTGAGTTTTCTTGACAAGGAAATTAAGATTTTTACTTATGGAGGCTTCCTGCAACAAGGAGAGTTCCCTAGGCTGAGGAGGATGAACAAACTCGAATGTTACTTTTTGACCTAAGATGGAAGTTATGAGTCCTTCACTTGCTGTGATGAAAGGATACAACAGACATATGAAATGAGTGCCTAAGATCACTTTCTGATTAGGCATATTTTTTACTGAAACAAACGATGACTTAAAGCAAACATTATCTTTACAAATATGTGCTTTGGATAACTTATACTAAATACCCATGGAAGTACCATTGGCTGAATGAAGACGTTCTCTAGTCTTCTCATAGTACTTGGTGGGTATAAGACCTTCTTGAATACAATTGAGATCCGCACCAGAATCAATAAGGGCAATAACCTCAAATGTAAATTCAGAATTTACTATGATGTTTACTTTTGCATGTCATTTATGGAAATGCATACGGTTCATGATACTAAGGAATTGACTACATTCTGGAGTATCCTGTGGGAGAGTGATTTGAGGCTGAAAGGGTTCAGGTTCGGGTTCTTGATCTGACTGTTCAGACTTTTGTTGACTTTGTGTCTTAAAACTTTGGTTGATTTTAAGAAAGAGGACTTATTGTTCAAGATTTTTATTCTGGGCTTTTAGCTCATGAATTTTTTGTTTTACCTGTTGAACTTCTGTCTGTAAATCTTGTAATGTGACAGGTTTAGAAGTTTTCTTAAACTTGTCTAATATTTTATTAAGACTGACCTAGGTTTCGGGGATTTTTAATTTACTTTCTTTTTTACTTAACACATTTTTAAATTTGGAGAGATATTGAGCCTTGAGCTCAGGATCCTCAACTTTGTCTATTAAATCGAACAAAAGTTCTTCTTGTTGACTTAAAACGTTCAAGGTTTTACTTGGGTGACAACAACTATCTTGACATCCAAATTTTTGGTTAGGGGTGTCAGATTCTGTGTCGGTACTGAGATTATAACTAGAATTAGAGGATGTGATGTCATCTATGTCTAGATCACTGCCACTAGAATCTCTTAATTCTAAGATGGCAAATAGTTTTACTTTATCACTTGCAAGAATGTCTAAGGAATTAATATTTTCTTTAACTCGATATTCAGAACTATAATGACCTAGCTTCTTACATTTGTAACATCTAATTTTACTTTTGTCTTTAGGTGTGGATTTCTTCCTAAAGGCTTTTTTGTGAAATTTTGGTTTACTAGGTTTACTTTCTTCAGGAGGTATGTAATTCCTAATTGACTTCTTGTGGTATTTGTGTGACTTTCTAAAAGATGATCTTTCTTTGTGGTGTTTTCTACGGGATGGTGCTATGGGAGGCAGACCATACTGTTCGCAGAAATTACTCATTTCACACTTAGCTGCTTTTTTATATTTGCTAAGTTGATTATTGATTTTCATGTTAATACACATCTTCATACCTTCTTTGTTGATGGTACTAACAAGATCACCATAGGTCAGGGTATCATATTCTATGATTCCTGAGGGCTGACTTAAGACTTCTCTAATCTTATGGGCAAAGAGATTAGGGAGACCATTGATGAACTTTTCTTTCCAAAAAGGATTCTTACAATCATCTCTAAGCATGACACGAGAAATGAAGACATCCTTATACCAACGAAAATCACTTAAAGTTGGACACTTAAGGTTACTTAATTGGTCATGAATCCTAGCTGAAATGTTACTAGGAGTACCAATAAAATGTTTAACAATGGTATAAATAAGAGTAGTAATATCATCACTAACACCTTGACCTAATCTTTCATCAAAAATTGGAAATTCTTCTTCATCATGTTGTACAGCACAACGAATGAGATCTCGATCAGTTTCGGTGAGCTACTTTTCCCACCATTGGTGTAAAGAACCGGTGAAGCCAGAGACAATTAAATCAACGACTTCCGGATGACTAAGGGAATGGTTTACTAAGTAGTTGTTTGCTACCATAGTCATATGTTGGAGTTTATTAAGGATTTCTTGTAAAGAGAAACCATTAATATTCCATTCATATAACTTGTCACTAGAGACAGAATTTACTTTGGAAATTCCTTTCTTCGAATTGAAGATCAGGAGGAGTGGGTTTACTATACCAATTCTTGGTTAAAGACATAGGGTTAGAACGACCAAACCTAATCCTGTTGACTTCTAACTATTTGAACTGGTTTTCGATTTCACTAATCCGATTATCAGATTCTGAGTCCGTATCAGATCCTGTGGAGACTTGATTGAGAGCACTGACTTGATGGGAAGATTCGGGTTTCTTACCATCTGTTTTACTTGGTTTTCATTCACTTAGCAACTGAGTGACCTTACTAAAAGCTGACTGTTCTAAAATTTTTAAACCTAAAGGCTTACTGGGCAGCTGTAGTAAAGGTTTCTCGGAGACGAGGGATTGACCATCTAACTTGGATTCAATCTTGTCTAGCTGCTTACCTATAGTCCTAAGGCATTGGTTGATATAATTGTTTTGTTCAACTAATTTCTTGTTACTATCATTGTCAGTAGCAACCTTAAAAGGGGAGGCTGTAATCTCTGTTCCTTTATGGGTTATGACAATTTCTTCTGGAGGTGGATGACTAGAGGTAATGGACTTCTTATCCGAAGTAATCCATTTAGACTTTGTGAGGACTTGGACATTCATGGAATGATAGTTTTCAAAATAAATAAAAAAGGGAATGTCTTGACCTAGCTGACGCATGAAAGCTTGCCATGAGTCATAGATGACTTGTTTTTCAGCTTTCGTGTGTCTTTCACGATACTGGTTTCTTTTAATATCATTTTCTTTTGACATAAAATCAGTTTCGAGCTTTTTCATGTCAGGCTTGAAGGTTTTACTTATGGGCATCAACTGAGGGTTAACAGATTCAAAATCTGTTTGGGTTGGTGACTCTTGACCTTCATCTTCTACATCTTCGAATATTTGTCCTGGTGTAGAGGCTTGGTTTGGCAGATGAGAATTAACCGAATACAAGGGTGTACTAACTTGAGAGTTAATATGGATACCCTTAAGTTGTCGGTTAATGGTGTCAGGAAGGCTAGAGGTAGACATACAGGCTGATTGGCTACCTGGTTCCTAAATCCTAAGGGGTGCAAAACCTCCTCGGGGAGCATCAAAACTAATCCTAACGGTACCATCTAGATACTGTTGGATCATGTCTAACTTGTTAATGTTTTGGGAAACATTAGTGGTTGGGTTTTCATTCTCCAACATCCAATCACTTGGTAAGGTTACTTCATTCCAACGGATCGACTTGGGGACCCTAATGTTGGCATCACTTGTATGACTTTGGATTAACAAAGTTTGATCTTTGAGACTTTTTACTAAAGCATGGACGTTGAGGTTGGTCCTAATACACTTATAGTAAATCTTGTAGATCAAAGCTAAAGGCTGACTTCCTTCTAACATCTCATAACCTGAAGTTTTAATGTTCAAGATTAAGGCTTTTAGAAGATGTTTGTCACTTAAGCTTGAGGTAAAATCGGGAAAACAATCAAAATGGATGGGACCATTATGAAGGCTTGACTCGATGATTCCTAAGATACTGGTGTTGTAGTCTGTGAACCTAGCATCACGTAGACACAGAAGCATCAACTACTCTTCGAGTTAATGGTTTTACTGCAACTTGAACTAATCCGATGTGGATATAGTTGAAGCCTTGTTCCCTATGTTTTTTGACAACAGAAGGAGACAGAAGTTGACATTTTTCATGAGTTTTACTTAGAGCGTAAACCTGCTCTACGGTTTTGACATGGTAATTACCTTTGAAGGATAAAGGATTAAAACTTGACTTAGAGTAGATTTCGCTACTGGGAACCTTAGGAATATTCCAATCCTGAAGGTTGGTGTTGACTTCATTGATTTCAAATTCTTCCTCATGTACTATTCCTGGAATGGGTGGAATGAAACCAGAAGAACGAGAACTGGAGGAAGAAGAAGATCTAAACATCCTATTCATGTTTAAACTTCTAGACACTTAAATCAGACTAAAACAAAAGACTTAATGAATCAACAATAAACCTTACCTAAGCTTCAACCTTTCGACTCAACAAACTTAAAAGGACACACCTTCTCAGGCCATTCCGCTCAAGCCACTCTGGTCTTACTGTTTGGACGCTGGACTTACTGTTCAAGTATGCTTCTAAACTGCTAAGACTGGGGTTTAACTTAGGTGGGTTTACTGGAGATTTACTAAGAATTCTGAAGTAGAGAGACCAAATGGCTAAAAATTCAAAAACAAACGAGGGGCAGATGTACTCTCCTACCAAGGTTTTCCTCTGATACCAAAGAATGTTTCCATGGGTGTACTAATGGATTCACCAGATATATCAAGGTATATATATATATTTATTTATTTAGAAAAATTATTGCTAATTAATTTACCAAAAATGCATACGGGAGCTTGAATATCAATCCAACCGCGCTCTCATCTAGTCAAATTAAATGTTTGGTATGCCTTTCCAAGCGTGGGTTATTAACAGAAATTAAAAGAGATTAAAGGTTTTATTTCGTTTATATTTATATATATAATATATGGTGTATCAACTGGATTAGTCTCAACTCCTAATGGATCAGAAACATCTCGACAGATATAATAAAAGAAATGAAAGTTCAAAAAGATGAATTTCGTACAAGAAATTGGCATGCGAACGTACGTTTTGATATATATTTATATATACATATATTCCGATGAGCATTAAGGATATGCCACCTGCACATCATATGTTCCCTCAAAACATTCTCGTACAATTGATCATGTATAAATAGAAACCTCCTAAAGCATCAAACTATACCCATTGAATTGTTACCATGCATGTCAATAATGAACAATATATGGAAATTGAAGAGAGAAAAGGGGAGAGAGATAATTGAGACAGAGATTTAACGTGGTTTAACAATATGCTTACGTCTACAGGAGAGCAGTGGCAGATGCAGGGGGTGCGGCCCTGGGCGGCCGCCACCCATTGCATCCCAAAAAACAAATTTAATGCACATTTTTTTTTAAATTCAGAAGTTGGCCCGGGCCTACAGGGCCCGACCCCCATTGGCCCAGGTCAACTCCCCCAGAGGTCGTTGGATGGTCATTTACCCAAAATTAGGGCCGGTGATAGTTCGGACTGTGTTGTCTTCTCTTGTATCTGAAATATGCGAAGTTATGAAGAGCTATGTGCCTCTGTCTCTCTTCCTACGTGCTGCTAGTTGTTAGGTTTCTGAGATAAAAAGAAGCAGAGCACAAAGTAAGCTTGCTTCTTTGTTGTTATTGTCTATTATACTGTGACCCCCTTTGGTTCGGTTTCGATTTCATTTGCTATTTCATTTGTAGTGTTTGCCCATTGTGAAGGCCAAAACGTAGACAGGGATTTTGTATTACTCTTAACCAAGCAAGTCCTGTACTTTTATTGTATTGCTGATGTATTTGGTTTATGGAAGGAGTTCAAATTTTATGTATAACACAATAGAATCGGCGGCTTTGCGGTTTTTTCTTTTTAAATTCTTTGGCGCTACCTGTCGCAAATTTATTAATACTCCAGCTGAATGTATTTTAGCTATTGATAAGTGGTTTCGTACATTTCATCTTGTGATTCCACTTCAAGTACAAAGTCCTCCCTGGCAGCCTCAAGCTTCTTATCATAACAAGGCATTACAGTAACATGGTAAACCTCGTCTGGCCTGATAAGTAAAATATTAAGCAATGAAATCACAATCAAGAGATCTTCCTTGAAGACACGATGAACATCAATGTCCACATAACATAACCAAACAAATCCAAAACAAAACAAAAAGAGAAGAGACACAAATGAACAAATGAGTGACTTGAGAGGTACCATTCGATCATTCCCTTTAGCTTTTCACTTAAATGTTTTTGAATGGTAGTTAAGATTTTAGAGGTATCTCTTTAGCTTTTATTTGATTAACTACATCTTATATTTGATAAACTTTTGACACCTAAATGTAAATGTTTCGGTTTGGTATTATAGTTTTATTTATATTTGATAAACGAAGCTATTTTGCAATATTTTCAGAAGATGCAAAAACGTAGGATGAAATTGTCACATCTCAGTCGCAGTACATAGTACGGTGCGTGTATTCTAATATGTTTAATGTTTTTTGTCTTTAATTTTCAATATTGTAACTCTATGAAAATTTCTTGCATTACGAAGAAAAAAAATTTCTTGTCATTTCGCGTTTAAAGTTCGATCCCCACATTTTTTGTCTTTAATTTTCAATATTGTAACTCTATGAAAATTTCTTGCATTACGAAGAAAAAAAATTTCTTGTCATTTCGCGTTTAAAGTTCGATCCCCACATATTTTGATCCTGGATCAGCCACTGCAGGAGAGTGCGGCCAAAGATTTTACTATCTGGAATAATTAATGGATTACATCATAGACTGACAATTTATAAGAAACCCCAGACCAAACCTATTAGAACTCAAATACTTGGATATCTAATTAGAACTTAAATACTTGGATATCCTAATAGAATTCAAAGACTTAGATATCCTATTAGTACTCAATTACTTGGATATCCTACAAATAGGAACCATCTTTATCCAACAATGTCCACCTTGGCAAATATTGCCCCTGAGGAGAAAATCAAACAAGTTTTCGCCTCCACCTGGAACTAATAGGTTAGGAACACCTGGAGATATTTATCAAGTCCAAGCAATGCTCTTGAACTTCTCTGTGACAACTGGCTTAGTCAACATGTCTACTGCATTCTCAGAGATGTGAACTTTCTCCAACAATAATTCACCAGAAGCAACCAACTCTCTGATCTTGTGAAACCTCACATCAATTTGCTTGGTTCTTGCATGATACATTTGGTTCTTCGCCAAATAAATGACACTCTGAGTATCACAATGCAATTGAAATGTACCTTGTTAAACGTTCAGCTCCTTGACTAGCCCTGTAAGCCACAAAGCTTCCTTAGTAGCCTCAGCGACTACCATGTACTCTGCCTCAGTTGTGGACTATGCAACAACGGATTGAATCATGGACTTCCAACAAATGGGCCTTTCTGCAAGAGTAAACACATAACCTGCTTTCAATCTCCTGCCATCTAAGTCACTAGCTAGCATAATCTGCATCTACATTCCCACAACTGACAGATCACTCTATTGTTTTTCAAACATAATGCTATAATCTGTAGTACCCTTAAAATATCTGAAAATCCACGTTACTGCATCCCAATGTTGTCTTCCTGGATTTGCTATATACTTGTTCACCATTCTGACTACATGAGCCAAATCTAGCCTGGTACATACCAAGGCATCATCAGACACCCTATTGCACTGGCATATAGGACCTTTGGCATGTCTTCAGCTTCTTCAACTGTCTTCGGGTATTGTGAGTTAGACAAACGGAAATCATTCGCCAAAAATGCAATAACTCGCTTTGCATTCCCCATACTAAACCTCTCCAACACCTTTTTCACATAGCCGGCATGAGATAACCATAATTTCATGGCATCCTTGTCCCTACGAATCTCCTCTTCTTGATTGCGCACAAATCCTTCATGTCAAATTCTCTATTTAACAAGGACTTTAGCTTGTGGACTTCCTTTATACTCTTAGCCGCAATAAGCATATCATCCACATACAGTAACAAAAAAATTAATAAACCGTCATCAAGGCTCTTAACATATACACAACAATCATACTCACATCTCTGGTAGCCAAGTCTAATTATGTAGGAGTCAAATCGCTTATACCACTGCCTCGGAGATTGCTTCAATACATAAAGTGACTTCTTCAATTTACAGACTAAATTCTCATGTCCAGGTTGACTAAACCCTTTTGGCTGCTCCATGTAAGTTTTCTCTTTTAAATCACCATGTAGAAAAGTTGTCTTCACATCCATTTCCTCCAAAGTCATGTCATAGTGAGCTACCAATGTCAATACTGCCCTAATATAAGTGTCTGACAACCGGGGAGAAAATTTCATCATAATCAACCTCTTTCCTTTTGTGAGTAATCCTCTGCTACAAAGCAAGCCTTGAACCTCTCCCCCTCTTTTTCTGATACTGGTGTTTTTTTCTTAAACACCCACTTACACCGTATTTCCTTCTGCCCTTCAGGAAATTCCACCAAGTCCCACGTCTGATTATTATGCATTGACTCCATCTATTCAACCATAGCACCCATCCATCTACTTTTCACTTGGCTACTGATTGCCTCCTGAAAAGTTGTATGATCTCCACTGCTATTTCCAAGAGGATATGGAATCATATATTCATAACCGTACCTGACTGGTGGCTTGATAGTTCGCCTGAGTCTGTCTGTGGCTATGTTGTGATGCTCCTCAAGTTTTGAAGTAGTAGCCTCTGTACCCTAAACAATGTTGTTCTGCATAGAAGTCTCTAACTCCACCTGTACCACCTACTTACCACTGCTACTGCTTTTTGGCACCTTTTTCTCTTCACCCTGAGTACTTTTCAACAAATACCATGTCCCTATTGATCACCACCTTGTTTGCCTTTGGATCCCAAAGCTTGTAACTTCGGGTCAAGCTTCGATCTCTCTTCATTAGGAATGTGCACATAGGTTGGAAAACCAAAAACTCTCAATCAAGAGTAATCTACCTCATTACCTATCAACACCTCCTCTGCAACCTTACAACCTAGTGATGCCCTCGATGACCTGTTAATCAAGAAACATGTGAAACTCATTGCATCTGCCTAGAAGTTCTTTGCAAGTCCAGTATTCAACTTGAGACACCGTGTTCTCTCTGCAATAGACCTGTTCATCCTTTCCGCCACACTATTTTGTTCTAGAACAGATGAAAGAGAAAGAATGTCACCATCCATGTCTTCTGAGTCTTCCTCCACTACATTTGCAGATTTTGAGGAGCCATCATTCTCGTAGTCCTGAATCTTTTTCTTTTTTGGACAATTTCGTTTTATGTGTCATTTCTTACCTCATTTAAAATAATTGATATTTTTCCAATTCTTGGACTTCGACAGAGAATTCTTGCTATTTGAACCACCCTTGGTTTTGCTTCTTCCATGCTCCTAGTTACCCTTCACAATTAGCCCTTCCCCTTGAGAACTCTCATCACTAGCTTTCTTCCTCTAAGGAAATGCCAACAGGGCCCCTGTGACATCCTCCAACTTTAGGTAATCCTTCCCCCACGTTAGAGTCGTAACCAAATTCTCATGGGAAGTAGAAGCTGGCAGAGAATTCAACATCAACAACTGTAATACTCGAAAAAAAATTGAATTGAAAATTTGAAAAGTGAAACGGTGCATTAGGGATAAGTTATCCCTTCTACAGGTTTCACGAAACAGAACATTTTGTGCAGTTTCAAAACTTTAAACTCGTCAAACTCATCTTTAATTCAAAAATTGATTTCTCTTCAAATTTTGAACAGATTTTGAATAAATTTTCGCCATTTTCAAACCTATTTAGAGATCATTAAGTATGGATCTATGTTATTTTTGAAAATCATCACCCAATATTAGAGTTTTCTCTCTTTTGAATCTATCTCTCTCTCTCTCTATTACGAAACTCTCTTCCTCTTACCTTTGGAGACGCGATTTGCAGGGGTTGGATGATTTTTGGAGGTAGGTTTGATTTAACCTCGGTTTAGAGAGGTATTTTTTTGGATTGATTTGAGTTATGACATTTTATAGACGACGTTGGAGAGCCGTTCGTTAAGTATTAAGCGATTTTTCTTCGATTTCATCTGCAGAATTGGGTGAGTTTTTCTCCAAGTTCCTATCTTTAATGGAGTTTTAGATCTGAGGTTTCTAGAATTTTTTCAGATTAGTTTTTGGGTTGTTGTTGTAGGGAATTAAAGGTGGTTTTGAGAAATTATGCGATTGTAGGAATAACGTATTCTTATAGAGCTAATGTTTGCAAGCAAATTGAGGATGATGATGACGTTGTCGGAGATAAACTTAATTAAGTCACTCCTTCGAGATCAATTTAATTTGTCCTTTTTTCTGATCTTCTTGAAGCATGTTTAGTTCAATTTGATTATGTGGTTGCAGATGATAAGTTTTTGTTGGAAGCTACTCCTTTAATAGACACTAATAAATGGAGATTATCACATTTTGAGAAGTTGCCTTCTTGTGATGTCCTGCCCCTCCCATCAATTAGTGTCTAAACACCAAAGCTATAGTTAAAACCTCTTCCATTTGAACTAAAATATGCATTAGATCAAGATTAAGAAGCAAGATTAGTTGACACTTTCAGGGAGTATAAAGACACATGCAATTTGGATGGACGGTAGCTGATATTAAGAGAATTAGTCCATCAATTTGTACGCGTAAGATATATTTGAAGGAAAATGCTAAACTGTCCAAGGAGATGCAACACAGTTTAAATCCTAATATGAAAGAGATTCTCAAAGCAAAGGTGCTAAAGCTTTTGGATGTAGGGATCATAAATCCTATTATCGATAGCAAATGAATAAAACCTACACAGGCAATACCTAAGAAATTTGGTGTGACTGTAGTCCAAAATGAGCATGAAGAATTAATCTCAACTAGAGTTACAATTGGTTGGCATATGAGCATTAGCTATAGAGAATTGAATTCAATGAAATGTTTCCTAGATGACTAGGAAAGATCATTTTCCTTTACCAAATTTTGGAAAAGGACGGCTGGACATCAATTTTACTGTTTCCTAGATGGTTATTCTGGATATAACCAAATTGAGATTGCACCGTCGAGGTTGAGTGGTGCCCCTATATGCTATGTTTGAGTTCACTATGAGACTTTCTAAAGTGTTCATCTCTCTAACAAATGGTATCAAAGCTTATAGTACGATTCGAACAGGGCTTCTAAGATAAAAAAAAAAAGACACTTCAAAAAGAGAAGGGGGCAAAGTGTGCGGGGCGAACGGAGTAAATTCAAAGGAGGTCTAAGAGAAAAGTCACTTATTAGATCGGGTTTCCATTCGAAGTCGAAAAATGGGAGAAAACAAGTTGTGCTTGGACTGGATCTTTTCCCGATAACATAGTGTCACCCCTACCTTTTTCCTTTTAGAAATAGAGCGTATGCCTTTAGCAATTGGAAATATCCTTTGTTGCCCATGTGTTGTAGTGGCACATATCCTTTGTTGCCCATGCTAAGGAATCAATTGACATTTGGAGATGTTTGGGAGCCAAAATGTTAGGCTCCCAAAATTTTGGCCTCAGTAAAATAATACCCCAAAATTCCTCATTTCTTTATCAAATCATCACACTCCAAATAAATATAAAAAATTCATTCAAATCATCTCTCTCTTCACTTTTTCACCAACTCCAACCCCCCAACATTTTACGATCGAACATCACCATGATAGTGAAAATCACACATTAGCATTATTAACTATCCTTAGCATCCTTTTCACTATCATCTTTGTCAATTGATTCCTTAAAACTACTATTTTTTTTAAGTTGCTTTTAAAGTTCAGTTCGTACCAATAAAGTGGATAAAAAAATTTATACATGTCATGATCTCAATAGTTAAATCGTAACTTAAGGAGTAATTTAAAAGATCAATTACTAAGGAAGATAGTTTAAAGAGTAAATTGCAAATAGAGTAGTGGTTAAGGGTGCTAAATTATTATTTAAGATTAAAGTATGTTTAGAAAGTAAACAATTTAATAATATTTTATTTGAAGAAGAAAATTTTGAACATTTGACTTTTTATAGGATTTGTAAAATATTGCAAAAAAAGTTTAAGAATATTTGATTGTAAAATATTTTTATTAGAATTTTTTAAAAAGGTAAGAAGAGAGAATATTTGATGAATTTTTTTAAAAAAAATAATGAATTTTGTTAAAAAATAAAGAAATAAAAGATTTGATGTAATTTTTATTGAAGTTGTCGTAAAAAAGTATGAGATTTTGATATTTGATTGTAAAAATTTTGAATTTTTGAAAAAAATTCATAAGAAGTTTTCTAAATAATAATTTAGAGCTAATATTAAAGGTTCAAAAATAATATGAACAGAACCTGTTCTTATGGTTTTTTTGGCTGAGAAGACAGCCTAAGTACACCATATACACAAGTGACAAAACCATCGCATACCGTAGTTTGTGAAAACAGAACACAAAGACATACTACAAACAAGTAGGCAGTACTTAGGATGCGTTTGCACCAAAAATATCACAATATTTTTTACCAACTTACAATAAAAATATTAAAATATAATCTCTCTTCCATAAAAAATTATAAAAAATATAAAAAATTACCTCTCTTTTCACTTTTTCACTAAACCCAATATCAATGAAAAACCCAATACTAAAAATTTTTCAACAAAAACACCACCTCAGTAGCTCCCATGGCGGCATCTGAACCCTTCACAACTCAAAGTCTCTACCCTCAACCCTCCATTCCGCTCCCATTAGACGGCGACGATTCAACCATCCAACCCTCTTACCCACCCCCACTAGATTCCAATCATGAAGCCTCCAATTCTCAATCAACGTCGACGGACGACGCCGTTTCCGTTGGCGAGAAGAGAAAGCGAGACGACCCGCCGCCTTCGGACTCCTCCCTTCACCCACTGTGGAAGACTAGCCTCTGTTCCTACTTCAGGCGCAACTCGGGATCCTGCAGCCATGGCGACGCTTGCAGGTACGCGCACAGCGAGGAAGAGCTCCGCCCGCGGCCCGATAACACCTGGGACCCGACCTCTGAGCGGGCCAAGAAGGCGTTGAGGTCCCAGGAAAACGAGGAGAACGCGGAGCGTGAGGGTCGGGAGGAGGATATCATGATGACTGAGGAGGTTGTTGACGATGAAGATAATGATAATGATAGTTGCTCGGAACCTGGTCTTAGCAAGTGCTTGGTACACTTGCCGAGGAAGTGGAATTCGGAGAATTTGAGGAAGTTCCTTGCTGAGCAGGCAAGTAGAGCTTTTTCAGGTCTTGTTACTCGCTAATTGAGTTCAATTTGAAGCTTTTGTCCCAAAATTCTCTCGTCTTTTTTTTGGTTGCTGAGTAAATGTGGAAATGTCGAACTTCCTTATTGAAGGTGTGCTTGATTGTCAAGTAGGAAGTTAGAATTTTATTGATACACTGAGTGACAACTTCAACTAAGTTGATGTTGGGTCACAAAAAAATCTTTTAAATTTGTAGAAAATTTAATAGTTGTGTGAATATTTATCTAGATTGGAGTTTTATTAGGACCTCTAAAAGGTTGGTGAAAAAGTTTTAAAAAATAGGATAAATACACTTTGCCCCCTTGTCTTTGGGGTCATTTACACATTGCACCCCGATGTTTTATTTTTGATACATTGGATCTATTATCTTCCACATTTTTGCAATCTAGACCCCGTACCCGATTTTGGCTGTTGAAATTGACGGATTCCGTTTAAAATTTACACATTGCCCCCTTATCTTTGGGGGTATGTACACATTGCTCCTCTTATCTTTAGAGACATTTACACATTGCACCCCATGTTTTAACGGAATCCGTCTAAATTAATGGGCAATTTGGGTACGGGGTCCAAATTTAAAAAATGTGTAAGTTAAAGGGTCCAATGTATCAAAAATAAAACATCGGGGTGCAGTGTAAATGACCCCAAAGATAAGGGGGCAAAGTGTATTTATCCCTAAAAAATATTTAATTGTATATTGATTTTTATTAGAGTTTATGACAAGGCAAAGAGAAATGATTTAATGAAATTTTTTAATAAAAAAATGTTAGAGTTGATGAAGAAGTAGGGTGAGAAAATATTTAACAGATAAAGCTAACTGATTGGCCTTTTTACTTATAAAAAAAAAGAGAGAGAAAATATTTAACAGAATTTTTTTTCTAGAAAGATATTGGATTTTTGTGAAAAGATGTTGGAGTTTGTGTTTAATTTTTTAAGATTTTGGATGTTCTGTTGTGAATTTTTGTGTTCATAAAATTTAGCCAAAAATGTGAATTTTTTTAGTGGCCGAACATCACCTAAGTTTTAGGTGATTGGGTTTGCGTTTTCTTGACTT
Organism: Myrica gale; assembly: GCA_963930655.1. Classification (NCBI taxonomy): domain Eukaryota; kingdom Viridiplantae; phylum Streptophyta; class Magnoliopsida; order Fagales; family Myricaceae; genus Myrica; species Myrica gale. Next base: position 11,036,575 of record OZ005618.1, read on the forward strand.
GGTAGTATGATTTGGCGACCACTCAACACCTGGACTTTGTAGTATCCTTCTGCTAATCTGTTATGTGAAAACTTAAGTCCTGATATGCTCTCAGTCAAAAAGATTATATGCTTTTGGCAGAACTTGTTTTAGTTCTATGTAGTCTAATCTCGAGTTAGAACAAAGAAAACAAGAAAAAACAAAGAAGAAAATATGAAAGTATCTCTGATAGATTGTGATTTGTTAATGTCTTGGCAGAGCAGAAAGTATATCAACATCTGAACATGTGAGTATGATAGGTTTTCTTTAATGATTGGTTTAAACAAGCTATGTATCATAACCTAAAAGCAAAGCTGGCAGATATATGATATATGATATATCATATGATCAATGGCATTCGGCTGTCATGGGCATTATTTGAAGAAAACTATCTCTGACTTGTATGTTGATGTGTTGCCAATTAGCTCTAGCTCAATAGCATTTCCTTCAACCACACGAATGGGATGGAGGGGGGAAATCCTGCATTCAAGTCCCACTAGTTGCACGTGTAATTTACAGATCAGAGAAAATCTATATTGGCGTCCCTATTACATGTTTTATTGACAAATTATTTGTTTATTGCAGCTTTTATTTTGTTGAGAATATTCTCCCATTTCATTTATATTCTTTAGGGAAGTACAGAGTGGGTAAAAAAATATCCTGTTTCTGTCTCTTTACTTTCTTAGTTAATGGAAAGTCATCAATGGATCTTCTCATCGTTGCTGTGTAATAGAAGAGCTAAGGACTGCAGTACTGCAAATTAAAATGATTTTTCTCCCTTTCTCCAGGGAGTTCATTTCAAATCTGCAAAGAAAAAGAAAGGCATGAGTGTGGGTTTTGTGAGTTTTGAAAATGCTGCAGAATTGAAAACCGCAGAAGATGTACCTTCCATTTCTTGTAGATCAAATTAATTCATGAACTTGCCACTTGTATGCTGACCGGCAGAGTGAAATTTTGATGCCACAGGAACTGAAAGGAACATCTATTGGAAACAAAAATTTGAAGGTGACTGATGTCATTTCCCGATCCTTTGAAAAGAATATCAGATCGGCAGCTGTTCTCGACCAGCAAACTGGGGAAACTGCACTGGATGGAGAGAATGCAGGGGTCTCTATAAATGGGATTGAGGATGGTGAAATGAATGAGGGCGATAAAAATGGTTCAACAGTTGATGGTTCTGTTTCGAGAGCAAGAAGTGCTCGTAGTGTTGTGACTCCCCTTGCTCATATGTGTTACAGTGATCAGTTGGAGCACAAAAAGAAGTCACTAATGCAGATTCTCAAATAACTTGTTAGAAACGTTTTTTTCTGCTTGTTTGTCATGATCATATCTTCTGTCTCCAGTTTTTATTTTCCATGTTACTAAACTGTGGTAATTTTGCTTTTGGCAGACTAGAAATGCACGAAAAGCTTGTCCAAATGGTGTCTCGCTTCCCGAATGGATTCTCAAATCCAGAGAAATAGGTACTCTTCTTACCTTCTTTAAATATGTCAAAAAGATTGACGGTAGGTTATTCTATCATTAATTTAAGGGTGCCTAGGTGAAGAATGGGGTTGCTTTTGTCTTCATCGACACTCTAGATTGCTCTGTAGTTGCATGCTGCCTTTGTCATGTTTTTCTTTCATTCTTCCAGAGCAGATGAGAAATTAAAGTGACTTATATGGCCATATTATCTTTCATTTCCTTTTCTTTTGAATCCTGCAGGTGGTCTTTGAAACTGCGTTTAGACCCTAAAATATACCTAGAGGGGGGTGAATAGGTATTTAAAAAAACTTAATCAAGATATACTATCAATCACGATAATACAACAAGTCAGAAAGTAGCACAAGATGATTTTCAGCAATACTAAAAATCAAGATTTACTCTAATTAACAGCAAACTACCTTCTAAATTTTCAGCAACAATAACATCATCAAATGATTTATTTATACAACACTAATCAACTAAAAATCCAGCAATATACTATGTCTATATCACAATCAAGATCAGGAAATTTTATACCAAAGAACACAACTAATGCAGCAACTAATTAGCCCTTTAACAGAACAAGTTTTAAGCTAATGAGATCTGCAAAACAATACGCACAAGATTGGTTAGATAAAACAATATCAAGATCAAGATCAAAATCAAAATCAAAATCAACAGAAAACAACAATATAGACAACACAGAAATTTTTGTTGACGAAGTGAAAAATTTCTCCAGAACGTCTTCTGAGAAATAAAAAACACTCCGGGTGTGCGAAGGCAACACCAACCGATCCACTATGAGCTTATAAACTTTACAAGATGGTGATCAACATGAAACTCCCTTCATATTTCAGATCCCCCAATCCTTCCGTAAAGTCTCCCAAGAAAACTTTCTTGGCTCGGTGCCCAGCACACGATTCTTCGACCAGCAACTCTAGTCAACTCTAGTGGATGTCAACGAATTCATTGACCCTTCTACAACTGAAAACTTTCAGCAACGATCGATCTTGAGAAACCCCTCAAGATTCTTCAATTTCGGTGATGCGATCTCCACAACAATCGTGTAGGAAAGAATGGCCCTTCAATCAGCAACCTTCCACACTCATAACCTTCCACCAGAGGGAAGCTAACACACTCTCACCTTCAGATCTCGGTTAAAACCGAATCTTGCTCAAGAGAGAGAAAATGGGAAAATCGCATAGAGAGGAAATTTCTGGAGTTTGGGGCTTGTTCAATGCGTGAATAACGTCCAGATGATTTGGGAAAGTTGTATATGGCTTTAGTGAGGGTAAATTAGTCAAAACGAAAAGGTTATGATGACTGGGTAACTTTCTAGAAGGTTTATATGATATCTGCAGAATTCCCGCTAGGCTGACCCAAGGCTAACCCAGCCAACCGAAAATCCTTCTAACAGCTCAACAACTGTCTCCCAACCATTCTAGATGCACCCAGCACCTTCCAGAAACTTTCTCCTTAGCTCCACGTCCTTCCAGACTTAATCAAGTTGCTCTTACAATTCTAAAAATGGAAAAATACATTTATACAAAGAATTGTTTTGACCATGGAAATTATGCCAATTTTACATAAGCACTTTCAATCTCCCCCTTTGGCAATTTCCATGACAAAACCTTAAGCTAAGCCTAAACCTACCCCAAGATCTGTTATCACCAAAACAGAACTTGATTTACAGTTTAGTAAGCAGCCTAGATAAATTCTAACAATATCCCTAAGCAACTTGATTAATGGTTTGAGTACCTGAAAAGAAAACACTCAAACTCAAACGTGATCAATGTACTCAATATAATCAAATATGAACATATAAGATCACATACACAATATATTGCAACTTCCAACAAAAATATACAAACCAGTAGAAACCGAAAGAAGAGCAATATCACATATCAATCAAAAGAAATTATAATGACTCCCCCAATCATTATAAAATTCAGATTAAACAATCAGATGGAGAACTAGCTAAAATCATAAATTTCAGCAACCTAGTCTCTGACTAACAGCAGGTGATTGCAACATTAAACATAAGTTTTCAAACTCCCCCTAACATCAACAACTATGTCAGCAAAACATAACATCTTGCTCCCCCTCAACGTCATAACAGCTCAAAATATAACAACTCATAGCTGCTCCCCCTTACATCATTGCTCCATCAACATATGTAAAGAATAAGTTCCTGATAAGCTCCAGCTCCCCCTTACTCTAATTTCTCCCCCTTTTTGTCATGGAAAAGACAAAGGAGTTAATCCTCCATATCACTCATACTACCATGATCTAACTCATCAGAGGTAAGATGCTCATTAATAGATGGAGTACAAGGGGACTTAAATGGTAAAGCATTTCTTCATGTACAAATTCCAATTATATATACCAACTGAAACTTACACCAAAGTCTAGCTCAATACAGCATCTCAAAATAAATTTCCAAATGTGTTGAAGTCAAAACAAACCACAATATGTGAAATTAATAAGCTCAGCCAACATAACAACATATACTTGCACATTGCCAACACATGAAAGTTCTTAATCAATTTCAAGAACATTTCCAAATTGAATATATTTTTCAGCTCATAGAAATATATCAATAATCCAATACAAAGTCATATCATCTACATTTAAGACAATCAAAAATCCACATCAAAATATATTTTCAGGTCAACATATAATCTAGAAATAAAGTTCCAGCTCAACACATAAAATTTCTAGCTCAACATACAATCTTAAAAAGAAGTACAGCTCACAAAAATTATTTAAAAATAAATGTTCCAGCACAACACTATATATATTTTCAGCTCACAATGAGCACAAGAGAAATACAAGGAACCATATTTTGTATAACAAATTGACAGAACAAAGAGCAATTACGAATTCAGCTATGGTTGATACAAGAGAAGCAATATTCAAATATTTTGTCAATAGATATACACCTATATCAAAAAAATTAAATCTGAACACACTTTCTCAGTAGACAACCAAGTTCAATTAAAAAATATTCCAGCTCACATAACCAATACAATATGCTCAACATATTCTCAATATATTACTAAGGAAAGCTGAAAATAATGAAACCAAACAACATGTCTCACATGTAATTAAAAAAAACATTGATATTGTTAAAGAGATAGTACGTGTCTAACATTTAAATTTCAAGGCATGTTCTCAATGACAGCAAATAGCATTAGCACTTAAAGAATACAAGGGACCAATGATCATTTAGGACCAACTAATATGAGGGAACCAACAGTGCAGCTATACTTTAATAAAAAAAATATCCAATGCACATGTGAATTGTCGAGAAACAAATAAAAGCATCACCTACATAAGCATACCTAACAAATACTGTATTCGAAATAACCAAATCATGCCAGTGAGGTGCACATGTAGTACAAAAATAATATTAATGAGGGATAAAGAAACACATAAGCAAGAAAACATTGAAGCACCAAGATATGTAACCCGTGTACAAGCAATAAATCCATAATATGAGTGGACTTCATTTTTTATATTCAACAAATGCAAACTCATCATTCCTATATCATAGTCGGCCACTATAAGTAAAGAAGAAACAATGCCCATTCATTTAAGCAAGACAAATCTTCCATTTCCAAAAAAAATGTCAAACCCGAAATTCTCAAAAAACATTGAAATTTGAAGCACTAAACTTGTAGATCTGAGATATAAATGATGAAATCTTCTCCCAAATGACTTCACAAACAAAGCCCATATGATTTCTTAAGCATTTAGCTCACAAAACTGGTTTTCAAGAACTTCGAATTTAGCATATCTCATCCATTAAATCTCACAAAAATCAAGTATAATACCTTAGAGATCGTAGAGGATTGAATCTTGAACAAATCCCAACAAAAATCTCTTAAAATGAGCAAGATTTGAGCATGTTATGAGCAAAATAGTGATAGGCTAGAGAGAAGGTATGTGAGAGGTAGTGAGCATTTTAGAGACAAACGGTAAAAGGCAAAAACATATGTACTAAAATAACTAAGGGTAAAAACTAGGGGTGGGCATTTCTACCGCCGGTACCGGAATTCCGGTACCGGCACCGGTTTCGGGTACCGGTTACCGTCCGGAACCGGACCCGGAGCCGGTAGAGGATTTTTTAAAATAGCGGAACCGGTACCGGTACCGGTAATTCCACCGGTACAGGCCGGAATACCGGTTTCGCTTTTTAAAAAAAAAAACAAAACAAACAAAACGCACAGCTTTGGGCTAGGCCAAAACTGCGCGTTTTGGACCACCAAAACGTGCGTTTTGGTCTAGACCAAAGCTGTGCGTTTTGGACTAGACCAAAACATGCGTTTTGGTCTCTAGGGTTTTCAAAACCCACGATTTCGGCCGCCCCCTCCCCCATTTTTCGAACTTCTTCGAGCCTCTTCCCCCTCTGCCTCTCTCCGTCTCTCATTTCTCCCCCTCTGAGTCCTCTTCGAGTCTTCGACCTCCTCTCACGGCTGAATCTCTCTCTCTCAAGCTCTCTCTCTCTCTGCTCATCCACTCTCTGCTGACTGCTCAGTGCTCATCCTCTCACGGTGGTCGCCGACTCGCCGTTTGCTTCGAAGTTTGAAGGCTGCTGACAGCCACTCATCTCACAGATCCGGACCATAATCAGTGAATCACACTGATTATCTCAGATCTGCCGACTGCCAGTGTCGTTTGTTGTTTATTTTTTTTTATTTCATTTTCGTTCATATCATTATCTCAGATCTGTTAATTTCATTTTGTGCAGGTGCGAAGTTTAGATTGTGATTGTGAATTTGTGCTCACTACCGTGTGATTAGTGCACTGTCAGTCTGTCATTGAGGTGAATTTAATTTTTTTATTTATTGAGTAACTGAGTTAATTATTTATTGTAGATTAGTAGTTAGTTGGTTAATTTAGAATTTTAGAATTTAGATTGTAGATTAGGTTGTGAAACTGTGGAGGATGGGCTTGAATGATTGGAGGATTTGGTTGTTAGTTGTTTGTAATTTGTTTGTGAATTTGTGCAATCTGTTTGTGGTGAATTTAAGTTCGAATATTAGTAATGAAGTATTGATTGTTGGATTGGGATATTAGTAATGAATTTGTGCAATCTGTTTGTGGTGAATTTGTGTAAGTGTTAGAAAATTTTTATTTTTTTTAAGGAAAATGCCCATAATATTAGATTAATAAATGTTAGACTTATAATTTCAGATAATTAGATAATAGGATTGACTGACTGGTAATTAGAAACTTGGATTTTGGGTTGTGTTGTGTTATATTTTGTTCTTTTTTAATTATGAATATGCAATAAACATAAATAATTTTGTTTTAGATTTGGAATTTTTTTTTCATGATGAACATTGAACAATGGACATTAGACATGGTGATGTGCATATATTCATAATTTTCTTTATTTTGTGAAGGTATCAATTTGATATTGTGATGTTTCATTGTTTTGAAAAATGGGAAGTAATCAATCACGTGTTAGTGAGTTAGTGACCAATCATTTGTAGTTGATCATTAAATATTATGGGCATAAATAAACAGGCCATACAAAACTAACACTATCATAACAATATGATAGTGATGTTTTGATTAAATGGCCAACATTTTATTCCATCAATTCAACTATTTAATTTGTAATATTTGTAGTTTATTTTAGAGGATGTAAATTTGTATTATTTGTAGACTTTACTTTATCTATATGTAACTATGTTTATTTGTAATTTGTAAATTTATTTGTTTGGTTTTATTGTATTTAGTATTTGGTTTTATGTGTAAATTTGTAATTTATAAATTTATTTGTATGATTGAATCATTCTTCTTGAGTTCTTTCATTAAGTATATGATTTATTAAGTTAATTAAATTGAAATAACTATTATGTAATTTGTAACATGTAAATTAGAATCTAAATAAACCAAATATTGGATCCAACATCCATGATCCAACTAAATAATTATATACCACATAGTAATAGATTATTATTTTGGATCCAACATCCAAATCTATCTTTAATTTGTAATAATAACATAAGCTCAAATAATATGCAAGATAAAAATATGCAATTATAACTGAAGCCAAAATTAAAAGCCCAAAAATTTAAGATTTTGGGCCCAAATTTCAGCCCATTTAGATTGCCGGAATTCCGGCCACCGGTTCCGGGATCCGGTTCTGGGATTGCCGGAATTCCGGCAGTTACCGGACCGGAATCGGATGCCAAAAATGGCATCCGGCAACTACCGGTACCTCCGTTACCCTCCCCTAGTAAAAACGACTAAGTACTACCACATACACTCTTATCCATTTGAACAACATCACAATTTTACAACATCATACGGCTAACCTCTGACAGAATTATTTCTGACTATTGTCAGTGATAGCAAACCTTAGACTAACCTTAGTCTAAATAAAATTCGAATTATCATGAAAAATTACAGATTTTCAACAAATCAAAATTTCATCAGACAAATCAAAATTTCTTGAAAACTTAAATTTTTCAGTACTTAAACAACCTCTAAAAGCTTAAACAACAACATATAATCCATCATTTATAATGCAAGAAATACTTTCAACATTAAACAAATACCAATTGATTTCTTAAAAATACAAACCTTGTTTCATCAAGGAGTTTGGTAAATAAATCAACCAATTGGTTTTTTGTTTTGCAATAATATGTTCAAGTGTCATCCTTTTTTCTTACCCAAACTTTTTTCGTAAAATTTAAATTGCTCAACTCAATTTTCTTACATATAAGATCAACTTGTTTAGACAAAGTAGAGACTTCAGAAACTAAGTTATCAAAAGCTGAAATTGAAAGTGAATTCGAAAACTTACTTTTGCTAGAATTCAATTTAAAACACTTTGATCTTACATGACCTCTTTTTCCACAATAGAAACAAGTAGGGACTGACCTTGAACTTACATAAGAGATCCGTGAGATGTTCTTACCATGAGCAGCAGTGTGTAAACTCACTTTCGGTTGGCTGTTGACATCTGAAAATTTTTCTTTAGTAATAGCAGGAACAAACACAGTTTTGTTAGCAACTAAAGCATTAGAATCAGAATTTTTAAAACCCAATTCATGCTTATCATTAGAAGAAGTTCCTAGACTTAACATCATGTCAAGTTTCTCTGTACCACTTGAAAAATATTTCAGTTGTGAATTGGACTTCTCTAGTTCTATTTCCAAGTTCTTTACCTTAAAATCTAGAGAAGTATTGATATTATTCAAATTTTCAATTAAAACAGATTGTTCACAATTCTTAGCCAACAACTCTTCCTTTTCAATTTCTAAGTTCTTAAGCCTTTTTGAATACACAAGATTCTCTCTTTTCACCTTAAGGCTTTCTTCAAACAAGTTATTATAGGCAGTTTGAAGAGGTTCATTCATGTCTAAATCATCATCTAATTCATCATCACTTGAACTAACATTACCAATGCTATTTATCGACGAAGTAAAAGCAATGTAGTTTGATTTAACATGACTACAGGATGAATCAGAATATGTATCAGACAATGTAGCATTCATAGCTTTACCCTTCAATTTAAGAAAGGTCGGGCACTCCGCTTTAAAATGACCATAGCCTTTGTAGCCATGACATTGAAATTCTTGAGAGTTTTTCTTCTTTTTGAACTCTCTAAATTTACCTTTTTCACCTCTTTCATATGGTTTCCAATAGGCATAATTACTCCCATTAGAATAGGGAGAAATAAAGAACAATTGATTGTTTTCCATAACAACAACTAAGGGTCAAGGATCGAATATGAGGCTCTGATACCAATTGAAACTGCGTTTAGACCCTAAAATATACCTAGAGGGGGGGTGAATAGGTATTTAAAAAAACTTAATCAAGATATACTATCAATCACGATAATACAACAAGTCAGAAAGTAGCACAAGATGATTTTCAGCAATACTAAAAATCAAGATTCACTCTAATTAACAGCAAACTACCTTCTAAATTTCCAGCAACAATAACATCATCAAATGATTTATTTATACAACACTAATCAACTAAAAATCCAGCAATATACTATGTCTATATCACAATCAAGATCAGGAAATTTTATACCAAAGAACACAACTAATGCAACAACTAATTAGCCCTTTAACAGAACAAGTTTTAAGCTAATGAGATCTACAAAACAATACGCACAAGATTGGTTAGATAAAACAATATCAAGATCAAGATCAAAATCAAAATCAAAATCAAAATCAACAGAAAACAACAATATAGACAACACAGAACTTTTTGTTGACGAAGTGAAAAATTTCTCCAGAAGAACATCTTCTGAGAAATAAAAAACACTCCGGGTGTGCGAAGGCAACACCAACCGATCCACTATGAGCTTATAAACTTTACAAGATGGTGATCAACATGAAACTCCCTTCATATTTCAGATCCCCCAATCCTTCCGTAAAGTCTCCCAAGAAAACTTTCTTGGCTCGGTGCCCAGCACACGATTCTTCGACCAGCAACTCTAGTCAACTCTAGTGGATGTCAACGAACTCGTCGACCCTTCTACAACTGAAAACTTTCAGCAACGATCGATCTTGAGAAACCCCTCAAGATTCTTCAATTTCGGTGATGCGATCTCCACAACAATCGTGTAGGAAAGAATGGCCCTTCAATCAGCATCCTTCCACACTCATAACCTTGCACCAGAGGGAAGCTAACACACTCTCACCTTCAGATCTCGGTTAAAACCGAATCTTGCTCAAGAGAGAGAAAATGGGAAAATCGCATAGAGAGGAAATTTCTGGAGTTTGGGGCTTGTTCAATGCGTGAATAACGTCCAGATGATTTGGGAAAGTTGTATATGGCTTTAGTGAGGGTAAATTAGTCAAAACGAAAAGGTTATGATGACTGGGCAACTTTCTAGAAGGTTTATACGATATCTGCAGAATTCCCGCTAGGCTGACCCAAGGCTAACCCAGCCAACCGAAAATCCGTCTAACAGCTCAGCAACTGTCTCCCAACCATTCTAGATGCATCCAACACCTTCCAGAAACTTTCTCCTTAGCTCCACGTCCTTCCAGATTTAATCAAGTTGCTCTTACAATTCTAAAAATGGAAAAATACATTTATACAAAGAATTGTTTTGACCATGGAAATTATGACAATTTTACATAAGCACTTTCAGTCTTCCATGTGAACTAGAAGGTATTCTTGAATCACCACTTGTAAATGGCTACCGCAACAAGTGCGAGTTTTCAATTGGGTATTCACTACAGGGCAAGCTAACAGAGGGATTTATGCTCGTTAACTTTAGGTACAATCCATTTTCTCAGTCTTTGGAGCAATACTTGACATCTGAATCACTTACTAAAGACTATTCTCAGGGAGGGTGTGACAGTTGTTGAAGAACCTGTGGAGTGCCCAAATGTTTCGATAATTGCTTGCAAATATGCTTCTATCTTTCAGGAATTTTTGCAACAGTCGAAATTACCAATTTGGAACAGATTTAAGAATACAAGATTTTGGCGTCAATTAACAGTATGTATTGATGTTTTCTCGGTCTCCAAGTGCTAGAAGTTTAACTGTCACCAGTTTTGCTGCTGTGCGCTTTTGTGTTACTGACTGGAAATGTTCATTCTGCTGAAACAAGCCTAGAAAGAATTTTAGTGATTACTGTCATTCTTCCAATAACATTCTGTGTCATAATTTTGTCACAAGGTTCGAGAAGGACGGACCCCAGGGAACGTTGATGTTGATGATTCAAATGCCAGCATTTCGGAGGTCATGCTTATTATTCATGTTGGAGACTTATCTTGAAATCCTCAAGCTTCTGTCTGTTTGTCTCATTATTTCTTTTTCTTTTTTTCTTTTTTTGGATTTGCCTTTCCACTTTTTTTATTAGTAAATTTCTATTAGGCATTCATGTGAGGTCCATGATACTGTTGGGAAAGAATAGACAGAGAAACCCATTGGCCACGCTAGTGCAACTTGATACTTGTATGGCAGATGAAATTTTTTGTTTTACATGGAAATAAACCTGAATGAGTAGATTGCAAATAATATGAATGGTAATTGTTCTTAAAAGTTTCCATTCTGTAGCCAATTTTTTTCCCTTATCTTTGTTATGCAGGTTTCCTCCAGGGGATTTGATGATGCTGTAGTGACTGGTGAATTTAAGAGGCTGGCTGAAGCATTTGTTGAAGGAGCTACAGCTAATTCTCCATCTTTGCCTCTAACAGCTTTGGTTTTACAGGTACTAGCTTCCTTGCTAATCTTTTAATCATAATAGTTTATAGTTTTTGGCTGTTATCTAGACATGTGGTGCTTTGATATGCTGGTGGGGATCTTTAAATTATTTTACAAAGCAAGCCTTGTTTAGTTCTAGCTCATAATGTTTTGTTGTGGATGTGTACAATCTGCTTGTGTTAAGAAACTGTCATTATGTCTCAGGCCTAGAAGGACAGAAAAAGAATAGTGGCAGAGTTGACGTGATAAGGTGATGCTCTGCTCTGGTTTGTCTTCTAAGTTTTTTGCTGCTGCCACTCTGTTCTTCTCTACCGAGTATGATAACAACTCTGATGTTGTGCCTAGAAGGATGTTGTCATGTTGATGTGTTCAACTGTTGTCATTGTGTTTTTCTACTACCCCTTGCTCCTTTACTTTGGTAGCTGAGGTGGTTTGCTGCTGCTTAAGTCCAATGATTACAGTTTATTAAATGGCTGGTTAATCCATCCCTAGGGCTAGTTGTTCTTGTCCAGGAGTGATGTATTTTGCTTTTGTATGGCATGCTTTGTTTGTAGTTTCAACCAATTTGCCTACTTTAATTCTTAAATGCCATCTGTGGTTGTTTGAAGGTGGGTAGTTCTACATCGGTGCATTGGTTCTTCGTATCAATTTATTGAAGCAGAAGTTTGATGGCTTATTTTTGTTCTCTGGCCATTGAGGCTAAGTCCTTCCAGTTTTCTGTTAGTTCGTCTGGATTAGTTACGATAACAGAGCAGCATAGGAGATCGCAGGCGTCGATTCGTGTTGGGAGATACGGTGTGGTGTGGTTGGCGAATTTGTTTGGTAAGCTTGTGGAGACAAAGGACTTCAATGAGTTTTCAGAGCGTTTTAACGAGTCATCGCGTGCTTTTTTAGCCCAGAAGTGCTCGAATCATAACAGTCGATTCGTGGTTCTTGCTGAATTCGGGGAGCGATGCCGGCGAGGGGCGGTGATTATTCCGGAAGGGAGGTCATGTGCCGGGTGGAGGTCTTTTGTTTTGATGTGTGAAGAACTGATTTTGGTTATCGGTGAGCTCCGTCTCAAGAAAAGGGGGGTTGTGGTATCCTCGGTGAAATCTTGTCTCTTTTGCGGGTGGGTGCGCCGGAGAAGGTGGTGGGGAGGAGAGAGAATTTCAACGTTCAGGCTGACACCGGCCGCACGCAATTGCAGGAGACGTTTGGTATCTCCCGTGCGCCGCATGCACACTACGTAGGGAGGCTTGTGGGGTCCGCTGACAATTCCTCTGATATTTCGTCTGCGCAGGTGCCTGGGTCTGTCAGGATTTTGTGGGAGCATTTATTGCATCTTCGGGCTGAGCTGGACAGAATAATCGGGTTCGTCCAACAATCTACGGAGCTTCATGAGGCACCCCCATCTGTTTCTCCATTGCTTCTGTTGTGGGGGCTGGTACCATTGCGGTGAGTTACTATTGGCACCGACGTTCGAATCTGGGTCAGTTCCTGTGTTAAAAGATGGTCACAGTCCAGGTGTGGGGTTTGGTGGGGAATTGGTGCAGTTTGAGGGTGAGGCTAATGAGATGCTTGTTGAGCCACTGCGGTCAATGTATCCGGAGATTATTCAAGACGAACCTTCGCGGTGGGTGTTAGAGATGGTGGCCTCCTTTAGGCACCTGGTGGGGGTGTCCTGTGATGGGTACGAATCTGACTTGCTGAAGCTCTTTGCTGCTTTGGAATTGGAAAGGAGGAAGGATAGCAAGAATCCGGGCAGACCTGACAGTAAGTTGTTTCGGGAGTTTAAAGCTTTGGAGTGTTCTGTGAATTATGAAGGTCCTACTTCTAGTTCGAGAAGAGGTAGGAAGGGGGGAGGGCTATGGTTATTTCTCCATGAAGCCTAAGATTATTTGTTGGAATGTGAGGGGGTTGAATGATAGTTTCAAATGTCAGAATGTGGGTAACTTGTTACGGGAGTGGAAGTAGAATTTAGTGTGTCTTCAGAAGACGAAGGTTGCTGAGGTGTCTCGTCCCATGGTGAGACGATTATGGGGTGGGCCACATGTTGCTTGGAGGTGTTTGGCGTCTCATGGGGCCTCGGGAAGCATGTTGTGTCTATGGGATTCGTGGCTCTTGGAGGTGGTTGAGACTTGTGTTGGTCAGTTCTCTCTAGCGTTGATTTTCAGAAATATTGAGGATGGTGTTCAGTGGATCTTTTCGGGAGTCTACGGCCCCAATGATGATCGTCTTAGGTCTCTCTTGTGGCATGAGTTGGCGGGGGTTTATAGTTGGTGGCATTTACCGTGGTGCATTGGGGGAGATTTTAATGCGACTCGCTTTCCTAGCGAGAGGTCGGGTGGCGGGGGTGCAAGGAGAGCCATGGTTGAGTTTTCGGAGTTTGTGTTTGATCTTGGGCTGATGGATCTCTAGATGGCTGGGGGGTTGTACACTTGGTCTAGTGGGAGATCTCTCCAATCTTGGTCCAGGATCGATCGGTTTCTTGTTAGTCCGAAATGGGAGGCTTTGTGTCCGGGCCTTATTCAGAAACGCTTACCACGTTTGTATTCAGATCATTTCCCAATTGTGTTAGAAGGTGGGAAGTTTGGGGGTTCCAATAAGCCTTTCCACTTTGAAAATATGTGGCTTGTGGATATGGTTAAGGAGTGGTGGCAAGGCTTTGACTTAATGGGGTTACCGAGCTATGTCCTCTTTGCGAAGTTATCGGCTTTGAAACAGAAACTTAGGGTGTGGAATCGGGATGGCTTTGGGGAACTCTGTGTTCGGAAGGCGGCCCTCATGCATGAATTGGAATCTCTTGATGCCTGGAGGAGGGGGCAATTTTGATGAGCATAATGGAGTGCGGAGGTCGGAGGTCTCTAGAGAGTTAAATGATTTGATTATTATGAAGGAGGTTAGTTGGAGACAAAAGTCTAGGGCTCTTTGGCTGCAAGATGGTGACCGTAGCACCAAGTTTTTTCACCGTGTTGCTAATTCTCACAGGCGGGCGAATCTGATTTCCCGATTGGAGGTTGAGGGGGAGGAGTTGGAGGACCCAGATCGGATTGCTGTGGAGATTGTTGATTACTACTCTTCTTTATATGCAGAGCCGTTTGATTGGCGTCCTGCGCTTGATGGGTTGGCATTTGATAGTATCTCAGGGGTTGATGGCTGATTGGGTTGAACGTCCGTTTGATATCGAGGAGGTAACTGGGGTGGTGCGTACCCTGAATGGAGACAAGGCGCCTGGTCCGGATGGTTTCTCCTTAGCATTCTTCCAGGCTTGTTAGGACATTATCAAGGATGATGTGATGTTGATGTTTAATGAGTTAGTAGGGGTTGGCCAGCTTTCAGCAAACATACATGATTTTTGGTCGGCAGTGGCTCGAGGGTGAATTTTTTGCATGATTGGTGGTGTGGGGATAAACCGTTGTCTTTGGCTTTTTCTGTTGTTTATTCCTTGTCTCGTTGCAAGGTGGCCATGGTGGTGGATTGTTTGGCGGGGCAGGCTGGGCATGTTGTTTGGAATGTTCCCTTTCTTAGATTTGCTAACGATTGGGAGGTGGAGGATTTCTCTGCTTTATTTTCCCTATTGTACGGCACGAGGATTCATTGGGGGGTAGAAGACAAGTTGCTTTGGATGGATACTAAGAAGGGTGCATACTCGGTTAAGTCTATGTATGCTCTCTCTGCGGGTGGGAATAGTTTGGCTTTGTCCTTTCCTTGGAAGAGCGTGTGGAGATCGAAGTGCCCTATGAGGGTCTCTTTTTTTGTGTGGGAGGCTATGCATGGTAAAATTCTCACTACGGATAATCTTAGGAGAAGAGGTATTTGCATCGTTGACTGGTGCTATCTTTGTCGTGGGGATGGGGAATCGGTTGACTATGTGCTTCTCCATTGTTCTTTGGCGCATGGTCTTTGGAACCACATTCTTCTCATTGTGAATTTTCATTGGGTGATGCCGGAGAAGGTGGTGGATGTGTTATGGTGTTGGCATAGGAGGCTCCACAATCCGTTCGCTAAGGCTATTTGGAGAATGATTCCTTCATGCATTTGGTGGTGTCTTTGGAGGGAGAGGAATTCTAGATGTTTCGAGGCAGTTTCTTTGTCTTTGGATAAGCTACAAAGTCTTTTGTTACTTACTCTCTATTCTTGGGCTAATGTGATGTTAGGGTGCCCTTTTGTTGATTTTCATGATTTCCTTAGTTTTGTTGCTTGTTTGGTCTAAGCGAATTCGGTATAGCTCCTTGTACTCTGTTCGTTTTTTCTAATGGGATTGGCTTATTTATAAAAAAAAAATGTCATCTGTGATGGTTTGTTTTAATTCAGGATCACCAAGGAATATGTTTTAATTCAGGATCACCAAGGAATATCCAATGTTGCACTAGCTGATGCTCCATTGCGCCAACTGCCCATTTCTAAACCAGGTGATCCTCACCTAGAGGTTACCAATGATATTGTTGAAGCGAGAATTCATGACTGTATAGGAAATCTTCGTTTCTGTGTATCTCCCACAGCATTTTTCCAGGTTTATGGCTCGAACTGTTGTTCATTTCTTGGGTAAGAAAATATTTTTTTGCTAGTAGCCCTAGATACTTTCAAACTGTGTTTTCAGGTTAATACTTGCTGCTGAGAAGCTTTATTCCCTTGCTGGGGATTGGGCTTGTTTGGGTCCTGATACCTTGCTCTTTGATGTATGCTGTGGAACTGGAACAATTGGGCTAACTTTATCACATCGTGTTGGAATGGTAATAGTCACCAAACCCTGTTCCTGGATTATGTCTCATCTTACAACATGTTGTATAATCCGGATCTTAATTTTTCAATGCTTTGTGTAACAAAAAATACCTATTTTTGGAAAGAATAAAACGTTTTTCGTAGGAAACTATCGGTATGACTCCGATTGTGATTGAAACTATAGAAACTGGCCTTACTAATTCTAGTAAACCCCGTATATGAAACAGATTAGATTCTCTTTTCCCCTTATTCAACTGAATGACCTTGTCCTTTTTACCAGGTTATTGGCATTGAAATGAATGCGTCTGCTGTTCAGATGCTTATAGGAATGCTGAATTTAATGGCATTAAAAACTGTAAATTCATTTGTTCAAAGGTGGGTTTGCATTGTTTGAAGTTTAATTTGTCGGATTGGTTTGGCCTATCTTTATTCCATGTAATCAATTTTATCACTTGTTTACTCTGTTTGCCATCGATGGGGCCAACAGGCAGAGGATGTGATGGGGTCATTATTGAAAGAGTACCTAAATGTACCTCAGAAGTCAGATGAGATTTCAGATCCTTCTGAATGTGGTGACAAAAACAACAGGTCTGCTGGAGGGGGAGATACCTCAATTGACAAAACACAAGACCCTGAAGAGAACTCAAGTCATGATCCTGTAAATGGTAAAATCACTTCTGGCTGTTTAGAAAATAGAGGACAAGAAGCTGGGAGCCAATTCCAGAATAATTGCAATTCCGAAAGTGGGAATACTTCGTTCCAGCGGTTTAAAAATGTTGTCGCTATTGTTGATCCCCCACGTATGGGACTTCATCCCATTGTAAGTTACATGCTTCTCCAATAGGGTTAAATACATCCCCAATCTCTCTGTTATTCCATGTTTTGCCCCCTTTTTTCCCTTTGCTTGATTGCCAATCCTCAACTGGAGTCTAATGCTTAGTAATACCTAGGTTGATTGAAGTTGTAGAAATTATTCATTTTAAATCACCCATAAAAAAAAAGTCTTTATTTTGGAAATTAGTGCTTCCCTCATGTCTAGTTATTGATTTTAGACTTCCCCGTCTTGGCCCCTTGCCACTTATCCTTGGGGCATTCATGAAGGCTGCTATGCACATCTGTACTTTTATCAACTTGGGTTCACATAAATGCCACCTTTACCCAGACGTAAAGAGAAATAGGACGTCTTAGGTTCTGAGATCCCTTTGTGGAAATGACATGAAGAGTTGTACATATGGCCTCAGGGCCTACTCCATGCATCTGCCCCCATTGTTCATTTTTCTTTTTCTCTTTTGGTGACTGAAACTTCGACCTTCTCTAGCCACCATATAATTTTCTATTACCCTTCTCCCTTCATCTGACACAAGCCTAATAGGACCTTAAGGTTTCATAGATCACAAGTTAAGAATATTTTTACGTGTGTTGAGGGATCTGGATTCTGAGCCTTAATGACAAAGTCAGCTTGGTCAAGCGCCATGTTTAGTCAGATTATGTTTTTTATTTCTGCGGTTGTATGCTCATGCTCGAATATGGCACTTGTTTGATGGATGTGTTCCTTTCTCTCTGTATTAGATAGATATAGCTTTCAAGAGATAATAATAAATAAAAAAAGGATCATGCAACTAGATTCTATAAGCTGCCTGCCATTTTCTGAATTTTGGTTTAGTTATCTTTTGCCCTCAAACCATATTCTTCTGGTACTTTTGTCGGTTGCAGGTGATAAAAGCTCTGAGAACTCATCCTTGTCTGCGGAGGCTTGTGTTAGTTCTCTTCTGATTTTCTTCTTTTCCCTTCTTTAATTTCTTATCTTCACTGTTATTCAATTGAACCCGTTTGGTGCAGATACATTTCCTGCAATCCTGAAAGTTTGGTAGCAAATGCTATTGAGCTTTGCGCACCATCTCCTGAGAAAATTGAGAAAGGCAATAAAAATAACAGGGGATGGAGAAATATGAGTAACACTGGTCTGGCACGGCATAGAGCAAAGTCTATGCCCATTTCAGAGCCTTTCCGTCCCGTGAAAGCCATGGCTGTTGATCTTTTCCTACATACTGTGCACTGCGAAATGGTGATGCTCCTGGAAAGGTAGAATATAAATAAGTCTCTCTGGAGACTACTTGATTTGACATGTTCCGGATCCCTGATTACCCCTTCCAAATTTTGATATCCAGAGCTAAGCTTCTTTTGCCGTTTACCATCTTTGTACAATGATAATTTCAAAATTGAGTTACCTGAATGCTGCATCGGTTTATCCATTTTAACTCATTGAATTATAAATATTTATTCTGTCGCGATGTCGTATGGTTTGTTGATTTTCTTATATTTTTATAGAAAAGCAGATATAGATATGATCATCAAATGATGTGCATGCCCATATTTCAATGGAATTCTGACTCACTTAGGTGTTACATGATCCTGACCTTAAGTTCAACCCTTACATATGGATTTATTTAAAGGTGTCCCGGCAGATGAGTTGGCATCTTAAACGTCCACATATCGATTATCTGAGGGAATGGCTTCCGATGATCATATTGGAATAGAATTAGCTAGGGGTACCGTAATAGTTAGCCTTTTATATTTGGACAAATATTAAATAGCTATATCTAATTTTCAATCTCACAATTTGAGACCCATAACTTTCAAAATCTGTTAATATTCGTCGTGCGTCCAAATTAGGCATTAAATTTGACGGAAAATGATCGAAATGTTTTTTTAAGGCTAAATTTTAAATAATAAATATAATAATAAAAATTTAAAAATAAATTGATTATTGAAATAGAGTTTTAATATTTTTATTTAAAAAATATTATTTTTTTTATTTTTAATGTATTTTTAAAAAAAATTAGTAATTTTATTTTGGAGAGGTATTTTGGTTATTTTTTATACTTTTTTATTTGATTTAACACTTGATTTAGATGGGGCGAATATTGATATGTTTTGAAAGTTATGTATTTTAAATGATGGGATTGAAAGTTAATGGTAGCTATTTAATTTTTACCCAAATATAGAGGGTTAATTATGACTTTACCTCAATTAGATAATATCCAAAAGAGGAAATGGAATGTAAGTTCACATAAAGACAACTTTAGGTGGAGTTCGTCAGCTTCTCATATTATTATTAGAATTGGATGAATTTTGGCACTGCCTCTGGGTTGTTAAGATAGTGTATGTCGTCATGTTTTGTGATACATGCTGCCACAAAAAGGATACAGATACTTAAGTACAAGTTCGTGTCCATTAAATAGTCCCTCCAAAAGTGCTTCCCATCACTTATTTATCACCTGCGGCTGAGCCTAACTCATGTCGAGTTGCTGATCTGGGCTGCTTTTCATCCCCATGGTAGTGGAGGTATTGGGGGCAGGTAATGATAGGTATTTTTTCCGCAAATTGTAAGTGGATAACTCTTGGCCAAGTCCCTCCCTCTCTCTCTCTCTCTCATGGCCGGGTCAGAGGATTTTTCAACCTGGAAAAGTTGGTCCAACCTGAATTATTTTGAGCTGCCAGACGGAAACTAGCTGGGAGTACCTTTTAGGTTTGGGTTTCCATAAAAATCTCCATGCCTACCATATCTGCCAGTCCCAATATAATAAAAGCCCAAAGCCAACAGGTTCAAGTTCAGTGTCATGCACACTGCTTTTCCCCATATCTGCCTTTTGCTTTCTCTTCTGTTCAATCCCTCAACGAGAGCTTTACAGCTCTCTCTCTCTCTCTATGGTGACACCTGTGGGTGAGACATGATTTGATGCCTGTTTTATAAGACTCTCTTTTTTAATGGCTTAATTATTATTTTTCTTGTAATATTTTGAAATCTCAAACTTACTTCTAAGATAATTTTTTTATCCTTAGGTACTTCTTATAAAATATTAATGTGTTAATATAATTATTTTCGTCAATTGACGCCGGCATTTTAATTGAAAACTCTTACGTGGTTAATGATGATACGTCTTAATTACGTGGCTAATAAGGATACGTCTTAATAAATACCAAAGCATCATGTATCTATTTGTTATGATATATTTAATTTAGGCGAGACTTCTAGTCTAATGTGGTGACATACATAAAGTGACACTCATAAATTTTTTACATTGAAAATAGACATGTATAAGTCTAGTATTTATTTAGGATATGTTTCATTGGTCACGTAGGAGTTTATTGTTTAAATACAAGCATCGGTCGATGAAAACGGTTATATTGACACATTAATATTCCAAAGTTATAGGACTACTTTAAGATGAAAAATATCATAGGGTTTAATTTGGGTTCAAATACTACGAGAATCAATGGAATGGAATAATTAAAGCATTGAATGGCTGAAATGTTGTATAATTTTGAGTTAGAAGTCGGTGGCATGGCTTTGTCACTGGCCATATATGTCTCTGGGTCTCGTGTTACTTTCATAACTTTTTTCTTTTTTTAGATAAAGCAAGTCAAATCTACAAAGGTGAAAATTTGAACTCCGATTCAGACCCTCCACGAGGTGCAGTTGAGCTATAGCTCATTGGCGTTACTTTCATGACTTTAAGTGACTGCAGAAGAACCCAGAAGAAAAGAAAAATGAAGACAAGAAAAAGCAGAGGAATTTCAGTTGAGCTTTTATTAAAACCATTAGGACCCACTGAGAGCCACTTTGTGGGGTTTCTCCAAAACACTATTCTATCTCCACTAAGAGCTCTGAGTATCCTTCCAGATTCATCGATTATCCCACTGCAGTTACGGCAAACCTATCTACTTAGGTTCGTTAAATTGACAACATGTGTTCTACCACTAACACTAAGTTTGTATTTGTGTTGTAAAATGTTGGGTATGGGAATATGTGTTGGTATTGGGTTTAGTGAAAAGGTGAAGAGAGAGGTAATTTTTTATAGTTTTTGTAATTTTTTATATTTTTTTATAGGAGATAGAGAGATTATATTGGAATATTTTATTAGAAGAGAGATAAAATGTTGGAAATGTTGAGTTTTGCAAACACAGCCTAAAAAAATGATAGCTTTTCTTCTTTGCATTTAACACTAAAAGGATTCGTGGGATTATTTTATTATGGGATCTCCAACGACATGTTGTCATCATAGCAATGATTATATTCTCTTTTTTCCTCTTAATAATATAATTACAGATTTTTTAAAGAAAAAAAAATCTTAAGCACTCGTAGACTTCTATATTCATAAGACATGTTTGTTTGTTAAAAAATTTATGAGTTTAAAAATTTTAACAAAATAAATATATTTTAAAATTTTCAACTTTTACACGTATACTTAAAATTTTTCATAAATTTTAATAAACTTTAATATTTAAAATATTTTCAAAATTTTTAAAATATTTCTAAAATATTATGTAAACAAACATATCCATAGTTGCTATGCAGTCCAAAAATATCAAGTAAATTAAAGGATTTAAACTTTAACCTACAAAATAGAAGCCTTTAGGAATGTGTATCTGATCTACAAGGGTCTAAGTGCGTCTTAACCACTGAAGTAACCTGGGGATAGCTCACGATCATGAATTCAGAAATTTCTGTTAAATCCGCTTAAGTGTATTTTATATTATTTTCGACAATTAAAGTATGAAATTAAACCATGATTTTTTTTTATAGAGACTATTATTCAGCCATAATTAACTTTGCAAATGTAGCACATAAAATCGTCCAATCTGGATCATGCATGCAACAGACAATTGGAAATAAGCAAGCTGAGCTACCGCCTCATCGGACAGACCCATTGGTTGGAAGCAACTTTTGGAAAAGCAAAAACGGCCCTTAAAAATTAGAGATAAATGTAAAATTGGTCTCTGTGCTATACGCAAAAATCGATTAGTCCCTGTGATATGAAAAACATCGATTTAGTCCCTGTGATTTCAGAAAGTGATAAAATCAGTCCGGAAGACCAATAACAAACGAAAATAGAATCACAGGGACTAAATCGATATTTTTCATATCACAAGGACTAAATCGATTTTTGCGTATAGCACAGTGACTGATTTTGCATTTATCCATAAAAATTAAGATATTAAGGTGTGTTTGCACCAAAAATTTCACAAAATATTTCACCAACGCACAATAAAATACTACAATATAATCTCTCTTTCCCATAAAAAAATATAAAAATTTACAAAAAATATAAAAAATTATCTCTCTTCACTTTTTCACTAAACCCAATACTAACATTAAACCCAATACCAAAAATTTTCCAACACAAAAGAGCTGTCCAATAGTTCAATTTATAATTTAAGAAAAGCTCATTTAAAAATTTTGAAAAATCCTTGACCATCCAGATTTCCTAGATCGAATCTTGACCTCCTTTTTAACGAAAGAAAAAAAAAACTTAAAACAACCGAAGCTTCTTCCTCTGCAATTCAAACCCACTTGCCACTTTTGGGACCCCAGGAAAAGGAATGCTGCCTTTTTCTTGTATAATCCTGTGAACATATTATCCCCCTTAAAAACAACAACTTGGTTGCATTAACGAATAAATCTGCTGGTACTGATTTCCTGTACTGAAAAGTTTCTAAGGACCGGCGACAAACATTTTAATGGGTATTTTCCAATGGAAATCACTTGGATTATTGGATAGGGGGCATCTGGGAGCAGAATTCTGCAGAATTTCCATGAAAATATGGTTGAGATTCCTATATTTGGAGCCCTTTTTCGTTGAAGGGAAAGAAAAGAGGACAATAATTCAAAGATTAGCAAGCTTAATCACGATTAAGCGTTTAGGTTCAATGGATGCATTTTTTTGTAACTTTGGCAGCTGAGCTTAGACTTTTCCTCGTTAATCTTGGAGCCCGTAAAGGCCAAGTTCCACGTTCCTTCTTCTCTGCCCTCCCCCACCACCACCCCTGAACCAATATTTTATTTCAGACTCTCCTACAGTTTGCCTTTTTAGTAAGGCCACAAGCGGCTTAAATCAGAAGAAGCGGGATTTGCTAGTGCCTTGACTTCCCCAAAAACGGCACATTGTTAGTGCTTTGATGTGATTTCCTTGACGCGTTTCTCATCATTATCATCATCTACTCCGTGCCCTCAGGGTGTATCATTGCTCAGTCAAACAATCCCTTTTCCTTTTTCTCTTGCGAGATGAGCAATTCCAACGAGAAATATAAGAGATTCGCAGCTCACACTCGGCTAATTTCTTATTTTCTTTTTAATTTGTTGGGTAGGTAACTCTAAGGGGTTGTTCGGTTGTATAGTATTTTGAGAATTTTTTTGTGTTTTAAAAATGTTAAAAATGATGTTTGGTTGTGAATATTTTGTATTCAAAAAAATCCATAGAATTTTTTGTGGCCGAACAGACTCTAAGATATCAGGCCTACAAAGTCCCACTCTTTTCGAAATAAGATTTTGGCGAAATTGCATGCTCGAAAGTTGTAATTGGATCTGCGAAATAATAAATTATCATTTAGCTTATTGAAGTAATATTTTAAAGTAAAAAGTGGCCTCTATGTCTACATCCGTGATGTTATGGTCCATTAACTTGCTCCACTTTTTCGATCTAAACGCATCAACTCACAAATGTCACGTCAGTATTGACCAAGTTAGCCATTACGCCACATCATTATTATATCAGCCAAGTTTATAATCATCACATCATATTCTACTGGGATGGAAGGGTCTCTTTTTCTAGAAATCAAAGTTAGACATTACGCCACATTATTGCTACATCAACTAAGCTTACAATCATCACATCAAATTCTACTGGGACGGAGGCATCTCTTTTTCTAGAAATCAAAGTTAGCCATTATGTCACATCATTGCTACATCAACCAAACTTACAATCATCACATCAAATTTTATTGGGACAGTGGAGTCTCTTTTTTTCGAAATCATTACCTCAATAGGCTAAATAGCTAATTTGTTACCTCGAGAATCCAATTTTCACTTTCAAATACCTTAAGGATCGCGGATGCAGTTTTGCCTAAGAATTCTTACAAAGCTTCTAAGGTGCCTTTGACCCCCCGAAATTTTCACCAGTTGTAAAAACAAACTACTCGTAACTCATTCAAATACCATTTATCCCCAAAAATAAATAAGACAAATTTAATGATTTAAAAATTATACCTGATGAAGCCATTTTTAATCGCCCTATCACAGAATTCACTGGGCTAAAAACCTGAGGGAGCTGGGCCTGATATCCAACGCTTGGGATGGGTTGAAAGACTCAAACTCTTCTTCCTTTCTTCTACAAGCAAAGACACAAACTTAGACCCAGGGTCCTTCCCGTAGGAGGATTTCTCAGATGTTTTTGTTAGTCGGCATTTTTCTATATCTTTTGTTTACTGGTTCTTTTATGTGTCAAA
Organism: Myrica gale; assembly: GCA_963930655.1. Taxonomy (NCBI): domain Eukaryota; kingdom Viridiplantae; phylum Streptophyta; class Magnoliopsida; order Fagales; family Myricaceae; genus Myrica; species Myrica gale. Next base: position 11,061,241 of record OZ005618.1, read on the forward strand.
GACTCTTTTAGAGAGAGAGTATGCGTAACATTCCTTTTGCTCCCCTTTCCCATATATCTCTGTTTCTTCCTCTGGGCCGGAGACTTGTTGGGCCTCCTTTTTTCCTCCAAACCTTTTTATCCTTAAACCTTTTTCATCCCATCCATCTTTTCACCGAAGGCCGGTGCTATCAAAGTTGGTCCCCCAGCTCAAATCGTCGAGGTCGGACTCTCGCATTATAATATAGCCTAACTTGACTTTGGTAAGCAACATTTCGAGCTTCGGCTCCACCAAATCTAGTTTCATTCTCAACAATTCATTATTATTAGATAGCTGAAGTGATTAACCCGATAACTTGGTATCTCGACTTCAACAAGTATCACAGCTTCAACTCCAAACGCCAAGGCGAATGGGTTTCTCCTATCGGAGTTCTCACAGTAGTTCGATAGACCCATAATACGCCTGGTATCTCCTCAGCCCACAACCATTTCTTGGCATCTAAACGTCTCTTTATAATTCTCACCAAAGTTCGGTTGGTCACTTCCACTAGCCCATTAGTCTGAGGGTGGGCGGGGGAAGAAAAATTATTCGAGATACCCAACCCAGAGCAAAAAGTCCTGAAACAATGGTTATCAAATTGTCGACCATTGTTAGATATGATCACCCAAGGTAGGCCAAACCGACAAATGATATTTTTTCCAAACAAAACTACGAATCTATTCCTCAGTAATCGTAGCCAAAGGCTCAGCCTCTATCCATTTGGTAAAATAACCAATGGACACAACCATGAATTTTACTTGTCCTTTTGCTTGGGTGAATGACCCCACTATGTCTATCCCCTATTGAGCGAAGGGGCAGGGCGAGCTGATGGGGGTCATCGGCTCGCTGGTCTCCTCAGTATGTCGGCATGCCGTTGTCAGTCATCACATGTTCGCACCACTTCTTTAGCGTCGTGCAACATAGTAGGCCAAAAGTATTCAACTCTCAGGGATTTATGGGACAAAGCCCGATGTCCATAATGACTACTGCACATTCCTTCATGTATCTCTTGTAACACATAAGTCACGTCCCATCATGAATCATGACAGCGCAGGAGCAGGAGTGTGAAACTCTTCTTGTACAATATCTTCTGCCTTATTACATACCGAGAAGATTGCATGCGGATTCGTCGGGCTTCGTCCCAGTCTTGTGGGAGCATACTATTGATAAGGTGTGCGAAGATGGGTGTCCCCACCATTCTATTGTGTCTACCGGGCAGATCGAATACTAACCTTCCCAATTCAAGAACTAACTGGGCCAGGCTATCGGCCTTTTCATTCTGTTCTCGTGGCACCAACATAAGCTCGAACATCTTGAAAGCATCCCTCAATGTCTCCACCTGAACCAAATACTATCGCATTTGCTCTTCCTTTGCAATATAATCTCCCAAAACTTGATTGAAATCCAATTGAGAGTCACTCCGGGCATGTATTCCATCTACCCCATCATGCATGAAATGGCCAGGCCAGCCAATAAGGCTTCATACTCTGCTTCATTATTGTTAACCCAAGGTTGTTTTACAAATAATTCAAAATTTATTTTGATGATAACAAAAATTACTAAATGCTTTGAAGACTTTTAGATGTTACCTTGTTCATCCACAATTTCTAAAAAGTGTTTCAAAAGATTGAGGTAATCTCAATTAAATATTTTTAAATGTACTTGAACACCATTACACAACGTTTATAGATCAATTTTTCATATTGCATGTGTTTAAAGAAGTGTTGGAATGGAATGAACACTTTCAAGATGCTAAACTTTATCTCCAGCACTGATAGTATCGACACATTGAGGAATGATGTTGAAACATTGCACTATCACTCGAGAGCTGAATTCATGGTGTCGACACATTACATTGCACTGACACCCGATATAATATTTTCAGACTAAGTTTTAAAGTGTCAACACATGTAGACCATGTGTCGACACATTTCAAAAAAACTAGAACGACGCTAGCTCATTTAAAATGCTTTGAAAAGACATGTGCACCCTTCCAACGGTACTTTTGAGAGCTTTGAAGACCGTTGAAGTTAGAGGGGTTATAAATAGAAGGAGATAAAGACAAGAAACTTGTAATTATTCTTGCCCTAACTTTTAGAGAGAGAAAGTGTCTTGAAGAAAAGAGAAGAACGCACATTTAAAGAAAGATTGTGCTCCCACGTGCCAAACTTTAGTTTTCCTTCGAGAATATTGTCTTCTTGCCTATTATTAAGCTTTTCACTTGCTGATTTGACTTAGAGAGTCTTTCTTTATTATTCCTTTGCACCCATCTTTTGTAAATTATTTGAGTGTTGGGTAAACACATGGTCCTACTTGCCAAACTTTAGTTTTCCTTCGAGAATATTGTCTTCTTGCATATTATTGAGTTTTTCACTTGCTGATTTGGCTTAGAGAGTCTTTCTTTATTATTCATTTATACCCATATTGTGTAAATTATTTAAGTGTTGGGTAAACACATGGTCCTACTCATGAGAGTAAAAGAAATTCATTGAGTTTTGTGATTTGTGAAGAGAGTTGAAGCGTGAGCTCGAAAAACACTTTATAAAGGTTCATTAGCACTCGGAAGCTGAGGTGTATTTGTTATTTGAAGAATGGTGAAGAAATCCCAATGAAGTCAATAATCTTGAGGGTGGACGTAGGCAAGTGTTGGGCGAACCACCTAAAATTGCGATGTCGTCTCTAACTCTATTGCTCTTATTATTTGTTTCATATCCATATTTATGGTGCTTTATATTTTATCATTTATTACTTATATTTAGCTTAACATTAAACACAATCAGGCATTTTTATTTGTTAAAAGGGGTATTTTCTCAGATCTGTATTTTTATCGAAAAAATGACTAAGTTTTTATAAACTCAATTCACCCCCCTCTTGGGTTGTTATTTAGATTCACAATTATTAGTGGTTGGAAAATCGAACTTCAAGGGAATTAAGAGCCACTCTGGCTCCACTAGTTGTTCGGTTAAAAGAGTCATCCACATGCACAATCCATATTTTCCGTAGATGTGTGGGTCATCACCTTCAGCAGGAGTTGAGTCCTGGGCAAAGTCTAGCAAGAAATCTACAATAGCCTGCCCTTTAATAGTTGTGCGAGAAAAATAAGTTATGTCGAATTCACTTAACTCTAGGGACCACTAGATTAAGCTCCCCGATGCATCGGGCTTCTACAACACTTTCTTTAGAGTGAATTAGTAATTACGCAAATGGTATGAGTTTGAAAATAAAGGCGCAATTTTCGTGCAGTGACCATCAAGCTCAAATCAAGTCTTTCCATAAATGGATACCACACTTATGCTCCTCTCAGGGCCCGGCTGTCATAGTTGTTTTAATCCGAGATCGCAGCAGAAAGGATCGTTGAATCAAAACAGCCAAAGCGTGCTGCCTCCTTTAGATCCACACACACAGGTTTGAGAGAGAAATAGTTAGAGAGAGAATTTATAGAGAGAGAAACTCTCATGTGAAAAATGAAATTCTTTATTCTCAAATGAGTGCCTGAGCTATTTATAATGGTTGGCTGAGAACTTAACTGTGATTATGCGTCGGATATTTATTCTCAAATGAGTGCCTGAGCTATTTAAAATGTATTGAAATTTTTATGAAATTACCTTGCAGTTTGTGTTTAATCTTTTGAGATTTTGGATATTTAGTAGTACATTTTTTTTCTTTCAAAATTTTTCTTCAAAAAAGTGAATATTTTTTTCGCCGAACAACATCTTTATTCCCCTCTATGACTCCGTTTCCCCAAGACTTGATTCTTGGCTCCGCCACTGCTTTGAATTCCAGGAGCCATAGAATTTTCTCTTCTCTTTGATTTTGAAGTAGATGAATTTTTGAAATTTGACTTGCCAAAGTTCGATAAAAAAGACTATGGATTAGACATTTATTCCAAGAACCAATTGAAGGATCAATAAGAATATAAACCCTATCACTCAATCAGAATAACCGATGAAAAGAAGGATATAAAAGAAGGAAAATGAGTCACGAAAGAGGTACACAAGCACATTGTTCACAAATAAGCTTAGAGATTGTGCGATGGACTAACTTAAGCATCAAAGATCTTATTCTCTCTCAAGAGGGAAATGTGTCTTTGATTGTGTATGCAGATAAGCCATCGAGTGGAGGATCAAGGTTTGATCAAGAGTGTGGAGCTGTTTGAAGAGGTCACTATAAATCAACTGATATATTAATAAACTCTAGACAATTAAACCACCAAGGTTCTATAGCCCATACTCCTAAGTTGAGTAACAAGCTACAAAGTTTAACTTATTCAAAATAGGGGTAAAGTTCTAATTAGTCCCGTGAATTGATGAGTTTCAAAAATTAAGGGTCTTAATCGTTATTTTGAAAATTACAGGTATCAATTTAATTTTTGCTCATACCTACGGGGGTAATTATGACTTTACCCCTTGAAAATACTAATCTCCTAGTTGTTCCGTGGCTAATTAACCATCCTATAGCCTCTACCTGGAAGGCAAGCTTCACATTGGACAAGACAAGTGGAACTTGCATGAATCCATGAAAACTTGCATTCTATAATCAATTATGTAAACGTTGTCATACTTTTTTTTGTAGGTAACTTGGGAAAGGGTGGCTGGGGATTCGACCCTATATCATACCTTCCCTTTTTGGGAGGAGGTGACAACTGAGCTACAAGCTCACTGGCTTGTCCTACCAAAATGGTGTCTTTTCGTTGTTACTTGTCAACATTTTGTGTATTTTATTTATTTATTTATTACAAGCCAAGGATGACATTTTCTTCAATCAATGACTTGGGAATTTGGTCCTTGTTAGGTTGCAAAACCTCCTTGCAGTCATTTATTTTACTATTTTCTCTTAACCCATTGGTCAGACTAGAAAAAAAAAGGAAATATATATCTTGACAGGTTGTTCCAGGAGTTCTCTGTTTTTGGTTAAAATAAAGTAATTTCGGCACTGTACGTATCTGCAAATATGTTTCCTAATTATGCATTGTATACAGTCCTTCAACAGAAGAAGCCAACCATTCCACAATTTTTTTGATTAATGCTTATGTTGATGGAATTCCCCGAGTCTTTCACTCAACATCTAGCAGAGCCTAAACTTTCTTTTGGACTGCAATAATATTTTTCAGTGGGTCATGTGGTTTGGCCAATGCTAAGATTTGAACCTCCAAAACAAATGTGATCATGTTACCACTACAACCCGACATCAACACCAACACCAAAACCACGACCACGACCACCACCACCACCAAACTTTCACAGTTTACACTCACAGGAGTTGGTGTGTTGGGTATACCCTTTGAGAGGAGCTTTACGAAATTACTCCAAATATAAAAAGGTTTGCGGTAAACTTTAGCAGAAGTGCCAAAAGTACTAAAACGAAACGAACCGCCCAACATGTTGAAGGCTTAAAGCAGCTTGTTTCTCCCTAGAAAAACATAAAATAATAAGGCCAGCTTGTTTACGGTGAGAAATTGGGATGAGATAGAAAGGAACGAAATCTCGAAGGATAAATTAAAGTAGTCACGAGTCACGACGGGTGCGTTTTGCGTGACTTAGCCAAAAATTGCACCCGAGCCCGCGCGCACTGGTGTCTGGGGAGTGGGAGTAGCAGTAAGGACTAAGGCAGTAGGCCAGGCTTTCCCACCACGTTTCACCATAAATGTCAAAGCATCTTTCCTCCCTTCCTCTCCTTCACTTCCCCGTGTCTCAAAGAACAGAACATTTAACTCCTCTCTCTCTCTCTCTCTCTCTCTCTCGTTCAAAAGTTCGTGTGCTTGGATTGGGTTGGATAGGCTTTTATTGGCAGAACAGTTCAAATTCTTTGGTTCTGTGGTTTGTTGGGCGTTTGGCGTTGTAGGTTTGTTGGTGTTTGTTATGACAGAATGGGAACCGAGGAGAAGCCTGTTGCGGAGGGGCAAGAAGTGAGTTCAAGCGAAAAGTCAGTTGTTGTCCCAGTCCAGAAGGTACTATGCGCTTCCTTATGTTTTGTTGCTACACTTTTATTGGTTTGCTTTTTTCTTCATGTTTTCCTTATGTTTCAAAGGGGTTCTTTTATATGAAATGTTTTCATTGTTAACTCATCATCTGAGTGCCAAAAAGGAACGGATTTGCATAAAATTTATGGTTGGTGACCACCAGGTTTTGATTATGCAGAGTTGTTCCCGTTCTCATTTGATTTTTTTTCCAAATTCAATTGTTGTTGTTTTTTGGAGATATTGTTTCCTGCTAATGGGCTGTCTCATTGTAATATGTTATTATAGTTGTGGTTGTCAACCATATATAAACTACTATGCGATGAATTTTGGACATAGAAATGAGCTTTAGTTGGTGTCTGGTTATTTATATTTTTCTTAGCATAATCAAGTTTTGACCGATGTCGGTAGAGTATGCAGTTTTCGTATCTTCTACGCGGAACCCATGTCTGAAGACATAAAGTCTTGCTCTAGATCAGCAAGTTCAACAAAGCAAAGATACATCATCTCTGTGGCGTGAGATTACAAACCATCTGATCTTTGGAAATCAACAAAAATATCCCTCCGGACTACAAAGTTTTAGCCCGTGTAGAGAGCCAAAATAAAAAAAAGTCAATAAAAGATCATTGGATGTAAAACCAAGCCGGGTCTAAGGTGCAGTACTCAAGGGAACAAAACTTATGTCTGATTCGTGGAGATTTAGCCAATATCAAGAATAGGAATATAGTGTTGGGGACTTGGTTTCAAAGAAGAATTTTCTTGACGTTTTACCTGCAAGTAAAATATATGTTGATAAATATTGCACATTTTAAGAAATATCTTTTTTAGACTGATTTTGCCCATTGAGTGATGTATGTGTGGCTTCGGCCTCATCAAATGATTAGGTGAGTTAAATGGTAAATAGTGGTTTGGTGCCATGGACCATGCAAGATCTACCGAAAAGGCTACCTTGTCCAGTGAGTCTGTTGCTATTTTTTGGTGCATTCTGGTTCTGTGATCTCAGCACCTCGTTGATTTTCTCTTTGCAAGATGATGAGTTGTTTAAATATCTGAAGTTTGTGTTGCATAGTTGATAAGCAGCATAAACTTTTATGTTAATAAGGTTTCTGATTCTCAGTATGTGATTTACTAGGTGTTGTATGAAAATGAAATAAATCCATGGGGTTCTACATGGAATTTCAATAAATCTATTCCTTAGAATATGACCCTCAGCTTTTCTCTCTTTTTCTTTTTTCCCATCTTGAGCATTTTGGAGTTTATTGATTGAGATCAATACGCTTTTAAGTCGAATCTTCCGACACATGAATGTGCACACACACATATGTATGTTGTATTTCTAACTCCCTGAAGCATTTCGGCGCTTCGTAAAACCTTCCTTGTAGTTGGAGGTCTAGGTATCTGTTGTATGGCTTTCTTCGTTTGAAAGCTGGCCTTTAACCTTATGGCTATGCCATCTTAAGATGCTGCTAGATGGAAGGATCTCATCAATGTCCATGGATTATAAACCATAGATTGAACTGCCAAATTGGAAAAATGGGCGTATATACGACATACCTCTGTGTTTGTATGTGTGTATTTGCTTATATTTGTGTCAATGGTATTTGTACTCATACCATGTAATCGTAGACAGTCTCTTAAATTGGTCGGGTCATAAACAACAGAGACTGATTAATGTGGTGGTGAGAAAGCAGGGTTAAATTAAGTTGATGTGTCAAAGTGGTAGAGGGACACCTAGAATAGCAAGGGTAGAAGTAGTGAAGAAGGGTATGTTAAATACGAAGGTGAGCGGAAGTATGATTTATAATAAGAGAATAATGGAAAGAGTACCAACCTCACTTGACAATAATCAATAGCTGACCCCACTTTAGTTGGGATTAAGGCCAAACCCTCTTTAGTTGGTTAAGGTCAACTGCAACAAATTTTGGCAGATTTTAAAGTTGATTTACCATAAAGAAACTTCTATGGTTGGTTAGTATAGTGAGTTTATCAGCATGTTAACTGAAGTCCCTACACATCTTGAAAAGACAATAATGTAAAATATTCCCAACAAGTTTTTGTTGCTTAGCTAGGATTTTAAGAGCAAGAATCTACTGACTGTCTGTTTTGAATATTTAACAAACTCCTCTTGTCCTATTTCAGGTTGAAGACTCAATGGGAATAACTGAAGAAACCTCACATGGTCATCACTGGAAACGGCGAAATCTCTTCCTAGATATACCCTCTAGAACACCAGGACAGTCCTCTCAGGATTTTGTGGCGATAAAGATGTCCTCAACGCCAACTCCCACCCCCAAGAGAGTAAATTTTCTCCTGACACCTGGTTCTACTGAGGAAAGAATTACTCCGTCTCCTGGGCCCTCCTCATCTAGAGGCAGATCATCACTACGAAATCTTTTACCAAAATTAAGCTTCATCTATCGAACTTCCTCAGATGTGGAGAAGGCTGCCAACCCAGCTGCTGAAGCTTCATCTACAGGGACACAAGAAAAGCCTTCAATATCAAGGTCATATTCACTTACGAAGATATTTACTCCTAGGGTTAAGAGAACATCATCACTACCTGTAACTCCAATCGTTCATTCAAACCTGGACTCTGCACATTCTGGAAGCATAGGTGGACCTCAAAATTCAAGTGTAAGTTTTGATGATCAGTGTCTTGAGAATGTTTAACGTAGTTTATTGACTTCATCTGCTTGAAAACAATTACATTGTGCTACACATATGTGGTAGAATGCAGGGAGTTGTTGCAGTTAAGTTATTTGTTTGTGATGCTTAGGTCACATGAATTAATATGTGGTTAACTATTATCAAGTTATAGCAGATGTGCTGAGTAGTCATCAGAAAAATTAGTTATGGACGTTAGAAGTTCCCTGTAGTAGCTTTGAGTACACTTTCCCTCCCTTTTTCCTACTTTGGCAAGTTTTAAAATAACAGTCTTGTGAATACAAGGATCTGAGAGCCATTAGATTTTATTTCCATCTGCAGAGAAAAGGAGCCCAGCTGCAGATATCTCGCTCTTTTTCAGTCCCTATCAACAACAAAGAAAGAAGCTTAAGGAGGATGGATTCATTTTTTCGTGTAGTTCCTTCAACATCTCGAGTGAAGGAAGCAGATACAGTATCAACCAATTCTCCCATCAAGGATGCTGGTAATTTTGTGGGTGTTAATTCCCTTACTCGTGTTGGCATTCATGAGTATCATAAACTGATTAGGTTTCATATTTCATAGATTTCTACTCTATGGTTTGAGGGACAATTGACAAATCAAAATGGGTCAAGTTCTTAAGAACATGGTCGAATTGTTTATTGTTTGTAAAATGCCACTTGCATGCGCGGCATACTGTCTCCATGTAATAATCTTGCTAATTCACAGGTGTACTTTGTGTTCTTCTTTTTTTGTCCTTTCTTCTTCTTCTTTTCCTTCTTCAAATGCCTTGAAAACTGAACTTCTTAGTCAAGATCTTGTTGTCAGCATTTCAGAAAAAAATTACTTGCGGTTATTGGCCCACATCTTATTGCAGTCTCTTTGTTCAGATAACAATGATGACGACGGCGAAGACATACCTGAAGAAGAGGCTGTTTGCAGAATTTGTCTGATTGAACTGTGTGAAGGTGGTGAGACTCTCAAGATGGAATGCAGCTGTAAGGGTGACCTTGCTCTGGCCCACAAAGAATGTGCAGTAAAATGGTTCAGCATCAAAGGCAACAAGACCTGTGATGTGTGCAAGCAAGAGGTTCAGAATCTACCAGTCACTCTGTTGCGTATTCAAAGTGTTCGAACTCGAAACACAGGAGCAAATATAGTACTGGCAGATGTTAATGGCTACAGGCAAGTGATTATAATTTGACGCCTGAGAAATATCTTGCTCCATTTGATTGTTAATGCTAAGAAGTTGTAGGAGATTATAAGAGGATATGGAATTTTACATCAGCCACACCACAACCCCAACTCCTTCTGAAACCTGAGAAGCTATAACTTCTCGATTCTCTAATAAATTTCAAAATGTGCATGGCCTGTTTCTTTTTTGTCTCTCATTGTTCTAGACCTCTGAGAGGCCCATTGGCTCTTTTCTTATGCGAGGCTCTTTTCACAATATCCAACGGTAACCTTGATTCCTTGGCTGTGTAAGGCTATACAACCTAATAGATAAATGGCTCATGTCTCAGCCATTGATATGATAACCTATTTAAGATCTTGTCACAGGAATATTATTGACCTGTTAAACCATTTGATAAATGGAAAAAGCTATTGTCCTCGTTAGCTGGTTTCTCTTCATCTTCTGTGGCAGTTATTTTCCAGTAATTCAATTAGTACACTGCATATTCTCACAAACATCCTCTGCGAGGATCATACAACCTGAAATTCTTCTCTAACACAGTTGATAAATTTACCATCTGTTTATGCTCGAACACAGTGGATAAATTTACCTTCTGTTGATGCCTTTTGTCTGTGTCATCGTCTAGAACAGTATACCAGTGTAGGTTTATTTGGATATAATTTGCTTCTGCACCTCTCAATCATGAAGGCGCGGATGATGCCATGAATGGTGCTTCATGCAATGCTGTTTTTTCAAGACATCTGAATTAATCTTTATGCTATGCTGATGACCTTAACGCACTACTTCACAATTCACATAACCTGATTTTGGTTCCTTTTTGGCTTGACCGACCATCCTCCCACCTAATCTTCTCTTGGATAACTAAAATTCTGCCTCACCTTCAATTGTGGCTGCGACTTCTACTTCTATATCTGACCAGAATTAGTATCTAGACTCTGGGGCCAACCACGTAGTTCATCATCTTGCCTCACCATAATTAGGTACTGATTATACACACGAACTTGAGATTCTTAAATCTCAAGGTATTAACCTTCAGTTCACACATTTTGACTCTTGACCAATTTAAGCCTTGTTGGGGAGATTAAATAGTCTATAAGTTTGGCCCAACTGTACTATAGTAACTACCCACACTTCTGACTGCTTTCCAATGTGGGACTCAATCTTTTCACTCTCACACGTGCATCTTCAACAACCTATACTCACTTATAAAGTTTCTGATTTTGTCAACTGTCGTCAATTATAACTTCCTCTTGAACCCATACCTCTATAACTACCTTTGTGTTTTATTCTCAAGTGTCTTATAACACTGAGGAAAATAATGTGAGTTTTGCCAAATATTAACAACATCCAATTGAATATTAATAGTGTCAACTGATAATTAAGTGTCCTTATGTTGAAAGCTTCATAAATCAAAAAATCTCAGGATTTGGCAGGAGGTCCCGGTGCTCGTCATCATCAGCATGCTTGCTTACTTTTGTTTCCTTGAACAGCTCCTGGTAAGCTTGGCAATTCCACATCCCCATCTGTCTAGTAGCTACTAAATGTCCCCAGTAATTTTTTTTATAAGTAATCCCCAGTAATATATCTATCTGTGCACAGGTTGAGAAAATGGGTACTGGTGCAATTGCTATATCCCTTCCGTTTTCTTGTGTACTGGGTCTGCTCTCATCCATGACCTCCTCAACCATGGGTATGTTGGTCAACATCCTTAACAGCTATTAGTTTGATAATTTAATATCAAAGCTTTATGAAAAAGTTGAAATGTCCCGGTAAAAAATGTTGACACAATTACAAAATGAATTATAGTCAGGGAAGCTCCTAGTTTTTACACTATCCATTCCCTATGATTATACTCACCCTCACTTTTGAACCTTTTTGTTCAGTGAAGAGAAGATTTGTGTGGGTTTATGCTTCGACTCAGTTTGCTCTGGTGGTCCTCTTTGCTCATATATTTTACTCCTTGGTAAGAACCTTGTACTTGATATTTCTTTGTTGTTGATTAGCTGCACTGTAAGCATAATAGCGAGATAATCATCTTGGGTATTTAGTATGAAAGAGTGGTTGCTCCTGAATGAGGGCAGGTTTGACCCCATATCCTTTTGGATCATATTGATTCAATCATGTTTTGACCATCAATTAAAGGACTTGAGTCAAAGATTAGGTCTGGGTCATGTATGAGTATCAGGTTGGAGTGAATCCCAAACCAAGTTTATCTGACAAGTAGGTTGGTCTTATCTTGCCTTATTTGAACCCAGGTTCAGTGTTAATCTTAGTTTGAACATTTATATACTCAGTCCTATGTCTGGAACTGTGGTCATTATCCCAAGATTGGTGTCATATGCAAATTTAGGCCAGCAAATCTTGTTCTTTCTTCTGTGTATGCATCTCCCATCAACATGTATCAGTTAATGCCACACATCAAAAGATGGATGCATTAGATTATACTTGTTCATTGCTATTTTTTTTTTTTTGACAATTGATAGGGTTCATCTCTAGTGTCTTGTTGAAATTACTGTAGCAACCCTCTTTATTTCCTGATATGGCAAAATGGATTGCTCATGCGATGCTGAGGGTATGAATTGAACAATTACAGCAAAGGTCCGAGTAAGACATATATAATACAAAATTGTATTTATTTCTTACACGTGATTGTATTCTACAGGTTGGTTTGCAAGCAGTTCTGTCAATTCTGCTAGCAACATTTGCTGGGATTGGTGTTGCAATGAGTGGGAGTTCTATTCTCGTCGAATTTTTGAGATGGAGAAGAAGGTGGCAGGCGCGTTCACAGCAGAATCATGGTTCACAAGTGATGACTCGACAAAGCCGATTTCCTACATCTTCAAGTTCTCCATGGACAGGCCCTCCCGAACACCGCCACCAAGCAGAAGTGGAAAATCCAGAAACTTATAGTGAGGTTTGAAATGGTATCTCATTGGTGGTTAATATTGATATGGTATAGCTAGCTGAAACCGTTGCTAGCTAAATTTGTTGTATCTGAGACAAGGCACTTGATGTCTTCTGTAATGTCTCTAAGGGCATCTCGTGTGTAGTTGTATCTGTTTAGGTCATAACACAGGTATTTTTTCAATGGCAATAGAATACATGCAAAATGCATTGTTTCTGTTGCAATATTTTTGGATAAGTATACAGATTCCACAAGCTTCAAGTGTTTGTATCGTTGAAGATTTTGTGTCTGCAACATGAGTTGAGTTGTAGGACAAATATTTAGCAACCGACTTTAGTTCTTCTGCTGGGAAAACGACTTGCAGCAAAGACTCGTATGTCCAGCAGTAGCACCAACTGTTAGGGAGTCACAGAAAGCACTTGCAGAAAAATTTCTCTGAAAGTTTCCTAAATTTTTAACCTTATTTTAAAAGTTTCAGAAATTTATTTTTTGGTTAAAGGTAAGTAGTTTCGTTAATCTCCAAAATTCAGATATACAATGAGCCCAACACGAGAAAAACTATAATAAATAAATATTGATATGAAATACTAATTTGATCAAAATAATGAATGCTAGTGAATTAAATTCTAATTTGTAGTAACTTGAAAACTATAATTAGAAATTTTAAAAAATTATACATAAATAAAATAATTTTTAGTCTTTGGATTTTCACCACTTTTATTGTTTAATCCTTGGATTTAAGTTTTTCAGATTTTATTCTTTTTATTTTTATTTTTTGACGAAATGTTTCTTACGTCAGGATTTTGTCTTTTCCTAATGGAAGGGCCACATCAGCAATCAAGTAAACATAAACACTAAACAACAATGTTCTCTCTTTTGCATTGTTATCCCAAAATGGCATCGTTTTGGATAAGTGTCATGCGCACCGTTTAAATAAAAAACGTAAACACTGAGTCACTTCATCTCCGAAAGAATCCTAAATCTGATGCTTCGATAGGAACCCTAAATCTGTTACTTCGATAGGTCCTAAGTGTTGCGGAGTCTCACAGGATGTTTAGAAATGACCCATCTAGAAACCAAACGTGAGAGAAGGTAATGTTCTCATGCGTGTTTTCTTTTAGTTTTCTTAATTGATGAATATTGGGTGCACTGAAAAATTGCCCAAATGTTAGTCTCTATTCAACTGAATCGGATGTGCTGAATGTTGATTCGGATGTTTAGGTTTGTAGGATCTATTTACTTAGTCTCTAGTTATTCTGGGCTTAGAATTAGTTACACATTTCTTATCACTTTTATGGAAGATTGATCTTTTAAAGTACTGCAAGTTTTTCCCCCTTTTTCTTTATTGCAAGATTGACCTTTCCTGGTGGTTGACGTTGTTGTCCTTTACATTAATGCACATATTTTAATTATCAGCTCCAATGTCACACTCACACTTCTTATCATGTAAAGGAGAAAAAAAGAACTGCACTAAATGATGTCAGTGGAAATGGAAATCCAAATGCCTTTGCCAATTGATTTATGGAACATAATGATGTTGGTGGCCTTTGCGCAATTTATCTTTCTAAGGCTTATCTTCTCTTCTTTTTCCCATTTGTTCATTTAGGTAGTATACTATCTATGCTATTTTTTGTTTGAAATAGCTTGCTTATTGTCGAATAAATTCTGTGAAATGTTTTAACTAGCATTTTCCCTGTGGAAATATAGTCTGAACAAATTGAAAGTCCTAAATGGATTTCCTTGGCTTTCACTTAGTACATCTGTAGGGTTTTGATTCCGATTTAACAAGTTTTTGAGATATCGACAGAGCTTCAATTTTCTTCTGTTTAAAGCTGAGGGTTGGTTGGGTCTCCCTCTTATATAAAGTACATGTTTTCAGGTAATTGCAGCAATTGGTGTCTTTGCTTTCTTTGGGTGTGCATCATACAACCGGCAAATCGGTATTCTCTTATTATCTCATGTTTGTTATTCCAGTTAGTTTAGTTTATTGAATTTGTATCTATTTGATTATCAAATGACAATCTGAAGTGGGTTATATTATTTGCAGAAAACATGTGGCTTCTTTTAATGGTTTGATCCGCGCACCTACCTGTGTGGAATGAAAGTGGAACCCTACCTAATCAAGAAAATTAAGGATTTACAATCTTAAGTGGTTGTGCTGAAGCAACCTGCCACAACCTTTAAATGTCTGTTGGGAGTGTCGTGGGGTGCCATTTTCATCATGGGAGTATTTTTGCTGAGGTCTGGCAAGTGATATGTTTGGCCAGGAATGCTTGATGTAATTTATCATGTTGTGTTATATGTTGGGTATTTGTTTAGACCATGTTGGGTAGCAGCATTATTTTGTGTAAGACCATGTAATGGGCATTAAGACCATGTATCTATTTTGTGACTAAGACCTTGTAATGAGCATTCAGATTGATTGTAAAATGCTTGATGTAATGGGTATTTTGTAATTCATTTCTCATTTGTATATTTTTTCTGTAAATTGGATTTGGAAGTTTCATCTGCAAACAGCAAAACAAACTATATTGAAAAACAGGTGTTATTTTGACAGCTCCAAAAACAGGTGCTGTTTTTACAGCACTTGTTTGAAAGCATTTGTTTTAGTGCAACATATTTCCAGCACCTCAAATCAATTGGCAGTAATTTTTGACAGCTTCTGGAATTGTAAATCTGTAATCCAACCTGACCAAAACCACAACTGGAACCATGTAACCCATACTTGCAACCCAAATATCAAATACCGAAGGGAACAAAGGACATATGCAACCCAAATACCAAATACCAAACTTCAAAATAGCAGTCTATGAACCCTGGCCATTTACAACAATGTTTCAAAAACTATGAAGCAGTTTTGGTATCAAGCTTTGGCATCAATCCATTTACAATATGTTTCAAAAAACTATCAAGCCCTTTACATTTCATGTTTCATTTACAACATTCTAGTCCATGATGAGAGTCAAAAAATTTCTTAAACTTCTAAAAACTAGCTGCTAATCCACTCAGTCTTGTTGGGACACTCCAGTACCAAAGTCATTTACATTTCATGTTCCATTGTCCCCTTTTACTACACAGTTCGTAAACGCACTCCAGCACCAAACCCAGTTTATCTCTTCGACCCAAAAGAGTAATTTCTGGACTTGATGATCTCAACCACCGAATGGGCGATGCTTTCAACAACCACTGCGTGAGTGATGGAGGACTCGGGAATGTCGAAATTCACCTAGGGCTAACGTCTCTCCAATGGAAGTTTCGGGAATGTCTAAACGTCATCCAAAACTTAGACACAAACACAAAAAACAACATTGGCAACAAGCTGCCATTGAAGGGACGACGACATTTGCTTAATGATTAGTTCATACCTTTCTCAAATTGAAGGGTGACATTGTTTGCTTAACGTCCCACAGTTTCTCTTCATTTTTTTTCTGGCATGTCAATACTAAGTTGTAAATTTTTAGAGCTGACATGACAACAAGACGTGACAAGGTCCTTCTGTTAGGGAAAGAGACAACCCTAATAGAAAGACCATTTCGTCAAAAAACTGTAAATGAAAAAATTAAATTCAGAGATTAAAAAATAAGTAGTGAAAACTAAAGGACTAAAATGTTAATTTTTCGTAAATTAATTTTTATTTCTGTATTTTTTTGGAGAATTCTTGTTGTGACACCTATTTGTCGAACGAGAGCGAAGAGTACCTTATGACCAAAGTCGCGTGACGAATCACGTCGCGGTAATAGATATTCGTCGCTACTGCCCAGTGGACCTTCAGTGCATTCCTTGTTTGACAAACGGTCATTCAGGGAGGAAAAAAAAAGGTAAAAACAATAAGAAAAAAAAGAAAAGGCCATTGCAGCAAGTAGAAATAGGTCGTCCAGTTCTGCAACAGCAAGATGAATCTTCCAACAAGAATAGCAACAGCACATAGACTGCCTCTTCTCAGTGCACGAGCACTTCCTTTCCTCTCTCTCCGAGGTGCTATCTAATATCACTTTCCCACCCACCCGTCCAGTCTCTCTATCTCTGTCGTGGCCTCACCAAAGGAAATGACTGATTGGGAAGTACCGAGAGAATGTCCAGTTTATTTGGGCCTTTATCCATTTAGTTTGTTTTAGTTTAATTGTCATTCAATTTGGGCTGTTAGTTTGGGCCTTAGACTAAGGACCTCTGTGAGCCCAACTACAGTGATATATGTGTTTGTTCTACCGTGAAAGAGAGGTAGGAAAATCATTGATGAAAGGAGAGTGGCTCTCTCTCTAAAGTCAATATTAGTATCTTTTTCTTGCAATTTTTCTGTTCATCCAAACCTTTTCCATTTTACCCTTGTTTTACCAGTGGGGTACATAACAATCTCTTGTTATATTCTTTTGGTTGCTAAGAAAGTAGCAGAAGGACTGAGAATAAAGTAATAGTTAACTGACATGGTTTTTCTCAGGTGCGCCCAAGCTAGGGCTTCTGCCATTTTTGAGCCAGAGTCTGAGATTGAGAGTGGGTCTTTCGAATCAAATGGCTCAGAGTTTGGAAAAATGCGATGTGGGTATCGAAAGTACGTTAGGGGTGGTTCGCCCTGCCACAGAAGACTATGCTGAGGAGGCAATTCAAGCTCTTAAAGCTGGGAAAATTATTGCAGTGCCAACGGATACACTTTACGGTTTCGCTTGTGATGCTTGGTATGCCATTCCTACAGGTTCTTTTAGATTGTCTATGACCCATATGTCTGAAATCCTTGGACCATAGATATCTATTATATTATTGAATCTTATCTACATTGGATATTTTAACGTGGTTTGAATTTTGAAATATTAAGTTACACTTTGTCTACCCCGATATTCATGAGCATTTTCCCGAATTGTATTGGGTTTATGCTGGAACTGATCCTCCATAATTTGTTCTTTGCAAGTTTCCATTAATAAAGGTTGGAGTAGTTGATTAAAAAAAAAAAAAAAAAAAAAAAAAAAAAAAGTTACACTTTGCATCGAGCTTTCTAATTTTAAGTTGAAAATGCTGTTGTTTTCCTCTCAAGAATGAAGTGGATCCTTTTAAATCACGTTTAACCTTGTGTTGCCTGCGGGTTTAATAGTGTGGTTGTGGAGTCGGAAGGAACCATAAATTGTCAACCTTTGAACGTACTGGATAGAATTTTTTGGACAGAAAATTCGTGTTGCACCTTATGTCAGAGACCCCTGCAAATTACCATGGAAGACCCGTATTATTGATCAACAAAATAAGGTCTGTATCTTAGTTTCCTGGAGGAACGTGTTATTGTGCTTTCATATTGTAATTCAAATCCCATAACATGAGAGTTTGCACTCTTTTTTACCTTTGAATTTTCAATGATGATTGGGTTTCTTAATACAAACATCCAAGGAAGAATGAGCTGATATAATTTTGGATGACCGACAGGCCTCAACTTATTTTGGTTATTTGCATTGCGTAGTTTTTGAAATAGGCCTTCACTACTTTGTATTGCATTCTTCGTTTGGACGATCAACCCCTTGAATCGTTTGCATGTGTTTGCAGTTCTTTGGAAGCAGTTAATAGGATTTACAAGATTAAAGGACGGAAACATACAAGCCCTCTTGCAATTTGTGTTGGAGATGTACCGGATATAAAGCGATTTGCTGTTACAGACCATTTGCCTCATGGCTTGCTTGATTCTCTCCTTCCAGGGCCTGTTACTGCTGTACTTAGGCGAGGTTTGTAACTTATATGTGTGCCTCATGGCTTGATTGTAGTGCATATGGTCACTTCTGTTTTTACTTTGGCTGTTACATCATCAGTAATCTGAGAGAAGATATTTCAATATTTTACAGGAGAGTCAAGTGATCTTGAGAAGTCTTTGAACCCAGGGTTGGATAGTATAGGAGTCCGAGTGCCTGACTGTAACTTTATCAGGCTTATTGCTTGTGGTTCAGGAAGTGCGCTTGCCCTTACAAGTGCAAATCTAAGTGGGCAACCAAGTAGTGTCTGCATCCAAGATTTTGACAACCTCTGGCAACACTGCGCGTATGTTTATGATGGTGGTGTGCTTCCATCCGGTCGAGCAGGCTCAACAATTGTGGACCTCACTAGGCTAGGGAAATACAAGATTCTTAGACCAGGAAGGTAAGCATCCAGTTCTTGCAATACTCTCGTTATGGGGAAGAAGGTTGAGCAAAATGGAAGAGGATCTTGACGATTATTGCTTTTGTAAAATTCAGGTCTGAAAGTCTTGAAGAAAATCCCATAGGCATTGATTAGTAGATGCAATCTATTGATGGCTATATATGTCTTCCGTTAATGCATTCAGGAATTGCATGAATTGATTCCAAAGTTGTTATGGCGAGTACAAACACTAATATAAGTTCCATTCTTAAACATTTGGAAGGAGATGATTGATTTTTATATCAAGTGGTCATTTTTAGTGTTGAGTACACTGAAACAGGAGGGACATACCATTCATGGCCAAAAAGGACAAAGGAAAAAAATTATTTGCTTAAAGCAACTATGGAATTCAATTTTTGTATGTTAGGCAATGATTCGGCTTCTGTTTTGCTCTATGAAGACTATAGTTGGATTTGCAATGGACTAACGCTAATCAGTATAGAAACTAAAAGGGAAGTGCTTCAAGCTGTTTTTTTTTTCACTTTTATTTTGAAATTGGTCTTTGTTGTTAATGCAGAATAGTATTCTTTGCTATGGTTGACAGGAATGCTTGACGTCAAGTTCTCTTTCCATTTAAATTCTACTAGTGTCAATTTGCCCATGAATATTTAATTGTGCTTCTGTGTTCCCAGTGCAAAGGAAGAGACTGTTGCAATTCTTGAAAGGCACTCTCTACTTGAAGAAGCAACACCTACTTGAAGAACTGAGGAAACAATATGCTGCTCACATGTAGGATAGACTCTTTTGGTTGATAGCATTGGCAGGGAACGTTCTGCTCAGGGTGGGAGAAATGCCGCTGCCTGTTTGCTGTAAGATTGTTCAGTTACTAGAATTATATTTGAAGAACATTGGAAAAATTCCACTGAGCCTTACTTTATCTTGATTTTTTATATTTCTAAAGGAATCCAACGTCAAAATGTATTTAATAGATCCTTTGGACAGATAGTGGCAATAAAATTACGCAGATATCGGGAGTGAAGTTGAAATCACTCGCGTCCCTGCCTTTTGCATTGGATTTGAAATGAACATGTCTAGCTCGTCATAAAAACTTCATGAGCTTAGAAGTATAGGTTGTCCACCACTGTCATCATGTCCAACATTACTATGTGCAATCTGTTTATAAGACATCACAAGTTAGAATGGTGAGATCTTGATACCCGACTTGGATTCTTGTCTTTAACTGAACTGATCATGATATCCCAGCTTTGATGCTTTTACAAAAGGTATAACAGGTCTTACAGAACTTGGGGATGAAGTCTCCTATGATTCTAGTCGTAGGAGGCATGGTCTTGCAATTGTAAAGGCACATATGCATAGAAGCATTGGCAAAAAAGAAAAGAAAAAAGAATTCCAGTGAGCATGTGACTGACGGATAATCCATCGACTTCAATCTTTATAGTGACAGGAAATAACATTGATAGTGCACAAGGTCTATCAACCTTTGATTTTAAGCTCTCGAGTCCAGAAACACAACTCTTGTTCTTCATCAATAACAATAGGAATCAAAGGATTTAAGTCCCTCCCTAGAGTAAACCCTTCGAACGCAGGCAGTCTTCCATGCATTTACCAAAACGATACTCGATCAAAGCAACGTTACGAGTTTTCCATAAACTTTTGACTTCCTTATTGCACTCTTTGAGACAATCCTTCTTTACTTGGGGATGAATCTCTTCTGAACTAGTTCTCCCTTTCTTTCTTGGTTGGGTAGCTCTCCTTTTCTTATGAGTTTTGCTTTTCAAAGATTTAGCATCATGATCATGTGGGGGAAGAAAGAGAGGTCGAGTGGAAAGTGGAAAAGGAGGGGGAGAGCTGGGAGGCAGATGAGGAGAGGGAGAGGGAGAGGGATAGTCCTCAGCTCCCACCAGAAGAAGAACAAGGCTAACTAATAGCATCATCATGATGGTAAACTTTGTTATAAAAATTCCATCCATGGCTCCTCGATCCGACCACTCTCTTGAAAGTCTTTGTTGTTGGGAAGTTTAGGATAATTATTTACCTTATAATAACTTCTAAAAACCTTTTCTTATGAGTTTTGATTTTCAAATTCCTGCCATAGCCCTCGATCCGGCCACTCTCTTTGAAAGTATTTGTTGGTAATTGGGAAGTTTAGGATGATTATTTACCTTATAACATCTAAAGCCCTTTTATAATGTGGAGGAACTCGTCACCCCCATCCCTTCCCACACCCCCAAAAGATAATTATCAAATATTTGCTTAAACACGGTGACTTTCCTAACATTTCTTGGCTTTTGGATGAAGGTTAAAATTTTTAGCTGAAGTAATGCCTCGTGACTCCTCAGCTTTAACAATAGCAATGATGTGAATTTTTATTGGCTTTCCTTCAAGGTTATATCGCATTATTTGTGTGCAATTTGAATGTAATTTAATTGGCAAGCAAGGATTTGACTCTACGTGAAGTGGTATAGTTCAATTATATTTCTTTTGTTGTTTCATCTAACGTTATAAAGGACACTTGAGATAATAATTATCTATACACATCAATTTGAGTCACAAAGAAGCAAAAATTGCTCCCAAATCAAACACGTTACTGTTGGAGAGAGCTGCAATTTTATCCCAAATTGGACCAGGTGTGTTGGAATCAGATAAGAGGGTGCAAAGTGCTTGAAATCAATAGTTTGTAGATGCAATGTGACAAAAATAATAGATTGAGGTATAAATTGTCCAGATCGACCCTTATAGTTGGAGGGTGGAAATTGTATTTATCTCTTTAAATATATACAGATTCTACGAATTAACAAATTGCAAAATGTCAGAGTGAATATAGGAATGAGTTAAATGCATTTTGCACATTCTAACTATGGGATTATTACACTTTGCACTTAAACTATAATTTTTGTTAACTCGCTTTTATTTTTGACTACAAATTTTAGACTATTTGCAACCTCAGTTAATTTGGACAAAAAAAGTTTTGAAATGACAACTATGTCCCGAGACACTTCTTTGGCATGATATTTTTGTGGGGGTAGGCATCATCATTTAAAGGCTAAAAAATCGCTTTTTGGCTACGGATTACGTAAAATATCTAAAATTAATATTTTTGTGGATAAAATGTAATAAAAACGGTGGTTTACTGTTGATAGTGTTTATGAAAGTTTACTTGCGGAAATTATCATACTTACTTGATCTGACAAACGTATCTTGAATTTGCGTGCGATTGAATCTTCAATCTTCGATAATCTTCAAATTTTGTTGATCTCACATCTTGAGCCCTTTTATTTCACAATTGAGCAGCTCAAACATTTTGTCTCCTTCCTTTCCACTCTCATGGCTGTCGTATGGTTTTTTCTAAGGTCTTAATAGCCAACCCAAAAACTTGCGATAAACTATTTAATAGCTATTCTTTTATATAAAATCATAGCTGTGATAGTTCGTGAGATCGTTAGAGATCTCAGATTTCGGCCGAAGGATCACGTACATGAAAAAACTTTTTTCCATTAATTCTCTTATATTCTTTTATTCTGAATTTTAGGCATCTACTATTTGTAATCATGTCCATCAACTTATTGTAATTTACCACCGAGTATTTGAGATTGATTTGTGAAATCTTTTTTGCTAACAATTATTCATTTATTTATCATTCAATCATATTATATACCACGTGAGCCAATAGGACCGGAAATTATCACCGATTAAGTTTCTAACTCATATAATTCTCAATAAAAAATCTTTAACTCGTTGGACTTTCGAAAACAATTCACAATTATATATATATTAATTTCGATAAACATTTTCACAAAATATCATTGGCTAATGAATTTTTTTATAGTCCAATCATATACAAATATATTGAATATATTGCCCCATCAAGAGACTGTAGATTCCTTATTGAGTATTTATAAAAACTCATTTATTATATAAAAGACTCAACGTTATCTAGAATCTTTGACCTAGAAAGATCATCACCAAATGACTCGGTCAAAGCGCAAGTACACAATAAATAGACATATATAAACCTCTCATGTCTAAGGATACAATAAACCAATTGTGTTGAATACCTTCTCAACATCAGTAATCACTTCCAGAAGGTATTTATATTTGATCTCGTTCAGTGCATGTACTCTTACATTGCACCTAGGGCTGTCCATTGGCCGGTTCGGTCCGGTCCTGCCAGCCAAACCGGACATTTTGTGAAGTGAGCATACCAGATCGGACCGGTCATTCTAATAAAACCGGTCCGGTCCGGGTTGGCCGGTTTGGGCCATGTCATTTTGGGCCTCTTAGCTTTTTTCTTTTTTAGGCCTTTTTTGAGTTTTGTTTTTTATTTTTTTTACCGGTAAGGACCGGTTTGGAGTGGTATACTCTGGTCTCGATCAGGGTTGGCCAAAATCGTTCCGGTTTTGGTCTGGATCGGCCAAAACTAGTCCGATTTCGGTCCAGTTTGGCCGGTCCAGCTGGTTTTTTGGACAACCCTAATTGCACCCACTCATTTGCTTAAAGTCATTAAATCAATGACGAAGTCCATCATCATATTAAATAGTGGCACAACAAGTGTAGACCTATCGTACATCAATCAAGTGAACAAAGAATCGAAGAGTCATACTTCCCACCTTTGATTTATTAATCATTAGCATGATTTTTCTGCAATGTCACTCAATAATATCTATATAACACCTTATTTCACAATATATTATCCAATAAACAAATATAAACATGTGACGTCTAAATAAATATTATTCAAACAAATAATTTTTAAAGCATTATTCTTTCCGTTTCGACCCTACAATTGAAGGATGTACGCCGGAAAGAAAACAGCTTTGCTTTTATGCGTTGATTTCCTAAGACAATGCAATTGGTTCAGTTTCTTGTCTGGACCAAAATGGTTGGAGGCACTGTCTACCAAATTAATGTCCTACCGACTCACCATCCCACGTAAAATAAGAAAAATAAAAGAATATTTTCAGATGTAAATATTTTTTAAATAATTAAAAATGGTGTTCGGTCCTACTTGATGGGTTTGATTTGAAGCCTATATTATTTTCTCAAAGTAAACTACTAAATCTTTTAAAGAGGCGTTAAGCGTATACCATTTCAAGCTTGACAAACTTAATTTTCCATAGACCACTCCAACAGTTCAGTCGATTCAGAAATAAAAGACACCCGCAACAATTTTTTATCCGAATTACACAGTACAATTTAAAGAGAGATAAACAAAATAGATGGTCGCCATTGTAGAACATATGCTGCCCGAAACTTTATATGTAGTATTAAAATACTCATACAGCATTAAATGGTGTGAGATTTACCTCTTGTGTCTATCTCTCTTTAAATTGTACCATGCAATTCAGACAGGAAATTACAAAAGCTCTCTATCCTCCCTCAATGTATGGACACTCTATGCAATCAGGGAAAGCCCCAGCACCCCAAATCCAGTAAAAAAACAAATTTCTCTAAATGCCAAAATAAAAACTGATTTTTTACACAGTATTTTTGTACTTTTGTAGTTTGGTCCCTAATGCAAACACTAAGCTGTTTTAAAGAAGTTGGCCACCCCTTATCCCTAATGCTAATAATGCTAGCTTCGTCTCAGCGCATATTTTATTGGTTGTTAAAAGAACTTCAAGTGTTTGTTGTATTTTGTAGAGTATACTCATAAAAGTAGTACACTTTTTTTTCCATAAGCTGTACCTGCGTGCGTAGCCTGCATAGTTTGGTTGACTAATGCATTGCATTTAGCACCCCACAAGCCATAAAAAGTAGTTAAATTGTGTGGCCTATGTAGGATGCTCGAGTATAGGTGTTGTGCAATTAGTGCCACCCATGAGAAAATTAAAAACTCTATAAAAATCTGGCTGCGATGTGAGCCTTGTTGGGTTTTGAAGGCCTAATTTCACTCAAAGTCTACGTGGTATTAAAAAGTTATTAAATTCATGAGGTAAGAAAAACAATAAACAGTTCTTTTGAGATCAGTATTCTGTTACAAACAGACACCTCCGTAAACTCAAGTTACAAATAAACCACCATTAGCGTTTGAGATGATAGTCTGCAGAGGGGTGTCTTTTTAAAGGAAAATCGAGCCAAGGAATTATTTGTCGTTTTTCTTATCTCATGAATTTAATTACAACATTTTAATACCATAGGAATTTTGGGTGCACTTAAATATCATTGATCTTCCTTTTGAGACATTTTTTACATTCTTATCCAAGTTTGTTCTAATATTTATTTTAATTTTAATTCCATAAGTAGTCGTGTTTGAAAAATCATGTTTAGACCCTATTAATACCTAGAGGGGTAAATAGGTGTTTCCCCTCTATTTAAAAATCAACAACAATTTAGGACAAGTCCTAAAATTGTTGAGTCTATATCTGAATAATCAATCGACAAAATAAGCAATGAAATAATAAAATAATAAAATAAATATCAATCACACATAATAAACAAGGATTTTGTTGATGAAGTAGAAAACCTTTGAACTTATCTTTCAAAGGAAAAACAACTTTGGGCTAGCAGTCACCAAAAATTCACTAAGAAGTAAAACCTTACAACGGTGTTTCAGACACGAGCAACCTCCAGTTATTTGACTCTGACTACTTCGATGTAATAATCTAAGTAATCCAACATAGACCTGCTTCCTACCGTTAACCCACAACTCTCTGAGGTTCTTCTTATAAACTCTTCAAGAGTGTCCTTGTTCTTCAGCACTGGAAACTCCGACAGCCAAACTCTCACATGAAAGTTGGTTTCAATGATGCTTGAATCTAGATAACTAGAGAAAATCTGAACCATTTGTGAGCAGTATATCTAAAGGATCTTCTCTCCTAGGGAAGATACTTGAATAAAGCTTGGAATGATCTCCACAAATTTTATTGGTCCATATCTCTATGTATTTATAGATTTGGTTGAATTATATTTCAAAAAGAATTCTAAAAGGAAGGAAATATTTCTAAAAATCCAATTTTTTTGAAATAGTTTCAAAATTTTCTCAAAGACTTTGAGTCACTAGCTCCTTGTTTTTAGCTCTTCATCTTGATGATGTTCTTATCTTTTCAAACTTTGAAATACTCCTTAATCTCTTGAACACTTTGACCAAACTTAAAATACAAGTCAATTTGAATTTAAAATTTGACACATAATTATGCCAACATTAAAACGCTAACAAACTCCCCATTTGGAGATTCCGTGACAAAATCTACATTCAAAAATAAAAATGATAAAGATCATTGCCAATCACCAAAGCAAGAACCTGTTTACATTATAACTCAACCTAACAACCTCAAAACAAGCGTTCAAGAGTCTTTTGAATTAAACCTGTTTTTTGAAAACAATTATCAACAACACAGAGATAAAATATTAGATAATATTACATGAAAAATGCCAATATATCCAATAAAAAAACAAAATTAAATTAGAGAGTATTTACTCCCCTTAATCTATTCTCCCTCTACGCAAGTTATTCATTTACTCTCGTTAACCTATTCTCCCTTATTGTCACGAATGATCAAAGGACAATCATGGTCTTAATAACATCAAAGGAATAACCAACACAAAAATCAAAATTAGAGGCATACAATTGAGCTCTTAATAGCATATGAAATCAATATGAAATCACCTCATGTACATGGAAATTAATAGTCATTGCTTTCATGCCACATGTCTCTAATCAGTTATAGAATCAATAATCTAAAAAATAATCAAATGTATACGTGTGTGAAAGACCAATACATGATCAAAGATTTTTAAGACCTTAAATTTGTGAGCGAGGTCAATGCTAGTCAAATAAAACCACTAGTGAACGAGGAAACATAACCAAAAAACTGAAAGTCAAACTCAATACCACTAGGAGCGGAAAATACAAATTTTGCTCCCCCTAAATTGAATTCTCCAATATAATTTTATTTTATTTAACTTTTTTTTAATTATGGCCATTGAAACAATCTTATTTTCGACTTTTTTTATTCTTGGGATATTAATGAAAAAGATCATCTAGTCAAAGGACAATTCAATCTTAAGAGAATGTTTCATATCACCAGTAATTGTCAACCAATTCTCACACATGCAGTCAAGTTTTCATTCAATCATATTTAGTGTGCACTGTGATTGTATATACCAAAAGACACTTAAGGATTCTGTCAGCTGAGACAAAAGAGAGATATTAGGCATTACTTTCAAATCATATTTCAAATAAGATATAAGTAGAGAAAATTTAAAAATGAAAGCATGAGAATCTCAACTGTCTATTAATCCAATGATTTTAAAACTAAATTTCTTCTATCAAAATATGGAGCCATGGATAATGATTGACTATGATATTACATCTGTACAAAGGGTCAAGAATCGATATTAGGCTCCGATACCAATTGAAATTTTTTGTTTAGACCCTATTATCACCCTAGAGGGGGAATATATGTTTCTCTCCATTTAAAAATCAATAACAATTTGTTAAGTCTATATTTGAATAATCAATAAACAAAATAAGTAGCGGAATAATAAAACAAATAGCAATCACACAAGAGACAAAGATTTTGTTGACAAAGTGGAAAACCTTTGAACTTATCTTTCAAAGGAAAAGTAACTTCGGCTTATCAGCCACCAAGAATTTACTAAACAGTAAAACCTTACAACGGTGATTTAGACATGACAACCTCCAGTTGCTTGACTCTGATTACCCCAACCTAAACCCGCTTCCTGTAGTTAACCCTCAGCTCTCTGAGGTTATTCTTATGAACTCTTCAAGAACGTCCTTGTTTTTCAACACCGGGAACTCCACCAGCCAAACTCCCACATGAAGATTGATTTCAATGGTGATTGAATCTAGATAACTGGAGAAAATTTGAATTATTTATATGCACAAATATTTAAAGAATTTTCTCTCTCTAGAGAGGGAACTTGAATAAGACATGGAATGACTTTCTCAAATTTTCTTGATCGACCTCTCTATATATTTATATAAATGGTTGAGTTCCATTTCAAAAAGAATGAAATATTTCAAAATCTAAAATTTGAAATAGTCTTAAAATTATCTTAGAGACTTTGCACCACAAGTTATTTTAGTTATTCATATGTCCTTATCTTTTCAAATATTGAAAGATTCATTAATCTCTTGAATAGATAATCAATTCTGTATGGACTCGCAAGGCAAAATTTGTTTTATGTTTTTTTTTTTTAAAAAAATCTGAAAACAAGTCATTCACCCAAACATGATTCTTAATACTAAAATTTTTTCATGGCTGTCAATTTTTAGGATAAAACAACTCCTCTCAAACTGATTACCATTTAGATATGCACCATAGTTCAAAATTTTAAAATTTTGCTTCCTTCCAAAAAAAAACTTTTCAAAAATTGTAATAAAAATAATAATTTTAAAATAATTTATCTCCATCAAATGGAGTACAAGAAATATAAAAAATTATTCAAATCATCTCTCTTCACTTTTTTTTTTATAAAATTTTCATAAAATTCTAATTATCCCCATCAATTTTTACCATATTTCTATAAAAACTTAATTTACAAACATTACCTTATTCTTTTATTTTTATTTTTATTTTTCTAAATGTTACCTTATTCTTTTAACTCCAATAAAACTTTGGAGATAAAGGGATGAAGGAGGTCACTCGTTGTCGCAAGTTCACGTGATTTGGACAACGTAGTCGTGTATCCCGTGGGCGTCTGCCAACAGTTTTGATGATCATGATTCTCGTGGGAGACATTAATAAGTTAATAACCACGTATAACACACTTAAAGAATGACCCAAAACTTATTAAAAACAAAACCTGTCAAATCGCTTCAGTTTACACCCTCAATTTTCTTTTCTTTTTTTTTTGAAAAAAATCGTTTGTCCGTCTCACAGGTGGGAGGAGACTTTGGCTCCAATAGAATGGTCTGCTCCCCAGTGGAGTCGTGCGCCCGCAATGGAACATTTCAAAATGGCCTTCGAAAGATACCAACGGTGGAATCTTGCAAAACGGCCTTCCAAAGATGCCAACTTTTGAGCGTCTTTAAATCCGTTCACTAGGCAGCGATGTCGTAGGTTTGCTCTTACGCCCTTGTATTATTACATAACTCCACTCATTCTACCGATCTTTTTTTTTTTGTCACGAAAGAAATTCATTGCAGGTTGCTTTTGTACCCTGAGTTCGGACAGGCTTGAACCATCTGAAAATTCACTTACTAGATTGATAGCACAATAAATTTGCTTCCTTATTTTAGTAAATTTGCCCAAAATTTTATTTCTTTTTAAAAATTGCTATAAGAACTCATAAAATGGTCACTGTCAACAAAAATTATGAGGAAAAAATTGTCATTTTACAAATAAACAAATCTTTTTTGGTCTAAATTAACTAACATTTTTAATAGAAGGTGCAAAGTATTTGAAATCAATAGTTGATGTGTGCAATATGACAAAAATAATATATTGAGGTGCAAAGTGTATTTATCCTATAAAAAAAATAAAAAAATATTTTCAGCTGTAAATATTTTTCAGAAAATTATTAATTATTAATTTGATGTTTTGCTAATGTCTTAAAAATGGTCTAAAAAAATTAATGTCCGTTCCTATTTGATAGGTTTGATTTAAATTTCCCTTACAAACAATATTATTCTTTTCTTCGGAGATAAAGATGAAAGACGTCACTGGTTGTCGCAAGTTCACATGATTTGGGCCAACGAACTATGGCTCAAGTGGCACCTCCTCTGCATAGGAGGCTCCTGATCTGGGGTTCGAATACTCTCACCCCTCTCTGGCAGATTATGGCCTGCATTGCCTTGAAAAAAAAAAAGTTCACATGAGTTGGACAACGTAGTCGTGTGTCCCGTGGGGCCTTGGGCGTCAGCCAACAGTTCTCGTGATCATGAATCTCGTGCGACACATTAACCACGTATAACACAAGGGAACAATTCTTAAGTAAACACTCGCAATTTCTTTCCCTTTTAAATCATTTACGTCCAACCCAGATGTGGGTGGAGAGTCTGGAGACCTTTGGTAGTGGTCTACTTTTCACTGGTGGAGTCGTGCGCTCGCAAGGGAACAATTTGGCCTTCGAAAGATACCAACGGTGGAATCTTGCAAAATGGCCTTCCAATGATGCAAACTTTTGAGCGTCTTTAATCCTTCCACTAGCTCTGCTCTTATGCCCTTGTAGTACAACATAACTCCACCCATTCTAGGATAATTTTTTTTTTCGTAACGAAACCAATGAATTGACAGTCTTTATTTCTCTATAGAATTTCAATAAAAAAAATCTTTTTACAGATTTACTTGTACCCCTACACAGAAATAAGGGAACCATCTTTAAACGTGTGGATGAGTTGATTGGGATAGCTAACTAACCCATTTTAGTTAGATTTTTTACATAAATAAAATTCACTATATAAATGATGTGTGACTAGGGATTTGTTGAAAATGTTCAAAATTTACATTTAAAGTGATGTTAAATCCTGCAATAGTATCAAAGTAGATCAGGTCCGTTATATTGAGAGTAATTATCTCTCCTTGCCCCCAAAAAACTACCTAACCTGGTTACGGGTCGGAACAGGGAGAATAGGAAGAATATTCCAAAATATGAAGCCAGAATTGAAGAGTTAAGTGTCTCCATTTTTTTCTATGGCCATGGATGGCACGATAGGGAACCAGAACGGCATTGTCTGGTTCCTATGTTAACCAGAAAAATGGAAATACCTTTTTTGTCTTGTTCCATTAAAGCGTTCCTCTCACCTAATTTTCTCAAAGCTATAAAAATTCACCAAAATTGTCTAAAAATCCTTGCGAACAGATACATCTGAAACTCCTCCACCAGCCACTTCTTCCTCCAGACTCTTCGCCTTTCGCTCTCATTGATCATTCTCCTTAAAAGCCGCTTCAATCTTACTATAAACTAAGCTTAAGGTAAACCACAACCGCACTGCTCAAGCTCTGTCAATTCTGCTTAATCCGATTGTGTAAAACAGTTGCGCTTTTCTGAAAAAACATTTGTTATAGTTTTTCGGCGTTTTTAGTCTTTCTTTTCAATTAGGGAGCTCTGATCATACTCTCAGAGTGATGGATACTGAGTTTCAAACAACTTGGAGATAATTTTTTTTTCAAAAAAAAAGAAAAAGGAAAAAATTATTGTTACTACATGCTTGTGTGGATATTTACTATTTCTTTGGGTTAAGTGAGACAAATTTACTGATGAGAAACTTGAGTGAATGTAACAGATGAAATTCTTCTGTGAACTAAACGGTAGAGATTGTTTTGAATTCCAACAGTCTTTGTTAACTAATTATTACCTCAATTTTCTCCGCAACCCGACGGGGTGTTGAATTGCGTTTCGACTCTGAAGGGTGAGCTTTTCTGTCAGCAGAGATGGCTACAGGAACCGTACCGGCTTCGTTTACGGGTCTGAAGAGCAGGGACTCAAGCCTAGGCTTCACGAAAAGTATTGATTTTATCAGAGTTTCTAATATGAAGAGGATTAAAGCAGGTAGAAGAAAGCTCTCCGTTATACGGAATTCAAATCCTAGCTCAGATATTGCTCAACTTCAGGCTGCCTCTGAGGGAAGCCCTCTATTGGGTATAATTTTTTAATACGTATGTTTGTTTATAGTCTACGGTAGAACCCAACTGCTGATTTTTCGTTTGACGTTACTATGTTACGAGAATTTTGCTTTCGGGATTGGAAGTAAGAGCAGAATTGTCACGAATTCTAGCTGTTGGAAATTGTTCTAATTCGGCACGTCCACTGGATACATTTGTACTGAAAGGACAAATGAAAAAAAAAAGTGTATCTGCAGGTGTTTTAGAACTCTTTGAAATGGAAGTCCCTTGGCATAAGGTGGAATGTTTCTACTAGGGCGAATGTTGTTTTCTGCTGTTGAGTGGGGTTTGAATTTTAACTATTTTTTTGTCTCCTTTTTGTAATTCTTAACACCTAAATTGGAATTGTGGTGGTGAGTATCTAGTTTATATGTATCTCTCTTCAGTCTTGATGGGTTGTTTAGCTTTTTTTCTGATGGGTGAATAATTACTCTGAATGTAGTTCCTAGGCAAAAGTATTGTGAATCCATACACAAAACTGTTAGGAGGAAAACTCGGACAGTGATGGTTGGAAATGTGGCTCTTGGTAGTGAACATCCAATAAGGATTCAAACCATGACCACCACTGACACTAAAGATGTTGCTGCAACAGTTGAACAGGTTCTTTAACTTCCCTTCTTCGTAAGCTATTCTTCTTTATGTAAAATCACTATGTTTTTCTATTGCGGATAGCAAAGGATTAGGATCAACAACATTTTCATTGATATCTGCCCATGTGATATAGGTGACTGGCATATGATGTTCTTTGTGTTGGTAACTGGGTAGCAGTAGAGTTTGCAAGCCAATATTTATTAAAGCTAGAATCATTAACAACTGGAACTGCATGATGAGTTTGAATCAACAACATGTACAAAGTTCTTTCGTTTTAAGTACCACGTCCTAAAAGGCTCTTTTGATCTAAGTACCAAGTCCTAAGAATCTCAAGTTTAGTGGGAAATCTCAGAATTTTTTCTTTCTTTCTCTTTTTGCACTGTTATAAATTATACAAGGTAAATAGAAGTCAAATAGGTGAAAATGACTGTCGAGGCAAAGCACGTCTTCATGATGCTCTGACACCTTTTCCAGGAGATTTCATTGAGCTAACTCCCAAGTGTTGCATAGGTAATGAGAATAGCTGATAAAGGTGCAGATATTGTTCGGATAACAGTCCAAGGAAAGAAAGAAGCAGATGCGTGTTTCGAGATTAAGAACTCTCTTGTGCAGAAAAAGTAGGTCTGAATTATTGGAAGTGGCATTGGGTGTTAATTGGAGCATGAATTTGCAGTAATCCTAAAAGTCATCACCAACTATCATTTTGTGCAGTTACAACATACCTCTGGTGGCAGATATTCATTTTGCTCCTTCTGTTGCACTGCGTGTTGCAGAATGCTTTGATAAGATTCGTGTCAACCCTGGAAATTTTGGTATGCAGTTTTCCATTCGATAGTTTTTTTTGGATGTTTGATGACAGTTAGTCTAGATATCACAAGTTGGTTCACTGCAGCTGATAGGCGGGCTCAGTTTGAGAAGCTAGAGTACACAGAAGACGACTATCAGAAGGAACTAGAACATATTGAGCAGGTCAAACTGCTTATCTTCCAATTTATACGCATTGCTTGATTGTTTAGAGTTTCAGTAGGGATTGTGATACAGGATGGATAGAAAAAAATACCTATAAGTTGTCCAGAATAAAATATAGGGGCTGTACCATACCTATGAAAAACTATTGGCTACTGATAGGATTGGCATCTCACCAAAAGAGGGGAGTCGCATTCAGAAAATAAATGAAACTCAAAATCCCTTCTTTTTCATTCATGAAAGACTTTACATATTTATAGAACTAACTTGTTGGGCTTCTAAGCAAATGTAACAACTCTTAAAATCAAATGAAAAGACTAGAGAAAGATAAGATTCACTCAATGAATAAAAACATAAAATTGTAATTTCGTAACTGAGCACAAAATAAGATAAGCTTTTATTGGTTCAAAAACTCTGGTCGTCATCAATTATCCCCTCCTTCGAAAAGGCTCAACCTGAGCATTGAGCACAAATCAAGGACCAAAAACTGCACACAAAGTAGCTTGGAGTCACTCCAATATTCACTCAGGCACGAACTAGAGTCTCACCAATCCACACTCGCAAGGCAAAATTGAATGTCACACCTTCTAATTTGAGTATTCGTGATAGCAATATCTCCAGGAAACCCAACCTTGCTTTGATACCAAATTGATGCAGGACAGATGGAAACAAATAAATACATGTTGTTCATAATAGAGTATAGATGTCTCACCCATACCTATGAAAGCCTATTGACTACTGTTGAAATTTCATCAATAGCAATAGTATTGACAATGACATCTCACAAAAATTATATGAAACACAAATTCTGTACCTTTTTCATTCAAGAAAGAGTTTACGTATTTATAAACCTAACTTATTGGACTCCTAAACAAATGCAACTACACTTGAAATTAAAAAGAAACAACAACTTGATAAAGATGAGTTTTTTAGGTAAATAGATAAATGTGAGATTCACAAAATGAATAAAAACATAAAATCATCAATTTGTAACTAAGCACAAGATAAGATAAGCTTTTGTTGGTTCAAAATTCTGGTCGTCATCAGATTGCTATGTCAGAACTTTGCCAAATAAGCTTCAAAAGAGTTCATATATTATATGGTACTATATGAAGGTGCAGTGAATAACTGATAGGTGAAACAAGGAATGTGGTGTCTCCTTCCATGAGTTTCGTCCCTTAAGTTCTCCAAAAATTTAGTGACCATACATCTAAGATATGTCATATAAAAGCCTTATATTACTTTATCTCTGATATTTTTTAACCCAGTGACTCTACTTACTTGTCGATTTTAAGTCCAGAATTAGTGAAGCATAGAAGTAGTTAATGTTCTTTACAAGAACATTTTTTCATTTTAGTGGGCCGGACTGGACACTCAAAAGATTAAACCAAGTGTTCTTCTCACTGCCTCTATTTTTACCTTTGAAAACCTGTTAACGTAAACAAGAGGTCACTCAAGATCAGCTATTCAGTAATGCAATTCTTATATACTGAAATTCTTTTCCTTTCCAATTTTTTTTAAAAACCAGGTTTTTGCTCCATTGGTAGAGAAATGCAAGAAGTATGGAAGAGCAATGCGCATTGGGACCAACCACGGGAGTCTTTCAGATCGTATAATGAGCTACTTTGGGGATTCTCCTAGGGGAATGGTGAACAGTTGTTTTCTTTAGTTCTAGCAAACAACTTTTTTGCTTGTTTTTTGTTCCACCTCCAAGCTCAGTGACGTCATTCTAATCAGCATTCATTGAGCAGGTTGAATCTGCATTTGAATTTGCAAGGATATGCCGGAAGTTGGACTACCATAATTTTGTCTTCTCAATGAAGGCAAGCAACCCAGTTGTCATGGTCCAGGCATATCGACTACTTGTAGCTGAAATGTATGTTCATGGCTGGGATTATCCATTACACTTGGGAGTTACGGAAGCTGGAGAAGGTGAGGATGGGCGGATGAAATCTGCAATTGGTATTGGGACCCTTCTTCAGGTATGGTTTTAACTACATCCTCAATAAAACACATTATTACCTCTGTATACTTATATAAATATTATGTTGTGGTGACTTTCTCCGCGGTCAAGAATGCATTACGCTATCATAACATCAAAGCCAATTTGTTAAGCAAATTCATGTGATTATAGGTTCATCATCAGCTTCATCCTTCATCCTTTGTTTGGATGAGAGGTTTTAAAGTAGAACTTGACTTAAAGTTGGAACTTGTGAAGTTCAAATGTTGATTTCCTTTTATTGGGTCAAAGTAAACGTTGAGGTTAACAGTCTGTTTATTTAATTATTAGGGAAGGGTAGTTATATTTTTTCCTTTACGCTCTCACAAACTACCATCCCATTTGCAATCTTCTTTATAGTTTATGTATTTCTGCAGCAAAGTGTTTGTTTCAGTATCTGGTCCACATGCAATAACTTGGATGAAAAAGAAACACATGCACTTCCGTGTGGCTTTTAGTTTGTGAATAACCAGATAACGAACAAATGGGTTGCCTTCTGAGAGAGAAAGTGCACACTTCTGGGTGATGGGTTGCTATACGCGCCTAGGCTAATGGGTTGGTGGTAAACAAATATTTCTTAGAATGGTTAGTGTTGTTTGTGGCATTTCACAAAGGTGAACTTCAGACATTTCTCATGCATTACTAGGGCAATTCAGTAAACGGATCATCTAACTGGAAATGATAACAGATTGCATAGGTCATTAGAAGGAGTTCCAATAAGCGGATAAATATAGAACACCACTTTAAATATTTGTTCTGAAGGAGAAAGCAAATTTAAGAACCTGCGGATGTGAGAAAATCTGAAATTCATTGTTACCCAAGGAAAATCGTGATAAAGACAAGACAGACTTTAACCAGAAGTCCTCAGAATCTTTATTTTTTGATCCCCGGGAGAGGGGGGGGGGTTCTTGCTCCTTCACCTCATGAACTCGGTAAAGCAGCTTTGCTCCTTGCTTTTGTTCAGTTATAAATAAATAACCACTTGATGGAGATTTGTAGCATGATTCAGGTATATACAGATTGAGATCATAGAAACATGAGCTTGTAATGAACCTTTAACTGGTAGGGGTTTTAGAGATTTTATAAGTACTTATTGGTGCTATTCTCTCATTTTGCATTGGGGTATTATAGTGTTTTTGTAACCATTATCAGGGAAGCAGTCATGCCGTTAGGTTATTTTGGTTCTTCCAATCATAAAGTAAGCGTGTGTTGCACTTGTTACTCATTAGGTACTCAGAAGGCAGCCATATCATTTGTGGTCCAATAGTAGGAACCATTTAGTTAATTCACATTGCAAGGATGCTGGTAATGCATTTTCTCTCTACATAAGTTCTTGTTTTGGATGGGCGGAAATTGAAACTGAAAATTCAAAAGTGGGGTTGATTGTAGGAATCTGAAGTTTGAAGTAGGATTACAAATGGAGTGGGAATTTAGAGGGAAAGAATGTACTTAGGGAAGAAACTGTGGAGTTCTACCAGCATGGTTATTGTCACATTCACCCCAACCAACCATCTTCACCGTTACTGCTATAATATTCTATCTTCTAAGCATTTAAACATTATCTGTGCAAGAAATTTTAAATTTATAGGAATTTTACATATCTCTTTAAATTCATTCATATGGAAATTATAATAAATTCTTAAATTCTAAGTCCGGACACAACCTTGGAATTTGTGGATAGACATGTATTACAATTTTCTTCATGGTATTAAATACCACATCCGAGGAACCATTAAGGATTAAGGTTGGACTCAGTCTCAGAGAATGTCTATTTAGAATAGCCATTTTTGTGACTTGGAGAATAATCTTTCCGTACCCTAGAGTTGGAGTAGGTATCTGTGATCCCTGAAAATTGTTTAAAATAAGGATTTGAGTCAGTACAATTTTCAAATTGATGGTAATGAACTATGTCAATACCATTGATATCAATTCTTTGTAGTTGTTTTGATTCAGCACGGCAAATGTGGTTTAACCATGCAAAACTATGTTATTACCAATTACCATAATGGACACTGAGGAACGGTCTTTGATTTGCAGGATGGTATAGGTGATACAATCAGAGTGTCTCTTACAGAACCGCCAGAGGAGGAAATAGATCCTTGCAGAAGATTGGCCAACCTTGGTATGAGAGCAGCTGAACTACAGCAAGGAGTGGTGGGATTCTACAGTATCCTTTGTGTTTCAAATTAACTAGCTAAATGACTTCAATACTGATATTTAGATGATCCTATGAACCTGCTTTTTGATGGAGTTATTTTCTTCAGGCACCATTCGAAGAAAAGAACAGGCATTATTTTGATTTCCAGCGCCGATCTGGTCAATTACCAATGCAAAAAGAGGTCCGTAATTGAAGTTTGGTTAACTGGTGTACTGCTCTATTTGCACGTCTTGAACAGAACAAATACTTTTTTGTGTACAGGGTGAGGAGGTGGACTATAGAGGTGCCCTGCACCGTGACGGTTCTGTTCTCATGTCAGTTTCCCTGGATCAATTGAAGGTACTACTTGGACTGCAATTCCCTTCTTGGCCCTTTATACTTTTCATCTCAATCTTTTTACTTTTCGTCTCAATATTTTCAGAAAGAGTGGGCAGGGGTTTTGTTTAAGTAGTGTCTGAATCGTTTTTCTTTTTCATTTCTGTTTTTGGAAATGCAGATGCCAGAGCTCCTTTACAAGTCACTTGCAGCAAAACTTGTTGTCGGCATGCCATTCAAGGTTTATTCTTACTCCAAACAGTTGATCAAAAGATTGTTGGCAGCAAAACTTGTTGTGGCAGTTATATTACAATTTCAGTACACAACGATGTTGATGTAGGATCTCGCAACAGTGGACTCAATCTTATTAAGAGAACTTCCACCAGTAGACGACGATGATGCTGTAAGAGCCCTACTTTGCTTTGGCTTCATTTCTTTTGGAAAGAATTCGATGTATTCTCTCTCGTGCGCGCTCCACATACACACACACAGGAAAAGAGCCAATTTATCTGTTTTTCCCTGATATATGCTGAAACAATGTTACTGCACTGTTGTTAAGTTATTGAACAGTTGATATTATTTTTTGTATGATGAACAGCGGCTGGCTCTCAAAAGGTTGCTTGATATAGGCATGGGGGTTATAACTCCCTTGTCAGTTCAGCTAACAAAGCCATTGCCCAATGCCATGGTTTTGGTAAACCTGAAGGAATTATTGACTGGTGCTTACAAGCTTTTGCCAGAAGGTGCCTTAGCATTTTAATTAGTATAGTTCTTGAGTGAACACTCCGTTTCCTTTTCTTTCCTCTAAAGTTGAGTACATTTTATATTCCATCAAATATTTACTTCTTTTCATTTCCGTTGTTTGCTTCTCAGGCACTCGTTTGGTCGTGTCTGTACGCGGTGATGAGCCCTATGAAGAGCTAGAAATCCTTAAAGATATTGATCCTACCATGCTTCTTCATGAACTGCCTTTTACTGAAGAAAAAATAAGCAGAATCCACGCTGCAAGGAGGTAATAACTAATAATTTATAGTTCTAATTTTAAATGTTATGCTATTCAAAGAAATATAGCAACCAAAAAGCCATTGGCTACTCGTTGAAGCTCAATAATTTTTTATAGAGGATATTCAGCTTTGCAGTCAAAAACTATGGGGCAATATCAACAGCCAAATGAAATTTTTTGCAACATTGAGCCGATAAACTACCATAAAAAATTTCATATTTGACCCTAGGTTAAGATCCAACTTTTCATATTGATGAAAATAGGTCATGTAGCACAATCTTAACAGCATGATCTTTTCTAGAGGGTGGCCATTGACATGTCTTGGTGGTTGGAGGACTGATCCAGAGAACCTGGCTCGGGAACAGCTTCTTACTAAATACCAATTAGTTGAGTAACATGTTTGACATTGCTCCATGGTCAGAAGATGTAAAGTGAACATTCTCCTTAAATTTATTTACTTATGAATTAAAAAACAAAGGTCAGATTGAACATTCCCTTTTAGCTTTTTGTTAGGCCCAGATGACATTTGTCCTGCCAGAGCAGTGTTTGGATTTCCCTTTGTGCAAATATGATGGTTCCTGTGCTATATAGAGTAAATAAATATTTGCTCATTGAGAGAGTTTTACCTGCATGTTGGAGGCATAAATTTTAGCCTAAGTTCAAGCATGTAACCGATCTTCAAGCAGTCGTAGTCTTCATTAAGACTATATTTGTCACCTGTGGCTTGGCTCTAGTGACCTTCTAGGGATTTTTCTGAAGAAAGAAATTCTCAACAATCCCCAAAATGGTTTAGTTTATGACCACTGTGGCTTCTGACCTGAGTGGTAGTTTGACTATATTTAGAAATTATCTCTGTTCCTATCTGGATTCTTAGATGCCAAAATTTAACAAGATTCTCAATTACTTTCTATGAACCTTTCCCTATACTGATAATTTAGCTGTTGGCTGCAGGCTGTTTGAGTACCTAGCAGACAGTTCTCTGAACTACCCCGTAATACACCATATTATGTTTCCGAAAGGGATTCACAGGTATGGATCTGCATCTGTTGAGGCAACTGCGAGGTGTGAGAAGTTTTTCACTATCTTTCTTTTTCTCTATTTGCAGGGATGACTTAGTCATCGGTGCTGGTTCCAATGCGGGAGCTCTACTAGTAGATGGGCTTGGAGATGGTGTTCTACTTGAAGCGCCAGATAAGGATTTCGATTTTCTTCGGAATACATCTTTCAATTTGCTACAAGGTTGCAGAATGCGAAATACAAAGACGGTAAAAATTCTCTTCTTTTCAAAAGAAAAGGATCCAACGCTTGAGGATAACTCTTTGCATCATACCATTTCTTTATATGCTTAAACGTCATTGCAGGAGTATGTATCGTGCCCATCCTGTGGCAGAACTTTGTTTGACCTTCAAGAAATAAGTGCAGAAATACGAGAGAAGACATCACACTTGCCTGGTGTTTCAGTAAGTACATAATTTTTTTGCACTATCGTCGGATGATACTGAAATTCTATTTTTCGTGATCACGATATATAATGTTTTATTTTGTTTTTCTAAATTCTTTTCTTTCTATCTTGGGTCAGATTGCAATAATGGGTTGCATTGTAAATGGACCGGGGGAGATGGCTGATGCAGACTTCGGATATGTTGGTGGTACTCCCGGAAAGATTGACCTTTATGTTGGGAAGGTATGAAATCTTTCCTGGATTTAATTGTTTCTCATGTCTCACTATAAGTGGTGTTCTAGAGAAAAATCAAGCTTGGGTGCATACCACTCTCGATTGCTACTTTTAATATCACCTGCAAACATATTTTGACGTATTTTGCGTTAAGTACTGTTTTATGCAAATGGTGTCCTTAATTATATGCCAAGCCCAGTGGAAAAGAATGAAGTTAATAACACAATGTTGGAATGTTATCCAGTTTCTAAACTAAAATTGTACATTTTCCTGACGCCATGTAAAGGTGGATAAGATCCGTACTTCAGCAATCCCACAATACTCAGAGCATGGAGTATGGCTTTGATATGACCAATTGTTAGAATGAAGACAAAATGATTGACACCTTGTGATATTTTAAAGGCATGCTGCCCACAGAGATCATAAACCATACGAAATCAACGGAACCAACTTCATTTTGATATGGAAATTGAAAGGTGTTCAATACTATTGATGGACAAATCCTATCCTCCTGTTAGAACAATGTTGTCATGCTGAGTGAATTAAACTTAAATATCGAAACCAACAGAACAATGGGAATTGAAAAATGATGAAAAACTTCACCCTTTTTCCTTTTCCTTTTTCTCTGGACATCATCCCTTAAACCATGAAGTAGGAGGTGACAGGGTCTTGTAATTGACAGAAAGACATTCAAGTCCATTAGATGCTCTGTCAGTTAGTCATGTGACTTCCAAGTTGATCATCCTAGCTCTCGGTCAAAACTTTCCACTGCACAAAATATACAACACGCCCGTTCTTTTTTGTAATGGAGTGGAATGGTTATTCTCTTGGGAGTAGTTGTAGTTGCAGCATCATTCATCGATGTATAACTTGTTATATTCACGAGAGTAATCGTTCTCAAACACAACATATGAGTGAGGTTGACAAAAGTTGGATTGTTTTTCAGACCGTGGTGAAGCGCGGAATTGCAATGGAACATGCAACGGATTCCTTGATCCAGCTTATAAAAGATCACGGTCGCTGGGTTGACCCCCCTGCAGAAGAGTAAGAGCACCATCACACGCAGTTGCAGTTGGTAGATAGGAACTAAGATACTGTCAAAAGGGATATATATATCTGTCCCAGTCCCGTTATATAAGTGCAGTTCCATAAAGTTACAGTCAATACCGGATGAATGAACAGCAGTACAATATGGAATCCTTTTTTTCCATAAAAGATTAGCTACGGAAGCTGCACATATCAATGATATGTTCATCACCTATTGTATAAACTGTGTAATACTGCCATCAGTAACAAATTCGAGTTTCCTGGAAAGCGCCGAAGGCAGACCAAGCTGAATACACTTATCGGCTTTTATTTTGTTTGATGCTGAGAAAAAAAGTGACAGGTAAACCCAAGACACCTAAATCCTTCCTCATCCAGCCATCAAGTAAGAGATTTCAAATTCCAGCCAACTATATATATAACGAATTTCTCCATAGTTTTTTATCTGTACCATGAAGACAGCTTCTTGCTTAGCTTAAGGTACTGTTTGGTTGCATCCATATCACTATGGTTGAGCCACAGGATTCACTTCCCTTGATAGGATAGTATTGTTAACTCCTAAGCAGCCCTAAGGGCACTGTATGCATACACTTCCTTTAGATGCTGCATCATATGTGACTTGTTTCTGTCTTTTACAATTCTGTATTTTTTTTAGTATTTGTTTTTTGTCTTACAATTGTTGCTGAAGATAGAGACATCATCATGCAAATCAAGGAATTGAAACAGTGGTCGAACTCAGGCCCAAAGAGAAATAATACAAAACAAACTAATTAATGACTTTGTACCATCTTTCATGAGGATAAAAATATCTGAAAAAAATTTAAATATCCATGAATATCAATTAAAATTGAAAATATTTAATAAACTCTCCTTTTTAATAATCTAAATTTATAATTACCTAAGATTTCCGTTTAAAACAAAGATGTTTATGAAATTATAAATATCCATCCGAACCCTTCAAGCCTTGGACTTAAATGGTGGAAATATATCATTTTTGTGAACCTGTTTTTATTCCAAATTATTTGAAAAGAGTGAAGGATCAAGGGGTATATAAATAAAAGAGTTCTAAACAATAGGAGCAGAAGACAAGGCAAAGGACTCCTAAGTGGGTGGAAAATTTTCTAACACTGAAACAAATCCATTGACTAAATTCACCCAAATTAACAAATCCTAAATTCTCAGGAACCTTGATACACTAGATCAAGACTCGTACCGCATGGTGCTGGCTCGTTGGCTCTTCATACTCCACGGCAGCGCTGTGCCGAGAAGCCACACTTGGGCTAAAACTGAATCTTAAAAAAAGAGTTAATAGTTTCAGAAATCACACGCAGGTGAATGCAATCTTTCTTTTTTTTCACGCTAATCAGTTGTCAATACTCTTATCACCAGTAGGAATTGGATATAAATTGCTACTCAAGTTATGACTTAACCAAAATTTTGAAATTTTATAAGAGTTTGTTAAAAAGTACAGAGAGGGGGGATGATTGATGAAGTTTTTTGAAGGGTTTTATTTGGCCTGTTTCAAATGAGTTGGCTCATTTAACTAAGGTGGCCATACAAGCCGGTAAAAGTATATGCTTGTCCGCTTATAATTGGGCCTGACACGTAGGACTATTAG
Organism: Myrica gale; assembly: GCA_963930655.1. Classification (NCBI taxonomy): domain Eukaryota; kingdom Viridiplantae; phylum Streptophyta; class Magnoliopsida; order Fagales; family Myricaceae; genus Myrica; species Myrica gale. The sequence continues at coordinate 11,104,001 of OZ005618.1, forward strand.
GTATTGACATTTTGTTAACGAAAGGAACTTATTGATAAAATATAAAAATATAGAGATTATTTGACCAAATTGAAAACTCAAAAGACTATTTTTTGAAAGTGTAAAACTCCGGACGAAAACATTCTTTTAATCCTAAAATCTTAAAAGGTTTCATGTCAGTGGTTTGGTCCAATCTCATATACAAGTGAAATGAAGAAGTTCGATTGACTTCAGTTGGGCTATTTGCTCGAAAAACATTGTCTGCTGGGCAGGGGATTCTCATTAGTACTACGTTGTTCAGGATCGAAAGAAGTGCTATATGCAAGGTCCTAGAGCCAAAAAATCGAGGGCGGAAGGAAATGCTCTCTAGTAGAGCGATCCAGAGATTTATGCTCCCCTGGCCCTGGTGGGCCCTGAGGGGTATCCCTTGCCTTTTTGGCCTCTGTCTGTCTTTGTCCCTTTTTGGCACCGCGTCCTTTCTCCTCCCTACCCCTCCTTTGATCCTGTCCCCACTCTTTTCTCTTTGTTTATTCTGTTTCTCCTTGTCTTCCTATCCCCTTAATAGACTTGGCCTTCGCATCGCCATCTTCCTTTCTTGGCATTTTATCCCTGACCTTGAAATCGAAGAAATGGATGACATGTGTTTCCTGTTCTCTACCTCCTCTGAGGCTCATCGTAACCGTCTTTTTGACCAGGGGCCTTGGAATCAAGGGTCACATGTTACTTCTGCATGCTCTGACAGATGGAGATATTATTCAGGAGATACCATTATCGTCGACTCCTATTTGGATTCAAGTTCACGGTCTCCCGGTGGGCAAGACTACCCGTGATGACGCCCTTTCAGTAGCTAAAGCGGCGGGTGAGGTCCTTGAGGTGGATTTCTGATCCCACAGGAATATGAGTTACTCAATTTGTTAGAGTTTGAGTACTCAATAAGTGCCAGAACGAGTACCAGTGAGTTTAATAAAGTAGCTCTACTTGCTTTTGTTCAGTCATTGACTTCGAGGGACTACATTTTTCGATTTGCAGTGGAGTTTAATCTTTCGTCTCCAGAGGGAAATGTACGGTCACGGTTCATAGTTCTCTTCTATAGTTTTCTTCAGTGTTTACGTGCCTGATACTGATCAATCGAGAGTGTTTCGTCCGAAGACAACTTTGACCGAACGAGCAGTTCGAGAGCTACAGTCTGAGTGCGGACGAGAGCGAGTGGGAGAGTTCTAGTGTCTTTTCACGTTGGCGTGACGATAGCGAATGCATATCGAGTTTTCCGACGTCTTTGCCGCTCGCCGGGCCCAAGTCTTCCCATAATTTTGGTTTCCTGACCACGCTGCCGGTGATGCTGTCGGTGGTCAGTGTAGACACGTTGTGATTCCGACGAAGAAGACAGAGGAATTAACTGGAGGTGGAGTTATCTGGTTAGTCTTTTAAAATTTGCATCTTTCCTTTTCTTGGATGTGCCTGTTACAGAAAGAATATATAGTCAATGGGCTCTGTTAAGGGAGACTTTTGTGCGGGCCAGGTGAGGGTGGAGGTTCAGGGCGTGGAGGTAGGAGGAGAGAGTGTAGTTGGCAGAGGATACGACGAGGGATGTTCAACGTCTGTATGCTTTAAACGAAGGGCAAAATGGGAAATGAAATCGTTAAGTTGTCACTTGGACAACACGTTCTTGATTTTCCCTGAGAAGTAACCGCAATTTAAAGACCAGAGTGGAAATCAACGTAAACATAAACTTTGGAGTACTAATTTAACGAAATCAATAAAGAAAGGTGCAACTTAGAAATGACCACAAAGTCCAGGGTGCAAAGTGTATTTTTCCTAATTGAATTTTTTGAGTGAAATTTCCAGATATGTATTTTAGGCATATTAGATCTCACCCTAAAAATTCAACCAAAAATAATGTAAGGAAAGGTCTAAAATGCCCCTTAGGAGTCCCAAGGGCAGATTCAGCATCTTTATACAAACAAATATGTAAAATTGTCCAAATGAATAATCTAGGTTTATGGCTATGAATAGCATAAAAAATTATAAAAGAGCCAAAATTTGAGACCAATCCGAGTTGTCTAGAGGACCCAAAACACAAGGTTAGTTAAGGTTTTCAAATCACCTTAAGCCCAATACCCCTAAATGAACCTAGGAAATCTTACAAAATAGTAAGGCTGGCCCATTGGAGTCCTTTAGGGCCCAGGAGGTCCAGCCCGTGTATATTAAAGAGGAAATGTTATTTAATTAATTTCTTAAGATGATAAATGGTTAAGGAATTGAAAAAAAAAAGGGGGAATTAATTAATGGATAAGGGTATTGTAAAAATTACTAGAAATTGAAGAAATAATTAAAGACATAAATTAGTAAATAAAAATTTGAGATAACCTAAGAAAAAATAACAGATCATGGAATAGTCTACTAAACACAAAAACAAGATAAATAATGTAAGGGTTAAATACACTTTGCACCCCTTATGTTTGGAAGTGTTGACACATTGCACCTCAATATTTTATTTTTGAGACATTGAGCCCATTATGTTATCTCCGCCAATGATTTGCACTCTGGACTGAAATTTTGGCGTCAAATTAGACGTAATCATTTACATATGTCTCTCAAGTGACCTCAGTCCCCCATCATATTATTGTATTGCCCTTGAATCTCAAGCAAGTCACGATTAAATAAGCTCCAAACAAGTCACGTTTTTCGCATATTGGGTATTAAAGCTCATTTAATCGTGACTTGTTTGAGATTCAAGGGCAATATGAAAATCTGACAGGGACCGAGGTCACGTGAGAGGCATATGTAAATAATTACCGTCTAATTTGACACAAAACTATTAGGCTTGTTTCTTTAGGTGAAGTAACATTTTAAGAACTTTAAACAAAAGCTTCATGCTTGTTAGGTTTGAGAAAGGAGAGAGAGAGAGAGAGAGAGAGAGAGACTAGCAAGTGAGGTTGTGTCATATCTAGAAAGTTGAAACATTCTTCTATAGCGATGTTTCAATTTTGTTTTCCACTTTCCTAGTTGTATGTGTGTTCCTCAAGGTTTTCTTTTGTGGGTAAAAATTGCGGGTTGATATGTTGTGTACACAACTAGCTTTGTCTATTATGATTATACAACACATTTTTCATCACTCCTGTAAGTTGGAATATGTTCTGGATCGATAAAAAACGATGATGCTGCCGAATCTACAAGGGGAAATTAGGGGAAAATGGTTGAGTTTTGGGGGAAGGGAATGAGCTGAACGAGAATGCCTTTTACGGCACCGCTCAACTTATTCATTTACTTTTTTTTGTAAATGTAGCGTCCATATGGCTTGAGTGGGTGACGTCATTTGTGACTGGACTTTAATACATGGTGGTGGTGGGACCCTTAGACACAAAGCACGTTGTGATTGGAGCACACATGGACTTTGTTTACCATGTCAGTAGTTCCTGTTAGTTTTTTAAATGGAGACGGACGAATGGTTATTTTGTTAACAAAAATCTTACCCCAGGGATAGAAAACCAACTTTCTTTACCAGAGGGATATACCTGCAACTTTCGAATATCACAGGGGCATGAGATGCATTTTAGCCTACTCAATCCCGTCCCAATGCTGGTATGATATTATAATGGGTAAGTATATGATAGAATTCTTTTTATACGAGAATGTAATCTAATTTGCTCATTATTTTTTGTACTATGGCTTTATGCTCTTAACATGCTATGCAAGGTTATATGAAAAGAATGTGGCAAATAGAAGGAAGCTCATAATGAATCATACTGCCGGATCTAAATCACTTCTTTCCTTATACGAGGAAAGAGTACGTATACTTATGTCATGTATAACACAGTAAGTTAGTCTTTATTTATTCTCATTGATATTAATGCATATTCTAATCATGCGATTGTGTAGCTTAAGGGGATGGTAACAAGATTTAATTTTATAAGCGATCTCATATGAAGAAAGACTTGGTCACTTAGGTCACTCTGGCATGTGAGGAAAATTATGTAAGTTATAGTTTGGATTTGACTTTGTCGAGGTAGTGTGCTGCATGATTAATTTCTTATTGTCATCAATTTGTTTCTAGTGAAGAATTAAATAATTGCAACGTTTGAGAGAAAGATCCCCCATCAAATCGATGGAGATAGCTGATGAAGTGTTCTATATGGTCTTGGGATGTGCTAGAGGCATGGGAAAGTTTGTCAAACCTCCACCTTAGACATCAACACGATCCTCTCAAGCCGCTCATCTAAACGAACAAGTACAAAAGTGACATGGAGTCTTACAAGGAACAATATGAAGATGTAAGAGAAACAATGAGAGAGATAATATTGAAGCAAGCTTCTTATTATCAAAAACTTGCTTATATTATGCGTCAAACATCCATCCTTGTTGATTGTGCAATGCAGGACCCATGAAGAGCACTAATAGCAACAACAAAGAATGGACCTAGGTAAGAATTGTATTAAATAGTTGGGATTTACAGTGTTTAATTGTGAGCAAGTGAGATTTAATTTCAATGCTACCACTTGATGCTCTATAAACCATATTGGACTTTGAGTTTTAATAGCCTGAATAGTACTTTAAAACTTAGATATGTCACGTCTTAGGGAGCAACTCATGACACGCATGGTAAAAAGACATCTCATGGCTTTAGCAGTGAGGCAGTCCCTTGCATAAGGCAACCTCTATAAAAGGAGCTCAACAGCTCTGTTGTACTCCTTTTAGCCAAGAAATAGAGAGAGAGAGAGAGAGAGAGAGAGAGACGGAGAGAAGGCTTGAGAGAAACCTAGAAAATGGAGAGGTGTTTGGTGAGCACGAGGGAGGTTATCTTCTTCTATACTTTTATAAAATTTGTTAAGTATGAATGACTCATTAAAGATCCTTGATTAATCTTTGCATCTTGTCATTGCATGTCAATAGTTGTTGAATTTCTAATCAAATTAATGCCATCATTTTCTGCCAGTAATTATTGATAAAATTTATATTCTTGTTAACATGAGTTTGTCATCCACATGTTATTGCTATAGATAGCGTGATATGCTGGGTGGTGGATGAAAGATATAGGGTTGCCTTCACTTGGAAAAATTACTTTTGTAGAGTAATTTTTTGAAGCTTCATCATGTGTATTGGCATATATGCATCATTTAAAGGCCAAATCAAACTAGTTTTAATTGTATACATTTGACATTTTTTTTGTTATGCTAAGCTTATTGTTGCCATTATTTTAATTGTATAAACTATCTTACTAAAATCTCATGGTTTTTTTACCTTAAAAATTGATTTCCTTCTTGTTTAAATGTACAAGTAATTTATGGATGCAACTCATTCATTTTTAGATTAATGTTTTTAGGCAATAACATAATTAGCTACAAAAAACAGCCATTATTTGTGACATGTCCAAATCATCCGTGGACCTAGCTATAGCAATTATTATTATTGGTCACTAACACGGATTTTAGTGACATACTCTATGCATCGCTAGTACCACTATTTACGACATGTCCAATTCGTCGGCGGTGCTAGCTATAACAGCTATCATTATTAGTCGCGCAAATGGACTTTAGCAACGTACTTTATTCGTCACTTGTACCCTATTTGCAATGACTTTAGCGACGTACTCTATGCATTGTTAGTACCACTATTTGCGACTTGTACAATTTGTATCTAAAATAGACCCTAGTGACGTAATCTATTCGTCGGCAGTCTCAACTTGGACGACCAAGTTATTCGTTGCTATGTAGCCATGTCTAGTGACCACTACGGATGAATTCATAGGCCCTCTATCGATGAAATTGATTGAACTTCAGCAACAATATATTTTATCGCTATATGTATTGAATAACAACAAAGTATTCTTCTCAATTCTAAAAAGCCTTTACCGATGCCTTAGTTGAGACCACTGAGAAACTATCTTACATGGTCGCTATAATGTTTTGGCAACCAAATTCCGTATTTTTACCAACGAAATAACCGGTTGCTAAAATCCACATTTGTTGTAGTGATACTCATATCATATAACAAATTTAATGACTACATCTTAGCCCAAGAATATGAAAACTAGCAGATCATAATTAATAAACACAATCCAATTACTTCTCAAACATAAATTAGAATTCAGCATCCTTAATAACAATTCAACAACTAAAAATTCTAAAAAAAAACAAACTTTGTTATTACAAAAATCTTCAGCTTCGTTCTTCCTTTCTAAATATATTTTATTTTTTCTTCTCCTTTCGTCTTTTCTCTTTTAAAAACCCCTCCTCCATTTCTGTTGGCCATGCAATCAATTCAAAACCAATTCTCCTTACAAATTTTAAAACAGATTTCCCCCGTATTTGTTGTTCAAATTCGAAATTATTGGCAAATTATATTACCCGATTACGACATAATTTGGAGTTGTGCCCTGCACGAAAGTTTTAAAGTTTCTTCTCATATTTCTAATGGACCACCTAACACACCAAAGGACCGGAATCTAACTTGAATACCTTATGTGGGAATTTATATTACACATTTTCTTAAACTGAAACAAGTTTGGGCTGCGGTAAACTTTTAGATAGATTCGGACTTCTCTGTTTCTGCTAGGTTTTGAACTTCAAAACGGTACAACATTTGGGTTTTTAACTATTCATAAAAGTTTTTAGCTTTGTAGCAAGACAAACGACACCTGAAATTGAGGTGTGTAGCTCTAGTCAGAACAAAAAAAACCAAATAGTATTTTGTTTTGACTAGACCAGCGCAACTAGGATTTGCTCTCCGTTTCTGCTAGGTTTTGATCTTCAAAATGACTGAACTGAGTTTTTTAGCTATTCATACAAGTTTTTAGCTTTGTAGCAAGACAAACAACACCTGAACTGAGGTATGTAGCTCTAGTTAGAACCAAAAAACCAAATAGTATTATGTTTTGACTAAACCAGCGCAACTAGGATTTGCTCTCTAGGCTTAGCATGAGGCCCTGAATTCAGCCTCTTCCAATCAGCCTAATTTCAACCTAATTAAATAATTAAATACCTGCAAAATACTAAGAATTTCTAAGAATTAATTAAATGTAAAAGATATTTAATTGTAGACAAACGAGCTAAGATACATACAAAACACTTTGAATCAAAATAATTAGGATTAAGAAAATGTGTGATATAAATTCCCACATCAGGTATTCAAGTTAGATTCCGGTCCTTTGGTGTGTTAGGTGGTCCATCATGCAAATTGATTTGGACTAATTGAGTGACATTCCTCAACTATAGGTGCTTCTACGACTAGTGGGTGCAATCCATGAATTCCATGAACGTTAAAGTTACCATTTATCAATTCGTGTAGCTATCTGGGTAGCTTTCTTCTCATCCATCTTCTATCTCTCATATTCTTATTCTTTTACATTGGATGCTCTTGATATTTAGCCCGAGTTCCTCTATTTTCGGTCATTAGAGTATCAATAAGTGGCTCATGAGAGGCAAGATGGCCAAGAAGGTCATGAGAGTTCCTCTATTTTTGGTCATTAGAGTATCTATTTTCGGTCATACTCTTAATTTTGTGATAGCAACCTTGTTACCATAAGGTTGTTATTGTAAGATTTCCTTGGAGGGTTCAGTTTTGAAGTTGTTTGGTGGAGAAAATCTTTGGAAATCTTGTGGAGATGGAAGGGTTTGTTGATGAATTAAGTCACCTAAATCGTGGAAGACTAAATGTTGTGTAGATGTCAACCATTGGTATGGAAGACAAGATGGATGAGATTACCACCAAAATAGCTTTGGTGAATCTACGAATGGAAGACATCTCTAGATCCACTAACAAGAATTGAAGAAAACATACGAAGGCATGAAAGGAGATGTCCAAGCCTTGTTGGCAAGGCTAGAAGGAGGTCATGACCAAGGGCGCTACAATCTTGTTGGACCAATGGGGCCTGAGAGGCAAGATGGCCAAGAAACACGTGCGGCCATTTCAAGTGAAGGGGAGAGAAGGCCACGAGCACAACCATGACGATATGGAGGCCGAGTAGAGCATGGAGATGGAGTTGTAGAGAGGTGGTTGAGGGGTTCTCGTTATGGTGGGGATGAGCATAACATTGATGATGCTAGAAGACTCCATTGAGGAGATGGGCTCGTGCAAAGACATGACCATAGATTAGAAGAGCTAAGAAGAGAAGAAAGACCACAAAGAATAGAGTGGAGAAGATACCTTGAAGACGAAGAAGACTTCAAGGAAGGAAGGTACATGCTTCCAAATCGAAGGCCCCAAAGAATGAAAGTTAATTTTTCCAAGTACAGTGATGGAGATCTTCACTAAAGACTAGACAAGGTAGCCCATTATTTTGTGGTTTATGAGATTAAGAGAGCTGATAGAATGACTACAACTTGTTTCTTTCTGGATGGGAGAGCTAGCAAATGGTGGAGGTGTATCAAGGCTTAGTATGAGAAGGAAGAAAAGAGGCTTGGATGGACAACATTCGTGAAAGAGTTCTTGCTCAACTTTGAGCCATCACCCATGGTCAATTATCATGGCCAACTAGCCAAGTTAAGGCAAAAAGGAAGAGTACAAGTCTACGTGGAGGAATTCAAGTAGACAAACCTTAGTGAATGGATGGTCTGATGAGGCTCTCTTAGGTACCTTTATTGATGGCTTAAAGCCTTGGTTAGCCAAGAAATTGAAGTTGAAGCAACCCACAAGACTTCAAGAAGCCATGAGAATGGTTAAGTTGTTGGAGGAGGCTTAAAGGCCCGAGCGAGTTCCAGAGAAACTAAAGGTGGTGAACATAGGTGTTCAACCAATGCAAGCCAAAAAGCCATGGATGGACAGGGGAAAAGAAATAAAGGGCGAGAGTTCAAGACTAAAGACCAAGTAGGTGAAGAAGCTCACACACGAAGAGATTGATGACTGAATCAAGAAGGAGCTATGCTTCCGTTGTGGAGAAAAATGGACAAATGAGCACAGATGTAGCTGGGAGAAGGTGTTCCTGATTAATAGAGATCTTACGACTAAATATATAGAATAACAAGAGTAAAAGGAGATAAAGAGTGGCGAGTGGGAAGAAAAGAAAGTCGAGTTGAGACTCAATGCCCTTTCGGGAGCTTAAACACCCACTACCATGAGATTAATGGCATGGATCGGTAGGCATGAGGTGACTTTGCTAGCAGACAATGGATCTATATACTCATAATTTTTTTAGTTCTAGCATACTTGTGGGTTGCATGGAGAAGAAGTTGAGCCATTTGAAGTCAAGGTGACCAATGGAGAAAAGTTAAAATGTGACAAGGTTGCACGGGAAACCAAGCTAAATGTCCAAGGAGTATGAGTGGTGGCAGATTTACATGTCCTTTCTTTAGTAGGACTTGATGTGGTGTTAAGCAACATTTGGCTAAAAAGTGTGGGGAATGTAATCACGAACTACGAAAAGATGACCATGGAATTCATAGTAGAATGAAAGAAGAAGGTATAGACATCTCAGATAGCTAAAGGGCCACAGCCTTGTGAGACGGATATGTCTGCTAAACTTTGCAAAGAGGGTGCCCAATGCTTTGCTATTGTTAGAGAAAGCCAAAGCAGGGAAGATGGTGAGCTAGATGACCTTGGGAGGAGTCCAAGAATGAGCTGCAATTGCTGCCTGTGAAGGTAGGGGAGTCCTGACAAGACACTGAAGAGTTTTGGAGATGCCTACTACCTTGCCACCATCATGGGACTTTGATCGCACAATTACCTTGCAAGATCTAAGTAAGATGATCAATGTTCCTCCCAACATATATGCTTACTTTTAGAAGAAGAAAATGCAGGAGATGTTTTGCAAGTAGGCTGATTAGGCCAAGCACACGCCCTTTGTCTTCACCGGTGTTATTGGTAAGGAAGAATGAGAGGACATGGAGATTTTGCATTGGCTATCGTGCCTTCAATGAAGCCACGGTCAAGGACAGGTTTCTCATTCTTACAATTGATGAGATGCTTGACGAGTTGCATTGTCAGAACCTCGTGCTTGTATTAGTTTCTAAGCTCTCTTTTTAATAACAGAGGTACTATAAATGACGATATTATGACACGTTCTACTTATCAGTTTTCGAGACTCTAATATTTCCTTGAGGATCACAAAAATTAACTACTCTAAAATATAGCGAAAGACTTGTACATATACTTAGAAGTAATAAGGTGAAAATGGAAGTCAAGTTAGAATATTAAAAACATTGAAATATTTAAAAGGCAAACAACCTACACTTGATAAATGTTTCTGGAAAACAACACACTAAATAAAATGAAAACAACCTATCCGAAAGGGATTAAGGATTAGGGAAGATCCTAAGATCCTTACAATATTTAGGCTACTAACAGGTAAGTCTATTTAAAAACTCTAACCCTACCGTCCACAAGTTATATACATACATACCATGAAAGCTAAATAAACATAAAACTAAATAAAGATAGAGAATCAGTCTTCATCATCACTCAGGGTGAGTTTCACCCAATTCAGGTCGGCGTGGTTCTGTCCAAGTGGGTCGTTCACGTACTGGGGAACAATGAGAACATTCGGAGGCGGATCCTTCGGGACGAGATAGGGCTGGTGATCCATGATCATGTCTAGATCCTCCAAGACCATAACTCGAATGTGGATAATCAGGATGTGGGTGGGGAGCTCATGGGAAATATAGGATTCAAATATCATTGTTTTCTATCTCAAAATAAACATACAATATGGATAAGGAAACAGGTTGAGTCTTAAGGACTTAGTAAGGTGGGAAAAGGGGCATGTGATGATATACATTAAATTAAACAGTACGGGATACACATTCAATAGACAATTTTAATGTTCTTAGAAACAACCAGTCATTATCATGTGATAAGATGCAGTATGATGCATGAATACGATGTTTGTGTTGTGTGACCTTTGCAAGGCCTTTGGTGTCCACTGTTTCACCCCTAAGTGATAAGGTTGTGCGTTCTGCTTCCCTTCACCTCAAGGACAGTTCTATGCTATCCATCACCCAGGCTCTCCTAATGCCTTTTGTCCAAGGATCATCTACTACTCAGTAGTGATGGTTGCACTTCCTAGTGATCGGTGTTGTCACCTATTGTCGTTGATTCCATTGATGCAAATGTCATTGGTGCAGATGCCATGCTCATTTGATATCATTGATACACATTCTTCATATATTTTCATGTCATATAATTTGCTCGTTATCATTTACTAATCATGTGTATTTTATACCTTAATCTTAGTTACAAGTTACATGCATCTAATTCATATGACAATTATTTAATCATATTTGCATATCATCTATTTTATTTCTAAAACAATAATACTAAGTCTTACTTAGTCAATATTTAATAACTTAATTATTTTCTAAATCAGTAATCAATCAAGAAATCTAGTTTAAGAAAATTTATTATTTACACTAAGACAAGTCCAACAACTTATACAATTATCATATGTTATATCTTTTAGGCAATTCAAGTCCAATAAGAATATAATACTTGGGCTTGATTTGTAATCCGACATCCTACCTAGTTCTACGAGTTTCAAAAGCCTATTTAGGTCAACCCAACAATAGAAATGAAGTCCAACCCGTTTTGCTACAAAATGACCTGTTTTCATTTAAAAACTTCATTTTAATAGTTAACTACAAAAGCTAATAACTTTATCATCTTAAGTTCGTTTGTTCCAACATTTTAACCAGAAGTTTCTAACACTGTCTAGTATTAACCCTCCAAATTTGGTGTCAAAACGAGGTCATTTGGTACATACGATAATCCCCTAAGTACACTGTCTTCACAGAACAATCAAAACTAGCCTAAGTGTCATCTAATTTACTTTTTCTTCATTTTTTACGTAATCTCTTGCATGCAAACCATCCTATATACTTCTAATACTCCTTAAAACATCCAAAAACCATATCATCCACATATTTCCACTAGATCACATAAAAACCATCCTAAGATGTCTAAAATCAAGTTTAAAATAACTACCCTCATTTGCACTATTTTCTCACATCTAACCATTCTAACAACATTTTTAGTATAATCAAAGTTTTCAGATCACAACCTAGCATGTTTCTAGCCTAAGAGCGTCAAAATGCTAACATGTATCACCAAATAGTAAACTACCCCTTACCTCTTGATCTCTTTGACTCTTTGATGTTTTCTACCACAATAAGAACCTCAAAAAACCAAAGCTTAAGATACCTCAACCTCTTTGCGACTTTCACCAAAAAATTTCCTTTTTCTTCTCTCTCTAGGGGGCTCGGCTCCTTTCTCTCCTCCTTTCTCCTCACTTTTCTAGCTCTCTCTCACTCTCTCTTTCTCTTGATGTTGTCGAGTGATGGTGTGAATAATTCCTTCACAAATGGCTCTTATTTATACTACTTCTTGACTAGGGTTAGTTTAGGCTTCCTAGGGTTAGTAGGTTGTAAGAATCTTGTCTAATGGTAGCCTAGGTGGTCTAAGCAAGCAAGAAGAGAGCATTGGGGGTGATGGGCGGTATCTACTCAGATATCTCCAAGTGTTGCATGGTTTTGCATGAAGTAATGATTGCTAATCATTTGCAATCATTGCTCTTTTTAATTCTATGGGCATGGCCAATTTTAAGGGGGCAAGGTGAGGTGTCAAGGGCTGAGAGAAGTGGGTTGGGCCAGATGAAGCCAATTGCGTTTTATTTCAAGTCTAAATGTCATTAAACCTATTTTTTAAGCCCTTTTTGGTACTTAATGCAATAATTCTCAAAAATAATTCTAAGACACACGGCTAAGCTAGAACACATCCTATTGGCTTAGTAATTAAGTAATTAACACAAGTATATGCAAAAAGTTTGAAGAAAATTGAATTTAAAAAGATTAGGGTTAAATGCATGTCATGCCCCTGTGGTATGCGGTAATAGCAAATATGCCCCTGAGGTAAACAAAATCATTTTCATACCCCTGAGGTAAACATTCCTAGAGCAAATATGTCCTTCCGTTATGTGCCGTTTGAAACACTAACGGTAAATGTCCAGTCCCTTCGCCGCTCGGGGGGTTCTCCCTCTGTTTTTTTTTCCCGAAAATACCAAGTGTCGAGTTGTGATTGGTGCTGACGTGTCTAATTTTGACACGTTAGCATTTACCGTTAGTGTTTCAAACGGCACATAACGGAAGGGCATATTTGCTCCAGGAATGTTTACCTCAGGGTATGAAAATGACTTTGTTTACCTCAGGGGCGTATTTGCTATTACCGTATACCACAGGGGCATGACATGCATTTAACCCAAAAGATTATTAGGGCAACCATGAAATAATAGGATTTTCAAATTTTTAAATACAAGAAATCTCTATTTAAATATTTCTAAGATAATAAATGAAGAAAATATATAACTAAATTGAAGAACTTGAAAAGAGATGAAAGAAGAAAATTTTCTCATAATTTTTGGCAATTTATAGCTATTTTTAAGGATTTTTTTCCTATTTTTAATTTAATTACCTAATTTAAGATAATTAATAATGTTTAGAAGTTGGGGTATTACATGCATAGGGTTCATGTGTTCACAAAGTTGGATTTGAGGGCTTGATACCATCAAATCCGAATGAAGAAGGAGAATGTGTACTAGACCACTTTCAGGATTCACACCAGGCATTACGAGTATCTTCAATTATATCTTGATCTATTCAAAGGAAATTGAAGAACACATGGAGCAGTTAGAGAAGGTCGTTATGAATCTAGAGAAGCAGCACTTCTTCATAAAAGCGTTTAAGTGTGCTTTCATGCAAGAAGAGTTAGATTACCATGGTCACTTCATTTCAGGCCAAGGTATAAAGGTGGACTAAATGAAAATAGAGGCAATAGTGGATTGGCCTCTATCTAAGGATGTGTCAGCTTTGAAAGGATTCTTAGGGTTGATAGACTATATGAGGTTTGTTCGGGGCTATGGACTGATAGCGAAACCCTTTTACTTCGATACTAAAGAAGGATGACTTTGAGTGGAATGACATGACAAGGATAACTTTTGAAGGCTTGAAGGGTCATGACAAGAACACCGATTTTAGCATTACCAAACTTCAAAAAGCTCTTTAAAGTGTATACAGATGCAAATGGAGAAGGCATTGGAGCAATCCTAACTCAAGAAAGAAGGCCTATTGTCTATATTTCTAAGGCCTTATGTCCTACGAAGAAAGCATGGAGTACTTATGCGAGGGAGATATTGACGGTTGTACACACAGTTGAGATATGGATACCCTATCTCTTAGTTAGGAAGTTCACAATTGTGACTGACCAACGAGCTCTAAGAGACCTCTTAGAGCAGAAGATTCTGACCCCAGAGCAGCATAATGTTTTAGTGAAATTTTTGGGATTCAAGCCATATGTTGTGGGAGATTGACAAGGGAAGTTCAGATCTTGCCCTTGGGGTCAAGGGTAATCTTCAAAGGAGGGGGAATGACAAGACCTCTAATAATGACCTAGGCACAACGAGGTTTATAGGCACCTCTGACACGCCACCAGCATGCCATGACACCACCACCAGCACGCTGGCATGCCCCATGGCACTGCTAGCGCCTATGGCTGCCAACCTCCAAGGCCACAAGCCTTAGGATGGGATGGACCAACCACATCTAGGTCAGTCACTAGGAGTAGCCACCACCAAAGGTGGTCAACCACCAGTCACGACGACGCTAGGGGGAGTGCATGAAGAGGTGGTACCCAAAGGCTAAAAAGGACCTAAGGAGTATAATGGCAGCGCCACTACATGGCTTCAGCACGACGGCGCAAAAAGAAGCACATGGAGAGCCGATCCCAGAGGAATCAGAAGGACAACCATGAAGACCTTTATAGGATAAACCACATGTTGGATTTCGGTCCTTTGGTGTGTTAGGTGGTCCATCATATCAATTAACTTGGGCTAGTTGAGTGACATTTCTCAACTAGAAGTGCTTTTACGACTAGTGGATTCAATCCATGAACGTTGAAGTTATCATTTATCGGTTCGTGTAACTATCTCGATAGCTTCCCTCTCATTCATCTTCTATCTCCTATATTCTTATTTATTTTATATTGGACACTCTTACTATTTAATCTGAATTCCTCTATTTTCGGTCGTTAGAGTTTATCGTTAGGTGGGCGTGTGAGTGAAACATAATTGCTTGTGAGGTAAACACACGAGGGATATGTATCACTTTCTGTTATTTCTTTTTTAATTTTGTTTCATACAAAACTACGGATGCATTTGTGTTCTAAAATTTTAACAAATGGTCTTATTAAGTTGGCAATTTTCAACAAATGGTCTTATTTCCAAGATTGACATTCGTGTCTTTTATCAATATTTTATTTGATTGCTCTTTGTGGACTTCTTGTGATCTGTTAAGACATTAGTTACTTTAATATAATGTTTAACCGAACTTTAATTTGTATTGATGACAGAGTTCTATTTTTCATTGTTATCCAACAATGGTGCATATCTATGTACACCACGGTGGATCACTAAGTCAATCACTGAATGTCTATGCTGGAGGCGAGGTTGAACATATAGGCAACCTTGATCCGGACTACCTCTCAGTGGTGGTCCTTAAGAAGTTCTTCAGCAAAAAGATGAGATACTATAATGTTGAGAAATTCGCCTATAAGTTTTGCCATGATGAGGCAAGGCCATTCATAAATCTCACGAGCGACGTTGCTGTCCAGGGCTTGCTGGATATTCTGGTGCAGCAAAGGCAGAAAGAGTTGCACTTGTATGTCGTGCATTCAGTAGATATTCCAAAGGTTATAGATGCTTTGGATGATGACTATTATGGTGTTGGGTATGATATGAACAATGAGAATAAAGAGGGTGACGATGAGGTTGGGGATGAAGAGGGTGACGATGAGGTCGGGGTTGAGTTTGAGGTGGAAGAACCTGAATTGAGTGACTTTGAAGGCAGTGTTGGGGAGGAACAACCAGAGCTTTATCATGACAATAACGATATGGATACAGCGAAGAGGGATCGGGACAATGTTATGACATGGTTTGGAGCAACTCATTCAGTTGCTAGGGAGACTGATGAGGCACCCCAAGAGTCTACTGAGGCTGAAGGTAACATGAGTGAGTGTGCTAATGAAGGTAACGAAGGACTTCAAGGTAGGACGAAGTGTTCAGAGTTTCATGAGACAGACCTTACATTTGGAAGGAGGCTGAGGTTATGCACAGGGATGAGGTTTGGAAACTTAAACCTTTTCAAGAGAGCCCTTCAACTATTTTGCATTCAAAATGGTTTCGCGTTCAGTTATGTCAAATCTGATCGGTCACGTGTGACAGCCAAGTGCAAGGCACCAAGCTGCAATTGGAGATTTCATTGCTCGATTCTGAATCAAGGGGTGGATTCGAAATCAAGACTATGACTTCGAGACACCGGTGCGGTACCCATTACATCAATGCCGCTGTGACTGCAAAATGGATTGCCACACAATATTTGGAAAAGATCAGAGACACTCCCAATTTGACCATCACTGCACTTATTAAAGAGATTAAGAGAGATTGGATGGTGGGTGTCTCGAAGTTCAAGGCATATTGAGCAGTATAAATGGTGCTATGATTATGCAGCTTCGATCTGACAATGGAATCCTGGGAGTGTGGTAATTGTTCATAGAGATCATGCTTTATTCAAATGCATGTATGTGCGTCTAAATGCATGTAGAACGAGGTTTTTAACAGGGTGTAGACCCGTTATATCGGTTGATGCTTGTCATTTAAAGGGGCCATATGGTGGTCAACTTTTCTGTGCTATGGCAAAAGACGCGAACGCGGTATGTGAGAACGAGTGTCGTGCTTCATGGGTGTGGTTTCTTGATGCATTGATTGATGATGTTGGTACAAGTGATTTGTTCACAATGGAGTGCCCAACCAGACAACTACTAAAGCCTACTACCAGAGAACTACAAGTTGTCCCATTCTCCTAAAACATACTACCAGACAAGTACAAGCTGTCTCATTACACAAACCCCTCAACTGATATGCATGGCTTACATAGGTATAATAAACCCATTCCAATTGTTAGTACCCAAGACCCAAACAAATAGTATGTCATGCGCTTCTCTTTCTTCTTGAATTTCTGTTGCTCAGCTTCCAACTTCTTCATCTTCTTGATGATTGGAGGTAAAATCACCTGACCGCGTGGACAAGTTGGTGGATCGACCCATTGGAAGAAATTACAACCTGACTGATGAGAAATGAAAAACTTGTAAGCTCAATGATATTTCCAAAGAACTCAAAAAATTCCAAAGAATAAAGAAAATTAAGTATCATACAAAATGTGTTGGGCTACTGCTAGGAAAATTATGTATCATAAGGCATATATTAACTCTGATTTGTACAACACAAATAATCAAATGACCCAAGCAAATGGACGAACCTTTATCCTATATGTACACTATATTCACTTTAGCACTATCTCATAGCATTTCAGGAAAGTATTCTGTAGACAACCATCATGCAAAAGATTCTGTTCGGATTAGCACTATCTAGCAACACATAAGATTTTGTAGATAACCAATGGGCATAAATCACAAAATGCACTTCTGAACTCATCTTACACAGGTAACATATGCCCAAGATTGTTAGAAAATCTTTGAAAAAGCCTTGCTCACATGCCCAAAATGATTAGAATAATCAATTCAAATTTTCTTCTCTTTTTTTCATTTTCTTTTGGCCATTTCCACATTAGAACATTAACTAGCAATTACAGAGGGGTACATATGAGATAAAGGATACACCAGGGATGAACCAACACTCTTACTCAAGGACAATATCTTACATTACTTTCTAAACACCCCTACCCTATTACAGTTCCCGCCACCCATTTAAAAAAATAATAATTTATTACGGTCTATTCTCCCTCAAATATAACGATTAGTTCAAACTTCATGAAAATATCTCCCCTTCCTCCCCATCTACATTCAGATCCACCTCATCATCGTCTTCCATGGTTTCATCTTTGATAACACAAAGAATTATCTATCTAGCAACACAAACCATTGTGTAGACAACCAACATTCAAAGAATCAAATTCGGATCAGCACTATCTAGCAACACAAAAAAAAGTAGAGTGATTTCAACGGAAGCAATTATTTCCTTGCAAGAAATTACAACTACAACTACGGATCAAACTTACACTCTTGCCACTGAACATGGGACATCCATAAAATTGGCGTCATGGGTTACCATCAGTCAATGATGTCCTCAGGCATGCTCGAAGACTACATTCGCAACTCACATCGTCGAGAAACACCACCCCACGTTGGGAAACACCAGATCGGTGGGAGGAAGACCGAGAAGCTGAGTGCATTGGGCTGCGCTTGGCGTTGACGTCAATTTTGTTCATGGGGAAATTTAGGGTTCTTAGTATTGAATGAGGGAGATTTGGGGAAAACTTTCGAATAGGGAGTACGGGGAAAAATGACAGTAGTGTTCTGAACGTTCTCGTTTCAAGTGGGCCTACGATTGGATTTTTTTGTTTTGTTTTCTATTTCATTAAACTGACGTGTTTTGCCTCATGTTTTATTTTTATGTTTCTTTATTTTTATGTCTTTATTTCCTTAACCAGACGTGTTTAATTATTTTTTAATTTTTATATGTGACGTGGCAGTACAGGTGGCAAATGACATGTGTCCAAAAAATATTGGTCCACGTGTCCACCTGTGAGCCACGTCAGCACATGCCGTTAAAGGATAAGACGGAGAGAGGACGGAAGGGTATATATTTGATTGAACTTGCACCCCAGGGATATAAATCAAAATTTTCTTACCACAAAGGCATATATGCAACAAAGCAATACCACAGGAGTATTCCGTGCATTTAAGCCTAATTTTTTTTTCTTCGGAAAAAAACTGCACAGCTTCAAAACGGGTGCGTTTTGAAGCTGTGCTGTTTCTTTTTTTTTTTGCTGGAAAAAAGCTGTGCTGTTTCGATTTCGAATCAGCCCTACCCCGCCCCCGATCCCTCCCGGCTCTCTCTCTCTGTCTCACCCAGCCTTCTCTCTTTCTCCCTCTCTTCTCGCGGTGGCAGCGGCAACTTTCGGTTCGCGTGGATTTCATCTCTCTGGCGTGGTAACTCTCTCTCTCTCATTTTAACGCCGAAAATTGAATTTTTCGTTTTGGTTTTGGTCGCAGTTTTATCAGCTTGGATTGGTGATCGATTTGGAGCTGGTTGTGCTCAGTAATCTCTCTCTCTATCTATAGCCTTCAATTTTAGCAAATTGTTCTTTGGTTTTGTGAATTTTGGGGGATTTTGTATGCTAGGGTTTCGGTTTAGTGGTTTTCGACTTTTTTTGGGGATTTTTGGAGATTTTGGAGGCTCCACATCTGTTTGGGCATCGACGAGGTGCCTTTCTCTGTCTCTCTATTCTCTTTCTCTTATTTCTTTCTTTTCTCCAGTAAGCTTCGGGTTATATGTTCCTTTCTTTTATTGTGACTTCATTGACAAACTCATAACTCAGGGCTTCGTTTGATTTCGGGAAGATGTAAACTGTAATAAGTACGCTTTTTTGGTTTATTATGAATTTTCTGTCTCATCTGAGCCAAAATAAGCAGCCTTAGGCTTACTTTGTGTCATCTTAATAATTAAGATGTCTGAGATTAAAGAAAATGGAGCAAGTGGGGTTTCACTCTCAGAATTTGGGCAGCTCTGTTCTATGCTTCACGTGAACTATTGTTCATACGTGCGTTTGATCCTGAATTTTGGGATGTGCCGTTTTGGTTTTTGGTCATTGTTTGGTTTAGGGACTTGATGAATTGCCTATAAGAGAATCTTTTGGATAAATTCCTTGCTGCGGCTGAGACCTCACCTGGTTCTTCTCCAAATCCTCACCCTTCCTCGTGCCAGTATAATCACAATAAAACTTTTCATTAATAGAACAAATTCTTTGGAAAACTCGAGTGGCGCAATTTTCATGAGAAATCCTCACACTTTCATAATAAATTGTCATATTATTTTAACTAAGCAAACTATTTAGCGAGAACCGAAAACACAAATGACTTGAGTATCAAAATCTTGCTGTTATTTACTTACTTTTGATAGGCTAAATAACATAGATAGGACAGGATACATAAAATTATGAATTTGATGTTTTGTAGTAGCTGAATAAATTCAAGACACTATAGTTTTGATAGAAACCGTCTTTGCTTTCTAATAAATGTGTGTGCTACGGCTTTGTGGCTCTTAGATGAATGTTATCCCTTTTACTGGTGAGTAGTTCTTAGTAACAAGATTGTTGACGGTTTATTCTCTTATATACTTCAATAAATATATGTGAATTTATCCATGTATGAAAAATAATATGAATGTGTTACTTTGTGTATATATTGAAAAAGGAAATTGTTACACTTTGGCAATCATATAGGTGGCGTTTGTGTGCCAAAATTTTAGCCTGACATAATAAAATAATTACAAAATAATCTCTCCCCCATCAAATTATCCCTTTTCACTATAATAATATAAAAAATTCATTCAAATTATCTCTCTCTTCACTTTTTCACCAACTCTCATACCCCAAAATTTTAGCGCACAAACACTACCATAGTGTCTGTTTCATTTGGGTTTTGGGTTTGCTTTTATTGCATTGTGCAGTTGACTTATGATCCTTTTCTACTGTTCACATGTAGAGACATATTTTGTTGTGCAGATAGAGTTATTATTGTAATGGCAGAAGATATCCCAGCAGTCGAGACATTTAAGGATTTGGGAGTATGTGACCAGTTGGTGGAGGCTTGTGAAAGTTTGGGGTGGAAAAATCCATCGAAGATACAGGCTGAAGCAATTCCTCATGCACTTGATGGTTCATTCTCTTACTTCTGCAGTTTTTCATCTCACTGTGTGTTAGTTTCCATGTACTTTTGTTTTTTGTATCCTCTATTTAGTTGAGAGAATTAACAAAAAAAACTCAAGTTTCAAGTCTTAAAATGTTTGTATAATATTTAACGCTTAACAAGTCTATGGGATTGCCAAGTCTTAGGTAATGAAACTCTTAAAAAAACTTGGGTTCAAGTCTTAGGAAATGAAACATTTTCCTTTTGTCTTTATCCTATGATTCCCAAGATGTGTTGCTTCGAAAGGCTTTATGAAATTGATTCCTTTATATTTTCCTTAATGAATGGAGTTGCATCAAAATGGATCCCTTGTTTCTCAATCTTAAGTCGCGATGGATCTCAGCTATGTTTCTCTCGTCATTGCTTTTGTCCCTATCCCCTGTGGAGTTGCCAACTTTTAACGCTTAGTTCTTCGGAGTTCTAAATTTCTACCGAGCTCTGTATTTGGTTTTCTGTGTGAATCTAGTGTGTTATTTTTCAGATTATTAGAAATGAATTTGTGTCCTATTGTCCAAACAGGTTGCTTTGGTTTTAATATTTGTACATTTATGGGGAACCAAGTGGAATATGTGACTGCAGTATATACTTCACTCTGTTTTTTTTTTTATCTTAGCCTACTGAATTGTTGTTTTAGATCAAAATACTTGATTCTGATATAGTTTTTCTATTGTAGGAAACGACTTGATTGGACTTGCCCAAACAGGGTCAGGTAAAACTGGAGCTTTTGCTCTTCCCATTTTGCAGACACTTTTAGAATCTCCACAAGCATTTTTTGCTTGTGTGCTGTCCCCTACAAGGTTTGAGATCTAATCTTTGGTTGATTGATTGTTATTTGATGTCATTTTGTTTCATGTTCTATGAAGGGTGGTCTTTAACGGAGTAGTACTTTTTGGCTCTTTGTTGTTTGACTCAGTTTTATTCATGGCTTGAAAGGGCTTTTGAATTGGTAACTAACTTTGTCCTTTCTTTCCTATACTTTGCAGGGAGCTGGCAATTCAAATAGCTGAGCAGTTTGAAGCCTTAGGATCAGGCATTGGCATCAAGTGTGTTGTGGTGAGATTTTGGCCTTCAGTTATATCAAGCATGCTTAGTTTTTATTTTATTTATGTTCGTCCATGATCTGTCTTTCCGGCAAGTTAGAGTAGCTCTTAGCTTTTACTTCTGTGCAATCAAATTAATGCAGTAGGTTTTACACTTTTATCCATGCAAACTTTTGAAGCTAATAACAATGTTCTATGTTCCCTGAAGTTAACTTGGATATTACTTGGTTAGTTCCCCCCCCCCCTTTTTGCAGTTGTGGTAATTAACCAAAGACAGTCATTTGGATAGGTCTTATAATTTGATACGCTAGAGCATTATTGTGTACTTTTGTTTGGTCCTCAATGTAGGCGTACCAAATTTGTTTTTTGTCCAGTAGTGTGTATTGGATTTAATTTGATAAATGATGTTCTATGTTCCCTAAGGCTTTATTGTAGTCAGTCAAAATATCTCAAAATTGAAATTAATGAAATTCGAACAGCTAGGTTTAGCTCTGAAGGTTTAGCTCTGACTACTTTTTATATGGCATATTTACTCTCCTACCGCCTCTTCCCCCCTTCCCTCCCAAAGAAGAAAAATAAAACAGGTTTTTACTCTAAACAGCCAGCAAATTGTTTCAATAGTTTCAATCTTTTCATAACCTAATACAGTGTGGAGTTCTATAAGTATCCTGTTTCATGAAGTCTTCATTACTCTAGTTGGCTAGTTTATGGTCTTAACATCCAATAGGGGGCCATATTGTTATGATCCTCACCCCTCCCCCCCCCCAACTAGTCCAGCTGGCTAGTGAGTGGTTCTTTCAGTCGAGAAGTGGGCCATTTTACATCTAAGTAATACCCAATCCGATAGTTTACGATATCTCTGAAAGGGAGAAATGAGTGTTAGGGTTTGGTTTGGGTGGAAGAGGCAGAAGAGAGACAAAGATGAACTTGGTAAAGTAGAATCTGGAGCTTGGAGAAGAACTGATGTGTTCGAGGAAGTGGAGTTGACATAATCGTGGGTTTGGTCGCCCAGCCTACATGGCTAGTCGGTCACCCAATGGGGCTAGTCTGGTCATGTGATGGGCTCTGTTTGTGGACTCATTATCTACTTGTCATTTTCCTTCAATTTCGGAGGTCTAGTAAGCCCATTAGACTGGGCTGCTTTATTTGCTTTGATTATCAGTAAGTGATGGGCTATATTAGCCAGCCCATGATCCATTGTATGTAAAGTTACAATTGTGAATGGGAAAGGCATGCAGAAAGATTATCTAGGAATCATTTGAAGGGTAACTTCCTTGAATAGAGTCGATCTTGCATTTCTCCTACTTTCCTTCCCATCAAACAGTAGTTTCATACACCCATTACACTCATAAAACACCAATTTAGAGGGCTCACAATACACATCCTTCCCTTATGTGGATCGTAATGGAGTTGGGATCTTGACTTTTTTGTCATGAAGGTCTAAGAATATATTTTGTGGCTAATCTCTTCTTTGGTTAGTTGATGTTGCAATGAAAACTTGTGCATTAGCTGCAAGAGTACTGCAATGATGAGGAACTTTAGAAAAAGGCTCTCCTTTTGATTGCTTAAGGTTCTGATGCTGAGGAGCAACCAATCTAGCAGAACAACTCAAAAGATAAAGAAGTATCATTAAGAACATAGCAAGGACCTCAGTTTTTCCAGCATGGAAGTGAAGATGCACAATGTAAGTGTCTGGACGAGATAGGAAACCCACATTATCATAATGGTTTCATATGTTCAAATCAGTTTTCTTCACAATTATCGAGATTCATAGAGTGCATTAGAAGTTCTGAAGGGTGTTCCATTTCTTGCTGATGGCAACCTCGATCCAGTCATGGTCTCGGGTGAGTTGTTAAGGGCAGTTTCTTTTCTGCGTTTGTGATGTCGTCTTTTAATCGATCTTTTCGAGTCGAGTCTAAGGAATTTCAAGTGAAGATTGGTGGGAAGGGTGATGTTCAGTTTTCAGAGTGGAGCCATAACTTTGCGAACTCGATCCGAATGGGGAAGTTCAGGGTTATGTGGATGGCTAACATGTTCGACAAGTTGATGGAAGCTCCTCCTGCTGTTGATTTTACCTCCAAGTTCAACGAGTCCAGATGTAGTTTTCTGGCTCAAAGATGTTCTAATAAGGGAGGTCGGTATGTTGCTGTCGTAGAGTATGGAGGGGGCAGAAAGGTGGGGGTGGCGATGGTGCCGGAGGGCAGAAATGGCTCTGGGTGGCAGCTGCTGAATCGTATCTTCTACGAGGCCGTGTTGTTTTTGCGTTCTGCGAGTAAAGCGGTGAAACATTCGGGTTCCTCAGTTGTTCGTCCAGATTTTTCCTTCACTAAGGCTGTGTTATCTCCTGAGATGTCGTTAGGTGCTTGTGAGGGGGCTGCGATTATGCTTGGCAACGCTGGAGGCACGGATGGCCCGGAGGTACATGACACGCCTTATTTGTTGCATGCGGGTGATGTCGCGCATGCTAAGCCACCAACCCGTACCTCAACGCAATATCCAGCAGGCAAAGGAAAAGAGGTGGAGCGGGGGTCTTTTATTGCAGATGCTTTTCAGTCTCAGGTTGGTGCCTCAATTATAAGCGGTTCAGCCGGCAAAGAGTTGATTCGCGAATCCTTAGCAAACACAAAGACTACTTTGTTGGGTACGAAGTTGGCTGCATTTAATGCAGCCGACCTCTGGCATCATATCGAAGGGCTTAGGAGGGACGTGGATAGGATTGCTCTTCTTTTTCAGACTTTTAACCGAGAACGTCCTACTGTGAAGGCAATGAAATGTCTGGTTTGTGGCTTCCAGCTAAAAGCCCAGAAAGAAGCGGTTCGGGCCTTTGAAGCTGGGCAGGGGACTGTTGGATGCAGTGGGCCAAATTTAGTTGAAGGTGGGCTGGCTCTGGATAGTTGCGGTGGGTTGAAATCCTTTGTAGGTGGGCTGGATATTGTGGACTGTGATGGGCCGAGCGATGGGCCGAGTTCACTTGTTGTGGGTGAAGGCCCGAAAGGTGGAGATGTGGATATGGAGGCTCTCGTCAGTCGGCCCCTTCAGCCCGCGCCTCAGCTGTCGAAGTAGTTGTCGCCGATTGCTGCTCTGTCGCCAACGCAGCCCCTTTTGTCGACGTCTCCTGTCGAGGCAGTGTCCTCCTTTCCGGCGATGGAGTCTGTTGTTCCGTTGTTCTTTGAACGGTATCCGTCGACATCGCCGTTGGTGTCGTCGCAAGATCTGCTCGTCGAATGACTGCCCGAGACCTCGCCGATGACGGATGTGCATGCTTTCACTATTTATTTGCCGGATTGGGAGAAGTTGGCTGATTCGTATGGGCTGACATCCATTGCTGGTCCGCGTTCGAGGGAGTGCCTGGCGACACCGAAGATGTCGGCTGCCTTGCCGTCGGCTACAGGTCCTTTTTTCTGCTGACTCTGAGAGCTTTATTATTTCTGATTTGGAGCATGAGTCTTTGGGTCAATTCTTTGGTGATGATTATTTTGATCGGGGTGTGGGGGTGGCTGGGATTTCCTCTGAGCTTGTTGAATGTGTTTCGATGGATGGTGGTGGGCAGATTAGTGTTCCTGGGAATGAGGAGTACGGGGGTAATTCTGACCGGAGTGGTTCTGCTATGGAGTTGGCGGAAGATATGGACCTCAAGGTGCGTGGGAAAGGTGGTGAGTTGTTAAGGCGGGGAGTGGCAGTGGAGGTCCTATTTGGACTCCGTTGCAGATTAGATATCCAATTCCAGAGCAGGGAGACCTTTCTAGGTGGGTGTTGCGTATGGTCTCTTCGTTCCGTCATATGGTGGGGGTGTCTTGTGAGGGTTATGAAAGTGAGTTGATGGCTTTGTTTGCTGCTTTGGAGAAAGATCGGGTTTCTGTGGGTAGCACCAAATATCATAGGTCAGCCGGTAAGCTGTTGAAGGAACTCAAAGGCTTAAAGTCTAGCATCAATTATGAAGGCGAGGATGGTTCGTCTCGTCGCGGTAGGAATGGTGGGAGGGCTCTGATAAATTGTAAATGAAGCCAAGGTTTATCAGTTGGAACGTGAGGGGCCTCAATGTTAGAGGCAAGTGTTGTAGGATCGGGAATTTAATAAGGGGGTGAAAACCTGTTTTGGTCTGTCTTCAGGAAACCAAATTGGAGGAGGTTCGAGGGCTGTTGGTCGCGGATTGATCGTCTTCTCTTTAGTTCGGATTGGGAGGCTATGTATCCGAATACTATTCAAAGAAGACTGCCTCGTATGTATTCTGATCACTTCCCTATTTTGTTGGAGGATGGGTCTTTTGGGGGGGGGGGTAAGAAGCCTTTTCGTTTTGAAAATATGTGGCTTAAGATGGAAGGGTTTGTGGAGAAGGTCAGGGGGTGGTGGGGAAGCTATGTAGTTTCGGGTACCCCTAGTTTTGTGTTGGATTGCAAGCTTAAGGCGCTGAAACGTGATCTTATTGCTTGGAATAAGGATGATTTTGGCAACATTTGTGTGCGTAAGTCTTTGTTGTTGAGTGAGTTAGCCTCTTTGGACGTGTTGGATGAAGGCGGACTCCTTATTAATGAGGGAGTGGATCGGAGGTTGTTGGTCATTCAAGAATTGGATCACATTATTGAATTGGAGGAAGTGAGTTGGAGACAGAAATCTCGAGCTTTATGGCTGAAGAATGGGGATAGATGTACCAAGTTTTTTCACAGAGTCGCAAACTCTAACAGGAAGTTTAATTCTATCTCCCAGGTGGAGGTAGATGGGGAGGTGCTGCAAGACCCGAGTGACATTTCGGCTCACATTGTTCAATTTTACTCATCTTTGTATGTTGAACCTTTTCAGTGGAGACCTTCTTTGGATGGTTTGGAGTTTGACTCTATTTCAGAGGAAGAGACGGTTTTGTTGGAACAACCTTTTGAGGAGGCTGAGATGGCCAGGGTGGTGCACGACTTAAACGGGGATAAAGCTTCTGGTCCTGATGGTTTCACTTTAGTTTTCTATCAATCTTGTTGGGATGTCATTAAGGAGGATGTGTTGTTGATGTTTAATGAATTTGCTAATTATGGCCGTTTTGTTCGTTGTTTGAATGCGTCCTTTATTGTCCTCATTCCTAAGATCACAGGAGCGGTTGAGTTGAAAGATTTTAGGCCTATCAGCCTTGTGGGCGGTATTTATAAGATTCTTGCCAAGGTGTTGGCTAATAGGATGAAGTGTGTGCTGAACAACATTATCTCCCCGTCTCAGAACGCTTTTGTTCGTGGTAGGCAGATTTTGGATTCGGTGTTGATTGCGAATGAGTGCATTGACTCTCGTTTTAGGTTAGGTGCGTTGGGCATGCTGTGTAAGTTGAACATCCATAAAGCTTATGATCATGTGAATTGGGATTTTTTGATGCACCTTCTTAGGAGATGTGGGTTTGGAGCAAAGTGTTGCCAGTGGATCTATTTTTGTATCTCCTCGATTAAGTTTTCAGTTCTTGTGAACGGCTCTCCTGAGGGATTCTTTGGTAGCTCTCGTGGCTTAAGGCAGGGTGATCCCTTATCTCCCTTGTTGTTTGTCATTGTTATGGAGGCTTTATCTTGTATGATGGCCAGGTTGGATTAGGTTGGTGTCCTTCAGGGCTTCAGCGCCTCTGGGGTGAATAGGGAAGGGGTTTGTGTTTCCCACTTGTTGTTTGCTGATGATACGTTGATTTTCTGTGGGACTGAGGAGTATCAGTTTCGGAGTCTCCGATGCTTGCTTCTTTGTTTTGAGGCAGTTTCTGGCTTGAAGGTTAATTTATCTAAGTCAGAGATGATTCCAGTTGGCCAAGTCAGTAATGTGTCGGAGTTGGCGTCCATCTTAGGCTGCAGGGTCTCTAAGTTGCCTATGACGTATTTGGGTCTTCCGTTGGGAGCTCGTTATAAGAGTGTTCACATTTGGGATGGGATCTTGGAAAGGATGGAAAGACGGTTGGCTGGGTGGAAGCGTCTGTACTTATCAAAGGGAGGTCGTCTTACTTTGATTAAGTCTACGCTTTCCTGCCTTCCTACGTATTTTCTCTCTCTCTTTCCCCTTCCGCATAAGGTTGCAGCTAAAATGGAGAAACTGCAAAGAGATTTCTTGTGGGGCAGCGATGGTGAGGTTCACAAATTTCATCTTATTAATTGGAAGGTCGTTTGTTCTCCTATTGATTGTGGTGGTTTGGGTATTAGAAGTCTCTCCGTGTTTAATGACGCTCTGCTGGGTAAATGGTTATGGAGGTTTGCAACTAAGAGAGATCGTCTGTGGCGGAATGTTATTATGGCAAAGTATGGAGCCATTGAGGGGGAGTGGTGCTATTTATCTCCTCATGGGTCTTATGGGGTTAGTCTCTGGAAGCATATTAGCAAGGGTTGGGAGACTTTCATGGTGCATTCTCGGGTGGTGGTGGGGAATGGGCAAAGGACGAGGTTTTGGCATGATATGTGGTGTGGGGATCGTCCGTTGAGGTGCTCTTTTCCTACGGTGTTTTCCCTTTCTATGGAGCCGAATGGCCTAGTGGTGGACTGTATGGATTATGATGTTAGCACGGTTGTTTGGAATGTTCAGTTCTTACGACGTGCAAATGATTGGGAGTTGGAAGAATTCTCATCTTTTTTCTCCACCCTTTATGCGTTTCTGTTGCAGCGAGATGTTGAGCACAAGTTGTGTTGGGTGGGTAACAAGGACGACAGTTTTTCTGTAAAGTCCTTCTATGCTTTGCTTGATGGTGGTAGAGCTGTGTCCTTCCCTTGGCGTCGGATCTGGAATTCTAAAGTCCCCTCAAGAGTCTCCTTCTTTGTTTGGGAGGCTACGCATGATAGGATTTTGACTTCTGATAACTTGAGGCGTCGTGGGCTTTATGTGCTTGATTGGTGTTACTTATGTAAGAGGGATGGCGAATCGATTAACCATGTATTACTCCATTGCCCGATTGCGAGAGGTCTTTGGCAGCATGTTTTGTCTTTGCAGGGGAGTTTGTTGCTTACTTTGTTTCTTTGGGCTAATGCGTTGTTGGGGGGCCCTTTTCTTGATTTTCAGGATTTCATTAGTTTCTTTGTTTGTAAGTTGTAATTTGTCAGTACAATCTTTGTTCTGATGCTTCTCATTTTTCGTTAATAAAACTTCTTTCTTATAAAAAAAAAAGGTTCTGATGCTGAGATTGTTAGGTTCAATTTGCACAATTTTGTGATTGGAAAGAAGTTTATTCTTCCATTAGCATATTTTTAACATCAAGCATGTTTGCCAAACTCTGTAGCTTGTTGGAGGGGTGGACAAGGAACAACAGGCTAAGAACCTTGCAAACTTACGGCCGCATATTATTGTAAGTGTATTTTTAGTGAGCTATATGTTTCTTTTTCTATGTTATTATGTTGGATTGCAACATTACACAGGATGCTATGGTATTCTGTTGTGTTTGATTGTCATTTGTCTGTTTCGTAGTTATACTACCTTACCTCTTGCTTTTCAATGGTGTCGAGAAAATCAATCTTAGAGAAAGAGAATATAGCATTGAAATTTTGTGTTTATGCTACTGATATGTATGGCTTAAAAGATAGTGTGGATCATATTACTTTATCGCGGCTCCCATTTATTGCTTTCCTAGTGTAATGTAATTATTCGTTGAATATTTGGAGAACAATAAAGAGGTGAAATGTTAATATTGTATCAAATGCAATCCCCCATTGAAGGGGTTTCTCTATGAGCAATATCCTTCCACGCTGAACTGGTTAGTCTCAAGGTTGTCTGTAATGAAGCTAAGGTTTAAGCCCCTGGGAAGATTAGTAGGATATGATGACGGGATAATGATGGTAGAAAGTTGTCTTGTAGTTGGGGTAGCTTGTTGTTCTTCAGCAAGTCTGTGTTTATTGCTTGACTTGGTTTGTGGTTGCATCCAAGATTTTGATCTTGGATTGGATTGCCGTGGGTTGCATTGTGTTCGGTTTGGGGGCATCCCACATCGTAAGTGTTACTTGGTTTATGTAATCCCGGATATAGTCTCTCACTCGGATGAGTGAAACCCAAATATTATTCAACAAGGTAGGATTGATTCTAGTGGCTCTTGTCTCATGTGAGGTTTTGGCTTTTGAGCTGCCTGTCATCTCCCGCTATAGTTTAATTCCACTCCTTACTTACAAAGAAGATAATTATTTGTACTTTTGCTTTCACTCCTTGGTCACGAATTTGAGATATCATTTTTTTTAGCATGACAGGCCATTTGTTATTACTTTTATTCTTGAACCTTCATTGATGATTTTTAAAGTAAAAAGTTATTTTGGTACTTCTAGTTATGATAATTTAGAGTTATTTGTGCAATGCAACTTAGTTACTTAAGGAGCTACATGTTCATATGTTCCTTTGTAATGCAAATAAGTCAAGTGCCAACTGCACAAGGAGCTCCTTTGAATTTGTGTCAACTTTTTGAAGGACTTCATTGCTTGAGTTTTCGAAATGGATAAAATCCAGAGAATTAATTTTACTGCCCTTTTCTATTAGTTGTGGTATCCGCTTGTTATGTCACGTCTACTTTCATTCCTTTGTAGGTTGGAACACCTGGACGTCTGGTGGATCATCTAACAAACACAAAAGGTTTTTCACTTCGTACATTGAAGTACTTGGTATGGTTTAGTTCCATATTTTCCTTGCGTTTTCTTTTGCATATACATGCCTACTCGTCTAGTACTCCCATCCTTTGTGCCCTATACTTCTCACATGTAGTTTGGGTCCATTGTTACTGGATTTCGGAATGTGGCAACAATTTGATGAGGTTGATGATTTATTTGTCGATCCGAAATTACAAGCTTGACTCTTTGACATGAATATGGAACGGAAAGCATATGAAGCAAAATCTCTTGTAGTTTAGTAGTTGAAGCTTGAAATGGCATGAAAACATAAAGAG
The DNA here is from genome assembly GCA_963930655.1 of Myrica gale. Classification (NCBI taxonomy): domain Eukaryota; kingdom Viridiplantae; phylum Streptophyta; class Magnoliopsida; order Fagales; family Myricaceae; genus Myrica; species Myrica gale. Next base: position 11,134,613 of record OZ005618.1, read on the forward strand.
TGCCTAATGCTTTAAGATAATCTAGAGAGACTATATCATCTTTACAAGGAAAGAATCTAAATTTTGGTTTGGTAGCTAGTGAATTCCAGTAAATGAAATCAAGTTAAACTCTAGAAGGGTAATTCCTTTACTAAATTGAGGAACTGTTGAATAGGCTCTGATGCTACATTTCCTTTATAAGGAATGAAAGCTCAGAAGTTTGGTCTAAAGATGCATCTTGATTCCCTTGTGCTGCAAATTCTTGAGCTAAAAATCTTATTCGTGTGGTCCTGGTATGAGTGATCTGTTGGTTTTCGCAGTATTTTCCTCCCATATTTTGCAGAATATGTGATTAATTAATTTCACCATTGTAATTCTTCGGGAGAATGTAACATGCACTTACAGAATATATGATGTTTTGTTGCTGTTTCTAATAGGATTTCTATTAAACTGCCTTACAAAAGGGAGTGCATTTTAAAACTACATTTTCCGAAAACAAGGAATTGTAAGCATCCATATACGGGATTTCTTGCATAAAGGATCAAGAAGTCAGGACTTGTGTTTGTTATTGTGTACGAAAAGTACTTTCATGGCACAAAAATTGAAAAGCGTTCCTATTGAAGCATGAAATATTGCTTTTCTCAACAATGAATTTGCTTTCTTTACTTGCACCCTCCCCCCAAAAAAAAAAATTGCTTTTCTTTAATCACTAGGATATGACAATTGATCAATTGACACACCAATAAGGAATTTTACTTGCTTATGTTCTTTATTTTTTGCTTTTGAGAGGCATATGTAAAGGGCTCATATGGCTTTTGAATGTTTGGATGTGTTCTTCAATGTTTATGGTTTTTGGTGTCACAGGTAAAATATGCTACAAGAATACGGTAATTGGACATCGAATATCAGAAAAACATTAGTTTTTTTTCCATGTCATAAGGGATCCACTGGCATTGTCAAACTCTTAACACGTTTTGATCTTGTTAGCAATGGATCCTTTAACTCTATTATTTTCATCTTGTGAGCAGTGGATCCTTTTTTTTATAAGCGAGCAGTGGATCCTTTAATTGTATTATTTTCATATTATTCGGCTATAGTACCTCTTGTAGGTTTTCTTCATTACTGCATCTTATTCCTCAAGTTTTCTATCAGGTTTTAGATGAGGCCGATAAATTGTTGAATGATGAGTTCGAGAAATCGATTGATGACATTTTAAGTGTTGTTCCTCGTGAGCGGAGAACGTATCTATTTTCTGCTACAATGACGAAAAAGGTGTGTTGAATATACTTATGGTTGCTACAGGGTTATGTTGATTTCTACAACTCTTTTATATTATATAGCTTTATTAGCAGTATTTTCTTGGTGATGCCTAGAAAAGGGTTGCAGGAGAAGCACATGTGCGGCCCAGTTGAAAAGATAGTTGTTTTCTTCCTGCATATACACACACGCTTAAATGAATATATATTTGGGATTAGATGCGAAAGATCTGTTTTTCAGGTCGGTTGAAACGTTGGTTTATTGACACTGGTTGGTGTTTTAGGTTAAGAAGCTTCAAAGGGCTTGTTTAAGAAATCCTGTGAAGGTAATGAGAATTATTCCTCGTTTCTTGATTTCAGTTTTTTTTCAGTAGTCTTTGTGATGGCTTGTAACACTCACCAGTCACTGGATTATTTCAGATTGAAGTGGCATCTAAGTATTCTACTGTTGACACACTAAAGCAGCACTTCTGCTTTCTCCCTGCTAAGTACAAGGTTGTCCTTTTCCCTCTGTTAAACTTATTCTCAAGTTCTTATTCTGAAGATTGCGTATATGAGAGTATTAGGGCTGGTGATTAGCGCCAGGGATGGAGCTAGGGGGGACCAGGGCTCCCCCAGCCCCCCCTCCCAAAATCAATGATAAAAAAATTCTCTCGAGGAAAAAAAATATTTTGCTAATGATTTTTTTTTTACTTTTTTTTTCATTTTGGCCCCCCAAAAATTATTTGTGTAACCGACCCCCCCCCTAATGTCTAATCCTGACTTCGTCCCTGATTAGTGCCAATAAATTAAACAAGTAGTAGGCCATTCTTTTGTGTGAGGGGCTTCTGTGATTCCTTCATCTTAGATGTAGGGATATTAAAAAAAAACATGAATTAGCCCTTATCTTTTATGTGCACGTATGCAATGTGTAAGTGACATGAAGCATGTCTCAAGATATGCCACCAGAAGGCGTGCTTTTCTTGGTGACCATGAAATATATTTTCGAGTGAGATGTTGTAAACCAAGAATTTAGGAATTTTGATCATGCCATGCTCCTTGGAGCGTGATTTGCCATACACTGGTTCTTTGCATAATTGTTGTTGTCATTTGTTGTTGGCCTTGTGTTTTTACTTGTATAAATACTTTTTTAATGTATTTACAGGAATGCTACCTTGTATATACTTTGAATAACAAGTCTGGAGTTTCATCAATGGTTTTTACACGTACCTGTGATGCGACGGATTTTGTTGCCCTGATTCTTCGAAATCTTGGATTTAGGGCTATTCCAATTAATGGTAAAATGACACAGGTACTCTATAGTAGTTTAATTTAACTAGAAAAATATTGAGTTCCAGAAGCTTTAATGATGTTGGTTTTTCATTTTCATCTTCCCTTATCTTCTTTTTTGAGTTTATTCTTTCTTTCTTTGCCGATGTTATGTCAATGTTGCAACACCATTTTTGTTGGGCTCTTTTGACAGTCAAAGAGACTTGGAGCCTTGAATAAGTTCAAGGCTGGAGAATGCAATATTCTTGTCTGTACTGATGTGGCAAGTAGAGGACTTGACATTCCATCTGTTGATGTTGTCATCAATTACGATATCCCTGAGAACCCTAAGGTTTGACTTTCCTCTTAATTAGCCCCCCATTTCTATGTTTATTTGACATTTCTAGGATATTTCCTTTCTAGATCTATCTTGACTATTAACAGACATAGTGGATCTGTTGTGCATTGCAGCCCCTTTAGTATGAAACTTTTATTTATTATAAGAATTTGCTCCATTTTTTCGGGGATTTTGAGAGGTAGCACAAAGATTGCTTTCTGAAGCAGTTGTACTTCTTTAAACCTTTTGAAAGTTTGAGCCTTCACAATCTGGCCCTTTTGAATCTTTGTACTTACCTAAAATTCGTATATTGTGCTTAACCTTTAGACCCTGCAACTTGAAATTTTGCTAGCCGGCTGTTGACTGTATTCTACTTAAGCTCTCTTTTTTATTGAGTGGTAGTTTGAACTTTGTCAGCTTTCTTTCTTCCAAAAAAGACCTGGAGAGGTTGAATAGTCTTTAGATTGCCCCGAATCTATTTTAGCATCTAAGATCAAGAGTATGTGACATTTTGATTGATGGTAGGAAAAATTCTTTTTAAGATTATGCATATGTTGACTTTTAGGTGTTCCGTAGTTAAATAGTTTCTTTCCTGTTATAGATTTGATTCATGAAGTGGCAGCTGATATGCCTTACTGCCCATTTCCACCCATCCCCACTCCTTGGAAATGTCCATTTCTTGCAGGCAATGGTGTCTAGCATTGTTTTCCTCTTTTTTATTATTTCCTTAATGTTCTAAAATTTTGGATTTATCACACTACTTACTGGAGCCATGCATCTAGATTCTCTCTTGTAATTGCTTCTGATATTATTCAGATGATAAACTATCAAATGTATTGCGTAAGGAAGCTTTGAGGCTTTATTTTTGCTTGTTCTATATAGCTTGGTTTGCTAATAACGAGTTGCTGACAGGATTATATCCATCGAGTAGGAAGAACTGCTCGTGCAGGACGATCGGGCCTTGCAATCTCTTTGGTGAATCAGTATCAGCTGCAGTTCCTTTTACAGATAGAAAAATTTCTTGGTAGGCAATACATGCAATTATTGTATAGAGAGTTATTGTAAAGTGGGAGTCTCTCAAAAACCAATTCCTCCGTGTTTCAGGTAAGAAGTTGTCGCCGATTCCATTTCAGGAAGAAGAAGTCTTGCTATTGATGGAGAGTGTCACTGCAGCCAAAAGTATATCCCTAACGGTACGAACTTATATTAAGGTGATATTTTAATGTAAAATAATTTATGAATGACTGAGATCACGACTACTGTACTGTCTGCAGTAGGGTGGGATATAGTTGCGTCTGGTTCATCCCGTAATATGTATTGATGGCCTTTGATTTAGTGCAAGTCGCTCTACTATATACAGACAATATTGGTATAAAAAGAAAAGAACAGAAAATCCATTACTTAGAAACCTTTTGTTAAACTTCTAGTGTTTCCCTATGTTGGTAGAATTTCTGATGTTTCATCATTGGATACATGTTTCTCTAATTATACTGCGTGAGTCTTTGTTATTAAAGTACAGTGCAACGTAATTTACTTTTGTAGTTATATTGTTGTCGCCAGTTGGGGATTGTTGTCTGATTGTTAATTGTTTCTTAAGGACTTCTTCGAAAATATATTGCAGAAAAAACCTTGGACCATTTATTATACGAGTAAAGTTGTATGGTTAAAGTGCCTAACATGCCCCACCACCTAGCTATTTTGAATCCATCTTGTCTCGAGCCGAATCTCTTTACTAAGGTGGATCAGCTCATTAACTGGGATAACTCAAGCTGGAAGCGCAATATTGTTCACACTTTATTCACCCCAGAATGTGCTAGAGAAATCTTGAATATCCCCATTTCCAGCTCATTTGAAGATGACTCTCTTTCTTGGGTCATAGCCCCCACTGGTAAATTTTCTGTGCAGTCTGCTTACTCTCTAGACCAAATTAATCGACTCTACTGCCGTCTTGGTTGGGAGCCTAAACACTGGAAAAAACTATGGTCTGGGAAAATCCAAGCTCGATTGGAAATTTTTATGTGGAAACTTGCTCATAATGCCCTCCCCTTTAGAGGGAAAATAGCTGCTGTCATGTCTTCTCCTAATGAGGATTTTTCTGCATGTCAGATTTGTTTTCAAGCAACTGAGACTGCAGAACATTTGTTTTTTCATTGCCTTCTTTCTCGCTTTATATGGAGAGAAAGTCCTTGGCCGCTTAATATTTCAGATCTTCATTCAATCTCGATCTCACATTGGATTTACATGATTTTTTACTCTCATCGCGAGTTGGGGATAGATAAGAGTGAAGAGAGATCATTTCTTTTATGGGCTGCCATTGCTATGGATTCCTTGTGGATGTTTAGAAATCTCTCTGTGCATAAGGGACTTAAGGTTGAACCCTTGGAAGTTAAGCGAGTTATTCATCGGAGGTTCTTGGAACACTCCTCAGCATGGATGGATAAAGAAATGGAACTTCAAGTTCGGTGGTCTCCACCTCCCCCTTCAAGTGTCAAGATCAACTTTGATGTTGCTTGTCGCCAAGGTTACTCCGTTCTTGCTGCTCTTTGTAGAGACCATGAGGGCAAATTACTCCAAGTTTGGACCAATGTCATCCCTGCTGTCCTACCTCTCTGGGGAGAAATTAAAGCTGCTCTTCTAGCTTGCCATCTTGCTGAGACTTATGAAGGTCTGACAGTCTTTCTTGAAGGAGATTCTTTGGTTGCTTGCTCGGCCATTCACTAGAATGCTAAGGATTTGGAGGGATACCTAGTGGAAGATTGCAAAGCTTGTCATGCTGCATTGTCATTACACCCTTTGTGGTCTCTATCTTGGATCCCTAGAAAGCAGAATAGACTTGCTCATAAAATAGCTAAGTGGGCGGCAATGACTAATCGTTCGGGGCTTATAGATTTAACTGTCATTCCTCCATCCATTCTGAAATGTGATTGGGCTTATAAGCCCCCCTAGCTGTACCTCTTTTCATCCATAGTTGTGAGCGTTTTTCGCAGCTATGGATGTTTTTTATCTTGGCTTAGAAAAAAAAAAAAAGTTGTATGGTTTTAAATTAGCAATTATCACTTCCTCTAAGGGGTTTAGGAGGTCGGTTATTGTGTGAGTGGAGAGTGTGTGTGAGTGTGCGAGTACACGGCTGAGATTAAATTGTGTGAAATCTAATGGCTGAAATAATGTCACGTCAATTAATGAAACTGGGTCGGATTCTCGGGTCGGATACATTAATTGACGTGTCATTGTTTCAGACATTAGATTTCACACAATCTAATCACAGCCGTGTACTCACACACTCACACACACTCTCCAATCACACAATAACTTTTGCCAGGGGTTTAGAATCATCATTTAAGGTGGGATCTCCAAAGTAATGCAGCTGCAGGATTTTTGCGAAGAAAACCAAGAAGAAAAAAATGAGAGGGGAGGTACTTGAGGGTTTTACTGAAGTTTCTCGCATGTCTTTCCATAGAACCTGTAAGATGTCAACAAGGATAAACCTTCCTTTAGCATTGCATGGCTATCATTTCCTTGGGATAATTTAATCTATGGAAGTGCGACAATTCTAGGAGGGAGTATTAGACATGACTTGACTACGAGCACGAGCAGAAATAACCCTACTTGAAAATCAAGCTATCCAGGCCCAGCATCATACTAATCTACAGGTAGAAAGTGTTCAAGTTTGAAATCTGTAAATGGAGTCATTTTCGAATGAGAGTTTCACAAGGTCCTATGCCTTGTTATTTGGTTATTTTCCTTTCCTTCCCTCTAGAACTCCATAAAATGGCCATCAAGGTTGCTCCTCAAAATCTTGCAGCTATAGAATATCTGCTGTCTTTTCCTAGAGATCAAATTCTGGTTTCCAGGTTTTCCTAATTGGACTATTTTGGCTAGAAGTCCATGATGAATTATTTTTTCTACTTCAACTCCACCAGCTTGGTCACATTACTGTCATTATGACTAGGTTTTGTAAAATTTAATGAGCAATTTGATATTCTTATATATATATATATTGTAATACCATGTTTATGCTCTATCTATAGATAGTTCCGGCATTAAGTCGTGGTCATGGACTTTGGTTATGATTTCCTAATAGTTGTTGATGTTCTGAAATGTTAGTTAATTTGGGTGTGGGGTGGAAAGTGACTTCTATCAGACTGCATTTGAAATCTTGATTTTCCCCCTGCATTTCTCAATTCCTGATTTACCTCTTGGGTTTAGTTTTTGGAATCGGCTTCTTGATATACTAATGATGTTTAACTTACCAGCGTCCAAGTAATTGCACATACCCTGAAAATTCCTGCGCCTTGTAGCCTTTCTAGTTGCTTGATTCTCTGTTTGAACTAGTTTAGCTCTAAATGATGTTTAGGCTGGGAATATTCTATCGACTGTATGGAGTAACTTAAATATTGTACTTCATATAGTTTGGCTTAATTATTCCACTGGTCACCGTGGTATTTCGAAATTTCAAACTGGTCCTCAGGGTATTTTTCATCCTGAAAATAATCTTTGTGGAATATTACTATGCAAATACAGCCTTTTCTGTCAACTGGTGTCTGGATCTGGACTGCAAAGTCTTAAGTGGCTAACGGGGAATACGTCATAACCAATTTCAGACCTCTACATTTCAATTAAAGTGGTTAAAAAATTAACGTGTCACCTCTGCATGATATATTTGATCTAGCTGGGACCTCCAATCTGATGTAGCAGTATACAGGGGGTGACACTCATTAATTTTTTACTACTGGGAATGGACACATGGAGGTCTGATATTAGTTATAATATGTCCCCATTAGCGACGTAAACTTTGCTGTCTAGATGTAGGTGCCAGTTGTTGGAAAGTACTGTATGGAATAGTAATATTGCATACGGACTACTTTAGGACGAAAAATACCTTACAGAACAGTTTGATATTTCAAAATACTACAGGAACCAAAGTAGTAATTAAGCCATGAAGCTTTGCCACTGTGTGGTGTACATTTTCTTTCTATAAGTATATATGTGCTTTAGCTATTAACCAATCTATTGTCCTCTTTTGGTGGTATCTTATTTTTACAGAGAATCAAAGAATCTGGAGTCCATAAATCGAAAAGGCGGGGAAGAGATGATGTTGAGGAGGATATTTCCAAACACATGGGCGTGAAGAATGGGAAGAAGTTTAAGAAGATGAGAAAATGAATTTAACAGTCCCGCCCTTTTGTAGGTTGAAAAAGCTTAGGCCGTTTAAACGTGTAGAGGCCTTAAATCAAGGCCCTTATTATTGGAGTAATTGGCTTTTAAGCCGAAGGTCCTAGAGGAGGGAGGGTCCTTGTGTCTTGAAAATGATCGTGTACAGGTCTGCTGAACCGCATGCTTGACATCATCCCTTTCCCTCTTTTTTGGGATGGTACGGAAGTACTAAATTTATAGTTTTTAATGGCTGTCCTCAAAACTTTCTGCCTTCATATGGGGAAAGCCACCACTAATAGATGTTGCCTTAGAGTTTAGGCGAACACGGATGGTAAATGGAAGAGAGCATATCTATTAACTACCTGCAATGTACTTATGGAGGGGCTCTGATAATGTGATAAATTATGAAGGTTTTCTATCTGTCACTGGTCTATTGCTCCTCTCATCCAGGATATCAAATCTCTTTTGATGGATCATGTTATTTGTAAGTTTTTTTCATTCTTGTCGTAGCACTAAGACGTTGGCCGATAACTTAGCTTGGGCGGCGAGAATTGTGTTGGGAACATTCCCTCTCTGTATTCCTCTAGAGATTGCTGTGACAACCCCCCTTCCCGGTCATGGGAGTTGATTGTGTATGAATTATTTGCTCAGAGGAAAAAAATTGATCAAGCTTAAAATATGCTCGAGAAAACTCCATTAGTGTTTCAAATCCATACTAGTAGTTGTGTTTAGTCAGTGAGTGTTAGAATATTTTAAGCATAAATACACTCAGTCTTGTGGTATAAGGAAGTTGCAAATTAGTCCATGTAATAAGGTTTCTATTAGAAATATATCATTTCTTTCATCTTCTCCTCTCTCATTAACGGCAAATACTAGTGAATTACAAGGTCTACTTGGGCACGTAACGCATCGTGGTTAGTAATGACTAGCATTTATCGTTAATGAAAGAGATGAAGATGGATGGAGGGGTGTGTTTCTAATAGAATTTTTACCACAGGAACTAATTCGCAACTTTCTTTACTCTTGGGATTAATTTGTAACTTTCTTATAATGTTGCATTTAAGCCAATTTTTTTACCTGCTATGTGAATTTGTAGCTTGAAGTCATTGATTAGTTGATTTGGATGTTAGTGGGCGACAGAATACAATCCAATGTGGAGTTTTGTTATTGGCAATAATTTTAGCAGTGTAGATGTTCTTAGCTTTCTTTTTCGTTCTAAGCAAATGACTGCATCAATTAGCAATAGAAAATAAGTGCAAATGGAGAGACGAATCAAATTACAACACCTTGCCTCCTCTCGCACGGAGTGTGAAAAGAAAGTCAATATGAGATGAGTGAGTTATATAAAGATTAAATTTCACATTGAGATCTTACAAGGTAGAGTTGGCCTTATAAGGATTCTAAGGAATTTCAAGAGTAATTTTAACTAGTTCTTTTGAAATCAAAGTATAGATGTTGAAATTCTCGATTCAATGAAGTTTATGAGTCTAAAAATAATGTATCCCATTAATCAAGCCTAAAAATAAGGCATACCCCAGTCTTAAGTGGACTAGGCATGTTAAAAACTTTGCAAATACGGTTTTCTTTGGTTATGTCCATTTACGCTATAAACGGTAAAAAAAAGAATAGCTAGTTCTTGATGGCCTGCAAATTAATTATTATAAACAGCTGTCAGCAAGGCTTTGGTGCAGTTGGTACCACCCATTGTTTACTAACTTCAAGTTGCTTGCGAAAGTAAAGCTTAACCTTGAGTCTAGTGGACGAGCTTGGGACTCTATGGTAGTCTTGCTAGTGTTATGGTAACGGACTTATCCATTGGGCAATAACTATGGCTCAAACTGAACATTCTACAGCGGGAGGTGCTACTATGATCACATTCAGAGAGGTTGTCACGCTGGTTGCCCCCTCCCCTTTTTGCTTAAAAATAATAATATAAAGAGCTACGAATTATGGTAAAAATTTGGATAGATATCTAGGATATAAACAAGTATTTTAATTTTTGATAGCTTATAAAATTCATTTAATCGATGAGATTCTGTAGTTCATTTGAGTAAAGAGCTCATTAAAACCTCTACATAATTTTACGAAAAGTTGGAACATTTTCTAAAAAAATGAGACTATTGACATGCATTGTAACGTGGCGAATTGTGCGGGTCAGCGTCGTGCTCCACCGGTGTACATGGCGAACTAAACACATGTCGTGTGTTGTGGTAGGTTGGTTGGATTCGTTGGTAACTTGGCAGTGCTTTCGCTGTGAGTATGAGATTGGACAGAGAAGGCGTTACTTTGAAACAAAGTGAAACCCACGTGAATTTTTTAACTCAAGAACCTAAAATTTAAAAAGGGTACAAAATTTATGATTATAATTGAATTTTCTTCAATTCTAAAATTTAATACATGAAGAATGACCTAACACTCGTTTAAACACAAAACAACTATGGGAAATAACCATCAAATCTATTTTCTTGAAAGATTATATGAACTAATATCTTCTTAAATTTGTTCTTCTATCAATTAAGAAAGATAATTTATTGTAAGAGAACTATTTGGATGAGTGGAAATTCTTTTAAAATTTATTTACAAACTCCAATAAAAACTACATTACTACTACTAATATTATTACATAGCATTAAATATTATAATACATGTTCATAGATTGAAATTCTTTGCAATTCTTTGTTGCACGGTAGAATTTAGAGAGAAATAGACACAACAGTGAACCTTATAAGGCTCATGCTACTCGAAACTATATATGAGTAGATATGAGCAGCATTAAAATGTTGTTTGACTATAAAATTTTAGTAAAAATTTATCAAAATTTTGTGAAAATTTTATGTTGGTGTTAAAAATGAGATGTATTGGAATTGGTGAATGAGTGATAAAAGTAAAAGTAAAGTTTTGAAGTGTTTGATAAAAGTAAAATTTTTTAAAAATTTTACCGACCAAATGCCATGTAAATGGTGTTGTTGTATCTATATTTCTATTTCTATTTCTATAATACAATTAAAGAGAATCTTGATCTATGTTGATACATGATTTGAAATATCAGATAGCTTAAGATTCGAAATCTCTTTAATTTCTAGCTTGAATTAGACGATTCAATTAATTTATTGTGTATTTTAGTATTATTCAAGCTTTTAAAGCTAACTCGCCAACGGTTATCATTTCTAAACCAAAACAAACGGCGTCGTCGAAGCCGGGCCTTTCGTTCAGGGACTCGGTCCTTTGACTTCACAAAACCTTCCCCTGCATGCTCCTCGGTCCTCACTCAGATCTCATTCTCTTTACCTTTCTCTGCAATCCGTGTTCCGAATTCACCCCAAAATGCTGAGTCGACTCGTCCTTTTTCTCTCTGTCACTGCTCTCCTCCTGTTCTCCTCATTCTCTCCAACCCTCTCCAAGGACGTTGTAGACGATGACGAAGACCTCAGCTTCCTCGAAGAAGCAGACGACCACTCCCACGTCGACCACTCGGATCCGGACCATTTGGACGAATACGCCGCCGATGACGACGATTTCGAGAATTTGTCCGATTTCGACGATTCGGCCTACGAGGACGAGTACAAGGAGCCGGAAGTGGACGACAAGGACGTCGTCGTGTTGAAGGAGGGGAATTTCAGCAAGTTCCTGGAGAAGAACCAGCACGTTATGGTGGAGTTCTATGCACCGTGGTGCGGGCACTGCCAGGCGCTGGCGCCGGAGTATGCTACTGCGGCAACTGAGCTCAAGGGCGAGGATGTGGCCTTGGCGAAGGTGGACGCGACGGAGGAGAACGAGTTGGCTCAGGAGTACGATGTTCAGGGTTTTCCGACTGTCTTGTTTTTCGTTGATGGGGTTCACAAACCTTACACCGGCCAGCGGAACAAGTAAGTGAAGTTAATTTCTCTATAATTGGGGTCGATCTAGTGTGGTTTTTCTAGGTGTGGCCCTGTTTGGTTCCTGAGAACCGTTGGAATTGGGACCAAAGCAAAGTGCTTGTTTCAACTAATTGTTTTTCTACTTAATATGAGACCTAGACACGACGTTCAATATTTGTGTTTTTTCTCCCCTTCTATCAGTTGGTAAATGGAGAAATGATATTAATGTCTGTGATTTTCCGTCCTTTTTTTCATGTTATGGATAAATTCATAAATATTTATTTAGTTTACTATTATATGTTTTGTTGTGAGGTAGGTCACTAGATCGAAGCAGTTTGGCTAAGAAGTAGTTATAATTAAAATAAATTTATAGAAAGGGAGCTTCTTGTTGTTTCCAGTGTAGTCGCGTGTGACATGCAGATGACTTTTTGGTTTGAAATTGCAGAGATGCTATAGTGACCTGGATTAAGAAGAAGATAGGACCGGGTGTACAGAACATAACTACATTGGATGATGCTGAGGGCATATTGACTTCCGAAAGCAAAGCTGTTTTGGGCTACCTCAACTCTTTGGTGGTAAGTTTTTGTATCTGCATTGTATCACGATTTTTATTTTCTTCCACTCCTACTGCTCAATTTTGGCTGTTTACTACATGTTTTCATGATCGTAGTGGGTTGATGTTCTTTCCTCCCATGCCGTGTTGACTTCCTGAAATGTAAAAGGGATTGGTGTTGGTAGAAGATTTTCTTTTATAGCTGTTACTTAAATAATACTTTCTCCAAGCTGTGACTAAGAAGTTGGGGAATGGCATAGCCAGTTACCAATGCTGACTCTTGAGAGTTTGTTTTCTCGAGTGAGTAATGATACACGCAAAAATAGAAAACCTATCTTACAAAATGGCATAGCAACTTACGAGGCAGAGCTATGCCAGACCTTTTTCAAATATGTTGTAACCAACGAATGCTCAGGGAACTCTTATTAGATTTAGCATTTTCATTTCATAAACAAGAGGCTAAATTATTGTCGCAATAAGCTCCTGTAGTAACTGTTGGAATTGGATATTCCTGTGATTTCATGACCTGCCGTGACCTGTCCTTTTAAAACAGGGTCCTGAGAGTGAGGAGTTTGCCGCTGCTTCAAAGATTGAAGATGATGTCAACTTTTACCAAACTGTTAATCCCGATATAGCAAAGCTTTTCCATGTTGACCCTGAAGTTAAACGCCCTGCACTGGTCCTTCTTAAGAAGGAGGCTGAGAAGTTGAGCTACTTTGGTTAGTTTCTTTACAGCTATCATTGAGGATGTAAATCTCAAATTCAATTTGTTCGGTGCGTGATAACATCCAATTCTTCATTTCTACAGATGGTCAATTTGTTAAATCTGCAATAGCTGATTTTGTATTTGCCAACAAGCTTCCGTTGGTTACAACTTTTACTAGGGAAAGTGCCCCTGCAATTTTTGAAAGTCCCATTAAGAGACAGGCAAGTCGGTGCTTGTGTGTATGTCATATTAAGTTTGACTCAGGGTAACGCTTTGTTTAGAGGTTCAGATTTTAACAATTCTCCCCTCTCCCCCCCATTCTCAGCTGTTGCTATTTGCCACTTCAAATGACTCGGAGAAGGTTGTCCCAATCTTTAAGGAGGCAGCAAAGTTTTTCAAAGGAAAGGTATGATAAAAAAAATAAATGTATTCAAATACTGTGCACGAGTTTAGAGAAGCAGTTAGAAATTGATTTTGTAGAATCAGTCAACTGAATATGAAGAAATATTGAAACACTTTTAGGGAGAGTTTCATGTTTGAAAAAAAGTACTAGCCATATGTTTTGTGTTTTTTTTTCCCCTTGAGAGGAGCAAAACAAAGAAGGTGACAAAACACTAAAAACCACTTTTACGAGGCAACAGGTTTCTACCACGGAGTCCTATCAACTTTGTGGAGGTTGTCTTGAATTGAATTAGAGGAAACAACCAATTGGATGATTGATCTGGGATCAAGAAGATTGGTGTGGTGAAAGTTAAGAAGGGATTGATGTATGAACGGCATCTGAACTGATTTGTTCGTTCCCCCTGCTGACATCCACGTCATTATTCTGTACTCAAGAAATGAGATCTAGGTTTTCCATCTACTTAATGCAGATATTTTATGGTTAATTGCAGCTTATATTTGTGTATGTGGAAATGGATAACGAAGATGTTGGAAGGCCTGTTTCAGATTATTTTGGTGTCAGTGGCGATGGTCCCACGGTATTGTTTTCCAAACCTTCTTCGATTCCAATCTTTTTATGTGTGTACGACCCACACGTGTGCATACCTCCATTCATAGATAGTAACATTTTTAAAAACACAGATTCTTGCTTACACCGGAAATGATGATGCCAAGAAATATGTACTGGCTCAGGAAGTGACCTTGGATAACATCAAGGTTAAAACTCTCCTTGTTCCTGTCTTGCATTGTGTATCGCTGTTGGCTGGGAATAGAAATGTGCATGCTCAAGTTACTTTCTTGTTACTTTTTTATGTGCTTGGAAGAGGCATGCTTTTAGCTTAACATTATGAATGTTTGGTCTTTCAGGCTTTCGGGGAGGACTTCCTGGAAGACAAGTTAAAACCTTTCTTTAAGTCGGATCCAATCCCTGAGACTGTAAGTTATCTTCATTTTCTAGCTGATTGATTTTTTGTTATGGTGCTCTAATCTATATTATATGCTCCGACCAACTCAGAATGATGAGGATGTGAAGATAGTGGTTGGGAATAACTTTGATGAAATTGTTCTGGATGAGTCAAAGGACGTTCTCCTTGAGGTATCGTCAGAACCCAATCAACTAATATTAGATGAGTGCCATTGTATGGGGCTGATCTTAGCCTATGATTGCTTTTCCAGATTTATGCTCCTTGGTGTGGGCATTGCCAAGCACTGGAGCCAACATACGAAAAGCTAGCCAGACATCTACGTGGCATTGAATCTCTTGTTATAGCCAAGATGGATGGAACAACAAATGAGCATCACAGGGCAAAGGTAATACCAATATAAGATCTTGTGTTGGCGAACAATGAATCAATGCAAATGACAACTGGAATAAGTTACTGGCCCTCATAAAAATAGAAAGTAAAAGATTAGGGCCCAAGATCTCTGTTCCTTAATCAAGCAGTAGGTTCCTGGTTCCCTGGTGATATAGCAAGTGTGTATGAAAACCCTTTTTAAAGACCAGCTGTTATACATGTTTAATGCATTACAACACTTCTATATCATAGTCTATGATCAAAATTTAATCCAAGGGAACATTGTCCTTAGCGGCTTTTCCATTGTTTTTGCAGGCTGATGGCTTCCCCACGCTTCTTTTCTTCCCTGCAGGAAATAAGAGCTTTGATCCAGTAAGTGGCATTTGAGGGTTAAATAATATATATGTTTTGTCTGTTCTTTTTATTTTTGGTATGCTTTCTGTTCTGCTTGTGTAGATATTATGTTCAGTTTGTATATTTATATAATGGAGAATATTTGGTTCTTTGGTGTCGGCAGATTACTGTAGATGGCGATCGTACAGTAGTGGCATTCTATAAATTCCTCAAGAAACATGCATCAATTCCTTTCAAGCTCCAGAAACCAACCTCAGCGTCAAATTCTGAGACTTCTGATGTGAATGAGATCCATGAGAGCAGCACCAATGATTTGAAGGATGAACTATGAGACTCATACTGGCCATCCTATCTGGTAGATATCTTGCATCTGCCATCAGAGAGGTAGAAAAGGAATAGTTTTCATATATAGACGAAGACAGAGTGACTGGAGAAAGAAAATATCACAATCATCCCACTTCTTCCCCCCACCAAAAAAAAAAGTAGTTAGTTTAAGTTTTGCATGTGCTATTTATGTTTGGAGGTTTTGCTGATGGACTTAATAAAAATCCCCAATCTTTATTTTCCCGGATTAATGAGGATGTTTGGGTGAAGGAAGGTGTAGGGAAGGGGATGAGGGTTAGGGATTGGGAGCAAAGGGGGAGTTGTCACAGCGTTGCAAATGTTCGGTCACTACAAAAATTAGATTTTATTTGTTAATTTGTTTTATTAGACTTCGTAAGTTTTGAAAAGAATCAATTCTTGTCCTTCCTTCGATGATTTGGCCGGGGACCAAAATCATATGGACTGATTACTCTCTTGAAGAAAAAATTAGAAAAAAAAATAAGTATAAAATAGAACAGAATTTTATATTTTTATTAAGAAAATATTATTTCTTTTTTTGTATACTTTTTTAAAAAAAAAAAATTGAACTGTAACTGCATTTGTTAAACAACAATTTTAATAAAATTTTATTCTTATCAACTATACTTCAAAATTTTTTACTTTTACTACTCATTCACCAATTCCAATATCACCTCTTTTATAACACCAAAACAAAATTTTAATAAAATTTTGATAGAAGTTTTAAAACAAACTTACTGTTAATGTTTTTAGTAATTTTTTGTGGCCTATTTGGATTATTTTTCTGTAATTTAACTGTCAAAATCGAATGAGAGTAATGATTGATGTCTTTTAATTTAGAGTGATTAATTATATAAATTAGAAATTATGTATCTTGAAACTTTGTCATCTATATTATTGATTTAGTGACATTTCGTTACTCAACTATCATATTCTTATTGATCGCACCACGGCAAGACTTCTATAAAGTCGAGTTTGATTTTGGCCTAGATATGGGACATGTTTTTCCTAAAAAAAATTAACATAGAAATTCACTACATAACATCTAAAATTTCAAAAATTTATCTCACTAATATTTTCACACAAATTCTAATACTTTTTTTAAAAAAATATTATCTAATTTTCGATAATAAAACAGGCAAAAAGGGTTGACGCTACTCAACAGACGTTTGACTTCACACACATATATAAATGTTTATTTTAATTATTTATTTATTTCAGCCGCACTTCGTGAATAATAAGTGTCCAAACACTCTTTATAAATATCATTATTTAAATAAGGCCCCCATAATATTTAAAGTATGTATATTATGTACATGCATGCATACCGGTGACAAAATGTATGATGAATTATGAGGAATTTTTTTATTGATAATGTTAAATAACTGACTCATTCAAAAAGCTCAACTGATTCGAGTCTTGAGAGTAGTTTAATTCAATTATTTAATTTATGTCCCCATCACTATGTCACTGTGGGTCGGATTTTGTTGTTTTTTTTTGTAAATATGCATGGGATTCGCTTTAATAGTTATATATACTGTTTTGTGCCTTTTACGGAAAGGATTAGGCATCCTGAAAAATTAGAACTTCATGGGGAACAAAACGAAAGGATTAAACAAATAAAGCATTTGAAAAGAGAATGTAGTTAAGGGCAAAAATGATGTCTTTAGGGGTAATATTGTCATACTTTGCCTCCTAATTATTGAGAAAAATTAATTTCGCCCACTAATTATGAAAAGAGTGAGATTAAGGATATTAACTTCGCCAGATTATGGAGTAATATCATAATTCAAAAGTTATAAGAAGTAAATCCTCTTTTTCATAATCAAAGGGGCGAGATTGACTTTATAATATTCAATCGTCTTTTTCATAATTCAAGCGCCGCATTCATAGTTGATTACGTATCCAACGGCAAATATTAATAAGAATAAAATAAGTTTTAGAAATTCCTTATTTTCAATGGACAGGTAGGAGGAATATCTTTAAATTTAACTAAATTAGCTTCCAATAGGACTCCATTGAAACCATATTAATTGGGCCCCCTGAAGCGGTTTACTTAAATTACTCCGGACTCTACTAATCGCGCTGTGAAATTCGGACGGGTCTATTTTTCTGTCTTCCTGTAACACTGTTGAGCAAGGGGTCACAGTTGGCCTTTGGCGCACCGGATATACTCGAGCCGATCAGTTGGCAAGTGACATTTTTATTTTTATTTTGGGTAAGTTGTCAGCCTTGGAAGTGTATTTTTTTTTTGTTGGAATCGTTTTTGAAGGGGTCAATATAAAAAAGATTAAAAAATAAAGCCTAAATTTAAAATTATTTTCTTACTTTTTGGGGTAATGGCTTGGGCTTGCTTTCACTGACCAATTCATAACCGGCTTACTGAGATGCTAAGCTAGGGCTGTACATTCAGGATGGTGATGGATTATTGTGACCCTTACCACAAATCTAAAGACCTCAACAAAAATTTGAAAATTTTAATGAAAATCTTTAAATTGCAATAAAATAATCTAATCGCAATTAAAATTAAATTATCAAACTATTTTATTGTAAATTAAGTGCCACATAGTTTTGGCTCCAATGAACCCCTCCTCAAAAAATTTCTAAAGCTAACATTTTTGTTAATTTATCATAAAGTGATGTTTGAGAAACAACAATTTTAAGTTTGTAAAAGAAAATTTTGAGTTTGGTTTTTTAATGAATTTGTAAAAAGTTGACGAAAAAGTTTAAGAATGTATAATTGTAAAATGATTTATATTAGAGTAGGTTAAAAAGTAGGAAAGAAATTTGATGAATTTTTTAAATAAAAAGTAATTAAATTTTATTAAAAAGTAAGTTGAGAGAATATTTGATTAATTTTTTTAATAAAAAAGTGTTAAAGTTGGTGTAAAAAATATTGAAACTTTATGTTTAAAATTTTAATGTTTAGGTGTAAAAATTTTTACTTTTGAATTTGGCTAGAAAGTAACCAAAGGGTTCATCTAAGGGATCAATTCCCAATAACAACAATAATATATTACTGAAAAACTGCAATAATAATACTTATAAACTACCATTTCTTTTTACAATGTGTCATTGTTGTTTCAATCTATTTTGCCTGTTAATACTAGGGCTGTCCGAAAAATCGGTTGGACCGGTCAAACAGGACCGGTTTTGGCCAACCCAGACTAAGATCGGTGTACTCTGGTCCGGTTTCGGGTTACCCATATGAAAAACTAGAACCGGAGTATACCACTCCAAAGCGGTACAAAAAAAAACCAAAAAAGGCCTAAAAAGGAAAAAAAATGCTAAGAGACTCAACCCAAAAAAGACCCAAAATGACATGGCCCAAACTAGCGGTGAAACCGGAGACTGGACTGGACCGGACCGGTTCTATTAGAATGACCGGTCCGATATACTCACTTCACAAAATGTCCGGTTTGACCGGCCGGACCGGACCGAACAGGCCAATGGACAGCCCTAGTTAATACTATTTAAGGAACAAATTGCAAAAGTTGTTAATTTAATGAATCAATTACCAACAATTATAACTAGGGGCCTCCAATGTGAGGTATATTTTGAGGGAGAGATTGAATTACCAACAATGATATCAAAGTGAGTTCGGTTATTATGCTAAATACTATTATGCTGAGCATGCTGAGCGACGCTTGAGATTAAAAATTGAAAATCCGACGGCTGTGGTTAAACACACCATTTAAAACATTCAAAACATTTTTAATTGATGTGGCCTGATCTGAACCCTTGAATTTTAAAGATTTTAATTTGAACCGTCGCTCAACATTCTCAGCACAATAGTGCTTAGCATAATAACGAGACTCATCAAAGTGATGTGTTTAAAACTATTTTTTGGCTAATCTTAGAATAATTTTTCCATCTAAATATGTATTTAATGTTAAAAGCAATATGCCCCTTGTTTGTCATGTCACAAATTTTTATGAGAAAATGTTTAGAATTTAACTTTAGCCTAATTACTCCATCGGTTACTGAGGTATCACGAAATTCAAACTTACTCCATTATTTCCTAGGGAATTTAACATTATGTATTTGATTCTTTATGTCATCGGAGTATAGTAGCTGGATGGAAATGTTAAATAATTGAGTCATTCAAAACAATTTAACTAATTGTAAGAGTTGAATTTAATTATTTAATCTATGTAATGTGGGTCCGATTTTTTTAAAATATGGATCGAATTAAAACAATTATTAGTTATATATATAATACGTATAATATTTAATAAATATAGAATTAGAAATTTAATTAAAATAATTAAAAGGGTTAAACCAAAACTTTTTGCTTTGATATTATATTAAATTAATTTAGGAACATCTTCAATTTGTTACTAAATAAAAATAACAAAAACATACATTTAATGTAGCTATAGCTCATATTGATCGGTACTTCATGGGGATTGGGGAGCATTAGGAAAGGATTAATTACTCAAGTCCTTGCTAAATCGCATTCATTGTTAAGTACATATCGAATGATATGGCTCCAAAGGCAAACCGCAAAAATTAATAATAATTTTTAAATTTTCCTTATTTTCAATGGACAGCCAGGAGGAATATCTTTAAATTAAATTAATTAACTTCCAATAGGACTCTTATTGAAACCATACTAATTGGGCCCCGAGCACGTGAGTCCACGTGCTGAGTAATAAAACAGAAGACCCTAAGACCATGACGGGTTATCGAAATGATCAAACTAATTTATCCATAAATTAATAACTACATAGTTTTGGCCCCAAAGAAATCCCTTCTTAAAAAATGTCTAAAGCTAACATTTTTGGCAATTTATCCGTAAATTAAGAAAGTTTTGGCCCGAAAGGAACCCAAAGGGTTAGTCGAGGGATCAATCCCCATAACCTCAAGAATATATTACTGAAATCTCGGCATTAAAGCGAACTTCCACGTGTTGTTAAGCATGCAGAAATCCTGTCTCTTTCCCGCCGTCTATACAGCAGCCTATCAATAAACGACACGACACTCCCTTACCACCCGTTTAAAACCGACCTTTACTCTGTTTCAATTTTTAAACTCAAACACTACCCAGCGATTATCGTCTCCCGCACTCTTTATCCTCCACACCCTTCTTTGCTCTTTTTCACGCTGTTCACTTTCGTTCCCGTCAATTTAGGTCATTTTTCCTTTTCTCTCATCCCGAGGTCACATCCTTCTCTCAACCAGTCTTTTACTTCCTCAGATCGAACAGTCTTTTTTTTCCCCTACTTCCCCCAGATCTACCGCATTCCTGTTTGGTTAATCTCTTTCCTATATTACTACTTTCCCCTTCATCTCTCTCAGATCCAAGATATTAATCTTTCTCTCTCAATGGCGAAACTTCCGCAATTCTGTCTCGCTCTGCTCTTGGCGTTGACCTTGGTGGGATTATCCGTATCTGTACCTTCACCGGGCCCGGCGCCCACACCCGGGGCCGACGTACCGTCGCCAAATGCTCCGGTACCCGCCTTAACCGCTCCAACACCTGCTTCGGCCATTCCGCCGCCAGCTTCGTCTCCCCCAACCCCTCCTCTGACAGATCTCGCTCCAGGCTCGTCTCCGGCGACGCTTCCATCGATACCATCGGCTCTGGCTCTGGCTCCGGCTCCTAATGCATCCAACACTGGCGACGTCAACCACGACATGACTGCGGACGGCTCCAAGGGCTCTGGAGGAATGAGCGGGCGCAAGAAGGCCGGCATTGCGATCGGAGTGATATTGGCGGCCGGGGCTGTCGTAGTCGGAGGTGTGGTCTACAAGAAGCGCCGGGACAACATTCGTCGATCTCAGTACGGGTACGCGGCTATGAGAGAGATTCTGTAGGAAGGTGCTGATACAAAATTTTATGCTTATAGTAGAGAATATATAATTAAATTTTGTAGTTTACCGCCATGGGTTTTTTGTTATTATCGTCCTTATTAGTTTTTATTCAATACTTGTATTTGGGGATACATCTGAAATTGGATTTCATTATTTTGGATTTAATATGCCTTTTAGTTTTAGTTATACTCAATTTATACTGGCACAGTTCCATGACCTACTTAAAATTGATTACTGTTTTATGCACTTTTTGCTTTTCTGTTGATAGTAATTTACAATTTTTTTTATTTATGAGCAACATAATTTTTTTAAATTAAGGATAAATGCAAAATTAATTTACGTACTTCAAACTTGAATTAATACTTATAAGATAACAAAAATATAAAATTATTTTTTATTCACATATTAATATAACTCAATATTATTTATTTTATATATATTAATATAATTTTTATATCTATATTAATAAAAATTAAATATTATTTAAATCTTCGTATTATTCTTGTAATTCAACAAATTTTGAGGAGAAAGATATTCTTATACTGTGAGAAGGAAATGTCCTTATACTTCTGTTGGCAAACAAAATGGACGACAGTAATGGAGTTGCCAACTATCCACGTGGCCCCGTGTAAGTAGGGCCGTGTTAATGATTATTTTAGTTGTTTTCGGAGGGCAAAAGAGAGGTGGCTCGCCTTGTTATCTTATCATTTTGGAAAATGTGTAAATTCCGGTAATTGTTTCGAGCTGTCCGTGACAGAGGGCCAGCTGTGGCCTTTGGCTCATTCTTTTTTTTTTTTTTTTCAAAAAACTGAAAATAGATTAATATATTGAAAATATTACACAAAAAGGTCCGACCCATTAAATTTCCAGAAATTTCCAAATGCTAGAAAACAAAGACGAAGGTATGTGAACGGGTTCGATGTATGTTGGAGCACAGCAAGAAATGCTGTTGTTACTGCTCTTGAAGGGTTTAATAAGTCATGGCTATAAGTGTAATTATCAATTAACCGGAGATAATACTAGAATACATGCTATAAATTCAGATCTTATCCTCTAAAACGCAAGCGTGCACAATGTATTTCCCTGATCTGTTTCAATCTTTGCTTCCAATTTTCAGAAAGGTAGTGTTACAACTCTATTGTTATGGTGTTTGTCACGCCCCAAAATTTAACAATGGAATTATCATTCAAACAACTTTGAGACATCATCTCCTTTATTCTAAATAAAAATATCATCAAAACTTCAATACTTTAAAACATAAACTTGTACAAATTTCCAAACAATACTACTCCCGCCCGCATGCTATCTAATTATGATCCTTGACGAGTTCTTCAAAAATCTCTAAAGTGAGAAACAATAATAACAGAGTGAGTTCGACAACTCAGTAAACAAAGAATAAAAATATATATTCTTTTCTTTGAAAATAATAATCAATTCAGTTACTAGAAAATAGAATAGTTTTACCAGAAAATTCCTTCGGCATTAACAGTAAGCCACATTAACCCCTGTGGCATGGTTGTGCAACGACTTAACCGACGGTCAAACCGAATTAAGCCAACAGTAAGTGGAGTTTGCCCTACTAAGACTTAGCCACGTGCGCTAAGTGTGCACTAGGAAGAAACCTACACAGAAACCAATCCGAAAAATGAGTGCACTCAGTAATCAGTAAGTTGGTACCAACAACAACAGTAATAAGTAATCAGTAACAGAAGATTGTCTCGGGGTTTGAAAACAGTATATTATATAATATCAAAAATCAGAATTAGAAACAAAAATAATATTCATCAGAATACATAATCTTTGGAACAGTAATATAAACAAATCTTAGTATGTCTTTTGAAATTCCACATTTGTTTTAAGAATAACGTAAGCTTGAAATAAAACAATATTTTCTGCAAAATCTTTTATGAAAACATGTTCGTCATTTTCGAAGAAAAACAGTATAGTAGCTCCGCTTACCAAATTTACTTCAACAATCGAACCACCTTATAATCCATGTGTTGCAGCAACCCGAAAGAACCAAAGAAAATTGAGAAACACAACAATGGCCGAAATTGATAAAGAGAGAGAGAGATCTCAAAATGGAGAAGAACCCAAAATTTAGTGGTGTGCTCAAACATCCAAACAAACTCCCTTTTATAGGCGTTGAGGCTTAACCACAAGGCAAATGATGAGTCTCAACGTTTTAAATCGAAATCCAACTGACGTCCTTCTATTACCCCCACGTTATTGACATTAATCGCATAAAACCATCAAGAACCATGAAGAAAATCGTTAAGGAGATTAAACGCCCAAATAAACGGTCAAAAAGAGTTAAAATGAGAGAGAAAATGAAGAGAGAGAGAGAGTTGATGAGAGAGAAACGGCTGGTCGGCGGCCAGTCATGAAACATGTAGAAATTAGAAAGGTTAGGGCTGAGGAAGAAGAAGATTCAAAACGCAACGTTTCATTAAAATGAAATTTGGTGAAAAGAAGTCTAAGTAAATTAAAACTTCATTAAACAAAACAAAAGTGTCAGGCGCCTCAGTGGTCTAGCCGTGTGCCTCTCTCCTCTCCTATGTGCCCCAGTTCGAATCTCCCCTGCACCTATTTTTTTTAACTGGGTTATCTCAGTGTTTGTTTCTCAGGAAATTTATAAAGAAAAAAAATGAAATGGCTTGATCTGGAATTCCTTTTCAATTCCGTATATCGACTAATGGGGACATTGGGAGGGAAGAGATAATGCACCACGCTTACTTTTTCTCTCAGTCTTTAGAAAAAAATGTTTTGAGTAACATCATTTAAACCCTCAAACTACCGATAAAATTTTAAAAAAGATATCTAAACTACCATCTTTGACATATTGAATCCATGAACTGCCAAATTTTATCAATTTATGCCTCTAAAAAAGATCAAACGATCAATTTGATTAATTGTGGAAGTTGGAGGGTTCAAAGTATCAAGATTGGTAGTGTAGATCTTTATTTGGAATTGCATTGATAGTTAGAGGCTGAAAGTGACTTTTCCCCAAAACGTTTTTTGTGCTCTGTACTTTACTTCAAGACGTGTATCCTCCTTTCCTTTGGAACGTCGACTCTTCACTCTTGCTTTCGTGGGAACAAGAATAGCTATGGTTTCAGAAGCTGTGAACTTTTCTTTCTTCTCTCACCTGTAGGCGATTGAGAGTGATATATTGGAGAGCCCGAACAGTATTAGGCCTGAGGATCAGAGAGAGGTGTACCATTCAAAGCGAAAGTTTAGAATTGGAAGCAATTGGTGTGGCACAAGGTTTGCAACCAAGCATGTTGGTCCGGCGGAATCAATCTAAAGCATATTTGGTTTGTTACAGAAGATTAATTTTCATATTAGGCTCACCGGACGAGGAAGAAGAGATGTATAGTCAGTAAATGTAATTTTAGTTAATTCCTCGATTACTTACTATAATTTTTTTATTATTTAAATAAAATCGTTTGATTTGAAAATGGGTGAAAATCTATGTATTTCACTGAGGGTTTAAAGCCTTATAATATACATGTGAAAAAACATAAAAGAAAGAAAGAAAGTGCTATATATAGAAAAACCTACTTACTTAATACATAAGATACATAATTAATATGAATCAAAATGCTAAACACCCACTTTATTGAAGAAGCTATACAAGGGTTTTATCGGATGTGCTCATATGGTACCTAATATTATGTTATTTAAGCTAACTAATTCTACAACACCGATGTGAATTAGGGTCTCTCTAGTTTAATTAGGACAATGGTTCTTGAACTTCTACGCGAATGAAAATAAAAAATTACAGCTCCATGAACATCTGTGTATTTTCTTCAAAATATGGGCTTTCTCTTTTATTGCATTTTGGGTATGTTTGACTCTCGTAGTGATGAAGGTATATTTTTAGGTTATTCATTGGCAAGTAGAGCTTATCGAGTTTGTAATTCACTTACTCTCACTGTTATTGACTCTATCAATGTTAAAATAGATGGCGACTCAAATAATGTTACTGACTTGAATGACTTTCAGAATATTTTTGAGAAACAAGAAAGTCAGGTTGAAGAGGAGCATGAAGCTACATATCATTCAGAACTAACGGAAGAGAAGGATGTTAAGCCGACACAGAGTCTGATGGAAACAAAGAATCTAACTTTGATGAAGATAAAGAACCTTCATCACGGTGTGAGATTTAATCATCCCAAACAAAATGTCATTGGTAAGATCAACGAAGGTTTGAGATTAAGAGGTAGGGTTCTAAACTAGATTTCATACTCATGCTACTTGTTTGAACCAAAAATATTGATGAAGCTTTAAAGGATGAATTTTGGTTTAATGCAATGCATGATGGGCTAAACCAATTTCTTAGGAAGATGTTTGGTTTCTAGTACCTAGACCTACTATTAATAACATCATTGGTGCAAAATGGATTTATAATAACAAATCAATGAAAATGGAATTGTGGATAGAAATCAAGCCCGTCTTGTAGCTCAAGACTACTCTCAAATAGAAGGTATCGACTTCGATGAAACTTTCTCACCTGTAGCAAGATTGAAATTTATTCGAATTACACCAAATGAATGTAAAAAATGCATTCTTCAATGGAGAAGAAGTCTTTGTAGAACAACCAAAAGGGTTCATAGATCCTAAGTGTCCTAATCACGTGTTTAAGCTTAAGAAAGCTCTCTATGGTCTAAAGTAAGCTCCTAGAGCTTGGTACGAGAGATTAACTACCTATTTGCTTGAAAAAAGTTTCAAAAGAGGAGGTGTTGATCGCACTCTCTTCATAAAGAAAACCGATAAAACATCTAATTATAGCTCAAATATATGCAGAAAATATAGTTTTTGGCTCTCCAAAAGAATCTCTTGCTGATGATTTTGCAGAATCCATGAAAAATGAATTTGAAATAAGTATGGTTGGTGAATTACATTATTTCCTTGGTCTGCAAATTAAACAATAGAAGGAAGGATTGTTTATTTTTCAGTCAAAATATGCAAAGAACCTTGTGAAATGTTTTGACTTAGACAGTAAGAAACACACCAAAGTTCCAATGAACACTTCTGTAAAACTAAATATTGATCCTGCTGGCAAAAGTGTTGACCATACCATGTATTGTAGTATAATAGGCAGCTTATTATATTTAACTGCTAGTAGACAAGATATATCTTTTAGTGTAGGGATATATGCTAGATTTCAGGAAGATCCTAAAGAGACTCATTTGGATGCAGTGAAGAAAATTATACGTTATGTAAATGATACTGTTGATTAAGATATTTGGTACTCTAAAGAATCTAACACTAATTTGATAGGATATACTGATTTAGACTGGGCAGGAAACTTAGATGAAAGAAAGAGTACATCAGGTGGATGTTTCTACTTGGATACTAATTTGGAAGCTTGGCTTAGTAAGAAGCAAAGCTCTATCTCTTTGTGTATTGTTGAGCCAGAATATATAGCCATGGGCAGTTGTTGTACACAACTCCTGTGGATGAAGCAAATGCTATCATATTATGATATACATATAAATTCCATGCTTGATTATTGTGACAATACAAGTGCAATAAATGTCTCTAAAAATCCTGTACATCACTCACTCACCCACAAAAGCATATAGATATTAGGCATCATTTCATACTTGACGTAGTTGAAAAAGAAATATAGTTGTTGAACATGTACCTACCGAAAATCAATTTGCTGGTTTATTTACAAAACCACTAGACACTGCAAGATGTGAATTTTTAAAACAAGATGTTGGTAATTTGTCAAATGTCTTAAAATATTTTTTAAATTTATATTGAATCAAAGCAAGTCTCATAGAGGCCCTAAGAAACCCACTCCTTCCCACAATCATATTCGTGGTCCTCGTAGTTCTGACCTCAACTATACGGTTGAAGATTTAAAATTGCTTACCGAGAGGTCTAATTATTCTTCAGTGACTCCTTGTCACTCAAGAATATTTTGAAGTTACATCTGATAAAACTTATGAGTGATGTAGCCATTATTTGAATGTTGTGTAAATTTCAGGATTAAGGCAACTCAAGAAGGGGGTGTATTGGTTTTCTAAACTTCTCGCTTTTAACCCCCAAAGACGTGTTTGCAAAATAACTACTAATTTAACACAAATATATAATATGCAACAAGTGTAAATATGTGCTAAAAATAAAAAGTAGAGATAGAGAAGAAAACACGTGATTTTTAGGTGGTTTGATAAACCCGCCTACATCCACCCCTCAAGCTCATTTATCGAGCCTTGAGGTTTTCTACTATCTTCAAATAGCATACACTTTAGCTTCCAGGTACTAGATAACCGTACAAGTGTTTTCTCAGGCTCAACACTCAAACTCACCCGAGTGGTTTTTCGAGTGCACCACTCACAACCTCACCAAGCTTGAGATATACTCTCTCAAAGCTTCTTCTTTAGTGAACAACCTCACTAAAGGAATCACCTCTCTTGATATAAAGATTACAAGATCAAACTCTCTCAAAGAGTGGATATGATAGTGGAAATCTCTATCTCTTGCTTCACACAAAAACAAGGATATGAAAGTGTGTTTTTTGTGAATGATATGAGAAATATGGAATATGAAGGTTTGAAATATTTCTCAAGTGATATAAATGATATGTGGTCGTTGTGTGTTCATTTTGGACATTATGGATGTGTATTTATAGGCCACATATGAAAATTAGTCGTTTATAGTTGTTGGGCGTCGTCTGCTAAAACGAGTCGGTCGACCACTACATAAACCGATCAACCGCTTCAAGTTACCATTACACAAGTAACACAACGGTCATATTGTTAGAAGCTCAACGACTCTATTTTAAAATCAACCAGTCGACCGCTATAGCAAGCGATCGAAGACCGGTCGACTGCTTCAACTTAAGCACATAGTCCAGTTTTTTTAAAAAAATATTTTTGACCACTTTTAAACACCCAATTTTAAAGGCTTACTTCTCATAAGTATATGAAAGGTTTGAGAGTTTGATTCTGGTGTTTTGAAACCTTTAAAAACATTTTAATCTTTCAAACAAAACTTAAAACGGTTTATACACGTTTTGAAAGATATGCAAGTGTGATTCATAATTTTTGTCAAAAGTGAAACAAAGAGTTACAAGGATTATACCCTAAGGTCTTGAATCTTCACTTTTGATCTCCTTGCATCTTTCTTGATCTTCTTTCTTCAAGTCTTTGACTCTTTCATCAAAATGTCTTTGTCTTTGAAGATGTTCGTTTTATAAACTTGATCCATTTATTGAAATCATCAAAATCTCAATTGTGTACAAAAGCCAACAATCTCCCCATTTTTTATGATGACAATAAATTCATAGTTTTGGGATGACTCTCCCTATCTTTTCTAATTGGACAAACACTTAAAACTTGAGACAAAACATTAGTAGTAGCCATTTGGATTCATAAAGAGTATTACAATGAAAACATAATCCAATTCAAAATGAGAATATAAAGTCAACATAACTAGTAAACACATTTCTCCTCCTTTGTCACATCAAAAAGACATATGACACATTTTGCCCCAACAAGCATTCTACCAAAATCCATCGTATGATTAAAGGGAATACAAGTATAGTCATTTAAGAAATCACCCCCTTTGTCAAACAAAAAGAGAATGCATGGATATAACTCAAATAGTCATATTTCATCCAAAAGAACAATTTTGAGTTTTAAATGATAATCTCATTGAAATGGTATAAATGATGACTAAAGGGGACTCAAGAGTCTATCACTATTACGATAGTAGCTCACCGAGTGAGTTTATACGAACCTCTTAACTACCAACGAAAATTTAAAGGTCATTCTTAACCAAAAAAAGTTTAAGCTCACAAAAATTTATCAATTTCATGATTTTGTAAAAATGTTAGCTCATAGAGATGTTCTATTTTGATAAATGCAAGAAATATGTCAAAGTTAATATATTTGTATTTATAACATTAAGGCATAAGAAATCATCATCAACCAACAATTAAAAACTTATTCTCAACTAAGAATTTATAAGTTACCGAACGTTTTCCTTTTAACCTATGTTCTCAAATATCACAAGCCTTCTTGATAGACAAGTTTCATTCAAGCACCATTTTTTACTCCATCCTACAAGAGAATCAAGAAACCATTTTTGGTACCCAAGCCTTATTGGGTCCTTCAATGTTAGTTTTGGTTCCTTTTGTAACCCGTGCTTTCTTGAGAGTCTTTCTCCCAAGTTTTTTTAGTGCACAGTAAAAAATTAGATGTCTATCTTTGTTGCAAAAATGACATGTTTGAGTAGGTGTATTAAAAGACTTAGCCTTCACAAAATAATTCTTAATTTTTGGTGAATAGAAAGTTTGTAGCCTAAGCCACTTTTGTCAAAGACATATCTTGGACTAGTAAGCATGTTTTCCATGTTTTGCTTCATTGAGTAAAATTTTCAATAATTTTTCTTTGAGAGATTATTTTCTTGTCCAAAACAACTTTCTCATTTTCAAATTCTAAAGTTTTTTTTGGAATAAATAATTTTCTAGCTTTAGAGTATCTCGCTCATTTTTCAATAAATCAATTTCTTCTGAGATCAAAATGAGTTTCTTTTTCAAGGATATATATTTTGAACCTAGTTTTTCAAATTGACAAAAAAGTTCATCAAATGCATTTTGAAGCTAAGTATAAGAAATTTTTGGCTCATCATTTGAAGAATATATCTCATCATCATCCTCAAATACCATGAGGCACATGTTGGCTATTTCTCCATCTTTTTATTCGGTGGAGGAGCTTTCATTTTTAACATTCCAAGATGTTTTGTTGTATTTGAGACTTCTCTTCTCTTTCTTTCTTTTGAGGAAGTTCTTGAACTTTCTAGTCATTAAGACAATGTTTTCCTCATCGTCATCTACATCTTCGATTATAGAGGATTTGAGAGCGATCCTCATCTTTTTCTTGCTCTCATCTTCATTCTTGAGCATATGGATTTCATGGGTCATTAAGGATCCAATGAGCTCATCTAGAAGAGGCTTGGTGAGGTCCTTGGCTTCTTGTATGACGGTCACTTTGTCCTCCCATGACTTTGGTAGTGACCTAAGGATTTTTCTCACCAAATTGAAGTTAGTATAAGATTTACCAAGATCATTCAAGACATTTATAATTGTGGTAAATCTAGTATACATGACAATAATGGATTACTTTGGTGTCATTTTAAATAACTCATATTACGAACAAACATGTTGATTTTTGACTCTTTGACTTGACTTGTTCTTTCATGAGTAATTTCTAAAGTGTGTCATATATCTCTAGCATTTGAGCATGATGAAATTCTATCAAATTCTCATCTATCTAATGCACAATATAATATGTTCATGACTTGCTGCAATAGAGATTTTAATTTTATCTTTTGCATCATATTCGTTTTCGCTCTTAGGAGACTTAACTTCTCCAACTTTCTTTGTAGGCACATGTGGTCAATTTAAAATGCATATCCACAAATTATAATCAATAGATTAAAAATACATTCTCATTCTAGCTTTTTAATATGCAGAATCATTACCATTAAAAAATGGTGGTCTAAGTGTCGAAAGCCCTTCAACTTGAGTGCTGAAGCTTGAAGTTGACATTCTAACTCAAGATTGTTAAATCTTATATAATGAGCACCTTGCTCCGATACCAATTGAAAATTCAAGGATTAAGGCAACTCGAGAGGGGTGAATTGATTTTCTAAACTTTTCGCTTTTAACCCCCAAAGTCGAGTTTGCAAAGTAACTACGAATTTAGCACAAATATATAATACGGAACAAGTGTAAATACGTGCTAAAAGTAAAGAGTAGGGATAGAGAAGCAAACACATGATCTTTAGGTTGTTCGGCAAACCTGCCTACATCCACCCCTCAAGTTCCTTCACCGAGCCTTGAGGTTTCCACTATCTTCAAATAGCATACACTCCAGCTTCCGGGTGCTATAGAATCGTACAAGTGTTTTCTCAGGCTCAACACTAAAACCGACCTAAGTGGTTTTTCAGGCGCTCCACTCACAACCTCACCAAGCTTTAGATATACCTTCCCAAAGCTTCTTCTTTAGTGAACAACCTCACTAAAGGAATCAAATCTCTTGATATAAAGATGACAAGATCAAACTTTCTCAAAAAGTGAATATGAAAGTGGAAAGCTTTATCTCTTGATTCACACAAAAATAAGGATATGAAAGTGTATTTTGTGTGAATGACATGAGAAATATGAAATATGAAGGTTTGAAATATTTCTCAAGTTATATAAAAGATATGTGGTCATTGTGTGCTTATTTTGGATGTTATGAATGTGTATTTATAGGTCACATATGAAACCTAGCCGTTTATAGTCGTTGGGAGTCGTCTGTTACAACGAGCCGGTCGACCGCTACATGAACCGGTCGACAACTTCAAGTTTCCTTTACACAACGGTCATATTGTGAGAAGCTCAACGAATCTATTTGAAAATCAACCGGTCGACCGTTATACCAAATGGTCGAAGCCCGATCGACCGTGTCACCAGCTGATCGACTGCTTCAACTTAAGCATATAGTCCGGTTCTTTTAAAACAATGTTTTTGACCACTTTTAAACACCAAATTTTAAAGGCTTACTTCCTAGTATATGAAAGGTTCGAGAGGTTGATTGAGGTGTTTTGAAACCTTTAAAAATATTTTAATCTTTCAAACAAAACTTAAAACGGTTTATGCACGTTTTGAAAGATATGCAAGTGTGATTCATAATCCTTGTTAAAAAGTGAAACAAAGAGTTACAAGGATTATACCATAAGGTATTGAATCTTCACTTTTAAATTCCTTGCATCTTCTTGATCTTCTTTCTTCAAGTTTTTGGCTCTTCAATCAAAACGTCATTGTCTTTGAAGATGTCCGTTTTATAAACTTGATCCATTTATTGAAATCATCAAAATCTCGGTTGTGTACAAAAGCCAACGTGTTGTGGAACCCCAAGGGGCATTCAGAGGGTTCTTCAGCTGGGGTGGACTGTTGTTCTTCTTTTCTCTTTGAAATCCGTGAGAAGCTTTGAGCAATCTGACTTTTGTTTCGTTTGGAAATAGGCTCAGATGATGATCCAACACGTTTTTTAGAGGGACGTGAAGGAGAGAGGGTTGCCTTGAAAACCTTTGAACATAAAAATAAAAACATAAACAATAAAAACAACACAACTAAAAACAACAATCATGTTCATCACCACAAATATAAAGGTGCTACTTTCAATTTCTCATTATCTTGCCAAAGATATACTTCAGCTCCTCATAGTCTTTACCCTTCCGCATGGAAGCCTAAACATTACATTTTGACCCTTATTTATGTAAGAACACTCATGGGACTAACAAATTTTTGGCATGAAATCAGCCAACCCCAAACAATTTCCTAAATTTTATCTACAAACCAGCGCTTAAATTTGGGATTTTAATAAAGGAATGTGAAGCCATTTGTGTGAAACAATATACATTTTATGCTTATAAACATGACAACTAGGGTTTTAGCTAAAACCATGTAAATGAGGATTTTAATAAAGGAATGTGAAGCCATTTGTGAGAAACAATATGAATTTATGCTTATAAACATGACAACTGGGCATTTAGCTAAAACCATGAAACAATATGCGAACATAAACAACCTAATTTAGACCGAACCTATGTACAAAATACCTAGAGGGGGTGAATAGATATACTTAAAAAATTATCAAATATCCTTTTTAAAAACAAAAGCATATTCTTTGAAAAACCAAATCAACTACAACTACACTAGTTTTCAATATGCAAAGATACAATAACAACCATAAAAACATATAAGTACAAATCAGTACAAAACAGTAAAAGCAATCTGTAAAACAAAACAATTCCAAACTCACTACAAGTAACTCCAAAGAAACTTAATCTTGCTGAAAACGAATTTTACAGATTCAAAAACCCAAATATTAATCAACTTAATTTAAAGTAGTTTCAATCAATTAAACAACTCACCAAAAACTCATATATTAATCAGCAAATTACCAACCACAGATCCTTGAACGTTCTTTGTATAGAGGTCGTCAAATCTCTAGAATTCAAACTCACAACACAAAGAACAGTCTTAGTTTGTAAGAAAATAATAAAAACTAATTAAGAACAATAATAAAATCGTAACACCGAGAATGATTATGAAGAGAAAAATCCCTAAGGAACGTTGTTAAGGAGAAAAACTATGCAGGTCCGTAGGTCGTTCGAATCCGCTAGTTTCCAATCGATTACAAAGTGATTTATTGAAGCGACTACATGGCCTATCAAAAACACTCTAAAACTAACTCGATTTACCGTAAACCGAATCTGAAAGGACGTAGAAAGTCTAAGTTCACATGCAAACCATGATCTCGAACGACTTTAGATCTCAACACACAAACCCAGTGCCATCAAAGGCCATATCCGAGACCTTCAACCATACTAATTCAGAACCTCTAAATCTTCAATATCTCAGGTAGATTTTGAGGAAACGATGATCAAATTGACTATCTAGTAAAGCTCTTCATCTTCAACAATGGAGGCCTTCACGAAAATCAATAAGGATATGGCAAGAAGGAGATGTAGAAGTCGAATAAGTTCTTGGAGAATCTCTTTCTTGGAAAAACACTAATCTTTCAGATCGGAATTTTCACGCCCCAAACCTCTAAGGCTAGAAGGTGACTTACTAACAATAAACAATTACACTTTTGATTTAAAAACATATTTAAAAAAAATACGGAACTTGATTAGACAAAACTTTATTTGAATAAACTTTATTTAAAAACTTCAATAAAACTTAAAAACTCTTTCAGAACACAAAGACAAAACTAAACTTGATTAAACACATGCTAGAGTCAAATATTTATTTTAATAATCTCCCAGCTACTCGCTCACATACCATCTAATCCTGACTATCGACACGCTCCTGATCAACATCTGAAAGCAAAGAAAATAATAGTGGGTGAGTTCGACAACTCAGCAAGCAAAATCATTATGCTAGTGTGTATCCCATGAGCCACACTATAACAGTAAGAGAAAGAATATTTAAAAGTCTTTCTAAACTGTTGAAAGCTATTTTTTGCAATCTCAATAAAACAATTTTATCTATATAACATAATGCTATAGAAAATCCCTTTGACAATAACTATTGGTCATGTTTACCCTCGTGACAGGGTTGTGCAGTTGCTACCTAGTTTGCGGATCAACCAAACTAAGCTAATACTATGGGTATAACTCTTCTTTACTAAGGCTTGGCTATGTCCAGGTGTGTACTTTGTAAGTATCTACAAAATAAACCACTCTATTTCCAGAATGGGTGCATTCAATGAGTTGCAATTGGTACCAATGCGCTGTCTCTGTAACTCTGGGCCTCAAGGTGTGTAAATACATAACATATTATAAAATAAACATCACTTTGAACTTTGCATCTTTCTCTTAATTTCATGAAATATTATGTACAAATCTTGAATAATAATAAATATAAAAAAGCTTTGATTTCAATCAATGAAAACATCACGTAAAATCATTGGACATAAAAATAGGCTATGTGTACACATTTCATGTTATAATCTTTAACAATTTTATCAAACGTAATGCACATAAAACTCCAAGGATTTTCAAAACCATAACAATACATCTCCAACAATTATGAAACTTCAACTCAATCCTCCTGAATATGTCTAGTACGAAATATCTAAAAATCATATTTTTTGGATGTCTAAATTTGGAAGAAAGGAAACAAAAAGATTAATGGAAGAAATAAAGGCAAAAATACAAATGAAAAATATTCCAAATTAATTAGTTTAAAAACTAGGTATCTTAATATCGAAGAAATTGAATTAAATTGACAAATTGAATAGTTATAGACCAATATATAAACTAAAAATAGTCCAAATTGATTAGATACGTTAGTATTGTAGAAAATGAAGTTAATAGATTAAAAATCGTCTGAATTAATTTGTTTACTAATTAGATACCATAATGATGAAGAAAATGAAGCAAATAAATTTATTGAGAGTTGTAGATTTTTTTTTAAATTGTCCAAATTAATTTGTGTAACAATTAGATACGTTAATGATGGTGAAAATGATTAACGGAAGAGTCATTGGCCAAAATATAAATTAAAAATTATCGACACTTATTTTATAGTAACAAGATGCCATTGAATTGGAAAGAGATTTATTTTTCACGTGCAACACTTTCCATGCCATTTTTGGGAATAATGTGATCCTGTCTTTATGAATATTTGGATTTGTGATTGGTGTGTATTGATCAACTACTGAGGTCAAGTCTACTTAGGTTAGAAGGAAAAAATGAGTCAGACTGAGTCAAACAAGTTTGGTACAACGTAAAACACTATATATTAGGATCTTTGCAATTCCCTTTCTCGAATTGTACATATAATTTGTAGTAAGACAGAGACAAGAGGTGATCTTTATTTTAGGATCCATGCTGAGACTTTACTTAAATATTTCATAATTATGGGGCTTCTTATTACTTATCATCTCTAACTCCATGTGAGACTTAATTACTTTAATGTCATTTATCAATCTGAATTATAAATTATTTTATCACATTTAGTATGTAAATTAAAAAAATGTATTAAAATTCATATTCTAGCAAAGTATAATAGAATCTGATAGTGGGATGAAACTTCATAAATTTTAATTATTTGAAGGTTAAGTATTGCAATCATATAAATATTAATAATTTGTGAAGTCAAAAGACATTTTGGGATGAGAAGTGATATTTTCCCAAAGACTTGTTATGTATTGAGTGGTTGGCCAGATTACCACGTGGGACGAATATCAGAGTGCACGATGGCATTGGAAGGATTCGAAGGAAAAACCATGGAGCTCAGACGCGCAAATAGTCAAAACAAAAACATAAATGTGCTCTGACACGCCAAACGTTCGTTAGTAGCAGGTTAACGTGCGTTTGGAAAGCATTTTGAGAAACAATTTTTTGTTTCCCAACCCTGTTGAGTGCGTCAACAAACTTTGGTGTTGTCAGCTCCTTCCTCCTAAAAGCTGTCAGCCGGTAACGCCGTTTGCGTTTCTTTTGAGAAGGGAACGGGTTTGGACCAACTACGAATCAGAAATAACTGTCGTGTGATAAGGACACTTGCTCCTTGAACCGCTGAAAGTTTGCTCATATAGTGGTGGCCAATTTAAAATGGAAAACGTTAAACCATTACACTTTTAAAAATCCATGCCCCATACTGGCACCCATACACTTTTATATATTTTTTAAATTGCAATAGAAATGATTCTCGTTGACGGAAACAATGGCATTAACCCGATAAATAGTGGGTGTGATCTAAAGGCATTAATCTCATCAACTGTGGCATTAATAGAAGCTTCACATGATAGAATATTGTAAGACAACATATAAACCTATTTCCTAGCACAATAAATCAGTAACGATGAAATAACCCATGCTGAAAATATAAACTAGTCCAGAAGCAAAGATATATGGAACTGAATGCATTAAACCTGAGGAATTTTCCCAGCTTCAGAGTGCAGAAGAAGGCCTTAATTTTCCTGCCGGCTGAAGATTCAACCATGAAGCTCCAATATAAGCCATTAGTTTTCGTCGTCACCATTGCTCTCCTCTGAGCTGAGCTCATCCTCAGTCTGCTTCACTTTCTTCGTCATTGCTATCATTGGAACTAAATTTCTCCTCGTGCCTCAGGATGTCATTTGCCGACCGACAAAAATTTTTTCATTACATAACTAGTATTGCGTAGAGGCGAGTGATTACGGTTAAACATCTCCTTGTGCCGGACAGGGCCTCCTTCGGGTCCCAGTCATCATGGGTGGTACTGTTGCCCATGACTTATATGACTCTGGCCATTGGATATCCAGAGTCCAATATGTAGTAATAACCTGGCATAGAATCATATAAGTCATTTGCTGACTGACACATTGTATTAATTACAGATGACACGATGTTGGGTAGGCAATAATGGAGTCAGAAAATTTGTATCAAAAGCATTTAAAAAATAAAAGCACATTATCAAAAACACGTTATAGGTCTCTCCTCTCTCTTTCTTTCTTCCTTTGGTAGAATTCAAAAGCATTTAGAATTCAAATGTACAAATCATCTCGACAATTTCGATATCAATTATTTGTTCACGTATTGGATAGTTGGATACCGCATATGGGGGAATTACTTGGAGGGAGCGGAGCAGTTTGTGTGGGGCCTCCTAGTGCAAAGATAGCATGACTACTACCCAACATGCTGTCATTACAAAAAAAATGCATGATAAAAAACAAATGGACATGCCCTACGTGTCATCAATATGACCCCGAAATCTGCAAAGTTAGCTATATTTCCATTTCCAATTTAAATGAGGCTTTGGTTAACTTTATGTGTGAGACCCTGATTTTCTCCTACGTAATTCCTTATGTATTATTTTTATTTTTCCAATGTAATAGCTTTTATTTCTTCATGGGGCTATGTTTTTTGCCAATGTATGACCTAATCCTTATGATATGGAATTTCGATTAAAATGAGATTTTATTTCATAAAATCTCTTTAAATAATTTTAATGTCATTTTATGCAAGTATAAATTATATTTATATTAGGAGCCGAAATTTCAAGTAAGTTTCTCTCTTACAAATTTATATTTTTCATTTACTTAATATGATTCATGGACCATAGAATTTGAATTATGATTTAATTATTTCCTTGTATAAGCCGAAATTTATTAATAGATTAAATGATGAAATTCTTGTGAATACATGGATCGAATATTTTATATCTTCTATATGTGACATGTAATATTATCATATGGCCTATATTATTAATAGAATTTCCATTTGAATATACATGATAAGCTATGTAGTTATGTGATAAGTCTAGAGATGATTTAATTGATAAGCACACTTGCTTATCATAGTGATAAGCAAGCATGATAAGTTAGGAAACTTTTAGAGTGATAAGGCCTTGTGATTATTGTAGAGATAGGCTATGGCCATCATCACATGATAAGATATCATGCTTATGAGGTGATAAGCTATTGGAATGGATAAATAAGTAAGAGAGCTTATAAAGTGATAAGTTAGGTGAGAGTGAAAACCAAGTTGAAAGTTGGTTGCAATTTAATGTGGAAGTAACTAGGTTGGTTGAAAAGCAACCAAACTAAGTAAAATACAAGGCATTTACGTGAAAGGCTTTAGGGTGAATTTGAAAAGCCATAAAGTAAGGCCATGTGAAGTGTAAGGAGGTGTAAGAAGGTGTAAGAAGTGTAAGAGTGATAAGACAATGCATTGAAGCAAAAGAGAAGAGAAAAAGTGAGGGAGAAGGAGTGAATGTCGATGGAATGCATGGGAGGAAAGAGAATGTACAAGCTTTGCTAAGGAGACAAGGAAGTGATGTGAGAAAGAGGTGAAAAGAAATAAAAGAAGAGAGAGAGAGATGGAACCAAGCATGGTCGGCAAACACACCCCCCATTCCTCACTTTTGATTTGAAATCTCTCTCTTGTCAATTCACTCTCTCAAACTTTATGTCAATTGCTTTGGGAGACTCAATCTCACACAACTCTCTTGCATTTCTCTTGACCGAAACACTCATGCATTTTCACTCTCCAAACTCTTCTCTCTTGGCCGAATATTGCAAGCTCTCTCAATTCTCTCCATTTTGCTTCTCTTAGCCGAACCTCACACTCAATATTCAAGGTTTGTTCTATTTCATCTTGCACCTAAACCACTTTCTTCTAGCTTACCAAATCTCATTCTAAGCCAAGTAAATCTCTCTTGTTGTAGACAAAAATCCTTCCTTGAAAACCCTAGCCATTTGACACCATTTCTCTTCAAGCTTACCAAGTCCTCTTCACCACCATAGAGCTTCCTTTTAAACCAAGCTTGGACATTTCTAAGGAGGGTGGACCGAATCTTTGAAGGAGGAAAATGATAGGAAGAGTTGGTAAAGAGTGAAGGTAAGATTAGTTTCATTGATGTTCTTGCCTTAAGCATCACAAGTACTAACCATAGATGCTTTATTTTCTAGGTGCTCAAGCTTGGATAAACAACAAGGTAAGGCTAATGTGATGTTGTTGGGTTAGCATGAGTGGCCGAATGACCTATGTATAAGATCTTGAAGTTTTAAGTTTGATAAATGCCTTGATGTTGTTAGATCTTGGATGCTTAAGAACCCTAGGTTGTTTATATGCTAGATCTAACCATGGAAGCCCTAGATCTAAGGTTGTATGTAAAGAAAAAGGCAAATGAAGAACAATGTATGCTAAAGGAAGTTAGATCTAAGTTTTGATGTGTTGGGTTGATGAAAGATGATATCTTTGTTTAGATCTATGGATATTAGTGTGAATAAAGAGTAGATCTATTGTTGATGGAATTATTTGATGAAAAGATTTAGTGTATGCATGCTAGTTAGGTCACAAATGCAAAGGATATGCATGATATGATTTTTTTAGCATGAAAATGTAACATTTTGGGGTATGGCCGAAAATGGGCTATGTAGGATTTCATGCATAGTTTTGAATATGTTTAAATCTGGACATTGGCCATAACATGTGCAAGCTTTATGACCCCAATGCATGGTAGATGATTATGTTAAGTGTGAGATGCATGTAGGTTAAAGGAAACAAAAGAAAACCTAATTTTTGGATGAAAGCATGTGTTGGCCGAATGCTATGGGTATGATGTGTTGTGTTGGTGCTTTGATTTATAGATCCTAGGTTGTGAAATTGTTGAATGGAGGATGGGATCACCCTTGGAGTAAGAGTTGTGATTAATTGGTGCATAAATGGTAGTGGCCGAATGTTGTAAGAAAGGGTAACCCTAAGTGCAATTCATAATTTATGTATTTTTCATTGTTGTGTTGGATAAGAAAATTAGAGTTAGGCTAGTTGGAATAATATTATAGAGCCATGATCTTTTATTAAATATTATTGGAACCCTAGTTAAGTTTTACTCGGGTTTTATTTGAGGTTTAGAGTCTAAATTAAGATTTAATCATGAATAATTTATTAATAGTTAGATATAAGGTTTTAATGTAGTACGTGTAATAAAAAGAGACTTAGGTTTAATTCTAAACCTATGAGTATTATTTAACCCTAATCGAGGCATGTACATGGATAAATATATTTTTATTTCAATAAAAATATTAATGATTTAATAAGCTAAGTTTTGAATATTTGTTAAGGAAAAGAATAAAATATTTTTTATAATTAAATGAATTTCAGTGATATGTATAGATATATATATATATATATATATATCTTTGATTGATGACCAATTTCAAAATGAAACATTTAATGATTTCATACTATTCCTAAAAGTCTAAAGAATATTTGAATCGCTTGTAGGCGATCCACGTGTCTGTATACACGAACAAAGAAGACCAAGGGTAAGTGGATACTGTAAGTGGACAGTAAGTATTCTTTTTCAAAACTGGAATGACACACTGCATCGTTTCATGAACAAGCACAAGCATGAATTTTAAGCAAGCATGACATGACATGTGCATTGCATGAATTTTTCAAGAAGAAAGTTTATGCAATGATTTTTATGGAAAGAATATGAGAAGTTTTATGAAACGATAAGTTAAGATAAGGGGCACCGGTCGGTACCGTACCATCAAGTTGGACTCCCATACTGAAGGACATTGAGAAGGTGTGGTGCCTCCAAGGGTCACGTCTAGCCACTGAAGGACATTGAGAAGGTGCGCTAGCTGACCATATGTAAGGTCTCCAAGGGAATTCGGGGACGGTTCCGAAGGGAACGCACAACCCTGACTTCAGGGGTCAAATGGAGCGAGCTAACAAGTAAAAGATATGAAATAATTATGAAAAGGCCAACAAGGGCACAAGTACGAATAAGCGGTTTTCAAGGGCCAAGGGCCAGTTTTTCAAGCAAGAATGAAAGAAAGATTTTCAAGGGCCTGGGGCCGAAACTAAGCAAGAGCATATGCATAATTCATGACATGCATGTGCATCAATTATCAAGTTTCTTTCTTTCATGATTAAGCGGGCATAAGTCAAGAGCATGATTTAAGTTTTATGTTTTTCCCTTACTGAGTCTTTTTGACTCACGTTTTTAAAATTGTGTCATTCCAGATGTATCAGGTGAAGAGAGTCAGGAGGACTACCTGACCTAGAAGCCCAAGATATTATGTTTCACATTTTGTTGATAGTGGCATGAACGTCACTAATTGGGTTCTAATGTGTTAGATATATGTTTTGTATGAACTTAATGAGAACCCTGATTATGTAAGAATTTGCTCAAACCCCTCGCGATCCTGTACGTTTCCGCCGTAATCAAGTAAAATCATAAGTAAGTACGCTGGAATCATCCGGGGGATAGTTCGTCGCTGTCACGGTCCCTGCGGGATGCCGTTCGGGGCGTGACATTATGCGTGTCAAATAATGAACTCTAAATATGCAAACTTTGGCTAACTAACGAGAAAAATAATGAACTTAAATATGCTTCATCCGACGATATTAATAATGATACCATGAGACTCACTAATAAATATGATGAAATTATTGTACAATGCTTACATTACCAGGAGCTGTTTGCGGGAAAGTCATTTCTTCTCTTGTCAACTCATCAATAAACACCTGTGAGTCGTTTGCCGAGCCTTCCCACCGTACACAAACGTGAAAATCATGTCGAAGTTAACCACACATTACGATACATCGTCCGGTGGTCTTTAGGGACACATACCTTTATAAGGGTTCCATTGATTGCTCTGATGCAGTGCTATCCACAGTCACCAAATCTAAAAGTTCATCAGC
Source organism: Myrica gale (assembly GCA_963930655.1). NCBI lineage: Eukaryota > Viridiplantae > Streptophyta > Magnoliopsida > Fagales > Myricaceae > Myrica > Myrica gale. The sequence continues at coordinate 11,176,670 of OZ005618.1, forward strand.
CAATAAAAATACATATACACACGAGTTTATAGTAATGCAAACGTACTAAAACTATCTGCTGATGTAATTTGAGTAAGGCAAATTGCTCTGTACCTAGAACCCAGGAAGTAAGAACTTCACCTCTTGATGTGAGGATGCACTCCAGTTGTTTGTGTGGGGTGTATAATATGTTGACCCAATCTGCACGACTCTAATTATTATCTTGAAGTGACGCGATGAGATTTCTATGGAGTGTTAAAATCTATCTGCCACTTGTCGGTAGCCTGTTGCATGTCTTATAATAACACAAAGTCATGACCACCGCCTCCTCCATAATCACACCCTGTGTCTTGTCTATTTGCTTTAATAAGTGCAACATCGAACATAACAGTCTAAAGGTCGGTTGTTTCAACCGAAAATCTTCCACATGTGTGGGTGGATTCGCTCAAACACCATATTATGTAATAATACGATATTACTATAAACTCGTGTGTATATGTATTTATATGGACGGATGAACTTTTGGATTTGGTTACTGTGAATAGCATTGCATCAGAGCGATCGATGGAACCCTTATAAAGATATGTGTCCCTTTTAAGAATCGCGATTAAGGAATATTTTTTATCATGTGAAGCTTCTATTAATGCCACAGTTGATGAGATTATACATGGTGATCCAAACAATAGAGCCTTCCCAATTGTGACGTGAAGTGGCTATTGAGATTCCCTATACCTTCAGATCTCGCCCAACTTCAGCAGATTATATTACGTGGTCCTCTCTCCACTAATGGTTGCTTATTGGTGTCTAGTGTGTACTAATTATTTCGCATCATCAACCCTTTGGTTTATTTGTTTTTCTTGCTCTGGCATAATATGGATTCGGGCTAGTGAATTGGGGCATATCTTGTCTTCCGAACTCAGTTATGTCAGTATTGGGTTATTTGTTTCCGTCAACGTGTTTGCAAAGGCCTTTAACAGAGGAATCTTTTCTGTTCCAATTTTAAAAAATATATAAAAGTGTATGGCTGCCAGTATGCGTGGTTTTTTTTTATCAGGAAGACATATGACTACTTATGGGTTTAATGTTTTCCATTTTAATTTGGCCACTGCTATAAGCGAACTTTCAATAGTTCAAGGAGTAGGTAACCCTTCCGCTCCTAATATTGATTGCATGCTGGTGGAGTTATGGTGACGGTCCTCCCTTCCCGGGATAGGTAGCTATGGCTCAATCCGAACATTCCACAGCGGGTGGGAAGTTCCTATGGTCACGCCCAGGGGAGGTTGGCTACACTGGTCGCCCCTTTCCGCCCTTTTGCTTAGAAAAAAAAAGAGTAGGTGTCCGTATTATTCTGTGCGTGCAAATAAGTAAAAATGTATGGCCATGTTTGTTTTGTTCCTCATCACATGACACTTATTTCTGATTCGGGCTACCAAAAATTGGAGTCCATGATTGTAATTTGTTCGTAGCTGGTACAGACCCGCAAACGACCTAAACGTCTAGGGCAAGGTACTCTGATAGCTTTTAGGAGAGGTGCTGGCAACTCCAAAATTGACGCAGTGAACAGGGATAAAAAAAAAACTTTCTAAAAAACGCTTTACATTTGGATGCCGTTTTTTAAAATTGGTTGGGTAAAGTGAATTTGAGCCATTAAATTATTAAATAAATTATAAATAGGGCTTTAAACTTTTAATTTTGACACATTAAGCCTACGAACTATCAAATTTTATCAAATCGCGCCCTGAACTAAAATCTAACTTTCAAAATTTTCCAACGTGACTCAAAACTGACGATTTTGACTGTCTGATTTTAGTTCATGACACAAATTGATAAAATGTGGTAGTTCGTGGACTCAACTATTCAAAATTATTAGTTTGGGGACCTATTTATAATTTACTTGATAATTTAAGGGTTTAAAGCGACTTTTCTTCCAAATTTTATTTTTAAGGTCTTGTAGTCAACGCGCTTTTTGTGGCCATTGACTACATTTTGGTTTGCGAGCTTCAGTTGGTTTCAATCGAACTTGCTTTAGTTACCTTTTGTCATACGAACTAAATGGGCCAGCTTCATAATGTGAAATGGGTAGTGCAAAAAATTCTTAAGGCCAAATCTGGAAAGCCCCATTGATCTAAGTCTATAAAAAATGTCCAGATCCGTGGCCTTTCATTTAAATCCTATATACTGAAGCTTCCCAAAAACAGTCATATGCTCGATTAGAAGCAAGAGCCATGTCACCTTTCCAACTTGGTATCTCTAAACAAAAACTCCCAAGTATGGAGACCCAACTAAAATAACATCCATATATGGCCCTCAGATTCTTAGTTTTTATTTTGGAGAATCTAAGCAAAAGATTCATTGCAGCTCAAAACAAATACAAGATATTCCTGCACACTGCAATGAATGACTTTCGAATTTCAGCCTCACATTCACACATGCGACAACTCCAAATACGACCCACACATTCATAGATGCGACAATACTAGTCAACAGGAATTCAGCCTTCATTCCAGAAGTTAACCCATACGATAAATAAAAACCAACATACATAAATTAAAGCGGCCATTACGGTGACCATACCGAATAAGTTCAAATGCCTATTTAGCTTACATCCATTCGATTAAGCTGTCCCAACAGTATAGTAAAAGAAGGCACAGATTATCTCTCATAAAAACTGTTTTAGCCTCATTAAATAATTTGAATGAAAGAAGTTTCAGTTCCATAACTTGACAACTACCTTGATTTAGCCTGGGTAACTCTAGAGGTTATCCAACCGAAATCGAACCCTGGTAATGCTAAGAATGCCTCGCGCCACCCTTCACTTTGGAACTGCTGTGTTGCTGCTTAGTATTTTGGTCCGTGGGTATCGGTACTACCATATTTCTGGAGTATATTTCTAGAGTTTCATGTTGACATCAATTATAATACTATAGAGTTGCAAATCCTGATATCAATGAAATACAGGCAATGTCATATCATCAGAGTACACACCACTTCTGGCAAATGAAACTATTTAAGATGCACTATTTCCATAACTTGCAATGTTTATGTTTGCAGTATTTATGTGTAGGAAAGCAACGCAAGGGAAGAACCTAACAGCAAACCAAATCAGAAAAACTGAAGTACGGAGAAGTATCATAATTGATGTGATAAAAAGATACGATAGACAAACCCACAAGATCATTTGGTCAGTGTGGTGCGACGGTACTACGACCCACATTGCTGTGGCTATTTGCTGCCTAAGTGCTATCATAGAAGCTATCACCACGTCTAGAATGTGCTTATTCGGTGGAAGTGTAGCTCGATACAACGGTTTACCGGAAGGACCCAAAAGATGGGTTGGACTAACGTTTTCGTCTTCTCTGTTGCTGCTCTCCTCTGAGCTCACTTCATACCACTAGATTCAACGTCAATGTCCGTATCGCTGTCAGAGTTAGAGGAAAATTCACCCTCTGGTCTTTTTCATTACACAACATGCATTTATCACCACCAATCGTTGTCGAATTTTCTTGAATATTAGCATTAACTTTAACACCCTAAAACATATCTCAAGAATGCCAAAACATCTTTCAACAACGTTTCGCATTAACGAGTGTCTGCGTTTAAATAATTCCCTATACCCGGATGGGTCCTCCCCGTTTTGAAAGTCTTCGAGGTGGTAACGTTGCCGCATGAAACCGCCTGCCATGGGATATCTTGAGTCCACGACATAGTAGTAACATGATATAAAACAAGAATTTATTAAACCATATACTGGATACATGCAAAAAAAAATCCCTAACATAATGTCCACACTCGAAATCCGAACCTAGAGGCTAGTAAACCATGGGTGGTACCAACTAGGCTACAGCCCTGCTGACCATTGATTTGGTTTTAGTACTATGAGGAGTTTTATTACTGTTGGTTCTGTACATGTTCTTAGTTTTGTATTTCCTTTTAAGCAAACGACAACATCAAACAAAGTACAAATAAAGAGCTAATACCCACAGCCAAAGGCGCCCTAAGGTTGCAGCACTTTAGTTGAGAGGGGCCAGGGCCCCGATTTGAATCTGAGCCTATTTCAGTGAGCAACATTCTTGGAATCTGGAGAACTGATGAAACAAAATCTTCTAAAACTTTAAAAACAAAATCTTCTAAAAAATTCTGCTACTCCCTATATATCTATGTGCCTTGTTTGTAGGTCATGTTTGAACGAAAGGACTTTCTTAGGACAAGTAGTCACAATGCAAAAACTATCAGTAGAATTAAAACTGAGGGACCTATGAGTCTACAACTCTTTTTTTTTCTAAGAAAAAAAAAAAACTCATCCAAAGGAGGAACAGTCACAATGCAAAATATAAAGAGAAATACGACAAGTCTAAAAAACCAGAAATATGAGAATGAGCAGCCCATTGCGCCAGCAAGTGCGCTTGTTGGTTGAGTCTCCTTGGCACCCAATGAATAGCCCAAGTAGATTGGCCTTTGAATGCCGATCAAAGAGAGAGAACCAACTCTTCTATTTTCCAGCAAGGAGGGAGGTAAGGCTGGGAGATATCCTGGCAGATAAGCTTTGAGTCTGATTCGAAAACCAATTGATTCCAGCCTCTAGACAGAGCAATCTCCACTGCTCTAATAGCAATAGTGGGTCCATAGCCCTAATTCACTATTTATACGCTGTATAGAGGGGAGGGAAGTTAATTGAGTTTTATAAAAAAAAAAAAAATGGATGAATTGGCCTTTCTTCTAACGACGGGAAGAATGATGAGCTACTGATAGATAAGAAGTAGCCCATCTGGCCTTGGTCCAACTTGTGATAGTAGATAGAAAGCCCAACTTGTGACAGTTTCTCCACTGCACACGCTGTGCTACCTCGATTCCATAACTCGCCGAAAGGTTGGACAAGACATGCTGACCAAAAAATCACCTAAAAACGGTTTCCTTAGTTGCACCTTTCTATGGCTGTGTTTGCACCAAATATTTTACAAAATATTTCGTCAACTCCTAATAAAATACTATAATATAATCTATCTCTTATAAAAAATAAAAAAAATTATCTCTCTCTTCACTTTTTCACTAAACTCAATACCAAAAATTTTGCAACACAAACATAACTTATCTACTCCTAACGAGAAGAGCAGACAGAAGAAGGCCTCGTATCAGCAAGGAATTAGACAGCAGCCCATTAACAACTAGGTGGGCCCGATTTTTCTGGCATAGAATGAAAACCCCACAGATTAAGCCCAAATACACAAATCTAAATGGACAATAACAAGCTGGAGAAAGGGAGCGAAAGATGACGCACAGTGCCTCTACGGCGTCCAAGAGAGATATTGTTGAAGAGGTGGCCGTCGGTCATGGCTGAGAATCGAAAGCGATGCGAACTGTGGAAAAGTAAAATGAGTTACCGACTCCGAGAGAAAGAGAGTTGGAAAATGAGAGTGGAAGTAATATACCAACGTAATTTAAATGGCCGGAAAAGTGGGCTAAACTTTGCCATGAGTGGACCTGGGCCCTTATCTTTTCGTGGACAACTGTTCGGCCTTTAGAGCGTACACGATGGGCCACAAGCATGGCCATCAGGCATCAATGAGTAGCCAATTAGTCCCATCTGGTTCTCTCCATTGCTGGCGAACAGATTCTCTTCCCAGTCGCGACTCGCAAGATAACAAATCTAACAGCGCCAGACACTATGATTAGCGTTCTAGCTCAGGTGCTCATCCATTTTTTAACAAATCCCTTAAACCTAGCTTTACTTTGGCTCAAATTCTAGTTTTTTATGCTTACCCTTTTGTTCAAATTGTAATGCAGGAGCGTCTACTTGGCGCTGCGCTGGGAAGCATATTTGTCGGGATCGTTGTTTTTGAGCAACGCAAAAGCATCTATAAATCAATTTCTGATTACCAATCTCTACCCGCAACCGAGTCGCAGGTGATTCTAAATTTCTAACTCCCGTTTTCTTTGCTATTATAAAATCCGATATCGGCATCTGAACCCTAGAAGTCAATTTAATAGTTAATTTTTTAGAATTAGTACATCTCTTCATCAGTCAATTTTGCGGTTATGGCTTCCAGGTCCAAATACAATGTAAAAAGAGATCTCCAAATAAAGAACATATTCTAGGTGATGGAAACTCACGACTATCCAAAGGTATTGCTAGCTTTTTATGAGGGTGGGGAACCCTAAGACATGGGAATAATTGATGGAAGGATATGAGAGAACTCCATTCTTACGTGGGGATTGTTGCATTGGTAAATGCTCTTGTAATGTAGCACCCAATTCTACTTGTTCTTATAGAAACAGCCATTGGATTCAAAATCCTGTTTTCTTTCTGTCCAATTCGCGAAGGGCATCTCTTTTTTTTTTTTTAAATGAACCTGCTGCGGGATGGGTGTGTCTGCAAAAGTAGTCTAGAATGTAGGTGCTTGGGAAATGATTTTACATCAGAGTGCTTTATGCATATTTGATAAATTCCAACGCCCTTCTAAATTTTGTACCTCGTCTATTCTTGGGCCATGAGTAACACTCGGAGTCCCATATGGAGTGGGAGAGGATAAGTAATGAGAAATGAATGGTATAAGGTCGAGTCCCACATTGGTTTCTTACTGGATAAAATTGAGCCTTGTAATGATTCCAAGAGGCTTCAAAACTAACCTTGACTAGTCCTTTTTAAGTCAAAGCGCACATATGACTAGCGCTTCCTTGAGACATTACAAATGGTATCAGAGTGGCGATAACGAGTAATGTGGGCTTGGTGGGCCCTGATAAGGACGTCAGAGATTTAAGAGGAGAGATTGTAACACCCTGAGTCTCACATGAAGTGGGAAAGGATAAGTAATTAAAAAGAAATGGTATAAGGCTAAGTCCCACATTGTTTTCTTAGTTTTTTGATAAGTACAACTGGACTTTATAATGATTCCAAGGGTTTCAAAAGTAAGTTTGACTAATCATTTTAAAGTCTAAGCGTAGATGTAGCTAACACTTCCTTTGGTCGTTACTCCATGTTATATGATTCGTATGTAACAATTGCCTTCATAAACCTTGTATACCATCTCAAATGCCCTCAATATGGTTGGTCTTTTTGTGTTTTTGAATTAGTTACTTCTGCTTGCAAGAATTGCAGCTTTACCATGACTAAAATAGCTGGAGATTGCTTAATGGTTGTGTTAAGGCTGCAAATTGCAGAAGTGACTACATAGGAATCTGCTATGATTGAGCCTCTCGTTGTGAAGCTGTAAGAACTTTAGGGCTACATATCATGCATATTGACTACATAAATTCTTATTGCTGGTATTTTGACTGAGGTGTTCCCATTGTCTAACTTTGTAAACTTCCCCTTCTCAACTTGTATTTTTGTTCTGGATACATGTATTCCTATTCCATCTTTTCTCGGATCTCATTTAAAGGGAAGAAATAGAAGCCTGAGAAGCAATCCCGAAAGCTTGTTCACTCGCTTAGTCTTTTTGCATCTATGGCTGAATGGTTAAAGCACCCAACATATACTAACCTAGTAAAGAGACAAATTCGTACATTTGATTCCTGCTGGATGCACCTGGCATGCTCTTAGTTCAATTGCTGCTCAGTGGGTCCATGTTTTTTAAAAATTGCACATGTTTGATCTGTGTTGGAACCTCTTTATCAAACTAGGCCATTATAAAGGAATTTTATTACTTTTAATGAACAAAAACAGTCAGGGATGCATGGTCTATTATTCCAACAGTCCTTTTTCTGTGTTTTTAAAGTACTTATTTATCACAATGCAAGGTGGTAAATTCTAATAGTTTCAGCTTTGAGGTTCTTCCAGGTGAAAGAATCTGTATTTGGAAAGAGGTCTCGCTCGCAGTTTGCACATGTATGGAACAAAGCGGTGGATCGGACTTTTGGGCCAGCTATTGATTCCCTTAGTTCACGGGGTTGGTAGAAATGTCCGGTTATTTCACTCCCGATATATGAATGTCTCTGTTTTTGTCTACACATTGAACGGCCTGCCCTCATTTGTATCTTTATACATGCTAAGTACTATGCAAGGGACACATCCTGGGTGAGGAACCATGATTAAGGACCTACCCAATAATTTTCATGCAATAATGATTTTTACATTAAATATGTGATGGTGCTTGATGTTCGACTTCTTCCATCATTTTTGGCTCAACTGGGCTGGCAAGATACTAGTCTCCCCTTAGAGCTTCTATTTCTATCAGAAAAAATGCATTTTATTTGTTAGGTTTTGGATTTAGTCACTAACTACTTGCCCACTTTGCCTCATCGCTTAACTGGCAGTAACAAATCTGGACTTCGTGACTGAAGACAGTTCCTAGATTATTATTGGAGTACACATTTGACCTTGCGAATGGTAGATCCTAACTAAATGACGTTTGCTGCAGAGCCCTGTTGGGTATGGTTGTTTGTTTGTTTGAAATTCAAGATACAGAAAACATAGCTGTAACTTCTATGATTGCTGGACAAGTAGCGTTTGAGAATTAAGCTGCTCATATGTTTTTACCTTACTCTATTCTCCTTCCAAAGTTCTTCCAGTTTCACATGCCTAATCTTCAAATTTCCACTTTCCAACGGAAGTACCTAACAAATAAAGTTTGTGCACCTAACTCCTTTGGAAAAGAATTTGTTTGAGTTTTGTAGAGAAATGTTCTCATCAGTTTCGCGCAGATCGGGTTATCATCAGGGCCTTGATGTTGTCACTACTAAACTAGAAAAATGATCTGGAAGATGGACCAAGAGTTTTGTGTAGCTGAAAATTTCGTTACAGATTTGAAGTAAAAGAGCTTTGGTATTGATAGATGCTCTGGTTTGGGCCACGTGGTATTGATAGAGCTTTGGTAACTTTTTCTTGGCTAATTCAATGCTCTGCGTCTCCCATCTCACCGATCCGCCTTTGATTGCTTATATAATATGGTATGTTTGAGGGTGAAAATTTTGGGTATTGGGGTTTGGGAAATATTATAAAGTAAAGAAATGTTATGAGAGTTGATGAAAAAGTGAAGTGAGAAGATTTTTAATAAATTTTATAATAATAAAAAATTATGTGGTGAATTTTTTAGTAATAAACCTAAAATTTTGAGCCCAATTAATTGGGGCTCAAACATGATATATATAGGATTTGATTTCTTGACTGGGATAAAGACTTTTTCGATCTCTTTGGTTTTGTCTTCATTTCAAAAATAGTCCTGCAATTTTGCAATTTATCATAGGAAGCCCTTACGTGGACAAAAGTTTTAGGCTAAAATGTTTCGTACGTTCCTGGGGTATGACCCTTTCCCAACTTAGTCCTTAGGGTATGAATTTCCCTTAAAAAATCTCTGAAATCCCTGGGGTTTGACCCTATTCCCCGAAGAGTCCTGCCGTCAACTAAATGGACGGAAATGCACACGTGGCTGACGGCGCAAGCGTAGAAACTGACAGCTCGATTACCAACCAATCGCAGTGTGACACATGTCAGTGAATAAAAAATAAAAAGATTTTTCTTAAAAAAATTAAAATTTAATAAAAAAGTATTTTTTATTATTAAAAAAAAAAACAGGGGGAAGGTGAACCTCCACCGGCCGGCATCTGAACATTGTGATTTTTGGAGCAGCACGAACATCTGAAAATTTAAGAGAAGGAGAAGGTGAGAAAGAACCAATGTAAGTCATGAGAAGAGACACTCCATTAAGGGTTACTTGATCTGTACCACCGTATGGGTGGACATTGTCTAGGTTTGCAAGTTCATTTGTCGTGTGCGCAGAGGCTCCTGTGTCTCTATACCAGTCCACAGTGGGAGTATCGTTGATGGTACAAGATGAAAAAGCTTCAACAAGATTGGTAGAGGGTGTACTCTTTTCCTAGCGATTCCAACATCCTCTTCGTTGGGTAATGAAAGCTGAAGGAGTACCAGTAGTATTCTCAATCGACTTAACAAAATACCCACCGGCCGGTGGAGGTTCACCGGGGAAGAATCCTTCCCCTGTTTTTTTTTTTTAATAATAAAAAATACTTTTTTTATTAAATTTTATTTTTTTTAAAAAATCTTTTATTTTTTATTCACTGACACGTGTCACACTGCGATTGGTTGGTAATCGAGCTGTCAGATTCCACGTGTGCGCCGTCAGCCACGTGTGCATTTCCGTCCATTTAGTTGACGGCAGGACTCTTCGGGGAATAGGGCCAAACCCCAAGGGTTTTTTAAGGGAAATTCATACCCTAAGGACTAAGTTGGGAAAAAGTCATACCCCAAGGACGTACGGAGCATTTTAGCCAAAGTTTTAAAAAATTGGTCATTCCATCAGTTTATTGTCTATAGTTAAACAAAATAAAAAAAATATATTTTTATTTTTATTTTTTATGTGACGTGGAGTCTCTGATTTAGTTAATTGGACACGTAACATAATTTTATTGAGAATGATGTGTCATTTCATTAATTTTGGACGGTAAATGCTGGAATGACCGTTTTTTCCTGTCTAAATTCGAGGACTGTCTATGATCAATCAAAATCCAAGGACCATTTTTAAATGGAGGCAAAACCAAGGGATCAAAAGCGTGTTATAACCCGAGCAAAGAAACAAAAGAGGAATAAATAGGAAAAAAAAGAGAGACAATGAACCCCGGGGGAGGGCGGGTTCTTGAGCTAAATTTCATCAGGCCTCTTGTGTTCGGCACATTAAGCATCAGGTCGAACAGAATTGGCCATCTTCATGTTAGCTCGACGGGCGATCCGTACATAGTAGACACCCATTGCTAAAAGCACAGCAAATACAAACCCGAACACAATGCCAGCAATCCCGCCTGCTCCCATTCGACTCCTGCCATGCTGGGTCTGGGGCGTTGGAAATCTGCTCTCATGGGCTCGAGTCGCTTCAACTACTTGTGCTGCCACAGGCAACGGAGAACAATTGGTCATGGAACAAGGATCTTTGGTGTGCGTGTCTGGATGGAAGAAATCATACGCTGATGGGGAAAATGCTATGGAGTTTTCATTAGATAACCCATGAGGAGCTCTATCTTGAGCTCTAACAATGCATAGAATAGTCAGGGAAGACAAGAAGAGCACAAAGGAGGAAACCGCGGGAGACATTTTTTTTTATTATCGGGTTCTTCACTTTTTAGTGACTGTTCTTTGTTGAAATGTCTGGCATTTTGGGTTGGCTTTTATAAGGTCCTAGGAAGTGATTGCTGCTTGGAATCGAATTTTCGTGATGAAAGAGGCTAGAAAGGGGGGGGCAGAATGATGGAGAATGCAGGATCTACAATCCTCCCAAACTGCCCCTATACAGAATGATGGTGTGGCCTTTTGTGAATCTTGGTTGGGAGTAAGTCAAGTCGGAAAAGTGCAACGCTAAAAGGAACTTTACTTTTGCCCTTTTTGTTTTTGTTTTTTTAGTGACGTAGATAAATTTAGTCCGACAAACTTATTGGAGCGGAACTCACTCTAGTGGGCTAGTAAAATTTGAGTAGTGCAGTCTCTCGTATAGATTTAAGTAAGTTCGACTTTGTCGAAGAGGTGACTCTAAAAAGTTATTTACACTTAGATTTTAACATGAAATGCCTTCCTCAAAATCATGTTCGTTTCTACTCGAAGCACACGTAAATGGTGACAAGGAAGAAATTTTTTGTTGGTTAATCATCAAAAGATTCTTGGAGCCGAGATGTATTGAGATGTATTAATTTGCGTGTATACAACGACACTTTATGCTATCACGTGCAAAACTCTTTTAGACCCGACTGAAAACATGAGTGTCTATTAAAACAACTAAAAGGGAAAATTTTCGAATTATGGGAAAAATTGGGTGAATGTCAGTTCGGGTGTCCTTACTATCAATATTGTCAGTTGTCATATTAAGACTTCGAACTAATGAAATTTATAACTTAGGTATTCAAACTGCCCATAATGTCACATTAAGCTCTTGAACTAATATTTTTTTTAATATTTACCTTAAATCCTACCGTTGGAATGTGCAAGAAATAGATCAGATGGCATGATTTTGATGGATGGTATTATAAAGTATACACTGATAAATTTTAGTAATTTGAAAGCAAAGTATGATGATCTTAATAGTTTCGACTTCAAAAGTGACATGGAGCCCATATTTAGATATGTAAATTGATTTTTCTCAATACAAAAGAGTACACCTAATTTTTTAGCATTGGCGTGTGCGTGGAAGACTCTTTTTGGCTTTGCTTGCTTCCTGCATGGGAAAGTATTGGGACATGAATGGGGCGGTTACTTAGCTTGGAGGATTCGCAAGGAGGCCATAACATCTCTGTATTATGCGTATAATCATTGGGGTAGCCAGCCCTGTGTCGTCTGCCCTGGAAATTAAATATTGCGAAATTTCCACGCATGTTGGAGTTAAATCAATGCACTCTTCTCCCCGACATTCCAAGTGTTAAAATCATGCCACCCTTCATGCCTTCTCTCTCTCTCTCTCTCTCATTTAACGTTTGCACAAGATCCTTGTTTTTGGTTTTGGCCTCTCATGTTTTATTCGTACAGCACCTCCCATGTCACAAGACTTGTGTATGCGTGATAAAAGAGTCTTCAAGTTCTGAGGGTACTCTGCTCTTGCCTCTTGGACTATTCGTTTTAGAGACTTAAGTTTCATATTTAGATTTTAGAGTTAATTATATTTTATACTCACGTGGATTGTGAGTCTTGACACTTTATACTACGTACAGAACACATGTAGAATACGTGAATGCAAAGTGTCTCAAAATAAAAGAACGGGTTGTAAAGTGTCAGACACCCCAAATCATGTGGGTATCTCTAACACTCATCATCATATGTTAGTCCGACTCACTCTTAATTGATAGGCTCAACACATGTAAGAAAAGACTATTTATCTCAAAGAAATCTAGTAAAAAAAATTTGGAAAACATTTTCAAAATTTTATTGAAATTGAAATTGAAATTAAGGTGAAATGCAGAGTTAGATATCGAATTCCGGACTTTAGCTTAGATACAATGTGATTCTACCACTTATTTTAAAAGTTTAAACTTTTTTAAGAATATGTAAATTTTATTATTTTATATTTCTAAGACTAATTTTACACAAGGGATGCCTCTTACTATCCCCTTCCTTCGTCCATCTTTGTCTTGTCAGGTTTGCTTGTTGCATAAGAAATCAGAATTTTATGGTTGAGGTGTGATTTCAAAGAACAAAAACTGGTTGGGTTTTTTCTGCAAAGCCTGGGAGAAAACTCACTTCAGATACCAGCCCAAAGTTTTAGGCAGTGGAGATGAATGGGAGCGCCTTTAGACCATTTGTAGACCTTCAGAGCCATAAGTCCACTCCGGAGTCAGGATAGGAGCGAAGTCGATCATAGACGCCGGGAGAGGTAGATTCGTCCATTACCCTCCTCTTTGGGTTGGGCAGCAGAAAGAGCGCAATGGAAGGATCTCCTCCCCTGGTTTTTTTAAAGTGCTTTTTTTTTTCTTCGGAAGTTTCAAAACATTTAGGAAAATTGACAATTTTGTCATTAGGTTTATAGCCCACTGACGATTTAATCACTAAGTTTCATTTTTTTACTATATGCGCACTGAGAATATATAGTTGTGACGATCTGGTCCTTTCGTTAAATCGTTGTTGAGTTTTTAATGGAATAAAATGACATGTCATCTTCTTAACACATTAGCAGTCATGTGTGAGCCAGAATAACAAGTCAGACCAATTTAAACAAAACGCACCATTTGTTTAAAAACCAACAATGCTAAACGACACACAACTGAACTCACCATTTTGGAATTAAACCCATAGAACCAAAGCAAGCAATCAAATTTCGCTAAGTATTTTCGCACCCCCACGCCCCCCGTGAAGAAGAACACACTGAAATACTTGCCCTAGCCTTCAAAAGAAGCATTCTTTGATTTCGAAGTGTTAAAGAAGCATTCGGTGATTTCGAAGTGTGATAGAAGAAGAAGTATTCTTTGATTTTGAATTTCTACAAAAAGCAAATATCTTCAAAGCACACGTTGAATCTAGATAACCCATTTCGAACTTTGCCCTTTATCAAAGCCCAATTATTTATGCTAACTTTTAGTGGCTGACCCATTTCTTTATTTGCCTTTTTTGCAGGTCGTTGGCTCGAGGACAAACTCTGTACCCAATAATTTTTGGAGGTAAGACCACTTTCTCTATCCTTTCGGTGTCTTTTGTCTGCATATTGAGTGTTGGTAACCACTTTCTCATTATCCTATAGTGTCTTTTGTCTGTTTTCATACATTCTAACTAGGTCCTTAGGTTTTCGTTGACTGGTTGGTGTTGAGGTCATTAGGTTTTTATTGAATAACAGTTAAACTATTAGGGTCAAAGAAGTAGCTGTTAAATTCGTAAATTCGTCGATGTTCAAATACATGTTCTGCTGAGTGGGATGGTGTCAAGTTGATGGGCTTCTTGTTTTACATCACTCTTGTCATTTGGGTTCCCAAATTGCATATTTCCTCTTTGTAATGTCTGCTAATGTATAAGGAGTACTTCAATTTTTCATCATTGTAGGTCCAGTCTTTGTTTCTTAGGTTTGTCAATTCAGGAAATTGGAGAAATTAATTGTTTCATCTTTCTCTATTCTTTTACTAGCTACGGTTCTCCTCAATATTTTTTTTTTTCTTTTCATGCTTTACCATTTTTTGGTTCTTCCTTTTGCAAGATATGAAACTCACAGTGAGAACAAAACATCATAGAGTTTAGTGTGAGAAAATAAAGTTTTCCATACTTGTCATTAAGTTTTTGTTTCTGGATTCATATTTTTGGTTTGTTGTTGTACCTTATTTATTTCATATTAGCTTAATACTTCACACAATACTAATAACGATTTTAGTTTTTATGTCCCTGTTTACCAATTGTGTTTGCTGTTAATGATAAAAAATGTGACACGAGGAAACAATACTTGAAAGTGAAGGAAGAAATGGTTCAAACAAGGATGCAACGTATAAAAAGGAACTGTCCTTTTACAAGCTTTCTTCTGTTTGCCTTAGTTGTTGCAAGCTTATATTATGTTTGCGCTTTTTTTCTAAAGGCTTATTTGTGGGCATTACTTTGGAGTGCTCATCTCCACTTTTTTACGTTGCTGCTGATTTGAAATGGAGAATAGCTCCTTTGTGTTCAGGGTCACTAGATGAGATGTAATCCTCTGACCCTGAGAAGTTAGTGCATTTTAAAACCTCTTTTGTTGTTTTTTTTCTTCTTTGAACTTCGTATATGCCTTGAAGCATTCATATGTTGTATTCCTCTTTTAGACGCTCGATAGAGTGGAAGTGCACTTTTTTTTCTCTCAGAGAAGTAATATAACAGAAGTCCTTCTGATTTCTCTTCTAAGGCTTCTTTGGGGTCCTATGCTCTTGAGCTTTCAATTCTTGTTTTTAATTTTCCACTGGTTTTCGAATCAGATGAGATCCCTCTTGTATAAAAAGAAGGAAATTTTAGATGTAATTTATCTTGGAGGAGTGCGAGATACTTATAAATCATTCTTGATGGACTATTCATAATTGAGCAAGTAGAGGGTGGTATACCAATCAAGCAGATACAAACACCCCTGAAGACTATTCAAATTCTTCGGATCATTATTGTCGCTGATTTTCAAGTATTTATTTCCTCGTGTCACATTTTCCTTTTTATAAGTTGCACCTTGTTTGGCATTATTTATCTTTTCCTAACTTTCTGCCACTGTTTTATCAATTGTGTTTGCTGTTAAATAATTATGTATATGATTTTGTAGGACGATTGCTACGGATAGTGGCGTATCATGGTGGTCATTTTGTTGGAGGTCAAGATGAAATATATAAAGGAGGGAAGAAGGAAGAGTTTGGGGAATTGCATACGGATTATTTCTCTTCAATAGAAATTGAAGAGGCGGTGAAGTCTCTTGATTACTTAAGGACGAGGCTTTTATGATACACATTGGATGATGAAACTTGGTTGAATATTAGAACACTAAGGAATGATAAGGACGTGATCGAGCTGATCAACAGAGCCATCACTGAGCAGAATATATAGTCAATATCTTTGTTGACCACATAGTCGAGGAGCCTGAGTTTATCGATACCGATGATGATGCTGAGAGCCCGGATGGCAGAGGAGTTGAGGGTGATGATTACGTTGTAAAATGTGGATTGGTTAGAGGCATTCTCGAGGACCCAGAAAGACAATGAAGCTAATGTACCTAGTGAATATGAAGATGATGATAAGAGAACCGATATATGTTCCAATTGCGATAAGGCTCCGCGAACCAAGAATTTCCCTGAGTTCAATGAAGATACTGATGTAGAAGCAGAGATCCATTTGGAGCATGGTCTTGTGTTTCCCAATGCAAAGATGTTCAGTAAGGCATTGAGGTAGTATTGTGTACAGAAGAAATTTGATTTCACATACCTTCACAATGAAAAGCGTAGAGTGCAAGCCCAATGCATGGAAGAGTGTACGAAATAT
The DNA here is from genome assembly GCA_963930655.1 of Myrica gale. Lineage (NCBI taxonomy): Eukaryota > Viridiplantae > Streptophyta > Magnoliopsida > Fagales > Myricaceae > Myrica > Myrica gale. The sequence goes on from OZ005618.1 coordinate 11,193,033, forward strand.
GAAACATGACCCATATTGCTCCCTTGGTTTCGCTAGTTAGGCATACAAGCTTAGTAAATAGAACGATGATTGTACTATAAACCGCTTAGATAAATTAACAAATGAGATAAGGCAAGGGATATGCATGGCATCTTAAGTGGATTGTCATTACTTTTGACTGGCATCACCTGTATTGTGCCACTACATATTTGACTTTATTGTTGATTGAAAAAGTTAAAAGTGATTTGCATTCTCATATGTTTGATTGTCATTGCAGTATAGACTGTTCTATTTTTGTAGCATACCCTGTAAATAATTTTTTTCTGCTAATGTTGCCCTCTTCTGTTGATTAATGCAGTTAATGCTAAGGGCTTTATCAGTTTATTCAAGTGATATTTTTATTCTGCTAGTGTTATTTTGTAAACTATTATCTTAGATTGCTTTTAACTAATATCATAATTTGATATGTCACAACAAGCTACGATTATAGAAGACATGTACAAATTTACACTTATACTCTGTAATGTTCAATATTGTCCTTAGTATCAAGGTCATAGAGAGTTTTGGATTCATATGAATGATAAGCAAGAAAGCAGATTTTTGGCATCAAATATTGACAATATCCTTCAGCATCAAAGTAAAATCTCATTGATTGGGAACCTTTTCAATAGCAATAAGTAACCTGTAAGGTAGTTGCACTAAATACATCAGAAATAATAGCACAGATTTCCCAAAACCACCCAAGTTTTGCTCCTTGGCAAAATAGCATGTAAAATGCAATCAATTAGACATGACATAAAATTTGTTTGTCTACAGAAGAAACCAAAAACAATTGCATTTGATTTGGTACAAACAATTCTCAGAGAAATACGAGAGAGTATATGCTTGCCAGCAGCACAACCCATTACTTGGATTTCATGTATTCAAGAAAGAAGAAATAGTAAACAAAAAATTGAAGAGCAACCTAGAAAAAGAAAAATGCAGAGACAAGTGTATCCAGTAAAAGGCACCTGTCACATTTAGCGAACTCCAATGTCAACAGATGGAAAGTAGCAAATCTCATCAATATTTGCAAATACTAACCTTCCCTTAGACATTGTTAAAGCAAGAACGCTGCTCTCGTCGAAGGAATATCACTTCTCCTCTCGGTCTAGGGTTTGCGAAAGGTGGGGAAAACAGTGCGTGAAGGAGAATGGGAAAGATGTTGAATGGATCGATAATGAAGGCTAGGGTTAATGAAGTTGTGCGTTTCGACGTAATAGAATAGAGGAGAGCATACGGTCTGTCGTTTTGTTCTTTGGCAAAAACGTATACAATAGTGAAACAGTGAGTTTTGATTATTTCAAGTGACATGGCTGCTGACGTGTTAAGAAGATGACGTAGCGTTTTATTCCGTTAAAAACTCAACGGCGGTTTGATGAAGGACCAAATCGTCACAACTATATATTCTCAGTGACCATATAGTAAAAAAAATGAAACTTAGTAACTAAATCATCAGTGTGCTGTAAACCTAGTGACCAAATTGTCAATTTCTCAAAAATATATTATACTTGAAATTATATTATTATAAAAAACTAATTAAAAATTTAATACCAGTTCTGAAACCAGAGTTCCCAAACACAACTTGATCTCAAAGCTAGTTTTAAATCTAAAATTTCAAGTTTCAAATTAAAACCCTAAACTAAAACCAAAACTAAAATTCAAATTGTTTCCGAACATGGCTGAGTTAGATGTATGCTTTCATAATGGGGTGCAAAGTGTTTGAATTGGAAATTAAGGGGTATAATGTGACAAACGTATTATGTGTCTTATATTGGTAGTTAACAAGTACAATGTGTCAAAAATGATAGTTTAGATTGTAATATGTCGAACACCTATAGTTCAGAGTGAAAAGTAGATTTATCTATTTTAAAGTATCATAAATAATAATTTCTTTCTTTGGAAGATAATTGGCCGGAAGCAACAATGTCAAGTGGTTTTCTTAGCAGTGAAACACCCACGTTGGGGCATGATTGACAAGCTATATGGATATGGCAATTGAAAGCTATCGAATCTCAAGGTCGACTACAGGGGGCGTCGGTGTCCCCCTTTGGGTGCCCGACCACGCCTGATAGCCCCCTTGTTGTCCTCCGGCGGGCCTCTGCTCGCTCAGTGCTATTTATTTTTCCTCGTGTGGCCTTTCCTCCTCACGCTGCTTGTTTCCCTTGGCTTACCTGGGTTTTCTTTCATTTGCAGAACGACTTGGATATGGACCAGCTAGTGGAGAAAAAAAGGCCCTGAGTTTGTGTATGGCTCCGCCCCCTCGTGGAGGGATCTAGTCGAAGCTGAAAAGGCATATGAGCTAGTGCTAGTCTGTAGGGTGGTTTCCGACCGCCACATTCCACTGCATGTTGTGACAAATGTCCTTCAGAAAACATGGTCTTTTGACTCGAACCTCACATTGTCGGGGTTGGCCAATAACGTTTTTCTATGCGAGTTCAGCACTGCCCATGCTCGGTCGAGAGTGATGGATCATCAACCATGGAACGTGAAAGGGTTTTTGGTGGTTCTTCAAGGTTGGAGCCCTGGTCTTCCATGGCAGGAGCTTGATTTGTACACGTTCCCAGTGTGGGTCCAGATACACGGTCTGTCCTCGGATCGTTCCAATAGCTATACGCCCATTCCATCGGGCTTCCTCCTACCTCGGCCGGAGCTTCCCCCTCTTAAGATTACTTTCAGTTATGAATTTCTTTTGGGATTTTGCTATCGTTGTGGGATTCTTGGTCATCAGCAAAAGGCTTGTTCAGGCATAGTCGGCTTCTCTTCTGAGAGCTGTTTTGGCCCCTAGATGAAGGCTCTTCCTCCACCTTCACGAGGAACAACTTTCAAACCACTCTCTATGCCAGACCTGCATTCGCCGGCTGATGGGGACTCTCTGTCTCGACTGCCTCTCGATCTTGCTCTTCCGGTGGGGTCTGTGGACGAACAGTTTCAGCGAGTGGACGTTGTTGTGGGGGCGAAGGGTTTGGACGTGACAGTGCGTGATAATGTGTTGCATGCTCCTGTTGCGCCTGCCACTACTCTTCCTTACGCACCTGTGGCAGACCAACATACAACACATAATGTTATCGTTCCACATTTTACAAAGGCACGTGACATAGGTGGGGCTGACGACTCAAGATTGAAAGTTGAAAAAGTTATGCCACCTCATGTGTTCCCCTCTGAGCAGACCCGACTTACTGAAGTTGTTGATGTTCTCACGGAACCATAGGTACTGTTCGGGCCATCCTCAACTTTCCACCCGTCTTTTACTCTATCTTCATGTGCAGGAGAGTCGACCTTAAACCCCAGGGACAGCGCAACTCCTACATCTCTTTTGGGCCCTGGGGATAGTCAAACCGTTCCGGAAACCCAGGTCCTCGCCCAGCCCACTCAAGTTGCTGGAAGTCAGGGTCTAGTGGAGTCAAACAAGTGTCGGAGCCAGCCTAGTATCCAGAAACGGGCCACGGGGGATTCTTCTTTGGACTCCTCGGAACCGGCTTCTCTTTTACCCCTGAAACATGATCTCCCAGAAGGCGAGTCTCTCATGTTGGCTCCAAAGCGATCGTCCCTTGCGGTGCGACCTAATTTGCCATTAGGGGATAATGAGCTCAACAGCCCTCTTGGAACTCTCCTCTTTCACACGGGCGTCGCTGTGAAGGGTATTGAGACTAGACCAATATCTCTGACTACCCATGGCAAGAAGAAAGGCAAAAGGCTTGAACACTCAAAGACGATTGTCCGTAGGAGTGAGATTCCTCCGATACCTAATGCTGGTACTGATTGTGATGTGGTTATTTCGGCCGGGGAGGCGGGCCTTAACTTGCCCCCTCCATCATGAGAATTCTCTTTTGGAACTGTCGTGGCTTCTATCGTGTTGCGGCAGTTCGGTCTCTACGGGACAGGGGGTGCGGCAACATGCTCCCGACATTTTTTGTTTAGCCGAAACTAAATGTGCTTCTGTTAAGCACCGTATTTTGCAGTTGAGTTTTTCGCAAATGGTGGAGGTTTCCCTTTGTGGTCGCAAATGTGGCTTGGAGGTAGCTTGGAAACAAGGGGTTGTTTTGGATTGTGTGTTTTCTTGTTCTCATTTTTTGAGTGTTGTAATGAACTCAGGTTCTTCGAGCTAGCCTTGGATGTTATCCTTTGTATATGGCCCTGTTAAATGGAATGAGAATTGAAATTCTGGTACAATTTAGCGGATAGTGGCGATCGATTTAATGGCCCTTAGTTATGCCTGGGTGATTTTAATGTCATACTTCATCAAAATGATAAATGGGGCGGTAGATCAGTAGGTAATTCCTCTATATTTGGTCACTTAGCCAAATTCTTATGGCATATCGGGATGCTAGATTTGGGTTTTTCCGGCAACCCATTCACTTGGTCAAACGGTCGTGAAGGGTAAGAGCTTATTTTGGAGAGACTTGAAAGAGGATTGGGTAATGGCGATTGGAGGAGTCTCTTTCCGCATGCTATTGTGCGACATTTGCCACGACATGCTTCAGACCATGCCCCTCTCCTTCTTGATACTATGGGTGATCACGATCATTGCCTATGATCGTTTAGATTTGAGGCTATGTGGGCACAAGATAGACGAAGCGACGAGGTTATCAAAAAAGCTTGGCATTTTGGCGGGTCGGGCTCTCCTTCTTCCGTTCTATGCCAACATCTTCAGGCTACTAAGGCAGCCTTAAGATTGTGGAATCGTAATATTTTTCTGGATGTGAAACTGAAGGTGGTCACCCTCCAATGTGAGTTGGATGAAATTCAGCTCCAAGTCAGTGCCACGGGTGATGGACAATGGGCTACAACTAAGGAACGTGAGGTGTCCTCTAAGCTCCTTGAAGCTCAACATCAGGAAGAAATTTTGTGGCGTACTAAATCCTGTAATACTTGGCTCAGGACTCCAGACCTTAATACTAGATTCTTTCATCTCTCTACTATCACCCGCCGACGCAGAAATTGTATCGAGGCACTTCAAAACGCCTCGGGAGATTGGGTGCGAGGTCGGCAAGCTATAGGGTAGCTTGTGGAGACTTATTTTAAGGGGGCATTTACCAAGGCCAACGGGTGGTGTTTCCCCATTCTTTGGAGTATTTGCTACCGACTGCCATCATAAAGGCAGAAAATGAATTTTTATGTCATCTTCCGGATGAGGGGAAATCCACTTGGTCGTTCGAAGCTTGGGTGGGTTAAAGGCTCTGGGGTTGGATGGCTTTACGGGCCTTTTCTATCAATGGTATTGGTCTACGGTTGGTCCGGAGGTAATTCGTATGGTCCAACAATTTTTTTCAAATGGGTACATGTTGCGGGAGCTAAATCATAGCTTTATTACTCTTATTCCTAAGGTTGATTACCCTACCACTATTACTCAATATCGCCTTATTAGCTTATGTAATGTATGTTATAAAATTATCTCCAAAATTCTGGCTAATAGGTTGAAGCATGTGCTCCCAAAGTTGATTTCACCCAATCAAAAGGCCTTTGTTCCGCATAGGCATATACAAGATAATCATATCCTTTTTCATGAAGTGATGCAGACTTTTAGATGCAAGACCGAGATAGTTGGGTTGCTTGCTGTGAAGGTGGACATGGAGAAAGCATATGACAAGGTCGATTGGGATTTCTTCTTGGAAATATTACGCGTCCTCGAATTCAGCTCTACTTGGCGCCATTGGATTTCTCAATGTATATCGACAATATCCTTTTTTATCCTCCTCAACGGGTCCCCGCATGGTTTTTTTAGGCCAAAGTGCGGTCTTCATCAAGGTGACCCATTATCTCCCTTTCTCTTCGTGCTGGTGATGGAGGTGCTTTCTCGACTTATTCGTAGGGCAGAGCTGCAAGGGCTTCTTCATGGAGTGAAATTACACGTCAAGCTCCCCCGGTTACTAACGTTCTTTTCGCGGACGTGCAAATCCTGGTGAAGTGCATCATCTACAATAGTGTCTTTCCACGTTTACGAGGGGGTCAGGGCAGGTGGTGAACACTCACAAATCTTTTATCCATTTTACTCATAATCTTTTTGAAGATCGGAGAGCTTCTTTACTGTCCATTCTTCGCCTTCAAGCGGCGTCGGAGGCTGGTAGGTATCTTAGGGCTCCTCTTTATATTCCTAAGTCTAAAAAACTTGTTTGCAGGGAGATCCAAGAGAAGGTTACGACACGACTTGCTGGTTGAAAGGCGGGCTCTGTTACAAGCTGGACGTACCGTTCTTCTTTAATCTGTGGCGCAAGCTATTTCTTCTTACTTAATGTCAGTTTTTCTTCTTCCTAAAAGTGTGACTCGGGGCCTTGATATTCTGATGAAGAATTTTTTGTGGGGCTTTGATGGGGAAGCTAGGAGGTTTCATCCTAAATCTTGGGAGAGTATTTGCTGGCCCAAAGAGTTTGGTGATCTTAGGCTTAGACGTATTGGAATTTTAAATAGAGCATTGATTGCGAAAAGGGGTTGGGAACTTTCGGCACACAAAGACTGCTTATGGGTGAAGGCTTTGGACACTAAATACTGCAGGAATTATCACTTTCTTTAGATCCATCGCCCTCTTGGTGGCTCATGGTTTTGGCAGGGCTTGCTGTAAACTCGTGATATAGTTGCAGCTGGTTTCTGTTGGTCGATTAAACCGAGTTCTAATCTTAATATTTGGAGTTCTCCATGGGTGTCGGGGGTGGAGGGTTTTATCCCGAAGCTTAAATGGGGAGTGTTGGTGGATCGTCGGATTAATTACGTTAGTGACTTAATCGATCCTATTCTCCATACTTGGAAGGAGCCTCTTATTCGAGCTTTATTTGAAGACCAATCAGCTGAAGCTATATTGAATATTTCGCTCTCTTCTCCGAATACAGATGATTATCCACGATGGCTTTTATCGGCTAAAGGTTCTTTCTCGGTGAATGAGGCCTATAGACATGACCAGTGAAATCGTTTCGTGGATACGGGGGAGCTGTCTCAACAAGAATGGAAGACACTCTGGAAACTTAAGGTGCAACACAGACTTAAATTATTATTATGGAAGGTTGCGGCAAAGGCATTGCCAGTTGCCAACTGCCCATCCTTAGCCTTTCAACTTTGTCCGCTTTGTGATTGTGAGCCGGAGACCTTTAAGCATCTCTTCTTGGATTGTTCGGTAAGTTCTAGACTTTGGAGGGTGGGTCCCTGACCGTTTGACTCCGAGGCCTTTAAGGGTTTATCCATCCATACGTGGGTCAAATTCATGTTAAACTGTGCCAACCTACCCCGCGAAAGGCAAGCTGAGTGGCCCAAATTGATGCTGGCTATGACTCGTACACTTGATACAATATGGATGATACGCAATCAGTTGGTACATGCTGGTGCAAAGCTGGATTTTGGGGAGGTGATGAGATTAATACAACGACGCTATCATGCTCATTGTGAGGTGTGGAAGGATGGATCTGGATTCAGTCCAGACCGTACGGATCCAGACCCGTCTAGACCCACGGTCTAGGTTGAATCCAGGCCGTATAGACGGCTCCTTGAGCACGCGTTTAGCTGTAGTGGTCGGACAATAGCTCTCTGACCACTATCTTCCGACCACTAAAGCTAAACTCGCCACGTGAGCCGTCTGATCGGGTTGGGATTCAATCCATACCGTGGGTCTGGACAGGTCTGGATCCGTACAGTCTGGACTGAATCCCGACCCGTGGAAGGATGAGTCCTCCCATGTGTCTGTGTCATGGCTTCCTCCCCCGGAAGCTTCTTTTAAAAATAATTTTGATACGGCTCTTCGAGATAATAGGACTTGTGCAGCTGCTGTTAGCCGGAATTGGAAAAGGGAGATTGTATCTGTTAAAACTCTTCAGGCACGAGGAGATAGTCTCATCAAGGAGGAAGCATGGGCTGCGCGTATGGCCTGTGTTAAGGAGGAGGAGTTAGGGGATGCGAGTGTCATTATTGAAGGGGATGCGCAGTTACTTATTAATCAGGTGGTGGATGGAGTTCTCGAGCTGGACTGGATCGTTGAAGCAGAGATTAGAACGATGCGAGCGATTTTGCAGCTTCATCCTCAGAGGCATTTTCGGTGGACTCCTCGGGAAGGGAACAGTTTAGCTCACCAGGTGGCCAGGTGGGGTCTTCAAAACAACATCACAAGAAAGTTCAACGCGGAGGATCTTCCGGATGCTATTGTTCATTGTGATGTTCATCAAGGGAACTGAATGTCTCCCTTGTTCGTTGTATCCCATGTTATGTAGAAACAAAATGCAGTTTCCTTCTGTAGATAGGGTTGGTTTGAATTAATCCTCGGATAAGGGTATGGATATCCTAAACGTTCTCGTTTAGAAAGCGTTAGATTGGCACACAAAAATTAGGCAATTTAGTGGCTGGACCTGGCCTACAGGTCTAAAGATTTGATCTCATAACCAATCCCTAAGGAAGAAGTGCTACTCTAGCCAAGGTTCATTGGTCAAGAGTTGTATACGTTAGACTTGTTAATTTTGCAAAATTTTGTATAGTTCCTCTATGCAAAGGAGATAATCACAGGCGGAACCAGCCTGAGGTTCGCCTGAATAATCTAGTGGAAAATATATATATTTTTTATATACGGTTTAGACTCGCCCGCCCCCCTTAAACCCAGGTGCCTAACGACCCAAACCCAAAACAAGTTTCATCCACCAACAGAGCCATGGTTTTGGATGCGGAGAGTGTTTGCAAACGAAGGTGTGGGTGGAGACGATAGCTCTTGGGCCAGTACGTTGCTTGAAAATGAAAGCGAGGGAGTGCCGCAAGGGTGTGGAGACGACAGCCCAAATGAAAGTGAGGGAGTGTCGCAAGGGTATGGAGACGACAACTGTTGGGTTAGCTTTTTCTTTTTTTCCTAAGTGACAGCTGTTGGGCTAGCTTCTTCTTTTTTCCTAAGCGCTATTACACTGTTTTTGAATGAAAGTGAAGTGTATTGCGAACAAAAAAAAGAATGAAAGTGGAGTGATGCAGACAAACAAAAAGAATGAAAGTGGAGTGAGGGAGGATAACTACGTATATACACCGAAGGCTATACCTTGTGTTTTGTTGTTGTTTTTTCTCTTACAAATGAAGGAGAGTATAAAGGGCCGTTTAATATCATTTTCTACTAAGTAAAGGGCAAGTCAAATTGATAGCCAGTTTGTTTGAGTGATAAAATTTTGCGCATAATTTTTGTGAAAAGTGAGGAAATAAAGTGAAAAAATTGTTAAAAAAAAGTTTTAAAAAAATTATAGGAGGTAATGAAAAGGTGAAAAATATTTATGGGAGCCGGTGAAAAAGTGAAGAAAGAGAAATTTTTGTAATGATGATAAATTTTAGAGAGTAAAAATTTTGATTAGTGAACATTGCCATAGGTATAGTCAATTCCATGTTGGATTCTCTATCATTTATTTTTCCCTTCGTAATTTCCTTGGTAGATTTTGATTCTTTCACTTTCTTCTACTCTCTACAAAATCAGTTACGTGTTCTCTCTCTTCTTTCTAAGAGCTTGAATTGAAGAGCGTCTGAGGATGATTCAACACCTAAGTAACTCTAGAGAGAATGCTGCTTCGAGTACAATTTTTAAACAGCTCTAGAGATGGATCATCGTTTCACAGAACCAAGTACATAGTTACTTCTTTGTATAACATATATTGATCCAAGAAATGTATTCTCAGCGTTTGATCATGTTAAGTTACTTCGTCTTGTTGAGCTTTATTCAGAAGATTTCCCAGCAATTGATGATATCGTACTTAGAGATCAACTTCGAAACTACATTTATGATGTGATAAGTCATAATGTTTTTTCTAGGCTTCAAGATATTGTAAGTCTTACTGTGAAGATGGTTGAAACAAGAAAACATATTTTATATCTATTAGTATATCAGTTGATTGAGTTGACATTGATCTTACCAGTTGCGACTGCAACCGTTGAAAGAGTGTTCTCTGCTATGAAGTTTATCAAATCTTACTTGTGTAATAAGATGTGAGATGAATGAATAAATGATAGTATGATGGTATACATCGTAGGATCCAATTGCTACCTCTCAACAAATAGTACAGTACGTGTATTCCAATATTTTTAGTATTTTCAATTCTTAATTTTTTGATATTTTAACTTTAAGACATTTTTTTGCATTACGTAGGTTTTTTTATCATTTTTCCTTGAAAGTTTGCCCCCTTCAATTGCATTCCTGGTTCCGCCACTGGAGATAATTAAGTTGGTCGCTTCATCAAAAATCTCCCACGCGTCAACACTGTTCATACAAAAACCCTCTGAATCTAATCTAACAATTTTTGTCATTATTTGGGTAATGAGAGATATCTTGCATGGCAGTTCAACATGGAGTGGACTCATCTAATATACAGGCAATCTTGGAGAGGCTGGGGTGGGACTTATAACGCCTCACGACTTCTCACTATAAGGTGGTTCTAGTCTGATCCTAGTGGGAAATCAAACTCAGAACTGTGCACCTATCCATATAATCCTGAAGTCGTTCTTATCATTGGTGGCCTTATTCTATAAGAAGTAATGATACCATTCTCTCTTTCTTTTTTTCAATAGTATCTCTAAATTTTATTAAAAACTCTTACTTATCCAGGAGGAATACTGTGGTTACATCCAAAACTAGACAAAAAATCAGCTAATCAAGACGAAGAATCCCTCTCATACCACACGTCAACGGATGAAAACCCACGCATTGTACCGGCTGATCACTAATAGACTGCATGACTCGATAAACCTCAGTCACCAAAGTTGACATTCTTTCCGAAAGCTCTTTCCTAATTAACTAATAAATCTACCACTATATTACCTTCACGCAGAATGCACGAGATATTCGAAAATTAGATGATGTGTTAGCGGCCTTAATCTATCAGAAGTAATGACAATATTCGCCCCCAAACAAAACGTACGATGCTTTGATCACCCAATAAAATGAGTTTTTCTTTACCTCCAAAAGGGTCCTAACCATGGATGTACTGACATCAGTAGCCAAAGCTATGTCACGCACGAATCCAACAGGATAATTCCCTACCTGGTCCCTAATTTACGCCAAGAAAGAACATCATCAAAGAGCTAAAACCTCACCTACTAAGGCGAGCCGTAGAATAAGGAGTGGATAAGAGGGATGAGCTCAGTAGCTATAATTTATGGGCGAGAAGAGAAGCCCCCACCCCGGCCCACCTTTTTAAAAAGCAAGGAATCCCAAGCCATATCCACCTAACATGTTCTTGTTTCCCTTTCGTTTCTATACATTGTCGTCACCCTAACCACTGCGAACTATAAATTATAATAGTCAATGAATTGATCAGTGCATTATCTCTCTGCCACAAACCACCACCACGACGAAAGCCAACTCATGATCATCTCATCTTTTGGGCTGTCACTTTCCAGTACAGCTAATATTAATCTAGTCAGCTTAGCTCTTTGATCAGTCCTCATTTATAATTATTTAACAGCTCGAGGATAAGGATGCTAATTACAATAGAGCAATTGTTTCAATTAAGAAGATTATCCCAAGATTAAAAATTTCACCCCCTATAAGAAGTTATACTTGTCCCAATAAATAACAGGGAGAGAAATCACAGAGCTGAATTTGTTCAAAACTATTTCATTGCAAAAGAGAAAGCGAAATGGATTTTTATTTTCAACGGCTGGAATGGAAGAGTTACACAAATGTGCTTTCTTCCCTTATTCAATAAAATAAAAGAGCTTAACCACTAGAGGAGTTATCTTGCGAGTTATGCCTTCCTGCAGTGTAGTTTCCCTTAAGGTGGATGAACACGCTTTCGGCCCCTCGTTCACATGTGCGATTAAGTCGGGAACTCGTCTGACGGGGGGAACGTGACTCGAACCCATACCCAAGTTGAAGACGGCTGATGGTCCAGAGACCTTTTTTCCCTTAATTCTCTTTGCCCATATACCTGGCTGAAATGGTCCCGTTTATAAAGCCCCCAAACCCCCTTTACCCAAAAGTTGGTGTCAATTTGTCGCTTGGGCAAAAATTCTGTGTCCCTTAGCGGTTTAAACTTTAACTAGAAGAAGTATCTGTCAATGTCACAGTCTCAAACCCAGGATCGAAACAGAAAAAGTTTTGGCCAATTTTTCTTAAAGAAAAAAGCAACCACAATGTATCCCTCTTTTTTTTATATGATGTGATCTGCTAGTTACAAGAAAACTACAATATAAAGCAAGAAATGGGGATTGGGACACAACCCATTTTCACTGAGCTTAGATGTGGAAACAACTCGAGTACATGACGTTAAAAGGAGTGAAAAAACATAAGATAATTACGGAACCAAGGAAGACACTCGCCACATAAACACATTCACCAAATGGAAAAAAAGGGGGGATATATATAGAATGCAACCAGCCCATTCGCATGTATATCTACAATTCCATGGTCCCTCCGTTTACCCATGCATGGGATTCATTAGAGGGACCCTCAGACAACAGACTTGCACTCCTCAAATGTTTTTATTCCTTTGGAAACGCCGTCTCCTTCTTGGGAAATTATGGGGGAGAAAAGCTTAAGCATTGCTTCTGAAGGATCCCAGAGCTTTAATGGCTCCTGCTCTAAGGATGTATTGGTGGTAGAAGGCAGCAATGGCAGCTCCAATAAAAGGTCCAACCCAGAAAATCCACTGTAACATAACATAAAGATAAAGATGAGTCTTTTATCGACACATATGGATTTTAAGCTAATGTAAAGGTAAGAAAAGGCAAGAATATATACTGAGAGAGAGAGAGAGAGAGAGAGCATTTACTTGGTCATCCCAAGCCTTGTCCTTGTTGTAGATCACAGCGGCTCCAAGACTTCTAGCTGGGTTGATACCGGTGCCAGTGACTGGGATTGTGGCCAGGTGAACCATGAACACAGCGAACCCAATTGGGAGTGGCGCCAAGACCTTAAGTTCACAACAAAAACAAAGCCAAATAATTAAGTGACCAATTGACCGTACAGGAAGTTAATGTCGCACTTCCAACTTCCAACATTATGAGTAACAAAAGCATTTACTACCCACTAGTTAGGCCGGTGTGTAGAGCAAGTACTATGCCAGCCATTTTAGCCCTTTGTGTTCAGAAAATTTCCACAAAACAAAAAATCAGCACAGTAGCTAGTTGTGGATTTTTTTAAAAAAAAATCATAAGCTTGTAGATTCATTTTTTTTTCCACATAGAATAACACAAAGAACAATTATAAGTTGTGAAATATAAGTTGTTTTTTTTCAACAGAGAAATATAAGTTATTAAAAAACAAAAATTGCTTTTATCAAGCCAGAAACAGAGGGGGGACCAGACTTTTATAATGCTCTTTAAAGAAATAAAAAGGAGCAGAAAGTAAAGACAAATTTATCAACCACTTTAGCATTAAGAGTTAGCTCATTCAGAGCACTTACTTTTACTTTTTATTTAGAGAAGATTATGGGCCACTAAAATATATAATTGCATCAGAAGAAAAGTGGTGAAATCTGGGAGTTAGGTTATTGTGCTAAGCACTATTGTGCTGAGCATGCTAAGCGACGGTTGAGATTAAAAGTTGGAGATCCGGCGGCTGTGGTATATTCAAAACATTTTAATTGATGTGGCGCGATATGGACCCTTAAATTTTGAAGATTTTAATCTCAGCCGTCGCTCAGCATGCTCAACACAACAGGGCTTAACACAATAACCATACTCTGAAATCTGGTGCTTACAGGAACATGGGAGTCTCTTGCGTTCCTCTTAGGATCTGTGGCTGAGAAGACTGTGTAGACAAGAACAAAGGTACCAATGATCTCTGCCCCCAATCCAACGCCCTTGTTGTACCCAGCGGAGAGCTCGTTTGCCCCACCTCCGTACCTGTCGTAGTAAGACTTTTGGAAGGCCTTGACCAACCCACAACCGCAGATTGCCCCCAAGCACTGTGCTATCATGTACATCACCGCCCGGACCAGCGATACCTTGCGCGCCAGGAACAGCCCGAACGTCACGGCTGGGTTAATGTGCCCTCCTGAGCACGTTACAATTATATCATTTAACTGGCTTAAGGTGCTCTGTGCAGTAATTTAACCTCGAATATAGAAAGGAATTGCTTAAGGTGGAACAACCCAAAAGAAAAGAACACTAGAACGAATAAAAAAGAGAACCATTTGCTTCCTTTTTGTTTTTGGGTAAGTGGAACCAAAATTCAAGCTCACCCTATTGTTTCTTACTCCAGAGTTTCAAGTGTGCTCGGAAAAAGGGAAACTCATGATCGAGCTTCAAGCATGCCTGTCTTCTACTTTTTTTTTTTCCTTCCTCGAACAATTTGCAAGAAAATTTCTTACGAGAGGTGTTTATCTTCTTTAATAAGACTCTAGGCAGTTTGATGAGGTATTGAGGAGGATAAGCAACATGGCTAGAGTAGTAGCCTTCTCTACCCCAAAACCTTACCCTCAAGAAAGATAAATGACTAGCTCAGAGAAAACAGAAGACAACTATTAACGACTACGAAGGTAGATAACTTTAATTGATTCTGAGCAAAAAAGAAGAGACTACTTAAATTACGTGAAGTAACCCATCTACAGAAATGAAAAGAAAGAAACTCAAGACTTAATTGAGAACCGTGTGCATGTGGAGGAGTTGAGGGGAAGTTCAATTTGCATGGAAAAGGAGACCTACCAGAGATACCGGCGGTGCAGTAAACAAGGACGAAGATCATGCCTCCAAAGGCCCAAGCGATGCCAAGAATACCAACCCCACCACAGTCATCGGCGTTCTTGGCCGGGTCAGTCTGACTCTTGTAGCCAATCACGGTCAACACTGTGATGTAGAGGAAAAGAAGGGTGGCAATGAACTCGGCTATGAGAGCTCTGTAAAAGGACCACTTGGTAAGCTCTTCATGGTCGATCAAAGGCGCCGGAGGTGGGTCAATGTAGTCCTTGGCCGAGTACTCTCCCTGCTCCCGGACCTCAACGTCCTTTGTCATGGTCACTTAGCTTCGCAACTACCGAACTAGAGAGAGTGAAACAGAGACACAGAGACAGAGGATTTGAGAAGGAAAAGGAGTTGAAGTGAACTGTGGAAAGAGAGGCCAGGACAAGGGGGTATTTATGGAGAAGCCCAGACTATGGAGTTCAATAATTAAGAGCCTAATGGGTACTGTTTGGCTAAGAGAGTCTCATGTATGGGTTCCAATTAATTATATGGTTAACATAAACTTTTGCCGCCCCCATAGCTTGATTTCGCTTGCATGGACCCACCTTGTCGTCCAACGGCTCTTGATTACTTTCTTCCCTTTTTTTCTTTTCTTTTTTCCTTTCAGCTGTGTCAATGGACCAGCAAATCATGTGCAAAATTCAACGACTTCAACGGATACATGGTTGCGGTTGGCTGTACTGAAACGGTCATCTAATTGAACCCACCTATTGCACAGATAAATTTCAAAGAGGCTAGACCCCTCATTTAAGTCATAAGTATCTTGCAGGGAATAAAACTTATTAATTAATGTGTACATTGTGTTACGTTATTCTGAAAGCAAGTTGAAAAACAAATGTGGTGGTTTCACAGGAATATAAAAATCAATAAGATTGTAATATATCACTAACAACGTTGTCGTATTGGATCATTTTGCCAGATGAACTTATCTGGATGCAGCACCTCAGACAGATCATTAGTGACCTACATATGTTGTAATCTATTATATTTTATATTGGCTACAATTATGAGGCTGCTATTAGTTTTTTCTCATAAAGCTATGTCCTAGATATGAGAATCCATGGGTCGAAGATAGGACTCGTATATAATTCCCCACTTGCGTTTTCTCTGCGAACCAAAACAGAACACTAAAGGCAAAAGAAAGAGACAGAAAACGTATAATTGTTTGGAAAACCTTTAAAACATACTTCAATTTCTCTCCCTTTTTTTCTATTTTTGCTCTTCAGGGTACCAACTACTTTTTATTGGATTATTATTAGTTAATCCACACGAATAATTGAAACACGTACCTAATTATATCTAACACTTTCTCACGAGGATCAATCATAATATATATATCAGTATATTTCCTGTGGATGGAAGTATTTAACGATGACCAAGTTAAACCGATAGCCAAGCGTATATGGTATATATAGTACTTTTCAAAGGGCGTAAGATTAATTTGGAATAAACAATTATATCTAGCAGACGTGAGTGACCTCTTCACGACAAGGGCGTTATTTTATAATTTTAAAATAAATTATCATCATCCCTATTGCTGACTAGATTATGAGAATCTTCAATGAGATGAGCTGTTCGTAAATCTCAATTATTATAACAAGGCTATAGAAATTAACAGATGGTATTAATGTACGTACTAATATTAATTATTACCACTTTATTTGGAAAGTTAAGTTGAATATGGCTTTGCAAAAATTCTCTTCGTAAATAATTTGCATAAAAAATATATATCTAATTAGAAGGATAAAAACTTTCCTATCCAAACAACCCAAAAATTGTTTTCAATAAATTATCACAAATTGCAAATTTTTTTTTTCTATCTTACGTATGCAATGTCCAAGTTAGTTCTACTTGTTTATTTGTCTATATCCGTAGAAAAGTATCATTTAATCTTGTCAAAAAAAGTCTACCTATTGGGGGCCTTCCTATAACTTAGGTTGTCTATGCTCAGAGACGCCCATAATCACTATAAATAATAATTTAATCATTGGACGAAAGGAATTTACAATGTATCATATCGATTGTTAATTTCTTTAGGTTTACATTTTGATATCAAAATGATTTAATCAGACTTTTCCAAAGAGATGGCTAGCTATACGTTAGTACATAGAGATATTTTGAATTTCTAGCAGCACATGCAGAAGAAATAAAATTTGGAAACAGAACGAAGCTGCAAACTATGCTATATATATAAATTGATTCAGAATTCTAGGAAAGGAAATCTTTGAATCAGAGTTGTAAGAACTTCCAACATTTTATGGAGCATGGAGAGTCAACAGCTGCTGTAAACTGTAGGTGAGCAGCTGCTATTAAACAATAAGTCATGCCTATTTAGAACTATTTTTATAAACAATCTTGGGCACTGATTTTTTTTTTATTTGGCATGTACAAACTTGTTTGAGCCCTAATTATTTGGGGCTAATTATTTGGGTTTAATAATAAAAAATTCATCACAGAATTTTTTATTATTATAATATAAATTAAAAATCTTCTCTCTCTTCACTTTTTCACCAACTCTCATAACATATTTTTACTTAATAATATTTCTTAAACCCCAATATCCAAAATTTTCACACTCAAACATCCCCTTTATTAACGTCCTCCTTAGATTTGAGGGGTAGCCGTCCATCTCCCATCACTAGGGCTGTTCAGTGCCACAGGGAAATCCCGGTGGCACCGGCACCGGAACCGGAACCGGCACCGGGTTGCCGGGGCACCGGCACCCCGGTGCCGGTGCCGGTGCCAGTTTAACTTTTTTGGGAAAACCCGGGGGTATTCCCGGTTCCCGGGTTCCCCGGCACCGGGATCCCGGGGACCGGGAACCGGGTTTTCCCAATTTTTAACCCCCCCCTTTATCTGTCGAATCCCTAAAGGCTTCAGCCCCCTCATGCTCTCCAACCCCAACCACAGCAAAACCCTAACAACCACCGGCAAAACGGCCGAGGAAGGAGCCGACGTCGAGGTGTGGGAACACTATGTTCTCCAAGGTCATCTCCCTCTACTTCGACAACATCTCCAAGGTCGTCTCCCTCTACTTCGACCTCTCCTCGAACTTCTCCACTATGTTCCATCAACGCGAACCAAAGAGTGGTACCGACGACAGAACGCAGAGTCCCCAAGCTTGAGATTTTGTTCTATTGCTAGAGTAATTCTCATCTCTTTTATTTATTTTTATATGAAGTACTAAATCGGTCCGTCCCTAATAAGTTAGTGTTTTCTCAGTTCTATGTGTTGGTTCGTAAGAGTCTATTTGGTGTCTGTGTGATGCTTTTCTCAAGTAGCAAAGTAATGGGATATTACGCTTGCTTCTTGTAAGGCATTTGAGTAGCATTTGTGTTGGTTTAAAATTGCATCTGTTGATATGAGTAAGTAATCTTCGTCTTAGGTATTATTTGGCGTGGTGTGTATGAATTTGTGAATGCTTGGCAATCCAGGCTCAGTTTTTAGATTGGGATTCCCTGATGATACTAACTAAGTTGATGTCAATTCTATGTTTAATTTTGCTAAGGTTTCTGTATAGTCTCTCAGATTGTTTAGTTTTGGTAATTGTAGAAATGGAGCAAGGGCAAGCAAAAGGAGAAGGTGGATCTTCCTTTTCTCATAGAAGGAAAATTGAAGCATCTGAGTGTTCAAGTCTAACCACTGAGGCCTGCCCTTCCCTCCGGCAAGTATGGTTCATTGAGCTGTTTTTATTTGGTATCTGTTTTTGAGAATAATAACCTGTGCCTTCCCTTGGGCTCAGCAAAGGTATTACCAGTTTGTGGATCAACTTTTCTTGTAATCGTTAAAAGATCAGCTTTTTGTTTGGTGATATTTTTCTTCAGTATGGATTTGTACCTAGGACCATTCATGGAAGGAGTGGACTTCAGGGATTATGGGCGTTTAAATGATTAGGAAGTTGCTAGAATATCAATGAATTCATACATGTGATGTACTTTGTAACCTTTCTGATTTAGTGCCTTATTTGGTTGTCCCTTAGTTCATGAAGTTCCTAAAGTTATCATCTTTGAAATATTAGTGGCTCTTAAACTAGTTATGCAATGAAAAGAAATGCCGTGAATGAAGTGGGCAATTGGGTATCTTTTTGTTTCTGGACCTAAAAACAAAATGATAGCCTATTGCCGCACCTGGCTGGTTCAGAAAGCTACCAGGTCTTATTTTATTTGCCCATTTGAGTTTGAATTGAGATCTTGTGCTACTATGGCCTTGAGATTTAAGTTTCAATCAGGAATATTAGCCTCATTCCAAGGGTACTGTCAAATAACATCTTCAGTATCTTTGTCTCTATTACAAGTGTGTTTTAAAGGACTGATAGAGCAATCCTAATCCTCTTGCATGTTAGTCTAAGACATATCTTAGCATAAGTTTTGCATGTTAGTCTAAGACATATCTTTGTCTCTGGTCCTTATGTAGAATGTATACTCCTGTTCTTATTAGGTTATCATCTCTTTCACATATTCTATATTCCAATCCTTATGTGAACTGAAATTCAGGCACTTGCAAAGGAAATTGTCATGTCAAGAAAGACTGTGAATCGCCTTCACGAAAACAAGGCCCAAATGAACTCAATATCAATGCACCTCGGAGAAAGTGTTGGTATGATGCTTGACATATATGAACTTTCAAAGGCTCTTTGTTTTCTTTTCTCTTTATGTATTTCTTGTTCAGATAGTTAAGGGGGCAGGGACAGGTTTTACACTTCAAAGGCTCTTTGTTTTCTTTTCTTTTGTATTGTCATTTCATTTACCTTATAATTTTCTCGGTAATGTGTCTTTTCTTTTCTCGCATTATTTTCCCTTGAATGTCAATTACATTACATTGGGTCAAATGCGTAATATGCTAAAAAAATGGCCTATTATGAATGTAGGATAACCGGAAACCGCCACCGCTAAACCGCCACCGTTAAGGGCCGGTTTTTGCCCTTAACGGTGTAGGTGTAGGTGACAATTTTTTGAAAACCGGCCTACCCGGTTTAGGTGCCGGTTTTGGCCAAAACCGGCACCTATACCGGGGTTGTACAGCCCTACCCATCACCTTATCACCAATGCCGTCAGTTTATCAAATAAATTAATTAGCTTAATTAAAAGTGCAAAAAGAATAGATTAACTAAAAAAGTTAAATAGACTCACCGACCATTAACAGGTCATGATCGATCTCGACCACAGATAAATCAAAACAAGAAAATTCACATTTCATGCATGTTCGAACAGGTGGTGCGCTTTTAGCCATGCAATATCGCAGAAACCCTCGAGGGCGATAATTCAATAATTAGGAGAGACATCCTCTTTGGAGCTCGACGTACCAAGTTCGAATTTCAAAAGTGTGGGATGAATTTTTCTGCTGCTGGACGAATTTTTGACTTATCTGCTCCCTGGATTGTGAGGTCAGTCCAGTGGACTATGATTTGTACCTAAATATATATATTGCAAAGAAGGAACTTATAAGATAAGAGTTGAGAAAGCAACTGATCAGCAAAATGGGAAGGAAATAATTTAAACATGGTGGAATTAGAGTGGGGGCGGTGGCTTATAATGAATGTCTATAGAGGGAATGGACATCTATACAATTTTTTTATAATATTGAAGTGAATTTGGCAGAATGAAATAATTAAAGAGTGCTATGATATATATATATTCTATGGCTGCAATCAGTCACCTAACGACACATTTATATTTTAGTCATTGGACGGTTCACTATGTGATGGCTGATGGCTCCATTTCCATTAGATTTAACACGTATTTTTACCTCAAGATTCCAAACCTTTCAAACTTCGAAATTACATTCAACTAAATTTTCTCAAATTCCAATCAGATAAGCCGGATATATATAAGGGATCATTTAATATTGAGCCGTATATATATAGTAAATCTCATATTAAATAAAAAGAGAAAATACACTCCTCACCTTCAAATGATAGTGATATTTGCAATTTATTAATTAATAAACATTTATTTTAAATGTAATTTAATTAAAAATTTTAATTTATTGTTTTACATAAATTTTGTTATTATTTTTCATTTTCAAGTTTTTTTGTTAATTTTGGTTTTCAATTTTTTTTAGTTTTATTTTACTTTTTCTAACTTCTGTGGATTTAACTAGGCAATTTGAAATTAAATAAGTGTCAAAAGTGACACGTATTGTTCTGTCTTTTGGTGCGACATGGCATTCCGTTAAGTTTTTAGACGGAAGCTAATAATAGGATTTTGTTGATATTCATAGTAAAACCCAGGACGGCCTATCATCAAAAAGAAAACTTAAGGACTATTTTTAAAAATAATTAAAAAAAAAACCTAAGGCCTAAAGATGTCTTTAACTCAAAATGTAAACTATATAAGTACCAGTGCTTTTGGCCAATTTGGTTTCAGTACCTGTGCTACCTATTTCAATAGAATCAAGCCCTATGTTGATTTTCCATATAGCAGCGATTTTTGAACCTATAGCAGCGGTTTCCAATTGCCACTATAGGTTATTTTTTTTGTAATAAAGTGACGGAAAAGTCTGACGTGACCCATTTAATCCATCGTGGCTTCATACATGTCAACAAAATCAAAAAATTAAACCATGTCAGCTCTATGTATCCTTGTTCAAAAACTATTGCATAAAGTTTTAATTGGGTTTAAACAGTGCTTTTTCAATATTCTAAGGTTTCAATATTTTTCTCTCTTTCTAAGACTCAAACCCTACGGAACCCACGAATAAGATGGAATTTAGTCCATATAAACCTCACGAGCAAATTTGGAGAGTGAATTAAGTTATTTATTGCTCTAATATAAGTGTGAGTGGTTTTTTTAATCAAAACCTTCATTAATTACAAAACCAAACAAACAACATCATAAGGGGATCAGTTTCAGCATACAACCGAGATAAATAAAAAATAAACTCACAACAGCGGGGATTGCTCATTAAGCTATACTTAATAGCAGCCCAACAAATAAAGTGGCGCATAATTAGGTTTAAATTTATAGGCTTAAACTTTTTTGTTAATAGTATCCCTACGTTTTATATGATGAGCCTATTAAAAAAACTCTCTTTTCTTCATCTCCCCTGAAAAAGTCCAAGCCCTGTACGTTACCCTCCTGAACAGACAAACTTCACTAGGTAAGACTCCATTGCTAAACAATTTAGAGTGGCATTTGCAGGGATAAAGTTCATATTCACCAAAGCCGGTATTGTAAATAAGACCTTTCGACAGTCTAAAGTTTAAGTTTGTCAGATTGCGTAAGCATTCTATTCCACCAGGATTTTAAATTTTGTTTTTTGGAGGCCATCCGGATTTTAATTTCCTCGTTCAGATGAATAGGTTATTTTGACACGGATGTGAAGGCTCTGGTGCAAGTGCGATGAATACTGTGAAGACTAGCAGGAGTTTTTTTTTTTGTTGAACAGCTAATTTTATATATTGAAAAAAACACACAAACAAAAATTATAAGCTAAAAAAACAAAGAAAAGAACCCAAAAGGGGCGTTACAAGCGATAGCGGAGGGGCCATCAGTAAAGTAACTTTTAAAGAGGATACAAGGTCCTCAGAGATGGCGGACATGAAGCCCGAAGCCAGAGGACCCGAGGGCCCTAGGAAACACGGAAAATCCGTGAAAGAACTGTCGCTGAAGAACCGCCAACAAAGTTGGCGAGCCGGCTCCAGGCGAGCGCTAAACATGCAATCTCAGCTGTAATTGCAAACAGTAGAAAAACACATAATTAAACTTAAGTAAGCCTTAAACAGAGAGTCTAGCCTAAACGAGCGAAAACATAACATAAAACAAGCCCTAAACATGGGGACTAGCCCAAACGGGCGAAAACCAAACATAAAACAAGTCCTAAACATAGGGGCTGACCCAAACGGGCGAAAGCGTAACATAAGTCCCGGGGAAGACCATGAAGGCTCTGGCCAGATCGGCAACGGCGGCGTGTGTGGGTGGTCGTGGCAGATCCACGGCATGAAAGATAGAACAGGAGCCACAAAGGCTAGAGCTGGGAAGAGATGCAGGCAGCGGGTAGCGGTGGAAGCCGGACACGCCCCGAAAGTGCACGGCGCGTGAGATCCATGCGCGCCGCGTGGTGCGCGTGAAGCGTCACTCCCCGTTGTCTGAGAAGCGGAAGGGGACGAAAGCGTAGATCTCGGCCGACGGAGACCAACGGTGGGGCACGTGTGGGAAGAAACGATCGGCATCCACCTGCACATAAGCAAAAGAAAACAAAAACTCAACCAACAGCAACCATCCGAAGACAATGTAATTCTTGAAAATAAGTCCAATAGTGCTTTGAAGATACGGTGGAAGCATGCACGCACACCAAGAATGCTTATTCATCGAACTCTTCATTGACGTTATCCTGGGGTTTTGAATTGTTAGTTAAACCAAAAGGTGATATGATACGGGCTTACTGCCCTTTATTCACTTAGGTTTGAGTTCAGTGTGATGTCTGTTGAATTTCTTCTCAGCTTTGATCTCTTGATCATGGTTGATCCTGGTTTTTTTTTCTGTTTTGTGTCTCTTTTGTGCGGTTTCTACATCCTTACTGATGCTTCTGTTTCTGTGTTGTGTGTCTTTTATATTGTTTCTGCATTGGTTGTGATGGTTTCTGTTGTCTTTGTGCAATTATTATTAATATAATAGTAAACGTTTTGAGGAAAAAAAAAGTTATATGATACTGCCTTCATTTGATAGAATTGAGGGAGTCCACTGTGCTAGATTATCATACACATCAAAGTTTGGGCTTCTGTGGATTATTGTTGTCATCCAAATGGAGATCGTTGACGAGAGCTTGTGGGTGTCCTTGCGGAACGATTTTGCCAGTTATGAATTAAATTTGGATGTTGATCAGTCTTTGGTATTATTGTCAAGGAGTAAGCTCCTTCCATGGACCATGTGAAGCCCATGAAGGCCTTGCTCAATATATAGCTTTAGAGATAGCTAGTAACGGTGCCAATGCTTCACTTGCATGGATGATCTCTGCATACTGCTACTAGTAGCCTAGTACTGCCGGTGACAGAGCTAGAAATTGATATTTAGTGGCCGATTTTGTCTATGATAAAAAAAAAAATTTATTTAATTTTTGAGAAATTATCAATTTAATCATTAAATTTTAGTATATTTGACAAAATAGTCGCTAAGTTTACTCTTTTTTTGTGATCATTGAGTTTATATACAGGTGACTTTTTACTCCTTCCGTCACTCCTCTATTTGTCTTTCTTACAGAATGCACTAACACGTCATCACCTTCTCTAACTCAGCTTCGTTAATCCATGTTAGCATACATCTTGTTCTTCTTTCTCTCTTCTGTTCCTAAACGATTCCTAAATTCAGACAAAGAGAACATTAGCCTAGTAGTACCAGAAACGCCTTTCATTAATTGATTTTGCCAAGTAATCCCCTAGGCGCTTCCCCTCTCCCTCTCACGCTCCTTCAGCATTGCATAACTCCCAAGAAAAAAGCTTTAACTTTTTAGCTGAGCGTGGACCTGTGGAAAAACAATGGTGTCACACAAGTCCCAAGCATCTCTCTCTCACATGGCAATCTGCCATTTCTCATAAATTCTTTGATACGAAACAATCGGATAGATAATCCAAAGAGCACTAACCAGCCTGAACAAATGGAGGACTTGACATTACTTCAGTGGAAGTTTAACTTCGAAATAAGGTCGAACATTTAGAATATGGTTCACACTTGTTGTATATAAAGATTCTTAATTTCCAGAGACTCAGATCCTATGGGTACGCACTATAAAAACCCATATGAGAATTTTCCATCACTTTTGCTTTATTTATTGAAAAATTTCCTCTACCTTTTTCATTTTTGGCCGTTTGTTTGGCGGGTGTGTTGTCAGTGCATAGTAACGACAGAGCTGCAAGCATTTCCTCAAATATCTGACCTGACTGATGAAATGCCTTTTCGCCGTCAGCGAGCTTTGGATCGGTTGACATCTCCTCCTTTGTGGAGGGTCCGGTCCTTTGTGGAGGGTTCTGATCCGGGGATGCCTCCGCCCCCCAATTTACCAAGAAAAAAAAAAAGATAAATGCCTTTTCAAGCTTCCAATGCCTTACCCTTCTTATTTCCTCAAAGAATTAGTTGTGTTTTAGATATTTCCCTTCAGGGATTGTATCCTTCTTATTCTGAGAATTCCAATTGTCCTCAAAGAGTGTAGATTGAATCCCATGCATGCTTTTGGATTGAAGTTTCTTTCTTCTTTTTCTTTATCAAACCGCCCCTGAAAGTTCTTCATCAATGTGGGCAGAAATATATCTGCAGTAAAAATTTTAAAACATAGCAGGATGGAAGAGCAATTGCCTGCACATACTGGAATATCTCTGTTTTATTTATTAACTGCCTTTATATATAACTTTTTTCATTTATAAGAAAATCATTATTAAACTACAATCCACATAAAAAGACGAGAAAAAAAAAAAGAAAAAGACAAAGGGGTTACTACTATTATGTATCATAGTATCCTATACACGCTTCTTTCGAGCATTACCAAAGACGAATAGAAGAGTATTAGCTCTCCTCTATCACCCATTCAAAAATTGGAGCGTCCGCTGCCATCCAACTACTAAATAATATTTTTGAAAATAGAGGCTTAGCTCTGCTAGCTGCGCACTAGGCCGGGGGGGGGGGGGGGGGGAAAGCTTACCACATTTCCTGAAACCAAGCCCCGCCATGACCAAATCCAAAATCACCTATGAATCCTCGTTGCGGATCATGTTTTTGTTGTCGTCCTGATCATTTTCCCCAGCTCTCTCTTCCACAATAGTCTCCAGGGTAGGTGTACTGGAGGGCTTCAATGGGTAATCAAGAAGCGATGGTGCAACCTCAATCCATGGCTTCATCACATGCCTAACTCCCTTCGCCATTGCGATTAGTATTCAATATATTGACTGCTCTCTCTATATATCTGGTTTCTCTCTCTCTCTCTGTGGCAGTTTTGATGAGAAAGAGAGTGATATATCGGAGGATGATGAATGAAAACGCCTGATAGCCAAAATTTTCAGGGAGGTTCCTAGACAAAAGTATTTGTGTTTGAGTTGGTGGTTGGTGATAAGGGCCGGTGGTTTATATAGGTAATTAATTAGGCAATCTCTGACTAAAAACTACCAAGAAATTTTTTTTAAACAGATCGACCAAACCGACGGTGGAAAGAAAAGCACCACTGGAAGATGATATTACTGATATTAGGATGGGAAAACGAATGGATAAACAAAGTTTCCTAGAAAATGAGTGGATCAGGAGAGAGGTCTTGTTAGCAACTGCTCCTGGCTATTTGTTATGGATTATTTCGACGAGCCTAATATAGCAGGCATTAGGTGAGTCGAGCCAAATTCTCAGTTCTTCATAACCAACATGATATACATACTCATTTAAGACATTAATCCGCTAAGATAAATAGGCCCATTGCAGTCCTTAGTTTTTTCTGTTTTGTCAAAAAATTAAGTCTTCTGGTAGTTTTAAGTTCAATCACAAATGATAATACACGTCACAATCAATCAGATTTCGACACTGTACATAATTAATTTTGTTCCTTCCCGATACCTCATGCACTCTTCGAATAGGAATTCATTTTTCGAAAGATCCTAACTTTCGTGCTTTGGTGGGTCTTCGAGATCCTTTCGATGACCTATGTTGTGTTGAAGGGATATCTATATGATCTGATCAATTGTGTAAAGCCCGCGGTAATAGAGGAATCAAGAAAAGTGTACAGAAAAGACAGCTCTTTTCTATTATGTTAGTATTAGTTAGCGATCCCGGCTCAATGAGTCTTTTCTTCCGTGATGAACTATTGACACCAATCCTACATTTTGTCTCTGTGAACCGAGAAGAAAAAGGTTAGTTTTAAGTCCAATCACAAATGGTGATACACGTCGAAACACTAAAGTGAAAACTCAAGAACTATATTTATTAAAAGGGTGTAAAACTCAAGAACTTAATAAGTCTTTAACCTTTTTTATTTGATAAGAAAATTACACTTTACACGCTCAAAGACTTACATTGTAAATTTTTAATAATTTTAGGAAAAAATTATACTTTACACACCTCAAGTATACCGGATTTGCAATTCATACCTCAAACTACCAAACTTAACTCATTGCACTCCAAACTAATTGTTCACCACTCATTTGTGTTAGACACACTATGGGCAACTTCCAAATCTGTTCGTAGACATGCAAGAAGTAACTAAAGCACATAATTCAGATGCTTCACAAGCATGTCAAACAAAATTTCAGACCATATCCAACCATCGCCAGAGTAAAATGATACCCATAGAACAAAGTGCTCTATAGCACGCACGGCTGTAATGACTTAAAGATGTATCAATCGATAAAGATTATCCTTTCGCTAATTAAAAAAAAAAAAGATATAGACTATCCTTTCCTATTCGTTCTGCAACTTGCTGCAGCTGCGGCTGCCTAAATTGAGTCCTATTTCATTTAACCTCTTACCTTTTCGTCTTTTGAGAGCTCCAGGGACTTGAACTAATACATCTAGTAATGTCCTGTCACAATTACTAATCTTTCCCTGCATGTGAATACATGAACAATATATCCTTAATCGATCCAGATTCTAAAAACCCGATCTAGTCTGCTACTATATTGTACTGGTGACAGTGATCTTGCCTAAAATCGGGCTTCTAGTTTTCGCAACCTCAGGAACAAATTCACCAATACTATCTGGTCAGTGAAATCCATCACAACTAACAATGATAACACCATCAATTCTGATCATCAAATAGATACCCTCTTAAAGCTAATCATCCTTTTGTATGTCACTATCTTTAAAAGCATATTGATAACCCCATATACATTATGACCCGATTCAGAACATCCCCTGAGCCAATGAGAACAAATTGAGCAAAAACACGTCCACAAGAAAGTGTTGTTATGAGCAATTGAGCCACAGAGGAAGTTACTCATATGACTGAAAACTGTATAGTGTAAACTTACACAACCCAATGACTCGAAACAACCTGCAACCATCAATGTTCTTGGGGACGACAGTCACCTCCAGTTCTTTTCTAGGTCAGTGTCCCTAGCATAGCATTCCCTAAAGATGTACATATCCTAAAGCAACTAGGATTTAAAAGAGTGACAACTGATATTTCGTTCGTCAATGAGAAGAAAAGGATCAAGGGCAAAGGAAAGGTTGAAAGATGTTCTAAAACAATGTTTAATTTAAAAAAAAAAAAGAAGCAAAGAAAAATGACTCGAACTGTCTTCTATTGGCAAGTAACACAAGCATGCAGGGAGTTTTGAAAAGATAACCTCACCCTTCACCTCGTCTGTACAAGGGGAAGAAACACCATCGGAGCTAGAGCTAATATGCATTGAAATAAGCACTATGGCATTGCAATATGCATTAAATTGGCTGCAGTGGCTCTGGGATGTTTCAATCCCAAATGGACACTTCCTACATGCAAACTTAATGAGTGACATTTTACTGGCACAACACAAACGAAGGGATGCAACACAACCTGACCTATTACAGTAGCAAGAATCTAAAAGAGTGAAAGCATCAGAACTACGAATGAAACCTCTGGGATGTTTCATTCCCAAATGGACACTTCCTACATGCAAACTTAATGAGTGACATTTTACTGGCACAACACAAACGAAGGGATGCAACACAACCTGACCTATTACAGTAGCAAGAATCTAAAAGAGTGAAAGCATCAGAACTACGAATGAAACACTTCAGTTAAAACAACTGTTAAATACTAACCCAAAGAAAGAAAAAGACAACACTTAAAACTGCTTCTCCATCCTAGCTAATGCTGGATACCACCAGATATGCAAACAACCAAAGGTCACCTGAAAAATTTACAACAAAAAAGATGACAGATTCAACAGAAATAAAAACTAATTCGCTAGTCCTATTTTTCTTTACAGCAAAAATAACCATAGATAACGATCTTGATGCCACTCAACAGCATATGGTAGTCACCTAAACGGCAGCAATATATGAATCCAAAAATGCCATGGGTGATGGGAGCTAATGACTAATGAAACCCATAAAAAATCACTAAATGACATTTTTATAAGCAAAAATACTGATAAAATTACAACCAAACATCCCGTCCAAACCCTAAGAATCTAATTCCACAGAAATCAGTAAATTCGATTCTAAAGTACTTCTTCCGAATCATCTAATAGCCTCAAAATAATAATCCATCCTCTAAACAAAACTTCAAATCCCCAAATTATCAAAGACAAAAAAAAGGAACAAAATTATTTTACTTGAACAAGGAACTCTAACTGAGGACCTCAGTCCAGCGGAATTTCGACATCACCATCGGTGATCTCTTGTTGTAAGTCCTTGGGGTCCTTCCCGTCGACCGTACAACCGACGGACACGCACGTTCCAAGGATCTCCTTGACGCTCCCTGAGAGCTCCTTGGCCATGGACCTGGGCCGCATGACCTTGGCAATCTCGATGACATCGTCGAGGGAGATGTTCCCATTATGCTTGATGTTTTTCGTCTTCTTGCGGTCCCGCTCCGGCTCCTTGAGGGCCTTAATGACTAGGGCGGCAGCAGAGGGGACCACCGTCACCTTGGCCTGCCGGTTCTGGACCGTGAGCTTGACCGTGACGCGTAGGCCCTTCCAGTCCTTGGCGGTCTCCTTAGCTATGTCTTCTCCGATCTTCTTCGGGGAGAGCCCGAGCGGGCCGATCTTGGGAGCGAGTGAACTCGCTGCCCCGACCTCGCCGCCGGTGACTCGGACGTAGACGTCCACTACCTGTGAGGGGTCGAACTTCGGCGGCATTGTCGGCCTGGGACGAGCAAGCTAGGGTTTACGAGAATCGAGCGTCAGTTGGGAAACACGAGAATTGTAAAGAAGCTACTGTTTAGCCCGATGTCAGGTGCAAATGTCCATTTTAGCCCTAAATGATGGGGTTTAAGTGACAAGTCATTTCGAAGTGGGATGATTTTTTTTCCTAATATTATCGGCATGTTTGAGCCCCAATTAATTGGGTTCAAAATTTTAGTTTACTACTAAAAAATTTACCACATAATTTTTATTATTATAATATTTATTAAAAATCTTCTCTCTCTTCACTTTTTCACCAATTTCCATAACATTTCTTTACTTTATAATATTTCTTAAACCCCAATACCCAAAATTTTCACCCTCAGACATACTGCTTAAAGTGTTGCAACATAAATTATTTAGTATTAAATAATTGAATGGTTAGTGTTTGAATATTGACATAATTTCCTGTCAAATTTTAAATTTAAATTGAGTTGTATTTTAAATTTGGGAAATTTGCTTTTTAGTCACTGAGTTTTAACCCCATTTTATTTTTAGTCACAAAACTTAACATGTCAAATTTTTAGTCCCTCACCTTCTTATACTTGTGAAAAATGGTCCAACCGTTAGCTTCCGTTAGTTTTAGTAACGGAAATTTTTTCCACGTCAGCCCCGTTTCCACGTCAGCAATCAATTACCACGAGAAGCACTGCCTCAACAGTCCCCTGTTTTGCATTTCTTTCCCGGCAGCTGTTGCTTTCCATCTCCTTCTGCCCCTTGTTTCCCCGACTCTCTCTCTCTCTCTCGGAAACCCAACCCCCCGGTTCAGTATTAATGCCAGTTTCTGCTTATAAAACCTGGTATAAGCATCCTGAAGCTTGAGAGAGAGACTGAAGAGATATAGAAAGAGAGGGATATGGAGATTAGGAATGGGTTGCTGGGGAAGTTGGGTCGCCAGTGCTATGCAGTGTTGTGCTTGGGAGTGCTCCTTGTGTCTGTATCCATAGCTCACTATGTCAGTGCTGCGGAGCCAAGCTCATGCCCTCGGGAGGGAACAAGAAGTCACCTTCGTGCTATGCACGGTTCAAGCCAAAACGACTGACTACTGAACTACCCACTGGTCTCATCAAGCTCATGGGGCCTGAAGAAAAAAATCTCACGCTACGTAAAGCTTCAGTCACATAGCTTGTTTGTGTCAAGAAGAGTAGCGTAGATTTTTCATCTTTTCATCTTCATCTCTTTCTCTGTTTTTTCTTTTGGGGAACATTAACTCTGTAACTTTTTTCTCTCATGGTTAAAGTCGACGTTGCTTACGCTTTGGCTTTAAAGTTTCTCTGCAAATTTCTTCTGAGAATATAAATTGGGTAATATGTTACGGTCGTCTAAGCTCAGTTGGGTGATCACAGATTTGCCATGGGGAATATCTCAATACAAATTCTGATCACCTG
The DNA here is from genome assembly GCA_963930655.1 of Myrica gale. Lineage (NCBI taxonomy): Eukaryota > Viridiplantae > Streptophyta > Magnoliopsida > Fagales > Myricaceae > Myrica > Myrica gale. The sequence goes on from OZ005618.1 coordinate 11,223,852, forward strand.
CAACCAAGGAATAATGAACAAACAATGCTTGGATATATGGAAGCCGATCAATGCCTGAGTCTTTAACTTCCCCTCGAGGACCAATCACTTCCGCTCCTGTTTGCTTTATTTTATTTTGTTTTTCAGGTTCTTTCCAAAATCAAAGAACGAGCAAATTTTTACTAAAAGCAAGAACAACCTTCGATAAATAAAGTTCGAAGATCTTAACAAAAACCAACCTGAGGGACAGAAAAACAAACCCTCTTAGTTGAGTAGAGAAAATCTATAACTTTCACCTGAGAAAAAAATAAGAAAAACCTGGATCTCTTCTGAATCGCCTGACTTTCAAACACACCCTTTTGGGTTTTGCACTTTTGTTTTCACTAAGAATTTTCAGTTAAACCCGAGAAAACAAACCACAAACCACAGCATGAGAAGAGAGACAAAGACAAAGAGAGATTCAGAGAAGCGGGGAATTAGAGACGAGGAAAGAGAAAAGAAGGGAGATTACTGTGAGCTACAGGTCGTTTAATGGTAATAACAGTTCAAATCGTGGGTGACATGGGAATATATTGCTGACGTGGAAACGGAGCTGACGTGGAAAAAATTTCTGTTATTAAGACTAACAGAAGCTAACGGTTGAACCATTTTTCACAAGTATAAGAAGGTGAGGGACTACAAATTTGACATGTTAAGTTTTGTGACAAAATAAAATGGGGTTAAAACTCAGTGACTAAAAAGCAAATTTCCCTTTAAATTTTGTCAAATAGTTAAGAGATTAAAAAATCTTTTACCTAAAAATATTAATAGGGTCTAAACAATATTTTTCAAATCTCTTCATTCTTTTACAACATCTATCAGTTTTCCATCCGATTTAATGCTCTTATCCATACATGATCATTCTATTAAATAGTTCGATAAACAATACTCAAAATTGCGGCTTTGCGAGCGACTATAACTAAGCTTGTGATTGACTGGTTCAAATCTTGGGTGGATGTTTTTTTGGCTTGTCAAAAGTGGGAGATATGTAGCATAGCACTTACAGCTGTGCTTATTCAAGTCATACGATTGTGTTTGGAGAGCGAGTATTCATGCTAAGCACATATTTTTCCATGAATTAGGAGACTACGTCTCGTTATCCAAGCTATATATATACAAATAAATCATCATCTCAGATCCACCAAAACAAATAGTAAACAACAAGGTCGATCAGTTCCACTTGCACGACTAATGTATTTGAAGCTAGGATCCACTGAGTAGTTAAATAAAGGGTTAATTATAATTTTCTCTTTTAAATTATTACACGATTTTCAAATACTGACAAACTATAACTCGTTACAACTCACCTCCACAAACTATATTTCTTGTTACGAATTCATCCCCAATTTGCTAGAGGTTTAATAAATATCGAACGGTTTCCATCCGATATGAATGACAAGTGACAGTCTCCTTATCTAAAAAGGTAAACTTGAACCATCACGATTCTAACTTAAACGTCCTCTTTTTAATAAAAATGACAATCTTCAAGTTTGGGGGAAATGAAAAGGTTTTCTCCTCGTCTTAAATTGTATAACTCACAAAGTTCATAACAAAAGGACAATCTTCAAGTATGAGCTCAACAAAGTTGCAAAAGTTATCAACAATCCTTTTGTAAAAATAGTGATCAACTGCGAACATGTGTGCAATGTCAAAGACTTGAAAAGAAATAGGGGTAAACTTTTAGTTAGCCCCTTATGTTTGGACAAAAATAAAGTTACCTCCCTATTTTTCAATCCAACAATTTGAGATCCATAACTTTCAAAACATATCAATCTTAGCCCCCCGTCTAAATCAGGTATTAAGTCTGACGGAAATTCATGCAAAATGATCGAAATGCCCCTCCAAAGCTAAAATTTAAAATAAAATAAAATTTAAATTTAAATTTAAGAAATAAATTAAAATAAATATATTATTGAAATAGAGTTTCAATATAGTTTTATTTAAAAAATATTAATTAAAAAATATCATTTTTTTATTTTTTAATATTTTTAGTAATATTACTTTGGAGGGGCATTTTGGTCATTTTTCATATTTTCCGTCTGATTTAACGTCTAATTTAGACGGGGGCGAAGATTGATAGATTTTGAAAGTTATGGGTATCAAATTGTTGGATTGAAAAATATGAGACTAACTATAATTTTTACCCAAACATAAGGGGCTATCTATGAGTTTACCTCGGAGAAATAAAAACTTATGCTGTAGTGGTCTTGCCAATTTTCTCTTTAAAATCGTCACATAATATACATAGATGTTTTCAAATGATCCAAGCACAATCTTTTGAGTACAAAATGAATCAGATACCATTTGCTACTATCTTTTTCATAAGGATCTGATCCGTAAGTATCTGCTGCATCTATAATAACTGGAATCTCATTACACACTCCCACGACACAGCGTTTTAGTTGCTCTATATATATATTTCTAATCACAAAATCAGATATCTTCTTCACAGTTGCATGTCTTCCCAACAAAAAATCAGGGAAATTCAAACTATTAATATATCTCAAACATTTCTCCTCTTTTTGCAGCTCAAACTCAACATCACGAAGGAGCCGAGACGTAATGTGCTTAACATGATAACCAATAATAAATGTAAGATGGGAATACTGATGGCCCACATTGGGGTATTCAGTTCGTCAAATGTTCCTCCCTCGGATACTTAGATAGCAATAGCCTCCACACAAGTATCCCACCTTCGTCATCTACATTCCTTCAATATTTAACTCCTATAATTGAGACAGAGAAAAATACCTCACAGAAAACAATGTATGTTTCTGTTTTTTAAAATATTTTTTTTCAAGCGATAAAAAAAATATTTTTTAAGATGTTTGTGAGAATGATGGGGACTACAGAAGAGATGTATTAAAATTGTCAAGATTCTCACATTACTAATGCAATGTGGGATATTGTATTCAATGACTTATAAATAAAGTCTCATGTAATCTCATCAAACATAAGTGAGAGAATTAATAAATCCAATTGGGCATTCCTATAGTGGATGTCTCACTTATCAATATAAATAATTTTTCTTCAGTCTAAATTTTTTTATTTCTAACAAGGTATCGGAGCAATGTTTCAGGCATCAGACCGGCGACTTACCAGCATCAGACCGACGACCTCCCGGCATCAAACCAGCATTTTTCTTTTTTCCTTTAATTATTTTTTGTAAATTTAAACTCAACGTGTGTCCATCTTGAGTTTGTCGGGAAGTATTAAAATTGTTAAGAGTCTCACATTGCTAAAGCAATGTGGACTATTGTATTAAATGACTTATAAATAAAGCCTCATGTAATCTCATCAAACATAAGTGAGAAAATAAAAAAATCTAATTGGGCATTCTCATAGTGGATGTCTAACTTATCAGTATAAATAATTTTTCTTCTGTTTAATTTTTTTATTTCTAACAAGATGTTTGAGAATAGAGTTTTTTATATTTATGTCACGTTTGTCAATGAAAAACTTTTAACTTTTTAAGAAAATTTTTCAAAAAGTTAGGCTGTTTGGATGAAAACAAATTAAAATTATTTTCACACCTACGTTCTCACGAACTCTCTTACTTTTTACAAACTTGAGACATTTTCACCGAGAGAAATTATTTTTCCTATCCAAACACATGCTTAATTTTTTTTTTTTCTCGACTTAGCTATAGACAAAGTATTGAATGTAATCCTTTTGATAATACAACACACTTGAAAAAAAAAGAACACTTGGAAAATGATTTCAGTCCGTGATTCCAAATTTAATGATTTGCACAAGCAAACAATCCTTTACAACAGGGCTTTACATAGTAACATAGGAAAGCAACATTGAGTTGGCCTATGTCGATTAAAGAATCATAACATTTGATTTAAGTGAGAAAAAATTCTACGTGGTGCTGATGGTCATGCATGAACATACCAACACGACGTGGTCATTTGATTTAACAAATATTAATGCGCGATGAGTAAGCCACAAGAGAGGCCGACTAATTTAGGCATGTAATGAAGTGAAATCCTCTTCAAATTTCGGTTAGAGACTCATGCTGCGGAGTTGAATTTCTCTATTCATGAAGCTCGTCTCACTCACAAAGTATGCACTCGACACCTGGATACAAGTAAATCTGTGATGTGGGATTGACGGAAGACATTCAGAAGACATACCGATGATTTGAAGAAGTCTACGGATATTATGATTTCTACCATCAACCGAGCTACTACGACTACCACTCATCATCTCAATGTCTTTACTGACTTGGATCGGTATCTGCGTCCCTACATGATTGCTTGGCTTAACTGATTTAGCCAATCGTAGACATAATTCATGGAGGAGTACTTGTCCCATCAGAGTTCTCGAGCTTAGACTTTCTTTTTCCCTTTATCTTACCCTCCCTCTCTTTTTGATGATGCCAAAGGAGAAGAATCATATGTACTCTTATCATACTCTTAGACTTTGAAGTACATTTAATTTCATTGCATTTTCATATATCTTTGTAATTGATTGACTTTAATTATTTCTATCCTTACTCTTAACTCTGATTGATTATGGTATCTTATTTGATAAAATGTTCTCTCAAATTAATAACTTCGTCATTTACTACCAGGTAGTATTCCTAAACTCTAAACTCATTATTTTTCAAGATTATTGAAGTGTTTGTGATTTGAAATCATATAATGGAGTTTGAGAAGTTTGGAGGATGATATAGAAGTGTTTCTAACAGATTTATAATTTTCTAGAAACCTATAAATACAAAGAAGACTCTTGCCAAATTTTCTAAAAATCCAAAGCCCTTTGCAATAAACTATTTTGAAAAACCTTCCTTTGTTCTCATGGGGAACTTTTTGTTTTCATTGCAAATATCTTTAAAAATGAATTTATCATCATAAAAAAAGGGGGAGATTGTTAACCCAAGGTTGATCTTGAGCTATCTAACTCGATTTTGATGATAACAAATGATAAAATAGCTTTAGAAGTATATTATAATATGTGGTTGTCAATCTACTATTCAATCAAGAGTACTCAATTGTATTTAAATTTATCGTTAATTATTGATGCCCTATAATATATTTAAACATCATGGCTTGCACCTAAACTATGATATTTTTCATTGTAAGAGATTTTGTGTTGAAATAGAAAAGATTGGATATTAAAAAGCACTGAACAACTTCATCTGTCAAGATGATGTTGACACATGGTTAACATGGTGTCTACACAGCACATAAGCTAGAATGTCCAAGAATAGGAAACAAAACCCAAAATTTGAAAGAAATTAAATGCTCTTAAAAGTAGCCAAAAAAATAGGATAAGCCAAGTTTCAAATGCAAATCAAATAATCCTAAAAATCAAGCTATGGAAAAGGGATAAACTAGCATTTGAAAAGAAATTAAATTGCAAATCAAATATCCCTAAAAATCCGGTTAAGGAAAAGGATAAGCCAGCATTTGAAAATGAATTTAAATGCGCCTGATATAGCCATTCACGCCCATAAAGAGAATGTCTTATAGCATCATTGTGATCACTATTAATGTCTCCAACATGCTCACCAAAAACATCCATTGCGTTTTTCTAATTGTTAAATCTCGTAGATGTAAACACATCTCCCCCAGATCTTCCACTTCTAGCTCGCCTAAAATAGATAACACCACAAGCAATACGTCGCATCCTTTGATACACTATATTTCAACCAATCATTATTTTTGAACCATAACTCTCTAAAACCCCTAATTGTTTTCTCATATTGCTTTTTATGAAAATCATAGTCAAATGGTTGACAAGGACTTTCTATCAAATTCTTCGTATGAACTTAATCCATAATGTCAACATCATATTCTTCAATGGGTTTACGTAACCCTGGGTCAGCAACAATATCATCCGAACTAAACAAAATACGAAGTCCTTTCGAACTAGTATTCGTTTCAAAAGTAGCAGCCACGTTAGGAGTACTAGATGTTCCTACGTTGGCTGGTCTCTTAATCAAAAACTTATCCATTATCTAAATAAAACAAAACAAAAAAAATCATAATCAAAGATTCATAATAATCCTAATCAAATTTATAATCACAATATCAAATTCATCACACTATTAATAAAAAATTAAAATAAATTTCATCACAAGATTCAAAATTAACAGATTGTGAACAATCTGTTCAATCGAAACATAAACAGAGTCAAAAAGAGACTTGAGTTGAGAAGTGACCGCCGCTATAGAGCTATTTACTCGCGTTTTTTTTTTGTAAATCGCGGTTAAAGGAGGGTCTTTAGCGGCGGTCGTCTATAGCGGCGGTCAGTGACCGCCGCTATAGACCCTCCTTTAGCCGCGGTTCGTTTAAAACGCCGCAAAAAATAACTGGTCTACAGCGGCGGTCCTGTTGACCGCCGCTGAATCTCGTACCTGTAGCGGTGGTCTTTGTTGTGACCGCCGCTATAGGTATAATTGTAATAAAATGAAAAAAAAAATAGGAAAATAAAATTTTATGTGTTATTTAAGGTTAATAATTATTTTATTGACTATTTGTTCCTTTTTATATATAATTTTATTTTGTCACATCATTTAAAAATATTTTAAGAGACCTACTTAATAAAATATGAAATTAGAGAGAGTGTTATGAATATTGAAGTTGTTATATAGAATTGTGGAACTTTTCACGCACGGGTCGGTTTTTTGGTCATAACTTTGGCTACGAGTATCTGATTCGCGCCCATGACCCTAATTCGGAAAGCTCTTTTCGGCGCGCACGTCGTGAGTAGTGATGTTTTAGTTAATATTTTGGTCATAGTTGTTATGGTAATTAAATATTTTATTGATCATAATTAATAATTATATTTCAAGAATTTTACTATCAACTTGTTTTAATTAAAATTATTACACTAGTTATAAAACATGTATTAAATAATATGCTATGTATCTAATACTAAATATAAATATTTTCAAATACTATTATAATTTACAACTGATTTTAATTTATTAAAAATATATAATTACAAAAGAACTAATTATTATTAAAAAAACTACAAATAAAAAAGAAATTTGAAGCGATGTCGTTCCCCCACCTCCCCCTCCCCTCTCTTAAAAACTCTCCCGCGCGCCCTAAACCACGAAAATTCCCCTCACCGCCGCGCGCCCTAAAACGCGAAATTCTTTGTCTTCTCCATCCTCGCCTTCTTCGACTTTCAAGCTTCGGCTTTCGATGGACCCCGCGTCCTTGAACCCGGCCAACGCGCTCCTGGCCATGCCCAGTTGGCACCCTGGCCCCTCCTTCCAGGTTCGGTTCCAACATTCGTTCCCGTGAATCCTTTCTTGATTTTGGATTTTCTTGTAAAAAAAATGTCGGGGATGAGTAGGAAAATATGAAGACCTTCTATAACAAAGGAGTGAGGGTCGTACTACATGACAAGGGCATAGTGGAAGAGGACCACTTGGACCTGCGATGGTAATATATTCATTTCTCGCTTTGCTTACTTTTACTTTTTCTCATCCTTCTTGTTAAATTGGGGGAATATCGTGAGTGCAGGGGTACCTCACCTGAGGGAAGGTGAAATTCCACCGCAGGGTGGGAAGCCTGGATGGGCGGCGCCACCCAATCCTCGGATCGGCCCGTGGTTGAGGCTCTTAAAGACAAACTCTAGTTCTCATCATTTGGTTCCTGAGTTTGAGGTATATTTTCTCTTTCTCAATCGAACCTACTATTTGAGTGATCTCTTTGAAATTTGTGTTACCAAATAATGTAGATCACTTTGTTTTATTATGTTGGAACTTTCAAGCACTGGAAATCATGATGGGAGGCTGCCCAGCTACACAGCAATGGCATCCCTATTTACTGTTTGTTTTCCCATGGTCGATTATCATTGTTCTAGAGCTTTTCCAGGTAGTTGTTCAGCAACTTAATTTTGTCGAAAGGGGCTTCTCATCCTTGCCTTTGTCTGAATTTGAGAAGAGTTTTCTTTTCCTGTTTGAATGTTGCAGGTAAAAGGCTTGCATGAGTATGCTATGGTAGTTGAGGTAGCAAGTGTTGTGCAATCGAGGTATGCATATGGTATTTTTGTGCCATGACTTGTATTTGTGGGTGCTGCTTTCTATTTGTGGTTGAGTAAGTGGTACTACAAGTCTATACAGTCTCTTAGATATTCATATTTTTGAAACTTGGATGATGAGCAGGTATGACCCGATCTTCTGTTGTTTTTCTTTGTCTCATGATAACTTAGACATTTCAGTTGTTTCATTGGTGGATGGTACCACTTATCTTATCTTTAAAATTGTGCTCTGAATTTTGTATTCTTAACTCTGGTGGACTTATGCGAGAGACTGGTGCTTTTGCCTCATAAATTTTCCCATAGGAATGATTGTTAGTAAAATGACACACTCCCGTCGTCTTTGAATAGCTCAGTCCTTATGTACCCATATTTCCTTGAGTACACTCAATTTTACAAGTTTTCAATTGCAGTTTAGCAATGTGCAGGCATAAAATATTTTCTGTTTGGCAATACTGGGATTCTTGTGGTGATCTTTTCACACTTGTGGATAACATGCATGTTGTACCTTTAACTAAGATTTAGCATTTAGAAAATTCTTCTTCTTCAATACAGGGGCATATGGAAGAAGATCCCCAAAGGAATGAAACTTACTGTGTTTACAACTCAGATGTTGCAACTGGTTATGCAGTGGGTTCTTTTTTGTTCCTTCTTTCAAGTGAATCTCTGCTTATGGGCGTGACAAAGTGCATGTGTTTTGGGAGACCTTTAGCCCCTGGTGGGAACCGAGCTTGGTCTATTATTTATTTTGTCTCATCATGGTAAGATTTCTGGTTCAGCTAGTTAACACTGCTCTGTTGACCAAATAAGCACTAATTGGAAGGTGTCAACTTCACTTGCTTCCATAGTCAGCTAGTCACTGCTCTTTGGCTGTGGATTTTTTCCTTGACTAGGCTCATCTGTAGTCTTTAGCACTTGATTTGTAAATTACTGTCAATCAGGGTCTACAAATTTGAAGCATTGTATGTTATGAAAGGGGATTAGGATTGGATTTCTAAAGCGTCATTTACTATGAAAAGGGATGAGGTTGAGGAGTTAAGTGTGCACCTGGAATTAGATAATTTGCTGGAGAATAGACTTCACCGAGGCCCAAGATGTTCTAATTGCCTTCTATACATCTGCAGGGTGACTTATCTGTGCATATGCTCAATTAATTGTCAATCTGTGAGTATGATTGTCTTGATTTTGATTTAAGGATGTATACTATCTTAATTATTACTATTGTTTTGATTTCTATGAAGGCCGAGCTTCCCATGGACATAAAACTGGTTGGGTGATACATGAATACAGTATATTGCAGAGTGGACAGTATGAAGACAGCAAGCCGAAGGTATTATATGGTATTTGTTATCACTATGGCATATACCTTTTTTCTTTTCCTTATTAGCCCAACCTACCATGCAATTACCAGTATGGTTGGATCATGTGCAGGAAGTGAGCTCCTTATCCAAAGTCTTTCTTGATGTTGAGCGTAGCACAAATCAGGAAGTGCAGCATAAACTTATTACTGCTGAGATTGCAAGAGAAAACCACCTTCACCTGACTCCATCAGCTGGAGCTGGCAGTAACACTGGACAAAGTTCCACCAGCAAGCGGCAGGTTTGTCACCTCAGCTTCATGGTCTTCATTGCTGGTGACTTGGATTGGATTTTGCTATTTTGTTACTTAATTGAAAACATCAACACACACCAACATATATGTGTGTTTCCTTGCAGTTGATGAGTAGCTTTCAATTAAGATTTAATTTGTGTTTATGTCTACTCTTCCAAGTTATTGGCTTGTATATGAGAGTTTGATAGTTCTCCTGTTTGCCTATTTCCATTGTTTTCCCGTGTGATGGTTCCATTCTTTACTTGTTCCAGTGTTTTCTTGTACACTGATAATGTGTGCTTTTCCCAGTCAATTTATGTGTATGATTTTTTTCTTTGGTTTTTTAGTACATGGACAAAATAATCTGTTTTTGGAGTTTGAAATGAGATTTTTTCTGAGGCTTAGTCCATGGAGCGGCGGTCGGTAACCGCCGCTACAGACCTTCAGCGCAACTGCGCTCGGGTTTATAGCGGCGGTTTCGACCGCTATAGACCCGAGGTCTTCACCAGCGGTCACCGAAACCGCCGCGATAGATCTATGCCGACGGAGCTATAGCGCGCTAAAAAACCGCTACTATAACCTATAGCAGCAGTTTTTTGACCTATAGCAGCGGTTTACGACCCCCGCTATAGGTCTTTTTTTTTGTAGTGAATTAAACCAAGGTGAAACGCGCGTTTCACCATGATTTTTTTAAAAAAATAAAGGTGAAATGACATCATTTCAGACTTTGCTATTTAAAAAGAAAAAAATAAGATCGGTTGGGCCCGTCTGGGCCTAGATCATTGGGGGCCTGGATGCCTAGGTCTATGGAGGCGGGCCTGGGCATAAGCCATATAAAAAATAAGTTTTGAGGAGAATTTTCACGCGAAGGGGGCCCCTTCGCCCCTGGCTCCTTCCGCCTCTGGTGCTGAGTCCCGTAGTAGCTCCGGCTCCCCTGATCAGCTCTTGCTGTGTATTTGCCTTGCATGTTCGTCTCCTGTCGGGCAGGGCTCACCTACCCACGGACAACCTGTCATCTACAGAATAATATGGAGAAGATCTTCCATATCTATACAACTTCCCATTGTATAATTCCTCGTAGAAATAAACAATGCTAAGAAAAACTACAATAATCGTGCCAAACTTGAAGCATTTCATCGTCATCCAAACATTGCTTAAGAATCCATATTATATTATTTCCTCAAAACTTCAGTTACACGCAGCCCTGTAAGGCTGTAAAGGTTGCAGCCTCATGGAAGTTACGTGGAACTTGCTAATTGCTTGCGCTTATCTCTTTGCACGTGACCAGATTCCTTCGTAAATCTAGATATATGAAATTATGAATGATGATTAGAAAGTGAAACTCAAGTTAATTAAACGTTGTAAAAAAGAAACGTGATTCACGAGAGTGCTCATACAATCAAGATTTCTTATGAACAATTTACCGTGATTCCTTCTTATATTTATATATGTGAAAACTACCTTTTAATTTACATCTTCATCTTATTAAAATGGATGAAAAATTAGACAGAGAATGCAAATGGATGACAAGTAATGTGAGAGGCATGCTACTCATTTTCCATCATTTTGACAGATAAATGGGATATAATGCAAATCGCCAAAAATTAAAAGTTGAGAGATCTAATGTGAAAATATTAGATAAATAGTATAAAGTGTCAATACGTACAAAGTGTATTTATTTGAAATGTTGCACACTCAAATTATAAGTCTATCCCATTCAACTCATTAATCAAAAGCCCTTTGATTAAATCTCGAGGTTGAAATGTTCGACAAATGGATCACCTAGCACAGTTTGAACGGTTAGATCCAATCAAACCGTGGACAGTCATGACTTTTTAAACAATTTAATAGTTAAATGTAACGGATTTCATAATTTAAACTTCAAACTGACATTGAAAGACAAAATCTTTATACCTTTTTTTTTAGTATTCAGTCCTATTCCTCATTAAACCTAAAGCTTGACTGACAACCATAATACTACAACTGTACAGAGGGACTTTTGTTTCATAATGAGAAAAATGGATGCTTCAAATTCGTAGTTATCTTCTCATAAAGGAGCTAAAAAGAACTGTTTACCTCAAAAAGTATTCCCTCTTAAGTCAATCAAACCATCTACAACCACAAAGGAATTGAGAAAATAAATTACGTACTAATTAGGAAATAGAAAAAGAAAACTTCGAAGAGTAATTGGCAACACAGAAGAAAACAAGGCTATAATTAACTTGATTTCCATTTCATATATATATTAGATCTAGAACGCCACAGAAAGAAAACACCTTTTGATCAAGTGGAATCATGTGAATTCCAGTGAGTTCCTTGTGCTACCCATCTGCATGATTTATGTTACTGTATTTGACTATTAATTGGCATAATTTCGTGCTAAATTAAGTTCAAATTGAGTTGTAATTCTTTATCAAATAAATTTGGTCTAAGTGTTCAAGAGAAAAAAAAAAAAAAAAAGAGGTTCTCAATCGTTTGCTCAAGAAAAGGAGTCTACAAGCAAGTCACCTCACTACAACAAAATTCCTGTTAGATGACGGGTGGAATGGTCAAGCAAAGTCCAGTTTTGGTTAGCTTTGGATGTCCGGAGATGACCTATAGTGTTTATACAATGGTCACCTAAACCTTGTGATTTCAGATTTATGTCCACCAAAATCAATTTCGTCGTTCTTGCCAACTATGTTGACCAATCGTTTGGTCATTGGAGGCATGGAATCTTCCGTCATTAGAAGATACCTTAAAATCTTATCAGTGGTCGTTCTTTATGTTTGCTAACTAAATTTTTCTGGTTGCTATTTCTTTTTCCTGACAAAACCTGTTTGGACGAGATCACATGGTCTAATTTTTATAAGTCGTGACGAAGTAGCATTTGTTGGACGTTTTTGGCTTTGACGTAATGTTGGTTGTGGTTTTAAGTTTTATTTTGACGATTTGCCTTGGTTGAAAATCGACTTCTAGTAACACCTTGTACTGGTTAGTACTTTTTTATCCTTGACTACAAAATCATACTTATAGCCTCGATTTCAACTTGGTAGTTGTAGTTGTAAACATACAAAAAAATTGCCTTCATCACTAAATCGTATTTTCCACCAGTTATTTAAGTGGTCTTTTGTAATTGCCAACAAAGCAAAAATGGATTTAACATGTTTTTTGTCACCCAAAAATTGTCATCAGCAGATAGTTTTCACCACAAAGGTATATTCTGTTGTCATATAATTCTTGTCACCAACTATTAACTTCATAGCAAATATTTACTGTTTACGAAAATTCTGAATGTAAATATTGCGTGATCTTGAAAAAATGGATATCATCATTTTATTGAAAATTCCTACAAAAAAATTTTAGTTAATAATCCATAAATGAACTTTCAGCTAGTCATGCACCATCCGAAAAGGATTATCTAAATCCCAAAACATTACTACAGAAAATTAAAATAAGAGTTCCACCATATAATTAAAATAAAAACAGGAAATTTAGAAAACATAATGTGTCAATCTACTCTTGTTTATCACTTGGAAGTTGTTTGTAAAAGTACTGTAGCTTCTCATCATAACTAGCATACATTCCTGCATAGTCATTGCAACGTTCATTCAATAGTTCAACTTCATTCGTTAAACCTTCATATATGTTCTGTAATACTCCAATTAGGACTTGTATTTTGTCAACCTGGTTCGACATTTGTGAAACTTTTGCTGAATGAGACTCGCTTCTTGACAAACCCATGTATCATCTTTGTGTATGCGACTTCTTTTGTAGAACTCTATTGTCGTTCAATCCTATTCTTTATCTACCTAAAATTTTAAGTACTTCTATTATTTTCATACATATATATATATATATATGGCAACTGCTAACTGGAAATTCTATGAAGAGATAATACATTTTCCAAGCGCAAACGATGAAGCGATTTGGGACCAAATGTGTGATTTATTTTCAGTTTATTTCTATTGCCAACATTTTTTTTACACAACTTCTGCACATGATAAATTTTTTTGGTTAATATAATATTGAGCTATTAATGGAAAAAAATCAGTTACTGCACTCATATACCTGACATTCTTCACTTTATTTGGTTGATTTACATTTACTTCATTGTCATACACACTTACGTCACTCCCCTTCGGGGTCAACCAACCGAACTGCTTCTGAACTATTGTACAACCTTTGTTCCCAGACGTAGCCATCTTCCAAAAACAATCACAAGAAAAAAAATGAACAAATTTGTTCTTTTATCTTTCGTACACAAAGAGAACCTTAACAAAAAAAAAAGTGGCTAAGGAAGATGAATCAAACCTCTTCGTATACCCTGTTCTTCTACTATGTAAACAGAGATATGTTGAAGAGAAAAATAAATCTCTGTTTGGTCCTCCAAGCCAGCTCCATCACCTCCGGAATTTTTCCCATAAATCAAAATCCAAAACTGAATAACAAAAACCAAAACCTTGAACTTTTACAAACAAACCACTAGATCACCGAGAATGAAAAAAAAAAACCAATGCTAGCCATTAAAATTGTACAGGATAATAAAATCAGCTAAAACAAGTCACAGAGAAAGACCAAACCTCTAACGATTCGAAGTAACGAAAAAAAGGGCTCCGTTTTCATAAATTAGAGCTCACTTGCTAGTACCGAGAGAGTTAGCCAGTTAGGATTTGAGGGAGAAGGAGAGTGAAGTGCAATCCAGAGAGAGGACGGCGAGGGAGAAAACGAAAAAGAGAGTTAGCCATTTAGGGTTTGAGGAGAGGCAGAGTGAAATCGATAGAGATGGCAACCAACAAAGTCTCCAAGCAGTGGCAGCGAGAGACGGATTGGCGGATAAAACCATCGTACCAGAGAAGAAAGACTAGTGTAACTGTCGCAGACTGGCAGCAGTTGCGCGAGAAAGGGAAAAGAAGAAGAGGAGAGGAGTTAAGGTTAAATGACTAGCAACAATGGAGATTAAATGCAAGGTGAGAAGATATATGGGCCGTCGAAATAAAACGAAGTATCTAGATAAGTTTGGATAAAACCTTAGCAAAGGTTTTAACGATAAATTTGGAAGTAGATTTTACTCAGAAATTAAATAAAAATAATCACATATATAGCTATAAGATTTATCCAGTCGCCGAGATTCTCTATTAGTGATATATTTTAGCAACAAATTAAGATGTGTTTGAAGTCGACAAAACATTATTTTGTAAAAGATACAATTTTTAGCGACACAATTAGGTTAGTAGCAATGAAACTTTTTACGAAGAATGTAAAATTTCGTCACCAAAAATATTTGTTTTAAGCTTTAAGGACGAAACAATGTTTTCGTCGCAGAATAGACATTTTTAGCTACACAATTATGTTGGTCGTGATAACACTTTTTGCGACGAAACTAAAATTTCTTCACTACAAACATTTGTTATAAGACTTTAGTGACAAAACAATATTTTTGTCGCAAAAAAGTATTTTTAGTGACAAAGTTAGGTCGTCCCTAACAAAGTTGTCGCTAAAACTATCTTTTTTACCAATGTTTTTGTAGAAATTGCGATATTTATAACCATTCTCATTAACCAGGAATTATTTCATGACCACAAACAGCATGATGACGAGAAATATTTTTTAGTCACTACAACCTAATTTATAGTGACCAACGCAATATGGTCAAAAATATTTTAGTCACTATAGACTCTTTTTAATAAGGCTAGCAAAAAAAAGAATCCATTTAATGTCTATTTTTTAGTCACTTGTGACTACAGAGAATCTGTCGTCATTGAAAGTAATCAAGCTACAAAATGTTTGACGAGAATTTTGGTTGAATTATAAAATTCAAGTTTTAACCAATTTTTTGGTGAATAATTAGCTAAATGTCGTCATAAAATAGTCAGAATATTTGAGACTACAAAATTGGACAATAGAATAGAGTAATTTGGTGGAAATTGCGACCTTTTATGACCATTCTCATTGACCACAAACAATTACGTGACCACAAACAACATGATGACGAGAAATATTTTTTTGTCACTACAACCCTGTTTATGGTAACCAACGCAATATGATCAAAAATATTTTAGTCACTATAGTCTATTTTTGTTGTAGTGGGTCTGCTCCACGCTCGAGGGTAGCTTTTATAGAAAGGCTCACTTGACTGTCTCTCAACCTTGGCTCAAGCGAGAATAGGCCATTTAAAAAAAACATATTATTATGTGACTCAATATATTTAAACGTATTCAGAAACTATAGCATAAAATTTTAATTGGATGTAAACAATTATTCACTTTAGGTCTATCAGTTGCTTCTAAACCGGAAATTTTTCAATTTAGATCTATCCACTACACCTCATGAAGAATGGTGTCTCCAACTGAAACTCAATCATACTGTATATGGGCACTTTGAACATGACGCACTTGCTTACTAAACCCTCTGCTGTAGAATACTCAAATTTACATGATTTTTTCCCCATGTGGGTTAGAGAAAAAAGAAATCACCAAGCTATTTGTACAGTTGAGAATCCCAAAAAGCTGCTCAGTGCTTCAAAATAACAGCAGCATGCATGATTAGCAGTAGTTCTTTATAGTGTTCTTCTCATAGACAAATTTTAATGGCCTAGTTTGCTTCTGATATACTAGGACCTCAATATTTTAAAGAGTTGTTTGGCTCTGTGTGCAACGGACAGCTAAGAGATGTGATGGATAATGTAGACATAACACTATGAGATAAACATATGGTGGCCATTTCAAGTATCAATAGGCAACAAATAATGATTCTGGGGAAGCTCCATAGTTGAAAGTAACCACCCAACTTTTAGTCAAGTAAGTCACATTTCCCAATTGCTACACCCCACCCATCTTTGTCCAATACCATTAGGGTTAGCTTGCCACAGCACTACACGCATCTTAATCTTGTGGCCCACAAAATTGCACATCAAGCTTTATAAAACGAAAGCGAAACCCTAAAAGGCCAAAAACTTTTTCCCCCGAAGTCTAGAGAGAGAGGGTCTTCCTTCTCTCTAGGCTTCCCCACTTTTTTTTTCCCTTCTGCGACCCACCTTCCCGCTTTCTTCCGTTCTCGGGGCAAACGGGAGGACTCCTCCCGTTTGCCCCTCTCCTTCTTTCGTGTTTGCTTGGTCTTCTCTTCTAATAATGGTGGTTCTGTGTTCCGGTGGTCTTTGCTTCGGTGACGTTTCTTCGGCATCAACAGGGCGTTTTTGGGCAAGCACGCATCCCGTGGTCGGCTTCCGCGGCTCCGGATCTCTGACGTCGTCCCTGTCCGGCGGCCACACTCCAGCTTTTGGCTCTCCATGCACCTCTCCTGCGGCGCGTGGATCTGACGCGATGGGTGTGTATTCCTCCTCTTTTGGCCGAGCTCCTCCACCGTGGGCTCTTTTGTTGCAAGTGTTCGTCTTGGCCTTCCATCTCCGGCGATGGTATACGCCGTTTCTCGGCGGAGTTGTGCTGTGCCCCGGCTCTTTGGACCCGGGTTCTGTTGTTGGGTCGGTGTACCCTGTTCGGTGTGGCCTTTTGGCCTGTTGTGTTGGGACCCCTCTGGTCCGTCGGTTGTTGCTGGCCTTTAGGGCCTTTGAAAATGTAGTGGGTCTTCGTACCCCATTTGCAGTCTCCGGTCATGGTTGTTTCCGGCTGCACTTGTATGTTCTGTCCATTTGAATGCATTCCACCTTTGCTTAGAAAAAAAAAAAAAAAAAACCCTAAAAGGCCACTCCAATCCAAACCCACTATTCTTTTTAGGGACGTAGATGATTATTCTCACAGTCGATCATAATTTTTAGAAACTTTTTTGTACTTCCTCAAGGGTGCTATACTTTACTAGCTAGGGCTAGCCAGCTTAGATCTGATCATATGGAGGAGATGGTATTAGAAAGAGAGGTTCAACTTAGAAAGCATGAACAAGTTCCACCCATGTCTCTAACCTGTAAATTGGATTCCCACCCCCTAAGCCTCCCACTTGTTATCTCCCTATAAGACAAGAATTTCTTTGCTTGGGAATTTCTGCAACTTTTGCAGATCCAATTCCTTATGCGAATTGGGTTTTTCGCCAAATCCCTAACTAATTCCCTCTCTTATCACACCCAGCACCCACTAACAAAAAGCTGCACTATTGCTTGCCTAAAATCGATTTTAGAATTGAGAAAGTGGAATACAGAACCACGCAAACGAGAGAATACACAAAACCAGGATAAGTACTTCGATTCAGCTTTCACTAAAACAAAACAGCTCCAAATTGGGTTTCCTAGGTGCCCCATGATTAAAAAATAGGAACCAAATATGTTGTCCCAATTAGGACAGACCGAATCAGGCGCACTCATGTAAACCATAACCAAAACTTTATTTGATAAAAAATTGGATAACCCGAGTAAGATAAGCCCTCACTAGTTCTTTAATGTATTGAGAAAGTGGACAACTTTAGTATTTTTTTTTTCTAAACAGACAACTTTAGTACTTAAACAAACACCAACTGTGATTTAGATTTAGATATTATATTTGTGAGTTGGTGACTGGTGGGTTAGTCTCTTCTGTGGCTTGGATCCATCCCCACTTGCCGAAAGAAAAACATTAACCAAGATAAAGAGCATTTTCATGTGAAAAATCCAGCTACTTTTCCGACAAAAGTCCCTTCAAGTGGCATGAAAGATGCTGAAATAAGTTATTGCTATGAAAACTCAAACATCTTCTTCCTAAAACCGCCACATAGGATATAGCTGGTTTGAATCAAAACATACATCATCGTGTAGTTGCCATTTAACTAGTCTTTTCGGCGCATCATTATTGTAGGATGCATTATTTTAGTCATTGCTTGTCATTTGAAGGGACGTTATCATTAATTACTGTGGCATACTCATGTATTATTAAATGTATTAAGATTTAATCTTAATCATTTGTCTAGACCCATTTTAGATGAAAAGAATGAAATATTTTCGTGTTACAAGGAAAAGGAGGGCTCCACACTGCCAATACCCTCAGATAGACTCAACTCCATAGACGCCAATCTCTGGTTCATTAAAAGGAACAAAACTATAATATCCATCGACAAATCAGGCAGATAAGAAACTTTTTATTGGCATATCTCTTATAGATGCTTGATTTTCAGTTGATGCTAAATTTAGGGGACATGCATCTTTGTATCGTTTTCCTCAAATATTTGTTTAAATAAACTAGAATTTGAACTTGAAACTTGAGCCCTCCCGGCCCATATATATATATCCAGAGGAGTAACATTATTTAATTGAGTTTTCTTAAACTGGGAGGAATATATGTTTCCTATTTAAAGCTTAAAATTAAAAATTTTAAATAAAAGAAAGAAAAAAATAAACAAAACCCCTAAAGAGAATTCTTCTCAATTTCTTTTCTCATTGTGGGATGGACTTTAATATTGCAAAAGATACATCTACTCGAGGTCCTAACTTTGGTTCTTACTTTTTAGATATACATTGAGTTAGGTATATTCCCACTTATACCATAAAGAAGCCTAAGCATTATTAGGTCTGATGATCCTCATCATAGATAGTTCAAGAACTTTTCTAACCTATTCAGCTAGGGGGCCCTGGTTACCCAACCTACCAAAATCAGTGAAAATGCCGTGGTTTACCCCCTTTTTTTTTAGTGTAACTGCACTCTCTAATGTTTAATCTTAGCTTCGTCCTGAATTTATGAATGATGGAGTTCATAAAAACATGTTCAAATAATTATTTATCTTGAATTAAGTTGTTATGATGCAAATTTAAATATACATTAGAAATGATTAATTCAATATTCTTGAGATGCAAATACGAAAAAGAGAAATAAAAACATGACTTTTTGACTTTTGAAGGCCGTATGATATGACTTTGGGTTTTTCACTACCAGAAAGCAATATGTATTCATATTCATATTCCTGCTGTCCATTTTCGGATATTTCTGTATGCAATTTTTCTTCCTTCTTTTCACACTTTAAAAGCGATTGAATTCAGGCAGTAATTGGCAAAACGTTTTTTTCTTTTCTTTTTAAGGTCCTTTTGCACAACTGGGAATATTACGGTGTTGTTTGAGTGTAAAAATTTTGAATATTGGAGTCCATAAAAAAGTTATGGAAATTAGTGAAAAAGTGAAGAGAGAATATTTTTAATAAATATTATAATAATAAAAAAATTATTTTATAAATTTTTTAATATTAACCTGTCAATTATTTGGAGTTCAAACAAGTCCTATAAATTAACGAGCTGGATCAAATTCGGTCTCAAAATTAATTAATTGGACCACGTTACCAACAATATATTCTTATGAAATGCCAGCAAAATTGATTATTTTCTCAAATTTCAAAATCATGCACGTTTGCTCGAATCCAAATTTTGTCTCTTTTTCTAATCATTCACTTTATCAACTTTAGGACTGGTCCTGAACACCAAATTGGACCACGTAGCTGTAATTAAATTATGATCAGGAGGGAAAATAAAAAAAAAACAAATTATATGAATAAATATATATATAAAGAATGGTAGATTGTCTTTAATAAAAAGAAAAAGGAAAAGCGAAAAGCGAAAAAAACAGAGAGTGGACTGAACGATATATCTTAAATCTTTAATTCATAAAAGTAAATAAAAAGGAAAAAAATATTGCTGTCTTTTTCTTCTTCTTTTGTTCTTTTTTCTTAGCAATATCGCTTTCATATGTAAAGCATGATGTTTCTATTTAACGTTCAACCACTCGTGTAAAAAAAAAGTCCGTTTTCTCGCGACAAGTTAATCGAACAAGAAACAATATGATACGCACAGTTCGTAACGAGATTTTCGTGTGTCGCCTTGAAGAAGGCAGGAACAGGTCCGAGCCAGTGTGGCAGGCTGGACGCGCTCGATCCGAGCGCTAGGGGTCTACTTCACGTGCCACCATGCCCTCCTCCGTAACGTGTAGCAATGGTTGGCCCCGTCGCGTAAGTACTTTGTTCTATTACACGTGTCGCGATTATCGAAAGTCTAAACAGGACCACATTGTCCTCTTTTCTAGGAACCAGTCAGGTGAACCCCCCTCTCTTGCGTCGCGACAAAATTCCCTCACCCGGTGGCTCTAAAAGACAAATCCATCTTCCCCAAAATGCCCCACCTTTCGTCCACTAGCGAGAGCATTTACGTTATGCTTGCAAACAACACGTGGCGTCCATCTATGAGCACGAGGGACGAACGCGTGTCGTCATTGGCAACGTCGATCCAGGTTAGGAAATTAGTTGACGCTTTCAGTTAATATGGATAAAATAGTGAATTGCTAATTTTGTTCTGAAACAAAAGGTTTTTCCCAAGGGGGTTTTCCTTGGGGAGCGATGTGTTAATAATTTCCAAAAATGTCGCACTAAAATTGAAAAAATTACCTTTCGTGTCAGTGGGAGATTACTCGGAGTAATTAAGGAGGGATATTCCCAGAAAGGAATACAAATCTCAACGTATATTCGCCTATGCTGGACTCAATAATGGAAATTTTTGAGTTGGTAAGAAAGATCGCTGCCAGAAAACGCGGGGTGGGTTGGTAATTTAGGCAGATGAACTTGCGGAGAAAGCCTTATCCATTAAGCGACCCGTCCGAACTCCGAACCTTTATAAAAGCAGATCAAAACCCTTACTGCAAAGACCCAGAACCAACCCAACAAAGCGAGAGAAGAAACGCAAGGGGAGAGAGAGAGAGAGCATCGAAACTCGCTGAGTAACCAATTTTCTTGCAGTACCTATCCATGGCAGCCAGTAAGAGTTACTACGCTCGCCCAAGCTACCGATTCCTTCCCAGTGACAGAGACCACTACGCTCCCATCGCCCACGACTCGGTATTCGAAATGGACGAATCCGATCTCTACAACTCGGTCCGCTCCAACTCGCCCGAGTTCCGCAAGCCCGCCCTGGGCTCACGTTTCACAAAGAAGTCCTCCTCGAAGCCTTCGCGGACCGAATCGGTCGACCGAAGCGTCACCGGCGGTACTCCTTACTCGCTGCCGGTGAACATTCCGGACTGGTCAAAGATCCTGAGGGACGAGTACAGAGACAATCGCCGCGGGGACGGCGTTGACGACGATGACGTTGACGGCGACGACGACTGCGAGAACGGGGTGAGGGTCCCGCCGCACGAGTTTCTCGCGAGGCAGATGGCGAGGACGAGGATCGCGTCCTTCTCGGTCCATGAAGGCATCGGGAGGACCCTGAAAGGGAGAGATCTCAGTAGGGTCCGAAACGCAATTTGGGAAAAAACTGGGTTCCAAGACTAGAGAAGAAGCTTCCCCGAAAAAGAAAAACCCGCAAATAACAGCTAGAAATTACGGAATATTCGGTAGAATATTTATTTTTTGTTCCTTTTTTGTCCTATGGCTATTCCGACGGTACTGTGATAGACTTCTCTAAATTTTTGAGTTTGACGTCGTTTTGACGACTCTTATGCGATCAAGAGGAACATTTTGACGAATGTATTTCGAACTTCGAGATTGTATTCAAATTTTGCGGAGGACATTTCGTCCGGTTTTTCGTTCATTTTTGTTGTTGTTGTGAACATATTGTTGAGGTGGTTGGTGTTCGTTCGGTTTCAAGCTTTTAAAAGTTGTGAACTAGTGGTTGAGGTGGTAGGGGCAATTGGACAATCCAAATGGAAAGTAGGGGCCATTTTTTTCAATGATTGGTAGGTTTCGAGTCTTGGGTTGGTGGGGTTCTTCAGTCCTGCTTGAAAAAAATGCAGAAATGGCTACAGATGTCTACAATGGCCTTGCCCAGTTTCCTCTGCGAATTTTTTCTCATTGCTCGACCTCTTATTTGAAGGAAAATGTTTTCTCGGAGCAAGACCTTTTCAATCGAATTTGCACCGGATAATTTGAGAAGATATATATACTATCGGCGACCCTGTCAAGGGATAATGGAAGTTTTTGGTGATACTTGGGAAAGGCCTACTTGTCATCCTAATCCAAATTTAAATACCACGTAGCTGTAGGGGTGTTCATTTACACCGGCGGCTACCATTTTAACCGCTACCACTATTGCTATCGGTAAGGGCGGTTATTGTGCCTTAACGGTGCGATGACGGTGTAAAATATGTGATTTCGTCAATTGCGGTAACGATTTTCACCAAACCGCCACCTACACTACCGCTAACCACCCCTAGTTGAGACTTGAGATGATTATTGATTATGTGACATACTTTTGTTGGAATATGTTAGTTGGTTTGTGTCACATTGTTGAACATTTTTATTAGACTTTAGTATTTATGTTTGAATACGATATTATGTTATACTTTTGGACAACTTTATATTTGTTATGATTGTTAATGATTATGATATTATATTTGAATATGTTATGATATTTGTCCATTTGATATGATTATTGATTATGATATCATGTTGGAAATTTAAACAGTCTAAAACAGTGAAAAAAATGAAAAAGCTAAATGAAAAAAAAAAATTTGCAAACGGTTATACAGTTTAACGGTTTAAGCGGTTATCGTATAACCGTTACCGTTAATACCGTCATTGGCAAGGGCGGTTATTGTGTCTTAGCGGTGCGGTGACCGTGTCAATTATGTGATTCCGTCAATTGCGGTGACGGTTTTTACCAAACCGTCACCTACACTACCATTAACCACCCCTACATAGTTGTACCTATAGGTTGGATCTCGTGGATTAGGATTAGGCTTAGGATCCGCTTAATGGATATTGCTTACTTGTTACTGCGCGAATTCTATTGGGACACTTGCCAAACATGATTTTTTCACACAACATTTCAAAATTTTCTATGTAATCATTGATCTTAATTTATGAAAAAACAACATAAAAAAAACTTGTACAACGCACAAAAATTTTGATCCAAACATACAATTTCACTCTTACTTTCTCTAACAAAATAAATTTTAAAAAATTTCTTTTTCAGAACATCATTTTTGTAGACTCTACCCCGTTCACACAAATATCTAAAATTATATCTCAAATTTTTTCTTAATCATTATACAGAAAACGTTTTTAAAACCACACCATAGCCTGTACGCCTATTTTGGGTGCCAAAAACTTTTCTAAAAAAAAAAAAGAGTTCAGTATCACTTCTTCACCGACTTTATACCTTTTTATAAATTCAAACAATTTTTTTTACAAACTTAATACCTTCTTACAAATTCCAACAACAAAAATTTCACCAAAAATTTTTTTACCCATCTAAACACAGTCTAAGAAGACGTTCATTTTCTTTGTTTTTCTAAGATTCTTTTGAATCATAAAATTTTAAAACTGAACACGTTTTTTAACATCATCTAGAAATAACTGCAACACATATATCAATAAAGTTAACATCACCTACAAATTTTCAAAAAACTAACCGAATATCACCTAACTAAACTCTAATCTACCAAAATTTTCACAATATTCTTAAAATTTTCAGAAAATCTTAATTTACAAACATGGCCAAAACTATTGATTCGACCTATATTTTTATTTATTTCTATTTTTATGTTTTATTTTTCATAACGCTAAAATTAAATATTTAGTTTTGTAATCGATGATGTAAAAAAGATTGGTTGGCCTTGTCGTTAAAAGGATTGAAAAACTGGAGTCCCATAGCTAAAAATTGCATGAACTTCCATTCCTAGCTCAAATGGGTATATGGTCGTATCGAAATTTAACTTTTGTGGGAAAATGACACTGTTAGACCTTTCAGGTCAAAAAAATTCCGAAAATGGGGCTACTTTTGTTTCTATATGTATTATAAGGTGTATATATATATATATATATATATATTTCAGAAAATGGGGCTACTTTTGTTTCTATATGTATTATAAGGTATATATATGTGTGTATTTCAGAAAATGGGGCTACTTTTGTTTCTATATGAATTATAAGGCAGGGGAGCGTTCCAACTCCAAGCCACAAGAAACCGAGGACAATTAATATTCGGTGTAACGCTGGTCCTCACACCAGTCACACGTGTTACAAGGGTATGAGATGATCTTGGACCGTCAGAAAAAGAAAAATAAAAAAAAGTTGACAATTATGGTAGCTACCAGCCCTAGCCTTTTGTCCGAGTTCGCCCGTTGTTTTTGTCGTTCTATCCTTTTCTCACTTCATGACTTCATGTCGACACGGGAATATCTAGCTGTTCGGCGTTGACAGTGATGTCGACACGGGAATATTTAGTATCTTTATTTTATTAAATTTATCGGGTTTGTGAAAGTTAAAGTGTGTATGATTAAAGTTAAAAATTTTGGAGTGTGTTTTGTTGGAAATTTTCATGCCCCAAAATATTGGAGAAACAAACACCAAGAGCGTGTAGTTTCGCATCATTGACACATTCATCTATCGGGACACCATGTTTGATGTTTGATTTTTGTTAAAAAAATAATACAAAACGATTCCTTTAACCCCGTCCCTAATTCCGCTATTTCCCCCGGCCCCACTTGACCTTTAACCCCTCCCCATCCCCCAACACACCTCAGCTAATCCTCCAGTATTCATTTCCATTGATAAAAAGCTTATGAACCTCATTCACAATTTGAATTTGCTTTCTTATAGATTTCTCACTCCACACATTAGGTCAAACATGTACCATTTGACAAGCAAGGTATTGTCTCATTTTCTCGGAAAGATACACCTTATACAATTAATGTGTTTCGACCAATAATGGAAATCAAGATATCCACCACGAACATCAAAGAGTTAAATTTTGCGGATAAAACTTGTAGATTAAGAAGTAGGATAAATGCAAAATTGGTCCATGTGCTATACGCAAAAATCGATTTAGGCCATGTGATTAGAAAAACATAAATTTAGTCCCTGTGATTCTATTTTCTTTTGTCGTTGGTCCTTCATCAGGGACTGATTTTATCACTTTCTGAAATCACATGGACTAAATTTATGATTTTCATATCACGGGGACTAAATTGATTTTTGCGTATAGCACATGGACTAATTTTGCATTTATCCCTTAAGAAATCCCCCCAAATCTCTCGCTACTACCACACGTTGGGCAGTATTTGCTCACCCGGCCCCCAACCTCCCCCCAATTCCCCCGCTACTACCCCCACATACACAGTTGAAACCTGGACGCAGGGACCAAAAATGATTGGGCGCAGGGACCAAAAATGAGGCGTGCCTGCCTCGCCTGCCTCACTGTCCTTCGACAGTTAGGTTGTCTGTATGCCAGGAGGGAGAATGACTACTTACCTAACATACCCTTAAAAGCATTATAGGTTATATATGAAACAATTGTGGGCACTTGTGTAATTTGACGGTAAGAGAGTATTAATGAGCGTCAGAATGGGACCCAGCAAATTTGAAAAAATTTGTTCATGCCCTCAGTGTTTGAAACGGTTGCAGTTGTGTGGGGGTCTAATTGGTAATTTTTTATAGCAGTTTTACGGGCTGAAACTGAAAAAATAAGTTTGGTCTGAAATATTTTCCACGGCCAAACGTATTTCAGCTAACATTTTCCAAAATCCAATATTTTGGGTAAAATTTTCTTTGTCAAACGCAGCCTAAATTGTGTAATGCTTGTTATTGTTTTTTGTTTTGGAGAAAATATAATTTTTCACCCACCAACATAGATTTCGTACTTTATACTTTAAACTACCAGTTTTAACACATTTCACACTTTAATTACTAATTTTAAACATTTTGCACCTTTGTTTAATTTTCAAATTAAATGGCAATGATGTCCTTGACTCACTTGCATATATTGAAGATATTGTTGTAAGTTCATTAATTTTTTCGTGAGTATTATTGTCAGATGAAAGGTGCAAAGTGTTTAACATTAGTAATTGAAGAGTGTAATGTGTCAAAATATATAGTTTAAGGTGCAAAATGTATAACATTGATAATTGGAGGGTGCAATGTGTCAAAACTAGTAGTTTATGGTGCAGTGTATTATAGACCTACAATTGATAGGTGAAAAATGTATTTATCCCTTTTATTTTTGTAAATTTTAATTTTTTTTCAAATTCCGTAATTCACGTGCTTTACAAACCAATTCTCAAAGACTAACAAATTTATAACAACACAAGCCAAATTAAATTAACCTCTAAAACTATCACTTCATTCTAGTTACTTAACGTCAACCATCACTCCTTAAACTTTATGATCTCACACAAGTTTTCAAAACCTCAAACATTGAGCCATGGGAAATGCTTGGGGTCCCGATGGGATCCCGAGCCTTTCCCTTGAGCCATCGTGTGTTAGTTAGTATAGTTAACTTAATTATCTGCGACTGTTGAATATTCGTCGCAAAAACATTCCTATAGCGATCACTATCCTCGTCGCTAATAAAATAGATTTCGTCAGTAGGTTACCTTTCCATACCAATGTGGGCGAAAACATTCTGTTCTATTGTTAAAGGTCGTATTAGCGACTATTTTACTTTTATCATCAGTAAAAGTCTCTTATTTTGCACGAAATTTAACTTTAGCTAAGAATTTTGTCGCTATAGCCTGATTTTGTTGTTGCATGGTCTCTTAATCCTTTCACTGCCACTATTTCTATCATTTTGTTATACTATTGACCTACCCAATTGATTTTCAACTTATAATTTATATTCTTTGAATTTAACAATTGCCTCAAACTTATGTCTTAAAAGATAAATGTGTCCATACCTTCAACAATCATAAATAAATGTAACGCCAAGTATCGTTAGCTAACAAATATTTAAATCAAATTCGGTTCTATTTGGTTTCAATCCGGTATGATTGAATGACTTTGAATAAAATACTCAAAATTCAGTAGTATCAAAATAACATTTGAATTAAAACATTCAAAGTTCCTTCTGTGCGAATAACTTTTGAATAAAATATTCCAAAATTCTGAACAACGTTTACCTAAACCATTCAAAAGTTCGCTTGTGTTTTGAATAAAATATTCAAAAGAAAATTTCATTATGTTTGTACAAATAACGGGATGTTTGGTTACTGAAATTTTGGAGAATATTTTTAAAATTTTAAAAATATTTTGAATGTTGAAGTTTATTGGAATATGTGTAAAAGTTGAAAATTTTGAAATATGTTTTTAGGCAAACAAACATATTAAACATTTGGTTCTATTTGAATAAAATATTCAAAAATTCGGTGATATGTTTGAATAATGTAATGTTCTAAAAATATTTGTAAAAAATAATGCAACATTTAATGATCATCAGAATGCATTATAGTCTTTCAAATGACAATAAAATACCGTAATGTTTGGCACCCAATACGAATCATTTAATATTCACATAACGCTACAAACTCTTATTCAAAGAAAACAAATATAATAAAAGACAATCACTACAATTTATCAACGTGGTTAGAAGGATCTGAAACAACTAAAGATAGACATAATTTAAACCCCATAAAATTGTCTCACAAGTGGAGAAGAAAAGAAAAATGACGATTGGTTAAGAGAATAAAATAAAAATTATTTGTCGAATATTAAAGTGTCACTATGTTGAACATATCAAAAGATGGTTTGACTCTTCCCAAAAGAAAATCATTTGGTAATGAATATCAACATATCACAAATCATTTGAGTCACCCTAAAGAAAATCATTTTACTAAACAACATGGCATAGAAGTTGGCTCCGATACTGATATGAACTCCACCAACAATTGTGATGAAACCCGATAACAATGATGGATTGAAACCCCAAGATCGTGAAGACAAGATTTGTTGAGCCTTGACCCTTCACCTGACCAGATGATGAACCAAGACTACGAAGGATTGAAACGCCACACCAAGAAATCTAGGTGATAAGTTTCGGTTGCTTGAACGCCACAAGATGAACTTGATAAGTTCAAAGAGTTCTTTGAAGAACCAAGAGGAACACAAGACCTCTCAAATGATCTGAAAAATCAATATTGAATTCAAAGTCACTGTTCACGCGGAAATGGCCATCTAAATACTTGGAACATCCCTCCAAGAATAGGAAAGGCATAATTATAGCTTTAAAGTCACATAAATATTACCATAACAGGTTCCCACGAAATTAGGCCTCTTTGTCTACTAGAGGCAGCCAAAAATAGCTAAATGACTAGGTACAATGTACTAATCATGCCCCAGCAAAGACCAAGTTTATTCCGCTATTAAATAGCCTTAAAACTCAATAAATTGGAGCTCATAAAGGGTCAAACGTTATTGTTCACGTTGGTGCATGGATATGAGTCTCTTCACTTGCCCTGATGACATGGACTAGGCCTTGATTATTATTGGAGCCCATTTTGGTATTTTCAAAATCAGCCCAACTTTCTTGGATTAGTCCATTGAGTGCTTCCTTGAAACGTTTGGCTCTAAGTCTTGTAATTGGGCCACTAGGAAGTGACAAAGGGTCTTGAGCTCCATTCCCATGTGTATGCTCAACAAGTCCAGCTCCTTGGTCACGTACAAGTCCAGCTCCTTGATTTGCATCAGATACCAATACTGAAAGCAAAATAGGGAGAAAACTGTTAGCAAAAGTTGAATCGCTAACCTCCAGCATGGTTTCTCAAGTGTCGAACTATGGATGACAGCTTATAATCACCTACAAGAAACTCAATAAAAATCTCTCTCTCTCACTTTGAATGGAGAATTAAAAATAGAGATTTTCACCTAAGTTTATCTTACGTAAACATTGTGTGTAGATGGAACATCACATACACCTTTATAGATTGGTCAAGACCAATATCCCCGTTCAATGTCATAGCAGCCACTTCCGTTGCATAAATGAGAAAATGGAGATACGCACAACTTTTAGTAACGTCAATAAGACACTACATTGACTAAGTCTTCACCAAGTGGTCAATAATATCTCAACGACCCAATATTTAATTTTTGAATAAAATAGGTAATATAATAATATTAATTTAAAAACCAAATGTAACATGTGAGCCATTTAAGTCTTAAAATTTGAGACACGTGCCAACAACACCCATTTGCAATTGGCTCGAGTACATAATGGATATGCATGCAAATCTCCCATGGTCATACATGAGACGCAGACAACTTGTTGGGGCGCATGGTGCAACACCTATGCGCGGCACAAGTGGTTCATGGACATCACTCGTATTGCTTGGGTGTTGTGTTGAGTAGCAACCACATATGCACTATGTTACTTACTTGAATTTGCAATAAGCACCTCCAAGCGCCTAACTAGCATATCACAGCCAAGTCACCCAAGCATAGAAAATCAACAACATGTCTCATACCTACAAGTGGCTAAAGTCTGTTCCAAGCCTCTTCTTGCTTGTCATGTGTTTGTTTCCAATCTAGCATTAGGGTTGTGCTGCTGGCATGGATGCTAGGTGCCACCACACAACCCATCCTCAGGGGCCCGACACTAGTATAGCAGCTTCCTCAATTTTATTGGTGGTCCACATCGAACATTGGATTAGTTAATTCCCATTCTTCGATCAACATTGATCTCTTCCAATATCAATCAGCATGCTCTCCAACACACAACGTATTCAGATGGAAGATGATCTTATTGGATTGAAAAACTTATAGACTCACTTTGTCAAACGAAAATCTTTGATTGTCTGGGACTTCAAATTCAGCTCTCCTTCATTCAAAACCGGTGAAGGTGGACTAATGAAAGTTTATTGCTTGCTACTCTGTCTTTCATAAGAGATACTTACTAGATTAGATAAGCTCTACCGTGCAAGAAATTTATACTAATTTTCATCATGATTTGATAAATCCATAAGTATTTACTTGTGAGCAATGCTTAGTGTGCCAGACAATATACATGGAGTGTTAATGGAAAGACTGAAGCTCTAAATTTAGGGAAATTCAATTTTTAGTCACTAGGTTTTGGCCCCTTTTTTCAATTAGTCACTATGATTCATTTTTTTAATTTGGAAAAAATACACTTGCACCCCTGAACTATGGGGGCACTGACACTTTGCACCCCCTATTTTTCAATTTCGTAACATTGAGGTCATGAACTTTCAGAATTCATCGATTTGCACCCATAGACGAATTTGCCGTAAATTCTCACGAAAAATACACGTGACGTCCTCCTGATTTACTCCGTTTGTAATGCTCATTTTACCCCCGAGTTCAAAATGTCTATCACTAATCATTTGCGAAGCTTTGAGGGCTTTCAACGCTGGGTTCAATTGTTGGCTTTTGTGCACAATCGAGATTTTGATGATTTCAATAAATGGATTAAGTTTATATATGGACATCTACAAAGACAAAGTCATGTTTCATCATAGAGCCAAAGTCTTGAAGAAATAAGAACAAGAAGATGCAAGGAGTTCAAAGTAAAGTTTCAAGACCTTAGGGTATAATCCTTGTAACTCTTTGTTTCACTTTTGCCAATGATTATGAATCACACTTGCATATCTTTCAAAACATGCATAAACTATTTTACCTTTTGTTTGAAAGATTAAAATGTTTTTAAAGGTTTCAAAACACCCCAAATATACTCCAAAACCTTTTATATACTTATGAGAAGTAAGCCTTTAAAATTGGCTTTTTAAAAGTGGTAAAAAACATGGTTTTAAATGAACCGATCGATGAAATTATTTGTAGCGGTTGACCGCTACATGAAGCGGATGATGTTGACAGCATTCAAATTTATGACCGGTACATGAAGCGGTCGACTGGTACAACGGTAAAATTGTCAAATCGAACTCCCAACGACTATAAACGGTTAGTTTTCACATGTGGCCTATAAATACACATTCATAACGTCTAAAATGTAAAAACAACGACTACATATCATTTGTATAGCCTGAGAAATATCTTAAACCTCCATATTCTATATTTTTATAGCATTCACACAAAACACACTTTCATATCCTTGTATTTGTGTGAATCAAGAGATAGAGCCTTCCATTTTCAT
Organism: Myrica gale; assembly: GCA_963930655.1. Lineage (NCBI taxonomy): Eukaryota > Viridiplantae > Streptophyta > Magnoliopsida > Fagales > Myricaceae > Myrica > Myrica gale. The sequence goes on from OZ005618.1 coordinate 11,255,209, forward strand.
ATTTACTCTATCAAGAGAGTTTTGTTCTTCTATCTTCATATCCAAGACAGATGTTTCCTTTAGAGATGTTGTTCATTAAAGAAGAAGCTTAGAGAGTGTATATCTTAAGCTTGTTAGGTTGTGAGTGGTGAGCCCCAAAAAAACCACTTGGGTGGGTTTGAGTGTAGAGCCCGGGAAAACACTTGTACGGTTCTTTAGCACCCGGAAGCTAGTGTGTAAAGCTATTGGAAGATAGTGGAAAATCTCAAGGCTCAGTGAAGGAACTTGAGGGGTGGATGTAGGCAGGTTTGCCGAATCACCTAAAAACCGAGTGTTTGCTTCTCTTACCCTAATCTTTTCTTTTAGCACATATTTACTCTTATTCCATATTTATACTTGTGCTAAAGTAGTATCTACTAGCAAACACGTATTTGGGGGTCAATTAAGAAAAATTTTAGAAAACCAATTCAACCCCCCTATTGAGTTGCCTTAATCCTGAAAACTAGGACTCGCATCAATGTTTCCTGCCATGTCGGTCTTCTAGTTTGTCTCAAGCCCCTGTCGATCAACTTTATTCTTTGTTTGTGGAATTCCCTTACTCTAAAATTTAATACCCCTTTATTGTTCGGTTTCACAAAGAAGTCGATCGACTTTATTCTTTGTTTTTTCCACGTCACTCTTCCCCTTTAATACCAACGTCCAAAATGACTTAAATAGTTTTCTCAATTAGAGAAAGCGGTTTTATTAACTATCAACCAACCGCACCATTCATTCCTCTCGCACCCCCAATTACCTCAAAATCAAATAACCAAGAGCTCTAACCTTCAAGCTCAAGTGAAAATACTAAGCTCACCATGCTAGCAAGCTCGAGTAACAATCATATAACTACTGCAGGAAAAGTACAACACTTTTAAGCTTCAGAATCTTCTAGCTTCAGAACAATATATGGTTATAGATATAATTTCTTATCCAAATTCAAAATTGTACAATGCCCCCAAAAGAGAAAAGAAAAAAAAAATCAATCATCTTGTTTCTTGGAGAAAAAAGATATCAAAAGATACAAACAAGAAAAACTATTAAGGTTGTAGCTTTGGCAAGTCTTTAGTCTCCTTTGATATGATTCGATCCTTGACCAATCGCCATCGTACCTGAACATTGAAAACTTTTCTACATGGGAAAGAGAAAGAACAAGTTTGTGCTCTAATACGGAGGAAAGACGGTGAAAGAAAGCATGCATACATACATCAATGAATTGCAGCCTAAGCGCAGCCACAACAGAGTGAGCAAGGATTGGGTTGGATGCTCTCAATGGGAAGATGTTTTTTTGTTGGGTCCCTAGAGAATCGTTCCTTTTAGCCATTATGATTTGACTTTCTTTGTCATTTGTCTTCACAAACAGATAAGGAGGCAGGTTGTCAAAGATAAAGTTCTTTTCTGTGACCAGCATTTGCTCCTATCTTTACTCTCTCTACTCGACCACCTTGCATTCGACATGGTTAGGGTACTTGCGTGCTTGATTTGGGGGTGATTGGCAGTGTGAGAGGAATGAATTTCAAAACTCAAAGATTTTTGTCAGATGAGAGGAAAACGATGCAGTTGGTTGATGGTTAACAAAACGATGTGCTTTCTCTAAAGGAAATAAGGGCGATGTGGCAAGACAGCTGACGTGTTACGAGCTCCTATTAGTTCATCTAACTTTCAACTGAAGGAAGAACCAATTATTTATAAGGGTAATAATTCAGTGACTAAAAATTAAAAAAAATGAATCCAAGTTACTAATTCGTAAAAGGGGTAAAAAAACTAGTGACTAAAAATTAAATTTCCCTTCAATTTACTTAGTTGCCCACTTCAAATTCTTGTTATATTTGGTGGGTAGTTGTGCGTTACATCATTGTATTTCGAGCTTATTTTGAATTCTTATTCAATTGTCTCAGCAAGGCATCTAGTTATGTATGACCATCAAATTGTGGGTGGTGTAATGGGCACAAAGTTGGCCCATACGTATTTGGTGCACATGTCCAATATAACCAGGAAGACATTCTTGACATGGCTAAGAGGTAAAACTTTACGAAATCCAGTGAGACATCTTCCCAAACACTTAAAGATTGCACCGAGAAGTGGGTGAAACCATGGGCGAATCCAGGGGTGCGGGCGGGGGCAACCGCCCCCACTGGCTCAGGCCTGCTTCCAGGGACGGGACTGGGCCAGCGTGGGCGCACCCACTGGCCCAGTCCGTGTGGCCTGCTTGCTTTATTTTATTTTAAAATCAGAGAGTGAGACAACGCCGTTTCACCCGCTGATTTTTTTTAAAAAAAAATTACTCACGCCTCTCTCTGTCACTCTATGATCTCTCTGTGTCTCCCTCAGCCCTCACGCCTCAGCAATCCCTCTCACAGCTCACTGCTGCCGCTGCCCCTTGCATTCTTGGCTAACTTTTTCCATTGTAACATTGTTGGTTGACCCTTGTGGTGGGCATAGATTTATTATTATTCCAAGGATGCAAGAAATTTCTCATGTACAGAGACCTGCCAAATACACCATTTTTGGACTACTCCCTTTGTGTGATCCATTATGACTTTAACTACACTAATACATAAATTATGTAGGTCCTAATAATTTATTATGTTGGCCCTCACTAATTTATCATTTGTCAATTAGAAAGGAAAGCATAGAAAATATTGTTTTTGATTGATCTAATTTATTACTAAGGTAATTTTCTAATAAGAAATAGCTGAGTGCACCAATACTTTTTGACAGAAGAAGATTCTTTATCTTCATATAGGCATCAAACTCCATAATTATTGATGGGTGTTAAGAATTGTCTTCCTCATATGCTGATGGACATTTTAAATTGTTTTGTTTTGTTCTTTTTAGATAATTAATAGGTTTTTTATAAAAAAAAAAGTCACGAAGTATGGAGTCGTCTAATACTTCTAATGTGGCTACTACTTCTAATAAGGATTCTAGTTCGAAAAGATCTCGCCCTTTGTTGAGTTCGGATGATATTATTTCTGACCTAGGGCTGCGTAAATTCATTGACTTGTATGATGTTAGGATTCAGGATCAAGTCCGTAAGGAATACTTGATCAAATGTGTTTTTCAACCTCATGGCTACGTTTTTCCCAAGAACAAATGTGAGAAGGATTTGAGAGGTTTTAGGGAGGTGTGATACAAAGATTATCCATAGTTAGAATATAGTGTATCAGATGATGCATCTTATTGTTTGTGGTGTTATCTATTTAGGCTACCTAAAAGAGCACAATCCGGGGGAGATATGTTTATATCTAAAGGATTTGATAACTGGAAAAAGGCGCTGAAGAGATTTAATGAACATGTTTGCAGACATGATAGTGCTTACAATGAAGTTAGACAAAATGTGAAGCACTCATAAATCAGCGACAAAGTGTGTCACACATATTATCCGCACATGGGCATGAGCAAGAGAATGCTAATCACATTCGATTAACATTGGTTTTAGATTGCATTCGTTTTCTTTTGGGGCAAAGATTGCATTCGTTTTCTTTTGGGACAAAGTGTGTCACACATATTATCCACACAGTAAGTGTATTTCATTATTTTTAATGTATTTAGTTCTTAATTTACGATATTGTAATTTTAAGACACTTTTTACATTATGTAGGAAATTGTTTTTGTCATTTTTCCTTAGAAATTCGACCCCACTCATTTTATATCCTAGATTTGCTGCTAGGTGAAACAAACGAGCTGCATGCCTATGGTTTTCTTCCATTTACAGATATCATTAAGCGCCTATGGTTTGTTCCATTTACAAACATCATTAAGCTGCCGCACTCATACATAACGAGTCTGCAACGAATTTGTCTTGGAGTGGCCAGACTAAAGGGCATGTTCGTTTCTTAGTTTTTTTTAGGATTTACATCCTTTTTTTTACAATCTAAACATTACAAAACACATGCATTTTAATACAACATTTTATTATCTTTTTTTCAAACAATAGTCCCTTTTAACAGTTTCTACATGTATTCCAATACAACTTTAATATCATCTAAAAAATTTCAACACATTTAGGGGATGTTTGAGGGTGAAAATTTTGAGTATTGGGGTTTGAGAAATATTATAAAGTAAAGATATGTTATGGGAATTGATGAAAAAGTAAAGAAAGAGAAGATTTTTAATAAGTATTATAATAATAAAAAATTATGTGGTGAATTTTTTATGATTAAACCCAAATATTTGGGCACCAAACATACCCTACATCTTACAAATATTTTGAAAACGAACATGCAATCCCAAAACAGATCTCAAGCACGGTGATCCGTTTGGATCAGAAATTTGCAGCTCAATAAGTACGGATGCCTACACCTCAATACGTTTATTGTGGGTGACATTTCTTTTGACAATATGGGCCAAGCTATTTTTAACGGACTAAAGGCCTTACCCATGTACGAGATTGTCCTCCATGCCGTATTCTCTATCCGTCGCAGATAATAATTCCACCTGTGGAAGATTCTGAGAAAAGGGGAATGCTGTTGCTGATAGTACTAGATGCGACTCCCATGGGCCTTTAGCCCATTTTGGAAGATTCTGAGAAAAGGGGAATGCTGTTGCTGATAGTACTAGATGCGACCCCCATGGGCCTTTAGCCCATTTTGGACCAATGGGTCGTAGCCGGAGTGAAAAGCACGTTTAACAAAAATCCAATGGCTTCAAGCCTTCAGCCCGCCTCGTGTCCTTTCGCGCGAGATGGCATTCGGATGCCCCATTCCACCTCTTCACCTACTGGTCATAGTGCCTGGGAGGCTCTGCGTTGCGTTCAGAGTGGTAGGCGACAGGTCCAATGTTTCCCACGAAGGCACTAACCCTCTTTCTTTCAATTGAGAAATAGAGCCATTTAATAACCTAGCTTTTCTATTCCGATTGGAAGATTTCACCGAAATCGGAAAACTTCAAAATCTCGCTTCCGTCAATGTCCTCAGATTTGAACTCCTCAACCTCCGGCGATGACCCCGCCGACACGAACCATGACTCTGCTCCCAAAACACTCGAAGATCAGTTCGCATCGGTCGCATTGAACGACCCCGAGAATGATGCGCCGGCAAGTCAGGAGTCCGTAAACGGGGTCGCAAATGGGTCTTTGACCGACAACAATTACCGTACGGAAATCGAAAGCAATGAGCGACAAGGAACGGCGGGTGGTGCTGAGGAACGAATTGAGAGCAATTTGGAGGTCGAGGAGGTGAGGGAGAGTGTTGAGCGAGCCGTGGTGTGGACGAGGACGATTTCGGAGCTCGAAGTAGAGGGACCGTCGAGCCCGAGTAGTAGTGGGTATGCAGGTGAAAGGGGAAGTACTAGTGCCAGTAGTGGTGGATCGGGGATAGATGGGATGGCCGAGGATGAGATACAGGAAGTGAGGAACGATGGTTCCATCGATGGGGTTTCAGATTCTCCGGCCTCATGGGTGCCTGGAAAGCGGCACCTCGATGAGGTTAGTGCTTTGTGGGAACATATTACGGACTTGGTTATTGTTCAATTTTATCACATTCTAGTAGAACTCTATGTTCTTTGGGATGAATTATGCTGGCTTTACTCTTATAGACATCCGGGTGGATCAATATCACAAGTATTTTGTAAAAGTTTAAGTATATAGTGCATTGCCACTGGACATGAGAATTCATACTCTCTGTTGATCAGTTCTTAGTGGCAATGTATGGTTCCGGACTTAACCCAAAAAAAAAAATGTTTGGTTCCAGCAGCTTTTAATCGACAAGGAAAACAAGCCAACACAAGACTCAACTAACTCCAAAACTCGGGAGTCCCAAAGACAGAAGATACCACCTGACACACCATCAGCCTCCAAACAGCACCATCTAAGTTGTGCCCCCCCTCCCCGACCTTCTCACCAAAGCCCGAGACACATCAGCAATCTTAGTTTCCTGAAGACAAATTAAATCCCCTTTCCACCCTCTTAACAAATTACCAATATTCATATATTTGTTCCTATCATTCAAACCCCTCACATTCCAGCTAATAATTCTAGGCTTCATATATAATTCACGAAGGCCCTCCCTGCCTTCCTGTTCCTTCTAGAACCAAAGGCACTCCCATCATAGTTCGTAGTACATTCCAAAGATTTTAGTTCCCTAAACAGTTTACCCCCTGAGACTTGCCTCGGAATAGTAGAGTTTTTATGATTGTTCCAAGTCTTTGGGGAAGTTGTAAGAAATTGTGTTTCTTTCTCTTTTTAGTTGGGTTAATGCGGTGCTAGGCTGCCCTCTTGTTGATTTTCCTGATTTTCTTAGCTTTGTTGCTTGTTTAGTCTAAGCGTTAGGTCTTCCTGGGTTTATAGGGCTTCCCGGGTATTAGGTCTTCCAGGGCTTTTTAGGATTTGGTCAGGCATTCCCTGGCTTTAGGGCTTTCCAGGCTTTTTAGGATTTTTGTCAGCTTCCCGGGCTTGCTGGTCTCCTTTATTTCGGTTCGGTATAGCCTTTGTACTGGTCTGTCCACTTTTTCCTTCAATAAAGCTTACTTATCAAAAAAAAAAAAGATTTTCAAGTTTCCAACTGGCCAAAACTATGAGTAGAATTTGGATCATTCTTGTATGCGTATGTTATGGTAAATAGTAATATACGCATATTTTGCAGTGACAGGAAATCAAAATATGTTTCTTTCTGTGTAAAGGTCATTAGTTTTGCTAAAAAATATTGGGAGTCAATACCTCGTCTCTTGCATTTGGACTTTAAGATTTGGAGTGGAGGATTTTGATTTTAGCGCCCAAGTATGATCTGTTCAAATGAGTCTTCAACGAGCCATTAATAAGCCTCTAATGGTTTTATTTGTGGGGAGACCACTTGATCCCTTCAAAACGAAATGCTCCATGGTCTTATCTTGTTGAAACGTATGTTCTGAATGTAATTTGCAAGATATTTATGGTGAAAGAAGAGATATTCCCTGAGACAATTAAACAAGAATGGATAAATCATAGGAGAAGACAAACAATTGTTTTCATACATTTTCTGAGGGCTGCTATAAGCACATTAAACATTGTCCGTAATAACGTCAGTCTGCATGCTTGCTAGAAATCAGAGCAGAGTGATTGCAGTCTTCAGTTTTCTTAGGTAGAACAGCCATGCCTTGTGTAAGTATCCACTTGCAGAAACAGATGCCCTAGCTTGGTGTCCTAGTAAATGCTCAAAGTTAAATGAATCTAAATGTGATGAAATATGAACCTGCAATGGTATAGAAGTAATAGAACTGCAAATCTAAAGAATGAAGTAGAAGGAGACAATGGTGTTCTGCTGTTGTGCTGGCAAGCTGTCAGGGAGGCATGGTGGATACTACGTAAAGAAGAAGAGACACATAATTAGCATGTTCAACACACTGATTATGGTTTTACATTTTTAGTGCGATAAGAGGGTTGATACTACATTTTAAATGCGTAAACTATAGGCAGGATCCTAGATAAATTTGAAAGTGATGCAAAGTAGGATTTTCCATCCTCTTGTACAGTTCCATACACGCATGTCACCAATTATTTAACTTCCGATGGTCCTGATCTTATCAGCTTTGCCTAGGTCTTGTATGCATTGAAGTCTGTCAAATCCCCTTGCTTATGAAATTTCTTAACTTGGTCCTATTGCAAACAAGCTGAGGAAATTTTTGGGTCAGAGGTGAAAACACCAAAAGATAGGCTTGAATGGGGTAAATAAAGTGCAAAGGTGTGTGGGTGGATGATTTTCTTCTTTCTTTTTTCCCCTTGGGGAAAGGGGGGGTGTATGGTTATTGTTACTCATAGGACATCTAAATTGTTATTTTACCTTCCTTATAATAAGTAATTAGTGAACTTTATTTATATCTCTAGCCTCCAAAGTGAAGAAAATATCTAGGTTGGAGGTCAACTGAAATATGTCACCCTTCTTAAATGAGGATTCTTTTGTTAGCAGTTTCCCTCAGCAAGCTAGGCTACTTCCCTAATGAAGCTAATCTGATGAGTGTAAGAACCAATAAAAAGTATACAGTTCTATATTGCAAGCAAGGGCAATAAACAAAGATCTTCACCAAATATTAGAATCAATACCGGAGGTTTTTTTTCTGTCTGATGAGTAGGACCATAAATCAAGGTGGAGAATTCATATGTTTTTTAACTGCATTGCCATGCCTGAGAAAATTATATTTTTCTATGATACTGCAATATTATACACTGCTTGATTAATAACTGAGGTGCAGGATGATGCGTCCATATCATGGAGAAAAAGGAAGAAGCACTTCTTTATTCTAAGCAACTCTGGCAAACCAATATACTCTAGGTTTGTCTCTAGCTCCTGCATATATCTTTATCAGAAATTGCAGTCTGAATTCATCTCACTTCAAAAAACAGAATCAAGCTTAAAAAATCTCAATTGGACGTTATGTTGTTTTGAATGTCTTATTAACTAGCAGATACGGAGATGAACACAAACTAGCAGGATTTTCAGCAACATTGCAGGCCATCATCTCCTTTGTGGAGAACGGGTACCTGGCTCTTTTGACCTTGGTCTTATTTTTGTAGTTCTTATCTACTGATTCTCTCCTTCGCTAAGTCTATTTGGAGATTGATACCCGCTTGTATTTGGTGGAGCCTTTGGAGGGAGCGGCACAATAGATGTTTTGATTGTTGTTCCTTGTCCTTGGCCAAGTTGCAGGGTTTATGTTATTTTCTCTTTTCTGTTGGGCTGATGCGTTGTTTGATGGACCCTTTGCTGATTTTGATTATTTTCTTAGTTTTCTTGCCTGTTTGAACTAGTGATTTCAGTATAGTCCCTTGGACTGTATTCACTTTTTCTAATAAGATTGTCTTGGTTTTAAAAAAAAAAAAAGATAATTTCTTTGAAGCCAAAGTAACAAAGGCTCTCAATAGTTTCTGCATTAATGCTTTTCAGGGGAGATCGTGTCAAATTGGTCAGGGCAGGAAAGCACCAGGTCTTTTTACATTTTTCTGAGGGTTGAAATTCTCATTCTTCAAGTTATTTGCTTGCTAGCCATTCATGTTACAATTCTGAATGTGCATGCACCATCCTGAATACCTAAGCGACGTCATTGAGAGGCTGCTAGTTAACAGATTGATCCAAAGTAATTTTCTTTCTAATTGTATTACTGGTGCTTGTAGCAAAATGATATCACCCTCAGCATGTTGAACTTCGAAGTACAAAGTTATGTATCTTCTGTTTCAGAACGACTTCTTTTTGTTGTTTGGGGCAAGCTCACGTTTACTCACATTTATGGGGAACTTTCTTGCTGTTTAGGTGATGTTTGGTTGGAGGAAATTTTCACTTTTTTAGGAAATCAGTCTAGAATCAAACATCCTTATAAAAATTTCAACAACTTTTTACAAACCCTCATAAAAGTCAAATCTCTTAAATTTTTCTCCTAGAAACTTGAAATATGAAAATTTTTAGTTTGCTAAACATCACGTAGTTAGACCATGGTTAAATTATCCCTGCACAACACATTGGAAGAAATAAGGGTCAAGATTTTTGGACTACTCACAGTAGTTATACCTACAGAAAAGATGATCAGCAACAAAAGCCATGTCCAACTGATAAGACTAGCGAAGGAAGGATCAGAGCATTTTGTGCAAGTTGCTTGTCAAAAAATAAAGCATTTCTACAACTATAACTAAGTTTGTCACTTGTTGCTTGAGAAACAGAATGCTTGCAATTAGAAGCAAAGATATATTTGCTTTTATAATTAAGAGGGTTTTCAAAGTCCTTTCTTTGTTGGTGATCAGTTGACTAAATTGTTCTGGATGTTCAGGTGATTTTTCTTGTGAAGGGACCCATTTACTTGGTTTGCATTAGCTGCACGGAGGAGCCTTATGAGTCATTGAGGGGACAACTGGAGCTAATTTACGGTCAGGTAGGATTGCATTCATAGTTGGATTTATAAATGTAAAATTTCTACATAATCAGAAAATCCTCTTCCCAATGATTGTTTGACTGCATGAGATGTTGAGCTCTAGTGTTTTGGTTCTTTGTAATATTTTTTTCTATTTGCAACGAATATATTGTTTTGTTATTCATGTATTCGTTTGCTGAATAAATCTACTCAGAATAATCACTGGACTTTTTCATATGATTGATTATGATATGGTTGCAGATGATCCTCATTTTAACGAAGTCAGTAAATAGATGTTTCGAGAAGAATCCGAAGTTTGATATGACACCTTTGCTTGGAGGAACTGATGTTGTCTTCTCATCTTTGATCCATTCTTTCAGTTGGTTTGTTTCTCTATTCCCTTCTGGCTTTCAGAGTGCGTTAATTGTGAAAGACACAGATAGTTACATATATAGATATGGATGGTATGAACAAATATATTATTATTTGCTAATTACAGTAACATATTATGTTTCTAATTTTACGCTATTTAGTGATCTACTCTTTCAACTGTCTCATTCACCTTGGGTATTGCCCTATAGTTTAAATTGTTGTATTGCTTGCTCAAAGTCCATGTTGCTTTTCTGTTAGGTATAGACTTGTTTCTCTCTCTGTGTGATGCTTCTTGGATCTTTTTTGTTGTCAATGAAGTTGAAATGAAAATTGAAAGCCTGTTCCCCCGCCCCCAGACCCCCGACAAGCCAACCCAGGAAAAACAAAAAGAAGAGTATCATCGTTAGTTTGACAGTGATTTTTTTTTTATTTCAGGGATCCGGCTACATTTCTTCATGCATACACTTGTCTTCCCCTTGCTTATGCAACAAGGCAAGCTGCAGGTGCTATATTACAAGATGTTGCCGATTCAGGTGTTTTATTTGCAATATTAATGTGCAAACACAAGGTTAGCACCTTTCCCCCTTCTTTTTGTCTTTTTCTTCTCTCTTTCTTTTTTTCCCCTTTTTTGTCTTTTTGTCCGGGTCTTTTATCCTTAGGGGTATCATTTCTTGGGTCAGTTCTTTTACTTTGGGGAAATTTAAAGTCTTGAAACTTGATTGCAGGTTGTCAGTCTTGTTGGTGCTCAAAAAGCATCTCTTCATCCTGATGATATGCTACTACTTGCCAACTTTGTTATGTCGTCAGAATCATTTAGGCAAGCTACTTTGACTATGCTAAGTCTTATGTCATGTTTTGATGACAATTTTACTTCGTAACATGAGAAAGTGCGTTGAACTGTCTTTTGCGTTTATTGTTTGTCAACAAACAAAGTGTCTTTTGAGGACATTTCGCTACAAAAAGTTTGAAAACCATGGTGCTGGTGCTTTTAAATTGGTCAATGGGTTCTACTCAGTAGCCTTTTTAGCTAAGTTTTCATACATGCTTAATTACTCCCAAAATAAATGAAGTTGCCATCACTCGTGTGTTCTCTTATTTATGCTTTCAAAAGTCAAACTCTTTGTTATATCCATGATAAACTTTTCAAGAATATGTTCGTCCTAACGGGGCCTTTTTTGTTTGTGCCACACTCTTGACATCCTATTTTGGCAAAATTGGTTACTCTGAAATTTGTTTTTGGAAACCTGTACCTTGAAACATGCCTTTGTTTCTCCATAATTATGAGCATTTTCTTCAAATTGATAGGCACATACTGATGTGGAATATAGTGGGGAAATAGGATTTAGATAGAAATCTCAAGAAATAAAAGAGAAGAAGAGAAGACAAAAGCCAAAGAGAGGAGAAAGGCACCACACGTGAGTGCAAAGGCAGGAGCCAATAATCTTTATAATCTTAGTCTACCCTAGTTTAAGCTTCTTACTATCCTTAAATAGAAGACAAAAGGTCTTAAGAAAACCCTAAAAGCCCATGGGCTAAAGCCTTATAAAACAGAATAACTCATAATGTCCAAATATAAATCAACACGGTTACATCCAAATAAAGTAAAACAATTATTTGAAAACAGCTGCATGTGCCCATCACATACAAACAGCATTGTATGTTATAAGCTCAGTGGTGGAGTTATCCTTGCACACCTTTGTCTTATCAAAAAGAACATACCAACAGCATGACAATCCTGAAGAATGGTGTCACTCTTCTTCTTTATGATGTGGAGATTATCTCTTTCTTTCTTTCTATATTGATACTCGAGCCCATGCATAATTCGTAGTATATGTTTAGATGATCAATATAACAGGAGACAATATAATAAACGCAAGCTATACTTATTCTTTTAGTCTGTCCATGTGGACTTAAATCTTCAAATGTAATTCGTTTGTGAGCTCTTCTTTCTCCTGTTTTTTTGGAGGTGACCACAACCTTATATGTTCTTTGCTCTTTATGCAGGACGTCCGAATCTTTTTCACCAATTTGCCTGCCAAGATATAATCCCATGGCGTTTTTGTATGCTTATGTTCACTATTTTGATGTGAGTGTTGGGATTCACAATTCACATGCTAGTTTTCCTGCTAGTTTAGAAGAATCTGACTAGTGGTTGTAAGAAAATGCTGGCTTCAAGTTATTTATGCAAATTGTACAGTCTATGCAATGTAGGCATCTCCTTGGGTACCAGTTTGATTTGATGCGTTTTTCTCATGGCAGGTTGACACGTACTTGATGCTGCTTACTACAAGTTCTGATGCCTTCTATCATCTTAAGGACTGCAGGTAAACTCTGCCTTTTTAATGATTTTTGTTGTGATGCATTAATTGCTTTGTATTTTTTATGAAAGATACTGTACATTATTCCCCTAAGATGACTGACCTGACCATAAATAAATAGAAATATTGCTGTCCTCATGCACCAGAAGAAAATAAATAAACAATAAGAAAAGTAATTTGTAGGATGTTACTTTAGTTCTGTCTTTTTTGTTAAGAAATTTTGCTAAATGTAATTTGTAGGATGTTACTTTAGTTGTCTTTTTGTTGAGAACTTTTGCTGCAATTTCATAGGATTCGAATTGAAATGGTCCTTTTGAAGTCAAATGTCCTCAGTGAAGTTCAGAGATCCATGCTAGATGGTGGGATGCATGTCGAGGATTTGCCTATGGATCCATCACCTCGTTCTGGATCTTTATCTCCACATCTGGGACAACCTAGAGATTCTCCTGAGAGATTCAGAGAATCATATGTGGGTATTGGTGGTCCTGCTGGACTTTGGCATTTCATATACCGTAGTATATTTCTAGATCAATATGTATCTTCGGAGTTGTCACCTCCAATTAATAGCCCACGACAGCAGAAAAGGTATTATGTTGAATCTTGTAGCAACTTTTTGCTAGACAAGCATTAATGCGCTTCTGAGGTGAAGCTGTTTTAATTACCTTTGTTGTTGGCAGTAAAATAACCAATTTCTTGTTTTGCAGATTATATAGAGCTTACCAGAAACTTTATGCATCTATGCATGATAGAGGAATTGGTCCCCACAAAACTCAGTTTAGAAGAGATGAAAATTATGGTATTACTCTGAGTTCATAGTACAGCCAAAACATGAAACTTATGTGGATGGGTTTACATGAAAAATTATACTAACAACGATTTATTTTTGGTTAATGTCTTTCTTCTATCCTATTTAATAATCTAGCTTCTTGTTGTTGGAACCTCTTTCAGTTGAGATTGGATGTTAGTGTTTTTGTTTATTTGCTTAATTTATAAGGCTTTCCTTGTGCAATTATGTGATCATTTTATTGTGACAGTTTTACTATGTTGGGTCACCCCAGATTTTGAACTATATGCGGCATTTGATCCACTTGCAGACAAGGTATTACTTATGCTCATGTATCTGAGATTATTTTCATGCGTTTTCTGTTTTGACCTTTGTTATTATGAAATATGGTAAGCTGTATTCACAGAGATCGAGACAATGTAGTATGTTGTACACTTTTTGACCCTGCATGAATAGCTTAATTCTTGCCTTGATTTAAGTTTTCCTGGTCTTAGTAGTCAAATGTCGTTAACATTCAGTATTTTCTACTGCACAATGGATTTCAAAATTTTGACCTTCCGGCTCCTTTCTTTTTTTTTGGGGGGGGGGGGGTGGACAAATAGATACTGACCTTCTGAGTAGCTCTACCTGGTACAGTCTAGATAACCATTGATGGTTACCATGTCTTTCACTTGCTTCAGCATGAAACTCTTTTTCCTAGTGTAATAAGCTTGTCTTTGCTTATATGTTATCATCCAGAAAGGTAAATTGGGCAGGTGGAATCTGCCTGCTGTTGAACAAGCAAGCAGTCAATCAAGCTATTTTCCATCACTTGCATTAATCCATCTGAATGTTGTTGGATGCATGCTGAGTTTTGATTGATATGAACGTGGATTTGCAGGCATTGGCAATAAAGACCTGTAACCGTGTTTCCCAGTGGGTGAAAGATGTGGAAAATGAAATTTTTTTGCTTGGAGCAAGCCCCTTTTCTTGGTGATACACCGTTTATTATGTAATACAGTATGTACTATAGTTTTCTTCATTTAATAAAATCCCACAATTTTTCCCCACACTTTCATTAGCTGATAGTAATGTACCAACTTGTTGAGTCACCTTTGGAGGTTTCATTCTCGGAATCAGTATTGAGTGTACAAGGAATCCTATATCGTCTACAAATGGAAGGAAATATACAGATCTATAGCGTATTATTTGGTGGAACAAACAATGTCGGGTTGGATTCCCATGTACTTTATTTGGCATGCTAATCTGCCATCACATATGAAGTTCTGAATGGTTCTTGTTAGCCCTGTACAAAGTAAATATATGAAAGCCATGTATTATGGTGTGTTTATAACAAAATACTTTTCCTCTTCTTCTGTCTCCTAGTGTGGCTGAGTTTTAAAGTTCCGAAGTTTTGTTCCGGACGGGATCTTCTGCAGCGGGTCGATAGTAAACATGAGTTTTTTTGTATTTTGGAAGGGGATGCTGGGAGTTGGGAGTTTATAGCAATTGACTTGTGCAGTTATGCAGTTATTTTGGTCCATGTCATGTTTTGCCTAGTCTACTGATAAACTTACTAGGGTTTAGTGATGATAAATTGTCTTCTCTTGAAATAGATATGGACCTAAACATAACTTTCTACCTTGGAAGCTGTCCTTTGGGAATTTTGCTTTGGAAGGTCTTGAAATTCTTGGCTCCAACTAACAAGCCTTCCCAAAAACTTGATGCACGATGCAAGGGGTACTGGGTTGAAGGTTAGAGGGTGGGTTTGTGTGATAAAATTTTTGGTATTGGGTTTAGTGTTGGTATTGGGTTTAGTGAAAAAGTAAAGAGAGAGGTAATAGTTTATAGTTTTTGTAATTTTTTATATTTTTTTATGGGAGAGAGAGATTATCTGGCTGCGTTTGCATGTAAAATTTTCCTCAAAATTTTATCTCTCTCCTAATAAAATACTCCAATATAATCTCTCTCTCTCCCATAAAAAAATATAAAAAATTACAAAAACTATAAACTATTACCTCTCTCTTTAAATAACAAACCACTTTAAATAACTTGCGTCAAATGACAACAAACCACTTTAAATAACTTGCGTCTACATTATCTTTTTCTTATTTCTTTCTTGTACTTAAATTCTTCTCTACGTTGATACGTATCTGTGCCAAAAAGAATTGTAAAAATCTCAACTAATGAGCTATCTCAAATTTCCAGCATCCACTACGTATACTCTCATCGTCTCCATGGTGGGACGTGGGTGGTGCTCAAATTGATACATCGAAATGTAGACACCCACTTTCTCTCTTACTATGGTTGGCGTGCTAGATATTTTTCGATGCTATCTCCTGGTTGACTTTGGACAAATGTCCTTTTCTTCCCAATGGGTAAAAATGCTAGTGTTGTGGCGCCACTTCCCATGACCTTAGGGAAGGCCAACTTTTTCTGCAGGACATGGATGCAAAGGAACACTTATGAACTGATAATGCTACGACTTGTGGTAATGATTCTCGTTAGGAAAATAGAATAGAAAGAGCGCCTTTGGGAGCTTTGTCACGCCGGCTAATTATAGAGGATCTTGTCCTTCTTTAACTCTTTGTTTTATCACCCAAGTTAGTGGTGTGTTTGGTTGAAGACTACTTCAAACAGGTTAACTCATAGTTCTCTTTAATGATTATTCCGAACTAATGGGCCCACTTGTCATATTTTCCTTCATTGAATTGTCTCCTTTTATCCTCTTTTACATTGTGTCTGGCTTTTATTCTTTTTTTTTTCTTTTCTAAAGTAAGATCCGGCATTCAGTAAATCTCCAAGGAAATGTAGTTTGGAGCTCCTCCAAGAAAGAAAACAAAGCACTAAACTAATTCTAATGGAAAGAGACAGCACCGGGAAAATAAAATAAAATAAGCTTCCAACAAAGCAACTGTACATTTAAATCAAAGTTTCCAAAGGTGGATGTTTGCCGCGTGTTGAAATCCCTACGAGAAGCAAGAGACTTGTAGAATAAAAAGGAAGAAAAAGCATGCGACTATGTGAGAGGCAAATGGGTTATTAAGGGTGTTTTGAGAATAAGTATTGTAATTAAGGGCATGATGGTCCATTACGCATTAGGGTTTCTCTAGGTTAAGCTTAAATTGCCAAACCTAGAGACTTATATAGAATGCTTGGCTTGAGAGGGCTTGGAGACCCCTCTCCAATTATTGGTTTTCTAGAGTTATTCAATTTTAGTAAACTTGGGCTAGCTTGATGCAATTTGTTGAATTCAAGTTAGAAGATCTTACCCTTGCAATTCATTGAATAGGGTTTGATCTAATCTATCCTTTTATCTTTCTTTGTATTTCAAATTGTATTCTTGCAATCCATTTGAATAGAGTCGATTCAACTATCTTTTCTTTGATTATCATTCTAGTTCCATTTCTAAATTTTAAACTAGTTAAATCTCATTGATTTGTCTAGATTAAATCCCTACTTGAACCAAATCCTCAAATCTCATAAATCTTATATTCTTAATTGTGGATTGGTGGCTTGTTGTTAGGCTCCAAGCAGGGACCTCAATGGAATGTTCCATTGCAACTTCAGTGAAGCGGTTTTGGGAATATCTCCAAACTATTGTGTTGAGATAGCCGACTTGGCTAAACGATCAGCTAGCAAATTAGACTTCATGATTATTTTCTTAAACTTCAGCCCTCTACCAATCTACATTCTTCAACCAACTAACACACTCATCCACTATACTTTCAATATAGGATTCTCTAAGTTTTGTTTTCACTATCCACTCAATTACTAGCACCTCTCCCATAATCGTATCTACTACATCCTTTTTTATTTTCTTTTTGAAGGCAAGCAGCAACTTAGTATTAACAGCGAAGAATAGTACAAAATGGAAGGGGATAGGGACCCCTACAAACACCCCAAACATCCACCATAAATAAGAAAATAAAACGAAAGAAAGGAATAAACCCTTAGAGTTTTCCAAGATAGGGTCGTCGTAACAAGGCGGTTAACGACAACACTCCATGAAACAAGTGTCTTCAAGTTTTCCGCAACGATCTTCAACTGAGGCTCAAAATTGTTACAGGAATGGAGGGTGGCATATTTGGAGGTGTTGTAGCAAGGCACCACATCAACTTCCAGCGGCTGAAGAGACGACTCCCGACATTGGTAGAAGACTCAGACTACGCCGGAACGGGTGAGCACGGAGAATCCACGAGCCACCAAAGATGGCGCATGAGGAGCAGGCGCTTGGAGATGAGCCGACAAGGAGGAGGTAGGTGGTAGATCGCAATGGCGGAGCCAGCATTACAATCAATGGGGGGCAAACTCCTAAGAAAATTCAAAGGGATTGGGGTGGACTGCTTGGGCTTAAGGGGGGCGGTCTGAAATTCAGTGGGCATTAAGGGGAGCAAGCCTTAAAAAATTTATAAAAAATTTAAAAATTTAGGTGTAAATTTTTTTTTAGGGGGAGCCAACCGGGGCAATGGCCCCTGTTCGCCCCCCCCTCCCTCCGCCTGTGGTAGATCGGAGGGTTGCGATGCCAGAGGTGAGACGCGCGAACAATGGCCAGCCACTAGGAGATGCAGATCGGAGCATCTCCTAACAAAACAAAAAACCACAAAAGGAGAAGAGAATGAAAGTGAGGCAAGAGAGGGAGTCGAAACTCCTTTCTGTACAGAGGCAGGAGAATGGCATGGAGGGGGAAGGTTCCTTTCCCCCAAAAGCTCAGTATCACATAAGAAACACAAGTCACACGGAGAAAAAGAGCGAGAAAGTGGGGTTGTTTATCTACTACATCCATTGTTTTAGTCCCAACATGACGTATGACTTCATTAGAATTCCTGACCACCAATGCAATAGATGAGTACTCTCTAGAATTAGCTACATCCACATGTAGTTTTAGAACGTTAGATGGTGGGCATACCCATTTCTCTATACCTCCTCTTTCTCTTTTCATCTGCTATGCTGCAAGATGTTCATTGCTGATCTGATGTATTCGTCTACTAATTTGCCCAGAAAGTCTCTGTTGCTTGTTCATGTAGTAGTTGAGTCCTATACATTCAAATTATGTCAAGTTGTGATCAAGCGTCTCAACTTTATTCATCCTACATAACTAAACAATGCATATACTCAGTTTCTAATTGAAAAAACTCTAGCTAACCGACTTTGTACAAGTAGTAGGTAGTGAGAGAATCTCCATAGAAGCAACCATACTAGCCAGTTTTCACCCAACATTGTCCCGGCTCTACTTCCATCCATTTTATTCTATCATCCTCATGTTCATACAAAGAGATTTGGGAAATAGCTTTTATTATTTCTACATTGAACATCATCGGTAGGAAATTGATATTCCAACGTCGAGGGTGGTCCAGCATGAGATCACACGTATAACCTAAGATTAGCAATTAGTTTATTCCTAGGAAACCGAGAAATCCATCTATCCCTCCATAAGTCAGTAGTTTTCCGAATAGTATTTGCTTGCACAACCCCTTAGTTATTAATGGCATGGTCTTTAAGAAGCCTTTCCAGAACCATGAGTTTACGGAACGCTCCTGAGTTCGAGAAAACTTCTCTCTCTTCGATCAAGTTTTTGCTTGCAAATGGTGCACCAAATAAATTTTCAGCTGCGAGATAAATATCCACCCAACTTCGCTAATAAGGCCATATTCACATATTACGTGAGTCTAATTCTCAATCCACCCACTCCTTTGTCTTGCAATATGATTCCATACTAGTAATGAAAAAGTTCTCTCTCATCTTTTCTCATCAAATGCATAGAAAAACCTTATAAACAACATATCCATAGCATGACTGTCAAATTTGAAAATTAGAAATACTGACATTGTGTAGCCTGGTAAAGTTGTTGCCAACGATTTAAGCAAAGTAAGTCGTCCAGCTTGTGATAGAAGTTTTGTCCTCCATCTTGGAACTTAAAACAAATTTGATCCTGAAACTCCTTAAACAAAGAGGATGTTCGTTTGCTTGATATTCTAAGAATTTGAATCCAACACAAGCCGAACATATTTGAGTTTCAAATACACACAATTATTTTCCAATTTTGCCCTACCCTTGATGTTTCTAAATTACCAACGCATCCTCTGTTAATACATGAGAGATATAAATGAGGAAGGGCAAAACGGGATTTTAAAAAACATATGGCCCCACGCGACTATCGACATTAATTGCAGGACATACAGATGGACGAAATTGCCCTCACTTGTCTTTATACACGCTGAGAGTTACTAAGGTTGATTTTGTAATTTATTTTAGCCCATTCTGACAGCCTTTTTTCGATTCCAACGGCGACTGTTTTCTTCTATACGAAATCAGCGTTTCTGACAGAATGCTGACCCAATTGAAAAAGTGTTTCTTACATACACCTATTCATTTCTCTCATCTGCACGTTTTCTTCTTCTTCTTTTTCCTGCGTACGTTTTCTTCTATTCGTTTATCTTCTTTCTCATTTTTTTTCTTTTTTTTTAACCAATTCAATAACTTTCTAATATCTGCATTATTATAATAAAAATTAGAAAATAAAAAATAAATTTAGAAATTATAATAAATATTTTAAATAAACATTAACTTAAATATTATTTTATATTTTATATTCTACACACATCTCAATAAAAGATAATCTATAAACAGCAACCTTAAAAATCATCATTATTTTTTTTACAACTCAACAATTTCTACACAAACACCAATACAACTCCAACATCACCTAAAATTCTCAAAACACCTAAAATTCTAAAAATCTCATCAAAATGAACATGTCCTAATTTTCTTATTCAGATCATAATTTAGAGGCAAACCAAGGTAGCAAGCCTTCGTAGGAGCTACCCGATATTGCAGGACAGTAGTAACTCACTACACACAGTAAGTATTCCAATAGAAAAATTGAGATAGCTTTATGTTGAGATCTCACATCGACTAAGAGAACCTAATTATAAAACTTAATAAAGGGACTTTGATAACTCTAACTATTAGGCGTCGTCTTTTAATAAAGGAACTTGGCTAACTCTAACTACTAGGCACATCAATGGGTTAACGCAAGCCACCACACGGCCTAGGAAAGATCTTCAGGGGTCACCAATTGATGAGGACCTAGGCCTAGACCAAAAGGCGCGCCTTATAGTTATAGTTATTCAAGCCTCTTTATTTAGTCTTTCACTTAGGATCTCCTAGTCGATGTGGGATCTCAACACTTTATTGTACTTACAAGTTGTCCCAACCATAAACAATATCACTCAAAACATTCTCTAATTTTTATCATTTCCCCTACATTAGCTTATGTAAAGAAAATTGCATCATCTACAAATTGCAAGTGTGAGATTGACAGACATGTACGAGACAGTTTCACTAAGTGAATTCTTCCACTACATTTCTCCTATAAAACTAACCTTAAAAAGACTTTAAAACATGATGAATAAGAATGGAGAAATGCGATCTCCTAGATGTATTCATCTTCTTGCATGAAGAAATCCATAAGAACTCTCATTACGCAAAATTAGGGAAAAAGAGAGGAGGTTAGATACATTTTTCTATGAAAAATATGCTCTACTCTCCAAATCCGAACTACTCCATGACTTTCAAAAAAAAATCTTTATCAATCGATCGTGTCTTTTCCATATCAAGCTTCATAGCCATTAGACCACATTTTTTGTTTCATGGTGTGAATCTAAATAATGACCCAATAGGGGGTGAATCGGGTTTTATAAAATATTAGACTTTTTCCGATAAAAACGCAAATATGAAAAATACTAAATGCTATATAAAATGAAGAACAATAAATGACACCAATAAAAGAAGAGAGTAAAGGAAGAGAGAGAACACCGTGATTTTTAGGTGGTTCAGCCAAGACTTGCCTACATCCACCTTCAAGGCTATTGCTTTCCTTGGGCTTCTTCACTATAATCCAATAGTGTCTACAACTTAGGTTTCGAGTGCTAAGTAACCTTTACAAGAATTTTCCCGAGCTCACTCTTCAACTCGAACCACAAATCTCAAAACCTATGAGATTTTTTCTATCCTCACAGGTAAGCTCGAGTGTATCCCACACTTAAAGGTTTTTCAAGGTTTAAAGACAAGAATGAATCAACAATAGCTCTAAAAGTTAGATCAGCAAATATAATGGTCAATAATGGCTACAAGACAAGATTTGATAGTGATGGCAGCAAGAAAGTAACAGATCTCTTGAGAAACGTATAGTTTTTGTTCTCTTGCGCTTTTCTCGCTCTCTTGGAAGCTAGGTCAAGATTGATGATGTAGGAGATGCAAAAGATGTCTCTCTCTCCATAATGTTGTCTTTATAGGTCTTCACTCTTGGGGGGTCCCAAAATCCTTTTTGGAATATTAGAGAGATGCCCTAAGTGTCACAACGTCTTGATTCACATGCTGAGTCATCGTTTTATAAACATGACTCCTGCAACATGTGTCGACACATATACGCCTATGTGTCGACACCATCTTCAAATCTGAAGCTGACTCGTTGGTGCCTATGGCATGTGTCGACACTGTAATTCTCATGTGTCAACACCATCAAAATGACATTCTGGCAATTGTGCAATGTGTCGACACCATATTTCCCATGTGTCGACACCATCAAAATGACATTCTGGCAGTTGTGCAATGTGTCGACACCATATTTCCCATGTGTCGACACCATCTTGGCAGATAGAGTTTTCCAATGCTTTTTGATATGCAATCATTTTCATTTCAACACGAAAACTCTTACAATGAAAATTATAATAGTTTAGGTGCATGTCATGGTGTTTAAATCTAATATAGGACATAATGAATTTGAGAGAGATTTAAATACAATTGAGTACTCTTGATTGAATAGTGGATTGACAACCACATATTCTAAAAATACTCTAAACCTATTTTGTCATTTGTTATGAACAAAATCGAGTTAAATAGCTCAATAAACAACATTGGCTAACACATGGAATGAAATAACTCATGGGGAAGAATGATATTCCCCTGTATTAGTCTTCTTGGATGAAATACTCTTTGAGAAGGTCCTACAAAATTTTCTAGTATCACTTTTAGTTTATCTGCAAGATTCTTTTAGATAACTTTATAGACAACGTTATAGAGACTAGTTGGAAAAAATTAAGATGACTAAAAAGCCCCTTTCGGTTTAGGAATAGAAATGCCTCCCACACAAAAAAACTTTGTACAGTATTAATAACATCTTTGTTGCTTAGGAAAAATATATTTTTCACCAACGAACTACTATATATTTTGCACTTTGCACCCTAAAATAACACTTTTGAGATATTGCACCCTCTAATTACCAATCTTAAACATTTTGGTGAACTGTCAAAATTTTAGACATTTTGCATCCTCCAACTACCAATGTTAAATACTTTACACCCTCCATCCGACAATAATACTCATAAGAATTTAATAAATTGACAATAATATCTTCAAAATATGCAAAATGAGTCAAGAGCGTTATCATCATTTTAATCCAAACATACGATAGTTAGTAGATAAAAAATATATTTTCCCCAAAAAAATATCTTTCTTGACTATTGACAGTGATGTGTATGTTGAATAAGCTTGTCATTCCATCTTGTTGTGGAGATTTTTCTTCTTCAGTATTGTTTATCACGTGAAATATACTACTCTATACACTAGTATGACCCTAAAATCTTTATTTGTCTACTAAAACACAAGACTCCACCAAAGACTCCCGTTCATTTGTGTAAGAGAATTAATGGATAAATATACTATGCACAATTTAACTATAAAAATTTTGACAATTTGCATCTCAATTTATTATTATTTTTTTCATTGAACCAAATAAATATTAATTTTAAATACTTTGTAGCTGTCAAAATTTTTAAAATTACGATTTCACTTTAATAGAATCCTCACTATTAAAAAATTTATGAGAGATAAAACTATGCCCGCCCAAAAGTCATTTTATGTTCATTGAAAGTCGTGATTATTTTTCCAACTTTTTATAATGTAACGACATATTCAAATCTTTAAGGACCTAAAGGCTAAAGACTAAAGTTCAAATCCATGTGCATTCTTCCGGTAATACCCATTTACCCGAATCAATTTCAAAGTCAGTCAAAGAACCATTACAAACTACAAACTCTTTGTGGCAGGCAATTAGCATGAGATCCAGAAGCTAAAACCAAAATGGAAATTTTCATTTTTAATAATAAAAAAAGGAACACAATTTGAGGGAAAGAACTTCAAGCAAATGGAATAGATCTGCCATAATTAGAGAAAAATTCAAGATCACACTTGATTTGCCCTTTAATTTAAAGATGAAAAATTCAACACATTTTTATCCAATATTAATGAAAAAGATAAGAAACTAAAAAGTAAATTACAAAAAAAAAATCTAAAACTAAAATTCAAAAAAAGAAAGAAAAAATAGATATTTCCCCCGAGATCGGTGGGGGGCCGAAGCCCCCGGTGGTGTGTAGGGGGCCAGGCCCCTACAGTTTTTTTCATAAAAAATTTGACTTTTAAATTTTTGTTTTCAATTTATTAAGGGATAAATACACTTTGACCGTCTTAACACTTTGCAATCCTATATATTATTTTTGTCACATTGAACCAATTAACTATTGATTTCAGACAATTTAAACTATCCATTAAAATTTTTCATCAATTTAGCCGAAATTTATTTTTTTTATCTCTAAAATTATAATTTTACCTTCATAAGTTGGTCACCAGAAAGAAAAATTATAGGGACTAAATTATCATTTCGGAGGATGTCAAAAAAAAATTTGCGTCCAAATTAAAAACACACTAATCTCCATTTCAAAATAATATAAAGTATAGATATGCAGTTTACAATTTTTTTTTTTCTTTTCTTTTAGAAATTTAAATAGTATGTAATCACTCGACTTAAATGGGTTTTCAGTTCATTAAATGCCCACTACACATTTAATTCGTGTTGGTAAGAGAGTTATGTTAAAAAAAAAAAACAATTCCAAAACACACACATAATTGAATCGGAGACCATTTCAAACTTGTCATTTACGCCGGCCATCAACACTGGACTTGTGCGCTCCCATTTCGTCAAAAGCATTTAAACACTCCATAGTGGCATTTTCGTGATTTAGAACAGTCAAACTTTCACCAATTTCGGGGGATTATAAAAAAGCTTGTTCCCCACTCACCTTCTCCATGATAACGAAGTCCGGTGCCTTTTTAATGAATGTGTAAATGACCACAAAAATCCTCCTATTCTTTAACAAGGCCAAGGGTACTTTCGTAATTGAACATCCACGATGATGTACTTTCGTAATTGTCCTTACGTATTCATACCGGAAGGACCCTCACCCAATAATTCTAAAAGTTCTTCATATGTTGGGCACGTGACCATAACTCGGCTCACGTGATCAGTTGTGAAATTTGCCCATTGTTTTAGGTCATCATTAAGCAATCCTTTTTACTCCGAATTGTCGGACAATTGCTGGTCACCTTCACAATCATCATTAACCCACGAACCTAAAAAAAAAAATTAAAAATCCTACTTAGAAAAAAAAATAAAAAAATCCTTTTTGAAGGGTATAATTGTCTTCACGTTTATTTATTTTTATTTTTTTGTTATTAGAGATTTCTGTTCGATATATATAATATATATAGGAGTTCATTTCAGGCATTTTGGAAATGTTGTATTCTTATCCATCAATTATAAGCTAATAAGAAGCTTAACTCGGTGAGGGAAGGGGTTAACTTGGTTTAATGATGGAGAAAGTAGTAATTAATTAATATTATCAGCTTAGTACAATAATGGGAGCTAGGATTCATCAATTAAAGTGGAGACCTACCGGGCTAGGGCATGTGGAACCCTCTATCCTTTAGGTCTAAAGTTAACTTAATGAGTGGATAACGAAATTTCCATAATCTTTCCTTCTCTCCAAAAACTGTTAAAAATTTGATAAAGTCTACTTGTAATCATACTTACAATATAAGATTATGGCACTTGATGTTATGGAAAGGAAAAGACTTATCATGATCTAATAATCAATAAACATGATATATATATATATATATAACAGGGAATATTTTGGTTTGTCACATGAAACTTTAAGAAAAAAAACCGAAAATATTAATGCAATGTAGGGCGAGAGGTTGTCTTAGATTGTGTTTGTTTTGTAAAATTTTAGTATCTCATAATTTATTTTGCCTCATCAAATCATTATTTTTTATTCTAAAATATATATATAAAAAATTCATCCAAATCATTTCTCTCTTTACTTTTTCACCATTTCCAATACTCTAAAATTTTAACACTCAAACACAACCTTAATATACTATTTTATGTTGGAATTGGAAAGTTTGCTCCCTTGAGATCTTAGATGCAGAAAATCTAAGGTGATGTTTGTCAAGCAGAAAAAAAAACATATTTCAAGTTTCTAGAAGAAATTTTATAGAGATTAACTTTTATGAGATTTGTAAAAAGTTTCCGTGGGAAATTTTAAAGATATTTAATTTTAAATTAATTTTTAGAGAATTTGTAAAAATGTGTAAAGGGGGAGATGATTTGATAAATTTTGTTACAAAACAAATTAAGCATTAAGATGGTTTGATGAAGTCTTTTTTTAATGAATAAATATTGGTGTTTGTGTGAAAAGTTATTAGAGTTTTGAATGAAATTTTGAGTTGTTATTATTTTGTTATACAATTGTTACTTTTAAAAAAAAAATTAGAAAGTGAAAAGTTTTCTCCAACAAAACATTGTTGGCTTTTAGTCACAATCCATGTTTTGATGATAACAATAGAAGTAATTGAGATATGAAGCAAAACAGATCCAAAATGAGCACGGAGTCATCAAGCAACGTCACCTTCAATAGAAGTGCTCTTAAAGTGAAGACTCAAGATGCTAGGGTAATCTTTGTAACTCTAAGACTTCATCTTTAACAAGGATTTCAATCACACACATGCATAAGTCTTCAAAACTTGCATAAACCGTTTTAACGTTTGTTGAAAGATTAAAACCTTTTTAATGGCTTCAAAATATCCCAAATATACTCCAAAAATTTTTTACATACTTATGAGAAGTTAGAGTTTAAAATTGCGTATTCTAAGTTAGTCAAAATCAAGATTTTAAATCAACCAGATCAAGCTTAAGTTGAGGAGGTCGACCGGACCTACGACCGCTACACCAAGCGGTCGACCGGTTGCATTTATTAAAGAGCCGTTAGGCTTCTGAAAAAATGATCGTTGTGCAACAGTAACTTGAAGCGATCGACCGGTTCATGTAGCGGTCGACCGGTTCGTTTTAACAGATCACTCTAACGGCTATAAACGACTATTTTTCTCATGAGGTCTATATAAAGCCATTCCCACGCCTTTGAAACATAACTCAATCGTCCATAATCATTTTACAAAGGTTAAGAGTGATCAAAAACCTTTCAATCCTCATTCAAACTTCATTCACACATAATCTTCATTTTCACATCCTTGTTATTGTGTGAAGCCTAAGAGCTAGTTATTTCTCATTGTAATATCTACTCCATCAATGGAGTTTTAGAGGGAAATTTTGTTCAACCATACACATTCCTAAGAGAGTGATTCTCTTGCATCTTTTCGGTGAGGGTTGTTCATCGAAAGAAGGAGTTTGGAGAGGTTTGTTCTCAAACTCGTTCTTGACGCTTTAAGAGGGTTTTCTCAAGCTCAAGCGTAAGGAAACCTTTCCCTTAGTTGAAGGGAGAATAGTGAAGAAACCTCAAGGCTTGGTAAAGGAGCTTGAGGGGTGGACGTAGGCGGGCTTGCCGAACCACCTAAAATATTGTGTTTGCTTCTCTTCCCTTATCTCTTTATTTGTGCTACTAGTTTATTGCTTTAAAGTTTTCTCTTGTAGCTAGCAAACACACTCTTTGGGGTAATTTTCGAAAAAGTATTGAGACTCAATTCACCCCCCTCTTGGGTTGCCTTAATCCTAGGAATATCAAACATTAACCTGAGTGTTACCAAACGTTTAAGGTCACCGACTCACCTGACATCGACTGGATAAACCATCATCGGTAAAAAAAATTAATATTAGGCTTAATTACTGACACAATCTTTGTGATATTGACTTAATAAACTAATTGTTGCTATACAATTTTGAATAGGTTGGTCATCGTAATCTATTTTTAGACATATATGCCTCTCATATACTAAACGTTGACCCACTAACGGAGTTGAGGTTTGAGATTGACTAATCAATCCGAAAAATGGACATATCGACCTCGAACCCAATTCTATATCAGCAGGGGCGGAGGGAAGGGGGGCCAGTGGGGATCGTGGCCCCCCCAAAAGTTTTGTAAAAAAAAATTTTTTGGTATATATATTTAGAGGTTGACTGAAAAAATTACTATGGCCCCTCCAAAATTTTAAATTTTTATTTCATCCCCATTTAAGTTCACAACAGTAAAAAAAATTGCATTGAAAAAAATTGCTACAAGCCTACAGCCAATGTGAGTTACTGATAGATGCCCTTTTTCTAAGTAACGTGCTGAACATTTAACACAACCGACATGATAGCTGTCGGGATTTTCTTCTTGAGGGGGCCAGACTAATTAAATAATATTATTAAAAATAAAATTCAAATATTATAGGACATAAAAAATTTGCAACAGTAATTTGTTCTAAGTTAACCTTGATTTAGAACAAAAAAACAGGTACAGAAAAATGTATCTTATCAACTTGATTGTATATATTCTCAAGAAAAGTACACAAAAGCATATTGATTTCCTATTACAATTCATAAAAATATATCTTATCTAGATATACTAAAAAAAAGTACACAAAAACATATTGATTTCTTATTACAGAGCAACTCGACGATTCTTTAAAGAGTCGAAATCATCTATTAACATTTATGTGCTAACAGTTGCAGGAATTTCTTTTTCACTATAGATAACCAAAGAATTTGCAAGAAATTAGTGAAAGATGAAGCTCTCATTTTGATTCTATATGTAGTGTGATAAGTATGTTCAATGCAACTTTGAAAGTTCTTGACAATATCATCATTGATGGATCCACTTATTCTCAACGTGGTGATGTCGATGCAGCATACAAGGTTATGATATCATTTGAGTTTGTATTTATTTTGCATTTGGTGAAAGAAATTATGGGATTTTCTTATTGTCTATATCAAGCACTACAACAAGAAACTCAAGACATTTTGAATGTTATGCATTTGGTCAAAACTACAAAAGAGCTTATTCAAAACTTGAGAGAAAATGGTTGGGATACATTTCTTGAGAATGTGAAGTCATTTTGTGAAAAACATGATATTGAAGTTCCTGATATGAATGATTTGTACAAGTCAGGTCGAGCTAGGTCTCAGAATCAACGAGATCATGTTACAATTGAGCACAATTATCGAATTGACATATTTGTGGCTGCAATTGATCTCAATTACAAGAACTAAACAACAAGTTTCGTGAAAAAGCAACAAAATTTCTTATTCTTAGCTCGACCTTGGATCCTAAGGCTAAGAATATATCTAACTTCTTCAATATCGATGATATTTATAGACTTGTTGACAAATTTTACCCTGAAAATTTTACAGAGCAAGAAAAGATTCAGTTGAGATATCAATTGCAAACCTTTAAGCATGATGTGTCTCGTGATCCGGATTTCAAAAGTTTGTCTACAATTTCTGACTTATGCCGAAAATTGGTGAAAACAAGAAAGTCAAAGAGTTTCTATTTGATTGATAGATCGATTCGTCTTGTGTTAACTCTTCCAGTTTCAATAGCTACTACAAAGCGAACTTTTTTAGCCTTGAAAATCATTAAAACAGGTCTTCGCAACAAGATGGAAGATGAATTTCTTGCAAATTCTTTGGTTATCTATATTGAAAAAGAAATTGTTGCAATTGTTAGCACATAAATGTTAATAGATGATTTCGACTCTTTAAAGAGTCGTCGAGTTGCTCTGTAATAGGAAATTAGTATGCTTTCGTGTACTTTTTTTTAGTATATCTAGATAAGATATATTTTTGTGGATTGTAATAGGAAATCAATATGCTTTTGTGTACTTTTCTTGAGAATATATACAATCAAGTTGATAAGATACATTTTTCTGTACCTGTTTTTAATTCTAAATCAAGGTTAACTTAGAACAAATTACTGTTACAAATTTTTATGTCCTATAATATTTGAATTTTATTTTTAATAATATTATTTAATTAGTCTGGCCCCCTCAATAAGAAAATCCTGGCTCCTCCACTGTATATCAGTCTTCCATTAGTCTCTTAATTTTTGGTAGACGAATTATATGTATAAAAAATAGATCATAAGGGTTTAAAATTGTACTTTGGGGTATTGTGTTTATTAAAATTTAATAGTACAGTAAGGAAAATTAAGCCTATACTAACAACAAAATCTATCATAAATTCATTTTTTAAGATAATGAGACAGGGTGCTCTGCACCATAATTAGACTGAGCTGGACGTGTATACTGGGATGTTTGGACAAGAGAAATTGAATTAACAAAAGAAAATGAAGTAAATATAAAAAGAAAAAGAGAAAATCTAGAGAAAAATATCACATCCATGCAGCCTAGCGTTCAGTTGACTCGGGGCAGTAAAAGCTGTATATTAAATTCCCCCCTTTTAATAATCCCCAACACACCCCCCAAAAACCAAATAACCAAATAACTCCACTATCAAATTACCCCCCAACTCTCTCTCCCTTTCTGAGCTTCGAATCCCATTTCTCTCTCTCGCCGGAGAACCCATTCTCCGGCAACGCAATCCCGAACTGTAGTCTGAACTCATTTGTTTTAATCAGACCTGGGAACCTTTGGATCCGATCTGGCTCCGAGAGTAATCCACTATGAGAAAGTAGCGAGTTTAATTGATATTAGGGAGGAAAGAATAGGAAAGCGAGTCAGAAGGTGAGAGGAGAGAGAGAGAGAGGGGGAGAGAACGAGAGAGCTGAAGAAATGTACAAGAACCAGCTTCAAGAGCTGGCCCAGCGGAGCTGCTTCAACCTCCCCTCATACACGTGCATTCGGGAAGGTCCCGACCACGCGCCCAGGTTCAAGGCCACCGTGAACTTTAACGGGGAGATCTTCGAGAGCCCTCACTACTGCTCCACCCTCCGCCAGGCCGAGCACTCCGCTGCAGAGGTCGCTCTCAACTCCCTATCCAACCGGGGGCCCTCTCACTCCCTTGCCGCTAGGATCCTGGTCAGTCTCCCACTAGCTCACTCTTTTGGTTTTTTTAACGGCAGTTAGGGTTCCGTCGCTCAATTAGCTTCGATCTTTGCTTTCACTGCTACGGTACCACCGATCAATCGGTGTCATGAACTTCACTTCCCAGGCATAAGAAGTCATATTTCGCCCAACCAAAAAAAAAAGACGATTTCTTTATTTGTTTCTTGTTGCTAACGTGCGCCGGTTATTCTGTGTTTTCGTTTCCCTTCTTTGGGACGTACTTCATTACCCTCCGCCCAATCGTGCGCTGTGTGAAAGCTTTCTCCTTTTTTTCTTTCCCCGGCGGTCCGGATTGGGTTAGTGCTGCGAAATGACGTAAATGCCCTTGCTCCGCTTTGGGCATTGGCTTATCAAAGCAGAGGGATTTTTTTTTTCTGACTTAGCTGACGAGTAAGGTCTAGATGATACTGTTTCGTTTTTATTTCTTTTGAACCAAGTTTGGGGAAACAGTGGGAAGTTTCGGAGAGAACTTTTCCAAGCGTAAGAGATAGCTTTCTGGTTCTTGTATGTCTTTTATGTCTGGGAACCAGCTGTACTGGGTCTCCTGGATTTGCTGATGTAATTTATTGCTCATTAAGGGCTATTCCGGTCAGAAAATTGTTCTTGGGGAGGGGGAAGAGGAAGTTTGATGACCCTAAATTTGTTGGCCTTTTTCTTCCGCATCTGACCTCTGGTTGGTTGGCAAGAAAATGAATAAGAATGTGAAAATTATAAAAATAAAACTCAAATAAGTAAAATGATTGTTTGGGCATCGATCAGTGGAGGTTTTTGTGTTTCTGGGTCCGAAATAATTGCCTTTCTTGTATTGGGTTCCCAGACAATATGTGAATAATTTAAAAACTATTCTCGTACGCTTTTCTAGGAGGAGTCTTTCAGTGGCTAGAAACCTTGTACCATTACATGACAACGAGGAAGTCCCCCCCTTTCTCTCTTTCTCTCTCTCCCTCCCTCCCTCCCTCCCTCTCTCCCGGGGGCAAAGAATAGAAGTTGGAAGAAGAAATAATTGTTGAAGCTATTTATCCTTTCCCCTTCTATTACAGAAAAAAATAGAGAAATAAACAAAAGAAAAGTGAGCTTAAATGCTATAAAGATAAGTGTATTTGGCCTGGCAGTGTGAAGGCATACTTGTTAGTATTGTAAATCTTAATGAGCAATTGATATGTTTATTAAGGAAACAAGTTATTGATATATTTATTGATAGCACAAAATAAATTTATCGTTGTCTAGATGAATAATTTTGATTTGCCAAGAGTCCGAGGCCTAAGTTTGCCAGTTTGTGACCCTTATTTAACTTGAGCAGGCAAATATTCATGTTCTAGAATGATTACCCTTTTTAAATGCGAACTTTTGTGGGTGGTGGATGTAATTGGTTGTGAACTAGGGCAGAATAAATTTATATATTCATGTGAGCCTCACACTGTGGTACGCTTAGTGGGCATCTGCATTCTTTTATTATAACTTGTTGGATTAGCTGCACACTCATCCTGTTTAAAGTTTGGTCGTTATTTGGATCTATCTAATGTTTGGTTGTGACTCTTAATCAGTACTGAGATTTCATTTTCAACACATAATACTGGAGTATCACTGGAGTATCCAACGGAAAGGGAATAGGGGATTGATTAAAATGGACTGTCAAATTTCTACTTTCCTTTGGGGAGTGAAATGTGGTGGATGCATAACTCAGATTTAGATTTTCAACCATAAGAATGAAATTGATTTAGGTGCAACTATCCCCTTTTTTTTTCTTGCTCTATAGGGGATTATCTTCTTATTTCGCTAGCATACCTTCTGATACTGTCTAAAAGATAAGCAAATATCATACAAGGGCATATCAGTTTCCGCTACCATAAGAGGCATTTTCCTCTTCCTTTTTGAATTAGGATGCAAACAGCTGTGCTTTTCACATCGC
This sequence comes from Myrica gale, assembly GCA_963930655.1. NCBI lineage: Eukaryota > Viridiplantae > Streptophyta > Magnoliopsida > Fagales > Myricaceae > Myrica > Myrica gale. Next base: position 11,287,577 of record OZ005618.1, read on the forward strand.
TGGTTACACTTGGTCGATAGCTGTAGCTTGTATTGTTGTTCTAATACTGATTAGACTTACCAAATTTTGTCAGGATGAGACGGGAGTTTACAAGAACCTCTTGCAGGAAATAGCACAGAGAGTTGGAGCCCCATTACCACAGTACACAACATTCAGGTCAGGCCTTGGGCACCTACCTGTTTTCACAGGGACAGTGGAATTGGCTGGAATCACATTCACAGGAGAACCTGCCAAGAACAAGAAACAAGCGGAGAAGAATGCAGCTATGGCAGCTTGGTCATCTCTAAAACAGCGTGAGTCTATCAAACTTACTTTCAGTAATTGGAACAAATAGAGTGCAAATACTGGTTTTTGCAACTGGAGGAATGCTCCATCCCATTCTTTTTTTAATTCCCTTGATAAAACTATCATGACAAACGGCACCACTAGAAGGTGGATCCCACACCTATCTCTGTAGCTCCTTTGAAAACTAAAAGCAATGATTTACAGACCATTTCTGCATGCAAAGTGCTTGTCAATGTAGCACAGAGTTGGTATACTTGTCCTCGGTACACCAACCATCATTTAGTTTACCGTTTTCACAACTGAAATCTTGAAACCCATGCCATGAAACACATGTTTGAGTTGTCATTGATTCACACAGATGATCCGTTTGAACCTCTTGCTGAATGTAACTAACTTGCTTTCTTTCTGCCAGTGGCAAAAGAAGCTGCAAGTTCTTCATCTGAGCCGGAAAGCAATGATGAGCTTGAACAGATCACAATAGCACGGGCTTTACTGAATTACCGTTTGAAGGAAAAGATGGTGATGTCTAACCACAATGCTCCAATACCATTTCCAACTAAGTTCCCAATTCAGTGCCCTAGACCAGCCAGTCCACAACCGCCCCTTGCGACCACATCAAAGATCCTTCCATTACTGTGTTCGAAGACTGCTCCCCGCAACAGAATGCCATCTACAACAGCAAATGATAGCCTGGTTCTACCACCACAGCCTGGACTTGAAGGCCGTGGAATCCGTCCTCAGATGTTCCCTGCTGCAGGAGCAGCTCCGTATGTTCCCATCCGACAATTGCGGACGCCTTGCCATGGTATTGCACCGCCAGTGACAATAAGGACGACCGTGCCTGTTTTCTCTGCCCCTCCACTTCCAACACCATACAAGCTAAACCCTCCAGTGATGCGTGCCCGACCTGTCCGACTTGCTCCTCCCATCTCCATTAGGCAGGCCATTCCAGTAAATGCTGCTCCACCAGCTCGGAAAGAAGATCCTCCTGTCGTTCAACAACAAGATCCTCCCGCTTTCACTGCTTTTCCCCAACCAAGTAAAGTACCAGCTCAAGTCGAAGAAACTGGGAGCACAACTCCAGTCAATCTGCAAGAATCTAAGACAGTAGTACCAAGCCTGGAGCAACTCAAAATCTAAGGGCCGTTAAGGATGAGTCGGATGGATTCAGCGAAAGCTATGTTTTTCGTTTTGTGGTGGTCTGAAGTTTGCCTTGTCAATCTTTTCTCGTCTGCTATATGAGTGTTCTCAAGTTAGCGCTCCCTTTTTGTTTACTTATCTTTGTTTTTGATAAAAGCTACAGCGCAGGTAAATTAGTATCAACAGTCTCGTCTCTTTGCCATTCAGCAGCAGTCTGTGTCACCTTCTCTGCTCATCTTATTATTTTGTTTGTGCGTGTTAGTTGTATCATACTTACCGGAGAGTGGAATTGCAGAAGTTGACTATTGGGGGACTTTAGGGAAGAATATTAAATGGGGTCGTTGCCATGGGGGACCAATATCTTCTGAATACCCACTTCAAGTGCATACCTCTTTTATCTGTCCTCCTGCATGATGTGGTCTTTTTTCCCGAATCTTGGGTAGATTTAATACGGGGAGAGAGGGAGATGAGTTGTACTCAACTCTGGTAGAAAAGTTGCACCCTTTTGCTCCTCAAGCTTCTATTGGGTTGCCTATCAAATCTTCCTTGATTTTTACAGCTTTGATCGAATTTGCTTGTAGTAGGGGTTTACTTAATGAGCACCGAAAAGAGATGTGAAGCATAGACAAAAGGCCACCATGGCCCAACACCTAATTTCATCCTTCCATTGCCAGCAATATCACCTCTGCAAGAAGGACAATTGCAGCGAGGTCTTTGGATACTTCTGGGCTTCAAAGATAAGCTTCAAATATAAGCCCCGTAGGTTCATTTCTTTTTGACTTGGTGGTGGCTTAGGGGGTACTGAAGATTTCCCGTTAGTTGTTATATTTCTTCTTCTGTGAGAGTAATGGCAGGCAACTGAAAAGCAAGAAAAGGTACTCCGACATGAATTTTTTTTTTTCTAAGTACTCCGACATGAATCAGTTACGAGTCTTCAATCCTTTATAGGAAGCTGCTGGAACAGCCTTCGGACCGATAGATTTTTTGCTTTTGGAGTCTGCATAAATTTGTGAACCAAATATGATGGATGAGATTGCACTTTCTGTAAAGGTCGTCGTAACCTTTCTGCCACGGCACTTCCTCTCCCTCTTTTACTAAATCATGGTGTTAAATCTTGTAGTTGACAGAAAAATATTATAATATCATTACAAGACATTATTCGTGGTGCACCTTGCCTATGCATAATTGTTTCCAATTTGTGATATGCTTCGAGTTATATGTAGGCAAGAGACTTTTTTTTATATATAAATAATACAATTTTCATAAAATCATTATTAGGATATAGCACTTACTTAATTAGTAGTTATTTTTATGAACGTTTTAAATCCCTTCTCTTCCCCGTAGAATTCAAAACCTTATTCTGATCATATTATTTAGATAATTATGTTTGGGCATGCCCTAATGAAATCCTTGACTCAATTATAAAGAGGATTGTTTTTTAAGGTGTTCATTGATTTTGCGATATAAATAATTTTTCTATGTTCTAGATCAAGCATGGGTTATTTTAGACCTAAGACCTAAGGCCTATGTTCTTTGGCTCTTTTAATAACTCGAGAATTTAGTCTTCCTTGTGATGATAGGAAAATATTTGTTTTGTTTCTCTTAATAGAGTTTTTTTAAAGATCAGTCAGTAATTAGGATTGGGGTCCATTTGTTTGCTTGTAAAATTTGTTTTACTTGTTTTCAAGTATTTGGCAAGTACCGGAAAATGAGGTCAAAGTAAAATATTTTCAAGTCAACTGTAAAAACTCTATTATTTTCCAGAAAACAAACTAAGCTCAAATTGTCCGTAAACCAATTTTTTTTGGAGAAACATTATAGTACGCCTCATATCCATGGGCAAAAATCAGTAAGCCTCACTCAATTTTCAAAATATTTTATTTTGTCTCATATGTTTGAAAAGCAATCAATTATTGCCTTATGTTTGATTTGGTCGTTAAGTCATATGCCAAATGATCGAAATGTCCCTCCAACACACAATTATTAAAAATAAATCATTTTTTTAAATAAAAATTGAATGTTGCATAAAAATTTTATTCTTCTCTTTCCAGGCCACGTGGGCACTTCTCCTTTAGTTGGCTAACAACAATTGAAATGTGGGGACCGATTTTATCGCAAAAGTGTACCTTTCACGTTGAAATCAGTACCTTAGGGAATAAAATATTAAAATTTTGAGAAAAATTTCATGCGACAGGCAGCCTACGATTGGCGTTGAGATGACATTTAAACTCCGTGTAAGCACCATTCTGTTTGATGGCTAACGACAATAGGATGAGAAATCGATTTGTCTAAAAAACTTATCTTAGGAGCATGATAGTTGAAATCAATACCTGAGGGACTAAAATATCAAAATTGTAAACTACATAGACATGTACAATAATTAAGCCTTTTTATGCAAATACATAAATCATATAAATGTGTCAGGAATCAAAAAATATTTTCTTAATAATATTTTAAAAGAATAACTAAAATGGAATTTTTTTAATATAAAATAATAGTTTTACAAGCAAACAAACATACCCTGAAAGTAGCAAAACAACTAAAAATACAAGAAGTGATTGAGATAGTATTTACAAAGAAATCCTTTTTCTTTTCTTTGTGGCGCTTAGGACATGCCTTTTTTTTCCCTTTTTACATAGACATTCCCTATGCGAGTTATGATGTAGAATTCGATTTGTGGTAGATTATGAAAGAAAAGATAAGCTGAGTGTAGAATTCAAAGATAATGTGGAGAAGATTTACATTGACCGTAAATACATAAATACTACAAGCTAAAAAGTCTTTATTTATAAAGAAAATACAAAACATGATAGGAAGGATATTGATAACAATAATATCCTATCAAATCTTATAGAGAATATTACACTAGAGGGAAAGTAAACAAAATCTACGTTTTCTTAATAACTTAAACTTTTGGAATAAGTGGTAGATTCACATTGTATCAAATAATAAAATCTATATCTTCTAAATGCATGGTATAATAATAATTAGTAGAATATTTTGTTTATAAAATGAGGAATTTTGCTCACAATATGGTGAACTCTTTCTTGTAAGTGTTGAGGCTTGTTCTGATATCAGGGCTTCTTCTCCCCTTGCTTGTTGCATGCAAGAGTGCTTATCAATTTGTAAGCCTTAGGAGGCAACTTTGGCTTAAGAGCTAATTTAGTGTGCTTATTTTAAAAGATCCGATTTCTATTTTCGCACATTTTAAGTTAGAGTGTCAGAGTTGGGAGGATTTACACATTATCATCTTAACTGAATCATGCATGGCATATAGAAGTACAACCCTAGTTAGGCTCATCGATCGATATGCATGGCATGAAGCACTTGCTTTTCCTTATCTTTCTTTCTTTATTTTTTTTTGTTGATAAAAATTTAAAATATATCATAAAAATAAATTTTACTCCAAATTTTTTCATTGCAGAAAAGAAATCCCTTCATCCGGCTTAAAAAATTGATTAATATGTCGTCCATTTGGGTTGTAAGTACTATAGATCCTCTGACTTCCAATTGGGTTGTCCTCTAAGGTCTCACCGATGTTGCCGGTAGGTTGTGATGCCTCGAGGTGGTCGTCGGCTACCCCCTTGCCGGTGGAGAATTAACTGATGATGTCATCAAAGTCAATCTGACCCAACAGATGATTCATGGGTCGTTTCCAACCCTTCCTTTCAAGATATTGGAAACGTTTACTTAGAAAAAAAAAACCACCAAAGACTTGCCAAAAGGAAAACGCAAACTACGAAAGAAGTTCATCAACCTCAAAGACTGGGTGTGTGAGTTAATGGTCCCTACGTAAAAGGGTGCCAGGCCATTTTAATTTTTAATCCCACTCAAACCTCCCAAAAAGAAAACGGGCAGAAAAGCATCATCAGCAGATATAATTTTCATTTGAAAACAACTGCAACCTAGACTCCCTGTAAGACTTCAACGCCAATTATGAAGCAGGTCCTGCTTACCACAAATAGGGGAACCAAACTATGGCAGATCATTACATAATCGAGACATTGGGATGCACAACCAGTATATGGTCATTCACATTCAGTTATTGCTGCCCTTGTAGCCCCTGTTCTGTCCTTTGTGCTTTTTGTCCACTAAGGTTTTAGCCGATCAGTTCCACCAAACGCCAACTTAAGGAATAGATGAGCTGAGGCTGCTGGATCTCAACAATAAGCAGTAGGACAAGACATTTTTCCTCTTTGACAAGCTTGTTTTCATTATACTTTAAAGGTAAAAATGCTTTAATCTAGACTTGAAGCTCTGTTCTGACACGATATGTCCCAAATGAATTGAAGGTTCAATACTTTTGGTGAATAGACCAGCCTATCTAATGTTACAAAAATACGTTTGGGGTCATGTAGATCTCAGATGTAAAACCGCCCATTAATCAATTTTAGGGTCCTCCACTCACCAACTTTTTGTTCACACTTGTATGATTAGAGTCTAGAGACACCTACAATACCTTGACAATAACCACTGAATCTGAAGCACAAGTGAAAAAGATGCACCCAATTGCAAGCAAATTTCAGAGGAAACGACCTTTGTGGGTGTTCCCATGTGCAGATGTGCTAGCTAGCTCACCTCACCAGTTGTGCATCCATTCTCTTTGAGTTGGAACTTGGAGGATCAGAGACTTTTCCAAGCCTGTGACTACACCTAATCATTCTGATCTTTTAAGACAGATTAGAGATAACCATCAGGAGATTAAACATAATTAGTAACTCTGAACAAACACTTGGCATTATAAGGGACTTTGTCAGGTAATGGACCACAGTCCACAGTGGTCTTGCATCCAATAGGGGTGACCACCCTCTATTCCCCCTCCCTTCCTAAAGTGACCAGTTTTGCTTCAGCAACACCCCTAACCACCAAGAGCCAGCAGTGGCATATTTAACCATTTGTGGGTTAAACCTTTATGGTGAAAATAGCAGGGCATGGGAGAGTGAAATGATGTGAAAACAGAGGTACGACAATTGCAAGTGTGCCAAACAAGCAAAGGTTGAAAGAGCCTCACAGTGAGACAAAGTGGCTGACTTGTGTGGAGTCTCCACTTCAACGACACCAACCCCACCTCAAAGCAATGCCACGTCAGCATTCTATTGATTTACGCAACAACAAATTTCTTTGTTTTCTCCCCCCTCCTTTTTCCTCTGAGGTGTGTGTATGGAGCCAGCCCAGACAGGAAGGGCCCACGTGATTGGACCCGAGATGGGGCCCAAAAAGGGGGGTTGTGGGGAAGCACCGAAGCACTGTCATTTATATTCCTTTCCTATGAGAAAAGCAATGGCTCAAGGCAAAAGACGGGGGAACCGTCCAGCCATCAGGAAGAAGAACAATCACCAAAAAGCAAAGGGAACAAAAGGGAGAAAATTAAAGGAGGAAGAGGGGGGACAAAGTGGAAGGATGTTAATCCCATCACATAAAAAGTTTAGAAAAGAAAATCATATCCATTTGACTTTCCTTATAGCCTCATCATACACCATTGATTGTACTGATTATAAGTAAAAAATATATTCAGAGATAAAAACCTCATAAATTTCTTAGTTAGGCCATAAGAGGCAGGGGAGGGGAAGATCACATTTGTGTATCTTGGATCATATAAATCATGTGTAACAGAGGAGGCACTTCATGGAGACCGAAAAAAAAATGTTCTCTCTTTTTGTTTTGATGAGTAATCTACACATCAAGAAATAGTAACTGCCGACAAGACCACTTTGTAAAGCATGCAAGGCTTTTCAACGTTGAAAGTCAAATTCTTTTGCTTTTATTTTCCTCCATAATTTTCCACGAGGGTTTGCCCTATTGGTCATGCCTGGAACATGGAGATTGGTTTGTCATGTATACACGAGAGTAAAATTTCTTTTTTGAATTTGGAGTTTGGATTCCCACTGTTGGATCCAAAAGAGAGATTAATAAAAATCTCTCCAATTCTTCCGAGTAATTTGAAAAAAAAGATAGGTAGAAGATGTAAACTCTTTTTCTTTTCTTTATTTGAGTGTCTGAGTCACATCTCGATTAATTTTTGAGTATGTACAGTCATTCTGTCACACACAAATTGGGATAATTACCAAACTAATTATCTTATAGTAACCCAAAAAGTTGGTAGTACTTATAAGATTTTGAACTTGAGAACTTTAAAAAAACATAATACTAAGTCTCAAACCTTAATCATTAGGTCAATCTGTTAGGATTAGAAGATGTAAACCGGTAATGTAGAACATATGATGTTTGAATAAAATTGTATAAAATTCAACTATTTTTCAAATTATTTAGGATACAATTCAAACAAATAATTATTACTACCTGATCCGGCCCAAACAGATTTATTTTATAATTTGAAACCAAGCTTTGAAAATTGTCTTTGGTCAATTTTTGAAACGTATGTTATGCACGAGATAAATCTAATGGCTTCATAATTGCCACTTGTTTATTGCTTCCTTTATTTGTTAATAGAAATAACGTGGCAATTATGAAGCCTAATTTTCATGAGCTTGCACTGTCTCGAATGGAACCGAAACCAGCCGATCAGCCCCGAAATTTTTTAATTCCGCCTAAAATCCACAATTATTGTTTCAAAAAGATTAAGCTCAACCCGTTGCGTGAACGGTAATATTTTATACCCTTCCTGGTTGCTTCTGACGCAATATACCCTCCGCTCCGGTTGCCGCTTCTTCTCTTTTTCTTTTTTTTTTCTTTCAAAATTAGGAAAAAGGCGTCGCTTCGGTTTCGTTGTAATAAACAAACTAATCAAGCCGAATTAATTAGTACTTCTATATATATATATATATATATTTATTTATATAATTTTGTCCTGATAAACAAAACCCGATGCAAAAGATATGTTTTTTTCCCGCCCCGGCGTTTGTGGCAAGCACGTGACCCTACTTTTCGCGCATGCAAAAAGCAGGTGCAGAAAATGAAAACGCCACTCCGTAAATAAATCCAAATGATTTTTTTAATAAACATTTGGATTTGTGATAATTTAATAAGCGAATAAATTATGTGACCGACCAGGGTTAACGTCGACGACGGTCGGCGCCGGAAGGACTCTGCCAATATAAGAATCCCCCACTTTCGTACACGTAGTTGGTTGCTTTTCTCGTAATAGTTGGTCTGGAATTAAGAAACCGGTTTCAAACTGCAGACTGGTCCCTCTTCTTGTATTTTGGAATCCGGATTGTCCTTTGTTTGGCGACGAGCATTCTCGAGACCTTCGTATCACTTTGCATCAAATTCTTGTTGAAGAATATTCTATTCTTATCTTTATTTTTCCTTTTGAGAGAACCGATCTAAAATTGATTAAATTAGAGCAGATATTAGATTTATTTAATACTTGGGGGTATAATGATATAATTATATTTGTTCACGGTTATCTAAAAGACTCTTGAAAGATTATATTATATTGTACACCAAATAATTGTATAAAATAATCGACGTGATACTAATTCCATATGATCCCACAAATATAAGATTTAGAATAAGTGATCTCTTATTATATCTTATTAATATTCCATTTAATTTAGTCACTTTTACTACCAATTTAAAGTAAGTGGCAATTGGGTTCCACCAAAAACTTGTCGCCTGAACCCTAAAGCAACTAGTGAAGAACAACCCAATTAGTTTTTAATCAAATGAATCGTATTTATGTCCTTAACAAGTAATAGGTAGATAGATATCAATGCCACTGCCACTGGTAGGGTTGTTCAAATTTGGGCTAAAAATGATCAACCCTAACAGGAATCATAGTCAGACTGTTCAATGGTCATGATCGAGCCTAAAAAGTTGTGAATTAGTAAAACAAGGCTTTATTAGTTTTCTCCTCACTCTCTTTCGGTTGAGTGTGTTTTTTAGGATTGACATCCTATTTTTATATTTATATGTCAAATATCACAAAACACATGTATTTCAATACAACATTTTATTATCTTTTTTACAAATATCAATCTATTTTAACAACTTCTACATGTGTGTCAATACAACTTTAATTTCACCTAAATATTAATAATTTTATCGTACTTATAAATTTATTCCAAACAATCCTTGTAAGTGGTCCAGACCGCTTTGAATTTTTTTAAAAACAAAACGAATCGTTTTGAAATTCTTACAGAGAATTTTCGCTCGACGGTCGCTCGACAATCGCTCGAGCACTCTACACAATTTTGTTACAAAGACTTATCGCTCGATAGGCGCTCGAGCGCTACCTTTAAAATTTTTTAAAAAACGTAGATGCCTAGATGGAAAGGAAAATAGGAATGGAGTGTTTGAAGATATGAATATGTGAAGATGTGAATATGTGAAGTTTATTTAACACAGATCATAGTTTGCTCATTAATTTAAAGATATGAATTCATTTAAAGACTTAAAGATGTAAATTTATTTTAAAACTTAAAAATGTGAATTCATTAATTTCATTTAACATATACCATAGTTTGCTCATTAATTTAAAGATTTGAGTTAATTTAACACCTATTTGCATAAATGTCAATATGATAATTGATTTGTAAATAATTCATTTAACACCTATTTTCATTTCTTTAAGTAAAAATTGCTGGTATTTACTTGCAATATGATTATTGAATTGTAAAATTAACTTAAAAAGGGAATGATTTTGATTGTAAGACAGAGACTTAAGATAATAAATTAGTTGCAAATATCTTACAAAATTAAACATAATAAGTTAAAAATACAAATGTCTCGAACACGCACAAACAAATACATTAAGAAACTAAATTCACTTGTTGGTAGTTGATGTCCCAAGTTCGCTTGTTGCTGTGCTATTACTTGCCATTTCTGCAAGTTCAAATGTCTATAAACGTTAAAAATAAATAAATAAAAGTAAAGTATACAGAAAATAAAAAAGAGAATTAAATTACAAGCATATTTTATTTACCAGAATCTATGTCATAACTCTCGATGCAATCCAAAGTTTCTTTGATGTTGATTGATTCCTTTTCATCCGCACGCCTCAACCAATCTTGAGTGCAAACGAAGGCCTCCACAGTCGTTGGAGCTAATGAACTCCGAAATGGATCAAGTACAAGTCCTCCCGTACTAAAAGCGGACTCTGAAGACACAGTGGAAATATGGATAGCTAATACATCCCGTGCAATCTTAGCAATGACAAGATATCGTAAATTATTATCCCTCCACCATTTCAATACATCAAAATTATTGTCTAGAGTAACAAGTGGATCAGCCAAATACTGATCAATTTCTAAGTTTGCACTTGGAGCTAATGAATATGTTCCAAACGATATAGTCGTGCTCCAAAAATCCTGAAATAAAGTTCGCTTGCTGACAGAAGTATCAACCACTAGAGGAGGAGACACACTACTAGTAGTTGCATGCACTTGAGCCTGAGGTAATCTCAACGCATATTCATCAAACAATGCACGAAACAAATTGGTTATACTGGCAACCGATTTCTCTCCCTCTATTTCACCGTACATCAACCTCACCATCTGTCTCATTACTTGTAACTTAGACCTTGGATCAATCACATTAGCAATAAATATCAAGAGATTTAACCTGTCATTCCTCCCCCAATATTTTTGGTATTTAACCATCATAATATCAGCCATGACTTTCAATCTTTGGTCCGCACTTTGTGAATAACGACACAAATGAGAATGCACCACATATATAGTCCATGGAAATAGGAATTCGATGTAACATACAAGGAACCAGAAAATTGCACAGTAGCATCATAAAAGAGTTCAAGAAACTTGTAAAATACCCTTATTTTTGCCCAATCCTCTTTTGTTGGTGGTCCCAAATTCCTCTTTCCGCACTCACCTTCAGTAAAATGAGAAAGATAATCAACATCATTACTCTCCATTCTATCAAAAGCAAACTCGTACTTCTCAGCAACATCCAACATAAAAAACGTAGAGTTCCAACGAGTTGAGACATCAAGGCACAAACTCTTGGAATATTCAATCCTTTCCTTCTCAACACATTGCTTAAACTTGATAAGTCTTGCAGGAGAAGACCGCACATACCTAATTGCATTTAACAAAAAACAACTGTAAGAAATCTTGAATTTCTAACAAACGAATTATGCATAGTACTAAGAAATGAAAAACAAATACATACCTAATTGCATCACGAACCCTTGTACTTGCATCATCATTTATCTTCAATCCATCACCAACCACAAGATTCATAATGTGCGCCGCACATCTCATGTGAATGTAAAGACCATTCAACACATTACTTCGTAGATGCCTCTTCAAGTAACCAATAGCTGTATCATTTGAAGACGCGTTATCAACTGTGATGGTCATAATCTTCTCAATTCCTCAATCATGCAAACACTTCTCCACTTGTGCCCCTATTGTGCCTCATTTGTGATTATAAATCAAACGAAAGCTAATCACTATTTTCTGCAATTTCCACTCCTTGTCAATCCAATGGGCAGTGACAACCATATAACTCAAATTCTGGATCGAAAGTCCAAGCATCAGTGGTGAGACAAACTCTACAATCAGAAGCCTTTATCATACACTTCAACCATGCTTTTTGATCCTTAAAAATGTCCATACAAGTCATAGCCATGGTCATGCGGGATGAGACTTGAAATCTAGGCTCTAGCATCCGTACAAAATTTCTAAATTGGGGAGACTCTACAATCCTAAAAGGGAGCTCATCAACAATAAGAAACGCTGACAAAGCTTAACGAAGAGCTATAGCATGATTATGGTCAAATTTTTTTGCCAACACCATATTACTAGGGTTTTCATCACCCTCAACTCCCTTATCAAATGTTAACGTTCTTTGCCTCTTTGTCGTGTTTTGGGGTAGTTGATTGAGGTTTTTCTTACATTTAGTAAGATGGTCTAACAAATTTTTCGTTCCATTCTTATTTCCATCTGCAGCATAATCAACATCACAATAGTTGCAAAATGCCCTGGGGCGCGGTGGGTCACTAATATACTTCTTTGTAAAATAATCTCAAACCATAGATTGATTCTTTCTTTTTGATTTAGGTGGTTCACTACTTGGTGGGGGAATTGATGAAACATCTTCCTCCTTAAGCATTATCATCAACATCCTCTAAACTCAATCTTCTAGCATCAATGGTACGCTCCAAAAGATTACGAGAATGAGACATAACTTTTGATCCCTATGTCATTGAAGCAAAACCATCAAGTGAAATAATTTTAATGAGATCGTAAATGATTGAATATGAGGTTATATGACAAGAAACCTCTGTTTATTTCTTTAGTACACAAAATGAGATCGTGTTTGATTGAATATTCATATGACAAGAAACCTCTGTTTATGTGATCTCTTTGAAACATGTAAAATTATAATAATTTTTGCAACCGTGTGTTTGTGTGTGAATGTCTGAATGATCATGTTTGCCACATAATAATCTTTGAAAGATATAACGTACAAACTACCAATCCAAAATTAGCAAGAGTGTAACACTGTAACTTACGAAATTCAACAACATTACTTGAAAATTAATCAACTTGACAATACTGCAACAAGCCAACAACTCACAGCCTGATTTCAATCCAAAACACACGTACCAACTACCAACAGCTCACAGTCTCACACCTCACAGCCTAGTTTCAATCCAAATTTCAATCCAAAACTGAAAACACACATACCAACAACTCACAGCCTCACACCTTACAGCCAAATTTCAACAACCAAATTTCACAATCGAAGGCTTGCAACAACTCACAAGGGAGGCGCTGGGGTTCGGGGCCTTGGGCTGGCCGGCTGGGTATGGCTGCGCTGGGGAGGCCGAGACTAGGAGGGGGCAGGAAGGGGATGATGGTCTGAGACTCTGAGCCGTCGAAGTGAAGGCCGAAGGGGAGCCGAGAGGCTGTTAGGTTGGCTGGCCGCTGGCTGCCGGTTGGGACTCGCCAACTCGGTCTCTTGGGAGGGGAAGAAGACGAGACGGACTGACGGAGAACGGGAGAAGAGATTTGGCCTCTGGGAGTGCCGCATTATGGCAATACGCAAAACGCAAGACATCGTATATTGGTAAGTTTTTCTTTTTTTTTTTTTTTTTTAAAAAATGAGGTTCGATTCGGACCGCATTTTTAAAAAGAGAGGATCGGAACGAACCGGTTTCAGACCAGACCATATTTTAAAATTTAGGACCGGACAGTAAATTCGATTCAATTTTCCGGTCCGATTCGATCTGATCCGCGGTCTGATTGTGTACGACCCTAGTGAATCGTCGTCCAATTAAAGCAACCAATTGAAAATTGAAATCCCAATTTGCTGAAACTTGAAAATTTTAATGAATAAAAAAATGATTGTACGAGCATTACTGTATTAACAAAAAAAGAGATTATTATTTAAAGTTGTGTTTGTGTTGTAATATTTTTGATATGAGAATATGTGTTGGTATTGAGTTTAGTGAAAAGGTGAAGAGAGAGATAATTTTTTTATATTTTTTATAATTTTTTTATATTTTTTGATGAGAGAAAGATTATATTAAAATATTTTATTAAGATAGAGATAAAATTTTCGAAAAAATTTTGGTAGCAAACGGAGCCTAAATAAACCCCTCTCTCCGTATATATGTATATAGTACAGTAATAAAATGTTCCGCTGATGTGATTTTGTTAATTGGCCGAGGCACAGACAGAGGCAGAATGCAGATGACAGATAAGCCTGCGAGACCGTGGCCTCTGGGTCTAAGACATCAATTCAAAGAAACACTAGGGACAGCGACGTAAATGCGCCGAGAATTATAAAGAAACCATGCCTGCTATATTTGTCGATTTGTGTGCAAATGAGCTTCTCTATTTTCTCTCACTTTCCCACTGTTTCAGCTCAAGCTCAGATCACTGTCTTTTGCTCCCTCCTTCTCCTCACCCTTTCTTTCTTTCTCAGTAACAGAAATAGCACCGCAATATTCCTCCCAAATCTTCTAATTTCAAAGTAGTTTCTCGTCATGATTAGGGTTTCGCTCTCTGTTCCTCTTGCTTGCATGGTATTATTCTCTTCTCTCTGATGCTTCAACAACTGGCTCTCTTGCCCGAAGGAGAGAGAGCCGTTGCTTTCTGGCTTGCCTCTGGACCTCGCTCAAGAAGTTCTCCGGGGTTTCGACCTCTCTCTGCATCTGCGTCTTCTTCCCGTGCGGCGTGCCGTTTTCTGTGATCAAGCTTGAATACTAGCTTTAACGAGGTTCACTGGAGGATCTTCATCAGTTTTTTCTTTGGTATATAGCTAAAGAGCGCTAAGATTGAGATCAGGGTTGGGATCAAAAGGTTGGGGTTTCTTTGGTTTAAGAGGAAATCTTTTTGTTTGGGTAGGATAAGTTGCGAGGTATCTCAGTTCAAGATGGTCCAAAACTGCGAGAGATTTCGGTGAAACTTCTGGTTCCATCTGGGGAAACTTGAAACCAGTTATTCCTTTGTAGCGATTCTTTTTAACAGCTTCGCCAGCCAATAGTTTATGTTTTAGCAAGGCACAGGCTTTATCTGTCTGTATTAGACGCCTATTGCTTTCGACATTTGAGCTTTTACCTTCGCCAACAAGATAAACGTGTGCGACTGTTCTAAGCCAAAGAATCTTTAACCATCTCACTCCTAAAGCCAAAACCTACAAACGAAGCAGCTCTCAAACGGCTTTTTGTTTACTGTCATTGGAGAAAAAATGGCGATGGCGATGGCGATGGCTCACCAGCATAGAGAGAGCAGCATTGGGAGTATCGGTAAGCATCTTGATGCCGGAAAGTATGTTAGATACACGGCCGAGCAGGTCGAGGCGCTTGAGCGCGTCTACGCCGAGTGTCCAAAGCCCAGCTCTTTGCGGAGGCAGCAGTTGATTCGTGAGTGCCCCATTCTCTCCAACATCGACCCCAAGCAGATCAAAGTCTGGTTCCAGAATCGCAGGTGTCAAAATGATCCTTCTGCTAATTCGACCTTTTGCGTTTCATTTCTTCGTTTCGCATATTTGCAAGCATTTTCCTTATGAGTGTAAAAGTTCGAACCTTGTTTAATACTCGTGGCGTTTCCAAGAATGCTGCTACTGATGTCCGAGAATCAACGTTCAGTTTTCATTTTTTTTTCAAAGACAAAAGACTTTGCCGTACGGATGTGTTTTTCCCCTTTCCTCAACTGGTTTGGTGACAAATTTTTATGAGCATTTGTTTATTTAAAGCTTGACGGGTTTGTTATTTATGATGTTTTGGGCTGAAGAAGTGTGGGGAGGCTCAAAGGTAATGGTGTTTGGCTATGCAGGTGCCGGGAGAAACAGAGGAAAGAAGCTTCGCGGCTCCAGACTGTGAACAGGAAATTGTCAGCGATGAACAAGCTGTTGATGGAGGAGAATGATCGCCTGCAGAAACAGGTCTCACAGCTAGTATGCGAAAATGGGCACATGCGGCAACAACTGCAAACTGTAAGCATATATGATTTTTCACTTTTAAATTGCTTTCCCCACTTGTTTCCTCCGTCTGGACCTTTTCCTATCTATTATACGATCCTTGGGCGTTTCAAATAGTAGAATGTCTTCAAGGGAAGTTAATTTTTTGATTTAATGATCCCTTCGGGTTATCTTTTGACAGAGAAAAAGAACAGAAAAAGTGGACCGAAGCATAGGACCAAATTTGACAGGGAAATTAGATGTAGGACCAAGTCTTATGGGGAGTTTTAAGCGGGCCAATTGTTTCTAAGTTTGTTTTCTGCCCTGATTTGTTTTCATGTGTATTTTCGTTCATTCTCACTATGTTTAAATAATGCCACAACTACCATATTCGAAGTATATTAATAGCACTTGGAGCCAGATAGTGTACTTGTGCTGCAAAAGAGTTAAATGGTTTTATCTTGTTGTCATTTGTTAAACTATTATTTTCTTCTGCAGACATCAGTGGCAACTACTGATGCAAGTTGCGACTCTGGGGTTACCGCTCCTCAGCATACTCTAAAAGATGCGAGTAACCCTGCTGGGTAATCTCAACTACGAATGGCTACCTTCTGAGTTCTCCACGTGTTTTGGCTATAGGATTCTTTATCTTTGGTGCTATTTCTGAATGCTGGTTTTTCTACTGTTGTTTGGCAGACTCCTCTCCATTGCAGAGGAGACCTTGGCAGAGTTCCTTTCCAAGGCTACAGGAACTGCTGTTGATTGGGTCCAGATGCCTGGGATGAAGGTTTTTGATTTCCTTTAATGGAACTATAACTTCCTAGGGCTAGACAAACTAGTTGTAGCATGCTCAGTTTTTGAATTTTGTGCAAGAAAAAATGATTCTGCAACTTTTTCCCATCCTGAAGCTGAATTGCCTGATTCAATCATTTACTTTTGTTCTCAGCCTGGTCCGGATTCGGTTGGGATCTTTGCCATTTCACAAAGTTGCAGTGGAGTGGCAGCTCGAGCTTGCGGTCTTGTGAGTTTAGAACCTACGAAGGTGTGCTTACCAGTATCAATTAAATAACCACACGGTTCTTGTCATTTCTTTCTAGGAAGCTAGTTTCTCATGTGATCAGGTTAATGAGTTGTTGGAGTTTGATGTATTTATTCATGGAATTGTCAACAGATTGCAGAGATCCTAAAAGACCGTCCATCTTGGTTCCGGGACTGTCGGAGCCTTGAAGTTTTCACCATGTTTCCAGCTGGAAATGGGGGGACAATTGAACTTGTTTACACACAGGTGAACACGATTTAACCTTTAGGTTGCTGCTGTTGTTGTTTAGAAATGACTCTTGTTGAGTGGAATAACTTCGAAATTACATCAGACATTCGCTCCCACGACACTGGCTCCTGCACGAGATTTTTGGACTTTAAGATACACTACCAGTTTAGAAAATGGCAGTCTTGTGGTAAGTATGTTTCTTAAATATAATTATACAGTATATAGTTGCATATTGCCTGATTATGACATGTTGTGACTTTGTACTTTTTCTAAACAATTAATCTCTCCCTTAGAAGTGGAGAGACCTGATGTGATATGTCCTTACTGTGCTTTTCACTGTCTATTATAAACTCAAGGTTTGCGAGAGATCTCTCTCTGGATCTGGTGCTGGCCCAAATGCATCTGCTGGTGCTCAGTTTGTGAGAGCAGAAATGCTTCCTAGTGGCTATCTGATTCGGCCCTGTGATGGTGGGGGTTCAATTATCCATATTGTTGACCATTTGAATCTTGAGGTATGACTTTTGACAATCAGATTCTCAGAAATCTCTAATCTGGCAACAGAATCTAATTCCTTTGATCCTATTCCAGGCATGGAGTGTGCCAGAAGTGCTGCGACCACTTTATGAATCATCTAAATTGGTGGCCCAGAAAATGACTATTGCGGTGAGTAGATTCTGCTTGGTTTAATGAGTACTTGCTTATTCTGAATGCGGAGTTCAATTTAACTCTTCAAGGACAACACAAATTTGCCCTCCCCAACAAAAGAGAACAAAGGTGGAAGGCACTGACTAGTTTAGTTCTTTGAAGGCACTGCGCTATATCAGACAAATAGCTCAGGAGACAAGTGGTGAGGTGATATATGGTTTGGGCAGGCAGCCGGCTGTTCTGCGAACTTTTAGTCAAAGATTGAGCAGGTACTTGTTATTCTGGGAAAGATATGTTATACTGGGAAAGACATGTCTATCGTTATGAGGTTGTTTGGTTGTTAATTGTGTGTTTATCTGTAGACTGCTAAATCCTGCATCTTATTTTTTTCTTTTGGCAGAGGCTTCAATGATGCTGTAAATGGATTCAATGATGATGGCTGGTCGTTGATGAACTGTGATGGTGCTGAAGATGTGGTCATTGCCATTAACTCAGGGAAGAACTTAGGCACCACGTCTAATCCTGCCTGTTCCCTCACATTTGTTGGAGGAGTTCTCTGTGCAAAAGCTTCCATGCTACTCCAAGTAAGTTAATAAACGGCCTCCAACGGTGTCTGTTTTCTGTTTCATTTTTGGTTTTAACTCTAGCAAGCTGCCGAACTAGGTGATAGGTAAGAGTAATAGAATTTCTTGAACTTGTGTTTTATTGATTGCAGTCAGTAGCTGCCTAGATTTATTTGGTCTTGTACTCTCATATGTCAATTTGAGATAATCCTATTTTCCATGATATTACATCTTAATCTTGTATATTTTTAGACCTTTTGGTGGTGCAAATGAAGTTTCCTTTCAGTTGATTCCCTAAATAACTGTGACTTGAAATTTTACCAAATGTTCATTATGTGTCTGGAAATCATTCAATGTAGGTCCTTGAAAAATGTCGGTTTCATCTAGCTCTTCTGGATTTGTTTAATGAAGCCATGCGTATTTTCCGTTTTTTGTCTTTGGGCAGAATGTTCCTCCTGCAGTACTGGTTCGTTTTCTGAGGGAGCACCGTTCAGAGTGGGCTGATTTCAATGTTGATGCCTACTCTGCTGCATCAATGAAAGCAGGCCCATATAATTATCCAGGGATGAGGCCTACAAGGTTTACTGGGAGCCAAATTATCATGCCTCTTGGCCATACAATAGAACACGAAGAGGTATATTTTCTGGTGATATTTGTGGTCTCCCTAGCCTCTCTTGTGGTGGGCATGTTGTTTTTCTTTGGTTGGATGGGATATGAACCAATGCGCATGCTATTTTTATTCGTCCACTTGGAACAAGCAGATAAGGCTGTTATGCTTTTGCTAGGAGAATGCAATTATTTGGTTCATATTTTGTTAGAACAGAGATTAGTGATATTGTTTCTCGCTAACTCTTGGTTTGCCTTTCCAGGTTCTTGAGGTTATTCGACTTGAAGGTCATTCTCTTCCTCAAGAAGATGCTTTTGTATCAAAGGACATTCATCTCTTGCAGGTGCTTTCTTCTTAATTTTTTTTTCTTGTTTTTAGGCTTCACGTTGTTGGTCAATTTTTTGGCTTAATGTGAAATTGCCGATATACTATTATCTTGTTCAAAGAACTATGAAAATGGTTATTTTAAATCTTAGGATTTGTTAGCAGTAGTTTGAAAAATTCTGACAGTCATATATCATTATCATACAATAGCATGGGTTCTGGTTTGTTTCAAGGCCCATATTTGAATTTTTTGACATGTGAGTAAAGGGATCATCCCAGAACCAACCTCCGTACTATATTCAGCTACTCCCATACTGTTGAAATAGCGAATATTAACGTAGATATTAACTATGTTGCTGAGATTTGTTTGGGTTCATTCAGTTTAGGTTCTCAATCAAAGTACTTTTAAGTATGCTCTTTCCTGAAGTGGGCAAGGCCGGATTTCCTTGTACCGCTAATGAGAGAAACTCAGAGGAAAACATTGCTCTCTTTTTACACTTATTTAGTTCTGTCTTGTACGCTCTATATGTTTTTCTAGTGCTACTTTCCTTGTTCCAATCAGACTCTTTTGTGTGCATGTGTGTATGTAGAAGGGGGTGGGTCGGGGATGCGGCATTGGGCAATTTTTGAGATTAGGAACAATATCGTATTTTGACATATTTAAGTTCTGTTTTATCAACGGCGGCGTTGATTGCATTCTGCTGCCCATATTTAGACATATTTAAGCTCTGTTTTACCACCACTACCCGGTGCTTTTTTTTCCACTATGTTAGGGAACTTTTAAACACCAAACCTTTTTCTCCTGCTTTCTGTCAGTCCTGGTTAAGAGGGTCCTAGTCTGCTTGCTGTCTCTGTTCATACTCATTTACTTCAATTTCTTTTGCAGATATGTAGTGGTGTTGATGAGCATGCTGTGGGGGCCTGTTCTGAACTTGTATTTGCGCCAATTGATGAAATGTTTCCAGATGATGCTCCGTTGCTGCCCTCTGGTTTCCGCATCATCCCATTGGATTCAAAAGCAGTTGAGTTTACCTGTGATCAAATGAAAAATCTTGTACTTTCCACATTTTCTGTGTTCTAACAATTGAAGATAATTGTTAACTTAAATATAACGTTTTTACTAAAAACGCACCGTCCAATTTCTCTTTGACCCAACGAGGTCTTAGGATCTCCTTCTGTCAGAACCGATGCTCTGAACCATTTTGCATTATGAAATTGTGAAGATTCATCCCATGAAAAGCATATGCTTGCTTATAGAGCTGGAGAGGGGTCATTTGAACAGTGTTAATAAATGCTTAAAATGATGTTAGCCTTGCATTGTTACTGTAGTACTTTTCGTCATTACAATAACTCATCTCATCATGCAGTGTGACGCAAAGGATTTGTTGCCAACACATCGTACCTTAGATCTTACATCAAGTCTTGAAGTGGGTCCTGCAACAAACCATGCTGCAGGAGATGGACCATCATGTCATAGCTCTCGATCGGTGTTGACTATTGCTTTCCAGTTTCCTTTTGACGGCAGTCTACAGGAAAACGTTGCAACCATGGCACGGCAGTATGTCCGTAGTGTTATTTCCTCTGTGCAGAGGGTTGCCACAGCGATATCGCCTGCAGGATTAAGCCCAGCTGTTGGACCAAAACTCTCTCCTGGCTCTCCAGAGGCTCTTACTCTAGCTCACTGGATCTGCCAGAGCTATAGGTATATGTTCATATGCTATTGGGATATAAAACAGTTTTTTACATGGTGGAATCTTTTGAGGACTTGAAAGCAGATGATGGCAGTTTTCAATCCGGCTGCATGCAAAGAGTTGAAAATGAGTTCATGATTGAGCTCTCTTCTACCAAGCCACTAATATATGGTTTAATAGATCATTCGAATAACAATTTGTTGGTTTTCTTTTCCTCAGTTACCATTTAGGGGCAGAATTGCTGAGATCTGATTCCATGGGTAGTGATGCAGTGTTGAAAGATCTGTGGCATCACCAGGATGCCATTTTGTGCTGCTCATTGAAGGTTATAGTCTATGTTTTTTCATTATGTTCAGTAAATGTTGCAGAATTGTGTGCAATACATTATTTGTGCATTTCCCAAAATGAAGAAAAAGAGATGCATTGGTTGTCATTAAGCATATTGTTAAAAATTACTTGACCTGTATAAATATTCATAAGATTTGGGTTTTGTTGGTGTTGCAGTCGTTGCCCATTTTCATCTTTGCTAACCAGGCAGGGCTTGACATGTTGGAAACAACCCTGGTGGCTCTACAAGACATCACACTAGATAAAATATTCGATGAGTCTGGACGCAAGGCATTGTGTGCTGACTTTGCCAAGTTAATGCAACAGGTAACTGAAAGTGAAAATTTTATGGACGCTGTTGTTAATTTGAATGTTTCACATACATGTCCTTGTCCTGTACATGATCTTTCTATTGAGCTATAATTGTATGAAGTGTCGAGAGCCAATGTGAAAGGTCCTGTGTACTATGGGTGTTGAACATTGGGCCAAGCACAACAGGCCTGTCCGAAACTTACTTGGCCCAACTAGGGTCGGCATGGTGGTTGGCCCAAGATTATGCAAAACCTGAGGAATTGTTTTGGGCTGGGGCAATATACATAACACATAACATAACATATATATGTGTGTGAGCGCGCGCGCGCGTCATTAGTTTGGTTAAAAATAAAATCTTTACCTGAAACTTACAAAATCATTGAAGATTCAGAAATGTCTGTCTTCCTTGAAGCCCATTTACCAACCTCCTTGAGAAACCAAGTTGCCAGTGCCATCTAGCCCAGCCACCTCCCCTCTTTAAGCCTAGCCATCATTCTGCATCTGTTGTGCCTCTCCTCTCCATTCAAGCCTCTGCAGTTTTCTCTTAAGAGAGTTTTTCTCACCATCCCCAGTCACCGCTGCCCACAATCTCTGAGACCATTGTTTTCGTTCCCTATCACTCTCCCGTTGGTCATGCTGTTGCAATCTCCCGTGAAGCTGATCTAGCCCAAATCTAGGCAGGTGACTGACCACCGACCAGAGTCTCAGCCTCAGTCTTGGAAGCCACATCTGCCGTTAGCGTTGGTCAATAATACTCTCCAGCCACCCTCGTTTGGTGGTCTGGGATACGCTGCCCGAATAGTAGGGCGTTTGTTTGCACTGCCCGACTGTATTCTGCAGCTCTTTTACCTGACTTACCTTGATACTCTTTGAGACATTTTCCGTTTGGAACTTCTTACTCTTAACAGATTAGTTGAAATATCTCCCTCTCTTTGAATTTTCAAAAGATCATACTTTACCTTCCATAATACCACTCCGGTTGTGTTTGTCTTCAAGCTATACGATTCTTGGCAATTGACTCTTTAAACCACCACTTTTTTGCAGTTTGCCATTCTAGTTTACTATTGAGATTGTGTCATATGACTTGTTTGTTATACATATTAATTCTCCCAACCATTGAGATTGTAACACGACTTATTTGTAACAAGTAGATCTTAACTTAAAAGGGTAAACTATAAAAAAGTGGAGGTTCAGGGGGGTTGATTGGCTCGACTGGTGTCTTGCTAATTAACCCGCCAAAGCCACATCGCCTATTTGATAGATAGTTCGAGTGGGTAAAATGTATTTTTTGCTTCATTTTGTCTGACAGCCTATTGTTGGTATTTTCTGAACTCATCCACTTTACCTTTCGTCTTTGTACTTGTTTCTGCCAAATCACAACTGACCAAATGATTTCAGCTTTCTTTCACTTTGTTTTAGATCCTTACGGGCTTACTTTTGTGCTTATTTTAATATCAGGGTTTCACTTACTTGCCCGCCGGAGTCTGCATGTCAACCATGGGGCGCCATATTTCATTTGAGCAAGCAGTTGCCTGGAAAGTCCTTGCTGCAGACGACAACACTGTCCACTGCCTTGCCTTTTCTTTCATAAATTGGTCTTTTGTGTAAACAATTTTCGTTCATTCGTGCGCTACCCTCTTTTTTCCCTCTTGAAAATGTGGAAAATCTGAAAAAGGAAAGAAAAAATATGGAGATTACTTGGGAAGGAAAAAATGTGAAGTTCTGTACTATCTAATTCCCAGCCTCAGGTTTGCATTATATTTATTTAATTCAATTTTTATTTAGTGAAGAATCCTTTTTGCTTAATTATCCATAAAGATATTCGTGCTTGTGAAGTTGTCGCCCTAGAGGGAACTTGAACTGGGAACAGAAATAAGGCCCCACAGATATCTGCCTTTTTCATTTAAGTCGATCTTTAGCATCAAGTCTGACAAATGAGGAGTTGCGTCAGCTTTGTTTTTAGTCTTGGCTCACCTCTTTTCCTGATATCATGTAATCATTGTCCCCCCCAACATTTTAATATATATTCTCTGTTCAACAGATGTGGACCATCTGTGGTACCTAGTAAACACCATTAATGTGTCTCCTAGTTACCTGAATCCCATCCCTCTTCATCTCTCTCTCTCTGGCTTTGCCTATGGGGACCCCTCTTCATCTCTCTCTCTCTGGCTCTGCCTAGGGGGTGGGGGGGGGGGGGGCAGTGCCATTGGATTGTGGATCACTGAGGCTGTTAGAGGGTTGCACGGCTATTCCATAGGTACATTAATTCGAGCATTTATGGTAGCCGCTAGCTTCTGTGATATTTCCACTCAGCGATGTAAACTATTTTGGCCCAAGTCTGCCATGCTATTTCTTTTTTCTTTTTGGGGATTTTTTGGTCGGAATTTGAAAGGCACGCTGGGCTTAGAATATAAATAAAAAAACGGCATAGGCGGAGGACAATCCTGTCAACAGCTGCGGCGGAGTGCAATCCTGTCAACGTGCTGGAGCTGTGAAGAGGATCGCACAATCCTTCTTCCCCTCCCTCCCAATCCCCTCCTTGCCTACCCAACTTCTCACAGAAATCCGATTGGATGCAATATCTCCGAACCTAAACCTTTGGAAGAATCTGAATAGGAGGTCGATTGCAAATGATTAACCTCCCCACCTTGCAAGAGATAAGAGGACGAAACCCCAAAACTCTTGGGGTGGATGTGGGAGGTCCCATCGATGATGGAGGGCTTTCAATTAACTGCAGTAGATGACTCAAAGCAGTCCACCTATTGGATTGCTTTCATCAATTGCCTTGGTGGCGGCCCTTTCCTTGACAAGATCAAGGAAACATGGGACCGGGCCAATCATGTTGATGCCATTTCCCGACCTTCGTATTTTTGTTGGGGAGAGTTCTTTGGGTTACCCCACCCCTCCTTTGAGCTATATTATAAATAATAAAATAATTACTTGGCTTTAAAAAAAAACTAGTCTTGAATTATTGATGGCTATGGCAACACATTCTCTGAAACGGGTCTTACTTGAAGCAGTTGTCGGTTAAAGATGCAATTCCATTCTCTTTCCTCCCATAGGCAAAATGCCACGTGTCAGTTGAGAATCAGAAATTGGCTGATGCCACTTTTTGACTCGCAACCAATCCTCTGCCTCAGTTTGTGCTGCTCAAGACTCGTTTGAAGAGACTAATACAATGAGACGAAGTCATAAATCCCAATTGAGTGCTTACAACTTCACCGTGTGATCAAATCAATCCCTATTCACCATCTCGAGTATCAGAAGAGGGTTCTAGCCTGGTATAAAAGCATATACATGTGTTGAGAAAAAGCAAGTTTGAGCACTTTGGGCATTGCAAAACAATGGAAGGCAAGAAAGATCTAACCAACAGGCCTAAACTCACTAGCCCAAATGGCCTCTTTCTTCTTCTTCATCTTTCTTTTAGTTCATCTAGATGCCAATGACCAGAAGTTCAGTATAAATGACGGTAATGCAGTGAACCAACTAATGAAAGCCATGCCTGTAGCAGTTTCAAAGTTTGCGCAGTGGTTTTGAGAACAGACACCAAGGTCATTGTCAATAAGGACTGTGATGCCAGCAGATGCACAGGCTGCAGCAAATGTAAGAGTGGATGTGATCTGCAATGGATAGACATGGTGCTGATATGAGATACTGCAGCACTTTGAGCAGTGAAAGTTGATACACAAGGTAAAATTACATATATCTCAAGGCTGCAAGTGGAAAATACAAAATAAATTGGAATTAAGAAGAATGCAGGTAAGCAAACCATCAGCTGGGTTTGGGCACACTTGTCACTTATGGTGCATGTTGTTAAAGAAGAAATGAGCTAAACATGTTCTTCCACAACATTCATCCACAATCTAGAGTTTGTTATCAAGTGTACTTCAAGATTCTACAGTTGTTTCAAGCAATGTAAATGATGGAGATTTTGTCTGATGAAGTGTGCACAAGCTTCTAACTTAACATGCACTTAGGATTAGAGCGCAATAATAATGTTTTTATCCATAGCATTTGCACATGAGGTACATGAATCTTCATTTTCCTGTAAGTCAATTTGAAATCAACTCCAGTCTGCTTTTAGCAATCAGTGGATAGCTGGACTTTCATATTACTTCTAACCAGGTTGGACTCAGTATGGATTGAATCGGGGGACAACAACACCATGAAAAGACTCTTTTCCGCAAATGATATTGTAAGCTTGGAATAATCAACTTCTTGCTCTCGAGAGAATAAGTTTTGCGACTGAATTTTTTTTAACCGAAAAGACAAAATAATGAATGGTTAGAGCCTTGCTGGCTAACTAAATGGTTCCTATGTGACTCAGGACTTGGGTGCTGGTCACAATGTTAATGGCAGCAGAATAGTAAATATGCAAATCTGCAGTAAACTAAATGTATCTCAAAACCAACACAATGGCAGTGTGAAGTTGTGTGCTTAGTATGTACTGAAAGCTATTCAGTCTTGCTAGAGTTGAATTTCTTGTGATTATCTTACCCCATCACCAACAGTAAACAAACTGACAACTTGACGATTCTGCAAGGAACGCTTCACTGAAAGGGCATAGATATCAGTGATGGCCAATGAAAAACTCCACAAACTCTGCAAGCTAGCAGCCGCAACAAGGTAGCTAGAAAGAAAAATTTGAAAAGCTTATGGAACAATAAACAGCATACAAATTGACAGAACTGACAAAAAACTATCAGACTTCAGTTTTCCAAGCCTACTCAGAAACAGAAAAGAGAAATATTTGCAAAAGAACTTTATATCATATGCATAGACAATGCCACAAAAAGAGGTGGGGGTGTTGCTGCAGGTATCAGATCTCTCCAATCCCCCAAGCTTATGGAGAAATCATGTCTGAATAGTTCAATTGCTGTTTCTGTTAACCTCCAAAACTTGTCTCAGCATCTTCAGGGCACTTCACAATTTTACAATCTCATACTACCAAATATCCATTTTAACAAACACCAATGGCACATTGCCACCACCATTATATTTGCAACAGGGGAGAAACAACAAATATGTTTCAATTCGGGGATTGAGCATACTTCCAACTACGGCATTCAAACATTAAATTATACATCAATTAAGGGTCAGAAACCTTTTACAAAGTTCTGTCTACTAACAAGGCTCCCCAGGATCGTATGATATTACACTCAGCCAAATACCTGTTCATTATTTTTTCCCTGACAAAGCCCCTTGGGCAAGTGAATTCCCCGTCTCATACGCACTAGGAAACTACAGGGTGCTGGACACTAAGGGTAGCCCAAAAGGGATAATAGTATAAATGGAGTAAGGCTCAGTTTGTTACATAAACTCCTCACTTATCAGCTGAACTATCTTGCCATAATTGCCAACATTCTTTCCTCTCCATTGTATCCTAGATGAAAACATATTAAATAGCCGAAAATTTTAAGAAACAGAAGATTAACCAAATTGTTGACCAGTAGTAGGCATCTAATTCTACTGGAAATGCTAAAAACTTGATGAAAATCACCACAGAAAGCAAATCATCTTCAAGCCAGCTCCTAGGTAGGAACAGAAACGACATTGGATTGGCAGTCAAAGATGACAAAAATAGGGCAATGGTGTAACATGGATGTAACTCTCCCATAAGGCATCCTACACGTGGCAAGGTTCAGAAAGAAAGTTCACTACAAATCATTTGGGAGCGTTTTCGTTAAATCGTTTGGGAGCGTTTAACTTCTTCACACTAAATCTTCAAACATAAGTGTATCCCAGCTCAGGGTTCCTATTTTAGACGGGGACTCCACAGCTCCATCTATATAGTGGACGCACAATTGTGTTTTGATCTTGACAAATGTTTCATTTTCTCCAGTATGAAGAACGAATGCAGATTCCCACTTCTGGCTTGTAATTATCCTCTTCGACTTAATAAACGTCTACAATGAATCATGAATGCACTGAAAAAAATTTGTCAAGCTAAAACAGTGCAGTCTCTGCAAAAGATTTCAGATTCAATAAATCTAAACTAGATTAAACATGGATGAACAAACAACCAAACCGCTAAAAAGAAAGGACTGCCCATAACAACCTTTACCGGATTAATTCTGAACCGAAATTGGACTCCATGTTCTAAATTCTAGGATCAAGACTACTCGTGCAAAGGCCAAGTTAGTTTCCAAATCCATAATCCATTATAAGTGTCTGAATATCTGATAAAATCTGAAATTTCAATATGCAGTAAAAGAAATGACTTCAACGAGACGAGTACAAGGAAGAGTCATTACCAGAAGGCAGTGACGGAAGCGAAGTCACTGGTGGTAGCCATGACACAAAGGGCCCCAACCGCGAAGACGAACTGGAAGACGCGCAAGGCAAGCCCCCCGGGGGTGCCGGGCATTCCCTGTAAGTCCTTCATCCTCACCCTCGGCGGGTTGCCTCCACCACCTTCCACCGTCGGAAGGTCTTCCACTGGGTGAACCGCCGCATGGCTCACATTCATTTCCTCACCCCAAAAGGTGAAAAAATAAACCAAAATTCAAAAATATGTTATCTCAAATCATAGGTCTCTCAAACCACAGTATCCAGACCAAACTTCCTCGATCCAATCACGAATCGACCGTGTCGCTGCCGAAGAAAAGGACACCGGAAAAAAGGAAATATAATTTGAAGTCAAAACAATTTATCAACAACCAATCATAGGGATCATATCAAACATATCCAAAACCCAAAAAACCCGGAAAATCCTACCTTGTCCAAATCTTACTAAAGAAGAAGAAATTCCCGCTGAAAGTCAGTTTCTCGATTAGGAAAAGCAGGGTCCCGGTCGGAATCTGAGATTGAGGTGTTTGCTGATGTTGGTTGTTATTCGTAATTTATGGATCTATTTAATTTAATATTAACTTAATGAATAAAAAACAAGATAGTCAGTGTAATCCTCGTGATTAAATCTTAATCTGTTTAGCAAAATTAATTAATTTATTCGTAATTTATATTAATGATAAACTGATTCTTATTTATATACACAACTACATTCTTTTAGTTTGCATCTATCTTAATTGAGAACACTTCTTTCTTTGATCTGAGTATTTTTTGTTCTCTCCATAAATAAAATGCTTTTTAAGTTTTAACCCGTGGGTGACCCCATTAATGATTAACCCGTGGGTGCTTTTCGTATTATTGTACGTTGGTAATTCAATATCACAGAATCGTTCTCCTTCTCTTAAAGTTCTATCCATAATATACTCCTCTGTAAAAGAGAGAGGAAAACAGTGACTTACCCTAATTTTATGTGTATTACATGGCGGTTTGGGTTAGGGTTTAAACACCCGTACCCTTTGGTCCTGGAGGCTAGATGAGCAGAATTCGCCCGCTTCTCTCTCTCTCTACTAACTCAATCCCTCTATCGGTTGAGTGCTGACGACTCTCCCTCTCTCGATTGACAGCTCTCCCTCTCGTATGTCTGCAATCGTGTGGTATGTGATGAGTTTTTTTACACTTGATACGGTTTGTCAAATACTTGAAGTTTCTCCCCACAAATTACGAGGCTTTGCCCTGGAAGTCATCGGAATAATGTATTGATCAAAATGTCCAACAATATCTATTTGGGTTGAGAAGGAACCCAAAAGGTTATTCATGTTGTTTTCTTCGACCAAGCTAAGCTACAATGCTCTTCATTTATCTTTAAACAACCTATTAATTAATTAACCCAAAGACTGTCCAGATATAATGTCAAGCTCGCACCTATTAGTAAAACTAACTATGATATTAATTAATTAAAGTAAATGCCCTTGGAATTGGTCTTTACCTTACTACAAACACTAGGGATGTTTCTGATGTTCAGGAAATCATGTTCTCTAATAGTTATACGATCTTCTCAAGCCATGGATAAACATGAAGAAATCAATGGATTCGCTTAAGCAAGTTGATAGGTAAATAAATCTTTGGCCCATATAAAGAAAACGGCTCGGGGTTTTGGGTAGCGGGTTGGATCAACGCACCACGTAGCCCCATGGTCAAAGAGCCAATGTTTAGGGGCCCTGAAGGAAGGAAAGAATATTCAGGGTATGATGCCTCATTTAATTAGCCTTGACAGTTATGGATAGAGTCCACGCCAAGTAGGGGAAGAATTTCCGAATAAAAGGAAAGTTATCAGCCTTCACCTTATCGACATTGATCTGCTTGAAGCCGAGTCAAAGAAAAATTGCCCGTATATCGTAAATCAGGAAAATATCCATCAACTATAGAAGGAATTGTTGAGCGCCACGATATTGGGAATGTTAACGACTCCACGATTCAAAAAGGAAAGGAATTCAAGTGCATCTCCCTTGCATTGCTCCATGGGACTATACCCACCCCTATAAAAGGTACAAATACATGTTCCTTTCGGGACTAACCATTATATTGCCTATTCACTCTTCCCAAACGCTTTACTTAGGCATTGGAGTCTCACCCACGTGGTGACTGGGACGGAGATCATCGCTTATCTGTGCCCCTTTTCAACAACTAAGTGCTTTTGAAATTCCGAGCCATCGTCTAAAAGGGATGATTAGACTGTAATGAGTTACACCCAAAATGACTCTAAATAGTTTATTAAAGAATAAATTAGCTTAAATTTTTTAGTAATTGATCGTGATTCAACCCCACATTGTTAGCTACTACGATAACATAGTCTGGTGTGCTTATTTTATATATTTATTTATTTATAAAATGTCAGTTAATAAGTACCTTTCAGAAGTAATAACTTTATAATGCAAACAACACTGAAGTGACTAATAAGCCTCATTTACATTCATAATTAGTATAAAGAGTTTCAATACAGTTTCCATAAAATAAGATACTCTATATAACAAAACCGCGTTCAAAGATATGTAGCTAACAAATGTCTTAGGCTATCAGCCCAATATATACATATCATAATATATATATAACCAAATTACAACCAGCATCAATACTTATCTATCTAATACTGCCCGGGACGAATGACGCTAAAAGGTGAGTCCAAAATGGTAGTGCTCGACGATCACCACCTTACGGTTGATCGAGATCCAGATTAGGATTCGACTGTTAGGTAGTTGGTGTCAATATTGAATCTAAAAATCTAGTTTAGACCCTAACAACATTTAGATGGAGGTGAATAGATATTTATTTATTACAAATAAAAATTAACAATAATTTTAATACACGTTTTAAAATTGTCAAGTCCAAATACGCATAATAATTAACTCAATCAACAATATAAGTAAGAGAAAATTAAATCAACTTTCAATCACACAAACAAACTAAATTTTGTTGACGAAGTGAAAATTCTTTGAAAATATTCAAAGGAAAAACCAATCCGCAACCACTTGAAATTCATTAATAATAAATCCTTACAAATAGTGATTCAGATACTAGAAACTATCTGAAATCCATTAAAAAGAAATCCTTACAAACAACAATTCATATACTAGCAATCACTATTGTTGACTTTGACAACCTTGATGTCATAATCTAAGCAGCCCTGCTTAAACCCGTTCCGTGCGACATTCATCTCAAATCTTTGAGGTTCTTCATGTAAACTCTTCTCGAACAATCTTAATGTTCAATTCTCCTTCAACACTTTGAAGGCTTTACTCAGAAAGAAAGAATTTAATGGTGATTGCATATTAGAAAAATTAGTATTTATTCTAACATAATTGTCTTTGTTATGCGATAGCACTATTAACTGGAGTGAAATGTTCCCAGGAGTTTTCATTGGTCTCATTCGCACCATCCAGAGTCAGCAGGGTTGATAGGTGCCCTACACCAGCATCCACGGGTCAACCGTTCCCTAATCTAAGTCAGCCATCCCCGAATCAGAGTTAGTCCTCCCTAAATCTTAATTAGCCATCTCCAGGGAGTCAGAGTCAGGGAACACAGGCTGTCCAAAGCAGTTGTGTGTGTAAGTACATTATTTTCTTATCTTGTTTTAAGAACAAAAAAAATTTGACTTCCATTATTATTTTTTGTACGAACCAATATTTTCAAAGGTGGGTGAGGTGGGAGCCGCGGGTAGGTTTGGAGAAGGGTTGTGGGTTGGGAAAGCTATCGATGCACATTCTATAAGATTGTGCCGGGGGTGATTCAAGCGGACTCAGATTTATTAATAAGAGAGAATTTGCTAGTCTGTTCTAACAAGTCATTGGATGAGTGACAAAGTATTAATGAACCCATCTAACGACATGTATTAAAATGGTTTAAAAAAATTCAAAATCAAAGATAAAAACGTTGGATGAGCGTTAAAACGTAACGGTGAGCAAAAAACTCACCGTTTCACTCAGAATACGAAGCTGAATATTTCTTCCTACCCAGTACTGTGCTTCTTCTCCAAGCTACTTCTTATTCGCATGCTTTCTGTTTCCCACAAGATTCTCACCTTCTTCCAAGAAACTTCTTCCAATAAACTGCTTCCTCCTCGACCTCAGCTCCTTAACCGCATGCGATTTTCGATAGGTTTTGCAAAATTTCTCGCTAGTTCTCTCTCTATCTCCTGCATTCTCTGTTCCACAACTGTCGTGTGCGGCCACGCACAAGACTGCGCGTGCAAAGGCTCGCGATAGAGAAAATCGCATAGACATTGCGACCAAAATAATGCGCTGGTGGAGCTAAAGAAGGTGTTAGATTGCACAGCCTTAAAATTAAGCTGTCCAACCACGTGATACCTCTTTCTCTTCCCCAATCAACTTCAACAACGTACCGCTAGTTTTTGGCACCTAATAAGATATGAAATCCAATTCTAGCACTTAACAATAAATATTTTTCTTTAATACATGAAATCCCCTCCTCATTCTCCCTTTATTGGCATAAATAAATGGCGTCCTTCTTTCTTTAAAAGTTGCAAAATCTTAATGCCTTACAACAAACGCTTCTCACTAACAAATAGAATACCAAAAAAAAACCCTACAAAATTGAGCAAAAATATATCCACCGTAAATTATCTTTAATACATAATATCATCTCTTAAACAACATTAAATAGTGTATCTGTTGTGTTTATAATTTTATCGTACAACTAATAAAGAATTACCGAAGATTTTAATAAGTGGAAAACGTACAAAAACAGTGAGGTCCAGCTTGGCATATTAAAAAAAAGTAAGTCCTTATACGAAAATAACACGAATCTGTACCTGGCCTTATCACGCCAAACGAGAAAAGATTGGATTCTTGGAACCCGTCTTTTGAGGTGTGATGGGTATCACACATGAAAAGATTTATGTATGATATGATTTGTGGGCACAGAGAAAAAAAAGTTAGTGGAAATTGCAAAAACCTACTTTGGAGTTGGAACGTGGAAGAAGGTAAAGACATGAAGATAATAGTGATTGCGATCCTTTTGTTCTTTGTCGTATTTTAGGGTAACGGGAAACCAAGAGCCTTGCGCACGGGCTGCGCGCGATAGGGCTCTCGAAATTCCAGAGTGACGCGCGCAACTTTGCTGACAGGATTCCCAGTGCAGACCACGACTTGGACTACCACGAGAGCGAGGACGAATGGAAAGAGACAGTGCCAATGACCGACCAGTGCGCTCCTGACACGGCCCGAGCGCGCACACCAGGCAGACCGACCAGAGCAGCCCCGGACGGACTAACCGACCAGGACAATCAAAGCATGCCGACCGACCAGGACATCCCAGGTGTGCTGACTGACCAGGAGGCCAACGATACTTATGCTCGGCACCAGCCAGTCGCAGACAGACCAGGATCAGCTCAAGACCCGCTCGGAGCGTAGATTCGAATTGTCTAGATCCGGACTTTTCTCCGAAGATCTAGAAACTTATCCTTTCCTTTTTGAATTCAAATCTCCTTGATTTATCAAATCTCCTTGATTTAAGGAACTAATTTGATTTAGATTTAAATTGATTTGTTTAGGTTTTGTAAGCTCCTAAGGATGTCTATATAAACATCCTTAGGCGCATTAGGAAAAGGATATAAAGAATAGTCGAGTCTTGGAGAGCCTGAGTGCTTTTGGGAGTATTTTGATCGAGCATAGGCACATATATGCTAATTCGGTGTTAGGGCTAATAACCTTTTCATTTGGGATTCATTCTATGCTAATAACCTAGTTTGGGTACCCGTTCTTGGGCTAATTAACCATTGATCGAGATTATCTTGTTTCTTGTGGTTCGAAGGACTAATAATCCTTGGACCACGTTTTCTTTTATCAAAACAGTGAGGTATTCTTCATTTTCAGTGTATCAGATCCTATTATTTACGCTTGTGTGTTACTTAAAGCTGGTCGAGAGGATCGCTGTGGAATTGGAGTAGATCGGGTATAAGGGAATTCAGTGCTTGTTTTGGGTTCCTAAACCGGGGACCCTAACACTTGCGTACGGGTCGCGCGCGAAAAGGCGTTGAAATCCATAGCCTTTGCGCGCGACAGTTGCAGAATAGAGAGAGAACCAGAAAGAAATTTTGCAAAACCTGTCGAAATTCACGTGCGGCCAAGGAGGAAGCAATTTCTTGGAAGAAGAAGAGAGAATCTCGCGGGAAATAGAAAGAATGCGGATAAGAAGCAGCTTGGAGAAGAAGCACAATACTGGGCGGGAAGAAATATTCAGCTTCGTATTCTTAGTGAAACGGTGAGTTTTTTGCTCATCGTTATGTTTTAACGCCCATCCAACATTTTTATCTTTGATTTTGAATTTTTTAAAGCCATTTTAATACAGGTCATTGGATGGGTTCATTAATGCGCTATCACCCATCCAATGGCCTGTTAGGACCGACTAGCAAATTCCCTCTTAGGAGGGAATCCGAGTCCAATTCAAGCATTGCTGCGTCCCTCTCCACTAAGATTGTAGTGCTTGTTCGAGCAATGGTTCCATAACGAGTATGTATTGATTCGAGATTCCATCTAGAGTGAAGAAGTATATTATGGACCCAATGTTAGTAAGATTTGAAAAACATAATTTAGACCTTAACTAAACCTAGAGGGAGGGGGAGGGTGAATAGGTGAGATCTCAATATAAAAAAAAAATTAAACTTCAACTTTAAAACAAGTTCTAAAATTGATCAGTCTAGATAAATTAAACCACTAATCCAATCATCAAACAAGTAATCAATTCTAATGAAAATATTCAATCACATAAGGAGACAAGAGATTTGATGACGAAGTAAAAAATCTTTGAAAAACTATTCAAAGGAAAACCCACTTCAAGCTAGCAGCCACCTGAAATCCATTAAGAAGAAAATCCTTACAACAATGATTCAGATACGGACAATCCCAGTTGCTTGACTCTGACAACCCTGATGTAATAATCTAAGCACCCTTGTTCAGACCCACTTTGAGCGGCATTCACCTCAGTACCCTGGTATTCTTTTTAATGATATTTCTCATGAACAACTCTTGTTCTTCAGCACTCCTTCAACACTATAATGGTTCTACAACAAAGGTGATTGAAAATCGAGAAAAATTGATCAAGATGAAGGCATAAATCTTCAAGTGTTTTTCTCTTAGAAAAATAGGCACAAGTATACGCAATAATAGTCTCAATAGTGTTTCTAGCCGTCCTTCATGAACCCTAGTAGGGTTTCACCATTTTTCACAAGGAAAGACAAAAAACAAGGAGTTACTGAAATTCGCCTGATTTCGCTCTAGCGTAGGTTGAACGTCAGTCAAACATGAAGTCTTTGTCTGAATTATTCATGGTTCACTCGAGCAGTAGTCAAGCGGCAGACGAACGATTAGTCTATGTGAGAATTCTTCATAGTTCGCTCGAGCGGTAGTTGAGCACCAGACGAGTGATCAGTCTTTGTGAGAATTCTTCATAGTTCTCTCGAACGGTAGTCGAGCGACAAACCACTTAGAACAAAGACTAAAAAAAACTCTTGAATGACATAGGACAAAAACATACAACTCGATAAAGACATATTTTGACACGGAATTTTTCCAATACCAAAAATGCACTAACAAGATTGAATTTTAACAAATTAGTAAAAGTATTTACTTTTTCTATTCTACAATTTATACAATTTCTATTGCTTTTGTAGAATGAATTCGCACTTGACTAAACCGTCCGGAAGACTTGAGGATGGTGGGAGAGACTATGATGAAGGCACATCGAACACACCATAAAAATTTGAACTATCATTTCAAAGTTATTCCTTACTAAAGAATTTGCCTTGCAAAATCTCCATCCGGATATAAATCAAGAACAATGGAACCAATTATGAGACATGTTTACTAATGAAGCGTTTATGGTACGTGCATCCATTGTATGGTTGATTATTTAAATCTTAATTTTTCTTTGATAATATCATAGAAGTATTACAGAAAAGAAGCAAGATCAACAAAAGAAATAGGGCAAACTTGACCATGAAGCACCACTACAAAAAAAGGGTCTATAGCGGCGGTCACTAAAAACGCCGCTAAAGGGTATTTTTCGCGGCGTTTTGAAAAAACCGCGGCCAAAAGAGGATCTATAGCGGCGGTCAAAATTGCGGCGGTCAGTGACTTCCGCAATTTTTCTAATATGCACTCACCATTAAATTATTGACACACATAGGGCAAACTTGACCATGAAGCACCACTAAAAAAAAGGGTCTATAGCGGCGGTCACTAAAAACGCCGCTAAAGGGTATTTTTCGCGGCGTTTCAAATCCATCGGCAATTTTAATGACATTAAATTTGATTGGGCCACGTATAAAAATAAAGTAGAAACACGTCCGGACGACACAAATAACGTGGGACTACATAACAAATAAGCGTTCGAGCCCTTTATGTATGGTTCAGACGGACTTTTTACATCCGAACGAACATGAAATCCGTTCAGACACTATACAGGGTGACAAATTCCAAATCTTCGTAACTGAGTGACTATTAAAATCGTCACAATTTTTACAATGTCGTCCTGACGCGTTTTATACAAAGTCTGAATGTACATTACCTACGAATCATAATTGTGAGGATATAGTGAAAAATTAAAAATCGTCATGAACACAAATCACAGTCTGGACGTTACAAACCGCGTTCTGACGAAAAAAAATAACAGAGTACGGACGGTAATAAAAAGGTCCGCACAGTTATGAGCAATTCTTCCGCAAATCGTGTGATTCCACATTGCAAAACTTCAGACCTGTGAAATCGATACCGTCTGGACGCTATTGTTATGTGCGAATGAACGAAAATTTAAACGACGCAGTTTGATGTTCGTGCGAACGGTTTATGCTTATGTTCGGACGATTTTGCTAGGTTGACGATAGAACACTCTAGGAGAAGTATCACCAATGTCGGGGACAAACAAAGTGACCAGCTTGGGAAAACACTTTTTTAGCGGAGTTAAATGAGAGTATTCGGGCGATAGTTGAGTCGACACATTCATTGTGCGAATAGGGCTCTAACGAAAGAGCTGAATATTATGCAGATGAAACTGTTCTCTTTGAAAGAAGTCTCAATTGTTCCAGTCTGTCCATACTGTTCCGATACAGCTCCAGACACTCATCAATCATGTGGAGGGTCATTTGGCGCATGTTCGTGATGCCCTCAGACAAGTCGGTCTTACAACCCACCCATGTCATGATCAGTGATATCAGTCTTCGGTTGACGACTTTGGAGTAGAAGGGCGCAGATATGGACGTTGGGTGGAGGAAGGAGGTCTTTATACTTAATGAGGTCCTGAAGGGCGTGACAACAGGTGTAGAGCTCTTGCCCTTGAGTGAGCGGGTTATGCTGATAGAGGAGCAAATTCGCCAAGTATGTCACGTTCTGAAACTCACTGATGGTGATGATGATGATGATGATGATGAGCAGTAGTCTAGTTGCTTTGTGGACATCTATTAGTTTTATTTTATTTGGACATTTATTTATTATGTTTTGAGGACATTTTACTTTTATATTATGTTTTGTGGACATGTATTGATATTTATTTGATGTTATTTTGTTCATAATATGTTTTGACGACATTTGATATATTTCTGTTATTTGTATTTATTGGAACTTAATATAATATTTTAATTAATGTTACATTTCTAATTTCGATATACTAATTCAAATACATATTGTTTTTAGAATTTTACACACTTAAGGTTATTTATATTATGGGAAATATACAAATACCACACTAGGTTTTAACGCCTTTTGTGAAAACTCACCGGGTTTTAAAAAGTTTCAAATTGCTCACTAAGTTTATCATTTTTGTATAAAAACTCACTGAACTCAATGCCGTTAGCTTCGTTTAACGAAAAATCCATCACGTCCAATAATAATATGACACGTGTCACTAAATAAATAAAAATTAAAAATAAATCGAAAATTAACAAAAAAAAAACATTATTAATTGTTAAAAAAAAGGATCAGGCAACCCCGATCCTTTCACGGTGGAGCCTGGCGCCTCCGGGGGAGGAGGGTCTCCCCTCTCCACCTCTGGCCGCCCAGTTCTGGACGGCCATGGGTGGACTTCCTCCACCCGTCGGCATGGGTTGCGTGACGGGGGAAGTCCATTAAATTATTTAGTGACACGTGTCATATTGTGATTGGACGTAAAGAATTTGTCGTTAAACGGGGCTAACGGCATTGAGTTCAGTGAGTTTTTATACAAAAATGATAAACCTAGTGAGCAATTTGAAACTTTTTAAAACCTGGAGAGTTTTCACAAAAGGCGTTAAAACCTAGTGTGCTATTTGTATATTTCCCTACCCTTATATTATTAACTAACTTTGACTATTTAAAACTTGCTAATAGATTACATTGTATAAGTTTTTTTTAAAAAATGAAAAAAAAAACGTCAATAACCGTTCGGACGTTAGGGTTACCGTCCGGACGGTTTACTGTAAGCTCGAACGGTGTTGTATTATGTAAAAACAACCGTCTAAACACTAGTTTATATGGTCGGGACGCTTGAAATTAAAGATTCAGTTCGAACGATTGGTTTGATATCGTTCGGACTGTGTGAAATTTTAGGCGGCAACGATTCCCATTCAAAATTATACACATAGGCGTCCGAACTACATTAAAAACGTCCGAACGACTTGTATTCGTTTAAAGGATGAGAAATCGTAGACAGTATAGCCAAAATGTAAAAAAACTTAGAAATTTTGAGAGATTTGAGCAAGAAGAGAAAAATTAGCTGATTTTGGAAGTCAATCTCATTGATAAGGGTATGAAAGGAGCAATTCATTTGAGATTTCGCCTTGGATTTCATTTGAGGTTAGTGAGTTTTAAAATTTCTTTTGTTTTAGTATGAAAACATGAATTTAGGATATCAAATGATGCGTTTTTTCAATTTTTAGGATCTAAAATGATAGTCATGGAGTTTGGGGTTGGTTGTGATGTGTTTATATTGAATTGTTTTTGATTTGGGTTGAGTTTGACATGAATTTGTGGTGAAAATAGAGTTTGTGCGGCGAAGAACTGTATTGTTCGACAATCGCAGTCCGAACGACATATAGCCCGTCCGGACCCATTTATTTGGATCAGACGTTTTCGGAAAAATGTCCGAACGGTGATATGTATTGTTCGGACGTTATGTTACGTCCGAACGCTTCTATGTATTGTCATGCATATTCATTTAGTAACCCTAGCCCCCGTTTAAGAATTACACGACGTTTAAATTCATTGTTCTTCATTTGTAGCGACGTCCGGAAGCAAACATGTTCGAGGTAGTACGCGTGGGATTGCCTTACTCATGCAACTTCTGTAAGAAAAAATTCAGAATCTGATGAAATTAGTCCGTTGCTTTATAAAAAGACACATACTAATAAGGTTGTCATGTGGACTTCTGCAGATAATGGATGAGCAACAATGAAAGAAAGACGAAGAGTTGTTGTAGATGATTGCGGAGCAGCAACGCAAAAAAGACGAAAAGCACCAAAAGATGATGCTGGAGCTGCAAAGGACCCTAGTGGAACAACAAGAACGGAGGATGCAACTAACGGCGGAGCATATGCGTGAGCAGATGATGGAGGAGATCAAACAACTGCAATCTCGTTTGACACCCAAACGAAAAATTGTGTAGATTTATATTGTATTTTACTACCTTGTCAAGTTATCGATTATGTATTTTATTTACTTTTTTTCTAACAATTGCATATTTGTAGACATTTTATTATATTATGAGCATCGAATATCTTTCTATTTATATTACTTTTAAATTTTTAATTAAATTAATTTAAATACGAAGCAAATCGTTTGAACGGTTACAAAGGTGGTCCGAACGGTTATTTGGCCTCAATAACATGCGCACACATAACTACCCGTCCGAACTCTTGGCGTTTAATTACTCCGTCCGAACAGTTATAAAGGCGTGCACCGGTCGGAACGTGTTCGTCTCAAGAAGAGTCCGAACCGTATACGTAGTAGTTCGAATGAGTTCTGAGGATGACAAATAGATATTTCGTCATAAATGAAAAAATGGTGCGGACGTCTTTACGACAGCGTCCAGACGCTATGTAATCTTGTTCGGACCATTTTATATAATAGTGCGCACACATTGGACGAACCGTGCGCATGAGCGGTTCGAACGTGTAGTGAGTACGTTCGCACAACTCATGTGAATGGATGGACTATACTGGACATGACGATTTTCAATTTCGTCACTATGAGACAAAACTGTTCGAACGATATTGTAAACCGTCCGAACGGGTTTGAGCGACAAAACGCAAAAATCGTCACCTAAAACTTTGTATGACGAGCTTTAGGTGACAAACCGGTTTTTTCACCCAAAACAATAGGTGACGAAATTTGTACTTTGGGTGACAAATTTTTTTGTCACCCAAAGTGTTTTTTCTTGTAATGTCCAGATCCATCAACAAGCTGCCAATGTGTACATTCACAATCTCCGAATTGAGAATCGTTTATGAGATTTAGGGATTTGGTACAAATATGTATGTAATCGAATACAATCGATAACATTTAACTAGATTGTGGTTTAGAAATTGAATTAGAACGATAAAAATATCAATAACAAAGAAAATGTGATTGAATTGACTCTATTCAATGGATTCTAAAAGTACAATTTGAAAATACAAAGAAAGATAAAATGATAGATTAGATTAAACCTGATTCAATGAATTTCAAGCATAAGATCTTTTAACTTGGACTCAATGAATTGTGCCAAGCTATTGAATTGCAAGTATAAGATCTTCTAAGTTGGATTCAATGAGTTTCACCAAGTTAGCCCAAGTTCTCCAAGAGCTATGAACCATAGAAAACTGAAGAGCCTTGCAAGAATCCACAACAAACCAGGAATTGAACATGTGATACAATTAGATGAAAGATCTAGGACTTCCTAGTTTCTTAAGCTTATATATCCATTGAGGCAATTGACCAGTAAGTTGGCTAGAACAAAGACTCAAGGATCAATGATATATATTCGAATCCTTCCGACCCAACTATACTGTTATCAGCTGATATTGCCTCCTGTAGGAAATTATTTGCTTCTTCCTTGGAATATATGAACCTAGATGTATATAGATGGGGCAGAATAATCTTTTTCAGATAAAAAAGTAATCTAGGAGCATGAGAGGAAAAAGGGGTCCATATTTTCTTCGTTTGATTTTTCACAAGACATACTGGACTACAAATAGAGTAATTAAGAGATCAATTATAGTTTGTACATAAAACAATACGCTTATTGTAGCGGCAACAATGAGACATATTTTCTTCGAACCAACTATATATATTGCTATTAACTATATTGGTTAGATTGTTAGAATTGTAACTTAGAAGAAAGATAAAAACTTTCATAGAGCCACCTCAGCTGGGATTTATCCCTTCTGATTGATTTTGGGAAATTCCATGTCCTTTTAGAAACTTGCAAGACGGAAGGCTAACTAACTTCCAGTTAAGTAATTGAAAGCTAGGTCAATTACATCAAGTTATTGAAGACGGGAGAGAAATTAAGGGTGATGATATTTCCTTGAAACAAATTGAGTTGTAAAATCAATTCAACCAGATTTGTGCAATTCAACAAAGATTGGGGTAAATTAATAGCCTGTAAAGGTATTGTTATTGAGATTGAGTTTGGTCAAGTTCCATGCTCGTTGGAGGGTGGAGGAATGGATCATCCTATTGATCAAATTGGTTGCTAGACATGTCAATTATTTGAGTGGAGGCAGGCCAACCATTGGAGGAAAAAAAGTTAGGGATATGTCTCCACCTAAACAGCTGTAGCTCAAATCAAGGACCATGAGGTGCTTTAAAGAGGAAAGAATCCTAGTCGGGAGAGGACTTGAAAGTCAAATGTTAACAGCTACATCAAATAAATGCAGACAGGGGAGTGGAATCACCCCAAATGAAAAAAAGATACAAGGTGATGGTAGATTGACAAAAGTAAGTGAAACAAAAAACCATGAGAGAGACATAAAGACTTTCCCATACTTGAATTTGTGAGGAAAGAAAAATAGAGGCTGTAAGATAGACACGCTGCCATCTTGACAGAGAGAGAGAGAGACTCATTTGACCACAGAATCTACATCCATCTGCTATCATTTTAAAGAGAAAAGACTATGAACTTGCAAGTCTTCTACGTACACTGCCCAAAGACACAGCAAACGCTACCCAGATTCGATCTTTTACATCGTCCAGGAATCCAAAATATACAAATCTCCAATGGTTGTTCACAAATAAAGAACCACATACACCCCAAAATCCGGTGATGAAGCCAAAGCACAACACTGATATGAAGCCATGGGATTGAATGCTCATTTTCTTCACGTCGAATGTCAGTGTCATCCTTGTTGCCAGTAATATGGGGGCACTGATTTGGAAGTGGGGGTCCACAAAGTCCTGGATTGCCCTCATATGCAGAGGCATCAAAGCTCTGGAGTTGAGTACCTGATGGTATTGTACCTTGGAGATTATTGCTCACAACACTAAACTCATACAAGAAATGCAAATTAGCTAGTGATGCTGGTATTTCACCAGACAAATGATTTTCAGAGAGGTCCAACATTTCCAAGTCTGTGAGGTCTGACATTTGGTCAGGAATCTTGCCTGAGAGGTTGTTATGGTCAAGTCTCAATGCTTGAAGATTCTTCAAATGACGGATCTCGATAGGTATGTGGCCACTAAGACTGTTGTTCGAAACAACTATCGTTCTTCCTAATTTGAAAAGGAAACTGAACTCGACTACGCCGCTTGGTACAGTAGCGTAAATTGGTAAATCCAAAGAAGTATTGTCTGCAAGAGGTGTTGGTGATACCAATGCTGGTAACGAACACAGTTCCTTTGGGAATTCACCAGAAATGAGGTTGTCACCAAAATGTAAACAGAAGAGCATTGGAAGACTCGACAACCAGCCAGGGATTGAACCTGTGATACGGTTGGAATTAAGATACAAGACTTCTAGATTCTTGATCTTGGATAGCCATATAGGCAATTGACCAGTCAGTTGGCAACCAGTAAGACTCAACAGTCGGAGATTTTCAAAAC
Organism: Myrica gale; assembly: GCA_963930655.1. Classification (NCBI taxonomy): domain Eukaryota; kingdom Viridiplantae; phylum Streptophyta; class Magnoliopsida; order Fagales; family Myricaceae; genus Myrica; species Myrica gale. The sequence continues at coordinate 11,330,422 of OZ005618.1, forward strand.
CACTAGAGCCAACTATACTTTCGTCGGACGGCATTGCCTCATGCAAGAAGTTTCCTGAAAGGCTGAGTATGTTGAGAGCCTTGCAACGCATCAGAATCTTGATTGCCCAGTAATGTTGGTTAGCCTGCAATAACCAAGAGAAATGAAAGATAGAAATTTCAATTGAACCACATCAGTTCGGATTTCACCCTCTAGTCGATTCTCCGCATGTCGGATTGCTCTTAAGCACTTGCACAAGTAAATACATGTTGGGAAGTTACCAGTGAAGTCATTTCTGAACAAGTCGATCACAGTAAGTTTACGAAGATTTGAGAAATTAAGGGTGGATATATCTCCTTCAAAGAAATTTAATGCGAGATCCAACTTTATGAGATTTGTGCAATTCATCAAAGATGGAGGCAGAGCACCTACGGAGGAGTTCTTATGAAGGAGAAGGTGATTTAAATGGGAGAGATTTCCGATACTTTCAGGTAGTTTCCCGCTCAACTGGTTGCGATATAATTCAAGTTTGGTGAGTTTGGTCAGGTTGATGATTTCATCCCTAATGAGTCCAGAAATATTATTCGATGGTAGGGAGATTTCTTGTAACTTTGTTGCACTATAAATATCATGTGGAAGCGGTCCTGAGAGAGAGTTAAAACCAGCTCGGAAAAGCTCTAATTTGGAGCATCCCCCTAACCCGCTTGGAATTTGGCCATTATGATGATTGAAAGAGAGATCGAGGAGCTTTAGAGAGGGTGAATGGATGCAGAGTGACAAGGGTAGAGGGCCAGAGAAACTATTGTGGCTCAAGTTGAGATTGTTCAATTTCCTCACACTAGATGAGCCAAACTAGAGATGATATATCTCCAGCTAGATAGTTGTTGCTCAAGTCAAGAACCTTGAGTTGGTTCAAGGTCGAAAAGAACCTGAATGTGCATTGCGGGAGAGATTGAGGTGAGAGAGAGTAGTGAGATTTGCAAGAAAGGGAGATATAGTTCCTTGGAGGCCTTTTGAGAACCGAATTTGAATGACTTGACCATTGTGATTGCAAGAAATCCCTTCCCACAAGCAACAATCGATGGAAGACCAGTTTAGAGGAGGTGTGGAGGAGGTGAATGGCAATGACAAGAGAGTTGCGATCTACTTGATTGCATGCATGAGTTTCATTGAGAATTCTAAAGATTACTATGGAAATAACGAGAAGATCACGAAGCTTAAAGTTGGGCATTTTTCTTGCTTGAGATCTCATACTATAAGAATCTTATAACCCCTATATATGCAAAATAGGAAAACGTCTTTTGTTAACTTTTGCTTGGGCTTTCACATTGCTCTCTGTTGATCGTAGAATATTCGTCCCGAGAAGAGGAATCTATGGATAGTGGGCTGTGTAACAAAGATGGTGATCGGCAAAGACTCCAAAAGGTGAAATTAGTGCTCGAGAAAGAATTCGAAAAACTATAGTAACAGGATCCCTACAAAAAGATAGGGGTTGCCAACTAGCTCATTTTTTTTACTGTTAATGACCACCACTATTATCTTTGAAAATCCTGTCCTAATCAATTTTCTTCACCAAAAAAGTCTATTTTCTTCTCTAGGAGAACTTTGAAAATCTTGTCCATTTTGTTTAGGTGTTGAACAACATGATCATCCCCAGATATATGCACCCACCATAGAGAGAGTGAAGGGGACTGGCAGATCAACCCCATAATTGCTGATATTCACAGAATGAGTGCAAGAAGAAATATGTGGAAGTTTATGCATGTTAAGAGAAGTGCCAATGAACTTGCCCATAGAATATGTCAATGGGCAGTGTCGGCCAACCTAGAGGGAAATGTTCCTCTTCATTTTATTCCTTTGAATATTCTCTCTAGTGACAATCCATGGATCCCTCCATGGATTGGCTTTTGGTTTTGAATAAATGAAGGTTATTTAGAAAAAAAAGATAAATGTGGACGCGGCAGTCTTCAGAGACTATAAGAAAAGATGCCACTTATAATCTTGATTGTGATGCCCATGGGAACACCAGAGAAAAGACGCCACTTAAGGTCGAGTTGTGAGACCCCGAACTTTGCTTTTGCTATTTTCCTATGTATTCGTTTTGAATTAACTTATGGGGCCATATTTTTGGTCAATGTATGACCTAAGTTTAATGTTTATGGTACATTAACTTATTATGAAATTTTATTCAAGAATTTTCTTTAAATAATTTCTTTTTTCATTGTGGAAGTTTTTTAGTACAAGTTTAAATTCTATTTTTCCTAAGAGCCGAAACTTGCTAGGTAAATTTCTTTTATGGACTTATATTTTTCCATTTGCTTAGTATATTCCATACTCCATGAAATTAATATATGAAGAGAGATTTGATATATCATGGCCGAAAATCTCTAAGTAGAAACTCATGAAATTTATGTTAAGCATTTAAATTTTTTTGTCTTTTAATAGGTAGCCTTGATCATCATTATGTAAACTTAATTATCATTAGTCTTAAATTATCATTAGAGATATTAAATGATAAGTTACTAGATATATATGATAGCTTGAAGAGAGTTTAATTGATAAGTGGGTGTGCTTATCATAGTGATAAGCTAATGGATTGTTAGGATGATAAGTTATGATGTTGATTTTGATAAGTTAAAGTGCTTATTGGAGATAAGTTAGAATACATATATTGTGATAAAGCAAGGTACATATTGTGATAAGCCTAGGTACCTATATGATAAGTGGAATGAAAAGTAGATAAGTGATATGCAAAAGGTGAGAAAAGTCTAGAAACTAAGTGTTGTTCACGTGAAAGGCAAGGAGTAGTTTGAATTGGCTTTGTATAGCTCACGTGAAGGCCTTAAAAGCAAAGGAAGAAGGAGACAAAGAGATGAGGTGAAGTGAAGGTGAAAAGACAAGGCATTTGAAAAAGTGGGAAAGTGAAATGAAAAAGTGGGAAAGTGAAATGAGGTGAATTGAAGTGAATTGGCAAGAGCTTCACGTGAATGGCTTGCTTGGAGACAAAGAGATGAGGTGAATTAAAAGTGAAAAGACAAGGCATTAGGACTTGGACGAAAATACCAAAGCTACCCTTCTTTCCCCTCTTGGCATAGATTGTGTCCAAGTGCATTACAACCTTGCCTTTCACACATTTCATCAACCTCACCTCTCTTCATTTTCAATTGCTCATTTCCCCTTGACCGAACACTTCTCCTTTTTCAGCTTGCTTTCTCTCTTTTCTCTTGACCGAAACTCACCTCTCTTGGTTCAAGTTTGTTCTTTTCTTTTGCAACCGAAACACCTCCCTTTGCTCAGCTTATTTCTTCTCTCTTGGTGGCTGGAAATCTCACTTCACTCAGCCATTGTTCCTTGACAGAAACTCAGCTCACTCTCTTGGCCGAATCACTCCAAAGCTTCAAGTCTTGCTTTGATTTCTTCAAGCTATTTTCAGCTGCTGTTACTGCTCTTTTTCCTCACTTCAAAGCTTCCATTTCAGAACCTATTAGACACCATTCTCAGCCCTTGGAACCACTCTTGTGGGAGGAACCGAAAGTTGAAGGATAGTGAAGGTTTTGGGTAAAAAACCAAGAGCTCTAGTTGGAGGTTGAGGTAGATGTTGTCTTGCATGTACTGTTTTTGACTCTTTTTCTTCAATGGTCCTGATTTTGTATATTTTTGTGCTAGGTTTCAGCTCTTGAGTTCAGCACAAGCGAGGTAGGGTTGGATTTTTGGTTAGCAAAGGATTTTGCTTAGCCGAATCTTGCATGTTCTATTTCTCCTTGTTTGGCCGTTGTCCTTGTTGACATTTTTGTATGAAAATGGTAGATTTGATAGGTTGGTTGTGATGTAGTTGTTGGAGGAAGGGATAAGTTAGAGATGAAGAAAGAAATAATGATTTGGTTGTGAGTTGCTTATGGAAAATGCAATGAAGTTGGTAATGCATGCTAAGTTTCGGATGATGGTTCACAATATGCTTGGCCGAATATTATCCTTTGCTAGATCTTGAAATTATGTTATGATTTGTAGATCCTAGGTTGTGAAACTGATATTGGAGGATGAGAACATGTTGAAGATGAAGTTTGGTTCAAAGGATGCTAGAAATTGATGCATGGCCGAATGAATGGTAGATTATAGTTAAATTGCATGTTATGTATAAATGGATTTAATGTCATGGCTGAATGAGTTAGAGGTTAAAACCGAGGTTTAGTGTTAAAAGAAATCTTGCATGTTAGTAAGGCGTAAATAATGAAGCTTAAGGCCACAGGTTTGGTTAATGATGAAGAAAGTCATGAGTTTGGTGTTGCTGTTGGATATGATAGGTTAACATATGTAGTATATTGATGTTGACCGAACCATATGCCTCTCTCATGTGATGTATTGTTGATGAATTGAAGTTGATTATTGTGTTTAAATGCCACGGTTTTACTTTAGTTAAGGTTGGATAATGGGTTAGCATGTGAGAGTAGAAAATAAACTAAGTGCATGTGAAGTGTAAGGTATAAATCCTTGGTTTTAGGTGTTGTAAGCTTGTTGTGCTAAAGCTTGGGAATGAAAGTGAAAAATGTAAGATTTGAGATGTACTAAAATTTCGGTCAGTGGCCTAAACCTAGGGGTTAATGTGATTTAAATATGATTAGTGTGATTTGTATATGATTAAGGTAAATTGAACATGAATAGGCAAGAACATGTTGTAAAATGGGAGAAAAGGGAACTTGAGAGCCGAATGATGTTGCTGCCTATGTCAAGAAGAAAATGTTATATGCGTAACTTATGAGTTGTTGGATGTCAAGAAGGATTAAATTTGATAGATCAGCAAGTTAGTCACCTAAGTAAATCGATTTTATTTGCTGGGCATAGACTATATACACTCGGGTTAAGTGGGAATTGATTTCATGTTGTTGTCTCTAAGTGACCTGTATGAATCCTTGCATGAAACTTGAGGATTTTGAATCTGAGATATCTTTTGGTTTAGGTCAGTAAGCTTAAGAGCGAAAGTAAGGGCAAGAAGGCTAGGGGTTGGCCATAAGAAAATAAGGAATCAAGACAAGTAAGTAGTTGGTACATTGGTGCTATGTGAACTCAAAGGAGCATGAACTTAGGTTAAATCATATAGATCTCGGCAGTGTCCATATAACACATCTATTGAGGTTAATTTGGTGGAGGATGATAGCTATTGGTCCATGTATAATACGATGAAAAGTGTGGAACAAAGGAATAGAAGCTAGATGAGGATAAGTTGCTTTTTGGACTTGAAATTCTTAAGACGAAATGTTGTTGCTGATTTCATGGATAGGTTTTGGAATCAATGTTAGTGACAAGAAGAATTAGTTGAACAAGTTGGATACGAGTTGGACACGAAGTAGGCGAAAACAACAATCTAGTTGAAGTTGGTTAATGTATATGTTTAATTGTTTTCAAATTGTTTTATTCAAGCCAAAATTTAAAGAAATCTTTTGTAAGTGAAATCATATTTTCAAGATATGTATTTGTGGAAACCGAAAACGGTTACGAGTACTTTTATATGTCAACTTGAAAGTTATTAACTAAGCATTTATGTAACGAATGTGATTCGCTTGTAGGCGAAGAACCACCGAGTATCAGGAGAAGCAAAGTAAGTGGATTGTAAGTGTGTAAGTAAGCTTACATTTTTCAAAACTGGAATGACACGCTGCATAGATTCATGAACAAGCATGATATTTCAAGCAAGCATGACATGACATGAGCATTGCATGATTTTCTAAAGTGAAATTTTATGCAATGTCGTATGGAAAGTTTTATGGAAAGACAAGTTAAGTCAAGGGGCTCTGGTCGGTACCGTACCATCATGATGGACACCCATACCGAAGGACGAATGCGAGAAGGATGGGTGAATCCTAAGAGACTGTGCAAACCACACTGAAGGACAATGAGAAGGTGTGGGCCTCCAAGGATCGTGTCTAGCCATCAGGCCTGGGGAAACTACGGGCTAGCTCGACCAAATGAAAAGTCCCCGAGGGTAAGGGAGACGGTTCCGATGGGAATGCACAACCCAGACTCCAGGGGTTAAATGGAGCGTAAGTAGCCCATAAGTTATGAAGGAAATGTTTTCAAGGGCTAGGGGCCAAATTCAAGAACAAGTTTATGCCTACAAGCAAGAGCATATGCATACCCATGACATGCATGTGCATCATGAATTATGATTTTTCATGTTAAGCAAGTCCAAGTCAAGAACATGTTTTAAAGTTATGTTTTTCCCTTACTGAGTCTTTTTGACTCATGTTTTTAAAACTGTGTCATTCCAGATGCCTCAGGTGAAGGAAGTCAGGAGGACTACCTGACTTAGATGAAAAATCATTCCTATGTTTTGTTGTTGTGACTTGATCGATGAGATCCGTCACTTGTTTAAATGATTAAAACATGTTATGTATGTATTAAGATGCAAGTTTATTGAGAACCCTAATCATGCTATGAGTTGGCTCGCTTCTCTCGCGATTCTGTATTTTTCCGCTGTAAGTATGTATGTACGAATGCTGGAGCTTTCCTGGGGATTGCTCGCGGCTGTCACGGCCCCTGCGGGATGGCGTTCGGGGCGTCACACGAGTACTTCTCCGGAACTAGAAAACTGCATGCAATCATCATGATCTCAGATTATTCAAAACAGATGACTTTATATAAGCGCCGTCTTGGACTTTCGCGAATAGGTACAACTATGAAGCTAAGTAATGTCGTTGACCTATTTAGCCTCAAATTAAGAAAGAATTTCGAAGAAAAAAAAATGATAATTATAATTTTCACCTTTGAGAGAGAAAAGAGCAAAAGAACAAAGCTGCATGTTTCCCAAGAGATCTGCTACCATCTTGCTGCCATCACTATCAGATATTGTCTTCTAGCCGTTTATTGAGCCTTGTATTTGCTGATCTAGCTTTTAGAGCTGTTGTTTATCATTATTATTATTAAACCTTTGAAAAGTCTGTAAGTGTGGGATACACTTATGCGTGTCTGTAAGGATAAAAGAAATCTCATAGGCTTTGAGATTTCTTGTACGAGTTGAAGAGTGAGCTCTTAAAAACTCTTATAATGGTTACTTAACACCTGGAAGCTAAGTTGTGAACACTATTAGATTATAGTGGAGAAGCCCAAGGAAGACAATAGCCTTAGGGGGTGGATGTAGGTAAGTCTTGGCTGAACCACCTAAAAATCGCGGTGTTATCTTTCTTACTTTATTGCTATCATTTATTGTTCTACGTTTTATATAGCATTAAGTATTTTTTCAGATCTGCGTTTTTATTGGAAAAAAGTTTAATATTTTGTAAAACTTAATTCATTCCCCTCTTGAGTTGCTATATAGACTCATAGAAGTATTTATCCCCATACAAAATATAATTATAAAAAAATTATGAGTGTAAAATCGTCATTTCACTGAACCAAAATAGTAATTTTTGTCAAAATTAATAGTTAGAGGTACGAAGTGTAAACGGTTGGTTGTTGATGGGCAAAATTTATTGAAATTGATAGTTTGGACCTTGAGTACAAAGTGTCAGAACCCATTAGTCGGGATGAAAAGTTTATTTAACCCAAATAAGAAATACTAATTTTAAGATGTTCCCATTTTTAGGCCCTTCATTAAATTATATTCCCAAAGTTTTAAACTTTAATTGTATAAAAGTACTTATTTTCTAGGCTATAATAAGAGGCCTTAAGCCATTGCCTCACCGACCTACCCGTCTGAGCTGGCCCTATTGAGAAGTATCCGATTGACGTCATAATTGGGGGCCTTAAGCAATTGCCGCACCTCAATGAAACTAACTTGGTTTTAATTCCGAAGTTGGCAAATCCTACTAAGATTACCCAATTTCGACCCATCCCCCTTTGCAATGTAGTATATTAGCTGATCTCAAAAATTTTAGCGGATCGTTTGAAAAGGGTGCTGCCTAAAATTATTTCGCCCTATCAACTTGCTTTTGTTCTGGGGCGCCACTTGCAAGGTAATTATATAGTGGTGGCAGATTAATTTCATGGCATGAATCATAAGCGAGAGAGAGGTGGATGGATGTCGATAAAAGTGGATATGAAAAAAGATTATGATCGAGTGGAATGAGAGTTTCTTTTGAAGGTCCTCAAAAATTTCGAGTTTCATCCGAAATGGATTAGTTGGATAGAACAATGTGTCACCGCAACCAGCTTTACTGTTGTGCTGAATGGGGGTCCTCTTGGGAGATTTACTCCTTAAGGTGACCCATTACCACCGGCTCTCTTTATTTTGTGTTCAGAGCTGTTGTCGCGTTTACTATTAAAAGAAGAGCAAAATGGCAGATTAAGAGGGGTTTGTTTGTGTAGAGGTGCTCCTATGATTAATCACCTATTATTTGCTGACGACTTGCTATTTTTTTTCCATGGCCACTATGAGAGAAGCAGAAAATCTAGATGCGTGCTTGAATAAGTATATGTGATGGTCGAGGCAGAAATAAATCGATCAAAGTCTTACATTCATTTCAGCAACAACTTCCTAGGCCCTCTAGCAAGGCAGATTATGGATTCATAAAATCTGAAACGTTTTCCACCAAAAGCAAAACACTTAGACCTTTCTTTGCTCATCCCAAGATCCAGAAAACACCTTGTGGAGGACCTCCAAGACAAGCTGTTTGCTAAAATATTTTGCTGGAAGTCAAAGCTCCTCTCCCAAGCGGGTAGAACCACATTTATCCGGGCTGTGGCAGCGGCGATACCAGCTTATCCCCTCAACTTTTTCTTTATACCTCAATCCGTATAGAAGGAACTGGATATGCTATGAAGAATTTTTTGTGGGATTTTCTACCCGATAACAAACAATTTGACATTGAAGGCGTGGCATCAAATATGCACTCCTAAGTTCATGGGAGGCTTGGGCTTGAGGATGATTAATGATGTGAATATGGCATTGGTTGTGAAGTTAGCTTCGCAAGTTGTCACCCAATCAGATTGCTTATGGGTTAATCTCCTTAGAGCCAAATATATAAAACAAGGGGATCTGTGGTCTTTATCAACTGGCTCAAATTAGTCATGGATATGGAAATGGATATTACGAGTAAGAGAAGCACTTAAAGCAGGGTATTGCCATTCAGTTGGAAGCGACCTCAATATTTCGGTTTGGAGGCAGCCATGGATACCTCTACCAAATTTCCTGCCGACTCCCAATGCCTCTGCTTTTCCGCTGGATGGAGACCTGAAGGTAAGTGCATTGATTTTGTAGGAGTTACCTAAGCTAGTGGAGTTGTTTGATGTAACAACGGTGAATGCTATAAAAAAATTGCGACTGCCAAGAGAATGTGGCCCCGATGGAATATGCGGATTTTGGAAGGTTCGGTCGTTTTTACATCCAACTCTATGGTTAGAGGGATAGATAAAAATATTAGGAAGTTGAATATTCATGAATGCCTAAAATTGTTCCTCTGGAAGGTGCTCCAATACTCCGTCAACAAGAGAACGTAAGACAACTGGGGGAGCAAGATACTGAACTTATGAAATGTGAACATTCTAAAGCTTCCATAGAATCAGTTCGACACCTTATGTTAGATTTTTGTTTCTCTCAAATACTATGGAGGGAGTCACCATGGCCTCTATATCTTAATGCCCTGGGGGAGATGTCGTTGGAGGAGTGGATAAAAATTATTTTACATTCGAATGTACTGGGTATTCCAATTGTGGACACACATCGATTCTAGCTCTTTTCAATTCTTGTTGAACTAGGCAATTTAAAACTCAATATGGAACACCCGAACCTAGAGGAGGGGGGCATGAATAGGTTCTTCAAATTCTTTTTATGTTCTTAAATGTTTACCTCACACTCACAAGAATATCAGCAAGTTCAAGAACCCAAAATCTTAACCAAGATTTTATATATGCGAATAACAAGTAAAACTATGAAGAAATAAATCTTTTTATCTAAGCTTTAAGATATTCAAGATAACTATCTTTAAACTTGATAATATTGGATAGATTTATATTCAATCTATATTAACAAATCAACACGATAATCAAAACAATCACATGCAAATGACACACGGAGTGGTTACGAAGAGAAACTTTATGAAGAAACTTCAGATTTTAGCCCATGAACACCTAAAATTGTTCCTCTAGAAGGTGCTCCAAGATACTTTGCCAACAAGAGAATGAATAGGAAGACAACTAGGGGAACAAGATATACTGAACTTATGAAATGTGAATTTTCTTGTTAGCCTAAGGTTGATCTTGAGCTATCTAAATCGATTTTGATGATAACAAATGATAAGATCACTTTGGAAGTATTTTAGAATACGTGGTTATTAATCCACTATTCAATCAAGAGTACTCAATTGTATGTAAATTTATAGTTAATTCTTTATGCCCTATATTCGACATAAACACCATGACTTGCACCTAAACTATGATATTTTTCATTGTAGGAGTTTTCGTGTTGAAATTGAAAAATATTAGATATCAAAAAGCACTGAAAACTCTATCTGCCAAGATGATGTCGACACATAGCACAGAGACCAGATTGCCATTTTGATGGTGTCGACACATGGGAAGCACAATGTCGACACATGTGAAGATGGTGTTGACACATTGTGAAGTATGTGTTGACACATGCTACAGGCACTTGCGAGTCTGTTTCAAACTTGATGAAGGTGTCGACACCGACACATGTTGCGCGAACATTGTTTTTAAAAAGATGACTCAACACAAGAATCTAGACGTTGTGGCACCTAGGGCACCTCTCCAACATTCCAAACAGGCCCTTAGGACCCCTAAAGACTGAATACCTATAAAAGGAACCTTATGGAGAGAGAAAAGAAGACTTTTGCACAACTTTTGTCTCTCTACATCATCATTTAGACCTAGCCTTCAAAAAGTGAGAGAAAAGTGCAAAAGACAAGGGTTGCACGTTTTCCAACAGATCTGGTCTCCCATTGCTGTCATCATCATCAGATATTGTCTTGTAAGCCATTTATTGAGCTTTACTTTGCTGATTTGGCTTTGAGAGCTATTTTTTATTCATTTCTATCTTTGAACATTGAAAACCCTTAGAGTGCGGGATACACTTGGGCCTGTCTGTGAGGATAGAAGAAATATCATAGGCTTTGAGATTTGTGACGAGTTGAAGAGTGAGCTCGGGAAAACTCTTGTAACGGTTACTTAGCACCCGTAAGCTAAGTTGTAGAAACTATTAGATTATAGTGGTGAAGCCCAAGGAAGACAATAGCCTTGGGAGTGGACATAGGCAAGTCTTAGCCGAACCACATAAAAATAGCGGTGTTATCTCTCTTCCCTATTCTCGCTATTATTGCTACCATTTATTACTATTTGGTCATCATTGCTTTAAATATTCATATCTGCATTTTTATTAAAAAGAGGCTAATTTTTTTTATAAGCCCAATTCACCCCCCTTTTAGGATGATATTTGGACTCACAATTGCTATCAGAGTTGAGATTTATTGTTTTTACTAATGACAACTCTTTTTAGCTCTTCGTTATCTGAAGGTAAATCCACTAACCGACCTCATTTGTTCAATGGAACATGCTACAACTATTGGAAGGCTAGGATGAAATCTACATTCAAGCCGTGGACTACGATCTTCGAAAGATCATTATAAAAGGTCCAAAACTTCTGAAGGACAATGATGGCTTGCATTAACAGGAAAAAGATTGGGATGAGGCTGATCATAAGCTTATGTCTTTAAATGCTAAAGCTATGAATGTTTTATACTTTGAAGTAATGGGTTAAATGCATGCCATGCCCCTGTGGTATGCGGTAATAGCAAATATGCCCTGAGGTAAACAAAGTCATTTTCATACCCCTGAGGTAAACATTCAGGAGCAAATATGCCCATTCATACCCCTGAGGTAAACATAACGGAAGGGCATATTTGCTCCTGAATGTTTACCTCAGGGGCATGAAAAGGACTTTGTTTACCTCAGGGGCATGAAAATGACTTTGTTTACCTCAGAGGCATATTTGCTATTACCGCATACCACAGGGGCATGACATGCATTTGACCCTTAATCTTTTCATCTAAGCTTTAACATATTCAAGATAACTATGTTTAAACTTTAAAGATACTATTGGACAAATTTGTATTCATTCTATATTAACAAATCAACAACGATAATAAAAAAAATAACACACAAATGACACAAGTAGTGGTTACAAAGAGAAACTTCTTGAAGACACACTTAAAGAAGAAAAACTCTTTGGCCTTGTGGACGGGAAAAGTTTTTACTAGAATGAGAACTCGAATTACACAGAGATTCATTAGACATACACAAACTCCATGCTATTCTAACTCACTGAATTCTTACCCAAATCTTGAATTTGGAGCTGCAATCTTGCAGGGAACGAGAGTCAGTCTCTTCTGTTGAAACACGCTAGAACCTTCACCACTGATCTTGCATGCAGTCTGCCTTGTGAAACTTCACATGCACTACTACCAAGCAAGAGCCACATAAACCATCTCAGGTATCAACACTTCTAGTAAACCCTAAGACCTAAGCGGGTAAACTTTGTGTGATCAAAAACTCTGATAGAAAACTAAAAAACAGGTACTACATCTTCCTGGTAAACTTTAGTTCATATAGAGTAAACTAGAGAAACAATTATAGAGAGTATTAGAGAGGAAGACTATGGCGGCTTATTCACTGAAATATACAAAGGAACACAAACTAACAAAGTGGGAGGAAAGAGTTTTTATGTCCTAGGCTTTTGAGGTGGGAATCACGAAGGCAATATTAATTTGGGTCATTCCTAATATAGTTAGAAACATTCAGGCTAGCTTACGTAATTCTTAGTAAACCTCTCTAAAACTCCAAACGAACTTTATCTACCTAAAAAACAATTCTGCTCCAACTTCGTGATGTCAAACTGTAGGAAGACTTCAATCAAACTATAGAAGCTTCCAGACACACTCATAGGCTGTTGATAAGCACGAGTCATGCAATGCTTTAAAGTCCTTGAATCTCTACGAATAAACAAGATACAATTACAACCATGAAGTTATATGCCAATTAGATACAATTACAATTTATCTACCTATGTTTTGTTTAGTTTGTAAACCAAGAAATTAATGAAGTTCTCCAACCATACTCATTTCTAGTTCATTATTCATGGACTCAGCAAATCCTAAAGCACGTAATTCCAATGGAGAGCCAAACATAATATCATCAACATATATTTGAGCAATGATAATATTGTTATCAATTTTCTTTATGAAAAAAGTACGATCAACACCTCCTCTTATGAAACCTTTATCAAGTAAATATTTAGTTAGCCTATCATATCAAGCTCTATGAGCTTGTTTTAGTCCATAAAGTTCTTTTTCAGTTTAAACACATGATTTGTATACTTTGGACCAATGAAACCTTTGGGTTGTTCTACAAAAACTTTACATCCATTTGATGTAATTTAAAACCCATAGAGCAAGATATAGCTAATAGATTTCAAATGGACTCTAATCTTGCTACTGGTGCAAACATTTCATCAAAGTTAATGCCTTCTACTTAGGTGTAACCTTGAACTACAAGACGTGCTTTGTTTTCAATCAAAACACCATTTTCATCTGATTTGTTCTTATAAATCCATTTTTTACCAATGATATTAGTGTTACTAGGTCTTGAAATTAAGAACCACACATCATTTCTAATGAACTGATTTAGTTATTCATGCATAGCATTAACCCAAAATTCTTCCTTTAAGGCTTCATCAACATTTTTAGGTTCATTAAAGAAACATAACATGAGTAAGAAATCTGTTTTAGAACTCTATCTCTTAGTTTCATACCTTCATTGATCTTACCGATGAAATTTTGTGTGGGATGATTCTTCTTCACATATGAAGGAAGTTCCTTGTCATCATCAAAATCTGATGGTTTATTCTCTTTAGACTCTGTGTCAACTTGATCTCTTTTTTATTCAGTGATATCTAAATGTTCCGTAACTTCAGAGTCCTCTTCAACATGAATTTCTAGTGTCTTAAAAATATCCTCAGTATCTTCCAGGCTAGTAGTAGTATCTGACTCACGGTCTATTTTAACATTGATAGACTCCATAACAGTAAAATTACTTATGTTATAAACTCAATAAGCTTTACTAGTTGATGAATAACCTAAGAATATACCTTCATTACTTCCAAAATCGAATTTACCCATATTTCTCTATCACATAAAATGTAACATTTACTATCAAAAACTTTAAAAAACTTCACAGTAGGCCTTTTTCCATTTCAAATCTCATAAGGAGTTTTCTTTGTTTTAGAACAAAGATAGACACGATTAATGATATAACATACAGTATTTATAGCTTCACCCCAAAACATTTTAGCAATACCTTTCAATAGATCAGTTCTGTTGAGGAGTTATAGGTGCAGAAAATTCTTGATATATTCCCTCATGAAGGCAAAAAGTATGAAAGCTAGTGTTGTCAAATTCCTTCCCATGGTCACTTCAGATTCTTGAGATTTTGAAGCCTTTCATTTTGCAATCGAATTCACAAGCTTTTAACATTATCCGAAGCTTCAGACTTCTCTCTAAGAAGTACAATCCAAGCGAACCTGGAAAGTCATATACAACAAGTATGTTTTTTTCTACCACCATGACTTTTAATCCTTGTTGGCCTCATTAAATCCATATGTAATAGTTCCAAACATTTAGTAGTAAGAACATCAGTGATCTTTTTATAAGAATATCTAATTTGTTTACCAAGTTGACAAGGTCCACATACTTTGTCAACAACCTTTTCTAGTTTAAGAATACCATCAACTAGATTAGGGACATTAGCTAAGTCATGATAATTTATCTCTACACATATGTTTGGAGCAACCACTGTTAAGGTACTAAATGAAATTTCTCTTTGCCTTCAAGGCAACGTGTGCTACAAAATAGAAGTTAGTCTCTTTCTTTCTCCACTTTAGCTTTTTGTTATCCGAAGTATTTAACCTTTGATTAATAAGCTGAATTTGCTGAGATAGAACACTCACTTACATCAACAACTTTCTAATTTCAGATTTTGAAAAAGTATTTGTGGATGTAGAAGCACGTCTATTTCTATTTCTCACAAGATCAAAAGAATTTGGTTTAGTATGACCAACTTTATGACAATGATAACAAATGGGTATGAATCTGAAAAATTTAGAATTAATCAAAACAAGAGTTTTAGAAGTAACTACCTTCTTTACCTTATCCAAAGTTATGGGTATGGTAGGATTCTTTTGAGTGGCAGGTACAAACAAACCTTTCTTGGAAGATGTAGGGGCTGATGCATTGTTCTTGAACCCCAATCCTCTTTTGTTACCATCCGAATATCCAATACTCAACATGTTCTCGAGTTTGTTGGTTCCACTCAATAAATTCCTCAGCTGTATATTAGCTTGGTCTAGCTCCTTTGTTAATTTCAAAACACAATCTTCAAAAGAAGGGTTCATCTCAATAAGTTCTTGAATCATAGAATTGTTCTCTACCAATTTTGCAGCTAACTCATCTATCTTTTTCAACAAGATTAATTTTCTTATGAGTCACACTATTCTCCTTCTTTACTTTAATAATTTCTTCATATAATTCTTGATAAGTCTCCTTTGAGCACTCAAATTCATATGCATCTTCAGTGATAGTCTCTTCTGCATCATCAAAATCAACAAACTCATTCGTTTTAACTGAAGATGTAATTGCAACTAGGTTTACCTTATCATTATTAGAGTCTTCATGGTCTAGGGAGGTTGACTCTGAATTAGAATTTGAGAGTGATGTCTTCATAGCATTCTTTCCTTTTGATTTAAAAAATGTAGGACATTCAGCTCTAAAGTGCCCAAATTCTTTGCACCCATGACATTGTAGTCCTTACTCCTTTTTGAACTCCCTCTTCTCTGGTTTATCCTTCTGATCTTTACTCTTCTAGTTTGGTTTATCAAAGGGTTTAGAGTTCGATTTTTGGTTTTTACAGTTTCTGCTCTTTTTAAACCAAAATGTTTTTTTGAATTTTTTTGCCTACCAATGCCATGTCATCTTAACTCATTGTATCAATCTGAATCTTCGTCCATTACCTTCAATGTAATGGATTGCCCTTTTATAGTTGAAGGAAATATTAGTTCATACGTTTGGAGAGAATCGACCAGCTCATCAAGTTTTATCGAAGCCAAGTCCTAATTTTCTTCGATGATAGTCACCTTGGATCTAAACCTTTCAGGCAGTGACCTTAGGATCTTTTGGACCAGTTTCGAATCAGGCATATTTTCTCCTAATCTAAAACTGGAACTGACTAGACTTGTGAGTTTTCTATAGAATTCTTTGAAACACTCGTCTTCCTTCATCTTTATTAAACCAAACCTTGAGATATTCATCTGCAACTTAGAGTCTTTAACAACCTTTGTTCCTTCACGAGTCCACTTCAACGTATCCTGAGCCTCTTTTGAAACTTTATAATTTGAAATTATCACGAACTCTTCGGGAGACACTCATAAATATTGTATTAATCCCTATGCTATTCCAACTAGCTATTCCCCTTTCAGTAGACGACCATTGACTAGCTCTTTTAACAATGATTTCCTCGTTCATGGTAATAATTGGCTTCTTCCAAACATTAACAGTAGTTGTCCAAACTCTTTCATCTATTGATTTGAGGAATGCCTGCATTATCACTTTGCAATATGCATAATTTGATCCATCAAAATATGGTGGAAGATTAAGAGATTGACTCTTGTCCATCTTGAATATTTTAAGTCTAAGGAATCGATGTCTGCTCTGATACCAATTGAATTAGGCAATTTAAGACTCAATATGGAACTCCTGAACCTAGAGGGGGCGAATAGGTTTTTCAAATTCTTTTCTTGTTTCTAAAAATTTACTGCACACTCACAAGAATATCAACAAGTTCAAGAACCCAAAATCTTAACTAAGATTTTATATATGAGGATAACAAGTAGAACTATAAAGTAAGAAATATTTTTATCTAAGCTTCAATATATTTAGGATAACTGTCTTTAAATTTAAAGATAAAATTGGATAGATTTATATTTAATAGATATTAAAAAATCAACAATGATAATCAAAACAATCACACACAATTGACACACATAGTGGTTACGAAGAGAAACTTCTTGAAGACACTTCAAGAAGAAAATCTTTTTATCGAAGCTTGAATGTATTCAAGATATTCAGGATAACTATCTTTTAATTAACAAAAATACTGGATAGATTTATATTCAATCTAAATTTAACAATTCAACAACGAGAATCAATTCAATCACACACATATGACACACGAATTGGTAATGAAGAGAAACCACTTGAAGACAAACTTCAAGAAGAAAAACTCTACGGGCCTTGTGGCTGGGAAAGATTTTCACTAGTATGAGAACTCGAAGTTACATGGTGATCCGTTAGACAAACACAAATCTCCTTGCTACTCTAACCCACCGAACTTCTTACCTAAATCTTGAACATGGATCTGCACTCTTTGCAGGGAATGAGATTCGGTTTCCTCCGTTCAAACAGGCTAGAACCTTCACCGTTGATCTTGTACGCAGTGTGCCCAATGAACCTTCACTGCCACTGTGACAAAACTAGAGCCACACAAACATCTTAGGAACCATCACTTTTGTTAAACCCTAAGCGGTTTAACTTTCTGTGATCAAAAACCCTGATGGAAACTAAAGAATAAATATTGTATCTTTTCTTGTACGCTTTAGTTTGAACATAGTACAATTAAGAAACAATAACTGAGAGTATAAGAGAGGATGACTTTGGAGCCTTATTCTCTGAAATATACAAAGGAACATTATTTGTTCTAAATGACAACACGGGAGGAAAGGATTTTTATATCCTAGGATTATGAGGTGGGAATCACCATGACAGTTAATTTGGGGCATTCCTAAAGCAATTAGAAATATTCAAGTCAGGTTATGTAATTCTTTGGTAAACCTCAATCAAACTCCAAGCGAACTTTGCCAACCTCAAAATATTTAACGCTTTAACTTCGTGTTGTCAAATTGTAGAAAGACTTCAATCAAATTACAGATGCCCCAGACACAGTCATACGTTGTTGAGAAGCTTGAACCATGTAGTGCTTCAAAATACTTTAATCTCCAGGAATAAACAAGATACAATTGCAACTATAAAATTATATGCAAACTAAATACATTTACAATCTCCCCCTTTGGAAAACTTCATGACAAAACAAACCTAGCCTCTAAAGAATTATGTTTATCACCACCACAAAATCCATTTACAAAGAGACAAGTAACCTATACTAACATAGGAAAAACTTTATGTTCCTCAGATTATCAACACTTGAATAAAACAATATCGACAGATACCAGAACTAACAAAAACCTTACAAGTGGCAGAGGTAGTAGATTCTTCACCTTCCTCTTCATCAGCAGTACAAAAAGACAGTCTCAGAACTACAACGAAACATTAAATATTTTTAAAACTATCACATAACAAAAATCATATTGTTCAGAACATAAACCATAAAACAATTACAATTTATCAAAACAAAATAAAAATAGTAACACAACCAACCAAATCCAATTAGCAGCGAACATGATCAAGCCTAGGAAGTTTCCAAAATAAGAACTAAAGGACCATGGAGAGGATCAGTGGAAGGAGTGTTTTTTATAGCCTTTGTCGGATTTACTTTGAGTGACTGTAGTTGAACCAAAACTACTAGGAAGTTTCCTTCTAGCTTCTTCCCGAGGAATGGTTTTATGGTTTGTAGCAAGGAACTTCATGATCAAGCAAGAATATGGCAATCTATTTGTATTAAATTTAGAATGAAAAACCTTAACCATATGTGCACAAATATGAGAGGACAGATCAACACAATCACCAACCAAGAAATCATATATGAAACACATTCTGTCAAAAGAAAATGCTGATAGATGCTTATTTGGGAAAATATTAGTAGAAATAATCTTACTAATAATCAAATGAAAAAAGAGTAAGCTTTTTCGATTAATTATCATGCCGGGAAGGCTAATGTGGTTGCTGTTACCTTAAGTGGAAAAGCAATGAGGAAGGGAATCAGGGAAGATATGAAGAGAAATGATATTGAGTTCCTATTGAACGGAAAAACGGTTAGATTAGCAGCTTTGATAATTCAGCCTACCCTGGTTGATAGGATTAAACAAGGTCAACAACGAGACAATTTATGGAAAAGTTAGTGGCAGAATTGGAAAAGGGTCCCTAGGGCGGTTTTACAATCTCCAAGGTCAAAATTATGTATTTTCAGAACTTGTTAGTAGCTCCCAGTTATGAGGAGATCAAGGTTGCTATTTTAAAAGAGACTCACTGATCAATGTTTTCCATTCACCCGAGAGGTACTAAGATATATCAAGACATCAAGGAGAAATTCTGGTGGCACGAGATGAAGAAAGAAATACCTGAGTTTATAAGTCGGTGTTTGGTATGTCAGCAAGTGAAAGCAGAGCAACAGAAACCCGCTGGATTGTTGCAAGCTTTGGAAACACTGGTGTGGAAATGGAACGAGATAGCAATGGACTTAGTGATGGTATTACCAAGGGTACCTACATGACAAGATGCTATCTCGGTTGTTGTGGCTCAATTAATGAAGTCAGCATACTTTATCCCGATAAAGGTGAGTTTTTCGACTGAGCAAATGACTGAATTTTATATTCAAGAGATAGTCCGATTGCACGAGATTCCAAGGTCCATAGTTTTGGATCGGGATAACTGTTTTACTTCACGAGTTTGGGAAGGGTTTCATAAAGCTTTAGGTACTCAACTGAAATTTAGTACCACTTTCCACCATTAAACGGATGGGCAGTCTGAACGGATGATTAAGATACTTGAATATATGTTGAGGGGGGTGAATTGAGTTTCCGAAATGTTTTGCTTTTAACCCCCAAATTCATGTTTGCAAAGTAAATGGTAATTTAGCACAAGTATATATATGCAACAAGTGTAAATTAATGCTAAATGTAAAGAGTAGGGATTAGAGAAGCAAACAAGTGATTTTTAGGTGGTTCGGCAAACCCACCTACATCTACCCCTCAAGCTCCTTCACCGAGCCTTAAGGTTTTTCACTATCTTCAAATAGCATACGCTCTAGGTTCCGGGTGCTAGAGAACCGTACAAGTATTTTCTCGGGCTCAACACTTACAACCTAACCATGCTTTGAGATATACCCTCTCTAAGCTTATTCTTTAGTGAACAACCTCACTAAAGGAAATATCTCTCTTGATAAGGTACATTGAAGATCAAAAACTCTCTTGATAGAGTATAAATGAAAATGGAAGGCTCTATCTCTTGATTCACACAAAGAAAAGGATATGAAAGTGTATTTTGTGTGAATGATATGAGAAATATAGAATATGAAGGTTTGAAATTGTGAGACCCCGAATGTCATTGTGCTATTTGGGCCTACGTACTTGTTCTTGAATTGAATTTTGGGGCTGTTATTTGGCATATTGTAAGAAATTTTATGATATTACAATGTCTTATTAAGTTTTAATGTCAACGATATTTAAAATGCATTTCATTATATCTTATAGTTGCTGAATTGCTCTAAGCAATTTCATTTTTCATATTAAATTGTGATTGTGAATTTTAAGTGCATGTTAATTATCTATTGCCTTCATTAGGTAGCTTTCATCTTCATTAGGTTGACTAAATGAATATTTAGTGTGCAAGGCTTGTGGTTCACGTGAAAAAGAGAAAGCCAAAGAAAATAAAAGAAAGTCAAAGAGAAGTAAATGATGATTCACGTGAATGACAAAGAAAAGAGAGTAAATTTAGGCTGAAAAGTAATAATTGTAGGCTGAAAAGGGAGTAAATGTAGGCTGAAAAGTAATAGTAGGCTGAAGAGTAATAATGGACTGAAAGAGAATCATGTGAAAGGTTTAGTGAGGCAAAGAAATGAAAGAGACAAAAGACAAGGCATTAAATGAGCCGACCATGTCACATGGGCGATACAAGTAAGACTTTTCTCCCCCCTTTTTGGACGTGAATTAGGCTAGATTTAGCCTTGCCCTTGCACTTCACGCCACACTCACTTCACTCACCTCATTTCACCCTTGCATTTCACACACACACTCATTTCAGTCGCACAAGAGAATAGAGAAAGAGAGAACCCGAGAGAGGGAGAAGGAGAAACCGAATAGGGAAAGAAGAAATCCAAGGAAATCAGGTCAAGGTAAGGAAGATTAGGTCCTTTTGGCATTCCTTCCTCTATGAACTCTTTTTCTTCTTCAAACTCTTACTATTGATGTCTTCATATAGGTGTTCTTTAACTATCTCTTGAGTCCAGCCAAAACCCCTAAGGTAAGGTACTCTTGTTTTAGAGAAATATGACATGAAAGTTAGGTTTGGCATGATTCTTAGTTGCTATTCTTGTGTACTTGCTGATGGAGGTTTTGTGAACTAATTTCTTGAGATTTTGTTGATGGAGGAAGGGATTGAAGGCCACGGTTTTGGGCTATGTTGAAGGAAGTGATGATTTGGGTTTTGATGTTGGATATTAGCATGCATGTAGGTTGGTTGATGGCCAAATCTTGTGATTTGTTGGATCTGAGTTAGTTGCTGTTGATTACATTTGGTGGACATGGAGATAATTACACTCGGGTTAAGTGGGAGTTGAATTCATGTTGTTGTCTTTAAGTGAATTGTATGGATCTTGTAAGGAAGTGGAAGATTGTGAATCTGAAAAATATTAATTTGGTTCATGTCAGCAAGCCTAAAAGTGTAGAGGAGGTCAAGATGGTCACGAGTTGATATTTTGAATTGGGATTAATGTCTATTGGTTGTATTTAGAAGAAGTGTGGGCATTGGTGTTCATGTGAACTTGAAAACTTAGAGATAAGACCAATGTAACTTAGGTTAAAACCTATAGGTCTCGGCAGTGCCCATATATCACATCTATTGAGGTTAAATTGGTGGGATTTGATAGCCATTAGTCCATGCATAGTATGATGAAAAGTGTGGAACAAGGGAATAGAAATTAGACGTGCTCCCAAGTCCACACAATCTCCAAGAGTTTCTTCTTGGCTTGCCACCACCTTTTGGCTTCTCCTTTTAGTTGATACGTGGCATATCGTATCATTTGATCATCCATGTACTCTATCACTTGCATCAATTCCTCAATATTCATAAGCCAATTTTCAGCTACTAAGGGTTCTGTACCTCCTTCATAACTAGGGAGATGGTGCTTGGCAAACTTATCAAACGAGCTTCCTTCATGCACGTTCTCCCTTCCTCTATCTCTATTCCTTCTACCTGCCATTTACCTCCTGAAATGCAAGGGTAGGTTACAATACACAATATTATATTATTCCTACGATCATACCATGCTTACTAACGAGATGGTGCTTTTCCTAACACTCTCGTTTTCTAATTATCCTTGCTTTCCTAAAACATCCACCTGATAACAACTGTAATAGCTCGGACCGTAAAGATCTCAAGCGTTGTCTTATAGTAATGAAAACGACTATTTAAACTTAGGTTACTGCCAATGGGAGGATCGACAAAGCGACAAGATATTAAAAATAACAGAAGTAGGTCCAACTTTTTATAATGTACATACTAAAGTACAAAAAGGAAAGACTAAAATGGAAATACTAAGAAAACAAAAGATTTCTAATCCTCGTCATCAATATCATCCAGGCCTGAGATGTTGACATAGTTATCCGAGTGTGGAGTAATCCACCTATGGCCTCGCCCTTCTATCAGAACATCTAGGTCACGTGTGACATAGACACGGAAAATTAACTCTAGAGTGATAAAGTCGTGTTGAATGGCCTTGGTGAACTCACCTAAATAAACCTCAGGCATTTGCTAAAGAAAATATTTAACAAAAAATGGTTCCGATGGTGACCAACAATCATCGAAGTGCTCACAGGGTTGCACTTGGTTAATTGAGAATGTTGGAGCAAATCATGAGCGTACTTTGTTTAGCTAGGGGACAAACTAGCAGTCACGATGCACCTTAAGCCCAAGAATGTAATAACAAACTCTTGACCAAGCTGCACAATAAATGTTTCAAGTAAAGATGAATTGTCACTTGTAAGAACAATTTCATCACCATAAAGCAATAGGTAGATTCTACCTCGTGATTGAGACTAAACAAAGAGGGAAGAGTCGCCACGACTGCAAAGAAAACCAAACATGAGAAGAAATGTGCTAAACTAATGAAAGTGCCTTGATTCGATGGTCACGGTTCGTAAATGCCATCTTTTGCACGCGTGACCATCGAATGAGTATTAAGAGCTGCAATCTAAGCAGCAGGATAGTTGGCATCCAAAGATGGTGGATCAATTAATAGATCTACAGATGGAGGCTACCTATAAAATATTCATTAGAACCACTGTCAGAATAAAAAACCGAACGACCATTTGCAGAATTATTCCAATCAGGCGGCAAGGCAGACAACTACAAAAGAGGTTGTCAACCTTGATAGGAATAATTTCGGTGCTCCAGGTAATTAACAACAATGTGGTTGGAATCACCACAAATCTAGCAAGGGTTTTGGAAATCATAAATGTTGACATTGATTTGCCTTGATTTCCCTTTCTTTTTGTTTTTCTTGTAATAACCCTTATTCTATTTCTTGGAAGAACCATAATTGTTATTCTTGTTGTTACGAGTGAATAATGCTTGGGGAACAACATGATTGATGCTTGGGTTGAGGTCTTGTAGAAGTTGTTTATAAAAGAGAAGTTGAAATTTCAATTCAATAAGAGACATAAGCATGTCCTTTGTTACAAAGTTTTATATGGAAACAAATCCATGGAAGGCTGGGTTGAGTCCACTAAGAATAAAGGTGATCAATTCATCTTCTTTGACGGGTTGTCCAACGAAATTAAGTTGTTCAGCCTATCCTTTGGTTGTAAAATGTACTGGAGACATGACTAGTTGCCTCGCTGGAGAAGTTAGAGTTGACGTTGAAGGTGGTTGATGCGAGCCTTGGATGGAGAGGGAAAGTGGTTTGCCAAAAAACTCCATACTTGATGAACGGTCTTAAGCCCGTAGATGGAAGGCAAGACTGGCTCAACTAGAGTGGAAATGAGGTAACTTAACTTCTTCATCTAAAGAGTATACTTGGAGTTGAGAGTAGTTAGATTACCATCACATCAACAAGGAATTGAACATGACAAAGGTCTAAGCCATCGGAAATGCCAAGGAGGTCATTACTGCGAAAGGCTGGTTCAAACTGACAGATCCAACATAGGTAGTTGACATTGAAGGTGATCGATTTGAAACTGCATAAATTCTGAAAACACGTGAAGTGACGGTTTGTTGAAAATTTTCACTTATAACGATCAATCGAAATAGTTGTACCGATCGATCGTATACTCTGGTGATTTATTCTCCACTACATGCCCGTCTTGCACCTTCTTCAACCGACTGGAAGGGTGTTTCTTCCGATGGAACGTTATTATTCTACCAATCGATCGATACAAGTGACAAAGGTTTCTTCACCAAGTCTAATTATTTTGGTGACTGAAACTTTGTTTTCAAATTTTTATTAAAGTGATCGATCGTATAATTAATCAATCGATCATTTAGGCGATGAAATATTTCGTCACAAAAAAGTTCTGATGCTTGTGACGAAGTTTTTCGTCACGTAAGTATAAATTTCAATTAAAATAACTAAAAATAAATTGCATCATTGGATGATCAAACGGTTGGATTACAATTTTGTCACGAATAAGTTTTTTTAATAACTTTTGTCACCATAACTTCACTTTTAGTGACGAAATCTGAGGACATTAATGAAAAAAATCAATTTTTGTTACTAAAAACAGAGTTTTAGTGATGAAAAAAAATTATAACAAATACACGACTTTTAGTAATGAAAATTATTTTGTCACCGAGAATTTCGTTACTAAAAGTCATATTTCTTGTATTGAGACGAACTTAAAATAAGTGTAGTCCAAGGAAGTCTATTTCAAGAGAGAACTTGCCAACATTGTATTATTTGGATAACTTCACAGATTTTGATTAAGCACTTAGTTATCCTTCAATTGCAAGGGGTATACATGCTTGATTTCTCAAATTTATTAAGGTCTAGAGAATTAAGTGTAGTTGTTTGGTTTAAATGTTTTTTTATTTCGAAGAAGGATTAAGGTCCAGAGAATTAAGTTTAGGTGTTTGGTTTAAATGTTTTTTTGATTTCACAGAAGAATTAAAGTCCAGAGAATTAAACCATTACAAATGTATACCCATAATGTAGGAGACTATTAATATAGCATTTATCTTCTGCAATGTTGTGTTATTGTGTTTGCTTGTTATGAATTTTAATTACAAAGTTAATAGAGAAGTATTGGAAGTAATCACAAATGTATTGAATATTGACTTTGCTATATATATGAAGCAACCAATTTTTGTTCTTGTTTTTGTTTTACTGAAATGGCTGTTTTTATTTACCATATCTGGTAGGGGGATTCATCATATGGTTACTTCCAGTAGTTTGACCCCCCTACTTGTCCTTGCAGTTAAGAAATGTTGCTTCCTTTGATCAAGAAGATTAAGAGGATGGAGGAAGATGCTCGAATGTGGAAAACAAAAGAAAACCGACTGCTAATATATGTTGGTGTCTTTTTGTTATTGGCAAAATTATGTGTCAAAATATATCCTAATTGAGTTGTAATTTGTTAGGCTTGTTTGGTTGAAGTGTTCAAGAGATTAAAAAAGTTTCTTAAGCGACATTCGATAGTTTTAATAAAACCCTACTTGTCAAGCGACATTCGACACTTATAAAGAAGCCCTACATTTCAGAACCCTATATAAGGAAAAACTTAAAGATTCTCTCATTATTCTCATTGAGTTATTGGAGGCGCCCCAAAACCCTAGAGTGGATATTCTTGACTTTTTAGAGCTCCCATTAGATAAAGAAAAACTCTTAAAGATTCATAACCTCAATTGATTAGCTTTTTCTCATATTCAATTACCTTTGTGAAGCCTTCAGAGCGTTGAAGGGTTATTGAAGACCAAGGTTGTTCATGGAAAATCCATAAGAAGAACCTTAGAGATTTGATGTGAATGCCGTATAGAGGAGGTCTAAGCAGGGATGCTTAGATTATTCATCGGGGTTGTCAAAGTCAACAATAGAGGTTCCTCGTGTCTGAATCACTGTTTGTAAGATTTTCTTCTTAGTGAATTTCAGGTGGCTACCGGCCCGGAGTGGTTTTTTGTTTGAATGGTTTTTCAAAGGTATTACACTTTGTCACTAAATCTTTGTCTCTTTATGCGATTGAAGTTTAATTTTCCGATGCCTATATTGTTAATTAAGTTGATTATTATGTATGTCTAGACTTAACAATTTTAAAACATGTTTTAAAATTATTGATTTTTAATTAGAGAGAAAACACATGTTCACCCCCTCTAGTTGCTAATAGGGCATAAATCGGATTTTTCAATATGCTTGATTACCTCGTTGACAATGATTGCTGCTATCGTTCTATTTATTTACTTTTGATGTGTTACGATGGAGGGCCAAGCGATTGTTGCCTTGAGCTAATATTAGACTAGCGTTCCGTTTTTGTTAGACTAGCAATGTGTTTGTTTATTGAGTTTATTTTAGTCTAGAAAGAAGCAGGAATTTTGTGAGGCTTTGTCAAAGACTAGTAACATGACTCTCAAATGAAGATGTCCAATTCGATGGTAGTTTAGTTCTTTATGAGAATTGTATGACTTTGTACCGAAGACAATATGAAACAGATTTCACTTCAATGGTGTCGTCTTTACGTATCAGTACTTACTGTCCTCTTTTTCCAGACCATTGACTAGTAGCACCCACTTCTCTCTCTCTCTCTGAATAACACTCAGATTAGGCTAAAGTTGTCTAAAGCACACAAAGTGAAAGGAGGCAAGCTGGTTGGTGAGGGAATCATTTGGTCCATAATTGTCAGTTATTCATTGCACTACATGACAGCACAGAAACATGGCAGGAGTAGATAGCTTCTCGATTTGCCTTTGTTTTCTGCAGAAACAACATATATGTTTGCACTTATGGGACTTGCTGCTGTCGAAGAGGCCATGTGTAGACCCTCAACATGGTTGGATTTCATATCTGTAAGTAAGTATACACCCATCTTTCTTATACAAACAAGTAACAAACCTCTCCAAAATCATTTCAAAACTCATTTCCATACTCAACAAGCATAGTTCGGATTTCTGAGTGTAAGTTTTACATATTGACACATCAGTAGCAATATATCCGAAGTTCATAACAAGACCAGCTAGCTACAAAAAACATGTTCTTCACAACACTGAACCAGCCACTAGCTACAAAAACAGCTTCTTTAACAACACCCAACAGCTTCTTCACAACACCCAATAGCTACAAAAAAAAGTCACTTCACACCATCCACCAGCCAGATGTGCCACAAGTTTTCATGCACAAAAAACAGACACTTCAAAACACCACGTGCCAGCTAAAAAAATAGCCACTTCACAACACCCACTAACCAGTCATTAAAGACAAAATTCATTCATCAAGAGACTTGGACACTTAGATCTAAGAGGAACGGAGTACATGACTCCTAAACAAGACAGAAAGAGATACTACAAGTTCATATATTTATTCTGTCTCGGAACTTTACAAGTCGTGACTGCAGCCTGCAAAAGAAATCAGCAGCTAGCGCTGAGTGCCTGTGGAAGCAAAATAATTTTAATGTGTTTAGAGATTGCCCTTTTGGGTTTCAAACAATGAAAGCTCGATCATTTGAAATGCCATCGAATTGATTACTCAACAACTTATGCTACTGTACATTTGAACGTGAACAACCAAAACTTGTTTGGTAAATTTGTTTAATTTTTGGGAATACGTTTAGATAAATGCTACTAGATTGGTTTCACACAAAATAAATAGATTTTATACCCACTAACAAAAAAACAATAAATTTGGAATCCTTTAGTTTTGGTGCAATTAAAAAGGTAAAAGACAAAGAATTCTTTTTTTTTTCTCTATTATTGTTTTTCTAACCAGAAGACAGAGCGTGGCCAGGTCCTTACCCGCTGTAAAATTTCCCTATTAAGCAATAGCTACGAAGTAAGAAATTTAAATTGTCACCACAGTCCCATAAAAGTGCAACGAATCTTAGTTACAAGCTAATGGTAATATTAATTGAGACACCACTGGTAATATTAATTGAGACACCACTTCCGCAGTAAAAGACAAAGAAGACTTACTTGTACCAAGAAGTGCTTCTCTGTTTGCATTTGTTCCAAGAAATTTCTGTCGAATCGAATGCAACTTAGGGACAACGTCACCCATATTCATCCTTTCCCATGGAATTTCCACGGAACAAGCCACTCCAACTCCCAGTATCAAATTCAAGCATTCTCTGATTTTGAGACTTCTTCTCGGACTTTGACTGGACACATGATTTCTCCTTGTTTCCCCATTTTCTCCTTCTGACAGAAGAATAGGATCAAAAATGTTAATCACTTGTTCTTGCAAACTCTCTTTGGCGAAGTCATGAAGGGTAAAACCATCCTTGAACATTTCATCGGTGGGCTTTTTTCCAGTGAACATCTCCAACAACAGTACGCCGTAACTGTAGACATCGCCATACGTCGACACCTCGTTTCCTAAACCGTACTCTACATGGGCACATAACATATAATTGAATATGGTCAGTTTTTGTAATTAATTAAAAGTAGAAATTCAAAAG
This sequence comes from Myrica gale, assembly GCA_963930655.1. Classification (NCBI taxonomy): domain Eukaryota; kingdom Viridiplantae; phylum Streptophyta; class Magnoliopsida; order Fagales; family Myricaceae; genus Myrica; species Myrica gale. Next base: position 11,358,998 of record OZ005618.1, read on the forward strand.
AAAAGCGACCAATTAAACTCTAGTAAATGAGAAATACAAGATTTTCACCTGGAGCAGCATAACCCATTGTTCCTCTTACTCCTATGGAGCTAGAATGATTAGTAGAACCATCTTGGGTTTGTTTAAGAAGGAACCTTGCCAAACCAAAGTCACCTACCCGTGCAGTCATTTCTTCATCTAGAAGAACATTGCTAGGCTTGAGATCGCAATGAACAATCGATGTTTCACAATCATGGTGAAGATACTCCAATGCATTGGCAACATCTATGGCAATATTCATCCTTTGTATGAGAGTCAAATTCCTATGTCCTTGGGGAGTTTCATTTGTTCTTGGAGTTGAATGTAACCACTCATCAAGGTTGCCATTTACCATGAACTCGTATACCAGGGCCTTGAAATCGTTATCCTGATAGTCTGCACCTGAACACGCCGTTATAACCTTTACAAGATTCCGGTGTCTAATGTTTCTCAAAGCCTCACATTCAGCAAGAAAACTCTTCGATGCTCCGTGATGTGAAAGGTTGATTATTTTGACAGCAACCAGAAGTGCACCGTGATCATGAAGAATTCCCTTGTACACGGATCCAAAGCTACCTTCACCAATTAAATTAGTTGAGGAGAACCCATCGGTAGCTTTCAGGAGACTTTGGTAAGATACATTCAGAAGAAAATTCCCTAAATTACTTGAAGTATTTTCATTTATTTTCTTTTGTAAATAAACCAGCAGAAATGACACAATCAGAGCTATTACAAGAAGCCCAAAAAGTGCAGAGATCGTCAACTTGAATGCAAGCGTCAACTTCGGCCTCTTCCTGGATTTCTTGTATTCGCATTTTGGAAGCTGAAACTCAGTCTTGCCTCCGCAGAGTTCATTGTTTCCCATAATCGAGGTTGCAGTGGTATTCTTGAAAACTCCTTTTGTTGGTACTTCACCCTCGAAATGGTTGTAAGAGAGATTCAAAAATTGCAAGAACTTGAAACCTTCCAAGAACTTTGGAATTGTGCCGGACAAATTGTTGTTAGAAAGATCTAAAAGTTCAATAACTTGTAGTGCTTCCAAAGATGAAGGAATGGATCCTTCAAAGGAGTTTCTTCTCATGGCAAGAATCTGTAGTGTTACACAGTCGCCAAGAGTTGCTGGAATTTTACCGGACATCATGTTTTGAGAAACATCGAAATATTGAATATTTTTCCAGTTTCCTATTTCCATGGGGAGGACACCAGCGAATTGGTTCGCAGACAATTTGACATAGATGGGTGAGAATGAGAGACCGAACAGTTTTGGGGGTAAATAACCTCTGAGGTTGTTACCAGAAAGACTTAAAACCAACAAATTTCGACACTCGGCCAGGCTTGAAGGGATTACGCCAGAAAGGTTAATCTCATCTAAATACAACTTCAACAAAAGTTTTAAATTTCCCAAAGAAGGTGGAATGTTCCCTGACAAATTGTTTTTAGATAAATCCAAATATTCTAATTTCGAAAGATGTTCAATTTCGAGGGGAATACGACCTGATAATCTATTATCGTAAGCCGATAGGTACTCCAAGTTGATGAGATTTCCGAAACCTGGTGGAATACAGCCAAACATCTTATTTCGCTGTAGATCCAAAACTCTAAGAGTCTTTGAGAAGTTGCCGATGCAATCAGGTAGAACTCCGTCGAGGGTATTGAATGATATGCCCACTTGCCTTAGATTTGAGGCATTCATCAGAGAGCAAAGAAATCTGAGATCATCTCCCCCACCATTTCCAAGAAAGTTGCTGCTAATGTGAAACGTGTCCAGTCTCTGCAACATTTCCAAAGAAGGAACTTTTCCAGTTAGTTTGTTTTGTCCAAAATAGAGTTGATATAGATTTGACGCATTTGATATTGAAATAGGGATAGATCCGGTAAACTGATTCTTCCCAATCGAAAAGAACTCCAGATTGGGTAGGTTGATGCCCAAGTCCCAAGGGAGACTCCCTCGTATTTGATTAACTCCCACATCAAAAATCTTGAGAGAAGAGAGGTTAAAGATCGATGCAGGGATTGTGCCAGATAACTTATTTGAACTCACTCCAAAATGTATAAGTTTTTTCAGGTGGCCAAAAGAATCAGGAATGGCTCCCCCCAAATTGTTATAAAGAACATCGAATATTTCAAGAAACGACAAGTTCCCGAAGAAGGGTGGGATATTTCCTGTGAGATTGTTTGTGCGGATTATAAATACTTGGAGTTTGGACAAGAGGGAAAGTTGTGCTGGTATTTCTCCAATCAGCTGATTATAGTAAAGACCGATGCGGATAAGGTTGGTGCAACCGGATATATTGCTAGGAATTTGGCCGCTGATACTGTTGTTGTGCAATAGTAAATCTTGTAGTCTATGCAAACGCCCAACTTCTGGAGGGATTACATCTGTAAAGCTATTGTTGAACAGGGCTAGTACCCTCAAGAAACTCAAATTTCCAACGTGTGGTGATATGGAGCCCCCCAGATTTTGCGAGTACAGCTCCAGCCTAGTGACCCTCTGATGTCGGCGACCACATGTAACCCCTTGCCACCGGCAAAAGTGGACGCTATTATTCCAGGAGCTCGTAACACCCATTGGGTCGTGAGTTATCTTGGACTTGAAGTCGAGCAAGGCCAACATATCGGTCTCATTCCCTACACCGAGCACAAAGGTGATCAACAAGCCAAAGTAACAGAGGAAAACGAAAGCTTTGATACAAAGAGACCGGGATGCACAAGGAGCTAAAGGAAGTTGAGAAAGCCACATTACATGAATAAGGCTGAAGAAACAACGTTCTAGAACTGAAGAAGCTCAAGAAAAGCAAACTTATATACTGTATTATTAGGACGATTTAGACTGTATAGATGCTCATGTGATGGAAACAGAGTACATGAATGCAACAACAGAGCTACAATTTGGATTGTTTCTCATATATATATCAGAATGTCCTCATCATTCGGTCAACGGCTTTGTGCACCGGTTTGGGGCCAAGTCATTTAAAGGCATAATTAGAATGGGTGTTTCGATATTCCGGAAGAGAAAATTCCAAATGTATTCCAGAATCAGCTTATGAAATTTCCAGTGGTGCCAATCTGTTCAACTTACTACAAGTAGCTCTATCAGATTATATCATTAATAGATCACGAGGAAATCTATTGGAATAAATAGGGAAAACTCAAACTATTGATACTGGATTTACGAGCCGGTTCTGCAAAGAGATGCCTGTTTTGTCCACATCCCCGCAGACACCAAAAACGCACTGGTCACAGACACTCCTTACCTTCCGTGAACTGATTTCCTTGGCATCAGGAAAAATGAGTGGCGACAGTTCGGCAGCAGTCGGCACTGATGCCTGTCCTGTCACAGCAACCAATTTGTGCATTAGCATAGCTCGTGCTGCTGAACATGGCAGCATTGATATTTCCTTGGAAACTGCCGTCCTAGATTGGGCCTGAAGGTTGAAAAAGAAAGTGGCCTGCCGGTGCAACTTTTTAATCAGCGTTAGAACATTTTCTGACGGATCAAAAGCTGAGGAAACCAGGGGCATCGGCAAGCATGATTTCATAAAACGAATTGACTAATTCAATCAACTAATTACTGATTTAAATAATAGTACTATCATGGTACACAACTAATTGTCACATGAACCAAGAATAATACCTTGTAGGATGCGGTATTTTCGGCTAACTTTATTTTGCAGGTTTTGATGGCAGCCGGCAGAAGAAGTCAGCAGCCCCGAGTGCCTGTGGAAGCAAAATAATTTCATTGTGTCTAGAGATTGTGCTTTTGAGTTTCAAACAATGAAATGCTACGACGGTTGACACGAAATAAATAAATTATCTTCCAAAATTTCCAAATACGAGAAAGAGGAGAGGGAAGAAAAATAAGCCAATTATACAAGAGGAAATTGAAAGATGTAAGGAACTTACTAACCCAGCGTATTGCACTACTAAAAAATTGACTTATTTTTAGTGACAATGTTTTTGGTCACGAGCTCCCATAGCATAAGAGCGTCACAAAACAAAAAGTTTTTTGTGACTGATTGAATTTTGTCACTAGGACTTTTTAGTCATGAAAAAAATTTGTCACAAAAATTTTTAAGTGACAATTTCTTTTGTCAATAATTAGACGATCGATCATCCAGGTTCATAGACGATCGAACGACGAATTTCGTAGACGATAAAATGGTATATTTGACGATAGAGCAGCCAGTAGACAATCAAACGGGTATTAGATGATAGAATAGCAGCAGATGATCAAACAGGTTATTTGATGATAGAACATCGAAGTAGATTTTTTTTTGAAACATTAAAATTAAAATTAAAAACGAAAAGAGAATTTTGAATTAATACAAATAGAATACAAAATCGAATAATTCTTTACATTCATACATTTCAGAAAGTTAAAATAACAGTCATAATAAAAAAAATAAAAAAAAACTACAATAAACATAACTTTTACAAAGACACATATTATGTTTCTCTACTCTATGCTGCCAAGCATAATTTCTGCACTAAAAATATTCTGTTCCCTGCTCTATGCACTACAAGAAACTTTGGTTTGGGTGGCATATTTTCGAATTGTCACAATCAAAACAGTTTGGGCGAACATATAACTCATTCGAATGGATATTCTCTGTTTTGAATCTTATGTGACAAAATTTGAAATTTCATCCCAAAAAACAGTTCGAACGGTATTATTTGTTTCAAGCCTTTTGTGACAAAATTTGAATTTTGTCACTAAATGTTATTTTTTGTGACAAATTTTATTTTGTCCATAAAGACTACATTTTGTGGCACATTTTATTTGTCATTACTAAAGGGTGACTTTTTTTTTTGCCACACATTTTTGTTACTCATAGATTTTCTGAATAATTATTTTTATCCATTTGAAATTACTTTTCTGAAATTCAAAGGCATGTTTAATATTATTTCAAATAATGTACTCCAAGTTCAACAAGAAAATAAGTAAAGATTCCAAGATTAACAAAATAAAATGAAATATATTAAGTAGACATTATTCAAATTAGAATAAAACAAAACATCAATATGCCTATTGTTCAATTAAAAATTAAAAGTAAATTGTTCCTGATCTAAATCCCTTCAACGGGTGAAATTGGTTCATTTTCAATATCGCTCCATCTTCTGCGTCATATGTTCCATTATTGCTCAATCACATATTTCGACCCTGAAATTCAATAGTAGAACATAAATTTTTTATAAACAAACAACAGGGTTACAGAAAAATCAAAGACAAATGCAAGAAAATATAGCTAGGAAGTAGAAAGTCCTTTTAAGCAATACATAAACAACATGGCAGTTTGACAACACTGACAGCCTAAAGTTAAACAATATCTCGATCGACCATCGTCACTACAACTACAGGAAATAAGCACATCTCAATTTGTAAATTCCTTCCATCTCCACCCTTGAATACAACCATCATCACCACAACTACAAGACAAAAAAAAAAATACAAAATGACATATTTTAATTAGAACCTCTTTAGATCAACTTGCATGTATAACCAATAACTCACATGCACTACAAGAAAAACGACGGGTGTCAAAAAAAATTTCCCAAAGTGCTAATTTCGTCAGCAAAGGTTTTGGGTGACAAAAACGAGTTGTCATCCAGTTTATCACTAAAGCCCATCAGCCACATCCGAACGACTATAGACAACCGTCAGAATAGTACTTCGTTGAATACGAACCAAACAGTGTACTTTGATGACACAAAGAAGACAAAAAAATTCAAAAGTATTAAATTGAAATGCATGAAATTGAAAAGTAAACATGCAGAAGGTTTTACCTAAAGTTGTTTGAGAGATCTTGAAGTAAAGCTCGAGCGGGTAGTGAAAACTTTTGAGAGAAAATTTTGAGAGAAGAGAGTGAAAGTTTGATTGTGACAAAGGATGGTCGGTTAAAAGATATAAGCCGACGTCTACATGCTTTCACAGGCATTGAACGCCTTTCAACGATTAGATTCACACATGGCCCAATCAAATTCAACTTCAACTTCATTACGTTCGTGAAGTTTTGCAACGCGGAACCTCACGATTCGCGAAAATTTGTATATGTGCGAATATGTTTTCCGCGTCCACAAGGTGTTATTTTTTGACATTAGAACTCTCATTTGTACGTCCAGATGGGATTGAGTGTTAATGACAATTTTTAATTTCTCACAATGTGCTAACAATTATTATTCGTTAGGTAATGTTTGTGGGGACGATGTAAAATTGATGTATGATCGGTCTCATCGCCACTCAATTACGACGATTTGGAATTTGTCACCTAGCGAAGCATCTGAACAGTTTGGTTATGGGTCTAGATGGAAACTAAGTATTTGTGACGATTTTTATCGTCACTCATTCGCGACGAGGTGTATCTTGTCACCCCAGAAATTTGTCCGAACAGACAGTTTTGAGAGCTGTCCGGACGATTTTGGCATTCCTGAATGATTTTGGGTGACAAAATTAATGTTTTGTCATGGAAAGCCACTTTAGGTGACAAAATTTAGTTTGACACCCAAAATTTTGTAACCTAAAGCTAATTTTATTGTAGTGAAGTGACGTAGATTACTTAGCCCAAGTTCCACGACAACCAACGCTTTCGAACAACAACGAACATATATTTCATAGATCGCAAATCTTTTTAAACCACATTTGAATTATAAATAAAATAGCTTAGTAGGAAATTTCGCAACCTCTAAACAAAATTGAAGTAATTATTTCTACCCAAATCTGTTACCCTAAACGTTTTTAAATTGCACTAATACAAGCATACAAAACTAGTTCCAAAATGACATTCAGGCAGAGTTGGACAGATTAAGAAATGCACCCTCATATAACCAAATGTTCCATAATAATTACCATTTTAATTTTGGAATCCCTTTTTCTCATTTGTTTCCTAGGCATTGAGTTCTTCATGCCTATGAAGAACAACAACGCCCCAAACATTGCCGAATTATGCAAAACAGAAAAAAATAAACAATTAACTAAAAATTCAAATCAGGCAAAGAGAAAAAGCTAATCCCCCCAAACCCCCTTTCCTTAATTCTTTTTCCCAGGTACCTCCAGGCAACAAGCCAGATCAAAAGTCAAAAAGGTTCTAACCTATGTAAACTTCTGAAAAAGTTGAGTATATTCTTTCTTCTCAACATCCTAGTTATTTTTTTATAAGTAAGAAAAGCTTTCTTGAAAAAACAAAAAGAGGTAACAAGACAAAGCGGTATACTGAAAACCTACTCCAAACAAGCTACAAAGCTAAGAAAATCAGTAAAATCAGCAAAAAGGAGAGCCTAAAACAGCATTGGCCCAAAGAAAAAGGGAACTCAACAACAAACCCTTTAACCCTTCTAAAGAAAAGAAAGAGTTCTCAAGACATCTCTCATTTCTCTCCAACCAAATATCCCACCAAATGCACAAAGGGATCATCTTCCTCACCCTTGAAGCAAGAGGGTTGATGTACTTCCTCTTCCCACCAAACAACACCTCAATCACCCTAGAAGGCATAACCCAACAATAATTCATAATGCAAGCACATGAGACCATAAATCCCTATCGACATCACAATGTAGAAGAATATGATCTACCGATTCCCCATTGCAGCTACAAAGGTAGCACCAATCAAGTAAGCAACGACCCCTTCTCCTCAAATTGTCAAAGGCCAAAATTCTCGCTTGTGCCACCTCCCATATGAAGTAGGACTTCCAAATCTGCCTCCACGGAAAAGACATAATGGGGCTACAAGAAAGAATCCCATACATCGATTTCACCAAAAAAATGCCATTCTTGGTACCCATCCAGTGCATCTTATCTTCAGCCCCACTCCTTAAAGGCTTGGAATAAAGAAGATAATAGAAAGTTGAAAAAACCTCAACTTCTCAATCATTTGCATCCCTCACAAACTGAACATTCCAAGCACCCAAACCAGCATTCCCCACCCAATAATCTGCCACCCAAGCATCCTAATTTCTAGCAATAGAAAAGAGGGACGGGAAGACATGCTGTGAGACCCCGATTTTCTCCTACGTAATTTCTTATGTATTATCTTTTATTTTCCAATGTAATAGCTTTTATTTCTTCATGGGGCTATGTTTTTGGCCAATGTATGGCCTAATCCTTATGTTATGGTATTTCGATTAAAATGAGATTTTATTTCATAAAATCTCTTTAAATAATTTTAATGTCATTTTATGCAAGTTTAAATTATATTTATTTTAGGAGCCGAAATTTCAAGTAAGTTTCTCTCTTACAAATTTATATTTTTCATTTACTTAATATAATTCATGGACCATAAATTTTGAATTATGATTTAATAATTTCTTTGTATAAGCCGAAATTGATTAATAGATTAAATGATGAAATTCTTTTGAATACATGGATTGAATATTTTTATAGCTTTCATATGTGACATGTATTATTACCATGTGGCCTATATTATTAATAGAATTTCCATTTGAATATTCTATGATAAGCTATGTATTCATGTGATAAGTCTAAGAGAAGATTTAATGATAAGCACACTTGCTTATCATAGTGATAAGCAAGCATGATAAGTTAGGGAACTTTTAGAGTGATAAGGCCTTGTGATTATTGTAGAGATAGGTTAGGGCCATTATCACATGATAAGATATTATGCTTATGAGGTGATAAGCTATTGGAATGGATTAGATAAGCAAGAGAGCTTATAAAGTGATAAGTTAGATGAGAGAGAAAACCAAGTTGAAAGTTGGTTGCAATTTAATGTGGAAGTAACTATGTTGGTTGAAAAGCAACCAAACTAAGCAAAGGGCAAGGCATTTACGTGAAAGGGGTAGAGGTGAATTTGAAAAGCCATAAAGTGAGGCCATGTGAAGTGTAAGAAGGTGTAAGTTGTGTAAGAGTGATGAGACAACACATAATTGTAAAAGAGAAGAGAAAAAGCAAGGGAGAAGGGAAATGTCGATGGATGCATGTGAAGAGAGAGAATGAGGAAATTCAATACAAGCTTTGCTAAGGAGACAAGGAAGTGATGTGAGAGAAGAGGTGAAAAGAAATAAAAGAAGAGAGAGAGAGATGGAACCCAAGCTTGGTCGGCAAACACCCCCCCCTTCACCACTTTTCATTTCAAATTTCTCTCTTGTCAATTCACTCTCTCAAGCTTTATGTCATAGCCTTAGAGTTGCCTTGGGAGACTCAATCTCTCACCTCTCTCTTGCAAATGCCATGACCGAAATTCACATCTCACCTCACACTCCAATTCTTCCTCATTTGGCCGAACCCCTCATTGCTCTCAACTCTCTCCCATTTTCAAGCACTTGGCCGAACCATCCCCTAGAGTTCAAGGTTTGTTCCTTTTTCATCTTGCACCTAAACCACATTCTTCTAGCTTACCAAATCCCATTCTAAAAGCCAAGTTCAAATCTCTCTTATTGTTGACAAAAATCTCTCTTGGTGCAAACATAATCCTTCCTTGAAAACCTTAGCCATTTAACATCATTTCTCTTCAAAGCCTACCATGTTCTCTTAACCACCATAGAACTTCCTTTTAATCAAGCTTGGACACTTCTAAGGAGGGTGGACCGAATCTTTGAAGGAAGTAAAGTTAGGAGAAGTTGGTAAAGGTAGAGGTAAGTTTGATTCCATTGATGATCTTGCCTTAAGTTTCACAAGTACTAACCAAAGGTATTTTATTTTCTAGGTGCTCAAGCTTGGATAGTCAACAAGGTAAGAATAATGTGATGTTGTTGGTTTAGCATAAGTGACCGAATGAGTTATGTGTAGATCTTGAAGTTTAGGTCGTAATGTGCCTTGATGTTGTTAGATCTTGGATGCTTAAGAACCCTAGGTTGTTTACATGCTAGATCTAACCATGGAAACCTTAGATCTAAGGTTGTATGTAAAGAAAAATGCAAATGAAGAACAATGCATGTTAAGGAAGCTAGATCTAGGTCTTGATGTGTTGGTTTGATGAAAGTTGATTATTTTGTTTAGATCTATGGATGTTAGTGTGTATAAAGTGTGGATCTAATGTTGATGGAATTATTTGATGAAAAGATTAAGTGTATGCATGCTAGATAGGTCACAAATGCAAAGGATATGCATGTTATAATTTTTAGCATGAAAAAAGGTGATATTTTGAGGTATGGCCGAATATGATATGCTTAGAATTTTATGTATAGTTTTGTATATGTTTAAATCTGGACATTGGCCATGATATGTGCAAGATTTATGACCCCAATGCATGGTAGATGATTATGTTAAGTATTAGATGCATGCATATTGAAGGAAACAAAAGAAACTTAATCGTTTGGGTGAAAATATGAGTTGGCCGAAAGCTATACATTGTATTGGTGCCTTGACTTATAGACATTAGGTTGTGAAATTGTTGAATGGAGGATGGGATCACCATTGGAGTAAAAGTTGTGACTAATTGGTGTATAAAATAGTGATGGCCGAATGTTGTAAGAAATTATAACCCTAAGTGCAATTTATAAATAAATGGATTATCATTGTTGTGATAGATATAGAAATTAGGGTTTAATCTAGTGGAACAATTATTGAAGAACCATGATCTTTTAATAAATTATTATTTGGAACCCTAGTTAAGTTTTACTCAGGATCAATTGAGGTTTAAGTCCAAGTTAAGATTTAATCGTGAATAATTTATTAATAGTTTGATATAAGGTTTTAATGGAGTACGTTTAATAAAAAGAGACTTAGGTTTAATTCTAAACCTGTGAGTATTAATTTAACCCTAATCGAGGCATGTACGTGGATAAATATATTTTTATTTCAATAAAAATATTAATGATTTAATAAACTAAGTTTTGAATATTGTTAAGGAAAAGAATAAATAAAATATTTTTAAATGATTAAATGAATTTCAGTGATATATATATATATCTTTGGTTGATGACCGATTTCAAAAATGAAAATATTTAATGATTGCATACTATTCTTAAAGTCTAAAAAATATTTGAATCGCTTGTAGGCGATCCACGTGTCTGTATACACGACCAAAGAAGACCAAGTGTAAGTGGATACTGTAAGTGGACAGTAAGTGTTCTTTTTCAAAACTGGAATGACACGCTGCATCGTTTCATGAACAAGCATGAATTTTAATCAAGCATGACATGACATGTGCATTGCATGAAATTTTTCAAGAGGAAAGTTTATGCAATGATTTTTATGGAAAGACTATGAGAAGTTTTATGAAACGATAAGTTAAGTTAAGGGGCACTGGTCGGTACCGTACCATTAAGGTGGACTCCCATACCGAAGGACAAATGTGAGAAGGATGGGTGAATCCACGAGGCTGTGCAAACCACACTGAAGGACATTGAGAAGGTGTGGTGCCTCCAAGGGTCATGCCTAGCCACTGAAGGACATTGAGAAGGTGCGCTAGCTGACCGTATGTAAGGTCTCCAAGGGAATTCGGGGACGGTTCCGAAGGGAACGCACAACCCTGACTTCAGGGGTTAAATGGAGCGAGCCCACAAATAAGAAATATGAAATGATTATGAAAAGGCCAAGAGTGGCAAAAGTATGAATAAGAAAGATTTTCAAGGGCCAAGGGCCGATTTCACGATCAAGCATGAAAGAGATATTTTCAAGGGCCTGGGGCCAACTTCAAGCAAGAGCATATGCATTTCCATGATCATGCATGTGCATCACGAATCAAGTTTATTCTCTTTCATAATTATGCAAGTACAAGTCAAGAGCATGTTTTAAGTTTTATGTCTTTCCCTTACTGAGTCTTTTTGACTCACGTTTTTAAAATTGTGTCATTCCAGATGCCTCAGGTGAAGAGAGTCAGGAGGACTATCTGACCTAGAAGCCCAAGAATTTATGTTTCATACTTTTGATGATAGTGACTTGATCGTCACTAACTGGCTTGATATGTGATATATATATGTTTTGTATGAACTTAATGAGAACCCTAATTATGTAAGTTTAGCTCGAACCCCTCGCGATCCTGTACGTTTCCGCCGTAATCAAGTAAAACAATAAGTAAGAACGCTGGAGCCATCCGGGGGATAGCTCGCGGCTGTCACGGTCCCTGCGGGATGCCGTTCGGGGCGTGAAACATGCCTCAAAGGTCTCTCCCCACACCAAAGGCCACTCCAAAAGCGAACTCTATTACCACGACAAACCTCGAACCTGATGAAGTGGCTAAAAGGATCCCACCTTTTTGCTAATAAACCTTTAAAGACCAACACCATAAATCCTTCTCGTCTTAGGGGTTCTCCACCCACCCAACTCATTCCCGAACTTCTCCACTATAACATTCCACCACAAACTATTACTTTCAAAAGAAAAGAGTCACAACCACTTCCCAAGAAAAGCCTTATAGAAAGTGATCAGGCACTTAATACCCAACCGTCCTTGCCTAATGGGACAACAAACCTTCTCCCATTTAAGTAAGTGAAACTTATGCGCAGTTTCATTGATACCTGCACAAAAAGTACCTTTGTAACTTTTCCAATCTGCAAGCCACAACCGAAGGATGGGAGATTATCAAGAGTAGACTTGATCAAAGTGACTCTACCACCTTTCGAAAGATAGCTTCTCTTCCATCCAGCCAACCTCTTCTCAGTTCCCTCAATGGTTTCATTCCAAATATGAATGCTTTTGAAGCGAGCGCCCATAGGGAAACCAAGGTAAGTGATAGGTAAAGAAGCAAACATGCAACCCATAATATCAGCCAAGTCTTGGACATTGCCCACCACTCCAATGGGAATAGCCTCATCTTTTGAAACAATAATATTAAGGCCAGACACCGCCTCAAAACAATGTAAAAGACAATGAAAGTTGCGAAACTAGCTCTTCCCATACCCACAGAAAAATAATAGTGTTATCTGCGAAGAGCAAATGAGAGATACTCACCCCACCATTGCCAACCGTGAAACCCTCAATGGATCCCACCTCAACCAACCTATGCAACATCCTACTGAGAACTTCCATAAAAATAATAGATAAAAAAGGTGAGAGGGGATCACCTTAGCGCAAACCACGAGAACCACCACAGAAGCCTTTAGGAGATCCATTCACCAAAATAGAATATTTTGAAGAGCTACAGAACTCCATCTATCTACACCACTTAACTCCAAAGCCACACCTCTGCAACAAGTAAAGGATGAGGCTCCAATTTAAGTGATCATAAGCCTTATGTGCTTGCAAAGTATTGCATGCAAATTAATATGTAGCCTAGAATCAATGCACTTACTCACAATTAGAACTGAATCCAAAATCTGTCTATCCTCACAATGATATAGATGTCATATTGTTGAGCAACATTGTAGAAAAGTCAAACCAATGATTAATGAGTTAGAGGCGGGGAGTAAGACTTTTCAGATCCTTGTTGACTCACTTTATTCTAGACTGAGATACATGGTAATGTACAAATAGGTCTACACTCGTTGTGCCTCTATAAGATAGAATGATGGACTTCGTCATTGAGATGATGACCTTAAGTGGACGAGTGGGTGCAATGTTAGAATACATGCATTGAACCGGATCAAAGATGAATACGTTCTGGAAATGATCACTAATGTAGATAATGATATTCAATACAATTAGCTAATATTTTCCTTAGACCTGAGAGAGTTATGCAAGTTTGCTTGTGCTTTGACTAAGTCATTTGGTAATGATCTTCGTAGATCAAATATTACAGTTAATGTTGGGCCTTGTGCATAGTAAGTGAATTTGTATAATTGCTAGATGTGGCATTCACTAGTCTCTTGATGGGGCAGTATATTCATGATGTTTGTATATTATTGGGCTCAAATAAAAACGTTGCACAACGAGATTTTGTGAAAAGTGTTTTCACAATTATTTCGTATATAATATATTAAGTAAATATTTGCGAAAATGATTATGGAAAATTTTGGAAGTCCAACAACGTACAAACTGAGAATTAAGAATTATATGAGCTAGGAATTTAATTAGTGATATTATTTTGGTCCTATTTAGCTCATGTGGAATATAGTATGGTGGAAGAATAAATAAGCATATAATTGTTAGCAAAATGGACATGATGATAATTTGTAGAAGCTCATACATTCGGATTACTGAATATAAGAGGGATAATGAAAAAGAGTATTTCATGATGATCCAACGACCGAAATTTGAGGTCCTTAAAGATCCCACAAATAAGCACAGTTGATTTCTGAGTCAGCCATTATATATAGCACAAAAACTCATTTGTGAAAAAAATGAATTCATTTTGAACTTGAGATTTTCTCTCTCTACAAGAATCTCTCTCAAACCTGTGTGAGTGGATCTGAGGGAGGTAGCACGATTGAGGTGTTTTGATCCAACAATCCTTTCCACTACGATCTCGCGTTCCAACAAGTGGTTTCAGAGCGCCAGATGTGTGAAATCTCATAGTTCCATAGTGTTTCTCTCTCTAACTTTCACACGTGTTTTTCGTGATTCGTTGAATGGATGTTACGAATCTGATGGTTGGAAAGTTTTTATGTACCACGTGTGAATTGTGTTTCGATTTGCATGTGGGATCCACGCTTGAGAAAAGTGAGAATCGGACAAAAAACAAAGAAAAATATGTTCTTTGTTCGTGCATTTTTCACTTTGGAGAGAATTTTTGTGATTTGTTGAGATATGTTATATCTGATAATATGTTGGGTTGAGATTTGGTTGTGGAAAAACATGTAATCAGGCTGTTGTGGTTGTGATTTTTCATTGAAATTGTTGTTCCCAATAGCTTAAATCATAAGGAGAGAGAAAGTGTTTTTACTCTCCATCCGGTCACAACCAGCCCCCGGTGGTGGCTCAGCTGGCCGGGCACCATGCCTGGTGGTTCCACGCAAAGTTAGCTGCGGTCGTTGACGTGGCTTATCCCGAGAAGGGTACAGGGCTTGAGATGGGAGGACATTTGGCCTCGTCGTACTGTTAGGTGCCGCTGGGAGTTCTCCAACAGACTTTGGGGCCAAGCGGTGCCCAGGCATAGAGATGCCTGGGTCGCACACTTGCAGGGAGGGTAGGGCAACAGTTGTCCTACAGGGCCCAGCCCAATAGTTGGGTGGGAAAGAAGTAAAAGGGGAGAGGGGAAGCGCACTGGCTGGGTCCAATTGGGCAACCCATGCCCGGATGAGATCTAGGCCATGGCAGCCCATGTAGGGCTTGGGCCACGGGTTGGATTCGGGCCAATTTCCCAGCCAGGTCCAGGTTTGACTCGGAGTACGACCTTGATCTGGTCTGGTTATAACCCGAACCACTATCCACCACCGACTGAGTAGGACCCAGACCGGTGGGTCTACGGGTTGGATTCGGGCCAGTTTCCCAGCCAGGTCCAGGTTTGACTCGGAGTATGACTTAGATCTGGTCTGGTTATAACCCGAACCACTATCCACCACCGACTGAGTAGGACCCAGACCAGTGGGTCAACGGGTCAACCGGTTAAAGCGGTTGACCTTTGACCATCCCGGTTTGACCAATCCAAAAAAAACCTTTTTTTACAGATTTAATATAAATGTTAAATGATATTATGTTACAAAAAAAATTAAATCACATGGCCTTCCATTGTTGGTATTTGGGAATTTTATTTTATTAATGATCGGTTAAACTAAAATAGTCAGGTCCAATTGTTGATTTTATAATTTTTCCTCCGTACTTCTTGCGAAGATAAGTGAGTGTGTATGAGTGGTGGGGGTGTTGACTAACCAAATAAACATGTCCAATAAAATAGTAAAGATGATGTTTATGTTGGTGGCCAAAAGAAATGTCACGAATCATGGAGAAGGTAGAATCAATGACTGAAAAATGTTTGTTTGTGGATGACCATGAAAGATCAACTGGTTATTATTTTTATAACCAAAAGAATCAAAAGTAATTGTTAGTTGGAAGGAGATATTCTTGGAAGATAATATTGATGATGAAAGGGATATAATTGAACCCACTGATGAGTCTGAAAAGTTCAGAACTCAAGAGCCTTGACGCAGTAAAGAATTCGTGAACCTTCAGTTAGATATAACATGATAAATGAGATTTATCAAATGTAATCGGAATGGTTGGATGATGATCCATATACTTACAAAGAGGCTATCAGTGACAATGATGTAGCACATTGAAAGATAGCAATGGAATTATAAATGGACTTCATGTACTCCAATGAGGTCTCGACCCTTTTTGATCAACCAGAATGTATCAAGCCTATAGGTTGTAAATGAGTATTCAAACTTTTTAACGTGTAATGGACATCCCCATTCTCTCAAGTGTTTCAGACTTCACTTTGTGCCAGTCCATAACTCATATGGAGTATTAGGAACTAACTTAGTGGATATCCAGTTTAGAATATAAACAGCTGTCTCTAAGGCATAACCCTAAAATGAAACAGGTAATTGTGACATGCTCGTCTTTGACCGAACCATATCTAATAGTGTTCGGTTTATTCTTTCTGTAACATCATTATTTTGTGGCGTAGCAGGGGGAGTCAACTGAGATATGATGCATTTCTCTTTGAGATGAGTTTGAAAATCTCCTGAGAGATATTCTCCTCCTCTATCAGATCAAAGTATCTTAATACTCATTTCCAGTTAATTCTTAACTTCACTTTGAAACTCTTTGAACTTTTCAACGGATTCAGACTTGTGTCTCATCAGGTATACATAACTATACCTAGAATAATCATCAATGAAACTAATGAAGTATAAGAACCCTCTTCTGGCTATGTGGTTAAAAGAACCACATACATCAATGTGAGCTAACTCTAACAACTTTTGGCTCTAGTTCCTTTTCATTTAAAAGGATTCTTTGTCATCTTTCCCTACAAGCAAGGCTCACAAATTAGGTATTGCTCAACCTTCAAAAGGTCTAACAACTCATCTCTTACTAATCTATTGATCCTATCCAGATTAACATGACCAAGTCTTGGATGCTACAAGAAAATGATATTTACATCCCTCTTCCTTTTGAGAGTTTTCACACTGGTATCTGCATCATTCTCTATATTATCTATAAAGTCTACAACATTTTCCAAGATATAAAGAGCATCCAGCATAGTACCAGAAGAGAGAAACTGATTGAGAAACTTAATAACAAGTTTAGTATTAAAGACAAGAGAATATCCAGATATTCCAAGTTTTGAAACAGAAATTAAGTTTCTACGACATTCCGGTACATGTACACAATCTTCCAAAGGTAAAAATTTGTTCCATTTTAGACTTAGGTGAAAAGTTCCTATGGCGGTCGCTGCAACACTTGCAGTCGTCCCCATCTTTAGGATGACTTCCCTTTCAACTAGTCTCTGGGTTTCTTTAAACCCCTACAACATATTGCAAATATGAGACATTTTGCCTAAATCGACACGCTATGAATTTAATGCACAGTCTACTAAATTCATTTCAAAGACAAACAAACATTCAACAAGTTTCTTTTGCTTCAATGTAGCAAGATACACGCGACAATGCCGTATCTTGTTCACTCTTGCCCTCCTTCTTTGCCTTCGAGGTAGGCTGAGATCTCTTATTTTTCTTAAATTTGTTCGCTTTGGGTTTGAATTCCGTGGAAGAACTGCCTTTTGACTTGTCCATTATCATTAGAGAACCTTTCTCTTTTTTGATAAGTTCTTCAGCTGCTTGCAACATATTGTGCAACTCTGACAAAGTCACAAGCATCTTGTACATATTATAATTTAACAAGAATTGGTTGAACGATTTAGGCAGAGAAGCCAATACCATGCCAACCTTGGTCTCGCTGTCAATTTCCGCACCCAATGTCTCCAATTTTGTGATGAAAGCTACCATCTTCAGCAATTTCATCACTTACTAGCGTGCATAACGACTTTGCTCTCCAAAGAGCTCCTGGAGATATACACGTATCTCCTTTGCTGTCGCTATGCCTCACATTTCTTTTGCAACAAGTTAGACATAGATGCCAACATATAACAGCGAGCTAGTTCATCTACCTCATGCCACTTTTAAAAAATAACTCTTTGTTCTTGTGCAGCATCAGCCAAGGCAAGTTGAGGGGTCTCCTCTCTGAGGACATGAGCTATTTTATCCACAGTGAGTACTAACATAAGATTTCTCTTCCAATCAAGGAAGTTTGGCCCAATCAGTTTGTTATCATCTAGGATTCTAGATAATGGGTTAGATATCATGAATCTGCAAAATATAAGAAACAAAATTCACAAGTATATTAACAATCAATTAGCAGAGAGATTTTAATAGCTAATGGTACCTCCCATTGAAACACAACAATCAAACAAAAAAAACATAATATAACATTTATATTCAATGTTTGCAGTGGGTATTAAGAACTTTCAACGTATGTGCACATTGTCATATTTTAGTAATCATGGCACAACTTATAAAAGCAAGAAGAATCTACTTATCATGATCATATCATATGTTGTATATCATACATATACAAATTTCATGCTTATTTATCCTTCCACCAAACTATATTCTACATGAGCTAAAAAGACCGAAATAATATCACTGATTAAATCCCTAGCTCATATAATTCTTAATTCTCAGTCTGTACCTAGTTGGATTTCCAAATTTTTCCAAAATCTTTTTCAAAAATATTTACTTAATATATTATATAAGTAAAAACCGTGAAAACACTTTTCACAAAATCTCGCTACACAACATTTTTATTTGAGCCCAACAATATACAAATATCATGAATATGCTGCCTCATCAAGAGACTAGTGGATTCCATATTGAGCAATTACACAAATTCACTTAGTATGCACAAGACCCAACATTATCTAGAATATGTGATTAACTTAGTCAAAGTACAAGCACACAATAAACAAACCGGCATAACTCTCTCAGATCTAAGGACAACATATGCTAATTATGCTAAATATCATTCTCTACATTAGTGATCGTTTGCAGAAGGTGTTCATCTTTGATCCGGTTCAGTGCATGTACTCTAATATTGCACCCACTCGTCTGTTTAAGCTCACCACCTCAATGAAGGAGTCCATCATTCTATTTTATAATGGCACAATGATGTAGACCTACTTGTACATTATCATATATCTCGGTCTATAATAAAGTTAGTCAACAAGGATTTGTAATTAAGTAGTCACGGATAATTATATTCCACCTATGATAAGAGATTTGCTAACGATAGAGAAAAATGTTGAAACCTCTAAGTATATCAATAGAAGGGAAAAAGTACCGATACCAATATACAATTGTATAACTTGTCTTTATCTTTCTAGGGAACAAACTTCCAACTATTGTAGCTTATATCAGCAAAATCTCTCACTAAATATGTCACTCTCTTGATACATATCCTTCCATTTTTTCCTGTAAGTCCCTTCACCTTAATCATGTAGGGGGCCGCCACCCATTGGATTGGAGGAAAAAATTTTTTACATGTATTATTATTTTTTAATATATAAGTTGGTCTGGGCCTATGAGCCCGATCCCCATAGGCCCAAACCAACCCTGTAGCGCCTGGGCCTTTGGGAGCCCGACCCCCATTGGCCCAGACCATCCAAAGATTTTCCTAAGGGCCCAGGCCCTTTTATTTTATTAACCGGCAGAGGGTGAAACGACGTCGTTTCACCCTCTGCCTTAAAAAAAAATGCAAACGGGAAAACTCGATCTCATTCTCTCTCGACCACACACTCTCTCTCTCTCTGGTTTCTCTCTCTCTCTCGTGATCGCCCACCGCCACACGGCCGCACCGCACCAGTCACCACCGTGCCCACTGCGCCGATCGCCCACCCCCACTTGCGCCACATGGCACTGCAGGTCCGCAGCCTGCGTAGTCCCACTGCCCAGTGCCCGCCCCTGCACCGCAGGTCCGCGCCGATCGCCCACCACCCCCTCGATTCATCTTGGAAGAAGTGTATGTTGAGCAACCACCAGCTTTGAAGATAAAAAAAACTTTCAAATCATGTGTACAAGCTCACAAAGGCACTTTATGGCTTGAAACAAGCACCTCGAGCATGGTATGAATATCTAAACTCTTTTCTCATTGAAAATGGTTTTTCACGAGGTAAAGTTGATGCTACTCTTTTCACTTAAGAAAAAGATAATGATTTATTATCGGTTCCAATTTATGCTGATGATATTATTTTTTGATCTACTAATGAATCCTTGTGTCAAGAATTTTCTCAAGTTATGCAAGGTGAATTTGAGATGAGCCTCATGGGAGAATTGAACTATTTTCATGGTTTTCAAATCAAGCAATGCAATGAGGGAATCTACATCAACCAAGCAAAAAACACAAGAGATCTTTTCAAGCATTTCGGTATGGACCAAACCAAAACCGATGTATGATTGACTCCTTACTCTATCTTACCACTAGTAGACCTGATATAATGTTTAGTGTTTGTATGTGTGCTAGATTCCAATCTTGTCCTAAGGAATCTCATCTCCTTACGGTTAACATGATTTTAAATATCTTATTGGCACTCAAAATCTTGGTTTGTTTTATCCCAAGAGTGCTGAATTTAATTTACAAGGATACACGGATGCGGATTATGTGAGATGTAAAATTGATAGAAAGAGTACTAGTGATACTTGTCAATTTCTTGGACCCTCACTAGTCTCTTGGTGTTGTAAGAAACACCAATCCCTGTGGGCAATTGTCTCGTGGTACTTGTCAAATTTCTTAGTCTCTTGGTACTTGTCAAATTGATAGAAAGAGTACTAGTAGTTGGTGTTATCAACTACGGATAACACAATTGGAAGATTTTAATCTTCATTACTCTTTTATTTCAATAAAGTGTCACAACACCAGTGCAATTAGTCTTACCAAAAATTCAATTCAACACTCTAGGACAAAACATACTGAGATTAATCCTCATTTTATTCGAGATCATGCTAAAAAAGGGGATATTGTTCTTGAATTCATAAATACCGACTTTCAATTGGCGGATATTTTCACAAAACCCCTTAATGAGGATAGATTTTGTTTTATTTGCCAAGAAATTGGAATGAGATTTCCTCCAGATTAAATTGTTGATATGTGTTTGATTTGTGATATAAATTGTGTTAATGATTGCATTGGACATGTTCTTATATGTGTTTAAATTGCTATCTATGTGTTTCCTTTAAAAATTATACTTGTTCCTTGTGAAAACTATATATGTATTCTTTTTACGTGCCATGTGTCAACACTTGTTAAAACAAGTGTCAATACTTATATTTTTTCTTGACTATTTTCACTGGAGAAGTATGTGTCGACAACATAAATTCATGTGTCGACACATAAGCGTCCCTCCTGGGAGCCCCTTTAAATCTTGTTCTGGAACATGTGCAATGTCTCGACACATTGAGGCAATGTGTCGACACATCTTTCGAGGCACACGTGTCATATTTAAACTCTTTAGAGCAAATGAGTCGGCATTTTACTTCCCTCCATCTCACATACCTCACTTTCTCTACCAAATGGCGTGAAACTCTCTCTTCCCCACAAACCTCTCTTACCATCTACCCTCTTCGAAAAATCCACTGTCGACAGCCTTCAATCTCCTCACCACGTCTCTGCCGCAATGTCTTCCAGCCGTTCCAAGCATCCCTCTCGTCAAACGTCATCTTCTGTCACTTCTAGGGCACGGAAGAAAGGGAAAAGCATTGAGGAACCCATTCTTTCTACAGAGGCTACATCTACAAGTTAGGGCTATGCAAAAATCGTTTTGTGCAAGATTTCGAGAATAGGAAAGTAATTGTTGGTTATTGGGCTAATTTTAATTGGTTTATTCAGAGTGTTTTGATTTTAAGGAGATGCTTGAATATCAGGGTGGGGTGTTCTTCTGAATTTGAAAGTGGATTGCTTTGTGTATTTGGTAAAGTTAATTTATGCAAACTTTCAATATTCAAAATCTAAGGATGCCAATAGCTATGTGAATGGGAAGCAAGTAGACCTGTTGGTTGCTTCATTAAACGCCCTGGTCTCTACCCCTAATGGTGGAAAGAAATTCCTTGATGCATATAGTTGGATGGGTATGTTTGAGGTGGAGCCCATTGATATTCTTACTGTCATGTTGGATAATCCAACCCTAGATGAAGTGATTATACCTACTGACAGTGATCTATCGATTCATAGATGAATTTTGCATCATATGGTTTGCAATATTATTTTTCCAAGGCTGGAAAATTTGAGTACATTAGATTCTTAGAATTATTTGTAATGTACTGCTTGATTACTCGAACCCATATTGATCTTGGTCATCTAATGGTCAATCACATGAAATCTGGTACTGAGAAGAAAAAGCAAGGGCTCCCTTATGGGATGTTTTTATATCACATGTTTCATGCCCTCTAGGTTGATATGACTGGGGAAGATACAGAAAAACCCAAAGAATCTAAAGAGTATAACAAGAAAACTCTTAGGTTGATGGGTTTTATGCAAAATGAGGATGAAGAATGGGTTAAGAAAGGCGTCGTGACACCTCAAAAAGGAGGAAAATGGGGTTTAGATTCTGAAGAAGAGCGTGAAGAGCACACTCCTATCTCTATGTCTCCTCCCCTGTTTGGATATTCCTCATGGAGGGCTGCTAGTAGCTCTTATGAGCCTCACTTAAGTTCCCTTGAGATTTCCATTTCTGAGATAAACAAAGAACAAAAGAAATTGAGAAAAAAATATGGAGGAATTGGCCACCTGTATGAAGACGGAGTTTGAAGATATTAAGAAGATACTTGGTGTTCATACATAGCGTTTTAGGACTCTTGATAAGGATGTGAGACAATTTAAACATCAAGTCCATAACAACATCCATGTGGCTAGCAATGTGATTAAGGAAATAGTGGATACTGTCATAGCCACTGTTGAAGACGTTCTCTAGGCCACCGAGATTCATTCGAAATGTCTGTGTAGTAGAGGCATCATATGTATCCACTCCATTCTTGCATAACTCATTTAGCTTATCCACCAATAGCCTTAAATACATATCAATATCTTTTCCATGTGTCTTGGGTCCAGAAATAAGTAGTCATCATCATATATAGGTCTTTCATGCACCTTCAAGGGGGAGGTTATATGACATAAGAATAACTGGTCACATGTTGTAAGATGAATTCATAATTACAAATGGGTTAAAACCTTCACTCGCTAGTCCAAATTGAACATTTTGAGGGTCGCTTGCAAACCAATGATGATTCCTATCAAAATCTTCTCATTTCAGAGAATCTAAGGGATGTTGCTTTACATTTTCATCAACTACTCGACTTTATTTGTGCCAACTCATCTCTGTAGCTATTTTCCTTGACATAAATATTCTTTGTAACCTCGATCTCAGAGGAAAATATCGGAGCACCTTTTGTGGGACTTTCTTATTTTTTCTTGAGTCAGGATGTGAGACCCCGATTTTTAAGTCTGTCAATTTATTGCTTATGGCCTCTTAGGTATGTATTACTTTAATTAAGAATGTATTATGGAGAAATGTACGTATGGTTATATTAATCTAAAGTTATGTCTAGGTGGAATTTCTCCCTAGCGTTTTATGAGTTTTAAGTTAGAATTTAATGTTATATTATTTGAAATTGTTACAATGGAGTGATTGAGATTTATTAGCCTAATTGTTTTAATTGATGGGATATGTCTCTAAGTTACAATATTTGGAGGAATTTAATCAGGGCTTTAACCTTGAATATATGTGTGTCAATATGTGGATTTTGGAACAAGAAATGAGGAAACATATTAAGGTTAGAATTGTGGAGTGGCAGACAAAAGAAAATAAATTTTCTTTTGGGGGCAGAAAAGGAAAGAAGAGGGAAAAATGGGGGATAAGAAGGGAAAGTAGGGGGAAGGGCAGTTTTGCCTTTTCCCTTCCCCCAAGCCCTTCCCGTATAAGGCAACACCCTCCCCAAAACCGCATAAGCCTTTGCCCTAGCTCACCCGAACAAGAGAAGAGAAAGAAGAAGAAGAAGGAGAAAGAAGAAGAATGAAGAAGAAGAAGGAGAAAGAAGAAGAAAGAAAGAAGAAGAAGGAGAAGAAGGAAAGGAGAAGGAGAAAAGAAGAAGGAGAAAGAAAGAGAGAGAGAAAGAGGTGAGTGGTTTGGCCGGGCAAGCCATACCCACTTTCACCCATTTTCTCTTTTTCCTTTGAATGGTTGTTGGTTGTTGTGTTTGATTGATTTCTCCTTGTGATTCATGTGTGTTTCTTTGAATGAAGTGTAGAACTAATAAGTTGTAAAGAATAACATGGGTTGTACATGAAACCAAGGGAAATGTGGCCAGATCTGGAGATTTATACACAAGAGAAACCAACTTGCACCCTAGGTGTTTGATAAAAAGGACCAAAAGAAGTGGAATAGATGTAATAGCATTTGTATGAGGGATGGGATCATGGTTTTGTTGGAAGTTTTGATTTGTAGGTGTAAAATAGAAGTCTGGAATATGGGGTTATAAGAGGAGAGCATGTTAAGGCAAATTTCGTGTGTTTTGGAAGTATAATGTGTGATTTGTGTCTGAAATATGGATTGACACTCGACATGCGCTCGAGCGTCCTTCAGGTATTTTTGTACAGAAGGCTTACGTTCGACCGACGCTCGACAGTGCGCTCGAGCGTCCTTCGAACAATTTTTCATGCAGAAACTTCACGTTCGACCGACGCTCGACCTGCACTCGAGCGTCACTCAACAGTTTCACATAGAGTTACGCCCGACTGACGCTCGAAAGGGCGCTCGAGTGTCCCTTAACACTTTCATACAGTAGCATAACGCTCGACGAGCGCTCGACCGACGCTCGAGCGGCTTCCTTTGAAGTTCAAGAAAATTTCAAGAATTTTTGTAGTTCCCTTTTTAACTATTAGGAAACCTTACTAGGTTTTACTTAAGGAAATATCTTGTGTCATAAGATGACCAACTAGAGGTCAAGAAAATGGATGTTTTTGTATGACGAAGTATGAGTTATTGAATAACTACTCTATATGTCTAGTGAACCTTTGAATAACACTAGTATGACCCAATTGTAGGCAAGTGCAGTTCAAGCGCTCAAGGGAACAGAGGTAAGTGAAAATTGTACGTGGAAACTTACGTTTTTGAAAAACTGGAATGATGCACAGCATGAATTCTCATGATTTATTTCGACATGACATAAGCATTTGCATGAAAAAGAAAGTTTTGTGCAAATGAAAGTATGAGATGAATTTAAGGTTTCTCATCATCAAGCATGACATGAGCACACCATGAGCATTTGCATTCATTTTTCTCATGAGTAAGAAAGAGAAATTTTATGCAAATGAAAGTACCATTTTATGCTACTTTATGACAAGTTAAGTTAATAAGCTAAAGTCGGTCGGTACCGTACCAAGTCAAGAAAGTGCATCCATACCGAAGGACGTTTCCTTGAAGGATGAATGTCACCTAGGGCACCCATACCGAAGGATGCTTGCAAGAAGGATGGGTAGTCCATGAGGTATGTGCAATCACACTAAAGAATGCTTGCAAGAAGGTGTGAACCTCCAAGGATCGTGTCTAGCCACTGAAGGACGAATGTGAGAAGGTGTGCTAGCTCTACCATATGTAAGGTCCCCAAGGGAAATAGGGGACAGTTCCAACGGGAACGCACAACCCTGATGTCAGGGGTAAATAGAGGGCAAGTAGCCCATCAGATAAGAATTTGAATGATTTTCCAAAAACAAGAGTTTTACAAGTATAAGTGTCGATTTCAAGAGCAAGTGCATGTGCATATGCAAACATGAGGCATATATGTGCATCACGATTCATGATCATGCATGAATTACATTATGTTTACATGCTTACGATTTCAAGTTCATGTTTTCAAACCATGATTTCAAATCCATGTTTTAGCTATAACTCCTTACTGAGTCTTTCGACTCACAGTTTTAAATTGTATCATTCCAGATAATATTTTAGGGGAGGAAACTTAAGAGGAGGACCTTGAACCCTAGGAGAAGGGTTGGCGAAAATGTCTTTTCCTTTTTGCTTATTTTAGTAAAGGTTTAGATCATTTTTGTAAGAGCCGGCATGAGCCTCCGTGGTGTGGTGGTCATGGGTTATTCGGCTTAGTAAGTAAGGTTTTTAACCGATTGATATTTTGAGACCATGTTATAACTACTTTAAGTTATCGATGGGAAGCATGTTCTAATGTTCGTATGTGTGTTAAACGCTAGCGATATAAGGCTTCTTTTAAATATTGAGGCATTATGATATTTTCGTTGCAAGAATCCTCTGAATGAGATATATATTCCGCTGCAAGAATTGTAGTAAGTACGCTTGAGCGTTCCTTGTCGGGAATGCTCACGGCTGTCATTAGCCTTGTTTAGCTAGCGTTAGGGGCGTGACACAGGATTCCACTTGGAAGATTTCATATAGGACTTGTTTGTTTGCATGATCCTTCTATATCAGAATGCAATCATTTTTGCATGTGTCTATCTTCACATAATCCAAGTCCAATCCCTTTTCTCAATTGTCTTGCCTCGTAATGTGACGCCGGTAAGGATGCATTAGGCCATGCAGTTCTCAAAAAATTAAGTAATTTATCAAACGACTTGATACTATAATTATTAATAGTCTTTATGTGCAACAACTTTACAATGAAGGATAATATGGAGAATTTCTCACAATTTGTATAAAGTTGACGTCGAGCATCCTCCCACAAATTTTAGGGAATCAGCTGCTCCCGGTTGGTAGATGGTTCTCCTTTATCGACATTCATAAAAGTACCCACACTACAAGAAAATTGACCGTAGGTGTCAAAACAAATTTTTTCACCGAACTATTCCCTTCTATGTCAAAATAGAAGTTACAAAAAGTGTGCCAAAAATTACAAAACTGTCCAAACGTCCTTAAATATCGTTCATACAGTATTCAGGGTTGACAAAAGTCAAAACGTCACATATTCGGCACTAAAAGCATTCCTCAGCAACTACAAATATGTTCACATGGTAGGTGAAGACATGTGCACACATATTTTGTGTGACAAAACATCGTTGTCATCTTTCAATGACACAGGTCAAATTGTTAGAAAATATGCATCATCGTCCGCACGCTCTGACATAGACGTCCTAACATTTGCGACACTCCGCACATTATTTACATGCATCTATTTTAAAAGAACAAGGAGAACAGCTGCGAGCGCCCGCACGCTCACATACCGTCCAGACGCGTGTGGCAATAATTTTGGTTAATGGTTGTACTCCACGTTGCAAGTAACAAACGTCTGATCA
Organism: Myrica gale; assembly: GCA_963930655.1. NCBI lineage: Eukaryota > Viridiplantae > Streptophyta > Magnoliopsida > Fagales > Myricaceae > Myrica > Myrica gale. Next base: position 11,386,095 of record OZ005618.1, read on the forward strand.
TCCGTAATACTCATCCAATCCGGACGCAGGAATTTGATTGGTCCACGTAAAAAATGGTAATGTCCAAACAGCTGCGAACGTCCCTTCTTAATGGAGTGGATGGATTTTAAAGTTAAACATAAGTCATTTGAAAGTCATTTTATGTAAATCGAGAATTTTACACCGACAATTTCTCTCAATTTTCAACCTACATTCTCGTTTCTAGTCCAACAATCTTTAATTGTTGTTGTGTTTTTCATATTTAGGTACGTTTCTCATGCTTTTACTTGGTTTTTTATGCATAAGAATCATGTTTTTTTAACTTATTTATGTAGAAATTTTTATGAACAATTTTCGGCCACTACAGTTGTTTGATGTCCCATATTTGTACGGATATGAATTGCTTGATGTTGTAGGATTGTTTAGGCTATAATTTCGTGTTGTTTGGTGTTGGTTTGGGGGTGTTTTGAAGGTGGGAGATAGAGCGACCATGGCTGAGTCGACTCTGCCTTCTACCCTACGACAGGTCCAGCAGGGCTGAAATCGTCTGGACAGAAAGTTTTAAATTCTCGTGGGTTATATATTGAGAACATTGTCGTTTTAATTAAAATGTTTCGACGGTTTGATGTCCTGTGTCGACAGTGTTGTACATTATACGTTGTCATTTAGTTTAAGATAATTACTTATCTGTATATTTTTTAAACTACATAATTTTCTAACAATATGTTCGGATAGTCAATTTCACAGGTAGACATGGTGCTATTATACGCTGTCATCTTGCCTTTATTTTTTGGGAGTATTGTTGTTGCGGACACTTATTATGTCGTGCACATGTTTGTACAACAAACTATATCATTTTACCATAAGGAGGTTGAAGCATAGATTGAAGTAGTTTCCGCTTGATTTGGAAGCATTATTAGATTTGGAAACAATTTGGGGTACGATATTTTACGATTTTTCTAGTTTCTGAGTGAAAATGTTTTGATTTGGTTGATGTTTGATTTTTCAATGCTTTGGGTAGGTTAGAAAAATGTTGGGTATTGATGGGGTGGGAAATGGTGATGCAAAATGTGTTATTTTGGGATTGAAATCGGTTTGTGGAGATATGGATTGTTGAAGGATCCATTCTTCGACAATCATAATCCGGATCCTTACTGTTGCCATCCGAAAGGTTTATTTGGCAATTGAAACAGTTCTTCATTGCGTGCAGACGTGATTCATGAAACGGTTGCATTTGGTGGTTGTGGCTGTGTGGACGGTTATTGTTAGCCGGAGGTTGTTTTTGTAAAACAATCCATATTTAATTTTGTTGATAACAAAGTTTCTAAGTTTTGAAGACTTTAGATTTTACTTTGTCAATCCATTATTTTCTAAATCATATTTCAAAGGATGAGGTTATCTCACAAAAAATGATTCTAAGTGCTTTTAAGATTTTTTATTTTACCTTGACAATCCAAATTTCTAAAATATATCTCAAATTTAGGTTCTCTTTAAACTATTTATAAGTGCACTTAAACACCATTACACAAGTTGATAAGATCAAATTCTCATATTGTAGGTGCTTAAAGAAGTTCGAATGGACCAGACACTTTCAAGTTGCTGATTTTCTCTCCATTAGTGGGAAGTGTCGACACAATGGACCATAGTGTCAACACATTGCACTGACCCAAAACTCAAGCTTCCAGAATGCCAAAATTCACTTCACGTTCGACAACCGCTCTACCAGCGCTCGAGTGCCGTTGCAGAAAACTTTATAAACTCTTCACGTTTGACACCTGCTCGACAACCGCTCGAGCGCGAGTAAGGAAATTTAAGACAGTAGCTTTATGTTCGACGAGCGCTCGACCGGTCTCCGACAAATTTCAAATAAATTTCGCAATTTGAGAAGAAGGTGTCGACACATAGAAGACATGGTGTCGACACATAGTGCAAATTTGCAGAAATCCTGGAAACGATGCTAACTCTTTTTAAAATGGTTCAAATGTCTTCTAAACCTTTCCAAAGGCACTCAAACTCTAAATGAAGACCATTTATGACCGTTGAAGACCTAGGAACTATAAGAAGAACAAGATAGGGAGAGAAGAAGAGAGCTCAAACAACATTGCAACATCTAGAGAGAGAAAAAGCCAAGACCCAAAGAAATCTATTTGCCAAATCCTTCAAGTCCAGAAGCTCTCATTGTCAAATCCTCCTCTCTTGCTCATCATTGAAGATCTAGCCTCCAAAGAGAGAAATTTCTTGAAGAAAAAGACAACAAACCTGCAATCAATCTTGCCCGAAATTCTAGAGAGAGAAAGTTATTTGAAGAAGAGGGAAAACCGCACCTATCAAGGAAGCTTATGCTCACACCTGCCAAACGTTAGGTTTCATTCAATAATCTCATCTTATTGCACTCTATCGAGCATTTCATTTGCATATTCGGCTTAGAGAGCCATTCCTCATGTATTGAGATTTTCATTGGTATGTTCGACTTAGAGAGCCATTCATTGTAATCCCATCTTTTGGAAAACACTTGAGTGTTGGGTGAACACTTGTTCTACTTGTGAGAGTAGAAGAAATCTCTTAGGTTTTGGGGTTTGTGAGTGAGTTGAAGTATAAGCTCGAAAAACACTTTGTAAAGGTTCCTTAGCACCCGGGAAGTATTTAGAGAATAGTGGAGGAAGTCCAAGGAAGTCAATAGCCTTGGGGGTGGACGTAGGCACATGTTTGGCCGAAGCACCTAAAAACTACGGTGTCATCTCTCTACCTCTATCTCTTTTATTGTTTGTCTCATAGCCATATTTGTTGTGCTTTAAGCTTTATCATCTATTGGTTATAGCTGCTTAGCCTTAAACACATTTAGACCTGCAGTTTTATTTGTTAAACATAAGTATCTTTCAAATCTGTGTTTTTGTGAAAAAGGGGTAAAGTTTTTCTTAAACCCAATTCACCTCTCTCTTGGGTTGTTATTTAGACTCACAGTTATTAATCCTTTCGGACAGTTTTGCTTGAAGTTTATTTAATATTGGTTTTGTTTTGCATTTAGTAGCCCTTAAACCGTTTGTGAATTACCGTGAGTTTTAATTGCCGAACGTGCGGAAATTTCTGAATAATCCAAGTTGTGGACAGTTTATGATTAGATTTTCTGGAAAGAACGTAAATATTCTCGCCATTGTGCATGATGTTGTTAGAAATTCTGACAGTGCTCTCTTTTTGTCCTTGGGATGTATATTCAGCATTGTGTTTACACACTTGCCTCTTGTCAGCGGGTGTATAACCTCAACGCTGAATGCTTGTAACTAGGGACTAAGGGGGGGATGATGTCGAAATGTTTAGCACATCGGTCACAGTGCTCGAAACCTCTATATATATTATGGATAATCTAATCCTAAATGGGATAGGACCTATCACCCTGGAGAAATAAAGTGTTAAAGGTGAACTGTCATTGCTCTATGTTTGAAATGTAAAAATACATATGATATGCCCAATGTTGGAGTAGAGGACGATGAAGAGAGGGTAGGAGGTAGGACCATCGACACCGAAAGCATACCAAGAGAACGAGTTAGTTTATCTTTTTGTAGATTTCAATAATTTCAACATGATTCCATTGAGCAGGCACGACGTCGATCCGCTTATGTACGTCACTGATGACACTGAGACACGACATAATGCTACATCTATATCGGACAGTAATGACGAGTCATGTGATGATAGTGAGAATACTGATAGCTCTAAAGAGTCAAACTCTGATTATTAAAGTGATTTTACGAATCTCTGTTGTTTATGTTATGTTTATTTCACATATTCATATTTCATTTATATGACAGTAATAGAGTTTCTCACTTGTTTTGTTTGTCCAGTCAAAGGACATCGTTACGGCAGCTGGAATAAAATGTCTTCGTTGTGATTCAGGAGATAGATCTATTGGTTCTAACAATCAGACTTGGACTAGAGCAGATGTGACTCCTGCAAATGCAGCTGCGACTATTTCAAATGGAGTAGACGATGATTTACCATCTCCTGCATCGGTCGACCCGCGGGGCACCCCTTAGAGTAGTTGTACGTGTAAGTATTTCAAACTAAATTTAATGTTAATATTTCAAATACATGTAATTAGGTGCTGGTGTTGTACGTTAATAACGTTTGTGTTCATGTATAGCCACCTCTGGGATTAGACATATAAAGGGTAGGACACGCTGGCTTTCATTAGATGTCCATACGGGTGGTAATGACAAGGCTTCGATAATTTCTAGTCATATTGGCTCGCTCATGCGATCACATGTCCCGTTCGATGTAGTCAACTGGTCCAAAGTCCCCAGTGAGGTTAAGTCTTATGTCGTGAATAAAGTATTGGTAAGTGTAACTTAATAAAAATTAGACTTTTTATTAATTATTGTTTAATTATACTAACATGATTCATTATTTGATGACTTCAACTTGGATTATGATTGGCCAGAGGATCGCAACACTATGATGTCTACAATGAACACAACGTACAAGACGCATCGAAACAAAATGCACCAGTACTACGCTTTGTTTCCCACCAAAGAAGAAGTGTTAGTGCATCCGTATCCCAACATGAAAGAGGAAGAATGAGCTCCTATCTACAAATTATTTAATACTGAAAAATTTCAGGTAGAAATGTTTATTCTAATTTTTTATTTACACTGACTCTACTTCATTTTTTACGAACTCAATAGATATGTATTTTATAGGAGTGAAATCAACCTCCAGAATAGAGCTAAGCTGATAGTTGCTCACACTTCTGGTGCTTGGTCTTTCCAACGGGCTCTAGTTGTTACAACATTATGTTATTAATGGATTTTAATGTATATATAATTTTTTGGTGTGCAGAAACTGATCAGATTAATCCTGCATTGATTTACAAGAAAATGCATATTAATAAGGACAGCCTGTGGACATCCAATACTGCATAGGAACATTTTTTTAAGTTTCTGTAAAATTTTATTATGCATTATTAATTTTTTGGCTTAATTAAATTTTTTTCTCCTCAAACTATCACTCAATTCTCAAATACCCCTACGAACTTTAACACGTTGCAACTTGCCCCAACAAACTATACTACTTGTTGCAATTTCATCCCCAATCTGCTGAAGTTATTATATCGAACGGTTTTCATCCTACTTAAATTATACATGAACTTCTTCTTACTTGAAAAGACAAATTTAACCAACTCGATTATAAGTAAGTCATCTTTTAAAAAAACAATTAAAAAATCTGTTAACTACATATTATTTTTTGGCTCTACAAATCGCTAGAAACATTGTATACGACTAGAGAGGACTCAAACGAGGGTAAAATTTTCTATCATGTAAGGAGAAGGTTATGTGCCTGTTACATAGGATAGAAATTGTTCAATATAACAACTTCAGCAGGTTGGGGATGAAATGTAACTAAAAGTATAGTTTGTTGGGGCGAGTTACAACGAGTTGAAGTTTGTGGGGGTATTTGAGAATCGGGTGGTAGTTTAAATGGGGGAAATTGTATATTTAACCCCAGTTTTTTATATTTAGAAAGGTATTAAATTTCACAATGTTCTCCTTTACATGTAGGAAAAGATGGAGGCGTTACAATTACAACGCGAGTCTGAGGGAAGGTCATTAACAGAAGTGGAGATCTTTACAGAGGTCTTTGGGACGAAAGTGGGTTATGTCTGTGGTTTAGGCTGTTCAGTGCCGTAAGTTGGATCATCGCCTCAGTATTTTCAGTTGGTATGGCCTGGAGATTGGAAGAGGCGAGAATGGAGATAAAGGAGATAAGGGCTAGAAAAAAAAAGAATATGATGAGTTAGCTATGAGGTAGGCAGAAATGGAGAAGGTAATGCAAGAGCAGCCGCAACATTTAATGGAGTAACAACGGAAGCAACAAGCAAAGCAAGAATAGAGGCTCTAGCTATTGCAAGTAGAAATGTATGACCAAATGATAAAACACATAAGGAAGGTGACATCGCATTTCACTCCCCGATGCAAATTTGGGTAGATTGTTTATTTCGGACTTGATTTTGATTATTTATTTTATTTACCGTTGAATTGATTAGATATTTGTATACCATTACTGATTTATACTATATTTAATATGATGCCTTCGTATTAATGTCTAATATAATTTTAAATATGCAATTAAATAATTTAAATTTGTAGATTTAATATTATAATTTAGAACTGTCCGGACGGATTAACAAAGTTCGGATGTTCGCCGGGATATTTCATTTGTCCACATGTTACAAAATTGCACAGGCACATAATAACATCCGGAGGCTATTTCACCATCCCCACGTCCGTTTTTATCCATAGTCCGAACGTTCATGAGTCGTTTCACACATTATATTTGTGGCATTTTCTTTTTTCATAAAATGAAAACAACCAGTGTCCGCACACAAATCCACCGTCCCCACGTCTGTGTTTAATCGGCGTCCTCACGCTCTAGAGTTGTTCGCATATTATATTCATTGTATTTTTAAAAAATAAAAACAATAAGTGTCTGCACATGGCGTAGTAGCATGCAGATAATAAATCTACTAACAAAATTTACTTTTTGACACCGAGATTCACCCTCGCGTAGGGGTATATAGTATCGATTTAAGCAACTCCTACAATGGCACCTCACCCGATTTCCCACTTGATTACGCGTCGAACATATAAATCTTCTGACCCCTTCTGTATATGATTTATCCTTTATTCTAATTGTAGAACGCATCCAACTCTGATCCATAGTGGAATATACCTGTAACAAGTTCAACCAAAGTGTAAAGTACTTATAGGATCTGGGAAAAAAAGTAAAATATTTTAAAAACATTAAAGTTCCAATTTTTGTTGTAGACAAAGAGAGATAGGATCGAAAATACATTACATATCATAAAATGTGTGACCATTGCTAGTACACTAAAAGAATTTCCGAAGATGACCTTTTCTTTTCTTTTTCCTACGCAATAACAGTTATGCTTATCTCCAAAATGATGACTCCCCGAAAATGTATTTCCTCTTGCTTTTTGGTGTAACCAAGCTGTGAAATAGACTAGTCAAAGTAAAATTGAATATGACAATTTCAATAATGGTAGTAGCTATATAAGCAGGGAATACACATCTTATATTGCATAAGTGCATGTGTCAAAATTTTGCATCCTGGAACTAATGTTTCAAACCTCTCCAAGTCTTCTCATTCAAAACAAACCACCACCTGCTCGATCCATTAGTTTTTGCACTTTCTTTAATATAAAACCTATATATAATTGGCAATTAGAGAGAGGGGCAAAGTGATGTTAATTACTACCTTATTGTTGGAAGCATTATTAACTCATTAATTGTTCGAAACGATATGAAATGTTAATAGAATGCCACTCTCAACAGAAAGTTGGGCTATAGCTCGAATAAGTTTTTCAGTTTTCTCAAGTTATATAGCCATGTACATATATGACCCAAAAGCTAGGATGAACCTAAAAACGACTATGCTAATTGCCTCAATAACTCTGTTTTCAGCATGAATGCATTTTCAACATGCATATGGAAAAAATCACCCAACAAAAGGGACCAAGGTCAGGTAAATCTGCAAAAGATTATCATTCACTTGAGAGGCTTTATGAGAGGCTTTATGATTTTTCCCATAGATATAAAGTGTACTATAATGTTTCCAAAAAAAATTGTTTTATGGAAAATTTGAGCTTGGCTTGTTTTTTAGAATATAATAGAGCTTTTACAGTTAACTTGAAAACTTTTTACTTTGACCTTATTTTAAAGTGCTTGCCAAATACTTGAAAACAGGTAAAAAAAATTACAAAATTTATTTTTAACCAAACAAACGGACCCTAAATCTGAATAATCTTTACATGTGAAACATTTTAACTATGCAATATATTTCACTCAATCTTAACAACCATTTCACTCTATCTTAACAACCAGTTTCAATCTCCATAAACCAGAAAAGTTATACCTTTTTTAACCGTTAAATTAAGAAAGGAAAATTCTGTATCTTTTCCAGTTTCCAGAACTCAACACAGAAAACATGCTCAAGTGTTCTAATATATCTATACGGTAGATTTTCCATGGACTAATAGAGAGATTTTATGTATCTGGATACTCCATCACAGTAATGTCTGTAATTGATAAATTATTAATAGTATCTACATGAAAGAGTGTTTGCGTCTCTAACTCGAAAATAAATCATTCAAAAAAACTTGACCCCTATGCGTTTAGCTTTTTTTGGGGTAAGGGTCGTGTTTTTAAAAAGGAACCCGAGAAAAATTAGGTTTGTATTTGCGTCTTTGCATCTCTAACCCGAAACCAAAGCATTCAAAGGAACCAGACCCAGATGATTTTAGCTTTGTTCGGAGTCGGGGTTGGGTTTTGAAACATAAACCCAAGAAAAATCAGATTAATGTTCAGGTCTAACCCGAAACTAAAGCATTTGACAGTGAGAATAAAATATTAGAACTAGATGAATTAATTATGCTTTTGGGTTAAAAATCAAGGCTTTTATTATGGCTTAAGTGACTAGAAGCTAGGTTCTACAAGAAAAGGATATAATCACTACTTATAAATAAAGAGATTAACTTATTCCATAAATAAAACCGTACATATAAATGCATATGAGACAACTAAAAAGACCAATCCTTCTTCTGCTAATGAATATATCTTCGTCCTTCGTAATATATTCCTAATGAACTAATGTGTATATATGTACTTTTGTATTACGATACTTTAATTGGTATATATACAATAGAATTCCAATCATACGTACTTAGATATTATTCAATTAGATTGACATAATTTACACATTATTTCTTTTAGCACTACAAGTGTGTTTTAACTCTTTAGTAACAAATTAATATTTTCGTCACTAAAGAGGTATTTTTTGCAACTAACATAACATTGGTCTCTAAAAACATACGTCTTACTCTTTAACAACAAAACAATATCGTTGCAGAAGAGTACTTGTAGCAACGAACCAATATTTTTTGTTGCTAAATAGCTATTTTAAGTGATGAACTTAACATTTGTTGCTAAAAACATGTGTTTTACTCTTTAACGATGAAACAATCTAGTCAAAGAAGAGTACTTTTAGCAACAAAGTTGATATTCGTAGCTAAAACATGTTTTTTTAACATTTTAGTGACGAACGAAAAATTTTCGTCACTACAGATTATTTTTAGCCACGAAATTGATATTCGTCATTAAAATAAATTTTTAAAAAAATCTTTAGTGACAAACCAAATAATTTGGTCGCTAAAGAGGTATATTTAGTGACGACAGTGGTTTCGTTGCTGATAAGTTGGTCGCTTGATAAAGTGTTTAATATGCTTAATTAAGTGGCTTAAGTGAATCAATTGTTTAATTGAAAATGAATGAAACTCTTAATTAAGCATCATATTCTAGTACTAGAGCTAAGTTTATAACAGTTGATGTTTTGCACTTAAAGTAGATGATTTATGTTGCTTTTGTAACTAGAGTTTACCCTCACATGTTTCACTAAATGATTTTCGAAGGTCGCTCGAGCGGTGATAGAGTGTCGATCGAGCGTTAGACAATTTGTCTGGAATTCCCCAAGGCCGCTCGAGCGGTTCTCGAGCGGAGATCGAGCGTGAAGTTTCTGTATGAAGATCTCCAGGGGCGGTCAAGCGGTGGTCGAGCGTGATGAATCTGTGTGAAGTTCTTCAAGGGCGCTCGAGCACGGGTTGAGCTCCGGTCGAGCGTGACAAACAAATCTATTTGAATTCCAGGATGCTCGCTTGTGGTAAACAAAGGCTGATTTTATATTGGCTTCTTTACTCAAGACATTTTCGTAAGTCACTTGGGCATTGATAAGCCTAGCTGGAGGAAAGGATTCGAGGAATGAAAATCAAAACAGAAATCGGTTACAAAATGAGGGGACCAAGGGAAGCAGCAACGAGATGGGCAGATGGGGAATTTTGGTGGTTTCCGGAGCTTCCTCTATATATTTTGGGATTCGGCTGGAGTTGAGGCACTCGGTTGTTTTTTCGTTTTTTTCTCTCTAATGAATATTGCTGGGTTGATTTGTTTCTCTCTAGTTTTGATTTCAAATATGATAGGCTAGATTTTTAGCTTGAGATTCAAGGAGTAACCCGTGACTAGTTGGGTTGGATTTCTTCTATCTTTTATGGAGTTTTATTGTTGGATTGTATTTCATTTTATTGTTAGAAAGGATTGAAGTTCTTTGTTCTAACTTTTGATCAGTTGTAGACGTAAAGGCACAATTGATGCTTGAACTAGTAACAAGACTTTGATAGTTTTCTTCATTGCTTAAATTTGTTATACAATCTAATGAGTACAATAGATTATATCCTAAGATTAAGGCCTAATTGCTATATTAACCGATCATAATCTCTTGGAATGAGAAAATGGTTGAGAGAAGAGAAAAGTAGAAGTGAATTCAGTACCAACTTAGTTACGGGAGAAACTTGCATCTCAAGTGTTCGATTTATTGTTTCTAAGAACGTTATCTCATTTTTCCTGCACTTTATTTCTAGAGTATTTTGCATCTGTCAAATTTAAATACATTGTTCTTCATCTCTCGTAGTTGGTATTTCAATTATGAACCATAAACCTCAAAAACCCAAATCTAGTTTTCTTTCTATTTTTGTTTGTAAATAGTTTACACATAATAATCGATGCTTGCATAAAATCCGTTGTCCCTGTGAATTCGATCTTGGGATTTACCCTTGTATTACTTTGACAGCTTCTACGCTTGGAAGTATTCTCAGAAGTTCATCATCGCTAAAGAGCAAATTTGTTGTAGTTTAAAGTGTATTTGTGGAAGGATCAAGATACTGCTATCTTTTCTAATAAAGACCATACCCTAAAAACATGCAACGTTTATTTCGGTAACATGAACTTATTCGAGTTATAAAGGGGTAAAAGTGGATAGCAACATGACTCTCAAATGAAGATGTCTAGTTCGATGGTAGTTTAGTTCTTTATGAGAATTGTATGACTTTGTACGAAAGACAATATCAAACAGATTTCAGTTCAATGGTGTCGTCTATACGTATCTGTGCTTACTGGCCTCTTTTCCAGACCAGTGACTAGTAGCACCCACTTCTCTCTCTCTCACTCTGAATAACACTCAAATTAGGCTAAAGTTGTTTAAAGCACACAAAGTGAATGGATGCAAGCTGGTTCGCTAGGGAATCATTTGGTCCATAATTGTCAGTTATTCATTGCACTTATGGCACTTGTTGCTGTCGAAGAGGCAAGTATAGACCCTCAACATATTCGGATTTCATATCTGTAAGCATGTATACCCCATCTTTCTTATACAAACAAGTAACAGACCGCTCCAAAATCATTTTAAAACTCATTTCCATACTCAGCAAGCATAGTTCGGATTTCTGAGTGTAAGCTTTACATATTGACAAAACCCATCAGTAGCAATAAATCCGAAGCTCATAACAAGACCAGCTAAAATACCAGCTAGCTACAAAAACATGTTCTTCACAACACAGAACCATCCACTAGTTACAAAAACAGCTTCTTTAACAACACAACAGCTTCTTCACGACATCCAATATATAGCTACAAAAAAACAGTCACTTCACACCATCCACCAGCCATATGTGCCACAAGTTTTCATGCACAAAAAACAGCCACTACACAACACCTCGTGCCAGCTACAAAAATAGCCACTTCACAACACCCACTGACAGTTCGATAAAGACAAAATTCATTCATCAAGAGACTTCGACTCTTAGATCTAAGAAGAACGGAGTACATGACTACTAAACAAGACAGAAAGAGACTACAAGTTCATCTATTTTTTCTGTCTCGGAACTTTGCAAGTCGTGACGGCAGCCTGCAAATTAGAAGTCAGCAGCTAGCGCTGAGTGCCTGTGGAAGCAAAATAATTTTAATGTGTTTAGAGATTGCCCTTTTGGGTTTCAAACAATGAAAGCTCGATCATTTGAAATTCCGTCGAATTGATTGCTCAACCACATATGCTATGGTACATTTGAAATTAAACGTTAACAACCAAAAGTTGTTTGGTAAATTTGTTTAATTTTTGGGAATATGTTTAGATAAATGCTACTAGAAGGGTTTCAAACAAAATAAATAGATTTTGTACCCACTAAGAAAAAAACAATAAATTTGGAATCCTTTAGTTTTGGTGCAATTAAAAAGGTAAAAGAAAATACTTTTTTCTCCTTTTTTTTCTTACTAGAAGGGTGGAGGGGGGTGACCGAGTGTGGCCAGACATGACTATAGGGGCTCCTTACCCACTGTGATATTTCTGTATTAAGCCATAGCTACAAAACCCTAAATTTAGACTGTCACCACAGCCTCATAAAAATGCAATGAATCTTGGACGCAAGCGGTTCGATCCAACGACCTCATGCCCTTAATCCAGTTACAAGCTAACGGCAAGATTAATTGAGCCACCATTTCCGCAGTAAAAGACTAAGAAGACTTACTTGTACCAAGACGTGCTTCTCTGTTTGCAATTGTTCTAAGAAGTTTCCGTCGAATCAAATGCAACTTAGCGACAACGTCACCCATATTCATCCTTTCCCATGGAATTTCCACGGAACAAGCCACTCCAACTCCCAGTATCAAATTCAAGTATTCTCTAATTTTGAGATTTCTTGAACTTTGATTGGACACATGATTTTTCCTTGTTTCCCCATTTTCTCCTTCTGAAAGAAGAATAGGATCAAGAACATTAATCACTTGTTCTTGCAAACTCTCTTTGGCGAAGTCATGAAGGGTAAAACCATCCTTGAACATGTTATCGGTGGGCTTTCTTCCAGTGAACATCTCCAACAAGAGTATGCCGTAACTGTAGACATCACCATACGTCGACACCTCGTTTCCTAAACCGTACTCTAATTGGGCACATAACATATAATTGAATATGGTCAGTGTTTTTGTAATTAATTAAAGGTAGAAATAAAAAATAAAAGCAACCAAATTAAGCTCTAGTCAATGAGAAATTCAAGATTTTCACCTGGAGCAGCATAACCAATTGTTCCTCTTACTCCTATGGAGCTTGAATGATTAGTAGAACCATCTTGGGTTTGCTTAAGAAGGAACTTTGCCAAACCAAAGTCACCTACGCGTGCAGCCATTTCTTCATCTAGAAGAACATTGCTGGGCTTGAGATCGCAGTGAACAATCAATGTTTCACAATCATGGTGCAGATACTCTAATGCATTGGCAACGTCAATAGCGATATCCATCCTTTGTATGAGACTCAAATTCCTATGTTCTTGGGGAGCTTCATTCATTCTAGGAGTTGAATGCAACCATTCATCTAGGTTGCCATTAACCATGAACTCATATACCAGAGCCTTGAAATCGCAATCCTGATAGTCTGCACCTGAACAGGCCGTTATAACCTTCACAAGATTCCGGTGTCTAATGTTTCTCAAAGCCTCACATTCAGCAAGAAAACTCTTCGATGCTCCGTGGTGTGAAAGATTGATTACTTTGACAGCAACCAGAAGTTCATTGTGATCATGAAGAATTCCCCTGTACACGGATCCAAAGCTACCCCCACCAATTAAGTTAGTTGAGGAGAACCCATCGGTAGCTTTCAGGAGACTTTGGTAGGATACGTTCAGAAGAAAATTCCCTAAATTACTTGAAGTATTTTCATTTATTTCCTTTTGTAAATAAACCAGCAGAAATGACACAATCAAAACTATTCCAAGAAGCCCAAAAAGTGCAGAGATCGTCAACTTGAAAGCAAGCGTCAACTTTGGCCTCTGCTTGGATTTCTTGTATTCACATTTAGGAAGCTGAAACTCAGTCACGCCTCCGCAAAGTTCATTGTTTCCCATAATTGAGGCTGCAGTTGTATTCTTGAAAACTCCTTGTGTTGGTACTTCACCCTCCAAACGGTTGTAAGAGAGATTTAGAAACTGCAAGAACTTGAAACCTTCCAAGAACTTTGGAACTGCGCCTGACAAATTGTTGTTAGAAAGATCTAAAAGTTCAATCGCTCGTAGTGTTTCCAAAGATGAAGGAATGGATCCTTCAAAAGAGTTTCTTCTCATGACAAGAATCTGTAGTGTTACACAGTCGCCAAGAGTTGCTGGAATTATACCGGACATCATATTTTGAGAAATATCGAAATATTGAATATTTTTCCAGTTTCCTACTTCCATGGGCAGGACACCAGTGAATTGGTTCGAAGACAATTTGACATAGATGGGTGAGAATGAGAGACCGATCAGTTCTGGGGTTAAAGAACCTCTGAGGTTGTTACCAGAAAAACTCAAAACCAACAAATTTCGACACTCGGCCAGGCTTGAAGGGATTACACCAGAAAGGTTAATATCTTCTAAATACAACTTCAACAAAAGTTTTAAATTTCCCAAAGGTGGAATGCTCCCTGAAAAATTGTTTCTAGATAAATCCAAATATTGTAATTTTGAAAGATGTTCAATTTCAAGGGGAATATGACCTGATAATCTATTGTCGTCGGCCGATAGGTACTCCAAGTTGATGAGATTTCCGAAACCAGGTGGAATAGTGCCAAACATCTTATTTTGCTGTAGATCCAAAACTCTAAGAGTCGTTGAGAGGTTGTTGATGCAATCAGGTAGAATTCCGCCGAGGCTATTTTGTGATATGCCCACTTGCCTTAGATTTGAGGCATTCGTCAGAGAGCAAAGAAATCTGAGATCATCTCCCCCACCATTTCCAAGAAAGTTGGTGCTAATGTAAAACGTGTCTAGTCTCTGCAACATTTCCAAAGAAGGAACCTTTCCAGTTAGTTTATTTTCTCCAAAATAGAGTCGATATAGATTTGACGCATTAGCTATTGAAATAGGGATAGATCCGGTAAACTGATTCCTCCCAATCGAAAAGAACTCCAAATTGGGTTGGTTGATCCCCAAGTCCCAAGGAAGACTCCCTCGAATTTGATTGACTCCCACATCAAAAATCTTGAGAGAAGAGAGGTTAAAGATCGATGGAGGGATTGTGCCAGACAACTTATTTGAACTCACTCCAAAATGTACGAGTTTTTTCAGGTGGCCAAAAGAATCAGGAATGGTTCCCCCCAAATTGTTAAAAAGAACATCGAATATTTCAAGAAACGACATGTTTCCGACGAAGGGTGGGATATTTCCTGTGAGATTGTTTATGCGGATTATAAATACTCGGAGTTTGGACAAGAGCGCAAGTTGTGCTGGGATTTCTCCAATTAGCTGATTATTGTCAAGCCAGATGCGGATAAGGTTGGTGCAACCGGAAATATTGCTAGGAATTTGGCCACAAATACTATTGTTGTGCAATAATAATTCTTGTAGTCTACGCAAACGTCCAATTTCTAGCGGGATTATATCTGTAAAGCTGTTGTTGAACAAGGCTAGTACCCTCAGGAAACTGAAATTTCCAACATATGTTGATATGGAGCCTCCCAGGTTTTGGGATTGCAGATCCAGCCTCGTGACCCTCTGATGTCGGCGACCGCATGTAACCCCTTTCCATTGGCAAAAGTGGACGCTATCGTTCCAGGAGCTCATAACACCCATTGGGTCGTGAGTTATCTTGGACTTGAAGTCGAGCAAGGCCAATCTATCGGTCTCATTCCCTCCACCAACTACAAAGGGGATCAACAAGCCAAAGTAACAGAGGAAAACAAAAGCTTGGATACAAAGAGACCGGGATGCACAAGGAGCTAAAGTAAGTTGAGAAAGCCCCATTTCAATAAGGCTGAAGAAATAGTGTTCTAGTACTGAAGAAGCTCAAGAAAAGCAAAATTATATACTGTAATATTAGGAGGATTTAGACTATATAGATGCTGATGTGAAGGAAACAGAGTACATGAATGCAACAAGAGAGCTACAATTTGGATTGTTTCTCAAATTTATATAGATATATATCAGAATGTCCTCATCACTCGGTCAACGGCTTTGTGCACCTGTTTGGGGCGACGTCATTTAAAGGCATAATTAGAATGGGTATTTCGATATTCCGGAAGAGAAAATTCCAAAATGTATACTAGAATCAGCTTATCAAATTTCAAGTGGTGCCAATCTGTTTATGTGGAAAACTCAATCTATTGATACTGGATTTACGAGCAGGTTCTGCGAAGAAATGCCAGTTTTGTCCATATCCCCGCAGACACCAAAAACGCATTGGTCAGAGACACTCCTTACCTTCCGTGAACAGATGTCCTTGGCATCAGGAAAAAAGAGTGGCCACAGTTCGGCAGCAGTCGGCACTGATACCTGTCCTGTCACAGCAACCAATTTGCGCCTTAGCTCGTGCTGCTGAACATGGCTGCATTGTTATTTCCATGGAAACTGCCGGCCTGCATTGGGCCTGATGGTTGAAAAAGAAGGTGGCCGGCCGGTGCAACTTCTTAATCAGCGTTGGAATATTTCTGACGGATCAAAAGCTGAGGAAATCAGGGGCATCTGCAAGCATTATTTCACAAAACGAATTGACTAATTCAATCAATAGTACTGTAGTGATTTAACTAATAGTACTATCACGGTACACAACTAATTGTCACGGTACCTTGTACGTTGCTGTATTTTCGGCTAACTTTATTCGCAGGTCTTGATGGCAGCCGGCAGAAGAAGTCAGCAGCCCTGAGATTTTGTCCTTTTGAGTTTCAAACAATCAAATGCTACGAGGGTTGACACAAAATAAATAACTTGTGTACCCTTTAGTTCTTGGTGCAATTAATAAGCCAAAAGATAAAGATAAAGAGTTTTTTTTAACAAGTCAAAAGGGTAGAAATGGCAACAATTGTGAAAAACCAAGTTTAGATCCTAACAACACTTAGAGGGTGAAATAGTGTTTTCTAAATAAATATTCAATTACACAAGTAGACAATAATTTTGTTGATGAAGAATCCATTGTCTCGCTCATAAAATGCTTTAAGGTCCCAGTAAATATCGATATATATTAGCAACAACAAAAATAAGCTTAAGACATAATTTTTTATAATTACAAAAAATAAACTTAGAAATTTTTCAAATCAAAGCTTATACAACTAGAGGTTTAGATTTTTACTGGTATCAACAAGAATTGCCTTCCCTTGCCTATTAGTGCCCTTTCGCTCTTGTCAGTTTAGCTGTCAGTATATAATGCTACTTTATGGCAAAAGCGAATAGTACAGCGATGCTTTTCTTTTTCTTTTCTTTTCTATATCCAATGGTGCAAACTTTCCCACATAAATTTCAAAACCTAATCTTTAAAAGTAAAACATGTTAAGCTCTAACATTTCCAAATATGAGAAAGAGGAGAGGGAAGAAAAATAAGCCAACTATAGAAGACGAACTAGCAAGATGTAAGGAAGTTGCTAACACATCATATTGCACTACTAAAAAATTGACTAATTTTTAGTGACAAATTTTTTTTGTCAGGAGTTCTATCAACAAAAGAGCGTCACTAAATGTTTTTTGTGACTTCATCACCAAAAACTTTTTAGTGATGAAAAAAATTGGTCACCAAATATTTTTAGTGACGAATTTTTGTTGTTGTTACGAATTAGACGATCAATAGTCTAGGTTCATGGCCGATTGATTATATAAAGTAGACAATCGAACGACCAATTTCGCAGACGATCAAATGGTATATTTGACGATAGAACGGCCAGCAGATAATCAAACAGGTTATTTTATGATAGAACATCTACATGTGTGTATTTCATGATAGAACGTCCATGTAGAGTATTTTTTAAAAAATATTAAAATTAAAATTAAAACCAAAAAGAGAATTTTGAATTAATACAAGAAAGAATATAAAATTTAATAATGCTTCACATTCATACATCTCACAAAGTTAAAATGGCAGTCATAATCAAACAAAATAAGAAACTGCAATAAACATAATTTTTACAAAGACAAATCTCTATTTCTCAATTTATGCTGCCAAACATAATTTCCGCACTAAACATAATTGTTTCTCTGCTCTATGATGACAATTTTCCCCAGAATCTTGTTCACCACCTGTATCATCACCTTCAGCTTGCTTTTTCATATATGATGCAAAACTGACATGTCATCAAGATCAATATCTATGGATGTCTCTGAGCTGAACTTCAGTTCCCTGAACATATCGTCAAGATCAATATCTATGGATGTTTCTGAAAGTTTGTCCGCGGAATAATTCTTACAGATTTTCTTCAATTTTCAAGGAAATCTTGTCTCTGAACAGTCTTCGAATTCTTCAAATCTTATTTAGCTCACCACCTGAAAATTGTTAGATATCACAACTTTAGGCCCAATTGTTTTGCCTTCTTCCTTTCCACGCCTCATAGCCGTCATAAGGTTTCTGAAATTCATAATGGCCAACTGTCTAGAAAAATCTATCTTATAGTCTTTTTCTGAATCCTAGATGTGATATGACGTGTGATCGTTAAAGACCTTAGATCTCGGTTGTAAGATCACATGGAAAACTATTTCCCACTATTTCCCTTATATTCTTTTATTTCGAATTTTGGGCTTCTACTAATTGTGATCATGTCTATTAACATATCACAATTACCTCCGAGAAGATGAGATTGATTTGTAAAATCTCTTTTGCTAAAAATCATTAACTTATCTATCATTCCACCATACCATATTCCACATGAGCCAATATGATCATAATAATATCACCGATTAAATCTCTAGCACATATAATTCTTAATTTCAATCTGTAACCTGTTGAACTCCCAAAATGGTTCCAAAATAATTTATTAATTACACTGGCCAGTGATTTTCAAGAGTTCAACTATATACAATTTAATGAATATACTGTCTTGTTATGAGACAGGTGGATTTCTTATTGAGCATCTATACAAAATTATTTATTACATACAAGACCCAACTTTGACTGGAATATTTGACCTGTATAGATCATCACCAAATGAATCAATCATAAGACAAGTATACAACAAACAATTCTGCACAAACCTCTCAGGTCTAAGGATACCATAAGTCAATTATCCTGAATATCATTCTCATTATCAGTGATCACTTCTAGAAGATATTCATATTTGATCCCGCTCAGTGCATGTGCTCTTATAGTGCACTCACTCGTCTGTTTAAGGTCTCTACCTCGATGATAGAGTCTATCATCCTATTTAATAGAGGCACAACGAGTGTAGACTTAATTACATAAACATATACATTGGTCAAGAATAAATGTCAAGTAAACAAGGAGCCGAAAAATCATACTCTCTGCCTTTGATTCATTAATCATTGGCATGACTTTCTACAATATCACTTAACAATAAAGTTGTGTCACATCTTATGTCACAAAAATAAACACATGTGATAAAACAAAAGAAATATATATCTCATAATCATTCATAAATAAACTGATTTTTAAGGCTGCATATATCTTACAATTTCTGAATCAACTTGAGTTCATCCATTAAATAGTTATTGATTGCAACTCAATAGATAAAATAAGAAAAAGGACCAAATAGATAGATTTATTTCCAAGTGCTTGTGTTTCTTTGAATAAGTAATACTTGTTTTAGGGGTAACTCCCTGTTTTAGGTGCTTGAGATGCAATTGTGTATAAGAACGCACACTTTCTGATTCAAAAAGTGATGCATCTAGATATCTGGAGGCCTCTAAATTTGTTGACCTTGAGTAATCAATACGTGGCGTAGTGCTTGAATGGCAATAGCTTCGAATACAACATCCTACAAATCTTTCGGCAACCTTTTCCTGGGCATATGCATGTGATTTCATAACTATTCCTATGAAAGACAATATAAGATTTGGCTAAAGGATTTCAAAGTACTGTAATCAGTTTAGATACTTGATATCTGGTCGTATACGAACAAGTATATCGTGGACACAAAAGTCCAAGCATCCTGCTGCCTTAAGTAACAAGTCAACAGCATCTCGCTTGCAATCTGATGGTCAAAATTTAGATTAGACTGGTTGTTCTAATATATGAAACTAATGGATCTCAACAAACAACGTTTGGACGTTCGTGTAACCATCACATGCAATCTGATGGTCAAAATTTACATTAGATTGTAATGGTTAGTGTAATTATAATTAAATAGGTAATTAGTTATAACGGATGTTTAATGTATGCAGCCTTAAAAATAAATTAAGTTAAAATTTTGAGCCGAATTACATTGTGTTAGTTAAATGATTTAAATAAATTAAATTGGGTGAATTAAATGGGATCCATAATCAATTAAAGAATAAAAGTAATGTTAAATAAATTTGCTAGGTGTTTGAACGTAGAAGCATAGAGTCCAGACGTGTAAGATGAAATGACATTGTTGGAACGAATGACATCAACGTTTGGACGTTCGTGTAACCATCGCATGACTAACACGTGTTTACATTATACGACAACTATCACCATCAGAACTACCTTGACAACGTCCGGACAGGAACCACCTTTTATTCGGCCATAAGTGTGCTTCCACATCACAGGAAGTGAGGGGAATTTCGTCCAGACGGGCAGCCACCATTCAGATGCTTTTAATATTTCGAAATGTTTTAAACGGTTTAAATTTAAGAATTTAAGGTGGAGGACTCATTGGGCCACGATTGTTGAAAAATGTCCTAAGAGGTTCTCAGTGTTCGGATGGCGTCCACGGCTTGTCAAAAAAAGAACAGTTTGACATTTTCATTTTAACCGAACGCTTAATCCTCAAAAATCTCTCAACCCTACATTTTTATTCACAAATCTTGACTTAAACTCATGCCTTTGAGGCTCTAATCACATCAAGGTATGTTTTGTTCATTTTAAGCTTGATTTTAGGTAAAAATTTGGGTTTTTTGTAGTTTAATGTATAGAATTTCAATCCTATTTTTTGTATAATACATTGTGTTTTTTTATTGATTTTTACGTTGAAACTGATTGTGTTAATAAGTGTTAAGATTGTTTTAAGTGTATTGGTTTGTGATTTGGTGGTGTTTTTGGGAGAGTGAAAGGTGGGAGACGTTGTCATGGCTGTGTTAACTTGGTCTTCTTCCCCGTCGCGTTCGAAGGTCGTATTCAGGCATTCGAATGCCTGGTAGTTTCCCAAATGGGATACGTTGTCATTTTGATTGTGTTTGCATGCTATATAAAAGCGGTCCAGACATATTTTATATTAAATTTAAATAGTTTACTTCTTTTTCTGTTCAAAAAGCTATCTAATGCGGTTCGAACGCCGAGAAGTATCCCAAGAGCGATACATTGTCATTTTTCCTCTATCTTGATGCTCTGTCAAGCAACCAAGACGCCCTTTTATGTTAAATTTGCGTATTTATTTTTTTAATTCATCATTCAGATGGATGTCGTTACCTGTGCGGACACCTGTTTAACAGTGCGAACCCTTTTGTGCAGATTCCCAAAAAATAAGCAAGCGTCCACATACCAATAGCCGGGTTGATTTCGAACAATCTTCCACTTCAGCTCTATCATTGGAGTAGCATACGATGATTATTATGTCCCGCTCGATCATTTTCAAGCGGCAGATCCAGTTGTCGAATTTTCACGAACTTCGATTTTAGGATCGGACGCTTCCAGAGGTGGTGGAGCAGGCGGGTTGGCTTCCATTCCTCTAGAGGATCGGCTCTACATTGAAGAACATGGTGCGGGAGTTCTATACTGCTATATTACGGGCGATAGACCTCGAAGAGCCTATAATGGAGGTCACCGTCTGTAACGTTCAGGTCACATTCTCGTTGGACGAGATAGCGAAATTCTTGGGGTATGAGAGGAACTTGACAGCATTCCCTAACCTGCTAAGGCTGAGGTTTTTTGGACGTTGTTGGGCCAGGAGACTACTATTCTAGATGGAAGCAACATATTATTTCAGTTATGTTACTTCAATTTATTCATTCTTAGTACAACATATTAATTAATGTTATGTTTCTCATTTTGCTACACTCCTTCAAACTTTGAAATTACTATCTAACACACTTCGGTTATTTAAAACTTAGTAATAAATTGAGTGGTATGAGCTTTAAAAACAATTAGAGCGTCAAAAATCATTCGGGCGTACATACAACCTTCCAGACTATTTTTTGTAAGCTTAAACGGTGTCGTATTGTGTAGGAAAATAGTCCAGACGATATAATACTCTGTCCAGATGCTTTCATTTATGAACGTTTCATTGAGACGTTGTTGTTTAGGGATTTGTAAAACAGTGTCGTGAACTCTAAGTTAGCATGCTGATGGTAGGCACCCCGTCCAGATGTTTTTGCTAATGATCAGAAGCTATCGTTTGAGGATTTATAAAATGATGTCGTGCAATGTAAGCCAGCGTGTGGACGGCGGATACCCGTTAGGACAATTTTGTGTAAGATCAGACGTTGTCATTTGGCGATTTGTAAAACGGTGTCGTGAAAAGTAAATTTGCGTGCAGACGAAAAACATTACGTTCGGATGGTCTGAAATTTTAGGCGGCAACAATTCCCTCAACAAATTATACACGTAGGTGTCCGCACGATATTACGAGCATCCAAACGGGTTCCATTTGTTGGAAAGATGTGAAATCACAGATAGTGTAGCAAAAACGTAAAAAACTTAGATATTTGAGCGAGAGGAGAAGAGGGGAGCTTATTTTGGACATCAATCTCATTGAAAAGGATGTGGAATGAGCAACTCATTTAGGATTTCGCATTGGATTGTATTTGACGTTAGTTGGTTTTAAAAAAAATTAAGATGAAAAGCATGGATGTTAGGATATCAAAGCATGTGTTTTTCAAATTTCTAGGGTCTAAAATGATAGGAATCGAGTTTGAGGTTTTTTGCGATGTATTTATATTGAAGTTTTTGTGATTTTTGTTGATTTTGGCATGAATTTGTGGTGAAAATGACATTTATTCGTCAAAGAACAGTGTTGTGCCACAACCGTAGTCCGGACGGGTTATGCTCCATCCGAACGCTATTTTTTTAGTTCAGACGCTTTGCTAAAGAAGTCTGAACGCCAATATGTTTGGTTCGGACGGTTTTGAACACGTTCGAACGGTTGTTGATGTTATGTTCATGCAATCATTTTGTAGCCTTAGCCCCCGTTTAAGAATTACACAGAGTTCAGGATAACGAACTCGGTGTAATTATTGAATTGTTCACGTTACGGATAGTTTGAGTTTACAATATGCGTAATGTGCATAATTGTATCTGCTATTGTGACATATGTGTTTAAAAATTTTGATGCAAATCTTCTTTTGTCATTCGAGACACATTCAGCATTGAGCTTACACACTCGCCTTCAATGATGGGTGTTTATGCTCAATGTTGTAGGCGTGTATCTAGGGACTAAACGGAAATGCTGTCAAAAATTCTAAAGCATCGGTCACAATGGTTAGGTCAATTACGTGCAGTACGTAATATTTTAAACTTGAATGAGACAGGTCAAAGAAGTTGAGTTGAGTGTGAATGTCATCATTGTTTGCATTATTATTTGAAGGAAAAAAAGTGTTTAGAGCGGCGCCTGAAGAAGTTACTGAAGAGGAGATACTTCAACAACTTGAATCGATACTGTTATGTTCGTTTGAGAAGACTCCGAAGAAGAGAAAAAGGGCAGAAAATGAGTTAAGTTGGATGAAGCCCAGCATATTCTTTGAGTTTTCGTACTGGTCAGATTTGAAACTTCGACATAATTTGTATGTCATGCACATATAGAAGAATATTTGTGTCAATGTGTTGTGAACTTTGATGAACGTTGATGGTAAGACGAAGGATAATGTTAGTGCTCGAAGGGACTTGGGATTAATGGGCATTAAAAAGGAGTTACATTTCCAGGTTTGGGGTAAGCAGAAGGTGATGCCTCAAGCATTATTTGTTGGCTTTTAGTCACAATCAATGTTTTGATGATAACGATAGAAGTAATTGAGATGTGAAGCAAAGCAGATTCAAAATGAGCACGAATCGATCAAGCAACATCGCCTTCAATGGAAGTGTTCTTAAAGTGAATACACAAGATGCTAGGCTAATCTTTGTAACTCTAAGATTTCATTTTTAACAAGGATTTGAACCACACACTTGCATATTTCTTCAAAACTTGCATGAATTGTTTTACCACTTGTTTTGAAGATTTTCAAATATTTTAATGGCTTCAAAATATCCCAAATATACTTTCAAACCTTTTACCTACATGTGGGAAGTTAGCCTTTAAAATTGAGTATTTTAAGTTGGTCAAAATCAAGTTTTTAAATCAACCGGCTGGTCAAGCGGTCGACCGGTACTTGACTGCTTGATATAGCAGTCGACCGGTTAATTTTGAAAGGCTGAAAAGAGTCGTTCTAACCTCTGACATTATGACCGTTGGGTAACGTAAACCTGCAGCGATCAACCGGTTCATGTAGCGATCGACCGGCTCGTTTTAACATACGACTCCCAATGGCTATTAACGGTTATTTTTCTCATGAGACCTATATAAAGTCATTCCCACGCCTTTTAAACATAGCTGAGTGATTAAGATCATTTTACTAAGGCCATGAGTGATCAAAAACCTTTGAATCCTTCTTCAAACATCATTCACACATAATCATCACTTTCACATCCTTATTATTGTGTGAATCCTAAGAGATAGAAATCCTTCATTGTAATATCTACTTCATCAAGGGAGGTTTAGAGGGAAATTTCATTCAACCAAATATATTTCTAAGAGAGTGATTCTCTTGTTTCCTTTCTGTGAGGGTTGTTCATCGAAAGAAGGAGTTTGGAGAGGTTTGTTCTCAAACTCGTTCTTGAGGCTTGAAGAGGGTTTTCTCAAGCTCAAGTGTAAGGAAACATTTCCCTTAGTTGAAGGGAGAATAGTGGAAAAACCTCAAGGCTCGGTAAAGGAGCTTGAGGGGTGGACGTTTTGCTTCTCTTCCCTTATCTCCTTAATTTGTGCTACTAGTTTATTGTTTTAAAGTTTTATTTGCATATTTAAATTACAATACATACTCTTATGTTTAATCATTTATTGCAATCAATCCCATTTGTGAGACTTGTAGTTGGCAAACACATTCTATATGGTGAGTTCCAAAAAAGTATTGAAACTCAATTCACCCCCTCTTGGGTTGCCTTAATCCTAGTACTCTCATTATTTACTTTAATGAAGGATGAACGTAAGAAGTGTTGTGAATGGCTGAAAGGTGTCAAGTTTTCGGATGGATACACCTCTAACATATCCTAGTGCGTGAATATAAAAGAAAGGAATATAATGGGTATGAAGAGTCATGACTCACACATATTGTTACAGCAACTGTTACAGGCGTTGATAGACGAGTTGTTAGGAAATGAAGTTGTTAGCCCAAGGTTGTTTTGCAAACAATCCATAATTGATTTTGATGATAACAAAAATTCTAAGTGCTTTGAAGACTTTAGATTTTACATTGTCAATCCACAATTTCCAAGTTGTATTTCAAAATGATTGATGTTATCTCTCTAAAATATTTCTAAGTGCACTTGAACACCACTACACAAGCTGATAAGATCAATTTTTCATATTGTAGGTGTTTAAAGAAGTTTGGAATGGATCGGACACTTTAAAGCTGTTATTTTTCTCTCCAACACTTATAAGTGTCGACACATTGAATCTATGTGTCGACACATTGCACTTACACCCGAGAGGCCAACTCCAAAATGCAAAAATTCACTGTTGACAGCATTTTCAGACTAAGTGTTCAATGTGTCGACACATTGAAGACCATGTGTCGACACATTTCACTGTCTCTCGAGAAATGAAAACATGGTGTCGACACATAGAAAACCATGTGTCGACACATAGTGCAAAATTGCAGAAATTCTGGAACAACGCCAGATCACTCAAAGTGATTCAAAATTGCCTCAAATGACCTCCAACGGCACTCAATCTTTCCAAGAAGACCCTTTCTGACCGTTGAAGACCTAGAAGATATAAGAAGAAGGAGATGGAGAGAGAAAAGTAGATGCTCGACCATCATTGCAATATCTAGAGAGAGAAAAGCCAAGATCTAAAGAATTTTCCATTTGATGATTTCTTCAAGTCCGGAGCTCTCATTGTCAAAGTTTCTCCTCTTGTTCATCATTGACAACCCAACCCTCAAAGGAAGAGAAATTTCTTGAAGAAGAGAGAGTTTCATCATCATTCAACATATATCCTTCCAAAGAGATAAAGCTACATCCAAAGAAATTACTTGCTGATTCTTCCAAGATCAAAGCTTTCATTGTTCAATCTTCCTCTATTGTTCATCATTGATGACCTAGCCTCCAAAGAGAGAGATTTTTTGAAGAAGGGACAACCTGATATTCCTAGGATTAATGCAACCCAAGAAGGGGGTGAATTGGGTTTCAAAACTTTTTCGAAAATTACCCCAAAGAGTGTGTTTGCTAGCTACAAGAGAAAACTATAAAGCAATAAACTAGTATCACAAATAAAGAGATAAGGGAAGAGAAGCAAACACAATATTTAGGTGGTTCGGCAAGCCCGCCTACGTCCACCCCTCAAGCTCCTTTACCGAGTCTTAAGGTTTCTCCACTATTCTCCCTTCAACCAAGGGAACGGTTTCCTTACACTTGAGCTTGAGAAAAACCCTCTTCAAGCCTCAAGAACGAGTTTGAGAACAAACCTCTCCAAACTCCTTCTTTCGATGAACAACCCTCATCGAAAGGATGCAAGAGAATCACTCTCTTAGGAATGTGTATGGTTGAACAAAATTCCCCTCTAAAACTCCCTTGATTGAGTAAATATTACAATGAGAAATGACTAGCTCTTAGGCTTCACACAATAACAAGAATGTGAAAAATGAAGAATATGTGTGTATGATGCTTGAATAAAGATTGAAAGATTTGATTGAGTAGATATTACAATGAGAAATGACTAGCTCTTAGGCTTCACACAATAACAAGAATGTGAAAAATGAAGAATATGTGTGTATGATGCTTGAATAAAGATTGAAAGATTTTTTATCACTCTAAGCCTTTGTAAATGATTATGGACGATTTGGTTGAGTTTCAAAGGCATGGGAATGGTTTTATATAGACCCTATGAGAAAAATAGTCGTTAGAGTGAACTGTTAAAACGAGTCGGTCGACCGCTATATGAACCGGTCGACCGCTTCAAGTTTACCGTTGTTCAACGATCATAATGTCAGAAGCGTAACGGCTCTCTATTAAATGCTACCATTCGACCGCTACATGAACCGGTCGACCTCTACATGTTACCGTTACACAACGGTCAATTTGTCAGAGCATTTCTAAAGCTACCGGTCGACCGCTACACCAAGCGGTCGTAGATCCGGTCGACCGCTACATTGAGCCGGTCGACCTCCTCATTTTAAGCTTCATCCGGTTGTTCTAAAAACTCGATTTTGACCAACTTAAAATACCCAATTTTAAACTCTAACTTCTCATAAGTATATAAAAAGGTTTGGGAGTATATTTGGGATATTTTGAAGGCACTAAAAAGGTTTTAATCTTACAACAAACATTAAAACAGTTTATGCAAGTTTTGAAGACTTATGCATGTGTGTGATTGACATCCTTGTTAAAAATGAAGTTTTAGAGTTACAAAGATTACCCTAGCGACTTGACTCTTCACTTTAAGAGCACTTCCATTGAAGGTGATGTTGTTTGATCGCTCCGTGCTCATTTTGGATTCGTTTTGCTCCACAACTCAATTACTTATATTATTATCATCAAAACATTGATTGTGACTCAAAGCCAACACAACCCACTTGCAAGCTCCCTTTGTCCTAACTTCTAGAGAGAGAGCTATTTGAAGAAGAGGGAAAATCACATCTACCAAAAAGGTTTGTGCTCATATCTTCCAAACTCTAAATTTCCTTTTACAATCTTAGATTCTTGCACTCTATTAAGCTTCTTACTTGCTAATTTGGCTTAGAGAGACATTCCATATTTGTGTGTCTCATTTGCTCATTCGGCTTAGAGAGCCTTTCTTGTAGCCATTATTTTTAAAACCTTTGACTGTTGGGAAAACACTTGGTCCTACTTGTGAGAGTAGAAGAAATCCTTTAGGTTGTGAGGATTTGTGAGAGTGAGTTAAAGTGTAAGCTCGGAAAACACTTTGTAAAGGTTCCTTAGCACCCGGGAAGCTAAGGTGTATTCGCTATTTGGAGAATAGTGGTGGAAGCCCAAGGAAGTCAATAGCCTTGGGGGTGGACGTAGGCAAGTGTTGGCCGAACCACCTAAAAATACGGTGTTATCTCTCTAACTCTATCTCGGTTATTATTTGTTTCATATCCGTATTTGTGATGCTTTATGATTCATGATTCATTGCTTATATTTAGCTTATCATTTAGTATATTCAAATATGTATTTTTATCCTTAGAGAAATAGCATTTTCCAGATCTGTGTTTTAGTCGAAAAAGGGGCAAGTTTTTTTGGTAAAACTCAATTCACCCTCCCTCTTGGATTGTTATTTAGACTCATAGAAGTGTGTACAATGTTTATTGAGTTGCGCTTATTCTTCAGAGACTTGTGCTTAGGAACAATACGTTTAGACATTATGAACCAATTAAGGAAGGACATCAAAATGATTCTTTCCAAGTTGGAACATGTATTCCCTCCATAATTTTTTACTATTATGGTTCATTTAGTTGTTCATTTACCTTGGGAGGTGAAAATTGGGGGTCAAGTTCAATTTCGGTGGATGTATCCAATAAAGAGGTATATGGGAAAGATGAAGTGTTTCTTTAAGAATAGGGCACATGTGATGGCTCTATAGCATATAATTATGTGTTAAATGAATGTCTAACATTTTGCTCAATATATCGTGGTACGGTTTAGACGAGATTTAATAGAAATACCGCAATTATGCCAACATGGATGATCGAAGTTGTCGTCTTTCAGTATTCACTCAAAGTACTCGACTGTTGGGAGCTGGTAGGGGTTAAGATTTGAGTAGAAAGGAGCTTACAAAAGCGTAGTGGCACGTACTCAACAACTTTTCAGAAATCTGCCAACATATAGAGTAAGCGCTTATAAGAATATTTTCTCATTTAAACACTTATCATTTCATTATATTTTAATTTATTATAAATATCTTATTTCTTTATAGCGAGTACTTGGAAGAGATGAGAAGGCAATCACTAATAAATGTTGATAGAAGGCACGGAGAAGGATTTCCGTTATGGTTTAGAAATCGGGTGTTTATTTAATTTTGTCTCTATTATACATTTAATTTTTATTGATCTTTTTTTTAAAAAAATTCAAACTTAACACGTGTTTACTATTTTAGATTCAAACTATGCGCAATGAAAATCCGGGCTCGTTCGATAATTTGTATGCATCAGCATCCGGTATGTAGTGAATGGAGCTAGGTTTCACACGGTCCTTCCTAAACAGTTTCGTAACACTTAGAATAGTGGTGTGGTTGCTCTGGGGTCCATGTTAGGGAAGATGTTGAGTACTCAAAATTTAGGTCTTGATAAAAATGGTCAGTTTGTTAGTATTAACACTTCCCG
The DNA here is from genome assembly GCA_963930655.1 of Myrica gale. Classification (NCBI taxonomy): domain Eukaryota; kingdom Viridiplantae; phylum Streptophyta; class Magnoliopsida; order Fagales; family Myricaceae; genus Myrica; species Myrica gale. The sequence goes on from OZ005618.1 coordinate 11,415,391, forward strand.
AAAGTGGTATATAGATGACACATGCATGCTAGCATCTCAAAGGAATCAAGTATTTTATAACGATGAAATGAAATTTGGCGGTCACTGGAGGATTGTTCAAATGATTACTCCTATAAACACATGATATTCCACCTATTGAGGAGGAAACTAGTGAAAATGGAAAATGTAACGACCCAAGGACAAGCACTAGCCACATCTGTGCTTTGACTTCAAAATGACTAGTCAAGGTTGCTTTTGAAGTCCCTTGGATCATTATAAAGCCCAGTTCAACCTAGTAAGGTCCCAATGTGGGACTTGACCCTTATAGAACTCATCTCTCATTCATTCTCCTCCCCCACTCTATGTGGGATTCGGGTTATCACAATCTCCCCCACTTAAATTCCTTGACGTCCTCGTCAAGGCCCACCAAGCCCACATTGGTGGTTACTAGGACCGCTCTGATACCATTTGTAACGACCCAAGGACAATCACTAGTCACATCTGTGCTTTGACTTCAAAAGGACTAGTCAAGGTTGCTTTTGAAGTCCCTTGGATCATTATAAAGCCCAGTTCAACCTAGTAAGGTCCCAATGTGGGACTTGACCCTTATAGAACTCATCTCTCATTCATTCTCCTCTCCCACTCTATGTGGGATTCGGGGTATCACAGAAAAGGACCGTTGAATCGTGAAGCATACCAAGAGAATGAGTCTATTGAGCTTTTTGTGGACTTTAGCTCCTTTAACATGATCTCGTTGACTAGAAATGACATTGAGGTTTATGTGCCGATAACAGATGACAGTGGTCCACAACAACGTCATGTAGAAAGAAGCCATGATTCCTCGGAATCGTTTAGTGAAGATTGTAGTGTTTTTGAAGAATATGACTCCAAGGATTCAAGTAACTTTATCATTTCAATTTACTTTGTGTTTCTATTTGATATTCTTTTTGAGTAACATAATCCATTGTGTTTTTTTTCTTTAATATTGATTTATTTGGTCATAGGACCACGTCATGCCAGCTAAAGGAAAACGTCTTCGGTGTGATTCGTTGGTTCGAGCTGAGAGTACTCCCGGTACACCAGCAATGTCGGGTCCTTCACTTAAGGATACAAACGAATTACTGTCCCCTACCACAGCGAGTCCAAAAGGCACCTAAAGTAGACCGTAAGTATATTACCTCGTCAATCTTGATAAAATACTATGACTTTTAAATTTCTATGCTTAACTGAATTTTAAATTTATTGTTCTTCATTTGTAGCGACATTTGGAATCAGACACGTTCGAGGTAGTACACGCGAGATTACCTTACTCAAGGCTCGTACCGGAGGAAAGCTGACTGTCCATATCCCTGCAGGCGGTGATGACAAGGTGTCCTCAATACTCTCGAGTAATATTGGTGTGCTCGTGCGACAACATGTCCCAATTGAGACTAGTGAGTCGAAGGAGGTCCCTGACGAGGTTAAATGATATGTGATGAACCGAGTATTGGTAAGTATAATTTATTAAATTTTAATTGTAGAAACTTTTATATGTACTAACTGTTATATATGTTAAAAATGACTTTCAACAAGATTACGACCGAGTCGAGGATCGCATCCCTGTGACGTCTATGATGAACACGGAGTACAGGACGCACAAAATAAAATTTTTCAGCAATACTCGGTGTTCAATTCCAAAGAAGAGGCTTTAGATCACACGTATCCCGAGATGAACAAGGAAGAATGGACTCGTGTCTGTGATATATTCACGAGCGACAAATTTTAGGTTGAAAATTTTTATTGTCTTGAACATTTATTTTATTTTATTATTAATTGTGGTAACAACTGTAAATGTACAATGTAGAGGATGAATGCAATCAACAAGGATAATAGAGCTAAGCTGAAGATTGTACATACATTGGGAGTGAGGTCCTTCCAACGCACGAGAGTGTTGTTAGTATGTAATAAATTTACATTTTTATTAGATATTATTAAAATAAATAACTTATGTATTTTAATATGCATGTTCTATATTTATCTTGGTGCACAGAAAAATCTAGAATCTGATGAGATTAGTCCTGCATTGCTTGTGTAAAAAATGAATAATAATAAGGATTGCATGTGGACTACAAAAGATGGACGGAAAAATTTTTGTAAGTTGAAACTTTAGATTTGATGATGCATTCATATGCGTTTTATGTTTCATATGTGCTAATTTTATCTTCTTTTCTAATTTTGTAGGATGGAGGCGTTACAGTTGCAGCACGAGTCAGAGGGAAAGTCATACAATGAAGTGGACATTTTCGCTGAGGTATTGGGGACGAAAGTGGGTTACATGCGAGGTTTCACACGTTCAATACGGTCTGTTGGATCATCTTCATAAGCATCTTCCTTTGATTTGTCTCAGAGATTGGAGGAGGCCAGATTAGAGATTGAGGAGATAAGGGCTAGACAGATGGAATATTAAGCGCTTCTGGTCAAGTGGTCAGATATGGAGCAGAAAATGTGAGAGCATCTGCAGATGATGGAGGACAGCAGCGGAAGAAAGACAAAGAGTTGATGCAGATGATGGCGGAGCAGCAATGGAAAAAAGACGAAGATCGTTAGAAGATGATGTAGGAGCAACAAAGGAACCTACTGGAATAGAAAGAATGGGGGATGCAACTAATGGCAGAGCAAATGCGTGAGTAGCTGATGGAGCAGATGAGACAGCTGCAATCTCCTATGACACCCAAATGAAAAATTGGGTAGATTTATGTATTTTCACTACATTATCAGTACTTATCAATTATGTATTTTATTTATTTTTATTGACGATTGCATATTTGTAGACATTTTTTTTTGTATTATGAGTATTGAATAGCTTTCTATTTTATATTATTTGCAAATTATTTAAAAAAATTAAATTAAATTAATTCAAATATGTAATAAACGGTTCGAACAGTAAAAAAGATGTCAGAACGGTTTTTGTGCAATGATAATGTGTGCACGCTTAACTATCTATCCGCACACTTTGCATTAAACACGTCCATTCACAGGGTTATTCTTGCGTGCACACGGTCTTTAAATTAGCAACTGTTTGCATGGTAAGAAAACATGTTCCAATGTGTCCAATAGAACAAGCGTCGGAACTATAGATGTAAGAGTTCGAAAGGTTTTTGAAGGTGAGAAAAAACTATTTCATCATAAATGAAACAACGATGCCCACGTACTTTCCATGACAAAATGTATTTCGTCACATTAGACCAACCGTTCGCACTCCTCATGCGAACGTCTGGAGAGTAAGTTCGCACAGCTCATGCAAACGATTGAAGTGTACTAGGCATGGCGATTTTGAATTTCGTCAATATGGCACAAAATTGTGTGGTCGGTTTTATAAACCGTCCGAACGGTTTCGAGCGACAGAACCCGAAAATCATCACTTTAAACCTTTCTTGACGGGCTTTAGATGACAAACCGTATGACGACTCAATTTTGTCACCCAAAACCTTTGTTGACGAAATTAACACTTTCAATGACAAATTCTTTTGACACTCAAAGTCATTTTTCTTGTAGTGATTGTTTTCAAAATAATTTCACAAATAAATATATATTATATATTAATTTTGAAAAATATTTTCACAAAATTCCTCTCGCCAAATATTTATTTTTCTCGAGTCCAACCTTATATAGAAATGCTTGAATATACTATCTCTCGAAAAGACTAGTGGATTCTTTATTGATCATTTATACAAACTCAATCATCATATAGAAGATCTGACACTGTCGGAATATTTGACCTAAAAGATCATTATCAAATGACTCGATCAGAGTACAAGTACACAATAAATAAATATGCACAAACCTTTCAGGTCTAAGGATATCATAAACAAATTGTGTTGAATACCTTCTCAACATCAATGACCACTTCCAAAATGTATCCATATTTGATCTTGTTCAATGCATGTACTCTTACAGTGTACCCACTTGTTTACTTAAGATCACCACCTCGATAACTGAGTACATCATCCTATTTAATAGAGGCACAATGAGCATAGACCTATTGTACATAAATATGTACTTTGGTCTAAAACAAAACATCAAGTGCACAAGGAACCAAAAAATCATACTCTCCGTCTTTGATTCATTAATCATTGGCATGACTTTTACAATGTCACTCAATAATAACCGTGTAACATCTTATGTCACAATATATTATCTGATATAATAAATATAAATATGATGTATCTAAATAACAATTATCTAGAATAGTGATTTTTAGAGTATATTTCTTACATATTCTAAATACGTGGATAACAAGAAAAAATATGAAGTAATAAATCTTTTTATCAAAGCTTCAAGATATTCAAGATAACTATCTTTTAACTAAAAACAATTTTAGACAGATTTATATTCAATCTAAATTTAACAATTTAACTATGAGAATCAATTCAATCACACACAAACGACACACATATTGATTACGAAGAAAAACGTCTTGAAGACATGAATACCACATGAATAGATTCATCAACCACCAAAGTTCTTTTATTAAAAACGCGATAATCATTACAGGAAATAAAAATACCAAGAAATATACATTCATCAGCTTTCGCATCAAACTTACCCAAGTTGTCTTTGTTATTGTTGAGAATTAAACACTTACAACCAAACACATGAAAATAACCAATGTTTGGTTTTCTATTTTTCCTTAACTCATATGGAGTTTTCATGAGAATTGGCCTTATCATACATCGGTTCATGACATAGCAACTAGTATTGATAGCTTCTGCCAAAAAATAATATGGCAAGTTATTTTCACAAAGCATTGTCCTCGCCATTTCTTCATGAATCTTAGTCTTCCTCTCAACAACCCCGTTTTGTTGAAGAGTCTTATGAGCCGAGAAGTTATGGTTTTTACCAAAATCACCAAAAAAATTTGCAAAGGAGGAGTCTTCAAATTCTTTTCCATGGTCACTCCTTATGCTAGAAATAACAAATCTTTTTTCTATGGTCACTCCCTATGAATTCTCTTGTTCATTTTTTAAAATGCATCAAAGGTCTTATCCTTATGAGCTAAGAAAATAACTCATGTAAATCTACTATAATCATCAACCACAATAAAGTCATATCGTTTGCACCCAAGCTAAACATTTGGGTTGGATCAAACAAGTTCATGTGTAGAAGTTGAAGTGGCCTAGAAGTGGACACAATGTTTTTGAGTTTAAAAGATGTTCTAGTTTGTTTGCATTTTTGACATGCAACACAAATCTTATCTTTTCATAAACAAGGTTTGGAAAACCTAAAACAAGGTCCTTTTTGGCTAATTTTGAAAAAAGATCATGCTTGCATGAGCAAGTCTTCTATGCCACAGCCAACTATCCTTGTCACTTAGAGAGAAAAGACCTTTTACATTTTCAGAAGAGATATTCTCTAAGTGGACAACATATACATTTTATTGTTGATGTCCGACAAACAAGTCTTTCTTGTTTTCAACAATGGATATTGAAGATTCAAATATAACTTGGTTTCCCTTATCACATAATTGACTGATTGTCAATAAGTTATACTTTAATCCATCAAGAAATAGAACATGTTCAATAGTAGGCTTAGGAGTCATACTGACATTTCCAACACCAAGAATCCTTCCTTTACCGTTATCCCCAAAAGTAACCGATCTTTTTTCTTTTGGGCTAAGAGATTTGAACCAACTCTTATCCACTGTCATGTGCTTGGAGCATCTACTATCAAGAACCCAATGTTCCTTGACTTCGATTATCTTCAAGCACTCCTTCAAAAAAGAATCATTTCTTGATTTTTGGTACCTAAATCATTCTAGGTCCTTTGGTGTTAGAAACAGTTTCCTTCACCATTTCTTTAGGAATCCAAAAAAATTTAATACCACTAGAAGCTTTCTTTCTAGTTGGACAAGTGTTTGAGATATGTCCAGATTTACCACAAAAGTTGCAAAATCTAAATGATGTAGATGATTTTGTGATCATATATGAATAAGATTTTTTATCATTGAAAGAATCATATTCAATGCCACTTTTGTTGAAGCAACACCTTTGAGAACCAATAAGAATGTCAAGGTTTTTCTTTCCTAGAGGTCATTTGTAAGGGCGTCAACTTTCGTTTTCAAAGCATCACTTTCAGCAATCAAAATACTTGTCTTACTTTGCAAGGGGATTTCTTTTTCTTCTATGAACCTTGCAAGAGAAACGTCTTGACTCTTCAAAGTATCATTCTCTTTAGTAACATTTTCAAAATTCTTTTTGAAAGAAATATTTTTAGTTCAAGGTCTTGATTGTCAAATGTATCTTGTAATTCACCAAATGAAAAGCATTAAGTATGTGAAGATTGTACCTCGTCCTCCTATCCTTTGCCATCAAACAAAAGTTTGCAACTTCCTCTTCTTCACTTTCACTTTCACTCTCGTCTGATTCTGCTCATGCAGCTAAGCAGGCTTTCTTCTTATCCTTGAAGTCTCTTAACTTCTTGTGCGTTTTTATGTTGGGGAATTCAGATTCGATATGATTGGGCTTTTTACATCCAAAGCAAATGGTCTCATTCTTTTTGCTGCTATCACCTTTGAAGTTGTTCTTCTTTTTGTACCTCTTGTCTCCTTGTTTCTTTCGAAATAATTTCTCAAACTTCTTTGTAAACAAGGTCATCTCTTCATCATCAGAAGATTCTTCACTACTTGGTTCATCTCGTGGGTCATGAGAGATCTCAAAAGTTCATCTATAGACAATTTCGTTAAATCCTTAGCTTCCTAAATAGTTATAACTTTTAGTTCCCAAGCCTTAGGAAGACACTTAAGAATTTTCTTATCATTTCCACATTAGTATAAACTTTACCAAGAGATTTCAATTCATTGATAATATCAGTAAAGCAAGTAAACATGGCAAAGATAGATTCATCAGATTTCATCTTAAACATTTCATAGCTATGCACAAATATACTAATTTTGCTCTCCTTAACCTGATTAGTATCTTCATGAGTCACTAACAATTTTTCCCATATTTTCTTAGCAGTTCACAACCAGAAACACGGTTAAATTTGTTAGTATAAAGAGCAAAATATAAAACATTCATAGCATTAGCATTTAAATAAATAAGCTTATGATCAGCGTCATCCCAATCCTTTTCCTCTTTATGCAAGCCAGCATCCTCTTTAGGAAATCTTAGGTCGCGAGTGGCGATTTTCCAAAGCTCATAGTCTACGATTTGAATACATATCTTCATCCTCGTCTTTCAATAGTTGTAGTAAGTTCCATTGAACAAAGAAGGATGGTTAGTGGATTGACCTTCAGACAACGAAGAGCTAACAAGTGTGAGTCCAAATAGAAATCCAAGAGGGGGTGAATTGATTTTTACAAAAGATTAGAATTTTTTCAATAAAAACACAGATCTAAAAATACCAATTGTGAGTCCAAATAGAAATCCAAGAGGGGGTGAATTGATTTTTACAAAAGATTAGAATTTTTTCAATAAAAACACAGATCTAAAAATACTTAACCTATATAAAATGAAGAACAATAAATGATAGCAATAAAGTAAACACCCGGACCATAAAAAGCTCAAGCATTTGTAATAGCTCGGACCATCAAGACCACAAGCATTGTCTACGTCCAACCCCAAGGCCATTCGTAATAACCTGGACCGTCAAGACCTCAAACATTGTCTTATAATAATGGACGATGCTATTAAACTAAGGTTAGGCCAGTGAGAGAAATGTTAAAGAAACAAGATACTAAGCAAAACAGGAGTATAATCATTTGAAAGTCTAAGTAGCAACCTAAAAAGGGGGTGAATTTGGTTTTAATAAAAATTAACACTTTTTCAAGATAGTTTAAGCAATATGGCAGGTAAGGCAAAAGAACAATGAGCCTAGATATGAGAAGAATAAAAAGAGATGTAGAGTTAGAGAGATGACACCGTAATTTTAGGTGGTTCGGCCAACTCTTGCCTACATCCAGCCCCAAGGATATTGAGTTCCTTGGGCTTCCTCCACTATCTATCAAATAACAAGTACACTTTAGCTTCCGAGGTGCTAAGGAATCTTTACAAAATATTTTCCGAGGTCACGCTTTAACTCTCTTTACAAATCTCAAAACCCAAAGGATTTCTTATACCCACACGAGTAGGACCCAATGTTTACCCAACACTCGAGAGGTTTAAAACGAATGGGTACAAAGGAATATCAAGGAACAACTCTCAAAGCAGAATATACAAGTGTAAAGTGCAAAGGAGAGCAAGAAGACAAAAATCACAATAGAAAGCTGAAGTGTGACTGGGAAATAGCAAGATTTCTTTGTAGGTGTGGTCTTCTCTCTTCTTCAAAGCTCTTTCTCTCTCTAGAAATTAGGTCGAAGAATTATTGCAAGTGTTGGTGCGGGAGAGCGTTGTCTCTTTCTTCTTGATTCTTGTATTTAAATCTTCTTTGACTGCAACAGTCATCAAGGCTAGCGAAAAGAACCGTTGGAAAGGTGCCCACGATTTAAGGAAGTAATTTGAAGGTTCTAACAATTTTCTGAAATTTCATTAAACCTGTGGCATTTGTTGACACATGGGTGGCATGTGTTGACACATCTAAAAATGAATTGGAGTTGGGCTCTTCGGAGTCAGTGCAGTGTGTCGACACCATAAGGTCAATGTGTCAACATTTGTCTTGGTCTGGAAATGATGTCTCGGGTGTAAGTGCAATATCTCGACACTTGTCCTGTTTGTGTCGAAACCTAATTTTCATCTCTCGGGAGTAAGTGCAATGTATCGACACCATCACGCAATGTGTTGACACCTATAAATGCTGGAGATAATATTTGCAATTTTAAAGCTTCCAGACCATTCCAACACATATTTAAACACCTAAAAAAGAAAAATTTGATCGTATTAACTTGTGTAGTTGTGTTTCAAATATACTTATACACATTTAGTGTCACGCCCCGAACGACATCCCGCAGGGACCGTGACAGCCTCGAGCTATCCCCCGGATAGCTCCAGCGTTCTTACTTATGTTCTTACGTGCTTACGGCGGAAACATACAAGATCGCGAGGGATTTGAGCTAAATCTTACATAATCAGGGTTCTCATTAAGTTTGCATACAAAACATATATAACATATTAAAACCCAACTAGTGACGGATCTCATCGATCGAGTCACCATTATCAAAAATATGAACATAATCTTGGTCCTTCTAAGTCAGGTAGTCCTCCTGACTCTCTTCACCTGAGGTATCTGGAATGACACAATTTTAAAAAAACAACGTGAGTCAAAAACACTCGGTAAGGGAGAAACATAAACTTGAAACATACTTTTTACTTGTACTTGCATAATCATGAAAAAGGAACTTAATTCGTGATGCACGTGCATGTCATGGATATGCATATGCTCTTGCTTGAATTCGGCCCCAGGCCCTTGAAAATATTTCTTTCATACTTGCTTGTAAAATTGGCCCTTGGCCCTTGAATATCACTTATTCGTATCTCTTACTGTGGGCTCGCTCCATTTGACCCCTGAAGTCAGGGTTGTGCGTTCCCTTTGGAACCGTCCCCGATTTCCCTTGGAGACCTTACATACGGTCAAGCTAGCACACCTTCTCGCATTCGTCCTTCAATGGCTAGACATGACCCTTGGAGGCCCACACCTTCTCAATATCCTTCAGTGTGGTTTGCACAGCCTCTTGGATTCACCCATCCTTCTCGCATTTGTCCTTCGGTATGGGAGTCCATCTTGATGGTACGGTACCGACCAGTGCCCCTTGACTTAACTTATCGTTTCATAAAATTTTCCATAGTCTTTCCATAAAATCATTGCATAAACATTCTCTTTAGAAAAATTCATGCAATGCACATGTCATGTCATGCTTGATCAAAATCTCATGCTTGTTCATGAAATGATGCAGTGTGTCATTCCAGTTTTGAAAAGAACCACTTACTGTCCACTTACACTTGGTCTTCCTTGGTAGTGTATAAAGACAAGTAGATCGCCTTGTAGTCCTCTTTTCTCCTTGCACAACTCCTCCTATTTATTCACCTCCTCCTTCTTCTTCCTTCTCCTTCTTCTCCTTACACGTGCTCCCCTTGGTTCAAGCTCCAAATCCCACCTCTTGGTTCAAAGCTTTGGTTTCTCTTCTCCCTTGGTTCTCTCTTTCTCTCCTCTTGGTTCGGTTTTCTCTTCTCCCTTGGTTCTCTCTTTCTCTCTTCTCTTGGCTTTGTGTTGGTCGACCAAATGAAGTGGAAGGAGTGTGATAAGTGTGTAGTGTCACAAGTGAAGACAAAAGAGTATGAACTTCACCATAAAATTCGGCCAAGGGGTGTTTCTCACTTTTTTCTCTACTTTTCAGCTTTTATCATGTGTTGTCTCTTGTCTCCTCTTGTCTTTCACGTAAAACACCCCCCACCACATATTTCAAATGCAACATTAAATGCTTGCTCAACCAATTCGGTTCCCTTAGTTGAAATCCAACTAGTTTAGTTCATGCATCATCACTTGGTTACTTAGCATGCTTAATGAGGATTAGCACCACTAATCATCAACTTAACTCCAAGGCCCTTTGGGCAGCCCAATCCACCCTTTATTCAAGACCCAACATCAACACCTAAAGCCCAATTTATAAGCCCAAGGGCTAAGGCCCAATGACCAAATTCTCTAAGGCCCAATAACAACATTCCAAGGCCCATTATCATGGGTTTCATGGCAGCCCAATACCATGACTTTTAAAGCTCATTTTCATTATTATTTTAAAGCCCATTATCATAAATTTAAAGGCCCAATATCCATTTAATATTCTAAGTCTTATAGCAGCCCAATATCACAATCCAAAGGGCCCACTATTTCGAATATTGGGGCAGCCCATAAACAATATTTCAATGGCCCAATTACACCTAATATTCGGCCAAGTAGGAGTAGCCCATCATCAGCCCATTGCCTTAGGTTTTAAAGCCCAACATAAAATTCCTAGCAGCCCAATAACATCATCCATAAGATAATCCTTCAAAAAAAAAAATCAAGGATATTGAAAAGAAAAATGCAATTAATCTAGCAACATGAAATCGGTTACTATAAAATTTAAATTTCATCCATGACATTTGAATCATAACATCACATATTGGAAATTCAAAATAACTACATATACATTTTCTTAACATTAAATCATGCCTTGGCCAAGCAAGGTCTCTTTTAATATAAAATAGGCCATGGAATCCTTCATCTTGTAATGAAGTAGACACGGGTTTCTTTGGGGTCTTACATCCTCCCCTCCTTATAAAAATTTCGTCCTCGGAATTCGATTACCATCGCCAATAATTTTGGCCTGAATGGGAGTGTGATGGGTGAGGGGGAGCATTCGTGCTCGCCTCACTACTAATGTCTCCTTGAAACATATGGTCTGGGGAATTGCTTCCCGTCCATGATTGCGATGACCTTGTATCTTGGTTCTGCTCTTTTAGACTAGGGTCATGGATCACATTTTCAGGAGGCATACGGAATGTGGGTCAAGAATCTACCTCCTGTGATGAAAGTCTAGTGTCAGAACGCACATCTTGTGGTCTGACTCTCCTACGGTGCCTCCTCCGAGAACATTGCTGGAGAGTACATTCAGGCGTAGGGTTTCTTTCCCTTCGCCTTGCAGGTTCAGGTACAGGATCCTCTTCCATTGGATCCTATCTAGGAGTCTCTTGTGGCTCTTCTTGGGGTTCTTCCTGAGGGTCCTCTTCAGGATCCTCCTCCGGATCTTCCTCCGGGTCTTCCTCTGGATCTTCCTCAAAATTTTCTGGTAAAACGGTCCTTAAGGGAATGGCATTTATTGGCGACTCCGGCCAATAAAGGCCTTCCAGGTATCCAGAGTAATCTGGGGATAAGGGTTGACCCCCACCTGGAGGGTCCAGGTTGGTCTGCTGCAGGAGGTGGCGGGGGCTGGTATGTCCCCACCATACCTTCTTGCCAATAGGGTAAATGGGGTCGGTATGTTCTCCCCGTGTCTTCTCTATCGGTCTCACGTGGTGCATGAGTCGGAGCCACATGGCTTCCCGACGGTCTCGTCGAACCCTGAGATCTAGGGTTGACTCGGAACAAACTGCGGTACTCACGTGCTGCCATCCTTCTCTGAGAAGGCGTGCCCGAATGCTAGGAACGTGGGGGTCGACTACTCGGTGTCATCTGACATCATAAGTAAACGATCAGTTTCAACTCTTCAATCACAAATCCACAAATATATAATTATCAACAGCAGCAACATCAGAAGACAACCAATTATAATGTAATTAATCACGGCAAACAGAGATCAATAAAGCAGCTAATAACATTTTACTCGAAGCAAAATAGGGACATGTTTCAGGCCTGTTCATCCCGCAGTTGAGGGTATTTCTCGTACATCTCGCTTTCTAGCTCCCACGATGCTTCCCCTACCCCATGGTTTTTCCATAAAACTTTTACAAGTGGTATGGCCTTCGTCCGCAGCTGTTGCACCTTCCTATCGAGGATTCGCACCGACTCCTCCGTATAGGTAAGGTTCTCCCTAATCTGCAAAGGCTCATGTTCTAAAACATGGGTAGGGTCAGATACATACTTACGCAAGAGCGAGACATGGAAAACATCATGGACCCCCGATAGACTAGGCGGTAAAGCCAATCTGTATGCTACCGGTCCAACTCGCTCTAGTATCTCGAAAGGTCCTACGTATCTGGGTTGGAGCTTTCCTTTCTTCCCGAACCGCGTGATACCCTTCTTCGGGGAAATCTTCAAAAATACTTTGTTTCCCACTTCGAACGCTAATTCTCTTCGTCTGGTGTCTGCGTAGCTCTTCTGCTGACTCTGGGCCATTTTGAGTCTGTCTGTAATCACTTGGATCGTCTCCTTTGTCTTCGAGATTATTTCTGGCCCCAAGAGTCTCCCTTCTCCTACCTCATCCCAAAACAATGGTGGCCGGCACCTCCTTCCATACAAAGCTTCATACGGTGCCATGCCGATGCTCGATTGAAAGCTGTTATTGTAAGCAAATTCTGTTAAGGGCAAATACTGAGCCCAGCTTCCCTTAAAGTCTATGACGCAAGCTCGGAGCATATCCTCCAGGATTTGAATCGTCCTTTCGGATTGCCCGTCCGTTTGTGGGTGAAAGGCGGTACTGAAATTTAATCGCGTGCCTAGGGCTTCTTGTAACCGCTTCCAAAATCGAGAAGCGAACCTCGGATCCCTGTCCGACACTATACTCTTCGGCACCCTTGTAACCTCACAATCTCCTGCAAGTACACTTCGGCTAACTTTTCGGGGGTGTACTTTACTCTGATCGGCAAAAAGTGGGCAGACTTTGTCAACCGGTCCACTATTACCCATACGGCATCGTAACCCGCAGTTGTCCGGGGAAACCCCATCACAAAATCCATAGTGATTCCCTCCCATTTCCATTCGGGAATCTCTAGAGGCTTCAATGTCCCTGCTGGCCTCTGGTGCTCCGCTTTCACTTTCTGACAAGTCAGACATCGAGCGACATATTCTGCAATCTCCCTCTTCATGTTTGGCCACCAATAAACTTTCTTGATGTCCTGATACATCTTTGTTCCTCCAGGGTGGATAGTATAGGGCGTAGTATGCGCCTCTGCCAAAATCAACTCCTTGATTCCCCCATCACTAGGGACACATATTCTATTCCGGTACCTCAACACTTCATCCCTATCCTCAAAATCGGGATCATTATTCTTTTCAATCCTTTCCCTAATCCCTACTATCACCGCATCGCTCTTCTGGGCCTCGCAAATTCGCTCCTCCAGCGATGGTTGCAATGAAAGCCCTACGATGGAAACATACCAATCTGTCAACACGAGCGTGATCTCCTCTCTTTTTAGATCCTCCATGATCTCCTTCGCCACTACCTCCATGGCACTTGTTTCAGCCGACTTCCGGCTTAGGGCATCTGCCACCACGTTAGCTTTTCCAGGATGGTAGCTAATGGTGCAATCATAGTCCTTAATCAACTCCAACCAACGTCGTTGCCTCATATTCAGCTCCTTTTGAGTGTTGAAGTACTTGAGACTCTTGTGATCCGTAAATATCTCGCATTTAACCCCGTAGAGATAATGCCTCCATATTTTCAGAGCATGCATGACTGCAGCTAAGTCCAAGTCGTGAGTGGGGTAATTCACCTCGTGGGGCCTCAATTGCCTCGACGCGTAGGCTATGACCCTCTTGTCTTGCATCAACACACACCCAAGACCTTGCATTGAGGCGTCCGTATAGATCTCGTACTCCCCTTGTTCTGAGGGCAGTGCTAACACCGGGGCAGTAACTAGATGAGCCTTTAACATCTGGAAACTTTGCTCACACTCGTCTGTCCTGTCGAACTTAACGTTCTTCTTGGTCAACGAGGTCATCGGTATGGCTATCTTTGAGAATCCCTTAATAAACCTTCGGTAATATCCTGCTAACCCCAGGAAACTCCTTATCTCCTTAACATTTGTAGGCCTAGGCCATTTGAATATCGCATCAACCTTTCCGGGATCTACAGCAATCCCTTCACCCGACACTACATGCCCTAAAAATCGGACTTGCTGCAACCAAAACTCGCACTTGGAAAACTTAGCATACAACTTCTTCTCCCTCAGGATCTGCAAAATAATCCTGAGATGCTCCTCATGCTCCTCCTGGTTCCGATAATAAATCAGTATATCATCTATGAACACCACCACAAACTTATCCAGGAACTCTCTGAATACTCTGTTCATCAAGTCCATGAATGCGGCCGGGGCATTAGTTAACCCAAATGGCATCACCAAAAATTCGTAGTGACCATATCGGGTTTGAAAGGCCGTCTTAGATATATCTCCCTCCTTTACCTTCAATTGGTGGTAACCCGACCTCAAATCAATCCTTGAAAATATTTGTGCCCCCTGCAATTGATCGAACAAATCGTCAATGCGAGGTAGCGGGTACCTATTCTTCACGGTCACTTTATTCAACTCCCTATAGTCAATGCACATCCGGAGACTCTCGTCCTTCTTCTTTACAAACAGGATCGATGCTCCCCACGGCAACACACTCGGCCTTATAAATCCCTTCTCTAGGAGATCTTCTAATTGGACTTTCAGCTCCTTTAGCTCTGCCGGAGCCATTCGATAAGGCACCTTTGAAATTGGGACTGCCCCAGATTCCAATTCGATTCCGAACTCCACCTCCCTATCTGGCTGTAACCCCAGTAACTCTTCCGGGAATACGTCCGGAAACTCACTCACTATTGGGGTTTGATCAAACGCAGGAACCTCATTCTGCGTATCATTCAACGTATCACTTGCCCAAACTAAAATTCTCTCATGCCCTCCTTGCAACAATCTCTTAGCTTGCAGGGCCGAGACAATTGCTGGCCTTCGTTCCATTTTCCTCATACCGGTAAAACAACACTCCGATCTCCCCTCCTTTTGGAACAAGACCTTCTTCTCATAGCACCGAATGTTGGCACCATGCTTTGACAACCAATCCATACCAAGGATGATATTGAATCCTCCCATCTCCATAACTATCAAATCGGCCAACATGACTTGCCCTTCCACTTCTATCGGATAGTCCTTCACCATCCTGCTACATTCGACTCTTCCCCCAGCGGGCGTCGACACAAGGATATCACAATCTAACAACTCACTGGGTAAGGCATGTGTCTTGCAATATGATGATGCAATGAATGAATGCGTGGCCCCTGAATCAAACAGAACTAGGGATTCCCCCTGGGGCAAAGGCAACTTACCTGCCACCACTCGATTCTGGTTCTACGCATCCTCCGGAGTCAATGCATATAACCTCGCTTGCGTTGGGCCTCCTTGCCTCCTTGCATTGTTCTGCTGCGGGGGTCGGGGAGCTTGGTTCGAGTCACCTGTATTCCTACAGTCTCTGGCAATGTGACCAGGCTTCCCACATTTGAAACATAAGCTCTGCCTGCACTCCCCTGGATGTCTCCTATTGCACCTGTTACACAGTGGAAATTGATTCCTTCTGGCATTCTGAGCTCCACCAGGCCTCTGGTTCGGCCTCTGGGTCGGCCTCTGATCCGGCCTCTGTGGCTGCCTCTGTGATGACTCGGGCCTATCCTCTTCCAGGGCATCTGCGGAGTGGTTGGGTGAGAAGGAGCCTTCCTCTTCTGCTGGTCATGATAGGCTGCTATTCTCTGCAGTCCTCTTTCCACTATCATCGCCCGTTCTATCACCTCGGCCAGGGTTTTAAGGTTATGACTATACACCCTGTCATAGACCCGTGGGTGTAGCCCTTCTTCAAACTTTCGAGCCTTTCTTTCTTCATCTGGCACTAAATATGGGGCAAATCGTACCAACTCCATGAATCGGCCTGCGTACTGCTCCACCGTCATGGCTCCTTAGGTTAGGGTAGCGAACTCCCTTACTTTCGCTTCCCGAGTCGTCCTTGGGAAATACCGGTCTAGAAATTCTTGCTGGAACCTTTCCCAGGTTATGGGTTGTTCCCCCAGCTCCTGACCCAGTAACACTTTCTCAGACTGCCACCATCTTTTGGCATCCCCTTGCAGCTTGAAGGTAGCATAACTTAACTTCTGGGCGTCGGTACACCCCAAGACCTCAAGCAATTCCTTCATCTCCACCAGCCAATTTTCTGCAAGTATGGCATCTCCTTTGTCATTGTACGTTGGCGGGTGCTGGCGGTTAAATTGATCAAAGTTACACCCCTCAGGGCGACCTCGGGCCCCTTCGACATTGGTACCCGGCTGCACCTGCTCGGCAATAAGCTGAGCCATGTGCCTTAACACTTCCTCGGTGGTAACACCCGGAGCCTCGGGCTCTTGACTTCTCGTTGGTTTTCTAGGTGCCATCCTGCACTTCAAGGTTATCGTTCAGCTTAGAACAACCTCAACCTCCAAATTTCTTATCATAATTGACCCTAAACGTATATCTCATGCTTTAGGGTTTAGGGTTCTAACTCGTTCCCTATGTTTCACGGCTCTACCCTCAGATCCTCTGATACCAACTTAACTGTCACGCCCCGAACGGCATCCCGCAGGGACCGTGACAGCCGCGAGCTATCCCCCGGATAGCTCCAGCGTTCTTACTTACGTTCTTACGTGCTTACGGTGGAAACATACAGGATCGCGAGGGATTTGAGCTAAATCTTACATAATCAGGGTTCTCATTAAGTTTGCATACAAAACATATAACATATTAAAACCCAACTAGTGACGGATCTCATCGATCGAGTCACCATTATCAAAAATATGAACATAATTTTGGTCCTTCTAAGTCAGGTAGTCCTCCTGACTCTCTTCACCTGAGGCATCTGGAAAGACTCAGTAAGGGAGAAACATAAACTTGAAACATACTTTTTACTTGTACTTGCATAATCATGAAAAAGGAACTTAATTCGTGATGCACGTGCATGTCATGGATATGCATATGCTCTTGCTTGAATTCGGCCCCAGGCCCTTGAAAATATTTCTTTCATACTTGCTTGTAAAATTGGCCCTTGGCCCTTGAATATCACTTATTCGTATCTCTTACTGTGGGCTCGCTCCATTTGACCCCTGAAGTCAGGGTTGTGCGTTCCCTTTGGAACCGTCCCCGATTTCCCTTGGAGACCTTACATACGGTCAAGCTAGCACACCTTCTCGCATTCGTCCTTCAATGGCTAGACATGACCCTTGGAGGCCCACACCTTCTCAATATCCTTCAGTGTGGTTTGCACAGCCTCTTGGATTCACCCATCCTTCTCGCATTTGTCCTTCGGTATGGGAGTCCATCTTGATGGTACGGTACCGACCAGTGCCCCTTGACTTAACTTATCGTTTCATAAAATTTTCCATAGTCTTTCCATAAAATCATTGCATAAACATTCTCTTTAGAAAAATTCATGCAATGCACATGTCATGTCATGCTTGATCAAAATCTCATGCTTGTTCATGAAATGATGCAGTGTGTCATTCCAGTTTTGAAAAGAACCACTTACTGTCCACTTACACTTGGTCTTCCTTGGTAGTGTATAAAGACACGTAGATCGCCTTGTAGTCCTTGTTTTTCCTCTTTTCTCCTTGCACAACTCCTCCTATTTATTCACCTCATCCTTCTTCTTCCTTCTCCTTCTTCTCTTTACACGTGCTCCCCTTGGTTCAAGCTCCAAATCCCACCTCTTGGTTCAAAGCTTTGGTTTATCTTCTCCCTTGGTTTCTCTTTCTCTCCTCTTGGTTCGGTTTTCTCTTCTCCCTTGGTTCTCTCTTTCTCTCTTCTCTTGGCTTTGTGTTGGTCGACCAAATGAAGTGGAAGGAGTGTGATAAGTGTGTAGTGTCACAAGTGAAGACAAAAGAGTATGAACTTGTCACGCCCCGAACGCTAGCTAAACGAGGCTAATGAAAGCCGCGAGCATTCCCGACAAGGAACGCTCAAGCGTACTTACTACTATTCTTGCATCAGAATATATACCTCATCCAGAGGATTCTTGCAGTGGAAAAATCATAATGCCTCAATATTTAAAAGAAGCCTTATATCGCTAGCGTTTAATGCACATAAGAACAGTAGAACATGCTTCCCATCGATAACTCAAAGAAGTTATAACATGGTCTTAAATATCAATCGTTTAAAATCCTTAACTTACTAAGCCGAATAACCCATGACCACCACACCACGGAGGCTCATGCCGGCTCTTACAAAAATTATCTAAACTTTTACTAATAAAAGCAAAAAGGAAAAGACATTATCGTCAACCCTTCTCCTAGGGTTCAAGGTCCTCCTCTTAAGTTTCCTCCCCTGAAACATTATCTGGAATGATACAATTTAAAACTGTGAGTCGAAAGACTCAGTAAGGGATTATAGCTAAAACATGGATTTGAAATCGTAAGCATGCACTTGAACTTGAAATCATAATCATGTAAACATAATGCGATTCATGCATGATCATGAATCGTGATGCACATGTATGTCTCATGTTTGCATATGCACATGCACTTGCTCTTGAAAACAATACTTATACTTGTAAAATTCTTGCTTTTGGAAAAATCATTTCACATCTTATCTGATGGGCTACTTGCCCTCTATTTACCCCTGACATCAGGTTTGTGCGTTCCCGTTGGAACTGTCCCCTATTTCCCTTAGGGACCTTACATATGGTCGAGCTAGCACACCTTCTCGCATTCGTCCTTCAGTGGCTAGACACGACCCTTTGAGGTTCACACCTTCTTGCAAGCATCCTTCAGTGTGATTGCACATACCTCGTGGACTACCCATCCTTCTTACAAGCATCCTTCGGTATGGGTGCCCTAGGTGACATCCACCCTTCACGTAAACGTCATTCGGTATGGATGCACCTTCTTGACTTGGTACGGTACCGACCGACTTGGGTTCATTAACTAACTTGTCATAAAGTAGCATAAAAATGGTACTTTCATTTGCATAAAATTTCTCCTTCTTTCTCATGAGAAAAATGAATGCAAATGATCATGATGTATTCATGTCGAGCTTGATAATGTCATGCTTGATATATCATGCTTGGTATGCTTATTCATAACTAGTTTTCATGCTGTGTATCATTCCAGTTTTTGAAAAACGTAAGTTTCTACTTACGATTGCTACTTACAAACGTAAGCTCCTCTTACAAGTTCCCCTTACCTTCGTTCCCTTGAGCGCCTGAATTGTACTTGCCTACAATTGGGTCACACTAGTGTTATTCAAAGGTTCACCAGGCGTATAAAGTAGTCATTCAATAACTCATACTTTGTCATACAAAAACATCCATATTCTTGACCTCTAGTTGGTCATCTTACACCACAAGGCATTTTCTTAAGTGAAAAACCTAGTATGGACTTCTAATAGGTCAATAGGAAACTTAGAAACTTAGGAAAAATTTCGTGAAATTCAAAAAAGCCGGTCGAGCGCCGGTCGAGTGCTCGTCGAGCGTTAAGCCTCTGTAAAAAAAATGTTAAGGGACGCTCGAGCGCTGGTCGAGCGTCGGTCGAGCGTGAACTTACTGCACAAAAATTCTTGAAGGATGCTCGAGCGCTGGTCGAGCGCCTGTCGAGCGCATGTCCATTTTTCAGACACAAAACACACATTAAAAAGCCAACACACCCGAAATTTGTCTTAACATGCTCTCCTCTTATAACCCCATATTCCAGACTTCTATTTTACACCTACAAACCAAGACTTCCAACCCAAAACAATGATTTCATCACTCGAACAAATGTTATTGCATCTATTTCACTCCTTTTGGTCTTTTATCAAACACCTAGTATGCAAGTTGGTTTCTCTCGGGTTTTTAAATTTCCAGATCTAACCATATTCTCCATGGTTTTGTGCACAATCCATACTACTCTCTAAAACTCACTAGATCTACATTTTCTTCAAAGAAAACACATGAATCTCAAGGAGAAAATCTAACAACACACAACCAACCAACAAACAACCAAACAAAAGCAAAAAAGAGAAAATGGGTGAAAGTGGGGATGGCTTGGCCAGCCAAACCACTCACCTTTTCTCTCTCTCTTTCTTTCTCCTTCTTCTTTCCTTCTTCTTCTTCTTTTTTCTTCTTTTTTCTTCTTTTTTCTTCTTTCTCCTTCTTTCTCCTTCTTCTTCTTCCTTCCTCCTCTCTTGGTCGGGTGAGCTAGGGCAAGGGAGGCTTATGTGATTTTGGGGAGAAGGGGCTGGCTTATACGAAGGGATTGGGGGAAGGGAAAAGGCAAAACTGCCCTTCCCCCTACTTTCCCTTCTTATCCCTCAGTCTTCTCTCTTCTTTCCTTTTCTGCCCCTAAAGAAAATTTTCTTTTCTTTTCCTGCCATTCCACAAATTTAACCTTAATATGTCTCCTCATTTCTTGTTCCAAGAATCCACATATTAACACATACATATCAAAATTAAAGCTTATTTAAATTTCTCCAATTATTGTAACTTAAGGACATATTCAATTAATAAAACACTTCAAGCTAATAAATCTCAACTGCTCAATTAAACAAGAACAATTAATATAACATTTAAACTTCTAGCTTAAAACTCATAAAACGCTAGGGAGAAATTCCATCTAGACATAACTTTAGATAAATAAAATCATACATACATTTCTCCATAATACACTTTTAATTAAAGTAATACATACTTAAAAGCTCATAAGCAATAAATTGATAGACTTAAATTCGGGGTCTCACATCCTCCCCTCCTTACAGAAATTCAGTCCTCGGAATTCGATCTCCCTTACCAGAAATTTTGTTCTGGTGGTAGAGGTCTAGGTCCATACGGGTGTGGGTGAATACTCGAACTAGCCCCACTACTAACATCATCATAATTAACATGGTCAGGGGAGTTACTACCCGCCCACGAGTGGGACTTGGTTCCGTAACTCTGACTTGCATTACTGGGGTCTTTGACTATATTACCCGAAGGTTCATGGTGTCTAGCAACAAAGTTCACTTCCTGAGATGGGTCCTCAGAAGAATCATCTAGAATATTTCTTCCTCTACCCAACTCTCTTTCAATGTATTCCCAGGAATCTTTTTCCCATGTCGAATCTTTTTCTTTGAACTCATTTCCTATTATCCTAGGTGAAGGGTCCTCCTCCATTGGATTCTCTCTTGGGTCCTCCTCCGGATCCTCTTCCGGATCCTCCTCCGGATCCTCTTACGGATCTTCTTCCGGATCCTCTTCCGGATCTGAAGAGTCAGTCCACCACATTCTGTGTCCAGGAAAAGTGGGGTAACTCCGCCTAACAGGAATGGGTCGAATATTCCTTTGAGAGGGCGGGGGCTCCTGAGTCCCCTCCCTAACCTCTGGCAACTGCGGTTGCTGAGGCGGTATTACGCTAAGAGGTCTAGCGTTCACACGGAACAGACTGCGGTATTTCCGTGCGGTCATTCTTCTACGCGGGGGAGAGTGTGGGGAAGAGACTGACTGAGAGCGCGGGGGTCGGCGACTCGATCACATCTTATACATAGTGAAACAGTTAGTCTCAATTCCCACATTAAATCATGAACACATATATGTGTATATCTATACTACAACATAACAATAAAGCTAATACGTGTAGTTAGACAATCATAAAGGTACAATTCCATGAAGAAAACAAAAGATCAGGCAAGTCATATCAAAATTCTATCACAAAACAAGAATCGATAGAACATTATCCTTCTTAACTTTGTTCTTCCCGCAAGTGTGGGTATTTCGAGTACATTTCACTTTCTACCTCCCATGAGGCCTCTTCTACTCCGTGGTTTCTCCACAAAATCTTAACAAGAGGTATGGTTTTGGTCCTTAGTTGTTGTTCCTTCCATTTCAAAACTCATTTTAAAGCCCATTTTCATAATTATTTTAAAGCTCATTATCATAAATTTAAAGGCCCAATATCTACTTAATATTCTAAGTCTTTATAGCAGCCCAATATCACAATCCAAAGGGCCCACTATTTCAAATATTGGGGCAGCACATAAACAATATTTCAATGGCCCAATTACACCTAATATTCGGCCAAGTAGGAGTAGCCCATCATCAGCCCATTGCCTTAGGTTTTAAAGCCCAACATAAAATTCCTAGCAGCCCAATAACATCATCTATAAGATAATCCTTCAAAAAAAATGATCAAGGATATTGAAAAGAAAAATGCAATTAATCTAGCAACATGAAATCGGTTACTATAAAATTTAAATTTCATCCATGGCATTTGAATCATAACATCACATATTGGAAATTCAAAATAACTACATATACATTTTCTTAACATTAAATCATGCCTTGGCCAAGCAAGGTCTCTTTTAATACAAAATAGGCCATGGAATCCTTCATCTTGTAATGAAGTAGACACGGGTTTCTTTGGGGTCTTACATTTAGTGAGAGAAAACTTCAATCCTTTTGAAATACATCATGGAAAGTGTGGATTGACATTATAAAATCTAAAGTATTCAAAACTTAGAAACATTGTTATCATCAAAATCAAATATGGTTTGTTTTACAAAACAAACCAAAACAAACCTTGGGTAACAATCTCCCCCTTTTTTATGATAACAAAATCATGTTAAAAATATCAATTTGCTAACAAATAGAAAAGCTCCCCCTGAGAACAAGCAGGATTTTTTCATGACATTTTTAGCAAAAAGGACTTTAAGATTTTACAAAAATTTTGCAAGAGTTTTTTTTTTTTTTGTAAAAGGAGGTTTCCCAAAATTTTAAAAACATGAAAGAGCACTTCTATAACTTCCTCCAAACGTCCCAAACTTCCAATATACCAACAGAACACAAGACTTCCTATATTGAGAATTGAAAGTTAAGAATACTACATTTGAATCAAGACTCAATAAGTCACAAAATTTCACAAATAAGTGCATCGAGATAGGCACTTCTCAAATTTCATGTAGATATCAATGAAATAATCAACAGATATGAGCAATCAAATAATCTATTGGAACCAAGGAAATATCGGAGACGAGGACGCATATTTCTATCTTCATCTAGATCGAGCTCATTTGCTTGGAGACCTTCTTCAGCTGCAGCTTTGACAGTATCCACGGTTTCCTTAATCACATTGCTAGCCACGTGGATGTTGTTATGGACTCGAAATTTAAGTTCTCTCACATCCTTGTCAAGAGTCCCAAAACGCTCTGTATGAGTACCAAGTATCTTCTTAATATCCTCAAACCCCGTCTTCATACAGGTGGTCAATTCCTCCATATTCTTCCCTAATTTCTGTTGTTCTTGCTTTATTTCAGAAATAGAAGCCTCAAGAGAATGCAACCGAGGCTCATGAGAATTAGCAGCCTCCCTCCGTGAGGAAAATCCAAAAGGTGGAGTAATAGAAATAGGAGTCCTAGTTGCTGTAAGAGTCCTATCAGTAATTTCAGCTTCTTCCTCATCTTTACTCTCTTCTTCAAACCCAGAACTCATTTCACTACCTTTCTGAGGTGTCACCACACCTTTCTTCACTCATTCTCCATCCTCATTTTGCATAAAACCCATCAACCTAAGAGTTTTCTTGTTATACTCTTGAGAATCTTTGGGTTTTTCTCTAACTTCCGCAGTTATATCAATCTCAAGGGCATGAAAAAAGTGAGTGAAAAACATCCCATAGGGAAGCTCTTGTCTCTTCTTCTCAATGGCAACTTTCATATGATTAATCATCAAATGGCCAAGATTCATATGGGTACGGGTGATCCGACAGTACATAACAAATAATTCTAAGCAATGTACTCAAATTTTCCAGTCCTTAGTAAGATAATATTGCAAACCATGTGATGCAATATCCGTCTATGAATTGATAAGGCGCTCAGTGGGTCTAATCACCTCATTGAGAGTTGGATTATCCAACACAACCTGAGAATATCAAGTGGTGCTACCTCAAACATCTCCATCCAACTATAAGCATCAAAGAATTTATTTCCACTATTGGGGGCAGAGGTCAATGAATTTAGAGAAGTAATAGATAAATCTAATTGTTTCTCATTAACATAGCTTGAGACATTCTATGGGGTGTTTGTTTGTGGAAATTTCGGGGAATATTCTCGAAATTTTGGGAATCTTTACTTTATTGAGATTTATTGGGGTTTGTGAAAAGTAGAGTGTGTGTGTGTGTAACAGTTAAAAATTTTGGAGCGTGTTTGTTTTGTTGGAAATTTCGAACCCCAAAATTTTGGGGAAACAAACACCCCCTTAGATGTAGAATGCTGAAAATTTGCATACACCAGTTTCACAAGATACACAAAGCAATCCACTTTCAAATTTACAAGAGCACATCATCCTTGATATTCAAACAGCTCCTTAAAATCAAACCCATTTTCACTAAACCATTTAAAATCTGCCCAATGACCAACAAAACGATTCTTACAATTCCTTGAACAGTAAATGTAGGCCTCTGTAGAAGGAACGAGTTCCTTAGAGCTTTTCCCTTTCTTCTGTGCTCTAGAACTGCCAGATGATGTCGTCTGATGAGAGGGACTCTTGGAGCGACTGGAAGACATCACGACAGAGGCGAGGTGAGGAGTTTAAAGGTTGTCGGCGATAAAAATTTTGAACCAAGCGGAGGGTAAGAGGGATTTGTGAGGAAGAGAGAAAATGGTGTCGTTTAGGAGAGAAATGAGCCCCTAGCCCTAAAGAGTATTAATATGACACGCGTGCCCCTATTTTTAAAAACACTGTTCATGAAAGATGTGCGACACATTGGCTCAATGTGTCGGCACATTGTACATGTTCCCGAATGCATTTTAAGAAAGCTCTCGAAAGAGAAGCTTATGTGTTGACACATTAATTTATAGTGTCGGCACATACTTCCTTAGAGAAGACAACCATGAAAACCAGAAGTGTTGACACATGTCATGCAAAAAGGAATACATACAACAATTTCTCAAAGAAACAACATAACTTTAATATGAAATGAACAAAGACTAACTTAAAAACACAAAAAGAACATATCCAATGCAATCAATAACATAATCAATATCATGAATCAAGCACATATCAACAATTCAATCCAAAGGAAATATCATTCCTATTTCTTGGCGAATAAAACAAAATATATCCTCATTAAGGGGTTTTGTGTAAATGTCCGTCAATTGAAAGTCGGTATGTACAAACTCAAGAACAATATCCCCTCTTTGAGCATGATCACGAATAAAGTGATGTTTTATCTTAATATGTTTTGTCCTAGAGTCTTGAATTGGATTTTTAGTAAGATTTATCTCATTGGTGTTGTCACATTTTATTGGAATGAGAGAATAGTAAAGATTGAAATCTTCCAATTGTTGTTTTATCCACAATACTTGTGCACAAAAATTGCCCACGGCAATATACTCGGCTTCCGTAGTTGATAGAGCTACGAAGTTTTGTTTCTTACAACACCAAGAGACTAGTAAGGGTCCAAGAAATTGACATGCACTACTAGTACTCTTTTAATCAATTTTACATCCTGCATAATCCGCATCCGAATATCCTTGCAAATTAAATTCAGCACTTTTTGGATAAAACAAACCAAAATTTTGAGTGCCAACAAGATATCTAAAAATCCTTTTAACCACAAGGAGATGAGATTCGTTAGGACAACATTGAAATCTAGCACACATGCAAACACTAAACATTATATCCGGTCTACTAGTGGAAAGATAGAGTAAGGAGACAATCATACCTCGGTATTTGGTTTGGTCAACATCCTTACATTTCTCATCTTTTTCCATTTTTGTAGATGGACTCATAAGTGTGCTTATAGGTTTTGAATTGTCCATACAAAATCGCTTGAGAAGATCTTTAGTGTACTTAGCTTGATTGATGAAGATTCCCTCGTTGCTTTGTTTGATTTTTTGACCAAGAATGTAGTTCAATTCTCCCATGAGGCTCATCTCAAATTCTCCTTGCATAACTTGAGAAAACTATTGGCATAAAGATTCATTAGTAGATCCAAAAATAATGTCATCGACATAGATTTAGTATCAATATTACCTTGTGGAAAACCATTTTCAATGAGAAGAAAGCGTAAGCATTCATACCATGTCCGAGGTGCTTGTTTCAATCCATAAAGCACTTTCTTGTACACATGATTAGTAAGCTTTTCATCTTCAAATCTTGGTGGTTGCTCAACATATACTTCTTCCGAAAGGAATCCATTTTGGAAAGCACTTTTCACATTCATTTGAAAGAGTTTAAAATCTTTATAACAAATGAAAGCGAGTAACATGCGAATGGATTCTAAACGGGCAACAGGAGGAAATGTTTCATCAAAATCAATTCCCTCTTCTTGATTATAACCTTGGGTTACTAATCTTGCCTTGTTCCTCACTACAACCCCGGATTCATCCATTTTGTTTCTAAAAAGCCATTTTGTATCAATAATTGGATAATCCTTGGGTCTAGGAACTAGATGTCATACTTGGTTTTTCTCAAATTGTTTCAACTTCTCTTCCATAGCATGGATCCAACTTTCATCATCTTTAGCCTCAGGAAAATTTTTGGCTCAGTTGAGAAAGTAAAGCAAGATTATTAGCCTGATTTACATAAGAGCGAGTGCTTACCCCTTTCTCAGCATTACCAATAATTTGCTAAAAAAGATGACTCTAAAGGTATTTCCAAGACTTTGGTAGATCATTATTGACTTGTAGACCTTCTTGTGATTCTTGAGATACTGGATCTTGTACTCTTTCTTCCTTATCGTCATTTATAGCAAGTTTCTCAACCTCTTTATCAAGATCTATAATATCTTCATCATTTCTTTTCACAAGATTGTCAGATTCGTCAAAAACAAAGTGAATTGATTCTTCAACAACCAAAGTGCACCTATTGAAAACACGAAAGGCTTTACTAGAAGTTGAATAGCCGAGAAATATACCTTCATCCGCCTTTGCATCGAACTTACCCAAATTGTCCTTGTTGTTGTTGAGCACAAAGATTTCAACCCGAAAATATGGAAGTAGCCAATGTTGGGCTTTCTTTCATTCCATAGCTCAAATGGAGTTTTTTTAAGAATAGGTCTAATCATGCAACGATTCATAACATAACAACTTGTGTTAACTGCTTCAGCCCAGATCACTCCTTATGCTAGAAAGAGCAAATCCCTTTTCATTTTGAATTCTCTTGCTAAGTTTTTCAAAAGCATGAAAGACTTAATCTTTATGAGCTAGAAATATAACTCATGTGAATCTACGGAAGTCACAAACCACAACAAAACCATAATGTTTGTCACCCAAACTTAACATTCGGGTTGGACCAAATAAGTCCATGTGTAGAAGTTGAAGTGGCCTAGAAGTGGACACCACATTTTTAGGCTTAAAAGAAGTTTTGATTTGTTTGCCTTGTTGAAAAGCCGCACAAATTTTTTCCTTTTCAAAAGTAAGGTTAGGCAAACCCGAAACAAGATTCTTTTTGGCTAGTTTTGAAATCAAGTTCATGCTTGCATGAGCAAGCCTTCTATGCCACAACCAACTATCCTTATCATTGAGAGCTGAAAGACATTTTATGTTTTCTGAAGAGATGCTCTCTAAATGAACAATGTACACATTTTCAAATCTATGTCCAACAAACAGGACCTTATTACTTTCAATATTCTCAGCAAGACATATTGATGATTCAAAAATGACTCGGTTTCCCTTGTCACATAATTGACTAATACTCAAGAGATGATGCTTTAAACCATCAACAAGAAGTACATTCTCAATTATAGGATTAGGATACATACCAATGCTACCAACACCGAATATCTTTCCTTTGCCATTGTCGCCAAATGTGACCAAACCCTTTCCTTTGAGACGAAGAGAGTTAAACCAACTCTTGTCTCTGGTCATGTGCTTGGAGTATCCACTGTCTAGGACCTAATGTTCTTTGACTTTATTGGACTTCTAGCACTCCTGCGAAAAGAATCAACTCTTGATCTTTGGTACCCAAATCTTTTTGGGTCCTTTGGTGTTGGAAGTAAATTTCTTCACCTTGTCTTTTTGAATCCACACAAATTTGATACCTGGAGTGGATTTTTTTCTTGTTGGACAAGTGTGTGAAATGTGTCCATTCTTTCCACAAAAATTGTGTAATACAAATAATGGAGATGATTTTGTGATCATATAAGAGTAAGATTTTTTATCATTGAAAGAATCATATCCAATGTCACTTTTGTTGAAGCAACATCTTTGAGAATCAAGAAGAATGTTAATTTTTTTTCTTTCCTTGAGTAAATCTTGCAAGATCTTGAATGAGAGAGTCAACTTTCCTTTTTAAAATATTGTTTTCAGATTCCGAATTAATTGACTCTTGTTGCAATATTTTTTCATTTTCTTTTGTGACTCTTGCAAGATTCTTTTCAAGAGAGACAACTTGGTATTTCAAAGTATCATTTTCTTACATAAGTGTTTCAAGGTTCTCTTTAAGATAACAATACTTTGAAAATACTCTTTTCAACTCAAGATATTGTTCATTAAAGACATCTTGTAATCCATCAAAAGAGAAGGGACAATTTGAAGAGTCTAATACCTCATCATCATTATCCTTTGTCATTAAGCATAAATTTGCAACCTCTTCAACATCACTATCACTATCACTTTCATCGGATTCTCCCCATGCAGCCAAGAAGGCTTTCTTCTTGTCTGAAGTTCTTGGATTTCTTGTGAGATTCAAGGTTTGGGCAGTCTGTCTTTATATGTCTTGGCTTCTTGCATCCAAAGCAAATGATGTCATTCTTCTTGCTACTATCTCCTCTGTAGTTTGTCTTCCTTTGGAATTATTTATCTCCTTGTTTCTTCGGGAAGAACTTCTTGAATCTCTTGGTGAATAATGTCATTTCCTCATCATCTTCAGAAGACTCATCATTACTGAAGCATGAGGTTTTCAAGGCAATGCATCTTTTTCCTTTAACTTCTTCCTCATCTTCTTTTACTTGGTTCATCTCATGTGTCATGAGAGATCCCACGAGCTCATCCAAAGAAATCTTCATCAAGTCTTTGCCTTCTTGAACGGTGGTGACCTTGGGTTCCCAAGTTTTTGGTAAGCACCTACGAATTTTTCTCACCATTTCAACATTAGTATATTTTTTACCAAGAGATTTAAGATCATTTATAATATTGGTAAAGCGAGTAAACATGGATGCAATATTTTCATCGGATTTCATCTTAAAAAGTTCATAACTATGAACAAACATACTAATTTTGTTTTCCTTGACTTGATTCATACCTTCATGAGCCACTTGGAGTTTATCCTAAATTTGTTTCGGCGTTATCACAACCGGAAACACGATTAAATTCATTTGAATCAGGTGCACAATATAACACATTCATATCTTTAGAATTTAAAGACATGAGCTTTAAATCAGCATCATCAAAATCCTTTTCATCCTTCAATGTACCTTCAGCTGTTCTAGGAAATCTAGGGCCTCTAGAGATTATTTTTCATAAATTGTAATCAACGGCTTGGATATAGATTCTCATCCTTGTTTTCCAACAGTTATAACAAGTCCATTAAAAAGAGGTGGTCTATTAGTAGATTGACCTTCAGCTAAAGAGGTACTAACAAGGGTTTCCATAGAAAAGAGTGAAACCTCAGCACCGATACCAATTGAAAGTCTAAGTAGCAACCCAAGAGGGGGTGAATTGGGTTTTTATAAAAATTAAAACTTTTTCAAGATAGTTTAAACAATATGACAGGTAAGGCAAAAGAACAATGAGCCTAGATATGAGAAGAATAAAAAGAGATGTAGAGTTAGAGAGATTACACCGTAATTTTAGGTGGTTCGACCAACTGTTACCTATATCCACCCCCAAAGTTATTGACTTCATTGGGCTTCCTCCACTATCTATCAAATAGCAAGTACATCTAGTTTCGAGGTGCTCTATCAAATAGCAAGTACATCTAGTTTCGAGGTGCTAAGGAACCTTTACAAAGCGTTTTTTGAGCTAACACTTTAACTCTCTTTACAAATCCCAAAACCCAATGGATTTCTTCTGCCACACGAGTAGGACCCAGTGTTTACCTAACACTCAAGATGTTAAAACAATTGAGTACAAAGGAATATCAAGGAATAACTCTCAAAGCCGAATATACAAGTGTAAAGTACAAAGAAGAGCAAGAAGACAAAAATCACAATAGAAAGCTGAAGTGTGGCAAGGAAATAGAAAGCTTTCTTGGTAGCTGCGGTCTTCTCTCTTCTTTAAAGCTCTTTCTATCTCTAGAAGTTAGGTTGAAGAATTATTGCAAGTGTTCGTACGGGAGAGCATTTTCTCTTTCGTCATGACTTGTATTTAAATCCTCATCGACTGCAACGGTCATCAAGGCTAGAGAAAATGATTGTTAGAAAGGTGCCCACGATTTAAGGAAGTGATTTGAAGGTTCTGACAATTTTCCAAAATTTCATTAAACCTGTGGCATATGTTGACACATCAAAAAATAAACTGGAGTTGGGCTCTCGAGAGTCAGTGCAGTGTGTCGACACTTGTCTTGTATGTGTCGACACCTTGTTTTCATCTCTCGGGAGTAAGTGTAATGTGTCGACACCATCACACAATGTGTCGACACCTATAATTGCTGGAGAGAATATTTACAATTTTAAAGCTTTCAAACCATTCCAACACATATTTG
This sequence comes from Myrica gale, assembly GCA_963930655.1. Classification (NCBI taxonomy): domain Eukaryota; kingdom Viridiplantae; phylum Streptophyta; class Magnoliopsida; order Fagales; family Myricaceae; genus Myrica; species Myrica gale. The sequence continues at coordinate 11,446,333 of OZ005618.1, forward strand.
AACACCTACAAAGGGAAACATGGTCGTATTAACTTGTGTAGTGGTGTTTCAAATCTACTTATACACATTTAGAGAGAGAAAACTTCAATCCTTTTGAAATACGTCATGGAAAGTATGGATTGACAATATAAAATCTAAAGTCTTCAAAACTTAGAAACTTTGCTATCATCAAAATCAAATATAGTTTGTTTAACAAAAACAACTTTGGGCTAACAACCTTTGTTATTAATTCCGAAGTATAACAAAAGAGAACCAACTTCTATAATGTACATACTATCAAAGTACCTAACAAAAGAAATACAGGCAAAAGACTAAGAAAACATAAAATTAGAGATCTCTAGCTTCCACCATCAGAGTCGCTTAAGTCGGATAAGTTGACAAAATCATCAGAGTTCGGGGTGATCCAACGATGACACCGACCTTCAACTAACACATCCAGATCTCCGGTTACCTATACTCGGAATTTTAACTCTAGTATGATCTACCCATAGCTTATAGCCTTTGTAAACTCTCCTAGATATACTTCAGACATCTGCTAAAAACATTTAACAAACGGTGAGTCCAAACGACTCAGTAAAGTCACCTATTAGTACAACAGAATAGCAGATACAATGAAAGATATTGAAGAATCTAGTTCATTAATAAAATCTCAACAAAAGAAGAAAGTAAAAGAAAAGGCTCAATTTCTTTAAAACTTATCTTTTCAATTCCCAACCACCACTCCTCTCACTCCTAGAGTGAATCACTGGGCCAAAGTGATCTAGTAACCTCCGTGTTTTACAGCATTACTCCCATAGTAGAACTCGGTCCGTATTTTGCGGTATTACTCCCAAAGTAAAATGTGGTATCCTCATAGAGGATCTTTCCGCGTACGATACCCTCTTGTGCACAGTACTGTCACATCTGCACAGTATACGTTAAGTATGCATATCTCATGTCAACGTCCATACATATCATTAATGATATGCAACACTTTAACCATACTTAAACATCAAATATTCTTTTCCAATGTACAAGTTAAGTATGCATGTCTCATGTTAATGCTCATTCATGATATGCAACATCTTAACTTGTTTTCGTTATAAAAATATTTCTCAAAAGAAAGTGTTGTAAAGAGAAAATAAATACCTTGATTTCACGGTTAAAAACTAACTTAAACACCACGTAGAAAACACTAATTTTGACATAAAGAGTTTTTAAATCACAAGGAATATTCAAAATAAATATGTTCAAGCTTTGAAAAACATCTTTTGGGAAAAATTTTGGAAAGAAACAGATCAAATTTGAAAAACAACTTGAAAACAAATCGAACTTTAAAAATGATACTTTTTAAAAAAGACGAGCTTGTTCTTCTTGAAGAACACGAATAACAACAAGAAAACGAAGAACACGAAGAAAGTAAACAACATCAAGAGATGAAAGAATAAGAAATACAAGAGATTCACACAAATCATCTTGAAAACTTTTGAATCAAAATCAAAGATAACCAACTAAACTTTTTCTCTAATTGAGCCGAATCTTCACTAATCTTCGTTAATCTTTTTCTTCCTTCTTCCTCCTACTTCACTTCACTATTAATCTCACACTTAACTCACGATTTTCGGATGAGATGGTGTAAACTTTTGAATCCAAATCAAAGATAACCAACAAACTCGGCTTGTCACAATTCGACACGTGTCAGGCTAGCTTCGATGACTCAAAAGGCTACGTTGACCATACGTTGACACCCAGCAACCCGAAGCAGCTGTAGAGCACACCTATAGCCAAAATTCACCCTATAGCTTTGGTGACCTGAGGCCTAGGTCCATCGGTTGTCAACACATTGAGCTACCTGGGTTATAGCCTTTGTCGTTGTGCTTTCTAGCCTCGATTCATCGAGCTTCCTAGCCATCACATGTGTCACTCTCTAGGGTAGCCAAAATTTTTATTTCTTAATGGTTAAGCCTTGCTAATTGCTTCACTAATCCACCAATGATCGTCAAACAACCTACTTGCTTCCATTAATCAACCTACTTGATTCCGAAAAATAAAAAGTTTTCAAATTTGAATCATAAACTCATGGATAATCTCAGAACATATTAAAAGAAGAAAATCATATGGTTCAATTTTCAAGACAAAAACTCTATTACTTGCGAACTCCAATTAAATTAAATTAACTCAATGCGTGCTCCTCAACATCCTGAACAAAAACTATGTTACTTGTGAACTCCAATTCTCACTTAATCAGGTCCTAAACAAGGTTTTGAACTTAATACATCAAGTAGTAAATAATCTCACTTAGCCACTAAGTACCCCCTAATGGACTACTAAACCCAAACTCGATTTCAAAGACAACATGCATGTTATGCTAAAAGCTCAGGGTATGACATTATTGCCTTCCTTGGGCTTCTCCACTATAATCCAATAATGTCACAACTTAGTTTACGGGTGCTAAGTAATCGTTACGAGAGTTTTCCCGAGCTCAGTTTTCAACTCGTACAACAAATCTCAGAACCCATGAGATTTATTCTATCCTCACGGGTAGGCCCAAGTAGATAGTCAATTTTGGAGGACATTATGGGAACTTTTTGTAACGCCTCGTGCCCAACTCCATACGAATAGATTTTTGTATAAAATAAGGCTTTTCACCATGGATAATCATTTATCTAGACTCCAATATTTCAAAACTATATTTTGTACAACCTCAGCAAAATATTCATAAACTGTAAAAAGACCTAAAAATATCAATCCGAGCCCTAAAATTTACATTACATATCCGATATTTCCAAAATCGATGAAGATCTTCCAAAATAATACAATATCGAATTCCCCAGCATTAATCTCCAAAAGTACTCTTGCAAAACATGCTTTCGAAACACAAATATATCTGAAGCTCCTCGAACTTCTCTAATTCTGCCAACTCTGAAAAATATGAGAATAAGGGGTGAGCTACGACTAGCTCGATAAGTAGTAAGTCAATGGGGATTAGGAAAAAGAAAATTTTATCACAATAACCGAAATCCAAAATAAAACACTGTGAGCCATACCAAATCCAAAAATACAAGTTTGTAACAAAAATATCCAAGGCCACACACAATATAGGAAAATTATCAATGGTCACACAGACCACCAGGTCACAAAGACCTCCAAATATCAGGCCACACAGACCTCTAGGCCACAAAGACCTCAAAATATCAGGCCGCAAAGCCCTCCAAATACCACGAAGGGTATCAAATTGACCACAGAGATATATCACCAGCGCAAAGACAATTTTCACAGTATGCTCACCAAAACAAGTTATAAATATTTCAATTGAGTTTTCACGAAATCTCAACAATCTCATTTTACCCAAAATTTGTTCAGTTCCCCAAATAATACATCAAAACCATATAAAATACGGTGCACATTCAAAATCCCATTGAAGAACCACTTACCTCGAACGCTTAACAAATCTTTAAAACTTCTCCAATAATTGTAAAACAATCTCTTGGAACCTAGTAGCAACACCTCAATCTAAATTTTGGTCTCCAATATACACTCTCTACAACCATTTATTAACCTCATTTTCTTCAACTTTTAAAATTCAAACATACCTCTATCCATCACTTTTAAATTCAAACATAAGATCTTTATCTATATCTTTCAAATTCAAATATAAGAATAATTTTTATTCATATCTTAATCTTCAAATTCAAACCCAAGATCAAATTTCTATTCAAACCTTTAAATTCAAATATAGATCACATCTCCATATCAACACCTTTAAATTCAAAAATACGATTCAACCTCTATCAAAAAATCAAACATAGAATTAAGCCTTATCTCTTCGTTTAAAATTCGAATTACTCACTTACACCTTTTTCGGGACAAGGTATTACACTTTTGGGGACTCGCTTGCAATTCTCTGGTGCTTACCATCCTCAAACTGATGGGAAAATTGAAGTGGTGAATGACTCTCTTAGAAATTTGAAGAGGAGTTGAGTGGGACAGCATCCAAAGAAGTTGGATTTTGTAATTTCTCAAACGGAAATTGCTTACAATAGTTCAACCTATCGATCAACCCAGAAGCCTCCATTTGAAGTTGTTTATGGAAACAATCCAAGTCATGTTCTTGATCTCTCGTCATTTCCAAATAACGCAAGAGTAAGTATGGACGTTGAAGAGTTTGTTGAGCACATAAAGGGGGTTCATGAACAAGTTCAACTTCAGTTACAACATTCTACCCGAATGTCTAAGTTAAAGGCTAATGTTCGTCGAAGGAAGCTGAAGTTCAAGGAATGAGATCTGGTTATGGTTATGGTTATGTTGGTACTTATAACAAGCTTAAACATAGAAAGTTTGGTCCTTGTCGAGTTCTAAAGAAGTTGGGTGTCACGCCCCGAACGGCATCCCGCAGGGCCCGTGACAGCCGCGAGCCATCCCCCGGATAGCTCCAGCGTTCTTACATGCATTCTTACTTACTATCGGCGGAAACGTACAGGATCACGAGGGATACGAGCTAAATCTTAACATAATCAGGGTTCTTATTAAATTTGCATACAAAACATATATAACATATTAAAACCCGACTAGTGACGGATCTCATCGATCAAGTCATTATCATCAAAATTATGAACATAATCATTGTCCTTCTATGTCAGGTAGTCCTCCTGACTCTCTTCACCTGAGGCATCTGGAATGACACAATTTTAAAAACTTGAGTCAAAAAGACTCAGTAAGGGAAAAACATAATTTGAAACATGCTCTTGACTTTTGCTTGCTTAATCATGAAAAAGAAACTTGATTCGTGATGCACATGCGTGTCATGGATATGCATATACTCTTTGCTTGAGTTCGGCCCCAGGCCCCTGAAAATATTTCTTTCATACTTGTTCTTGAAATTGGCCCTTGGCCCTTGAAAATCACTCATTCATACTTGCGGGCTTAAACGCTCCATTTAACCCCTGAAGTCGGGGTTGTGCGTTCCCTTTGGAACCGTCCCCGATTGCCCTTGGAGACCTTACATTCGATCAAGCTAGCACACCTTTTCGCATTCGTCCTTCAGTGGCTAGACATGACCCTTGGAGGCCCACACCTTCTCAGTGTCCTTCAGTGTGGTTCGCACAGCCTCTTGGATTCACCCATCCTTCTCGCATTCATCCTTCGGTATGGGAGTCCATCTTGATGGTACGGTACCGACCAGTGCCCCTTGACTTAACTTATCGTTTCATAAAATTTTTCATAATCTTTCCATAAAAATCATTGCATAAACATTCTGATTAGAAAAATTCATGCAATGCACATGTCATGTCATGCTCGATCAAAATCGCATGCTTGTTCATGAAACGATGCAGTGTGTCATCACAGTTTTGAAAAGAACCACTTACGGTTTCCACTTACTATTCCACTTACACTTGGTCTCCTTGATAATGTATAAAGACACGTAGATCGCCTACAAGCGATTCAAATATTTCTTATCCTTAAGAAATAGTACGTAATCATATAAATTAAACATTTGCATTTTAAAAATCGGTTATCAACCAAAGGTATATTTCTGAAAATATATTATTATTAAAAGTTTTATATAGAATTCTTTATTAATTAATCTTATTAAATTTTCTAATCTAGCAAGCTAATTATACTTTAATTAAATCTTAATCTTTCTCCTATTACATACATTACACTAAGTCTTTCAATTCACCAATTACTAAACCTAATCATAATTAATCTTTAGCTTAACATTAAACTTCTATGAAACCCGAAAATGTAGGCTATCTAATTCACCCTAAGTTTCGGCCAACCTAGTTAATTCTTTAATCAATACTTAACACCACAAAGCTTTACTAATTCTTTCAATCCGGGTCTTTAAACTTATTATCTAGGCTTTTCTCTTACTAATATGACGTATTTTACGATTGAGCTTAAATCTTCTAACTTATTTAGTCATAACCCTAATTTTTATGTATTCATCACATGTAAATGTATTTTCATCTATGATAAGCTTGCAATTAGGGTTCCCTTGCATTAAGTCATTCGGCCAACATCAAGTTCATGTGTTCTTTGGTTACAATTTCAACTCCAATGGTGATCTCATCCTCCATTTCTCAGATTCATAACCTAGGATCTACAAATCACAAAACAACTTCAAGATCTAGCACATCATCATATTCGGCCAACACACATTTCCATAGAACAATTAGGTTTTCCTTAGTTCTTTCGATTTGCATGCATCTTATATATTTCATGCTTAATACCATGCATAGGGTTACCAAACTTACACATATCATGGCCAACCTACAAACCTACACATATACAAAATCATACTTGAGGATCTAGGGTACACATGGTTCGGCCAAACACATCATAAGTCTAGATCTAAACTTATCTCACATACATTGTTCAATCCTTGCATTTTTCCAACATTCAAACTTAGATCTCATATTTATATGGCCGGATCTAGTATTATACTTTAGGGTTGATTACATAACCTCAAGATTTAGCAAAACTCAAGATATTAACTGAAGATCCTATTATGAAACATTCGGTCATCACTATATTCAACCAACAACATCACATTTTTGGCCTTACCTTGACGATTATCACAAGCTTGAGTACCTAGCACAATAAAATACCCTAGGTTAGTACTTATGAAAAACTTTATGCAAGAACACTAAATAGAATCAAGCCTACCTCTACCTTCACCAAACTTTTACCCAAAACTCTTCCTTCTTCCAAATTTCGGTTCACCCTCCTTAGAGTAGATCCAAGCTTGATTTGAGGTGCTAAGGTGGGTTTTATGGTGGGGGGAAAATATGGTAAGCTTGAATGATTAGTTCTAATGGAAATGAACTAACTTCTTCAAGAGAAAGGAGACTAATGAGTAGGGTTTTCAAAAGAAGAAAATGGGGTTGCACAAGGAAAGATTTCGGTCACCACAAGGAGAGGTCTAAACTTGAGCTTTTGGAGTGTGATTTAGAATGCAAGAAGAAAAGAGCAAACTTTGAGCTTAGAGAAGTGGTTTGGCCAAGAGAGGAAAATGAGAGGGTTGAGAGGAAATGAGGTATTCGGCCAAGTGAGGGAAAATGGGGAATGAAGTGAAATGCTAAGTGTGAATTGAGGCAATTGAATCTCCCAAGGAGAGTTAATGCTATGACAAATGTCAAGGACAAAGTGAAAATGACAAGAGAGAAGTTTGAAGGAGAAAAGGGGAGGAATGGGGGCCTTGGTCGACCAAGCATGCATCCTTCCTTCTCTCACTTCTTTTCACCTTTTTCCTCACATCAATTCTTGTCTCTTAAAGCATGACCTTGCATTTGATTTCTCTCTTCTTTCCCTCTTGATCTACACGTGAATCACCCCATGGCTTGATCTCCTTTTGTTTTTTCCTCTCTTTTCTCTTCCCATGTGTTGTCTTGTCAATTAATGGCTCTCTTCCACTTCTTACAACTTCACATGGGCAATTAGCTTTTTGGCTTTCCATTCACCTCATGCTCTTCACGTAAAAGCCCCCCTCTTTAACTCTCATTTGCTTTGTTTGGTTGCATTGCAACCAACTTAGTTACTATCTCACAACTAACTTTCAACTTGGTTACTATTTCACCTAACTTATCTCCTATAAGTTCTCTAGCTTATCTAGTTCAATCACTTAGCTTATCATCTCATAAGCATGATCTCTTATCTTATGATAATGGCACTAGCCTATCTCTACAATAGCCACAATGACTTATCACCTAAAAAGTTTCCCTAACTTATCATTATGCTTGCTTATCACTATGATAAGCAAGTGTACTTATCATTTTAATCTTTCTTAAACCTTATCATATGCCTAGTAACTTATCATTTAATATTCTAATGAAAATTCAACTTATTAATTTAGGCCATATAATAATAATATATGCCACATATTAATGACACATGAATATTCAATAAATTCTTAAAAGAAATTCATGATTTTATCCCATTAATTATTTTCGGCCTATATATAAAAATCTCTAATCATAATTTAATTTTATGGATTATGAAGCATACTAGGCAAATGGAAAAATATAAATTCATAATAGAGAACTTACCTTGCAAATTTCGGCTCCTAGGAAAATATAATTTAAGCTTTGCACAAAAATGACAAGAAAATTATTTAGGAAATTTCATGAAACCCACAGATGGATCATGATTGAATGTTGTATTATCTATGCAAAAAATAAATGAGGGTCAATGATTGCATTCATGACATGAATCATTGAGTGGACCAAAACTGGAATAGGAAACCAAATCTACCCGAGGTGGATCCCGAAAGTTCGTGACAGTATTGGGCATATATGGGGAGAGTGCAACCCACCACTAATAGGGAGTGGGTGGTGTCACGCCCAAACCTCAAAGGCTAGAAGGTGACTTACTACAATAAACAATTAGACTTTTAATTTAAAAACAAATTTTCAAAAAAAAATTGCGGAAATAAGTTATTAAAATACTTCAATAAATCTCACTTTAAAAAAATAACTTCTTTAAAAGCCTTTCAAAACACAAAGACAAATCTAATACTAGAGTCAAACATTTATTTAAATAATTTCTCAGCTGTCCGCCCACATGCCAATCTAATCCTGACTCTCGACATCCTCCTCATCAACATCTGAAAATAAGAAGAAAAAAAAATAGTCGGAGTTCCCCAACTCAATAAGCAAAATCATTATACTTGTGTATCACATGAGCCACACTGTAACTATAAAAGACAAGGTATTTGAAATCTTCATAAATTGATGAAAACTAGTTTTTTTAAAAAAATTGAAATAAACATTTTATCAATAATTTAATAATACTATTAAAAATCTATTTGGCAATAATTGTGAGTCAGGTTTACAGCCGTGATAGGGTTGCGTAGTCGCTACTTAGCAGTGGCGGAACTAGGAATCCAATCGAAAGGGGTAGAACTAAACTCAATGGATTTACGTAACCCCAACATCATATTTTTCAATGGGTTTACGTAACTCTAGGTCAGCAACAATATTATCCAAACTAAACTCAATATAAGGTCTTTTCGAGCTACTATTCATTTCAGAAGTAGCAATCACATTAGGAGTATTAAACGACCCTACGCTCGATGGCTTCTTTATCAAAAACTAATTAACTATTATTTAAATAAAACAGTCCAAAACAAAATTTATCAATCTAATTTCATAACCTAATCACAGTTTCACAACCTAGTCCAAAACACAGTTGCAATATAATGCACAACAAATCGTAATCAAATATTCACAACTTCATCAATAATTCATCACATTATTCATCAATAATTATTCATCACAATATCATCAATAATTCACCAATAATTCATCACATTATTCATCACAATATCAAATTCATTGCATTATTCATCAATAATTAAAATAAATTCATCACAAATTCACAAACATTTAATCATTCTAATCAAAGATTCACAAATTCACAATAATCCTAATCAAATTCATAATCACAATATCAAATTCATCACAATTAACAATTTAAAATTCATCACAATCTAAACATAGTCATAGTACATAAATTATAATATGTTAACTCTTTAATCGAAAAATAATCAAATTGAGTCTTGAGAAAGAGTTTGGTGTACCTGGAGGCTGGAGAGAGAGAAAAAGGAAAAGAGTTGTGATGTTGTAGTCTCCATGGAGGAGGAGAGAGAGACTGGAACGAAGAGGCAGAATGAGAGAGGGAGAGACTGAGAGGTAAGTAGTGGAGGTCCGGAGGAGGAAAGGCAGTGTGAGAGGGGGAGGTTGGCGTCGGCTGATGGGAGGCGGGAGGCGAAGGCTACAGGCTGGCGTAGGGACTTGGGCGTTGGAGAGTAAGGGTGGGCGTCGGGGAGAGATGGGGGAAATTGAGAGGGGATGCGAATTAAACCAGGGTGAAACGCTCCGTTTCACCCTGGTTTTTGTTTTTAAAACCAGATGGTAAAACGACGTTGTTTCACCCTCTGCGAATTTAAAAAAAAATAAGGTTGGCCTGGGCGCCTTGGCCTGGGTAGTTGGGGGCGGGCCCGAGTTGTTGAGGTTTCGGGCTGGGCTTAAGACATATCCAAAAAAAATTTGGAAGATTTTTTCAGGGCGATGGGGGTCAGTCGTCCCCCACTGTCCCTATGTAGTTCTGCCTCTGTTACTTAGTTTAGGAATCAAGCAAACTAAGCCAATACTATGAATATAATTCTTCCTTACTAAGGTTTGGCCAAGTCCAAGTGTGTACTCGGGAAGAACGTACAAAATAATCACTTTGTTTCCAAAATGGGTACACTTAATAGATTGCAATTGGTACCAATGTGATGTATTTGTAACTCTGGGCCTTAGGGTTTGAAAATACATAACATATCATATTATAAACATCAATTTGAACTTTGCATCTTTCTGTTTTGTACATGTAATGTAATGCACATAATATAAATAAGTATGAACGTCAAAAAATTTTGATTTAAACTTTGAAAATTTCATGTAATATCATTGAACATAAAACAGGGTTATGCTTACTATCATGCTATAGTTTGTTGACAATTATATCAAATCGTAATGCGAATAACATAAAAATTATAACATAATAATCTCGCTTACCTGGATCTTCAAGCAAATAAGCCTCTGACTTGGCACTTATCAATACAAAATTTAACACATTATAAATCGATCAAAGTGAGTCATAAATGAAACTCTGAATCTACCCAACATGATTAAATCCAAAATTCACTAATCAGATTCTAAAATATAATCTACCAATCTCAGGTTTCCCTAAAATCTTCAAATTAAATTATGTTCTTCCAATGGCCGGATCTCCCCCTATTTATAGGCAAATACGGCCCGTCATAAATCGACATGTGTCCAGCTAGCTTTGGTGAGTCATAAGGCTTTGTTGACCACACGTTGACACCCAACAATCTCAAGCAGCTGCAGAGCACACCTATGGCAAAAATTCATCCTATAGCTATGTCAGTCGCCGCCTAGGTCTACCAATTGTCTACACCTCAAGTTTCCTAGGTTTTAGCCTTTATCGTCGTGCTTTCTAGCCTCGATTCATCGTGCTTCCTAGCCATCACATGTGTCACTCTCTAGGGCAGCCGAAATTTCCTTTTCTTAATGGCTAAGTTTCGCTAATTACCTTACTAATCCACTGATGATCGCTAAACGACCTACTTGCTTCCGAAAAAAAAATGTCTCCAAATTTGAACCATAAAATCGTGGATAATCTCCAACATATTAAAAGAATAAAAATCATGAAGTTCGGTTTTTTAGACAAACCCGTCCTACTAGCTTAAAAAATTAAATTGACTCAAAACATACTTCTCAACATCCTAAATAAAAACTCAATTACTTGCAAACTCCAATTCTCACTTAATCAGGCCCGAATCAAGGTTTTGAACTTAATACATCAAGTACTAATAAATCTCACTTAGTCACTAAGTACCCCCTAATGCACTACTAAATCCAAACTGATTTCAAAGACAATATACATGTTATGCTAAAAAGCTCGGGGTATGACACTGATAGGAGGTAAGGCATTCCAATTCAACATACTCCAAATAAATAAAGTGTTGTAGAAAGAGATGGGAGTTGATTTATGGAAAATCTTTCCAAAAAATTTTAAATCATGGAATTGGACTCTCACCTCATTTAGGAAGTAATAGTTGGACTTGGGTTATAAATAAGGCTTAATTAATTATATAGTTCTTATTTTATTCACTTTTAGCAAATCTGGGAGTGGCTCCAGCTATAAGCAGCATAAGCAATTGCCTATGGCCCCCAAATTTAGGAGACTCCTAATTTAAAATTTTCTTTAATGGTATATTTAAAGAAAATTTAATGTTATGGCCTTAAAAACTTAACGGTACACCTAATTTATGTAATTTTTTACCGTTAGATATTGCTGGCAGTTTAAGTCTTAATTAACAACTAAAAATCTATCTTTAAAAAGGTTTAATGTCTTAATTTCATAAACTTACCTGAAACAATATCTATTAAGTACCAAAATTACCGAAAAAGCCTTTGTCAACCATTTTGTTTTTTATTTTTATTATTTCTTAGTATTTCTCAACTCTTATCTTCAGCATCAAGATCACTCGTCACTAAAACCCCTGGTGCTATTATTCTAAAATTTTTAATTTCATTTTTTTTATGTAGTATTTTTTAAATTATCATTATTTGTATTGTAGTCTTATTTTAAGTTTGTTTTTGTGGGTATTATAACTTTATTATTATGTTTTATAATAATTTATTGAAAATATTGTTACTTCTGCAGAAAAGAAAAAAGTTTTTTAAAACTAAAGCTAATAAAATCTTACTTAAGATTGACTATGATGCAAAAAAGATTAAATAGATTAGCAATATTATCATTTCAAAATGATATTTTAACTAATATAAAATATAACACTTTGATAAGTAATTTTGCATCCCAAAAAGCAAGAAGAATACGTTTTAAATAAATTTTAATACAATATTATTTTAAAAATTATTATAAAAGGCCTCACTTTTAAGTTTCTCCTAAGCTCCTAATTACCTTAGAGCCGCCCTAGAGCAAATCAATTATTGGAGTACAACTTTGAATAGGTAGATATCTGTGATCCATTTTTCAGACGTACGAGTCCTTTTGTTAACCAAAGGTTAGTTGACTAATAAGAGATCGACATGGATTCGAGGTCGATGTGTCTATTTTTAGAGTTGGATAGCCTATTTCGGATCTCATCCTTGTTTATGTGCAAACTTTTGATGAATGAGAGTACCAATATGTCTAAAAATTTATCACAAGCACCAACTCGTATTCCGAAGATTAATTTGTTAAAAATGAATAGCACAGAATTAAGCCTATCAACAATCAAAATTGATTTTTGGCTTCAATGGAGAGGCAAGTGATTGGTCACCTTTTTTGTGCAAGTAAGTTGTCGGTACATATAGTCCATACTTGTGGCCTACCACAAGGCGATCCCTCTCATTGTTTTTGTTAATTATTGGTGCAGAGGTCCTTAATCGACTTCTTCTTAGAAAGGAAGCTCAATGATGTATTAGGGGTATTCAAATTAGCAGAGGAGGCCCTGAAATATGCTTCAGCCCGAATACGCCTGTTCAAACCAAGCGAGGAATTCTTGAAATTCTTCAACTGAAGAATATGCCTCCTAGAGCGAAATATCTTGGTCTACCTCTATTCTAGAATAAAAATAAATCCAGGTCATGTAAGCAAAAAATTCAGCGTTATAGTTCTGGATGGAAAGCTCACACTCTCTCACAAGCAGGGCATGGCACCCTAATTAGAAGCGTGGCGACAGCAATTCCTTCCTATACTATGGCAAATTTTCTGCTTCCAAAATCGTTTTGGTCTAAACTGGATTCCATGGTTATGCAGATTTTTCCAAGAAAAGATCTTGGATTCCTAGAGCCTGGGACTCTTTGTGCACCAAAATCTTGTGGTGGTCTTGGCTTTCGAAAATTCCACGATATAAATATGGCTTCAGTTGCAAAGCTAGGATGGCAGATTTTCTAAAAAAAACCTCATCAATGTGGGCTCGGGTGTTATCCCATAAATACATTTATTTTGGTGTAAGACCCCCTCTGGCCAATTTTATATCATCATAAATTTCTCTTCAGGTCCTCTCTCCTTTGAAGAGTGGGCTGCATTATGGAAACTCCCAGTGCACGAGCGGTTAAAGCTTTTTTTTATGTGGAAACTGATCTAGAACTTGCTTCCTGTGAAATCACGGTAGGTGCACCATCAACCCTCTTCCAGTAAATGTTTGGCTGATTTCACTACTACTTGCCCAATATATGACACTGGTCAGGAAACGTTGGCGCTTTTATTCTTATCATGTAGTGTGACAAAAATTATTTTCATGGCCAGTTGACATTGAACAACTCTTAGGGGTTCACTAGATAGTTAGATTAGAACCCTGATTAATTTTCGGAGGTTGATGGAGGTGCTTCCTCGAGGACGCCATTTTTTCCTATTATATGCGTTTAATGCTCTCGACCTCATTTGGATGACTAGATGTCAGGTACTGCATGAAGGAAAAGCAGTGAACCCTCTTTATTTGGCTAGGCAAATTTTGATAGTAGCTTCTGAACACAAAAATGCTTGGTCTAGCTGTCACGCCCCAAACGCAATCCCGTAGGGACAGTGACAGCCGCGAGCAATCCCGAGGGAAAGCCCCAGCAAGCTTATCCATACATACAGCGGAATAGAATCGAGAGAGAGACGGGCCAAAACTCATCATGACTAATCTTACATATTCGGTTTCAAGGAAGTAGTAGCTTAATTACATAACGCATGGAATTACATAACCTAAGTGACAGACCACAACGGTCAACAGCCACCACAACAAAATACATAACGTCTTCTTTCCTAAGATAGATAGTCTTCCTGACTTCCTTCACCTGAAACATCTGAAATGATACATTTAAAAAACTATGAGTCGAAAGACTCAGTAAGGGAAAACTTAAACTTAAAAACATGAGTTTATAACTTGAATATGAACATCGTGAATAAACATAAGTCTTGATGCACATGTATGCTCCATGGTTGCATATGCACATGAACTTGCTCTTGAAAATGTATGCTTGCACTTATAACAATCTTGATCTTGAAAAATATGCTCTTGAACTTCAATGACACATGATCCTTAGAAAGTATTTTCTTCTTTACTTATGAGCTACATACGCTCCATTTAACCCCTGAAGTCAGGGTTGTGCGTTCTCATCGGAACTGTCTCCTTTTCCCTTGGGGACATTTCATTTGGTCGAGCTAGCCCACCTTCTCGCATTCGTCCTTCAATGGCTAGTCAGAACCCTTGGAGGTCCACACCTTCTCGCATTCGTCCTTCAGTGTGGTTGCACTTACCTCTAGGGTTCACCCATCCTTCTTGCATTCGTCCTTCGGTGTGGGTGCTCTTCTTGATGGTACTGTACCGACAGAGCCCTTAACTTAACTTGACATAAAACTTTCTTGCTTTCATTGCATAAAAATTTCTTTTGGAAATCATGCAATGCCCGTGTCATGTCATGCTTGCTTATGATGTTATACTTGTTCATGATAAAACATGTTGTGTACCATTCCGGTTTTCGTAAAAATGTAAGTTTCTACTTACTCCCACTTACTTCCACTTACCTTGGTCTTCTTTGAGTTTTGGTATGAAGTTCGCCTACAAGCGATTCAAATATCTCACTTAGATGCTTAAGAATTTAATCACATAAACATTCAAAGAAATACTTATAATTGTTTCGGTTTTTCAAAAGTACATATCTTGAAAATACTATTTTGTTAACAAAAGATTACTTTACTAAACTTTCATACAATACTTGAAGAAAAGAAAGCAATCAACATTACATAATAGAATCCTACACCCAAAACAACAACTAATATTGTGTCTAACTCAATTTCCTTGCTCTAAACTTTACCAAATCTAATGTCCATCAAACTCCACCAACATAACCTCCTTCCTCTTATAGACTTGCTGATCTACTCCACTTCACATTAATTCCTTAAGTTTAGGCTGCTGACCGAAGCCCTAATTAACATAATTACATGGCTTACTTCCAATTATTTCAATATCTTATTCAAGACTCCAAACAGCAAGCTATTTAGTGTTTTAATTCAATGTTGACATTTTCTTTATTTCATGCACCAAGACCATTCTTTGTTAACTTACTTGTTGGATTTTGTGCACAATCGAGATTTTGATGATTTCAATAAATGGATGAGTTTACAAAATGGGCATCTTCAAAGACAAAGATAACTTGACGAAAAGAGTCAAACCTTGAAGAAAGAAGAACAAGAAGATGCAAGGAGCTTAAAGTGACGATTCAAGACCTTATGTTATAATCCTTGTAACTCTTTATTTCACATTTGACAAGGATTTGAATCACTCACTTGCATATCTTTCAAAACGCGCATAAATCGTTTTAAGTTTTGTTTGAAAGATTAAAATGTTTTTATAGGTTTAAAAACACCACAATCAAACCTCTAAACCTTCATATACTTATGGGAAGTATGTTTTCCAAATTGGGTGTTTAAAAGTGGTCAAAAACCTTATTTTTAAAAGAACAAGATCATGCTTAAGTTGAGGAAGTCAACCGGCTGTTCAAGCGGTCGACCGGTACTTCGACTGCCTCATGTAGCGGTCGACCGGTTGGTTTTGACAAAAGAGTCGTTGAGCTTCTGACAATATGACCGTTGGAGTAACGGTAACTTGAAGCGGTCGACCGGTTCATGTAGCAGTCGACCGGCTCGTTTTAGCAAAAACTCCCAACGGCTATAAACGGCTAGTTTTCATATGTGGCCTATAAATACACCTTCATTTCATCTCAAATAAGAACCCAACGACCACATATCATTTCTACTACTTGAGAAATATTCTAAACCTTCCTATTCTATATTTCTCATAGCATTCGCACAAATTACACTTCCACATCCTTGTCTTTGTGTGAATCAAGAGATAGAGCTTTCCACTTTTATATCTACTCTTTGAGAGAGTCTTGTTCCTCAATCTACCTATCAAAAGAGGTGTTTCCTTTAGTGAGGTTGTTCACTAAAGAAGAAGCTTTGAGAGTGTATATCTCAAGCTTGGTGAGGTTGTGAGTGGTGAGCCAAAAAAACCACTTGGGTGGGTTTGAGTGTTGAGCCCGGGAGAAAACGCTTGTACGGTTCACTAGCACCCGGAAGCTAGTGTGTAAAAGCTATTGGAAGATAGTGGAAAACCTCAAGGCTCGGTGAAGGAGCTTGAGGGGTGGATGTAGGCGGGTTTGTCGAACCACCTAAAAATACTGTGTTTGCTTCTCTTATCCCTACTCCTTACTTTAGCATTTATTTACAGTTCCGCATATTATATACTTGTGCTAAAGTAGTATTTACTTGCAAACACAATTTTGAGGGTTTAAACCGAAAAGTTTAGAAAACCAATTCACCCCCCTCTTGGGTTGCCTTAATCCTGAAACTAGGACTCACATTACTAATTCATCTTTTTCCAACCCTAATCATGGCTAATCCATGGTTATTTTCTCCATTTTCCATCCAACCTGTGGCACTTTTCTTAACATTAGATGCTTAGGTTTTATATTTCACAATAGAACTTTCTTTTAGCACCTACATCTATTCGTCTAACACATGCAATGACTAATGCAAATTTCAAAGTGATGCATGCTAAAATTTTGACCATTGTTTACACCTTAAGCCTTTCTTTACACCATTAATGAACCTCAAATCTTGGCCTTATTAGTGATCTCTAATTGCATGCAAGATTGAACCAAAACTTAACATCAAACATAGGGTTTTCTACTCCAAACCATTCGGCCATTACCTAGATTTCCATTTTTAAGTCATTCGTCCATTAACAATCACATGCATGCAATCTTCTTCACAACCAATATGAAATCCCTTCCTCCAGCAATCAAGTTCACAACCTAACCATGCAAATCAAAATGAATATGACCAGATCCACACAATACACAAGCATGCACGTAAGTATTTCAAGGGAAGGACATTAAAACAGATCCGGTCAACACCAAGGAAAACCGAATCTCATCATGTTGTTCTTTCCTCTTCTCCTTCCACCAATCATCAACAACATCACAACATTAATTCCAACAAACCCAACCTAATCAGATCTAACATGCATCTACAAAAGAAAAAGGACACCAAGCACTCGGCCAAAACAGCAAGTTCACTCTTTAGAAAGTCTAACTCTATCTTACCTTGTAGTGCTGAACACAAGAGTTGATTAGGAAAGAAAACACCTAGCATAAAAATATTCAGGTCAGAATCTATGAAGGACAAGATCAAGGATATAAACATGTAAAGTCCAAATCCTATTACCTCCTCCTACCTCTCTAATCTCTCAGTTCCACTCTCTTGTGTGACTGCAAAGGGGGCTGAGACGAGAGCAAGGGTGCTGTGATGAGGCTAGGTGAGAGAATGAGATGAAGGCAGCTGCTGGAAATGGCCTGAAGAAAGGGGAGCTTTGGAGAAATGGAGAAGTGAAGGGGGTGAGGTTCTCAGCCAAGAGAAAAAGAAACAAGCTGGAGGTGATGTGCTTCGGTCAAGAGGAAGATGAACTAAAGATGATGAGGGGTTCGGCCACAAGGAAGAGCTGAGCAAGGAGAGTGATGCGAAATGAAATGGGAAGAAGTGAAGTGAAGTTTGAAAGAAAGCTTATCACGTGAAGGGGGGAGAACAACTTTGTTTGTATCGCCTACTCTCATTGGGTGGAATGGCCGGTTGACATGTTATTTGTCCTATCTCCTTTACTTGTATTTAATTCATGTCTCCTTCTTAGCCATTCACGTGAATCACCCAAAAGCCAATTCAAATTTTCTCTTTGCCTTTCACGTAAACTTCTCTTGCCTTTGATTTCTATTCTTTTCATTTTATTTATCTCTTATCACATGGTCTACTTATAGGCACATTAACCTATCTCCACTATAAGTACAATAGCTTATCACCATAACAAGCATATCAACTTATCTCTATTATAAACACTCTAACTTATCTTCATTATAAACACATTAGCTTATCTCTATTACAAGAACACTAACTTATTTCCATTATAAGCACTCTAACTTATCTTTTAGTTCTTTATCAAGCTATCCTATAAACCTACCAACTTATCACTTAATTCTTCTAATGATGCTTAAGACTACCTAATGGAGATTAAGGTTACCTAATCAAGGACATAAAATAATTTATATGCTCAACATAGAATTTCATAACTATAGATTATTATGTAATGATTTCTACTTAGAGAATTTCGGCAATAATAAGAAATAAAATTCTCTTCATATATTCTTGGTATTACTTTCATAAATCATGGTAGCATAATCATAAGCAAATGGAAAAATTATCTCATAAAAGAAATCTACCTCGAAAAATTCGGCTTTTAGGAAAATAATAGAATTGTACCAATAAAATTTCACAATGATAATAAAACAAAATACCATAAGTATTAAAGTTAAGTCATACATTGGCAAAAAATATGGCCCCTTGAGTTAAATAAAAAACAAATACATAGAAATATAATAAAAATGAAATACGGGGTCTCACACTAGCTGTCTTTCTTTTATGTACAGAAGGGCTAAGGAAAAAAAAATATTATGTACAGAAGGAGGGAATCAGCTCCTAATAATAGTGATGTATAAGTATTGTCATGTAACAAATTTGGAGTACACTCAAAACTACCAAAGTTAACATATTATATTTCAAACTAGTAATATATTTACACTTTTGCATTCCATGTTACATATCACATAACATAATGCTAATCGGCAAACAGTAATGCATGATTCAAATTGTAAAGTCTTTATGGCGTGATGTAAAATTGGAAAAGAAGACATAGATAAAGAGTTTTAAACATATAATTCCTCTTTAACATTGGATTATTGACTTTAATAGTTTTTTCTTTCGTATTTTATTTCAGTCAACTTCTTAAATTCAATAAATTATTTTCTTTTTTCTTTTTTTTTGGCTAGGAAATTCAATAAATTCAATAGTGTTATGAGAGGAAACACGTGACCCCCGAACTGCTTCCACTGACTTTTAACTTTTTGTAGTACGGGCAAGGCATAAATTTGAAAGGGGTATATCAAAAACTTGGAAGAAGATAAAACAAATGTCCTTCTCTCCTCGCACGACTCTCATGGCTTCATTTCCTTCCACATCATGATGGCCCCTGTGGACCATGCCCATCATGCGTTAAAAGTCTTAAAAGAGGCTGATGAGTTGCGCTACGTGCACGGGAGTCTCTGCTAACGATTTTTGAACTTTATGCCGCGCGTCACTTACACGTATCCTAAAACATTGACTTATGCCTTGTCCCAGACAATTTGCTTCATCCAACTAAATTTTATTGTAATTTATAAAAAAGATATTAAAATTTCGTAAGAGAGGTTGAAATATGTGAAAAATATATTGAAATTTATTAAAAATATATTAGTTTGTTAAAAAGATTATGTGTAAATGTCAATGCAATTTTAAAATTGTCATATTGTTGATTTATAGTACACTTGACATGATTTGATTGTTGAATCTTTGCACATGACACCAATTTAATTGTTGAATATTTTTAAAAGCGTAAATTAATGAAATTTAGTATTTCTTGACTTCAATGGGTCAAAGGTGATACTTAAACTTCATATTTGAGATTGATTCGATAATTTGAGAGCTTACGGACTTTCTTTCAAAAAGTTGTATGCTTGCAAGTAACTAAAAAAGATTAATTATCCCATTTAGACTTAAATCTTTGACGAATTCTAGAAGGCTTCCTTTAAGTGGTGTTTCACGCACCAACCCCACGGCATGTAATAAGTCAATAACTCCTCCATTTATTGATAATAGTAACTACGCCAATATTTTAGTACGATTTATTTAATTAATAGAGATATGTCTTTTTAACCATTGAGGTAGGTGTTTTAGGGCATGTTTGAGACCCCAAATATTTGGGGTCTCAACAAATTGGACAAACCAAACAAACTCCAAAATTTTTAACTTTTACACCTACACACTTCACTTTTCACAAACCCCAATAAATCTCAATAAAATAAAGATTCCCAAAATTTTGAGAATATTCCTCAATATATTGGCAAACAAACATCCCCTTAAGGTCAGTAATTAATAGAGATTCGTCATTTTAACTATTTAAATAGAGGCTTTAGGGTCAATAATTAATAGAGATCCGTCATTTTACCCATTGAAGTAGAAACGTTAGGGTCAGTAACAACGTTTTTTTTTTATATCACAAAATTAAATTTGAAGCAGATGTACCCAAATCCACGCACTGGTTAATGGGACTCACTGCTCCTGCCAATTTTTGCTGTCGAATTGAATTCCACGTGCTCTAATTACAGCCGCATTTCCAAAATTTTATGAATTTTTAAAGAAATAGTATTCAATGTTTTCTTCGAAATCAACTTGATTGTCAAATTTATACAGTATAAGGCTAAGGCTTCTGGTTGAAAATCAAACGACGTGTGAGTCTAAAGTTCAGTATAGTATCAGTCCTACTGTAGAGTTTATCTGTTGTGTCTCTCTTCAAAATGTACTATACAGTCTGAATAGAAAATTACAGAGAATTATAATTTTAAAGTTTCACGTGTTCAATTAGCAAATTCCATCATCATATGCTCAAGAAAAAAAAACCCAACATATGTCATACATACATAACATTAACATACATGAACTTCGGTGATGTTTGATTGTAAAATTGTCGGGGTATTAAAAATATTGGAATGTGAAAATTGGTGAAAAAGTGAAGATATATCATTTAAATGAATTTTTTATTTTTATTTGAAGTAAAAAATTATGATTTGATGGTAGGAGAGAGAATTTTGAAGAGTTATTTTATTGAGGTGAAAATGTTAGAGGGTGAAAATATTGGTTGTCAAACATACCCTTTAGTGGTTTTGTGGGAATTTTGATTACCACATTTTGAAATTTGGGTGGTGTTCGTGTTGGGAAAAAATGTAAGATTTTATAAAAGTTGTGAATATTAATGTTGAATAGTTGTTTATGTAAAATTAAGAGAGAAATAATTTGATGTAATTGTTTAAAAAAAATATTTGAAGTTATGTGAAAAAGTATAGAAAAAAAAAATTTGTATTAAATATAAATGTAAAAAATTATTAAAGATTGTGTTAAATGTATTAATATTGTATTTGAATTCTTGGAAAATATTTTTGGGAAAAAGGGATTGAAAACTAATGTGGTGTTTGTTATGTTAAAATTTTAGTAAAATTTTAGGAGTAGGTAAAAAGGTTGAAGAGGGAGAATTAAAAAATGAAAAAGTTAGAGAAAAAGTAAGAGAGAGAATGAAAAAGTAAGTAAAAAAGTGAAAAAGTGAAAAAAAAAAAGTTAGAGAAAAAATAAGGAGAGATAATGAAAAAGCATGGATGTTAAAATTTTGGTAAAATTTTGTTAAAACTGTAGTTTAGACAAACACCATGTAACACTGAACTCCGCTCCTCTGCAGTACGTAGAGGGAGTTGGTGATTGAGTAAGAGAGAAGTGTGGGTCCCCCCGGGACCCACAACTGTCCTGTCTTACTGCAATTCGGCCTGAAATCTGTACTTTATGCGGGGCGCCCCTAAATCAACAATTCGAGAGCTCTGTTCAGCTACGAATACGATATTTTTTTGGCCTGGACCCTCCCCCCCTTTCTCTCTCTGCTGTATCTCGATCTTCACGGCCCTGGTCTCTCTTCGATCTCCCTCTCCCACAACAAAATAGGGTTTCCAGCTTCGAGCACCTCTCTGTCTCTGCTAAGTCGAGCACTCCGCGTCTTTCCCTGACCTAGATTTCCTCGTGCTTCTAGGGTTTTACAGATCTGCGATAGCTCTTGCTTCGAGCTCTGCTGAATCCCTCATCCCCTTTCTTTCTTCGACATGTTTTGGAAGCTCACAGCGCTCTCTGCCTCCTCACCCGTAAGTGATGTTACATCCAATTTTCTAGAGTCTTCCACAATTCACTGATTTTTTTTAAAGTTCGATGAAATATGGGCTGGCAGATTTTTTTCTTTGGTTATTGGGAATGAAATGCGAATATATGTCAACTAGTTGACCATGTAGTTGTTATTTCAACTTGCTTATGTGTTTCATTCGATTTTGGTGAGGACTGATTCGCCTGACCTCGACTAGTTTTGTCCGATGAATATTACGTTTTTGCCGCTATGGTTTTGTTTATATTGAGTCTCTTGTAGTGGCTTATTTCATATGGTTGTATAGATTTAAGTCGATTTCATTCTCTGGGGTTTCTATTCGCCGATCAGTATGATCTTTTAATTAATGTAAATGCAGTCAAAGTGGGAGAATCCAACCTTTTCTTTGAAAATAATATTTCGCCTTCTCTTGGCTAGTCTTATTGGTTTGAATTAGGAACACTATGTGGGAATTAATATAGTCTCTTTGATTCCCTTACTGGTTGTTTGGACTGAACGGATAAATGTTCTCGAGTGTTAATGTTGGGGCTGGTCTGCTGGTATACACTTTGGTTTTATTCCCTTCTCTTTATTTCTAACATTTTCAAGCTCCTTGTGTGATTTTCTTGTATATAGGTGGAGTCAGTACTAGACAAGGAGAATTTCACCTTGGAAGAGCTTCTGGACGAAGAAGAAATAATTCAAGAATGCAAAGCATTAAACAGCCGTCTCATTAACTTGTAGTGTTTCTTCTCCATTCTACGTGGAATGTATTTTTATATACTTCACCTATTACCGTATGTTTCAGATCAGTATATTATGGGGCTGCTTGGGAGTTAATGCAATTGGACTGTTTACTGGATAATGTTGAAGTTGATCTTGGAAAATACTTACTTGAAACTTATGTTTTCAGTCTACGAGATAGGACCCAGGTAGAGCAGTTATTGAACTATGTTGTCGTCGAACCCCCAGAGGATGCTGAAAGCAAACAAGCCTTCAAGTATAGTACTTTTACTTGATAAAAGATGGATTTTACGAATTTTAAAATTTTATTGCTCCATCCGTTTAGACATTTCTTTCTTGTTATTCTGAAATTTGTTTCATGATTTAGGTTTCCGTTCATTGCGTGTGAGATTTTCATGTGTGAAATTGATGTTATTTTGAAGACTTTGGTGGAGGAGGAGGAGGTAAAGGCTTATGGTTATTGATGATCACTTGCTATCTAAAAGGATGGAAGTTGTTAGATAATGTTGCAATTCTAATTTTCTTGTACTTTCCCACTGATTGCAGCTGATGAACTTACTGTTCTCTTTCTTGGAACCAAATCGTCCTCATAGTGCCTTGCTGGCTGGCTATTTTAGCAAGGTGTGTAATGATTATGCATGAAGCTTTGTTATTCATCCAAAAAAAAAAAAGATTATACATGAACCTTTGTTCTTTGATATTTCTTGGCAATCTTTGGTCTATTTCTGCTTCGGTTGAACCACTTCTTGATTGTTTTTGCGGTGGTATTTTAGGTTGTTTTGTGCCTTATGATACGGAAGACAGTCCCACTGATGAATTATGTTCAAGTAAGCAACTTGCCTAATTTTGCATTGTGGTAAAGTTGGAATTTTGTTTTTTTGTTGTGAGCCCTTCCTATTTTCTAGAACTGTATGTGCTTTGGATTGTAAATATAGCCTCTTGCACATGGCTAGCAACAAGTGCATGTACCTAAATTTAGGTGGCGTTTGTTCACCAAAATTTCCACCCCCAAAATTTCCAAACAAACATAAAATAATCTCTCTCCTCATTATAATATTATAATATTCAATTAAATCTTCTCTCTCTTCACTTTTCCATAAAATATATATACTTTTTCACAAATCTCAATACCCAAAATTTCCAAAACCCCAAAATTTCCTAAAACAAACACCACCTTAATTCCTGCAGTACTGTGAGTTCGCCACATCCTTAGACTAACTTTCTGTTCTTTGCTCATGTTCATTAAATTATGTTAGTTTTCCATTGTGATGTTGGGCTCAAAGTGGAGGTTTAGAGTTCTTTGCTCATATTGGAATCTTTTCATACCAAACTCATTTCAATCAAGTGTTGATAGATCCTTGCATAACATAACCATGAAATCATGGGTAGAGTAACTCTTGAGCCTATCATTTTGCTTACAAAAAATCTCTTTCCCATTGTTTTTCCCGTGGCTTCCTGATGTGTCTCTTATGCAATCACTTCGAGGTGTGTATGGATCTGTATATCTATTTCACAAAAGAGTCCACAAGGTCTCTGGATTTGCAGTTCATAAGTGTTTTACATTATTAAGTCTCTCCCTAAATTTCTTTTTCCATTTTTCTATGCAGATATATGTTCACTAGGCTGTACTTTATGTTTGCTGCTTGCCTATTCGTAAATAGTGTTTTGATATTTTTGCATAACTGCCTTGTCTGTCAGGTGGAAGCATTATGTGTGCTGGATTTTTGCTTGTTTTTAAATCCTTAGACATAGGAAATGAGGCCTGCCAACCAAGGTTTTATTGAACTTCTTGTGTGAAAGCTTTTTTTTTAGTTGCATTAAAGAGCGTAGTCGACCATTAGCTCTTGCTTGCCTATTCGAAATGATATTTCTTCAGGATACTCAATTGACTTGACCAATTTCATTTTTCAACTTTGGTCACCAGTTCTCTTGACATAGAAGTGACAATTAGGCAAGAATCTTAGTACCTTCAGTGCTTTAGGTTGAGCATTTTCCTTCATTTTGGTATTTTTTATGTGGTTAGTTGGTTAATGAGCATTAAAGTTTTGATTGATCTTGTTGGCAATACCCAAAGGAGCTTTTTTTTCCCTCTTTATTTCTTCATAAGCTACACCTGTCTCATACATTAATTGATCTTTACAGGCTCATCAGGATGTTTTCTGCCATCTGGTTGATTTGATAGGAATTACATCTATCATGGAGGTAACTGCAACTGTCAACTTCAGTGGTGGTGGTGGTGTTATTAAGACGTTCACTTTACATGCCATATTGGTATATTGATCAGAGTTGAACTTGGTTTGCAGGTTTTGGTTCGACTTGTTGGTGCTGATGACCATGTGTATCCCAATTATCTAGATGTGATGCAATGGTTGGCTGAGAGCAATCTGCTTGAAATGATTGTAGATAAACTGAGCCCGTCAGTAAGTGTCGTAATGTGCTTATAATTTTGGATCAGCGTGCACATGCATAATAGATGAGTCACTGACAAGTGACAGCATCCATACTCAGTCTGATATATGTGGTTCTATGTCTGATTGTGTGTTTCTTGAGGAAAGAACCCTACTTTGGCCATTAAATCAGTTGGAGATGTTTAAGTTTGAATGTTCATATATTCTTCACGTTCACATTGGAAAATGGATTTGGCATTATCCAAAGTTAGAATCTGGGGTGGCAGAAGAGATTTCTGAGCTGTTTTATTGAGAAATGTGGTGAATCAGGATACCGTTCCTGCCAAGATTTCAGAAAATCTCGAATAAACACGGTTAAATTATACACTTGTTGAAGCCATAATCAAGTTGAGTGTATGGCTTGTCTTATTCCCATTATGATGCCTGCCAGTGGTTGATGAGAGTTTCTGATTGCCCTCACTGTAATTCCCAAATAGCTGCTTTATCTTCGAATTTGGTTTTGCCATCTTAGCAGGGGATGTGGGATGTAAGATTTAGGATGTAGACAAGGTCATGCTGGCATACTTAATTGCCCACACCTAGCTTTGAACTTTTGAAGTTGGAGTGCATGATAATTTAGGCTAAACCATATTGTGGTTCCTAACAGAGTTTTGGTTTGGTCTGTAGAGCTAAAATCTTTGACCTGGTTTCAAGAAATTTTTATTTTGATGAGTTTTGCCTTTGTTTTGATTGACGTTGATACTGCCACAAAAATTGATAACGTGGTAAAAATCAACATGAGCCACATAATCTGTTTTTATGAGGGCATTAGTCTGATTGGTCAGGTCTACATTGGTTTGAAAATAATGACTTTTAGAAAGTATAGGAACTCTTCAATGAAGCATACAATGCATTATGAGTTTGCGATGTTTTTTTTAAAGCTTTGGTCTGGTCTTTCATTTTCTGTAATCAATTATCTAATTGCTGATTTTACTTGGATCAGAGTCCTCCTGAGGTTCATGCTAATGCAGCTGAAACGCTCTGTGCTATAACACGAAATGCCTCATCACCCCTAGCCACTAAACTTTCTAGCCCAAGGTTTGTATGGAGATAGCATTGTAGTTTCTTACCAACACACGGTTTCATTCATGTAGAATGTAATTTTGTTCATATTATATAAGGAGGTTTTGAACTCTTTTGTCTGTAACAGCTTTGTCGCAAGGATATTCAGTCATGCATTGGAAGATTCACCCTCAAAATCTTGCCTCGTTCACTCGCTCTCTGTTTGTATTTCTTTGTTAGACCCAAAAAGATCAGCAGCAGCTTGTCTCATCTTTAATTCCTTTCGAAGTCAACATATGTACGAGCCTCCGATCTCTGTTAACCCTGAGACAATTGCTGCAATGCTCCCCAAACTTGGTAAGTTTGTTTTTCAGTTTCTTTGTTTATGTTTCTCTGTTGTGAATTTTTTTTGTGGATTAGCTCTTCTCATGCCAAACCAAGGATGATGTGTATCATCTTGGAGTCCAGATAGCAACAAGAAATAGTAATTTCTGCTTCTTGGTTGGTCTATTAACTTAACAGCAATTATGATTTCTGAAATGTGAGTCCTTTTCTATGTATATCACATCTCTTAAATTGGAAAAGATTCTAGAAAAGTTTATGTATTGAATTGTGTATGACACATTATCTGTACCTAAACAATCTAGGGTTTATGATATTTGGGGAGTTGGTTCAAGTAGGAATTTAATCTAAACAAATCAATGAGATTTAACTAGATTAAGGTTTGGAAATTGAAATAGAACGATAATCAAATATCAAGAACAAAGAAAACATGGTTGAATCGACTCTATTCAATGGATTGCAAGAGTTTAATTCGAAAATACAAAGAAATATGTAAGGATAGATTAAATCAAACCCTATGCAATTAATTGCAAGGATAAGGTCTTCTAACTTGGATTCAATGAATTGCACCTAGTTAGCCCAAGTCTTTCACCGAAAGTTGAAGAGTATCCAAGGCCAAAACAAGCTGTCACCGAGAAGGTGGTGTTTGCGAACCAAAATTTTGAAGTGGCTAAAATTTTAGTTTATGAGAGTTGATGAAAAAGTAAAGATTTAAATGAATTTTTTATGTTAATTGTAATGGAAAGAGATGATTTGATGGGGAGAGATCATTACATTTATTAGGCCAAAATTTTGGCACTCATACACCACCTAAGTCTTAACTTGAATAATAGGTTTACGATTAATTAAACTTAACCTAGAGAAACCCTAATGCTTAATCAACCATTAGGCCCTTATTCATCCCTATTTGAAATTATAAAACTAACATTAACTTAAATATTCCCAAAATGCCATTAATGAGCTCACATGCCCCTCAAATGTCCACCTCTTTTTCAATAAGTTTTATGCTTCTCCTTGTAGGGCCTTCATCACATTATCTCGGCAACTAATTAACCTGAGAGTACATTGAGCAGCACTGCTTAGTCTTCTTAGGACTCTTCTAGTTGGATAAGGTGAATGCCACATGGACATAACAGTTATTTATCACTTTCACTTTAAAGTAGGGTCTAAAATCATCTCCTCTGAGGAGAAAAGCTGACCATATAGAATGATGAAGACATACATAATCATTTTGCAACTTCCTCTCAAGAGATGTTTAATTCTTATATAAGCTTATTCTTGCCTGACATACACAGTTTATCTTGTGGTATTTCTGCCATAAAACCAGTGTCTTTTGATAAATGATAAAAGTTTGTTGATTGTGAAATGATCTTATATGGGAATTAAAGAATCTGGCAAGTCCCACCAAAGAGGAAGGAAAAAAGGAAAAAAAAAAAGAATAAAGAAAAAAAAAGTGCCACAATCAAAGAGGGAATGCAAAACAGAAATTCAATTATAAAATTGAAACCACTACCTCAAACTTGCTGCTATGCGTATCATGTTGAACATGTGACATTGAGTACAACTTACAGCCTTTCTAATGGTGCTGTGTTATGTTTGCCGAGCCGTCAATTATGCATCTCTTATTACACAGGTGACTTGCTTACACTTCTGAACGTATCATCTGATGGGAATATACTGCCTACGACATATGGAGAATTGAGGCCTCCTCTTGGGAAGCATCGCTTAAAGGTTGGTTTTTGTTTATTGATGTATAGTGCTTCTTTAAGATATAGAAAATTGAGCCTAATCCCATTTTTAGGTTTGAGTGGAGTAAAACTAGAGTTGCCTTTCATATGTCCCATGCCCATTGAAAATATTTATACATCATCATCCAGAGTTCAGTTTCAAAACTCTTCTTTTCTTTAGGAACTGCACTTTGATGCCTTTTGGATATCCGATCTTATTTTTCTGGATGTCTTTGCAATTGCATTCAGATTGTGGAGTTCATTGCAGTGCTATTGAAAACTGCCAATGATTCTGCGGAGAATGAATTGGTCAGCTCAGGAACCATTCAGCGAATCATTGATCTATTCTTTGAGTAAGCTTTTCCTTTTGTTTTAAATGCATGGGTGCCCAAGTTAATGGTAAAGTTTGATCTCCCATGCAAGAGATGCTGCTTCTTTATTTTAGTTTGAATAAAGATGGGTGGTTTTTAGAACATGTTTGAGACCCCAAATATTTGGGGTCTCAACAAATCGGACAAACCAAACAAACTTCAAAATTTTTAACTTTTACACCTACACACTTCACTTTTCACAAACCCCAATAAATCTCAATAAAGTAAAGATTCCCAAAATTTCGGGAATATTCCCCAAAATTTTGTCAAACAAACATCACCTTAGTTATTTATCTGTCTGATTAATGCAGGTACCCATACAATAACTCACTTCATCATCATGTAGAGAGTATTGTATTGTCATGTTTGGAGAGTAAGAGTGATGCTATCGTCAATCATCTCCTTCGAGATTGCAATTTGGTTGGAAAGATTCTCGTAACTGATAAACATCCCATTCTTTCGGGAGAAAGTACTCAGGTAATGTATGTCTTACAATTCTCAGGATACGGACTATGGCTATAGGACATCCATAAATGCTCTGCTGGACCAAATATGTCAAAAGAAGGAAAAAAAACGTGACCAAGTTCCAAATCAACAAAAAAAGAGTAAAAAGTGGAGATATATACGCCTTTAATTTTCTATTTGTTACATGTGGTAAAATGGGGGAATGTAGTTATCTTGGGATTCAATTGCCAATAGTGTGATTTTATGATCATTTATGCCCTCAGCCGTTTATTGCACTAAATGTCCTGATTATTTTAAACTTTTCCTGACTTTGTAGCCAACAAGACCTGCTAGTGGTAGGCAGGCACCTCGGGTAGGGAACCTGGGTCACATCACACGAATTTCTAATAAGCTCGTGCAGTTGGGAAGCAGTCACAACCTTATTCAGGCATGTCTTCAGGTGGGTTATAAGTTTGTCCGTCATAAATCAATTCCACTAGGTTCTATTCATTGCCTGGAAAGTGAAAACTCTCCTGCTGGGTGCTTTTGCTTATAGCAGATGAGTTTTCAAAATTCTTCATATTCACTTTGTTATTAGACATCATACAATGTACTGTTGGTTATTTGGTGTTTAACATTGACAAGATTATTAGCTTTAAGCGTATCATCAGATCAGTCTTTATGTGCCAAAAAGCTGTCATCTCCAAAAATTATCTTTCCTTTCTTTACACACTACCTTATAATTATATTTCCTGTGCATGGCACTTGATGCAACCTTGTTGTTTATCATTGAAAAACTTGAAGAACTTGTATATTTGATACATTAAAGGATGATATGGCTGAACACCGTTTGAATGGCCATATTTTCCTTTCTAAGTACGAATACTAACACAGCTATTTTCTTATGCTTTATAGGAAAATAGTGAATGGAATGAGTGGCAAACTACTGTTGTGCAGGAGCGTAATGCAGTTGAAAATGTATACAGATGGGCCTGTGGGTATGATCTTGCCTCATCTATATGCCATGCATGTTCCAGACTAGTGCATTCTTTTCCAAGTTAATGCAATTTTTGACGAGAATGAGATGAGGAGGTTTACTTCAGTTGATATGAAAAGTTACAGGCAAATTGTATTGGGCATAAATTTCAACTTTAGTCTATTCTTCACCTCATTTCAACACCATTGACCGTTTCTTTTCCCTTCCCCTTCCCTTTTTTTCCCTTCGTACTGTTCCAGCCGGCCAACTGCATTGCAAGATAGGACAAGGGACAGTGATGATGATGACCTTCATGATAGAGATTATGACGTTGCAGCTTTAGCTAATAATTTGAGCCAGGCCTTCCGCTACAAAATCTATGGGAATGATGATGCCGAAGAGGTATATAGTTAGGTGCTTTCTGATCCTGATAGAACCATTTCATCCTTTTCTCGTCCATAAATTTCCCTAACCCTCCCCCCCTCCCCCGGCGGCAGGCAATTTTCTTCCTTTTCACCTTGGCTTAATATTTTGTATCGTCATGGTTGCAGGACCATGGAGCTAATGGTCGTGATGATGAGGTAATTGGTTTTAGTGTTTTGAATTACTAAAGCTCTTCCCCAGATGCAAATGTAAAAAGGTTGAGGTGTGGTTATGTCTTATTTAACTTGAGTCCCTGGAAAAGTAAGAAGGATTTACGTTGTGTAAGATGTGAGGCAATAAGAATGAACCAGAGAAGTAACTTTTCAATATTTTTTCGTTGTTGAGGTGATATTGAAATGATCTGTTCTGGTACTAAATGTGCAGGATGTCTACTTTGATGATGAATCTGCTGAAGTTGTGATATCTTCGTTGAGGCTAGGCAATGAACAAGGGAGGTTAGTTTGCAAATGATTTTGTTTAGGGAAAGTGTCTTGAGTAAGAATTCTGGCCATTCTCCCTAGTGCACTAGGAAAACGTTCAAGCAAGGGTGCTTTGAAGTAGGAGCATTAAATTAGTGAACTATCTTTAAGGGGTCAGTAATGGACCCTTATGTATGCCAAGGACATGCCAAATGGTGTTTCTCCTCATCTGCTGGTCCAACCTCTGCCTGACTTTGGTTCTGTGAATGCACATTCATTGTTTGTGCTACTGTCTCTGGTACTAATGAGAAAGGAGAGGATGTAAGTGTTAGTAAACAACTAGTCTTCCGAAAAAATGGACAGAATAATGGAAGTCTGAGGGAGCAGAGAATGTTTTAAAGAAACAGACATAATAAAGAACTGCAGATTATCGCAGGAAAGAAAAAAAAAAATCGGCCATGCAAGCTACTGTTAAAAAGCTTCTCCCACCTTATGCTCAATACTTTTATCAAGATCGGAAATGATAGATGAAGTCCTTTAAAGTTGAATGAAACTCTTGAGTGGCCAAAGAGTTGGAGTCTCATTTGCAAACCTTAAATTTCAGTAAAAAAGAACTTCCAAAAAATATGCTTTGAACTCTCGTATTAGTTTCTCAAGTATAACTTGATTCAGGTACCATGCAGTTTTTGATTGAATCAATACGTTCATGGATGCACGCGTGCATGGATGTATAATTGTATTTTGTACTTGTGTGTATGTGTATTTTTAGGCAAAATAAATCATGTTAGCAGGAACATGCAAAGTTAACATCCCTCCCTCTCTCTCCCTCTCTCTCTCATGCAGTAGTCTATTCACGAATTCCAACTGGTTTGCATTCCAAGACGACAGAGTTGGTAATGCACCTGAGGGCACATCAGAGATGATGGATGAGATAAACTTAAATGGAACGGCAAATAGTGGTAATAGCAGTAGTGATGATGAAGTGGTGGTTGGAGAGGATGAAGAGTTGACTGAAAGCAAAGATTCTGTCAATGGCACATCATCTAGTTCCAATATGGACTTCCTCAATGTATTTACTGGGAGTGGCTCCATAAATGGTGGAATCTTGAATAAGGAAAATGAGAAGGCAAGTGCTTCCAATGATATGGGATTCTTCAGATTTGAGACACATGACAATGAGGAGTTGTTTGGAGATAGACCTTTACCTGATTGGGTGGGATGGGGTGATTCACCAGATCCGCATGTTGGTGGTTCGAGTGTGAATCCATTTGACGATCACTACAATTCTGATGTTAATCCTTCCAGTCAAGTTCAACTAGTGAGTACTGATTCTAGTTCGCCTCCAGCTGGGGTATCCCCACTTCCAAATGGCTCTCCAACCGCTACAACTACAAGTGATAGTCTCCTAGGTAGTGATTCAACTCAGAGATCTGCTGCTGTGCCGTCATTGTTTGAAGAAGATGTTGAATTTGTAGGCGTCGAATTAGAAGGTACGGAGAAGGCTATGGAACAGGCTCTTAAGGAGGGGATAGTGGGTGAAGCAGGGCCATTGAAGAGAAACATTATACCGAAGGCGCTGGAGAAGGAGAATTCTGACGAGGGTGGACCTGGAATGAAAGAGTTCAACGATGCGAATTATTGGAGGGTTGATCAAGAGGTTGCTGTTTTAGAGTGATTTGGTTGACTCAGCTTAGGTCATTTCAACCCCTAAAGTTGGATCCTGACAAGCATTGGATTCCCTATGTGGTTGGCAAAGGATCGGTCTATGCACAAGACATATGTACAGTATAATTTCGTTCCCATATGGAAGTCGGATGTTAGGTTGTGTCCTGTTCATTTGTGTTCATTAGTTATTTGTTACTCTCCTTGTTTGTCGTTCAAGGTTTTGTTTACTTTTGATAGGGTTTGTCAGATCCATCATAATCATATTTTTTCTTGCCGGAAACACTTGGTTTTTCTCACTTGTGTTTCCCCCTTTATTCTCTCTTTTGGGCAGTTGGGGCATTAGACTAGACTTGAATTTTGGAGTATTTTCTTTTATTTTGCTTTCTTCCCATAGGGCACGCGTGAGGCAATAATAATCAGTACTGGTTTGCCTTGCGATTTTCCACTTGCCCTCAGTGGCGGGCTTCACCTTGCTCGGAGTTCTCCTTATTTTGGATTTTGTTTTCTAGCTATGACTGGCGTCGTTGGCTATAATTGTAGCTGGTGCTACTTCGTTTGATGTTGCCTACATGCAGCAAATAAAAATAATTAATTCATATAACACCGCCACTAATAGGCCTTCTGCTTTCACTTTTGCATAGAAAATGTGAAGAAAACCATTTTCTTGGGATGTTCGTTTTGAGAAAAAATGTAGGATTTTAGAGAAGTTGTGAATTTTTATGTTGAATAGTGTTTTATTGGTGTTTGTGTAAAGTGGAGAGAGAATGATTTGATGTAATTGTTTAATAAACAAATATTGGAGTTATGTGAAAAAGTATAGAGAGAAAATTTATGTTGAATAAAAAATTAAAAAGTTGTTGGAGATTGTGTAAAATGTATTGGTTTTTGTGTTTGAATTCTGAATATGTTCGGTGGTAGAATTGTGAATATACTTAGAATCCTGAAAAAATGGTGAAAATGAACATACTTGCAGTACTTTCCAAATTTCAAATCTTCAAATGGATTTGGCATAAACGAAATGGATTATAAAAGCAGGTTTATGTTGTTAATTTTATGCCAAGTTTGTCTATTCTTCTAAATTGACACAAATTTAATGATTATATCTTTATCTGTGGTATAAATTACAAAAAGTGTGTATTTGAGGGGGCTCAATTCTTAAATACTTTGGTTTGGAGGGTAAATAGGTAGTGTGTTAAATTTGTCTCAAAGTAAAATAAATGTTTTATTTAATTATGACTAGAATTTTAAAACTAAAAAAGTGTGTTACCTAGCTTGAGGGTTGCACTATCCGAAGTTAGTTGTAACGTTGAATCCAACTCGTGCGGATAGTGGGTCAGGTCCATCTAAACTTGGTGCACGTAAATGAGTATCTAGATTTTCTTCGTTACCTTAAAAAAATTATAATAAAAAGCGTGTGTATATAAAAAATCACTTTCCAATTGACAATATGAGCAAAATCCGTAGTGTATATTGTAAATAAACTCGGCAGACCACTGGAATGAACTCAGCTAAAGATAAATCCCCCCGGAGAATTAACACAGATAAGCTCACGTTTACCACGTCTCTAAAAAAAAAAACCTCACGTTTACCACACTGGAGCATGCCTGGAATAAGTGGGGTCCGGACATGATCTTTGCAGGAGAGGCCTCAATCATGAGGCCATCAGTATTTTTGTCAGGATCGTTGTTAATATTATTATTTTGTTTACTATTTTGCCACGTTTCAAGGTCATTTCTGATTATTTTTATTCCCAATAAACTCCTCCCAGCTAGCGCTCAAAAAAGAAAACGTCAAAGTTCTAGAACGCTGAAGCCCCACGTCGATATTACGTGTGCCAGTGGCAGAAAAGGAATTCCCTTTCCTCTTGGTGGAGTTGCGTGGAAGATAAGAATTGGAAAGCATGACTGAAAAAAAAAAAGAATTGGAAAGCACAAATCTACCTTTCTATAGTTAGGGCTAGTCAAAAGAGCCAGCGGACGATTTCTGCGTAAAGAAAGCTAGGGTTGGGAGCGAGACCGGCGAAGATGATTGAGGTAGTGCTGAACGATCGGCTGGGGAAGAAGGTCAGGGTGAAGTGCAACGAGGACGACACCATCGGTGACCTTAAGAAGCTGGTGGCGGCCCAGACCGGCACCCGATCCGATAAGATCCGCATCCAGAAGTGGTACACCATCTACAAGGATCACATCACCCTCAATGACTACGAGATCCACGACGGCATGGGCCTCGAGCTCTACTACAACTAAATTCGACCCTTCATCTTTGGTATTTCTCTCTCTCTCTCTCTCTAACTTTCTTAATCTATTGTGTCTAATTCGATTGATTTGGCTTGGCTATATATTTTTGTCGCGCTTAGTCATGTTGTTCTGCCCTTCCACTCTCTCTCCCCTATCGGCGGGGGGCCGACTGGTACGACAGGCGAACTGGACCAAAGTCAGGGGATTCCGAGATGGTCGGTCAATGAAACCCTAGGAAAAAGTCTGGAAATTAACGGTCGGAGTTTTTTAGCCGTGGGAGTGAACGAATTGTGTGTTGCGTACACGAGGCTCTGTTTTGCTATCTTATGCTTTTTTGCTTTTGAACTGAAATTTCTATTAAGCAAAAAAATAAATAAATAAAGAACCATAGGAATACGTTTTGAGGCCGAAATCTGACCAGTTCAGGATTTTCTTCATCTCACTTGAACGGACGTAGGGTTTTCTGAAGTATGGGCTGATTTATCTGCACCTGTACATGCAAATACTTAGGGGGACAGGGTTTGTTATTGATCAACTTTGTGGTGGTTATTGAACTGGGTGTTTATTCTGGTCATCTTGCATCTTAGCTCTCAAGAGTCTCAATCCTATGTTAATAACTTTATACAAGTTGGAATTTTTTAGCATTTGATGTTGAAACAAAGCTAGTCTAATTTTATAAGCTGTTCCTCTGGTTCACTAGCTGTAGCTTGTGACTGAAAAAGTGTGGTTGATATGTCCCCTGTTTCCCAGTGTGGGAAAAAGGTAGGTATCTCTTACCCAACATCGACATATTGAATCTATGGATCAATTGCTCTTAACATGTATAAGGTGTGAAGCCTAGCTACCTAGTAAACAATCTAATGCAGGCTTTGAGAAATTTCTTGTTTCACCATTTGCTATTTATTTAAGAGCTAGATCGTTGTTCTTATGCTTTCTATTTCTGTCAAGCATGAATGTTGCTATTGGCACAGCTTAACCTGCCATTTTCTATATTGTAGACTATTTAAGAACAGGTCGTGCTGTTCTTTGTGAGCAGGTCGTGCTGTTCTTGTCTAGAATGCAAAATGTTGACATAATAGTTGTAATTGTGATCTGGCTTGCATGTGGTGAAGGATGTATTTAGAACGTCTTAGTTTTTCAGGTTTTGTTTGGTCCAAGGTTGGAACTCAATTTTAGTTTGCTTGACTAATTGTATAGAGTAATAAGAGCTTGTATGTAGGCTCTATAACAACGGGTCAGGCTAAGAATATTGTGAATATGGATCTGGCATCTTTCCCATGGTATATTAGTAACATCATTCTGGTTATAACAGAGGGATGATCCAACTTATTCGCCCT
Source organism: Myrica gale (assembly GCA_963930655.1). Classification (NCBI taxonomy): domain Eukaryota; kingdom Viridiplantae; phylum Streptophyta; class Magnoliopsida; order Fagales; family Myricaceae; genus Myrica; species Myrica gale. The sequence continues at coordinate 11,482,827 of OZ005618.1, forward strand.
GAGTTCTATACTTCGAGGATGACTTACACGCTTAATTGGTTATGTGGTATTTTCAACTCATTGCAATATAGATCTACTCAATCTGTTAACTTGGTCTTATCAGGGCCACAATCTGACATGTTCTATCTCCTTTTTGCAGGGTCATCATCCATATCAAAGATGCAATGCAATCTGGAATGTGTTTGAGCAGCTGGAGACACATATATGTACTTATGAGAATATGAAGTTTGTTTAGTAAATATTCTGCCCTTCCGTTAATATGTTCATGGACAGAGATGTGTACTCTGTATATCCGAACGCCATTAACATGTTAAACTGGGCATCTTTGATATTTCTGTCATTATTCTATGGTCTTTGTTAGAACTTAGAACAGCTCACTAGATGACTGAAGAATAGTCCTTCCACAGAGACGTGTTGACGTTTCTATCTTGTGTGTTTAGGAAGCCCAGTTTGACTAGAAAAGGAATGAAACTCGTATCAGCCTCTATCTTTGGTATGCAACTACAAGCCATATGAAGTTAAGCCAAATAGTAATTAGTACGATCACCAAAAAACAAGCATATATCTAAACTTAGGCAGGATAAAAGCAGTATTAATGAGCAGTTCAATTACTAGAATCACATATATCCATGTCAACGATAGGTATTTGGAAGAATAATGTATCTACTATTTTCAATCATGGCATTATATGAATTTTTTTAATTAAAAAAATTGGCCTACTAATCCTTAAATATAAGTTAGCTGTAACAAGCGAAAACAAAAGATTATCCTAAAGAGCCACTAAGAATGCCTAGATATTAGTAACTAAATAATATGGGTGTGCCAAAAGAAAGCCAGTTAGTTGAACCATGGAATGAGCTCCATCTTGTAAGGAAGCATCGTAGTTATGCAGATGTTTTCATGGGGATGTGCTATTGGGACGAAGGGCAGAATGTGGATTGGTTTGAAGATGTTGCTATTGATGTGTTGATGTTGCTACAGAATCTTTGCTGAGGATTCTGCAGAGATTGTATGCAGAATTTATGTAGAGGATCTAAAGATGCGTTCGGTTGCTTTCCATTTATTGTGCTGTTTGTACATGTATTTCTGCAGATGTTTCGAGTTAATGTATCCAAGTGACTCTTTGGGGGTAATTTATGGTCTTGATGATACCAAATTTAGGCCCATATCAATAAAACCCAATTGGCCCAACGTTCCCAATCTGATGAGCAAGCAAAGGGGCCCATCGCACCAAGCACGTAAGAAGAAACAACCTTTGATGTGAAACAACAGCTAACTACCAAACGCACAATAACTGAGAAATCGTCAACAAATTGATGGTTATCAGGGACAATCACAAAACGTGGAAGCAAAGTGGTTAAAGAGGAAAATGGAGATATAGAAGAGGGAAGAGGATCATGAAAAAGGTACGCAATAAGATACACACAAAGAAATAAATCAATAAGATACACAGAAATAAATCAGAGAGAGATTAAGGAAACTAACTTGATCATTAAAAGTTTCATTCCCTTCGGGCGAGGGAGCTGTGTTTTGATTGTGTGCAGACAAACTACTGGATAAGGATCAGCGTTCGATTGAGGAGTTGTCAAGAGTGGTTATCATAAATCAACTGATTCATCAAGTCTGATCATTGTCCCCTTGCTTTATACATTCAAATTCCTATTTAATACACTTACCAATTAGCCATAAAAAAGAAAATAAATAGAAGAACAAGGTTTATACAGGTTCTATGCTTAACAGAACAACGATCCGGTGACGGATATGTGCAGAGTAAATGGTAATTTACAGGCCTCAGTGCTTTGGATGCGAGTCTGCCTGTTTATAAAACTTACACCTAAGAAGTGAACCTCGAGGGTGCCATTTTACAATGTTCCGATTGGAATAAGGTGGATAGCCATTGCATTTGGTTGGATGCACCAATTGACACCAAAATACATAGTAGTCCTAAAAAGACGTGTGTCGATGTTTCTATGACTATCTTATGTACGTGGCTAGAAAAAAGAATGAAAAAACAGAGCTAATAAAAAAACAAAAGGCTTTAATGCACCCACAGTTATTGGGGTATTCAAAGATTACAAAGAAGTCCTCGTGATAAACAAAGTTGCTTTTGCATCCCTGGTAGTGTTTCCGTTAAAAAAAAGATCCCTCCGCCTGTCTCCATTTCAAAAGCTAACGGGAGCTGTTGATGTGGCAAACGAGATTCACATTTTCACAAATCCGAACACGTCACATGTCATTATGGGCACTATCACCACATCTGATGTCCAATCAATGATCAGTCAACCACCAAATGACACGTTGACAAGAAAGTAAAAAGGCAGGATAAGCTGAATGGCATCGTATTTCATTCCATTCAACTTATCTTCTCTACTCCTGAATCACTTTACCACTTTCCTTAAATTTCTCCCCCCTTTCGGCGAGAAGTGCAAGTCTCGAAACTTAAATTTCCTTAAATATCCTTTGTGATATCTGCCCCCTTCCCCTGCAGCTTGTCAGTACGGGCATGCGCCTACCCCCTTCCCTACAGCTTGACGCATTAGGCCCTGCAATTACCACAATTATTCAAATCGAGCCCTCTGGTTATATTTTCTGTCGAAACAGACGAAATCGTCTCCATGTGCACACATGATCTTCACCCTATGCGATTTGTGAACTTGAAAATTGAAAGAAATAACCTCCAACTCTTCTCTCTTCTCTCTCTTTTTTCTTTCTCTCTTTTCTTTTTTCTCCTTGTGCATATGGTGACCTTTTGTGCTAACAAAAGTGTTGCCCCACTAGATGTCATGTGCTAACAAATGGGCTATAAAAAACATGTGGGCTCGACCAACATAACAACCTCTACCTCCAGCCCACTGAGGAAGGAAAATGTCCTCTAACATATCAAGCTTCTCTCTGGTCACAACCTTTGTCATCATGTCAGCCGGATTCTTCTCAGTATGAATCTTTTACATCAATATCAATTGTTCTGCCACTGCTTATTGGAGTCAATGATATCTTACATCAATGCGTTTTATCCGTAAATGATAAGTAACATTCTTGCTAAAGTCTAATGCACTATGCTAATTTTTTTTCAATTTAGTATTTCAGTTTTAATTCTTTATCTGAGTCCCTAGGGTCAACTTCATAGACCATACCTAATGCACATAGACAAATTTTCATAGCACTCTATCCTATTGCGTAGGAGAGAAAGCAAGCAACTAAAAAGAGGTGGGGCAACCAACCGTCCCCTTAAAATGCAAGGAAAATTTGAATTGGCCCCTTTGCCTAAACGAAGGAGAGAGGCACATGTTTTTGCTTTGCCTTTTATGACTCTTCATAGTTATTTTCTAAACATAAGAAACAAAATGCTGAGTGAAAGAGAGACAGTTGAAAACGCATGCATGAAATTTAAGACGCGTGTCTCATTAACAGGAAAAAGTGAGCGATCATCTGAGATAAAAAAACAAAAGTGAGATGAGAGATTGCATTAAATGCATGTTGGCAATCCTCTACTATAAATAGCTGAAGAAGGATTGCCGAATGAGAAGTTAAGAAACAAAAAGAAAGTAAAGGAATTAGGGGAGAGAAGAGAAGGAGAGACAAAAGGAAAATAGGAAGGACGAAAAAGAAAAAAGTAAGAGGATGTTCGGTTGGTTAGTATTTTGAGAATTTTTTATGTTTTGATAATTTTTAGGTGATGTTAACTTTATTGGTATGCGTGCGGTAGTTATTTTTAGGTGAGGTTAAAAAACATGTTCGGTTTGTGTATTCTCAGGATTCAAAAAATCCTAAGAATACTAAAATACCGAACAGCCCCTAAGTATAGCTTTAGTGCAAAGTTTTGGTTGGTATTTCCTAAGCTTAAGATTATGATAGATTTGTGTATTCTAGTTAATGAGAAAATCACTATTACCATTGCTCACAAATTAGGTAACTGGATTGTACTGTTATTTCAAAACAAGCTTGAATTTTTGTTCTAAAAGAAAAAATATATATTTAAGTGTATGAATAGTATTTTTTTACTTGAATAGCATATTTGAGATGAATGGTATTCTTGTTCTTGAATTTATCTAGAATGACATAAAGAATGAATGATTTTATGATTCTTAGCCACATGTTGCATAAATTTATATGCATGATAAGATGAATACTACACTATGTTTTATGTTTTGCTTATAATCAAACTTCAACAATAGCCAATAGTGCTTCATAGGTATGGGTGAGATATGCATACTCGATTATACAAAACGTAAGTTCACAACTACTACAATTAACTTCATCTTGGATAAGCTACTGTATTTACATGATTCACATATTCAAACACTCATTACCTTGAATTATATTTTTGGCTTAATTAATCAGTTAGTCTGTGGTATAACTTTTTTCAATTAAATATTACAGTTTTAATTCTTCCTCTGAGAGTCCCGAGGGTTAACTACACGGGCCATACCTAAGAAACGAATACATATTGTCATGGCCCTCCATCCTATTGCCTGGGAGAAAAAGCAAGCAACTAAAAAGATAGGCGGTAAACTACCATCTCATTTAAATCCAAGGAAAAATTGGCTCTGCCCCTCTCCCTAAATCAAGGAGTGATGTGCAAGCTTTTGCTTTTCGTTTTGTGGCTCTTGACTTTACTTTTCTAAACGTGAGAAACAAAAACAGACTAAGAGAGAGAGAGAGTTGAGAGCGCAAGCAAAAAATTTAAGACGTGTGTCTCATAAACAGGAAAAAGTGAGCGTTCGTGTGAGATAAAAAAAAAGAGATTAGAGATTGCATTGAATGCATGTTGGCAATCCTCAACTATAAATAGTGGGAGAAGAATTGTCGAATGAGAAGGAAAGGAAAAAGAAAAAAAATGAGAGGCGTTAGGGGAGAGTAGAGAGGGATAGAAGAAAGAAAAATTAAGGGTGAGAATTTTATCTGGCGAAAACCGAAAATTACGGTTTCGGTTCCGGCCTATTCCGGTACTGGAACCAGAACCAATTTTAAGGAAATTCCAGAACCAAAATTGGAACCGAAAATTCCGGCGGAAATGGCTCCGAAATTATTTTTTAAAAAATAATGCAGCTTTTGAGACCTGTCCATAAAAGACAAAATGAGATGACCTGGGTCAAACGACCCAGGTCACGCGTCAATGAAGGATTTTGACTCTATATTCATGTGTGAATGAATGGATTCAAAACTCCTTCATTTGAACATCAAGCAGAAATTTAGCAAAAAAACAAAACTTCAAGCCAAAAACCATAGTGTTTGAAAACGACACTCTGCCTTCTGAAATATCCCCCACCCCCACCGCCCACTGTTTCCATCCTAGCCCCCATCCCTCTCTCTTCCTCTCTGCGAAGGGCTACACAGATCATTCAAAGCTTCTTAGCAAATCCACGTGACAAAATCAAACACTAATCTTGCTTCAGGAGATTTCAATATTGTGCGCTTCTCAAGGTAGAACCGATGATTTTCGAGTATGCCTGGCCGAGAGAATGAACGAAATGGAGAGAGTTGATCATTGTGAAGTAGATTTGTTGCATGGTGTTGTATATTGCAAATCAAGGTGTGTGGATCAACTAAAGCGACTGAAACTGGGTTTGAGCATAAGAGGGACATAACTTTTGATATGGTGGAGAGTGGGGTTAAGACCAATGGAACTGGTGGTTGGGGCTTGTTTTACACAGGGAGCTAAAAATCATTGTATGTCCTAGGACAGTGTGAGGGTGATTTGGGCAGTGACGATTGTGGGAATTGTGTGCAAAGTGTTGTGGAAGCGTCTGATTTTGTTAATCTCTCTCTCACACTTTCAGTCTCACTCTCCCTACCGGAAATTCCAGATTCTGTTTCCACTCTGGAAAATTCCGGACTGGAATCGAAATTAAAATGCTGATTCTTATGGGTACCAAAACCGGAATCGGAATGGCCCATTCCGGTTCCATCCGTTCCGGTACTCACCCTTAAGAAAAATAGGAAGGACGAAAGTGAAAAAAGTAAGTTTAGCTTTAGTGCAAAGTTTTGGCTGGTATTTCCTAAGCTTAGGCTTATCATGTATTTGTGTGTTGTAGATAATGAGAAAATCACTACTGCTAGTGCTCACAAATCAGGTAAGTGGACTATACGGTTATTTCAAAAATGGCATGAATTTTTGTTTTAAAATAAAATATATATTGTTTTTGCTAACATTAATAGTGTATGAATAGTATATTTCACATGAATAGTATTCTTGTTCTTCCATTTATTTAGCATGACGTTAAGAATAAAATGATTTTGTAAATTCTTAGTTACATGTTGCATAAATTTTATAAGAATTAAAAGATAAATCATGACACTATGTTTTATGTTTTGCTTATAATCAAACTTCAACAATAGCAAAGAGTGTTTCATAGGTATGGATGAGATACGTATACTCTATTATTGACAACGTATGTTCACAATTGCTACTGATGTAGGAGCATCCCTTGCACCTCGGAATAACTATCCTGGGGAAATGAGGCATCACTTATATAACTGGCCGAGGTAGTAAAACATTACTTGCATCTCTGGCCGAGGTAACAAAGCATCACTTGAATCTCGGAGTATAGACCTCGGTGAACGATTTACGAAGAGTTAGTAAGCATACGATATATCGTTGCAAATCTCTACGTCTCTAGTTTCAAACGCACTTGACCTCAGATCATTTGAAGATTCCTAGAGAAAGTTATGACGTTTTTACTTCAAGACGTCGGGACTGACAACAGACATTGAATTTCAAAGTGCATTTAATTTCTTTTATGTTGGAATTATCTAGACCTTATTATTTCATTTTTTAGCTTGACCATGATGTAATGAACTCTATATATGAGTGATTATCCAAAATAGAAAAGGAACTTTTGAATTCAGAAATATAATTCTTGCAAGTGTATCTCTTGCTTTGGAGTTGAGTGACATCCTCCTACCAATCAAGCGTGTGGCTTGGTCGCGTCGAGTGGCATCCGCGATTAGTAGCTTCAAGTGGCTTTCGCTACCCCTGGTTGAGTGGCAGCCCAGGACTATCATCTTCCCTTGGCTTGATCCTTTTCGGATTTTGCCAAGCCTTGCGGACCCCGGTCTGCATCAAATTGGTATCAGAGGAAGTTTTCCTACTGTGGTGATTGGGTTTCTTTTATGTTCTTCAGAATTTCGAGATTTCTATCTTCTTCGTAACTCCTGGCCTTTCACAATGCCTCCACGAAATCAAAGAAATACAGAGCGTGATGATGTACAAGTTGAACTTGCAGCATTACATGTATCAAATCAAACACTTACAAACATGATGAATGAACTTTTTTAGCGTCTTCAAACTTCACCAACTCGGAGCCATAGGAGTCGGGAAAGTACACGCAATGTCTTCTGCGATGATGAAAATAATCCAGATGACCATTCATCTTCTTCTAGTTCTTTTGTTGAACCAAGAGTTGTTGCTCAATGGTCCATGGAACGTTTGGCTCGTACTTTAGAAAACAATGATCGAAGCATCCAAGTTCATGTGCAAGACTTTGATGGGAAAATAGATGCAGATGAGTATTGTGATTGGATGGCATCTTTAGAAGCTTTCTTTGAAAGGAAAGATCTCTCAGATGAAACAAAGGTGCAGTTCATTGCTACAAAGTTGAAGGGTCATGCTTTAATATGGTGGCAGCAATATCAGGGAAGTAGAGATAGCAGAGGAATTCCAAAAATCAATATCTGGTGTGAGATGAAGGTGAAGCTTGATGAAAAGTTTCTGCCTTTAGATTATTCTCAAACTCTCTACAAAAAGTTTCATCAATTACATCAACGAATGGAACAATTTGTTGGTGATTTTACAGAGCAATTTTACAAGCTTATGAGCCGTGTGAATTTGCAAGAATCCGATAATCAATTGGTGGCAAGATATGTGAGTGGGCTGAAGTATAATCTCAAGGGTGAGCTTATGATGCATTCATTTCATTCTCTGGAGGAAGCATACCAAAAAGCGCTAAAGGTGGAGGAGAAAATGAAATGGAGTTCATACCGAAAAGCTGAAAGTTCGAAGGTTGTGAAGGAGAAAGAAAGAAAGTTGGCTTCTATCTCTCAAAAGTCAGCTCAACAACATGGTGGGGTGAGTAAGGATCGTGGCAAATCTGATTCATTTTCCAATAGATGTTTCAGATGTAATTGGGCATAGATCCTATGAATGTCCAAAGAAGAAAGTTGAACTGCATTTGTTGGAAGAAAAAAGAGATGTGGATCAAGAACCAATCTATGATGAAGAAGCTGAGGATGATAACGCATAATATTGTGAAGGTGATTGTGATGCAAAAAGCCTTGTAATCCAACGAGTTATGACTATTCAAGAAGATGATAGATGGTTGAGGCATAATATTTTCAGAACCTATTGTCTTTCCCATGGAAGGAAGTTGTGAAAATATGGTGTCAAATGTGATGGTAGAAAAGCTGAAACTTTCATGTGAGCGTCATCCAAAGCCTTACAAAATTTCCTGGTTCAAAAAGGGTGGAGAAATCATGGTGACACAAAGGAGTAAAGTAAAGTTTTCCATTGGCAAGTATGAATATGAGATTTATTGTGATGTGTTGCCCATGGATGCTTGTCATTTGCTTCTTGATAGAACCTTGGCAATTTGATTTGAGTGCTTACCATGATGGGAGAAGAAATACTTGCACCGTTATCCACAATGGTTTGAAGTATGTGTTGTCCCCTATGAAGGATGTCCCATCAAGCGTGTCTTCTTCAAATCAGATCAGTTTATTATCTTACAAAGAGTTCGAAGAATCCTACAAGGAAGATGACATTATTTATGCTCTTGTTGCTGCGGATAGAAGTGAAGAAATTGCAAATGAGGTTCCAAATGAAGTTCAAGACTTGCAGGACAGATTCAAAGGCTTTGCTCCTGATGAGCTTCCTAGTGGTTTACCACCACTTAAAAATATTCAGTACCAAATTGATTTCACTCCAGGTGCTATTCAAGTATAGGTTTGTGAAAGTTCAAGAACAACCCAAGAGGGGGGGTGAATTGGGTTCCAAAAATTATACGATTGCAAAGAAACTTTAAGCACATACAAAAGATAAGTTAAAAGTCTAATGAACAACAATATATGCAAATTTAAGGAGATAAAGAGATAGAGAGATAACACCGTGTTTTTAGGTGGTTCGGCCAATCCTTGCCTACGTCCACCCCCAAGGCTATAGACTTCCTTGGGCTTCCCTTACTATAATCGAATAGCAAGTACACCTTAGCTTCCGGGGTGCTAAGGAACCGTTACAAAGCGTTTTTAAAGCTCACGCTTGAACTTTCACAAATCCTCACAACCTAGAGGATTTCTTCTACTCTCACAAGTAGGACCCAGTGTTTACCCAACACTCTCAAGCTTTAAATGAAGTGAGTACAAAGGAAAACTCAGGTATTGGCTCTTAAAGCCGAATTTACAAGTGAGTGGCACACGAGTAGGAGAGAGAGAGTGGTTTTACAATGTAGAGGACTCGAAAGGCTATTCTTGATTGGCCTACAGCTAGAAGTCTAACCTGTGTAAGAAGTTTTCATGGATTAGCCTCATTCTACAGAAGATTTATTCAACATTTCAGCATCATTGTTGCTCCAATGATGGATGTTATAAAAAAAGGAGTTTCAGTGGACCAATGAGGCTGAAAGTAGTTTTCAAAAGTTGAAGTCCAAACTTGTTGAAGCACCAATTCTAGCATTGCCAGATTTTTTTGCGAGGAAAATCTGTTGCTTATTTCAGTGAGAAACTCAATGATGAAAAGCTGAAATATTCAACCTATGATAAGGAACAAAAGCTTGTCATTGTACAAGCTTTACGACATTGGGAACATTATCGTATTGGTGTGAAGTTTGTTCTCTTTTCAGACCATGAAGCTTTGAGATTCTTGAAGGGACAAAAGAAGCAAAATTCTCGTCATGCTGGCTGGGTTTCATACCTTCAGAAGTTCTCTTTTGTTCTACAACATAAAGCTGGATCGTCAAACAAAGTTGCTGATGCTTTGAGTCGACGACATAGCTGGTTGACAACTCTATCTTGTGAAATCACCGATTTTGATCTCTTACCAAGATATTATATTTCAAATCCTTTCTTTTCAAAAGTATTGCAGGATTTGAATGATGAGCAGAGAAGAGATTATTTGCTGATCAATGGCTATTTGTTCAAAGGCAACCAACTTTGTTTGCCGGAGGGTTCTTTGAGATTATTTGTCATTGAATAATTGCATGCTGGAGGAATTGGTGGACATTTTGGAAGGGGAAAAACTAAAGTTCTTGTGAAGTTGTGCTACTTTTGGCCAACGTTGAAGCATGATGTTGCTCAATTTGTGCAAAGCTGTCTAGTATGTCAAAAGGCCAAACGAGGAGTTCAAAACGCTGGTTATTATCAACCCTTACCAATCCCTAATGCTCCTTGGGAAGACTTATCAATGGATTTTGTTCTTGGTTTGCCTAGAACACAGGACGAGTTTGATTGTATATTTGTGATAGTCAATCGATTCTCCAAGATGCCTCACTTTATCCTATGTAAGAATTCTCCTGATGCATCTCATTTAGCTGCCTTATTTTTTAAAGAAGTTGTTCGTCTTCATAGTGTTCCAAAGACCATTACTTCAGATCGTGATGTGAAGTTTGTTAGTCACTTTTGGAGGACACTATGGAAACTTTTGGGAACTCGTTTGCAATTCTCTAGTGCTTACTATCCTCAAACTGATGGACAAACTGAAGTGGTGAATAGATTTCTTGGAAATTTTCTGAGAATTTTAGTGGGGGAGCATCCAAGGAAGTGAGACTTTGTCATTCCTCAAGCTGAATTTGCTTACAATAGTTCAGCCAATCAACCAAGAAGTCTCCATTTGAAATTGTTTATGGCAACAATCCAAGCCATGTTCTTGATCTCCTGTCACTGGCTAATCAAGCAAGAGTAAGTATGGAAGCTGAAGAGTTTGCTGAGCACATAAAAGAAGTTCATGAACAAGTTCGACATCAATTGTAGCAATCTACTCAATTGTATAAGTCCAAGGTTGATGTTCATCGAAGGAACGTGGAATTCAAGGAAGGAGATATGGTTATGGTCTATCTAAGGAAGGAAAGATTTCCTGTTGGTACTTATAACAAGCTGAAACAGATGAAGTTTGGCCCTTGTCGAGTTCTGAAGAAGTTGGGACCAAATGCTTATCGCATTGAATTACCTGCTGGATTTTCAATAAGTCTTACGTTCAATATATGTGATCTTTATCCTTATTATGGAGATGAGGAGCATATTGCTATAAAAGTAAAGGATTTTGACAGTGGCCTCTCTAACTCTCCAAGAGAGTCCATTGATGTTTTGGATGTGCGTTCTATTACAACTCGGCGTGGCACTTACACACAATACTTGGTTCATTGGCCTGAGAAACCGAGTTCCGAAAATGCTTGGATTTCTAGTGAAGAGCTCAAGAAGTTAGATCAGTTGTTGTGGGAAGATCTAAACTCAAACTCAAAGGCGAGTTCTTTTCAAGATGGGGAGAATGATGCAGGAGCATCCCTTGCACCTCAAAATAACTATCCTGGGGAAATGAGGCGTCACTTGCATCTCTAGCCGAGGTAGTAATGCATCACTTGCATCTCTGGCCGAGGTAACAAAGCATCACTTGCATCTCGGAGTATAGACCTTGGCTGGAACGATTTACGAAGAGTTAGTAAGCGTACGATATATCTTTGAAAAATTCTACGTCTCTAGTTTCAAACGCACTTGACGTCAGATCATTTGAAGTTTCCTAGAGAAAGTTATGACATTTTTACTTCAAGACGTCGGGACTGACAACACACAGCGAATTTCAAAGTGCATTTAATTTCTTTTGTGTTGAAATTGTCTAGACTTTATTATTCTGTTTTTCTAGCTTGACCATTATGTAATGAACTCTATGGTTTTAAAAGAAAATATAACTTGCATCTCACACAATAGGTAAGTGGATTGTACTGTTATTTCAAAACTAGCATGAATTATGGTTTTAAAAGAAAATATATATTTTTCTGACATAAATAGTGTGTGAATAGTGATATGAATAGTATTCTTGTTCATACATTTATTTAGCATGACATATAGCCCTCTATCTTGCATGAATTTTATATGCATGAAAAGATAACTCATGACACTATGTTTTATGTTTTGCTTATAATAAAACATCAACAATAGCCAATAGTGCTTCATAGGTATGGATGAGATATGTATACTCGATTATGCACAACGTAAGTTCACAACTACTATAGTTAACTTTATCTTGCATGAGCTACTGTATTTACATTATTCACATGTTCAAAAAATGCATTACCTTGAATTATATTTTTGGCTTCATTAATCAGTTAGTCTTTGTGGCATAACTTTTTTTCTATTAACTATTTCAGTTTTATTTCTTCCTCTGAGAGTCCTGAGGGTTAACTACATGGACCATACCTAAGAAACTTTTATATATTGTCATAACCCTCTATCCTATTGCCTGGGAGAGAAAGCAAACAACTAAAGAATGAAATGATTTTATGAATTCTTAGTCACATGTTGCATAAATTTTATATTCATGAAAAGATGAATATTACGCTATGCTTTATGTTTTGCTTATAATCAAACATTAACAATAGCCAATAGTGCTTCATAGGTATGGATGAGATATGTATACTCGATTATACACAATGTAAGTTCACAACTACTACACTTCACTTCATCTTGCATAAGCTAAATGTGAGAAACAAAATGCAGAGAGAGAGAGAGAGAGAGTTGAAAGCGCATGCAAAAAATTTAATGCATGTGTCTCATAAACAAGAAAAAGTGAGCGGTCGTGTGAGATAAAAAAAAAGATTAGAGATTGCATTAAATGCATGTTGGAAATCCTCGACCATAAATAGCAAGAGAAGGATTGTCGAATGGAAAGTTGAGGAAAAGAAAGAAATGAAAGGTGTTAGCATAGAGTAGAGAGGGATAGAAGCAATAAAAATATTAAGGACGGAAGTGGAAAAAGTAAGTTTAGCTTTAGTGCAAAGTTTTGGTTGGTATTACCTAAGCATAGGCATATAATGGATTTGTGTGTTACGCTAAGAGTGATCAGTTTGCTTTTATTTAGTTTTGACCTCCATATGGAATCCAAAACAAGTGAATATAGAATATTGTTAGCAGGACTAATCCATCTCTTCCATACACCTTTTATAACACTAGAAAATTAAGTTAATTAATATTAAATTCAAATAATAAAATCTTCTTCTTTCAAATAACTTAATCATTTAAGATAAGTGGTAAATTCAAATGGTATCCAAATTAAGGTACTTACTTAGACACTCCACACTTGACTATACATTTCACTCCATATATATGGCCGGTGGTTTTAACATTGCTGCCCTATCCACAATCATAACATTGTCCAATGGTCAAAAGGGCAACAATATTGGCTTTGGCCATTCAACAAGGAAATGTTAAGCCACGATGATCGGAGAGGGGGCATCGATCGAATCCTAAGTATTTTGTTACGACTGGGTCGTAGCTCCACGTGCAGAAGAGGAATAAAGTGTGCGAGTTTTACATTATTTAGCTTCCGCTAATTATGCTCTGTTCTTTGGCTCTGTTATTTGCATTCTGTTTTACATTTGTTCAGTTTGATTTATCACTTGCAGTTTCCTTATATTTCGGTTTGTATTGTTTGGCTTTGCTTATTTAAGCAGCCATCGTTTCATAAATGGGAATCATTCAAGTTTTTATCATTCAAACGTGTGGTACGTTCTCACCCGAAGAGGACAATTGCTTTAGTGTTTATATTTTTATGTGTTGGGACCTATCATTGGTATCAGAGGGGGGTTACTAATGGGAACTAACAAAGAGCGAATTGAGCATCTAGAATCTGGACTCGGTGCAGTTCAGGAAGGACTACAGCGAATGGAGTTTGGGATGAACGACAAACTCCATCACTTAGAAGAAGCTCTTAATAGACTTTCGAACGCGTTGATAGCCAATCAAGCAAATCCCAACCAAGGCAACCACCACCGTGACGGCAACGAAGGGGGTCGGCAGATCGTCTCCTCCAAAACGGCGAGGCTGGAATTCCCACGGTTTTCAGGAGATGACCCAACTGAATGGTTCAACCATGTGGAACAATTCTTTGAATACCAGTACACGGCTGAAGACCAAAAGGTTACCATGGCTGCCTACCACCTTGAAGGGGGAGCTAATCAGTGGTGGCAATGGCTTCGACGGACGTTACAGGAAGAAGAACAGGCGATTTCATGGGAAAGATTCCAAGAGGAATTATGGGCTCACTTCGGGCCATCGTACTGTGAAGACTTTGATGAAGCTCTATCAAAAATCAGACAATTGGGGACATTGCGGGATTACCAACGTGAATTCGAGAATACACTGCATCTACCAGTAGTGCCAACGGATCCGTTCATCTTTCGAGTTGCTAACAGCGAACAACTAAAATGTCAAGGCACTAAGTTTGATCTTACCCTTTTTGCTCTACCCCTATCAGGTCTTGACTTAGTACTGGGCATACAATGGTGGAAATGTTGGGTTCCGTGGTCTGCAATTGGAAGCAACTCACCATGGACTTCATCTGGAATAACCAAGCCCGACGGCTGTGGGGACTGGACGAGCAATCCATTCAGGAGGCTACGTTAAAGGAACTGTCCAAAGCTTGTCGACAAGGCCAAACATTATTTGCAGTATGTTTCCATTCGGCTACAGATGACTACTTACAGGATGCGGTTCATGGCAGTAATCATCCTGACATGCAGCGGGTAGTACAGAAGTACAACGATTTATTTCAAGACCCCTCATGCGTACCACCTATGCGTGAGATCGACCACAACATTACACTAAAAGAGGGCACCGAACCTGTGAATGTACGCCCTTACAGATACGCCCACTTTCAGAAAGAAGAAATCGAGAAGCAGGTGCAGAAGATGCTGGATTCAGGGCATATTCGTGCTAGCACCAGCCCATTTTCCTCTCCGGTACTACTTGTAAAGAAAAAAGATGGGAGCTGACGATTTTGCACAGACTACCGTGCGCTTAATAACGTCACCGTCAAGGATCGTTTTCCTATTGTCACGCCCCGAACGCTAGCTAGACGAAGCTAATGACAGCCGCGAGCATTCCCAACAAGGAACGCTCAAGCGTACTTACTAAAATTCTTGCAGCAGAATATATACCTCATCTAGAGGATTCTTGCAGCGGAATATCATAATGCCTCAATATTCAAAAGAAGCCTTATATTGCTAGCGTATAACGTACATAAGAACATGCTTCCCATCGATAACTCAAAGTAGTTATAACATGGTCTCAAAATATCAACATTAACTTACTAAGCCGAATAACCCATGACCACCACATCACGGAGGCTCATGCCGGCTCTTACAAAAATTATCTAGACCTTTACTAAAATTAAGCAACAAGGAAGAGACATTTTCGTCAACCCTTCTCCTAGGGTTCAATGTCCTTTTCTTAAGATTCCTCCCCTGAAACATTATCTGGAATGATACAATTTAAAACTGTGAGTCGAAAGACTCAGTAAGGAATTATAGCTAAAACATGGATTTGAAATCGTAAGCATGCACTTGAACTTGAAATCATAATCGTGTAAACATAATGCGATCCATGCATGATCATGAATCGTGATGCACGTGTATGCCTCATGTTTGCATATGCACATGCACTTGCTCTTGAAAACAGTACTTATACTTGTAAAATTCTTGCTTTTGGAAAAATCATTACACATCTTATCTGATGGGCTGTTTGCCCTCTATTTACCCCTGACATCAGGGTTGTGCGTTCCCGTTGGAACTGTCCCCTATTTCCCTTAGGGACCTTACATATGGTCGAGCTACCACACCTTCTTGCATTCGTCCTTCAGTGGCTAGACACGACCCTTCGAGGTTCACACCTTCTTGCAAGCATCCTTCAGTGTGATTGCACATACCTCGTGGACTACCCATCCTTCTTGCAAGCATCCTTCGGTATGGGTGCCCTAGGTGACATCCATCCTTCACGTAAACGTCCTTCGGTATGGATGCACCTTCTTGACTTGGTACGGTACCGACCGACTTGGGTTCATTAATTAACTTGTCATAAAACTTGTCATAAAGTAGCATAAAAATGGTACTTTCATTTGCATAAAATTTCTCCTTTCTCATGAGGAAAATGGATGCAAATGATCATGATGTATTCATGTCGTGCTTGATAATGTCATGCTTGATGTGCTCGTTCAGAAATACTTTCATGCTGTGTATCATTCCAGTTTTGAAAGGCGTAAGTTTCCACTTACAATTTTCACTTACCTTCGCTTGCTCGAGTATCGAACGTCTCGTTACCTACAATGAATCGTACTATTGTTATTCATAGGTTTACTAAACGTATAGAGTAATCAATAAATTACTCACACGAAATCTGTTCTAATTGACTCTCACACTAATTTTTCATATCATACAAAATTCTAAGTAATTTGAAGCTCGCTAGCCACCCAAAACCTTACCCGACAATACAAGCCCCTGAAAATTTCTAAGCGGGCAGCCCTAGCGTCTCCAACTTAAAAATCCATAACTTCCAGACCATGGCTCCAAATTACACAAAATTTACCTTGAAATATTCAGCTTTCATAGGTCAATATAGGGAGTAAATTTCACAACAGCAGATTTTGTTATACATCTCCAAAAACATTTCATATTAAGCAAAAATCCTACAACCACTATTGTTGTTTCCAGCTCGGCCCTCCATTTTCAAAATATCACAACTTATTCTTCATACCTCTAAATCACCTGCAATTTACCTTAAAACGTTCCTCTTTCTTAAACTTAAAATTCAAGACCAACCTTGTAAAATTTGGACTGAAAATGATTCCTCAAAAGGGTGCTCGAAATGAGCTGACATTCCGGACGTGCAAGACTGCTGGCAGCTTGACGTCCGGGCCTCGAACAACGCACATCTCATTCGATAGTTATCGGAATCATCCAAGGTATGACTTAAAATCTTCCTATTTCCTAGGCCTACAATCCAGGATCCACTCAATATCAAGAGATAACCACAAATACATCAAAACACACTCTCTATTCCAGCCTTGAAATCTGTATATGTAAATTCCAGCAATCACAATAATCTTTCTAGCCCTCCAAATTTCCAACAACCAAAATCCGAATCTCTTCATGTCACAACCAACATCCAAGGCTAACTTAACATTTCCTAGCAGCAAACATCCTCTCACCTTCCTCCCACTTTTACAACTTCAACTCGAAGTTTATAACCAAACCATGGTTCCATATTCATCACATCAACACCATTGCATTTACCCTTCTCTTGGGCTTTTTACCAAACACCTAGTGTGCATTATTGGTCCTCATACCTATTTTTTCAGATCTGAACCTATCTCTAACACTTAGGGCTTAGTGGTTCTCAACATGACTAGCATACATACAACCTAATGCACCAACCCCTAAGTTCGACCATACTTGCTCAATTTAGGTTTCAATCCTCTCTTAGGCCTTTTATCAAACACCTAGAGCACCAAACCAATTTCTCAAGAACCCTAATTTTGGATTCAGCCATTTTTCCTTGTTCTCATGTAAAAATCTATGCTACACTTAAGCACTTGCAAGATCTACCCTAAACATGCATAGATCCACACTTAGCATGCATAGATCTACACTAAATATCCATGAACACAAGGAGAAAACTACTTAGACAACCAACCATTAAACCACAACCAACCAACAAGAGAAAACAAGAAGAAACTAGAGAGAGAGAAGGTAGCATGATTTTCGGCCAGCAAGGTTTTTCCTAAGAGGGCTGGATTTACCTTGCTTCTCCTCTTCCTCCTTTTCTTCTTCTTTCTCCTTCTCCTTCCTTCCTTCTTCTTCTTCTTCGGTTGGGTGACTTAGGGCAAGGGAGGTATGCTTTGGGTAAAGGAAAATGTGAAATGCGTGAAAGAGAGGAGGGGGTGTGGTGTTTAACGTGAAAATGGCTTGGGGAAAAGACAGGACTGCCCTCCCTTATTTTTCCCCCTCTCATGAATTCCACCTCACATGTTTTCAATCCGATAAAATTTCGGAATGTAGTTAGATGTGTCGACACCATCACTCAAGGTGTCGACACTTCCAACTCTTAGCCAAAATCACTAGAGTTCCGGAAAAATGTAAACTTTCGAGTTTTAGTTAGATGTGTCGACACCATCACTCAAGGTGTCGACACTTCCAACACTTAGTCAAAATCAGTTGAGTTCCGGAAAAATGTAAACTTTCGGGTTTTAGTTAGATGTGTCGACACCATCACTCAAGGTGTCGACACTTCCAACACTTAGTCAAAATCAGTTGAGTTCCGGAAAAATGTAAACTTTCGGGTATTAGTTTAATGTGTCGACACCATGCTCCAATGTGTCGACACTTACATCAAAAATCACTAATTTAATCATACATACATATTGAGGGAATCATAAGCAAAAATCTCTCCCTCTCTTTTAAAACGACATAAATAAGGTCGGGATCTCACACCTATTCCCACGGTGGACGACATGTTAGATGAATTA
This sequence comes from Myrica gale, assembly GCA_963930655.1. Lineage (NCBI taxonomy): Eukaryota > Viridiplantae > Streptophyta > Magnoliopsida > Fagales > Myricaceae > Myrica > Myrica gale. The sequence goes on from OZ005618.1 coordinate 11,501,326, forward strand.
CACGGCGCCGCATATTTTACGAAGCTAGACTTGCGAGCCGGATACCATAAAGTAAGGGTAAATCCTCCTGATATTCCTAAGACTGCTTTTCGTACTCATAATGGTCATTACGAATACCTCGTAATGCACCCTCCACATTTCAGGCCATCATGAATTCAATATTTCGAACTCATCTTCGAAAGTTCATTTTGGTCTTTTTTTATGACATCCTCATATATAGCTCTACTTGGGAGAAGCATGTGGTACATGTTGCACAAACTCTAGAAATTTTAAAACATCATAAGTTTTTTGTTAAGGCAAGCAAGTGTGTATTCGGCCAGCAAGAATTAGAGTATTTGGGGCATATCATCACGCCGCAGGGAGTGAAGGTTGATGAGAAAAAAATTGCAGCCATGCTCGCATGGCCCCGACCTGCTAATATTTCTGACTTACATGGGTTCTTAGGCTTGATAGGTTACTACCGAAAGTTTGTGCAGAATTACGGTATTATCGCTCGACCACTCACCAACCTACTCAAGAAGGGGAAGTTCGGCTGGCATGAAGAGGCCGATACAGCTTTTTCTGCTCTTAAGCACGCAATGTCCACCACCCCCATTTTGGCTATGCCTAACTTCAATGAATCTTTCACCATTCAAACTGATGCCTCTGGAGATGGGATTGGCGCAGTTCTAACTCAGCAGGGCAAGCCCATTGCCTATATGAGTCGTGCACTTGGAACTACAAAAAAATCATGGTCAACCTACGCCAAGGAGATGCTTGCCATTGTAGAATCCATACGCATGTGGCGACCTTACATATTGGGGAGGAAATTCTTTGTTCAAACCGACCAACGCAGCTTGAAGTATTTTCTGGATCAACATATATCAACGCCGGAGCAGCAAAAGTGGGTAGCCAAGTTAATGGGCTAAGACTACGAAATTCTTTATCATCCAGGCCATGAGAACACCGTAGCAGATGCCCTTTCACGCCAGCCCAACAGTCCAGTATTGCATCATTTGCACACAGCCGTTGTTACTTTGTGGGACAAGATTAAAAATGATTATGAAGTGGATTGTTATATTCAGTCCATCGAACGGATGGCAAAGGTTCAAACCAAAGGTCCGTATTCTCCGCACAAGGGACTTTGGTTTTTCAAAGGAATGGTGGTTATTCCTTCCTGTGTGATGCTGCGCACTAAGATAATGCATGAAGCACACGACACCAAAATTGGGGGTCACTCAGGTGTTCTACGGACGTTCAAACGACTAGCTCAGCAATTTTATTGGCCTAAAATGCACCAACCAGTCCAAGAGTATGTCAAGCACTGTGAGATATGTCAAAAAATGAAATCCGAAACACTGTCTCCGGCGGATTACTACAACCGTTACCCATTCCCTGTCAAGTTTGGGATGATATTACGCTCGACTTCGTCGAAGGATTGCCAAACTCCCATGGCAAGGATACTATTTTAGTCGTCGTTGATAGGCTAAGCAAATTTGCACATTTCTTAAACTTATCCCATCCGTTTACGGCTAAAAGTGTGGCTGAGAAATTTGTGGAAGGAGTTATCAAATTACATGGTCTTCCGAAATCAATAATTAGTGATCGGGATCCAATTTTCATTAGTAGATTTTGGCAGGAATTTTTCTTAATGTCCGGTACTCAATTGAAACTTAGCTCCGCCTATCATCCGCAATCCGATGGCCAGACGGAAGTTGTCAATCGATGTGTTGAACAATATATTCGCTGCTTTGTTCATCAATGGCCGCACATGTGGAGTACTTATATTCCGTGGGCTGAGCTATGGTATAATACCACGTTCCATGCGTCTACAAGCATGACTCCATTTCAGGCGTTGTATAGTCGTTTGCCTCATTCCCTTCACAACTACCGTAACAGTGAATCTTCGGTCCATGAGGTAGATCAAAGTCTCGCAGCCAGAGATGAGTTGCTGAACCAACTTAAAGCAAATTTGGCATCTTCCATTAATCGTATGAAGCAGACGGCGGATAAAAGCAGAAGGGATGTGACTTTCGAAGTGGGTGAACTGGTGTTTCTCAGGTTACATCCGTATCGGCAACAATCGGTTTTCAAACGTGTCCATCAGAAGCTTGCGAGTCGCTTTTACGGGCCCTACCCAATCATATAGAAAATCGGAACGGTTGCTTACAAGCTTCAGCTGCCAGAAGGAGCACGAATTCATCTAGTCTTCCATGTCTCACTGCTCAAAAAATTCGTGGGAGATCGGGTGGTGCCTTCTCAAGAACTGCCACCAGTGACCGATGAAGGCGTCATCTTACTGGAACCTCAACAGATTTTGAACACTCGCTGGGTCAAACGCGGCAACAAGTTTGAAGAAGAAAGCTTGGTTCAGTGGAAGCGTTTACCTGCGGAAGAAGCCACGTGGGAGCCGACTCAATCATTGGTTGAGCAATTTCTGCATGTGAACCTTGGGGACAAGGTTTCGCTTGATGGGGGAGGGATTGTTAAGCCATGACGATCGGAGAGGGGGTGTCGACCGAATCTGTTACGACTGGGTCGTAGCTCCACGTGCAGAAGAGGAATGAAGTGTGCGAGTTTTACGTTATTTAGCTTCCGCTAATTATGCTCTGTTCTTTGGCTCTGTTATTTGCATTCTGTTTTACATTTGTTCAATTTGATTTATCAGTTGCAGTTTCCTTATATTTTGATTTGTATTGTTTGGCTTTGCTTATTTAAGCAGCCATCGTTTCATTAATGGGAATCATTCAAGTTTTTATCATTCAAACGTGTGGTACGTTCTCACCCGAAGAGGACAATTGCTTTAGTGTTTATATTTTTATGTGTTGGGACCTATCAAGGAAACGTCAACTTAAGGCCCTCTAAAATGATGGTAGCATATGACTATTGTCTTTCGTATAGGGTACGGAATATTTGCACGCTATATCCGATGTTGAAATATCCTTAAATTGTGATGTCTATCTCGGAAAGTGGTAGCGCACCTTCCCCAACTTTTCAGACCAAATTATGTTGTTTTCATCTTGCAACTCAGAATTCTGTAATTTCTAACCACGAGTTTTTCCTTTTCCGTGAGTTGACTCCGGATTCCAAATGAGCTCGCAAGTGGTGTCCATTGAACAGAACTTTCTACACCATGTTAATGTAATGAAAAGTCTGGCCTAATTAAGCAGTTTCTTCCACTTGCAGCTGGGGCCACATGGAATTAAAATTTTGATCTCTCAATAAAGAAGAACTAATTTTGGTACAGCCATGATCTGTATATGTTTCATACAGCTTGTGCTTTCTTGCTTAGTTAAGGGCCTTTGGATCAGGAGGCCCAAAATGAGGTTGTGAAAATTGACGGACTACCAAACATAATATATTAATATTATATTATCGTTTAGATCCATGATGAGGGTTGGACCGTTAGGGTATGAAAAAACTCCAGTAAACAATGATTATGTCATTACCCATGGTTACACAATTTTCTCATGTGGTATGATCAGTAGATATCACTTTAGGTACCTGTCATGCTCATTGGCAACGATGTCATTGCGTGCAGTTTGACTGTTTAATGTTTGCTACAGAATCTGTCCTACTCATTATATATTAGAAAAAGTGGTACATGTATATATACTTTCGTCAATTTTATCAATTCAAAATGATTATGTCTGTTTAAATTCGCCGATAAAGATTCTGTAAAAAAATTTTGATCTTTCCTGTAATTTGGTCAGAGAATTGTAAAAGATTCTTTTATCCCTCAAATCAAAATTTCATCTAAATCTATCAATCGCAAATTAACTCAAGTTTAGATCCATGATGTAGGTCTTGTCTAACAATGAGAAGGCTAATTCCATTAGGCTTTTATATAGGGTAGAGAATAATATGAAATATGCAAAACTTTCTTTTCAAGCGCTTGAAGTCAAAATGGTTGACTTCCCCTGTTTCCCGCTTCCCTAAGTTGTCTAGAAAAAGAATATCTCATACCGGCTAAGTATTGGCAAACTTGTAGACTTATAAGTTGGCACACATCCTTCAAAGGATAAACCCTTTTGAAGGATGTGTGAGTTGGCCGCTATAAGTTTGCTTGTTTGTCTTACGCTTGAAGCCAAAGTGGTTGTCTTCCCCTGTTCCCCGCTTCCCTAAGTTGCCTAGAAAAAAAATGGGAGTAATTTAATATTCAAAATTGATTTTTTTTTATTTTACCTTTCCTATATCGATGCTGAATTTCGTCAACTATAACGAAAATTTTGACTGTGGATGAACATTGCAAATGTTTAAAACTTATAGGACGTAAATTGTAATTTTTAAAGTTAGCGAAAGTAAAATGCAATTGACGCAAACTTATAGGGTGAACAATGACTTTTCCCAATATTCGAATAATATTAGACTATTTCTCTAACGCTTCGGGCTCAAACTCCATACAGATATATTTCCATATAAAATAAGACTATTTCAAAACTAATTATTACAACCTCAGCAAAATATTCATAAACCATAAAAGTCCAAAAATATCAATCCAAGCCCTAAAATTTACATTAGCGTATTCAAAAAATTTCAACATCGATGAAGATCTCCCAAAAGAATTACAATAACGACTTCTCCAAAATTAATCTCCAAAACACTCATTTGAAACACAAATCTATCTGAAGCTCATCAAACTTCTTTAATTTTGTCAACATTGAAAAATATGAGAAAAAGTGGTGAGCAACGACTAGCTCAGTAAGTAGCAAGTCAATAGGGGTTAGGAAAAAGATAATTTTATCACAATAATCGAAATCCAAAATAATACATCGTGAGCCATACCAAATCCAAAAATACAACTTTATAACAAAACTATTCAAGGCCGCACAATAAATGGAAATAACCAATAGTCACACAGACCTCCAAATACTAGGCCACAAAGACCTCCAAATACCATGAGGGGTATGAAATTGACCACACGGACCGCAAGGATAAATTGGCAACAAAGACCACAGAAATATATCATCAGCGTAAGGATAATTTTCATAGTATGCTCATTAAAACAAGTTATAAATATTTTAATTGATTTTCAAAAAATTTTGATAATCTTATTTTACCCAAAATTTGATCAATTCCCCAAATAATATATCAAAACCATATAAAATACGGTGCACGTTTAAAAATTTCATCGAAGAACCACTTACCTAAACGATTAACCAATCTTTAAAGCTTCTATAATAATTGTTGAACAATCTCTCGAAAACTAATGACAACTCCTCAATCAAAATTTTGGTCTCTAGTATACATTCTCTGTGTCCATTTGGAAACTGATGCATTCGTTAACCCAAAAGGCATGACCAAAAATTCATAATGCCCATATCTTGTTCTAAAAGCTGTCTTTGCTACATCCTCACTCTTAACCTTTAACTGGTGATATTCCGAACGAAGATCAATCTTAGAGAATACACGTGCTCCTTGTAATTGATCGACGAGATCGTCAATCCGTGGCAGAGGATACCTATTCTTTACCTATTGTAGAAAAGACTTGTGAGAAAGTTGAGTTAATTCGGAAAAGACTGCAAGCAGCTCAGAGTAGATAGAAAATTTATGCAGATAAATGAAGAAAGGGGTTGGAAATCGAAGTGGGAGATAAAGTATTTTTGCGAGTTGCTCTAATGAAGGGAGTAATACATTTTGAAAAGAAAAGAAAATTAAGTCCTCGTTACGTGGGGCCATTTGCGATTTTAGAGAAGGTCGTTTTATTACATATTGTCTCGCACTACCACATGCATTGGAAAGGATTCACGATGTATTTCATGTTTCTACGTTGAGGAAATATATCTCTAACTCATTCCATATTTTGGATTATCATCCGCTACAGATTAAGGAAGATTTGTCATATGAAGAGATTCATGTTCAAATTGTGGATTGTAAAGAGCAAGTGGTAAGGACTAAGACGATACCTTTGGTGCAAATCCTTTGGAAGAATCAAACCATTGCAGAAGCAACATAGGAACAAGAAGATGAGATACGGTCCAAATATCCAGAATTATTCAGTGATTGCGTTACGTCAATTTCGAGGAAAAAAATTCTTTAAGGGGGTTATTGTAATACTCTAAAAAAAACGGTACTTTGGGGGTAAATGACTTATCCCTTCCGTAGCACTTTCGAAAATTGAACGAAAACATTCATTTTCAAAACACTGAAGTTGTCGAACTCCCCTTTTCTTCAAAATTTGATTTCTATTTAAATTTTGAACGAATTTCTCCTGCAGTTTCGCCTTTTTCAAACCTATTAGAGATTATTTAAGTATGGGTCTTTGTTATCTTCAAAAAGCGTCGCCCTTCATCGTGAGCTCTCTCTTAGTTGAAGCGTTCTCTCTCTCTCTCTCTCTCTTACAAAACTCTCTTTCTCTCACCTTTGGTTAAGGGTTGAATTCCTTTGGATTGATTTGGGTTATGTCATTTTATAGACAACGTTCATTGGGTGAGTTTTCTTCAAGTTTCTATCTTTGATGGAGTTTAAATTTGAGATTTGTAGATTTTTCAGATTAGTTTTTTGGTTTTTTTTAGAGTAATAAAAAGTGGTTTTGAGGAAATTTTGCAATTGAAAGAATATTGTATTCTTATAGAGTTTGTGGAGTTCAAGTGTGTTTGTTGCTGGAATTTTATTATTTGTTTTTCATGGAGATGTGTGAGGATTAATATGAAGAGATGACTGATATTTTAAATGGATTTTAGGTGCTAATTGACTCTTCATTAATTATTGGTGAAATCTTAAGCTCCGATTAAGCGTTGAGTTAAGTTGCTTATCAATGAGATTTTATTTCTCTAAACTTTTATGGAATCTAAGTGCACGAGATGTTTAATTATTTTGTGAGATGAGATTGATTTGGAAATATGCCTTCGTGGGAGATTAAATCTCTCTACGTTGATAAATTAGATTTTAAAACGTGCACTATTTTTATATGGTTTTGATTCATTAAATGGAGAAAATAAACAAATTTTTTATAAAGATAAAATGGTTTAGATTTCATGAAATTGTTTGAAATAGGTAACTTGAAATGTTGTGTTGTTGGAATATATTTATTTTGTTAGCATACTTGAAAATTTTATCTATGTGCTGGTGATATATCTTTGTGGTTTGTGTGGTCAATGTTTATTTGTGGTTTGTGTGGCCAATATATCTTGTGGTCTATGTGTCCAATTTGATACCCCTCGTGGTATTTTGAGGTCTTTTTGGTTTGGAGGTATGTGTGACCTAGAGGTCTATGTGACCGTTGGTGATTTCCCTTGTCACATGGCCTTGGATAATTTTATTTCAACTTATATTTTGGATTTTTAGTATGGCTCACGGTATAACACCCGAGATTTATATTTTAAAATTATTTGAATTTGTTATTTGATATTTGAAATTTGAAATGTCTTCTTTAAATTTGAAATTTGAGTTTAAGTCATTTAAAATAGTTGATTTTTTATCTTTGACCTAGTCAAAGCTCTTTAAAATTTTAAAGATTTTATGATTATTTAAAATTTAAAATTTTTAGAGTTCAAAATGGAGTCTATTACTAGTGTCTTGTCTATATATAGATTTATATATTGGTTTTAATTTTTACACACCACACTTTTACGCCAACAAGAGGAAAAAGAAGGTTTTCTTGCTTTCAACAATCTAGACGAATTTTCTTGAAGCTAATTCAGGTATTTCGAATTTCTTGATATTTTATTGTATTATTTTTATGAGAGATCAATCCATAAGGTGTCTAGATCTAGCCCTAATTAATTCAAGATTTTCGAAATATTCTTAATGAGTTTCTTCGAGTAATTGAAATTTGGGTTCAAGATTTGTTCAAAAAAGTTCAGGTTCTAGATCTGAGTAGTAAATCGAATTATTTTTGTAGTAGATCCAAAAAATTAGTTCAGATTTTCATATATAGTTAAAAATGATTTTCTATAGTATTATGGTATATAGATAAAACTGTTTTATTGAAATTATCAAAAATAGCTTTCAACAGTTTATAAAGATTTTAAATATTTAATCTCTTACTGTTACATAGTGGCTCATGGAATACACACTAGCATAATGATTTTGCTTACTGAGTTGTCGAACTCATCCACTATTATTTTCTTTAATTTCATATGTCGATCAAGAGTGTGTCGATAGTTAAGATTAGATGACACGTGGGCGGGTTAACTGAGAGATTATTAGAATAAATTTTTTACTCTAGTATGAGTCTAATCATGTTTAGATTTGTCATTGTATTCTAAAAGATTTTATAAGTTTTATTAAGAGAGATTTATTGAAGCTTTTAAATAAATTTATTCTGCATTTTATTTTTAGATATGTTTTTAAATCAAAAGTCTAATTGTTTATTGTAAGTCACCTTCTAGCCTTTAAGGTTTGGGCGTGACACAGTATTTTTCTCTGGATTTCGGTTATTTTTATAAATTGTCTTTTTCCTTTTCCCTCATTGTCTTACTAATTGTGATTTCGGTTTGGTGAGCTAGTTATAGCTCACCACTTATTTTCTATCTTTCAGATTTAGTGATTGGTTGTAGCGAGTAATAGAAAATCGTGAGTTATAATTTCTGAGATTAGTTGCAAGATGTATAATTATTGAATAAAGAGTCCTCTGGAGACTTTAATAATAATTGTTTTATTTTGGAGACTTTAGTAGTTTTATTGCTTATTTGGGAAACTGTTTATTGAGGCTTTGTTAAAAGTAGTATTTAAGAATTTTAGAGTAGTGCTCTAACTAAACTATTGGGATTCATATTTCTTTATTTGTCTTTTTTTGTTCAGTACATAGTCTTTATTTTAATGAAGATGAAATAAAGATTCTTTTGAGTTTTTTTCTTGGCTTGAAAAAAAATTGCTTGTAAACAAAGTGAAAAGTCTCATTTTTCAAGCAGAACTTTGTCCATTTAGACTTCTTGGCCGAGATGTTACATTTTCTCCCTTTTAGCTCTCCATCTCTAATCACGGCTTTATGCCTGCTAACCCCTTGCTACTTTTAGTATAATTCACATGCTGTGTCTACTATCTAATCAAATTGTACGGTGTAATTTGAACAGAAACAAAGTAAAGTCCAAAGTCTAAAAATTGAGAACAATATTCTATTTCTCCGAAAATCACACACCCTAAATTGGAGATGTTGAGAAGTTAGTTCTGATGTCAAAACAAGGTCTCCATCAATGGGAAGTTAGCCCCAGCCAATTGCGTCGGCCATGACGGCCCTCTCGTGATGAGAAGGGGCTGCGCAAGACCAGGTTCTACTGCCACTCATCCAGCAAAAGAATCACTAGGAGTCCGAGCCCACATACAATTTATTTAGGTTTGAGTCACCCAGCTCGATAAGCAGAAGCAAATAGCGAGGGCGCCGGTAACGGCCGTCGGGTCGGCGCCGGAGCCGCCTCCGCCGACTTGTCTCGACGCTTTACAATTATTGTAGATGGTGACATTGGCGAACACTTCCTGGTTGTTCACGTGCACTGCTAAAACAATTGGTTGTTCCATTGACTCGCGCTGTATCTCTGTTCCTCCTTTACGCCCGTGGTCCCCGTCATCTCTGCTGCCAGTGACCACTCTACCGTCGCCCACTCTGAGTCTGCCAGCTACCTTTGTGTACCGTCCTGGAAAGAATAAAGAATAATATCTTGGATAAGTTAACGTTCGGTTTTATTGGTAGCCGTTCTGCCTAACACTTAATTATGCCTAATATCCTGTTGGATCTCTTTCCATGAGATAATACAAACGAAAAATTGGATAAGATCATGATACTTTTCTTATATATTTAAAGTCGTGTTTGAGAATTCAAAACCAGTTATTTGTTGTCCCTAGTTTACGGTGACTTTTTTATTTGCCGTTCAAAATTCTTGGTAAACATAAACCATTGGCGGATCTAAGGGGCAGTCCCAGTTGGGCAACTTAAAATGTTTGAAATTTTTTTTAACTAATCTGTCATGTCGGCTCCTTTAAAGTCCAGCCTAAGAGTACAGTAAGAGTAGTGGAGAAAATTTGGGCAGTTTTGTTTCATGTAAAAGGTAGGAAAAATATATATTTTTTAGTTAATTATAATTTTTCTCCTCAAATTATCATCTTATTCTCAAATACATTTACAAACTTTAACTCATTCCAACTAGTCCCCCACAAACTATACTTCTCATTGCGATTTCATCATCAACCTACGAAAATTGTTATATCGAACAATTTTTCTCCCACTTAAACGATACGCGACATTCTCCTTACTTGAAAATATAATTTTACCCTCATTTGATTCCTCCCTAATATTCTACATTGCTTCTAACAAATTATAGAGCCAAAAAACAATATGTGGTTAGATGATTTTTTTTTTTTATATAAAAGGGTAAACTCATAATTAGCCTCGTATCTTTGGGGCAAAATCAAGTTAGGACCCTTATTTTTCAAACCAACAATTTGATACCGTTATATTTCAAAATCACTCAATCTTTACACCTATTTAAATTCACCGTCAAATGAGACGGTTTTTCGTGAAATGACCAGAATGCCCTTGATAAAATGATTGGTGGATGACCAGACTGCCCTTACCACTTTATCCCCCATCCCTCCCCCTACTCTCGCTCCACCCGAACGCCACAGACGGCTATGGTTGTTGGATATGTCTGACAAAAATGTTGTGTCATGGACGGCTATGGTTGTTGGCTATGTCTCTGTTGGGGATATAGCGGAGGCGAAGAGGCTATTCGATGAGATGCCTCAGAGAAATGTGGCGTCATGGAATGCAATTGGCGGGTTTGTGAAATTGGGCGACTTAAAGGGTGCTAGGAGGATGTTTGATGAAATGCCTAAGAGGAATGTGGTGTCTTATACGACGATGATAGATGGGTATGCAAAAGCGGGTGACATGGTGTCCGCAAAGTTTTTGTTTTAGCCGATCCCTGATAGGGATATTGTTGCGTGGTCAGCATTGATATCGGGTTATGTACAGAATGGTCAGCCTAACGAGGCGGGGAAAGTTTTTCTTGAAATGGATTCGAGGGATGTAAAGCCTGATGAGTTTATCATGGTGAGCTTGATGTCGGCTTGTTCCCAAGTGGGTAGTTTGGAATTGGCTAAATGGGTTGATTCTTATGTGAGCCATAGCATAATTGATACTCGTCAATCTCATGTTGTTGCAGCCCGTGTTGACATGAATGCAAAGTGTGGGAACATGGAGTGGGCTACAAAGTTGTTTGAGGAGATGCCCAAAAAGGACCTGATCTCATATTACTCCATGATACAAGGACTATCGTATCATTGGCATGGGAACCACTGAACCAGGCTGTCGTTCTCTTCAGTAGGATGCTAAATGAAGGGCTAGTTCCAGATGAGGTGGCCTTTGCAGTCATCCTGACTGCATGTAGTCATGCGGGACTTCTTGAGGAGGGTTGGAACTACTAATCCATGAAATATGAGTTTCGATAGTTCCCTATCCTGATCATTATGCTTGTATGGTTGATCTTCTTAGCAGGTCAGGAAGATTGGATGCAACTTATGAACTTTTAAAATCAATGCCTATGGAGCCACATGCTGGTGCCTGGGGTGCGCTTCCTGGGGCCTGCAAGCTACACTGTGACCTTGAATTAGGGGAGTTGATTGCTGCTCGCCTTCTTAAGTTCCCGGGATTTGATGACCTCAGTTGGGCCGGAGCGGAGTAAGGGGGCCTGGGATCGGAACTAGGAAATAACAGTGTTTTGTGCAGAACAAGTTGACAATGCATTGCGTGTACAATTATCTAGAGCATTCTTGTCATTTCACGAAATCCGTCTCATTTGACAGTGAATTTAAACAGGAGGACGAGGATTGAGTGATTTTGAAACATTTGGGTCTCCAATTGTTGGTTTTGAAACATAGGGGTCTCAAATTGTTGATTTGGAAATAAAAGTTGTAACTTGATTTTCCCCTAAATATATGGGACTAACTATGAGTTTACCCCTTTTATAAAAAAAATGATGACTTACTTAGAATCGAGCTAGTAAACCCATTTTTTTAAAAGGAAAATGTTTACAGGTTTGCAAATGAAATTGCTACTACTTGTGGTTCTTTTATTTCCAAGTGAAATTTTGCACACTCTATTTATGTTGTCAAGTATCTATCAACTTCTCTATTCTCTTCAAGATTTATTATATTTTTCTACATCAAATCTTCATTAATTGTGTACAATTTGTGCATATTCTCTACTTATTTTTTACTCACATATAAATGGGATATTTAGTGGTGTTTGAGTGTCAAAATTATCGATCAACTTCTCTATTTGCTTCAAGTTTATTTTATTTTATTTTTGCATCAAATTTTCATTTTTGTTTTTGTTTTAAAATCAAAACAAAGAACTCTTTATTGATAAATCAAAACAGTTATTTCCGAATAGCACAAATAATCTCATGAAATTTCCACTTCACATGTCTAGGGAACAAGTTAATCGCGTGTATCATAACATATGAGTCTCCCCAAAAAGATATTAGAAAATCATTTCTTATGAGCCTATGAGATACCAAATAGTGATGTCTCAGCCTCAACTACAACTTGATCTAATTGGTCCAGCTCAAGAGTTGCAACAATAAAAAAAATCCCTTGATGTTCACGAAACACAGCTGCTATAATGAAAAATGATTCTTAAATTACAGCGTTTATATTGATCTTAATATATGAGAAATGAGGAAACTATTGAGAACAAAGTCATTTTGCAACGTTTTCAAAAGATGCAGACCCCTAGGATCCAATTGTCATTTCTCAATCTCAACAATTAGTAGTTACGTGTATTTCAATATTTTTAATGTTTTTTAGTCCTTAATTTTAACTATAAGATATTTTTTTACATTACTTAAGAAAAAAATTTATCATTTCCCTTTAAGAGTTGGTCCTCTTCAAATTCAATCCTAGTTACTTCACTGACCACAACCATCGTTGTTAAACTTTTCGTGCAACCCAATTTTGTATCAAACGTTTGATCTTCCACTTATAGTTAATGAAGAAGAAAAGCCCACCCTAAATGTAGAAGATAGTTTAGGGTCTGATGTAATATGGTGCTGTTTGTTTATTCAATATTTTAGAGTATAAAAATAAACATATTTTAAAATTTTTAATATATATTTTATTTTAAACTTGTCACCCATCTTAATAAATTACACAATCTTAAAGATTATCACAATTTTGAGAATAATTTCGGCAAAGAAACGCCACCACCGTAATCGTGACACTTATGGAACGGCAGTTGCGGATTTGTGTGGTGGCCATTCTAGGGGTGAGGGGCTTAGGTTAGGAGCAATAAGACATTGGGTTCGATCCGACATTCTCAGAAAAAGGAGGTCTCGCGCTGTTGAAACGATGCGTGTCGTGTCGTGTCGTGTCGTGTCAGTGTCAGCGTTGCGCGGATGGCCCTAATGGCATCTTTTTGGGCCTCCTCCCTCCCATTTCCTTCCTCTCTGTCCTTGATAATATGATTGCTTCGTGGACTCCGCACACATGATCTGCACCTACACGAGCTAGCATATTCCTCGAGTCGAACGCACCCGAGTAGATTCCGAGCTCAAGGACCGAGATTTCGAGAGCGTACCAGCCCCACCAAATGCTCCGACACGTCCCATCATCGTCATCAAACGAGGATAGAGCTTTCGTTAGCGATCCCCGACGATGCTGGCTGACACGTGAAATATTGCCCATCAGCCAGACCACTAGCTGCTTGGTTGTCCCTAGCTATCAAAGTGAAAGGGTTGAGGTATTTGTCAAGAATTTTGAAACCCGAATTCGTTCCTTAGGCCACCATATAGGTCTGCAGAGGAATTGAAATTCGTTTTTCCAGTGATTAAATAGACACACATACGTCTGATCTCAATAAATTAAGCCAATTGCAGATAGAACCAATTCTGCGGGGGCAATAGAGGACCGTCGGCAGCCGAAGTTATTTTCATCAGAAAGAATATCTAAGGACCACTTCAAAGCAAAAAGACAACGTACCTAATGCACTGTTTAAAGACTGTAGCCTGGGGTTCCGTGGCCTGACTTTGGGGTGGCAAGGGGGGACCTTCTAATTTGATTGAAAACTATATATTGTTTAATGGTCAGATAAGAATGGTTACACAAAAAGCCACATACATTGGTGTTGCTCGCCATTAAATGTCTGATCGTGAGGTCATGTATAAACTGGCTCGACCCTGTGGGTCGGTATCAAGTTCCATTCTTTTAACCAACCAATCTCAATCGTTTCCTCTTAAGAGTTAAAGTTTGCGGTCTAGAAAAGCATCCTTCACAGGTCCATTAATTTTCTGTTTTTTCCTTGACAGATAATAGTGTTGTTCTCTGATTTGTCCGTTTGGCTTCTGATTGATTTACATCTCTTTTTTTTATTTTGAGTTCCCGAACAACTAATTTTGTCAACCTTTGAATATTATATTATAACTTAGATTTTATTAGAAAACAACACTGATGAATTTTAATAATTTTAGAACTTAAATGTAACGAAATTCGTAATTTAAACTGATAAATGATATTAGAAAGTTCCTATTGGCAGATTGTTCCAAGTCTTTGTTCCTGCAGTGTTTCCCGTTGGACAAATGAACAATGTCTGTGCTTGCACTTTTAAGCCTGGTAAGATTTTAAAACACTGTCGTTTGGAAGAGCAAAGGAATCTGATCCTAGAAATGGTGACAGTGAGAGCCACGTTTCAATTTGCAACCCATAGTTTTAGGGAACCTCCGACAAACTAACTTTGAGGATATCGATATTTCGATGGCTACGAGGAAATCATTATCTAAGAGTTCGTTTGGAGTATTTTTTTTAGAATTTTTAAGTGATATTGACTTTATTGATATGCATGTTGTAGTTATTTTTATGTGGCGTTAAAAATGATGTTTGGTTGTATAATTTTTTGTATTGTGAGAATTCAAAAAATCATGAGAATTTTTTTAACCGAACAGCCTCTTAAGCTTCATCCATTTATTTATTTTTTAAAAAAAAAAAAAACAAATCGTAACATTCCACTATATATATTCCACCTATTTCGACCCGTTTGAAATTTTTTTCAATTTTTTAAAATTAATAGTTAATTTTTCAGCTTTGTAACTTTTATTTTTTTTTGTAAGTTTTACCTTCTCAATTATATAAAAGGACGAAGTTGGGATTCAACATTAGAAGAACCCGTCACACAAATATATTTTAGTAAGACTAAAGTATAAACAATTGAAGGAAATTATTAAAAAATATTTTTTCCTCCCGCTAACACCATTATGTATGTATGTATATGTGTATATATTTGAATATGATTTGAATATTATGTGTGTTTGTATAGGTGTATTTATTTGAATAGTCATTTCAGCTATTAAACCCTCACTTTCTATCTAAATAGACAAAATTTTAATGAATGATGCGGCGTGTATAAAATACAGTAATTAATGGTCGTTTGAGCTGCAAAGTTGATAGTAAAAGGTATTTTGAGGTTTGGTTGGCAGCATACAGCTTCTTCTCGTCCTTTCTGAACTGTTTTGGCTCAGATTGTTGTCGAAAGCCAACAATCTGTCCTTTTCAAGAAGTAACTCATACTGGGTTTTGTTTGATTTTAAACCAAGGCTTAGAAAGGTTACAAATGGCTTTACTTGAAGGATGGAATCAAATGGAAATAGTGAACCAAGTTGTTTCTGTCGGCAAATAGAAAGACAAGTTTAATGTAGCTACGGAACAGGATTGGAACATTGATGGAAACAAAAAGAAAAGAAAAAACGGCTATTTTTATATAGAGCAGTAATTGCTCATGTGGCAGTGAAAAAACAGTTGACTAGAAAGTTTGAACAGATCACGCTAGAATTTGAGGAACCCTAGTCTATCATAGGCTAGAAAGTTAGTGAAGAGAGCGGGGCGGCTACCTTTAAATAAAACTCTAATTTATTGTTGGAATTACAATTTGATTTAAGGGATTAAAAATTTAATTATGTTTGTGTTGTAAAATTTTTAGAATTGGGTTTAGTGTTGGTATTAGGTTTAGTGAAAAAGTGAAGAGAGATAATTTTTTATATTTTTTTAATTTTTTATGGGAGAGAGATTATATTGTAGTATTTTATTAGGAGTTGATGAAATATTTTGTGCAAATGCACCCTTAGTTTTAGTACCGGTGACAATATGGTCTTCGAATTTATTTTTTTTACTTTTTAGTCATTGAGAATATGTAGTTGTGACTTTTCAGTTCATCCATCAAACCTCCGTTATTTTTTTAACAGAATAAAAAGCGTTCGACCACTACGTGAAGCGGTCGACCTCTTCATGTAGTGGTCGACCGTTGCAAGTTATCTTTGAGGGATGAAGTGAACAGTAGCGGTCGACCGCTATCACCGTTAAAAATTAACGGAAGTCTGATGGATGGAGTGAAAAGTCACCACTACGTTTTCTTAGTGACCAAAAAGTAAAAAAAAAATGTTTAGTGACCATTTTGTCACTGGAACTAAAATCTAGTGACCAAATTGCAAAAATCTCTTAATTTTAAAGAGGTAGAATTATTGAATGTTGTAGAATTTATATGGATAGATAATTAATACGTATAATATTAAATTATTTAATTTAAACAATAGATTAGAGAAGCTCTTAATCATTCAAAGAGTTATTTTGACTTCACACAAAGTTAATACTACTTTTACTGACCAATGACTTAAAGGTTGTGTTTGTGTTGTAAAATGTTGGGTATGGGAATATGTGTTGGTATTGGGTTTAGTGAAAAGGTAAAGAGAGAGGTAATTTTTTATAGTTTTTGTAATTTTTTATAGTTTTTTATGGGAGAGAGAGAGATTATATTAGAGTATTTTATTAGGAGAGAGATAAAATGTTGGAAATGTTGAGTTTTGCAAACACAGCCGTTTGGAATTGAGATTAAATTCAGATTTTCCTACTTAAAACCATCTTTTAAGTCTCATGCGTTTGAATGTATTTTGGATCCTTATCTTGTTTATGCAAACATCACAAATTTATCAACGTCCCCTCGGCTTTGCTTGTCTCGAAATCAAATGTCGAATTAAAAAATCAAAAAAATATTATTGTGTGTAGTTACTCCAACTGACACTACACTTCACCGTCTGATTGACACAAGTGTGCCCACCCTACACTTTTAAATGTTGTTCAATTAAGTTACCTTTTATAACATGAGCTCTAGAATGTGATCTACCTAAAGTTACTTTTTATAACATGAGCCCTATAATGAGGTTCACCATTTGATAATTGATTGACGCATTTATTTTAAATGTTGCAAAAAAAAATTATTATGACCTTATATCTCCTAATCTTAAAAATCATAAATTCAGAACAAAGTACTAGAAGATTCAATCTCTGTACGCTTCTCAAATAAAGCCTCATCAAGTCGTATATCATGTTTTTTTTTCTTTTAACAAATACCCAAATTCAAGAGGCTGTTTGTTTACCATGAATCCTCAGGATTTTTTGAATCCTCAGGATTCTATAACCAAACATCATTTTTCACTGTCACATAAATATAACTACAACACGCATACCAATAAAGTTAACATCACATAAAAATTATCAAAATATAAAAAATCCTCACAAAACACCTTAACCGAACACACTCCTAATTTCTAAGCAGCGTCGTCCTTCACGACCACCCAGATATCAAACCACTTGAGCAGTAAGCGTCTTGTCACTGAGCAAATAATTTCAAGCATCAACCTTGAATGAATTTGACTGAACAGAAATGTACAATAAATCCAAAACACTAAAAACTGTTCTCCCCCATTATTACTTAGAAAAAAAGAAAAAAAGTTCTCCCCCGTTATTCACGAGATACCAACACAACTGTGTGAAAAACAAACTTACGTATACATACGGTCCACATATTAAAAAAAGAAAAAGCCTGTGCGACTTAACCCATGGTTACATTGTCTGATACCGGCAAGAGGTAATAAATAACCAGAGTTAGTTTGTCCACTTACGGCTGCTCTGATTTCTGATTTCAGAGCAGTACTTGTCGTAAGTTGAAGAGTTCTGTCCTATATGCATAAAAAAAACTCACGAGATTTGTATCGAATCCGCGTATGATGTCTGAAGCTTAACTTTGAACAGCAATAGATGCTGTTTCCAAATTAATAATCATTTGGTTGAGTTAGGATTTTGCTTCTGTTCCAGCCAGAGAGGGAGAAGGAATCCTTTTTTTTTTTGAGATCCGAAAAACTAGTAAAACTAGTATCAGGGACAGACGAAGATCTCTGATCTTTGAATTGTTGCTTCCTGACCCGGGTAGTGGTTCCTACAGTCTGATCGACGATTAATCTCTCTCACTCCCGTGCGTGCATGCAATCACTGAGTCAAACAAAAAACTCAAAAAGAGAGAAAGAAAACGCCGACGCAGAATTATTTTTCTTTTTGCTGGAGCAGTATTTGACTGTAGTTAGTGTATCAGTTGAGATTTGGCAGAAGTTTTGTCTCTGGTTCTTTCATTTCCAGCCGGTGAATCTTCTGAATCGGAGTAATATCAAGCTGTTGAATCTGAGATTTAGCGTCCGAATCTGCATTTTAATTAGCTTAGAAAAATTCGGTATCGGACCGTTCTAAGAGGTTTCGCCGTGAATTGATCAGAAACGAGGAATGACTCCGCGCAAGGGAAAATGTGTGAAAATGGGTCCGTAAAGCTCAGTAGCTTGTAAAGGGCACTTTCTGTAGGCACAGCTAGTAATCTCTATTTGTACTCATTTGGGGCTTCAGACATGTAAAGGGTTCGTCTTCAGATACACATTCTTTCCTTTCAAGGTTTGAAGGACAGTGAAGAGTTTCCGTTCCGGCGCGTATATTCGATTTTAATGCTCAATAAAGAAAGGTAAGAGGTCCTTTATTGTCTAGTCCTCACTCTATTGTGTGAATTTAATGAAGAGTTTCACTTTATTTACTTCTTGTGCTCGTTTAACTTGTTTAGGATCTTTTCTCCGTTGTGCGTATTATTTCTGAGGTAGACTGAAAGCTTCGTCATGGCGCTATGAAGCAGAACCCTTTATTGCTCTGAGAAAACAAAGTATAATAGAAGAAGCACTGTTCGATCACTGATTTTCTTCTCCCAAACTTCGCATTCTGACAATGGAGGCTGAGAACTGCTTGGATCCTCAGCTGTGGCACGCCTGCGCTGGAGGCATGGTCCAGATGCCTCTGGTTAACTCCAAGGTCTTCTACTTCCCTCAGGGCCACGCCGAGCACGCCCAGGCCCGCGTCGATTTCGCTCCCTTACCCAGAATCCCTGCTCTCATTCCTTGCCGAGTCGGGGCCGTGAAGTTCTTAGCTGACCCTGAAACCGATGAGGTTTTCGCGAAGGTCAGATTGATTCCAATGGGAAACGCCGAGCTTGATGCTTTTGAACATGGAGTTATGGGGGATAATCGGTCGGAGAATCCAGAGAAACCTGCTTCC
This sequence comes from Myrica gale, assembly GCA_963930655.1. NCBI lineage: Eukaryota > Viridiplantae > Streptophyta > Magnoliopsida > Fagales > Myricaceae > Myrica > Myrica gale. The sequence goes on from OZ005618.1 coordinate 11,520,649, forward strand.
TTCGCCAAGACATTGACCCAATCTGACGCCAACAATGGGGGCGGTTTCTCGGTTCCAAGGTACTGCGCGGAGACGATATTCCCGCGGTTGGATTACTCAGCGGATCCGCCGGTTCAGACCGTTATTGCCAAGGATGTTCATGGCGAGGTCTGGAAATTCAGGCATATTTACAGAGGGACTCCTCGCCGCCATTTGTTGACTACTGGCTGGAGCACGTTCGTGAACCACAAGAAGCTGGTTGCAGGTGATTCCATTGTCTTCATGAGAGCTGAAAATGGAGATCTTTGTGTCGGTATTCGACGAGCCAAACGGGGAATTGGTTGTGGACCAGAGTCCCAATCTGGTTGGAACCGCGGTACCAGCCATCCCGATTCGCCATATGGTGGATTTTCGGTGCTTTTGAGGGAGGAGGAGATTAAAGGAATGCGACATAGGGAGATCCCAAGCCCGGGTAGCAATTTGACAGGAAAGGGAAGACTGAGGCCTGAATCCGTTATCGAAGCTGCGGCTCTTGCTGCGGGTGGGAAGCCATTTGAGGTTGTTTATTATCCGAGGGCAAGCATGCCGGAGTTTTATGTTAAGGCCTCGGCTGTGAAGTCGGCAATGAGGATTCAGTGGTGCTCTGGTATAAGATTTAAGATGGCATTTGAAACGGAGGATTCTTCCCGGATCAGTTGGTTCATGGGAACAATAAATTCTGTCCAGGTTGCTGATCCCCTCCGCTGGCCTAATTCGCCTTGGCGGCTCCTTCAGGTGTTGTGCTTCTCCATAATTCCTATAGTGCTGTTCAATAGTTTGGTGGTATTTTTGTTGCTGAATCTGTATTTTCTTAAAACTAAGTCAGATTTTTCTTCAGAACACTTTTGATGATAGGGTTGAACGACATTTATCCACCAGGTTTCCTTTTGATGGCCTGTTTTATTCTACACGCCGTGTATCAGTTTGTCTTACACTAGAATGTTGAGGTCTCCTGAGCTTTAGGTCAGGTTTGTGGATAGATTCTGCTGTCCTATGCTAGTGACTTGAGCAGAATGCATCTTAGTTTTTTAGGCCACTTCTTTGCAACGCCGTATCTTAATAGTTTTGTATTGTGCTCTGCCGGACAGAAACCATATATTTGTGTCCTGGTTCTAATTAAACATTACAAGGAAAACGATTGGTGACAGAGCAGAACTAGAAAATATTGGTCGATGTAGTTGGGGTTGCAAGCTGGATGGTACACTACTTGGTTTTGGATGATATGTTATAAAGTGTGTGACCCTAGATTTACATAGGGGCTTAGCTTAAGAATGCATACACTTATTTATGATGATGGCTTAAGCGGTTGCAGTTAAGGGTGGTGAAATTTTCTTACATATATCACACTTCTCAGATTGTTATTCTTGCATTGGAAAATATATTTGTCTCTATCTTTTCCTTTTGGCTGTGCTAGCAGAAAGAAACATGATTGAATTTCATACTTGTGCGTGTTGTGCATCAAGGGATACAAATTCCTCCTATGTGATTGTTGAGTTCAAAATTAGTGGTCTTGGGATGAACCCTTTTCCAAACTGTGATGTCGGAAAAAACCACGAAAAAACTATGGCTTTTTGTTTCTTCATTAAGTTCAAGGAAAAAATTGCAGTTCTTGGAAATATATAATGTAGATTTCTTCACATTAGAAGTCGTATGAATCTGAGATAAATATAAAAGTGTTTTCCGAAGCCTAACCTCAACTTACTTAACCAGTTTCTAGTATCACTTTCTCGTTACATCTATTTGCAAACAAACATTTCAGGTGACATGGGATGAGCCGGATTTGTTACACAATGTAAAGCGTGTCAGTCCATGGTTGGTTGAACTGGTGTCAAACATGTCGGTCAGCCACCTCTCACCCTACTTACCTCCAAGAAAAAATTTGCGCCTTCAACAACACCCGGACTTCCCCCATGATGTCCAATTTCCAATGCTGTCAATTTCGGACAACCCCCTTTGGCCCAGCAGCCCTTTGTGTTGTCCATCTGACAATGCTCCTGCAGGCATACAGGGAGCCAGGCATGCTCAATTTGGACTTTCTTTATTGGATCTTCACTTTAACAGCAAACTACAGTCAGAGCTGTTTCCGTCCAATTTCCAGCCATTCAACTTTCAATCTAGAAGTTGCAATGGCACCATGACAGGCAACACAAACAGCAATGAAAACGTTTCTTGCTTGCTAACCATAGGAAATTCTAGTCTGAATGTGCAGAAACCAGATACTGTGAAGAAGCATCAGTTTTTACTCTTTGGTCAACCAATACTCACTGAACAGCAGATCTCTCAAAGCTGTTCTAGTAAGACAGCCTCAGCAGTTGTTACCAGGAAAAGATCCTCAGATGGGAATCAAGCAAAAGTAAAGTTTCTTTCTGATGGTTCGGGATCTATGCTTGAAGGCCAAGTTTCACCAGAGAATTCATCAAGTGCTGGATTTTCTTGGCACCAGGGTTCCCATACTGCTGAACTTGGCAAGGACATTGGTCACTGCAAGGTATTCATGGAGTCGGAGGACGTGGGACGCACCCTTGACCTCTCAGTTCTTGGATCTTATGAGGAGCTCTACAGGAGGATAGGCAACATGTTTGGAATAGAAAGATCAGACATGCTAAGCCCTGTACTCTACAGAGATGCAAAGGGTGCTGTCAGGCGAACTGGAGATGAACCATTCAGGTAAGTTTTTTTTTATCCCTCAACTTTCTTTTGTTTATTGCTATTATCTTCTGGCCTTGTAAATGTATTAGTTTTGCCTTGAAACCTTTGGAAGTCGCAGTATGCTTCTTTGAATGCATTTCTATTTTGTGAGAGTATATAATTGTTGGATATCCCCTTTTTCTCTGTTGGAATTTCAGTGATTTTATTCAAACGGCAAAAAGGCTTACTATTCTGACAGATTCAGGTGGCAGCAATGTTCAAAGGTAAGGGTGAAAAATGAATTGCTGTTATGATTTCTAGCTCTTGGATCCTCATCTGTCCCTTCTCATTTTAGGAATTGTCTTCTTGGCTCCTATCTTAAAAAAGGTTTATCAGCTCCTGGTATTAAATCCGCATTAATTCTAAATTAACTAGCCAGAAGCATAACTCAGTACTTCTATGGAATGTCCTTCACATCTTGGGGTTGAGCTTTCATTCTTACAACTATCTTTTCGAAGCATATAGTTCATTGTGCACATTCTGACTAGGGAACACCTCCATGGGTATGCCTATTTTTTTTCGAAAGCCTCTTTGGTGAGGATTGAATACACCCTACCCCAATGATCCCATATCTAGTAATTCCTGAATTCTTTCTTCTGCATTGATCATCAAAATAAGCAAGAACACTATTTTTGCTCAAAAGTACCATTTCTGGGTATTTCAACAATATATAGTTAACCAGCACTCTTTAGTTTGAGAAGCATTCTGAAATTTGATGTTTAATTTTGTTTTACAGGTCTTGGATTACAGGAATGAGGAACGCCGAAAATGGACTAGATGCATCAAACAAGACAAGTCCCTTGAGCATATTTGCGTAACAGAGTGGAATTCGAGACTCAAGTTGAAAAACCAAATGAATCTTGAAGGCTGCTAATTATTTTCTATTTTGCCAGAATTCGTAAATTTGTCACTAAATGTAGTTGGAGAAAAACGAAATGAAACTCTTATGTGTGGAACTCTTATGTATGGATCTTCACTTTAGTATTGTTCCTCAGTTTAAATGCCCGCATGTTTACTAAAATTTTGATGCTACAACTTCATGGTGAATTTTTTACTTCTCTGTTTGGCAAGAATCCATCTCTGTTAACTGATTTTTCCAGTATTTCAGTGGACACTAGTGCATTTCCCGATGTTAAATCCTTAGATTCTACGACAAGAAAATCCATTTCAAGCACATTCCAGCGTCATAATGATTGAAAATTCCAATGGGTCTTAAAGTCTGAGTTCCGTCCCTCCTATCTATGAGAGCATTGACATAATAGCTTGGAAATCTCCCAAACACAATCTTAGCAGGGAAAATAATAAAAGAAAAATCTCCCTCTATACTTTTTGACTTCAATGGAGAGCATTAAGGGCCCTCTCAACTCTCAATCCACAGTTAATTTGCATCCAACTGAACATACCCATTGGAAAGGTGTGCCTTTCGATCGGCTTTCTGAAAGGCCCTTCCGAACTGACTTCGAAAGTGTTTACTTTGCTGTTTTCTGATATCCTCAGTGTCCATATTTTTGCGTCCTATTGGCTCCCCAAATTGTTAAAATGAAAGACGAAAGGACGTTTGTGTTTCGTTACCTAACAAAAGTAGAATTAAGTGAAAACGAAGTGAAAAAGTCATCCAAACTGTTTGTGGTTGGAAGAACCTTTAGGGTGTCTATAGCACTTGAATAATATCAGAACGCCATCCATCATATCCTCCTTAAAAAGGAGGCGGCCTTCATCAACCTTTGAACCTTGACTTCATCCCTTAAAAATTCCCCAAATTAACCCCCACAAAGACAAAAGAATTTAGTATTTAGTATCAAAACTTTTCATGAGATTTGGGCTCCTCAACTGTCGAGTCTTTGAAACTTCAGCTTCGACGTTGTTCTTTCACCTACCCCTACCATCATTATTGCATGAACACCGGGTGATGCTTATCGATGGGAATTCTTTATAATATCTTATTCGGATTGCAAGATGTAATTCGAAGAGAGATAGATACAGCAGGTAGACCCTACATCATTTAATGCAAGGGTGAGTAAAATTTCGGTAAGAATCGAAATTTCCGGTTCCACTAATTCTAATTCTGATTCCCGCATATATCGGAATCGGAACCGGAAGTCATTTTTGATAATTTCCAGAATTAGAACCAGAACCCGATTTTGGTTCTTCTAAAAAATTAAAATAAAAATAGTACTCAAAATAAAATATAACATAGGTAATTTGATTGAATATTTATTTTAGAATCTAGATTTTGGATAAAATTTTACATTTATTGTTAATTTATGATGAATAACTAAAAAATACCAAAAATTTCGATTCTGATTTTTTTATATAAAAAATAGGGCTCAAAAAATAAATTATAACATATGATGAGTATCGAATTTGTGTTTGAATGTTTATTTAAGAATTTAGATTTTGATTGAATGTTTACATTTATTGTTAATTTATGATGAATAATAGAAAAATATTCTAAAAATTTGGTCGAAAAAATATTTTTAACTCATTATGGCCCAAAAAAATGTCCAAAAAGCTCATATGTCGAATTGGAATTTTTGGGAACCGGAACAAAAAAAATTGCATTCCGATGAATACAAGAACGAAACCGAAATTGATCATTTCAGTTTCATCCGTTTCGATACTCACCTTTAATTTAATGCAACCTATATAAAATTTTGGGTCCGTTATGTCTATCTCTCTAAACTGTACCGTGCAATTCGGATAAAAAATTTAAAAGAATTCTAATCCGATGTTTCATAGATCAGAATAATCTACAAATTTTTACCCACATTGCATACACATTGTCCAAAGTTTAATGCGGACATCATTTTGCCCATCTTTCTATAATTTGAACATGGAATTGTAAAGTATCTAAGGTTGCGTTTGCCAACATAATATTCTCTAAAATATTATCACACTCCTAATAAAATAATCCAATATAATCTCTCTTTCCTATAAAAAAATATAAAAAATTACATCACTCTTCACATTTTCACTAAACCCAATACCAACACATATTCTCATACCAAAAATATCACAACACAAACACAACCTAAGTCCAATATTAACAGCCTGAGTCCACAATACCAAATCTTGACATTCAACAGCCACCAGTGTCGTTTCCAAGCCATGCCCTACTCTGTCAAAAACAGCTTACTACGTCACATCGGTTGTCTGATTTGGTCCCACCTAACAAGGCCTCCATCAATGTCGTCATAGCAGAGGTCCACCATTGCAACAACTTAATTTCCTGTCCTCCTTATACGTTAGCCATCCTATCTCCAGGGGCGGAGGGAAGAGGGTGCCAGGGGGCCGTGGCCCCTACAAAAATTTTGTGAAAAAAATTTAGTATATATATTTAGAAGCTTGACTGAAAAAATTTATAATAGGTCCCTCCAAAATTTTGATATTTCTATTTGGTCCTCCTAAATTAAAGTCCAACACATTTACAAAATGTCAAGGCCCAACCATTTGTTCAATGCAACTTTGAAAGTTATTGACAATGTCATCATTGATGGATTCACTTAATGGGCGAACTATGAAATTACCCATTGTCTTTATTTGGCAATATTTGATGAAATAAATCAGGAGATTATCTTATTGTCTATGTTAAACACTATAACAAGAAACTCAAGACATTTTGAATGATATGCATTTGGTCAAAACTACAAAAGAGTTCATTCAAGAGTTGAGAGAAAATGGTTGGGATGTCTTTTTTGGGAATGTAAAGTCATTTTGTGGAAAACATGATATTGAAGTTCCTAATACGAATGCTTTGTACAAGTCAGGTCAAGCTAGGTCTCAGAGTCAACGAGATCATGTTACAATTGAGCACCATTATCGAATTGACATATTTGTGGATGCAATTGACTCTCAATTACAATAACTAAACAATAGGTTTAGTGAAAAAACAACATAACTTCTTATTCTAAGCTCAACCTTTGATAGCTTTAAGTGTGATGTGTCTCACGATCCCGATTTCAAAAGTTTGTCTACAATTTCTGAGTTATGCCGAAAATTGGTGGAAACAAGAAGGTCAAAGATTTTCCATTTAGTTGATAGATTGATTCGTCTTGTGCTAATTCTTCCAGTTGCAAATTCTTTGGTTATCTATATTGAGAAAAAAATTACTACAACTGTTATCGAGTTACCCTGTAATAGGAAATTAGTATGCTTTTGTGTACTTTTTTTTAGTATATCTAGATAAGATATATTTTTGTGAATTGTAATAGGAAATCAGTATGTATTTGTGTATTTTTTTTAGTATATCTAAAATCAAGTAAATAAGATAAATTTTTGTACCTGTTTTTAGTTCTAAATCAAGGTTAACTTATAACAAAATATTGTTGCAAATTTTTTATGTCCTATAATATTTGAATTTTATTTTTAATAATATTATTTAATTAGTCTGGCCCCCCCAATTGGAAAATCCTGACTCCGCCACTGCCTATCTCTCGAGTATTTTTAAAAGGATAGGTCCACTATACCAAGTAGTGTGAATAATTAGAATAACTTTGCAAAATAATGTATACATATTTGGGATTATATAGGAAATCTATGGTATATAATAGTAGACGGCTGCAGCACAGTTATAGTATATTATGTACAAATCCATGGTATATTATGTACAAATCTTATAGCTTGTTATGTTATTTTGTATTTTCATGATTTTTTGAATCTTGAGAATATACAAATCGAACATAATTTTTAATATCACTTAAAAATAACTACAATATGCATAACAATAAAGTCAACATCACCGAAAAATTCTCAAAACACAAATTTTTTTCAAATAATCAAATCTGCTTTGACTTGCGTGACCAAAAGATAAATCAATCACCCAACTTCTTAATTTTGATACGTCATCGTTATTGTAAACTTTTCATCTTCAACAGTAGTACATCACCACAAACTTGACACGTACGACCTAAATTCAAATTTAATTCTTATGAAAATAATGTAATGATGTCAAAATTAATAAATTAATTTTTTTTATTGGATACGTACTGATCAACCACCAACTGACAATTTTTACCCTCATATCAATTTCAAAGTTAGTAAAATTATAGAGGTAAAATTGTCACTTCACACATTAAAAAATCACTTTCGATTTAAATTAACAGGAACAAAAAATTTAACAATGATAAAAGATTTTTGAAATCAATAGATTAACGGTAGATGCTAGTGAACTAAGGGTACAATTTGGACATGTAACACGTTAAGATTAATAGAGAGACATTTTTTTAAAAAGAAACCTTACCATAAAGATTAATTTATAATTTCTTTATTTCATAGACGTTGTAACTTTCTTATACCACAATAACTGCATTTGCTTTTATATTTATAAAAAAAACAATTTAGAGTGTAAAGGCTCATGATCCTATGTTTATTTATCTAAAAGAAACAAAAAAATAGTCTCAATTCGATCATAAATTTCTTACATGTACAAAAAAAAGAAGTGAAAATCCAATTTGGTTGAAAATGACAAGCACAAGGGCTTAATTTGTAGTTTAAATGCCATGACAAGCCAATCTATATGTCCTGTTGTTTGGGTTCGTTCATCTAAGCACTTATTGTTAGAGGGTGTTCGGTTGAGTTTTGTTTTGAGAAATTTTTGTATTTTGATAATTTTTTGGTGATGTTAACTTTATTAGTATGTGTGTTGTAGTTATTTTTATGTAGTATTAAAAATGATGTTTGATTGTAAAATTTTTTATGTTATAAGAATTTTAAAAATTTCTAAGAATACTGATTAAACTAACATGTCCTTATTTTATTTTATGTAGGTCAAGCTCATCGTGCAGAATCTTTTGCGGCAAAGTTCATGGACAACCGGAGGCCGATCAGGTCTTTGGGATCTGAAATTCCAGAAAACATGACCTGATTATTCGGCAGTTTGACTGCCAATTAGCTGGGTCTGTCTGCTCCCTGGTCCGTTTGAATTCCATGGAAACGACAGAAAGTTTTGAAATCCCAAGATAAATCCAACATTGGAAAAAGACAAATTTCTTCACTGTATAAGGTCCAGATAGAAAAAAAGAAAAGAAAAGACAGCGTGAGGACCATGACTACGACGAAAGGGTTGAAGTGGAGACGAATCTCATAGTTGGAAGAACCAAAAAACTTCAGAAAAAGAAAACTCACGTGCGGTCTCCCAACTCAATCGCCGTTTGGGTGGGCGGGCCTTACGTCGTTTTGATGTGTTTGGGTTTGACTTCTCTCGTCTTGGTTTGCATCTTCAAGCATTTATTTCTCCAATATCCCTAATTTTCAGTTCCAACCCCATTGGCCTTGGGATCTTGCTTCTCTGCTTTGGGATTTAGGATTTTGACAAGCTTACAAATGTTGATCTCGTAGAAATCAGTACCGCGCCCGGATGTTTAAATTCATGAGGAAACCGAGACACTGCCCTTTGTTTTTTTAATAGACCAAACAACAGGTTGTTGTCTATTTATTGGTCTAGCAATGTTTTTTTTTTCTTGGCAAATTGGCCTAGCAATGTTGTTTGTGAAGACTGAAGAGTTGCAACTTTTATGATAGGTTTAATAATTCTCGGCGAGGGCATTCGTACCTCACGAGAAGAGAGATCAAGAGGCCCATATCCTTCGAATGAGAGGCCAGAGACCAACAAAGCCCTATATCAGTAAGCATAGGCCTGCCATATTTCGTCTGCAGCGCCAAGCCTCACCTATCGAAAAGGCACTTCACCTGTACAGAATGGGCTCCTTCCTAATCAACCCTGTGAGATCACTGAACAAGGGAAGGCAGGTCACCTTTTTGTCTCGATCCCAAAAAGGGCGAACTCCGCAAAATCGAGGCCCAGGACTTTCCTTTCAGGTAAACGCGAAGCCTCACTTACCGAAAAGGGAACTTCTCCTGTACATAATGGGCCCTTCACGGCAAGTCCAATCAACCCTGCGAGATCACTGAACAAGGGGAGGCAAGTCACCTTCTCCCACAAAGGGCAAACTCCGGAAAACTGAGGCCAAGAAATTTCCTTGGGGTAAACACAAAGAAGCGCCATGCACAGTAGTCCACTTCCCTTATCCACCTTGTCATGGAGCACCATTCCACCCACATTTTTGACAGACGAAAGGGAAGTCTGCAACTGATAGGAAATGACGTAGCCGCCACGTACCTCATGTTCACGATTCGCAGAATGGCCAAGGTATAAAACCCCTGGGATGTATAATGGATTCATTGGTAGTTGTGTTGGAAATCTTTTTATGCTTCTCCCTCAAAAGTTCACACCTTTTAATTTAAGCATCGGAGTCTGACCACACGGGGAAGCTCCGTTCATCCTCTTTCTCGCCTTGCAAGGTCATTTATCTTTGATTAGCGGATAACCTAGCCCTCACAGTTGGGTCGGATTTTCCTGACTGCATCAACCTCCATCGATGTTAACTTTCATGGAGATGTTTAAGTGAGGTTGTTTTTTGTTTGGGGTGACCATGATATGGCTTGATAACACCCTGCATGGCCCCGGACCGGTGTTTGCTTCATGCACGATATCGGCCCGGTGCCTACTTCACTGAATCAGTATCATTTCATGCCATAATATCAAGTACTCGTAATTATAGTTGAATATAAGTACTTTCATGTATATATCTTTCTTTAACTTTACATCTAGAAATGTTACTTTTACATTTAATTGATGTAATTCTAAATTACAATGATGGACACAATAATTCTTGCTAAAGCAAATTTTGTTACTAGAGATTATGTATCTACAAAGTCTACACCAGGTTGCTAAGTAAATCCTTTAACCATTAGCTTGCCTTGCATTTACTAAGGTTTTTATCAAACTTGAATCTCTTTCTACGTACCCATCTGCATCTAATGGATTTTCTTTTATTTGATAAGAAACATTCATTGCTTTAAACCATTCACTTGCATCGGGGCTTTTAATTGCTTCTTTAAAATTTCTTGGATCATTTTCAACGTTTTATATAATCTATACTAAATATAATTGTCACTAATATTAGACTAGATGGTTGGCTTGTTTTCTTACTCCCATTGTTCTATCATTCGAGGATGACAAATCGATATCTATACTTTTATTATTATTATTATTTTCCACACATTCATCATCCCTTAATTTTGGTTTTCCGAGTTATTTGACTAGTGTGTTGAAGAAGAAAAAAACATCTCTGAGTTAAATAAGGCTCTTTTCAATGATAGAATCAATAACCACTACCATTCTAGAATCATAGCCAATAAAATTTGTACTCGATCGTAAGTTTTGCTTTCTAACTTATCCCTTAGGTCTTAGGACGAGGTCCGAATTCCCTCCTAAATAATACCATAATATATCCTAACTAAGGGCTATGATGTCGTCAGCGCCTTAACAAAGGGCATAAATGGTTGAAATCGTTCTAGCAAAAATACAAATAACAAAGAAGATAACTGGCGTTTATAGTTAACAGTTCTCAAAACTCACCGTATAATTAAAAGAACATTTATCTTCTATTGCGTAGAAAAAAAATCTCAAGTTGTATTTTTAAACCTGCACATGTCAGCTTGAAATCGGCCTTGTCTTTTGCTTTTCAGACCCGCAACCCAATTTGTACTCAATAAATTATTATAGAAGAGCAACAGTGTGAGATCAGAGTTTGAGGGGAATTCAAGGGAAGGCATTGTGTGAACTTGTGTAAAATGGTTCCATGTCCGTGAAAATAAGAGACTAATAAAGAAGAAGAAAAGGATGATAATGGAAGCAAAATAAAGGATTCTTTTTTTGGGTAAGTTTATCAGTATGTTACCTCAAATTTGTATAGCAAAAGGTATTGAATGACCCTACAAACAATATTCGTTCAAGCTCATGCTACACTAACAAACCTCACTAACACGAACATCATCCCATACATAAGATCAATTTCAAAACTCTGAGGATCTCTCAGATCAAAATCAAACCGAAAATCAAGAAGTCTCTCACATTATGAAGACCTCTTACAGCCTTTGCTATTAATTCCTATTTGGTACACCAGTGATTTTGGCATATAATATTGTGGACACCACGAAAATATTCAATAATTATAGAATTATCAGAACTCATTCAATCAAATAGTGATATACAAAAATTATTGCACTCAAACAATGGTACTCTACATTAATCAGAACTATAAAAAATCCTGTGGTTCTTACTACCACAAATACTCCAGAACTACATCTAATTCCAGAACACATAATTTCAAGTACATTTAAAATTGTTTCTCAAAATACTAAATTCGAAAAACTACATTAACTCATTTAGATTCTTCCACCTCATAGTCCTCTTACCAGTACATCTTCACCTCCAACATAATATATTTTCGCCTCATCATTATAATAATTTGTTGGCTTTTAGTCACAATCGATGTTTTGATTATAACAATAGAAGTAGTTGAGATAATAAGCAAAAAAGATCCAATATGAGCACATAACGGACAAGCAATGATTAATTCAATAGAAGTGCCTGAAAAAGTGAAGGCTCGAGTTACTAGGATAATTTCTGTTACTCTAGGCTTCATCTTTAACAAGGTTTTGTACCACATACTCACATATTTTTCAAACCGTGTATAAATCGTTTTATCACTTGTTTTTAGATCAAAATATGTTTTAGTGGCTTCATATTATTCCTATGTAAGCTCACAAACTTTATTTATACTTATGGAGAGTTGGTCTTCAAAATTGATGTTTTAAAAAGGTCAAAAATACATTTTTTGAATGAATCGCCTGATACTTTAAATGAAGAAGTCGACTAGATCATCGACTGCATTGCGAAGCGGTCGACGAGTGATTTTTTTTATTTTTTAATCAGCATATTTTTCTAAGGGGGTTGACTAGGTATTGTGAACCGGCCGATCACATATTTTTCAAACTGTGTATAAATCGTATTATCACTTGTTTTTAGATAAAAAAATGTTTTAGTGGCTTCAAATGATTCCTATATAAGCTCACAAACCTTATTTATACTTATGGGGAGTTGGTATTCAAAATTGGTGTTTTAAAAAGGTTAAAAATGAATTTTTTGAATGAACCGCCCGATACTTTAAATGAAGAAGTCGACTAGATCATTGACCGCATGGTGAAATGGTCGACGAGTGATTTTTTATTTTTAAATCAGCATAATTTTCTGAGGGGGTTGACTAGGTTTCGTGAACCGGTCGATCAGGTGATCGACCGCCTCATGAAGCGGTAGACCTGGTACTATTTTCAAAAATAGTCATTCTAACTTTTTGACCGTTGGGTAACAGTAACTTGCAACGATCGATAATATGATGTAAGCAGTCGACCAGTACAACAAGATTTTTAATAAATCGACCTCAAATGACTAGAAACAAAAGAGTACTAAAAAAACCTTTTGAATCCTACTTATTACATCATTCACACATAATCAACTTTCTTACATTATTGTTATTTTGTGAAGCCTAAGAGATAGAAATTTTCATTGTAATACCCACTCTATCAAGGGAGTCTTATTAAGAAATTTCATTCATCCATCTACAATTTTAAGAAGTGATTCTCTTGTTTCATTTTGGTGAGGGTTGTTCATCGAAAGAAGAAGTTTAGAGAGGGTTATTCTCAAACTTGTTCTCGAAGCTTGAAGAGGTGATCCTCAAGTTGAAGTATAAGAAAAAAAATTTCTTAGTTGAAGGGAGTTCAGTAGAGAAACCTTAAGGCTTGGTAAAGGAGCTTGAAGGGTGGATGTAGGCGAGTTTGCCGAACCACCTAAATATTTTGTGTTTTGTGAGTCTAAATACCAACCCAAGAGGGGGGTGAGTTAGGTTTTAATAAAAATTTAGTCATTTTTTGATAAAAACACAAATTTGAAAAATACTTCTTTTTAACAAATAAAAATGCAGATATGAATATGTTTAATGCTAAGCTAAATATAAGCAAATATGAATACAGAACGAATAATGAATGATAAAGCATAAAGTAGTTAGAGAACGAATATAGAACGAATAATGAGAGAGATAGAGTTAGAGATGACACCGCAATTTTAAGTGGTTCGCCCAACATTTGCCTACGTCCACCCCCAAGGCTATTGACTTCCTTGGACTTCCTTCACTATTCTCCAAATAGAAAATACATCTTAGCATCTCAGGTGTTAAGGAACCTTTACAAAGCGCTTTTCAAGCTCAAGCTTAAACTCTATTCACAAATCCTAATGAGTAGGACCAGGTGTTGGCCCAACACTCAAGTGATTTACAAAAGATGTGTATGAATGAATATTAAAGAAATGCTCTCTAAGCTAAATCGGCAAGTGAAAAGTTCAATAGTGTGCAAGAAGACAAGATTCTCGATTAAAAGCTAAAGTTTGGCATGTGGAAGCACAAGCTTTCTTGATAGGTGTAGTCTTCTATGTTTTTCAAAGCACTTTCTCTTTCTAAAAGTTAGAGCATATAATAATTGCAAGTGCGTTGTATTTATCTCTCTATCTCTTTTTATTTATAGCTCCTCTGATTTCAAAGGTCTTCAAAACCCTCAAAAGTACTGTTGGAAGGTTACCTATGTCTTTTTGAACCATTTAAAATGAGTTGTTGTGGTTCTAGATTTTCTGCAAAATCACATGTGTCGACACATAGTCTGCATGTGTTGACACTTCAAAAATTGGTCTGGAATTGTGGTCTCGGGTAACAGTGCAATTTGTCGACATTAGTCTTCAATGTGTCGACATCATGAATTCAGCTTTTTGGTGTCAGTGCAATGCGTCGACATCATTCTTCAATATGTCAACACTATCAGTGCCGAAGAGAAAATTCAGCATCTTGAAAGTATCCAATCTATTTCAACACTTCTTTAAACACATACAATATGAAAAATTGATCTTATCAACTTGTATAACGGTGTTCAAGTCCACTTTAAAATATTTGAAAGAGATAACCTCAATCTTTTGAAATACATTTTTAGAAATAGAGGATTGACAAGGTAAAATCTAAAAGTCTTCAAAACACTTAAAATTTTTGTTATCATCAAAATCAAATATGGATTGTTTGAAAAAGAACCTTGGGCTAACATGTTTGTTTCTCTTCCCTTATCTCTTTAATTTGTGCTATTAGTTTCTTAATTAAATATAAATTGTATCTTTGAAACTGCATTTTCTATTAATTGTGATAAATCTTTTATCGCAATCAATAAACTTTGTAGAACTTGTAGCTAGCAAACACATTTTGAGGGTTAGTTTTGAAAAAGTTTTGAAACTTAATTAATCACACTCTTGAGTTTCCTTAATCCTAGGGTTTACATCAATGTCATCATCTTCTTCACATATGGGTTCCACATCACCAATACAATCCCCAAATTCAACCACCAATCGTTTTTGGTGTTTTTTTTTTAAATATTCCAATTTTTTACACATTCAATATACTTTAATATTGTCCCCATGTAACGCCCCGTGTTGTAATAACCTTTAAGCTATCTTATCGTAATAGAATACATATTAATTCAAGGATACAACACAAAAAAATTATACGTTGGCAAGAAAAAAAGGAAGATAAAAATTTTAGATTCCACTTAACATTGAAATGCATAAAATTTTGAGTCGTGAAAGTATTGTCAAGAGAAGTGCATATGACGTAATAAGATTATACAAGCTAAAGAAACAAAAATATATGTTTATGAGAGAGAAGTATCGTACTAAGTCAGATACATACAAAAGTACAATACTAGGTCAGACCCATAATTACAAAAGATACTTAAAGCTGCTCACTGCTAAACATTTAGGTCCACAATTTCTTTTTAAACATGGCCTAAATTTTAAACTCCAAAAGGACTAAACATGTTCTTCTATAAGACCTATATATATACAATCCAAAAAAAAGTCTAGTGGTCACAACTACAAAAGAGTAGAAAAAACTATTGTCCCTAGTCTAAGTCGATGATCTCAGAAGTCGGTGACGTCTCAACAGGTGTCCAGGTGTAGAAATACTCAATGACTACTTCCAGGTTGGTTGAGACCAACACCAGGATCTGAACCGTCAGGAGGTAGTCCCTATGCTGAAAAGTCCAGAGGATCTCGAACATAACCATGTTGGTCTGCTAATAGTCACAAGTATAACAACAAACACATAAAGGAGGGGTGAGTCATAAGGACTCAGTAAAGTCGGGAATGAGATTAGAGCCTTAAACCACAATTAACTCCTTGATCACAAAACATAGAAAAAAATTGAAAGAAGCATAATCAATCAATTATAAGGACCACCTGAAAATGAACTAAACGTAATAAAAGAGTTTCATGGAATACTACACGGATTAAAAAGAAGCACGTAAAAACAATTCAAAAATATAAAAGGTGGAATTATAGAATTTTTCTGAACAGATACAAAAAAATAATAAAAATAAACCATCAACTTTACACAATACACGCACCAATCCTAGGCTAGACACTACTATTGCTTTCCCTTTTTGGAAGTCGGTTGCTTCTTTCTTGTTTCTTTTCTCTTTTGCCTTAAGCACTCTTTTCTACTCTTTTCTCCTACACTGAATGAGTACGACGTCAAGTACTCTTCCACTCCCCTTTATATAACTCTTTTAACCATGGTATGGGCTATATAACCATAGTTTAGTGTAGGCTTAGACTAGTCCTAAGTGTAAATAGATAACTATCAACTTACAACGATCACTATGAGAGGGGTAATTTGGAGAGGATGGGGTAAAAATATATATTTCAACTAGGGCTGCAGGACCGGAAATCCAGTCCGGTTTTTGGACCGGAATGCGGTCGGACTGGATTTCCGGTCCTACTAATATAGAGGACTAAACCGGATCACTGTCCGGTATAGTAGAATGCAGTCCGGTCTGGACCACTTAAGTGGTGCAGACCGATTTTATTTTTTTAAAATAAAAAAAAATGTTTTTTTTTTAATTTTAATGCCTCACTGCGCAGTATATATTTTATTTTCTATTTTTTAAATGAAATGTGGTCCAGTCCGGACCGATTTCTAAAAATCTTGGATCGAACAGGACCGCATTAATCCGGTTTCATTAATTCGGTCCGGACCGGTTTCATTGATCCGGTTCGGACCGAACCAGATTCATCTGATAAAAATCACAAAATCGGTCCGGTCCGATTTTGTGGTCCGGTCTGATCTAACGTCCGGTTCTGCTCTGCCCTAATTTCAACCGTAACAGGTGCAAGGTTAAAATTTTACCACGATGTATGATCGTTTCCACAAATATTTAACTTGTTGAAAATGACACATTTAATGTTGTTGCAAAATGACACATTTAATGCCTGATTCTCTAAACATCTCATTTGAACACGTAACATCGTCAAAAACTCTTATGTTTCAAACCTTAAAAACCTAGGCAGCACCTAAAATAAATAGTAGCAAAAAGGAAAATAACTAGAGTCATAACATGACAAAAAGAAAATAAAGAAAAACTTGCCTTTTATTTTTAGTTTATAAAAAAAATAGAAGGACATGAACAATAAAAGAAATATATATCAATTTATATTATTGCATTCCTATTATATGGTAAGCTAGAAAATAAGTGGGAGGGGTGTTACACCCCATAAATGTATTGATATATCTTGATAATCGTCTGACCTTTTTGAAGTTATTTGTCCGCCTTTACTTCATGCATGGTGACAAACCAAGTTTAGAACCTAATAACACCTAGAAGTGGGTAAATGGATGTTTTCCCTTTATTTAAAATTTAATAACAATTTTAAAATATGTTCTAAAATTATTCAGTCTAGATATGCATAGTAATAAACTAAATTAACAAAATAAAGAGCAAAAAATTAAATCACACAAAGAGACAAGGAATTTTTTGACGAAGTGAAAAATCTTTAAAAACTCATTTAAAAGAAAAATTACTCCCGTACTTGCAGCCACATAAAATCAACTAAAAATAAAACCATACAAATAGTGGTTCAAACACGGGCAACCCGTGTTACTGACTCTTACAATCTTGATGTAATAATCTAAGCAACCTTACTTACACCTGCTCTGTGCGGCATTCAACTCAAACCTCTGAGGTTCTTCTTGTGAATTCTTCACGAACAATCTTGTTCTTCAATAACCTTTCAACACTTTCAAGACTTCACAAAGGTGATTGAGTATGAGAAAAAAAATAGTGAATTGAGGTTTTGAATCTTTGAGAGATATTCTTTATCAAATGGAGGCTCTAGGAACTCAAGAATAACCTCCCTAGGGTTTTAGGGCGGCCTCGAACCAACAAATATGAGAGATACCTTAAGTTTTTTCATATATAAGGCTCTGAAAGGTATGCTTTTTTAAGGCTGTTGGATGTCGTTTGTTAAATTTTTGTTTAATCGCATGTACACTATAACCCAATATATAACAAATTACAACTCAATTTGGACTTAGTTTGACACAAAATTTTACTAACACCATGGTTCCTTAGGCAATTCCACATCTTGTTTTTTTAGTAAACCTTCGGTATTTTCTGAACTAGCCTAGTGTCACCTCTCAAAAATTTTAGAATATAATTGCACATAATAACAACAAACTAAATTTTTTTGCAACCACAAACATGAAAATCTCATGAAGACGTGTCAATATACTTCTTGGCTTTTACACAACTATGATTAATATTTTAATTACAATTATCTACATTGTGCTCAATAATACCCTCTTCTTCATTTCCGAGTCAAACTCTACGTAATTAGTTTTTCATGTGCATCTAGAAAAATCTTAAAGATTGTCCCTGCATATATATTTCTCCTATATTTTCTAGAAGTGAATCTGATACTTGAGATCCTTTGAATCATGTTACAATTGGACATTTTCTCATTGTTTCGCAAATAATCAAGCACCTTTTGAAAATATTTAAAAACCATGGTTAGTCCAAATCCGACTTCAAGTAACTTTGTATACGTAAATCACTTTCATTTAATAACAGACAGACATAAAAATCTTCTAGATATGATGTTTATAGAAGATATAAGTAATAACTTAAGGGTGCATTCTCCAATTACGTCTCAATAGTTATTTTTTCCATATAAACTCTATGTTCACCAACTTATTTTTCTTTTATGTGCACAAACAATTCTTAATTTATCAGAAGATAAAGATAAAGATGAGATATGTGGTAGATAGCTAGCAAAGTAAATGTGTAACTAATTCTATTAGATAAACTTTTATCTTGGTGTATTACAGTTCTATTAGAATTCAAAATGTATTCTATTAGATAAACTTTATCTTAGTGTATTGCAGTCCTACTAGAATTCAAAATGTATTAGAGCTTATAAATGTGTAGAGTCTCTCAATGCATCCACATTTTCACTCACCACTTCTGTTAGGGAATATTTTAGTTGGCTATACTTCATATGTAACTTAGTTTATTTCCTGAGATATTAAGATGTTTCAAAGCGTCTATGAAAAATTGAAGATAGCAGTGAAAACATAGTTTTTTCCTCAGAAATGTCAAGTCACCTGGAAGTCAGATGCAAGTCAGACAATAATGCGAATTGAAGTACGACTGCAACATAATTTGGTTAGTCGTTTTCTAACTAAATTAATGAAGTCATGAAGGACCCAAAAATCCCAGAACCTTCCACTTTAACCGTGAGTCACCCTCAGCTTATAACCCTTTTATTCTATCTTTTCAAAAAGAAATAAAAGAGCTCAAAAGAATCCAGAGATTTTGCATTCAATGTAAAACTCCATCTCGAAACCTTCTATCCATCTTTTTCTGAGCCTTCGTGTGTATGAACTGAGAATGGAGCCTTGAAAATAAACCCCTCTCTTTAGGATTCTTAGTTCGATATTTTGGTCACCACTGTTATTTCCCCAAAAAGAAATTCAAGACTTTTGGAGGTTGCTGAAATCTTGAAGGTCCAAGTGTCAAGTTCGTGCGGTTGCTGTTGTTGTGAGTTTGCAATGGAGAATGACAAGGTATAAATAGCTAGATGAAGATAGTTAGCTTTTCGAATGGATGAGAGGTTCTCAATCCCTGCAATAGAGCCGATCCGAATTGTGTGTTTCGGGTAAGAAAGCAAGAGTGTTAGACTAGGATTTTGGGTATTCTTGAATCTATGAATCACCTTGTATTTCGAGTTTGAAAAGCTAGTGAAATCGTTACCTGGCCTACGGGCCCCGAAGAGTTTTTATTTCTTGGAATTTGTTTCTAAGAGATTTTCTCTTTGTAACCAAAAGATTTGTGTCTTTGTGTGGTGATTGTTATGTTAATTTTGTTCTTGATTGAAGTGTTACTAAGCGTAAACTACAAGCTAAATTTTCAGATGTTATTGATTTGAGAATCTTGGATATTGATTCGAAATAAATTGATCTATTGTTTACTTGATTATTTACTTTGCTTAAATGTGTTTGTATTCTAGTAGTTCTGTGTGTTGAAATTACTAATCTGATTTGGTGTAGCTTGTGCAGAAACTTTTTGTTAAAGTTGAAATTGTTACAAGGAAAAATTGTAGAACCTATTCAACCCCCTCTAGGTTCGGTTAGTGTTGGGTTGAGTCTTAAATAATTCCGTTCAACTTCCATGCATCTGCCATAGCCATCAGATCATCACAGCTTATTTTTTTTTCCTCTGTGCTAGTAAATTTTCTTGCCAGTCTTATTAAAGGTCTTTCGGATTACATCCTTGGGAATTGAAGTCATGTCTTGAATAAGATCAAAGTGCTATTTGGGACATGGGATTAGTGGGAAAGTTAGGGCTATGAAATCATTGTGGAGTTATCAGTGAGTTCTCCCTTTTGTGACATATATGTTGTTGACGAACATTTTTGCAATTTACTTTTCCTTTTGTTTTGTGGTCGCTATTCAATATAGTCAAAACAGTTCATTAAAACGTAATTCTCTCTTCTTCGTGAATCTTTGTCAGCCCTAGTTTGGATGTGGAGTATAAAGTTTGTTGTTCTCTTATTGTCTTGATCTTCTTGCATTTCTTTCAACATATTTGTTTCTTTTGTTTAAAATACTTTTGCTTCTACCATTTAAGAATCCAAACATAATAAATAGAAAAAGAGACTAAAAAAAAAGAAAAGAAACAATTAATTTGTTAGTGATAGTAGGGGTGGTCAACGGTAGTGTGGGTGACGGTTTGCACCGCAATTGACGGAATCACATATTTGACACCGTCACCGCACCGCTAAGACACAATAACCGCTCTTGCCGGTGACGGTATTAACGGTAACGGTTAGACGATAATCGCTTAAACCGTGTAAGCGTTAGGCCAAAAAATAGTTTTTTTTACATTTCATTTTTCACTGTTATGGGCTCTTTTCCTTGGGCTTTTTTGGACCATTAAGACCATTTGATGTCCATATATAAGCAATAAATATAATCATTCAAATATTATAACCTATTTAAATTTTGCAACATAATATCATAATTAATAATCATATTAAATGGACAAATATCATAACCTATTCAAACATAATATCATAATCATTGATACTCATAACAAATATAATAAGTTGTACAAAAGTCCAACATAATATCATATTCAAACATAAAAACTAAAGTCTAATAAAAATGTTCAACAATGTGACATAAACCAACTAACTTATTCCAACAAAAGCCAAATAAAAGTATGTCACCTAATCAATAATCATCTAAAGTCTACACTAGGGGTTGTTAACGGTAGTGTAGGTGACGGTTTGGCAAAAACCGTCACCACAAATTGACGGAATCACATATTTGACCTTGACCGTCACCGCAAATTGACAGAATCACCTCTTCACAGCCGGATATGAGACTTTTTGTTAGCCCAAGGTTGTTTTATAAACAATCTATTTTTGATTTTGATGATAACAAACTTTTTCAACTAGTTTGAGACCTTTAGATTCTACATTTGAAAATCTTTTTAAGAAAATGATATCAAGAGTTCTCTAAGCTTAAATTGGCCTTAGATATAATTGAACACCTCTACACAAGCTTATTGGTCAATCTTTACATTGTAGGTGTTTTTGGAATGCTTGATGGTGTCAAGGGAAACCATTTTTCAGTCTAAGTGTTGATGGTGTCGACACATAGGACCATGGTGTCGACACATTGGTCATACTCCAGAATGCACAAAACTATGAGTCGACACATAGAAGACATAGTGTCGACACATTGAACAATGGCAAGATCCCGCTTTGCTTGTCGTCCGATCAAGCTGACATTTGGAGAGGACGTTCACGACACAAGGTGCTATAATCTGAACGGTGAAGATCAGATTTGGAGCTCGGGAACAGTGTTTCTCATGCATGAACAGTAACCGCGAAATTGGTGTTTTCGGAATGCTTGTTACTGTCAAAGAACACATTTTTCAGACTAAGTGTTGTATGTGTCGACACATAGGACCATAGTGTCGACACATTGGTCATACACCCGAAAAATTGAATTTCCAGGCAAAGCTCCTAGGTGTCGACACATACATGGAAGGTGTCGACACATGCTTCGATTTCTCAGATCTGGAGCGACGTCACTCATTCTAAAAGTGTCTCCAACGGCTCTAAATGCCCTCCAACAGCTCCAAAAGATGACAAGAAAGCCCTTGGTGCCCTAGAGACTATAAATAGAACAAGATTGAAAGAGAAAGCAAGAGCTACACACGAAAATCATTCTTGCCCTAATTTCTTGAGAGACAAAGCTCAAAGAAGAAGAAGAAGAGAGAAGCTCTTCCAATCTAGAAGGCTTGCATTCAATCTTGCACATCCATAAGCCTTCCTTGAAGAACTTATTCTTCCAGCAAATCTCAGGTTCTTATATTTGTATATTTGGCTTAGAGAGCCCTATCATTTCTTGAGTTACCCATTTGTATATTTGGCTTAGAGAGCCCTATCATTTCTTGAGCTACCCATTTGTAGATTTGGCTTAGAGAGCCATCCTCCATTGTACCCATCTATTGTAAAACATCTGAGTGTTGGGTAAACACTTGGTCCTACTTGTGAGAGTAGAAGAAATCCTCTAGGTTGTGAGGATTTGTAAGAGAGTTAAAGTGTGAGCTCGGAAAACACTTGGTCCTACTTGTGAGAGTAGAAGAAATCCTCTAGGTTGTGAGGATTTGTGAGAGTTGAAGCGTGAGCTCGCAAAACGCTTTGTAAAGGTTCCTTAGCACCCGGGAAGCTAAGGTGTATTCGCTATTTGGAGAATAGTGGAGGAAGCCCAAGGAAGTCAATTGCCTTGGGGGTGGACGTAGGCACGTGTTTGGCCGAACCACCTAAAAACTACGGTGTCATCTCTCTAACTCTATCTCTCTTACATTTTAGTACTTATTCATATTTGTAGAGATTTATACTTTATCATTCATTGATTATATTTGGCATAGCTTTAGACTCATTTAGATCAACATTATTTTTTGTTAAAGAGGGGTAGTTTTCATATCTGCATATTTATTCAAAAAGTGTTAAATTTTTGAAAAACCCAATTCACCCCCCCCTCTTGGGTTGTCTTTTAGACTCACAATTGGTATCAGAGCTGAGGTTTAATATCTCTATCTATGACAACCTTTGTTAGCACCGCTTTAGCTGAAGGTCAATCCACAAATAGACCTCCCTTATTCAATGACACTTGTTACAATTATTGGAAGGCTAGGATGAGGATTTACATCCAAGCCGTGGACTATGATCTATGGGGAGTTATCTCAAATGGTCCTACATTTCCTAGGGATAAGGATGGAAAGTTGAAAGATGAAAATGAATGGAATGATGTTGATCTTAGAATTATGTCTCAAAATGCTAAAGCTATGAATGTGTTATATTGTGCACTTGATTCAAATGAATTTAATCGTGTTTCCGGGTGTGATACCGCGAAACAAATTTGGGACAAACTTCAAGTAACTCATGAGGGTACGAATCAAGTCAAAGAAAATAAGATTAGTATGCTTGTTCATAGCTATGAGCTTTTTAAGATGAGATCTGATGAAACTATCTCTTCTATGTTTACTTGTTTTACTGATATTATAAATGGATTAAAATCTCTCGGTAAAGAGTATACTAATGTTGAAATGGTGAGAAAGATCCTCAGGTGTCTTCCTAAGACTTGGGAGCCTAAAGTGACAGCAATTCAAGAAGCTAAGGATTTGACAAAGCTCTCACTTGACGAACTCATGGGATCTCTCTTGACACATGAGATGAACCAAGTAGAGGAGGATGAGGACGAAGGTAGAAGAAAAAGGGGCATAGCATTAAAAGCCTCATGCTCTAGTGATGATGAGTCTTCCAAAGATGATGAAGACGTGGAATTGTTGATAAAGAGATTTAAGAAGTTTCTCCTAAAGAAACAAGGAGATAAAACTTTTTCGAGGAAGACAAATTACATAAGCGATAGTGAAAGTGATGATGAAGATGCAAACCTTTGCTTCATGGCAAAGGATAACGAAGATGAGGTACAAAACTCTTCAATTTACTCTTTCACATTTGATGAATTGCAAGATGCATTTGATGAACAATATGTTGAACTAAAAAGAATATTTTCAAAATATTGTTCTCTTAAAAAGAATTTTGAAAGTATTGCAAAAGAGAATGATACTTTGAAAAGTCAAGTCACATCTCTTAGAGATGATCTTGCAAGGACCATAAACGAAAATAAAAAAACCTTTGCAAAGTGAGTCAAATATTTTGATTGTTGAAAATGACACCTTGAAAAGGAAAGTTGACTTGCTTACAAATGATCTTGCAAGGTTTACTCAAGGAAAGAAAAACCTTGATATTCTTCTTGGTTCTCAACGGTGTTGCTTCAACAAAAGTGGTCTTGGATATGACTCCTTCAATGATCAGAAACTTTATTCTTATATGATCACAAAATCATCTCCATCATTTAAATTGTGCAACTTTTGTGGTCAATCTGGTCACATTTCACACACTTGTCCAGCTAGAAAGAAATCCACTCATGGCATCAAATTTGTGTGGATTCAAAAAGACAAGGTGAATGAATTTATTTCTAACACCAAAGGACCCAAAAAGATTTGGATACCAAAAACCAAGAGTTGATTGATTTTGCATATGTGCTTGAAGTCCATTGTGAATGCTCCAAACACATGACCGGAGACAAGAGTTGGTTTAACTCTATTTGTCTCAAAGAAAAGGGATCGATTACATTTGGTGATATCAATAAAGGAAGGATTATTGGTTTTGAAAATGTCGGTATATCTCATAATCCTACTATTGAACATATTATATGCATTGATTGTTGAAGAATCTGTTCATATTGTTATTGATGAATCTAACAATCTTATGAAAAGAAATGATGAAGATGTTATAGATCTTGATAATGAGATTGAGAAACTTGCCATAAATGAGGACAAGGAAGAAACTCGTGTACAAGAGCAAAGATCTCAATATTCACAAGAAAAAGTTCAACAAGTCAACATTGATCTACCAAAGTCTTGGAATTACCTCAAAAGATCATCATATTGATCAAGTCATTGGTAATGTGGAGAAAATGTAAGTATTCACTCCTTTCATAATCAAGCTAGTAATTTTGCCTTACTTTCTCAAATTGAGCCAAAACATATTTCTGAGGCAAAAGTTGATAAAAGTTGGATTCATGCCATGGATGATGAAGTAAAACAAGTTTTAGAAAAATATGGTATAACATCTAGTTCCTAGACTCCAAGATCATCCAGTTATTGGTATTAAATGAAATTTTCAAAACAATATGGATGTATCTGGGGAAGTGGTAAGGAACAAGGCAATATTAGTAGCCCAAGGTTACAATCTAGAAGATGCAATTATTTTTTATGAATCTTTTGCTCCTATGACTAGACTATAATCTATTCACATATTGCTTACCTTTGCATGTTGTAATGATTTCAAATGCATCTCTTAATGATTATTTATGAGGAAGTGTGTGTAGAACAAGCTCCTAGACTTGTAGATGAAAAGCCACCACACCATGTGTTCAAGCTCACAAAAGCACTACATGGCTTGAAGCAAGCATCTCAAGAATGGAAAAGGAAAATGATCAAAAAGGTAAAGACGTTGAACACACAAGGTATCAAGGTATGATTGGATCTTTCCTTTACCTCACTGTAAGTATACCTAATACAATGCCTTGCATATGCATGTGTGCTAATTTCCAATATTGACCTATGAAATCTCATTTACTCGTGGTTAAAAGAATTTTCAGATATCTTATTGGAATGAGATTACTTTTGGATTAAATTGATGATTTGTGCTTGTTTTATAATATTAATTGTGTTGTTGATTGCATTGGATATATTTTGATCTTTGTTTAAATTGCTCTCTATGCATTTAGCTCTAAAATCATATATGTTCCTTGTTAAAATATTGTATGCATTCTTTTTACATGACATATGTCAACACTTGGTAAAACAATGTGTCAACACTTATAATGAGTACAATGTTTTTTTAAAATGATGGACATGCATATCATATATATATACTCTTTAGGGCAAAAGGGGTCAGCACTTTATTTCTCCTCCATCTCACAGACCCTCTTTTCTCTCCCAAACGGCATGAACTCCTCTCTTTCAAAATCATCTCTTGCCCACAGCCCTCTCCGAAAAATCCACTGCTGAAAACCTTCAAACTCCTCACAATGCCTCTGCTGAAATGTCTTCCAGCAGCCCTAAACATTCCGCTCACCAATCACCCGTATTTTTCAATTCTACGGCTCAGAAGAAAGGGAAAAGCATTGAGGAACCTGCTCCTACTCCAAAGGCCTACACTTTCAGGTCAGGGCTTTGCAATAATCATTTTGTGCAAGATTTTCGGAATATGATAGTAATTGCTGGTTGTGGGGCTGATTTTCAATGGTTAACTGAGAATGGTTTTGATTTTAAAGAGATGTCAATAGTTGTGAAAATGGGGGGATATTAGTCATATCAGTTGCTTCATTAAACTCCCTGATTTCTGCTCCTAATGATGGAAAAAGAAATTCTTTGATGCTTACAGATGGATGGGGTTATCAAAGGTAGAACCACTTGATATTTAGGGTTGTGTTGGATAACTCAACCCTTAATGAGGTTATTAAACCTACTGCCAGTGGATTGACTGTTCATAGATAATTATTGCATCATATGCTTTGTAACATTATCTTACCAAGAACTGGATAATTCAAATACATCATATTCTTGGAGATGTCTAGGGGATGCTTTTCATGAATATATTTCAGATCTTTGAGATTGATATGACTGGGGAAGTTAGAGAAAAATCCAAAGACTCCATGTAATACAACAAGAAAACCCTTTGGGTATTGAGATTTTATGCAAAACAAGGATGGAGAATGGATAAAGAAATGTGTGGTGATACCTTAGAAAGAAAATGAAAGAGGTTCAGTTTTGAGGAAAAGACTGAAACTGAAAGGACTCTCAAGGGAAATGCGACTTCTTTGGGTACGCAAACACCTATTTCCTTTCCCCCCACTGCACATTGGATCATCTTCCGTATTTTCTGCTCCTAGTTCTCATGAGCCTCACCTAAGTCAACTTGAGGATTAAATTGCTGATATCGAGAAGGAACTGAAAAGTTTGGGTAATCAGATGGCGGAAATGACCACTCGTTTGAAGATGAGATTGGAAGATATTACGAAGCTGAGTGATGTTTATACATAGTGTTGTGGGACTCTTCATAAGGAAATGAGAGGTATCAAGCATCAAGTCAACAACAACCTCCATGTGACTAGAAATGTGATTCAACTTACTGATGATGAGTTCACTACTGTTTATGCTGATCTTCATGCTTTTATGAATTCATCAACTGAGGATGTTATAAAGGCTACAGAGGCGCCTATGGAACCTGCTAGAACCCTTTGACCTCCCCTTAGCTTATTTTTGATGATGCCAAAGGGGGAGAAGTTAGAAGGAAGAAAATTTTGGAGAAGTTTTAAGTGATTATGTTGACTCTCTAGCTCTTACTGAGTACATTCCATTTTGATGTTGGATGATCACTTGACTTGCCTTATCTATGCATATCTCTATAATTTATATGTCTCCATTAGATTATTTGATTATGCTCGCATCTATTGTTTATCTAATGGTGATTTTAAGGGTTCTGCAAAGTGCTTATCTCTTTGCTCTTAATTGTGGATATTTGAGACGTGCTTCAGGTAATCTTCTTGAAACTCTCCTCTATATGAAGTCTTGTGATCTGAAATTGAATGATGAAGTTTGGGGAGTTTGGAGGATGCTATAGAAGTGTTTTTACAGGCTTTGAAAATTTGGAAAACCTCTATTTACAAAGGGAACTCTTGCAAAATTTTCGTAGAATCTTAAAGTTCTTTTTGCTAAAAACTCTTGAAAAACTCCAGACTAATCTCAGGGGGAGCTTTTCATTTTGGTATCAACAGTTTATTATTAGTTAGGTTTGTCATCATCAAAAAGGGGGAGATTGTTAGCCCAAGGTTGTTTTATAAACAATCTATTTTTGATTTTGATGATAACAAACTTTTTCAACTAGTTTGAGACCTTTAGATTCTACATTTGAAAATCTTTTTAAGAAAATGATATCAAGAGTTCTCTAAGCTTAAATTGGCCTTAGATATAATTGAACACCTCTACACAAGCTTATTGGTCAATCTTTACATTGTAGGTGTTTTTGGAATGCTTGATGGTGTCAAGGGAAACCATTTTTCAGTCTAAGTGTTGATGGTGTCGACACATAGGACCATGGTGTCGACACATTGGTCATACTCCAGAATGCACAAAACTATGAGTCGACACATAGAAGACATAGTGTCGACACATTGAACAATGGCAAGATCCCGCTTTGCTTGTCGTCCGATCGAGCTGACATTTGGAGAGGACGTTCACGACACAAGGTGCTATAATCTGAACGGTGAAGATCAGATTTGGAGCTCGGGAACAGTGTTTCTCATGCATGAACAGTAACCGCGAAATTGGTGTTTTCGGAATGCTTGTTACTGTCAAAGAACACATTTTTCAGACTAAGTGTTGTATGTGTCGACACATAGGACCATAGTGTCGACACATTGGTCATACACCCGAAAAATTGAGTTTCCAGGCAAAGCTCCTAGGTGTCGACACATACATGGAAGGTGTCGACACATGCTTCGATTTCTCAGATCTGGAGCGACGTCACTCATTCTAAAAGTGTCTCCAACGGCTCTAAATGCCCTCCAACAGCTCCAAAAGATGACAAGAAAGCCCTTGGTGCCCTAGAGACTATAAATAGAACAAGATTGAAAGAGAAAGCAAGAGCTACACACGAAAATCATTCTTGCCCTAATTTCTTGAGAGACAAAGCTCAAAGAAGAAGAAGAAGAGAGAAGCTCTTCCAATCTAGAAGGCTTGCATTCAATCTTGCACATCCATAAGCCTTCCTTGAAGAACTTATTCTTCCAGCAAATCTCAGGTTCTTATATTTGTATATTTGGCTTAGAGAGCCCTATCATTTCTTGAGTTACCCATTTGTATATTTGGCTTAGAGAGCCCTATCATTTCTTGAGCTACCCATTTGTAGATTTGGCTTAGAGAGCCATCCTCCATTGTACCCATCTATTGTAAAACATCTGAGTGTTGGGTAAACACTTGGTCCTACTTGTGAGAGTAGAAGAAATCCTCTAGGTTGTGAGGATTTGTAAGAGAGTTAAAGTGTGAGCTCGGAAAACACTTGGTCCTACTTGTGAGAGTAGAAGAAATCCTCTAGGTTGTGAGGATTTGTGAGAGTTGAAGCGTGAGCTCGCAAAACGCTTTGTAAAGGTTCCTTAGCACCCGGGAAGCTAAGGTGTATTCGCTATTTGGAGAATAGTGGAGGAAGCCCAAGGAAGTCAATTGCCTTGGGGGTGGACGTAGGCACGTGTTTGGCCGAACCACCTAAAAACTACGGTGTCATCTCTCTAACTCTATCTCTCTTACATTTTAGTACTTATTCATATTTGTGGAGATTTATACTTTATCATTCATTGATTATATTTGGCATAGCTTTAGACTCATTTAGATCAACATTATTTTTTGTTAAAGAGGGGTAGTTTTCATATCTGCATATTTATTCAAAAAGTGTTAAGTTTTTGAAAAACCCAATTCACCCCCCCTCTTGGGTTGTCTTTTAGACTCACACTTTTAATCTTCACCTTGGATCAGCACGACTAAGCACAATAGTGATCAACATAGTAACCGGACCCGACAAGAATAATATACAAAACAGAATATTGGGAGCGTTATCTTAAGAGAATGTTGAAAGTAATATACGCCCTCATTGTGAACGCCCCTGCCCAAAGCATGGCTGAATAGCTTCGAGTGGAAACGGAAGATGTTTCCTTTATCTAAAGGCACTTCCTCACAGAGTCGAATTGACTGCGCTTGTTCAAAGAATCCATGACAATCAAGGTCTGAAAGAATGGATAAAAAGAGAAAAAAAAAATGGTAAGTGATGCATGTGGACGGCACGTGGGCTAATTACCGTCTAGATTAACGGCTAAATTGGTTTGGGGTGCTAATCAATGAAAATCAAAAGATCGTGGGCTCAATGTCACAAAATTAAAAAAAAGGGTGTGCAAAGTGTCAGACACCCCATAGTTCAAGGGTGCAAAGTGTACTTTTCCCCAAAATTAAATATAGGAAAATCCTTCCTATCATTCTTTGTATTTTTCCTATGAATAGAAACTTTTAGTAAAATTGAACTCATACGCTAGAACTAGCAAATTCAAACTTGAATCTCTTAAATTTAAACTCGATTTCAAAAACGATCTCATGCATACATGATTGTTTCCATCAAAATATGGAGACACATAAAAATTGACTTTAATACATCTACACTAAGGGTCAAGGATCGAGGTTTCGCTTTGATACCAATTAAAAAAAAACCAAGTTTAGACGTTAATAACACCTAGAGGGCGTGAATATGTGGTTTTCCTTGATTTAAAATTCAATAACAATTAATTTAGTTTAGATATTCATAATAATCAATTCAATTAACAAAATAAGGAGCGAAAAATTAAATCAAACTTCAATTACACAAAGAGACAAGGATTATGTGGATGAAGTGAAAAATCATTGGAAAACTCATTCAAAGGAAAAACCACTCCGGACTAGCAGCCACCTGAAATCCACTAAGAAGAAAATCTTACAAACAGTGATTCAAACATGGGCAACCCTTGTTGACCCTCACAACCCTGAAGTAATAATCTAAGCAAAAATATTTAGACTCGCTCCGTGCGGCATTCACCTCAAACCTCTGAGGTTCTTCTTGTTAACTCTTCACGAACAATCTTGTTTTTCAATAACCCTTCAACACCCTTAAGGCTTCACAAAAGTGATTGAGTATGAGAAATAACTAGTGAATTGAGGTTTTGAATTTCTGAGAGTTTTTCTCTATCAAATGAAGGCTCTAGAAACTCAAGAATATCATCTCCTGAGTTTTGGGCGGCCTCCAACCAACGAATATGAGAGATACCTAAGTTTTTCCATATATAAGCCTCTGAAAGGTATGAATTTTTTTAAAAAAGTCGTCATATGTCGCTTGAGAAACTTCTATAATCTCTTGAACACTTTTAACCAAACATATAACAAATTACAACTCCATTTGAACTTATTTTGACACAGAATTTCGCCAACACGCAAATACACTAACACATGGTTCCTTCAGCAATTCCACATCTTGATTTTTTATTATAACTTGATATTACGTACACCATCGATATGTTCTTAACTAACTTAAATCCATTTATCAAAATTTTATAATATAATTGCATAGAATACCAACAAACTAAATTTTTTTTGCAACGACAAACATGAAAATCTCATGAAGACATGACAATATGCTTCTTGACTTTTACACAATTATGATTAACATTATAAGTACAATTCTCTACCTTGTGCTCAATAATACCCTCCTCTTTGTTTCCGGAGTCAAACTCTATGTAATTAGCTTTCCATGTTCATCTAGAAAAATCGAAGAATCACTACACATTGCTAAATAAAAAGGATAATCAGGATCCCCTCCACCATGAAAGGAGAGGAAATCAAATAACAGATTATCTCACGCTCCATGCCAGTACATACCCACTAGGCTCACCTATAGTGATGTTATGTACACAAGCGGGGATTACGACACGAATTGATCCTATAAAGTCCTGAAGATTGACATGAAAAAGCTTAACGGAACACGTTTACTTGAAAATTTATTTTGAATTAGAAATGAAATTTTTAATGAATTGGCATTAGAAATTAACTAGGAAAATTAAAGAAGAAATAAAATTGAAGAAAATAAAATTGAATATGGCATATGACAAGAAATGGAATAAGATAAATTTTTGAAAATATAAACAGTTCCACTATGCACACGAATTTCCTCTTTTATAAAATATCATTCATAAGGGATACAAAAGTAAGAGAAAATAAGGACAAAAGTGGAAGTTGTCTAAAGCTTTCTGAAATACAACATCCGCTAAACATCTAACTGAAACAAATATCTACACCAACTAAAAACAAAAGAGTGACTATCGATGTAGTCATCCTCTGACTCAATATTAGAGGTTAGGTCCACAAGCTCGTTTTCCCCGGTGCTCTCTACCGACGGAGCCGGTAGAGGAGGGATTATGTGCAAGAGGGTTGGGTTGACATCGATCAGCCCAAAGTCCTCTACATTAAGAGGTGTGGATATAGGTGGACCCTTGAGGTACAATTGGGGCTCGTACCCCACATGCACCTCAAGTGTGTCAATAACATACATCCAGATCTTTACGACGACATGTGTCAAAATCCAAGATCCGCTTGCTCATAAACGTCATCATCTATCATGTCCAACGTCCACAGTGGTACATACAAAATAAATTACAAATAAAAGGGGTGAGTCATATTGACTCAATAAGGGGGGAGTAAACGGGACATGTCATGTGAAATAAATAAGCAGGAACAATCATAGTAGCAGATAAACAATAAATAAGCATCGATAATAATAAACAGGATAACGATGTATGATCGATGCAATGCAGAAATGATGCATCTGTTTCTCGATTAGTTCACTTTCTTTATTTTCCGGTCATTTCACTTTTTTTCTTTTCCAGTCTGGTAGAGGTGTCCTTCTACGCTCTGTTTAACCCCTAAAGTCTGGATTGTGCGTCTCTCCTCTCCTCTGGGACTATCCCGTGCCTGGCACAGGACCTAGTTAGGCATAATTTTTTCATCACCTAGGGATACCAACCACTATCCTCCCAGTGGTGGCTTGCACTATCCCACTGTAAACGGTACCGTCAACCGATCTCAGGACCACCTCTGGATATGAGTTTCATTTCGGTCATATCGATCAACTGAATCCTCATACCCATGATATGTTGATGCAACATGTATCATACGCATCATCAATAATTCAATTCACCAAAAAGATCAATGACTTGCAAAATAAAATTGCAAATGACATTGACCATGAAAAAAGGAGTATTAACAATTTCATAAATTATGTTTTAAACTAAGTAATCTAAGAGCTTGAACTTGCATGTCTTACTGTCACTACTTCATATCTGGACAGTTTGACGTCAAAATAAAATTTGTACTTACTATAAAAAGTGCTTTAGGGCATTCGGGTAGCATGGTTTCTTAAGGTAGTGTTACATGCAGCTTTTTCTTTTGACTTTACATTCAGTGCAAGCATGCTTAGTACTTGGAACATTTCAATTACACCAAATTACATTCAGAGGTGGACAACAGTGTTACATCTCCATAGAAAAGCCACCCTTGCTAGGTTTTCCTTTTTCAAAAACACCATGCATTCACACAAATGGTCATATGCCATCCCTCTCATAATTTTCCAGCCCTTAAGGCTCCAAAACATTTATCATGAAGCTCTGTCGCGCCTCTCCTTTCCCAGTTTCTCAAGTTCACAAAGTTAGAGACAATCAAAGGAAGCTTGTTTTCTAAATATCTTTGGACCCGTACCCCCTAAAACTCAATTTCTGCACCTTTTAGACACTATACTAAATATCTAATATGTCTACACATTTGTTAGCTCCAAGACACCACCACAAGAGTTATAACTTTATATTTTTCACATAGCAACTCTGTTGATCTCCTTTTTGTTTTTCAAAACTTTTACCCTATGAGCTTTTGACACGCAAAACCACAGAGTCATAAAACTCTAACTATCTTCTATGTACAGAACCGTATCTAGAAGCTAAAGACCACTCCTGAAATCACAAGGCTAAGTCAACGAATATATCTACCCATGCCAAACTCCACAGACTTCAATTATAATTCCTTACCTTCTTAAGGCGGTGGATCTAGATGTTCAAAAGAGACAAAACCCTTTCTTTCAGTCGTCTGCCACTCTCTCTCCTCCTATCACTTTCGGGCAATGCTTTACTCAGAAATTCTCTTCTTCTCTTCTCTTCTCTTCTCCTCTTTTAGTCTTGATCTTCTCCCTTCTTCTACGTAACTAGAGTCAACAAAAGAGCCAATGAACTAGCTCCATCTAATCGGCTAAAATAAAGAGAGAAGTACAAAGTAACAAAAGATAAGAGAGCATTCAATGCACAAAATTCGGCTAAGACATGAAGTAAGAGTTAGAAGTAAAATCCGGTTATCACCGGGAGAAAAGGCTACCTACGTGGCATAATTCATTTTCTTTTAAAAAATGGTTTGTTTTATAATAAAAAGGCTTTCCATTTGGGTGAAGGAAATTCACGCAAGTGTATCATCTTGTTGGCAAAGTTAAGTCTCTTTTTTTTTTCTTCTAGTTGCAATTAAATAAGTATTTTAAAATAATTAAGTTCTAATAAAATTAAATACCTAAAATAATAAAAGCATAAAAATATAATATTTAAACTAAGAAAGGGAAATTCGGCCATATACAAAAAAATTAATCTAAAATATTAAGGCACAAATTCAGAAAATAATGTAAATTCAAAAAAGACATAATTTAAACATAATATCTTATACTGATATATAGATAGAAATATTCTATAAGAGATATCAAATAGGTGAAAAAGTGAGAGGGCGTTACAAATTATATGCTAATTGGTCGACTTCACTCAGGATATAAGTACCGAGTATGCATTTCTTACTTTCGCTAAAAAATATATCCTAACCTACCAGAGGCAACTAGCTAACTTAATCAGTAGCAGTACTCGAATTTCTTAAATTATATTAAAAAAATTCTTCCATTAGTATGTCATCCCCAACTTAATGATGTGACCCATCATGCCCAATTAAATCACATCACGTATTTAATCGATGACATCATAAATTACCAAGTCCATTAAAAATAAAAATAAAAATAAAATATTAAATAAAACTTAAAACAATATGAATTAATTATATTAAAATAATTGAATTACAAAAAATAAAAAAATTGAAAACTAAACAAAATTTGACTGTAATTTCCTTTGTAGTTTGTATTATTTTTATTTTTTAGCTGTAATTTAATTATTTAATTCGATTTTAATGTTATTAATTTATATTTTTTTAACGTTATTGCATAGAAAATATAATTTGATTGATCGGTTACGTAGCATAGTTTTATTGGTCATTACATGTCAAACCGTTAAGCTTTTAGATGAAAAAGTTGAATGGAAGAACTTTTTTTATAGGCTTAAATATTACGTATATCCTTGGAGTTTAACTTTTTCCTAAAAATGCTCCAAGGATAAAATTTGTTGTCCCGCCGTCCTTGGGATTTATTGAAATTCCAGTCATGACCCTCCTGCTATCTGCCGTCCAAAAAATGACGAAAGTTCAGGACGTGTCAAACACCCCACGTCTTCTCCTCTAAAAACACGACATTTGTCCACTATCTGCCTAATTTGCATGCCACGCCAGTAAATCATCTTAAAATTACTAAAATGCCCATACCATGTCATTTACTTAAAACCTCCTAAAAGTCTAGAACCATGTGGGCTTTCATCATCAGTTTGTTCACTCTTGCTTCGCTCTTCGTCATCCTAAACCTCACCATCGCCACCATTTTTATAATCTCCCATTTCGGTTCTCACAGAAAACCACAATAGCAACTCGGCCGAGCCTCTTCCTTGCTCGAACGAGTCAAGTCTATCAACTTATCTCTCTACAAGTTCAAGCAACCCAGCGCAGACTCAGTCACCAAGTTTCTCCAAACCAGAGGAACTGCCGAGCACGTCGACCACTACGCCAACACCGTTACCCCCTTCAACGTCTACCCTCACTTTCGAAAATTCTGCTAGCACAGCCCCTGTGCAAATATGAAAATGGAGCTGCTACCAGATTCACAGATCTTCCATTGTTGAGTTTGATTCTTCCCAAGTGTGGAAAACACGAAAAAGAAGCCTTGCTATGGGCTCATGTAAGGGCCATTGGGTCATCCGTCAATTCACGCAACTGTGCTCCATAGTCCATACTCGAGCTGGACCATGGAATTAAAAGTGGTTTTTTCTTGCTTCTCATCAGGATAAGAAATGACCAAGATACCCATACGGTTTCCAGAGGAAGAATGAATAGCTGATGGGTATGACCAAGAACCTGTTGATAAAATCATCGGCCTTCGCATCCACCTCTTCGTCACAGGTTGACGATGTCGTTTAACTCTTCCGGCCACTCTCTTTCTCCCCGGAATGCCCGAACGCTGATTTCTCACTCGCTGACTTCTTTATCTTTTCCACAGGCCTTGCCGGAATCCCGACGCCCCTATCCGAGTAGCTGCGCTTCACCAGATAGTCGTGACTCTCACCCGAGTCAGTGTCCGCATTCATATCTAGAGTTTCTTGCTCGAGTTCTCGCTGGGTTGCTCTTTTGGTGTGGCATGCAAATTAGGCAGATAGTGGACATGTGTCGTGTTTTTAGAGGAGATGACGTGGGGGTGTTTGACACGTCCTCAACTTCCGTCAATTTTTGGACGACAGATAGCCGGAGGGACATGACTGGGAATCTCAATAAACCCCAGGGATGGCGGGACAACAAATTTTACCCTAGGGACATTTCCAGGAAAAAGTTAAACCCCAAGGATATACGTAATATTTAAGCCTCTTTAATAATTTGAAAAAAATCGAGGAATTCTTATGCTCAGTTTGAAAAATAACCTCAAAATCAAAGGACCAAAATGATGTTTAACCCGAACTAAACTTTTCTAGGAGTTTTGTTGTCTTTCTTTGGAAAGAATCATGTTGTTCACTCTTGATCTTTGTCCTTGGCCACCTTGGGTTCACCAACAATACAACGGTAGGGATCCGGATGTAAGATTTTAATCTTATCAATAACACTCCTTCGTTTTTTTTTTCAATTTTCTAAGTGTACATTTTAACCGCAGATCCTCACATTTTTATCAATTCTATCTTTAGACCAAGAAAC
The DNA here is from genome assembly GCA_963930655.1 of Myrica gale. Classification (NCBI taxonomy): domain Eukaryota; kingdom Viridiplantae; phylum Streptophyta; class Magnoliopsida; order Fagales; family Myricaceae; genus Myrica; species Myrica gale. Next base: position 11,557,468 of record OZ005618.1, read on the forward strand.
AATGGTTTAAATGTGTCTTAGACTTCTGGGAGTAGATGAGTCGAAAATGATTTTGATTCTATTTTCTATCCTTTATCTACGTTGAAATTGAGTCAGTTAAAACTTAAGGAAATTTGCAGTTTTATCCTTAGATTTTGCCCCCTTTAGTGGTTTGATCCTTAGAAAATAAACTATAACAAAATATTCCTCAAACTATTATCTTGAGACAAAATCATCCTACGGTCAGGGTTCCGTGTGATTGTTTAACGCCAGAGCGTTCCACGTTGGCAATTTTTCCCCTTGGCACTGCACAAGCCAAGTCGGCTGCACATGCTGTCCATTAATCATAATCAAATGTTGTCATGCAATTACTCTAAGTGTTCCCCATTTACTCTGTTCTTCCCCATTTACTCTACAATAATAAAACGATGCCATGTAATTAAACCTATAGAGAGAAAATGATTTTTTGTCTAAGTGTTCCCAAGTGTTGGCCATTCTCCTCACTATTCATTCTCACTGTAGTAGCTGCGATTTCCTCTAATTGCAATGCAAATCTAAACCCTAGATCTGAGAATCCAAGTTCGGTAGAGTATGACACCACTAATGTCCATTGGGATTTGGGGGAAAGATTTGTGCAAAAATCCAACTGGGTCTGCTTGAATATTCGAAGTCAACGACCCATTCAACTTTTGAAGAGGTGTACTTGGTCGACAAAAGGAAATGAGACAAGGTAAGGACCCATTTCTTATCTCTTTATGGGTGTTGGTGTTTTCGGTATTGTGGGTATTTTGTTCGACAAGCATGAAAAGTTTGCAGACTCTTTTGGATTTATGCCTTGGTGTCCTTTAGTGCAAAATCTCAGTACTGCCTTTTGTTTTGGTATTGTCTTTTTCTTTTGTTGTTTTCATATTCGAATTTGTCGCATATATTAACTATAGGTCCCTAGGTTTTTTGTGAGACCCCGAAAAATCAGTACGTACTCTGATGTAAGCTTAAGGATTTGGTGAATTGTTTTGAATTAAAGGAGGTCGTGGTATGATCTAAGCTTAAGGAGCATTATGGTTTAATTTCAATGGATGAGATTTAAACCTTATGGTAGCTGACTTTAAGTTGTTGAATTTTTATTTCTTTTCAATATCCTTGATTATTTTTGAAGGATTATCTTATGGATGATGTTATTGGGCTACTAAGACTTGTATGTTGAGCTTAAAAACCTAAAATGTTGGGCTGATAATGGGCTACCCATACATGGCCGAATAATAGGTGTAAATGGGCCTTGAAATTGTGCTAATGGGCTGCCAAAATAATCATGAAAATGGGCTTTAAAGTCATGGTATTGGGCTGCCATGAAGTTCATGATGATGGGCCTTTGGAATTGGGTTGTTGGGCTTTAAGGATTTAAGTTTTTGGGCCTTAGCCTTTGGGCTTATGAATTAGAATTAAGCTTGTGATGTTGGGCCTTGGACCAATGATAATGGGCTGCCTTATTATATTGGGCTTTAAACTATGATGATGGGCTGCCATTAAAATTGTGTTGGGCTTAAAGGACTTAGCTCATGGGCCTAGTTTCAATGATTCATGATATTGGGCCTAACTATAAGGATTTGTGTTATTGGGCTTGTGATTGGAATTAATTATTAAGCCCATTAAGTAACCATGAACCCATTTAGTTGGATTTCAACCAAGTGAACTAGACTAGTTCTAAACCAGGGGAGACAAGGGGACATGAAGTGACATTGGCTAAAAAGTGAATTTTGGAGAAACCCCCTCCCTTGGCCGAAATTTGGACCAAGTGCATGCTCTCTTTGCCTTGGCTTGCCTTTTACGTATTGCACATCTCCCATCACCACATTTTGGAGTCTTTTGTGTCATATTGATCGACCAACTCAAGCCAAGAAGAAAGAGAAAAAAGAGAGAAACCGAAAAGGGAGAAAGGGGAAAAATCAAGGGAGAAATCGTGTAAGGAAGAAGAAGAAGGAGGTGAAGGGGAAAGGAAGGCTTGCAAGAGGAAGAAGGAAAGGAAAAGAAAATACAACAAGGTAAGAATGTTTGGATCTCTACATTTTATGTTCGTCGGATGCTCCTATTATGTAGATCTTGAGATATGTTGTGATCCTTTTTTGGATCTTGAGTTTTATGCTTGATTGTTGATGGATCTTAAACCTAGAAAACCCTAGGTTGTGTATGATGTTAGATCTGGCCATGTATGTTTGAGAACTAAGCTTGAATGTTAGGATCATGCAAGAAAACGTGCAATGTATGTTAGGTAAGCTTAGATCTAGACTTATGTTGTGTTTGGCCGGTTGTAAGTGGATTTTTCCTTTAAATCACATATTGTTGAGGTTGCTAAATGTTAGATCTAAGTGTTTGACCATTGTTATGATTTAATGAACAATACATGTGAAAGAGGTTCTGATCTATGGAAGAAATGCATGATAAAGAGGGAAATAGGACAAGTGTAAGTTTTGGCATAAATCACCATGATGGCCGAACCATGCAACCCTAATTTGCATTCTGCTGCTTGTGTTTGGTGTTAGATCTAAGAGCATGAATGAATGTGAGTATGTTCTGACTTGTTTATTGGAAAATGCATGTAAGTTTGGTTGTGAATCGAGGAAGTTGCATGCAAATAAATAATGAGAAAAGGCCAAGTGTTCTATGATATGGTGTTGGCCGAATGTCACTTTGTCCTTGATCTTGAATTATGTTATGATTGGTAGTTCTTAAGTTGTGAAATTGTTGAATGGAGAATGAGATCACCATTGGAGATGAAGTTGTAATTAAAGAACACATAAAATTGGTGTTGGCCGAATGTCATGAGGAAGAGAAACCCGAATTGCAAGCTTGTAACAATTGGAAATTATATTTGCTTGTGATGAATAAATAAATTTAGGGTTGTGGCCAAACGGATTAAAAGATGTTAAGGCTTAGAGGATCGAGTTAAAAGGATTAACAAGCCTTGTGATGTTAAGCATGAATTAAGGATGCAATTGGAATGAATGAGCTTTGGCCGAAATTATTGAATGCAAATGAAGTGTAATTGTAAGGATATGAATAGCAAGAGAACCTTGATCACATAAGGAGAAAATACAAAAACCCTAGTCAAGGTCAATGTATCGGGTTGAATTGACTTTCCCGAGGTTGACTTTCCCGGGGGATAATTTCCCGAGCCTGAGGACTATTTTCCCGACCCGAGGGATGATTTCCCAACCCGTGAGCTTGGTTTAAAGATTTGAGGTCAAGCCTTGGTGTAATTATGATTAGGGTTAAGATAAAGTGTTCAATTACCACTATTCATCCCTTAGTGGATTTTACGATGAATTTCCTCGAATAGTTTAACCGGACCGTATCGACATGTTTTATCGAATACTTGGTGTATTGAGAAGGAGATTTATTCCTTGTAGGCACCGAGCCGAGTGAGAAACGGGAAAGGATTGCGAGGAGTACTGTAAGTGAATTCTAACCCGATTTGGAAAACTGGAATGATACACTGCATGTCTTATTGTGCATGGTATGATGTTTTATTTCAAGTGACATGAAGTGTGCATAAAGAATATTTCAAGTACGCATGATGTTTCGAACATGTCATAGCATGATCATTTGCATGAACGCATGAGAGACGTTTTGATGCAAATGAAATTACGATGTTTTCAAGAGTGGCATGGCATGTTCATTGCATAGAAACAGGAAAAGTCCTTTTATGCAAATGAAAAACAATTTATGTTATGATTAAGCCCGGGGGCTTTGGTTGAATCCGTACCAAGTTAAGTGGGGTTCATCATCCATACCGAGGAACGTTGATCGAGAAGGATGAATGGATGGAACCTAGGACGCCCATACCAAGGGACGTTGATCGAGAAGGTTGGGTAAGTCCTTGAGGTATGTGCAACCACACCGAGGAACGTTTCTCGAGAAGGTGTGGTGTCTCCAAGGGTCATGTCTAGTCACTGAAGGACGAATGCGAGAAGGTGCGCTAGCTTGACCGTATGTAAGGTCCCCAAGGGAAATCGGGGACAGATCCAATGGGAACGCACAACCCTGACTTCAGGGGTTAAATGGAGCGAATAAGCCCACAAGTATGAATAAGTGATTTTCAAGGGCCTGGGGCCAATTTCAAGAACAAGTTATGAAAGAAAGATTTTCAAGGGCCTGGGGCCAATTTCGAGACTTGAAATGCATTCGAAAAGGCCAAGAGTGGCAAGAGATTTTAGTGCATGGCATGTGCATCACGGAGCATGCATATGCATCATGGCTTTTATGCACTATCTTATGATTTACAGTTATGCATTTTTTCCCTTGACTCTACAGCGCATCGAAGTGAGTATGTTTTAAAGCTATGTTTACCAAAGTTCATGATTTAAATTGTTGTTCCTTACTGAGTCTTTCGACTCATAGTTTTTAAATCGTATCATTCCAGATCCACAAGATAACTGGGGAGCAGAGTAGTATCTCACGTAGAAATCCTGGAAGTTTGGGAATTGGAGCCGAAGTTGGTGAACTCCGAGGTAGCACTAGTGAGTGCTGGTTTTGATCAAGTGGCAGTATGTTGCCCTAGTACGTTTTGTATAAGTTTGCGAACAAGATGCAATGTATAGACTTTTCTGAATTATGATGCGTATACCGAGAGGTTATGATCATTGATCTTGTATCTCAGCCAACATGTGGATCCTGAGTGAGCCATCCTATGTGTATAAAAAAAAATTCAGCTGTAAGAGTTAGTGTAAGCGCTGGAGTGTTCCCGGGGAATGCTCGCGGTTGTCACGGTCCCTGCGGGATGGCGTTCGGGGCGTGACATTTTTGGCATTATATATGAACGCACATGCCACTAAATGTTTTACAGTAGAAATCATGTCCTATTTGTGTTCATTTATTTGTTTCTTACATATTTTGTTTCAGTGACAGAATCAAGATTTTCATTTTTCATATGGTGTAAAAGCTGCAAAATCCAAAAGCAATTTACAGTGAAAATGCTTAACAGGATATAAAAGCAATTTATTGGGGATATGTTTCAAATAGAGTGACATGGAGTGAGAATAAATTGGAGAAACAATGGCCAAAACTGGTGCACAGTGCTTCCCATTTCTAAGATTCAGGTAGCAGTAGAGCAATACCTTTTCTCAGTCATTTTCTCCACTGGTATCCCCGAAATGCGAAGCTGGTTGCTCTGGAAATTTTCGAATGGGGGCTTCGGGTTCATAACTCCAGCTGAAATTATGAGATCTGCCAACTCAGGTTGTTCTCTAATGGGGATTAGGGTTCTCAAGAGAAAGGGATATAAATTCTATCGAAGGAAGGAAGGCTTGAAGTGTAACTGAACTAAAGGGGGCGGATTCAAAACTGTGTGTATTGGAGGTGAGCAAAAACAGTGTGGATTTAAAACCTAAGCAAACGACATCATTTTGGGATGCTAACGTGGCACAACATTGTTTTGCAGATTAGCTTAGTTGGCAATTAACGTGGCTCTGGCGTTAAACAATCACACGGAACCCTGACAGTAGAATGATTTTGTCTCAAGATGATAGTTTGTGGAGTATTTTGTTAGGGTTTATTTCATAAGGACCAAACCGCTAAAGGGGGTAAAACTCAAGGATTAAACTGCAAATTTCCCTGAAAATTTATAAGAGGAAGGTTTTAATTGGCCAAAAATTGGTGATAAAAAAAGCAAAAATATGGGTTGGATAGGTCATTGAGTGCAACAATTTTGTATTTGAGTATTCAATTTCCACAATATTCCTGAAAAAAGAGAGTTAATGAAGTGACTTAGATTAAAATTTCTAAAACATACACTGAACGCTAGACATGGGTTACCTAGAAAAAAAAATACAAGACATGGTTGTTTTTTTAAAACTCTTTTGAGTCAATTAAATTCCTCCAATTTAAGGGGAAAAAAGTAGAGGAAAGCTTAAAAATTGAGGTTCTCACATGATTTGGTAATATGAGAAGAGCTCCCCACTTTCAATTGAGCAGCAAAATCTCTCAAATAGACAATGATCAAATTTGCCAGCGCGCTTCTAGCTCGATTGGCACCTCCCCCTTCGAGGAGGGCTTGATCCCGGTGTACGCAGCTTGACTATTTTTTCTCACCCCCATTACCTAGCCAAAAAAGGACAATGACCAAATTTCAACAAAATAGTCCTTTGTTGGTCTCGCGTGTTACTTAGGCAAACAACCTTAACAGAGGCCTCAGCTTTAGCTTGAACAATGGAGAACACGTAGACAGCCACCAAGGGCACCCATAACCCTAATCCTATTCTGAACACCCTCAACTTTTCCATGGATTAAAATTTCTGTTGCCTTACATTTTCCCCAACCAAAAAAAAGTGGCAATCAGGAACTCCTAATCTTATTCCGTTTTAATTTACAGACAACAAATAGACTAATATAAAATACCCAAGAAAACGAACGAAAGAGCTCCTAACTAGGAGTACTATTCTCTTATCAAAAATATAATCTAACTAGCTATGCATTCAACACTCCCTGCACGAGGGATGATACATTAACCATGTCACACATTCTTGCCCCCGGACTCGGCTTACTTCTCATCTCAACAACCTTCTTGTGAGAGTTAGAGTGCAATGATGCAACAAAGGTTGGACTTGCAACAGGACGGTACTCTGGAAAGAGGCGACCAGACCTGTAACGAACTCCACATGCATTGCAAAGGGTCTTCGGCCCCATTGGTCCCTCCCTCCACTGTGGGGTCTTCGTAACCTCGCAATGCATGCATTTTCTGGTTGAACCTGGTCCCTGCGATGAATAGTTCCTTGTCTCTGTAGCACCTGAGAGCACTGCCAGATTCTTTTTCTTCCTCATTTTTCTTCTAAGATGGGGTGATAATGATTCATTGGGATTGGTTTCTGAGCCTGATTCACAAGCAGCTGAAGGATGGGATATTTTGGGAGCAACGGAAAGCAAAGCATTTAGGAAGTGCCAGTTGAAATTTGGGCGGCATTGACGCTTGCTTCTAGCCCGCTTCAGAGGGACGATAATTTTGAGATCAAAGGTTGCAGGATTTTCAACTGAGCAAGAGCTGCTGCTTTCGAGAACAGAAACTGGACTGGAGGTTTGGAAGAGACGAAAACCCTTTTCATCAGAAGATTTGCGAAGGAGATCACTTCTACTGGAGGTGGCTTCACCAGTGACAGGCAGCTCTTTCAGAGGAGAGATCTTGTAATCCTAGATACAACCAAATCAAAACAAAAATTCAGAAAGACAGGAAAGAAAGTTTGTTGCAAATTCAAAAAATGCTTGATCAAATGTTTAAAATCCTATCCCAATATTTGAAAAAAAGATACATATACAAGGAATCCTACCATCTAACAAATGCATGCATATTTATATGATGGATTATACGCCCATTCAAAATAGGCAGTTTTATCAACCATAGGAAGCAATGCCACAGCTAAGCTAAAATGTTAACATATCCATAATCAGCTGCTATATCAAAAAGATGAAGCCGGATATGCAGTGCATGCTTCTACCTTTATATAGGTGAACTGATTAACTGCTACAGCCTGGTTGTCTAGTTGGTTCATCATAAAATAACTTAAATTTTCTTATCTATAATTTATTCTGTGCGCCAAACGTACACATTATTAATGGAAGAAAGCCTCAATTGTCAGATGCTTGCAGCAGTGATGGAATCTACACTGCTGTGCATCTCCCATATGCATGTTTCACTGAAAACAGACTCCAAAAGCTTGATTTGACTACTAAATTACCTATTTGCCACGCTTTAGCAATGCATGATGCACTAATTGCGCTCATACTCTATGTATTTCTAAAAGAAGCCGCCTTTCCCTTACCTCAGCTCTTCAGTATAAAAAAGAACTTATGCTCAACAGAAAAATACATAACCAAAGATGACATGCTTGTTAGGCCTTATTCTCTTCCAGAATAGAACATCCTTCCCCTGGCAGAAAACAACATAGCTTCAAAAAAAGTCAAGATTTTTTACACTCCATACCCTGATATTTTGCAACTTCATAATTTGACTTTCTATATATTCACTCTTCTCAGTCTCAACTGAGAGGAATGCTGCATACAAATCACATATCATAATTTCTTTGTCACTAGCATTTACTTATTTTCATGTTCAAATGCATAAATAGTTTTCCCCATACCCCTTCACTCCTCCAAACTCGTTTTTCAAATATGAGGCATTTTTCTTTGATTGGTAAGATACAATGTATCACTGGGTTTTGAATTCCTTATCTCATGCCTGTTCATAGAGGGAAGAAAAGGTAATTTAAGCTACAACTCCTTAGTTTCAAGTACGAGTCCTGTTGAACATTGTAATTTTTATTCACTGCTTGGTTTGACTGTAAGAAACATGTAAATAATATCTCTGGCTCGTAGTGGGACCATTAACCCAGCTTCTAATCTGAAAGGCTGAATACAATGCACAGTTCTATCATGTGACAAGAAGCATAACAAACTATGCATCTCTTTAGGCATCCAACATGTGAAATGTTTAAACTCCACTTTCTTTTATGTACGGTAATGCACACGTATGAATACAATGACGCAGATATGCATAAAGAAAGATACAGGCATCTCAAACGCTACATGTACTCTGAGCACAAAGGACTCGAAAAGCTTTTAGTTATCTCCCCCTTAACGTAGTTTCCTGTTTGAAATTGGCTACAAATCAGGAAAAATGCTAATTTTCAACCTATACAACTCCCAAGGATCCTTTGTACCCAAAAAATAAAAAAACACATCTGCAGGAGGACTGGCACTACATGTCGGTGTCCAACCTAAACCACAGTAGTACTAATAAAGCCCAACAAAAAAGGACTTCACATGAACTTCAGTGTTATTGTTTTCCATCTCTATTTACACCTGGAAAGACCGTATCTTCGCCAAGGTCTTCAACTTAAGGGTTTTAACATGGTATTAATTAAAAGCTAGTAAACATATTTACAACTCATAAATTAGACAAAATTACTGATAAAAAAACTCCATAACACCTGTCAAAGCAATAAACAAGTAATGTATATCATATTAAGTACGATATGCATAAAGTACACAACTAAACTAGAAAAAGAAACCTCACCAGAGCAGATAAATTTTGGGGAATTTTCGAAGCATCATTGCAAATTTGACCTGAAAACCCACGTGATAAATCTGCCAAAACATCCAACGATGGTGGATCAAACCAGTCTAATTTAGTGTTCCAATCTTCTTCACCCACATTCTCTTCCACATCTTCCAGCGGAAAATCAAAGAACTTGATGATGTCCTCGAAGCACTCATCAGAAATGCCATTGACATTCTCGTTCAAAAGCGAGGAACCGGTCATTTTATAAATAATCTGCCTTTCATAAAATCATAGGACAGAAGAACAAGAAAAAACGAGTGACGTTATTCAAATTTCATTCAGCTACTCTTCTACATGAAACATTTTATTTATTCCAACAAGCACGTTACATGCACCAACTACTGGCTAGAACATTTAACACTGACAATAGGAAATTAACCAAAACCAGTGTGCAAAAGGAAAAGATTATCTCGTGGTGGATTATTACAAAGTTGCCTTATCCATGGGATAGCACAGAGAGATGTAAAAAATTTGGTAAGTATTTCTCCAGGTATGAAACTATCCTTACTAAAAACTCACCCAGAAAAGGACTGAAGAAAAACAAAATCCGAGAATCTTCTTGGATTTTCTTAATTTGTTATTAAAATCAAAACTGGATACATGGTTCAAACGACTACATAATTTCACGTGATTCTCCGGAAAACCAACTATGTAGTGGGCTTCCCATGGTTGACTAACGCTTTATGACCCCCTGGTACGCAAAATGAACGTTACCTTGGGAAACTAACCGCCAGTCAAATGTAAATACATAATACTGATAACATAAAAATAAATAAAAAGTAAATCCCAAGCAACCGTTTGGTTCTTGACGAAAATGCAGGAAATGATTACCGCTTCTTAGATTTTGGGATCTGTTAATTCAAACCTGTGCTTAGTTAAGCCTAATGGCACAACGTTCCTAGCACAAAATGAGCTCAACACTCACCAAAACAAAAAGGTTCACAATTCCTCCACTTTATAAGGAAACAAACAGAGGGAAAGGGAAAGAAGAAACTGCTAAACAGAAAAGGAGAAACACATAAACGAAGTTTGAACAAAATGCGAGCAAATGTGGGGTGCGAACACCGAACCGAACCTCGAAGAAACCCTATATTCCAAGCGAAGCGAGTCCAAAAGAGGAGAAGACTTCAAAAGACAACCCTGGAGAGCGAGAGCCGTGGTTGGACCTCCTGCATTGTCTGCTTTCACATCAAACGAAATGTGGCTCAAGAAGAACGAGAAGCAAAGGACGTCCTGTGGAGAGCCGAGATCGCCGACATTGCCGAGTCAGAAGTTATAGAGAGAGAGAGAGAGAGGATGGGATTGATTCCGCTGAATCTGTGATATACTCTGGAGTATTAGGTTTTGAAGAGGAGCGGTTAGATAAAAGCGGCCGCATTAGGGTTCATATGAGGTCTCTTTTTAATCAGCGCAGATCTGGTACCGATAATTAGACAATAAATTCTCTTTCCTTTTTTAGACGATAAATCACAAATGTGACGAGTAAGGTTGTCGGGCCGTCGGCTCCGCAAAAAAAGAAGAAAAAAAAAAGAAGTTATGGTATCCTACTATTTTCCATTTATATATTCATCCCAGACGGTTGACAAGAGTTTCATGATCCGAATATTATTATTAATACAAATTGTAATTAGGATTCTTTTTGTTATTGAAAAATAAATAATAACTAGAATCTCTAATTCGAATTCGAATTCGAATTCTAGAAGACTGCAATCCACTTACATATGGATAGTTATTTAAAAATGGTTGTGTGGTAGGAAACAGAAATAATAAAAAATTAGGAGAAAAAACATTTAAAAAAATTTACCAAAAGAACAAGGATGAATCTGCAGAGACAGAAGGATGTGGGTCTGAATTAACGGGGCGTGATTTGAGAGATCACCGACAAATTGGGGGAAGGGAGAGCATTGAAATGATTGTTAGTCGGACATTCACATGGTTGTTAGTAACGTGGTTGGCCAAAGCGTTTTGGGGTCCTTCTTAATTGCTTTTAATTTTGTACAAATTGGGGAATGAAAGATAAGACAACTGGATTGGGTCCACTTACCCCCCCCCCCCCCCCGCGTCAATTATCAACTTCTCGCAGATTGTTTTTAAGAGTTGTGGATCTAATTCTAAGCCCCACCCACACGGCCACTGCCTTCCAAAATCACGACGTGCTATGTTCCTGATGGTCCAAATGTAACTCTCTTAGCTATAAATTTTTTAAAAACAAAACACTTTACATCTCCATAGAAATAGATAGAAATAGATATAATAAGTGGATGTCATTGTAAAATCCATGATGCTTGAAAATTTATATGAATATCATTAAATAGTATAAGATTTATTTATTGTAAATTGTACAATTCAGACAGAATTTCAAAGCATCCCGATCCCTACCAGTAGATATTCACTTTGCATACTTTATTAAAATCTCACCTGAAAAGCAAACATTTTCATCAATTTGATAGCATTTTGCGTAATCTCAACTATTAATCTTCACCAATGAGTTTGGTAGGACTTGCATTTTGGAATACACATTATAGATAATTACCCCTTTTTCACAATTTCTAGCACTTGGGTTTATCTGTACCAGTAGAAATAATACCAAAATATGCCAGTCTGTAAAGAAATCTTCCGGTCATCCCAAAAAGATATAAAAAAATAGCAAGCAAATTGTCAAACAGTCCAGGAACCACATATTCTGCCACTGGCATATGCAATATTACGAAGGACATTTATAGACTCAGTTCGGTCAAATATGAATATTTTTGTCTATTAAATCCGTCCTATAGCAAGATCCCAAACTTATTATAAATCGGAAGCTCGAAATCCAACGGAAAAAAAAAATTCAAAATCAAGATTCTCGTCTAGGTCTAAGATACTCTGGAGATGGCCTAATTTAAAATTAAAAATAGGCCAAAAATACAAAAAGCTAAGCTGGAAACAACCACAACTTTTCAGCACGATGGGTTAAATATAAATGGTTCACGTCTACAGCATTTAGAATTTGAAGGGAAGTCCACCTACACAAGCTGATAAGGCCAATCACGATCGGGGAAAAAATAAGTCACAAAACTTCCACCTTACCCAAAACAATTGGTGAACCCAGCACGTCCATTAGTTTGATCATTTCTCTTATATGGGATTGGGATCCCTCAACTCTTTTTAAGGCTCTGCCCCCTACAATTGGGGACTAAATAAAACTCATATCTTAATCTTTGATGTTCTTCTTCTTGCATTTACAAAAAGAATGAGAGAAAAGAGTAAGATAAGGACCATGGCCAACACCAAGACTTTCCAAACAGCTACATATGAGTTGTTAATCCTCTCCAGCCTCTCCTGCAATTTATACAGTTACTAAATCAATTGACAAAAAAATAAGCATGCCACTTGACCAATTAGGAAGGAATTAGAAGTGGGGGGAAATTTCTTCTTGGACCTCCCACTTTTTTCGCCATGTACTTATCTGAATAATTCTAGAAACATCTAATAAATAGATTCTATTTTTGCAGCTTATGGCTACAACAAGCAGACTAGCAGTAAGTATAGGGCACAATTCAACCAACAGGTGAAAGAACCATATCAGAGTTGTGTAATACTATTGCTTCTATAAGTATCACCTCAAGATGATAATTGAGAACTAACAAATATTTATGGCACTTTGCACAAGAACTATGAAAAAGGTGTACTTAGGGATGACGGTATGGTATCTGAGTTGAGGACTTCAAGAGATCACCAAATATCCACAAATGTTCAAAGTTACTATAATCCTTATTCCTTCCCACTATAGAACACTATTCATTCCACCAAGGACAAAAGAAACAAGACAATGTGACTCGGCTCCTGGCAGTAAGCTTGATACGTAAGAGCATTTACCAATTATTGGTTCGCCTTGTTGAAGCCAATGGAACACTTCCGAACATGAATGCAAAGAAGACTTGTAATCTAAACCACAATAAAGACACTCTCCCAAACCCCTATTAAGTTTCTATGATGGGTTCAACAGAGAATCAAGTTGTATTACATACGTACTTTATCAGTTGATGGATGCACACGCCATAATATGGTAAAACACATCCCACAAAGCCAAACATCATGGGTCATAATTGAAGAATTGGACTGAGGCTTACTATGGCAAAAAGCTCCTCCATCGTACGTTTGTGTTGCTTTGCAAAAATGTCTTCAGCATACATGTAGAGCTCCAAATCAAGGTTGTTAAGTGATCTTATCTGCTGGAGAACCACGTCGGGTACATGAAGACGGCCCTATAAAATTTGAAGGGTCAAAAAGATAGTACCAGAAATGGGCGACCAGTTTTAAAACACAGCAACTAGTAGTGTTGGATAAAAATGACTCCTATTTTTTAAGATATCCAAGTATTTATGTTCTAATAGGTTTAGGGATGCAGGGGGGCAAAGTGACCTTTGCCTAGGTCTAGGGTTTTCATATAAATAGTTATAATGTAACCCTAACATTGTAACAGTAAAATCTTTGGCTGCTCTCATGTGGACGTAGGCATATTGCCGAACCACTTTAATCTGTCTCAATTTTCTCTCTATCTCTCTCTCTTCAATTTCTATTTATTGTTCATCATTGGTGTGCATGGTAACAACAGGTAGCAATAGCAACTCCAAACACAGATTTCATACTAGAACTTACAAGTCTCATTAGCAGGGACGAAACAACAGGGGGGAGAGGAAGAAGAAGAGAAAGAAGCGGGGGAGGGGGGGGGGGCTTTTTATGGATTCTCTAAAATATGGTTTTATGCAATTATTCTCCCAGAATTGACTCAAGGGTTCACCCCTATCTATCTATCTATTTATGTATACATATGCATACTTAAATGATTAAGACAGCATAGGTACATGGTATACAGAGGCATCTCAAATATCAATCGAGGCCTAATCCAAAAATTTAAAATTAGGCTTTTTATTTAAATAACATAAAACTATTGAATTATATATCTAGTGTAGGACCAACTTCATAAATAATATAAAAAGCACATGGAAATCAAATAACAAGGAATGGCGTCTCAGTTTTATTAAGCATCCACAATAGCGGAAGCAATGCTGTTCTCTAAAGCTCTAAAACATTTAGCTACAATAGCAAGCTCATTTAAAGCTTCACCATTTCATGCCACAAGAGCCACGTTAAAAAATCGGTTCACAAAGTGCTAGATGGACACAATGTTTCTTCACCGCTGGCAAGTCCTTATTATCCTTTTCCTATATTTGGGACTTTGCTATGGAATTATCTTTCAACCTCTATCATTTAGATTGAACTGTGAGTGGTCAGATTTGATTGCTGTGAACACATGCATACATACCTTGAAAATCCAACTGTTGGTCCAATTAGTGACTGTAACACAGATTTTTCCAGGTGGGTAAGACACAAATTTAAAGTTCTTGATTAGTAGTATAGAATTTAATTAAAAAGTTCATATACAGTGTTGATGCTACCTACATATAGTAGTATATAAAGCGATGGTGAATCTCAAATGGCCACGTATACCTCCTTAGAAAAGTTTGCTGGGGAAATTCTCTTCAGAGAAGCAGTGCGTCGTCGAGCTTGTTCCTTCCTTAGATTAGAGATGCAGACTTCATAAGCTTCCATAAGTTTTTCCACCGTCATCTAACATGGCGAAGGAAAGATAAGTACAAGAGTAGCTGATCATTTTTTGTTTTGTGAATATTATGCAAGGTCACTTACATTTTGTTTCATTGCTTCATCATTTTCTGTTGAAGCAAGCTGACCTGCATTTTGGTCAAAGTTGCTATTCTGTATGCAAGCAAAAATGCAGTAAGGACCTCTGTATTTGAAATCCAACTACAAAGCATTACAGTCATACACAGGCAAGGATTCTCTGCTGCGAACCTGGTGGTCATCACTGTCGAGCTCAGAATCTGACAACGAAGAGCTCTGTTCTGCAGCATAAGTAGATGAACTTGACTGAGTGCTCTACAGTCATCTTCTAAATCCACCTTCCTAATAACTGAAATCATAAAAGAATATATATGCTATCCAAAGTCTACTTAAATGCCGAATGTCATATATTTGGGTGCTGTAGCTCATAACTTTCAACCACCATATGATATAATAGCTATTTTATTGCAAAAGACCATGGTTTTTTAATTTCCAATCGAAAATAAGTAAACATAACCGTTGATGACTACAATGTTGAACAGGATGTTCATAAAACCAACAAGAAAAACACTAACGGTGCCAGCTTTTTATTCTCCATTTTTCTTGAACTCAGCAGGGGTGGTTCGTTTCCAACCCGCCAACCTTCTTTCAGATCTTTCAATAATTTCGTCCCAAATATGTCGGCTTTTAAAACGAGCCCCCAACGGTAAGCTGAGATAAGTGGTAGGCAAAGACGAAACTCTACAACCCATAACATCCGCCAATTCCTGAACGTTGCCCACACCCTACAGGAATCACTTTTGTCTTGGCAAGATTAGTATTCAACCCCGACACCACCTCAAAGCACAGCAACAAACATTTGAGAGTACGAAAATGACGCTCCTCGGCCCCACACAGAATTAAGGTGTCATCAGCAAACAGATGGGAAATGGACATCCCCTCACCACCCCCCCAACCTCAAAACCAACAATGGCTCATCTGTCCACCACTACTTGCATTATCCTACTAAATGCTTTCATGATAATCACAAATAGAAAGAGTGAAAGTTAGTCACCTTGGCACAAGCCCCGTGACCCTCTAAAGAAACCAACCGGGGAGCCATTGACCATCATCGAGAATGAGACCATAGAAATGCAAAACTCGATCCACCTGCACCATCTTTCCCCAAATCCACACTTCCGTAAAAGATACAAAAGGAAGTGCCAATTGACGTGGTCATATGCCTTCTGGATATCCAATTTGCACAACATACCTGAGACATTGGATCTCAATCTCGAGTCAATATACTCGCTAGCAATCAACACAGGGTCTAAGATTTGTCTACCTCTCACAAAAGCATTCTGAGTCGGCGGTAAAATCTGGTCCAAGACAATCTTCAAGCGATTAGCCAACACCTATGCAAGAATCTTATAAACCCCTCCCACTAGGCTAATGGGACGAAAATCCTGCAACTTGACCGCACCCGGTTTCTTAGGAATAAGAACAACGAAAGTGGTGGTCATGCTCCTAACAAATTGCCCCACCTGTTCAAACTCGTTGAACATGAAAGCATGTCTCCGTTCACCACATCCCAACACGACTGAAAGAAGGCTACAGAAAAAGCCATCTGGACCGGGTGCCTTGTCCCCATTTAAACTCCGTACCGCCCCAGTTACTTCCGCCTCGTCAAAAGGTCTCTCCATCCAATTCGCAGTAGCCTCGGGCATAGATTAAACTCCAGATCGTCCAATAGGAGTCTCTAAGAGAAGGTCTCGTCCCACAAAATTAAAATGCCTCTCGACGCCCCCTCCGCCGCTAAACTACACCAGCCCACAGGCGCACCCCCCATAAACTTCTGATAAAAGAGCTAGACACTGCCCTTACCTTGGTTTCCTGGAAACAAACTAAGTCTGGCTTCCACCCCTCAACAAGTTCCGCACCCCACTCCGCTTTTGACTGTCATTCAGCCCTCTCACATTCCAGCTTAAGATTCGGGGTTTCATGACGAAGTTGTTGGTTCCCTCCCACCCTGCTGGTGCCTCCTAGAGGCATACTTCTTTTCATCATAATTAACTGAGGACTGCAACCCTTTCAGCTCACGCGAAAGCTTACCACCCGCGCCCTATCCTTTTCGAGAACCTCAAAAAGAGCCATCAGTTGTGCCTTATGGCCTACGCAGGAGAGACCAACCAGGTTTCTGAAGGACGAAACCATCTCCAACACCCAATCTGAGGTGGGATAGGTGGAATACACAGAAGGACCACCCTCCATAGGAGGATAGAACGCCAAAGGTGTCGCCTTAAGCCCAAGATCTCCTCCCTCCACACAAACTAAAGCCCCCTACCTTGCCAAGACTACCAACTGGACAGCAATCAACATCCTCCAGAACCTCCAAATCAGAATCTCCCGCCTCCGGACAAGCCTCGAGCCCCAAGAGAGGAAGAGACAACTACGGCGCCGTCACCAGAACTGCCTCCCGACAGTCGCGACTCGCCTCAGAAGTCGCCGGCGAGGAAGCTGCTGCCGCCGCCGACTGGTGGGGGACTCCCCCAACCAAGCCTCCAGACGCTGCATCAGTAACGTACCCGGGATGGCCTGAAGGAAGTCCTAAATGACCGGGAAGACCGTAGGCTTCAAGTCCTGAAAGTCCGGGAGTCCCAGGAGCAAAATGAGAATGCCCGGGATGAAGAATACCCTGGCTGCCCGGGAGATTCTCGAGGAAATCCCCTGTAAGCTCGATAGGCCTGGGGTCGAGCCCTGTAGGCCCGGGGACAACTCCCGACTGCTCGGGATGCCCTTCGCAGAAACAGAGCCCAGCGAACGAGAGCCCTCCAACTTCGAAGTCGAGCCCACCGCAAGGCCTCATCCAAAAGTGGACGTGAATGCCCGGGAAACCTATCTGCTACACTTAGAGATAAGTATGTCCTGAAGGACCGGGAAGCCTTGCCCCTATATGCTCGGTAGACTGGGAAACCCTGTAAGCCTTTCACACCCTCCACCATTGAAACAGAACCTTCCACAAGACCTCCAGCCAACAAGGGCACCGACGCCGGCAAGCCTTCCACCTGGCCTCCCAGGTCATCCACGGCAAGGAGCGGCCCGCTATGGCCTAGCCCAAGGACTTGCTGAGAGATTGGGCCACACCCAACTGAAGGCCCACAACCCGACTCCAACGAGCCCATACCAATCTGCCCCAGACCAGTGTCGGAGCCTGCTTTCGAGCCCACCTCCAGCTTGAAACCACACACCAAACAACTGAGTTGGCGAGGGGGGCTCCACCAAGTTCACCGAGGGAACTCGCATCGCTGCATCGTAGTTGTCAGGTGGCGCCATGGAAAGCCCAACCAACTTTTGCCTTTGCATGGCACCCCCATCTCCCGGAGCTTTACGCACCTCTAGAGTGCCTGCCACTGTCTTCTTCGGCAAACTAGACTGCACCATCTCAACAAATGAGATACCTTTCTTAACCGTAGAAACCACAGGCCCCGCCTGCTTGCGGCGAAGCTCGCTGATGACCGAGATAAGCTCTTCACAGATCGTAACAAAAGACTTCCACCCAACGCCGGACGGCCCCTCCGGAATCATCACAACCCCACGACGGTGTCTCCCCAAATTCTACCAGAGCTACGTACCTCCCACTCTTATTCGAGCATCGCTGGGCAAGGAATGCGCGTGAGGATTCGTTAAACTTCTCGAAGAAATCCTTGGAATCCCCGGACTCCACAAGTTTTCCAAAAATGTTTGTCAACCAAACCACCCATATCTTCCAACGCGAATAGAGTTTTGCACCTGTCTGCTGCGCTCAGTCACCGTGACAAGACCACACAAATTCACTGAGAATTGAAACGTCTTAGCCTCGATAACCAAACTACGAAAGAACGCCATCTCTCCTTCACCGGAACTCTTATTATAGTGTCTGTTGTCCTGTGGGCATTAGGTCTCTCAAATGTGGTTCGAGATTGCTATGTTAAAGGTGGAAGTTGACTGTAAAGCAGTCCACAATCAGCCCTTAAACCAAATTTCATAAAGTAAGAATAGGGATAGGAATTTCTAAACAACATTATACAAAAAAAAAAGGCACAAACACCGTGCTCGGTAGATTCCGATTAGCTGGGATTATCAACTTCTTCAGTCCACCTCATTTTTATAGCAGCGGAGTATAAGGAACAAACAAAGGATACATATAGAATGAGAAAATGGTGAGTGTCGTAAAACCAACATGAAAATTGAATGTTGGACCAGCACAAAGAATGTTGAATATAAAGGTCTCTATAACTAAGAGAACTTTCTAAAGCTTTTGAAGTGTTGATATCTTCTATCCTATTAGCTTTTTACCTTGTCTACCTCCTGCATACTTAATTATTGTCTACGCAATATACGTTTGATTAATGAACCTCTCACTGTCAACAACACATTTACTATTACAAAAAGTAACTGCATCAAATGAGAATAGGAAAGTCGAGCAAAGCAAAATCACACAAGGAAATGCAGAAGAAGCCAGCTAAGAAATGAAACAAGAGTTTTTAATATCAGTATACAGAAAAGAGTGGACCCGATTTGCATCCACATCCAGCCTTCTTCCTTGGGAAAGCAGCAGCAGGATGGAGAAGTCAAAATTTTATGAATCTTCAAATACCACAACTTCGGAGAGAAATAAGGTAGCAACTTATTATGCTCCACCACTAAACAAACCATAATACTCCAATTGACCTTTTCAATTTGCAACAAAACAGACCAAATAATAGAAATTATTTTACCATCACGCTAACCTGATTTGTTGTTAGCTACACTCTCCCTACTCATGTTTGATGCTCTCTGCTGGGAAATCACCTGCCCACCAACCACATTTGCAAACATTGTTGCCGATTCTTTGTGCTCCTTGGTGAGACCAACATATAACATATCATCCAACCTCTTCTGCAAGATTTAGAAGCATCTAACATGATATGCAACCATAAGGAAAAAAACAAAAAGAAAACACAATATCAGACAAAACAGTATTATGGCCAGATATTATCCATAATTTAGAAAGCTGCTTGCTCTCACTTTTGCAACCTGAAGGACGTGTTCACCAAGAATCTTATTCTTCTGTACGCAATGGCGCACCTCATGTGCTTCCTCTATATAAGAGTTGTTTGTCAATCCTGCAACCTGTTAATGAAAGCAGTCAGCCACATATACAAAGGTAATACACATGGCAAACTAATTTCATAAATTGCACGATCCATAGCCCCAGGGGAACCCACATCTACTAGTAGCAACTCAACTAATTCCAAGCAATCCATAACTACTAGTTCAAACAGTCTTTTTTCCTTCACTCATCTGTTTGAAACACACAGAAAGATTAAGTGCACAAATTCCAGAAGCACACTACCCTAACCTTTCATCTACAGAAACCTCAATTTATTCCATACCATACTACCCACGATAAGTTTTATTCATCCACAAACCAAAAAAAAAATAGAACAGCTCCATAATGCAAATAAGAAAAAGGCTGAAGTACCTGGAATGTTGCGCCATTGTGGACGATATCATGAGCTATGGGGTTGCTGATGTATTCATGTAATGGCATAACCATATCCCCCATGTCATACGGATCTTTGCTATAAATTTCAGCTGAGCCCTTTTGTCTTCTAGCATCTCTCTACCCAAATGAGTAAAAACACAAGTTATATATGTAACGAGGAGAAATGCTGCAGCCATCTCAAGACTCAAATAATAATAAGTGTGTTCGCCTATTATCCTGCAGTCCAAAGAACAACACTCCACTTCTGATCATCTTGGACCATAGTAAAAAATGTTCACGTGTCCAAGCAAAGGATTTAGAGCATGGGGGAGGAGGAAGGGGGGAGTACTTTCCAACACAAATGGCAAAGCAACTTCACCTTAGAGATTATTCTCAAACTATACATCTGTATACAAGAGATTATGAGCAAGGAATCGTGCATTTTCTAAAGGTTGTTTTGGGATAATACATTTGCATACCTCGGGGCCATAAAAATTGCCTTTGAGAACACTTGAATCTTCATGAATTTCAATAACACGGTACATTTAACTTCAAAGTCAGCCATGCATGCAGCATTGGGGCTGAACACTTAATTCTCAGATTATCAAACACCTTGTTAAATCACCTACATAAGAGGATGTTACGATGCCGCTTTGGCTCACAGTCAGAAAAAAGGAGAGAGATGACCCACCCCTTCCTTATGCACATCCATGTACATAGCCACACACAAAGGTGTACAATCCGGTCAAAATCTATGGTTCTTTAAGTTCATTTATTGTAGGTTCTCTT
Organism: Myrica gale; assembly: GCA_963930655.1. Classification (NCBI taxonomy): domain Eukaryota; kingdom Viridiplantae; phylum Streptophyta; class Magnoliopsida; order Fagales; family Myricaceae; genus Myrica; species Myrica gale. Next base: position 11,578,449 of record OZ005618.1, read on the forward strand.
ACTTTCTCTATTCACTCGAAAATGCCAAGGGAGAGGGGGAACAAATGGCTCAGGAATCAACTAGTTGCAAGCAGACTCATGAAGTTGCTACTTGGATTATCGTACAATAAGAGGAGCCACATCATAAAAAGCATGCTAACTGCTCAATCGCTCATCACAAAAGCTTGCCATCAACAACCTAGATCATGTTCGTTTTGTGAATTATTTTAGGATTCCGATCCTAATTCGTTCATGTTCAGCAAATAGCAGCTATAGTTAAGGATTCGGCATAAAACTTTCCAATTATGTCCTGCAGAAATTGATGTTCAATGACTAAAAGCCCCTCCAGCAAAACGTAAAGAGCAGAAAAAACAAATGGTAAAATGGGGTTATGAAGGGCGATTTGGTTATTTTCCCCCTCTCCTGCATCCGGCCTGCAGCAAAGTTGTCTTGTCTCCTGCCATGTCCCATGTGTTGTCCCCTGCGCCAGCTGCCTTTCGTTGCATTGTTTTGTCGTTTTTTGCTTTTTTTTAATACCTTTTAAATATTCAAATTTTAATAAAAAATTAATCTTTTTTTATAAGCCAATATTATTAAGAAGAGAAAACAAGGAACACACAACAACGAAATCAACAGTAGAAGAGAATATACTGAAGAATCCTAACACAAGCAAACTAGACACCTAAGAAAAACGGGAAACCAGAGAAGGGATCCACAAGCCACCCCAGGAGCCAACAAGACTCTCCCAAGAGACAAAAGCACCCTCAACCCATTAGTCATCATTAATTTTTTTACACCTCAACAACTTCTACACAAACACCAATACAACTCTAACATCACCTAAAAATTCTCAAAACACTCTAAATCCTACAAAAAACTTCAAACCAAACATAACCCTAGTATTTACAATACAAACTCACTCTAAATGATTGCTTCCACAAGAAAATTAATTTATGCCTCTTCCGGAAAAAAAAACTCTCTAAAAATTCTTTTGAGACAAGAATCTCCATCCAACTATATAATACAAAGGACATGGACAGAAAGAATTAATATGGACTATATACTCCATGACAAAAGCCTTTAGTCAGACTACCAGCCATTCACATGTAACCCGAAATATGTCAAGAAGTAAAGGCAGACTATATAATAGCCTAAAACTATTAAAATGAAAATGGCAATTTAGCACCAGGGTCTGCAGTTTAGTATCAGTTGTATTCTCCTCTCTTCTTTTTGGGTTGGGGGTGGGGGCAGTTCAGGTTGGTTTTCTCACCCTAATCTATTGAAAGCTTGGGAACTTAAGAGTAGCAATAGAAAACCTAAAGAAGCAAATAGTATTTTTTTTTGGGGGGGGGGGAGTGGAGAAACTAACCCTAGCAAAGAGATCTTCTCTCATCCATGGAACTAAATACTTCCATGGCCATATATCCAGTGTACTAACTCCCTTCATCTTAGCCCGCAAGCGCCCAGCCATTTGTGTCGCAGATGTCAAGTTAGGATGCACCAAAAATCTAGCTCCAACCTCAACTGAAAATTCATAAGTACTGAAAACGCGGTCAACTGGATTCCTGAGTATTGTCACCACAGAAGTTCTTTGTCTGGGAAGTTTGGACATCATGCTATAGTCATCATGAGTAACCAACAACCTGCACTTTGGCTTGCTGCACAGGGTACAAAAGAAAACCAATTTGTAGTTAGTTGATAACAGAATATTATAGTTTTATAGTAGATATTCAGTAGCGTCTGTCAAGCTCACTTCATTTTGTTCCCCAAAATCTAGCATGATAATTAGTAGATACATGCTGACCTAGTGAAAGCAGCTGAGTAATATGTTAATGAATCCACCAGGTAGCTAAAACAAAGAAAATTCCTGTTCACAACAACTTATAATGAAACTTTCCCTCATGATAGATATGGTATAATGCCTGAAGACTCCTCCTTTCCTGTTTATACTCCTTTTCAAATAGTTGGTTCACCGTAAAAATAAAAATAATAAATTATTATAATCGAATAATTAAATTTTCGGCAAACCTTCCTCTTCTCCCCTAACTGAGATCCCAGAACCTTTCTACTAGTTGCTCTAAATACAAAGACCCGTCCGGTACAACTAAAACTCTCCAATTCCAGTAATCGTTCTAGCCTTTGTCCCTCAAACATAGCCTATCAAGTCCAGATCACTATAGCTTTCTTATCGAAAACCACAAAAAACATGCCAAGCTTTTATAAGAACAAAAAAGAAGAAAAATGTACCTTGGATCAAACCGCAGCTTGTCATAAGAACGGGGACATTCCAGAGATTTAGAGTACAATTTCTTCAAGAAGCTGCATATATAAAGTATACCACGAATCAGAAATTAATATGTTTGTCAAAAGCCTATGGTCAACCTTTAGGTATCTGAACAATGCCCGTATGGCATTACCAATGGAAATATGTTCTGCCTCCGGTTCTGGGGACATGGAGAAAAAAAAGTAAATCCTGTAATTTGCGTCTGTCTCCCTTGATTTGTGGATCCAACGAAGACAATGCCCACTTTTTTACAACTCTTTCACAATGCCCGAAATCACTCTTGATAGTAGAGGCATTCACGAGTACTGGAACTTGGACAATGTTAAGAAAACCAGTCAGAAACCAGCAGAGCCGTAGTGGCTAAGTTAAAAAGAAAAACTAGGAAGAGAGTAAAAAGAGGGGAAGAAAAAAGGAGTCATATTCTATTGAAAAAAATAGACATAAAGGGGAAACAAAAGGCAATGAAACCCAAAAAATTACAATTCCTTGTGGATGAACTTCACCTTAAACCATACGCACCTAAACCACTAAAATTAGTATTAGGAAGAATACAAAAACCATCACAACTGAATAAGTCTGGCAAGCGAAACAGGAAAGGAAAGAAACCAAAAAAGGAGGGAAAGAAAAACCTCTTAGCCGAAATAAATATATAACCAGTTCCAGCAAAAGAATGAAGTAAGAGGAAAAGCATAAAAAAGAGATGGAAGGAGGAAATCGAATCCTGGTGAGTGGTGATACGTACCCAAGCCCAGGAACATCAGCAACATGGAGAACTTAAGAGCAGGATCCATCCTTCTCCAACCACTTATAACCGAATACCTTAAGCCACAACGGTACAATCAGAACAAACACTTAAATGCCATTATGGATGAAAAGGTTGCACAAGAGGAAAACTGTAAGGAACAGTAAAGTAGATGTTCCAATTTTCACTAATCCTAGACCAGAAAGCTTGTTATTTCATCGAAGGTCTCCTGTCTAGCTGATTAGACCAAAAATAATTTGCATTTGCCCTCTCGAGAACTTGCCGTTGAATTATTTTTCTTCCAAAGAAACACAACCAAGAAGCAAATTTCTAAAAGTGATCAAAATCTGCACGGAAATCCAAAACTTTTCAGACAAAATTCACTAGCAATTTTCGAACTTATCAGGAAGTGGAAATTGTTGAGCATTGATTGAACTGATTGATATAGGTATTCAAAAACGCATCGAAAACCCTAACGGGACCAAACGACAAGAACAGAGCCGAAATTCAAACACGTCGACTCGAGGAACCGAGACATACCTTAATCACCAACAAAAAGAGAACAGAATTCGACGATGGCCTACCTGTACCGACTTTCGGGGATCTCGTGCACATAAATCCCTTGGACAAACGGACAGCCTTCGCGATCAATGAGGCCCCACCCGAACTGCCAACCTTTTCGAACCTTCAGGGAGATCCTCTTCTTAAAAGTTTCCAAGCTCTAATTTTCTCCCCAGCCAAACTGAGGTGTTATTAGAGAAAAAAAAAGAAAAAGGAAAAGGAGCCTAGATTAGTAGATTTTCTGGCCCCGTCTATCGGGAACAGCCAGTTATAGAAGTGCGGGTGCTCTACTTCGTGAAGATGCGCCATTACAAGCACGGAATCAGAGGAGACCTGAATGGACCGAAAGGTCTACAGAACAAGGCAGCCTGGGGTCAATACTTACTGTACTTTACGGGGGCAAAATTGTAAAACTGTAGGTGTGACCAAGACGATCTTCGAGCTCGAAACGAATTTTTTTTGAAAAAACGTAATCCAATGTTTGCCGAAATATCATAGTGAAATGAACGCTTCTTTCCTTCTTGAGTAAGTTAGTTGGTAAAAATTTTAGAGAATATTTTTGAAATTTTTATGAAAAAAAAGTGTGTATGTATAAAAGTTAAAAATGTTGGAGTGTGTTTATTTTGGTGAGAATTTTCATATCCCGAATTATTGGGAAACCAAACATCACCCTTATTTGCAAAAACGAATTCCTCGGACAAGCATAAAGTCTGTTTCCCTATCCCAGACGACGCTTTTACTTTGACGTAGTGGTCTCCGGATTTTGGATTCAACGATTCGAGAAAGTAGCCGAAGACAAATATAAAAAGAAGCTGGAGATAAAGGTAGTGATTGTTCGTGGAAATCTTGGGGTAGTGGAAATGTTGGGGTTGATGAAAAAGTACAGATATTTTGTGAGAGTTGGTAAAAAAGTGAAAAGAGAGAAAATTTGAGTGAATACTTTAATAACAAAGAATTGTTTAATGTAAAAAAATATTAATTTATAAATTTTTATAATATGCCCGAAATGTTGGATGGGAAACAAACACCACAAAAGTTTTTAACCATTTTCCAATATTTATCGACTCCTTTTTAATTCGTATTTCAATAGCGTAAGAAACAAAAATAAAATATTATAAAATTTACATTGTCAACTATTTGGTGTTGTTTGAGTGTAAAAATTTTGGGTATCGAGATTTGTGAAATATTATTGTTTGTGAAAAATAAATATATTTTATAGGAATTGGTGAAAAAGTGAGAAGAGAAGATTTTTAATAAATATTATAATAATAAAAAATTATTTAATGGTTTTTTTAATATTAACCTCAAATAATTGGGGCGGGTTCAAACAAATCCTTTATCTCAAACAACCAATTTATAGATAAAATTAAGTTGTAATTACTAAAATCTTCATTCCACAGAAAAAAATCAACAAACGAAAAGAAAATCAAAGTGGCAAAATATATATATTTATATAATTTCCATTAAATTGCTTACTTCCACCGGAAGCACAACGGTATACACGATATAGTAACCACCAAGATGCTGGCCTTAATCCCAACCAAAATTTGAATCACAGTAATCTTATTATACTAGTGGTTTCATAGTGAGTTTAAGTTTTAGTGTAATTTGGCCTGACTTGATGATGGTCCATCCCTAAATATCTTTTTTATTCAGAAAAAAAAAATTATACAAACCACAAACGGGAACACCGAAACACACTACCCCTCTCTCTCTTCTCTCTTGTAAGCTCTCTTTTATCAACAAAATGTGTGAGTAGTAACTTGTGTTACGATCCTTGTGCATGATCCCTCTCCCTTATTCCTCAAGTGCTAGATTCTAACCGTATACATGTGTTGATAACGGTTAGAAGGGTGAGAAACTATATACTACCCAGGGATCTCCTGTTGGGGTCCACACCCATAAGAGATAGATTTGGAATAGAAGTAGACTTATAGTGGAAGTCTACTTGCTCCCTACTTCTAGTTTATCTAGGATTCTCTTAGGGTTTTCTCTGTGTATTTTTCCCTATAAATAAGAGGCTTATGTTATAGGAGAAGAGGCACGTGAGCACGTGAGAGCGTGTACATTGGGCAGAGAGAGAGGAAGAGAAAGAGGGTGGTGTGACTATTGTATTGGGGCGGGCAGAGTTATTTTCTTAAGCTTTCTTAATAAAATTGCTCTGGGTGGACGTAGGCTGGATTGGGGCCGAACCACGTAAATCTGGTGTTCCTTTCTTTGAATTTTCGTGATGCTTTTCCCAACAAGTGGTATCAGAGCCTGGTTCAAGGTGCCAGAGTAGTTTTTCGGGAGAAGCGGAGAAGGTCCAACAATTAAAAGTGGTCCGATCTGAGATTGGAGAGCACCAGCCTGCAGAGGAGATCGAGACGAAGCCGTTGGTCGAAACCGTGTTGTCAGAATCGCCGGGACGCGCCGCAGGAAGTAGAAAAAGCGCCGTCACGCGCCGAGCAGAGCCAGGGCGAGTGGGCTTCACTCTCTCCATGCGCCACACGCGCCAGCGACAAGAGACTGCCACGTGTCCTGTGACGTCAGCATCCACGTCATCGTCACGTCAGCAGTGGGTCCAGGAGATCTGCGTAGCAGTGCCACGTCATCCGCCACGTCAGCAGGGGACCGGGGTCGGCGTGCCACGTCATCATAGAATATTCCGGGGGAATATTTTGGTTTTTTTTGTTTGTTCAGTGTGGTTTTTTGGCTGGTTCAGGGGCTTTTAAGCCGGTTTTCGAGCAGGTCAGACTGATTCTTAAGGTTTTAGGTCATCCCGGATCCATTGGTACAGTCAGAATTTTGAAATTCGGCCTCCATCAGTGTGAATTAAGATGGCGGAGAGTATGATTACCTGTTTGATGATATTGACTGCTGCAAACTACATGAACTGGAAGCCATAGATGGAGGATATCCTTTATGGGAATGATATGTATGATCCATTGGAGAACAAGGGAAAGAAACCGGAGGGGATTGACGAAGCAAAGTGGAAGAAGATCAACAGAAAGGTTATAGGCCGGTTGATTGTTGACTTCGTATAGAAAACGAAGGTGCTTGGTACCAGCCGGAGGAGATGCAAGAGCAGGGGGAGATACTGTTCTACATGAGTCCGGCTGTACAAGCAGGGGATGCGGGCACCCTATGCGGGGGTGCAGGACACTCGGATGAGAGTGTGGTCGTCTGGTGACAAGGACGAGGTTGGAGTGCTAGTAGAATAAGGTTGCAAGGGGTGGTGAGCAAAGGGAGCAACAGACACCAAGTTGCAGGAAATTTCTACTGATGGAAACCCTGGAAGCACTCAACCAAAAGATGTCAAGAACAAATTCTTCTCTTATGGTTATAGAGGGGGAGATTTGTTGGGGTTCACACCCATAAGAGATAGACTTGGAATAGAAGTAGACTTATAGTGGAAGTCTACTTGCTCCCTACTTCTAGTTTATCTAGGATTCTCTTAGGGTTTTCTCTTTGTATTTTTCCCTATAAATAAGAGGCTTATTTTATAGGAGAAGAGGCACGTGAGCACGTGAGAGCGTGTACATTGGGCAGAGAGAGAGGAAGAGAAAGAGGGTGGTGTGACTATTGTATTGGGGCGGGCAGAGTTATTTTCTTAAGCTTTCTTAATAAAATTGCTCTGGGGTGGACGTAGGCCGGATTGGGGCCGAACCACGTAAATCTGATGTTCTTTTCTTTGAATTTTCGTGACGCTTTTCCCAACATCTCCTGAAGGAGAAACATCTGCCAGTACTAGTACACCAGCAGAGCGGAGTCAACCGAGAATTGACCTGGAGGTCCGTCCATCAGTGGAGCCTGTGCCGCATAGTAGCCGTGTTTGCCAGGAGGGCATTGAGGCGAATAGGCAAGGAGGCATAATTGGACTTGGTGATCGGTGACAAGGAGGGTGATAGTGCGGAAGCAGAGTGGACCATAATCTCCTGCAATGTTAGTGCGAAGAAAATAACCAAAGTTCTTGTTATCAGTTCCTAACAATAAATTCCTGAGAAGCAAAGCAACATAAATAACAAATTTAGTGATTGCACTCTTTACCGCAAGGTATTCCTTTTCGTTGGAATGGTAGTTTAATTCACTACCTTTGAATGAACCACTTGTGTATCTACACAGTCGTTCTTCATAATTACCTTCTGGGTTTATTACCCGTGCTTTCAATACTGCTCCCCAATACTCATTGGAAGCATCTGTTTCAATGATCATCTGATCATTTGGATGTGGATGGTATAGGTCTGGTAACTCTTTCGCCTTAGATTTTCGTTGGAATGTTTGCAAACTTATTGTTTGTTGTTTCACCTTAAATTTTTCATTACAAAATTTTAGTTTTCAAACGTAACTAATTAAAAAATTTTGGTCAAAATAATAATAATAATAAATTAAATTTTAAAATAATATTCTCTCTCGTCAAATTATTATTATTTATTATAATAAATATGAAAAAATCAATAAAATCATATCTCTTCATTATTTTATCAATTCCTATAAAATTCAACTTTTTCACTATTTTTTTCTTTCTCAAAATCTAATAAACCTTTAATTTTTACAACATTCCTAAATTTTGTATAAAATTTTGATTTGCAAAGATGCAATAAAAGTAAAGAAGTATTCATCTGGTTTCTAGCGGAATAGAATTATAAGAAGAATAGATAATTTTTTTCGGTATAACAAAATGCGGTCCTGTCCGATCCACTTAAGTGGTCTAGATCGGTTTCATTTTTTTCATCTTTTAATTTTTTTAAGTTAATTTCGAAGGGGAAGTACATATAAAAATATAGAGTTTTAATTTAGATTAAAACTAAATTTTTTAAATTTATTATTTGTATTAAAAATTACAATGGGATTCGATCCGATTTTGTTCCGCCTACTCAGTTGAATTGCATGAATTGAGTGAAACTCAATTATTTTATTTTATGATTTTTATTTGCAATGTTTTTTCCGCTTGGGAAATGTCGGGACTAGTGCTTTTACTTCACTTTGCCCTTTGGGAATGGCGTTGGATTATTGTGCATTGACAAGAGTGTCCTCCAGACAGTGGGTGTTGAGGGCGGTTTTTTAAAAAACGTTGCAGTGCGACACAGATGTCGCTGTCGGTGGTTGACGTTGTGGAATGTGGGTCCTTCTGCTGTTTTTGGTGGGCCGGCTGTACAAGTTCATGGGGTTCGAAACTTCGACGACCTATATATATATATATAGTTCCACTGTCGTTGAAAATTCATTTCGTTTTCTTCTCAGCTGTTAATTTTTCATTACTTATATATATATATATATATATATTAGCATCAAACACAGTACAAAAGGAGGAGGGATAAAGAGCTCCAACAACTACTCTATTTAGAAAAGAATATAGTGCAATCAATACATTACAAAGTAATTTAAAATACAAAAGAGTGGTAATTGAGGTGTCATTGTCGTCAAGAAAAGAGCTGCCACAAGAGAGGTGTCTATGGAGAAGAATACAAATCATTGACTACAAAATTCATAGAACATGTGATTTGCATAGATGAAGAATATGTAGTACCATCAAAATTATATCTGATTTGTAGTTGGATAAACTGTAATGTGATCGATCAGTCTTGATGGAGGTGGAATCCATTGTTGCACCTTGATGGAAGCTAATCCGATGTAGTATGTGCTAGCCCATAGCATATAGTATGTACCCCTATTGAAGGTTCATAAAAGATCTTGACATCTATGCTTTATTGGGTAAAGATACCTACGTCAGAATTCATGATTATTCTTTGTTTATTTACTGATGACGGACAAAAAGGTAGAAGAGAAAAGGAAAAGGTAGTCGATTCGAGTCGTCCAGGAGGAGACCAATTTTGACAACGCCGACCTTTGATAAATAGTGAAAAGGGAGTATAACTAAAGAAAGGAGAAGACATAAGAGGTACACACAATTCTCTCTCTCACACTCTCACTAATAACAAAAACAGAAAGAAAAGATATGAGACAATGGCGACTGACAATGACTTCGGAGAAATCCTCCTACGAGAAGGACTCTGAGTTATAGTGTGTTTATTTTGTTTGCAGGATGAAGGAAAAAGAACTCGAACCTTTCAACTCATCCCAAGTGCTTAAATTTAACTATAGCTCTTTCGGACTTTTGGTTCAGTGAATTTCTATGATAGACTGGTTAAAAATAACTTCACCAAGTCTAGACCACTCAAGTAGATCTCCACTCAGTGTTGAATAAAAAGAGAAAACAAAAGAGGAATAGTAAAAGAAGAAAAAGGAGAGAGGGGAAAACAAACAAAAAAGAAAGAAAATAGATGGAGAATGAGAGAGAAATAAAAAGATGAGAGACGAGGAAGAAGATGATGTGAAAAGAAAGAAAAATAACAAAAGAGAGAAGAAGAGTAAGAAAAAAGAAATTCTTTAGGTAGGGAGAAAATTGAATAGAATGAGAAGTTTTTGAGAGGACAAATTAGGAAGTAGGAAGGCAGAGCTTCTCTCTAAAAACTAGAGGCAGAAGAGTCATCTATTTCAATTCTCACGTTAACTTTTCATTACTTACCCATTAAGTGGATTAGGTGCACATATTTTGGATTCAATTTATTCATGAGAATAGACCAAAGCCAATTTAACTGCATACTATAGAAGTAATGGGTTCCACACTAGCCTCGCAAGAGTTTACTTGGCGATTAAGTAGGTCCACTCTGTCGGGGCTTGCAGTATAGAATTTCGTTCGTTCCTCAAAAAATATAAGCATGAAATGATAATCTATTTATTGGATTAATCCACACACCATCTGTTCAACCTACTGTATAGAATTTCTCAGTTATCCAAAAATATATTTCATTATTGAGAAAAAAAAAGGGTATTCTTGGAGTAACTCACACGCCATCTTCAAAATGTCTAGCTTTTTAAAAAATGGTGGAGTCTTATAAAGAGTACGAACTGGGTGGATCTCTTTCCTCTTTCCCTTGATTAACCAAGAGAAAAAAAAAATGACAATCCACTTTGGACGAGAGTTCCATCTCTCTCGTCAGTCTATCTGAGAGCTACTTGAAAAGTCATCTAATTTTATCAGCTGTGTTCAACAGGTAAAAAAAACTTATAAGTTGTGAACAATGTGTCTAACTCATATGAAAAGTTTCACTTCAATCAGTTTTTACTTAACGAAAATGACTCATATTTTATATTTTTCAACAAGGGTAATGTCATAATACGCCCATTAATTCTAGGTCAAAATCAATTATCTAGGAGGGGTATTTTAATCATTTTGTATGTTTTTCTGTCCTAAATCAAATGGGGGCGATAATTGATCAGGCTAAAAACATAAGGAGCGCAAATCGCTATTTTAAAACTTACGAGCGCAAGATTGATTTTGACCTATAATTAGGAGGCATACTATGACATTACCCTTCTAAATTTAAAAATGAGAAAGCATTAGTTTATGCCTTATAAGTATGAGCAAAAATCAAATTATACCCAATCACTTTTAATTTATTTTTTGACGGTCCATAAGTTTTAAAAAGACATCAATCCCCACCCTCCATTTAATTTGGTCGTTAAACTACCTAAAAAATAATCGAAATGCCCATTTAAGATAAAATTACTAAAATTATTTAAAAATAATAATACATAAATAAAACGAAAAAAAAATTGTCCTTCCACTATTGGGGTGCGTAATTCTTTAGTGGTTTGGAGACGACGGTGGTTCGAGTCGAGCTTGAGGGGTGGATGTAGGCGGGTTTGCCGAACCACCTAAAAATCACGTGTTTACTTCTCTATTCATACTCTTTACTTTTAGCATTTATTTATACTTGTTGCATATATATACTTATGCTAAAGTAGTTTTTAGTTGCAAACACGATTTTGGAGAGTTAAAAGTAAAAAGTTTTAGAAAACCAATTCACCCCCTCTTGGGTTGCCTTAATCCTTAGACTCGCAATCAGTTGGTATTGGGTTTGTCTTTGTTGAACCAACGCTGAATTTGACATGGACTTGTTGAAGACTATTGCTAAGAGAAAGAAAAGGTGACATTTTATTAGTATACTGTTGGAGGAATGTTCATCATAGACAAAGCATCTAGGCCACACTCTGATACCAGATGATAGAACCCTAGGGTTCTACGAGTAAATGAAAATTGAAAGGGTTGATCTCTTTAAGGGGATTGGGCCTCCAATTGAGCTAGTTTTAATCTCCATGAGCTATATGTAAAAATCTCCATATCTTTTGATTTAATTTCAAGAGTATGCTGTTGTTTGGAGTCCCGTTGCGTCTCAGTAACGCTGCCCACATTGTGTATATTGGCCGGTTTTGGGTTCCAGAGTAATTTTTATGCTGTCTAGACTAGATGTTATCTATGAGAAACCTTAGCCATCAGATTACTGGAGATTCATATTCTGTTTACTGCCTGTTATTTGCTGCCAGCAATAGAAATATGACTCAAATATTGAGATGCAAACCTCAAACTCATGCGGGTTGCAGTTCTGTTAGACAGTTTTTTAGCTTCTCTTTCACCCACCTGGACACATACAATGTTGTCTTGGGTTTACACAAGAAGTTGACCCTTCAACCAAAGTTTTCATCGACAATGGCCGGTAGGATTTTGGTCCAGGCACGAGACCCAGCTAAACTAAGAATGGATATACAAAATGCAATTGACGAACGTAGGTTTAATGATACACGGAAGTTTTACTAATAGCATATACAGATGGAAGGCTTTCCTAGGAAATCTGTGGTGAGCAATCTTCTAATGTTTTGCTTATGAGTAATTTTTTAACCAACTTAGAAAATAAATATTTTATTTTTTGTAAAATATTTTAATTTCGTTTTATCATGAATATATCATTAGCTTCGCTCCTCTTAGAGTTAAGTACATATGATATATTTGTGTGCTTTTTTCGAAGCTTAGAAACTAATTCAAATACATTTTCAGATTTGGTTGTTGTTCCTAATTGGGGGTTGATAGGTGAGTTGCTCATAAGAAATTGCTCTGGAACAGATCAGTGGTATTTTGATTCTCGAATATTAATTACTATTATTATTGTTTGTTGGTTTCTGTTGGAGATTAGAGTCTATGGTATTTGTTAGAAGGTGGAGAGCAGGGCTAACTATTACTTGTTGTTAGTTCTGTGGAGTTTATTAGAGATTGGAGGGGTAACTGTTATCTGTTGTTAGTTTTGTGATTTTTGTTGGAGATTGGAGGACAAGGTTTGTGTTGTTTAATGTTTAATGTTTGTTTGTTGGTATATGTTTATCTTTATTTTTATTTAACTTTTGAGACCACTTCCTGGTGGATACCTCTACACTGACGTTTGAGGTCTAACCTGAGGTGAAACGAAGCTAGTCCTCTTTACGGAGGGATCTCTAAGTTGAATAGTGATTATTTAATGTTAGTTTTATTGGTTAATGTTAATTTTTTTATTTATGTTAGATTATAACAAAATCTTGATAACATGTGATGAACATTAAAATGATACATTTCATATAGTTTTATTGATAGCTTTTTTGTTGCATTTCATATAGTTTTTATTAGTGCTCATGGAAAAGAGTTGGATGAACAAGAAACGCTGGACAAGAGAATATGTATTGGGAGTCAATGAGTTTCTAAGTTTTGCATCTAAGAGTATGGGTAGTGATGGGAGAATTTGTTGTCCTTTGTGTAAAGTGCGTCAATTACTAGAGGTATAACATACGTACAGTACATGACCATTTGGTCCAATATGGGATGTCTGCAGGTTACAACTATTGGTTTGCGCATGGTGAATCGCAAGATAGGGCAGCATCTAGTAGTCCTTTTATTTTTGTTTAAGATAGTCAAATGTGTCAAACACCAACTGAGATGCATGAACTATTACATAAGGTATTTCCATGTGAACCGGAAAGAGAAGCTCATGATGTACGAGAAGAAAACGAATATCCTAATGATATGGCTTCAAAATTTTATGAAATGCTTAAAGATGCAGACGATCATTTGTATGAGGGGTGCCCAAAATTTAGTAAGATAACTGTTGTTGTACAATTATATCATTTGAAGTATATGTGAGGGTGGAGTAATACCTCTTTTACGTGGTTACTCCAAACACTGGGTGATATGCTTCCTGCGGGTTCTAAATTGCCAAATGATACTTATGAAGCTAAAAAGTATGTGAAAGAGTTAGGCCTTGGATATGAAAAGATCCTTGTTTGTCCAAATGGTTGTATGTTGTTCTAGAATGAGAATGAGAAGGTGGAAGTTTGCTCAAAGTGTGGAAGGGTAATGGGGAGAGAAATAATTTGTCACGGAATGAAGGTGGATCATCCAAGAGAAAACCGGCTAAGGTTTTGCGGTGGTTTCCTTTAAAGCAGCGATTACAAAGGCTATTCATGTCCTTAAAAACTGCTTCTCATATGAAATGACATCGTGATGGCCGAATAAATTATGGGTTGTTAAGGCATCCGACCGATGGTCTAGCTTGGAAGACATTTGATTCTCAGTATTCTGATATTGCTTCTGATCTCGTAATGTCAGGCTTGAGTTAGTGGCGGATGGTTTCAATCCTTTTGGAAACATGAGTACTAGTCATAGTACATGACCAGTGATATCGGTACCATATATAACTTGTCTCCTTGGATGTGAATGAAACGTTCATCTATAATGTTGTCGTTGCTTATTCCTGGACTCAAATCTTCTTCTTTCAAGATAGATGTATATCTAGAGCCCTTGATATTGGAGTTAAAAGAGTTGGGATGTTAGGTTAGATACTTATGACATTACTTCGAAAAATATGTTTAAGATGCGTGCGGCATTGATGTGGACAATTAACAATTTTCCTGCATATGGTGACCTCTTCGGATGGAGTACAAAATGACGTCTTGCATGTTCGTTGTATGTTTCAGACTTGTTCACAGTGGTAGGATAATGACAGGAAATTTTGCTACATGGGGCATAGACAATTCTTACCATTAAATCACAGGTGGAGAAGAGATCAAAGATCATTTGACGGTACTTATGAAATGGCTCCACCGCCCACTTTGCTGACCGATGATGACATTTTGAAGGAACTAGAGGGCATTGAACATTTTGAGTCAAGTGTATGGAAAAAACGAAGTATTTTCTTTACATTGTCTTATTGGAAGGATAATATGTTGCGCCATAATCTAGATGTGATGCATATAGAGAAGAACGTAGTTGACAACATTCTTGGTACATTGTTAAATGTGGACGAAAAGAAAAAAGATAACTATAAGACACGTCTTGACTTACAAAGCATGGGAATAAGACATGATCTTCATCTAAAGACCACTCCCGCAAGAAATGTGTATTTGCTTACAACTTACTTCTCAATGACTCGCGAGGAGAAAGAAGGCTTCCTAAAAGTGATAAAGAATGTGAAAGTGTCGGATGATTTTGCTTCGAATCTATCACGTTGTGTAAAGATTCAACAACGTAATATCATCGGTTTGAAGAGTCATGACTGTCACATCTTGATGCAACATTTGATGCCCATTTTCATACAGAGATTGTTAGTAAGTAATATTTGTTCCCCTTTAATAGAATTTTCATGTTTCTTTAGGGAAATTTGTTCCAAAAAATTATGATTAGAGGACCTAGATCAACTTGAGGCTCAAATTCCTATAACATTGTGTCAACTTGAAAGGATATTTCCACCTTCTTCTTTTTTACTGTTATGGTGCACTTGGTCGTACATCTAGTTGCAAAATGTAAGATGGGTGGACCGGTTCAACTTCGGTGGATGTATCATATAGAGAGGTAATATTTGTCACGCCTCGAACGCTAGCTAAACGATGCTTATGACAGCCGCGAGCATTCCCGGCATGGGACGCTCAAGCGTACTTACTACTATACTTGCAGCGGAAATGACATTGATGCTTCAATGTTAAAAAGAAGCCTTATAATGCTAGCATATAACGTACATAAGAACATACTTTCCATCGATAAGTCAAGGTAGTTAAAACATAGTCTCAAAATATCAACCAGTTTAAAACCTTAACTTACTAAGCCAAATAAAACCCATGACCACCACATCACGGAGGCTCATGCCGGCTTTTACAAAAATAGCTAGATCTTCTCTAACGTTAGCAAACAAGAGAGACATTTCATCAACCCTTCTCCTAGGGTTCAAGGTCCTCTTCTTAAGATTCCACCTCTGGAACATCATCTGGAATGATACAATTTAAAACTGTGAGTCGAAAGACTCAGTAAGGAATTATAGCTAAAAACATGGGTTTGAAATCGTAAGCATGCACTTGAACTTGAAATCATAGTCATGTAAACATAATGCGATGCATGCCTGATCATGAATCGTGATGCATGTATATGCCTCATGTCGCATATGCACATGCACTTGCTTTTGAAAACATCATTCGTACTTATAAAGCTCTTGCTTTGGAAAATCTTATGGGCTACTTGAGCTCCATTTACCCCAGGCATCAGGGTTGTGCGTTCCCGTTGGAACTGTCCCCTATTTCCCTTGTGGACCTTACATATGGTCGAGCTAGCACACCTTCTCAATGTCCTTCAGTGGCTAGACACGACTCTTGGAGGTTCACACCTTCTTGCAAGCATCCTTCAGTGTGATTGCACATACCTCCCGGACTACCCATCCTTCTTGCAAGCATCCTTCGGTATGGGTGTCCTAGGTGACATCCACCCTTCTCGTAAACGTCCTTCGGTATGGATGCACCTTCTTGACTTGGTACGGTACCGACCGACTTGGGTTCGTTAATTAACTTGTCATAAAGTAGCATAAAAATGGTACTTCCATTTGCATAAAAATGTCTCATTTCTAATGAGGAAAATGAATGCAAATGATCATGATGCATTCATGTCGTGCTTGATAGTGTCATGCTTGATATATCATACTTGATATGCTTATTCATAAACATTCTTCATGCAGTGTATCATTCCAGTTTTGTAAAGGTTTTTCACTTACCTTTGCTTGCTTGAGTATCGAACGTCTCGTTACCTACAATGAGTCGTACTATTGTTATTCATAGGAAATTCATAGGTTTACTAAACGTATAGAGTAATCAATACATTACAATCATCCAAGGTATGACTTAAAATCTTTCCATGTCCTAGGCCTTCAATCTAGGATCCACTCAATATCAAGAGATAACTACAAATGCATCAAAACACACTCTCTATTCCAACTCTGAAATCTGCTTATGTAATTACCAGAAATCACAATAATCTTTCTAGCCCTCCAATTTCCAACAACCAAAACCGAATCTCTACATGTCACAACCAACATCCAAGGCTAACTTAACATTTCCTAGTAGCAACCATCCTCTTACCTTCCTCCCATTTTTTACAACCTCAACTCAAAGTTTACAACCAACCGTGGTTCCATGTTCATCACGTTAACACCATTGCGTTTACCCATTTCTCTTGGGCTTTACCAAACACCTAGTGTATATTATTGGTCCTCTTGCCTATTTTTCTCCAGATCTGAACCTATCTCTCACACTTAGGGCTTAGTGGTTCTCAATATGACTAGCATACATACAACCTAATGCACCAACCCCTGAGTTCGGCCATACTTGCTAGATTTAGGTTTCAATCCTCTCTTAGGCCTTTTATCAAACACCTAGAGCACCAAACCAATTCTCAAGAACCCTAATTTCGGATTCAACCATTTGTTCCCATGTTCTCATGTAAAAATTTATGCTACACTTAAACACTTACAAGATCTACCTTGAACATGCATAGATCCACACTAAACATCCATGAAGCACAAGGAGAAAAACTACTTAGACAACCCACCATCAAACCACAACCAAACAACAAGAGAAAACAAGAACACCGCCAAACCACAACCAATCAACAACCCACAACCAACCCACAAGAGAAAACAATAAGGAAATAGAGACAGAGAGAGAGAGAGAGTAGGATGATTTTCGGCCAGCAAGGATTTGTAGCTTGCTTCTCTCCTCTCCCTCCTTCTTTTCTTCTCCTTTCTCCTTCTCCTTCTTCTCCTTCTTCCTTCTTCGGGTGGGTGATTTAGGGCAAGGGAAAACGAAAAGGCTGAAATGAGAGGGGAAAAATGAAGTGTTCGGCAAAGGGGGAGAGAGTAATAGACGTGAAAATGGTTGGGGAAAAGACAAGTTTGCCCTCCCCCTTCTTCATGAATTCCACCTCACGTATTTTCAATCCGGTAAAATTTCGGAATGTAGTTATATGTGTCGACACCATCACTTAAGGTGTCGACACTTACAACACATTTAGTAAGATGTGTCGACACCATCACTCAAGGTGTCGACACTTCCAACACTTAGCCAAAGTGGGAAAAATGTAAACTCTCGGGTTTTAGTTAGATGTGTCGACACCATCACTCAAGGTGTCGACACTTCCATCACTTGGTCAAAATCCACGGGAGTTCTGGAAAAAGGCGAACTCTCGGGTTTCAGTTGGATGTGTCGACACCATCACTCAAGGTGTCGACACTTCCATCACTTGGTCAAAATCCACGGGAGTTCTGGAAAAAGGCGAACTCTCGGGTATCGGTCTAATGTGTCGACACTATGACCCAAGGTGTCGACACTTACAACACTTGGTCAAAATTCACTTTGGGCTCCAGAAAAGGTAAACTTTCGGGTGTTAGTTTAATGTGTCGACACTATTCTCCAATGTGTCGACACTTACCTCAAAAATCACCAATTAAAACATACCTATATCCTGAGGAAAATCATAGCAAAATCTCTCTCCTTTACAACGACATAAGTAAATTCGGGATCTCACAATATTAGTTATAGAGATATGTTATGTAGGTTTCCTTGCACATGTGTTATTGTTTGAAATGTAATATTGTTGGTGTAGGTGCATGCATCGTTTCAAATCTTATGTTCGCAATACAGCCACACTTGAAGGCTCTATTGCTGAAGGATACATCGCAGATGAATGCCTAACTTTTTGTTTAAGATATTTAGAATCAGTTCCAACGATCTTTAATAGATCCCCAAGAAATGTAGACGACACTATGAGAGGAATCTCTTACGTTCGTCTTAATACAAAGGCGTGCATGCAAGCCCATCGATATGTCCTTTTTAATTGCGACGAGTTAGTCCAAATTTGCACGTAAGTGATGTTAGACATATATCTCTTCCACTGAGAATGTTTATATCCAATAGAATTAAGTTTTAGTTCTATTGTCCATGCAGAATGCATAAGGATAGATTGAAGGCAAGCAACCGTAGGAGTCGGCCCACATATTATTCATCGATAAGATGCATAGGGATGAATTTTTGACTGGTTTCAAGATTATGTATGTGTTATGTTTAAAATGTTTTGCATTCCTTGGTTACTTTAAAACTTATAAATAGTGTTAATTTTAAGTTGTTGTTTGAGGAAAATAGATTCAAAATATGGACGATGCAAGGAAGCGTGAACTTCCAAATAGGGTTCTATGGCTTGCTAAAGGTCCAAACCCCGAAGCTAGATCATTCAGCCAATACGTACAAAAGAGAATGAAATGGGCAGAACAACTCAAAATAGTGGAATTCATGTGACCGTTAAAGGGGGCACCATATATTACGGGCGAATATCAAGTATCATTGAGTTAAACTATTTTGATAAGGAACGTTTTATACTATTCAAATGTGACTGGATTGATACAACTATTGGTAGGGGATATAAAGTTGATGAGTTTGGATTCGAACTTGTTAATTTTTCGCGTTTAGTGCATACTGGAGAGCGATTAAGCGATGACCCATTCATCTTGACATCACAAGCATATCAAGTATACTACGTATTTGATGAAAGACATCCAAATTGGGAAGTAGTTGTCAAGACTAAACCAAGAGATGTGTTTGATGCTGGTAATGGTGAGATGTTTGATGACGAGGTGGATGACTATTGTGAGAATGAGCCTTACAATGTCAACATTGAGCAAGTCCCTGAGAATGTACAAGATGAGTTGACATGGTTTAGAAATGATGTGGAAGGAACAACACTAGATATACCTCAGGACGTACCTATGGTATGTGAATTTCACGATCTGTTTAGCAAGTCAATTATCTGTTTAGAAATTCAATTATCTCTCTGTTTAATACATTTCTTTTGGACATGCGTTACAATCTGGTTGAAATTATGCTATATTGGTCAGTGGTATTTTGATTTTCGAATATCAATTACTACAGTTTCTTGTGTAGATACAATGACGAGGAAGAGGTTCAGGACTATATCCTCATCATCACAACAACCTACTCCAGCTACACCATCATAGCAGCAAGCTACGCCACCTCACAACAAGCAACGCCACCATTGCAGCAAGCTTCGGTACCGTCATTCGAAGATGAACCTTCGAACGATGGCGAAACACTTGGTATGTTAATAACCAAAATAGTGATAATTTTAGAGTTATTTGTTTGTGAATTTAATTTCACATGTTAAATGTGCAGATAACACTCGAGTTCGTAAAACGCGTGGTGGGACGCGCATGACTGAGGTGTGGAATTTAAAAGAGCGCGGATAGATTCCCACCTAGTTCAATGGGAATGGGCAGCCTCTAGGGATTGAAGGAGGCATTTTTGCCCAATTCACGAGCAGTGTTGCCCGTGTTCCTAATCAAATCCCCCTAGATGTCGTAGATTGGCGTACAGTCCCTACGACAATAAAGGAGGATTGTTGGACTATTATGACGGTATACATTATTTTAAATAAGCACTTGAAATGCATTTATATAAGTTTAATAGTTTACGCACCTAACTCTTAGTGTATATTTTGCAGAAGCGATTTACAATCCCTGAGGGTCCATTGGGGGATGTAGTGAAACATTGGTTCCTCCAAGATCTGGGTGAAAATTGGAGGAACTACAAATGTAGTTTGAAGACTAAATATTTCAATGACGCCTTTACGCCTTAATATGTGAAAAGTACAGCTCCAACAAATGTTAATTTGGAGCAATTTTTCAAGTCAGTCGTTTTTTGGTATTCTGAAGCAGGACGGGTATGCCATTATTTCTTTATATTATGGATTTCATGAATATAGCTTATTATTAATTTATAATATCTTGGTATTAACGTAGCGTTGAAGTGAAGCCGAGAAACAAAGTCGATCATTGCAGACGTCGGTGCACACTGTAGGATCTCGGAGCTTTGCACGTCATGCTCATGAGATGGTACATAGTACTCAATTAGTTTGTTTACTTGTATAGTTGTTATTATTAGAATTCTTTTAAGTAATTTACAATTCCATCATTCTATATGGTGTTTGTGATGCAGGAAAAAGAGAAACAAGGTATAATTGATAGAGCAGAGCTGTATATAGTTGTCCATTAACGTTCTGACGGGTTCTTCTATGAATCCAGATGTAGCAGAGAAAATAGTATGTCACTATTATATCAATTTTGATTTGAATGTGCAAATGATCAATCATAATTTAACTGTATGTTCTATTCTTTCAGAGGCGAATGGAGGAGATTCAAGTGAATGATCCAACAATTTCACAAGCCTTGAGCCAATCTAGGATGGGTGGCAGCATCAGTTGGTCATCATCTGACCACTATGCACAAGTGATTGGTCTAGAACGACATGGTCGCATTCGCGGCGTTGGACTAGGACCAACTCCTTCATCTCATCCTACCAACACTAGCAGAATATCCACTCAGCCTGCATCCTCTAATAACGAGGAAATGTTGTTTATTCGGGATAAAATGAAGACTATAGAGTCTACAATTTCATCGCTTCAATCTACAATCCAAATGATGGCTAAAGACTGGGTAGAAATTTTAGTTACTTACCCTCACATAATCATTATCGATTATATTTATGTATTTTCCTAGTTAATTGTTTTTTTAACTTTTGTAGGAGCAACGTGAAAACCAAAATGTTGTCAATTCTAATCCAAACCGGGTTCCTCCATCAATTCATAGATCATCTCATGCAAGCCAGAAAACATTTCATGGCAAGATACTAACATAAATGATGACTGCAATTAATTTAATTTTAAGTGTGTACTGAGCTCTTGTGTTTGTATTTATTTATTTTTATCTTCGTTCATGTCATTGCTGTTTGTTAATTTTCCAATATTGCAATTGCAGACAATGTTGATGGTGAGGGTGATGCTGGTGGTAATATAGATGGTGCAGATAGTGTTGAAGCAGATGGTGCTAGTGCAGGTGCTGAAGTTGTTAATATTTAGACTACTGAAAAACTTTTAGAACTTATTTGTGTTTGTTGCAAAACTTGTAAGACGTGGTTATTTAGTCAATGATGAAATATATTTTGTTTTATTACAATTTTCTCTTTTTACATCAACCAATTAAAATCTGTAATAAAATTTGTATTACAGGAAAAAATAGAAAAAAATGTAGATTTTTACACATGTATCTATTACAACGTTTTTAATACTGATATAATAGTGTTCTAAAATGCTGGACGAAAATAAAAAATAAAACGCTGGCATAGACCTTTAGCAGCGCTTGCAAAACGCTATTATAGGTGTTTAAACGCATACCAAAATAGACCTACAACAACGTTTTAAACTGCCGCTAAAGACATATAACAGCGTTTTGTAAAATTGGTCTTTAGCGGTGTTTTACAAAACGCTGCAGTAGAGTGATCTATAACGGAGTTTTACAAACGATGTGAAAGACCTGTAGCGGCGTTTCTTGAAACGCTGCTAAAAACAAAATTCTTCTTCGGGTATTTAGCAGAGGTTGCCGACCACCGCTAAAGGTCAATTTTTTTGTAGTGAATAGCTCAGAAATTCATTTGAGAGAGAAATTTTATTTTTAATTTGAGACTCTCAAAAACTGTGCTAGATCTAAAGGAGGCAAAACGCTTGGACTACTTTTAATTCAAAGATCATTTCCGCTGCATTCTTGATTTTGATTCAAAGATCCTTTTCGCTCCATTCTCGCGCTCTAATACAACAAAGATTTTTTTGCACGCCATTAGATCTGGGATTTGACAATAGGTTGTGATGGTCAGTGAATGATGAAAATGAACTCGTTACCAAATGTTTCGTTCCCTTAAAAGCACACAATCTTTCTATTTATGAAAGTGAAGGGAGAGATGAGGTTTTTGGTTAGTTCTTGCCCATTGTTTATCTCCGGCAGTGTCAAAGCTATTGTTCTTAAGATGAGAGAAATGACTCTACAGGGCGTCTCCACGAGATTGGTTGTCGGTTTACTAATGAGAACCACTTGGCATCTAGTTTGTGAATGAGATTGTTTGCCCAATCCATATGCGAAGGTCTCTCACTTGAATTCCGATAGCTAAAGTGACCTTCAACAACGGAAGCTACATACGAGGTCAATTGTTGTTTCGATTGACAATAGAAGCCACAGAAGCTCTCAAATTCCTCGTTTGAATTCAAACAGCAACAAGAACATTCCTCTACAACTGAACCAACAAAGCAGAGGCCAACTTTGTAACATGATTTACCAATCTAAGTCAAACACGCGCGAATAAGTTCAAGCCCTGCAACTCTCTCCTCGATGTATACAGCTCAGACTCCATGTAATATTTCTTCATGAACAGCTCAGTTTGTACTCAGATTTCATTACAGCACCGGTAATGGAATATCTTTAAGAGGAATAAAGTCAACTAGTCGAAGGGAGCGCTTTTTGACAATCTAAAATTGTTTGTCCAACGTTAGCTTTCACCTTTTCGAACATAGTTGTGGACTATGCATTACATCACCTCGTTAGAAATATGTCTGGTCTATATAGTGAATTAATAATTATATGAATTAGAGATTTAATCAGTAATATTATTCTGATCCTGTCGGTTCATGTAGAATATAATATGGTAGAAGGAGATGAACAAATAATTGTTACCAACAAGTAATGTGAGTCCAAGTAACAACCCAAGAGATGGTGAATTGAGTTCTAATAAAAATTAAAGTCTTTTCAAAGATAAGACAAGATAAATATTCAAGGATAGTTTAGCACAACACAAGAACCACTAAAAGAGAGTAAGGGATAGAGAGATAACTTCAGAATTTTTAGGTGGTTAAACCAAGACTTACCTATGTCCACCCCAAAGTCTATTTTCTTCCTTAGAATTTCTCCACTATTTACCAATAGTAATCACAACTTAGCTTTCAGGTGCTAAGTAACCGTTACAATCGTTTTCTGAGGCCACGCTCAACTCTCACAACAAATCTCAATAACCTAAAGTGATATTTCTTCTATCCTCACGGGTAGACTCAAATGTATCTCCACACTCAAGTATTTTATAATAGATAAATAAATGAAATAATAAATAATGACTCTTTAAGCCAGATGTGCAATTGCAAAGCGCAACAATGAGCAAGAAGACGAGGTCAGCGCATGAAAGCAAGTGGCAACAGTCGCTTTCATGGGATCTAGGTTACTCAAGCTCTTTCTCTCTCTTTGGAGGCTAGGTTATAAAATGATGATGCAAGTTCTTGTCTTTTCTTTCTCCATATTGTACTATTTATAGTCCTCTAGACTTGTGTGGTCCCAAGATGCTTTTATTGTTCAGTTGAAAAGTTGTCCTAGACTTTTTAAATAAAAAATGTGAGCTAGCAATATTCCAAAAAAATCTACAAAATCGCAACATGTGTCGACACCATCATCCTTGTCTGGAATTCTGCAATCGGGTGTCTATGGCCTGTGTCGACACCATCAAAATTGCTCTCAAGTATCAGTTGCATGTGTCGACATCTGTTTTTCTATGTGTTGACACCATCATAGCAACTCTCGGGTGTGAGTGACATGTGTCGACACCTATATGTCAATGTGTCGATACCATCAAAACAACTCTCGCGTGTCAGTGGCATGTGTCGACACCATTATTGGTGAAGAAATTTTTCAGCAATTTGAAAGTGTCATTTTCACTCTAAACCATCTTCAAAAACCTACAATGAACACTATGGACATCTTAGCTTATGCAAAGATGTTATAGAATATGGAAAGGTAGAGAGAGAAGTTTTCAATCCTTTTTGGAAATCAATTGCAGTAAATTAGGATTAACATGATTTAGTACTGAAAACCTACAAAGTGATTTAATAGAGTTTGTTATCATCTATTAGCCCAATGTTGTTTTTACAAACAATCCATATTTGATTTTGATGATAACAAAAATTTTAAGTGCTTTGAAGACTTTTAGATTTTACTTTGTCAATCCACTATTTTCTAAGATATATTTCAAAGGATTGAGGTTATCTCACAAAAATATTTATAAATGCACTTGAACACCATTACACAAGTTGATAAGATCAATTTTTCATATTGTAGGTGTTTAAAGAAGTTTTGGAATGGATTGGACACTTTCAAGTTGCTAAAAACTCCCCAGCACTTATAAGTGTCAACACATTGAGTGATGATGTCGACACATTGCACTTACTCCAGATTGCAGGATTCATGGTGTCGACAACATTTTCAGACTAAGTGTTCAATGTGTCGACACATTGAACACAAGTGTCGACAAATTGCTAACCATGTGTCGACACATAGTGCGAAATTGCAGAAATCCTGGAACGATGTCAAATCATTCAAAATGGTTCAAAAAGTCATTTAAACCCCTTCAACGGCACTCTTGAGGGCTTTGATGACCGCTGAAGACCTATGGGCTATATATAGAAGGAGATAGAGAGAGAAAAAGGTGGACTTGCATCATTATTTAAAATCTACCTCCGATAGAGAGAGAAAGCAAGATCCAAAGATTTCATTTGCTGATTCCTCCAAGATCAAAGCTCCCATTGTTAAATCTTTTTCTCTTGCTCATCATTGACGACCTAGCCTCCAAAGAGAGAGATTTCTTGAAGAAGTGACAACACACTTGCCATCACTCTTGCCCTAACTTCTAGAGAGAGAAAGTTCCTTGAAGAAGAGAGAAGAACTCACCAACCAAAAAAGCTTGTGCTCAAACCTTTAAAACTTTAGCTTTCATTCAGATCTGGTTTTTATTTCTCAAAAGGGTATTTGTCAAATCTGCGTTTTTGTTGAAAAATAGGGTAAATTAATTTTTTAAACTCAATTCACCCCCTTCTTGGGTTGTTATTTAGATTTACATCATCAAAATAAAAAAAGGATTGTTCAAGAAATAACCTTGGGCTAACAAGAATTTCACAAATCAATTTCATCTTCTCAGAGGTCATTTGGATGGACATGATCACAATTAGTAAAAGCCTAATATTCGGAATAAAAGAATATATGTGAAATAATGAAAAAGAGTTTTTTATGTGATCTTCCAGCTGATATCTAAGATCCCTAACGATTCTATGCCATATCATAACGAGGTTTTATTTAAAAGGGCAAGCTATGAGATAGTCAGTTATATGTTGGTTATCAGAACTTGGAGAGAACCATGTGACGACTATGAGGCATGGAGAGAAAAGAAATAGAACAACTGGGCTACTAAGTTGTAAAATAAGACTCAAGTAGTGAGATCTATAATCTCAAAAATCAACAAAAATACTTCACAAGTCAACTTCACTTCTATCCTCCCACAGGTTTGAAAATATTGATTTAGTAGTCGTCGCATCGGAGCTACTATTTGAATGTTTGATACTTTGAAAGGATATGATCCCATAACGCGAGTACCAAAAGGCATCAATAACTTTGGAATATTTGATACTTCTGTGAAAGGATAAGCGCGAGTACAAAAAGGCACCAATGACTAGTTAGTTTTAACCTCTCGAGAAATTTGGTCCCTCTAGTGGTTAAAAATTCATTGATTGAAATTTTAAATTTTTTAAACTCAAATGACTATTTAGTTAAAAGGAATAAAACTTAGGGATTTAAAATTGAATTTTTTTTTTTTTTTTTTTCATTTTAAAAAAAAGAAAGCTAAATTCAAGAACTAAAATTTTAGTTTTAAAATCCAAGTATCTATTCCGAAAATTATGTAAAACCTAAGGACTAAAAAGGATTTATGGGAATATTGGCAGCAAAGGGAGAACATGAAAAAAACCAAAACAGCAATAGATAAGTTGTTTGTACTACACAAATCACAAACATAAATCAACGAATCAGCCCTAACAAGAAACGGCATCTTTTCTTATAAGGGTGTTTATAAATTTGTGTGATATTTACAGCAAAATAGGCAGCTATCAATTTTGATTGCTTTGATTCAATAAAAGAATTGAGTTTTATGCAAGTTTACAGGGCACAATGTCCTAGATTTCTACAATCTGATTTGAATGGGTTGCTTTTGAGGGGAGTATTGGGAGATAATCATTGGTTCACTAATACTGCTTTGGAGGCATCTAGATGGTTAAGAAGGCACGTTCCAAGAAGATACTCCGGGAGCTCCTCAGAAGTATTTCCCTGTCCATGAGAAATTGAGAGAGATTTAGGCAATAGAATGAAGAAATATGATTTGCATGGAAAGGAGATGTAAAAAAAGAGTAATGCTAACCAAGCATATAATTAATGAGCATAACTCATGTTCAATGGCATATATGATTCCCTGCTTGGCTGACCCCCCCCCCCCCCCCTCTAAGACCAAATCGCAGGATGTACAAAAGAAAAATAACTAGACTATAATTTATTTCAAATAATTTTTTCTTAATTCTGGACACCATAAATGCCCAAATTGACAGATAGACAAACTTCCGAAAAATTTACTGAAAAACTTGAGGTATCACAAAATGAGTAAAGGGCGAGGAACAATAAAGGGAACTTGGGTAAAAATTAAGAAGGATAATATGAAGGGGTTTGAATTTGCTCAAGTTCAGATGTAAGGGACCAAATCGACAGTAAACATAAACCCAGGTTCCGGATTCGCTTCAGCCAATGGGGGAAGAAAACCAAATAACAAAAAGTAGTAGTTTTACCTGTACCAAAAATGCCATCTCAATAACTAGATTGTTAAGGTATCCGAGAACAAGACTGACGACACCCCTTGCAACTGTCGATGACCCAATATCGATGCCAAGCTGAAATGGTTGTCATTTATTCAAGAAATTAGCACATGTTATAAGATGAAAACCATGTCATACAATTTCCACTTGGATCTCTCTACTCTGTTCTGTCAGATCCAGATGAATCACAACTACGCACAGAGTAGTATATATGAACATTCCCTGAATACAGGAACACTCGTTTATATATCTGATGCATATAAGAAATTTAATGGTTAACAGACATGGAGGGGCACTTATAAGATAACAAGTCAAGCCCTTTCTCTGTCCATCCATAATATATGTACAGGAATAAAAGTACACCTACGTTCTCTCCCTCTCTGTTGTGTGCGTGTATGCGTGAGTGTTGGTGTTACAGGAGGATTCTGCACATAAATCACAGGAACAACACCTTCTAAACTTACCTCCAAATAGTTCTTCCCGTGGAAATAGTTAATTTCAAGGGCTTGACCAATCAGGCATGCTTTCTTTCCTACGCTCTGTTTGACTATCCATGAACCCTGAGAAAAGAAATGTAAAAAACCAATAATGTGTGCACTATTCATTGATGGTATTATGTCATGGTAGATAAGGAGTTCACATCGTGCCAACAAAATCCAAAGAATACTGGTTTATATAAAAATCATTTCCAGCACAGATCCCTAGACCTATTCTGTCTAGAAGACACTTTCATTTTGGAATTTTTTTGAGAACATTTAAATTAATTGTTTTATATTATTTGGTTGTGATTTATATTATGTTTTATTAGGCTTTAGCCCATGGGCTTTTAGGGTTTGCTTAAGACTTTTTGTTCTCTATTTAAGGTTTGTGAGAGCCTTAAGTGTGTTTGTTTTCAAAATTTTATCAAAATTTTATTAAAATTTTGTGTTGGTGTTACAAAAGAGGTGGTATTGGAATTGGTGAATTGAGTGATAAAAGTAAAAGTAAAAGTAAAATTTTGAAGTGTGTTTGATAAAAGTAAAATTTTATTAAAATTTTTGTAAAACAATAAATTATTTAGACTGGGATTATAAAGTTTATTGGCGACTTCCTTTTGCACTCAAATGTGGTGTTTTCCCCTTCTCCTTGACTTTATTCTTCTCTTCTTCTCTACTTCTTGATTTCTGTGTCTCCTTGGCTTTATTCTTCTCTCCTTCTCTAGCATTTCTTGATTTCTCTATCTCTTTGGCTTTGTTCTTCTCCCCTTCTCTATTATTTTTTATTTTTCTATCTCATTCCTATTTCTCCACTATATTCCACATCAATTTTGCTTTTAGGCTTTTGGTTGGTCTGATTGCTGCTTAAATAGCAACCAAGGTTCTTTCCCTTCTGTGTGCCTACATGTTAATACATAAAAGGACAAATAACGCTTCCTTCATGAACTACCAGCTCTTTCTGACTTCCATTCATAAAGTTCGACTCTGTGCATTTGGGCCCTATTTTGAAGTTTTGGAGGGAAAAGTGTACAGAGGGAGAGTAGAAAGCAGCAGCAGCATACGGAGGGAAAGTGTTATTCATCAAGAATAAAAATTACTTCCACAATCCTTAAAAAAAACATGTAATGGAAACACCACGGAGAACTACACACTGTCTTTGGTTTAAGTGGTCTTAAGCATAATCCTCCAACAAGAAAAGGAAAGAAGACCACAACAAAGGAAAAAGACTAATATCCTATGCATAGTGATTACCAGCCCTAGAAATATACTAACCTTAGATATGTATGGTATGAGCTTAAACCTTGAATTCCTATATGCATCATCCCCCTTGATGAAACTCTCTAGCAAAGGTGCATCTGCTACTGGAGTAGTCATCATATAATATAGAGCTAGGTTATATCTTGTTGAGCCTGGAACCTGTACACAGTAAATGGGTTCATCATGATTGATCGATGAGAATAGAAAAAGGAGAAGAATAAACACAGCCAAAAAAGACTGAATTGACCTGTATATTTACAATGAAGAAGAACTCTGACCCACCCTGTGCTGCATATTTCTGCACACCAATGCTTGTAAAAATTAATCACCACAAAGGCAATCGTGCGAATGCCTGAACAGCAATTAATATGCCATATATATGTTTACGAAATCTAAACTAACAAAAATAATATGCAAGTAATAACAACCTGAACAATGCTCCCAGGACGGCCTCCAAGATCATCTTCTCGCTTGTCAGATTTTAGCCAATCTGCACCAACCATTTGCATTAAGGTGCTCTTTGCTTTCACCTATAAAGCAAAGACGAGAGAGAATAGGGAAATTAATAAGAGTAACCTATTAAGAGGAATATAATTGAACCTATTTCATTGGACTACCCTGGACTAAGAACACCGAAGAAACTAAAAGCCATGGTATAAACACTGTCACAACTAAATGTTCTGAGAACTACTAACATAGCATTTTCTTTGCTCAGAGGAGTGAAAAAATTCATACATATGCTTATTACATAAACAAAGTGACACAAAAAACAAATGGGAGATCTGGCATTCCATACACAAAAATCGGTTCTCATACATAGAACATGGAAATTAGCATTTCAGAATAGCACAGATCTAAGCATGATGTACATCTTACCGGATAGAAACAGTAGTTTTCCACGCACTTAGTTCAGGTTTATAATACTAGATGTTGTTAGCCATACCTTCTTACGGTTTTGCAGATAATTCTCTCCACGAATTAGGAACGTGGAAGGATCCGCTGCTGTCCAACTGCAAGCCAATGTACAAGTTGGATCTTTTGAAAGAGTTGTCCCATAGCAGCAGGGGACATAGTCTTCTCTGGCCATCTCTTGCAAGTCCACATAGCCCCTCTTCTGAACTGCAGTATAACATCTCCAACCAGCACCATAACATAGAAGGAAGAAAACACAGGAAACTACTTGAGGAAAGAACAAGCAATCAATTCAAACTAGAATACTGTTCTTCATTCATTGAATCACCTGCAAGATCATGCAATCTTTTCACAAGCCCAGCAGCAGTTGACAATTTTGGTTGACGCACATCCTGTAATCGCAATGTCAAAGGAGCCAAGTGAGGAGGTCAAAACATCAGTATGTGCAAAGTACAGCATAATTTCTTAGAGCAGAAAGTAAGAGACAAATATTTGAGCACTTAATACCAAGATGGAAGGAGTAAATGGTGGGGAATTTTACATGGGGAGTTGCAACCACAATAAGAAAAGGGACTAATATAAGTACTGTAGAGTTCATTCCAAAGACTAGCTTGCAGTGGACTGAAGGATGTTTGATGATGTTGCTGTTAGGCCTGAGGAAAAAAGACCCACATCACCTGACCTGTCAGATCCTGAAGGTGGTAAGAGACCAACCCAACAGGTCAGAGTTAGCAGGTAAACTCCCAATCAGCAGGGTAAGTTGGTGGCTGGTTTTATGGGCCAGTATTCCAACTCAGAGGACACAACCTGCCAACTCCACCCCCACCCACCCACATCCCCCGACAGGTGCCAGCCCTCATTACACAAGGCTAGTCTCTGCTCTATTCCTTCCCCTTCCCCAGTCAACAGATCCCCCTATACTTGAATGACTTGTAACTGCTTTAGCTCTCCGTCTCCAACCAGACCTCTCCTCCCTGGGCTTCAATCAACTTCATCCCTAGCTCATACACATAACCATGTGCATTTCTCCTAAGTCATCACCGTTGTTTCAGGTGACCTTGCCAGCGTTGGAGGTGACCCAAGCGATGACAAGTCAATCGTTATGGATCTTGACGGTCCTGTTTTCTAAGGACCTTGATCACTTCCTTGCTGCAGAAAAATAAGGCTTTGCGGAGTGCTTATGTAAGGGCTGCCAACCAGCCAAACCAAAACTAACCAACTGCTGTCGCTTCAGATCAGTATGGTCACTTAGATAAGTTGGCATGGGTTCGGTTGTTTAATTTCTTTTTTTTGATAAGTAAGCCCATATTATTAAAGAGAAAACAACAGTACAAGAGAAAATACTGAAGGCCCTAACACACACAAAGGCCCAAAGCACACCAAAAACAAAAGCACCCTCCCACCCTCAAATCCCAAGACAACAAAAAGCACTCTCAACCCAACAGCCAACCCTCAACCCTATAGCCACCCAAACGAGACCCCTATTAGACAAACCCAAAGCCCACAGGCTTCCTAGAGGTCGAAGAAGACCCTTCATAGTTAACCGAAGACTTCAAGCCCTTCAACTCCCTGATCATCCTCCCCCATGATTTTCTAACCGATTTCAAACGAGGCTGCACCCGATCGCGTTCCAACGCTGCAAAGAGATCCCGCAGTTGTTCCTCTTGCCCATCACACGACACCCCGCAATCGTACGTGACCAATTGGCTAGAGTAAAAGGTATCGTGCAACCAACTGTACTTCTTGGATCCCATTTGCTAATTATGTGTCAAATTCTCTCTTAGCTTCTCTTAGCTGGCTGGAGGATGACAAGCAATCATTAATACTCCACCTTCTATAACTACCAAATTGCTTGTTCCTCTTGCCCATCACACGACACCCCAACCAACTGACCCACAGAAGAAACCATATCCAAGACCCACGCCAGAGATTCTCCCCCCAAAGCTTTATGAGGGGGACAAACCGCCAAAGGTGCATCCACAAA
The DNA here is from genome assembly GCA_963930655.1 of Myrica gale. Taxonomy (NCBI): domain Eukaryota; kingdom Viridiplantae; phylum Streptophyta; class Magnoliopsida; order Fagales; family Myricaceae; genus Myrica; species Myrica gale. The sequence continues at coordinate 11,610,366 of OZ005618.1, forward strand.
CCCATCGACACTACTGATCACAGCTCCCTGATCAACCTCCCTTCCCCCAACTTAGGAAGTTGCTGCCCTCCCAGAAACCCCCTGGGGATCCACCGGAATAGGCACCTCTGCCCTAACAGGGCCCTCAAAAAGGCCAGACGACTCCTGCAGAGCACCGGCTGGGCCATCAGAGCCACCAGACGGCGGCGACCCCACCACCGCATGCCGGACGACGAGATCTCTTGCAGAATCGAACCCCGTGGAGGACCCCGCTTGATCCTGCGCGGCCCCGTCAACATGATGATCGGCGACAACTACCTCAGTCGCCGGGGACGAGACACCCACCGCCGAGTCCCCCGCTTCTCCATCGGCAAGAAGCAGACCGACGAACCCCAACCCAGGTGAGGAAGGCGCCGCGAGCTCAACCTCGTCCTCAACGAGCTGGAGACCCGACCCACAACCCACCTCGGAGCGGACCACCCCAGCTTGCCCCAAACCAAGTCCCAAAATAAAAACCTCACGCTTCCTTTACCTCTGCATTGGGCCTCATCACGTTGGGCCACCTCACCCAACAAAACAGCATCACGCTGGGCCTCCAAATCAACTGCACGCTGGGCCCTCACTCGTGTAAGCTGGGCTGCCATAGCTTGGCCACACGCCCTGCACGTTTGGTTTCCAACCTGCTCGATTACCCACTCCACCTCAGCACGTAATTGCAATAAATGGAGCCACAGCTCACTGTCAGGTGTTTGAGGGTCCGCATGCTGGGTTGAGGGTACTTTGGGAAGAGCAATGTCCCTCGCAACCAGCTCATACGCGTTGGGAAGAGAAATTTCCCTAACAGGGACTGCATGCTTCGCCGTAGAAAGGCTACACGGCAGAGGCCCTGTCAGGCTACCCTCAACAGCCGGCTCTCCCTTTTCCTCCAGCTTCTTCTCCGGCAGCCCAAACTTCACCGTATCAGCAAAAGACCAGCCGACTCTGACCGGAGCAGCCACCAACCCCCTTCTTTTGCATTGGAGTTCTCCAAGCGCCGAAAGAACCTCCTCACAGGTCGAAACAAAGGACAACCAACCATTGCTCATCTTACCCTCCGGAACCATCACTACTCCACGTCGGCAACTCTCCCCAAACTCGGCAAGAGCAACGAATCTACCATCCCTATTGGAACACAACTGAGCATGGAAGTCCCGCGGGGACTCACTGAACTCCTCCGAAAAAACACAAGAGGCCCTCGTCTGCGCCAGTTTACGGAACAAATGCGCCAGCCACACCACCCCATACCTCCTCAATCGAATGACACTCTGAGACTTTCGACTGTGTTCCGTTAACGAGACCAAACCAAGCGAACTCACGGAAAAGTTAAACACCTTCGCCTCAATAACCAAGCTACGAAAGAAGGCCATGGACACTAAAGAAGCATTTCCCTTATTCTCATGCCTGCGCGGTTGTTTAATTTCATCTACTAACCCTATTAATTTGGCTGTCAGAATTTGACCGATAGTGCTCACCCCTAGTTAGTAGTGATGGTGGTTGAATTGCTTATGATTAAGATCTATTAACAATTCCATCGGAGAGAAACAGTGCAGCAATGCGAACATATAACACAATAGAACAGAAAAAAACAAAACAAAACAAAAACAAAAAAGCCACTCAATTACTAGTAATTATTTACTACCATGACCAATATGTTCTGCTAACACCTAAAAGGTATACAAAGGTTAGCGGACAAGGAAACAACCACAATCATTTAATTGTTATAAGCTTACTCCAATAGGACATCTGAGAAAGGCATTTTTCCCTTTTGTGTCTGCTTCCATAATTCACCAATGACCCAAATATATAATTTCAGCATGATCCAAATATATGTCACAGCCACAGACATATCGATCACCCAAGAAAATGAGATCATAGCGGAAGGGACTTCACTGCCAACTATAGATTTCTTTACTGCAATTTCAAATTCCTACGGTTTGTTTGCTTTGGTTTTGGTTTGTGAAAGTTGGTGAAAAAATGAAGAGAGAGATTATTTGAATGAATCTTTCATGTTTATTGTAATGGAAAGAGATTATTTAATGGGGAGAGAAAGAGAGAGACAGAGACAAAGACAGACACACACAGAGAGAGAGAGAGAGAGAGAGAGAGAGAGAGAGATTATTTATAGTTATTTCATTATACTAAAATTTTGAGACGGCCAAAATTTTGGAATGCAATCACAACCTTAAAAAGAGCAGGCATGGCTTTTTTGGCTCCCATGCACAGTTAAGCATTACTCAAGCACGTCATTGGAAGCAGCATGATTCAAATACCATTCACACTAGAAGATGCCAGCATAACAGAAAACCACCAACCCTAGACCCCCTTTACTTGTGACATATGGAGTAAAAAAATCTTGAAACAATTGTACCTGGGAGCACATATCCGGACCAAAATCAAGAGTCCAGCTATTTTCAGGTAGTTCACAATCTGATGGTTCTGGGACATCAAAAAATTCATCAGCAGCATCATTCGAGCTAACAAGGCTTGCATTTTCTGAAGGTGTTTGCTCCTCTTCTGCCATACTTTCCTTCATCTCCCCATCCCCTGTCAGCATTCGAACTGCACTAGCTCCTTCAATCTGATTCAACCGACTGTTTCCAGTCAACTCTCCAGATGAGAAATCAGGACAAGTATAATTCCCTAGTTTTGCTCTATACATCTCTCTCAGTGCTGCATATAAACAGAACACAATATATAAGTATCATAAAATACTCCCTCTACTCTCGAGCATGCCACAGGATCTGGTACCGCGTTAGATATATAATACATGTAAAAATTTCATATAATGTTTGAAAGCTACCAGCAATTCTCCCAAGCATCTGGATGGTAATTGTCCAGGATAAAGAAGGTCGAAGACGAGACCTCCAGAATTTCCAATCAATAGCAAGCATGTGCTTCACAACTGATTGTTTCCCTTGGTTCATGGGCAATATAACATATCCTCCACCTGTAAGCGAGTGCAAACTGTCATCACTCAATTGCTTCTACTGGTGAAGTATGCAGTCACAACAGTAACGATTTCAACCTTATAATGCCTACCAGATCAAAAAGTGCTTTCTTTTTGTCATCTTTCCATTTTTTTTTCTAGACCAGAAAGAGTTACTCATAAGCTGTGTCATGCACCCAAGTGCAAAAAATACACGAGTAAAGCAATGGTAAAGTACAATGTTAAACACATAGTCCACGCAACAAAATTATAAGCTGAATGATAATATGATAACTAAATCATGGTCAAGCAAATTCCACACTTGTGTTACTAAAAACGCATTCTTACATACAAGTGAACACAACATTTTGAGAATAACATATGGTCCAAAAAGATTCATGAGGTCTATGAATTTTTTTCATCTCTAGTGTTTAAGCATTACATTACTTTTAAGGCAGGCACGGACATAGCCTTTCTGAGGTGGACACTTCTTGTGAAACAGGGAATGGTAGAGAATAACTGTGGCAGGAAAAACAAATGAAAGTTATCTTCTGATTCATATAGATCAGTTGGATATCTAATAATCAAATATTTTTCCTACAAAGCCTTATTACCGTATGTTCCATCATCCTCTCTTCTCCAATAACGTCGCAACAATAGATCTCTTTGTTTCATTCCCCTACATGGTCTGATATGTCAATGATAGAAACAACCACCATAAAAGAAAAAAGGGAAAATTTATATTTACTCACCGGGTTTTAACGCAATTTTAAAAAACTCATTGGGTTTCTAAAAAAGTCTTAAAACTCACCAGGTTTTGACTGTTAGTATAATAGATCACTCAATCTAACTCCGTTAGAGTGATTTATTATTACTTTTTTTTCCACCCAATCACATCTCGCCACGTATCATAAAATAAAGAATATATATAACAAATGGCGAGTTGGACTAGGTGATCTTTTGTACTAACGCCCAAAACCTAGCGAGTTTTAAGACTTATTTTAAAACCCAATGAGATTTTCTAAATCGCGTCAAAACCTAGTCAGTGAAAATGAATTTTTACAAAGAAAAAATACAATGGACTCTTAAACATAGCCTCACACATATATCCTTAACATCAAGGTCAAGATCTAACCAAGGTAACCAATCTCTAAATAACTGCTTGTGAATAATATCGGTATGACCATCTAGGTGCTCAACAACACTTCCCTTGTCGAAACAGAAGTCCCATCTGCAAGGAACTTGCAAAGTTGCTGTTAATAATAAACAAGCAATATATATGATATTTACAGTAAAAAGAAAAGGAATAACTGACCAATTAAACTGGGAAAAGATAATATTATAAATTATGTCACAATGGGAAACTATAGAGTCCCATAAAAGGGTACGAGACAGTCAAATTTAGACCTATCTACCTCCAAACAGGGTGTTCCAGATCTTGTGCTAGCAATAACCCGATTAACATCAAAGGTTTGACATTGTAAGCCCCTAATTTTATTCTCTTGTTTATGCTCTTGGGTTTAAATTTATGCAAAACTGTAAGCACCAATTGGACAAGAAAGAATAATAGAATATTCGGAAGCCTTAACAAAATAAATGAATTGTATACCCTTTGGGTAAGGCAAGGGTGAGACTGGGGTTGGGAAAGATATAGACCCATAAAGCAGTGGGTGATCAAAAGCTAGATTGTTCTATATGCCCTAAGATTAAACTTCTGCAAGCATATCGGGTTTCACATTAACCTTGTGATGACACCGTGAAAGACATGAATGTAAAATGAGATGAAGATTCAAAATGAGAAGACATGGAATATTCCTCATACTCTGATCTTGAGGGACCAAGAGACATAAGTGTCCGGAAAATGGCTTCTGAACTTCCATCCACCACATCCACAGCCATTATAGCAGGAGGATCATCCCACTGCTGCTGAAGAAAGGAACATGTTTCATGACACGTCTTTTGTAACTAATTATTGGTCAATGGAAAATGTACCAACCTTAACACGGGACTCCCTATCTTTAGCTTCTTTAAATAGCCGTAGACCTGCATAAATACCCATGATCTTGAAATTGCAACTTCAGATGACCATTACAGAATAATGTGAAAATCATATTTACCATTTGTAGCAAGAAAAAAAAAAGAATATCATATTTTTACCATTCTGACAACCAAATATTGTCCAGGATGAAGGAGCAATAACATCAAAAGTCGCAGGATCCGTTTGAGTGGACGAACAAAGAGTCCAGTCAATAGAATTAGAATTGTTTATCCTGCTAGAACCACGGAATCTGTGTGCATGCAAAAAAAAATTCAGTACAGAAAGACAATTATGGAAAATATATATCTTTACATCAGATGACAGCTGCAAAGACAAAATCCAGCTACATAGTGTAATTATAGCCATCTCTAACACAAGCCATAAACTTTTCCAAGAATTCCGACAAGGTTATCTCCATTCAAAAAATCCACTCGAAATTGCAAGACCACCAGGATAAGAGGACATGAAAGCAAGAAGATATAACTTTTTTCAAACAAGAGTTCTAGGATAAAACAGATGCTTTACCTGAAGGACTGCCATCTGCTCTTGAAACAATCCACAAGATTATCTCCTAGGTTTGGACCACCCTGCATACATACATAAGCATTAGCCTCTTAAGCATAAAGGCTGCACTAGTTTCAAAAATTGAGCAGTTTTTAACCTTTAGAGCTGCTTCCTGTAAGGAATGGATCCATCTTGCAGCTTCCTCAGGACTGCTTGCTCCCAACTATTATATTTAGATCATAACTTACGCATGAAAATAAAAACCACAGTTTTGCAAAAATAGTTACCCCACATCTTTATGATAAGAAATTGGCATACCTTAAGTTGATCATTGTGATTGGAAGTATTATAAACTGAAAATATGAAAAATACCTGCAAGCCATGAATGATGCCATTACAAAAACAAAAAATAAACGATAAAAGATAAATACCCTTAAGCAGAAAAACAGAATAAATTTATACTTTTCTGTTTATGCTCTCCCTCCCATTGTCCGTCACCCGAATGCAGGAATCTATAATGGCACTTCTAGCCGGATCCTGAGAACGAAAAACATACAAAATCAAGCATTTTAGTTCTTCCACCTGATAATGCAGTCAAGAATGTCGTACAAATGAATAAGAAAGAAACAGATAAGAAAAATTCCCATTTCAGAATGTAGACAAGCCACTTTACAGTTTGCATGCACCTTACTGACTCGTGGACTAAGTAGACAAACATACGAATTGATCATATGGCCAAGCAGCAAGATGTAAACCAAATGACAAGACAATGGGGGAAAAAGTTGTTTCCTTAATAAACAGAAAAACAGAAGAAGAAGTGATCTATATAACATTATAAGTATGCCTGTGTTCTACGTACGCCGTTAACTGTGTTCTACGTACGCCGTTAAGATGACAATTCATTACAAACATCAGCAAGGTAAACCCTGAAGCTAGAATGAAGCTGAAAAGCAAATCAAATCCTCAGCATCGATAAAACGAAAAGCTAGAATGAAGCTGTAAAATAAAATCAACTTATTACATCCAGATAGATCCTTGAACAAAACTCAATCAAGACACCCAACACCAAAACGGAAAATCTCCTATTCTTTTAATATCTTGTAATTTTATCTATATTATTGGTCATCAACCAACAATCAGACAATGAAAAAAAAAACCCAAACCCAAGAAAAAATCCACGTAATACACTGTTTTTACATGTCGTGATCTTTTTAAAAAACATACGAATCGTAAAACAATGCGTTCAGCGACACCAATATCAAAACAAGCATTAAATCAACGACATCAAAAAGAGAAGAACAAGGATGAAAAATACGTGCATGGACCTCATTGCTGGAAATGGGAACTGATTTGAAGCTTTTGAGACAGTGACCTTCGAGAAGGAAATAGCGTTTGCGGGAGTACTGAAGCCCAAAACGATTGGAGCGTATGAGATGTAGCCACCCCTCCATTCTTCCCTCGCTTTGAGAAGTACCCATCTCAGAAATCCAACCTCTCAAGAAACCCACTTTCTCAATTCCTACAATTTGGTACGGCCTTTTTTTCGTTTTTCCTTTTCGTTTTTCCCCTTAGAAGTTCTTCAAATCCATGCAAACCGATTTCCTATGAAATGATACACAAGAAATGGAGAAGGGGATGAGATGATGATCCTCTGAACCCAGCTGTGGGATTCAGAGAATCATATATAGGGATTGGCACCCTCAACGCCTTGGAATTGCAGGTAGAACTCTCTCCCCCTCTTTTCCCTCCTACCGCTTCTCCCTGGTTAAAGCAACTGAATGTTTTATACATGAGAAACTTACAGAGATTGCCAGGCAAACCATACACAAATGACTTCATTGCCCTTGTCCTGAAAAAAATTTCGATCTCATATATTTCAACTTTTATTTTATTTTATTTTTAAACCTTTTTATTTTATTTTTCATGTATCATATGTATTCCACGTCTCCCCGGACCCCAAACTCAACTACCCTTTTTATAGGCTTTTCAATTAGGTTTGACAATCATGAGTAGCACTGTGTTTCCCATCTTACACCCGGATTTGTCAAGCTATTAGGTAGAGAGTTAAATGATTTCATGGTTATTGGACCTTTCATCCTCCAGTAGAAAAAAATGCAAAATATGTTAGTGTAGTTCTCTTATTGTATTACATAGAAAATAATATTAAAAAAATTAATAAAAAAAAGACAGAAGAATTTTTTAATGGGTAAATTACTTCACCAGTCTATGGGTTTAACGTTTTCACAGATTGGTCCATGCGATAATTTTTGTTCTACGGGTGTCCCTGTGGTTTCTAACACTTCTCATATTCCCTGTCGTCCTAGCGTTTTTTGACACGTGTCAGACATTTATTGGTTCTGACGTGATCTCCGCCAGCCACGTATGCAAGTTCCGTTGCCTATCTGACGGCAGGACTAATATGGGAAGTGTTAAAAAACCACAAGGACACTCGTAAGACAAAAATTACCGTAGGGATCAATCTGGGAAAACGTTAAACCCCAGAGACTGGTAGAGTAATTTACCTTTTTTAATAGAACATTAAAAAGTTGATATCAAGGACTAGAATTATCTATAAATCTCTATCTAAATTGCATGTTCTAATTCGAAGAGAAAGATAGAACCATTTGATCTTATGATAGACAGTGCAGCATTTTTAATATTTGTTATATCTTTATCAAAGAATAAGTTCATAAAAATATTAATGGCACAGATATTCCTATCAGAGATATTTCTTACTTCCAGCAAATAAAAGGACTATATTATTCTTGAGTATCTATGTTAAATACTAATGAAATTAATAGTGTTGTTATAACCATCTAATAATGTGTTTTCCTTTTATGGCCAATGATAAAGAAATTTGAGGTGGTATTAGTAAAAACCTATCTCAATCACTTTAATTACAAAGTTTAATTTCTACATTTTGTCAAACATCAATTCCACTATTTGCCCGTCTTTTTTATTTTTTTTATTTAGTGTACATTAAAACTTGTCATTATCTTTCAAAAGTGAGTGTACATTGCCCCACTAATGGCCATCATTTTCTTATGGGATACTCGCACCCAAAGTTTTTTGTGGTATAGGCAAATTACGAATAAGCCTCCAAAGTACGAAAATGACAAATTGCTCCCTAAAGTCGATATTATGTTAAAAACAAACTCTTAGTATATTCAAGTTACAAATAAGCCATTATTAGCGTTAGAGGAGAGTGTAAGAAGGTACCGAATTTGAACGAAAATATTAACATCATGGAGCTATTTATAATTTTTCTTAACTCGGGAGCTTATTTATAACTTTTCAATGTTTCAAAGACTTTGGTGCAATTATCCATTTTCTTAAACATAGTTGACTTTGTTTTTACTTTTTTTGGGGGTGTTAAATTCTGAGGCTTAAATAATTTAAAAAAAAAACAAAATTTGACTTTAAGTAAGAAACTAAATGTGTTCTCGTTTAATATTGCTTGCTCAAACTCGTACGATATAGTTTTATTTTTTATATATATATTTGTAATATTTAGATTAAAAAAAACATCACAATTAAACTTTTGATGTTTTATATGTTAAAATATTGATTTATAAGAGTTGTTTAAGGCTATGTTTGGTTTGGTTTTGAAACTATTTTTTGTGTTTGATTCTTTTGAAGTTGTGTAGATTCTTTTTAGATTGGTGACAAGTTTGTTAAAAATTGTTAGAATTTATAAAAAAAATGATTAAAATTTATAAAAAAATGATTAAAATTTGTAAAAGGATAATAGACTTAGACTTAAATTTGTAAAAAGATATTAGACTTGTAATTTTTTTTTTTATTTAAAACGCTTCGAAAACAAATCCACTTGATTTCTACTCAATGTGAAAGATGAGACGGAGGAGTTTACGTGAGCATAGTATTGCTCAATCTACGTGAGTCGGTGGGTCCTACACTAACCTTTTTCAAAATTTATCTATATTTTATGTAGGTCCACTCTACGTGGACTTGTCGTGGAAGATTTTTCGTATTATTAGTTACATTGCGTTTGTATGTAAAAATTTGGACATTTTAAAATTTTAATTATAATAAAATAATTATATAAAAGTATCTATTTTTATTATTCATTAATTATAATATAAATTTTTTTCCTTTACTTTCTTCACCAACTCCAAACACCGTTAAGAAAAAAAACTCAAATTGACAATTCTTTAAAGGACGAAGGGGCATTATGGTAAAATCATAAATTTACATAAACATATAAGTCAACGAAAAAATATTTTCCAGTGCAGTTGGTATCTAAGAGTCTGTTTGCATGAAAAATTTTACAAAATTTTTCACCAATTCACAATAAAATACTAGAATATAATTTCTCTCTCCCATCAAATCATAATTTTTCACTACAAAAAATATAAAAAATTATCTCTCTCTCTTCACTTTTTCACTAAACCCAATACCATCATTAAACTCAATACCAAAAATTTTACAATACAAAGGGTGGGTTTGTGTGGTAAAATTTTTGGTATTGGGTTTAGTGTTGGTATTGGATTTAGTGAAAAAGTGAAGAGAGAGGTAATATTTTATAATTTTTATAATTTTTTATATTTTTTTATGGAAGAGAGAGAGATTATATTGGAGTATTTTATTAGAATAGAGATAAAATTTTGGGTAAAATTTTAGTGCAAACGCAGCCAAAGATAACTATATATTTTAAGGATGAAGGAGAGATATGACCCAAGTTTCAGTGACGTATATGTACATTTGTTATTGGTAACGCTTTATTGCTTTGCCTCCACGGACCTAAAGAGAGAGGCATCAGCATTCAGCCCAATCGTGGCCATGAGAAACATGACATAAGACTGGACAGGACACGGATTCGGTGGGAATTTAATTTTTTATTTTGAAATTTAAAACTTATGAACAGAAATATAATCTGACTTCCAATTATATCTGCTTGTAGTTTATGTATTTCACTTTTTTTTCATTTCATTTGCAAAAAGATTTTTACTATTTTTTTAGTTTTTTTTTTTCGCGCGGAACATCTTATTTATTCCTATAGTTCTAAGGATTATGAGAAAAAGATTAGGGTGATGTTCGTTTTGTTAAAAAAATCAGGAATCTAATCCTAAAGAAATTATGTTTGGCAGAGTTGAGAAAAAATCAAGGATTCGGCATTTTGTTTTCTTTTTTTGCCCTTAAAAAGTTGATATTGAATGACTAAAACACCCTCCACCACAACCTAACAACTAAAAACAACCAAGGGCAAACTTGGAATTTGTAAAATTTCTGCCTGCCGCCTGACATGTCGCCTGACATGTCCCCTCACTTTTTGCCTGCAGCCGACGTGTTTTAGGGGTCTGCAGCCGACGTTTGCCCTTTATTTTGCTTTTTTGATTTTTTTTTTAATTAAAAATATTATTATTTTAATACAAATAATAATAAATTCGAAAAAAAAACAAAAAATCTATAAACATCATCATTCATTTTTTTACACCTCACCAACTTCTACACAAACACCAACACAACTTTAATATCACCTAAAAATTCACAAAATTCTCCAAATCCTACAAAAACCTTCAAAACGAACATCACCTAGGAATATGAATACTAGGAGATACTTATAATATAAGAAAAGAATTAGAATAATTATATACCTTATATCTTTTTAATCATTTAGATATAAAAGGAATATCATAGTTAGTCACATATTTATGGGCAAAAATCAATCAATCCCATCAAGTTCTAATTTATTTTATTACATCCCTCGTGTTTAAAAAAGAATCAATTATTATCCTCCATTTGATTTAGTCATTAAATTAGATGAAAGTTATATGAAATGATTGAAATGTCTCTTCAAGACAAAATTATAAAAAATATTGAAAAAAATTTAAAAAACTACATATAAATAAAAGTAATATTTTCTATTAAAAATATAAAAAAAATATTTACGAATCTCGTTACGCAAATTGTGCTTAAGTAGTTGAAGTTGCTCTTGAATTTGCCTCTGCGCCTCTTGCATTTCTGCTTGTTGATTTTTTAGGTTATCATACTCGCTCTGCCATGCATTCAACTCTTCTATTGTAGTTTTAGCTGCCTCTAACTCACGAACAAGCTCAGGATACCTTTGTATGAACACAGTAGAGGATGAGACAGTAATAGGCTTCACATAGCGACTCAAACCTCCCACGTAGCCAAATCTTGTCCCAAGGACTTGAGTATAAATGTCAACGTCTATTGGTGTTCTTGACTTTGTAGTTGATTGTGATTGGATCTCCGCCATCTTCTCCTACAATCAGAAAACTAAATTATGAATTATATTAACATAATATAGTAATCTTTCAAAATAATATGAAAAAATTTACTTACATTATTTTCTCTAGCAACATCAGACACCCACCTTTCACCATTTTTTTTTATTTTGCGTCTTACTATATAAATCTGTAGCTGTTGGCGTTTCAACCTCGGGGTCTTGCTGCACAATTCATTTGTCAAAAGAAAGAAAATTTAGCTAATCCTTGAAATTAAAATGTGGTAATAATTATATAATATACTTACCAATTTCTTTCTATGCCAAACAAATAGTCTTGAACCACCAATGTGGTGTACCATCAATTTCGCTCTATTATTGGTATTAATTCGACTACGCTCTTGCAAATGCAATAACATCCATAATCTGCTTATGATTAAAAACATATTGTTGCTTCTCATGAAACAATTACCTGATAAGAAGGTTAGGAGAATTGTTAACAGCATGCAATCCAGTTTTCTACAGACGTATCTGCTGGTCGATGTTGTAATGCTTCATCCGAACTTCTTAAAATGTTTGTGTAATTTCGCCTTGTGATTTTTGAAAGCTGCATTCATTATAGAATTCACAGTTTCTCCATCTTCATGTCTATCATAATTGAGCTCGAAGTCATCCTGTAAAAAACACGAAAACAAATTAGTAACATATATGAGGGCAATGTAATTAAATAATTAGATACATACCAAAACATGTTCCCTGATATATTCTTTTACAGAATTTGGAACCTTTGCCCAGGTCGGCGTACCAAATGGAGCATGCATTCGAACAAGTGTTCCAATCAAAGTCTCAAGACGACTAGATTCATCACCATCTGTGCCCCGGTGCCCATCGGAGATATTGACTGACATCTTACCACTTGCTAGCACTTTGACAAAAGTTGCTCCTCTCGACTTCCCACGCCCTCGTCTGGCAAGTGTAGTTGCTACAAATATAATACAAGTGAGTTAGAAGATTAAAACCTAAATGAATGCATAGTCAAAATTAATCTACCCAAAAGTAGTATAGAATTAAGAGAACTTACAGGCCACGCTAATCTGTGCGAGAGGATGACTGCTTAAAGGTATTTCACCCGACACCCTTGGCGCTGTACCTGGGGTAGACTACATAGGTTGGAAGTCTCCTTATGGTTTGATGAAACGGTAAGAGCATATCGCTGATGTTTTCCACCTATCGCAATGATGCTAACCTGATAAATTAAAGCACAATCAATTCGTATCATCGACGAGCGTGTCATCATAAGTAGAAATCAACAAACTTTCTTCCTCATCGGTGGTGACTTCTTCCTCCTCACTTTCATTATCTATAAAGTCGTCTTCTCCAACCATTTCCTCTACTTCGGTTGAAACATCTACAGTTCAGGCTCAACATCATTTTTATGCAATGCGATCAAATCAAAATCCTTGAAATCTACAAAGAGTTGAAAGAACTCAGTTTCTTGATATGCTTCATTCGATATTGCCTCTTCAATCTCCTTGTCACCAATGTCAACCACTTCAGGAATATGATAAATTTTCCTATGACCAAGTTTTTGAACCACCCGCAAGTGACCACCGGAGTCAGTGTCAGGTAAATAAAACACTTGATTAGCTTGAGTGCAAAGTATGAATGAATCATTTTGGTACCATTAGCGAGATGAGTTCACACTTGTAAAATGTTTATCTATGTGTATACCTACATTCTGTTTTTACACATCCCACCAGTCACATTTGAATAAGTACACGACATTCCCTCGTAAATATCGTAACTCAAAGATATTCAATATCACACCATAAAAATCAATATCTTTCCTATCGTGATCTTCCGGAACAACCACTCCACTATTTGAAATTTTACGGCATTGTTCTAGGTCAATAGTGTGATACCTAACCCCTCCGACGATACATCCTGAGTATCATTTAGCACGTTCATCAGGACCACATGCTAATGCATATAAATCAACATGCACATTCGAGAGATTTTCATCATGCAAGTTGTTAATCTATAAACATAAAAACAAAACATTATTCTAAGTACATGGCAAATAAATCCTATGAAATAATATCAATATAAACGAAACAAATGTATTCTTAGTTAAGAATTCATACACATTTCTTAAATAACTCTGGAAACTTTTCCTCATGCCAACTCTCAACATTGGTTGAACTTTGTCTCTTTAGAATGTCAATATGCTCACTATAGTTATACCATTAATCAATAAAATTGTAAACATCCAGAAATCGAAGATGATAAATACCAATATGAAATATAATTCAGAACTTACTTCAAGTATGCATCAATCTCTGAGTAATTGTTCAACATGTACCATCTAGCTTTCTGAACTCTGCTCCCAACAAATCATACACTGCTTCAGCTCCTAATGACCTGATATCTTGTGAAAAAATACTGAACTTATCACGTGTCAGATGCTCATTTCCTCCAACTATATTTATGTCCCCTCTGTTAAAACGTGTCTCAACACCACCAAGATACATAGAACAGAACATCAGACACTCGTAATCCACATATGCCTTAGTGATTGACCCCTCTGTGCGCGCTTTATTGAGTGCAAACCGTTTAAGTCTCCCCAAAAATCGCTCCATCGGATACATCCATTGACATTGTACTGGACCAGCGAGGATAGCTTCACAAGGAAGGTGGACAACCAAATGAATAATTACATTAAAGAATGAAGGTGGAAATATTTTCTCTAACTTACATAGGATCATGCCAATATCTTCGTCCAAACGCCTCAAGACATCCATATTCAATGTTAGTGAACACAAATCTCTGAAAAATTGGTTCAGCTTCGTTATTGCAACTCAAACATCTTTTGACAATCGTGGCTTTTCATTCCGGTGATTTTACCTTCCTTCTCTTTTACACAACGAGAGATATTATAAGCGTACCCATCTGAAAACTTTACATTTCTCATCCAATTACAAAATTCAACCCTCTCTTTCTTTGTTAAGGTATAACATGCATGCGGCATAATATAGGATTGACCACGAGGTTGTAGATGTAAATATCTCTTCACATTCATCTTAGCTAAATCTTTTTGAGAGTTCACTGAATCTTTCATCTTACCCTCGATATTCAAAAATGCCTCGATAATATTCTCGCATATATTTTTCTCGATATGTATAACATCTAAATTGTGGCGTACTTTCAAAGTTGACCAGTATGGTAACTCAAAAAAGATACTCTTCTTTGTCCAATTCATCTCCTCCTCGGTACGTTTTCTCTTCTTCAAAGCTTTACTAAACTGTACTGGTCTTAGACTCGTCAACTGCATTAATATATTCTCACCTGACAATTCTCTTGGTGGTAGCCCATACTCTTCTTCACCATCAAACATTGTTCACTTCTTCCTTTAACTGTGATCCATTGGTAAATAATGACGATGACCCGTGTAGCAAATCTTTCTACTGTGTGATAGATATTTTGAAACAGTAGATTGGTTACACGCCAGACATGCCAATTTTCCCTTCGTACTCTACCCAGATAAATTACCGTACGCCGAAAAATCATTGATAGTCCACATCACCGCTGCATGCATTTGAAAATAACTAGATGTTAATGCATCAAATGTATGAACACCTTCGACCCATAATATTTTCAACTCTTCCACCAAAGATTGTAAGTAAACATCAATATCGTTTCCTGGAGATCTTGGTTCGGGTATAAGTAACGTCATCATAAAGAATGGATCCTTCATGCACTTTCAAGGTGGCAAATTGTATGGCATAAGCACCACTGGCCACATGGTATAACTTGTACTCATATTTTCAAATGAATTAAATCCATCAGCGGCTAACCCAAGACGAACATTGCGAGCTTCTTGTCCAAACCATTCATGTTCATTGTCGAACTCTTTCCACACCGAGTCTGCTGGATGCGTCAAGTTATCTTCATCTAGGATCCATTTTTCTCCATGTCATCTCATGTCCTCAGTCATCTTCTTTGAAATAAACAACTTCTGCAATCTTAATATTAATGAGAAATGACGCAGAATTTTCTTATGAACTTTCTTTCGTTTTGTCGCACTATTGACCCATCTAGATTCACCACATACCGGAAACACTTCTAACTTCTCTGTTTCCTTCTAAAACAAAATACAATCATTGACGCATGCATGAATGCTAACTTTGAAAAACGCTCACAACCTGGATAAAGAGGATGTCTTGCATCTTCCAATAGGCGATCAAAATCTTTTCCTCCTTATTCTCCTCTTGTTGGTTCGTCATTACTATGTCCATCTATAGATGTTGTACCCATAAACATCCCCGATCCGATATCCTCCAACATTTCATCTATTTCCTCAATCGGTTCGACAACATCATTCACTTCATCATCATTGCTATCATCTACAGTACCATCATCATACCTAAACTCACCATATGGTTCACCGTACAACATTCATTTAATATAACTTTTATCAATCCCATACACAATCAAATGATCCTCAACTTTTTCCACTTCCTGAAAGTATACATTCATACACCACCGATAAGGGCACCTAATCTCATTCTTGTCATCCACACATCCACGTGCCATAATCATGAAATGTTTTACCCCTTCTAAATACCTCTTCCCGAATCGATTCGTTTCATTCATCCAGCTCTTATCCATCTTTCTCACCCTTAAAAAAGACAACAAACAACAAAGCTTTCTAAGACGTGCAATATGACTTTCATCTACTTACTTAAAGGTAGTTGGTCTTATCCCATTCAAGATTATACGCTCTGTATTGCATTGCAAATGACTGATGTCATCCTTCACCTCTGTAGAAATTTCGGCAACATCTCCCTATAGTTCTCCAAGTATATGCCTTGTACTAAGTCGTTGTGAATTGTAGACTATGTTCACAATTCAGAATGACTTAATACCGATATACCCAAAGAACATAAGGAAGATCCTACCGAAATCAAGTACATCACGAGATGGAAGATAACATCAGTCACTTGCATGCAATATAGAGCGTATAATCTCAAATTGTCCAAACTTGGACAATTCAAGAATTACTGTATGACATTCTGGGTGCATGTCATACAGTAATTCTCAAACGGGTCTAAGGCTAATATGATACATGCAAACCATACTTCAAAATATGTAAATTGTTCCATATAATTCAAGAAACACTAATTAAATATACATAATACTAAATTCATGTACTCTAATTAATACAAATTGGCCTAATTAATGTACTCAAATTAACACAATATCTCATCTTTCAGTCGAATAGATATTGTTGCACCAATTCTAATATTTTGTAGAACTATATATAACATGCTAATGGAGAACATATAAAGGAATTGGAAAATCTCTATCAAGACAAATATTTGAAATGAAATCATAAAATTCCAGCAACTCGTGTCCTTTTACACTTCAACCCTTGTTTACTATTATAGATGATCTGTTCTATTAATGATCAAGAGTCTGATCCGCGAAAGGGGACTAGTGTTAGATTATTGACTCACAGATGGAACCCACAGTGCATTAAATAATATGGGACAATGTATGTTTGAAGATTAATTAAAATGGACCGGAATAAATGAAAACATAATAATCTATTTGAGTCAAGAAAATGCTAGCTAATAGAAAAAAATTTAAATCTTAAACATTCTTAATGCTTCCAGTTCCACAACTAATTAAATCGTGCGCAAAGTGGTTGCAAAAAGCTTCCCGCAAGCACTAATGCAAAAAATGGACAAGAAAAATAGACAAGAAGCAATAGAAGCTTCACGCCGAATGAGGAATGAAATGGGTATTTAATATTCAAAGTTTGGATTTTAAAAATTAATGAGAAGAAAATAAAATAAGGGAATGGGCAGAAATAACTTACCAAGCTCTTATGACCAAAAAAGAGGACGAAAAATGAGAAGAATGTGGCCAAGCAGGAGTGTAGAGCTCTGCCTCCCTATTTCTGTAGTGTCTCTCTTCGTCTCCGGTGAACAGATAGGCGTGTCTTCCCGACAATTCCGTTCGAACCATATTTAATATTCGTTTGAACTTAAATCCCCTAAAGTTAAACAGTGCGTTAATAAATTTAAGTGTGTTACATTATCGTTCGAACCACACATTCTCGTTCGACCGGGTATAACATAATGTTACACGGTGCATTTAAGCAATTAAGTTAAACGGTGTGTAACACATTGGTTCGAACTGACCCTATAAGTGCGAACGACAATGTAATTAAGTTAGACATTGCATAAGCCACATGTTCGAACCTGAACTTTGTTCGAAAGATATTTACGTGAGAAATATTCATAACATTTAATTCAAGCATTGCACGACGTCGTATATAATGGCAGAGGCCTCTTGATTGGACACGTAGAATTTAGTTCGAACAGCTACAGTAGTTCGAACGACATATTTCAAACGCTCCCATTTTAGTTGATTTAAATATATAAAAATGCTAATTTAAACTTTTATGATGAAAAAAATTAGATTTAACTTAGTTATACTAAACTAAGTTCATGTATCAAATTAAAAAGTAATATAATCGTTAAACAAATATAGTAGATTTAAATATATAAAAATGCTAATTTAAACGGTTAGCCCAAGGTTGTTTTGAAAACAATCTATAAATGATTTTGATGATAACAAAGTTTCTATGTTTTGAAGGACTTTAGATTTTACATTTTACATCCTTCTCTTAAAATGAATTTCTTCTAGTATCAAGGTTCTCTCTATACAAAACTCTCCAATCTTTTTGATCCTCTTTATTCTCATTAAAAGATCACATTTTATATTACAAATGGTTTTGAGAATCTTTGAATTGGAATAGATGTTGTTAAAGAACATATTTTTTGGCTAAATGTTGGAGGTGTCGACACATAGGACCATGGTGTCGACACATTGCACTAACACCCGAGACTTTGCACTCCAATCCACTCAACTTGATTTTTTGGCTAAGTGTTGGAGGTGTCGACACATAGGACCATGGTGTCGACACATTGCACTAACACCCGAGACTTTGCATTCCAATCCATTCAACTTGATTTTTTGGCTAAGTGTTGGAGGTGTCGACACATAGGATCATGGTGTCGACACATTGCACTAACACCCGAGACTTTGCATTCCAATCCATTCAACTTGATTTTTTGGCCAAGTGTTGGAGGTGTCGACACATAGACCATGGTGTCGACACATTGAACTAACACCCGAAACTTTACATTTCAAACCTTTCAAATTGATTTTTGTCTAAGTGTTGAAGGTGTCGACACATTGATCCTTGGTGTTGACACATTGAACTAACACCCGAGACTTTACATTTCAAACATTTCAGGTTGATTTTTGACTAAGTGTTGAAGGTGTCGACACATAGGATCATGGTGTCGACATATTGTGTTATTTTGCAGAATTTATGGAAACGTCGTCATCACTTCAAAACTTCCTCAAAATGTCTCAAATGACCTCCAACGGCTCCAAAGCTTTACCAGAAGACCCTTGGTGCCCTTGACGCTTTAAATTGAAGAAGATGGAGAGAGAAATTGTGTGGTTGTGCGACATTTACTCTGCCCTAACTTTCTAGAGAGAGAAACGCTTTAAAGAAGAAAGAAGCTACATCATCCAAAAAAGCTTGTCCTCACCTGCAATTAACTGTTGCCTTTCTTGTATATCTTGTCCCTTTGCACACCTCAGTACTTCACACTTGCTTATTCAGCTTAAAGAGCTATTTCATTAGATTCCCTTTTGTACCCATCCTTGAAAAACACATGAGTGTTTGTGAAAAACACTTGTCCTACTTGTTGGATAGAAGAAATCCTCTAGGTTGTGAGGATTTGTGAGAGTGAGTTAAAGTGTAAGCTCAGAAAACACTTTGTAACGATTCCTTAGCACCCCGGAAGCTAAGGTGTATTTACTATTTGGAGAATAGTGAAGGAAGCCCAAGGAAGTCAATAGCCTTGGGGGTGGACGTAGGCAAGTGTTAGCCGAACCACCTAAAAGTCGAGGTGTTATCTCTCTAACCCTATCTCCTTTTACTGTTGTTTTCTTTTGTTGTGATTGTTTATATAATTTGTTCAATCTCTTGCTCTTTAGATAGAGGATCTTTGGATATTCGATTTTATTCTTAAAAGCAGACAAAAGTTTTTATAAAACCCAATTCACCCCCCTCTTGGGTTGTTAGTGTCCTTTCATAAACTTTTATGATGAAAAAATGTGCTCCAACTTAGTTATACTAAACTAAGTTCATGTATCAAAATAAAAAGTAATATAATCGTTAAACAAATATAATAGATTTAAATATGAGAAATTAGATAATATAATTTCGTATACGGGTGAAGCTAAAGAAGTACATTCAATATATTAGTCGTTACTTATGTCTTCCTTATATACAATATATCCACTATAATCTATGGATAGATTTGGAGTTCTAAACTATGTTCATCTGCTATTTCATTTATCAATGAACAAGTTTATACATTTACTATATATAGACCGATATATATATAATATTTTTCTTTTGATATTTTTTTCCAGAAACTAATGTAATGGATTTAAATATTACAGTATAAATATAATGTAGAATATCTTTACAATCTAATCGATCGTAAAAAGAAGCAAAAAAGTCTGATATTGTTAGCCCAAGGTTGTTTTACAAACAATCCATAAATGATTTTAATGATAACAAAATATTTTAAGTTTCAAAGACATTAGATTTTACAATGTCAATCCACAATTTCCAATTTATATTTTAAAAGGATTGAGGTTTCACTCAATAAAATATCGCTAAGTGCACTTGAACACCATTACACAAGTTAATAAGATCAATTTTTCATATTGTAGGTGTTTAAGAAAGTTGAAATGGTTTAAATGCTTTAAAGCTGCTGTTTTTCTCTCCAGCGCTTATAAGTGTCGACACATTGGACCATAGTGTCGACACATTGAACTAACACCCGAGAGTTTACATTTCAGGCAATTCAAAATATTTTTTTGACTAAGTGTTGGAAGTGTCCACATATTGGACCATAGTGTCGACACATTGAACTAACACCCAAGAGTTTGCTTTTCAGGCCATTTGAAATGGTTTTTTGGCTAAGTGTTGGAAGTATTGACACATTAGACCATAGTGTCGACACATTGAACAAACACTCGAGAGCCTAACTCCAAAATGCAAAAATTCATTGTCGACAACATTTTTCAGACTAAGTGTTCAATGTGTCGACACATTGAAGGCATGTGTCAACACATTGCACTGTCTCCTGAGAAATGAAAACATTGGTGTCGACACATAGAAGACCATGTGTCGACACATAGTGCGAATTTGAAGAAATTCTGGAATGACGCCAAATCACTCAAAATGGTTCAAAATTGTCTCAAATGACCTCCAACGGCACTCAATCTTTTCAAGAAGACCCTTTATGACCGTTGAAGACCGAGACGCTATAAGAAGAAGGA
This sequence comes from Myrica gale, assembly GCA_963930655.1. NCBI lineage: Eukaryota > Viridiplantae > Streptophyta > Magnoliopsida > Fagales > Myricaceae > Myrica > Myrica gale. The sequence continues at coordinate 11,631,501 of OZ005618.1, forward strand.
GATGGAGAGAGAGAAGAAGAAGCTCGATCAAAATAGCAACATCTAGAGAGAGAAAAACCAAGAGCCAAAGAAAATTTGTTTGCTGTTTTCTTCAAGTCCGGAGCTCTCTTTGTCAAAGCTTCTCCTCTTGCTCATCATTGACAACCCAGCCTTCAAAGGAAGAGAAATTTCTTGAAGAAGAGAGAGTTGCATCATCATTCAACATCTATCCTTCCAAAGAGAGAGAAAGCTAGATCTAAAGTTTCCATTTGTTGATTCTTCCAAGATCAAAGCTCTCATTGTTCAATACTATTCTATTGCTCATCATTGACGACCTAGCCTCCAAAGAGTGAGAGCTTTCTTGAAGAAGGGACAACACACTTGCAATCACTCCTTACCCTATCTTCTAGAGAGAGAAAGTGCTTTGAAGAAGAGGGAAAATCGTATCTACCAAAAAGGCTAGTGCTCACATCTTCCATACTCTAGATTTCCTTTTAGAATATAATATTCTTGCACTCTATTGAGCTTTCCATTTGATAATTTGGCTTAGAGAGTCATTCCAAATGTTGTGAGATTTACAATTACATATTCGGCTTAGAGAGTCATTCTATATTTGTGTGGCTCATTTGCTCATCCGGCTTAGAGAGCCTTCCTTGTAGCCATTATTTGTAAAACCTTTGAGTGTTGAGAAAACACTTGGTCCTACTTGTGAGAGTAGAAGAAATCCTCTAGGTTGTGAGGATTTGTGAGAGTGAGTTAAAGTGTAAGCTCGTAAAACACTTTGTAAAGGTTACTTAGCACCCGGGAAGCTAAGTTGTATTCGCTGTTTGGAGAATAGTGGAGGAAGCCCAAGGAAGTCAATAGTCTTGGGGGTGGACGTAGGCAAGTGTTGGCCGAACCACCTAAATATACGGTGTTATCTCTCTATCTCTATCTTGCTTATCATTTGTTTCATATCCATATTTGTGATGTTTTATGATGCATGATTCATTACTTATATTTAGCTTATCATTTAGTATATTAAGATCTGAATTTTTATTCCTAGAGAAATAATGTTTTTCAGATCTGAGTTTTAATCGAAAAAGGGGTAAACTTTTGTTAAACCCAATTCACCCCCCTCTTGGGTTGTTATTTAGACTCACAGATATAAAAACTACAACACTACTGGGTGATCATAATAATATAATATGCATCAATACATAATATCCCAAAATGTGATCATAATAACATAACAGGCATAAATACATAATATCCCGAAATCTCGATGCATAGTCATAATAATAATAAAAAAAGACAGAACATACTTAAAACATAATAGATTGATCAAGTGTCACTGTGTCACACAAAATACAAAGATAATAGATGATCAAGTGTCACGCTCCTTCCTTAGTTCATGAAGCTCTTCCTCAATTTTGTCAAATCGCTCGCCCATCCACGACGTAATCTCGTCCACTAGCATGTTCATCCATGAAGGATGCTCGAGCTGGCTCGAGGAGCTCTGACCAACCTCATAAGTGGATGATCTACCTCGTCGTGTAGGCTGGCTTCGAGAAGGCAGTCCGCCGTCCATGGAATCCTCATCTGCATTGACATCCCCAGCAACATGTGCTCCAACCTGAGGAAGATGAGTTGCATTGGGATTGAATGTACTACGACATATTGGCCCAATTGGAGATCGTATCTTATCATTAGGTAAAATAGGAGCACCAACAACTACCAATATGCACGAGATCAACAAGCCATGTGGGAGACCATCTCGCTCGAATGTATACCGTGCATCTCGAAGTATCTGGTAAACAATAAGAGCTGGGAGATCAATCGGAGTCCGACGCGCAACCATAACGAGAAGGAATCCACGCTCGAATCTGAGCTCGGAGCAGTGATGCCTCGGTGCCACGTCCCAAACGATAATAAGATGGAGCATTCGGAAGAATGATAGCATATCTCGATGGCATATCAATGTAGATGACAAAGTCATATTTGCACCCGTCACCTCCTTCCACACTTCTTTTGGTGTCATGTCAAACAGAGGGCCAATGGTCGGGTATGCCGGCACCTGGGGTCTTAGTAATCCAATAAACTGAGCAATAATAATAGCAGATATTGTGAAAAAGACTCTCCTCACTTGGATAGTCAACTCCTCGACATTAGCATCAACAATAAGAATTTGTGCATAGAAGTCACGCATAAGATCGATGTATATGTCTCCGGTAGATTCGAGAAACTTTGCCCATACTCTCTCCTCAAAGTTAGACCGTATGCTCTGACCTTCATACTCTAACTCGTTGAAATCCCTCAAGCGAACAACTTGCTCAATGAAAACCGGTCTCTTGTAAATCAACGCTTGATGCTGAGCTAGAGTCAATGACTCTCTAGGTTGAGCCGCTTGTGAAGATGAGGATGCACGTCTTCTTGGTGTCATTTTAAAAACTGCAAAATAATTAAAGCTAAAATTAATTTGTATATAATTAATAAAAGTGATTATCTAAATAAACTCATAAGGATACCTTTTATTTTATAATACGTTATTAATCATGGAGAACAATTCATAAAATAAAATACATGTAAATATTGACTTTTAGTGAACTTATAAAATGTCTTTCTATCTTTTGAAATTTCTTCAACTCTCCATGTAAATACTTTTTCATTATAGTATTGTATTCCTAAAAATAAATTTTCAGCAACTTGAACAATAGGGTCTTTTTTTTCATCGAGCTTCCTAAATAGAAAAGCAAATACCAAACATATTAAGCAGTCAAACTAACAAGTAACTAAAAACTAAGAACTAACAATGAAACTACTGTATTTAAAAAAAACAACCGAACTAAAAACGCAGGGAGAAACCAAAGGTATTTCCTAGGCAGCACGTATATTATGATTCTCTAAAATCCTACAAACAAGATGAACAAAGACAGAAGTAACCCAATTAGACACGTATAGAATGCAGTGGATAAACCATAGAAGATTTAGATATGGTGTAATATCTTTGATTTGTTAATATCTTCAAAAACTACGTTCTGTTCTACTGATGAAGAACTAAAAAAACAACTTTTTTTTTTGGTGACACACTAATCTTATACATGGAAGGATAGAAATGAAGGACAAGACGAAAAAACAAAGGACAAAAGATGGACAACAAGCAAACACAAACAGAAAAAAACCAAACAGTCGAACTCTTTTGAAGCATAACACTACCGAACTAACAACAAATATAAATAGGCTACGGAGATGATTCACGTACCAGTGGAAGACGACGAAATGGAGAGTACTTCGGTGGAGAAAATGGAGAGTCATGGATGAAATGGAGCGTTCTCCTCTTACTATTTTTTTTTATCAAGTGTATTCCACCCTTGGTTCGAACAAAGTAGCTTTTAAAACCAATCAGAACATATAGCCGTATTTGAATAGGGGAGCTTTTCAAATTAGTCGAGTTAATTCTTGAAGAAAGAGAAAAATAGTCTTTAAGGTAACACACGAATAATATTAAATATTATATCATCTACTTACCTTATTTTATGAGAATTAGTTTTTTTATTATTATTATTTACTTAAGAAGTTACACATATATTATTAATAGACTATGAGCTTTCGCATATATTGACCACAAGACATGTGAAAGTATCCTTTATATATATGCCGTACTTCAGACGTTTAATTGTAGAATCAGGGGCAGGCATCTTTGAGCGTAGACAGCCTAAACAGTTGTTTAATTAGGCCCCCAAAATAGGAAGGCCCATGACTTTCTATTTTATTTAATATTTAATAGGCCCTAATTTATGTTTAATATTTTAACTTAACAAAAGAAAAAATATGTCTCAAAATCTCTTTTAGCTATAAAGAAGGAAGGATAAGATGTTTAGAATAGAAAAATAAGAAAAAGTTAGTGAAGAGAAGAGAATATGTTTATAAAAAAGGAATTTTTGGGATTTAAAAATTTGGAATCCAATAGTCTTCTTTTGAAATTTTGAGTTATGCCGTTCTTTGCATCCAATGAGATTTTAAAAAGTACTCTAAAGGAGATTTCGAGACTTATAATTTGTTCTTTTTAAGTTAAAATATTATAAAAAATTTATAATTGTGTGTCATTATTAGAAACCTGTGTTGATGAAATCCAGATGTCGAGTGATAATTGATGGTGACATATTTTTTGTTACTTATATAAGAATATTGCATTACTCGCATTATTGAAATTGGACAGAAAAAACTTTTTCGAATAAGTAGTTTACCTTAGATATTTTTAAAAAAGAATTAAAATTGAGGAACCAAAATGAAAAAAAAAAATCTAAACCAACGAAATTAGGTAGCCTTATTTTAAAGCCATCCTGTATATATTAGAATAATTATTTGTTGCTAGTTGATACGGGATGCATGAAATTTCTCCAAATAGTTCAACCATATCCTGCAAAAGTCGAACTCTAATGAACTTTAATCTTGAGCTCCACCTGCTATATATGTATTCGGAAAGCAATACAAAATTATGTTTGGCATGCATGTTCAATCGAAGTCACCCTAATCCTTCTCCCTTGCTTTTGGCCGCAAAAAGAAGTATTCTTGAAGCAAACAAAACAATAAAGGTGTTCGTGCATGCGGCATGCAGCCATCATTTATCTCCAGCGACGTCTAACCAGGACAGTCGGACTTCATCCATCTCTCCTGAAACGTCGTAATAATTGGCCTCCTGATCCCTTGCTGTCGATCGTATGCCAAGTATTCATTTCTTTCCATGACGCTTCACTCCTTCCTTTCTCTTTCTTGTCTCCTCCATTTTTGTTAACCATTATTTATTTATTTTTAATCTACGAAATGGGTCTCCCTCGAATTTACTATATGGTTTAAATTACTTTTATTTTTAGACAAACGGTACCCCATGAATGAGATAAGTTCGAATTGTAACACTTATGAGTAAGTTCTTGATCAATTGAGCATAAAAAGAGATCCTATGTTCTTGACTTGATACTTCAACTGTAAAACTAGTTAGAGTATCCGAGATTTACTGTTGTGCTCGATCTCAACCTAATTAATATATTTTTCAAAGTCTGTTCTGCGTGCATAAAATCTTAATACAACTGATTTCTCCAATATAAGAAATAGAGTACGAAAAGTAAACCCTCCCTTTGGTGACGTGGAGATGCTATATTTGTTGTATTATTATGCTTATTCAAGTTAATTAGAAGATAAATTAATAAAAAATGAGTCATGTAACACAAGCTTAATGGTCAAATTATAATAATATGAGATGGTAATTAAATCTATCATCAGGTTAAAGTGTAAAGTAGTTAGAAGGAATTTCTCCTAAATTTTAATAGGGTTCTTGACAGTTCATCAAATGAAGAAAACCCTGCAATGTGTTAAACTAATTATCATGTATAGATGTCCAATGTTATTCGTACGTGACCAATTGGCTAGAGTAAAAGGTATCGTGCAACCAACTGTACTCCTTGGATCCCATTTGCTAATTATGTGTCAAATTCTCTCTTAGCTTCTCTTAGCTGGCTGGAGGTTGACAAGCAATCATTAATACTCCACCTTCTATAACTACCAAATTGCTTGCTCACCAAATTTCTTCCAATTAAATAAAACAACCAATCATTAACTGTCGAATTGACTGCTCATTTTCCTCTCTCTTTTACTGTTTGGATAAGTTTACACTCTCAAATTACTATTCTTATCCGATTACACCCACAAATTATTAATTCTAAAATTTTAAACTCTTAATTACATAAATTAATTTTTTAGCTTTTGAAAAGATAATTTTCTCCTCTAAAAAAATATCATTGTTGAAAATTTTAGGGATATAAAATTGTAATTTGATGAAAAAAAAATCATTTTCTGTTCAAAGTTGACATTAAAATTTTAAAAGCTAAGTGTTTGTAATTAATAATTACTATAGTGGGTGTAATGTAATAAATAATAATTGTTTGAAATATAAAAGTGTCGAAATTTAGTGGGTGTAATGTATTTATATTTTTTATTTTTATTAACATATGTCCACTATCATATTAGACGGCATCCCACGGAGAACCAGAATATTACCTTAATTCTATAGTCATATAACAAAAAATGAGACACCAATACTCATTTTAGGAACAAGTCGTTTGATTTTTCTATTACCAAACTACGAGGTCGTCTTTCTTTAATTTGAATCTCAGACAGTATAATTAGGTGATGAAGTCCAAAATTCAGAGATTTCTACTACCATAGAGGAGACCGTGACCTTGGTAGTTGGTACGTAGTTTAGCAGCCAATTAATGAGCCTCGGAATATTCTTAACTCTTGTTATCTGCACCCTTTTGTATTGGTCGTCAAAAGATTAATACATATCTATGAAACTCTTATCTTATAAGTCACCCATCTCTGTCAATCATTTTTAAACCCTGATCATATAAATCTCTGAAATTTAAATCCTACGGCTCCCAAAAAAATTGTGCTTTTTAGACCCCATAGGTAAGGTTCTCTATTTTGTTAGACCCTTATGAAGAGCCTCCTCCTTTTTATTTTATTTTATTCCTAAGCCTATGACACGCTACTCGTGGGTTCTGCAACCGATATGAAAATGAGATATCGTAATTAGGTCGTCTTGGCGGTGAAATTGAGGTTTTAAGGAGCAGTTCATACGGAATAAATTCATTTTTGTATCCCCTACGGTATTACTCAGCGGTTAAGAAGGGCTTTAGAATGTTTTGTAAACTCGAATGTTCTGGATTTGAATCGCGTCCGGATCAGGCTCGTGACTTAGTTGATGGGACGGGTTGAGAGGGTTTACCTTTTCGCCCAAGATTTACTTTGCACGTTGCTGCGGGTACATCTCGTAACATTCTATGGTAAATTTCAGGTTTCAAGGAGGAAATAATAGAGAAAAAAAAATCCATTTTGCAACATTCAATCATAGGGATTCTACACTTTCCCTATGAAAGTATCTTTTTTTTTTCTTGTTTCATCTATTAATTATTAATTTTATAATTTTACTCTTTGTTAAAATATATATACCTCTGAAATTACAATTCCATTATTTTTTAGTGGCAAAGTGAATTTAATTTTTATTTGTCTGTGAAATAAATATATAGAGAGCTACTATATTCTTAAGACGACAGAAAATGATTCGACACCTACACAAATGATAGTTTAAACGAAGCACTAAATTATAAGCAACAAGGGATACGTCTTCGTCAGTATTCCTTTTGACCTCAAAAGCATTCGGGCTGGCATAATTAGGTGTGCAAGGAAGGTTTAATTAGGTTTATTATAAGGCTTATCTCCACTAGGGCTGGGCCTGGGGGTCAAACAAAGCTTTATTCCAAAACGTGCATAATTTTGTGTGCAAGTAAGCTTTCTCTTGTCGGATTTGTTTAAGACAGAAATATCAAAGATGGGGGGGATATTCTGTATTAGTCTTCCTCTTTTATCTCCCTCTCTTATGTTATGTTTAGGAGAATATCCGTAATGTAGAACACATTATCTCCTTAAGAGTGAAATAATTATGGAAAGAAGATTTTTCGCAAGTCATATTACAGGAGATACTGAATCAATCCCTCACTAAAATATCAGTTAAGTTGCGGATATGCGTGAACTCTGTTAATTTTGTTTAATCAAAGAATCTAACAAATTGTTACGGATTGACAAATGTGGAAGTAGAGAAGAACGGACAGATTTGCCTTCAGATTCCCTTTTGCACTCAGTGTTCCATGTTTCCCAGTTGAAACGCCATCTGGGGCAACGTATTGTACCCTTTCCTACTTTGCCTCACATTGATGGCTATGGAGAGATTCACCCTGACTCCGAGAGGATTTTGGAGAGGGGATGGTGAAACTTCAAAATCGTGCTATCACAGAGGTTTTGGTTAAATGGCACGGGCAAATTGTTGATGATGCTACTTGGGAACGCTTGTTTAAATTGCAAGCTGAATTTTCACACCTTGCGGGCAACGTGTTCTAAAGAGGGAGGCTTTGTTATAGATTGACGAATGCAGAAGTAGAGAAGAATGGATGGGAAGAATGGGTGAGAGGCCCTGAACTCTGAAGTGATAAAGACGTTGGGAGGCTGGGTTTGAGAAAGACACGTTAGTCTTTGAATTACTCTTCGAAGACGCGTGCTGCTATATTCTTGTAGCAAGAAGCTTCATTTGTAATGGGCTGGGTGAAATGTACTGGGTTGAGCCCATTTTCTTTGTATTTCTTTAGTTAAGGCCTTGGGCCTTATTTAGATAGTTAGTCCATATCATGAGCCACATAAATAAGAGAATTGAATAAGGATTAGATAAGAAATAAGCTGATTGTGATAATCCTTGGAGGGTGCTACCTCTCGAAATAGCGTTGTTCCCTATTTCTTGTAATTCCTGTCTTCTTTTAACGTTTCTTATCTTTCATTGGAGTGTCACTAATTTCAATTGAATATGAATTTACAAGCAAAATTCGAAGAAATTGTTACACAAATCTCATAGTTGAGCATCTTCTCTACCTCCTTTCTCCTCATTTTTTATCTCTATATTAATGCTTTGTTCTGTTACTTAATTGATGGCGCTGTGAGTTTTATCAATATGTTAGCTTAGATTATATTTTTGGGATTTGTTTTGCCAAATGTGACATCTGTATTGGATGGTTAAATTTTCTGGTTTGAAAGACTAAACTTGCGATTGTTGTGCCACTTTGATGACAACTATGAGATTTGTTGATGATCTCTTTATAACCCTGCTATCATAACACCCCAAACACTCCAAAAGACTAGGAGCGTGTTTGTTTGTTGTTTTCAGAAACAATTTTCGTTTTGGTTATGACATCATCCATCAAGTAGGGGCCCCATCAGTTCAAACACAACTGATTTGTATTAGGAGCCATTATCGGGTAGGGGGCGGCCAGGGGCGTACCCAGGCCCGGGCGAACCCTGGCGGCCGCCCGGGGTCTGCCCTTGAAAAAAAAAATCATATAATTTTTTTTTAAAATAAGTTGGCCTGGGCCGCCCTGGTTGGCCCAGGCCAACATAAGCCTAGCCTGCCCGATGGAAATGCGGCTTGAAGTTCCGGGTCGGATCTGTCATCCTGGATCTGAACTCGTAGACACTGCAGATCAGTTCCTCCATTTTTCATTTTCGCAAGCCAGAGCTGCTCTCCTCCTCTGTCTCAGGAAGTCTGTGACCCAAAGAAAGAACAATTTACTCGGGTTCTATTAAAATCAAGTGAGCTCTTTTCGCTTTCTAATTCCTCTCATTTGCACTTCCATTTCTATTAATTTTAGCGTTTTCCAAAAATATCATATCTTAGAAGTTGGGTCTGTATGCTTAGGGTTCTGTTATTTTGCTTTAATCAGAAAGATTAGCACGTACCCTTTTCAAGGTTGAAACTAATAGTTCTCGATCTCATTGTCTGTGAGGTCAAGAAGTCTTCCAGCTATTAGAGACCATCTGCGGTTTTAGCAGATCAATCAAATTCATACAGTGTACATGTTGCTACAAATGCTAATTTCTATCAGTTGCATTAGCAGCATTGATAGCAACACGATTCTTAGATTATTTTTATTTAGTTTTTGGCTAAGGAATTACCGTGGGAAGACGCCAGTCCTGAATTAGTTAGTTCCCCTTTTCCTTTAAGGATATGGCATCACTCTATGTATGAAAATTCGCATTGGCGCACATCAATCATATTCAGTGTCTTCATTATTTCTTCAGATACTAGAAAGCCCCTTGGAAATGACAGCAATTTACAGCCTCTATATCATCAACAAATCCGGTGGCTTAATCTTCTACAAGGTAAATGAGAGAAATAGAGCAAAGTTCCATTGGTTTCAGTCATATAAACGGGACAGTGATATCGTGTTCCCCTGTTTCCTCTATTTTTTTATGTTATGGAGAAAGCGGAAAGTAAGATTTGCAGAAAACTAATTGGGAGTACGGTTTATATTTCTGGTTTGGTCTCTGAGAGAATGTGGGAAAACGAAGCACACAAAATCGGATTTTGTGGAGGAGAAAAACTCAGCCAGTCACTTATAGAAGCTTGACTCATACAGTCGGATTTGGTGCTTTGAATTGGTTGGGAATTTTAAGTTTAATTTAGTTTCTGGTTGTTGGGTCCACACTATGAAGTGTACTGTGTATGCGAAGATCTATATTTGGAGGCAGTGGCTGAACCCGCCCCTGTTTGGAGGGCTTTTTCTTCACTTCCTGCATCCAAAAAGGTGTTTGTCTGCTTTGTTCTGGCTTCTAGGTCTGTCTTTATGCTTTATTCTAACCTCTGTCTTTGATTTTATAATCTAAGACATGAGATAATGAGGGGTAATCAAAGGTTGGACAAGGGTTATATTTCTTAGATCTTGGGAGCCGTTTCTTGTCCCTAACTCTTCTTCTGATTATTTGGCAGTTGGTGGTATTTCATCGTCAAATACATGTAGTGAGTCAGTCTTGGAGGAAGTCTTGGAGGAGGCACCAAAGTGGAAGCTGTTGCATGTGAGTGAGTGAGTTCCATTTTTATTGCAGAATGCTAGTTCCTTTTTTCTTATCGTTGCAAGATAGGATTTATTTGATAAAAACTGTGATTTTGCCCTATGTTTCATATCTATTTTGTGGTCTTAGTTTTTCTTGTTGTTTCAGTTTTGATGGTTAGAGATCCAAAAACCTCGCAAGTATTTTAACATTGGAAGTTCACTCTAAATTTATGTGCAATGATTTTATTGCAGGAGATTCTTGAAGAGATAGAAGAGGAAAGACAAAAGCAGGCTTTGTCGAGAGAAGGGGGTCTGGCTGAAGATGAAGAGGATGATAGTTGTATTGTACTAGTGGTGTGCAAAGATGAACTCTCATGCATGCATCTTGAACGGTCCACATAAGGTTTTTTCCAGTCTTTGTTGTAATGTGTCAGACTCCTTGTATTCTCTAGTGTATTATAGTCACTTTCTGTTGTATATGGTTGTCATTTGTTTGTTTGTTTGTTTATCTGACATATGTTATTATTTAGTCCTCCCAGTTAGCTGGCAACCCTCATACCTAGGCCAAAAGAAGCCATTAACATGTTGAAGTCCTCCCTGGCTTACTGCCTGCAAGTTTGAGCTGAGAATGTCGTGAGTTTTAAGCTGATTTTGAACTAGAGAGAAGCTTCTTCTTCCAGTCACCTATACTTTTGGATTGTGAAGGAAACCGGAGGAAGGGATTCTATTTGTGTAGTAGTTTTTAGGTTGGATTGTGATGCTGTTGAGCCTAGGACAACCTTAGTTGAGTCCAATCTTGTTTGCTATTATTCTTAATTGTTCAAATGTTGATATTTGGTGCCATCACTATTTTCTCAATATTTTTAATGTTTTTAGTCTTTAATGTTTTGATATTGTAACTCTAAGACAATTTTTTACATTACGTGTGAAAAAAAATTTTTAGTCATTTTGCTTTAAAAGTTCGCCTGGGTTGGTTTACATTCCTGGTTCCGCCACTGGGGGCGGCTTAAGGAATCCAAACCAATTTGATGTTGGCATTAGTTCCCATTTTTCAAGCTTCAAGTGGGTTGTTAAACATGGGTTTTAATATACCAGCAGAGGCCCATGGCCATGGACCTTCTGCAATTACCTTTAAAACACTATAAAATCTTCAATACATCGCTAAATAAAGGGGATGTCTTTATTCTGTTTGTTTAAAAAAAAACAAATGTGAATTATCAATAGGGAAAATTGCACAAAGCACACTAGGATTTAGGCCAAAATCAAAAGCCTCACTGAGTTATAAAAAAATCTCAAAGCCCACTTGTTTATCAGTTTCGTACGATAACTAACTCAGGCCAACTCCGTTAATGGAGATAACGGAGCCTAATCCATGTAATATAAATGAACAAATAGTTACACGTGCTCACAAAAATCACATTAGCTTCAGCGTGCCAGATTGCACCACCTCCGGCCACTTCAAGCACGTTAGTTTAGTTTCCCTTATTTTTTTTCTAGATACGTTTGTCTCCTTTATTCTAACAGAAATATAAGCGAGGAAGCCCCTAGTTCTTTGATCTGAAATCCTCCAAAGTTCTTTGTCCTTCTGCAAGCTTTCAGCCTGCCATATCTTTTTGCCTTCGAGGTTCCTTCAAAAAAGCTTCGGACCGCCACGTCGTTTTCCCCATTCTGTCGTGTGGGTCTTCCTCACAATGTCCACCTTGAGTTCATCACCTGCTGCAATAAATGCTCGAAATTTGGACACAACTTTGTGGATGTGGTTGAAGGTAACGTTAAGGACGTCGTAGACTGATTTAAACCCTGGTAGGAGGTTCTACAATAGTGCTTTGTATAGGAGGAAGGTAAGTGTCTAAAGTGTTCGATGAAATGTCTAACCCAATTTTTTTGTTCTGTTTGGGGTCATTTAACAACTTCATTAGGCTTTCTCTTATAGAAGCAACGTTAGTGTGGATTTTTTGAATGGGTGGATGTGGGGACTTGCCAACGCAGGAGAAAGATTCTACTTGAGATTTTGAAGAGGTTAAGGAATATAGAGAAGAAACTTAGCTCCTACAAAGAAAGCAGGAGGTGGCTCATGTCTCTACTCATTGTTTCCTGGGTGATGATATTTATATTCTTGGTGATATTCTGCTTCAAGTTGTTGACCTATCCAATTATGTAGATGCATTGACACCATTGGTTGTGTTGTGTGAGATGTGATGTGTTTGTAGGAGTTAATGTCGTGTAGAATCTTCAAGTTATTTTGTTATTGCTAATGTGATGTACGATGTAGCTACCTTTGTATCACTAGAATGTAATCCTTTTGTCCAAGGTCAATAGTAAAATTTGAATTATATGCTTATGTTAGTATTGATTCATTAGTATTCTATTTATTGTTTTGGACATTAGGTAGGAAACAACTTGTAATAGATAAGCTTGAAATCTCTGTCTTGTTTAAAAGATAACTTGTCACTTGTGTCAAAGATAACTTCAGTTTTGCTGGATGATGTCCAAATCCAAATATTCAATGCAGCATGAAGCAAAAGATCAAATTGACATAGGAAAAACAATTATAAACTTCATTTATAACTGCAAAAATTCGTCATGATTTAACAGTATGTGGTGACAACACTACTAGAAAAATATTTCCTACAACAACGTTGTGGTCACCGCAAACCACTACAAAATAGCTGTGCAAATCACCTCACTACAAAAAAGTTGTTCAAATCACAACATCATCCTGTTTCTATGGTCACAACAAATCACTACCAAAATACGTGCATTTCACATGACCAAAACTATACAAAAATCAGTTTACAAGCATACAATCAATGAATTCTTTTGTTATACACATTTCATATGTTTAATCATTAACACATAGAAAATAACTATACAAAATTAGTTAGTGATGCTTACAGAAGATCCAACACTTCTTGTTGGTTGAGTTTCTTCACTTTCTTCTTCCAAACCTTCTTGTTTGGAATCTCAGGCTGATGACATTTTCTGGCATTGTGTCCGACCACCCCATAGTTCCCACAAGTCACCACATAACTGCGTTGGCTTATCTTGTAAGGGTTGGGTGGCTTATCAGCTTCTCTTCTTCTTACCTTTCGAGGTCTCCTAGGCTGAATCCTCACATTTGGTGGCAATATGATGTTCCTATTCTTGCATGGCCATAATTCGGGCCTAGGCATGGCATGGATGGGATGAACATATACCTTAGAATACACTTACAACTTATAACAAGCCTCTACATAGTTCTCAGGGTGCTGTCAATGGAAATAAATAGCAAAGTATGCGTGGGAGCACAGTATGTCATTGAGCTGCCACCTCCACAAGTGCAAGTTCGGCGCTATAGATTGACAACTGCTCGCGATCCATTAAAAGGTTCCACTTCAAACTCCAGACCAGATTGCCATATGCATATACAATCCCGTGCATCGTTCTTGTTTTTATCGAGCTTTTTTCTGGATTGTAGGTTACAACCCCCCGGGATGCTTTTCCATATATCTCACTGCCAGTTCACTCTTCTTATGGAGCCGGTTGAGTAATTGCTTTCGTATCATCTCCTGCGTGATTACAATAGGCTTATCTCGCGCTTCCTTGATCCATGCATTGAATGTCTCGGCAAGGTTATTGAGCAGCATATCACACTTCGTTCTTTGGTTGAATGCATGTTGAGACCATATTGCAGGATCAATTGGTAGAAGGTATGCCCATGCATTTAGTTCCAAGTGTTTGATGTTCTCCATGTGGAAGTCAAACACTCTCCTGGTTGTTGCCCTCGCTGCACCCAAAAACTCATCCTTTAATATTTTACCCTCCCCACCATTACTTTTGAAGTTCTCATGAATATATTGTACACAATGTCAATGCTCGACACCGAGGAGCAATGTGTCAAACGTCACCAACAACCCTTACAACAGTTAAAATAAAATGTCATTATCCGTTTAAAATGAAATAGAAATAATTACAACAAAAATTTATAATTAAAAATGTTACATTTTACCTATCGGACATAAATAACCATCCCCTCTATTCTGGTCGGCCAATATCATCCAATAGTCAAGTCATGAACCATTTCCATGACTCGCGATACTAGGCCTCCACATCCGCGTAAGCAATTGACAACATGTCGTCATTCCCGTCTTTACCCATAGCGCATAAAAATTGCCCCTTAAATTGGCCTTTTAGATGACAACCATCAACAGAAATAATAGGCCGACACCCCTCTATCACTCCAATTTTGTAGGAGAACAAGCATTCGTACATTCGGAGAAAATGGTTCCCATCTATGGCAAACTTAACAATTGTACCTAGATTCCACCTTTGTAATGCCACCGCAAAATGTTCAATATGTCTATATTGCTCAGCGTTTTCCTCTTAGCGCGGTAACAACGCTGAGCCGGGACATCTATATTGTAATCGCAAAAAATTTATGAGCACATTTCGAGGTTATCTCGGAGCATTGCCATGTACCGTTGCGTAATGAATTCGGTGTCCAACCGCTTGTTCCAATAGTGGTTTCAAAACTATAGGAGACCATGACCTTGGTAGTTTAGCGACCAATTAATTATTCAACCTCAGAATATTCTTAACTCTTGTTATCTACACCCTTTTGAATTTGTCCTCAAAAGATTAATACATATAAAAGTCGATCTTATAAGTCACCTGTCTCTTTCAATCATTTATAATTAGTGTCGTATTCTTTGTAGCGGGACACCGATCATGTAACGCAACGGGCCTAAGCTCCATACGGATAGATTTTTGTATAAAATAAAGTTTTTTCGCAATGGATAATCATTTATCTAGGCCTCAATATTTCAAAACTAATTTTGTACAACCTTAGCAAAATATTCATAAACCGTAAAAAGCCAAAATATAAGTTTATAACAAAAATATCCAAGGTCACGCAATATAGGAAAATCACCAATGGTCACACAGACATCCAAATACCAGGTCACACAGACCTCCAGGCCATAAAGACCTCCAAATATCAGGCCACAAAGACCTCCAGGCCACAAAGACCTCCAAATACCACGACGGATATCAAATTGGCCACACAGACCACAAGGATAAATTGGCCACAGACTACATAGATATATCACCAGCGCAAGAACAATTTTCACAGTATGCTCACCAAAACAAGTTATAAATATTTCAATTGAGTTTCACGAAAATCTCAACAATCCCATTTTACCCAAAATTTGTTCATTTCCGCAAATAATACATCAAAATCATATAAAATACGGTGCACGTTCAAAATCCCATTGAAGAAACACTTACCTCGAACGCTTAATCAATTTTAGGGAAAAATCATAGTTAGCCCCATAAGTTTGGCCAAAAATCAAATAGCCCCCTTAAGTTTCAATTCAGCGATTTAAGCCCCATAACTTTTGAACATCATCAATTCTAGCCCACCGTCTAAATTAGACGTTAAATCCGACGGAAAATCATGCAAAATAACCAAAATGCCCCTTCAAGAGAAAATTACAAAAAAAATCATGAAAAATAAAAAATGAAATTTTTTTAAAAAAATAATATTTTTTAAATAAAACTATTGAAACTTTATTTCAATAATATATTTATTTTAAATTTATTTCTTAAATTTTTATTATTTTTATTAATTTTTTAAATTGGGGAAAATTCACTTTACACCTCCGAATTTTGGGGTCATTTTTAAGTTGCACCCATTTTTATTGATTTTGTTACATTAATACTACAAACTAACGTAGTGCGTTAAGTTGCATCCTCCAGCTCAATTACCCGTTAAATCTCACGACAAACTATGCACTTGATGTCCACGTGATAGCTTAAAGAACGAACTTCCTATTTTACCTTCGCTCGGAAGAAATAGGCGCTGAACGTTTGGACTTTTCCGAATTCTCCTTCAAATGTTCGCTATGTTTGGCAAAAGCATCTGCAAAAGTGCCCCTCTGATTCCGAACGTCACTGGGATCCACATGGTAGAAAATGGGAAGAACTCTGATCCCTCTCTGTGTCCTGCAGTCAACTATCTTTGCAAGTTCTTCCAAGCACCACGTGCAAAATGCATAGTTTCTTGACAAAATGTTGACACAACCATCCTGGATTTCTCGATGGCATCCAATTCGTCCTTGAAGGTGGGAATACCTTTATCAACCAAAGAAGTATATAGATGGTCGGTAAAAGTATTATGGGTGTCTTCACCTCGGAAACTTAGAAAAACTTCGTAATCCAACGGTCGTTGAGAAAAAAGAGAGGAAGAAGACGGTACAGAGGCAGTCTGAAAATCGCTGGTGGAAACCATTGATCACTATGAAAAGCCTCTGAGAGTTATGATTCTAAGAAATACGCCGTCATGCCTTCAGCACAGAGTGGAAGGCAACCTATAGAAAACCCCACCCATAGAGTTCAAAGGAAATCAAAATTTTCAAGTTGCGTTTGATGAAGAAACGAAGATGGGTTGCATTCATGGCTTCCTGCGGTCACATCTACAAATGAACAAATCTACTCTTAAAAACGAACTACAAAGCTCCTACCCAAGATTGAGCACCAAATAAGAAGTTTCCATCTAATGGGAAAGCATCTGAAGAGTTAGTCCTAGGCCTTGGGGCACTGCTAGCTCGACCGCCCACGCCAAAGAAGGATTCAAGATCCTCTTCATTTTTCTGTTGGTTCATTCTTGCAGCAGCTGCAGCCCTTTCTCGAGCCTCTGTAGCAATTCTTTCTACAGCAGCTCGTTCAGCCTTTCGAAAGGATTATGGCCCCGATTGACTTCAACGAAAATCAATTATGTCAGGTGGATGGGGGGAAATGTTCAACGCCTATTTCTTTAGAGCAAGGGTAAAATGGGAAGTTTGTTCTTTAAGCTTTCACGTGGACGACACGTGTATAGTTTGCCGTGAGATTTAACGGGTAATTGAGCTGGAGGGTGCAACTTAACGCACTATGTTAGTTTGTAGTATTAATGTAACGAAATCAATAAAAGTGGGTGCAACTTAAAAATGACCCCAAAGTTCGGGGGTGCAATGTGAATTTTTCCCTTTTAAATTTTAGTCAGAAGGGACATTTTGGCCAAACTTATGAGGCAAACTATGACTTTTCCCCATCAATCTTTAAAGTTTCTCCAATAATTGCCGAACAATCTCTTGGAACCTAATAGCACCACCTCAATCCAAATTTTGGTCTCCAATATATATTCTCTGCGACCATTTATTAACTTCAATCTCTTCAACTTTTAAAATTCAAACATACCTCTATGCATCACTTTAAAATTCAAACATAAGATTCTTATCCTTATCTTTCAAATTCAAATATAAGAATAATCTTAACCTTTAAATTCAAACTCAAGATCAAATCTCTATTCAAACATTTAAATTCAAATATAGATCACATCTCTATGTCAGCACCTTTAAATTCGAAAGTACGAGTTAACCTCTATCCAAAAATCAAACATAGGATTAAGCCTTATCTCTTCATTTAAAATTCGAATTACTCACTTACACCTTTTTTGGGATGGGGTATTACAGATCATATAAAATCTCAAAATTTAGACCCTACGGTCCCTAAAAAAATGTGCTTTTTAGGCCCCGCTTAGGTAAGGTTAGCTATTTTGTTAGACCCGTATGACGAGCTTCATATATATACATTTTAAAGCCTAAGCCTATGACGCACTATTCGTGGGCTAATTAGCTCGTTTTCGGGGGAAATTGAGGTTTTAAAGAGACGTTGAATCAGAATAAATACATTTTGTATCCCACGGGATAGTTCAGCGGCCAAGAAGGGCTTAGAAATGAATCGTATAGTTAGATGTTCTAGGTTCGAATCGCGTTAGGATTAGACTCGTGACTTACTTGAGAGACAGTGGCGGAATCAAGAATGTAATCTAACAAAATTTTACTATGTAAAAAAATAGAGTTAAAATATAAAAAATTAAGGACTAAAAATACTAAAAATATTGAAATACAAGGACCGTACTATTTGGTGATACTGAGAGATAACAATTGGATCTTACGGGACTTCATATTCTGAAAACGTTACAAAATAGCTTCGTTCTCAATACTTTTAAATTATTTCATGACATATTCACAATATCACAAATTATTTTATAAAAAGCTAATTCTTTATTGTTGTGAAATTGGTCAAAACGAATCAGATTTAGAAACTTTCATTTAGTTATTTCAGCTGCATAATTCAAGCTGATTATACAACACTATTATAGAGGCAATAAATACTTAAAATTTCTAAACTCAACCATTTCTAAACTCAATCAATATTTCGGTGGAATAATCCTAATCATAATAATTAATTCATTAATTCATCACATTATTCATAAAAAAATTAAAATAAATTAATCACATATTCACAAACAGATTGTAAAGAATCTATTTAATAATCCTAATCAAATTCATAATCACATTATCATATTCATCAAAAATTAAAATAATTTTCATCACAATTAATAGATTGTGAAGAAGTTTAATCGAAACATAAAAAGAGAGAGACTTGAGTTGAGAGAGTACCTGGAGGCTGGAGAGAGAGGAAGAGAGAGAAAAAGAGGTGTGGAGGAGGAGAGAGGAAGAGAGAGAACCGACGTTTTGTGGAGGTCCGGAGGAGGAGAGGTAGAGAGAGAGGCAGAGTGAGATGGGGCTTGCTGGAGGCGTCGGAGGTGGAGGCTGACATCGGTTGTCGGGAGGTGAGGAGCAGAGTGAGAGAGGGCTGGGGAGAGGGCGGAAAATTGAGGGGCTATTTCATCCTTTTTTTTTTTTTAAGCAGAGGGCGTTTTTCACCCTCTGCTAATTTTTTTTAAAAAGTAATACCAATTTGAACTGCCTAGGCGCCTGACCTGGGTCTAAGGGGGGCGGGCATGAGCTTAACCCAAAATTGAAACAGATTTTTCAAGCGAAAGGGGCGACTGTCCCCCTCCCCCTGGCTCCTTCCTCCTCTGACAGGAGGGCTCATCTTTTTGTTCAAAATTTACATGTACGCTGGGGCAAGTAACACTTCGGTTGGTCTTCCCCACAGAGTTTCTCTTGTTACCCAAAGAAGAAATACATCTTGTAACATTATGGTAAATTTTAGGTTTTGAGGAAATAATAGAGAAAAAAGAGAGAGTACATTTTACAACATTCAACTATATGGATTTTACACTTTGCAATTGAAACTATCATTTTTTTAATGTTTTATCTACTAACTATTGATCTTACACTCTCCACTCTGTTAAAAAATGTTTTTTTTTTGTTTTCCTTTAAAATTACAAGTCTATTGATTTTTTTATGGCAATATTTTTTATTTTATCATTGTGAATTTAATATTTATTTGTCTGCGAAATAAATATAGAGAGAGGTATATTCTTAAGACGATAGAAAATGATTCAGCACCTCCCCAAATGATAGTTTAAACGAAGCACTTTAATTAGGTGTGCAAGTAAGGATTAATTAGGTGTTGTAGGCTTATCTCCACTAGGACTGGCCTGGGGGTCAAACAAAAGCTTTTATCCCAAAACCTGCATAATTCTTTTTTGCGCAAGTAAGCTTGTAATATCCCGTCCCGAAAAAGGTGTAAGTGAGTAATTTGAAATTTAAAGGTGTTGATATGGAGATGTAATCTATATTTGAATTTAAAGATTTGAATAAAAATTTGATCTTGGGTTTGAATTTAAAGGTGCAGAGATGAAGATCATGTTATCTATATTTGAATTTAAAGTTGTAAATAGATATTTGATCCTAGGTTTGAATTTAAAGGTTAAGATATGGATAAAGATTATTCTTATATATGAATTTGAAAGATATGGATAAAGATCTTATGTTTGAATTTAAAAGTGATGGATATGAGTATGTTTGAATTTTAAAGTTGCAGAGATTGAGGGTAATAAATAATTGCAGAGAATGTGTATTGGAGAACAAAAATTTAGGTGCTACTAGTTTTCGAGAGATTGTTCGACAATTATTGGATAAGCTTTAAAGATTGGTTAAAGGTTCGATGTAAGTGGTTCTTCAATTAGATTTTGAACGTGCATTGTATTTTATATGATTTTGATGTATTATTTGGGGAATTGAGCAAGTTTTTGGTAAAATGAGATTGTTGACTTACTACTTACTGAGTTAGTCGTAGCTCACCCCTTATTTTCATATTTTTCAGAGTTGGCGGAATTAGAGAAGTTCGAGGAGCTTCAGAGATATTTGTGTTTCGAAGGCGTGTTTTCAAGAGTACATTTGAAGATTAATGTTGGGGAATTCGATGTTGTATTATTTTGGGAGATCATCGATATTGGAAATATCGGATATGCTAATGTAAATTTTAGGGCTCGGATTGATATTTTTGGGCTTTTTACGGTTTATGAATATTTTGTTGAGGTTGTACAAAATTAGTTTTGAAATATTTGGGCCTAGATAAATGATTATTTATATCCTTATTTTATACAGAAATCTATTCGTATGGAGTTTGGGCCCGAGGCGTTACAAAGCTTCTCTCTTGTGGGATTTGTTTCGGACAGAATTAACGATAGGGGAGGTCAAAATTCTAAGTTTTTGGAATAAAACGCTCATAAGATTTAAACTGATATATTCTGTATAAGTCTTACTCTTTTATCTGGAAAATTTATTTATGAATTTGACCTAACTGGAAATGCAAGCCATCCTAGAGGTTGAGATAAAAAGATTTCAGTGGCAATAATGCCCGACTTCTGTTACTTATAGGTAACAGTGTTAATTCTTTTGAGGAAAACCAATAAAACGCCTTATTTTGTTCAGTTTGAAGAAAAAACAAACTTTTTATGGTAGGTGATTCTACTACTTAGAACAATTTTCAATAGCATGAGTCATAGCATCTCATGGAATTTAAGTTATCGCCACACTAGATAATCTTATTCTCACTCTTATCCTAATTCTATCCGAAAAAAGGGACCTATCAAAGGCCAACTCATAACAATTAGAAAAAAGAGTGTAACAACTTCTATGTTCTTTACTTCATATCCATGCTTATTACACCTTCTTAATCTCATACCTTAGGCACACATTGATTAATCCCGAAATCTGTAAGTCCTCTCCTCCCACATAAACTAGGCAATTACCAAGTTAAAGGTCTTGAGTGATAACCCCAAAAGTTAATAGCACCTATAAAATTTGGAACATAAGATCTCAAAAAGAACATATCCAAGATCCAAATCTTAACCACTTGCATCAACCCCCTAAGATCCTTCCTAGTCTCTTTACTTGATTATGTTTTTCTTTTTCATCTCAAGTTTCTGTTCCCAGGACAGGCTCACAACGAAAAAGCCCACGGGATTGGCATCTCAGCCCATACACTACGAGCACTAGCATGGACTGCCTTGCAGATGACTAAGGCCATGTTTGGAAAAAAGTGTTTGGTTCGCAAAGGGGCTTAAATCAAGTTTTAAAACTAATTTCTATACCCAAATTTCAAGATTCATTAAATAAAATTAAACAATAAAAAATTTGTTAAAATAATATGAAAAATCAAAATACCAAGAAGAAGAAGAAAAAGAAAAAGAAAAACAGATGGAGAAGGGAGTCGCAGCCGCAGCACCACGCGACGGGATGCGGGATCTTGTAGGAGTTGAGCAGTTTGGAGTGTTATGATAGCGCAGGGTTATAAAGAGATCACCAACAAATCTCATAGTTGTCATCAAAGTGGCACAACAAACGCAAGCTTAGTCTTTCAAGCAAGAAAATTTAACCATCCAATACAAATATCACAGTTGGCAAAACAAGTCCCAAAAATATTATCCAAGACAACAGCGCCAACAATTAACTACCAGAACGGAGCATTAATATAGAGATAAAAAAAATGAGGAGATAGTAGATGGGGGAGACCAAGGCGCCCATCAACGCAACCTTCTTGCTTCCCTTTCAGACTCGAGCAGGGTAAGGATATCACCTTCCCTGACGGGTCCCTTCACATTCCTCATAATGAAACGGTTCTGGTCATCCAGAAACTTGACTCTCACTTGAGTCACCTGACCCCTCGATCCAGTCCTACCCATAACCTTCACCACAACTGCATGCTTCACTTGGGATTCCATCCTGCATTGGGAAAAAGTAAAATTATACACAAATAAGCAAGAAAACATGGGCATCTGTGAAAAATCTCGAACAGTAATGGCTTCCTTGCCACATCCAAGACAGAAAGAAATCATCGCAACAAACATAGATAACTTAGTAGTAACCAGGGAATACAACCCAATATCGCAGTAGTTCCAATCAACACCTAGTAATTTCAATCCTATGCTATGTCCATTTACCCTGCATTAAATATTTGCTTTCGCCCTCGGCAACAAACACTTGAGTCACTTATCAGAAAATTTCCTTATAGCACAAATCAATGATATAGTGCGAAACTGCAGAATACAACGAGCTATCTAAAACAGTATTCCGACCAAACATAATGTCTATATCCCTGATTTTCTCTGTTCTCGAATTGCGATCTGTTAAGTCATAAAACAAAAAGTTCGTACTTTCCAGGTGAGTTCAGCTCTTCAGCTTTTTATTTCTCATTCAAATAAAATAAACAATGATCGTAACCCAAAACATAAACAGAGGGTACATATCGCTAGAGAAGAAAAACTTACGAAGATGAAGAGACTCGGTGGGGGCAAAGAGAGCACCGAGCGGCTGCCAAGGAGAGGTAGAGGGGGCCTAAACCAAGCAACGCTAAGATTATAAGGGAGAGTTAGGGTTTTCCACCAGGGAAGCTTGGTATTCGGTGCGGGAGCGACTACTCATCCTACTAAAACAGCCAGTCAGAGTTTGACAAAAAAAAAAAAAAAGAATTGAGTGGAGTCTGGGACTCTGGTGCGGTCAAGTGAGTTTTGCCCAATGGGAAAGGCGGGGCCTGGACAGAATTCTGAGGTTGGCTTAACTCAGTTTTCTCTTTATTTTGATCAACCCCATGTTGGGCCCTAGCCTGAGTTTTACAACTGGGCTTGGGCTTGGGCTTGGGTAAGCGATACTCTCGTTATTTATTTGCCAAAACAGTCAAAAATTTATTCCGATCTTTTAAGCGTTTCATTTTTAAAAAAAATTGGAGTAGTTAAAATTTTAATAAAAAGTGAGGAAAAAAAATTATAATTAAAAAAAATTAGATAGAAAGAAATTATTTATAATTTTTTAATTAGACCCAAATTTTTGAGTCACTCAAACACCAGTCTAATAGGAAAGAGGTAGCACCGATTTTGAGGAAGTTGGACCGTGCTTTGATTAATATGGATTGGGACATCTCCTTTCCTGGTTCTGATGTGCAGTTTCTCCCTTCCAGTCTTTCGGATCATTCGCCTATAGTGAAGACCTAGGGTCTATAGCGGCGGTTCGGGTGACCGCTGGTGAAGACCTGAACGCAATTGCGCTTTTTGGCACTAAGGGTTTGTAGCGGCAGTTATCGACCGCCGCTAAAGACTTAATATGACCGTTGCTAAATGTCTATTGTGGCGGTCAGTTGCCACCTATAGCGGAGGTCGGTTAGCGGCTTTTTATTTTTTGCCAGCATTTCCAAATCACCACTAAATTTTTCCTATATTTTCTATACATGTTTTTTTAATCGGTAATACAAATTTATTTTAATAATCATAATTCATTGGATGTAAAAATTTAAAGACTAAAGATAATAAAACAAAATATAATTCATTATTGATTAATAACATTTTACAATAAATACAAGAATCTCTACAAGTAATCTAAAAAGTAACAAATTTCTTATATAAACTAACAATAAGCAAAGACCAACTAAATTATTCAAATACAACACAATATCACATATCAACATCCTCTTGAATTCCTTTCACATATCAACGACCTCTTGAATTCCTGTAATTGAAAACAAATATCATGAGAAATAGAAAACGATGTTGTCCATAGAAACATATAAATAATGTAAATGTATGACACACTTTGCATTATATGGATTGGCCATGGAAACATATGAATAATCAATAAATGACAACCCAAAACTGTCTTCTTTTTTTGACTTGATATCCCTTGCATCAACTATGATATCATTAAATGTTATACCTCCATGATGTTGTGACCTCTGTCGCCAGTACCCTCTCCTGTGTTTCAGGAAGGGTAGTGTACTCGTCCCTAATAAACCCCTCAAAACCTGACTGTTCGTCAAATAAAATACAGAGTAAGCAATCATTAAAAATAAACAGTTTACATCTGCAAGTAGAATTGGAGTTTTGCACACTAAGCTCACTTGCCACATCAAGCAAAAAAGATATTGGAAGTACATAAGAGAAATGATTTTGGATATTTGAATCTAAAGAGAAATGAGCTTACTTTAGTTGTCTTCAGCAAAGCCAACCCCTCAACACCAGAAGTCACCTGTAATGTACCAAACTTCTTTACTATTACCTCCGTAGTATGCTTCTCAGATCCAAGTTTAAAACCTACAACAGAGAATATAGGTCATATGCATCAGGACCTATTTTTTGCCTGAATGATGACAAATCTGCTAAGGCCCAACATCCTAAGTTTCACAGATGCATGGAATAAGATTTAAGATTTCAAGCAGCATATTAAGAAAGGACCTATAGAGGCATAAAATAAGATTTAAGATTTCAAACTCATTTCAACCTCTCTTGCTTTTAACTTGTGATATTCCTTGAGAAACTAATGAAAATTGACATAAACATCTGAAAATTGAAACTAAACGGAGGACCAAATAAACATCTGAAAATTGAAACTAGACGGAGAACCAATACGCTTGGGCTGGCAAACATTTTAGCTCTCTTGTTTCTATACACGGGATTCCAATGTTGAAACTAAACGATTTTCTTTGGCACACATCAAACAACTTTTACAATAAAACCAGCTCGTCTCCAGTAACTTATCAAACAGGATGTGAGCAGTTCCTATATCCCCTGATTTGACATATAATATCAACAATTTAGTCTTCAAATATTCACCCGGAACATATCCAACAACAACCATTTGTGCATGGATTCTTCTCCCATTTCTATACTCTTTCCTAGATATGCATTCATGCAACAAAAGAGCATAGGTGTCGGACTTGACTTTCAATCCCGTAGTGCACAACAGAGTAACTGCTTCCCTCAGTCTTCCCGAAACACAAATGTCATTCATAGAGTCAATGATTCAAATCACCCAATCTACTATTGAACCAAAAGATATCGTCTTGTGTACATAAACAATGCTACAATCACAAAAAAAATGAAGAAAACAATTGTCAGCAAGTGCTGAAATGAAGAAAACAAATATCAACAATTTGTCGATGAAATAATCACTGCCCAGGGCATATAGGAAATCAATGGCATATAGAAAAAAAATGGAGTAGACCCATTTTGAGTTCAAAGGAAATAGCAAGAATGCCGCTCAGATAGCCTTTAATTTTGCCCCAAGAAAAATTGAGTTCACTCGATTTTGAAAATCTCTTACCAGATCGCACTGAACCCCAAGATGGGGAGAATGAAGATTGAGCTCAGAACTGAAAGGGAGGCAAGCAACCCTTCTTCTGGAATGTTCTTGAGCTCAGAGCACTCGTTGATTTTCGGTTGTTTAGGAACTGACACAAAAGAAAAGCAATGTGCCAAATAGAGATGAATATACGCAAACAGATACAAAGACAGAATATGGGTGCGCCGGTGATTACGACGACGGTGGAAATGGCTCGGTCTTGATGCTGCGAAACGACAGCATCCTTCGATTGGTCCCCATGAGGAGCCAGAGGGTGGCCTGGTGGGTGGTGAGTGACGGCAAGGAGAGGGGGCCCGGGGGACGGGGGATTGAATTTCGCGTTTTAGGGTGCGCGCGGGGATGGGAATTTTCGTGGTTTAGGGCGCGCGGGTGAGTTTTTAAGAAAGGGGGAGGGGGAGGTGGGGGAACGACAACGTTTCAATTCAATTTTTTTTTATTTGTACTTTTTTTATAATAATTTTAAATTTTGTAGTTATATATTTTTAGTAAATTAAAAGTAGTTGTAAATTATATTTGGAAATCTTTATACTTAGTATTAAATACATAACATTTTATTTAATATTTTTTATAACTAGTGTAATAATTTTAATTAAAACAAGTTCATAATAATAATAATATATAATATTTATAATTTAAAAATATAAATTACCATAACAACTATGATAAGATATTAAGTTATGTATTTTAATTGTATAAGCTAATTAATCTCACAATATCTTTTTGTTTGAAATTAAATAATATGTCATAATTAAATATTATTATATTACTAATAATTACAAATATATATGCTCATTATAAGCATATGATAATATATGTCCAAACTACTTAGATTTAGTCAATAAAAATACAATTACCAAAACAATCATAGATATAACTTTCATAATATTATTTCTAATTCCATATAACAACTTCAATGTTAATAACACTCACTCTAATTCCATATTTTATTATGTAGGCCTCCTAATTTTTTTTAAACACGTGACAATAAAATTATGTATTAAAAAGAATAAATTAGTAAAAAAATAATTATTAACAATAAATAACATATAATTTTTTAATTTTTAATTTTTTTTTCAATTATACTTATAGCGGCGGTTTTCACACAACCACCGCTAAAGGTAAGAGAAACATCACGATCACTGTGACTGCCACTGTAGACCCGATTTTTTTAGCAGCGCTTGCAGACGCAAACGCTGCTAAAACAAAACCCTATAGCAGCGGTCAGTACGACATCCGCTATAGACCCCGAAGATTTTTCCTATAGCGGCGGTCATTGTGACTGCTACTACAACGTGGATCTATACCCGTGATTTTAAGGTCTGTTGCGGTAGTCATCGACCACCGCTATAGACTACAGATATCTAGCAGCGTTTGCTCGGGAAAACGCTACTATAACTATCCTGTAGCGACGATCACTGACCGCTGCTACAGGTATCCTCTTTAGCAGCGTTTTTTCGCAAACCGCGACCAAAGTGGGGTCTACCGCCGCTATAGACCCTCTTTAACCGCGTTTTTCCAAAACGCTGCGAAAAACACTTTTTAGCGGCATTTTTAGCGACCGCCGCTATAAACCTGTTTTTTTGTAGTGGTTTGGACAGAAGATGTTTTTGGGACCCCAATGTATCAACTTTGTACCAAGCTAGCAGATGTTGAATTGAGGAAGTTGTGCAAGGAGCGGTTATCTTATTTGCCTAGTAGGGTAGCTTTAGTAAGAGAAAAGCTGGAGGGTATTCAAAAGCAAATTCAGCAATCTCCGCTGGATACCAACCTTCACTATGAGCAAGCTAGAGCGGCAAAAGAGTATAGTGACATTAGTCAAGCGGAGGAAAGCTTTCTTAGACAAAAGTCACGTGTCCAATGGCTAAACCTTGGGGATAAGAATTCTACTTTCTTCTTCAGGGCAGTGAAGAATCATCATAATCGGAGTAAAATAGTTTCTGTTTGTCTCGAGGATGGGACAAGGATTGATAATCCTCAAGAGGTTAAAGATGAAGTTGTAGTTACTTACTCCAACCTCCTTCTTCTCTTCATGTATGTGAGCTGCCTGCCCCGTCCCTCCTAGTCCCACTACCAAGGGGCGTTAGCTAGTGGGTTTCGGACAGATCAGGGTAGACCCAGTAGCCAAAGCAAACTGCAAAGCTCCGTGAAGTGGGGGCACGAATGGTCGATCTGATACTTAGTTAACTCTTTTATCTTTATGTTCCCACTGATACCTAATCGATAACGAACTTGAATAGCTTTTTTAGGTCCAATTCCATCCATTTTTGTTGAGGCCATTCTTACTTGTTTATCGACAACTGATCTAGCTCCTGAAATATATGACATTCTTGATCCTTCCTTTGACTAGTCTTCTCGGTTGGAATTTGCCGATGCGGATTGAAAAGAAGTTGGGAATAGGCATAGATCCTTCCGCCTATCCGGAGTGTTAGAAATAAAGCAATGGTTTTTCTATTTATTATTTCTCGATCACTGGAAGCAATCTTCACTGGCACAAGGATCTCCTCACCGCAACAACTTCCACTATGATAGAACTCGACAATCAGTTTACGAAGGCTTCGAGTAGTGCGAGATAGGCTAATCACCAGACTGCTCTGGAATAGGTTAATCGCCAGAGACAAGAGCAAGCGAATCTAGTTTCAAGAGCATGCCTTACTCTTTAATTCTGTAACTAATGAAAAGAGATAGGCACCTATTATAGATAATTAGTGGTTTAGCTGTATTGCTAAATCAGTTCCTTCCCCCTACCCTCTACTCTAGTATGCTATTGACTTCCTTCTGTGATCTGCCAAGTGCAATACATAGTTCCAAGGTAATGAAGATAGGACATTGTGAGGTAACTAGAAGTGAGTATACTAAACCAACTCGTCAATCCTGCTCTTGTCCAGTAACCTGTGGTTAGCTTGACTTTCCATGGCATTATGAGTGGAGCACAAGAACTAGGGAAAAACTGAGAGAAATAGAATGTTACGCCTGCGGTACAAGATGAATGTGGTTGTCGGACTTTTAGTGATCCTGTGTTCGAAACGGGTGTGAGACAGAGTGGGAAGCTAGAATTGCGGGCTGTTATCTTCCCTACTCTGATAGTGTATTGAAGAGTTACATTTCTTGCAATTTAGTTACTGGTTTTTTGTAATTTACTCTATTTTGTTACTGGTTTTCATAAAATTATTCTATTGATTTACCTGTTTCTTGAATATCATAAGCGACCATTGAAACTTCCAGCGACTTCGAGGCCAATCCTCGTTTGTCAATTCCGGACTATTTATCGCATCATGTTCTCATTTATTGAAAATGCAGTTGGAGATGCTCGCGATCAACTCCAGGAAATAGGCTGGGCAGAGAAGTAAGTGGGATTGACATCCCTCTTCCTCTTGAGAGTTTTCACACTGTTATCTGCATCATTCTCTATATTATTCACAGAGTCTACAACATTTTTCAAAATATAAAGACCATCTATCATAGTACCAGAAGCAATAAATTGATTGTGAAACTTAATAACAAGTTTAGTATTAAAGAAAAGGGAATATCCAGATATTCCAAGTTTTGAAACATAAATTAAGTTTCTACGACATTCTGGTACGTATAGACAATCTTCAAAAAGTAAAACTTTATTCCGTTGTAGACCTAAGTGAAAAGTTCCTATGGCGGTCGCTGCAACACTTGCAGTCGTCTCCATCTCTAGGATGACTTCCCCTTCCTCTAGTCTCCGGGTTTCTTTAAACCATTGAATCATATTGCAGATATATGACGTTGTGCCTGAATTGACACACCATGAATTTAATGGACAATCTACTAAATTCATTTCAATGACAAGTATACCTTCAGAAGGCTTCTTTTGCTTCAAAGAAGTAAGATACACACGACAATTCCATTTCTAGTGACCTAGTTTGCCGCAGTGGAAACAATTTCATTTAGCCTTTTTATCTGTTTCGCTCTTGTTCTCTTCCTCGAGAACGTGAGCGATTTTATCCTCAGTGACTACTATCATAAGATTTCTCTTCCAATCAAGGAAGTTTGGCCCAGTCAGTTTGTTATCATCTATAACTCTAGATATTGTGTTAGACATCATGAATATGCAAATATAAGAAAGAAAATTCACAAGTATATCAACAATCCATTAGCATAGGGATTTTAATAGCTAATGGTACCTCCCACTGAATCACAGCAACTAAATGAAAAAGCAGAATATAACATTTATATTCAGTGTTTGCAGTGGGTATCAAGAACTTTCAACTTATGTGCATATAATCCTATTTTAGTAATCATGGCACAACTTATAAAAGCAAGTAGAATCTACTTATCATGATCACATCACATGTTGTATATCATGCATATACAAATTTCATGATTATTGATATTTCTTTTGGCCACCAACATAAACACCGTCTTCACTATTTTAGTGGAAACGTTTATTTGGTTAAGTGCAACCATCGTCTAAATGACATGTAATTTTGTAATGAGTCGGCATTGCTATTTTAGTCAACACTTCCCACCACTCAAACACTTTCACTTATCTTCTCAAGAAGTACATGGAACAAATCATAAGATCAATAATTGGTCTGATTATTTTAGTTTGAAACAACATCAACCAAGTAAAATTTCCACATACCAACAATGGAAGGCCATGGGATTAATTTTCTTGTAAAACAATTCCATTTAACACTTATATTAAACTTTTGAAAAAATAAGGTTTTATTTATTTATTTTTTTAAAAAGTCAACCGGTCAAACCGGGTTGACCCGTTGACCCACCGGTCCGAGTCCAACCCGGTCAGTGGTGTGTATCGGTCCAGGTCCAACCCGGACCTGTTCTGGGTTACGGGTCCAGGTCCAACACGTGGCCCAAGCCCACAAACCGCAGGGCTGCCATGGCCCGGATCTCATCTGGCCATGGGCTGGCCCAACAGGGCCCGGCCCGAGCAGTCATCCCTCTCCTGTTTTTTTTAGTGGACCCAGCCCAACTATTGGGCCGTGGGTCGAGTAGGGCAATAGTTGCCCTACCCGAGGCCCAAACAAGCGACCAGGGGAATCTCATCCTCTGGGCGCCGTTTGGCCCCCAAGGGCTGGGGGCTTGCACCCAACGACGCTGCCAGTCGCGCCCCGCCATCCTCAGGCGGTTAGACACCGACCAACACTTAGCCAGCCACCTCTCGACCTGAGATGGCCGTGGGAGATGGTGGGGAGGCCGGATGGCCTCACCCATCCCAACCCGTGTATCCATCTCGAGGTACACCTCGACAGCGGCCACCGCTGGCCGCCAGTCCAAGCAGTGCCACTTTTGTGGCAGCTTGGGACCACCAGCCGTGGTCCCCGGCCAGTTGAGCCACCACAGGCCGCTGGTGGTGGCCGGAGCAGAGAGCAAAAAATCTCTCTCTCTCCCCTTGCGTTTTGCTTTATCATCGGGCAAGAATTTTTCAACAAAATCGCAACACAACCAGCCCGATTCATGTTGTTTCTCAAAGAAATCACATCTCATGCATGAACAACAAATCACCAAGCAACACAAGAGATCTCATCAAAACTCAACCAATTGCCAAAGAAAGACCCACGGGCAAAGGGTTTTTGCTCAAAACACTTTCCTCTTCTTCAAAAACCGAAGCCCACAAGCAAATAAAAGAATGCTTTTGCCCAAGGTTTCACTTTCGCGTGGATCCCTTATGCGAATCAGCGAAGGAAACACTTTCCAACACAGCCTCGCATCAATCTTTCAACGCACGAATCATGAAGAACACGAAGAAAGGTAGAGAGAGAACTAACTTGGAACCGTGAGATTTCACAAACCTCGCTCTGATACCACTTGTTGGAATCGCGGGATCGGCGTAGCGGGAGACAGGATCGTTGAAATCAGAGCAGCTCAAGCGTTCTGCCTCCTTCATATCCACGC
Source organism: Myrica gale (assembly GCA_963930655.1). NCBI lineage: Eukaryota > Viridiplantae > Streptophyta > Magnoliopsida > Fagales > Myricaceae > Myrica > Myrica gale. Next base: position 11,663,182 of record OZ005618.1, read on the forward strand.
ACACACGCTTGAGAAAGAGAGAATTCTAAAGAGAGAGTAGAGAGAGAAGCTCTCTTTTGTGAAATCGTATTTCGTTGAAAAAGTAAATTCTTTCTTCTCAACTGAATTCTGAGCTATATATAATGGCTGGCTCAGAACTCAAATGTGCTATAGCGTGGGATCTTTAGGGATCTCAAATCTCGGTCGTAGGAACATCATGAAAAACTCTTTTTTCATTAAACCCCCTTATATTCTGTATTCCGAATTTATGGGCTTCTACAAATTGTGATCATGTCCATTAACATATCACAATTGACCCCCGAGATAATGAGACTGTTTTTATGAAATCCCTTTTGCTAACAATTATATGTTTATTTATCCTTCCACCACACTATATTCCACATGAGCTAATAGGACTGGAATAATATCAACGATTAAGTCCTTAGCTCATATAATTCTTAATTCTCAGTCTGTGTCTAGTTGGACTTCCAAAAATTTTCGAAAATCTTTTTTGCAAATATTTACTTAATATATAATATAAGTAAAACCAGTGAAAACATTTTTCACAAAATCTCGCTGCGCAGTGTTTTTACAAGAGTCCAACAATATACATACATAATGAATATCAGTCTCATCAAGAGACTGGTGGATTTCATATTGAGCAATTATACAAATTCACTTACTATGCACAAGGCCCAACATTATTCTAAATATTTGATCTGCGAAGATCGTCACCAAATGAATCAGTCAAAGCACAAGCACACAATAAGCAAACCTGCATAACTCTCTCAGGTCTAAGGACAACATAAGCTAATTGTGCTGAATACCGTTATCTAAATCAGTGATAATTTCCAGAAGGTATTCATAGTTGATCTCGTTCAGTGCATGTACTCTTACATTGCACCCACTCGTCTGCTTAAGGTCACCACCTCAATGACGGAGTCCATCATTACCATGTACCTCGGTCTAGAACAAAGTGAGTCAACAAGGATCCGAATAGTCATACTCCCCGCCGCCGATTCATTAATCATTGGCCTGACTTTTCTACAATGTTACTCGACAATATGACATCTTATGTCATGACATCTTATGTCGTTGCAAATATGACATCTCATGTCGTTGCAAATATGACATCTCATGTCATTGCATGTACCCAAAATAATATACAAGTGATTAATTATTAACAATAATTATCTCATAAATTATGCAAAAAGATTGGTTTCGAAGGCATACATTTAACAGGAACGTGTACTTGGGAATCGGACGGGAGGTGGTTATCCTCTATTAGCCGATTCCCAAACACTGCTATACTATACTACGACGATGGCTCCATACCCAAGGAATGGGTGTACCATTAGGAATTGTCGAGTGGTAGAATTCTTATTCTCTACTGCACATTTTCTTCTCTAAGCCTTGTAAAGAACACTAATTAATATTTATGGATAGCAGAATTTTAATTAAACATCGAGAAGCGTTGTTGGTTGTCTTTTGAGAAATCATCAAGACGTTGTTGGTTGCCCTTTAAAAAATCATCCATTTCTCGTTAAGTTTGCCAGTTGAATATTTTCACGAAGTATATTTGTTTAGGTAACCCGATTTTGCTCGAATTAAACCAGTTTCGTTAATTTTTCTGGAAAGAACCAACATTGTTACCGGAAGTAAAAGAAGAAAAGCGGGGGTCAGAGAGAGAGACAGAGAAGTGGTAGATTTATTGAAAAGAATAAAATCATTTACACTCAGGAAGAGGTCTTGATTTTGTAGGGGGGGGGGGGGAATGTCCTGAATCTGGAAGAACACGAAAATACAAGACACTTTCCACCAAACCTATCACTTAAACAACAGAGTCCTTGCTTGACTTCTTAGCTTCGTGAGTTTCCTTATCTGGATGACCCATGTTCTTCCCAACCAAAACCGGAGCATCATCATCTTTATCTTTAATCTGAGAATTAGAAATTGAAAAGAAAAAAGAAATGAGAAGCAAAATGAATCCTTAAATTTCTATTCTAGTGAAAAGCATATTGGATACTGAGAGAGAGAGAGAGAGAGAGAGAGAGAGGGATCAGGATACCTGAGACACCAATGGCACATCATTGGATTGTTTCTTCTTATTCTCCTGGGTGCAAAAATATGAATAAAGTCCCATGCCCCAAACAGCGACTAGGATTCCAATAATGTTCCTCTCTGTGAACGGATCATGGAGCAGTGTATAGCCAAAGCCAAGAACAAGACATGTCTTTAGGTGGCCTAGCACTTGATATGTAACCGGCGATGTCTTGCCAATCACTAGAAAGGTGCTGAAGTTCACGGAGACGGCTATTAGGCACGAAAGTACAATAACTCCCTGCACATGTCATTTCCAATCAACCACCACAAATCTTATGATGATTTTTGGTAATTATGTTTAACAATTTGCATACATCATAAGCGGAAAGGAAGCGCGAGGGCAGTAATTTATTTACCACGACTAAAGGAGAATATTTAAAGGCAAAGACACTTTGTTTGGTGAGGAACTGATCAACCAGAGGGCCTGAGACAAAGAGAATTGCTGCCTGAAATGGAGCTGACTGGTAGAGCAGCTGAGTTGAAGAGACATTTAGCCTCTTTTGTATGGTGTTTGTCAGCTGAATAGGTTGTCAGGTTAAGAACGAACATTTTTTTCAATCCCTGAATATAGTAAATATAAAGCCAAAACCATTGCCTGCACATATCTGTTCTGCCAAACAACTAAACACCAATTCCACTGAAATAAACAGTAGGGAGAGGAGCAAAAGGATACAATTTGACCAACACAGGTAGTAATGATGGCCAAAAGAGACAGAATGGTCCCAACAAAATTGAGCTGAAGATCTGTTACAGAGGCGATGCCAACTCCTATGAGTAAGAGGAAGAGAGAGAACTTTATCTTCTGGCTGCAAATTTAAACAGGAAAGGGTGTATACAGTCAGTGCTTGCAATCCTCTTTGACAATTATAAAATGAAAGGTCCCTGAAGTCTAATAGTACCTGAATTGCTTTTTCAAGAAAATTGTTTCCAATAATACAGTGAATGGTATGATTGCAAGTTTTGTCATCTGCAAAGTAATTCAGTATGAGAAATAAGAGGGTTATGATCCTGTAAGGTCCTAAATAGAAGAATTGAAGTCAACCTGGTAGAACCCAATGGAGTTGAAACCGAGGCTCAAGTTGAGAAGTCCAATTGAAATGCCATTTAGGAGGCCAAAGAGTATTACAGTCTTTGTATCAGTGGACTTTGCCTCGAAGAAATTGAAGCGTTGTGCCGCATGAAGTGTGCAGAATGTCACCATAAGATGCCAACTAGTGAGGGTAGTAGCTTCAACAAGGAAAAAAAGCAGAAGAAATCAATGGCGAGAGGAGTTGTTAAATAACAAAAGGATATCCAATATGCTAACGACACTACATAAGCAATATAGTACACCGGGGACAAGTGAATTAGTTTACACAAATTTCTATGGAAATAAAAATCTTATAGTGTTTGTCAGAGCTTTTGATATTACAAGGCGCCTTGCTTCTGTATATATGAAACCATTCCTTTAGTGTTGAATTACAATTTCACATCAAATTGATCAGGAATTTAAGCCTTTGATGTATATTTCTTAAAAACAAGGCTTGCTCTTTATTCTATACTGTCAAACTAGTAACCTGCTGAGAGGATAATACCAGGACAAGGATGAAATTTTACCAAAAGGGAAGCCAAGAAAGCTCATCAAAGTTTTGTTGCATATGACAATGGACACAGATGATGCCACTGAAAGGAACAACGCGCCAATGACGCCCAATTGGAAGGTCGACATTTCTCCCATCTGTGATGAAACGAGGGAAAACGGGAACAGAGGCCCAAAAATAAGAAAGATTGTCAGAGACAGGACACCGTGTGACTGAGAAATTGGAATGACATAACATATTTGTCAAAACAGCCATTTTTTTTATTTCAATTAAACTCTTAAACGACTCCACTGTCCAGCTTTTAGGACTGTAAAGCATGTGAATAGTCAGGCGTGGTGAGGCTACCTCTATATCGTCCTTGCTAATGTTCGGTTGAAGAGAGTAACAAACAAAAAAACTTTCGACAATCTGACAAATACTGTCAGTGTCTTTAATCTTTGCGGGTGTTCAGATTGGAAGCCAAACCGATGCCACTAAACAGATGTAACATTCTTCAGATTATAAATCTAACTGACTAGGTACCAATTCCAACATTAAATTGTTAACAGATGGTAGGTATAAGTTTGGAAATACTCTGCAGGATTTTGGTTGAACGCAAAGTTAAAAGAACGAAGGTACTGAACAACTTTTTGTGTGATTGGCAGTGTTCATTGAATAGACCAAACCAGTCTCTTGCAGTGTTCAGATGCAACATTACAATAATGTAAACTTGATGGAGCTCGGTGAGCTACTTTTCTGGTATAGACAGACAAACAATGGAAACACGTACTGATGTACCTTTGCAAAGGATAAGAATGTCTTGGAGATTCAGGAGCCCTGCAAATTCACACAAAAAAAAGAGAGACTAAACTTGTTAAGTTGGTCATGCAAACAAGCAAGCACAAAGCTTGTAAATGAACAACTGGGCTTCTCAAACCTCGAAAGAAGTTCAATATCGATAGGCAATATGCAAGGACTCCTACAACACCATGCAATTCTGCGGCTCTGGCAAGTTTCAAGAAACCACAGCCGGGAAATGATCAATCCTGAGGACTGAAAGAGAGAGTTTTGGGATAGCTTAAAGCTAAAGACTAAGAAGAGAGGGAAGAGAGGGAAGAGAGAGACAGAGAGGAGTCCCGTGGCTTGAATGACAATGTAGTTTTTGCGCCCTTTTATTTTTTATGTTTTTATGGTTGGTGCCTAATGCCGTTTAGTATAGCGATGGACTAGTTTTTGTTTTCAAGTGGCTCGCTTCCAGAAGGGAGTTAACGGCTATTACAAGCCAGGAGACAGTCATTTTGAATGACAGTTCAATGGTGGGACTTGCAATTAGAATGACAAAAAAGCCATTAGCAGAACCATTTCAAGGAAACTTTTTATTTTTGGAAGAAAAAGAACGACCTCTTGCAGGCAATGGTCTATTAGTGGGTGCTTTGGACTATACAGTATTCATCTAATCTTAACTGGCCAACCATGGAACCTGCTGGCTTTGTGGTGGATCTCAAAGCCAGAGGTCCATGGTCACGAAGAGAGGTAGAAATAAAGCAGAGGATGCATGTCTAGGCTTGACTACAAGTCTTAAAGAAAAGAAAAAGGAGCGATAGTTGGAAAAAAATCCTTGTCCTAATTTTTCTGATCGATACTTTGATGTCAAATGGTCAATACGAATTGCCCGAACTTGAGCCTAGTAAATAAGTTGAGACTGACTGGTAATTTTACTGGTACGCCCAATAGGAGTATCTATAACTAAAACCCGACATTTTGTAGTGGTGATACTTCTATGGTTACACCGAGAGAGGGCTGCTACACTGGTTGCTGCTCTCTTCTTTTTTGCTAAAAAAAAGATCAATTAGAAAAGTTGAATGATTTATCTTACAAGTTTTTTTTTGTCCTGGCAGTCAATTTGAGGCTTCAGTCATGGTGACCTTCAAGCATGCTGCCAAACTAAGAAAGGTTCTGGTTGAATCAAGGTAACACGTCCACATTTAGCACATCAAGGACTCCATGTTTTTGCTTCTGAGGATGGTGTTTTAGTCCAATTGACTGGTGAAAAATTTGGAAGGCTAATTTTACTAGCAGCAGGTTTCTTTCCCATAGATTTCTAGGAGATCTGAAAGTAGTAGTAGCCTTAGCTTACAAGACAGGAAGGTGAGGCGACCATTTCTTTTCTGATCTAGGTGTCTGCCAATTTAAGCAAAAAGCTTTGCCACCCTCCATTTGTGTTTGGTGAAGAACCTTCAATCTCACTCCTAAATCTGCCCATTTTCTTGTCCCACTTCTGGCATCACCTACCGGGAATAATAGAACAAGCCCCTCGCATTGAAATGCTCCTTGAAGCTTCAACAATGTCGGCACCAATTTCACAAAAATGGCTATAATATAAACAAGTTATATTATAGAAAACCTGGAGGCCATGAACACCATCTTTTTCGTTTACCTTACTCTTAACGTCCCTGTTCTCCCATTTGATTTATATACATTTTAGTGCATAGGAAAAATTGCAAGTGGTCAACTTTCCACACATGTTTAATTATTACAGTTTGGGAGCAATGTTCCTTTATTTCCTCTAAAATATTAAGTAAATATGCCCCTGCTCACACGACCTATGTTATGTTGTGTATTAGTTCTATTGTCTCGTGTGCCCCTCCACGTAGTGCAAAAGAAATGGCGTAAGAATTATCGAAATGGGCAGCTTCAACTCTACGTATTGACCAAATTCCACTGACATTTTTCAAATTCATTCTACTTTGTACCTCTATGGTAGGAACTAGGAAGGACCTCCTTTAAAATATGTTCCTAACTATATGTTACAAATTCCATTTTGTAAAAAAAATTAAACATAAATATTAGTGGCCATATAGTTGTGTTTGGATGAGCAAAATTTGTTGGAAGTAGTGTAGATTCTATTGATATTGGTGAAAAGGTATTTGAGTTTGTAAAAATGGATTGAAGTTTGTAAAAAGTTGTTTGAGTTTGTAAAATAGTTGTTGGAATTTGTAAAAAAATATTGGAGTTTGTGAAAAATTGATTGCAAATTATTCTTTGGATTGTCAACCACTAGTGTGTTTATCTCTCTCCAAATTAAACTATCAAAGTCAGACAATAAGTAGTACAAAGTACAAAGGATAGGAGATTGGGCCTACTTGGGTTTCGTCCACCTCATCATCTATCTGGCTCCCTATTGGAATTAGGAAAGGAAAACATGTTGTCGCTGAAAACACTACAAGAAAATTGACCTTAGGTGTCAAAACAAATTTTGTCACCAAATCAGACATTTCCATGTCAAAATAAAATTTTGTTACCCAAGCTGTGCCAGGAATTAAAAAATCGTCTGAACATCTATAAACCACGTCCACACAGTATTCGGGGTTGACAAAAGCCAAAACGTCACATATTAGTGACTTAAAACATTCGTTAGCATCAACGAATGCATCAGAACATTACGTGAAACCGTGCGCACATGGTTTGTGTGACGAAACACCTTTGTCACCCGTTAGTCACACAGTTCAGATTGTCACGTATGCTACAATAGCATTCGCACGGTCTGACATGGACGTCCAAATGGATGGGACAGTCTGCGCATGATTGACACGTGTCTATGTCAGACGACTGTAAAGAACAACTGCTAGAGTCCGCAAGATTAAATCCAGTCAGGACGCGTATGGCTATAATTTCGGCTAATGTTGGTACTCCACGTTGCATGTTTCAGACGTCTTTTTGTCCGCACAAACCCATCTCGTCCAAACGACATCATTTCAAAAAGATTTTGCGTAACTGTTCACGATTTGGAATTTAATGTTATGAATCTGATTGTTCCGCATGGAATACGAAAACGGACACACAGAATGAACGTCCCGTCCGAACAGTGTGGATGGATTTTAAAAACAAATATAAGCTATTTGAACGACATTTTCACCCGCTTTCTCTCTTTTCTCACAGAGGTGCATTCACGTTTAGAATCTAAAATCTAGCTCTTCAGTCCTATTTCATGGATTTCTTTCTATCTAGGTACGTTTCTCATGTTTTTATTGCATTTTTCATTTAAAATCATGCTTTTAACGTTATTTACGTAAAAAAATTCATATTATATTTTCGGCCATCACAGTTGTTTGATGACCAATCTTTGTGTTGATATGGATTGCGTAATGTTATCGGATTGTTTAGGCTATAATTTTGTAATGTTTGGTGTTGGTTTGAGTTAGTTTTAGAGGTAGGAGAGAGGTCGGTCATGGCTGAGTCAACTCGGTTGTCTTCCCCACGACATGTTCGAACGTTTGTGTTGATATGGATTGCGTAATGTTATCGGATTGTTTAGGCTATAATTTTGTAATGTTTGGTGTTGGTTTGAGTTAGTTTTAGAGGTAGGAGAGAGGTCGGTCATGGCTGAGTCAACTCGGTTGTCTTCCCCACGACATGTTCGAACGGTTTGAAGCCGTCCAGATAAATAGTTTTCAATTTTCTACGATTACTTTTCCAAACGTTGCCATTTTTAGACGTCCATACGGACAATATTTATATGTGTGCTGACGTTAGGCCTTTAGATGTTGTCGTTTTGTCTAGGATATATACACATCTTAAAAATAAGAGTTTTTTAAAGTATGTTGTTGCGGATGGTTGTCCTAGCATGTGCACGTCTATTTATTAAACTGGGTCATTTTATTTCACGTTAGGACAATTTGTTTCTGCGTGCGGATGTATGTCCATTATACGCTGTTGTTTTCTTAGTATATATACACATTTTAAAAATAAGAGTTTTTAAGGAGTTATTTATTTCGGACGGTTGTATTAGCTTGTGCACGCTTGTTTCTTAAAACTTTGTCGTTTTATTACCTGCTTGGACAGGTTATTTGTGCTTGTGAACGTTTGTTTGTTATACGCTATCATTTTTGCTAGTATATATACACATGTTAAAACTAGGTCATTTCATTAGACATTCGAAAGCCCTCTCTATGCATCCGGAAGCTTGTTTGAATTAGACGACATTGTTTTGAGGGATGTGCAGACGCTATGTAAGACCATGCAGACATTTTATTTGTTTTTGCCTTATTATGCAAATTAAAAAAATGTCTAAATGTCACCGTTCGTCATCTTCCTCATTTGCTGAGACCTTTACGCAACAGGATCCTGAGACTCTAGAGGATGATATGGCGCGAGAGGAGTAGCTGGAGCAACAACGAGTGGATATGCTCAACTAATCAGTTACTGTAGAGTGTGAGGTCTCTGTTGTTGATTTTGAGGAGCTGAAGTATATGGGTCGGAGTATCGGCGACATTATGGATGACCAGAGTTGGATTGGGTATATGACGAGAGATGACATAACCTCTGTAGATCTGGTCTAGGAGTTTTACGCTGCACTGCTAGACGTTAAGGATATTGAAGCAATGTTATGGACCATCACTGTACGCGGGGTGACCTTTTAATTTTTACCAGACATCCTAGTGGCATTTGTGGGGCTGCAGAGGCTGACTGAAGCATACCCTATAGTGGAGATGACGAACAAGCTAGATGTGGAAGACATCTTTTGTACTTTCACGGGCCCAAACGTGGTGCTGGTCAGACGCTTTGTCAGGCATAAGTTCATGCTCCCTTTTCTAGCGTATTCTGCGCCTCATCTTCGCCTACGACATCAAGCAAAGGGCTCAACAGAGTGCCCTATTATGAGAGGCGAGCTGATGTTGGTCATGGCTAGAGGATGTGTTGTAGATCTTCCCTTGTACATCTTCTTGAGTCTTTTGGTCTAAGGCGAAGATCACTTATTCTGCTGGGTTATCTTACAGTCTACTCTTGACACAGTTCCTCCATAGTAGGGGTGGGCATTTCTACCGCCGGTACCGGAATTTCGGCTACCGTGTACCGTCCGGAACCGGTAGAGCATTTTTCAAAATAGCGGAACCGGTACCGGTACCGGTAATTCCACCGGTATAGGCCGGAATACCGGTTTCGCTTTTTTAAAAAAAAAAACCAAAACGCACAGCTTTGGGCTAGGCCAAAACTGCGCGTTTTGGACCACCAAAACGTGCGTTTTGGACCACCAAAACGTGCGTTTTGGTCTAGACCAAAGTTGTGCGTTTTGGACTAGACCGTTTTGGTCTCTAGGGTTTTCAAAACCCACGATTTCGGCCGCCTCCTCCCCTATTTTTCGAACTTCTTCGAGCCTCCCCCTCTGCCTCTCTCCGTCTCTCATCTCTCCTCCTCTGAGTCCTCTCCGACCTGCTCTCACGGCTGACTTTCTCTCTCTCAAGCTCTCTCTCTCTGCTCATCCACTCTCTGCTGACTGCTAATCCTCTTACGGTGGTCGCCGACTCGCCGTTTGCTTCGAAGTTTGAAGGCTGCCGACAGCCACTCATCTCTCTCTCTCTCTCTCTCATATCTCACAGATCCGGACCATAATCAGTGAATCACACTGATTATCTCAGATCTGCCGACTGCCAGTGCCGTTTGTTGTTTAATTTGTTTTTAATTTCATTTTCGTTCATATCATTATCTCAGATCTGTTAATAATAGAAAATTTTAATTTATTTGTTAATCTCATATCATTATCATTTTCATATCATTTTCGTTCATATCATTATCTCAGATCTGTTAATTTGTTCATATCATTTTCGTTCATATCAGTTATTCTTATCATTATCGTTCATATCATTTTCTGTTCATATATTATATCAGATTTGTTAATCTCATATCATTATCATTTTCATATCTGTTTATAATAGAAAAAATTTTTGTTCAGGTGCGAAGTTTAGATTGTGATTGTGAATTTGTGCTCACTACCGTGTGATTAGTGCACTGTCATTGAGGTGAATTTAATTTTTTTTATTTATTGAGTAACTGAGTTAATTATTTATAGTAGATTAGTAGTTAGTTGGTTAATTTAGAATTTTAGAATTTAGATTGTAGATTAGGTTGTGAAACTGTGGAGGATGGGCTTGAATGATTGGAGGATTTGGTTGTTAGTTGTTTGTAAATTTGTGCAATCTGTTTGTGGTGAATTTAAGTTCGAATATTAGTAAACATTTATGAAGCTGTTGTTTTAATACAAGATAAGTGCACTGTCACCAGGACTGTTCTGGTGGATTGGTGGTATGACTCAAATGTACTTAGAACAGAATAGTTTCATGTTTAACTAGGAAGCATGTGGTTGAATGACAATTTAATCTATCATGGTGGTATGACTCAAATGTACTTGACATGTTTTTTAAAAATGCTCTTTCTAAGTGCTCTTTGACTCTTTGTTTCTAGACATGGCTAATAACCTCATACAACTTATGTCTATTATCTCGGTCTCCAACACGGATAGCATGACACTTGACGTGGACGATTAGGGGGAGGTATAATGGTATTTTATTTCATTTTTATTGTTACAAAATACAATTATACAATTTGAGTATTACGGTATATTTGTATAGCAATATAAGTTTAGATTTAAGTGTTAGAAAGTTTTATTTTTTTTAAGAAAAATGCTCATAATATTAGATTAATAAATGTTAGACTTATAATTTCAGATAATTAGATAATAGGATTGACTGGTAATTAGAAACTTGGATTTTGGGTTGTGTTGTGTTATATTTTTTTCTTTTTTAATTATGAATATGCAATAAACATAAATAATTTTGTTTTAGATTTGGATTTTTTTTTCATGATGAACATTGAACAATGGACATTAGACATGGTGATGTGCATATATTTCATAATTTTCTTTATTTTGTGAAGGTATCAATTTGATATTGTGATGTTTCATTGTTTTGGAAAATGGGAAGTAATCAATCACGTGTTAGTGAGTTAGTGACCAATTTTTTGTAGTTGGTCATTAAATATTATGGGCATAAATAAACAGGTCATACAAAACTAACACTATCATAACAATATGATAGTGATGTTTTGATTAAATGGCCAACATTTTATTCCATCAATTCAACTATTTAATTTGTAATATTTGTAGTTTATTTTAGAGGATGTAAATTTGTATTATTTGTAGACTTTACTTTATCTATATGTTTATTTGTAATTTGTAATTTGTAAATTTATTTGTTTAGTTTTATTGTATTTAGTATTTGGTTTTATGTGTATATTTGTAATTTATAAATTTATTTGTATGATTGAATCATTCTTCTTGAGTTCTTTCATTAAGTACATGATTTATTAAGTTAATTCAATTGAAATAACTATTATGTAATTTGTAACATGTAAATTAGAATCTAGATAAACCAAATATTGGATCCAACATCCATGATCCAACTATATAATTATATACCACATAGTAATAGATTATTATTTTGGATCCAACATCCAAATCTATCTTTAATTTGTAATAATTACATAAGCTCAAATAATATGCAAGATAAAAATATGCAATTATAACTGAAGCCGAAATTAAAAGCCCAAAAATTTAAGATTTTGGGCCCAAATTTCAGCCCATTTAGATTGCCGGAATTCCGGCTACCGATTCCGGGATTGCCGAAATTCCGACAGTTACCGGACCGGAACCGGATGCCAAAAATGGCATCCGGCAACTACCGGTACCGGAATGTGAAATTCCGGCTCCGGTACCTCCGTTACCCTCCCCTACTCCATAGTGTGGACTACATGAATAGTCCAAAATAGGAAAGGAAGGCGCCTTTCAGTCCCATCTGTTGGACAACTTTGAGCCGCTCCGAGGTGCAGCTTAGCCGGCAACATCGGGCTCCTACTTCCGGACAGCAGCAAGAAGTGAAATAGCAACCTCGTCGTGTTCATGATCAAGAGTGACTTGCCTGGGCCAATGCTTGAATGGTGGACTTGAAAGGGATGGTTGATGATGCTATTTTGCCGACACATCAGTTGTGCGTCGACATAGAGACCCGTGTCTCTTCTATAGAGACTCAGATGAGGGGATTGTAGCCATTCCTCACTACCACTTCGGGTACCTTGCATGTGACGTTGGGTGCCATTGAAGATTAGTTCGGGAAGATGAGTGAGTCCATGAGGGAGGGATCCAATTAGCTCGCTTCATAGCATGATTAGGACTTTATTTTAATTTTTATCTCACGATATTATTTTTGGACATTTATTATCGTATTTTATTTTTGTTCTGGATTTTTATTTTGGGTTTGTATTTTGGATATTTATGTTGATTTTCTTTCATGATAAATATTATTTATCTTTTTTTATTATTGTTTAATATTTACCTTTGACGGTTTAGATATGTTAATACTTCAAATGTAATGTTCATGATCTATTACTTAGATTGTTATTAACTGTAACACTTAAAATCTTATGTTAAAATTTAAGATGAAATAAATAAGTAATTAATTTATAAGAAATGAATAATTAATAAATATAGTATCAAAATTATTAAAGTGTATATATATATATATATGTATAATTATTTATGATGAATCTAATAAAATATTTAAAATACACATTTTTCAAGATAATCCTCCCCCATTCTCTGCGAAATGGAAAGCTTGTGAAATTGATGTTTTATGAAGTTTTGCTTTATTTCAAAAGTTTTAATATTTTTTTTCTTGCTTGATCGCCATTTATTGTATTTAATTCGTAAACGTCCGGAATAAATTTTTAAGAGATTAAAAATTCAATAATTATTTTTAAAAAATTTAATGATTATTTTAAAAAAGAGAGTAAAACGTGAGGACTGAAAATTAAATCTCCAAACTATTAAAAATTAAAATTTCTATGCTGAAACTCAATACGCTATTCGTAATATGTTATATCAGCAGGTACAAAAGCCCTGCTGCAAGAAGCTGTTCTAAAGAGGCTACAAGATAAGGACAGATGACGTGGACCTATTGATCTCAAAAGGTAGCTATCATTTTAACGCATGACACCGTGCTCCAGAGCTAGCAAAATGAATCCTTTAACATCGGCATTTGTTTCTATTGCATAGATTGTTGCATTAAAGCACCTCATTATTTACCGAAAAAAACAACCGACATTTTGTTGTATAATCCATAGTGGGAAAGCCCAAACGCCAAAATCACCCACCCCTTTTCACGGGTTTGTGATTTGAAAATTACAGAAATGTTCACAAGTTTTGCAACCTTCATAAACCTTTTTTATAGCATTTATTATTAATTCCTTGCCCTTTTTACTTGAAGCCTCTCCTCTTTCATGGAAGATCATATGAAGGATTATTTGACATTACGCCCAATATAAAAAATGAAAAATCAAGTAAACAAATATTGTGCAAGGTTTCAGTGTATTTTCCTGCATTGTTCTTAAAAATACACATTTCTTCAAGGTGATCCTCCCTCATTCTCTACGAAATAGAAAGCTTGTAAGCTTGACGTTTTGTGAAGTTTTGCATTGTTTCAAAAGTTTTAATATTTTTTTTCTTACTTGATGGTATATAATTAATAAATGTAGTATCAAACTTATTGGAGTATACACACACACACATAAGAAATGTATAATTAATACACAATGACACTCTAGTTCTTTTCTCTGTATCGCTCAAATTGTCTCTCAAAACCCTAGATAAAGCACTTTACTAATTCGTGTTCGCGGCTCGTATTCATCTTATTTGGCTTTGCATTTCGCGAGCGAGTCCGTACTCTTTCGTTCAACGCTCAAATTTTTCTCAGAGTTTCTTGACCTACTTCCTAGGGGTTTGCTTTAGTTTTTTGGACTTTAATCCATTTGAATGAGCGGTGTATTGTGTTATTTCTTGCAAGGTTTCAATGTATTTTCTTGCATTGTTCTTAAAAATACAAATTTCTTCATTAAGTATATATATATATATATAAGTAATTATTGATGGCCGATCTTTGTATCAAAAACTTTTGAAGTATATATATATATAAACTATAAGTCTCTAATATATAAGTAATTTATTTTTTTATCTAGGTAGCTTTCGGACGTAATTTAACCGTTCAAAAGTTTTTTGTTGAATAAATGACGTCGTTTATTAAACAAAAACGGTTTCCTGCGTTCTAAATGAGGCGCCGAGACGTTCATTTTCTAATACGATGTCGTGGGGTTAGATGTAAAATGATGTCTTTGGCATATTTGAATAATTTATTGAATTTAATTTGAAAAACATGCGGACGCTATTGAAATTTTGGATAAAAGTCTGGACGACCTCAAATTTTTGGCGGTAAATTTTCACGCCAAATTTTCCAGGCAAACTTGTATGGACGTAACTTATTACTGTCCGGATGTAGTTTCGAGGAGTTAAGAGGCCGAAACCCAGAAACTGTACATTCATTTCGCAACTCTCTCGAAAATTAATAAAAATGCTCTCAAATTCGTCTTAGCTCGAATTTCTTTTTGAAGAGTCATTTGAATCATTGAAGAGGAGGGTTAGGCATAGATTGCTCAGACTTTGCTTGGATTGGAAAAAATATTTAGGATTTGAAAACTTTGAGAGGTAAAATATTTTGTTTTGCTTGATTAATGATTGATTAATGTGTTTGGTAGCTTAGAAACATGTTTGGTGTTGATTGAGTACGAAAATGATGATCTAAAATGGTTGTTTTGTGATTAAAGTGGTCGATGGGCGTCTGACTATCGAAGGGTCTATTCTCCGACAATTGCAGTCTGGACGTTTACTGTTGATGTTCGAACGGTTTTCTTTCAATTAAAATTGTTCGGATGACCTGCATGGCGTTCGCACATTTCTTCACGAAACTAGATCTTTTTTTTGTAGTGCAGACGACTGTGTAAACGTCCGAACGGTTTTACGTGAAGTTTATTTAATATTTGTTTTGTTAATTCTCTAATTGTCCAAGTTATGAACAATTTGAGATTAAACTATTCGTAATGTACATAAATGTTGATTTGATCATTAATCAGTTTTTGTTGATGTTTGAACGGTTTTTTGTTAGGTTGAACATGGATCACTCTGAGAAAAGAATCGTCAAGGTTGGGGGACTGACTGAGCAACAAGCTTGGGCGAACGATATGATAGTAGAGTTGAGGGAGAGTATGTGGACAATACTGGAGCCGACGCATATGTTGTGCAAGGATCCCCAAATCCACGTGACCACTCTGGAGACTAATTTTAATCTGACGAAGAGGTCTCTGAGGGAGGAGATGAATGCTATGCGGATGAAACTGTTTTCTGTGGGAGAACAAATGTCCTAGTTGCACCAGTCTCTCCATACCGTTCCGATACAACTCTGAACACTCATCAAACGAGTGGATACTATGGAGGAGTTATTGGAGCACGTTCGCAACACCGTCGGACAAGATCTCGATGAGCCAGTTCGTCGTTGTGATTTAGACTAGTTTTGGTTTATGTTTTTCGTTATTATTTACTTATGTTGTGTTAGTCTCGTACTTGTACTAGACTTTATAATTATGTTTCTCGATTGGTATTTCTGCAAACAATTATTTTCTATTATATACTTGATTTTGATTATGTATTTTGTTTACTATTATGTAGGTTAAATATTGTATACCATTATTAATTTTATCTTATATTTAATATATTATTTTAATATTAAATGCATAATTAAATAAATTAAATTTGAGTATTGCCTATTATACTTAAGAGCATTCTGGATGCATTAATAATGTATGGATGCCCGCTGATATATTACACGTCCGCAAACACTACAAAATGTCCGAACTCAACTGTAATATGTTACACGTCTGCACACACTGCACGTGTTACCATTGCAAAATGTCCGAACTCAACTCAACCGTCCTCACGTCCTTATTTAAGTGTTGTCTGCACGTTATTTCGATGTTCACACAGTATATTCATTGCAATTTCTTTTTTCTTAAGATAAAAACAATAAGAATGCGCACATTGTTTGTTAGTGTTCGGACGATGAATCTACTTACAAAATTACATTTTAATGTAGAAATTCACTCCGTGCAAATTAATATTAGAGACATTCGCACTATTTGCATGACAAATTGATTTTGACATGCAATACATTGACGTTCACACGGGACATGCAAACAGAAAAAATAAGGAATCCGTGACATAATTATATTTTTCACACGAAATAAAAATCGTCCCAACTGTATATGTTGGAGTCCGGACGCTATTTCCTGAAGAACCTCACAAATTTTCACCCAGAAGCAAGGGTGACATGCTTCTCCTATGAAACCTGGTGTCAATTTTTTTGACACCAATAACTTTTGCTGACAAAATTTTGATTTTAGGTGACAAAAACGTTTGACACCCAAAACTCATTTTGTTGTAGTGAAACTCTAGTTTATTACTAACCTTTGGTAACTCAACAAAAGCCTTCTACTATGTCTTTTCCACAGATATCAGGGGTGCAAAGAGTTGCTTACACGACAGTCGTTGCTGACAGTTAAGTGTCTGTTCAGAACCTTCCACTCCATCCTCTTCTGACTGTAGCCCCCCTTTGTCCACTGAGCCATCCAAAGCTTTCCGTAGAGGCGGTCCATTTCTCTGTTTTCTCCGCTAAAGGACACTTCCCAATGACCACTGGTTGTCCTCCTCCTTCCGAGTACCCCTACTGAGCTGGGAGCAACAACATCGACGTTTTGGACATAGACACATTTGCATCTTGAATCTTTGCCTCAGCTTTCCAAGACTCCACTCCTTCTTCTATCAACCGAACATTACCTCGTGAGGGGCATCCCGTATTAACATACTCCGCACCTTGGTAACTAGGGCTATAAATGAACCGAGTTGTTCATAAACAACTCGAACTTGGCTTGCACAAGCTCGACTCGAGCTTGGTTCATTTAATAAACGAGCACAGTTCAAACATCATTTCTAGCTCGAATATTAAATGAGAGAAACTCGGTTAAACTTGGCTCGGCTTGATTTAAGCTCGCGAACAAAACTTATATAAGCTCGACTCAGCTTATTTGAGCTCATTTAAAAGCCCAGGACACTAATATGTATTATAAGTTTCTTAATTATTTGATGGTTTATATTGAATAGTCACATATTAGTAAAATATGCATTTCATTATATTGATATATGAGTGGATGAGTAATATCCATAAGGATTTGTTATGCCCTATATATATTAAATATATGAGTTAAATACACTTTGAACCCTCCAACTTTGAGGGTCTTGACACTTTGCACCCTGATCTATTATTTTTGTTATATTGCACCAACTATTGTTTTTGAACACTTTGCACCTTCCCTTAAAATTTTCGGTTAATTTAGACGAAAAATGATTTTTTGATGTGCAAAATGACAATTTTATCCCCATATTTTTTTGGGCTAGTGACCATTTTACAAAGGTAAAATTGAAATTTTTGGGATCAAAAATTAAATTTTCGTCCAAATTGTCGGAAAATTTTAACAGAGAGTGCAAAGTGTAAAAAATCAATAGTTGGTGGGTGCAATGTGACAAAAATAATAGATCGGGGTGCAAAGTGTCAAGACCCCCAAAGTTCAAGGGTGCAAAGTGTATTTAACCCTAAATATATGTTACAGGTCATTTTTGCCAATTAACGTAGGTTATATATGAATCTAAATATTTTCTAAAATAAAGTTAGCACAAATGTCAAGTGTTTATGATATGTCGTGTATAATGTACTACGACACCATATGTCGAGGCTTGATTTAAGTTTTGTTTGTAGTATCTATGTTTTATAAGCTCATATTTCTTGGTTGTGTCGAGTTTGAGCTCAGTTCGAATAAGCTTGAACTCGAATTATGTATATATTTTTAATCAAGTTCGGCTCGAGCTTGAACTCGCATATATGTCTAACGAGCCGAGTTTAAATAGCCAATACTCGGATCGACTCGGTTCGAATACAACCTTGTTGTTAACCAATAGATGAGGCTCCACTCCTAAAACCAGGCCTTTGAACTCACATCTAGGGACCCAAGGGCAAATCTGTTGTTGGTAACCAATAGATGAGGCTCCACTCCTAAAACCAGGCCTTTGAACTCACATCTAGGGACCCAAGGGCAAATCTGTCTTCTTATCCTCCTCCTTCCAACTACAAGCAGATTGCATATGTCCCAATAAACCGCAAATGTAACAAAAGCCGGACAATCTTTCATACTTAAATATGCGAACCGTTTCCAATGGCTTACGATGCATGGTGTAGCCCGCAGGGACAAGAATCTTAATATTAAGCACTCTAATTCTGATAAACGGGACACACCACACCTTCTGGTCCTCCCATCCCTCGATCTCCAAGACTTCCCCAATGGCCTTGCCAACATTCTTTGCTATCATCGCATTCGACCGGTCCAACAAGAGGTCGTGGACCTGAACCCAAACAAGAAAAGAATCTAGGGGCTAACCTCTTGCCAGGATAGTCCTGGTGGCCACCACTTTAGCACCAAGGTATAACTCTTTACATTCCATGGCTAGCGTGCCCGCACTCGATCTCGATGCTCCATAGAGCCAAATTCCAACAAAAACATGTTTTTGTCCAACTCTCCAACTTCCAATTGATTGTCAAACGACCAAGCTTTCTCCAACATGCTACGGACTACATGAAGGGGGATCACCTTGTTGGCAACGATCTTACCGAGCAAAACAGTACCCGTTGCCTCCTCAGCGCCAACCGCATCCTTCCACGGCGAGGGAGGTGGGATATCCCAGCTTAGAGCTTTTGTCTTCGGTATGAGTTGTTCCAGTTCTTTCTCGTGGGCCAAACGTTCCATGATAGTCAGCCAAAACAGGAGGGTGAAAAGAGAGAGCAAGAAGGTGTTACCTTGGAAGCCCCATATAAATAGGCACACCACTGCCATCGCCGTAAGGAACCGCTGTGAAAGCCAGACTACACCATACCTTGGAAGCCCCAAAAGCAAGTTCTGGCTTTTACTCGGAGGTTGTACGGAGAACTCTCTAGAAAGAGCGGTTGGAATTTCTTAAAATACCTATTTGTCTTCTTCAAAGAGTAAAGGCACGTTTCTTTGGGCCGTATTTTTAAAATTCGCATTCATCCTACTACTAACTCCCACCAAACATGATTTAATTGAGGATGCAGTTCATTAGCTTCCGATTTTGCCTTGTTCATACTTATGCCGAATTATCAAAGTACCCTTCAGTCATGCCTTGAGTACATCAAAATCGAAGGGTAAAATAGAATTTTTAAAAACACATGGTCCCCACACGTCAGCTCATTAAATACTCAGACATGTGAATGGGCAAATACTCCCAACTAATTTACGCAAGTTGCTTTGGTTGAGGGCGATATGGTCATTTCACCTGACCATTAAATATGTTGCCGCAATTTTCCCCTTCCCCTGCCATACCCTGCTGCCGGAAGCTTGTCAGTAGGCGTCAATCACACTTTTGCAAAAGTTTTCTCTTTTGTTTTTTTTGCAAAAGTTCAGGAGTCAGGAGGCAAAAGACAAAAGTTATGAATCAGGTGGAAAAAGTTCTTCTCGCATTAGTCATTTGTCGTTCTTCTTCTCCTCCCTTTTAGTTTTATTTTTTTAAAAAAATACCTTTTAAATATTTATATTGTAATAAAAATAAAAAATTAATAAATTATAATAAATATTATAAATAAACAATATTATTTTACATTTTAACTTTTTCACTCATCCTAATAAAAATAATCTACAAACAACCATAAAAATCATCATTACTTTTTTTACACATCAACAACTTCTACACGAAC
Source organism: Myrica gale (assembly GCA_963930655.1). NCBI lineage: Eukaryota > Viridiplantae > Streptophyta > Magnoliopsida > Fagales > Myricaceae > Myrica > Myrica gale. Next base: position 11,683,352 of record OZ005618.1, read on the forward strand.
ACCAATATAACTCCAACATCACCTAAAAATTCTCAAAACACTTCAAATCCTAAAAATTTCATCAAAACGAAGCTGCCCTACATTAGCTCTCAAGAGTAACTTTTGCTTCAACTCCCCTACATTAGCTCTTAGGGGCTTTATACTGTTACCAACTTAAAGAAGCTGGAATATGATTGTGAAAGAGTGACATTTTTGTTATCTTTATCCCTTCCAATTTATGCTGAAGTCTTGCTAACAATCCAATGTTATAACAGGAACGCTTGTCAAGACTTGAAGCTGCCCTTTCAAGTAAGAAGGGTAGGTAGGTCTTAAGGCACTCTACTGAACCAAACTTATTTCAAAGCAGAAGTTGAGTCCTAAATTTCTTACGTTTTTCAGATGCTGGAAATGAGGACCATTTAAAATTGATAACCTCAAGCAAGATGTTAAAATGAAAAATGGGAACGTTCCTGTCAATCCTTTTACTTTGTAAAGACTAAAACTCATCATACACGGCTTTTCTCGGTGGAGTCCTGATATGTGAAAGTGCACCAGCGCCCAAACTCCTTGACAACGATGACTTACCTGGACATCCCTCGGTTTGTTTTTTTAGCCCTAAAACACTGCTCCAGAATCACAGTCACGAGAGTGGAATTGTGAATTTCTTTCCATTGATGTTCAATAGCTGGCTCCCCAAATTGTACCTTTGATAACCCAAAAGCTGGAACAGAAGTGTCACTAGGGAGAGACGAAATGCAAGAGAAAAATGGAGTCAAAATATTCATGAAGATTTGATGGCATGTTTCAATGTATCTTTCTCTTGGGTAGGTGCTATTCTCACTCTGCTTATGTGGTATTTGGGATGATTGTGGTTGCTTCAAAATTATATCGAGGTTTCCGATTCCGGCCACATAATCCGCAAGCACAATGAGATTATCAGGCATATTCTGGAGGAAAGAACTGCATAATCCTGATTAAAACCAGGAAACCAAACACATTTACATTCATTTGAATGCATCAGCTTTCGCCCTAACATATCACAAAATTATTTCTATATCTCGAAAGATGGCAAAGTCATCATGGAAAGAATAGAAGTGGGAAGAATAATCGAATGAAGTCATGTAGATCCATAGAAAAGAAACTAAGCTCTCTCTCTCTCTCTCTCTCTCTCTCTCTTCTTTTATAACAACCGATGACTATAAGACAGGATGTGGCTCTGAAAACCTACAACCACGAGAAATAAAAAAAGCAGAAAAAAGGAAAAACTTCTAGCATGAAGAATGGAGCTCATGAACAGCAAGGCAACAGAAGAACATATACAAAATGGCAAAATGAAAAAGAGGGGGTTGGGCTTCCGGGAGTGAAAGTTAATGCTTCCCACTTTGAGCAAGGTATGCCTTATCTGCATTGGTGAGGCGAGCCTGAAACTCAGCCCACTCACTTCTACATCTTGCTCGAACCTGAAACAGAAAGCAACCGAGCAAGAAATAAAACTCAGTTGAGAAATTTGTTGGATTTGTACATAATACATACTTGTATACCCAATAGGTAAGAAGTTTAAACTCCGAAATGGTAGTATTAGCTAGTATGAAAATAAGAAGAAAAAAAAGCCGTCAGAGAAGAAGCAAAATGTACATACCCCTTCCCATGGAGGTTTCCCATTCTCAGACTGGCCCTGAAAGTAGACAGATAACATAAAATAACAAGTACATACTGAGATATCCTATTTTTCCTCATGGAAGTTACCGACTTCAATCTAATCTGACAACAGAGATATAAAAACGTCCTCCTCCGCCAACGAAATACAAATGGAAATTATCTTACAAACTTGATTGATGACTGACCTGGCTCCCAAGAGAAGGTATTACTTGGTGAACAATCCATTGCGAATCAACCACACCAATTTTTTCATGAGCAGGCTGAAGAAAAAAAAAACAAAGCTGTGTATGGGATGTGCCAAGATAGGTAGTACCTAACTAAACTACCTGAAGCAAAATTTAGAACGTAAGCTGATATGAATCTGCTGGATCCATTTCCTTCTGGATACATGATCATAATTTTATTGATAGCCGGAAGGACCATACTTTTCATAATCCATAGTTTCCTCTTGATTGATCACTTTCCAGAATCCTTTCACACTAGTCCTCATCAAAATATGTTAGGATGGAAAGAATATGAACCGTTAAGAACAATCTTTCCATTACAAGGTTCAGGTGTGTCCTCCTATTTGATAAACAGGCACTGCAAGTACCTTGATTGTTCAATCATTTCTAGTGATTGCAATTGGGTTTGGCACTTATCTCAAAATTGTTATTCCTACATTGACAACACCCAACAGGATCATTGCCACCTAAACCTCGATGTCGTAAAGCGAGAAAATGACCTCCCAGAGTTGGATGAAATTATGCATGAAATCCAATAAATCACTTTACATGTATTAGCAGTTTTTGCCTCCTCATTCTGATACATAAATGGGGGATGGGCAACAAAAAGTGCCAATGAATCAAACTGCAAGGAGGGTTCAACCCAGGTCTGCGGTACTACCAACAAATCTTTTACTAGGTTACCTGGCATTTCTATAAAATATGTAGGATAAAAAGAAAGCAATTAAAAGATAACGAGGGCACCAATATGGTAATGAAGGGGCAAAAAAAAATCCTAGAGAAAAAGAAAAAAAAAGGTTAATTACATTTTGGGCCCATGAGCTATTATGCCATGCTTATTTGTATCCAGAAGTTCTGACTCAGTAGCTTGGATCATCAGAAGTTGGCATTCTACTATTACTTAATTTGAACGGAAATTACATAATTCCTTTCAAATTAGCCATGGTTTTGATGAAAGGGAATAGTTGACATCGTAATTAGGGTCCTGAGTTACATTGCGTCCAATGTCATATAACTGTAATTGAGAATCAGGTGGTGATAATAGGGGAAGATGTATTCAATTCAAAGGAGAAAGGAAGAAAAGCTGCTGACCTCTACACATCTTCTGAGAGCAAAATCCAAACCCCATCCATGCACCAAATCATTCTACAAGCAGAGATTAAAGCATTTCATTAGGGTATATGTTGAGTATGTTTATTTCTCGTGCAGGTAACTTAACCACTAATCCTAAATGCTTAACATACCTGAATCATATGCCACACACATCGCCAAGCTTCCCGTGAAAAGACCGGGGCCATAATTTCTACAAACCTGAAAGAATACAGGGAATGAGAAACATGGGATTGAACAAATAAATTAAAAACAGCAAAAAGAGATCTTCTTAGGTGCTCATTCTAAGTGTTAGGGACTTCCCTGATGTAAATCATCGACCATATATCTGGAAGTATGCAACAAACATATGATCCTACCATACTACTTGGGCTTCATTCGAGCATGGTTATTCATCTTGCTACATTTGTAAGCCAAAAAATCCAAAATGTTAAAGAAGTTTCTGAACAATCTTGTAGGACGTTAGCTAAATAGTGCTCCTGACTTACAAATTTTGGCTACATTTACGTATATATTTCTATTCTGACGTCACACTATTCGGGAAGACATACACTTAATCAGAATATCTCACTAACAACATAAAACTTATATAGAAATTGTCCAAATAGCACCAACCCTACAAGCAACTGCGTTTGTGTTGTAGTTTAGAGGACATAATCATGGACTCATAGATACAACCATACATAGAGAGAGAGAGAGAGAGAAGAGAGCATACGCAGCACAAGGAGGCAAATGTGGGTCGGTACACCAGCCTGGCTTTTCATTTGTAACCCTGTTCACCAAACAAGACAGAGTTTTCTTCAAAATCAATTTCCAGTTCCATATTACATAAGTACCATTATATTGGTATCCCAAGACAGAGAGAGGCAGAGCATACTTGTGAACTTCTCTGTCACCTCTCCTCTTTGTCATTTCCCAAGTCAGCCCGTTATTGGGCTCAAGACCAGGTTGAGAGATCTCTAAGCCATGTTTCTTAACCAAATTAATGTACCTAATAAATTGCACGGAGAAAAACAGAAAGAAGCATGTAAGAGGTTCATCTGAGCAGTAAACAAGACTACTATGTAAGAACTTACTTATCTCCATTGAAGTGTTCTACCCCAAGATCTTCATCCCATATAAAAATATATTCAAAAGCTGATACAACATCAGGATGCAAAAACCTTTTCGCATACCACCTACAACACATAAAAGAATACCAATGTGAGAACAAACCACAGATTCAACACCCTGCATGGATGTCGGTTCAGCTGATTCTAAAATAAAGGGGACTGAACTCCACATAAGCATGCGGACAACTACCACCATAGTTTGATGCATGAAAGCCAACATAATGCAAGGATGATGAAGTTCTTATTCAATAAATCGAAAAGCTAGAAACTGAAGCCGATGCACACTGACAGATACTACCATTTTGTTTGTCTCTTGATGCTAACATGGATTGCGCTCTTGGACCACTCAAATTGATCCCATTCACTTGTCCGACCATCATAATGAAAAAGCATAATCATGAAATCCTCAGAAAACTACAAACACAGAGAAGAAAAAAGAAAAGTAGTGAGAAAGAGAGAGAGAGATGGTCCTCTTCAGTCAGCATCCTAAAAAGTTAAATAAGAAGAAATTATACTTTACACCCTCACACTACAACACTATTTGTAATGTACACCCCATACTACCATCTATGACACATTGCACTCATTGACTACCATATGTAACACAGCCTCTTTTTGTTGATTTTATCCATAAAATTTTTACTTGGGAGAAAAAATTTTAGTTGATGTTCACGGAAGATCTTAACCAGGGTGCAAATTGAAAACCTATTAGTTGTTTAGAGATGCAATGTCATGAATGGTAGTTTGGGGTGCATATTACAAATGATGTTGTAGTTTAAAAGCACAAAGTGTAATCTTCCCTTCAAATAAATAAGTAAAATAGTAGTTAAAGCCACCTTTTTAACCGCTGCATCAATATTATTTCTCTGATCAAGACCAACAGTGAACGTTACCAAGTATTTTGGCTTCTTCAGCAAATCCTGCAGATTTCAGAAATTCTAATTTAAGCTGATTCCCATAAACTAGGCAGTTGGTTCACGCACAGTCAATAAAAGCCTCAGAGGTGAAGATTTACTCCACTATTGGCTCCCTGAACGAATACATAATGCATACATGCAATTTCAGATAAGAAAGGCCCTCATGCCCCTCCTTCCCCTCTTTCCTTCAAAGCACAAACCTACCTTCTGATCCATTCCTGCATTCATATGCAAAGGGGCAGACCACGAACAATTTTCCAGATAAAATGTGTAACAAGTCAAGGCGGTTGGTTTTGCAAAAAAAGGAATCTCTATGATATCATCCGATGGTTAATTACGAAATGTTTTGGGCCATAAATTATGCACGCGAATGCTAGAATGCTGCCATTGTTTAGTTTCAGAAATCATAATTTCGCTTGGGTTTTTATTGAGTAGTATATATTAATCTTGCAGCCAGTTATATTGTACCTCACTGGGTTCACCCCATAATCTGCGTAGATATAGATCAGATTCCGATACAACAATTCCTGGAGGTAACGACTCTGCACCGCGAGGATTTGTAGGAACATGTATCTGATAGCAAACAAACAAGCCAGAAGGAAATTATCAGTCCAAACCACAACTAGGCTATAACTTACTTTCGCTTCATTAAACCATGCTGTAAAACCTGCAACTGAGCAGGAACACATTAAAGCCTACCTGGGCTTGAATCCAGAATGTCTTTTACTTCCTTTAGTTCTTATGCCTTTATTCTTTTATTCCAGACTTAATTTTGGGGCAAAATAATGTTAGAATGAACAGACCAATCGCAAAATGACTAACCCCCCAAGATTCTATGATTATATCTATGTTGGCTACATTGAAGTCGCATTCACCTAAATTTGACAGAAAAATATTGGTAAGAGGAATATTTCTTCCTTACAGATATTAAGCGATGTCTTTTGCTATAGCTCCACAACACCAATATGCACCAACTAAGGGAGTAAGAAATCTGGCAACATCAAGGTCTACTTTAAACGGAGGAGGAGTTAATGACACCTTTCACAGGACTTTAGTTAGTACTTAAATTACCGAGGAAACTTTTTTCTATCTTCTTGTAATCCCAAAAATCCTGAAAAAACAGCCAATTCCATCTTTAATGAGAAGAGTTCCCATTTCCTTGCTATTCTTTATGAGTAAATACTTTGAAGTAAAATTTGTTTCTTTTACCATATAATGTTTATTTAATATCGGACATGATGTTAATAGCAATAAATCACGTGTTATGAAATTAATAAGAAAAAATGAAGAATCATATGGTTCTGCCCACAGAATTGGCTTCTACAATTCGAAACTGACTCTGAACGTATAAGCCAAGCGGTAAACTACAAAGTCTTGCTAATTGATTTGAGGGGAGAGTAGTTGACCATGAATGTATCATATTACACGAATTCTACTTTTACGAAATGGAGAGAAGAAATTGATTTTAATACAGTCTTGAAAAATGGCACCTGCAAAGTACATGTTTTATTGCCACAAGTTGTTTCAAATTGATGGTGAAAAGGAGTGTTAGCTTCCTAACTCAAAAAACACTTTGCTTGATGAATATAACAACAAAAAACGAGAACCAACAATTGGACACCTAAACCCGACATATTGAAGTAATACCTCTCTACTATTATCAACTCTTATCATATATATACTGCATACACAGAGGCTTACCTTAAGAACATCATTAGATCCAACACTCTCAACAGATTTGCTTTCGGTGGGTCTATGCAAGTCAGTGATGGCTACATCGAGAGATGATATAATGCTTGAAGGTAAGTTAATCTGCAAGATTCAAATAACAAATGAGTTGGATATTGGTATCTAACGCAATGATACAAAAATAATAATAATAAAAAGAAAATGAAAATGAACAAAGAAATGATAGAGTTCAAAAATACCTTGGTTAGAGCAACAGATGGAAACGAAGCACCTATAAAAAATCCAAAAACAACTCCAATAATCGTCGTGAGTACAAGCCTAGTGCTGTCAATGTTTGACTTCTTAAGCACTCCACTGCCATGAAAAAGGACAGCCAAGAAGATTACACTCTTGTGATTAGGATTAAATTCCAGTTTATAAAAGGGGGAGAGGGGACATGAAGCAAGAAGTATAAAAGCAATTCATACCTACGGTGTATGATCCCCATTTTGGAATTTACTCTCTGAAAACCTCAACACATTCGATTACATTCCCAGAGATTCAATTACTTCCGAAGCAAATATTGCGTTCTCCACAACTAAATGCAAACTTCAAAGAAGCATCAAACCTGAAAGTTTCCAAAAGCGGAATTGGAATATGCACAGACATAGATATACCTGAAGATTAGAATCTAACCTACCTATTTTTTTATCTACTTTCGGGAATGCTTCTCTGTGATTTGGTGAGTTACTTAAAATCCAGATTTAACGCCAGGGAAATAAAATTCACAATATTGATCTGAGCCAAAAATTTAACCCAAAGAAAAACTACTTTTATAACCGGAATGGAGCAAAACTAAAACATCGAAAACAAACAATTTCGAAAAGAATGCAGCATCACGGACACAAGGGAAGAACAAACAAATCACATTCTATTTTGAGATCGAATATAAATGATCCAGAAATGCCGTACAGAATCATAATTTTATCGCTACATTGAAGAAAAAAAACGTACAGACAAAACAAAGAAAACAACGGAGATGCAGTCTCAGGATAAGAGCTCGGCGAGAGAAAAGCAGAGATTTCGGAGGAGGGAGGGAGCAAGAGCCCATTCTACAAAGAGAGAAACGAAGAAGGTTTTTTACATATTCTTTATTTTGCCGAAACTCCAAAAAAACGCAAAAATGTCTTCCATGTGACCAAAATGCCCCGCCTGCACTCGAATTCCCCGGGATCGTATGACTTGGGAGAGCGATAGCAGTTTAACCTAACCGTTAAATAATCTTTCTAGCCAACCAAAACTGCACGTCTTGTTTGCTTTTTTGCATGTTTTTAAATAATAACCTTATGATCTATCTTAAGCAGCCTGTGAGCCTTAACATATTATAATAAACCTGAATGCGCATGGCATGCTTCTCTATCTCTTTTGGCCTCTAATGAAAATCCTTCCTTCCCTGGGTCTCTCTAAACAATTTTAAAGTTTCTATTTTCACCCCTTAAAAATAAAAATCACAATTCTTCCTTGACTTTTTAAAAATATTTTTTTTTTAAAATTACTTTGGCTCCGAAAAAATGAATGCAATTAACTTTAGTTAAATAATTCTATTGTAACAACTTTTTTTTTAATTTTATGAATATTGAAGTTTAAAATAATTGGTTCCAAAAATGTAATAAATATATTATACACAACTCATCATATATGATTTTTCTCAGACTCTCTAGGATTCTTTTTAATATCTTATTGTTCTTATTAAAGATGGGTGCAATTTACCCCTAATTTAATATACATGTTTAATAATATTCTCTTTTAATTTAGAATTTTTTTATCTAATATTATTTAACTAAAAATAAATATTGAAATATTAATTCGCCCGCATAGTCCTAACTCCGCCACTTAGGAGTAATGCCTAGTGTCTTACTATCGCAAAATAATTTTTTTATATATATGAATTCTTCTTTTGCTGTTTAATTGCTAGGTCCACCTTTATCCAACTGTCCCTTGCCGTTTAGGGATAGGTTAGTCCCTTGTATGATAATATGGGCAGGACGCGAGAAGCGTCCCACAAGTATAGGGGGAGACTGGGAATGGGACTCGGAATAAGTCGTTTTTTTTCGCTAGGCTAAATTACTCGGTTGGTGTATTGAGTTTTCGCCATTTTCATATAAGTCAGTTTAGTCTTTCTATTCACGTGGATAACGAAAATTATGGACATGATTAATAGTTACCACGTCACACCTAATAAAAAATTGACACGCGAAGTATGAACGCTAACATGATTCCCCCAACTAAAAAAAAGTGGGTTTCACATGTCAAATAGATAAGTGAAGTCTCTTTGTTCACTTAGATGACTGTATTTATTTAGTATTGTGGTGTCCACTTTTTTTTTTTAGTTTGGAAAGTTGAATCAGCGTCCATACTTAGCGTGATGATTTTTTATTGGGCGTGACGTGGTAACCGTTAGTAAATTGCCGAGCATAGCTAACGATGACATGGTAACCGTTAGTTACACTCGGCAATTTACATCATCTAAGTGAATATAAAGACTAAATTTAAAATTGGTCCAAACTATAACGAGACTCATAAAAAATTACTATAAAGACTAACATGAAAATTGTGAAAACGTCAAGGACTGGCGTAGTAATGTAGCCGTTTGGTTACCCAAAATTGGGCATTTGAATTTTCTAGGCGGGTACGACCAAGAATAGAGTTCCCATCCCTATATCCAACGAAAAACAGACAAACATCGCACCCGACCACACGTGTCATTGAGGTCTTGCGCCAAGTGTATTGGTGTGTCTTACCTGCCATGCAATCAGCCAATCACGTCTTTGTTTGCTTAGCGGTGCTAAAGAAACTAACCGGAATGGTTAGCTGAATTACAAAACTTATGGACAATATTAACCGCGCGAAGCCATTTTCTAGGCTTTAAACATAGACATATATATAGCTGTTCGGGGTTGGTCCAAAATGGATAATATCTTCATAAATAAAAGTCTGAATTATTATTAATTAAGCATGCACCAACAATAATACGTACCCCCTCACACAAGCATTGAGTTAATAGCTCCGGACTTAAAACATTGAAAAATATGATCTGATATTTTTAATATGGGCGTGTTTGTTCAGAGACATTTGTGTTGTGCCCTCTAATTACCATGACTTCAGCAATTTGCATAATAAACTATCAAATTCGATAAATTGCATTCTAAGTACTACGATAAGTTTAGAGTTTGCACCAATGTTAAAATCTCACTATTAAAATCAATTAAAAATATTCTCACCTCTAACAATCTTAACTGTCAAATTATAACTCAAGGTGTAAAATATAAACCCACTAGTAGTTTAGAGAGCAATGTATTGGGTTTGGTAATTTGACCATGTGCAAATTACAAAAGTCAAAAGTATTTAGAGGGTGCATTTTCTTCCTCACGTCCATCTATTTAAAAAAGAGATGCTAGAAGTGCAGAGCATTTTAAACAAATATATATATATGGCAGATGAGGGTAAAATCGTCATTATAATTTTATGTTTTAGCATTTATTTTGTGATTAATTATCATGTTGTGGATTACTTCACCGGCTCAATATATATAATAAGCACAACTGCTTGATATAAGAAAGAGAGAAAGAGAGAGATTTGTTCAACTTTCACTTGGAGATTGAGGAAGCCACTTTTGGCTGCATTACAACGATCGATGGTTGGACAGTCTTAATTCCTTACCGATCGGGTATAAGGAAGAGCCAGCTGATCCCGACCCTTACCTCTTCTACATAAACATATTTCAAGTCCACTCTCCAGCACATTTGAAGTTAACAAAAAATATTTCCACGAAGAGTTCTTATTAAAAAATAAAGAATAAATTGATAAACAGTTGCGATTTCAGAACTTTGCACAGCGCAGTGGCAGACCTGTTCCGTGATCGACAGCTACTATCTCCGTGACATTGTTACATCGAAGGACATCCTGCCCCAGCTTGGCGCCCGCTGCCTTGAGCCCCTTGAGAGAAACTGGTTGGTTAAAGAGGTTCAACGAGGGCAATCTTGAGGCTGGAGGCAACTTCCCACCCGGCAACAATGTCCGGAAGTCACCCTTCAGCAATGGCACCTCAAAGTCTGTCTTGTCGTGCTTAACGACGTTATCGTTTGCACTAATATGAGCCCCTGGCTCCATATGGTTAGTCGAAAAGCTTGCCTGCTTTGGGAAGTTCGGATAGAGACTTACATACCCTCTGAGGTACATCATGTCTATCAGAAACTTTTTCCACGAGGCTTGCCACCCATTTGTTCTGGACTTGGGAATTTGAACTGGGTTTGCCTTGGCGTCTTCAGTGAACCTCATGTTCATGTAGACGTAGAACTCTCTCCATTGCTTGGGGAAGAAAACAGCACCCCAACTGCAAGGTAATTGGTGGAGATAAGGCGTGTTCGGATGGATGTTCTTGAAGAACTCTGTGGGATTCCATTTAGGCCTTTCTTTCACCACCTCAACAAGCCTAGGCGTGTAAAGGGCGATGGAGGAGAGCTCCGGAAGTGACACCTGTGGGTCATACTTGTAAGCTAGGAGTGCGTATTTGATCCACAGATAGTAGTACGGAGAGACCTCGATATCGTCCTCAAGTAGGAGACCATAATCATCATCTGATGCTGGATACCAACTCTCACTGACAGCTCGAATGAGCCCTCCTTGAATGATCCTCCTCCTGATAGTTTTTGGGCCGTGAGGCCAATCGAATGAGCTTACAAGTCTGATTGTTGCCTCATCCACTTTACTGTCCACGTTGAAGCTGATAGGGATCTCATCCCCAACGTAATAGGCATCGCGGAGGGATTTGAGAAGCCTTTCCAATGAATGAACACGGTTTTGGGTGATTATGTTAACAGAGACCCGCATTCGGTTCCAATCTGCATGGGATAAATTGCTCATCAGATAAATGATAAGGTTGAGAAAGAGCTCCAAAAGTTGGTAAAATTTTAAAATTTTCCCATAATTGAAAAATAGCACTAAAGAACAGAAAGCTGGCATTCTTACTTGGCAATGCTGTAGAGCGTAGATCAGCCATCCAAAGAACCTTTGGCACGGAAGATCTTTGTAAGTGAATCAGTGCTGTGCCATTGGAATTAGATTCTGCTGCCATCTTCAAAGCTTTCTTCACATTGGGATCAATGTCAGCCACTGTAATCACCACACTGGGATTGTGGACTTTTATCAAACCTTTCATGCTAGAGTACAATGCTTGCACCACTGGCACCTCCGACTTCGATAATCCCGTGAGAGCCCCTACTGCCAGATCAAATATCTTAAACCTTCGCTCTTTGCACACTACCGCAGGCCACTTCAGAGCAGTTGCGGCATCTTCACAAGGGCAGAACTTGCCTCCAGAGATGGCGATATAAGCCTTTTTCCCAACAATGGACCTGAACTTCTCAAGAAGGGGAGCGAGTGCTTTGACCTCATCAACAGAGTGAGCGTAGAAGAGCGCATCAATTTTCTGCGGATTCATTGCTGCCCACTGAGTGATATAGCCAGTAGTAAGCGCTTTCCACCATTGGTCATCTCGAACTTGGACAATGTCTTTGAAGATTACGGTGGTTTCAGAGACATAAGCAAGCCGGTGTTCACTATCACCCCAAGTTTCCTTGTCATTTGGATCAACTGGAAGGACAAACGAGCCAGCATTTCTGTACTTCTGAAGTTGATAGCTGCATGTTTTCGTGGGAATTATTGTTAATATTAGAAGCTTATTCATGCAGTAGAAAATCAAATGAAAAATAAGAACAGTTCCCCAACTGATGTCGCAAAATTTTCAAAGCGAGCAGTTTAATCTACCAATAGCTAAAGTTCATTGGCTAAATTAAGGGTCTTGTTCCTGTATCCCTCCAAAAAGGGATCTGATATTTTCCACTAATCATGCAGGAGCAATCATAAAAGAGAGAAATATCAGCAGCGGTGGCTGCAGGGTGCAGAGTACCTAGCATCTTCCTCTTTTCCTCTAGAAAATCACTTGGCCGGAAAAAACAAAAAGTTAACCAGAAAAGTTGACTATGTTTTTTATGACAGGAGGTTCGTTTCAGTCGATTCCTGGCCATTTGTGATACCAAATGCATAAACAAAATCAGACCATGCGGACGGACCCAACCTCAATAGTGCTTGAAAATGCTTTCCATGTCAATTTTCAACTCAATCTACAGTGATATCGGGTTAGTTGCCACTGAGTTGCATGATACCATATTGTCCTTGGAAGTTATTGGTCACGTACCAAACATGACCAATAGTCATACTTTTTTCGCTAAGCGACCAATATTTATCTTACTTGAAACTGATTGAATTGGTCTCAATTTTTAATCAAATTAGACATTTTTTCTAAGTACATTAGCACGGGTACTGACCAAACCCACTAATATATATATATATATATATATATATATTACAATTTAATATAGTCGTGCTATGACGAAATGGGAAAAACAAAAGGGTCCTACGCACTTTAGTAAACTAAAACGGCAAGTGCTTCAATTACAGGGACAGGAGGGGGGGGGATTTGAAAGCAAATATGGTAATTAATGTGAGAATCAAAGCCAAAAACTAGGTAAAGAAAAATTCAAAACCGGAAAATAAATAAATTAATGACTTCTACCTTAAAAAAACAACTTAATGCTGAAGCACGAAAACTATGATGTTTGCCTGAAATTTTTCAAAAAGTTTCTACTTTTGACTGTTTTAGAATTTCAATGGCCATAGTCGGCATACCTAAGGTGCAGATCTTCGCCGGTTGCAAAAGTGAAGGGCGTCTCAATGAAAAGCGTCTTCACAAGCTCCGCTGATAAGAACCAAGAGCTGGAAAGAAAATCCACCTGCACAATCTTATCAACTGTGATATCATAAGCAGGGTCGGGCAAATAAAGCCCCGACTCCTTGGACCGAAACTTTCTGTAGCTTGGAAACGTGAAGTCCTTCTGTCTAAATGGCAAGATCCTTCCAATGCTGCCCAGCACGGAGTTCTCGTACTTCTCGGTTCCCGCCACGTGTGACAAAATCTGCAGCATTTTCCTTCCGGGAATCATGTCGTCGTCGAGGATGTATACAAGGTCTGCTTCCGTCTGTAGGGCGATTTGGAACCTTCCGTAGTACTTGAAATCGTAGCTTGAACTTATGAAGCTGATTCTTGAATCGTTATAGCTATCTACAATTCTTTTCAAAGAGAACTCGTTGGGGCTCCCAAATGAAAGCACCCAAACATGGTGGAAAGGGACTGTCTGTTCAAGCAACGAGTCAAGCTGGGCGCAGAGGGTTTTCCTTTTAAAATGGTTTAAGATTACCGTAACTTTCGGCTTCTTCGGACCTCGCAAATCCCACTTAGACTTCATTGCCATGAGCTGAACGAGAGTCTCTGTTCCAATGGTCTTGTTCTGGAAGCCCAATAGTTCGTTGTAAAGCTCTGTCTTCAACTTGATCATTTGAACATCATTGGACTTCTTCTGCACGAAATCTATCGTTTCATGCACGCATACTTCGGACGGAGTAATCGGTTGGAGTTCAGCTTGAATGAGAGACGAAGAGGCTTCTTGGTATCGAGAAAAAACATGGGGCGTGACCATGAATTGCTTCCATTGTTGAGCAATCCGTGTAGCCCATGTAAAGTCTGGTTTGGTGCGCAAATCTATTGAAGGACTCATGTAGTACAACAGGAACGTTGCGTACACTGCAAAGGCAAATTGGAGACAAGTAAGTACTGTGACAAGTCGAGTTGAGACACTCTTCAGAGGTTTCGGCTTCGCCTTTCCCCCGACATAATCGGTAAGCATCCCTTCCAAGAATTCCCCACTTCTCGCAGAATGATGCCGAACTAAACCCATTTCTCAAGGCCAATTCCAGATATTGCCAACCTACAAGGAAAATGAAAAAAAGGTTAATTATAAACCAAAAATCTCAGTAAAAAACAGCCAAATATATAACCCTGAAACCCAAACAGGGGATTTGCATAGCATGATTTAAAAGCTTGACACTGACCAAAATGGGCATTCAATGTAATCCAAACTTGTCTTTTGAGTATTATGATATGATATCTTGAAGCACTGAGGCTCCTTCACCAGCCACAATATAGCAGATTCGACCTGAACCAAAAGCTCTGAAGCTAGATTTTGTCTATACAGACTATACAATGAAGAAGAGGAAAAGAAAAAGAAGTTGGCCGGGGAAGCGGTGCTACTGAAGTTTTTGAAGATCAGCAACGGATCCCTTCACCTTTATATATTAATATGGGTGCAAAAGGTAAGAAAAAGTCTAAAGGAGAAGTACTCGGCCCATGAGAAATGCATCAATGGTCACATGGGCTAAACCCTTATACTAATGGTTTCGAGTTTAATATTTAAAAAATGCCTAATGACCGCGTTATCTTCACTTCTAGCTCATACATTTCCAACCCCTAAGACACATTTAAAAAGCCGGCTTTGGTGCCGGGGAAAAGGGCTACCCTTGCGTTTCTGGCACCGTGCCCTTACACAACCTGCCCAGTGACAATCTACTTGAATCAACCGACCAGAGCGCAGGCTCTGACATTGAAATATTCCATAGCCTTATTCTTTTCCACCAATAAAGTTCTAAATCCCAAACCCCCCCCCAAATTTAAGTACAAGAAAACGTTGTACAAGCTATAAACGAATTAAAATTTCCAGAAATCCAGTTCCCAAGAACAAAGAGTGTTTATTCCGTAAAGGGAGCCACATAATTCAAGTGGTATAGACAAAAAAAATAGCAGGAAGAAGCAAATTAGACCATAGAGTAGCATAGCAAGTCAAACTTACTATCTTGCTTAGAGAGCAAAATGAACGAAATTAAAGGGGGAAAGCCTTTTCTTCTTCAGCAAATCAAGCGAAAGCTAAAGCTCAAATTTCACATAATCACCATCTGCATCAGGACGGCCTGCAGAATCGTACAAGAGGGGCACGTAGAATAGCTGGAAAGAAAAGCATTAGGCATAAAGATTGAGTGATAACTAACACACGCAGATAGACAGCCATTGAAAAAGAGTTATATACGTCAAAGTCTGACTTCTCTTGTATGAGGATACGTATTTTGAAGATCATTGCATCAAACGACCGATGTAAATGGGTTTCCGCCGAACATAAGTGCATGCTTCACGCCAGCAGCCGTAGGGGGCTGTATTTCCTTATTACGGAAGAGAAATATAGATAATGGGTTTGGTAGCAGCTAGCTTATTCAAGAGAAAAATGGAATTAATGGGGAAAATGAAAACATGTGTACACTTGATTCCTTCCTCCTATATCAATTGGTCCAAGTCTTCATTTTACAGGTGAGTTGCCACACAAGAGGTAGGTAGCTAGAAGGTGCGCGCAAGAAGAATTATACAGAGACAACGTGTTTCGCATATTATATATCGATCGATCGGCTGTTTAAGTTCTGAGATCCATGTCAGTTCATCGCTGAGGGCGATCTTCAAAGAAAGTTACATTAATTCATGCTCAGTGAACAAATTCTGAACCACCAGCTGAGAGAAAAAAAAAAAGAGGTCACGCAGACAGTTTCTAGGCACTGCAGGAAAACTATATGACCGGAAGGAAACGGAAATTCAAGGTTTTTTCCAGAACTATATATATATTGAATATAAAAGGAAAAGAGACAATCAGACTAGCAATCCTCATTGGGCGTGATTATAAGACTAGTACCCCGCGGCAGAATATCCGATTTGTGTCGTAGTTATTACTCATTGGGCGAGTTCATTACCACAACATTAACAAGACAACCAACCAGTTCCAATATTTAGATTTTACTTTTATAAACAATTTCAACTAATTATTTGTTGAATCCAACTCCTGACAAAATTAATTAGTAAATATTGCATAAAAAATCCAAATATCAAACGATAAGTGTCAATTACTATCTTTTGTGCACCTCGAAATTAAAGATCAAAATGTTCATGCTGGCAGGGGGAGAAATTGCCACTTTCTTGTGATCTAGCAAGCTGTTGTCAATTCTAAAATCAAAAAATGGATTTTTATTCAAGAATCAAATCTTACCTATCTTCTTACATCAATATAAACACAGTTTTTTCAAGAATACGCGAGAAAAACACTTCGAATTGTTAATTTATCGCCAGAGATGGCTTAGAACCAATAGTTCATAATCTAATAAATTTTTCCGTTCTAATATTCCATCCGAGAGTTATCAGTATTTATCAAATATGTGCCTATCTAACGGAACGCTATTGGATCAAATGACAAAGATATTGTTGAAAAAAAGATGGCTTTTTCCGGATGAAACGAAAATTGGATTCATGTAACAAGAGAAATGTTTCCCATTCCTTAGCCGGAAAGATATGTGGTGGGATTAAGAGGAACAAAATTGACTAGGTGGTAGAGTCGTGGAAACACCTCTTTCTTCTATATTTTGGATATTAGAGCTGAACTTCTCCTAAGAAGGATAGATGGAGCGATGCAAGTGCTAAAAAAAATTAAAAAATGAATTCTTTGAACATGCGATATTGTAATTTTATAGACGTTCCATTTTCTTTTTTTTTTTCAATTCAACAAATTTATTAAACACGATTCACTAAAAAAAAGGTTTATAGCAGCGGTCGGTAGCCAAAAAAACGCTGTTATAGGTCATTTTGGCCTATAGCGCGGTTTACCACCGCTATAGCTCCGTCGCTATAGATATATCGCGACGGTTTTTGGAACCGCTGGTGAAGACCTCGGGTCTATAGTGGCGATCGCTTAGCGGCGGTCACCGCCGCTATAGACCCGAACGCAATTTTGTCTTCCTCGCAGCGTTTCGTGAAAACGTTGGTACAGACTTTTAGCGTGGGTCGCGACCGCCGCTACAGGTCTGTGCCAGCGTTTTTTTTGCTAGCATTTTAATACACTACTAATTTTTTTCCTATATTTTCATATACATATTTTTTTAATCGGCAATACAAATTTATTTTAATAATTATAATTTATTGGATGTAAAAACTTAAAAATCAATGATAATAAAACAAAATATACTTTATTATTGATTAATAATATTTTATAACAAACACAAAAATCTTTACAAATTAAGAATAGACTGTATAAGTAACAAAAAGGCCTCTTGTCTGCGGTCCCAAAGTCCAAATGGTCTTCAAAGGAACTCCTAACCCCACTGCTTGATCAACAATATATTCCCTCAAATCCAAAGTTTCCACATTTCAGTTGCATACAAGTTTTTGCAACCCCAAAATGAGCATATAAAAATCACAGCAATAACTAGCCAAGCAGAAATAAAACAAAAAATGGAACTACACATGCAACTGGAATCCCAAAACACCAAAATATAGGCACTGAGTTAGATACTAGAACTATGGTCTAACAGCATAAAAAATTTAGTGATCTTGTTCGACAAGAATTGAAGTCTCAGCACAAAGAACAAGCAAGTTCTATTTCTTGCCAGCTCCATATTTGTTTGCATGAAAGTTTCTTTTGTTGACACTGCTATGAATTGATGCACACAAATGGAGAAAGAGAACTCCCCTGCAGGGGGCAAGAAGATATTGAGAAGGAAAAAACCACACACCATCATTGAGGACAGTTATCCATATTAAAATTGGCATTGCAGAGAACCATATGTTGGCATTCAATATAAAACTAAAAGTGTGACACGTCAAAGTTGAAACCTATGCTTACCGTGTAATTTTTCATCCTCTGGAAGATTGCCCGACTAGTCAAAACAGAACTAATGATAACACTAAGACCAGGTTCTGTAAGGACAATGTCAGAAGCATTATGAGCTGCATCTGTTGCATCAGCAATAGCTATCCCAAACACAACAAGCTGCATCTGTTGCAAGTTGGTCACCTGACAGAAAACACAAAGCTCAGCAACACGTGTGAACTACTAACATAAAGTATTACAATAACTTGAAGTGAAGGATGGAAGCGATCTGTTCCTCTGCAAGGAATGAAGCTTAAACATGACTTCAGGACAGGGAAAAGGAAAAGTTTCAAAACTACATAAAGCGGCCTGAACACCTTCTAATAATAACTTCCACAGTGGTAGTCATGCTTTTGTGTCATTGTTTGAGACCAACAGTGCGAGTAAAGAATTCTAACAGGCAAAGCAGTAAACAAGTAGTCTGCATTGAACAAAACCAACAAAAATTACACACTCCAGTTGATTTTTCAATGATACAATCATATGATCAAGCTGCAATGGAATCGGAAAGCTGCAGTAACGCAAAAGCATTCAACAGTACCATAAGTGTTATCTTATCATCCATATCACACGGGAAGCAAAAACATCATCACGGGAAGCTTCAACCATCATCACGGGAAGCAAAAACAATAAAATAAAAGACCCAAATCAAGAAAGATGAAAAACGAATACAGAAACGATAAATTAAGAAAAGCAAGACACGGATAACCTGTATTTTTGCTGGTCATGGGCTCGAACATCGGCCTGGAACCTGGTCTTACATGTATCGAGTGGGTATAGGATGGTGGTGCTCACGAGGGATCCTATGGCCCCTGAAGCTGCCTCTGATACAAATTGAAGATCAAGAGCCATTTATGATATTCAAGATTCCACAGTTCTCAAAGATGAAAAAGACAGAATAATAGATTGAACAAACACGAAATCACCAAAGCACCACTAGATCTGCAAATGGGGTTAGCACGATGCACACAGTGACCGCCGCTGTAGGTACCTACCTTTAGCAGCGTTTTGTACCACCTTTTGCTGCGTTTTAAACAAAAACTCTGCAAAAAGGGGTCGCTGACCGCCGCTAGAAAGACCGCCGCTAATGGTACCACCTTTACCGCCTCTAACTGACCGCCGCTACAGGTATCTTTTAGGGGTTTTTTTGCAAAACGCCGCTAAAAACACCCTCTAACGAGGCTTTTTGGAGACCGTCACTGTCGACCTGTTTTTTGTAGTGATCTTTTCTCGTGACGGATTTATATTATTTATACATATGTCTTGAAAAGAAGCTCATTTTAAGTCCACTTGCTTTACAACATGATGTTTTTTTTAACATTCCATCTTTTCAAGTACCTCCTAGCGTGGAAAAACAAGGAGGGGGCAATGAGCTGACACGGGTATTATGATCTTCTCACGTTCATAATTAATATTTTACAAATGATATCACAAGTGCTTGAGAACTTCGTTGTCTACAACAGAAAACAAAACTTAAAAAGAGTTTGGGTTTTTTTTTTAGCGAGAGAAATTTGTTGAACCTAACCTTTGTATATTGAGTATAAAAGGATCGGATTGGAATCACAACATCAAATCCTGAATACTTGAATGAACCCCATATATTAAGGACATGTTTGTTTGTCCAAAATTTTAGGGTTTAAAATTTCTAACAATACAAACATATTTTAAAATTTTCAACTTTTACTCATACGCTTCAAAGTTTTCACAAATCTCAATAAATTTCAACATTCAAAAGAATCTCAAAATTTTGAAAATATTCCAATTTCACTAAACAAACATACCCTAAGTATCATTTAAATCAATAACTTGTTTATAAACAGTAACATTCAAATTCACTACCACACAGTAAAAATCTATCTTTTCAACTATTGAACTATGACCATTCGAGCATTGCCTTGACTAAAAAGTATAAGAAGGTTTGCGCTTAGAAAAATTAGAGCTCAGGGAATCCCTGAAGAAAAGTATAGAAATATATTAAACATATTTACAGCTTGCAAAAAAATTACAGACATATATCCTAATCCGCATGAAACCAAAATCTGTTAGGATACCAATATAGGACTGGCAAAATCTGGCAGAGTTCGTCGTACGGCTACTCGATCTTCAGAATGAAAGGTCCAAATTAACCATGTGGGAAGGCCTCAAGATTATCCATAATCGGTTAGGTGTCAGTCCACTCAAATATTATACACGGAAACACCACAACCGCGACCCGGACGCTGACTACAAATGTGTATGATTTCGAAGCCGTGACATTGGTTAATTATTTTTTTCCTAAATAATAGAAGGGAGTGGGGCACGTGTAGACCCTTCTGACTTTCATCACTGGACCCACATTTTTTTCCTTCCCTTCCTGCAGGGTTAGGGCGCCAAACAGAAATGGAATTGCGTATGTGTCTTCCACTAGCTAGATCTGTTTTTGCGGGCAATTAGTCCAAAGCTAGCCAGACGTGCCTGCCATAAAGCCGCCGTCTGTCCGGAGTCAACCTGACTAGGTACGCCCCTGCCTGCTGCTTGTGAGGATTTTACAATTTCTTGGTTTAAAAAAGTGGATTCCCCATCTGGATATTTTGACTTTTCTGCTTCCGAAACGAGGCCCTTAATTAATTAGAGCTTTGGATTCTAATCTGAGATGGTATATATATATATATATATATATATATATATATATATATATGTACTTTTAAATGTTTGCTTTCTCCTTCAAAGCTGCCCCTATGATTTGCTTAATGATGTTTCTAGGCATATGCGTACGTCTGAGATCCGTCTCGCTTGCGTAAACTGGAAAGCCATGTGCTTTCGAGAATCAGGGAGGTAGGTCAAACACTTGGACTGCATGAAAGAAGGAGAGGAAACGGGGGGGGGGGGGATTGAGATTTGCAAAGAATAATCTATAAGATTGAGTTCATTTAGAGGGAGTCATTACCTTAGCTTTAGCTGATCCTGAGGTATACTTTTTTTATTGGTAATTAGAGATTCTCTTTAATTTTATATTTTTATGGACGGTTATGAAAGGTTCTTACGTTAATGTTGTATACATAAGCATCCAAATTTCAATGCCCTCAAATTATCAAAATTACGTACTTGCCTTGCTTATATATATATATATATATATATATATGAAACCATCATTTATGGCAGCAGCATGGACGGAAAATGTTCTAAGATAAAATTATTAAAAAAATTTATAAAATTTATAAAAAATAAAAAATTTATAAAAAAAATAAAAAATTTATTAAGAAAAAATAATATTTTTTAAATAAAACTATTGAAACTCTATTTTAATAATTTATTTATTTCTTAAATTTTTATTATTTTTAATTTATTTTTTAAAATTTTATTTTGGAGGGGCATTCAGTAATTTTATACTTAACGCTTGATTTGGAAGGATTTACATTGATGATTTTCAAAAGATATACGGTTCAAATTGCAGTTTTGATAATGACGGGTAAAGAATTGATTTTATCCTATAAATACAGGACTAACTATGACTTTTTCCTAATAAAAAAATCTACGAATTAAAACTCTTCAAATTCTATTTGAGGTAGCTTTTAAGTTAATTTTGTTAATATTTGAATAATATTATACGTTCTCTTATTATGGCTTATTAAAAAAGATTTTGAGGCCTCCATAGTTCAACAAACCAGTCGCCATTTAAAAAAAAAAAACCAGTCGCCTATTTAGGCAAGTCTGAACGCTCTCTGTGGTTATTCCGTGAACGTGGCGTTAGGAGATACAAGGGCTGTAAAGAATGTTCCATGTGAGCACCAATCAGAGACTGGAAGGCCACATTGGAAGCCCCGCTGGAGGCCTTTCATGTCAGGTCCAAATGCTTACCCGTTGCCCTCTCCGATGAAAAAAATCCCCAATTCGTTTGAAGAAAACCCCTTTACATACCCCAGCCCCGTGATCCAACCCATCAGCGAACCCCATCAACGATTTTCGCACAACCGATATGCAGTGGCGTAGCCAAAACTTTGCATAGGGGTGAAAACGAAAATTATTTTAAATAATATGATTAAAAATAAATTTGATTTGCTCCTATTCCGGTTTCAATTTCATCAATAGTAATTAAATGTACAATTTCAGCTGCTTGATTGACATGTAGTTCATCATTGCGCTTACAAGAGTCACCGACAACATTAACAATGGATCTTAGTTTTATAACAAAAAATCACAAGCCGACATTACATCTCTTGCTGTTGCAACCAATACTAGTTGTAACCAAAACAATTGCTTATACCATACAATGTACATAATATGCATAAGGACAATCTAGAAAATAATAGAGACAACATGCAACATCAGTTATAGGAGAGTATTCCAACCAAAACAATTGCTTAAACCAAGATGAAGAAAATCGTCGACGATTTTTTCCAAATTCTGTAAATGAATATTCAGTACCAGCTGCAGGAATATATTGATATGGACCTGCCTTAAGATAAACTCTTATAATTTCATCTTGTTGATTAACTGGATGTTCACATATCTGAATACGTTTTCCTGGATCACGTTCTATAGTAGCAATGTCAATTTCTGATTCAATCATTGGAATCTTAGAAGGGTGTTGCTCTTGCTCAGGAATTAGATGTTGAGGATTACAAGACGAGGAAGACATCTTAGAACCCAAATCAACATTCTTTTTCTTAAAAAATGCATCAATTGTTTTTGGCTTGCCCATGATGTGATATAAAATTATTTACGACACCTGGAAAAATATTTATCTATTAGTTTTAGTGAATAGGAATAATAGTGTATAAATTTATTCATATCAAATGTCAATGAATTAATGATTCAAGTCAATTTATTCTTACTAATTATAAATGTATTTGGATAAATTTATCACTACAAACCAACAAAATAAAATGTGAATACTAATAAAAATCATGGGTCTAAGGGAATTACCTGTTTGCAAAATATTTAGAAAATGAGCTATAAAGTGATGCTATGAAGCATCTTATTGGAATATTTACTGACAAGTAGAAAGTATAATTAAACACAAAATAATTAGATGTTCATTAATGGGCAGATTAAAAATGAAACCAAAAATGAAATAGTGAATTTCTCAGCTATGTTTGATGTAGTGTATTAAGTTCTATAAAATCTTACTAATTACAATTTAGGTTAAATCAAGACTTAATTAGTTTACTAGTCTTTAAACTATTATCAAATCTTAAACAGGTTTGTAAGCTATGTTAATTGTCTTAAACTGATTGATCTATGTAAAATTCTTTCTGACTTAGTGGTGGATGGAAAAAATCTCACGTAACTCAAAATTTGTAATAAAAATAATAATTAAGAGTATAATATATAAAGACCCTCAAAATTGGATATTACAAAATGTATTTATCTCTATAATTGCTGTACTAATTTAAAGTCATAAAAATGACTCCAATATCTTACACTAGACCCTTTGAAGGCAAATTTCTCTACCTTTGAAGGCAACTCCTTTTAAAATAAATGCTTCTAATAGCAAAGACAACAACTTTGATAATAATAATAATAATAATAATACCAATAGCTACCTTCCACAAATAGGCACTCATTTACATAAAACTGAAAATCTTATTAAACCACCTTTTATTTTAACATCATCTTCCTCGAATATTTTTCTCTTTACCTCGCATGAATGGTCCATGATGCCTCTCTATCTTTAAAAGGTAACGCGAAAAAGATTGAAAATTTATTTGATAAGATTAATGATATACTCTCAAAACTAAGCCTTAGCAAACCTTCTAATATGATAAACATTTTAAACCAAAACTTAAAAATCAGATTCTTCATGTCTGATGATAAAATTTCCCTTTTCATTGTTAATTTAAAATGTCCAACTCCGTATATAGATAGTTTTCTTTCAAAAGTCTTACATATGGATGTCAGCTGGAAACAAAAATTTGATGACTGTTACGTTGTTCTCTTTTGAACTTGTGTGTAATTGAGAATCACAGTCCTCGTTTAGCAGACTGCATACGCCTCAAAAGATTTTTTTTTTTTACAAAAAAAGAAAGAAAGCAAGCGAATGAAGTCCGGCCGCGACCACAAAATTTTTAAAGTTTCACTCACAAAGCATGGACCCCACACATCAGGGCTTTGTCATCAGTCGTTGACTAGATGGTTAGTTTGTGGACCTACAGCCCATACATATCTATTTGATTTTTATTTGGCGTCGTGAGGGACAGCCGGACTTTCGGAGAGAGTGCGAGAGAGAAAGGCCGGAAGTTTTTTTTTGCGAAGGCTGATTTTGAAAAAAAAAAATTCAACGAAACAGGCCTGGGCCAGTGAAGGCAGACCTGCTTCTTATTATATATATATATATATAATTTCAAACAATTTTTGGAGCCAGTGGGGGCGGTCGCCCCCACCCGCTCCCCCTGGCTCCGCCTCAGCCGATATGCTCTAACTTTGGTAGTGTCATCAGTTCAAAGTCGTCTTCGTATCATGATTCATGTTTTTTTAATCTCAATTTGATTGATTGTAGAAGTTAAATGGTTTAATGTGTCAAAATTAGTAGTTTGAGATTCTGTTTGAAATTGAATTGAGTAGTCTAAGGGCTCAAATTGACTTTTTTCTTTAATAATACTATGTGCTTTGAGGTTGAGGGCATGTTGGTTAGATCAAGCAGAAAAATGTCACGTGTAGTGCGCATGACCTAGGGGCGGATGCAGGGGGTGGCGGCCATTGCACCTCTCAAAAAAAAAAAAACTAGATGTATTTTTTTTTTTTTGTTTTTTCATAAGTTGGGCTGGGCCTATGGGGCCCGATCCTCATAGGCCCAAACCAACCCATATTTTGCAGCCTACAGGGATGATCATCCACCAATTGATATGTCTTTGTCAGGAACGGCCCCGGAACATACCTTTGAGACATATCTCTCCGATTTACCCCTCACCAACTAGGGCTGCACAACCCCGGTGTAGGTGCCGGTTTTGGCCAAAACCGGCACCTACACCGGGTAGGCCGATTTTGAAAAAATTGTCATCTACACCTACACCGTTAAGGGCAAAAACGGGCCCTTAGCGGTGCCGGTTTCCGGTTATCCTACATTAATATTGAGCTATTTTTTTTAGCATTTTACGCACTTGACCCAATGTATTTTTTCTTTTTTCTTTTGGTCCATTAATCACATATCAATAAAATCTAAACTAATGAAATCGAAATTCCAAAATCAACAAAATTAAACTAATGGTCAAAATTCCAAAATCAATTAAATTAAAGATCATCTTAAAAGATAAGATGAGAATTTAAAGTCCAAAGTAATAGAGACGTCACTGTAAGTAGAAACTATTATCTTTTGAAAAATCTAGTTTAGACCCTAACAACACTTAGAGGGGAGAATATGTGTTTTCCCTCTAATTAACAAATAAATAACAATTTTAAAACATGTTCAAAACCTAATAGGGTTTCCCTTGGTTTCACAAGGAAAATCCAAAAATTCAGCAATTTTTGGAGGCGCTCGAGCGCTTGTCTAACGCTAGTCAAACGTGATGACTCTGTTTGAATTTTTTCAAAGGGCGCTCGAGCGCTTGTCAAACGCTGGTCAAACGTGATGACTCTGTCTGAATTTTTGAACTAAAATGTATTAGAAATTTGAACTAAAATGTAATTGAGTGACTGATTTTGCAAGCAAGGTATAAATTTAATAGTGATTTGTCAATTTTATAAATTATAAATTTAGACAATTAGTTAAAATTTCATAAAAACTCGACCTCTTGACTTATATTATGCGATGTATTTACCAAAATTTGGCATTAAACTCTTTAATTATGATTCCAATGCCTTCATATATACCCTTCTAAATACAATAAATTTGTAATTTTTTCTACCAAAATTCTAAATAATTAGTTCATTCACCTAGCAAGCTTCTTGGTAACTTGAATGTAAGTATTTGATTAGACAAAACTAACAACAAATCTCAAATATTTAGGTGAAACTAAAATATTGAGTAAACTTTGCCATGCTTCTAGAATACTACGTCTTGAGGTGAAACTAAAGTTTAAACTATTGAGTAGAAACTAAACTAAAAAAACTTAAAAAAAAATCTCGGTTTAACCTACACCGGGAAACCCGGTGCCGATTAAACCGGATACCGCCGATTTTTTCAAAAAGCTAAACCTACACCGGCACCATTAAGGGCAAAAACCGAGAACCCGGTGCCGGTGCCACTGGAATTTCTCAGTGGCATTGTACAGCCCTATCACCAACCCCCAAGATAACCTTTCTTAATTATTATATGAAAGAAACTATAAAAGACTAGCAAATATGAAAAAAGCTAATCAAATGAGAACGAAAACAGTTTCGTTCTCCCCTTCTAGGATAGTAGCTATTTAGCAACTGAAAAGCAAGAGAGCGGTCAAGAACTCCCAGCCCCAGTAGTAGAACCAAGAAAGAAAGAAACGAGAGTGAACCAGATTGATGGTCCTACCAGCTTCCATTGATCAGAACCGAAACCGGCTTGTTTGGTTGAGTTGGGAAAAATACCATGGCTCCATGTAGAGACCTGAGGTACTAGTCTTCTAAAGTTCAGGGAAGCTACACATTTATAGAATACAACAAGGTGTGGTCACAGAAAATTATAATGTGGGTTCTAAAAATCTGGAGAAACAGCCAAAGGGGGAGAGAGAGGAACTCACAAAGCCTACATTTTTTGGTCGTCTTTCAAAGATAAAGAAAGAGATGAAAAAGAAGAAGAAAAAATTTCACCGTTTTTACTTTTTCTTAGAAAAATAAGAAGAAGTGGGAAGAAGCAGAAGAAAAAAAAGCTCGTGGAAGGGGCTAAGCAGAAGTGGTCAACATTTTTATTTTTTGGTATTATTATTTTTAATTAATTTGATTGTAACGTGAATTGAATGCAATGTAATTAGATTATAATTTGGATTTGAATTTTGACATTTTGTGAAATTGAAATTTTTTTATAGTATCATTTTTTATTAATTTGATTGTAATGTCAATTGAATGCAATGTAATTAAATTGGAATTTGAATGCAATTGTCAGAAGATGCAAAAAATAGGATGCAATTGTCACCTCTAAGTCGCAGTACATAGTAC
This sequence comes from Myrica gale, assembly GCA_963930655.1. Lineage (NCBI taxonomy): Eukaryota > Viridiplantae > Streptophyta > Magnoliopsida > Fagales > Myricaceae > Myrica > Myrica gale. The sequence continues at coordinate 11,710,753 of OZ005618.1, forward strand.
AGTATGTGTATTCTAATATTTTTAATGCTTTTAGTCTTTAATTTTCGATATTGTAACTCTAAGACAATTTTTTGCATTACGAAGAGAAAAATAATTTCTTATCATTTCGCTTTTAAAATTCGACCCCCTTGAATTTGGATCCTGGATCCGCCACTGGCATGACCAAGGTTTCTGTTAGTTTGGACAGTAAATCTGGACGAAAGGCTCAATTTGATTAATTGTGTAAGTTAGATGGTTTAATTTGTTAAGATTTCTAGTTTGAGGTTCTGTTTAAAATTGTATTGATAGTTTGAAGGCTCAAAGTGACTTTATTCCATTAAATTATTAAGTCCACTTATAGAAATAACTGGCAATTTCGTCGTCCAGCATAACACGCTATCTAGCCCTTTTGATTTTCCTCTTTTGATTTGTATGAAAAGAACCAAAAGATATTTCAACTTGCTTTCACAATGAGATTATGTGATTAATATAGCAGAATCCATTCTACAATGTGTCGAACATAAAGTTTTTGTGGATCATTCTTCAGGTCTCCTATACTATATTAATATTGTGCTGAATTCATCCGCTCGTTTCTATAATTTAACTTTTTTCCAATATAGTTCATAGAATAAACCTTTTCTTACAAGAGTGTTTGAGATAAGGACTGACTTCCAAACTGATCCTTTTGTCATCCTGCCGCTAACTCTTGGATTGAAAACGCCTATATTGAAGTTTCTAAGATTAAGACAACCCAAGAGAGGGGAATTGAGTTTTTAACCCTCAAAATGGTGTTTGCAAAGTAAAGACTAAATTAGCACAAGTTTATTGATGCAACAAGTAAATAAGTGCTAAATGTAAAGAGTAGGATATAGAAGAAAACACAATGATTTTTTGGTGGTTCAACAAACTCCGTCTACATCTATTCCTCAAGCTTCTTTCCAAGCCTTGAGATTTTATCAACTATCTTCTCAATTGTGTACACTTTAGCTTCCAGATGCTAGAGAACCTTACAAGTGATTTTTCAGGCTCAATACTTACAACCCAAGTGATTTTCGGGGTCACTACTTACAACCCAACCGAACTTGAGATATACTTTCTATAAGCTCATTGTTTAGTGAACAACCCTCACTAAAGGAATCACACATTTTGGTATAAGAAAATATATATGAATGTGACTCTATTTGGATAAGAAAATGGAAAACTCTATCTATTTGCTTCACACAATGACAATGATATGAAAGTGTATTTTTTTTAATGATATGAGAAATATGATTAAGAAGGTTTTAGATCTTTCTAAAGCTATAGAAATGATTTATGATCGTTATTTGTTTTTTAGATCTTATGAATGTCCTTATATAGGTCACACGTAAAAACTACTCGTTTTTATCCGTTTGGGGTTGATCAGATAATTTTTTCGTTTTACTAGTCGACAGCTATATGTAGTCGTTGCCCAATAGTAAAAAAACTCGAATGCTGTCATTTTTGGCCTACGTAGGAAGATAGATCGATTCGTGTAAAGGTCGACCACTACACTTAAAAAGCTTGTTTTTGATATTTTTGAAATCCCAATTTCAAAAACTAACTTCCCAAAAGTATAATTAAGGCTTGAGAGTTTAAATAGGGATGATTTGAAAATAATTAAAGCACATTTTGGTTATCAAACTTGTGATAAGAAGATTATGTACGGCTTGAAAGATATGCAAGTGTATGATTCAAATTCTTGTCATAAGTGAAACTAAGAGTTACAACACTACAAAAAAGGGTCTATAGCGGTGGTCGCTAAAAACGCCGCTAAAGGGTATTTTTCGCGGCGTTTTGAAAAAATCGCGGCCAAAAGAGGTCTATAGCGGCGGTCACAATTGCGGCGGTCATTGACCGCCGCCACTATAGGGAAAATCTTCGGTGTCTTTAGCGGAGGTCTTTAGCAGCGGTTTTAAAACAAACCGCTGCTATAGGTATAATTGTAAAAAAATGAAAAAATAGAAAAATAAAATTTTATGTGTTATTTAAGGTTAATAATTATTTTATTGACTATTTATTCCTTTTTGTACATAATTTTATTTTGTCACATGTTTTAAAAAAATTTTAAGAGACCTACTTAATAAAATATGAAATTAGAGAGAGTGTTATGAATATTGAAGTTGTTATATAGAATTAGGGCACTTTTCGCGCCCGTGTCGGTTTTTTGGTCATAACTTTGGCTACAAGTACCCGATTTGCGCCCATGACCCCAATTCGGAAATCTCTTTTCGGCGTGCACGTCGTGGTCACCCAGCTATGCTTCGATGCGCCTCATTTCGAGCCCTAAATCCGTTGTTTTCTCTCTCAAAAACTTATTTTTAGTTATGATTTTCTTTCCTTTACCATTTAGGAATTATTTTTGAACCCGATTTAGGTCATATTTTGCATATTTATTGATTAAATCTAAGTAGTTTAGAAAACATATATTATCATACTTATAATGAGCATATATATTTTGAATAATTAGTAATATAATACTATTTAATTAGGATATATTATTTAAAGAAAATAGAATGTAAAGAATGTACATAACTATGTATTTATTTAATATTGAGTATAAAGATTTTTATATACTATTACAATTTACAACTGATTTTAATTTACTAAAAACACATAACTAAAAAATATAACTTATTATTAAAAAATTTGAAAAACTACACATTAGAAAAAAAATTGAAATCATCTGTTCCCGCGAACCACCCTTTTTTTTCCTTTGCTTTCCCGCCCAGCCCCAAATTCCCCTTTCTCGCCCCATCGCCAAATTCCCATTTCCCGTGCTCATTCCTTCCCTCTTTCTCTCAATTCTCTAACCCTGACAAAGTGAGGGCTAGGGTTTGGCTGCGAGGAAAGAAAGGACTCCTCCGTCTTCGCTATTTGCTGCCTGTGACGGTTTTATCGCCACCACTAGTAACACACCGTAAGTATTTCCTGCTCCCTCAAAGAAAGGACTCCTCCGTCTTCGCTATTTGCTGTCGTTTGTACTTCAGATTTTTTGGTGAAAGTTTCTCATTGGATTCAAACAGAGCTTCTGGGAGTTGTAGGTTGATTGGTAATTTAAGTTCAATGTTAAAGGTAATAACTTCAGATGCTCTATTGACCTCCGCACCAGCAGCCGGCCTCCTCTCTCTCTCTCTCTCTCTCTCTCTTCCCAGTTTCTGTCGAATGTCGATGTATATTTCTTAAACTCAATAGCTCATTGGATTGAAAGCCCTAATTATTTATGTGCAGGTTATTATTCGTTTGAAATTGGCTCGGTGGAGGGGACCGGGAGTTATTATTTGTGCAGGTAATGTGATTCGAAGCCCTTAATTCCCCTATGTTTACTTAATTCCCATATAATCACATCGTTGGATGGTTGACGACGATATGTTCTTCACTTACTTTGTGAGTGTCAATGGCATTTATACTTTCGTATGCTTTGATTCGCTGCTTGGAAATTGCTTGGATGGGGATGTCCCTCCCTTATTCATTGGCTATATCGGCTATTAGATGAGATTACTATATCTGTTCTTATTTTTTGACTTGTTCTTTCAGCAACTTGGATTTGGTTTTAGCTCAAGAATAAGATGAGAATCGAGGCCAACTATATCCAAGCGAAGGTAGAATGGCTATTCTATTTTCTGAATTCTTCTTGTCTATTGCCATGTTTAGGCTGCTTTTCTATTCATTGCATATTTGTTGTCATATAGGCCATTTGATATGGTTCTCCATATGCTTTTCTATTCATTGAATTCTTCTGGTTTTGTTCCTCCACTATCTACGACTAGCTTTTGTTTTTTGTCATCTGTGGCTTAATTTGGTTCTCCATATGCTTGGATCTTTTACAGACATGAGGAGATATGTGCAGGAGATCTTCGGATTGATTTCATTTGTGGCTCCTAATGGCTTATCGAAGCAATCTTTGGCTGTCAATGCTTGTCTGTTGCAAGTTAGAATTCTAGATTTACTTGAGGCAGGGGATGGGTATCTTTATTTTTGTTAACTTTTCTGTTCTTTCAGGTTGTCAAGGTTGCCGATTTTGGGGTTGCTAGAGTAAAAGCTCAGTCTGTGCTATTAGAATATGCTCTTCTTGAGTTGCAGAAGGTTCTATCTGCTGAAAAAGGTGGTGTGGAGGAAGAGCATTACATGGATAGTCTTGCATGTTCAAGGCAATGTAATGGGAATGAAATGAAATGAAATTGAATTCGGTGCAGGCTATTTTCTTTTCGATTAGCAGTTGGTGTGACAGTAAACTGCAAGACTATCATCTGCATTACAGTTGACTTATTTTTCTTGGATACTTTGAAGTTATTCACCTGAACTTTATAAATCATGATCCTGTTTTCAAAAATATTTGTTTTCATCATGAGATTATTGTTTCAGAAACCTCATAACTTTGCAAAGATAATGGAATTGGTGTCAGTAGTTGGACTTCTTACCGCTGGTGACTCTGGTGATAGCAAGGTTTGTTTTGCTGCAGTGCAAGTTCACACTCATTTGCATTGGTTGAATGAAATGATTTGCATTAGTCGCTTCCTTGAAACTTAGGCGTAGACAACATATCTAAATCAAACTATGTTAAAAACATTTCAGAATTAAAGAGTTGCATTGAAGAAAATAAAGATGCGATTGGAAAGCTTAAAATCTTCTGGTCTTCGGCTTGGGGAAAAAGGGAGAGAGTTTCCCCCAAAGTCTCCCGTGGGTTCCAACCCCAAAAAGCCCCAAAAAACAATTCTCCTTCCTCCAAGTAAAAAACGAGAACAAAGCTGAAAAAAGAAGAAAAAAATAGAAAAAAATGAATACTCCAGGCCTCCTTCCAGCATGCTATCAAGCAAGAGAAGACGTGAGCCTCCTTGATTTGTTTGCTTTTTCAAAATTCCAGATCTGCCCACTTGTTGCTTGAGATTCCCTTGCGTCCAAATTCCCAATCTCTCATTTTTGTTGCCCCGCTTAATCCCCTCGTGTAGCTCTTTTGTAACGAAAATGTTCTCCTCCCGCTCAGCTTAGCAATAGCCAAAGTCTGTAGGTTTCTTTTTTACTTCCAAAAATGCCCCACAATAGATTTTCACAATTATATATCATTTTAAAGGTAAAGATGAAGCATGTGAGTGCCACGTTGCTCTTGTTACAACAACTGCAATTTAAATCTTTTTTAAGTGTAAAATATCAACTGTTATAACTTTAGCTCAAATACTAAAATCTGGTGCTTAATTAAGTGCTTGATTCATTTTCGGTTAAACAATTTATTCACTAAGCCACTTAATTATGCAGATTTAACACTTTATCAGAAGCTAAGAACCATAATTATTCTACATGGCAGACGTGCATGGAGTCATATTTGCAATGTTACATGACAGAGATTGTTGTAAGGAGACTCACAACTCTCTGAGATGAATACTGACGCACTCGAAAACTGGTGAAATTAAAGCTGAGAAAGCTTTGTTTGCTATTAAGATTACTGTTCAAAAGGAAATGCTGGAGCACATTCGACATGCCACCACACCGAAGGATGCGTGGGACATATTGACAACTCATTTTTCAATAAAAACTGATATGAGCCTTCAGCTACCTGAAAACGAGCTCATGTCAACTATGCAGCGGGATCTCACAATTAATCAATATTTTACTAAGGAAAGTCCCTATTCCGTGAAATTTTTGAGTTAGACCTTCTGAAAAATTTAATGAACAACGTATGAGAAGAATTATTATCCACGGGTTGAGACCCGAAGATCATGGATTTATAGCAACAGTTCAAGGTTGGCCAACTCAACCTTCTTTCGAAGAGTTAATTTTTTTAAAAATTTGACATTTTAGTCCTTGAGTTTTGACCGCTTTTACATAGTAGTTCCTCACTTTCAAACTTCAAAATTATGATCCTTAGTAAAATTGTTGTGGCAAAGCCATGATATGACAAATGTGTCATGGGAGTTAGAGACCGAAATGTCATACCCCGAAACTTTTGTTTAGCATAAATATTGTACGTTTTGACGATCTTTAAAATCGCAACGGATCGTTGCTAACAAATATTTGCTTATTTATTCTTTCACCATACTATATTCCACATGAGTCAATAGGATTGGAATAATATCACTGATTAAATCTCTAGTTCATATAATTTTTAATTCACAATTTTGTAACCTGTTTGACTCTCAAAATGTTTCCAATACAATTTTACAAAATTCCTCTGGCCAGATATTTTTTTTTGAGTCCGACTCTATACATATGTACATAATATACTGTCTCACAAAGAAACTGGTGGATTCTTTGTTGAGCATTCATATAAACATATTTATCATGAAAACGACTCAACATTGTTTGAAATATTTGGCCTTGAAAGATCATAACCAAATGACTCGGTCAAAGCACAAGTACACAACAAATAGATCTGCATAAACCGCTCAGGTCTGAGGATACCATAAGCTAATTGTGTTGAATACTATTCTCACCATCAGTGATCATTTGCAAAATGTATTCACATTTGATCCAGTTCAGTGCATGTACTCGTACAGTGCACTAGACCTCGCGCCCGAAGTGTGAGAAACTGTCAACTTAGTCCTATTTTGGTGGTTGATTTCACCCCTCCTCTACAATGTGTGTGTGTATATATATATATATATATATATATCTATATATATATATCTATCGTGTTATCAAAAAATAAAAATAAAATAAAATTTTAGATTAACCATTTTCACCCGAGATTCTTCATTAGCAAAATGATCGCAAATGAGTGCCCAATCTTCCTTATTCATATTGGAGTACAGATGTTCTAATGCATTTTCTTTGTTATGGAATAATGCGTAGTACAGGTACATTCTATTTCAATGCGTAATGTTAGTATAATTAAACATTAAGTACTTTAATGAGCATAATTTTTAATTAGTTGGACTTCAACAACATGTTCATGGCGTAAGACTTAATCTCATTGGAAACTTTTGACCACTTCGTCGCATTCATCTAAATTGTGATCATACAAGTGAACCAATATGGCTAGAGAGCATCGAAGATGCCTTATCATCACCACTCATACTACCATTGGGGATACAAACACTCAGCTTTCCTTTAACACGAGCTGGTCGTGGCAAGAGATAATAATTCTTCGGCTACTCCCTGTGAAGGACTCGTGCTTACTACGATCTAGATATGATCGATAGCACCAACTGCTCTAATAGCTGAATCGCAGGGAAGATGTTTGAAAAAAAACAAATAACCGTTCAGAATCACTGATATCTATTTCAATAGATACAAGCTATTTGCCTGGTTCCCGTTACCCTCTGGACTACGACAATAAAATATTTTCAAACAACGACGTTGTTTTTGACCTTTGACTTTGAGCTCTAGCTTCACGTCGAATTTCTCGAGGGGTGATCATTTCTCTAGTATGGGCTAGGGTTTTGGTTCTCCGGTTCACACGCCTCTCTGATTTGGATATGGCTTCTCGATTCTAACAGCAGTGAATGGTCAGAGGAGTCCCTATTGGATCAAGGCCTTTATATGCCACTTTAAGTGGATGCGCTCGTCTGTGTCGTCACCATGGTCACCATGGAAGCGGCAGAACTTCCCATTGTCCCTCTTCCTTAGGTCGGACCTCATCTTGAGGGCCCATTGGTGGTCCAAATCATTACGGATTTCCATGAGTATTTTCTCAGGGGGAGCATTGAGTGGGGTGAATTGAGGTTTCAAGCGGTCAGCCCGAGGTTCTGCTTTCTTGTCCTTCTCCACGACTTGGGTTTTGACTGGGGCCATCTCTTTTCTCGTCTTGGTTGAGGTGCCTCCCAGTTCAGCCGCTTGTCCTCTCCGGGCGCGGACCATATCTTCGGCATTCATGTACTTCTGAGCTTTCTCCATGAACTCTCCAAAGGTCTCCGAGGATTTTTTTTGCCTAAAGAGAACAGGAATCTCTTGTCTATCAAGCCCGCTCCAATGGTTGTGAGGACTGTCTTATCTTCAGGATCTTCCACATTTAACTTTTCTTGATTGATCCAGGCCGCGTAATCACGAAGACTTTCTCCTTCCTTTTGGCGGGTTGTAAGGAAATGAATTGCTGGCTTCTTTTGTTGTTTGCTTGCTATAAATGACTCACAAACACATGACTAAGCTCCTTGAAGCTCGATATAGAGTTAGATTTGAGCCAAGTGAACCACACTCGAGCTGATTTGCTTGGGTGTTGGGGAATGCTTTGCATTTGATAGCATCTTTTGTATCTAGTAGGTCCATCTACTAGCGGTATCCCTCCAGATGGTCGAGTGGATCCCTCGCGCCTGTGTATTTATCGATAACATGCGTACAAAATTTGGCTAGCAACTTAGTCTCCAGAATTTCCTGTGTGAATGGGGATTCCACTTTATGCATCATGCTTTCTTGGGCGGATGATGGTGGCTTATCCACTTTTTTCTTCATTCTTCTTAGCTCTGCTAATATCTCTTCAAGTTTTGCACTAACTTGTTTGTCCTAATTTTGGATTGATGGAACAATCTCGTCTTCGTTCAATGACACTAAGACTTCTCTCTCTTGCGGCCAATCATGAGTTCTCCTTAGCTCTGATGCTTTGGCTATATGGGAATCGCTGTGCTCCCCATCATTCCTACCTTCTGCCCCATTATTAGGGTTTTGCTCCACCCAGTCTTCTTCGACACTGCCTTTATTCCTCGTAATCGCCACAAACCTTATATCTCAAGAACTTTCGTTTCCTACAGACGCTGCCAACTGATGAATCACAGATTCACAGAGGATTAACCAAATAGTTTACGGTGACTTTGCGAGATAACATCAATATTCGTCCTTCTTCCTTCTTCTTTTTTTTTGTCTCTGCAACACAAACAAAAAATCCCTCCACCAGGGAGTAAGTCCTCTGATGCTTAAGGAAATCAAAACTGTTAAATATGAAATGTATAAGTTGAATGTATTTATGTCAACTGTGTCTACGGCTACCCAAGTTTCTATTACCAAAACAAAAATTGTTTGTATAAAATCAGTTTGGAGCATCTTCAGTTCTATTGCAATGCCTCCCTGCTTTTTATAGGGCCAATTTGTTTGAAAAAAATAACTATTCCAATGTATTATGTACCCATAGAACTGTCAGATTCGACGTTGATATGATATAATTAGTTCGAACACCTAAATATGTCTAAATATTGTTAAAGAAATCCTCAAATATCGTGATGAACATATTTCATCACGCTACAAACTTTTCGAGACGTTAATATAGGGCCAAATTGTTTTTCAAATGTGAATATTTTTAGAGCAGTGGAACGAGCGCGAATGTGAATTCTACTCTGCGCGCGCTACGTACGTATCAAAGATATATACCGTGTTGAGGAACACACACTGAGTACCCCTATTTTTGACCGCCACAACCCAAGCCTGGAATACGAGAGACTGGGCAAAGTTCGGTGACAACTATGGATGCAGATGACTCGATCGAGTTTGAAAACATCAGGGCAATGGAGACGCTGTGTTCTTTCAGGTACTCTGTGTTCCGGGTATAGGTTCCGTCCAACCGACGCAGAACTGGTCTTGTGTTATTTGAAGAAGAAACTATTGAAAGAGGCCTTGCCACTCCACCAGATCAAGGAGGATAACCCATATGGGCATGCAGTGGCAGAACCAGGAATCCAATCGAAGGGGGTCGAACTCCTAAAGAAAAATGACAAAAAAAAAAAACTACGTAATGCAAAAAATATCTTAAGAGTTAAAATATCAAAAATTAAGAATTAAAAACACTAAAAATATTAAAATACACGTACCGTACTATTTGTTGATACTGAGAGATGGCAATCAGATCCTACGTGACTGCATATTCTAAAAACATTGTAAAATAACTTCGTGATTAACCAAACAAGGAAGAGCTCCAAGCAATGAGATGTCCATAAGTAATTAACCAAATATACATGACAAAGCAGTGAATATAAATGCCAACAATTAATTACAAAACCATATTAACTATAACAATTTTTTTTCCGTTTTTCATCCCCAAACCCTTTCTTTTGATGTTCATTGATATGCAGGGCAATGATTTTACTGCTTCCAAATTTTTTCAGTTATTCTAACATGTGAATTGATGATCAAAAATTCTGTGCAGCTCTAGTTTCAAAGGTAACAAATCATATTTTAACCCTACTATATAAATACTATCAAATAAAATACAAATACCTGATAAATTTATATGTATTAAAATTGTTAGTTGCATTGACCTAGCAATGCTGAAATGATATCATCAAAGTCCCACTATTTATCGCTAGTTCATAAGATGCAATAAGTCTTAAGGAAAGATGTGCAATCTCATATGCGCAAAAAATGCTTCTACTGTGTCATCTGCCCAGCTACTTGGGCTAAAACCCATAACAATTAGTTGTGAATATTAGTACTACTCCAGGCATATCTGACTAGATTCTTGAGGTTTATGTAAATTCTTCTTTGAGGCAGATCTACACGATCATGTTTTCTATATTTATGGTCAGTTATTTAATGCATGATGCAAATAATTGAACGTAAAAGCCAATTATCACTAACGGGCACACATAGAGGAATAGAAAAACCAACAAAATAAGGATAATATTGTTGCCCGATAAATAGATTGAAAAAAATACGAAGTGCATAACCAATTCGATTAGCAGAACAATAAGGTAGAAGAACCAAAAGAATGCAAAAAAATAATAATAGTATATCCTTATTATCAGCAAGAAGTCACCCAAAGAAGCAATCCCAAAACTCCAATCTTGTAAGCTCTTCAACCCATAAATCAACTACACAAATTGAAGGGGATCAGGTCCAGGCCGTTCAGGACTTAATGGGGATCATATGAAGTTGGCCTGAGCCTATGGGTATCGGGCCTAGGCCATCTTCTATTTTTTTTAAAAAAATATACATATAAATTTTTTTTTTGGGGAGCCAAGGGTGTCGGCCGACACCCTTCGCTCCCCCCTCCTTCCGCCCCTGTGGGCATGGCCCAGACCATTTTGCAGGTTCTCCATTGAAACATCCCTATTTTCTTCCATATCCATGGTGTGAGCTGAATGACATTTTTTTTCTTTCTCTGTTAATTAGTTTGATAACTTTGCAAGACCGATCTTGGTTGTTTTTTACTTTGCAACACCGATCTGGGTTGTTTTTTTCGTCTCTGTTTCTTTTTGGTTTTATTTTCACTTGTGAGTCTTTACTTTGTTGATATATTATCGTATTTGGTATAATTCTATTAAAAATGACGCCTTCCATTGATCAAAAGAGAAATACAAGGAATATGGAGAAACAGATTGGTACTTTTTCATCCCAAGGGAACGCAAGTATCCCAATGGAAGCCGTCCGAATCGAGTAGCTGGGACAGGCTATTGGAGAGTCTCAGGAGCTGACAAAATAGTCAAAGAGAATGACACCAATTGGACTTAAGAGGTCTCTAGCTTTCTATTAAGGAAAACCTCCGAGGGTAGGAAGACATGTTGGCTTATGCATGAATTTTGTGACAGCGATACTCCTCCTAGTACAAGGGCAACCAATGGGGTGAGGGGACGTAGTTTTCCATCCTTTTATCAGATCATTGTTTGAAGATCATGGTACTAGTCTATTAATATATATTTTTTAAATTTCTTCATTCTCATGCATACCATCATTAAATTTTTTGTCATGCAGTTGGATGATTAGGTATTATGCAGGATTTATAAGATGGTTGAAACTCAAGGTCAAGACGAGGAGATTTCAACATCTTCAAATAACAGAGTGACTGAAACTATTCAGTTCAATAATGCTGCTCCGGCTAGTATTGCAGAAAATACTTTTGGGCTTAATCCTGATCCTATGGATGAATGGATTTGATCTCAATTAGAGGACTAAGACAGAACAATACCATAAGGTCCGGCATGTGTTTTATTTGTTTTGTCCGTTTCAACGTTAGAATTGGTCATGTACAAATCTAATGTACTTGTAGATTACCTTCGTCTTTCATAGCCCTGTTTACCTGTGCTATTTGGCTGGCTTCGATATTGTTGGATTGGGCTACACTATGAAGCAAAGTGGAGAAAATAAAAATACTTCAGCAAAAGCTTTATTCCACTTGCAAAATAACATAAAGGTTACAAAGATATTTATAGTCTCCAATGAGACTTTACAACTTCTAAAACATAACACCTAAATAAATATAACATAATTCATCATAGTAAATCTCATTTAATCTCTACATAATGAGAATATTAAAATGGTCTCTATCTGTTCAACTTTCTAACCTATGAGAATACTAAAAGACATAACCGCTCCATTAACTAATTTTATTGGAAATAAACTCAAATTAAGTTTAATAACTAACACTCCCTCTTAAACTTAATTTTGTAACACCCAGCAAACTCCTTATCTTGCAAAATATTTCACCTTTGAGGAGCTTGGTGAAAATATCGGCAACTTGATCTTGTGACTTCACGAACTTGAGCTTCACCTCCTTTTTAGCTACACATTCTCGAATGAAATGAAATTTTGTGTCGATGTGCTTGCTTCAATCATGAAAAACTAGATTCTTGGCCAAAGCTATTGCCGACTTGTTATCCACAAAAATCTCCGTTGGATCATTTTCTGAGACATGAAGCTCCTTCAACAAAGATCTTAACCAAATTGCTTGACAAACACAACTTGACATAGCAACATACTCCGCTTTACAAGTGGATAGTGTAACAATGGGTTGCTTCTTTGAGGACCAAGTAAAAGCCGCACTTCCCATGAAGAAAACAAACCCGGTTGTGCTTATTCTTTCATCAACATCTCCAGCCCAATCACTATCACAATAGCCCAAAAGCTTAAAATCATTTGAAAATGAATAAAGCAGTCCATGTTCAAGCGTACCTTTGATGTACCGAAGAATTCTTTTAGCCGCCTTCAAATGAGAGAAAGTAGGAGCTTCCATGTATCGACTAACAAGTCCAACCCCAAAAAGAATATCCGGCCTTGTGCAAGTTAAATATCTCAAACTTCCAACAAGACTTTTGAAAAATGTTGGATCAACTTTTTCTCCAGCTTCATGCCTTGATAATTTGATGCCACATTCTACGGGTGTGCTCACGGGCTTGAAATCATCCATTTTGAATTTCTTAAGAATGTCTTTCGCATAACATTCTTGAGAAATAAAAATGCCATCCTCCATTTGCTTTACGTCGATGCCAAGATAAAAACACATGAGACCAAGATCCGTCATCTCAAACTCTCGTGCTATTACTTTCTTGAATTCCTCAAACATGGTAGGATTACTTCCTGTAAAAATCAAGTCATCCACATACAAACATACGAGAAATAAATTTCCATATGGATTCACCTTTGTATAAAGAGCATGTTCATAGGGACACTTCAAAAAAATTATTATCTTGGAAGTACTTGTCAATTCTACTATTCCACGCCCTTGGTGCTTGCTTTAAGCCATACAAGGCTTTCTTCAATTTTCTAAACTTTCTCTTCATGCTCTTTCACAATATAACCCAAAGGTTGTTCCACATAGACTTCATTTTCAAGAAAGTCATTCAAGAAAGCGGACTTGACATCCATTTGATGAATTTGACAACTATTTTGAGCCGCCAAAGAAAAAATTAATCGAATAGTTTTCAAGCGGGCAACGGGTGCAAATACCTCATCATAGTCAATTTCGGGCTTTTGACTATATCCTTTGGCAACTATTCTGATCTTGTATCTCTCCACTTCACCACTCGAATTCTTCTTTGCCTTGTACACCCATTTGACGCCAATTGGTTTTTTCCCTTTTAGAAGTGTTGCAAGCTCCCACGTTTCATTCTTCTCTATGTAATCTTTTCATTACCTCCTCCGTGACATCATAAATCTCTTGAAGGCTTCTTTTTCCTTGTCTTCCTTCGCTTGAACTTTCTTCCCTTGATGATGAAGTGGACGGACTTTGAAAGGACAACGGTGGTGTTGAAGGAGGAAAGTGTGTAGATGGCTCAAAAACTTCATTTTCGTGCTCATCTTCAAAGAAATGAAGAAAATGATAATCTTCTTCCGAAGACTTCCAATCCCACGTACTTGCTTCATCGAACTCAACATCTCGACTAACAATGGTCTTGTAATCGGTTGGATTGTATAACTTGTAGCCTTGGATCTTGAATCATAGTCGATGAAGACTAGTTTTGTGCTTTTGTCATCTAACTTGGATCTCCTTTCATCCGGCACATGTGCATAAGCAATACTTCCAAAAACACACAAGTGATAAATACTCGGCTTGATTCCGCTCCATTCTTCTTGAGGAGTTTTGTCTTGCAAACTTTTTGTGGGACATCGATTTGATAAGTTCACCGCACAAGCCACCGCTTCCGCCCAAAATTCTTTTGGCAAATCTTTGCTTTTCAACATACTTCGAGCCCTGTTGACAATGGTTTGATTTTTTTTCTCGGCAACCCCATTTTGTTGTGGGGATCTTGGAACCGTTAAATGATGGTGAATACCATTTTCTTGACAAAATATTTTGAAGGCATTTGATGTGTATTCAACCCCCTCTATCGGATAGTAAAGCCTTTGATGTTTTTCAACAAGTGCTTTGAAATTTTTGAATGTTTCAAATACATCCGATTTTTCTTTGAGAAAATAAACCCATGTTTTTCGGCTAAAATTATCAATAAATAGAAGGAAGTATTTGTTCTTACCAAATGATGGTGGATTGAAAGGGCCACAAACATCCGAGTGAACAAGTTCTAGTAGCTTTGGTTCTCTTGTACTAGCCACCTATGGAAAGCTTTTTCTTGATTGCTTTCCAAAGAGACATCCTTCACAAAGTTGATTTGGATGCTCAATAGAAGGCAAGCCATTCACCATCTTCTTCTTGGCTAGTAATTGGAGTCCTTCAAAATTCAAGTGTCCAAGTCTCAAGTGCCAAAGCCAATTTGAATCTTCAACACAAGTCTTCAAGCATTTCGTTACATCGGTTTGAATGTTGAGTAGAAACATCCGGTTCTTTGTCATAGGAACTTGGGCTATCAAACTCCCCATTTCATCTCTTATTGAAAGATTACGATTTTTCATTACAATATCATAGCCTTTCTCTAAGAGTTTTCCTAGACTCAAAATATTGCTCTTCATCCTTGGCACATAATAAACATTAGTAATAAATTGATGGCCTTCATTTTTCAACTGAATCAAAATTGTACCTTTTCCCTTAATCGAAACTTTGGACAAGTCTCCAAAAGTAACATTTTCGCTCATAGATTCGTCAATCTCCACAAACTTATTTTTATCTCCGCACATATGGTTACTTGCGGTATTTTTAAGATACCACAAATTCTTCTCTTTATGTTATTCTCCTTTGTACGTCAACAACAAAGTGTGCTCCGTTTCTTATTTTTCAACATAATATGCTTCTTCTTCAACATTGTTAGTGCTTCTACACTCCCATGAATAATGACCATATTTTTCACAATTGAAACATTGGATTTGGGATTTGTCATACCTCCTTGGATTTGATCTTGAATTGTTTCCTCTTCCACGCCCTCTTGATGATTGTCCTTTGTCTCTATTATTGAAACAATGATGGTCATCTCTACCACGTCCTATTCCTCTTCCATTTCTTCCTCAGCCTCGACCTCTACCTCGACCATGGCCACATCCTCTTCCTTTGTGACCTCCATCTCGCTCCTCTTCCTTGTCTTTGAGAGAGAGCCTTGTAGCTATAACTTGCTCTAATGACTCTTCCTTCTTCTTATTGAGCCTTTCTTCGTGAGCTTGTAGAGATCCCATGAGTTCATCAATTGTCATGGCTTCCAAATCTTTCGACTCCTCGATAACCACAACGATGTAGTCGAATTTTGATTGTAAAGAACGAATGATCTTTTCTATGACACAGACATCCTCCAACTTTTCTTCGTACCTCTTCATTTGATTGGGTATGGCCAACACACGTGAAAAGTAATTCGCCATTGACTCGGATTCTTTCATGCGTAAGGCTTCAAATTCATTTATTAGTGTTTGAAGTCGAACTTTCTTCACTTTATCCACTCCTTGGTATGAGGTTTGTAAAATCTCCCATGCTTGCTTGGAGGTGGTTGTATTTGCCACCTTTTCGAACATAGCTTCATCCAAACATTGATGGATGAGCACGATCGCTTGTTGATCCTTTTTCCGGGTCTTTTGAAAAGAATCCCTTTGATTAGGACTCAATTGAGCATCATCACTAGGCTCTTCAAAGCCTTTCTCTACAACATCCCATGAATCTTGGGATCCAAGCAAGGCCTTCATTCGAATGCACCAATTATCAAAATTTTTTTTCGAAAGGAGAGGAAAATGAAACGGAAATGTGAAATTGGACATTATTCTAAGATCAAGAACCTATGCTCTGATACCACTTTGTTGGATTGGGCTACACTATGAAGCAAAATGGAGAAAATAAAAATAATTCAACAAAAGCTTTATTTCACTTACTTGCAAAATAACATAAAGGTTACAAAGATATTTATAGTCTTCAATGAGAATTTACAACTTCTAAAACATAATACCCAAATAAATCTCACATAATTCATCATAGTAAATCCTATTTAACCTCCACATAATGAGAACATTAAACTGGTCTATAATTCTTCGACTTTGTAACCTATGAGAATACTAGAAGACATAACCGCTCCATTAACTAATTTTATTGGAAATAAACTCTAATTAAGTTTAATAACTAACAGATATGGCTTCAACTACTCTAACAGTGTGATCCTTTACTCCTCCATGCCAATCTCGGTCCTGTTATGAATTGCATTTTCATTGAAATCCAAACCTAAAGGAATTGGTAGCTGATGTACTCATAGTGAACGGTCAGAAGTGGTACCTGACTCGACTAAAAATGATTAACGAATTACTCCCAAGCATAGGAGGTTGTCAAGTAATACTAGGGAAGTCCTAGATCATCTCCACAAGGAACGATGTGTTCAATCTTCCATTCCGATCACCATTACAATAAACGAAAACTATGTTCTAATTACAATGAAAATGATATTTACAAAGGGAAACGTTTGGTTTTAGGTTACCATCCATGATTTTTGAGATTTTTGATTTGTGATTAATCTAAACGCTAGGAGACTAATGAAAAACTAAAAATCAAACACGATAATTAAATAGCATGAGATGGAATTAATAAACGCAAACTTAAATACTAATCTAACATTAAAGAAATAAAATAGAACCTTAATCATTCAACCAAAGCAAAACTCAAATCTAAAGATTAAAAGGAACATGACATTCGATCCAACCTCAAATCTGGAATATTTTTGCAACTAAAGTGAAAGTGCAATAATAATAGAAGGTTCGATCAACACAATAGCAAGATAATGCAATAAAAATAACTCTCAAATAAAGAACCTAATGCAACAAGATCTATTCTAAAAATTGTGAAAACAAAATAAATCAAAAGACCAAAGAAAATTGGTGTCTAAAATAGCAGCAAAGAACAAGAAAATAAAAGAAACAAATCTGCCAAGGAGAGCTCCATCCCCCTTTGTGCCGTTCTGCCTCTTCTTTCCAGCTTCGGTAATTTGGTTCCCACCGACCCACAAGAATACAAGGGCAAAAACCCTTTCCAGCCTTCTTCCGTAGCACTTGGTATCCACGAATAACAATAGGCACCGAAAGAAACAAAACCACCGAATGAAAAGAACAATAGCAGATGAAGAAATAAAGCCGCCGAACCCAGCCAATGAAAAAGTGAACTTTTCCCTCCGGTCTCCCTCTAGTTTAGCCGAAGTCTACCCTTTGCCGGGACCCTCCTTTCTTAACGTAAGACCCATCCGAATGAAAAACTTAAGCTGATGAAAAAAATAAAGCTGCCGAATGAATAACTCAAAAGCAGATGAAAAACTAAAGTCACCGAATGAAAAACAACTAGCAGGTGAAAAACTAAAGTCAAAGAATGAAATACAAAAGCACCGAATAATTAAGCTGCCATCCGAATAAAAACTAAAAGCAGATGAAAAAAACTAAGCCGCCCAATGCAAAAACTAGGTCACCGAAAAGTTAAGCTAGAGCAGATGAGAAGCTAGAGCAGCCGAAAGTTAAACTAGAGCAAAAAATGAGAAAGCTAAAACAGTCGGATGAAAAAGAACTAGGTCGGAAATGAAAAAGCTAAAGCAGCCTAATAAAACAAAAAGACTGCCTCCAATAAAAATCTGCTGCCCTTTTTTCCCTTTTTGCCGAGACTCCCCAGTTTTAGCCGAAGTCTACCCTTTTGCCGAGAGTCCCTTCTCTTTACGTCCCAAATGACCTTTTTTCTTTTAGTCTCTCGTTTCTTCTGCAGGTTTCAAGGCCCAGCTTCCGTGTTTCAAGGCCCCAACCCATGTTTCAAGCTTCGGTCCATTTACAAGTTTCAGTCCAACTCTTTTACAAGTTTCTCCAGCGTTTTCTCTTGTTTGCAGGTGTTCTATCGCATAAGTCCAGCCGAATTCTTCACATGTTCTCCCCAAGTCTCTCGGGTCTTCTTGCAATTCTTGTCAAAGTTTGTACTCGGGGAAATACTTGGGCTGTTGGAATAAAAGGAGATCAAGCCAACTTTAGAATTTCAAATAGTCAAGAATTATGCTACTGAGCCTTATATTCCAAACATATTTATGAAAATGGAGACATGAAAATATGGTGAGAGGAGAGAAAACAAATAACTTAAATTTAATCAATTACACTTGCTTTTGTCAAAATTAACAATTCGCCTCATACTAATGCCCAAAGCATAATTTTCTCATTTTCTAGTGAAAATTGTGTAATTGTTGAACTTTCTCAAGTGATAAACTAACAAAATTGTGATACAATCAGTACCTTAAGGTCTGTTAGAAACAAGTTTGCGCGTAGGTTGCATTATCTTGAAATTATACCACATGCAGAAATCTTCCAAGGAGAGAGAGACAACATAAAAGGTGGTTCGGTGCATCGACGGAACGAAGGGGGGCCATCAGGGGCCACTGCCCCTGTTGGCTCCCCAAAAAGTAATTAATTTTTAATATATTTATTTACCCCAGGTGGGCCAGGCCCACCCCTAGCTTGTTCTGACATTGTTCATCTTCATTTGAGATGTGTATGGAAAATGGTGTTCTGCAATGAATCCCTTTCTAAGGCTTGCATTTTGCCTCCAATGATCCCCAAACATTTGTAGAATAAACACATTCACGATGCTGTTAGAGTTGAATAGAAAACTCTAGGACAATGAAACTAGCTAAATACTCTACATGAAAGGCTGATGCTAAGCTTGCTAGAGCCTAATCATTTGAGTTTTTTCCTTGCCATTTTATATCCAGTTGAATCATTTGTTGTGCAATGTGATCTCATGATCCTGCAAACTGTGGCCGTCTCATGTTTCCAAGATATTTCCGCATGATCATTAACCCATCCACCTATTACGTTTTCCAAAAAGGACACCTTAATGCAATCTCTATGATTTTTGTTGTCATTGTGAAATTACATCTTACTAAAATTTAAGCCTTCAAGTTCTAAAGTTTGGTACGCTGGGTGTGGTACTTGCTCAGGTTAATATGGGCGTTGATGCTTGTGACTTGTCATTGTTTGTTTGATTAGTTGGTGCTCCATTAGTATCTTGAACAACACTAATTTAATATTTAATGCTATTACCACTGATTGGTTGATGATTTTTTGTTTTGTTTTCTTTAGTTTAGATAATGGATAAGTTTTTGATAAAAACTCAGCCGAGTCATTTAATACTCCTAACGTGACTATTACTTTTGAAACTAATACTAATTTGAAAATACCTCGTCTTTTGTTTAGTCCGGATGATATTGTGGCTGAGGGAATTTGACGTTCTATAAACCCAATGAAGAAACCAACTAGGGTGGGTAACTAAATAGTGTCTAATGAACACGACTTCTTCTTCAATAACCCAATCCGGAAGTGAGGCTTGATCATTGATCTAGGTGACAAGTGCTTGCGCATCGCCTTCTATGAGGATCCATTCCCCTTCCATCGCCTGAACGCGAACACTGCAAATCTAGCAGCCAAGGCTTCACCTTTAAGTGGGTTATTACGGCCCTACAACCAGCGGAACACTAGAGCAAACGACCACCAGAGCTACGGTAGACCGCAGCGTAAAACAACTTGTTCTGCAAAATAGCCACATCAAAATTTATTTTACAAGAAAAAGCCTTCGGAGGAGTCCACTGTCTAGTACGTTAAGGCTTTGAAGTATGCCAAACATGGATCTGCTCTTCATATCTATGGTGAACAGAGGCTTACAGGAAGGGGATGTCCACAGGAACCCTCTGATGGATCACCCTATTTCTGGTAAACCAGATCGAATCCAAAACAACAGCGATAAAAATAATGATCTCTGACAAAGGTTGACGTTGTTCCAAGGGTAAGTGTCGAGGCTCTAGTACATGGGACAACCACTCTTGAATTGGCTTGCCTTCGAAATCTTCTAGCGTAAGGGCCACCTTCATGTGCTCCATACCACCCTACTAACAGAGCATTCCAGAAAAAGATGGGCTACCACTTCAGAGTGCTCCTTGCAAAGTGGGCAACTAAAATTAGCTGCAACATTGATGCCCAAGAAGACAGCCAGTCTACCTCTTAAAGGAAGAGCATCAACCATAATTTTCCAAAGGAAGAGTCTCAGCCGATTCTTTAGTTGAAGCTTCCAGATTTTCTTCCAGTCAAAGTCATTACCACGCGTAGGCTCTTGCTAACTTTGGACACACCGGACTGCTGACTTAACTGAAAAATGGCCTTTAGGCTCAGGGGTCCATTTCAACACATCATCGCCACCTCCAATACTCAAAGGGAGGGCTAATATTGCAGAAGCTGACTGGGTCTCAAAATAGGTACTAATTAGACCAAACTTCCAATAACCAGTGTCAGTATCAATAAGATCACTCACATGATTCATTCCCTACGGGAGGAGCACACTATCGTTCAGTCGGGGATGAAAGTTGGGGAGTGTGGGGACCCACGGGTCACACTATAGATTAATCTACCTCCCCTGTTTGATAAACCAACATGTCCCTTAAGTTACCAGATCTCAAGATTGCATAATGCCGTTCCAAATCCAGGGGGTTCGGGCAGTCATAAATCGCTGGTTACCAAGGTATTTTGCTCGCAAAGTTTGCACCCACAAGTAGTCAGCATTGGAGAGGACTTGCCACCCAAGTTTGGCTATCATAGTCTGATAAACATCAAAAGACTTTTGAATACCTAGTCCACCGTGCTTTTTAGGCTAACATAGCGCACTCCATAGCTTAGGATGAAAGTTCTTGTTCTTTCCATCAACAAAGCCCCACCAGAAATTCTTCAAAATGAGTCGATACTATTGCATAATCCTTTAAAAAGAACAAAAACCGACATATAATACGAAGGAAGCGCCATAGCCACTGACTTAATTAGAACAGTATGTCCCGCTTGAATAATGCCTTGGCCTTCCAACCCGCCACTTTTGTCTAGACTTTCTCTTTTATTGCCGAGAAGACTAGATTATTGGACTGAGAAAAAGAGGTGGGCAGCCCGAGATAGCTACCTGGATTAGTGGAAGAATTAAGCCGCATAATATAATATATGCTAGTTGAGTAGTTGGGGTCAATATTGCGGCTGGAGGATACATAGGATTTGCTCAGATTGATAGTCTGACCCATCCATCTCTCAAAGGTGGTCAGCAAATCATGGAGTATGTTGGCTTTGTGAATGTTAGCCCTGGAAAAAAAAACATAAGGTCATATGCAAATAAAAGGTGTGATATAGGAGGAGCTGCACAGCCAATTATAATGCCGTAAATATCCCCATCATGTTCAGCACAAGACACCATGCGTGATAAAGCTTCCATGACTAAGATGAATAAAAGCGAAGATAGTGGATCACCTTATCGAAGGCCCCTCAAAGGTTGAAAAAGGCCAAAGGGGTTGCCATTAATTAACATGAAAAAAGAGACTATGGATACACATTGCTGAACAAGCTGCCACCATTTTTTAGAGAAGCCACTGCACCGAAAAACCTCATTGAGGAAGCCCCAATTCACCTTATCGTAGGCCTTCTTAAGATCAATCTTTAAAGCCATAAGACCACCTCAGCCTTGTTTCCGTTTGAGAGTATGCATCAGCTCGTGGACAAGAATGGAGTTTTCTTGAATACGCAGATTGGGGTCAAAAGCATTATGAGCAAGAGATATCAACTATGACATAAGAGGTTTCAGCCGTGGTGTCATAATTTTAGAAATGATCTTATACGCCACATTACAAAGGCTGATAGGAAGAAAATGAGTGACTAGAGAGGGGTTGTTCTGTTTCGGAATCAGGACAATATTTGTATAATTGAGCTCCTCAAGGAGGAAGCCAGTGTCAAAGAATTTCTGAACCATCGCTGCCACCTCCAATTTAATGGAAGGCCAGTAAGTCTGAAAAAAGAGAGCGGAGAAGCCATTTGGCCCAGTAGCTTTGATAGGGTCAAGACTATGGATCAGCCACCAAAACTCCTCCTCAGTTGGGTAGCTACAAAGATCTAGGTTATCTTCGAGAGTGATCAGAGCCGGGATGAGGTTATACATATCTGCTAGAAAAGCTAGCGGAATATGTGAGAACAAGGCTTAGAAATGGACAACGACATGGGCACCAATGGAGTACCTGCCCTCCAGCCACTGTCCATTAGGAGAAAGTAAAGCATCAAAGGAATTACGCCACCATCGAACTATGGTTGACAGATGAAAAAAGCGGGTGTTGACGTTTGGAGTGGTCAACCAAGTCACTCGGGATTTTTTGCGCCATAATTGCTCTTTTTGCTTTAACTCTTCCCCTGGCCGAGCTTGTAGCTCCTGCTCATCACCCATCATCCAGCTAATATGCGAGTTTTGTTGAATAACATCCAAATCAAGCTGCAATTTTATGACGTTCTCACGAATTATACCAAATTGGGAGCAGTTCCGTTCCTTTAGCGCAGCTTTGGTATTTCACAAGCATTTTACCAAATGATAACCCGCTGAACCATGCCCCTTAAACTTCCAAGAATTGTACACTAACGCAAGACTCGAAGAATCGCGAGTCCAGAAAGATTCAAAGGAAAACTGTTGTGGCCACTTTCCCATTCACCCAACGAGTCCAGAAGTAGTGTGTGGTCAGAGGAGGTGCGAGGTAAATGTTTAAGAATGGCTTTAGGAAAACTTAGGCGCCAATCCCCATTTACTACCACAAGGTCTAAAAGCTGCAGTATGAAATGTTGGCTTTTGTGCACAATCGAGATTTTGATGATTTCAATAAATGGATCAAGTTTATAAAACAGACATCTTCAAAGACAAAGATGTTTTGATGAAAGTGTAAAAAACTTGAAGAAAGAAGATCAAGAAGATGCAAGGAGCTCAAAAGTGAAGATTCAAGACCTTAGAGTATAGTCCTTGTAACTCGTTGTTTCACTTTCGACAAGTATTATGAATCACACTTGCATATCTTTCAAAACGTACATAAACCGTTTTACCTTTTGTTTGAAAGATTAAACTCTCCAATCAAACTCTCAAACCTTTCATATACTTTGGGAAGTAAGTCTTTAAAATTGGGTGTTTAAAAGTGGTAAACAATGTAGTTTTAAATTAATCGGACTATGAGCTTAAGTTAAAGAGGTCGATCGGTTTATGTAGTGATCGATCGTACTCGTTTTAATAGACGACTCCCAATGACTATAAACGGCTAGTTTTCATATGTGACCTCTAAATACACCTTCATAACGTCCAAAATATATACAAAATGATCACATATCATTTAGATCACTGGAGAAATATTCCGAACCTTCATATTCTATATTTCTCATATCATTCACATAAAACATACTTTCATATCCTTGTATTTGTGTGAATCAAGAGATAGATCTTTCCATTTTCATATCTATATTTTCGTGGTATTGAAGTCACCTCCTCTGTTGATAGTTATTACCTCTCTCAAGCCAAATATGCTTCAGATCTTATTTCCAGGGTCGGCTTGACCGATAGTAAGACAACCAATACTCCCTTAGAGTATAATGCTTGTTTGAGCCTCATTGATGGTGTGCCTTTGTCTGATGCTACTCTCTACAGACAATTGGTTGGTAGTCTTATCTATCTTACTGTTACACGGCCCGACCTTGCCTATGTCGTTAGCATGGTTAGTCAGTTCATACACCAGCCTCGTTCTCCACATTATGTTGCCGTCCTTCAGATTCTTAGTTATGTCAAGGGAACTCTATTTCTTGGCCTCTATTTCTCATCTCACTCCTTTTGATCTTTGTGCCTATTCCGATGGGGATTGGGCAGGTGGTCCTCCAATTCGTCGTTCACCACCAGCTACTACTTTTTACTAGGCTCTTCTCTCATTTCATGGCGGAGTAAGAAACAAACATATGTTGCTCGTTCTACTACTAAGGTAGAGTATCGCGTGCTTGCTGATGCTACTTCTAAGCTCTTATGGTAACACACCTACTAACTGACACGGATGCCCCTCATCTCTCTGTTGTCCCATTCACTGTGAAAATTTGAATGTTATTCAGATTGCCCATAATGATGGTTTTCATGAGCGTACTAAGCATATCGAGATTGATTGCCACTTCATGTGGCAACATTTGAGCGATAACACTCTTCACTGATGAGCTGTTACTTCTGCCGATCAGCTTGCTGACATCTTCATAAAGTCTCATCACCCTAGTCATCTCAGTGATCTTATTAGCAAACTCCAGTTGACTTCTACGTCATCACCATGAGTTTGAGGGGGGGGGGACGTTGAGATATATTACCATATATCTCATTACTTGAGCATCACTCTTGAGTAATCCCCAAGTTTAGCAAGTAGACGCTTCTAATTGATTATTTTCATCTTGTAATTATTCTGTAATTATTGAATTCGTTTCTTCTTTGACCTCTTCAGCTATAACTAGGTTAGTCCTTTACAATTCTATACATATATGAAACACAAAAAATTCTCTCAGATTCTTCCGCTTGCATTCTTTCTACAATAATGACGAGATTGAGAAACAAGTTGAAGACATGCTGACTTCAGGTATAATTCGGCCAAGCAACAACCCATTTTTCTCACATGTTTTGCTAGTTAAGAAAAAAAGATGGAAGATGGAGATTTTGCACTGATTATCGGGCCCTCAATGAGGTAACAGTAAAGGACAAATTCCCTATGCCAACTATTGATGATATGTTGGACGAGCTCTACGCTGCAAAGTATTTTTACAAGCTTGATCTAAGAGCAGGTTACCACCAGATCAGAGTGCATGAGGTAAATATCCACAGAAATGCCTTTCGCACTCACCATGGCCACTTTGAATAGCTGGTAATGCCTTTTGGACTTTGTAATGCTCCATCAACCTTTCAGGCAACCATGAATTCTATTTTTAAGCCATTCCTTCGCAAATTCATATTAGTGTTTTTTTTATGACATTCTTATATATAGTCCCTTGTGGGAACTCCATCTGTGTCACCTAGACCAAGCTTTTATGGTTTTGCAACAGAATCAATTCTTTGTCAAACCATCTAAATGTCTTTTTGGTTAAAGGGAGTTAGAATATCTTGGTCACATTGTCTCTAGCGAAGGAGTACGTATAGATCCAGCCAAAATAGAGTCCATGTAGAAGTGGCCACAACCACAAAACCCCACAGAGCTGAGAGGATTTCTTGGACTCACTGGTTATTACCTGAAGTTTGTCCAAAACTACGGTAGTATTGCGGCTACTCTCACAAAGTTATTAAAGAAAGGACGGTTTCATTGGGACTCCTCTACCGAACAAGCCTTCCAATCTCTTAAGAAGGCTCTATCCACTTCTCCTATGTTGGCAGTTCCTAATTTTAAGTAGGAGTTTGTTATTGAAACAGATGCCTCAGATCGTGGGATAGGCACAGTGTTGTCACAAGGTAGGAAACCAATAGCTTTTCTTAGCAAAGCGTTGGGCACAGCAAAACAGTCCTTATCAGTATATGCCAAGGAGATGTTGGCAATTCTTACAGCAGTCAAACATTGGCGTCCTTACCTCTTAGGGCACAAATTTCAGATTCTTACGGATCAAAGGAGTTTGCAGTTCTTGTTGGATCAAAAGGTGGCTACCTCAGAGCAGCAACGTTGGGTATCTAAACTTCTGGAATTCGAGTATGAGATTAAATACAAACTAGGCAAACTAAATTATGCAGCAGATGCCTTGTCTCGAAAGACCCAGTTTCCAATTCTACACACTCTTACATGTCCTCAATTCTCTATTTGCCAGGATATACGCGCGGAACATGAAGCAGATCCGGTGGTACAAGACATTAAGCATAGGCTTCAATCTGATAATAACCCTCCTTATAATTACTCTGTGTGTGATGGGATAATATTTTACAAAGGTCTGGTACTAGTGCCTGCCAATTCTCCATTGAAGAAAGTATTGCTCAAGGAGTTTCACGACTCCCCTATCAATGGTCATTCGGGGTTCCTTAGAACATACAAACGACTATCTCAGAATTTTTACTACTCTGGCATGAAGGCAAATGTTAAACACCACATCTCTTCCTGTGTCGTTTGTCAACAAGCTAAGTATGATGCACACAGTCCCACAGGCCTTCTTCAACCCCTTCCAGTACCACAACAAATCCGGGAGGATCTCTCTTTAGATTTAATTGAAGGACTGCCCAGTTTTAATCGAAAGGATGCTATTTTGGTGGTAGTAGATTGCTTGAGCAAATATGCTCATTTTATTACCATTACCATCCTTACACAGCCAAATGGATTGCATAACTATTTGTAGAACATGTTGCACGTTTACATGGAACGCCAAGGACGTTGGTGAGTGATTGTGACCCTAACTTAGTGCTTTTTGCAGGGGTCACAGCTGCAGAAGTCAACTGCGTACCACCCACAAACTGAAGGTCAAACAAAGGTCACAAACCGCTGCTTGGAATAGTATTTGCATTGCTTATCTTTCCATTAACCAAAATGTTGGAGCAGGTTTTTAGCCTGGGCTGAATACTGGTTCAACACTATATATCACGGGGCCATGGGCATGACCCCTTTTGAGGAAGTATATGGTCGACCTCCACTAGCTATCCAGAACTATATGGTTGGTACTTCTCCTGTCCACGCAGTCGACCTAGAGTTGTCTGATCGTGATCATGTCCTCCAACAGCTGAAGGGCAATCTGGAGAAGGCGCAAAATCGTATGAAACCAATTACAGATCGTCATAGGCGTGAAGAAGAATATGTAGTCAATGATTGGGTCCTTCTGAAGTTACAACCCTACCACCAAAATTTTGTGTTCCGCCGTGCACATCAGAAATTGGCTTGCAAATATTTTCGGCCTTATCAAATAACCGAGAGAATTTGTGCAGTTGCCTATCACCTTCGACTCCCAAAATCCTCCCGCGTACACCCGGTTTTCCACATCTCAGCACTCAAAAAGTGGCATTGTGATATTTTGGCACAACCAGCTGAGCTTCCTGCCGTCACACCAGATGGCAACCTGGCTCTTCAACCACAAAGGGTTCTAGACTATCGCTAGACCAAGCAAGGCAAAAAGTTCATAGATGAGGCGTTAATCCACTGGCGTCATCTTCCTGCCGACGAAGCCACCTGGGAACTCGTTGACGTTATAACCCAAGAGTTTCCCTCATTCGACCTTGAGGACAAGGTTCGTCTGGAAGAGTGGAGGAGTGATACGAATGCCAAGCCTAGCAGAAATCGCAAGCCCAATCTGCTGTACATGTTGTGAAGGCCCGTACCAAATCACCTTTGAGGAGTTACGTACGTGCAGGAGTGGAACATCGACATGCAAGCTGGTTGATAAAAATGTGGATGGCAGTGTGTGAGAGATAAATCTTGCAGTTAATGGTTTATTGTTTATAAATATTAGTCAGAAGTTATGTAAGGGCATCAAAGAACTTAATTTGTCTGTATTGGCTTGCTTCCAGCCAGAATGGAGCTTATGTAATATAATTCTACTAGTGTCAACATGTTCTATCTCTGACTGTGACCTTATCACGTCTTGTGTGTACCTTTCATTCGAGTGCAGATGCTTTTCCATACTAGCAAACTCTTCCCAAGGCTATTGCTTTAGCGCACTCCTTTGGAGCCTATCTAGGTTTAATTTAAGTATGAGAGGCTCTCTGGCCTATACTACGGATACGGGCATCTTGGCCATATCGTTGCTTGTTGTGGATTCTCTTGTGAGGAGAGAAAAGAACGTGGAACATATATAAAAATAATACATGGAAAGAATTTATCTCCCCCTTTTTGCCCCCCGCCGCTGGGTGGTGGTTCACCTATCTCGACCCCTGTTCAAATACCGGCCAAGTTATTACTTCAATTCAGAGCCACCTTTGCCACTGGCAGTGCCTTCTTCTCTTTGCTAGGGTCCTCGGATTTCAGCAAGTTGTTGCAATGAAACCGAGTCAGTTCAGGTCTAACTTCCACTTGGAATCGTCTAGTTCAACTCCGCTGCTTGATAGGGGTTTAGGCGGCAGAAATGAAAACTCTAGCTTACAGGAGCCAAAGTATAATACCTCATCCCGAAAAATGTGTTAAATGAATAATTTAAATTTTTAGGCGAAGAGGAAGGACTTAATCCTATTTTTTTTATTTTTGGGTAGAGGTTGAATTGTATTTTTCGAATTTAAAGGCACTGAGATTGAGATGTGATCTACATTCAAATTTAAAGGTTTGGATAGAGATTTGATCTTAAGTTTGAATTTAAAGGTTAAGATATAGATAGAGATTATTCTAATATTTGAATTTGAAATATATGGACAAGCATCCTATATTTGAATTTAAAGTGATGGATAGAGATATGTTCCGAGTTTTAAAATTTGAAGAGATTAAGGTTACTAAATGGACACATAGAATGCATATTGGAGATCAAAATTTGGATTGAGGTGGTGCTACTAGGTTCCGAGAGATTGTTCGACAATTATGGGAGAAGCTTTAAGGAGGTTAAGCATTTGAAGTATGTAGTTCTTCAATGAGATTTTTAATCGTGCACCATATTTTTATATGGTTTTCATGTATTATTTGGCGAAATGAATAAATTTTGGGTAAAATGAGATTATCGAGATTTCGTGAAACTTAATTGAAATATTTATAACTTGTTTTGGTGAGCGTACTGTGAAAATTGTCCTTGCGCTGGTGATATATCTATGTGGTCTGTGTGACCAATTTGATACTCCTCACAGTATTTATAGGTCTTTGTGGCCTCTAGGTCTGTGTGACCATCAGCAATTTCACTATATTGCGTGGCCTTGGATACTTTTGTTACAAACTTGTATTTTTGGTTTGGTATGACTCACAATATTTTTCTGGATTTTTGTTATTGTTACAAACTTGTATTTTTGGGTTTGGTATGGCTAGACTTAACTCATCACTTATTCTCATATTTTTCAGAGTTCGCAGAATTAGAGAAATTCAAGGAGCTTCAGATAGATTTGTGTTTCCAAGACGTGTTTTGTAAGAGTACTTTTGGAGATAAATTTTGCAAAAGTCTTTATTGTAATTCTTTTGGGAGATCTTCATCGATGTTGGAATATATCAGCTATGCTAATGTAAATTTTAGGGCTCAGATTGATATTTTTGGACATTTTATGTTTTATGAATATTTTGATGAGGTTCTAATAAATAGTTTTATAATATTGGAACCTAGATAAATGATTTTTCATGGTGAAAAAAACCTTATTTTATATAAAAATCTATCCGTATGGAGTTTGGGCCCAAGACGTTACACAAAGTCAACTTTTAGATCCTCCTTGATGGTCAGTGAACAAGCAATCACCATCAGCGTGTCAGACGTAGAAGAACATGTCATTGGAGACTGTTACATTTTATATAAAAATCTATAGGTATGGAGTTTGGGTCCAAGGCGTTACCCAAAGTCAACTTCTAGATCCCCTTGATGGTCAGTGAAGAGGCAATCACCATCAGCGTGTCAGACGTAGAAGAACACGTCGTTGGAGACTGTTAGACATTTATGATACCATATGGTGAACTTCTGAAATCTATGAAAGCATCTGAAGCTGCCAGGATGCGTACTATTGCAGAATAAATAGTCGCAAGTGATGAGGATATTAGAAAGGAGTCTATTTTCTTCACTCTTGTTTCTAAACTTCGCCACGGTACAAAGACGTACGTACTGAACCCGTTATAAGCTTTGGGGCTAAGATTGCACGCCCAGTTCCTACTGAGCCTGAAGAGATAGATGTAATAAAGCCCACTACACGTAAGGCCAACTTACTTAAGCGAGGGGGTAAGGCCAAACTTGAAGGTCCAAAAGCTAAAGCTAGAACCCAGCGTGGTGGGTCACATGGGAAGCGGGCCTTGCTGGACCCTGAGGCCTACGGGGGCTCCCCCAAAACATCCCAATCTGATGGATGAGACCACTCTAGGTGACGTGCCCACTGATTTTCATATGGGTCTCTTTGATTCTTCCCCTTTCAAATTTTTGTGAACATCCATCAAAAGCAAGAAGTCTAGGCAAGCAGTTAGGCGTCGGAATAAAACTGCGCTGAGTAAGGCACATAATGACAAGGTGCAGATTGCCTTGTGGCAGGGCAATGAGGATGATGACTGTAAGTTTGAGGAACACATGGCTGGGGTGAAGGGCTTATCATGCCCCCACCACCACCGAGGGCCATTTTTTGGAACTGTCGCAGGCTAGGGAGGGCAGCGGCAGTTCCTTCTCTTAGAAATGTTGTCCAAAGGCATTATCCTGACATTTTGGGTGTGGCTTCCATCATTTGATTTTGTATCCTCCTCGAGGACGGAAAGGTGGCCTCATTGTTGCTGTTAGTATTAATTGTGATTTGAAGTTGTGTATAGTAGCTGTAATTTTATTTCTGTACTTTTGTGTTATGCTCCTCCCCTTTTGAAATCGATGCTCACCTTTGTTTACGGGCCTACGAAATGGAATGAAAACTTGATTTCTAGTATGATTTGGCTTCTATTGGGAATTCATTTTCAGGTGAGTCCTAGGATTAAGGCAACCTAAGAGGGCGGTGAATTCGTTTTCTAAAATTTTCACTTTAAACCCTAAAGACGTGTTTACAAAGTAACTACTAATTTAGCACAAGTGGCAACAGGAGCTAAAGTCTCCTTATAATCAATATCGTACTCCTGAGTGAAGCCCTTTGCAACAAGACAAGCTTTATGTCATTAAACAGATCCATCTGCTTGAGTCTTAATCTTGTAAACCCATTCACATCCTACAACAGACTTTCCAGGAGGCAAATCCACTAGTTCCCAAGTGTGTGTTTTGATATGACCATCTAATTCATCAGACGTAGCTTTCTGACAAAAAGGTCAGAACTAGCCTCACGATAAGTACGAAGGTCGTGGAGAGTGGCAAGGGCAAAAAAGTAAAGTTAGTCTTGTAAATGTGTAGGAGGAGCTCTTACCCGAGATGAACGACGAGTGTCAATGGGAGGTGGGGGTGTAGGGGAAGATGGCGAGGATAGAGGATCCTAGAGTGATGCGAGGTCAGGGGAAGGTTCATGATGATCAACAGGCGTGGTAGCATCATTGGAAGGAGCCAAAGATGGATCACTTGAAGAGCTAGCATCACCTGCAAAAGGGTTAGTAGACTCGGGAAACAAAGCAATAGACGGGTCCGTGAAAATAGGCGGCGGACAAGGGGACATGGATGGGAAAGAGGAAAGAGTAGTTAAGAATTTGTGTTCGCAAAAAACCGCTTGAAGAGAGAGCCGAAGGTGCTTGGCGTTACTGGGTCATAACAACGGTAACCTTTTTCTCTAACACCATAAACAAGGAAGCAACAAAGCCTAGAACGAGGCTCTAACTTAGTTGTTCGTGCGGGGGCAAGAAAACAGAACAGACACCCCAAAGACTTAGAGAGTAAAATAGTAAGAAACTTTACCATAAGCAACTCAAAAGGAGTCTTGTTGTAAATAGTGGGTGAGGGGACACGATTTATAGTATAGATAGAAGTAAGAGCAGTTCCACCCCAAAAGAGTTCAAGAAGAAACCCAGAGAGGATAATCGATTTGACTTTATCCAAGATGTGACGATATTTTCGTTATGAGAAACCATTCTGTTGAGAGGTGCAGGGACAATATCGTTGGCAAGAGTGTCATTTTGCTGTAAAAACTCAAGGAAAGATTTCTCGTTATATTCTATAGCATTATCAGGACGAAATATTTTAATGGTATGAGAAATTGTGTTTGCACCATTTTGTGAAATTTTTTATAAATGTCAAATAATTTAGAACAGGTATGCAAAAGATAAATTGATCTAAGACATGAATAATCATCCACAAATATGACAAAATAGCGTTATCCCCCCTTCAATGGAGATCTGAGCGGGACCCCAAATATTAGAATGAACAAGCTTAAAAGGAGCAGAGGAAAATGAGTCACTAGTGTTAAATGGTAAATGAGTTTGTTTGCCTAATTGAGAAAAAAGACAATCAAACTCAAAAAAATCAACGATTCCAAAATGACCACTAGATGCTAACAACTGAATGCAGGGCAACAAAGTATGACCAAGATGAGAGTGCCATAGACTGGAGGAGATGGTGATTGCAGCAATAGAGGGAGACACTGGAGAAGGGATATGCAAGTGATCCAACTCAAACAAGCGTCCAATCCTAAGAGCGGTCCCAATTTGCTTCCCCGTCAGTGGATCCTGCACATCACAACCTCGGTTAGAGAAATGAATCTCTAGACCTAACTCACATAGTTCGCCAATAGATAGAAGATTCAGTGATAAGTTAGGGACAACATATGTATGATCAATGATGAGGTTGGAAGTAGAGATATATTCAAGATGGCTAACAAGCATATTGGACCCATTCACAGTGTAAATATGATGAGAAGGATGAGGAGCAGATTTTGTAGAAAAGAGAGTGGAATCAGAGGTCATGAGATTTCAACAAGTAGAACAAAAAAAACAAAGATGATTTACTTAAGGTGATGGATAAGGCACTTGTGGAATGAGACAAATCCTAATGGATTAAAGCCTCAATGTCAACTGTTGTAAGAGAATTGGGCTGGGAAAAGGACTCAAATGTAGATGAGTAAGTAGAAACAACCACAGTAGTCTACTGGAGAGGGTCTCCAGAGGCGCAAGCCTGTTTCCTTTGTAACTTCACACAAACTTTGATCACATGACCAGCTTCTTTGTAATAGTTGTAGAAAATATGTTTAGAAGATGATTGAGGCTGTGGTGCAGAACAAGTGTTAGAGGAATCAGAAGAAGCGGCCATAACAAGATGATCTGTAGACTGCATATGCTTCGTAGAATGAAGATTCTCCTTATAAGTTAACTTAGCAATTGGAATGTCCATAGTAGGAAGTGGGGTACGATGAAGCAGAGATGCTTGAGTAGATTTAAAAGTATCTTGGAGAGCCTTCATGAAGTGCAAGAACTTACCACAGTCACAATTATGAGCAAAAAGCTCAATGTCATGAGAGCAATGGAATTGAGGTTTTGCAGCAGTAAATTGATCCCAAAGATTAGTGATTTGAGAATAAAAATCAGTGATAGACTGAACTGGTTCGTCATGTAGTTGGTAAAGTTTGTCTCAAGTTATAACTGAAGTGGTGCATCATTGGTACAGTTGTAAAGGATGATTCGCCAACAAGTCCCACACAGCCTTTGCATTGCCAAGTTTCAAAAGAAGGCTACGAATAGAAGGAGCTCAAGTGTTGATGAACCAATATATAATTTTGCATTGAATGCTTTCTCATTCCTCCAAGAAATTTACATACTATGTAAAAGTCTTTGATAAAAGCTTTTCAGGTTGAGGAAAATCCCCAAATACATAGCGCTAAAGTTTCCTCCCTTTAAGAAAAACTGTCATAGTTGAAGCCCAAAGATTATGATTTGTCCCATCCAAAATGATCTCAATAGGTCAAGTGATATCATTTGAGGAGGACATAGTCGAGGGTCCAAGAAAATCAGCAGATCCGAAAAACCAACCAAAAGGCAATGGTCAAAGTCAACCAAAAATCAAGGTGACACGTCACTGGGGATGTGGTAGCTGAGGTGGAGCTGACTAGATAGATGTTGGGGTGGAGGTGAACTAGGCTGGGCTTGAGTAAGAAAAACCAAATAGGAAATCCAAAAATGAAAAGTGCAAAGACAAGGCCCAAAAAGATGACCCAATATGCTGACCTAACAAGAGACAAGACCAAACCTGCAGGCACGTGGAGCGGTGCAGAAAATCTTCATAGAATCTTGCGATGGCGTGTGCAACAAAGGATTGATGTTAAATTTTACCAAACCGAAAAGCGTTGATGGAAGAATACCTTTGTGATGGTAGTTCGGCGTGAGCAATCTTCGAAGTGCTCCAAAAAGACAAGGACAATGACAAGATAGTGAGGGACAAGAGAAAAACACAGCAACTATAATTTTTCACAAGGTAGGAGGCTAAGAGGGGCACCATACTTCTGGTGGCTCTGATACCATGTAGAAAGATTGCAAGTGGAAGAATTTGATAGAATTCTGGGTATTTCAATATGTATAGAATTGTAGAAGGACTGGCCTAGTTATAGGTGAAGAGGCCAAACAAGAAAAGGAACGCAATAGTTACAAGATGAAAATAATCAATTAGAATTGACTAATTGATAAACTTGGGTATTACTCAAGAGTGATGCACAAATAATGAATATATCTGATAATATATCTATCAGATATAACAATCACAACTATGAAGGTAGTGGAAAAAAACCCAGAAGAGACTGAACTTCAAGTTGCAAAGTAGAGTGAGGAAAACTTGAGCCACGAAAAAGGTGAACAACATGTTGACAGAGACGTTAATGGCTTGGCATGCTGATCGGATCTCTAGAGGGCAGATCTCACTCGGCAGTCGGCACCAACAAACCCAATGGCCCAGGACCACGCAAATGCTGCTACATACACGCAAATTTAGAACATTATCAGATTTGTCATGCCTTCTGTATCTTGGCTGCATGTTCTTCCATCGATTTTCCTCTTTCTTTGCAGCTTCACCAACATCAACAAGGTCATGGAATTCATCGTCCACATTAATTGGGGACTCGGTGCCACAAATTTTTTCTTAACATCACTACAAAAAAACGACATTTAGCTGCGGTCGGAAACCACCGTTAAAGGTCAAAAAACCGATGCTTCTTCCACACCCTTTTCAATGATATTGACGTCCAAAATCAGCTAACCTCTTCTCCACTTGCTCAAATATCTCAAATTTTCTATGTTTTTTACGTTTTGGCAATATTGTCTGAAATTTCCAGTCTTTCAAACGAATAAAACACGTTCGGACACATTTAACGTCGTCCAGACGGCTAAGTGTATAAGTTTTCAAGGAAATCGTAGTCGCCTAAAATTTCACACAGTCTGAACTTAATAGTTCACATCTGCATGCAAACTTACATTTCACGACGCCATTTTAAAAATCCCCAAACGACAACGTCTAATCATCAAAAACAACGTCCGGACGAGGTACATATCATCAGCACTGTTTTTCAAATCTCCAAACGTCCGCGTCTCAATTTTTCGATCATATACGCAAGCGTTCAAACGTAGTATAATATTGTCCGGACGGTTTTATTACACAATACGACACCGTTCGACCTTATAGAAAATAGCCTGGATGGTTGTATGACCTGGTTTATTTTTTAAAGCCCAAAACCCAAAACCCCGTTCAATTTATTATCAAATTTTAAATAATATAAATGACTTTAAGTATGTTAGATAATAGTTTTGAAGTTTGAAGGAATGTAACGAAATGAGCAAGATAACATTAATTAACATGTTGTACTGTGTTTTAATAAATAGAAATAACATACCCTAAATAAGATAAATATATCAAATCTCCTCAAAACATAATAGAAACAAAATAACAGCAGATACAATCTTACATGTACTCAAAACATAATATAAAAATAAATGTCCTCAAAATATAATAAAAAAATAAATGTCATAATGAAGCAAAGTAAATATCTACTACTAATCATCCGCGAGCTGTAGAACCGTCCGGACATGCCACATGTGCTCCTCAAGCAAAATGATCTGCTCAGTCAGGACAACTAACTCTGCACTGGTTGCCACGCCCTTCAAGACTGACTGAACCGCAACCCCCTCCTCCTTCCACACACTGTCTATGTACTCGACCTTATGCTCTAGAGCTATTAGCCGAGAACTGATATCACCCACTATTTCATGGGTGGGCCGCATGACTGTCTCCATCTGCTCAGTCAGCTCGGTTGTCATATCCACTACCCAACTCGGTCACTGTGCCTCGAGTCCTTGGGTGGAGCCCTGTCCAGGATCCTACTCCTCCGTCCCCTTAGCCAGCTCATGTCGTCTACCTCTACCTGCCCGAGCGGCACTCAACACTCCGCATGTCTGCCCCATCGATTTTAACAGCGTTGTTTTGTTAATCGATCTAAGTGGAATTGCTCTTGGCAAATCGGCACCCTTGGGTACCAACTTGCATGCAAGAACTGGGTTTGAGGAATACTGTAGGGCAACACAATCTAAGCATCGGTCGACAAGGCCTCAGCACGGATGGACTGGTAGATGTAAGATACTATATCAACAGGAAGCCCACGTACAACTTCCAAATACAAGAACTCAGCCCGGCCATAAGACATCTCCATTGTGTGCTTCTTCGAGTCAATGGCGAAGCATATGATCAGGTACATAATCCTCCAAAAAGGAAGCAGCTACCCGTGTTGCATGTTGCTTCACTCTAGGATAGTCGTATCCTGGCCCAATAGCATCCGGAAAAATTCGGCCTTAGTAGGCCAGCCCTCCTCTCTTAGTAGCAAGTTGGGGAGCATACGATTTTATAGTTTTTTTATACGCAAAACTATAAAAAAGAACATAATTTTTAAAGTTAAAATCATGTTAAAAATCAACAAAACATACCTAGATGTGATTAGAATGTCGAAGGAATGAGTTTACGTCAACATTTGGGAAGGAAACAAGTGAGTGTCGAGAGAGTTTAGATGATAAATGTTCGATTTAGATGAAAATGTCAAACTGTTCTTGTTTTTCATAAACCGTGGACGCCGTTTGGACTGTTTATAACCGTCCGGACGTTTTACAACACACGTGGCCCAATGAGAGTCCTCCATATTAAATGCCAAAATTTGAACCGTTTAAAATGGTTCGAAAAATTAAATACGTCCGGACAGTAAAGCTAAGTTCAGAAAATTTTCTCTTGACTTCGCAAGATGTGGAAGCACACGTTTGACTGAATAAACGTCACATTTTGTCCATACAGTATTTTTTTACGTTGGAACGCGCATGGTGACGTCCGGACTTGATTGAGTGTTCATGAAGATTTTTAATTTGTCACTATATGCTAACGATTGTTATTCGTTAGGTAATGTCCATGCAGACGTTGTAAAAAGTGTGTCTGAACGGTATTGTAAAAATTGTGACGATTCTAATAGTCACTCGGTTAAGACAATTTTGAATTTGTCACCCAGTAAAGAATCCGAATGGTGTTTTTATTGCTCTGGATGGTTATTTGTATTTTGTGACTATTTTTATCGTCACCCATTCACAACGAGGTGTATATTGTCACACTAGAAATTAGTCCAAACAGTTTTAGGATTTGTTCTGACAGTTTTGGCGTTCCTGGATAGTTTTGGATGTTGAAATTAATGTTTTGTCATGGAAATTTCACTTTAGGTAACAAAATTTGGTTTGACACTCAAAATTTTGTCACCTAATGTTAAATTTCTTGTAGTGTATGTTTTACACTGAAAATTTTGAAAAAACTTATATCCATATTTGAAGAGTGTGAAACTGGTTATTTCTGCATTCACATTTGTTATTGTAGATCTAAATAAAGTCTTACAAGAAATAAAAAGAATAAATTGACTCATACTCACCAACTGTTTAACTTCCTTTATTTACTGAACTAGTTGTAGCTCACTCACCTCTTATCTTTACATTTTTTCAAGAAGCTCCTATGTGTCTCAGAATTTATAGTAGAAAGTTCTGAGAGTTGTGGATACGAAACTTTGGGAGTTGAAGATGTGTGGTAGTAAGAAATTTTTTGAGGAGCATTGTATAAGATTTGGGTTAGGTACAGTAAACTAAAGTTGTGATAGCTTGATAGATTTCGAATTTTTAATATTTTTAGTATGAGTTTCAAGTTTGAGAATGCTTGATGTACAAAACTGCTCTGGTTTGGTATTATAAAGAACATTTTCTTCAGTTTTTTTGGAAGAAAAAATCATAGACCTATAGTTTCCAGTGCAATATTGAGTTTGGGGCGTGACAACCATAGGCTATCTATATTGCATATATATATATAGAGAGAGAGAATATTCCCCTTTAATCTTTTTTATTATTACCTATAGATTCTCATTTCAAAATTTTTGAAGCAAAATTATTAATAAGATTATGCTCTATTCTATTGGACTAAGATTTCATGCTAAGAAATAGTAGATATAATGTGAATATTATTTTATTGGACTAAGATTATGTACGTCTAAAGACGTTCTTCTAAAAAGACTTAATTTGACTCCACTCTCCATCAGCAGTCCGTCCAATTGACATAAAAGAGGGCTTCTGATCTGTCAATGCACTGTAGAAGGCCATGTAGTTCTTTTCTTCCCCACCAGCACCGCTGGAGAAACGTTGCAAGGAATTATAAGACATTTACTTAATTTCGACGATCCTACATTTGTCACCCATTCAATCGTTCGCACGAAGTTTCTTCCCGTGCGAACAACTTTTAATATAGGATTGTGTGAACGAAGGAAATACCTTACGGACGGTATTTCATACAGTAGGTGCAGACGGTCGTGTATGTGTGCGCATGTTTTCTCAACACAACCGTGTAGACGTGGTATTCAAATAAATTTAATTAAAATTTTAAAAATAATTTCCAGATCATACTGAAAGAAAGATATTCAATACTCATAATAATAATAAAATGTCTACAAATATTTAATTTTCATAAGTAAACAAAATACATAATCGATAAGTGAGTTAATGAAAATACATGATCTACCCAAATCTCCGTTTTGGCGTCAAATGGGAAGTGAGTTGTCTTATGTGCTCCATCATCTGCTCACACATTTCTTGTTTCATTCGTTGCAGCCTCTGTTCTTGCTCTTGTTGTTGCTTTCGTTGCTGCTCCTCCAAATACTGTTGATGCTCTCGCATCGTCTGCTCCATTTATGTCTTCCTGACCATAAGCTCTTCATATTCCGTTTATCTAGCCCTCATCTCCTCTATCTCCAATCTGGCCTCCTCCAATCTCCAGGAGAGATCAACGGACAATACTGAAGATGACGATCCAACTGACCGTACTGAACGGCCTAAACCATGCACATAACTCGCTTTCGTTCCCAAGACCTCAGCGAAAATCTCCACTTATGTGTATGACTTTCACTCGAACTTGTGCTGCAACTGTAACGCCTCCATTTTTTCCTACAAATTTAGAAAAAAAGATGAAGTTAATGTATGAAAATAAGATAGAACAAATGTATCATTAAATCTAATGTTAAAACTTACAAAAAATTTTCGTGCATCTTCTAATGTCAACACACAATCCTTATTAGTATTCGTTTTTTTGTACAGCAACGCAGGATTAATCTGATCAGTTTCTAAAATTTTCTATATACCAAAAGAAATATCCAACGTGCATATTAAAATGCCTAAGTCATTTATTTAAGTAATATCTCTAAAAAATGTAGATTTATTACTTACAAACATGCTCTCGCACGTTGGAAGGACCTCACTCTCGATGTGTGTACAATCTTCAGGTTAGCCCTATTCTCCAGATTGATTGCATTCCTCCTCTGCATTGTATATTTACAGCTGTTACTACAATTATTAATAAACTATAATAAATATACACGAAAGAATACAAAATTTTAACTTGAAATTCATCTCTCTCAAATAAATCACATACACGAGTTCATTCTTCCTTGTTCGTTTCGGGATACGGGTGTTGTGACACCTCTTCTTTGGTATTCTATGGGATCATGTCAAATAAGCTAACGTCCACAAAAAGCTTAATAGACTCATTCTCCTGGTATGCTTCACAGTTCGACGGTCTTTCTCCATCTACACTACCTTCATCTTCAATAGGTAGAATATCATACGTGTTTCTAGGGTAATCTCTTGTAACTCACTGTACTCCTTCCAAAATAGTACACAATCATTCAAGCATGCATGTATATTATCATAGTTAAATCTCAAATTCTTTCTTAACTGCTTCGCCTCATAATAAGATTTAAGAAGTGTCTCCCCGTCGAGCAACGCATCTTTTATCAACCCCAACACATCTTCAAACGTCTTTACAGTCAAAATTTTAAAGCAAAATTATTAATAATATTATACTCTATTCGATTGGACTAAGATTTCATGCTAAGAAATAGTAGATATAATATCAATATTATTTTATTGGACTAAGATTATGTACGTCTAAAAACGTTCTTCTTAAAAGATTAAATTTGACTCCACCACTCTCCATCAGCAGTCCGTCCAATTGAAATAAAAGAGAGCTGCTGTTAGTCAATGTACTGTAAAAGACCATGTAGTTTTTTTCTTCCCCACCAGCACCACGGGAGAAACGTTGCAAGGAATTATTAGACATTGACTTATTTATTAAGCACTGAAGATCCTCAATTGACTTATATATTACGCACTAGCAATTTGGTCCATGTTAATTTTATGAGCAAAGGCCTACTTAATGTAGCAATTATATAGTCAAAGAACATATCAAAACGCACCGAGGAAAAGGGCCTTTAAGTAATTTTTGCACATTAATCTTTGTTTTATTGCGTTTAGCAATTGGATTAATTAGTGGAGCTAGCACCTTGGGAATAATGGCCTTAGTGGGGGTTATATATGTAATATGGTACTTCAGATACACTAGTGGTGACAAAGTACAAATCGTTGTAAATGAGTGACGATAAGTATCGTCACAAATTTTTCATTCCCGTCCGGATAGCATTTTGACCACGTCCGAACCAATTGAATACTTGTTCGCACAGTTTGTGAGATGACAAAGAACTATTTCATCATAAATGAAATAACCGTGCGGAGACGTGTTTATAAATCAATGCGCATGAATTTTTCATGACAAAATGATTTTCGTCATATTGGACGAAACGTTCGCACTTCTCATGCGAACAGATAGAGAGAACTGGGGCATGAAGAAATTGAAGTTCGTCAAGATATCAGAAAATCGTTCGGACGGTATAGTTTTCCGTCCTGATAGTTTTGTGAGGAAACACGGAAATTGTCACCTAAAACTTTTGCTGACAGGCTTTAGGTGATAAACCGGGTGACAACACGGTTTTATCACCCAAAACCATTGGTGACTAAAATATGCACTGCGGGTGACAATTTTTTGACACCCAAAGTGCATTTTCTTGTAGTGCCAACTCCAAGTATCAAACTCAAGCATTCTCTGATTTTGGGATTTCTTCTAGGACTTTGATTGGGCACTTCATTTCTCCGTGTTTCCCTATTTTCTCCTTCCGAAAGAAGAACAAGATCCAAAATGTTAATCACTTGCTCTTGCAAACCCACTTTGGCAAAGTCATGAAGAACCATGCATCTTTGAACATGTTATCGGTGGGCTTTGTTTTAGTGAACATCTCCAGCAAGAGTATGCCGTAAGTGTGGACATCGCCACACGTTGACACCTCGTTTCCTAAACCGTACTCTATATGGGCATATAACATATAATTGAATATGCTCAGTGTTTTTGTAATCAATCAAAAGGAGAAATTTCATCTTAGAATTTCAAGTAGAAAACAAATTAATTTGTAGTAAATGAGAAATTCAAGATATTCACATGGAGCAGCATAACCCATTATTCTTCTTACTCCTATGGAGCTTCATTGATTAGTAGAACCATCTTGGGTTTTCTTAAGAAGGAACCTTGCCAAGCCAAAGTCACCTACCCGCGCAGTCATTTCGTCATTCAGAAGAATATTGCTAGCTAGGCTTGAGATCACAATGGACAATCGTTGTTTCGCAATCATGGTAAAAATACTCCAATGCATTTGCAACATCAATGGCAATATTCATTCTTTGGATAAGACTCAAATTCCTCTGTTCTTGTGGAGCTTCATTTTTTCTTGGAGTTGAATGAAACAACTTATCTAGGTTTTCATTTACCATGAACTCGTAGACCAAAGCCTTGAAATCTCGATCTTGATAATCAGCACCTGAACATGCCGTTAAAATCTTCACAAGATTCCAGTGTGTGATGTTTCTCAAAGCCTTGAAATGGATTGCAACAGAGAACAACTTATTGAGCATTACCAAAGCACTCGTACATTATAATGTAAATATCATGAGTTTTTACGACTATAAATTATACAATTCATGGTTCAACTGGATGCTAAGTAATGGAAAGGAACAAACTGATCTACTTGAACTCTTGGAGCACCTGACAAACCAATCCCCATATACCCATGGCTCTACAAACAAAAAGCATGTAAAGTTCTTGTAGCTATACTGTCCAACAAAAGTCTCAAATGCTTCATGCATTCAAAAAGACATACACATGGCATAGAGTGTCGCAATTAGAACAAGAGGAATCAACTAATGCTCACGCTATCAAAATACGAAGTCTTCATTCAAGAGTTCAGATCAGATACATCTTCAAAACCTTTCCAGCATGCCTCTGCAAAACATAAAAAATTCGGCACCAAGGTTTTATGAGTTCATAACTTTTTAAGCTCCACCCGCATGCCAGCAAGCACCAATAAAGTGCCATTAAGAATCAGCTGCATACTAGGCTTGTCGCATACCTATGATGAGACAAGTTTGAATAAAAAATTTCCTAAGTAGTAATTAAAATGTTCTACATGATTAACCCTTGTGTCAAACTTTTGGTGGGATAATCCTGTTGAAAAAAATTGAGTTTCTCTTAATGTTTGGTTTGAACTTTAGAAAGTCCATGCAAGAGAATGCACCTGCCGTACGAAGGGAGAACAAATCTAAAATAAAATAAACTAAAAAAAGACTGATATACCTGTAGATGAGCAATATAGGTAGACAAATTATGAAGCCTACACACACTCCTAGATATCGTACTTAGTTTGGGTAAAGCGAAAAATGTGTTGTGACAAAGATAAATATTCAGGATCGCCAAGGAGTAGAGGAATGAGAATAAAATCAGCAAACACAAAAGACACCAGGATTTAAGTGGTTCGGCTTAAAGCCTACGTCCACTGGCGGAAACTCAGGAAGAAATTCACTATAAGAAAAGTGGAGTACAAAGAGTGGTAACACAACACTCAAGCCCCAAAGCCCCAATACACCC
This sequence comes from Myrica gale, assembly GCA_963930655.1. NCBI lineage: Eukaryota > Viridiplantae > Streptophyta > Magnoliopsida > Fagales > Myricaceae > Myrica > Myrica gale. Next base: position 11,753,887 of record OZ005618.1, read on the forward strand.
AATATCCTCACACACAAAAGAGATGAGAATAACAACAGAGCCCTCTCAATTTTCTGCGACTCTTTTATCTCATCTCTCTATATTGGGTTTCCTCACTCTTGCTCGCTTCGAAACAATTCTTCTCCTTTTAAAGCTGCACTCGGTGAACATCGCATGCATTTCCATAAATGCGAAGTTACGTCTTTCGGCTATAGGACGGCTATAGCTTTACTTGAAAGTCTTCGGCAAGCTGTACAATTTCAACTTGTCTTGCAGCTGGTTGTTCACTTTTAGAAACAAAGGAGAGATTGAGCTTTTAATGAGAAGAGGAAAAAAAATGAAAGGAAGCAATAAATGCTTCCCATGCGTGAATTCGCAATTCACGCAAATCCGATTTGTTTGTCAAACAAATCGGCATGCATTTAATTCAGGGCAAAGGATTTGTCATGTGAAGCTTCACTTTTGTTTGTCAAAAGTAACGGCTTGACTTTTCAAGCCACACGTAACAAATCTCCACCTTGGCTTGAATTCTGTCAAGCCGTAAATCTCTTCAAGTTGTCTCCTCCAAAACCCATAAGGGCTTTCACAAACTGTGAACTCCAATCGAATTCAAGCAATGCTTGAACTTCTGCACTGGAACTGGCTTAGTCAACATATCCGCTGGATTTTCTGCTGTGGCGATCTTTTTCACTATGATCACACCCTGTGTCATAACATCTCGAAGAAAATGATATCTGACATCAATGTGTTTGGTTCGTTCATGATACATTTGATTTTTGGTCAAATGTATTGCGCTCTGGCTATCACAAAAGACTGTGGTCACATCTTGATGTAAACCCAAGTCACTAACCAGACCCCTCAACCAAATTGCTTCTTTCACTGCTTCTGCTGCTGCCATGTACTCTGCCTCTGTAGTGGACAGAGCAACTGTCGACTGTAATGTCGCTCTCCAACTAATGGCACACCCAGAGAGAGTGAACACATAACCTGTCAGGGACCTTCTCTTATCCAGATCACCAGCATAATCTGAGTCAACATAACCAATGACACTTGAACTGTTACAAGCACTTCTGTCATAAACCAAGACAACATCTGTAGTGCCCTTCAAATACCGAAGTATCCATTTCACAGCCTGCCAATGAACTTTACCAGGATTGGCCATGTATCGGCTGACAACACTAACGACCTGTGAAATATCTGGACGCGTGCACACCATATCATACATAATGCTCCCAACTGCACTCGAATAAGGACCACGTGACATGAACTGTTCCTCCTCATCACTTTGCGGCGCAAGTGATGCTGAAAGTTTGAAATGAGCGGCAAGTGGAATATTCACAAATTTAGAATTGTTCATACCAAAGCGTTCAAGCACCTTTTCAATGTACTTTTTCTGTGACAAGTACAGTTTTCCCGCTTTTCTATCTCTGTGAATCTCCATTCCCAAAATTTTCTTTGCGGCGCCCAAATGTTTTATTTCAAACTCCTCATTTAATTGAATCTTGAGTCTACTGATTTCCGACATGCTTTTAGCAGCAATAAGCATGTCATCAACATAGAGCAACAAATAAACCAAAGAACCATCTGGTGATTTCCGGTGATAGACACAACTATCATTGTTACTTCTAGAGTAACCACAAGTCACCATAAATGTGTCAAACCGCTTGTACCACTGCCTCGGAGACTGCTTCAGACCATACAATGATTTCTTCAATCTGCAAACATGATCTTCTTTTCCATCTATAATAAATCCCTCTGGTTGCTTCATGTAGATAGTCTCCTCAAGCTCACCATGTAAGAAAGTCGTTTTGACATCAAGTTGCTCGAGCTCCAAATCAAATAGAGCAACCATGGCAAGCAACACGCGAATAGAGCTATGCTTCACAACAGGAGAGAAAACTTCATTGAAGTCAACACCTTCTCTCTGACTATAGCCCTTTGCAACCAAACGTGCCTTGTACCTAGCATCTTCAACCCCTGGGATTCCTTCATTTTTCTTAAAGACCCATTTACAACCAACAGTCTTTGTTTTCTTAGGCAGTTTCACCAACTCCCATGTCTGGTTCTTATGAAGAGATTCAATCTCTTCCGCCATAGCAACAGCCCACTGTGCAGACTCATTACTTGTGGCAGCTTCGGAATATGTGGAAGGCTCCTGAATTCCAGTCTCCTCTGCCAAAGTAAGTGCGTATGATACCAAGTCTGCATGAGCATATCTCTGAGGTGGCCTTATCTGCCTCCTCTGTCTACCGATTGCAATACTGTATTCTTGCTCCTCTTGTGCATCCTTATCAGAGCTAGACTCATGCACATCTGTCATAGGCTGATTTTGAGTGTCGTCTTGCACTCTCTGTGAAGCTTCAACTTGTAGCTCCACCTTCTTGCTATAATCCTGCTCCTTTCCTGTTTCCTCAGAAACAGTAGACTCCGTCTTCAAGTGAAGCATGTCAGATTCATCAAAGACAACATCTCTGCTGATTATAAACTTGGGTGATTTAGGATCAGTACACCAAAGCCTGTATCCTTTTACCCCACTAGCATATCCAATGAATATGCACTTCTTTGCCCTGGGTTCAAGCTTACCGTCATTTACATGACAATAAGCCGGGCAACCGAAGATCTTCAAATTTGAGTAGTCAGCAGGAGTGCCAGACCACACTTCTTCTGGAGTCTTCAACTCAATCGCAGTTGATGGAGAACGATTCACCAAATAGCAAGTTGTATTGACTGCTTCAGCCCAAAAGGTCGTAGACAACCCGACATTAGAAAGCATACAACGCGCTCTCTCTAAGAGAGTCCCGTTCATCCGTTCAGCGACTCCATTTTGCTGTAGAGTATGTCTAACTGTACGGTGCCTAACAATGCCTTCATTCTTGCAAAATTCATCAAAGTCACCTCCGCAAAATTCCATGTCGTTGTCTGTTCTGAGACGCTTGACCTTCTTGCAAGTCTGCTTCTCTATCAGAGCCTTCCATTGCTTAAAAGTGACAAAAACTTCACTTTTGTTCTTCAAAAAATAAACCCAGACTTTTCGCGAGTAGTCGTCGATAAATGTGAGGAGATACCGAGCACCACCTTTAGACGGAACACGAGAGGGACCCCAAAGATCAGAGTGAATATAATCCACTGTACCCTTGGTTCTATGGATTGCTGTACTGAACTTGACTCTGCATTGCTTTCCAAAGACACAATGCTCACAAAAGTCATGCTTCCCAGTCTTCTGATCACAAAGCAAACCTCGTTTGCTTAAGATTGTCAGACCTCTCTCACTCATATGGCCCAAATGCATATGCCATAATTTGGTAGTGTCTGAGTCTGGATTATTTGAAGATGACACGGCAACCGAACTTGTCACCGTGCTGCCTTGAAGAAAATAAAGGCCATCAATCTTGTTACCCTTCATCACGATCAAAGAGCCTCTGCCGACTCTGATGACTCCACCTTCACCAGAATACCGATAGCCAAGGGAGTCCAAAGTGCCCAAAGAAATAAGATTTTTCTTCAAATCTGGTATATGTCGGACATCAGTTAGAGTTCTGATAATGTCGTCGTGCATCCTGATTTTGATGGTACCGATACCAACAATTTTGCAGGCCATGTCGTTACCCATCAAGACTGAACCACCATTGATTGGTTCATAGGTAGTAAACCAATCTTTTCTGGGACACATATGAAACGAACATGCCGAATCAAGGATCCACCTGTCGTTGAAACGACCGTCAGCAACGCTAACTGCAAGCACAACGCTAACTTGTTGTGCTGCTCTCCTCCTTATTCTTCAGCTTTGGACACTCGGACTTATAATGACCGAATTTGTGACAGTAGTGACCGACCTTTGAATTTTCTTCTTCCATTATCTGAGCCTTTTTCACTGGATCTACCTCTTCCAAAAGAACTTTTGACAAATAGACCTTCAGCCTGACGATCACTGACATGTCCACCAAATTTTGTTCTCAGCTCCTTAGAATTCAGAGCAGACTTTACATTTGCCAAGGAGATGGTATCTCTACCATATAACATTGAGTTAACAAAATTTTCAAACGAGTCAGGCAGTGAGCACAACATGATCAAGGCTTGATCTTTATCATCAAGCTTAGTGTCTATATTCTTCAGATCCATGATGATTTTATTAAATTCATCAAGATGCTCAGATATAGGCATACCCTCCTTCATCTTAAGGGTATATAACCGTTGCTTTAAATACAAACGGTTGGTAAGAGACTTCTTCATATAAAGGCTCTCCAGCTTCTTCCAGAGTCCAGCAGCAGTTTCTTCATCTGCAACTTCTCGTAGAACTCCATCTGAAAGAGACAGCATAATCGCACTATGCGCTTTCTCTTCCAGTACCGCAAATTCTTCCTTCGCCTTAGACGAGTCTCCCTCGTCATCCCATATAGGCGCTTTGTCGTCTAGAACTTTCGCCAAGCCTTATTGTCGTAACAAAGCACGCATCTTGATATGCCATAAACTGAAGCTATTCTCGCCATCAAATTTCTCTACTTCAAACTTTGCCATAGCCATAGCTAAGAAAGAATAATCTCAGCTCTGATACTATTTTGTTGTGACAAAGATAAATATTCAGGATCGCCAAGGAGTAGAGAAATGAGAATAAAATCAGCAAACACAAAAGACACCAGGATTTAAGTGGTTCGGCTTAAAGCCTACGTCCACTGGCGGAAACTCAGGAAGAAATTCACTATAAGAAAAGTGGAGTACAAAGAGTGGTAACACAACACTCAAGCCCCAAAGCCCCAATACACCCAATATCCTCTCACACAAAAGAGATGAGAATAACAACAGAGCCCTCTCAATTTTCTGCGACTCTTTTATCTCGTCTCTCTATATTGGGTTTCCTCACTCTTGCTCGCTTCGAAACAATTCTTCTCCTTTTAAAGCTGCACTCGGTGAACATCGCATGCATTTCCATAAATGCGAAGTTACGTCTTGGCTATAGCTTTACTTGAAAGTCTTCGACAAGCTGTACAATTTCAACTTGTCTTGCAGCTGGTTGTTCACTTTTAGAAACAAAGGAGAGATTGAGCTTTAAATGAGAAGAGGAAAAAAAATGAAAGGAAGCAATAAATGCTTCCCATGCGTGAATTCGCAATTCACGCAAATCCGATTTGTTTGTCAAACAAATCGGTATGCATTTAATTCAGGGCAAATGATTTGTCACGTGAAGCTTCACTTTTGTTTGTCAAAAGTAACGGCTTGACTTTTCAAGCCACACGTAACAAAATGCATGCACTTCATGGGTGAAAAGCAGGAGGGCGGCATCAGTAGCAACTTAAAATTGTGACAAAAACAATCTTGCTAAACAATCGCTTCAATGCATGCAACTGAACTGAATTCACTACTATGATAGCTGGAATAGCTTCTGGTTCAACTGCATAAAGAAGTATTTGGAGTATGTCATGCATGTGATGAAACCGAAATATCACATTGATTGGAAATAACATAAACAATTTTAAATGAAGCTTCTCATCTAAAAGTGAGTTTGACAAAAGGACCCCAGACATTTATGAGTGATGTGAAGTAAGCAAAACTTCACAGTAGAATAAAGTTTGACAATATAGATCAACAATAGTATCAATCTAATAAGTTTTGCTTTATTAGAATATATTTCGACTAAACAAAGATCAACGGTGAAACTAAAGAAGGAACAGCAAATTACCAGCTAACCATTCAAATACAAGCGACACAAACAGTAAAGAACAAAAAGGAGAAAATGGAGGCAATGTGACATAAACAATTGGCCTCTAAAGGGAATGTAGGAATGTGATTAAGTCTTGGTCTAAAGCAGCGAGAAGAGAAAAAGCAAACTATTAATGGTAGGGACAGAAAAGGAGAAACTTTGAAAAACTATGAGAATCTAAATGCAGCATGAGAAACGCATAAAAGAATAAAATGAAGGAGTTACAACAATCATAACAACATCCACAAAATTATGCTAGAAAGTCCAAAAGTCATCAGAGTAACTAAGCACAGAAGACTAGGGTGACAAACCTCACTTTCAGAAAAACGAGGATTTTCAATAATCACTGCAGTTGGTCTGTCGTCTTTATGATTTAACATTGCAAAGTTCATCTGACAAGTCCTCTATAAACCCACACATCGCCATCTAATAGGAAAATTCACAACAAAAGAGAAGTTGTTAAGCAAATAGGACGTAATAGTACAAAGTATGCAAGGAATCCTAGCACTAATCTAGAAAAAGGCGTAACAATCTGACCTGTTTCTATCTGCTCTGTACCTCCAATCTGATAAGATGACTAAACTCTTCCAAGCGCAGTGAATTCAAAGACACGGCTCTTCCCTTGTAATGTTGTAACCCTTGGCAATTGCAATATCCTTGACATTATTGTGTCCATAAGCAATCGCAACATGCTTAGCAAAAAAACAAACAAACAAAGAACAAGATGCCTTGTCAAGAAGAACACAATTGTGGCATTATAAATATGTTTGATGCAGAAAAAGAGGAATCAATAAAATGACCAGGTTTAGTACTATCACCTACCTTGTCTGCCATTGAAAACAAAAACTGAAGTGAAAACGATAGCACACCTGGAGTAATTCTTCGTGAACAAGATGATGAACCACATGGAGATGAATGTGACAACCCAAAATCAGTTCCAACTTCTTGATCAATCATAGCATCATCCACCGATGCCCGATTCACTGCTTTGTCATCACCCGAATCATGAAAACTTTCTTAGTTCATTGAGAGTCTGCCCTTTTGTTAGGGAATATAGTTTTAAAGTTTAATTTGTAGAACCTATTCACCCCTCTGGGTTCGGTTATGTGAGTCTAAATGACAACCCAAGAGGGGGGGTGAATTGGGTTTTACAAAACCTTGTTGCTTTTTCGCTAAATAAGCAAATCTGAAAACTACCCGTCTTTAACAAATAATAATGTTGATCTAAAAGTGTCTAATGCTATGCCAAATATAAGCAATGAATGATAAACCATAAATCTTCACAAATATGAATAAGTACTAAAATGTAAGAGAGATAGAGTTAGAGAGATGACACCGTAGTTTTTAGGTGGTTCGGCCAAACACGTGCCTACGTCCACCCCCAAGGCAATTGACTTCCTTGGGCTTCCTCCACTATTCTCCAAATAGCGAATACACCTTAGCTTCCCGGGTGCTAAGGAACCTTTACAAAGCGTTTTGCAAGCTCACGCTTCAACTCTCACAAATCCTCACAACCTAGAGGATTTCTTCTACTCTCACAAGTAGGACCAAGTGTTTTCCGAGCTTACACTTTAACTCTCTTACAAATCCTCACAACCTAGAGGATTTCTTCTACTCTCACAAGTAGGATACAGTGTTCACACAACACTAGGAAGGTTTACAAGATTAGGGTACAGTGATTGAAGGCTCTCTAAGCCAGATATACAAATGGGTAGCACAAGAAATGATAAGGCTCTCTAAGCCAAATCTACAAATAGGTAGCTCAAGAAATGAAACGACTCTCTAAGCCAAATCTACAAATATAAGAACCTGAGATTTGCTGGAAGAATGAGTTCTTCAAGGAAGGCTTATGGATGTGCAAGATTGAATGCAAGCCTTCTAGATTGGAAGAGCTTCTCTCTTCTTCTTCTTCTTCTTTGAGCTTTGTCTCTCAAGAGATTAGGGCAAGGATGATTTTCGTGTGTAGCTCTTGCTTTCTCTTTCAATCTTGTTCTATTTATAGTCTCTAGGGCACCAAGGGCTTTCTTGTCATGTTTTGGAGCCGTTGGAGGGCATTTAGAGCCGTTGGAGACACTTTTAGAATGAGTGACGTCGCTCCAGATCTGAGAAATCGAAGAATGTGTCGACACCTAGGAGCTTTGCCTGAAAACTCACTTTTTTCGGGTGTATGACCAATGTGTCGACACTATATTCATATGTGTCGACACATACAACACTTAGTCTGAAAAATGTGTTCTTTGACAGCAACAAGCATTCCGAAAACACCAATTTTGCGGTTACTGTTCATGCATGAGAAACACTGTTCCCGAGCTCCAAATCTGATCTTCACCGTTCAGATTATAGCACCTTGTGTCGTGAACGTCCTCTCCAAATTTCAGCTCGATCGGACGACAAACAAAGCGGGATCTTGCCATTGTTCAATGTGTCGACACTATGTCTTCTATGTGTCGACTCATACTTTTGTGCATTCTGGAGTATGACCAATGTGTCGACACCATGGTGCTATGTGTCGACACCATCAACACTTAGACTGAAAAATGGTTTCCCTTGACACCATCAAGCATTCCAAAAACACCTACAATGTAAAGATTGACCAATAAGCTTGTGTAGAGGTGTTCAATTATATCTAAGGCCAATTTAAGCTTAGAGAACTCTTGATATCATTTTCTTAAAAAGATTTTCAAATGTAGAATCTAAAGGTCTCAAACTAGTTGAAAAAGTTTGTTATCATCAAAATCAAAAATAGATTGTTTATAAAACAACCTTGGGCTAACAGGTTAGTATTGGGTTGTCTATTCTACATAGTACTAACCACATGTAACGGGCAACGATAGAACCACCGGCCATAGTTCTTATTTGCCATGGCCATATATAACCCCATCCTACCACCTTCGTAGCAACAATATGGTGGGACATCCATCGTGGATAATGACGGCTACGCAAAGACAACCTACAGATGATGTGAACAAATATATGGCAATTTAAATGGAAGATCTACTAATTTTATTCTAAAACAATGCATCAATGTAAATAATGTTCGCCAAATTCATAAACATAAGCAAATGCCTAAATGTCCCCGTGTTCATAGTCAACTTTTAGTCATTATTCCATAGATAATCATAAATGGAATGTACTCAAGTGCGCCACATAGAAGTCCATATAATCTGCGCCATTTCTTCCAGTCTAGCTCGCATCAAAGGAGAATCCTCAATATTTGGAGTGTCTACGTCATCATCATCGCTTGATGATTCATCTGAGTCTGGGACACGATCTGGGTTAGCATAGTGGGCAAAATTCCAGTCATCCTCTTCATACAATTTAATGAAGTTATGAATCATACAACTTGCGGTGACCAATCACGCTTAGGTGTTCAATTGATAATTAGTCATCTTCTTCAATATCTTGCACCGCCTTTTGAGTAGCCCAAAGGATCTTTCTATCACATTCCGCAGCGAGCTATGGTTGTGATTGAACAACTTCCTGGGACACCTTGCTACTCCACCACTCCGAAAGTTACTCAAGTGATACCGCTCCCTCATTGTAAGGAGGGAGGAAACCCTCTCTACATGGGTAACCCGAATCTGCGACACAGAAATGCCCTGATAACACAAGTTAATAGAGAGTTACTAACTTTTTTCAATCATACTTGTGTTCATAAAACAAGTGTTCATAAAACAAGTCTACTTAGGGCTTCTGTCAAAATACGGTTATCATGTGCGAACCCTTCCCACCCAAAGTAGACAAATGTGAATAACATGTCAAAATCACAGACACAGAGAACATTCTGTGTCAAATCCCCCCTCCTATTACGAAATGCAGCCTGGAGGTCCGTGGGTACTCCATTTGCGACCACGTGTGTCTCATCAATTGCCCTTATACAATTCTGCATGCAAAACGATGTCAACGAGGAAAAAACTTCCTACTATCCGACTCTAGATGAATTTTAGCATTTGATAATAGCGAGGTTAATACACGTCCTAAACTAAAATTACTTACCCTGAACCAGGGTTGTACTTTGGATTTCCTTCAATGTGTGGGTGCACCATACCCATAGTGTGTCGTGGTTGTATAATTTGATGAGTCAAATTGCATACTGCTGTCAGGATCTTATGCACACAACTATTCACTGTCTGTATTGATCCGCAAGTTCCCGATAGATGGTCCTATGACCGATCACTCTTATAAATATCACCAACGCCTCCTCCACAGTCACGCCTTTTGTAGCCTCGCATTTGCCTTATCTTACGAGTGTATAGGCTAGCAACCAAAATGGGCTCGGACCCATCCGGACCTGCCATTTGCAACTTGTTTGATTGGGGTTGTTAAGAACCTACTTGATGTAGTCAGCACCCAAAAGTTCAACAGGCCATATAGGCAATCTATGCCTGCGAACGATATAAGCATGCCCAATAATCAATCGGTCTATCAGATCGTCGTCCGAATCATCAGCTCTTGGTATGGATCCATTGGCCCCACCGCAATGGTTGGAGAAGTGGTCACAGTGGGGTGGACCCTGCTCGGGTGGGGAGGAGCCACTCGCCACACCATGGTGGCCCATGTAGTCATACTGAAATGGGTCGATATCGGTCGGAGATGGACCACTGACTCCACCCTGATAATCCATGGGTGGAAAGTGGAATGGGTCCATGCCAGGCGGGTTCAAGCTACCACCACCATGGTCGTGGCCCGAGTAACCTGCGTTGAAGGCAGTGGCGGAACCAGGAATGAAAACCAACCCGGGTGAACTTTTAAAGCAAAATGACTGATTTTTTTTATACGTAATGTAAAAAATTGTCTTAGAGTTACAATATCAAAACATTAAAAATATTGAATTACACATACCGTACTATGTACTACGAGATATTTCAATGGCAAACAAGATATTTAAATAATAAAAAAGTGATGGCACCAAATCTCAACATTTGAACAATTAAGAATAATAGCAAACAATATTAGGCTCAACTAAGGTTGTCCTAGGCTCAACAGCATCACAATCCAACCTAAAAACTACTACACAAATAACATCCCTTCCTCCGGTTTCCTTCACAATCCAGCCTAGAGTTAAGCAAGAAATGAAAAAAAAGTTTTAAAGAAAGGAGATTACATACCACAAATGTCCTTCCAGCAAATAAGCAAGTATATTGACAAAGTTCAAATGTGCTTACAACAATGGATTTTGATCTTCACTACACAAATCCACATAAAGATTTTCTGATCAGCTTGCGGCTTCACCAGCTTTCTCACCCTCACACAAATCATCTCTACTCAATCAATTCCAGCAGCGGCAAATTGTGTTGTCTCCAATTAAAACTAATGTGTTCTCTTAAAAGAATGTAGATCATCCTCTCTTGCAGGCTTCTTTTGGTGTTTCCTCATCAGGGGTGATGTCACCTCGGAGCCTTGAGCCTTGAGCCTATATCCTACAAAATTTGCAGGAGGCAGCATAGGAAATGAAAGTAGTGGTTGGGGAGGAGTGAATTAATATATTTTAAGATCACAGATAATTAATTAGTTTTTTTTTTAAAAAAAATAGAATAGAGTGTGAAATTTAATGAGGTGGTGCAGCAGGGAGAGCATAGTTTAGTGGTTGACCTCGTGCTTTGTTCAGCCATGAATGTGCTTAATTAACAGACAAAAGCTGTGGGGAAGAAAAAAAACCCAAAACCCACAAACCCTTTTGGCTTCAACCGACTTTTTCCTCATCCCCACCGGCCACCAGTACTCCACACACTGGAGTAGCACCTACCTGCCAATTAGTTGGGTTTCGTTGTTTGTTCCCTTGGACGTTAGCTTCTGAATCCATCTGCAACCGCAGATCTCTTCAGCTCCGATTTCGCCTAATTACAATGCAACCAACAAATTCTAACGAGTCACGACTCATGACTGATGAAATCAAATTCATATGTAAAGCTTTCTCCTTTTGAAAAGAGAATCTAAATTCATATGGCTTGTGGATGCTACTCACCAGAGAGATCAAGTCTGTATGGAAACCTTCGTACACGAAAGCTCTGCAAAAGATCGCTGACTAATTCAGCAACCAACCGAAGCAAGGTAAATACCGGGCGGGCTTACGTTGGCCTGGGCCAACCAGGGCGGCCCAGGCCAACTTATTTTTTTTACAAAAAAATATACATGAAATTTTTTTTAGGGGAGGACCCCGGGCGGCCGCCCAGATTCGCCCGAGCCTGGGTCCGCCCCTGGTTGAAGGGGTTCCATGACCGAAGAAGTTGAATAAAGTGGATAAACCTGCATATGGTGATTCTTCAGCAAAAAAGAGGTTGTCGCAATCGGTGAATAGTTTAACAAGCCATTTTAATCAAACGGTGCACAAGCTACAGAACACAAATATAATGCATAAACGTTTGATTTTTAAGGTTTTTTTTTATATATGTATATTTTCTTTTTCTGTTTCATAGGACTGTCGATTTTTTTAGTTTCATTGGGTTCTAATTTCGTCGTCACTATTTTGATGTTAGACTACACCTCAACGACTGCGGAACATGAGAGTTGTAAAGATCAGTAGCAGTGCAAAGAAAAGATTGTAGGGAAAGAAAAAAATATAACAGTGGAAAGCTGTTTTTGATTGGTATAATAAGAATTTATATTAAAAAAAAAGATTGGTATAATAAGAACGTGCATATTCTCAGTATCTTCAGTTTTTTTTATAAAAAAAAAATAGGATTATATTAGGGATTTTGGGTTCAAATTTTCATTCAAATCTTCAATTTAAATTAAACTTAGTTTTGAAATCGATGACCTAATTGTTATTTGGAGCACTGTCCAATGAGCCAGTCAGTTCCAACTTCAACTGATAGTTTTATTCTCTCTGTAATTAAGTTCTTTTTACTTTTGCGTTTTAATGTTTTATATTATTTGATAAAACGATCTTGCGTTTTATTTTCTTCTGATCTTCTTAAGTTAAGATTGAACACCAACATTAACCCTAAGGGGTTGGCCTGAGTGGTCACAGCTTGGGGCCTAAGGTTTGCTCCCCCTGAGGTCTCAATTCAAATCCCCTCAGGTGTAAACAATTCCTTGGGATCACTCTCTAGCGACGCTAGACTTAACTGGCATGTGTAGCTTGGGAGGGTTGCACGGCCCTAGGTTTGCCTTGACGTTGAGCCCACTTCGTGCGTATACTAGGTCAGGTCCGTCCGAGCTCGGTGCACGTGGCTGGGTGCCCATTTCCCTCATTACAAAAAAAAAAAGATTGAAGACCCACATCTAATTCATCACTACATTTTTACTAAAATGTGTTAACCTTGTCAGGGAGTAGGACCATTTCTATGCATACCAAAAATGAATTCAAAGATTCAATGACCATTTCTATGTAGATACAATGACCATTTCTATGTTTATGGAAGTGTATTTTTACATACGAGGACGTCCAGATACAATGTGGACATCTTGAAAAGCTACATAATCAAAGCTCCATAATCTCTTTCTCTGAAATAGAGTTCCTTTGAGTTAGACCCAGAGAGCTACTCTGTTTTCTGAACTCTTGAAATTCTACCCACATTTTTTTTTGTTAGCACGTGAAATTTTAGCAAGAGAAGTTCCAATGACAATGGAAAGAGGATGACTTTCACTGTCATCAAGCTACTAACCCGCTCTGAAAGTGGTCTCAAAGCTATCCCTGTCCAAGCTAAAGTTGCTGAAATACACCCAATAAGAAGACATCCCATGCATTTAGATTGGGGCTCTCTCTTACAGACTTGATTAGCATCTTGAAATAGCGGCAGTATTCTCCTTTCTTGTTTTTGGGATCTATTCAGACTGAAATGGAGGTTTTAAATTAGATGCTGAGATGTCAACCTGAGATGCTGAGATGTCAACCTGAGAGATCTTCTACAAACAAAGGGGCAAATCTATATTGTTCCAAACAAGAGGGTGTACAAATACCAAATATACACAACTGTTCACTAAATAACTAAAACAGAAGTTTTTTTTTTGGGGAGGGGGGGGGGGGGTTGTAGAGTATTTGCTGAATTTGATCCGGTTGCTGTCTCAGAATTGAACGAAAAGAAGATATTAGCACTAGCAAGTGCTGCAAGCTCCCTTTTATCAGAACTAAAACTACGCACTATTATTGAAAATGCACGTCAAATATCTGAGGTAGGTTCTCATTTTCTTATGGCATTTTTAGACTTGAGCTGCAAAAGATGTATGGACCATAGGCTCTGTGATCTATGACATATATGTTTAAAAATGCTTAGATGATACCCCCCATTAACGACTTTATGCAACATAAAATTGACTCTTGTGAAGTTACCCACAGGAACAAAACAGTTTCGTATGGAAAAATGCATTAGAATTCAAAGATAGATCCGATGAATACACTTTCATATGAATAAAGACAATGCATTTACCTGTCTCTCCAATGGACCCATCAACAATACACTAACCAAAAACAAACCACTTCTGTTTTTCTGCGAACATCCTGAGCCTTAGTTATGATTCCTTGCTGGGGACATAATAAGCAGAAAGCAAAGCCAACGTTATAAGACACAAACATGAAAAAGAGCATCAATTACCAAATAAAATCCAGAAACCGCGAACAAGTCATCCTAAAACATCAAGGTTCGAGAGGTCCAAGTACTCATGCTAAACACACAACAAAAACATAAAACAAGTCATCCTAATAAATCACGGTCCGAAAATCCAAGAGGGCATCATTTGCAACATCGTGCCCATTCACCCTTTATTTCATCAGTCATAGCTAGAAAGGCTTCCTGGGCATCGCGATTCCCAGTTAGATGCCTTACAACCACATAGAACTGCTCTGGTAGCAATCTTGGATTCATATTTTGAAGTGCGCCAATGCACTCCTTCATACCCCCAGCTTGGCCACTGCTAACCGCATCATCTCTCAACCGCTTACTAGTGATGTACTCCCTCACCTCATCATAGTACATGTCCTCAGAGGCAGGTTTGGCATTACAGCGTTGTTGAGTGCTCGTAGCTGAAGAGGATCCCCGCTTCCTAGAACCCAAGCCCGTGTCCATAGACGATACCCCGCCAGAATTGAGGTTGACACCACCACCGGAAGCGATGTACTCTTCATCCACGTTGTGCACCGCCCCGTGTCTACAACGGACGGCACTCTCCCGCCAGGCTGCTTCCTCAACCGTAGGTGCCATCTGGAAAGAGGAATGGCGTACGGCCCCAGAGGCAGTACTTTTGGCGAAGAGCAGATGGAGCTCAGGATAGTTTGCAAGCCCCTTATTTTTGAACTTTGTTATGTTTGGGTTCACCTGAAATCACAAAACGCAAGACATGTTCAACATTCAAAATAAATAAGCATTAGTTTTATTGTTGAACATATAAAGGAATGAAGCTATTGGCACGTCGTAGAGTTAGATCAATGGGGTAGGAAAGTGAATGTATACCTTGGCCATTTTTTTCCACCAATCATCATCAGCCTCAACAGTGTCATTTTCTTCATTCCACCCAACACCAGTTTGTTCCTTCAGAAATTGGAACGCCCGATAATCCATTTTTAATGAATTAACTTTGGTCACCACTTGATATCCCGACACCCTTGGGTAGTTTAGGATGTCCAAGTTTTCTGCTATTTTATCCCACATTTTGTAGTCCAATGGTTTACCATCCACAAATCTCCTCTCATTGTACTCATCTAGCAATAGATAGATGAGATCCTGGACGTCGCACGGGCGCCAGCAAATTCGTGGAGTCTATAGAGAATACAAGCAATCTAATAAAATTGATAACAACAACCCAACAATATAACAACATGCCATTAAAATCATTTAGACAAACAACAACCAATAACATACCAACATGCCATTACATAAAAAAACCTAAGCGTATTATTAGAGTCAAAAGAACCCTTAATTGCACAAACCCAAAGAAACGGGCCCAACCACAACTATATATTTCCAAAGACAATAAAATACACAAGGGGGAGGAAAAAAATCTCTTACCTGGGACATTCGTGGTGAAGAAGAAATGTTGGGTGGATCGGACCTTGATTTCCCTAATCTTAGAAATCGCCCCTGCATATGGTTGATGAATGAGTCAGTAACAAAATCCCAATAACAAAAGCATAACAGGTGCAGACAGATCTATGAAAGCACAAAACCAATCAAACGAGACTCCAAAAAAAATCTCCACAAATGCAGATAACAGATATGAAGCACTAGTCAAAGAGGTACGTAGATTACAACTCTATTGACACATGCAAATAATCCCATCCATCGGGTTTTTGCCAAAAGAGTTACATTGCACGGCCCATTTGGCTATACAATGTGCAAGCACGGCCCAAAGGACTAAGAACAGAGGAATTAGATCACATCTTGCTAGAATTTGCTTTTTCAGACTCATTGAATTGCTTCACTTTTATCCCAATTTCTACTTTGAGTATCCTTCCACGAGTTCTAATCTTGAACATCAGAAAAGATATCGCTGTGTTGTAGAATCAGGACATGTTAATCTTAATCCTGAATTTCTTTCTTTAATTTGGACTCAGCTGTTAACCAATCAGATATCCTGATCTATTGAAAATCGAAGTCTTTGCTTATCAACATTCAACATTCTTTTTGTGTATCTGCTAATGCTAGTGCAGTGCAACACGTTGAAAAAACAAAACTTGTAAAGAGGGAGGAGCTTCCAAGTTGGTCTAAAGCACAAAAACTAGCAGAATAAATCAGTTTTAAAATGTCGGTAATTCATAAATTTAGACTTCAAGACTAGACCCATAAAAATCGAATCTCAATTGAACTGTTGAAACGTTCCCGTAATAAGTAGAAAATGTCGGGAGTGTTTCACCTTGAGTTCAATTTACACATCAAACTTCAAAACTATATAACCCACTCATTTCTCAATCAAAACACAAAATATCTTAGAATGTGAAGTCAAAGATATAACCCATAAAAATCATATTCGAAATGTCCCACTAAAAAGTGATCATATTAGGTAAGAAATCTGAAACATGCAAGGCTGAGGGACTGCTTGACGTCTAAACTTTTAAAAAATCGTAACTCACTCAATACATATCCAAATCAACTGAGCAAATATTATGGTGTGGGACGTGACATCGGCATTGTTCATAAGCACAATGTTTTGGCTCTTTGTCATGTTAAAACAAATTTTTGGCATAAATCTCAACTTTATTCTACTCTTCATCTCATTGCAACACCAGACATTTTTTTTCTGTCACGCCCAAAATCTATTATCGTGTTGGAAGCTATTGGTAAGTGTGTCTGAGTGTGTATGGACATCTTCAAAGATCAAAGTGTCAGCCGTGAAAGAATGAAGCTTGAACAAATGAAAAGTCCAAGAGTTCAAGACTTGAAGACCTCTAGATTAACTCTTGTAACTATTAAGTTCATTATGTAGGTAAAGCTTGATCACACACGTAAAAAGAATGGATTTCTAGACAAACTCAAAGAACCTTATAGAGTATATTAAATTATGAGCTTTTGTACCGGTATGTTTATCAAATGCACAGAGTTCAACCGAGATAACCTTTAAGTGAGAGTATCAAATTTGTTTTAAACAATGTCACAACCGGACGATCAGTGATCAACCAGTTATGTGCATTTTGCTCTAGTGGAGCCTTTTTGTATTGACTCTGTTTTAACTGAATTCTCAACCGAACGGAAGCTCCAACCGGTAGTGCCTTATTTGTAGGAAAAACTATTCTCTATTATTTAAATGTTGAATACGACCAAAATCTAACAACGGTCACAAGTATCAGATCCACCAGTAAGTGGATGTTGGTCGACCGGTATGACATGTCAAGAATATTTTGATTTTTAAATCCCAAGAATCACAGAAGTGCTAACGATCACAGATACTGAATCCACCGGTAAGTGGATAGCGGTCGACAGATAGCCGACAAAAGTTCTATTTTCGAGCTACAATATTCTCTAAGCCTTCTACACATTTTCTAAAACTCTCTACACATATTCAACACTTCCAAGCTTTGTCTTAGTGTGAGCTTTGGAGATAGTTTTGCATTGTATCATCTACTCTTCAAGAGAGTCACTGGTTGTTGTAATCATCATCTACAAAGTGTAAAGGAAGAGTGTGAGCATTCTTGTAACTTTGGTGTGGACATATCACCAAAGAAGTTGAAGCTTGGGAGAGTGTTCTTGAGTTTTGTTGAAAAGTTATTCCCTTTTATAGAAGGGTTAATAGTTGAACTCCTCAAGACTCGGTGAAAGAGCTTGAGGGGTGGACAAGCAAGGTTGCTGAACCACCATAAAAATCCAAGCGTTTGATATCTCTAACCCTATCTCTTTACTTATTGCTTGCTTGGTTGAGATTTTGGATCTTTTAGTAGGGTTTTCAAAAAAAATTTAAAACCAAATTCATTCCCCTTTTGAGTTATCTTAATCCTTGAATTAACTCCCCCAGGGGATTGCCCGTAATCATTGAGCAAACTGTTCACATCCTCCGCAGCAGTAATACCCTCGTCAGAATGAGACTTAACAGAACTTGCCAAAGTATTAGAAGTGCCATAGAGTACCTCTGCTGCAGCAACCTGCTCCCTTGGCTTTTGAACTGGAAAAATCCAAAAAGACACAGAAATTTGAAACCCAAATTCCTTAAACAGATAAAGAATTCATTTTAAAAATTGACATGTCAGACTGTAATGAAAAATATTCCAGTAACCTTCTTTTTCAGAGTTTGTTATGTCTTAATTTTGTTTTTCTTTTCTCTACGTATTTTTCAAAGTTCAGCAGTCATCAAACTTTCATCAAGATAATGAACAAAACGAAAAACAAATTTGCCCGTGTTTCAGTTTTCAGAACCATGCATAATACCAAGGAATAAATTAGTCAAAAGAAAACCAGAGTAACCAAAATACCTAATTCATGCAACCTCTCCACCTCCCGTATGATACTACTGAAATTATCCAAGTCTGCCCTCGTTAAATCCTCTCTTTCATCTGCAAAAACAAAACAAAAATCCAAGTTTAAATGATTTGATAAATGCAAGATAAGAAAATTATGGTTTCTTTTTTCAACAAAATGCCAAATTTAACTAAGTTTTTATAACGAAATCATGAAGCCAGAATGCTTCTCGATACCATTAATGAGATTCATGACTGCCAGGCACTTGCACCGGAGCAGCTGCCGATCCAACTGGCTGGCTCGGGTCGAGTCATCATGACCCGCTGCCGACTCGTTTCGGTCTCCGTTAAGACGCTCCCACTTCACGATCCTAAGTGCTTCTTCTTCGGAGTCAATGCCTCTGATTCTTGTCGTCGTCATGGTCCCAGATTTCAAGTTTCAATCCTATAGTTTGAGAAATCTCAGGAAAGAGTGAAAAGCATTTCGAGGAAACTGTGGGGTCTAATCGGCTTTTTCGATTTCATGGATGGTTTTTTTAATGAATAGAGATTTCAGTTCGGAGATGTCGTTTCATTCAAATTTGGGCCTTGGCCCGATAGATAATATTGTTGGGCTTGACTGGGATGGGCTTTATGCAGCCCATTTGTTTGCTTTTTTTTCTTGGGTAAGTAAATTTGTTGGCTGTTTCCGCAGGTAAAAAAAAAATATTGGACTGAATTTAAGTTTTGGCCTGGATTTAAATAAATTAAATAATAATTAGTTTCTTTCTTCAATATTAAACTTATCACAAAAAAGAAACCCTATTTTGTTAATGACTGACTAGTGCTCTATGCCAACAAGATGTCTGATTTTTTGTGCACAATGAGCTACTTTTTAACTCTATATAACCATATAAATAATTAACAAAAAAATAAATACACTAATTTTTGCCTTAATTTTAACATATCAAGATGCAAAATATATAAAATAATATATATCATACATATGCAAAAATATGTTCAAATATCTCTCTCGCATAAAAGTTAACACACCTAGATATGTTGTATAACATATATCAATTATAACTTATAATATGAAATTATCATATATAAAAATTCTTAATTTATGGTATAAAGTATAATTAGCATAAGCTAATAGTAGAGACATCTATTCCTAAACATAGATGTTGCTCTTAACATATAAGTTACGATAATATCAATTGTATTTTGACTTGATAAAATCTGAATTGTACATTTATCCTCAAAGTATAGACTACTTCATGTCTTAAGGTAGGCTAAACATGACCTAATAATTAAATTAGAGCTGACTCTTATCTGTTATATACTCTCCTAATCTTATCCTTTTATATACAAACTCAAGTTTAGTTATTTATACTTTTTATCAGATTTTGATATATATTGAACATTTATGTTTTCTGAAGCCGTGATACCCTTTTCCCAATTCATATCTGCATACAAAGAAGTAAACTTGTACTGTTCAAGATTTTACAATACTTTGGATGTCAATGATTAGGATCATTCTTGTATATGTTTCCTTGTTTAATTGTTGTATACTCTTGCAATTGAGGTTTGTTGTTCTAAATTGCAGAATGGATCTTCTCAGTTCAGTGAAACAAGTAAAATTTTCTTTCTAGACGTTGTCTGGTTAACGTTGTAGTGTATGCCTCAATGGTGATTTTGGTACTGCTTCTCTTAAAAGGAAAGTAGAAGGACGGGTGGGGAATTTTATCTTGATTTTTAAGGTAGTTCTCACATTTGGTATAGACTTATATGTCTTCCAATTTTAAGTTGCTGATTTTCTGTGTCATCAATAATTCTCTCCGTAGGTATGTTCCATGGCTTATTCTTGGTTCCCTTCATTTGCTCTCTTCCAGTGGCGTATCTAGGATATAAAATGAGTGGGGTCGAATTTCTAAGGCAAAACAAAGTTAAAAAAAAAATTCACATAATGTAAAAAATGTCTTAAAATTACAATATCGCAAATTAAGAACTAAAAATATTAAAAATAATGAAATACACTTACTGAACTATTTGCTAATACTGAGAGATGGTATTTGGATCCTACGGGTCTTCATCTTCTGGAAAACGTTGTAAAATGACTTCGTTCTCAATAGTGTCAAAAATCTCTTTCTCAATGTATACTATAATGTTATCATTCATCCAATTTATCTTCTATCCTATTTCGCAAATTCGTCTTAATAATCTTCATTGCAGAAAACATTCTCTCAACGGTTACAGTCGCAACCGGTAAAAACAATGTTAACTCAATAAGACGATAAACAAATGAAAATACAATATTCTTGTCACTCTCAACCATCTTCATAGCAAGACCTCTAATATCTTGAATCCCAAAAAATTCATTATTGCTTCTAACATCTTGAATGTAGGTCTGAAACTGATCTCTAAGTAGTATAAGTTCAATTGCTGAGAAATCATCTGGATAAAATTGAGCAAGACGATATAACTTAGTATGATTAAATGCCTTGAATGAGTTCCTTGAATCAAGACATGCTATGCAAAGAAGTAGTGTCGTATTTGCTTCATTGAAACGATTATCCATCTCCTGAGAGTCGGAGAGATAGCAGAGAGAGAGAGAGACGTGCAAATTTGTTTTAAAAATCAGAGGGTGAAATGAAGTTGTTTCACCCTATGATTTTTTTAATAAAAATTAAGCAAGCCACACGCACCCGTTGGCCCCGTCCCGGCCCCACTGGCCCTGGAAACAGGCCTGGACGGCCAGGCCAGTGTGGCCAGCCAGGGCAGGCCACGTGCCTAATTCTTAGTAGCTAAAACAAAAAAAAATTTGCAAATGATTTTTTCTCGTCCCGCCCCCACTGGCCTGGAAACACGCCTGGGCCACAGGGGTGCTTCATGCCAGCTTTTAACAACCCAAGACCTTAAAGGACCTGATCACCAGCCATGGCGGCCTTAACTAGCTGAAACACAATAGCATAGACGCCACGAAAGCTGACCTGGTTTGCCTAGAAACAAAAACAACAAAATTTGCCCAGTCTTTACCATAGAGGTACTGCATGTTATGGGTATGTTTGAGGGTAAAAATTTTGGGTATTGGGGTTTGGGAAATATTATAAAGTAAAGATATGTTATGGGAGTTGGTGAAAAATTGAAGAGAGAGAAGATTTTTAATAAGTATTATAATAATAAAAAATTATGTGATGAATTTTTTATTATTAGACTTAAATTTTTGGGCCCAAATTATTGGGTCCCAAACATACCCTATATATAGTCCGCCCCGCCCCTAAATCACCGATCGAGAGACTTCCTATAAGTTGAGTACTGTTGAAACTCATTACAATAAATATAAGGTTCAATTATATATATAGGAAGGTTCCAATATTATCTTGGCTAACCCAAATATAAGACTAATCGATGGTTAGTCCCGGGGATAACACTTTTATGTGCATATATTTTTTTAATTAGAATATCTGTGGTATTCTGGTCGTTGGACGTTCATTTTATTTTATTTGATAAATTTTTTGAGATATTTGTATTTATAAGCTAAAAGTTTAGAAGGGCATAATTATCAATTATGATTTGCAAACGCGTCCGCTAGCTGCCTAGCTTGCTTTTTTGGTTAAGATGTTTTTTTGCTTTGATTCGCTGTTAGTCAACTGGTACTAGAGATACCTTTCTGCATGTGGGCTGGTCGAGAAATGCGATAGAGCCAGTGGGGGCAATCCAACGCAATCCCTACCTCATACGAAACGACGCGCACTACAAAACTACAACATTTGAAAGAAGTTTTGGAGCCAGTGGGGGCGGCCGCCCCCACTCGCACCCCTCTGGCTCCGCCTCTGCTCTCTTCCTAATTTAACTATTTGGGCTCTCTCTGGCATCACTGGTTTTCTATTTGGTTTGAAACTAGTTGTTGAAATAGGTCTCCTGTTTTCTTGGTTGCATGTCGACAGGCTACGGAATCTAAGTACTTGATAATATGGTGCTTTTCATGTGGATGTGTTTTTTCATTTCTTTTGGATAATTGGTGTCAATCCAAGATAAGAACAAGAAGCGAGCAGCTGCAGAAACTCCTGAAACCTCTACATAACAGAGTTTCATACATTCAAGATGAAACAAAAGTCTGTTTATACATAATGATAAAATAAAAGTGAGAAGTAGGAGAAGAAGAAGATGAAACAAGTGTAACTCTACATAGCCAGAACAGAAAAGGGGTCATTAGTACCTTTGTTTTTCATTGCTATATAGAAATCATCAATTTTGTAAAACAAGGCATTGAGTCACCCACGTCTGCTACACCTTATTTTATTTTATTTTCTTGCAACTATTTTGTTGTGAACTGTTTCTCAGTACGATAAAGTTATTCGCAGAATTACTTTGGCTGTGTCTTCTCTTTTTCTACCAATATTAATTTCCTCAATGAGATGGGGGCATTGCGGCTGGAAGGCAAACTATGGTTTGTAACCATTTTTTATGCCATATTAAAATATGAACATTTTTTTTTTGAAAAATTACATATAACCGATAGAATTATCGATTTTAACTTTGGAAATTGATTATACCAATACTGAATCATGCTCGGCCTAATGGCCCAAACCAATTTGGGCCGGCAAGCGTAATTACATCTCTCTGAAACACAAAGGCTACAATCAAGCTCATCTTGAATGCAGATCCAGAAATACAGATCGTTAGATGTGCCATGAACGGTTGTTCAAACAACCTGCTATAACCGCCAACTCCTTGATCCCTCGATTCCGAAGGTGGGAAAACGATCTTTACGAAGATGTGAAAGAACCGTCATAGAGCACACGATTGCACAAGGATAAATTCCAGCCAAAAAGGAAAGAAAAGAACGTGGAAGAAAAGCTATAATAGGAAGAGAGAACGATAGAAGAGGTAAGACAATTTTCTGAGCAACAAAAACTACATAACGCACATAGAAAGTGAACTGACTTAAGCATCGGAGGTTAGTAATCTCGGTGCCCGAGGCTATTCTTGTGATTTTGCAGGAATGATACGTGAAGATCGAGACGCCTATACTCGGACGTGTTGACCATAAACCAACTGATTCATCAGTTGGCGCAGTCTGTGGGAACATTTAAAATTCTTTCGATAAAAGGTTTATAGTGACCACTAAGAGTAAAGGAAAAAGGAAAGCCGGAGGTAACTCAGAACCTCCTCAACAAGAAATCGAAGGATTGATGGAAGCCATCCACGAATCTCATACCAACCCAGGAAGAGAGCCGAGCCAAAACCACGAAAAACCTGGAGAAACGTCCATCCAAGGAAGGCGTGCCAGGGAGACTCACGTACCGCACGGATCGATGTCGGAAAGGCATAACGAAGAGGTCCATGTCCCACCATACAACAGAGGTTCACACTCTCCACCTGGATGGAATGAAGACGCTGACGGAGTACATGCAAGGTTAGGAGAAGTCTTAGCCGAGCTGAGAAGGATGAGACAGAAAGTGGACAAGCCGCCACCATCCTCCCTGGAAAGCATGATGCATCAGGTAGAATCTCCCTTCACTTCAAATATTATAACAATTCGGCTACCATCCAAATTTCGTATGCCAATGATAGACAAATATACGGGAACAACCGACCCGCTCGACCACCTAGAAGGCTACCGATCGCAGATGGACTTACTGGACACCCAAGATGCAATCAAATGTAAGGCATTCCCTACAACGCTGTCCGGATCAGCGCGCATGTGGTTCAGTAGGTTAAGACCGGACTCCATTCCAAGTTTCAAAGAGCTCAGGAAAGCCTTCGTTAGCCACTTTATCGCGAGCAAAAAGCAGAAGATAAAGTGGAAAGCCTGCGAGATTATGTGGCGCGCTTCAATCAAGAAAAGCTCAACGTGGAAGATCCCGAAGATAAAGTGGTGCTCACCGCCATAGTAGTCGGCTTAACGGACGAGAGGTTTTCATTCTCTCTGGGGAAGAAACCACCGGAGACCTTTAGAGAATTCATGGAGAATGCACAAAAGTATATGAACGCCGAAGATATGGTAACAGCCTACCGGCAACAAGCCGTCGATCAAGGAGGAACGTTGGTAAAAAGAAGAAAAGAATGGCCTCCAACTAGGCTCCCCATAACAGAAGGGGAACAAAGAGCGCACCCTCGGATCGAACCACGAACAGATCGTACGAGGCTACACTTTACACCTCTCAACACTACCCCGGGAAAAATTCTCATGAAGATTCAAAACAGCCTGAGATACAGTAGCCCCAGAAAATGCGGGTCGATCCCAACAAATGAGACGGCCGCCAATTCTGTCATTTCCATAATGATCATGGCCACGATACAGACGAGTGCATACAATTGAAGAGACAAA
Source organism: Myrica gale (assembly GCA_963930655.1). Classification (NCBI taxonomy): domain Eukaryota; kingdom Viridiplantae; phylum Streptophyta; class Magnoliopsida; order Fagales; family Myricaceae; genus Myrica; species Myrica gale. The sequence goes on from OZ005618.1 coordinate 11,778,697, forward strand.
TAGAAGCCTTCATTCAACAAGGTCGTCTTCGACAGTTCACCACAACCAGGCTAGGGGAACCATTCCGAAACGGTCCAAGGATTCCAGAGAACCAGCGTTTGGGGCCCTATCGAAGAGACGAGAGGGATGAACCGTGAGAAAATCGAAGGGTCAACGAAGCCCCACGACAGAGAGAAAGATCGGAGGGACGACGGTCACCACAGAGAGCACTAGGCGAAATCGGAATCATTTCCGGAGGCTTTGCAGCCGGAGGATCCTCTAGATCTTCGAGAAAGACCTATGCAAGACGATTGCTTGTTGCGAAGATAAACAGCGGAGCTTGGTGTTCGATGTCGGGAGAAAAGAGGCCTATCGTGTTCACAACAAAGGACACGGTGGGAGTTGAATACCCGCACGACGACACACTGGTAATCGATGCTTTAATAGGAAACTATAAAATGCGGTGTATACTCATCGACACTGGAAGTTCGGGAGGGAAGCACTGAGAAAGTAAAATACTCGACTCACAGGTTTCACAGGTCACGACGTGTTTAGCCTGGGAATAAAAGAAGTACCATTCACAGTGGGGGACCCCCCAACGATGCATCCCTCTCTGTGAGGTTCTTAATTCTCAAAGGAGAGTCTTCCTACAACGCCACCATAGGTCGAATCACCTTGAATCGATTATGTGCCATGGTGTCAACTTACCACTTGGAAATGAAATTCCCGACCAAATTGGGGTAGGAGAGGCGAAGGGAGATCAAGACCAAGTAAGATGGTGTTACTTGTCAGACACCCGAGGGACCCCAGAAACTATGACTATTGAGTACCGGGAATAATTTCAAGCGCAACTAGTGGAACCATTGGAAGAAGTATCGCTCTGGACGAACTTGAAAGGACGAATTGGTGCAGATCGGCACCCAGCTATCTAGCGATTCCAAAAGAGAACTCCTGGAATTTCTTCGAGCAAACGACGAAGTTTTCTCCTGGTCGCATGAAGATATGTCGGGAATAGACCCCGAGGTCATCACCCACAAATTGAATGTGCGCCCCGAGGTCAAACCGATCGTACAACAAAAGAGAAGCTTCGCCCTTGAAATGCGTCAAGCAATCTAGGAGGAAGTCGAGAAGTTGGTCAAATCTCGATTAATCAGGGAAGTCAACTACCTCAGCTGTCTAGCAAACGTGGTAATGGTAAAGAAGGCCAATGGTAAGTGGAGAATGTGTGTAGATTACACTGACCTAAATAAGGCGTGCCCAAAAGATTGTTAATCGATTCTCTTGTCGACTCAACTGTGGGACATCAACTCCTCAGCTTCATGGACTCCTTCTCGGGGTATAACCAGATCAAGATGCATGCGCCTGACCAAGAATGTACCTCTTTTACAACAGGTCAGGATACTTATTTCTATCGAGTAATGCCCTTTGGACTAAAAAATGCAGGGGCAACATACCAGAGGCTGGTCAACTTAATGTTCCAAAAATAGATAGGGCGCTGCATGAAAATTTACGAGGACGATCTCCTGGTGGAAACGCGAGAGGCAGTAGATCACGTCACAAACCTCACCAAAGCCTTCAAAGTACTCAAAAAATATAAGATGCGCTTGAATCCGGCCAAATGCGCCTTCGGAGTCTCTTTCGGAAAGTTCCTAAGATTCCTCATATCTCAACGAGGAATCAAAGCTAACCCGGAAAAGATCAAAGCCATCCTCGACATGCAACCGCCGAAGAACGTCAAGGAAGTACAACAACTCACAGGACGAATAGCCTCGCTTAACAGGTTCATCTCTTGCGCTACTGATAAATGCTTGACATTTTTTAAAATGCTCCGAAAAGCTTTTGAATGGACAGAGGAATGCCAAAGGGCTTTTGACGTGCTCAAAGCATATTTATCAAGTCCTACACTCCTCAGTTCTCCCACACCGGGAGAAACGCTTTACCTCTATCTCGTTGTATCTGATGCGGCAATAAGCACAACGCTCATAAGAGATGATGACGGCATACAATGACCCTTTTGTTACGTAAGCAAAAGCCTTCAAGGAGTCGAATCCCGATACCCCGACATCGACAAATTGGCGCTACCTGTTACTATCTCAGCGAGAAAGTTAAGGCCATACTTCCAACCTCAGCCCATCATCGTCTTGACGGATCACCCACTGCGACAAACTCTAGGAAAGCCTGATGCATCAGGGAGGTTAATCAAGTGGTCAGTAGAACATGGCAAATTTGACATCGAGTATCAACCTTGGACCGCCATCAAAGGGCAAGCACTAGCAGATTTTGTCCTCGAATTCACTATGTATGTATATAATGAAAAGGCTCCTAGGTCGGAATGGTGGCAAATCTATGTAGACAGATCATCCACTCAAGAAGCGGGTGGAGTAGGGATCGTTATTGACGTACCCGGGGATGGACGCCTCAAAATCGGGATCAAGCTGGAATATTCTCCCACTAACAACGAGGCCGAATACGAAGCTCTCATAACTGGGCTACTCACTGCAGAGCTTTTAGAAGGAACATACCTTAACGTGCATATATACTTGCAGTGTCACGCCCCGAACGCCATCCCGCAGGGACCGTGACAGCCGCGAGCATTCCCCGGGAACACTCCAGCGCTTACACTAACTCTTACAGCGAAATTTTTTTTTTATACACATAGGATGGCTCACTCAGGATCCACATGTTGGCTGAGATACAAGCTCAAAGATCATAACCTCTCGGTATACGCATCATAATTCAGAAAAGTCTATACATTACATCTTGTTCGCAAACTTATACAAAACGTACAAGGTTCACTTACAAATTCCACTTACAGTATCCACTTACTGCCCACTTAATCAAAACCAGCACTCACTAGTGCTACCTCGGAGTTCACCAACTCCGGCTCCAATCCCCAAACTTCCAGGATTTCTACGTGAGATACTCCTCTGCTCCCCAGTTATCTTGTGGATCTGGAATGATACGATTTACAAACTATGAGTCGAAAGACTCAGTAAGGAACAACAGTTGAAACATGAACTTTAATAAAACATAGCTTTAAAAGCATACTTACTTCATTACACTGTAGCGATAAGAGAAGAAATGCAAAACTGTAAATCATGAGTTAGTGCATAAAAACCATGATGCATATGCATGCTCCGTGATGCACATGTCAGGCACTAAAATCTCTTGCCACTCTTGGCCTTTTCAAATGCATTTCAAATCTCGGAATTGGCCCCAGGCCCTTGAAAATCATTCATTTCATACTTGTGCCACTGTTGGCCTTTTCACAACCATTTCGTATCTCTTACTCGTGGCTCGCTCCATTTGACCCCTGAAGTCAGGGTTGTGCGTTCCCTTTGGAACCGTCCCCGAATTCCTTTGGAGACCTTACATCTGGTCGAGCTAGCCCTTGAATTGGCCCCAGGCCTGATGGCTAGACACGACCCTTGGAGGCGCCACACCTTCTCGAGCAACGTTCCTCGGTGTGGTTGCACATACCTCACAGACTAACCCATCCTTCACGAACAACGTCCCTCGGTATGGGCGTCCATTCATCCATCCTTCACGAACAACGTCCCTCGGCATGGATGTCGAACCTCACTTAACTTAGTACGTGTTCAACCAAAGCCTCCGGGCTTAATCATAACATAAATTCTCTTTCATTTGCATAAAACAACTTTTCATGTTTTCTATGCAATGAACATGCCATGCCACTCTTGAAACATCGTAATTTCATTTGCATCAAAACGTCTCTCATGCGTTCATGCAAATGATCATGATGACATGTTCGAACATCATGCGTACTTGAAACATTCTCCATGCAATACATTACATATATATTAAAAACATCTTGCCATGCACAATAAAACATGCAGTGTATCTGTGAGACCCCGAAAAATCAGTACGTACTCCGTTGTAAGCTTAAGGATTTGGTGATTTGTTTTGAATTAATGGAGGCCATGGTATGATCTAAACTTAATGAGCATTATGGAATTTCAATGGACGAGGTTTAAATTAGCCAACCTTAAGTTTCTGAATTTTCATTTCTTTTCAATATCCTTGATTACTTTAGAAGGATTATCTTATGGATGATGTTATTGGGCTATTAAGGTTTAAATGACTTAAGACCTAAAAGAATGGGCTGATAATGGACAGCCCATGCTTGGCCGAAAATTAGGCATTATGGGCCTTGAAATTTAATCAAGTGGGCTGCCCAATTACATGTGATGATGGGCCCTTGAAGTTGTGATATTGGGCTGCTATAAGGCTTGGAATATTAGGTGATTATTAGGCCTTTAGATGTATGCTAATGGGCTGCCATTGAATGATTATTGGGCTTTAAGGATTTAGGTTATTGGGCCTTAGCCTTTAGGCTTGTGAAATGGACTTGAGACTTGTGATATTGGGCCTTAGACAAATATTATTGGGCTGCCAAAGTCTTATGTGATTGTAATGTTAGTGGGCCTAACCTTAAAGATTCATGTTATTGGGCCTAGCTTTAAAGATTGGTGTTATTGGGCCCTATTCTTTAAACTTATGAATTAGAATTGAGCTTGTAATATTGGGCCTTGGACCAATGATAATGGGCTGCCTTATTATATTGGGCTTTAAACTATGATGATGGGCTGCCATTAAATTGCGTTGGGCTTTAAGGACTTAGGTCATGGGCCTAGTTTCAATAATTCATGATATTGGGCCTAACTATAAGGATTGGTGTTATTGGGCTTGTGATTGGAATTAAGGTTTAGCCTAATGGGCCTTGAATTATGATGTTGGATTAGCAAGCCCATTAAGTAACCATTAACCCATTTAGTTGGATTTCAACCAAGTGAACTAGACTAGTTCTAAACCAAGGGAGACAAGGGGACAAGATGTGACAATTGGATGCAAGTAAATTGGAAGAGAAAAAGAGAAAAGCAAGGGAGGTGGAGGAGCTTTACGTATGGATCAAGAGAGGGGAGAGAGAAATCAATGCCAAAAGCTCTAGGGGACAAGGATTTGTGAGAGAAAAAGTTGAAGTGAAAAGAGGAGAGAAGGAGAGCATTGGCCGGCCAACCCCATTCATCCCCCTTTTCCCTCCTTCACATTTCTCTCATGTCATTCTCACCTTGTCTTTGTCATTGTCATAGCATTAACTCTCCTTGGGAGATTCAATTGTCTCACACTTCACACCTAGCATTTCATTTCACTCCATTTCTTCCTCACTTGGCCGAATACACCATTTCCTCTCAACCCTCTCGTTTTTCTCTCTTGACCGAACCCCTCATCTAAGCTCAAAGTTTGCTCTTTTCTTCTTGCATTCTAAATCACACTCCAAGAACCTAAGCTAGATCTTTTTTGTGGTGACCAAATCTCTCTTTGTGCAACCCCATTTTCTTCCTTGAAAACCCTAATCATTAGCCTCATTTCTCTTGAAGAAGTTAGTTCATCTCCATCAAAACTAATCATTCAAGCTCACCATATTTTTCCCCCACCATAAAAACCCATCTTAGCACTCAAGTCAAGCTTGGATCTACTCTAAGGAGGGTGAACCGAAACTTGGAAGAAGGGAGAGTTTTGGGTAAAAGTTTGGTGAAGGTAGAGGTACTCAAGCTTGTGATAACCATCAAGGTAAGGCCAAAAAATGTGTTGTTGTTGGTTAAGCATAGTGATGGCCGAATTATATGCTTAGATCTTGTGTTGTTGGTCTTTCTAATATTAGATCTAAGTGTTTAACTATGTTCTTGATGATGTAAAAACAATGTACATGTGAAAGAGGTTCGAATCTATGGAGTTAATGCATGCAAATAGGTCATAAATACAAAAGGAGAACAATGTATGTTAGATAAGTTTAGATCTAGACTTATGTTATGTTTGGCCAAATGAAAGTTGAATATTTCTTTAGATCTATTGTTGTTGAAGTTTCTAAAGTGTAGATCTAATGTTGATGGGAGTATTTGATGAAGATACGAAGTTGATGCATGCTAGTTAGGTCACAAATGCAAAGGATATGCACGTTATAATTTTTAGCATGAAAAATGTGACATTTTGAGGTATGGCCGAATATGATATGTTTAGGTCTTCATGTATAATTTTGTATATGTTTATATCTGGACATTGGCTATGATATGTGCAAGATTTATGACTTAATGAATGGTAGATAATTATGTTAGGTAAATGATGCATGCAAATTGAAGGAGACAAAAGAAAACATAATTATTTGGACGAAAAACATGTGTTGGCCGAATGGTGTAATGCATGATATATTGTGTTGGTGTTTGGATTCTTAGATCCTAGGTTGTGAAATTGTTGAATGGAGGATGGGATCACCATTGGAGTTGAAGTTGTGATTAAAGGATGCATAAAAATTGGTGTTGGCCGAATGTCATAAGGAAGAGAAACCCTAATTGTAAATTATGATAAATAGGTTATAATTGTTGTGTTGGATACTTGAAATTGGGGATTAGGCTAATTGGATTTTTATTGTTATGATGAACACTTGGGATTAGGGTTTTGACCAATTGGAATACAAGCTTGAAGAACCATGAGCATGTAATGAAAATATTCGAAACCCTAGTTAGGATTAGTATCTCGGATTAATTAAGGTTAAGGTCTAAGTCAGGATATAATCGTGATTAAGTTTATTAATGGTTTAATGTAAGGTTTTAGTAGAGCACATGTAATAATGGGAGACTTAGGTTTAATCCTAATTTATTAATTGTTGATTAAAACCCTAATCATGAATAGATATATAAGTATATTGTAATAGAGTTTAATGATTAAAAGAATTATATTGATATATATATATATTATCAAAAAAAGAAATATAATATAGTTGCCATTCGGAAACGTTCCGACGAATGGAAGGTACGAAGTCAAGTGAAGAACGGGAAGTTCAAGATGGATTAAGAAATATCCGGCAACTATATTATACCATTAAATTAAGTAATGCGTAGAATTATCACTACTTGTCCTTAGTGGACTTCAAGATAGGACTGTCGGGTAATTCGTAGGACCGACACGTACCGATATGGTTTCATCTATACGCAGTACATTGAAAGATTGAACCTATTCCTTGTAGGAGAGGAGCCAAGTGAGCAAAGGAGAATTTGCGAGGAGTACTGTAAGTGAATCTTATCCGATTTGGAAAACTGGAATGATACACTGCATGTTTTATTGTGCATGGCAAGATGTTTTTAATACATATGAAATGTATTGCATGAAGAATGTTTCAAGTACGCATGATGTTTCGAACATGTCATAGCATGATCATTTGCATGAACGCATGAGAGACGTTTTGATGCAAATGAAGTTACGATGTTTTCAAGAGTGGCATGGCATGTTCATTTCATAGAAACATGAAAAGTTGTTTTATGCAAATGAAAGAGAATTTATGTTATGATTAAGCCCGGAGGCTTTGGTTGAACACGTACTAAGTTAAGTAAGGTTCGACATCCATGCCGAGGGACGTTGTTCGTGAAGGATGGATGGATGGACGCCCATACCGAGGGACGTTGTTCGTGAAGGATGGGTTAGTCCGTGAGGTATGTGCAACCACACTGAAGGACAATGAGAAGATGTGGGCTTCCAAGGGTCGTGTCTAGCCATCAGGCCTGGGGCAACTACGGGCTAGCTCGACCAGATGTAAGGTCTCCAAGGGAATTCGGGGACGGTTCCGAAGGGAACGCACAACCCTGACTTCAGGGGTCAAATGGAGCGAGCCCACGAGTAAGAGATACGAAATGGTTGTGAATAGGCCAACAGTGGCACAAGTATGAAATGAATGATTTTCAAGGGCCAAGGGCCAATTTTATAAGCAAGAATGAAAGAAAGATTTTCAAGGGCCTGGGGCCAATTTCGAGATTTGAAATGCATTTGAAAAGGCCAAGAGTGGCAAGAGATTTTAGTGCATGACATGTGCATCACGGAGCATGCATATGCATCATGGTTTTTATGCACTAACTCATGATTTACAGTTTTGCATTTCTTCTCTTATCGCTACAGTGCATTGAAGTAAGTATGCTTTTAAAGCCATGTTGTATCAAAGTTCATGTTTTAACTGTTGTTCCTTACTGAGTCTTTCGACTCATAGTTTTTAAATCGTATCATTCCAGATCCACAAGATAACTGGGGAGCAGAGAAGTATCTCACGTAGAAATCCTGGAAGTTTGGGGATTGGAGCCGGAGTTGGTGAACTCCGAGGTAGCACTTGGGAGTGCTGGATTTGATCAAGTGGCAGTGTGATGCCATAGTACGTTTTGTATAAGTTGCGAACAAGATGCAATGTATAGACTTTTCTGAATTATGATGTGTATACCGAGAGGTTATGATCATTGGGCTTGTATCTAGCCAACATGTGGATCCTGAGTGAGCCATCCTATGTGTATAAAAAAAAAATTCCACTGTAAGAGTTAGTGTAAGCGCTGGAGTGTTCCCAGGGAATGCTCGCGGCTGTCACGGCCCCTGCGGGATGGCGTTCAGGGCGTGACAGTATCATTCCAGTTTTCCAAAAGGGGTAAGATTCACTTACAGTACTCCTCGCAAATTCTCCTTTGCTCACTTGGCTCCTCGCCTACAAGGAATAGGTTCAATCTTTCAATGTACTGCGTATAGATGAAACCATATTGGTACGTGTCGGTCCTACGAATTACCCGACAGTCCTATCTTGAAGTCCACTAAGGACAAGTAGCGATAATTCTACTCATTACTTAATTTAATGGTATAATATAGTTGCCGGATATTTCTTAATCCATCTTGAACTTCCCGTTCATCACTTGACTTCGTACCTTCCATTCGTCGGAACGTTTCCGAATGGCAACTATATTATATTTCTTTTTTTTTTGATAATATATATATATATATATATATATATATATATCAATATAATTCTTTTAATCATTAAATATTTTATTTAATTTATTCTTTAACTAATATTTAAAACTTAGGTCATTTAATTATTTAATATTGCAATATAATATCTATGCACATATACTTATAGGTATCTTGATTAGGGTTCTAATCAACAACTAACGGATTTAGGATTAAACCTAAGTCTCTCTTTTATTTCCTGTATTCGGTTAAATCTTTACCTGAATAAATCACTAACCTTAATCATTAACAACCCTTGGCTTGGATATTAAACCTTTATCAATCCGAGACATTAACCTTGATTAGGGTTTACATTTTTCTCCTCATAAGGTCAAGGCTCTCTAATCCTTAGCTTTGATATACATCTCATTACGATTACGTCTCACTCTGCCCTAAATAGGATTTGGCCAACATTAAATCATTCTAATTGAATCCTTAATCCATGCTTAACATCACAAGGCTTGTTAATCCTTTAACTCGATCCTTTAAGCCTTAACATCTTTTAATTTGTTTGGCCACAATCCTAATTTTATTTATTCATCACAAGCAAATAAAATTTCCAATTGTTACAAAGCTTGCAATTCGGGTTACTCTTCCTCATGGCATTCGGCCAACACCAATTTTATGTGTTCTTTAATTACAACTTCATCTCCAATGGTGATCCCATCCTCCGTCCCACAATTTCACAACTTAGGATCTAAAAATCAAAACACAACACAAGTTATCACTCATAGCATTATTCGGCCAACACCAAATATCACAACACCACTAGGTTTTCTTCGGTTCTTTTGCTTTGCTTGCATTCTTCACGTTTCAAGGTTGATTTTCATGCAATAGATTACTAATCTTATACACAATATGGCCAACCAACAGATCCAAGCATATATAAAATCATTCTCAAGGTTTTAGGACACATGGTTCGGCCATACACCAAAACATCACATTTCCCATACTTAAATCACAACATGCATATCCTTTGCATTTTTATAACCTATCTTGCATGCATCAACTTCATATCTTCATCATTCATAACCAACATGACTAGATCTACACTTGAACAACATTATATTTGAAGATCTAGGGCATACCATATTCGGCCATCATCCAAATAACACAACCCTTTATGTTAAAAATCACAACATGCATATCCTTGCATTTTATAACCTAACTTGCATGCATTAATCCCATACCTTCATCATATCCAACCAACATGACCAAATCTATACCTTAGACACATCAACAACCATAGATCTAGGGAATATCCAACTTACATCCAACAAAACATAACCTAGGTTTAGATCTAACTCCATCTAACATACATTGTCCATTTCTTACATTTTCCAACATTCAACCTTAGATCTAAAGCATGCATGGCCAGATCTAACACTTACACATAACCATGATCAAAATCCAACCAAAATACAACATAAAAATCCAAGATCCAACTACCTAAAGGGTTCGGCCAGCAAGGAAGAAGTGAGATCCATATATTACCTTGTTGTATTCTTTTTCCTTGCACAAATCCTCCTTTTTCTTCACCTCCTTCTTCTCCTTCTTCTTCTTCCTTCTCTTTCTTCCTCTTACCCGAGCTTCCCCTTTGATTCAAGCTCAAAACCTCACTCTTTGGCTCAAGATCTTCGGTTTCCCCTCTTGGTTCTCACTTTCTCTCTTTCGGTTTGCCTTCTCTCTTTTTGGTTCGGTTTCTCTCCTCTCCTCTTTGTGTTTCTCTTGTCTTGGCTTTGTGTTGGTCGACCAATATGACTCAAATAAAGTGAAGTGACACAATAAAGTGAAAAGGGAGTGTGATGGGTATGAAATGAAAAGCCAAAAAGCAAGGGAGCATGAGCTTAGTCCAAAATTCGGCCAAGGGGGGAAATGCACTTCAATTTTCACTTTTCCTTCACCTTTTTCAACTTTTCAGTTTTGTCTCCCCTTTGTCCCCTTTGGCTTGCACGAAATTCACCCTCCACCACACATTTGAATTCCACATTTAATGCTTAGTTCAACCAATTAGATTCCCTTGGTTGAAATCCAACTAGTTTAGTTTACTTAGTTACAACTCAACCAACCTAGTTACATAGCATACTTAGTTGGCTTAATGAATGATTGGTACTACTAATCTTATTTATAACTTAACTCCAAGACCCATTGGGCAGCCCAACAACATTAATCCAAGGCCCAACAACACCATCTTAAATCCAATTCATAAGTTTAAAGGATAGGGCCCATTAACACCAATCTTTAAAGTTAGGCCCACTAACATTTCAATCACATAAGACTTTGATAGCCCAATAATATTTGTCTGAGGCCCAATATCACAAGTCTCAAGTCCATTTCACAAGCCTAAAGGCTAAGGCCCAATAACCTAAATCCTTAAAGCCCAATAATCATTCAATGGCAGCCCATTACCATGAATATTATGGCAGCCCAATAGCATAGTTTAAAGCCCATTTTCATGAGCATTTTGGCAGCCCATTAGCATGAATTTAAAGCCCAATTTCTTGATCTTCATGGTAGCCCAATTGCATACATTTAAAGGCCCAATATCTACCTATTACTCTAAGCCTTATAGCAGCCCAATATCACAACTTCAAGGGCCCATCATCACATGTAATTGGGCAGCCCACTTGATTAAATTTCAAGGCCCATCATTCCTAATTTTCGGCCAAGCTTGGGCTGTCCATTTTCAGCCCATTCTTTTAGGCTTTAAGTCTAACCATTTAAACCTTAATAGCCCAATAATATGGTCCATAACATAATCCTTCAAAAATTAATCAAGGATATAGAAAAGAAATACATTTAATCTAACAACTTAAATTGGCTACCTTAAAATTTAGACCTCATCCATTGATATTCCATGATGCTCATTAAATATAGATCATACCATGGCCTCCATTAATTCAAAACAAATCACCAAATCCTTAAGCTTACAACAGAGTACGTATTGATTTTTCGGGGTCTCACATGCAGTTAGTGTTGGTTAAGTCATCGGAGATTTCGAAGCGTGGGACAAAAGAATGATAGCCTATTTGAAACGAGCCTTGGAAGTAAAGAAACGCTTCGAAGCCTTTGTAATCCAACACATTTCTCGTGATCAAAACACCAGGGCAAACACACTGGCTTCTGAAGTATCGAGAGCAGTGGAAACATCCAAGGGCCGAGGTGCCATACGATCTACTGGGGTCCTGGCTAAAATCCGAACAATTGACAAAATAGAAACTGGAGATTGGCGACTACCGATCGTGAGAACATTACAAAAGGAAGACCTCGGGATAGACAAACAACTATCATGAGCGCCCCTTATCCGAAGGATAGCCCAGCGGTATACTATCATAGATGGAGACTTATATCGCCGAAGCCTTTTTAAACCGCTATGACGTTACCTCAACGCCCGAGATGCAGACTACACACACCGGGAAGTACATGAAGGAATTGTGGAAACCATTCTGGAGCGCGCACTTTGGCCCAAAAGGTAGTCCGAGCTTGATTCTTCTGGCCCACCATACAGGCCGATGCAGAGAACATAGTACAGAAATGCGAGAAGTGCCAAAGATTCGCCAACCTCATAAACTCCCCGACCGAAAAGATGACTATCATGAGCGCCCCTTATCCGTTTATGCAGTGGGGGGTCGACATCCTCGGGCCCTTCCTTGTAGGACGAAGACAACTCAAGTTCTTAATTGTGGCTATCGATTACTTCACCAAAAGGGTAGAAGCAGAGCCATTGGCAAAGATCACCGAGCAGAATGTCCGAAAGTTTGTCTGGAGGAATATCATTTGTCATTTCGGGCTACCTCGGGCCATAATCACTGACAACGGCAAGCAATTCGATAATAGCAACTTCCGAGAATTCTGCATAGAGCTCAACATAGAGAACCACTTCTCATCTCCATATTACCTACAAGCCAACGAACAAGTGAAATTAGCGAACCGATCGCTGATGAAGATTATCAAAACAAAGCTCGATGATCACAAAGGTTCATAGGAAGAAGAACTGTCGGGAGTCTTATGGGCATAGCGCACCACTGTCCGAACAGTTACGGGAGAGACACCGTTCGCCCTTATTTACAGAACCAACGCTGTTATCCCAGTAGAAGTCAGAGCGTTCTCGCCACGAGTAGTGATGTTCACTCAGGAAAACAACAAGGAAGAAAAGAAGTTGGATCTCGACTTGCTAGAAGGAAAAAAGGGAATAGGCGCGACTCAGAATGGAGGCGTGGAAACAAAAAATCGCAAATTACTACAATGCCAAGGTAAGACCCCGCAATTTAATGCCCAGAGACTTGGTAATCAAGAAAATGTCACCAAGAGCTAAAGACCCTTGACAAGGCAAACTCCATCCAAATAGGGAAGGCCCATACCGCATCATCGGATCCAAACGACCAAGAGCATACAACATGGAGGACCTCCAGGGCAACGTGCTACAATTTTTCCTCAATATATCATTTCAAGAATCATTCGCCAACCACAAGCGTAAGTCGACCTCAGAGAACCCCGGTTCCCAGTCGCATCCACAAGAATAAGTCGACCTCGGAGAACCCCGATTCCCAGTCATATCAAAAAGAGTAAGTCCAACTCGGAGAACAACAGTTCCAGTCACATCCACAAGACCAAGGTGATCTCAGAGAACAACGGTTCCCAGTCGCATCAACAAGAGTAAGGCGATCTCGGAGAACCACGGTTCCTAGCAGCATCCACAAGAGTAAGGCTGTGAGACCCCGATTTTAGGTCTGTCAAGTTATTGCTTATGACCTCTTAAGTACGTATTATTGCAAGTGTATGTATGATTAAATTTGTGATTTTTGAGGTAAGTGTCGACACATTGGAGCATAGTGTCGACACATTAGACTAACACCCGAAAGTTTACCTTTTTCTGGAGCCCAAAGTGAATTTTGACTAAGTGTTGTAAGTGTCGACACCTTGGGTCATAGTGTCGACACATTAGACCGATACCCGAATGTTTATATTTTTCCGGAACTAGAGTGATTTTTGACTAAGTGTTGGAAGTGTCGACACCTTGAGTGATGGTGTCGACACATCCAACTAAAACCCGAAAGTGTGCATTTTTGCAGAACTTCCGTGAATTTTGACTAAGTGTTGGAAGTGTCGACACCTTGAGTGATGGTGTCGACACATCTAACTAAAACCCGAGAGTTTCCCATTTTGACTACGTGTTGGAGGTGTCGACACCTTGTGGGAGGGTGTCGACACATCTAACTATAAGAGTTGAAAGTGTCGACACCTTGAGTGATGGTGTCGACACATATAACTACATTCCGGAATTTTATCGGATTGATAAATGTGAGGTGGAATTTGTGGAAAAGGGAAAAGAAAGGGGGGAAGGGCAGTTTTGCCTTTTCCCTTCCCCCAAGCCCCTTTACGTATAAGCAGCCCCCCCCCCCAAAATCAAAGTCATTTGCCCTAGCTCCCACCGAAGAAGAGAAGAAAGAAAGAAGAAGGAGAAAAGAAGAGAAGAAAGAAAGAAGAAGGAGAAAAGAAGAAGAAGAAAGGAAGGAGAGAAAGAAAGAGAGAGAGAAGGAGGTAAGTGGTTATGGCCGGCCAAGCCATACCCATTTTCACCTATGTTCTCTTTTCTTTTGAATGGTTGTTGGTTGTGTTGTTGGATTTTCTCTTGTTAGATTTTCTCTTTGAGATTCATGTGTTTTCTTTGAGGAAAATGTAGATCTAATGAGCTTTAGAAAGTTGTAAGGCTTGTGCACAAAACCATGGAGAGTTATGGTCAGATCTGAAAAAGAAAATATGTTCGAGAGAGAGAGAGAGATTGCTTGCTGCACCCTAGGTGTTTGATGAAAAGCCTAAAAGAGGGCTGAGATCTATTTTGAGCATGTATGGCCGAATCTATTGGTTGATGTAATGCATATGAGTCTTGTTGAGAACCACCAAGCCCTAAGTGTTTGATATGTGGTTAGATCTGAAAGATGTTCAAGAGAACAAATGATACACCCTACTTGTTTGATAAAAGCCCAAAAGAAATGGGCAAAGACAATAGTATAGCTTGATGAAGATGGAATCATAGTTTTGTTATAAACTTTGAGTTGGAGTTGTAAAAGTGGAAGGAATGTGAAATAATGGTTGCTGTTATGAAATGTTAAATTAGCCTTGGATGTTGGTTGTGTCATGAAGAGATTAGAGTTTTGGTTGTTGGAAGTTAGAACGTTAAAAAGATTGTTGTGATGGCTGGTAATTACATAAGCAGATTTCAGAGCTGGAATAGAGAGAGTGTTTTGATGCATTTGTACTTATCTCTTGATATTGAGTGGATCCTAGATTGAAGGCCTAGGACTTGGAAAGATTTAAGTCATACCTTGGATGATTGTAATGTATTGATCTCTCTATACGTTTAGTAAACCTATGAATACCAAAGGTATGATCCAATTGTAGGTAACGTGACGTTCAACACTCAAGCAAGCGAAGGTAAGAGGAGCTTACGTTTGTAAGTGAAAATAGTAAGTAGCAACTTACGCTTTACAAAACTGGAATGATACACAACATGTTTTTATGAACAAGCATAACCAAGCATGACAAGTTATTTCTCAACAAGCATGACATCGTATACGTATTTGTATGAAAGCATGAAAGAAGTTTTTGTGTAAATGAAAACATGAAAGTTTTATGAGATCAAGGAAGTTTTATGAGATATTTGTCATCAAGCATGACCCGTCAAGAGCATTTGCATGATTTTCTAGAAGGAAAGAGAAAGAGAAGCATTTTATGATAAGTTGATTACTCATCATCAAGCATGACATGAGCACGTCATGAGCAATTGCATTTGCATTTATTTTTCTCATAAGAAAGAAGGAGAAATTTTATGCAAATGAAAGTACCATTTTTATGCTACTTTACGTTAAGTTTCAAGTAAGTTAATGAACCCAAGTCGGTCGGTACCGTACCAAGTCAAGAAGGTGCATCCATACCGAAGGACGTTTACGTGAAGGATGGATGTCACCTAGGACACCCATACCGAAGGATGCTTGCAAGAAGGATGGGTAGTCCAGGAGGTATGTGCAATCACACTGAAGGATGCTTGCAAGAAGGTGTGAACCTCCAAGAGTCGTGTCTAGCCACTGAAGGACATTGAGAAGGTGTGCTAGCTCGACCATATGTAAGGTCCCCAAGGGAAATAGGGGACAGTTCCAACGGGAACGCACAACCCTGATGCCAGGGGTAAATGGAGCTCAAGTAGCCCATAGGATAAGAATGGAAAAGATTTTCCAAAAGAAAGAGCTTTATAAGTATAAGAGATGTTTTCAAGAGCAAGTGCATGTGCATATGCAATCATTAGGCATACACGTGCATCACGATTCATGATCATGCATGAATTACATACGTATACATGATATTTAAAGTTCAAGTTTATGATTATTTCAAGTTAAAGCTCATGATATTTCAATTTGTACTTGAATTACATTATGTTCAAGTTTGTAATTATTTCAAGTTTAAGCGCATGCTTATGATTTTAAGTCAAGTGCATGCTTATGATTTTAAGTTCATTATGATATCGAGTTCATGATGATTTCAAGTTTAAAAGCAAGTGTATGATTTCAAGTTCAAGATTATGAGTTCAAAGAATAAGTTCATGGTTTCAAACTCACGATTTCAAGTTCATATTTCCAAACCATGATTTCAAAGCTCATGTTTTAATTATAATTCCTTACTGAGTCTTTCGACTCACAGATGTTTTAAATTGTATCATTTCAGATAACAATTCAGGTGGGAAAATCTAGAAGAGGCACCGATGGGAACGTCCTCATCTCTCTTTGTTGTTTCATTAAAGGTTAGATGAAATTTTGAAGAGTCGTCATGAGCCTCCGTTGTGTGGTGGTCATGGGTTATTCGGACTAGTAGAGTTCAAGGTTTTTGATGTCTAGTATCTTAGTCGTGGTTATCAGAAACAGAAGTTGAAGAGTTCATAGGAAGTACTAAGAACTCTTATCAGGCATCCTGTGAATGTCTATGTTATGTGTATAAGGATTCAAGATGTATTACATATATGTTATGAGTAGGTCCATATTAAGGTTTTGTTGGAATCCCTTAGGACTTGTACTTCAGCCATGCAGGCATGGCATGTAATTTGGATGCTTTCACTATTGCCGTTGTAGTCAATTGTGTAAGTTGAAGTTTATGTAAATCTCTTTAGCCCATCTCTCTCAGTTGTAGGTGTTTATGTATATGTATATGAAAAAAAATCCGCTGCATGATTAAGAGAAAACGCTAGAACATTCATTGAGTGGATGTTCGCGGCTGTCATTAACCCCCTTCGGGCTAGCGTTCGGGGCGTGACAGAAAATGGTATCAGAGGAAATAGAGCTTTGGGCCAAGAGACATAAGGTATAGATTAGAACCCTAAGAGTTAGCTATGTGTTAGGCATCAAGTACACTAGACTGGTGACATAGACTCGTTATGAGAAATCATAGTGAATAAAGACTTTGAAGTGCAGAATGGCACCTAGAGGACCAAAAGAGAATTGGGGACTCAGAGAACCGAATGTCACTACTGATGATGTTTTAGGACACATGGCTCGGCTTGTCACTGAACAGGTGCAACAAGGAACAAATGATTAAGGTTACCTAAAGATATGATTACGCAGACCCTGGAAGAAATTTTAATTGAAGTAAGTTTTGATTTTGGTAGACTTCCGAATGGAGTTGCCTGAACACCTGATTTTAGTCAGAGGGTCAAATTTGGCTGAGGAATAGTTATTGCTCTTTGATTTATTAAGGCTTAGGAATTCAAGACAATGAGTTGTTTTGAGGATAATGAATTTTGACATTAGACTTGGTTCTGCATTTGAGATTATACGGACAGGGAATCGAGGAACTATTGGAGTTTTATACCGCCCAGATAAGGGATTTGTTTATCAATTGTAAAGAGCTTAAGTATGCACTAATGCTTATTTATGAACAGAGTATGATCTTTGGATTAGGAAAGAGATATATCTGAGAAGATATTTTGCGCTAAAGATTGTTGTTATAAATGCTTATTGATGCCATTAGAATTGACCATGGCATAAGAGACATTGAAATGATGATTAGGGTGCTTCGGGGCCATTTAGATTGATTAGTGATTTTCATGATGATACAGTGGTTCATTTGAAGAGTTAAGAGGGTTATAAAGAATGTTTGTCGATTGAATTGCAGAAATTAAGTTGAGGAAACTTGACTACCAATTTTTCTAAATGTGGAGGATTACCCGAATGCATGAGTAAATCCACTATAATGTAGTCTAATGGTGGTGATCAAATTATAAAGAATGCCTAATTGAAATTGAGGGGCATATAGTATTAGCTAATTTGATGGTAATGGAGATGGTGGTTTGACATCATATTAGGCATGAATTGGTTGACAGCACATGGTGCTCGTATGAATCGTTATGATGAGGAAAAGGAGGGGAGACCGGGTTGTTGTTTCCCATGTATGAGAAAATGGGGCGAAGGCCAGCGAGTATGTCGACCAACTAGGTTGTAAAGAGGTCATGAAGGACTTTTAATCCTGGCAAATGATACCGAGAGGGAGGCTGCTACAGTGGAGCAGACCCCAATAGTGAACGAATTTCCCGATGTTTTTCCTAAAGAAATACCTAGGTTACCCCAGATAGAGAAGTGGAATTGGTACTGAGTTAGAATTACCTTCTAAAGTATCGTATCGAATGGCTCCAGTAGAGCTGAAGGAGCTAAAGGTTCAAATAGAAGAACTTCTGGAGGAAGGGTTTATACGGCCAAGTGTAAGGTGACTATAAAGAATAGATACACGTTACCTTTATATTGATGACCTGTTCGATTAAGTTATAACAGACATAAGTATCCTCAAAGATTGACTGGAGATCGAGGTATCATCAGTCGAAGGTGAAAGAAGGAGGTATATCCAAGACGACCTTCAGACACGTTATGGTCACTATGAATTCTTGGTGATGCCATTGGGCTGGCCAATACTCCGGCCTCATGTATGGATTTGATGAACAGGGTGTTCAAGGAGTTCTAAGATAAGTTGTGATTGTCTTTATAGACGATATTTTGATTTAATCAAGAAATAAGCATGAACATGAGAAACGTCTAAGGACTGTTCTACAGATTTTCACGGAGAAGAAGTTGTATGCTAAATTCTCTAAGTGTAAATTTTGGTTGGAGCAAGTCTGATTTTCGGGGCATGTAGTTTCAGGCAAGGGGATTGTCGTGGAACACGGTAAGGTCGATGATGTATCCTAATGGCCAAGGCCTATAAATGTGAAGGAAATAAGGAGTTTCCTTGGGTTAACAGGATACTACCGAAGGTTCATCGAGGGGTTTACAAAGATAGTTATACTATTGACATCGTTGATTAAGAAAAAATGTCAAGTTTGAATAGACGTTTGAGTGCGAATAAAATCTTTTGGGATTTAGACCGAATGGGTACCATGACGTACCAGTGGCACTACCTATGTCTTAAAGTATGAGCCCTTGCACATTAAGAGAACCTTATATATGTAGAAAAACCGATAAGGTTTAGACAAAATGAGCAAGAGTTAAGGACGAAGAATCGAATTCCGAGGACGGAATTTCTGTAAGGAGGGGAGGATGTGAGACCCCGATTTTAGGTCTGTCAAGTTATTGCTTATGACCTCTTAAGTACGTATTATTGCAAGTGTATGTATGATTAAATTTGTGATTTTTGAGGTAAGTGTCGACACATTGGAGCATAGTGTCGACACATTAGACTAACACCCGAAAGTTTACCTTTTTTTGGAGCCCAAAGTGAATTTTGACTAAGTGTTGTAAGTGTCGACACCTTGGGTCACAGTGTCGACACATTAGACCGATACCCGAATGTTTATATTTTTCCGGAACTAGAGTGATTTTTGACTAAGTGGATGTTCGCGGCTGTCATTAACCCCCTTCGGGCTAGCGTTCGGGGCGTAAGTTGCCAGTCGCATCCACAAGCGTAAGGCGATCTTGGAGAACCACGGTTCCCAGTCCCATCCACAAGAGTAAGGCGATCTCGGAGAACCACAGTTCCCAGTCGCATCCACTAGAGGAAGTCGACCTCGGAGAACCACAGTTCCCAGTCGCATCCACTAGAGTAAGACAATCTCGGAGAAACACAGTTCCTAGTCGCATACACTAGAGTAAGCCGACCTCGGAGAACAACAGTTCCCAGCCGCATCCACTAGAGTAAGTCGATCACGGAGAACCACGGTTCCCAGTCGCCTCCACAAGAGTAAGACGATCTCGGAGAACCACGGTTCCCAGTTGCATTCACTAGAGTAAGTCGACCTCGGAGAACCACGGTTCCCAGTCCCATCCACTAGTGTAAGGCGATCTCAGAGAACCACAGTTCCCAGTCACATCCACTAGAGTAAGTCGACCTCGGAGAACAACAGTTCCCAGCCGCCTCCACAAGAGTAAGGCGATCTCGGAGATCCACGGTTCCCAGTTGCATCCATCAGAGTAAGTCGACCTCCGAGAACCACGGTTCCCAGTCGCCTCAACAAGAGTAAGACGATCTCGGAGAACCACGGTTCCCAGTCGCCTCCACAAGAGTAAGACGATCTCGGAGAACCACGGTTCCCAGTTGCATCCACTAGAGTAAGTCGACCTCGGAGAACCACGGTTCCCAGGCGCATCCACTAGTGTAAGGCGATCTCGGAGAACCGTAGTTCCCAGTCACATCCACTAGAGTAAGTCGACCTCGGAGAACAACAGTTCCCAACCGCCTCCACAAGAGTAAGGCGATCTCGGAGATCCACGGTTTCCAGTTGTATCCATTAGAGTAAGTCGACCTCCGAGAACCACAGTTCCCAGTCGCTCCCACAAGAGTAAGACGATCTCGGAGAACCACGGTTCCCAGTTGCATCCACTAGAGTAAGTCGACCTCGGAGAACCACGGTTCCTAGTCGCCTCCACAAGAGTAAGACGATTTCGGAGAACCACGGTTCCCAGTTGCATCCACTAAAGTATGTCGACCTCGGAGAACCACGGTTCCCAGTCGCATCCACTAGTGTAAGGCGATCTCGGAGAAACACAGTTCCCAGTCTCATCCACTAGAGTTAGTCGAACTCGGAGAACAACCGTTCCCAGCCGGATCCACAAGAGTAAGTCAACCTCGGAGAACCACGGTTCCCAGTTGCATCCATTAGAGTAAGTCGACCTCGGAGAACCGCGGTTCCCAGTCGCATCCACTAGAGTAAGACAATCTCGGAGAACCACGGTTCCTAGTCGCATCCACTAGAGTAAGTCGACCTCGGAGAACAAAATGTTCCCAGTTGCATCCACAAAAGTAAGTCGACCTCGGAGAACCACGGTTCCCAGTCGCATCCACTAGAGTATGTCAAACTCGGAGAACAATGGTTCCCTGTCACATCCACAAAAGTAAGTCAACCTCGAAGAACAACGGTTCTCAGTCGCATCCCTAACCAAGAACAAGATGACTTTGGCGAACCATGGTCCCAAGTTGCATCAACGAACCTTGGAGAACTACAGTTCCAGTCCCTACAAGAACAAGACGACCTCTAAAAACCCTGTCCCCAGTCGCTTTCACCGACTCAAATGGCAAGGTTAATCTGATTCACAACTATAGACTAAGGTTCCCCAAGGATAAAGCTAGAAGGTCTCGCATTCAACTAGAAATAAAGAGACAAAAGCAAGTCACCAGAAGGCCAACAAGCTTGAAAATGAAGCAAAGGTATGATAAACAAAATAAGAGTTACGTTATTACAATCTCTATCGTTATTACAAGTCTTCATCTCCCATGGGAGGAAGGGGAACTCCACGATTTCCCAATGTCTGCACAAGTATGTCGTAAATTTCTTTGGCACGTCCTGCTTTACGAACCGGAAGCGGCTCCCTTCAGTAAGACGAGCCGCCTAGAGTACCTCCATAGCCGTGCCAATGCACCTGCGCACTAAGAGAGAGACCCATAAGGGATTCTTCCAAATCCTTTTGCTTAAGAGCAAAGGAATCATAGGCCTCACGCATAGCCATACGAAGATCTGTTACTTCAGCCTGCAACGACTTTTCTTTATGCGATGAAGATGCACGAAGGTCACTCAAATGTTACAAGAGCCCTGGTTTTCTCCTGAGAGTGGTAAAGCTCAAAATCTAACTGCCCATATTCAAGAGCATTGACCGTACGTCTCAACTCGGCAATGGTGGCATCCCTCGAGGCGATGTCTCGCTACAAATCTATCACCCTAGTCTCAATCGTTTGAACTTGAGAACGTGCACGTCCGACTTCTGTTGGGACTCCAGCTCTCTTTCAAGCTCCGTCGACCTAAGGCGCGCAGCTTCCAATTCCTCATCCTGCCTCAACTCTGCAACATCGAGGGCAGCAATCAGCAACACACAATAAGACAGATTGCTCGTAATCCTATCAACTTTCACGTGTCGGGGAGCGTTCAGACCCTCTTCCATCATCTTCTGATTAAGAAGGGGCTAATCATACGGTCTTCAACGCCAAGCAGGCGGCACCGAAGGCTCCGAATCAAACTCCTCAACATCGTACGAAGACGAAGGACCAGCAGCCCTCTCCTTGCCTCTCACTGGGGAGAGAGACGGACTAAGGAACCACCAGCAACATTAGCCACAGATGCGCTGACCTCGCTGGCCAGTCTGGGTGTAGGAACGTCAGAACCGCTGATAACGGCCATTACATGCCCATGCACCAAGGGAGAGATAGGAGTCAAGGGCTTCGAAGACGAAATCACGCCGCTTCGCGTCTAAGGATAATCTCCAGCTCCCGGCAAACCCGACCTTTCAGAAGAAGCAGAATCGGATAACAAAACCATATGTTGAAGATCCGGAGAAGCCATGAGCCTATCCCCCTCATAGGCCCCTAGACGATCCACTGCCAGAACCCAGGGCATATCTGAGGTATATCTAGCAATGAGATGAAATGCCCCGGATCTCCTTCACCAAAGGAACTGATACCTCGGCATGAGCCCCAAAGGCAGGGCTAAAGGCGCGAGGGGCATCCTCGGAACCACAACCAGACAACAACAAAATGACAACCAGCGAACAACTACTGAACGACACAAGCATCCTCACAAAGTAATTATTACCGCTGCTTGGCCTACGCTTGGAAGACGCACGGACTAGAGAAGTCCTCTCTTCTTCCTCCTCAACATCGGAAGCCATCGGAGGAGATACTCTCGAGAATGTTTTCGTTTGATGGACGCACTTGCGGAAGGAAGCCGAGAAGACTCTTGTCGCGAACCTTCGCGGGAAGGCAGTTCATGAGAAATCCTCTCAGGGAGGACGCACTCTGACGATCCTCCTCGGGGAAGCGCTCTCATCCAGCACCAAAGGAAGAGGAAACCTTACCCTAGATCTCAGAGGAGCCTCGAAGAAACACATTTCTCCCTTAGCACCATTGGTGCAGGGCGTCTTATTTGCAGCAGGGAGACAAAAATGGGTTTCTTTGGGGAAGCGATATTCAGCATAAAATGCTCCAAAATCAGCCTCCACCATCCGGCTTTGGCCCCAGTGGCCTTTACGCCATTCAGGCATTTTGGAAACCCTAGCGGTACCACTAGAAGAACCCCCAACGTTCTCAATTGTTTGAAAACGAAACAGTAAGTAAATTGCGCTCAAAGGATGGGAGACGAAGAAATCTGGAAGAGTCTGAGAAATGACGAGGATAAGAATAACTTCTGCCATATTCCAACAACAGCCGGGATCCCAGCATCATTCCTAGAATGGTGGATTGCCTATTGCCGATATCTTTGCAACACTTGCTATGCAAACAAAGAATTTAGGTATAGTGAAATATATTTAGGTTTTACAGGGAGTGTAATCAAATGGACAATTCCCCTTTTGGACTAAGATGTAATCACTAATAAAAATTCAGTTTTTTGTTATACATTAGCTTTGTCACCCTCGTACCTCAGCCTCCGAAGCATGACAAGCATTCTCAACCAGACTCCCACCATGTATCCGCTCGAGATTGGGGGGACTCTGATGATACCAATACTAAATCATGTCCGACCCAAACCAATTTGGGCCAGCAAGCGTAATTACATCTCTCTAAAATCCAAAGGCTACAATCAAGTCCATCTTGCATGCAGATCCATAAATACAGATCGTTAGACATGCCATGAACGGTTGTTCAAACAACTTGTTATAACCGCCAACTCCGTGATCCCTCGATTCCGAAGGTGAGAAAGAACGATCTCTGCGAAGACGTGAAAGAACCGTCATAGAGCACACGATCGCACGAAGAGAAATTCCCGCCAAAAAATAAAGGAAAGAACGTGGGAGAAAAGCTATAAAAGGAAGAGAGAACGATAGAAGAGGTAAGACAATTTTTTGAGCAAAAAAAACTACATAACGCATATAGAAAGGAAATTGACTTAAGCATCGGAGGTTAGAAAGGACGTGTTGACCATAAACCAACTGATTCGTCAAAAATGATCTTATTTCTCGGTAGATGGCAACAACTATGCTTTTACTTGTCTTGCCTGGTCCAGTGAAAGCCTTAACTTATCTAGTGAGCCTCCTTTTAGATTTATGCATCCTCTGTGTCACGCCTCGAACGCCATCCCGCAGGGACCGTGACAGCCGCGAGCAATCCCGAGGAAAGCTCCAGTGAACATCCTTAAACAAACAGCGGAAAGAACATAGGATCGAGAGAGAGAGACGAGCCAACTCATTAATAACATAACTTCAAGAAGGTCCTCAATTAAGCATAGTATCTTATATAACACATTACATGAATAACACAAATACAGGTGACAGATCACATCGATCAGGTCACAACAACAAAATACATAAACAACTTTCTTCTAAGTTAGATAGTCCTCCTGACTTCCTTCACCTGAGGCATCTGGAATGACACAGTTTTAAAAACGTGAGTCAAAAAGACTCAGTAAGGGAAAAACATAACTTTAAAGAATGATCTTAAAGTTTGGACTTGATTATCATGAGAAATCATAATTCATCCTCTTAGGATTCACCCAACCGTCTCGCATTCGTCCTTCGGTATGAGAGTTCATCTTGATGGTACGGTACCGACCAGAGCCCTTAACTTGACTTGTCTTATCATAAAACTTTCCATATGACATTGCATAAAAATCACTTTTAGAAAATCATGTAATGCTCATGTCATGTCATGCTTACTTGAAATGTCATGCTACTTGAAATGAAACTATGCAGCGTGTCATTCCAGTTTTGAAAAATGTTAGTTTACTTACTCACTTACAATCCACTTACTTCCACTTACCTTGGTCTCCTTTGAGTAATGGTACGAAGTTCGCCAACAAGCGATTCAAATACCTCTTAGATACTTAGGAATTAATCACATAAACATACAATAAAAATACTTGAATTTAGTTCGGTTTTTCCCAAAAGTACATTTCTGAAAATACTATATCATTTTCAAAGGTTCACTTTAGAAAACTTTTATTAAACACTTGAGAAAAGTAATTATCATATCAACATAAAATCCTAAGTTCAACAGCAACTTGAAGGTCTAAAACCACTAACTTAATCTCTTGATCTCTAAAGATTTGTTGATCTATTTCGCTTCACACTAATCACTTAGATAGTTTGCTGACCAAAGCCCTAATTAACTAAATTACATAACTTGCAATCGATCATATTCATATCTTAATCAAGTCTCCAAAACAGCAAGCTAAATGGTGCCAAAAATCCAAGCTTGACATATTCTCAATCTCATACATTAGGGCTACACTTTGCTAACTAGCTATTTCATCTTATCCAACATTTAACATGGCTAAACCGTGATATATACTCCATCTACGATCCATACCCGAGGCACCCTTCTAAGCATATGATATTTAAGTTTACATTATACCATAAAACTTCTTTTGCACATCCATATATTCGGCCATCAACCTAGATTTGCATTTCTAAACCATTCAGCCATCAACCAATGACATGCATGTATGTATTCTTCACATCCAACATGAATCCCTTCCTCCAACAAGCAATTACACAACCTAGGGGTACTAATTATAACATAGATTCAAGATCTAGCAAGGAAAACCATTCGGCCAAGCATAAATGTCATAACCTTCAAGGGCCGAAACTTAACTTAGCATATCTCATCTTCACAGGCATTTTTCCATTCACATCATAGCACTTCTAAATCACTAGATCTAACACATGCTCAATGAAAACCAAGAAGGGTTTCAACCAATCAAGAAGAAAATAGAACATGCAAGGTTCAGCTAAGCAAAATCCTTTGCTAACCAAGAAATCCAACCCTACCTTGTTGTGCTAAACTCAAGAGCTGGGACCTAGCACAGAGATATACAAGATCAGAACCTATGAAGGAAAAGAATAAAAAATAGTACATGCAAAACAAAATCTACCTCTACCTCCAACTAAAGCACTCGGTTTTCACCAAAAACCTTCACTACTCTTCAGCTTTCGGTTCCTCCCACTAGAATGGCTTCAAGGGCTGAGAATGGTGTTAAATAGGTGCTGAGATGAAGGGTTGAAGTGAGGAAAAAGAGAAGTAACAGCAGCTATTGGAAGTGACTTGAAGAGAAACAAGGGAAAGGCTTGGAGCTAGAAGTGGTTCGGCCAAGAGAGAGCAACTGAAATGGCGTGTTTCTGCCAAAGGAGAAATGAGCTGAGCAAAGGAGATATTCGGCCAAGGAGGAGGAAAACAAGCTTGAGCAAGAAGAGAGAGTTTCGGTCAAGGGAAAAGCAAACTGAAATGAGGAAGTGAAGTTCGGTCACAAGAAAAATAGAGCAGGCAGCAAGGAGAAGTATTCGGTCACAAGAGGAGGAAAGCAAGCTGAAATTAGAGAAATTGATACCAAAGAAAGAGAGCTAGGAGAGGTTTGCGTGAATGAGGAGCTGCAAATGGAAAAGTGATGTTGAAAGCTAAGAGAGGTGTGAAAGACAAGAATGAATTTGGACCCATATTTTGTCAAGAGGGGGAAGGGGGCAGCATTGGTTCTTCCGTCCATGCTTATTGGTTGCATGGGCGGCAACCAACAATGCAAGGCCACCTTGCCACACTTGTCATTTCTAACATTGCTCCCAAAGCCTTCACGTGATTCACTAAGGAAAAGCAAATTTCAATTTGCTCTTTAGCCTTTCACGTAATCCACCCTTGCAATTCCACTTTTCTTTTCTTTTATTTTACCACTTATCATATAGGTACATTAATTACAATATATATATATATATATATATATATATATATATATATATATATATACACATTAACTTATCTCAAAGATCATCACTCTAGCCTATCTCCTTGATAATCACAAAAGCTTATCATCCTAACAATTCACTAGCTTATCACTATGATAAGCACACTAACTTATCATTTAAATTCTATATCAAGCTATCTTATATACCTAATAACTTATCATTTAATTTCTCTAATGATAAATAAAACTACCTAATGATGATTAAGGTTACCTAATAAAAGACACAAAATAATTTATATGCTTAACATAAATTTCATAACCATAATATCATGATATCTACTTAAAGAATTCGGCATTGAGAGATAAAATTTTCTTCATGTATTTAACTTCATGAATTACGGAGTATATTAAAGCAAATGGAAAATAAGTTCATAAAAGAAATCTACCTAGCAAGATTCAGCTCTTAGGAAAAATAGTGATAAACTTGTACTAAAAACTTTCACAATGATAAAGAAATTATCTAAAGGAAATTCTTAAATTAAAATTTTATAAGAGAGTTAATGTATCAAAAACATTAAACTTAGGTCATACATTGGCCAAAAATATGGCCCCATGAGTTAAATTAAACGAATACATAGAAAAATAGCAAAAAGGAAATACGGGGTCTCACACTCTGCCTAACATATACTCGTGGTTGCTTTTTTTTGTTTACTTTATATTTTTTTTGAAGTATTGCAGTAGAAGCAAATTATTTTTAAGTTCATAAAAGTATTTCCCTTATTGTATGTGGAATTTCAGCTTCTCTTATTGGGCATTTTACTCTCATCCTAAAGGTTTACTGATTCTTAGTAGCATATATGATGTTTTTGTTTTGTTTAGGGTGGGGGATAAGCTGGATAGTTTGTAATTTACCGACTTTTGGATATTTCTCTTCTGCAGCTTAAGCATGGAATTGTTGGCAACACCATGGGTACTTTGTGGAGTATCAGTATGATGATCATTACGAGGTTGTTGCGGATTTGGTTTAAACAAGCTTTCTTTTCTTCATTCCCATGGATGGTCTCATGTCCTTTTATTTTTCATCAATAAAGAAATTAGTTACACTAAGAAAGGAAATTACCGGAAAAGGGAAGCCCAAAGCAAAAGAAGTTAAGTAAAAAAAAAGCATAAAAAAAGTGAGGCCCAACACGACTTTGGGGGTTAAAAAGCGAAATAGTTTGAAATCTCAATTCACCCCCTCTTGGGTTGCCTTAATCCTAGGAATAACACTACATGGTCCCCAAGGATCTGCCAGCCTCAGACTAGCCACCCCAGGCCTCAACTTGGTGGGCCTCACCCTGACCGACGATGAGCATTAGTTTCTTTCTTGTTTTTTATTTACTTTATCTAATGGTAAAAACATAAACAGACGCGCTTGAACGGCAGTCGAGTGTACAACAAACAAAAAATACTTTGTAACAATAAAGAAAAACACGCTCGAACGCATGTTTAGACAAGGTGCTTTGTTGAGAAAGGCCTAGAAAGTGGAAAAACGTAAAAAAACAAATCAAGTTCCGAACGAATGCACAAAAAGATTGGGCAAGGACCTAACAAACCACGATGATGAAGAGGCCCTAATCTTGACAACATCGATTGGAAAAAATAGAAGGGAAAAAATTTATTTATTTATTTGGGAGATCGTCTCAGCTCGGCTAGTAAAACAAAGGTAATGGATAGAACGAGGATGAAAAATTGGTCTAGGAACATGTCGAACCTTCGCTAAAGCCCTATTGTACACAATAGCGAACTACTTCCAAAATTTCTCTCGTAAGTTTGCCGTAAAATCGAGGACGATGACGAATAGATGTGATACTAGTTGAAATATATACTGATACCATTTAGAAAATATAAAATATAAATATTAAACTAAAAAAAGGAAGGGAGAGAGAAAAGACTTAAAATAATTCGGTCTAAAGAGACCCACGCCACCATAGAAAGCCCAATGGGCTTACCGATGTGGGATAACCTAAGATTTATTCTAACAATCCCAATACACGTGGCATGGTCTCCTGCAACGCATCACTTCGACTATTGTTCAAAGTGGAAATTACGCAGCTCTGAACCTGTTTTTCCAGCACATTAAGTGCACGTGCAACATTGCATTTCAACTAGCAGTGCAAACTTGAACTTGAGCTGACAGTCAAAAAGGCCAACAAACACCCATCATTAGCGCTAGGGCTGTACATGGTTGGCCCGAACCTAACAGAATCGACTGAACCTGCCCTTAATTGATCAGATTAGGTCGGCCCATATGCGGGCCCAGAATACTGGAGCCTAAACCCGCCCTTACATCGAGTCTTGTTTGCATGATTGAGGAATTGATAGTATTTTCATTGATGGTTGATAATGCTTCTTCAAATGACGTTGATTATTTGAATAAATTTGTGAGTGGTCATGTATCGGATGATAGGTATCTCCATATGAAGTGTTGTGCACATATATTGAGGGGATGTTTGACACCCAACAATTCCACCCTCCAACATTTCTACCCTAATAAAATAACTCCACAAAATTCTATCTCACTTCATCAAATCATCACTTTTCATTCCAAATAAATATAAAAAATTCATTTAAATCATCTATCTCTTTACTTTTTCACCAACTTTTTTTTATAAGGAAAACTTTATTAAAAACGAAGAAAGGTGACAGTACACAAGAGCTATATTGAACCACCTAAGACATACAAGCGAAAAAGCTAATGAAATCAGAAAAATCCGAGAAAGGATAGCCTAGAACAACATTAGCCCACATCTATCATTCCTCTCCCGCCAAATAACCCACCAAATGCACGAAGGGATCATCTTCCACACAACCGAAGCGAAGGGGTCAATAAACTCCCTCCTCCAACCACACAACACTTAAATCACCCTAGACGGCATAACCCAGCAATAATTCATAGTGCAAAACACATGAGACCAAATCTCCCTAGCAGCCGTACAATGAATGAGGATATGATCCACCAATTCCCCACAATTTCTGTATAGGAAACACCAATCAAGAACACACAAACCCCTCCTTCTGAGATTGTCAATAATCAAGACTCGCCCATGGGCAGCCTCCCACACAAAAAAGGATACTCTCATAGGGACAGGGGCCCTCCAAATCTGCCTCCATGAAAAACGGGAGCAAGGATTGCAAGAAAGATCACATACATCGACTTAATAGAGAATTTTCCAGATCTGGACTCCACCCAACACATCCTATCGTCAGCCCCACTTCGGGGAGCCATGGGAGAAAGAAACGATATAATGACAAGAAGATTACAACTAACAATCATTAGCCGCCCTGACAAACTGAATATTCCAAGCCCCCCAGAATTCCCATGTAATACCCCGTCCCGGAAATGTGTGAGTAATTTGAATTTTTAAACGAAGAAATAGAGCTTAATCCTATGTTTGATTTTTTGGATAGATGTTGAATTATATTTTTAAATTTAAAGGTGCTGATATAGAGATGTGATCTATATTTGAATTTAAAGGTTTGAATACAGATTTGATCTTGGGTTTGAATTTAAAGGTTAAGATATGAATAAAGATTATTCTTATAGTTGAATTTGAAATATATAAATAAGGATATTATATTTTAATTTAAAAGTGATGGATAGAAGTATGTTTGAATTTTAAAAGTTGAAAAGATTGAGGTTAATAAATGGTCGCAGAGAATGTATATTGGAGACCAAAATTTGGATTGAGGTAGTGCTACTAGATTCCAATAGATTGTTCGACAATTATTAGAGATGCTTTAAAGATTGGTTAAGCATTCAAGGTAAGTGATTCTTGAATGAGATTCTGAACGTGCACCGTATTTTATATAGTTTTGATGTATTATTTAGGGAACTGATCAAATTTTGGGTAAAATGAGATTGTTGAGATTTTCGTGAAACTCAATTGAAATATTTATAACTTGCTTTGGTGAGCATACTGTGAAAATTGTCCTTGCGCTGGTGATATAGGTCTGTATGGCCTGATATTTGGAGGACATTGTGGCGTGGAGGTCTGTGTGACCTGGTATTTAGAGGACTGTGTGACTATTGGTGATTTTCCTATATTGCGTGGCCTTGGATATTTGTGTTATAAACTTGTATTTTAGGATTTGGTATGACTCACGGTATTTTATTTTGGATTTCAGTTATTGTGATAAAATTGATTTTTTCTCCAACCCCCATTGACTTACTACTTACTGAGCTGGTCGTTGCTCACCCCTTATTCTCATATTTTTCAGAGTTGGAAGAATTAGAGAACTTCGAGGAGATTCAGATAGATTTGTGTTTGGAGGGCGTGTTTTGCAAGAGTACTTTTGGATATTAATGTTGAGGAATTTGATATTGTATTATTTTTGGGAGATCTTCATCGATATTGGAAATATCGGATTATGTTAATGAAAATTTTAGGGCTCGGATTGATATTTTTGGGTCTTTTTACTTTTTATGAGTATTTTGCTGGGGTTGTACAAAATTAGTTTTGAAATATTGGGGCCTAAATAAATGAGTATCCATGGTGAAAAAACCTTATTTTATATGAAAATATATCCGTATAGAGTTTGAGCCCGGGGTGTTACATCCCATCCCAATAGTCTGCCATCGTAGCATCTTTATGGCGGGCTAGATCACTCCAAAAACGAACTCTACTACCACAACCCACCACAAAACGAATGTTCTCGCTGAAGGTGGTCCACCCTTTACTGATGTATCTCCATAGACTAACTCCGTAAGATCCGCCACTTTGGATGGTCCTCCACCCACCCTCCAAACTCCTATATTTATCCAAAATAACACTCCTCCACAAACTATTATGCTCAAACGCAAAGCATCACAACCACTTCCCAAGCAAAGTCGTGTTGAAATTGGCCAACCGCCTAATACCCAACCCACCACTCTTTATAGGGCAACACACTTTATCCCACTTGAGAAGATGAAACTTATGAACATTTGCATCGCTGCACCATAAGAAATCCCTATGAAATTTCTCCAATCTACTAGCCACGGAAGAAGGGAGAGGAAAAAGAGACAAAAAATAAGTCGGGAGATTAACAAAAGTGGACTTGATCAAGGTAACTCTACCTCCCTTCTAGAGATAACACCGCTTCCACCCAGCCAACCTCCTCTCCGTACATTCAATAATGTCATCTCGAATGTGAATGCTTTTAAATCGGGCTCCCAAAGGAAGGCCAAGATAAGTGGTAGGTAGAGAGGACACTCTACATCCCAAAATTTCAGCCAAGTCTCGAACATGTCCCATCGCACTAATAGGAATAATTTCAGATTTCGCAAGATTGATTTAAGCTCAGACACCATCTCAAAGCATAGGAGGAGACAACGAAGATTGCGAAACTGGTTCTCCTCATCCCCACACAAGATAAGTGTATCATCGGCGAAAAGCAAATGTGAAATACACACCCCACCATGCCCTCCTCTAGCAACGTTGAAACCCTGAATGACACCAATCTCAACTAACTTATTCAACATCCTACTGAAGGCCTCCATAACCAGGACAAAAAGAAATGGTGAGGAGGTATCACCTTGCCGCAAACCACGGGTGCCACCAAAAAAACCTTTAGGAGTACCATTCACAATAACAGAACATTTCACTGTAGATATGCAAAACTCGATCCATCTACACCACTTGTGCCCAAAACCACATCGCCTCAACGTGTAAAGAATAAAAATCCAGTTAACATGATCATAGGCCTTATGTATGTCTAGTTTGCAATGCATTCCAGATAAATTAGAACGCAATATGGAATCAATGCATTCACTAGCAATAAGAACAACATCAAGTATATGTCTTCCCCTCATGAAGGAACTCTGCGAAGGAGATATAATTGTATCCATGATCGCCTTCAACCTATTGGCCAACACCTTAGCCAGAATTTTATAAACCCCTCCCACCAAGCTAATAGGACGAAAGTCCTTCAACTCAACAACTCATTTCTTTTTTTGGAATCAAGACAATGAAGGTGGCATTGATACTTCTGACAAATTTCCCCACCTGTGCAAACTCATTAAATGTAGAGAGAACATCACCCTTAATAATATCCCAGCAGGATTGATAGAAGGCCAAGGAGAAGTCGTCCGGACCTGGAGCCTTATCACCATTAAGGCTGCGCACAACTCCAGTCGCATCTTCCTCATCAAAGTGTCTTTCAAGCAACTCTGCTTCTTATCCCAAGATCAAGTCAAACCTCAAGTCATCTAGCATATGTCTCCAAGAGTGAAGCTCCAAATATAGAGAGCTGTAGAAACTCACAATCTCATATAAAATCCTAATAGGATCCTCCACGAGTTCGCCCTCGACTGCCAAAGAAGAAATGGAGTTCGCCTTCCTATTAGAGTTAGCGACCCTGTGAAAGAATTTGGTGCATCTAACACCTTCTTTGAGCCATAAAGCTCTAGATTTCTGGCTCCAGCTAATCTCTTCCATGTCTATCAAAAGGTTCACCTCCCCGATAATATTCAATTTTCTAGCTTGACCATCATCATCATGCCTCCCTTCCTCTTCCAAAACATCTAGAGAAGAAAGCTCCTGAAGCAACAATGTCTTTTTCGAAGCCACCTCCCCCAAAGACCTCACGGTTCCACAACTTGATATCCCGCTTTAAAGCCTTCAATTTAGAGTCAAGTACAAAGCTTGGGGACCCAGAAAATACATATGACCTCCACCAAATCCATCGGCCTTAAGCCATATATTCTCAAACCTAAAAAGCTTCTTACCACGACCCGCCAAGCTACACTCCAATGAGATCGAGAAATGATCTGAATACAATCTTGGCAGCCTCTTTTGAAAAACATCCGGAAGTAAAGATTCCCAGATAGGGCTGAAGAGAAAACGATCAATCTTGGACCATGATTGAGCAAATCTCCCATTAGACCAAGTGAAGCGACCACCCACCATAGGGATGTCAACCAAGAGATTCTCATCAATAAACTCTGAGAAGTCCATCATAGCATTGATGAACCCTACCGCCCCTGACCTCTCACTAGGAAAGCGAGAGACATTGAAATCCCCTCCAAAACACCAAGGGAGATTCCACCATGCCACTACCCAAGCCAACTCCTCCCACAAAAGTCTCCTCCTACTGTCATCATTGGGGCCATAAACCCCAAAGAAACCCCAAAGAGCTCCATCATCAACATTTCTCAACACCACCGAAACGGAGAAGCAACCAACACATGACTCCACCAATTCATAAACCCGTGTATCCCAAATAATCAAGATACCTCCCAAAGCGCCCTCCGTCTTCAAACAACTCCAACTAACATGGGAACCCCCCCCCCCACAAATTCCGGATAATGGCTCTAGAAATAGACGCCAATTTTGTTTCTTGAAGACAGATCAGATCAGGTTTTCAACTCCTCAACAAGTTACCAATTCTGCAACGTTTGCCTCTATCATTGAACCCCCAAACGTTCCAACTAAGTAATCTGAGCTTCATAAAGTCTTTTGTTGACCCTCCCTCCCTTCCTACATTTCCGCGACATATAAGTCTTCCTCTCATAATTCACTGAAGAATTCAAACCTTTAAGCTCGCTTAGGCATTTACCTCTTGATTTGTTGGCGTTGACCTGGTGTTTCTCCTTCTCCAAGGTAGCAAAAAGAGACAGCAATTCCTCATCATGTCCATCGCAAGAAACACCCACCAACTGCCTGAATGGAGATACCATACTTAAGACCCACTCAGAATCTTCACTCTTGGAGGACTTGTGCTGATTAGCATCAACTGTAGGTGTAGAAATCAGAGCCGACCCAAACTCAATATTCTGCACAACCAACACCTCCCCACTAAGGGCTCCTCCTTGCTTCTCAATCTTACAATTACCCCTTCCCTCCAAGCTAACTCCCCAGCCTTTGCCTCCATTCGCCCCACTCATCACACTGGGAAGGCTCTAGAAGAGCAGATTCTGCACATCCAATAGTCCCCCTCCCCGAATACATATTATAATACCCCTTCAGGGAAAAATTTGCATTCCCAACACCCCAACATTTTTACAATCAAACATCACCTGAATTTGATTGTGAATGAGGGGTTGAAAGATTGTGATGATTAAATTGTGAGGGTTTGAAATGCAATTCGATATGTGGGGTCCTCTCCAACGAGAATGACAAAATTTAGTAAGTGTGCTTAGAAAGAGAAAAGAAGTTGGTTTGCCTTGAGGCTTGATGTTCCATCTAGATGAAACTCAACCTACCTTTTGTTAGAATTCACTAAGAAGTTTTAGAAAACCTTTACGCGGATGGAGGATGATGATGGCCAAAATATTTGTCATTTAGTGAGGCCCCGCACAAGAGACAACCGGGATATGAGGATCGGGACAAAGTTAGGGTGTTTGTGAAGTTTCTAAAGGTGGGTTTTTATGTTTCTGTGAAGGTTTTTGGTTCTTTGTACGTCTCATCAAATACATATTATAATAAGATTTATGGCATTCGATCAAACTTAGTGAAAATGATCAAGTGTAATAATATTCTTCTCAGTGCTATGGCGACAAGCATGAGGTTAAAGTTTGATATGTATTGGGAAAATATTGAAAAAATTAACTTTTTGATCTTTGTTGCATCAGTTCTTGATTCTAAGTGCAAAATGGGTGTTTTGGGTTGGTAGTTTAACCAAATGTATGATAGTTCTCAAGCATATGTAATGATTGAGAGCACCAAAAGTTTGTTCCATTTGTTGTTTGTTGAATACAATGGTCTCTATGGGACTTCAAATACGATTCCTCCACGCAATTAAACTCCCCTCTGCGAATATTGATACTTCCATATTCAACTTCAATTATGATAATCTTAATGTGCAATTTTATGAGCATGAGCAAAATGCAAACAAACGTAGTGTTGGCAATAAGTCAAAAGTAGATCAGTATTTGTCTTATGGGCGTGAAGCTAGAACTCTAGATTTTAACATCTTGGCTTAGTGGAAGATAAATAAATCCAATTATCATTTTCTTACAAGGGTTGCACGGGATGTGTTAGCCATTATGGTTTCGACATTTTCCTTTAAGTCAACCTTTAGCCCAATATCTACCATTGTATTAATTATTCGGATTCGTGGTTGCTGAGAAAAGCAATAAAAAATGCCAAAAAAAACTCAGCACAGCCCAAAACGGCATCTCAACTCGATCCAGGCCGACCGAGCCCAACCCGCCCGAACTGAGCCCGATGGAAGTCGGCCTCAACCAGTTTCTCACCTCTATTCCAGGAGGCAGCCTTGGACTCCCTGCCATGGTGGTAGTTCGATACCGCTCGAAACTGCCCTCGACCGAGCCTTGTACACCCCTAATCAGCACAACAAAAATCACAACCAAAAAGTATCTACAAACCCACCATGGCTAGACATTCTTTCACAAATATATTTTCACAACCTAAACACTTTTTCATAAAAGAATTACCATATCACATATATTAACATTTTTTCATAAAAAAATAAATTATCTCTCTCCACATTTTTACATAAACTCTAATAAAATAAATAAATTCTCAACCACAAAAGTCAATAAATTTCCAACCTAACTTTTTACAAACCATGACAAAAATTCGATAAAATCCTCTCTACCCACAATAAGAAAATTTTATTAGACAGCAACTTTTCTCTATTTTTTGAGTTCGAACATAAGTTTTCACTTTTTACATAAATTTATTAAAATGAAAATTTTAAATCAAACAACAATTCTCAAAATATTTACACAAACTCAAACACTTTCACACAAATTCTAATATCTTTTCATAAAAATAAATTTTATCAAATCATCCATCCCATATCTATTTCCACAAACACCAACATGTTTTCATAGAAAAAAATAAAGAAAACAATAAGGGTTAAATACGCTTTGCATCCCAATGTTTTATTTTTGAGACAAAGAGCTGGCCATTATATTATTTCTCCCAACGATTTGCACCTCAGAGTGGAATTAGATGGTAATCGTTTATACATGTCTCTCACGTGACATCAGTCCCTATTAGATTACCATATCGCCCTTGAATCTCAAACAATATTTGCCTACATATCACCTGAATATGTACAATACTAGCATATCTCTTCAATGACAAACGTTTATTGCCTTGAAATTATCATTTTTGAAGTCCTTATTGAAAAATTCCCCTCTCATTATTTTAGGAATGGCAAGGGCGGTACGATTATTGTCTAAATTTAAGCCTAATTTTAATTCGGGATGCAAATTATTGGGGGAGATAACATAATGAGCTCAATGTCTAAAAAAATATTGAAGCGCAATGTGTCAACACCCCAAACATAAGTGGTGCAAAGTGTATTTAACCAAAAAAAAATTTATCAAAACCTTTTTAAAATATTTCACAATAAAAAAATAATTTACAATCAAACATTCTAAAAGATTTTCATTAACTTTTCACAAGCCCCATTAAAGATTTAGAAACGTCCTTGCACTTCTTAAACCATTAAAAATTAATATTCAAGGACTTGTTGTTCAAAAATAGAATAAAATTTAATACCTTGGTAGGTCATTAGCCCTATAAAAGCTTCATTATTTAATCTCAGGTAGATTTTTTTCGCGGATATTAGTTGACTATTTTTTTCTCTGATGTTATATAATTCCTTTTTCTAATTGTTAAAACTAAAAAACATAAACAAAAAACCATTCGTTGTGAAAAATATCCTATGCTTTGGCCCTTTGGGTTAGGCCAGCCTAGTCTGTACTTTTGGGCTTTTTGAAGAATCCCACAAGAATTAAGGCCCATCACTAATTACTAATTTTTTAGGTTTCAAAATGTAACTTGTAAATGCTAGGCCTCACCAGACTTGCTTTGTGACCTCTCCTTTTACTCTTTTTTTTTTTTTTCTAGGTAAAGGGGTGGGGGAAAGCAGCCAAAGCTGCAGGCACCGGGATTCAAACCCGGAATCAGCCCTTCCTAAAGGGAAGGAGGTGCCACTCGAGCTACGAGCTCGCTGGCGACCTCTCCTTTTACTCTGAGAATAAGATTTTCTACAATGGTGTTTTGACACTTAAAAAAGTTTTCATATTTCAAGTTTTCAAGCGAAATTTTTAATAGATCGATTTTTATGAGTATTTGTGAAAAGTGAAAACCTTTAAGGATGTATTATTGTAGATTGAATTTTATTTGAGTTTGTGAAAAAAATGTAGAAAAAATAATTTAATATTTTTTATAAAAAAATATTGGAAAAATATCACTTTGAACCCTCTAACTACCAATACAATTTCAAATATAAGCTTAAATTACAACTTTTGACACATTCAGCCTACAAACTATCACATTTTATCAACTTGCACCCCTTAAAAAAGATCCAACGATCAAACTCGTGCCACGTGTGTTTTGAATGAGTCACGTGACACAATTTTGACACTTAGATTTTATTTCGTAACACAATTTGATTAATTATGGAAGTTAGAAGGTTCAATGTGTCAATAGTTTAAATCTCTATTTGAAATTACATTTGTAATTGATTTTCTCCAAAAAAAAAATATTAAAAAGCATAGATAGAAATGATCTTAATAGAGCTTTTATAATTTATATATATATTGGAGTTGATATGAAAAGATTTTCTGAAAATTTTGAGATTTTATTATTTTGTGTAAACCAAAAAATTGCCTTAAAAACGGTGAAAATTTCCACAAACCAAACCTTAGGAGACAAACTAAATTTACAATCCTACTGGAACAACTTTTACTTGGTTTTTATTAGTTTACAATTTTTTCTCGGGAAAAACCAATGTTCATCACCAAACTATTTTTGCACCCCATCAAACCACAGGTGCTACACTTGGGGCATGTTCGTTTTCAGAATATTTGTAAGATGTTGAATGTTTTGAGAATTTTAGGTGATGTTAAAGTTTTATTGGAATGCGTGTAGAAGTTGTTAAAAGGGATTATTGTTTGTAAAAAAAGTAATAAATTGTTGTATTGGAATGCGTGTATTTTATGATATTTGGATTATAAATAAAGTAGAATGCAAATTCTGAAAAAATATAGAAAACGAACATGCCCCGGAAAACGCAGTTTATGGTAGTATATTTCAACTTAATTAGTTTACTAATCCTTAGGTTATGACAGAATTCCAAATTGGTCCACCAAAATGGTATCTACACGTGCACATAGAAGCTGGTTTGGGCAAAGAGGTGAACTTCCTACTTATTCTATCAGGTGATTCCAACGCGATTGGAACTTGAGACTTTCGAGTTTACAATTTTGCGCTAGTGCCCTTCGTGATGTGATTACTCGAGTTCTTACCGCCCTTCTTCGGACCTTTTTCTCTTCCAGCTTCCACCAGTGGGAACCGAAAGAAAAAAGAAAACCAAGTAAGGAAAACGTATACGAATGTGTGAGGGGACGTAAAAGAAGCGACGTGACAAAACATCGAGGACCCACTTCCATTACCTTTGTTCCAACTTTCCTTCTTCACCATTACTTTCCTCACAAAGCCTCATCATTTTCCTTTGTTTGGATCCTAAAAAATTGTAGAAAATTTACCTTCCCTGATAATTTTTTTATTGTTAGGATAGTGTAGATTTTATTAATTTTTATAGAATTTTGTAAGACAGTAGTAAAAATTAAAATGATATTTAGTTGAAGATTAATTTTTATTGAAGTTTATGAAAAAGTGTGAGGATGGATGATTTTATAGAGTTTTTTTTTTTAAATGCTGGAATTTTATGGAAAAAAAAACTCGGAGTGAAATTATTTAATGAAGTTTTTCTTAAAATAGTATACCAAAATTAAGCAGATGAAGTATTGAACTTTATGCGGTGTCAATGGCAGGGACAAGAAAGGACAACATAAAAGAAATCCAGAAGATATTTAGTAAAAGAAAATTAACTTAATTTTCCATCTATTTCCCTGCATGTGGTACAAAATGGTTATCAGAATATATATATATCCCATTTCCCATTGAAGAGAACAGTCTAGGGTACATAAATTGAGGTCAATTCTTGTAGTTTACACCAACAAAAAAAAAGGGGGGAGAATCTCAGATTCTGAATCACCACCTAATTAAGGGACATTTTCTGGTCATCTAAAATCAGCTGCTTTCATCACCTATTCTTCATCTTGAGATCATCTCACATTTTGGAGCGTACCCTAATTGCTCAATCTCCCAGCTTAGCTTTGAAGCAACTATTTCATGGCGAGGGAAATATTCCTGCAAAACAGTAATGCAAGCTCTAAATTTACTGAGTAATTGCCACTAAAGTCTTAAGAGACATTATCAAGAAAAGGGTATACATGCTTTGGATCAAAACCTCTTATACATAGGATACATACATTTATATAAAAAAATTACTTTGCATCCTCCCAACTTCTATAATTAATCAAATTGTGCCCTCAAAATAAAATTTGATGGTTGAATTTTTTTTTGGACGCAGATAGATAAAATTTAGTAATTCTAATACTCAATGGGTCAAAGATGTTACTTGGCATTCTTGGCTGAGATTGTTTTAAATAACTGAAAAAACGAAAACGGTAAAAGATGAATTACCTCCAATTTCTTTACCAGTTCCTTTGCCGTAGGTGCAGACACAATAATATGGCGCGCACTTGGGCTGATGAAGCCTTCCTCTACAGCTTTGTCGATGAACGACAGCAAGGAGTTGTAGTATCCATCAACATTCAACAATCCCACCTACAAAATCATCAAGCAAAAGAGACTTTGATCTATTTATGCCCCTTTTGTCCTCCACTTTTTTTTTCCAAAATATAATTCTGTTAATTTTTACCGGTTTATCGTGGATGCCAAGTTGGGCCCAGGTTATCACTTCAAGAAGCTCTTCAAGTGTCCCATACCCACCTTCATATACACGGACAAAAGCAAGTAGTTCGTCATCTACTGAAAGCAAGCAAAAAATAAAACACAAAAAAAAAAAAGTAGTTCGGGAAGATATCTGGACTATGTAGCACATAGAGTAGAATATGTCCAAGTTTGAGGTCGAGGGATCGAGATTCTTTGTAATTTTCTAAACTTTATATAGACAATATTGAATAGTATATGATCTATTTATTGTCTATTTTTCTCTAAATTACGCCATACAATTTAAATAGAAAATTGAGATAGTGATTCCTAGTCAAACTATAAGATTAGGTTATGTCAGAATTACTAATATCTCCTAGTATCTGTGAATTACTAATATGTTTTCTCTAAAGAATGTCTTGTTCTTTCTTTTGATTCTTCTTACTTTTCTTTTCCATCTCTGCCCCTGCCTCATAAATAGGTAAATTTTTTCAGACATTTTTTTTGGGAATTTTGGGGATACCAATCCATTTGGTAGTTTGCGAAGACATTTATTAGGTAATGGCGGTGGGGAAGTGTTGATAAATAATCATGGCAGGATTTAGAGTCTTTTACCAACCGGGTAAGGCAATAAAGGCATCAGACTGCCTAGACATCTCAGCCTTTCTTTGGTGCATGTCTGCTACTGCTTTCACTTCCCCCACTGGTTCTCCAGTTATCTGCAAGCTTGGCAGTGCCAAAGTCAATCCAAGGAAATAAACACCAAAAATGAGCCAGAAAACTAGGAGAGTCGAGTGACAGTCATCCAAATGGTGCGGGAAAGAAAGAGAAGGCAAACAGACAGACGTGAGCCTGATAGTTTTGGTCCAAAACGTTTAACAGAGGAACCGGAGAAATAAAGAAACAGACAAGTGGGTATATGAGAATTGTGGCAGAGGGACAATAT
The DNA here is from genome assembly GCA_963930655.1 of Myrica gale. Classification (NCBI taxonomy): domain Eukaryota; kingdom Viridiplantae; phylum Streptophyta; class Magnoliopsida; order Fagales; family Myricaceae; genus Myrica; species Myrica gale. The sequence continues at coordinate 11,820,314 of OZ005618.1, forward strand.
GGCAGAGAACCCAGATGGCCCCCCCGCCAGGTGGATTGAAGAAGAGAATAAGTTCCTCAAGCCTGATTTGGGAAATCATGACAATCTGAGGACCAATCAGAAAATCCCTCTTAAGATAACAAAGGTGAGGTCCCTTTGTTTAAGATAACAAAGGTGAGGTAGAAATTCATGTCAATGTAGCCACCACAAACTTGAAAAAACCGCACTCAACAAAGGAAATAGATAATGCTCTCTCTCTCTCTAGATGTTTGGGCATTTTCAATTTTCCTTGGTCGCAATAAAATACTTGGAAGACAATATTGTATCAGCAGCAAAAACATACCTCCCTTGGCATAAGCGTCTTAGGAATGACTCTGCAGACAATAATATGACAAACAATATTAATGTGACGAAGCAGAAATAATGTCAACCTAAACCCATTTCTTTGTCTTTTGTTTGCCGTTCCCTTTCATAATTACTTCGTAAAGAAAAAGGAATCTGCTCACCCAATGACATGACGACCACCATTATAGACTGCTTTGGAAATCGAACCCATCAAACCAACGCTTCCTCCTCCATACACCAGGTCAATATTCCTTGAAACCTGTCACAAACCAGACAAGTGTTTTGTAGAAACGGCACGAAAAAAACTCCAAATTCCTTTTATGAAGAAGCCAATTCACAGAGAGCGACAAAGAGAGGCCTAACACAGAACATTAAGCTGCTCCAACAGGAGAGAAGAAAGAAAACGTGACGAAATTCAATATTTATGAAACAGAGTGCTTGTGCTTGTATTTAACTCATGACATCCCATTTTCAAAGAGTACATGGAACGTACATATCTTCCATCTCTGAGATGGGTATGGTTTGAAATGTGGCTCTGTGAAAAGATATTAGGTCTCAAAAGAGCAAGAGCAAGAGCCAGCCCGCGACTGTATTTTCAGGAAAGATATGCTACATAGAACAGAGCTAGAGCAGACGACAACTTCTCAGGAAAAAATCAATTAGGGAAACACAAAAAAAGTGTTGAAAATCAAGAAATCATCGAAACCCCATTTTCAAAATAAAGTGAAAACTACGGTGGGATAGATAATAGACTTGATGCCCTGAAACACATATCATTAGAGAACCAAGCTGAAACTTCAAGAGACATTACCAATTCTCTTCCGAGCTCAATAGCAGCCTCCCTATAAGTGCTCTTCTTTCCAGGACTACTGCCACAGAATACACATATCCTTTTGAACTTTGATTGCTTCAGTTCTCTCTCCCTCTCCATTTCTCTCTCTCTCTCCGTGTGTAGCGAACTGTGCAAATATCTCGTCCCTTCCCTGCCCAAGGTTTGACAATTCGAGAGTGCCTCATGACTGGAGATGCGTTAGTGCATATGTATAACGGCAGCGTCAGCGCAAGTTAGCAGCCACAAATCCATACTCTGTTAACTCCATAACTTTAGGGGGAAATAACTTATAATATTTTTCCTTTTCCTTTTTTTTTTTTGGTTTGGAAGACTAATTTGTAGCCTTGTGGAATTATTCCAAAGGAAAAAGACAAAGGTATATGTTACTGTTAGTGGGAGCTAATAGAACTTTTCCTTCAAATTAACCAATTTTGGATATCCTTATAGCTTTACCCAAAATAGAAATTAATTGCTATCCATTTATGAGAGCTTCTGTGGAACTACAATTACATATGTATAGGAAATATTCCCAAAGGAAAACAACACACTATTAGATCAAATATAGAGTTGGGATTTTTTACCCTAACTTTTTCAAATTATTCTTATCTTTCCTCTTAAATTTTGTTCCATATTGTTTGGATCTTTTTTCGCAGACCCAATAAATTATCCTCGAAAAGAAGTGCATTCAAAATCATTTAACTTTCAATTTATCCAACAAAAAACACAATCTTGAGAGCCCTCATGATATTTGTATTTATTTATGAAAATTCATTTGCACCAAATTTAGAATTTAAAGTATCAAAATCTTTATAAATTATTAGAGTGCAAAATATATTTATTTCTAAAAAAAATCACAATTTAAATTTTTTGAGTTGTTTGGCATCAAGATTGCAACACCCACTACTTCACAAGGCCAATCAATGCATCATGAGACGAACTATATATTCACGTTACCAAAACCTAAGTTGAAATTCATGCCGGAAACAATTTGCAAAGTCAAACTCCTTAACGAGCTTTACCCAATTCCGAGGTTTTTTTGGTTCTTTCCCTTAGCTTACCCACATGTTGGGGCTCATAAAATTGACAATGCTTCACTTGTGCACCCTCAGTTGTCTCTTCAAATTGATCTCAGCGCGTTAAAGTGGGGAGAGCAAGAGCGAGCCCCCTCATTAGTCAACTTTTGGGTTTAGGAGATCAAATAGTGTAGTAGTGTATTCCAATTTGACAATCACTGTTTGCATTCAATTTGGTAAACAATTACTGAAGCCCTACAAGTCGTAGCTAGGGCGGCCTACTGTTTCCTCCCTCGTCTCTGTCAATCACATGTGGTGGGCAAAATTCTGGCTCTTTCCCTTGTTGACAGCTTGTACGTACTAAGCCTCCAACTTGTGTACGTGTATTGTACACTGCCATTTAAGAGTTTAATATTGCATGGATCTGAATATGTACGTATACGATGTTTTCGAGAAACTATGTCACGGTTTATACGTATGTCGCATAGCTTTTCCATTGGATATTCATGTGTACGTACTGATGATCTCGTATACGCAAGTCTCATGATGTGGTTGTCATGTGAGGGGGTGCGTATTACACCTATTGCATGTCCAGGTTAGGGTTTTCAATGAATCCTAAACTTCCATGTACTTGAGAATTACATGGATATTAAAATGTAGAAATATTATATAGTATGTCTTATATTTATGAGGCACAATCAAAGTGTACGTACCCTCAAGCTTCGATTTGTCTGATTACGGCCTCTCAAATTGTAAAAATAATCAACTACGTACCCCGTTCGATTCACCTGCCTCTCATGTGATCTCCCCCTTGTGAACCAACCAAAATACATTTAGAAAAAAAAAGAACCAACCAAAATACCCTCCAAGAAACATTTGAAATCTCAAAACTGTCCGGCTCAACATTTTTTTGGAGATCTTATACAACTAAAAAAATAGTCTTTTAATTTAAAAAATAAATTAATAAATTCAAAATGAAACTATAAGTTTAGTTCTTATCTTTTTACATACAAAATTACTATTTAAATTTTTGTATTCAAGTTTAGCCAATAAATCAGTTTCAATAGATAAAATTACTAAACCATTTAATCTATCTTGTGACATAGTTGTTCGTAAATAATTTTTTATAATCTTTAATTTTGAAAAAAATATTTGCAACTATAACATGTATAGTAAGTAGTATTCTATATACAGTAAATTTGGAAAACAATCTAGTGTAATTTCGAGACTTTTTTTTAAAAACTCAATCATCAAAAGATCTTAATATTTAAGACTAAACAAAATACCCAAAATTTCATTATACAAGATATTGCTTGATCTACAATATAATAAAAATAATCAATTTTGAAAGATTCAACTTGATCATCTTATCATTTTAGACATTGGTGTGTCACATACCGTTAGAAAAATGATGTTAGAATTTAATTTTTTTGAGAACTTAAGTTAAGTTAATTAGCAATAAAGTACGCAGTTGTGTTGCTTCTCAAATGAGAAGAATTTTATTGGGAATGATGCTATTATTTTGAAAAGAGACCTAAAAATTGATAGAGTTAGACTTTTATTAGATGATAGTGCTAGTTAAGTTAAGTTAATTAGCAATAAAGTACGCATTTTTGATGTTGAGTTTTTCTTTCAAATTTCAATTTTGTAAATTAATTTTTAAAAGTTCCTATTTTGTAAGCCTTTATTAAGTTTTAGACATTGGTGTGTCACTATACCGTTAGAAAAATGACATTAGAATCTAATTTTTTGAGAACTTAAGTTAAGTTACTTAGTAATAAAGTAGGCAGTTGTGATGCTTCTCGAATGAGAAGAATTTATCGGGAATGGTGCTATTATTTTGAAAAGAGACGTAAAAATTGATAGAGCAGACTGTTATTAGATGATAGTACTAGTTTCTAGGATGTTGAGTTTTTACTTTAAATTTCAATTTTGTAAATTAATTTTTAAATGTTGCTATTTTGTAAGCCTTTATTAAGTTTTATTTCAAAAAATTAAGACTTCTTTTTTCTTTTTAATTTTAATTTTGCTATAATATAGAGTTCTCATAATTAGGGAGCCTTAGGCGATTACCTCACCTGCCTACCTATCTGAGTTGTCCCTACTGTCTGCCCTATATGTTCATAGCACATTCTCGTGGGCTATACTTCCCTCGATTTGATAGTTATAGTTCAATCCGAATATTCTACAGTGGATGAGAGCCCCTATGATCACGTCTAAGGATATATAGTAGTTTACCTAAGTCGGATTCGATTACTGTCATGGGTGCTACTGTCATGGGCAGTTATGAGCAACGACCCAAATTTAAACTTCACAATCCAATGGTTCTCCAATTGCCACGTCATTTAAATCAAATGACCCACGCCCCGACCTGTTTTTCACCCAGCCCGACCCGTTTGTGAGGATGACCTGCGATTTCACCTATCTTCTTCAAAACATACGCATTTTGAATTGTCCTCACATTTGAACCTTTCTATGTGAAGATTTCGATTTCGTATTTACATTATGTGGCTCGTCATTTATAGGGGTGGGCAAAACTACCGCCGATACCGAAATTTCGCTTCCGGTATCAGTTCCGCCCACATCTCACCGTCTACCGCCCGAAACCGAAGCTAGAGGCAGTAGACTATATAGGAATATAGCAGTACTGGTAATTCCGCCGAAACAGGGAGGAATTACAATATTGGTATTTAAAAAAAAAAACTCAAGACGCACAAACCAAAACTGTGCATTTTGGTCTAGGGTTTTTTTTCAAAACCCCTCCTCCCCCCCGACCATTCAACGAATCTTCTCCTCCCTTTCTCTTTTTCTCTCACGCCACAACTAAGAGCTCTCTGCCTCTCTCTCACCTCAAGTAGCTCTCTTCCTCTCTATTCTCTCGAATTCTCACTGTCTTAGCTCATTGCTCAACTCTCTCTCTAGTCTCTCTCTGTCTCTGGTCGGCATGGTCGTTGTCTCTCACTCTCATTGCTGTCGAAAGGCAAGGTCGATGCCTCAGCTGACTCTGACAGCCTATCTCTTAATCTTTGCCTCTCCCTCTCTCTCTCTCACAGATTCACACTTTCACTCTCACAATCACAAATTCAGAATTTGCTGTTTGTTTTTTTAGTTTTTTTTTTTCAATTTCATTTGTACTATAATCAATTGCTCTTAATTTCATTTCATTTCATTTTAATTAATTAATTTTTTTAGTGCAGGTTACAAGATTGTGAATTTGTGCCCTGTGTGGTCAGTGCATTGCCAGCGAGGTAAAAATTTAATCAGTTATTTAGTTAATTATTTGTTATAGTTCATTAGTTAATTTATAATTTTAGAGTATATATTAGGTTGTCAAACTGTGGAGGATGAACTTGATTGGAGGATTTGTATGGATTGTGTAACTGTGTTGTGAATCTGTTTTGAATTGATGATTATTTAGTATAGTTCATTTGTTAACAGATTTGTATGGGTTGTGTAACTGTGTCATGAATCTGTTTTAATTTGATGATTATTTAGTATAGTTCATTAGTTAACAGATTTGTATTGATTATTTAGTATAGTTCATTAGTTATAATTATTGACGGATTAAATTTTTTAAAAGGTAAAAAATTAAGGGGTTAAAATTTAAACTTTTGAAATCCTAATTATTTAGCAATTTGAATTTTTGGAATCCTAATTATTTAGTAAAAGGGAGTAAACCCCAAAGAATTTTTTTCTTTTAAATTGTACGTGGATTAGTAGATTTATACTCTTCTTCTCCAAAGTTGATACCTATTTTTGTGTGTACCTTTTTGAAAAATTTATATACTTTATAACATTTATAACATACTCTATTTAGATCAAACATTATTCCCCATGAGTGAATATGTTTTAAATCGTATAATTTTTTTTCAAAACTTTATGTTTTCTCATATAGATCCATTTACTTCTTCTACTCCTTCTGATGACTCACCGATATCACACTTCCAAGTAGGCGTCGATGCTTCCTCCCCTATTATTGGTGAGGAACTGACTCTTCAAATTGGGGGTGGTGTTGATGAGATTGATTGGTAATTAGTAATTTAGATTTTAGGGGTGTGTTGTATTTTGTTCTTTATTTACTATGACTATATATAAACAATTATTTTTTGGACTTGGATTTTTTTAATGATGGACATGGTGTTGTGCACATATTTCATAATTTTCAATATTTTGTAAAGTTGATCATTTTGATATGATGATGTTTCATTGTTTTGAAAAATGGAAAGTAATCAATTAGGTGTTATGCTATGCATTAGTTAAATTAGTTTAGTTATTAGTGACCAATCTTTTGTAGTTAGTCATTAAATATTATGGGCATAAATAAAAAGGTCATACAAAACTAACACTACCATAATCATATGATAGTGATGTTTTGATTAAATGACCAACATTTTATTCCATTCAATTCAACTCTCCAAGTTGGATAATCCAACTAGTATTGTTTGTTTTTCTATTTCAGAATGTAAATTTGTATTATTTCTAGACTTTATCTATAAGTTTATTTGTAAATTTGTTATTTGTAATTTTTTTATCATTTTTCTTTCATTAATGAATGTGATTTATTAATTTAATGCAATTCAATTATTATAGAATTGTAATATGTAAATAAATAAAAGAGTATTGGATCCAACATCCAACTAAATTTTGGATCCAATATCCAACATCTTTAAAAACCTAATCGTGCACGCCTAAAAATTAAACTTAAAACCAGATTGTGTAATAAGACAAGAATCAAATCGTCTGATAAGCCCAAAAAAACAAAATTTCGGGCTCAAATCAGGCCCAAATTCGTTAAAATCGACCTCTTGACCTCTTGACTCGAAATCGACCCGGTTCAACCCTAACTGGTGGGGTTACATCGTGGTCGGGGTGGGGTTTTGAAACATGAACCCAAGAAAACTCAAGTTTGTGTTCAACTCTCTAACACGAAACCAAATCATTCAAAAGAACATGGCCCTAACAATTTTAGCTTCTTTTGGGGTCGGGGTCAAGTTTTGAAACATGAACCCAAGAAAAATCACATTCGTGTTCAGGTCTTTTACCCGAAACCAAATCATTCAAAAGAACCTAACCCTGGCGGTTATAACCTTTTTCGGGGTCGAGTTTTGAAATAGGAACCCGAGAAAAATTAGGTTCGTGTGTAGGTTTCTAACCTAAAACTAAAGCATTCAAAGTAACCTGAACCCTACGATTTTAGATTTTTTGGGGCCGGGGTCAGATTTTGAAACAGGAACGCGAAAATATCAGGTACGTGTTCGGGTCTCTAACTCGAAACCAAATCATTCAAAACAACCAGACTTCAACGGTTTTAGCTTTTTTCGGGCTGGGGTCGGGTTTTGAAAAATGAACCCGAGAAAAATCATGTTTATGTTTGGGTCTCTAACCCGAAACTAAGCATTCAAAGGAACCCGACCTCGATGATTTTATCTTTTTTCGGGGTCAGGACGATTTTTGAAACATGAATCCGAGAAAAATCAAGTTCGTGTTCAGGTTTGTAATCCGAAACTAAAGCATTCAAAAGAACTCGACCCTGACAATTTTAGATTTTTTTTTCGGGGTCGGGTTTTGGGTTTTGGTCTCTAACTCGAAACCAAAACATTCAAAGGAACCAGACCCCTTTCTTACTCTCTTAAAAACTCTACTTTATTTTCACATAAGTCAAAAACATTGAAAAATACTTTTAGAAAATATATTTGATGTAACAACCAAACATCGAAAATTAGAATACTTTATTGAAGCATAATGCATTGGAGAATGCTTTATAAAAAAAATTGCTTTACAACGAAACAAACGCACCCTAAAACTGAAAAGGATATAAACTAGAGAGATCTGGGATCAACACTAAGGGCTGAAAGCTGCTTCAGATTCTGAGATCCCCAAATGATTTTAGGGGCACATCGAGGGTCAATAAGAATCGGGTCTATATTTACTTAAAACGGGTCGGGATTTGCTTAAAAAGGGTCAATTTTCTTTTAAATGATGTGACAAAAAACGAACTGTTGGATTGTGAAGATTAATCAATTCTGACCGTTGCTCATAATTGCTCAGCATACAACAGCTCATGACAATAACCGAACCCTACCCATGTCACTCCCTTCCATTTGAAGTTAATTATATCTTTGAACTCTTTAAGTACTCCAGATATACTAATTCTAGCTAGCTTCTAGTGATATTGTTTACAAAGTAAACCAAGCTTAGATTTGTCATACGTTGGCGGTGCCACTTATTTCCTCTCTCTCTTTTCTGCAATTGTGTTACTTATATTTTATATTAATGTAACCAAATAATTTTCACGGAGTGTCCAGTGTCATTGAGAGAGAGATGGAGAGGCTAGTGAGACTATTATTGGGGATGTTTGTTTGCCAAAATATTGGGGAATATTCCCAAAATTTTGGGAATCTTTACTTTATTGAGATTTATTGGGGTTTGTGAAAAGTGAAGTGTGTAGGTGTAAAAGTTAAAAATTTTGGAGTTTGTTTGGTTTGTCCGATTTGTTGAGACCCCAAATATTTGGGGTCTCAGCGTACCAAGGGGATGAATTCGTACGTAAGCAGGAGCACAGAGGGCATATATAGGTCCCCATAAGAATGTCGTACCCAGGGAAGAAAAGAAGGTTTCCAAAAGGGGGAGACGTGGTGGCCGACGACCCATCTCATTTTGCACCCTTAACTGGGCCTCCATCACTAGACAAATTTGTTGTCGGCATAGGAATTGAAACATATCTATTCTTGCTACACAACCAAACAGAATCTCCCCATGTCCTCAGCTTCTTCTATCGATCGGATGGACCAAGCCATTTCTCAAAATAAAGTTTCTGCTGTAATAAATGGTGTTTACACAACATATATGCTAGCGGTACTTGGTGCTTATCCAATTCACCAAGAAAATGCACCAGGAAACAAAAGGTCACTACTCACTGCAATATAACTATATCCTCAGCAGCCTGCATTGTCTGTGTATACGTACACCGTCAGACTACCAGCTACATTATCTTTTCTGCTCAGGCTTCTTGTTTTTACTAGTTGACCCTACACAGTAACATAGACAAGTACACGTTACTGTATTTGGCAACAAGTCTCTAAACTCTGAGTCATGACACATGGTCACTCCTGATGAAACCTTCAACTTAATTAATGAGACCAATACTGCATGTCTGATCTGTCGTGAGTGAAATTTTTTGAATCTTCTTCCTCTTTTGTTTCTTTGTCCAGCATTTTTGAATCTTCATGGGGCAGTCGATAAGGTGAAGTGGGATCAGAGTTCTAACTTCTATCCAATTGCTCCAGTCCTGTATCAGAAAATTTCGGATCTAGTCCTACCAACACCCGACCCAGGGGCGGAACCAAGTCATGGCGAACCAGGGCGGCCGCCAACCAGTCATGGTTGACTCCGCCCAAAATAATTTTTTACATATAATTTTTTTTATTATTTTTTTATAAATAGGTTGGCCTAGGCTCACCATGGTTGAGCCCAAGGCCCAGACCAAAATAAATTTTTACATTTGTTTCCTCTCAGCCATCTTTCTTTGATTTTCTCTCACGCAGCTGAAGCCGGAAAGACATTGTTTCAATTTTTTTAAACCTTCTAAAATTCTATTTGTGTCTCTCTCAAGTCTAAACGTCTCTCTCTCACAAACACACGACAACGACATTAGCGTATTAGTACCAGTTCGACAGTGCCTCTCTCGTTCTCTCTCAAGTCTTAGTGCCACCAGCTACCGTCTATCGCCGCCGTGCTGCACTGCCCAGGTATGGCTTTCAGCCTTTCCCTCCTTTCTTCTCACTTTTCTAAATTTGATTCTCTCTATCCCTCAGGCCTCACTTCTCATGTTTTCTCTGCTCCACCGTGCAGCCACCACCATCCGTCGCGCCACAGACCTCTTGGCTCTTGTCCACTCCTAAGAGGTAATAAAATTATAAATTATGTTGGATTTGATAATTTTGATTTTGAAGGGCTGATCAATGTCCAATTCCTAATATTTTTTTTGGGTGAAATTGTGAATTTAAGTGCATTTTTTGTGAATTAATTTATACTTATATTTTGAAATTGTTCAGTTTATGATTATTTTGTCTTATGAAATTAATTTGAATGAATGTATATATGTATGATTGAGATTTGAGAATTTGAAATTATCTTGAATTATGTTTTGATTCTAAATTTGGGCAAGTTAGGCAGAATTAATTATATATAAAATAGAATTATTGCATTTTAATTTTTCACCAGCATCTTTCTTTTTGTCAATGTCTAGGAATAGTTGCAGGTTCTCTCTTAAATTTTAGATGATTCGGTATACTTGATTGATTTAGCTATATATCTTAGACAACTAATAATTTGGGATAATTATTTGATTATTTGATTGATTTAGCTATATATCTTACAAATGCATTGTCACAAGCTTTACAGTGAAAGGATCAAGATATTGTTAATGCTATGAGTTTGGTTAGAGTTGTGAGGGAACGGTTGCATGAGTTGAGGGAGATAGGATGAGATGAATTTTGAAACAAATAAAAGCATTTTGTCTGAATAATTCTATCAATGTGCCCAATATGGAAGATATTATACCAACTCGAGGTCGTTCGAGGCGTGGAGGGCAAACAATTACTTATTTGCATTATTTTCGTGTGGAAGTGTTTTGTCTGTTTATTGATTTAATTGCTCAAGAAATGAATGATTGTTTCACAGGAGCAAGTACGAAGTTACTTTTTTGAATAACATGTCTTGATCCAAGGGACTCATTCTCAACATTTGACCTTGATAAATTATGTCATATTGCTGAGTTTTTATCTACAAGATTTCTCAACAACTGAGAATTTGTTTCTTATAGATCAGCTTGACACTTACATTAGAGATGTTAGATTGCATGATGTTTTTTTTGGGCTTCAAGATATTGGAGGTCTTGCTGTGAAGATGGTTAAGACCAGAAATAATATTTTGTATCCACTAGTTAATCAGCTTATTGAGTTGACATTGATCTTCCAGTCGCGACTGCAACTGTTGAGAGTGTTCTCTGCGATGAAGATTATAAAGATTGATTTGCGTAATAGGATGAAAGATGACTGGATGAATGATTGCATGATAGTGTATATTGAGCGAAATTTTTTTGAAACTATAGAGAACGAAGTTGTTTTGTAACATTTTTAGAAGATACAGAAACGTAGGATCCAATTGCCCCCTTTTAGGCTAATACATAATACGATATGTGTATTTCAATATTTTTAGTAATTTTAGTCTTTAATTTTTGATATTGTAATTCTAAGACAATTTTTAATATTAAATATTTTTAAAAAAATTACTCATTTTACTCTAAAAATTTATCATAATTAACTTCTAATCCTGATTCGACCTTCCCTTTTATTACCTTCTCTCTCCAATGCACCGCTGCTTGATCTCCCACTCCCATAACATTCTGCATAACCGTATTTTCCTCAGAGGTCAAATGGGTAAATTTATAAATATGGATCGGATAATTAATTTACTGAGAAATGATCAAGGATGGAAAGGATGAAGGATTGATGGGCTGCCTTGTTAATCGACACGTGCAGTACCCTCCCCACCCATACAAGTTATAATGGAAAGATGCCTGTGCCACTGTCAGACTCAGACCATTAGTCGGCAACAAAATCATATTGGCTGCACGTGTAGCCCCAATACTGGTGGCTTTTCCATTTCGAGGGTCACTATCATACGACACCCCCTTTGAAATGAAATCGTAGCAAAGTTTGCTTCTTATCCAAACGCAGACAAGATGGGTCTATATCCTGTAGCTAGTAGCCCTTCCACAGAAGATCATGGTGGTGTTTGTTCGTGGAAATTTTACAGAATATTCTCGAAATTTTGGAAATCTTTACTTTATTGAGATTTATTGAGGTTTGTGAAAATAGAGTGTGTATGTATAAAATGTAAAAATTTTGAAGTGTATTTGTTTTGTTAAAAATTTCGGAACTCCAAATTTTTGAAAAACAAACATCACCCATATATATCACGAACTTTGAGCTACAAAGAGGTAATTAATGACCGAAAGAATCAGAAATCTTTTGCACTACTTTTATGGCCCGGACGGAAAAATGCAATCAATTTTTTTGGTTTAAAAAAAAGTTTCAAAAAGAAGGTTGAAAAATGGTTAAGGTCCTTAGCACAGTTTAAGTTATAAAACCTAATTAGCTGAGGGAAGAACTAGTGCATGCTAGAGCCTAGAGAGAGGAAATAGTTTGGTCAAATATGGTTGCTGAATATCAATATAGTATTAGTAATATTACAACCCATGATTAGCATTCTTTTTAGTTGATAGAAGTGAGTTTGATACGTTTCTTTTGTCTTTATGTGTAAAAGGGTAAAGGGGTTATTGGTTGCAAATCCAATGAGAATATTAATGGTGTGATTACGTTGACAGAAAACATGATTGGGTTCCGCTTTTAAAATGGTGGGATTCCTACTCAGATATAACTGATCCACTTCTTTCACCCCCCACTATCCATGCTTCCCAAATTATGATAGGGCCGGGGCATGTCTTTTGATTATTGCCAATTTTTTCTTAGTCCACTTAAGGAACATTTACAAACTCATATGATCACTTTTTGTCCCTATTACTAGGGGCACCTTAATTAGTACCTCATGAGGTCCCGACCCGAATTCATTCTTTCACCTTTTTAATCAATATACCACCTCATGATCTCTGACGTATTATTGTCTGTGTTTCTTTGCATCCCTACTGGCATGACATCTTGGGATTTTGAACCCGTTTTGTTCTTTTTTATCTGAAGTTTCCTTCAGGAGAATAATCATGGCGATAGGATGGCTTATCCGATCCGCCTTTCCATAACCATTTCCAAACCCCAGAGATCCACTGGATTGCTGTTATTGTTTTTTTTGAAGTGCATAAAAACATCCTTGAAAAGAGTTTTTTGGCGATATCCGCTATCACGTCCTTAATTAATTAGTTCGAAAGAAAATGATTGGCCATGTATTATTAATGTAGTAAGCATGAGGCAGTTTGCTCTATTATATGTATACAATAACGTATCTTAGTCTTATAGAATGCATAATGATAGACTAGCTCTCGTGGGAAACTAATTAAAGTTGTGCTAAAGTATTTTTTTTTTATTTTTTTTAAGTTTTCCAAAAAATAAACTTCAAATCTGGCATGTTAAATATTGTTGAAAGAGATGAAAAATAAAAAGGTTACCAAAATGTGCTTTGGAAGAAGATCACCGTGGAAATAATGGGAATATCAATGAAGTTAAACCCTAAATAAGGAGACGCAATTGAGAAGAATAGAAAGAACCCCTAGCAATATTTGGCTGGTCCGGAAGCAACTAAAAGATTAATATATATGCTAGAAATGGCATACTTAAACCATAGAGATCATATTGTTCAGCTTATTTCATTACTTTGGGAGGGGAATCGTCAAAAGGATAATGATGCATTATCAACTGCATATAGTCAAAGGTGAAACGAATGAGAAGTGGGTTAACTTCATAACTATTTAGAAAAATATCATTTTCACCCCCGAAGTATGGGTAAATGTTATTTTGAATCCTTAAACTATCAATTTTCATTGCAATATATATTGAACTGCTAAACTATCACAATTTATCAATATTCATCCTGTCATATATATATATATATATATGGGATCCAATATTTGTAGATGTTATGTCACGAAACCTACTTTTTGTACATTGCAACTATAAAATCTTTTTAGACTAAGAACATTGATGGATTTGGGTAGTTTGGAGGTTAAAAGTGATGAAATTTGTAATTGAGACCGATAAATTAAAGATACTTTAGTGATAGATTTGAGGGTCAGATTTGAAGATTCCCTTAACGGTTTATTGTTGTACCATAAGTAATTAATTAAGAAAAATGCTTGCGAGTTACAGAATCCCAATAAAATTGTATCATGGTCAAGTGAATAAAAAAAGACTTGTGCAGGACTTGCCTTTTCATGAATAGGGTAGGCCAGCATCTCTTTCATATATAATTTTATAGGTTAAAAGAGATGGACCGATCAATGGGTTAATCCAAAGGAGCTTAATTAGTTGTAGGCTACTTTTGGCCGGGATCAAGACGGTGCAACATATATAACCAAATGGTCTTTTAATCAATGCTTTTCATGAGGATATTGACCCAAAAGAGACCTTGAAAAAACGGACATTTTCCGTATTGAAGAGTGTTCAAACTAGCTTTAACAAAGACGATCATAGTACACATTGGTAAAAAGCTTAAATTCGTTTGGAATATTACGAGGATGGGTCGACAAAAGTCGCCCGCCATACTTTGTTGATGTCAATGGAATGTGGATCGTGGTTGATTAGTTTGCAGCTTTCGCTAAAATTTGCGGGAAAAAGGCTTTCACTTTTTTACACACCACCATTCAAAAGTGTAGCAGTAATGCCTGCTTTCTTGACTAGATTTTCGTCCAAGGTAGAAGCCGTAGCTATCATGCGGAGGAGTCGAAAATTGTAATGTTTCATGCCGGCCAGCCTTGTGCCGTCACTTGGTATGATGGCATTTCCACACCCATCATTAGTTCTTCCCCTTTCCAACACATCTTACAAGATCCACTATGCTCAGTTCCCTGCATTTTCTTCAAATTTCAGTTTGATTTGATTTTAACAAGTGGGGGGGGGGACGGATCATGTGTAAAACAATTCAATATATACTATTTAAAAAAAAATTAGTAGAGATTATGAATAGAATCTAATTATGAATATTTTTCTATATTTTCTGAAGTTTCATAGAATTTATTAAAAACATTCACTTTGCGACCGTCGTATATATATATAGCGTTCTTTAAAAAAAAAGATTTGTTAAAGAATTCAATGTTTGCAGTTCTTCCCTCCCTCCATGAGACTTGGGGGCAGGCAATATTGTCAACTCCAGTAGTGGAGTTACCATTTAATCATGTGTTAGTGCTAGGATTAAGTGTTGGTAAAATTTTTGTGTCAAAAGTTAGTTTAATCAAGTTGTAGTCTTGTGAATCAAGTTCTAGGTTGAAGATGACGATTAGAGAGTTGGTGCTTGCTTGGCCCTTGCTTGTCGCTCGAGCCAGATAGTCACAAATTAAAAGTCTTGCTCGACTGTTGCTCACCTGTTCGCTTTAGCACAGAGAGACTTGCTAGACTGTTGCTTGCTTGCCTGATACCTCGAGCTATTCCTTCCCACAAACTTTTGTTATCCAGATGCTCACAGGCTGCTCAAGCGAGTAACATTCAAATTTCCTGTGGAACTAAACCTCCTCGAATGGTGTTCCACTGTTTATCTGTTTCTTTTGCTTTGTTTCTTTCTTGTTTTCTGTTGGGTTGTCTAGTTATGTAATTGGTCTGTGTTGGTTTATTTTCCAGTTGGTCGTCGATGTAATGTGTTCTAGTTTCATATATATGATGTATCTTTCAACAAAAAAAAAAGACATTCAAATTTCTTATCCTTTTAGAAAGCTACTCGAGCTCAATTCATGGAAAGCTATATATTATAACTTTATGTGATCGAGATCTAACCCGAGAGAGACACAATTACACTTCCTATATGCCTTCATTGTGAGAGAAAATCCTAATTCAAGATCATTCAGATCTAAATCTCTAGATCCTCTCTCATTCAACCACCAAAAATGAATTGTAGAGAAGTTAGGCAGCTAGATCTACTGCTGGGTGTAGGTCTGAGTGGATCACTCCGATTGTTACAAATGGAGATGTCGTAGTCTGCATGGTTTTACTATGTCTGAATCACCGATGGTAAGTTTGTTCTTTTAATTATTAAACAAAAATTTCGTTTCTTGTGTAATTGATAATAGTACTTTTCACATTTTTATTTTGTTTATTTTCTTTTTAATTAGTATTTAGATTTAGAAGCCATAATCTTTAAACATGTTCAGATATATTCATGTTTGATTTTAAAATTGGGACATACACATATCCACCCTCTCTAAGTGTTAACAGGGTTTATATTAGGGTTTTTCAATTCGAGAAAAATACTAGCACAATGTTGATAAATATTTCACCTGAAACTTAATCCGGTTCACCAATTATACCCGCCGCGCGAAGTGCTGCAGGGAAATATAATTGTGTTTTTTTAGGTACGAAGAAAATCTTGTGTGCAGATAATAAGAATATCAATGCATCAATATTTATACGATTGCACTGCACAGACATGTATATAAGTAATTTTATAATTACTATTACCTAGTCTGCGAATTAAATAAAAAATTATGTTGAAAGTAGTCGAGTCAGATAAATAATGCATGTCTTATAGAATTACTGATAGACGTGTATATAAGTAATTTTATAATTACTATTACCTAGTCTGCGAATTAAATAAAAAATTATATTGAAAGTAGTCGAGTCAGATAAATAATGCATGTCTTATAGAATTACTGATAGACGTGAAATATTTGCATTATTTGAACTAAAAGCAGGTCAAGAATTACTCGAGAAAAGCATGTAACGTCACGGCCAAAGGTGTTGTTCTTGTCAACTTTTTTGACGAACAGTTTTCGTACGTGAAAGTCGTGGGACAAAATGTGACCACCGACTTCCCATTTGTCCTTTGAGAGAGTGTATGTCACGTTATTTTCTGCGCTGAGCCTGGTCACTTTAGTCAATTTCCACAAAACGGACAATTGGGGCTCGACCATATTAATTCCAGATCCATTAATAGAAGAATAATCGAGATTGGAGAAGGAAAGTCCAATGCGCAATTTGATCAATAACTCATGGGGCTTTTTGAGAATCTTGCATGTGAGCCTCTCGCTTCCGCCCAACATAGTACGTACTACAATGTGAAAGCTCGTGAGAACCATGGGAAGCTCAGTAGTGGTAGAGCCATGATTAAAATTTAAAGAGATCAAAATTTAAAGGCGAAATGATAAGAATTTTTTTCCTTTGTAATGCAAAAAATTGTCTTAGAGTTACAATATCGAAAATTAAAGACTAAAAGCATTAAAAATATTAGAATACATGTACTGTATGTACTGAAACTAAGAGGTGACAATTGCATCATACGATTTTACATCTTCTGAAAATGTTGCAAAATTCGTTCTCAATAGTTTTAAAAACTTTTTACTTGATGTACACTAGCATGCAATATTCATTCATCCAGTCATCTCTCTTCCTATTACTCAAATCACTCTTGCTGATCTTCATCGCAAAAAATATTCTTTCAACGGTTATAGTCGCAATTGGTAAGACTAATGTCAATTCAATAAGACGTAGAGTGAATCTAGTTTAACAAAAGCTCTAAGAGAGACTATTCAAATTAATTTTCCATGCCCTTCAGAGCATACATTTTGCAACTACAACCAGATCTCAGAGTTTTTGTTGAACTTCCATGCTCAAATGGCCATACTAGCTTAATCACCCATGCGTCTTTCTATCATATCCTCCGCGGTTCAGTTTGTTGGATCTTTAGAAAAGTTGAACTTTGTGGAGCTGGAGGTCTTAACATCAAACCTCCGGCCTTGGGCCCAAATGCATTTTTGCGAGGTTGTGATGACGGTATAATCCCAAATTGATTGTTAATCTGAATATTTTACCGTGAGTGAGAACATTTATTATCACACCCAATAAGACTGGTTATGCTGAGTCACCCTTCCACCGTTTCTTTATGCCTTAAGGTGCAATATAGCAAAGACAAGTTGGAGTGCATGAAATTTGGAGTTGCTTCGTCTTCTTTAATGGGATCTAAAACCAGAAAAGACAAAAATAAAAATAAAAATAAAAATTGGCAATATACTACAAACAACGACAAGAGTATCAATGATAAAAGCTGAGGCTTTGCTGGATGGTGAAGGAAATGGACTTCACAAATAGACAAAAGAGGAATTATCTTGTCTAATTGGTTGTAGGTGGAACAACCACGCATAATGAAACGTGGATTGGGGGCCATTAGAGGCCTGGACCTATAGGGGTGGGCCCATGTTAATTTATGAAAAAAATACATATTTTTTTTCTTTTTCTGGGCGGTGCAATGGGTGGCGGCCGTCCTGGTCCGCCACCCCTTGCATCCACCACTGAAGCTTGGAAGAGATCATGCTTTGATGCCTAAGTTAGCATGTAAAAAAAATTCGGGAGAATGCTTTGAGTGCATACCTTTCCCTATTTGAAAATCTGCTAATGTTGTGTTTGAGAAGTAAAATTTTAGGTATTGGGTTAATGAAAAAGTGAGGAGAGAGAGTGTTTTGTAATGATGATAAAATTTTAGGTGAGTAAAATTTTGTTACCCAAAGGGACATGATCTTTAGCGTATCGTTCAGAGTGCAAGGAGACACAACTCTTGGTATTTCTCTTTATCGTGCTTGGGAAGTTATCGTTTCTGTCTTTTGAGGTTGTGAAAGGATCCCCAGTGACAAGTTGGGCGGCAAAAGCCATGTGTTGGAGGATAGGTGCCGAGATGAGGCACCAAGGACACACATGGGCACTCATGACACGCCCACAGCGCGCGCAGCGACAGCACCACAGCCATGCCATGGCATCATCACGCGCGCGCGCAAGCTAGGCGCCCCAGCGCCCCTGACAAGGCATGGCGCCTCACCAACGCCCATGCCTGGCATGCCAGCCAGCTGGCCACAGACATGCCATGACAGCCCATGGCCTTGCCATGACACGGCGCAGCAGCAAGTCCTTGGCCACCAGCCAAGTCAAGCAGCAGCGAGCAAGCAGACAAAGGAGTGCCATGGCACAGGATGGCCACCACCAGCAGCCACCACCAGTGGCGGAGCACCACCACCCCTACCGGTACTTGGTGGGGAATGGAAGAGGAAGGTCCCAGGACCCGGAGGAGCATCACCACCCATGGTGGTGCAAGCGTCGGCGGCGCCACCGTGGACGGCGGCGGACGACGGCGAGATCCCAACAATCAGGGAGGTATCTTAGAGATTGCTTTCCTTAACTGTTGAGATTTAATAAATCATATCTTCTAGATTTAGGGATCCTTTCCTAAACTCTAGAAGATTCCTTTCCTTTATGTTCTTGTTATATTAGGCATGTAATATCAAATCTGCTTGATTCAAGGGATTTGATTTAGATTTGATTTGATGTTGATTTGATTTGATTGAGTCCATTAGGGTTTGTAAGCTCCTAAGGATGTCTATATAAACATCCTTAGGAGCATTAGAGGAGTCATTCAGAGAGTAGAGAGAATAGTAGAGCCTTAGTGCTTTTGGGGTGGGATTTGGCCGAGCATAGGCAAGTATATGCTAAGTCGGTTTCAAGGCTAATAACCTTGTTACTTGGGATTCATTCTAGGCTAATAACCTAGATTGGGTACCCGTTCTTGGGCTAATTAACCCTTGATCGGGATTGTTCTTTGTTCTTGTGGTCTTTGGGCTAATTAACCCTTAGCCACGTTCTTCGTGTTCTTCAATAAAGATCTCGATTATTCTCCATTTTGAGTGTTAGATCCTATATAACAGCTCGTGTGTTACAGATAACGGTTTAGGAGGATCGATTGGGGTGATCGTGTTCGAATCACTTGGCGGGAGTTGGCATTGTTATGGCGGCCTAGACCGGGGTCCCTAACAGGTTGTCCGTTAACGAGATCGATTTTGGGTCTTTTCGAGATAGAGGACCTACCATGGTGCTATGTACAATGACAGGTCAACTTGTCCTCGCTAGTTAATAGATGTTTTTTTTTTATTAAATGTCTTTTTGATATTTTTTGTATTGAGGTGAATAGCAAAAAATATTTCAATCTTCAATAAAATTTTCTATCTAATTATTGATTTTAATTTCTATGAAAAACAACACAAAAATTCATAAACATGGTGTTTGGGTAAGTAAAATTTTAGGGCAAAATTTTAGTAGCGGTTTAAGCTAAAATTTTATGTAGCCAAACACCATGAAAAACTCATTTTACAAAAACTTTCTATCCAAACATACTTTTTTACTCTTATATTCTGAAGGGAATAATTTCAATTTTTTTTCTTTATAACCATCATTTCTGTGGACTCCATTCTCACAAATACCTAAAAAAATTATATCTATTTGTTTTTAATTATTATAGAAAAACGTTTTCAAAACCAAACTGACCACAGTAAACAAAAAAAATCCAGACCTGACCTTATTAAGCGACTGTCGTTCACGTGAAACGGCCTCTAGGAGGTAATTTTTTTTGTCGTTAGCATTAATTAGTCTAACTCCAGAACACAATTAATATTTATAGTTTGACTTCAATAAACAGATATATATAACAGCACCGTTCGGGCAGTTCGGTAGGAAAACAAAAGTTAGATCGAATTTGGATTGGATGATTAGCCATGTTCGTGACATCTTCTGGTTAACCACCCCTTTCGTTTACCCAAATTTTATATTCTTTTTCCGTCCCCTAACATCTGCGCTAAAATCTTAAAGATTTGTCCTAATGAATGTGGCTAGAGGTAGGAGTCGTTTCATTTGTCTCGGTCTACCAACCTGACTGACGGTGTCTATTTGTCTGAAAGCTGTGCCAAGCGTCAAGTCATGACATAAAACGGTGCCTTCAGTTTTAGGCGTAAATATTTGAAGATCTAGAATGTGACCTCATTGAAGGCATTTTCCAACAAGACGAGGGAGATCTGTCTTAATACAACTAATGTCTTGCTCCTAACCACCAAACACGGAACATGAACATATTAGACTACTACAACCATACAGACGTTATTTTGTTACTCGTAAGCCTTGAGGGTCAACTTTGAAAATCATTAAACCACATCACGTAACAAACCCACATGAAGCTTGAAGATTCACCCTGAAGAAACGACTTGTCAAGTGAAAATATCTCAAATATTTCCTAACCAATGTAAGACTGTTACATATTAAGTGATTCAAATAGGGTTAAAAACTAAAGGACCATTTTGTGGGAAATTGGAAGGATAATTTGGTTTCATCCGGCACTGATTTAGTTATATAAGATAAGTTGCACATTGTGGATTATCAATTCTTTAACCAGGGGTAGTGCTTCTACATATCAACCTCTACACAAACAGACACGTTCCGCTAAATGATGTGGATCATACAAAAAAAAGAAACAACTTCCACAAATCAACTATAATTTCTTCCGATGCACTGCCCAAATTTAAAAGGAACAGATATGCTCGAAATTCGAAGGAATAGAAATTCGAATGTGTACACAAACCAGACTACGAAACAAGGAAGTTTTCACAACAAACCTGCGAACTATCTATTTCATTCATTTCAATTTTCTTTTTCTTTTTACGTTTTTTTGGGGTTTCTTTTTTTTTTTGGGGGGGGGGGGAGAATTGAAAACAGCTAAATCTGCGAACTTTGTATTGCAGGAAAAATGGAAAAGAAAAATCTTCCTATTCTTGTGAAGTGGTAGTGGCTTCTTTCAAACATGACCTCATGATCTTTGCAAGCTTTGAACAAGCATCTAGGCATAGCTGCATCCCCTGCTTCAAAACCAATATTACTACAGTGAGACCTATACAAATATCTATTCAATCTAATTATGACTATTCTATGCATCCACCAACATATTCACAATTACGGGGAGATTACCAATTGTGTGCCGAAACTACTTGGAGGTAAAAATAAAGCATTACATAATTTTGCCAGAGATTATTCCAGTTGACTGACATACCTCGTTAATTTTTGGTGTAGACCATTCCCCTGTAACAGTAAGCTGAGTGACCTCATAACGAGACGGCATAAATGTAACCATTAAGCTTCCATCTTGGTAGCTTTCCTCTTCCAAAATTGGATCAATGACAAGGTTCTTACCAAGACAAGACTAGGCAAACAAAGATTGAACACTATTGTGTGAATATTAACGTAACAGGGATCAATATATTCATAAATTTAGAGCCTGAAACTTATTCAATTGTGATATAGGTTTTTCGCCAAATCTCATGGTTAGTAGTCGCATAAGGGTGGAAGTATATTTGGAGTTGAGACTTCACAAATACTATAGGAGGAAACAACTATAATCTAAATATGTTACTACTAACCAACTAATGTTCTATGAAAAATGGAATTAAGCAAACAAATAGGTAAAATAAATCTTCGAAACATGGACAAAGGTATTAGTTTCTGTGCCAATAAGTTTTCGCCATTTTCAACTATTAATTGTAGAATGTAGCGGAGGTCTCTGGGTGAGACGCATACCAAAGAAACTGAGGCAACAAGGTCATACATCAAAATCCCAGCATCTGCTAGGGCAAGACTTGCACATGATATTACGACGGGAAGATCACCTGTAGTAAACATATGTGAACTCAGAAAAACACAGTTTGATATTATAATGCAATCAAAGACGTTGGTGCAACCTATGTTTCTCAACTAAAGAAGGTCACCAAGATGATACATTTGGTTAACTACATTCAGGCGCTAAAAAAGGATCTATGACAGGTCTTATGTACGCACTCAAACTTGATAAAACCATCGATATACCACAGTGCCTATATTTCTAAAAGTGACATCTTAACTCTTCATAGGGAAGAATTTCTCAGCAATTACACCATATCAAGGGAAATCATTATCCTATATGCCCATTATGTAGGGCCTGATTATCCACAATAATTATCTCATCTAAATAACAAGGATATAGTTGTAGCCAGAATGCATCAAATGATTACCAAAATATAGTCAAGACAATACAACTAATTATACACGTATGTGAATAAATATGGTAAGTCCCTCGATCCAGAAAGTGTGCCACTATCGACACCTTCTACCCATACATGTGTGCCAATATACATATACCTTTAGATGTAATACCCCCAGACCCATATAGAGAGGGAAAGGAGAAAGAATGATAAAAGAATGGTCTAAAGTCAAGTCTTATATTGGGTTCTTTACTGTGTAGTGCTTTATAATGAGTCGAAGGAGCTTCAAAAAGTAACATTGACTACTCTTTTTGAAGTCAAACCATAGGTGTGGCTAGTGCCTTCCTCGTGTTGTTATGCTACAAGTATTGCATATATATATACAAATATAAATGCGAATGAATATGTGTATATATATGCAGATGCGACTCCATCTGTTGTCAAAAACTTGTTTGGACCAGAAGTCAGAATTTACTAAGTGGTGAGATATGACAAGTGGAAGCCTTGGTTGGCGACCATGGACTGCGGCACAGTATAGATTCACTAATCAAAACCAAAACCATGATACACACAACTGACTACAATTTTTTACTCTGGGAAGTGATATTATCATTAGTTTAATATGCATACTTACTGCCACCAGATTCCAGCACCAATGCAAAAACATCTACTGTTGTCTTGGGGAACGTTTCCAAAATCACTGCACCCACCAAAGCTTTATGAAGCATTGACGAAAACTCTTTGTGGTCTGATCCCTAATGGAAGGAGTTGAAATTACTGTAATGTTTAGAATGACGGAAAGAAAGACACTTAAGGTCACCATGGAACATCCAGCATACCTGGGAACGGACAGGGGTTGCAAAAGTTGTATAGCTGACATTACAGTTTAGCCGGCCGACGTCACTGTACATCATTGCTTTCTTACTTTCTCTTGGCCCAAATCTGAACCAACAAAACAAGATCCAAAGTCAAACAAATTAACTTGTATCTAGATATGCACCCAACTGATCATTGCAATGATTGGTACAATGCAAATTAACTAGAATAAACAAATAGACATTAATCAAAGAGAAACACTCTGAATAATTAGAAAAAAATAGAAAAAAAGAAAATCAATCCATTTAAGAATTCCATTTTAAAGAAAAGGAAGGTATCAGGGAAACCAAGAGTTGTGAGGTAAGAAAATACTCACACAGACACAATGACCTTGGTATTTCCAAACTCTGCGTAAGCAGATCCCGAAGCAGCATTCATAGCACCAGTCCTAATGACTGCAAGCCACAAAAAACTTGTTATTCTTCTGTGTCAGCTGTAATTTAGCAATACAATGAAGACTATATGACACTTAAAGCATACAACGGTTCTAAGAATTCCCAAATGAATTTTAAATCCATATAAGCTTCAACTTTCTGAACTCTCTTATTTGCTCAAGTTCTGACAAAAATTATGCCAGAATTGAATTAGATGGCTGGATAACTATGTCCATTAAGTAGAAAACGAACTCTTTCGGTATTTTAGGAAAACGTTCTTTTAGGAAATACAAATTACATGATTCAACACCCATGCCAAGTTAACACAGGAAAACCTGAAAAACATCAGTCCATGATAAGCTTATCCTACCTGATGCACACTAGTCCTTTCCCCCGATAAGTTTGTCCCCCATAAAAGATCCAACTTTCTATAGAATGGTACACTAATGCCTTATCTTGCAAGCGGAAAAGGTATAGATAGTAAAACTACGCTCCATAAAGAGTCGAGCAAAATCATTAAAATAATGTAGACCACTAACTTCTCAACAAAACAAAAGGCATATTGTAAAAGTCATATATTTGTGCCCATTAGCTTCCAAGCAGAAATATATTGGGGACATCCTAAAATGGAATAGTAGACAATCGATATGGGACTGAGCAAGTATGTTACTAACAGAAAGCACTTGGGAAGACTAAAAAGTACATAGCTACACCAAAAGAACGTAGTCAATTACTTAGAGATTATACAGCTATACTGCAGTATCCTTAAGTGAGAATGTATTGGACAGTGTGAAGTACTCGCACAACCCTTGTACTACGCAAAACTTAAACCCTCCAACTTTTCGACAATAATGCGACCTAGTCAATAAAATCTAGCCCATCCAGGAAACATATGTTAAGACTAGCTGCCAGTGAACCATTTAATCACTGTTTCCAACCAAAAGTGAGAGCCAGTGATATTCAGAAATAAGAATGGAATCTAGCACCAAAAGAAGGGACAGAATATATTTACCCAGAAAAAAGAAAAGAATAACTAGAACCAGAGAACAACAGTGGAAGCAGAACAAAGCCATCTGTTAGAATGACATGTAGAGGAATACCTAAGTGTCTCTTCAAAGCTATCTTCCATGATCATGCACAATTCATTAGTTAACTTAACTCTTTCCTCTTGTTTGTTTAGCCTCTCCTTAAATCCAGAGGAAGATAAATTCAGGTTCCTGTTCAAGTTTAGCCTCTCCTTAACAGATTCTTCGAACCTTAGCAAGCAAAGACTAAAAACAACATGCAGGACCCCTCTTACAACAACTCCTCTCTTATTGACCACTCAACGAATCAAAATGATACGAAATATGCTAGAGATTACGAAAAAACATCAGCACCCCACTTGATCAGAAACCACAGGAAACCAACGATGTATTTATGCATAACATTAATCCGATAAAGCAAAAAACAGGTTGAAAATGAAAAGTACAACAGAATAATTTAACCAAACAACAGGTTAAAAAATTATAAACCGTGATAACAAAATAGAACTTTCAGAAAGGAGAAAAAAAAGCTTCAACAATCTGTGGCTAGCTTTATTTAGAAATGGCATAGAGCGGCATGAATCACAGCCAACCACTGTAAAGCATGTACTTCCTATCCCCACTAACCTTAAAACATAGCTGCACCCCGCAAAGCACAGTCCTTTTCATCCACTAAGAAACTTAACCATGAAAACCTTTGAAAATCACTCATTTTTTTATTTTCACTTTGCAACGCTCTCGCGAAATAAATCGATAAACCAAATAAATCTCACCAAAAGCCACATTGACCATAGATAAAGAGAAAAACCTATATATCCATCATAATCAGAGCATCCACAAGCTTAGCCAACCCACAGTAGAAATCCCACAACAATCATAGTTAACAACTTAGAAGCAAACGTTAGGATAGAGAACACAGAACTGAAACTACAAAAGAAGGAAAAAAGAATACAGGCGGGCCGGCATTGGTGGAAACCGCGACCATCGGGTCGGACCCAATCGGTATCGCAGTCGTTGAAAATGGGCGGTCGGCTTTTCTGGGCCTTCAAAGATGGCGAGTAGGATGTCTGATTCGTTCCAGGTCTCCCGGCCATCTTCGCAACGTCGTCTTCTTAGATATCCGAAGCTGTGTTTTTGTACGCAGAGCAGAGCTAGTTGGGGTGTTTATGGCTGTGCAAGCCTGTTTTTTTAATATATTTACATAGGGTTTGACATTTAAAATTTTAATAAATATTTTTTTAATATATTTAAATAGAGTTTGATATTTTTAATTTTAATAATATTTTATCAAAATTTTATTTTTATTAAACACACTTTAAAATTTTTACTTTTATTTCTATTACTCCTGGGTCAATTTTAATAACACTTCCATTTTAACATGACACGAAATTTTAAAATCAAACAAATTGTAGTGATTAAGAAAAAAAATTAATATATATATTTTGTTATAAAAAAAGTAAAAGTCTATGCGTCAATGTAGTCATAATAAGGGATGTGTTTCAAATTTTTAAATAGTTCAGACAGGGCTTGAAGAGTCCATGGCTGATCCCATTCTTTTGATGATATAATCCTACGAATGGTAAATTTTGAAAAACCAACATTCATAGGATCATATTTACATTGTGTTTGTTCAATTTCAACAGATTTTGTATCAAGTAATATATGCTGATAAAAACTTGAGTAAATATTGGATTGCGAGGAACAAAGTTCCATCCAGGGGTAATATTTGTGAAGCAACCTGATATGGATTACTCAGTGTCTGATATGGATCTTCAATGTGACAAAATGACGAATGTAAGTTTTGACAACGATATTGTCCTTGGTGTTCACAGGAGAAGAGGAAGATGATGTAGATGATATTTTCTGACTCTAGGCAGATGTCATAGGAGGAAGAGGAGGAGGAGCTCTAGGACCTGATATAGTAGGTATTTGTCCTAAAATAGTAAATTGATTAGTTAAAGGAATAGATCCTGGACGGGGTCTAGGAGTAGTACCACTATAAACAAAAGGAGGTAAAAGAGAAAAATTAGTAGAGGAGGAAAATTAGTAGAGGATTGATCGAAAGAAGATTTTTTTACTCATTTTCCATGTAAGAATTCACGAGTTAAAAAATCAGGGAGATAATTATTAGAACCTTTGATATGTTCAACATCAAATTCAAAAACAACAAGTATAGCTTGCTATCGGGCAAATAGATGTTTTGTAGCAAGATTTTTGACATCTTTTTCAAGAATATCTTTGGCAGCTTTACATTCAATACGAATTAAAAACTTTTGATTAAGAAGATCATCTTGAAATTTAGAGACACAAAGAATGATTGCAAGCACTTCTTGTTTGATAGTACTATATTTTTGCTATGTGGAATTCCATGCACCTGAATGATATCTTACTATTTTTTTCAGTTTCATGCTCATGCATGCGCTGCTTTAATATTCCACCGTAGCCAATGTTGGATGCATCAGTTCCTACTATTTTGAATGCATGTGGAGATGCAATGCCTAAGTATGGTAATTGTTTAACATGTTTTTTAATTTGTTTGTACTATTTTGGTATCTAAAGGAGTCCATGGGGAAGGTTTCTTTTTAAATCTATTAAATAATGGTTTGCATAATTTTCTTAAATTTTTATAAAATTCACCAACATAATTAAGACTACCTAGAAATCTTTGCAATTGTTGTTTATCTGTAATTTTGTCAGGAAATTTATCTGCAAAAGCAATAGCACGAGAAAAAGGAGTAATAGTGCTTTGATATATGGTATGACCTAAAAATCTAATCTTTGTTTGACATAATTTAATTTTAGGGGCAGAAATAATAAGACCATTATTCATAATAATATTTTGAAATTTCTTTAAATGATACCAATGCTGTCTCAATGATTTAGAAAATATTAATACATCATCAATATATACTATGATAAAAGATGTATAAGGATTGAATATATCATTCATAATTCTTTTAAATTCAGAAAGAGTATTTTTTAAGCCAAATGACATGACATTCCATTCATAATGACCAAAAGGAACAATAAAAGCAGTTTTATATTTATCATTCTCCACCACCTGAATTTGATAAAATCGAGATTTCATATCAAATTTAGAGAAAATGCAGACATCATGTAAACGATTAAGTAAGTCTTTCTTATTAGGTATAGAGTATCTTATCCATCTTAATACTTTATTTAAAGGTTTATAATTAATAACAAGATGAGGTACACCATGTTCTATTTCTGCTTGACCAATAACATAAAAAGGCTGCACAATTAAATTTACTAAATATCTAGAAGATACTGTTTGTTCAAATCTTCCCAATGCTTTTTGGAATCGTAAACAACATATTATTACTCTTCCTTATGAACCTGATTTCTCTTAAAGAAACATTCATACCAAAGCACGTCCTATTCAAATGAATCTAGAAAATTTGGAAACTTGTAAGAAAGAAATTCAATTATTATTAGAAAAATGTTTAATTCACTGTTGATGCATCATATTTAATTTCGCAATATACCACTGAACATATCAATAATATCATTGATGAAGCATTATTAGAAGAATACGATTCAGATTATATATCAGAACATGAATTATCATTCAGATAACTCCTGGGAGTGACTTTGATGAAGGCATAGTAGGTAATTCATAAGGTATTAATAATGGCTTTTGATGAGGAGAAATGGCTTTTGTAGATGGTTTTAATATATTTTCAATTTTTCCTAAATGTTTTCCTACTTGTTGTAAATATGTATTTGTATAATTATTTTGTTGAATAATATTATCAAAGTTTTTATCTGTATTATTTTAAGTATTTAATTTATAAGGAGTTGCAAAATATTGTTTTGTTTGATAATCTATACTAATAGTAGTTGATGGAGGATAAAATTCATATATCTTTTTACTATCAAGGTATTATTCCTTCTTGTATACAATTTAAATCTTTTTAAATCTGCTCCAGAATCTAATAATGCTATTGTAGTGAAAGAGAAATCTTGAACACGTATTACTATTTCAGCATAGCATTTATGGAAAATAATTTTATTTATTAATTGTATAAAAGACTCATTAGGAATAGTAGCACTTGAAGATCCATCTTGATTTTGTAATAAGGGAGTATATTCTTTAGTATTTTGTGCTTTTAATAGAAAATTTTCTGTTAATAATTTATCTGTAATATTAGTAAGATTTATTTGAGTATTTTGTAATTGTTTTACTTCTTGCTTTAATATTTGTATTTCTTTTTGTAAGTCTTGAATACTTACAGGTTTAATTGATTTATTAGAACAATGTGTTAATATTTTATTAAAATCATAATATGTATTGGGTATAATTGAATTGGTAGTATGGTTATTGTTATTTAATGATATTTCTTTCATTTTTAATAAATATGTTTATTATTTTTCTGGATCTTCTATTTGTGTTATAGCATCAAGTAATAATTGATCACTAGAAGTTAAGACACATATTTGTTTACAGTCACATTATTTTCAAGACAATTACAAATTTTGTATATCATCATTATTATTATCCTGAGATAAATGGGAAGAAGAACAAGAAGTTGAATCATTATCAGAATCATTATCGAAATTAAGGAAAATTTTATATAATTGTTTCTTAGTTCTTTGCTTGGAATAGTTGAATCTATCTATCTATATATTTATTTATTTTGTTTTTGTGATAACCGTGGGGCTGTAGTTTCCATTTCCTCTAACGAGTTGTGTTTTTATCCACGCTATAAAAGGTACGTCCTAATTTGCTAACCAGATTTAACGAAACGATGACATGTTTGAGGAAGAATTCATCCTTTTCCCAATTTTTAGAACCTACTTCCGCACGTTTTAGGGGAAATTAAACTCCGCACTCTCTAATTACAATGACTTATCCAATTTCCACCACAAACTATTAAACTCCACAAGTTGCACTCTAAACTACTAACACGTTTACAATTTACACTCTTATGTTAAAATCTCATCATTAAAATCAATTAAAAATGTGCCACAGGTCACAATCTTAAGGTCTAATTGTAACACAAAGTGTAAAGTGTAAACTCATTAGTAGATTATACAAAGCGTGAGATTTGATAGGAGTGTTTATTTCCCCCTCGATTTGAAAGAGGCGCTAGCTTCTCCACCAAACATAGTAGTTTGTTGGGTCATCCCATCCGACCCTCTTTCTAAACTCTCTACAGCCTCGTAACCGAAATTCTCCTAGAGGAGGATGGGAGCTTCGGCTCTTCCATTCCTCCGTCTCTCTTCCCCCTTTCCCTTTTTTCTTCTCCTCCTCTTTGGTTCGACTAGCTGGTGGTTGGTTTTTTAGTTTTATTTTCAGGTGGCACACGAGCGGATGACAAAGGATTCCAACATGCTTCGACTGGCAAATGCCTCATGGCTGATCTCAGACGGCCCTAATTTACGCAGAGACATATCTCTTGCGTGATGAAGACTGCATGTGTAGACTCAATGACAAGGACCCCACTAGAGGCCCAGGAAAGTTGAGACTTGCAAGCATGCTTGACAAGTCACTAGAAGGAATTGGGCTCACTCATAGCACATCTAGGGGAAATTTGGCATGGCCAATGCCTATGGCCATCACCAACCGAGGCCACAAGCCTCGACATGATATAGGATGGGCATATGAGGAGATGATGCTTGAAGACACAAGCAGGTTGGAGGAGCACACGAGTGTCACCACCACATGGCCATCGACTACGGCGGTGCAAGGAAGAATGCATGGGGAGTTAGTTCCTAAAAGCTCCAGAGGTGAATTGGAGAGGTTTGGTAGCACCACCACAAGACCACCGGACACAGTGGCGGATAGAAGTCCTCATGGGAAGTTGGTTCCAAAAGAAGCAGGAGGTCTTGAGGAACCATTTGGTATCACCACCCCATAAGGTGGTAGAGCGGCAGCGGCGACGACAACAAGCGGAAAGAAGAGGTCACTAAGTGTAAACCGCATGTGGGATCCCTATGTGGCCGAATCCCTTGATTAAGGGAGTTTATTTTGAGTAAGTACATTTCCATTTGTGTGAGTTAATTAAGGAAACAATCTTGGTCCTTATTTTGGGAGGATTGAATCTTTAATTGACTTAGGTGTGCTTAATAAGTCAATTAGGGTTTTCTCTCTAAAAGGAAACCAATGGCCTGCCATGTATTCTAAATTAGGGGCAATCACAATTAATTGTTTATTGGTTCCCTCTTTGCCAAGTTTTAGGCTACAAGGATTGAATCTCTACAAGATTAACCATTTAACCTCTATTAGATCTAGGTGCATTTAGGCACATGCAACTAGAGCTTTTCCCCACAAGGAAAGTGATCAACTTCTGGTAATACTTCCAAGTGTAGAAACTGTCAAGGTAATTGAACTTAGCGGTTTTAGACTCAATATAGGCCACCTTAACCTAGAGGGGGTGAATAGGTTGTTTTAGATTCTTTTTCGATCTTTAACTCTGCTGCACACTTCACAAGAATATCAACACATTCAAGAACCTATAATCTTTTATCAAGATTTATATGTATGCGGAATTAAGTAAATCTTTGAAGCAATTAAACTTTTAATCAAGGCTTCAAGATATTCAAGTGCTTTCTAATAAGAGTCACATCAGCTACTAATTTTATCATATGCAATTTGAGAAATTCAATAGTAGCTAAAATAGAAGATTGAACAGAAGCAGAAGTATTAGATATCTCAGTAAGAAGCTTTAAAGTTTCAACCATGTAAGATAAATCAGAACTTAATGGACCAAGGAGAGGATCAATGGAAAGAGTGTTTTTCTTTCAGCCTTTATGAGATTTGCTTTGAGTGATTGTAACTGTCCCAAAACTAATAGGAAGTTTCCTTTTAGGTTCTTCCTAAGGTATGGTAATGTGATTAGCAGCAAGAAATTTCATTACCAAACAAGAATATGACAGTTTGTTTGTAGTAGATATAGAATGAAAAACCTTCACCATGCGAGTACAAATATGAGTGAGAAGATCAATACGAGCACCAACCAAAAAAGCACACAAGAAACACATTCTTTCAAAAGATAAAGCTGATAGATGCTTATTTGGAAAATATTAGTAGAAATAATCCTACTAATAATCAAATGATTAAAAGAAAAAGCTTAGCATTAAACTCTTTGTCAAGAAAGGCAATCTGCTTTTCAACTAAGTAGTTTTCAATGACAATAGTGGTAGGACATGTTTTAGTTGAATAAGGATAAGTGAGTTTATGACTCTAGGAATCCCTAGGCAGTGAGCAAGTATGGAAGAATAAATGACAATGTACTGACCACAAAAGAAAATAGTAAATGACTCGGAGTCATTAAAATTATGCATGTTAGAATAGAACTCATGCACAAGAGCTTCAGTAGGAGGAATGATATTCGTTACCATAGCTCCCCATCCTCGAGATCTCAGAAATCTGCCGACTGGAGTAGGTGGAGGAGTGAGCTCTTTCTCCTTTCCGCTTACGAACCTTGTAAAAGGTTGAGCAACTTGGGCTGATTGACTTTTAGTTCGCTTTGACACAGGTTCAGAAAAAGGTCCAACACATTTCTTAGACATAGGGATGAGAGATGGCTATTTGGAACTCTTAGATTGATTTTGAGCATTCTTGGAAGCAGTGTGTTTCACACGTGCCATCTGCACAAGGCTAGAATATTGAAATTGAAAAAATTATCATATATAACAAACAGTCCATAGTATGCTTAGCAATTCACATTTATAGCATAAGTAACCAACCTAGCTACTCATAGCATAAACTAAGAAAAGCTTAAATACAAGGATAAGATATCAGTTTATATAAACTTGAAATCCCACAAAATAAACCCATAAGAAACACATTATATGATATCCGTTAGCTAAAAAACTAAAATATTCAATGCATAAACCAAATAATATTTTCATATCAAACTATAAAATCTGTATTCAATTTTTCACATAGTAAATACAAAAAAATAGTACATAGTTTTTACGAGTCCAAATATCAAATCACTTGTTCACATTGTGTCACATAATAAAACAATTAGGAGAAAGTACACTTTGCACCCCTGAACTATGGGGTCGCTGACACTTTGCACCCCCTTGTCTCGATTTCGTGACATTGAGCCCCCAAACTTCTTACTTCCGTCGTTTACCACCCCGATGCCAACTCCTCCGTAATACTGACGATATTTAGCGCACGTTCCGTCCACGTGGGACATTTAAAAATTTTCTTCCTGTTTTGCCCTCCATTATTCTCGATGGGCCTACTTTCAGAATTCCACTGCTTTTGTTTGCTTCCTGTACCTGTATAACCGCTGAAAATATGCCACATCACCTTTTGGATATTGGATCGAGATTACTAAACTGCCCTCACTAGTCAGCAAATGTGTTTCACTAAGAAATCGTCGATGTTGAACTCGCCGAACTGTTCCGCCTCCGGCTGCTCCAAGTACTTTCCAGATAGCAGAAAATCGGGCAAACTTAACGACATGTCTATATCGAACCCAAAGACGTCAACTCCCCTGTAACTGAAGTCTTCGAATGGCGTTGTTAATTCGTTGCATACAAGGACGTTGGCCGCATGTTACTGATTTTCCAACCATAGGATAAAGAAGGGGAACGATCATAAGAGACAATAGTCTTCATACCTTGGCCTTTTGGGTCAGCTACGCAAAAATCCTGAAGGGGGTTGGGATTGGTTGCCAAGGCGATGGGTACACATAATGTTAGGAGCCCAAATAAGATTACGTGGGTGGCCATTTAGCCAGCTACAAATTAGATGCAGTTATATATGCACTTTATAAAAAGGGAAGACCGGACGGGAAGAATTGATCCAACTTGTGCATGCATCTCAATGGTCTCTTTCTAGAGGGCTCTTGCTTTGAAGACTTGTCGGCTAACTTTGGTTTGGCGTGTGACAGCTCAACACATTCTTCATGATGAAGCAGAGCAGGTCATGAAATTCAAAGAGAAAGATATCCGGAAGAGGAAGAGGCCCTTCCCACCTAGGAAATGGATTCCCACCTCATATTTTACGAAGAGAAAGACACAGAAAGAAAGATTAATACAAAAGACAAAGACCTGCCATTTGGGGGAAAACGATCACATAGTAGTCGCTACGTTTCGAGACAAAAAAATCGTCTAATTGAAACAATGAGATCTAAGGTTTCAAAAAGGGTTGAGTCGTTTACCTCTGATCTTCCTCACTTCGAGACGTGCATGGGACCATGCAGTGTGGAGAAGAAATTCATACAGGTAAGCACCCTTTCTTTTTCACCGCTTTGCTTTGTTCTTCTTCCCCGTGTTGGATTAATTTAGCCCGTCATGCATTATCCTGATCCAGTTAGAGCCCTCTTTTACAGTTTACTGTCACGAAGATATGTATATCAAACTCTTTTTCTTTTCTTCTCGATTTTTAAATTTGTAAACAACACGAAAACCAACTTGGTGAAAGGCTACAACGACTTTCGTGCTTAGGTTTTTATTTACCAGAGCTTGATGAAAGAGAGCTAGAGAGACACAGGGAGAGACTGGGAGACACCGTGGTCACGAGGCATTTTGCAAGGCTACATTCAGAACACAAACAAACAGAGAGAAATTTCAAGCATATGGGTTCTGTGCGTACATGGTTTATTTTTGTTCGCTTTATATATTCCTCTGATCGGTCCCCCACAAGATTAATTTGCTCTCTTCCATAAATCTATGTTTTCTGTTTTTCTCACCTTCTCATTTTCCCAATTTGAAAATCCTCTCCCGCGTACATATCTTTTCCCAGAGATTCTCAACGTGTTTGACAACTCTGCTTCTTTGAAAGTTCACTATTCTCACCTCATCTTCTCCAACCTCATCTCCCTCTCTCTCTCTCTCTAGTACTCCATCTATTACTTCTTAGACAGAGTTGAGAGTACATGAATTTTTTTATTAATTTTTAAGAAACAACACATTGATACGATGGAGGCCAATAATCCTAAGCACGAACGTCGTTGGGCCTCCAACACCGTTCCCAATTGAATGGCTATGAGCTCTGGATCCTCGCCAGCTGGAACTGATTGTAATTCCGTTGAAGTCACACTCGATCTTCAAGATGACAATACGATTGTGCTTCGGAGTGTGGAATCGGCGACTGTTATTTATGTTGACGACGGGTCAGACGGAGCTAAAGC
This sequence comes from Myrica gale, assembly GCA_963930655.1. Taxonomy (NCBI): domain Eukaryota; kingdom Viridiplantae; phylum Streptophyta; class Magnoliopsida; order Fagales; family Myricaceae; genus Myrica; species Myrica gale. The sequence goes on from OZ005618.1 coordinate 11,855,409, forward strand.
TCCGGTGTCCAGGTCGACGTCGATCAAGAGATGCCCTTCGAACAAGCTGCGGCAGTTCTCACAGAAGCTGAAGGCAACGGCGGTGGTGGCGACTTCTCAGAACGGAGCCAAAGGCGTCGATGCATGGTAAGTACCAAGGCTGTTGCGCGCCCAGAGCGCAATGCCTCGCGCACGCAACAACCTTGATAATTACCAAGGCTCTGTCGCGCGTAATTCCTAGCAGGCGCGACAGCCTTGGTAATTACCAAGCGCTGTCGCGCACCCAGCGTACCAGTGGCCTCGCGTGCATGAGGTCACTGGTCAACATGCAAAACTTGGGTCAACTTGAATGTCTCTGTCTCGACAAAGACAAATCCTTCCATAAGGAAATGCAAGATTCAGGAAGTAAGACCAAAAAACAATTACAGTTGTGAGTAAGACAAAGGAATAGAGCCATCTCCATGAAGGAACTCTTGACAGTATATATATATATAAACATATATGTGCAGGCTGCAACATAGAAAAATAGAGAGAGAGAAGGGAAACCATAATATTTTAAGGAACTCCATCTAGGATGGGCTCTCAGTACCTATCGCAGCATGAAGATGACGCTGACGTGTTACAACACAGTCACCGGTCTTCCACCAGTCCAGCTTGCCTCGGTGCTGCGTCTAATTCTATTATTCCAACTATTCCTTATGTTACGTAGTTTTACGTTTTATGTTACGTAGTTTTACGTTTTGACGAGTGTGGCGCTTGCACTCGTCAAACTTTCCACAAAACTCCCAGACCTCACTGCTCTGGTGGCGCAACTCATGGGACTGGAGCCAATGTCGGAGTTGGATGTCGAGAAGAGAAGAAAGCTGTTAGGGGCATTGGAAATGAGTCTGCTTTGCCACCCTTTATTTTCTAAGCAGTTCTCACCAACCCAAACAGAGCCAGACCAAAAAACGCTCAGTGTGTGGCGGCGATTGATAGGAGAAACCTAGGACATGGAGCCGTCGGCGCAAAAGAGAGGACGAGGGACTCGAAAGAGAGAGAGAGAGAGAGAGAGGAGACTCGGATATAAGGGCAAAACAGGAAGAAAATTTTTAAATGTCCCACGTGGACGACACGTGCGCTAAATACTGTCAGTATTAACGAAGGAGTTGTCATCGGGGTGGTAATCGACGGGAATCAGAAGTTTGGGGGCTCAATGTCACGAAATCGAGACAAGGGGGTGCAAAGTGTCAGCGACCCCATAGTTCAGGGGTGCAAAGTGTACTTTCCCCAAACAATTAAATTATACACAGTTTTCAATAGATCACATAATCAAAGGAAATTTGTATTCATATTGTAAACATAGCCAAACAATTTTACAAATATAGTTCATGACTATTTTAAAATATCAAACAATCATAACCATTTTTCATAAAAATTCATATAATATCTTAATATAAACTCATATGAATATAATAATGATTGAAATTATCAAAGAAACTTGAAACATATGAAACCCGAATCCCTACAACAATCAAGCCAACTAAGCCAAACAATGTGATTATCAACTAATCTTTCTAAAATATGACAAGTCCTAACAAGATTCATACAAGATTTTAAGAAATTCAACAGATTCTTGAAAAGGTGAAAATTTATTGAACCCTAGATTTTGAAATCTTTGAAGATCTCTTGAAATAATGAATCATAGTTTAGTCTCAGAATCACATGGGTAACAAAGTCCATACAAATTTGTAGCTTAAAATAGGACAAATAATAAAAATCAACAACCATACATTCAATACCCACCATGCGGGACCACAAAGCCATACGGTCACCAAGCATTCCATTTAATCTTTAAAAAAAAAGAAAAGATAGTAATCATACCTTTAAACTAAGATTTTATTTACATAAGTCCAAAAGATTCAACTTTGGTGAGATGCGGCGCAAAGAGAGGCAGTGTGTGTATCGCGTGAGAGGAGAGAGAATGTTAGGTTTAAACACGTGCTAGTTATCTTGTTTAAAATAAAAGCTCATGTGTTTTACAAAACAGCCCAACACGCCTTTTATGAACTGTGCACTTAATTATTATCCACCATTGACGCCAGAAACTCAAACTAAACAACAACTATATGCAAACTTGAAACACAGACAAAAATTATTTTGCTGAAATTTTGAAAAAATCATCAAAAGTTTTGGTAATTCTCAAAATACTATTGAAGAGCATTTTAGACTTACTAAAAGACATAACAACATATGAATGCTCAAAAACTAATTAAATGACCAAGTTTTTATGTAATTTGACAACCACCAATAGCTTGTCTTAAAAATTCAAACCTAGATGTTTCAAGAGGTTTTGTAAAATGGTCAGCTAATTGATTTTCAGTTGAAACATGTTCAATTTGGATAAGCTTACTTTCAATAAGATCACGTATAAAATGATGTCTTATATTAATACGCTTAGTACGTGAGTGTTGAACTGAGTTTTTTGAAATGTTTATAGCACTGATATTATCGTAGTATATCATAGTATACATGTATTCTCGTCATCTTGCTGTTTGTGGTAATGGAATTGTTTATGCTCAATGAGAATGGTCATAAAAGGTTGCGATTTCCACCACTTTACTCTATTCTATTGTCCAATTTGGAGTCTCAAATACTCTGATTATTTTGTGACGACATTTAGCTAATTATTCACCAAACAATTGGTTAAAACTTGAATTTTATATTTCAACCAAAATTCTTGTCAAACATTTTGTAGCTTGATTACTTTCAATGACGACAAATTCTCCATAGTCATAAGTGAATAAAAAAATAGACATTAGATGGAATCTTTATTAAAAAGAGTCTATAGTGACCAAAGTTTTTTGACCATATTGCCTCGGTCGCCATAAATCAGGTTGTAGTGACCAAAAAATATTTCTCGTCATCGTATTGCTTGTGGTCATGAAATGATTTATGGTTAATGAGAATGGTTATAAAAAACGCAATTTCTACCAAACAATTGGTCAAAAAGATAGTTTTAGCGACGACCCAACTTTGTCCCTAAAAAATACTTTATTTTTGCGACAAAAATATTATTTTGTCACTAAAGTCTTACAACAAATGTTTGTAGCGATGAAATTCTAGATTCATCGCAAATAGTGTTATCACGACGAACATAATTGCGTAGCTAAAAATGTCTATTCTGCGACGAAAACTTTGTTTCGTTGTTAAAGCTTTAAACACATATTTTTTGTGATGAAATTCTACATTCTTCACAAAAAGTTTCATTGTGACTAACCCAATTGTATCGCTAAAAATGTATCTTCTACCACGAAAATATTATTTCGTAGCTAAAATTTAAAACAAATATTTTTAGTGACAAAATTCTATATTCATGCGGCATTTTTTCTTATAGCAGCCTTACAACTAATATTCCAGAGATAAAGGTGAAATCTTTACTTCTCCAAGGAATTTTCAAAATGTTCACTAGGTAGTTGATTGGTTTTTCAGTTTATATATCTAACCCTGTTGTTTGTTTGTGTGTTATTTTTAACATTTATATAGTATATAATTGAATTTCAGGATAAAAATATATGATTGATTAAGGACATGCAGAGAATATGGCACAAAATATGGAGCGACATAGGAAATGATCTAAGTTCATTGGTTGAAGGGATTTAGATGAGGAATAATTTGTTTGTTTTTTATTTTTATTTTTAATTGAATAATAGGCATAGTAATGTTTTATTTTGTTTCTTTGTATTTTGAATAATTTCTATGCAATATATTTCGTTTCCTTTTTTAATAATAAATATTTCCACATTTCTTTGTTGAACTTAGAGTACATTATTTATATTAAACTGAGAACATATTTTGAATGACAAAAAAGCAATTTCAAATGGTAAAAATGCGGAAAATCTGTCACAAAGTCACTCTTTAGTGACAAAAAATAAAATTGGTCACAAAAAGTCACGTAGTGATGAAAATAAAATGACACGAACAGTTATCCTTTAACGTTAAAAACACAACATAAACGTAACGAAAAGTCACCTTTAGTGATGAAAAAAAAACAGTTGTCACCAAAAGTTATCCTGTTGTGACGAAATTATATGTGGTCACAATTGGTTGTCACAAAAAGTCACCTTAAGAAGTTGTCACAAAAATTCATCTTTTCGTGATGAATTTAATAGTCGTCACAATATGTCTGAATCAATGAATTGACGTGCGAACTGTAAATAGTTCGTGCGAACGTAGTTATTCCGTGATGAATTTTAACTTTTGTCATGAATGATCCGTTCGAACAAGTCCAAAATCAAAACCGTTCGGACATTTAAATTTTCTGTCTGAACATTTTTGTTTGATGAAACTTGTAATTTGTCACCTAAAACCTTTGCTGACGGGCTTTAGGTGACAAATTGGGTGACCTAAACTTTTGACGCCCCAGCTGAAATTTGTTACAGCGAGTCTGGCTTGGTGGCAGTTGATATAATAAACTACCAGTCATACTATGATACATGGTATGGTCTACACATTTACCAGATGAATCAATATGAAGTTTAACTGAGGTGTTCGTAGAAAATTTTGTGTGCTTTTTACTGTCTAAACCAAATATTTTCACAAGATTTTTTGTATACCTTGATTGAGAAATAAACAAACCATCTTTGCTTTGTTTGATTTACAAACCAAGAAAGTAATGAAGTTCTCCAACCATACTCATCTTGAACTCATTCTTCACGCATTCAGCAAGCTTTCTAAGGCAAGCAATTCCATAGTGCTTTCTTTAGTTTAAAGATATGATTATGAAACTTTGGGTCAATGAAACCTATAGGTTATTCTACAAAAACTTCTAGTAAAATACCATTTAAAAACACTCTCTTTACATCCATTTGGTGTAGTTTAAACCCCATGGTGCAAGATATAGCTAATATAATTCTAATGGAGTCTAATCTAGCTACCAGTGCAAATGTTTCATCCGATTTGTTCTTGTATATCCATTTTGTACAATGATGTTAGAATTAGTAGGTCCTGGAATTAAAAATCAAATATCATTTCTAATAAACTGGTTCAACTCTTCATGCATTGAATTAATCCAAAATTCATCTTTTAGAGCTTCATCAACATTCTTAGGTTTATATAAAGAAACATAACATGAGTAAGAAATCTGGTTTAGAACTCTACTCTTAGTCTCATATCTTCTTTGATCTTACCAATGAGATTTTGTTCGGGATGATTCTTCTACACATATGAGGTAGGTTCCTTGTCTTCATTAGAATCTAATGGTTTATTTTCTTCAGACTCTATGTCAATTGAATCTCCTATTTCTTTTGTGAGATCTGAGTGTTCAGTAACTTCAGACTCATCTTCAATTTGAATATCTAGTTTCTCAACAAAATTCTCACTATCCTCTAGGTTAGTAGAAGAATCCAAATCATCATCTATTTTCACATTGATAGATTCTATGACTGTTAAGGTACGTAAATTATGTACTCGGTAGGCTCTACTTGATGATGAATATCCTAAAAATATCTATCAGTCTCGGGAACATTCTCCATGAAAAAGTATCACCCCTAGGCCGCTCTCTAACCATCTGAGCAAAATACTCTCTCTACGTTTCCTCGTCGTACAACACCAACCCTACTGAGCCCTACAATAGCCTCATATGACATCCTACCTCTCACTACCGACCTTTGACTCATCCCTTTTCCACCTGCCACTTGACTGATTCTTCACTATCTTCTTTACGTCTGCATCTTTGCATCTGGAGGTGACAGATCACAATTCGGCTTTATCGCCTATCAAATCCTTTTTGTCCTTTTTCTGGTTTTTCTGATCCCGAGTGACTTTGTGCAAGGGATGTGGAGGCTTTAACCCTGGTGGGAAGGTTTGCCTCAAGGAATATCATACCAAAACTAGTGATTTTTCCTCTCATCAAGTCAAGATGGAGGAGGTTTGTTTTAAATCTGCGCATTGAAGATGCATGCCCTAATAGGTTTCATTTCTCTTTTCAATCGCTAGAGGACAAGGAGAGGGTTCTCAGGTTAGGGCTATGGAATTTCAAAGGATATCTGATGCTTCTTAAGGAGTGGATACAGAGAGAAAGGATTGATGAAGTTGAGCAATCTCATGCTCCGTTTTGGACGCAAATACATGGTTTGCCTTTAGAGCACGTGAGTGTAGAAACTACCTTATTATTGAGGAGTAAATTGGAATCTGTTGATAAGGTAGCACCGGTTGCTCTTAATAAACCTTATCTTCGAGTGCAAGTGCATTTTAATAAGCCTAGGCAAGATTCATCCTCGGTATGGATTTTCTTTTAAGTATGAGAGGCTTTGCAGTTTCAGTTTTATTTGTGAACGTCTTTCAAATACTATGGGGACTTGTATAGAGGAAGAGCATCCCGGGTATGGATTCCCTCCGAAGAAGGGATTTTCAAAGGCTACCAAAGACATGGTCCAGATTAAAAAAGAAACAAATCAAAGGTTAATATATGTCTAAATCATTTAATGACAAAAAGACTAAAAAGGGCTTGTTCTATTCATTAAATGAGGTGTACTTATATTAACCGTTGATTTGTTTATTTTTTAATTTGGATCATGCCTTTGGTAGCCTTTGGAAATCTCTCCTTCGGAGGGAATCCGTTCCCTAGCATCCCTACCAAAATGCGCTGAGGAAATGAGAGGGTTGGTTCTAGTTGAGGAAATGGTGCCTATTGCTACTACTAGGCAGTGGATGGGGCAAGGACGTCTGGGCAGAGGAAGAGGTATTCAGGGAAGAACTGATCGAAGTTTTCTGGTTGAAGGAGGATTAAGGTGGTCGGAGCGTCGTGGCCAATCTTCATAAAAACTGAGTGCTGGTAGGGGTGTATCAGTATTTTCGTGGAAGGTGGACCATCGAGTAAGATTGGGGAAATGGTTAGGCCATGTGGAGATTATCCTGACATTCCCCAAAATTTGGCGCATCAATGCCAAAAGTTGGAAATTTCATTGGAGTCAAAGCTGGTTTTCATTCTGAATGGGCTGATGGACCTATTTTGGTGGGTAGGAGGACTGGTTCACAAAAGGCCAACAATTCGTAGAAGTTATGCAAAGTCTAGGGACTGTAGAATGTTTGGGGCTTCGGGTGAATACTTATGACGAGAAGATTGGGATGTTACAGAGTCCAAGGCCTAGTGAGCTGTTATGCAAAGCCCACAGATTGTTGAGACTGCTATATCGAATCAAAGGCCTCATAAGGATGCTACACAGAACCCAAGCCCTGTTGAGGTTAGTCAGGGTGGTTACTCGACGCTAAAAAAGGGGGATATGATTTCTATTCTTCCGACTACCCTGTGAAAAAGACTCGTGAATTACAGTCTTTTGTCGTGAAGTTGACTGAAGAACCATTGGCGTTGGTTTTTACCAAAGGGGTGGAGGATACCGGAGGCATAAGGAAGAAGAAGAAATTCGAACCAAAAGAGAAGGTTGAGGGTTCAGTAAAACAGATGAGAAAACTTCAGATGGCACTGAGAATTGCACTTTTGTGGCTAGGGTGGTGGGCCTATATTTTCCCCCACCTGCGAAATGAGTCTCATATGGTGGAATTGTCGGGGTTTGGACAGACTCGCAGCAGTAAGAGCTCTACAGATGCTGGTTGGGGTTCTCATTTTTTGTTTATGTCCCTCCTGTTGGGTGTAATGGGGCTTGGCTTTTTTTTGGAGACCTGGTTTGCAGTTTGAGATTTTGAGCTTGTCAAGCTCTATTTTCCATTTTCTTGTTCATCCGGGTGTTGAGAGACTGGAGTTCTTTTGTTCATGGGCCATCTTATTGGAGATTGAAAGATTTGTTTTGGGAAGAGTTGGTTCGGTTGGGAGGCTCTAGTGATTTACCTTGGGTTTGCACTTGTCACGCCCCGAACGCTAGCTTGACGAGGCTAATGATAGACGCGAGCATTCCCGACAAGGAATGCTCAAGCGTACTTACTAAATTCTTGCAGCGGGATATCATAATACCTAATTTTTTTTTATAACTAGCGTTTAACACACATACGAAACATTAGAACATGCTCCTCAAATGATAACTTGAAGTAGTTATAACATGGTCTCAAAATATCAATCGGTTAAACACTTTAAACTTTACTAGGCCGAATAACCCATGACCACCACGCAACGGAGGCTCATGCCGGCTCTTCCAAAAATTTACATCTAACCCTTTAATGAAACAACAAAAAGAGAAGAGGACATTCCCGTCGGTCCCTCTTCTAGATTTCCCCACCTGAAGTGTTATCTGGAATGATACAATTTAAAACTGTGAGTCGAAAGACTCAGTAAGGAATTATAGTTAAAACATGGACTTGAAATCATGGTTTGGAAATGTGAACTTGAAATCATAAGCATGCACTTGAACTTGAAATAATAAGCATGTAAACATAATGAAATTCATGCATGACCATGAATTTTGATGCACGTGTATGCCTCATGATTGCATATGCACATGCACTTGCTCTTGAAATCGACACTTATACTTGTAAAACTCTTGCTTTTGGAAAATCATTCCAATTCTTATTTGATGGGCTACTTGCCCTCTATTTACCCCTGACATCAGGGTTGTGCGTTCCCGTTGGAACTGTCCCCTATTTCCCTTGGGGACCTTACATGTGGTCGAGCTAGCACACCTTCTCGTATTCGTCCTTCAGTGGCTAGACACGATCCTTGGAGGTTCACACCTTCTTGCAAGCATCCTTCAGTGTGATTGCACATACCTCATGGACTACCCATCCTTCTTGCAAGCATCCTTCGGTATGGGTGCCCTAGGTGACATCCACCCTTCACGTAAACGTCCTTCGGTATGGATGCACCTTCTTGACTTGGTACGGTACCGACCGACTTTAGCTTATTAACTTAACTTGTCATAAAGTAGCATAAAATGATACTTTCATTTGCATAAAATTTCTCTTTCTTACTCATGAGAAAAATGAATGCAAATGCTCATGATGTGCTTATGTCATGCTTGATGATGAGAAATCTTAAATTCATCTCATACTTTCATTTGCACAAAACTTTCTTTTTCATTCAAATGCTTATGTCATGTCGAAATAAAGCATGAAAATTCATGTTGTGCATCATTCCAGTTGTTTTCAAAAACGTAAGTTTCCACTTACAATTTTCACTTACCTCTGTTCCCTTGAGCGCTTGAACTGCACTTGCCTACAATTGGGTCATACTAGTGTTATTCAAAGGTTCACTAGATGTATAGAGTAGTTATTCAATAACTCATACTTCGTCATACAAAAACATCCATTTTCTTGACCTCTAGTTGGTCATCTTATGACACAAGATATTTCCTTAAGTAAAACATAGTAAAGTTTCCTAATAATTAAAAAGGGAACTACAAAAAATTCTTGAAATTTTCTTGAACTTCAAAGGAAGCCGCTCGAGCGTCGGTCGAGCGCTCGTCAAGCGTTATGCCTCTGTATGAAAGTGTAAAGGGTCGCTCGAGCGCCCTTTCGAGCGTTATTCGGGCGTAACTCTCTGTGAAACTGTTGAGTGACGCTCAAGCGTAGGTCGAGCGTCGGTCGAACGTGAAGTTTCTGTATGAAAAATTGTTCGAAGGACGCTCGAGCGCACTGTCGAGCATCGGTCGAACGTAAGCCTTCTGTACAAAAATACCTGAAGGACGCTCGAGCGCCTGTCGAGCGTCAGTCCATTTCTCAGACACAAATCACACATTAAACTTCCAAAACACACGAAAGTTGCCTTAACATGCTCTCCTTTTATAACCTCACATTCCAGACTTCTATTTTACAATTAGAAATCAAAACTTCCAATAAAACCATGATCCTATCTCCTCAAACAATGTTATTGCATCTATTCCACTTCCTTTGGTCCTTTATCAAACACCTAGTGTGCATTTATAGTTCTCTTGACATTTTCTCAGATCTGGTGTCATTTCTAACATTTAGGGTTTGGTGATTCTTAACAAGACTATCATACATACAACCTAAGGCTTCAATCCATATATTCGACCATACATGCTCAAAATAGATTTCGATCCTCTCCTAGGCCTTTTATCAAACACTTAGAGCACAAGAACAATTTCTCTTGAACTCTCAATTCAGATCTAGCCATATTTCCCAAGGTTTCATGTACAACCCATGTTACTCTTTACAATCTACTAGTTCTACACTTCTTCAAAGAAATACACATGAATCACAAGGAGAAAATCAATCAAACACAACAACCAACAACCATTCAAAGGAAAAAGAGAAAATGGGTGAAAGTGGGGATGGCTTGGCCGGCCAAACCACTCACCTCCTTCTCTCTCTCTTTCTTTCTCCTTCTTCTTTTCTCCTTCTGCTTTCCTTCTTCTCCTTCTTCTTCTTTCTTCTTCTTTCTTTCTTCTTCTTCTTCTTCTTTCTCTTCTCTTGTTCGGGTGAGCTAGGGCAAGGTGTTTTGCGGTTTGGGGGGGTGCTGCCTTATACGGGAAGGGCTTGGGGGAAGGGAAAAGGCAAAACTGCCCTTCCCCCTACTTTCCCTTCTTATCCCCCATTTCTCCCCCTTCTTTCCTTTTCTGCCCCTCAAGAAACTTTATTTTCTTTTTTTCTGCCACTCCACAATTCTAACCTTAATATGTCTCCTCATTTCTTGTTCCAAGATCCACATATTGACACACATATATTCAAGGTTAAAGCCCTGATTAAATTCCTCCAAATATCGAACTTAGAGACATATCCCATCAATTAAAACAATTAGGCTAATAAATCTCAATCACTCAATTGTAACAATTTCTAACTTAAAACTCATAAAACGCTAGGGAGAAATTCCACTTAGACATAACTTAGATTAATATAACCATACATACATTTCTCCATAATACACTCTTAATTAAAGTATACATACTTAAGAGGTCATAAGCAATAAATTGACAGACTTAAAATCGGGGTCTCACAGGTGGAGCACCAAGTGACTAGGCATCTACCCTAATCATCATCAGAGTAGGTCAAGAGCTTTGTAGAGCAAGGGGAGAAAATGTAAAGTCCAAGTGTAAGAATAATGCCCTAAAAATCATTCATTTGAATAATAGTTATTTATATATAACATATTTATATTTATTTATTGAGTAATATTACGTAACATAAGTGTCATGCCTCGTGCTAGTACTTACTCCCTCAACTCGCGTATATGAATCACATGCACACAATTCGAAGATTACTGGATGATAACTCTTAGGTTCACTAATTGCCCTCAAACTCCCTTAGCAGAAGACTTGTTTAAAATGATTTTTGTTTTAAATGAAAATTCCTTAAATGTAGAAGGTCGAAAAATCGGTTTAGAAGCTTGAACGAAAGAGGTGAAATTGTGAGACCCCGAATTTAAGTCTATCAATTTATTGCTTATGAGCTTTTAAGTATGTATTACTTTAATTAAGGTGTATTATGGAGAAATGTATGAATGATTTTATTTATCTAAAGTTATGTCTAGATGAAATTTCTTCCTAGCATTTTATGAGTTTTAAGCTAGAAGTTTAAATGATATATTGATTGTCCTTGTTAAATTGAGCAGTTGAGATTTATTTGCTTGAAGTGTTTTATTAATTGAATATGTCCTTGAGTTACAATAATTGGAGGAATTTAAATAGGCTTTGATTTTGAATTATGTGTGACAATATGTGGACCCTTGGAACAAGAAATGAGGAGATATATTAAGGTTAGAATTGTGGAGTGGCAGGAAAAGTAAAATAGGTGTTCTTTAGGGGCAGAAAAGGAAGTAGGGGGAAAGTTGAGGGTTAAAAAGGGAAGTAAGGGGGGAAAAGGGCATTTTTGCCTTTTCCCTTTTCCCCCAACCCCTTCCCGTATAAGCTGCTCCCCCTCCCCCAAAATCAAAAGGCCCTAGCACCCACCGAAGAAGAAGAAGAAGAAGAAGAAGAAGAAGAAGAAGAAGAAGAAAGAAAGAAAGAAAGAAAGAAGAAGAAAGAAGGAGAAGAGAGAAAAGGTGAGTAGTTGGCCGGCCAAGCCATCTCTCTCTCACTCTCTTCTTGTTTTCATTTTAATGGTTGGTTGTTGTTGTGATGGTAGTTGTCTAGGTTGTTTCTCCTTGTGTTCATGAGAGTATAATGTAGATCTATACATGCTTTCTTAAAGATAGTGTAGATCTAGCAAGCTTTAAAGAGTAGTATGGGTTGTATAGGAAACCATGGAAATGTGGCCAGATCTGGAGATTTATGTACAAAGGAAAAACCAACTTGCATACTAGGTGTTTGATAATAGGATCAAAAGAAGTGGAATAGATGCAATGGCTTTTGGTTGTAGGATGAGATCATGGTTTTGGTTGGGAGTTTTGAGTTGTATGTGTAAAATAGAAGTCTGGAAATGAGGTTATATGAGGAGAGCATTTGGGGCAAAATTTCGTGTGTGTTGGATGCATTGTGTGTGTGTTGTGTCTGAATTATGGACTGGTGCTCGACAGGCGCTCGAGCACCCTTCAAGAAATTTTTGTGCAGTAAGTTCACGCTCGACCGACGCTCGATCAGCGCTCGAGCGTACTTCGAACATTTTCACAGAGGCTTAGCGCTCGACCGACGCTCGACCAGCGCTCGAGCGTCCCTTAACATTTTTATACAGAGGCTTAGCGCTCGACGAGCGCTCGACCGGCGCTCGAGCGGCTTCTTTGGATTTCACAAAATTTTTCCTAAGTTTCTAAGTTTCCCATTGACCTATTAGGAGAACCTACTAGGTTTTTCACTTAAGAAAATGCCTTGTGGTGTAAGATGACCAACTAGAGGTCAAGACTATTGATATTTTTGTATGACGAAGTATGAGCTATTGAGTGTTTACTCCATACGTCTAGTGAATCCTTGAATAACACAAGCATGACCCAATTGTAGGCAAAGTGCAGTCAAGCGCTCAAGGGAACAGAGGTAAGTGAAAATAGTAAGTAGAAACTTACGCTTTTCAAAACTGGAATGATACACAGCATGAAAGTATTTATGAATAAGCACATCAAGCATGGCATGACACAAACATTGCATGATTTTCTTGAAATAAAAAGAAGCATGCAAGCATGGAAAGTATTATGGTTATTCATTTTCAAGCATGATATATCAAGCATGACATTATCAAGCATGACATGAATACATCATGATCATTTGCATTCATTTTCCTCATGAGAAAGGAGAAATTTTATGCAAATGAAAGTACCATTTTTATGATACTTTATGACAAGTTAGTTAATGAACCCAAGTCGGTCGGTACCGTACCAAGTTAAGAAGGTGCATCCATACTGAAGGACGTTTACGTGAAGGGTGGATGTCACCTAGGGCACCCATACCGAAGGATGCTTGCAAGAAGAATGGGTAGCCCAGGAGGTTGTGCAATCACACTGAAGGATGCTTGCAAGAAGGTGTGAACCTCCGAGGATCGTGTCTAGCCACTGAAGGACGAATGCGAGAAGGTGTGCTAGCTCGACCATATGTAGGGTCGCCAAGGGAAATAGGGGACAGTTCCAACGGGAACGCACAACCCTGATGTCAGGGGTAAATAGCGGGCAAGTAGCCCATCAGTTAATAATTGGAATGATTTTCCAAAAGTAAAAGTTTACAAGAATAAGTGTCGGTTTCGAGAGAAAGTGCATGTGCATATGCAAACATGAAGCATACATGTGCATTACAATTAATGATCATACATGAATTACCTTATGTCCACATGCGTATGAATTTAAGTTCAAGTTCATGCTTTCGGTTTCAAGTTCATGGGTCCAAACCATGATTTCGAATCCATGTTTTAGCTTTAACTTCTTACTGAGTCTTTCGACTCACAGTTTTAAATTGTATCATTCCAGATAATGTTTCAGGGGAGGAATCTTAAGAAGGGGGCCCTTGAACCCTAGGAGAAAGATTGACGAAAATATCTCTTCCTTTTTGCTTACTTTAGTAATGGTTTAGATAATTTTTGTAAGAGCCGGCATGAGCCTCCGTGGTGTGGCGGTCATGGGTTATTCGGCTTAGTAGGTTAAGGTTTTCAACTGGTTGATATTGCGAGACCATGTTATTACTACTTTAAGTTATCGATGGGAATTATGTTCTAATGTTCGTATATGTGTTAAGAGCTAGCGACTAAGGCTTCTTTTAAATATTGAGGCGTTATGATATTCCGCTGTAAGAAGTTTAGTGAGTACGCTTAAGCGTTCCTTGTTGGGAATGCTCGCGGCTGTCATTAGCCTCGTTTAGCTAGCGTTCGGGGCGTGACAGAAATTGTACCAAAATATTAAGTCGGGATAAATTGCACTATAATTAGGAAAACTCTTAATAATGACTTCGGTTGCAAATTTCTTACTAGACATTCAGGACTACCACATACAATCCTACATTGAGCTAGGTGTCGGTCTCGTGATAGTTGTAACGCCCCGAACCCTGGCAGTTAGGGTGTTACTTCCATGAGTAAAACTAGTGAAAATCAGCTTAAATTAGGGGGTGAAATCAATTATCAAGAAATAAACAAACTCGATAACAAATTCACTTTTAAAACTTGAAAACAATTGAATAAAAATACTTCGTTTAAAACTCTTCAAAAACTGAAAAATTACAAGGAAAACCCTTAATTTAACTGGAACTCTAAGCCTTCTCTAAGCTACCCACCAAGGCGCCATGTAACACGACTTTTGGCATGCTCCTAAATATCAACTGAAATTTGAGTACAAATAAAGGTGTGAGTTAGACAACTCAGTAAGCAAAATTATTCTGCTAGAGTGCACTTCATCAGCCACAATTAAGAAGTGAAAATCAATAGAAAACTGTAAATCTCAATCCATATAACTATAAATGTAAATCTCAACATTTATGATAGGTCAAGATTGATGATACAAGAGATTCTCTCTTGTTCAAACTATTTCTCTCACTTTGGAAGCTAGATCATCAATGATGAGCATGAGGACAAGATTTAACAATGAAAGCACTGGTCTTGAAGAAATCAACAGAGGATTTCTTTGGATCTAGCTTTTTCTCCCTCTTTCAACTTTTTCTCTCTCTTGGGGGCTATATCTTGAATAATGATGCAAGTTCTCGCTTTTCTCTCTCCATCTTGTCCTTTAGACTTGGAAGGTCTTCATATAGCTTTATTGTACCGTTGGAGGGATACCCAAGTCAGTTTAGAGCTTTAAATGAGTTGCTGACGGTCTAGGGAAAAAACTGCAAAATCGCAGCATGTGTCGACAGAATTTGCATGTGTCCACACCAAAAAAAACTGTCTTTGGAATGTGTCAACAGCTATCTATCAATGTGTTGACACCATCAAAGCAGCAATTTGGTGTCAGTGCATTGTGTCGACAACATGTATCCCATGTGTCGACACCATCTTGGCTGGAGGATATTTTCAGTGCTTTAATGATGTGTAATCCTTTCTATTTCAACACTAAAACTCCTACAATGAAAAATACATCAGGTGCATGCCATGGTGTTTAAATTGAATATACGACATAATTAATTGGAGAGAGTTTTAAATATAATTGAGCACTCTCGATTGAATAATGGATTGACAACTACGTATTTTAAAACTACTCTAAAGCTATTTTGTCATTTTTATCATGAAAATCGAGTTAGATAGCTCAAAGTGCAACCTTGGGCTAACAGAATCTACCTCTACGGGGGTGAACCCCGTAACTCATCAGCAAATACATTCGGAAATTCCTTCATTACATAATAGAATGTTTTCCCTTCTCTTCCTTATTCACTTCCACAACCAAGACTAGAAATCTCTGGGCTCCTTCTAGGATATACTTTCGAGCCTGCATTGCCAATACTACCCCAGGCACTACTTTTCTCGAGAACTCTTTTATCTGTACTCCTTCCGGCTTGGTATTCTAAAAATCACCTCCTTATTAAAACAATCTACTGAAGCATGATATGCGGCCAACCAATCCTTGTCGAGGATAATATCGAACTCTACCATATGCAAAAGAATCAAATCCACCGGTAAAACTAACCCTCCTATTAGCATCGGAAAATCGTTTACTACCCGATTACATACCTCATATGCCCCTACCGGAGTGGCTACTTCAAATATCGGTTCAAAGGGTTCCAACTTTGCCCCTCTCAACAAGCCACAATAATAAGAAACAACGAAATGTGTGGCACCCGAATCAAAAAAAGCAGTCACAGATCCGTGGGGTAGGGGAAAGGTACCTGACACCACAACCACTCCTTCCACTATAGTCAAGGAAAAAATCTTATTGGGGTGGTATTCCTTTGCGGTGGCATCCCACGTTTAGCTGCTCCCCCATTATTACCCATCGATGCTTGATGTTGGGCTCAGAGAAGAGCATTATGCCGAATCGGGCAGTCCCGAAAATAATGCACCAGATGTCGGCAGTGAAAACTTGTCCCATTAGCTGCACGACAAGGAAGCTCTTGATTATCCCGCATCCCAGAGTTCTCCATTCGCAACAATCATTGGCCCTCTTTGTCTGTGGTTGCCCCAGAGAATTTCTCCCTTGTTACAGAGCACGCTTCTTCTACCGGTCATAGAAGGCAGCATTCATCTAAATACTGTGCTCCACAATGGCTGCTCGCTCCATTAACTTCGCCCAATTCCTGAAGTTATGGCTGCACACCCGATTAAAGATCCTTAGATGCAGTCCTTCCTCGAACTTCCTTGCCTTCATTTCCTCGTCGGGAATGAGATGAGGAGCGAAACAAGACAACTGCATGAATTGGGCTGAATACTCCCCCACGAACATTGATCCTTAACCCAGATTTTTGAATTCCCTTGCCATGGTATCCCGAGCAGATATAGGGAAGTACTGATTCAAAAATTCCATTTTAAACGTCTCCCAGGTGATCGGTGCTCCCTAAACCTCCTGCTCAAGCAGCGCACTCCTCGAGATCCACCATCTCTTCTCCTTTCATGATAGTTTGAAAGAAGCATACATCACCCTTTACTCATCGGTGCATCCCAAGACTCTAAACTGCACACCAATATCGAGAATCTAATTCTCAGTAGATATAACATCAGTTTTGTCGTATCTGTTGGGAATGGATGCTGAAGTTTAAACTAGTCGAAGGAACACCCATCAGTTCTTTCCTCATTGATCTTAGGATTCTAGTTCATTTGTTGAGCCATGAAGCCCCCCATAGTGTGGAGAACTTCTTCCGCATTGTACTCAGGGTTCGGTTGACCCAAATCCTGATGCGGGCTCCATCATCCTACGTTCTCAGCCATTACCTTGCCTTTAAAACTCCAAATTGTTCCTTTGGATATTTTTCTTAAACGAAATGATTTTTTGAGTTCTATCCATGCATTATTTTTCGTTTGACAAAGGGAGAGTTTTCTTAAATGTCTATATGCTTGTATTCCTTTTGCTCATATGATGGTTTTTTTAGAATGCATATTTGGGGAGAAATATGTCCTTTATCTTTTTGATGTGAGGGGGAGAAATGTTCTAATAGCGGTGACTTAGGGCACCCATACCGAAGGATGCTTGCAAGAAGGATGGGTAGCCCAGGAGGTTGTGCAATCACACTGAAGGATGCTTGCAAGAAGGTGTGAACCTCCGAGGATCGTGTCTAGCCACTGAAGGACGAATGCGAGAAGGTGTGCTAGCTCGACCATATGTAAGGTCCCCAAGGGAAATAGGGGACAGTTCCAACGGGAACGCACAACCCTGATGTCAGGGGTAAATAGCGGGCAAGTAGCCCATCAGTTAATAATTGGAATGATTTTCCAAAAGTAAAAGTTTACAAGAATAAGTGTCGGTTTCGAGAGAAAGTGCATGTGCATATGCAAACATGAAGCATACATGTGCATTACAATTAATGATCATACATGTGCATTACAATTAATGATCATTCATGAATTACCTTATGTCCACATGCGTATGAATTTAAGTTCAAGTGCATGCTTTCGGTTTCAAGTTCATGCGTCCAAACCATGATTTCGAATCCATGTTTTAGCTTTAACTTCTTACTGAGTCTTTCGACTCACAGTTTTAAATTGTATCATTCCAGATAATGTTTCAGGGGAGGAATCTTAAGAAGGGGGCCCTTGAACCCTAGGAGAAAGATTGACGAAAATATCTCTTCCTTTTTGCTTACTTTAGTAATGGTTTAGATAATTTTTGTAAGAGCCGGCATGAGCCTCCGTGGTGTGGCGGTCATGGGTTATTCGGCTTAGTAGGTTAAGGTTTTCAACTGGTTGATATTGCGAGACCATGTTATTACTACTTTAAGTTATCGATGGGAATTATGTTCTAATGTTCGTATATGTGTTAAGAGCTAGCGACTAAGGCTTCTTTTAAATATTGAGGCGTTATGATATTCCGCTGCAAGAAGTTTAGTGAGTACGCTTAAGCGTTCCTTGTTGGGAATGCTCGCGGCTGTCATTAGCCTCGTTTAGCTAGCGTTCGGGGCGTGACAGAAATTGTACCAAAATATTAAGTCGGGATAAATTGCACTATAATTAGGAAAACTCTTAATAATGACTTCGGTTGCAAATTTCTTACTAGACATTCAGGACTACCACATACAATCCTACATTGAGCTAGGTGTCGGTCTCGTGATAGTTGTAACGCCCCGAACCCTGGCAGTTAGGGTGTTACTTCCATGAGTAAAACTAGTGAAAATCAGCTTAAATTAGGGGGTGAAATCAATTATCAAGAAATAAACAAACTCGATAACAAATTCACTTTTAAAACTTGAAAACAATTGAATAAAAATACTTCGTTTAAAACTCTTCAAAAACTGAAAAATTACAAGGAAAACCCTTAATTTAACTGGAACTCTAAGCCTTCTCTAAGCTACCCACCAAGGCGCCATGTAACACGACTTTTGGCATGCTCCTAAATATCAACTGAAATTTGAGTACAAATAAAGGTGTGAGTTAGACAACTCAGTAAGCAAAATTATTCTGCTAGAGTGCACTTCATCAGCCACAATTAAGAAGTGAAAATCAATAGAAAACTGTAAATCTCAATCCATATAACTATAAATGTAAATCTCAACATTTATGATAGGTCAAGATTGATGATACAAGAGATTCTCTCTTGTTCAAACTATTTCTCTCACTTTGGAAGCTAGATCATCAATGATGAGCATGAGGACAAGATTTAACAATGAAAGCACTGGTCTTGAAGAAATCAACAGAGGATTTCTTTGGATCTAGCTTTTTCTCCCTCTTTCAACTTTTTCTCTCTCTTGGGGGCTATATCTTGAATAATGATGCAAGTTCTCGCTTTTCTCTCTCCATCTTGTCCTTTAGACTTGGAAGGTCTTCATATAGCTTTATTGTACCGTTGGAGGGATACCCAAGTCAGTTTAGAGCTTTAAATGAGTTGCTGACGGTCTAGGGAAAAAACTGCAAAATCGCAGCATGTGTCGACAGAATTTGCATGTGTCCACACCAAAAAAAACTGTCTTTGGAATGTGTCAACAGCTATCTATCAATGTGTTGACACCATCAAAGCAGCAATTTGGTGTCAGTGCATTGTGTCGACAACATGTATCCCATGTGTCGACACCATCTTGGCTGGAGGATATTTTCAGTGCTTTAATGATGTGTAATCCTTTCTATTTCAACACTAAAACTCCTACAATGAAAAATACATCAGGTGCATGCCATGGTGTTTAAATTGAATATACGACATAATTAATTGGAGAGAGTTTTAAATATAATTGAGCACTCTCGATTGAATAATGGATTGACAACTACGTATTTTAAAACTACTCTAAAGCTATTTTGTCATTTTTATCATGAAAATCGAGTTAGATAGCTCAAAGTGCAACCTTGGGCTAACAGAATCTACCTCTACGGGGGTGAACCCCGTAACTCATCAGCAAATACATTCGGAAATTCCTTCATTACATAATAGAATGTTTTCCCTTCTCTTCCTTATTCACTTCCACAACCAAGACTAGAAATCTCTGGGCTCCTTCTAGGATATACTTTCGAGCCTGCATTGCCAATACTACCCCAGGCACTACTTTTCTCGAGAACTCTTTTATCTGTACTCCTTCCGGCTTGGTATTCTAAAAATCACCTCCTTATTAAAACAATCTACTGAAGCATGATATGCGGCCAACCAATCCTTGTCGAGGATAATATCGAACTCTACCATATGCAAAAGAATCAAATCCACCGGTAAAACTAACCCTCCTATTAGCATCGGAAAATCGTTTACTACCCGATTACATACCTCATATGCCCCTACCGGAGTGGCTACTTCAAATATCGGTTCAAAGGGTTCCAACTTTGCCCCTCTCAACAAGCCACAATAATAAGAAACAACGAAATGTGTGGCACCCGAATCAAAAAAAGCAGTCACAGATCCGTGGGGTAGGGGAAAGGTACCTGACACCACAACCACTCCTTCCACTATAGTCAAGGAAAAAATCTTATTGGGGTGGTATTCCTCTGCGGTGGCATCCCACGTTTAGCTGCTCCCCCATTATTACCCATCGATGCTTGATGTTGGGCTCAGAGAAGAGCATTATGCCGAATCGGGCAGTCCCGAAAATAATGCACCAGATGTCGGCAGTGAAAACTTGTCCCATTAGCTGCACGACAAGGAAGCTCTTGATTATCCCGCATCCCAGAGTTCTCCATTCGCAACAATCATTGGCCCTCTTTGTCTGTGGTTGCCCCAGAGAATTTCTCCCTTGTTACAGAGCACGCTTCTTCTACCGGTCATAGAAGGCAGCATTCATCTAAATACTGTGCTCCACAATGGCTGCTCGCTCCATTAACTTCGCCCAATTCCTGAAGTTATGGCTGCACACCCGATTAAAGATCCTTAGATGCAGTCCTTCCTCGAACTTCCTTGCCTTCATTTCCTCGTCGGGAATGAGATGAGGAGCGAAACAAGACAACTGCATGAATTGGGCTGAATACTCCCCCACGAACATTGATCCTTAACCCAGATTTTTGAATTCCCTTGCCATGGTATCCCGAGCAGATATAGGGAAGTACTGATTCAAAAATTCCATTTTAAACGTCTCCCAGGTGATCGGTGCTCCCTAAACCTCCTGCTCAAGCAGCGCACTCCTCGAGATCCACCATCTCTTCTCCTTTCATGATAGTTTGAAAGAAGCATACATCACCCTTTACTCATCGGTGCATCCCAAGACTCTAAACTGCACACCAATATTGAGAATCTAATTCTCAGTAGATATAACATCAGTTTTGTCGTATCTGTTGGGAATGGATGCTGAAGTTTAAACTAGTCGAAGGAACACCCATCAGTTCTTTCCTCATTGATCTTAGGATTCTAGTTCATTTGTTGAGCCATGAAGCCCCCCATAGTGTGGAGAACTTCTTCCGCATTGTACTCAGGGTTCGGTTGACCCAAATCCTGATGCGGGCTCCATCATCCTACGTTCTCAGCCATTACCTTGCCTTTAAAACTCCAAATTGTTCCTTTGGATATTTTTCTTAAACGAAATGATTTTTTGAGTTCTATCCATGCATTATTTTTCGTTTGACAAAGGGAGAGTTTTCTTAAATGTCTATATGCTTGTATTCCTTTTGCTCATATGATGGTTTTTTTAGAATGCATATTTGGGGAGAAATATGTCCTTTATCTTTTTGATGTGATGGGGAGAAATGTTCCAATTGCAAAAGATAGGGGGAGTCATCCCAAAACTATTAATTTATTGTCATCATCAAAAAGGGAGAGATTGTTGATTTTTTGCACAATCGATATTTTCATGATTTCAATAAATGGATTATGTTTATAAAATGGACATCTTCAAAGAAAAATTCATGTTTCATCAAAGTGCCAAAGACTAAAAGATTGAAGATCAAGAAGATGCAAGGTGCTCAAAAGTGAAGATTTAAGATCTTAGGGTATAATCCTTGTAACTCTTTGTTTCATTTTTGACAAGGATTATGAATCACACTTACATATCTTTAAAAACGTGCAAATACTTATGGGACGTATGTATTTAAAATTACATATACTTATGGTATACCTTTTGTTTGAAAGATTAAAATATTTTTAAAGTTTTCAAAACACTCCAATCACACTTGCATGTCTTTCAAAACATGCATAAAATGTTTTACCTTTTGTTTGTAATATGAAAATGTTTTTAAAGTTTGCAAAACACCCCAATCAAACTCTCAAACCTTTCATATAATTATGGGAATTAAGTCTTTAAAATTAGGTGTTTAAAATTGGTCAAAAACATGTTTTTAAATGAATCGGACTATGTGCTTAAGTTGAGGAGGTCGACCGACTGATGAAGCGGTCGACTGGTCTTCGACCGTTTGGCATAGCGGCGACCGGTTAATTTGAAAATAGAGCTGTTGAGCTTCTGAAATAATGACTGTTAGGTAATGGTAAGTTGAAGCGGTCCACTGGTTCATTTTGTCTTTGTGTGAATCAAGAGATTGAGCCTTCCAATTTCATATCCACTCTTTGAGAGAGTTTGATCTCTTAAATCTTCATATCAATAGAGGTGTTTCCTTTAGTGAGGTTGTTCACTAAAGAAGAAGCTTTGAGAAGGTATATCTCAAACTTGGTGTGGTTGCGAGTGGTGCGCCCGAAAAACCAGTAGGGTGGGTTTGATTGTTGGGCTCGAGAAAACACTCGTACGATTCTCTAGCACCTGGAAGCTAGAGTGTTTGCTATTTGAATATAGTGGAAAACCTCAAGGCTCATCGAAGGAGCTTGAGGGGTGGACGTAGGCGGGTTTGCCGAACCACATAAAAATTACGTGTTTGCTTCTCTTACCCTTCTTTGTACATTTAGCACTTATTTATACTTGTTGGGTATATATACTCGTGCTAAATTGTTATCTGAGTTTCCTTAATCCTAGGATTTACAGCTGGTATCAGAGCTTGGTGTTCGTTGTACAAGATTTAGCAATCATGAGTTAGAATGACAACTTCAAGTTTCAACACTCTAGTTGAAGGACTTTCCACACTTAGACACCCATTTTTCAATGGAAGTGATTATGCTTATTGGAAAGTTAGGATGAGTATTTATTTTCGACCCATTGACTATGATTTATGACTTTGTGTTTTGAATGGACCTCACTATCCTATGAAATCCGTAGATGAAAAAATTGTCCCTAAATTCGTTAATGGGTATACCGATGAGGACAAAAAGAAAATTTCTATAAATGGTAGAGCAATGAACATTCTTTATTGTGCTTTAGAGATAAATGAATTCAATAGAATATCTACTTGTTATAACGCAAAGAAAATATCTACTTGTGATATTTAAGATAACCGTGCTAGTTCATAGCTTTGAATTGTTTAAAATGAAACCGGAAGAAAACATTGGTGACATGCTTACTAGATTTACTAATATTGCAAATGGTTTAAATGCGCTTGAAAAAGTGTACACTAACTCCGATTTGGTGAGAAAAGTTCTTAGATCACTACCAAAGACTTGGGAAGCCAAAGTCACCGCTATTCAAGAAGCAAGAGACGTCACCAAATTGCCTTTGGAAGAGCTTGTTGGATCTCTCATGACTCACGAAATCACCATGAAGGGACATGAGCAGGAAAGTTCAAAAAGGAGAAGCATAGCTTTGAAATCCTGCATAGTTGAGATTGAAGAAGATGATGATGAAAGTGAAGATGAGGATATAGCACTCATGACTAGGAATTTCAGAAACTTCCTCAAGAGAAAGCAAAGAAGGAAGAACTTCAAAGCTTTCAAGATAGAAGAGCAAAAAAGGAATCACTTGCTGCAAGTGCAGGAAACTAGGTAATATAAAGGCGGATTGCCCACTTCTTCGAAGAAGAAGATGAGGGAGAAATTGCAAACATGCGCTTTATGGCTCTAGAAGATGATGAGGTATATCTCTCAGATCTTGAAGATTCAAAGCCTTCATATGATGAATTAGAAAATTCTTTTGATGACTTATACACTACTTTTGAAAAGCTTAAACTCAAATACAATGTTTTGAAAAAGAAGCATTCACTAGCTACAAGTGACCTTGATTACTTAAATGATGAACAAGGAAATTTGAAGCTAGAAAATGAGGAATTGAAACTAAAAGTTTCAACCTTCGAAATTGAGATCAAAGCTTTCAAAGATAAGGGTACTTGTCAAAATACCATCATTGAAAAATTCACTCAAGGAAGCAAAGCTTTGGAAAACATTCTAAATAGTAAAAGATGTGTTTTTGACAAAAGTGATTTTGGCTACAAGCCTCATCAAAATGAAAATAATTTCAAAAATTTCTTTGTCAAAGCTAATCCTCAAATGAATCTTTTCATACTTGCAATGTGAGACCCCGATTTTTCTCCTACGTAATTTCTTACGTATTATCTTTTATTTCCAATGTAATAGCTTTTATTTCTTCATGGGGCTATGTTTTTGGCCAATGTATGGCCTAATCTTTATGTTATGGAATTTCGATTAAAATGAGATTTTATTTCATAAAATCTCTTTAAATAATTTTAATGCCATTGTATGCAAGTATAAATTATATTTATATTAGGAGCCGAAATTTCAAGTAAGTTTCTCTTTTACAAATTGATATTTTTCATTTAGTTAATATGATTCATGGACCATATAATTTGAATTATGATTTAATAATTTCCTTGTATAAGCCGAAAATTATTAATAGATTAAATAATGAAATTCTTTTGAATACATGGATTAAATATTGTATATCTTTTATATGTGACATGTATTATTATCATGTGGTCTATATTATTAATAGAATTTCCATTTGAATATTCAATGATAAGCTATGTAGTTATGTGATAAGTTTAGAGATGATTTAATTGATAAGCACACTTGCTTATCATAGTGATAAGCAAGCATGATAAGTTAGGAAACTTTTAGAGTGATAAGGCCTTGTGATTATTGTAGAGATATGCTAGGGTCATTATCACATGATAAGAGAACATGCTTATGAGGTGATAAGATATTGGAATGAATTAGATAAGCAAGAGAGCTTATGAAGTGATAAGTTAGGTGAGAATGAAAACTAAGTTGAAAGTTGGTTGCCATTTAATGTGGAAGTAACTAGGTTGGTTGAAAAGCAACCAAACTAAGTAAAATACAAGCCATTTACATGAAAGGCTAGGAGATGAATTTGAAAAGCCATGAAGCAAGGCCATGTGAAGTGTAAGAGATGTGTAAGTGGTGTAAGATGATGAGACAACTCATGGAAGTAAAAAGAGAAGAGAAAAGCAAGTGAGAGAGGGAGTGATTTACGTTGGAACTCATGAGGAGAGAGAGAAGAATTCAAATGCAAGCCAAGCTTTGGAGACAAGTTGTCACGCTCCGAACGCTAGCCCGAAGGGGTTAATGACAGCCGCGAACATCCACTCAATGAATGTTCTAGCGTTTTCTCTTAATCATGCAGCAGATTTTTTTTTATACATATACATAAACACCTACAACTGAGAGAGATGGGCGAAAGAGATTTACATAAACTACAACTTACACAATTGACTACGACGACAATAGTGAAAGCATCCGAATTACATGTCATGTCTGCATGGCTGAAGTACAGACCTACTCATAACATCTTGAATCCGTATATAGCATCCTGCCGCCTCAGTGGGATATCAAGCACTCTTAAGATTTCATGTACATTCTCCAACTCTTGACCCATAGTACATTCCCAAGGCCTATGACCAACAACATCACAATCTACTACTTACTAAGTCAGGAAATCCTCAGGACTCCTGCCACCCGGCAAACCTGGAATGATACATTTTGAAATCGTGAGTCAAAAGACTCAGTAAGGAAAGAACTTGTAAACGTGATCTTGTAAAACATGAACTTAAATCGTGAACTTGAACTTATAGCTTGAACTTGTAACTTGAAATTTGAACTTGAATTCATAATCTTGTAATCATGCACTAGTAGCATAGCTTGAAAACATAACTTAAAATCATAACTTGAATTCATGACTTGAAATCGTAAGCATGCACTTGAACTCATAAACATAAGCATGCACTTAAACTTGAAATCATTATGAATTTGAAATCATAATGAACTTAAAATCGTAAGCATGCACTTGAACTTGAAATCATAGTCCTGTAAACATAATGCGATGCATGCCTGATCATGAATAGTGATGCATGTATATGCCTCATGTTGCATATGCACATGCACTTGCTTTTGAAAACATCATTTGTACTGATAAAGCTCTTGCTTTGGAAAATCTTATGGGCTACTTGAGCTCCATTTACCCCCAGCATCAGGGTTGTGCGTTCCCGTTGGAACTGTCCCCTATTTCCCTTGGGGACCTTACATATGGTCGAGCTAGCACACCTTCTCTCATTCGTCCTTCAGTGGCTAGACACGACTCTTGGAGGTTCACACCTTCTTGCAAGCATCCTTCAGTGTGATTGCACATACCTCCCGGACTACCCATCCTTCTTGCAAGCATCCTTCGGTATGGGTGTCCTAGGTGACATCCACCCTTCTCGTAAACGTCCTTCGGTATGGATGCACCTTCTTGACTTGGTACGGTACCGACCGACTTGGGTTCGTTAATTAACTTGTCATAAAGTAGCATAAAAATGGTACTTTCATTTGCATAAAAATGTCTCAATTCTCATGAGGAAAATGAATGCAAATGATCATGATGCATTCATGTCGTGCTTGGTAGTGTCATGCTTGATATGCTTATTCATAAACATTCTTCATGCAGTGTATCATTCCAGTTTTGTAAAGGTTTTTCACTTACCTTCGCTTGCTTGAGTATCGAACGTCTCGTTACCTACAATGAGTCGTACTATTGTTATTCACAGGAAATTCATAGGTTTACTAAACGTATAGAGTAATCAATACATTACAATCATCCAAGGTATGACTTAAAATCTCCCCATGTCCTAGGCCTTCAATCTAGGATCCACTCAATATCAAGAGATAACTACAAATGCATCAAAACACACTCTCTATTCCAGCTCTGAAATCTGCTTATGTAATTACCAGAAATCACAATAATCTTTCTAGCCCTCCAATTTCCAACAACCAAAATCGAATCTCTACATGTCACAACCACCATCCAAGGCTAACTTAATATTTCCTAGTAGCAACCATCCTCTTACCCTCCTCCCATTTTTTTACAACCTCAACTCAAAGTTTACAACCAACCGTGGTTCCATGTTCATCACGTTAACACCATTGCGTTTACCCATTTCTCTTGGGCTTTTAACCAAACACCTAGTGTATATTATTGGTCCTCTTGCCTATTTTTCTCCAGATCTGAACCTATCTCTCACACTTAGGGCTTAGTGGTTCTCAATATGACTAGCATACATACAACCTAATGCACCAACCCCTGAGTTCGGCCATACTTGCTAGATTTAGGTTTCAATCCTCTCTTAGGCCTTTTATCAAACACCTAGAGCACCAAACCAATTCTCAAGAACCCTAATTTTGGATTCAACCATTTGTTCCCATGTTCTCATGTAAAAATCTATGCTACACTTAAACACTTTCAAGATCTACCTTGAACATGCATAGATCCACACTAAACATCCATGAATCACAAGGAGAAAAACTACTTAGACAACCCACCATCAAACCACAACCAATCAACAAGAGAAAACAAGAACACCGCCAAACCACAACCAATCAACAACCCACAAGAGAAAACAGTAAGGAAGTAGAGAGAGAGAGAGAGAGGATGATTTTCGGCCAGCAAGGATTTCTACCTTGCTTCTCTCCTCTTCCTCCTTCTTTTCTTCTCTTTTCTCCTTCTCCTTCTTCCTTCTTCGGGTGGGGAAAAGACAAGGTTGCCCTCCCCCTTCTTCATGAATTCCACCTCACGTATTTTCAATCCGGTAAAATTTCGGAATGTAGTTATATGTGTCGACACCATCACTCAAGGTGTCGAGAGTTACAACACATTTAGTAAGATGTGTCGACACCATCACTCAAGGTGTCGACACTTCCAACACTTAGCCAAAGTGGGAAAAATGTAAACTCTAAGGTTTTAGTTAGATGTGTCGACACCATCACTCAAGGTGTCGACACTTCCAACACTTGGTCAAAATTCACGGGAGTTCTGGAAAAAGGCGAACTCTCGGGTTTCAGTTGGATGTGTCGACACCATCGCTCAAGGTGTCGACACTTCCATCACTTGGTCAAAATCCACGGGAGTTCTGGAAAAAGGCGAACTCTCGGGTATCGGTCTAATGTGTCGACACTATGACCCAAGGTGTCGACACTTACAACACTTAGTCAAAATTCACTTTGGGCTCCAGAAAAGGTAGACTTTCGGGTGTTAGTTTAATGTGTCGACACTATGCTCCAATGTGTCGACACTTACCACAAAAATCACCAATTAAAACATACCTATATCCTGAGAAAAATCATAGCAAAATCTCTCTCCTTTACAACGACATAAGTAAATTCGGGATCTCACATTACAATCATCCAAGGTATGACTTAAAATCTTTCCATGTCATAGGTCTTCAATCTAGGATCCACTCAATATCAAGAGATAACTACAAATGCGTCAAAACACACTCTCAATTCCAGCTCTGAAATCTGCTTATGTAAATTCCAGCAACAACAGTAATCTTTTAACGTTCCAACTTCCAACAACCAAAACTCTAATCTCTTCATGACACAACCAACATCCAAGGTTAATTTAACATCTCATAACAGCAACCATTATTTCACATTCCTCCCACTTTTATAACTCTAACTCAAAGTTTATAACAAAACTGTGATTCCATCTTCATCAAGCTATACTATTGCATTTGCCCATGTCTTTTGGGCTTTTTATCAAACATGAAGGGTGTATCATTTGTTCTCTTGAACATCTTTCAGATCTGACCATATATCAAACACTTAGGGCTTGGTGGTTCGCAACAAGACTCATATGCATACAACCTAATACATCAACCAATAGATTCGGCCATACATGCTCAAAATAGATCTGAGCCCTCTTTTAGCCTTTTCATCAAACACCTAGGGTGCATATTCGTTTCTCTTGTATATAAATTCCCAGATCTAACCATATTCTCCATGGTTTTGTGCACAATCCTTACAACTTTCTAAAGCTCATTAGATTTACATTTTCTTCAAAGAAAACACATGAATCTCAAAGAGAAAATCTAACAACACAACCAACAATATTTCAAAAGAAAAAGAGAACATAGGTGAAAATGGGTATGGCTTGGCCGGCCATAACCACTCACCTCCTTCTCTCTCTCTTTCTTTCTCTTCTTCCTTTCTTCTTCTTCTTTTCTCCTTCTTTCTTCCTTCTTCTTCTTTTCTCCTTCTTCTTCCTTCTTCTTCTTTTCTCCTTCTTCTTTCTTTCTTCTCTTCTTCGGTGGGAGCTAGGGCAAATGACTCTTTGATTTGGGGGGGGGCTGATTATACGTAAAGGGGCTTGGGGGAAGGGAAAAGGCAAAACTACCCTTCCCCCCTTTCTTTTCCCTTTTTCACATGAATTCCACCTCACATATTTCAATCCGATAAAATTTCGGAATGTAGTTATATGTGTCGACACCATCACTTAAGGTGTCGACACTATCAACAGTTTTAGTTAGATGTGTCGACACCCTCACTCAAGGTGTCGACACTTCCAACACCGTCAAAATTCACTGGAGTTCCGAAAAAATGCAAACTTTCGAGTTTTAGTTGGATGTGTCGACACCATCACTCAAGGTGTCGACACTTCCAACACTTGGTCAAAATTCACGGGAGTTCTGGAAAAAGGCGAACTCTCGGGTTTCAGTTGGATGTGTCGACACCATCGCTCAAGGTGTCGACACTTCCAACACTTAGTCAAAATTCACTGAGTTCCGGAAAAATATAAACATTCGGGTATCGGTCTAATGTGTCGACACTATGACCCAAGGTGTCGACAATTACAACACTTAGTCAAAATTCACTTTGGGGTCCAGAAAAAGGTAAACTTTCGGGTGTTAGTTTAATGTGTCGACACTATGCTCCAATGTGTCGACACGTACCTCAAAAATCACAAATTTAATCATACATACACTTGCAATAATACGTACTTAAGAGGTCATAAGCAATAACTTGACAGACCTAAAATCGGGGTCTCACACAAGTGATGTGAGAGTGAGAGAAGTGAAAAGAAATAAAAGAGAGAGAGGGAGAAAAGGACATAGGCTTGGTCGGCCAACACTTCCATTCATCCCCCTCTTCCTCTTTCAAATTCTCTCATGTCAATTCACTCTCTCAAACCCTATGTCATAGCCTTAGGGTTGCATTGGGAGACTCAATCTCACACAACTCTCTTGCAAATGCCATGACCGAACCCCTCATTTCTCTCAACTCTCTCCCATTTCAAGCACTTGGCCGAATATTGCAAGATCTCTCCATTCTCTCCCATTTTCAAGCCTTGGCCGAACCTCACACTCAAGAGTCAAGTTTTGTTCCATTTCATCTTGCACCTAAACCACTTTCTTCTAGCTTACCAAATCCCATTCTAAAAGCCAAGATAAATCTCTCTTGTTGTAGACAAAAATCCTTCCTTGAAAACCCTAGCCATTTGACACCATTTCCCTTCAAACTTACCATGTCCTCTTAACCACCATAGAACTTCCTTTTAAATCAAGCTTGGATATTTCTAAGGAGGGTGGACCGAATCTTTGAAGGAAGAAAGGATAGGGAGAGTTGGTAAAGGTTGAAGGTGAGTTTAGCTTTATTGATGATCTTGCCTTAAGCTTCACAAGTACTAACCAAGGATACCTTATTTTCTAGGTGCTCAAGCTTGGATAAATAACAAGGTAAGGCTAATATGATGTTGTTGGGTATAGCATAAGTGACCGAATAGGTTATGTATGGATCTTGAAGCTTAGGTCATAATATGTCTTGATGTTGTTGGATCTTGAATGTTTAAGAACCCTAGGTTGATTTCATGCTAGATCTAACCATGGAAACCCTAGATCTAAGGTTGTATGTAAAGAAAAAGGCAAATGAAGAACAATGTATGCTAAAGGAAGTTAGATCTAAGTTTTGATGTGTTGGGTTGATGGAAGTTGATTTCTTTGTTTAGATCTATGGATGTTAGTGTGTATAAAGAATAGATCTAATGTTGATGAAATTATTCGAGGAAAAGATTAAGTGTATGCATGCTAGTTAGGTCACAAATGCAAAGGATATGCATGATATGATTTTTAGCATGAAAAGGTAACATTTTGGGGTATGGCCGAAAATGAGCTATGTAGGATTTCATGTATAGTTTTGAATATGTTTAAATCTGGACATTGGCCATAACATGTGCAAGCTTTATGACCCCAATGCATGGTAGATGATTATGTTAAGTGTGAGATGCATGTAAGTTAAAGGAAACAAAAGAAAACCTAATTTTTGGATGAAAGCATGTGTTGGCCGAATGCTATGGGTATGATGTGTTGTGTTGGTGCTTTGATTTATAGATCCTAGGTTGTGAAATTGTTGAATGGAGGATGGGATCACCCTTGGAGTAAAAGTTGTGATTAATTGGTGCATAAATGGTAGTGGCCGAATGTTGTAAGAAAAGGTAACCCTAAGTGCAATTCATGATTTATGTATTTTCATTGTTGTGTTGGATATGAAAATTAGAGTTAGGCTAGTTGGAATAATATTATAGAGCCATGATCTTTTATTAAATATTATTGGAACCCTAGTTAAGTTTTACTCGGGTTTTATTTGAGGTTTAAAGTCTAAATTAAGATTTAATCATGAATAATTTATTAATAGTTAGATATAAGGTTTTAATGTAGTACGTGTAATAAAAAGAGACTTAGGTTTAATTCTAAACCTATGAGTATTATTTAACCCTAATCGAGGCATGTACATGGATAAATATATTTTTATTTCAATAAAAATATTAGCTAAGTTTTGGAATAATTGTTAAGGAAAAGAATAAAATATTTTTTTATAATTAAATGGATTTCAGTGATATATATATATATATCTTTGGTGATTTCAAAAAGAAATGATTTCATATTCTTAAAGTCTAAAGAATATTTGAATCGCTTGTAGGCGATCCACGTGTCTGTATACACGAACAAGGAGACCAAGAGTAAGTGGATACTGTAAGTGGACAGTAAGTATTCCTTTTCAAAACTGGAATGACACACTGCATCGTTTCATGAACAAGCATGAATTTTAAGCAAGCATGACATGACATGTGCATTGCATGAATTTTTCAAGAAGAAAGTTTATGCAATGATTTTTATGGAAAGAATATGAGAAGTTTTACGAAACGATAAGTTAAGATAAGGGGCACCGGTCGGTACCGTACCATCAAGTTGGACTCCCATACCGAAGGACAATTATGAGAAGGATGGGTGAATCCAAGAGGCTGTGCAAGCCACACTGAAGGACATTGAGAAGGTGTGGTGCCTCCAAGGGTCAAGTCTAGCCACTGAAGGACATTGAGAAGGTGCGCTAGCTGACCATATGTAAGGTCTCCAAGGGAATTCGGGGACGGTTCCGAAGGGAACGCGCAACCCTGACTTCAGGGGTCAAATGGAGCGAGCCCACAAGTAAAAGATATGAAATAATTATGAAAAGGCCAACAAGTGCACAAGTACGAATAAGCGGTTTTCAATGGCCAAGGGCCAGTTTTTCAAGCAAGAATGAAAGAAAGATTTTAAAGGGCATGGGGCCGAAACTAAGCAAGAGCATATGCATAATTCATGACATACATGTGCATCAATTATCAAGTTTCTTTCTTTCATGATTAAGCGGGCATAAGTCAAGAGCATGATTTAAGTTTTATGTTTTTCCCTTACTGAGTCTTTTTGACTCACGTTTTTAAAATTGTGTCATTCCAGATGTATCAGGTGAAGAGAGTCAGGAGGACTACCTGACCTAGAAGCCCAAGATATTATGTTTCATATTTTGATGATAGTGGCATGAGCGTCACTAATTGGGTTCTAATGTGTTAAATATATGTTTTGTATGAACTTAATGAGAACCCTGATTATGTAAAAATTAGCTCGAACCCCTCGCGATCCTGTACGTTTCCGCCGTAATCAAGTAAAACAATAAGTAAGAACGCTGGAGTCAACCGGGGGATAGCTCGCGGCTGTCACGGTCCCTGCGGGATGCCGTTCGGGGCGTGACAGTT
Source organism: Myrica gale (assembly GCA_963930655.1). NCBI lineage: Eukaryota > Viridiplantae > Streptophyta > Magnoliopsida > Fagales > Myricaceae > Myrica > Myrica gale. The sequence goes on from OZ005618.1 coordinate 11,888,330, forward strand.
AAGTTGGTATCAGAGGATCAGAGGGTAGAGTCGTAGAACATAGGGAACGAAGTAGAACCCTAAACCCTAAAGCATGAAATAACACGTTTAGGGATAATTATGATGAGAATTTCTGAGGTTGAGGTTGTTCTAGGCTGAACGATAACCTTGAAGTGCAGGATGGCACCTAGGAGGCCAACAAGAAATCAAGAGTCCGAGGCTCCCGGAGTTACCACCGAGGATGTGTTAAGGCACATGGCTCAGCTAGTTGCCGAGCACGTGCAGCCGGGTGCCCATGCTGAAGGGGCCCGAGGACGCCCTGAGGGGTGTACGTTCGACCAATTCAATCGCCAGCACCCGCCAGTGTACAATGGCAAGGGAGATGCCATACTAGCAGAAAATTGGCTGGTAGAGATAAAAGAACTACTTGAGGTCTTGGGGTGTACCGAGGCCCAAAAGTTAAGCTATGCTACCTTCAAGCTGCAAGGGGATGCCAGAAGGTGGTGGCAGTCCGAGAAGGTATTGCTGGAACAGGAGCTGGGAGAGCAGCCCATAACCTGGGAGAGGTTCCAGCAAGAATTTCTAGATCGTTATTTCCCACGAACGACCCGGGAAGCGAAGGCAAGGGAATTCGCTACCCTAACCCAAGGAACCATGACGGTGGAGCAGTACGCAGGCCGATTCATGGAGCTGGTGCGGTTTGCCCCGTACCTGGTGCCAGATGAGGAAAGGAAGGCCCGAAAGTTTGAAGAAGGGCTACACCCACGGGTGTGAGACCCCGATTTTCTCCTACGTAATTGCTTATGTATTATTTTATTTTTTCCAATGTAATAGCTTTTATTTCTTAATGGGGCTATGTTTTGGCCACTGTATGGCCTAATTTTTATGTTATGGTATTTCGATTAAAATGGGATTTTATTTCATAAAATCTCTTTAAATAATTTTGATGCCATTTTATGCAAGTATAAATTATATTATATTAAGAGCCGAAATTTGCAAGTAAGTTCCTCTTTTACAAATTGATATTTTTCATTTACCTAATATGATTAATGGACCATATAATTTGAATTATGCTTTAATAATTTCCTTGTATAAGCCGAAATTATTAATAGATTAAATAATGAAATTCTTTTGAATACATGGATTAAATATTGTATGTGACATGTAATATTATGATGTGTTCTATATTATTAATAGAATTTCCATATGAATATTCAATGATAAGCTATGTAGTTATGTGATAAGTTTAGAAATGATTTAATTGATAAGCACACTTGCTTATCATAGTGATAAGCAAGCATGATAAGTTAGGAAACTTTTAGAGTGATAAAGCCTTGTGATTATTGTAGAGATAGGCTAAGGCCATTATCACATGATAAGATATCATACTTGTAAGGTGATAAGCTATTGGAATGGATAGATAAGCAAGAGAGCTTATGAAGTGATAAGTTAGGTGAGAATGAAACTAAGTTGAAAGTTGGTTGCCATTTAATGTGGAAGTAACTAGGTTGGTTGAAAAGCAACCAAACTAAGCAAAGGAGGGCTTTTATGTGAAATGCAAGGAGAAGAAAATTGAAAGCCAAAGTGAGGTGCCATGTGATGTGTAAGAGATGTGTAAGAAGGTGTAATTGTGTAAGAATTGATGAGACAACTCATGGAAGTAAAAAGAGAAGAGAAAAAGTGAGAAAGGGGAGTGTATGTCGATGGAAGGCATGGAGGAAAGAGAAATTTCAAAGAGACAAGGAAGTGATGTGAGAAAGGAGTGAAAAGAAAGAAAAAAAAAAGAAAGGGAAGCTTAGGAATGTCGACCAAGGCCCCCCCCCTTCACCATTTTCCATTTTTGCTTTTTCATTTCTCTCTCTCTTGTCAATTCACTCTCAAGCTTTATGTCAAGTGCTTTGGGAGACTCAATCTCACACATTTCCTCTTGACCTAAACACTCAAAGCATTTCACTCTCAAACCTCTCCTCTCTTGGCCGAATATTGCAAACCTCTCCATTCTCTCCCATTTTCAAGCCTTGACCGAACCTCACACTCAAGAGTTCCAGGTTTGTTCATTTCATCTTGCATCTAAACCACTTCCTTCTAGCTTGCCAAAACCCATTCTAAAAGCCAAGATAAATCTCTCTTGTGTTGACAAAAATCCTCCTTTGAAAACCCTAGTCATTTGACACCATTTCTCTTCAAACTTACCATATTCTCTCAACCACCAAAGAACTTCCTTTAAATCAAGCTTGGTCATTTCTAAGGAGGGTGGACCGAATCTTTGAAGGAGGAAAAGGATAGGAAGAGTTGGTAAAGAGTAAAGGTAAGATTAGTTCATTGATGTTCTTGCCTTAAGCATCACAAGTACTAACCATAGATGTTTTATTTTCTAGGTGCTCAAGCTTGGACAAACAACAAGGTAAGTCTAAAATGATTTGTTGGGTATGACAATAAGTGGCCGAATAGTTCATGTATAGATCTTGAAGTGTTAGTTTGTTAAATGCCTTGATGTTGTTAGATCTTGGATGCTTAGGAACCCTAGGTTGTTTACATGCTAGATCTAACCATGGAAGCCCTAGATCTAAGGTTGTATGTGAAGAAAAATGTAAATGAAGAACAATGTAAGCTAAAGGAAGTTAGATCTAAGTTTTGATATGTTGGGTCGATGAAAAATGATAACTTTGTTTAGATCTATGGATATTAGTGTGAATAAAGAGTAGATCTATTGTTGATGGAATTATTTGATGAAAAGATTAAGTGTATGCATGCTAGTTAGGTCACAAATGCAAAGGATATGCATGATATGATTTTTAGCATAAAAAGGTAACATTTTGGGTATGGCCGAAAATGAGCTATGTGGATTTTCATGTATAGTTTTGAATATATGTAGATCTGGACATTGGCCTTAACATGTGCAAGATTTATGACCTTAATGCATAGTAGATGATTATGTTAAGTATTGGAAGCATGCATATTGAAGGAAATAAAAGAAAACTAATCATTTGGGTAAAAACATGTGTTGGCCGAATACCATGAGTATGGTGTATGGTATTGGTGCTTTGATTTATAGATACTAGGTTGTGAAATTGTTGATTGGAGGATGGGATCACCCTTGGAGAAAAAGTTGTGATTAATTGGTGCATAAATGGTAGTGGCCGAAAGTTGCAAGAAAAGTTAACCCTAAGTGCAATTCATGATTTATGGATTCTCATTTGTTGTGTGGGATAAGAAATTTGGGTTAGGCTAGTTGGAATAATATTGTAGAGCCATGATCTTTTATTAAATATTATTGGAACCCTAGTTAAGTTTTACTCGGGTTTTATTTGAGGTTTAAAGTCTAAATTAAGATTTGATCATGAATAATTTATTAATAGTTAGATATAAGGTTTAATGTACTACGTGTAATAAAAGAGACTTAGGTTTAAGTCTAAACCTGTGAGTATTATTTAACCCTAATCGAGACACGTACATGGATAAATATATTTTTATTTCAATAAAAATATTAATTTAATAAGTTAAGTTTTGAATATTTGTTAAGGAAAAGAATAAAATAATTATTTTGTAATTAAATGAATTTCTGTGATATGTATATATAGATATATATATATATCTTCGATTGATGACTGATTTTCAAAAAGAAATGATTTCATAATTCTTAAAGTCTAAAAGAATATTTGAATCGCTTGTAGGCGATCCACGTGTCTGTATACACGAACAAGAAGACCGAGTGTAAGTGGATACTGTAAGTGTACAGTAAGTATTTCTTTTCAAAACTGGAATGACACACTGCATCGTTTCATGAATAAGCATGAATTTTAAGAAAGCATGACATGATATGAATTTCATGAATAAGCATGAATTTTAAGAAAGCATGACATGATATGAATTTCATGAACAAGCATGAATTTTAAGCAAGCGTGACATGACATGTGCATTGCATGAATTTTTCAAGAAGAAAATTATGCAATGATTTTTATGGAAAGAATATGAGAAGTTTTATGAAACGATAAGTTAAGATAAGGGGCACCGGTCGGTACCGTACCATCAAGTTGGACTCCCATACCGAAGGACATTTATGAGAAGGATGGGTGAATCTAAGAGGCTGTGCAAGCCACACTGAAGGACAATGAGAAGGTGTGGTGCCTCCAAGGGTCGTGTCTAGCCATCAGGCCTGGGGCCACTTCAAGGGCTAGCTGGACCAGATGTTAAGGTCTCTAAGGGAATTCGGGGACGGTTCCGAAGGGAACGCACAACCTTGACTTCAGGGGTCAAATGGAGCGAGCCCACAAGTAAAAGATATGAAATAATTATGATAAGGCCAATAAGGGCACAAGTACGAATAAGCAATTTTTAAGGGCCAAGGGCCAGTTTTACAAGCAAGTATGAAAGAAAGTGGTTTTCAAGGGCCTGGGGCCGAAAACACTAAGCAAGAGCATATGCATAATTCATGAGCATGCATATGCATCAATTATCAAGTTTTCTTTCTTTCATGATTAAGCGGGCATAAGTCAAGTGCATGAATCAAGTTTTATGTTTTTCCCTTACTGAGTCTTTTTGACTCACGTTTTTAAAATTGTGTCATTCCAGATGTATCAGGTGAAGAGAGTCAGGAGGACTACCTGACCTAGATGCCCAAGATATTATGTTTCTCATTTTGTTGATAGTGACACGAGCGTCACTAATTGGGTTCTAATATGTTAATTATATGTTTTGTATGAACTTAATGAGAACCCTGTTTATGTAAGTATTTGCTCGAACCCCTCGCGATCCTGTACGTTTCCGCCATAATCAAGTAAGAACGCTGGAGTCATCCGGGGGATAGCTCGCGGCTGTCACGGTCCCTGCGGGATGCCGTTCGGGGCATGACAACGGGTCTATGACAGGGTGTATAGTCATAATCTTAAAACCCTGGTAGAAGTAATTGAAAGGGCCGTGATAGTGGAGAGAGGACTGTAAAGGATAGCAGTCTATCATGACCAGCAAAAGAGGAAGGCTCCTTCCAACCCAACCATTCCGCAGATGCCCTGGAAGAAAAGTAGGCCAGAGCCGTCACAGAGGCAGCCTCAGAGGCCGAACCCGAGGCCGAACCAGAGGCCTGGTGGAGCTCAGAATGCCGGAGGGAATCAGTTTCCTCTGTGCAACAAGTGCAACAAGAGACACCCAAGGGAGTGCAGGCAGGGTTTATGTTTTAAGTGCGGGAAGCCTGGTCACTTTGCCAGAGACTGTAGGAGTGCAGGCAGCTCAAACCAAGCACCCCGACCCCCGCAGTAGAACAATGCAAGAAGGCAGGGAGGCCCAACACAGGCGAGGTTATATGCAATGACTCCGGAGGACGCGGAGAACCAGAACCGAGTGGTGGCAGGTAAGTTGCCTTTGCCCCAGGGGGAAGCCCTAGTTCTGTTTGATTATGGGGCCACGCATTCATTCATTACATCAGCATATTGCAAGACACATGCCTTAAATAGTGAATTGTTGGATAGTAATGTCCTTGTGTCAACGCCCGCTGGGGGAAGAGTCGAATGTAGCCGGATGTTGAAGGACTATCCGATAGTAGTAGAAGGGCAAGTCATGTTGGCTGATTTGATAGTTATGGAGATGGGAGGATTTGATGTCATCCTAGGTATGGATTGGTTGTCGAAGCATGGTGCCAATATTCGGTGCTATGAGAAAAAGGTCTTGTTCCAAAAGGAGGGGAGACCAGATTGTTGTTTCACGGGTATGAGAAAAATGGAGCGAAGGCCAGCAATTGTCTAGGCCCTGCAAGCTAAGAGATTATTGCAAGGAGGGCACGAGGGAATTTTAGTATGGGCAAGTGATACGCGAAGTGATACGCAGAACGAGGTCCCTGCATTTGACCAAACCCCAATAGTGACTGAGTTTCCGGATGTATTCCCGGAAGACCTACCGGGGTTACCGCCGGATAGGGAGGTGGAGTTCGGAATTGAATTGGAAGCTGGGACAGTCCCAATTTCCAAGGTGTCGTATCGAATGGCTCCTGCAGAGCTAAAGGAGCTGAAGGTCCAACTGGAGGATCTCTTGGAGAAGGGATTTATAAGGCCGAGTGTGTCGCCTTGGGGAGCACCGATCCTGTTTGTGAAAAGGAAGGACGAAAGTCTCCGGATGTGTATTGATTATAGGGAGTTGAATAAGGTGACTGTGAAGAATAGGTACCCGCTACCTCGAATTGACGATTTGTTCGATCAATTGCAGGGGCACAAATATTTTCAAGAATTGATTTGAGGTCGAGTTACCACCAGTTGAAGGTTAAGGAGGGAGATATATCAAAGACGGTCTTTCGAACCCGATATGGTCACTATGAATTTTTGGTGATGCCGTTTGGATTAACTAATGCCCCGGCCGCATTTATGGACTTGATGAATCGGGTGTTCAGGGACTTCCTAGATAAATTTGTGGTGGTGTTCATAGACGATATTTTGATTTATTCTCGGAACCAGGAGGAGCATGAGGAGCATCTCAGAATTGTTTTGCAGATCCTAAGGGAGAAGAAGCTGTATGCTAAATTCTCTAAGTGCGAGTTTTGGTTGCAACAAGTCCGATTTTTAGGGCATGTAGTGTCGGGAGAAGGAATTGCTGTAGATCCCGGAAAGGTTGATGCGGTTTTCAAATGGCCTAGACCTACAAATGTTAAGGAGATAAGAAGTTTCCTGGGATTAGCAGGGTATTACCGGAGGTTTATCATGGAATTTTCAAAGATAGCTATGCCGATGACCTCGTTGACCAAGAAGAACGTTAAGTTCGATTGGACAGACGAGTGTGAGCAAAGTTTCCAGACGCTAAATGCTCATCTGGTTACTGCCCCGGTGTTAGCATTGCCTTCGGAACATGGGTAGTATGAGATCTATACGGACGCCTCAAAGCACGGTCTTGGGTGTGTGTTAATGCAAGATAAGAGGGTCATAGCCTATGCATCGAGACAACTGAGGCCCCACGAGGTGAATTATCCCGCTCACGACTTGGAGTTGGCTGCAGTCGTGCATGCTCTGAAAATATGGAGGCATTATCTCTATGGGGTTAAGTGCGAGATATTTACAGACCATAAAAGCCTCAAGTACTTCAACACTCAGAAGGAGCTGAATATGAGGCAACGGCGCTGGTTGGAGTTGATTAAGGACTATGATTGCACCATTAGCTACCATCCTGGAAAAGCTAACGTGGTGGCTGATGCTTTGAGCCGGAAGTCGGCTGAAACGAGTGTCGTGGAGGTAGTGGCCAAGGAGATCATGGAGGACCTAAAGAGAGAGGAGATCACGCTTGTATTGGCCGACCGGTATGTTTCCATCGCAGGGCTGTCATTGCAACCATCGCTGGAGGAGCAAATCTGCGAGGCCCAGAAGAGCGATGCGGCGATAGTAGGGATTAGGGAAAGGATTGAAAAGAAGGATGATCCCGATTTTGAGGATAGGGATGGAGTGCTGAGGTACCGGAGTAGAATATGTGTCCCTGGTGATGGAGGAATCAAAGAGTTGATTTTAGCAGAGGCGCATACTATGCCCTATACAATCCACCCCGGAGGAACGAAGATGTATCAGGATATCAAGAAAGTTTATTGGTGGCCGAATATGAAGAGGGAGATTGCAGAGTATGTCGCTCGATGTCTGACTTGTCAGAGAGTGAAAGCAGAACACCAGAGGCCAGCAGGAACATTGAAGCCTCTGGAGATCCCTGAATGGAAGTGGGAAGGAATAACCATGGATTTTGTAGTAGGGCTACCGAGAACAACAGCTGGCTACGATGCAATATGGGTAGTGGTGGACCGATTGACCAAGTCAGCCCACTTTCTGCCCATCAGGGTGAAGTATACCCCGGAAAGGCTAGCTGAAGTTTATCTCCAAGAAATTGTGAGGCTCCATGGCATACCAAAGAGCATAGTGTCGGATAGGTATCCGAGATTTACGTCAAGGTTTTGGAAAAGATTGCAGGAGTCCCTAGGCACTAAGTTGAATTTTAGCACTGCTTTCCACCCACAGACGGATGGCCAATCTGAGCGGACCATTCAAATTTTGGAACACATGCTCCGAGCGTGTATCATTGACTTCAAGGGTAGCTGGGCTCAATATTTGCCGCTAGCAGAGTTCGCATACAACAACAGTTTCCAATCAAGTATTGGCATGGCACCGTATGAAGCTTTGTATGGACGGAGGTGTAGGTCGCCATTATATTGGGATGAAGTAGGAGAAGGGAGACTGTTGAGGCCGGAGATGATTTTGCAGACGAAAGAGAAGATTCGGTTGATCAAAGAAAGACTTATTACGGCTCAAAGTCGGCAAAAGGGTTATGCGGACAATCGAAGAAGGGAATTGGTCTTTGAGGAAGGAAGTAAAGTGTTTTTAAAGATTTCTCCAACAAAAGGGGTAGCACGATTCGGGAAGAAAGGGAAGCTTCAACCCCGATTTATAGGACCTTTCGAGATCCTGGAGCGTGTTGGACCAATGGCGTATAGGCTGGCCTTACCGCCATCAATTGCAGGAGTACATGATGTGTTCCACGTATCGCTCTTACGAAAGTATGTGTCAGACCCTACCCATGTGTTAGAATATGAGCCTTTACAAATTAAGGAAAACCTTACCTATGTGGAGGAGCCAGTAAGGATCATCGATAGAAAAGAGCAACAATTGCGGACCAAGGTGATACCGCTTGTGAAGGTTCTATGGAAGAATCATGGGGTAGAGGAGGCGTCTTGGGAGTTAGAAAGCGATATGCACAAGAAGTACCCCCAGTTAAAAGGAGAATAGGATCCGAATATTTATTTCCTTCCCTATTGATTGAATGTTTGGCTTGTATGAGTACTGTTGTTTGATAATTATGCTTGACTTCCTTACATAAAGAATGCTAATTCTTTGTGATACATGATGATATTTTGTATATATACATGACTGACCGTTGCATTATGTTGTCAGATGCCGCCGAGTAGTCGACCCCCTCGTTCCCAGCATTCGGGAACACCTTCTCAGAGAAGGATGACAGCACCCGAGTATCGAATCCTGTTCAGGGTTAATCATAGGACCCAAGGTTCGACGAGACAGTCGGGAAGCCATGAGGCTCCGACTCACGCATCCCATGAGACAGATAGAGGGGACCCACGAAGAGCGTATCAAACCCATGTGTCGTATTGGCAGCAAGGCATGGCGGGGACGTACCAGCCCCCGCCACCCCCGGCACCTGACCAACCTGGACCTTCCAGGTGGGGTCAACCCTTATCTCCAGATTGTTCTGGATATCTGGAGGGTATTTATTGGCCAGAGTCGCCAATAAATGTCATTCCCTTAAGGATCATGTTACCCGAAGACTTTGAGGAAGATCCGGAAGAGGATCCGGAAGAGGACCCAGAGGAGGATCCGGAAGAGGATCCAGGGGAGGATCCGGAAGAAGACCCCATGGAACAACATCCGATACCTAGTGAGACTAGAGAACGATCCCAAGAAGAACCTAGGCGTAGTAACTCGAGACGTGAGTGTACACCTAGGCGATGTAACGAGAACAAACATCGTCGAAGAGTTAGAGCTCAAGACGTTGGATCGGAGACCCACTTTTCGTCACAAGAAGTAGAGTCTAGACCTAGGTTTCATGGACCACCCGAGAACGTCATCCATGACCCTAGTCTAGATGAACCAAGCCAAGGAATCAGATCGCACTCTTGGACGGGGAGTAATTCCCCAGATCGCGTATACCAGGGAGAGATTAGTAGTGGGACAAGCACTAATGTTCGTCCCAATCCCCATTGTCCTACACCTACGCAATCAGGACAAAATTTCTGGTGGTAAAAGAAATTCCGAGGTCGGAATTTTTATAAGGAGGGGAGAAAGTGAGACCCCAATTTTTCTCCTACGTAATTTCTTACGTATTATCTTTTATTTCCAATGTAATAGCTTTTATTTCTTCATGGGGCTATGTTTTTGGCCAATGTATGGCCTAATCTTTATGTTATGGAATTTCGATTAAAATGGGATTTTATTTCATAAAATCTCTTTAAATAATTTTAATGCCATTGTATGCAAGTATAAATTATATTTATATTAGGAGCCGAAATTTCAAGTAAGTTTCTCTTTTACAAATTGATATTTTTCATTTACTTAATATGATTCATGGACCATATAATTTGAATTATGATTTAATAATTTCCTTGTATAAGCCGAAAATTATTAATAGATTAAATAATGAAATTCTTTTGAATACATGGATTAAATATTGTATATCTTTTATATGTGACATGTATTATTATCATGTGGTCTATATTATTAATAGAATTTCCATTTGAATATTCAATGATAAGCTATGTAGTTATGTGATAAGTTTAGAGATGATTTTATTGATAAGCACACTTGCTTATCATAGTGATAAACAAGCATGATAAGTTAGGAAACTTTTAGAGTGATAAGGCCTTGTGATTATTGTAGAGATATGCTAGGGTCATTATCACATGATAAGAGAACATGCTTATGAGGTGATAAGCTATTGGAATGAATTAGATAAGCAAGAGAGCTTATGAAGTGATAAGTTAGGTGAGAATGAAAACTAAGTTGAAAGTTGGTTGCCATTTAATGTGGAAGTAACTAGGTTGGTTGAAAAGCAACCAAACTAAGTAAAATACAAGCCATTTACGTGAAAGGCTAGGGGATGAATTTGAAAAGCCATGAAGCAAGGCCATGTGAAGTGTAAGAGATGTGTAAGTGGTGTAAGATGATGAGACAACTCATGGAAGTAAAAAGAGAAGAGAAAAGCAAGTGAGAGAGGGAGTGATTTACGTTGGAACTCATGAGGAGAGAGAGAAGAATTCAAATGCAAGCCAAGCTTTGGAGACAAGTGATGTGAGAGTGAGTGAAGTGAAAAAAAATAAAAGAGAGAGAGGGAGAAAAGGACATAGGCTTGGTCGGCCAACACTTCCATTCATCCCCCTCTTCCTCTTTCAAATTCTCTCATGTCAATTCACTCTCTCAAACCCTATGTCATAGCCTTAGGGTTGCATTGGGAGACTCAATCTCACACAACTCTCTTGCAAATGCCATGACCGAACCCCTCATTTCTCTCAACTCTCTCCCATTTCAAGCACTTGGCTGAATATTGCAAGATCTCTCCATTCTCTCCCATTTTCAAGCCTTGGCCGAACCTCACACTCAAGAGTCAAGTTTTGTTCCATTTCATCTTGCACCTAAACCACTTTCTTCTAGCTTACCAAATCCCATTCTAAAAGCCAAGATAAATCTCTCTTGTTGTAGACAAAAATCCTTCCTTGAAAACCCTAGCCATTTGACACCATTTCCCTTCAAACTTACCATGTCCTCTTAACCACCATAGAACTTCCTTTTAAATCAAGCTTGGATATTTCTAAGGAGGGTGGACCGAATCTTTGAAGGAAGAAAGGATAGGGAGAGTTGGTAAAGGTTGAAGGTGAGTTTAGCTTTATTGATGATCTTGCCTTAAGCTTCACAAGTACTAACCAAGGATACCTTATTTTCTAGGTGCTCAAGCTTGGATAAATAACAAGGTAAGGCTAATATGATGTTGTTGGGTATAGCATAAGTGACCGAATAGGTTATGTATGGATCTTGAAGCTTAGGTCATAATATGTCTTGATGTTGTTGGATCTTGAATGTTTAAGAACCCTAGGTTGATTTCATGCTAGATCTAACCATGGAAACCCTAGATCTAAGGTTGTATGTAAAGAAAAAGGCAAATGAAGAACAATGTATGCTAAAGGAAGTTAGATCTAAGTTTTGATGTGTTGGGTTGATGGAAGTTGATTTCTTTGTTTAGATCTATGGATGTTAGTGTGTATAAAGAATAGATCTAATGTTGATGAAATTATTCGAGGAAAAGATTAAGTGTATGCATGCTAGTTAGGTCACAAATGCAAAGGATATGCATGATATGATTTTTAGCATGAAAAGGTAACATTTTGGGGTATGGCCGAAAATGAGCTATGTAGGATTTCATGTATAGTTTTGAATATGTTTAAATCTGGACATTGGCCATAACATGTGCAAGCTTTATGACCCCAATGCATGGTAGATGATTATGTTAAGTGTGAGATGCATGTAAGTTAAAGGAAACAAAAGAAAACCTAATTTTTGGATGAAAGCATGTGTTGGCCGAATGCTATGGGTATGATGTGTTGTGTTGGTGCTTTGATTTATAGATCCTAGGTTGTGAAATTGTTGAATGGAGGATGGGATCACCCTTGGAGTAAAAGTTGTGATTAATTGGTGCATAAATGGTAGTGGCCGAATGTTGTAAGAAAAGGTAACCCTAAGTGCAATTCATGATTTATGTATTTTCATTGTTGTGTTGGATATGAAAATTAGAGTTAGGCTAGTTGGAATAATATTATAGAGCCATGATCTTTTATTAAATATTATTGGAACCCTAGTTAAGTTTTACTCGGGTTTTATTTGAGGTTTAAAGTCTAAATTAAGATTTAATCATGAATAATTTATTAATAGTTAGATATAAGGTTTTAATGTAGTACGTGTAATAAAAAGAGACTTAGGTTTAATTCTAAACCTATGAGTATTATTTAACCCTAATCGAGGCATGTACATGGATAAATATATTTTTATTTCAATAAAAATATTAGCTAAGTTTTGGAATAATTGTTAAGGAAAAGAATAAAATATTTTTTTATAATTAAATGGATTTCAGTGATATATATATATATATCTTTGGTGATTTCAAAAAGAAATGATTTCATATTCTTAAAGTCTAAAGAATATTTGAATCGCTTGTAGGCGATCCACGTGTCTGTATACACGAACAAGGAGACCAAGAGTAAGTGGATACTGTAAGTGGACAGTAAGTATTCCTTTTCAAAACTGGAATGACACACTGCATCGTTTCATGAACAAGCATGAATTTTAAGCAAGCATGACATGACATGTGCATTGCATGAATTTTTCAAGAAGAAAGTTTATGCAATGATTTTTATGGAAAGAATATGAGAAGTTTTACGAAACGATAAGTTAAGATAAGGGGCACCGGTCAGTACCGTACCATCAAGTTGGACTCCCATACCGAAGGACAATTATGAGAAGGATGGGTGAATCCAAGAGGCTGTGCAAGCCACACTGAAGGACATTGAGAAGGTGTGGTGCCTCCAAGGGTCAAGTCTAGCCACTGAAGGACATTGAGAAGGTGCGCTAGCTGACCATATGTAAGGTCTCCAAGGGAATTCGGGGACGGTTCCGAAGGGAACGCGCAACCCTGACTTCAGGGGTCAAATGGAGCGAGCCCACAAGTAAAAGATATGAAATAATTATGAAAAGGCCAACAAGTGCACAAGTACGAATAAGCGGTTTTCAATGGCCAAGGGCCAGTTTTTCAAGCAAGAATGAAAGAAAGATTTTAAAGGGCATGGGGCCGAAACTAAGCAAGAGCATATGCATAATTCATGACATACATGTGCATCAATTATCAAGTTTCTTTCTTTCATGATTAAGCGGGCATAAGTCAAGAGCATGATTTAAGTTTTATGTTTTTCCCTTACTGAGTCTTTTTGACTCACGTTTTTAAAATTGTGTCATTCCAGATGTATCAGGTGAAGAGAGTCAGGAGGACTACCTGACCTAGAAGCCCAAGATATTATGTTTCATATTTTGATGATAGTGGCATGAGCGTCACTAATTGGGTTCTAATGTGTTAAATATATGTTTTGTATGAACTTAATGAGAACCCTGATTATGTAAAAATTAGCTCGAACCCCTCGCGATCCTGTACGTTTCCGCCGTAATCAAGTAAAACAATAAGTAAGAACGCTGGAGTCATCCGGGGGATAGCTCGCGGCTGTCACGGTCCCTGCGGGATGCCGTTCGGGGCGTGACATGCAACTTTTGCAACAAGAATGAACATCTAATAGTTGATTGTCCTCTTAAGAAACTTGGGTGCAAAGCTCTTAGAAAGGTATGGGTTCCAAAGGGAACCATAGCTAACCCAAATGGACCCAAAATGGTTTGGGTATCAAAAAAATTATCTTGACTCTTTTGTATGATTCGAGAAGAATTGATCAATAAAGAGTACTTGGATGAAACTTGCCTATCAGGAAGTTGTGACATTTGAGGACGAATGCTAAGGGGAAAACCTTTGGTAATTTCTATATACTTGATTGAGAATATGTTGTTATGTGTTAATAATGATTTCTTATGTGTTTATGTTATAAATGCAAATGTATTTATCTTTGAAATATTTCTTGCATTTATCAAAATGATACATCTATGAGCTAACTTTTTTTCAAAATCATGCACTTTGATAAGTTTTTGTGTGCTTAAATTTTTTGGTTTAGAATGACCTTTAAATTGTCATTGGTTGCTAAGAAGTTGGTGCAAACCTACTCGGTGGGCTACTATCGTAATAGCGAAGGATTTTTGAGTCCCCGTTAGACTTCCTCTATATCATTTCAATGAGATTGTCATTTAAAACTCAAAATTGTTCCTTTGGATGTTTTTCTTAAACGAAATGATTTTTCGAGTTCCATCCATGTATTCTCTTTTTGTTTGACAAAGGGGGAGTTTTCTTAAATGCCTATATGCTTGTATTCTCTTTGATCATAAGATGGTTTTTGTTAGAATGCATATTTGGGGAGAAATGTGTCCTTTGTCCTTTTAATGTGACAAAGGGGGAGAAATGTGCTAAAAGATTTGATGACTATATATTCTCCTATTGAATTTGATTATGTTTTTATTGTATTACTCTTTATGAATCCAAATGACTACTACTAATGTTTTATCTCAAGTTTTAAATGTTTGTCCAATTGCAAAAGATAGGGGGACTCATCCCAAAACTTTCAATTTATTGTCATCATAAAAAATGGAGAGATTGTTGGTTTTTTGCACAATCGATATTTTTATAATTTCAATAAATGGATTAAGTTTATAAAATGGATATTTTCAAAGACAAAGTCATGTTTCATCAAAGAGCCAAAGACTAGATAATTGAAGATCAAGAAGATGCAATGACCTCAAAAGTGAAGATTGAAGACCTTAGAGTATAATCTTTGTCACGCCCCAGACGTTAATTCGACGAGGCAATTGACAGCCGCGAGCATTCCTAGCCAGGAACGCTCCAGCGTACTTAACTCTTGCAGCGGAAATTTTTTTTTTTAAACCCGAAAACGATTAACGCACATACGGAACATTAGAACCTATTCCTCCAACGATAACGTTAAGTAATAACTATAAATACATCAGGGTCTCAAAACAACAATGTCACGCCCCGAATGCTAGCCCGAAGGGGGTTAATGACAGCCGCGAACATCCACTCAATGAATGTTCCAGCGTTTTCTCTCATTCTTGCAGCGGATTTTTTTTTTTAGACCTGAAAACGATTAACACACATACAGAACATTAGAACTTGCTCGTCCAACGATAACGTTAAGTAATAACTATAAATACATCAGGGTCTAAAAACAACAAGCTGTTTAAGAGCTATCGGCCTAGAAGGCCGAATAGCCCATGACCACCACACATCGGAGACTCATGACGACTCTATCCAAAATTATATCTAAACCTATACTGCGGTAACAAAAGGGAGAAAACATTCTTGCCAACCCTTCTCCTAGGGTTCAAGGTCTTCTTCTTAAGTTTCCTCACCTGAAATATTCTCTGAAATGATACAATTAAAAAAAATACTGTGAGTCGAAAGACTCAGTTAGGGTTCATGTGCAATAAATAAAGTATGTCTTGCATGCTTATAGATATCAATGTACATGAATGTCATATGAAATGCTTGCATATGTATGTGGCAATGTACTTGATCATAAAAAGAATCATGCATTTGATCTTGAAAATACTTATTTCTTGATTTGGTCAACTTATCTCGCTCCTTTTACCCCTGAAATCAGGGTTGTACGTTCCCTTCAGAACTATTCTCTTTCCTTTGGGAATACGTCATTTGGTTGAACTAGCTCTCGAGGTGGCCCCGGGCCTAATGGCCAGATTCAACCCTTAGAGGTTCACACCTTTTTGCAAACATCCTTCAGTGTGATTGCACATACCTCATGGGCTACCCATCCTTCTTACAAGCATCCTTCGGTATGGGTGCCCTAGGTGACATCCAACATTCACGTAAACGTCCTTCAGTATGGATACTGTGAGGCCCCTTTTATCCTTTTGCTATTTCCTTTGTATTCGTTTTGATTTAACTATTGGGGCCATATTTTTGGCCAATGTATGACCTAAGTTTAATGTTTATGGTACATTAACTTATTATGAAATTTCATTCAATAATTTTCTTTAAATAATATCTTTTTCATTGTGGAAGTTTTTAGTACAAGTTTATATTCTATTTTTCCTAAGCGCCGAAACTTGCTAGGTAAATTTCTTTTATGGACTTATATTTTTCCATTGCTTATTATATTCCATAATCCATGAAATTAAATTATGAAGAGAAATTTGATATATCATGGCAGAAAATATGTAAGTAGAAAATCATGAAATTTATGTTAAGCATTTAAATATTTTTGTGTCTTTTAATAGGTAGCCTTGATCATCATTATGTAGCCTTAATTATCATTAGTCTTAATTATCATTAGAGATATTATATGATAAGCTACTAGATATATATGATAGCTTGAAAAGAATTTAATTGATAAGTGTGTGTGCTTATCATAGTGATAAGCTAATGAATTGTTAGGATAATAAGTTATGACGTTGATTTAGATAAGTTAAAGTGCTTATTGGAGATAAGTTATCAAGTTGATAAGTTATTGGTGATAAGTTAGAATATATATATGTGTATGATATGCCATAGTAGTTATTTGATAAGTGGAATGAAAAGTAGATAAGTGAGATGCAAAAGGTGAGAAAATTCTAGACACTAGGTGTTGTTCACGTGAAAGCTAAAGAGCAAATGAAATTGCTTGTCCTTGGTGATCACGTGAAAGCAAGAGGAGAGATGAGGTGAATTGAAAGTGAAAAGACAAGGCATGAGATAGAGATTCACGTGAATGGCTTAGCTTGGAGACAAAGAGATAAGGTGAATTGAAGGTGAAAAGACAAGGCATTATAGCTTGGACGAAAATAACAAGTTCACCCCTTTTTCCCCTCTTGTCATAGTTTGAGTCTAGATGCATTTTTCATTTTGCCTTTCACGCATCATCACCCTCACTTCCTTTCATTTTCATTTCTTCATTTGCCTTGACCGAACACTTCTCATCTCAAGCTTGCTTTCTCTCTTTTCCCTTGACCGAAGCTCACCTCTCTTGGTTCAAGTTTGCTTCTTTTCTCTTGAAACCGAAACACCTCCCTTTGCTCAGATTATTTCTTCTCTCTTGGTGGCTGGAAATCTCACTTCACTCAGCCATTTTCCCTTTGACAGAAACTCAGCTCACTCTCTCGGCCGAATCACTCCAAAGCTTCAAGCCTTGCTTTGATTTCTTCAAGCTATTTTCAGCTGCTGTTACTTCTCTTTTTCCTCACTTCACAGCTTCCATTTCAGCACCTATTAGACACCATTCTCAGCCCTTAGAACCACTCTTGTGGGAGGAACCGAAAATTGAAGGATAGTGAAGGTTTTGGGTAAAAACCAAGAGCTCTAGTTGGAGATTGAGGTAGATGTTGTTTTGCATGTACTGTTTTTGGCTCTTTTTCTTCAATGGTCCTGATTTTGTATATTTTGTGCTAGGTTCTAGCTCTTGATTTCAGCACAAGCGAGGTAGGGTTGGATTCTTGGATAGCAAAAAGATTTTGCTTAGCCGAACCTTGCATGTTCTATTTCTCTTTGTTTGGTTGTGATGTAGTTGTTGGAGGAAGGGATAAGTTAGAGATGGATAAAGAAATAATGATTTGGTTGTGAGTTGCTTATGGAAAATGCAATGAAGTTGGTAATGCATGCTAGTTAAGTTTCGGATGATGGTTTACACTAGGTAAGGCCGAATGTTATCTTTTGCTAGATCTTGAAATTATGTTATGATTTGTAGATCCTAGTTTGTGAAACTGATAATGGAGGATGAGATCATGTTGAAGATGAAGTTTGGTTTAATGAACGATGGTAAGTGATGCATGGCCGAATGGTTTAGTAAAGGAACCCTAATAGCCGAATGAATGGTAGATGAAAGTTAATTTGCAAGTGAATTTAATGTCATGGCCGAATGAGTTAGAGGTTAAAACCTAGGTTTAGTGTTAAAAGAAATCTTGCATGTTAGTAAAGCAAATAATGAAGCTTAAGGCTATGGGTTGGTATTAGTTAGGGTGATTAACAAAGCTTGGTGATATCAAGAATGAATTGAGGTTGCAATTAGGGTAATTATGTGTTGGCCGAAATATGTTAAGTTTAAAATGAGGTTAAATTGTAATGGTATGAAAAAGAAACCTTGATAACATAAGAGTAGATGAAATAGCTTGTTAGCCGAGTGTAACCCTAATGTATGAAAATTGTGAATATGTTAAGCTTGGATTTTTGGGCACCATTAGCTTGCTGTTTTGGAGACTTGGTTAGGATATGATTATAATTGATTTCAAGCCTTGAAATTTAATTAATTAGGGCTTGGGTCAGCAAGTCTATAGAGGGCAAGAGGGTAAGTTAGTAGAAATTGATGGACAATAGGTTTGATAGAGTTAAGAGCAAGGTAATGGAGTTGATGCCTTAATAGTTGCTGATTTTGGACTTAAGATGCTATTAGGATATATTGTATTATAATTACTTTCTCAAGTGTTTAATGTAAGTTTTCTAAAGTAAACCTTTGAAACTGATATAGTATTTTCAGAAATGTATTTTGGGAAAAAAAACCGAACTAAATTCAAGTATTTTCTTGTGTGCTTATGTGATTAATTCCTAAGTATCTGAGAGTTATTTGTATCGCTTGTAGGCGAAGCACCGTCTCATAATCAAGGAGACCGGAGTAAGTGGAAAGTAAGTGGTATTACAGTTTTTACAAAACTAGAATGATACGCTGCGTAGATTCATGAACAAGCATGATAATTCAAGCAAGCATGGCATGACATGAACATTGCATGATTTTCTAAAGTGATTTTTATGTAATGTCATATGAAAAGTTTTATGGTAAGACAAGTTAAGTTAATGGGCTCTGGTCGGTACCGTACCATCAAGATGGACTCCCATACCGAAGTACGAATGCGAGAAGGTTGGGTGAATCCTAAGAGGCTGTGCAACCACACTGAAGGACAATGAGAAGGTGTGGGCCTCCAAGGGTCGTGTCTAGCAATCAGGCCTGGGGCAACTACGGGATAGCTCGACCAAATGAAAAGTCCCCAAGGGTAAGGGAGACGGTTCCGATGGGAACCCACAACCCGGACTCCAGGGGTTAAATGGAGCGTAAGTAGCCCACAAGTTATGAAGGAAATATTTTCAAGGGCCATGAGCCAATTTCAAGAACAAGAATATGTTTACGATCAAGAGCATATGCATAACCATGAGACATGCATGTGCATCACGATTATGAATTTTCATGTTATTCAAGTTCAAGCATTAAGATCATATTTTTAAAGTTATGTTTTTCCCTTACTGAGTCTTTTTTACTCACGTCGTTTTTAAAACTGTGTCATTCCAGATGTCTAAGGTGAAGGAAGTCAGGAGGACTACCTGACTTAGAAGAAAGACTTTTCTATGTTTTGTTGTTATGACCTGATCGATGAGATCCGTCACTTGTTAAAGTGCTAATCATGTTATGTATATATTAAGATACAAGTTTATTGAGAACCTTCATAATGTTATGAGTTGGCTCATCTTTCTCGCGATTCTGTATATTTTTCGCTGTATGTATGTATGTATGTATGTATGAGCGCTGGAGCTTTCCTGGGGATTGCTTGCGGCTGTCACGGTCCCTGCGGGATGGCGTTTGGGGTGTGACAGATACACCTTCTTAACTGGTATGGTACCGACCGACTTTAACTTATTAACTTAACTTGTCATAAAGTAGCATAAAATGGTACTTTTATTTGCATAAAATTTCTCTTTGTTTCTCATGAGAAAAATGAATGCAAATGCTCATGGTGTGCTCATGTCATGCTTGATGATGAGAAATCTTAAATTCTTCTCATACTTTCATTTGCACAAAACTTTCTTTTTTCATTCAAATGCTTATGTCATGTCGTAATAAATCATGAGAATTCATGTTGTGCATCATTTCAGTTTTTAAAAAAGCGTAAGTTTCCACTTACAATTTTCACTTACCTTCGTTTGCTAGAGTGTCGAACGTCACTTTACCTACAATTGGATCATACTAATTGTCATTCAAAGATTTACTAAACGAATAGAGTAATCAATAAATTACTCACTCTTCAACATACAAATCGCACGTATTCTCATACAAATCGTACGTATTCTTGACTTCTAGTTGGTCATCTTACAACACAAGGTATTTTCTTAAGTGAAGAGCCTAGTATGGTCTCCTAATAGGTCAACAGGAAACTAGAAATATAGGAGAAATATCTTGAAATTCGAAGGAAACGCTCGAGCAGAGCTCGAGCGCTAGTCGAGTGAAAAGTCTTTGTAAAAGAATTTCGCTCGAGCGCTAGTCGGGTGAACCTCGGGCGAAAACTCTCTGAATAAAATTTGCCCAGTTTCGTTCGAGTGCCAGTCGGGCCTACCTCGCGCGAAACGTTTATGTAAGAAAATCTTGGACTTTTAGCTCGAGCGGTTGTCGAGCGTACCTCAGGCGGCAGTCAATTATCAAAGCACAACTTATGCCATACACCTCCAAAATCCCCGAAATTTGTCTCAAAATACTCTCCTTTCACATCCTCATTCTCAAGACTTCAATTTTTCTCACATTCCAACTAAATCTCACAACTAAAACATGAGTCCACCTCATAAATTCAAGTCATTGCATTTCTCCCTCTTCTCTTGGTCTTTTATCAAACACCTAGAGTTCATACTTGATTTTTCTTGGGTGCTATTTACCAGATTTGCCCACATTCTCCATGGTTTCATATACAACCCATACTTCTCTTTAAAGCTTGCTAGATCTACATTTTCTTCAAAGAACACAAGAACACAACATATATACAAGGAGAAAACCAACAAACTTCACAACCAACAACAATCAAAAGAAAAGAGAAAATGTGTGAAAATGGGTATGGCTTGGCCGGCCAAAACCACTCACCTCCTTCTCTCTCTCTTTCTTTCCTTCTTCTCCCCTTCTTCTCCTTCTTCTTTCTGCTTCTCCTTCTTCTTTCTTCTTCTCCTTCACTTGTTCGGGTGGGTGCTAGGGCAAAATGACTTGTGCGGTTTAGGGGGGTGCCTACTTGGGGGAAAGGAAAAGGCAAAACTACCCTTCCCCCCTTCTTTCCCTCCTTCTCCTCCATTTCACCTTTCTTTTCCTTTGCTGCCCCTCAAGAAAACTTATTTTCTTTTTCTGCCACTCCACAAAATTAACTCTAATATGCCTCATCATTTTTATTCCAAGGACTCGTATACTTTCCAAGGTTAAAGCCTCTAATTAAAATCTTCCAAATATTGGAAACAATATAAACTTTAAATCATAGCTTAAGACGCATAAAAAAATGCTAGGGGAACAATTCCACCTAGACATGATTTGAGATTAACCCCCCTGTACATGTCTTTCTCAATAATTAGAGTAATACACACTTAGGGAGTCATAATTCTTTTAAAAAGATAGAAATAAAGTCGGGGTCTCACAAACAAGTTGTTTAATAGTTCTCGGCCTACAAGGCCGAATAGCCAATGACCACCACACATCGGAGCCTCATGACGACTCTATCCAAAATTATATCTAAACCTATACTGCGGTAACAAAAGGGAGAAAACATTCTTGCCAACCCTTCTCCTAGGGTTCAAGGTCTTCTTCTTAAGTTTCCTCACCTGAAATATTCTCTGAAATGATACAATTAAAAAAAATACTGTGAGTCGAAAGACTCAGTTAGGGTTCATGTGCAATAAATAAAGTATGTCTTGCATGCTTATAGATATCAATGTACATGAATGTCATATGAAATGCTTGCATATGTATGTGGCAATGTACTTGATCATAAAAAGAATCATGCATTTGATCTTGAAAATACTTACTTCTTGATTTGGTCAACTTATCTCGCTCCTTTTACCCCTGAAATCAAGGTTGTGCGTTCCCTTCGGAACTATTCCTTTTCCTTTGGGAATACGTCATTTGGTTGAACTAGCCCTCGAGGTGGCCCCGGGCCTAATGGCTAGATTCAACCCATAGAGGTTCACACCTTTTTGCAAGCATCTTTCAGTGTGATTGCACATACCTCATGGGCTACCCATCCTTCTTGCAAGCATCCTTCGGTATGGGTGCCCTAGGTGACACCACCCTTCACGTAAACGTCTTTCAGTATGGATACATCTTCTTAAATGGTACGGTACCGACCGACTTTAACTTATTAACTTAACTTGTCAAAAAGTAGCATAAAATGGTACTTTCTTTGCATAAAATTTCTCTTTCTTTCTCATGAGAAAAATGAATGCAAATGCTCATGGTGTGCTCATGTCATGCTTGATGATGAGAAATCTTAAATTCTTCTCATACTTTCATTTGCACAAAACTTTCTTTTTCATGCAAATGCTTATGTCATGTCGTAATAAATCATGAGAATTCATGCTGTGCATCATTCCAGTTTTTCAAAAAGCGTAAGTTTCCACTTAAAATTTTCACTTACCTTCGTTTGCTAGAGTGTCGAACGTCACTTTACCTACAATTGGATCATACTAATTGTCATTCAAAGATTTACTAAACGAGTAGAGTAATCAATAAATTACTCACTCTTCAACATACAAATCGCACGTATTCTCATACAAATCGTACGTATTCTTGACTTCTAGTTTGTCATCTTACAACACAAGGTGTTTTCTTAAGTGAAAAACCTAGTAGGGTCACCTAATAGTTCAAAAGGAAACTAGAAATATAGGAGAGACTTTCGCTCGAGTGCCTGTAGGGCGAACCTCGGGCGAAAACTCTCTGTATAAAAAATTCGCCCAGTTTCGTTCGAGCGCCAGTCGGGCGCACCGCAGGCGAAACGTCTCTGCAAGAAAATCTCAGACTATTAGCTCGAGCGGTTGTCGAGCGTACCTCTGGGGACAGTCAATTTTCAGAGCACAACTTATGCTATACACCTCCAAAATCCACGAAATTTGTCTCAAAATACTCTGTTTTCACACCCTCATTCTCAAGACTTCAATTTTTCTCACATTCCAACTAAATCTCTCACGTACAACATGAGTCCACCTCATAAATTGAAGTCATTGCATTTCTAACTCCTCTCTTGGTCTTTTATCAAACTCCTAGAGTTCATACTTGATTTTTCTTGGGTTCTATTTACCAGATTTCATATACAACCCATACTACTTTTTAAAGCTTGCTAGATCTACATTTTCTTCAAAGAACACAAGAACACAACATATATACAAGGAGAAAACCAACAAGCTTCACAACCAACAACCATCAAAAGAAAAAAGTGTGTGAAAATGGGTATGGCTTGGCCGACAAAAACCACTCACCTCCTTCTCTCTCTCTTTATTTTCTTCTTCTCCTTCTTCTTTCTTCTTCTCCTTCTCTAGTTCGGGTGGGGAGCTAGGGCAAAAATGGCTTGTGCGGTTTGGGGAGGGGGGTGTCTTATGCGTAGGACTTTGGGGAAGGGAAATGGCAAAACTGCTCTTCGCCTCTTCTTTCCTTGCTTCTCCTCCATTTCACCTTTTTTTCCTTTTCTGCCCCTCAAGAAATTTTTTTTTTTCTTTTATGCCACCCACTCACCAAACTAACTTTAATATGTCTCCTCATTTGTTCCAAGGACCCACATATCTCCTAGGCTAAAGCCTCTAATTAAAAACTTCCAAATATTGTAACTTAGGGACAAATTCCAATAATTAAAACAATTCAAGCTAATAAATCTCAATTACTTAAATTTAATAAATGACAAATAATATAACAGCCAGATCCTAGCTTAAAACTTATTTAAACGTTAGGGGAAAAAAAATTCCCCCTAAACATAACTTAGGGAGTCATAATTCTTTTACAAAGATAGAAATAGGGTCGGGGTCTCACTGTCACTCCCTGAACGCTAGCTAAACGAGGCTAATGACAGCCGCGAGCATTCCCGGCATGGGACGCTCAAGCGTACTTACTACTATACTTGCAGCGGAAATGACATTGATGCTTCAATTTAAAAAGAAGCCTTATGATGCTAGCGTATAACGTACATAAGAACATACTTTCCGTCGATAATTCAAGGTAGTTAAACATATTCTCAAAATATCAACCAGTTTAAAACATTAACTTACTAAGCCAAATGAAACCCATGACCACTACATCACGGTGGCTCATGCCGGCTTTTACAAAAATTTAGCTAAATCTTCTCTAACGTTAGCAAACAAGAGAGACATTTCATCAACCCTTCTCCTAGGGTTCAAGGTCCTCTTCTTAAGATTCCACCCCTGTAACATCATCTGGAATGATACAATTTAAAACTGTGAGTCGAAAGACTCAGTAAGGAATTATAGCTAAAAACATGGGTTTGAAATCGTAAGCATGCACTTGAACTTGAAATCATAGTCATGTAAACATAATGCGATGCATGCCTGATTATGAATCGTGATGCATGTATATGCCTCATGTCGCATATGCACATGCACTTGGTTTGGGAAATCTTATGGGCTACTTGAGCACCATTTACCCCTGGCATCAGGGTTGTGCGTTCCCGTTGGAACTGTCCCCCTTTTCCCTTGGGGACCTTACATATGGTCGAGCTAGCACACCTTCTCAATGTCCTTCAGTGGCTAGACACGACTCTTGGAGGCTCACACCTTCTTGCAAGCATCCTTCAGTGTGATTGAACATACCTCCCGGACTACCCATCCTTCTTGCAAGCATCCTTCGGTATGGGTGTCCTAGGTGACATCCATCCTTCACGTAAACGTCCTTCGGTATGGATGCACCTTCTTGACTTGGTACGGTACCGACCGACTTGGGTTCAATAACTAACTTGTCATAAAAACTTATCATAAGGTAGCATAAAAATGGTACTTTCATTTGCATAGGATCTCTCCTTTCTCATGAGGACAATGAATGCAAATGATCATGATGCATTCATGTCGTGCTAGGTAATGTCATGCTTGATATGATTATTCATAAACATTCTTCATGCAGTGTATCATTCCAGTTTTGTAAAGCGTACGTTGCTACTTACTATTTTCACTTACCTTGGTCTTGCTTGAGTATCGAACGTCTCGTTACCTACAATGAACCGTACTATTGTTATTCATAGGTTCACTAAACGTATAGAGTAATCAATACATTACTCACACGAAATCTGTTTTAATAGACCCTCACACTAATTTTTCATATCATAACATATTCGTCATACCTCTAATTCACATGCAAGTTATCTTAAAACGCTCTCTTTCTTAACTTAAAAATTTCAAGACCAACCCCGAAAAATTTGGACTTAAATATCAAGAGATAACCACAAATGCATCAAAACACACTTTCTATTCCTGCCTTGAAATCTGCATATGTAAATTCCAGTAATCACAATAATCTTTCTAACTCTCCAAATTTCCAACAACCAAAATCCGAATCTCTACATGTCACAACCAACATCCAAGGCTAGCTTAACATTTCCTAGCAGCAACCATACTCTCACCTTCCTCCCACTTACAACTTCAACTCGAAGTTTACAACCTAACCATGGTTCCATAATTATCAAGTTAACACCATTGCATGTACCCATTTCTCTTGGGCTGTTTACCAAACACCTAGTGTGCGTTATTGGTCCTCTTGCCTATTTTCCCAGATCTGAACCTATTCCTAACACTTAGGGCTTTGTGGTTCTCAATATCACTAGCATACATACACAATCTAATGCATCAACCCCTAGATTCGGCCATACTTGCTCAACTTAGGTTTCAATCCCCTCTTAGGCCTTTTATCAAACACCTAGAGCACATAACCAATTTCTCTTGAACCCTCATTTCAGATCTAGCCATTTTGTTCCCATGTTCTCATGTAAAAATCTATGCTACACTTAAACACTTACAAGATCCACCTTGAACATGCATAGATCCACGCTAAACATCCATGAATCACAAGGAGAAAAACTACTTAGACAACCCACCATCAACCACAACCAATCAACAACCCACAACCAATCAACAAGAGAAAACAATAAGGAAATAGAGAGAGAGAGAGAGAGAGAGAGAGTAGGATGATTTTCGGCCAGCAAGGATTTGTACCTTGCTTCTCTCCTCTTCCTCCTTCTTTTCTTCTCCTTTCTCCTTCTCCTTCTTCTCCTTCTTCCTTCTTCGGGTGGGTGATTTAGGGCAAGAGAAAACGAAAAGGCTGAAGAGAGAGGGGAAAAATGAAGTGTTCGGCAAAGGGGGAGAGAGTAATTGGCGTGAAAATGGTTGGTGAAAAGACAAGGTTGCCCTCCCCATTCTTCATGAATTCCAACTCACGTATTTTCAATCCGTAAAATTTCGGAATGGAGTTATATGTGTGGACACTATCACTCAAGGTGTCGACACTTACAACACATTTAGTAAGATGTGTCGACACCATCACTCAAGGTGTCGACACTTCCAACACTTAGCCAAAGTGGGAAAAATGTAAACTCTCGGGTTTCAGTTAGATGTGTCGACACCATCACTCAAGGTGTCGACACTTCCATCACTTGGTCAAAATTCACGGGAGTTCTGGAAAAAGGCGAACTCTCGGGTTTCAGTTGGATGTGTCGACACCATCACTCAAGGTGTCGACACTTCCAACACTTAGTAAAAATCACTCTAGTTCCGGAAAAATATAAACATTCGGGTGTCAGTCTAATGTGTCGACACTATGACCCAAGGTGTCGACACTTACAACACTTAGTCAAAATTCACTTTGGACTCCAGGAAAAGGTAAACTTTCGGGTGTTAGTTTAATGTGTCGACACTATGATCCAATGTGTCGACACTTACCTAAAAAATCACCAATTAAAACATACCTACATCCTGAGGAAAATCATAGCAAAATCTCTCTCCTTTACAACGACATAAGTAAATTCGGGATCTCACACTCACAATCATTGTAGCTCTTTGTTTCACTTTTCACAAGGATTATGAATCACATTTACATATCTTTCAAAACGTGCATATACTTATGTGACGTAAGTCTTTAAAATTACATATACTTATGGTCTACCATTTGTTTGAAAGATTAAAATATTTTTAAAGGTTTCAAAACACTCCAATCAAACTCTCAAACCTTTCATATACTTATGGGACGTAAGTTTTTAAAATTACATATACTTATGGTATACCATTTGTTTGAAAGATTAATTTTTTTTTAAATTTTTCAAAACACTCCAATCAAACTCTCAAACGTTTCATATACTTATGGGAAGTGGTCAAAAACATGTTTTTAAATGAACCAGACTATGTGCTTAAGTTGAGCAGGTCGACATGTCTTCGACCGCTTGGTATAGCGGTTGACCGGGTGATTTTAAAATAGAGTCATTGAGCTTCTGAAACAATGACCGTTGGGTAACGGTAACTTGAAGTGGTCGACCGGTTCATGTAGCGGTCTACCGGCTCATTTTAACAGACGACTCCCAACGGCTATAAACAGCTAATTTTCATATGTGGCCTATAAATACACATCCATAACGTCTGAAATCAATATCAATGACCACATATCAATTAGATCACTTGAGAAAAATTCTAAACGTTCATACTCTATATTTCTCATATCATTCACACAAAACACACTTTCATATCCATGTCTTTGTGTGGACCAAGAGATAGAGCCTTCCAATTTCATATTCACTCTTTGAGAGAGTTTGATCTCTTAAATCTTCATATCAAGATTGGTGTTTCCTTTAGTGGGGTTGGTCACTAAAGAAGAAGCTTTGAGAGGGTATATCTCAAGCTTGGTGAGGTTGTGAGTGGTGCGCCCGAAAAACCACTTGGGTGGGTTTGAGTGTTGAGCCCGAGAAAACACTTGTACGGTTCTCTAGCACCTGGAAGCTAGAGTGTATGCAATTTTAAGATAGTGGAAAACGTCAATGCTCGATGAAGGAGCTTGAGGGGTTGATGTAGGCGGGTTTGCCGAATCACCTAAAAATCACGTTTTTGCTTCTCTTACATTTCTCTTTACATTTAGCACTTATTTATACTTGTTGCATATATATACTCATGCTAAAGTAGTATTCACTTGCAAACACGATTTTGGAGGTCAATAGCGAAAAATTCAGAAAACCAATTCACCCCCCTCTTGGGATGCTTTAATCTTAGGACTTACACTTATTACATAAGAGGGTCCTTTGATAGGAATACAAAACTATAGGCTTAAATTTACAAAAATGTAAGCTTCCTATAGCTCACCTAGTTTATGATACCATGTTTCAAGGACAAAAACAGTTGAAACACTGCTGACAAAAAGAAAAGGAAAGAACTACCTAAATGGGTGCTAAAATAAAATCCTAACCCCATCTCATCCTAGGTGTCTGAGGTGAGGTCAATGAAGTCGTCAACCGGTGTGCTCGGTGGGTCCTCTGCTGGCCTGGCTCGGGGAAATGGAAAGAGAGTAGTCGATTTGGTTGGAGCTCCCACCCAACTGAGGTTGACTATGCCTGGGGTTGGGAAATCCTTTGCGAACCAGTGGGACTCGTGCTCCACTATGACTTGGAACTCCTCAAAGATACAAACACGGACCTTCAGGACAACCATATACAGTCCCGCATCGAGGTAGATCTCGGTCTCGTAATAGTTGTAATGCCCTGAACCCCGACGGTTACAGGGTTACTTCCATGCGTAAAACTAGTGAAAATTAGATTGAATTAAGGAGTTAAAATCAGTTGTCTAGAAATAACAATCTCGATGTCAAATCACGTTTCAAACTTTAAAACAATTGAGTAAAAATTCTTCATTTAAAACTCTTCAAAAACTAAAAAATTTCAAAGAAAACTCTTAATCTAACTGGAACTCTAAGCCTTCTCTCATCTACCCACCCAGGCGCCATCTACCATGACTCTCGGCATGCTCCTAAATATCATCCAAAATGTGAGGAGAAATAAAGGGGTGAGTTCGATAACTTAGTTAGCAAAATTATTATGCTAACGTGTCCTTCATGAGCCACAGTGAAGAAGTGAAAATCAATAGAAAAATGTAAATCTCAATCCATATATTATAACTATAAAACAATATTTATCTTTCATGGTAATACTATATAAAATCTCTTTGGCAATAACTATTGGTCACGTTTACCCCGTGACAGGGTTGTGCAGTTGCTACCTAGTTTGGGGATCAACCAAGCTAAGCCAATACTATGTGTAAAATTCTTCCTTACTAAGTGTCACGCCCCGAACGGCATCCCGCAGGGCCCGTGACAGCCGCGAGCCATCCCTCGGATAGCTCCAGCGTTCTTACATGCATTCTTACTTACTAACGGCGGAAACATACAGGATCACGAGGGATTCGAGCTAAATCTTAACATAATCAGGGTTCTCATTAAATTTGCATACAAAACGTATATAACATATTAAAACCCAACTAGTGACGGATCTTATCGATCAAGTCACTATCATCAAAATTATGAACATAATCCTTGTCCTTCTATGTCAGGTAGTCCTCCTGACTCTCTTCACCTGAGGTATCTGGAATGACACAATTTTAAAAACGTGAGTCAAAAAGACTCAGTAAGGGAAAAAACATAAATTTGAAACATGCTCTTGACTTATGCTTGCTTAATCATGAAAAAGAAACTTGATTCGTGATGCAAATGCGTGTCATGGATATGCATATGCTCTTTGCTTGAATTCGGCCCCAGGCCCTTGAAAATATTTCTTTCATACTTGTTCTTGAAGTTGGCCATTGGCCTTTGAAAATCACTTTTTCATACTTGTGGGCTTAAACGCTCCATTTAACCCCTGAAGTTAGGGTTGTGCGTTCCCTTTGGAACCGTCCCCGATTTCCCTTGAAGACCTTTCATTCGGTCAAGCTAGCACACCTTCTCGCATTCGTCCTTCAGTGGCTAGACATGACCCTTGGAGGCCCACACCTTCTCAATGTCCTTCAGTGTGGTTCGCACAGCCTTTTGGATTCACCCATCCTTCTCGCATTCGTCCTTCTGTATGGGAGTTCATCTTGATGGTACGGTACCGACTAGTGCCCTTTAACTTAACTTATTGTTTCATAAAATTTTCCATAATCTTTCCATAAAAATTCATTGCATAAACATTCTCTTTAGAAAAATTCACGCAATGCACATGTCATGTCATGCTCGATCAAAATCTCATGCTTGTTCATGAAACGATGCAGTGTGTCATCCCAGTTTTGAAAAGAACCACTTACGGTTTCCACTTACTAATTCCACTTACTAATTCCACTTACACTTGGTCTCCTTGACAATGTATAAAGACACGTAGATTGCCTACAAGCGATTTAAACGTTTCTTAGCATTAAGAAATGAGTACGTAATCAATAAATTAAATATTTGCATTTTAAAATCGGTTATCAACCAAAGATATATTTCTGAAAATATAATATTATTAAAAGTTTTATATAGAATTCTTTATTAATTAATCTTATTAAATTTCCTAGTCTAGCAAGCTAATTATACTTTAATTAAATCTTAATCTTTCTCCTATTACATACATTACACTAAGTCTTTAAATTCACCAATTACTAAACCTAATCATAATTAATCTTTAGCTTAACATTAAACTTCTATGAAACCCGAAAATATAGGCTATCTAATTCACTCTAAGTTTCGGCCAACCTAGGTAATTTCTTCAATTAATACTTAACACCATAAAACTTTGCTAATTCATTTAATCCGGATCTTTAACTTATCATTTATGTTTTTCTCTTACTAATATGATGGGTTTTATGATTGAGCTTTAAAACTTCTAACTTATTTAATCATAACCCTAATTTTATGTATTCATCACATGTAAATGTATTTTCATCTATTATAAGCTTGTAATTAGGGTTTCCTATCATTAGGTCATTCGGCCAACATTAAGTTCATGTGTTCTTTGGTTACAATTTCAACTCCAATGGTGATCTCATCCTCCATTTCTCAGATTCACAACCTAGGATCTACAAATCACAAAACAAACTCAAGATCCAACAACACATCATAATCGGCCAACACCTATTAGTCACAAAACAATTAGGTTTTCCTTAGTTCTTTCGATTTGCATGC
The DNA here is from genome assembly GCA_963930655.1 of Myrica gale. Lineage (NCBI taxonomy): Eukaryota > Viridiplantae > Streptophyta > Magnoliopsida > Fagales > Myricaceae > Myrica > Myrica gale. Next base: position 11,919,411 of record OZ005618.1, read on the forward strand.
ATCTTATATATTTCATGCTTAACACCATGCATAAGGTTATCAAACTTACACATTTTATGGCCAACCAACAAACCTACACATGTACAAAATCATACTTGAAGATCTAGGGTACACAATGGTTCGGCCAATCACCAAATATCACACTTTTCATGCCAAAATCGCAACATGCACTTCCCTTTGCATTTTATAACCTAACTAGCATGCCTTAACTTCATATCTTCATCATATACACCCAACAACATTAGATCTACACTTTAGGAACTTCAACAATAATAGATCTAAGGAAATATCCCACATGCATTCGGCCAAATACTACATAGGTCTAGATCTAAACTTATCTAACATACATTGTTAGATCCTTGCATTTTTCCAACATTCAAACTTAGATCTCATGTTTATATGGCCGGATCTAGCATTATACCTTAGGGTTGATTTCATAACTTCAAAATCTAACAACACTCAAGACACTAACTTAAGATCCTATCATGATACATTCGGCCAACACTATATTCAAACCAACAACATCACATTTTTGGCCTTACCTTGATGATTATCACAAGCTTGAGTACCTAGCACAATAAAATACCCTAGGTTAGAACTTATGAAAAACTTTAAGTAAGAACACTAAATAGAATCAAGCCTACCTCTACCTTCACCAAACTTTTACCCAAAACTCTTCCTTCTTCCAAATTTCGGTTCACCCTCCTTAGAGTAGATCCAAGCTTGATTTGAGGTACTAAGGTGGGTTTTATGGTGGGGGAAAAATATGGTAAGCTTGAATGATTAGTTCTAATGGAAATGAACTAACTTCTTCAAGAGAAATGAGACTAATGAGTAAGGTTTTCAAAAGTAGAAAATGGGGTTGCACAAGGAGAGATTTCGGTCACCACAAGGAGAGGTCTAAACTTGAGCTTTTGGAGTGTGATTTAGAATGCAAGAAGAAAAGAGCAAACTTTGAGCTTAGAGAAGTGGTTCGGCCATGTCACGCCCCGAACGCCATCCCGCAGGGACCGTGACAGCCGCGAGCATTCCCCGAGAACACTCCAGCGCTTACACTAACTCTTACAGCGAAAACTTTTTTTTTAAATACACATAGGATGGCTCACTCAGGGTCCACATGTTGGCTGAGATACAAGCTCGATGAACATAACCCCTCGGTATACGAATTATAATTCAGAGAGGTCTTTACATTGCATCTTGTTTGCAAACTTATACAAAACGTACTAGGGCAACATACTGCCACTCAATCAAAACCAGCACTCACTAGTGCTACCTCGGAGTTCACCAACTCCGGCTCCAATTCTCAAACTTCCAGGATTTCTACGTGAGATACTCCTCTGCTCCCCAATTATCTTGTGGATCTGGAATGATACGATTTAAAAACTATGAGTCGAAAGACTCAGTAAGGAACAACAATTTGAAACATGAGCTTTGATAAACATGACTTTAAAAACTTACTTGCTTCAATACATTGTAGAGTTAAGAAAAGAAATGCATAACTGTGAGTCATGAGATAGTGCATAAAAACCATGATGCATATGCATGCTCTGTGATGCACATGCCATGCACTAGAATCTCTTGCCACTCTTGGCCTTTTCAAATGCATTTCAAATCTCGAAATTGGCCCCAGGCCCTTAAAAATCACTTATTCATACTTGTGGGCTTACTCGATCCATTTAACCCCTGAAGTCAGGGTTTTGCGTTCCCTTTGGAACCGTCCCCGATTTCCCTTGGAGACCTTACATATGGTCAAGCAAGCACACCTTCTCGCATTCGTCCTTCAGTGGCTAGACATGACCCTTGGAGGCGCCACACCTTCTCGAGCAACGTTCCTCGGTGTGGTTGCACATGCCTCAAGGACTTACCCAACCTTCTCGATCAACGTCCCTCGGTATGGGCGTCCTAGGTTCTATTCATCCATCCTTCTCGATCAACGTTCCTCGGTATGGATGACGAACCTCACTTAACTTGGTACGGATCTGACCCAAAGCCCCCGGGCTAAATCATAACATAAATTCTTTCTCATTTGCATAAAACGACTTTTCATGTTTCTATGCAATGAACATGCCATGCCACTCTTGAAAACATCGTAATTTCGTTTGCATCAAAACGTCTCTCTCATGCGTTCATGCAAATGATCATGCTATGACATGTTCGAAACATCATGCATACTTGAAACATTCTTCATGCAATACATTTCATATGTATTAAAAACATCTTGCCATGCACAATAAAACATGCAGTGTATCATTCCAGTATTCCAAAAGGGGTAAGATTCACTTACTATACTCCTTGCAAATCTCCTTAGATCTCACTTGGCTCTTTGCCTACAAAGAATAAGTTTGATTCTTAATATACTAAGTTTACATGAAAGTATATCAACACGCTCGGTTCTATGAACTATTCGAGGAAACCTATCTTGAAATCCACTAAGGAACGAATAGTGATAATTAAGCACTTAACTTAATCTTAACGACATAATATAGTTGCTGAATTTCTCTTAGTCCAATTGAACCTCTTGTTCACCTTTTAATCTTGAACTCCCGTCCATTGAAATGGTTCTAAACAACGACTATATATTACTTCGATATCATAGATTACATTATACATTGATTTCACATTAATATAGGCCTTTAATTACCTAATCCCTTATTTAATCTTTTACTTTCAACTATTGATCAAAGCTTAGGTTATCTAATTACTTACCTTCATTGTAGCTTCTTTTACATTCTTACTTAGGATTCTAATTAGCAAACTAATTACACTTTAATCAAATCCAAATCTTTCTCTTATTGCATACAATTAACTAGGTCCTCAAATTCAACAATTACTTAACCCTAATTATACTTAATCTTTGGCTTATCATTAAACCTTGGTGCAACCCGAAATATAGGCTATTTTGTTCACCCCAAGTTTCGGCCAACCTAGTTAAATCCTCAAGCAATACTTAACACCACAAAACTTTGCTAATTCTTTTAATCCGAATCTATAAACTTATTATCTATGTTTTTCTCTTACTAATATGACGTATTTTATGATTGAGCTTAAATCTTCTAACTTATTTAGTCATAACCTTAATTTTATGCATCCATCACATGTAATTATATTTCCATCTATTATAAGCTTGCAATTAGGGTTCCCTTTCATTAGGTCATTCGGCCAACATCAAGTTCATGTGTTCTTTGGTCACAATTTCATCTCCAATGGTGATCCCATCCTCCATTTCTCAGATTCACAACCTAGAATCTACCAATCACAAAACAAACTCAAGATCTTAGCAACAGATCATAATCGGCCAACACCTATTAGTCACAAAACAATTAGGTTTTCTTTTGAATCTTTTGATTTGCATGCATCTTCTATATGGGTTGCAAGTGCTAAAAGGGATTGTTTAGAGGAAACAAATCCCATGACCCCTTTTTGTTAGTAAATGGGAATCTATTTTTTTATGGGTTGGATGAAGCTAAAATAGGGTATTCTAATTTCTTAATTTTATAGTTTGTCTTATTTATTTGTTTTGATTTCTTTGTTTTTGTAGATTTACTATGCGATTTATTGAAAATGGGATCTTATTGAAGGTATACTTAACATTGAAGTCAATTTTATGTATTATCCATTAAATTGTTAGTGTGTCTATTTAGGCATTATATCTTACTCTTGCAATAAGTTACATGGGTTTAAGGAAATACAGATATTAAGTAAAAGGGAAAATTGTACAAAATATGGGAATCACTGCTAGTGTTGCAACGACTACCATATGAAATTATTTATTTGAGTTTACAAAAAGGAAAATTTCGTTTTTGAAAGACTATCTTTATATGTTCTAGAAATTTCTAGGAATGTGATTTCAAGTTCATTTTTAAATTAAAAGTGTTTATTGTTTCTAACACAATTAAAGAATATTAAAAACACAAAATTATAACAATTAAAAGTGTTTATTGTTTCTAAGCATGAGGCCTTATAGACCACGGGTGGGTCAATGAAAATGATGTTGCTTGTTGCATGTTGCACTCCATGGTTTTATGATACAATGCTATGCATATTTGATATGAAATGGTGATGCAATAATAAGTATGATGATGGCCAAGAGGCATTAAAGTATCCCCGAACAAGAAGAGGCCAAATGGGGCAATAGAAAGAAGCCTTGAGCTCAAGAAAGAGGTTATGAAAGATGAAAGCAAGAATATGACGCCTTGTGCATATTCTATGATGATGTAGCAAAATGACTGTGAGACCCTGAACTTTGCTTTTGCTATTTTTCTATGTATTCGTTATGATTTAACTATTGAGGCTATATTTTTGGCCAATGTATGACCTAAGTTTAATGTTTATGGTACATTAACTTATTATGAAATTTTATTCAAGAATTTTCTTTTAGATAATTTCTTTTTATTGTGAAAGTTTTTAGTACAAGTTTAATTCTATTTTTCCTAAGAGCCGAATCTTGCTAGGTAAATTTCTTTTATGAACTTATATTTTTCCATTGCTTATTATATTCCATAATTCATGAAATTAATATATGAAGAGAAATTTGATATATCATAGCCGAAAATCTCTAACTAGAAAATCATGAAATTTATGTTAAGCGTTTAAATATTTTGTGTCTTTTAATAGGTAGCTTAAATTATCATTAGTCTTAAATTATCATTAGAGATATTATATGATAAGCTACTAGATATATATGATAGCTTGAAAAGAATTTAATTGATAAGTGGGTGTGCTTATCATAGTGATAAGCTAGAGAGTTTTTAAGATGATAGGTTGTTGTGACTATCTTAGAGATAGGCTAGAATGATTATCTTGAGATAAGTTATTATGTTGATAAGTTGATAAGTTATGGTGTTGAATTAGATAAGTTAAAGTACTCATTGGAGATAAGTTATCATGTTGATGAGTTGTTGGTGATAAGCTATGAATATATATGTTGTGATAAGCTAATTCATTATATTAGAGATAAGTCAAAGTGCTTATATATTGTGATAAGTGAAATGAAAAAGTGGAGAAGTGAAATGAGGTGAATTGAAGTGAATTGGCAAGAGCTTCACGTGAATGCCTTTCTTGGAGACAAAGAGATGAGGTGAATTGAAGTGAAAAGACAAGGCATTTATTGTCCCCACCCATAGCATTTGAAAAGTGAAATGAAAAAGTAGAGAAGTGAATTGGCAAGAGCTTCACGTGAGTGGTGCTTGGAGACAAAGAAATGAGGTGATTTGAAAGTGAAAAGACAAGGCATTAATGCATTTTTCAGCTTGCCTTTCACGCCTAGCATTTCCTCTCATTTCATTTGTGCCTTTTTCCCCCTTGACCGAAATCCAACTCTTCCATTTCAACTTACTGCTTCTCTTTTCTCTTTTGTGAACGAACACTTCTCATTTTTCAGCTTGCTTTCTCTCTTTTCTCTTGACCGAAACTCACCTCTCTTGGTTCAAGTTTGTTCTTTTCTTTTGTAACCGAAACACCTCCCTTTGCTCAGCTTATTTCTTCTCTCTTGGTGGTTGGAAATCTCACTTCACTCAGCCATTTTTCCTTGATAGAAACTCAGCTCACTCTCTTGGCCGAATCACTCCAAAGCTTCAAGCCTTGCTTTGATTTCTTCAAGCTATTTTCAGCTGCTGTTACTTCTCTTTTTCCTCACTTCAAAGCTTCCATTTCAGCACCTATTAGACACCATTCTCAACCCTTGGAACCACTCTTGTGGGAGGAACCGAAAGTTGAAGGATAGTGAAGGTTTTGGGTAAAAACCAAGAGCTCTAGTTGGAGGTTGAGGTAGATGTTGTTTTGCATGTACTGTTTTTGGCTCTTTTTCTTCAAAGGTCCTGAGTTCAGCACAAGCGAGGTTCCAGCTCTTGAGTTCAGCACAAGCGAGGTAGTGTTGGATTCTTGCTTAGCAAATGATTTTGCTTAGCCGAATCTTGCATGTTCTATTTCTCTTTGTTTGGCCATAGTCCTTATTGATATTTTTGTATGAAGATGGTAGATTTGATAGGTGGGTTGTGATGTAGTTGTTGGAGAAAGGGATAAGTTAGAGATGGAGAAAGAAATAATGATTTGGTTGTGATTTGTTTATGGAAAATGCAATGAAGTTGGTAATGCATGCTAAGTTTCGGATGATGGTTCACAATATGCTTGGCCGAATATTATCCTTGCTAGATCTTGAAATTATGTTATGATTTGTAGATCCGAGGTTGTGAAACTGATAATAGAGGATGAGATCATGTTGAAGATGAAGTTTGGTTTAATGAACGATGGTAAGTGATGCATGGCCGAATGGTTTAGAGAAGGAACCCTAATAGCCGAATGAATGGTAGATGAAAGTTAACTTGCATGTAATGAATAAGTGAATTTAATGTCATGGCCGAATGAGTTAGAGGTTAAAACCTAGGTTAATGTTAAAAGAAATCTTACATGTAAGTAAAGCATAAGTGTTGAAGCTTAAAGGCCACGGGTTGGTATTACTTATGGTGATTGACAAAGCTTGGGATATCAAGAATGAATTGAGGTTGCAATTAGGGTAATCATGTGTTGACCGATATATATTAGGTGCAAAATGAGGTTAAGTTGTTATGGTGATGAAATCTACCGGTGATTAAGGTATATATTGAGGGCCACGATTTTTATTTCCTGAGGTTAGAAAATGTGTTAGCATGGGAGTTGTGATAAGAGTAGAAAAATGTACTAAATGCATGGGAAGTTTATAGTGTAAATGCTTGATTTTGGAGACTATTATGGTTGCTGTTTTAATCCTTGAAAATAATATGTGAACATGTTAAGATGGATGATGTTAAGACTTCGATCAGTGACCTAAACCTAAGAGCAAGTGTAATGGGTAGTATCAATGCAAGATAGTGTTATGAAAATGGAAGAAAAATGATTATGAGAGCTGAATGGTTGCTACCCTAGGTCATGGAAAGTGTCATATGTGATTCCTTAGGGTTGCTTGCTGTTAAAAAGGTATGTTGATGACATTGAATTAAACAGCAAGCTAATCATCTAGTAGCTTGATTTCATTTGGTGAATATGGAGGTAATTGCACTCGGGCTAAGTGGGAATTGAATTCATGTTATTATCTTTCAGGGAATCATATGAATTTTGCAAAAAAAAGTGGAAGATATGAATCTGAAAAAGTTCATTTGGTTCATGTCAGCAAGCCTAAGAATAAAAAGGAGGCCAAACGGTCATGGGTCGATCACTTAAATAAGGATTCATGTCTATCGATTATATTTGGAAGAATTGTGGGCACTAGTGTTCTTGTGAACTTGGAAACTTAGAGAAAAGACCATAGTAACTTAGGTTGAATCTTATATGTCTCGGCAGTGTCCATATAGCAGCATCTATTGAGGTTAATTTGGTGAAGGATGATAGCTATTGGTCCATGTATAATACGATGAAAAGTGTGGGACAAAGGAGTAGAAGCTGGATGAAGATAAGTTGCTATTTCGACTTGGAATTTTTAAGACGAAATGTTGTTGCTGATTTCATGGATAGGCTTTGGAATCAATGTTAGTGACAGGAAGAATTAGTTGAACAAGTTGGATACGAGTTGGTCACGAAGTAGGTGAAAACAATAATCTAGTTGAAGCTGTTTGATGTACATGTTTAATTGTTTTTTAAATTGTTTTATTCAAGCCAAAGTTTAAAGAAATCTTTTGCAAATGAAATCATATTTTCTAGATATGTATTTTGGAAACCGGAAACGGTTATGAGTACTTTTTTATGTCAACTTGAAAGTTATTACCTAAGCATTTATGTAACGAATGTGATTCGTTTGTAGGCGAAATACCACCGAGTATCAGGAGAAGCAAGGTAACTGGAAAGTAAGTGTTGTTACAATTTTTGCAAAAATGGAATGATACACAACATGTTTTGATGATCAAGCATGATATGTATTTTATATCAACCATGGCATGATGTTCAAAGATGCATGAAATGTTGTTAATGACAAGTTGATTTCTAGCATGATATTCAAACAAGCATGGCATCATATGCAAGCATGTCATTGCACGAGCATTGCATGATTTTCTAAAGAGATTTTATGCAATGACATATGAGAAAGTTTATGATAAGTCAAGTCAAGTTAAGGGCTTTGGTCGGTACCGTACCATCAAGATGGACTCCCATAACGAAGGACGAATGCGAGAAGGTTGGGTGAATCCTAAGAGGCTGTGCAACCATACTGAAGGAAATGAGAAGGTGTGGGCCTCCAAGGGTCGTGTCTAGTCATCAGGCTTGGGGCAACTACGGGCTAGCTCGACCAAATGAAATGTCCCCAAGGGTAAGGGAGACGGTTCCGATGGGAACGCACAACCCTGACTTCAGGGGTTAAATGCAGCGTAAGTAGCCCACAAGTTATGAATGTAATATTTTCAAGGGCCATGAGCCAAATTCAAGTGCATGAGCAAGTTTTACGATCAAGGGCCATGAGCCAAATGCAAGAACATGAACAAGTTTTACGATCAAGAGTATGTGCATATGCAACCATGAGGCATACACGTGCATCAAAATCCATGATCATGCATGAATTACATTATGTTTATATGCTTATGATTTCAAGATTCATAATTATGGGTTCAAGTACAAGTTCATGTTTTCAAACCATGATTTCAAGTCATAAACTCATGTTTTCAAGTTAAGTTTTCCCTTACTGAGTCTTTTTGACTCACGTTTTTAAAACTGTATCATTCCAGATGCTTCAGGAAAAGGAAGTCAGGAGGACTATCTGACTTAGAGAGAAGACAACTATTTATCTTGTTGGAGTGGCGGTCGACCGTTGTGGTCCGTCACTTAGATTATGTGAACCTTTATGTTGTAACTAACATATTAACCTCTTTTAAGAACTGTATTACAAGATTAGTCATGAGTTTGGCTCATTTCTCTCGCGATCCTATTTTTTCTCTCCGCTGTATGTTTTAGGAAGCTCGCTGGGGCTTTCCCTCGGGATTGCTCGCGGCTGTTATGTGCTCTATAAGTTCATATATATATTGGTAGATTAAATGTATCATTAGTTTAAAAGTTTCTAAATGCAATTATTGATCAAATGCATGAACACTTCTTTGGGGTTTTTAGTCAAACATAGACGCTATCCAAATCGACCCTAAGCCGCACAATGAATTTTTGTATAAAATTTACATAGAGCATCGTTATATATATTAGGATCTCTGTAAAAATTTCAACCCAAAATTATGAAGGAAAAGGTCGAAAATGCGCCTGGAGGTCTGTGAGGGCAGATTCGACATTTTGCCTAATTCGTTAGGGTAAAAGGGTCCAAAATGAGAAAATGATTATATGATTGGATAGAACACGAAAATATTGAGGGGGAGCCCTGATTGGAGCTCAATCCTAGTTGGAATAAGGCCTAAAAGAACACCATGTCCAATAATACTTTGGGATTAGACCGAGTATGGTATATGGAGGCCCAATAGGCCTTCATTGAAGTTTCATGGTCTGAGATCTTCTAGTTATTATCATGGTTGTTTCAATTATCAATGATTATTCTTTGAACATGTTATTTTGTTTACGGGTTTTGGTTCAATTGCTGAGCCATAAAACCAGCCAAAGTGTGGAGGACCTCATATGCGTTAACTCCCGGGTTAGCACCTCCTACGTTCTCAGCCATCTGTTCGCTTGTGGAACAATATCACCAATGTTGGTACTAGGAGAAGAGGATTCTAGCCTAAGACTCCCTAAATCTCTAACTTCACCTCTGATACCAAACTGTCACGTCTCGTGCTCATACTTACCCCCTAGGCTCGCCTATAGTAATGATATGCACACAAGCGGGGATTGTGGCACGTATGTCACTATTCGATTTACCAAGAGACTTAACGGACAGGTATTTACGAATAAAATTGTAATAGGAAGTTGGAAAAGGCTTAAAGTAAAAACTCTAAGTTTTACAAAAAGGTCCGAGAGATAATAAAATCCGAATAAGTCAAAAGTGTCGGATTATAAGCTTTTGAGTAGAAATAAGAACCTTGAGATAAAAGATGAGGAAAGTGTCACAAAGGAGATTGAAAACCTGACATAATAAGGACAACATTAATAGTTCAAGCTACATCCTCTCGTGACTACATAAAAGGATACAAAGATTTAGAAACTTCCCGATACACGTGAACAAACTCTGAAGAAAACATTTTAACAAGCCTAAGAAGGGTATTAAACCTCCTCGTTGAAGTCCGTTGTAAGATCGATCAGCTCAGACCCTGGAATGACACTACTATTTCCCGTCGGCGGGGAGGAACATAATTGAGCCTCAGCCACTCAGGCGGTACATCTGGTAAACCAAAATACTCAAATCGGGGTAACGGGGATGATGGGGATAGTAGGGGTAGAGGGAATGGTAGAGATACAGGGGATGGGGGTACATGGGATAGGGGTAGGGACTTCCTAAAGAACCAGTGGGCCTCATGCTCCACTGACACTCCAAGAGAATCCGAAACCCATGTCCGGATCTTGAGCACCAAAACATAAGGGTGGAAATCATAGGTCAACTCTTCCTCGAATAGCTTCATTCTTCAGCACCCAAGTCGCCAAATATTGCAAAAACCACATAAGAGAAAAGGGTGAGTCCTATTGACTCAGTAAGATGGGGGTGAGGAAAGCATGATCAAACAAATACAGTGCATATAATTCACTTAAGCGTGATGTAGAACTAACTTCCAAGATAATAAGTATGAACGTAGATAATTTAAAATATGCAATGCATCACACCATCATTGGTTCCTGAAGAATTCCCGATAACAGCTCTGTTCACCCCTAGAGTCGGGTTGTGCTTCCCCTCCCCTTCTATGGGAATGTCCCGTGCTTCCAGCACTAGGACCCCTAACATAACATTACGTCTTAGCGTTCATAAAGGAGCCCACCCACTCCTTGTACTGGAGGGCTGTACGTCTCCTATGTGCCCTATACCATCACTACCATTCGGAGAACCCTTACAGGCTATGGGGTCCCTCACTTTCATTTTCTCTCTTATGAATGCAACAACATATCCAAGCATTAAAGTACATATGTAACAATGCACATTAATTTGATATGAATTTGAAAGAAACATAAACATCATAACATGTTCAAAGAATAATCATTGACAATTGAAACAACCATGATAATAACTAGAAGATCTCAAACCATTAAACTCCAATGGAAGGCCTATTGGGCCTCCTTAGACCATACTAGGCCTACTCCCAAAGTATTATTGGACATGGTGTTCTTTTAGGAGTATTGGGCCTAACATTCATTTAGGCTACTACACGGGCTTTGTGATTTGAGCCCATATTCCAACTCGGATTGAGCTCAAATTTCTGTTCCCCCCCTCAATTTTTTGTGCTCTATCCAACCATGTAATAATTTTCTCATTTTGGACCCTTTACCCTAACGAATTAGGCAAAATGTCCAATCTGCCCTCAGAGACCTCCAGGGCATTTACGACCTTTTCCTACATCATTTTGGGCTAAAATTTTTACAGAAATCCTAATATTAGATAAGGATTATATTTGTAAATTTTATGCAAAAATTCATTGTACAGCTTAGGGTCGATTTTGGACAGTGTCTATGTTTGACTAAAAACCATAGCTAAGTGTTCATGCATTTGATCAATCATTGCATTTAGAAACTTTAATCTAATGATACATCTAATCTACCAATATATATGAACTTATAGAGCACATAACATAAGGATTCTACAAGAAAATTAAAGGCAAACAATGCTCATTTTGCAACATCATCATAGAATATGCATAAGGCATCATCTTCATGCTTTCATATTTCATAACCTCTTTCTTGAGCTTAAGGCTCCTTTCTTTGGACCCATTTGGCCTCATGTTGATCAGGGATACTTTCATGCCTCTTGGCCATCATCATACTTATTAGTGCATCGCCATTTCATATCACATATGCATAGCATTGTATCATAAAGCTATGGAGTGCAACATGCAACATGCGACATCATTTTCATTGACCCACCCATAGTCTATAAGGCCTCAAGCTTAGGCTTATCTCCACTGTCATAGCTCATAAACTATATCAAGAACTATTTTGAATAATCAAACCAACTCAGGAAGCAATCTTATACACATGTTATAAGAAATATTCATCAAGTCATCTGCCACAACCTTCCTACTCAAGGTATTATCCACCACACTAGCCTTTCTAGGGTGGTAGTTAATAGAACAATCACAATTATTTATCAGCTCCAACGACCTCTTTTGCCTCCTTCACCTTCTATTATGAGTAAAAAAAATTCTATCGTTATTTGAAGTCTTTAATAACCCTAGAAGGCTAACTAGCTTGTTTTCCGTAAATTTTTTTGTCATGCTCTTAAGATGGCATTTTGGTCATTTGAGCATCGGGGTAGATTGCGTGTTGTACTCTCGCTATATTATTTTTTTATTACTATAAAAAGAATTTAAGGTTAATACGGCCATGGAGTGTCAATGTGTGATAAAAATAAGAATCGTGTTAAGTGTCACGACCCTCAAAATTAGAGGATGCAAAGTATATTTGTCTCTAAGAAAAATAACCTTGAATGGGGAGGATATTGAAGACAATTTTTTGGGTAGGACATTTAAGAGTTTGAGAAGTGGGAGTGAAATGAGAGCAAAATAAATCGGTTTGGTTTTCATACTTTCGCGTTATTGTTTGATTGTCTAAACATCATTCAAATACTAATTGCTGACATGGTGACATTTGATTTGGGCAACGAAAAATTGGGGTTGCAGTCCGAACATGATAATTACCGTTCGAACGTAATATGTCGAAACCAAAAAAAACTTTGTGAGCGTACAACAACTATTCGAGCGCGGGAACAGATTATTCGTAACTGCATCATTTGTCAATGAAACACCATTCGTAACCGCATCATTTGTCATTGAAACAATGTTTAAAGTGTGGCAATAAATGCATAACTTCTACCCCATGTATCAAACCAGTTTACATTTATATCGGTGGTTACATGTCACCACTAGGACAATAATTTAGTTTTTCGAAAGAGTTTACATTTTTGACACGCCACGATGTGTAGTGCCTGAAGACTCATTGTCCATTCGAATGTGATGTTTTGGTGTTCGAACAATGTTGGTCATGGCAAGAAATAAATTTCGTGCCAAATTAAATTATTTTCAGGGGTGGTGAATGATTGTCCCTAAAATTCGCATCTCCCAGATATAGGGGACAAATTTTCAACTCCATCCCAAAAGCTCACTTTTAGAGACGGGGTTTTGGGCCTGCCAAAAACAACCGTTCCAAAATGTCAAAAATTTGTTGTAGTACAACTTCTCAAATGTCCAAATCTTTAGCCTACTTCTCAAAAACAGCAAAGCACAAAAAGGAAAAAAAACTACAATGGTGTCACCTACAAACATCAACACTTCCATTCAGTATTGTTCGACTCCAGGCAATTACCAAGGCTCAAATGATGGTGCTCGGGGCAACTCAAGGCAAATGCCACAAATCATTGCTGCTTCAGGTTTCACCAATTCGAAATCTACAGCTCCAAATCCCGAGTTCGAAAAATGGACGAAGAAAGTCCTGCAAACTCAGACGCTGGATTATAGGAACATCATTGTTGACCTTGAATTTAGTCCTCAAAAGGCAATACCATGCTTGAAAGCTACTCTATTGAACGGTCAAGACAAATTCAACCACAAAAGGAAAGCCATCAACTCTTACATTCATAAATAGTTGTCATGTATTCTTGCCAGTTTTACAAGTACATGTCAATCTCTATTTAAACCTATCAATAACACACACTTCTGTATGGAGAGAATATCACTCAATATTATTGTAAAACTAAGGAACAATACGATCTAGAAAGTGTAACAAAGAGAGAAAGAGAGCAATAGTTCTTCAGGAACTATGATATATTCTAAATATTGTTGTGTCCTACAATTCATCTCAATACCCGTTTATATAGGCATAGAGGAGATACATAGAATTAAAAGGAATTCAAATGGAATTAAAAAGGTACATAATTATGAGAAAACTAACCGTTGGTAACGGGTGTAACGGTCAGTATTCCAATGTTGTGCACAATGAGTGGTAAAAATCTTTGAGTGGTAGAAGATTGCATCATTAAAACCATGCAAAGGAAAACCCAATGGGACAAAACCTTAGCGAAGGAAAAAACAGTACAATCTATACCAATATAGAAGACTCCCCCTCAAAAGGATGACTAGTTCCACAATGAAAAATCTTTGAGACGTCGCATTGTTGATCACAATCTTCTTGAATGTTGTAGGGGTAATGATTTGGTGAATAAATCTACCAAATTGTCACTTGAACGTATCTGTTTGACATCAATTTCGCCGCTCTTCTAGAGTTCATGAGTATAAAAGAATTTAGGTGAAATATGTTTGGTTCTATCATCTTTAATGTAACCCCCTCTAATCTGTGTGATACAAGGAGCATTGTCTTCATACAAAATTGTTGGACTGCATTTAACTTATCTAATACCATATTTTTCTTAAATATGTTGAATCACTGATTTGAACCAAACGCATTCCCGGCTTGCCTCAAGAATTGCAATTATTTCAAAGTGATTTGAAGTGGTAGCAGATATTGTTTGCTTGACAGATCTCCATGAAATGACAGTACCTTCATAGGTAACTAAATATCCAGTTTGTAATCGTCCTTTATGTGGATCAGATAAATAGCCAGCATCTGCAAAACCAACCAACTGAGCATTTGATTCTTTTGGATAATATAACCCATGTGATTGGTTCCTCGGAGATATCGTAATACTTGTTTGACTCCATTCCAATGTCTCCGAGTTGGTGCAAAACAATATCTGGCAAGCAAATTAACTGCAAATTTTATATCATGACGAGTGCAATTTGCAAGGTACATTAAGGCACCAACTGCACTGAGATATGGTTCTTCAGAACCAAGAATCTCTTATTCTTCTTCTTTAGGACGAAATTGATCTTTCTTCACATCTAGTGAACGTACAACCATTGGAGTACTCAGAGGATGAGCTTTATCCATATAAAAGTGCTTCAAGACTTTTTCAGTATATGTCGATTGATGGACAAAACTTCCACTTGGAAAATGCTCAAGCTGCAGGCCAAGAAAGAATTTAGTTTTTCCAAGATCTTTCATTTCAAATTCACTTTTTAAAAAATTTGCAATCTTTTTGAGCTCTATTGGAGTCCCCACAAGATTTAAATCATCATCATATACTGCAATTATTACGAATTCAGACTCTGATTTCTTGATAAAAACACACGGGCAAAGTATATTATTCTCATAACCCTGCTTTAGGAGATATTCACTAAGACGGTGACACCACATGCGTCCGAATTGTTTTGACCCATGCAGAGATTTTTGCAGCTTGATATAGTACATGCTTTTGGATGTAGAATTACATGCTTCGGGCATTTTAAATCCTTCAGGGATTTTCATGTATATATCATGGTCTAATGAATCATATAAGTATGCAGTCACGACATCCATTAATCGCATATCTAATCTTTCTGTGACTAATAAGCTGATTAAAAATCTAACGGTAATTGAATCCATTACGGGAGAATATGTCTCTTCATAATCAATCCCGGGTCTCTGCGAGAAACCTTGTGAAACAAGTCGTGCTTTATATCTAACGACTTCATTTTCCTCATTATGTTTTCGCACAAATACCCACTTATATCCAACAGGCATCACATCTTCAGGTGTCTAGATTACAGGTCCAAATACTTCACGTTTGGCTAGAGTGTTTAACTCTGCCTGGATTGCTTCTTTCCACATTGGCCAATCATTTCTACGTCGATGTTAGCCCAAGGTTGTTTTGAAAACAAACCATATTTGATTTTGATGATAACAAAAGTTTCTAAAGTTTTGAAGACTTTAGATTTTACATCGTCAATCCACAATTTCCAATTTGTATTTCAAAAGGATTGAAGTTTCACTCACTAAAATATTTCTAAGTGCACTAGAACACCATTAGACAAGTTGATAAGATTAATTTTTCATATTGTAGGTGTTTAAAGAAGTTTGGAATGGATTTGACACGTTCAAGTTGCTGAAAAACTCTCCAGCACAAATAAGTGTCGACACATTGAGTAATATTATCGACACATTGCACTTACTCTAGAATGTTGAATTCATGGTGTCGACACATTGAAGACCATGTGTCGACACATTGCACTTACACCCAAGAGCCCAACTCCAAAATACAAAATTTCATTGTCGACAGCATTTTCATACTAAGTGTTCAATGTGTCGACACACTAAAGACCATGTGTCGACACATTGCACTGTCTCCAGAGAGATGAAAATATGGTGTCGACACATAGAAGACCATGTGTCGACACATAGTGCGAATTTGCAAAAATCCTGGAAACGACGCCAACTCCTTTTAAAATGGTTCAAATGTCTTCAAAACCCCTCCAACGGCACTCAAACTTTACATGAAGACCCTTTATGACCGTTGAAGACCTAAGAGCTATAAGAAGAATAAGATGGAGAGGGAGAAGGGAGAGCTCGACCATCAACGCAACATTTAGAGAGAGAAATCCATGATCTAAAGTTTTTTCATTTGCTGATTCTTCCAAGATCAAAGCTCTCATTGTTCAATACTGTTCTATTGCTCATCATTGACAACCCAGCCTTCAAAGGGAGAGAAATTTCTTGATGAAAAAGGATTTGCATCATCATTCAACATCTATCCTTCCAAAGAGAGAGAAAACTAGATTCAAAGAAATCACTTGCTGATTCAGTTAAGACCAGAGCTTCACTGTCAAATCTCATTCTCTTGTTCATCATTGATGACCTAGCCTCCAAAGAGAGAGAGATTTCTTGAAGTAGCGACAACACACTTGCAATCACTCCCTGCCCTAGCTTCTAGAGAGAGAAAGTGCTTTGAAGTAGAGGAAAAACCGTATCTACCAAAAAGGTTTGTGCTCACATCTTCCAAACTCTAGATTTCCTTTTAGAATCTTGTCTTCTTGCACACTTTTAAGATTTTCATTTGCTAATTTGGCTTAGAGAGCCACTTCATTTGATTTGAGCTTTTCATTTGCTATTTTGGCTTAGAAAGCCATTCCACACATTTGTGCCTCATTTGCTCATTCAGCTTAGAGAGCCTTCATTGTAGTCATCCATTGTAAAACATTTGAGTGTTGGGAAAACACTTGATCCTACTTGTGAGAGTAGAAGAAATCCTCTAGGTTGTGAGGATTTGTGAAAGTGAGTTAAAGTGTAAGCTTGAAACACGAGTTAAAGTGTAAGCTTGAAACACGAGTTAAAGTGTAAGCTTGAAACACGAGTTAAAGTGTAAGCTTGAAACACGAGTTAAAGTGTAAGCTTGAAACACACTTTGTAAAAGTTCCTTAGCACCCGGGAAGCTAAGGTGTATTCGCTATTTGGAGAATAGTGGAAGAAGCCCAAGGAAGTCAATAGCCTTGGAGATCGACGAAGGCACGTGTTTGGCCGAACCACCTAAAAACTACGGTGTCATTTCTCTTAACTCAATCTCTCTCATTAATCGTTTCATATTAATACTTGTAGAGTTTTATGCCTTATCATTAATTGCTAATATTTGACATAGCATTAGACACTTTTAGATCAACATTCTCATTTGTTAAAGAGGGGGTATTTTTCAGATCTGCATATTTACTCAAAAAGTGTTAAGTTTTTGAAAAACCCAATTCACCCCATCTTGGGTTGTTATTTTGACTCACAATTGGTATCAAAGCTGAAGTTTAATATCTCTATCTATGACAACCCTTGTTAATACCTCTTTAGTTGAAGGTCTACCCACAAATAGACCCCCTTGTTCAATGGAACATGTTACAACTATTGGAAGGCTAGGATGAGGATTTACATCCAATGGACCTAAATTTCATAGAGACAAGGATGGAAAGTCGAGGGATGAAAAAGACTTTGATGATGTTGATCTTAAGCTTATGTCTCTAAATGCTAAAGCTATGAATGTGTTATATTGTGCACTTGATTCAAATGAATTCAATCGTGTTTTCGGTTGTGATACCGCGGAACAAATTTGGGATAAACTCCAAGTAGCTCATGACGGTACAAATCAAGTCAAGGAAAAAAAATTAGAATGCTAGTTCATATTTATGAGCTTTTCAAGATGAAATCTAATGAATCTGTCTCATCTATGTTTACTCGCTTTACCGATATTATAAATGATCTTAAATCTCTTGGTAAAGAATATACTAATGTTGAAATGGTGAGAAAGATTCTTAGGTGCCTACCAAAAGGTTGGGAACTCAAGGTCACCGCCATTCAAGAAGCCAAAGACTTGACAAAGCTTCTTTTGGATGAGGTCATGGGATCTTTTATGACCCACGAGATGAACCAAGTAAAAGGAGACGAAATTGAAGAAAATGACAAAAGAGAAATCGCCTCTATTAGTGAAGAAGAGAAAATTACAAACCTTTGTTTGATAGCAAAGGAAAGCGAGGATGAGGTACAATCTTCACTTACTGAATGCTTTTCATTTGATGAACTGCAAGATGCATTTGATGAACAATACATTGAACTAAGAAGAATATTTTCAAAATATTGTTCTCTCAAAAAGAATTTTGAAAGTATTACAAAAGGAATAATACTTTGAAAAGTCAAGTCATATCTCTTAGAGATGATCTTGCAACGACAACAAAAGAAAATGAAAAACCTTTGCAATGTGAATCAAGTATTACAAATGATCTTGTAAGATTTACTAAAGGAAATAAAAACCTCGATATTCTTCTTGGTTCTCAACGATGTTGCTTCGTCAAAAGTGGCATTGGATTCCAAATGACAAGGTGAAGGAAACCGTTTCTAACACCAAAGGACCCAAAATGATTTGGGGACCAAAAAGCAAGATGTGATTCTTTTTTGTAGGAGTCCTTGAAGACTATCTAAGTCAAGAGAAATTGGGTCATTGATAGCAGATGCTCCAAGCACATGATAGGGGATAAGAGTTTATTCAAATCTCTTAGCCCAAAAGAAAAGGGATCAATTACATTTGGTGATATTGATAAAGGAAGGATTATTGATTTTGAAAATGTCGGTATGTCTTATAATCCTACTGTTGAACATATTATATTTATTGATTGTTTGAAGCATAACTTGTTGAGCATAACTTGTTGAGCATAACTCTAGTATGTGTTAAAGGAAACTAAGTCATATTTGAATAATCAATCATGTTTGTTGAAATCTTTGAAAACAAGAAAGTCTTGTTTGTTGGACTTAGATTTGAAAATGTGTACACCGTCCATTTAGAGAGCATTTCTTCAACAAATATAAAATGTCTTCCATCTCTAAATGACAAGAATAGTTGATTGTGGCATAGAAGGCTTGCTCATGCAAGCATGGACTTGATTTCAAAACTAGTGGTTTGGGTTTGCCTAACCTTACTTTTGTGAAAGACAAAATTTGTGTAGCTCTTCAGAAAGGCAAACAAAACCAAAACCTCTTTTAAGCCTAAAAATGTGGTGTTCAATTTTAGGCCAATTCAACTTTTACACATGTACTTATTTGGTCCAACCGGAATGCTTAATTGGAGTGGCAAATGCTACGACTTTGTTGTTGATGATTCCTATAGATTCACATGGGTTCTATTCCTAGCTCATAAAGATGATGTTTTTTATGCTTTTGAAAAACTTAGCAAGTGAATTCAAAATGAAAAATGTTTTGTCACGTTTTGAACCGATGCATTATTAGGCATATTCTTAAGAAAACTCCTTATAAGCTATGGAATGATAGAAAACCCAATATTAGTTATTTCCATGTTTTGGCTGGAAATTCTTTATGCTCAACAACAAGGACAATTTGGGTAAACTCGATGTAAAAGAGAATGAAGGTATCTTTCATGGTTATTCATCTTCTAATAAAGCTAATCGTTTTTCAATAAATATACTCTAGTTGTTGAAGAATCTTTTTCATGTGGTATTTAATGAATCTAACGTTCCTATGAGAAGAGATGACAATGATATTGTAGATCTTGAGAAAGAAAAACCTTAAATCAACAACAATCTACCAAAGGCTTGGAAGTTTGTCAGAAATCATCATATTGATCAAGTCATTGGTAATGTGGAGAAAGGTGTAAGTATTCACTCTCTTCATAATCAAGCAAGTAATTTTGCCTTACTTTCTCAAATTGAGCCAAAGTATATTTCTGAGGTAAAAGTTGATAAAAGTTGGATTCATGCCATGGTTGATGAAGTAAAACAAGTTTTAAAAAAATATGATATGACATCTTGTTCCTAGACTCCAAGATCATCCAGTTATTGGTACTCAATGAGTTTGTCAAAACAAAATGGATGTATTCAGGGATATGGTAAGGAACAAGGCAAGGTTAGTAGCCCAAAGTTATAATTAAGAAGAGAGAATTGATTTTGATGAGACCTTCGCATTTGTTGCTAGATTATAATCTTTTTGCATGTTGCTTGCCTTTGCATGTCTTAATGATTTCAAATGGTTGTGAAATGTGCATCTCTTAATTGTTATCTTTTTGAGAATGTGTGTGTTGAACAAGCTCCTAGACTTGTAGATGAAAAGCTACCACACCATGTGTTCAAGCTCACAAAAGCACTATATGGCTTGAAGCAATCACCTTGAGCATGGTATGGATGATTAAGTTCCTTATTGAAAATGTATTTTCACAAAGTATGATCGATACCACTCTCTTTTCTAAGGAAAAGGAAAATGATGTGCTTATTGCTCAAATATATGATATCATTTTTGGTTCTACTAATGAGTCTCTTTGTGAAGAATTTTCCAAAGTCATGAAAGGTGAATTCGAGATGAACCTCTTAGGAGAAGTGAATTATCTTCTCGAACTTCAAATCAAACAATATCATGAGGACATCTTCATTAACCTAGCCAAATACACTAACCTACTCAAAAGATTTGGGATGGACAACATAAAACCGATATGTACACCAATGAGTCCATCAACCCAAATGGAAAATGATGAAAAAGGTAAAGACGTTGAACACACAAGATATTGAGGTATGATTGGATCTTTTCTTTACCTTACTGTGAGTAAACTGGATAAAATGTTTAGTATTTGTGTGCTAGATTCCAATCTTGTCCTAAGGAATCTCATCTCCTTGATGTTAAAAGATTTTTCAAAAATATTGTTGGCACCAAAATCTTGGTTTGTTTTATCCCAAGAAATTGGAATAAGATTTCTTTTGGAATAAATTGGTGATTTGTGCTTGATTTGTCATGTTGATTATGTTATTGATTGCTTTGAACATGTTCTAATATGTGTTTGAAGTTGCTCTCTATTTGTTTCCTATTAAAATCATGGTTATTCTTTGAGAAATTATCGAATGCATTCTTTTTGCATGACATGTGTCAACACTTGGTAAAACAAGTGTCAACACTTATGGCTTTCATGGTTGTTTTCACTAAGGAAGTATGTGTCGACAATATAAATTAATGTGTCAACGTATAAGCTTCTCTTCCGAGAGCCTTCTTAAAATGCATTCGGGAACATGTGCAATGCTCCGACACACTGAGTCCATGTGTCGACACATTACGGGTTTACTGTTTTTAAATAAGGGTACCCGTGGAACATTTATACTCTTTAGGGCAAAGAGGTCAACACTTTACTTCTCTTCCCTGACAGACCCTCTTTTCTCTCCCAAACGGCGCAAAATCCTCTCTCCCTCACAAATTCCATTTACCCGCTGCCTTCTTCGAAAAAATCTATTGCTGAAAGCCAAAAACTCCTCACTCGGCCTTTGTCGGAATGTCTTCCAGCCGCTCCAAGCGCCTCTCTCATAAGACGCCCTCATCTGTCAATTTTAGGGCACAAAAGAAGGGGAAAAGCATTGAGGAACCTGCTCCTTCTAAAGAGGTCGGCATTTTCAGGTCAGGCTGTGTAAACTTAGTTGTCTTCAAGATTATAGAAATCGAAAGGTCATTGCTGGTCGTTGAGCTGATATTAAATGGCTTAGTGAGAATGCCTTTGTTTTTAAAGAGATGTTTGAATTTCAAGGATGAAGTTTGCTTGTGAATTTGAAGGTGAATTGCTATGTGTATCTGGTGAAGTTAGTATATGCTAATTTTCAATATTCTAAGTCTTGAGAATGTCACCGGTTACGTGAATGGAAAGCATTTAGACCTGTCAGTCACTTCTCAAAATTCTTTGGTCTTTGCTGCTAAGAGTTGAAAGAATTTTTTGATGCTTATGGGTGGATGGGGATGTCTGAGGTAGCACAACTTGATATTCTTAGGGTTGTGTTGGATAATCCAACCCTAAATGAGTTGATTAGACCCATGCCAGTGCCTTAACGTTTCATAGAAGTTATTGCATCACATGGTTTGCAATATTATCTTACCAAGGACTGGAATATTTGAGTACTTTACTTACATGGAATTAATTACTATCTGATCACCTGTACCCATATCAATCTAAGCCACTTGATGCTCAACCATATGAAAGCTGGCACTGAGAAGAAGAAACAAGGGCTTCCTTATGGGATGCTTTTTATGCTTATATTTCATATTCTTGAGATAGATATGATTGGGGAAGTAAGAGAAAAACCTTCAAGGGGATTCAGATTCTGGGGAAAAAGCTTAAACTGAAAGGACTCACAAGGGAAATATGACTTCTTTGGGTAAGCAAACACCTATTTCTTTTCCCTGACTGCAGATTTGATCATCTTTCGTATTTCCTGCTGCTAGTTCTCGTGAGCCTCACCTAAGTAAACTTGAGGATTCAATTGCTGAAATGGAGAAGGAACCGAAAAGATTGAATAAGAATATGAAGGACATGACCACCAGTATGAAGACATGATTTCAAGATATTAAGAAGTTGCTTGGTGTTCATATAAAGCATTTTGGGGCTCTTGATATGGAAATAAGGGGTCTCAAGCATCAAGTATAAAACAACCTCCATATGACTAGAAATGTGTTTCAGCATACTTTGATGAGTTCACTTCAACCTCTACTGAGCTTCTAGCTTTTGTCAAATCATCAGCTGAGGATGTTATAAAGGCAACATAGATGAATATGGAAACTGATAGAAATCACCAGCCTCATATAATGAAATGGACGTGTTGGTTCTCCACAACTTGGATGAAATGACTAAAGCAGTTTGGAAATTGAGTACCCTCATCCTCCTATCAAGAAATCAAACATTTTACCTCCACCTATATAGCCAACTGCTCTTGTCCTCCCCTTATCCTATTTTTGATGATACCAAAGGGGGAGAAATTAGAAGAATTATGGTGAGAAGTGGGGAGAAGTTTATAAGTATTATGTTGACTTTCCAGCTCTTAAAGAGAACATTTCATTTTGATGATTGTCTGATCACTTGACTTGCCGTATCTATGCATATCTCTGATATTTATTTGTCTCCAATGGATCATTTGGTTTTGCTCATAACTGTTGATTATCTCATTGGTAGCTATAAAGATTTGAGAAGTGCTTATCTTTTTGCACTTCATTGAGGAAAATTGAGACTTGCTTTCCAGGAAGTATTCCTAACTTTCTATTGGTATCAATATGAAGTCTTGTGTTCTGATTGAAATTGGAAGTTTGGGAAGTTGGGAGGAAGCTTATAAAAGTGTTTTTTTCTGTTTTAACATTTTGGGAAACCTTCATTTACAAAGGAAACTCTTGCAATTTTTTTGTAAAATCGTAAAGTCTTTTTTGCTATAAAAACTCTTGCTTGTTCTGAGGGGGACCTTTTCTATTTGTTAGCAAATTATAGTTTTTAACATGGTTTTTGTCATGATTAAAAAGGGAGAGATTGTTAGCCTAAGGTTGTTTTGAAAACAAACCATATTTGATTTTGATGATAACAAAAGTTTCTAAAGTTTAGAAGACTTTAGATTTTACATTGTCAATTTCTAAGTGCATTAGAACACCATTACACAGGTTGATAAGATCAATTTTTCATATTGTAAGAGTTTAAAGAAGTTTGGAATGGATTTGACACGTTCAAGTTGCTGAAAAACTCTCCAGCACTTAGAAGTGTTAACACATTGAGTGATGGTGTCGACACATTGCACTTACTCCATAATGCTGAAGTCATGGTGTCGACACATTGAATACCATGTGTCGACACATTGCACTTACACCCGAGAGCCCAACTCCAAAATGCAAAATTTCACTACCGACAGCATTTTCATACTGTCCTCAATGTGTCGACACATTGCACTGTCTCCAGAGAGATGAAAACATGGTGTCGACACATAGAAGACCATGTGTCGACATATAGTGCAAATTTGCAAAAATCCTGGAAACGACGCCAGCTCTTTTTTAAATGGTTCAAATGTCTTCTAAACCCCTCCAACGACACTCAAACTTTACTTGAAGACCCTCTATGACTGTTGAAAACCTAAGAGCTATAAGAAGAATAAGATGGAGAGGGAGATGAGAGAGCTTGACCATCAACGCAACATCTACAGAGTGAAATCAAGGATCCAAAGTTTTTTTATTTGCTGATTCTTCCAAGATCAAAGCTCTCATTGTTCAATACTGTTCTATTGCTCATCATTGACAACCCAGCCTTCAAAGGGAGAGAAATTTCTTGAAGAAGAAGGATTTGCATCATCATTCAACATCTATCATTACAAAGAGAGAGAAAGCTATATTCAAAGAAATCACTTGCTGATTCATTCAAGACCAGAGCTTCTGTGAGACCCCAACTTTTTTTTATCATTGTAAAATTATGACTCCTTAAGTTGTGCTATATTTATTGAGAAAGACATATATGGTTGACTTGATCTAAAACCATGAATAGGTGGGATTTTTCCCCTAATATTTTTTTTATGCGTCTTAAGCTATGATTTAAAGGTTATATTTTTTGCAATATTTGGAAGAATTTAATTAGGGGCTTTAACCTTGAAAAATATGTGAGTCCTTGGAATAAAAATGAGGAGGCATGTTAGAGTAATTTTGTGGAGTGGCAGAAAAAGGAAATAAAAGAAAAATAAAGGAGAAGGAGGGAAAGAATGGGGGAAGGGCAGTTTTGCCTTTTTCTTCCCCCAAGCCTCACACACAAGACCCCCCCTCTCTACCGGATTTTTAAAAAAAAAAACACCATTTGCCCTAGCCCGCCCGCAGAAAAGAAGAAAGAAGAAGGAGAAGAAAGAAGAAGAAGAAGGAGGAGAAGAAGAAAAGAAAGGTAGTGTGGGATGTGAAAAATCTGGGTTGGCCAGATTACTCACTACCCATTTCTCCCATTTTTCTCTTGTTTCTTTGATGGGTGTTGCTTCTATGATGTTTTCTCCTTGTGTATATGTTGTTTATATGTTGCTTATTTTAAGAATGATATAGATCTTACAAGAAACTTGATAGAGTTGAATGGAGGAGAAGAAGTTTCGGTAATGTTGCTACTCTTTTGTGAAAAATCTCATGAAAAAAAAGAGAAACCATGGATCTATTGGTTTGTTGTGGGTGATGTTGAAGTTGGGAGAAAATACTTGTTGTTGGTTATTGTATTAGGTTGTTTTCTCCTTATCTACATGTTTTCTTAAAGAAGTAGTGTAGATCTTGTATGAAACCATGAGGAGATGTGGCTAGATCTGGGAAATGGTTCAAGAGGACCATTTATACACCCTAGGAATTTGATAAAAAGACCAAGAGAAGAGGGATAAATGCAATAGCTTAGTTTGAGGATGGAATCATGGTTTTGTTCTAAACTTTGAATTGGACATTGTTTAGGCATGTATTAGAGTGTGTGGAATTGTTTATGGTCAGAAGAATCAAGCCAGAGATCATAATTAGGGTGTTGGAATAGGAAGGTTTTTAGCAACCTCTTTTTAGGTAACATCGCGCTCGACCAGCGTAAGTCAAGTGCTCGAGTGGCCTTAAGGAAATATGATGGACAGTGTCTTGTCGTTTGACCAACGCTCGACAGGTGCTCGAGCGGCCTTGGGGAATTCCACACAGGGAGTTGGCGCTCGACTGCCGCTCAAGCGAGGGTTGATGGAAGTTGGACAGTGAGTTGGCGCTCGACCGCTACTCGACATGCGCTCGAGCGGGACCTGTTAAAATTCCATATATGATGAATTTGGAGTTCCAATTGAAGACTTGTGATCCCTAACATTGAGGATAGTTGAATAAGCTTAGTCAAGAAGCTATTGATGTTAGGATGGCGGGAAATTTTTGAATAGCCTTGAAATCATTGATGTTTGGGGGAGAGCAAGTGTACCTAGTTGATTGAGTATTTCTTATGACCTCCTTAGCAACCGTATAAGAGATGTTTGATACTTGTGTTTGATTGTCTTTCCTCATTCGTTTTACAAAAGCTAGTTAAGTAACATTTTGTGAACGAAATTATGTTTCATTGATATGTACTTTTGGAAAATCAAATAATTACAAGTATTTCTTGAATGTTATTAAATTCTTAAGCATCTAAGTGAGATATTTTAATCGCTTGTAGGCGAACTCCATACCAAAACTCAAAGGAGACCAAGGTAAGTGGATGTAAGTAAAAACTTACACTTTTATGAAAACTGGAATAATACATAGCATGACAATAATCAAGCATGACAATTATCAAGCTTGACAAATATCAAGCATGACACGGCATAAGCATCTGCATGATTTTCTTGAAAGAAAAAGAAAAATTTGTGCAGATGAAAGTATGATAAGTATGTTATGACAAGTTAAGTTAAGGGGCTGAAGTTGGTCGGTACCGTACCAGTTAAGAAGGTGCATCCATACTGAAGGACGTTTACGTGAAGGGTGGATGTCACCTAGGGTACCTATACCGAAGGATGCTTGCAAGAAGGATGGTTAGCTCTTGAGGTATGTGCAATCACACTGAAGGATGCTTACAAGAAGGTGTGAACCTCTAAGGGTTGAGTCTAGCCATTAGGCCTGGGGCCACCTCGAGGGCTAGTTCAACCAAATGACGTATTCCTGAGGGAAAGAGAATAGTTCCGAAGGGAACGCACAACCCTGACTTCAGGGGTAAATGGAGCGAGATAAGTTGCCCAAATCAAGAAATAAGTATTTTCAAGAGCAAGTGCATGATTCTTTTTATGATCAACTACATTGCCTCATACATATGCAAGCATTTCATATGGCATTCATGTACATTGATATCCATGATCATGCAGGACATGCATTATTTATTGCACATATTCCCTTACTGAGTCTTTCGACTCACAGTTTTTTTAAAATTGTATCATTCCAGACAATATTTCAGATGGGGAAACCTAAGAAGAGGACTTGAACCCTAGGTGTGAGACCCTGTTTATCTCTTTGCTATTTCCTATGTATTTGTTTTAATTTAATTTATGGGGCCATATTTTTGGCCAATGTATGACCTAAGTTTAATGTTTATGGTACATTAACTTATTATGAATTTTTATTCAAGAATTTTCTTTAAATAATTTCTTTTTCATTGTGGATGTTTTCAGTACAAGTTTAAATTCTATTTTCCCTAAGAGCCGAAACTTGCTAGGTAAGTTTATTTTATGGACTTATATTTTTCCATTTGCTTATTATATTCCATATTCCATAAAATTAAATTATGAAGAGAAATTTGATATATCATGGTCGAAAATATCTAGGTTGGAAATCATGAAATTTATGTTAAGCATTTAAATATTTTTGTGGCTTTTAATAGGTAGCCTCGATCATCATTATGTAGCCTTAATTATCATTAGTCTTAAATTATCATTAGAGATATTATATGATAGCTTAAAAAGAATTTAATTGATAAGTGGGTGTGCTTATCGTAGTGATAAGCTAATGAATTGTTAGGATGATAAGTTATGGTGTTGATTTAGATAAGTTAGAGTGCTTATTAGAGATAAGTTATCTAGTTAATAAGTTGTTGATGATAAGTTATAATATATATATGTGTGTGATAAGCCATAGTAGCTATTTGATAAGTGGAATGAAAAGTAGATAAGTGAGATGCAAAAGGTGAGAAAATTCTAGACACTAGGTGTTATTCACGTGAAGGCTAAATGAGCAAATGAAGTTGCCTTTTCCCTTGGTGTTCACGTGAAGAGCAAGAGGAGACAAAGAGATAAGGTGAATTGAAAGTGAAAAGACAAGGCAAGAGAGCTTCACGTGAATGGCTAAGCTTGGAGACAAAGAGATAAGGTGAAGTGAAAGTGAAAAGACAAGACATTGGCTTGGACGGCAATACCCAAGCTTCACCATTTTTCCCCTTGACCGAATTCCAACTCTCTCATTTCAACTTGCTCCTTCTCTTTTCTCTTGGCCGAACCACACTTCTCATCTCAAGCTTGCTTTCTCTCATTTCCCTTGACCGAAGCTCACCTCTCTTGGTTCAAGTTTTGCTTCCTTTCTCTTGAAATTGAAACACCTCTCTTTGCTCTAGCTTGCCTTCTTTTCTTTGGTGACCGAAACCTCTCCTTTTGCTCAGCGTATTTCTTCTCTCTTGGTGGCTGGAAATCTCACTTCACTCAGCCATTTTCCCTTTGACAGAAACTCAGCTCACTCTCTTGGCCGAATCACTCCAACGCTTCAAGCCTTGCTTTGATTTCTTCAAGCTATTTTCAGCTGCTGTTACTTCTCTTTTTCCTCACTTCAAAGCTTCCATTTCAGCACCTATTAGACACTACTCTCAACCCTTGAAACCATTCTTGAAGGTGGAACCGAAAGCTTGAAGAGTATAGAGGTTTTGGGTAAAAACCGAGAGCTCTAAGTTGGAGGTTGAGGTAGATGTTGTTTTGCATGTAATGTTTTTGGCTCTTTTCCTTCAATGGTCCTGATTTTGTATATTTTTGTACTAGGTTTCAGCTCTTGAGTTCAGCACAAGCGAGGTAGGGTTGGATTCTTGGTTAGCAAAGGATTTTGCTTAGCCGAATCTTGCATGTTCTATTTCTCTTTGTTTGGTCATTGTCCTTGTTGACATTTTTGTATGAAAATGGTAGATTTGATAGGTTGGTTGTGATGTAGTTGTTGGAGGAAGGGATAAGTTAGAGATGGAGAAGGAAATAATGATTTGGTTGTGAGTTGCTTATTGAAAATGCAATGAAGTTGGTAATGCATGCTAAGTTTCGGATGATGGTTCACAATATGCTTGGCCGAATATTATCCTTTGCTAGATCTTGAAATTATGTTAGGATTTGTAGATCCTAGGTTATGAAACTGATATTGGAGGATGAGATCATGTTGAAGATGAAATTGATTCAATAAATGTTAGTAAGTGATACATGGCCGAATAGTTTAGTGAAGGAACCCTAATGGCCGAATGAATGGTAGATGATAGTTAATTTGCATGTTATGTATAAATGGATTTAATGTCATGACTGAATGATTTAGAGGTTAAAACCTAGGTTTAGTGTTAAGAGAAATCTTGCAAGTTAGTTAAGCATAAATGATGGAGCTTAAAGACCGAGGGTTGATATTTGTTAGGGTGATTAGCAAAGCTTGGATTTTTAGCACCTTAACCTTGCTGTTTTGGAGACTTGGTTAGGATATGATTAATATTGATTTCAAGCCTCATAATTATGTTGTTTGGGGCTTTGGTCAGCAACTTATCTTAGTGATTAGTGTGTAGTGGAATAAATCAGCATATATAGAGAGCAAGAGATTAAGTTAGTGGTTTTAGACCCTTAATAGTTGCTGTTTTTAACTTGGGATTCTATGTTGATTTGACAAATACTTTTCTCAAGTTTCTAAGTAAACCTTTGAAAATGATATAGTATTTTCAGAAATGTATTTTTGGGGAAAAACCGAACTATATACAAATATTTTTCTTGTATGCTTATGTGCTTAATTCCAAAGTAACTAAGAGGTGTTTGAATCGCTTGTACGCGATCTTCGTACCATTACTCATAATCAAGGAGACCGAGGTAAGTGGAAGTAAGTGTGTAAGTAAGCTTACATTTTTTTCAAAACTGGAATGACACGCTGCATAGATTCATGAACAAGCATAAGATTTCAAGCAAGCATGGCATGCCATGAGCATTGCTTACATCATGATGGACTCTCATACCGAAGGACGAATGCGAGAAGGTTGGGTGAATCCTAAGAGGCTTTGCAAACCACACTGAAGGACAATGAGAAGGTGTGGGCCTCCAAGGGTCGTGACTAGCCATCAGGCCTGGGGCAACTACGGGCTAGCTCGACCAAATGAAAAGTTCCCAATGGTAAGGGAGACGGTTCCGATGGGAACGCACAACCCGTACTCCAGGGGTTAAATGGAGCGTAAGTAGCCCACAAGTTATGAAGGAAATATTTTCAAGGGCCATGGGCCAATTTCAAGAACAAGATTATGTCTACGAGCAAGAGCATATGCATAACCATGAGACATGCATGTGCATCATGAATTGTGATTTCTTATGTTAAGAACGTCGAAGTTAAAATCATGTTTTAAAGTTATGTTTTCCCTTACTGAGTCTTTTTGACTCACGTTTTTAAAATTGTGTCATTCCAGATGCCTCAGGTGAAGGAAGTAAGGAGGACTACCTGACTTAGAAGAAAAAAAATTTCTATGTTTTGTTGTTGTGACCTGATCGATGAGATTTGTCACTTGTTTAAGTGTTATCATGTTATGTGTATATTAAGATACAA
The DNA here is from genome assembly GCA_963930655.1 of Myrica gale. Classification (NCBI taxonomy): domain Eukaryota; kingdom Viridiplantae; phylum Streptophyta; class Magnoliopsida; order Fagales; family Myricaceae; genus Myrica; species Myrica gale. The sequence goes on from OZ005618.1 coordinate 11,949,870, forward strand.
GTTTATTGAGAACCTTTATCATGTTACGAGTTTGGCTCGTCTCTCTGGCGATTCTGTATATTTTTCCACTGTATGTATGTATGTATGAGCATTGGAGCTTTCCTGGGGATTGCTCGCGGCTGTCACGGTCCCTGCGAGATGGCGTTCGGGGCGTGACACTAGGTGAGGGGCTATCGAGGATGTTCTCTCCCTTTTGTTATTTCAGTATAGCTTTAGATATAATTTTGGAAATAGCCGTCATGAGCCTCCGATGTCTGGTGGTCATGGGCTATTCGGCCTTGCAGGCTGAGAGCTGTTAAACAGCTTATTGTTTTGAGACTCTGGTGCAATTATAGCTATTACTTCACGTTATCGTTTGAGGAGCAGGTTCTAATGTTTCGTATGTGCGTTAATCGATATAGAGTTTAAAAAAAAAAATTTCCGCTGCAAGAGTTAAGTACGCTGGAGCATTCCTTGTTGGGAATGCTCGCGGCTGTCATTTGCCTCGTCGAACTAATGTCTGGGGCGTGACAGTTAAGTGGTTTCAAAGCGTGTTTAGTGAACTTAGGACTTGCAACTCGTCTCTTGGATTTCGAGTATGCTAGAAATTCGTGCACCTAAATTTATCGTTAGAATATTTACGTAGTGATGATGTATTAGTGCAGGATGCCACCTAGAAGACTACCCAGGGATCAAAACATGAATAGGGGACGCGAAGAACCGGGTGTCACTACTGATGACGTTTTGAGGCATATGGCTCAGCTTGTTGCTGAGCAGGTGCAACAGGGAACTAATGGAGAGGGGGCAAGAGGTCGTCCTGAAGGATGGACCTTTGACCAGTTTAACCTCTAACACCCGCCGGTATACAACGGCAAAGGAGATGCCATTCTAGCGAAAAACTGGCTCCTAGAGATCAAAGAGTTGCTAGAAGTCATGGGGTGTACAGACGCCCAGCGATTGAGCTTCGCTACTTTTAATGTACAGGGAGATGCCAAGAGGTGTTGCCTATCTAAGAAGCTCCTACTAAGTCAAGAGTTGGGACAACAACCCATAAGCTGGGAGCGATTTCAACAAGAATTTCTGGATCGCTATTTCCCAAGGACGACTCGGGAAGCAAAAGCGAGAGAGTTTGCCAACTTGACTTAGGGACCAATGACTGTTGATCAATATTCTGGTCGATTCATGGAATTGGTAAGGTTTACTCCATATTTAGTGCTAGATGAGGAGAGGAAAGCAAGGAAGTTTGAGGAGGGACTTCATCCCCGAATCTATGACAGGGTCATGGAACGGGCGGCGATAGTGGAAAGAGGGCTGCAGAGGATAGCGGCATATTACGACCAGCAAAAGAGGAAGACTCCTCCCAAGCAAGTCACATCTCAGGTGCCCTGGAAGAAGAGTAAGCAGGGTTCATCTCAGGGACAGAATCGAGGGCCTGGTGGAGCCCAGATTCCCAAAGGGAACCAATTCCCAATATGTAATAAATGTGACAAGAAACATCTAGGGGAATGTAGGCAGGGAGTGTGCTTTCAGTGTGGGAAGCCAGGTCACATTGCAAGAGATTGTAGGGTGACAGGTAATTCAATGCAAGCACCTCAACCCTCTCAACAAAGTAGGGTAACTGGTAACTCAACCCAAGCATTTCGACCATCCCAACAGAATAATTCAAGAAAGCCAGGTGGTCCAGCTCAAGCAAGGTTGTACACTCTCACCCCGAAGGATGCGGAGAACAGAATAAATGTGTTGACAAGTAAGTTGCCCTTGCCTCAGGGAGAAGCCCTTGTTTTATTTGATTCAGGGGCCACTCACTCATTCATTGCATCAGCATACTGTAAGGCAAGAGATATAAAACATGAACCGCTAGAATATCGTGTAGTAGTGTCGACACCTACCGGTGGAAGGATCAATTGTGATCGAATAGTGAAAAATTGTCCAATAGATGTAGAGGGGCAATTAATTTTGGCTAACCTGATAGTAATGGAGATGGGGGGATTTGACCTTATATTAGGTATGGATTGGTTGGCAACGCATGGTGCCAGCATAAAGTGTTATGAGAAGAAGATCGTGTTCCAAAAGGAGGGGAGACCGGATTGTTGCTTTGTTGGTATGAGAAAGATGGAGCGAAGACTAGCGATTATTTCGGCCATACAAGCCAAGAAATTGTTGCAAGGAGGACATGAGGGGTTTTTGGTTTGGGCGAATGACATACAGAGGGAGACTGCTACAGTAGAGCAAACCCCGGTAGTGAACGAATTTCCCTACGTATTTCTAGAAGAATTACCTGGTTTACCCCCAGATAGCGAAGTGGAGTTTGGTATCGAGTTGGAACCAGGGACAACTCCAATTTCTAAAGCACCGTATAGGATGGCACCAGCAGAACTGAAGGAATTGAAGATTCAACTGGAGGAATTATTGGAGAAAGGGTTCATTCGGCCAAGTGTGTCGCCTTGGGGAGCACCGATTTTGTTCGTCAAGAAGAAAGATGGAAGCCTCAGGATGTGCATCGATTATAGGGAGTTGAATAAGGTGACTATCAAGAACAGATACCCGTTGCCTCGCATTGATGATCTATTTGATCAATTGCAAGGGGCACAGGCATTCTCGAAGATCGACTTGCGATCGGGATATCACCAATTGAAGGTGAAGGAATTAGATATTCCGAAAACGACATTTCGAACACGACATGGCCACTATGAATTCTTGGTGATGCCTTATGGGCTAACCAATGCTCCGGCTGCATTTATGGATTTGATGAATAGTGTGTTTCAGGAGTTCCTAGACAAGTTTGTAGTTGTCTTCATTGATGACACATTGATTTATTCTTGAAACAAGGAAGAGCATGAGAAGCATCTGAGGTCTGTTCTACAGATTCTTAGGGAGAAGAAGTTGTATACCAAATTCTCCAAGTGTGAGTTCTGGTTGGAATAAGTTCGATTTTTGGGGCACGTGGTGTCCGGTGAAGGGATTGTCGTCGATCCCGGGAAGGTAGGTGCTGTATCCAAGTGGCCGAGGCCTACAAACGTGAAGGAAATAAGGAGTTTTCTGGGATTAGCAGGGTACTATCGGAGGTTTATCGAGGGATTCTCAAAGTTAGCCAAGCCTTTGACTTCGTTAACAAAGAAAAATGTCAAATTTGAATGGACGGATGAGTGTGAGAGGAGTTTCCAAGAATTGAAGGCAAGCTTAATTACTGGTCCAGTGTTAGCACTACCCTCGGAACATGGAGAGTATGAAATTTACAGTGATGCCTCGAAGCAAGGTTTAGGATGTGTTTTGATGCAAGACAAAAGGGTCATAGCCTATGCATCTAGACAGTTGAGGTCTCATGAGATGAATTACCCCACGCATGACTTAGAGCTAGCTGTAGTAGTCTATGCGTTGAAAATATGGAGACATTACTTGTATGGGTTAAATGCGAGATATTCATTGATCATAAGAGCCTCAAGTATTTTAACACCCAGAAAGAGCTGAACTGATTGAGGCAACGACGATGGCTAGAGTTGATTAAGGATTATGACAGTACAATTAGCTATCACCCCGGAAAAGCCAATGTGGTGGCCGACGGACTAAGTAGGAAGTCGGCAGAAATGAGTTCAATGGAGGTGGTGCCCGAGGGAATCATGAGAGATTTGGAAAGAGCAGAGATTGTGCTTATCATTGCCGATCAGTTTGTCTCAATAGCAGGGCTCTCGTTGCAACCTACGCGAGAGGAGCAGATTCGCGAAGCCCAGAAGAATGATAAGGTGATTGAAGGGATCAGAGAGAGAATTGGAAAAAGGGAAGACCCTGACTTTGGGGATAAGGATGGTTTGTTACAATATCGTGATAGAGTTTGTGTGTCAGGTACAAGAGGAATCAAGGATCTAATCCTAGCAGAGGCTCGTACTACGCCTTATACTATCCATCTAGGAGGCACGAAGATGTATCGAGATATTAATGAGGCGTTTTGGTGGTCTAATATGAAGCAGGAATTAGCTGAGTATGTTGCTCGATGTTTGACTTGCCAGAAGGTGAAGGCAGAACACCTGAGGCCTGCAGGAACATTAAAGCCTCTGGAGATCCCTGAATGGAAGTGGGAAGGGATAGCCATGGATTTTGTAATAGGGTTGCCTCGAACTACGGCGGGTTATGACGCTATATGGGTGGTCGTGGACCGATTAACTAAGTCGGCACACTCCTTGCATGTCAGCCATGGTTGTGGATGTCTCCACCATCTTGTCTTTCAGCCATAGAGTAGATTACTCCAAGGCTTCGAACTGGTCTCTGTTGGAAGTGAGTGAACTTGAAACTGCCTTCATTGCAATACTTGGCTGCAACAACAAGTTCGACCTTGGGTTCTCCCCAAAATGAAGATCGAACCCCTCCCTTGAAAATTCTTCGCACGAACAACTTCCGACCTTGGGTTCTCTCCAAAAGAAGATCGAACCCCTCCCTCCACTAAACAACTTGGTAAGAACAAACAAGTTCCAACCTTGGGTTCTCTCCAAAATGAAGATCGAACCCCTTCTCGAGTAAAAAATTCCAGCACAAAAAACAACTTTCCACTCGAATTAATCCAATGAAAATGAATCAAACTAGCAAGGCTCGTGTTTACCTCCCTTGAAGATCTCCACGTTTCAAGCAACTCCTCGATGAAATCTTCAAGCATCTCTCAACGAAAGCACCATTTTGTTAGGGACCCCGGTCTAGGCCACCATAACAACGCCAATCCCCGCCAAGTGATTCGAACACGATCACACCAATCGATCCTCCTAAACCATTATCTGTAAAACACGAGCAGTTTATATAGGATCTAATAGTCAAATTGGAGAACACTCAAGGTATTTATTGATAAGAACACGAAGAACGTGGTTAAGGGTTAATTAGCCCAAAGACCACAAGAACAAGAACAATCCCGATCAAGGGTTAATTAGCCCAAGAACGGGTACCCAATATAGGTTATTAGCCTAGAATGAATCCCAAGTAACAACGCTATTAGCCTTGAAACCGACATAGCATATACGTGTCTATGCTTGGCCAAATCCCACCCCAAAAGCACTCAGGCTCTCCCAGACTCTACTATTTTGAATTACCCACTCTAATGCACCTAAGGGTGTTTATATAGACATCCTTTGGTGCTTACAATCCCTAATTGACTCAATCACAATAAAATCAAATCACAATCAAATCTAAATCAAATCCCTTGAATCAAGCAGATTTGATATTACACGCCTAATATAACAAGAACATAAAGGAAAGGAACCTTCTAGAGTTTAGGAAAGGATCCCTAAATCTAGAAGATATGATTTATTCAATCATAACACAAAAAGGAAACTAATCTCTAAGATACCTCCCTGATTGTTGGGATCTCGCCGTCGTCCGCCGCCGCCGCTTGCACCACCATGGGTGGTGATGCTCCTCCGGGTCCCCGAACCTTCCTCTTCCATTCCCCACCTAGTAGCGGTAGGGGTGGTGGTGCTCCGCCACTGGTGGTGGCTGGTGGTGGTGGCCATCCTTTGTCATGGGCTTCATTTGTCTGCTGGCCTGCTGTGGCTGCATGGCTTGGCTGGTGGCCAAAGACTTGTTGTGGCTTCTTCTGCTGGCCTGCTGCTGCTGCATGGTTTGACTGGTGGCCAAGGACTTGTTGTGGCACCGTGTCATGGCAAGACCATGTGCTGTCATGGCATGTCTGTGGCTGGCAGGCTGGCATAGGCGTTGGTGGGGCGCCAAGCTTGCCTGCGCGCGCACTGGTGCCATGGCATGGCTGCGGTGTTGTCACTGCGTGCTGTAGGCGTGTCAAGAGTGCCCATGTGTGTCCTTGGCGCCTCATCTCGGCACCTATCCTCCAACTCATGGCTTTTGCCGCCCAACTCGTCACTAGGGATCCTTTCACAGCGTGTGTCAGGCGCTCGAGCGGCCTTAAGGAAATATGATGGACAGTGTCTTGTCGTTTGACCAACGCTCGATAGGTGCTCGAGCGGCCTTGGGGAATTCCACACAGGGAGTTGGCGCTCGATTGCCGCTCGAGCGAGGGTTGATGGAAGTTGGACAATGAGTTGGCGCTCGACCAGTACTCTACAGGCGCTCGAGCGGGACCTGTTAAAATTCCATAGATGATGAATTTGGAGTTCCAATTGAAGACTTGTGAACCCTAACATTGCAGATAGTTGAATAAGCTTAGTTAAGAAGCTATTGAGGTTGGGATGACGGGAAATTTATGAATAGGCTTGAAATCATTGATGTTTGGGGGAGAGCAAGTGTACCTAGTTGATTGAGTATTTCTTATGACCTCCTTAGCAACCGTATAAGAGATGTTTGATACTTGTGTTTGATTGTCTTTCCTCATTTGTTTTACAAAAGCTAGTTAAGTAACGTTTTGTGAACGAAATTATGTTTCATTGATATGTACTTTTGGAAAATCAAATAATTACAAGTATTTCTTGAATGTTATTAAATTCTTAAGCATCTAATTGAGATATTTTAATCGCTTGTAGGCGAACTGCATACAAAACTCAAAGGAGACCAAGGTAAGTGAATGTAAGTAGAAACTTACACTTTTATGAAAACTGGAATGATACACAGTATGACAATAATCAAGCATGACAAATATCAAGCATGACATGGCATAAGCATTTGCATGATTTTCTTGAAAGAAAAAGAAAAATTTGTGCAAATGAAAGTATGATAAGTATGTTATGACAAATTAAGTTAAGGGGCTAAAGTTGGTCGGTACCGTACCAGTTAAGAAGGTGCATCCATACTGAAGGACGTTTACGTGAAGGGTGGATGTCACCTAGGGCACCCATACCGAAGCATGCTTGCAAGAAAGATGGGTAGGTCTTGAGGTATGTGCAATCACACTGAAGGATGCTTCCAAAAGGTGTGAACCTCTAAGGGTTGAGTCTAGCCATTAGGCCTGGGGCCACCTTGAGGGCTAGTTCAACCAAATGACGTATTCCCAAGGGAAAGGGAATAGTTCCGAATGGAACACACAACCCTGACTTCAGGGGTAAATGGAGCGAGATAAGTTGCCCAAATCAAGAAATAAGTATTTTCAAGAGCAAGTGCATGATTCTTTTTATGACCAAGTACATTGTCTCATACATATGCAAGCATTTTATATGGCATTCATGTACATTGATATCAATGATCATGCAGGACATGCATTATTTATTGCACATGATCCCTTACTGAGTCTTTCGACTCACATTTTTTTTTTAAATTGTATCATTCCAGACAATATTTCAGGTGAGGAAACCTAAGAAGAGAACTTGAACCCTAGGTGAGGGGCTATCGAGGATGTTCTCTCCCTTTTGTTATTTCAGTATAGGTTTAGATATAATTTTTGAAAGAGTCATCATGAGCCTTCGATGTGTGGTGGTCATGGGCTATTCGACCTTGTAGGCTGAGAGCTGTTAAACAACTTATTGTTTTAAGACTCTGGTGCAATTATAGCTGTTACTTCACGTTATCGTTTGAGTAGCAGGTTCTAATGTTCCGTATGTGCGTTAATCGATATAGAGTTTAAAAAAATTTCCGCTGCAAGAGTTAATGTCTGGTGCAATTATAGTTGTTACTTCACGTCATTTGCCTCGTCGAACTAATGTCTGGGGCATGACATCTTCACTGTCAAATCTCATTCTCTTGTTCATCATTGATGACCTAGCCTCCAAAGAGAGAGATTTCTTGAAGAAGAGACAACACACTTGCAATCACTCCTTGCTCTCGCTTCTAGAGAGAGAAGTGCTTTGAAGAAGAGGGAAAACCGTATCTACCAAAAAGGCTTGTGCTCACATCTTCCAAACTCTAGGTTTCCTTTTAGAATCTTGTTTTCTTGCACTCTATTAAGATTTCCATTTGCTAATTTGGCTTAGAGAGCCATTTCATTCGATTTGAGCTTTTCATTTGCTATTTTGGCTTAGAGAGCCATTCCACACATTTGTGCCTCATTTTCTCATTCGGCTTTGAGAGCCATCATTGTAGTCATCCATTGTAAAACATTTGAGTGTTGGGAAAACACTTGGTCCTACTTGTGAGAGTAGAAGAAATCCTCTAGGTTGTTAGGATTTGTGAAAGTGAGTTAAAGTGTAAGCTCGAAAAACACTTTGTAAAGGTTCCTTAGCACCCTGGAAGCTAAGGTGTATTCGCTATTTGGAGAATAGTGGAAGAAGCCCAAGGAAGTCAATAGCCTTGGGGGTGTAGGCATGTGTTTGGCCGAACCACCTAAAAACTACGGTGTCATTTCTCGTAACTCTATCTCTCTCATTAATCTTTTCATATTCATACTTGTAGAGTTTTATGCTTATATTTAACATAGCATTAGACACTTTTAGATCAACATTCTCATTTGTTAAAGAGGGGTAGTTTTCAGATCTGCATATTTACTCAAAAAGTGTTAAGTTTTTGAAAAACTCAATTCACCCCCCCTCTTGGGTTGTTATTTAGACTCAGAGTCGACATTCTTCGATGGATTGTGGTTCAATTTCATCATTACTTCTGGTAAAGTCAAAAGCAATTTTGAATGAAAAATATGTTGTCGACAATAATTTTGTTTCTATCCAACATTTCTCCTGTACTCACATAATGTATTGAGATCTCATTATTTTCAGGTACCTTTTCCTCTTCAAGATTAATCTCTTCGGGAGCTGCCACTTCTAGGCCTATCTCTTCAAGAGATTATATTTCATGAAATTGTTTTCCAGGAGATTTTCTTCAGGAGATATATTTTTCAATTTTATTTCCTGTATTGTGCGAATGGTCTCTTCAATAGCACCTATTTCTTTCTTTTGTATCTTCCGCTTCCGGAGAATTTTTATCTTTAGAACCCAGAGGTCTACCACGCCTCAAGCGTGTATTAGATTCATTTCTACTTGTTGTTCTTCAGGAACATTAATCCGTCCAGGGATATTAGTAGCTGGGATGTATGATTTCACAACCCTCTTATTATCTGTAAACACATATGGTAATCGATTTGCAATATCTTGCAAATGAATGATCTTTTGAACTTCAAGTTGACATTGATTAGTTTGAGGATCAAAATGAGATAACATCGAATTATTCCAAGTAATCTCATGTCGTGCTTCAGAGAACGACTTTTCACTACCCAATGGTTGAACATCAAAATGACAGTCATCAAAACGTGCTTTAAAAATATCGCCAGTTAATGGTTCAAGATATCTAATAATGGATGGAGAATCAAAACCAACATAAATACCAAGTCTACGTTGAGGACCCATTTTAGTGCGTTGAGCGGGTGAAATTGGAACATAGACAGCAGAACCAAAAATTCGAAGATGAGATATATTCGGAGGTTGACCAAAAGCAAGTTGAAAAGGAGAATATTTATGATAAGCAATTGGTTTAATCTGTACCAGTGATGCAACATGTAAAATAGTAGGTCCCCAAGCAAAAATTGGTAACTTTGTTCTCATAAGCAAAGGTCGAGCAATTAACTGAAGTCTTTTTATGAAAGATTCAGCTAAACCATTTTGAGTATGAACATGAGGAACAAAATATTCAACATCAATTCCAACAGATACACAATAGTTATTAAAAGTCTGAGATGAAAATTTTGCATCATTATCTAATCGAATGCTCTTAATAGGATGATCAGAAAATTGTGCTCTGTGTCTAATAATTTGAGCAAGAAGTCGAGCAAATGCAACATTTCGAGTAGAAAGAAGGCAAACATGTGACCATCTAGTAGATGCATCAATTAAAACCATGAAATATCTAAATGGTCCACACGTGGGATGAATTGGTCCACAAATATCTCCCTGAATTCTTTGTAAAAATGATGGAGACTCAACAACTACCTTTGAAAGAGATGGTTTAATAATAAATTTTCCTTAAAAGGATGTCCATGTGAGTTCTCAATAATTCGACGTATCATTATAGATCCTGGATGTCCAAGTCGATCATGCCAAATCATGAATGTCTTTGGATCAGAGCACTTCTGGTGCATTACAATATTTGATTCTACTATTCTTATGGTCGTATAATATAATCCGAAATAGAAAGCAGACAGTTTTTCCAGTATGAGCTTCTGGCCCGATACATTAGAGGTAATACAAATAAATTCTTCACTGCCTTCATTATTAGTGTCAATGTGATAACCATTGAGACGTATATCCTTAAAACTAAGTAAATTTCTTCTAGATTTAGAAGAATATAATGCCTCTTCAATACACAAATTTGTTCCTTCAGGGAGCATAATATAGGCTCTTCCAGAGCCTTCAATCAGATTTGCAGAACCTGATATTGTGTTGACACATGCAGTAGATAATGTTAAGTATTGAAAATACTTTTTCACTTTCAAGATTGTATGCATTGTTGCACTGTCTGCCAGACAAAAATCATTCTCGACCATCTTGTAGTGAATCAATGCATTAGATGAATCTATGTTGCTTCACACATATAATATATATATATATATATATATATATATATTAATCATCACTAACGCATAACAACATGAAAAGAAAGTTATAACATTTTTTTCATCATGAAGTAAATACATTAATTTATGATAACATTTACATCGCCAATCAAATGATCAATTTTTCCGGTACGATCTTCAAAGAAATCCAAAACATCAAGATAAGTAAGTTCAATTCCGTCAAAACTATAAAGAGAGTTATTATGATCAAAAAAATTTGTTTCTTTTCCTTTCCCATTCAGAAAGGCTTGGTGTAGATCAACCAAGTGCTTTGACTTACAACAAGTACGAGACCAACGCCCATTCATCCCACACCGATAGCATTTTTCTTCATAATTCTTTGACAGTTTATTCTGCAACCCTTTGCCTTTTTCTTGTTTGACATTTCTCCACTTCTGGTGGTTCGGTGTTGAAGAATTGTTATTCCACTTCTGGTGGTGTTGTTTTCCCCTTTTATTCTTTCCCCAACCACGACCACGATTGTAGTTCTTTTTCTGAAAAGATGTCTCATTCACTTTAGGGAGTGAAACTCCATTCGCTTCAGGGAATGGTTGAGAACCAGTTGGTCGGGACTAATGATTTTTCATCAAAAGCTCATTATTTTGTTCAGCGACAAGAAGACAAAAGATTAATTCAGCATATTTCATGAACTTTCGCTCTCGATATTGCTGCTGCAGGAGCATATTCGAGGCATGAAAAGTAGTGAATGTTTTCTCCAACATGTCTTCTTCAGTGACATTTTCTCCACACAGGATTAACTGTGAAGTGATTTTGAATAAAGCAAAATTATACTCACAAACATATTTAAAATTTTGCAACCTCAGGTGCATCCAATTATATCGAGCTTTTGGGAGGATTACGGACTTCTGGTGCTCGTATCTCTCCTTTAAATTATTCCATAAAGTAAGGGGATCTTTTACCGTAAGATATTCAGATTTCAATTCTTCATGGAGATGATGGCGTAAGAAAATCATTGCTTTGGCGCAATCCTGCAGGGATGCATCATTGTCCTCTCGGAAAGTATTTCCAAGATTTTAGCATCAAAATGAATTTTAGCATCAAGGACCCATGAGAGATAATTGTTGCCCAAATATCAAGAGCTACAAATTCAAGTTTTACAAGATTCGGCATGATCTATAACAAGAAACGGATGAATAAGTTTCTAGTCCAATTACACAAAGCAACAAAAAAATGTCAACTCGAATAAACTTACCACAAGCTTGTCAAAGGATATAAAAATATGCAACTTCGAAAGGACTTTTTGCAACAAGAAAGTACACGTCCTTCTCTCGTAATTTCAAGTACTTCCTTCACGATCGGTAGAGCTTTGTGCTGATAACGTGTTGTAAAACTAAGGAACAATACGATCTAGAAAGTGTAACAAAGAGAGAAAGATTGCAATAGTACTTCAGGAACTATGATATATTCTAAATATTGTTGTGTCCTACAATTCATCTCAATACCCCTTTAGATAGGCTTAAAGGAGATACATAGAATTAAAATGAATTCAAATGGAATTAAAAAGGTACATAATTGTGAGAAAACTAACTGTTGGTAAAAGGTGTAACGGGGGTAACGGTCAGTAAAAGGTATGATGGGTGTAACAGTCATCCATAATAACTCACAATATTCATAACAAATATCATTTTTTTCTGATTATTTATTTGTTAGCTATGGAGGACCTTAAATTTGGAGATGTGATGATGGTATTATGAAAAATAATCGTTATTGAGGCTATACATTGTTGTGTCATGTATTATTGACAGTTACGCGACGCTGTTATTAATTTAGCTCAAGATATTAAGGTTTCTGTTTGTTTGCTTGTAAAACTATTATTTTAGGTACAAAAAAAAAAGAAAAAATTTTATTTTTCAAAGTTTGGTTATTTAAAAAAAAAAATTGATGTTTGAACATATATACATAAAAAAAGCTTAGTTATCATATGCCTTTATGTAGTTTACACTCTTAACATTTTAGTCCCTCAGGTTTCGATTTCATTAGTCAGGCATGTTTTTTAGACAAATCGATCCCCCGTTCGATTGTCGTTAGCCAATAGATGTAATCGTGCTTACGCAGATTTTATATGTCATCTCAACGCCAATCGTAGGCTAGCCTGTGACATGAAATTTGTGCAAAATTTTAATATTATAGTGCATAAGGTACTGATTTCAATGTGAAAGTCCTTGAGGTACACTTTTGCGATAAAATTGGTTCCTACAGTTCAATTGTCATTGGCCAACTAAAGGAGAAGTGTCCATGTGGCCTGGAAAGAGAAAAATATAAAACTAACATATGCAACCTTCAAATTCAACTTTTATTTAAAAAATATTACTTTTTAGTTATATATATTTTTTCTTTTTCAATAAAATTTTTAATAGTTTTATCTTGGAAGGGTATTTTGGTTATTTTGCATATGATTTAACAGCCAAATCAAATAGAAGCAAAAATTGATTGTTTTTAAAACATATCAGACAGAATAAAATATTTTGGAACTTGAAGGAGGCTTATTGATTTTTGCCCATGGATATAAGGTGTGATATAATGTTTCCAAAAAAAATTGGTTTACGGAAAATTTGAGCTTAGTTTGTTTTCTTAAAAATAATAAAAATTTTACAATTGACTTAAAGACTTTTACTTTGACCCCATTTTCAGATGTTTGCCAAATATCTGAAAGTAAGTAAATTTACAATCAAACAAACAAACAAACCCTAAATGTCACTATACATCATTTGTCACGCCCCGAACGCTAGCTAAACGAGGCTAATGACAGCCGCGAGCATTCCCGGCATGGGACGCTCCAGCGTACTTACTACTATACTTGCAGCGGAAAAGACGTTGATGCTTCAATGTTAAAAAGAAGCCTTATAATGCTAGCGTATAACGTGCATAAGAACATACTTTCCATTGATAACTCAAGGTTGTTAAACATATTCTCAAAATATCAACCAGTTTAAAACATTAACTAACTAAGCCAAATGAAACCCATGACCACCACATCACGGTGGCTCATGCCGGCTTTTACAAAAATTAGCTAAATCTTTCCTAACGTTAGCAAACAAGAGAGACATTTCATCAACCCTTCTCCTAGGGTTCAAGGTCCTCTTCTTAAGATTCCACCCCTGTAACATCATCTGGAATGATACAATTTAAAACTGTAAGTCGAAAGACTCAATAAGGAATTATAGCTAAAACATGGGTTGAAATTGTAAGCATGCACTTGAACTTGAAATCATAGTCATGTAAACATAATGCGCTGCATGCCTGATTATGAAACGTGATGCATGTATAATGCACATGCATTTACTCTTGCTTTTGTAAAAATCGATTCACATCTTATCTTGTGGGCCACTTGCCCTCTTTTACCCCTGACATCAGGGTTGTGCGTTCCCGTAGGAACAGTCCCTTACTTCCCTTAGGGACCTTACATATGGTCGAGCTAGCTCACCTTCTCTCATTCGTCCTTCAGTGGCTAGACACGACCCTTGAGGTTCACACCTTCTTGCAAGCATCCTTCAGTGTGATTGCACTTACCTCATGGACTACCCATCCTTCTTGCAAGCATCCTTCGGTATGGGTGTCCTAGGTGACATCCATCCTTCACGTAAACGTCCTTCGGAATGGATGCACCTTCTTGACTTGGTACGGTACCGACCGACTTGGGTTCGTTAATTAACTTGTCATAAAACTTGTCATAAAGTAGCATAAAAATGGTACTTTCATTTGCATAAAATGTCTCATTTCTCATGAGGAAAATGAATGCAAATGATCATGATGCATTCATGTCGTGCTTGGTAATGTCATGCTTGATATGCTTATTCGTGAATATTCTTCAACTCGAAGTTTACAACCAAATCATGGTTCCATAATTATCAAGTTAACATCATTGCATGTACCCATTTCTCTTGGGCTGTTTACCAAACACCTAGTGTGCGTTATTGGTCCTCTTGCCTATTTTCCCAGATCTGAACATATCCCTAACACTTAGGGCTTGTGGTTCTCAATATCACTAGCATACATACACAATCTAATGCATCAAACCCTAGATTCGGCCATACTTGCTCAACTTAGGTTTCAATCCCCTCTTAGGCCTTTTATCAAACACCTAGAGCACATAACCAATTTCTCTTGAACCCTCATTTCAGATCTAGTCATTTTTCCACATGTTCTCATGTAAAAATCTATGCTACACTTACAAGATCTACCTTGAACATACCTAGATCCACACTAAACATCCATGAATCACAAGGAGAACACTACTTAGACAAATTACCATCAAACCACAACCAACCAACAAAAGAAAACAAGAACATCACCAACCACAACTAACCAACAAGAGGAAACAAGAAGAGAATAGAGAGAGAGAGAGAGAGAGAGTAGCACGATTTTCGGCCAGCAAGGATTTACCTCGCTTCTCTCCTCTTCCTCCTTCTTTTCTTCTTCTTCTTCTTCTCCTTCTTCCTCTCCTTCTTCCTTCTTCTTCTTTCGGGTGGGTGACTTAGGGCAAGGGAAAATGAAAAGGCTGAAGAGTGAGGGGAAAAATGAAGTGTTCGGCAAAGGGGGAGAGAGTAATAGGCGTGAAAATGGTTGGGGAAAAGACAAGTTTGCCCTCCCCCTACTTCATAAATTTCAACTCGCGTATTTCAAACCGGTAAAATTCCGGAATGTAGTTATATGTGTCGACACCATCACTCAAGGTGTCGACACTTACAACATATTTAGTAAGATGTGTCGACACCATCACTCAAGGTGTCGACACTTCCAACACTTAGCCATAGTGGGAAAAATGTAAACTCTCGGGTAGATGTGTCGACACCATCACTCAAGGTGTCGACACTTCCATCACTTGGTCAAAATCCACGGGAGTTCTGGAAAAAGGCGAACTCTCGGGTTTCAGTTGGATGTGTCGACACCATCACTCAAGGTGTCGACACTTCCAACACTTAGTAAAAATCACTCTAGTTCCGGAAAGATATAAACGCTCGGGTATCAGTCTAATGTGTCGACACTATGACTCAAAGTGTCGACACTTACAACACTTAGTCAAAATTCACTTTGGTCTCCAGGAAAAGGTAAACTTTCGGGTGTTAGTATAATGTGTCGACACTATGTTCCAATGTGTCGACACTTACCTCAAAAATCACCAATTAAAACATACCTACATCCTGAGGAAAATCATAGCAAAATCTCTCTCTCCTATACAGTGACATAAGTAAATTCGGGATCTCACATCCTCCCCTCCTTATAAAATTCCGTCCTCGGAATTCGATCTTCCTTACCAGAGATTTGTCCTGATGGTGGAGGTCTAGGACGGGTGAATACTCTAACTGGCCCCACAACTAACGTTATCATAATACACACATATATGCCTTTATATACTTCAACATAGCACTATAGCTCATATGTATAGTGAGACAACATAAAGGTATCAATGAAAAGAAAAACAGATCAGGCAAGTCATATCGAAATTCTAACATTATCCTTCTTAACTTTGTCCTTCCCGTAAGTGGGGATATTTCGAGTACATTTCACTTTCTAACTCCCATGAGGCCTCTTCTACTCCGTGGTTTCTCCACAAGACCTTAACAAGAGGTATGGTTTTGGTCCTCAGTTGCTGCTCCTTCCTATCCAAAACCCTTATAGGTTCTTCCACATACGTAAGGTTTTCTCTAACCTGCAAAGGCTCATAATCTAATACATGGGTAGGGTCAGTTACATACTTCCTTAGGAGCGATACATGAAACACATTGTGAACTCCCTCTAAACAAGGGGTAGGGCCAACCTGTACGCCACGGGCCCAACTCTATCTAGGATCTCAAAGGGTCCTATGAATCTGGGTTGGAGCTTCCCTTTTTTTCCAAATCTCGTTATCCCCTTCTTCGGAGAAATCTTCAGAAATACTTTGCTCCCAGCCTCAAATTCAAGTTCTCTTCTTCGATTATCAGCATAGCTCTTCTGCCTGCATTGGGCTGTCACAAGCCTATCTTTGATTACTTGGATCTTTTCCCGTGTCTCTGAAACTATTTCCGGCCCTAACATCCTTCTTTCGCCTACCTCATCCCAATACAAAGGTGATCTACACCTCCTCCCATACAAGGCTTCATAGGGTGCCATACCAATACTTGCTTGAAAACTGTTATTGTACGCGAATTCCGCTAAAGGCAAGTATTGAGCCCATCCTCCTTTGAAATCCACAACGCAAGCCCTGAGCATATCCTCCAGAATTTGTATAGTCCTTTCCGACTGCCCATCTGTCTGTGGGTGGAAAGCGGTACTAAAATTCAACCGAGTTCCCAATGACTCCTGCAATCGTTTCCAGAATCTCGATGTAAATCTCGGATCTCTATCCGACACTATGCTCTTAGGCACTCCATGTAATCTGACAATCTCTTGAAGATAAATCTCCGCTAACTTCTCCGGGGCATACTTCACCTTAATGGGTAAGAAGTGTGCCGACTTGGTTAGTCGGTCCACGATCACCCATATAGCATCGTAACCCGAAGTAGTTCGAGGCAACCCCACTACGAAATCCATGGCTATCCCTTCCCACTTCCATTCAGGGATCTCTAGAGGCTTTAGTGTTCCTGCTGGCCTCTGGTGCTCGGCTTTCACCTTCTGGCAAGTCAAACATCGAGCCACATACTCGGCTATCTCCCGCTTCATATTAGGCCACCAAAAGACCTTCTTAATATCTTGATACATCTTCGTGCCTCCTGGATGGATGGTATAAGGCGTAGAATGAGCCTCTGCTAGAATCAAGTCTTTAATCTCCCTTGTACTTGGCACACAAATTCTGCCTCGATATCGTAATAACTCATCCTTATCTCCAAAGTCGGGGTCTTCCTTTTTCTCAATTCGCTCTCTAATCCCTTCAATCACCTTATCATTCTTCTGGGCCTCTCGAATCTGCTCCTCCAGGGTAGGTTGCAACGAGAGCCCTGCAATGGAGACAAACTGATCGGCAATGATAAGCACAATCTCTGCCCTTTTTAAGTCTCTCCTGATTTCCTCGGGCACCACCTCCATTGAACTTGCCTCTACTGAACTTGTTTCTGCCGACTTCCTACTTAATGCGTCGGCCACCACATTGGCTTTTCCAGGGTGATAACTTATTGTGCAATCATAATCTTTAATCAACTCTAACCATCGCCGCTGTCTCATGTTCAGCTCTTTCTGAGTGTTAAAATACTTAAGACTCTTATGATCGGTGAATATCTCACATTTAACCCCATACAAATAATGTCTCCATATTTTTAACGCATAGACTACAGCAGCTAACTCTAAGTCATGCGTGGGATAATTAATCTCGTGAGGCCTCAGTTGCCTAGAAGCATAAGCTATTACCCTTTTGTCTTGCATCAAAACACAACCTAAACCTTGCTTCGATGCGTCGCTATAGATTTCATACTCTCCATATTCCGAGGGTAGTGCTAATACTGGAGCAGTAACTAAATTGGCCTTTAACTCTTGGAAGCTCCACTCACACTCATGAGTCCATTCAAATTTGACATTCTTCTTTGTTAGAGACGTCAAAGGCTTGGCCATCTTTGAGAATCCCTTGATAAACCTCCGATAGTACCCTGCTAATCCCAGAAAACTTCTTACTTCCTTCACATTCGTAGGCCTCGGCCACTTGAATATAGCAGCTACCTTTCCGGGATCCACGGCAATCCCTTCTCCGGACACTACATGCCCCAAAAAGCGAACTTGTTCCAACCAAAACTCACATTTGGAAAACTTGGCAAACAACTTCTTCTCCCTAAGAATCTGTAGAACAATCCTTAAATGCTTCTCATGTTCCTCCTTATTCCGTGAGTAAATTAGTATGTCATCAATAAAGACAACCACAAACTTATCTAAGAATTCCCGAAACACCCTATTCATCAAATCCATAAATGCGGCTGGAGCATTGGTTAGCCCAAAAGGCATCACCATAAATTCGTAATGGCCATATCGCGTTCGAAATGCCGTCTTCGGTATGTCCTCCCCCTTCACCTTCAACTGGTGATATCCCGATCTCAAATCAATCTTCGAGAATGCCTGTGCCCCTTGCAATTGATCAAATAGATCATCAATGCGAGGCAACGAGTATCTATTCTTGATAGTCACCTTATTCAACTCCCTGTAATCAATGCACATCCTGAGGCTTCCATCTTTCTTCTTCACGAACAAGATCGGAGCTCCCCAAGGTGACACACTCGGTCGAATGAACCCTTTATCCAATAGATCCTCCAACTGAATCTTCAATTCCTTCAACTCTGCTGGTGCCATTCTATACGGTGCTTTAGAAATTGGAGTTGTCCCTGGTTCTAAATCGATGCCAAACTCCACTTCCCTATCAGGAGGTAATCCGGGTAATTCTTCCGGAAACACATCAGGAAATTCGTTCACTATAGGGGTTTGCTCTACCGTAGCAGTCTCTCTCTGCATTTCATTTGCCCAAACTAAGAACCCCTCACTTCCTCCTTGCAACCATTTCTTGGCTTGCATGGCTGAAATGATCGCTGGTCTTCGTTCCACCTTTCTCATGCCTACAAAACAACAATCCGGTCTCCCCTCCTTTTGGAACACGACCTTCTTCTCGTAACATTTTATGCTAGCACCGTGTGTTGCCAACCAATCCATACCTAAAATGAGGTCGAACCCTCCCATTTCCATCACGATCAGGTTAGCCGGCATAATTTGCCCCTCAACTTCTATCGGGAAATCTTTCACTATTCGATCGCAATTGATCCTCCCACCAGTAGGTGTTGATACTACTACATGACATCCTAATGGCTCATGCTTTAAATCTCTTGCCTTACAATATGCCGATGCTATGAAAGAATGTGTGGCCCCTGAATCAAATAATACAAGGGCTTCTCCCTGTGGCAAGGGCAACTTACCCGTTACTACTCTGGTTTGGTCCTCCGCATCCCTCGGGGTCAGAGCATATAGTCTTGCTTGAGTTGGACGGCCTTGCCTCCTCGAATTGTCTTGCGGTGCGGGTTGGGATGCTTGGCTTGAATTACTTTTTGCCCTACAATCTCGGGCAATGTGACCTGGCTTCCCGCACTGGAAGCATACTCCCTGCCTACACTCTCCGGGATGCTTCTTGCCACATTTGTTGCATATTGGGAATTGATTCCCTCCTGCAATCTGACTTCCTCCAGGTCTCTGGTTCTGGGCTCCACCAGGTCTCTGATTTTGGCCCCGTGATAAACCCTGCTTGCTTTTCTTCCAGGGTGCCTGTGACGTTTCCAGCTTGGGAGGAGCCTTCCTCTTTTGCTGGTCGTAAAATGCTGCTGTCCTCTGCAGACCTCTTTCCACAATCACTGCCCGTTCTATGACTTCTGCCAACGTCTTCAAGTTATGGGCCATAACTCTGCCAAAGATTCGGGGATGAAGTCCCTCTTCAAACTTCCTGGCTTTCCTCTCCTCATCTGGTACTAAATACGGAGCAAACCTCACCAACTCCATGAATCGACCAGAGTATTGATCAACAGTCATTGATCCCTGAGTTAAGTTGGCAAACTCTCTCGCTTTTGCTTCCCGCGTCGTCCTTGAAATATAGCGGTCCAGGAATTCTTGATGAAACCTCTCCCAAATTATGGGTTGTTCTCCCAATTCTTGGCTCAGTAGGAGCTTCTTGGATAGCCACCACCTCTTGGCATCTCCCTGTAGCTTGAAGGTAGCAAAGCTCACTCTCTGGGAGTCTGTACACCCCATGACTTCCAGCAACTCTTTAATCTCTAGAAGCCAGTTTTCTGCTAGAACGGCATCTCCTCTACCGTTATATACCGGCGGGTGTTGGCGGTTAAACTGGTCAAAGGTGCATCCTTCAGGGCGATCTCGAGCCCCTTGCACATTTGCCCCTTGCACATTTGCCCCTTGCTGCACTTGTTCAGCGATGAGCTGAGCCATGTGCCTTAAAACATCATTGGTAGAGACACCTGATTCTTCGGGCTCCTCCTCCGTGTTTCTATTCCTGGGTTGTTTCCTAGGTGGCATCCTGCACTATATCGTCATCACTACATAAGTATCCTAACAACTAGTTGATGCATGAGATTTCTAGCATATAGCATACTCGAAATCCAAAAAGGCGAGTAGCAAATCTTAAGTTCACTAAACTCCTAAATTCCTCTGATACCACTAAACTGTCACGCCCCGAACGCTAGCTAAACGAGGCTAATGACAGCCGCGAGCATTCCCGGCATGGGACGCTCCAGCGTACTTACTACTATACTTGCAGCGGAAAAGACGTTGATGCTTCAATGTTAAAAAGAAGCCTTATAATGCTAGCGTATAACGTGCATAAGAACATACTTTCCATTGATAACTCAAGGTTGTTAAACATATTCTCAAAATATCAACCAGTTTAAAACATTAACTAACTAAGCCAAATGAAACCCATGACCACCACATCACGGTGGCTCATGCCGGCTTTTACAAAAATTAGCTAAATCTTTCCTAACGTTAGCAAACAAGAGAGACATTTCATCAACCCTTCTCCTAGGGTTCAAGGTCCTCTTCTTAAGATTCCACCCCTGTAACATCATCTGGAATGATACAATTTAAAACTGTGAGTCGAAAGACTCAATAAGGAATTATAGCTAAAACATGGGTTGAAATTGTAAGCATGCACTTGAACTTGAAATCATAGTCATGTAAACATAATGCGCTGCATGCCTGATTATGAAACGTGATGCATGTATAATGCACATGCATTTACTCTTGCTTTTGTAAAAATCGATTCACATCTTATCTTGTGGGCCACTTGCCCTCTTTTACCCCTGACATCAGGGTTGTGCGTTCCCGTAGGAACAGTCCCTTATTTCCCTTAGGGACCTTACATATGGTCGAGCTAGCTCACCTTCTCTCATTCGTCCTTCAGTGGCTAGACACGACCCTTGAGGTTCACACCTTCTTGCAAGCATCCTTCAGTGTGATTGCACTTACCTCATGGACTACCCATCCTTCTTGCAAGCATCCTTCGGTATGGGTGTCCTAGGTGACATCCATCCTTCACGTAAACGTCCTTCGGAATGGATGCACCTTCTTGACTTGGTACGGTACCGACCGACTTGGGTTCGTTAATTAACTTGTCATAAAACTTGTCATAAAGTAGCATAAAAATGGTACTTTCATTTGCATAAAATGTCTCATTTCTCATGAGGAAAATGAATGCAAATGATCATGATGCATTCATGTCGTGCTTGGTAATGTCATGCTTGATATGCTTATTCATGAATATTCTTCATGCAGTGTATCATTCCAGTTTGTAAAGATTTTCACTTACCTTAGGCTTGCTTGAGTATCGAGTGTCTCGTTACCTACAATGAACCGTACTATTGTCATTCATAGGTTCACTAAACGTATATAGTAATCAATACATTACTCACACGAATCTGTTTTAATAGACCCTCACACTAATTTTTCATACCATAACATATTCGTCATACCTCTAATTCACATGCAAGTTATCTTAAAACGCTCTCTTTCTTAACTTGAAACAAATTCCAAGACCAACCCCGTAAAATTGGACTAAAATATCAAGAGATAACCACCAATGCAACAAAACACACTTTCTATTCCAGCCTTGAAATCTGCATATGTAACTCCAGAAATCACAACAATCTCCAACAACCAAAATCCGAATCTCTACATGTCACAACCAACATCCAAGGCTAACTTAACATCTCATAACAACAACTATACTCTCACCTTCCTCCCACTTACAACTTCAACTCGAAGTTTACAACCAAATCATGGTTCCATAATTATCAAGTTAACACCATTGCATGTACCCATTTCTCTTGGGCTGTTTACCAAACACCTAGTGTGCGTTATTGGTCCTCTTGCCTATTTTCCCAGATCTGAACATATCCCTAACACTTAGGGCTTGTGGTTCTCAATATCACTAGCATACATACACAATCTAATGCATCAAACCCTAGATTCGGCCATACTTGCTCAACTTAGGTTTCAATCCCCTCTTAGGCCTTTTATCAAACACCTAGAGCACATAACCAATTTCTCTTGAACCCTCATTTCAGATCTAGTCATTTTTCCACATGTTCTCATGTAAAAATCTATGCTACACTTACAAGATCTACCTTGAACATACCTAGATCCACACTAAACATCCATGAATCACAAGGAGAACACTACTTAGACAAATTACCATCAAACCACAACCAACCAAAAAAAGAAAACAAGAACATCACCAACCACAACTAACCAACAAGAGGAAACAAGAAGAGAATAGAGAGAGAGAGAGAGAGAGTAGCACGATTTTCGGCCAGCAAGGATTTACCTCGCTTCTCTCCTCTTCCTCCTTCTTTTCTTCTTCTTCTTCTTCTCCTTCTTCCTCTCCTTCTTCCTTCTTCTTCTTTCGGGTGGGTGACTTAGGGCAAGGGAAAATGAAAAGGCTGAAGAGAGAGGGGAAAAATGAAGTGTTCGGCAAAGGGGGAGAGAGTAATAGGCGTGAAAATGGTTGGGGAAAAGACAAGTTTGCCCTCCCCCTACTTCATAAATTTCAACTCGCGTATTTCAAACCGGTAAAATTCCGGAATGTAGTTATATGTGTCGACACCATCACTCAAGGTGTCGACACTTCCAACACTTAGCCATAGTGGGAAAAATGTAAACTCTCGGGTTTCAATTAGATGTGTCGACACCATCACTCAAGGTGTCGACACTTCCATCACTTGGTCAAAATCCACGGGAGTTCTGGAAAAAGGCGAACTCTCGGGTTTCAGTTGGATGTGTCGACACCATCACTCAAGGTGTCGACACTTCCAACACTTAGTAAAAATCACTCTAGTTCCGGAAAGATATAAACGCTCGGGTATCAGTCTAATGTGTCGACACTATGACTCAAAGTGTCGACACTTACAACACTTAGTCAAAATTCACTTTGGTCTCCAGGAAAAGGTAAACTTTCGGGTGTTAGTATAATGTGTCGACACTATGTTCCAATGTGTCGACACTTACCTCAAAAATCACCAATTAAAACATACCTACATCCTGAGGAAAATCATAGCAAAATCTCTCTCTCCTATACAATGACATAAGTAAATTCGGGATCTCACATCATTTGTTAGAATTTGAGTATTAAAATTGAAAAAAAAGTATAATTTCTCAGAAAAATATAATATGAACTGGGGAATCTCAATAGAGTGTAAATAATGAACTCTATTTTAGTAATTCAAGGATGTAATGCTTTCGAAATTCTAGAAAAGATTAAGAAATAGATGACAAGCGGGGTGTAAGTGTAATTTCTCAGAAAAAATAAAAAAATATCTCAAGAAAATCATAAAGATTTGAAGGTTTGTCAAAAAATATATATTGTATTATTTAAAAGATATACACTTTACGCATTAAGTTTTCACATATTTCACAATATTCTCCCACATTATCACATTTTATACACAAAACTGTTAACAATTTGGTGACAATTTGGCAATATATAAAAAAGTATAATCATGCAATTATTGTGTCGTGCTAATCATGCTTCACCTGACAAGTATCAATCAATCATTCCCATGTAAAACCTAACAAATATATTAATATTCCCCAGTCATGACCTCAGTTGAGTTCATATTTGGGAAACGTTCAATAAATTCAAGGAGACAAGAGAAAATATTTAAAAGAGAAACATAACAACTAATGTATATTTATTTCAAATACAGATGATCGTAGGAGTCATCTATTACGTTCGTCCTTGATTTCTCTTTGGTAATATAAAACAACCCACGTACCTGCTCCAACCGTTCCCAGATGTGCTGGGGCCAGTATGTGAAACGACATGACTTTCAGCCCTTGTTTTGTGATTAATGATCAAAAGATTACGTTTTCTGTACAAGATCAGACCATCAAATAAAAAATAGAGAGTGGGGCATTATCTTGACCAGATCTTAATTAATTACAGAGAGGTGCATAGAAAAAAAAAGTGAAATTGCAGCCACTACTTTTGAGATATTTGAAAGTTACAATTAACTATAGAGGGTCTCTTTTTCCCAAAATTATTACTCTATTGAGCTAAATGGCTAATTTATTATTTCGGGAATCCAATTGCAACTTTCAAATACCTCAAAGACCGTAGATGCAATTTTGTAGAAAAAAAAGTTAAATTTAGACCTCAAGTTCTCATCCAATTTGAAATGTGCCTATTACATACTTTGACAAATTGTGACAGTCAACTACAAATTTTACAAAAAAAAATCAATTTACATCCTTATGCATTTTGTGATTTACACCTTTAACTATCAAGTTAGACCGGTTGTATTCTAAATTATCAATTATGTTATACTTTGCATCCCATGTTTATAAGATATTATCCTGAAAATAAATAAAAAAGTATGTTTTACAATCTTAATGGTTAAATGGTAACATAGAGTGCAAAATGTTAACCTGAGTAGTTTATAGTACAGTGTATCAAACTTGATAGTTTTTTGTGCAAATTGCAAAAGATATAATAGTTAGAGGTTACAAATTATAACTTCTCCTAAATTTTACTTGCAGTTTTTTTAATTATGTGACGGTTGATATAAGCAATGTATGAAAGTTAGTACTTTGAGGGCGCTTGATACTGGGTTTAATCGGGGAAAGCGCGGGACATCTCGTGAGAACTTCGGGCTAGTTCGAATCATTCAGAAGAAATGGACACCTTGAGAGTAATAGGAACCTCATGATAGTAATGAGACTTCTTGATATTTTTTGTAAGGTTGAGATAGTTTTTGGATAGCTCGGGATGTTTGTGAGAATGTTGGAAAATATTCAGGAACACACTCTAACTCACACACTCGGATAGCTAAGTTCACCACCCAAGTAGAATACAAAGGGATATAGAAATCACCACCCAATGTAATCCAATACGGGATACAGAGCAAGAACTTGCCACTTATCGGAATCTACCGAAGGATAAGAGTTGAACTCACCACCTTTCGGAATCCACCGAAGGATAAGTGTTCGTAGATGAAATCTTTTTTCAAAGTAACCTAACGTCAAGTTGTATAAACACTAAAAATCTGTCTTTTTCCATTGCTAGAGAATAGTTAAAATAGTAAAGCTTGAAACAACCCTCCAAGCTTGAGTAAATGAGACATACAAATTCTAAAATATTAATTGAGACTTAGGAAACATAAAAGACTCTTAGTAAAATGAAAAGACATATTAAAAATCCAAAGAACAAGTTAAAAATAACAAAATCATCCAAAATTCACTAGACCTCGTAACTAGTTGCTAGCCTCACCACATTGGAGTAATTTAACCATAATTTTTTCTGAAAATCCAAATTATACACCGTTTGATGCATTAGAAACTAGAATCGTAGAGCTTTCCTACAAGTCATTACTTGAATACAAACTCTTAACAAATCAATCAAAACTTTAATTTCAATAACGACCTTCGGTGTTGACCACACCTGAGGTAGTGGTATGGTAAAAAGTGTGACAATTTGAGTGACAGTTTTGAGGCTACAAAATGTGATTATACTTCTTCTTTTTTAGGGATAAATACACTTTACAGCCTCTAACTATGGAGGTCTTGACACTTTGCTTCTCATCTATTTCACATTATTTCACCTACTAAATATTGATTTCGGAAGCTTTGTTTCAACGGTTAAAATTTTCCGCCAGTTTTAAACTGAAATTAAAGGCCTAAAAATTATGATGTTATCCTCATAAACTGGCCACGGACAAAAAAAATAAGGAAACAAAATTATCATTTCGCCCAAAAAAAAATCATTTTTTGTTCAAGTTAATCCAATATTTTTACGAAGGTGCAAAGTATCTAGAATCAATACTTGGTGGATATATTAATATGACAAAAATAATAGATGAAGTGCAAATTATGTGTAATAATCACTAACATTGGAAGGTGCAAAGTGTATTTTAAACAACATTTTAATTTGCTTCTCTTGCATTGTAGACCAAAACTTGATGCGTCGAATCGTGGTTAATTAGTTCAATTGTGATACTAGTTAAACCAATGCTTAAATCGACAGTTCCTACAGCATTCGAATGTTGCAGGTATGTCGTCGTGATAAAATAAACATTCGAATATCATACACTGAGTGCATTTAAGCCTTAAACTAAACACTATGTCCACGTCAGTCGTGGATCCTCTCTGTCCTCCGACGTAACCCGCTTCGACTTGGATATGTCATAAAACAGACCTTCTACTTGCTCCAACCGTTCCCAAATGAGTTGGGGCCAGTCGATGAAACACCCCGTGTATTCAATTTTAGTTCGTGAATGACGTACGTGCAGAGTATTTTACTATTATATCTAACGTAGTCAACTGCAACAACGAGGTGTGGGGATCTCATCATCATAGTCATGCCTTTTTTGTTTTTTTTAGTCATCCTAGTCATGCCTTCATTCATGAGATTGAGGAATTAAGGGTGCGACAGAAAATCAGAGAGAACTCAGAAGAGTACTGTTCGAAAGTGTTTTGGAGAATTTTGAGAGATAATGAGGCTCGAGTTCGATTTTCCCAATTTCGTAACACTGTTCAATTAGTAACACTATCGTCTGAATGGTACGTGCCTGACCCTGTGACACGTGATTTGTCACTGTTTTAGGATGGGTTTTTGAAAGGACGGAAGGAAAAAAATCGTCCCAAAATATCACTGTTTTTAGGATGGAAATTTGACCGTTCCAAAAAAACAAAAAGAAAAAAAAGCGTCCAAATGATCGAATTTTTTTGTAGTGGATTAGGTGAGTTTAAATTTGGGAACAGGCCTTGGACCAAATTGCAGCAGACAACAGAAAGAGTTCTAAGAGATAAACATAAAAAGTGCTGTACAGTTAACTTTACACCCGGAGAGGAGTCAGCTAGATAGCGTGCCACCCCCTTAATTATATGTACAAACATAATTTAAAATATACGTATAACGTCGTTCCCACCTACCTCTGTTTGTCTTAAGTTTACCCGAATTAACGATCTTTAAACAAATGATTAAAATATACGTATAACGTCGTTCCTACCTGCTCACGTATCTGACTGGATAAGCTACGATATTCATCGGTTTGTTTTGTTGTTCTTCTCCTGTCTTTGATGCTTGAGCTTATGATCAACAGGCGCTAGCAAAAGAAATCTACGTCAACAATCACCCTTAAACCTCTCGAGGTGGATTCAATCGGGAAAGACGTACTGGTTAATTTGGAATGTTAAATCTATAACTACGTTCATCTAAGGGAAACAAAATATACGGCTAAAGTCTTTCTAAATGCTCGTAGATGTGTCGAATTTCCAAATGCGTATATATTCGTATATCTATATATAGAAATGTGTATTTATGTATGTAAATGTGCATATACATTGACAAAAATTGAATATTAATATATTTTATCCGGGCCTGCATGAAACTTTAAATTGAAAGATGATGTGGAACAAGATGTAACTTTTATAAGATGGTTATTAACCGATGAATTATTTTTGTAACTTAATTTAAGTGACGTGACATGCTTGCTGTTAGATAGTTAGAATATTTGTTATATACCAGACTGATCTTGTATTAAAAGATAACGCATCATTCTTCAAACTTTCTCTCAACCTTCTAGCACACTCTGTTATTCTTCTACAATCTTCCAACTTGAATGTTTAACATGGTATCAGAGGCTCTCTGATTCAAGACTTCCGCAACACCTCCTATCTCTTCATCACCTCCTGCTAAAACACCTCCTATCTCTTCTCCTCTGATGAATACTATTACTGATGAAAATTCTTGCCCGTACTATCTCCATCATGGAGATAGTCCTGGAACTATACTAGTTTCACAGTTGCTTTAGGCGACAATTATCCTACATGGTGTCGTTCAATGGAGATGGCTTTAAGTGCAAAGAACAATATCGGATTCATAGATGGATCGATCAACAAACCAAATGCAGAGGACTCTCGATTTGTTATTTGGCTATGCTATAATAATTTGGTCACATCGTGGATTTTGAACTCCATTTCAAAAGATCTCGTAGCCAGTGTGATTTACATTGACACTGCAAAAGAAATCTGGTCGAATCTGAAGGACCGATTCTCTCAAGGCAACGGACCACGTATTTTCCAGTTGCAGAAGGCTATATCTAGTCTTTCACAAGATAGTTAACCATCAGTTCATATTTCACAAAGCTGAAGGGGCTTTGGGATGAACTCAGCAATTATCGACCAATTCCTCCTTGCTTGTGTGGAGTAATGAAAGTTCTGATTGAAATCCAGCAACAAGAATATGTTATGAAATTTCTCATGGGACTCAAGGACTCATACTCTAACATCAGAAGGTTAGATCCTCCTCAGCGATCCACTACTGCCTATCAACAAAGTTTTTTCGTTGATTATGCAAGAAGAGAAGCAGCGAGAAATAGCTTCTGCTATTCTGCCAACTCCCGACTCTCATGCATTTTTAACTCGATCTAATTCTAGATTTGCTCCTCGGTATGGGAATAATGCTGGTACTCAGTTTGTTAAGAAGGAGAGACCTATGTGTAGTCACTGTGGGATTACAGGACACACGGTTGATAAGTGTTTTAAACTACATGGATTTCCTCCCAGATACAAAAATCCTAAAGCTAAAGCCTATGCTCATCTAGTAACATCTGAATTTGATATTGGCAATGCTACCATTACAACCGATACACCTAATCCTACTTTCACTCATGCACAATATCAACAACTTTTATCTCTCATACAACCTCGTCCTACTCATGATTTTACCACTAAATTAGCTCCACAGTCCTCTACTTTGCAGGTCACTAATCAATCTGCACTTGAGCCACTTCCTAAGATGACAAGTACTGCGTTTTGTCTATCTTCTATAACTCACTCTTCATTCACTTGGATTGTTGATATCGGAGCCACCGATCATATGGTGCACTCCAAGTCTTCTCTCACTCATATAATATCAGAAGTATCATCTACTGTCAAACTTCCCAATGGTCACTCAGTTGCTGTCACACACATTGGTCATGTTACAATTTCACCTACCTTAACATTAACCAATGTACTTTGCGTCCCATCTTTTGATTTTAATCTTATTTCTGTTAGTCAACTAATTCGAGAACTTCACTGTTGTGTTTTCTTCTTACCTGGTTATTGTTGTATTTAGGACCCATACAAATGGAAGACGATTGGATTAGCTGAACAAAGGGTCGGATTATATCATTTGTTGATCCCTCCTGACAGTAGTGTAGTTGCTTCTGCTGTATGTTCTACTTCTAGTTCTCATTCTAATAATCTGTGGCATTGTAGACTTGGCCACGTTTCCGTTCCTGTTTTAAAGCTTTTCCAGCAAAGTAATCCTGCTATACTAGATTTCTCATTCTACTCCTTGTACTGTCTACCCTCTAGTAGAGCAACGAAAGTTGCCTTTCCCTGTCAGCAATCATTCTTCTCAGCATGTTTTTGATTTGATTCATCTAGATGTATGGGGTCCCATGTCAACCTTTACTATAGATGGATCACGATATTTTTTAACTATTGTTGATGACTCTAGTCGATCAACTTGGTTGTATTTGATGAAGAATAAATCAGAAACTGCTGTTCATATTCCCTATTTCTTTTCTATGGTTAAAACTCAGTTTAATATTGATATAAAAATAGTGCGAACTGACTATGGAACTGAGTTTAATCTTCATCCTTTTTTAGTTCTCATGGCGTTATTCATCACAAATCATGTGTTGAAACTCCTCAACAAAACGGTATTGTTGAACGAAAACATCAACACATCCTCAATATAACTCGTGCTTTACGATTTCAATCTCATATCTCTCTTGAATTCCAGAACCATTGTGTTCTTACTGCTGTGTACCTAATCAATAGGACTCCTACGCCATTGTTAAATAACAAATCTCCATATGAGATTTTGTTTTCCACTCCACCTACTTATGATCATCTAAAAATCTTTGGATGTCTTTGTTTTGCTTCCACCTTATCAAGACAGAACTAAATTTGATCCTCGTGCTTCAAAATGTGTTTTTCGTGGATACCCTTGTGGCATCAAAGGTAACAAACTTTTTGACATTGACAAACAAACTGTTTTTGTATCCCGAAATGTCATTCTTTGAAGATTCATTTCCTTTTCAAACTCATCCACATACTTCATACAATTCAAATTCTTCCCCTCTTATTCCAAATTCTATATCAGAATCTGCTGAGACCATTTTTCCTCCACCAGTTTCTGATATATCAGCACCTTTATCACCTTCTCTTCCCCAATCTGTACAAACTTCTAGTCCTCTTCCCTCTGCTATATCAACACCTATCTCACCTTCTCCAACTATTATTCCTCTAGACCCTGTTCCTTCCACCCGAAAGTCTACTAGGATTAAAACAAAACCAGCTTATCTTCAACAATATTACTGTCAGGCAGCTCAATCCCATCCTGGTCTTCCCTTGCAATATAGTTCCTCATCAGGTAGTCCTCATGATATCCTTTCTTATCTTGGTTGTCATAAACTGTCAACTTCACATCGCATATACACTGCTGCTATTTCTTCCAATTCTGAACCTACTTCTTATTCTCAAGCTAGCAAATTTTTAGAATGGAGAAAAGCTATGCAAAAAGAAATTCAAGCTCTCCAAGATAATAATACTTGGACCATTACTACCCTTCCCCCCATAAACACCCTATCGGTTGTAAATGGATTTATAAAATAAAATACAAATCAGATGACCCAATTGAGCGTTATAAAGCAAGGCTCGTAGCTAAAGGATATACTCAAAGAGAAGGATTTGATTTTTTTGATACTTTTTCACCCGTGACCAAAATCTCTACGGTTCGAATTCTTCTTGCTTTAGCTGCAACACAAGGATGACATTTACATCAATTAGATGTGAATAATGCTTTTTTACATGGTGACTTGAATGAGAAAATTTACATGACTATTTTTGCTGGTTTTCAAGTCAAAGGGGATAATCAAGTTTGTCTTCTTACTATGTCTCTTTATGGCCTTAAACAGGCTTCTAGACAATGGTTTTTCAAGTTTTCGGAATTTTTACTTGAACATGGATTTCTCCAATCCAAAGCTGACTATTCCCTCTTTACTCGACAGCAAGGCAGCAACTTTATTGCATTCTCGTATGTCCTGAGTCTCGCAGATCGATTACTGGCTATAGTGCCTTCATTGGAGAGTCACTTGTCTCATGGAAATCAAAGAAACAGCCTACTGTTTCTCAGTCCTCAGCTGAGGTTGAGTACCGAGCGATGGCTGCTGCTGTCGCTGAGGTCCAATGGATGCTATACATTCTTGCTGATTTTCAGATCTCGCATCGACAACCTGCTTTGTTGTTTTGTGGCAGTCAATCAGCATTACATATTGCTGCCAATCTGGTGTTCCATGAGCGCACCAAACATATAGAACTTGACTACCACTTTATAAGGGAAAAGATTAGTGCTGGCATTGTTCAAACATTTCATGTTTCCACTAAACATCAAGTTGCAGACCTTTTCACTAAGGCATTAGGCTCAGATCAATTACAGTATTTGCTTTCCAAGATGAGTGTACTTAACATACACACTCCATCTTGAGGGGGAGTATTAACCGATGAACTATTTCTGTAACTTAATTTAAGTGACGTGGCAATGCTTGTTGTTAGATAGTTAGACAGCTGTTAGATAGTTATAATATTTGTTACAAGCTCTTATGAGCTTCTGCTTGTATATATACCAGGCTGATCGTGTATTAAAAGATAACGAATCATTCTTCAAACTTTCTCTCAATATTCTCTCAACCTTCTAGCACAGTCTCTTATTCTTCGACAATCTTCCAACTTGAATGTTTAACAATGGTCAAGGAGCTCTCTGTTCCAGTTAGAAATTTCCTGGACATATGTCGAGCAGTGTTTTTTACGTCAATAAGATTATAAGAGGATGATGAGCATTCTTTAATATTTGACACAGATGTAGAGAGAGAAGTAGAATTCGTACAGTTCATTTCATGACTAGATCATCATGACACACGTCGAATCCACCAGGCCGCCACATGTGTATTTGATGCACCAGATACATCATAGAACAAATGTATAGTGGGAACGATTAATTAATTAGCGCATGATTGTACAGTACGATGAATCATCATAGAACTCAGGTAGTGGCGGAAAAGATTAATTCTTGGACTATAAAAAGAATGTAACCTTGGTAAGAGCTCATCATCCTCAACGTAATAATTAATTTAGCTCTTGGTATATGGAGAGGGTGAGAAACGACCGCTCCCATATAGCCCTTCACGTGCATGTAGAAAGAGATGAAGAATCCCATATATCCCTATATATTCAATGTCCCGCGCGTTGACTTTCTTTCGAAGAGCACCAGCATGGAACCCCGTAATTCATGGTTCTCAAGGTCTAGTTTTCCCTCTCCGTTTATATTTCTGATTCAGTTTCTCAAAGTCTTTAGATTCCTAATTGTATGTCTTAATATTGTAATATATAGGTATAGTCCAATTCAACGATCCAGATCGATTTATAGTTCCTAATGAATTATTAGTCACATTTTTCAGAGGACATGAAAATGGAGTTCTCGCGAATCTACCCAGAGATGGTGGAAACGATGTCATAGAACTCACCACCTATGTTAAGCGGACGGAAACATCTAATATTCTAAGCTCCATGAATGGCAGTGAGCTGGTCCAGCGTAGAGTCCTTTCTGAGGACTATGAGCAGAAGAAGAGCAGGATATTGGATCCTAGAGGAGAAAGCATTAGCCATTGGAGGAAGATTTTGTTAGCGGCATCTATTGTTTCCTTATTCGTGGATCCGATGTTCCTTTATTTGCCAATATTCAGAGGCGACTTGTGCATAGAAAATGGAAGGACTCTGCAAGTTATCCTCACAATCATCAGATCGGTGGCCGACATCTTTTATGTGATTCAGATCTTTGTTCGATTTAACACAGCTTATAATCCGCCCTCTTCGCATGTACTAACAAGAGGAGATCAGCTTATCATGGGTCCTTCAAAGGTTGCTTTGAGGTACATTCGAAGAGGTTTTTGGATAGACATACTCGCTGCCTTGCCGATTCCTCAGGTATGCCCCTCAAAGATTCTAATTTGCCCAGTCCTTTCCGTGGCTCAACAATCGTTGTTTCTTTTTGATCTGAAGTATAACAAATGATGCAATGTATAAAACAAAGGCGTTGATTTTCACATGTTTTTCTTCGATTCTGAATTTCAGGTGTTAGTCTGGGTCATAATACCTAATGTTAGGGGCACCCTAGTGTCGGAAAAAAAGATTGCCCTGTGGTATATCATGGTAATCCAGTACCTCCCCAGAGTGGTTCTTATTTATCCTCTCACTCGCCAAATAATTGATGCAACCGGAGTTATCCAGGAAACAGCTTGGGCAGGAGCTGCTTACAACCTTATGCTTTACATGTTGGGGAGCCATGTGAGTGGAAACAAACACGTACCTTCTTTTGAGGTTGCTACCTTTGGACTTTTGGTTCTTGGAAATTGGAGATGTGTTAGCAACTAGCAAGAGATGGTTGGCAGTGCGCATAACCAAAGACATATTATATATATAACTCTTTTACTTCTTTCATCGATAAGCAAAGAATAAAGTAGAATTTTGATCACTTTTCAAAGTTTTCCATTCAACTATATTAGTTTGTCTCACTACCACAGAGATCTGTATGTTTTTTTTTACTTCTTCCTGTTCATAGATCTTAGAAAGTCAAAACTAGGGTTAGGCATCTGCATCTTGTCCACTTCTATAAGTTTGATACAAAATGATAGAATATCATTTCAAATTCTAAATACAGCTACAAGAAATAAGTAGCAACTGACTTGAGGAAGCTAAGTCGCCACCGGTGCCTTATTTTATTTTCATATATACTCGTCCTTAAAATTCTAATCTTTCAACGTTTGGATGCATTTTTCGTTTCTAAACTGTTACCGACACTACAATTGAACTGAGCATATATAGTATTTCCAGCTAGTGATCTATATTTGTGTTTCATAGAATTTGTCTTCAATGAATTAACGTACGTGTGACTTTATTTCTTGTAAGGCTCCCTATATAATTCGTTTATTATAGTATATTCCTCTTTTTCTTTTTCGGAAAGGTTTCAGGAGCTTGGTTCTACTTACAAGCAATTGGGCGACAGGAAGCATGCTGGACAACTGCGTGCGATCTTGAGAAACCATACTGTCAAGATGGATACTTCGATTGCAAAAACGTTGATGACCTTGCTAGGATGAACTGGTTCAAATCCACAAATGTCTCAAATCTATGCACTGCTAGTATAACTACTACTAGTATTGGCAGTTTTTATCAGTATGGTATATATTCAAATGCAGTGGCACTGAATGTTCCAAGCACACCATTCATCAACAAGTACTTATATTGCTTTTGGTGGGGTTTACAGACCATAAGGTATAATATCGGCATGACTAACTTTAATCACTTGATAACTTCCACAAATTACTGCTAGAACTCAAGGATTTGAAATAATTACTTTACGTATATCATACAAATCTTTGCCATATATACACTCGGAAGTACAATTTCAATTTTCTCAACTAGCCCAATTGAGGTGGGTACTCAAGTGCAAAGGTCAAGAAGATCTTACTTAGTATACAGTGAGATGAACAATTCATGTACGTCTATAGGATACTTACTATATCCTTCTATATATAAGAATCAAAGCGAATTTACTTTAGTGCTGATGCTTTTTGTTCACTAACCCAAAAATGTGCAGTTCAATGGGAAACGCTCTTTATACAAGTACCAACGTTGGAGAAAATGTTTTCTCCATCATTGTCGTCACCATCGGGTTGGTACTTTTTGCGTTCCTGATTGGAAATATGCAAGTCACTCACACATGCATGATGGCCGCAAATCATATTCGTAACCGCAAACAACTACTCGAGAAAAATGCACTGATGAATTATTTTAGAAATTTCCATATTGTTATGATCTAACCTATAATTTGTACGACTTACCAGAAATATCTTCAATCAGTATCACGGCAGCTAGAAGAATGGAGGGTCAAGAGAGCTGATACAGAAATATGGATGGATCATAGACAGCTCCCACCAGGGCTAAAGGAATCTATTCGCCACTATGATCGTTTTATGTGGTTGGCTACTAAAAGGGTTGATGAAGAAGCAATTCTGAATGACCTCCCTATAGATCTCAGGAGACAGATCAAGGGATACCTGTGCCTATCTTTAGTTCGACAAGTAAGTAATTCATCTAATGTCAATTTTCTCATAAAATCTTCGTAGAAATGTCCACACGTACGTCCTTGTATTTAGACTGTTTTTGGTTTTTGATTTTTAGCTACTATATTTTCAATTTCGATGATTAACCTCATAGCGTGAGGCTATTTCACAATAGCCTTTGCTGCAAAGATTTTTTTTAGTTTAGTCATGTGATGCTAAGTAATATCGTACAAGAGATCGTAAATAGCTACCACCAAAAGTTAGAAGTAGGAAAAGTTAGCAGAATATAGGACAGGAAATATCTGCTACCATAAGAAGGAAGCAAAAGAAGAGAAGGCTATACTATCTCTGTTTCCGAGAGTTTTAATAAAAATGTTATGAGAAGTAGAACTCCAAGCCGGCATCAGAGTGTATATAGTACGTGATCTTTCAAATGTTCTCAAACAAGATCCTTAAATTTGATCGTTTCTCGATCTTTGTGTTATTCTTCTTCGAAGTCCTTGTTCATTTCCTAGCGCTGTATTTATTTACCTGTAATTGCTTGTCGACCATTATTTAGTCACTTTATGATACATATGGTACTATAGGGTTTTTTCTTTTCTTTTTGGCAAACATAATACAGACAAAACAACGAAACAGAAAAAAGAAGAAATAAAGGGGAATGGGGTGGATTGTCAGAGTACAAAATAGACTCAGGGATACAATAATGAATGGTTATTGCCAAACACGAGGCAAAACAAAAAAGGACTGAGCATGTTCAAGAAAAGGATATAATTATCATATATGATTGAATGTTTGTGGGCAAGTACTTTATTATATGATTGAGAACTCATCTACAATATAACACTGATGATATTGGAATTGACAGGTTCCCTTGTTTAACGAAATGGATGAAATAACAGTAGATGCAATATGTGAGAGGCTTAAACCTACATATTGGACCGAAACCATGTTCCTTGTGAAAGAAGGTCAACCAGTCAATCAGATGTTCTTCATAATTCGAGGCCGCCTCGACTCTTACACTACTGATGGTGGTCGTCCTGGGTTCTTCAACTCTTGCAAAATAGGCCCTGGGGACTTTTGTGGCGAAGAGTTGCTCACTTGGGCCTTAAACCCGCATGCAGATGCCGTCTTTCCCTTGTCAACACGCACAGTCAAGGGTATAACTGAGGTAGAGGCATTTGCTTTGGTGGCAGAGGACATAAAATTTGTGGCATCAATATTCCGAAGGCTGCATACCAAACAACTTCGACATACTTTTAGGTTTTATTCGCACCAATGGCGAACATGGGCTGCATGTTTTATACAAGCAGCGTGGCGCAGGTATAAAAAGTTAAAGAAAATGGCAAGCGGTAGAGCTAGTGAGCGTGAAGAGCCCCCTCGAGGGACTTTTTGGTCGAGGTATGCATAAACGCTTTTAAGGAATATGGGTCTTAGCAACTCTGGTAGAATATTACCTTGTTCTAGTGCCGTCAGCACACTGCAAAAGCCCGTAGAGCCTGATTTCGATTAAATCGAAAAAACAGGCTCTAGAGTGGCTTCCAACCGAGTGAGTTGTTTTATGTATGTATACTGCCTATTTTCTTCTTTTTCTTTCATTTCGTTGTACAATCTTATTTTGCTTATTACTACTACTTCATATTTCAATTAGTCTAATTAGATACCATAACACGATACGAAGTTTTAAAGGACAATGAATCCATTAATCCTCTCTAGCGCTAGTTGCACAAAGATAAGGACGTAACAGTTTTAGTCACAAATTTTTAGTTGACGAATCAAAATTCTTCATTTAAAGTAACTATTTAGTGACAAAAGCAACTCAATTTCGTTACAAAAGGTCCGCACTCTCAAATTCTATCTCAGCAATGTTGTTCGTGCGCGTGGTTATCTATGTGACAAACTCACATTTCATCACCATATCCTGGCGGACCACCTTCTTCTCCATATAACCCGGCTATACAAAGTGACTATGCTAGCACACATGATGTTCGGACAATAGACATTTCGTTCGAATGGTTATTTAGTGACGGAATTGTATATGGTCGTCAAAGCGTAACAGACCGATTACGTCACAAAAGAACCATAACATTTGGAAGTTAAATCGTCGTCTCTGCTGGAAGGGGGAGAAACTCGAATTGTAGACGTGCATGTCGCTGTCAGCCATGTGAAACAGTTGTAGCCGTTTGGACACCAGACATCGTGGTCACTAAAGTGTGACGACGGATTACATCTCAAAAAAACACTCCGTTCGGATGTTACATGGCCGTTCGCACAAGAAGGAGAAAAGCTCGCATGGTTGACACGTATATGTAGTGGCGGAACCAGGATTTTAATTAAGGGGGGCAAATTCCTAAGGCGAAATGACATCTCAAAAATTTTTCCTACGTAATGCAAAAGTGTCTTAAAGTTAAAATATCAAAAATTAAGGACTAAAAGTATTTAAAAATATTAAAATACACGTACCGTATTATTTGCTGAGACTGAGAGGTGGCAATTGAATCCTGCGAGACTGCATCATATTCTTCAGTGGGTTTACGTAAACCTGGGTCTATAATAATATCATCTACACTAAACAAAATACAAGGTCTTTTCGAACTAGTATTTGCATCAGAAGTATGAGTACTAGACGACTCCACGCTAACTGACTTTTTTATCAAAAACTTATCCATTATCTAAATAAAAACAAATCAAAACGAAAATGAAATTTAGACACCAACACTATAATCTCTTCAAATACACAACATTTACATGTCTACTAGGTTACCATCATGTTCCGCATATCAAGTAATCAAAATATAAATGAACAGTTCACAAATTCAATTTCAATTTTAACATCTTCTAAGCAACCAACAGAACCAACATAAGCTCTAACCTCAAATATTCAACAATTGACAAAAACCAACAGAACCAACATAACCCTTGACCTCCAATCTCCAACAATTCACAAAAACGAACCAAACAAACATAAGCCCTGACCTCCAATCTCCATAGATTCATTTTCTAAATTTCTAATAGGGTTTACGATACAAATTACCAGAATAAGCCCACCACCAAGCAAAATTTGAGCTCCAAAATTAACCTGAAAAGACAACATAGCAACAACACTTAAGCCTCCACACAATTGACTTCTAGGTTTGCAAATTTAAAAAAATTGAAAACAATCCATTGTGAATTCAGTTCTTTGGGACTTTTGCTTTTATGACCCAAGTTTTCAATTTTTAGCTTCTAAGACCCTCATTTTGACAAGATTGAAATCAAATTTCAAAATCCCTAGAGACGGACACAATCGAATTTCTACCCGAGATAAAAACGAGCAAGAAAGAGACCAGAAAAATAAAAGGCTGGCTCACGATAGGAAGAGGCTGAGAGCCTCTGCACAGTGCACCCTACGACGGATGTCAAATGGCTTTGAGCCCTTTGCTTTTAAGTTTTAACCTTTGAGTGTTAAAACTTGTGGCCTTTAAACCTTCTATTTCATTGGATAAAATTATTGAAAGAAAAGCCACTGGTCATAGCCATAGGGAGTCTGCAGTCCAACAATCCCAAGTTCCCCAATCCCAACCCCTGTGTAACTTGCGTAAGGCCAGAAATGGAAAAACTTTCACTATTATTTACCTGTCGTCAGCCATGGAGCCTGGAGGAGAGGGGGAGGCTGAGAGTGAGAGGGAAATGTTGGTTGGAGCTGCAGCAGGGAGAAAATAGTGGGCACCATTGGGCAGGGACTAAGCTGAGAAGGAGACGCACGCCGCACGCGGGACTTGGGAGGAAGAAAGGAAGAAGCAAAACTTTTTCTTTTTTTGTAAAAAAAACAAAGTGTGAAGCGTCTGTTAAGTGGGGGTTGGGCTTGGGGCCTGGGGAGGAACGTCTGTTAAGGGGGGCGGGCTTGCCCACCTGGGGGCAAATAATTTTAAAAACAAAATTTTTTTTTTGTCAATTTTACAAAACAAAGGGGGCATGTGGTTCCGCCCCTGCGTACATGTGACTGACAGCCAAAACAATTGTAGCCCCTCATACACCTGTGGGAATGTCCAAACGTCTATCACCCTATATTCAACAAATGGTGGCTCCCACGTTGGAAGGATGACTGTTAAAATCTCTCTGGGAATCCTTATATGATTGAGCTAGAATATTGTATATTTAATACATATAAAACTAATATAATATTAATTATTTAATGTTATAAATATTAGTTTTAGATGAAAAGATGGTTAAGAGGCATAAATCTAGGTTGTGCATTTAATTGTTGAATTTATATGACTTTAGATTTAATTTATTGCACGAGAAAATTTCTCCATCTATAGCTTGTATGTACTTAAGTTATACCATGTCCAAATACATTCTAAAATTATTATTTTTAATCATAAATGTACCCACAATCCCTGGTATGCGATTGTTGCAAATATGTCCCTGATGTAAGAAAATTGTTTTTATGCCCCTGTGGTAAGCTTTTTGTTAAACATATGTCATTCCATTAGTCCCTATTAAAAAACACTAACTGGACCAGATGAGGTCGCAAGTTTAAGGCACGTCAGCATGAACCAAGTTTTAGCTTTTACTTGTTTTTAAGTCCATATGATAAGCTTTTAGTTAAACCTATATTGCAAGAAGTGAAGGAAATTTTCGTTCAAAGGTCTCTCAAATGTGATATTTTCGTTCTTTTAATTTTCAATCAACGTGGCACCATGTGATGACTGAGCATTAATGTGTTGGCAATGGTGGGCCCAAGGGGACACACGACCACAGGTACTTAAAAATAATTTTTCTTACCTCAAGAACATATTTGCAATAATCCCATACCAGAGGGATTGTGAGAGCATTTAAGTCTTATTTTTATCATTTGCACTATAATGATTGGCATTGTAATTATTTTATGAATTTAATTTTGTCTTGAATTAATTAAGTATTTTTGTGCTACATAAAATTAACTGCTTTCTGGACTCGCAGACATTAAGAGCAGTCTCCTGGTACATATGGCAGAGTAAGAGAGATTCATTAATGGAGTGCTGCAATTCAATGAAGAAAGGAAAGACACTTAAATCTCAGCCCTTCATAATAGGAATTGGAGGCACTACCAACGAAAAGACTAAGCACCTTTCCCCCATTAACACATCTCTCTTTTCACTCTTCTTCTTTTAAATCTAGCAAACCCTACATCTTATTCTCGTCCTCCCTACTTTTTATAACCTAGCCTCATTTTTTCTATTTTTTTCTCGCTCCTTTTTTATTCTCTCCTTGGCCAAGGTTCCCCCTATGTTTTTTCTCACCCCTTTTCTCTCCCTATTTTTTCTCCTATGTTTTAACCTAGCCACACCTCTCCCCACTCTATTCCCTCTATCTCTTTTCTCTTTCCTCCATTATTATCTCTTGCCCAAAACCCTATTTTTTCTCTCTATTTTTTTTTTATTTTATGCGTTACTCTCTTCTCTCTCTCCAGTTCTCACCCTTTATTTTCCCTTTCCTTTTTCCTTCTCTCTCTTCTCCCTCAATTTTCTCCCTTAGCCGATAGTCTCACCTCTTTCTCTTCTCCTATTTTTTCTCTTTGGCCGTATCTCTACTCTTTCTCTTCATTAGTTTCAGTTTTTAGATCAGTTTCTTTTGTGCTTTATTATTCCAATGTCTCGTGAAAAACCTAGTTTAGACCCTAACTTCACCTAAAGTAGAGTGAATAGATGAAACCCCAAAATAAAATTATTCAATACCCATTTAAAAAAAAAATTAAATTGATTAGTCTAGATATATCAAATCACTAACACAATCTCAAAATAGCAAATCACCTTGTAAAGCAATTAACCAAACACACAAGAAGATAAGAGATTTGATGAGGAAGTGGAAAACTTTTGAAAAATTATTCAAAGGAAAAACCACTCCAGGCCAACGGACCTGAAATCCATTAATAAAAAAACCTTACAACAGTCATTCATACATGAACAACCCCAGTTGCTTGACTCTGACAACCCTGGCGTACTAATCTAAGCACCCTACTCAGATCCGCTCCAAGCAACATTCACCTCAACACCATGAGATTTTTCTTCAAGATTTCCCACAGACACTCTTGTTCTTCAGCACTACTTCAACAACATGAAGGTTACACAACAGATTGATGGAAAACGAAGAAAAACTCTCAAACTTGAAGCATAAATCTTTTGAGGTTTTTCTCTAAAGGAAGGAGGCACAAAATATGCTCAATAGAAGCCTCAATCATGTTCTGGACGTCCTCTCACGAAACCTAGTAGGGTTTCCAAAGGTTTCACAAGGAAAGTCCATAAAATCAGTTATTTCTAAAATTCGTCGGAAGTCACTAGAGCGTGGGTCGAGCGAGAGTTGAATGCGATGTCTCTGTTTGAATTCTCTATTGGACGCTCGAGCGTGAGTGAACGTGATGTATCTATTTGAATTCTCCATAGGGCGCTTGAGCGTGGGTCAAGAGTGAGTTGAATGTGAGAAGGCTTTGGACACGAACTCGTAAACAAACTCTTGCACAACATGGGACACAAACTTATAACTCGATCACGACATATTTTGACAAGAATAATGTCAATACAAAAATACCCTAACAAACTCCCCCTTTGGCAATTCCGTGACAAAATCAACAAGTTACCAGAAAATAAAAACATAGAACTTTGCCAATCACCAAGACAAAAGATATTTTTATAATAATTGACCACACCTATAGCTTAAACCCATGTTCAATAGTTTCAACTCATATACCTGATATCACAATCACAAAAAAACCAAGTGAGAAAACACAATAAATTTATCAACTCAGAAATAGCATAATCGGAACACCATATTTCCATATATCGATAAGTGTCAACAACAGAAACAATACGGAAATGAATGTACAACAAAAATCTGAGAAGGTTATACATGATGTAAAATGAATATCAGAATAGCCTATACAAAAAGAATCTCCCCCTCAATATTAACTCCCACTTAATAAACTATCTGCAAAATTTTGTAGTCAAATCAAAACACCTAACTACTCCCCATTTTTGTCACGAATGGATAAAGGGTCAGTCATCCAGAGGCAGAGTCGATGCACCAGGAGCAACACACTTTATCCCAGCAGAAGTGGATAGGCTGGAAAAGACCACTATAGCATTTGGTGAAGCTGGAGTAAAAGTCGTGGCATCCAGCACCGAGGAAGGCTGAGGAGAATCAGCAGTGGGAGGAGGATCATCAGCAGGCGGCTCAAACAAAGGTGTAGAAGCGCCAGTAGTGGTGGAGTACTCGGAGGGAGAAGAGATGTCTGGTGGAAAAACATTCGCACCAACAAGGGGCTGAATAAACGAATGAAGACTGAAAATTTCCCTAGCATGACGCGCAAGGCTCAGGGTGTGACACTTAGGCTGCCATTAGTAGCAAATGACAATCTTAATAAGATTCGTTGAGCGTGTCATAAGGAAATCAATCCGGTTCAGAATGAGAGAAAAAGAAGCTATGAACGAAGGATCCAATGGACTCGGAAGAAGTAAACAGGAAGGAGTGGAGGAAGGGGAAGGATCAACTGAGGGAGGCGGAACAGAAGAGGAAGGATCAAATGGGGGAGGGACAGAAGTAGGTCCAGCAGAGTCAAACGAGAGTCGAATGAAATGTCTTTGTCTAAATTATTCATTGGATGCTCGAGCGTTAGTCAAGCATGCGTTGAACGTGATGTCTCTGTCTGAATTCACTATAGGGAGCTCGAGCGTAGGTTGAGCGTGAGAAGGCTTTGAACACGAACTCA
Source organism: Myrica gale (assembly GCA_963930655.1). Taxonomy (NCBI): domain Eukaryota; kingdom Viridiplantae; phylum Streptophyta; class Magnoliopsida; order Fagales; family Myricaceae; genus Myrica; species Myrica gale. The sequence continues at coordinate 11,993,125 of OZ005618.1, forward strand.
GAAACAACTCTTGAACAATGTGGGACACAAACTCCCATCTCGATCATGACATATTTTGACACGGAATAATGTCAATACAAAAATAACCTAACATCTCCTATTTCAATTCCTAACTAGAATTTAGAATTAAGTTTCTTGCTTTTTAATTTTCTGTAATTTCTATTTCAATTTCAGACTATGTTCTTGTTTTTTTTAACTTAAATCTTGGGTTGTAAAAGACGATATTATTTAATCTAAGAATCTTGTGCTCTCTTTTTTAATTCCATGTCATTTAATTTATGTCATTTACTTATTTTCATTCACATTCCGTCATTCAATTTTCGTCCTTTACTTATTGTTATTTATTTTCAGTCATTTAATTTTCGTTATTTACTTTCCATCATTTATTTTAATGCAGGTTATATTCTTAGTTGACGTTTTGTGATGTTTTAATTTCGTTTCAAACACTCCAAAATCCAAAAATATGATTCTGAACTGTGTTCAGTAAATGCTTTTATAATCTCGTTTTTTTTACGCGAGATTGAAATTAGTCTATTTTTTTTCTAAGGAAACGATTTGGCCTTTTGGACTAATTATTACACGACAGAACTCCTCCTATGCATAGGATAGCCTTTGTGCTGGTTATTTTAGAGGGAATCATTATACCGTGCAAACACCACATTTAGAAGCTATATAACAGTTTAAGGTCTTAGAATTTATTGAGGGTGAATTGGGAAACACCACGTTGAGATAATATTGTTTGGGCACTGTTTCAAACCCGTTTGAATGGGATACGTACTTAAACCCACTGCAAAACCCTCAAATGCTATAACAACTTGAAGTTTTCTATCCATCTCGACTTCCACGTTCTCCCCTCTAAGATAAAGCACGTTACATTCAATAAATTCATACTTTCTCCCAATTTTGAAGCCCACTCTAAATCTAGGTAACTCCCATGACATTTTGTGGTATTTATTGCATTTTAGTTTAGGAGTATTTTGTTTGTGATTTTGTAGAAGTTGGTGGTTGTTTTGATGGTTGTGGGAGAAGGGAAGTGAGCGGCCATAGATGAGTTCACCAACCGCAGTGTTTGTCACCCAAAGTACAAATTTCGTCACCTAAGGTTTTGGGTGACAAAACGGGGTTGTCACCCGGTTTGTCACCTAGAGCCCGTTAGCGAATGTTTTATGTGGCGATTTTCATGTTCTGTCACTCAAAACCGTTCGGACAATTTATAAACCCGTTCGAACGGTTTGGTGCCATACTAACGAAATTCAAAATCGGCATGCCCAGTACAGTCCACACGTTCGAACATTTTGATGTATCGTGCGCACGGTCTCTTATTTTAAGAACATGTGGACGCGATAGACACCATTCAGACTATAGAATTTAATGCAACGTGTTTGGACATATAGTTATGCGTGCGCACGCTAGCAATGTAAAAACCCGTGCGAACGACATGTAAAACCCGTGAGAATGGTTTTCTATATATTTGAATTAATTTAATTAAAATTTATGAAATAATATAAATATGAAGATATTTACTGCTCATAATAAAATAAAATATCTACAAATATGCAATCGTTATTAAAAGAAAAAAAATACATAATGGATAAGTACTAACAAAATAGTAAAAATTAATAAATTTACCCAAATTTTCGTTTGGGTGTCGAACAAAACTGCATTTGTCTCATCTGCTCCATCAGCTGCTCACGCATCTGCTCCGGCATTAGTTGCATCCTCCATTCTTGTTATTCAACTAGGTTATTTTGCTGCTCCTACATCATCTTCTAGTGCTCTTTGTCTTTTTTCCGTTGTTGCTCCACCATCATCTTCAGCAGCTCTTCGTCTTTCTTCCGTTGCTGCTCCTCCGTCATCTGTAGATGCTCTCGCATCGTCTGTTCAATATCTGACCACTTAACCAGAAGCGCTTCATATTCCAAATGTTTAGCCCTCATCTCCTCAATCTGTAATCTGGCCTCCTCCAATCTCCGGGACAAATCAACAGACGATGCTGATGATGATGATGCAACAGACCGTACTGAATGACCTAAACCTTACACGTAACCCCCTTTCGTCCCCAACACCTCAGTGAAGATCTCCACTTCGGTGTATGACTTTCCTTCTGACTCGTGCTGCAACTTTAACGCCTCTATTTTTTCCTAAAAAATAGAAAAGTAGATAAAATAGTACAAATGAAAATAAACGCAGACGAATGCATCATTAAAACTAACTTTACAACTTACAAAATTTTCTCGTGGATCTTCTGAAGTCCACATGCCATCCTTAGTAGTATGCGTCTTTTTGTATAAAACAACGAAGGACTAATTTCATTAGATTTTGGATTTTTCTGTACACCAAAAGAAATATAAAACATGCATATAAAAATACCTAAGTAATTTATTTAAGTAATAAATAATAAAAATGTAATTTTATTACTTACTAACAACGCTCTAGCACGTTGGAAGGACCTCGCTCCTGATGTGTGTACAATCTTCAGCTTAGCTCTATTCTCCTTGTATATTGCACTCCTGCTCTGCATTGTACATTTACAATTGGTAACACGATTAAACATATGGCTAAAATAAACGTTCAGATCGGAAAGAAAATGCTTTACCTGAAATTCCTCGCTCGCGAATAAATCACAAACACGAGTCCATTCTTCCTTGTTCATATCGGGATACGGGTGCTCTAACACCTCTTCTTTGGAATTGAACAAGGAGTAATGCTGGAACATTCTATTTTTGTGCGTCCTGTATGCTGTGCTCATCGTTGACGTCTCGGTGATGTGATTTTCGGCTCGGTCGTAATCTAGTTGGAAGTCATCCTTAACATATATAAGAGTTAGAAACGTAAAAACGTTTCAATAATTAAAATTTAATAAATTATACTTACCAACACTCGGTTCATCACATACGATTTAACCTCGTCGGGGACCTCCTTCCACTTACTCTTCTCAAATGGCATATGTTGTCGAACGAGCACACCAATATGGCTTGAGAGCATTGAGGACGCCTTGTCATCACCTCCACCTCCCCACTCGCTCAAAAATTCCACCAAAACACAAACTAATATACTTAAAACAAACTTGATACTTAACAAAATCAATTTCTACGTAAAAATCAATCAAAAAACACAATCTAATATACAAAAAATAGAATTGAAATTCTATACATAAAACTATATAAAAAGGAAGTTTTCACCAATAAAATCTTGTTAAAAATAAGCAAAACATACCTGGATGTGATTAAATACACGAGAGAGTGATATTACGTCGAGATTTGTGAAGAAAAAACTTGAGCTCTGAGAGCTTTTTTAAGGGAAAATGTTTGGTGTTCGTGAAAATGACGAACTGTTCGTCTTTTCAAAATACGTCGATCGCGTCTAGACGTAATGCTTCCCGTCCGAACTTCCTTCTACACACGTGGCCCAATCATCGTACTCCGTATTAATTGCTAAACTTTAAACCGTTTAAAACCATTCGACACAATTAATACGTCCGGACGTTGTATTAAGGCGTTCGCACGTCTATTCCGGACGTTGCAATGAATTGACGCGACTTGAAAGTGCACGTTTGGCTGAATAAACGGCGAAGCCCGTCCGGACTTCTGTTAAACGAGCGGACGGGTACAACCGTTTTCAACTTTCGTATAACAAAAACACTTGTACGCTATGCAACGTGAAAGTCTATGTAGCAACCCAAGAAGGGGGGTGAATTGGGTTTTAATAAAATTTAACAATTTTCTGGAGATTTAAAACACCAATCACAAACAATCACTATAAACCACTGCAATAAAGAATAATAGAAATAATGAAACTTGGGAAGATAAAGGTTGAAGAGATGACACCGTAGTTTTTAGGTGGTTCGGCCAAAACACTTGCCTACATCCACCCCCACGGCTATTGACTTCCTTGGGCTTCCCTCACTATAATCGAATAACAAGTACACCTTAGCTTCCGGGGTGCTAAGAAACCGTTACAAAGCGTTTTCAAAGATTACGCTTAAACTCTTCACAAATCCACACAACCTAGAGAATTTCTTCTACTCTCACAAGTAGGACCTAGTGTTTACCCAACACTCCCAAGGTTTAAATAGAATGGGTACAAAGTAAGAAAAAAAAACTCACGTATTGGCCGTTAAAGCCGAATATTCAAGTATGAGGCACAAGGGTAGGAGAGAGAGATAGATTTACAAAAGAAGACTTGATATTTGATAGCGAAAGAGCAGGTCTTCTCAGTAGGTGCGAAGCTTCTCTCTTCTTCAAAGCTTTCCCTTCTTTTCTCAAGAGTTAGGTCAAGGAGTAATTGTAAATTCGTGTGTATAGGTGAGAGCTCTCTTTTCTTCAACAACCGGTCTTCCATTTAAACCATTTTGTCTTCAACGGTCGACGGGGTAGGTGAGAGAGCCGTTGGAAAGTTGCCCGTGAAACAAGGAACGTTTTAATGCGTCTGATGGCTCTCCGGAAAATCCTCAAATTCGTGTAATGTGTCGACACTTCAACTAGCATGTGCTGACACATAAAATTTGAACTAAAAATTAGTACTCGGGAGTCAGTGCAATGTGTCGACACTATAGGGTCAATGTGTCGACACATGTTTTGGTCAAAAACACATGTCTCGGGTGTAAGTGCAATGTGTCGAAACTATAGGGTCAATGTGTCGACACATGTTTTTGCCTGGAAAAACATGTCTCGGGTCTTAGTGCAATGTGTCGACACATGTCCCGAATGTGTTGACACCTAAAAGTTCTGGAGACAAAAAGTAGTGTTTTTGAAGTTTTCACCCCATTCCATAACGATTTTAAGTGTCTTATCTTTTGAAGAGATTATCAAGAATTATGTGCAAAGACTTTAAGAGAGATAAACTCAATCCTTTTGAAATATAACTTGGAATTTGTGGATTGACGAAATAGATTCTAAAGTCCTCAAAAACTTAGAAACTTTTGTTATCATCAAAATCATTTATAGATTGTTTGTAAAACAAGCTTGGGCTAACACGACGGGTTAAGTGAACGTCTGGACTGTCCCAAACACGTTCCAACGTGTACCTCATTTACTTTCAGTGGCGATGCAGGAGTCCGGACGCGCATGTAGATATTGCTTATAAAAAAAAATTAAAACGGCGAAGCACGTCCGGAATTCTTTTAAACGTTCGGATTGGTACAACCGTTTTTAACTTTCCTATAACAAAAACACGTGTACGGCATGCGACGATTAAGTGAACGTCCGGACTGTCTCAAACCCGAATGCGCATGTAGAGAGTCCGAACATATAGTAGATTTATTTCACAGATTAAATTAACACAACTTACTTTATTACGCTAGCAACCTAATTTATTTAAATGAGTTAATTTAAGTAAATAATTTAATTTATTTCATTCAACTCAATATAATTTGGCACAAATATTAAACTTAATTTATTTATTTAAAATACATAAAAAATATATATAATTAATCATATTTTTATATTAAATATCAATTATACTAATCATCAATTTAATTATAACTACTTATTTAATTTTACTAATTATCCGTTTAAATTGTAATAATTTTAATATACTGAAAAAAAACATAATTAATATAAAATATCAAAAATAATCCAAATACCAAATGAAAAACACAATTGTAGTGTCTATTACAAGCCGCAAACAGTCCTTAAAATGATAAATAAATAACTAAGTTTAAAGCAGAAATATAAAACTATCTCGAATAACGAGTTGCGACTGGCTCGTCCAAATCTTGTCTGAGGGCATCATGAACATGAGCCAAATGCTCCTGCATATTATCCACCCGTCTGACAAGTGTCTGCAGCTGTTGTGAGACCCCGACCTTATTTCTATCATTGTAAAAGAATTATGACTCCCTAAGTGTGTATTACTCTAACTATTATTATTACTCTAATTATTGAGAAAGTCAGGTATAGGGAGATTAATCTAAAATCATGTCTAGGTGGAATTTTCCCCTAGCATTTTTATGCGTCTTAAGCTATGATTTAAATGTTATATTGTTTGCAATTGTTAAATTTGAGTAATTGAGATTAATTAGGCCAATTATTTTAATTGTTGGAAGAATTTAATTAGGGGCTTTAACCTTGGAAAATATGTGAGTCCTTGGAATAATAATGAGGAGGCATGTTAGAGTTAGTTTTGTGGAGTGGCAGAAAAAGGAAATAAAATAAAAGTGAAGGAGAAGGAGAAGGAGGGAAAGAAGGGGGAAGGGCAGTTTTGCCTTTTCCTTCCCCCAAGTCTCACGCACAAGACCCCCCCCTCTACCGCATTTTTCAAAACACCATTTGCCCTAGCCCACCCGCAGAAGAGAAGAAAGAAGAAGGAGAAGAAAGAAGAAGAAAGAAGAAGAAAGAAGAAAGAAGAAAGAAGAAGAAGAAGAAGGAGGAGAAGAAGAAGAAAAAAAGAAAGGTAGTGTGGGATGTGAAAAATCTGGGTTGGCCGGATTACTCACTACCCATTTCTCCCATTTTCTCTTGTTTCTTTGATGGGTGTTGTTTCTTTGATGTTTTCTCCTTGTGTTCATGTGTGTTTCTTTGAAGATAGTGTAGATCTTGCAAGTCTTAAAGGGTAGTATAGATTGTACATGAAACCATGGGGAAACATGGCTAGATCTGGAAAAGGGCTCAAGAGAAACCATTTATGCACCCTAGGTGTTTGATAAAAAGACCTAGAGAAGAGGGATAAATGCAATAACTTTAGTTTGAGAATGAAATAATGGTTTTGTTGTAAAATTTGAATTGGAGTTGTAAAAGTAGGAAGAATGTGAGAGAATGGTTGCTGTTATGATATGTTAAATTAGCCTTGGATGTTGGTTGTGACATGAAGAGATTGGGGTTTTGGTTGTTGGAGGTTTGAAAGGTTGAGAATATCATTGTTGTTGTTGAAATTAACCTCTGCAGATTTCAAGGCTCAAACTAGGAGTGTATTCTGATGCAATTTAGCTTTTCCCTTGATCTTAAGAGGATTCTAGATTGTAGGCCTAGGAAATATGAAGATTTTAAGCCATACCTTGGGTGATTCTGATAAGTATTGGGGGAGTTATGCGTTGTTCAAGGTCCAAACGTCAAGCTGCCACCAGCCTTGCACGTCCAGAATGTTGCTTATTTCAGATACCTTTTGGGTGATCAGTTTAAGTCCAAATTTTACGAGTCTGGTATTGAATTTTAATGTTATAAAATAAGAACATTTTAAGGTAAATTTCGTGTGATTTGGAGGTGTAATGCATAAGTTATGGTATTTTGAAAATATGAGGCCGAGCTAGTGGCAGCAGCAATGTTGCCCTAGGATTTTTCACACGATATGAAGTGTCGTTGAAAATGCATTGTAATTCCGATGCATGTGATTTTTATCTTCAATCTTGAAGTATGAAAGGAGACTAGTTTAAAAGAAATTTCATGCTATTTGAAGCCATTTTTTTAAAGTTATGAATTTTTAAGTTGGAGACGTTGGGGTTGCCCGCTTGGACGTCCTCAGCAGCTGGTATTTTCGGGTAAATGTTTTGTGTGGCAAATGAGCTCCAAATTACTTAGAATTTTGATATGTTATGAAAATTAGTGTAAGGATCAGTTTAGAACCCAATTTTTATGGCTTCGGCATCCTTAGGATAATATCTGCATTATAGGATCACCATTGAGAAGTCAAACAATATGGGTGATTTTGTATGACGAGTTGCGTGTAATTGAGTGACTGTTCTTTACACTAGTGAACCTCTAAATGACATTAGTATGATTCAATTGTAGGCAAGGTACCGCCATAAGCTCAAGTGGACGGAGGTAAGATTCGGTTTTTCTTTGGAGCTCTTGACTGAGTGTCCTCGTGCATGTGAAGTTAAATCCTTCCTTGGCTGAATCTGTTATTGGTGTCTTTCCATGAAAGTATTCTCTTGAATGATGGAGTTGTTAGAATAGGGAGTTTTTAAGTGCCCTATTTTAGGCATCATCACGCTCGATCAGCGTGCGGCAGGAGCTCGAGCGTCCTTAAGGAAATATGTTGATCAGTGTCGTGCCGCTCGACAGGCGCTCGAGCGCCCTTGGAAGTTTTCATACAGTGAGTTGGCGCTCGACCACCGCTCGAGCGAGGATAAAGGAAAATTGGACAGAGACTTGGCGCTCGAAAGGCGATTGAGCGGGACCTATTAAATTTCAGGTATATTGAGTTTTTGAATTCCTAATGAAGGTGTGTAAGACCCTATCATTGTGGCTAGTTGACCAAGCCTGGTTAAGAAGTTTATTGAGGATAAGATGGTGGAAATTCAATAGTCATTAACCCAGGCATGGTATAATGTAAAGTATTAAGCTAGATCACTTATATAGGTTGCTGATTTGGCTTGAGATTCTTAGCATGAGTTGTTGTTGCTGAATTTCATGAATAGACTTGAAATCAATGATGTCAATGGGAAGAATCAACGCACCTAGTTGATTGAGTGGATTACATAGTGGTCCCTTTAGCAACCGTATTGGAGATGTTTGATGCTTATGTTTAATTGTCTTCTCCAATTGTTTATGAAAACTAGTTAGAATAATATTTTGTAAATGAAATCATATTTCAAAGTTATGTACTTTTGAAAAAAACCGAGAACACTTAGAAATATTTGTATGTTTGTTTGATTAATCCTCTAAACATTATGTAACAAAAGTAACTCGCTTGTAGGGAAAGACTCATTCTAAGCACGAGAGGATCGAGGTAAGTGAAAACTTACACTTTTATGAAAACTAGAATGGTACACAGCATGGTTTTACATGAACAAGCATGTCATCACAAGCAAGCATGAACTCTCATTTTATCAAGCATGACATGACATGAGCATTTGCATGAAAGCATGAAAGAAATCTTTATGCAAATGGAAGTATGAGACTTTTTATGACAAGTTAAGTAAGGAGCTCTGGTCGGTACTGTACCAGGTTAAAAAGGTACATCCATACTGAAGGACGTTTACGTGAAGGATGGATGTTACCTAGGACACCCATAATGAAGGACGTTTACGTGAAGGTTGGGTAAGTCCTTGAGGTCTGTGCAACCACACTGAAGGACGTTTACGTGAAGGTGTGGACCTCCAAGGGTCGTGTCTAGCCACTGCAGGACGAATGCGAGAAGGTGTGCTAGCTCGACCAAATGCAAGGTCCCCAAGGGAAATAGGGGACAGTTCCAACGGGAACGCACAACCCTGGCATCAAGGGTAAATGGAGAGTATGAAGCCCACAAGTCAATAAGAAAATACTTTCTAAGGCTCACGTGTCATTTTAAGTACAAGAGAATATTTTTCAAGATCATGAATTTTACAAGTGCAAGCTTACATTTTCAAGAGCAAGTGCATGTGGATATGCACACATGAAGCATACATGCACATCAAGAAGTCATGATCATTCATGAAGCACATTATGTTTACAAGTGCATGATTTCAAGTTATGTTCCTAGTGCAGGATTACGAGTTCATGATTTTAAGTTATGTTTTCAAACTATGGTACTAGTGCATGATTACAAGATTATGAATTCAAGTTCATGTTTACAAGTTTCAAGTTCATGCTTAAAGGTTCAAGTTCAAGTTTACAAGTTTATAAGTCCAAGTTTATAAGTTTACAAGTTCAAGTTTATAAGTTCAAGTTCATGTTTTAAGTTCATGTTTACAAGTTCTTTTCCTTACTGAGTCGTTTGACTCACAGTTTTCAAAATGTAACATTTCAGGTTTGCCAGGTGACAGGAGTCCTGAGGATTTCCTGAATTAGTAAGTAGTAGATTGTAATGTTTTTGGTCATAGGCCATTGGGAATGTACTATGGGTCAAGAGTTGGGGAATGTATATAAAGCCCTAAGAGGTCTTGATATCATACTGAGGCAGCAGGATGCTAAACAATATTGTAAGGTATATAAGGATTCAATATGTAATGTGAAGATGTTATGAGTAAGTCAATATGAAGAGGTTTTGTTGGAATCCCTTAGATCTTGTACCTCAGCCATGCAGCCATGCTATGTAATTAGGATGCTTACACTATTACCGTTGTAGTTGATTGTCTAAATTGAAGTTTAAATAAATCTCTTTGGCCCGTCTCTCTTAGTTGTATATATAAAAAAAATTCCGCTGCAAGATTAAGAGAAAACGCTGGAACATTCATTGAGTGGATGTTCGCGGCTGTCATTAACCCCTTTCGGGCTAGCGTTCAGGGCGTGACAGCTGTACCTGAACGGAACGGACAGACTGGGATAATTGAGACAATTTTTCTCTCATCCTTATTAGTTCCCTCCGCATAATATTCAGCTCTTATGTTATAGCCCTATCCCTCAGAGCAAGTTTTATCTCCAGACCGGTCAAGCGCCAATGGAGCTCCATGCACAAGAATGCGTCGGCTGCATGATCACCCGAATAATCTTGTTTAACTCCGCTAAATACGCGTTTGCCTAGGCTGGTCGCTCTGTCTGTCCACCGACATTGGTGATAGTTCTTCCAGAGTGTTCCATGGTCAACCTAGCAAAATCGTCCGAACATGAGTTTAAATCGTTAGCACAAATGTCAAATTGCGTCGTTTAAATTTTAGGACGTCCGGACGTCGTGAAACGACGTCTGAACTTGGTTTGACGAACACTAGCCAAACAACCTAATTTCATAAAATAAAAAAAAAACAAACTAAACAATCTACGTTATTTAATCGAAATTCATAAAATTAAACAAAATAACAAACGTTTTACCTGAAGTTCTTAGAGATACCTCGAATGGAGAGTGAAAACGTGCAAGAGAAAAGTATGAGAGAACGAGTGAGTTTGAGATTTACAAAGACTGTCGGTATAATGTGGCCAGTAACTGTCCTAACACGGTGTATTAGCGTTCGGACGGGTTTCATCGGTTATACTAACACGTGGCCCTATCAAATTTAAAGTTATTATATATGCCCGATTCAAAATGGTCCTAGAACTTATACAGTCCGCACGAAAGTTTCTTTGTACGAACTGTATCGATGTCACGTGCATGAAATTTTGCAACGTGGAAGCACATGATTCGCAGAAGAAGCATTTGTAATTGTGCGGACCTTTTTTTGTACCGTTCGGACTTGTGTATTTTTTTCGTTGGAACGTGGTTTATAACGTCCGGACTGAATTGAGTATTCATGATGATTTTTAATTTGTCACTCTAGCCTGACGATTACTATTCCTTAGGTAATGTCCGTTCGGACTGGGTATAACCGGAGTCCGGACGATATTGTAAAAATTATGACGATTCTAATTGTCACTTAGTTACAACGATGTGGAATTTTTACCCTGAAGCGAGTCCGAACGGGTATCTTGAGAGTCCGGACATTATCTTTTTTTTTTTGTGACGGTTTTTTTCTTCACTCATTCGCGACACGTGTATGTCGTCACACGAGCAATACGTCCAAACAGGGTTGTGACAGGTCCGGACGATTTTGGAGTTCCTGAATGGTTTTGGGTGACGAAATTAATATTTCGTCATGAAAAATTCAATTTAGGTGACAAAATTTTGTTAGACACCCAAAATTTTATCAACTAAAGCATAATATACCGTTCAGAAGGCTTAGTTAAGGATATATAAAATGATGTCCTTATTTTAGGTGAACAAAGATGTGTGAATGCTCGTTAGGAGCCGTGCAAACATTTATTTGTTTACATGAACCTCATGTGCAATAGCTATAAGCATTCAGACGTATTTGTAGTCAAGTCCGGCCGAGTTGAGTGATGTTGTCAGTTTGTGAGACCTTATCCCAGCAAGATGTTGGCAATCCTACTTATACGATATCTCCGGAAGAGCATCACACATTGAACCAGTCAGGACACGTTGTGATAGAGCGATATAGGTTTCTTTACCCAACTTCCACAACATGTCGATTGAGAAGCGGACTATTGGTGACCTAATATAGTTTCAGGGATTGGTCGTGCACCTGCAAAGGACAAGCACAACATCTATGTATATGGTTCGGGATTTTTACTCTACTCTCCACACAGTCTTTGATCTCAAGGCTGACATTTGGGATTGTCATAGTCTGAATCTGAATTTGTGATTGAACGATGTTACTTTACTGAATCTGTTTAGTGAATTTTGTTTAGTCACTTTGGTGATTTGTTTATCAAAGTAGCTTAGTTTTTGAATAAAACTTTAATTATGGTTTCACTTTTATGTTTAAGCTCTGGTGCTCTTTGTTACTATGGGCTATACTTTAGTTTCTATTTTCCGAATCTTTGTTGATGTCCTTTTAATTATTTTTCAGATTCTTCATTCTTGAAATAAGATGTGATATACTTTAGTTTCTATTTTTCATCGAGTGGAAAAATTGGATGATTTTGAGAGCTACAAGCGCGATTCAGGTAACTTTCTCATCCATATTAATAGTTAAATTCAATTGTTATAGTTTCAATAATTCAGTTAATGAAGTAATGAACTCACAAAGTGACAATTGACAATAAATTTATTTTTTCTTTATTGTTCGAAAAAATTAGTGTAGCAGAAAGTATCCTAGGCTTGAAAAATAAATAACCCAAGGCGTTCTGGTCACAAAATTGCTCAAAATCATGCCTAGGATATCTTGGGCTCAAACAATTATAGCCCATAACATTTTGGGCGTCAAAACCTAGAACGTTCTAGGCCTGAAAAAATGATTTTGGAGGCCGAGGAACCCCGATCCCGAGCAGAACCCGGTTTGCCGGTCCGGCTTGGGGTTCCATCTTATTCAGGGTCGGGATTGGGGTTAGGGCAAGAATTGTCTTCCAAAATCATTCGAGTTCAGGGTTGGGGAACCCGGCCGCGAACCCCGTTTGCCCAGCCCTAATATATATTTGGGCAAATTTGATTGAGACGATCCATGTGGTTTATTTTTCAAACATATGGGTTCCTTCCACCAAATGTCAATCCATTAACAGAGACGGAATTCGGGATAAGTTATTCAATATCGACAATGGACATCACGACCCCAACCCTTGTCGATCTTCCGTTAATCGGTTAATTTTTGGTGAATGTGAGGACAAGTACCTTAAAGTCTCATTTATTAAAATTCAATATCTCGAAGACTATGTACATGTTTTATTAGAGCACAGAAGCGGACAATGTTATGTTTTACTTTCTTCATCTCTCAATATAAAAATTGATGTCGTCATCAACGTAGAGTTTATCTTATCTGGGACGCTTTACCTCTCACAGTCCCGCGTCACCCTCTTTGAGACTACAAAACAATCGTACCTGCTCCCACCCTTACCAAATGCGTTGGCCATGCCAGTCCAGTTGGGAGAGATATCTGTACCTGGAGTTGCTGATCTCATGGAGCCGGCACGGGCATATGTATCTAAGCCGGGGATGACAAACAGACAATATACACATGTAGCATCGTCATTCACCTTTGTTTTGTTTTGTTTTGAAAGGGAGTTTAGTCAACGTTTAAAACTGAATAAAATAGAGATATTGCCATCGCTTTCTTACGGATCTCTCTGGCACTCATGAACTAAAAAAATCGAGAGCCGTGCCAGACCCGAATAGCTATATATATATATATATCATCCTCATCACGATCTCTTTCTTTCATTTTTTTTTCTTTTTGTTTTTTCTGTCGTAAGCTGCATCAGCAAATACTTACATATTCAAATTATATATGAATTTCAAGGTTCTGTGACAAACCAGTGTACTTGATCAAACTTGGTACTATTTTTACGTGAATTACGCCAGAAGGGCAAGCTCTTAGTTGCCCATCGGATTTTGTTTAAGAATATTTGATCAGTTATTGGGAGGCTTCCATCAAGAGCTCATGAAGATAATTATTTTGGTTTCCTTATTTGCGGAGGTTGGGGGGCGACGGCACCCTCAGCTAGTCCCTTGTCCCCCCATTCTACTATCCCTTGAATAAGGGCACCTCTAGATATAACCCATCAAACAGAGTAATTATTGTTTTTAGAAGATACCTAGATATAGCTTCAATTAAATAAAAACAACCCAACTATACACCAAAATCTAAAATCATCATCCATAAAGATCATAGTCATAACTCTCATTTAATACAAACCAAATTTTAATCCTACTTGATTATAATAAAATTCTTACACCATAATTATCATAATAAAGCCTAATATGTGTTCTTCTCCGTTCATCCTTAATCTACTCCTACACCTGGTAAAATTGTGAGATCTATCTCTTTTTTATCTAGAATGTATATTTAACATGGTTGAGTTGTGAAACTCAATAAGCCAACAGGACATGCACTGGTGCCTGTGTGTAATGGGACTTTAAAAAATTAATGAGGAAAACAATAAGTAATCATTTAACTATTTGCACACACCATTAATTCAACCAAACTACTTTGAAAATTTTTATCATTTTAGGAGAACAAACTTATACTTCACATAATTTAATTTTCCCCACGGTAGACCATTTATACACTGACAGGGTTATTCGTTCTATTCACCCCTTTCGTCGAAATTTGTCCCTTTCACTCCTTTCGTCAGGACCTGTCCCATTCACCCCTTTTGTTGGGATATTTATTTACCTAGCAGACTTACTACATGCTCAGGCTATTTCATAACATCACATTAAGCGATATGGCACCAACTCTCTTGCATTTTTCGTCAATTCAACAGTACGACCGGAGTCTAAATAATACATCAATCACATCTAATATATATTTTTCATTTGTCAACATTGCTCAATCCAACATGTATTTGTACTTTCCGTAAATATTGCAATTACTCATAAAACATAATGTCATGATTCATCTTTTCATAATTTATGCAACATGTAACAAGGACTTCATGAAATCATTTTACTCTTTATGTCATGCAAAATAAATGTAAGAACAATATTTCTTATGGTGAAACTTGCCTTGAAATTCAAACGGTTACTATTCACGTCAAAAATACTATTCACGTCACTATTCATAAGCCTAAGCTTAGGAAATATCAACAAAACTTTGCACTAAAGCGAAACTTACATTTTTCTCTTCTGTCTTTCCAATTTTCTTTTCTTCTCTCGATCTCATCTCTCTTTTTTTTCATCTTAGACGATCGCTCACTTTTTCCTGTTTATGAAGCATGCGTCTTAATTTTTTTTTGTGCGTTTTCAACTCTCTTTCTTTCTTTCACTCTGCATTTTGTTTCTCACATTAGAAAATAAAAGTAAAAAATCACAAAAGTAACGAAGAAAATATGCGTCTCTCTCATTGATTTAGGGAGAGTGCCATGCCATTTTTTTTCCTCGGATTTAAAGCGGTGGGTTGGTTGTCTGTCTCCCTTTATTTTATTTGCTTGCTTTGTCTACTGGCTAGGGGCTATGAGAACTTCACTCCCTACCTATATATATATAAATAAAAACCTCAGAGAATATTATTTAGATTGAAAATAGAAGGGATCACTTTGGTTACACTATCATATATACAACAAGTGCACAATTAAACGCTAATAAAAGTCGGCTTCTAGGCATTTTTTTGGTTTAATTCCCCTTTCTGTTTTATCTCCTTGTTTGCAGAGTCGCCATTATTGTTTTAGGCCCCCTTGAGACTACTTTATAAGTTCTATTATTTTTTTTTTCTACGGATTTAGTTCTGTTCACTACAAGAAAAAAGATTTTGGGTGAGAAACTTTTTTGTCACCAAAAGTGCTAATTTCGTCAGTTAATGTTTTGGGTGTCAAAACCGAGTTGTCACCTAAAAACCGTCAGCCAAAGTTTTAGGTGACGATTTTGACGTTCTGTCACTCAACACCGTTTGGACTTTTTACAACATCGTCCGGACGGTTTTGTGCAATAGTGATGTTGTCAGTTTGTGAGACCATGTCCCAGCATGATGTTGGCAGTCCTACTAATACGATATCTGTGGAAGAGCGTCACACGTTGAGCTAGTCAGGACTCATTGTGATAGAGCGTTGTAGGTTTCTTTACCCAACTTCGACAACATATCGATTGCGAAGCGGACTATTGGTGACCTAACATGGTTTCAGGCATGGGTCGTGCACCTGCAAAGGACGGGCATTACATCCATGGATATGGTTAGGGATTTCTACTCTATTCTCCTCACAGTCTTTGATCTTGAGGCTAACATTTGGGATTGTCATAGTCTGAATCTGAATTTTGTGATTAAACGATGTCACTTTAGTGAATCTGAATTTTGTATAGTGAATCTGTTTAGTGAATTTTGTTTAGTCACTTTAATGATATGTTTATCATAATAGCTTAGTTTTTGAATAAAACTTTATTATGGCTTCACTTTTAAGTTTAAGCCCTGGTGCTCTTTGTTACCATGGGCTATACTTTAGTTTCTATTTTCCGAATATTTGTTGATGTCTTTTTATTTACGTTTCAGTTTGTTCATTCTTGAAATAAGATGTGATATACTTTAGTTTCTATCTTACATCGAGTGGAAAAATTGGATGATTTTAAGAGCTACAAGCTCAATGCAGGTAATTTTCTCATTCATATTATTTGTTGAATTCAATTGTTTTAGTTTCAATAATTTAATGAAGTTATGAACTCAAGAAGTGACAATTGATAATAAATTTATTTTGTCTTTATTGTTCGAAAAAATTATTGGAAGATCCATTGGCAATTCTTCCTGAAGAATGCTTATGAATGTAGAGCATGACATTGGAATAGTGATTTGAGCAACAAAGAATAAAGAACAAGGTATGTCACGCCCCGAACGCTAGCTTGACGAGGCTAATGACAGCCGCGAGCATTCCCGACAAGGAATGCTCAAGCGTACTTACTAAATTCTTGCAGCGGGATATCATAATACCTAATTTTTTTTATAACTTGCGTCTAACACACATACGAAACATTAGAACATGCTCCTCAAATGATAACTTGAAGTAGTTATAACATGGTCTCAAAATATCAATCGGTTAAACACTTTAAACTTTACTAGGCCGAATAACCCTTGACCACCACACAACGGAGGCTCATGCCGGCTCTTCCAAAAATTTACATCTAACCCTTTAATGAAACAACAAAAAGAGAAGAGGACATTCCCGTCGGTCCCTCTTCTAGATTTCCCCACCTGAAGTGTTATCTGGAAGGATACAATTTAAAACTGTGAGTCGAAAGACTCAGTAAGGAATTAAAGTTAAAACAAGGACTTGAAATCATGATTTGGAAATGTGAACTTGAAATCATAAGCATGCACTTGAACTTTAAATAATAAGCATGTAAACATAATGAAATTCATGGATGACCATGAATTTTGATGCACGTGTATGCCTCATGATTGCATATGTAAATGCACTTGCTCTTGAAAACATCACTTATACTTGTAAACTCTTGCTTTTGGAAAATCATTCCAATTCTTATCTTGTGGGCTACTTGCTCTCTATTTACCCCTGACATCAGGGTTGTGCGTCCCCGTTGGAAATGTCCCCTATTTCCCTTGGGGACCTTACATTTGGTCGAGCTAGCACACCTTCTCGTATTCGTCCTTCAGTGGCTAGACACGACCCTTGGAGGTTCACACCTTCTTCCAAGCATCCTTCAGTGTGATTGCACATACCTCATGGGCTACCCATCCTTCTTGCAAGCATCCTTCGGTATGGGTGCCCTAGGTGACATCCACCCTTCAAGTAAACGTCTTTCTGTATGGATGCACCTTCTTAACTTGGTACGGTACCGACCGATTTAGCTCATTAACTTAACTTATCATAAAGTAGCATAAAATGGTACTTTCATTTGCATAAAAATTCTTTTTCTTTCTCATGAGAAAAATGAATGCAAATGCTCATGGTGTGCTCATGTCATGCTTGATGATGAGAAATCTTAAATTCTTCTCATACTTTCATTCGCACAAAACTTTCGTTTTCATGCAAATGCTTATGTCATGTCGTAATAAATCATTTGAATTCATATTGTGCATCATTCCAATTTTTCAAAAGCGTAAGTTTCCACTTATAATTTTCACTTACCTTTGTTCCCGCTTGAACTGCACTTTGCCTACAATTGGGTCATACAAGTGTTATTCAAAGGTTCACTAGACGTATAGAGTAGTCATTCAATAACTCATACTTCATCATACAAAAACATCCATATTCATTGAATTCTAAATGGTGATCTTACAATACAAGGTATTTTCTTAAGTGAAAAACCTAGTAGGGTTTCCTAATAGTTCAAAAGGAAACTACAATTTTCAGGAAAATTTCGTGAAATTCAAAGGAAGCCGCTCGAGCGTCGGTTGAGCGCTCGTCGAGCGTTATGCCTCTGTATGAAAGTGTCAAGGGACGCTCGAGCGCACTATCGAGCATTAGTCAGGCGTAAACTCTCTGTGTGAAACAGTTTGAGTGACGCTCGAGAGCACTGTCGAGCGTCGGTCGAACGTGAACTTTCTGTACAAAAAATACCTGAAGGACGCTTGAGCACATATCGAGCGTCAGTCCATTCTTCAGACACAAATCACACATTACACTTCCAACACACACAAAATTTGCCTTAACATGCTGTCCTCTTATAACCTCATATTCCAAACTTCTATTTTACAACTATAAATCAAAACTTCCAACAAAACCATGATCCCATCTCCTCAAACAAATGCTATTGCATCTATTCCACTTCTTTTGGTCTTTTTATCAAACACCTAGGGTGTATCATTTGTTCTCTTGAACAACTTTCAGATCTGACCATATATCAAACACTTAAGGCTTGGTGGTTCTCAACAAGACTCATATGCATAAAACCTAATACATCAACCAATAGATTCGGCCATACATGCTCAAAATAGGTTTCAATCCTCTCTTAGGCCTTTTATCAAACACTTAGAGCACATAACCGATTTCTCTTGAACCCTCATTTCGGATCTAGCCATTTTTCCCCATGTTTTCATGTAAAATCTATACTTCCCTTAAACACTTGCAAGATCTACACTATCTTCAAAGAAAGCATGTAAAGATCTACACTAAACATCCATGAACACAAGGAGAAAACAACCTAGACAAACTACCATCAAAAGAAAACAAAAAGAAAAAGGGAGAGATGGGGTGGTGTTATACTCGGCCAGCAGAGGTTTTTCATAGAAAGACCGAATTTTTACCTTTGTCTTTCTCCTCTTTCTCCTTCTTCTTCTTCTTCTTCTTCCTTCTTCTTTCTTTCTCTTCTCTTGTTCGGGTGAGCTAGGGCAAAGCACAATGATTTTGTGCGGTGGAGAGAGGGGGTTGCCTTATACGTGAAAGGCATGGGGGAAGGGAAAAGGCAAAACTGCCCTTCCCCCTTCTTTCCTTTTTTCTCCTCCATTTCTCCCCTCTTTTCCTTTTCTGCCCCTCAAGAAAACTTATTTTCTTTTTCTGCCACTTCACAAAACTAACTCTAATATGTCTCCTCATTTTTGTTCCAAGGACTCACATATTGTTACACATATTTTCAAGGTTAAAGCCCTAATTAAATTCCTCCAAATATTGTAACTTAGAGACATATTCCACTAATTAAAACAATTAGGCTAATTAATCTCAATCACTCAATTGTAACAATTTCAAATAATATAACATTTAAATTCTAGCTTAAAACTCATAAAACTTTAGATTAATATAACCATACATACATTTCTCAATAATACATACTCAATTAAAGTAATACATACTTAAGAGGTCATAAGCATTAAATTGATAGAATTAAAATTGGGGTCTCACATGGTAAGTTGTTTAGCTTTGATTATTTTTATGTTATTTTTTATGTTATTTTTTATTTTATTTATGGTTAGTTTTGAAGTATTATAAATTATGGACTTTTGGGTTTTAGATTTGACGACGTTAACAAGTAATATTAGAATACTGCTTATTTATTTAGGCCTTACTCTATAGTAGATTCAGATACTAGATACTAGAAAAAATAACAATTTTGAATTGTATTTAAATAAAGATCAAAATTGATCTCCCCACGCCCAGACCACTTGAAATAAAAATAGCTCATGGCGTCTTGGGCTTGAAAAAAAAAACAAAGGAATATGGGCTAAAAATAACATGCTGAGGGCATCGTGGGCTTGAAATAAAGTAGCAGAAAGTATCTTAGGCTTAAAAAATAAATAACCCAAGGTGTCCTGGGCATAAAATTGCTCAAAATCATGCCCAGGGTATCTTGGGCTTGAAAAAATAATAACCCAGGGTGTGCTGGGTTCAAAATAACATGCCCTAGGTGTTATGGGCCCAAAAAATTATAGGCCATAACATTTTGAGCCTGAAAACCTTGAACGTTCTAGGCCTTAAAAAATGATTTTAAAGGACCAGGAAGCCCGATCCTGAGCAGAACCCGGTTTGCGGGTCCGGCTCGGGGTTCCATCCTATTCAGGGTCGGGGTCGGGGTGGGGCGAGAATTGTCTTCCAAAACCTTTCGAGTTCAGGGTTGGGGTTTGGGAAACCTCGCCCCGAACCCGATTTGCCCAGCCTTAATATATATTTGGGCAAATTTGATTGAGACGATCCTTGTGGTTTATTTTTCAAACATATGGGTTCCGTCCACCAAAAGTCAATCCATTAACAGAGATGAAATTTGGAAAAAGTTATTCAATCTCGACAATGGACATCGAACTCCAATCCCATGTTAGCCTTCTGTTAATCGGTTAATTTTTGCTGAAGGTGAGGACTGACGAATTCAACGTTAAGTAACTTAAAGACTCATTTATTAAAATTCAATATCTCGAAGACTATAACGGTAATTATAAAGCGTACAAATTCTACTAAAGCACAGAAGAGGACAATGTCATGTTTTACTTTCTTGATCCCTTAATGTAAACATTGATGTCCTCATCAACGTAGAGTTTATCTTATCCCGGACGCTTTCTCTCTCACCGTCCCGCGTCACCCCTTTAATTTCTCTTTGAGACAACAAAACAATCGTACCTGCTCCCACCCTTACCAAATGCGTTGGCATGCCAGTCCAGTTGGGAGAGATATTAGTACTCGGAGTTGCTGATCTCATGGA
Source organism: Myrica gale (assembly GCA_963930655.1). Lineage (NCBI taxonomy): Eukaryota > Viridiplantae > Streptophyta > Magnoliopsida > Fagales > Myricaceae > Myrica > Myrica gale. The sequence goes on from OZ005618.1 coordinate 12,013,972, forward strand.
GCCGGCACGGGCATATATATCTAAGCCGGGGATGACGAATAGACAATATACATATGCAGCATCGTCATCCACCTTTGTATTGCTTTGAGATGGAGTTTAGTCAACGTTCTTTATAAAACTGAATAATATACATATAGCTGTTGGGGGGTTTGCACGGCTCTCGATTTTTTTAGTTCATGAGTGCCAGAGAGATCCGTAAGAAGGCGAAGGCAGTATCTCTATTTTATTCAGTTTTATATATATATATATATATATATATATATATATATATATATATATCCTGATCATGATCTATTTCTTTCATCATCTATTCCTTTTTGTTTTTTCTGTCGTAAGCTGCATCAGCAAATACTTACATATTCAAATTATATATGAATTTCAAGGTTCTGTGACAAACCAGTGTACTTGATCAAACTTGGTACTATTTTTACGTGAATTACGCCTGAAGGCAAGCTCTTAAATCCCCATCGGATTTTGTTTAAGAATATCTGATCAATTATTGGGAGGCTTCTATCATGAGCTAGGGGTGTAAGTCCGGTCCGGCCTCCGCCGGATCTCCGGCTCCGGTTCCGGGAAGATGAGGTTCGTCCATTCCAGGAACTGGAACCGGTAGTAAATTTTGAGTTTTCCCGGAACCGGAGTTTTCCGCGGTTTAGCGAAAAAATCGGTTCCAGTTTTTTTATTTTTTATTTTCTGAAAAGTAAAACGACGTCGTTCTATTTTAAATAGAACTACGTCGTTCAGTAGTTATTGTTTGAAAAAAAAATATAATATCGCGGATCAAAACGTGTCGTTTTGATCTGCGATAAGAGAAAACCCTAAAGAGGCTATGTCTTCTCCGTCTCCGGGCCTCCGGCTCTCTCCCCCCCACCCTCTCCTCTCCTTCGCGAGCCCCTTCTGCCCTAAGTCGTCTTCGAGTCTCCAGCTCTCCTCCTCACAGTCAGTGAGTCACTCCCTCAGCTCTCTCTCTCTCTCTCTGTTCGTCGTGGTCATCTGTCCCTCAACTCTCTCTCTCTCTGCTCCAGCTCTCCTCCTCACAGTGCAGCGGTCTCTGAGCTACGGCGGGCGGCTAGTGCAACGGTCTCTGAGCTCGCTCTACTATGTATGTCTCTCTCTCTCTCTGTCGCCATCTCTCTGTGAACCTGTTGTGACGGTTGTGAATCTGTTGATTTTTCCCAATATGTTGTGAATTTGTTGTATTGTTGTGAATCTGTGAACCGGTTGTGACTTGTAAATCTTTGAATTGTTGAGAATTTGATTTTTGTGAACCTGTTGTGAATCTGTGAATCAGTGTGTCTATAGGGCACTGGGGTGAGGATTGGATGGATCTGTTGTGAATCTGTGAAGTGTGAATAAGCGTATACGGTCTTTGGGAAAATGATTGGATGCATGAGACATTTGAATGTAGGGAGAAAAGGGTCATAGCTTATGCAAGGCATAACTTCTGTGGATAGGTTTAAGCATGTGTTCGTTAAATGGGCCATAGAAATGGAGAATGTTGCCAACAACAGTGAGTCATTCATTTAGTTAGACAAAATTTATTTAGTTAACAAAATTGAAATTACACTTTTTCAGGGATTAAGGAATTTATACTGCCATAAGCTATGGGCAAAGACTTATGTGCAGCACTGTGATAGGGGATATTTGTGTCAGATTTTGCAACTCCTGAATATCTAATTTAAATTTTAGGGATCTCGTGCACATTAGGATAAATAGTTTTATTTTCTACGATCCCAATACCTGCAATACAAATTCCCCTTGCTTGAGATCATGAGCAGCAAGGACTCCAATGGCTTCAGTAATGAAGATAAAAAATAGCATTCCAGGTTTCTCGTTGAGCAAGAACTGTCCAAGGTCTCTGCTCGGAAAATGGACACTTACAAGCTTTTGCATGTCTCTCTCACCTCTCAAATCTATTCCTACTAGCTTTCGGACAGTGCTTCCTGCACCAACCGTCCCAGCAAGGACATTACACTGCATATTCTTCTGTGTATACTTCCCTTCCTTGAGGAAAGCAGCAGTAGATTTAACATATTGACCAGTGGCATCAATGGATGTGCACTCATGCCCCAGTAAAATTTCCCTTCCCTTGACGGGTTGATGATTAAGGCCTTCTAGGGCTTGTGCAGTATAAACATGGAAGTTAAGATCTTCCAGCTGCTTCAGCAGTGACGCAGTTAACTTGTACTGTAAGAAGTGTGCAACAGAGACTGGACTTGCAACTCTCTCGAAATCTGGTGTCAAGAAACAAGAAAATCACATAATGCATAATATTTTCTCTTTTCTAGTTGGTCACGTAGAATTTTTTTTTTTGGTTGTTATTGTCTTTGATATTTGGTTGTTCTTGTCTTAGCGGACTAAGCAGAATTCCGCTATTTGCTTCCGCTAAGTCCGCTAAGAGTCGGAAGCGGACTCTATTTTGGCCATCCGCTAGTTAGCGGACCGGATGTCGGAATGTCAAATTCCACTTCCGACTAGTCCGCTATTCAACCCTACATGAGCTCATGAAGATAATTATTTTGTTTTCCTTAATTGCGGAGGTTGGGGGGCGATGGCGCCCTCAACGAGTCCCTTGTCCCCCATTATACTATCCCTTGAATAAGGGCACCACTAGATATAACCCATCAAACAGAGTAATTATTATTTTTAGAAGATACCTAGATATAACTTCAATTAAATAAAAACAAACCAACTAGACACCAAAATATAAAATCATCATCCATAAAGATCATACTCATAACTATCATTTAATACAAACCAATGTTTAATTCTACTTGATTATAATAAAATTCTTACATAATAATTATCACCATAATTATCACAATCAAACCTAATATGTTTTCTTCTCCGTTCATCCTTATTCTACTCCTAGACCTGGTAATATTTTGCACATTATTGGTCATTGTGAGATCTATCTCTAGGTTATCTATAATGTATATTTAAAATGGTTGCGTGGTGAAACTCAATAAGCCAACAGGACATGCACTGGTGTGTGTGTGTAATGTGGCTTTTACAAATTATGAGGAAATCAATAAGTAATCATTTAACTATATGCACGCACCTTAAATTCAAGAAAACAACTTTGAAAAATTATATCATTTTAGGAGAACAAAATTATACTTCACATAATTTTATTTTCCCCACGGTAGACCATGTGTACACTGTTTCACCCTTAGAAACAGGGTTATTCGTTCTATTCATCCCTTTTGTCGAAATTTGTCCCTTTCACTCCTTTAGTCAGGACCTGTCTCATTCACCCCTTTTGTTGGGATATTTATTTACCTAGCCAGCTTACTCCGTGCTCAGGCTATTTCATATAATCACATTAAGCGGCATGGTACCAACTCTCTTGCATTTTTTGACAATTCAACTGTACTACCGGAGTCTAAACAATACTTTAATCACATCAAATATATATTTTTCATTTGTCAACATTGCTCAATCGAACATGTATTTGTACTTTCCATAAGTATTCCAAGTACTAATAAAACATAATGTCATGATTCATCTTTTTATGCTGGTAAAAATTTATGCAACATGTAACAAAGAATTCATAAAATCATTTTATTCTTTATGTCATGGAAAATAAATGCAAGAACAATATTTCTTATGGAGAAACTTGTGTTGAAATTCATACGGTTACTATTCACGTCATAAATACTATTCGCGTAATTATTCATAAGCCTAAGCTTCGGAAATATCAACCAAAACTTTGCACTAAAGCTAAACTTACAATTTTCTCTTCAGTCTTTCCAATTTTCTTTTCTTCTCTCAATGTCATCTCTCTTTTTTTTCATCTCAGATGATCACTCACTTTTTCCTGTTTATGAAGCATGCGTCTTAATTTTTTTGCATGTGTTTTCAACTCTTTTCTCTCTTTCACTCTGCATTTTGCTTCTCACGTTAGAAAATAAAAGTCAAAAGTAACAAAACAAATATGCATCTCTCTCCTTGATTTAGGGAGAGTGCCATGCCAATTTTTTTTCCTCGGAATTAAAGGGGTCGGATGGTTGTCTCGGTTTGTTTTGTTTGCTTTCTTTCTCTATAGGCTAGGGGGCTATGAGAACTTCACTCCCTACCTATATATATTCAAATACAAACCTCAGAGAATATTATTTAGATTGAAAATAGAAGGGATCACTGTGGTGACACTATCATCTATACAAAAAGTGTACAATTAAACGCTAATAAAAGTCGACTTTTAGGCATTTTTTTGGTTTAATTCCCCTTTCTGTTTTATCTCCTTGTTTGCAGAGTCGCCATTATTGTTTTAGGCCCCCTTGAGACTCTACTTTATAAGTTCTGTTATTATTTTTTTTCTACGGATTTAGTTCTGTTCACTACAAGAAAAAAGACTTTGGGTGTTTTTGTCACCCAAAGTGCTAATTTCGTCAGCTAATGTTTTGGGTGACAAAACCGAGTTGTCACCTGGTTTGTCACCTAACGCCTGTCAGCCAAAGTTTTGGGTGAAGATTTTGAGGTTCTGTCGCTCAACACCGTTTGGACGTTTTACAACACCGTCCGGACGGATTTGTACAATAGTGATAAAATTGAAAATCATCATGCCCAGTACAATCCATCCGTTCGCATGAGCTGTACGAACGTACTCTCCATACGTTCGTAGAGTTCATGCGAACCGTTCATCCAAACTGACGTAATGGATTTCGTCATGTAAAATCCCTGCGCGTGTATATACAACATCGTCCAAACATCCATACATCACGGCCGAACGATTTCGTAAAGACGTACACACCGTTGTCTCATTTATGACGAAATACATATTTTTCATCCTCAAAATTCGTTCAAACTATGACGTATAATGTTCGGACTCTTCTTCAAATGTTCGAGCTATGACGTATAACGTTCGATCGTAGCGTTGTATAATGTGCACGTTTACTTAATAAAGGATTGTGTGCACGCGAAAATATTAGTGCAGACGACAGAATTTAACGTGATTTGTGCGGACGGATAATTGTGCGTACACACGTTATCAACGCCAAATTACCGTTCAGAGGACATTTGATAACGTTTAAATAGTTTTCTTTGTATTTGAATTAATTTAATTAAAATTTTAAAAATAATATAAATAGAAAGATATTCAATGCTCATAATATAATAAAATATCTACAAATATTCAATTGTTATTAAAAGTATATAAAATACGTAATCGATAAGTACTAACGAAGTAGTACAAATATATAAATCTACCCAAATTTTCGTTAGGGTGTCGAACAAGATTTGCATCTATCTGATTTGCTCCACCAGCTTCTCAGGCATCTGCTCCGCTATTAGTTGCATCCTACATTCTTGTTGTTCCATCAGGCTCCTTTGCTGCTCCTCCATCATTTTTCGGTGTGCTTCGTCTTTTTTCCGTTGTTGCTCCTCCATCATCTGCAGATGCTCTCACATTGTCTGCTCCATATTTGACCGCTTGACGAGAAGCGCTTCATATTCCAATTGTATAGGCCTCGTCTCCTCAATCTGTAATCTGGCCTCCTCCAACCTTCGGGATAAATCAACAAACGATGTTGATGAAGATGATCTAACAGACAATACTAAACGGCCCAAACCTCACACATAACCTGCTTTCATCCCCAACACCTCAGTGAAGATCTCCACTTCGGTGTATGACTTTCCCTCTGACTCGTGCTGCAATTGTAGCGCCTATATTTTTTCCAACAAAATTAGAAAAGAAGATAAAAGCTAGCACATATGAATCACAAATGCACGCGAATGCATCATTAAATCTAACGTTACAACTTACAAAATTTTCCAGTGCATCTTCTGATGTCTACATGCAATCCTTATTAGTATACGTCTTTTTATAAAGCAACGCATAACTAATCTCATATGATTCTGGATTTTTCTGTACACCAAAAGAAATATAAAATGTGCATATTAAAATATCTAAGTCATTTATTTAAATAATAAATAATAAAAATTTAAATTTATTACTTACTAACAACTCTCTCGCGCATTGGAAAGAGGTCGCTCCAGATGTGCGTAAAATCTTTGGCTTAGCTCTATTTTCCTTGTTTGGTGCACTCCTCCTCTGCATTTGTATATTTATAGTTGTTACCACAATTAATAATTAAATAAAATAAACGTTCAGGATAGAATAAAAATGTTTAACCTAAAATTCCTCGCTCGCAAATAAATCACAAACACGAGAGCATTCTTCCTTGTTCATATCGGGATACAGGTGCTCTAATGCCTCTAATTTGAAATTGAACACTGAGTAATACTGGAACATTGTTTTTATGTGCGTCATGTACATTGTGGTCATCGAAGACGTCACAGTGATGCAATCCTCAGCTCGGTCATAATCTAGTTGGAAGTCATCCTTAACATATATAACAGTTAGAAACGCAAAAAAGTTTCAACAATTAAAATTTAATAAATTATACTTACCAAAACTCGATTCATCAGATAAGATTTAACCCTCTCCGGGACCTCATTCCAGTTACTCATCTCAAATGGGACATGTTGTCAAACAAGAGCACCAATATGACTCGAGAGCATTGAGGATGCCTAATCATCACCGACCGTACGTCCATCAGGGATATGGACAGTCAGCTTTCCTCCAGTGCGAGCCTTGAGTAAGGCAATCTCATGAGTACTACTAATCAACGCATAACTAATCTCACCAGATTCTGGATTTTCTGATTCCGGATGTCGCTACAAATGAAGAATAATAAATTTAAATTTCAGTTAAGCATAGAAATTTAAAAGTCATAAAATCCAGTCGCTACTACTTTTTGTGCCTGCTAGACTGGCTATGGTAGGGGACGATAATTTGTTCTTATCCCTAAGTGAAGGACCGGACACTACTAGTGTACCGGGACTACTCTCAGCTCGAACTGATGAATCAGATCGAAGACGTTTCCCTCCCGCTGGCATGACGTCGTTCTGTGACCAAATAAATCAATATTGGAGAAAAAAAACACAATGACACATGTTACTCAAATTGAATATAATTTAGAAACGCAAAGTAAATTGAAACGATAAAGTTTCTTTAGTTCTCAGAGTCATATTCTTCAGAATGACTATAATCTTCACTGAACGATTCCGAGGAATCATCGGTTCATTCTACTTCACGATGTTCTAGACCGCTCTTATTGGTTACCGGCACATAAGCCTCGATGTCATTTCTAGTCAACGAGATAATGTCAAAGGAGCTAAAGTCCACAAAAGTTCAATAGACTCATTATCTTGGTATACTTCACAGTTTGACGGTCTTTCTCCATCTTCACTAGCTTCCTCCTCAATATGTGGAATATCATACATGTTTCTAGGGGTAATCTTTTGAACAATCTTCCAGTGACCGCCCAACTTCATATCATCGATATAAAACACTTGATTCCCCTGAGAAGCTAGCATGAACGGGTCGTCTTTGTACCACTTTCGGGATGTGATAATACTAACAAACCGACAACTTTTATCAACACCTAAGTTTTGAGTACTGAAGTCAAACCAGTCTCATTTTACTAAATAAACTAAATTCCACTGTAAATAACGCAACGCGTAAATATCCACGATCTAACAGTAAAAATCAACATCTTCCCCATCTTGGTCCCCTGAAACAACCACAACATTATTATGAGTGTTACAAAACTGTTCACGAAAGATAATGTGAAACCTAACTTCATTCACTACACACCTAGAGTAATAAACGGCCCACTGATCTAGATCGGATACTAATGCATACAAATCATCCAACATCGAACCCAAATTTTCATTGCGCATAGTTTGAACCTAACCTAAAACAGTAAACACGTCTTAACTTTGACTCTAAAAAAATGATTACTTTAAATTAAACATATAATAGGAAAAAAATTAAATAAATACAAAATTTATAAACCATAATGGAAATTCTTCTTCGTGCCTCATATCAACATTTATTGGTGATTCCCTCCTCATCTCTTCCAAATGCTCGCTATAAAGAAATAAAATATTTTATAATATATTAAAATATAATGAACTGATAAGTGTTTAGGTGAGCAAATATTCTTATAAGTGCTTACTCTATATGTTCGTTGATTTCTGAACAGTTGTTAAGTATGCACCGCTGTGCTTTTGTAAATTTCTTGATATTCAAATCTTGACCCCTACCAGCTCCCAGCGGTCGAACACTTTGAGTAAACACAGAAAAACAACAACTTCTCATCCATGTCGGCATAATTCCGGTCTTTTCTATTAAATCTGGTCTCAACCGTACCAAGATACATGAAACAAAAAGTTAAACATTCATTTAAAACATAATTCTCTTCTAGGGAGCCTTCACACCGTGCCCTGTTCTTAACGAAATGCTTCATCTTTCCGATATACCTCTCAATTGGATACATCCACCGAAATGAACTGGACCCCCAAGTTTCACCTCTCGAGGTAAATGAACAGCTAAATGAAACATAATAGTAAAAAATGATGGAGGGAATATATGTTTCAACTTGCAAACAATCATTCTGATGTCCTTCTCTAACTGGTCCACAACGTCTAAAAGTATTGTTCTTGACCACAAGTCTATGAAGAAAAAGTTCAACTAAGTCAGCGATGTACATACTTCTTTTCTTAACAACTTGTGTATCATTGCCGGTTACAGTGGCTGCAACAAGAGTTGTGAGTCGTGACTCTTCACACCAATTATTTTCTGTTCATTTATATTCACGCACCTAAATATGTTAAAGGCGTCCATCCGGAAACTTGACACCCTTCAGCCAATCACAACACTTCTTATGTTCATCCTTCGTTATAGTAAATAATGCTTGAGGCATCACCTCTTGTTGACCCCGAACTTGCCAATGCAAGTCCTTTTTAACGGCCATTAATGCCAAGTCCCGCCGACCACTAGAATTGTCCTTCGTCTTACCATCAACATTCTTCATCGTATAACTGTGGGCATACTATCAGACGTCCGAACGTACAACAGATAATTAAACTATTTAAATTTAAAATAAATAACGTCCAGGCATCTTTCATATAGAGTTCGAACAACATAAAGACGACAACGTATACCACTGAATGAATTCGACATAAGTCCGAACGACTTAAGAAATCGTCAGGATGACTCAAGAAAGAGTATGGATGCTTTCGGGAGGACGAACGAATTAACTCAGCCATGGCAGCGTGCCTACACCTCCCCACATGCCTAAAAATACAACCAAAACACAAACCAATCCACTTAAAATAATCATAACACATTACACATTCAATTTCTATGTAAAAATCAATAAAAAAAAGACAATGTACTATGAAAAAATGGAATTCAAATTCTTTACTTAAAACTATAAAAAATAAAAATTTTACTATTAAAATCTTGTTAAAAGTAAGTAAAACATACCTGGATGTGATTAGATCCTCGAAAGATTGATATTAGGTGAAAATTTGAGAAGAAAAAACTTGAGTTTTGAGAGATTTTTGAAAATGTTGAACTGTTCGACTTTTGAGAATACATCTCCTGCACACGTGACACAATATATGTATTGCATAATAAATGCAAAAATTTAAACCGTTTAAAACGGTTCGGCACAATAAACATGTCTAGATGACTTATCACGTCATGTGAATGGAGTCCCTACTAGTTGGCGCGACGTGGAAAAGCACGTTTGGCTGAATAAACCATTTTGACGGTGACAACCGTTTTGAAAATGGGTTAGGACGGTGACAGCCGTTTTGAAGTTTCGTATAATGTAAACGCGTGTACGCCATGCGACGGTTTTCCAACGCCTACCTCATTTACTCTCAAGTGCGATAGGGGAGTCCGAACTCTCATGGACATCATTCGAAGGGCTTGTAGATTTATTTCGCATGTTAAATTCACTAGATTTACTTTACTTCACACATCTTAATTTATTTGAATGATTTATTTTTCGTACTAAATATATTTCACTTAATTTAATTAAATTTAATTATTTAATTTATTTCATTCAATTTAACACTATGTAATTTGGCTCAAATTTTTAACGTAATTTATTTATTTTAAATATATAAAAAATATATACTTAACCATACCTTTATATTAAATATCCGTTATAACTAATCACCAATTTAATTGTAATTGCAAGCTAATTACATTAACCGTTACAATCTAATTAAACTAACCGTTCCGTTAACGCATCACTTGTACTACTCACCCATTTGATTTTACTAATTATCCGTTTAATTGTAATAAATTTAATCTAGTGAAAAAATAAAATTAATATCAAATATCAAATATAACAGATACCGAACAAAAAACATAATCTTAATGTCTAGTCCAAATCACGAGCTACCTCTAGCTCGTCCATATCTTGTCCAAGGGAATCACGAACATGCATCAAATGCTTCTCCATATTATCCACCAGTCTGACGAGTATCTGCAGCTGTATAGAACAGTATGGATAGACTGGGACAACCGAGACAATTGTTCTCTCACAGAGAACAGTTCCATCCGCATAATATTCAGCTCTTTCGTCAGAGCCCTTTTTCTTAGAGGAAGTTTGGTCTCCAGACCGGTCAAGCGGTATTGGAGCTCAATGCACAACGAATGCGTCAACTCCACTATCATCCGAATACTCTTCTTTAACTCCGCTAAAAAGGCGTCTGCCCAAGTTGGTCGTTCTGTTTGTCTCCGACATTAGTGATACTTCTCCCAGAACGTTCTATGTTCAACCTAGCAAAAACCGTTCGAACATAACTACAAACCGTTCACACGAACATCAAACTGCATCATTTAAATTAAAGTCCGGACGAAGTAGAAAATGTCCAGACATTTTAAAAAACATCCGGACGGTTCAAAAACACGTCCAAACGGGTTTTATATGAAAATAAACAAAATAGCGTAATTTGAGGGATGCAAACAACACAACAAACTAAACAGTGGACAATATTGAATTGAAATGCATGAAATTAAGAAGCACATTCATGAAGAAAATTTTACCTGAAGTTCTTTTAGAGATCTCGAACGGGTAGTAAATACGTTTGGGAGAAAAGTTTGAGAGAAGAGAGTCAGTTTGTGATTTTGACAAAGTCTGGTTGGTTTAATGTGTTCAGGAAGCGTCCGAACATATTTCATTTGCGCTTGGACGCTTCTCAGCGGTTATATTCACAAGTGGTCCAATCAAATTTAACGTCATAAAATATGCCTGATTAGAAAAGGTTATAGAACTTATACTGTGCGGACGATATTTCGTGGTCTGAACGGTTTTGATGTCACGTGTCTGAAGTTTTTGCAACGTGGAACAACACGATTCGCGGAAGAAGCGTTCATACCTGTGCAGACCTTTTTCGTACCATCCGGACATGGTTATTTTGTCCGTTGGAACGATGTTGATAACGTTCGAACTGGATCGAGTGTTCATGAAGATTTTTTAATTTGTCACTATATGCTGACGATTATTATTCGTTAGGTAATGTCCGTGCGGACGTTGTATTAAAAGAGTCCGGACGGTATTCTAAAAATTGTGACTATTCTAATTGTTACGACGATTTGAAATTTATCATCCTGCAGAGAGTCCGAATGGTATGCTTACACGTCCATACGAGATTTAGATTTTATGACTATTTTTTTCGTCACTCATTCGCGATGGGTGTATGTCGTCACAATAGAGATATGTCCGAACATGGTTTTGACAGGTCCGGACTGTTTTGGCGTTCCTGGATGGTTTTGGGTGACGAAATTAATATTTTGTCAGTGAAAGTTCACTTTAGGTGACAAAATTTGGTTTGACACCCAAAATTTTGTTACCTAAAGCTATATTTCTTGTAGTGGTTAAACTCATGTTCTTATTTGGTTTGAATGATGTATCTTTGCTAAGAAGAAAAAAGAAAAAAACGTTAATAAAAGTCGGAGAATCCTTCGGCCGGGCAGATGTTTAGTGCACATAGATGAGACATATTAGATGATAGACTATAAGAATAACCAAGCTAAATATCCTAGCAGGCGAAAAAAGTCTACAAAGCATAAAGCCGACCAAAGGAGATCGCACCTAATTAAAGACCAAATGGATATGTTCGTGTTGGGCAAAAATGTAAGATTTTAGAGAAGTTGTGAATATTTATGTTGAATGGTATTTTATAGGTGTTTGTGTAAAGTGGAGAGAGAAATTATTTAATGTAATTATTTAATAAAAAAGTATTGGAGTTATGTGAAAAAATAAAGAGAGAAAATTTGTGTTAAATAAAAGAGTAAAATTTTGTTGGATATTGTGTAAAATGTATTGGTGTTTGTGTTTGAATTCTTAAGATGTTCGGTGGTAGTTTTGTGATTGTATTTGAATCCAGAAAAAAAAGTTAAAAACGAACATAACCGAGAAAACCATGCATGGTACATACTTAATTCCAGTAGTTCTTTATATATATATATATATATATAGAGAGAGAGAGAGAGGGGGAGACGAACGCCCCCATATAGCCCTAGATGTATATGTAGATCAAAGTAGAACACCCCACATGCGTATATCCCTATACGTTCGTTCTATGTTTGAACACGTGCATTTGGGTACAGTTTGTCGGAAGCTTGATCAAGTTGACTTTCTCGGCTAATGACCTCCGGACAAGTCATATATACCAGCAACGTAATTGGGTCCAATTCGTTCTGAAATAAGTCATTGGAGGCCTTTCATCCTCTCTCTCTCCAAACTGCAGATTCCTGGCCTTTCCAGGTTATTCAACAAGACGGTATTCTCATTCCGGTAACTCATGAAATCTTGACAGATCCAAGCTCAATTGAGGGTCGGCATACTTTTGGAAAAGCACCAGCATGGGTCATAGTAACTCAAGATTCTTAAGGTCTTTCTCTCCCCCTCTTTCTGATACGGCTTTTTATAGAAAACGATCAGTTTGATTCCCTATGATATGTACAAATATAGCAATTACTTTTGTCCAATCTTACAATCACTTACTTCTGTTATTCAGAGTTCATGATCATGAAGCCGCAGATCTACCCATCAATAACCATTTAGATGGGTCCGAAACAAGGTCAGCTATTCCAAGCTCCAAGAAGGGCAGCGGAGTTTCTAACCATACCAGAAAAGGTTTGAAAGCTAAAGTACTGCGAAGAGTATTTTCTGAGGACTATGAGAAGGAGAAGAGTAAGATACTGGATCCTCGAGGAGAAGTCATTAGCCATTGGAGCAAGATTTTTTTAGTGGCATGCCTTGTTTCTTTGTTCGTGGATCCTTTGTTTTTGTATATGCCGACAGTCAGCGCGGAATTATGCGTACGAGACGGAATGACTCTGAAAGTTATCCTCACAATCATCAGATCGGTGGCCGACGTCTTTTATGTAATTCAGATCTTTGTTCGATTTCACACGGCATACATAGCACCTTCTTCTCGTGTACTGGGAAGAGGAGAGCTTATCATCGAACCTTCAAAGATTGCTTTGAGGTACCTTCGAGGAGGCTTTTGGATAGATCTCATCGCTGCCCTGCCCATTCCTCAGGTATGCCCCCAAAGAAGTCTTCTTTTGTATGTTCTGGCCTTTTCGCCGCTCAAGAAACTTTTCTTTTCTTCTTTACCTAGTCTTTGGCACAATTTGATGCGTTACACATTGGCGTTTTGAACTTTTCCTTCGAACAAAACTATCAGGTGTTAACTTGGGTGATTATACCCGAGCTTAGTGGTGCCGTTGTGACAACCAAAACGAATGCAATGTGGTATATCACGCTGATCCAGTACATCCCAAGAGTGATTCTTATTTATCCTCTCTCGTCGTATATATTTGATGCAACGGGCATTATTAAAGAGACAGCATGGTCTGGAGCCGCTTACAACCTTATGCTTTACCTGTTGGCGAGCCATGTGAGTAGAACGAAACAAATTCTTCTTTTTAGGTTGCCTCTGGAACTTTTGAGACTTGGGAATTTGGATTTGATGGTTAGAGATGCTAGCTGTTGTACAGAACGAGACAAATTAAGCTCTTTCGATTACTAATCCCAATTGAACAGACAACCAACTAACACAAAGCTAATATAAAAATATTATTCCCATTTGGAGGAAGGCAGTACTGGGGGATCGATTCCCTGATCACCTGCGGCCTTCATGTCCTTCCTACCTTCTACTTGTTAGGTAACTAGGAAAAAACTAATATAAAACTACGGCCTTAAAAAGTTTTGTAATGGACTAAAGTAAAAACTAGCAGTACTAGAATAGTCTATTTTGATTTGATTTGGAAATAATAGAGGATCCTCTCGATGAAAAAGGAGTCAAATTAAAGAAAGACGAGTTCAGGAGCAAGAAGAATGATTACTTTGAGGGAATTGGGAGTGGAAATGCCTCCTATCTAGTGATCGCAATTACATTTTACTGAATTCTTCTTGATAAGCTAATAATTCCTTCCTGTATGCCTTGTAAATTGAATGAGTTGATTCCAAACTCATTGTTCCATTCCTTTCTTTTTTTTATTGGCAAAAGATTTCAGCAGCTTGGTTTTACTTTCAAGTAGTTGGGCGACAAGAGGCATGCTGGAGAAGTGCATGCAGTCTTGAACAACCATTAAATTGTCAAAATGAATACTTCGATTGTGGCAAGGTTGATGACCCTCTTAGGGTCAACTGGTTCAAGTCAACAAATGTCTCAAATCTTTGCGTTCCATCTAGTAACTTTTATCAGTACGGTATATATCAATATACAGCCACAGAAGGTGTTATAACCACAGCATTCCTGAACAAGTACTTTTACTGCCTCTGGTGGGGTTTACAGACATTGAGGTATGATACTACATATTCAACTTTATCACTTGGTTCAGTTGTGAAAAGAAGGCTAGGAATCAGATGTCTTAACTGTTACACTTATTGTACAATTAAATCTCCATTATAATGTTCTTTGTTCTATTTTCTCACCGGCCAAATTGATTTGACAGAACTTACAAGATGGAAGGTCCATGTGATCTTACTTATTTTTCAATGAAATTGAGCAATCAACTGCTCTATAGGAAAATCCCCTTTTTATTTGTAGGCTAGGAATCCATCAGCGATTTTACTCTAACCAAGAGATCGATTTACGCAGTTCTGTAGGACAAAATCTTGCTACGAGTACTTATGTTGGAGAAATACTTTTCACTATCATCGTATCCACCCATGGACTTGTACTGTTTGCCCTCCTCATTGGAAATATGCAAGTAAGTCCCCACGATAATGCCTTTAAACCTCTTCTCTTACGAAACTCCAAGGAAATGGTGGAGAAAAATGGCCTAATATTCATGAATTGTGTACAAGTTTCAACATAAATGACTACTTATTTGTACGGCCACCAGAAATACCTCCAATCAACATCTCGGCGAGTAGAAGATTGGCGGATCAAGAGAACTGATACAGAACAGTGGATGCATCATAGGCACTTGCCACTCGAACTAAGGAAATCTGTTCGGCAATATGATCATTTTAAGTGGTTGGCTACTCGAGGGGTTGATGAAGAAGCTATTTTGAAGGGCCTTCCTCCAGATCTGCGGAGACAGATCAAGCGCCACCTATGCCTTTCTTTGGTTCGACGAGTAAGTTGTTTGTATAATGCATTTTCTCATAAAATTAATTAATCTCAGTTAAAATGGCCAAACATTCTTGCATCTAAAGATTAAGCTAGATACAACACAAGTGGTTCATTTCTCATCCCATGTTGTGCTCAATAAATCAAAGAAAATCATGTATAGTAGTGTATGCACCCTATTGATTATAATCGACAATTTGAAGATGAGTTGTCACGAAATTAATAATTAGGGATGCAAAGTATCAATAACCTCAAACCAAGACTAGAAGTCAAAAACCAAACACTACATAAGGTAATGTTTAATGAACCATTCTTACCAGGAAACATATTCCAAGGTTGGACGACAGTTTATCATTACATAACTAGAGAGCTATATATACACACACACACACACACACACACACATATCTAGATATAAATTGCTGGGAATAATTGGTCTAATTTTGCATCATAATTATAATTATATACAATTGAGAACTCATGTTCACTCCCATCTACATGATACAATTTGACAGGTCCCCTTGTTCAACGACATGGACGAAACAACAGTAGACGCAATCTGTGAGAGACTTAAACCCACACTATGCACAAAAAGCATGTTTATTGTGCGCGAAGGTGACCCTGTCACTCAGATGCTCTTCATAATTAGAGGCCGCCTTGAATCGTACACCACTAATGGTGGTCGTTCTGGGTTCTTCAACTCATGCCAGATAGGCCCAAGTGACTTCTGTGGTGAAGAGTTGCTGACATGGACCTTAAACCCGAGTCCAGATGTCCTCCTCCCATTGTCCACACGAACAGTCAAGTCAATAACGGAGGTGGAGGCATTTGCTCTTGTAGCAGAGGACCTGAAATTTGTGGCATCACAGTTCCGGAAACTGCACAGTAAACAACTTCGACACACGCTTAGGTTTTACTCACACCAGTGGCGAACATGGGCTGCATGTTTCATACAGGCAGCTTGGCGTAGGCATAGAAAGTTGAAGAAAACGGCTGACAGAGCTGGTGATCATAATCAAGGACCCCCAAAAGATTCATTTTGGTCGAGGTATGCTGAAACGCTTATAAGGAGGATGGGCGTTAGCAACTCTGGTAGATTAAATTCGAGTACTGTCGCCAGCTCGCTGCAAAAACCACTAGAGCCTGATTTTGATTAAGCCGAGTATATTAATACAAGCACTAACGTAGGCTTCAAATAAGTTAAGTTGCATGTCTATACTGCATGAATGTTGCATATTTTCTTTTCTGTTCTTTTTCCTTTATTGTAAGGTGAATTTATTCAAGCAGTACTACATGGTCATTTAGTCGAACAGTGTAGCTACAGGAATCCAGTTATGCTCTTTAGTGGTGAGAATTTTTATAGCTGAAGAGCTGGTTTTCGTCGCTGATGATTTTTAACGACAAAAATTTTCGTCGATGTATCTCTCCATCACGGATGCTCATCAGCGTCTAAATATCAGCAACCAATGCTAAAAACACCTTCAGTGACGAAAAAACATTCGTCACTGAAGTTTTTTTTTATAATAAAATCTTCATCATCGAATTTTTTCGTCATTGATAATAAGTTTTTTTTGCCACAAATTTGAATTTTTTGTCACTAAAAATATTGTTCGAACTAAACATTACTGTTTGAACAAGAAAGTATTGTTTGAACTACTTCAGCCTTCAAACCAAAACGTCGCAATTTCTCTAGTTTTGCTAGACATCATTGGCCTAATTCTGTTCGAACATATGTTTCGTTCTTTTTTTTTTCTTTTTCTACGTAACATGGAACAAACATTACATCCGCACATTTCCACCTGCAATGCTGTCCCAAAGAATCAAACTGGGAGGAATGTCCCTAACATTAATATCCCCCTGTATCCCAATAGAACTTCCCCAGTGAGCCAACTTATGTGCTTTAGCATTGCCTTCCCGCGGAATCCAGATAAGTCGCCATTGATTATACTGAAGCAGCATACGACATAATGCCCACACCTCCCCTTCAATTAACCAATCAGGTCTAGAGTCTAAAGGATTTGATTAACCAGAGTAAGGGAATCACCTTCCAATATGACCTTTGCATCAGCATAGACTTCTGCTAGCGAGAACGCTAGTCTTGCTGCGCGCACGATGTAAGAAAAGAAAAGAGCAGGGTTCGGCTAAGAGAGAAGAAAGTGGAGGGCAGCTTTTGTGAATTGCTTTTGTATTGAATCAATTACGAAGAGACGCAGCTCTGTACAGTATATATCGAACCAATAAAGAATCATCTAACTAACTTTATAACTAACTCTGTAAAGACTAAAAAGGCCCTCTATCGAATATCTAAATGACATGTACATTGGTGTAAAAGGGATGCTGATGTAGCAGCTGATTGGGAGAGTGCTGACTTGGAATGTTCATTCTGTAATACGCCCCCACAAGCTGGAGAATAGATGTTTGCTATTCCCAGCTTGACAAGATGAGAGAAGAAAATAGAAGAAGGAAGAGCCTTAGTAAACAAGTCAGCAAGCTGTGAACCAGTAGGGACATGAGCAGTGCGAATGAGACCAGCTTGGAGTTGATCACGAACAAGATGACAATCCAACTCGATGTGTTTCGTTCGTTCGTGAAAAACGGGGTTAGCAGCGATGTGTAATGCAGCCTTATTATCACAGAAAAGATCAGCTGGCAAAGAAGGAGAAATACCGAGATCATGCAGGAGAAAACGCAGCCATGTAAGCTCTGAACATGTGCTGGCCATGGCACGATATTCCGCTTCAGAAGACGACCTAGAAACAATACTTTGCTTCTTGGAACGCCAAGAAACAAAAGAGCTCCCAAGGAAGATAGAGTAACCAGTAACAGATCGTCTCGAATCAGGACATGTGGCCCAATCCGAGTCACAATATGCACGTAAATGGAGGGTGGAAGAAGCAAGGAAGAGTAAACCCTGTTCAGGGGCACCCTTCAGGTAACGCAGAACTTTATTTTCAGCAAGAAGATGTGTATCAGTTGGACAACTCATGAACTGACTTAGATTGTGCACAGCAAAACTTAGGTCAGGTCGAGTGATAGTAAGATATAGCAGACGTCCAATTAATCTTCGATAGATAGCTGCATCAGCAAGAGGAGTACCCGAAGACTTGCTAAGATGGAGATTTTGATCCATAGGTATTTTGATAGGACGTGTACCAAGAGCCCCTGCATCTGCAAGAATATCAAGAGCATATTTCCTCTGACAGATATGAATTCCTTGGTGAGAACGAGCTACCTCAAGACCCAGGAAGTATTTAAGCTCACCAAGAGATTTGATTTTGAATTGATCACTGAGAAAGGTTTGAGAAAGGTCTCAAGGGAAGTAATGGGATCCAAATGGGAGCTTGCAACAATGATGTCATCCACATAAACTAAGAGGGAAGTGAAAGAGGTACCCGTGACATAAGTGAAGAGGCTATAATCAGATTTGGATTGAGTGAAACCAAATTGAAGAAGAGCAGAGGAGAACCGAGAGTACCATTGCCTTGAAGCTTGCTTAAGGCCATATAAACTTTTGATTAATCGACAAACTTGATGAGGCTGCCCTTAAGAATAACCAGGAGGACGTTTCATGTAAACTTCCTCATCCAAATGTCCATGAAGAAATGCATTTTGAACATCAAATTGTCGAAGATACCATCCTTTCACAGCAGCTATAGCAAGAAGACACCGAACTGTAACCAATTTGGCAACGGGAGAGAAGGTCTCGTGATAGTCAACTCCCTCTTGTTGAGTGTATCCTTTTGCTACAAGACGGGCCTTGTAACGTTCTATGCTCCCATCAGCATGATATTTGATTTTATAGACCCACTTACAGCCTATGGCTTCTTTCCCTGCTGGAAGGTCAGTAAGTGTCCATGTTTCATTGAGTTCAAGTGCAGTGAGTTCAGAACTCATGGCCTCACGCTAGTGGGAGAATTTTACAGCTTCGTGATAATAAAGAGGTTCAATATTGGAGGAAACAGAGGTACTAAAAGCTTTGAAATTAGCAGAAAGTTTGTGATAAGAAAGTGTTTGAGATAAGGGAAAAGAAGTACCTGATTGTATCTTAGATGATGGTTGGGAAGAAAGGTTGATCATGGCCTGCTGACAATGAAAATCTTGCAGAAATTGAGGTGCTGATCTGAGTCTAGTAGAGCGACGAATAGGTGGTGGTGTTGGTCCAGTGGAAGATGCAGGACGAGAATTAGATGGAGAAATGGGAAGAGAAGTTTCTGGTGCAGGAGAGTGAGGTGCAGGAAGTGTGGGAGAAATATCGGGTGCTGAAGATTGTGGAGATGATAAAGGCGATGAAGAGGGAGAAATATGTGGGATGGAGGATGTAACAGAAGGATGTGAGGAAGATGAGGGATAATCAACAAAATCTGGTAAGGATTTTGTGAAAACATGAGGATGTGCGGAGGTAGGAGGACTATCATGCACAAATTTAAGGGGAAATGTAGTCTCATGGAAGACAACATTTCGAGAAAGAAATATACCACGGGTGGTGAGGTCAAGAAGTTTGTAACCCTTTACTCCAAAAGGGTAACCAATAAAAATACAAGCTCTTCCTCTCGGGTCAAATTTAGTTCTTCCTTGGGTGAGTGTGGTAGCAAAAGCTAGGCAACCAAAAACCTTGAGATGGGCATAGGTTGGCTTGGATTGGAAAATAACTTCATAAGGAGATTTGTTGTGAAGTAAAGGAGTGGGAATGCGATTTATGAGATAGGTGGCAGTCATGATAAAGTCTGTCCAATACTTCAAGGGTAAACCCGATTGAAATCTTAAGGATCTTGCAACTTGAAGAAAGTGTTGGTGTTTTCTCTCCACAATCCCATTTTGTTGAGGTATCTCTACACAAGTCCTTTGACGAATGATTCCCTTTTGTGTGTAAAAATATGGCATATGAAACTCCCTTCCATTGTCACTCCTAATGGTTTTTATTTTGGTATGGAATTATGTCTCGACTAAGGCATAGAAAGATTGTAAAGAAGCTTTAGCATCAGATTTTGCTTTGAGCATATAGGTCCAAGTACACCTAGATAAATCCTGTCACGCCCCGAACGCTAGCTAAACGAGGCTAATGACAGCCGCGAGCATTCCCGGCATGGGACGCTCCAGCGTACTTACTACTATACTTGCAGCGGAAAAGACGTTGATGCTTCAATGTTAAAAAGAAGCCTTATAATGCTAGCGTATAACGTGCATAAGAACATACTTTCCATTGATAACTCAAGGTTGTTAAACATATTCTCAAAATATCAACCAGTTTAAAACATTAACTAACTAAGCCAAATGAAACCCATGACCACCACATCACGGTGGCTCATGCCGGCTTTTACAAAAATTAGCTAAATCTTTCCTAACGTTAGCAAACAAGAGAGACATTTCATCAACCCTTCTCCTAGGGTTCAAGGTCCTCTTCTTAAGATTCCACCCCTGTAACATCATCTGGAATGATACAATTTAAAACTGTGAGTCGAAAGACTCAGTAAGGAATTATAGCTAAAACATGGGTTGAAATTGTAAGCATGCACTTGAACTTGAAATCATAGTCATGTAAACATAATGCGCTGCATGCCTGATTATGAAACGTGATGCATGTATAATGCACATGCATTTACTCTTGCTTTTGTAAAAATCGATTCACATCTTATCTTGTGGGCCACTTGCCCTCTTTTACCCCTGACATCAGGGTTGTGCGTTCCCGTAGGAACAGTCCCTTATTTCCCTTAGGGACCTTACATATGGTCGAGCTAGCTCACCTTCTCTCATTCGTCCTTCAGTGGCTAGACACGACCCTTGAGGTTCACACCTTCTTGCAAGCATCCTTCAGTGTGATTGCACTTACCTCATGGACTACCCATCCTTCTTGCAAGCATCCTTCGGTATGGGTGTCCTAGGTGACATCCATCCTTCACGTAAACGTCCTTCGGAATGGATGCACCTTCT
The DNA here is from genome assembly GCA_963930655.1 of Myrica gale. Lineage (NCBI taxonomy): Eukaryota > Viridiplantae > Streptophyta > Magnoliopsida > Fagales > Myricaceae > Myrica > Myrica gale. Next base: position 12,035,362 of record OZ005618.1, read on the forward strand.
TGACTTGGTACGGTACCGACCGACTTGGGTTCGTTAATTAACTTGTCATAAAACTTGTCATAAAGTAGCATAAAAATGGTACTTTCATTTGCATAAAATGTCTCATTTCTCATGAGGAAAATGAATGCAAATGATCATGATGCATTCATGTCGTGCTTGGTAATGTCATGCTTGATATGCTTATTCGTGAATATTCTTCATGCAGTGTATCATTCCAGTTTGTAAAGATTTTCACTTACCTTAGGCTTGCTTGAGTATCGAGTGTCTCGTTACCTACAATGAACCGTACTATTGTCATTCATAGGTTCACTAAACGTATATAGTAATCAATACATTACTCACACGAATCTGTTTTAATAGACCCTCACACTAATTTTTCATACCATAACATATTCGTCATACCTCTAATTCACATGCAAGTTATCTTAAAACGCTCTCTTTCTTAACTTGAAACAAATTCCAAGACCAACCCCGTAAAATTGGACTAAAATATCAAGAGATAACCACCAATGCAACAAAACACACTTTCTATTCCAGCCTTGAAATCTGCATATGTAACTCCAGAAATCACAACAATCTCCAACAACCAAAATCCGAATCTCTACATGTCACAACCAACATCCAAGGCTAACTTAACATCTCATAACAACAACTATACTCTCACCTTCCTCCCACTTACAACTTCAACTCGAAGTTTACAACCAAATCATGGTTCCATAATTATCAAGTTAACACCATTGCATGTACCCATTTCTCTTGGGCTGTTTACCAAACACCTAGTGTGCGTTATTGGTCCTCTTGCCTATTTTCCCAGATCTGAACATATCCCTAACACTTAGGGCTTGTGGTTCTCAATATCACTAGCATACATACACAATCTAATGCATCAAACCCTAGATTCGGCCATACTTGCTCAACTTAGGTTTCAATCCCCTCTTAGGCCTTTTATCAAACACCTAGAGCACATAACCAATTTCTCTTGAACCCTCATTTCAGATCTAGTCATTTTTCCACATGTTCTCATGTAAAAATCTATGCTACACTTACAAGATCTACCTTGAACATACCTAGATCCACACTAAACATCCATGAATCACAAGGAGAACACTACTTAGACAAATTACCATCAAACCACAACCAACCAACAAAAGAAAACAAGAACATCACCAACCACAACTAACCAACAAGAGGAAACAAGAAGAGAATAGAGAGAGAGAGAGAGAGAGAGTAGCACGATTTTCGGCCAGCAAGGATTTACCTCGCTTCTCTCCTCTTCCTCCTTCTTTTCTTCTTCTTCTTCTTCTCCTTCTTCCTCTCCTTCTTCCTTCTTCTTCTTTCGGGTGGGTGACTTAGGGCAAGGGAAAATGAAAAGGCTGAAGAGAGAGGGGAAAAATGAAGTGTTCGGCAAAGGGGGAGAGAGTAATAGGCGTGAAAATGGTTGGGGAAAAGACAAGTTTGCCCTCCCCCTACTTCATAAATTTCAACTCGCGTATTTCAAACCGGTAAAATTCCGGAATGTAGTTATATGTGTCGACACCATCACTCAAGGTGTCGACACTTACAACATATTTAGTAAGATGTGTCGACACCATCACTCAAGGTGTCGACACTTCCAACACTTAGCCATAGTGGGAAAAATGTAAACTCTCGGGTTTCAATTAGATGTGTCGACACCATCACTCAAGGTGTCGACACTTCCATCACTTGGTCAAAATCCACGGGAGTTCTGGAAAAAGGCGAACTCTCGGGTTTCAGTTGGATGTGTCGACACCATCACTCAAGGTGTCGACACTTCCAACACTTAGTAAAAATCACTCTAGTTCCGGAAAGATATAAACGCTCGGGTATCAGTCTAATGTGTCGACACTATGACTCAAAGTGTCGACACTTACAACACTTAGTCAAAATTCACTTTGGTCTCCAGGAAAAGGTAAACTTTCGGGTGTTAGTATAATGTGTCGACACTATGTTCCAATGTGTCGACACTTACCTCAAAAATCACCAATTAAAACATACCTACATCCTGAGGAAAATCATAGCAAAATCTCTCTTTCCTATACAATGACATAAGTAAATTCGGGATCTCACAAATCCTCAATTATGGTAAGGAAGAAACGAGATCTGTCATAAGCCATTACAGAACAGGGTCCCCATAAATCAATATGCACCAATTCAAAAAGAGATGAAGATAGATGAGTGCTATCATTGAATGGTAATTTCTGTTGTTTTGCCAAAGGGTAAATAAAACAAGGAGAGATAGCTTGTGAATTGGAAAAGACAAGAGGATCAGAAATGAGTTTAGATCTAGAAATGGAAGGATGACCAAGGCGATAATGCCACAAATCAAAATCTGTTGAAGCAGCTGCAGCCGAAGAAAGAACAGAGGAATTGTGTGGTGAAAAATCTGACAGGGCAGTGGCTAGATCAGTGGGCAACACCTTCTCCTTCTGTAAGTAGTAGAGGCCATGTGCAACCTTACCCTTGCCAATCGTTATCCAAGAGGCAAGGTCCTGGATAAAGCAAAATTTAGGTAAGAAGATGAGGCAACAATGCATATGTTCAGACAACTTTCGGGCTGACAGCAAGTTAAAATTGAAAGCAGGCACACATAAGACATTTTGCAAAGAAATGGTGTCAGTGAACTGCACGGTGCCGATATGTGATACTGAAACAAGATCTCCATTTGGAAGTTTAACAGAATATGATGCTTTGGAAGGAATAGATGTGAATAATGAGGTGCTGCAGACCATATGGTCTGTAGCACCTGTATCAATTATCCATGGTGTATTGAAAACATCATGTGTGTGTGAGTGATGAACAGATAAACATGTGGAGATACCGGACATGGTAGAACAAGATTTTAGGGGTTTGTGGGAGATAGTCTGAAGTTGATTGGCTAAGGGAGAATCCCTTGATCGCAATAAGGTCATGAGCTCTTGGCACTGCCCTTTAGTCAATGAAACATGATCATTACAGTCTTCTGCAGATTCAAAAGCAAGCTGCCCATCAACCTGGTTTGCTGAAATACCACTGTGTTTGGCTTTGTTGTAGAGTTTATGTCATGGTGGAAATCCATGAAGCTTATAGCATCTTTCAACAGTATGCCCTGTCATGTTGCAATGAGAGCAGACTGGAGGTTCTGCATTCCTCTTGTACTGACTAGTGTTCTTTCGGGTAAAGAGTGCCATTGTATCAGTTGATGAGCTATGGGAAAGCATCTGACGTTGGCGTTCCTGTTGTTGTATATGGGAAAACACTTTGTTAACAGTAGGTAAGGGTTCAATCAACATCACTTGGTCTCTGATGTTAGAATAGGTTTCATGTAATCCCATAAGAAATTGGATCACACAGTCCCGTTGGTATCTATCTGCAAGGCTATGCAGATTCCCACAAACACAATTGGGCAAAGGATCATAAACAGATAGTTCATCCCAAAGAGTCTTGAGTTTGCCATAGTATGTGCTCACAGTGTCATCACCCTGTATTAAGTTGGACAGAGCCTTCTTAAGCTCATAGACCCGAGGACCATTTTGTTGTGAAAATCGAGCTTGTAGCTCAGTCCAGATCTCGCAAGCATCATCGACGAATGCTACACTAGATCTGAGAGGTATGCCGATTGAATTATGTAACCAAGACACTACCATGTCATTACATCTCTCCCAGCAATTGAACATAGAGTCATTAGGAGAAGGTCTGGGTAATGTCCCGTTAATGAAACTAATCTTGTTTTTGGCACGAAGTGCTCTCTGCATAGAGCGTGACCAGGTAGAATAATTCTCGGTATTAAGATACTCTGTGACCAAGATAGTACCTGGATTATCAGAAGGTTCCAGGCGATAAGGATTGGAAGGATCATTTAGATTGAAGTAAGGATTCGGTGGAGTAATGACAATATTTTCTTCTTGGTTGAATGTAGGTAAATCTTCTTCTCGGTTGATAGCCATTAAAGCTCCGATACCATGTAAGAAAAGAAAAGAGCAGGGTTCGGCTAAGAGAGAAGAAAGTGGAGGGCAGCTTTTGTGAATTGCTTTTGTATTGAATCAATTACGAAGAGACGCAGCTCTGTACAGTATATATCGAACCAATAAAGAATCATCTAACTAACTTTATAACTAACTCAGTAAAAACTAGAAAGGCCCTCTATCGAATATCTAAATGACATGTACATTGGTGTAAAAGGGATGCTGATGTAGCAGCTGATTCGGAGAGTGCTGACTTGGAATGTTCATTCTGTAATACACGAGCCTCACCCTTCAAAGGAGAAGAGCCTTGTGTTCGACTAATACGCACCCGAAGGATTGAACCATGGCTATCACGGCACACAGCAGCTGCAGTTAAACAATTGTTATGGACCGCCACATCAAAATTTATTTTGAATATCCAGACTTCTAGAGGAATCCGTCTCACTGGTCTATTTAGAAACGGGTCCATCCATGCTGCCTTGTGGACTTCATAGCGTCGATGAAGAAGGCGAACAAGGGACCTAACCTCAGGCATACATTTTTCATGAATGAGTTTATTTCAGGAGCACTAGATAGAGTCAATAGTATTGAGACCGCCAGCATCATAAGATTCAAGTGAGGTTGTTGTCAACGTGGAAGATTAACAGGATTGAGGAGAAATTTCAACCAAGATTGAATGGACTGATCCTAAAATCCATTAACCACCAGAGGCCAAGGGCCTTGTCTCCACAGTGTAATACTAAGAGGGCAGCATAAAAATAAATGTTTCGAGGATTCCGGCTCTGTAGCACAGATAGGGCAGCCATCAATCAGATATATGCAATATGCATCCTTAATCGAGTAGACACCCTTAGAGTTAAGAAGCCATCTAGGAATATCTGGGAATTTGGAAGTTGGTAATCGGATCTGCAATATAGCAGCTGCAGATTCTTCCGTAAAAAGATGGCGAATAAGACCTTCCTTCCAAGAATTAGTAATATCACAAATTAGATCACCAACATAATTAATACCACGGTCTACCAGCATACCGCGCTTTAAGGAAGGAGTGTGGGAAGGTAAATCTGGAATCCATGGCATACACCATAAATTAATACGACTGACATCATCGATCTGCCAATAAAAACCCGCACGAGTTTGTAAAATACTATTCCAAATCCAAGAGGCATTTTGACTAGGCTGCACTTGAAGAAAATGCGTCCTCTTGCCATATTAGCAGATAAAGCCCAAACCCATAAGCAATCTTTGCCCCGCGCCATCAAACCCCCAAAAGAAATTCTTCATGAGAATGTCAATACTACGATCCACCCTGTTAGGAACCATAAAAACAGACATATAATAAGAGGGAATGGCAGAAATAGCAAATTGGAGGAGCACGGTACGACCAGCCTGTGAGAGTGCGGGCTTTCCCTCCTGCTAGATGGAGTGAAATATTTTCTTGAATGGCATGGCAAGCTTGAGATTTTGAACGAAGAATAAACATAGGCAGCCCCAAGTATGTCCCAGAATCCGAAGCGTGCTGGACCTGGACAATAGCTGAGAGGCAGATTGCTACTAAAATGAACAAAAGACTTCTGAGGGCTTATGACTTGTCCCGACCAATCAGCAAAAATACGTAAACAGTGATACAATTGCCGAACTTACCCTGCATTTCCACGACAAAATAGCATAACGTCATCAGCAAACACCCAGATTTCTATTTTAAAATTTATTTGAATTTGTTATTTAATATTTAAAATGTCTTCTTTAAATTTGAAATTTGAGTTTAAGTCATTTAAAATAGTTGATTTTTTTATCTTTGACCTACTCAAATCTTTTTAAAATTTGAAAGATTTTATGATAATTTAAAAATAAAATTTTTAGAGTTCAAAAGGGAGTCTTTTACTTGTGTGAGTCCATATATTGATTTACACATCGGTTTTAATTTTTACACACCTCAATTTTATTCCAAAAAGGGGAAAAATAAAGGTTTTCTTGCTTTCAACAATCTAGACGAAATTTCTTGAAGAAAATTCAAGTATTTCTAATTTATTAATATTTTTTTTGTATTATTTTTTTAGAGATCAAACCACAGGGTGTCTATATCTAGCCCTAATTATTTCAAGATTTTCGAAATATTTTTAAAGGGTTTCCTAGAGTAATCGAGATTTAGGTTCAAGATTTATGCAGAGAAAATTTAGATTCTTGATCTGAGTAGTAGATGGAATTATATTTTTATAGCCTACCTTGGACATCAAAAAATTAAAAAGATAAAGAAGACTATACTCTCTCTGTTTATGACGGTTTTAATAAAAAATTTACGAGAAGTTGTACTCCAAGCCGGCATCAGGGTGACTATAGTATGATCTTTTGAATGTTCTCCAACAAGATCCTTAAATTTGATCGTTTCTCGATCTTCGTGTTATTCTTCAAAAAAGGACTGAGCTTGTCCAAGAAAAGCATATAATTATTTTTTACCGAGTATAATTGAAAGTTTGTGGGCAAGTTCTTTATTATATGATTGAGAACTCATCTACAATATGACATTATGATCATATTGGAATTTAGAGGTTCCCTTGTTCAATGAACTCGATAAAATAACGGTAGATGCAGTATGTGAGTGGCATAAACCTACATATCGAACCGTAAGCATGTTCCTTGTGAAAGAAGGTCACCCTGTAAATAAGATTTTCTTCATAATTTGAGGCCGCCTTAACTCTTACACTACTGATGGTGGTCGTCTCGGGTTCTTCAACTCTTGCAAAATAGGCCCTAGGGACTTTTGTGGCAAATAGTTGCTCACTTGGGCCTTACACTACAAGAAATACATACTTTAACCACGTGGCGAGTTAAGGTCCCCAGCCTCCCGTCACTAAAACACACTTTTTGTCTGACTAAATTCAAATGGGAAAGTAGCTTTGGAATATTATTAGAATATGTGGTTGTCAATCAACTATTCAATCGAGAGTACTCAGTTGTATTTAAATCTCTATCTAGTTCTTTATGCCCTATATTCAATTGAAACACCACGGCATGCACCTAAACTATTGTATTTTTCATTGTAAGAGTCATAGTGTTAAATGGAAAGGATTGCATATCAAAAAGTACTGAAAAACTCTATCTGCCAAGATGGTGTCGACACATAGCACAGTTGTCAGAATGTCATTTTGATGGTGTCGACACATTGGAAGTACAGTGTCGACACATGAAAAGATGGTGTCGACACATTGTGAAGTAAGTGTAGGAATTCTTGAGGGTATCTAGCTGGAACAACCTGTTCTTCTTGAATACCTTGATTAAGAGCCAAAGAATTTCCTACCGCTAGAATATAGTATTCGTCTCCACTTGGTGAGAGCTGATGAATGTTAATATTGGTTGACACTTGTATATAAGTCATCTTATACTGTTGAATAACAAGTCCTTAAGTTTATATTTCTATTTGTAGAGAATTTGTGTGCAAGGGAGTCCCTGATGATTAATGATTAAATAAACCAAGATTTTATCATGACTGCTCAACAACCAATCCTACCAATTTCTTTATTTTTTTTTCAATCTCTCGAGGCCAACTCCAACGTCGTTGGCCGTCGGAATCAAATGAAGGTCGGAGGACCATTCGATTCATTAAGGGGCATAGATCTAGGCCTATTTGTTTGGTCAATCACCAAAGGCGAGACACATGTCATAGGCACCAGCGAGTCCTCATGTCCCTAATGCAACCAGTGCACAATAAAGTTATTTCCAACAAGTCATTGCTGCATTGAGGGCAGAGTTTCATCCTTGGTCAGAGTTGTATTTTGTAACTCATTATCAATTTGTGGTATACAAAACATTGAAGGGAAATGAAATATTCGAATATATTTATATATTTATATGGTAGTTTGGTAGAGAAAGAACAAAATACAAGAAAAAAAATGTGTATTTGGAAATGTAGAAAACAACGCCCAGGACAACCAGGCAACCAACGTGGCCATCGGCCAAACTATTTTTCAACGAGCTACACTCGTTGTGGCAGCTCACGGACTTTGCTGAAATCAATCACAACGACTATTGTCCTAGCGGGAGTGGCCATTTGCAATGGAAGACGATTGTCGGCGCGGAGCAACTACGACAGCCCGTCCAACTTGCGTTCCTCATCATAAACGAGTTGCCTGGATGCAAATCTGAAAAAATACTTAATGCTATGTAAAAGGAAAAAATAAATCATAGCAATAAAGTAAGAGACAAAACACCACGATTTTTAGGTTGTTCGGCCAAGACTTGCCTACGTCCACCCCCAAAGATATTGTCTTCCTTGGGGTTATCCACTATAATCAAATAGTGTACACAACTTAGCTTTTAGGTGCTAAGTAACCTTTGCTAAAGTTTTTTCTAGCTAACTCTTCAACTCAAAGCACATATCTCAAAGCTTATGATATTTCTTGGTGTCGTTTGTTTCCCAACAATTCGACACCTCAACATTTCGGCCTTTATAAAAAAATTATAAAATATTTTTTTTCTCCATCAAATAATTCTTTTTTATTATAATATTCACTCGAATCTTCTATCTACTCACTTTTTCACTAACTCTCACAAAATATCTTTACTTTTTCACCAACCCCGATACCCCTACATTTCCACAACCCCAAAATTTCCACAAACAAACACCACCCTTATATCCTCACGGGTAGGCGCTACTGTAACCCAAACTTAAAGGTTTTTCAAAGGTTTAAAGATAGGAATGATAAACAATACCTCTAAAAGTTAGATCAACAAATGCAATTCTAAATAAATGGCAACAAGACAAGATCTGATAGTGCTGACAGTAATAAAGTATCAGATCTCTTGAGAAATGTGCAACTTCGTTCTTTTGTGTTTTTCTCTCTCTTGGAGGCTCCGTCATAATTGATGATGCTAGAGATGCAAAAGAGGTCGTTTCTTTCTCCATAATGTTGTCTTTGTAGGTCTTCAGTCTTGGGGGGTCCCAATTGCCTTTTTTATAATGTTGGAAAGGTACCATGAGTGCCACAACGTCTTGATTTCTGTGCTGAGTCATCGTTTTTAAAAACTGGGTTCCCGCTAGGGCTGCACACAACCGGACCGGATTTGCGGTCCGATCCAAAATTTTAGAATGCGTTCTGGTCCGGCCTTCACTTGAAATTTGAGTCACTTCGACGCATATCGATCCAACAGAGTTGGGTTTCGTTTATTATCGCCGGAGTTCGTCATTTTTTGCAGGTCAACCCGAGCGCCTTTGCAGAAAAGTGATAGATTTTAGTGAATGTAAATTTTGTATTTAGCTTATTGTTGAATTTGTTGTTAATCTTTTGCCTGCTCTGATGTCTGCAATGTTTGAGTTCCTCCTAAGAGAAATTGGTGGGTCTTGTTGGCTGTTGCAGTGCCCTCCGAAGAGGAATTTATTTGTTTACTTACGCCATGTTTTGTTTATCACTTTATGCAAGATATTTAGATGGAAAATTTCCTACGAAGACATTATTCTGTTTGGTTTTAGAGACTAGAGAGAATTACCCAAAATGCTACTTTCAGAAACGTTGTTTAGCATCGTTGTCACAGTTTGATTGTACTACAGCCTACAAGACGAATTTGAGTTGGAAGGGGCCGAAGGGCATTGCAGGTTTCACTGAAACTAACGACACTGGTTTTTTCTTCTTGGTTAACTGATTGTTCCCTGTGAAGCATGTCTGGTTTTTCAGTTTGTCGATTAAATCCTATTTTGTGGTTGATTATTGCTTTGAGGCTTTGTGCATGTTGAATTGCAAATTAGGAGCTGAACAGTTTCAACTTTTGCTTCAATGACAATATGACATAGGGATCATAATCTATGTCTCATTCTCGTAATCGTTCGGAGCGTACTATTGATGCTAGAAGATTGAGTTTAGAGGATGAGGATATGATGGTTGAGGAGGAAGATGTTTCATCAATTCCCCCAACAAGTAGTGAACCACCTAAATCAAAAAGAAAGAATCAATCTATGGTTTGGAATTATTTTAAAAAAAGTATATTGGTGAACCACCCAGAGCATTTTGCAACTATTGTGATGTTTATTATGCTGCAGATGCAAATAGGAATGAGACGAAAAATTTGTTAGACCATCTTACTAAATGTAAGAAAAACCCCAATCAGCTACCCCCAAAACAAGACAAGAGGCAAAGAACGTTAGCATATGAGAAGGGAGTTGAGGGTGATGAAAACCCTAGTAATATGGTGTTGGCAAAAAAATTTGACAATAATCATGCTATAGCTCTTCGTCAAGCTTTGGCAGCGTTTCTGATTGTTGATGAGCTCCCTTTTAGGATTGTGGAGTCTCCCCAATTTAGAAATTTTGTACGGATGCTAGAGCCTAGATTTCAAGTCTCATCCAGCATGACCATGGTTAGGACTTGTATGGACATTTTTAAGGATCAAAAAGCATGGTTGAAGTGTATGATAAAGGCTTCTGATAGTAGAGTTTGTCTCACCACTGATGCTTGGACTTCGATCCAGAATTTGAGTTATATGGTTGTCACTGCCCATTGGATTGACAATGAGTGGAAATTGCAGAAAAGAGTGATTATCTTTCGTTTGATTGATAATCACAAAGGAGACACAATAGGGGCACAAATGGAGGAGTGTTTGCATGAATGGGGAATTGAGAAGATTATGACCATCACAGTTGATAACGCGTCTTCAAATGATACAGCTATTGGTTACTTGAAGAGGCATCTACAAAGTAATGTGTTTAATGGTCTTTACATTCACATGAGATGTGCGGCACACATTATGAATCTTGTGGTTGGTCATGGATTGAAGATAAATGATGATGCAATTATAAGGGTTCGTGATGCAATTAGGTATGTATTTTTTTTTCATTTCTTAGTAGTTAGTACTATGCATAATTCGTTTGTTAGAAATTCAATATTTCTTACAGTTATTTTTTTGCTAAATGCAATTAGGTATGTGCGATCTTCTCCTGCAAGGCTTATCAAGTTTAAGCAATCTGTTGAGAAGGAGAGGATTGAATATTCCAAGAGTTTGTGCCTTGATGTCTCAACTAGTTGGAACTCTACGTTTTTTATGTTGGATGTTGCTGAGAAGTATGAGTTTGCTTTTGATAGAATGGAGAGTGATGATGTTGATTATCTTTCTCATTTTACTGAAGGTGAGTGCGAGAAGAGGAATTTGGGACCACCAACAAAAGAGGACTGGGCAAAAATAAGGGTATTTTGCAAGTTTCTTGAACTTTTTTATGATGCTACTGTGCAATTTTCTGGTTCCTTGTATGTTACTTCGAATTCCTATTTCCATGGACTATATGGGGTGCATTCTCATTTGTGTCGTTATTCACAAAATGCGGACCAAAGATTGAAAGTCATGGCTGATATTATGATGGTTAAATACAAAAAATATTGGGGGAGGAATGACAGGTTAAATCTGTTGATATTTATTGCTAATGTGATTGATCCAAGGTCTAAGTTATAAGTAATGGGACAGATGGTGAGGTTGATGTACGGTGGAATAGAGGGAGAGAAATTGGTTTCCAGTATAACCGATTTCTTTCGTGCATTGTTTGATGAATATGCGTTGGGATTACCTCAGGCTCAGGCTCAAGTGCATGGAACTACTAGTAGTGTGTCTCCTCCAGTGGTTGATACTTCTGCCAGCAAGCGAACTTTATTTCAGGACTTTTGGAACACGGCTATATCGTTTGGAACATATTCATTAACTCCCAGTGCAAACTTAGAAATTGATCGGTATTTGGCTTATCCACTTGTTACTCCAGATAATAATTTTGATGTATTGAAATGGTGGAGGGATATTGATTTACGATATCCTGTCATTGCTAAGATTGCACGGGATGTATTAGCTATCCCTATTTCCACTGTGTCTTCAGAGTCCGCTTTTATTACGGGAGAACGTGTACTTGATTCATTTCGGGGTTCATTAGCTCCAACGACAGTGGAGGCCCTCGTTTGCACCCAAGATTGGTTGAGGCGTGCGGATGAAAAGGAATCAATTAACATCAAAGAAACTTTGGATTGCATCGAGAGTTACGACATGGATTCTAGTAAATAAAATATGCTTGTAATTTAATTCTCTTTTTTATTTTCTCTGTACTTTACTTATATTTATTTATTTTTAACGTTTATTGACATTTGAACTTGCAGAAATGGAAAGCAATAGTACAGCAGCAAGCGAACTTGGGACATCAACTACCAACAAGTGAATTTAGTTTCTTAATGTATTTGTTTCAGAGTGTTCGAGACAGTTGTATTTTTAACTTATTATGTTTACTTTTGTAAGATATTTGGCTATTTGCAAGTTCTGCAACTAACTTATTATCTTAAGTCTCTGTCTTACAATCAAAATCATTCTTTTTTTACGTTAATTTTACAATTCAATAATCAATAATCATATTGCAAGTAAATACCAGTAATTTTTACTTAAAGAAATGAAAATAGGTGTTAAATGAATTATTTACAAATCAATGAGCAAACTATGGCTGAATTTCTAAGTCTTTAACTTTAAGTCTTTAAATGAATTCATAAATCATATATTTAAATTTTAAATTAATGAGTAAACTATGATATGTGTTAAATAAACTTCACATTTTCACATTTCACATCTTCACATATTCATATCTTTAAAGTTTAAACACTCCATTGAACATTCGGACCATTCCTATTTCGTAATTTTTCATCTGCGTTTTTTTTTAAATTTAAACGTAGCGCTCGAGCACCTGTCGAGCGGCGCTCGAGCGATACGTCTCTGTAAAACAAAATGGTATAGACCGCTCGAGCGTCTGTCGAGCGAAACTCTAGCGGAAACTCTCTGTAAGTCTTACAAAATGGTTCGTTTTGTTAAAAAAAAAAATTGAAAACGGTCTAGACCACTTAAATGGTCCAGACCGGACCAGACCGGACCACTTATAATATGTGGTCCGGTCCGGTCCTTAAATATTGGGGCACCGAAAATGCGGTCCGAACTGCATTGCGGTCTGAAAACCAGACCGCATTTCCGGTTTTTCACCCCTAGTTCCCGCAACATGTGTCGACACATATATGCCTACGTGTCGCACTACAAAAAAATCGACCTATAGCGGCCGTTGAAAACCGCCGCTATAGGTCTTTTAGCGGTGGTCTATAGGTCCATCGCAATAAATCTGTAAAGCCGGATTACGCGACCGCTGGTGAAGACCTCGGGTCTATAGCGGCGGTCGCGACAGCTGCTATAGACCCGAACACAAATTTGCTCTTTTCGCGGCATTTCGTGAAAACGCTGGTACAAACTTTTAGCAGCGGTCGCGTGCCAGCGTTTTTTTTTCTTTTTTTCCAACACTATTTTTCTTATATTTTTCTAATCGTTAATACAAATTTATTTTAATAAACATAATGCAATGGATGTAAAAACTTAAAGAACAAGGGGAATAAAACAAAATATACTTCATCATTGATTAATAATATCTTACAACAAACGCAAGAATCTCCATAAGTAATCTAAAATGTAACATCAACGTCTTCTTGAATTCCCAATCAAAAGATTCAAATACAACACAATAAGCAAAGACCAATTAAAATCTTCCTCCTTTGACACATCAACGTCTTCTTGAATTCCCAATCAGCCCTAAATGTACCAAAAAGAGAAAGAGATTAGTTAACCTCAATGGGAAGCAATAAAGAATATGACAATTGGAAATGCTTAAAAATAAATGCCAGAGAATAGTTTATCAGAATAATAGGGCCAACAAATCAAACAAATTTTAAGCATTGATTAAAGCTAGTACAACTGCAAGCAATAAAACAAGCAAGAGAAGTCAACTTAAAATCAAACTGCAGCTAAAATCTGGAGATACCTTTAAACATTTATTTGTTGCCCAGTTTCAGGAATGCTCCTGTAATTTCCACGTCAAGGCTACTTCCAACCTAACCTCTGCAATTTCATTTGATCAAGTTTATCATCTACCACTTGAATGTTATGAGACCATGAGCATTAATGCAGAGCAATAACTAGGATGAAACTTAAAACTAACAAAAAGTTAGTTACAATCTCAAACTTCTTCCCCAGAAAGTTGGATTTTAGAAATTAACGACTAATACTTCAATAGCAATGCTAACATCTTTAAAAGTTGAAATTTACAAGAACTTCAATTAGATAGGTTTAAGAGTACAAATTCATTTTCCTTTTTCAGACAAAAAAAACGCTCAGTTCTTCAAATCCCTTCATCTCTTAATAGAAATGTCCTTTTGCTAGCAAAAGCCTTGATTTAGGGTTCACTTTTAGCAGAGGGGATACTGAGTACTATTATGACTATATAGTCATAGATATATTGTTTAGTGAGTGCAGAATGCATAGGTGGACTTTGCAATTACATGTAATTGAAAAATGAGAGGCGAAATTATATGATTCAGTTGATCAAAACATGTTTCTGATGCAAACACCTGTGCTCCTGATCAATTAGAATGAAAGTCAAATTGTCACAAAAACTCACAGTGAGAGGAATCAGTGCAACTGAGTATATTGGTAATTTAACTGGCCTCCATATCAACGTTGTCTTAGAAACATAGTCATTGTTGGCATCTTCATTTGCAGTGCCAGAATAGTCCTCTTTACTCTCCAAAAGTGCTTTTTGAGATTGATCCCCTCTTTTGACCTGTAATTTTCTTCTGTAACTGGCATGGAAAAGTTTCCTACACTTGCAGAAGAAATGTGATGATTTTTGGAGTCCAGATTATACCTAAGAAATGACAACTGTCAGTGAATGCTGAGAATTGGCAATGAGCACTCTCATCCTCTGACTCTTCCACCCCAAAAGGAAAATGAATTTGTACTCTTAAACCTATCATCACTTGGAAGAACAACACAGAATTATGCAATTAATCTTGTTATTACCATAGAAACGAAACCACCACAGTGCGAGATAGACCAATTGTGAGACCCCGAACTTTACTTTTGCTATTTTCCTATGTAATTGTTTTGATTTAATTTATGGGGTCATGCTTGGCCACCTTTTAAAGTACATTAACTAAAATGAGATCGTATTTCATACATTTTTCCTTAAATAATTTTCTTTTCATTGTGGAAGTTTTGTGCAAGTTTAATTTTATTTTCCTAAGAGCCGAAACTTGCAAGGTAAGTTTCTCTTATGGATTTATATTTTTCATTTGCCTAGTATATTTCATAATCCTTGGAAATTAAATTATGATTTAATATCTATGTATATATTGGCCGAAAATAATTAAATGGAAGAAAATCATGAATTTCTTTTAAGTATTGAATATTTTTGTGTGTCATTAATAGTTTGCATATATTATTATTATGTGACCTAAATTAGTAGTTGAATTATCATTTGAATATTAGATGATAAGCTACTAGGCATATGATAAAGTTTTAAGAGAGTTTAAAACGATAAGCACACTTGCTTATCATAGTGATAAGCAAGCATAATGATAAGTTAGGGAAACTTTTATGTAATAAGTTGATGTGGCTATCGTAGAGATAGGTTAGAGCCATTATCTTAAGATAAGTTGTCATTCTTATGAGATGATAAGCTATGTAATTGAACTAGATAAGCTAGAGAGCTTATAGGAGATAAGTTAGGTGAAAAGTAACTAAGTTGAAAGCTAGTTGTGAGAGTAACTAGAAAGTTAGTTGTGATAGTAACTAAGTTAGTTGTATTTTAACCAAACATCATGAATGAACTAAACAAGAGGCAAACCAAGAGATGACAAAGCCATTTACGTAGGAGTGAAAATCCATAAAGTTTGTAGGCCATGTGAGTTGTAAAGAGAGCAATTAATTGACAAGACAATTCAATGGAAGAGAAATGAGAGAAAATCAAATGCAAGGGCAAGAAAATCACGTAGGAAAGCAAGCATGAGGAGGAAAAGTGTGATGTGAGAGAAAGTGAAAAGCCAAAAGGAGAGAAAAGACAATGGCATGGTCGGCCAAAGCTCACCCAAAGTTCACCCCTTTTTCTTTCTTTCTCTCTTGTCACTTTCAAACATCTCATTGTCATTTGTCAATGCAATAAATGAATCTTGGGAGACTCAATTGCTTTCTATGAACTCACTCCACACTTAAGCATTTCAACTACACACCTCATTTGCTTCTCTTTGGCCGAATATCACTCCATTCAACTCTCTCTCTCTCTTTTTCCTCTCTTGACCGAATCTCCCCCTTGAGCTTAAGCTTTGTTCTTTTCTTCTTGCAACCAAATCACTCCTCTAAAGTTCTAAGGTTGTTTCTCTTCTTTAGGTGACCCAAATCCCTCTTTTGTGCAACTCATTTCTCCTCTTGGAAATTTCTATTCACCTAGCCAGTTTCCCTTGTTGAAATCTAGCTCACTTTCCTAAAACTAAACCATTTCAAGTTTCAAGCATTGCCTTGTTTTATTTTCCTCACCATAAAACCTACCTTAGCACCTTATAATCAAGCTTGGAACCACTCCAAAAAGGGTGAACCGAAAGTAGGGATAAGGAAGGGTTTTGGTAAAGGTAGAGGTAGGCTTGATTCTACGAAGTGTTTGTGCTTAAAGTTCTTTATAAGTTCTAACCTAAGATATTTTATTGTGCTAGGTACTCAAGGCTTGTGATTAATCATCAAGGTAAGGCCAAAGATGTGGGTTGTTAGTTTTGAATATGGTGTTGGCCGAATATCTCATAGTTGGATCTTGAGTTAGTGTCTTGATTTTTGTTAGATCTTGAGGTTATGAGATCAACCCTAGGATATAATGTTAGATCTAGCTATATGAGCATGAGATCCGACCTTAAATGTTAGAAAAATGTTAAAGGATGAATAATGCATGCTAGTATGGTTTTAAAATGCAAAAAGTATGCATGATGCAAGTTTTGCCATGAAGGGTTGTGATTGATGGTGTTGGCCGAAACTTATGGGTGCTGGATCTTCAAATATATTTTGTTAAATGTCAATTTGATGAATGGCCATGACATGTATAAAAGCTTGGTGAACACATGCATATAGGCTAGACTTGAAATATAATAGGTTGCATGCAAATCGAAAGGGCTTATCATTTTATGAACATTTGTGTTGGCCAAATATGGCATTGTGCTAGATCTAGAAGTTGTGTTGTGATTGGTAGATCCTAGGTTGTGAATCTGAAAATGGAGGATGGGATCACCATTGGAGAAGAAAACTTAGACAAAGAATGCTTAAAATGGTGCATGACCGAATGAACTAATGAGTGGAACCCTAATAGCAACCCTATGAATAAGATCTATGTTTATATGTGATGGATAAATGAAACTAGGGTTATGGCCAAATGGATTAGAGGATTAAAGCTTAAGTTCAATTATAGAATACACCATACAAGCAAGAGAAAACAAGGATAATAGGCTTGAAGGCTCGGGTTAAAAAGGATTAGCAAGGCCTTGTGATGTTAAGCATGGATTAAGGATTTAATTAGAGTGATTAAGTTTTGGACGAAATCTATTAGATGCAAGTGAAGTGTAATTGTAATAATATGAATAACAAGAGAACCTTGGTCACATGAGGAGAAAATATATAGAAACTCTAATCAAGGTTAATGTCTCGGGTTGCACAGAGATCTAATGTCCAAGCCAAGAGTTAATTATGATTAAGGTTAGTGATTGATTAATGAAAAGATTTAATTGAATACATGGAATAAAAGAAAGATCAAGATTTAAATCCTAAATCAATTAGTTTGTTGACTAGAGTCCTAAATGTGAATAGATATATATTGCAATAGAATTAAGTAATTAAATAACCTATGCTTAATTCGTAGAAGGTAAAAAATTAAATAATTTATTAAGCGGTTAAAAGAATTAAGGCAATGTACAAATCTACAATATCGAAATAAATATATATATATAGTTGCTGTTTGAAACCGTTGCGATGGACGGGGAGTTCAATGTTAAGAGGTGAACAAGAGGTTCAATTGTACTAAAAGAAATTCAGTAACTATATTATATCGTTGAGATTAAGTTGAGTGCTTAATTATCACTATTCGTTCCTTAGTGGATTTCAGGATAAGTTTCCTCGAATGGTTCATAGAACCGAACGTGTCGATATACTTTCATGTAAACTTAGTATATTAAGAATCGAACCTATTCTTTGTAGGCAAAGAGCCAAGTGAGATCTAAGGAGATTTGCGAGGAGTACTGTAAGTGAATCTTACCCGATTTGGAAAACTTGAATGATACACTGCATGTTTTATTGTGTTTGGCAAGATGTTTTTAATACAAGTGACATGTATTGTGCATAAAGAATGTTTCAAGTACGCATGATGTTTCGAACATGTCATAGCATATTTATTTGCATGAACACATGAGAGACATTTTGATGCAAATGAAATTACGATGTTTTCAAGTGTGGCATGGCATGTTCATTGCATAGAAACATGAAGAGTTGTTTTATGCAAATGAAAAAGAATTTATGTTATGATTAAGCCCGGGGGGCTTTGGTTGGATCCGTACCAAGTTAAGTGAGGTTCATCATCCATACCGAGGAACGTTGATCGAGAAGGATGGATGAATGGAACCTAGGATGCCCATACCGAGGGACGTTGATCGAGAAGGTTGGGTAAGTCCTTGAGGTATGTGCAACCACACCGAGGAACGTTACTCGAGAAGGTGTGGCGCCTCCAAGGGTCAAGTCTAGCCACTGAAGGACGAATGCGAGAAGGTGTGCTAGCTTGACCGTATGTAAGGTCCCCAAGGGAAATTGGGGACAATTCCAAAGGGAACGCACAACCCTGACTTCAGGGGTTAAATGGAGCGAATAAGCCCACAAGTGTGAATAAGAGATTTTCAAGGGCCTGGGGCCAATTTCAAGAACAAGTTATGAAAGAAATATTTTCAAGGGCCTGGGGCCAATTTCGAGATTTGAAATTTATTTGAAAAGGCCAAGAGTGGGAAGAGATTTTAGTGCATGACATGTGCATCACGGACCATGCATATGCATCATGGTTTTTGTGCACTATCTCATGACTTACAATTATGCATTTCTTTTCTTAACGCTACAGTGTATTGAAGTAAGTATATTTTTAATGTCATGTTTTATCGAAGTTCATTTTTCAAACTGTTGTTCCTTACTGAGTCTTTCGACTCATAGTTTTTAATCGTATCATTCCAGATCCACAAGAAGATTGGGGAGGAGAGGATTATCTCACGTAGAAATCCTAGGAGTTCGGGAGTTGGAGTCGGAATTAGTGACCTCCGAGTTAGCACTAGTGAGTGCTGGTTTGTTTTGAGTGGCAGTATGTTGCCCTATTACGTTTTGTATGAGTTTGCGGACAAGATGCAATGTAAAGACTTTTATGAGTTATAATTCGTTTACCGAGGGGTTATGTTCATTGAGCTTGTATCTCAGCCAACATGTGGATCCTGAGTGAGTCTTCCGATGTGTATGATAAAAGTTTTTCCACTGTAAGAGTTAGTGTAAGCGCTGGAGTGTTCCCGGGGAATGCTCGCAGCTGTCACGGTCCCTACGGGATGCCGTTCGGGGTGTGACAGTTAAATGGTATTAGAGGGAAAGATCTAAGTACTAGGAATTGAACCCTAGTAGGAAGCTATACATTGAAGTTGGCTGAGTACATAGATAGAAGATCGTACCTGAACTAGGTCAGACATCTTTAGACCTAGGGTTGGATGTTGAGGATCTAGACCAAGTGCTCAGGTTATGATGTTTCCTTGCGTATATCTTATAATCTAATATGAAGTGTTGAAGTGCAGAATGGCACACCGAAGGCAAGGAGGCAGGGGTCGAGGGCCCGAGGAGCCAGGCGTCTCGACTGATGATGTATTACGTCACATGGCTCAGTTGGTGTTGAGCAAGTACAAGGTGGACATGGGGAGGAGGTTAGAGGTCGCCCCACTGGTTGCACCTTTGATCAATTTAATCGACAACACCCGCCAGCATATAGCGAGAAGGGAGATGGAATCATTGCAGAGAATTGGCTCCAGGAGATTAAAGAACTCTTTGAAGTTCTGGAGTGTACCGACGCTCAGCGAGTCAGCTTCACCGCCTTTAAGTTACAAGGCGATGCGAAGAGGTGGTGGCAATCGACGAAATTTTTACTGGCTCAGGAGTTGGGTCAGCAAGCGATTACTTGGGAGCGGTTCCAACAGGAATTTTTGGACCGATATTTCCCACGGACAGCACGGGAAGCAAGGGCGAGGGAGTTTGCTACTCTCGCCCAGGGTACGATGACAGTAGAACAGTACGCTGCTCGTTTCATGGAATTGGTGAGATTCGCCCCTTACCTAGTGCCTGATGAAGAGAGGAAGGCACGAAAATTCGAGGAAGGATTATATCCTCGTATCTACGATCGAGTTTATAGTCACAACCTGAGGACTCTAGCAGAGGTGGTTGAGAGGGCCATTATTGTCGAAAGGGGGTTGCAGCGGACAACAGCCTACAATGAGCAACAGAAGAGGAAGGCACCTTCCCAACCCTCAGTGCCCCAGAAACCCTGGAAGAAGAATAGACAAGGGCCACCTCAAGGGCAGAATCAAGGATCTGGGGAAGTCTCGAACAATGAGGGAAACCAATTTCCACTATGTAATAGATGTGGGAAGAGGCACCTTGGAGGCTGCAGGCAGGGAGTGTGCTTCCAATGTGGGAAGCCGGGCCATATAGCAAGGTACTGTCAAGTTGGGGGAGACTCAAACGTAGCACCACGGCCCGTGCAGCAGAATAACGTTAGGAGGCCAGGGGGGCCGACACAAGCAAGGCTGTATGCCCTAACTCCGGAGGATGCCGAGGATCGAACGAAAGTGGTGGCAGGTAAGTTGTCTTTGCCCCAGGGAGAAGTGTTAGTCCTATTTGATTCGGGGGTCACGCATTCATTCATTGCATTCGCATATTCTAAGGCGATGGATATGAGGCATGAATTACGAGAATATACTCTCTAATGGTGTTATGCCTATTAGTGGCAGAGTCAATTGAGATCAAATATTGAAGAATAGTCCGATAGAAGTTGAAAGGAAAATGATGATTCTTGATTTGATTATAATGGAAACAGGGGGAATTTAAGATTATTCTAGGCATGAACTGGTGAGCAGTACTCGGTGTTAGTATAAAGCGAGACGAAGGTCGTATCCCAAAAGGAGGGGAGACCGAATTGTTATTTGGCACATTGTGATGGATTTTTAGTTTGACTAAAGCCCCTACGATAGAAGAAATCTCTGCAGTGAAGGAATTTCTCGAGTATGTTTTGAGGCATTACTTGGTTTACCTCCAGTTAGAGAAATGGAGTTTGGTATCAATTTAGAACCAAGGTCAGCTCCAATAATCGAAAGTTCTATATAGAATGGCACTAGTATGTTGCCTTGGGGAGCACCAGTTTGAAAATATGGATCGAGGGCAGAGTGCAATTGTGGCCATGCCTTGATGATGCTAATTAGGTATTGATTTACTAATACTTGTGCGAGCTTTGGAGATTTCGACTTGAGGAACTAGAAACTTTTTGCTACCTTGGCTTAGATCCAGAATAGGAAGAAAAGCAAAAATATGCAGTAGAATTAGCTTAGAGATTTGATCGTTAATTTTCTACATAAGTCAGCTTGATGCTTGTTGATAAAGGATTAGTAGTGTGCTGAAAGAAAGTAGTAATAATTAAGGAGGGAGTTGGGACGACCAAAGGTTAGCAGAAGAGGTATGCGAATGCTTAAGGCATTATGTGAATGATAAGAGAAAGCTCGAAATTGAGGTTGGAGCAACAAGTAAGGATTAAGCTCTTTTCTTTAAATAAAGAAGTTAATTATACTTTAGAGTGTTACTAATTTTTCTCAATTTAGTTCATTATATTTATGAATTTCTTCTACCTTATTCTCGAGTTATTAACTATATTTTAAGAGGTATCTCAGTATGATACCAAAACTTTTGGAGCCAAAGTAAATTCCGAGGTCGGAATTTTTATAAGGAGGGGAGGATGTGAGACCCCGAACTTTGCTTTTGCTATTTTCCTATGTAATTGTTTTGATTTAATTTATGGGGTCATGCTTGGCCACCTTTTAAAGTACATTAACTAAAATGAGATTGTATTTCATAAATTTTCTTTTCATTATGGAAGTTTTGTGCAAGTTTAATTTTATTTTCCTAAGAGCCGAAACTTGCAAGGTAAGTTTCTCTTATGAATTTATATTTTTCATTTGCCTAGTATATTTCATAATCCTTGGAAATTAAATTATGATTTAAGATCTATATTTATATTGGCCGAAAATAATTAAATGGAAGAAAATCATGAATTTCTTTTAAGTATTGAATATTTTTGTGTGTCATTAATAGGTGGCATATTTTATTATTATGTGACCTAAATTAATAGTTGAATTATCATTAGAATATTAGATGATAAGTTACTAGGCATATGATAAAGTTTAAAAGAGTTTAAAATGATAAGCACACTTGCTTATCATAGTGATAA
Source organism: Myrica gale (assembly GCA_963930655.1). Taxonomy (NCBI): domain Eukaryota; kingdom Viridiplantae; phylum Streptophyta; class Magnoliopsida; order Fagales; family Myricaceae; genus Myrica; species Myrica gale. The sequence goes on from OZ005618.1 coordinate 12,057,676, forward strand.
GCAAGCATGATGATAAGTTAGGGAACCTTTTATGTAATAAGTCATTGTGGCTATTGTAGAGATAGGCTAGAGCCATTATCTTAAGATAAGATATCATGCTTATGAGATGATAAGCTAAGTGATTGAACTAGATAAGCTAGAGAGCTTATAGGAGATAAGTTAGGTGAAATAGTAACTAAATTGAAAGTTAGTTGTGAGAGAGTAACTAAGTTAGTTGGAATGCAACCAAACAACATAAATGAGAGTTAAGAGGAGGCCATTTACGTGAAGTGCATAAGGAGAATGGAAAAGCCAAAGTTATTCACCCATGTGAGTTGTAAGAAGTGATAAGAGATGCATTCATGTGGCAAGACAATTCAATGGAAGTGAAAAGAGAGAAAAAGCAAGGGGAAAGGGTGAGCTTCACGTGAAGACCAAGTGGGAAAGAAGAGAAATCAATGCAAAGGCATGACTTTAGGGGACAAGAGTTGATGTGAGAAAAAAAAAAGTGAAAAGAAGAAAGAGAAGAGAAAGCCAAGCTTGGTCGGCCAAACCCCCCCAATTCACCCCCCTTTCATTCCTTCTCTCTCTCTTGTCATTATCAAACACCTCATGTCAATTTCCAACTTACCTTGGGAGACTCAATTGCTCATGAGAATTCCCTCACAATAGGCATTTCACTTCACTCTCCATTTTCCCTCACTTGGCCGAATACCCCATTCTCTCTCAACCCTCTCTTTTTCCTCTCTTGGCCGAACCATACACTTGAGATCAAGCCTGGTTCTTTTCCCTCTTGCAACCTAAATCACTCTCCAAAGTTCAAGTTTGGTTCTCTCCTTGTGGTGACCGAACTCTCTCCTTGTGCAACTCCATTTCCTCTTTTGAAAACTCTACTCATTTAGCAACTTTTCTCTTGAAGAAATTTAGCTTATTTCCTTAGAGCTAAATCATTCAAGTTTACCATATTTTTCTCACCATAAAACCTACCTTAGCACCTTACAATCAAGCTTGGAACCTATGTTGTGAATCTGAAAATGGAGGATGGGATCACCATTGGAGAATAAAACTTAGACAAAGAATGCTTAAAATGATACATGACCGAATGACCTAATGAGTGGAACCCTAATAGCAACCCTATGAATAAGATCTATGTATATATGTGATGGATAAATGAAACTAGGGTTATGGCCAAATGGATTAGAGGATTAAAGCTTAAGTTCAATTATAGAATACACCATACAAGCAAGAGAAAACAAGGATAATAGGCTTGAAGGCTCGGGTTAAAAAGGATTAGCAAGGCCTTGTGATGTTAAGCATGGATTAAGGATTTAATTAGAGTGATTAAGTTTTGGCCGAAATCTATTAGATGCAAGTGAAGTGTAATTGTAATGATATGAATAACAAGAGAACCTTGGTCACATGAGGAGAAAATATATAGAAACTCTAATCAAGGTTAATGTCTCGGATTGCACAGAGATCTAATGTCCAAGCCAAGAGTTAATTATGATTAAGGTTAGTGATTGATTAATGAAAAGATTTAATTGAATACATGGAATAAAAGAAAGATCAAGATTTAAATCCTAAATCAATTAGTTTGTTGATTAGAGTCCTAAATGTGAATAGATATATATTGCAATAGAATTAAGTAATTAAATAACCTAAGCTTAATTAGTAGAAAGTAAAAAATTAAATAAGTTATTAAGCGGTTAAAAGAATTAAGGCAATGTACTAATCTACAATATCGAAATAAATATATATATATAGTTGCTGTTTGAAACCGTTGCGATGGACGGGGAGTTCAAGGTTAAGTGGTGAACAAGAGGTTCAATTGGACTAAAAGAAATTCAGCAACTATATTATATCGTTGAGATTAAGTTGAGTGTTTAATTATCATTATTCGTTCCTTAGTGGATTTCAAGATAAGTTTCCTCGAATAGTTCATAGAACCGAACGTGTTGATATACTTTCATGTAAACTTAGTATATTAAGAATCGAACCTATTCTTTGTAGGCAAAGAGTCAAGTGATATCTAAGGAGATTTGCGAGGAGTACTGTAAGTGAATCTTACCCGAATTAGAAAACTTGAATGATACACTGCATGTTTTATTGTGCATGGCAAGATGTTTTTAATACAAGTGACATGTATTGTGCATAAAGAATGTTTCAAGTACGCTTGATGTTTCGAACATGTGATAGCATAATCATTTGCATGAACACATGAGAGACGTTTTGATGCAAATGAAATTACGATGTTTTCAAGTGTGGCATGGTATGTTCATTGCATAGAAACATGAAAAGTTGTTTTATGCAAATGAAAAAGAATTTATGTTATGATTAAGCCCAGGGGGCTTTGGTTAGATCCGTACCAAGTTAAGTGAGGTTCATCATCCATTCCGAGGAACGTTGATCGAGTAGGATGGATGAATGGAACCTAGGACTCCCATACCAAGGGACGTTGATCGAGAAGGTTGGGTAAGTCCTTGAGGTATGTGCAACCACACCGAGGAACGTTGCTCGAGAAGGTGTAGCGCCTCCAAGGGTCAAGTCTAGCCACTGAAGGACGAATGCGAGAAGGTGTGCTTGCTTGACCGTATGTAAGGTCCCCAAGGGAAATCGGGGACAGTTCCAATGGGAACGCACAACCCTTGTGGGGTTAAATGGAGTGAATAAGCCCACAAGTGTGAATAAGAGATTTTCAAGGGCCTGGGGCCAATTTGAAGAACAAGTTTTGAAAGAAATATTTTCTAGGGCCTGGGGCCAATTTCAAGAAGAAGTTATGAAAGAAATATTTTCAAGGGCCTGGGGCCAATTTCGATATTTGAAATGTATTTGAAAAGGCCAAGAGTGGCAAGAGATTTTAGTGCATGGCATGTGCATCACGGAGCATGCATATGCATCATGATTTTTGTGCACTATCTCATGACTTACAGTTATGCATTTCTTTTCTTAACGCTACAGTGTATTGAAGTAAGTATGTTTTTAAAGCCATGTTTTATCGAAGTTCATGTTTCAAACTGTTGTTCCTTACTGAGTCTTTCGACTCATAGTTTTTAATCGTATCATTCCAGATCCACAAGAAGATTGGGGAGCAGAGGATTATCTCACGTATAAATCCTAGGAGTTCGGGAGTATGAGTCGGAATTGGTGAACTCCGAGTTAGCACTAGTGAGTGCTGGTTTGTTTTGAGTGGCAGTATGTTGCCCTATTACGTTTTGTATGAGTTTGCGGACAAGATGCAATGTAAAGACTTTTATGAGTTATAATTCGTTTACGGAGGGGTTATGTTCATTGAGCTTGTATCTCAGCCAAAATGTGGATCCTGAGTGAGTCTTCCGATGTGTATAATAAAAGTTTTTCTGCTGTAAGAGTTAGTGTAAGCGCTGTGGAGTGTTCCCGGGGAGTACTCGCGGCTGTCACGGTCCCTACGGGATGTCGTTCGGGGTGTGATAGATAAGCACATTAAATTATTCAAAATATATATGCTCATTATAGGTATGATAATATATTTTTTCTAAACTACTTAGATTTAATCAATAAATATGCAATTACCATAGCAACAATAGGTATTATTTAAAATATTTCATATAACAACTTCAATTTTCATAACACTCATACTAATTCCATTTAATCCCATATTTTATTATGTAGGTCTCCTAAAATGTTATTTAAACACGTGACAAAATAAAATTATGTATTAAAAATAATAAAATAGTCTATAAAATAATTATTAACATTAAATAAAATATAATTTTGAATTTTTTGAATTTTTTATTTTTTTTCCAACAATACCTATAGCAGCGGTTTTTTCAAAAACCGATGCTAAAGCTGCACTCTACAGCGGCGGTCAGTATGACTGCCGTTGTAGATACCTAATTTCTAGCAGCGTTTTAGCGATCGCCGCTATAGACCTGTTTTTTTAGTGTCGACACCTTCTTCAAGTTTGGAACTGACTCGCCGGTGCACTGGCATGTGACGACACTTCCTTCACCATGTGTCACACCATCTTCACATGTGTCGACACTGTACTTCTCATATGTTGACACCATCAAAATGACATTTTGGCAGTTGTGCAATGTGTCGATACCATCTTGGCAGAGAGAGTTTTTCAATACTTTTTGAATGCAATCATTTCCATTTCAACACTAAAACTCCTACAACGAAAAGTACAATAGTTTAGGTGCATGCTCTGGTGTTTAAATCGAATATAGAGCATAATGAATGAGAGAGAGATTTAAATACAATTTAGTACTCTCGATTGAATAGTGGATTGACAACCACGTATTCTAAAAATACTCCAAAGTTATTTTGTCATTTCTTATCATCAAATGACAAAATAGCTTTGGCTACTTTGTGATTCAACGATGTTACTTTAGTGAATTTTTTTTGCGAATTTTGTTTAGTGACTTTAGTGATATGTTTATCATAGTAACATATTTTTTGAATAAAACTCAATGATGACATCACTTTTAAGCTTCTGCCTTGGTGATCTTTGTTGATATCATTTTAGCTACATTTCAGATTCTTCATCCTTGAAATAACATGTGATATACTTTAGTTTCTATCTTTCATCAAGTGGAAAAGTTTGATGATTTTGAGTGCTACAAGCTTGGTGAAGGTAAGTTTATCATTCATATTAATTTTTAACAGGTCCCGCTCCGGTGCCTGTCGAGCGCGATGTTACCTAAAAACAGGGTGTTAAAAATCTTTCTATTCCAACACCCTAACTATGATCCCTAGCTTGATTCTTCTGACCATAAACAATTTCATACACTCTAATACATGCCTAAACAAATCTCCAATTCAAAGTTACAACAAAACCATGATTCCATCCTCAAACTAAGCTATTGCATTTATCCCTCTTCTCTTGGTCTTTTTATCAAACACCTAGGGTTCATAATTGGTTTCTCTTGAGTATGATTTCCCAGATCTGACTACATTTACCATGGTTTCATGTACAACCTATACTACCCTTTAAACTCACTAGATCTATACTTTCTTCAAAGAAACACACATGAACACAAGGAGAAAACCTAACAAACACCACAACCAACAACCATTAAAAGAAAGAAGAAGAAAAATGGGAAATAAATGGGGCTGGTCGGCCAAAAAGGGCCGAAATCCCTCACCTTCTTTTCTTCTTCTTCTCCTTCTCCTTTCTTCTTCTTCTTCTTCTTCTTCTTCTTCTTCTTCTTCTTCTTCTTCTTCTTCTCTTGTGCGGGTGGGTGCTAGGGCTTGAAAATATGCAAAAAGGGAGAGAGGGGGGGGGGGGGGTCTTGTACGTGAGGTTTGGGGGAAGGAAAAAGGCAAAACTGCCCTTCCCCCCTTCTTTCCCTTCTTTTCCTTCAATTTCCTTTTAGTTCCTTTTTCTACCACTCCACAAAACTACTCTAACATGCCTTTCTATTTTTATTTCTAAGTTTCACACATTTTCAAAGTTGAAGCCCTAATTCAATTTCTTCCAAATATTGCAAATTTAGGGATATGTTCCAACAAATAAAAAATAATAATTGGCCTAATTAATCACAATTACTCAAATTTAACAATTGCAAACAATATAACCTTTAAGTCATATCTTAAGATGCATAAAATATGCTAGGGCAAAAATCCCACCTAGTCATGGTTTTAGATCAAGTCAACCATATATGTCTTTCTCAATAAATATAGGACAACTTAAGGAGTCATAAATTTACAACGATAAAAAAATAAAGTTGGGGTCTCACATCCTCCCCTCCTTACAAAAATTCCGTCCCCGGAAGTCGGTCTTACTTACCAGAAATTTTGCCCTGGTAGTGGGGGTCTAGGACCATATGGGTGTGGGCGAGCGTTTGAACTGGCCCCACTACTAACCTTGTCATAGCAGACGTGGTCTGGGGAGTTACTACCCGTCCAAGAATGGGAGAAGGATTCGTAACTCCTACCTATGGTACTGGGTCATGGATCACATTACCTGAAGGTTCATGATATTTAGGGACAAAGTCCACTTCCTGTGATGAGTCCTTAGGAGAATCATAAAGAATACTCGGTCCTCTACCCAATTTTCTTCTAATGCCTTCCCAAGTATCCTCTCTCCATAATGAACTCTTTTCATTGGTTTCATTCCCCACCAACTTAGGTGAAGGGTCCTCCTCCATTGGATCCTCTTCCAGATTCTCTTTTGGATCCTCTTCCGAGCTCACTCTCACTGTCTCAACTGGGCTTTGCCTTCTATCTATTTGTCTAATGACTCCAACTGGAGTCGTGACTTCCTGTGACTCAGAGGAGTCGGTCGACCACAAATTATGCCTCCTCCTTGAAGGACCGGGCTGGTCTTTCCCTTGAGGAAGAGGAGGCTCCTGAGTCCCCTCCCTAACCTCCGGCAACTGCAGTTGCTGAGACAGTATAGAGTTTAGAGGCCTTGAATTTACACGGAACAAACTGCGATATTCCCGTGCCGTCATTCTTCTACGCGGGGGAGAGTGCGGAGAAGTGACAGATTAAGAGCGTGGGGGTCGGCGACTCGATGACATTTGAAATATCCGGACTGCATTGAAAAAGCGTCTGGACACAATCAAAATGACAACTTATAACCGTAAGCATACTATAAGCCGTCCGAATAGAATTAGGTATCTATCCAAACGTACAACAAAGAATTAAACTATTTAAATTTAAAATAACCAATGTCCGGACATCTTTCATATAGCGTCCGGTGAACATCAAAACGACAACGTATACCACCGAATGACTTCGGTAAAAGTCTGAACGACTCAAGAAATCATCCGGATGGTTTCGAGAGGATGTTCGAGTTAACTCAGCCATGACAGCGTCCCTCCACCTCCCCACATGCCCAAAAATACAACCAAAACAGAAACTAATACACTTAAAACAATCATAACACTTAACACGATCAATTTTTACGTAAAAATCAATAAAAAAACACAATGTACTATGCAAAAAATAGAATTGAAATTCTATATGTAAAACTATAAAATTAGTTTTGAGAGAGTTTCAACGCCTGCCTCATTTACTCTTAGGTGCGACTGGGGAGTCCGGACGCTCTTGTACACTGTCCGAACGTCTAGCAGATTTATTTACTCTTATGTGCGACAGGGGAGTCCGGACGCTCTTGAACACTGTCCGAACGTCTACCAGATTTATTTCGCATGTTAAATTCACTAAATTTACTTTACTTCACAAAACTTAATTTATTTAAATGATTTAATTTACGTAATAAATTTATTTCACTTAATTTAATTTACTTAAAAATTTAATTTATTTCATTCAATTTAACACAATGTAATTTGGCTCAAATTTTTAACATAATTAATTAATTTTTACTTTTATATTAAATGCTTTATTAGTACGAGTGATATGTTAATAGAATGGTTAGTGTAATTAGATTGTAACGGTTAGTATAATTAGCTTGCAATTACAATTATAACGGATATTTAATATAAAAGTTAAAATTAATTAATTAAGTTAAAAATTTGAGCCAAATTACATTGTGTTTTCCGTTGTAATTGTAATTGCAAGCTAATTATACTAACCGTTACAATCTAATTACACTAACCGTTCTATTAACATATCACTCCTACTAATAATGCATTTGATTTTACTAATTATCCATTTAAATTGTAATATATTTAATCCAGTGAAAAAACATAATTAATATAAAATATGAAAAATAATCCAAATACCGAACGAAAAACACAATCATAATATCTAGTACAAGCCAAAAACAGTCCTTCAAACGATAAATAAATAATAGTGATAAAGCATAAACAGGAGACTAGTCCAAATCACGACTTGCCTCTGGCTCGTCCATATCTTACTTGAGGGCATCACGGACATGCAGCAAATGCTTCTCCATATTGTCCACCTGTCTGGCGGGTGTCTGTAGCTATATCAGAATGACATGGACAGACTAGGACAATTGAGACAATTGTTCTCTCACAGAGAACAATTCCATCCACATAATATTCAGCTCTTCCATGACAGCCCTATCCGTTACAGCAAGTTTGGTCTCCAAACCGGTGAAGCAGTATAGGAGCTCTATGGACAACGAATGCATCGACTCCACTATCGCCTGAATACTCTCGTGTAACTCCGCTAAAAAGGCGTCTGCCCAAGCTGGTTGCTCTGTTTGTCCCCCGACATTTGTGATACTTCTCCCAGAGCGTTCCATGGTCAACCTAGCAAAAACCGTCCGAACATAAGCACAAACCGTTCGCTCGAACGACAAACTGCTTCGTTTAAATTTTAGGACGTCCGCACGTAGAAATACTGATTGGATGTTTTAGAAAACGTCTGAACAGTTTTTAAAAAAAAGTCCGAACGGTGTTTCGATGAACACAAACAAAACAGAGTAATTTGATGGACGAAAATAACACAACATACTAAACAGCGGACGATATTGAATGAAATGCATGAAATTGAGAAGCAAATTCATGAAGAAATTTTTACATGAAGTTCTTTGAGGAATCTCGAAAGTGTAATGAAAACGTTTGGGAGAAAAGTTTGAGAGAAGAGAGTGAGTTTGTGAGTTTGACAAAGTCTGGCGGGTTTAATATGTTTAGGAAGCGTATGAACGTATTTTATTAGCGTTCAGACGCTTCTAGCGGTTATATTCACTCGTGGCCCAATCAAATTTAACTTCACTAAATATGCCTGATTCGAAAAGGTTCTAGAACTTATACCATCTTGGCGATATTTATTGGTCTGGACGGTTTCAATGTCACGTGTATGAAGTTTTGCAACGTGGAACCACACGATTCGCGTAAGAAGCATTAATACCTATGCATACCTCTTTCATACTGTCCGGACGATGTTACTATTCCGTTGGAACGCTGCTTATAACGTCTGGATTAGATTGAGTGTTCATGACGATTTTTAATTTGTCACTATATGTCCGTGCAAATGTTGTATAAAAATAGTCCGGTCGGTATTGTAAAAATTGTGACGATTCTAATGGTCACTCAGTTACGACTATTTGGAATTTGTCACCTTGTAGAGAGTTCGAACGGTTTGCTTGTTTGTCCGGATGGTTTTTGGTTTTTGTGACTATTTTTATCGTCACTCATTCGCGACGCGTGTATGTCGTTACACCAGAAATACGTCCGAACATGTTTTTGACCAGTTCGAATGGTTTTGGCATTACTGGATGGTTTTGGGTGACGGAATTAATATTTGGTCATGAAAAGTTCACTGTAAATGACAAAATTTGGTTTGACACCAAACATTTTGTCACCTAAAGCTATATTTCTTGTAGTGAGACTATTTCAAATAAGGACTAGTAGTAATAAGCAAAATAAGATTGTCGAAGGAAAAGAAAGAAAAATAAGAAAAGAGGCAGTGTACATACATACATAAAACAACTCCCTCGGTTGGAGGCCACTCTGGAGCCTGTTTTGTCGATTTAATCGAAATCAGGCTCTACGGGCTTTTGCAGTGAGCTGACGGCACTAGAACTAGCTAATCTACCAGAGTTGCTAAGACCCATATTCCTTAAAAGAGTATCTGCATACCTCAACCAAAAAGTTCCTTGAGGGGGCTCTTCACGCTCACTAGCTCTACCGCCTTCCATTTTCTTCAACTTTTTATGCCTACGCCACGCTGCTTGTATAAAACATGCAGCCCATGTTCGCCATTGGTGCGAATAAAACCTAAACGTATGTCGAAGTTGTTTGGTATGCAGCCTTCGGAATATTGATGCTACAAATTTTAAGTCCTCTGCTACCAAAGCAAATGCCTCTACCTCAGTTATAGCCTTGACTGTGCGTGTTGACAAGGGAAAGACGACATCTGCGTGCGGGTTTAAGGCCCAAGTGAGCAACTCTTCGCCACAAAAGTCCCCAGGGCCTATTTTGCAAGAGTTGAAGAACCCAGGACGACCACCATCAGTAGTGTAAGAGTCAAGGCGGCCTCGAATTATGAAGAACATCTGAATTACAGGGTGACCTTCTTTCACAAGGAACATGCTTTCGGTCCAATATGTAGGTTTAAGTCTATCACATACTGCATCAACTGTTGTTTCATCCATCTCATTAAACAAGGGAACCTGTCAATTCCAATATGATCACAGTGTTATATTGTAGATGAGTTCGATCAATCATATAATAAAGTACTTGCTCGCAAACTTTCAATTATCCTCGATATATGATAATTATATCCTTTTCTTGAACATGCTCAGTTCTTTTTTGTTTTGCCTCGTGTGTTTGGCAATAACCTATAGTACCATATGTTCAATAAAGTGATACATGGTTCACAAGCAATTAGAGGTAAATAAATACAGTGTTAGCAAATCAACAAGGGCTCTGAAGAAGAATAACACGAAGATCGAGAAATGATAATATTTAAGTATCTTGTTGGAGAACATTCGAAGATCATATTATAGACACCCCAATGTCGGCTTGGAGTACTACTCCTCATAACATTTTTATTAAAACCCTCAGAAACAGAGATAGTATAGCCTTATTTAGCCTTCTCTTCTTCTGTTCCTTCCTTCTTATGGTAGCAGATATTTCCAATCCTATATTCTGCTAGCTTTTCCTACTTCTAACTTTTGGTGGTAGCTATTTACGATCATTTATTCAAATAGCCTCACGCTATGAGGTTAATCATCAAAATTGAAAATATAGGAGCTAAAAATCAAAAACCAAAAAGAGTCTAAATACAGGACGTACGTGTGGACATTTCTACGAAGATTTTATGAGAAAATAGACATTAGATGAATTACTTACTTGTCGAACTAAAGATCGGCATAGGTATCCCTTGATCTGTCTCTTGAGATCTATAGGGAGGTCATTCAGAATTGCTTCTTCATCAACGCTTTTCGTAGCCAACCACATAAAACGATCATAGTGGCGAATAGATTCCTTTAGCCCTGTTGGGAGGTGTCTATGATCCATCCATTTTTCTGTATCAGCTCTCTGGACCCTCCATTCTTCTAGCTGCCGTGATACTGATTGAAGATATTTCTGGTACGTGGTTCAAATTATAGGTTAGATCATCAACAATATGGAAACTTATAAAATAATTCATCAGTGCGTTTTTCTCGAGTAGTTCTTTGCAGTTAGGAATAAGATTTGCGGCCATCATGCGTGTGAGTGACTTACTTGCATATTTCCAATGAGGAACACAAATAGTACCAATCCGATGGTGACGACAATGATGGTGAAAACTGTTTCTCCAACGTTATCACTTGTAACAAGAGGGTTTCCTATAGAACTGCACATTTTCGGGTTAGTGAAGTACTGCACCTTATATATATTGATCAAAGAGCATCAGTACTAAAGTAAATTCGCTTGGAATATTCTTATGAATAGAAGAAAATAGTGCGTATCCTATAGACAACATGAATTGTTCATCTCACTGAAAACTAAGTAAGATCTTGACCGTTGCACTAAGTACCCACCTCAATTGGGATGGTGAGAAAATTGAAATTGTACACTTCCAAGTGTATATATGGCGAAGATTTGTATGATAAACGTACGTAATTATTTCAAGTTTTAGCCGTAATTTGTGCAAGTTATCAAGTGATTAAAGTTAGTCATGCCTATATTATACCTTATTGTCTGTAAACCCCACCAAAAGCAATATAAGTTCTTGTTGATGAATGGTGTGCTTGGAACATTCAGTGCCACTGCATTTGAATATATACCGTACTGATAAAAGCTGCTACTAGGAGTGCAAAGATTTGAGACATTTGTGGATTTGAACCAGTTCATCCTAGCAAGGTCATCAACGTTTTTGCAATCGAAGTATCCATCTTGACAATATGGTTTCTCAAGATCGCACGCAGTTGTCCAGCATGCTTCCTGTCGCCCAATTGCTTGTAAGTAATACCAACCTCCTGCAACCTTTCCGAAAAATAAAAAGAGGAATATTATAATAAACGACTTCAGGGAACCTTACAAGAAATAAAGTCACACGTAGGTTAATTCGTTGAAGACAAATTCTATGGATCACACAATATAGATCACTAGCTAGGAATAGTACGCTCAGTTCAACTGTAGCGTCAGTAACAGTTAGAAACCAAAAATGCATCCAAACGTCGAAAGATTAGAATTTTAAGGACGAGTATATATCCGAATACAATGAGTTACCGTCAGATGCCTAACCTTAGTTTTGACTTTCTAAGATCTATGAACAGGAAGAAGTAAAAAAATATACAGATCTCTGTGGTAGCGAAACAAACTAAAATAGTTGAATTCAAAACTTTGAAAAGTAATCAAAATTTTACTTTATTCTTTGCTTTTCGATAAAAGGAGTAAGTAAAAGAGTCATCTTTGGTTATGCGCACCGGCAAGCATCTCTTGCTAGTTGCTAACACATCCCCAATTTCCAAGAACCAAAAGTCCCAAAGGCAGCAACCTCAAAAGAAGGCACGTGTTTGTTTTTACTCACATGGCTTGCCAACATGTAAAGCATAAGGTTGTAAGCAGCTCCTGCCCAGGCTGTTTCCTGGATAACTCCGGTTGCATCAATTATTTTGCATGTGAGATGATAAATAAGAACCACTCTGAGGATGTACTGGATTATCATGATATGCCACAGGGCAATCTTTTTGTCCGACACTACGGCGCCCCTGACATTAGGTATTATGATCCAGACTAACACCTGAGATTCAGAATCGAAGAAAACGATGTGAAAATTAAAGCCATTGTTTAATACTTGTCAGATAAAAAAAGAAACAACGATTGTTGAGCCACGGAAAGGACGGGGCAAATTAGATTCTTTTAGGGGCATATACCTGAGGAAGGGGCAAGGCAACTAGGATGTCTATCCAAAAACCTCTTCGAATGTACCTCAAAGCATCCTTTGAAGGACCCATGATAAGATGATCCCCTCTTGTTAGTAAATGCGAAAAGGGTGGATCATAAGCTGTGTTAAATCGAACAAAGATCTGAATCACATAAAAGATGTCGGTCACCGATCTGATGATTGTGAGGATAACTTGCAGAGTCCTTCCATTTTCTATGCACAAGTCGCTGCTGAATATTGGCAAATAAAAGAACATAGGATCCAAGAATAGGGAAACAATAGATGCCGCTAAGAAAATCTTTCTCCATCGGCTAATGCTTTCTCCTCTAGGATCCAATATCCTGCTCTTCTCCTGCTCATAGTCCTCAGAAAAGAGACTACGCTGGACCAGCTCACTGCCATTCATGGAGCTTAGACTATTAGATATTTCCGTCCGCTTAATATAGGCGGTGAGTTCTATGACATCGTTTCCACCATCTCTGGGAAGATTCGCGAGAACTCCATTTTCATGTACTCGATCTGAAAAGTGTGACTAATAAATCACTAGGTACTATAAATTGATCTGGATCGTTGAATTGGACTAAACCTATATATTACAATGTTAAGACATAGTATTAGGAATCCAAAGACCTTGAGAAACTGAATCAGAAATATAAACGGAGATGGAAAACTTGACCTTGAGTAAGCAGTACGAGAATTCCGTCTCCTTCATTCAATCGGAAAGGAACGAATGATTTGAGAGAAAGAAGGGTGAAAAACCTTCCAACGCACTACTTATTTAGAAAAACTTGTAGGTTCTGATAGGTCATAACCAGAGAAAGTAAACATGATGAAGCTTTGGAGACTTATCCCACATTTTAAGACTGGTATTGACACACGCGGGACGTTGAATATATAGGGATGTATGGGATTCTTTATCTTTTTCTACATGCACGTGAAGGGCTATATGGGAGCGGTCGTTTAATTTCTCACCCGCTCCATATACCAAGAGCTAAATTAATTACTACGATGTGATGATGACCTCTTACCAAGGTTGCAGGGACCGGCTGCATTCTTTTTAAAGTCCAAGGATGAATCGTTACCGCCACTACATGTGTTCTATGATGTTTCATAGTAAAATCATTTGCTGACTATGATCTATCTGGTGCATCAAATACATATGGGGCACCCTGGTGGTTTCGACGTGCGTTTTAGGATCAGTGATCATGATCTAGTCATCCAATATCCTGCTCTTCTCCTGCTCATCATCCTCTTATAATCTTATTGTTGCAGTTGACTACGTTAGATATAATAATAACATACTCTGCACGTACGTCATTCACGAACTAAAATTAAATACAGGAGCGTTCACACTGCAGATCCTATGAGGCCTACACGCGGTCATCCTGTGTTTCATCTATCGACTAGCCCGAACTCATTTGGGAACGGTTGGAGCAAGTACAAGGTCTGTTTTATAACATCTCCATGTTCAAGCGGGTGACGTTGGAGGACAGAGAGGATCCACAACTGACGTGGTGTGAGACCCCAACTTTATTTTTTTATCGTTGTAAATTTATGACTCCTTAAGTTGTGCTATATTTATTGAGAAAGACATATATGGTTGACTTGATCTAAAACCATGACTAGGTGGGATTTTTGCCCTAGCGTATTTTATGCATCTTAAGCTATGACATAAAGGTTATATTGTTTGCAATTGTTAAATTTGAGTAATTGTGATTAATTAGGCCAATTATTTTTCTTATTTGTTGGAACATATCCCTAAATTTGCAATATTTGGAAGAAATTGAATTAGGGCTTTAACTTTGAAAATGTGTGAAACTTAGAAATAAACATAGAAAGGCATGTTAGAGTAGTTTTGTGGAGTGGCAGAAAAAGGAAATAAAAGGAAATTGAAGGAGAAGGAGGGAAAGAAGGGGGAAGCGCAATTTTGCCTTTTTCCTTCCCCCAAACCTCACGTACAAGACCCCCCCTTTCTCCCTTTTCGCATATTTTCAAGCCCTAGCACCCACCTGCACAAGAGAAGAAGAAGAAGAAGAAGAAGAAGAAGAAAGGAGAAGAAGACGAAAAGGAGAGAGAGAATGAGGTGAGGGATTTCGGCCCTTGTTGGCCGACCAGTCCCATTTCTTTCCCATTTTTCTTCTTCTTTCTTTTAATGGTTGTTGGTTATGGTGTTTGTTTGGTTTTCTCCTTGTGTTCATGTGTGTTTCTTTGAAGAAAGTATAGATCTAGTGAGTTTAAAGGGTAGTGTAGGTTGTACATGAAACCATGGTAAATGTGGCCAGATCTGGGAAATCATACTCAAGAGAAACCAATTATGAACCCTAGGTGTTTGATAAAAAGACCAAGAGAAGATGGATAAATGCAATAGCTTAGTTTGAGGATGGAATCATGGTTCTGTTGTAACTTTGAATTGGAGATTTGTTTAGGCATGTATTAGAGTGTATGGAATAGTTTATGGTCAGAAGAATCAAGCTAGGGATCATAGTTAGGGTGTTGGAATAGGAAGATTTTTAGCACCTTGCTTTTAGGTAACATCGCCCTCGACTAGCGTGCGTCAGGCCCTCGAGCGGCCGTAAGAAAATATGAGTGACAGTGTCTTGTCGTTTGACCAACGCTCGACAGGTACTCGAGCGGCCCTTGGGAATTCAATACAGAGAGTTGGACAGTAAGTTGGCGCTCGATCCGGTGCTCGACAGGCGCTCGAGCGGGACCTGTTAAAAATTTCATATGTGATGAATTTGGAATTCCAATTGAAGACTTGTGAACCCTAGCATTGAGGACAGTTGAATATGCTTAGTTATGAAACTATTGAGGTTGGGATGACGGAAATTTATGAATAGGCTTGAAATCATTGATGGTTGGGGGAGAGCAAGTGTACCTAGTTGATTGAGTATTTCTTATGACCTCCTTAGCAACTGTATAAGAGATGTTTGATACGTGTGTTTGATTTTCTTTCCTCTTTCGTTTTACAAAAGCTAGTTAACTAACTTTTGTGAACGAAATTATGTTTCATTGATATGTACTTTTGGAAAATCAAATAATTACAAGTATTTCTTAAATGTTATTAAATTCTTAAGCATCTAAGTGAGATATTTGAATCGCTTGTAGGCGAACTTCATACCAAAACTCAAAGGAGACCAAGGTAAATGGAAATTGTATGTATTGGATCTTACACTTTTATGAAAACTGGAATGATACACAGCATGACAATGATCAAGCATGACAAATATCAAGCATGACATGACATAAGCATTTGCATGATCTTCTTGAAAGAAAAAGAAAAATTTGTGCAAATGAAAGTATGTTATGACAAGTTAAGTTAAGGGGCTGAAGTTGGTCGGTACCGTACCAGTTAAGAAGGTGCATCCATACTGAAGGACGTTTACGTGAAGGGTGGATGTCACCTAGGGCACCCATACCAAAGGATGCTTGCAAGAAGGATGGGTAACCCATGAGGTATGTGCAATCACACTGAATGATGCTTGCAAGAAGGTGTGAACCTCTAAGGGTTGAGTCTAGCCATTATGCCTGGGGCAACCTCTAGGGCTAGTTCAACCAAATGATGTATTCCCAAAGGAAAGGGAATAGTTCCGAAGGGAACGCACAACCCTGATTTCAGGGATAAATGGAGCGAGATAAGTTGACCAAATCAAGAAATAAGTATTTTCAAGATCAAATGCATGATTCTTTTTATGATCAAGTACATTGCCTCATACATATGCAAGCATTTCATATGGCATTCATGTACATTGATATCTATGAGCATGCAAGACATGCATTATTTATTGCCCATGAACCCTTACTGAGTCTTTTGGCTCACTGTTTTTTTTTTTAAATTGTATCATTCCAGAGAATATTTCAGGTGGGAAACTTAAGAAGAGGACCTTGAACCATAAGAGAAGGGTTGGCAAGAATGTTTTCTCCCATTTGTTATTTTAGTATAAGTTTAGATATAATTTTTGAAAGAGCCGTCATGAGCCTCCGATGTGTGGTGGTCATGGGCTATTCGGCCTTGTAGGCTGAGAGCTGTTAAACAGCTTATTATTTTGAGACCTTGATGTAATTATAGTTTTTACTTCATGTTATCGTTGGAGGAGCAGGTTCTAATGTTCCGTATGTGCGTTAATCGATTTAGAGTTAAAAAAAAAATTCGCTACAAGAGTTAAGTACGCTGGAGCGTTCCTTGTTGGGAATGCTCGCGGCTGTCATTTGCCTCGTCGAATTAACGTATGAGGTATGAAAGTTATGTGGTATCAGAGGGTGTTTAGTGAACATAGGACTTGCAACTCGTCTCTTGGATTTCGAGTATGCTAGAAATTCGTGCACCTCAATTTATCGTTAGAATATTTACGTAGTGACGACGTATTAGTGCAGGATGCCACCTAGAAGACTACCGAGGGATCAAAACACGAATGAGGGACGCAAAGAACCGGGTGTCACTACTAATGACGCTTTGAGGCATATGGCTCAGCTTGTTGCTGAGCAGCTGCAACAGGGAGCTAATGGAGAGGGGGCATGTGAGACCCCGACTTTATTTTCTATCTTTTTAAAAGAATTATGACCCCTTATGTAACGTCTCGGGCCCAAACTCCATACGGATAAATTTCCGTATAAAATAATGATTTTTCACCATGACTAATCATTTATCTAGGCTCCAATATTTGAAAAATAATTTTGTACAATCCCAGCAAAATATTCATAAACCGTAAAAGCCCAAAAATATCAATCCGAGTACTAAAATTTACATTAGAATATCTGATATTTCCAATATCGATGAATATCTCCCAAAATAATACAATATCGAATTCCCCAACATTAATCTTCAAATGTACTCTTGAAAACACGCCTTCGAAACACAAATATCTCTGAAGCTCCTCGAACTTCTCTAATTCCGCCAACTCTGGAAAATATGAAAATAAGGGGTGAGCTACGACTAGGTCAATAAGTAGTAAGTCAATGAGGGTTAGGGAAAAGACAATTTTATCACAATAGCCGAAATCCAGAATAAAACATTCTGAGTCATACCGAATCCAAAAATATCAGTTTGTAACAAAAATATCCAAGGCCGCGCAATATAGGGAAATCACCAATGGTCGCACAGACCTCCAGGCCACAAAGACCTCCAAATATCAGGCCACACAGACCTCCAGGCCACAAAGAACACAAAATACCACGAGGGGTATCAAATTGGCCACACAGACCACAAGGATAAATTGGCCACAAAGACAATAGAGATATATCACCAGCGCAAGGAAAATTTTCACAGCATGGTCACCAAACAAGTTATAAATATTTCAATTGAGTTTTACGAAAATCTCAACAATCTCAATTTACCAAAAACTTGTTCAATTCCCCAAATAATACATCAAAACCATATAAAATACGACGCACGTTCAAAATCTCATTGAACAACCACTTACTTCAAACACTTAATAAATCCTTAAAGCTTCTCCAATAATTGCCGAATAATCTCTCGGAAATTAGTAGCACAACATCAATCCCAATTTTGTTCTCCAATATACATCTCTGCAACTATTTATTAACCTTGATCTCTGCAGCTATTTATTAAGCTCAATCTCTGCAACTTAAAAATTCAAACATACCTTTATCCAACACTTTTAAATTCAAACTCAAGATCAAATCTTTATTCAAACCTTTAAATTCAAATTCAAGATCAAATCTTTATTCAAATCTTTAAATTCAAACTCAAGATCAAATCTTTATTCAACCCTTTAAATTCAAATTCAAGATCAAATCTTTATTCAAACCTTTAAATTCAAACTCAAGATCAAATCTTTATTCGACCCTTTAAATTCAAACTCAAGATCAAATCTTTAAATTCAAATATAGATCACATCTCCATATCAGCACCTTTAAATTCAAAAATAAAATTAAACCTCTATCCAAAATCAAACAAAGAATTAAGCCCTTTCTCTTTGTTTAAAATTCGAATTACTCACTTACACCTTTTTCGAGACAGGATATTACAATCTCCCCTCCTTAAAAGAAATTTCGTCCCCGAAATTTGTGGCACCTTCCACAAAGAATAAATTCATTAACAAACTAAATCACAAATCATTCACACTTCTGCTGCGCACTCTGATCATACCAAATCACCTCACAATTTTTTTCATTAACACAATTCAAGCCTAAAATCTAAACTCATACTATATCCAAGCCTAAACTATGATCAACATCAATATCCTTAAAACAAGTCCATAACTTTAGCTCTTATCTGTAATAGAATGACCAAGATTTACATCTCTTCCAAATTTAAAGCTATAATCCGACTTCAATCGAAATCCTTCTGAAAATCGATAGAGTTACACATATCACAACCTATGATCGGACTTCAATCAAAATCTTCCTAAGAGTCTAAAGAATCACAAACTTATGCTCGGAATTCAATCAAAATTTTCCTATGAGTCTACAGAATCACAAACCTATGCTCCGATACCATCGGTAATGCCCCGGGCCCAAACTTCATACCGACAGATTTCCGTATAAAATTAGGCTTTTTCACCACGGATAATCATTTATCTAGTCCCCAATATTTCAAAACTAATTTTGTACAATCCTAGCAAAATATTCATAAACCGTAAAAGCCCAAAAATATCAATCCGAGCACTAAAATTTACATTAGAATATATGATATTTCCAATATCGATGAATATCTCCCAAAATATTACAATATTGAATTTCCCAATATTAATCTTCCAAAGTACTCTTGCAAAACACGCCTTCGAATCACAAATCTATCTGAATCTCCTCAAACTTCTCTAATTCTGTCAACTCTGAAAAATATGAGAATAAGGGTGAGCTACGACTAGCTCAGTAAGTAGTAAGTCAATGGGGGTTGGGGAAAAGACAATTTTATCACAATAACCAAAATCCAAAATAAAACACCGTGAGCCATACCGAATCTAAAATACAAGTTTGTAACAAAAATATCCAAGCCTGCGCAATATAGGGAAATCACCAATGGTCACACAGACCTCTATGCCACAAAGACCTCCAAATACCACGAGGGGTATCAATTTGGCCACACAAACCACATAGATATATCACTAGCGCAAGGACAATTTTGACAGTATACTCACCAAAACAAGTTATAAATATTTCAGTTGAGTTTCGCGAAATCTCGACAATCTCTTTTTACCCAAAATTTGTTCAGTTCCCCCAAATAATACATCAAAACCATATAAAATACGGTGCAAGTTCAAAATCTCATTGAAGAACCACTTGCATCAAAACCATATAAAAATACGGTACACATTTAAAAATTCCATTGAAGAACCACTTACATCAAAACCATATAAAAATACGGTACACGTTTAAAAATTCCATTGAAGAACCACTTACATCAAAACCATATAAAATACGGTGAACGTTCAAAATCTCATTGAAGAACCACTTACATCAAAACCATATAAAAATACGGTGTAAGTTCAAAATCTCATTGAAGAACCACTTACATCAAAACCATATAAAAATACGGTACACATTTAAAAATTTCATTGAAGAACCACTTACATCAAAACCATATAAAAATACGGTACACGTTTAAAAATTCGATTGAAGAACCACTTACCTCGAACGCTCAATCCTTAAATTTTCTCCAATAATTGTCGAACAATCTCTCTGAACCTAGTAGCACCACCTCAATCCAAATTTTGGTCTCCAATATACATCTCTGCAACTATTTATTAACCTCGATCTCTGCAGCTATTTATTAAGCTCAATCTCTGCATCTTTAAAATTCAAAGATACCTCTATCCAACACTTTTAAATTCAAACTCAAGATCAAATCTTTATTCAAACCTTTAAATTCAAATTCAAGATCAAGTCTTTATTCAAACCTTGAAATTCAAACTCAAAATCAAATCTTTATTCAACCCTTTAAATTCAAACTCAAGATCAAATCTTTATTCAAATCTTTAAATTCAAATATAGATCACATCTCCATATCAGCACCTTTAAATTCAAAAATTCAATTAAACCTCAATCCAAAAATCAAACAAAGAATTAAGCCCTTTCTCTTCGTTTAAAATTCGAATTACTCACTTACACTTTTTTCGAGACAGGATATTACACCTTAAGTTGTGCTTTAACTATTGAGAAAGACATATATGGTTGAATTGATCTAAAATCATGTCTAGGTGGAATTTTTCCCCTAGCATTTTTATGCGTCTTAGGCTTTGATTTAAATGTTATATTGTTTGCAATATTTGGAAGATTTTAATTAGGGGCTTTAACCTTGGAAAATATGTGAGTCCTTGGAATAAATAAGGAGGCATATTAGAGTTAGCTTTGTGGAACGGCAGAAAAAGACAATAAGTTTTCTTTAGGGGCAGAAAAGGAAAAAAGAGGGGAGAAATGGAGGAGAAAAGGGGAAAGAAAGGGGGAAGGGCAGTTTTGTCTTTTCCCTTCCCCCAAGCCTCACGTACAAGACACACACCCCCCAAACCGTACAAGTCATTTTGCCCTAGCACCCACCCGAATAAGAGAAGGAGAAGAAGAAAGAAGAAGGAGAAGAAGAAAGAAGAAGGAGAAGAAGAAGAAGAAAAGAAAGAGAGAGAGAAGGAGGTGAGTGGTTTTGGCCGGCCAAGCCATACCCTTTTTCACCCATTTTTCTCTTTTCCTTTTTGATGGTTGTAAAGTTGTTTGGTTTTCTCCTTGTATATATTTTGTGTTCATGTGTGTTCTTTGAAGAAAATGTAGACCTAGCAAGCTTTAAAGAGTAGTATGGGTTGTATATGAAATCATGGAGAATGTGGCCAAATCTGGTAAGTAGCACCCAAGAAAAATCAAGTATGAACTCTAGGTGTTTGATAAAAAGACCAAGAGAGGAGGGAGAAATGCAATAACTTGAATTTATGAGATGGACTCAAGTTTTATCGGAGGTTTAGTTGGAATGTGAGAAAAATTGAAGTCTTAAGAATGAGGGTGTGAAAGGAGAGCTATTTAAGTCAAGTTTCGAGTGATTTGGAGGTGTATAGCATAAGTTATGCTTTAAAAATTGACTGCTCGAGCGGCTTCCTTTGAATTTCTAACTTGATTCAAGGAAATATCTGCTCGAGCGGCTTCCTTTGAATTTCAAGAAAATTTTAAGAATTTTTATAGCTTCCTTTTGAACTATTAGGAAACCTTACTAGGTTTTTCACTTAAGAAAATACCTGGTGTTGTAAGATCACCAAATGGAAATCAGATAATGGGAGATATGTATGATGATCAAGGATATGGATGATTTTGTGTGATGAAGTGCGAGTAATTGATTGACTATTCGCTCGCAAGTGAACCATCAAATGACATTAGTATGACTCATTTGTAGGCAGGGTGCGACCGAAAGCTCAAGTGGACGGAGGTAAGATTCAGTTTTTCTTTGGAGCTCTTGATCGAGTGTTCTCTTGCATGTGAAGTTCAACCCTTCCTTGACTGAATCTGTTATTGGTGTCCTCTCATTGAAGTATTTTCTTGGGTGATGGAGTTGTTATTGTGAAATTGTTATTAATTGGAGGAAGGGGTTAAGCCATGGTTTGGGCTAGGAAGTGATGATCTTAGTTTTAATGTTGAATAGATTAACATGCATGAAAGATAAGTTGATGTTGGCTAAATGGACAACGTTGCATCGAGATTTAATAGGCATGAAATGAATTGTGTGGGTTTGATATTGGTCAAAAGAATCAAGTTAGAAACCATGATTAAGTTGTTGGAATAGGGAGTTATTAGTGGCTTAGTTTAAGGCATCATCACGCTCGATCAGCGTGCGACTCACGCTCTAGCAGCCTTAAGAAAAATGTTGGACAGAGTCGAGCCATTTGACCAGCGCTCGACAGGTGCTCGAGCGGCCTTGAAAGTTTTCATATAGAGACTTGGCGCTCGACTGCCGCTCGAGCGAGGATAGATGAAAATTGGACAGAGACTTGGCGCTCGACCGAAGCTCGACAGGCGCTCAAGCGATACCTGTTAAATCTAAGATATGTTGAATTTTTGAGTTCCTATTGAAGATGTGTGAAACCCTATCATTGAGGCTAGTTGACCAAACTTAGTTAAGAAGTTTATTGAGGTTAAGATGGTGGTAATTCGATAGACATTAGCCCATGCATGGTATGATGTAAAGTATTGAATAAGGGATAAATGATGGAATTGATGGTCAATAGTCCATGCAATGTAAGATTTAAAAGTGGAACAGGGAGAATAGAATTCGACTTGATATAGATTGTTGATTTGGTATGAAATTGTTGATAAGGATGAATCATTACAGACCCGATCTTGGATATTGAGGTTATGAAAGATGATGACGTAAGATCAAGTTGAAATACCCTAGGAGTTAACTTGATTTGGAGTTGTTTGATGTGTATGATTGTTGTTGTTTTCTAATCCACTTTATGAAAGCTAAAAATGTTTAAAAGAGATTTTAAGTACGATTTCATGTATGATTTCACGTAAGGAAATCTCATGTTTAAAGATACAGATTTTGAAACCGAGTATGTATGTGAATACTTTTCTTTGAATGTTTATTCTTTAGCGTTAAGTAACGAAAGTAACTCGCTTGTAGGGGAAGACCCATTCTAAGCTCGAGAGGATCGAGGTAAGTGAAAATTGTAAGTGGAAACTTACGGTTTTAAAAAACTGAAATGATGCACAGCATGAATTCTCATGATTTATTACGACATGACATAAGCATTTGCATGAAAAAGAAAGTTTTGTGCAAATGAAAGTATGAGAAGAATTTAAGATTTCTCATCATCAAGCATGACATGAGCACACCATGAGCATTTGCATTCATTTTTCTCATGAGAAAGAAAGAGAAATTTTATGCAAATGAAAGTACCATTTTATGCTACTTTATGACAAGTTAAGTTAATAAGCTAAAGTCGGTCGGTACCGTACCAAGTTAAGAAGGTGCATCCATACTGAAGGACGTTTACGTGAAGGGTGGATGTCACCTAGGGCACCCATACCGAATGATGCTTGCAAGAAGGATGGGTAGCCCATGAGGTATGTGCAATCACACTGAAGGATGCTTGCAAGAAGGTGTGAACCTCCAAGGGTCGTGTCTAGCCACTGAAGGACGAATGCGAGAAGGTGTGCTAGCTCAACCAAATGTAAGGTCCCCAAGGAAAATAAGAGACAGTTCCAACGGGAACGTACAACCCTGATGTCAGGGGTAAATAGAGAGCAAGTAGCCCATAAGATAAGAATTGGAATGATTTTCCAAAAGCAAAAGCTTTGCAAGTACAAGTGTTGTTTTCAGGAGCAAGTGCATGTGCATATGCAATCACGAGGCATACACGTGTATCAAAATTCATGATCATACATGAATTACATTATGTTTACATGCTTATGATTTCAAGTACAAGTGCATGCTTATGATTTCAAGTTTATGATTATGAGTTCAAGTACAAGTTCATGGTTTCAAACTCACGATTTCAAGTTCATGTTTCCAAACCATGATTTCAAGTCCATGTTTCCAAACCATGATTTCAAGTCCATGTTTTAACTATAACTCCTTACTGAGTCTTTCGACTCACGAAATTTTTTATAAAACCGTATCATTCCAGATGTTCCAGGCGACAAGAGTGCTGAGGATTACTTGAAGTAGTAAGTTTAGATGTCAAGTATCCTAGACATTGTAAACCGAAGCAGGGGTTGGAGAGTTCATATGCGATGTAATTAAGACGCTTACCCTATTAAGAGGAAGTCGTCTTGTGTAAGTTGATGTTTATGTAAATCACTTTGGCCCATCTCTCTCAGTTGTATGTGTTAAAAAAAATTCCGCTGCAAGATTAAGAGAAAACGCTGGAACATTCATTGAGTGGATGTTTGCGGTTGTCATTAACCCCCTTCGGATTAGCGTTCGGGGCGTGACAGATATAAATTTGAACGAGACAATCCTTGTGGATTATTTTTCAAGCATATAGGAGTTCCGTCCACCAAACGTGAGTCCAGTAACAGATATGAGATCCGGGATAGGTTATCTAATCTCGACAATGGACATCGCGACCCAATTCCATATTGATTTTTCATTAATTAATTAATTTTGGTAAACGTGAGAACCGGAGAATTCAAAGTTAAGTACTTTAAAGTCTTATTTATTAAAAAATCAATATCTCAAAGACTGTAACGGCAATTATAAAGCCTACGTGTTTTATTAGAGCACAGAAGAGGACAATGTCATCTTTTACCTTCTTGGTCCCTTAATGTTAAAAATGATGTCCACATCAACGTCAAGTTTATCTTATCAGGGACGCTTTATCTCCCATCGTCCCGTGTCACACACTTTCTCTTTTAGACTACAAAACAATCCTCGTACCTGCTCCCACCTTTACCAAATGCGTTGGTGCCAGTCCTGTTGGGAGAGATACCAGCAGGAGTTGCTGATCTCATGGATGACGAACAGACAATATACATATGTAGCATCGTCAACTTCAACCACCTAATTTGTTTTGTTCTCAAATGGAGTTTAGTCAACGTTCTTTATAAAACTGAATAAAATAGAGATATTGCCTTCACCTTCTTACGGATCTCTCTGGCACTGAACTAAAAAAATCGAGAGCCGTGCCAGCCCCCCCGATATATATGTGTGTATATATATATATATATATCATCCTGATCACGAGCTCTTTCTTTGTTTTTCTTTTGATTCTTCTATTTGTTTTTTCTGTCGTAAGCTGCATCAGCAATTACTCTTACATTCAAATTATATATGAATTTCAAGGTTCTGTGACAAACCAGTACGTACTTGATCAAACTTGGTACTATTTTTACCTGAATTACGCCTGAAGGCAAGCTCTTAATTATGCCCATCAGATTTCATTTTAGCATATTTGATCATTTATTGGGAGGCTTCTATCATGACCTCATGAAGATAATTTTACTTTTCATTAATTGCGGAGGTTGGGGGGCGACGGTGCCCTCAGCTGGTCCCTTTTCCGCCAATTCTACTATCCCTTGAATGAGGGCACCACTAGATATAACCCATCAAACAGAGTAATTACTATTTTTTTTGGAAGGTACCTAGATATAACTTCAATTAAATAATAACAATCCAACTAGACACCAGAATCTAAAATCACCATCCATAATGATCAGTCATAATTATCATTTAATAGTCATAATCGTATTTGCTTATAATAAAATTCTTACACAATAATTATCACCATAAATATCATAATAAAGTCTAATATGTATCCTTCTCCATTCATCCTTATTCTACTCCAAGACTTACTCTCAGTTCTGCACATCATCCGTCATTGTGGGATCTATCTCTTGGTTATCTGGAATGTATATTTAAAATGGTTGAGTTGTGAAACTCAATAAGCCAACATGATATGTATTGGTGCGTATGTGTAACGTGACTTTTAACAAATTATTGACAAAATCAATAAGTAATCATTTAACTATATGCACACACCTTTAATTCAACAAAACTACTTTGAAAAATTATGTCATTTTAAGAGAACAAACTTATACTTGAAATAATTTAATTTTCCCCACGGTAGACCATGTGTACACTGTTTCACCCCCATAGACAGGGTTATTCGTTCTATTCACCCCTTTCATCGAAACTTCTCCCGTTCACTCCTTTCCTCAGGACCTGTCTCATTCTCCTCTTTCGTTGGGACATTTATTTATCTAGCCGGCTTACTATTCACGTAACTATTCATAAGCCTAAGCGTAGGAAATACCAACCAAAAATTTGCATTAAAGCTGAACTTACCCTTTTCTCTTCAGTCCTTCCAATTTTCTTTTCTTCTCTCAATCTCATCTCTTCTTTTTATTTTTTCATCTCATACGATCGCTCACTTTTTCTTGTTTATGAAGCATGCGTCTTAAATTTTTTTTGCATGTGTTTTCAACTCTCTTTCTCACTCTGCATTTTGTTTCTCACTTTAGAAAATAAAAGTCAAAAGTCACAAAAGTAACAAAGCACAAGCATGTGCCTCTCTCGTTGATTTAGGGAGAGGGGCCATGCCAATTTTTTTCCTTGTATTTAAAGGGAACGGTTGGTTGTCTCCCCATGTTTTATTTGCTTGCTTCCTCTATAGGCTAGGCTGATATGAAAACTTCACTCCCTACCTATACATATGAAAATACAAACTTCAGAGAATTATTGAGATAGAAAATAGAAGGGATCATTTTCGTGGCACTATCATATATACAGCAAATGTACAATTAAACGCTAATAAAAGTCGGCGGCTAGGCACTATTATTGTTTTAGGCCCCCTTGAGACTAGGCTTTAGTTATGTTTTTTTTTTCTAGGCAAACGTGCATTTCATTCACACTGAAATGCTACATACAGAAGGCCCTTCGTGACCAGATACCAGGAACATCGCCAATACAAAGAACAACCCAATACAACATCATGAAAAGACATAAAGGCTATACATCCAACCTTGAAGACCAGATTCTTAATGGCCAAAACGGCCTCAACAAGACAGACAACAAGGTCTGTAAGTTCTAAATGGGTGCAAAGACCCGCCACAATCGGAGTCCGGAAGAGGAGGTAGTCATGCACCTCACTCTCACTTCCCCGAATGATCCTCCATAACAGCATAAATGGACAACAATGTCCATAACAAAAATGCACAGTAATAAAACTCACGTACGCCATAACAACACACCAGAACAAACAAATAAAAAGACAACGGTCGACCAGAAGAAAAGAAGCCGAACCACCCAAGCATATCCACAAAATTGGAGGCGCGTGAGTCACACGCACAGGCGCGTGGCAACGCGTGGACGGACACACGCTGGCCGATGGCGACCGGACGCGACCCGAGATGGATGCCTGGAACAGCTGATCCCCTCCCTCAAGCGCGTGGCCACCCGCGTGCATGATCCGGTCAAAAGGGAGGGAGGAGAAGGAGAGAGGGGGCGGCGGGAGGAACAGAGGCTCCTCCCGCCGCCAGGTGCAGAGAGGGAGAAGGGGGTTCAGACGAAACGGTTTTGGCTCTCGAAAGAGAAGAGGTGGAGGTTTTTTTAGTTCTGTTAAACTCTGTTCTTATTTGGTTTGAATGAAGTATCTTGGCTTAGGAGAGAAAAAAAAACACTAATAATAAAAGTCAGAGAATCCTCCGGCCGGGCAGACGTTTAATATACCTAGATGAGATAATGAATAACCAAGGTAAATATCCTAGCAGGCGGAAAAAGTATCCAAAGCAATATATCTTAAAATTGTTCAAGTCTTCCAACTAGCTAAGAGAATCATAAAGCGCCCGACCACAGGAGATCGCACCGAATAAATTAAAAGAGAAACATGCATCGTTCATACTTAATTCAGCTAGTTCTTTATATATATATATATATATATATTTATATTTATATATAGAGAGAGAGTGAGAGTGAGAGTGAGAGAGAGAGAGATAAACGCGCCCATATAGCCCTTGATATGTAGATCAAAAGAGAAGAACACCACGTATGCATATATCCCTATATACGTTCGTTCTGTGTTTAAACACGTGCATTAGGGTACAGTTTGTCCTAATTGAAGTGTGGGATAGTCTCGAAAGCTTCATCAAGCTGACTTTCTCGGATAATGACCTCCGGACAGACAAGTCATATATACAAGCAACGTAATTTGGACCAATTCGTTCTGAAAGTAGTTGGAGGCCTTTCATCCTCTCTCTCTCCAAACTCCAGATTCCTGGCCTGTCCAGGTTATTCAACGAGACGGTATTCTCATACCGGTAACTCATGAAATCTTGACAGCTCCAAGCTCAATTGAGGGCCGGCATACTCTTGGAAAAGCACCAGCATGGGTCACAATAACTCAAGATTCTTAAGGTCTTTCCGTCCCCCTCTTTCTGATATGGTTTTTGGATAGAAAACGATCACTTTGATTCCCTATGATATGTAAAAATATTGCAATTACTTTAGTCTAATCTAAATATCAATTACTACTGCTATTTAGAGTTCATGATCATGAAGCCGCAGATCTACCCATCAATAACCAAAAGATGGGACAGAAACAAGGACAGCTATTCCAAGTTCCAACCATACCAGAAAAGGTTTGAAAGCTAAAGTACTGCGAAGAGTATTTTCTGAGGACTATGAGAAGGAGAAGAGTAAGATACTGGATCCTCGAGGAGAAGTCATTAGCCATTGGAGCAAGATTTTTTTAGTGGCACGCCTTGTTTCTTTGTTCGTGGATCCTTTGTTTTTGTATATGCCGACAGTCAGTGCGGAATTATGCGTACGAAACGGAATGACTCTGAAAGTTATCCTCACAATCATCAGATCGGTGGCCGACGTCTTTTATGTAATTCAGATTTTTGTTCGATTTCACACGGCATACATAGCACCTTCTTCTCGTGTACTGGGAAGAGGAGAGCTTATCATAGAACCTTCAAAGATTGCTTTGAGGTACCTTCGAGGAGGCTTTTGGATAGACCTCCTCGCTGCCCTGCCCATTCCTCAGGTATGCCCCCAAAGAAGTCTTCTTTTGTATGTTCTGGCCTTTTCGGCGCTCAAGAACGTTTTCTTTTCTTTCTTCTTTACCTAGTCTTTGGCACTATTTGAGGCATTACACAATGGCGTTTTTGAACTTTTCCTTCGATCAAAACTCTCAGGTGTTAACTTGGGTGATTATACCCGAGCTTAGTGGTGCCATTGTGACAACCAAAAAGAATGCCATGTGGTATATCACGCTGATCCAGTACATCCCAAGAGTGATTCTTATTTATCCTCTCTCGTGGTATATATTTGATGCAACGGGCATTATTAAAGAGACGGCATGGTCTGGAGCCGCTTACAACCTTATGCTTTACGCCTTTACCTGTTGGCGAGCCATGTGAGTAGACGAAACAAATTCTTCTTTTTAGCTTGCCTCTGGAACTTTTGAGACTTGGGAATTTGGATTTGATGGCTAGCTAGAGATGCTAGCTGTTGTGCAGAACGAGACAAATTAAGCTCCTTCGATTACTAATCCCAATCGAACAGACAATCAACTAACACAAAGCTAATATAAAAATATTATTCCCATTTGGTGAAAGGTAGTACTGGGGGATCGATTCCCTGATCACCTGCAGCCTTCATGTCCTTCCTACCTTCTACTTGTCAAGGTAACTAGAAAAGAACTAATATAAAACTATGGCTTTCCAAAGTTTTCTAATGGACTAAAGTAAAAAATAGTACTATTAGAATAGCCTATTTTGATTTTATTTGGAAATAAGTAATCGAAAGAGAGAAGAATGATTACTTTGAGGGAATTAGGAGTGGAAAGGCCTCCTATCTAGTGATCACAATTACATTTTACTGATTTCTTCTTGATAGGCAAATAACTCCTTCCTGTATGCCTTGTAAGTTGAATCTGTTGATTCCAAACTCTGTGTTCCTTTCCCTTTTTCTTTTTTTTTTTTTGCAAAAGGTTTCGGAAGCTTGGTTTTACTTTCAAGTAGTTGGGCGACAAGAGGCATGTTGGAGAAGTGCATGCAGTCTTGAACAACCAAATTGTCAAAATGAATACTTCGATTGTGGCAAGGTTAATGACCCTCTTAGGGTCAACTGGTTCAAGTCAACAAATGTCTCAAATCTTTGCGTTCCATCTAGTAACTTTTATCTGTACGGTATATATACATATACAGCCACAGAAGGTGTTATAACCACGGCATTCCTGAACAAGTACTTTTACTGTCTCTGGTGGAGTTTACAGACATTGAGGTATGATACATCTCCATTATAATGTTCTTTGTTCTATTTTCTCACCGGCCAAATTGATTTGACAGAACTTACAAGGTGGACTTCCGTGCGATCTTACTTATTTTTCAATGAAATTGAGCAATTTATGTTCTTTTTGACAACCAACTGCTCTATAGGATAATCCCCTTTTTATTTGTAGGAATCCAACAGCGATTTTACTCCAGTGCTGCTCTTGGATCATTATCATGCTAATTCACTAACCAATAGATATTGTGCGCAGTTCTGTAGGACAAAATCTGGCTACAAGTACTTATGTTGGAGAAATACTTTTCACTATCATCGTATCCACCCATGGGCTTGTACTGTTTGCCCTCCTCATTGGAAATATGCAAGTAAGTCCCCAAGATAATGCCTTTAAACCTCTTGTCTTACGAAACTGCAAGGAAATGGTGGAGAAAATTAATGGCCTAATCTTCATGAATTGTGTACAAGTTTCAATATAAATGACTACTTATTTGTACGTCCAGAAATACCTCCAATCAACAACTAGGCGGGTAGCTAGAAGAGTGGCGGATCAAGAGAACTGATACAGAACAATGGATGCATCATAGGCACTTGCCACTAGATCTAAGGAAATCTGTTCGGCAATATGATCATTTTAAATGGTTGGCTACTCGAGGGGTTGATGAAGAAGCTATTTTGAAGGGCCTCCCTCCAGATCTCCGGAGACAGATCAAGCGCCACCTATGCCTTTCTTTGGTTCGATGAGTAAGTTGTTTGAATAATGTATTTTCGCATAAAATTAATTAATCTCCGTAAAAAGGGCCAAACATCCTTGCATCTAAAAAAGCTACATACAACACGTGGTTCATTTTTCGCCCCATGTTGTGCTCAATATTTCAAAGAAGATCATGCGTAGTAGTGGATGCGAAGTATTAAGTCCGAGGTTGGATGAAAATTTATAATTACATAAATAGAGATATATATCTAGATATAAAGTGCTGGGAATAATTGGTTTAATTTTGCTTCATAATTATTATATGCTTGAGAACTCATGTACTCCCATCTCTATGATGCAATTTGACAGGTCCCCTTTTTCAACGACATGGATGAAACAACAGTAGACGCAATCTGTGAGAGGCTTAAACCCACACTATGCACAAAAAGCATGTTTATTGTGCGCGAAGGTGACCCTGTCACCCCGATGCTCTTCATAATTAGAGGCCGCCTTGAATCGTACACCACTAATGGTGGTCGTTCTGTGTAACACCCCGAGCCCAAACTCTAAAGGGAAAGATTTTCGTATAAAATAAGGCATTTTCACCATGGATAATCATTTATCTAGGCCCCAATATTTCAAAACTAATTTTGTACAACCTCAGCAAAATATTCATGAACATTAAAAAAACCCAAAAATATCAATCCGAGCCCTAAATTTACATTAGAATATTCGATATTTTCAATATCGATGAAGATCTCCCAAAATAATACAATATCGAATTCTCCAACACTAATCTTCAAATGTACTCTTGAAAACACGTCTTCGAAACACAAATATCTCTGAAGCTCCTCGAACTTCTCTAATTCCGTCAACTCTGGAAAATATGAAAATGAGGGTTGGAGAAAAGACAATTTTATCACAATAGCCGAAATCCAGAATAAAACATCGTGAGTCATACCGAATCCAAAATACAAGTTTGTAACAAAAATATCCAAGGTCGCGCAATATAGGGAAATCACCAATGGTCACACAGACCTCCAGGCCACAAAGACCTCCAAATACCATGAGGGGTATCAAATTGGCCACACAGACCACAAGGATAAATTGGCCACAAAGACCATAGAGATATATCACAAGAGCAAGGATAATTTTCACAGCATGCTCACCAAACAAGTTATAAATATTTCAATTGAGTTTTACGAAAATCTCAACAATCTCATTTTACCAAAACTTGTTCAATTCCCCAATTAATACATCAAAATCATATAAAATACGATGCATGTTCAAAATCTCATTGAAGAACCACTTACCTCGAACGTTTAATCAATCCTTAAAGCTTCTACAATAATTTCCGAATAATCTCTCGAAAATTAGTAGCACAACATCAATCCCAATTTTGGTCTCCAATATACACTCTCTGCAACTATTTATTAACCTTGATCTCTGCAACTATTTATTAAGCTCAATCTCTACAATTTTAAAATTCAAACATACCTCTATCCAACACTTTTAAATTCAAACATAAGATCTTTATCCATATATTTCAAATTCAAATATAAGAATAGTCTTTATTCATATCTTAACCTTTAAATTCAAACTCAAGCTCAAATCTTTATTCAAACCTTTAAATTTAAACTCAAGATCAAATCTTTATTCAAATCTTTAAATTCAAATATAGATCACATCTCCATATCAGCACCTTTAAATTCAAAAATACAATTCAACCTCTATCCGAAAATCAAACACAAGATTAAACACTATCTTTTCATTTAAAATTCAAATTAATCACTTGCACATTTTTCGGGACGGGATATTACAATCTTCCCTCCTTAAAAGAAATTTCGTCCCCGAAATTTGCGACACCTTCCACAAAGCATAAATCCATTAACAAACCAAATCACAAATTATTCATGCTTCTGCTGCGCACTCTGATCATACAAAATCACCTCATAATAATTTTTTTTTATTAACACAATTCAAGCCTAAAACCTAAACTCATACTATATACAAGCCTAGACTATGATCAACATCAATATCCTCAAAACAAGCCCATAACTTTAGCTCTTATCTGTAATAGAATAACCAAGATTTGATTCTCTTCCAAATTTAAAGTTATGATCCGATTTCAATCAAAATCCTTCTGAAAATCAATGGAGTTACAACATATCAAAACCTATGCTTGAACTTCAATCAAAATCTTCCTAAGAATCTACAGATTCACTAACCTATGCTCTCACTTCCATCAAAATATTCCTAAGAGTCTACAGAATCATAAACCTATGCTCTGATACCATCTGTAACACCCCGGAGCCCAAACTCCAAAGGGAAAGATTTTCGTATAAAATAAGGCCTTTTCACCATGGATAATCATTTATCTAGGCCCCAATATTTCAAAACTAATTTTGTACAACCTCAGCAAAATATTCATGAACATTAAAAAAACCCAAAAATATCAATCCGAGCCCTAAATTTACATTAGAATATTCGATATTTCCAATATCGATAGCACAAATCTATCTGAAGCTCCTCAAACTTCTCTAATTCCGTCAACTCTGAAAAATATGAGAATAAGGGGTGAGCTACGACTAGCTCAGTAAGTAGTAAGTCAATGAGGGTTGGGGAAAAGACAATTTTTTTTACAATAGCTGAAATCCAGAATAAAACATTGTGAGCCATACCGAATCCAAAAATATCAGTTTGTAACAAAAATATCCAAGACCGCGCAATATAGGGAAATCACCAATGGTCACACAGACCTCCAGGCCACAAAGACCTCCAAATATCAGGCCACACAGACCTCCAGGCCACAAAGACCACCAAATACCACGAGGGGTATCAAATTGGCCACAAAGACCATAGAGATATATCATCAGCGTAAGGATAATTTTCACAGCATGCTCACCAAACAAGTTATAAATATTTCAATTGAGTTTTACGAAAATCTCAACAATCTCATTTTATCCAAAATTTGTTCAGTTCCCCAAATAATACATCAAAACCATATAAAATACGATGCACGTTCAAAATATCATTGAAGAACCACTTACCTCGAACGTTTAATCAATCCTTAAAGCTTCTCCAATAATTGCCGAATAATCTCTCGGAAATTAGTAGCACAACATCAATCCCAATTTTGGTCTCCAATATACATCTCTGCAACTATTTATTAACCTTGATCTTTGCAGCTATTTATTAAGCTCAATCTCTGCAACTTTAAAATTCAAGCATACCTCTATCCAACACTTTTAAATTCAAACTCAAGATCAAATTTTTATTCAAACCTTTAAATTCAAATTCAAGATCAAATCTTTATTCAAATCTTTAAATTCAAACTCAAGATCAAATCTTTATTCAAACCTTTAAATTCAAACTCAAGATCAAATCTTTATTCAAACCTTTAAATTCAAACTCAAGATCAAATCTTTATTCAAACCTTTAAATTCAAATATAGATCACATATTTATTCAAACCTTTAAATTCAAACTCAAGATCAAATCTTTATTCAAACCTTTAAATTCAAACTCAAGATCAAATCTTTATTCAAACCTTTAAATTCAAAAATACAATTAAACCTCTATCCAAAAATCAAACACAAGATTAAACACTATCTCTTCATTTAAAATTCAAATTAATCACTTACACATTTTTCGGGACGGGATATTACATTCTGGGTTCTTCAACTCATCCCAGATAGGCCCAAGTGACTTCTGTGGTGAAGAGTTGCTGACATGGGCCTTAAACCCGAGTCCAGATGTCGTCCTCCCATTGTCCACACGAACAGTCAAGTCAATAACGGAGGTGGAGGCATTTGCTCTAGTAGCGGAGGACCTGAAATTTGTGGCATCACAGTTCCGGAAACTGCACAGCAAACAGCTTCGACACACGCTTAGGTTTTACTCACACC
The DNA here is from genome assembly GCA_963930655.1 of Myrica gale. Taxonomy (NCBI): domain Eukaryota; kingdom Viridiplantae; phylum Streptophyta; class Magnoliopsida; order Fagales; family Myricaceae; genus Myrica; species Myrica gale. Next base: position 12,092,662 of record OZ005618.1, read on the forward strand.
AGTGGCGAACATGGGCTGAAACGCTGACCATAGAGCTTGGCGTAGGCATAGAAAGTTGAAGAAAACGGCTGACCATAGAGCAGGTGATCAGAATCAAGGACCCCCAAAAGATTCATTTTGGTCGAGATATGCTGAAACGCTTATAAAGAGGATGGGCGTTAGCAACTCTGGCAGATTAAATTCAAGTACTGTCGCCAGCTCGCTACAAAAACCACCAGAGCCTGAATTTGATTAAGCCGAGTATATTAATACAAGCATTAACTTGGGCTTCAAATAAGTTAAGTTGTCTATATTGTATGAATATTGTTATTTTCTTTTCTTTTCTTTTTCCTTTATTGTAAGGTGAACTTATTCAAGCACTACAGCAGTTTTGCTTTTTAGTGATGAAAATTTTTGTAGCTGAAGAGTTGGTTTTTGTTGCTGATGATTTTTAAAGACGAAATTTTTCATGGATGTATCTCGGTCGTGGATGCTTTCAGATCTGGTTAACTAACTTCTATGTAACGTGTATGAGCATAGAGTTAAGTTAAGATTAGTTACTTTTGTTGAGTTAATTGAGTATAACGGGGAAAGCATTATAGCCAAGAAATGTCTCCACCACTGAGTGGTGCATGTTCTGCCACTGCTACAAGTGGGCCAAGACATCAAATTCCAATGTGCTATTGTGCAATTGATACAGCTCTTAAAACATCGTACACAGAAAAAAAAAATTTGGTCGCAGGTTTTACAGCTGTGAAAATCATCATAAGGTAAAATTGTTGTTGACAGTAAGAATATCTGTGACATCCAGGTTCTGAAAATTGTTTTTGCATACCTACAGTTTGGGCGTTCATGTGGGTTCTTTAGATGGTATGATCCTGCCATGTGTGACCATGGTAAGAGGGTGATGAGGCGACTGCATGAGCGGCAGGAGAAGTTGAATAGCGAATCGATTAAGGTTGAATCCAAGCTTTCAAAAGAGATGGAAAATCATGAGATTGCGATGAAGGAAATTTGCGCACGTCATTGCATGTAAATTTAGACTCATCAGCATACATATGAGAAGTTGCACAAGACGTATGGACTATTTTTGGGACTGTCATGGGGACTATTTTTACTTGTGTTGTCTGCTATGTATTTTATTGGAGCAAGTGCAGTGGCAGGAAGCCACTGTCTTCCTTGATTTATGTGTACTTGCAAGAATATGACCTCTATGTGTATTGATTGATGAGTTAGATCTCAATTGTAAAAAGCTGATCAATTTGTCGTCTATGTGTTGTGGTTTATTTTGTAAGAAATATATGTTTCCACTGAATTTCCAATAAGCGAATTTACACATAACCTTGACCAACTATCAGCACCCCAAAATCATTCTACAACTTACAACTGCCAATATCATTTCATATCTGCACTTACATTTAATGTTCACAAAATAGCAGTCTGACCAGCTAACTTTACATCACCAAATTCAGAAATAACATCCCCACAAATGGGTTCCATAGCTGCATTTTATATCAGCTTCACAAAAGATTAACTCATACTGTTTCATCTCCACAAAATATGAGCCTGACCATACAGACTCAGTTTATACAACAATACAACATTTCAGATTCACAAAAAAAAAAAAATCAACCATACATACTCAGTTTAATTACATTTGTCACAAAACCATCATCACAACCAGATTCTATTTATTGCCTCCATGCTACCCTCTTCCCCTTCCCCTTATCTTTCTCCTGAACATGCTTCATAGCCTACTCAATTGTAGTGACTACCACCCTCGAGGATGTTCCAGAAGATTTTTCCTTTTCTTGTTCACACGGATGACATATGAGTTTCCAACCCCAGGCCTACCCCATGAACAGCGCACACCATGGCTGTGAGGTTGAGAAACTGGTGGCTGGCTGGTTGGTTGAGAGGTTGGTTGTTGACTTTCTAGTTGAGATGTCAGGGGAACGTCCTTCACCGGCCAAAACAGATTGACAAGTATTGTGAGACCCCGATTTTCTCCTACGTTATTTCTTATGTATTATCTTTTATTTTCCAATGTATTAGCTTTTATTTCATCATGGGGCCATGTTTTTGGCCAATGTATGGTCTAATCCTTATGTTATGGTACTTCGATTAAAATGAGATTTTATTTCACGAAATTTCTTAAATAATTTTCTTGTCATTTTATGCAAAGTTTAAATTATATTTTCCTTTAGGATCCGAAATTTTGCAAGTAAGTTTCTCTCTCATGGATTTATATTTTTCTTTTACTTAATATGTTTCATGGACTATAGAATTTAAATTATGATTTAAGATTTCTTTATATAGGCCGAAAATGGTTAATGGATTAAATCATGAAATTCTTTTGAAGGCATTGATTGAATATTTCTATATCATTCATATGTGACATGTATTATTACCATGTGGCCTAGATTAGTAATAGAATTTTCATTAGAATTTTCAATGATAAGTTATGTATTAATGTGATAAAGTCTAAAAGAGATTTAAATGATAAGCACACTTGCTTATCATAGTGATAAGCAAGCATGATGATAGGTTAGGAAACTTTTAGGGTGATAAGTCCTTGTGATTATTGTAGAGATAGGCTAGGGCCATTATCATAGGATAAGATATCATGCTTATGAGATGATAAGCTATTGGAATGGATTAGATAAGCTAGAGAGCTTATGAGTGATAAGTTAGGTGAGAGAGAGTAACCAAGTTGAAAGTTGGTTGCAATTTAAATGTGGAAGTAACTAGGTTGGTTGGAAAGCAACCAAACAAAGCAAATGGGATGGATTTTACGTGAATGGGCTAGTGGTGAAATTGAAAAGCCAAAAAGTGAGGTGTCATGTGAAGTGTAAGAGGTGTAAGAGGTGTAAGAAGTGTAAGATGCATGCAATGTGATAAGACAACACATGGAAGTAAAAGAGAAGAGAAAAAGCAAGGGAGAGGGAGGCTTTTCGTTGGAATTCATGTGAGGAGAGAGAGAGACTAATTCAACACAAGTCATGCTTTTGGAGACAAGTGATGTGAGATAAAAAGGTGAAAAGAAATAAAAGAAGAAAGAGAGAGATTAGGACCTATTCTTGGTCGGCCAAAACCCCCCATGCATCCCCTTTTCCTCTTTCAAATTTCCCTCTTGTCATCTCAACACTTCAAGGCATGTGTCATAGCATTTACTCTCCTTGGGAGACTCATTCTCTCACACCTCTCATTTGTAATGCCTTGGCTGAATCACTCATGCATTTCATTCTCCAAATTTCTCTTCACTTGGCCGAAAGTTGCACTTCTCTCAAACTCTCTCCCATTTTCTTGCCTTGGCCGAACCACCCCCTAGGATTCAAGGTTTGCTCATTTTCCTCTTGCACTCTAAACCACATTCTTCTTGCTTTCTAAATCTCATTTTAAAAGCCAAGTGTAGACCTCTTTTGTAGTTGCCAAATCTCTCTTGGTGCAATCTCATCTCTTCCTTGAAAACCCTAACTATTTGCCTCATTTCTCTTCAAGCTTACCACATTCTCTTACCCACCATAAGAACCCACATTAGCTCCTCAAGTCAAGCTTGGATATTTTCTAAGGAGGGTGAACCGAAACTTTGAAGAAAGAGGAGTTTAGGAAAAGTTGGTGAAGGTTGAGGTAAGCTTGGTTCTATTGATGATCTTACCTTAAGTTTCACAAATACTAACCTAAGGCATTTTATTTTCTAGGTACTCAAGCTTGGGATAGTCAACAAGGTAAGACCAAATGTGATGTTGTTGGTTTAGCATAAAAGTGGCTGAATGGTTTATGTATAGATCTTGAAGTTTTAGGTTGTGATATGCCTTGATGTTGTTAGATCTTGAATGCTTAAGAACCCTAGGTTGTTTAAATGCTAGATCTAACCATGAAAACCTTAGATCTAAGGTTGAATGTGAAGAAAAATGCAAATGGAGAACAATGCATGTTAAAGGAAGTTAGATCTAGGTTTTGATGTGTTGGTTTGATGCTAGTTGATTATTTTACTTAGATCTATGGATGTTAGTGTGTATAAAGTGTGGATCTAATGTTGATGGGAATATTTGATGAAGATATAAAATTGATGCATGCTAGTTAGGTCACAAATGCAAAGGATATGCATGTTATAATTTTTAGCATGAAAAAGGTGACATTTTGTGGTATGGCCGAATATGAGATGCTTAGGATTTCATGTATAATTTTGTATATATTTAAATCTGGACATTGGCCATGATATGTGCAAGATTTATGACCCAATGAATGGTAGATGATTATGTTAGGTATTAGATGCATGCATATTAAAAGAAACAAAGGGAAACCTAATCTTTTGGATGAAATCATGTGTTGGCCGAATATTATGAGCATGATACATGGTGTTGGTGCCTTGATTTATATATATTAGGTTGTGAAATTGTTGAATGGAGGATGGGATCACCATTGGAGTTAAAGTTGTGACTAAGGGTGCATAAAATGGTAATGGCCGAATGTTATAATAAAATGAAACCCTAAGTACAATTTATGATTTATGGATTATCATTGTTGTGATGGATAAGGAAATTAGGGTTTAGGCTAGTTGGAATGAATATTGAAGAACCGTGATCTTGTAATGAAAATATTATTTGGAACCCTAGTTAGGGTTAGTACTCGGGATTAATTGAGGTTTAAAGTCCAAGTTAAGATTTAATCGTGATTAATTTATTAATAGTTTAATATAAGGTTTTAATGGAGTACATGTAATAATAAGAGACTTAGGTTTAATTCTAAATCTATGGGTATTAATTAAACCCTAATCGAGGCATGTACATGGATAAATATATTTTTATTGCAATAAAATATTAATGATTTAATAAACTAAGTTTTGAATAATAGTTAAGGAAAGAATAAATAAAATATTTTAAATGAATTTCAGTGATATATATATATATATATATATATCTTTGGTTGATGACCGATTTCAAAAATGCAAATATTTGATGATTGCATACTATTCTTAAAGTCTAAAGAAATATTTAAATCGCTTGTAGGCGATCCACGTGTCTTTGCACACGACCAAAGAAGACCAACTGTAAGTGGATACTGTAAGTGGACAGTAAGTGTTCTTTTTCAAACTGGAATGACACGCTGCATCGTTTCATGAACAAGCATGAATTTTAAATCAAGTATGACATGACATGTGCATTGCATGAATTTTTCAAGAAGAAAGTTTATGCAATGGTTTTTATGGAAAGATTATGAGAAGTTTTATGAAACGATAAGTTAAGTTAGGGGGCACTGGTCGGTATCGTACCATCAAGATGGACTCCCATACCGAAGGACAAATGTGAGAAGGATGGGTGAATCCACGAGGATGTGCAAACCACACTGAAGGACATTGAGAAGGTGTGGTGCCTCCAAGGGTCATGTCTAGCCACTGAAGGACAAATGAGAGAAGGTGCGCTAGCTGACCGCATGTAAGGTCTCCAAGGGAATTCCGGGACGGTTCCAAAGGGAACGCACAACCCTGACTTCAGGGGTTAAATGGAGCGAGCCCACCAATAAAAGATATGAAATAATTATGAAAAGGCCAAGAGAGGCACAAGTACGAATAAGTGGTTTCAAGGGCCAAGGGCCAGTTTTACAAGCAAGTATGAAAGAAAGATTTTCAAGGGTCTGGGCCGAAACTATGCAAGAGCATATGCATAATTCATGACATGCATGTGCATCACTTACCAAGTATCTTTCTTTCATGATTAAGCGAGCATAAGTCAAGAGCATGTTTTAAGTTTATGTCTTTCCCTTACTGAGTCTTTTTGACTCACGTTTTTTTTTTAAATTGTGTCATTCCAGATGCGTCAGGTGAAGAGAGTCAGGAGGACTACCTGACCTAGAAGCCCAAGAATTATGTTTCATACTTTTGATGATAGTGGCTTGATCGTCACTAGTTGGCTTTTTTTATATATGTTATTTATGTCTTGTATGAAACCTTAATGAGAACCCTGATTATGTAAGATTAGCTCGAATCCCTCGCGATCCTGTATGTTTCCGCCGTAATCAAGTAATTATATAAGTAAGAACGTTGGAGCCATCCAGGGGATAGCTCGCGGCTGTCACGGTCCCTGCGGGATGCCGTTCGGGGCGTGACAAGTATACGATTTAGAAACATCAAAAATACAAATGAGGTGCAACTTACATTTTCCTTCCAAGAATCACTTGGACCATCAAATGGTGCGGCAGCAACACTCATGAAACTTTCGAATTGCCTTTCACGCTCCTTACAATGAAGGTAAGTCCTGCTATTGTGCCCCTCTTACTTGCATTTCTTACACTTCATTGGTGTCCCCCCCTCCTCATTCCACTGGGATTTTTTGGTTCGTCCACTGATCGTATCCTCTTTTTCTTAGGTCTTCCAGGTTGTGTCCTAGACCATGGTGGCTCTATCTTCTCACAGTTTGTTTGCACTCATTGGTCCTCTCTAGGCATGGGGTAAATGACAGCCCATATGCAAGCATGTACATGTCTTTACTATAGCATGGGTGCACAAATTCTTCCGACTTTCCTCCATCAAACAATGTTGCCGAAAAAGCAGGTGCGCAAGGAACATATGCATGATGCTTGTGCTCAACTTAAAAAAGACCGTTACTAGCATATGTCGAAAGACAGTGGAACGACTCTTCACTCATTGCATCTAGCTTGGCTAGAATTTTAGGACACATAATTCGATCGCATGCCACCATCCCATCCCTTTTCAACTGATGTCGCTTCATAAGTTTCTTCCAGATCATCTCGATCATCGTAGTGATTGGTTTGTCCCTCACCTTCATTATGTACAAGTTGAAACAATCAGATTAAACAGTGACTACAGCCAAAACCATGCCCGAGACCACGTGCTTGGATCCACTTTCGAAAGGTACAAGCAAGCGTTTGGACTCAGTTTTTTTCAGTTCCTCCATCTCATATGTGAACTGTGTTTCCGTGTATACGGATGCAGCAGTCTATAGCTTGCTCTTTAGTGCAACTGTCACGCCCCGAACGCTAGCCCGAAGGGGGTTAATAACAACTGAGAGAGATGGGCCAAAGAGATTTACCATAAACTTCAACTTACACAAAACGACTTCCTCGTAATAGGGTAAACGTCTTAATAATACATCTTGAATCCTTATACACAAAACATATACGCAGACTGCCTTAATATGATATCAAGTGCTCTTAGTGCTTCAAATGAATTCTCCAACTCCTGCTTCGGTTTACAACGACTAGGAAACTTGACATCTAAACTTACTACGTTAAGCAATCCTCAGCACTCCTGTCGCCTGGAACATCTGGAATGATACGGTTTAAAAAATTTCATGAGTCGAAAGACTCAGTAAGGAATTATAATTAAAACATGGACTTGAAATCATGGTTTGGAAATATAAACTTGAAATCGTGAGTTTGAAACCATGAACTTCTTCTTGAACTCATAATCATGAACTTGAAATCATAAGCATGCACTTGAACTTGAAATCATAAGCATGCACTTGAACTTGAAATCATAAGCATGCACTTGAACTTGAAATGTAAACATAATGTAATTCATGCATGATCATGAATTTTGATGTACGTGTATGCCTCATGATTGCATATGTACATGCACTTGCTTTTGGAAAATTATTCCAATTCTTATCTTGTGGGCTTCTTGCTCTCTATTTACCCCTGACATCAGGGTTGTGCGTTCCAGTTGGAACTGTCCCCTATTTCCCTTGGGGACCTTACATTTGGTCAAGCTAGCACACCTTCTCGCATTCGTCCTTCAGTGGCTAGACACGACCCTTGGAGGTTCACACCTTCTTGCAAGCATCCTTCAGTGTGATTGCACATACCTCATGGGCTACCCATCCTTCTTGCAAGCATCCTTCGGTATGGGTGCCCTAGGTGACATCCACCCTTCACGTAAACGTCCTTCAGTATGGATGCACCTTCTTAACTTGGTACGGTACTGACAGACTTTAGCTCATTAACTTAACTTATCATAAAGTAGCATAAAATGTTACTTTCATTTGCATAAAATTTCTCTTTCTTTCTCATGAGAAAAATGAATGCAAATGCTCATGGTGTGCTCATGTCATGCTTGATGATGAGAAATCTTAAATTCTTCTCATACTTTCATTCGCACAAAACTTTCTTTTTCATACAAATGTTTATGTCATGTCGTAATAAATCATGAGAATTCATGTTGTGCATCATTCCAGTTTTTCAAAAGAGTAAGTTTCCACTTACAATTTTCACTTACAGACGTAAGTTCCACTTACTTTCACTTACAATTTTCACTTACCTTCGTTTGCTAGAGTGTCCAACGTAACGTTACCTACAATGGATCATACTAGTTTTATTCAAAGGCTCACTAGACGTATAGAGAAATCAATCAATTATTCACACTTCATCATACAAGATCGTCCGTATTCTTGACTTCTAGTTGGTCATCTTACAACACAAGGTATTTCCTTAAGTGAAAAACCTAGTAGGGTCTGCTAATAGTCAAAAAGGAAACTATAAAAATTCTTGAAATTTTCTTGAAATTCAAAGGAAGCCGCGCGAGCGGAGCTCGGGTGCTGCTCCGGCGAAAAGTCCTTGTAAGAGACGATCGCTCGAGCGCCTGTCGAGCGCAGGTTAGGCGATTAGTCTCTGTTAGAGATTTTCGCTCGAGCACCAGTAGGGCGAACCTCGGGGGAAACTCTCTGAATAAAATTGCCCAGTTTCGCTCGAGCGCCAGTCGGGCGTACCTCGGGCGAAACGTCTCTGTAAGAAAATCTTGAACTATGAGCTCGAGCGGTTGTCAAGCGTTCCACGGGCGACAGTCAATTTCAGAGCACAACTTATGCTATACACCTCCAAAATCCACGAAATTTGTCTCCAAATACTCTCCTTTCACACTCTCATTCCCAAGACTTCAATTTTTCTTACATTCCAACTAAATCTCTCAGCTAAAACATGAGTCCATCTCATAAATTCAAGTTATTGCCTTTCTCCCTCCTCTCTTGGTCTTTTTATCAAACACCTAGAGTTCATACTTGATTTCTCTTGAACCCTCTTTTCGGATCTAGCCATTTTTCACCATGTTTTCATGTAAAATCTATACTACCCTTAAACACTAGCTAGATCTACACTATCTTCAAAGAAAGCATGTATAGATCTACATTTTCTTCAAAGAACACATGAACACAACATATATATACAAGGAGAAAACCAGCAAACTTCACAACCAACAACCATCAAAAGAAAAGAGAAATGGGTGAAGATGGGTATGGCTTGGCAGGCCAAAACCACTCACCTCTTTCTCTCTCGTTCTTTCTCCTTCTTTTCTCCTTCTCCTTCTTCTTTCTTCCTCTTCTGTTGTTCGGGTGAGCTAGGGCAAATCGCTTATGCGGTTTGGGGAGGGGGGTGCCTTATACGTGAAAGGCTTTGGGGAAGGGAAAAGGCAAAACTGCCCTTCCCCCCTTCTTTCCCTTTTCTGCCCATTACGAAAATTTATTTTTCTTTCTGCCACCCACTCACCAAACTAACTCTAATATGTCCCCTCATTTTAATCCAAGGCCTCACATATTTCCAAGATTAAAGCCCCTAATTAAATTCTTCCAAATAATGCGAACAATATAACATTTAAATCATAGCTTCAGACGCATAAAAATGCTAGGGGGAAAAAATTCCACCTAGACATGATTTTAGATCAAGTCAACCATATATGTCTTTCTCAATAATTAAAGTACAACTTAAGGAGTCATAATTCTTTTAAAAATATAGAAAAAGTTGAGGTCTCACAGCAACACCGCGATGACCCTTGTCTCTAAAGTTCTCATCTAAATGCCTCGCACAGATTTTGTATCTGTGCGAGGTAACACTTCTTTAAAATTGGGTATCAATCCTTACAAAATAATATGTTAGGTCAAAAACGTGAATGCATTTAAGAGTCATAAAATGTTATGAAAAGGAATAACATTACCTTCTAGTGATCTGAGATAAAGGTCCAACCATGTACATGTTCTTGGCCAAGATCTGACATAAGGGTTTCTAAAAACCACGATCAACTATCCTTGGTCTTTGCTTCAACAACTACCATCGCGATGGGGTACATGTTGTCATTCGGATCTCTTGCGACTGCACTCAAAAGCTGCCCTTATATGGTCCCTTCATAAAACATCCATCTAAACCAATTAAAGGACTACACGCCACCTTAAATCCGTCACGTATGGCATCCAAAGAGAATTACATGCATTGGAAGGTGGCAGTTAGCGCTGGTGCTATTCTCTCCACTTTCAGAATAACACAACTTCCTTAATTGGTTTGGTGGATCTTGGCTGCATAGTCCCATAACCGATTGTACTGTTCTCTATGCTTCCCTTATATATTTGTCATTGTAGCTCTTCTAGCCCGATAGATTTGGCTATTGGTAACATCAACTTTCCAAGTTCTTTTGACCTCTGAAGAAATGGAAGATACTGGCCAATTTGGCTAACCCTTAAACTGGTCGAGGTATCGTTCTGCAAGTCATCTTGAGTTGATAATAGAACTCTTGTACTTTTTGCTGCAAGCATGTCTCGCTTCTAAAGACCTGATTTGAAATGTCGTTTCATCCTTCACCCATGTAGCATAAACCCTTTAAGGGCATTTTGGATGCGCTTTGCAGACGACAATACATTTCTCGCTGCAATTCTTCAAAAACTTCATGTCCTTCCCTTTGACCCGATTTTCTTCTTAGACAGCTTTTCTAAATGACCTAACCGATTCAAACTTCATGCCAAGTTCAATTTCAGGGGCAGCAATGTCAGTTTGGTGAAATCCTGTACCAGCATATAGCGGTGGACCACTATTTTCAACCTCACCGTCATAACTGACAGCTGGCGAAACTAGCACATCGCTCCGTACCATGTCAAAATTGTCATTTGATATGCAAAAGACCAACACAGTATTAATAGACTGACCAAAGCATATAAAAATTATTAATGCACTGAAGCCATAATGCATGTGTATTTACTATCATCTGATTCAACTTCAGATGCAGTAGCTTTGTCTCCATCTCTTGGGGGTGCAGCCCCCTCAGCTATTGGTTGTTCTGGTTTGTCAATTTGGTTGTCATTCACATCTTCCATTAATGCATCGTCACTGTCACTGTCCCCACCTTCATCCTCCACAACAAAATCTTCCACGCATATTTTCTCTTTGTCATTAGCCATTGTTCCACTTCATCGGTCCGATGAACTACCACCACCCCCAAATACCTCAACATCAAAAAGTTCCTCATCATAACTTATCACTTCATTCCAGAATGGGTCATTAACTCCCAACCGATAACGCTCTTGCTTTTAGCCCTCTTCCCGCACCATCTTTACATCCTCTTTACCTTCATCGAAAGATAGAAGGTATAATACCACCATTTGGTTAACATCGTGGTCTAAAGAAATTAATACCAACCCATCAATCAGACTCTTCCCGGGCACTTGATAGTATATCAAGTCACCGGTTTTGTACCCATATTTGTTCACTATCGTCTGTATCTCGAAAAAGGACAATAATTCTAGATCGTACGGGTCATCATACACATCGGTGTCTCCATCGACATACGTACATCCATACTTCCGGTTGAACTTCCCACCAAAGTGGACCTCAAAAATAAAATAAAAAACTTTGAACTCATCTGGAATAAAACTCCACAACTACAACCTCCACTTGCAAATGGAAGAGACATGTCAGATCCACCACGTGACACATCACAATCGACAATATATGATGGACAGAGTGTGGACCACATACAAAAAGGAACATGACCAATAAAACATCTTAAATGGTGGGACAATTTCGCTTTCCAAGTGTGGAAGAGGCTGCCAGGACTACAAACATAAAGTATCATAAAGTATACTCACGACAATTTACTATCATAAAAAAATATCATAAAGTATGCGGACAACATTACTGGACCTTTGAAACAGGGTACATATTTCAAAAACGAAGGAATAATATATACTTCAACCATGTAATTTCAAAAGAAGATTAACATAGCAACAGAAAGCCACGAATCATTATAACTGATTGAGTAACTCAGAGATCTTGTCCACAAAGAGCAACATTAACAAAAGTAATCTTGTTTAGGACCCAGAGTAAAATAAGACGATAATTCTTTCTTTCCCAAAAAAAATCACAAGGAACAACGGAGCTAGATTGGACCTAAAACTCCCTTTTGTAAAACAACGAACATTGTCTCTAAAGACTCAAACATTGTCCCACCATGGGTTTTATTGTCAGGTCTTAAGACTGAAAGGATATAAAATTGACAGCATCGTACAGATTCAAATCTAAAATTGACAACATTGTACTCATTAACGTTTAAATATTAAAAAGCTTCTCAAACCATGTGGTCGATATTCCATCATTTACTGGACCTTCAGTCATAAACAACAAACATTGTATCTGAAGAGTAAATATTCAATAGAGGGAAGACTTACCGAACAATGGGCATAGACCGTGCACTAAAAGGAGGACCACTCAAGCTTAATCATCCCTAAGAAAGCTTCGGTCGGCTTCAGTAGGGACTGATTGAGAATGCAAAAATTGGTTCACAGAAGAACGCTGATTGAGAAGGCAAGAACTGGTTCGGCGAAGAACACGTAGGATTTTCAGGTGATGAAGATTGTGGCAAAGGGATTAGGGCACTACGATTTCAAAATCTGATCGTGAATTTCTACGGTAATTTGATTAACAACGCAGGTTTAAGTGGGGGTACGCTGATCTTTTTAGAAAATCCAACTTACACCGTAGGGCAAAAAGGGAAAAGCAAGTGACAAATAGCCACATGAGATGCACATGATTGGTTTTTTTTTTATCTAAATTCATAGATATTTTGGACGAAGGGTGCAAACTGTGGGGTCATGGTTATTTGAGGGTGAAATCTGACAAATGTGGTACTTTGGGGTGCAAAGTGAAAAATGTGTGGTAGTTTGAGCATGAAAAGTGTAATTTCCCCTAAAGGAAAAGACTCAATTCTTTAAAAATGATCTTTTCAATTTGCAACCACCACTCTTGTATTGTCCAACATTACTCCGAGAGTAAAATACGTACTCACTCCCAGAGTAATATATGTAATCTCCGTATTTTTGTGACAATATTCTCAGAGTTGAAATCGGTATGTTTTTTTCGGCATTACTCCAAGAGTAGAATTTGGTATCCTTATAAAGGATCTTTCCACATACGACGGAGCGGCCAGGATGCCACAACATGTGGTACACATCGTCTTGTGCACAGTATTGTCACGTCTTTACAGTACAAGTTAAGTATGCATGTCTCATGTCAATGCACATATATATCATACATGATATGCAATACCTTAACCATACTTAAACTTCAAACTTCCCTTTCCAAAGTAAAAGTTAAGTTTGCATGTCTCATGTTAATGTGTCATACCCCGAGCTTTTGTTTAGCATAACATATTGTCTTTGAAATTGAGTTTGGGTTTAGTAGTGCATTAGGGGGTAATTAGTGACTAAGTTGGATTAATTAGTGCTTTATGTATTAATTTCAAAACCTTAATTAGGACTTGATTAAGTGAGGAATGAAGTTCGGAAGTAACTGAGTTTGTGTTCAAGATGTTGAGGAGTACGTTTTGAGTCAATTTAATTTTTTAAGCTTGTAGAACGGATTTTCATAGACAATCGAACCACATGAATTTTATTCTTTTAATATGTTGAGTGATCAATGAGTTTATGGTTTAAAGTTGGAGACTCTTTATTTTTCTGAAGCAAGTAGGATGTATTATGGAAGCAAGTAGGTCGTGTAGTGATCATCGGTGGATTGGTGAGGAAATTAGCGAAACTTAGCCATTAAAGTGAAGGAATCGAGGCTAGAAAGCATGACAATAAAGGCTAAAACCTAGAAAGCTCGAGGTGTCGACAACCGGGTGACTTAGGCGGAGACTTTCCATTGCTATAGGGTAAATTTCGGCCATTGGTGTTCTCTACAGCTACTTTAGGCTGTTGGGTGTCAACGTGTGGTCAACATAGCCTTTTGACTCAGCATAGCTAGCCGGACACTTGTCGATTTGTGACAAGCTTTATTTGCCTATAAATTGGGGAGATCCGCGATATTTGCTTACATCATTACATCCAAAATTTGTGAGTTAAGCATGAGATCAAGAGTGAAGTGAAGTAGCAGGAAAAGAAGGAAAAATTTTAGTGAAGATCCGACTCAATTAGAAGTAAAGTTAAGTAGGTTATCTTTGATTTCGATTCAAAAATTTTCAAGAGGATTGTGTGAATCTCTTATATTTCTTATTCTAGCATCTATTGATGTTGTTTATGTTCTTCATGTTCTAGCTCGTCTTTTTGAAAAAATATAATTTTTAAAGTTCAATTCGTTTTCAAGTTGTTTTTCAACTTTGATCCGTTTCTTTTCAAAAAAATTCCCAAAAGATGTTTTTCAAAGCTTGAACATATTCTTTTGAATATTCCTTGTGATTTCAAAACTCTTCATGTCAAAATTTGTGTTTTCTATGTGCATATCTTCACAACACTTTCTTTTGAGAAATGTTTTTATGATGGAAATGAGTTAAGGTGTTGCATATCAGAATGATATGTATGAGCATTGACTTGAGACGTGCATACTTAACTTGTACGTTGGAAAGGAATATTTGAGGTTCAAGTATGGTTAAGGTGTTGCATATCATAAATGATATGTATGGGCGTTGACATGAGACATGCATACTTAACGTGTCCTGTGAAGACGTGACAGTAGTGTACACAAGAGGATGTGTATCACTTATTGTGGCATCCTGGCCGCTCCATCGTACACAAAAAGATCATTTTTAAGGATACCGTATTCTACTCTAGGAGTAATGCCAAAAAGATATGGACTGTATTCTGCACTAGGAGTAATGCCGCAAAGATACTGAGGTTACATATTTCACTTTGGCCTAGTGATTCACTCAGGGAGTGAAAGGAATGGTGGTTGAAAATTGGAAAGATCACTTTTTTAGAACTGAGACTTTTCCTTTACCTTCCTCTTATTTTTTGAGATTTCATTGGTGAACGGGTTTCTTCAATATTGTTTCTTGTATATGCTATTTTGTTGTCCTACCACTGACTTTACTAAGTTATTTGTTAAATGTTTTTAGCAATGTCTAAAGTATTTTTAGGAGAGTTCATAAATGCTAAAAGCCATGGATGGATCATATTGGAGTTAAAATTTCAAGTTTGGGTCACCAGAGATCTAGATGTATTGGTAGAAGGTCGGGGACATCGGTGGATTGCCCTGAACTCTGACGACTTTTTCAACTTATCCGACTTAAGTGACTCTGACGGCGGGAGTTAGAGATCTCCAGTTTTATGCTTTCTTGGTCTTTTGGTTGTAATTCTTTTGTTATGTACTTTTGTAGTATGTACATTATAAGAAGTTGGTTTTCTTTTGTGAAGCCTATCTAGGCTAGCTTTGGTGAGTCAAGATGCTACACTCTCCTCCCCTCAACACCTAGTGACCTACAGTAGCTGCAAGGCAAGGCTATGGCCGAAATTCACCTAGGTAGCTATGGTGAGTCACCGCCGATTCACCCGGTGTTCGACACTTCATGGTTTTCTAGGTTTAGCCTTTTTTGTCGCGCTTTCTAGCCCTAATTTGTCGTGCTTCTAGCCTTGATTTCTCGTGCTTCCTGGCCTTTCTGTGTGTCATCATCTAGGATAGTCGAAATAGTTAGATGTATTCCTTCAAAACCAATGATTTTGAATAATTATGAGATAATTATTATTATTGTTAATTAATCATTTGTATATTATTTTGGGTACCTGCAATGACATAAGATGTCATATTGTTGAGCAACATTATAGAGAAGTCAAACTAATGATTAATGAATCAGAGGCAAGGAGTATGAATTTTCTGATCCTTGTTGACTCACTTTGTTTTTGACCGAGATACATGGTAATGTACAAATAGGTCTACTCTCGTTGTGCCTCTATAAGATAGAATGATGGACTCTGTAATTGAGGTGGTGACCTTAAGTAGACGAGTGGGTGCAATTTAAGAGTACATGCACTGAACCAGATCAAAGATGAATACCTTCTGGAAATGGTCACTAATGTAGAGAATGATATTCAGAACAATTAGCTTATGTTGTGCTTAGACCTGAGAGAGTTATGCAAGTTTGCTTGTTGTGTGCTTGTGCTTTGACTGAATAATTTGGTGATGATCTTCATAGATCAAATATTCCAGATAAGGTTGGGTCTTGTGCATAGTAAGTGCATTTGTATAATTGCTCAATATGGAATCATTCAGTCCCTTGATGAGGCAATATATTCCTTATATCTGTATATTGTTGGACTCATATAAAAACGATGCGCAGCGAGGATTTGTGAAAAGTGTTTTCACGGTTTTATTTATATAATATATTAAGTAAATATTTGTGAAAATGACTTTGGAAAGTTTTTGAAGTCCAACTAGGTACAGACTGGGAATTAAGAATTATATGAGCTAGGGACTTAATCGGTGATATTATTTTGGTTCTATTCGCTCATGTGGAATATAGTATGGTGGAAGGATAAATAAGCATATAATTGTTAGCAAAAGGGATTGCACAAAAACAATCTCAGTATCTTGGGGGTCAATTGTGATATGTTAATGGACATTATCACAATTTGTAGAAGCTCATACATTCGAATTACAAAATATAAGGGGGTTTAATGAAAATAAGTTTTTCATCATGATCCTCGGCCAAGATTTGAGGTCCCTAAAGATCTCATGCATAAGCACAGTTGAGTTCTGAGCCAGCCATTATAAATAGCTCAGAAAGTCATCTGAGAAAATAGAATTCATTTGAACGTGAGAGTTTCTCTCTCTACAAATTCTCTCTCTAACTCTCTTTCAAACCTATGTGCTTGGGCAGTTTTGATTCAAAGATCATTTCCGCTGCGATCTCACGTTCCAACAGAAATTTCATAACTTAATGGCTAAGTTTCATCAATTATCCAATCGATTATCCTTTCATCTTTATCCACAAGTCATCACTATCCACAACTTTATCTCTATCAATAACTCACCTGTATCCATAATTTATCTCAATCCATAATTCGTCTTTTTCTTGCGCTCGCTACGAAGACATAAATCCTACGGACTGTTTTATAGGGGACTCATTTGTGGCGTCTTGTTGGCTCTGAGGGAGGGAGGGAATTCTAGGGAGCGTCTTGTTGGCTAGTGGGTTGAGGGTGTTTCTGTTTCTCGGGAGAGTCTTGTTGATTTCTCGAGTTTGCTTTTCGGGAGCGGCCTCAGTATTTTCTCTTGTACTGTTGTCTCCGTTGTCGCGTGTACTTTGTCTTTTCTTCTTTTTAATAAAATTGGCTTAATTATCAAAAAAAAAATAATTCGTCTTTTTCCATTACACATCTATATCCAAAATTCACCTCTATCCATAATTTAATGGCTAAGTTTCGCTAAATTTCCTCAATATTCCAACGATGATCATAAAACGTCCTACTTTCTTCCGAAAAATAGAAAGTCTCCCTATTTGAACCATAAACTCATGGATGGACTCCCGACCTACTAGTAGAATAAAAATCAGGTGGTTCATTTTTTTTAAGAAAACACGTCCTACTAGCTTAAAAAATTTAATTGACTCAAAACGTACTCATCAACATTCTGAATAAAAAGCTTAGTTACTTGCAAACTCCAGTTCTCACTTAATCAAGGTTTAGAAATTAATATATCAAGTACTAATTAATCTCCAAATCATCACTAAATCACTATACTTATTCACTAATTACCCCATAATGCACTACTAAACTCAAACTCAATTTCACAGAAAATATGAATGCTAAACAAAAGTCCGGGGTATGACAAATTTGTTCGTCTCAGAGAATAAGTTTTTTTGCCACTAAAAGTGTAATTTATTGTCACTAAAAATATTGTTCGAACTAAAAATTAATATTTGAACAAGAAAGTATTGTTTGAACTACTTCAGCGTCCAAATCATAACGTCGCAATTTGTCTAGTTTTGCTAGACATCATTGGCCTAGTTCTGTTCGAACATATCTTGCTTTCAAACATTCCATTTTGATTGGCCAATTTGATTTTCTACGAAATTATTTTTATCCAACTTTAAATTGATATTCTAAAGTTCATATGTAAGACCCCAAAGAAACCTGTGTCTACTTCATTACTAGATGAAGGATTCCATGGCCTATTCTATATTAAAAGAAACCTTGTTTGGCCAAGGCATGATTTTATGTTAAGAAAATGTATATGTAATTATTTTTGAAATTCTAATATGTGATGTTATGATTTAAATGCCATGGATGGAATTTAAATTATATAGTAACAGATTTCATGTTGCTAGATTAATTGTATATTTTCCTTCAATATTCTTGATTTTAAATTTCTAAGGATTTTCTTATGAATGATTCTGGATTATTAAGACTTGCATGTTGGGCTTAGAAAACCTCAAATAATGGGCTGATATTGGGCTACCCATTTATGGCCGGTTATTGGATGTAATTGGGCCTTGAAGTTGTGTTTTATGGGCTGCCCAATTACATGTGATGATGGGCCCTTGAAGTGTGATGTTGGGCTGCCATGAGGCTTATAACATTTGGGGTATATTGGGCTTATAATGGCATGCTAATGGGTTGCCAAATAATCATGGAGATGGGCTTTGGAAAGCATGATATTGGGCTGCCATGAAGCCCATGGCAATGGGCCTTGAAATGGTGTTATTGGGCCTTAAGGAAGTTGGACATTGGGCCTAAGCCCTTACGCTTATGAATTGGGCTTTAGGATATGATGATGGGCCTTTAATTAAGGGCTTAATGGACTGCCCAATGGGCCATGAAAATTAGATTAATAAAGTTAGATTAGTGGAACTAATCCTATTTAAGTTTCCTAAGCAACTAGATTAGGATAAGTAAACTAGGTAGTTAGAATTCAACCAAATGAACTAATTGGTGGAACAAGCCTTTAAATAAGAGTTGGAATTATGTGGTGGGGGGAGGTACACGTGAAAGACAAAAAAGGATTGAATTTTGTGGTGGGGAGAGTTATACGTGAATGGCAATAGAGACAAGAGGGAGACAAGGTATGAAAAAGCTGAAAAGTGACATGGAAGAGGAAAAAAACACCTTGGCCGAATAGCATGGCTAAGTGCATGCCATTGTCTTACACGCCTATCACCTTTTTTCCCTTCATTTGTGTTCAATTGGGGTACCTTAGTCACCAACACATAGCATATAGAGAGAAACACAAGCCAAAGTAAACCAAAGAGAAAGAGAGTAGAACCGAATGCCAAAGGAGAGAAATCAAGGAGAGGCCAAAACCTTTGAACCAAAAGGCTGAGGTTTGAGCTGCTGTCAAGGGGATTTGTGTAAAGGGAAGAAGGAGGACAAGGAAGAAGAAGAAAGGAGAAGAAGGAAGTGAAGTAAAAGAGGTGTTGTGCAAAGGAAAAAGAGAAAAGAAACAAAGGAGCACTAAGGTAAAAACCGGATCTTGTTCTTCTCTTGATGGCCGAACTCTCTTGTGTATAGATCTTAGAGTTTGAGTTGTTTCATGCTTGGATATGGTGAGATCTGGAATGATTAAGAACCTTAGGTTTTTTAGTAGGTGAAAGAGAGGAGAAGCTTGCAAAGGAACCAAGAGAAGGAGAAAGGAACAACAAGGTAAAATATGGATCTCACATTTTCCTTGCTGACCGAACCCTTTATGTATTGGGATCTTGGGTTTTTATGTTTTATTTTGGTTGGATTTTGATCATGGTTATGTGCAAGTGTTAGATCTGGACATACATGCTTTAGATCTAAGGTTGAATGTTGGAAAATGTAAGAAATGGACAATGAATGTTAGATGAAGTTAGATCTAAACCTATGTTAGGTTTTGTTGGATGTAAGTTGGATATTTCCTTAAATCTAGGGTTGTTGAGGTGTCTAAAGTGTAGATCTGGTCATGTGGTTATGAATAATGAAGATATGAAGTTAATACATGCAAGATAGGTGATAAAATGCAAAGGATATGCATGTTGTGATTTTGGGTATGAAAAATGTGATGTTTAGGTGTATGGCCGAACCATGTGAGCCCTAAATCTTTGAGAATGATTTTATATATGCTTGGATCTGTTGGTTGACCATACTATGTGAAAGTTTAGCAATCTATTGCATGAAAATCAATCTTGAAATGTGAAGAATGCATGTAAAGCAAAAGAACCGAAGAAAACCTAGTAATGTTGTGATATTTTGGTGTTGGCCGAATAATGCTATGAGTGATAAATTGTGTTTGTGTTTTGATTTTTAGATCCTAAGTTGTGAATCTATTGAATGGAGGAAGGGTCACCATTGGAGATAAATTGTGATTAAGAACACATAGAACTTGGTGTTGGCCGAATGCCTAATGTGTAGAGACCCTAATTGCAAGTTTGTGATAAATGGAAATATAATTGATCAAGATGGATAAATGAGATTAGGGTTGGCTAATCGGATTAAAAGATATTAAGGCTTAGAAGTTAGGGTTATAAGGAATTAGCAAAACCTTGTGTTGAAAGCATGTACTAAAGATTTAATTAGAATAAATAAGTCTTGGCCGAAATTTATTAAATACAAGTGAAGTACACTTGTGAAGATTTTATGAAGTACATTAAATAATGGGAGACTTGGATTTAATCATAATCTATTAATTATTGATTAAAACCCTAATCGGGAATAGACATATAAATATTTTGTAATAGAGTTTAATAATTAAATAACCTAAGTTTAGATATTATTAGAAGAGTAAATAAAATACTTTAAATGATTAAAAGAATTTCAGTGATATATATATATTTAATAATTACGTGCTATTTCTTAAAGTCTAAGAAATATTTGAATCGCTTGTAGGCGATTTACGTGTTTTATACACTACCAAGGAAGACCAAGAGTAAGTGGATACTGTAAGTGGATAGTAAGTGTTTCTTTTTCAAAATTGGAATGACACACTGCATCGTTTCATGAACAAGCATGAGAGTTTAATCGAGCATGACACGACATGTGCATTGCATGAATTTTTCAAGAAGAATGTTTATGCAATGATTTTATGGAAAGACTATGAAAAGTTTTATGAAACGATAAGTTAAGTTAAGGGGCACTGGTCGGTACCGTACCATCAAGATGGACTCCCATACCGAAGGACGAATGCGAGAAGGATGGGTGAATCCATGAGGCTGTGCAACCACACTGAAGGACATCGAGAAGGTGTGGGCCTCCAAGGGTCAAGTCTAGCCACTGAAGGACGAATGCAGAAGGTGCGCTAGCTGACCATATGTAAGGTCTCCAAGGGAATTCGGGGACGGTTCCAAAGGGAACGCACAACCCTGACTTCAGGGGTTAAATGGAGCTAGCCCGCAAGTGAAAGATATGAAATGGTTGTGAAAGGCCAAGAGTGGCACAAGTATGAATAAGTAATTTTCAAGGGCCTGGGGCCGAATTTAAGCAAGAGCATATGCATATCCATGACATGCATGTGCATCACTTATCAAGTTCTTTTCTTTCATGATTAAGTAAGCATAAGTCAAGAGCATGTTTCAAAGTTATGTCTTTCCCTTACTGAGTCTTTTTGACTCACGTTTTTAAAATTGTGTCATTCCAGATGCCACAGGTGAAGAGAGTCAGGAGGACTACCTGACTTAGAAGGACCCAGATGATGTTCTTATTTTTTATTATGGTGACCTGATCGATGAGATCCGTCACTAGTTGGATTTTAAAATATTATATATGTTTTGTATGCAAACTTAATGAGAACCCTGATTATGTAAAATTTAGCTCGAATCCCTCGCGATCCTGTATGTTTCCGCCGTAAGCACGTAAGTAAGTAAGTAAGAAAGCTGGAGCAATCCGGAGAATGGCTCGCGGCTGTCACGGTCCCTGCGGAGTGTCGTTCGGGGCGTGACATCATAAACGTATATTTTAATTGTATTTTTAAATAAGGCCCTGCAAGGTTAATCGAAAAATGTATAAAGATTTCATGATTAATGAAAGGACATGAAATATATCGAATAGAGAGTATTCAAAATACAAGGAAACAGTATGCATGTTGTTCAATTATAAGCACGATAAACAATTTTATCAGTACAAAAGAGAAACAGTTGTTACATGATCTACTTTATTCGCCTACTTTTCATCCTTTGCTTTTTATATCTTTTCTGTAATTTCTTTGCGCAAGATGTTCAACTAGTGAGCCAAAATGTCCCGATAATCAAATACTACATAAACACCACAACTTCCACAACTAAAGAACTAGTAAAAAGATACTCAGCATCCTCTAAAGATACACATGGTTAAAGATGCAACCAGCAGACAAACTGGACAACCTAATCAAGTTATACAAGCAATTAGATCCTCTGCAAATGCTAAGTTACAACACAAGCCAAGTCCCAAACAAACAATCTTATCATGTACAAGGATGGTTCGGGAAATATGTATATCACCTCCAAATGTAGGGTTTATGCTTTCTACTAGAACAGACAAAAAAGAGGGCCAATGTGGAAGCTTATTGTCTGACTGATTACCTCTATTTAAATATCAAAGAGGCAAAACTCAGCTTCTTGTCTCACATTGCATATCTAACTGAGTCTTATTTTGACATTGGACTTCCAAAAGACTCAATTACATTCTCACAAGCCATGAGTGGAGATAAATCTATACCTTGGCTGGATGCCATAAAGAATGAGTTAGAATCCATTTATGAGAACTAAGTCTGGGATGTCGTCGAATTGCTAGAAAGTGCGGCAACAATTGGCTGCAAGTGGGTTTATAAATCCAAACGAGATACTTCTGATAATGTTGAATGATATAAGGCTAGACTTGTTGCTAAGGGATTCACTCAAAAAGAAAGCATAGATTATCATGAAACATTTTCTTTGGTCTCTAAGAAGAATTCATTGAGGAAAATTACGGCGTTAGTTGCTCTTTTTTTTGGAGCTAAATTAGATGGATTTGAAACAACCTGAAGGTTTCAGTGATAAAAGTCAGAAAGTGTGCAAGTTGAAAAAGTCTCTCTATGGACTAAACAGGCTTCCCCCGCCAAGGATATTTAAAGTTCACAAGATTGTAATCCCATATGGTTTTTTATAGAATCTTGTTGATTAACGTATATACCTTAAGGTTAGTGGGAGCAAATATTTTTTCTTAGTCCTATATGGAGACGATATTCTTCTTGCAAGCAGTAATTTGAGATTATTACATGAGACAAAACAATTTATCTCTCAGAACTTTGAGATGAAGGATATGGGTATTGAAGCCTCTTATATCATCGGCATATAGATATATAGATATAGGACACAAAGAGTCTTATGACTCAAAAGGACTACATTGGAAAAGTTTTACAAAGGTTCGGTATGAAATATTGTAAAGTCTCGGTAGCTCTCATAATCAAAGGTGATAAAGGTCACTCACATCCAAATGCATTAAAGCAAGAGCAAATGAAAATTGTGCCTTATGCATCTACAATGGGTAGCTTGATGTATGCTTAAGTTTGCACTCGTCCAGACATATGTCTGGCAATTGGATTATTGGGTCGCTATAAAACCAACCCTAGTCTTCAACATTGGGTAGCTAGAAAGAAAGTAATGCAGTATTTGCAAGGAACCAAGGGCTACAGGCATACAGAAATTTGCCAAGTGGTTGTTTATTCTCATTCAGATTTTACGGGTTGTGTACACACTAGAAAGTCTACTTCTGGATATATCTTTCCTCTTTCTGAAAGAGCTATATCTTGGAAGAGTATGAAGCAAACTATAGTTGTCACGCCTACTATGAAGGCATAATTTATTGCGTGCTATGAAGTAACGACACAAGCTATATGGTTGAAGAATTTCATTTGTGATCTCAAAGTTGTCGATTTCATTGAAAGACCCATAAGGATTTTTTGTGATAATACGGTTGCAGTATTCTTCTCAAAGAATAATAAGAGTAGAAGCAGAAACAATCATATCTACATGAAGTCTAAATGTGTGAGAGAGCATAAAAAATAATATGGTTTATATTAAGCACACTACTATATATTTAATGATGACAGCAGCAACCTTGTTCATGTAGAAGTAGATGAAGAACCCAACATATTCACCGTCCCAGTCTTAGTTTTGGCCTTAAAATGTGGGATAAGTCTCCAATGCTTCATCAAGTTGACTTTTTTCAGTGAAAACATAGTTTAGACCCTAACTTCACCTAGAGGGGCTGAAAAGATTAAATCTAAAAAGTAATGATTCAATACCAATTTTAAAACAAGTTCAAAAGTTGATCAGTCTAGATATATCAATCAACCAACACAATCATCAAATCAATAAATCAACTTGGAAAGAAATTAAACAAACGCACAAGGATACAAGAGATTTGATGACGAAGTAGAAAACCTTCAAAAAACTATTCAAGGGAAAAACCACTCTGGGCTAGCAGCCACCCGAAATTCACTAAGAAGAAATCCTTACAATAATGATTTAGACACGGGCAACCCCAGTTGCTTGACTCTGATAACCCTAATGTAATAATCTAAGCACCCCCTGCTCAGACCCGCTCCAAGCGGCATTCATCTCAACCCTCTTGTTCTTTTGCACGCCTTCAACACCATGAAGGAAACAAAGCAATATGACATAAGAATAGAGAAAACTTAGGAATCTTGAAGCACAAATCTTCTGGGGTTTTCTCTTAAGGAATGAAACACAAATACTCTCAAAGGAAACCTCAATAACCTTCTAGACGGCCTCCCTCGAAACCTAGTAGGGTTTCCCTTGGTTTCACAAGAAAAGTCCAAAAATTGAGTAATTTTTGAAATTCGCCGAAAGTCGCTAGAGCCCTGGTTGAGCACTCGTCGAACACTATGTTTTTGTCTGAAATTATAACTGGGTGCTCGAGCACTTGTTAAACGTGAGTCAAACATGAGAAGACTATGGATAGACCACCAACTCTAACTCTTGAACAAATGTGAGGACAAAAATTACAACTCGATAACGATATATTTTGACACAGAATGATGCCAACACAAAAATACCCTAACAAACTCCCCCTTTGGCAATTCCATGACAAAAGCAACAAGATAACCGAAAATAAAAATATAGAAATTTGTCAATCACCAAGACGAAAATCTGTTTACAATTTGAACCCACCTATGACCTTGACACATGTTCAAGAGTCGTAAACCGAATACCTGATATCACAATCTCAATAAACCAAGTGAGAAGGCATAGACAGAGAATATATTAAATCAGAAACCACATAATCTAAATAGCACATTTTCCATATATCAATAAAAGTGACAAATCAAAATAATATGGAAAATAATAGTGCTACAAGTAACTAAGAAAGCTATACAAGATATGAAATGAATCTCAAATCAGCCTATACAAAATAAGCTCTCCCTTAACAAAATATCCATAAATGGCAGTAGTCAAATCAGCCTAACTACTCCCCTTTTTGTCACGAATGGACAAAGGATCAATCATCGAAAGCGGAATCCAAGCATCTGGAGCAGCGGACTCGACTGCAAGCGAAAAGGAGGGGAAGGAACCGACGAGGACGAAATAGATGAAGGAGGTACAAAAAACGAAAGAGCAAGGGGAGGAACAGAGGAAGGGCCAGTAGATGCGAAAGCGGTAGCCTGACAACATCTAAGGTGAGTAGGACTCAAGAAAAGCACAGTCAGAGGCAAGCATCATTAGTGTAGCCAATAGTGTAAGACACTATCTTTGAAAATAGAGAATGAATGCATATGGAGAGGGACAATGCATGACCAAAAACAACTCAATCAAAACAATTCGATAGAACAATTTTTGATAGAAAACAAATTGACTAAATACAAACACAGTGCAATACCAAATACAAGAAGGAAAAGAAACATAGGAAATCCAAATCACAAGAAAAGAATAACCATGATAAACAACCGAAAATTTTCTGGATGAACAGCGACGTGAGCGCTCGAGCGTCTATGGAGCTTAATCAAACGCACTAAGGAAAACTGAGTTGCACAATCTTGAAGACTTAAAGAACTTAGAGATTTCTTAGAAACATGAAACAATTAATACCAAATCACCTCATGATCGTGAAAAATAATATAGAAAAGCAGTTTGCTACAAGTCTCTATGCAGTGTAAACTTCAATGATTTAGAAAATACAAATGACATGTGTGTGAAAGACTGCAACAAAATGAGAGAGGCATAAGAGTTAAGACCTTAGTTTTGTGAGGTGGTCACAGCATACCAAAAGGAAACCACTTGTAAAGCAGAACTATGACACATCAGGTGAAAGCCAAACCCAATGCCACTAGGACCTGAAGATGCAACTTTGTTGCGAGATTTTGACTACCCCTAAATATGAAACATCAATGAATAAGCATTCAGAGTTTCTCTTTGATTTTCTTGACTTGTGGTTCTTTTGCTTTCTTCATTTTTATTTTCTTTTCTTTTGGAGTCTGACTCAAGAATGGGTACAATAAGGTTCAACTAGTCAGAGGTCAATTCAACCAGATATACATGGTTCCCTTCACTTGTGATTGCCAACACATAAACTCTCACATGCGGTGAAGCCTCATCTAATAAGTTCAGTGTGCATTGTGAAAGGAACAATCAAGTAAATAATTTAAAAATCATGCTTGTTGGCACCAACCAGAGACTATAAGCACAAGTGAAAAGATACATTATTTATCATACACAAGTTGAAGGAGTATTGAAAATCTAATGCATGAAAAATGACTATATGTCCAATAAGTATAAAAGATAGCACCAATCGGTTAACCCAAGCAACGAGCGACACAACCCTTTTTTTATTTATTATAAAAAAATATGCAACTAAGAAACAGAAGACTAACAAAGAGGGAAAAAGGAAAAACAAAAAAGCAGATAACAAAATGAGAATACAAATGATGCAACTTAAGGGTAGGGCTGCACAAAACCGGACCAGATTTGCAGTCCGGTCCTATGTTTTAAAATGCGGTATGGTCTAGTCTGGTCCTATTTTTTTATAAATGCGGTCCGGACCGCATTTATTAATATAAATAAATAAAAATATTTTTTTATATTTTTAATACAAATTACAAACTTAAAAAATTTAGTTTTAACATAAACTAAAACTCTACATTTTTATATGTCATTCCCCCTTTGAAATTAACCTAAATTTTTTTTAAAAAGTTTAAAAAATGAAATTGGTCCGGACCGCATTTTGTTAGACCGGTCCGGTCCTTTAATTTAGGAGGACCGGAAATGCGGTCCTAAAACTGGACCGCATTTCCGGTTTGCAACCCTACTTAAGGGACAACACAAACACCAATGGCTTTCCAGAGAAAATCAAACCTGAAAGCATCCAATGGTTTGGTGAAAATGTCGGCCAATTGATTCTCTATGGATATGAGCTCTAAGGAAATAGTTCAAGATTCCACAAGATCACGAATGAAATGGTGATCTCGATGTGCTTTGTACAGGAGTGTTGAACAGGATTCTTTGATATATTTATTGCACTGGTATTGTCACAAAACACAATCATGGAATCCTGTTCTATGCCAAAGTACTTAGCATCTATTTCATCCAAAGCAACATAGTACAACAACTTTCTGCAGTAATGTATTCAGCTTCGGCAGTAGATAAGGAAATAGAATTTTGCTTCTTACTCATCCAAGCTCCTAGACTGGTTCCTATGTAAAAACATCCACCAGAGGTGCTTTTTCTATCATCGGCATTACCAGCCCACTCTACGTTAGAATAACCAGCTAAATCTATATTACTGTACTTGGAGTACCAAATTCCATAATCTACAGTGTCATTAACATATCGAATGATACATTTGACAACACTCAAGTGAGATTCTTTAGTATTAGACTGAAATCTAGCACAAACTCCCACACTAAAAGAAATATCAAGACGACTAGCAGTTAAATAGAGAATACTACCTATCATTCTTCGGTAGAGAGTTTGATCAACACTCTTCTAAGAAGAATATGAAGCTATCTTCACACTTGTGCTCGTGAGAGTCCTGTTATGTTTCTTGCTATCCAATCCAAAACGCTTGACGAGATTTTTGGCATACTTTTATTGGGATATAAATAACCCATCACTAAGTTATTTAACCTGCAAACCAAGAAAATAATTTTGTTCACTGACCATACTCATTTCAAATTCACTCTGTGTAGCACCCCGAATATTCTTATTATTATTTTTATTGAATTTTGAAATTTGAATTATTTGAAAATTTTATCTTGTTTTAAAAGTTTAAAGTTTGAAATATTGATTTGATTTGAAAAGGTTGTCTTTTTAAAAGTGTTTGAAATTTTAAGGGGAGATGTTTTATCTTTATCTCTTTAGATTTTAAAGTTTTGAATTTGAATACTTCTACAATATGTATGAATTTTAAAATGGATAGCAAGCCATTCTTATCATCTTTTCAAATTTATAGTCCTTTTTTAAATATGGTTGCAATTAGTCTTTTATAAATATTTTGTTAGTCTCTGTGATATTGTGTATTGATTGGGAGAATGAGAAATCAAGCGTCTTTTTGATGGTTATAATCTAGTTTCTTGAGGTCTTAGAGGTTAATTGATAAAGAGTTCAAGTGTTATGAAGGTCAATGTGCATTATGTTTGATAAAATTGTTAAAGATTATAACATGAAACGTGTAAGCATAAGCCTATTTTTATGTCCAATGATTTTACAAGATATTTTCATTGATTGAAATCAAAACTTTTTGATATTTATTGTTATTCAAGATTTGTGCATGATATTTCATGAAAATAAGAGAAAGATGCAAAGTTCAAAGTGATGTCTATTGTATGATATGTTAGCTATTTTCAAACCCAGAGGCCGAGAGTTACAAAGACAGTGCATTGGTACCAATTGCAATCCATTGAGTGCACCCATTATGGAAACGAAGTGGTTTATTTTGTAGATTCTTACCGAGTGCACACTTGGACATGGCCAAGCCTTAGCAAGGAAGAATTCTACCTATAGTGTTGGCTTAGCTTGGTTGATCCTCAAACTAGGTAGCAACTGCACAATCCTATCACGGAGGTAAACATGACCCTCAGTTATTGCCAAGTATAATGATTTACGGTTTCCTATTGATTTTTAATTATTAAATGTGGCTCCTAAAGTACACCCTAGTATAATAATTTTGCTTACTGAGTTGTCGAACTAGCCCCCTATAAGTCTCTCTTTTTAGATGATATTTAGGAGCATGCCGAGAGTCGTGTTAGATGGCGCCTGGGTGGGTAGTTGAGAGAAGGCTTAGAGTTTCAGTTAAATTGAGAGATTTGTTTGTTATTTTCCAGTTTTTAAAGAGTTTTAAACAAAGTGTTTTTATTCAATTGTTTTGAAGTTTTAAACGTGAATTTATTATTAAGATTATTTATTTTGCGATAACTAATTTCTACCCCTAAATTTTGTCAGTTTTCACTGGTTTTATGCATAGAAGTAACCTCCTATCCGTCGAGTTTTGGGGCGTTACACTTTGCATAGCTTCAGTAAATTTATGAGTAAGTTTATCAACACTGGTACAGAAGACTTTGTCATCGACATAGATTTGAGCTATAGGGATGTTTGAATCAAGATTCTTGACAAATAATGTTTAGTCAACTCCTCTTCTCGAGAATCCAAGATCTAGGAGATAAGCCGTCAACCGGTCATACCAAGCTCGAGGTGCTTGTGTAAGCCCATAAATAGCTTTCTACAAGCGATACACATGATCGGGAAACTGTGGATCGACAAACACCTTGGGTTGTTCAGCATACGCTTCATATTGAAGAACACCATTTAATAAGGCTCTCTTGACATCCATCGTATACAACTTAAAACTCATGAATCAAGAGACAACAAGTAAAATACGTATTGACTCTAATCGAGCAACAAGATCAAAAGTTTTGTCGAAGTCAATACCTTCCACTTGTGTATGTCCTTGAGCAACTAACCTTGCCTTGTTGAGGGTGATGGCACCATTCTCATCTGTCTTGTTTTTGAAGATCCACTTGGTACCAATGACATTTGTATCTACAGGTCTAGGAACTAAATACCTCACATCATTCTGAACAAATTAATTTAATTCCTCGTGCATAGCATTAATCCAAAATCATATTGAAGAGCTTCTTCAACTTTTCTTCTCAGTCTCATTCCCTCATTAAGATCATCAATTATATTTTCCTTAGGGTGATTAAACTTAACCCTAGAAGATGGTTCCTTGCCAGAAGGAACATCAAAATTAGAGGGGACATCAGTGTCTCCTACAGGATCACATGCATTTTCAACAAAAGCATGTTCTTCATTCTTGTTATCTTTAGAATCAACTGATGCATCATCCACAACAACATTAATGGACTCCATAATAGTAAGAATATGAGTATTATAGACACGAAGGGCTCTACTATTTGAAGAGTAACCAAAGAAAATTCCTTAGTCACTATTTGTATCAAATTTAGCAATGTTTTCTCTATCCCAAAGAATATAACAAGTACTGCCAAAAATCTTGAAGTATTTAATAGTAGGTTTCTTACCTTTCCATAATTCATATGGAGTCTTGTTCATACATGGTCTTAGATAGACACGGTTCACAATGTGACAAGCGGTGTTGATTGCTTCACCCCAAAAATGAAGAGCTACCTTCTTGTTGTGAATCATCGCTTGAGACATTTCCAAAAGGACATCATGCTTTCATTCTATAACTCCATTCTACTGAGGTGTGATTGGAGCAGAAAACTCTTGATGAAAATCTGCATTGGAACAATTGTGAGACCCCGACCTTATTTCTATCATTGCAAAAGAATTATGACTCCCTAAGTGTGTATTACTGTAATTATTATTATTACTCTAATTATTGAGAAAGGCATAATCTAAAATCATGTCTAGGTGGAATTTTCCCCTAGCATTTTTATGCGTCTTAAGCTATGATTTAAATGTTATATTGTTTGCAATTGTTAAATTTGAGTAATTGAGATTAATTAGACCAATTATTTTAATTTTTGGAAAATATCTCTTAAGTTTGCAATATTTGGAAGAAATCGAATTAGGGACTTTGACTCTTAAAAAAAAAGAAGAAAATGTGGAAATCACGTGAAGGAGGGAAAGAAAGGGGGCAGCCTTGTCTTTTCTCCCCCCAAAGCAATTCACGCCTATTACTTCTCCCCCCCCTTTATTTTGCCGCACATCTCACTTCCAAATGCCCTAGCACACTCATTTTGCCCTAACTCACTCACATAACCGAAGAGAAGAAGGGAGAAGGAAGAAGAAGAAGAAGAAGAAGAAGAAGAAGAAGAAGAAGAAGAAGAAGAAGAAGAAGAAGGGAAGAAAAGGAGAGGAAGAAGAAGAAGGAGAAAGAGAAGAAAGAAGGTAAAATTCGGCCATTTCTATGGAAAAATTTCTGCTGGCCGAAAATAACACTATCTCACTTCTTTCACATTTTTTTTTTAATGATAGCTTGTTGTGTGCTCTGTTGTCTTCTTCTTGTACACATGTTGTTTTCCTTAAAGAATGGTGTAGATCTTACAAGATACATGGGCAGATCTGAAAAGAAAAATATGTTTAAGAGAGCCATTGCTTGCTACACCCTAAGTGTTTGATGGAAAGCTTAAAAGAGGATTGAAATCTGTTTGTGCATGTATGGCCGGATCTATTGGTTTGATGTATTAGGTTGTATGCATGTTAGTCTTGTTGAGAACCACCAACCCCTAAGTGTTTGATACATGGTCAGATCTGAAAGATGTTCAAGAGAACCAATGATGCACCCTACGTGTTTGATAAAAAGCTTAAAAGAGGGCCGAAATCTATTTGAGCATGCATGGCCAGATGTGTAGTGGTTGTGGTATTGGGTGTTGTCCTTTCATATCTAAATGCGTTGAGGTTCAAAGGAGCTTTGGAAATGAGTGTTGTTGCTGGAAAATAAGCTGAGGTTTTAAATCTATAATCATGGGTGAAGTTGTTGCTTGAAGAAGGTTATATTAAAAAGGGAGGAAACTTGTAGGAAAAGGGAAACTTCTTTGTTGCTGATTTCACCTATAAAGGATAGGCCCATTCTATATGACCTAGTGTTTTTGAATTGGAAAACCCATAGCATTCATAAGCATGGTCGGTTATGTTGACGATCATTCAGAATTATAGAGAATGCTTGTTAGACAAGTTGCTGAAATTTAACCTCTGCAGATTTCAAGGCTCGAACTAGGAGTGTATTCTGATGCAATTTAACTTATCTCTTGATCTTAAAAGGATCCTAGATTGGATTCCTAGGAAATATGAAGATTTTAAGCCATACCTTGGGTGATTGCGATAAGTATTGGAGGAGTTATGCGTTGTTCTAGGTCCAAATGTCAAGCTACCACCAGCCTTGCACGTCCAGAATGTTACTTATTTCGGATACCTTTTGGGTGATCATCTTAAGTCCAAATTTTACGAGTCTGGTCTTTTATTTTAATTTTATGAAAGAAGAACATTTTAAGGTGAATTTTGTGTGATTTTGAGGTGTAATTCATAAGTTATGGTGTTTTGAAAATAGGAGGCCGAGCTGGAGGCAGCAGCAGTGTTGCCCTAGGATTTTTCACCCGATATGAAGTGTCGTTGAAAATGCATGGCAATTCCGATGTATGTAATTTTTATCTTCAATATTAAACTATGAAAGGAGACTATTTTAAAAGAAATTTCATGTTATTTGGAGCCATGTCTTTAAAGTTATGAATTTTTTAAGTTGGAGACGTTGTGGCTGCCCGCTTGGACGTCCTCAGCAGCTTGTATTTTCGGGTAAATGTTTTGAGTGGTAAATGAGCTCCAAGTTACTTAGAATTTTGATATGTTATGAAAATTAATGTAAGGATCAGTTTAGAACCCAATTCTTATGGCTTCGGCATCCTTAAGAGAATATTTTACATTGTAAGATCACCATTGGAAAATTAAGAAATATGGACGATTTTGCATGATGTGTTGAATTTAATTGAATGACTATTCTCTACATCTAGTAAACCTATAAATGACATTAGTATGACTCAATTTTAGGCAAGGTGCCGCCGTAAGCTCAAGTGGTTGGAGGTAAGGTTCGGTCATCTTTCATTCCTTAGAGTGAAACTTTTTCCTTTGGCTGAAACTTGCTATATTTGTCTCCTCTTGAGTATTTCTTGAGTATAGAAGTTGTTGTGATGTGTTGTTGAGATTGGGTGTGTGAATTATGTTGATGGAGGAAGGGATTAAGGCCACGGGTTTAGCTAATCTTTAAAGGAAGTGATGATTTTGGTTCTTATGTTGAATATGTTAACATGCATGTAAGTTGTGATGATGTTGGCCGGATCTTGTAACCTTGTAATGTGATTTGTGGCTTGTGATTAGAGAGTGATCATTGCTATTAAATGTCACGGTTTTTGGGTTAGTTCAAGATTGGAAATACATATTAGAATGTAAGTTGCAAAAGGAGAAGTATAACCTAATTTCATGTGAAGTTAAGGTGTAAAATCCTTCGATTTTGTTGTTGTTATGTTGTTGTGTTAAAGCATTGTTCATGGATATGAGAAGGATGAGATTTGGGGGACATTACATCTTAGGTCAGTGACCATAATCTAGGCTAGCAATTGCAAGTGGAGAAATTCTCACATGCATGTAAATGGATGGCATGAAATTGGAAGTGTAACACCTTGATTTGAAGGTTGTAAGCTTGTTGTTGTAAACCCTTGCTTTTGGATGGGAACATGATTAGTTTTGATGATGTTAGGGTTTCGGTCAGTGGCTTAGACCTAGGGGTAAATATGATTTGCTTGTTAAGGCGAGACAATGTTATAAAATGGGAGAAGAGAGATCATAGGAGCCGAATAGGCTGCTGCCCTTGGTCATTGGTTATACTTTTGTTAAGTTTTCTATAGGGATATTTGCTGTTATAAAGTATATTGATGATGTGGATTAGATCAGCAAGTCTATAAGAGGAAAAGGAGGTTATGTTGGTGGAGTTTGATGGACATTAGGTTTGGTAAGGTTTAGAACAAGCAAATGGAGTTAGACACATGACTAGTTGCTGTTTTGAGCTTAGAGTTCTTTGAATGAAATGTTTATTCATATATTTAATTGCTTTTCTTCAAGTGTTTTATGATAGCTAATCAAAGCAATCTTTTGTAAGTGAAATCGTATTTTCAAAGATACATACTTTTGGAAAAACCGAAACAATTATGAGTATTTCTTTGAATATCTATGTGATTGATTTCTTAAGCATCTAAGTGAGGTATTTGAATCGCTTGTAGGCGAACTTCATACCGAAACTCAAGAAGACCAAAGTAAGTGGAAGTAAGCGATGTAAGTAGAAACTTAGACTTTTATGAAAACTGGAATGGTACACAGCATGGTTTTACATAAACAAGCATGTCATCACAAGCAAGCATGAACTCTCATTTTATCAAGCATAACATGACACGAGCATTTGCATGAAAGCATGAAAGAAGTATTTATGCAAATGGAAGTATGAGAGTTTTTATGACAAGTTAAGTAAGGAGCTCTAGTCGGTACCACACCAAGTTAAGAAGGTATATCCATACTGAAGGACGTTTACGTGAAGGGTGGATATTACCTAGGATGCCCATACTGAAGGAAGTTTACGTGAAGGTTGGGTAAGTCCTTGAGGTCTGTGCAACCACACTGAAGGACGTTTACGTGAAGGTGTGGACCTCCAAGGGTCGTGTCTAGCCACTGAAGGAAAAATGCGAGAAGGTGTGCTAGCTCGACCAAATGTAAGGTCCCCAAGGGAAATAGGGGACAGTTCCTACGGGAACGCGCAACCCTGACTTCAGGGGTAAATGGAGAGTATGTAGCCCACAAGTCAAGAAGAAAATACTTTCCAAGGACCACGTGTCATTTTAAGTACAAGAGCATATTTTTCAAGATCATGAATGTTACAAGTGCAAGCTTACATTTTCAAGAGCAAATGCATGTGCATATGCACACATGAAGCATACATGCACATCAAGAAGTCATGATCATGCATGAAGCACATTATGTTTACAAGTTCATGATTTTAAGTTATGTTTTCAAACTATGGTACTAGTGCATGATTACAAGATTATGAATACAAGTTCAAGTTTATAAGTTTACAAGTTATTTTCCTTACTGAGTCTGTCACGCCCTGAACGCTAACCCGAAAGGGGTTAATGACAGCCGCGAACATCCACTCAATGAATGTTCCAACGTTTTCTCTTATTCTTAAAGCGGAAAATATACACATTCAACTGAGAGAGATGGCCAAAGAGATTTACCATAAACTTCAACTTACACAAGACGACTTCCTCTTAATAGGGTAAGCATCTTAATTACATTGCATGGCTGCACAACTGAAGTACATGATCTAAGGGATTCCATCAAAACCTCTTCATATTGACCTACTCATAACGTCTTTATAATACATCTTGAATCCTTATACACAAAACATATACACAGGCTGCCTCAATATGATATCAAGCGCTCTTAGTGCTTCATATGAACTCTCCAACTCCTGCTTCGGTTTACAACGACTAGGATACTTGACATCTAAACTTACTACATCAAGTAATCCTCAGCACTCCTGTCGCCTGGAACATCTGGAATGATACGGTTTAAAAATTTCGTGAGTCAAAAGACTTAGTAAGGAGTTATAGTTAAAACATGGACTTGAAATCATGGTTTGGAAACATGAACTTGAAATCGTGAGTTTGAAACCATGAACTTGTACTTGAAGTCATAATCATAACTTGAAATCATAAGCATGCACTTGAACTTGAAATTGAAATAATAAGCATGTAAACATAATGTAATTCATGCATAATCATGAATTTTGATGCACGTGTATGCCTCATGATTGCATATGCACATGCACTTGCTCTTGAAAATAACACTTGTACTTGTAAAGCTCTTGCTTTTGGAAAATCATTTCAATTCTTATCTTGTGGGCTACTTGCGCTCCATTTACCCCTAATATCAGGGTTGTGCGTTCTCGTTGGAACTGTCCCCTATATTCCTTGGGGACCTTACATTTGGTCGAGCTAGCACACCTTCTCGCATTCGTCCTTCAGTGGCTAGACACGACCCTTGGAGGTTCACACCTTCTTACAAGCATCCTTCAGTGTGATTGCACATACCTCATGGGTTACCCATCCTTCTTGCAAACATCCTTCGGTATGGGTGCCCTAGGTGACATCCACCCTTCACGTAAACGTCCTTAAGTATGGATGCACCTTCTTAACTTGGTACGGTATCGACCGACTTTAGCTCATTAACTTAACTTATCATAAAGTAGCATGAGAAAAATGAATGCAAATGCTCATGGTGTGCTCATGTCATGCTCGATGATGACAAATCTTAAATTCTTCTCATACTTTCATTCTCATGCTCATGGTGTACTTATGTCATGTCGTAATAAATCATGAGAATTCATGCTGTGCATCATTCCAGTTTTTCAAAAGCGTAAGTTTCCACTTACAATTTTCACTTACCTCCGTTTGCTAGAGTGTCGAACGTCACTTTACCTACAATTGGATCGTACTAAAATTCATTCAAAGATTTACTAAACGACTAGAGTAATCAATAAATTACTCACTCTTCAACATACAAATCGTACTTATTCTTGTCTTCTAGTTGGTCATTTTACAACACAAGGTATTTTCTTAAGTAAAAACCCAGTAAGGTTTCCTAATAGTCAAAAGGAAGCTATAAAAATTCTTGAAATTTTTTTGAAATTCAAAGGAAGCCGCTCGAGCGGAGTTCGGGCGTTGCTCGGGCGAAAAGTCTCTGTAAGAGATGATCACTCGAGCGCCTGTAGGGCGAACCTCGGGCTAAAACTCTGTATTTTAACTTTGCCCAGTTTCGCTCGAGCGCCAGTCGAACGTACCTTGGGCGAAACGTCTCTATAAGAAAATCTTGAACTGTAAGCTCGAGCGGTTGTCGAGCGTTATGCCTCTGTATGAAAGTGTTAAGGGACGCTCGAGCTTCGGTCGAACGTGAAGTTTCTGTGCAAAATTTGTTCGAAGGTTGCTCGAGCGCACTGTCGAGCGTCGGTCGAACATAAACTTTCTGTACAAAAATACCTGAAGGACGCTCGAGCGCATGTCGAGCGTCAGTCCATTTTTCAGACACAAATCACACATTACACTTCCAACACACACAAAATTTGCCTTAACATGCTCTCCTCTTATAACCTCATATTCCAGACTTCTATTTTACAACTACAAATCAAAACTTCCAACAAAACCATGATTTCATCTCCTCAAACAAATGCTATTGCATCTATTCCACTTCTTTTGGTCTATATGGTATGCCAGAAATCGTATTATACATCACGGGGGTTCTCTGGATATCTTACATTTGCTGCAGGCTATTTGGTCTCGGTATAATGAATTAACTGCCGCTTGGTTGGACTTTCCATGACAACCGTTTTCGGTATGGCATCCTCCTCCTCTCGGTATATGGAAGCTAAACTTTGATGTCGCCATATGCAATTCTTTCGCTTTCGCTGCTGTGGTTTGCAGAGACCATGAAGGCACAATCCTCTTTGTCCGAACGAAGAGGCTACCTCCTTGCGGCCCTCTTGTGGGCGAGGCAAGGGCAACATTGGTTGCTGTCCAAGAGGCGTTCCTTATTCCATCTGTTAGCTTTTTTATTGAAGGTGACTCTTTGATTGTAATTGACTCCATCAACCATAGAGAGAGTGAAGGGGACTAGCAGATCAAACCCATAATAGCTGATATTCACAGACTGAGTGCAAGTAGAAATATGTGGAAGTTTATGCATGTTAAGAGAAGTGTCAATGAACTTGCCCATAGAATCTGTCATTGGGCAGTGTCGGCCAATCTCGAGGGAAATGTTCCTCTTCATTATATTCCTTTGAATATTCTCTCTAATGACAATCCGTGGAACCCTCCATGAATTGGCTTTTGGTTTTGAATAAATGAAGGTTATTTAGAAAGAAAAAAGAAAAAGGACTCTCTTTTTCCAGAGAAGGTAGACTTTATATGTATGTACGAATCTATATTTAGGCACCATACTTTCGTGGAGTCACACTTTCAGCTACCATTCAAACGAGAATTTCAAACTTACAGTATGTGTACCCCAACTACCACATGAACGAAGTTAAGTGTGCGCGTCTCTACGACAGCTAATATTAGCTTCTTAGAAGTAGCAAATTGCAGAGGGGAACATATGGAATTTACAAAGACCCTGTGACATAAAAGCAGATGGCCGAATCTGGTTACTTCGTGGCTCCAGTTGTTGAGCTATTAACTCGGATATGTGGAAGCAAAAGGATGCAACATGTTGCAAATAAGACAAGAAGTCATAAAGAAGAGTGATAATACCCAGAAGAATTACGTATGTTTCAAGCTGCGAGCATGTGAAATAGAAACTCCCAGAAGATTAAACATTAAGGGCCTAATCCGGGCATTGGGAGAGTGAAATACTAAAATAGTCAGAAATTGTGTTGAATAGAACTGGTCTGACTGCATAGTCAAGCCCCCCATACCAGATGGACCATCACCGAGAGTTGTGAGGAGTTCATCACTGAAGCCAGACAATTCACATCACCAGGCAAATTGTACTACTTAGATGTAGGATCTTCGAGCAACTGATTGGAGAAGTCTGGACAATCCCAAGGCGTCTTGACATGTCTGCCTGGACAACATACAGAGTTCGAATCTGTCCCAATTTACCTTTTAGCTAATTTGGGTGAATACAGATTACGCACTCCAACTGCATTTCTTGCCGTTGATTCAATGAACTGGCCCCTTTTTTATCCACTCTTTTTTATAGTCCCTTGCCTGAATTAGCTCCCTGGCTCAATTAAAGATCATCTCAGGTGTGGGTAGAATTCAACTCCCAATTAAAGGCCTTATAATGGTCAACTTTACAGAGTTAGCCTGGTTTACACCCATAACTTCATGAGCTAGCTACTTCATATACTTGATTTAGGAATTTGGGGGAAATGCCTACAAAGTGTGTTACCTCACAGTCCATGATATGATAATATGGATAGCTTCAAGGTGAAAATTCAATCCCTCAGGTCCCATTTATTCCACGCTCAAAATTACAAAGGCCATATCAACCGATCCACCTTCAGTCCTTTTTTTTTTCTCTTTTCAAGCTGATACCATACAGTATTGTACAATATGAATTTCCTATATTTCCATCTGTACATAGACAATAGACATACATTATAATAACAAAAAATTACAATCATGTAACCAGATAGCCTGTGATACCGCTCTTCTTCAAAGAATAAACGTCGTAAAACAAAAAATTGAGAAAGCAAAGAAAAATTCTGTTTGCTCCTCTATGATATCCTCTTTCAGCAGTCTAGAACAAACAAAGTATTGCAAGAATCAAAAAAGGTGTTACCCGGAATGGTGTCCCTCTTTACCAAGCCCTCCGCACGTCTGGTTGTTTTTTCAAGGGATCTTAGTATTGGCCATGCAGAATGATTCAAACCACGGCTCCGTTAAGTCAACTATTTCATCATCTGATGCATGCCAACTCCTACTATTGGAAGTCAATAGCATCAGCCTCTCGATATACTGGGCCAAAATGGTGTGTGCTTCCTTAGTGTTGTTTCGAACACACGGAATACTGTCAACATCTTCTGGCAGGGAGCTTGAACTAGACAATTCTTTACTTGATTGGGCTGGCCTTATCTCCTCTGTGTCAATAGGACCTGACAACTGCAGTGAACAATGAGCTGACAGTACACTGGAAGGGACTGGCCTCTTCTCCAGTTGGTTGTTACGTCTCAAAAGGTATGATTCAGCTCTCATCCAATTGGGTCTTAAAGGTGTTGCTTCAATAAAAGTGGTATTGGATATGATTCTTTTAAAGATCAAAAATTTTACTCTTACATGATCACAAAATCATCTCCATCATTTATGTTATGCAACTTTTGTGGTAAATCTGGTCACATATCATATGTCTGCCAAACTAGAAAGAAATCTTCTAGTGGGATTAAATTTATGTGGGTCCGTAAGGACAAGATGAAAGAAATCAGTTCTAATACTAATGGACCCAAAAAGATTTGGGTACCAAAGATCAAGAATTAATTCTTTATGCAGGTGTGCTTGAAGTCCGAAGATGTCAAGGACCATTGGATTCTTGATAGGGATGCTCCAAGCACATGACCGGAGAGAAAAGATGGTTCAATTCCTTTCGTCCTAAAAACAAAGGATCAGTCACTTTTGGTGACAATGGAAAAGGTAAAATACTTGGAGTTGGAAGCATTGGTAAGTATCTCAATTCCTCAATTGATAATGTTCTTCTTGTCGAAGGTTTAAAGCATAACCTTCTTAGTATTAGTCAATTGTGTGACAAGGGAAACCGAGTCATTTTTTAATCATCTATGTGTCTTGTCGAAAACATTGAAAACAAGAAAGTTTTGTTTGTCGGACACAGATTTGAAAATGTGTATATTGTTCATTTAGAGAGCATCTCTTCAGAAAACATAAAATGTCTTTCAGCTCTAAATGACAAAGATAGTTGGTTGTAGCATAGAAGGCTTGCTCATGCAAGCATGGACTTGATTTCAAAACTTGCCAAAAAGGATCTTGTTTCGGGTTTGCCTAACCTTTCTTTTGAAAAAGATAAGATTTGTGCAGCGTGTCAAAAGGGCAAACAAACCAAAACCTCCTTTAAACTCAAAAACATTGTGTCCACTACTAGACCACTTCAACTTCTACACATGGACTTATTTGGTCCAACCCGAACCTTGAGTTTGGGGGGCAAACATTTTGGCTTTGTTGTTGTTGATGACTTTAGTAGATTTACATGGGTTATATTCTTGGCTCATAAGGATGAGGCATTTCATGCATTTGAAAAACTTAGCAAAAAAAACCAAAATGAAAAAGGTTTTGTTATTTCTAGCATAAGGAGTGATCATGGAAGAGAATTTGAAAATTCCTCCTTTGAAAAATTCTGTGATGAAAATGGTATTAACCATAACTTCTCGGCTCCTAGAACTCCTCAACAAAATGGTGTTGTAGAGAGGAAGAATAGGACCCTTGAAGAAATGGCTAGAACCATGCTTTGTGAAAACAACTTGCCTGACTACTTCTGGGCTGAAGCAGTTAACACAAGTTGCTATGTTATGAACCGATGCATGATTAGACCAATCCTCAAGAAAACACCTTATGAGCTATGGAATGATAGAAAACCCAACATTGGATACTTTCATGTATTTGGATGTAAATGCTTTGTCCAAAACAACAACAAAGATAATTTGGGTAAGTTTGATGCGAAAGCCGACGAAGGTATATTTCTTGGCTACTCAACTTCTAGTAAAGCATATCGTGTATTCAATAAACGTACTCTAGTTGTTGAAGAATCTGTTCATGTTGTTTTTGATGAATCTAACAATCTTGTGAGGAATGATGACGAGGATGTTATAGATCTCACCAAAGAAGTCGATCAACTCACTATCAACATGGACAAAGAAGAATCAATTGTGAATGAGGTAGAACACCAAAAGCTTCAAGAGGAATCTCATCACGATGACAACGACTTACCAAAGTCGTGGAAATACATCAAGAGTCATCCACCTCAACAAATCATTGGTAATGTTGAAAAAGGGGTAAGAACTAGATCCTCTGTACTTCAAGCCAATAATCTTGCTTTACTTTCTCAACTTGAGCCTAAGAATTTTTCTGAGGCTAAAGATGATGAAAGTTGGATCCATGCCATGGAAGATGAGCTAAAACAATTTGAGAAAAACCAAGTATGACATCTAGTTCCTAGACCCAAGGATTATCCAGTTATTGGTACAAAATGGGTTTTTAGAAACAAAATGGATGAATCTGGGGTAGTATTAAGGAACAAAGCAAGATTAGTAATCCAAGGTTACAATCAAGAAGAAGGAATAGATTTTGATGAAACTTTTGCTCCTGTTGCTCGTTTAGAATTCATTCGCATGCTACTCGCTTTCGCTTGCTTTAAAGATTTCAAATTATTTCAAATGGATGTGAAAAGTGCATTTTTAAATGGATTCCTAACTGAGGAAGTTTATGTTGAACAACCACCAGGATTTGAGGATGAAAATCTCTCAAATCATGTGTACAAGCTCACAAAAGCACTTTATGGATTAAAACAAGCACCTCGAGCATGGTATGAAAGACTAAGTTCCTTTCTCATTGAAAATGGTTTCTCAAGAGGTAAAATTTATACTACCCTCTTCACTAAAGAAAAAGACAATGAATTATTAATAGTTCAAATATATGTGGATGACATTATTTTCGGGTCTACTAATGAATCTCTATGTCAAGATTTCTCTCAAGTTATGCAGGGTGAATTCGAGATGAGTCTCATGGGAGAATTAAATTACTTCCTTGGCCTTCAAATAAAACAAAGCAATGAGGGAATCTTCATCGATCAAGCAAAATACACTAAAGATCTTCTCAAGCGATTTTGCATGGAAAACTCAAAACCTATGAGTACTCCCATGAGTCCATCCACGAAACTGGAAAAAGATGATAAAGGTAAAGATGTGGATCAAACTAAATACCGAGGTATGATTGGCTCACTTCTCTATCTTACCGCTAGTAGACCAGACATAATGCTTAGTGTTTGCATGTGTGCTAGATATCAATCATGTCCAAAGGAATCTCATTTACTAGCTGTCAAACGTATTTTCAGATATCTTGTTGGCACTCAAAATCTTGGCTTGTTTTATCCTAAGAGTGTTGAGTTTAATTTGCAAGAATACTCGGATGCAGATTATGTCGGTTGTAAAATAGATAGAAAGAGTACTAATAGTGCGTGCCAATTTCTTGGACCCTCACTAGTCTCTTGGTGTTGTAAGAAACAAAATTCCGTAGCTTTATCAACTACGGAAGCCGAGTATATTGTCATTGGCAATTGTTGTGCACAAGTATTGTGAATGAAACAACAATTGGAAGATTTTAATCTTCATTATTCTCTCATCCCAATAAAATGTGACAACACTAGTGCTATAAATCTCACTAAAAATCCAATTCAGCACTCTAGGATTAGACACATTGAGATAAAACATCATTTTATTAGAGATCATGCTCAAAAAGGGGATATTGTTCTTGAATTCGTAAATACCGACCATCAATTGGCGGACATTTTCACAAAACCCCTTAATGAGGATAGATTCTGTTTTATTTGCCAAGAGATAGGAATGAGTTTCCCATTGGAATGAATTGATTAGTATATTTGTTGTATCTCTTGAATTCATATTGTTGATTGCATTGATCATGCTCTGAATGATTGGTTGATGTTTGTTTAAATGATTTTTGAATCACATCTCATGTTTTCTCTTGTGAATCTCTGTGAAAATTCATGCTTTTCATGCTATGTGTCGACACTTTAATAAATAAGTGTCAACACATCTGGTTTTGAGGCCTTCCTCTTCACCAGAGAAGCATGTGTCGACACATATGCATAGTGTCGACACATCAGCCTTCTACCCGAGAGAGTGTTTTTCAACACATTCGGGAGCATGACCAATGTGTTGACACATAGGGAGTAAGTGTCGACACATCTTTCGTGCAAGACCAATGTGTCGACACATAG
This sequence comes from Myrica gale, assembly GCA_963930655.1. NCBI lineage: Eukaryota > Viridiplantae > Streptophyta > Magnoliopsida > Fagales > Myricaceae > Myrica > Myrica gale. Next base: position 12,136,079 of record OZ005618.1, read on the forward strand.
AGGACTAAGTGTCGACACATATATCGCGGATCTGGTTTTTAAAGTGGGTAAGCAGGGGATTTTCACTTCTATTTCAAATCTTAAGGCTCGAAAATCCTTTCTCTCCTCTCAGACCTCCATTCCTTCTTGTTTCTAAGCAAATCCATCTCCAAATCACTTCTTTCTTTCACCCATTCACTATCCTTCAAATCTCCATTGCCGAAACCCATCCTCCATTCCTCTCGGCCATAATGTCTTCAAGCAGACCAAAGAGAACCTCCAAGACAACTTCCACCACGAATCCTCAGGCAAAGAAGAAAGGGAAGAGTGTGGAGGAGCCTTTGCCCATGACTGAAGAATATATTTACAGGTCAGGCTTCTGTAAGAACAAATTTCTTCAAGATTTTCGGGGTAGGAAAGTTCTTGGTGGTAGATTGATTGATTTTGTATGGTTCAATCAAAATGGGTTTGATTACAAGGAGATTTTTGATTACCAAGGGTGGTCTAAGTTTGTGACCTTGAAGTTGGATTGTTTTCCTGTTCTTGTGAAGTTAGTTTACTCGAACTTAGAAATTGTACGTGCTGAGGATGTGACTAGTTATGTCAATGCCAAGCCTTTGGATTTATCCGTCACTTTCCTAAACTCTGTGATATCGGCCCCCAATGATGGGAAGCGATTTTTTGATGGATATAGTTGGTCGGGGATGTCGAAAGTTGAGCCAATCGATATCCTTAGGGTTTTGTTGGATGATCCAACCCTAGACAGAGTATTTAAACCCATGGCCAATGCCCTTAGTATTCACCGAAGAATATTGCAACATATAGTATGCAATATAAATCTTACCTCGGACGGGCAAATTCGAGTACGTGACATATTTGGAGTTGTTCACTATGTACTGTTTGATCACACGTACGCGAATGAATTTAGGCCATTTGATTTTGAATCACATGAAGGCGGCCCAAGAGAAAAAGAAACAACGGCTACCCTATGGGATGTTCTTTACCCATATTTTTCATACCTGTGAGGTTCCCGTTGTTGGAGAAGTAAGGGAGAAACCTAAGATCTTTCAAGAGTATAACAAGAAAACCCTAAGGTTAATGGGTTACATAAAGAACGATGAAGGATTTTGGGTTAAGAAAGGTGCGGGTGCACCTCAAAGGGAAGATGGTTCGGAGTCCGAGGAAGAGCATGCTGATGGGGCTGAAGCCCCTGACATTCCTATGCGAGAACCGTCTTCGGTGCCCGTTCCTCCTCCTCCTTTTAGTTACTCTCCCTGGGGAGGGGATAGTGGATCTTATGACTCCCAGTTCGCGTCGTTTGCAGCATCCTTTGAGGAAATCAAGGAAGGACAGAAACAGTTGGGTCTGCAAATGGAAAATCTGAGCCTTAATGTGAAGGAGCGGTTTGAAGTTCAGAATCGAAGATTTGACGCCATTTCTGAGGATGTACGGGATCTCAGGCAGCAAGTCGACAAATGCATCCACGTGGCCAGTGATGTAATTCAGAAGACCGTGGATGATTTCGCCTCAGCATCTGAGCACCTCAAGGAATCCATGGCCAACACTTCTCGAGAAGTGATCTCAGCTACTGAGCGTCATTTGGATGTTGATCGTAATCTTCGTCCCCGTGTGATCAACTAGACGTACTGGTTCTCCACCACCTCGACTAACTGGCTGAAGAAATGGGATGTGCATTACGATCCTCCTCCGTTCGATTAGACCTCATTTCCATTCCTTGCCTTGTCGCTCTCCTTGACCCCCCCCCCCCTTGGTCTGTTTTTGATGATGCCAAAGGGGGAGAAAAGTTTGATATTTGTACTTCCTTTCTTTTGGACTATTGGATGTTTGTTAAGTTTGTGTTTGGTCTTGTATTGTCTCTTTTGAACAATTTTTGGATCAATGTAATGATAATTCAGGTTTATTATATTTGGTATCGTTCGAATTATCTATGCTTGCACATATAATTATCTTTGATGATGTTTATAAGGTTTTGAAACGTGATTGCACTTCATTGTGGATAATTGATACATGAATCAGGTAATCTCTTTGAACTCTCCTTAATACGAAGTCTTGTGATCTGTATTGATAAATGAAGTTGGGGGAGTTTGGTGGATTCATATAGAAGTGTTTTTACAGGTTTTGAAAAATTGGGAAACCTTCATTTACAAAGGAAACTCTTGCAAAATTTTCGTAGAATCCTAAAGCCCGTTTTTGCTAAAATCTCATGAAAAACTCCAGCCTAATCTCAGGGGGAGCTTTTCATTTTAATATCAACGGTTTATTATTAAAAGGGTTTGTCATCATCAAAAAGGGGGGAGATTGTTAGCCCAAGGTTGTTTTATAAACAATCCTCTTTGATTTTGATGATAACAAAGTTTTACAACGAGTTTTTAAACCTTTAGATTCTACTTTTGAAAATCCGTTTTAAGAAAATGATATCAAGAGTTTTCTAGTTGTACATCGGCCTTAGATATAATCGAACACTCTACATAAGCTTACTTGTTAAACTTTACATTGTAGATGTTTTGGGATTGCTTGTTGGTGCCAGGAGAAACACTTTTCAGCCTAAGTGTTGAAGGTGTCGACACATATCATCATGGTGTCGACACATCAGTCATACACCAGAATGCATGTTCCAAGCCGAAGTGAAGGTGTCGACACATTGGTCATTCAACAGAAATCAAGTTCCCAGGCCAAGATGAAGGTGTCGACACATAGACCAAGAAGTGTCGACACATTGCACTGTCAACAGAATGAAGATTTCCAGGCAAAGCTGATGGTGTCGACACATGGGAGAATGGTGTCGACACAATGCACATACACCCGAATGGATGGTTTCAAGACAAATTTGAAGGGTCAACATATTGAAGGGAAGTGTCGACACATTGGACATAAGTGTCGACACATTGGTCATACACCAGAAGGTGAGTTTCAAGGCAAATCTTCAAGGTGTCGACACATACATGGAAGGTGTCAACACATGCTTCGATTTCTCAGATCCAGGAGTTACAACAGTCACTTAAAAACGTCTCCAAAGGACTCAAATGACCTCCAACGGCTCCAAATCTTTACCAGAAGACCCCTGATGTCCAAGAGGGTATAAATAGAAGAAATCTCTGACAAGGTTAAAGACCTCCTACAGATCTCTCACGCGAAATACACTTGCCCTAATTTCTTGAGAGACCAAGCTCAAAAAAAAAAAGAACAGAGAAGTGCTTCCAATCTAGAAAGCTCGTGATTCATCTTGCAACTCCAGAAGCTTTCTCAGAAGATCGTTCTTCTAGCAAAACTCAGGTTCTTTCATTTGTAGATTTGGCTTAGAGAGCCCTTTAGTTTCTTGAGCTACCCACTTGTACATCCGGCTTAGAGAGCCTTCAATCACTGTACCCTAATCTTGTAAATCTTCCTAGTGTTGTGTGAACATTGTATCCTACTTGTGAGAAGTAGAAGAAATCCCTAGGGTTTGGGATTTGGGAAACGAGTTGAAGCGTAAGCTCGGAAAACGCTTTGTAACGGTTCCTTAGCACCCCGGAAGCTAAGGTGTATTCATTTGGAGAATAGTGGAGGAAGCCCAAGGAAGTCAATAGCCTTGGGGGTGGACGTAGGCAAGAGATTGGTCGAACCACCTAAAAATACTGGTGTCATCTCTCTAAGCCTCCTCTTTTACTTCTGCAGATATTACTTGATTGTTCTTGTTTATTCATTGTTGTTGTTATCTTTGTTTGCATAGATCTAGTCTCTAGTTTTCCTAGATATAGATCAGAACATTTCTGGGTTTGTTTGAAAAGGTTTCAAAAGTTTTTGAAAACCCAATTCACCCCCCCCCCCTCTTGGGTTGTCATTTAGACTCACATTCTCCTTTGCTGGCCGATTTATAGATGGGCTGCCGACCACTAATGAGCTCAAGAAGAACTACACCAAAACTGAAAACATCAGACTTGAGTGAGGCTTTTCCAACGATTGCATACTCTGGTGCAAAATAGCCAAAAGTCCCCTGCCTTTTTGCTGGAGAATTGGAATAGCTGGGAAGACCATCAGCTCTTAAGCATTGAGCCATGCCAAGATCAGTTATCTGTCCATACATAGGAAACCGACTAAGAAAATATATTGTTCATGTTGACTGCCAGAATAGATGATGATAACAGCACCTGTATGTTATTTCATAAGAACACGGAGAACTTCAGACATCAAAGACAATCTGTTGACTGGGTGAAATAACTAGATCCTCGAGGGTAAAAGCGTTACTGGCAGAATTAGACCAGATTCACTATGAATCAGGAGTTTGTTTTCTGCTCTCAATTAAAGCAAGTTCATTGAGCAATATCGTAGTCAACAACAGTTATGGTCATATTCCTTTTGCCTCTAAGTGACGTATAATAATCCTAACAGATGTCTAAGAAATGAAGATTCTTACTTTTACACTCCAATTATCATCCAAGAGAATGTTTGTTGATTTGACATCACTATGTAGAATCCTTGGAGCAGCTGCTTCATGAAGATATTCCAGGCCTCTTGCAGCTCCAATTGCAATTGCAACTCTAGTAGCCCAATCCCTGTCTGTCCCTGAGCCACCATCCAAATTCTCTCTCAAATTACCATTAGGCATGTACTCAAATACCAGTAACCTCTCCGCATTTTTCCTTAGGGACTCTGAGCAGTAGCCGAGCAAAGGCACCACATGACAATGGTGAAGTCTGGATAACAGCTCAATCTGAGCAAAACAAGATGGTGAAACACCAGCTTATGATCCTTTTTCCTTTTAAAATACCTGGAAAGTAGATTGTTTTAACCAAGAAATAAAAGTTGTAGCTCTGTTAGAAAAAGTGATTCTGCATCCGGTCCTCCCCTAGTTTTTGGTCGCTTAATTGCCACAGTTCTACCACTTCTGAGCTAACCACGATAAACATGGCTGCTTCCTCCAACTCCAATTAGATTAGAGTTTGAGAACTTTTTTGTTGCATTTTCCTTCTGCGTATGAAAATTGGATGTTGTTTCCATGGGTATTTCCATTTTGGTTTCTAAATAATGAAGCAGCTTTCTGAAAGCACCCTGGGCAGTAGACGTTATAATTTACAGTGGTATTGTTATCAAAGCCAAGTTGTATAAAAGTAGGAACATTAAAACATCTTAAAATACCAAACATAAAAGGCAGCGGTTAACACTAAACGAAATTATTTGCAGGAGAATGTAGAAACAAGGTTTTTATCAATTACCTTAAAACTAACGTAAAATGACTTGCCTGTGGAAGGATTTATAGTGGAATCTATAGTAACTTTGGTTGCCAGCACCGAAGAAGTCCTGAGACTTATTAAGTTGGTCCCACTATTGCAACTTGTATCTTTCTCTGATGTGAATATCGATGCTTTTTAACCCCTAGGGGTTGGCCTGAGTGGTGAAGGCTTGGGACCTAGGGGTTTGCTCCCCCTGAGGTCCCAAGTTCGAATCCTCTCAGGTGCAAACAACTCTTTGGGGCCACTCCCTCAGCGAACCTGGACTTAACTGGCATGTGCGGTTTGGGAAGGCTACATGGCCCGGGGTTTGCCGTGGCGTTAAGCCCACCTCGTGCGTATACTGGACCAGGTTCGTCCGAGCTTGGTGCACGTGGTTGGGTGCCCGGATTTTCCTCGTCACCCAAAAAAAAATATCGATGCTTGAACAGGGAATTTGTCCTTTCTACATATGTAGCACATAGCGGAGGCAAGAAACGCAAAAGTTGTGAGTATAATAACGCACAGTAACAGAATAACCACAACAACTTTGCTCGAAATATGCTTTTTTGAGACTTGTGCTGCGCTCGGGGATCCTGTTAAGAAGAAATCAGACACCCAGGAATCTTTTGAGCTCCTTGATCTAAACACTCGCAAATAACTTCGTGCAAAATAACTTCAATGAAAACAGATGACTCATGCATGATATCAACAAAACCTGAAGATACAAACATAAATGCAAATAAACAAATATTTCGCACAACTGACAAGTATAAATCAAAAGCCCAAACGTGTTCCAGCAGAATATCAGGATGAGTTGACAATTAGCCCCAATAATCAGATGGTCAACCACTTAAATAAACCACACTCTGATTTTGAGCATGACAAGCACTCAGTTCAGCAGTGATTCCAGGGGAGCAGAACAGTAATTAACACTAAGCAACAATTTTCTACCTATCAAGTTAGTTATTTAGAAGGGAAAGTACCACGAGGGTCCAAATAGCAAAGTATAATACCAGAAGTGCAGTTGCAGACTGTAAAATAGTTGGTATCAAATCTATCAGAATCTAATTTAGGGAACCCATCAGCAGGGCATGTACATGTCCACGTGCTCCCACTTCCTCCAGCATCTACATAGGGAAATTCATGCAGTTAGTATTGCATTCCACAGGGATTACAGTTGCCAAGTGATATATGATGTACATTGACGAACCTTGTCAATAAATGAAAAACATGAGAGCAGAAGTGATCAGATAGTAAAGACAATTGTTGATAAGCAAAATAGATGATACTGTAAACTGATGCAATAAACTTGGCACATGTAAGGATTCAACATAACATGCTTTCAAGACTTGCAGATATTTCCTACAAGCTCCCATTGAAACATGTGAGAAAACCAGACACATATAAACATAAGACATTGAGAGACTTCCTACTTTCAATTCTAGACACAACACATCGAAAATGTCCCATGTATCAGCAATGGCTCCAACAGAGTTAATCAGAGAATATACGTAGGACAACGCAAAGTATACTCTATCTACCATCAAGTACCAAAAGTCTGTCCTCTAGTCAGAATGGTAGGACTTTCACGTGAAACAATCAAAGTTATAGGTAATAAACAGTAAACCGGCCTTCTTCAAATGGAACTATTATGCATGAACCTTTTCATATTCCCCCTTCTCTCCTGGGTAAGTATGCAGCTGACAGAAGCTTCTAACAATTAGAACACAAACAGGAAGTTCAATACATGGATTAACCAGAAATGAGAGAAAACGAGAGAGAGTGAGAGAGAGAGAGAGAGAGTTCTGCAAAACATTTGGCAGCAGCAAATTTATATCAGCAGTAGTTTAACTTGCCAATCAAAGCTTCTGGATGCTTCTACAGAAAAAGAAGCAGCATACCTGGAATGCAATCACAGGATGTGGAACAGTTGGATTTAACAGCAATCTGATTGCCTTGGTATGAAGAAGTACATTTACATGTCCATTTGTTTACGCCAGAAGTATCAGAAAGTTGATCTGCATTTGTAGATGTCATATGAGTACAAATCATAGGAGACCCTTAACAAACTGAAATAAAAGCAACACGTTTGGAAGCTTATTTTACAACAATTTGTTGGAGGTAGGGAAAATCAATGGCTTCTTCGGTCGGCCTGTACAGCCTATTCAACATTAGTAACTACAGATTTTAATTTGCATGACTGAGAAATTTTAAGTTTCGCAAGATTGCCAACAAGAAAAAGATTTGTCATCATTTCTAATGGGGACATTTATTTAATTTAATTGTTTTAGTTCATTTAGTTGTGATTTATATTTTATTAGATTAGAAGTTATTATGTTTTATTAAGTTTTGGCCCATGGGCTTTGAGGGTTTGTTTAGGACCTTTTGTTCTCTATTTAAGGTTTGTGAGAACCCTAAATTCAATTAGACTGAGATTATAAAGATTATTGGCGACTGTCTTTTGCACTTAAACGTGTTTTCCCCCTCTCCTTGGCTAATTTCTTCTCTTCTTCCCTATTCTTTCATGATTTCTCTATCTCAGTCCTAATTCTCTGTTATATTCCGCATCAGTTTCCCTGACAATAATCACAGCCAAATTCCATATACAATATAATTTTAACACTAACCACAATTACTTTGCTGAATCCAGATCAGGCTGATGGAGACAAGCAATGACTACTATTTGGAGCTTCGTTTATTCACACCCTAACACCACAAGGAAAGAAAATTAGACCATTCAACATACTATTCAATATCATCAAAAATTTGCACTTCATAATTGTACAGAGCAAAAATATAATATCTACAACATTGACGTCTTACAACAGAGCAGATATTTCTCATTATGTAAAAGCATACTACCCATGTAGTATGTTCCCAAGTCATGTTTGAAATCTTAGCCGATAGCAAGCAAACAATAAAATAAAGGAAACTATAAAATAAACAGGCTAGACTACATTTGCATTTAGTTTGCAATGACGACCACAACAGAACGCACACAACAACCCAATGGAAAGGGATCGGCAAAATAACCCTTCATTGGGGACAAGAGCTTCACTCTTTAATTTTCATCGATCTAAAATCACTTATAACTACACAAAGTTGATATCCATCCTTCCCATCCAAGCAAGGAGATAAGGATCCACGCAGGAAGAGAAACAAATGGATCTTTTAAATGACACAAATTACCAATTGCTTATTCACATGAACAAAATGCGTGATTAAAACACTGTCAAGTTTCGTATATCTAGATGAGGTGGACTACAAAACAGATGGAAAATAAACAACAATGCTTCAACTTTCAGCTTTCAGCTTCAAATCATTTTCTCTCGTAAGGGTGAATAGTGGAAAAGGAGGGGGGCGAGAGAAGGTGTACCCAGAGCTGGTATCAATATTCTCATGCTATCTGAAAACGCATATAAAGGCCTTTAGATGCTTTTTCCCTATCTCTGAATCCTTACCCAAAACAAAAGCATTCAGAAAAACAGAAAGCACCTAATTAGAATATATTAGAAGGACTAGCCCAATACATGGTTGGCCAACAAACATCAGAAGCTTCCAATTCATTGCAACCTACAATGCTCGAGTACTCGAGGATCAAGCCATATTGTACCAGTAACATTAAGCTAAACTGCTCTGAACTACGATACTTTAACCCAAACCTTTATTACAATTACTCCCATTAATTATTGGACAGATACAACTGGAATAGCTACACCCAGTAAGATAATGATACACAGCTAAAATCTTAAAGCATAAATGCCTAAGAAATGAGCATGTTCATCGGTCATTAAAATCTGATCCACCAGTATAGTACATCCGATAATAAAGACAACAGTTAAGGTAGATACTAGAACTACCTCAAAGTAATGTCCCTACCCTACAGACTCGGCTCCCCGAACTCATATAAGGAAATTAACCAAGACAAAAAGCCCAACTGAAGAATAGAACTATTTCCTAGAAATAGCACTTTCATCAAAGCGAGTAGGCAACAGCAAAGTCAAACCAACAGAACCCATGAGCTTGTCTGAAAATCTACTAACTAACATAGCAGCTTCGAAGAAGCTGAGCGTTCAGATATAGACCAATCACTAACGATTTGCTCTAACTTACTCTCCAGCAGTGCAGAGGCGACGTTTAACAGCAGATAGAGCGGACAGAGACTAAATGGACGCCTGAGATTATTTAAAAATGGAATGAAAGGATAATCAAAACAAGCCCAATCAACAACATTTCAGAATGACGTCGTCCAATAAAGCGGACTTATGAAGAGAGATTTAAAAAGAGAAAATATGACCACGTCAACATTCGGGACGGATTCGGGACAAATTTTTCGGGACGTCTGTCATTTCTCGGATAAGCAACGTTCAGTAGAAAAGGCTTCAAAGACATACGACATACATTTTGGTCAGTAAAGCGACTTGAAAGTAGAGTTTCAACGCACAGGCATACACGGGCCCCACGTAGATTGTGTCGGCTTTTAGGTCGGGCCCCCTTTGACGTAGGCAACCTGATTGCTCCGAAACAAGTGATCTAGTCCGTTAAATCAGGACCGTGTAATTAGTTAAAGGTCAAAAATAGCTAAAGGTGACATAGTTTACCGCAAATTTTTAATATTTGTATTCTATTTTTATATTTACCATCTAAACATTTCAAAAAAATACGTACACTTTATTATTATTTTTTATAAATATCAATTATTTTTAATTACTTTTACACGTATATCAATATAATTTTAATATCACCTAAATATTTACAATTTTATCATAATCTTATAATTTTTTTCTAAACAAACATACTCGAAAGGTGTCCAACTTTATGACGCTGCGTTTTTTTTATGAGGCGGCATTTGGTTGTCTAATGATCACATAGCTCGACCAAAAGAAATCTTTTAAAACTAAATTCACTTTATCCTCTAAGCAATTATTACAATAGCTATTAATTTTCTAATTTTTTTTATTATTTATAAGTTTTCACACTGATCCTACCCTTCGTTTCACTCCTCAACAACTTATTTATAATATTTTAAAATTTTACTTAAAATTTAAAAACAATTTTATATAGAAAAATAAAGTCTACCTAATATTTTTATTTGACCTATGATATGTTTACGCATTTGCAAAGTTAAGATATGTGAATTCACTAGAATTCTTATATACAAATTTGAATTTTGTCACAAAATTTTAACTTTTTATATTTCCACACCAATCAAGAGGCCCGCCAAAAATGATAATAAAAAATTTCAAAATCCTCTCTCTTTCCTCCATCAAATAATCCCTTTACATCATAATAAACATAATAAATTCACTCAAATCATTTATATATTCACTTTTTGATAAATTTCTATAAAATTATACGTTTTTGATATATTCCCACAAAACCCAATAAAACTTCAGCCCCTCAATTTTCACAATATTTTTTAAATATTTACACTAATTAGGATTTGCAAACACATCCATACATTGTAAAAAAATGTTAAAAAGATCTATTCATTTTAATGGGGTAAATTATTTGAAAATTATAATTGACGAATAAAATATGTGAAAAAATAATAATATGTAGATACAAAGTGTCAAAATATTTATAATTAAAAAGGTAAATTACTAAAAAAATCTTAGGAAAAGAAACAAAACATAAGATAAAAAAATTTGAACAAAAACAACGAAATGATTTATAAAATAGAAACTTTATTTAGGGTTGTGCATAACCGGTGGCAGTGGCGGTTATGGCCTCCACCGACACCGGCACCGTCACCGCTATGGGCGGTTCTCTAAAAATGATAATCGTCCCTGCCTCCGTAAAGGGAACAACTGTCACCTAGCTGTGACGGTTTTCACTACAAGAATTGTTGTCTTCAACGACGGATATAGTTGTCGTTGAAAACTCTTATTTCCTTCGGGCTTTGTCAATGGGGATGGTAAGCGGTGGTCGAAGAACGGTCGTCGATAATGCATCGACATTTAGAAGTCAGCACCACCTTCCTTCATCGTCGCTGCATATCCGACTATCAGTGACCATTTTCTTCGGCGTCAAAAAACAGTATCTCCGTCGGCTTTAATTAGGGGTGGTCGGCATTGCAAACTCAACGCCGACAGCCTCATTATGGTCCACAGATTATCTCCGACGGTATATGAGTCATCAACCCATAATCTCCGACGGAAAAAAAACTTGTCGAGATCTGTTACAATCGTCACATAATCTCAACGGAAATATTTTTGCACTCTATCTCGACGTCCTCTGTCGACTGTCGTGGAATATATTTTCTCACTCTGTTCTCCGTCGACGTCCTCTATTTTTGCCGTAGTGGGAGATATTTTATCTCTATATCGACGTTCTCTGTATTTTTCGTTATTGGATTTGCATTTTGCGTCTTCGTTTTTGTTATTCTACGTTGCATTTTGCATTTTGATAACAACTTTCCAACTTTATTTGTCGTTAATGGATTTGCGTATGTCTTCTTTTTCAGCTAAAGGAAAACTGAAAATAGCTTTATAAAGTATTTGCTTTTAAAGTAAAACACGCAAAAATGTAAAAGTAATAAACTTATTTTGACATTACTCTTCCTAAAAATCTGGTGCATAAGGTAAAAGAGGCATTGGTGCATTAAACAGGTGTACATTATATTTGGAACTTAAAAGATCATTTAAATTTGCATAAATAAAATTTCAATCAGGTATATAATATGCAACTAATACTCATTCATTAATCAAAGAGAGTTTGGCCACACAATTAACGAAATTTGTTCAATAGTTATTCAAAAACTACTGAGTACATCTAGTCATCAACATCACTAATTTTGCACCCATCGAAAAAACATAAATCAAACCAGAAGATGGTCTTCATAACATTGATCCAAACTCTTACCGTGCGTTCATGTCATGGGGTAGGGGCTTCGGTCTCATCGTTGGAGAACATTTGTGATTTATTGATCTCGGCGAACTTTTCATCATAAGATTCAAACCGCGTCATAAACTCTTCCAAGGTAGCTTTAACATCCAAGTATTGCTCCTTGAATGTCTCCATTTCAGACTTATACTTATCCACTTGTTGTGTTAGGTGGGTGACATGAGCTGACCGCGATGTGATAGATGGTGTGGGGATCACTGAGTTTCCTAAACCCCGAGTGTATCCGGATTTATGCCCCAACACCTCATGGAATACATGTCCAGCCACGTTAACTTTGTGTTAACGTGGCTTGTCAATTACGCTAACGTCCGTTAGCAATGTGCAATTGTCTCGCTAGCTGGCTTCCCTTGTGCATGCGTGCTCGCACGCACTAGATTGTAAATATTTTTTCATTAACCACCGCTTCTCTTGAGCGAGCCAAAGGTTTATTTTTTTAATATTTTTTGTTAACGTTCCGCTGCTCACAAGCATCTTCAATTCGCGGGAGCCAATTTTTGTTATAACATTCGCTTCCCTCGTGCTCTCTAAATTGTTATCTTTGCTTGCTAACTTGTCTTTTGCTTGTCTCACTGCTCACATGCTCTCCAATCGCGGGAGCTCTTTTTTTTATAACCTTCGCTTCCCACATGCTCTCTAAGTTGCTAACTTGTCCTTTTTCTTTACATCTATGTGAGAGTTGGTCAAGTCATCTTTGATCATCTTGCTAGGATTAACTCTCATTGAATTGTCGAGGTAATTAAAATAATAAAAGCTACTTCTCAGGCCGGGACTACTAATACAAGCATTCATCATTCAACCAAGAAGTTTACAACACTCTTCCGTAAGAAGTTTACAATAAAACACGCGGACGTAAAGTGCAACAAAAATAATTAGACATCACGGATAGAGGAAGAAAAAAGTTTTGAACTTAATATACTCGAAAAGCTTGAGCATATATGGATTGATGAAATACAATTAACCAAATTCTACTCTGGAAAGCAGGATATTGACAGAAAATCGAACGAAACGCACAAACAAAACCAAAAACAACAAAAGAAATCATTAATTCCGCTCCAAAATAGTGGCATTCGAACAATTTGAAAAAAAGGACCCAGACGCGATGTTTGGTTTCAAGAAAACAGAGCAAAACAAAACAAAACACAAAAAATTCAAATTTTCACAAGACAAATGAAACCCTGACTCCATCATGGTTTCCACTTTCTTTCAAACGTCCTCCACTTTACAGGACAGAAAGAAAAAACATAATAATCAGACATCGCATATAAAGGAAAGAAAAAAAAACAAGAGAGACGCTTACATTTCTCTTAAGGACTCAGAACCCAGCTTCGTCTTCAATTTCTCTCCTAAATATCCATTGCTAGAGACAGAGAGAGGGCGCAAGGAGACGGTAACAAGGGACCCTAAGATCAACGGAGAATAAGCTGCAATTCCACAACAAGCAAATGGGATGAATTTTGGGTGATTCGGAGAAGGGCTCTCTGGGTGGCATGTAGGCAGCAATAGCACATGGGAGAGAGATGAAGAAAGAGACGGGGAGGATGTGGTGAAATTTTGGGTGATTCGGATAAGGGCTCTCAAAGTGGCGTGTAGGCAGCAATAGCACAGATGAGAGAGATGGAGGAAGAGACGCGGAGGATGGGGTGAAAAAAGACGTGAGTTTTCTCTCTTCTTCTTTTACTTTTTATTTTTCTTCATTTTTTATTTTTTCCTGATCGTCGTTAATTTTGTGTCGTTATTGGAGCCAAAGACTTAAAAATAACATTTAACCCATCCAAACATAGATTCAGGACTTTAGACTCAAAATTCAAATTTGAGACCTAAAACCAGGACTCAAACCCGTTACCAAACATCACCTTATGGTCTGGGCTTCACCACTAACCTTTTGGACCCGACTTGGCGTGCATGTCAAGCCAAAATCTAATCAAATGGTTGTTTTTGCCTCCCAATTTTTTTTACTTAGTTAGTATACAGTTCATGTGATATCTGATTTTTATAAATTAGTCCATGTAGTATGACTTTTAATAAAATAATTTATGTAGTATAATTTAGAGACAAATAAATCCTTCAATTTCAATGGTCCTCTTTCCCAACTCGTGTTTATGTGGAAATTGGAAAGATACATATAGCTCATGTTTGGCTATGTTTTCAAAACATTTTCTACATGTTTTCAATCATTTTTTCATTAATTCGTATACTTTTTACAAAGTCCGACAACTTTTAATAAACTTTTAACAAATTTTTCATCAATCCCAAGAGAATTTACACTACTTCCAATAAAACATGTTTTCAAAAAATATTTTTAAAACCAAACCAAACATAGCTATGTATCTTAAGAAACAAGCACAGTAAGAGCTGTTGATGCTGTGAAAAACTGGAAAGATACAAACTATGGGCATTTTGGTAAAATTTTAAGAATTTTAAGTGTGATGTGAATATTTAGGTGATGTTGGAGTTTTAGTAGAAGTTGTTGAGTTGTATTGATGTTTGTAAAAAAATTAATAATGATTTGTAAGGTTGTTGTTTGTAGATTATTTTTATTAGGATGAGTGAAAGAGTTAAAATATAAAATAATATTTAAATTTATGTTTATGTTTATGTTTATTTATAATATTTGTTATAATTCTGATTTTTTTATTTTACTACAAATTTATAATATTTAAATTGATGTTTATTTATTTTTTATTGTGATACTATTTGAAAGTATTGAATAGGAAAAAAAAGACAAATGAGTGAACATCTGCGCACAGTTGACAGAGACATAAGGGACAAATCTGAAAAGTATTGAATTGAAAAAAAAAAGACAAATGAGTGGACGTCTGCGTTTGACGTCAGCTTTGGTACAGTGGAATTTCAAAATGGGCCTCAACAACTCCACAACTTGTATAAAGACAAATGATGGCTATTTCATCCATTCGCATGTCCTGCAATTAATATCGCCTAAATTAGTGGGGTCATATGTTTTTTAAAAGCTCGTTTTGTCCTTCCTTATTTTTATCTCTCACGAATTAATAGAGGAAACATTGGTAATTTAGAAACCTCAAGGGGAAGGCAAAAATGGAAAAGTCATTTTTGTAGTTGAGACTCAAACACATTCTGTTTGTAAAATCAGAATGTTGGATTCAAATTCTAAAAGTCTGAACGAAACGAACATGCCCTATAATTTTTTGATGGTTCTCTGTGATGCTAATAGGTTTATAATTTCGTACGTAGAGATTTTTTCATATTTTCTGATTTATTAGCAAGGCCAATTATGAAAACGTTACAAAGAAAGTGAAATTGAAGGAAGAGATGAGAAAAGAGGGGGGGTTTCGCATATGTCGACAAGGGTAAGTTTAATTTCATTTTTTAAACAATAATAATTAACGTGGAAAAGAAGTATAATCTGAGATGATTTTTAATTTTTTTTTCAAAAAACACGTGTTAATGAGTGGGTGGTATTGACGTGGTATGTACAAGATACGTAAACACTCTCTCATTGGTTGGGTAGCGGCAGTTGGAATGAATGACTTATTTGTCTCCAAACTATACTACAGGACTATTTTGTTGAAAGTCATACTACATGGACTAATTTATAAAAGTCGGATACTACAGAGACTTGTACTGTAATTAAGCCAAATTTTGCATCTAATAAAATAAGAAGAAAATACATTTTTTACCTGTGAACTATCATAAGCTTTACACTTTGTAACCTAAACTATCATTTTTTTAGATATTGCACCTCTAACTATCAATATTAGATACTTTGAAGAGATTGACAAATTTTCGGACACTCTGCATCATCCAACTATTAATGTTAGACAACCTTCCGTCCTACAATAATACTCCCAATAATTTAATGAATTGACACGAAAATATTTTCAATATATACGAAGTGGGTCAAGGGTACTAGTGTCATTTTAGTTTAAAGTTTTTCAATATATGCAAAGTGGGTAGCTCATGGGTGAAAAATATATTTTTATCATAAAATAATTATAAAATAATTTTCTCTTCTCATCAAATCATCTTTTTTATTATAATAAATATAAAAAAACTCACTCAATTAATTTTTCTTTACTTTTTCAACAACTCTCATTAACAAAAATTTTAGTTTACAAACACCACTAGATCACCTGAATTTCATAGCATGAGACTAGACTAGAACATAAGAATATTGATCTCAGACAATAAATCAACAAAGCTTGAATGAAGTTTATACTAGTCAAATTCGAGTTGTTTATGTTCATTCATAGTAGACCAAGACCCTTTGTTACAGTCATTTCAGAGGAATTCAATTTTTTTTAAAAGTAAAGTAATAGCGTTACCAATCTCTAGTTACCAATCATAGAGATTGGTAAGTCCATTCTCCAACTTTAATATATCCATAATATTTATTTTGTTAAGATGATTTGCCGTTTTGTTTTTAAATTGTTATTAACAAGAAACAATTATTGAACTGGGGGAGTAAACTTCGCGGTTTACAAGGAAGGACCCATGAGATCAGAGCGAGACTCTTTACATTAATCAAAGCGAGCTTCCAGGCCCACACAATCAATTCAGATCCACATACTTAAACCTAAATCCGAATCTAAAGATCCGAAGACCCATCCGGAACAAAAAATTCGATCACTCATTGAGACCCAAATGTGAAACCACTGATAGTGATTTAGTTGCAATTTGAAGATTTACTTGCAAATTGTTGGGATTTGTTCGATCACTCATTGAGACCCAAATGCGAAACCACTGATAGTGATTTAGTTGCAATTTGAAGATTTACTTGCGAATTGTTGGGATTTGTAGGGTGAGATCTCTCTTTGTTGTTATTGCTACAATCCACTTTACAGTGATGATATATGTTGTAATCCAAGAATATATTTATTCTTGATGTGTTGGTAGCCTCTGGAGGTTGTTCTAGAGAAAACAATTGTAATCTCATTATTGTTGGTAGTGGAAGTTTGACTGGACTAGGTCCCGTGGTTTTTCCCTTCGCATTGGAGGGTTTTCCACGTAAAAATTATGGTGTCTCCTTTTGTGGTTGCTTGATTATATTTTCTGCTTGATTGTGAGTTGCCTATTTGATTTGCACAAAGGAGGTAGGGTAGAAATTATTCCGCTGTGTTGTCTTTTATTGGTGTTCACCCTAACAAAGTGGTATCAGAACAGGTTTATTATCTGTGAAAATTAAATGGATGATTCATCTGGGATGATTAAACTCACATCTTCCAATTATTCTATTTGGAAGACAAGAATGGAAGATTTTTTATATTGTAAAAAGTTGTTTGAGCCAATTGATTTGAAGGGTATCAAACTAGAAAATACATCTGATGTTGATTGGAAGAAACTGAACAGAAAAGCTGTCGGGCACATTAGCCAGTGGGTTGATCAGAGTGTCTTCCATCATGTAGCTAAAGAAATTGATGCTTATAGTCTTTGGCAAAAGTTAGAGAGTCTTTATGAGAGGAAGACTGCACAAAACAAGGCCTTTATGATTAGAAGGCTTGTGAATTTGAAATATAAGGATGGCCAAAGTGTTGCAGAGCACTTGAATAATTTTCAAGAGTTGTCTACCATGAAACTTGTACTAGATGATGAAGTGCAAGCATTGCTCTTGTTGAGTTCCTTGCCAGAAAGTTGGGAAACCTTAGTGGTGTCTCTAAGTAATTCGGCTCCTAATGGTGTCATGAATATCAGTATGGTGAAAGATAGTATGTTTAATGAAGAGGCAAGAAGAAAAGAGCATGGTATTTCTTCTCAGACTGAAGCAGTTGTTATAGAAAAACGGGGAAGGAGTAAAAGCAGAAAACCTTATGGTGGTAACAATCATGACAAGTCCAGAGGTAAGTCTAAGTCGAGAAGAGACATAAAATGTTTTCACTGTGGCAAACTTGGGCACATGAGGAAAGAGTGCAGAAAGTTGAAGAAAGAACAGTCGACGGGAAAGGTTGAAGAATCCAATGATGAAAAAGACAGTGCAATAGTTTCATCTGATGGTGAGCTATTTTTGGTTTGTGATGATGCTTGTGTTAACATTGCATGCCAGGACTCTACTTGGGTAATTGATACAGCAGCTTCTTTTCATATTACCGCACGTAGAGATTTCTTCTCTTCCTACACCAGTGGCAGTTTTGGTTGGGTCAGGATAGGAAATGAAGCAAAGTGCAAAATTGAGGGCATGGAAGATGTACAACTAGAAACCAACACTAGTTGTAAATTAATTCTGAAGGATGTCAGACATGTTCCTGAGATGCGTTTCAACTTGATTTCCGTTGGGAAACTTGATGATCAAGGCTACAGTAATCATCTTGGAGATGGAAAGTGGAAACTGTGTAAGGGTTCTCTTGTTTTAGCCAGAGAAAACAAAAGCAACACTCTCTACAAGACAGATGCGAGATTGGTCAGGAGAGATGTAAACATTGTTGAGAATGAAGCCTCCACTGAGCTCTGGCATAAGAGGCTTGGACACATGAGTGAGAAGGGACTTCAGATTCTTGCCAAGAAGCAGCTTCTACCTAGCATCAAAGGTACGTCGCTATCACCTTGCACTCATTGTCTTGTTGGAAAACAAAATAGAGTTTCTTTTCATAGATTTCCTCCATCTAGAAAAGAAAATATTCTTGATTTAGTTCACACTGATGTTTGCACTATGAAGTACACTTCTATTGGTGGTGCACTTTATTATGTGACTTTTATTGATGATCATTCTCGAAAAGTGTGGGCGTTTCCTTTAAAAACTAAAGATCAGGTGTTGGATGTTTTCAAAGCTTTTCACATGAAGGTTGAGAGGGAAACAGAGAGAAAGTTAAAATGTATTCGTGTTGATAATGGTGGAGAGTACAAAGGTCCATTTGAAGAATATTGTAGAAGCCATGGGATCAGGCATGAGAAAACAGTTCCTAAAACCCCCCAACAGAATGATGTAGCAGAGAGAATGAACAGAACGATCTGTGAAAGAATCAGATGTATGCTCTCTCATTCAAAATTGCCTAAGTCCTTTTGGGGTGAGGCAATGAGGACTGCAGTTGACTTGATCAATCTTTCTCCATCAATGCCGTTGGATGGTGATTTTCCTGAAAGAGCCTGGACAGGGAAACCTATTTCTTTAGAACACTTGAGAGTGTTTGGTTGTAGGGCGTTTGTTCATATACCAAAGGATGAGAGATCCAAGCTTGATAACAAAGCTAAACAGTGCATCTTCCTGGGTTATGCACATGAAAATTTTGGTTACAGATTATGGGATCCAGTTAATAAGAAGGTTGTGAGAAGCAGAGATGTATTTTTCTTTGAAGACCAAACCATTGAAGATTTTGATGAGACTAAGAAGCCAAAGTCCTTCAGTGATGGCCATGTTGACTTGGGTCCAGTTGTTCCTCCTTCAGCAGTGCGCAGTACACATACAGGGGACGTACAAGAATATGATGATCCAGTTCTTAGAAATGAACAGCCTATAATTACAGATGATGAACAGCCTACATTTGATAATGTGGAGTCGAAATAGCATCAAGAAGAAGTTCTCTCAGAACCTCATTGTGGAATTCTGTTAAGAAGATCTACTAGAGAGCACCAACCTTCAACAAAGTATCCTACTAGTGAATATGTGCTACTTTCAGATGGAGGGGAGCCAGAAAGCTATGAAGATGTTATTTCACATAATCAGAAAAAGGAGTGGTTGAAAGCTATGCAAGAAGAAATGAAATCCCTGCATGAGAATCACACCTATGAGTTAGTGGAACTCCCTAAAGGCAAGAGAGCACTAAATAACAAATGGGTGTTCAGGTTGAAGGTTGAACCAAATAGCTCACAACCAAGGTACAAGGCAAGGTTGGTTGTGAAGGGATTTAGTCAGAAGAAGAATATTGATTTCGAAGAGATTTTTTCACCCGTTGTGAAGATGTCTTCTATCAGAGTTGTTCTGGGTTTGGCTGCCAGTATGAACTTGGAGATCGAACAACTTGATGTGAAGACTGCTTTTCTCCACGGTGACCTGGAGGAGGAAATTTATATAGAGCAACCAGAGGGATTTACAGTTAAGGGCAAAGACCATCTTGTGTGTCGACTGAAAAAGAGTTTGTATGGGCTTAAGCAGGCACCGAGACAGTGGTATAAGAAATTTGATTCCTTTATGGTTAAGCACGGGTATGACAAGACTAATTCTGACCATTGCGTTTTTGTGAAGAAATTCTCAGATGGAGAATTCATTATTCTTTTGTTATACGTGGACGACATGTTGATAGTTGGTCGTGACACTAGAAAGATTGGTGATCTGAAGAAAGAGTTGAATAAGTCTTTTGCTATGAAAGACTTGGGACCTGCAGCAAAGATTCTTGGTATGAAGATCTTTCAAGATAGAAAGAATACAAGATTGTGGCTATCTCAAGAAAGTTATATCGAGAAGGTATTGGACAGGTTCAATATGGGAAATGCAAAACCAGTGAGCTCTCCACTTGCAGGTCATATGAAGCTAAGTTCTGAGCAATGTCCTTCAAGTGAAAAGGAAAAGGAAGAGATGAAGAAAATTCCTTATGCATCAGTTGTGGGTAGCTTGATGTATGCGATGGTTTGCACGAGGCCTGATATTGCTCATGCTGTTGGAGTAGTAAGTTGTTTCCTTTCTAATCCCGGTAAAGAAGAACATTGGGCAGCTGTAAAATGGATTCTGAGATATCTCAGAGGTACTTCCAAGGTATGTTTGTGCTTTGGTAATGGTAATCGTGAGCTTGTTGGGTTCACAGATGCAGATATGGCTGGTGATGTTGATTCACGGAAGTCTACTTCAGGGTACTTGATCAGTTTTTCAGGGGGAACAGTGTCATGGCAATCTAGACTACAGAAGTGTGTCGCTTTGTCTACCACAGAGGCAGAGTATATTGCTATCACTGAGGCTAGCAAGGAGTTGTTGTGGATGAAGAAGTTCTTACAAGAAATTGGCCTACAACAAGAAAAGTATTTGCTTTATTGTGACAGCCAGAGTGCCATCCATATCAGTAAAATTTCGACTTTCCATTCGAGATCCAAACATATTGATGTGAGGTATCATTGGATTCGTGATACACTAGAGATAAAGTTGTTACAAATTGAGAAAATTCATACTGATGATAATAGATCAGATATGATGACCAAATCATTGCCTATGGAGAAGCTACAATATTGCAGGAGGCAAGCGGGCTTGGTAGAACTCCCCACATAGTCGGGAGGGGGAGATTTGTTAGGTGGTCCCGCCCATGTGGGGACCACGTGACCTTGGCGTCACTTGGTGTTTTTATTGTGTAGGGTTTTGTCTCTTATGAAGAGAGAGAAAAAAACCACAAAAACAAAAGACCTGCGGCGACAAAGAGAAGAAAAAGTGAGAATTTTCAGCTTACTTCCGTCAAAGATTGGAGGGTCGTTTGAGATCCCTTTTTGCTGAAATTTCTGTATGTTATTCTTGGCAATGAGAGCTTCGATTTGGCTGGTGTTGATCGTAGTGATTCCTCTTCAGTTGATTGGTACTTTTATCCACTTGGTGAGATCTCTCTTTGTTGCTATTGCTGCAATCCACTTTACAGTGATGATATATGTTGTAATCCAAGAATATATTTATTCTTGATGTGTTGGTAGCCTCTGGAGGTTGTTCTAGAGAGAACGATTGTAATCTCATTATGTTGATAGTGGAAGTTTGACTGGACTAGGTCCCGTGGTTTTTCTCTTCGCATTGGAGGGTTTTCCACGTAAAAATTCTGGTGTCTCCTTTTGTGGTTGCTTGATTATATTTTCTGCTTGATTGTGAGTTGCCTATTTATTTGATTTGCACAAAGGAAGTAGGGTAGAAATTATTCCGCTGTGTTGTCTTTTATTGGTGTTCACCCTAACACTAAGCTCATCTAGATTTGTTCCAGCTCAATGCTCAAAGGTGAGTGAAGCCAATTTATCACTACCAAAAAAAAATTGTATGTAAAGAAATTCTATTTACATTACTTTAGACTTAACAAGTTCTATAACATTACTTTAGACTTAACAAGTTCTATAATCTCGTGATCTATGGTTATAAATTGAGTGCTATTCGGATTCCATTTGGATGGTACATATCCGAATAGATTGGGTAGGTTTAATTCCAACAAATTCTGTAGCAGCGGGTTGTCACATCAATTAACGCGGGTAGTCGGGCTCACCGCTAGGCTCAACTCAGCACCCTCTCATTAATCGACGTGGCAAAAGGGTGGCCACAAAATTGGGTGGGATGTTCATCCGGATCGAATCCAAACCGGTATCACACCCTCTATAGAAAGTCTCCCTCACTCTTCCTTTGCCCCTACGAGCTATCTTCACCTTCCTTGGTGAATCCATTTGACGGACGAGCTTCTGCTTCCCATCTCTATTCCTCCGCCTCCTGTCCACGCATCCTTCACTCCAGCCACGGCCCACCATCATCCACCCTGCAGCTTGGCATGATCCACGCACCTCCTACGTGCACGTGGACCTCGCATGCCTTTACATTTATTAGTATTTTTTAATTATTTTTTTTCGTGTAGTATTGTCTTCCTCCACCCCTAATGATTGTGATATTCCAAGCAACTTGCGCGTTGTAATCAATAGTACTCGTGAATCATCTTGTTTTGTTCTTCTGCGAGATTTTCAGTGGGATAAGCAAGTCAATGGTGGCCCCGATCTCTATTATGAAGAATCTTAGCCGCCATCTTCGCTTCATGTTGGAGACTTTCTTGTCCAGTTTTGTTGCAAGCTCCTCCAAATTATAAAAAAATGATAATTAGAAAGTACAAATGACGACCAAACTCCAAATATAAAAACATGAAAGGTTTTTCGGTTGGCAAGGGAAAAGTGACAAATTATATAAAAGGAGCTGAAAAAGTGCACATGTTTTCATATTTTGGTGCCGAGAAATTATTTTTCTCACATTTGAAAATTAGTTTATTACTATAAAAATTGGAAATAAAAACAACAAAAACAAAACGTGAGTTTTTTTTTTCGGGTGAGCTTTTTGGACGGGCGGGGGAGGGGTTGTAATTCTTTTCCTTTAGACGTTTAGGGGCCGCGCGAGCTTGTAATTCTTTTTGTTTAGATGATTTCTACGGTTGGTGGCCCTCCCCCCCGGTGCTTCGCCACTGCAGTAACTGTACCCCTCCACTCCACAAATGATATTTAACGTCGTGGGGTCCGTATCTTGATCAACTTCATCTTCTGGGAAGGGAGGAAGCAAATGTTTTTGCCGCCTGCTTGGCCACTTCCTGCGGAAGGGAATTGGCACTAACGATAGATAGTTGAACTTTCCAACAAGAGAAGTTCTCTCCATTTGTGTATATAGATCAGGTTGGTTGCGATACTCTGAATCCACATGGAATGTGAAAAGAGAAAAGCAGCTTCGGGGGCAACAAGAAAGCACTTGACCAGATAGGGTCTATTTAGGAAAGCTCAGATCTTAGCCAATTCTCGACTGCTCAACAATAATCTTGTGAAAAGAATCAGGAGCAGATATGCCATGTACATTGATGAAGTGAAGAATTCACCCCAAGTAGCCCCACAATTACAAAGCTATACCCCTCTTCTCAGAAAAGACCAAAAAAAAAAGAGGATAAATTTCTATGTACATCTAATTAACTACAAATTGCGCACCTCCCACCTTTCCCCATTCCCGTTTTCACCTTTTCTTTTCTTTTCTTTTTTTCTCAACCCCATTCGACCAACTTTCCCCAAATTCTTATTCGCTGACATGGCAAAAGGACTGTTTTCACCACGTCTAAACACCCAAAACTTCTTCCCAAGTATACCCCAGTTCCCAAGACCACAAATAAGAAGAAGAAAAATAACACTAACAAAGAACTGAGGATTACCGTGGCCGTGCTGGAAACGACCGAGCGAGCCGGAGAGATCTTTGAGGGGCACGGTTGCCTAATATAATGGTTTGAGACCGGTTCACCATGTCTATCATGGATGGGGTTTGGTAAGCTTCCACAAGGCTTGTACTACCTGTGGAGTCACCTCGTACTGTTGCCCGCTGCCATGAGTGTGAGCTCAATCCTGATAGAACATAAGCCCTTCCAGACGCCTCATATACCTGACGATTTGACATCCTATCCTGCATTTCTTTCAACTCGGCACAAAGGGCAACAGACAACCGGTCACTAGCTCGTGCAGAAGCAGTTGTAGACAATACCCCTTGACAGCTCTCCAGGACAGATACTGCACCAGCCAGATCACCATTTTCGGCAGCAGCTCTAGCCTCAGACATTGCCTCTGCAGCAAGAAGCCTGTTCTGCTGCCTGTCCACTTCCATGGAAACAAATAGTTCTCCTGTGATTTCAGGTCTCTGTATCTTTACTTCACTGGCACCTTCCGAAGTCACCATTTCCTTTGTTATAGGGTCCCTGTAAATGCACCTAACATTTAGTAATGTCATCTCTTCATAGGAACAACGTGGAATATTGACTGCCACCAAAAAATCCCTTTCCTCTTCAGCATACAAGAAACCAACATCAATAAAGCCCGTTCTCCTATCTGCAACTATGCTGGTCTGGTAACTTCCGGCCTTTATCAAACTGAGTTGCAAACTCGGGTGAACACACTCTATTTTGACTTGTAGCTCTTGCACTATCACACTCAAGAGGCCTCCAATGCATTGTGCAAATGCATCCTGAATCACATCTTCAGCTTCTATGAAAGAAAATGTGCCCCCAGAAATCTCCGAGATTGAGTGCATTGATACAGCATCATGGTCTGCACCAAATCCAAATGTATGCACTGGAATTTGCAAGCCTTCACCATTATTACGAATTGAGACAGGTAAAAGTGATTGGTAGTCTGTTCGAGCATGAGCCCCAGCAGTACTGACTGTATACGTATCCTGCCCATCAGATAATAGTATAATACTGCCAACTGGATTTTTACACTTGCGGTCTCCCAACACCTTGGCACCTTTACTTAGGCCTGCAGCAATGCTGGTACCACCCCTTGAAATCAGAGTATTGACAGCCTGTAATGCCTGCTGTCGTCCAGTATCAGTCATTCGACGAAGAGGAAAGAGGCGACGGGCTGTAGAGGAGAAGGCAATGACGGAAAGCCGATCAGATGGGCCAAGGTTCTCTATCACAAAGCCCATGGCTTGTTTTAGCAAAGCAAGCTTTGTACCTGACATGCTACCACTAACATCAAGCACGGTGACAAGGTCAACTGGAGCGCGTGTATTTCGACATGCTGGGGGCAATCCCATCTGATTTCTCTGGCTATCCTGTCTCTCACATGTAACCGGAGCCTTGAGATGTATTAGCACAGTGAAATTATCATGAGAAGCTGATCTTGGAACGGCAGAAACTTCTGGATATGTTTTTATGTCAATTGTACCATTGGTATGGTTACCAAAAGCCTCTTTAGCAGATGTAATCATCTCAGTAATCTCCGGTTGGGGATCCAAAACTTCATCATCATCAAAAATAATGGGCTCGGGTGTCTCTAACCGAGAGGGAGGGAGCCGTTGCAGACCAGGCATCCAGCCATCATCTTGGGGCCAACCTAACGGGTTGGCTCTTGACCTTCCATGGGATAGATCAGATGCTGGGCTTTGAAATGGAATTTCTTTCCATTTCGCACGACAGATTGGGCAAATTTGGTTTCCATGTTTCACATTAGCGGTAATACAGTGAAAATGGAAAGAATGGGAGCATTCTGCAGTGAAAATGGCATGACCTTGTCCTGGTTTCATGGCAGTCAGGCATATTGCACAGGTCCTCTGTAGTTTTGAAAGACAAGCTGGTGAGAAAGAATGATCTCACTGATATTTAGCATAAGAAATATGTGCAATCAAAAGAAGCATAGGTGGAATCAACAGCATACATGCAAAACTAGACAAAACAATGAAGACTAAATTGACATTAATTGATCTGCAAGCCATCCACTAAGAGACGTCCTGCACTTCTAAGTACTTTCTGCATATTCCAATTGAGAGTTTAAATGACTCTTTTTCATTACTTCATTTGAATGTTCCAGCTAGAATTAAGAATTTGCTCAGACTCCAACATAACAGTAACATCCAACATCAGTCCCTAGGCTAGAGGTAAAAATATGATGAAACCTCTCAGAATTGCAGTAATAGGAAATGACTTGAACTGAAAAATTAGCAAATGGGGGGACCTTCCTATGCCCTCTTACTTTACAATCCCATTTTAGGTATTTGGAGTTGCAGATCATACAGCGTCTAAGTTATTGCCAAACCATTCATCTCAGAGTTCATCAAAAGCAGTACAGAAATTGTGCATTACAATTTTCAGAAACCAATGGATTCCACTTGACATTCAAAGTTATTCCATTACTGTTCACTACTCATTATCAGGTTGAGCCTTTCTTTTTAGGGGCTTAAACGCTCAGAAAAAGCATCAGAGAAATTATCATATATCATAGCCCCAGTCTTTCTCCATGGATTTCGAGACATTATATAGCCTCCTGCTCCCATAGTGAAATCCAAAACTCTCTCTCTCTCTCTCTCTCTCCACGCCAGGGAAAGGATTAGCGTTGGGTGCCCAGGCCCAACGCGCAGGGGAGGGGGTGTTCCCTTTAACCAAAATGTTGGCTTTGACCATTTAGCCACAGGTAACTGAATTGTCAAACCACCTGTTTAATTAATGTTCATTTTTAAAGACAAACACTAAACCGTATCTGATTCTGATTCTGATTTTGTACAATTTAGTTAATCGTTTCAATACCCAGGCTCTTTAGTATATGAATTCCCAAAATTTAGTGTTTACGAGGAGTCGAGGACTACAACTCCAGACACATACAGTTAAGAACAGATAAAACCAAGACTGCAAAATGAAAATTCTCGTTGAAAATGTACTGTAAGGAGATTTAACCCGGATCCATATTTATGCCCTCAGAATCGTGAATCTGAAAGCCCTCACATATATTACAGACTGTTCATGGGTGAATACCAAAATTTCTAGAGGTCACTTTCTGTCCCAATGCGGGTCCACTATAGATGGAAAGTAACATATCACTCACCATAGATGCCAATCTCGAAAAATGCTAAATACATTTATTCGCTGGTACTATGCGAACCCTCAGTAAATCAGCCAAACAACAACAAGAAGAAGTCAATGTTACAAGTAGTCATAACACTGTGGAGGACATAAGGGATATTTAGCTACAATCAATGGGTGGCCTTTAAAGAGTAAGAATAGTTAAACAATTCTCAAACTTTTTCTTTTTCTGGCAGAAACACTCAAAAACTAATGATGAAGGTTTCAATACAAAAACATAAGAAGAAAAGGAAATTATAGCATCACATCAAAAGAAGAGGAAATCACGAATTGCTCCATCATTTTCTGTTTAATGTTTATTTTTCCAACCCTCCTCATGTCCCTTGTTGAAGTTTATTGCAGGAAAGCTCACAATCAACGAGCCACAGGCTTTTGAAAACTGACATCAAAAGGAGAGAGAGAGAGAGAGAGAGAATTGACATAATGTGCACTTGTGCTGACCAGACAAAGCACTTTCCTTCGAGGGAGGATGAAAAGGAAAGAAACAGAAACAGTGGTGTAGTGTAGTAGTGTATTACTTTTCTAATAAGCCAAAAGAGCCTGGTCCTCAAAGGGACTACTACACTTTATTCAACCCCACAAACCTCAATACACCTGAAAACAACATGACAACCAATACCCACCTCCACAATATTCAGTAACATCACATAATCACCACCCCCACCACTTTGAAAACAGTACGCGTGACAGATTATAAAACCCAATATTAACCAATCGATAAGGGCCGGTATGAACAGTGACGGCTATTAATACACAATAAATCACCTCAACCACTCGCCGAGGAAACAAGAAAAAAAAAAAGATTTAATGACCGTGATGGCAAGAAAATCTTTACAATGAGGTTAAGAATTAAGGAATAACTAATCCTCTTGTTCGATCGGAATCTACCATGGAAATTCACAAAGCGAAGGACGCACAAGGCGTGACAACAAACTAGCAATCAAAATAATAACAAATCACTTTCCACAAAACAACCTCAGAAACGAATCTTAAACATTTCCAAAAATCAAGATTACCATGCAAAGATTCATAACAAAAAAGAACACACGAACCCCATGTAAAGAAATAAGATCCTTCAATACCTCCGAATCACCAAGTTGGTAAGTGTGGCTAATAGGAAATGCAAACCTTAGAGGATTTAGGTCCGCCCGAAGAGGACGGAGATGGCGTTGTTGAACGATACCCGGAGCCACGACCCGAAGAGCGTGAGACAGCATCGGAGAGTCTTCCAGCGGACGATGTAGCCGGCAAAGAATCCTCTTGAGTTTGGGGAGAATAGAGGCAGGTGTTAAAGCCAAGAGCTAGCTTCACTTTCCTCCAGTTGCTTCCCATTTCAATCTGAGATCTTGCTTCTCTCTTCGTGAGAGAAATGGCGTAATATCAGAACTTTGAGCGTCGACGCATAAGAGAGAAAAAAAAAACTCAAAGCAGGTATCTGTCAAAGATTTCAGAGATTCGAAGCACACCAATTAAAACAACTCTACAAAAGGGCAGCCTTTTCCTTTATTTTCTTTTTTTACAAGGGATAAATGTAAAATTGGTTCATATACTATAAGCAAAAATCGATTTAGTCCCTGTGATATAAAAAATATTAATTTAGTTTTTGTGATTTCAGAAAGTGATAAGATCAGTCTCTGATAGAGGACCAATAACAAACGAAAATAGAATCACAGGGACTAAATCGATGTTTTTCATATCACAGGGACTGAAACGATTTTTACCTATAACACAGGGACTGATTTTGCATTTATCCCTTTTTATAATATAAAGTTGTTTTTTTTCTCATTAATATAAAGTAAAGTTTGAATGAAACAAGATATTCATGTTTGCTGCTGTTGAACGAGGTAAAGTTTTAGGAAAAAGTATTTAAGCTATCAAAATAATAAATAACATTTTAAATACCGCCTAATCTAATAATTATTAAATTTTATCAATTTATACCTTTAAAAAATATTCAATCATCAATCTCGTACTATATATATTATAAATAAATCATATAACATAGTTTTGATTATCATATTCTATTTCAGGCACAAATTGATTACGTGTAGAATTTAAAAAAGTTAATACGTCAAGATTAATAATTTAGACCTTTATTTAAAATTACATCTAATCTTTCACTTTTATTATTATTATTTTTGCTGGTCTTATTAATCTTCCACTTTTCCCAGTTGCCCTTTGGGTTTGGGAATTTATTATTTCATTTTGTTATTGGCAAGTTGCCAACCATTTATATCTTCTTTTTGCTACACCAAACTTTTGAACACCATTATTTCAAGTTTATTGCAGTGGTATTATTAGTTTAATTGACTAGTTTATTTTTTGGTTCATTTTGATTGGTAAATAAATACGTGTGGGATAGCTCAAACGGGCGAGATTCCTGATTGGTAAATTAGGAAAGATAATAGTTACATTCAAAGATTTAGGCCATTTTGTGAAGTAACTTTTGAGGGAAATTCCCATAGTGCCAACCAACTCAATTGAATGAGCCAGATGCACTCTCAATTGCTTTTGCAATAGGTTGAAAAAGCAATGAATTGTGTACCCACTCCCAGCATGTCTTACCGCATGAGTTCCTGTTTATGGATACAAGCTCTACGGGACTCGGTGATCTCGCTATAATTACGATTTACTTCATTATCTAAAAAATATTTTACTACATATGAAATCGCAATGAAAAACATAATTTATGGGACGAGTTGTAACGAGTTAAAATATGTGGGGTATTTAAGAATCGGATAATAATTTGAATGAAAAAAATTGTAATTAATCTTTTAATAAAATTATGATCTAATTTTCTTTGAGCAAAGAGGTCTGACCGGGCTGTGTAATAAGGGTCAAAATGGTATTTGTGTGTGTTTTCCGGTTATGGTAGATGAGAGAATTCAATGGAAGAATTGCGAGCCCATTCCGAGATTGCTTCGAGAGGGTCAGTGGGTTTGGTTTGAATCTTCTTCCCAATCAACTCTAAAACTAAAACAAGGCGTTAAGCAAAGACAGAGAGACGTAAAGAACTGATACATAACATTTGTCTCAAGAAAGTTTCAATAATTTTTTAATTTAGAAGTACTTTTCAAAATACAACCAGATTAATTGAAAATGACCCTATTACGTAGAGATTACGATTCTTCTACAGTTTTTAACATAATCTATTAGGTGGACGATATATTTTTTTATTTTATTTATTCTATTTTTTAAAATTTGAAATCGTGACTTTAATTGTCCAAAAGACAGCAGTTTTTTTTTTTAAGCAGCTGCTTCTAAAAACCAAGAAGAATGACCAGAAATTATGGGGGAGGAGACAGGTCGTGTCAAAAGGCATAGGATCGTACTGCGAGATCCCCTCATATAAACCTTTTTAGGGCTACTTTACCCATATTTTATAAAGCTCATGAACGACTTTGCCGCTTCTTTTTTTTTTTTTCTAAATCACAACTTTGCCGCTTCACTAAGCAAAGTTGTTCATCAATCTTGTTGCCCTTGTGAGACCCCATCCTCACGCCATTTCCATATATATTTTGTCAATAAACTATTAAACTTGTAGAAGCCTGCGTTGTCTTTATCAATGAGTCTCGGTTGCAGGTCAAAACACATGGGTCGTTGATTTCGTCTTTTCTCTTTTATCTGCGCATTTGCGTGAGTATACGTTTATGTACGTGTTCTCCATGTGCATATTCCTTATCCTCTGGACCTCTAGCCATGTCCCGATCCAATTCAACTGTTCTAACTACTTTTCCCTCGCACTCTCAGGCGCAGTCCATTTCTCAGTTACATCACGATATTCCTTACGTACCAACATTTTTTCTGTTATTTTAAACTCACTTTAAATATAAATTATCAATTTTGATACATGAAATTTTCAAACTTTTACAATTAATTAAATTTATAGCTTAAAATAAAATATAACAGTAAAAATCGTGTCACATGGCTCATTTATAACATATTTAAGATGAGTATGATAATTGAATTTTTTTTAAAATGCAAATTAATGAAATTTAGTAGTTCTTTAAACTTTTGAAATTACTTTGGTAATTTAAGAATTTAAAGTGACTTTTCTATATATATATATATATATATATAACTAAGAAAATACAAAGTCTCGAGGGAGAAAAAATAGAAAAGAAAAGAGTTCAACCATAAGCAAGGATAAAAAGCATACTAGATGCTTGCTATGTTGACCCTTGGGTTTCATTTCTATCTAGGTAATTTAATCTCGGGTCAATGATGTAATCCATAAACCCAGCACATCCCGAACTCGATGCCTATTTTGGCATCCGGTTCCGGTCCTGCAACTGTCGAAATTCTGGTAATCCCGATAATGGAATTTCAGTACTGTATGCCGGAATTCTGATAGTGATTTTGGGCTCGTGTTGGGCCAAAATTTTTAATTTTTTGGGCTTAATTGTTTGGACTTATTAAGGCTTCCACGATC
Organism: Myrica gale; assembly: GCA_963930655.1. NCBI lineage: Eukaryota > Viridiplantae > Streptophyta > Magnoliopsida > Fagales > Myricaceae > Myrica > Myrica gale. The sequence continues at coordinate 12,167,599 of OZ005618.1, forward strand.
AGGTTTTTAAAAATGGATGTTGGATACAAAATGAAAAAATTTAGTTGGATGTTGGATCCAATACTTTTTTATTCATTTACATATTACAATTCTATAATTGAAGATTGAATTAAATTAATAAATCACATACATACATGAAAGAAAGAAAGAAAGAAAAATGATACAAAATTACAAATTTACAAATTAAAAATAAACATATAAATAAACTACAAATAATACAAATTTACATTCTAAAAAAATCTACAAATACTACAAATTGGATAGTTGAATTGAATGGAATAAAATGTTGGTCATTTAATCAAAACATCACTATCATATAATTATGGTAGTGTTAGTTTTGTATGACCTTTTTATTTATTCCCATAATATTTAATGGCCAACTACAAAAGATTTGTCACTATGATTAAACTAATTAAATTTTAACTAATGCATAACATAGCACCTAATTGATTACTTTCCATTTTCCAAAATAATTAAACATCACCATATCAAAATGATCAACTTTTTAAAATAATGAAATTTATGAAATATGTGCACAACACCATGTCCATCATTAAAAAAAACCAAATCCAAAAAATAATTGATTATGTTTATTGCATACTCATAGTAAATAAAGAACAAAAACAAAATACAACCCCCCCAAATCTAAATTACTAATTACCAATCAACCTCATTATCTAAGATTTTAAGTCTAACAATTATTATTCTAATATTATGGGCATTTTCCTTAAAAGAAAAAAAATAATATACTAACACCTAAATGGCAACTCATCGATGATTATGAATCGAGCGATGTCCTTCCTAACTTTCTTCTCATCATACGTATTTATCTTCATCTCCCCCACCACTTCCCCCTTCACCAGTTTTGAAGAAGCATCGTGAGTGAACTTCGATTGAGAGAAGTCCAATTTACTTTGCTTCCGTTGATAGGCTAAACAACCCTTCAAGTGAGACCTCATACCGGAGGTCTCTTGACGGGTATGGTGAACCCCAACCTTATGATTACAATAGTTACATTTTTTATTGGCTTCTCTGGATCAGTCACTTTTTTGTCCCTTGTGAAATGATCCCACATGGGAGACGGTTGAGAAACTTTTCTCCTCTTTGGGAGAGGTGGTGCTGACACATCAACACCACCCCAATTTGAAGAGCCGGCTCCTCATATAGGGCAGGAAACATCGGCTCTTATAGTCCTACTTGGGGGTGTGGCGTCGATGAGTCAACCGAATGAGTAGAAAAATAAGTAAACGGATCCATCTGAGAAAACAAAAAGTTTTACATTTTTTTAAAGATTTTTATCCCCTGAAATTTTTTTAAATATTTTTAAAACTGCATAATAGTCATTTAAAAAATAAAATAGAAACTAAGCATACTCTAATAGTCATTTAAACCAAACATTAAATTAAATTAAACATACTCATACTCTAATTACTAATAGTCATTTTAAAACTAAACATTTCATTTCTAAACAATTTCAAATAGATTCACAACATTTCTAAACAATTTTAAACATATTCACAATTTCAAACATACACGAATAATTTCAAATTAATCATATTCAATTCTAACAGATTCAAACAATCAAACAGATTCATTTCTAAACAATTTCAAATTAAATATATTCATAATATAAGTCATTTTAAAATTAAACATACTCATACTCTAATTGCTAAACAATTTCACAATCAATCAAGAAATTTTCAAACAGATTCACAACTTTTTGAATAATTTCAAACAATTTCAAGAAAATTCAAATTGCATTAAAATACATACACAAATAATCAATCAAGATTCAAGCCCACTTATACCTATCCTCCAATTGCAAACAAATTCACAACTTCAAAGAAAACTAAATCCTCCAATCAAGCTCATCCTCCACAGTTTCACAACCTAATATAATCTATACTCTACAATAAATAATTAACTAAATAAGTGAACAAAATTTTTACCCTAATGCAGTGCACTGATCACACACGACAATCGGCACAACACAAATTCACAAATCACAATCTGTCAATCTTGTAACTTGCACTAAAAAAATTAATTAGTTAACAAATAACGAAATGAAGAACAACTAATTCTAATGAAAATGAAATTGAAAAATAAAACTAAAAAATTAAACAGAGAGGCAGAGAGGGCAGAGGCAGAGCTGTTCAAAAGAGATAGAGAGAGGTAGAGTTGAGAGAAAGGTAGAGAGGCTGTCAATGGCAGAGGGCAAGCAGCCTTGGCCCTTGGCCTTCGACGGCGTCACAGCAGAGGGAGAGCCGCGTGAGGTGAGAGAGAGAGAGAGTTGCGGTGGACTGAGGTGAGAGTGAGCGACAGAGAGTGAGAGTGAGAGAGACGTCGAAATCGAATGAGGAGGGAGGGAGTTCGGGGGAAGCTGGGAGGGTTTTGAAAAAAAATCCTAGGACCAAAACGAACTATGCATTTTTTTTAATAAAAAAATCGGTACCCGAATTTTGCCCTATTTTGACGGAATTACTGGTATCGGTGCCGTTAATTTTATAAAACATATATTGGCTCCAGCTCCGGTTTTGGAAGGTATACGGTGGGCGGAACCGGTACTAGAACCGCCAGAAGTTTTGCCCACCCCTAATCAGTGTCATCCCCTTCACATACATTGGTTTCAAGGCAATCCCCTTTACTGTGGCAACGAAGGTTACTTCTACTATAGGCATCTCTCAAAGTAGTTCATTCTTTGGTCTAACATTAAAAAAAATTCACAGTTTTCAAAAGCTCCTCTAACTATCACTTCTTTACAATTTATCCCTAATTGAAATAACAGTTAGAAAGGTCAATTTACAAGTGGAAGTAGTTTTGGATGGCAAAATTGTAAATAATGTGATAATTTAAGACATAAAAATGTATATTTTCCCTATCATTTATTTTTTCTCGGTGCTATATCTATTATATGTTAAAGGCAAACTTGAAGAATCTTAAGAGGCAGGAAAGAATCAAAGTCGAATTTCTATTTTGTTGGGGGAGAAATTTGCAGGCATTGTAATTGTCATGATAGAGGAGAGGGCCAGCTGCTTTCCCACTTAATAGGCACTCGTCACTCCTGGACCAGGGCTTCACTCACCAAGTGGATTTGACATGGACCCAAACCCAAGTCTCAGCTAGATTCCCTAGTCTTGGCTACATTCCCAAATCTTGGAGCATCAAACTACTTGTTATAGGCCTTAAGCCCTCTTTACTAATTGTAGTGGGCCTTACTCTTAACTAATTGTAGTGGGCCTTAGTTCGTGACCCTCTCGACCTTCTCTTTGTAATTATCTCTTTTAATAAAATGTTGGATTGTTCGATAATAAAAAAGGTAGTGCCGATTTCGAAAGAGCCCAATTCAGGCAAATCTATTAGAGTCGTGAACCTGGTTGCGGAGACTCCTGGGAGACCGATTCTGTTGTACTGGGTTACTTTTTTTTTGTTCAACTGGGTTACTTGTAGTAAGATAATTTCTAGAAGATCGAGAGGTTATTAAAGGAAGAACACTTTTTAAAAAAAGTGAATTATTTAAAGGAGTAAATTCATAGTTAGCCCTATAAGTTTGGGCAAAAATCAAATACGTACTCTTAGTTTTCAATTCGGCAATTTGAGACCTATTTCTTTCAAAACTCATCAATCTTAGCCCCTGTTTAAATTCTCCGTTAAATCACACGGTTTTGCATTCACATGCTTCACACGTGCCTCTATTTCATCTTAAATGACCAAGCTGCCCTTGATAAGTGAGTGCACATTTACCTTGACTGCCATGTTCTGTTGGAAGCCAAAAACACATGTTTCAGTTCGAAATTTCTCCGTCACCAAACCAGACTCAGAGGAAGACGAAGTCAATTCGAAATTTCCTTGTCCAGGTGCAAAACAACTCCCTTTTGCCTCCATTTTCCCCTTTCACTTCGCAATCTTTGTGTGTGATTTACTTTATGCCCTAGACGAAGGTGAAATTATTTGGCAATCTGTGTGCGCGATTTGGGTCGTGCCCTAGTCGAAGACCAAAGAAAATTTCAAGTCACTGACGACTACACGGTAAGCCATCAAACTAAGATCCTTGATGTGTTCGAATGGACATGACCCATGATTTTACTGGAATGTTTGAAACTTATGATTGAGATTTTGGGGATTGGAATCTCGATTTTGGACAGCAAGTGTTTGAACTTTCATCGAGTAGTAAAGTTGATTTGATTATAGTGTTGTGTCATAGATTGAATATTAACTAAGTTGTTATTTCCAGGCATCAAGGAAGAAAAAACCTTGAGCTCAAACTTCATACAAGGAGGCTCTACTTACGGAGTCAATGGAGATGCATCCCTTCTGAAAGAATGCAAGACCACCATCTACCACCACCACTGTAGCTGCAACTGGGGTTGCTTCTCGAATACGGATGTAGAGCTCAAGTAGATTTCAAAGATTTGGATCGCAAGTCAGCTCTACAAGCAAACATGTGGTAATCAACTTCACAGCTCCAAAAATAGGGGAGGGTGTACAGTGCTCTTGGGGACCCCTTGGTCGAGGAGGTGTTCAGTTCTGAGTTTCGCAGCCTCCTCCGGGTTTTGGACCATCAGACAATGGTAAAGCTCCGGTTACAAAGCGTGAGGGAGTAAAAGACAAAGGGAAGAAACATCGGTGACAGATATAGGATTTTTTGATGTTAGTCATGGCATTGTGTATATCAGATGCCACTATCGAATTTGATAATGAATTTGAAGTTTGTTTAAATAGGATCTGCATTATTGTAAGATTATGAGATTTTGATGGCAATGAATTTGTTGGCAGCTATTTTCATGGTAATGAATTTGAAGTTTGTTTAATCACGATCTGCATTATTGTAAGATTAGGAGATTTTGATGACAATGAATTTGTTGGCAGCTATTTTCATGACAATGAATTTGAAGTTTGTTTAAATAGGATCTGCATTATTGTAAGATTAGGAGATTTTGATGGCAATGAATTTGTTGGCAGCTATTTAAACAGGATCTACATAACCAATCACGAGTCTCTCAGTACATACAAATTCAGTTAGTTACTGACCAACAAAAAGTAGAAACAAGACAATAAACACCTCATGCGGCTAACATGAGCTTCGAAGAAATACACAACCCGGTACTGGATATGTGAGCAGCCAAAATTCCAAAAATAAGAAACAAACATAACATTAAACTAACCTTATAACCACTAATCTTTACATCTGAAACTCTTCTCTCCATCTCAATTGTTGTCTTTTGTACACAATCGAGATTTTGATAATTTCAATAAATAGATTAAGTTTATAAAATGGACATCTTCAAAGACAAAGAGTATGTTTGTGTTGTAAAATTTTTGGTATTGGATTTTGTGATGGTATTTGGGTTTAGTGAAAAAGTGAAGAAAGAGGTAATTTTTTATATTTTTTGTAGTGAAAAGTTATGATTTGATGGGAGAGAGAGAGATTATATTGTAGCATTTTATTGTGAGTTTGTGAAAAATTTTGTAAAATTTTTCATGCAAACACAACCAAAGACGATTTGAGGAAAGAGTCAAAGTCTTGAAGAAAGAAGATCAAGAATATGCAATGAGCTCAAAAGTGAAGATTCAAGACCTTAGGGTATATCCATGTAACTCTTTGTTTCACTTTTGACAAGGATTTGAATAACGCACTTGCATATCTTTCAAAACAAGCATAAACCGTTTTACCTTTTATTTGAAAGATTAAAATGTTTTTAAAGGTTTCAAAACACCCAAAAAAACTCTCAAACCTTTCATATATTTATGGGAAGTAAGGCTTTAAAAGTGTGTTTAAAAGTGGTCAAAAACATGGTTTTAAAAGAATCGGACTATGTGCTTAAGTTGAAGCGGTCGACCGGTTGATTTTAAAATAGATCTTTTGTGCTTCTGACAATATGACATGTTAGCCCAATGTTGTTTTACAAACAATCCATAAATGATTTTGATGATAACAAAAGTTTCTAAGTTTTTGAAGACTTTAGATTTTATTTTGTCAATCCACATTTTCCAAGTTATATCTACAAAAGGATTGAGTTTATCTCACCAAAAATCTTTTCAAAGCACTTGAAGACGTTTACACAAGTTCTTTGATAAATTCCTCAAGTTACAGACACTTAAAAAGGTTTTGGAATAGAATGAAAACTTCAAATACATTGATTTTTGTCTCCAGGACTTTTAAGTGTCGACACATACAGGACATGTGTCGACACATTGCACTTACACCCGAGACATGTTTTTCAGACAAAAATATGTGTCGACACATTGACCTTATAGTGTCGACACATTGCACTTACACCCGAGACATGTGTTTTTGACCAAAACATGTGCAGACACATTGACCTTATGGCGTCGACACATTGCACTGACTCCCGAACACTTTTTTCAGTTCAAATTTCATGTGTCAGCACATGCCACGATTTTAAAGATTTTCCCGAATGACATCAGACGCATCAAATCGCTTCTAAATTCATGGGAAACTTTCCAACGGCTATTCTCACCTACCCAGTTGACCGTTGAAGACAAAATAGCTTAAATACACGACCAGTAGCTGAAGAAGAAAAAGAACTCTCACCTACACGCACAAATTCGCATTCACTCCGTGACCTAACTTCTTGTGAAAAGAGGGAAAACATTAAAGAAGAGAGAAGCTCCGCATCTACCAAGAAGACCTATTATTTCCCTGCTATATTTCACGTCTTATTTTTGTAAATGTCATCCTCTTTCCATCCTTTGCGCCTCACACTTGTAAATTCGGCTTTAAGAGCCAATACGTGAGTTTTCTATTTGTACCCATTCAAGTTAAACCTTGTGAGTGTTGGTTAAACACTAAGTCCTACTCTTGTGAGTAGAAGAAATCCCTAAGTGTTGGGATTTGAGAAGAAGAGTTAAAGCGTAAGCTCGAAAAAACTTTGTGAAGGTTCCTTAGCACCCGGGAAGCTAATGTGTACTAGCTATTTGATAGATAGTGGAGAAAGCCCGAGGAAGTCAATAGCCTTGGGAGTGGATGTAGGCAAGAGTTTGGCCGAACCACCTAAAAATTACGGTATCATCTCTTCAACCCTTATCTTCTTGAATTTTACTCTTACTCTTGTTCTTTGCTCCTGTTAGTTATTGTGCTTGGTGTTTTAAATCTCTTTAGAAATTAATTTTTATTAAAACCCAATTCACGCCCCTCTTGGGTTGCTACATAGGCTTTCATGACAGTATGGGTAACGGTAACTTGAAGCGGTCGACCGGTTCATATAACGGTTGACCGACTCGTTTTAACAGACAACTCCCAACGGCTATAAACGACTAGTTTTCATATGTGACCTATAGATACACATTCATAACGTCAAAAATCAATACACAACGACCATATAACATTTAGATCACTTGATAAATATTCTAAACCTTCATATTCCATATTTCTCATATCATTCACACAAAACACATTTTCTTATCCTTGTCTTTGTGTGAATCAAGAGTTATAGTCTTCCACTTTTATATCCACTATTTGAGAGAGTTTTGTTCTTGTAATCTTCCTATCAAAAGAGTTGTTTCTTTAGTGAGGTTGTTCACTAAAGAAAAAGCTTTGAGAGGGTATATCTCAAGCTTTTGTGAGGTTATGAGTTATGAGCCAGAAAAACCACTTGGATGGGTTTGAGTGTTGAGCCCGAGAAAATACTTGTACGATTCTCTAGCACCCGGAAGCTAGAGTGTATGCTATTAAAGAATAGTGGAAAAACCTGAAGGCTCGATGAAGGAGTTTGAGGGATAGATGTAGCCCGGTTTTCCGAACCACCTAAAAATCACGTGTTTGCTTCTCTATCCCTACTCTTTACTTTTAGCTCGTATTTACTCATATTGCTAAATTAGATTTTACTTTGCAAACACGTCTTTGGGGGGGGTTTAAGCGAAAAGTTTAGAAAACCAATTCACCTCCTCTTGGGTTGCCTTAATCCTAGGACTCACAATTGGTATCAGAGCTTGATGCTCATTATACAAGATTTAACAATCTTGAGTTAGAATGACAACTTCAAGCTTCAACACTCGAGTTGAAGGACTTTCCACACTTAGACCACCATTTTTTAATGGAAGTGATTATGCATATTGGAAAGTTAGGATGAGTATTTATCTTCAATCTATTGATTATAATTTGTGGATATGCATTTTAAATGGACCGCATGTGCCTACAAAGAAAGTTGGAGAAGTAGAGTCTCCTAAGAGCGAAAACGAATATGATGCAAATGATAAAATGAAAATTTCTCTAGATGCAAGAGCCATGAATAAATTATATTGTGCATTGGATAGAGGAGAGTTTAATAGAATTGTATCTTGCTCAAATCTAGAGATAAATGGCATACTCTAGAAATTACTCATGAAGGAACAAATTAAGTCAAAGAGTCAAAAATCAACATGCTTGTTCATAATTATGAATTGTTTAAAATAACTCCAGAGGAATCCATTTTTTTCATGTATACTAGATTTACCGCAATTATAAATGCCTTGAATACATTTGTTAAATCTTATACTAACTCCGATTTGGTGAGAAAAATCCTTAGGTCACTACCAAAGTCATGGGAGGCCAAAGTGACCACTATACAAGAAGTCAAGGACCTCACCAAGTTTCCTCTTGATGAACTTATTGGATCTTTAATGACCCATGAAATCCAAATGCTCGAGAATGAAGATGAGAGCAAGAAAAAGATGAGGATCGCTCTCAAATCCTCCATAATTAAAGATGAAGATGAGGATGAGAAAGATATAGGAGGCCTATAGGAGTCCAATAGATCTAAGTTCTTGTCACTTTTTCAATCATCTAATATATATATTTATATTTATATTCTTCTCAAAGAGTACATTAAGCAATAAAAAGTTAAGCAAAAACACAAACTCGAGGTTTTCCATCCTTCTTGATATCCAAGGTTTCTATACCCTTAGATTCGGCCATGCATGCATTTATTTGGTGAAAATATTTTCAAATGACTTGGGACAGATTCATACGACAAGTAAATGGGAGATTCGCAAGTCAGAAGTTTCATTTTTGCATTCCAGCTTACACTATACTCAGCCATATCACTTCCAAACAAAAAACCTAAACAATATCACCCTTACCTTGAGTTTTATGTTTCTTTTTCTAAAAGTTCTCACCTAAAACGAAAATGAAAGGTGTTAGATGATAGAGTAAGAGGTATAAAAGAGAATGAGCAAGAGAAAGGGAGGAGAAAACCCACTCTTGGCCGAATGGTGCAAGAGTTCTTCTCCTTCTCATAGCTCTTCTTCTTTCTTTTCTATTTCAAATTATATCTCTTAGCTTGCGCAAATGGGGTTAATTCCCTCTTTTTTTCACTGTTGTATTAGCTTGGTTAACTATGAGTTAATACTAGAGTTAAAGCTATTTAATAAGGTTAAATGATTGCCATCTAAATGTTAACTTTCGGAGCAACTATTGTGATTGGGCAATTTGGGCAGCAGGGGCAGATTAGGACACATGACAAAAAGATTATAATAGGCTCTTAATTAGTACACAAGGTTAGGTTAGAGAGCCCTTAATGGCCGACCACTTTTATGCTCTAATGGGATTGCCTTTCTGGGTTTTAATAAGCCCAATCTCTAATGGCCCTACTAGCTAGTCTCCTCTCAAGGTTCAATTGGTTCCAGACTTTCTAATATTAATGGGCTCACAATATAGCCCCCTAGTAGCCCAACAAAGAGGTCAAACGGCTGGTCAAACCTAGGTCCATTCTAGGTAATTTAATTAAGTAATTTTGAAATTATTACCAAGACTTAGAAAATATTAAGAAATATGACTAGGACACTTAAATAGAAGAGAAGACATAAAATTTCTTTAAGACGCATATAATAAATTTGGCATTTAATTATTGAATAGAAAAATAATTATTAATTAAAACATTAAGAGCATAATTTCTCTTATAAGCAATTTTAATCAATAAGTGAGCAAAAAATGAAAAATAAGTCAAGAAGGGGTAAGAAAGGTATTTCTTAGGAAATTTTCACATTAAATAAAATATAAACATCCAAGTTTAGAAAATAAAAATCAAATACCAAGATTAAAGCTAAATTTTCCATAAAACCAGATAAAATCATCTTACTTAGCCTAATAATATAATCTTAAGGAAATTAATCAGGAAGGGTATTACACTATGAACATATGGAAACAAATATCTTCTATGGTTGGGATTTCTTTTTGTACCTATCAATCTTGGTTTGATAGAATGTCCTTATGGTTTCATAAGGATAAAAAGAATTCTCAGCTTGGGATTCTTATTGGGATTGTACGTATTGTTGTGACATGATGCTTGTGGTTACGTCATTGTAAAGTGAGGTGGAAGGTATTGAGTGTCTGATGTTTGGTACAAATTTTGATACTGGCTAATGGATATCTCGTGGCAAATTACACAAGTTGCAAAGCTATCATACGAAGATTTTCTGGTTCTTAAAGCTTTTTCTGAAGGGGTATATAAGTTTAATATTGCTGGCAATTTTTTTGACAATCCTGATAATTGTGGTGGCAGAGGTGTTGTTCTAAATGGGAAGGGAGAGTTTATGGCTCATTTATGTTCTTACTATGGCCTATGTACCAACGTGAGTTGTGTGCAGCCTTAGATGAATTACGTTTCTACAACAATTTTGGGTTCTCTTTCTGTTATTGTAGAGACAAAATCTCGTGTTGTTCTACTGGTTGGCCTTGGGATCTTGGTCTCATTGATATCTTTGGAATTTTTGGGAGGAACTCAGGGTGTTAATTCCTCAAATCGATGTTTCTTTTTGCCCTGTATATCGGGAAGGAAATAGTGTAGCTAACTACCTTGCTAAGGCAAGAGCTAGCGAGTCACATTGTATTTATTCTTCTATGGTTGGTCTCCCTCGGGAGGTTTTTGGTTCTATTCACACAAATATGTGAGGATTGTCTCATTTAAGACATAATAGTTGATTGTGTTGTTTGGTCCTTTCGATTTTTTTAAACTGAAGCGCAGCCTACATCAAGGAGACCTTTTATCTCTTTCCTTGTTCATCCTATGCGCAGAGATTTTATCACTTCTGATTATTCGGATAGAAGCATCCTCTTTTATCCACGGAATCCAAATCTGTAGGGGAGCTCTTTCTATTACCGACCTTATGTTTGCTGACGATTTGTTAGTATTTAATTTGTAGAGTAGAGAGGGTTATGGTCTTTAAGTGTTGCGTGGAGAAGTACTCTCTTTGGTTGGGGCAGACCATTAATGAATCTAAATCATTAGTCTTCTTTAGTTGGAACATGAGACATCAGTGATCTGTGTAGGTTTGAATGAAGAAAGCTAACTCTGATATTAAATATTTTGGTCTCTCTATAATCCTGCCCCAATCTAAAAATTGTGCTTTTCAGGAGCTGAAGGAGAAGATTCTTAAGAAAATTGTAGGGTGGAAAGCAAATATTTTTTTGCAAGCCGGGAGAGCCACTTTAATTCAAGCAGTGGCATCCTCTCCCCCAGCCTACAGTATGTCTACATTTTTGTTGCCAAAAACATTATGTCAAGAGCTGGATGCTAAGGTTCGTGATTTCTTGTGGGGATTTTCTTAGCAATCGGATCAATTCTTTTACCAAAAGGCTTGGGATGCTATTTATTTGTAAGCCCAAAGGTGTGGGCGGTCTCGGGTTTAAAAATTTCTATGACTTCAAACAGCGCTCTTATTGCAAAGTTAGGGTGGTTGGTTCAGAAAAATGCTGATGTGCTCTGGGTGAGAACTTTAACAACCAAGTATATCAAGTCTGAGCTTAGAAAAAAAAAGCATATCAAGTCTGATAGTTTGCTGAAGGAATCCCAACTTGCATCTTGTTCGTGGGTGTGGAGAGATATTGTGGTTGTGAAAGATACTTTGGCCCAAGGTTATTGTAGGGCTGTGAGAAATGAAAGAAGTATCCACATATAGGAGGACCCATGGCTTCCAGATCAATCAAGTTTCAAACCAATGCCCCGTACGTATGATCACTTGGATGAATCATTTTTTTTTCTAAATGATCACTTGGATGAATCTTTTTTTCTTTCTAAGTGATCACTTGGATGAATCAATCAATTGGGTTACTGACCTTTTTAATCCCCATACTGGGAATTGGGACAGAGAGCTCATTTTTAACAACTATTGGAGCAAAATACATTTTGCATCCCCTATATTTAGGAGTGTTGACAAATTACATCTCAATGTTTTATTTTTGAGGCATTATGTTATTAGCTCTCTTGATTTGCACCATGTGGTTCAATTGAGTGTCAATTTAAAGGGTAAATGTCAACATGTGCCAAAAACAATCTGAGCAGAGTAAACAATCTTTGGTTGTTTGAAAGTTAGGGGCAAAATGGCAACATAACTGGATTGCAGGTCATATGTTGACGCTTACTGTTTAAATCGATTCTCAATTTATCCACGGGTGCAAATCGACAAGGATGATAACATAATAGGCTCAATGTCTTAAAAATATAAAATTGGAGTACAATGTGTCAACACCTCAAACATAAGGAGTGCAAAGTGTATTTAATCCTTACTATTGATTTAACCATTCAAATTATGAATATTCCTCTTAGTAGGAGAGGAGGAGGATAGTTTTTTGTGGACAAAGGAACCTGGTGGAACATTCACTGTGAAACCGGCATACCTCATTGATCAAGAGAACCAATTTGGGGTCGATGGCTAGATTGGCATAAGTTTTGGAAAGTGAAGTTGCAAGATCGTTTGAAGCTTATCATATGGAAAGTCGCAAGTGACTCTCTTCCCAGAAGATCCAAGTTATTTTTTCTTAGTTGTAGTATGGATGACCATTTTTTTCAATGCCCTCTATGTGCTGGAGAGATGGAAAAAGTTGAACACTTTTTTATTAGGTGTAGTATTGTTCACATACTTTAAGAGAATCTAAATGGCCCCCCGGATGTGGATCCATTCCGCCTATTGTATACCCAGCAGTTGACCAAGTTGATTCTTAATGTAGATTAGGGCTGCAGGACCGAAAATTTGGTCCGGTTTTTTGACCGGAATACGGTCGAACCAAATTTTTGGTCCTACTAATATAGAGGGCCGGACGGGACCACTTATAAGTGGTTCGGCCCGGTCCGGTCTAATTGAAAACAGTCTGGTCTGGACCACTTTAGACCTGATTTATTTAAAAAATTAATGCGCAGCCTCTGCTACTACGCAGAGGCTTACTACGCACTGATATATATTTTTACATTTTTAAAAACATTTGAAATGTGGTCCGGTCCGGACCACATTCTTAAATATCCTGGACCGGACCGGACCGTATTATTCGGTTTATAAAATCCGGTCCAGACCGGATCGGGTTTAACTTTCAAAGACCACAAAACCGGTCCGGTCCGGTTCCGATCACCCCTAATGTAGATAAGGAGCTGGGCATTTCGGAACGAGACCTTCAGCAATTTATCCTTCTAGCAACCATTATGATGGATAAGATCTGGTGTGCTCGAAATCGAATGATTCATGACAATATTAATCCAAAACTGAACTTTTCGATCAATCAAGTTAACAGGCATTTTCTGTCACCTAAATGCTTGGGATTCAGCAGATGCGGCCATCTTTAACAGATGGAGTCCCCCTCCTATTGGATTTTAGAAGATGAATTTTGATGTAGTGTAGTTCTTTTCAGTTATGGCTTTGGTATGTAGAGGAGACTCCGAAGCTCATTCCTTTAAGGGGAGAATTTAAGGCTGCCTTATTAGCTTGTATTGCTGGAAGGCGATTGTTTGCATGCCCATCAATTGATAATTGAATGTCATAAGGAGCCTGATGAACGGGTAACAACGGGTGACGGAGAAGAATCAAAGGAGAGTTCCATGAAAGTTGGGATAATTAGGAGGATGGAGACCGTGGATCTTCAGTGCAGACATAGATCTGGTGCTGATGAGCTTAAAAAGAGAAAGTTCACAAGTAATGGCACTCCACAGGAATAAAAATAGAAATCAGGAGGCACCTGATTCCTTTGCTGCGAAAGATCTATCTGCATTGAGTACTAGAGATTATACTACACCGTTTACTGTGAACCCTCTTTCTGAACTAGGCAACATAAGCACACCTTTCATGTTTTCCGTACAAACATATGTACATGATCACCACATCCGTACGCTTTGAATAAGTTAAACAATTACATCAGTCTTAACTAGAGATTAACATTGTGGTACGCTAGGCCATTCCAGGGAATATACATATATACCCAACTCTATGCCAGAGAAAGAGGGCCTGTAAATGGAGTGAATTTTTACCATAAAAGTTCTGGAACTGATTAACCGTGCACAGCAGAGATTCTAACCATTCAAGGCAACATTTTTGCCCTCCCACTATACCATCTCCACGAGTTCAATTCAGGCACAAGGTTACTGGTTGCGGAGGAACTGTACCACAGCGGCTAGTTCGTATGCAACTAGTTGACTATACTTCTATCTTTGGTTAGTAGTCATCCTTTTCTATTTTCACTCTTTAGTCATCGTCTGACAAACAAACAACGTCAAGGTCAAGGGCTCCTCCAGTACGTACAGCATTAACCCGAGTACTACTTGTGCTAAATGCAGTTAGGTTTCGGGAGTTGAAGTCTGACCGTGAAGCTGGTGGTAAGGCCAAATTTGGCAGATTTGGACCAGGCAGTCTGTCCACATCCATAAACAAATCCAGCTCAGATAGAGCCGAGTTGGGGAGAGCAGGTAACACACCTGCAATTTCAGACCGCTGGACCCAATTGTGAGGAACAGTTTGGTACGTATGTGGTGCTGCTCTGGGTGGAAAGTGAGGAAGTGCAGGTGCGACCATAGTAGGGTAGCTAGGCGCCTGCTGGCTAGGCACCTGCTGACTAGGCAGCACACGCGGAAGAGAAGGCAAACAAGCTGCACACGTGGTTGTTGAAGGTCTAAAAGGTTGCATGTGTGGGGCTGGAGCACGAATTTCACCGCCAATCTGAAAATTTCCTGTAGGTGGGAAGATGGAGCCTATGTTCAGAGGTCTTGTAGGAATACTCGAGAAAACTGCAGATTGAGGGTGAAAAGTCTGTGCTGGTGGCCGTGTACGGTGGCCACCCGTCAGTGGTATGGTCTGAAGGTTGGCTGCAGGTGCACTGGTAGTCTGTAGGCTAGCTGCAGAAGGGTCAGATATGGACGGACCAGCAATAAGAGCAGACCCAATTGCATTTTGCTGCGTCGATAGCTGAGCCAGCTGCTGCATGAAATTTGGATTCATATCTGCATGGAAAAGGAGAAAGATTTCATTAGCATTCAACACATATATAGTACTCTGGCAGGGTTCATGAAGTCAGTTTATCTAACTTCAATAAGATTTTGTTCATCAACCAAATATTTCTTTAACTTTACAAAACAATCCGGATCTTTTACTATTTCACCTTCCTACATGGGCATACAACTTTGCCCAGGCATGGTTTTGGTAAATAATTGCCCGGGGTTTTGTCACTGCGGCCCTCTTTTGTGAGGAGACACTCATGACGTTTAAGGCCTATTTTGCCCAGTTCCTTAGAGAGAGTAGTCTTCAGCCCTAAGTATTCTCTATCTAGACACCTGTGTCAGTTTCAGGTACAGTTATCCAACAGTTCAAGGTCATTTGAGCTTTTCCTAAGACTATGGCATGAGTTACTTCAGCTCTTTCGTGCTCAGTTTATCAAGTATTAGAAAATTATAAATATCTGAAGTCAGCCTCAGCCACTACCGAGTCCCAAATCAGAACAAGCAGATCAGCTTTGTATTCCTAGAACTCAACTCATCATGACACAATCTCATGTGAAAGAAGTGTCACCTGAGACCTCAGAGTATGAGTCCACATGGAGTCCCAAAGAAAATAACAAACCCACATTCCTAGATAAAATTTTGGTAAACTCTCACTATTATGAATTTGTATTCATTGAATCATTTTCGTACGAGTCAAATTTCATGAATCATTGGATCTTCTTCTTACCCCCAATCCCCAGAGATTTCAGAATTGTTCTTCAGCCTCGGGCTACTGTGCTGGCTTTTTTTTTGGTGTTTGGGGGGGGGGGGGGGTTAGTTCGTTGGGGAAGCTGCTTATGAACACAAAAGACCGAGGATGTCCAGTGAACCAGTTTCCCACATACAGCCAACCATTCTAGGGACTATTCACCCGTCAAAACAAGATATCTACAAAAGAGAATATATCCATCAACACTTTGGATTTACTGTACAGAACTTTACAAGGAACCATCCTTATTTATGGGCGCCACAAGAAAATAGACACTAAAATATTGGCATTTTCTTTCTACAGCAAAAACCAAAAATAGACCAAGGTATAGATTCTAGACAAAGAATAGTCAACAGAACAGACTTATCTTATGGCTAATTTGAGAAGTCAACCAATGAATTAGAACATTTTAACCATTCAAAAGGCACAACATAAACGGATACCTTGCTGAATTCCGGATGAACCATGTAACCTAGGATCCATAAATTTAGACCTGAAAGCCTCGGCCAAGATTTTATTCAAAAGAACACTGTTATGATTTGCATCCATTTCCTTCTTTTTAAGAAGAAATTCAGCTTCCATCTCCTGAACTTTAGTCTCATACTTCCTACGAATTTGAGAAACAGCTTCTTCAATCTCCTTCTCGCAATCAGTCTTGAGCTGCAACTTCTGCTCCAAAGGAAAAAATGCACTTGATCTTCTAGATAGTAGACAAAGTTAATTTCACAACTAAATCAAGCACCTAACTAAAGCGGAAAACCTACTGTATCTTCGTGAACTTTGATGGTTTGGTCTGTTTCTTTACATATTCTTTCCAACTCGATCTGAAGTGGGTCAGGGTAGGAAAGCATTGGCAAGCAGTATGCCACCGGGGGTGAAGTTTGTGTGGGATGGTTAGTAATTTCCGAAGTACTAGGAATGGTCATTGTCCCTTGAAAATGTGCTCCCAAGCCACTGATAGGTGCAGCGATAGATAAATGCAGTGTACAAGAGGTTGCACGTTGCAAAACAGCCTGATCTGAAATCTCGACAATGTTCTCAACCAATTCCGTAGATGTTTGAGCAATCTGGTTGGATGTATGTCCTTCAACGCTTAGCTGATGTTCCACTCCACCGGCTGAGGGTAAAAAAGATTCATTGTTCCCCGAAGGGGAATCTGCAGAGGATAACGGCTGTATCTGCGTCGCTGGCTCTATTCTGGGTGCTTCATCATTCAATTGGTTGGAAGGCACAGCATCATCATGATGGGATACTGACGGTTCAACTTGTTGGAAACTGTTCGTCATCTCATTGGCCAGTTCATCTCCAGAACGTGAATCTGCAGATGATAACAGCTGTATCTGCGTCACCCGCTCTATTCTGGGTGCTGCATCAGTCAATTGGTTAGAAGGCACAGCATCATCATGATGGGCTACTGAAAATTCAACTTGTTGTGAACTATTCCGCATCTCATTGGCTGGTTCATCTCCAGAACGTGAATCTGCAGATGATAACAACTGTATCTGCATCACGGGCTCCTCTATCCTGGGTGCTGCATCATTCAATTGGTTGGAAGACACAGCATCACCATGATGGGATACTGAAGGTTCAACTTGTTGCGAAATATTCCACATCTCAATAGTAGGTTCATCTCCAGAACCTGAATCTGCAGATGATAACAGGTGCATCTGCGTCACAGGCTCTATTCTGGAAGCTGCCTCATTCAATTGGTTGGAAGGCACAGTGTCATCATGATGTGATACTGAAGGTTCATCTCCAATTGCCAATCTGGTGGATGCGGGCGATGGAGTACATTCATCTTGAAGTGCCTGTACACATGTTTGGATCCACTTCTAAGAATTGGACTACTGAAGCAACTCTCTCCCAAAATTCTTTCAGTAGATAATAGTGGAGCGCAGATAATAGTGGAGCAAAATATAGACAACGGATAAAATTCACAAACAAGTGCAACATCAAATGTGTCGTGTAGTGCAAACATAGGTGAGCATGATTTAGCCCGCAAAGTGAAGATCACTCAGGGCTTGGAAGAGCCTCCCAACAACAATCCCGTTCCATTTTCCCCTAGAATTGATCAGGAGATAGATCCACCATGTAATAAATTATTACTCGGAAGCTTTTATTATTGTAAAAACAAGTATTGTACTTTGTACTCAGGGAAACCACTGTACTCCCAATTATTGTGAGCAATTTAGAATATTAATAAAGTCTACACATTGCTAAGAAGAGAGAAAAGCAAATACGAATGTTGTAGCATACATGTCTGGAAAAATATTTTCAGAAACAACTATCTCAAATATCCACCAAATATGACATGGTGTGGTTCCTAGAAAAATCACAGGCTATGTTTGGCAATGAAATTTTTTTCTCCAAACATTTTTCACAATCACTTTTTCATCAATTCCAATACCTTTTTACAAACTCCAATAACTTTTTACAAACTCCAACAACTTTTAACAAACTTTTCACCAATCCCAAGAGAAGCTACACTATCTCTAATAAAACATGTTTTCGAAACTAAACAAAACATAGCCACAATATCTCCGCTATTAACAACTATGACACTGACAAGGCAAAGAAAAGGACCCAAAGAGGCCTTGGATAGAAGCAAAGCAACTTGGGGGATGTCAAGCTGTTCACAAATAGTTGCTTTTATTTTCTCAACCCTGCCTTTGAACCACTCAGCTATATTTCTCAATGGGAGGCAAAGGATATAGCTCAGCCATACTGTGTCAACTTGTTGGGGTCAAAGTCATCAGTTTGCGCTTGATTTGCCCGATCCTATGCATGTTTTATTTCAGACATACTCTGCACCATGATCGAATGAAAATTGATAAAGGCTCAGGGGATTGATATGAAAAACTTAGGATGAGTTTATTTGTTGGTGCAAACTCCAGACAAATCTGAAGTGCAGAATACAAGAGATACCTTCTGATGAAACAGATTTTCGTGCGTCCTTTTTTTAATGAACAAGTAACCTTTTAGCAATGCAACTATGAACTCAAGGAGAGCTTGATCTAGGCGCAGAATAAACTCTAGCAGCATGGAAAAAACTTAACACACGCAAGGCGCGTTGGAAGTGTTTCTATAGAGATGGACATTATAAGATACACTACCTGAGAAGATGACAGAGGACCACCTTGAGCCACAATTGTCAGGGGCTCCAATGAATGTGATTCTACCAGAGAAAGTTCCAGAGCTCGAGAGTTCTGACTGGAAGTACCACTCACCACATCCTGCTGGTCAACAATAGTAAAATCATCCGCGACAACAGCGTATGCTTCACTATTCTGATTATTGGTTTCATTGACCTCCACTACTATACCAGGAGCGGTTTGACAAATTCCCAATCGAGCTTCTGTATCAGGCATGCTTGACTTAGCACCATCAGGAATTTGTCCACCTTCTGATGGACTCAGGGAGAAAGGACTGTCCAGATCATCAGTGGTATTGACAGTCCCTAGCACTCCTGATATAATCCCTTCACCTGGTACACTGGATCCCTCAGTGGTGTGTTCTTTAGATGGTTGATTCATTGAGATACCATTCTGCTGACTCTTACTGAGTATGGCAATTTCAGGCACATGAAGTAGAAATTCTCCACAACTCATTTCTGAAGTAGCTCTATGTTCTTCAGATGAAGACAGATTGAAAGGTGAAAAATCCACAGCACCAGCACTGGAGTTTACAGTTTCAGGCAGTCCAATCAGGACCTCCATGTCTGGCTTGCTAGAAGTGGACTCACCAGGATTACACTCTTTGGAATATGGATTAACTGGGTCAACTTTCACTTGATCATCACCTGATCTGACAGCTTTGTTGCTGTTCTCAATTACAGTAGCAGACAGACTCTCAGAAGCTGTGGTACTTATGTCACCACTCACAGTGTGGAGTCTAGGTAGGAGAGCCGGAGTTTCAACAGCTTTCCCGGGAACAGTTTCCTGAGTTTCATAACATCCCAATCCCTTGCTTGGTAGGCTATCTAGAGTTATGTCAGAACTATGTTCTTCTAATATATGATCAGAAAGAAGTGCTCCGTTCCCAGGAATATCACAAGCTCTAACTTGTTCACCAGTCTTCAAGCATTTCATCCCACATCCAAATTCATTTGAAGATATCTTATTTAATAGTTCAACTTGAGCCCATGACTCCACTTTTTCCACCCAACGCGCTTCCCAGTCAATCAGATTTTTTCTGGCAATCAGCTGCCTTTCCTCAAGATGCTTTAGGCGTTTCTCCACCTGGCATTCAAGTAATTCAATTCTTCTAGAATATTCATTATCCAACATCTTAAGCTTATCTATTCTCATAGAAGCATTGCTTTGAAAACAGTTACGGATTATAGCTGATTCCATTCTTTGTTTTTTCTCAAGTTGTGCCTTCTCTTCCTTGGCAGTTCGCTTAATTTCCTCCTTTTCTTCTTGTTGTTTCTGAATGAGTTTCTTCAAATGCTTGGCACACTTCTTCTGAATTTCACTGATACTCTTTGAGATATCTTTTTGAGCTAATTGGAATTCAAGTGACAATCCTGGCTGGGGAAGGATCTGTTTATCAGTGCATTCACGATGCATTGACAAGGCTTCAACCTGTCCCTTCTCCTTTTGCACATTTGATGTGGACTGTGGCAGCATTGCACGTGAATGCTCATTTGTGACACATTTGCTTGGTAATTCGGAAATATTTGGAGATTCTGCTATTTTGAAACTCCCTGTACGGTATAAAAATATGTTCTTCAGACACCGCAACAATGAGTTAACATAGTTCACCTGCGCTCTACTGCAGTCAAAACTTAGATGCTGTTTAGCGCGGGAAAGTGATTCTTTGTGGTCAACTTTGTGGTTTAGGAATGAAGCTGCAGTCCAACACTGAAATTTGAACACACCAGTAAAGTAGGTTGTTAGAAATGCCAAAGTAGCATCATGCTAAAGAAAACGAGAAAAAAAATTGCAGGCGCAAACAAGTCCATACATTCATCAGAGAGAGAGAGAGACTAGGTGGAACCGAGAAATTCTACAAGATAGTGGGGATTTACACGGCAAACCATCTGAGTCTGCCAATGAGGTATCTTCTCAAGATGATGCTTCTTATACATCTAGACTTCTTAGTAGTCCTAGTCAAGTACCAGATGATCTGATTTCCATTCCAAAAGATTAGTGTGCTCAGTTCATAGCACAGAAGCGGGCTACTACCTCTTCCAAGGCTACACTTTTTCAGCCAAGTACCCACGGGAGACGTAGCCAACACATGTGATGAGGGGGCAGATCCCTCCACACCATAGTTGGGAGGGGGGGGAGGGTTCACTCTGCGGGGTGGGGGACCCCAACCTCCTTGTGGTTCCAAAGAATAGTGGGGGCTGAGAGACACAGAATCTTCCTTTTTTTAACTTTTGTTGGCTTTAATCACAAGGTCATTTTTAATTTGAGTGTGCCACCCACTTTTTGTTTTGTTTTTGTGTGTGTGCGTGTGGTGAGGGAGGGAGAAGAGGGGGGGGGGGGGTTCAGAAGGGCGAGACCTCCATTACACATGGGGTGGGGAAGGGATGCTTCTCCTAGGCCCCTCCCCCTGTCGTTGATGCTAGCTCATGGCAAGGTGGGAGGGACGAGAGGAAAGAAAGAGAGAGGGGGGGGAGTGGGTCGACAGCAGAACAATTACCTCACATTCAGAATATGGACATGTGTTTTCACAAAAAAGACGGATGAAGGAACATCAGTAAAAATAGGGGAGCCAGATTTAACTGAATGAGGAAGAAGGTTCTACTTATCCAAAAAAAAAAGAAGGTTCTAACCAGAGATATCTGGAAAGCCTGCAACATTCTTGCTGGTTCTTCATTGACATTGACATAATGATTATTCATCACATATTCAAGAAACCTTTCAACCATGTGCTTTATGTCCTCCTGCTTAAGTAAAACATGCATCAATATCCTTAGTGAACACCATGGGTGATATCATTTTCAAAGAAAAGATCAATGGCAACTCCACAAGTGTTACTAATAAACTCTTATTCGGAGTATAATAAGTTCCATACCGAAAGTTGTAGAATTGGGCACAACTTTTCTATCTGTAGCTTCAGTAGAAGATGCCGACTCTTCTCCGTATCACGCAAGTTTTTTCGTTCCTCAAGTTCAACCATGTTACCTTCCAGGAATTCTGAGATACTATTAGGTGACTCAGGTGCAGTAGCGGCATGGTGTGCATGAAGTTTATCCTTCACCAGAGCAATTGACCTAGACAAAGACTCAGTCACAATATCCACACCTACAACAGTAAGAGATGCCTTAAACAGCTAAATATAACGTTAAGGAAATGTACAATCCTTCACCATCTCTGTGATCTTCATGGACTAACAAAAGCCTTACAGGAGATAATGAAGAATGTCATAGTAAAGGAAATTATCACTTACACCAGCCACTTACCATCCTTGTCCCCAGAAATTATGCTTCTTTCCTCTCTTCCAGGTATTAGAGAACACGGATCAACATTATTGTTCAGCACCTTCTTGAGCTTCTTTACAACTGCATCATTCTCAACTTCTGGTCTCTTTGGCAACTCATGTTGGGCCCTTTTCCGAATCCTCTGAGATGAACCATCTACATACCTCCATTGATACTGCTTTTCCTCCAACAATTTTGTCCAAAATAGATGGGCTTGCAGTTCACCAGATAATGGAGCTGAAAGCTCACCAGGCAATGGAAAACTCGTGCTATAGGTTCCTCCAGCTTGTTGAACTTTCAAAATCATAGATGAGTTACTTGAGTCAGTGTGTTCACTATTCTTAAGTACGGACAAGAACTCCTGGACTATGTTTGAAAGTGACTGTTCAGACACTGTATTTGCAGTAGAGCCTGCACTATCATGGAACCTATCCAAACTATTGAATAAATGAGATACACCCATCATCAGCAGCATATTACTAGTACTCCGGCTTATGTTCTCTAAGCTATCAATGACCTTATTTTGCTTTGCGAGGATTAGAACGTTTTCTTCCACAGTAAAAGATGAATATAGTCGGAATACTTTTATCTGCCCAAGCTGTGTGTCAACTGTTATCCTCCGCAGAGCTTTTAAATTATTAATAGGGGTCCAGTCACTATCAAATATGATCACAGCATCAACTGATGACAATTTGATGCTGGGAAGACAAGCATGGAATTCTAATAAAAAAATAAATCTCCCCCACTCCTTGCTGTTAAACCTGTTCAAAGCAGCTCCCTTCTTAGAAGGAATAACACCCATTTCAACACGTTCATACGAATCCAGACCAAATCTTTGACTGAGGAAGTCATCCAAAATATCTCCAAGAGAATCCCTTCCAGAACCACTAATTGTCTGTCAACAAAGAAATTTGGGTCAGACACTATGAAAGAAAAATAAGACATGCATTTTCCGGAATGTAAGTTCATCAAGTTATTTAAAATGTTAGTCCCACTCCTGAAAAGAGTGCGATAGAGATTAAAAACACTTTCCTAACTGGCACTTTCTTTATGACACCATATGCTCACTAGTTGACATGACACTAACGCAAGGCTGACGTTGAAAGGCAAATCACATGTAAGTCATTCCTTGCATCAAATCAGGACAAGTGGCATATAAAATTCAAACCAGCTCAAATAAAGGGTGAGACGTGTGGTCCACCACAAGGGTTATATATCACGTGCAATGATTGCCACGTTAGCCTCACATTAATGTTCTCAACTAGTGAACATGTCACACAATGAAAACATGCCACCTACTGGAATTTCGTAATCATAATTACCCTCTCATAAGAAAGCATATTATAGAACAATCTAGTAGCAGATTTAGTTCAGAAAACTAATGATGTAGCAACCAAACTGAAATCACTGACAACAAATACGGTGACAGAATTTGTTCAACCCTTATTTTTATATTCAATTTGACAGCAACTTGTTATAATGTGCCCGCAAAACCAAGAAGGCAAAATTTTGGAATAAATAACTAAAGCATCAATGAAATCACAATGTTTACCAATTTTCCACTGCATCATTCAAATTATAAGCACGTTAATCACTCAAAGATCTTTGCAGACAGATAAGAAAAGCAATCACCATAAAAAAAAGAATGCTTTTCTTTTACCAATAATTCCAAGTAAATTACATTACATTCCTGTGCTAACAAATTATTCTTGCCTTCCTTTAGGAATATAAACCCATTTAGGCACAACATTCTCTACCCCCTTTTTCCCTATATCGATGTCTTATTCTCCATTTTTCATAAGCAATAGTAAAATTAAGAGGAAGCCTCGTGTACATAGATATCTACACATGAAAAAAGAGAATCAATGGAATATATGAAAGAAATCAAACAGGATTGCGACATGCACGAAACCAAAAATAAATGATCTCAAGGACACTGATTCCAACTCGATAATAGACAACTCTGCACCACTAAACACGCATTTCTTAAAATACATTTCTTAATTACCCAGCTTTTTACAGAAGCAAACAAAACCAACACTAAATACAATGTCTCCTATAATATGAAGTAAAGGATGTTTTGGAAAATCAATATTATCTTCTTCTAACAACAACTTCATTTCAAACCAGGACATCCATTTTGGGACATAGACTGTATCGACACTGAATAACATGTATCAACTATTTGAATGGAGAAAGGATCATCGTTGATGTTGATGTAAGGTCCATAAATCAATTACTGAGGATTTAGTACGTATTTGCTAAATAGAATAAGACACCAAAGATACTGAAGATGATATCCTAATGTCGCTATAGCCCATTACAAGCACAATAGAATGTTGAAAAAGAAAATAAGTTTCTGGATACTATTAAAGTGATGTGGATAGATAGCTTAGAAAATATTTTGCATAGTACCAAATCTTAATTCTACTAAACAATTGTTAGTTGTTCTGATCAAGCTAATATGCAAGAGCATGGACAAACAATCATTCCTTTTCTAAGTGAAAAAAAGGAATGAACAGCAGTCGTGGAAATCGTGGAGGGACTCTAAGTAGCGGCAAGCTTCACGCTTCCCCTTTTATTTTCCTCTTCCATGTCGAAGGAGAAAGTTGTCGTTGGAAAGTGTCCTGCTGGTTTGTCGAAACGAGAGGACGTCTTTTTCCGGAGCTGAACACGTCAACTGACATCTCTGCCGTCCCGCATGCAAAAGATGAGGACAGCAGGGAGGCGGGTTTGGTGATTCCCAATGAGGCTTTTATTAAGCCGCCACCATGGTCAGTTGTGTCAGATGGATATGCGTGGGAGACTTTACTGAGGATAAGAGGGGAGCTGGATCGCCTGATTGGTTTGGTGAGCCACACGTCTGCGGTTGGGCCCATGGAAAACTTAAAATGCCTGGTTTGTGTGTTTAAGCTGGAGGCCCAAAGGTCGGCGGTCGACTTCGAAGCCCCTAAAGGATTGACCGTTGGGTCACGACCGTCTTTTGAGAGGAAGAACCCAGGCCAGCAGGCTCTACAAGTCTTGCACCCGGTCATTTGGGCCAGGAGGCCATGCAGAGTACGTCCCCTGGCATTATCCAGGGATGTTCCTTGGGCCTCCCGGGCCAGCAGGTCATGCAGGTTCAGTCCCCGGGCATATTGGGCAACCCGAGACTGCATTCTCAAGCTCCCTGGGGAATAACCCGAGCCAGAAAACTATGAGGGGTCCCCCGGGCATTATACAGATCTTTTCCTCGATCATCCCGAGACAGCAGGCCATGCAGGGTGAGTCCCCGGTCATATTGGCCATCCCGGGATAGAATTCTAAGGGCACCCTGGACTCACATGCCTTCTCCTCGGGCAATCAGGATAGTCAGGTCCTTTTAAACCCTTTGAAGGAGGTTCGGTGTGAAGGGCGTGCCGGGCATTCTGGGCTTGTCTCCGGCCCTTCCGGGAAGACGGGGCACTCCGGGACTGGAGCGTTGGATTCGGGTAGGCCTGGGTCGCAAGCTTCGGAGTTCTTCGTGCATCCTCTCGCGGGCTCTCTTGGTGTCTCGACTACCGCCCCATGTCCCAGCCCAAGCTTAGGTCATTGTCGGCTTTGTTGCCGGTGGGCGAAGGTGTTGTCAGAGTATTGTCGAAGCCGGCTGTGTGTCCCGAAGGCGAGTCTGGGTTGGCCACAGTCTCTTCTAAATCTTCGCTTGCGCCGGTTGTAGCAAAGGAGGGAGGCGGAATGTCGTCGGCGACAACGCTTTGTTGTGTAAGGGGTTCATCTGCTCTAACAGCCTCTCCCTTTGCTATCGGTAGTGAGTCTGGGGGAAAAGGGGCTTCCGATTCTGTTTTGGCAGAGCCCGTGGAGTTGATAGAGGGCTTCTTTTCTGAGGCTCTTGTTATGTCTGAGCCCGTGGGGTTCATAAGTGCCCCGTCGGCACCCCAGGTGAGTCTCGCAGGTGGTCTGATGCCCTGCCCTTGCCACCTGCGCCCGTGTCTTCTTAGTTTTTGGAATGTGATTCTGTCCAAACCTCCGAGGTTATCGGGTGAACTTCGTGTGACTCTCCCATGGAGGACCAGTCGACCTTTGAGCTCAATAGGTTGTTTGATGCAGTCGGGGCCAACGGTTCTGCTTCTGGAAACGAGAGTTCCGATTGGGTGCTGAGTTTGGTTTCTTCTGTTCAACAAGTGGTTGAAGTTTCTTGTGATGGCAACGAGGAGCAATTGATGTCCCTGTTTGCTTCATTGGAGAGGGAAAGATTTCAGCACAGTTCTAAAACTCCTTGTCCATCGGTGGGCAGAGGTCTTCGGGAGCTTAAAGGTTTGAATTCTAGAGTTAATTAGGAGGGGAAGACTTATAATTCCAAGAAGTCTAGGAAGAATGGGAGGGATTCGCAGCATTCAATATGAAGCCTAGAATCATTAGTTGGAATATTAGGGGGCTCAATGATAGAGCTAAATGTTGTAGAGTTGGTAATTTACTAAGGGGCTGGAGACCTGATCTTGTGTGCTTGCAAGAGAAGAAGTTGGCAGTGGTTTCTCGAGCCACCATTCGGATTCTTTGGGGGGGGGGGTCCCATGTTGGTTGGTGTTGTCTTGAGGCGGAGGGATCTTCAGGGGGTATTTTGATTATTTGGGACACGTGGGTTCTAGACTTGGTGGAGTCTAGTGTTGATTGTTTTTCAATTTCGGTGATTTTGAAGAATATTGAGGATGGGGCTCTATGGGGTTTCTCGAGGGTCTATGGCCCTAACGCGGATAATAGGCGTCGGTTTCTTTGGGATGAATTGGCTGGGATGTTGGAGTGGTGGGATCTACCTTGGTGTATTGGGGGAGATCATAACGTTTCTCGCTTTCCGAGTGAACGTTCTGGGACGGAGGGGTTTAGTAATGCCATGACGAAATTTTAGGAGTTTATTGATGAGACCCAGTTGATCGATACTCCTTTGTTGGGTGGCCCCTTCACTTGGTCTAGTGGAAGGCATGTTCAATCTTGGTCCAGGATTGATCGTTTTCTCTTTAATCCTAAATGGGAGTCTGTGTCCGGATGTATCTCAGAAGAGGTTTCCTCGTTTGCTGTCAGATCACTTCCCGATAAGCTTGGAGTGTGGTGTAGTGGGAAGTGGCATGTGCCCTTTTAGGTTTGAAAACATGTGGCTTAAGGAGGATGGGTTCGTTGATATGGTGAGGTTGCAGTGGAGATCTTATCTTTTTTCTGGCACGCCTAGTTTTGTGCTTGCTTCTAAATTGAAGGCTCTTAAGAGGGATCTCATTATTTGGAACCGCGAGGTGTTCGGGGATGTTGCCTTTCAAAAGTCCTCACTGTTACATGAGCTCTTTTCCTTTGATTATCTGGAAGAAGGTGGGCTAATCGATGAGGTTGGCAAAGTTAGGAAGTTGGAAGCCTCGAATGAGTTAGAGCTTTTGATTGATTTGGAGGGGACTAGCTGGAGGCAGAAATCTAGAGCTCTTTGGCTCAAAGATGGTGATCGGTGCGCTAAGGTTTTTCATCGGATGGCTAACTCCAATAGAAAGGTTAATTCTATTTCTTTGTTGGTGGTTGACGGGGAACTTGTGGAGGATACTGAGCGTCTTTCTGAGGAGATTGTTAGCTTCTATGGCTCTTTGTATTAGGAACCTCTATTGTGGAGACCGTTGTTGGATGACTTGGCGTTTGATGCGATTTCTATGGAGGAGGCTGATTGGTTTGAAAGATCATTTGATGATGATTAGGTGACCGGTGCTGTGAGGAGTCTTAATGGGGACAAAGCCCCTGGTCCGGATGGCTTTTCCTTAGCTTTCTATCAATCCTACTGGGATGTAGTCAAGGGTGATGTAATTACTATGTTTAATGAGTTTGCTCAGGTTGGGAAATTTGTTAAAAGTCTCAATGTCACTTTCATTGTCTTGATCCCGAAAAAGCATGGGGTTGTGGAGCTTAAGGACTTTCGTCTTATTAGCCTTGTGGGAGGGGTCTACAAAATCTTGGCGAAAGTTCTGGCTAATAGGCTTAAGCTATTTTTGGGCTCCATTATTTCGCCTTCTCAGAGTGCTTTTGTGAGGGGTAGACAGATTTTGGATTCAGTTCTGGTTGCGAGCAAGTGCATTGACTCTAGGTTGCATTCAAATTTGCCTGGCATGCTGTGCAAGCTTGATATCCATAAGGCTTATGATCATGTCAACTGGAGCTTCCTCCTTTACTTGTTGCAGAGGTGTGGCTTTGGAAATAAGTGGTGTAGATGGATGGAGTTTTGTATTTCTTCTCCTAGATATTCGGTGATGGAGAATGGGACTCCTAAGGGGTTCTTTAGTGGTTCACGCGGTTTGAACCAAGGCGACCCCCTCTCACCCTTTTTATTTGTTATTGTCATGGAAGCCCTGAGTCGGATGCTGAATAGGTTGGTTGAGGCGGGATCCGTTGAGGGTTTCACGGTTGGCAGTGGTGGGGTGAGTATATCTCATTTGCTCTTCGCAGATGACACTCTTATTTTGTGTGGGACTGAGGAGAGCCAGTTTCGCCACCTCCGTGTCTTTTGCTTTGTTTTGAAGCGGTGTCCGGCCTTAAGATTAATCTCTCGAAATCTGAGGCTATTCCCATTGGAGAGGTGGGCAATGTCCAAGTTCTGGCTAATATTCTGGGTTGTAAGGTTGCTTCTCTACAAAGGGAGCTCGCTTTAAAAGCATTAATATTTGGAATGACATTATTGACAGAACGGAAAAGAGGTTGGCTGGCTGGAAGAGGAGCTATCTTTCGAAAGGTGGTAGAGTTACTTTGATCAAATCCACTCTTGCTAATCTCACAACTTATTTCTTGTCTCTATTTCCCATCCCTTCAACCGTGGCTTGTAGATTGGAGAAGTTGCAAAGAGATTTTTTGTGGGGCAGCAATGTGTCAGAGCATAAGTTTCACTTGCTTATATGAGAGAAAGTGTGCTGCCCTATAAGGCAAGGAGGGTTGGGTATTAGACGCTTAATCACTTTCAATGTAGCTTTGCTTGGGAAGTGGTTGTAGCGCTTTGCTTTCGAAAGTAACAGCTTGTGGAGGAATGTTATAGTGGAGAATCTTTCAGAGGAGAGGTGTGTATGGAGTTGGTCTCTGGAGGTTTATTAGCCAAGGGTGGGATCCTTTTAGCCACTTGATCAGGTCTGAGGTGGGTCATGGTAATAGAATTCGATTTTGGAGTGACCTGTGGTGTGGGGAGAGACCCTTAAGGATTGTCCTCCTATCCCTCTTTTCTATTGCTAGTAATAAGGATGCTTGGGTGGTGGATAATTGGGAGGGGAATTTTGGTTTGGGAGCTTGGAATGTTCAGTGGAATGGGGAATCGGTAGATCATATTCTCCTTCATTGTGATGTCGCTAGGGCTTTATGGTCTTATGTGCTTAGCATTATGAATTATTGTTAGGTTATGCCTTCTAAGGTGATTGAGGTGTTGTTTTGTTGGAGGCGGAAGTTCATCAACCCTCTTGCTTCGAGGGTGTGGAAGATGATTCTTTTGTGTATTTGGTGGGTTATTTGGAAGGAGAGGAATGAGAGGTGTTTTGAGAACTCTTTCTCGTCTTTAGTCGGGTTGAGGGGTTTGAGTTCCCTTTTTCTTTGGGCCAATGCTGTTTTGGGCTCTCCTTTTTCTGATTTTGCTGATTTTCTTAGTTTTGTAGCTTGCTTGGAGTAGGTCCTCAGTATAGCTTTTTGTATTGTTACCTCTTTTTGTTTTTCCAATAAAGTTCTTACTTATCAAAAAAAAAGTACACACAACTTTGGTATAAAAAGCAGTTGTATGTGCAAAGAATTATAAAGGCTTCATTATCAAACGTACAACTAATGCAACGTTCAATCATCAATTTGAGAAGAGATCCAAGCACACTTTGGTGGATAGGACAAGCAGAGAGATTGCATGTAAATGCTATAATCAAATGGCTCTTACCACCTGTCAGCCTCTCACCCAATACATCACATGGTCAAGAAAGTTATAGTCTTACTATCTCAGTAGGGTCTCTATCAAATTTATTACTATTTCATTCAACTTTTATGTTTTGGCCAAAGGCCATCATTCTTTTCTATGATGATAATGCCTTTAAATATAAAGACCACACTCTTCCTATCATTAATAAAGGGCTAATCACTTTACAGCTAGTTCAAGTCATCTGAGAAAGTTAAAATTGGCATGATGCAAGAAAACTCATCAGAAGACGCTGTTCCAGGACTCTATTGATAGTATTGGGGAAAAATAGAGGCTTAGATACCTTGAATACAACAAAAGCCCCAAGGGGTCTGGCCTTGAAGAGTTTAAATGGTGCATCTTTCAATCAATTCGATAAGTTACAACAATCTAAAAGGATATATTACTAATCCTAGTAGGACCTCAACTTATTTGACACAAAATAAAGGCTTAATTTAATCCACTTGTCCTAACCCCAGGGACTCACAGTGGAAGAATTAAAACTGAGGGATCAAATTAGGAAAAAGTTAAACCACGTGGACTAATAGATTAAGTAAGCCTAAAATAAAATAAGACCAGAATATAAAAGAAGACCCATGAACATTAACCATCAGACATAAACAAACTACCAAGTTCCTAATGCCCAGAAAATGAACCTACAACTGGGCATTATCTAGAATAATTTGCAAAGGTCTCGAACTAGCACTCATCGAAATTAAACGAAACTTGACAAACCATTTTAGTCTTTGGGCTTCCTACTTCACGAGCATCCTTCATATCCTGCTTCAGAGATAACTATCTCCATATGCTGCCCCCCAAAGAAAGTCTGCTATTATTTTTTTCCTTGGTCACTACATACCATATATCACATCATATTATAACCCTTTTTTCAAATCACAATGTACCTTCTCGGTAAGCCTGCACGTTTTATGTTTTATTTTAGGTTATCCCAAAGGAATGGAATGGCTAATGTGATGTGAAACTTTCACAAAAAAAGAACACCTTGGACTCCCTTGTCCGTATGGCCCGCCAATCCACGACAACCCAAGGAAGGAATTCTTTCTTCAATTATTAAAACCCAACCCCCACCCTTTCTCTCTGAGAACTTACATGATGATATGCAGATCCGAATGCCACTCCTCATCATTGAGTATTTGTCCAAGTTTTAATAAAAGAGACCCACACTTTGACATCATCAAGCAAAATGACAATACATTTACAAAACAAAAAAAGGAATAATGACCAACCCAAGTCAGTCAAACAACTCATACCTGAAAAAGAATAAGCACTTTTAAACCTTGTTTTTTCATCTCCCTAAGCATCATGTCAAGAACTTGTAGCTTGCCACTTGCTTTTATTTCAACATCCAAATACCCAACCTCTTGAAGGCCTTTAGTTAGCAAGCTTCGGAGGGATGGATCCACGAGATAGGGATGATCACAGCACTGTCAAGAAATATGAATCAAGCACCATTGAAGAAAATGACCATATATATGAAGAGAGCTACTTTTTCGACTAGACATTGCAAGCAATTATTCGATGACTCAGCTATCTGAAATGTAGACAACATCTCTTAACATCATCCATACACAAGCATAGAGAAGAACAATAACATACATAAATTGCAAACATCAGAAACCTCAAGCTTAGACTGACCAAAAAGAAGGTAGCGTACAAACAAGTAAATAGATTTCAATGATTGTGTAAATTATTGGAGCTTCGAATCATGTAGAAGTTTCAAAAATAACTAAAACAAATACAAATTTGTGAGTATAAACAAGAACATACAATCCCACAGCCTTACGGACAAAAAGATACTCATGGGATGATACGTGGGCATAACTTCAGTTTTCTCAACATATCTGTAGCCACTCCCTTACAAATTTCACATGTAATTGTACGTAGAACTGGATATAAGTTAGTAGCATAATCTTGGACACCAAACTACAATATTAAAATGCAACCGTGTGATTAACGCAACAAGTTCAATAAAGCCAACCTTCCGGGCAGAAATAAGAATATTACGGAGAACCCCAACAGAGTCGTGCTTTGGAAATGAGCGAAGTGCGATGGAATTCGTGAGTAGGATAGCACAATACTGCTCAAGCTGCACATTAGACAACTGCGCAGGTACCCAATACTCTACAAATCTAGAAGAGTCTAACTTGCGTTCATATGCAATATAACTCGACAACCTCTCCCTCAATTTGCCGATATTGTCACTGGAACTGGTGATCAAAGCATCACTGTTATACAAATCACACTGGAAATCAAGCAGGGACAGCAATTTAAGGTATTCATCTTTGCTATCCTGCAAAACCAGAAGCATTGTCTGAACAAAAGAATAAATGCAGACATACGTGGTAATATACATGAGATAATTGAGAAGAAACAAACCTTTAGTTGAGCATTGACAAGAAGAAGTCTCCTATCAGTATGTAGCATCTTAATATGTTCAAAACAAGAAATTGTAGAGCGTTGGGACTCATCAACTATTATTGCTTCCCACTGTATGCATTTTAATATATTGACATCCTGCGTAGCAAATCAGAGATCAACAACACATGATGCAAAGTTAAATGGACCAAGCAGGCTGCAAAGTCATACCATTATAATAACTTCTGGCGAGGTTATAAGTACTTGAAACAATGGGCAACTGCCCTCTTCACAAAACTCCAGTGTCCTAATACTTTTCCGAATATCTTTGTTTCCACTGTAAACCACAACATCGAGAGATGGTGCCAAACGAAAGAACTCATTATCCCAGGAATTTAGTGACAAAAAAGGGGAGATGATGAGAAATGGTCGATGGACATCAGGCTGCAAAGATAAAATAAATGTGATCGCCTTGACGACATGTTCCTGCAAAAATGGAATCATCAGCTTCAGTGTATATAAAAGTTTTGATGCATTCAAAGATAGTTACTAATATATGCTAGGAGCCAAACTAGCAACTGATGTATAATCTTTCACATAAATAAAGTGTATTCAGGAACAGGGGAGATAGAGAAAGAGAGAGAGAGAGAGAGAGAGAGAGAGAGAGATGCATGCACTATAACTTCTTATCAAAAACACAATCAAAAGGAAAATTTATAGCAAAGATGTCACTAACAACATTCTACTGGACATAAATTACACATCCTATGTAGATGTATATATAACATATGACATTATTTTCTATTCTTTTTTCTTTTTTTGGTGGGGTGGAGAGGGTGAAAACGCAGATAATATATGTTAATATACTAGCAACCTAAAAATTATGACCTCATTCATTACATCATGTATTGAATTATCTCTATCATGTGTTCCATGAGATTGGGTGCCTACTGGATCATATAAGTCTTAAGAAATCTAGATTATCTGACCAAAATATCATTCACTAAGAAAGATAAAACTTACAGAAATATCAATTAAGCTCCTAAATCCAGAATCATTGATTAAGCTAACCTGGTCATCAATAACAACGGCATTCCTGGCTTTGTGCCAAAATTCACGTAGTTTGTTAACATAATCCAGATGAGTACTATCAAATCCAGGCAAATCCCCAGGTCTCAGCAGTGACAATTCATGCAACGAACCCTTTTCTCTCTCTGGTAGCTGCATTTAGTTAATTATAACAAACAAGGGATGTTAAAGACATGGAAAGCAAAATAAAACAAATATAAATGTTGCATGAATAATGACAAAGAAACAACCAGCAAAGAACATTAAAGGGATAATCAATTAATGAGTAGCCTAGATCAAATTATTTCACTCATTGGATTTCACTAGACAGTATACAGCTCCATTAAGTGTGCTTAGGTGAATGTAGGCGTTGGTGATTCCCAGTTTAAAATTTCCTCTATTTATATTGGATCAAAACTAGGCTTATTGAGCCAAAGGTACCTGACTATTAACAACACTTCTTGACACGGGTCCCAGATGCAGGCTACATCTCCACCATATTAGCAAGTGAATCACGTTTCAGTTACTGAACTTTTTTATGTGGTAGCTGAAGCATGGTTTAGTACGTCAAAGTTCCAAATCCAACAATTTCCTCATTATGAATCCTAATCCAATTACTAAAAAGAGAATAGATCTGGTTTAGATGCTCCTTTATACTCTAGTAAATCAGAATGGGACTTGAGAGAACCTGAGTATGTTGGTCAGTTATTTACTCCATTGTTCTCAACGAAAATCAAATTTCAATTGAGTAACTTCTACTAGGAGAAGTTGAATACTTCAATAGGATAATAGGCACATAATGAGACAGTTTTCTCTCACTATTTCTTCTGTCATTCTGTTGCTATTTTCATAATATGCAACAATTTGAAACCAAAAACATATCTATGTCCATAATAGAGATAATAACATCTTTAAGGAGGCCAAGGAACACCCCCCCCCCCACCCAAACCAAATCTTAAACCCTTTTTAAGTCAGCTCCTTTCAAAAAGTTCCAGCAACAATAGTTCTTCAAATTCACCCATCTGCATCTCTTTATAACCAAGTCCTTTCAAACCCCAACCGTTCCATAAACCTAAATCCTTTCCCATGGTTGATAACCCAATAACCCAGACTTTTCCTGGGTAGCCAACAGTAAAACCATAGAAGTGTTTCCGAATCTGCTCTACATTACTTATGACTCTGTACATCCTGAATACAGGGACACAGTAAAGATTAAACTAATGACTCAAGCAAGTTAGATAAAGAGAAGATGTGGGTTTCGAGAGAGGTGGTGTCGTTGGATTGAGTTTTGTATCTCTACGGTTAAGTCTTCCGTGATGGTGAATGACTCTCCTCAAGGCTTCTTTGGGAGTTCTCGAGATTTGAGTCAGGTTGATCCTCTTTCACCCATTCTGTTTGTGATAGTTATGGAGGCTTTTAGCAGGATGATGAATGAGGCAGTTGGAAGTGGTGCTATAAGGGGTTTTGAGGTTGGGGGAGGTGGAAGGAATGAGGTATACATTTCACATTTACTCTTTGCTAATGATACGCTGATTTTTTGTGAGGATGCAGAGAATCAAGTGCGGAACCTGAGATGTCTACTTTTGTGCTTCGAGGCGGTGTCTGGTCTCAGGATTAACCTTGGCAAATCTGAGGTTATTCCTATTGGCAGAGTGGTAGATGTGCAGGGGTTGGCGGGTATTTTGGGTTGTAGGGTGTCGCCGCTCCCGATGACCTACCTGGGGCTTCCTCTTGGAGCTAAGTATAAATGTGTAAGCATCTGAGATGGCATAGTTGAAAGATTCAAAAGAAGGCTGCTAGGTTGGAAGCACATTTATCTTTCAAAAGGGGGCAGTTGACGTTGATTAGATCCACTCTTTCTAGCCTTCCTACATATTTTATGTCTCTCTATCCTATTCCATTGTCGGTGGCTAATAGGTTGGAGAAGCTTCAAAGGAATTTTTTGTGGGGCAGTGGTGGCGATGAGCATAGGTTTCATCTTGTTAGGTGGGCTAGAGTTTGCTCCCCTATTCGTGCAGGTGGGTTGGGGCTTAGAAGGCTGCCCCTATTCAATAAAGCTCTTCTTGGAAAATGGCTTTGGCGATTCAATTATGAAAGAGACAGCTTGTGGAAGACAGTCATCATAGCGAAGTATGGGTGCGCAGCGGGTGGTTGGAGCACTATGGTAGTTCAGGGGTCTTATGGGGTGAGTTTGTGGAAAAACATTAGCAAAGGGTGGAATTTTTTTTCAAGAGCACACCAAGTTCGAGGTTGGGACCGGTTCTAAAATTCGGTTCTGACATGACAAGTGGTGTGGGGATAGTCCATTGAGTGAGAAGTTTCCTCAATTATTTTCTAATGCTCGAGGGAAGGACGCTTGGGTGGCTGATTGCATGGCGCTTGGTTCTGGTCTGGTTGTGTGGGATGTCCACTTTGATAGGTTGTTTCACGATTGGGAGTTGGAAGTTTTCTCGGAGTTTTTGTATTTGCTTTATTCGCAGTGTTGGAGGAGAGAGGGAGAGGATAAGCTGTTGTGGAGGGATTCTAAGAGCGGTGTTTTCTCTGTGAAATCGATGTATGCTTTGCTTTTGGAGAGCTCCCATAGGGATTTTTCGTGGCGTCTTTGCTGGAGTAACTGGGTTCCCCCTAGAGTAGCTTTCTTTGTTTGGGAGGCCACTCTTAGGAAAATTTTAACCATCGACAACTTGAGAAGGAAGGGTGTTTGTGTGACTGAATGGTGCTACTTATGTAAAAGCGATAGTGAAACAGTTGATCATCTCCTTATCCACTGCTCCGTGGCTAGAGGATTATGGGGGCATGTGTTGAGCATCCTTAACTATGATTGGGTTATGCCTAGGAGAGTGGTGGATGTTCTACGGTGTTGGATGAGGAAGTTTGGGGATCCAACTGCGTTGCCCATTTGGAAGATGATTCCAGCTTGTATTTGGTGGTGTTTATGGAGGGAGAGGAATGGGAGGTGTTTCGAAGACAGGGTTGTGTCTGTGACTAGTATGGGGGGTTTTGTGTTGCATTCTCTTTTCCTGTGGGCTAATTCGGTTTTAGGTTGTCCGTTTGTAGATTTTCCGGATTTTATTAGTTTTCTAGCGTGTTTGCTTTCGCTTTCATCAGTATAGCCTCTTGTACTGTGTTTTTTCTTCTTCTTCAATAAGATTGACTTACTTACAAGAAGCATTTGTCAACTCATGTCCACGATATGTGACTCAAGCAAGTTAGATAAAGAGAAACCCCAAAAATATTACAAGAAGCATTTGTCAACTCATGTCCACGATATGTAATGGATTCCATCTAATAAACATATGAGCCATCAATAGAAGTGTTAATTTGTAAGCATACCGAACTCTTCGAGTGCATCAGTCTTAGAGATAAAATGTGATACATATAGAAAAATCAGGACAATAGACTCACCAAAGAAAGCTAGACTAAAAGACATCTGCCTCATTCACTTGGTGACTTTAAAGAAGCATTTTGATCGATCACTCCCTAAACAGTTTATCCCTTTAATCCCTCCCAGTTTTTTTCTTGCTTAGCAAATATAAAGAGAAAATTACATTTTGCACCCTCTAATTACCAGTCATTTTGCAATTTACACCCCAAACTAACGTGGGGTGCAATGTGTTGAGTTTAGTAGTTTGAGGTGCAAATTGTAAAATTAACAATAGGTTAAGGGTCCAAACTGCAGTTTTCCTAATATTAAAAGTCATCAAAGAACGTGGGAAGAAGTTTAAAAATCTATCAGTAATTTAGGGTACAATGTGTTGAGTTTGGTAGTTTGGGCCTTGGGGTACAAAATGAAATATGAGCAGTAGTTAGAGGGTCAAAAATTTAGTTTCCCAAATATAAAAATCATCAAAGAATAACAAGGGAGTCAAAAATATAGTTCAAAAGTGTTTACGCTTATACTATGAATTGAAGTGTGTAGATTCAAAACAAAAAACACAGCCAAGAAATTTTACTATAGCCAATCACTACACGTCCAATGAAGAATCATTCTTCAAAACAAAAACATAGGAATGTTTGGAAGCTCAACTCTTTCAAAAGTCCTATTTCCATCACACAACCATCGCCGTTAACCCAATAGCATCGTATATGTACAACACCAAATAACACAAATGTCACGACCCGGTGTCCTTAGCAAGTAGGCAATGAAGCAATACGTGCTGCACCCTCCCTTCCACTGATTCTTTGCATGCATATACAACAGTAGGTGCACTACTTCCCCACACAGTACTCCAAAAAAGGCTATGCCTCAAGTACTAGGATTCCCATGCACGGCCGTTCTTGCTATTCCAATATAGGAAACCCAATGTGTCTCTACCCTTTACCAGCAGCTATTAGAAATGTTCTGGAATATAGATTTGAAGGACTGGTCTACACATCGCATGTCTTGCCACAAATGAGCTCAT
The DNA here is from genome assembly GCA_963930655.1 of Myrica gale. Classification (NCBI taxonomy): domain Eukaryota; kingdom Viridiplantae; phylum Streptophyta; class Magnoliopsida; order Fagales; family Myricaceae; genus Myrica; species Myrica gale. The sequence continues at coordinate 12,205,724 of OZ005618.1, forward strand.
CCATTGTCACTAGTTTGTGTCACAAATCAAAGAATAACCTAATACCCTTACATAAACACACAACATTAGCAACATATGTCTCCCAAAGAATACTAGCAGTAGACACCAGAAATGGACATATTTATGCAGATAAGCATCATTTTGATGAAATACTAAAGAGATCCCATAAAATAAAACATCAACACACAAAATAAATAATTCATCAGTAATCTTGTCTCTGGTGGCACCTTATCTCCACCAGAAGTTAACTTTGCCTTCTTGCGCCGATTTTCATAATCTCTTATTAGGCCCTGACCTTCGGGTGAAATTAAAAATGGAGCATTTTCCAATTCCCATGTAGCATGCTCATAGCTTAGACCACGCCATTTCACAAGCCATTCATAATGCACATCTGGATAATCAGCAGCAGGCCCCTCGTAATATTTATCACATTGTCTGAGAGATGGTAACAATCGTTTTCGTAGCAAGCGACGTGGCAGTGTCCATTCTGTCATCCACCTCATGACCTGAAGAACAAACAGCCAGTCACAAAGGGGAAGACCTATTATACAGATTAAACAATTATTTGTTCTGTTTCCTCTCAGCAAAATCACTTTGTTTCTATAAGTTTGAGGAGAATAAGATGAATTTGAAAAAATATAGAAGCCCCCGAGGGCATTGCACAAGTACAGTGGCACACAAGTATCTCTATCTGTAATGGCAAATGATTGTCCACAAGACAAAGAACCTAAAAGAACAAAAGAAAAGAGAGCAATGTAAAAGGAAATGTACAACGTAATAATTGATTCCAAAAACATCTATTGAATTCCTAAACAAGTACCCCTAGGGGTTTGGTCTAGTGGTAGGCAACGGCTTGGGTTCTCGCATGTCCCAAATTCGAGCCCCAACACCGCTATTATCGCCCCTGACTTATCTGGGGTGCGTTGGGTGGTGTCCTGACACTTGTCCCCAGGTTGGCTTGTAGGGTCGGGTACACGAAGTGGCCTGAATTTAGAAGCTCGTAGGTTATCAAAAAAAAATTCCTAAACAAGTGGAACACAATTAGGGTATGTTTGCATTTAGGAATTTTAGAAACTTTTGGAATCTTGTGAGAACTGAGATAGATTAGAGTTATAAGGGTTTTGTGAAAAAGTAGTGAAAATTTTGAAGCATGTTTGAGAGATGTTGGAAAATTTTGGAGTATGATGGGAGTTGGAGAAAAAGTGAAGAAGAGAGATGATTTGAGTAAATTTTTTATGTTTGTTGTGATGGAAAGAGATGATTTGATGCGGGGAGAGATTATTTTAAAGTTTTTTATTGTTTTTTTTATTTCAGAATTACAATAAAAAGAGAGAGAATTATTGTGGGCCCCTTATTTGGAGTGAAAACCAAAAAAGTAAAAACATTTGAGACAAACAATCATGTTTGCATCTAAAACTTCTTAAAACCTCAAAAATTACTACAAAATCTGGCTTTGCAAATATGCCCTAATTCTAGCAACACTATATTGAAGACGAGGAACCTGGGTTTTTTGGCCAAATTTCACAATAAGACATGGAGCTTCATGAAGCACTTGACTTTCCGGCAACCAAAGATTATGAGCATGAGCAAGACCTTTGTATTTGACAAAAACCTGCTTCTGCTTCAGCAAACCTACAATGAAGCACCATACGACAATACATATAAAATCTGAAATCCTAATCATCTCTTAAAAGGGTAGGGACGCGGCACAATTAAAACTCTATTCAAATGATTTTTGAAACTATTGACAACATAGTGAAACACTTGTCAACGTTAAATTGGAAAAAAGCTTGAGTTATAGAAATGTATGCCCATACCATCACCATCCAACACCTCCACTTCTCTTTCATCCCAGATCGACTCTAATCCCTCTGATACTGAATGTACACCTAATTCCATCTTCTTTCTAATACACGCGAGGCAGTGCCAAACTCCGAGGGGAACATCCTCCAAAGAAGGATTTAGGCAAGAAAGATGGTAAGCTTTTCTGCACCCTCTTCCATCACAGCACCTGAAAACGAAGGTCAACAGTAAAGACAACAAAACATAAAAGAAACAAGGAAGATGAGCAACAAATTAAAAATGTTGCCTTTGGCATGGGACACAAAAGCCAACTAACAAAGGATCCACACCAAAATAATATATAAAACCCAGAAGAAAAGGCTACCCACAAGAGCTTCCCACCAATCTGGCAGACGAGGCATGTATTTTGCTCAGTTTCTGATCGAAGATCTACCAAAGACTCTTTTTGCTGCAAGAAGTTGTTGCTCTTTCCAGTATAACCAGCAGCGGCAGTAGCTCCAAGTCTCCCTCTATCCTAATGCAACACATTTAGAGAAACGAAATCCATTATATCAAATCAATGCCTCGTCTAGATGTATGGAGAAACCTATCCACAAAGTTCTTAAGTAAACTGACATGGCACAGCCCACCTATTTGACAGGCATAAATAATTCAGAAAGATCCAAAAATGACAAAAGATAACTCTCTTAGTAAACCTATTACCTAGGGCTCTACTTAATGCAGAAAAAATTTCAAAAGACAAAAGGAATCTTCTGTAGATTAGCCAATCTCACATTTGAAGAAACATAAATCCAAAAAATCAGGTTTGGAGTTATGTTTGTTAGCCAATTAAACAATATAATCCCATTTTCATTCTTTTTCCCCCACAATAAGGAGAAATGGCCCACCTTGGTGTCAGATGACTCGTGGTTTAACTTCATGTTGCAAGAGTATAACTGGTTCTTTGCTGAATCATCATCTACTCTGAAAAATATATATGAGTTATTTAGAAAAGCCAAAACAAACCTGGAGAGGGGGGAGGGGGTGAATTTGGAACGGACCGATGGGTTCCACCATATGTGTCAGACAACAGAAGAGCCGACTCAAAAATAACAGATACTTCTAAGTGATTGCTGCAACTCCGTCCATACTTTTTACTAGCTTAAAACGTAAAATAGATGCCTTATAATAACCCATATGTTTTGCACGCATGTATATACACATACCTACTTTCACATAAAACATATAGCATAGGTGCATACATACATATATACACAAAGAGCAAAACACAGACAGAGAGAAGAGAGGGAGGGAGGAGAGAAGTTTTTTTCCTAAGGGGGGAGTGGGGGGCTGTGGGGGAGGAAGATAGGGAGTTATTCCAAGTGACAGCATAATAGGCTGGACAATACTGAGCAAATGCTTGCTAATTGACTAGAGCAAAGCTGAAGCAAAATATTTAAGAGCAAGAGTACAATTACATGACTGTATACGTCAACTAAAATCACCCAAACTGCAACAATTGAATAGTACCCTTCCAATTGTACACAGTAAAACTGAACAGTTCTTGTAATGGGTAGAAGACAGCAAGTGTCGAAACAACTTCCACCATTTTAGTTCCAACATCAGAGGAACAATAGCAAGGGAGATAATTCTGAATCCAGACCTCTTCATTGTTGAAATAGCAAGCATTTATAGAATATAGACCCGGTAGTTCCCATTGTAAACTCTTAAAGCAAACTACTACCCACACGCAAGATATATAAAGTTTGAGCAAATAAGCACCTTTGCCTCTTAAAAGAAGAGCCACATGTCTCAACAAGATTGTTTATTTCAAACCCAGATGAAGATGAAGTGACAGCATCAGCAATTGGAGTACAGATATCATTAGATGCAACTTTGGCAGACGCATCAGAATCTATGTCCACTGATTTTCGTTTTCCATTTAAAGGCGTGACTTCCTGACACCTTTCCGAGTCTCTGTCAAGCGTCTTGTTAACCATGGGATCTATCAAGTCTGACATTTGGACTGTTTCCTTTGTGGGGCAATCCACCTTTGCCGTTTGAGGACCATCACTCGTGTCTTTTTCCATTGCATCATAGGATGATTGAGCCTCAGCATTATTAGAAACTTCCACGCCGTGCCCATCTAAAGAATCACAACTTTCATTCGCAGAAATATGCCTCTGGGTTGGGTGACAAAATTCCACCCGTGTATTATCTTCTACTATTTCCTTCGAAAATTTGTGTACACTTGAATCTTTTATCACCAAAGCTCTATCGATAGCTCTCCCAACAGATCCTTCCATCAGTTTCTCCTCCCTCCTTTCACTGCAGTCATCAGCCTCATCAACTTCAACTCCACGGTGGTAGCTACCTCCCTGGGAGGACTTATCCAGTCTGTTCCAGTCATGAGGAGCTACAATTCAAGAAGAAAGGAACAAGAATGAGGGGTTACTCCGCTGGCTTTTTGTTGTGACAATACAGTCATCCAAAAGAAACAGAACAGAAGTTACAATTATAGAACAACTGCTCTATAATAAGAAAACAGGAATTACACCAACCATATTAATATAACTGCACAATCAAGCTACTTAGCTCTATAACCTTATAAAATTGTTGTTCTGCAGGGGATACGTTTACTTCCAAGAAAGAGCGTGACTTTAGAAGACTGAGTGAGCAAAGAGAAGATTGAAGAAGAGGGGGAAAAGAAAATCTAGTTACCTGCTGCAACAACCTTCTTTGGTTGGGTTTTGAACAAAGCCCTATAAGCACGAGCATCCATTCGCTTTTTTTTTACAGGTGCAGATTCCACACCCTCTCTTTCACTTCTTCCTACATTAGTTTCCAGTATCAACATTTTCACACTCCTCTCCTTTTTTCCCTTTTTCTGCTCTGTATCTGTTGAGCTTAAGCTTCTATCAGATATCTTGGAACCAGAAGAACTTGACGAGGAGAGCTTCTTACACCTCTCAGACCTCCTAAAAGGACTTGGCATCCCCTTCTTCTCAATTCTCTCAGATTTCCTATTGACTGAAGGGGAAGTTGGTGTTTGCTTATCAAGTCGCTCAGATTTCCGAGTACATGGAGGGCTTGGAATGATCTTTCTCTTCAATGATGTCTCTCTAGTAGACCTTCTTAGACCAGATGAATCTGATGTTGCAGAATATGATGTAGTTGATTCTTTGCCACTGCAATGCCTTCCTTTCGAATTGTTACTTTCATTATCATTAATTTTGCCACTAGATTGAGTATCATTTGGCATCGTATCAGCTGTAAATAGACAAAAAGTGAAATCATTTAAATGAAATGTGAGCATTAATGGCTAAAAAAATCCCAATGATTACACAAAAATTCGTTATCAGTCATAGCTCAAAAATGCTGCACATACGAGTGCCACAGCATGAATGTGAATTTCCCTTAATGATGAATAAGCATCAAACACACCTTCCAATGGTTGCTACGACTACCATTTAAATGTTACCAAAGGAAGTCAGTTCCAACATCTTATTATATTTTTGGGATTGTAAAAATTCTATTAAATGAAAGATCTCCATGTATCGGGTAACAGCTATTCCAGCACCAACGAACATGCCTAAGGGTGGGTTTGTTTTGTAAAATTTTAGTGTTGTTAAAATTTTAGGTATTGGGTTTAGTGAAAAAGTGAAGAGAGGTAATTTTTTATATTGTTTGTAGTGAAAAGTTATGATTTGATGGGGGAGAGAGAGATTATATTGTAATAGTTTATTGTGTTAAAATTTTAGAGGGTAAAATTTTATAACACAAACACACCCTAAGATGGTTAGTGACAAGTCAATTGCCCTGATACCTCTCCTCACCATTGCTTCACCCAGAACCATGGAGAAAACAAGAGAAATTTTTTTTTTGATAAGTAAGAAGTTTTATTAACGAAAAAGAGAGACATCAGTACAAAGATTGTACTGACAAATTACAACATACAAACAAAAAAGCTAAAGAAGTCCTGAAAATCAAGAAAAGGGCCCCTCAACAACGCATTAGCCCAAAGAAACAAACTAAACATGAAGTCCCCCTGCAACCGGACAATGGACAACGCAGAATCCTCGAAACACAGCCTATTCCTCTCCTTCCAAAGGCTCCACCATATACACGGAGGAATCATCCTCCAAATAGCTTTAGCGAAAGGATCCTTAAGCTTTCTCCCCCAACAAATCAAAACATCCCCAACCCGCTCCGGCATGACCCAATGAAGATTGAGCAAGTAGAAAACATGCTGCCACAGACCTCTCGCAACCGGACAATGGAGTAAAACATGGTTAATCGACTCGCCATCCCTCTTACATAAGTAACACCAATCGAGCACATAAAGCCCACGACGCCTCAAGTTGTCAGAAGTCAAAATTCTACCATGCGTGGCCTCCCCTACAAAGGAGACTCTGGAGGGAACTTTAGAATCCCAGATTAGACGCCAAGGGAAGGACGCAGCTCTACCGCCATCAAGCAAAGCATAGAAAGATTTGACAGAAAAACTCCCATCCTTGCTACCCACCCAACATAATTTGTCCTCATCTCCTCGATGCAACTGAGACGCATAAAGGGTAGAGAAAAAAGACGAAAATTCTTCCAACTCCCAATCATTTGCATGGCGTAAGAACTGAACATTCCAACCAACCGTGTTCCCAACAGAATCCATGCAATCCACCACCATTCTATCCGGATCCAAAGAAAGGGAGAACACTGTAGGAAAAGAGCACCTTAACGGACGATCCCCACACCACAGATCATGCCAAAACCTCGTCCTTTGCCCATTCCCCACCGCCATCCGAGTGTGCAGTCTGAAAGTCTCCCAACCCTTACTAATATGCTTCCAGAGAGTAACCCCATAAGACCCATGTGGAGGTAAAGAGCACCACTCCCCCACAATGGCCCCGTACTTCTCCATAATAACATTCCGCCACATACTGTCGCTCTCAGTTGCAAACCTCCATAACCATTTACCCAACAAAGCTTTATTAAACGAAGAGAGACTTCTAATGCCCAAACCACCGCAAGCCATAGGGGAACAAACGACCTTCCAATTAAGAAGATGAAATTTGTGAACCTCACCATCACTACCCCACAAGAAATCTCTTTGCAGCTTCTCTATTCTAGCTGCAACCTTATGCGGGAGGTGAAAGAGAGAGAGAAAATACGTAGGAAGGCACGAAAGCGTAGACTTAATCAAAGTAACACGACCTCCCTTAGATAAGTACATTCTCTTCCACCCAGCCAACCGTCTCTCCATCCTTTCCAAGATCTCATCCCAAATATGAACACTCTTATAACGAGCTCCCACCGGAAGACCCAAATACGTCATAGGTAAATTAGAGACCCTGCACCCTAAAATGGAAGCCAACTCCGTCACATTACTGACTTGGCCAACTGGAATCACCTCTGACTTAGCTAAATTAACCTTCAAGCCAGAAACTGCCTCAAAACAAAGAAGCATGCATCGGAGACTGCGAAACTGATGTACATCAGCCCCACAGAAAATCAACGTATCATCAGCGAACAACAAATGGGAAACACAAACCCCTTCCCTATTCACCCCAGAGGCGCTGAAGCCCTGAAGGGCACCCACCGAAACCATCCGAGCCATCATACAAGACAATGCCTCCATAACAATGACAAACAACAAAGGAGATAATGGGTCCCCCTGCCTTAAACCACGAGAGCTACCGAAAAATCCCTCAGGAGAGCCGTTCACAAGAACTGAAAACATAACCGAAGAGATACAAAAGTAGATCCACTGGCACCACTTAGCTCCAAACCCACATCTCCTAAGAAGGTACATCAAAAAATCTCAATTCACATGATCGTAAGCTTTGTGGATGTCCAACTTGCACAACATGCCCGGTGCACCTAACCTCAACCGAGAGTCAATACACTCGTTCGCGATCAACACCGAATCCAGAATCTGCCTACGTCGAACAAAAGCGTTTTGAGACGGAGAGATAATGTGGTTCAGCACACCCTTCAACCTGTTAGCCAACACCTTGCAAGAATCTTATAAATACCGCCCACAAGACTGATAGGTCTAAAATCCTTCAACTCAACCGCGCCCGTTTTCTTAGGAATGAGGACAATAAAGGATGCATTCAAACAACGGACAAATCGGCCATGATTAGCAAATTCATTAAACATCAGCAACACATCCTTCTTTATGACATCCCAACAAGCCTGATAGAAAGCTAAAGTGAAACCATCAGGACCTGGAGCTTTATCCTTGTTTAGGTCGTGCACCACCCTGGCCACCTCAGCCTCCTCAAAGGGTTGCTCCAACGAAACCGCCTCATCCGCTGAGATAGAGTCAAACTCCAAACCATCCAGAGCAGGTCTCCACTGAAAAGGTTCAACATATAAAGATGAGTAAAACTGAACAATGTGATCCGAAATGTCACTCGGATCTTGCAGCAGCTCCCCATCTACCTCCAACAGGGAGATAGAATTAAACTTCCTGTTAGAGTTTGCCACTCTGTGAAAAAACTTGGTGCATCTATCCCCATCCTTTAGCCATAAAGCCCGAGATTTTTGTCTCCAACTCACTTCCTCCAAATCAATAATGTGCTCCAATTCCTGAATGACCAACAACCTTGGTTCCACCCCCTCATTAATAAGGAGGCCGCCTTCATCCAACACATCCAAAGAAGCCAGCTCACTCATAACAGAGACTTACGCACACTAATGTTACCAAAATCGTCTTTATTACAAGCAATAAGATCGCGTTTCAGCGCCTTAAGCTTGCAATCCAACACAAAACTAGGGGTACCCGACGCCGCATAGCTCCCCCACCACTCCCTGACCTTCTCCACAAACCCTTCCACCTTAAGCCACATATTTTCAAAACGAAAAGGCTTCTTACCCCCCCCCAAAAGACCCATCCTCCAACAAAATAGGGAAGTGATCAGAATACATACGAGTCAGTCTCCTTTGAATGATATTCGGATACATAGCCTCCCAATCCGAACTAAAGAGAAGACGATCAATCCGCGACCAAGTTTGAGAAGATCGGTTATCTGACCAAGTATATAAACCACCCACCAGCGGCAAATCCACCAACCCCAACTCGGAAATGAAATACGAGAAATCCTCCATCCCTCTACTACCCACACCCAAAGTCGACCGTTCACTAGGGAACCTAGTAACATTGAAATCTCCCCAATGCACCACGGAGCCCCCCACCAAGAAGAAACACCCGCTAACTCATCCCATAGGATCCGCCTCCCAACATCGTCATGAGGGCCATAAACTCCTGAGAACACCCATTGAGCCCCACCTTCAATATTCTGGAACACAACCGACAACGAACAACTCCCCAAACAAACCTCAACCGACTCAAGCACCCGGGAATCCCATAAGATTAAAATACCACCCGACGTACCATCCGCTGGTAAACAAGCCCACCGCACATGAGGACCGCCCCACAAACTGCGCACAACAGCCCCCGCAACCACCTCCAATTTGGTTCCCTGAAGACAAACTAAAACTGGTTTCCACCCCCTTATTAAATTTCTAATCCTGCTACATTTGCCTCTATGATTGAGACCCCTCACATTCCAACTGATAAACCTTGGCTTCATTAACAGTTTATCAGAGCCCTCCCACCATTCCTACAGCGACGAGACGATCTATCCCCACCGTCATAATTGATACTAGACTTTAGGCCTTTGAGTTCCCTCAACATCTTACCGGCTGACTTATGAGATTTGGTGTTACCCACTGAAATCCGATCTTTCTCCAAAGCAGCAAACAAAGCCATCAACTGACGTTCAAACCCCTCACAAGACACCCCCACCATGTGACGGAACGAAGAGACCATACGCAACACCCACCTAGAGGGGTCTCCCTGCTCAGGAATAGGATATCTAACCTGCAACGGATTCCAAATAGGAACTCCACGGCCACTACCCGCCCTTGCCACCTCCTCACCTTCCCCACGCACCCTAAGAACCATATCTTCCACCAACGACATAGCAGAAACACCCCGGTCAGAATAACCCCCGTCCTCCTCATACCCGGGAACACTGATCTGTCCTCCACCACCCATCGAAACACATTCAACAAGTTCGTCGGAACTCCCATCCACCCCCATTCCCCAATCAACATTATCAGCACCCATGAAATGATCCAAAGACACATTCTCCAAATCAGAATTAATAATATTGGTTGAATTAAAAAGACCTGGACTCTGTGGCAAGGCAACCTGAGAGAAGACCTGCGGCAAGCACTCCCTCGAAGGCTGACCAACCAAGGGGGACAGCCCCTGCGAAACAGCCAACTCCCGATCCGACGAGATATCCATAGGCGGTCGTAGGAGAAACAGATCTGGAACCGGCGGTAAGCATTCCCTCGAAGGCTGACCAACCAAGGAGAACAGCTCCTGCGCGTCAGCCAAGCACTCCCGACCCTTCGAGACATCCAGCACTGGCGAGTGCTCAGGCGATCGTACGAGGGCCAGATCTGGCGGCGACTCCAACGACGATGACCCCGAAAACCCCTCGAAGCACCTCGGAACGGAAGCCTCCTTCGCCGGCACGGAGGACACCACCGGGACTGGAGACGTCGGCGAAGGGAACTGAACCGCAGCCGTCGACACCTTCGTCGGCGACTGAGCAGCGAGCGGCGACGTCTGCAACGGCACCTGAGGCGCGGGCTGGGGGGGCCGACTGACTAGAGCCTCCAAGAGAGGAGCCGACTGACGAGGGCCTTCGCCCACTGTAATGAAATTCGGCCCATCGCTTGGCCCACAACCGTTCACCCGATCCAGCCCACCTACAACAGAAGACAACCCACCACCATGGGCCATATCCAGCCCACCTTCAGCTGTATTCGGCCCATTGCCTCCATCAGCACTCTTCCCACCGTGAAAGGCCCGAACTACCTTTTTTTGGGCTTTTAGCTGGAAGCCACAAACCCAACAATGCATGGCCTTCACAGCTGTACATTCGGCGTTGCAATTTTGTAAGAGAAGGGCAATCTTGTCCACCTCCCTCCTTAGCCTCTCGACGTGATGCCACAGGTCAGCTGCAATAAATGCAGCTGGAAGCCTACCTGACAACGCATGCGATTCTTTTTCGACAGATCCGCAAATAGGCTCTTTGCCGGCTGATTCGCATGGTATCGAGGTACCAACGTGCGACTGATTAGCAGCCTCATTAAATGACCTCCGCTCCACCTTTTTTCCTTTACCTATTGGATAATGCAAAGGTAGTTTGACTCGTGGATTAACGTACGCGGCCTCCCCCATAGACTCCAAACAAGGCTTATCGTATACCTCCGGGCCAGCCACACCTCCGGCATTGGCATACATATTCGCAGCCCCCTCACTATCTCCGAGCGACAACGAAGGAGAGATCACGACCTTGGCGAATGAAAAATCTGGACGAACAACCGAGGAACCCAGAGGTTTCGCCGCTTTACTCTCAGAACGCAAAAACTCTACGGCCTCACAGAAAACACGAGACAGCAGCTGCCACCCAGCACCGTTTCTGCCCTCTGGCACCATCACCACCCCTACCTTTCTGCCCCCTCCATACTCTACGACAGCAACGTACCGACCTCCCTTATTGGAACATCTTTGAGCCAGAAAACTATGTCGGGACTCATTGAACTTTGAGGCAAAATCAACAGCAGGAGAGGCTTCCATCAACTTGTCGAGCATGTTAACCATCCACACCACCCCGAACTTCCCCATACGGATCGAGGTTGCAAAGTTATGGCTCCATTCTGCAAACTGAACATCACCCTTCCCTCCGATCGTCACTTGAAATTCCTTAGACTCGACTCGAAAAGATCTAATAAAAGACGACATCACAAATGTTTAAAAGACGACTTCTCGTTCTCTTCTCAAATGTTTATTGTTTTCAAAGCCATGCACATTGTTTGTTCAACCTCTCCCACTCCTTTCCCATCGAGCGGATAGTTAAGGTAGAGGTATGGGGAAAGAAGAAGGAAAAAAAATAAACAAGAGAAATAATCTGCTACATGCATCTCCAAGACAAAGGTCCACGTGAAAGCTTACTAACCACAACATTCATAGCCAGATCTACCCATCTCTATAAGGAGGAACAAGATCCCAATCCCCTATCTACACCTTGAAGGATGGCAGATGATTATCCATTAGTATATTAACTTCTCAGCCAGAGAAATTTGCATTCTAATATATTTAACAAAACTAAACAAAACAGGAAAATACCAAAACAAGGAGACAATACATGCTTATGTTGCAATCACTTTTTCTTCCACATAACTCAAGCGTGCTTCAGGATATAAACAGTGGAATATTTGACTTCATCCCCATCTGGGCCCAAACTGCAACAATACCAATCTTATACGCCATTGACTAATGTGTAAAATCAGATGCAAATTATTCTGTTCAAGATAAGATTTCTACACAACAAATCACTTCCAGCTTTTGGATACAAAAACAATAAGAAAATGTAGTACATGATTTCTGCAAAGCATGAAAACTTGTTTTAGTCACGAGAAGACCCACTTTGTAGCGTCAACCGTATGGGAGCACCTTCACTACTTGACCCTCGAAGGGAAGTTTGAAGTCATCGATTGCCACACGAACTAGGGTTGTTCAGTGCCACTGGAAAATTCCGGTGGCACCGGCCCCGACACTGGGAACCCGGGGGACCGGGAAACAGGTGTAGGTGCCGGTGTCGCATTTTGGGGGAAACCCGGGGGTATTCCCGGTTCCCGGGTTCCCCGGGGGACCGGGAACCGGGTTCCCCCCCCCACATACATGGCACGCGCCTCTCTCCCGTGGCTCTGTTTTCATACAAAAGCCTAAACCGACATTCTAGCTTAACAAAGAAGCTCTGCAAGCCACACTTTCGTCCATTCATATGGCAGCATGTCAAAGACTTCATTTACAGCGAATTTGGAGTGTCTTGTGCGATGACAAACCAATGTTGCGGGTTCGAAGACTTGCTGGGATAGGAGGAGAATATTTAGGGTTTTTCTTTTTGTTCTTTTTTTCGTTTTGGTACTTCTTAGAGGCTAAATTGAAGGGTCGGACTGAAGCTAATTTGGGGTGGAAATCAAGGTTTGTCCAGGTACTGCTACCATTTGCTCTGCTGGTATTGAAGTTTCCATACGCTGCTCTTGTATCTTGCAATTGCTGCTTTGTCCTTTGTTCCAGTTTTCATGTCATTGATTGTAGGAGATTGAGCCAATCATAATGTAAGACAAAACCTTATGAGTTGCTAGCTGCATCCAGTTTGGCACCCAAGAATGGATTCAAAATTCAAAGAACTCCATAGTGATTCTCTATTTATAGAAATTATGTATTCTCTAAAATTCAAAGAACAGCATCCTCGATCACGACAGTATCAGCCAATCAATCATTGTTGTACCTGAGGAGTTGCAGATATGAGCCTAAAGAGTAGCCCTCCCTTTCTTTCTGCAGGGTTGAACCCAATGGAGTGGTGGGGGAGGGTGGGGAGGAGAGGAGAGGAGAGGGTTGGGGAGGTAGAGGGCCATCGCTTTTTGTCAAGCCTATACTGTTGTTGAAATGAAAAAGGAGAAGAAAAAAATGTAGATGATGTATGCAGTTTAGAGTTGCACGTGTAATAAGGCAAAAAATGGACTCAATCACTATAATGATAAATTATACTTCCGGGGTAGGGTTGGGATATCGGCTGGCTGCCTAGTAGTTATTCAGATCTCACTCAAATACTTGGAGGAACTTGCACTGCTGTGTATACTTATTAGCCCCATAAATGATCAACAGGGAGGCAAATGTTTAGAGGGCTGATAGGAAAACTAGTTGACTTGTTTGATAACATATAAGATCCTGCACTAAACTACTGGCTATGTCCCTCTGCTAAAGCATCAGTTTAATAGTTCTGAAAGTACTGATATGGATTGAATCCAGGACTCTCATCGTGAATGACTGACAAGACTCGTTACATCTGAAGATATTACATGACTTGAGCAATTAACTATCCATTATCAAACTTTGCAAAGCATCTTTATATGTTCTGAAGTGAGAGAACCCCACATTCCCATATACCCCAGTGTTCAAGTTCCAAAAAGCTCAAATCTATGCAAATTTTGTGTGAGTTTTAACAAGTCGTGATTTGGCAAGGGTGCCCTCTTGCAGTCTGGTTTTTCTGAATCTTTTCAATTCGCAAGTATGTGACATCTGCAAAGTTTCTGTCACAAAAGACATACCTTACTTGCTATTCATGACTTTTTCTTTGCTGTCCGGGTTTTTGTTTTTCTCTTTGCGCTGCTGATTTTATGTGCTATCTTGTGTTCTTTTTAGGTAGCTACCAGAGGTAATGGTGCAACTACTGTTTCTGCAACAATGTTCTTTGTTTCTAAGGTGACCAAGCTTTCTCATCCTTTTCTGGTTTTCCTTCCGTTTATATATTATTCATAATTTTTCTAGTTCATTTCCTTTATGTACGGTTGCCAATATTTTGATGTAAACCCTCATCAGATTGGCATCTCTGTATTCGTTACAGGGGGTATTGGAGGAGTACATAGACACGGCGAGCACAGTAAGTTCACCTTACTGAATATGTAATGTTAGAAATAAGGCAGTGTGCATGATGGACAGTACTGATGCATGAGGCGGTGTTCATATATCTTTGTTTCAAGCAGTGTCTGACCAAATGCATGAGACTACTGAGGTCTCTTGATATCTCCACTGATACTACTGATGATTTGTGGATTGAGGAGACGAATTGCTAGACTAACTGGCTTGTTATAATGTCCAGATCATGTGCATCTCTGGGTCAAAACTATGCACATGGTTTTAAAACGTCTAAATAGTAGGCCGTAGGGAAACAAGAGCAATGACTTATCCCCGAGAAAGCTGCATATTGAAGTTCATGCGTCACATAAGTAGTGGTGCTTCTGTTATTCAGATTTTTGTTAACTCTTAAGGATGAATATTAATTAGCTAGAGGTGTCTTTGGCTGTACAGAACACTCTGTTTCCTAGATTAAACATTTAAGAGCCACATTTTTTTGTTGTGATTAAAAGCTTCGATCACTTGAATTTGGATTGTATTAGTTTGGAATTTGGATTGTATAATGTATTAGTTTGGATTGGATTATTGACTTTGGATTGGATTGTATTAGTTTGGATTGGATTGAGTTTATATTTTCTAAGTGCTTAATATGTTAAAAAAATGGTTCAATATGAATGTAGGATTACCGGAAACCGTCACCGCTAAAACCGCCACCGCTAAGAGCCGGTTTTTGCTCTTAACGGTGTAGGTGGCATTTTTCTAAAAACCGGCATATCCGGTGTAGGTGCCGGTTTTGGCCAAAACCGGCACCTACACCGGGGTTGAACAGCCCTAACACGAACATCCATGGAACACATCAATTCACAGGTTGGAGACAATAAAGTATAAGAATGAACAAACGATCTTGCTGATTATAAATATAATAAGTCCAAGAAGAAAATGTCGCTACATGGATATAACAAAACGGAAAAATCAGAAGACAGAAAAGGAAACAAGGCGTTTATCAGCAACACCATGTAGCCTACACAATATACAATAAAAAAGGATGGACAAGTAAGGTTGTGTTTGTGTTGTAAAATTTTAGTGTTGTTAAAATTTTAGGTATTGGGTTTAATGAAAAAGTGAAGAGAGAGGTAATTTTTTATAATTTTTTTGTAGTAAATAGTAATGATTTGATGGGAAGAGGGAGATTATATTGTAATATTTAATTATGTTAAAATTTTAGAAGGGGTAAAATTTTGGTGCACAAACGCACCCTAAAGCAAACAACACCAGCTAGTATGACAGTAAGAATAGAAGATAGAGATCCTAAAACTACTCCCTTCGGCCAAGAAAGGAAGATGTGCAGAGATTCCGTCTACGCCGAATTCAGATCGTAGGTAATATAACACGACTAGAGGAATATTCAACCTTGGCGAGTAATAAAAAAACACGTACAAAATTCAGTATTGCATATATCCTGCATGCCTAACTCCAACTTACAGCCTCCAACTCTTACATATATTGCATGAGATCTACATTAATCTGCATTTCCCATATTCTCTAGAAACAACACTTGCAAGGCTCAACACAGCCAGTATAAGAAATCCTTCAGCATTCCTGTGACATTGTTCATCCACTGGACCATCTATGTTAAAAGGACCAGCTCAGTCTTGTTAAGCCCTTTTTCTACTGATAGGTCACCTTAATGGAATTTCCTAGAAGCAGATTCCTAGTTTAAAATTCTTCAAAATTAAAAAGCACGTACTCAATCCAACATGTGTAGGAACCCCAAGGGCGATAGCTCAGTGGTTAGGAGGGGCATCCTCCTTGGGGCTCGACGTACCAAGTTCGAGTCTCAAAGGTGTGATGGATTTTCCTGCTGTTAGGCGAGTTCTTGACTTATCTGCTCTCTGGGTTATGGGGTAGGTCCAGTGGGACGTGGTTTGTACTTCAGGGTTGGGCCAAACGGGTCCGAGGTGATTTCCACGTTATAAAAAAAAAATCCAAGATGTGTAGGAAATCATTACCAATTCATGCGCAAAGATAGAAAGAGACTTGCTACTATTCTACTCCTACCAATTTCCCAAGAATCTAGCCATCCATGAAAGGAAATGAAGATGGCCACGCAAAACAGAGCTATGCACCGAGGCAATGGAGCCGAATGAGCATTGTCCCGCACACAAAAGGAAAAAATTAAGCATGCATCTTTAGTACGTAGTACAAAAGCTGAAATTATATCTCAATTTTACAATGTCACAGCTCTGAAACATAGAAACCCTAATCCACCCGACAAACAACGCCAGCGAACCAAATCACCATCAACTATTTACACACACATCCAAAACAATCCTGAAGATGTTCACCAAAACCATAATACACTAGCAAGAACAGCTGACACAGTTCCACCGCATAGCACAGAATAACTTAATCAATGCGAGAGAATCTAGCTAACCTGCTTGCAAATTTGAGTTTTCAACGAACTTCCAGAAACAAAGGATAAGAGGTTCTCTGGGAGACTGTTTCATTCATGTTTTTGAATGGAGACGCAGAGGGACGCCCGAAGTTTTTCCGAGAAAATGAGGAAAAGCGAAGGATATGTTTGAAGTGCGCTGGTTGGTAATTTGCATTCTCGCCGAGAGAGAAACAGGGGCTTTTCCAGGGTTCTCATAGGAGGAAATGATTTATGAGACTTTTGACCTTGAGTGAAATGACCAACTTGTGGGCCCTTGTGGCGGTGATACCGAAGCAGTTTTCAGTTTTCACGCTTCCCGCCGCAGGAGGCTTGATCCGTTTTCCTATTTCGCCCGATAAAAATAAATGCTCAATAATGATGCGTGCAAAAAGATATTTACCATTACGAAGAAACAGTTTTTAAATTAGGCTCTCCCTATATTAACACCTAAAATTGTTTTTGTGATAAATTATTTTTAGTTGATTTAAGAAATTTATTTTAAAGGGTAAATATTTTTTACTCTTTAATTTTCGGACTTTACCCTTTTAAATTATTATTTTTGTCACATTACACTCATCAACTACTAATTTAAGATATTTTACATCTTCTTTTGAAATTTTTTTACTAAGTCAACTCAAAATTGATTTTTTTTCCCTTTCTAAAATGACAATTTTACTCTTAACAAATGTCGGTAAAAAAAGTTGTGGGAATAAAATTGTCATTTCACGTGTCAGCAAATTAACAAAAAGTGATAATATTTAAAACTAATAATCAGTCAATCAAATATAACAAAAATAATAAATTTTCAGTGCAAAGTATAAAGATATTCTAAGTTGAAGGATATAAAATATATTTTTCCCTTATTCTAATTTTAAAAGCATTTTTTTTGTAATGAGGAGAAATTTTGTGCAGCAAGCCACCTAAGTGAACCCACCTAACATAAAATGAAATCTCACAAAGCTACCGCAGACTCATTCATGCAACTGTGATTCCCGCTTAAATAGGTTATGATATTCACTTAGTAAGAATCGAATTTATGACTTGTGCGTCTAACTCATTCAAGTAAGTACAAATAAGCCCCAACTACTAGGGCAAACCCACGATGGGTAATTCTGAAAGCATTTTTTTAAAACTTTATACTCGTAATATTTATCATACTTTGATTCCTAAAATTGATTCAATATGAAATACAAAATCAATAATAATTAATCTAATAATATATTACTAATACTTTATTAGAAAGAGTACCATAAAGTCATTTATCTCTCAATTGTTTTTTTACTAAAACCTCAAAAGCCATAAGAACACCAAAGATATGTCATAATACCAACCAGCTGTATCGATCAAACATAACTATTAGAAATCAACACAACAATTTTTTTTTTGGATGAAAATTGCATTTTATATATTGAAAAATAGAACAAGTACATCCACGAGAAAACCAAATAAAGAAAAGAAAAATGACAACAACCGCAACAGCAAAGAAAACGAAATAAATATCAGGGAGTAAAGTCACTTTGAGTCCTTAAAGTTGCACATAAATGTCAAAGAGGACCTCAAACAATCAATTTTGACACATTAAACTCACTAACTTTCCTAATTTATCAATTTGAGTCATCCGTCCAAATTAACTGAACAGTGGTCGCGTGCGTAGCAGGTGCCATTTTTAATTAAAAACTAACACATTTACCCTCATTCTCAAAACTACAACTTCAAATAACCTTCTTCCAACGTTCTCAAATTTGCCTTCCATCAAACACTGGGGCCAAGCTTTGAGATTTCCTTCATCCTTTTCAACGAGGAGGTATCGCAATCCTTGGCACCGAACTGAGATTTTCAAGTCATTCGCCACTCTTGACAGTCACAAGCAGGTTTTGGGGTTTCTCTTCCTTCTCTCATTTTTCTTCTTGTTGTTTTATAAAGACTTGAGTGTTTTGGATTTCAGCTATAATGATGCAGATCTATTACATAGAATGTCATTTATTATTAAATACTCAGTTAATATTAAGACTTAAATGTTTTGTTTCTTCGTTAAATACCCATTTATTATTAAGACTTAAGTGTTATGTGTCTTCGTTAAATACACATTTATTGTTAAATTGGTATTGTAGGGTAGTCTTAGTTTAGTAACTGTCTCAGGCTATTTTCAATGTACCAGTTATTGTGTTATTGTCTCCCATTTTAAGGAAGCTGTCCAGTACTTCTTATGGGTCAAGTGGGTCGAGTGGAGGAGTAACCGTTGCATACCCTTGTTGCTGATGTGGTGTTCTGACATGCCTCAAGACGTCCTACACTAAAAGCAACTTTGGGAGCGTTTTTTCACATGTGCGAATTAGGTGGCAAATACATGCATAAAGAAAGTTTTATCAAATACTTCGATTAAGTTAAGTGCTTCGATTAATACTAACAATATCGGATGCATGTCGTATAGGCTGGAAAATCATGTGACTATTTCCAATGGTACGACCCACCAATGTGTGAGCATGGAAAGAGAGTATTGAGACGGATGCAAACAATGCATGAGAAGATGAAGGTGGATATGACACAACCATCTCCTAATGAAGACAGGGAGAAATTGAATGATCGGCACTGTGTTGAACTTGAAGAGATGGGGAAAGAACGTGTTCGTCACCGCGTGGAACTTGAAGACATCGAAAAGGAACGTGTTCGTCATCTCGTGGAACTGGAAGACATCAAGAAAGAACGCATTCGTCATCGCGTTGAACTTGAAAGACAAAGTCACATGTTTGAACTTCAACTGAGAGATTACAAACAAGCACTCATTGTGTCTTGGATACTTTTGTCGCTTGTGTTGTGGCTTATTACTTCAATATAGTCCATGATAAATTTGACTGATTGAAGTTGCAGTGAATTGGTGTCCGTTTTGTGCAAACTCTAGTACTTATAATGTTTGGGTATGAAGACACTCGTTTTTGTGTAATATTCTTATGTAGTTGTTGGTGTATTGGGAGGTTTTTGTAATGTTGGTGAATTGAGAGTTTTTGTAATGTTGCATGAAGACTATAATTTTGTTTAGGTATGGAAGAGTACGAGTGTTTGAAATGCATGCCAAACTACAATCATTTCATTTATGTGGATATACACTTTGGACATGAAGAGTCAACAAAACATTGCTTACAATAACTCTTAACCTGTCTACCATTTGGACATAATGTAAGCAAAAGATTCTCAACCAAACCTGTATATCATTTGGGCATAATATAAAGAAAAAGATGCCCAACTGAACTTGTCTACCATTTGGGCATAATACAACCCAGAAGAATAATTCTCAAACCGAATTTGCCCATAATTACAAATATCCCCAGATCACAAAAAATATCCACATATCCAAAAAATAATCTCAAAGTCCAGAGACAAATAAACTACATCATTAAGCTTCGATTAAATATGTCACTCTAACTTTTTCCCCTTGTCCTTGTTCTTAGCTTACACTCGTTCTATTACTTGTCTCAATGTAGGCATAATTAGCTTCGATGACATTGCTTTACCCTTCCATTTGGCAGTTGCACTGTCGAGGTGTTCGCCCACATCTGAAGGCAGTTCAGTCACCCTGAAATTAATTCCTCCTTTACCAGGTGGTCCCCACGAACACAAAGCACCACCACTCGATGATCTTCCAACAACTGCTTCGAGGTCAACAAGCATTGGCTTCTTGTTTGCTTGGCCTCCCACTTGACTACTTGATTTCTGCTGCCAACTTGTGCCCTTGCTGAAGATTTAGTGGTAGATTGTCCAGCCACTAATTTTGTGGTTGTTTTCCGTGACTGAGGTTCTTTTTCTAAGGGCACCTTTACAATGAACCATTTTATATCATTAATATCCTGAATGACGTATTTAAATCGCTAACTTGATACTTAAATAGATACTTACAGATTGTTGCTAAGTTTAATGTTGAATGGATGCACGTGATATTAGCGTCGGTGGAGATTGTTGTGTGCGGGGTTGAGATGACATCTGCATTGCACAAAATAGTTTAAAGTTAGCATCACATATAACTTCGTGTAAAAAAAATGTTTAGTTTAAAATGGGCAACGTTGATCAACTGATTTATACTATTGATTTGAATTTTAGACGCAATCCCGACAGGTTCTCCTTGGAATGGGGCTTCTCCATATACATCTCCTTGGAATGAGGCTTCTCCATATTCATCCTCTTGTAATGGAGCTTCTTCATATGCATCTTATTCCTTGGAATGGAGCTTCTGCTGCGCTTATGAACGACTGACTCGTACTTTCATCCTTCTCATCATCGTTATTAGTGGTGAAAGTAGCATGTCGCTTCTGCCCATATATGAGTTATTACCTACATGCCAAAAATTCACTAAATGTCATGCATTGCACAAAAAGGAGTAAATTGAAAATAGTATTATGAGATTATATTCACTTACCAGCATCCTCCTCTTTTGGCCACTACTTAGGTTGGTCAACTCCAGGTCTATCTGCAGTTGGTTCTTCGCTCTCTCCTCCTTCATCGTCGGTACTTTCGTCAAACGTCGACTTAGGATCCTCCCCACCCTTTTCCAAGTTATGCGACGATGCTGAGATTTCCCCTGATGTACTGGCCCCACCAGTGTTTGATTGTCCAGCTCCTTGCATGTCCACCTCAACGTCGAATAGCTCATCGTCACTATTCAATACTTGTCCCCAAAACTTGTCATGAAGTCCAACCCGACAAGCCTCTACTACTTCATCCTCCTCGAATACGATATCATCACCTTGGGGAGCTGCTCGAAAGCTCACAACGTACAAGACAAAAACATGTTCCCCGATGTAATCAGTCACCATCTACAACACATCATGATCTGATGATAGCAAATGCAACCCATCCACTAAATCTTTTCTAGGCTCCTTGTAGTAGATAAGGTCTCAAGATTTGTAGCCATACCTGTTTTGCATGTCCTCAATCTCAAAAAACGTGAGACAACCTAAGTCGTACAGTTCACCGTACACATTTACAGACCTTGAGTTGTAGATGCATACATTTTTCCTATTGAATGTTACACCATGATGCACCTCAAAGTATATAAGACTATCAGGCATTGGGGACCACCTGTAGGAATATAGTTTAGATGAGAAAAGGCAAGTAAAGTAATGTCCAATCAACAAAGTTGGACCTCGGGACCACTTCAAAAGCATAAAGTAATCTGCATATACTATAACCTAACTTTAACATGTTGCCATGTTTGTTGGGAGCACATGTGACCACTTCAAAACATAAACTCTTACTAATGTCAAAATGAAAATGACTTGGGAGCACATGGGACCACTTCCTCGTGAAAGATGACAAGAGGGTGTCGACAATATCATAAACTAATGCCAAAATGATTCACTAACTTGGGACCAGTGCAAACACGTGCACATGAAATGTTTTTCCCCTTTTTTAACATAGTCATATCATGCAAAGAGTCAATCACATGCAATCTGGCCACAATTACTCACGATGCATGCAACAAAATTACTCAATCATAGAAGCAACTAAATAGGCCAACATATTACAAACATCCAAAGCACATTATTCAAAAACCCAAAGTGACGAAACCCTAGCTTTATCACCAAAACAAAATCACTCACACACAATACCAACTACCAGCAATGGTCACATTATGCAATCAGATCTATTCCTAAACACACAAAATAACCCAACGATTACGCATCATAAGACCTACCTATCTTCGAAGAACGCGGATTCAACTACAACCCTGTGGATTTCTGTTCGTGATTCATCACCCGAATAATCGTTTCACTTGTTCGCTGGTTGCTTCTTTGTTAGGGATTTGATGTTGCGAGACTTCCTCGTTAGAACGGTGATGACAGTTGCAGAGGATGGTTTCGAATGATGTAATGAGAGTTGCTTGCAAGAGAAGACCATAAATGTTCGAGCATATTGGAAGAGGGTGATTTCGAAGATGTCATTTTGACAGTGAGAGTAATTTTGTCAAATTTTTTAATTAAAAATGGCAGCTGATGTGCACGTGACCACTGTTCAGTCAGTTTGGACGGAAAAAATGGACTGAGGGCTCAAATTGATAAATTAGGAAAGTTAGTGGGTTTAATGTATCAAAATTGATTATTTTAGGTCCTATTTGACATTTATGTGCAACTTTGAAGGCTCAAAGTGACTTTACCCCTAAAAATCAAGAGGTCTGACGCAATTAAATTTCTATAGGCCACGCTGAAGGAGGAGGAAGGAACTTTGCCAACAAAAGAGAGGGCAGCCGCCCAGACTGCTAAATCATGAGCCATAGAGTTATCAAACGGAGCTATTATTGGGGTGGCTAAGACGAGGGAAAGCTACTACTTCCAAATCTTGGAGTGCCAAATATATGCTGTCACCTGTAGATTAAAAAAAGATTGATTGCAAGATGCTAATTTGTCTACAGGGGCGCATCCTCAGCATGGGAAGCAAAGATGTTTGCTTACCCTTAAGAGAAGGTGGGATTTGGAATTCCTGATTTATTTTTTTTATTTTTTTATTTTTTAATCAAAACTGGCGGTCTTATTGAAAGGTAGAAAAAAACACAAAACACCCTTGAGGGGAAAACTCAAGGTGGATCAGTTCCTGAGTACAACCAGGAGAAAAAAAAGGAAAATGCTCAATATTACAGGGATTCCTTCCTGAGATTATCTCAGTGGCGGCCCAACGAGCTAATTGATGCACAACATCATTCACCTCCCGACTAATATGATTCACGTTCCATGTCTTGAACTGCCGAAGAATATAATCCACCTGCTGCACAATATTATGAATCTTCCAATCATGTATTTGTGGAAAACAATGAATTGCTTGAACTACTGTTTTTGAATCCCCCTATACAATAATATCCCTGAACCCCAATTTTTGAGCCAGCTTTACTCCCACCAGCATTGTCTCTGCCTCTCCCACCACTGGTTCGACTGTAGTGAGGATGGAAGTATCAAATCCCTTGAGGGCTCCTTTGTGATCTCTAATAATGACTGCTGCCACGACAAATTGGTCTCTTATGGCAACGTCAACATTTACCTTTACATTCCCCATAGGTGGACACCGCCAGATTGGAGGTTGAAGTGGACCCAGCATTTTGTCCCATGTCATCCAGTGCTCCCTACTTACCCTGGCCACATTTGCTGCCAAGACAGCTGGCTCACATCTAATACCTTCATGCACCACTGCATTCCTTGACCCCCACAGTATATCGAAAGCATTTGTAGCATATAATTGGAACCGATGCTGATCTTCCATTAGAATATTAAGATGTTGATGCGGATGAAGAATTGTAATCACCCAATCTCTAACCGACTGATGCCGCAGATGAGAAATTTGCAGTTGCCACGAGGACTCACACCAGATGGCTCTGATATAAGGGCATGTATAACATAGATGATGCAAATCCTCATGCTCCATTGCACATAGCGGACACAGCAGGTCTTCCTCCTTCTTTGTAGTAGATCCCACCCTTTTCGTCACTTTGCATCAAGTTGGTATAATTTCCCACACAATTTTCCATAGTAAAAATTTTAGGCGTTGATGAATCTTCAGCTTCCATAGAGCTGTCCATTGCCCTTGTTGCAGAGGTGTGAAAGTTGAAGTTCTGCTTCCAGCTATCATTTGAAAAGCTGACTTAACAGAGAAGTCTCCCTTGGGATCCTGTGGCTAGAAAACCCTATCGGGCTGCTCCTCCTGTGGAATTTGTATCTGACATATAGCCTCCACAGTAGTTTGAGAAAAGTGTCTGCTAAGCTTCTCTTCATTCCATCTCCTACCATCCATTGTCATCAGCTCCCTCACTGTCATCTGTTGGTCAACAGAATTACTCACCCTTAGGATAGGCTTGCAATCAGGCAATGAATATACCCATGGGTCATTTAGTGCATCTATATCATGCCCTGCTCCCACCTTATAGCACATGCCATTCCTTACTACCTCCCGTTTCTGTACCAGGCTCTTCCACACCCAGGAATCACCACCACAAGCCTCTGCTTCTAATAGAGTTTTCCCCCTTAAGTATTTCCCTCCTAATACCTTCACCCATAACTTATCCTGTTTAGTTAGCATATGCCAGACCAATTTTGATACCAAAGCTGAATTCATGTCTGTAAATAACCGTATCCCAATTCCCCAGCACTTTTCGGTAAACATATTGAATCCCAAGATTTTAAAGACAGATTACGGGATTTATTAGCCTTGAATCCCCACCAAAAATTTTTTAACTCCCGATCCAACTCCTTACACCAATATTTCGGCATTGCATAGTATCCCAATAGATAAGACGGTATCGCTCCAGCAACACTCTGGATCATTGTGGTACGTCCCGATTGTGAAAGGAGTTTTGCTCTCCATCCTGTAAGTTTATGAAGGAATTTCTCTTTTATCTCCCCTGCTACTTCCGCTTTTGATCTAGGAATGAGTAATGGCAGCCCTAGATGCTTCGCTTTTGCTGGCATTTTCCGAAGTTGGAGCTGATCAGAAATGGCAATAACAGACTATCCACGAAAGTTTTTACTGAAATGTATCGAAGACTTTGAACGATTCAACTTTTGTCCTGACCATGTCATGTATTTGGTAAGGCATTCATCGATCATAGTAGCTTCTTTCACCGTTGTTTTACCAAACAATAGCAAATCGTCAGCGAAAAGAAGATGGGAAATCTTCGGTACTGCCCTGCCTACTTGAATGCCCTTCAATCTGCCACTAAGCTCTTCCTTTAATAGCATCCGTGACAATATCTCAGAACATAATATAAACAACAGAGGAGAGAGAGGGTCCCCCTGTCTCAACCCTCTTGAAGGCTGAAATTTTCCATACGGACTGCCATTAATAAGAATTGAAAGGGAAGTTGTCGATACACATTGTGCCACCCATCTAATCCATTTTTCACTAAAACCGAAATTTTCCATGACTTTAATAACAAAGCTTCATTCCACTCTATCATATGACTTCTCCATGTCTGCTTTGATTGCCATCCATCTGCCTCTCCCCTTTTTATGATTCATGCAGTGGAAAATTTCCGCTGCGACAATATAATTGTCTTGTATCGACCTTCCCTGGACAAAAGTCATTTGGTAAGGGGAAATTAGCTTCTGGATAACTATCTTCAGCCTATCTGTCATAATCTTGGAAATCAATTTATATATGACATTGCACAAGCTTATAGGCCTATATTGACTCACAGTAGCCGGGTTTGCAACTTTCGGTATCATAGTTATATTTGTATGATTAAGGGGTGGATACATGATATCATTTGTAAAGAAGTCTTGAACTGTACGTACTACATCCAGCCCCACTACATCCCATAAATGTATATAAAAAAACGTTGTCATACCGTCGGGGCCTGGTGCTTTCTCCGGAGGCATTTGTTTGAGTGTTCTGAATATCTCCTCTGCATCCGGTATTTGGATTAACATAGCATTCTCCTCAGAGGTTATCTGCGGCTGAATCAGTTGTTCAAGGTCCGAAGGAATATCAGGGGAGCTGGTCTTGAATAAACATCGAAAAAACTCCAAGAATTCTATACCTACTGCTTCTCGCCCTGACACCCATCCCAGTTCTTCGGTTTTGATTTTACTGATCCTATTCCTGCATCTCCTTATCACAGTAGAAGCATGATAGTATTTTGTATTCAGCTCACTTGATGTCAACCATTGCTCCCTTGACTTCTGTCTCCATAGTATCTCCTCCCTCCTCTGCTGCTCATCCAACTCTTGTTTTAGCTCCACCTCCATTTGCAAATTATCAGCAGTCGGTAATTGAAGTTGACATGCTGCCAGCTGCTGTTTTGTGCTCGAAATGTTATCTTGAATTTTCCCAAAATACCTCTTATTCCAACGTCTCAAAGCGAATCTAGCTGCCCTGATCTTTCTGAGCAATCCACAAGCTGGAGTCTCATCCATGACCCCTTCCCACGCAGATGCTACGACCCCATAGCATGCCGGGTCCCGGGTCCAAAACTCCTCAAACTTGAAAGGCTTCGGGACAACTTCTTCGACCCCAAACAAATACATTATCAGAGGGACATGATCAGAGTTTGTAAACGGGTGATGTTGAATAACGGCATTAGGATACACCATTCGCCATCCCACAGAAGAAATACCCCGATCCAGCCTCTCTCGGATGTTCGCCACACCCTGTCTACGGTTACACCAAGTAAAAGGAGATCCTACATACCCCAGGTCAACCATTCCCATCGATTGCATAAATTGAGACAATCCTCGAGAACTTGAGCCCACCCACCTACTCCCTCCTCTCTTCTCACTGCTCCGCACTATGTCATTGAAATCTCACATACACAGCCAAGCCCTATCATCAGTTGGTGCTAACTGTCTCATAACCTGCCAAAACTCCTCCTTCTCCTTCCACACTGGTGGGCCATAAACCAGCGAACACATAAAACTTGCATCTTCTCCACCCGGGTCTACCTCGATATGAATCACATTTTTTGATTTCAACAAGACAGAGAACTTGAACCCAGGACGCCAACAAAAAACCAAACCACCCTTTCTACCGATTGGTGGCACAGTAAAAAACATATCAAAACCTATCTTCTTCATCACCCTAGCCACGACTACACAACTAACCTTACTTTCCATCAGAAAGATTCCCACCGGATCTTCGGTTTTCACCAAATCCCGGAGGGCTCTGACTGTCGAGGGTCACCCCAACCCTCGGCAGTTCCACGATATTAACTTCATTGGGCAGGGGGCATGGTCTGGCCCGCCTCCTCAGCCTTTGAAGTATCGTTTGATCGAAAGTGTTGTGATGCTTGACATTTTGTATACCGCTGCTGTTTACTGCGATGGTCCTTGCGAATCTTCCTTTGCGTTTCCAATTTGATACCATGGTTGCCCCCCGGATGGAACAAATCTGCCAACAACAAAGTCGACTGAGTTCCTGAGTAAGTACCGGCATCCTTTCCCTTCTTCGGAGAATTGCCGTCATTTTTCTCAACTTTTTCAAGAACACGTTTCACTCCTGCACTTCGAGAGGAACCAGGGGCTAGACAGACATATTCTGCTGATATGGGCCCTAAAGGGGCTGGGCTTTTGGTTTCATCCATGTGCATACTCCTCCGACCACTTGCTATTGGGCTGGGCAATATCTCATCAGAAGTAGCCCGTGACGTCAATTGCAAACCGCTTGGCCCAATTTTCAAACTCCCCAAATACTCCCGCGTTGCATCCAATGATTTATGGGAAATAAAGCTCCCTTGACTTAATTCCGGAATTCCCGTGATTGGACCATGATCTGTGTGACCATATTGACCAATACTCTCATCATTTAGGGAATTCTCCTAATTTCCAGATTGTAACAGCTCATTCATCCCTAATTGATTCTGAACAAATCCCGGAATAGCCAACGACACCCCCTGTCTTCCCGCCTCCCCCTGTGCATTTTCCAATTGAGTTTTTAGCCTGACAGACCTCGATTTGTACGGCCGCTCCATTCGGCTGCTGCCCGGCTACTGCCTGACTGTGGATCACTATTTTCTCCAGTCCTTTGCGGCGACCGGATCAGATGTTCATCCTGCTGAGACCCCGTATCATTTGACTCCTTTACTGTCTTCTTATGGGCCATTTGAATTGTCCCACGCAACATGTCGTTCAGAGCATTTTTTTGAGGATGAGCTTGGTTTTGAAAACAGGTTCCACTAGTATGGTCAATTAATCCACAGTGAGTACAGAAGGATGATAACATTTCGTACTTGAATCCCACCCATACTGTCGAACCATCATCCCTGGAATAGTAGAATCCCGGTTCCAATGGTGTAGAAGCTCCAAATCGCACTTTGAGTCTGATAAACGACTGGTGCTCATCGAGAGGATCCATCCCTATTACTTCCCCCAGCTTCGAGCCGATCATTCTCCCACTATCTCCAATGGCAACCCATGTATTTGGATCCAATATTCCACCGTTGATAGATTAACTTCCTCAATGGTTTCTTTTGGATTCCATTATCTAAGTATCATATAATATCCCTTAAAATTCCAAGGTCCCTGAGCCATCACTCGATCCTTCTCCTCGGGTGAAGTAAACGTGAAAAGGAATTTGTTTGGCCCCGTATCTTCAATTTGCAATTCCTTTGTAAAACGCCATCCATTTCTAATAAGTGGATGAATAATATGAGGGGGATAAACCTTTTTTGAGACCAACCTTCCCACCAGTGAGGCTTGTTGTATCCTCTGTGCTCTACTACGATTTTCTTTCAACATCCCCGAGATGTCATTCCATGAGAGTGCTTTGGTCTTCTCAATAATTTCCTCCATATTGATCTCGTTTGAACTCCACTGCACTCTATATCGGAATATAGCTCGAGTTCTCTCCGAACAGAGAGGAGGAAACTAACTTGGGTTCACTCGGAACAGATTAGGTTTGGGACTAGAGGGAGAGAGCATAGCGCTCAGAGGCTCACAAAGAGCGGCATGGAATTCCTGATTTAGAAACTTCAAATAGAGTTGTTATGTTAAAGCAAATTTGAAATATTAGCAAGGATAGGACTTGGCCCTTGTAGACTTGCTGGATTTCTGAATATCTGACTAGGGACAGAAGCTTCAAGAGCATGAACCACAAGATGATGGCTTTGCACATGGAATAAGATTCCTGTCTTGAGATAGCTAGCTAGTTAGGAAAGGAATAAAATTGTCAGGCTGCGTGTCCATATTAACCTTGAACCTTTCTTTTTATAAGAATCGAATGTTAACTAAACGAGATTCGGCATACAAATTATATAAAACTCGATATCTCAACTAATTCATGCTTCTTATTGAAATATTTATTTAGATATAAAAGTCGAAATGAGTTAATAAAACTTATGCGCTCTCCACTAAAGATAAAATACGGAAGCAAATAGCAATTAGGTAAAAATAACTTTACATTTGAAGCATTTAATCAAAATAGATACATATATATCAACATAAAAGTGCAAAATTAAAGTAAACGATCCTCATAAAAAGTTACGTTGTAGCGTTTGTGTATTCAAAATTTTAATAAAATTTTAATACATTTCAAAATTTTATCTCCATTTTTACCACTTTTTCACCGACTTTAATATTACCTCGTTTTTAACACCAACAATGAAATTTTAAAATCAAATGCTATGTTACATATTATGTGCTATTAACAAAATATTGGACTCAGGCAGCCCAACCCAAAAGCGAAAAAATAAATTTTGTTGAGATAATATAGCCTAAAACCAGAAAAGTAAAATACATAATTAGCAAAAGTATGTAAAAAAGTTCGAGCTCAAAATCCCTAGTAATTGTACTCATGCCCCGTGTACTCCCGGAAGACGAAAGGCCCCAAATTGAAAGACACGGTGAAAAAAAAAGAAGTTGACGTGAAGTAAATTTATATGTGTAGGAAAGAAAAACAAAAATATAAAAGAAAATAAAGAAAAGAAAAACGAAATTAATGAAGAAGCACGGAAGATTGAAGACATGAAAGGCCCCTGACGTGAACGTGAAACAATGTAAATTGGTTGGTTTGTAAAAATATAATAGAAGGTAACAAAATTTATAAAACCAACATTTAAATTTTTATTTTTTTATATAAACACTAATATTTTTTACACAAGTTTTAATAATTTTTCACATAAATTTTAATACATTTTCAAAAAATATTATAATAAATATTATCTCTATATATTTTTTCACTTAATTCTAATATTTTTTATTAAACAATTATATCAATTCATCTCTATCTTTATATTTTTTATACACTCCATCAAACATTAAAATTAAATATATTTAAAAAATTTCACCAACTTTTACATAAAAATATAAAAAAACTCTAATCTACCTACATATTCACAATTTCTATTAAAATTTTAAAAATCTTATAATTTTTTACAAACCAAACAAAAAGAAGTAAAAGAAAAAGAAGTAAAAGAAATAAAAAACACGTAAGATAAAAGAAAGTACACAAGTACAGAGGCATGACAGAAGCAAAGACAAAAATTGTAGCCGACCTGGTCCTAATAACAGACTGACAGAGAAGTATAATAGCGTAAAACTATATAAGAAATGTTGTAGGTTGGGCTGTCTAAAAAACTGACATGTTCGAATTGAAACTGGACCGGTTCTGGCCAAACCGGTGAGAAATAACTCACCGGAATGGCTGGTCTAGTGAAACCAGTATACGTCGGTCCGAACCGGTTAAAAAAAAAACGTTTGCGCATTCAATCACGCGCACCCTCCCCACTTCAGTTTCACGCAGGCGCCCCCCCAATCCCTTCAGTTTCGCGCAGCACCCCCCTTCAGTTTTCGCAGCACCCTCCCAAAAAGGCAAAAAAATGACCTAAAAAAACCCAAAAAATTAAAAAAACGTAGCTTAAATTAAGGCCCAAACTATGGGGCCAAACCGGACCGGTCCTTGGCCGATGCACTTTGTAAATCTGGTTACACAGGACCGGGCTGGCCTTTGGACAACCCTATTGTTGGCTACCATTTTTTTTTCTCACAGGTTGAGAACAACATATATTTATGTATAAAACCAAAGCTGGAGAATAATTTAACAACGACAAGACTGAGCTGACCGTGGCTGGGGGAAGGATGAAAGATGAATTTGTTTTGAGTTTTGTAACTCTTAATTTTTCTCAAAATTAAGAAAGTGCCCTCAGAATTTAAGAGAAATTCTAAGACTGCCCCATGAACTCTCCTTCCCCAAATTAAGGACGAAACTTTCAATTTGTCCCTAGGGCTGTACAATGCCACCGGGAAATTCCGGTGGCACCGGCACCGGGTTTCCGGTTTTTTGTTTAACCGGTGCCGGTGTAGGTTTGGTTTTTTGAAAAAATCGGTGGTTCCCGGTTTAACCGGCACCGGGTTTCCCGGTGTAGGTTAAACCGGGATTTTTTTTTTAGTTTTTTTATTTTAATTTCTACTCAATAGTTTAAACTTTAGTTTTACCTCAAGACATAATATTCTAGAAGCATGACAAGGTTTACTCAATAGTTTAGTTTCACTTGAATATTTAAGATTTGTTGTTGGTTTTGTCTAATCAAATGCTTACATTCAAGTTACCAAGAAGCTTGCTAGGTGAATGAACTAGTTATTTAGAATTTTGGTAGAAAAATTACAAATTTATTGTATTTAAAAGGGTATATATGAAGGCATTGGAATCATAATTAAAGAGTTTAATGTCAAACTTTGGTAAGTACATCGCATAATATAAGTCAAGAGGTCGAGATTCTACCACAAAAATTTTAAATCAATGTATTAGTTTAAAAGTTTTTATGAAATATTAACAAATTGTCTAAATTTTAAAATTGACAAATCACTATTAAATTTATACCATCCTTGCAAAATCAGTCATTCAATTACATTTTAGTTCAAATTTCTAATACATTTTAGTTCAAAAATTCATATAGAGTCATCACGTTTGACCAGCGTTTGACAAGCGCTCGATCGCCCTTTGAAAAAATTCAGACAGAGTCATCACGTTTGACTAACGTTAGACAAGCGCTCGAGCGCTCGACGAGCGTTTGACTCGCGCTCGAGTACCTTAAAAATTGCCGAAATTTTTTATTTTCCTTGTGAAACCAAGGGAAACCCTATTAGGTTTTGAACATGTTTTAAAATTGTTATTGATTTGTTAATTAGAGGGAAAACACATATTTTCTCATCTAAGTGTTGTTAGGGTCTAAACTGGATTTTTCAAAAGATAATAGTTTCTATTTACAGTGACGTCTCTATTACTTTGGACTTCAAATTCTCATCTTATCTTTTAAGATGATCTTTAATTTTATTGATTTTGGAATTTGGATTTCATTAGTTTAGATTTTATTGATATGTGATTAATGGACCAAAAGAAAAAAGAAAAAATACATTGGGCCAAGTACGTAAAATGCTAAAAAAATGGCTCAATATTAATGTAGGATAACCGGAAACTGCCACCGCTAAACCGCCACCGCTAAGGGCCGGTTTTTGCCTTTAACGGTGTAGGTGTAGGTGATAATTTTTTCAAAACCGGCCTACCTGGTGTAGGTGCCGGTTTTGGCCAAAACCGACACCTACACCGGGGTTGT
The DNA here is from genome assembly GCA_963930655.1 of Myrica gale. NCBI lineage: Eukaryota > Viridiplantae > Streptophyta > Magnoliopsida > Fagales > Myricaceae > Myrica > Myrica gale. Next base: position 12,238,460 of record OZ005618.1, read on the forward strand.
ACAGCCCTATTTGTCCCCCAAAATGGAGGTGTGAAAATTGGAGTTTATTTTTCGCGCGGGACAATATTCTATTATCACGGACAAACATTTTGGTACCGAAAAATTTGTAATATTTACAAGGACAAATAGTTTTGGGAAACCATGCAGGGCGGTCACACTCACTAGGACAAAACTCTTTTTTTTTTTTTTTTTTAATTCTTGAACTCCAGGAAAAAACTTTCGATTCGTCGGAAAAACTATTATAAAGCAAGTTATAATTTGGGCGGGAAGCGCAAACTATTAATGCTATTTGATGTTATAACTGCAGTGTTAAATAATAGGGAATTATGCAAATAATACACTGAATTTCAGTGCCTTTTTAAAAAATTTATTGGGATTTGAAACTTTTCAAACCGCTCACTAGATTTGTCATTTTGTTATCAAAACTCGCTCGACCCAACGTCGTTATACATATTTAACGGAAAATCCATCTCGACCAATCACAATGTGACACGTGTCATTAAATAAAGAAAAAATATTTTTTAAAAAAATAAAAAATAAATCTATAATTGAAAAAAAAAACGTAATTTTTTTTAAAAAAGGACCCCGATCCTTCCACTGTGGAGGGGGAATCCCCCTACACCTTTGGCCGCATGGGGAGGAGGATCTCCCCCCTCCACCTCTGGCCGCCCAGTTCTGGGGGCGAGAGGGAGGGCTCCTCCACCCAGGGCGGCAGTCTGGGTGGAGTGGGTCCTCCCTCCGCCCCAGGTGGATCCCCCCTCCCTTTGGCCGCCCAGAACTAGGGAAGATCCTCCTCCCCACTGTGAGGAACGGCGTACCCCGATCTTTTTTTTTTTAAAAAAAATTAGATCTATTTTTTTATTTTTCTTTATTTAATGACACGTGTCACTTGTGATTGACCGAGATTAAACATGTGCAACGGCATCCGGTCCAGTGAGTTTTGATACCAAAATGACAAACCTAGTGAGCTGTTTGAAATTTTTTAAAACACAATGCATTTTTTAAAAAGGCGCTAAAATTCAGTGTGTTATTTATGTAATTCCCTAAATAATAAATATTAGAGTCGGTGGAAAAGGGTTCAAAGATAAATTAATTATGTTTTTTAAAATAGAGGATAAAGTCATCATTGTAGATATAGATTATAGGAATAGATGAGTCAATTAAAGTCATTCATTTGTGAGTATTAAGAAAAAAAATAATTATCATAAAAGAAACGTTCACCAAAACAATTATCTTAATAGAAATATAATAAAAGATTTGAATAAGGTAAGAAAAAATAGAAATACTAAAAACCTGCTAAAACACATTTTTACCAGCGTTTTGAACAAAAACGTTTTTTCCCAGCGTTTTTTTCAAATAATGCTGATGGCCGATTGCTGCTAGAAGTTCGCTTTCACCGACGTTGGTAATTGGGAAAACTCCCAACGCATTTTTGGCGACGCTTTGCAAACCTTGCTTTAAAAAAAAAAAACCGGTTTTTGGACTTTTACTAGTGTTTATCGACCGCCGTTAAAAGTAATTTTTATTTATTTTTTATTTTTTAGTGTTTGTTGCAATATGTAAATTTGTAATACACAGACTTTTTGTGCTGGCCTTTGTAGTGTCTGTTTGTGGGAATTTCTCCCAGGTGGATTTAGGGTAACCATTATCAGCCAACACCTACCCTTGTTACTGATATAATATATTCTTTTTCCTCTTATCCTAAAAAACTAAAGACGTGTGATTATTAATCCCCATATTTGGTGGTCCGATTAGAAGCTTTGCAACTAAGACTATATAGTATTTTCTTTTCTGCATTAGAGGTGATATATATGGTCTATTGGCCAAAAATTAAGGACCAAATTAAGATGACATTTTAATGACGTTAATAACTCATCTGTTGCGCGCACGAGTTTTATGTCATTTGGTACGTACTGCATGATCAATATATATATATATATATATGCGCGCACGAGTTTTATGTCATTTGGTACGTACTGCATGATCAATATATATATATATATATATATGACTCCGAAGATATTTAAAGCATTCCAAATTAAGCATATCGTATTCGAAATTAACTGAGGGGTACGTAGTAGGCATTAGAAGCTCTTTTTGCTGCTATATATTTACGTACCTCTTATTTTTCCCATGATTTTCTTTTCAAGAACGGAATATATTGATCTTCATGTCTTGCATTTATTATTAGGTATAAATACTTGGATATACAACACAAGGTAACGATCCATGCATAAGTAAATCGTCAAGTTCTAAGCCTCAGTCCTATCCTAAATATCCCTACGTGAGATCATGACCACTGCAGGGAGCCCTACATTAACTGAAAAGATACAAAGAATATATAGGGGCCGGGTATACGACCCCATATGTTTAGCTTAACTCTCTATATTGTATTTCGCTAGCTCTAATGACATGCAATATTACTGAATAAGTTTACATTAGAGCTTCGAAAATGATAGAAGTTTTAATCCCCCTTGCGTTCATCACTTGGTCTATAAAGATGGACTGAGCGCCTATTTAATGGTTGCAGTGGTCTTGCATTAGTTTCTGAATCCTGCAAAAAAAAAAACAACCAACAATATTCAACTTATGTACATGAATACAAGGCTTCCCACTAAAGCTTATTTGGAAAATCAAAGATTAATGGGAGCTGAGGTAGCCTGTACATTAATATGCAATGGAGGGCGGGGGGATGTGGATCTTTGCACATAAAAGTTTAGTACTAATCAGAAATATTATATCATTAGAAATCAACATGAGGTTCATCAGCGAGTTCTATCCCATTCTGAAGGCTATTACGCCGATTTCCCCCTTCTAGTGGATAAAAAGCTAAAATTTTAAATCTGGAAAAGATGCCATTATTATATCTTAGGTTCCTGCCATGAAAAGATTAAGAAAAATGGTATAAAGTTGCGGGAATATAGTGAGTAATAGCTACTCACATCATGAACGGCCACGCGAAGCAACCTGACTTGTTCTTCAGTGACAGTCCTCACCTAACAAGTTAAAATAAGATTAAGGAAGAATTATTATATTACATATCAACAGTAAATTTTGTTAAGCTAAGCAATGTTTAAGAACCAAACCTTTCTGACAATGGTCCATACAACATTCTGAGTACAAGGGGGAACTGTGAGGGACCCAATATATCTGTAATACTTTCTGCTGCCCATCCTTAAATGTTTTGGGTCAACCGTACCCACCGCTCTCACTTCTTCATGGGTACCTGCAATGGCTGCAAAATGCTCCTTCATCTGTAGACAAACGCAACGGGCATGATCAGACAGAGAGACAGAAAGAGAGAGTAATAAGAGATTTTTTTAAGTACTTACTGATGACAAGAAAGAATCTGGCCGTCCGATCTTGTACATAATTCCGACCACAGCAATTTTCCCGAGTGAGCTCTCATGCACCATATGCACCTCCAGATCAAACCAACGACCATTGATAGTGTGTTCTGAAGGTGAATGCCAGTGGCATTGGTGAAGATCATATCGAGTTACATTTATTTGAATGTGTCCCGCACTGCCTTCCCATTGCAGCTGCATGCATCGACGTACAAACAACTCAAAAAGAAAGGCCAGTCGAAGGAGAATCAAACGAACTAATATTTGCTTATTTCTTACGTCAGTAATATACAGAAAATCTCACCAGGCACAAGTGCACCTCAAACTATTTTCATTTAACTGACCATTACTTAACGTACATATCGATCGGTATAAGGATCTCATGTGTTAAGAAAATGTACCATTATGTCATGCCCTCTATTCCTCAGAGTGGCGTTAGAGGATTTGTAACTTCTATTAAGTCTCCCGAGATGGGACACTACATCAACCCTGTCGTTCAACAAGTCAATTGGAGACTGCATTGATCCATCTTTACACATGCTCCATTCCGAGCGTAAATGTCCCCATCGAGCTGGTCCCCTTTCACTTCTTTGATTGTAATCAAATTCGCGCTCATCATCTGCGTACCATATTAAGGAAAGCAAAATGGAGAAAACAATAGATGTCATGACCAAACCTTTTCCTTGAAACAAGCAAGATAATATAAAACTTCGTAAAAGTTAACTGTGATAATTAAGGGTGGTTAAGCAATCAAAATTGTCGTTCTTATACGCGTATCAGTGTAAGCCTTTTGGGATAGAATTAAGGGAATTTGACATTTTAGTTCTTGGGTTTATACCCTTTGGCAGATGGGTCATTGGGTTTCAAATTTCAAAATTTTAGTCCTTGAGTTTTCGTTGTTTGACGAAATGGTCCCTCCGTTAGTTTGCCGTCCATATGCTTAACGGATTTGAAGCAGTCGACCGGATATACGTGTAAAAAGTGAGCGGTCGTCCGCTATATGAAGCGGTCGACCGCTTTATATAGCGGACGACCAGTCCAAATTTGCTGACGTGTAGCGGTCGATGCTTCAAATCCGTTAAGTATATGAACGAAAGACTAACGGAAGGACCATTTCGTCAAACAACGAAAACTCAAGGACTAAAATTTTGAAATTTGAAATCCAAAGACCCATTTGCCAAAGGAGTATAAACCGAAGGACCAAGTTATCAAATTCACTAGAATTAATTCAGTAGACTTGACCAATCTAAAACCTGTCTTTTTCCTCTCCGCTCTCTCACGTGGAGCTCTTTCCCTTTTTTTCCTCTCTCTTGTTTTCCCTCCTATTGCTGGGTCACTCTGCAACTTAATTCCCCCCATTTGTCTTCTTTCTCACAAAATTACTTCCTTCTCCTTCTCTCCTATTTTTTCCCTGTTTCCACTAAAATCACCTTATTTTGCTCTTACTTTTGGATCTGAGCTTTACCGCTTTCTATGTTCACCATGAATCAAGAAGCTTGAAGAACTTACTCAGCGTAGCCAGAATATTAACCGGGATGATGAAGACGCTAACTTGGAGAAGTACCACGAGGAAACAGAGCAAAAAGCTCGTTTCATGCTTATTGGAAGGGTTGTCTCTCAGAAACTTATAAATAGCACTAGTACTGAAGTGTGTTGTGGGCGGGGCGAGAGCTTGGGAAAGCATTTTTAGTTGCGGTTTAAGCTTTTAAAAAATTTAAGTGTACAAGATTATTGATGAAGATTTGCGTTCGAAAACGCAAGATTACTCAGAAAAAAGATAGACTAAAAAAATGGTGTGGGAAATTTATGAATGTTCCCTTTCAAAACTAATTTCCATGCCAACTTTCATATCTAGTTTATGATATACAAACATATATATTTCGTTTTGTTGAAAGCAAACAAAAACATATTGCATTAAACTTACCAACTTCTTGAGATGTTGCAGGGCACGTATTCAAAACAAGAACAATGAAAAAGCTGCAAAAGAAAAGTTGAACCACTCGCTTCTCCATGATCCTTTCTCGGTTTTCCAAAGATTTTGCACTAGGTGGTGGAGAGCTTTAAGTTTTAACACATATGGCTTCTGCTTATATAGTATCGACTCTTTATTTCAATGTAGAGAGAAACCTTCTCACGTTAATGTCACTTTCTCAGTTACTTTCAACGTGTCTATTTCTGACAGCAAGTTTGAATACAGGAACACAACAAGAACTGACCGTCAACCATATGTTCTTGACCAGTATTTAAACTACAGTTCAGAAGAAGACCCAGGTGGCCTTTTGCCTACACTTCTCGCTTAATTCATGACGTTTACGGTGACGATTACAGGTTGAACAGATCAGTCTGGTTTTGGGTTCTTTATCACAAAATCAAATAAGGTTGGCTTGGAGTTGGAGTTGGAGTTGGAGTTGGAGTTGGTTTAAATCACGTAATTTGGAGACCCAGTGGCACGATTATAGTCCATGGTACATATGTCATGCAGGGCCGGTTCAAATAAAAATGGAGGACCCAGGCAAAAGTTTAAAGTGGCTTTTTTGTTTTTTAATATAATAACAAAATTTTAAACATATAGTAAGTAATAAAAAATAATACTTAAGTTCTTTCACAAAATACAAATTAAAATAGAGTAACTTATGAACTTTGAGAATAAAGTACCATTTTTGATAATCCTAAAAATTATTTCACAAAACCTGCAAGCTTAATTAAGATATAAAATACATATTTTTTCTTCTAAGCATCACTCTAATTACTTGGATTTTTTTTCTTCTTCTTCTAATCAAACAATCTTATTTGGGGCGTTGCTGCCTACCGCTTGAGTCGGCCCTGATGTCACGTCCCTTTAAATAGACTTTGAACTCTAATCTCTGTTGCAAAATTACATATTTCGGCAAATTAGTAGTTGAATATGGAGTCAAACAATGACCAGATCAGAAGATAAAGTGATTTGCAATTGCAGTATGAACACTAGGACTCCTGTCTGTGAGGATGACTATTAGGAAACATGTGCATCTAAATTGTCCAACTCATTTGCAGAAGGCCGTTTCACGTCTCAGTCCCAAATGCCATGTACGATTCGGTCAAGGTAAGGTGTGAATCTACCACTCATTTCAAAAATTCAAGCTGATATGAAGAGAAAATTTTTATTATTTGAGTTGTATTTTTCTAATACTCCCCTAAACGTATGAGTTGGACTCTCCTTTAATTGGGAGGTCCAACACGTGCAATATTTAATTGAAATTGGGATAGACTGCGGAATCAGGTCTCGAACTCATAATCTGACTTTGATACTATGTGAATTTATCACTCATCCTAAAAATTTAAGCTAATAAGAAGAGAAAGATTTTATTATTTGAGTTATATTCTCTAACAAATAGGTAGTATATATATATATATATCTGAAACTCCGCTGTATATTATGTAAACCCTAGGGAGCTATACTGGTTAGAGAGCCTTAATTAGCAACTAAAAGATAATTATCTGCCATGTCCGAGATTCGTCGATCCCTTGTTAACTTCCAGAAGAAAGGTGCCTCCTCGATCGGGATTAATAACTCAATATCTGCCTCCTCCTACTCATAAGTCCAAAATATGAGATCACAACCCCAAAATTTGAGGTCAGGCCAAGTATTCAACTTTCGCTGCGGAGGGGGAACGATATTCAAGACCTTAAACAGCAACTTTCAAACACAAAAGCACTTTATGTAGGAAAAAAAAAAAGCAATTCTAATATTGCTGATCAGTTGCCAAGACTTCTTCATGACTACTTTTTCCTGCACTGATTTGGAAGGTTTAAATTTCGCAGTTGATGAAATGGCTAAAGTCCAAGCATTGTTATGCACATGGTTTGCAGCAATTGACGTAATCCTTTGACTATATAATGCGACCAGAAACATCTGCACGAGGACAAGAATGTTATTAAAGGTTGCAGTGGTTGGGCCGACGTGCACGCTGATGTTTGACGTAAGTAGGACTTCCTTCAATGCGTTTAAAATCCTTTTATGCTGATGTAACACTTGACCCAAGGCTGAAGGAGATATATATATATATATATATATATATAATTGATATGTTTGACGGGTGAAAATTTTGAGTAGAAATATTATAAAGTAAAGATACGTTATGAAAGTTAATGAAAAATAAAGAGAGCAAAGATTTTTAATAAGTATTATAATAATAAAAAATTATGTGATGAATTTTTTATTATTAAATTTAAATTTTTGGGCCTAAATTATTGGGTCCCAAACATACCCAATATAACTAGTACTCGCACACAGGAAAACACCGGTACAATTTTTCTTTACGGAAATATACCTAACCACAAATTAAAAAAATTTCCCAACTATGAAGCTTTTTCTCTTCAAATATCTCATTTTATTCATGTTTTATAAAATGAGTTTATATTAAATAAAGATATCCTTAGTAGAGATTTTGAATCCTCTAATAATACATCAAAATGAATATGATTCTTATCTAATTATTCTAAGTTCGACCAAGCTCTTATTTAGAATAATTATTACGATTATATCACTACAAAAGAAAAAACAACATTTAGCAGCGGTCATAAACAACTACTAAAAGTGTCAAAGATGTCGTTATAGCCTATAGCTGCGGTTTTTTAACGGTGGTTGCAATCACCGCTATTGCACCGTCGCAATAAGCTATAGCAGCGGTTTAAAGACCGCCGGTCTATAGCGACAATCGGCTAGCGATGTTTGTGACCGCCTCTATAGACCCGAAGGGCAATCATAGTTTTTTTTTGCAACGTTTCTTGAAATGCTGCTATAGGCCTTTTTCCTGCATTTAAACATCTACAGCAGCGGTCAGGTGATCGCTGTTAAAAGTCTGCCAGTGTTTTTTTGTTATGTACCAGTATTTTTAAAACACCACTAATTTTTTCCTATATTTTTCTATAATTAATAATACAAATTTATTTAAATAACTATAATTCATTGAATGTAAAAACTTAAAAAATAAAGATAATAAAACAAAATATAATTTATTATTGATTAATAACGTTTCACAATAAATACAAAAATATCTACTAGTAATTTAGAGAGTAACAAATTTTTAATATAAAATAATAATAATTTTTTAATCATCATTGTCCATGAGCGCTCCGGCTTGGGCGCTCCCACAGAGCAAAATGTAGGTAATCACGCCAATACTCCACACATCTGATTCAGGTCCGGACTTGTGTCTCAATACTTCAGGAGCAACATAGTAAGCACTGCCAACAATATCTGGAAACTTCTTTCCTGCATTTTTGTCATCTACATCACTTTAGAGGTACCGAATATGAATAGTGAGAAATCCACCAAGAAATACTGCTTCAAATGAAAAGCAAGATACGAAGCTAGACAAACCAAAATCTGTGGCCTTCATATTTGAATCCGCTCTAGTCGACCTAAAAAGAAAATTCTACAGGAAACAAAGGCAAAAACCAATGTCAAGCACCATGACTAATTTGAATATTCCAGCCATTGTAAACCAAAGGGGAATGAAAGAAAGTATGGCAGCATGAGCGTCCAGGCAGTAAGCTAAAGGTGAACGTGCCTATACCTCTGGTTTCATGTCCCTGTGCACCAATCCGTGTAAATGGCACTCAGCTGTGGGAACGGATTCCCTCCGGAGGGAGCTCCCTCCGAATTTACCGAATGCACGGCTGAAAAATCAAGTTGCATATCTCATGGTGGAAAATACTCCACGTCATTTAATGAATTTTTAAAGCTTCCGGCTTCCGCGGCTTGGCTGCTCAATCTCTACCTTTTTTCAAGCCTGACTTTAAGCTCCCTTTTTTTTTCTGCGTGGTCAGTTCCTTCCTCTCCAAGTTTCTTCTTCTTCTTCTCCTTTTTCTTCTTTGTCACCGTTGCTCTGCCTCTTCTTCTTCGTCACCATCGCTTTGCCACTCCTCCTCTCGCCGGAAAGTTACCATCTCACACTCCTCTGCTCAGCACTCCTCTGCTATTACCGAATTTGGAAAGTTCACATGGGCAGTAAGTCATTTTTTTATGTCTTAGCCACTTTCAATGTTCTGTTCTCTGTTATTCTTATTTTGTTAGTTTTTTTTCCTTTTAAAGCTTTGCCCCATGCCATTTCACGCACATCCTAGACAAGGACTCATGACAGAAGTTTTAAGTTTAATTGGTGCTTTGCAGACCCTTTGAACTTATAATGATTTTCTATGTTACAAAACTTCCGCAACATTCTTTCAAGCTAGTACGATAGACCTCACCAACTTGAGCTGCTTCTGCTGAAGATGTTTGCAGTTGGTAGAGATATAAAGATCTTATCGGTAGTGTATCACTTCTACTCATGGCTAGCATGTTGTACTTTATTATTATTATTATTTTTTTCATGTGTCTTTATGGCTTTGTTGTGGTATGTTAGTCTGAGATTCGACTTTGCCATTCTATCTTGTATGTTGTCGCCTTGAAACACGAGAACAATAGTTTATGTCAGATAACTTGTCATGAAATTGCCTGATCATGCCTTCTTTAATCCTTTCTTTATTAGCCAGATGTTTATTAAGAGTAAATTTATAGTTGTCAATGGAGGATTGGTGCTTGTGTAATTTTTATTTAACTCTCAGTGTATCATGCATATGAGTTTCCCTTTACCCTTTCAGCCAGTCCAAGCATTTGAAAAAACAGAATCGAGACACTTAGGATAATGGGCGGCAGATAAGCTGCACCATTCTTATTAATGTCAACCACACGTTACCATGTATCTGATACTATATGCTAGTGGACTTGTTCACAAGTTCTTCTTCTTCATGTGGTCTAAGAAGCCACACCTATTTATGAAATATTCAAAATCTGAAATTATTAGAAAAGGGGATGCTATACGAAACACAGTATAGGCAACTGACAAAGGAGCCTTTCCAAAATTTTGCACTTGGTTTTATGAAATATACCTTTGGCTCCAAGTGTTGTTTTGATTCTTGGAGAAGGTAATCAATCTCTGGATTTATTTACTTAAGATTGCCCCGTAAGGTAGTTCTTTAGAATTTGAAATATTTAAAACTGCTGATTGTTATCAGAACAATTTACCTCCATTGGTGTCCTGAGAAGTGAAAATTGCACTCGATTACCTATCAGAAAGTGTTTGTAATGGAAATCCTTTTTGTTCTTCCCCTCCACATGCTGCTGTGATCTCCAATCCTCTTTTTCTTTTTCTTTTTGCTAATATTACTCCTGTGAACCAGGAAACTTATTTGCATATGCGATTTCCTGAAGTTGCTCAGGTTCTCAGTGATTACATCATTTTCAGTGGTCAGTAGCTTGTCCTGTATTTCTGCCCCATATTATATTTCCTTTCATTGTTCGTCTAACCTGGCAATTTGCACTACATCTATGTTCCAGGAGATAGTAGCTGATGTCTGCCTAGTTGAATGGGTTCCTGGATCAATTCTTATCTAACAATAGTTCGTTTATTTTTTCCGGTTTATCTTTTTCTTTGGGAATTGAAACACATCTAGCAAACGAGGATGAGCTGTTGTCACAACTTGGGAAGTATAAAAACCTCGAAGACTTGTAGTATTTTTGTTGTATCGGGTTATAGGTGAGACCACTGTTGTTGAGGTTCTAATTGAACTTTTGATGCATGCTATGGAAAATACAGATCTTATCAGATTTTGACTTAAATTTTTGAATGTTGTGCAGGTCTGCAAACTTTTGATGATTGTCCAGATAATATCACAAAGAGAAGTAATGCAAGATTCTAAGTATATAGATAATGCTTTTGGAAAGGTCTTGATTTATCTGTTCCTGTAACACCCTAACTTTCTATGTATACAATTGCAAGCAATGCAAGATCTCTGAATTGTGTTCCTTTACTTTTTGGCAGTTTCTGTTTCTGTTAAATTTATGTTCAACTCACTATATCAAAATTTGCTTATGTAGAATGTTCCACAAGCTTGTGCATAAAATACCCACCATAAGAGAAAAATCCAATTTAGATAGGTACATATAAAAAGAATAAAAATTCCATTATATTAATGTACTTTGTAGTATGTACAAGTTACATTGTGATTGACAAAACCTAAAATTCATAAATAGAAAAATTACAACATGCATACACCCTATAGACTTCTCTTTGTTGGCGCTGCAACATGCATATATGAATCTGGAAATATTTGCAGAGAGCAGAGCAGAACAACAAGAAGTATTTGATCCTTCTGCAGGGAGCAGAGCAGGCCTTCAAAAACGTCAGTTATGAGGCTGAATAAGGCCTTCAAGAAGTATTGGATCCTTGCAATATTCTGTCTTTTTTATTGCATACCTACATACATGCACAAACCCTGCAGAAAAATCAAGGAAAAGAAATTAGTGCAGTACAATGTATTATAGGCACCTCTACCCATTTCTCTCTGGGAATGCTAACACCAAATCTATTCCATTCGGTTCTTTCTTTCTTTCATGTTTTATTTTTATTTTTTTATTTGCCACAAATAACATCAAGGGTTTGGGGCTGTAAACTCCTGTCTTTTTCTTCTTCAGTCACTGGCTAAAATATGGTCGTGTAGGTAATGCCTAATCTTTGGACCCTAGACTTAAGTTCTGTCTCAACTTCTTATATAGGACCCTAGTCTTTATTCTTGTTTGTTTATCTGTGCTAAGGAAATTTGAGTAATTCACTAGCCTTTAATAAATCAATAGCAATTCAAGCAAATCTAAGTTTGTAACATTATGGGCTAATACAATTTTTGGATTCCAACAATTGCGATCATGACATGTCCATTCCACACATTGGCACACAACAATGGATTAGTTCTCTTTCTTGACACCTAGATGCCTAACATAAAAATGTAATGACTGCATCCCCATTAGAACCAATAAGTATAATCATGAAATACTGAGGAGGAGGGCTCCAGGTCGGCTTAGGAGCAGTATGCAGCAGCTCATTCCACGCGGTGGAGTGCTCATGATAGAGCAGCCAAACTTTACTTATCACCTTCAAAGGTTCCACTTGAATACCACTCTGACAGGGCTAACGGAAGCTTTAGAGACTCATGTGCTTGAAATTAATAAAAGGCTATTATAAATGACAAAGGCAAATAAATTAGAACGTTACATCAGAGGTTATGCCAAAACTGTGAAATGGTATGAAAGGTTTACATCCTTTGCTAATTGATGAAAAATATACCATGGAGACTTCAGCTTCCATGTCAAAATCATTAAACGAATCCTAACATACGAAATCCATAAAACAGCAGCATTAAGGCAAATGAAAAACAGAACATGTCTTACCCAAATATAAAAAACAGAACAAATACTCCCTACTTCGCTTTAAGATAAATATATATCTTTATTGGAGATACATCCGTAGATATCATTATCGCTCTTGAAAGGGAAGAAATAGAGACGCATTCAGATATCAATTGTTGAACCACAAAGAATGAAGATCAAGTCGCACTGCGCGATCCGTAGTCTTGTTGCAATGTACTCTTTCCCTACACGAAAAAATAAGTCACAAGTCTCAAGATTACATTAAATCTTGAGATTCTTGTTTCAAGGCCATGAACTACTAAGGATCGATGTAATCATATTTATGGGCTGATGTTGATCGATTCTATGTCATCATCAACGAAGACATTTAACAACTCTCGTGGAACTTGAAGACAGAAATTGCAGGGAAAGAATCAAGATTATGACCATGTGGATTCTATTAAAAGACTGCTCTTGTATTAATAGCCATCAAATTAACATAAAACCAAGCGCAAAGGAAAAGGAAGGAGTCCCTTACATGTGGGTGTCTGCTATAGCCGCCTGCAATAGCCTAGGATGTTTTTTCGTGGAACCTCAGATCAAATTTTCGAGTGCCCCAAGGAGTTCTGCCAGATCTTCGCAAGAGACCATCTTAGAGAGTTAATGTTAGTGGCAAACAAATTCAGCAAGGGAAAACATAATCAGGACAGACAGCCATGCCGGAAAAAGAAAGCCAAAGTCAGCTTGAACGAAAAGTAAGGGATTGAAAGAAAGCCAAAGTCAGGCTTGAACGAAAAGTAAGAGATTGAGCAGCCAAGCCGTGGAAGCCGGAAGCCTCAAAAATTCATTAAATGACGTGGAGTATTTTCCACCATGAGATCTGCAACTTGATTTTTCAGCCGTGCATTCGGTAAATTCGGAGGGAGCTGCCTCCGGAGGGAATCCGTTCCCCTCAGCTGCAACTTTGAGCATCTTCCGTACAACTACCGCTGCGTCTTTCTCAGAGTAGGGTGTCCTTCCTGAGTTAAGCGAACCAAGTAGAAGTAATTACTAGTGTCATTGCCGACCGAAATATGAAAACACAATAACATGCCAATCTCAAAACTTTTGACAAGATATACACATCAAAGGGCAGCCACTGCTGGCAAGGCTAATACATTGTACCCGGGAACTAAGGATTCGTACTTGGCCAATATTCGATCCAGCAATTCACCGCCCTCACATAACCTGGAAACAAACAAACACAAGAAATAGCCATTTCAGGAATGAACAAATAAAAGCTTAAGCAAGCACAAAAAGGCCGTGGTGCAATTGAGGAGACATGATGAAAGAATTGAGATTAAGCTAAAAAAAAAGAACAAAAAAAGAAGAAGAAGCTAGTAAAAGCTAAACTTACTCCATTACTATATACACATAAGAATCATCCTCAAATGCGTTATAAAACTGAACCACATTCTCATGGCCTGCAAGCGCTTGCAATAGGGAGAACCATCTGCCATGAAATCCGAGGTTTTCTGAAACCTTAGTAAAGATATTTACAAAAAAAATAAAGGGACGACACAAGGTCTGCAGAGTAAAAGATAATAAACGATATTCGACCTTAAAGCTTACGAGTACAATGGTGTTACCTATATACATTTATTTTGTTTCCTTGACCTGCATTGTTAGCAATTTTATGGTGGAGAGAAGGCTACGACCACTCTCTTTATATGTATGTACAGACCTTAAGAAAAACATAATCATTCTGATTAGGTTCGCAGAACAATGATGTACTGTTTGCTAAACATAGGACATCATAAACTGTTATTATCATTGTCAAATACTCATTTAGCCCAATAAGACAAATAGGTCATACCCAGTAACTTCCCTTAATCTACTACTACTGTGGATAGACATTGCTTAAAACAGGTTATCACTCATTAGGCTCATTCCTCAGACAAATCCTCATGTGGTCCCTGGTGATTTCTAACCCTTCCAAAGCACGAAAATCGATTTTCTATGCATCATAAAACAGAGAAGACTGTAAAACCATATGCCCGAAGATATAATTTTCATGCAGAGACAGGTCAACGCCTACGAAGAGTGAGGAATCCTGGTACCCATACTAAAAGGAGAAGGGCCTCCTGGAATATTGGGATCAAAACCACCATAGCAAGTCCACAATCAAATTCTGGAAACGCAATCAGAAAAACGGTTCAACTAACTATCTATTAAGGCAATTATTTTGGCATGCCCACGTGACCATTTTTATTTAGAGGCCCTTTAGTCTTTTTCGGTTGTCTCTAGAAGGAGAAAAGCAAATGTTGGGCATAACTTTCTGTGGAGGCTTCCTGGAGGGCAGTATGGTCTTTGGTCTGATTCTAGAAGCTGTAAGAACGACAAGGGGACCGGTTAGACTCTCACGTGTTGATTAAAAGCTTTTTTGGAATCATGTTTTCGGGACTTCACGCGTAACATTTTTGAGAGAGCGAAAACAAAGAGCGACGATGCTTCAAGAACAGAGCAGCCTCAAGAACTGATCGATGAGCTTCATCTTCTTTCTTGTTGATGGGTTGCTGATTGACGTGAAGAGTTTCCTTGATAAAGAATAGAGTTTATTGATACGATCACCATGTTCCCCCGTGAACTTCGTTGATGTTAAAGGATTCAGAGTTTTCTAGATTGAAGTGGCTGAAGGCTTCAGCCGTGGCCCTTGATTGCACAAGGAGTGTGCAAGAGATCAAGTGTCGTTTGAGATCGTGATTTCCAAGATTGGGCGTTGAGGTTCTTCGTCCTGTAGAGGTTCGGTTTTACGGAAAATCGAGTCTGGTTCATTGTGTTGTTGATAGGCTAAGGGTGTCTAGTCAATAGATCACTTTGTAACCAAGTGGAAATTAGTGGATTCAAACGGCCTACGGGCCCGGAGAGTTTTTCTCCTTAAGGACGTTCCTTAGGGAGTTTCTCTTCGTAACCATCTTCGGCGTTACGTATCTTGTTTATCTCTTAATTTGATAAGTTATTATTTCACTAACAAGTTTGTTGTTTGTGTTGTGAGTATTCAGTCTCAAGATTTGTCAATTTTCATTCACTGATTCGGTTGGTAAGTGTATCAGTGAGAGTCTGGTGTTTGGTAAGATTGTTTCTATTGAATGCTTATCAATTAAGTTGTGATTTTATCATTTCCCTGTTCTGCGAGTTTGTAGTTTCTTAAGAGTGTCTTGCAGTATCTTCGGAATAGTCTTTATTGTTGTTTATTAATTTCTGTGTTGGGGAAAATTGAGTTACTACGTGTTATAGTTTTCTGGTACTGCTTATCTGTGCTATTAAGTAGGTGGATCAGATTTCTGGTGGTGGTTGCTTATAAGGTTTTGATTAAAAGATTTTTTAATACCTATTCACCCCCCTCTAGGTATTTTCCGCACATTTGGGTCTAAATCGGGTTGTTCAATTGGTATCAGAGCATAACTTCGTTCCTTGACCCAACTTAGTTTTTAAATGGATAGAAGGATGTCACTTTATGTACCCCCATTTTTTGATGGTTATAATTACGCATATTGGAAAGTTAAAATGAGGGCTTTTTTAAAATCTGTAGATGAGAGAGTATGGACAGCTGTGGATAAAGGTTGGAATAGGCCAGAAGGTTCTATAGATGGGGTTGTTTCTATTAAAGAACCTAGTACTTGGACGAATGTAGAAAGGGAATCCTCTAGCTGGAATAATAAAGGCATTAATGCTATATTCATGAGTGTATCTTCGGATGAATTCATGAGAATATCCAAGTGTGAGTCATCTAAGGAAGCTTGAGACATTTTAGCCCTTACACATGAAGGTACTAAGGCTGTGAGGGATTCTAAATTACAATTGAATGTCTCCAAGTTCGAAGAGATTCGAATGAGAGACGATGAGACTTTTGACGAATTCTATGGAAAACTTACAGCCATAGTTAATGGGAGTTTTAGCCTTGGAGAGGAAATTCCAGAATCTAAGGTGGTGCAAAAAGTCATAAGATTTCTTCTCGAAAGGTTTAGATCTAAAATCACAGCCATAGAAAAGAGTAAAGTGTTAGATGAAATTAAAATTGATGAGCTAGTTGGATCATTACAAACATATGAGCTGACTTTTCCTTCAACGAGAAATGATAAGTCCATTGCTCTTAAAACCGTTAAAGAGGAAGATGATTCCTCATCAGATGATGATTCTTTAGATGATGAAGATATGAAATTTTTTGTTAAGAAGTTTCGTAAAGCTTTCCGATTCAAGAAGGGTAGTAATTGGAAAGAAAATAAGGGACACACGAAATCCTTCAATAAAACAAATTGAAAGAAGTTTGATAAGAAAGATGAGAGTAGTGTTCAATTAATAAGGTTGTAAAGGCTTCGGACATATGAAAGCTGAATGTCCTACATATTTAAAAGCACAAAGAAAATCGGCTATGAATGCATCTCTTTCTGATTCTGATAGTTCGTCTTCCAGTAAAGGAACTTCTTCACATGAAAAAGTTAATTATGTTGCTTTTTCTTCTTCTATTGTTAGTACTAATGAATTTGATCTTGAAGGTAACGATTTCCTGGATTCAGATTCAGACGATATAGATTCACTTCGTATGGCTTATGATGAGTTGTATGAAGAGAGCTTGAAGTTGAAGAAAAATGATATTTTAATTTCTAAAGAGCTTAGTGTTGTTAAATTAGAAAAAGATCAACTAACATCTGAACTTGCTTTGTTAAGTGTGAAAAATGCAGATCTGGAAGTTAAGGTTAAAGAGCTGAAAAATGAGCTGGAGCAAGCTAATCTAAAGCTGAACAAGTTCACAAGCGGAACCAAGAAGCTTGACAAAATGTTGAATATCGGACTATCAGCTGGAGACAAGAGAGGTTTGGGCTTTTCAGCTGCAAATGACTCTAAGAATGTCAACAAAACAGTCTTTGTTCCTGCTGTGATTAAGGAGAAACCACCTCAAGCTTCAGTACTTCAAAAGAAAACTTATTCGGTGGTAACCTCTAACCCTGTGGAGTCTTTTAATTCTAAAAGATCTAAGTTCATTCCAACATGTCATCATTGTGGTAAAATAGGACATATTAAGCCTAGATGCTATAATTTGTCAAATGAGAATTTTAAGAATGTTAGATCTTCTTCAAATGTTATATCTAGATCTGATTTTAACATGTTAACTTCTCAAGTTAGTGTACTTACTAAACAAGTTGAGTTTTTGTCTAAAAAGTTGCTTTCATCGTCTAAAACAAAACAAATTTGGAAAAAGAAGGACATAACTTCAAGCAGTGCTGCTCACATTGCCTTTGAATCATGATGAAATGTGTTAAATGCATTTTAGTCTTTTTATTGAGATCCCTGATTCTTTATACATGCTTGAGATATTTTTTATATATATATTCGATTATGATTACTTGTTGGCACATGGGGTTAAGTCGTTATCCTTGCTTTCCATCTGTCAGTTTTATTTTTTTAAATACCTTATGTGGTCCTCTATATTAAACTCTCTATTAAGCCTTTAATGACCAAAAATTTTGGGTCTGAATGAAACTTTTGGGTCTATTTTTAAAAAAATCTTTCATGTAGTCACTTTGTCGGTTTGGTAGAAGACCCATTCCTTGTTTCTTCTCCTGGTGTTATTCTTTTTATTTTTATTAAATAGATGTTTCTATTCGGTATGGCAGCATGTCTCAGTGTTAAACTTAGTATGGCCGAATGACTATACATGTCTGGGCATTTGTTTTAAGAATTTGTGAATCTTGTTATGGATAGGGTATTTTCTTTACTGGTATCTGTCACTTGGATAGGACCCTTATGTTTGTTGGTCCCTTAATTCTTTAAGTGCTAGTGCTGGCTATCATTGACCACATATCTTGGTCTTTACAATATTATATACTATTAAGGTCTAAGTGTTATTTCCTCCTAGATCTATGATTTACATGCTGTGATTGTGAAGAGATTTGATTGGAATACATTATGGAAGCCACGGGCTGCATGAAAATATTTTTTTTATGAATTCCCTTATTTCTTTTATTGAAGTTCATATTGTCTAGATAATGGGTTTATAACTTGCTTGTATACTCTTTGTCAATCACATGCTCTTTAAGTGGCAAGTCTGTATCTTTAAATTCAGTTTTGCTCTTTATTGCATATATTGTCTTGGAGATTTTTTTTATTACATTGATATGCGTTTTTTGATTGGCATCCTTCGTGTCAAAAAGGGGGAGAAGGGGTATGAATATTGAGAACTTCTTTTGTTCTCCTATGTCTTTCTATTGAATATTGAGAACTTCTTTTAACGATTGATTATTTCTATTGAAAGGGGGAGAAGCTTTTGCATGTATGCATATCTGAAGTTTTGGCATGTATGCATATCTGAAGTTTTGGTGGGCTGTAATGCTTGTTGGTTGTTTTATTTATGTTAGTCTTTTTACTTGTTCATTTGGCTAATTGTAAGGGAGAGTTGCCTCTCTGTTTAGCTGCTTATTGATATGTGTCTTAAGGGGAGACATATCTCAATTTTTATGAGATTATTCCTGCTGGTTTTATATCTTTATCTTTATCTAACTCTATTTCTAATGAGTTATTTAGAATGGTGTTTGTGATAAGCTTTTGATGCAGGTACTCCTATCTCTTGGTATAATTCTATAAGCTTTAGGAGTTTGTATAGGGTTTGTAGTCTCTTGTAAAAATGTCTCCTGTGGTGGTGATCAACAGGAGTCATGGGTTTTTAAGGCTATAGGTGTTTTGTCACGTAGGATACCAAGGGGGAGATTGTTAAGGCAATTATTTTGGCATGCCCACGTGACCATTTTTATTTAGGGGCCCTTTAGTCTTTTTCGGTTGTCTCTAGAAAGAGAAAAGCAAATGCTGGGCATAACTTTCTGTGGAGGCTTCCTGGAGGGCAGTATGGTCTTTGGTCTGATTCTAGAAGCTGTAAGAAAGACAAGGGGAGCGGTTAGACTCTCACGTGTTGATTAAAAGCTTTTTTAGAATCTTGTTTTCGGGACTTCACGCGTAACATTTTTGAGAGAGTAAAAACAAAGAGCGACGATGCTTCAAGAACAGAGCAGCCTCAAGAACTGATCGATGAGCTTCATCTTCTTTCTTGTTGATGGGTTGCTGATTGACGTGAAGAGTTTCCTTGATAAAGAATAGAGTTTATTGATACGATCACCATGTTCCCCCGTGAACTTCGTTGATGTTAAAGGATTCAGAGTTTTCTAGATTGAAGCGGCTGAAGGCTTCAGCCGTGGCCCTTGATTGCACAAGGAGTGTGCAAGAGATCAAGTGCCGTTTGAGATCGTGATTTCCAAGATTGGGCGTTGAGGTTCTTCGTCCTGTAGAGGTTTGGTTTTACAGAACATCGAGTCTGGTTCATTGTGTTGTTGATAGGCTAAGGGTGTCTAGTCAATAGATCACTTTGTAACCAAGTGGAAATTAGTGGATTCAAACGGCCTACGGGCCCGGAGAGTTTTTCTCCTTAAGGACGTTCCTTAGGGAGTTTCTCTTCGTAACCATCTTCGGCGTTACGTATCTTGTTTATCTCTTAATTTGATAAGTTATTATTTCACTAACAAGTTTGTTGTTTGTGTTGTGAGTATTCAGTCTCAAGATTTGTCAATTTTCATTCACTGATTCGGTTGGTAAGTGTATCAGTGAGAGTCTGGTGTTTGGTAAGATTGTTTCTATTGAATGCTTATCAATTAAGTTGTGATTTTATCATTTCTCTGTTCTGCGAGTTTGTAGTTTCTTAAGAGTGTCTTGCAGTATCTTCGGAATAGTCTTTATTGCTGTTTATTAATTTCTGTGTTGGGGAAAATTGAGTTACTGCGTGTTATAGTTTTCTGGTACTGCTTATCTGTGCTATTAAGTAGGTGGATCAGATTTCTGGTGGTGGTTGTTTATAAGGTTTTGATTAAAAGATTTTTTTAATACCTATTCACCCCCCTCTAGGTATTTTCCGCACATTTGGGTCTAAATCGGGTTGTTCACTATCCTAAATCTCTACCCGAAGCCCATTGACGAAACAATGCCTGGATTGAAGGCAAAAGACTATATGCAAACAAGACCCACAATTTACAGACAGCACAAAAGAATCCCATTTACATAGATAGTCAAAGGGCGACGCAAACACCACGAAATCCCACGAATTTACAGAGAAAGCAATACTCCCAGAAACAAATATACCTTGTTATTTTCAATCCTTTTCACCGCAACTCGATCCCCATCCCCTTTGTCTGTGGCAACGTACGTGTAGCCGAACTGCCCGTGTCCTAAAAGCTTTCCAATTGTATATCGCTAGTTGAAATCCTTGGCGTAACCGAAATCAGTGCACTTCTCGCAGGGGATCAGGCCGCTCTGCCTACTTGAAGCGGGCTTGTCTTTAGGTCTCAATTGATGGGTCGACATCTCTGGTTTTTTCGTTGTAATTGTCGTCGCCTGAGGCTTGGTGCTCTCTTTGCGGTTGTGATTGACGGTCGTGGTGTTGGGGAGCTGTGAGAGAGGGGGCTGGATGTCAGGTGTCTGGAGAGAAGATGCATGTCTAGAGAGTGAGAAAGCAAACTGAGAGAGGAGATGAATTGGAAAAACGAGGGGTTTCTACCGTAAAGATGGCGGGAGCGGAAGCAGTAATTTGGCGCCAAATGAAATTTTTTCTCTAATTTGTTTACTGTTTTTTATACTCCAATAATTTAATTTTGTTGTATATAAAATTTATTTTGTAATTATATCCTAATTATTACTTTGCTTGTAATTGTAATCCATTGTATTTTCTAGTACTTAGTCAAAATAACTTAGTAATAATAGTAATTTGTAACAATATTTAAAAATCTTAATACTTAGTATTAAATACATAACATATTATTTTACACTATTTTTTATAACTTGTGAAATAATCTTAATTAAAATAAGTTGGTAGTAATAATATTTAATATTTATAATTTAAAAGTATAATATTTTCTATATAACATTGCATGATTTATTATATGTGTTCATCATATACATGATATGTGCTAATTAACCTAAATACTTTATATGTATCTATATACGTAATGACTCAATCATAACCTTTAAGACCATATACTAAGTTATGTACTTCAATTACATAAGTTAATCTCACAGTATCTATTTATTTGAAATTAAATAATATTATATTACTAATTATTCAAAATATATATGTTCATTATAAGTAGGATAATAGATATTTTTAAACTACTTAGATTTAATTAATAAATATGCAATTACCATTACAACCAAAGGTATAATTTATAATATATCATATAACAACTTCAATTTTCATAACATTCCTTCTAATTCCATATTTTATTAAGTATGACCCTTAAAATAAATTTTTTCAAATAAATGACAAAATAAAATTATATATTAAAAGAAATAAAATAATATATAAAATAATTATTAACAATAAATAACCTATAATTAATAAATAATAAAACAATTGCACTTATACCTATAGCAGCGTTTTTAAAAAAAACGTTGCTAAAGGTGCAAGCTACAACGACGGTCACTGTGACCACCGTTGTAGATACCTAATTTCTAGCAGCGTTTGTATAAAACATTGCTAAAAACAAGACCTATAGTGACGGTCACAGTGACAGCCGCTATAGCTTACACCTGTAGTAGCGCTTTTTAAAAAGCGATACTAAAATTTTGGCATTTAGCAGCATTTGTAGAAAAACGCCACTACAAACCTGTTTTTTTGTTGTGTATGATCTCTATTCAATAACATATATATCTCATTCTTTTCTCGGTTTGAAACAAATCATTCCTCAATAAATGTTCTTACTCATGATATTCCTTGGATTACACATGATCATAAACAAGTATTTGAATATTATACTCTTATGGATGCTATTAGTTTTAGTACTAATTCTCTCAATTATTTAGTCACTCCTTTTAAAACAAATATTGATAAAAAAATCTTGATAATATTATTCCGCATAATAATTATACCAATACTTATCTAAAATATGAACGCATCTTACGAAAATAGAGCATTTAATCAAGCCTCCTTCATTACCCAATTCTTCTAAAAATACGCCTATTTTTATACCTAATGAAGTTCCTATAATGACTCCTTTTTCTAAAACGAATGAAGATAGAGCCAATATCTTAACAAAAATAGATGGCATGCTTTCCAAACTTATTTAAAAAATAATGCTTATACTTCCAAACATATTTAGGTCTTAAACAAATTCTGATTTATCCTATGCTTCTGATTATGATACATTTAGCATTTATGCTTTAGAAAATCAATTTCAAGAATTATATTTAATTAAATAAATTGTGAAATCTTCTACTCGAATACCTCACAAATATACACAAGGTACATCTCGTAATTATTATCCTAGACCTACCCTTCCTGATCTTCAATTTGAAGAACGTCATCTTAAATCTATTGCTGCTTTTGCTCCCGATCTTATTTATGAATGGAATATTGACGGTGTATCCGAATACGAAATTCTTAATATTTTACACGAAATAACTATGTATTCTATTGTTTTAAAACAATCCAACTAAACTGATATTCATGTTGCTAATTGTTGAATTACTGGATTTACCGGCCAACGTAAAAATTGGTGGGATCATTATTTAAGTCAATCTGATAAAAATAAAATTCTTACTGCTGTTAAACTTGATGCTAACGAAGACATTATTTAAGTCAGTCTATTCCTAACGCAGTCAATTCTCTGCTTTATACAATTACTAAAAAATTTATTGGTGATCATTCTTGTTATAGAGATCGTACTTCTAATTTCTTCGTTAACTTAAAATATCATACTCTTTCAGATTTCAAGTGGTATAAAGATGTTTTCTTTTCTAAAGTTTTACATCGTGATGATTGTAACCAATCTTATTGGAAAGAAGAATTTATTGTTGGTCTTCCTTATTATTTTGCTCAAAAGTTTCATCTTAATTTAGCCAATCCTAATGGTCTTATTTCATATGATACTCTTACTTATGGTGATATTATTAACATTATAAATAAAACTGAGAAATTATCTTCACCTTAAGAAAACATTAGAATTTGATCAGAAATAAAATCGTCGTGAATTAGGCTCTTTTGTGAACAATACGGTTATCCTCTCTTTGTTCCTCCTTCTAAACGACGTCGTTTTGATAAACGCAAAATTAATTATTCTCATAAATATGATAAGAAAAAGAAACATTTTTCAAAATTCGTTAAATCTTCTTCTAAACCATCTTTTTCATAGAAAAAACCTTTTAAAGCTTATACAAAAAATAAATCTGTCTGTTAGAAATGTGGCAAACTTGGTCATTTTGCTTCTAAATGTTTTATTAAAAACAAATTCAAGAATTAGATATTTCTTCTGCTATTAAAGAATTTTTTTTCTTTCTATTTTCCTTAATTCTAATCTTCCTTTTGATGACGAATTATCTATTCACCAAATTGATAATGAATCTTCTTCGGCTTTTCCATCTTCTTCTTCTCCTTCTGAATCCAATATGGTTAAACTTTGTGATTGTAAAGGTGATTGTTCTTGCAAACTAATTTTTTTATTAACTAAATCTGAAACTTTACTTTTTGATGTTATTACTCAAATCCATGATCCTGCGAAACAATAAGAATATCTACTTAAATTAAAAGAAATTTTTTTCAAAAATACTTCTCTTCCCTCCACGTCTGAATCCTTGAATTTATACTACAATTATAAAAATATTTTAGCTCGCTTTTCTTCTCAGGATATGTGACCAATTACAATACAAGATCTTCAAAAAGAAATCCATATTTTAAAATGAGAAATTAAATATTTACAACCGCAACAGTTTTGGCCTTCGGGGGCGAAAATTTTCGTCGCTGAGAATAGTCATTTCGTTGCTAAAAGTCTTTAGCTCGTCGCATCAGCGGTGAAAATTTAAAATCGTCACTACTCATATTTGTTAGAACGAGAAAATCCTTTCGAACAAAGTCTCATTCGAACAAGCAAATTTGTTCAAACAAGAAGATTTCGTCGCAAATCTGTTAAATTTGATAGTCATCATTTCTTGTTTGAGCGAGAACTTTCATTCGAATGTTTATTTTGTTCGAACTGTTTCCCTTTTTATGTTTGATTACTTATCTTGTTCGAACATGAATGTTTGTACTATTTTTTGAGAAATTACGTTTATTCATTTGAAATTGCTATTTTGAAGTTTATTGTTTTAGTTGTATTTTAAATAGGGCACGGCTAGAAAATACATAATTTAATGAGTAATAATATGAAATGAAATATATTGAATACCGCCACTGAAGGTGAAAATTGTTGTAGTGTTTAGCAATCCAGAAAATTTCATCCCAAAAACTTAAATTTGTTGTAGTGTTGATTGACACTCTTGTTTGTATTCCGGCACTGAAGGTGAAAATTGTTGTAGTGTTTAGCAATCCAGAAAATTTCATCCCAAAAACTTAAATTTGTTGTAGTGTTGATTGACACTCTTGTTTGTATTTTGCCAAGTACACTGTAATGTTGGAATATCTCCTATTTGTAGTGCCGATATGGAAGGATAATTCTTTCAACTTCATCAATTGCATTGTTAAGCTAAAACCAATCGTTAATTCAATAAAGGAATCCCACTTAGCCAAGTTGCCAATTTTGGTGGAGAGACCAACACGGAATTCACGTTCATCAGAGTCAACTAGTCATCTAGCTAAACTCTACGATGCCTCTATAAATTGCGAGAACTTCTTCTTCATCCCTCAAAAGGGCCCGAAGCCTCTTAACCCTAGCTGGGTGAGTGAATATATATTATGTATTGCTTTCAGCAAATATATAGATATATACTAATTATAACCATAGATAGCAGTACTCTTTCCATTTGCTATATTATTCAAGTTCTCCCTTCAAAACACATGGATGTTTTCCTTTTAATTACTTCTTTTCTTTTGGGTTTTTGTTGACAGAGAAAAACATCCAAAAGCCGAAGAATGAGATTTCTAGCACTTGCGCTGGTCTTGCTGATGCTGAGCTCTTGCTCGGCAACGGCTTCGAAAACGATGGGGGGCCGAAGTGTATAATGAGCAAAATCAGCAGCATTCGGTCGAGGACGTCAATGATCACCATTATATTCCAAGACGGGAATATGAGAGCTATGCTAGCAACAATGGAGGTGGTGGTGTAAAACCAAAAGGGTAATTAGTTCGGAGACGCTCGTTAAAGGGGGCTTAATTATCGATGCTATGTATATATATATGACGACCTTTATGTAATTTGTTGTCAATTAGGGTTTTCAACGTATTAGTGTGATCTGTTATGTTCTGTGGAATAAATAATCGAACATTATGTTTGGAGTACTATGTTCAAAGTTGCTTGTTCAATCGTTTGGATTATGTCTAATCGTTGTGTGCGCTGTAGAAACCTTATGTAAATAGCTTGAAGTTGTCTGGTTTATTAGATAAGCCACACGCATGTTACAAACTATCGCCACTCCCTTTGGCAGAATCCACTAATTCAGAAACCGCTGGTAGAAAACCAAAATAACTAGTTATGCTACGAATCGGAAAATACTTACGTCGTCTAAGTACCGATGCATACCATACACCGGAATTTACACAGAGTACTGTATAAAGCTGCATGAGCCAAAGGCACCGTAATTTACTAACCTACCTTTCATTTGGTGAGTATATATAGCATGAGAAAAGTGAATTATTTATTTTATCAGTAATGAACGATCTCTTAATGTACTATAGTCCAAAAATTGTGTTGATCGAGCATTCAATCTTTTATTGCATGACTAATATTTAAAATTTTAACCTTTTATTAACGTTTTATCAAGTTTGTACTGGACAAAATAGAAACAAAAAAACAATAGAGACCTTACACATAATATCCTTAGATTTGTCCCATTTTCAAATGGATCGACAAGTCATGATCTATCCGTTTTAGGTTACCATATTAGCTTCCGACAAAAGAATACCAGATGAGTTTCATGTTATGGCTGTTTTAATTTTTCATCCTAAAGGGAGCTATGTATATATAGAAATTAAGACCCTAACTTTCGGGTCTAAATAATAGTAATAAATTCGAAAAAAATAAGCCCAAGCTGTAGGAACTAATGAGTTAATATTTAGCATGCTCTGACATGTAATTGGTTTCATGTCCAAAATTTAGGAAACAATTACTCGCTATTACTTTAAGAGAACCTGCTAATTACCACTGAAAAAATTTATAAAAAGAGATTACCAAAATAAATATATGAGTATATATAAAATCATCAGGGAAAGATAACAAAAAAACAAATAAAAAAGGAGATTTGATGCATGAACCCTTGCCGCGTACCTTCCCGGTGACATAATTCGGTTTTCTCCATCCCCGAAGCCAATTTTGAAGATGAATATGAATAAATTATCACTACAAAAAACGGTCTTTAGCAGCGGTCGGAAACCGCTGCTATTGCATTAGCAGCGTTTTTTAGCGGCGGTCCGTCGCAGTAGATCTATTGCGGCAGTTTGCACGACCGCTGGTGAAGACCCCAGGTCTATAGCGGCGGTCGCGGCCGCCGCTATAGGTCTGTGCCAGCGTTTTTTTTTTGCTAATCTTTGCTAACATTTTAATACACTACTAATGTTTTCCTATATTTTCATATACATGTTTTTTTAATCGGTAATACAAATTTATTTTAATAATTATAATTTATTGGATGTTAAAACTTAAAGACCAAGGATAATAAAACAAAATATACTTCATCATTGATTAATACCGTTTTACAACAAATACAAGAATCTCTACAAGTAATCTAAAAAATAACAAGTTTCTAATATAAAATAACAATAAGCAAGGACCAACTAAAATATTCAAATACAACACAATAAACAAGGGCGAATTAAAATCTTCCTCATTTTACACATCAACCTCCTCATCTTCCTCATTTAAACCACGAGATACCTGAAATTATTGGAGAAAGTATGAGATGAAATTAGCAACAGATGGAGACTAAGTAATTGCAGAATTTTTCAACCAAACCTAGAAAAATGTGGACCAAAAGCAAAATAGAGCAACTCAATATTACCAACGGCACAAAAAGCTAATAAGTGAAACAATCATTATCTAATCTGGGTCAGTAAAGGAATTAGTGTGTCCATGAGAGAGACAAAGAGAGTTGTCTCCATGGAGCTAGACTCACTCCCTTTGCCTGATTTCAACATATAGCGTTGATCATTGCTAGCACTCTCTGCATATCTTAAAAGAACAGTGGAATTTTGAAGGTCTCACCAGTCAACAGAAGTTAGTGTAATGGTCCTGAAAGGATAAAGTCTTCCCTCTCAAAAGCTGTTCTGTAATGCAAAAGGAAAGGCCACAACAGTGGTCAGCGACAGAGCAAAATCTGCAGCTTCTTTTCCACAGGAAAGGGAGACATGGTTTACCTTTCCAACTTAACAGAGACAACCATAATAGACTTACAGAAAGTTCCCTATTCCTTTTATACAAAATATAGCCATACAAAATGTGTCCTCTATAACATTTTTCTCTATTCCTTTCTCCAATTTCCCTGCATTTGCACTGCAACCAAACCCACAGAAGCACACAATAGACACACAAAATGAAAAACTAGCAGGAAAACAAACATGGAGAACTCCATAGGGACAGAACTTCAGTATCGTGGCACACTGAAACTTGGTATTGGTGCTGGCAAAAATTCCAGAAAAATGAAACACATGATATTACATGATGTAGTAAAAAGATCCAAGAACTTTCCAATCAGTGGTCATGTCTAAGTAATTGAAATTAGGAGTCATCCACAACAAGACAAAATACAATACTTATTGTTGAAAGAAAAAAATATTCACATAGGGCTATACTTGTCTCAGATGGGACCCTGCTGATGATCCCATATCTCGTGCCAGGCGTTGAAGGATACGAACCAAGACACCTACTCATTAGCAGAACAAAGCTAATCACCTAATGACAAGCAGAACAAAGGTAATTGAATTAGCAAGTTCCCTCGTAGAGATGAAGTTCTAATTTGTTTTAGTACTCAATCTTAATTATAGACTCTCTTAGATACAATTTAAAAGGCGTGAATCTATAATTCTTTGGAAAGAAAGTAATTGATCTAATCTTAAAATGATATATGTGATGATTAGAATCTACAGACAAACACTTTCACACAGTAGAAGCAAAGGCCAAAATCACGCACCCAAGTACACACACAGACACGCTACAGACAGAGGCATACTTCAAATCAGCAAATTCATGTAAGAAATCATGCAACACTTCGGCTCTGTGACTCAAACCTGTAATCCAGAGAAATCTGTTGGATTATAATAACAATTTA
The DNA here is from genome assembly GCA_963930655.1 of Myrica gale. Lineage (NCBI taxonomy): Eukaryota > Viridiplantae > Streptophyta > Magnoliopsida > Fagales > Myricaceae > Myrica > Myrica gale. The sequence goes on from OZ005618.1 coordinate 12,267,275, forward strand.
TCCACCTTCCAATTTGGCCATTCAGCAACAAACTAAACACAGCCCTACAAAACATTCTATATACCTTGCAGTTGCACGTGCACCAATCACAAGTAAAACTAAGTTTTTTTAACAGAATTCTAGTTATGCAATGAATAAAAGCTGAATGTAGAAACATATTTACCCATTAACTAGGTTATAAAATTACTATTCTTAAACAGCAAAAAACTTTACTCAGGAATACCCCATAACTCAATTCAAGAACCCAAAACATTCCTCAATCGAAATGGAAATTAACATAGCCCCCACATGCAAATTCCAAAATCCCCTCCATATGTCCAACGTATGTATGGAAAAACACATTTTAATCCACAAACCCGTTACAGGAATTCTTGAAAAATAACGCACCTTGAGTCCGCAAAAGCTGTCTCTGCTGCACGGTGCCGCAGATAGATAACAACGACAGCAAGCTCGCGTTTCTGATCCGGACGGGCTGGCCTTTCTTGAGCCCATCCAAAGCAAACTTGACCTCGTCAACGTGCTCCATCAACTCCCCAAACTCCGGGGCCTCCATCAGCGTCGAGGTCGATGGAATCGACGGCCTGGTACAGTTCTTAGTCACCTCCGGTTCCCTCTTCCCGACCTTCTTTGCATTTGGGGTTATATCGGAAGAGAGATTTCAGATGAGGGGCTGGTCAGATGGGCGGAAGAGGTAGAGGAAGAGACAGGAGGCGAGGAGGCAGACGAGGACAATAAGAGAGAATGAGTGGGAAAGGAGAGAGAAGACGCTAAATGAAAATAAGCTAAGTGGGTTTGTATTCGGAGAAATAAGACCTGAAGTTGTGTTCAGATGTTTTGATGAAAATTTGGCGGGAGGGAAAAATTTGGCGCTGAAGGAAAATTTATCTCTCATTTTTTATGTTTTATTCGTCTAACATATAGATTTGTGAACAAATATCATATCATAATATAAAATTGATTTTCTTATTACACTTTAAACTCACCGTTTTCCATTTATTTTAATAATAAGTCATATCCATATTTTTAGTAAATTAAGATTAGTTTGAAATTAAATAATATGTCCTAATTAAATATTATTATATTCACAATATATATACTCATTATAAGTATGATAATAGATATTTTATAAACTAGTTAGATTTTGTCAATAAATATGCATTTACTATAACAACCATAGGTATAATTTAAAATATATCACATAACGACTTCAATGTTCATAACACTCACTCTAATTACATATTTTATTAAGTATATCATTTATAATTCTTTTTTTTTTCAATTACATCACAAAATAAAATATATATTAAAAGGAATAAAGTAATTATTAAAATATAATAATTTATAATTAAAAAATTAAATTTTTTCACATATACCTATAGCAGCGGTTGTGTCACAAACGTTGCTATAGATACACATTTAGCAGCGTTTGTGGGGGGTGCCTACAGCTGTGACCGCCACTGTAGGTCCCAATTTTTTAGCTGCGTTTTTCGCGAAGTGCTGGTAAAAGGGGGTCTAAAGGTACCACTTTTAGCGGCGTTTTTAGCGACCGCCGCTAAAGACCTGTTTTTTTTAGTATATTTGCCCTCTCGGTTTTTAGATAATCGTTGATTTATTTACTTTATAATTATCAAGTTTCATCACAAGTGACCGCCGCTAAAGGTACCACTTTTAGCGCCGTTTTTAGCAACCACCGCTAAAGTCCTGTTTTTTTGTAGTATATTTGCCCTCTCGGTTTTTAGATAATCGTTGATTTATTTACTTTATAATTATCAAGTTTCATCCCAAAACCAATTTTACTTTATAATTATCAAGTTTCATCCCAAAACCAATTGAATGAAAAACAAGATTGTCCCACATCCTTAACAATAATTTTGATCCACCTTTAAGAGAGAAGTCTTTCTTGAGACTTGTATCTTTCTTCGGAGAATATATTAACGATATCTTTGTTTCTTCTAGTCAATGTTCAATGATTCCATAACTTACGCCTTAAAAGTTGAACGGCCTCGTCCATTGATGGCTGCTTTCTTATTTTCTACAGACGTGCAATGCGTGCACTTAAAACCAACAAGCCAGTAGGAGCACAATCGTCTCCTTCCCCTTTTCTTTTCTTCTTTTTGTTCTCCTTGATGTTGGGATCCTGCTTGAGAATATTTGGCTAAATGTTCAAGCAATTTAGACCTGGAAATCCATCCCAAAAGACGCACACCTGAGTCCGCTAACGTGAAACAAGCTTTTTACCAAGTTCGTGATCAATAAATTGGGCCGCCAGACTTTTATTAATGAGATTTAAATATGGATTCTGAGATTTGATAGTGATTAACGAAACAGATGTAGGTTCAAGCTTTTCAACGTAAATAAAATTGGGCAGATTTAACTCCAACAGAGCAAGGGATCTTGGATTCATAGACGGAAACAGACCCATGATGTTCTCAATTCTTCTATCATTCTCTTCATATAACGTAACGATCCAAGACCTCATCAAAGAATGGAAGATATCTCACCTTTTCTGCTCCTTTTGAAAAGGTGCTAGTGGATGGTGGAAAATATAACGATCTTAGATATTACAGAACGACATCAGGTGATCCGAACCATAATAAAAGAAGAAAATATGTCTCACCATCACGCATCGGTACCCAGAATTATACGAATACCCCTGTTGCCAAACAATACCCCTGGCCAATGCATCCTACATGATGACATGAAGGAGCTGCAACTCCCGTTATTCACTCCAGCGGCACAAGCTTATCATAGATCAACCACCGAAATCGTGAATAATCCCCCCACCAAATTCCCGTCCAATAATGTGACCATCCTGTCGATGCAGCAGCTGTTGCTGATGGTGTGCATTTTCTGCACCATGCCTGAGACCAAGAGTAAGGGACACAGTGCCAAGACCCCCAATCTCAAGCCCACGTCGCTGGTATGGCGCAAAACCCATCAATGACCCATCCACACTAGTTGGAATCTGACAATCTGTTCTCGATCGCTTCTCCCGATTCCACTGTTCGGCATCAAGTTCGTTTCCATTTCCCAGCGAGGAGCCAGCCCCAAAGCATCCAATTTGCTTGTTGGGCATCACATTTATGCTTAGATTGTTGGAGTGCTGGTCACGATCAGGAGGGCAGGTACCTCCAGCAGCAACGTTCTGATCATTCTGGCTTGAATTTTGGTTCGGTTCTGCCATGCCTCTAGTTTCAAGCATATGTATTTCTTCAACCATTGGCTTCCATACACGCACTCGAGCATTTATGAACCAGTTAGACACCTGCATTTCTCATCAGTCAATACGTCATTGCAGTAACAAAAGACCAATATGACAACTCATATTTAACAAGAGACCGATATTGGCCATGACTGAAAATCTTCTCCAATAGAGCCGCAAATGTGAGGGGACAAAAGTGACATAATGAGACTGTTCTAGCAATCATATTCTAGCTCAAAACCTCAGATGCGTAGATGCAAGTACTTTTATAGACATTCTGGTATATATGAATGAATGGCTAATATGTGCTTATCCCATACTTTCCAGTCCAACTACGAGCGAGTAGGGGACTAATAGACTCATGTCAAGGGGTGAGGTAAACCACAAGCTGGCCTGCATACTTGATTGATCTTGACACCGTATAATATCTGTCAGATCAAACGGCGCAATACACAAGATCTTACCTGGTTTCGAGACAGGCCTGTTTGAGTTGCTAACATGTGCTTGTCTGTGTCCGTGGGATACCTAAGAGAGGGTTGATGAAGAGATAAAAGTCACTTCAAAGGCTGTCGAAAATCTGAGAGAGAGAGATGAGAGAGGCTTACGGGTGAAGAAAATGCTCAAATAGCCAAGCTCTGAGAATAGCCACTGAACATTCCGGTAGGCCTCTCTGGGGCTTCCAGATGTGGTGCTGGGTTTCAAGGAAGCCCACATTGCCCCCACCATATTTGTTCCTTTGCAAGCTCTGGTCCAAGTACGTCAGCTTTTGTGTCTTTGCATTACCCTTACTACTGCTTGCACCAGTTGTAGGCGATGTCAAATCCTCCCCCATGGCTTTTCTTATGTGCTTAAGCTGGTCTGCAATAGCATTCTTCAGGCTCTGAAAGTGCCTGGTGATGGACTTGAGAGCCAATGAGATATAAGGGGTGGCAGAACTTAGACCTGCTACTGATTCAAAGGATGAAACCACCATCTGCATTTGCTGATGATATTGCTTATACCTTCTGCACACCTTTCAAAAAGTGCGATAACAAGAAGTCACCAAGCAAGGTAAAAATGAATTAACTCTAGAAGGACAGCGTAAAAAATTCTCCAGATAAAGAACATCAATGTGGCAAAATTCATCAGATTCAAGGTAAGATAATGTGCTGATAATAATGCACAGTACGAAATCTTTTTCAGTGCTTCAGGCGAAGCAACAGTTGACCGGCAGTGTCAATAGTGACATAGCACACCAAGTTGGTATTACGTTGGCATTCATATTGGCTGTCTGCTTCACAATATAATAAGGCTTATGGGATATTGTAAGACAAGGGTCTCAAACTTTAATAAAGTCACTTAAAAAGAAGTGAGGTGTACTGTTACATGAAATATAAATATAATGGTCCTACACATAGAGAGCCACGCTCCCAATCTCAATTACATACCTAAATGACAAAGTGGACCATCCAGAATTCCAATTTGTTGGTCCCTGAAGCTACTCTAAGAATCTAAAGTTGTTCAATGATTGTCAAAAGTTCTCAATGAATCCATGAAGTCTTTGGAGTGGACACAGGCAATCACTACAATCCCATTATTGAATATACACGCGTGGGGCACTCTTTTACAACTATGAATGTTTAAGAGCGAAAGCAGATCACTGAAACTTGTATATTAACAGTTGAAGAAAGAGTGGTTACACCATATGGCTGCTAAAACTATTTGATAACGACTAGGCTCTAGACTCACTAGAAGAGTCAGAGTTACCCCATTAACCACCGGATCACACTAGAAATTTAATTCTGAAACCTAAACATGGAAGCGTTTTCAATCATAGACAATCATACAAAAGCTCTGAAAACCACCCTAGCAATTGGTCAAAGGAATTAGCTCAACTTCCATTGATAATATTATAACAAGAAATTGGCAAATGTGATGCAATACCTTTCCTAGGCATGGCTACTTGGACAGGACAAATAAATGCGCATCAGCAATTTAAGGAAGAGTAAATGAGACACTACGGATTGTACATAACATACCAAGTCTCTCACTGGACGTATACCAAGTCACTCTTAGGTTAAATATAGAGCCATTAACATATTCCAACAATGGGACAAATCGTACCAGAGTTTAAGTATGTTGGAAACAGTATAAACTGAAAGACACTACTTCATTACAACATAGCTAGCTGCATTTGACGAGAATGATGACTAGAATCCTATGCGAGCGCATGAACTGAATTCTACCTTTAGCCCATACTAGGTTAAATCTGTGACATTAATGGGTATAGGGAGTCTAATCCTGCTTAATCCTACCTATAAAAGCATTCCAGCCACCTTAGATTTAGTTACAGAATGAAGTAAAGAAAACCTTTCATGAATCACCATCGGACTACAATCCTCCAAAATCAAGACATAAGATACGACAGAGTATCACAATACAGAAAAGAACCTATATTTTCCTCCGAGGAATCAACCCCCATATAGATATACAGTAGTTATCACACATTGAGACATTATACAATTCATCTTCTCTTCTTCATTTGTGTCCATGATGCAATTGACAGTTTACTAAAGCATCCAAGAGATTTTGGGATAACTTATCTTTTCCCTTGGTTAATGAGATATTCTGGAATACATTACAACTTCATATCCATTTACAACAAGTAATTCCCTCCGAAAGTTCGTCCCAATCCCCAAAGTGAATTCCATCTTTTCCAATCCATTTACTTTAAAAGTCTGTTTTGGGCAATTTGAGCATTGGCTAGAGATTTTCAACAGACTATTTGTAAAGTTCCACCAAACCCTAAACATTCAACACATAGAAGTATGATTTAGTATGCCTTTCACGTTTTCAATTCAAACTTTTAATCTTTACAGCAATTTGTGAGATGTTAAAAGGTTTACGAACCAAACATCATACAATTAGCTTTTTAGAATTTAGACACTGTGCATACAAGACATGGGCCCCAAACTTCCAGGAACTTTGAATCCACACTAAATCACTGTTTTTAATACATTAGATAGTGTAACTTGTCTGTTTTGGGAAATTTCAATATTGGCTAGAAATTTTCAACAGACTGTTTGTAAAGTTCCACCAAACCCTAAACATTCAAATAGAAGTATGATTTAGTATGGCTTTCACGTTTTCAATTCAAACTTTTAATCTCGACAGCAATTTGTGATGTTAAAAGGTATACGAACCAAACATCATACAATTAGCTTTTTAGACAGTGTGCATACAAGACAAGGGCCCCAGACTTCTAGGAACTTTGAATCCACACTGAATCACTGCTTTTAATACATTAGATAGTGTAACTTGTTTGTTTTAGTAATTTAATTCTTCCCAAAACAGATATCTTAAAAACTAACAGGCCACAGGTATATTAACATTACTACACAGAACAATATGTATGTGTGCGTGGGGGCGCACGTGTATGTATTACTCATCTATCATAGAGTGCAAATGACAGATAGCAGGCTCATGATTAGAAAACAGTCAAAGAACAACAAACCTCCTCCTGCATAAATAGGAGCTTTGCCTTCTTTTGCTGGTACTCTGGCCGAAAAGATTCACAGGAGCTACTCCCAACTCCAGCATCACCGTTTATTTCATTCGAATTGTGAAATGTGGAGGACGAGGTACCTGAATTATTACCTACTGCACCAATCTCACTTTCGGTTGCATTGAGAGCATCGCCTGAAGTGCTAACTTCTCCTGACACACCACACGTTTTGACAAGTTTTGAACTAGTTTTGCCACAAAATTCATCTAATAGCTGTTGTGCAGGCTTCAAAAACTTTGAACTCATTAGAATAGTTGCATAGCCAGTGAATGGGCCAAGAGGACCTGTGTTTCGACAAGTGCTAGTAGAAAGCCCCACTATGTCTTGAAGAGATTTCCCACATCCTTTACTAATTATGGATGGCTTCGGTCCTGAACAGAAATAACCAGATTTCAAATCTCGAGTATCCTTTGAAACTGCAGTCCTTGAGTTTATATCTTCTAAACCACATCCTTCTCCAAACTGAGCTACAGGCAGTTTTGAAGTAGGATTTGATGACAGTGTCAGTGATAGACCTTGTGGATTGGAATCGCTCACAACATTACTCAATTCTCCATCACTCTTTTTCATAGCAAAACCCAACTGACCACTGCACTGATGGCAACTCTTATTTGTCCAAGCACCGGCATCATCAAGACATAACACATCTGACTGGTTTCCACACGCTGGAAGAAGTGTAAGTTCATTCCCACCCTCTTCTCTTGCACCATGCGCAATTCCTCTGATGTTCTGCTTAACTTGTGAAACCATCTCTAACCCCTGGGTTCTGATAGAAGCAGAAGTGAAAGCGTCATGGAGAGAATTTTGGTAAAGTGCAGATGTAAAATGCATTTCCCTTGAATGCTTTTGCCGATCTTGACTGGAAATCTCACTGCCAGGATTTTTCAACGACGACCGAACGTCATGAAACTCACTGTAAGTAGGTTTTGAATATTTTGGATATGATGTATTACTTACTTCCCCAAAGAACATTGGGCTGGGAGTAATGCTATCACTGCCTACTGAACCACTGGCACAATTCAACATCCAATCACCGCTTTGCTGTGAAGCAAGGCTTTTCCAGTTACCAGAAGTATGTGATTCGATGGAGGCTTTCGGCAAAGGATTAATGAAATTGGGCGAAATGGGGTGGGATGCGTTCACAAATGGAGCATAATCAGCGACACTAGGCCTTTCAATTTCAGCTGCATTAATTTCTTGATGCACCATGGTATTTCGTTCCACCAAAAAAACATTGGGCTTCACCGAATAATTGACCGTGTCTGAGGAATATGCAGCTGGATTATAAAGCAAACTAGCGTTATTTAAATTCCGAACTTGAACAAGATCTGGGCTTAGCCTAAGGTGGACTGGTAATTGCTCCAAATTGTCAGGGAAATCTTCTAAATGGTGAGGTGAGATTGAACTTTGTGGAACTCTCAGCTTATCACGCCGGCTTTGCTGTGCTACATGCAATTCTGGTCTAAACCTGTTCGTCTCCATAGAGTAAATTATCCCCAGGAGAGTCACTGTAGCATTCACCAATCCCGGTCCAAATGGATTAACAGCTCTAAAGACGACCAAAAACCATGATAGCGCGCAGCCCAAGAACTCAAAGGGCACCTATTTCATTTAGCATCCATCGAGCTGATACTGGCATTCTACAAACATTTTCCTGCAACACCATCGTTTTTGAAGTTCATATAATCAATTTATAACTACACCAAAATAAAAGGAGACACTGTGCTTCTGTGCTTCCAGCAATATCCGTCACAAACACACACACAGAGACCATCAGGCAGAGAGAGAGAGGTAGCAACTAAGGCAATAAAAAAAAATGTAAATGCACGACCTCGTATCAAAGTACTGAAAATAAAAGACTGACTACACCCGTCGAGGCACAAACTAATTCAGGTCTACTTCATCTCCTAGGACAGAGGGCGAGGAAGAGGGAGAGGTAGATGGAGATGAGTACCCTATTGGTGTCCCTATTTACTACCCCTACTCGTTTCCTGTCATAGCAATAAATTATCTATAGCCTTCACTAACGAAGGGAAATAATTTTTGCACAGCGCTTCAAAACTTTCCGCAAACAGTGCAATTCCCTTCACTGTCGGTATCCTTCACCATGATCACCCAAAAGCGAAAAAGAAAGAAAAAGAAAAAGAGAAAAGCTTCAGATCAATACCACCACCATTTCAGTCCATCAAACTTCCACCTGTGGCTTATTTTCACGTCATAGAGAAACCCTAATCCGATACTCTAGTACTTTAACGAACCCATCAAGAAAACATCAGTTGATATTATAAACTCCAAGCTCCGGATCCAGATGACCGAGCTAAATAAATTAAAGCTCTCAAACTTGGTCGATGAAAGCGCTCTTGTGCCCATAATCTAGACAAAAAACGTCTCAAAGTAGTTTTTATCATTAGTTTCCTCGAAGAAAGATTTCAGACAAGAAGTGTCATAATACAACGTAGACCCATAAGACCAAAAGCCTAATAAACCATAATTACGATTTACGAACACACTTTAGTGCGCAAAAACTCAAGCTCCTCAGTAGATCTTCATCCATCTTGAACCAAAAAAAAGTTGGCAAAACAATTACATTCCAAAACTTCGTACAGAAAAAGCTCACTCATATTTACCTCAGACAACGAAATATAGTAGCGCAGATCTGAGTCTTTAGAACCACCCGTTTAAAAAGGTACGTGTTCGGTTGGAGATTCCTGGGCGCGGTCCGGCGAGGTCGAGTGAGTGGCAGCTATGAGCTTGACGAGGCTCGACAACAATAATTGCGAAGCAATAATCGCCGTTAGCTTTAACGTCCAAGCGCGGTCACACTTTTTAACGCATATTCCCCGTGAGTTTTAACGGCAAGAATAGTCGCAGCCGTGTGAATCTTCCAACCAACGCCGGCGAGGTCGAGTGAGTGGCAGCTATGAGCTTGACGAGGCTCGACAACAATAATCGCCGTTAGCTTTAACGTCCAAGCGCGGTCACACTTTTTAACGCATATTCCCCGTGAGTTTTAACGGCAAGAATAGTCGTAGCCGTGTGAATCTTCCAACCACTGGCGTTGGTGTCGCTTCCTGGGGGTCCCCCAACCGAAATTTCGTACCCCATTCTCTTGGCGTGATATACAGGCAGCGTGTGCTAGTCCTAGGAAACACCCTCGACGAACGTGACTAATTACAGAAAGCACCACTCTCTTTAGTGCGGAATTTTGCCCCGCTTAAAATGGCGTACAACGTACGGCCATGTCTGGTTCGAGTCGTAGATATTCTTGATTGACGCTCTAATTGACAAACCTGCCCTTTTAAGCCTGGCTTTCATATTCTCCTTTTGTTCCAAGTGCATTGTATTCTACGGCCACGTTTCTTCTCCAAAATTTTATATTTTTTAAAATTTTAACTTAATAAAAAATTATAATATAATATCTATCTTCTAGACATATTATTATTTTTTATTATAATAAATATTAAAAATTATCTCTTTTTTTACACTGGGTGTGTTTGTGTCCTAAAATTTTACATCCTCTAAAATTTTAACACAATAAACTATTACAATATAATTTTTCTCTCCCCTATCAAATCATAACTTTTTACTACAAAAAATATAAAAAATTACCTCTCTTCACTTTTTCACTAAACTCAATACCTAAAATTTTAACAACACTAAAATTTTACAAAACAAACCCACCCACTAAATCTAATACACTAAAATTTTAAACTTCCTAAAATTTTAACTGACACAAACTTATTTCGCATTAAGATGAGATTTTACTGTGTCACAGCAGATTTTAAACTTTAATCTTTGTTTTTTTTTCTAAGAGGGTATTCACGTCAACTTACACTACCTCGATTAAGATTAAAATATTTTATAATTTTTAAGTTGAATTATAAAATAGATATAATAAATGAATTTTTACTTTTTAAAATTATATATAATTTTAAATAATATAAGAGTTTATCAATTATCTCGATAAAATTATCCAATATAATCAAGACAGAATTATTAAAATCTAAATCAAGACACTATAATTAAATCAAAACAATTATGAAAATCAAAACAGAAAATCATCACATTATTCGGTAAAATTAGGGCAAAAGACTTGTTTTTTTTTTCTTTTGTTATATATATATTTTTTTATTTTTTATTTTTAATTATCTCTTAGGTGGCAATGATTGCCAAACATATTCTCAAGGGTTTTCTGCACGAATGTTTGAGTGTCTAATTTAAAAGTATGAAACAAAAACAACTTTTTAATAAATTTCTATTAAGATGAGGTGGAGAGTCTTTTCAATACATGCCTTTTGTCGGTTAGCCAAAAGACCAAAATCTCCAACACAGTGCTAGCTGCTGAACCTGCACATTTGAGCACTCCATTACTCTTACGTGCAGGAGTACCTGATTGGAAAGGTGCTATCTGCGTGACAGAAGGCACTGTACGGACTACTGGAGATTACGTCACCTGCATAATATTGTACCTTTGCTGGGAGATAGCTCTCTGGGCCAGCTTTGAATGTCGACCGCCAGATCTTTTGCTTGGAGTTGGAAGACAGACTGCTTTTTCGTTTACCGATGGCCGATGAGAGAAAGAAAGAAAGGAAAAAGAGAGGGCTGGTTCTTTCTCTCAGAAACTCTAACTCCCAGTCTCAGTTATCCCTCACTCATTATTACTATAACTCATCTTTACCGTTTAAAGGAGCTAATCCGACGGTCAGGAGAAAGGTACAGAGATGTGCAGGGACAGATGGAGAAGGCAATTATACAAGACAAAAGGTTTGCATATACTTGGTTGGACCAGCCCATAAAGATATTCATCGGTGAAAACGAAAGCGATGAAGGCCGCTGGATGGAGAGCGGAAGGCTGGTAAAGGCATCTGGAGGTCTATCGTGAAAATCGATGCCACTGGGCATTGGGTAACCGTCCAATCGGGAGCAGAGATAGGGGTCTGTGTACCCTGGAGATAGATGGATAGCTGGGTGACCCACGTGGACCGCTGAGCCTGTGATGGTGGAAGAGTATCAGATGACAGCCTAACTTCAGATAAGAGAACCCCAAACGTAGAGATCACTGGGACGTTTGTGACCGCCACGTGGCAACAATCTTTATTCTCCCAAGTGCATGCAGCTTCATGTTTCGGCTACATAGGGACCCGAGTCACTCGAGGGAATAAAGGCAAACAATAAAATGTAAAATAACCAAAATATTATTTGAATCCGTTGATTGACGCTCTAATTGACAAACCTGCCCTTTTAAGCCTGGCTTTCATATTCTCCTTTTGTTACAAGTGCATTGTATTCTACGGCCACGTTTCTTCTCCAAAATTTTATATTTTTTAAAATTTTAACTTAATAAAAAATTATAATATAATATTTATTCCCTCGTCATATTATTATTTTTTATTATAAAAATATTAAAAATTATCTCTTTTTTTTATACTAAATCTAATACACTAAAATTTTAAACTTCCTAGAATTTTAACCGAGACAAACTTATTTCGCATTAAGATGAGATTTTACTGTGTCACAGCAGATTTTAAACTTTAATCTTTGTTTTTTTTTAAGAGAATATTCACGTCAACTTACACTACCTCGATTAAGATTAAAATATTTTATAATTTTTAAGTTGAATTATAAAATAGATATAATAAATAAATTTTTACTTTTTAAAATTATATATATAATTTTAAATAATATAAGAGTTTATCAATTATCTCGATAAAATTATCCAATATAATCAAGACGGAATTATTAAAATCTAAATCAAGACACTATAATTAAATCAAAACAATTATGAAAATCCAAACAGAAAATCATCACATTATTCGGTACAGTTAGGGCTACGGCTATGTTTGCTTGAGTTCTTAAAACAGTTTTTGTTTCTTTGTGATTTTTGGAAATAGTGTATATTCTCTTGAGATTGGTGAAAAGTGCGTTAAAAGTTGTTGAAATTTGTAAAAAGTTATTAGAATTGTTGAAAATGTATTGAAATTAATGAAAAAATTATTGAGATTGGTAAAAAGGTGAATTGATGAAAAAGTGAGTGAGAAATTTTTGAAAATTTTTTTAGATATGAAACGAACATAGCCGTAGTTTTGTGAATATTTTTTGTGTTTTGAAAATTTTTATGTGATGTTAATTTTATTGGTATGCGTGTTGCAGTTATTTTATGTGGTGTTAAAAATGATGTTTGGTTGGAGAATTGTGAGAATTCAAAAAATCCTGAGGATTTTTTTAACCGAACGTGTCCTAAGGGTGCGTTTGCACCAAAAATTTCACCAACTCACAATAAAATACTACAATATAATCTCTCTCTCCCATCAAAAAATATAAAAAAATTATCTCTCTCTTCACTTTTTCACTAAACTCAATACCAACACTAAACCCAATACCAAAAATTTTTCAATACAAACATAACCTAAGAAACTGTGGTGTTAGTCGAAATTTTTAGGGTTGAAAATTTTTAAATATTGAATTTTATAAAAAAGTAAGATATTTAATTTAATTTGATAAAAAAAATAAAAAGAGAAGATGTAAATTAATATTATAATAAAAAATAATTTGATGAGAAAGTAAAAATTATTTTATAATTTTGTATTCATCGTACAAATTTTAAGGTGAAAATTTCTATCTAAACACCACCTAAACCTCGAGAGTTGAGTCTCGGACTCGGTCAGAGCTTTGCAGTTGTAATTCGAGACTTAGGGTATGTTTGAGGGTGAAAATTTTGGGTATTGAAGTTTGGAAAATATTATAACGTAAAGATATGTTATGAGAGTTGGTGAAAAAGTGAAAAGAGAGAAGATTTTTAATAAATAATATAATAGTAAAAAATTATGTGGTGAATTTTTTATTATTAAATCTAAATTTTTAGGCCCACCTTATTGGGACTCAAACATACCATCAGAGTTGTTAGACAGACGATTAAAATAAAAATTGTAGTTCTCTAGCTGTTTGCAGTCTCATTTATCTCCCAAAAGGATTACCTGCTTCACCTAATAAAATAATAGGCATAACTATAATCCCACGGATATAGAAACTTTCTGAACAAGTTAGTAGCATAGCAATCACAATATCCATCCTTGAGGGAGTATAGGCTCATTTTTCCCGCCATTCTGAACATATAAAAAAAATACACATTCACGTTATGTTGTTCCTCATTCTTGAGAATACTCATGCTCTCATTTTAGAGAATACTTATTTTAATTTTTAATTTAAAAAATCTAACAATATAGATGAGTGATTAACTATCAAAGATCATACTGTTTACTATCCTCATCATTCGCATCTAAGTTTATGATTTGATGTTTGATTATTAAAATTTTGGTTGGTAAAATTTTTGAAGAGTTGGAGTTGATAAAAAGTGAAAACAAACGATTTTAATAAATTTTTTATATTTATTTAATAAAGAGAAAATTTTATTTAATTATTTTATTAAAACTAAGCATCGAAAGTCCCATTAATATGACCGCATAAAAATCTTTCCGTTCTATTCATTGATAAATTTTGTAGACGTTTGATTTTTTTTATATATGGCTTTTTTCACTAAGCTGGCCCTCCTTATGCCCAGCCCAAGCCCTCTCCACTGCCCAGACCTGCTGATCCACCCGTATTATAACAATTCAACCGTTACACTTTTGCACCCATATGATCTTGTTTTCTCTGCGTCTTGCCCATAATCTCACATATATAGGTGTTAGAATGAGAAACAAATTTTTATTGCTAGAGAAGTGGGTAAAACGAAGTGTATGAAATTAACGATGCTTATTTAATTGGCTTTGTGGAAGAACCATTACAATTGCCATACAGAATTTGCTTATAGGCTAAACATATCTCTCCATCTTAACGAGTGAGCAAAGTGCTGGAGATCCGGCCTATTCGAAGAAGGATCCAAGTTGGTACAGCCAGTGGCGGAACCAGGAGCAAAATTAAAGGGGGTCGAATTCTAAAGGCGAAATGACAAGAAATTGTTTTCCCTTTATAATGAAAATTTTCTTATGACACCAACTAAACCCTCTTCAAGCTTAGAAAAAAAAATACAGAGCACCCTTCATAGCTGTGCTTGTGACCACATCACAGATTGGTGCTCCATTGCGTGTTCAATTCACCACGCTGTACTTCAACTTCTAAGTGCATGTAATACAATTATCCCACATAGCAGAAGTGTTAAAGTAGCTTGGGGGGGGAACGTTTGATTTTTTTTATATACGACTTTTTTCATTAAGCTGGCCCTCCTTATGCCCATCCCAAGCCCTCTCCACTGCCCAGACCTGCTGATCCACCCGTATTATAACAATTCAACCGTTACACTTTTGCACCCATATGATCTTGTTTTCTCTGCGTCTTGCCCATAATCTCACATATATAGGTGTTAGAATGAGAAACAAATTTTTATTGCTAGAGAAGTGGGTAAAACGAAGTGTATGAAATTAACGATGCTTATTTAATTGGCTTTGTGGAAGAACCATTACAATTGTCATACAGAATTTGCTTATAGGCTAAACATATCTCTCCATCTTAACGAGTGAGCAAAGTGCTGGAGATCCGGCCTATTCGAAGAAGGATCCAAGTTGGTACAGCCAGTGGCGGAACCAGGAGCAAAATTAAAGGGGGTCGAATTCTAAAGGCGAAATGACAAGAAATTGTTTTCCCTTTATAATGAAAATTTTCTTATGACACCAACTAAACCCTCTTCAAGCTTAGAAAAAAAAATACAGAGCACCCTTCATAGCTGTGCTTGTGACCACATCACAGATTGGTGCTCCATTGCGTGTTCAATTCACCACGCTGTACTTCAACTTCTAAGTGCATGTAATACAATTATCCCACATAGCAGAAGTGTTAAAGTAGCTTGGGGGGGAACGTTTGATTTTTTTTATATACGACTTTTTTCATTAAGCTGGTCCTCCTTATGCCCATCCCAAGCCCTCTCCACTGCCCAGACCTGCTGATCCACCCGTATTATAACAATTCAACCGTTACACTTTTGCACCCATATGATCTTGTTTTCTCTGTGTCTTGCCCATAATCTCACATATATAGGTGTTAGAATGAGAAACAAATTTTTATTGCTAGAGAAGTGGGTAAAACGAAGTGTATGAAATTAACGATGCTTATTTAATTGGCTTTGTGGAAGAACCATTACAATTGCCATACAGAATTTGCTTATAGGCTAAACATATCTCTCCATCTTAACGAGTGAGCAAAGTGCTGGAGATCCGGCCTATTCGAAGAAGGATCCAAGTTGGTACAGCCAGTGGCGGAACCAGGAGCAAAATTAAAGGGGGTCGAATTCTAAAGGCGAAATGACAAGAAATTGTTTTCCCTTTATAATGAAAATTTTCTTATGACACCAACTAAACCCTCTTCAAGCTTAGAAAAAAAAATACAGAGCACCCTTCATAGCTGTGCTTGTGACCACATCACAGATTGGTGCTCCATTGCGTGTTCAATTCACCACGCTGTACTTCAACTTCTAAGTGCATGTAATACAATTATCCCACATAGCAGAAGTGTTAAAGTAGCTTATTACGTACAAAGCAGAAACCAAAGACCACAAAAGTTAGTCATATGACACTGCATGCAGCTGCGGCTGCTAAGAGTCCTGCTTTTGTCACACACCATTTGTACCCCTCTGAACACACTGCTAACAATACAGGAAAGAGTTAGCATTCCTAAGCCCTCTATATCTAACAAGCAAGACAACTTTCTTTACTTTGCATAAAAACTAATGATGTAAAACATAATCAAAAGCGTGAACTACTACTCATAGGCTGACATAGCCTTGCATTGTTCTGATCATTGGGTTTTAATAGTGAGATATGATAAACGGTAGGATTGCTTCAAATACACGAGATATTAATAAAGAGAGAACAAATTGTTGAAAAGCAGATGTTGTTGTAGGCTCAAGCTTTCAAAAGACTAAAACAACAAGTGTAAATGCAATGCATAATAACTTTAGGAGAAGTGAAGGCTGGACCAAGTATCACCTCGTATCTTAGCAAACAGATGGAAAAAATGGTCTTAAGGTTCAAGAACATGCACTTACCTTAAGGTTCAAAAACAAAGGGAAAAACTTTTGACTCTTGAAATGTAAAAACTACACTTTCTCCTTAGCTTTTCAAACATCCCTAATTCACAGAATTCATCAAATCTCTAATTCACAAAATTCATAAAATCTCTAATTTACATATCCCTAATTCACAAAATTCATCAAATCTCTAATTCACAAATCCATAATTCACATATCCCTAATTCACAAAATTCATCAAATCCTTAATTCACAAATCCCTAATTCACATAGTTGGTCTGGGCCAAAGGGATCGGGCCGAGACTTTATGTAGAAAACATGTTTGTAATTGGCCTAGACCTGAGCCTGATGGGTGTCGGCCCAAACCAACTTATTTAAAAAAATACCATGTAACAATTTTTTTTGAGGGGGAGAGAAGGGTATCGGCTGATACCCTTCGCCCCCTTCCCTCCACCCCTAGGTACAACTCGTATAAGAGTAGCTCTTACTTAAGCTCAAATAAGTTATATATACGAGTGTATGACTATCCAAATTCTATGCTGATGTACTGGGTGCTAGGGATGTTCATTTGTACCGGGGGTAGCCGTTTTAACCGCTAGAACCGTCATTGCTACCGCTACCGATAAGGGCGGTTATTGTGCCTTAGCGATACGGTGGTGGTGTCAAATATGTGATTCCATCAATTGCGGTGACGATGACGGTTTTTGCCAAATCCTCACCTACACTACCGTTAACCACCCCTAGTTGAGACTTAAGATGATTATTGATTATGTGACATACTTTTGTTGAGCTTTTGTTGGAATATGTTAGTTGATTTATGTCACATTGTTGGACACTTTTATTAGACTTTAATCTTTATGTTTGAATATGATATTATGTTGGACTTTGGGTAAACTTATAGTATTTGTTATGATTATTAATGATTATGATATTATGTTTGAATATGTTATGCTATTTGTCCATTTGTTATGATTATTGATTATGACATTATGTTAGAAATTTAAACAACCCAAAATAGTGAAAAAAATGAAAAAGCCCATTGTTTTTATACAACAGTTATACGGTTTAAGCGATTACTGTATAACCGTTACCGTTAATACCGTCACCGGCAAGAGCGGTTATCGTGTTTAGCGGTGCGGTGACGGTTTCAATTATGTGATTCTGTCAATTGCTGTGACGGTGACGGTTTTTACCAAACTGTCACCTACACTACCGTTAACCACCCATACTGGGTGCCCCAGCTGGTGCATGGCCGGACGCTGGTGCTTTCTTCTTACTATAATTATTTGGCTTTGAAGAATCAAATCCAAGGTACCTGGAAACAAAAAAAAAAACCAAAATCAAGCAACTCGCACTGCAATCTAGAGGCCTGAAAACACATATATAAATCGTTATTACACAAACACTACTAATTTTTATTCAAAATTATTTTTTTTAAAATAATTTTTATTCAAAAGAATTAACTATGCAATCGTTCAGAAATATAATGAAAATTACAAATGAATTGTCACGGGCCTTACAACAAAAAGATCAAGACATTATAAATGTAATGACTTTGGTTGGAATTGTGAAGCATCGGTTGCAGAATTTGAGCGAGATGGAATGTGATGCTTTTTTAGAAGAAGTCAAAACCTTTTGTCTGAATAATTCTATCGATATTCCCAGTATGGAAGACATTATTCCAACTCGCGGTCGGACTCGACATGGAAGACAAACAATTACTTATTTGCATCGTTTTCGTGTGGAAATTTTTTATCAAATTATTGATTTAATTGCTCAGGAGATGAGTCATCGTTTCTCATAAGGAAGTACGAAGTTACTTCTTTGCATAGCATGTCTTGATCCAAGAAACTCATTTTCAACATTTGATCATACTAAGTTATTTCGTCTTGCTGAGCTTTATTCAGAAGATTTCTCAGAAGCTGATCATATGATAATTAGAGATCAACTTCACACCTACATTTATGATATGAGAAATAATGATGCTTTTTCTGGGCTTCAAGATATTGGAGGTCTTGCTATGAAGATGGTTGAGACAAGAAAACATACTCTATATCCTTTCATTTATTTTCTTATTGACTTGACATTAGTCTTACCAGTTGCAACTGCAACCGTTGAGAGAGTGTTCTCTGCGATGAAGATTATTAAGACTGACTTGCTTAATAAAATGATAGATAACTTGATGAATAATAGTATGATAGTATATATTGAGAAAGACAATTTTGAAACTATTGATAACGAATTCATATTGCAACGTTTGTAGAGGATGCAGAGCCGTATCATTCAATTGTCATCTATCAGTTTCAGTTTTAGTACGGTACGTGTATTTCAATATAATATATTTTTAATGTTTTTATTCTTTAATTTTCAATATAATATATTTTTTTAATATATTTTTTAAATTATATAATAATTTTTTTAATTGTCATTTTTTCTTAAGAGTTGACCCCTTCGTAATCATTCCTAATTCCGCCAACTAATATGATTTATCGTTGAGTTTTTGTAAAAAAAAATACGTGGCAGATAGACAATCAACACGTCCCCTGCGGCTGGCCCATGGTCCTCCCATTAAAATAAGTGAGCAAGCAGCACTGCCTGGAGCCGAGAGGCCAAGTGCCCACTTGTACTCCTCGTGAAGACATGGGAACTGTGTAACAAATCGAGTGCAAAACATGTCCTGAGCACCATAGCTCCCACCACATCAGGAAAAGGAATAGCCACCGACCCCTTAGGCCTGCCGGCCGTAATTGACGACAGCTCGCAACGACCTTGCAGCCATGAGATAAACATGATATATATATAGCTTCCTTTTTGGCATCACAGAACGACTATTCATGAGGGAAAGGAAAACACAGCAAAAAGAACAATCCAGCGTTGGCGATAGCCCATGCTAGACGATGTCGCCCTGTAATGTCACTACAGAAACCCTAGTAGGCCCCCTTTTGTTTGCAGTAAATCTCTTTGAGCTTCCTACCCTACGTCCAAGACGCATACCCAAACTTGCTTTTCCTTTGTGGTTTTGGAGGTCGCTTTCTGCGTCTTTCTGCACTCGATTTTCCTTTAAATAACGCAACTGCCACTACTTGTTTGGATTATCCCAACTGACTAAACTGCCCTCTACGTGCACCAACATGTTCGTTCATGAAGACCCTAATGTCGTATGGATATTTGAAAGTCGTCTTCAATGCGTAGCTACGGGCGATACGGTTGGAGCTGCCAGGCTTTCCTTTTTTATGGTTTTGGCGGGACTAATACTTTTAAAATTTATTAAATTTCAATTAAAAAAATAGATACATATAAAATAGATAATATTAAATATTATCAATATTATTATCAGATATATATATCTTATTAATAAATATATTTTGCCTCCTTTCTCCAATGAATTAATCCTTTTGATTATTTCTTAACTGACTAGCTCAAAATTTTTTTCTTCTGTTTTTTATGTTCAGTAGAGACTCTTACATACAAAGAAACGTTCGTCCTCTAAATTTGTGGGAATTCCTCGAAATGACTCCACGCTTGTTAGTATATTTTTGTACTTTTAGAAACTTATTGTATAATCAATAATTTAAATAGACATAATGATGTGACCACGCGAGCTCAAGGGGTAAGACAACTTAGACGATAACTTAAGGGCTCACCATGAGCAAGGCCCCATAAAGCGTTAAAAAATTATTTATATTTTTTATGTTGTAGATGACTCGAGAAATAAAAAGACAATTGAACTAAAAAAAAGAATGGTAAGATATAATTTTTTTCATATTTTTTATATTAGTGAACTGTCTTTTTGCTCATTGAGTTATATGTTTCTTCTTCTAGGTCTCCTAAATTTCTTAATTGGGCAAGTTATGGGAATGTCCTATAAATTTATTAAGAAAATCATCGAACTTCCACGATGATATATTTAATTGAAGATTCCCCTAGTAGGGATGAGGTTGATCATTAATGTGCTTAATTATATGAAAGCATCTATGGAATTGGGTCCTTCAATCTATATAAGAGTAATCATGCTCCTATTCTTTTACCCGTATGGAAAACCACACACATATATATTAACGAATTAATTCAGATCATTTATACAGCGAATCACGTTGTAAAGTCATTTATCGGATCGATCGGGATCATGACCATGAGTCATGTGGAAGCTAAAGTTACGAGGAAGAGAGAGATTATAAAAAGAAACAGCCTGGAAAAGAAAAAGAGAGATCAGAAACAGAGAAACATGGCCAAGTTTGGAAAGTTTGGCTGTTCATGCTGCTGGACAGCTTACTTAATCGAGTATGCTTAGGAGAAAAAGGCAGATCAAAAGCATGCAAAGTTAAAATTCATGTTTACTTTTGACTCCCACTTTAATTCTTTATGACAGTAGAAAATTTTCTGCGCCATTGCCATGGTGTTTGGAGAAAGAAGGCTCGGCTAACATATATAATTGGCCCCTAATAGTCTAGCATGGAAATTCTGAGCTCTCCTAAATCGAGAACCAATTATAATTAAGTCCCATAGTGATAGACCGTTAAAGGGTAACTCAATGATGTATGCAATGATATTGCAGTGGAGCGTTCGCTCTTCAGAGTTGATTACAACATGAACTCATTTCATTTATTGAAGATCAACGGTTTAAATGGAGAATTTTATTCTTTTTTTAATCATAATAATTTTAAAATTTCATTTATTTAAGAAAGTTTAAAGACCTCAGTTACATGTTTTATAGGATTAGTCAGACCTTTTTTATAAAGGCGACGAGCCAACGAGTAAAGGGTATAAGATGTCCAACAATTATATAAAAGAAGCAAAAGAAAAAATTATAATTAATCATCTATAGCTCATGACTTCTACTGATTGGCAGGGCAAACAAAGTCTTCAAACACTTGCACCCGTTTTGAAATGGCTCCCCTTTTTTTTTTCCACCCTTCTTATTGTTTTGTGCTTTGGTAATTTTAATCCATGGGCGGGGGCTCTAAACTTCTTAAACTATTCCGTCGTTTACGGGGGGGGGGGGGGGGGAAGCGTCATTTGGGCTGCAGCCCCTTTACTGGCCCAAAAACAATGGACCAAAGGAGGGGAAGAAAGTAAAGGCATCCAGTTGTTAGCGGGTTATTGGCGTGAGAAGGGCCGCTCAAGAAGCTTTGGTCAGTCCCTTCCAATTTAAGGCCTAAAAATTTGAACTGTATGCCGTAAGCCCCCCATTAACATTGTTAATGAAGTGTCCCATAAATGCCGCTTATTTGTCGATTTGGTTAATTTAGATGATAAACGTTAAGTTTTATGTGCACATGCACATATCTACAATTTGATACACTACTAATGTAACTGATTAAATTTAATTACTGTCGTATTAGTGTTGCGATTAACATTCTTTTTAAACAAATTGTTTTAGGTAGTCGAATATATATAAATATGGATTATGGATATAAAACACAAATACAAATTCAATTGGAATTTCATTAAATACAAGATGCTTACTTGATTTGTCCATAAGTCTCAATAACAAATTCAAATTCAACAAACAATAAGGAGCTGAGTTGGCGTGGCCGCTTGCAGCATTGAAAGGCCTAACAAAAGACACCTCTTCCCAACTTAAAATAACACAAAATGGAGAGGTATTTTGGGTGACTACAGGCCACATCTGGCCATCAATAGCATCCTCAAATGAGAGGTATAGAAGTACACAAAAAAAACCCACTCAAACTAGAATTTCAAAATTAAGACAATTCTCACTATAAGAAATATTGGCTCTAACAGCATAAACTATCGTTGGTAAAAACATGCAAATTGGTTGGTAAAGCCCTTTTCCAATGGCTCCAAGTCGACAAAGACCTCGCAGCGTTTGACCCGTGGACAATAGCCTTTCACAACGACAAAAACTTGTCATCGCAACTAACCTCACTCGACGACTGACATCTGCAAAGAAAAGGCTCGCTGCGATTGACCCATGGCCAATAGCTTTTCACAATGACCAGTGGCGGAACCAGGATTATAAGCCAACCATGGCGAACTAAATTTTTTTTGATACGTAATATTAAAAATTGTCTTAGAATTACAATATAAAAAATTAAAGACTAAAAATAATAAAAATATTGAAATACACATATCGTACTATGTACTACGACTGATAGGGGTCAATTGGATCCTGCGTTTGTGCATCTTTTGAAAATGTTGCAAAACGACTTTGTTCTCTATAGTTTCAAAAATTTCTCACTCAATGTACACTATCAAGCAATTATTTATCTTTCATCCTATTAGGCAAATCAGTCTTGATAATCTTCATCGTAGAGAACACTCTCTCAACGGTTTGCAGTCGCAACTGGTAAGACCAATGCCAACTCAATAAGCTGATACACTAGTGGATACAAAATATTCCTTTTGGTCTCAACCATCTTCACAGAAAGACCTCCAATATCTTGAAGCCCAGAAAAACATCATGCAATCTAACATCTCTAATGTAGGTGTCAAACTGATCTCTAATAAATTTAACTTTTCAGTTGTTGAGAAATCTTCTGGATAAAACTCAGCAAGACGACATAATCTATCACGATCAAATGTTGAGAATGAGTCCCTTGGATCAAGACATGCTATGCAAAGAAGTAACACCGTACTTGTTTATGTGAAACGATCATTCATCTCTTGAGCAATTAAATTAATAACCTGGAAAAACACTTCCACACAAAAATAATGCAAATAAGTAATTGTTTGCCCTTCACGCCTCGAACGACAGAAATGTTAAATCCCACAGAAGTAAACACATCTCTCCTGGACCTTGCCCCTCTAGATCGCCTAAACAAATAGCACCACAAGCAATTTGCGATATCCTTTGATACACTCTATTCCAACCACGGATAATCTTTGAACCATGCCACCCTAAAATCCCTTATATCACTCCTATATTTATTCCTGGAAAAATAATGGCTACGCGGTTGACAAGGACCTTTGATCAAGTACTCCTTACGAACTTGATCAATAATCCTAGCATCATATTTTTCAATGGATTTACGTATCCCTAGGTCAGCAATAATATCATCTAGACTAAACTTAATACGAGGTCTTTTCAAACTAGTATCAATTTCAGAACCAGTAGCCACATTAAGAGTATTAGACGACTCCACGCTTCGTGCTTTTTTTGTGTGAAAAACTTTTTCATTATCTAAACAAAACAAAATAAAATTCATACTAATTAAACAAATTTATAGATTTATGACATTTGTTAGGTTATTTGTGATGAAATCTTTTGTAATTAACCTTTCTATCAATGATATTATAAAATTGGTCTTAAAAAAATAATTAAAAGTAGGACTTATTCTTAGACATTGACCAAAATAAATATTTGTGATGCAATTAATGACTTATATAAGAAGCCACTATTTGTATATGGAAGGACTACCTTAACATAGAAACAAAAACTCAAAACATGGCGGGCCTAGAGCTCAACCATCGCGGGCCCAGACCAACCTATTTATAAAAAAAATAAACACATGTAAAAAATTATTTTGGGCGGAGCCAACCATGGTGGCCGCCATGGTTTGCCATGGCTTGGTTCCGCCCATGACAATGACCAAAATTTGTCTTTTCAAGAGATCTCACTCGGCGACTAAGAACTCCGAGAAAAGGTTGAAGTGGCCGCTAAAGGTTGCCTCAAGACATGGATTTTCTTCAGGAAAAATCTAGATCTACCAACGACAGAATCATTGCAAGGGAACAAGGCCGATGAGTCGTTGTAAAAGGGCAAAGCCAATTAGTAGTTGCAAGAGAGCCAAAGATGGCAAGAAAGAAAAAATAATGGGGTCAGCGACTTTTAATGCCAACCACAAAAATAGTGGAAATAGAGTTTTGGAGGCACACTTTTTCCTAGTTGGTGAAGAGTATTAGGGGCGTGCTTTTAATCGTTGCAACTGGGTATATTGTTTATCCATCTAGCCTCTCGTCAACAGAGAATGCAGTGGCAGCTAGTATTTTTTACTGTCTCTAATGCTGTTTAATGGGGACGTGTTTCAACATATAACCATACACTCTACAGATCACACACTGACAACAAACATAAATTATGACAATAGAAAACAAAAAAACTAGAAAAAAATGTATAAAAGCTACTTATTGCTAAAACAAGGATCAAATGGAACTCCTATTTCATTCATATAACAAATACGTGCAAATATATAAAAGTAATGAGTAAGATGTGAAACTGATGAATATACATCAGGTACAAAGATTAAATCTATTTCATGTGCACATGTTAGGTATAATTGTAGACTCAAGTGAAAGGATAATTTGCCAAATACACCAACAAATGAAACCTGTCACAAACTTCTTTCAAGCTATGGTTGACTATCCCTCAAAGATTCTTCTGGGGTGCTTCTTTATGACACTAGCATATCAACTTTTGAACCATATGAATCGAAGCGGGCCATTATCTCTAGCATAGTGGCTTGCATGTTCTCATACTTCTCTCTACATATTTTCAACTCACTTTTTTTATTTCTCGACTTGTTTGGAGAGATGAGTGACTTGAGACGAAGGTGATGAGGGTGCTGGTTTAGGTATGGCAGACTTCCCTATCCATCTTACATGTCCGGAGCGATGACTAAGAACTTCATGGAACACTTGCTAAGCCACTTCTTTTGAGGTTTTCCTGCAATCTCTTTCTCCAAATAATGCTTTCACCATGTCCTGCACATATAACAATTCATTTTCATTGATAATTATTAGAACAGAATTAGGTTGACAAATTTGCCTATACCTTCCATCCATTGTATACTCACATATCTTTCTTTTCCTATTGTGCTAGTGAATTTGTTGTCTTTGTTAGTGTGGGATCTAAAGTAAAACTGAATTAGGTGTCATCCTCCCCCATCTACATTGGGGAACACGTACAAAACTACTATATATTAGTAGCTACTCTTGTGACACTTGATGATAAAAGATCAGGACATACGGATCCCTACTATCTTTGTACACCACCAACATGAAATTGAGTACGTTAACAGAAAAATAGCACATTACAGATATTAGCATGTATGAACTAAAGTGTTTCTCTTCACCTTTTCATAATCCGAATAGTTGTCTTTTGTGATTGTCTTATAAATAATCATAGGCAGTGTTGAGCTTATAAAACATAGAAATTACCTATATGAATATGTTGCTTCTCACATTTAACTGGTGGTATATGTTAGCCCAAGGTTGCTCCTTGCGCAATCTAATTCGATTTTAATAATAACAAACGATAAATTAGTTTCAAAGTATTTTTAGAATACGTGATTGTCAATCTACAATTCTATTAATGCTATTCAATTATATTTATTCTCTCTTAATGACATTGAGCCTTATAATTGTATTAAACACCATGATGTTGGCTTTTGTGCATAATCGAGATTTTGATGATTTCAATAAATGGATTAAGTTTATAAAATGAACATCTTCAAATATAAATTCATGTTTCATCAAAGAGCCAAAGACTAGAAGATTGAAGATCAAGAAGATGAAATGAGCTAAAAAGTGAAGTTTCAAGACCTTAGGGTATAAGCCTTGTAACTCTTTGTTTCACTTTTGACAAGAATTATGAATCACACTTGCATATCTTTCAAAACGTGCATAAACCGTTTTACCTTTTTTGAAAAACTAAAATGTTTTTAAAGGTTTCAAAACACCCCAAACAAACTTCAAAACCTTTCATATACTTATGGAAAATAAGTTTTTAAAATTGAGTGTTTAAAAGCAGTAAAAAATAATGGTTTTAAATGAACCGGACTATATGCTTAAGTTGAAGCGGTCGACCGGCTGATGAAGCGGTCGACAGTTGATTTTAAAATAGAGCTTGTGAGTCCTAGGATTAAGGCAACCCAAGAGGGGGTGAATTAGTTTTCTAAACTTTTTGCTTTTAACCCATAAAATCGTGTTTGCAAGTAATACTACTTTAGCACAAGTATATATATGCAACAAGTATAAATAAGTGCTAAATGTAAATAGAAGGATAAGAGAAGCAAACACGTGATTTTTAGGTGGTTTGGCAAACCTGCCTACATCCACCCCTCAAGCTCCTTCACCGAGCCTTGAGGTTTTCCGCTATCTTCCAATAGCATACACTCTAGCTTCCGGGTGCTAGAAAATCGTACAAGTATTTTCTCAGCCTCAACACTCAAACCCACCCAAGTGGTTTTTCGGGCTCACCACTCACAACCTAACCAAGCTTTCAGATATACCCTTTCTAAGCTTCTTCTTTAGTGAACAACCCCACTAAAGGAAACACCACTCTTGATAATGTAAATTGAAGAACAAAAACTCTCTTGATAGAGAATATATGAAAATGAAAAGCTCTATCTCTTGATTCATATAAAGACAAGAATATGAAAATGTGTTTTATGTGAATGATATGAGAAATATAGAATATAAAAGTTTAGAATATTTCTCAAGTGATCTAAATTATATGTGGTCGTTGTGTCTTCATTTTGGACGTTACGAAGGTGTATTTATAGGCCACATATGAAAACTAGCCGTTTATTAAAACCAACCGATCGACCGCTATACTAAGCGATCGAAGACTGGTCGACCACTTCACCAGCCGGTCGACCTCTTCAACTTAAGCACATAGTCCGGTTATTTTAAAACCATGTTTTTGACCACTTTTACACATCCAATTTTAAAGACTAACTTCCCATAAGTATATGAAAGGTTCGAGAGTTTGATTGAGGTGTTTTGAAACCTTAAAAAACATTTTAATCTTTCAAACAAAAGGTAAAAATTTATGTACATTTTGAAATATATGCAAGTGCGTGATTCAAATCCTTGTCAAAAGCGAAACAAAAAGTTACAAGGTTATACCTTAAAGTCTTGAATCTTCACTTTTGAGGTATTTGCATCTTCTTGATCTTCTTTCTTCAAGTCTTTCGCTCTTCGATGAAACATGAATTTGTCTTTGAAGATGTCCATTTATAAACTTAATCCATTTATTGAAATCATAAAATCTCGATTGTGCACAAAAGCCAATAAATGAACTATGTTACTCAAAATGAATATAAAATAGAAACACAAATTTAATTGAAACGATAAAGTTACTTTAGTCCTCAGAATCATATTCTTCAGGGTGCGTTTGCACCAAAAATATCACAATATTTTTCACCAACTTACAATAAAATACTACAATATAATCTCTCTTTCTCCCATAAAAAAATATAAAAAATTACAAAAAATATAAAAAATTACCTCTCTCTTCACTTTTTCACTAAACCCAATACCAACACAAAACCCAATACCAAAAATTTTTCAACACAAACACAACCTCAGAATCACTACAATCTTCACTTAACGATTCCGAATAATCATCGCTTCCTTCTACTTTACGTTGTTGTGGACCACTCTTATCGGTTATCCGACACATAAGCCTTGACGTCATTTCTAATCAACTGGATATGTCAAAGGAGCTAAAGTCCACAAAAAGCTCAAAAGACACATTCTCCTGGTATGCTTCATGGTTCATCGGTCCTTCTCCATCTTCACTAGCTTCCTCCTCAGTAGGTGAAATATCATACGTGTTTCTAACGGTAATATTTTGAACAATCTTCCAGTGGCTGTCCAACTTCATATATCGATATTCAAGAATTACATCCAGTTCGTTATCAGATCTTTGTGTAATTTTTAAATGGGGTCTAAGACTACTAAATGAATGTATGACATAACAACAAAAACCGTTCGGAAGTAACAAAAATGTCCGAACCATACATATAAACGTTCAGACGATACACATAACCGTCTGGACTGCGATTGTCGAACAAGACAGTTCTTCGACGCACAGACTCTATTTTCACCCCCAAAATCTTGTCAAAATCAATCAAACTCACAAACACTTCAATATAAACACATCACAACCAACCCTAAACTCTATTACAATCATTTTAGACACTAAAATTTCGAAAAACACATGCTTTCATACAGTAAAATACATGTTTTTCATTCTAAAACAATTCACTTTAAAACTCACTAACCTCAAATGCAATCCAATATCAAATTCTAATAGAGTTGCTCATTTTACATCCTATTCAATGAGATTGGACGCCCAAAATCAGCTATCAGCTTCTCCTCGTACTCAAATCACTCGTTTTCTAAGTTTTCTCGTTTTTCCTCCACTGTCTGCGATTCTGCCACTTTCATACTATTGAATACCGTTCGAACACATCAAAGGGAGTTCGTACGCATACGTGTATTAGTTTTCGATGGAATTGATGCCGCCAAAATTTCATAACCGTCCGAACTACGATGTACCCGTCTGAACTCCATCTTACAGTTCAACACACTGTTTTAGTAATTCTGAAACGACAGCGTCTGGTCATAAACATAGACATTTAGACTTTAAATAACCGTCCAAACACTACCTTACATTACACGACACTGTTTTAGAAATACCAAGACGATAGTGTCTGATCATAAACAACCACATCCGGATGATATAAACACATTGTCCGCACTATTGTTTGAATTTCAGGTGTCCCGACCATATAAAACAGGGTCAGGATGGAAACCTTAACGTCCGAATGTTTCTGATGATTTTTTTGTTTTCATTTTTTAAAGTTTATATTATTAAATTTATTAGCAAGTTTTAAATCACCAAAGTTAGTTAATAATATAAATAACCTTAAGTGTGTTAAGTTCTAATATCAATATTTTTTTTAAATGAGTATACCGAAATTAGAAACGTAACATTAATTAAAATATTGTATTAAGTTCTAATAAATACAAATAACATAACTGAAATGACATAAATATATCAAATATTATCAAAACATAATATGAACAAAAACATAAAATAAAACCAATACATGTCCATAAAACATAATAAAAGTAAATGTCCTCAATGCATAATAAAAAATATAAAAGTAGACTACTGCTCATCATCATCATCCGTGAGTTTTAGAACGTGTTGGACTTGACGAAGGCGATTCTATATCAACACGACCTGCTTAGTCGGGGGAAAGAGCTCTGCACCGGTTGCCACGCCCTTCAGGACCTCCTTATGCGCAGGACCTCCTTCTTCCACCCAACATCCATGTTCGCGACCTTCTGCTCCAACGCCTTAAGACGACAACTGATATCACTGACCACGCATTAGGTGGGCTGCAAGCCCAATTGCATTTGCTGAGTCAGCTCCATCATCATACCGTTCATCCAACTCGGCCGATGTGGCCCAAGTCCCTGGGTCCAGCTTTGTCCAGGATCCTGCACCTCCATTGCCTCCTCAGGCTGCTCCTGTAGTTTAACTCTAGCGACTCGAGCTGCATGCATCGTTCAACGTGTCTGGGCCTTCGATTTGGAGAGCATTGTCTTGTTGATCGACTCAAGTGGAAGCGTCCTCTACTCGTCAACACCCTCGGGTACCATCATGACATGCAGAAACTGAGTTAAAAGAATCATGTGCGGCAATGAACTGCATGAATCGACTGGTAGATGTATGATGCTATATCAACAGGTAGCCCCCGTACAACTACCAGGTACAGGAACACAGCTCGACAATAGGATTAGGTGCATGATCCGCCAAAAAGGAAGCAGTTGTCCGTGTATCAGGGCAGGTTTGGGAATGTTGCTAAATCTCTTTCGTACCCCAATAAATTCGCCAGCTCGTCGGTCGAGAATATGATCGGAACGTTAAGGGCAGTGACCTTCATTCTATACTCCTCGAGGTCCCTTGCCCATAATATAGCGCCATAAAACTCTCGCACAATATTTTTTGATGCACAGCCGGTCCTGTGGACCAACGGAAGCCAACCTAACCCCTCCACCACCTCCGGAAGCGTCCTACCCTCAAATTTGAGATCGTTAAAGTCTGCCAACTTAATGTCCCGCTTGACAATAATCGAGCGAGACATAATGATCGTTGTATGTTGCTCCACTGTTAAAGCTCGAGTGGAAGGTTGCTAGTCATCAGCTTGGCCGCTGGTAGGTGGACGCTTTCTTATTTTTTTAGAATCTACACAGAAAAGCGTTCGCACGGTTAGAAACGCGTCCGAACCCAAATAACAACGTCCGAACACTAATAATTCTGTTCGGACGTGTACGTGAAGCGTCTGGACATTATCAAAACGTCAAAGTATTCATTTTGAAAGTCTAAAAAGAGTTCGAACAACTTTGGATAATTTGTCCGAACCCAAAGTAGATAAAAAACTATTTAAATTTAACATTAAAACGTCCGGACTGCATTGAAAAAGAGTTCGGACACAATCAAAACGACAACGTATAACCGCAGCATACTATTAGGCGTCCGAACGTACAAAAGAGAATTAAACTATATATATAGTGTCCGGACAACATCAAAACGGGAACGTATACCATCGAATAACTTCGGAAAGAGTCCGAACGACCCAAGAAATCGTCTGGACAACTCAAGAACGCGTCTGGACGACACAATAAAGTGTCCGGATGCTTTCTAGAGGACGACCGAAACTCAGCCATGACAGCGTCCCTCCACCTCCCCCACACGCCCAAAAATACAACCAAAATACAAACTAATACACTTAAAATAAACCTAACACTTAACACAATCAATTTGTACGTAAAAATCAATAAAAAATGCAATTTACTATGCAAAAAATGGAATTGAACTTCTATTAGTAAAACTATAAAAATATAATTTTTTACCATTAAAATCTTGTTAAAAGTAAGCAAAACATACATAGATGTGATTAGATCCACGAAAGAGTGATATTACGTCAAGATTTGTGAAGAAAAAAATTTGAGTTTTGAGAGATTGTTTAGGAGAAATGGTTTGGTATTTGTGAAAATGCTGAACTGTTCGACTTTTAAAAAATACATCGCTGTCGTCTGGACTCCAAGCATGCAGTCCGGACGTTTTATAACGGCGTGCGAACGAATTTCCTATGAATTGGCGTGACGTGGAAGTGCACATTTGGTGAATAAACGAAGAATATCGTTCGGATGTCTACAAAGGTTTTGGACGGTGACAACCGTTTTCAACTTTATAACGTAAACATGTGTATGTCATGCGATGGTTACGGGAACGTCAGGACGGTGACTAAACCGTTCCAACACCTACCACATTTACTCTCAGTTGCGATTTGGAAGTCCGAACGCTTCTCGACTTCGTCCGAACGGCTAGCAAATTTATTTCGCATGTTAAATTCACAAAGTTTACTTTACTTTACTTCGTCCGAAAAGTCTCCGTCATGTTTGGATTCATCTTCATCCTGCAGTCCGATCTAGTTGGCAGGGGAGTTCAAAAGTTGTGTATGCACAGCCAAAGCCAAACATCCCTTCAAAGAATATCATACTTTTCTTACCTTAAAACGTTATCAGAGAAATTCAAAATCTTGAAAACGCAGCCGCAGGTCAAAGCTTTTGAATGTTGGTGAAACTTTTCTTGTTCCACTTCCTTCCCTTTTCTCTTTACTCTCTTATTTTGAATTTCAGTAATTTTCTTTACGATTCCGTCCCGGGCTAACTGCTTTCGTTAGGTTGGTAGAGCTTACGTATTGCAGGCGCCGGCTAGCTAACGGCCTTATGCGGCCCAAATGGCTATGACCCTTCCTGTCGTGGGCCACTGGGTCTGATTTTGGCACTAGATCTGATTTTGGTATATCATCAGTTGCCAATATAAAGATGTACAAGAGTCAAAATGTTGGGCTCCTACATTTTTTACTCTAATAAAATAGCACTCTGAATTTTTTTTTCTTCCCATCAAATTATCATTTTTCATTTCAAATAAATCACTCTCTTAATTTTTTTACCAACTTCAATGCCCCAATATTTTAACAATTAAATGCCACCTAAATACACAGGAAAAGTTTTCCAACTGTATGCTTAAGAGAAGAGAGGTAAATATTCGACCCAAACAAAATAATTCTTTCTGCTTCTGTCTCGTTTATTCAATTATTTTTTATTGTTTATTCGTTATTTGATACGAGGTTAGTCCAAAAAACCGCAGGACAGCCCAGGAAGCTCAGGGATAATAAGGATAGTAAGGAACGATAAGGATATTTGTGGGAAGGTCGGGAATCACACTAATTCATACATATAGATAAATAATTCTCAATCATCTGAATTGAAACACAATGAAATATAGAAAATCACTACCCAATATATTCTAACAAGGGATACAAAGTAAGAACTCATCATTTATCGAAATTTACTGAAAAATAAGAGTTAACTCGCAACCTATCGAAATCCACCGACGGAGAATAGTTTTGAGAAGAAATTATTTTTCAAGAAAAGTCTGAGGCTCAATATATGAAAACGCTAAATTAGCTGTTTTTTTTTTCCATTGCTAGAGAAGGGTACAAATAGTAGAGCTTATAACAATTCCCAAACATAAGATAATGAAGAATTACATCTTCCAAAACATTAATTGAGACTTAGTAAACATAAAAGACTTTTAGAGAAATGAAAAGACATTTTGAATAGCCAAAGATACTAAAAAAAGAAAATCGTCAAAAATTACAACACTTCGTAACTAGCTATCGGTCTAACCTTCTCAGAGTAATTTTAATGTAACTTCCTTTATTTCATTGAAAACTAGACTTGGAGTTTCCTAACAATCCATAACTTAAGCGATAATACTTCGTAAATCATTCCCGTGTTCACCACTCGTATGTCATTGTTATTCTTTTAAGGCATATGTGTGCGTTCAAGCATCATATCACTTTTTCATTTGTACTTTTTCCAGACAAAATCGTACACGCCATGAAGCAAAACCAAAACACCAATATTGCGGGCACATAATTAAGGTTGATCCGATAGAATAAATGGGGAAAGATAATAATATCATTTTGTGTACGCATGAGAAGTTTCTAATTCCCACCATGATTTAATATATGATTTTGTGCATCCCAGTAATTAATAACCAAAAAACGTGGGGTATTAATGTTTTATTAACTACTTAAAAAAACAGATCCATTCTTCTACCTTAAACTAATACTATTTTCCATGTTGAAATGGTCCAAATAAATGCGGGTACCGCATCCACTACAAAAAAACCAACTTATAGCGGCAGTTGGAAACCGTCGCTATAGGTCACAAAACCGCTGCTATAAGCTATAGCAGCGGGCTATAACTCCGTTGCAATAGATCTATAGCGGCGGTTTGCGTGATCGCTGGTGAAGACCTCGGGTCTATAGCGGCGGTTGGTTAGCCGCTATAGACCCTAACACAAATTTTCTCTTTTCGCAGCATTTCGTGAAAACGCTGGTACAAAATTTTAGCGGCGGTTAGCACAACCGCCGCTAAAGGTATGTGCCAACGTTTTTTTTTTAAACACAACTACTTTTTTTATTATATTTTCCTAATCGGTAATACAAATTTATTTTAATAACCATAATTCATTGGATGTAAAAATTAAAGAACAAGGAGAATAAAACAAAATATACTTCATCATTGATTAATAATATTTTACAACAAACACAAGAATCTCTACAAGTAATCTAAAAAGTAACAACTTTCTAATATAAAATAACAATAAGGACCGACTTAAAATATTCAAATACAACACAATAAGCAAGAACCAATTAAAATCTTTCTCCTTTGACACATCAATATCCTCTATCTTGAATTCATGTAATAGAAAATAAATATGACATTAGAAATAAAAATAAACAAAAGATTTATATAAACAAAATATCTACTTATATATAAGTCTAGATAAAACAGGTCAAAACAATTATGCCAACTGCCCCACCATAAAAAAATTGTCAGAAAACTCATTAAGGATACCGTAGTAGATTTCAATCAACACTGGGAGCAAGTAGGGGAAGAAACTTACCATCATTATTGGGGACATGTCGAAGAGCTTCATTCACCATTTCTCCAAGCTAAATAGAAGAACAGCACAAAGTGAAGTTTATCAAGAACACAAATATAACCCATTCGCCTACTGAGAAGCAGATTCATTAAGTGCTAAGACCCCCTATTACCAATAGAACTCAGACCCAGGCTCCAATTAAAAGTAAAAGATAGTATAGCTCCAAGCACATAGTAGGGTACAATCATGAAGTAGAGCTGTCTTAGTAACAAACTCCTATATTCATACAATTCTTTATGAACACTTTTTAATTTCATATACTATGGCCTAAATGAAATAGAATTACTGACGAATGCAAAAAGTTGAGATAAACATTCGTTAGTCACTTCTAAGACAAAGTAACAGTAAACCATCAGTGCCCTCATACCAAAAGAAGGGCACAGTGCTTATTACAGAAAAAAGAGGAAGTGCACTCCCTCAGATTTGCAGCAAATTTGTTCTTCCGAAAGATACAAAAGGAAACTCGTTAACGGATGCTCAGGAAAGAAAAGAGAGGGATGACCATTCAAATTTCTATCTTTTTAAAAGAACCAATAGGTACTATGTTTATATGATCCTCAAACCACATACGAGTCTGAAGTCAAGCATATGATATAAAGATATTAGCATGTATAACAGAATGCAAATCTAATAAGCAAGGAGCAACATAATTGACAGACATGAAAATTTTAGAAGTGTATGGCTGAATATAAATAGCAACTGCCTCAATTAAAACATATGCGCACCATCAGTTTCTGAACTCTACCAGACCGATAAACCATTTGGTGTGATAAGTAGCTTAAGCCATGATAATTAGTGAAATATTTTTTCACTGAATCACTGCATGATTTGTGCGAAGACGGTGGAATAGAATGGACAAGAACCGTAAAATGACTGGAATTTGGAGAACTGGCAAAATGCGCTAGTATTTCAGTGAGTCCACACTAACAAGGCACCGAAAGCAAAAGCTTAACATACCCAGTAAGCTTTACTCTGGGCAATGCATCAAGAAGGTCATTCAATTTGCGGTTTTTCTCTCCCTCCTTCAAGAGAATGTAGTGCTGCCCGGGAGAGAGAATGAAGAAGAATGACATTAGTCGAATCGACAATAACAGTCAACCAACAAAACAAAAAAAAATTGCAACACTCTGTTCAAGATACCTGTACAAGACCGTGAAGTGTTAACTTGGTCTCATCATCAACATAAATTTCCATTGGCTGACAACACAAATTCCATATAAAGGATATCAAAATACCATTCTCCACAAAGCAGAACTCAATACCAATAGAATTGAAAAGAGAAGAGAAAAGAGCAAAGAACCAGCAACCCAAGAAATTAATCCTTCTGGACTCGATTTACAAATTTACTGGCGCAATCGTGAAATACAAGCAACATCCAACTACTACCTGAAATATTGGAATCAACCAATATCCTCACTTAGGCCCTACAAACCCCATGACAAAAAACACAGCCAAAAGGTTCACAGATAGGGTTACAACCAAAGAAAGAAGTGCAAGCTACGAGAAAGAAATTTTTAAGATCATTGCAAGTGGTACAACTTACACACATGATAATCTTGCCAATGGCAAGACATAGTGAGAATTAAGCCACATAACTGCACATTTGGTAAACCAGCAGAGCAATGACAGTATTCATGCAAAGGATTTCAAAACTTTATGTATTTGTTCTGACTGAAGAAAGGTGACAGAAAACCACCTCTTGCATAAATTTTTTGCAAACAGGACGCATCTCTTTACTGAGAGTGGCTGAAAACATCATTACTTGCTTGTCATGAGGAGTCAACTTGAAGATCTCCTGCACATCTCTCCTCATGTCTGTAAAAGATCCACGCATATGGAGAACCAAATTAAGCAAATCTCAAACGAAGTTAATAAAAGAAGACAATTGCACAAGTTTCGATTTCAGAATCCACACAAAGAACATACCGAAGCCACAATTTGCTCAAAATGTTTCCTTTATTATAAACAAAAAGCAAATAGAATCCCGAAGCCACTAAATTTTCCTTTTCAGCTATTTTCCCTCGATTCTAAAATCAACCAAAATAAAGGAGATAACAACAAAGCCTTAAGCTGAAGTCAGTTTCCACAAAGCGAACAATAACCAAATTGAGCCTTAAGCTAAACTCTAGAACCACAAACTTTCTCAGAAATTTAAACCAAAATTGTTCGACGTAGATAGCAACAGATTACTCGGTACTCCCACAAGAATTGGTAGAAAAATCGAAAAGGCAAAATGGGTGAATTACGGCTAAACAGGGCCACCATAAAAAATCTCTAAAAATCAATATAAACCTAATATATTAACCAAACAGCAAAATAACCAGAATACAATAAGTGCCAGAAAAACAAAAGGTAAAAAAGATATGGACACGTTGGATTGAAGAAAGGCAAATGCGGTACCTTGAAATAGTGCCGTCGGATGCCTGTAAGGGCTGAGAAGAGGAAGAGGAGATGTTGGAGAGCGGGGGAGGAGGGGTGTAGAACTCCGAAGAATTAATGAAGGAGAAAGCTTGACGCGGGGGAGCGGGAAGGATCTCCAAGCTTCGGCTTCACGAGCCCACGCTGATCCCGGGGGGAAATTTGGGATCGTGCGAGAAGGGGGGGGGGGGGGGCGACTTTAGATTTTACTTGGCGCGGGGGAGTATTTAATTTAAAGGGAGAGCAGCGGTGAGTTTGTCAAAACTCACCGTTTTCAGCATTTTTTTTTTAATTTGTAGTTTTTCGGTGTTTTTAATAATAAACTATATACATCTTATGTGTTTTTAGTAAATTAAAATCCGTTGTAATTTGTAATAGTATTTATAAATATATATGCTTAGTATTAATTACATAGCATACTATTTTACACTCTTTTTTATAACAAGTATAATAATCTTAATTAAAATAAGTTGGTAGTAATAATATATAATACTTATAATTTAAAAGTATAATGTCTTCCATATAACATTGCATGATTGTTATATGTGTTTATCATATACATGATATGTACTAATAGATAATAGATAATATATAATATATAATTCCTGTACTTTAATTGCACAAGTTAATCTCACAATATCTTCTTGTTTGAAATTATTTAATATGTCCTAATTAAATAGTATTATATAACTAATTATTCAAAAAATATATGCTCATTATAAGCATGATAATATATGCTCTCTAAATTACTTATATTTAGTTAATAAATATACAATTACAATAGCAACAATAAATATAATTTAAATTATATCATATAACAACTTCAATTTTCATAACACTCCTACTAATTCCATATTTTATTATTAATTTTTTTCCAAATACATCACAAAATAAAAAAATATATATTAAAAGGAATAAAATAATTATTAACATTAAATAAATTATTTTTTTGGAATTAAACCTATACCAGCGTTTGTGTAAACAAACAATGCTATAGGTATACCTTTAGCATCGTTTAAAAAAAACGCTGCTATAGGGGGTCTATAGCACTGACCGCCGCTAACGCCGCTAAAGACAGTACCGTTAGCGGCGTTTTGTAAAAATTGCTACTATAGGGGGTCTATAGTGACCGCCGCTAAACGCACTACCGTTAGCGGCGTTTTGCAAAAAAATGCTGCTATAAGGGGTATACAGTGGCGGTCACTGACCGCCACTCTAGACCTCCTTTAACCGCGTTTGTTGCAAAACGCCGCAAAAAACACCCTTTAGCGGCGTTTTTAGCGACCGCCGCTAAAAATACCGCCGCTATAGACCTGTTTTTTTTTGTAGTGATCGTGCAATATTGATGGCTTGTTCAACAACTCCATTGAAAACATTTTCATCTCTCGCGCGCCTAATTAAAAAGATGGCAGGGATTCCGGGCTAGATGGCATGTCGTAAGTCGTCACTAATACACGTTTAGCCACCAACAAACAATATTCGTCATTATGGGTCTTATGGCTATGTTGTCTAGATGTTGGATACGAATTCTCTTTTGACCAAAAAACAATATTCATCAATAATCCTCTCATAAAATTTTCATCATAGCTAGTGGAAAGATATGTTGTACTCAATCCCAATTGATGTACCAATAAAAACGCTAATATAGGGGGTCTATAGCTAAAGACAGTACCGTTAGCGGCGTTTTGTAAAAATTGCTGCTATAGGGGGTCTATAGTGACCGCCGCTAAAGGCAGTACTGTTAGCAGCGTTTTGCAAAAAAACGCTGCTATAAGGGGTATACAACAGCGGTCACTGACCGCCACTCTAGACCTCCTATAGCCGCGTTTGTTGCAAAACCCCGCAAAAAACACCCTTTAGCGGCGTTTTTAGCGACTGCCGCTATAGACCTGTTTTTTTGTAGTGATCGTGCAATATTGATGGCTTTTTCAACAACTCCATTGAAAACATTTTCATCTCTCGCGCGCCTAATTAAAAAGATGGCCAGGATTCCGGGCTAGGTGGCATGACCTAAGTCGTCGCTAATACATGTTTAGCCACCAAAAAACAATATTCGTCATTATGGGTCTTATGGCTATGTTGTCTAGATGTTGGATACAAATTCTCTTTTGACCAACAAACAATATTCATCAATAATCCTCTGATAAAATTTTCATCATAGCTAGTAGAAAGATATGTTATACTCAATCCCAATTGATGATACCAATACTGAATTATACCCGGCCCAAATCAATTTGGACCGACAAGGGTGATTCTATCTCTCTGACATCCATAGACTACATTCAAGCCCATCATACATGCAGATCCAGAAATGAAGATCGTCAGACGTGCCCTAAACGGTTGTTCAAACAACCCCTTACAACCGCCAACTCCACGATTCCTCGATCCCATAGGTGGGAAAGAACGACACCTGCTCAGACGTGTAATTACCGTCAAACAGCACACGATCACACGAGAAGAAATTCTCGCGAAAATGAGAATCGAGAGAGCGTGGTAGAAAAACTATAAAGCAAGAGAGAACGAAAGAAAAGGTACGCACGCAATTACATCTGAAAGGCTCATACATCGCCTCCACTTAAGAGACTGACTTAGGCATCGGAGGCTAGAAAACCTTGGAGTCCGAGGCTATTCTCGTGATTGTATAGAAAAAATACGCGAAGATCGAAGCGCCTCTACTCGGACGTGCTGACCATAAACCAACTGATTCATCAGTTGGCGCAGTCTGTGGGAACGTTTACAGTTCTTTTGATAAAAGGTTTATGGTGACCACCAAGAGTAAAGGAAAAACGAAAGTTGGAGGTAACTCAAAACCTCCTCAACAAGAAGTCGAACGACTGATGGAAGCCATCAACGACCCTACAACCCAGGAAGAGATCTGAGCCAAAACCACGAACCACCTGGAGAAGCGTCCATCCAAGGAGGGCGTGCCAGGGAAACTCATGTACCGCAGGTCTCGATGTCGGAAAGGCGTGATGAGGAGGCTTATGTCCAGCCACACAACAGAGGTTCACACTCTCCACCTGGGAGGAACGAAGGCTTTGATGGAATGCATGCAAGGCTGGAAGAAATGTTGGCCGAGCTAGGAAGGATGAGACAAAAGGTGGAAAAACCCCCCCATCCTCCTTGGAGAGCATGATGCACCAGGTAGAATCTCCTTTCACTTCAAATGTTCTGACAGTCCGGTTACCATCCAAATTCCACATGTCAACGATGGACAAATAAACAGGCAACCGACCCGCTCGACCACTCGGAAGGCTATCGATCGCAGATGGTTCTGTTGGACACCCAAGATGCTATCAAATGCAAAGCATTCCCCACAACGTTATCCGTACCAGCACGCGTGTGGTTCAGCAGATTCAAACCAGACTCTATTTCAAACTTCAAAGAGCTCAGTAATGCCTTTGTCAGCCACTTTATCGTGAGCAAAAAGCAAAAGAAGCCGGCCATTCACCCCCTTTCCACCCGACAGAAGGAAAATGAAAGCCTACGAGATTATGTGGCGCGCTTCAACCTGGAAAAGCTCAACGTAGAAGACCCAGAGGATAAAGTGGTGCTCACCGCCACCGTAGCCGGTCTAACCGACGAAAAATTTTCATTATCGTTAGGGAAGAAACCACCAGAGACCTTCAGCGAATTCATGGAAAAGGCGCATAAGTACATGAACGCCGAGGACATGGTCACAGTCCGCCAACAACAAACTGTCGACTCAGGAGGAACGTTGGCAAAAAGGAGGAAAGAAAGACCCCCACCTAGGCCCCCCATCACAGAAAGAGAACAACAACCGCCCCTACGGGTAGAACCACGAACCAGGCTACACTTCACACCTCTCAACACTGCCCCGGGAAAGATCCTCATGGAGATTCGAAATAGCCCCGAGATAAAGTGGCCCCAGAGAATGCGGTCTGACCCCAACGGACGAGATAGTCGCCAGTTCTGCCGTTTCCATAACGACCACGACCACGACATAGACAATTGCATACAACTGAAGAGGCAAATTGAAACCTTTATCCAACAAGGTCGTCTCCGGCAATTCACCACAACCAGGCCGAGGGAGCCATTCTGGAACACTCCGAGAGTTTCTGAGGACCAACGCTTGGGGCTCCACAGAAGAGACCAAAAGGAAGAGCCACGGGGAGGTCGAAGAGCGAACGAATCCCCACAACAGAGAGAGAGACCAGAGAGACGACACTCGCCGTAAAGAGCACTAGGCAAAATCAGAATCATTTCTGGAGGCTTTGCGGCAGGAGGATCCTCCACATCCTCGAGAAAGACCTATGCGAGGCGACTGCTTGTCGCAAAGATAAACAACGGAGCTCGGCGTCCAATTTCAGGAGAAGAAAGGCCTATCATGTTCACAAAAAAGGACACGACGGGAATCGAGTACCCTCACGATGACGTACTGGTGATCGATGCTCTAATAGGAAACTACAAGATCCGACGTATACTCATCGACACCGGAAGCTCAGCCGACGTCTTGTACACCACGACTATGATCAAATGAAGCTCGGAAGGGAAGCACTGAGGAAGGAAAATACTTGACTCACCGGGTTCATAGGTCACGACGTGTTTAGCCTGGGAATAAAGGAATTGTCGTTCACTGTAGGAGACCCCCCGAACGAAGTGTCCCTTTCCGTGAATTTCTTGATTCTTGAAGGCGAATCCTCTTACAACGCCATCACAGGCCGAGTCACCTTGAATCGACTATGCGTTGTGGTGTCAACTTACCACCTGAAGATGAAATTCCCGACCAAATCGGGAATAGGTGAGGTAAATGGAGACTAGGACCAAGCAAGAAGATGTTATTTGTCAGACACCCGAGGGACAACGAAAACTATGACTATCGAGCATCGAGAAGAATTCCGAGCGCAACCGGTAAAACCGCTGGAAGAAGTATCACTCTGGGCAAACTTGAAAAAACGAACTGTGTAGATCGGCACCCAGCTATCCAGCGATTCCAAAAGAAAGCTCCTAGAATTTCTCCGAGCCAACGAAGAAGTTTTTGCCTGGTCACATGAAAACATGCCGAGAATAGATCCCGAAGTCATCACCCACAAGCTGAACGTACGCCCCGAGGTCAAGCCAATCGTACAACGAAAGAGAAGTTTCGCCCCTGAAACGCGTCAAGCAATCCAAGAGGAAGTCGGGAAGCTGGTCAAATCTCAGTTCATCAGAGAAGTCAACTACCCCAGCTGGCTGGCAAACGTGGTCATGGTAAAGAAGGGCAATGGTAAGTGGATGATGTGTGTAGACTACACTGACCTGAATAAGGCGTGCCCTAAAGACTGTTACCCACTCTCGAGAATCGATTCCCTTGTCGACTCAACTGTAGGACATCAACTCCTCAGCTTCATGGATGCCTTGTCAGAATATAACCAGATCAAGATGCATGCGTCGGATCAAGAGGCGGAGCCAGGGGTGCCGGTGGGGGCGACCGCTCCCACCAGCTCCAAAAAATCCATTAATTTTTTTTAAACAGGCCTGCCCCCACTGGCCCAGCCGCCCAGGCTTGATTCCTGGGCCAGTGGGGCGGGGCGAGTGGGTGCTGGACTGGCCCAGCAGGCCGGGACTGGCCCCACTGGCCCACCCGTTGGCCCAGTCCACAGGCCAAAACTCGACAGTTTTGACGCAGGCATGGAGAAATTGCGTGAAGAAAGCTCGAGTGCCCCTCCCGGTCGGCCGTCGCCCCGATATCTCTCTCTCACACTGTCCAGTCTAACCGTCCAGGTTTAGGCTTCCAGCCACCTTGAGCCGCCTCCAACGACCGCTTCTCTCTCTCTCTCTCTCTCTCTCTCTCTCTCTTTATTTCTTCCTGCAATACCCATCCCCGATCTCTCTTTGTCCGGACTCCCGGAGTCTCTCTCTGCTACTAAGCATCTCGGCCTAACCCTAAGGTATGATTATTTTGCTCTGAATGTAGAACATTGGATAATGAGAATTGAGAACAAATTATGAACTATATGCTTTAGGTCTG
The DNA here is from genome assembly GCA_963930655.1 of Myrica gale. NCBI lineage: Eukaryota > Viridiplantae > Streptophyta > Magnoliopsida > Fagales > Myricaceae > Myrica > Myrica gale. The sequence continues at coordinate 12,310,216 of OZ005618.1, forward strand.
TTAATTTGATTTCGGGATTTAAGAATTGGATTAGTCCGAATTGGGGGTTTTTAATTAATTAATCGTTAAAGGATTTTTTAATGAAGAATATGGGTAGACTGTTTAGTTCAGTGTTACAGAACGATTCTTGTTTCTCCACCTACAATAAATCTGTGGCCTTTCACTGTACTAGCTTCTCTGTGATTTCAGGAAGAACTCTTTGTAAAGTTACTAGAGTTTTTGGAATCCCCACGTGACAACAAACACCTTGCTTGCTGATAAGGTACAAGTTTATTTTATGTCATCACATCGCATAGCCTTGAACTAGCGGATTTTAATAATTTGGTTGTTGAATCTTGTTTCTTATATGAATTTCAGAAAGGTCAAAAGCGTAGAAGGAAGGTAACACCAAGCAACATTGCAAGCTCTGGAGAAGCACCTGTGGAACGACAACCCAAGGTTTGTCTTCCTTTTGAGAATCCTACTTGAGACCTTTTTAGCTGCTTCATCTTGATTTATGACCATCTATTGTCAAATTTTTTCTTGAGTTTGCTGATGTCTTCATAGCTCTCTAATGTTATGGCCATATGTTTTAGTTTTTTTTTTTTTTATCTTATTGTCTGTGGATATATTGTTTTCATAATGGCAATATGTATATGGATACTAGGGTGTAATTCTGACTCAGATAATTTTATGTGGTCACTATATCAATTTTAAAATCATCTGGAAGTTCTCACAATATTCTACTGTTGATACGTGTGAGCATTTGGTTAGTCTGCAAAGACAAGGAATCTTTTATATGTAATCTTTTTGTGAGGGATTATTCTTTTGGAATGGTGTGTGTCTCACTGAGTTTGGAACTTGAGAGGTTTGTGATGTTTATGCACCCCAAGTTTTGTTTTTGCCGTTAAGTACTTTTTATAGTTTAAATTTCCTGCAGAATACATTATGTTGTAGGAGAAAATCAGTATGAATAGGATATCTTTCACACTCCTAAATGGATTAGGGTGATCTACACTGCTTGATGATGTCCCTGTTCGCTCTATATCTTCTACGTTGTTGAGCCTCTAGTCACTGATGCATTTGCAGTTAAATGGGGAGTTGAATTTCTGCATGAAAATTTCAAATTAGATGTAATTTGGATTAATATGCAATGAGGTAGTTTGTGTGTATTTCGTTTGTCTTAGGTGTTCATGTTGCTCTTGAAATATTTCCCTCTATGTCTTAGGCCTCATTTTAATTAATCTGTTGGATCGTGGGCTTTGGTAAACCCAGCAATAACCTATTGACTTTGAATCTCCATGAGTATCTTGCTAATGCCTGATCAAGGTTGCAATTTCCTTGACAATCAAACAGACCCGCCACTTCGATAACCTGCACAAAACCATTTGATAGAACTAATGCTTGAACATGAAAGTAGGAAATATATATATTGAACTAATGCTTGATTAGGAACTATATATCATGCAATTGCCACAATTGATAGAACATAATGCTCAAAACATCTGATGGGGTAATTATGTTTTTTTTAGATAACGGAGCCGTTTTTTAAGAAAAAGCCACGAAGCATGGAGTCTTCTAATACTCCTAATGTGGCTACTACTTCTAATGAGGATTCTAGTTCGAAAAGACCTCACCCTTTGTTGAGTTCGGATGATATTATTTCCGACCCAGGGTTGCGTAAATCTATTGACTCGTATGATGCTAGGATTGAGGATGAAGTCTGTAGAGAGTACTTGACCAAAGGTGGTTTTCAACTTTGTGACCATGTTTTTCCCAAGAAGAAATTTGGGAAGGATTTGAGGGGTTTTAGGGAGGTGTGGTACAAAGATTATCCTTGGTTAGAATATAGCGTATCAGAGGATACAACTTATTGTTTGTGGTGCTATCTATTTAGGCGACCTAAAGGAGCACAATTCAGGGGAGATGTGTTTATATCTAAGGGATTTGATAATTGGAAAAAGGATAGTGCTCACAATGAAGCTAGACAAAAATGTGAAGCACTCATGAATCAGCGACAAAGTGTGTCACACATATTATCTGCACATGGGCATGAGCAAGAGAAGGAATATCGCATTCGATTAACAGCGGTGCTAGATTGCATTCGTTTTCTTTTGGGGCAATGATTAGCTTTTAGGGGTCATGATGAGTCTGAGAGTTCATTGAGGCAGAGAAATTTTCGTGAGCTTTTGAAATGGTACAGCTTACGTAAAAAAAGGTTGCTAAGACAATTAATCTAAATACTCCTGGAAACAACCAAATGACTTCTCCAACTATTCAGAAGGAAATGGTGAATTCTTGTGCAGCGTTGACCACATTTGCTATCATTAATGACATCGGGGATGGATTTTTTTCTCTTATGGTTGATGAGTCTTGAGATAGTTCAGTGAAGGAGCAAATGACAGTGGTTTTGAGATATGTGAACAAAAGTGGACAGGTGATTGGACGGTTTCTTGGTGTGGAACATGTTACTGACACATGCTCACAATCTTTAAAAACTGCTATAGACAAATTGTTTGCAAGACACGGGTTATCAATATCCAGATTGAGAGGTCAAGGGTATGATGGAGCATCAAACATGCGAGGCGAATTCAATGGATTGAAGTCGCTCATTTTGAGTGAGAATCGTTCTGCTTTTTATATCCATTGTTTTGCTCACCAACTTCAACTGGTTGTTGTAGCTATTGCAAAGAATAATTTACTAGTTGGTGATTTTTTAACTATGTTTCTCAAATTGTAACTATGGTTGGTGCTTCTTGTAAAAGAAAAGATATTATTCGGCAATCCCAACATGAGAAGATAGTGGAGCAGTTAGAGAATGAAGAGATTTCTATTGGAAGAGGCAAAAATCAAGAAACAAGTCTCGCACGACCAGGTGATACTCATTGATTACTATATCTCATTATAATACTTTATACTATTCATTTTTTTCTTTGTTTATAGGTTTTTAATTCTCATAATATTGTAGGTGATACTCGTTGGGGTTCACACCACATAACAATACTCCGTCTCTTCACTATGTGGTCAGCAGTGTTAGAGGTGCTTGAAGGCATAAAAGAGGAAGGTTCTCTCTCAGATCAAAGATCAGTGGCTATGGGTTTAATGGATAAGATGGAAACCTTTGAATTTGTATTCACTATGCATTTGTTGAAGAACATAATGAGAATTACTAGTTAATTGTCACTGGCATTACAACGAAAGGATCAAGACATTGTTAATGTTATGTCTTTGGTAAGAGTTGTGAAGACAAGGTTGCAAGATTTGAGGGAGACGAAATGAGATGAAATTTTGGAAGAAGTGAAAACTTTTTGTGACACTAATGTCATCGATGTGCCCAATATGAAAGACATTGTACCAACTCGTAGTTCGAGGCGTGGAGGGCAAACAATTACTTTTTGGTATCTTTTTCGTGTGGAAGTGTTTTGCCAAGTTATTGATTTGATTTCTCAAGAGATGGAAAATCGTTTCAATGAAGCAAATAAGGAACTACTTCTTTGCATAACATGTCTTGATCCAAGGAACTCATTCAAGGCATTTGACCATACTAAGTTATATCGTTTTGCTCAATTTTATCCAGATGATTTCTCAGCAGTTGAACTTATACTACTCAAAGATCAGCTTCAGACCTACATTCAAGATGTTAGAAGCAATGATGATTTTTCTGGGATTCAAAATATTGGAGGTCTTGCTATGAAGATGGTTGAGAGTGGCAAGAATATTGTATTTTCATTTGTTTATCGTCTTATTCAGTTAGCATTGGTCTTACCGGTTGCGACTCCAACTGTTGAGAGAGTGTTTTCTGCAATGAAGATTATTAAGACTGATTTGTGGAATAGGACGAGAGATGAATGAATGAATGATAGCATGATAGTATACATTGAGAGGGAAATTTTTGACACTATTGAGAACGAAGTCATTTTACAACATTTTCAGAAGATGAAGGCCCGTAGGATCCAATTACCATATCTCAGTATTAGCAAATAGTTCAGTAAGTGTATTTTATTATTTTTAATGTTTTTGGTTCTTAATTTGCGATATTGTAATTTTAAGACACTTTTTACATTATTTGAATTTTTTTTAGTAATTTTGTCTTAGAAATTCGAACCCGCTCAGTTTATATCCTAGATACGCCACTGGCCAGATCAAGAATGCACCTCTTTTACAACAGGACGAGATACTTATTGCTATCGAGTAATGCCTTTTCGGGTTAAAGAATGCAGGAGCAACATACCAAAGGCTGGTCAACTTGATGTTCCAAGGGCAGATAGGGCGTTGCATGGAGGTTTACGTAGACGATCTACTGGTGAAAACACGAGAAGCAGCGGATCACGTCAAAGATCTCGCTGAAGCCTTCGAAGTGCTCAAAAGGTACATGATGCGTCTAAATCCGGCCAAGTGAGCCTTCGGAGTCTCCTCCGGAAAGTTCCTAGATTTGAGAGGTTTATGTAGGTCTGTTTGTTATGTACTTGTGCTTTGACCAAGTCATATAATGATGATCTCTTTAGGTCAAATATTTCATTATGATATGTTATTCGCAATTAATAGAAGCAGAAAATTTATAATAAAAACATATAAGTGAAATAATATAAAATAATTTTTCACATGATCTTACAACTGAGATTTGAGTAACGATCTCACGCCATATGACATTTAGGATTTTATTTAAAATGATAGGTTATGAGATAGTCATATCGTTTGCTATCAGAACTTTGAGAGAACTTTGTGACGGCTATGAGGCATGGAGAAGAAGGGAAAATATAGTGACTGCTAAAATATGAAATCAAGAAGACTCAAATGGTGAGATCAACAAGAACTTGAAAATTATTATTGAAGATTGAAAAATTCTCAAAGATAAAAAAATAATAAATAATTTTTCACAAATCAGCTTTAAGTGAGGTAGCTTCAACACTAATAGGTCAATCAAATAGTTTGAAAATAATGTCCCTCTCTGTTGGCCGCTTCCCCGTAACTCGTTTTTCGATTACAATTTATTAGAACAATTGGGGCTTGTTTGGTAACCGATTGTGATTCTGGTTCAGAGTCAAAGTTCTTGTTTTGGTTATATAAGTTAGACCCGGGCTTAACGAATGAGTTTTTTTGCTGCTCACCCCTGATAGGTTCATTAATTCATCTGACACCAACTGAGAGAAATACAACCCAGCTTGTCGTCCACGACCAAGAAAAGGTCATCGCTTCATGGTCAAAAAGTTTAGTAAATAACACTCGCACTTGCAAATCCAAGTACGAAGCCCCTGGTTTTTCACAAGGTGTCGTGTCCCTCCTCAGCGGCTCATAGCTTATATACGCTCTCTCTCTCTCTCTGTTTTCTTTTTCCTTTGCCTCGCCAAGGTCAAATGCACGCAGGCCCTCACTTTTCTCCGCCGCGGGAACCACACCAAAGCTCTCAACTCATCAGGGACTCCCTTTCCCGCCACAACAACAGCAACGGCGACTCCGCCATTCTCCACTACACAGACGCCACCATTCACTTCGAAACCGCAGCTCTAATCAACATGTCTACAACGAAACACAAGCACCTCAAGAAAGCAACCGAGTCTGCCCAGTTCACTCACCTTCGTGCTTCTCCATGTCCGAGTCCTCTTTGAATTGGAAGCAAACAGTGACAAAGGTTGCATAGAGGCGGTTCAAGAATGCAAGCGAGCCCTGCTGATAGAAAACCCAGTAGACCCTATTCAAGATAGCTTAGAAGACGATGAGGATGAGCTCCATGACTCGAGCCCGGAATTACGAGTCGAGAAAGTGAAACAAGAACTGAGAGATGGGTATTGGGAAGGTAAACTAGAAGCTACTATTTGCGCAGATATATGGAATGGCAGACATGTTTTCTTTTAAATTGAGAAATGCAGAATTTTAGGTCGGCAAATACATCCCATTTTGGCCCTGTACATATTATAATCCCATACCTTCTAAGGAGGGCTGAAGCGAATCGAGGCCTGTTATGTGCTCGAACTCTTGACAGACAACTGATGAGGTAAAAAAACTTGAGTTCTAGAAGCACCCAATTTTCTTCCATGGCAGAGAAGTTTGAAATTGTGTCTACCTGAGGATGATTTTTTTCCATTCCCAATTGCAGGAAAGAGTTAAAAAGAAGACTTACAGCAGCTATTTTTTAAGTCGCAGAAGATGGCTTTGAAAAATCTGCACGAACATTATCCATGGCAGCAGCTTCATCTATGGAAATAAAGGATTTGTCATCTGACGCAATATAAGGCTCGATTACAAAGAGTTAAAATTTGCGCAGATATATGGAATGGCAGACATGCTTTCTCTTAGAAGAGAAGGCTGTAATATTCGAAGGGGATGAGAAGCTGCTACAGTGGGCAGACATCCCAATTTCCGTTTCTTGTTCTATATTGTTATTTGACAAATTCGAGACGCTCTTTGACAGGTCTGTGTCAGCGGACCAGTATATGGTGACATTTCTTGTCGGGACCATTGGCCAACGAGCAAATCACCCGATCTGATAGTAAAGCCCAGTGAAACATGCCAAACACACAAACGAAAACTTGGATTTAAACTGTAGTTTGAACCGCATAACCAGAACCTGGACCGGTTCCCAAACAAGCCCTTGGAGTTTATGTATGTCGTGGCTTGGGGTAGCCTAACTCAAAATTTGGTAATTATATATTTGGGTTTCAGCTTGACCCGATTACCTTTAATTTAAAACGCTGCACCATTCGAAAGTTGCAGCAGTTATGCGTTTTACAAAAACAAATAAATATTGGAGGTTCTGTGCTGTCAAACACAAACCTAATTCGGTAAAATCACGCGTTATAAAAGCTCTTCATCATTGCTTCGTTGTGGTGGAGAAAGATTTTGCAAGCTCTACATAATCTTCCTTGCTGACTTTGGCTACCCGTCTGGATAGCTGACCTTCCAAATTGCTGCGACAAACTTTAGTAGAGGATAAAAACAAATTTGGGAAGTTCAGTAAAAAAAAAAAAAAAGGCGTCATTTATGAAATTTGGGATGCGGCCAAAACCCAAAAAAAAAAAAAACTAAGAAAATTTGATTTTGATTTTGAGCTGACGACAAGGAGTCGAAAGCAAAACAAAAGTTCACATATATATATTCAACTTTTTTTTAAAAAATTATATTATATATCAACTACCGAACTCGAACAGACAATTGTAATGCTTAAAATAAGAAGAAGAGAATATATATACGAAAAGAAAAATTGGATTTTTTTTTGGTAATTTGGAAATCCAAACACCTAACTATGTACACCGAGCTCGGACGGATCTGATCCAATATACGTACGAAGTGAGTTCAACGCCATGATAAACCTCGGGTGATACAGTCCTCTCAAACCACACATGTCAGTTAAGTCCAACTTTATTAGGAGAGTGACTCTAAAAAATTATTTGCACTTGAAGAGATTCGAACTTAAGATCTCAACGAGTACAAACTCCTAAGCTCCAAGACGTGAACACTCCGATCAATCCCTTGTGCTTTAGAAAATGGATTTGGTGAGCGAACATTACCCAAGGCTAAAAGCCAGCGGCGGCAGTTCTATAAAAGTGACCCCACATACCAACCGATCAAGAGATGCCAGCCAGCTCGCTGCAGACGACCGAAACGATGACGACAACCGCCAACTCTTCCCACCTTAGCATTGCAAAACCCGCTGAAGGAATCAGCCCTCGTTAGCCTTCCCCCAATTCCTGTCCCTCTCACGGGCACCTTCTCCACACGCCTTGCCCTTTCCCCAATTTTGCCCAGTCGTACGACGGCTTTTGGAATTTCAACTCCTATCAATACATTCTACAAGCAGTCGGGACCCCTAAATATCCATTCAAATCCTCTGCTTTCCCAATCCCTGTGCCAAAATTCCCAATCTCCTTCGAAAAGGACATTTATGCTTATGTGCAAATCCAAAATGGCAGTCGACGCCACCGCTCCAACTTCAATCCCCCGTTCCTCTCGGACTCCCCGAACCCCACGCTCCCCCAGGCGAACGGTGACTTTCACCGCCTCCTCGTCTTCCGAAGCCTCCACCTCCACCTCCAACGCCACCAGCGGCCCCTCCACCTCTGGAACCTCGGTCTCCAGCCGCACCTCCAACTCCAGCCTCCGCGTCTCTCTCCCCGAGAACCCCCACATCTACGACTACTCCGAGCTCTGCTCCGCTACCAACAACTTCCTTGCCAAGAATTACACCTCTACGGCCTCTACCCGCTGCTGGCGCTGCACCCTCCGCGGTAAAAACGCCATCGTTTTCCAGCGCAAGTTCCGCCGCAAGATCGAGATGCCCCAGCTGAAACATCTCCTCTCCGTCATATGCCGCAGCCACAACCGTAGCATCGTGAAGCTCCTCGGCGCTTCGGTCTCCGGCGAGCACATTTTCCTCGTCTACGACTTCGTGGAAGGTGCAAACCTCGCGAATTGTTTGCGAAATCCCAAGAACCCGAAGTTCTCTGTTCTGTCCACGTGGATGTCTAGAATGCAAATCGCCACGGATTTGGCGCAGGGGCTCGATTACATTCACAACCAAACGGGGATAGCCATGACCTTAGTTCACAATCACATTAAGAGCAGCAGCATCATTGTCACCGAGCCTTCCTTCAACGTCAAAATCTGCCATTTCGGCACCGCACAACTCTGCGGCGAGATCGACGAATACGATCCCAAAAAAGACCGGGCTTCGGGTTCGAGTTCGCGATACGAGGGCGAGATCGAAGAGGTGCCCGAGGATGCGAAAAAGAAGTCTTCGATATTGAAGCGGTCCGATAGTGGGAAACGGCAATTCGAGGGCGTCAGGGGGTACATGTCGCCGGAATTTCAGTCGACGGGGATAGCGACGCAGAAATCCGACGTGTACGCATTTGGGGTCGTACTCTTGGAGCTCTTGTCAGGGGAGGAGCCTTTCAAGTACAAATACTACAAGGGAAGGGGAGATTTTGTTAGGACGTCGGTGATAGAGACAGCAAGGGTCGCGATTGAAGGTGTTGGAAACAATAACAACGGGACGAGTATGGAGGGGAGGCTGAGGACGTGGGTGGATAGCAAGTTGAGGGACTCTTTTCCGGTGAAGGTGGCGGAGAAGATGACGCGTCTGGCGCTGGATTGCGTGCACGGGAACCCAGATGTGCGTCCCGAAATGGTACGCGTGGCAGGAAAGATCTCCAAGCTTTATTTGGACAGTAGGTTGTGGTCCGACAGTGTCCGAATGCCGACCAATATTTCCGTCTCGTTGGCACCGAGATGAGTCCAGCAATTTTTTTTTTAAACAGAGAACAGAGGGTGAAAATTGGTACTTACTTGTGGGTAGGTTAGTAGGGTGCAATGGATTAGACAGAACTGGAGGATAATGTAATATTTTGAGTGTTTATTGAACAAAGTTTATAGAATGTTTTATATTCTTGTTACCTATAAGTTTCAGAAGCATTATTGAGTTCTGAGAATAAAAGGTCACAATTGTCTAGAAAACATAAATTATTAAAACCAATTTTTTTAAAAAAATTAATTAGAAATTATTAAAAAAAGTAATCAATATAATTTTTTTATGTTCACCTTGCTATGCGTTAACAGCACTGTACCGTTGGTAAATTGGATAAAAAATGAAAGAAAAAAAAATACATTTTTCACCCACAAACACAAACTACTATAGCTTTGATACTTTGCATCCCAAACTACCATCTTGAAGACATTGCACCCTCAAACTACCAATGTTAGACACTTTGCACCCTAAACTACCAATTTTGACACTTTGCACCCTCCAACTACTAATATTAAACACTTTGCACCCTCCATTTGACAATAATACCCTTGATAAATTAATAAATTTACAATAATATCTTTACTATATACAAAATGGGTCAAGGATATTATCGTCATTTTAGTCTCAAATTTTAAAAAAGGGTGCAAAGTGTCAAAAATTGGTAGCTAGAGAGTGTAATGTATCAAAATTAGTAGTTTAGGGTGTAAAGTGTCACACCTATAGTAGTTTGTGGGTGAAAAATGTATTTTTCCCCAAAAAAAAGAATTGCAGTGGAGACAGACCTAACCTTGGATGACGAGGATATTGACAAATGCCAGAGGTGGTCAAAAGCCATGGGTGAAGGATAAAGTTGGAAGAGAAGATAAACTTTTAGAGCATCTTGGATTGTTGACTACAGAAAAAAGCAACCGAAACTATGCTAATAATCTTTCACTATCAAATAATCCATTCTATTATAATAAATATAAAAAATTTATCAAAATTATCTCTCCAATTTCCATATACTAAAACTTTAATCACCCCAAAATTTTGACACAAACACTCCCACTGGAGCATCAAAGAGTCATACCCAAGTTGTCTAACTAGCATATAGTGCATCTAACTCCAGTTATCCCACGGGTTGGTATGCCTGAGCGAGTGTAGTGACCAAAGATTTCTAACTCCAGTTTTCAATCCAAGTATTTCTATCGGTTACTAGAGCTTTCAAATCTACATCAGTTTATGCTAAATCCTAGTGTTGATTTCTTTGGCCTATGCTATCCTGAGACAGTAGTTGACAGAGCCACTGACATAGTATTGGAGGCTGCCCGAAAGGAAGCCGCGACAGGGGTGGTGAACGATACCACGGAATTGCTTCCTCTTGCATACGGATAGGTAGAGGCGGCTAACTCTCTCACACGCCACAGAACAGAATCCGGTACTCGGTGCACAGCTTGTTGCTTCCCTTGTTTGAGCTGCGTGAACCAGCAACAAATTTAGAGACAAATGCAATAACTGCTTAACACACACTCAGAAGTTCTCAACCTTCACAAGTCCAACCTCTGTAGCTCTAGCAACAACTCTGGAAGATGGTCGTAATTCTTATCTGTATTTCACTTAACACACGTCCTATAATTAGCTTGCCAGTTACATGATTCTTTTATAATAGTTATATGTCAACAACAGAGCAAGTATCATACTAAGATAAAATAAGAACAAATTCAAAAAAAGCATAAAATATAATTCATGCGTCAAAGACTCAATGTCGACAATAAAAGCTTCAGGTTGTGTGCATAGCATCTTATTCAAGTAAGCGTCAAAGATTGAGATGTAAAAAAATTGGTTTGAATCCTGCCATGAGTTTCAGACTTGTCGCAGAATTATCAGTTCACGATATCAAAAGCGGTTGAAAACAAAATAATTGCAATCCAACCTTTCTTTTGCTCTGCAACTGAGCACAGCTAGCCCGTAACAAATTTCGCCATTTGTCCTGGCAACCCCCAAAGAAGATCATAACTTTCAGTTTCCCCAGGAAAACAAATGGACTAAACTAATACCGCAACACAATAAACTACCTTCAGATCAACAGATGTTCTACGTGAAGATGATGGAAACAATAGTCTCTTTATTTCGGCCCATCTTCCAACTCCACACTTCGTAACCCCTTCAATTAATTTCATCACCTCGGACGGAGACCACGATATATGATGCTTTCTATGACTGTTCCCTTTTCGAGGATTACTCCTTGTATCAAACTCATCCTCAGAAATGTGATTCGGTGATGGAGCTGAACAAGGCTCTGTATCCAGTTCTTCTTTTGGAGATGGAAGTCTGTCACCTCTGCAATCCTCAGAGTCCTGGAACCCAATGCAAAGTTGATCTACTATAAGTCAAACATCAAGCAAAAGTGCAGAACAATTGTGACTAAGATACAACTGTTAAGTAAATAAATATATAATGTTTAAAGAAAAGATGGATTATTCATCCCATTCGTGCAAGGAATATTGACGTTTGGCATAGAGAACAATTCAAGAAAAGTGCATATCAGCAAGAAGCGGCAGTGTCACAACCATTGGCTCATAAGCTTAAATAACTTTGCTTCTTGAAGAGCAATGCATATTGATCCATGATTCTGTGCATCTGTTCCAGTTATCTTACTCAAAATTAAGTTGACTCGAACTCAAAGTTAAGTTGATGGCAATTTTTTGCTCTGCATCATTAACTTGTTTGATGGTTAACACGGTCGCACTAATTGTTTGAAGAAACCAACTCTACTAGACAGGTTTGTAAATTCAATTACAGCACTGTGAAAGATCTAATTTTGTTAGTTGATTGGAGAATCTGGCACCTTAGTGGGCCATGTCAACCATTATCTGACCACTTCTTGTCAAAGGGACTCAGACAGGACAAAGTGAACTTTCTTCTTATATGACTTCGTAAGACCACTTGAACTTTCTGATGTACCGCATGATAACAGATATATTATTAATCAGTGAAAGCTGCAAATACAATCCTCCATCCAGATTAATGCATAATAGGACACCAAACTTACCATCTGTTCAATTATAGTAATTTCTGGCCTTTGACCACCAGCAAAAGAGGTCAAGACATTTTAAGACCACATATATCAAATAGAAATTCACTCAAGCCATACAGCTATGTTCCTTACCAAATATGATGCAGTTGTCTTCATGTGCCCTTCCTCTACTGGAAGACCAAAGGGGACCTGAATGCAACTTCCTTTGAAAGATTTTTCTGGGCAAATCGATTGTGAAGCTCCAAATCCCTTTGGGCACTTACGAGATCTTGGAGCTCCACTTTTTCCCTTAAAATATCTTGATTTAGTCTCCAATGACTCTTCAATGTACCTTTTTGGAGGCTTGCGCAATCTCTTTTCAGCGACAACTGCTTTATCTCCTTCATCAAGGGAACAGAATTCAACTTCACTAAACTCGGAAGAGGAGGTCTTCAAAGCATCAAGGCCCCTCCTTTCAGCATGCCAACCTACTAACATATTTTCGTCACCAAATATACAATTGATGGAATCAACGGCACCTACAGATGAGTCACTGCTACAAGAGCATACAGTTTTATAGGAAGTTGTATCACATTTTATGAGGTTCAAACCGTTTTCTGAACCAACTTGGTTTTGCAAGCCAAATAAAACATGATGCTTTAGCCAATGTTCGTCTGTTACTGAAGTTTCACATCCAAACATGCTCCTAAAGGCCTCCAGTAGTTCTTGGAATGTCATTTGGTCAAGCACAGGAGAGTTTTGGTTCCGTGTGAAATGAACTGCCGAAACACTTGCAGAAGACATGTCTGCTATTGCAGCGGTACAATCTCTTTCATTGAGATCTGGGGGGAGGCTCTCTAAACCCTGATTTCCCAGGTAGGATTCTTTGCATGGACCATGATCTAAATTGCCAACTTTATCAACAGCTTTGGCATCTACAGAGAAAAGAGGGGTTTGTTTTTGGGTGGTGGTGGTGGGGGGGGGGGGGAGGGGTTGGTTTGGAGAGAGGAAATATCAAATGCCCAAAATTGAACAGAAACAATTGAATTAAACAGGTACAATATTATTTTAAGAAGACTTACCTAAAATAAATTCTTCGCCTATTGTTGGAAGCATACTTTCTCCATTAAGAGCCTCATCATGAGCTCCTTGCCTCTTTCCAACAAACTGAAAGCCCAACCACCACCACTACATAAGGCGGGATATTATTAAATTTTTTTTTGATAAGTAGCGGGATATTATTAAATGAAAAACAAATACACAGGGGAAAGCTGTTTGAATTTATCATCCCACCAGCCACCAAAAAGGAAGGAAGGAAAGGGGAGAAAAAAAAAATCTGTCTTAACCTGAAACAGAGGTGGCATTGTTTGGAAATACCTTTAATGACAGGAAGCTGTGAATACTTTACATTGGACGTCAAATGTTGGGGGGAACAGTTTGAACTGTTTAATCCTCCTTAGGCGTAAGGGCAACTCAAAAGTAGCAAGGTTTTTAGTCAACATGATAGGACCAAGCACATGGAGGAAAACTTGCAAAGCATCTCAAACTCTCCAAACCCTTGAGAGGAATTTGAGATTAACATTTGGAATCTCACCATAACCATTTAGTGCTTTTTCTTTCCACTATAATGTATATTATAGAAGGAGCAGGTACACTATTCGTGCAACAACTTGATTGAGTTTATAAACAGAAGCGCATCAGGAGTTCACTATTACTAATTTCGAGAGAACTAGCTCATAATCTCTCTATTCTACCCTTGTACCACTTCCCTGTCTAAGATATTGATCTTCAGTTGCAACTCAAGCAGCACCCACTTTCTCACAATAGGAGAAAAAGTACTTCGAACAGGGAGGTTTTACGTTGGACTAGCAACAAAACTTTCTAAGGAATGATGCATGAATCAGTGGACAAAGTGGATACAAGATGAAGCTTCAACAATTTAAATAACAAGCTCAAAAACCCCAGCCAACCAGATTGTTAGCGGCAAGTGCATACCTATGTGGAGAACTAGGAGGATAAATAATGGGCATTGAGGCATAAACTGTAGTCCAATGAAATGAGTGACCTTAGCATGGGCAATTATTATTATAGCAATGACAAGTATTATTCCACCAATGGTTAGCATTCAGCATTAAAAAATCACGACGAAATGATCTTGGAATTGGCAAAGTAGGATATAAAGAGGAAGCAAACAAAGCGAAACTTTGAATTATAACTAGGACTGGCTTTGTTAGCACTAGCAAACAGGGCTTTACCTCCAGCTTTTCCTTCTGTATTTCTTGAGCAATATTAGAATGCACAGCATCTGCAGTGAAAGGAAATATAAATAATTTATTCTATGAGAAAGAAATACAATGTCTACAAAGACCATAAACACTCAAATGCAGAAGCTCTACGAGTTGTGTGGTTTATATATTAATACATAAACATGTCTCTAATTAGTTTACCTCCTTTACCTGCAGTCATGCTCACATAAGTCTGTTATGCACTGAACATTTTAGCCACTCATACCAAAATTCATAAATACACACTCATAAACGTACTAAAAAACAAACATACATAAATTGGATCTCCATCCTATATACCAAACTTATAATAGATATCATAAGAACTGAAATCTATTGTACAAACATATGACATTCTAGAAACAAAGTTCCCCGGGCCATGCATGAGTACACAAACATACACAGACCTGTTTTTTACTATGAGAGAGAAAAGTTAGATTTGTTCAGATTCTTTTACTACCACATTTCTTTCTGATACTATGGAAAGCTCCTGGGGCAAATACTTCCACAATTACAGATCAACAGCAGTTCTATTAAAGTAAACTGTGTAGGAAAGGCGATACATGGAGTCTATTAGGGGCTTTGGTGGATGCAATTGCAAGACAATGTGTCATCCACAATAATAATTAAAATCAATTTAAGAAACACTCTTGAGTATGACGCTTGAAATACCTAGTAAAATCAAAACATGAGCATATACATAAATATGGGGGCATGTATGTACATTATCTGTATGGATGCACGAAGAGAGAGAGCTAACCCCAATCATACTGCTTTATCTCATCATACTCAATGACACCCGAAAAATCTTCAACATCGCAGAATTTCTGTGAATGGAAACTTTCAAAATCAATTACACCAACTAAGTTTCTGTTACATTTAGGTTCTATCAAGAAATGTTCCATTCCTATAGCTTCATGTTCTGAGGCAGCTAAAAAGGCGAGGTCAACCTGTCAAACAGAAACACAAGAATGCACAATTCCATGTATTACATTGGGAATTCAGATAAACATAAAAAATTCAGCAAAAATTCACATTTTAAGGTTAGATAACAGTTTCAAAACATACTAATGAATGAGCCAACCATTAAACCAATATAAATAATCAAAAAACGAGAATCTTCAGAAAACAACTAGCCACACTTGGCCAGCAATTTAGATCGGGCCTGTATCCTTCATAGATGTCAAATAGTCTAGATACTTCAAGAATCAACGAGGAGTTGTGATGCGGAATATAATGGAGAAATAGAAATGAGATTGAAAACCCAAGAAATAAGAGAGAAGAAGAGAAGATAAAAGCCAAAGAAAGGGGGAAAACACCATTTGAGTGCAAAGGCAGCCACCAATAAACTTTATAAGCTCAGTTTGAATATTTTAAGCTTCTCACAAACCTTAAATAGAGAACGAAAGATCCTAAGCAAACCCTAAAAGCCCATGGGCTAAAGCCTAATAAAGACTAATAATATCACAAAATATAAACCACAACCAAATAAAGTAAAACAATTAATTGAAATGTACCAATTAAGTTGGTTTTACCAAAAAAAAAACAAAGAAGTTACCATAGTGAGACAGCCTAATACCTATGAGATGTGGAAGAGGAAAACTGAATATACTTTTACGCACCTCGGAGAACGTAGAAGTGAACATGTTTGTAATCTCATTAAAAGACGTTACTGATGTGTCCTTTGACTCGGAAGTCATCGTGTCCTGAATTTGCTATCGCCTTCCTGTTTATGATGCAAGCATGGAAAATAAAGGACAATAAATACATTACAAAAACGAAATTTACCAGTACCAAGAACTTATTTATCCTGCACAAATTTCAGCATATTTAGAAACAATGGTAAGCTTAAGACAAAGAAATAAGAGCTGCAATTTATCACTGCCTAGCTAAAATGGCAGTAATCAGTAGTGAATAGTACACTAAACCAGATCAACTATTTTCAAACACTTCCATTTCACTTTTCAAAAAAAAAAAAAACAAGTGGACCGAGAAGTCTCCGACGAATTCCCAATAGAGCAATGGCCTCCTCTTTCTCCCTCTTCCCCTGTGAAACCAGGCAAATAAACCAGAAACCCACACACGCGATTTAAGTTTTTGCTATCCTTGTCGCAACAACAATTTCTGTGTTTAGTTAGTCTTGGCCATGGCGTTGTTCCGTAGTTTGGCTCTCGAGGCGAAGACGTTTACATTTTCCGTAAGCTCGTTTGGTGTGGTTACGTTATCGGAATATAGACGAAGGTCTCAGTGCGCCATCCGAATGGGGAGGTACGGGATGGTCTGGTTGGCGAATGTCTTCGGTAAGCTGGCGAAGGATAGAGTGCACAATGCTTTCTCGGAGAAGTTTGACGAATCACCACGAGCGTTCTTAGTGCAGTTGTGTGAGAATAGGGGCGGTCGATATGTAGCTGTTGCGGAGTTTGGGGACAGGCGTCGGAGAGGAGTACTGATGGTACCGGAAGGAAAGGCGGGCGAGGGGTGGCAGTCTTTTGCTACAACCTGTGAGGAGATGATCGTGGCTATCGGTGAACTGCGGCGCAAACGAAGGTCGGTTGCTGTTCCGGTAAGGGAGGGGTGGTCGTATGCAGACACGGTGCAGGTTGGCTTGCCGAAGAAGAAGGTGGAGCCGGAGGGGGAGCGTGGTCCGAAGGTTGGTGCGGGTAGACAGCTTAGGCAGAGGTCAGATGGCTTTCCGTGGGTGAAGCATGCTGACCTTAATTGGGAAATTGTTCTTCCCCATGACACTGTAAAGGCTGCGGAGGGGGTTGCGTCCGACAGTGCCTTGTGGACGCATTTATTGCGCCTTAAAGCCGAGGTGGACTGGATCCTTGAGCGGGTCTCGAAACATGATAAGTGCCTGCCCCGGTCCATGCCTATTCCTCATTTGCAGTGTCGGGGCTGTGGCTCTCAAATGGAGGCCCAACTAGCGTCGGAGGCCCAACGTATTGTATCTAGGGAGGCCACTATGTCGAACGTGAAGGAGGCCCAGCGGAGTCATGCTGGGGAGGCCCTGAAGTCGAACGCGAAGGAGGCCCAGCTCCTTGCTACGTTGTCTGGCGTGGAGGCCCATTGTAGGGTAGCCCGTGAGGCCCGTCGCCCGGAGGATGTGTTGGGGGACGAGGCCCACTGTGGTGTCGGGGTAGAGGCCCATGGTCTTGGTTCGGGCCTCGGTCTGGGGAATTTCGGGCTGGAGTCTTTTGAATTGGGTTGTGGGTCGGGTCCCCCCTTAGATCTGGATCTCCAGCTCGTTGAGGGTGAAGCCGCCAATGGCGCTGAGGGTGGCGCCGCCCACGTCGACCCTTCCTCGACTGGGCCGGGTTGCGTCGGGCGGTGCTCCTCCGATGGTGAGACGGGGGGACCGGCGGTGGATTCCCCAACTCCGACGACCGAGATGGTGGTCGCCGATAACGTGAGGAACGTGGACGCTGTTCCCTCAGCCGACGTTTCATACGAATGCAGACATGGTTGCTTGGGTTCTCTTGGAGTGGACGCTGTTATTTCTGTTACAGGGGCTGAGGAGGGAGGTGCGTTGGTGGCTCTCGAAGGTGAAGGAGAGGAGATCTGCACGGCTCCTATTCGGGTAGTTCATCCGGATGTTAAGAGATTACATGGAGGGAGGGATGTCCCATCTACATGGGTTCTGGAGATGGTTTCATCTTTCAGGCACCTGGTGGGGGTCTCCTGTGATGGCTATGAGGATGATCTCATGCACCTTTTTGCTGCCTTGGAGAGGGAGCGGGGATCGAGCAGCGAGTCGATGGGCGCATCAGGTGGTAAGTTGCTTCGGGAATTAAAATCTTTGGAGACTTCTGTGAATTATGAGGGGCGTTCATCTTGCTCTCGTAGGGGTCGAAAGGTGGGGAGGGCTCTAGTCACTTCTTTATGAAGCCTAGAATTGTTTGTTGGAATGTGCGGGGGTTGAATGACAGAGAGAAATGCAAAAGTGTAGGGAATCTGTTACGAGGGTGGAAGGGTGATTTAGTGTGTTTTCAGGAAACTAAGGTAGCTGCGATGTCTCGGGCCATGGTGCGTCGGTTGTGGGGTGGGCCTCATGTTCGATGGTGTTGTCTTGATGCTGTTGGTGCTTCGGGTGGTATTCTGTGTCTATGGGATACTCGTTCGCTGGAGTTGACTGAGTCTTGTGTGGGTTCTTTTTCAGTTTCCCTGAGCTTTCGCAATGTGGACGACGGTATTCGGTGGATTTTCTCAGGAGTTTATGGCCCCAATGATGCTTGCAGTAGGAAGATCTTATGGGATGAGTTGGCGGGGGTGCACACTTGGTGGAGTTTACCTTGGTGTATTGGGGGGACTTTAATGTGACTCGTTTTCCTAGTGAGCGTTCGGGCGGCGGGGGTGCCGGGAGTGCCATGTTGGATTTTTCAGAGTTTGTGTCGGAGCTTGGGTTGGTGGACCTCGAGATGGTTGGGGGAGTGTACACCTGGTCTAATGGTCGTTCCGCTTCGTCTTGGTCCAGGCTTGACCGTTTCCTCGTTTGTCCAGCCTGGGATTCTTTGTACCCGGAGTTTATTCAGAGAAGGTTGCCTCGACTGTTTTCTGATCACTTTCCTATTTTGTTGGAGGGTGGCATGTTCGGGGGGCGTAAGAAGCCGTTCCGCTTTAAAAATATGTGGCTTAGGGTGGATGGATTTGTGGCATTGGTAAAGGAGCGGTGGCTCGGATTTGACTTTCGGGGTTTACCAAGCTTTGTGCTTCAAGCTAAACTCAAGGCGTTGAAATACAAACTTATGGAGTGGAATCGGGATGTTTTTGGTCATCTGAGTGTTCAGAAAGTGGCTCTATTGAGCGAGCTTCAGTCTCTCGATGCCTTGGATGAGGGGGGTCATCTTGTTGAAGAGGGGCAGGTTAACCATTTTCGTTTGTGATTTTTAAACCAGAAAAGATTTGCTTTCATATGCACAGATGGAAGATTTCCATCAAATATTTTCTAACAGAAAAGATTATGTGGTGAAAAATATTTAATCAGCATGTAAAACCGTAAACTTCATAGTCCTCTTTATAACACAACCTAAACTCAACTAAACAACCTATACAGAGGAGACTCCATTCGAAGGGGAAACTAGAGGCAACATGATCTGAAATTTGGGGGGGTTTAATTCTGTTCTACACAGAACATAATGCGTATCTCGACAAGCAAGAAAAAAGAACCATAC
Organism: Myrica gale; assembly: GCA_963930655.1. Lineage (NCBI taxonomy): Eukaryota > Viridiplantae > Streptophyta > Magnoliopsida > Fagales > Myricaceae > Myrica > Myrica gale. The sequence continues at coordinate 12,329,887 of OZ005618.1, forward strand.
CACAATTAAGGTGTTTGTCCCACCGTAATCTTTCCCACCTCACTAAACATGACTTAGGTTAACTACTTAACAAAATAAAATAAAAAGACAAAGTCTAAGGCTAACAAATCTACTATCACCTTATTTGGTATTCTTTTGGGCGTATTTATCATTAAAAAGTACGCAACACGTAATTCACCAAGTGTTAATGGAACAACCAAAGACATGCAAGAGTGTCCCTGTTTCTAGCATGTTTCCTACTTTATTACATAACATAAATCTGTACATAGTAAACCCCATGCACCATCGTACAGATAATAAATAATTGTTTCTTGTAGAACTCATTAAACCCATCATGAAGATGGGCCACTAATCATCATTAATTTGGAAACCACTAATTGAAAACAAAACAAAGAGCACTACAAGAAAAACCCAAGCAGCAAACAACCCCGAAGAAATCCTGTCTTCCAATATTAAGAGAAACAGAAATTGTTCTGTGCGAATGTTAAAAATGAGAGGCATGGCTGAAGTTCAGTTAAAAGAAACCCGGAGGGAAAAAATAGGAGAAAGTACCTCAGCACCAGTAAGGACGAAAATGAGTCCGAAACAGAGGAACCACACCAACTCTGAGAGTATCTGAGAATCCAGAAGATACAAAGAAGAAAGAATAAATTCAAATAGCCTCATCACATTGTGGTGTCAGAGAAAGCAGGAGAGAATTTCAGCAACCAAAAGCTAAACCCAGGAAGGGAGCGAGCGAGGGAAAGTGTGTCGGGGTTGGAGGCAAAATTCCAGTTCCTCTTTTGTTTTCCCTCATTTGGGAGACCGGATTTGAAATGCATTACAAAGTTGGATTGAGATCGGAGGGTTGAACATTGGATGGCACGTGGGCTTCACGGCCATTCGCCGCCGTCAACGCGAGAAAAACGGCGTTGGTACCCATTTCTAATGGTTAGCGCTTGGGTAGCCGCTTCTTTTCTGCTCTTTCTTTTTTTTTTTCTTTTTTTTTTGGCGAAGTTATGCTATTCGAAACGTTGTTTTATTTGGTGAAAAACTAAATTCTATGGCTGCTTTTGTTTCGGCATAAAATGAGAAAAATAAAAAAATATTTACAACTGAAAAGTTGAATTATCAAAGGCTCTAGTACTAAAGTTGTGTCTTTCTTACAAATTTATCAATCAGCAAATAAAGAGCTATCTATAAAGCCTCGACTCATCGGAACCTTATTGCAACTTTGTCTTAGTAAACTAATTGCGGAAATGTGGAATCAAAGTTCAAATGAGAGCGAGATATTAAAAAATAGTAGATAGCTTATGTTAAGATAGAATAAAGAAAAAAATAGTCACCTGAAAAATAACTTAAGTTTTTTTTGTTACAACAATAGAGAAAAAATAGTAGATATAGTATGTTTACAATATAATAGAGAAAAAAATAGTCACCTGAAAAATAACTTAAGTTTTTTCTTTATGATAGTAGAGAAAAAATAGAAGATAGCCTATAAATGTTGTTGCTATAGAATATAGAAAAAATAGTTAACTGGAAAATAATTTAAGTTTTTTTTGTTAGAGAAAAAAAATACTAGATAACATATTTTGCCATAGAATAGATAAAAAATAGTCACTTGAAAAATAACTTAAGCTTTTTTTGTTAGGATAGTAGAGAAAAAAATAGTAGATAGCCTATATATGTTGAGATAGAATAGAGAAAAAATAGTTAACCGGAATAATTTAAGTATTTTTGTTAGAGAAAAAATAGTAGATAACATATTTTGCGACAAAATAGATAAAAAATAGTCACCTGAAAAATAACTTAAGTATCTTTTGTTACGATAGTAGAGAGAATATAGATGAGAAAAAAATAGTAGATAATGTCTGTTAGATAAATAGAGAAAATATAGTCATCTGGAAAATAACTTACGTGACATTTTCAGCCTGATACGCGTTATTTTCCTTTGACCACTTATCCAATTTTCCTTTGACACTTTTTTTTAGCCCCTACCAAACACATATGTTTTTGAAAATATTATGCAAGAAAATATATTCAGTAGAAACAAACCCAGCCTATGTCTCACTTCTAATTACTACTCATTTAATATTTTATTCCACAAATTATTAAACGTGACATATTACACTCCAAAATTTTGGCAATCTTAAATTTTTAGTTTGTAAATACCACCATATGACTCACGATGAGAATATAGTGAACAACCCGATTTAGACCCAAATGTGCGGAAAATACCTAGAGGGGGGGGTGAATAGGTATACTAAAAATTTTATCCAACAACAATTTTCTTTTTCAAATCACAACCTATTCACTGAAATATAAACTCAATCAATCTTTAACAAGGTTCTAATATCTTATTACAAATCAGATATGCACAAAATAAAGATCCACAGTAGATACACTAATCTGAAAAACAGAGACAACTGAAGATACCTCAAGTGACTCCGAAGTAACTACACTGGACAGAACCAATATTTTTCAGATTAATTTTGTACAACCGAATCACAATCAATTACTTATCTCCTTAAACAACCACCACCAGAAATCTGATCCACTTACTTAATATCACAGATAAGCAGAACCAAAAAACTATAACACGCAGTAACTCAATTTTCCCCAACACAGAAATTAATAAACAGCAATAAAGACTATTCCGAAGATACTGCAAGACACTCTTACGAAACTACAAACTTGCAGAACAGAGAAAAGATAAAATCACAAAGAAATCTTACCAATCCGAATCAGTGAGTATATCTACAAAATATCACAGTTGAATACTCACAACACAAAGAAAACGATTGGTTAGTAAAATAGCAATTAATCAAAGCAAGAAACAATGATAAAGACGTAACACCGGAAATGGTTACGAAGAGAAAACTCCCTAAGGAACTTCCTTAAGGAGAAAAACTCTCCGGGCCCGTAGGCCGTTTGAATCCACTAATTTCCACTTGGTTACAAAGTGATCTATTGACTAGACACCCTTAGCCTATCAACAACACAATGAACCAGACTCGATTTTCCGTAAAACCGAACCTCTACAGGACGAAGAACCTCAACGCCCAATCTTGGAAATCACGATCTCAAACGGCACTTGATCTCTTGCACACTCCTTGTGCAATCAAGGGCCACGGCTGAAGCCTTCAGCCGCTTCAATCCAGAAAACTCTGAATCCTTTAACTTCAACGAAGTTCACGGGGGAACATGGTGATCGTATCAATAAACTCTATTCTTTATCAAAGAAACTCTTCACGTCAATCAGCAACCCATCAACAAGAAGAAGAATAAGCTCATCGTTCAGTTCTTGAGGCTGCTCTATTCTTGAAGCTCCGTCGCTCTTAGTATTTCTCTCTCTAAAATTATCACGCGTGAAGAAGTGAAGTTGCTGCCTTCCCAAAACTGCTTTTAATCAACACGTCCAAGGCTAACTACCTCTCTTGACTTTCTCAAAGCTTCTAGAAACATACCAAAGACCATATTGCCCTCTTTGAAAACTTTCACAGCAACATACAATTAACGATCTTCTTTTCTCCTTCTAGATACAACCGAAAAAGACAAAAGAGTCCCTAAAAAGAGATGGTCACGTGGGCATGCCAAAATAATTGCCTTAACATATAGAATTAGAAATCACTTTATTAGCCCATTGATGATCAAAATAACACCACAGACTATTAAACTTCAATTTTAAACTATTCTATCCTGACATTTTCACAATAAAAGGCTGAAAGCCATGAATTCCAGAGAAAAAATGTCTAAATAAAAAGCAACAAAAGTGAAAAGTGTATCAATGATCTATACTCCACCCCTCTTAAGCTCTTCAAACACATTTTTCCTCCTCTAGATAGCAAATCTTGAAGTCTTTGTGAAATTCAAATTTGTGGACAACACAAGAGCTTACAAAGGTGGTAAAGAAAGTATTATTTGCTCCTCTATCTTGATCTTGGATTGCTTTTTTGAGTTCAAATATTATTTCCCTCCATCTAATCCTATGAAAGTCCTCCAAGCTTTCATCTTCATTTATATAATAGGGAAAATATATATTCACTCACTAGGTTTTTGGTAGATGTTACGTCCTGTGCTTGTACATACCTCTAGACTAATTTATGATAATCACATGCTCACAAGTAGGGATTACAACACGAATTAACATTCTACTTGGATTTATCATATTACCCTTGAATTACTCAGCGGAAGACTTGTATTTAAAAGGTACAATTCACAAGAAAAGTCTTTGAAAATAATTTGAAGCTCACAATGTGATTTTTAGGAAACATACATAGGGTAGTTACCAAATAATTATAATAGTCTTAAAAATGCCTCGAGAATTTGATTAAGTAATTAGGTTAAACTTAATAATTAATTAAAGAAGTAAAATTGGATAAACAATAAATAAGTGAACACGATTTCCATTAGTGAACACGATTTCAAAATATGTCCTTCATGAGAACTACAAAACAAGGTCTAAAAATACAAACGTGTGAGCTCTCTAAGGCTCACCAAGCCTATACAACCGTGTATCATAAGTCATAAGTTATTTTTTTTTTAAAAAAAAACATCTACATTGAAGATAGAAAAAGAAACAGAAAACTACAGCTAATCCCTAACCTCTAATCCTCCTCGGTATCGGAGGTGAGGTCTATCACGCCGACGTCCGGTGAGACTCAGCTACAATTTGCTGGTGGGGCAAGGGGTGTAATAGCCCGGACCGTCAACACCTCAAGCGTTGTCTTATAGTAATGGACGTCGCTATTAGACTAAGGTTACGACCAATGGGAGGATCGTGAAAGCAACAAGATTCTAACTAAAACACAAGTAGAACATTTTATTAATACTGAAGTATTACAAAAGAGAACCAACTTCTTATAATGTTCATACTCAAAAGAAAACCAAAGCAGCTGAAAAACTAAGAAACATAAAACCTCTTCTCCTTGCCATTAGAATCACTAAAGTTTGTCGCACATGCTGACATAGTCATTCGAGTTTGGGTTAATCCACCTATGACCCCGGTCTTCCATCAGAACATTTAGGTCACATGTGACATAGACTCAACAGGTCAGCTCCAGAGTAATAAAGCCATATTTGAATGGCCTTGGTGAACTCACCTTATAAACCTCAGACATCTGCTAAAGAAATATTTAACAAACAATGGTGAGTCCAAATGATTCAGTAAAGCCAGCGGTTAGTACGAAAGAATAGCAGATACAAGAACTAGATATTGAAGAAAACCCGTTTCAACAATAAAATCTCAACAAAATAAGAAAAAGTAAATGAAAAGACTCAATTTTCTCAAAAAATGATCTTTTTCCTTTTTCCATTCTTAATCACCACTCCTCTCACTCCTAGAGTGAATCACTTGGCTAGAGTGACGGGTTACTACAAGTACCATCGTGTCTTTGCGGCATTACTTGTCACGCCCCGAACGGCATCCCGCAGGGACCGTGACAGCCGCGAGCTATCCCCCGGATAGCTCCAGCGTTCTTACTTACGTTCTTATGTGCTTACGGCGGAAACAAACAGGATCGCGAGGGATTCGAGCTAAATCTTACATAATTAGGGTTCTCATTAAGTTTGCATACAAAACATATATAACATATTAAAACCCAACTAGTGACGGATCTCATCGATCAAGTCACCATTATCAAAATTAGAACATAATCTTGGTCCTCCTAAGTCAGGTAGTCCTCCTGACTCTCTTCACCTGAGGCATCTGGAATGACACAATTTTAAAAAAGTGAGTCAAAAAGACTCAGTAAGGGAGAAACATAAACTTGAAACATGCTTTTTACTTGTACTTGCATAATCATGAAAAAGGAACTTGATTCGTGATGCACATGCATGTCATGGATATGCATATGCTTTTGCTTGAATTCGGCCCCAGGCCCTTGAAAATATTTCTTTCATACTTGCTTGAAAAATTGGCCCTTGGCCCTTAAATTTCACTTATTCATATCTCTTACTGTGGGCTCACTCCATTTGACCCCTGAAGTCAGGGTTGTGCGTTCCCTTTGGAACCGTCCCCGATTTCCCTTGGAGACTTACATACAGTCAAGCTAGCACACCTTCTCGCATTCGTCCTTCAGTGGCTAGACATGACCCTTGGAGGCCCACACCTTCTCAATGTCATTCAGTGTGGTTTGCACAGCCTCTTGGATTCACCCATCCTTCTCGCATTCGTCCTTCGGTATGGGAGTCCATCTTGATGGTACGGTACCGACCAGTGCCCCTTGACATAACTTATCGTTTCATAAAACATTCCATAATCTTTCCATAAAATCATTGCATAAACATTCTCTTTAGAAAAATTCATGCAATGCATATGTCATGTCATGCTTGATCAAAATCTCATGCTTGTTCATGAAATGATGCAGTGTGTCATTCCAGTTTTGAAAAGAACCACTTACGATTTCCACTTACAAATTCCACTTATAATACTCCTTGCAACCTTCCTTGATCACACTTGGCTCCTTGCCTACAAAGAACAGGTTCGATTCTTCAATGCACTGAGTATGCGTTAAAGTATATCGGTACGCGTCGGTTCTATGAACTATTCGACGATCCTATTGTAAAATCCACTAAGGACGAATAACGATAATTATGCGCTTAACTTAATTTAACGGTATAATATAGTTGCCGGATTTCTCTTAATCCAATTTGAACTTCCTGATCATCCCTTAACTTCGTACTTCCCGTCCATCGGAATATTTCCGAATAGCAACTATATTATACTTCTTTGATATCATATATATATATATATATATCACTTAAATTCTTTTAATCATTTAAATATTTATTTATTCTTTTCTTTAACTAGTATTCAAAACTTAGATTATTTAATTATTAAACTCTTACTACAATATATATTTATATATCTATTCACGATTAGGGTTTTAATCAACAATTAATAAATTAGGATTAAACCTAAGTCTCCCATTATTTCATATGCTCTACTAAAACCTTACCTTAAACCATTAATAACTTTAATCACGATTATATCTTGACTTAGACCTTAACCTCAATTACTCCGAGATACTAACCCTAACTAGGGTTTCGAATAATTTCATTACATGTTCATGGTTCCTCAATATTATTCCAATTAGCCTAATCCCCAATTTCAATTATCCAACACAACAATTATAACCTATTTATCATAATTTACAATTAGGGTTCCTTCACTTTAAACATTCGGCCAACACTAAATTTTTATGCATCCTTTAATCACAACTTCAACTCCAATGGTGATCCCTTCCTCCATTCAACAATTTCACAACCTAGGATCTAAGGATCCAAACACCAACACAGTATATCATGCATTATACCATTCGGCCAGCACATGTTTTTCATCCAAATAATTATGTTTCTTTTGTTTCCTTCAATTTGCATGCATCCTTTACATAACATAATTATCTACCATGCATTAGGTCATTAATCTTGCACAAAACATGGTCAATATCCAGATCTAAACATACACAAAATTATACATGAAGACCTAAGCATATCATATTCGGCCATACATCAAAGTGTCATATTTTTCATGCTAAAATTTATAATATACATATCCTTTGCATCCATGACCCATCTTGCATGTATTAAATTCATACTTTCATCATACATGATCAACATGACCAGATCTAATATTTGGATACACTAACAACCATATATCTAGGGAGATTTACAACTTACAACCAACCAACTTAGCATAAACTTAGATCTAACTTCTTTTAACATACATTGTTTTCCCTTTGCATTTTTCTTAACATACAACCTTAGATCCAAGACATTCATGGCCAGATCTAACACTTTTACATAACCTAGGGTTTTCTATGATCAAGATCCAACCAAAATACAACATAAAAATCCAAGATCCAACTACATGAAGTTCGGCCAACAAGGAGAAAATGGTAGACCCGAATTTTACCTTGGTGTTCCCTTGTTTTCTCCTTGTTTTTCCTTGCAAAACTTCTCCTTTTACTTCACCCTCTTCTTCTCCCTCTTCTTCTCCCTTGTCACACGGGTTCCCCCTTGGTTCAAGCTCCAAATCCCACCTTTTGGTTCAAAGCTTTGGTTTATCTTCTCCCTTGGTTCTCTCTTTCTCTCTTCTTGGTTCGGTTTTCTCTTCTCCCTTGGTTCTCTCTTTCTCTCTTCTCTTTGCTTTGTGTTGTTCGACCAAGGTAACACAAATGAAGTGGAAAGAGTGTGATAGGCATGTAATGTCACAAGTGAAGACAAAAGAGTATGAACTTCACCACAAAATTCGGCCAAGGGGTGTTTCTTCACTTTTCTTCAACTTTTCAGCTTTTTGTCATGCTTGTCTCCTCTTGCCTTTCACGTAAAACACCCCCCACCACATATTTCAAATGCCACATTAAATGCTTGCTCAACCAATTCGGTTCTCTTAGTTGAAATTCAACTAGTTTAGTTCATGCATCATCACTTGGTTACTTAGCATGCTTAATGAGGATTAGCACCACTAATCATCAACTTAACTCCAAGGCCCATTGGGCAGCCCAATCCACCCTTTATTCAAGACCCAACATCACCACCTAAAGCCCAATTCATAAGCCCAAGGGCTAAGGCCCAATGACCAAATTCTCTAAGGCCCAATAACAACATTCCAAGGCCCATTATCATGGGTTTCATGGCAGCCCAATACCATGACTTTTAAAGCCCATTTTCGTGATTATTTTAAAGCCCATTATCATAAATTTAAAGGCCTCATATCCACTTAATATTCTAAGTCTTATAGCTGCCCAATATCACAATCCAAAGGGCCCACTATCTCAAATATTAGGGCAGCCCATAAACAATATTTCAATGGCCCAATTACACCTAATATTCGGCCAAGTAGGAGTAGCCCATCATCAGCCCATTGCCTTAGGTTTTAAAGCCCAACATAAAATTCTTAGCAGCCCAATAACATCATCCATAAGATAATCCTTCAAAAATAATCAAGATATTGAAAAGAAAAATGCAATTAATCTAGCAACATGAAATCGGTTACTATAAAATTTAAATTCCATCCATGACATTTGAATCATAACATCACATATTAGAAATTCAAAATAACTATATATACTTCTTAACATAAAATCATGCCTTGGCCAAGCAAAATCTCTTTTAATACAAAATAGGCCATGAAATCCTTCATCTTGTAATGAAGTAGACACGAGTTTCTTTGGGGTCTTACATTACTCCCAGAGTAGAACACGGACCGTATCTTTTCGGCATTACTCCCAGAGTAGAATACGGTATCCTCATAGAGGATCTTTCCGCGTACGACGGAGAGGCCAGAATGTCACAACAAGTGAACGCATTCTCTTATGCACAGTACTGTCACGTCTTCACAGTATGCGTTAAGTATGTATGTCTCATATCAAAGCCCATACATCTCATTTATGATATGCTACACCTTAACCACACTTGAACATCAATATTCCTTTCCAACATACAAGTTAAGTGTGCATGTCTCATATCAACGCCCATACATCTCATTTATGATATGCAACACCTTAACTCATTTCCATTATCACAACATTATAAAACAATTCTCAAAGGAAAATGTTGTGAAGGCAAAAACAACACTTTGATTTCTCGGATAAAAACCGGCTTAATCACCACGTAGAAAATACTAATTTTGACTTCTAAAGTGTTTAAATAAGAAGTAAAGACATATGTTCAAGCTTTGAAAAACAACTTTTGAAAGAAATTTGGAAAAAATCGAATCAAAGTAGAAAAACACTTCGAAAACGAATCGAACTTTGACAATAGTACTTTTTCGAAAAGACAAGCTTGTTCTTCATCAAGAACATCAAGAACACTAGAAAGAATAGAACAATGTTAATAACAACAAGAGATGTTGAAGAAAAGATCTACAAGAGATTCACAAATCATCTTGACAACTCTTGAATCGAAATCAAGGATAACCGAACTAAACTTTACCTCTAATGAAACCGAATCTTCACTAATCTTTTTCCTCCTCTTTCTCCAACTTCACTTCACTCTTTCTCTCAAGATTTAACTCAAAAAAATTCAGATTGAATGGTGTACTCTTCAAAGGTCGAAATCCACCCCTATTTATAGGAAAACATGACCGGTTACATTCCGACACATGTCAAGCCTAGCTAGGCTAGCTTTGGTGAGTCATTATTCTACATTTCTCTCATCTTGACACCTAACAACCTATAGCAGCTGCATGGCAAGGATATGGCCGAAATTCATCCTATAGGTTTGATGAGTCGCCGCCTAGGTTCACCGGTGGTTGACAATTCATGCTTCCTAGGTTATAACCTTTTGTGTCGTGCTTCTTTCATTGATTTGTCGTGCTTCTAGCTTTGATTTGTCATGCTTCCTAGGTGTCATCTCTATTCACAATTTTATCTATATCCACAAGTCATCTCTATCCACAAGTCATCTCTATCCACAGTTCATCTCTATCCGCAAGTCATCTCTATCCACAAGTCATCTCTATCCACAATTTATCTCTATCCACAAGTCATCTCTATCCATAATTAATCTCTATCCACAATTCACCTCAATCCATAATTCATCTCTATCCATAATTCATCTCAATCCATAATTCATCTCTATCCAAAATTCATTGGCTAAGTTTCGCTAATCCTTAAATTCCAATGATGTTCACTAATCAACCTACTTGCTTTCAAAAACGTCCTACTTGCTTCTGAAAAATAAAAAGTCTCCAAATTTGAACCATAACCTCATGGATGATCCCCCAACATATTAAAAGAATAAAAATCACATGGTTCGGTTTTCGAGACAAAAATGTCCTACTTGCTTAGAATTTTTTATTGATCTAATACGAGCTCCTCAAAATTCTGAACAACAACCTAGTTGTACGGGAACTTCAAATCTCACTAAATCATGTCCTAATCAAGGGTTCGAGACTAAAACAACTGACGAGCTTACACAATTAAATTGATCCAATATGTTCTCCTCAACTTCCTCAACAATAACTCAGTTGCATGTGAACTCCAATTCTTACTAAATAATGTCCTAAACTAGGTTTCGAACTTAGCTTCTCAAGTACTAAATACTCCCTCTTTGTCACTAAATATCCCGTAATCTCACTACTAATGTCAAACAAGATAGCATAAACAATATGCATATGATGTTTGAAAGCCCGGGGTATGACAGGGGGAGATGAGTGTGAGTCCTAGGATTAAGGCAACCCAAGAGGGGAGTTAATTGATTTTCTAAACTTTTCGCTTAAAACTCCCAAAGACGTGTTTGCAATGTAAAACCTAATTTAGCACAAGTATATAATATGCAATAAGAGTAAATATGTGCTAAAAGTAAAGAGTACGCATAGAGAAACAAACACGTGATTTTTAGGTGGTTCGGCAAACCCGCCTACATCCACCCCTCAAGCTCCTTTCACCGAGCCTTGAGGTTTTCCACTATCTTCCCATAGCTTACACTCTAGCTTCTGAGTGCTAGAAAAACTTACAAGTTTTCTCGGGCTCAACACTCAAACCCACCCAAGTGGTTTTTCTGGCTCACCACTCACAACCTCACCAAGCTTGAAATATACCCTCTCTAAGCTTCTTCTTTAGTGAACAACCTCACTAAAGGAAACAACTCTCTAGATATGGAGAATAAAGAACAAAAACTCTCTTGATAGAGTAGATATGAAAATTGGAAGGCTCTATCTCTTTATTCACACAAAGACAAGGATATGAAAATGTGTTTTGTGTGAATGATATGAAAAATATAGAATATGAAAGTTTGAAATATTTCTCAAGTGATCTAAATGATATGTGGTCGTTGGTTCTTGATTTTGAACTTTATGAATGTGTATTTATAGGCCACATATGAAAATTAGTCGTTTATAGCCGTTGAGAGTCGTCTGTTAAAACGAGTTGGGCGACCACTACATGAACCGTTCGGCCGCTCAATGACTCTTTTTTAAAATCAACCGGTCGACAGCTATACCAAGCGGTCGAAGTCCGGTCGATCGCTTCACCACCCAGTCGACTGCTTCAACTTAAGCACAGTTTGGTTATTTTAAAATCATGTTTTTGACCACTTTTAAACAACCAATTTTAAAGCCTAACTTCCCATAAGTATATTAATGGTTTGAGAGTTTGTTTGGGGTGTTTTGAAACCTTTACAAACATTTTAATCTTTCAAACAAAATTTAAAACTGTTTATGGACGCTTTGAAAGATATGCAAGTGTGATTCATAATCCTTGTCTAAAGTGAAACAAAGAGTTACAAGGATATACCCTAAGGTCTTGAATTTTCACTTTTGAGCTCCTTACATGTTCTTGATCTTCTTTCTTCAAGTCTTTGACACTTTCATCAATACGTCTTTGTCTTTTAAGATGTCCGTTTTATAAACATAATCTATTTATTGAAATTATCAAAATCTCGATTGTGCACAAAAGCCAACAATCTCCTCATTTTTGATGATAACAATAAATTGATAGTTTTGTGATGACTCCCCCTATCTTTTGCAATTGGACAAATATTTAAAACTTGAGACAAAACATTAGTTGTAGTTATTTGGATTCATAAAGAGAATACAATCAAAGTTCATAATCCAATTCAAAAAGGAGAATATATAGTTCTCAAAACTATTAACACATTTCTCCCCCTTTGTCACATCAAAAAGACAAATGACACATTTCTCCCCAAATATGCATTTTAACAAAAATCATCATATGATTAAAGGGAATACAAACATATAGACATTTAAGAATTCTCTCCCTTTCACAATCAAAAAATGAATGCGTGGATAGAATTCAAATAATCATTTAAAAGAGATCATCCAAAAGAATAACTTGTAGTTTTAAATGACAATCTCATTGAAATAGTATAGAGGATATCTAATGGGGACTCAAGAGTCCATCGCTATTATGATAGTAGCCCACCGAGTGGGTTTGTACCAACCTCTTAGCTACCAATGACAATTTGAAGGTCATTCTCAACCAAAAAGTTTTAAGCTCTCAAAAATTTATCAAAGTACATGATTTTGTAAAAATGTTAGCTCACAGAGATGTTCTATTTTGACAAATGCAAAAAATTTGTCAAAGGTGAAAATATTTGCATTTGTAATATTAACACAAAAGAACATATTCTCAAACAAGGATTTAGAAGTTACCAAAGGTTTTCCCCTTAACGTTTGTCCTCGAATGTCACAAGCCTTCTTGATAGGCAAGTTTCATCCAAGTACCATTTGTTGCTTCAGCCTACAAGAGAATCAAGAAACCATTTTTGGTAACCAAGCCTTATTGAGTCCTTCAATGTTAGTTTTTGTTCCTTTTGGAACCCATGCTTTCTTGAGAGTCTTGCTCCCAAGTTTCTTCAATGCACAATAAAAAATTATATGCACATCTTTGTTACAAAAATGACATGTTTGATTGGGTGCACAAAAGACTTAACCTTTACAAAATAATTTTTAAAATATTTTTGGTGAATAGAAGATTTGTAGCCTAAGCCACTTTTGTCAAAGACACATTTTTACTACTAAACATGTTTTTCAAAGTTTTGCTTCCTTGAGTAAACTTCTCAATGATTTTGCTTTGAGAAACTATTTTGTTGTTCAAAGCAACTTTTTCATTTTCAAATTCTAAAGCTTGTTGGAACAAATCGTTTTCTAGCTTTAGAGTATCTCGCTTATTTTTCAATAAATCAAATTATTTTGAATAACCATTCAAAATGCATAACCATAACTATAATCAATGGATTGGATAAAAATTTTCATCCTAGCTTTCCAATATGCATAATTATTTTTCATCAAAAAGAGGTGGTCTTAGTGTGGAAAGCCCTTCAACTTGAGTGTTGAAGCTTGCAATTGTCATTCTAACTCAAGATTGCTAAGGTGTTGTTCAGTTATGTTGTATTTTGAAGATTTTTTGTGTTTTGAGAATTTTTATGTGAGATTAACTTTATTGGTATGCGTGTTGTAGTTATTTTTATGTAGTGTTAAAAATGATGTTTGGTTGTAGAATATTTTGTATTCTGAGAATTCAAAAAAATCCCGAGGATTTTGTTTGGCCGAACAGTCCCTAAATCTTGTATAACGAGCACCAAGCTTTGATACCAATTGTGAGTCCTAGGATTAAGGTAACCTAAGAGGGGGTGAATTGGTTTTCTAAACTTTTCGCTTAAAACCCCCAAAGACGTGTTTGCAAAGTAAAGCCTAATTTAACATAAGTATATAATATGTAATAAGAGTAAATACGTGCTAAAAGTAAAGAGTAGGGATAGAGAAGCAAACACGTGATTTTTAGGTGGTTCGACAAACTCGCCTACATCAATCCCTCAAGCTCCTTTCACCGAGCTTTGAGGTTTTCCACTATCTTCCAATAGCTTACACTCTAGCTTTTGGGTGCTAGAGAACTTTATAAGTGTTTTCTCGGGCTCAACACTCAAACCCAACCAAGTGGTTTTTCTGGCTCACCACTCACAACCTCACCAAGCTTGAGATATACCCTCTCTAAGATTCTTCTTTAGTGAACAACCTCACTAAAGGAAACAACTCTCTTCATATGAAGATTGAAGAACAAAAACTCTATTGATAGAGTAGATATAAAAATTGGAAGACTCTATCTCTTTATTCACACAAAGACAAAGATATGAAAGTGTGTTTTTTGTGAATGATATGAGAAATAGAGAATATGAAGGTTTAAAATATTTCTCAAGTGATCTAAATGATATGTGGTCGTTGGTTCTTGATTTTGGACGTTATTAATGTGTATTTATAGGCCACATATGAAAACTAGCCAGTTATAACAGTTGAGAGTCGTCTGTTAAAACGAGTCGATCGACTGCTACATGAACCGGTCGACCATTTAAAGTTACTGTTACCCCAACGGTCATATTGTCAGAAGATCAACGGCTCTTTTTGAAAATCAACTGGTCAACCCCTATACCAAGCGGTTGAAGTCTGGTCGACCGCTTCACCAGCCAGTCGTCCGCTTCAACTTAAGCACAGTCCGGTTCTTTTAAAATCATGTTTTTGACCTCTTTTAAACACTCAATTTTAAAGCCTTACTTCCCATAAGTATATTAAAGGTTTGAGAGTTTGTTTGGGGTGTTTTGAAACCTTTAAAAATATTTTAATCTTCTAAACAAAATTTAAAACGGTTTATGCACGTTTTGAAAGATATGCAAGTGTGATTCATAATCCTTGTCTAAAGTGAAATAAAGATTTACAAAGATATACCCTAAGGTCTTGAATCTTCACTTTTGAGCTCCTTGCATGTTCTTGATCTTCTTTTCTCAAGTCTTTGGCTCTTTCATTAAAACGGCTTTGTTTTTGAAGATGTCCGTTTTATAAACTTAATCTATTTATTGAAATCATCAAAATCTTGATTGTGCACAAATGCCAACAATGGGTAGAGGACTATAAGCTCAGTGGGACATCTACTAAGCCGGAATCCTTGGGTCTCGACAACGGAGGGTCTTTGAGATACTAGTAAGGCGTGTGCTCTACTGAAATCTTAAAGGTGTTTGAGACCCAAGCTTGGATCTTAGAAACAATAACGTACGGGTCCAAGTCAATTATCTTCTCATTTTCAAATAACTTTATCTTTCTGTAGTCATATATATTCACAAGCCAAAGAAATAAAAAAGGGTGAGTCATAAGGACTCAGTAAGGTCGGGAAGGGGGCATGATATGCATAACACATCAAACAATAAACAGATAATAATAATGTTGGACTCAAGTAAATAAGACTAGTGCAATATGTATGAGTTGATGCTTTGTACCCAATCCCTACTCTTTCCTTTGGTTTTGAGGCGTTCCCAATTCCTGCTTTGTTCATTCCCAGAGTCGTGTTGTGCGTCCCTCATCTCCTAGTAGGACTTGTCCCGTGCCACCTGCACCAGGACCTGATCATAGGCAATATGCCCTGATAAGAGCTCACTCAGTCCCTGTAGTGGGGGGGTTGCAATCACCATTTTCTTGGGGACCATCTCGATGGGTTCGGTTTTCTAAATTTCTTACTTGTTTTCCCTCTCATGATGTATGTATATGAATGCTCAAACAATAATTGGAGTAAGGTTCAAAAATTTATAGCAATAAAACTCAAAAGAATAGAATAAATAGAATTTTAAATACATAGGTGTAAAAGTAAAGTGATTTCTACTTTGTTTTTATTTTGACTATTTAATGATCTTTTATTCTTTCCTAAATTATCTCAGATTTTTATTTAGTTGTTTATGTCTTTAATTCTTTCTTTGATTTTCTTGTATTTCTACAACACAATTATTATTTAACTCCCTTTTTCCTTTTATTTAAAAACTTCCTTAATTAATTATCATATAGGAAATTAACTAAAATATAATATTCAGTAATTATGTACTGTTCGAGCCTCCTAGGCCTTATTGGACCCTAATAGGTCAGGTTGTTAATTTATAAAATTCTCTAGGGTTATTTAGGGATATTGGGCTTAAAGGACCATTTGTGAACCTTAACGGGTCTTATGATTTGGACCCTTTAGACAACATGGATTGGGCTCAAATTTGGACTCCTTTATCATTTTTTGTGTGTTCTGCATGGTGATAAGCCCAATTTTTCTTTTTGGACACTTTTACCACTTCGTTTACCCAGAGATACCGAAACTGCCCTTAAGGATTCCCAAGGGCATTTCAGACCTTTCCCTATTATTTTTAGCTGAAATTTTTAGGGTAAGATCTGATATGTCTAAACTTCATATCTAGAAAGTTTTACATGAAAATTCCAAGTATTTCTACTTGCGATATTGAACAGCGCACTCATGTCCCTATTTTACACTACTTTGTAGATATTTTACTCATGTTCCTATTTTGTATGTGATTTCTTTTAACTCCAACATGTATAATCTACAACAAAAATGCTTTCTAATCACATCAACATATCAGTGCATAAAGTATAGGACCAAATGACATATAAATGAAAGAAAAGAATGCCTTACACATCATTTTTATCCTCATTCCACTTCCAATCTTTGCATGTTGCCAAATCCCACATTTTCCATCAAAACTCAACATTGAGCTTACAAGTAACTCTTTACAAGGCCCTGCCTTGTTCCTTTTCCTTTCCATGACCTCATTTCCTCATTTTTACATAATCAACAACCAAGAATACAACCAAATAATAAATCATATTTGGTTATGGCAAAAATGAAATAAAATTGCTCGAAAGTTACATGCATGTACATTTCCTTCACCCAAGACCAACCTGTGGCCTCCCATTCCTCCCAAGCAAGATTTTTGGCCATAATCATGGCCCTTAAACACCCAATATTCATCATTTAAGCAATCATTTCACATCAAGTTCCCCTTTCTTACATAATGAACATAGAACTTGCTAAAATACATGATCACACTTAACTTCACATGCAAATAACTAGAGTTCACAAACTCTTCACAAATCCAAAAACTAACATTTTTTTTCATTGATTCACATGTGACAGCAACAAAGCAAGCCAAAGCTTTACTACAATGCCAAATTTTTCCACCCAAAAGCTAATAAATTACCCCTTACTTCTAGATTTGGCTAGGCTCTTGCAAGGTCTCTAAAACCACCTAAAATGGAAGATCTAGGTGAGAAGTTGGGAGTAGGAGAAACAAAACTCAAAGATTGCTCATGGGAGTTCTCCCATAGCCGAATGGTGAAAGGGAACTCACCTTTTTTTTTCTTTTCTTCTTCTTCCTCCTTGCTGACCTCTCCCCCTTCTTCTCTCTTTTTTTCTTCTTCCTCTTTTATCTCTTTTTCTTCTTCTTTCTCTTCCTTTTTCTCTTCTCCCTCCCTCTCCGGCGCTGCTCTCTTCTCTATCTCTCTCCCTCATGACTTCTCCTCTCTCAAATGTGGTGTGTGTGTTTGCAAAAATTAGGCTTTTATATCACATCCAATTTATGATTGCTAAATTGATAGACTAGGGGCCTATTTACAAAATTTGAAGATTTGCAATGATGAAGGAGAAATTAACAAGGTGAAGCAAAAATGACAATTGAGGAGGCCTTATTCGGGTATCATTGTGGCCAAGTGTCACAAAAGTGGTATTTATCTTTTGCTAGCCATCATTAGATCTAGATTTGGAGAGATTTTGGATGCTAAATGGCCGGCCATGCCCTTGCTATTGGGCTTGGCTTTATGGGCTTCCAAGTCAATGAATTTCAAGCCCAATTCCACCCTAGGTTCAGCCCAATGAGTTAGTCGAGGTCCAATTGCTAGCCCAAGATTCCTAAGGTCTAATTTAGCAAAATTGAGTAATCAAATTAATGACTAGGCTAATTAACAAAATTTAAGTAAGTAGAGAAGCAAATATAAATTAGTCTAGTTCAAGAGAGAAATAAAATAATGATGGAAAGGACTTATAGAGCTAATGGTGTAACAATTAAAAATTAATTATGAATCAAAGGCATTAAAATTTTTGGATATGAAAAAGAAAAAGAAATGTGTGAGTAGGTTGTAAGTGCACAAAAAAACATGTAATTATATCAAAGGAAAAAGAAATGAGAAATGATATATCAAAGGGAGTGTCACAGTAGATTTTAAAAAACTCACTGGGTTTCAAATTTTATTTTGCTCACATAGGTTTGGTTGTTAATAAAATAGCTCACCAAACCTAACTCTATTTAAAGGATTTAATGGAAATTTGTTATGCCCAATTGCAATGCGAGACATGTCATTAAAATAAATTAATAATAAGAAAAATATTTTTTTTTAAAAAAAACTAAAATCTAAAGCCTACAAATTGTAAATTAAATGAAAACTTAAAACAAACAACATAAAACTAACAAAACAAAACAAAAAACAAAGAATGATCACCAAAAACCCCACTCAGGCTGCACATGGTGGAGGGGGGAGGGACCCGTCCTCCACACCAGACCACCCAAACCAAGGCGACCTGGGGTGGAGGTGGGATTCCTCCCCTTCCACCTTGAGTGCTGGCTCTCTTATGGTGGTGGGGGACCTTCCCCCATCTAGCAACCCCGAACACCTATTCCAAATCCTTCAAACCATAATTTTCGGCCTAATCCCTTAAATCTCGAGTTGATTTACAACAAAATCAACCCAGATTCCACAAATCCCCAAATTCTGCCCCCTTTTTGAACCCTAACCCTGAAATTCCCGAATTTCACCCAAATTCTCCTTTCTTGCTTCTTTTTCACAATCATTGGACTAAGCAAGCTGCTCAGAAGGAAATGGAGGAAGTTGGGACTTCGAATCTTGAGGATGTCGTATCTATGGGTGAAATTTCTACTCAGTTTTTTTTGCTAAGCATTGAATTTTTTTTTTTGTGACGATCCAATATGTTAGTCACCTACATTTAAGGCCATTGGGATAACAAACACCTGGAGAGGTCGACCACCTCGCGAACTGATCGACCGATACAACTCAAATTTTGACAGTTTAGTCCCAAACCGCTAGAAATGGTTATTTTTGCTTTGAGGCCTAGATAAGGACCACTCTTATGCACGAAAAATAAACTTGAACGACCATTGATCATTTGTTAAGTTTGAAAGAGATCAAAACCTTCAAATCTTTATTTTCTCATCTAATTCATACATAAGCATTCTCTTTCCTTGCTATCGTGTGAGATTTTGAGGCTTGGAGCGGTGCTTTCCAAATCTCAAGTGTAATAAATATTCCCTCGGTGTAAGGAAACTAGTGGAGAAACCTCATGACTCTGAAAGAAGCTTAGGGGATGGACGTGGGCGGGTTTGCCAGACAACCTAAAAATCTTGTGTTTTGTATTCTCTAACTCTCTCTTTATTTTTAGCTCTCTCTCTTCCTCATTATATTGATATCTGCATATTGCTTATACTAAATTAGTCTCTATATTGCAAACACACTTTTGAGATTTAAATTGAAAAAGTTTTTAAAATCTAATTTTCTCCCCTCTCGGGTTGTTTTAATCCTAAAACTTCACATAGTAGTCTCCACTTTTTCCCAAACTAAAACTCCTAGAAGACTCGAACTACGTAGGTAAAGTTCAAAATGCAATTCGATTATAAAGCCTCATTTTAAATTAAACTTCCAGTGAACTTAAGGTTCATTGTGCACCATAAATGTTTTCCACCCTTAATCAAATGTCTATTCCTACTCAAACATATTAATAAAATTTCAATCCTATATTCTAGCACTCAATCCTTCCTATGAACTTAAGGTTCATTCTTCTCTAAAATTCTGTCTTTCTGTTTTTCTTGGGCGCATGAAAAATGGAGAGGATGAGAGATGTGCGGGGATGTAAGGAGAGAAGATATGAGATAGGGGTCGACTGACCTTATTGCTCCCATCCTTGTTTCTAACGTCCATGCCCATCAAGTCTCACGGGCAGCAACCTTAATTTTTAAATTTTCTCCCCTATTCTTTATTTATTTGTATTCCTACCCCTCATCCTCCTTAGTTAAAAATTCACACCCTAATTTAATGTAAGACATATAATTTAAATTTCAGGCACTAAAAATTATAAATTTCATAATTGAGTTAATGTCATTGTTTGCCCCTTAAGTATGGAGCAATTGAAATTGAACCCCCTAACTATCAAAACTTTGATTTACGTCCTCTAAGTTTTAGACATTTTCAATCTTCGTCCCCTGTCCAATTTCCAGTTAAAAGTCACGACATTCGGCATCACATGCTCGTACATGCGCTAAGCCCACCTATCTTTTCCAAAATACGCCCTGTGTGTTTGATATATTAGTTTGAACTTCTCCATTTTTCATCGAAGAATTCCTCCTATCCATCTCGTTCGCCGAAGGTGTCCTCCCCATCCTGCTAGGAAAATGGGGCATTTTATTTTGTGTTAGCCTCAGCCTTTGAAATGTCCGAATCATACACTAGTGGTAGCGCTGACAATGAACAAAGTGCATCTTCTATAGAGTGCCCAAGATGTTTTTGCGACTTGAGAGAAATTTCAACCACTGCCTTCAAGGACCAAAATTTTGGCAATTGCTTATGGGGTTGTGTGAAGTAAATGGTTAGTTGTTGCCCCCACATTTGTGAGTTTTTTGTGTTGTTGTAAATAGTACATATTGATTTCATTATCTAAAATTTGTAGGTTGTTAATTAGGTTTTTTAATAAGGTTGATTATACTGTAAGTATGTATGTGTTTAGTAGGTGCTTAACATTGTTAATTAATTGCATGTTGGTGGTCACTGCAATTATTTTGCATGGAGAGATCCTAAGATGTATGCATATGGACGAAGGGTGATTCGACAACTCCGAGCAATGCACGTGCAGAAGTTTAGTGAAGAAATTTCTTGAGAACCAATTATTGGACAGCTCTGATAGCAAAATAAGAACATGGAAACCATGATCATGCAACATCGAGAAGAGAACTATGTAATGGCTTCACAACACCGATTAGTTGTTGAGGAAATGACTAATGAACAATAAGCCAAAATTGAGGCCATGACTACGTAACATCGGTGTGAGATTCAAGTGGAGAGAAAGAAGGTTGAGGTCCAGAAGATGGGTTGTAAGACTGCATTGGTTTTCAACTAATTTCTTTTTGGTGGAGTTTTGGTTGCTAATCTATATAGTTCTGGACTGTGTAATCAATTGAGGCACAAGTTACCGGCATGAGTTGTTTCTGTTCTCTTTTAATTCATCCCTAGGTACATTGCAACCGTCATGGTGTTTTTTGTTGGTTCATTGGTCACTTAGTTCGTGGCTATGTAGTCTCTTTGTAGTTGTCTTGTGTTATTATACTATGTGTAGACCTTGTTCAATGAATTGCTAGTTGTGCTTATTTTCTATTAAAACTATTCAAAAGATCAAATTTATATGCCACAGTAACATAACCATCGTGTTCAAAAGATCAAAATTATTTTACATTAAATGTGTTCAAAGAAGCTGAATTTTGTGCCAATAGTTGAAACTAAATGAATGGTCATTACTATGCATATACAAAAAGTGGACAGTATCTTCCAAACCATATTCCACTTCCTACATTCATTACAAGTGACGATAAATACTCCAAAAGCACCTGCTCATATTCCATTACAAGTGAACAAAATAGTGGTGACACAACTGAGTTACATACGACTGCAAAAAGAGTTACATATAGTCAGAGTCAACAAAGGTTAATTGGTCTTAATTGTACATGAATATAGTTGAAGCAAAATGACAATTGCAAACAGAAAAGCATCAGGACGTGAAGACAACAAAAGCATGACAAAAATTAAACAATGTAGCGGACCACATGTGCTCTGCACAATAATGTATAACGACAAGACAAAGGGACCACAGCTTGTCGGCCACCAATGTAAACCATAATAAAAAAGTTGATTTTTTAGTAGTACATCACATTTAAGATAAAATAAACCCATATAAATACATAAGAACAAGAACGTCGGACACACAATATTAATGGTTCAAACATTCGTCACACAGAAAACACTCAGAAAGTCAAAAAATGGGTCTACATCTCCATATAGCCAAATCAACCAGATCAGAATAGTCAAAGCAACAACAGGAACATAAATCAATCAGTGTATACCGTATATTGGCTTCGAAATCTCCACCTCCTCCTCTAGAGTTTCATTGAAAACTGAGTCCATAGGCTATTATGTTCGGCGTAATTGGGGGTCAATGGTGTCTCAAAGGTGACTGGGTTCAACGGAACAATAGCTCGAAGTCAATCAAAGATTGATCAACGACTGAGTTCTGGGTTAGGGCTCACACAAAATACAATCGGGGGAGTGAGGTAACTGTAAGTCCTAGTTTACAGGATTAAGGCAACTCAAGAGGGGGGTGAATTGGTTTTCTTAACTTTTCGGTTTTGACCCCCAAAGACGTGTTTGCTAGTAGATACTACTTTAACACAAGTATAATATGCAATAAGAGTAAGTATGTGCTGAAAGTAAAGAGTAGGGATAAGAAAAACAAACACTCGATTTTTAGGTGGTTCGGCAAACACGCGTACATCCACCCCCCAAACTCCTTTACTGAGCCTTGAGGTTTTCCACTATCTTCAATAGCTTTACACACTAGCTTTCGGGTGCTAGTGAACCGTACAAGTGTTTTCCCGGGATCAACACTCAAATCCACCCAAGTGGTTTTCTGGCTCACCACTCACAACCTCACCAAGCTTGAGATATACACTCTTAAAGCTTCTTCTTTAGTGAACAATCTCACTAAAGGAAACATCTCTATTGGATAGGTAGATGGTAGAACAAAAACTCTCTTGGTAGAGTAGATACGAAAATGGAAGCTCTATCTCTTTTGATTCACACAATGACAAGGATGTGAAAGTGTAATTTGTGTGAATGATATGAGAAATATGGAATAGGAAAGTTTAAGATATTTCTCAAGCTATACAAAAGATATGTGGTCGTTGATTATTCATTTTAGACGAAATGAAGGTGTATTTATAGGCCACATATGAAAACTAGCCGTTTATAGTCGTTGGGAGTTTTTGCTAAAACGAGCCGGTCGACTGTTACATGAACCGGTCGACTGCTTCAAGTTACCGTTACCCAACGATCATATTGTCAGAAGCTTCAACGACTCTTTTGTCAAAACCAACCGGTCGACCGCTACATGAGGCGGTCGAATTACCGGTCGACCACTTGAACAACCGGTAGACCTCCTCAACTTTAGCATGATCCGGTTCTTTTAAAAATAAGGTTTTTGACCACTTTTAAACTCCCAATTTATAAGACTTACTTCCTATAAGTATATGAAAGGCGTGAGAGTTTGTTTGGGGTGTTTTGAAACCTATAAAAATATTTTAATCTTTCAAACAAAACTTAAAACGGTTTATGCACATTTTGAAAGATATGCATGTGCGTGATTCAAATCCTTGTCAAATGTGAAATAAAGAGTTACAAGGATTATATCCTAATGTCTTGAATCTTCACTTTAAGCTCCTTGCATCTTCTTGTTTTTCTTTCTTCAAGGTTTGATTCTTTTCGTCAAGTTGTCTTTGTCTTTGAAGATGTCCATTTTGTAAACTCATCCATTTATTGAAATCATCAAAATCTCGATTGTGCACAAAAGGCAACAGTAACTGACTGCACAAAATTGAGATAGGGTACTCAGGGTTGTTATGGACAGATGAAAGTCATTTGGTCTGACTTACGAATGGTATTTTGGTAAAGATAGGTGGGCTTAGCACATGTATGACGTACGTGATGTTGAATTCTGTGAATTTTAACGGGAAATTGGATGGGGGGCGAAGATTGAAAATGTCTGAAACTTAGAGGACATAATTCGCAGTTTGGATAGTTAGGGGGCTAAATTGCAATTGCTTCATCCTTAAGGGGCGAACAATGACATTACCCTTTATAATTTCAGCTAGAAAATTTCAAACTAATGGAACTCTAATTTCTAATTTTTTTTGAAATACACTGTATTATAAGAGACAAAAATTTAAAATTAACATGCTTATTTCAAGACTAGCACACAAACATAATATTTGGATATTAACAAAAACAGATAGAAAATAAGTGTAGAAGTAACATTTTTCCTTTACCTTGGACATAAATTTTAGGGTTATGTACCTATTTGGTCCTTGGGTTTTGACAAATTTTAATAAGTAGTCATTCGGTTTTCAAATTGATCATAAATGTCATTGAGTTTGTTAAAAGAGGTCATAACCTAGGGACAAAATGGGTGCTTAACACTAAATTTTAAATTAAACAACACATTTAATTTTTAATAATTCAGAATAGTGCAACACTTGAGAGTTAAAAAATAAAATTTTAACCTCTAAACTAACATGGAAAGAAACTTAAACTATTTAGTGCTACTAGTCTAAGTCGAGGTCTTATATCGTCCCTTATTTATAAAAATTACGACCTCGAAATCTGGTCTCCTACAACCAAAAATTACGACCTTGACCTAGAACCATATGGTGAGTTCGAGCACTCGAACTGATCAGCTCCCTGCTGAGCTCACCATGACAGACGTGGTCTGGGGAGTTTTTGCCTATCCAAGAGTGGGACATGAACTTGTAGCTTCGACCTATGAGACTGGGATCATGGATCATGCTGCCAAAAGGCTTGGTGTACCTAGGTCTAGAGTCCACCTCCTTCGAGATAGTATCAGTCTTAGGAAAATCGCCGAAGACAACCAATCTTCTACCATATACTCTTTATGGCGCCCTTCTAGGGATCATATTCGAACGATGAGCTCTTCTCAGTACATTTCTCTTATTGAGCCTTCTCCAAACTAGGCAGAGGGTCCTCCTCAGGATCTTCATTTTAGCACACTCTCTGCCCCTGGCTCAATTCACTAGCCACTTCATTAATGACTATGATTGGAGTCATGTCTTCCTGTGAATCTGACGAATAAGTGGAGTATTATGTTGGGTATTATATCGTGACATAAAATTTCACACAAAAATACTGTTGTGTGACATTGTGGAAAAGTAATGCCAATGATTAATGAATCAAAGGCGGAGAAGTATGATTTTTTAGCTCCTTGTTCAGTTGACGTTTATTTTTGACCAAGATACATATTTATATATAAATAGGTCTACGTTCGTTGTGCCTCTATTAAATATGATGATGGACTCCGTCATTGATGTAATGACCTTAAGCAAATAAATGGGTGCATTTTAGAGAACATACATTGATTGAGGATCAAATATGGATATCTTCTGGAAGTGATCACCGACAGAGAGAATCATGTTCAACACAATTAGCTATTAGACTAAGCAGTTTATACAAGTTTATTTATTGTGTACTTCTGCCTTGACCGAGTCATTTGTTAATGATCTTTCTAGATCAAATATTCCAAATAACGTTGGGTAGTGCATAATAAATGAGTTTGTATATATACTCAATATAGAATCTACCAGTCTCTTGGTGAGACAATATATTCATTATATCTATATAGGGTTGGACTCGGAAAGAAATCATTGGCGAGTGAAATGTTGTAAAAATATTTTTTCAAAGTTTATATATATAAATATGCATTTATTTGTGGTTTTTTTGAAAATATTTGAGAGTCCTACAGTTACAGATTGAGAATTAAAAATTATATGAGCTAGAGATATAATCAGTGATATTATTCTAGTCCTATTGGCTCAAGTGGAATATAGCTTGGTGGAAGGATATGTAAGCAAATAAATCAATTTCACAAATCAATCTCATCTTTTCAGGGATCAATTGTGATATGTTGATAGACATGATCAAAATTAGTAGAACCTTGAAATTTGAAATAAAAGAATACAAGAGAAATAATGAAAAATATTTTTTCATGTGATCCTACGTCGAGATCTGAGATCTTTAACGATTCCACTCCATATCACGACTAGGCTTTTAGAGAAAGACTATAGGATAGTTTACTGAACAGTTGGCCATCAAAAGAGGAGAGGGTGGGGAAGTGATGAACTACAAGCGCAGGGGTAGGTAACTTGACGACATTTGATAGCATGGTAAAAAGGTTAATTTCAATATTATAATTTTGAACTAGTGCATATATATAATACACAACCACACGGCTCATACATCTCCTTATTCAAGCATTTCGTTGTATAACAGAGAGTCACAACCAAAGGATCACTCAAGTTATGTAACAACCTATCAAAAGGTCAAAACTAATAGAACATTTCACTCTTTAATTCTTATTATGCCTCCTCTACTTCATGGTTTCTCCACAAAACCTTTACAAGTGTTATGGTCTTAGACCTTAACTGTTGTTCCTTTCTATCTATAATCCTTACTGGTTCTTCTACATATGTAACATTCTCCCTAACTTGCAACAGCTCAAAGTCTACTACATGGGTAGGGTCAGGTACATACTTCCTTAGGTGTGATATATGAACACATCATGGACTCCCTCTAAGAAAGGTGGTAAGTTCGACCGTTATGCCATGGGTCCAATCTGCTCCAAGATCTTAAAGGGTCCTATGAACCTGGGTTAGTGCTTCCCCCTCTTCCTAATTGTATTATACCTTTTGTCAGGGAGATCTTCAAAAATACCTCACTCCCAACTTCAAATTCAACCTTTCTTTTTCAGTTATCCATATAACTCTTCTGCTGACTTTGGACAGTCCCAAGCCTCTTCTTGATTATTTGGATCTTCTCTTTCATCTTCAAGACTATTTTCAATCCTAACATCTTTCTTTATCCTACCTCGTTCTAATAGAGTGGTGATGTAATTGATGTAATTTTTGGTAGAGAGTTTGAGAATAGTCTAAAGGCAGAAACTTCTCATCAAGCTTTAACTTCATCTCATCCCAAGTATTGATTTTTGGAATTCCTCAGCGATCTCTACTTCGTTGATATTGCTGCCACCATAATAGAGCATGACCCTTCAACTTCGTAGCAACAAATTGCACTTTTCTTTCATCTGAGAGATCTTTCTAGTCAAAGAAAGCTTCTAAAGATGTCATCCAATCACAATACTCATCTGCATCAAGCTTCCCATCAAAGTCTTGCACATGAACTTGGATGCTTCGATCATTGTTTTCTAAAGAACGAGCCAAACTTTCCATGAACCATTGAGCAACAACTCTTGGTTCAACAAAATAAATAGAAGAAGATGAATGGTCATCATGGTGAAGCTAAAAAAATGGAATAATAAAGTCTAGACAATTCCAACACAAAAGAAATTAAATGCACTTTAAAATTGTTGTCTGTTGTCAGTCTTGAAATATTCAAATGATCTGAGGTCAAGTGCTTTTGAAACTAGAGATGTAGATCTTTCCAACGATATATCGATCGCTTGCTAACTCTTCGTAAATCATTCCAGCCGAGGTGCAAACTCCGAGATGGAAGTGATGCTTTGTTACCTCGGCTGGAGATGCACGTGATGCCTCGTTTCCCCGGGATAGTTATTCTGAGGTGCAAGGAATGCTCCTGCATCAGTTTGAGATATGTCTATATTTACTACAAAAGATGCATAATGTAAATTATAGAGATGATTTTGTGATCATATAAGAGTAAGTTTTTTATCATTGAAATAATCACACCCAATGCCACTTTTGTTGAAGCAACACCTTAGAGAACCAAGAAGAATGTTAAGGTTTTTCTTCCCTTGAGTAAATCTTGGAATATCATTAGTGAGTGAGTCAACTTTTATTTTCAAAGTGTCATTTTCAGCAATTAAAGCACGACTTATTTTGCAAAGATTTCTTACTTTCTTTTGATGAGTTACTAGACGTGTTTGATCAACAATACCTTGAACTAAAAGAAATTCTTTCAAAATATTGCTTCTCAAAAAGAATTTTGAAAGTATTACAAAAGAGAATAATACTTTGAAGAGTCAAGTTGTATCTCTTAGAGAAGATCTTGCCCATTTGTGAGTCTAAATAACAACCCAAGAGGATGGGTGAATTGGGTTTAAATAAAATATTAGACTTTTCAGTTAAAAACGCGGATATGAAAAATACTTAAAGCAATAATAATTTTAGAACAATAAATGATAGCGATAATGAAAAAGAGATAACACCGCGATTTTTAGTTGGTTAGGCCAAGACTTTCCTACGTCCACGCCCAAGTCTATTGCGTTCACAACTTAGCTTCCGAGTGCAAAGTACCCTTTACAAGAGTTTTCCCGAGCTCATTGTTTAACTATGAAAGTCTATGTAGCAACCCAAGAGGGGCGGTGAATTGGGTTTTAATAAAATTTAACAATTTCAAAATAGATTTAAAACATCAATCTCAATAAATCATAAGAGCAAAGAATAAGAGAAGGTATGAAACTTGAAGAGATAAAGGTTGAAGAGATGACACCGTAATTTTTAGGTGGTTCGGCCAAAACACTTGCCTACATCCACCCCAAGGCTATTGAATTCCTTGGGCTTTCTCCACTATCTATCAAATAGTTAGTACACCTTAGCTTCCCGGGTGCTAAGGAATCTTTACAAAGCGTTTCTTGAGCTTACGCTTTAACTCCTCTTCTCAAATCCCAACACTTAGGGATTTCTTCTATCACAAGATTGGGGCTCAGTGTTTACCCAACACTTACAAGTTTTAACTTGAATGAGTACAAATAGAAAAGCTCACATATTGGCTCTTGAAGCCGAATTTACAAATGTTAGGCGCAAAGGGTGTGAAGAGGATTAGATTTACAATAGAAGACTTGAGATATGACAAGCAAAATAGTAGGTCTTCTTGGTAGGTGCGGAACTTCACTCTTCTTCAAAGCTTTCTCTCTTTCTCAAGAAGTTAGGTCACAGAATAAATGCAAATTTGTCGTGTAGGTGAGAGCTTCTCTCTTTTCTTCAACAATCGGTCATGTATTTAAGTCATTTTGTCTTCAACGGTCGACTGGATAGGTGAGAATAGCCGTTGGAAAGTTTCCCATGAAATAGGAACGATTTAATGTCTCTGATGTCATTCTGGAAAATCCTCAAACCCGTGTAATGTGTCGACACTTCAAATGGCTTGTGCTGACACAAAATTTGAACTAAAAATTAGTGCTTGGGAGTAAGTGCAATGTGTCGACACATGTTTTGGTCAAAAACACATGTCTCGGGTGTAAGTGTAATGTGTCGACAATATAGGGTCAATGTGTCGACACATGTTTTTGCCTGAAAAACATGTCTCGTGTGTTAGTGCAATGTGTCGACACCTAAAAGTCCTGGAGACAAAAATCAGTGTTTTTGAAGTTTTCATCCCATGCCAAAACCTTTTTAAGTGTCCATCAATTGAAGAATTTATCAAATATCATGTGTAGAGATCTTTAAGTTCATTAAGAAGACTTTTAGAGATAAACTCAATCATATTGAAATAAACTTCGAATTTGTGATTGATAAAATAGATTCTAAAGTCCTAAAAAATTTAGAACTTTTGTTATCATCAAAATCATTTATAGATTATTTGTAAAACAACCTTGGGCTAACAAACTCGTACAACAAATCGTAAAACCTATGAGATTTCCTATATTCCTGGGTAGGCCAAGAGACTCACTCTAAAATGAGCAGCGTAAAGGCTATCCCAAGTATAGGAGTTCAGTTGCGTAATAATTAGCCCAAAAGGCCAGATCATCTCTTCAGGGAAAATAGATTAATTTTAAACTTGCGTAAAAAAATAAGGAGAAAATAAAAACCGTTAGTGAACCCAGTTCAGATTCATATTTTTGGATTTTGGAGAGTTTGTAACGAAATTAAAACAAGACAAAACATATACTAAGAATATATCAAGCATTAAAATACATGACAAAAAATAAACAACAGTAAATAAATAACGGAAAGTAAATGGCAGAAATTAAATGACAGTAATTAAATGATAGAATTTAAATAACAATAATTAAATGACAAGGAATATAAAAGCACATGATTCTTGGATTAAATAATATCGTGTTATTACAACCCAAGATTCAAGTTAAAAGGCAAAAAACAACAAGAACATAATCCAAAATTGAAATAAAATTACAAGAAACTAAAGAGCAAGAAACTTAAATCTAAATCCTAGGAATTGAAATACAAGACATTGAAATAATAGAGCATAAACGAAACTAATCTAAAAAATGAAAATAATGAAGAGAGAGAGAGTAGAGATATGTCCAAGGAGAAAACATAGGAGAAGAGAGAGTAGTGATGGGCTGCTAAGAGTGAAAATTGAGAGAGAAGAGAGAGAAGGAAAAAGAAAAGGTGTGAAGGGAGAAAGAGAAGAGAGTGGCTCATAAAAAAATAAAGGAGAGAATAGGGTTTTGGACAATAGAAAATATTGGAGGAAAGAGAAAAAGAGAGAATAGAGAGAGATAATGGTCGGCCAGAAGAGAAAAAGAAGGGAGAGAATTATGAGAAGGAGAGGTGCAACTGAAAAGTGAAATAAAAGGGTGAGAGAAACTTGGGATTTTTTGGCTAAGAGGTGAGAGAGAAAAAAAGAGAGAAAGGATTGAAGAAAATGTGCGGCAAAAAGAGGGAAAGAAGGGAGAGAAAAGAGAGATAAAATAGGAAGAGAAAGTGTTGTGTGACAAATAGAGAGAAAAATAAAGGAGAGAGGAGAGGGAGAAAAAATGCTGCAAAATAAAAATAAAGAGGTAGAGAGAGATGGCAAGAGTATGTGAAAAGAAAAAAGAGAAAAATAGGGAGAAGAGTCGGCCAAGGAGAGAAGATAAAGGAAGAGGGAGAGAAAGTAGGGAAAATAATGATAGGTTAGAAAAAGTAGGGAGGAGGAGAATAAGATGCTAGGTGTGAGTCTAAATGACAACCCAAGAGGGGGGTGAATTGAGTTTTTCAAAAACTTATCACTTTTTCGCTAAACATGCAGATCTGAAAACTACTCCTCTTTAAAAAATAATAATGAGTCTAAAGCTATGTAAAATATAATCAATGAATGATAAAACATAAATCTCCACAAGTATGAATAAGTACTAAAATGTAAGAGAGATAGAGTTAGAGAGATAACACCGTATTTTTAGGTGGTTTGGCCAACACTTGCCTACGTCCACCCCCACGACAATTGACTTCCTTGGGCTTCCTTCACTATTGTCCAATAGCAAATACACCTTAGCTTCCCGGGTGCTAAGGAACATTTACAAAGCGTTTTGCGAGCTCACGCTTCAACTCTCACAAATCCTCACAACCTAGAGGATTTCTTCTACTCTCACAAGTAGGACCAAGTGTTTTCCCAACACTTAAAGGTTTTACAAATGATTGCTACAAGGAGGGCTCTCTAAGCCGAATGAGCAAATGAAGCACAAAATGTGGAATGACTCTCTAAGTCAAATAAGCAAGTGAAAATCTCACAATATGTGGAATGGCTCTCTAAGCCAAATTATCAAATGGAAAACTCAATAAGTGCAAGAGGATTAGATTCTAAAAGAAAATCTAGAGTTTGGAAGATATGAGCACAAGCCTTTTTGGTAGATGTGAGTTTCCCTCTTCTTCAATGCGCTTTCTCTCTCTAGAAGCTAGGGAAAGGAGTGATTGCAAGTGTGTTGTCCCTTCTTCAAGAAATCTCTCTATTTGAAAGCTAGGTCCTCAATGATGAGCAAGAGAAGAAGATTTGACAATGGAGCTTTGTTCTTGAATGATTCAGCAAGTGAAATCTTTGGATTTTGGACTTTCTCTCTCTAGATGTTGCAATATTGGTCGAGCTCACACTTCTCTCTCTCCATCTTCTTCTTTTTATAGCTTCTAGGTCTTCAACGGTCATAAGGGTCTTCTTGTAATGTTAGAATGCCGTTGGAGGTCATTTGAGGCAATTTGGAGACTTTTTGAATCATTTGGCGTCACTCCAGGAAATCTGAAATTTCGCACAATGTGTCGACACATTGAACTTGGTCCTGAAATGCAAACTCTCGGGTGTTAGTTCAATGTGTCGACACTATGCTCCAATGTGTCGACACTTTCAACACTTAGTCAAAAAATCACTTTGAATTCTAGAAAATGTAAACTCTCGGGTGTTAGTTCAATGTGTCGACACCATGATCCAATGTGTCGACATTCCCAACACTTAGACAAAAAAATCACTTTGAGTTCCGGAAAATGTAAACTTTCGGGTTGTAGTTCAATGTGTCGACACTATGGTCCAATGTGTCGACACTTACAACACTTAGTCAAAAAATCACTTTGAGTTCCGGAAAATGTAAACTTTCGGGTGTAAGTGCAATGTGTCGACACCATCACTCAATGTGTCGACACTTTAAGTGCTGGAGACTTTTTTAGCAACTTCAAAGTGTTCAATCCATTCCAAAACTTCTTTAAACACTGACAATATGAAAAATTGATCTTATCAACTTGTGTAATGGTGTTCAAGTGCACTTTATAAATATTTAAGAGAGATAACCTCAATCCTTTGAAATATAACTTGGAAATTGTGGATTGACAAAGTAAAATCTAAAAGTCTTTGAAACTTAGAATATTTTGTTATCATCAAAATCATTTATAGATTGTTTGTAAAACAACCTTGGGCTAACACTAGGTTAGAAGAAAGGAGAGTGAAAAGAGAGATGGTTGGCTGAGATTTAGTCTCTCATTTCTTCATAGAATTACAACACCGCCATTAATAATTCCCTCTTGCTCTACCATGTGTCCCAGTAGACTGCTTTTGCTGTCTGCGTGTCTAGAAAGCAATTAATTTTATCACCCTGCACAAAAATACTTAATTAGTTCATGGAATCATATGATGAAATTAAATTTATATAATAATTACAATGCCAATAATATAGTGCAAAATGTATATCACCCTGCACCAAGTGTATCCCACACTTATAGGTTTTTCAAAGGTTTGAATGATAGGAATGATAAACAATTGCTATAAAAGCTAGATCAGCAAATAAAAAGCTCAATAAAGGGATAGAAAATAAGATCAAAGAATGATGGCGACAAGAATAGCAAGTGACAGCCAGTGGCGGAACCAGGAATGATTCTGAAGGGGGGCCAACTCCTAAGGAAAAATGACAAGAAATTTTTTTTACTACGTAATGGAAAAAAATATTTGAGCTAAAATTTTTAAAATTAAGGACTAGCTAAATTTTTATCCCCACAAAGCTGATTCCAACATGCCTAGCTATGATGCAGCAACAAACCCACAAAAATGAAAAGAGGTTAACTGAAGAAAAATAGTCTAAATGTACCTCATATATTGCTGGGGTTGGTACAGTTGGTTGAAGAGACCAGATAGAAATAGCAAAAGCAACAGATCACCGATCCAATAAGTTGGTAAAGTTGGGATGTCAATTACTCCTGTCAATATCACAGAAAACAAATTACAATATCAATAAGCTCCTGTCAATTTCTCATAGAAAATGAATTAGAAAAACTACTTCCATCAATTACTTAAAAAAATATATTAGGGATGACACTAGAATAAATACCTTTCCATGATTATGCGAAGCTAAATTTTGGGCTATAGATTACTAGAATTGTTCCAATGGCTGTGATAATTTCCAACTTCTCAAATATGAAGGACTTATCCTAAAATTTGGCATTTTCATAGAGAATGTAAAGGACACTTAGAGGCTCACACTCTTCAGTATAACATACTTCAGATTTGGGCATATTTGTAAGTTAGAAATTCGCTCCAATTCGCATTAGGGAAAAAAGTTCCTGGCTGAAAAGGGCACACTAGAATCGCTTCAGAGCATGAGTTTTTGGCAGCATTTGCTGCATATCTATGACCAAAATTCTAATTGGCTAAATTTGAAATAGGCAAAACAAATTCAACAATGAAGTGTACCACAATACCTAGCACCTGGCGGCTGAGAGAGAGAGAGACGGCGGTGCAGGTGAAGGTCTGAAGAGGTAGAGAGGGAGAGCGAGTCGTCGGTGGAGGTCTGGAGAGGGAGAACCGTGAGAGAGGGAGGAGGGTGGAGGACCAGGAAGCGTCGGGAGAGGGAGAGGTAGAAAAATTGAATCAATACAGGGTGTAACGGACCCTATGTTTTTTTAACTAATTTTTGTTTCTTAAAAATGGGGCTGTGGAATGGGCTAGGGGATGGGTGAATGGGCTTGGATCTGGAGGAATGGGCTTGGACTAGGCGTAGGTGGGTGGTTGAGCAGTGGGCAGGGCTTGGAATGAGCTTTAAGGGGGCCAACTTGGTTAAATGAGACATATAAGTTATATATAAGATAAAATAAAAATAAAATTTCAACATTTTACATGAGGCCAACCGGGGCCAGGGCCCCCGTTCGCTCCCCCTTAAATTCGCCACTGGTGACAGCAGCAAATCTCTTGGAAAACGTGAAACTTTCTTCTTTAGCAATTTTCTCTCTCTATTTTGGAGGCTAGGTCAAGATTGATGATGCAAAAGATTCTCTCTTCTTCAAGCTATTTCTCTCTCATTGGAGGCTAGGTCGTCAACGTTGAGCAGGAGGACCAGATTTAATAATGAAAGCTTTGGTCTTGAAGGAATAAAAAGAGGATTTCTTTGGATTTAGCCTTTTCTCCCTCTTTCAAGCTTTTTCTCTTGTTTGGAGGCTTGATCTAGAATATTGCAAGTCTTTGATTTTCTCTCTCCATCTTATTCTTTTTATAGTCTTCTAGACTTGGAAGGTGAAGAGTAGCTTTATTATACTTTTAGAGGGGTACCCAAGTCATTTTAAAGCTTTTAAATGAGTTGTCGTGTCATGCCCCGAACGCTAGCCCGAAGGGGTTAATGACAGCCGCGAACATCCACTCAATTAATGTTCCAGCGTTTTCTCTTAATCTTGCAGCGGAATTTTTTTTCTACAACTGAGAGAGATAAGCCAAAGAGATTTACATAAACTTCAACTTACACAAAACGACTTCGTTGTAATAGTGTAAGTACCTTAATTACATATCATGGCTGCCTGGCTGAGGTTCATGATCTAAGGGATTCCATTCAAAATCTCTTCATATTAACCTACTCGTAACGTCTTTACATTACATCTTGAATCCTTATATACCTTACATTATTGTTTAGCATCCTTCTGCCTCAGCATGAAAGCAAGCACTCTTAGGGCTTCTTGTGCATTCTACAATTCCTGACGCGTAGTGCATTTCCAATGGCCTATGACCAATAACATTACAATCTAATACTTACAAGTCAGGTAATCCTCAGGACTTCTGGCACCTGGCAAATCTAGAATGATACATTTTGAAAACTGTGAGTCGAAGGACTCAGTAAGGAAATGAACTTGTAAACATGCACTTGGAAACATGAGCTTATAAACATGAACTTGTATCATGAACTTGAAACTTGTAAACTTGAACTTAAAATCATGAACTTGTACTCATGCACTAGTAACATAACTTGAAAACATAACTTGAAATCATGAACTTGTATTCATGCACTAGGAACATAACTTGAAATTATGCACTTGTAAACATAAAGTGCTTCATGCATGACAATGACTTCCTGATGTGCATGTATGCTTCATGGGTGCATATGCACATGCACTTGTTCTTGAAAACGTATTCTTGCACTTGTAAAGATCTTGATCTTGGAAAACATCCAATTCTTATCTTGTGGGCTACTTGCTCTCCATTTAACCCCTGAAGTTAGGGTTGTGCGTTCCCATCGGAACCGTCCCTCTTTCCCTTGGAGACATAACATCTGGTCGAGCTAGCCCTTAAAGTGGCCCCAGGCCTGATGGCTAGACACGACCCTTAGAGGTACACACCTTCACGTGAACGTCCTTCAGTGTGGTTGCACAGACCTCAAGGACTTACCCAACCTTCACGTAAACGTCCTTCAGTATGGATGTATTTTCTTAACTTGTTACGGTATTGACCAAAGCCCTTTAACTTAACTTGTCATAAAACTTCCTTCCTTTCATTTGCACGAAACTTCTTTCATGATTTCATGCAATTGAGTATGTTATGCCATTCTTAATGAGAAATATCTTGTCATGCTTTGTTACAAACATGTTATGCTTGATAAAAATAACATGTTATGCTTGTTCATAAAAACATGTTGCGTATCATTCCAGTTTTCATAACAAGTACGATTTCTTGAGCTTAGAATGAGTCTTCCCCTACAAGCGAGTTACTTACATTATTTAATGCTTAAAAATAAACATTCAAGGAAAAGTATTCATATACATACTCAGTTTCAAAATCCGTATCTTTAAACATAGGATTTCCTTTACGTGAAATTATACATGAAATCGTACTTGAAATCTCTTTTAAACATTTTTAGCTTTCATAAAAGCAAATTTTAAAAAAAACAACAATCATACACATCTAACAACTCCAAATTAATTGAACTCCTAGGGTATTTCAACTTGATCTTACAACATCGTCATTCATGACCTCAATATCCAAGATCGGATCCATAATGATTCAACCTTATCAACAATTCCATACCCAATTAGCAACCTATATCATGTCGAAATCTATTATCCTTGTTCCATTTTTCAATCCTATTGCATGGACTAATGACCATTAATTCCATCATTTAAACTTCAAAGTATATGCTATATAGTTGCTGCTGAGACCTATAGGATTTAAGCTAAGTCACATTGGTCTTCTTGAGTTTGGATGTGAAGTTTCGCCTACAAGCGAGTTAATACGCCACTCAGACGCTTAGGAAATTAATCAAATAGAACACACGAGAAGAAATACTTATTAACATTTCGGTTTTCCAAAAGTACGCATCTTTGAAAATATGATTTCATTTACAAAAGATTTCTTAATTAGCTTTCATAAAACAATTGAAGAAAAACAATTAAAGACAGACATCAAACATCTTCAATAAGGTTGTTAATGGTACCACTATGCAATTCACTTCATAACAACTAAGTACACTGATTCTTCCCATCGACGTCATTGATTTCAAAGCCTATTCATGAAATTAAGCAACAACATCTCATGCTAAGTATCTCATGCCAAATCAGCAACCTATAACGTCTAGCTTAATATCCCTTATTCAATACCTTACATCATACCATGCCTGGACTAATGTTTATCGAATTCCCACCATCCTAACCTCAATAAACTACTTAACTAGATTTGGTTAACTAGCCTCGATGATAGGGTTTCACACATCTTCAATAGGAACTCAAAAATTCAATATATCTGAAATTTAACAGGTACTGCTCGAGCGCCTGTCGAGCGCCAAGTCTCTGTCCAATTTTCATCTATCCTCGCTCGAGTGGCGGTCGAGCGTCAAGTCTCTGTATGAAAACTTCCAAGGCCGCTCGAGCACCTGTCGAGCGCTGGTCAAGCGGCACTACTCTGTCCAACATTATCCTTAAGGCCGCTCGAGAGCCTGTCGAGCGCTAGTCAAGCGGCTCGACTCTGTCCAACATTTTCCTTAAGGCTGCTCGAGCGCCTGTCGCACGCTGATTTCTAACTTGATTCTTTTGACCATTAACAAATCCACACACTTATTTCATGCCTAAACAATCTCCAAGCAACATAGACCATTCGGCCACCTCAATGACACTAACCTACATGCAACATTATTTCTCCATGAATTTAACTAACCATTTCATTAAATATCATTAATCTAACTCAAATCAGAAACATCTATTCATCTATTAAGGTCACCAAATGTCACGCCCCGAACGCTAGCCCGAAGGGGGTTAATGACAGCCGCGAACATCCACTCAATGAATGTTCTAGCGTTTTCTCTTAATCATGCAGCGGATTTTTTTTTATATATACATATACATAAACACCTACAACTGAGAGAGATGGGCCAAAGAGATTTACATAAACTACAACTTACACAATTGACTACGACGGCAATAGTGAAAGCATCCGAATTACATGTCATGTCTGCATGGCTGAAGTACAGACCTACTCATAACATCTTGAATCCGTATATACCTTACAATTTTGTTAGCATCCTGCCGCCTCAGTGGGATATCAAGCACTCTTAGGATTCCATGTACATTCTCTAACTCTTGACCCATAGTACATTCCCAAGGCCTATGACCAACAACATCACAATCTACTACTTACTAAGTCAGGAAATCCTCAGGACTCCTGCCACCCGGCAAACCTGGAATGATACATTTTGAAATCGTGAATCAAAAGACTCAGTAAGGAAAGAACTTGTAAACGTGATCTTGTAAAACATGAACTTAAATCGTGAACTTGAACTTATAGCTTGAACTTGTAAGAATTCATAATCTTGTAATCATGCACTAGTAGCATAGCTTGAAAACATAACTTAAAATCATAACTTGAATTCATGACTTGAAATCGTAAGCATGCACTTGAACTCATAAACTTAAGCATGCACTTAAACTTGAAATCATAGTCCTGTAAACATAATGCGATGCATGCCTGATCATGAATCGTGATGCATGTATATGCCTCATGTTGCATATGCACATGCACTTGCTTTTGAAAACATCATTTGTACTTATAAAGCTCTTGCTTTGGAAAATCTTATGGGCTACTTGAGCTCCATTTACCCCTGGCATCAGGGTTGTGCGTTCCCGTTGGAACTGTCCCCTATTTCCCTTGGGGACCTTACATATGGTCGAGCTAGCACACCTTCTCTCATTCGTCCTTCAGTGGCTAGACACGACTCTTAGAGGTTCACACCTTCTTGCAAGCATCCTTCAGTGTGATTGCACATACCTCCCGGACTACCCATCCTTCTTGCAAGCATCCTTCGGTATGAGTGTCCTAGGTGACATCCACCCTTCTCGTAAACGTCCTTCGGTATGGATGCACCTTCTTGACTTGGTACGGTACCGACCGACTTGGGTTCGTTAATTAACTTGTCATAAAACTTGTAATAAAGTAGCATAAAAATGGTACTTTCATTTGCATAAAAATGTCTCATTTCTCATGAGGAAAATGAATGCAAATGATCATGATGCATTCATGTCGTGCTTGGTAGTGTCATGCTTGATACATCATACTTGATATGCTTATTCATAAACATTCTTCATGCAGTGTATCATTCCAGTTTTGTAAAGGTTTTTCACTTACCTTCGCTTGCTTGAGCATCGAACGTCTCGTTACCTACAATGAATCATACTATTGTTATTCATAGGTTCACTAGACGTATAGAGTAATCAATCAATTACTCACACTTCATCATACAAAATCGTCCGTATTCTTGACTCCTCCTAGTTGGTCATCTTACAACACAAGGTATTTTCTTAAGGATGCCGAAGCCATAAGAATTGAGTTCTAACTGACCTTGACACTAATTTTCATAGCATATCAAAATTCTAACTAATTTGGAGTCCGTTTGCCACTTGAAACCTTTACCCGAAAATACAGCTGCTGAGAACGTCCAAGCGGGCAGCCCTGACGTCTCCAACTTAAAAATTCATAACTTCAAAACCATAGCTCCAAATTACATGAAATTTATCTTGAAATATTCATCTTTCATAGGTCTAAATTGGGGGTAAAATTTACCACAGCAGAATGTGCTATACATTTTCATAAACACTTCATATTAGACAATAATCTTACAACAACACTCTTGCTGATTCCAGCTCGGCCCTCCATTTTCAAAATACTACCACTCATCCATCACATCTCTAACTCACACGAAATTTACCTTAAAACGTCCCTCTTTCTTAAACTTACAATTCAAGATCAACCTCGTAAAATTTGGACTTAAACTAATCCCTCAAAAGGGTGCTCGAAATGAGCTGACATTCCGGACGTGCAAGGCTGCTGGCAGCTTGACGTCCGGGCCTCGAACAACGCATATCTCATTCGATAATTATCGGAATCTTCCAAGGTATGACTTAAATTTTTCCATGTCCTAGGCCTTCAATCTAGG
This sequence comes from Myrica gale, assembly GCA_963930655.1. Lineage (NCBI taxonomy): Eukaryota > Viridiplantae > Streptophyta > Magnoliopsida > Fagales > Myricaceae > Myrica > Myrica gale. The sequence goes on from OZ005618.1 coordinate 12,369,891, forward strand.
ATCCACTCAATATCAAGAGATAACTACAAATGCATCAAAACACACTCTCTATTCCAGCTCTGAAATCTGCTTATGTAAATTCCAGCAACAACAGTAATCTTTTAACGTTCCAACTTCCAACAACCAAAACTCTAATCTCTTCATGACACAACCAACATCCAAGGCTAATTTAGCATCTCATAACAGCAACCATCATCTCACGTTCCTCAACAAAACTATGATTCCATCTTCATCAAGCTATACTATTGCATTTGCCCATTTCTTTTGGTCTTTTTATCAAACACGAAGGGTGTAACATTTGTTCTCTTGAACATCTTTCAGATCTGACCATGTGTCAAACACTTAGGGCTTGGTGGTTATCAACAAGACTCATATACATACAACCTAATACATCAACCAATAGATTAGGCCATACATACTCAAAATAGATCTCAGCCCTCTTTTAGGCTTTTCATCAAACACCTAGGGTGCAACAAGCAATCTCTCTCTCTCTTGAACATATTTTCTTTTTCAGATCTGACCATAACTCTCCATGGTTCCACATACAACCCATACTATTCTTTAAAGCTCACTATTCTTCAAAGCTTACTAGATCTACATTTCTTCAAATAACACATATGAACACAACACATACAAGGAGAAAACCAAACAAACTTCACAACCAACAACCATTAAAGGAAAGAAGAGAAAATGAGAGAAATAAGTGATGGCTTGGTCGGCCAAGAAGGGCTGAAATCCCTCACCTTCTTCTCTCTCTTTCTTTCTCTTCTTCCTTTTCCTTCTTCTTTTCTTCTTCTTCTCCTTCTTCTTTCTTTCTCCTTCTTCTTCTTCTTCTTCTTGTTCAGGTGAGCTAGGGCAAAATGATTTGTGGGAAAGGGGGTTTGCCTTTTACGAAAAGGGCTTGGGGAAAAGACAAGGCTGCCCTCCCTTATTTCCCCCATTTTTACATGAATTCCACCTCACACATTTCACATCCGATAAAATTTCGGAATGTAGATAGATGTGTCGACACCATCACTCAAGGTGTCGACACTTTCAACACTTTTAGTTAGATGTGTCGACACCCTCACTCAAGGTGTCGACACTTCCAACACTTAGTCAAAGTGGGAAAAATGTAAACTCTCGGGTTTTAGTTAGATGTGTCGACACCATCACTCAAGGTGTCGACACTTCCAACACTTAGTCAAAATTCACGGGAGTTCTGGAAAAAGGCGAACTCTCGGGTTTCAGTTGGATGTGTCGACACCATCACTCAAGGTGTCGACACTTCCAACACTTAGTCAAAATTCACTGAGTTCCAGAAAAATGTAAACTTTCGGGTTCTAGTCTAATGTGTCGACACCATCACTCAAGGTGTCGACACTTACAACAAAAAATCACTAATTTAATCATACATACATTTGCAATAATACCTACTTAAGAGGTCATAAGCAATAACTTGACAGACCTAAAATCGGGGTCTCACACCAAATTCGACTAACAAGCAAACTATAGACATGCATGCTACTCTATTCAACATTAAAACCAAATCATCACTTCCTAGCCCAATCCGTGGCTTAAAACCCTTCCTCCATTAATCAACAACATCACAATCATAACTCCAACAATCACAACCTAATCAAATCCAACATTCAACATACTTTCAAAGGAAAATGAGTACAAGAACACAAGCATGCTCGGCCAAAACAACAAGCTTAAACCTTGGAGAAAATCAAACCCTAACTTACCTTGAGGCTGGTCACTAGTGATGACAAGAATACCTAACATTAAGACACACATGATTAGAGTCTTAAAGGAAAGGGAAAAGCTTATGGAGGAAGAATATGGATTAGATTTTCCTTACCCTGATTTCCTCTTAGAATTTCAGCTTCCTTCTATTTGGTTCAAGCTTCTCCTCCTACCCTATCTCTTGGTTTCTCTCTTGTGTGGCTTAAATGGGTTGAGTGAGAGCAAGATGGGTACTAAGCTAAGGTTGAAGGTGAGGTGAGGAGAGAAGCTGCTGAAAATGGCTACAAAGGAAAATAGATGCTATGGAGAAGTGGAGGAGTGCATCGGCCAAGAAGAAAATGGGCTGAGATGTGAGAGGTGAAGAGTGAAGTGAGGGGTGAGATGTGAAATGTGAATGAGATGAAAAGGGGGCTGAATCTAGGCTAACACACGTCCAAGGAAACAAAGGAAACAAGTCTCACTTTTAGCCCATGTGACATGTCAGTGCATTTAAGTGCTTGTCTCTTCTAGCTTTCCAATTCTTTGCCTCCAATCCAACTCTCACGTGATTCCTCTCCCCAATCTCCATAAAGGTTCATCTTGCATCACATCTCCCCTTTAGCCAACCACATCACCTTTTTCAACCTACTTTTCTCTCCCTTCTTGCCTTTCACGTAAACTCTACACACTTCTTATAACTCTCATTTTGCTTTTCTCTCTTCTCATAGACTACTTTATAAGCACCCTAACTTATCTCTATTAAACTACTCTATAAGCACACTAACTTATCACTTAGTTCTCCTAACAAGGCTCAAGGCTACCTAATAGAGATTAGGATTTCATAATAAAGACATGGGGTAATTTACATGCACTAACATAAGATTTCACAACCATAGATTAATATGTAATAAATTTTTCTTAAAGAATTTCAAAAATCAATAAGAATTAAAATACTCCCCAATATTCTTGGCATTAATTTAGTAAATCATTGTGGCATAATAATAGGCCAATGGATAATTAATTCATATAGAAAATCTACCTTAGAGAATTTCGGTCATGATGAATATATCAAATTATACTAACGTGATTTCACAACCATAATGAAAATACTTAAGGGGAGTTTATAATTCAAAATATCATAATCATTTCACAAATCATCCTATATGCTTCTAATACCTCTTAAGGACCTAAAACATGTGTCATGCAGTGTTGTGTCTACATTATCCTTCACATGTCCTAACTGCCAATTGCACACAGAGCCACGCAACCCTTTAAAATATCAAGGTCCCATTTGGTCAGAAGAAAACTAGGCCATAAAAATATGTCTAATTTGTGATAAGAATACCATTAAGAATTGTTTGATGCTACTAGTCTAAGTCGGGGTCTCACATGCCGTCATTCCAGGGAAAAACTGCAAAATCACAGCATGCGTAGACATATTATGCATGTTTCAACACCATCAAAAACTGTTTGTGGCATGTGTCGACACCTATCTGTTAAAATATCAATCTGGTGTTAGTGCATGTGTCGACACCATCAAAATAACAATTTGGTGTCAATACAATGTGTCGTCGACATCTTCCTATGTGTTGTCACCATCAATGCTGGAGAGGTTTTTCAACAACTTGAAAGTGTCGTTTCCACTACAATTTATCTTCAAACACTTACAATGAACAATGTGAACATTTTGGCTTATGCAATGGTATTAATATATATTTAGAACCTTTTATGGAGAGATGACCTCAATCTTTTTTTAAACCACGTTATAATTTGTGGATTGATGAAACGAGTTCTAAAATCCTTCAAAGGAACAAGAATTTGTTTATCCTCAAAATCAAAACGGATTGTTCAAGGAACATCCTTGGGCTAACATAATTGTTGTAATTGCTTCCAAAATCTCGAAGTGAACCTCGGGTCCGTATCTAACACTTTACTCTTCGGCCCTCGATTCAATATAATAATCTCATGGAGGTAACTCCTAGCTAACTTCTCTTAGGTATACTTCACCCTAACAGGCAAAAGTGCCCCAACTTGGTCAATTGGTCAACGATCACCCATATAGCATCATAACCCGCAATAGTTCGGGCCAACCCTACTACAAAATCTGTGACTAGCTATTCCCACTTCCATTAAGGAATCTCTAGAAGCTTTAATGTTCTTGTCGACATCTAGTGCTTTGATTTAACATTTGATAGGTCAAACATTGAGCCACATATTATGCTATCTCTTGCTTCATATTAGGCCACCAAAAGCCTTCCTTAACGTCTCGATAGATCTTTGAGTCTCCTGGGTGAATAATATAGGGCGTGGTGTGAGACTTTGCTGAGATTAATTCCTTGATCCCCTTTGTACTTAGTACACAAATCCTGCCTTGACATCATAATAATCCATCCTTATCCCTAAAGTCGGAGTCTTCCTTTTTTCCAATCCTCTGTCTAATCTCTTCTATCAATTTATCGTTCTTTTAGGCCTCAGGAATCGAGATTTGTCTCTACTTGACATCATAATAATCCATCCTTACCCTTTCCACGTCTTTCGTGATTCCTTTAGGAACTACTTTGCTTGAGACTTGTCTCTACTGAATTCCTACTCCGCATGTCAACCCCCACATTGGCTTTTCTCGAGTGATAGTTAATTGTGCAATGATAATCCTTAATTAGCTCCAACCGTTTTTGTTTCCTCGAGGCTTTTCTGATTTGTTAATATCTCACATTTAACCCTACACAAGTAATGTCTCCATATCTTCAGTGCATAGATTATAGAGAGTTGACTAAGGTGACAATCAAAAATAAATATCCAATACCCCAAATCGATAACCTATATGACCAATTACAATGGGCACAAGCTTTTCTAAGATAAAATTGAGATGAGGATATAACCGATTGAAGGTGAGGGATGGAGATATACCTCAGACGAAGTTTCAGACAAGATATTAACTTTATGCAATTTTTGTGATGCTGTTTGTATTAAATAATGGGCTTAATTAGTTCACTAGTCCCTGGTGTATAATCGAATCTCAAACTGGTCCCTAGGGTTTATTTTGTCCTATACTAGTACTTATAGATGGATTTGTATGATCATAGTTTCCAAGAGTTAAAGGTCGACCTAGTTACTGCACTACTATGAGGATTACCTTCGAAGAATGGAGAGTATGAGAATTACAGTGACGCCTCGTAGCTAGGGCTAGGCGATGTTTTAATGCAAGACATGAAGGTCATAGCCTAAGCGTCTAGGCAGTTGAGGTCTCATGAGATGAATTGCCTCACCCATGACTAAAAGCTAGTTGTAGTACTGTATGCACTAAAATTTTGTAAATGTTATAATTTGAACAAGAAATATTCATAATAATGGAACTCTAATCTCTAAAAGATTTTGAAATACATTACATCATGCGAGACAAAGATTTAAAATCAACATGCTTATTTCAAGTATAGTACACAAATATAATTTTTGGATATTAAGAAAAATGGACCAAACATAAGTACAGAGGTAAAATTTCACCTTGGACATAAATTTTCAATTCTCCCACATTTCATTTTCAATAATTCAAAATAGTGCAACACGTAAGAGTCAAAAATAAAAATTTTAATATTCAAACTTACATGGAAGCAAACCTATGCTGATCAGTGCTACTAGTCTCTAAGTCGGGGTTTCACATGTTTCGTCCTATCTCAGCAGTGCGACTGGTAGAATCATACATGACTAAAGGAAAGCACGTCACTACCAATAATCACTCGATATTTAATAGTGACACATTTTTCCATTAGTGGAATGTGACTACGTTGTTCTGTGTCCGGATAAAAAGAGCTTATTGGGAAAAATAGTTAATCCCAGGGACCTACGTTAAAGGGAAGAATTAAAATTGAGGGACCAAATTTGAAAAAAATTAAAGTACAGGGATTGACTGATTTATTAAGCCTAAAAAGAAACACCTGGAGTTGTGTCTAATCAAAATTCGAGCAATAGGCCAAGAATTGCACCTCGTCGTCATCTAAGCGATATGCCAAGAATTGAAATTAAGTGATTATGCTTCAAGCTATCTATAAATAGGGAAAGATAGACACACAATACATTTAACAAATTGACCCTAGATCGAACACTCATCTGACACTACAAGAAACTTAGTTTTAGGAAACAAAGTTTTGGCTGTTAAACCAATTTTTGTCACCTAAAATGGCCTTTCAATGATAAAACATTAATTTCGTCACCCAAAATAATCCAGAAATGCCAAAACCGTCCTGACAGGTCCTAAAACCGGTCACACGAATTTCTAGTGTGACAAGATACACCTCGTTGCCAATGAGTGACGATAAAAATAGTCAGAAAATACAAACTAGTGTCTGGACCAATAAGCACACAATTCGAACTCTTTGTTGGGTGACAAATTCTACAATACCATCAGGACTCAATTTTTACTGTCACAATTTTTACAATACCATCAGGACTCAATTTCGAACTGTCACAATTTTTACAATACCATCAGGACTCAATTTTTACAACGTCCACATGGACATTACCTAACGAATAATAATCATCAGCAAGAAAATAAATCCGTCCGGATGCATACTAAAAAGGATGGCATGTAAAGATTAGAAGATGCACGAGAAATTTTTTTAAGTTGTAACATTAGACTTAATGATGCATCCGCATGCGTTTATGTTTCATATATGTTAATTTTATCTTCTTTTCTAATTTTGTAGGAAAAAATGGAGGCGTTACTGTCACGCCCCGAACGGCATCCCGCAGGGACCGTGACAGCCGCGAGCTATCCCCCGGATGACTCCAGCGTTCTTACTTATTATTTTTCTTGATTACGGCGGAAACGTACAGGATCGCGAGGGGTTCGAGCTAATTCTTACATAATCAGGGTTCTCATTAAGTTCATACAAAACATATATTTAACACATCAGAACCCAATTAGTGACACTCATGCCACTATCAACAAAATGTGAAACATAATAATAATCTTGGGCTTCTAGGTCAGGTAGTCCTCCTGACTCTCTTCACCTGATATATCTGGAATGACACAATTTTAAAAACGTGAGTCAAAAAGACTCAGTAAGGGAAAAACATAAAACTTGAATCATGCTCTTGACTTATGCCCGCTTAATCATGGAAGAAAGAAAACTTGATAATTGATGCATATGCATGCTCATGAATTATGCATATGCTCTTGCTTAGTGTTTTCGGCCCCAGGCCCTTGAAAACCACTTTCTTTCATACTTGCTTGTAAAACTGGCCCTTGGCCCTTAAAAATTTCTTATTCGTACTTGTGCCCTTGTTGGCCTTATCATAATTATTTCATGTCTTTTACTTGTGGGCTCGCTCCATTTGACCCCTGAAGTCAGGGTTGTGCGTTCCCTTCGGAACCGTCCCCGAATTCCCTTGGAGACCTTAACATCTGGTCGAGCTAGCCCTTGAAGTGGCCCCAGGCCTGATGGCTAGACACGACCCTTGGAGGCACCACACCTTCTCACTGTCCTTCAGTGTGGCTTGCACAGCCTCTTGGATTCACCCATCCTTCTCATAAATGTCCTTCGGTATGGGAGTCCAACTTGATGGTACGGTACCGACCGGTGCCCCTTATCTTAACTTATCGTTTCATAAAACTTCTCATATTCTTTCCATAAAAATCATTGCATAAACTTTCTTCTTGAAAAATTCATGCAATGCACAAGTCATGTCATGCTTGCTTAAAATTCATGCTTGTGCTTGTTCATGAAACGATGCAGTGTGTCATTCCAGTTTTGAAAAAGAATACTTACTGTCCACTTACAGTATCCACTTACCCTTGGTCTCCTTGTTCGTGTATACAGACACGTGGATCGCCTACAAGCGATTCAAATATCCTTTAGACTTTAAGAATATGAAATCATTTCTCTTTTTCTTTGAAATCACCAAAGATATATATATATATATATATATCACTGAAATCCATTTAATTGTAAAAAAATATTAAAAAAATATTTTATTCTTTTTCCTTAACAATTATTCCAAAACTTAGCTAATATTTTTATAAAAATATATTTATTCATGTACATGCCTCGATTAGGGTTAAATAATACTCATAGGTTTAGAATTAAACCTAAGTCTCTTTTTATTACACGTACTACATTAAAACCTTATATCTAACTATTAATAAATTATTCATGATTAAATCTTAATTTAGACTTTAAACCTCAAATAAAACCCGAGTAAAACTTAACTAGGGTTCCAATAATATTTAATAAAGATCATGGCTCTATAATATTATTCCAACTAGCCTAACTCTAATTTTCTTATCCAACACAACAATGAAAATACATAAATCATGAATTGCACTTAGGGTTACCTCTTCTTACAATATTCGGCCACTACCATTTATGCACCAATTAATCACAACTTTTACTCCAAGGGTGATCCCATCCTCCATTCAACAATTTCACAACCTAATATCTATAAATCAAAGCACCAACACCATACACCATACTCATGGCATTCGGCCAACACATGTTTTTTACCCAAATGATTAGTTTTCTTTTATTTCCTTCAATATGCATGCTTCCAATACTTAACATAGTCATCTACTATGCATTAAGGTCATAAATCTTGCACATGTTAAGGCCAATGTCCAGATCTACACATATTCAAAACTATACATGAAAATCCACATAGCTCATTTTCGGCCATACCCCAAAATGTTACCTTTTTCATGCTAAAAATCATATCATGCATATCCTTTGCATTTGTGACCAACTAGCATGCATACACTTAATCTTTTCATCAATTAATTTCATCAACATGAGATCCATTCATTATACACATTCACACCCATGGATCTAAACAAAGAAATCAACTTTCATCAACCCAACACATCAAAGCTTAGATCTAACTTCCTTTAGCATACATTGTTCTTCATTTGCCTTTTTCTTTACATACAACCTTAGATCTAGGGTTTCCATGGTTAGATCTAGCATGAAATCATCCTAGGGTTCTTAGACATTAAGGATCCAACAACATCAAGACATATTATGATCTAAGCTTCAAGATTCATACATAACCTATTCGGTCACTTATGCTATACCCAACAAAATCATTTTAGCCTTACCTTGTTGTTTATCCAAGCTTGAGCACCTAGAAAATAAAGCATCTATGGTTAGTACTTGTGATGCTTAAGGCAAGAACTTCAATGAAACTAATCTTACCTTCACTCTTTACCAACTCTTCCTATCCTTTTCCTCCTTCAAAGATTCGGTCCACCCTCCTTAGAAATGTCCAAGCTTGGTTTAAAGGAAGCTCTATGGTGGTGAAGAGGACATGGTAAGCTTGAAGAAAAATGGTGTCAAATGGCTAGGTTTTCAAGGAAGGATTTTTGTCTACAACAAGAGAGATTTACTTGGCTTTTGGAATGAGATTTGGTAAGCTAGAAGAAAGTGGCTTAGGTGCAAAATGAAATAGCACAAACTTTGAATGTGGAGTGTGGTGTTCGGCTAAGAGAAGCAAAATGGTAAAGGTTGAGAGAACTTGCAACATTCGGCCAAGAGAGGAGAGGTTTGAGAGTGAAATGCTTGAGTGTTTCGGTCAAGAGGAAATGCAAGAGGGTTGTGTGAGATTGAGTCTCCCAAAGCACTTGACATAAAGTTTGAGAGTGAATTGACAAGAGAGAGAGAAATGGAAAAAGGAAAAATGGAAAATGGTGAAGGGGGGGCCTTGGTCGACATTCTCCTAAGCCTCCCTCTCTCTTTCTTTTTCTTTCCTTTCACCTCTCTCTCACATCACTTCCTTGTCTCTTTGCACATTCTCTTTCCTCCATGCATTCCATCGACATACCCTCCTCCTTTCTCACTTTTCTCTTCTCTTTTTACTTCCATGAGTTGTCTCATCATCTTACACTACTTACACATCTCTTACACTTCACATGGCCTTGTTTCATGGCTTTTCAAAATCATCCCCTAGCCTTACACGTAAATGGCTTGCATTTAACTTGGTTTGGTTGCTTTTCAACCAACCTAGTTACTTCCACATTAAATGGCAACCAACTTTCAACTTAGTTCCATTCTCACCTAACTTATCACTTCATAAGCTCTCTTGCTTATCTAATTCATTCCAATAGCTTATCACCTCATAAGCATGTTCTCCTATCATGTGATAATGACCCTAGCATATCTCTACAATAATCACAAGGCCTTATCACTCTAAAAGTTTTCTAACTTATTATGCTTGCTTATCACTATGATAAGCAAGTGTGCTTATCAATTAAATCATCTCTAAACTTATCACATAACTACATAGCTTATCACGTATATTCAAATGGAAATTCTATTAATAATATAGGCCATATGATAATATTGCATGTCACATATAGAAGATGTATAAAATATTCGATCCATGTATTTCACAAAAAAATTCATCATTTAATCTATTATAATTTTCGGCTTATACAAGGAAATAATTAAATCATAATTCAAATTCTATGGTCCATGAATCATATTAAGCAAATGAAAAATATAAATTTGCAAGAGGGAAACTTACTTGAAATTTCGGCTCCTAATATGAATATAATTTATACTTGCATAAAATGGCATTAAAATTATTTAAAGAGATTTTATGGAATAAAATCCCATTTTAATCGAAATACCATAACATAAAGATTAGGCCATACATTGGCCAAAACATAGCCCCATTAAGAAATAAAAGCTATTACATTGGAAAAATAAAAATAATACATAAGGAATTACGTAGGAGAAAATCGGGGTCTCACAGTTACAATTGCAGCTGTTGGCTTTTATTCAAAATCGATATTTTGATGATTTCAATGAATGAATTAAGTTTACAAAATGGACATCTTCAAAGAGCCAAAGACAAGAAGATTGAAGATCAAGAAGATGAAAGGAACTCAAAAGTGGAGATTTAAGACCACATGGTATAATCTTGTAACTCTTAGTTTCACTTTTGACAAGGATTTGAACCACACACTTGCATATCTTTCAAAACGTGCATAAACTGTTTTACCTCTTGTTTGGAAGATCAAATTGTTTTAATAATTTTAAAACACCCGAATTGAACTCCCAAACCTTTTATATACTTATGAGAAGTTAGTATTTAAAATTGAGTGCTTTAAAGTTGTCAAAATCATGGTTTCAAATGAATCAGATCATGTGCTTAACTTGAGGAGGTCGACCGACTGGTGAAGCGGTCGACCAGATAACGATCGCTTGGTGTAGTGGTCGACCGGTCTATGTTTTAAAATAGATCTGTTGAGTTCTGACATGATAACCATTGGGGTAAAGGTAACCTGCAGTGGTCGACCGGTTCATGTAGTGATCGACCAGACTAGTCTGAATTTTGACAGATCAATCCCTAACGGCTAGAAACAACTAGTTTTCTCATGTGGCCTATTTAAAGACCTTCCTATTGTCTCTAAACTAGAGAGATTGACCACATATCATTTCTATAGCTTGAGAAATATCTTAAACCTTCTTATTCTATATTTTTCATTTCATTCATACAAATTATACTTTCCTATTCTTATCATTATGTGAAACAAAGAGATAGAAGTTTTCATTTTCATATCCACTCTTTGAAAGAGTTTATTAATGTATCTTCCTATCCAATAAGGTGATTCCATTAGTGTGAGACCCCGACTTTATTTATCGTTGCTTTTGGACTCTTTGAGTTTTGTACTACTCTAATTATTGAGAAAGGTATGTATGGTTGAATTAATCTAAAACCATGACTAGGTGGGATTTTGCCTTAGCATTTTTATGCACCCTTAATTATAATTGAAATGTTATATTGTTGTCGTTGTAATAGTATTAAATTTGAGTATGTGAGATTGATTAAGCTAATCATTTTATTGTTGGAGTATATCCCTAAGTTTGAAATATTTAGAAGAAATTTAATTAGGGGCTCGATTTTTGAAAAATGTATGATTTCTTGAAATAAAGATGGGAAGGCATGTTAGGGTTAGTTTATGTAGTAGTAAAAAATAAGATAAAATAAACTAAAAAGAAAAATGAGGGGAAAAAGGGGAGACTCACGTGAAGAAGGGTAAGAAAGGGGGGAAGGGCAGTTTTGTCTTTTCCTTCCCCAAGACAAGTTCACGCCTATTTCCCCCCAGCTGCCGCACACTTCATTTCATTTTGCCCTAACACCCTTTTGCCCTAACTCACCCGCACAACCGAAGGAAGAAAGGAGAAAGAAGAGGAAAAGGCCGAAGAAGAAAGAAGAAGGGAGAAGAAGAAGAAGAAGAAGAAGAAGAAGAAGAAGAAGAAAAAGAAGAAGAAAGAGAAAGAGGTGAGGTGGAGTTCGGTTCTTGTTGACCGACCAAACCCCACTACCCCATTTCTCTCATTTTTCTTCTTGCTCGTTTTGATGGTTGTTTGTTGTTTTGATGGTTGTTGTACAATGCTAGGTCTTTTCCTTATCTACATGTTTTCTTTAAGGGTAGTATAGATCTTACATAAAACCATGGGGAGATATGGTTAGATCTGGAAAAAGGTCTTAAGAGAAACCATTTATGCACCCTAGGTGTTTGATAAAAAGACCAAGAGAAGAGGGATAAATGCAATAACTTTAGTTTGAGGATAGAATCATGGTTTTGTTGTAAACTTTGAATTGGAGTTGTAAAAGTAGGAAGAATGTGAGAGAATGGTTGTTGTTATGAGATGTTAAATTAGCCTCGGATGTTGGTTGTGACATGAAGAGATTGGGGTTTTGGTTGTTGGAGGTTTGGAAGGTTGAGAATATCATTGTTGTTGCTGAAATTAACCACTGCAGATTTCAAGGCTCGAACTAGGAGTGTATTCTGATGCAATTTTGCTTATCACTTGATCTTAAGAGGATCCTAGATTGTAGTCCTAGGAAATATGAAGATTTTAAGCCATACCTTGGGTGATTCCGATAAGTATTGGGTGAGTTATACATTGTTCAAGGTCCAAACGTCAAGCTGCCACCAGCCTTGCACGTCCAGAATGTTGCTTATTTCAGATACCTTTTGGGTGATTAGTTTAAGTCCTAATTTTACGAGTCTGGTCTTGAATTTTAATTTTATGAAAGAAGAACATTTTAAGGTGAATTTCGTGTGATTTTGAGGTGTAATGCATAAGTTGTGGTGTTTTGAAAATAGAAGGCCGAGCTGAGGCAGCAGCAGTGTTGCCCTAGGATTTTTCACCCGATATGAAGTGTCGTTGAAAATGCATGGTAATTCCGATGTATGTGATTTTATCTTCAATATTTAACTATGAAAGGAGACTAGTTTAAAAGAAATTTAATGTTATTTGGAGCCATGTCTTTAAAGTTATGAATTTTTAAGTTGGAGACGTTGGGGCTGCCCGCTTGGACGTCTTCAGCAGCTTGTATTTTCGGGTAAATATTTTGAGTTGCAAATGAGCTCCAAATTACTTAGAATTTTGATATGTTATGAAAAATAGAGCAAGGATCAGTTTAGAACCCAATTCTTATGGCTTCGGCTTCCTTAAGAGAATACTTTGCATTGTAAGATCACCATTGGGAAATCAAGAAATATGGACGATTTTGTATGATGTGCTGAATTTAATTGAATGACTATTCTCTACATCTAGTAAACCTATAAATGACATTAGTATGAATCAATTGTAGGCAAGGTGCTGCCATACGCTCAAGTGGACGAAGGTAAGTGGAAACTTACGCTTTTCTAAAAACTGGAATGATACATAGCATGACATTATCAAGCATGAACTCTCATTTTATCAAGCATGACATGACATGAGCATTTGCATGAAAGCATGAAAGGAGTCTTTATGCAAATGGAAGTATGAGAGTTTTTATGACAAGTTAAGCAAGGGGCTCTGGTCGGTATCGTACCACGTTAAGAAGGTACATCCATACTGAAGGACGTTTACGTGAAGGATGGATGTTACCTAGGACGCCCATACTGAAGGACGTTTACGTGAAGGTTGGGTAAGTCCTTGAGGTCTGTGCAACCACACTGAAGGACGTTTACGTGAAGGTGTGTGCCTCCAAAGGTCGTGTCTAGCCATCAGGCCTGGGGTTACATCAAGGGCTAGCTCGACCAAATGACATATTCCCAAGGGAAAGGGGAATGGTTCCGAATGGAACGCACAACCCTGACTTCAGGGGTACATGGAGCCAGATAAGTAGCCCAAATCAAGAAGAAATTCTTTTTAAGTTGTAGTGCATGTTTTTCAGATCAAGTACGGATGTCTCATGCATATGCAAACATTCCATTGACATTCATGCACCTGAATACCCATGCTCATGCAAGACATGCATCTTTATTTCACTTGATCCCTTACTGAGTCATTCGACTCAGAGTTTTAAATTGTATCATTCCAGATAATATTTCAGGTGAGGAAACCTAAGAAGATAACTTTGAACCCTAGGTGAGGGGCTATCGAGGATGTTCTCTCCCTTTTGCTATTTCAGTAAAGGTTTAGATATAATTTTGAAAGAGTCGTCATGAGCCTCCGATGTGTGGTGGTCATAGGCTATTCGGCCTTGTAGGCTGAGAGCTGTTAACCAGTTTATTGTTTTGAGACTCTGGTGTAATTATAGCTACTACTTCACTTTATCGTTTGAGGAGCAGGCTCTAATGTTCCGTATGCGTGTTAATCGATATAGAGTTAATAAAAAAAAATTTCCGCTGCAAGAGGTTAGTAAGTACGTTGGAGCGTTCCTTGTTGGGAATGCTTGCGGCTGTCATTAGCCTCGTCAAACTAACGTCTAGGGCGTGACAATTAGTGAGATTGTTCATTAAAGAAGAAGCTTAGAGAGGGTATATCTCAAGCTTGGTTGGGTTGTGAGTGGTGAGCCCGAAAACCACTTGGATTGTAAGTGTTGAACCCGAGAAAACACTTGTACGATTATCTAGCACCCGAAAGTTAGAGTGTATACTATTTGGATGATAGTGGGAAAACCTCAAGGCTTAGTAAAGAAGCTTGAGGTATGGATGTAGGCGGGTTTGCCGAATTACCTGAAAATCTCGTGTTAGTTTGCTTCTCTAACCCCACTCTTTACATTTACCACTCATTTACTTATTGCATCAATATAATTGTGCCAAAAAAGTTTGGAATCCCAATTGACCCCCCTTGGGTTGCCTTAATCCTTGGATTTACTGTTGGTATCGGAGCTTGGTGCTCATTTGAAGGACTTTCCACACTTAGACCTCCATTTTTTGATGGAAATGATTATGCATATTGGAAAGCTAGGATGAGAAATTATTTCCAATCTATTGATTATAATTTGAGTTATGCATTTTGAATGGCCCTCATGTTCTTACAAAAAAAGTTGGAGAAGTAGAGTTTCCCAAGAACGAAAACGAATATGATGCAAATGACAAAATGAAAATCTCTCTAGATGCAAGAGTCATGAACATATTATATTGTGCTTTAGATGGAAGAGAGTTTAATAGAATTTTATCTTGTTCAAATGCTAGAGATATATGACATGCTCTAGAAATTACTCATGAAGGAACAAGTCAAGCCAAATAGTAAAAAATCAACATACTTGTTCATAGCTACGAGTTATTCAAGATGGAACAAAATGGATCCATTGGTGACATGTATACTAGATTTACCAACATTATAAATGGTTTGAATGTACTTGGTAAGTCTTATACCAACTCAAATTTGGTAAGAAAAATCCTTAGGTCACTTCCAAAGTCATGGGAAGCAAAGGTGACTGCGATTAAAAAGGTTAAAGATCTACCCGAGCTACCTCTAGAAGAGCTTATCAGATCCCTAATGACCCGTGAGATCCAAAGGCTCGAAAATTAAGATGAGAGGAAGAAGATGATGATGATCGCTCTCAAATATTCCATAATCGAAGATGAGGATGAGATGAGGAAGACATAGTCTTGATGACTAGAAAGTTCAAGAACTTTCTCAAAAGAAAAAAAAAAGAGAAGAGAAGCCTCAAATACAAGAAGTCATCTTGGAATGTTAACGATGAAAGTTCTTCCTTTGAAGAAGAAGATGAAGAAATCAATAACATGTGCCTCATGGCATTTGAGGATTATGATGAGGTAAACATTTCTCAAAGGAAAGTGTTATGAAGAGAAAATAACACTTGATTTCTCGGTTAAAAAATGTCTTAATCACCACGTAGAAAATATTAATTTTGACATAAAAAGTATAGGAATCAGAAGGAATATTTCAAAAGAAATATGTTTTTAAGCTTTGAAAAATAACTTTCGGAAGAAATTTTGAAAAGAAACGGATCAAAGTAGAAAAATACTTTGAAAATGAATCGAACTTTGACAATGGTACTTTTCGAAAAGACGAGCTTGTTCTTCGTCAAGAACACAAAGAACACAAAGAACATCAAGAACAATAGGAAGAATAGAACAACACTAGTAACATCAAGAGATGTTTAGAATAAGAAATACAAGAGATTCACAATAATCATCTTGAAAACTTGAATCGAAATCAAGGATAACCAACTAAACTTTACCTAAACATGAGTTCGATCTTCACTAAGCGATTTCCTCATTCTTGCTTCTACTTCACTTCCCTCTTAATCTCAAGGCTGACTCACAAGTTTAGAATGAGATGGTGTAAGTTTAAATGGCGGGCCCCCCTCTATTTATAGGCAAGCTAGGTTTACCACATCGTGACACGTGTCAGGCTAGATTCGATGACTCAAAAGGTTACTTCATCCACACATTGACACCTATTACACCTATGGCCGAAATCCTCCTATAGCCTTGGTGAGTCACCGCCTAGTTCCACCGGTTATCGACACCTTGAGCGACCCAGGTCCTGGCCTTTTGTGTCGTGCTTATTGCGTCGATTTGTCGTGCTTTTAACTTTTGATTTGCCGTGCTTCCTAGGTGTCATCTCTATCCACAAGTCATCTCTATGCACAATTTGATTTTCGAGAAAAAAATGTCCTACTTGCTAAAAAAAATTAAATTGATCCAATACGAGCTCCTCATCATTCTGAGCAATAACCTAGTTGCACGAGAACTTTAAATCTCACTAAATCATGTCCAAATCAAGGTTTCGAACTTAGCATCTTAAGTACTAAATATTCTCTCTTAGTTACTAAATATCCCCTAATCTCACTCCTAGTCACAAACAAGAGAGCATAAACAATATGCGTGTGATGTTTGAAAGCTCGGGGTATGACACACAAACATGCCATCTTTGCAACAAAGATGGGCATCTAGTTTTTTTATTTTGCATTGAAGAAACTTGGGAGCAAGACTATCAAGAAAATATGGGTTCCAAAAGGAACAAAGACTAATACCGAAGGACCCAAGAAAGCCTGGGTACCAAAAATATTTTCGTGACTCTATTGTAGAATTCAAGAAGGATGAAGCAATACAAAGTATTTGGATGAAACTTGTCTATCAAGAAGGCTTATGACACTTGAGAACAAATGCTAAAGGGGAGACCTTTGGTAACTTATAATCCTTTGATAGAACTTA
The DNA here is from genome assembly GCA_963930655.1 of Myrica gale. NCBI lineage: Eukaryota > Viridiplantae > Streptophyta > Magnoliopsida > Fagales > Myricaceae > Myrica > Myrica gale. The sequence continues at coordinate 12,387,007 of OZ005618.1, forward strand.
TTGTTGATTGATGAAATTCTTCTATGATGATTTCTTATGTGTTAATCTTAAAAATTCAAATGTATTCATCTTTGAAATATTTCTTACATTTATCAAAATAGAACATCTCTAAAATGATATTTTTACAAAATCATGATCTTTTTATGAGATTTTGTGAGCCTAAATTTTTGGTTGAGAATGACATTTAAATTCTAATTGGTAGTTAAGAGGTTGGTACAAACCCACTCGATGGGCTACTATCGTAATAGCGATGGACTCTTGAGTCCCCATTAGTCATCCTTTATACCATTTCAATGAGATTGTCATTTAAAAGCCCACACTTTTATTTTGGATGAAATTGAATATTCTTCGAGTTCTATCCATTTATTCGCTTTTTGATTGACAAAGGGGGGATTCTTAATGTCGATATGCGTATATTCCTTTTGATCACGCAATGGATATTGATAGAATGCATTTTTGGGAAAGCTTGATGGATAATACATGCACATATCTTAATTTTTATCAAATTTTAGGTGATGCATCCATCTAAGTTTATATCCTTTGTATTTTTGATGTGACAAAGGGGGAGAAATGTGATGATAATTTTGATGACTATATATTATCATTTTGAATTGGATTATAAACATTGATTGTATTTTTCTTTTATGAATCCAATGGCTACTAATGTTTTGTCTCAAGTTTCATATGATTGTCCTATTGCAAAAGATAGAGGGAGTCATACTAAAACTATCAATTTATTGTCATCATAAAAAAGGGGGAGATTGCTGGTTTTTGTTCACAATCGATATTTTAATGATTTTAATAAATGAATTACGAAGATGGACTCTTGAGTCCCCATTTTTATCAAAGAGCCAAAGACAAGAAGATTGAATATCAAGAAGATGCAATATGCATAAAAGTGAAGATTTAAGACCACAAGGTATAATCTTGTAACTCTTTGTTTCACTTTTGACAATGGTTTGAACAAAACACATGCATATCTTTCAAAACGTGCATAAACCGTTTTACCTCTTGTTTGGAAGATCAAAATGTTTTAATAGTTTCAAAACACCCCAATTGAACTCCAAACCTTTTATATACTTATGGGAAGTTAGTATTTATAATTGAGTGTTTTAAAGTTGTCAAAATCATGGTTTTAAATGAATCGGATCATGTGCTTAAGTTGAGAAGGTCAACCGGCTGGTTAAGCGGTCAACCAGTTAACTACCGCTTGGTGTAGCGGTCGACCGGTCTATGTTTTGAAACACATCTGTTGAATTCTGACATTATGATCGTTGTAGTAGTGGTAACCTGCAGAGGTCGACTGACTCTTTCTGAATTTTGACAGATCAACCCCTAACGGCTAGAAACTGCTGGTTTTCTCATGTGGTCTATATAGAGACCTTCCTCTTGTCTCTAAACTAGAGAGATCGACCAGATATCATTTCTATAGCATGAGAAATATCTTAAACCCTCTTATTTCATATTTCTTATATCATCCAAAGAAATTACACTTTCTTATCCTTGTTATTATGTGAAGCAAATAGATAGATCTTTTCATTTTCATATCCACTAATTGAGAGAGTTTATTGTTGTATCTTCCTATCCAAAAGAGGTGATTTCTTTAGGAGGTTTTTTACTAAAGAATAAGCTTAGAGAGGGTATATCTCAAGGTTGGTTGGGTTGTGAGTTGTGGGCCGGAAAATCACTTGGGTTGTACTCTATTTGGAAGATAGTGGAAAAACTTTAAGGCTTGGTAAAGGAGCTTGAGGGGTGGACGTAGGCGTGTTTGCTGAACCAACTAAAAATCTCGTGTTTGCTTCTCTAACCTTACTCTTTACATTTATCACTTATTTACTTATCGCAACAATATACATGTGCTAAACTAGTATTTTCTTTGCAAACACGATTTGGGAGTTAAACGCGAAAAAGTTTAGAATCTCAAATTCAACGCCCCTCCTGGGTTGCCTTAATCCTTGGACTTACAACAACATGAGTCAGAGGGAAAGTCGTATACCGAAGTGGAGATTTTCACTGAGGTATTAGGGACGAAAGTGGGTTACATGCGAGGTTTAGGTCCTTCCGTAAGATCTGTTGGTTCATCTTCATCAGCATCGTTCTCTGATTTGTCCCAGAGATTGGAGGAGGTCAGATTACGGATTGAGGAGATATGGACTAGATAGATAGAATATGAAGCGCTTCTGATCAAACAGTAAGATACGGAGCAGACGATGCGAGAGTATTTGCAGATGATGGAGGAGCAGCAACGAAGGAAAGATGAAGAGCTTATGCAGACAATGGAGGAGCAGCAACAGAAAAAAAAAAGACGAAGAGCTTCAGAAGATAATGTAGGCGCAGCAGAGGAAACTAGTGGAACAACAAGAACGGTGGATGAAAATAATGGCAGAGCAGATGATGGAGAAGATCACACAGTTCCAATCTCGTACGACACCCAAAAACAAATTTGGGTAGATTTATTTATTTTTAAAGACAATTGCATTTTTGTAGACATTTTATTATATTATGAGCATTGAATATCTTTATATTTATATTATTTGTAAATTATTTTTAAAACTTAATTAAATGAATTCAAATACGTAAAAAAACAGTTCGGACAGTAACAAAAGTTGTCCGAACGGTTATTATGCAATAATAACGTGCACACGCATAACTATTTGTCTGCATGGTTATTTTTGCATTCACATGGTTTTTTAATAACCAACCGTTCAAACGGTAAGAAAACTTGTTCGAACTTGTTCAACGGAACAAGCGTCCGAACTGTTTATGTAAAGGTTCAAACGGTTTTTGAAGTTGACAAATTAATATTTTGTCATAAATGACCAACCATTTGCATGAGCTGTTCAAACGTATGGAGAGTACGTTCGCACAACTCATGCGAACGGATAGAGTGTACTGGGCATGACGATTTTCAATTTTGTCAGTATCTCACAAAACCGTTCGAATGGTATTGTAAATCGTCCGAACGGTTTTGAGCGATAGAACACAAAAATCGTCACCCAAAACGTTGGCTGATGGGATTTAGGTGAGAAACCGAGTGACAACTCGGTTTTGTCACCCAAAATATTAGCTGGCAAAATTAGCACTTTGGGTGACAAATTTTTTGATACCCAAAGTCTTTTTTCTTGTAGTGTGAGGTGTCGGATGATTTTTCAGTACCATCAATTATTTTAATCATGTTTTAGATCTTTATCTACAGAGCAGCATGCTTCATGCCTCTTTTAAGGCATGCCTTAATCTATACTTACAACGTTGAGTTTTTGCTTGGTACAGTTAGATTGTCCTTTTGTTTACCACTTAAAAATCAATTTTTAGAAGTCCAAAAGCTTGGCTAATCCAAAAATCCATTTCACAAACACCTCAGCATCTCTTGATCATAAGCTTAATTTATGCCACCTGATAAAATATGAAATTAATTAATTAATTATTTTAGAAACATCCAAGAAAGTAGGTTATCGTTTACTGTTTAACTAATATAAACAGATGCACCTGGATCTGAATAGCGTGGACATGTAAGGCTTTGACGTATCATTTAAAAGAGTCAAAGACGCGATTGTCTCAGGATCCATCCACTTGTATGGTGGATCCCTATCCTTTGTAGTATAAAAACTGAAGCCCCTCTCCTTCAGAACTCGTCCAAGTTTGAATTGTCAGAACTCAGTTACCGGTGATAAATATCTGTTTCCAATCCCATTTCACAGTACTCTGAAGAAAAATGTCTTCCTGCGGAGGAAACTGCGGATGTGGCTCTAGCTGCAAGTGCGGCAGTGGCTGCAACTGGTATACTTTCTGATTTCCTAAGCTTTCCAATACTTTCGGAACATGTTTTTGTTGAAAAAGAAACTTGGCTGTCTTATATATGCACAGGGAAGTTCTTTATCCCGGACGATTTTGGATATGTTAGTTCTTTTACCAATGGTCCTAATATCTCGAAGTATTATAATTTTACCTCTTTCATTTTCCCTGTTTTCATAGTGATCAAATTCTCTCACAGGTACTTTTTCTGTCTTCTTGTTTCTTGGGCTAAGTAATTTCTTTCCGCTATGTCTTTTGCAGCTCCAGCATGTACCCTGACCTGGGTTTCTCAGAGAAGATCAGCACTAGGACCGTCATTGCTGGAGTTGCACCCGTGAAGATGTACGTGTGTGTTTGTATTTTTTCTGATATATTCGTGCAAACGTAAAGGGAGTTGTTTGGATGAAAAATTCTCACTTATGTCATTTGCAGCTACTCTGAGGTGTCTGAGATGAGCTTTGGAGCAGAGAATGGCTGCAAGTGCGGGTCAAACTGCAACTGCGACTCATGCAGCTGCAAATGAGGCAAGAGCTGCTTGGACAAGGGCTCAAATAAAGCACCAATGGCTGTTTTCGATTATCAATAATATATATTAAGACAAGGGAATGTCTGCTGGGTCCAAATTACAGTGAAATAAGAAAGTCATGCTTAACGAGTCCATTTACTTCATACTATATGGTATTTGAATTCGAGTGTTTCTCTTGTCTTCTTGAGGTGTCTTCCCCCTCTGCCTTTTGAAAAAGTTCTCTTCAGCAAAGTTCCTACCCAAGACATTTACGACTTTCAGTGACATAAATCAGCAAATTCCACGATCGAGTTCAGGCTAGCAAATTCCAAGGTTTTTATAATTAGGTTACTTTAGCCTCTCCTTTGCAATTTGCCCCTAAGAAAAGGATGACAGAGCATGGAGTTTGGGGGGAAAAAGAAATAGATATCCGGATTCCAGATCCGAGAAGCAAACATATTTGGATTGCAAGAAAACATCAAATTATGACTTGAAAACTAAAAAAAAATAAAAGGATAAATACACTTTCACTCCCAAATTATTGGAGTTGGATATATTGTAGCACAAACTACAAATTTTATTATAGAAGTTGGATATATTGCACGATAAAACTACAAGTTTTAATACATTGCACCCTTCAATCACTAGTTTGACACATTGTATCTTCCAACTACCAGTTTTGACATATTGCACATTCGCCAAAATTTTCCGTAAAATTAAAAAATGACAGTACTGCCACTAACCCACTTTTTATATGTTTATATTCGATTGAGAATACTGTTGTCAATTCATTAAGTCATCTAGGACATTTTTGTTATTTCAAGTGCAATTTGACAAAGCTGGTTGCAAATGGTAGTTGAAAGGTATAATTTGTTAAAATTATAGTCTAAAATGTAATAGGTCAAACTCCTAATAGTTAACAAGTGAAAATTTTATTTATTACTTGAAAAAATTAGAACAATAACAATAGCATCATCTGGAAGCGTTCCCATTAACGATTGTATAAAAAGATAGAAAATAACTCTCACCCGATTCAATGTTGTAGAGCAAAATTCCTCCACTAACAGATCAAGCCGCACCAGTTAAATACAAACGCCTCTTGAGTCCAGATCGAGCGTCTGAGGCAGGGATTCAGAGAAAATGCAGTAGAAAACTATCAGAATACAATTTATTTGAAAAACTGTGTGGCTCAGTTTATTTTCTTTAGAATATTTTCATTATAATTAAAATATAACGGACACTTGTAGCGGACACTTGTAGCGGTAGACCGGTACAAATGGAATTTTGACAGACTCGTCTCAATTAATGGCTAGAAATTGCTATTTTTGTCTAGAGGCTTATATATAGACCACTCTTAAGCTTGTAAAATATGGTATAATGATCATTGATCATTTATCAAGCTTGAGTGATATCAAAACCTTCATCTTAGCATTTTCACCTCATTCACACAAACACTCTCACTTTCACTTCCTTGCTGTTGTGTGATATCAAAGGGATATAATTCCATTGTAATATCAACTCTATTGAGGGAGTTTTGTTGTTGTAAAATCACTTCATTGTTAGAAGAGATGGATTCTCTTGTGACCTTTCTATGAGGTGTGTTCATCGAAAGAAGGAGGTTTGTGAGGGTGTTCACAAAACTCAATCTTGAGACTTGGAGAGGTGCATCTCAAAGCTCAAGTGTAAGAAACCGTTCACTTTGTCCAAGAGAACTAGTGGAGAAACCTCAAGGCTTGATAAGGAACTTGAGGGGTGGATGTAGGCGGATTTTCCAAACCACCTAAAATTCGCGTATTTGCTCCTCTAACTCTCTCTTTACTTTTAGCACTCTTGTATTAATTATTGCATATTGATTGTGCTAGAATTGTTGTTACGTTGCAAACAGAATTTTGGAGTTAAATCGAAAAAGCTTTTAAAACCCAATTCACCCCCATCTTTGTTTGTCTTAATCCTAGAACTTCAATTGGTATCAGAGAACGATGCTCATTTTTACAAGATTTAAAAATTTTGAGTTAGAATGACAAATCAAAACTCTCATATTGAAGGTCTCTCTATTGCTAGACCACCCACGTTCAATGGAACCGATTTTTCCTATTGGAAGACGAGAATGAAAATATATTTTCAATCCATTGATTTCGATTTATGGATTTGTAATATTAAATGGTGCTCATTTGCCTACTAAAAAAATTGGTGAAGTTACTTCTCTCTATGGCATGTTCTTGAAATTATGCATGAATGAACAAATCAAGTTAAGGAATCCAAAATTAGTATGCTTGTCCATAGCTATGAATTGTTCAAAATAAAATACGATGAGGCTATTGGAGATATGTTTACTCGATTCATAATAATAAAAAACTCCTTGTCTCTTGGAAAGAAGTATCCTAACTCCGATTTGGTGAGAAAAATTATCAGGTCATTACCCAAGTCATGTGAAGCAAAAGTGACCGCAATTGAAGAAGCCAAGGATCTAAGCAAGCTACCCTTGGAAAAACTCCTCAGATCCCTCATGACCATTAGATCACTATGGGGGAGAGAGACAAAGAACACAAGCAGAGGAAAAGCATTGCTCTCAAGTCCTCCATTATTGATGACTAAGAAAGCGAGGATGATGATATTGCCTTCATTACTAGCAAGTTAAAAAGTTTCCTAAAAAGAAAACATCAAGGAAGAGGGACTTCAAAGAAGGAAGGAGGGACTTCAAGGAGATCAATAAAGATGATCCTAAAGAAGGGAGAAAGAATCAAATCTATGCTTCGGATGCAAGATGCCCTGCCACATAAAGATGGAATGCCCTCTCCTCAAGAACAAGAAACAATTCAAAAAGAGAGCAATGAAGGTCACTTAATATGACTCGAACTCCAGTTCAATCGAGAATGAAGAAGAAGAAGAAGTATCCAATATGTGCTTCATGGCCATTGACAATGATGAGGTACACTTCATGGACGAAGAGTCGAAACCTTCTACATTGTGCTAGAAAATGCTTTTGAAAACCTTTATGATCAATTTCAAAAATATACCTCCCTGAAAAATAAATTCATATTTATTTCAAATGAATTTGAGGCTCTCGAAATGCGCAAAATGATTTTAGAACTAAGCATGATGTACACAAGAAAAAAGACATCTTGAATGAAAAGTTGTCCGTCAAATAAAAATACTTGAAAAAATCTTTGGACCTAATCTTAGGTTGCCAAGGATGTGTTTATGACAAATCTAGTTTAGGTTACAAGCCTTTAATAAACCAAAAGTATTTCAAGAACTATTTTGTAAAAGCAAAAACATTTAGTTCACTAAGACACAATTGTCATTTCTGCAACAAACATCGTCATCTGATCTTTACTTGTCCCTTGAAGAAGCTTGGAAACAAGACTCTCAAGAAAACATGAGTTCTAAAGAGAAGCGTTGCTAACCCGAATGGACCCAAGAAAGTTTGTGTACCAAAAGCTTCATCTAGACTCTATGTTCTAGAGAGCAAGCAAAAGAGTGGGGAAATTGTACTTGGACAGTGTCTGTTCAAGACACATGACAGGTGATCCCACAAAATTTTCGAGCTTGTCCAAAAGAAAAGGTGTAAATGTTACCTTTGGCGACAACTCCAAAGGAAAAATTGTCGTAATTGGTAAAATTGGTGGTAATTCCTTGTCTCTTGTAACGAATGTCTTATTAATTGATAATCTTAAGCATTAGTCAATTTTGTGACAAAGGCTACAAAGTTAATTTTGAAGCATCAGAATGTTTGATAGAACATGCTTTGGATGGTAAACTGCTTTTATTAGTCAAAGGTATGAAAACATCTATACCATCGATATTGATGCTTGCAATTGCCATTAATGTTGCTTTGTTGTTAACACAATGATAATTGGCTATGACACAGAAGACTAGGTCATGCTAGTATGGATGTAATTTTAAACTATGTAAGCATGAATGAGTAAGAGTCTTCCTAAATTGAAATTTGAAAAAGACCATATTTGTGAAGCACGTCAAATGGGTAAGCAAGTGAAAGCATCTTTTAAATCTAAAAACATTATTCCCACATCAAGGCCTCAACAGTTATTATATTTAGACTTGTTCGATCTGTCTAGAACAAGTAGCCTTGTTGGAAAATCATATACTGTTGCTGTTGTTGATGATTTCTCTAGTTTACTTGGGTGTTATTTTTTGCTTCTAAAAGTGATATTATAAATGAATTTTCTAAATTCTCAAAAAGAGTTCAAAATGAAAAAGGATTCACCATTGCTATCATTCGTAGTGACCATGGTGGTGAATTCGTAAATCATAGATTTGAGTCTTTTTGTGAATAAATGGTTATGCTCATAATTTCTCAACTCTTGGAACTAAAAAAATGGGCTAGTTGAAATGAAAAATAGGAATATACATTAAATGACAAGAATCTTACTAAATGAAAATGATTTACCTACTATTTTTGGGTTGAGGCCGTAAATACTTCTTGCCATGTGTTGAAAAGGGTATTTATGGGACCTATCTTGAAAAAGATTCCATATGAGTTCTGAAAAAATAGAAAATCCAACAAAGTGTATTTTAAAGTTTTTAGGTGTAAATGTTACATTTTAAACACCAAAGATAAATTTTGAAAATTTGACTCAAAAAACAGATGTTGGAATTTTTCTCGGGTATTCTAACTCAAGTAAAGCTTATAGAGTTTTTAACAAGAGAACTCTCATTGTTGAAGAATCTATTCACATAACCTTTGATGATACTAATGCTTTTATTGAAAAGACATTAGTGCAAAAAATGAAGAGATTGAGGGGGAAAATGACATCTGACGATCAATGATTCTCTCACTCAAAGAGACGAAGAGCCATTACAACAATAAAAATTCACACCACAAGATGAAGATAATGCAAGCGAACTCCCAAGAGAGTAGATGTATACTTCTAGTCACCCTAGAGAACTCATTCTAGGAGACCTCTCACATGGACCTAAGACTAAGACATCCCTTAGAAATATATGTAATCATCTTGCATTTTTTATCGCAAATTGAGCCCGAAAGCTTTCTTGAAGGAAAATCCGATGAAAGTTGGATCTTGGCAATGCAAGAGGAGCTCAATCAATTCGAGAGAAATCAAGTTTAAGAACTTATTCCTAGACCTAAGGACCAATAAATAATTGGAACCAAATGGGTCTTTAGGAACAAGGTTGATGAGCACGACACTATAGTTAGAAACAAAACTAGGCTAGTTGCAAAAGGGTATAATCAAGAAGGAATTGACTATGAAGAAACCTTTGCACCCGTACCTAGACTTGAAACTATAAGAATGCTCTTGGCCTTTGCATGCTATAAGGATTTCACTTTATATCATATAGATGTAAAAAATGTTTTTTAAATGGTTATATTATGGAAGAAGTCTATGTACGGCAACCACAAGGTTTTGAAAATGATAAATTTTCTAACCATGTTTTTAAACTCAAAAAGGATTTATATGGTTTAAAGTAAGCTCCTAGAGCATGGTATGATAGAATTTAAAATTTTCTCATTAAAAATTGTTTCTCTATGGGTAAAATAGACACTACACTCTTCACAAAAACAAAAAACAAAGATTTATTAATTTTCCAAATTTATGTTGATGATATAATTTTTGGGTCAACTAATGAATTACTTTATGATGAATTCTCTACGTGCATGAGAAATGAGTTCGAAATGAGTATGATGGGGGAATTAAATTTCTTCCTTGGACTCCACACAAGCAAGGTAAGAATGAAATCTCCGTAATTCAACTCAAGTACGCGAAAGACTTATTAAAAAGATTTGAGATGGAAAATGGTAAGTTCGTCGAGACTCCGATGAGTACAACCTTAAAGCTTGATGCAAATGAACACAGAGGTAAAGTGGACAACATCAAATATTGAGGTATAATCGGTTCTCTACTTTACATAACTGCTAGTAGACCTAATATCATGTGTAGTGTTTGTCTATGTGTTCATTTTCAATCTTGCCCAAAGGAATTGCATCTTAGTGCAGTTAAGCAAATTTTTCCCTTTTTTCTTGGAACCATCAATTTGGGTCGTTGGTATCCAAAAGGAACTCACCTAGACTTGATTAGTAATTCTAATGCCGACTTTGCAGGGTGTAAAGTCGATATAAAGAATACAAGTGATATTTGCCATTTACTAGGGTCATCCCTTGTCTCTTGGAGTAGTAAAAAACAAAATTTGGTTGCCTTATCAAGAATCGAAGCCAAATACATTGCCGTCAGTAGTTGTTGTGCTCAATTGTTGTGGTTAAAGCGAACACTTCAAGATTTTGGACTAAAATTTAATAGTATACCTATCAAGTTTGATAACACAAGTGCCATAAATTTGTCCAAAAATCCGATCCAACACTCTACAAAAAAACATATTGAAGTGAGTCATCACTTTTTGAGAGATCACATTCAAAAAGAGAACATCTCACTAGAATTTGTTAATACTTAGCATCAACTAGCTGACATCTTCACAAAACCAATGCCTAATGATGGATTTTGTGAACTTAGAAGAAATATTGGTTTTTTGGATATAAGTACTCTTTAAATGTGCCTATGATTAATTTTCTTTGATTCGTGTCTTTTATGATGTTTTGATGTTTAAACATGTTTTAAACTGTCTTTTGCATATCCTCCCTGATCATATTTCTGAAAATGGCATCATTTCATTGTATTTCGGGCTTAAACCATGGGCTTTCTAATGCTCCTAGCACATTCATGCGGCTTATGAATCACGTCTTTAAATCTTTTATTGGGCATTTTAAATTTTCTTCTTTGATGATATTTTGGCGTACAACAAGCATAAGGGCAACACTTGGAAAATCTTCGTGAAGTCTTTACAAATCTACGACAGCAAAAGTTGTTTGCATTTGTGGAATTGTCATTACTTTACGGAAAGCCTTATCTTTTTAGTCTATGTGGATTCTAATGAATGGTTAAAGGTTGATCTTAGCGAGATTGAAGCAATCATGAAATGTCCTATACTAAGGTTGATCCATGATATTCGAAGTTTTCGTGGTCTTGCATATTCTTATCAAAGCTTCATCAAAGGATTATGTACTATCATTGCACTCATCACCAAATGCTTAAAGGGAGGAATTTTCAAGTGGACAAGTGAGGTCCAGAAGAGCTTTAATGTTATCAAGAGGAAGATGATAGAAGCTCCAATACTTTTCTTGCCAAATTTTTGACATTGTGTTTAAATTTCATTGCGACAATTCTAATGTGGGCCTTGGTGTGGTACTTAGCCAAGAAGGAAAGCCTATCGCTTTCCTTAGTGAAAAGTTGTCGCGTAAGAAACACTCGACTTATGACAAAGCATTTTACACTATTGTTTGAGACTTATATTATTGGAGTCATTATCTCCTTTGTAAGGAGTTCATGTTGTTCTCTGATCATGAAGCCTTGAAGTACTTAAACAACCAACAAAATCTAAATTCTCGACATGCCAAATAGAGTGAGTTTTTACAATCATTTTACCTTTATTCTCAAGCATAAAAAATATGTTTAAAATCAAGTGGCTGATGTTTTGAGTTGTCAACAGTCCTTGCTTTCTACTATACAAGTTAATAGAGAAAAATAGAATTTTTGTCCACCAACTATGGGGGTATTGGTACTTTGCATAAAATGTGTCACATGCACGCATTTCCATCTAAAATGACGGAAATCTTGACGTCGGGGTGCAATATGTAAGTAGGTGGTAGTTGGGAGGACGAAATGTCACCATATTATTAATATGAGGTACAAAGTGTCGATGCCCCCAATAGTCGGTGGGTGAAAAATATATTTTTCTCAAGTTAATATTTTGGAGTTTGAAATGGTGAAAGAGCTACAAGGAGGATCCCTATTTTACCAAGGCATGGAAAGAATGTTCTAAGGGTCCTTATCACTCTCTTTTTACATGATGGTTATCTTTTCAAAGGCAATCAATAATGTTTTTCACAATGCTCCTTTAGAGATCTCATCATCATTAAAGGTCATGATGGTGGACTTGCTGGTCACTTTTGTAGAGATAGGACTATTTTTCTAATCAAAGAAAATTCTATTGGCCAAAAATGGAGCGAGATGTTATGATTTCATGGAGCGTTGTAAAGTTTGTCACATTGCAAAGAGTCATGGCCATAATACCGGATTCTACACTCTACTTCAAATTCCTATGTTACCTTGGGAAGATGTTAATATGGATTTTCTTGGGGGTTTTCCAACTACTCAAAGTAATAAAGATTAAGTTAAAGTGGTTGTTGATTGCTATTCAAAGATGACGCATTTTTTTTCTTGTAGTAAAACTCTTGATGCATCTCATGTGGTGGATGTCTATTTTCTTAAAATTGTTAAGCTTCATGGAATTTCAAAGACTATCACTTCCGATCAAGATTCGAAGTTCATGAATCATTTTTGGTGTACTCTTTGGAGGAAGCTTGGAACTTGAAAGTCTAAATAACAATCCAAGGGGAGTGAATTGGGTTTTAATAAAAATTAGGGGTAAAGTCATAGTTAGCACCATAAGTTTGGGCAAAAATCAAATCAGTACCCCTAACTTTCAATTCGGCGATTTGATACCCATATCTTTCAAAACTCATTAATGTTAGCTCCCCCGTCTAAATTCACTGTTAAATCCGACGGAAATCATGAAAAATGACCAAAATGCCCCTCCAAGCTAAAATTATTATTTTTTAAAAAATTAAGATTTTTAAAATAAAACTATTGAAACTTTATTTCAATAATATATTTATTTTTAATTTATTTCTTAATTTTTTATTTATTTTTTACTTTTTAAAATTTAGTCTTGGAGGGGCATTTCGGTCATTTTAGATGATTTTCGGTCGGATTTAACGGTGAATTTAGACGGGGCTAACATTGATGAGTTTGAAAGATATGAGTCTCAAATTGCCGAATTGAAAGTTAGAGGTACTGATTTGATTTTTGTCCAAACTTATGGGTCTAAATATGACTTTACCTCTAAACCTTAAAACTTTTTCAATATAATTTAAGCAATATATCTGTAAGGCATAAGACACCATAAGGAGAGATATGAAATAAGTAAAACAGAGAGATAGAGTTAGAGAAATGACACCGTGATTTTAGGTGCTTCGGCCAACACTTGCATACGTCCACCCCAAAGGCTATTGACTTCCTTGGGCTTCCTTCACTATCCTTCAAATAGTAAATAGACCTTAGCTTCCGGGGTGCTAAGGAACCTTTACAAAGCGTTTTGCGAGCTCACGCTTCAACTAACTTCACAAATCCCAAAACCCAAGGGATTTCTTCTACTCTCACAAGTAGGACGAAATTTTTGCCCAATACTAAGTGGTTTACAAAAGGTGGGTACAAAGCAATCACATAGAATGAGACTTTAAGCCGAATGGGCAAGTGAAGCATAAAACGTGTGAAATGACTCTCTAAGCCGAATAAACAAGTGTAAAGCACAAAAGTGCGCAAGAAGATAAGTTTCTCAGTAGAAAGCTAAAGTTTGGCAGGGGAATCACAAGCTTTCTTGGAAGGTGTGGTCTTCTCTCCTCTTCAAAGTGCTTTCTCTCTCTAAAAGATAGGTCGTAGAATAATTGCAAGTGTAATCGCACGATTGTTGTCTTTATCTCTCTATCTCTTTCAATTTATATCCACTTTAACTTCAACGGTTTTCAAGGGCATCAAGAATACCGTTGGAAGGATACCCAAGTAATTTTAGAGCATTTGGAATGATATGGCATCATTCCGGATTTTCTTCAAATTTATGGCATGTGTCAACGCATGGTTAGCATGTGTTGACACTTTAAAAATTGGTCTGGAAATTTGCTCTTGGGAGACAGTGCAATGTATCGACACTAGTCTTCAATGGGTCGACACCATGAAACTTGGTCTGAAAATGTTGTCTTTGGTGTCAGTGCAATGTGTCGACACTATTCTTCAATGTGTCGGCACCATGAATTCAGCATTCTGGAGTAAGTGCAATGTGTCGACACTACTCTTGAGTGTGTCGACACTTATAAATGCTGGAGAGATAAATCAGCATGTTGAAAGTGTTCAATCCATTCCAACACTTCTTTAACACACCTACAATATAAAAATTTGATCTTATGAACTTATGTAATGATGTTCAAGTTCACTTATAAATATTTTAGGGAGATAACCTGAATCCTTTGAAATTCATTTTAGAAATTGTGGGTTGTCAATGTAAAATCTAAAAGCCTTCAAAACTTAGAATTTTTGTTATCATCAATATCAATTATGGATTGTTTACAAAACAACCTTGGGCTAACAATCTCTCTCTTTTTTATGATGAAAAAACCATTTTAAAAACGAAAATTTGCTAACAAATAGAAAAGCTCCCCCCGAGAACAAGTAAGAGATTTTCATGATATTTGTTGCAAAAATGACTTTAAGATTTTACAAAAAATTAGCAATAGTTTCCTTTGTAAATAGAAATTTCCTAAAATTTTTAAACAGGAAGGGCACTTCTATCAACTTTCTCCAAACTCCTCAAACCTCAAATTTCAAACTAGAATCCAAGACTTCATATAATGAGATATAAGATAGGAATACTACCTTTGAAGCAAGTCTAAAATATTTACAATTAATTGCAAAGAGATAAGCACTTCTCAATTCCCTTATAATCATCATCAGATAACCAACATAAATGAGCAATTAATTATATAATGCTATAAAGACATGTAAATATCAAAGATAATCATAGATAATGACATGTCAAATGTTCAACCAATATAATAATTACAAAGCATAAAGAGGATAAATTAAGATAAGTACAAAATGGAATGTTCTCTATAAGAGTTAGGAGGTCCACATAAAACTAATAACTTCTCCCCCTTTGGCATCATCAAAAATAGGATAAGGAGAAGGGACAACTGCCTATTTAGGTGGAGGTTGTGAAGTAGAGGTGGAAGGTTGTGATCTCTTGATAGGAGGAGGAGGATATTCAATTTCAAACTTCTTAAGTCATTCCATCCATGTAACGCCCCGGGCCCAAACTCCATACGGAAATATTTCCGTATAAAATAAGGTTTTTTCGCCATGGATAATCATTTATCTAGGCCCCAATATTTCAAAACTAATTTTTTCAACCTCAACAAAATATTCATAAACCCTAAAAAGCCCAAAAATATCAATCCGAGCCCTAAAATTTACATTAGCATATCCGATATTTCCAACACCGATGAAGATTTCCCAAAAAGATTCTCCAACATTAATCTCTAAAAGCACTCCTGCAAAACACGTCTTCAAAACACAAATCTATCTGAAGCTCCTCGAATATCTCTATTTCTGTCAACTCTGAAAAAATATGAGAATAAGGGGTGAGCTACGACTAGCTCAATAAGTAGTAAGTCAATGGGGGTTGGGGAAAAGACAATTTTATCACACTAACAGAAATACAAAATAAAACACCGTGAGTCATACCAAATCCAAAAATACAAGTTTGTAAAAAAAATATCCAAGGTCGCGCAATATAGGGAAATCACCAATGGTCACACAGACCTCCAGGCCATAAAGACCTCCAAATATTAGGCCACACAGACCTCTAGGCCAGAAAGACCTCCAAATATCAGGCCACAAAGACCTCCAAATACCACGAGGGGTATCAAATTGGCCGCACAGACCACAGAGATATATCACCAGCGCAAGGACAATTTTTACAGTATGCTCAAGTTATAAATATTTCAATTGAGTTTCAATAAAATCTCAACAATCTCTTTTTACCCAAAATTTGTTCAGCTCCCCAAATAATACATCAAAACCATATAAAATACGGTGCAAGTTCAAAATCTCATTGAAGAACCACTTACCTTGAAGCTTCTCCAATAATTGCCGAACAATCTCTCGAAAACTAGTAACAACTCCTCAATCTAAATTTTGGTCTCCAGTATACATTCTCTGCGACTATTTATTAATCTCGATCTCTGCAACTTTTAAAACTCAAACATATCTCTATCCATCACTTTTAAATTCAAACATAAGTTCTTTATCAATATATTTCAAATTCAAATATAATAATCATCTTTATCCATATCTTAACCTTTAAATTCAAACCTATGATCAAATCTCTATTTAAACATCTAAATTCAAATATAGATCACATCTCCATATCAACACCTTTAAATTTAAAAATACAATTCAAACTCTATCCAAAATCAAACATAGGATTAAGCCCTATCTCTTTGTTTAAAATTCAAATTACTCACTTACACCTTTTTCGGGACGGGGTATTACAATCCAAGTTGTTGAGAACCAATTGATATTCTTAGTTTTCAGGATTAAGGCAACTCAAGAGGGGGTGAATAGGTTTTCTAAACCTTTCGTTATTGACACTCAAATATGTGTTTCAAGTAAAGCCTATTTTAGCACAAGTATATAATATGCAATAACTGTAAATAAGTGCTAAAGTAAGGAGAAGGATAAGAGAAGCAAACACTCAGTTTTTAGGTGGTTCGGAAAACCCGCCTACATCCACCCCTCAAGCGCCTTCACCGAGCCTTAAGGTTTTCCACTATTCTCCAATAGCTTTACACACTAGCTTCCGGGTGCTAGAGAACCGTACAAGTGTTTTCTCCCGGGCTCAACACTTAAACCCAACCAAGTGGTTTTTCTGGCTCACCACTCACAACCTCACCAAGCTTGAGATATACACTCTCAAAGCTTCTTCTTTAGTGAACAACCTCACTAAAGGAAACACCTATTTTGGATAATGAGATACAAGGATAAACTCTCTCAAAGAGTGGATAAGAAGATTGAAAGCTCTAACTCTTTTGATTCACACAATGACAAGGATGTGAAAGTGTAATTTGTGTGAATGATATGAGAAATATGAAATAGGAAGGTTTGAAATATTTTTCAAGCTATACAAATGATATGTGGTTGTTGGTTATACATTTTAGACGAAATGAAGGTGTATTTATAGGCCATATATGAAAACTAACCGTTTATAGCCGTTGAGAGTTTTTGCTAAAATGAGCCGGTCGACCGCTACATGAACCGGTTGACCGCTTTAAGTTACCGTTACCCAACGGTCATATTGACAGAAGTTTCAACGGCTCTTTTGTCAAAACCAACCAGTCGACCGCTTCATGAGGCGGTCGAAGTACCGGCCGACCGCTTGAACAGCCGGTCGACCTCCTCAACTTAACCATGATCTGGTTTTTTTAAAAACAAGGTTTTTAACCACTTTTAAACACCCAATTTTGAAGACATATTTCTCATAAGTATATGAAGGTTTGGAGGTTTGATTGGGATGTTTTGAAACCTATACAAACATTTTAATCTTTCAAACGAAACTTAAAAAAATTTATGCATGTTTTGAAAGATATGCAAGTGCGTGATTCAAATTCTTGTCAAAAGTGAATTAAAGAGTTACAAGGATTATACCCTAAGGTCTTGAATCTTCACTTTGAGCTCCTTGCATCTTCTTGTTCATCTTTCTTCAAGTCTTTGGCTCTTTTTTCAAGTCGTCTTTGTCTTTGAAGATGTCCACTTTATAAACTTGATCCATTTATTGAAATCATCAAAATCTCGATTGTGCACAAAAGCCAACACCAATACGTCCATTTCATGAATGCTATTGTTGACTTGATGCTTGAGATTCCTTAAGTCCTTATCAAG
This sequence comes from Myrica gale, assembly GCA_963930655.1. NCBI lineage: Eukaryota > Viridiplantae > Streptophyta > Magnoliopsida > Fagales > Myricaceae > Myrica > Myrica gale. The sequence continues at coordinate 12,404,887 of OZ005618.1, forward strand.
AATTCCAAAATGCTCTGTATGAGCATCAAATAGCTTCTTAATGTCTTCAAATCCCATCTTCATACTGATGGCCACCTCCTCCACATTTTTTCCCAATCTCCTCTGTTCTTCCTTGATCTCAGTCATGGAAAATTCAAGTAAATTCAAGCGAGACTGAGGAGAACTAGTGGCAAGCATTCGAGAGGATGAACCAATATGCAATGAGGGAAAAGAGATAGGAGTCTTTTCACCTACAGGGGTCCTAGTTCCAGTGGGAGTTCTTTCAATGTCAGTTTCTTCATCATCTTCAGTCTTCTTCAGACCGTGCACCTTGTTCACTATCTTTTTGAGGTGCATAAAACCCATCAGTCGAAGGGTTTTCTTGTTATACTCCTTAGACTCTTTGGGCTTTTCTCACACTTCCTCTGTCATATCAACTTTAAGGCATGAAACATGTGCGTGAAAAAACATCCCATACGGAAGCCCTTGCTTATTTTTCTCAGTGGCAGCCGTCATATGGTTGAGATTAGATGACCTAAGTTTATGTGGGCATCAGTAATTGAGCAACACATCACAAACATCTCCAAGAATGTAATGTATTCAAATTTTCTAGTCCTTGGCAATATGATATTACAGACCATATGATACAATAATCTTCTATGAATTATCAACTCACTTGCGACAAGTCTAATTACCTCATTTAGGGTTGGATTATCCAACACAACCCTAAGAATATCAAGTGGCTCTACCTCAGACATTCTCATCCAACCATAAGCATCATCAAAGAATTTCTTTCCACTATTAGGCCAGAGACCAAGGAATTTAGAGAAGTAACTGACAAGTCTAATTGTTTTCCATTCACATAACTGGTCGCATCCTTAGACTTAGAATATTGAAAATCTTGCATAAACCTACTTCACCAGGTAAACATAGCAATCAACTTTCAGATTCACAAGCATACTGATATTCCTAGGATTAAGGCAACCCAAGAGGGGGGTGGATTGGGTTTCAATACTTTTTCGAAACTCACCCTAAAGAATGTGTTTGGTAGCTACACGTATCACAAATGAAATTGATTGCAATAAATAATTAAACACAAGAGTATGTATTGCAATTTAAATATGTAAATAAAAACTTTAAAACAATAAACTGTAGCACAAATTAAGGAGATAAGGGAAGAGAAGCAAACACAATATTTTAGGTGGTTCGGCAAGCCCGCCCACTATTCTCCCTTCAACCAAAGGAAAGGTTTACTTACACTTGAGCTTGAGAAAACCCTCTTCAAGCCTCAAGAATGAGTTTTAGAATAAACCTCTACAAACTCCTTCTTTTGATGAACATCCCTCACCAAAAGGAAACAAGAGAATCACTCTCTTAGTAATGTATATTATGATACCCCGAATCCCACATGGAGTGGAAGAGGAGAATGAATGAGTGATTGGTTCTATAAGGGCCAAGTCGCACATTGGGACCTTACTAGGTTGAACTGGGTTTTATAATGATCCAAGAGGCTTCAAGAGCAACATTGACTAGTCCTTTTGAAGTCGAAGCACAGATATGGCTAGAGCTTGTCCTTGGGTCATTACAAATATTGTAATACCCGTCCCGAAAAAGGTGTAAGTGAGTAATTTGAATTTTAAACGAAGAGATAGGGCTTAATCCTATGTTTGATTTTTGGATAGAGGCTGAATCGTATTTTTGATTTAAAGGTGCTGATTTGCAAATGTGATCTATATTTTAATTTAGATGTTTAAATAGAGATTTGATCATAGGTTAGAATTTAAAGGTTAAGATATGGATAAAGATGATTATTATATTTGAATTTAAAAGTGATGGATAGAGATATGTTTGAGTTTTAAAAGTTGCAGAGATCGAGGTTAATAAATAGTCGCAGAGAATGTATACTGGAGACCAAAATTTGGATTGAGGTGGTGCTACTAAGTTCCAAGAGATTGTTCGGCAATTATTGGATAAGCTTTAAGGATTGGTTAAGTATTCGAGGTAAGTGGTTCTTCAATGGAATTTTGAACGTGTACCGTATTTTCATATGGTTTTAATGTATTATTTGGGGAACTGAACAAATTTTGGGTAAAATGAGATTGTCGAGATTTTGTAAAACTCAATTGAAATATTTATAAATTATTTTGGTGAGCATACTGTGAAAATTATCCTTGCGCTGGTGATATATCTCTATGGTCTTTGTGGTCAATTTATCTTTGTGGTCTCTGTGTCCAATTTGATACCACTCGTGGTATTTGGAGGTCTTTGTGGCCTGGAGGTCTGTGTAACCATTGGTGATTTCCCTATATTGCGTGGCCTTGGATATTTTTGTTACAAACTTGTATTTTGGATTCGGTATGGCTCACAATATTTTTTTATTCTGGATTTTGGTTATTGTGATAAAATTCTTTTTTTCGTAACCCCCATTGATTTACTACTTACTGAGCTAGTCGCAGCTCACCCCTTATTCTCATATTTTTCAGAGTTGGCAGAATTAGAGAAGTTCGAGGAGATTCAGATAGATTTGTGTTTCGAAGACGTGTTTTGCAAGAGTACTTTTGGAGATTAATGTTGGGGAATTCGATATTTTATTATTTTAGGAGATCTCGATCAATATTGGAAATATCAGATATGCTAATATAAATTTTACGGCTCAGATTGATATTTTTGGTTCTTTTATGGTTTATGAATATTTTGTTGAGGTTGTACAAAATTAGTTTCGAAATATTGGGGTCTAGATAAATAATTATCCATGGTGAAAAAACCTTATTTTATACGGAAATCTATCCGTACGGAGTTTGGGCCCGGGACGTTACATATATGGTTGAACGAAATCCCTCTAAACCTCCCTTGATGGAGTAGATATTACAATGAAGGATTTCTTTCTCTTAGGATTCACACAGTAACAAGGATGTGAAAGTGATGATTATGTGTGAATGATGTTTGAAGAAGAATTCAAAGTTTTTTTTATCACTCTTGGCCTTAGTAAAATGATTTTGGTCGTTCAGCTCGTTTTAAAAGGCGTGGGAATGACTTTATATAGGCCTCATGAGAAAAATAGCCGTTAATAACCGTTGGGAGTCGATCTGTCAAAAATTCATGACGAGCCGGTCAACCGTTATATGAACCGGTCGACCACCGCAGGTTTACGTTACCCAACGGTCATAATGTCAGAGGTCAGAACGCCTTTTTTCAGCCTTTTCAAAATTAACTGATTGACCGCTATATCAAGTGGTCGAGTTCCGGTCGACCGTCTAGTAAAGCGGTCGACATCCTCAACTTAACCATGATTCGGTTGATTTAAAAACTCGATTTTGACCAACTTAAAATAACCAATTTTAAAGGCTAATTTCCCATAATTATATAAAAGGTTTGAGACTATATTTGAGATATTTTGAAGCCATTAAAAAGGTTTTAATCTTTCAACAAACGTTAAAACGGTTTATGAAAGTTTTGAAGACTTATGCATGTGTGTGATTAAAATCCTTGTTAAAGATGAATCTAGAGTTACAAGAATTACCCTAGAAACTTGAGTCTTCACTGTAAGAGTCACTTCCATTGAAATGAATGTTGCTTGATCGCTCCATGCTCATTTTGAATCTTCTTTGCTTCACATTTCACTTAGTTCTATCGTTATCATCAAAACATTGATTGTGACTAAAAGCCAATATATACTCCATCCTTGAAATCCAAACATCTCTTTGAAATCAAAGTCATTTTCACTAAACCATTTAAAATCATCCCAACGACCAGTAATTACTTTCCTATTTCAAAAATATTGCACAAAACGATTATTACAAAGCACTAACTTGTAAATGTAGGCCTCTAGAGTAGAAGTAGGTTCCTCAGTGCTACTTCCTTTCTTTTGTGCCCTTGAACTAACAAAGGAGGGCGTCTGACAAGAGGGATGCAATGCATGGAACGGTAGAATACATCACGACAGTGGCGTGGTGAGGGGATTGAAGTCTGTAAGAGGTGGAATTTTTGAAGAAGACAGTGGGTAAATGAAATTTCTGTGTGTGAGAGAGAGAGGTTAGCGTCGTTTGGGAGAGAAAATGAGTTCTTCGAAATGGGGAGAGGCAAAAGTGTCGACCCCTTTGCCCTAAAGAGTATAAAAGTGCCACACGTACCCCTATTTTAAAAACAGTAAACTCGAAATACGTGTCGACACATTGCACATGAACCAGGACATAGTTTAAAAGTTCTCTCGGGTGAGAAGCTTATGTGTCGACACATACTTCTCCAGTCAAAACATCTATGCGAAACCAGAAGTGTGTACACTTGTTTTAACAAGTATTGACACATGTCACGCAAAAAGAGTACATACAAAGATCTCACAAGGAACAACTATTATTTTTAAAGGAAACACTCAGAGAGCAATTTAAACACATATCAGAACATCTCCAATGCAATCATTAACACAATTTATATCACAAATCACCAATTTAATCCGAAAGAAATCTGATTCTAATTTCTTGGGGAATAAAACAAAATCTATCCTCATTAGGGGGTTTTGTGAAAATGTCCGTCAATTGAATGTCGGTATTTACAATCTCAAGAACGATATCCCCTTTTTTAGCATGATCTTGAATAAAGTGATGTTTAATCTCAATATGTTTTGCCCTAGAGTGTTGAATTAGAGTTTTGGTAACATTTATCGCACTGGTGTTGTCACATTTTTTTGGGATGAGAGAATAATGAAGATTAAAATCGTCCACAATACTTGTGCACAACAATTGCAATGACAATTGATGACTGTAGGGGTGAACATGTTTGGGCCGGAACTGACCAGGCCTACCCAAATCGGCCCACAACCGAATGGTCCGGGCGGTTTGGGTCCAGCCCGGTTCGGTTGTCGGTTCCCAAAATCCCAGAACCAAACCGAGGGTATAAGGGGGATTTCGCCTATTTTTTATTATTTTATATTTTAAGTGGGGGAAGGGAGACGACGTCGTCTTCCCTCACCCCCACCCACCCACAAAAAAATTTCCTTTTTCATTCAAATGTTTCCCCCAACACGCCTTGTACCCCCTTCTTCACCCTTCACCCTTTTCTCTAAAAATTCAAACCCTAGCCACCCCCTCCCATCGCCCCACACCTCTCTCTCTTTCTCTCTCTCTCACCATTTATGCAAGAACGAGGAAATTAGCGCTGGTGCTACTGGATTTGGTCTTTCTCTCTCTATGATTTAAGTTTTTCTGGTCTCTCTCTCTAATTGATTTCCTCCCCTTTCCCCGTGGTCGTTCTCTCTCTCTCTCCTTGTCTCTTTTGGTGGTTGATTGTGGATGAAAAAGTTTTGGTAGTTGTTCGTGGCGGCCGACGGTTGAGTTTTGCTTTCTGTTTGTTCATCAATTTGGGTTTTGTTTTTTTTCATATTTTGTTCTTCATTTTGATTTTCGATTTTTCTGTTCAATGCCACAACATTGCTGGAGAGGCTAAGGAACATGAGTCTTGTGTTTGTGGATGATTCTCTGAATAGGGGCCAGTGGGTTTCGATGGTCTGCCTCGTTGATTCATGGATCCCTCCTAAGCTCAAATCCATGCACAACAATGGCTTTTTGAATACCTTTAAGGCCATTGTGAGTATCATATTTCGGAATAACATTTTGCTTCCTCCAAATTATTTTGAGTGATGGTAGGGGTTAAAATCCGAACCGAGAGGTCGGTTTTCACCTTAGATGAGTGTACGAAAATGCTCTCTTGATACCCTATTGTTGGACTAAAATGTTAAAATGTGAATAGAAATAATTGGAATTAATGTGTATTCTCGAATTGAGTTTCTATTTACTTTGGGACACTCATAAGCAGATTTTTATGTATAATTTCAGAGTTTATAAAAGAGCAAGTCAAAGCCCAGTCAAATTCAAAGGGGGACTCTCATGGAGTTGAGAGCAATTTGGATCAAGAAAAAAAAAAAGGATCACAAAAGGAAACTAAAAGAAGTCCAAATCTGAAATTTGCTAGGAAGCAGCCAGGACAAATGGACGCGATTCTTGATGAGTTGGAAAGCTATCTTAAGGGGCTACACTTCATTGTGAGATGATATTTCTCTAATTAGGACGTTTACTGGGTCAAAAGTGGGCCGCAAGCCAAGCCCAGAAACCAGAGGATATCATTTGCGTTTTTTTTACTATTCCGTTTTTTAGGGTTTTGTTGGGGGACATATATAAGCTAATATTTTGATTGTAAACCTGGAGAGGAGGCACACTTGAGACGCAAAGGGTTTTGTTTTCTCTAGAATATGTTTCCTTTCATCTTAGTATGGAGAACTAAATTCACAAGTAGGGCTAGGGATGAACTTGCACATTAGACGGTATTTTTAATTCATTCTTAATTTATGTATTTGATTTTCAATTACTAAAACTCTTTTGTTTTATCATTCTCAATTCATTGTTGATGTTTTCTTCACTGAATAATCATAGAATTTAATCTGTTTATGGATTCAGTCAAGCTTTTTCTATTGAATGGATTAGTTCTTTGATTATGTTTGGATCAATTATTTATCTATATTTATTTGCATCTTTGCTGCAATATCACTCCCTGAGTATATTGTCGTCGTTAGGTTTTCTCAATAGGGATAATAATTTACGTATTCTAAAAGTGGTGCATGATTTTTCAAAGGATACATTTGGTTTGATTTTGGTTTATAAATTTATACCTTCCGATTGGGAATTTTGGGAATTGAGTTATTCACTAAATTAAGAATAATTAAAATACCGGAGTTGTGCAAGGGATTCCCGACGTTTTACTATTCGTCAAATTTGAGTACTTTTTCCGTTAATCACTCTACTTCACTTTAATTTGCATTTAAAATTGATCCTTGTTCTCCATTGATCATTTAATATTTCTCTTTAGTTTCTTAGTTCCTTTTGTTATTCTTTTAATTTGTCTCTCTGTGGAATCGACATCCCAAAGATGTGCTACAACTACCTCATTATTCTTTGGGCGTAATCAGTAATACACTCGGCTTCCGTGGTTAATAGTACCACAAAGTTTTGTTTCTTACAACACCAAGATATTAGGGACCGTCCAAGAAATTAGCATGCACCACTAGTACTGTTTCTATCAATTTTACATCCTGCATAATCCGCATCTGAATATCCTTGTAAATAAAATCAGCACTCTTGGGATAAAACAAACCAAGATTTTGACAGCAAGGAGATAAGATTCCTTAGGACAAGATTGGAGTCTACCACACATGCATAGACTAAACATTATATCCGGTCTACTAGCAGTAAGATAGAGTAAGAAGCCAATCATGCCTCAATATTTGGTTTTGTCCACATTCTTACCTTTCTCATCATTTTTCATTTTTGTAGATGGACTCATAGGTGTGCTCATAGGTTTTGACTTGTTCATGCTGAATCGCTTGAGAAGATCTCTTGTATATTTTGCTTGATTGATGAAGATTCCCTCATTGCATTTTTTGATTTGGAGGCCAAGAAAATAATTCAATTCTCCCATGAGACTCATCTCAAATTCACCTTGCATAACTTGAGAAAACACTTGACACAAGGATTCGTTAGTAGATCCAAAAATAATGTCATCAACATAAATTTGAACAGTTAACAATTCGTTGTCTTTTTCCTTAGAGAAAATAGGAGTATCAATTTTACCTCGTGAAAAAACATTATCAATGAGAAAAGAGATTAGACATTCATACCATGCCCGATGTGCTTGTTTCAAGCCATAAAGCGTCTTTTTAAGCTTGTACTCGTGATTTGAAAGCTTCTCATCTTCAAAGCCCGATGATTGCTCAACATATACTTCCTCCGTGAGGAATCCATTTAGGAATGAACTTTTCACATCCATTTAAAAAAGTTTTAAATCTTTATTGCAAGCGAAAGCGAGTAACATACGAATAGATTCTAAACGAGCAACAAGAGCAAAAGTTTCGTCAAAATCAATCTTCTATTCTTGATTGTAACCTTGGGCGACTAATCTTTCCTTGTTCCTTACTACAACCCTGAATTCATCCATATTGTTTCTAAAAACCTATTTTGTACCAATAATCGGATAATCCTTGGGTCTAGAAACTAGATGTCATACTTGATTTTTCTCAAATTATTTTAACTCTGCTTCCATAGCATGGATCCAACTTTCATCATCCTTAGCCTCAAGAAAATTCTTAGGCTCAAGTTGAGAAAGTAAAGAATAATTTTTAGCTAGGTTTAATGAAGAGCGAGTGCTTGCCCCTTTTTCAACATTACCAATAATTTTTTGGAGATGATGACTTTTGACATATTTCCATGACTTTGGCAGACCATTTTTTTCTTGTTGCACATCTTCTTGTGTTTCTTGAGATCCTTGCTCTTGCACAAGTATTTCTTCTTTGTACTCATTTATGGCAAGTTTCTCAAGTTCTTTGTCAAGATCTATAATATCTTCATCATTTTTTTCACAAGATTGTTAGATTCATAAAAAATAACATAGATTGATTCTTCAACAGCTAAAGTATGTTTATTGAAGATTTGATAGGCTTTACTAGAAGTTGAATAACCAAGAAAGATACATTCATATGCTTTTGCATTGAACTTATCAAATTGTCTTTGTCGTTGTCGCGCACAAAATATTTGCAACCGAAAATGTGGAAGTTTCCAATGTTGGGTTTTCTACCATTCCATAGCTCATAAGGAGTTTTCTTAAGAATATGTATAATCATGAAGCGGTTCATAACATGACAACTTGTGCTAATTGCATCAACCTAGAAGTAATCAGGCAAGTTGCTTTCACATGGCAAGGTTCTAGCCATCTCTTCAAGAGTCCTATTCTTCCTCTTTACAACACCATTTTGTTTAGGAGTTCTAGGAGCCGAAAAGTTATGGTAAATGCCATTTTGATCACAAAAATTTTGAAAGGAGGAATTTTCAAATTCTTTTCCATGATCACTCCTTATGCTAGAAAATAGCAAAATCATTTTCATTTTGAATTCTCTTGCAAAGTTTTTCAAAAGCATGAAAAGCCTTATCTCTATGAGCTAGAAAAAGAACCTATGTGAATCTACTGAAATCATCAACAACAACAAAGTCATAACTTTTGTCACCCAAACTTAACGTTCGAGTTGGACCAAATCAGTCCATGTGTAGAAGTTGAAGTGGCCTAAATGTGGATACCACATTTTTTGGCTTAAAAGAAATTTTGGTTTGTTTGCATTTTTGACATGCTACCCAAATTTTTTCCTTTTCAAAATAAAGATTTGGCAAACCCGAAACAAGATTCTTTCTGGATAGTTTTGAAATCAAGTTCATGCTTGCATGAGCAAGCCTTCTATGCCACAACCAACTATTCTTATCATGTAGAGTTGAAAGACATTTTATGTTTTCTAAATGAACGATGTACACATTTTCAAATCTATGTCCAACAAACAAGACTTTCTTTCTTAAATATTCTCAACAAGACATGTTGATGATTCAAAAATGAGTCAGCTTTCTTTGTCACATAATTGACTAATAGTCAAGAGTTATGCTTTAAACCATCAACAAGAAGTACATTCTCAATTACCGGATTAGGATACATATCAATGCTACTAACACCGAGTATCTTTCCTTTGCCATTGTCACCAAAAGTAACCGAAGCCTATTATTTGAGACAAAAAGAGTTAAACCAACTCTTATCTCCGGTCATGTGCTTGGAGCATCCACTATCAAGGACCCAATGTTCCTTGGTTTTTTTGGGCTTCAAGCACTCCTGCAAAAGGAATCAACTCATGATTTTTGGTACTCAAAATTTTTTTGGTCCTTTGTGTTAGAAATAAATTCCTTCACCTTGTCTTTCTAGATCCATTGAAATTTGATGTCATGAGTGGATTTCTTTTTAGTTGGACAAGTGTGTGAGATGTGTACATTCTTTCCACAAAAGTTACACATGGCGAAAGATGTAGATGATTTAATAATCATATCTGAATATAGCTTTTGATCACCAACCAAATCATAATCAATCCCACTTTTGTTGAAACAACATATTGTTGGCTTTTGTGCACAATCGAGATTTTACTAATTTCAATAAATGGATTAAGTTTATAAAATGAACATCTTCAAATACAAAGACATTTTGATGAACGAGCCAAAGACTTGAAGAAAGAAGATCAAGAAGATACAAGGAGCTCAAAAGTGCATATTCAAGACCTTGTGGATCTAGTTTATAAACTACTTTTCTTGACTTTTCTATTCTCCTTTTGAATTGGATTATGTTTAGATTATATTACTCTTTACTCTATAAATCCAAAATGCTACTACTAATGTTTGTCTCAAGTTTTAAATGTTTCTCCAATTGCCAAAGACAGGGGGAGTCATCCCAAAACTATCAATTTATTGTCATCATCAAAAAAAGGGAGATTGTTGGCTTTTGTGCATAATCGAGATTTTAATGATTTCAATAAATGGATCAAGTTTATAAAACAGATATCTTCAAAGACAAGACGTTGTTGACATATTTCTTGGGTGTTAATCTTATAAATGCAAATGTATTCATTTTTGACATATTTCTTGCATTTATCAAAATAGAACATCTCTATGAGCTAACATTTTTACAAAATCATAAACTTTGATGAGATTTTGTGAGCTTAAATTTTTTGGGTTGAGAATGACCTTCAAATTGTCATTGGTAGTTAAGAGGTTGGTACAAACTCACTCAGTGGGCTACTATCGTAATAGCGATGGACTCTTGAGTTCCCATTAGTAATCCTCTCTACAATTTCAATTTGTTTTTCATTTAACACTTCAATTTGTTCCTTTGGATGTTTTTCTTACATGAAAATGGTTCTATCCATGCATTCTCTTTTTGTTTGACGAAAGGGGGAGATTTCTTAAATACTTATACTTGAATTCCCTTTGATCATATGATGGATTTTGGTAGAATGCTTGTTGGGGGATAATTTGCCCTTTGTCTTTTTGATGTGACAAAGGGGGAGAAATGTGCTTACTAGTTTTGTTGACTTTCTATTCTCCTTTTGAATTGGATTATGTTTTGATTATATTAGTCTTTACTCTTTATGAATCCAAATAGCTACTACTAATGCTTTGTCTCAGTTCTAAATTTTTTTTTCCAATTGCAAAAGATAGGGGGAGTCATCCCAAAACTATCAATTTATTGTCATCATAAAAAAGGGGGAGATTGTTGGCTTTTGTGCACAATAGAGATTTTAATGATTTCAACAAATGGATCAAGTTTATAAAACGAACATCTTCAAAGACAAAGACGTTTTGATAAAAGAGTCAAATACTTGAAGAAAGAAGATCAAGAAGATGCAAAATACGTTAGGTGATGATTTCAGTATCTCTTTATGTTTCTACTTGGATGGTTAGCTTTTCTATCCATGTGTGGGAGTTAGAATGTGATCCAAACACTTTTTTGACTTTCCACAAATATCTAGTCCATTCCCGTACTATCACGAGTGTTCTATTATTCCCGAGCAATCATCTTATTCCCAAGGTTTCCATTTCACTCAAGAATTCCTTCCAACCAGCCCGAGCGCTCAGAAGGTGTTTTGCGCTTTCTCGGGTTAAGCCCGGTATCAAATTCACCAGGTGTTTTGCGCTTTCTCGGGTTAAGCTCCGAGGTAACGTACGTAGACGTATAGGAGCATGACTCTAAGTTCTCGTTAGGTGCATATTACGTTAAATTGTGATATTTTGGATGTAAGAAGTTTATAATGAACCTTTGAGTTGTGGTCTGAATTTAAAATAGTGGTTATGACACTATTTTATGGATGATAATTTTAAATTCTAGTTCCTATCATGGGTTATTAATTATTCAATTGTAGTTACTCCCACCTAACTTTCGAGGAAAAAAAACCTAGTCTTTTTGTTTGATTATTCCTAGTCGCGCCCTCATTCAAGACATAGGAATTGGGGATTTGACAATTAAACAACCAAATATGATCCCAGTTAAATTGTTTTTCCAGCCATCAATGTCTATAAAATAAATTGGCCATATATCGTAACCCATTATTGTCATACATCACACGCGCGTAAATGGGGGATGAAATCACGTTTGCTATTGGGGTAACCAGTAATCAAGCGATCAAGTCGATGACATTGATCAAGAAGAGTATCTTCCTCACATATATATCTGTTAACGAAACATTAGGATTTATCCCAGCAGGAAAGCGCAGGAGCTTATTATATTGCCAACAAATACTGGAATTCAAAGTCATATGGTATCTTCTCAACAAGGCTGGATGTCTTGCCAGAGTTATTGGCTCTGAAACAATCCACCATTGATTTCCTTAAAGACCCAGACGTTGGTAACTGTTGGCATACCCACTTCAAAAAGGAATCTGTGTCAGCAGCAAAATAACGCATGTTTTGAAGCAGCGCCTCGGGGAATGCAATCTTTTTGGCGCTAGTCACTACTATTGAGGCTTGGAAGTAGTCTAGCTTTGATTTTTCTAAATCACCTACAACACCATCTGCTGTGTATATTCTTACCTGCATATACGAGAATGAATGTAGAAGTCTCGGAAAATATGGCGTGCAAAAGAAATAGCAAATTCATGATTGGAGTGGTCACAATATATATGTCTGGCTGATTAACTTACAGCAGGAGATGAACGAGTTCCGCAAGACAAAGCAAATATGATATTTGGATCCATCGCCTCAAGTCCATAAAGTTCGCGAACGATGCCTTTTTCTTCCTTTCCACCCTGCTTGTGCTAATCAAATCAGCTCTAAGGAGATTGCACCAGTTAATGCATGTATATATGACTGATCCGTGCGATGATTAAAGCTGATTCAACTGAATTAATTACCTCCTTAATACTTGAAGATGATGACTTTCTCAAAATAAAATGCTCTATTGCTAGAGCATTTATTATGTTACCTCCTATGTTAAGAGTTGCCTGGGTAATCCAACAGATACGTAAATTGGCTGTTAACTTGATGATTCCAGCCGTTTGGCCAGCATATATATAAAATACTCTTCTCTCTTCGAAATAAAAACCAAATGCGATATGCTTAGAAAAAGCTGAAAAGCACGAGGTTTTTCCAGAATCGATTCAATGTTAACTCGAAGAGACTACGGAGATGTACCTTGTTCATCATTGTAAGCAATTTTTGAGGAGTAGGAGGCACCCCATATTGGAGAAATCCCTGAAACAGACAATAAAAAAAAATGTCACGATGATTTCGAAATATAGAGAGTTCAATTGAATGGGGGAAGGGTATCCTCATGTGCAGCTAAGCTTACTCAAGCATCAGCGTACAACTAAGCTGCAGCTCTGATGCAATCGTAAGGTCGTAGGCACATCAGGCTAACCACACTGAAACAAATATACAAGAGGAGGATTAATGGAGTTTTCCGTAGTATATATACATGCATGATAGAAGCATTGTAAATGTTGATCCAAAACGCTAATTTCTGTTGGTTCGTCAAGAATCTCAAGTCCACAGTCTGGAGACTGGCCAACATTGCCCTGTAATCAACAAGGCCAAAAGTGAATCAAAATAAAGTTTTGTTTCATGCCTGCATTTATATCTACAATTACATATGCATGGTGTTCATTTTATTTTGAGCCTTGCTAGTTCTCTGCAAGGGTTTAGCAGCGTCCTACCTCAACTTTCGCAGTAAGGGAACAGAACTAGAGCTTGATAAGCACTTGGGTTCCAGAGAGCTTGACGCGAACACAACTAAGTTCTTGTAAGGCCCAATGTCCCTTGGAATAGAGCCTTCGATGTTGAAGATACCATACGGGTCTTGTTGCCTTGATTCCTTTTGTAACAAAAGGCTTGACTGCAATCCATTCTCGGCCCTGAAGCTTCTTGAGCTAATAGAAGAGTTCATAGACCTGAAAAGGGGACCTGATTTCTCCAGTTCCATTGCTCTTGATGTTCTAAGGAGTCTTGTGTATATAAGGTTCAAACACTTCATGATGCTCTCAGATAGCTTGTTGGGCTGCCATTGATGGTGTTCTTCTTCTGGTTGAGCTATATTAGCGAGAGATTTTGGAGGGAGCTGGTCAGAAAAAATTGGTGCATTACGCTCTTTGGGCTGAAACAAAGTCATTTGAAAATTGGAATTAGTAACCTTCTTTGTAAACATCTGAATTTTATTCTTGTGTGACACCTGAAAGAGAAAATTGCTTAATTTATACTGTCGTAAATTCAAAAGAACAACAATTCTGTCATGTTAGATCCTGATGGATCCTCCTTGACATGTTTGTAATTATATTGCTTTTCAGAAGCATTATTTCCATTTCCGAAAAAAAAACAAAACAAAAGGAATTCAAAAGAAGAAAAACGACATGGTCGGGTTCATTCATGACCCCAAAACCATAAGATAGAATCAGGAACAAACCCTCTATCTCTGTTATATCGGAGGACGAAAACACTAATCAAGGAATGCGCGCAATCTGAGGTATACCTTGGGGGATGGATGTCGTGGATCTCGCAACGGTGAGGCTGACTTAAGGAACCCACTTTTCCTTGGAACCGTGTCCTGAAATTTAGCAGCGTCTTGGAAATGATTTTCTTTCTGATCATCAAATCTGGAGTTTCCCAATCTCTCAGCTAAGGAGAAGTCATTAAGATTGTAATCTCCCTTTATAGCTTTACTAATGAAATGCAATGCTTTCGTTTCGTAGGCGATCATTTCATTCCCACCTTTGTTTATAGGGCTCGGCTCATGTGTAGCCACTGACGAATGATATAGAATGTTGCTTAGACTTCCATGTCGCCATTGTTTAGACTGAGAATCCTTGCTGCCTTCTTGTTCATGTTTCAAACTATTTTGAAGTCGGCTTATCTGCTCTTCTAGTCGAGCTATCTCATCCTCTACCGTAGCTAACTCAGCTAAAAGCCCTTTTGTCTGCATAATTACAGGATAGATAAATTATATTTGACTTGCTTCATGCAAAACTAGTTATTTATGTTTGCGTATCAAAAAACAAAATAAATGATTAACTTTGTTAAAGCATTCTACGAACGTACATAAATAAGGTGAATAGGCTTGTCAGCATATATATTCTTCCCAAAGGAACAAAATTTTCCCAGCATATAGATGGAAAGCATGCAATGCTGTACAAAATAAAAGTACTGGACCAGTATTCGTTGAAGCTAGATGCCGTTAATGTTATCTCGATTC
Source organism: Myrica gale (assembly GCA_963930655.1). Classification (NCBI taxonomy): domain Eukaryota; kingdom Viridiplantae; phylum Streptophyta; class Magnoliopsida; order Fagales; family Myricaceae; genus Myrica; species Myrica gale. The sequence continues at coordinate 12,419,944 of OZ005618.1, forward strand.
TCTATTCGAGACCTTCGGAAATCATTGCTCGTACGAGGAGCTTCATGTGTTCAGACTGAAATGTTGCATCTTTTTGCATGTGGAATGAGGATGCGATTACCTTTGGAGGTAGGAAGTTTGGGATGCTGATAGCAGAACAATAGCGTTGGTTATGGACATTCTCCAAAATCTCATGCATCTTTTCTTCTTGACTCAGCATTTTTTGCAGCGTAGAGACCTATGAAAGGCATCGTCAATAAGCATTTTGCAAAAGTACTTTTCTGTAAGTCTAGACGATCACCAAAACCTGACACTAACTATATATATCCTTTGTCCTTTCTGTCACTCCTTCGCTCTCGCTTTCCTAGAATAAATGTACGTAGATGGATATCAAATGTCCTAAACCTCTCGAAGTTAAGAATGTTCTTCCCACTCAAGGTATAAGAGATTTGACTTTGGACATAATATGCGGGCTGTGTAGACTGGACAACCCGGACTGTTATTCCTCTGCTGGGAGAGAAATGATATTGCCTTACTGCTTTTGACTATTCTAGTAGAACCGTTTGAAGGGATGGCTTACAAATCAGCAAAAGGGTGTCCTTGCAAAGTGAGCTTTCCTAGGCTATGTCATCTTCCCGAGATGACATGTAAATTTTCCTTATTGTCAAGAGAAGCCATTGATCTATCTGGCTAGGACGGCATTATATTGGGAGGGGAATAATAAAGTATTTGGAGGTCAACTCTGGAGCTCAACTCCGTATGGATCAGGAAGAAATAAACGCTAGCTTCACTTTCGACAAGTATAAAGAACATGAACCATCAATATTGGTCTGCCTAATTGAAACAACAGATGAACACAAACCAGATAGCGGCCTCATCACCTGTGGTTATGTTTTGATGTAGGTAAACTATTCAACCTTCAAACAAACCGCTCGTACCTCTCTTTCCAGTTGCTTCCTCTGTTGCAGCCCGCTAAGTTTCTTTTTTCTCTGTAATTTTGTCAAGATCATGGAAAAACCAAAATAAAAACAACATATATCTGAGGATGAACCAATACATATAGGAAAACAAAATGATGAAATGCAAAGACGGGAGAGAAACAAAAGTAGCACTAAAAAACATAAAATGGTAGACAGAAATAAGTGCAGCAACAAATGATCTTCAATATTATAATTCATAATCCAATCTTACAATCTCTAACGGCGTCTGAGCAGAGAAGTCCCTTTGGCTCGCCATTAACTTCAGCCCGCCCCAGCGTCTTGTAGAAACATTAAAACATCGTGAGATGGGTGGATTTTGGTTATCGGTCGTTGTGTTGGTGGGAGCAGGCCAGAGTCGAGTGCACCCAAAGGAAGAGAGGCTACCGCGCGGTTGTTGTTGTTGCAGTTCATTTGACGTTTGAATTGATCGAAAGAAAAGGGTTTTTACGCTTCTTGAGAAGATGAAGGGGAGCTTTCGCGCTGAAGAGGTTGGTCCCTGCACTATAGTCTAACCAACTCAATATTGGTGGGATATCATGCGGAGAACAGAGTGGTAGTGGGCTTGTCTTTAGCGTAGCTTGCACTTGTAGTTTCAGAGATAGCGGTTATACCTTCGGTTGAGGAGTCTTCGTGGCTTAAAAGTACATTTTTTTTTATAGGAATCAAGCAACACATAATACTATGCGTAGAGAGAAAAAAGCAACACATAATACTATATCAATGATCAATGATGATTGAATCTTTATAATTATGAGATGTGTACTTCCATCAATTAGTCCAAAGCTTTACCTATTTGGCAAATATTGTATCAAAATAACGAAAAAAAAAACTTTAAAAAAAAACACTTAAAAGTAAAAAGTGAAAATACATCTACATTTTGATTATTGTCTGACCCCAAGTTAGTCATGTCAAGGACAGATATGGAGTTACACGTAAAAAACTAAATATTGAGAGTAAAAATGTCAAAATGTAAAAAATAAAATAATTGATGAAAAATATTAAAAAATAAGGAAAACAAATTTCCTACTCATTATCCGGCCCTAGCTCTGTCCCGGTTTGGTATCTAGTAGATGCTACTTCAGAAATTTTTTTTTATATTATTTCTTAAAATAATTACTTTACACACTCAAACTACCAACTATGAGCTCACAGTTAGTTTATTTTTTAAAATAAGATTTTGTAAAAGATCTATTGAACAACTAATAAGGGGTATTTTAGTCATATTCGCTGTTTCTTGAAGAAATGGGTTAGACGTTGAGTTGTTTGTTGAGATACCTATTCACCCCTCTAGGTATTTGTACATTGTTTGGGTCTAAATTAGGATGTTCAGATTTGATAGTATTTTTTAGGAAAAGTGTTTATCTCCGGCCCCTACAGCTAGTTTGGGATGTAAAGTGTCCAGTATGATAGTTTTAAATACACATTATTATAAAACAGTACTATCGAATCTGAATTCAATCTTAGTTCTTAGAGAGAGAGGCGCTGCCTTCTCTTTAGAATTTTCTTCTCATTGGTCGATTGAACCTTCCCTCCCACCTCCTTCTCCGGTGGCAAGAGCTCCAGTTCCTCCCGCCCCCTCTCCTCTGCTCTTGCCGTCTGTGACCGGATCCCTTAATAAATCGCCCCATTATTTAACATGTTTTACTGAGTTTTAATAAATAGAAATAATATAACCAAAATAACATAAATATATCAAATCTCCTCAAAAAATAATATAAACAAAATAACATCAAATTTATCCCAATACATGTACTCAAAACATAAGATAAACATAAATATCCTCAAAATATAATAAAATAAATAAATGTCACAATAGAACAAAGTAAATATATGTTGCTCATCATCCACGAGCTATAGAACCTCACGCACATGCCTCATGTGCTCCTCAAGCAAGATGACCCGTTGGGTCAGGGCAACTAACTCTGTACTGGTTGCCACGCCCTTCTGGACTGACTGAACCTCAGTCACCTCCATCTTCCACTGACCATCCATGCTCTCTACCTTACGCTCCAGAGCTTTCAGCTGAGAACTGATATCACTCACCATCTCATGGGTGGGCTGCATGACCGCTCGCATCTGCTCAGTCAGCTCGATCATCATAGCCGCCACCCAACCAGGTCGTTGTACCTCGAGTCCCTGGGTGGAGTTCTGTCCAGGATCCTGCTCCTCCGTCCCCTCAGTTGGTTCCTGTTGTCTACCTCTACCTGCTCAAGCGACACTCAGCACTCGACGTGTCTGCGCCATCGAGTTTAAGAGCTTTGTCAGCCAGTGTTGCATGTTGCTTCCCTCTAAGATAGTTGTATCCTGGCCTAGCAGCGTCCGAAAAACCTCGGCCTTAGTAGGCCAACCTTCCTCTCTCTGTGGCAAGTTATGGAAAGTTGTAACATCCCTCTCATACCCCAAGAATCTTGCTAGCTCATCCGAAGAGAAAGTAATATGCACGTTTCGGACGGTCACCTGTATACTTGGCTCCTCAAGGTCTGTTGCCTGAAGCAAGAAGCATAGAACTCTCGCACCAGGTTCTTCAATGCATAGCTGGTCCTTTGGAAGAATGGAAGCCAACCTGCCTACCCCACTACCTCTGAAAGCATCTGATCCTAAAATCCAAGATAGTACAAATCTGCCAACTGGATCTGCAGCTCAAAAATGATCTAACGGGACATAATAATTGTCGTATGCTACTCCAAGATAAATCTGGAGCAGAAGATTGCTCAGCATCGGCCTGGTTGCTGCAACGCTGACGCTTGCTCATTTTTTGGGAATCTGCACAAAAGCTTTCGCACGGTTAAAAAGGGGTTCGCACGATTAGAAAACCGTTACAGAGTTAGTTGTATAGCTTTAATATAAAAAAGGCGTCCGCAAAACTAGAAAGAGCGTTCGGACACTAGATAGAGTGTTCGAAGCCAGACAAAATGACAACGTATCCCTTTTGGGATACTACAAGGCGTCCGAACATCCTTGTATAGTCGTCCGAACTTAAAACAGATTAGAAAATAATTTAAATTCAGTATAAAAACGTCCAAACTACATTGATATTTCGTCCGGACACAATCAAAAAGACAACGTATCCTTGTTAGGATACTACATGGCTTGAGAACAACTTTGGATAGCCATCCAAACTAAATACATATAATAAAACTATTTAAATTTAATATAAAACCCGTCCGTATAGCTTTCATGTAGCGTCCGGACACACTTAAAAAGACATCGTATCCCTTCAGGGATACTAAATGGCGTTTGAAAGCCTGAGGACGTGACGGTGATGGTGACCTAGTTAACTCAGTCATAACAACGTCCGAAAACCTCCCCACACAACCCAAAACACCGTCAAATCACAAACAAATACACTTAAAACAATCCTAAAACATACAGAATCAATTTTTATGTAAAAATTAATCAAAAAACACAATCTAGTATACAAAAAATAGAATTGAAATCATATACATAAAACTATAAAAGACGAAATTTTAAAGCTAAAATCATGTTAAAAATTAACAAAACATACTGGATGTGATTAGAATGTAGAATGAATGAGTTTACGTTAAGATTTGGGAAGGAAACAAGTGAGGTTTCTATGGTTTTGAGTATAAAACATTCGGTTTAGATGAAAATGTCGAACTGTTCGCATCTTTAATAGTTTGTGGATGCAGTCCGGATGTTTTATAGCACATGTGGCCCAATGAGAGTCATCCGCATTAACTGCTAAAATTTAAACAGTTTAAAACGGTTTGACATATTCAAGACTTCTGGATGGTGAGGAGACATCCGGACGGTTTTCCCTTGACTTTGTGTGACGTTTAAGCACATGTTTGGCTAAATAAACTTCACTTTTTGTCTGGACGGTATATATGATGTTCGGACTGTGATAGTTGTTTTCAACCGTCGTGTAACGTAAACACGACTAGTTACACGGACATCCGGAAGTGTCTCTCTTCCGTTCCAACATTGTCGTTTGATCATACCCATTTAGATGCTTTTATTATACGTTCAAACTCCTACCTCATTAAACATTGCATTCTTCTGCGATAATTACGTCCTGACAAATGTTTCAATTGTTCTAGCGTAATCAATTAACGTGATGCATCCGAATGTCCATTAATACTAGATGCTTGGCAAATTTATTTTGTAGCTTAATTCACATGGGTTAATTTACTTCACTCAATTTAATTTATTTAAATAATTTAACTAACACAATGTAATTATTACTAATCACCTATTTAAATTAAATTGTAATTACACTAACCGTTACAATTTAATTACACTAATTGTTTCGTTAACATAGCACTCGTACTAATCACACATTTAATTATACTAATTGTCTGTTTAAATTGTAATAAATTTAAACTAATGAAAAAACATAATTAATATAGAATACCAAACATAATCCAAATACCGAACGAAAAACACAACCATAATGTCTAGTACAAGCCGGAGACGATCCTTTTAAGGATAAGTAAATAATAGCGATAAAACAGAAACATAAGACTAGTCTGAATCAGGAGCTGGCTCATCCAGATCTTGTCCGAGGGTATCACGAACATGCGCCAAAGGCTTCATATTATCCACCCATTTGATGAGTGTCTGGAGCTATATCGGAACGGTATGGATAAACTAGGACAAATATTCTCTCACAGAGAATAGTTTCATCCGCATAATATTCAGCTCCTCCATTAGAGCCTATCCGTTAGAGCAAATTAGTTCTCTAGATCAGTCAAGGGGCATTGGAGCTTCATGCACAACGAATGCGTCGGCTCCACTATCGCCCGATTACCCTCCCTCAGGTCCATTAAAAAGTGTCTGCTCAAGCTGCTCAAGACCGTCTAGACGATAACAAACACGTTCAAACAGTAATTCGATGAACATAAACCAAACAACATTGATTAGCACAAAAAACGCAACAAAATTCGAAAGTATCAAACTCGTGAAGAAGGTCTTACCTCAAGTCGTTTGAGAGATCTCGAAATAAATCTCAAACGGGTAGTGAAAACGTTTGAGAGAAGAGAGTGAAACTGTGATTTTGACTAAGTCTGGCCGGTTTAATGTGCTAAGAATGTGTCCGCACGGTGTTCATAGTCGTTCAGACGCCTCTCAACGGTTAGATTCACACGTGGTCCAATCAAATTCAACGTCATTAAATATGTCTAGGTCCGAACGATTTTGACTTCACTTGTATGAAGTTTTGCAATATGGAACCACACGATTGACGGAATAAGCGTTCATACCTGTGCAGACATGTTTTGTAGGATTTTTTTTGCGTTGGAACGCGCATGATGACGTCCTGACATGATTTAGTGTTCGTGGCAATTTTTAATTTGTCACTATATGCTGAAGATTATTATTCCTTAGGTAATGTTTGTGCAAACATTGTAAAATGGACGTTCGAACGGTATTGTAAAAATTGTGAAGAATTCTAATCATCGCTCAATTACAACGATTTGAAACTTTTCACCTAATAAAGAGTCAAAACGTTTGGCTTATTGGTCCGGACGATATTTTATATTTTGTGACTATTTTTATCGTTACTCATTCAAGACGAGGTGTATATTGTTACATCAGAAATACGTCCAAACGGTGTTAGGACCTGTCCGGACGGTTTTGACATTTCCGGATTGTTTTGGGTGACGAAATTACCAAAATTTTGTCACCTAATGTTATGTTTCTTGCCATGGTTATTTTTGGTTATTTACTGAGTTTTATTATTTGAGGGAGGCCCAGTTGATGATCCTATTCATTTGTAAGGCCTTCTGGCCTGTAATGAGTTAGTTAAATAAGATGTCCTGAGTAATTAATTCCGACCAAGTCAAATATAACCACTTTTATTAAGTTAGGATCTTTCGAGCCAAGGGCCTTTTAGAAGAGGTGTTGGTTATGGGCCAATAAAATAGGAATCTGTTTTCGGGAAGTTGTTGTGGTTTTCTGTATTTAAATTCAACATATGCACAGAAAAATCCTTTTCCCCGTGTATTCTAGAGAGCCCTCTCTAGAATTTCCCCCCTTCCCCTTAGTAGTCTATTTCTACCGTATGTTGCCAGCGGTGGGCAGTCTCTTTCTATCGTTTGTTGCCAGCGGTGGGAGGAACCGCTGGCAACAAACGGTAGAAAGAGACTTCTAACCCGTGTATTCTAGCGAGCCCTCTCTAGAATTTTCCCCCTTCCCCCTTAGCAGTCTCTTTCTACCGTTTGTTGCCAGCGGTGGGCAGTCTCTTTCTATCCTCCTCCTCTCCTGCTCTTTCTTCCTCCTCCTCTCTTTCTCCTTCTTCTCTCTCTCTTCTCTTTTTTTCGGAAGCTAAACGGCTAGATCCCGGTCCTTCTCCTCGTCAGGGGTGGTCACCGCCCTGCTCAAGGCCGTCTGCTCCTCCCGACGAGTTCAACTGCACCGGTCCGGCTTCATTTGGGCAACGCGTGGTGCTCCACGAGCGGTGTCTCTTCCAACCCACGCGCTTGGCTCTGGGCTCCATTTCCAGCAGTCTTGGTTGATGTTTCGGCTTTCCCGCTCGTATGTGGTGGTGCTGCTTCCGTCTTGTTGGTGGTTGTTTGGTTTTCGTTGCTGTTTTGGTTGTTTTTTGTCCGGCCCCTGCATGGGCTTTCTCCGATCCTTGTGGATCTTTCCTGCCCTTGTGTGGGCTTGTGTATCGGGCTATTGTGCTTTATGTTCTGGCATGTTAGGTCCTGGTAGCTGTGCCTACCGAGTCCGGCTGCCGCTCCTTCTGCTTGCATGGAGCATATAACGATTGTTACCGATCCGTTTCGGACCCCGCCGGTGTATTTTCGCCTAGTTGTATTTTCGGCTCCTTTTTGCAGCATGATCTAGAAAAAAAAAAAATCAAAACTGGAATTGGAGGCTGATCCCTTGAATAGATCAATCTGTTACATATTTATCATCCACCAGAAAAAGCTCTGCAAAGGAATTCAACGGGTCCGTTTTCATTGCAATTTTTTGGGAAGATCATCCCATGCTAGCGAACGCATTTGTTAGATAAGAGCGTCAATACCCAGAAGCTAGGGTGTTGGCCAAGATGAATACAGGGCGGAGGGGATGAGGGAGGAGAGAGGGAGAGGTCGGTAACAGAACCAAAAGGGTGGGTAGAGAAGTCATAATTAGGAATAAATTTGATGTTATCTCAAGGGATCATGCATTATATTATTTTACTCTTCTGAAATCAACCAATCAAACTTTTCCCTGTGAAGAGATATCATGCCTCAAATCTTTTTTGGGTGGAAGTTCTTCCAGGATTCCTCATTATACAGAGACACTTCTTGATATTGGAGGAAGCAAACCCATCTCAATACAATCAAAGGCAAAAAAATCCCGCTCACAAAACCATACTAGGTAAAACAACCTTAAATCAAGTTAAATGCCAAATCTATCACGAAACAAATGACTTGGGAGAATTAAGGATCAGTTTGTCTGGGACGTCAGAATCTTTCTGCATATAGTGGTGTCTCAAATTAAGAGGTTAAGAGGTTCTGACTGCATAAAGTCTTTACTCTCATCTTCTAAGAATCTTCAAGGTCTATGAAAACCAATACTAATGAAAGAGTTGAAGAAGCACTCTCCTATATATTTATGTACAGGCAGAATGGAGAAGAAGAAAGATCGACTGAATTTATTTCTTTTGGAAGGTTACCATACAAAAGAATGCAAGACCTCTACTTAGTATTCCAGAAACGATGAGGCTGGCCAAACAACGATACCAGTGATTGAGATCATAGCCGCTGCTCATGAGCGAACCACACCGTGTTACTAGCCACACCCCCGAGTACCTGAAAGCATGACAGGAAATTAAAACCAAAATTAGTTTTAACTAATGACATTCCGAAGATGCTACAAGAAATCTAGAGGGATTGTCAGGCCAAACCTTGAAGCATTTGCAATTACAAATGCTTCCAAAGCCCACTTAGTATAGCACAGGTTAGCTAACATATTCACATATTTGTTGGTGCTACTATATGTTGCCAGGAGAGTCAAAACAACCGGAAGAAGCACCGACCACTGCATGACACAAAAAGTGGATTGTAAGTTAGAACTAAGAACCATATCCACTCCCCATCTGTTTCCTAATAATCATAATGTCTGTCAGTTTAGAAAGCTCATCATTGATCCACATGAAGAAGTAAATGCTCACCAATTGTGCCGGACCAGGTTCAAGAAAGATGGCCAATGTATAGGCTATACCAGTCACGCAGTAAACCAGACATACTAAAACCACGTAATTGTCGACGACAGTTGATCTAGGATTGTTGAAGAAATAAAACATAGAGAGATAGACCAGAGGCTTGATGAGTGTGTTGAAATGGTCAATCGTATCCTTTGAAAGAAAGTAAGCTAGACTACTTATGCCAGAAGCACTTTCCCGCCAGTAATGCAGCTTGTCCAATCCAAACGATCTCAAAGCCGCAATCTTGCAAAGAAGAGCTGAAAAACATTGATACAAATTCAGATGGATAAGAAATATAGCTGTTATGGACAATAACGTGGAAATCCAACACTTGCACTTTAAAAGACTTGGATTATTTGGACTTCAACTAATAAGGTCAGAACCAAATAATTAGTGAAAACCTAAGAAAAAAATCCAAAATAAGAATCAAATACAGCAAAAGTCATACCCCGGACTACAAATATAAAACCTATATATATATGCATATGTGTGTTGGTTTTGATTGCTACTATCATTAATGACGACTATTTATTCGAATTGTTTATGCGCGATAAAAAAAATTATATTGAATTCTTGCTGCTGGCATAATTATGTGTCCACAACTTGAAGATAGAAATTAGAAGGGAATGCTGTGTGGTCAAAATTCAAATGATTTTGACTTACAGACTGCTATGACTGTGTATGTATAGCCGAGCGATCCAAATGTTTCATCACTCACTTTAGCAAGTGTGCCTAGGCAGATTCCAGCCAATAACAAAATTAAAAAATCCACGGCTTGTGGCCTAGCTTCTCGTAGCCGTTGCTTACCAACCCTGCAAAAAAGCCAGTCATACAACCAATTGCACAGAACACAATCTTGATAACACTGAGCAGCCCATGAAAACTCTTTGTTTTCCCCATTTCAGCATAGAAATATAAACTTGATACTCCACCTTAAAAATGTCCACCCCCAAATACAGTACGTCCCAAGTTCTTAACACTTCTTTAAGAAGAGAAAAGATTTAGTATCTACCTCCCGAGGAAGTATCTGTATTGTTGGTATACACCAGGGGTGCTCCTGTTTGATAAGTCATTTGACTTCAAGAAATTAAGTTGTATATTGTCCCTCTGCAACTCGACATTAAACTTCACATCCTGCCAAAGTTCTCCAGCAAAAGACTGTGAATCAGAACCAGCATTAGAAACATCTGTTCCGTGATTAGAATTTTCAGCGCTTGATGCTGCCATTCCATCAACGCTCTTTAGCATATCCATGGGAACTGGGTATCCATTATGGAGCATCCATCTAACAGGAAGTTGCTTGTAGTTTACCCCTGCGCTTGTACTTGGTTTTATGATTCCCTCCAGAATGTCAATGTAGTGGTCTGGAGGGTTGACACGCTCAGGGACGGTAATCCCAAGACTGGCAAAGTACTCCTCAACTTTCTTTACTGGTCCATGATAAACTGTAAGACCACCTTTTGCTAGAAGTATCAAATCATCAAACATCCGGAACAAGGAGTAACTGAAGCACACAAAAGAGAGATTACTATCAGCTACACGCTAATTTGCTTTATGAGTAGAAAGTGCTGGAACGATCCAATTTTATAGGCATAATTCACTTGTATCATATGAAGCCATATCTTCCAATACATTTAAATCATGTTGATCACGGCCGTTTATATTATGTTCTTCCTATATATTTCAATCTGACTCATTTGAAACGCATAGACCATGTATCCATGAGAGTAGTTGAAATAACATTGAAACAAGAAAAAATAAGGTACCATAAATCAACAAAATAGCAAACTTATGATAACTCAGACATGTGTATAAAAAGTGTGATGAAAAACTATGTTTCCAGTGCCGCCACATCTTCGCTAACTGTTATTATTTTGATCACTGAGTGGATAACCATCTGGGTGACGTATCATTGAAGTTACCACAAAAGTTTCGAGTATACACAGGAACACGGACACCTCTATTTGTAGATGAAATAAATGAATGGGGACATATCATGGTCAAGTCGTCAACCACTCAATTGGCCCCGAACAAAATAAAAGAAGCTGCAGCATACGAAACTCAAATCACCTTGATCCCAACCGAAGAAAATACTATTCAGAAAGAATAGAAGAGACATAATTTCAGTAGTTTTGCATAATTCCTTGTACAGAAGAATGATGTTACCTTGGTTGGTGGACAACCGTGCAAATATTTACTCCTTCAAGAGCCTCACGTCTAAGTGCTCTAAGTAGTAACAGAGAAGATGAACTGTCTAAACCAGATGTGGGTTCATCTAAAATCAAAAGTGATGGTTCCATAACCATTTCCAGACCAACATTTACTCGTTTCCTTTGGCCACCAGAGATTCCTCGCTTCTCCACTGTCCCAACAAGAGAATCTCGCACTGCCTGCAGCCCCAAGGACTCAATGACTCTCTCAACAACTAGAACCTTTTCTGCTTTGGGCAGGTCAGCGGATAGTCTATAAAAACCAGAAATACAGAAAAAGAGGGAAAAGAACCACTGTTAGTACTGACAAGAGTATGTGTTTGTTAGTTTGCATCTGTGAGCAAAGCAGGTAAACAAGAAACAAAAAGTACAGGGTACAAAAGCAATGAGCAATAAAGTCTTCTTGAGAACATTTTATTAAAATGACCTACATTAGATTCAGCCTGCACCTTGATGCTGAAATAAAAAATAACTCGATATTGATTTTTATCATATCTTACATAAACCATAGTGCAATCCTGATCGAACTTCACATGTGCGAGATCGTTGAACCCATCAGCTGTAAAGCACATCAAGTGGTGTAAAACGATTATGCAGACTCAAAGGATGTCATGGTAACAGATAGAGGAGCCATATACCATGTGCCTATACCTATCCATGATCATATCCAACAAAAAAACAACCAATATCTGCTTAGACCTGATAAAAGCATAGTGATCAGGATAGATTATACAAGATCATGTTGGTGCTAGCATGTGTACTTCAAGAAAGGCAAACAGTCAAAACTACAGGCTGCCTGGACCATGGAACCGAGTGTAGCGTACCTGCATCTTGCACTAAACCAGAGATTCTCCTCCACCGTTAGGTTTCCGTGTACAATATCATCTTGGGGCACAAAACCAATGATTCTCTTGTATGAATGGATTGATTCAATCTTTCCGTTTATGAGAATCATACCGCTCATGGTGCACCCAGTTGCTTTTCCAGCCAAGGCAGAAAGAAATGTTGTTTTTCCAGCGCCAGAAGGGCCCATGACAGCTGAAACACGGCCAGGCAAAATTTTCCCAGTGACACACCTCAATATATGTTTTCTTTTCCCTTTCAAAGTGAGGGTTAAATCTTTAAAAGCAACCTCAATTGTAGGTCTCTTCCTAATTTCCATTTCGCTGGCCATTGAGATAACCCCAGAGAAGGTCAAGTTCCTATTTTGCTCTTGTAAAGCCTTTTCCTTCTCAATTCTACCATATGCATACCTGAACATTTGGCTCTGAGTATGCAACTGCTTACCCTTTGGTGCTAGCTTTTTGATATTTTTATCTCCAATCTCGAGATTGAAGCCTTCATGGCTATCAGGGTCTTGTTCAATTGCATTTATCATGTTTGTGAGGTTGGTTTTTTCCATCTTCTTTCCCCTTAATGGCACCAGCGATTCCTGAGGGACATCCTGAGCATTTAATGGCATAGGTGGCAAAGCAGCATCTGTTCCAGGTTTAGCTTGACCCAGACCTCTTAGCACTTCTGAATGCCTTCCAGATTTTCTGCGAGAAAATGTACGGGATAGTTGTGTTTGCAATCCAATTGCATGCTTCTTAGCTATATCTTTTGCAGATTTCCATTTTTCACGTGCTTGTGCTGTTTCTCTTACACTTTGGACTGCTTTTTCCCTGGATTGTGCTTGTCTTTTCTCTCGAGTTGCAAGCACTTGGTCAGAGCAGTTATATATAATGACAAGCAGGAAACTTAACCCAGCCTGCATTGACAAGTGAAGCGTCAGTTCTAGGATAGAATCATGCGAAACAATCTAAAGAGTCACAAACGAGAGGTTTATGAAAAAACAGTATTTCAATCACGAAATATGTTTTGAAGGTTCCAAAAAGAAATATAATTATATTATCAAAAGAGTCGATTTTGTCAAGATTTTGGACTAATATAGCTAGCTAATATTTGTGATAGATATTAATGTTTAAGCCGTCACAAATAAATTTTTATGGACATGTTACTGAAGCACGTATGTCAAGTGACTGCCAAGACACAAGTACTCATTTCCTGCAGAAATAATTGGGTTTCAGCAACGATCCTAAAGTGAACTCTATGAGAAAATGAATCACCTCTAGGTATTTTGTGGCACACATTTTTCTTTGTCCTTTGCCATGAATTCTATTGTGGCAATGAGTGCAGACTAGTAACCCAATGATAGGATGCAAATAAGGCAGGAAGACAGTAAATACAAAAAGGAAAAGAAATATTATGAAAACAATTAATGGTAACAATAAGGGGGAGATCACTTACAAAAAGCATGACACCATATGCACTGATATTCTGATTGTCTGATTTTGGGTCACAAGTTGCCAACCTGAAACATCCTGAAAGTTCATCCCTAGAGGTTATATGTAGATGCCTTCTGAAATTAAATTATAGTTCAAACCGAGATTAACATGTGTGCATTAGTAAGTGCTATTCTTGGTCTAGATAAAATGAAATTGTTCTGACGTTCTACCAAAAAAAAGTACACAAACTGTCACAAAATCACCTATAAAAAACATCAATCGTACAGAACTACAGTCAGACCAGTGTATTTACCAAAACTCTTGATCATTTGCAATATAAAGAGTAAATAAAGAATCCCTTTGTAAATCTACAGTCAGACCAGTGTTTGTTCAAGAAGGCCACTATGACTAAATCAAAACTACCAACTCACTCCCCACAGAACTTACTCGTTAAACCTTATACCACAATCTGCCCCTTATTTCAAAATACTAGTTAACACAACAGAGCTTAGGGTATTGAGCATTTTGATATTGCCAGTTGATGAAACATGCTGGATCTTAACCTGACAGCTGAAGAAAAAATTGTTCTATTTAAAATACATACGAGTCTTTGGTCAATATATACATATTCCTGATTACTAGTCATTGCAATTAGCATTTCGTTTCATATATACCAAACTGACAGAATGTAGTGCCAAAGCTAAACAATTGGACTTCTCATCAAAAAATCAGAATGTAAATTTCACGCTACTTTTCCTTGGAAGCAACGCCCACTAAGTTGCTATATCTACAACATATATCTTGGCAAACTCATGTACTAGAACGTTCTATGATGAGCTATTAGTTCTTATCCATTGTTGGACAAGGATCTTGAACAATAGTATCACGCCATTGTTGTGTATCCAACACAAGCACTGAGGTTGTCATTCTTCTTTGGTTTATATGTAGGGCTTTGGAATTTCATTCAACCTTACTGTAGTTTGCTTGCCAGAACTCGGTTAAACAGAAGGTATATGATCGAGTTGAAAAGAAAGCACATACGTTTTTCAGATGTTGAACCTGTCCGGCAGTAGTGTCTGCAACAAAGTGTGCATAAAATAGCCTCAGCAATAAAGAGGTAAGCAACAGGTGGCCATCAGACAGCAACAAGAGGAGAAAAAGGAAAGGAAAAGGAAAATACAAAAGTAAATTGTAACTTGAAAATCTGAGGACAGAAAAGTTCAGGAATAGAATCAATACCCTTCACTGCAAGGATTTCTTTGGACAGTAGATGGACAGTACGATCCTGCTGAACAGAATACCTCACTACTACTCAAGATATCAGCCCAGACATCTGCTCCCCCACATGTATGGTTTTTCTTCCCAGGAGGCAGCTGATATCGGTAGCTGCATGATATTTCTGCTAATAATTATTAATGTTTACCAAAACAAGAACAAGAGATTATAGAAATGAGCAAAGAAAAAGAATGAGAACATACGGCTCGCAAATACCAGTACTTTTATTGAGTTTTGCAAGTGGGCAGTAAGCACCCAATGGGCAAGCTTCAGTGATGATGTAAGAAACAGGAAAACAAGAAATGAAGTTAGCTAGTAAGATTCAACTACACCAAGAGCGAATCACATTGAATCCTACATTCCACGTAGAACATGCAATATGCTTTGTTGATCCATAAAGAGCATTATGCACATGACACAATACAAGCTATTAAAAATACCTTGTTAAGACAAAATTAACAACAAAAATTTCAGATTTTGCAGAGAACACTCTCTAGCTAGTTATCTCATTTCCAGCCTCTGATGCTAATTTTATTCTTGATTTTCTGATGGTCTCTCCCTTTTGTATTATCCAAGGGAAGAGCAAGATATTTCGGATGTAGTGTGGATAGACGATCTACATACAGAGATCATAGACACCGAATTGCAACTCATAAGAGACTAGATCGGATGTTGGCAAGGAACTTAGAATAAAATAAATCACTTTAATTTGTCTTGAACCTGAACTTTAAACCAGTTGTTCTCTTATTTACCCAAAATTTCCATCCATCCTTGCCAATTAATAATGCCAGAATATATAAAGGATAGCAGGTTTCGATTCTCCACCTATCAAAGGTACAAGAATAGAAAGTGCCACATATAGATGTAGTTTCTTCCATTTGAAGGATAATGATACTTGAGATCTGTTAATAGTGTCGAGGAGTAATAAATCAGCTGAGTCCAGCTTTTGCAAGTCAAGTTTACTCCAAACCTTGAGCTCAGTTTGAAAAATAAGTACAGCCAAACAAATTGTGCAAAATGATGCAATGAAGGGAGGCAAAGATGAATCCAGTGAAACTTGAAAAGTTTAAGACATGGTGTGGAAATTGACTAATTACGTACAAATGCACAGTTGAGAACGAAATTCCCCCACTTTTGAGGAGTCATTATCAACATTAATGACTAAATAATTTATTCTCTTATTGAAGGAGGACATTGAAAAGTAACACAATAACATTCCGAATCTGAAATCAAATTTATATTTACCACTACTATTGACTTTGAATATTTGATGCTCATGAAAAGTTGAATGATCTAAAAGCTATTAAAATGTCTTCTTGTATATTTGAAATTGTACCAATTAACATTCCGAATCTGAAAGGCCCCATAAAGCACATGTGAGCTGAAGAACGCTAAGATGCTGCATTTGGTTGCAACATACCGTCTAAAAGAAGTACTGGAAAAATAAACAGGGAAATCATAGTAGGCCTAACTCGTTCTCTAGAATTTTTTTAAGATACAAGAATGATATGATGGCAAATAGAAAATTCTAATGTTGAAATCACCTCACCACTTGATGGGTTTGATTAAACTTACGTATCATGCAAGTAAGACCATTGGGGCAGAAGAAACCCTCACAACAAGCTGCACAAGCAGTAGTTCTAACCGGCATGTCCTGGGAATTTTTCAGGTCAACTTTCTGAGAACCAGAACTACAAGCCCATCCAGGTTCACATCCAGAAACCCGTGACGACAAATTACAGTTCTTGTTAGGTTTCAGGTAGTTGGTTTTCTTTGATGATGTAGTGGTGAAAAAACTATGGAAGTAGAATTTTATTTCTGCTGCTGTGCACAATCGTTTCATGAGATCTCCTATTGAACCACCAAAAAACATCATTAGAAAAGTGAAAAAAGTTATGCATCATAATGGAGAGAAGCACCATATTTGAAACGCAGATGAGAAAGGTGTTTTACTAGCATCATTGAATAAGAGTTGGTTTCTCTAACCTTTTGGGTTTGTGCATATCAAGCATATTAAGTGTAGCATACATACATATACATAGCAATCTTACATGCGTTTTTCAAATCTAAATTTTTCAGGAAAACCTGTATTAAGATTAATGTGTATGTATATGCATTTTATGTATAGATTTTGGTAGGTTGATATTGGTAAAAAAAGATCTATACAAACCAATACCAATCTGTTTACAAAAGAAGGAATAACTCAAAGCAATTACATCAAAACTTAATCCTCCCACGATATGATCTTACAAGGCTACCTAGACATGCAAGGAAACCAATAAAAGCAAATACCACTTTGTCATAAAATAGAAGGTATAACTGCAAAACAATTACAGAATAGCACAAACAAATCCCTAGATAACACTATAAGACTACCTAGCTCAATGAATCCACTTGATAACAATAGATAATTACCTAGAACATGGCTGCTAGATTTTAGATGGCAAAACATACATTCCATCACCTCTGTCCAAGTGAAAGCACATACAAGATTCTCATGATACTAAATTACATGAACTAACTTCACCAAATAAATGGTCTAGAGAACACAGCTACATTTTTTTTCTAAGTGAACACAGCTACATAAATATTAGCAAAATATCCTCTTTCATGGCAGCTAGGCTGTGTTTGGTAATTGTTCTGAAAAATATGTTTGTCTTCAAAACAAATATTTTCTGTCAAATATGATTTGAAAAATAAAATACTTTTCAATCTTCAAGACATTTTTTCAGCTCATAATAGGCATGATCTGTTTCTGCTAGGGAAAAAACAAAAAAAAAATCCATAATGAATATAAATGTTTTTCCCCAAACATAATCCATGAGTTTCAGAATCTCAAATAGAATATTTTTAAGTATATTTTCCACAAATTTTTTCTACGAGCTCTACCTCTTTCACAAACACCCAAAAAATATATCCCAAGGAATTTTCTTAGTAATTATATAGAAGACCAAAAAATATTTTCTATCAAAACATGCATGTAACAAACTCACATAAGGTTTGGAGATTCACACCTACTGGCTTGCTAGGTGGAGGTGCCTCCAAACTTATATGAAGTCATCCAAGATATTTTGATAACATATGTGAGATTGTTACATGCCACTAATTTGTAACGAACACACATAAGGCTTGAAAATTCACACCCAGGAAAATCGGATTGCAAGGTGGAGGTGCTTCTAAACTAGATGAAGTCATCCCAGATGTTTACTAACCAATGTAAAACTGTTCAAAACATAAGTCTTTCAATCTCTTCTAATTGTAAGGTCGCTTCATAGGCAGAGGATCGACGGTCAGGTTTTCTTTTCTCAAATATTATTAACCGTACGTTTTTATTTCTTTAGTGGTGGACTTAACACTAGTTTTTAACATTGATGTAGCTGTTTTAGAGCATGTGTCATTTGTCTTCAATTGACGTGTTAATTGAAGACAAATGATATCATGTGGCTTCACATGTCTTACTAGATGAGACGTGTGCCATCAGTGATTGGTTATTACGTGGCACTCTACTAAGCTTTTGGACACAAGTTATATGGAAGAACTTTTGTGATTATAGTCATGAAAACTCCTTGATTACCTACATATGATCACACTAAAAAAACAAATGACAATTTTTGAAATGAGTGCAAAACCTAAGGAGTAAAGTGGATACGTAATCTTATTGTCAAACCTTTCTAGCTAGTTTATGTCCTCTTTGAGACTAAAAGTAGAGAATTGAGGACGTAATCAATCAAGCTAGATTTTAAATTAAAGTTTTGTTCACTGGTTACAAAACTTTGAGCTTGTTAACGAGCTGGTTGATTAATTTGTTATTCAACCATACAAAATAAATAAACACTATCGGGAAATTTCATATGTTTCGTAGATTCGTGTTACTATATTGTATGAAGTTTCTTATTATTAGTAGATTAATGAGTGTGAATTTTTGTACGAGCTCATATGAGTCGAGAAAAGTTTCTAGAAGTTGGGCTCACTGAATAATGAGTGTGAATTTTTGTTTAAGATTGGTTCATTTAATAAACAGACCAACTCGATCAAAAAGAATTTAAGCTTCTTTAATCCTTGTGTCGTGGCCTTTAAATGATGCACAAAATTCCACCATTTTGTTTTTGAACTGTTGGAACTATAACGGAGTCTTTATGCACGTCACCAACATGTGGAAATTTTACAAGAATGTCTACGCGAAGTTCTGAAGAAGAAACAATTCTCTTTCTTTCCAAGTTAAACGTACAAAACCAGCTTGTTCATAAAGAAAAGAGTATATAGGGGTTTGCAGTTCATAACGTGAGTACGTAAACGTGTATGTATTGAAGGCTACGTTACCTTTCGTCTTTTTAGCGCAAGCGGAAATGAATCGCATATCTTTGGAGAAATTGAAAGACCCATCCCACTCGGCATCCCTGCCAAACAAATGACGACGTTCCTGTGAGGAAGACCAAAAAGACGAAAAGGAGATTGTACCGAAAAGAATATAAGAGGAGAGATGAGAAAGGATGGAAGCTAAGGAAACTAACACGTCCGTTATGCAGAAACCGAAGTGCTTGGAGATATCGTTCTTGAAGATGGACGTGAAATTGGCAATGCGGCTATAGACGAGCTCCGCGAAGATCTGCTGCGCGGCCGGATTGTTGAATTCTTCGCCGTCGTCATCGTCGTCGTCGTCCTGATCACACGCCACGCGCCTGGAGAAGCTGGTCAAGAGAAGCACCACGAGGAACAACACAGGAAAAGAGAGATTCCTGAACGCGTTAACCTTATCTCGTCTCATTTCGAAATCGATATCAGAAGGCCCTAATTTAGTGAGAAATATTCACGAAGAAAATGTCATGGATGAAGAGCTGGAAAGCGTGGGATTGGTTAGAACAAGAAAGAGAGAAAAAGGAAAACCGAAGATTAGGAGCCATGAGATAGGGATACTAAGGGTTTGGTGAGGAAGGTGTGGGTTTTTTTTCGGTCGAAGAAATGGCTGGGAGGAAGAGTTGGCGAAGTAGGGGCGAGAGAGAGACAGAGAGCTGCAACTGCGTTGAGGACGCGTCAGCTGTGTGAGCCTGAACCGTCAGATCTAAGTGTAGTTATGGAATGTGCGGTAAGAGGAAACCAAAAGGCCTTTCTGTGGTTTTCGAAGTTTCAGGAGTTTCTAGATTTCCACATTAAAGATGCATGTCGGTAACTAACTGGGCAAGACCTCTCGAAGGATCTTGTCTACGTCTCAAAATCTCATGCCAGAGTTTTTGAAAAAAAAAGCACAAAACAAGAAAAAGCATAAGTTTTTTTGCACATAATTATCTTATATATAATTTAGAACATGTTAAGTTTTACTAAAGTACGTACAAATATTACCCAAGATATCCGAGGAATATGTTCACATAGGAACAAGGAATGTGTGATTTGGGATCAATACTATGGTTAATTATTAAATAAATTTTGTTTATAATTAGCCTGTTGATATGGTTGCAGAATTCCTACTAATTTTGTTTAATATTTTAGAGGATTAACCAGTGGTTGTATTATTAGCCTTATTATTATTTCTTTTAAATGGATTCATTTGTTGTCGATTAAAGATTAGAACTTTAAAGATTTATCATTTACTTACAGATATAGACTAAATTTTTTGCGGGAACACCAGCTTGGACAACCCATACTACAAAATTCGTGTTTACTGACAGCTATTTAGGCTAACTAATAAAAGAAAACTCTAAAAAGATCGGATAAATCTTGTCTGTTCGAATTAGTAATCAAAAAATGAATGATTTTACTGCATCTTGAGAAGGTTATCCATTAGCCATAATAACATTTTTTTATCTAAAGGATCACGTTTTATTGTCATGCCCCGTGGTCTTTTTAACCTCTAAACCCTTTTTACAGTAATAGAATGTATAATTATAACTAGATTACGGTACGGAAATATTTTGATGCCCAAAAAACTAAAATGTCCTTGAAAAAAAAGTGGAAAATTTTATGGAAAATATGTTGTAAGTCCTAGGATTAAGGCAACCCTAGAGGGGGTGAATTGAGTTTCCAAATTTTTTCGCTTTTAAACCCCAAAATCGTGTTTGCAAAGTAAAGGATAACCTAGTACAAGTATTTAAACAAATATTGATGCGATAAGTAAATAAGTGCTAAATGTAAAGAGCAGGGTTAGAAAAGTAAACACGAGATTTCTAGGTGATTCGTCAAACGCGTCTACATCTACCCTTCAAGCTCATTTACCGAGCCTTGAGGTTTTCCAACTATCTTTCAAATTGTGTACACTCTAGCTTCCAAATGCTTTTCCGAGCTCAACAATCACAACCCAAGTGATTTTTCAGGCTTACAACTCACAACACAACCAAGCTTGAGATATATTCTGTCTAAACTTATTCTTTAGTGAACAACATCACTAAAGGAATCACCTCTTTTGAATAGGAAGATTAAAGAAATTAACTTTCTCAAAGAATGGATAATAAAATGAAAAGTTATATCTCTTTGCTTCACACAATGACAATGATGTAAAGATGTAATTTGTGTGAATGATATGAGAAATATGAAATAAGAGGTTTAAGTTTTTTTTCTCAACCTATAGAAATGATATAAAGTCGTTATCCCCTGTTTTTAGACATTATGAAGGTCTTTATATAGGCCAAATTTGAAAACTAGTCTTTTCTAACTGTTCAGGGTTAATTTGACAATATTACCGTTATACCGGTCAACCGCTTCAACTAGCCGCTGTCAAACGGTCATAAAATTTGAATCCTGTCAAATTTTTATCCTACACGCCCCGTCATCTGCTTCATGTAGAGGGTGATCCGCTTCCTATAGCGGTCGACCGCTATTACACTTTTCATCATCCGTTATAATTAAAAAACATGTTTTTGACGTTTTTGAAATACCAATTTCAAAAACCAACATCTCAAAAGTTTAACCAAGGCTTGAGAGTTTATAAAGGGATTTTGAAAATATTTAAAGCGCATTTTGGTTGTCAAACTTGTGATGAGAAATTTATGCACAGTTTAAAAGATATGCGAGTGTATGATTCAAATCCTTGTCAAAAGTGAAACTAAGAGTTACAAGATTATACCTCATGGTCTTGAATCTTCACCTGTGAGCTTCTTGCATCTTCTTGATCTTCAATCATCTTGTCTTTGGCTCTTTGATAAAAATGATTTTTTCTTTAAAGATGTCCATTTTATATACTTAATTCATTTATTGAAATCATCAAAATATCGATTAGGAACAAAAGCCAACACATGCTGCTTAGCCTTGGGCCTTAAAAGACTTTTATTGGGAATGATGACTTATTTTAATAAAGAATAAGGAGTTTAAAAAAAACTTTTCGAAATTGAGTTGTATTTTCTAGGTACGAAAAAGAATTATTGATTAAGAGATATTGAATCCGTCAAATGTTAAAATCGATATGGGAAAGACATAACAGACTTATAAAATTAGAAAGCAAAGTACGAGAAGATAATATTATACCACGAAAAGATTTAACGGTATCCTTTATGAACAAGGATTAAAGCAAAAGAGTTTATGATATACAAAAGCATGTCCAAAACTCACTATAGCCTATCTAACCGGGTTCATTACAAAATATAACCAACAGAAAGTACTAGTCTGACTGCAAAATAAAAATCTTAGTATAGATAAACTAATAATCAACACCCATTATTCGACGTTCTCCTCTAGGTTCACCGGCTCTGTCGGTGCATCTACATTGTCAGGGGCTAAAAGTGCAAGTGGAGGTGGGTCTTTCGGAAACAAATAGTTGTAGTGCTCAACTACCACATCATAAGTGTCCTACACCCACACCGTAAATTGCACCAGCAACAGGAACGGGTCGAGGTCTTATACTCATATGTCTCAAAATTCTCGTACACCCTCATTCTCTACTGAGAAAATCAATACAAGTACATTCATTAAAAAAAACATAGGTGAGTCTTAAGGACTCAGTACGGTCGGGAAGGGGAACATATTATGGCAATAAACAATATATAACAATTAAAGGAAACAAAGAATCATAACAATAATTAAAGACAATAATACGATAATCTATGAAATATGCATGCAATGTGAAATATTGAATCATTTTCATTTCACTTTCTTTATTGTGAGATATCCTCTAAAAACACGCTCTATAGTATAACCCTCGAATTCAAGGTGTGCATCCCACATCCCTTCCACCAGGACAGTCCCATGATAACTCACACACCTGGACGATTCCAGGCAAAAGCGCTATGTTGTTGCCCAAGGGAGGCCATCACTCTTGACCCCCGTCAAGGTGCTGGTCGCACGCATTGCTACCATCGCGTTCTTATTTAACGAGGACCATCCCATTATAAAAAGAAGTTAAGTACTCATTTCATCCCTAAATTTTGATAATTTTTAAGAAATTATTCTTCGATTTTCAACTTGAATATATATCTCCCTGAGTTTATAAATCTTTATCAAAGAAGTCGTTCTATTAAAATTTCATTCTCATAATTAATGGCTCACACGTCAATCCAATCATAAGTTCACATGTGTCACCCAAAAATTAAAATCATGTGACTTATAATTTGTTTAAAAATAAGTTCTTAATTTTTCGTTCATAAAATAATTAAATTTGTTTTATTTAAACAAAAAATGGGAAAAAATTTAGAAAAATTATAAGTCACATGATTTTAGTTTTTGTTCACATGTATTGGAATTGGAATGTGATTTGTTAACTTTATAAATAAAAGTTTAACGAAAGGACTTGTTTGATAAAAATTCCGAACTTAAGGACCTTAATAATCGATCAATTTGGAAATTCAAGAACTATTTATTAAATGGGTCAAAACCCAATAATCAAATAGGTATATAACGCTAAAAAAGTATCACACTTTTCATATCACATTATCCATGATGTCTATGCTATTAATGAAATGAACATGCATCAATGTAATTACAAGGTAATCCATATGTAATCGCAAGGTAATTCTATATGTAATCAATAAGACAAGAAGATTTCCAAATCCATGAAATTTAAAGTAACATCACAGGATTTATTCTTTTTAGCTGTCACAAAATGACCAAATCAAGGATACGTTCGTTTTCACACTTTTTTCAGGATTTTAAGTATATTCACAATACTATCACCGAACATATTCAAAATTCAAACACAAACATCAATATATTTTGCACAATCTCCAACAACTTTTTAATTTTTTATTCAACATAAATTTTCTCTCTCTATACTTTTTCACATAACTCAATATTTTTTTATTAAACAATTACATCAAATCATTTTTCTTTCCACTTTACACAAATACCAATAATACACTACTTAACATAAATATTCACAACTTCTTTAAAGTCCTACATTTTTACTCAAAACGAACATAACCCAAGTATTAAGTTTTAATTTATTGACTTTACTTTCCATTTGGATTGGGCCTTTAGCCAAAGGCCCAATCACTCTTTCTTAAGTGATACGATATTAAGTTGTTGTAGTATCCAGGGCCTATGGAAAAGCTACAATTAAGTGTAACGGCAAAGAAGCTATCACAATTTTTGATTCAAGCATCACTACAACAAATTTTCTCGTTAGCGGCGAACTTATCAGTGGCGAAACCAATTTCGTCGCTCAAAATACATCTTCAGCGGCGAAATTAAGAGTTCGTCACTAAAAAGTAATTCATCTCGTTCGAACGAGTAGAATTTCGTTCGAACCAGTATTAGTGACAAAAATTGTTAAATCGTCACTAAATAAGTCTTTAGTAACAAAAATATTTTTGTAACTAAAAGAAGCTTGTTCGAACAAGTAAAATCTGGTTCGAACACATCGTTGAGTAGTGGTTCGAACGAAAATGTCTCGTTCGAACACATATTAATGACGAAAACTTCTAAATTGTCACTAAATAAATCTTTAGAGACCAAAATATTTTTATCACCCAAATTATCTCGTTCGAACAAGAAAAATGTTGTTCGAACAAGTTAGGGGAAAAAGTCATTTAACTCTAAATACCTTTCGACTCCCTGCCCCTCCCCCCACCCCTTTTGAAAAATCTCTAATGTCTCCGGCCCCTCCGATCCCTCTTTGTCGACAGGCCCTCCCCTCTTCATCAAAATCTCTAGCCCCTCCTCTTCGTCGAAGCTCCCAGCCTGTCACGCCCCGAACGGCATCCCGCAGGGACCGTGACAGCCGCGAGCTATCCCCCGGACGGCTCCAGCGTTCATACTTATTTTCTTACTTAATTACGGCGGAAACGTACAGGATCGCGAGGGGTTCGAGCGAATACTTACATAATCAGGGTTCTCATTAAGTTCATACAAAACAAATATTTAAAACATATTAGAACCCAATTAGTGACACACATGTCACTATCAACAAAATGCGAAGCTTAACATCTTGGCATCTAGGTCAGGTAGTCCTCCTGACTCTCTTCACCTGATACATCTGGAATGACACAATTTTAAAAACGTGAGTCAAAAAGACTCAGTAAGGGAAAAACGTAAACTTAAATCATGCTCTTGACTCATGCTTGCTTAATCATGAAAGAAAGATAAAACTTGAACAATTGATGCATATGCGTGCTTATGAGTTATGCATATGCTCTTGCTTATTGTTTTCGGCCCCAGGCCCTTGAAAACCACTTTCTTTCATACTTGCTTGTAAAACTGGCCCTTGGCCCTTAAAAATCATTCATTCGTACTTGTGCCCTTGTTGGCCTTATCATAATTATTTCATGTCTTTTACTTGTGGGCTCGCTCCATTTGACCCCTGAAGTCAGGGTTGTGCGTTCCCTTCGGAACCGTCCCCGAATTCCCTTGGAGACTTACATCTGGTCAGCTAGCGCACCTTCTCAATGTCCTTCAGTGGCTAGACGTGACCCTTGGAGGCACCACACCTTCTCATTGTCCTTCAGTGTGGCTTGCACAGCCTCTTGGATTCTCCCATCCTTCTCATAAATGTCCTTCGGTATGGGAGTCCATCTTGATGGTACGGTACCGACCGGTGCCCTTAATCTTAACTTATCGTTTCATAAAACTTCTCATATTCTTTCCATAAAAATCATTGCATAATTTTCTTCTTGAAAAATTCGTGCAATGCACATGTCATGTCATGCTTGCTTAAAATTCATGCTTGTTCATGAAATTCATATCATGTCATGCTTTCTTAAAATTCATGCTTATTCATGAAACGATGCAGTGTGTCATTCCAGTTTTGAAAAGAAATACTTACTGTACACTTACAGTATCCACTTACTATTCCACTTACTATTCCACTTACTCTTGGTCTTCTCGTTCGTATATACTGACACGTGGATCGCCTACAAGCGATTCAAATATTCTTTTAGACTTTAAGAATTATAAATCATTTCTTTTGAAATCGAAGATATATATATATATATATATATTCATATATACATATCACAGAAATTCATTTAATTACACAATAATTATTTTATTCTTTTCCTTAACAAATATTCAAAACTTAGCTTATTAAATTAATATTTTTATTGAAATAAAAATATATTCATCCATGTACATGTCTCGTTTAGGGTTAAATAATACTCATAGGTTTAGATTTAAACCTAAGTCTCTTTTATTACACGTACTACATTAAACTTTATTTCTAACTATGAATAAATTATTCATGATTAAATCTTAACTTAGACTTTAAACCTCAAATAAAACCCAAGTAAAACTTAACTAGGGTTCCAATACTATTAAATAAAGATCATGGCTCTATAATATTATTCCAACTAGCCTAACTCTAATTTTCTTATCCAACACAACAATGAAAATACATAAATTATAAATTTGCACTTAGGGTTAACTTCTTGTAACTTTCGGCCACTACCATTTATGCACCAATTAATCACAACTTTTCTCCAAGGGTGATCCCATCCTCCAATCAACAATTTCACAACCTAATATCTATAAATCAAAGCACCAACACCATACACTATACTCATGACATTCGGCCAACACATGTTTTTACCCAATGATTAGTTTTCCTTTATTTCCTTCAACATGCATGCTTCCAATCACTTAACATAATCATCTACTATGCATTAAGGTCATAAATCTTACACATGTTAAGTCCAATGTCCAGATCTACACATATTCAAAACTATACATAAAAATCCACATAGCTCATTTTCGGCCATACCCAAAATGTTACCTTTTTCATGCTAAAAATCATATCATGCACATCCTTTGCATTTTATAACCTAACTAGCATGCCTTAACTTCATATCTTCATCATATACACCCAACAACATTAGATCTACATTTTAGGAACTTCAACAATAATAGATCTAAGGAAATATCCCACATACATTCGGCCAAACACAACATAAGTCTAGATCTAAACTTATCTAACATACATTGTTAAATCCTTACATTTTTCCAACATTCAAACTTAGATCTCATGTTTATATGGCCGGATCTAGCATTATACCTTAGGGTTGATTTCATAACTTCAAAATCTAACAACACTCAAGACACTAACTTAAGATCCTATCATGATACATTCGGCCAACACTATATTCAAACCAACAACATCACATCTTTAGCCTTACCTTGATGATTATCACAAGCTTGAATACCTAGAACAATAAAATACCCTAGGTTAGTACTTATGAAAAACTTTAGGCAAGAATACTAAATAGAATCAAACCTACCTCTACCTTCACCAAACTTTTACCCAAAACTCTTTCTTCTTCCAAGTTTCGGTTCACCCTCCTTAGAGAAGATCCAAGCTTGATTTGAGGTGCTAAGGTGGGTTTTATGGTGGGGGGAAAAATATGGTAAGCTTGAATGATTAGTTCTAATGGAAATGAACTAAACTTCTTCAAGAGTAAGGTGGCTAATGAGTAGGGTTTTTCAAAAGAGGAAAATGATGTTGCACAATGTGAGGATTCGGTCACCACAAAGAGAGGTCTAAATTAAACTTTTGGAGTGTGATTTAGGATGCAAAAGGGAAAGGAACAAGGCTTGATTCTTAGAGGAAGGATTCGGTCAATAGGAGAAAAAGAGAGAGAGTTGGGAGAGATGAAGTGTTCGGCCAAGTGAGGAAGTGATGAAATGAAATGGTGATTTTCGGCCAATGCTCATTCAATTGTGAAGTGTGGGAGAATGAGTCTCCCAAGGTGAGTTATGACTATGACACATGACAAGGACAAAGTGGAATTGACAAGAGAGAAAGTTTGAAGAGAAAAGGGGATGAATGGGGGGGGTCTTGGTCGACCAAGCATGTATTCCTCTTCTCTCTCCTCTTTTCACTTTTCCCTCACATCAACTCTTGTCTCCCTAAGCTATGCTTTTGAATTGATTTTTTTCTCCTTTCTCCTCTTAATCTACACGTGAGTCACTCTTCTCCCTTGTATTTTTTCTCTCTTTTCACTTACATTGAGTTGTCTTGTCAATTAAGTGCTCTTACAACATCACATGGGTTCATGGCTTTTGGCTTTTCCATCCTCCTTATACACTTCACGTAAATGGCCTCCCCTTTGTTAGTTTGGTTGCTTTCCAACCATGCTAGTTACTCCACATTAAATGGCAACTAACTTTCAACTTAGATTTCACTTATCACCTAACTTATCACCTAACTTATCACTTTATAAGTTCTCTTACTTATCTATTCATTCCAATAGCTTATCACCTTACAAGTATGATATCTTATCATGTGATAATGGCCTTAGCCTATCTCTACAATAATCACAAGGCCTTATTACTCTAAAAGTTTCCTAACTTATCATTCTTGCTTATCAATTAAATCATTCCTAAACTTATCACATAACTACATAGCTTATCATTGAATATTCATATGGGACTTCTATTAATAATATGGAACATATCATAATATTACATGTCACATAAAATATCTAATCCATGTATTCAAAAGAATTTCATTATTCAATCTATTAATAATTTCGGCTATACTAGGAAATTATTTAAGCATAATTCAAATTATGTGGTCCATGAATCATATTAAACAAAAATATAAATTTGTAAAAGAGGAACTCACTTGCAAATTTCGGCTCTTAATATAATATAATTTATACATCCGATAAAATGGCATTAAAATTACTTAAGGAGATTTTATGAAATAAAATCCTATCTTAAATCGAAATACCATAACATAAAAATTAGGCCATACATTGGCCAAAACATAGCCCCATTAGGAAATAAAGACTATTACATTGGAAAAATAAAATAATACATGAGCAATTACGTAGGAGAAAATCGGGGTCTCACATTCTCCCCTCCTTATAAAAATTCCGACCTCGGAATTTCTTTTACCACCAGAAATTTTGTCCTGACTGCGTAGGTGTAGGACAATGGGGATTGGGACGAACATTAGTGCTTGTCCCACTACTAATCTCTCCCTGGTAAACGCGATCTGGGGAATTACTCCCCGTCCAAGAGTGCGATCTGATTCCTTGACTTGGTTCCTCTAGACTAGGGTCATGGATGACGTTTTCGGGTGGTCCATGAAACCTAGGTCTAGACTCTACTTCCTGTGACGAAATGTGGGTCTCCGATCCAGCGTCTTGAGCCCTAACTCTTCGACGGTGTCGGTTCTCGTTACATCGCCTAGGTGTACACTCACGTCTTGAGTTACTACGCCTAGGTCGTTCTTGGGATCGTTCTCTAGTCTCACTAGGTATCGGATGTTGTTCCATGGGGTCTTCTTCCGGATCCTCTTCCGGGTCCTCTTCCGGATCCTCTTCCGGATCCTCTTCCGGATCCTCTTCCGGTTCCTCTTCCGGATCTTCCTCAAAGTTTCCGGGTAACATGGTCCTTAAGGGAATAGCATTTATTGGCGACTCTGGCCAGTAAATACCTTCCAGATATCCAGAACAATCTGGAGATAAGGGTTGACCCCACCTGGAAGGTCCAGGTTGGTCAGGTGCCGGGGGTGGCGGGGGCTGGTATGTCCCCGCCATACCTTGCTGCCAATACGTTACGTGGGTTTGGTACGCTCCTCGGGGGTCCCCTCTATCCGTCTCATGTGATGCGTGAGTCGGAGCCTCATGGCTTCCCGACTGTCTCGTCGAACCTTGGGTTCTATGATTAACCCTGAACAGGCTTCGATACTCGGGTGCTGTCATCCTTCTCTGAGAAGGTGTTCCCGAATGCTGGGAACGAGGGGGTCGACTACTCGGCGGCATCTGACAACATAATGCAACGGTCAGTCATATATATACAAAATATCATCATGTATCACAAAGAATTTAGCATTCTTTATGTAAGGAAGTCGTGCACAAATATCAGACAATAATACTCATACAAGCCAAACATTCAATCAATAGGGAAGAAAATAAACATTCGGATCCTATTCTCCTTTTAACTGGGGGTACTTTTCGTACATATCACTTTCCAACTCCCAAGATGCCTCCTCTACCCCATGATTCCTCCATAGAACCTTCACCAGCGGTATCACCTTGGTCCGCAATTGTTGCTCTTTTCTATCGATAATCCTTACTGGCTCTTCCACATAGGTAAGGTTTTCCTTAATTTGTAAGGGCTCATATTCTAACACATGGGTAGGGTCTGACACATACTTTCGTAAAAGCGATATGTGGAACACATCATGTACTCCCGCAATTGATGGCGGTAAGGCCAGTCTATACGCCATTGGTCCAACCCGCTCCAGGATCTCGAAAGGTCCTATAAATCGGGGTTGAAGCTTCCCCTTCTTCCCGAATCGTGCTACCCCCTTTGTTGGAGAAATCTTTAAAAACACTTTGCTTCCTTCCTCAAAGGCCAATTCTCTCCGCCGGTTGTCCGCATAACTCTTCTGCCGACTTTGGGCCGTAATAAGTCTTTCTTTTATCAACCGAATCTTTTCTTTTGTCTGCAAAATCATCTCTGGCCCCAACAGTCTTCCTTCTCCTACTTCATCCCAATATAATGGCGACCTACACCTTCTTCCATACAAGGCTTCATACGGTGCCATGCCAATACTTGATTGGAAACTGTTGTTGTATGCGAACTCTGCTAGCGGCAAATACTGAGCCCAGCTTCCTTTGAAGTCAATGACGCATGCTCGAAGCATGTCTTCCAAAATTTGAATGGTTCGCTCCGATTGGCCATCCGTCTGTGGGTGGAAAGCAGTGCTAAAATTCAACTTAGTGCCTAGGGACTCCTGCAATCTTTTCCAAAACCTTGATGTAAATCTCGGATCCCTATCCGACACTATGCTCTTTGGTATGCCATGGAGCCTCACAATTTCTTGGAGATAAACTTCAGCTAGCCTTTCCGGGGTATACTTCACCCTGATGGGTAGAAAGTGGGCTGACTTAGTCAATCGGTCCACTACTACCCATGTTGCATCGTAGCCAGCTGTCGTTCTTGGTAGCCCTACCACAAAATCCATGGCTATTCCTTCCCACTTCCATTCAGGGATCTCCAGAGGCTTCAATGTTCCTGCTGGCCTCTGGTGCTCTGCTTTTACTCTCTGACAAGTCAGACATCGAGCGACATACTCCGCTATCTCTCTCTTCATATTCGGCCACCAGTAAACTTTCTTGATGTCTTGATACATCTTCGTTCCTCCAGGGTGGATGGTATAGGGCGTAGTATGCGCCTCTGCCAAAATCAACTCCTTGATTCCCCCATCACCAGGGACACATATTCTACTCCGGTACCTCAGCACTCCATCCTTATCCTCAAAATCGGGATCATTATTCTTCTCAATCCTTTCCCTAATCCCTATTATTACCGCATCGCTCTTCTGGGCTTCACAGATTCGCTCCTCCAGCGATGGTTGCAATGACAGCCCTGCGATGGAAACATACCGGTCTGCCAATACAAGCGTGATCTCCTCTCTTTTTAGATCCTCCATGATCTCCTTAGCTACTACCTCTACGGCACTTGTTTCAGCCGACTTCCGGCTTAAAGCATCAGCCACCACGTTAGCTTTCCCAGGATGGTAGCTAATGGTGCAATCATAGTCCTTGATTAACTCCAACCAGCGTCGTTGCCTCATATTCAGTTCCTTCTGAGTGTTAAAATACTTGAGGCTTTTATGGTCCGTAAATATCTCGCACTTA
This sequence comes from Myrica gale, assembly GCA_963930655.1. Taxonomy (NCBI): domain Eukaryota; kingdom Viridiplantae; phylum Streptophyta; class Magnoliopsida; order Fagales; family Myricaceae; genus Myrica; species Myrica gale. The sequence goes on from OZ005618.1 coordinate 12,451,816, forward strand.
ACCCCATAGAGATAATGCCTCCATATTTTCAGAGCATGCACGACTGCAGCCAACTCCAAGTCGTGGGTGGGGTAATTCACCTCGTGGGGCCTCAGTTGCCTCGACGCGTAGGCTATGACCCTCTTATCTTGCATCAACACACACCCAAGACCCTGCCTTGAGGCGTCTGTATAGATCTCATACTCCCCATGCTCCGAAGGTAATGCTAACACCGGGGCAGTAACCAGATGAGCCTTTAGCGTCTGGAAACTTTGCTCACACTCGTCTGTCCAATCGAACTTAACGTTCTTCTTGGTCAACGAGGTCATCGGCATAGCTATCTTTGAAAATTCCTTGATGAACCTCCGGTAATACCCTGCTAATCCCAGGAAACTTCTGATCTCCTTCACATTTGTAGGTCTAGGCCATTTGAAAACCGCATCAACCTTTCCGGGATCTACAGCAATTCCTTCTCCTGACACTACATGCCCTAAAAATCGGACTTGCTGCAACCAAAACTCGCACTTGGAGAATTTAGCATATAGCTTCTTCTCCCTTAGGATCTGCAAAACAATCCTGAGATGCTCCTCATGCTCCTCCTGGTTCCGAGAATAAATCAAAATATCGTCTATGAACACCACCACAAATTTATCCAGGAACTCCCTGAACACTCGATTCATCAAGTCCATAAATGCGGCCGGGGCATTAGTTAATCCAAACGGCATCACCAAAAATTCATAATGACCATATCGGGTCCGAAAGGCCGTCTTTGATATATCTCCCTCCTTAACCTTCAACTGGTGGTAACCCGACCTCAAATCAATTCTTGAAAATATTTGTGCCCCCTGCAATTGATCGAACAAGTCGTCAATGCGAGGTAGCGGGTACCTATTCTTCACAGTCACCTTATTCAACTCCCTATAATCAATACACATCCGGAGACTTCCGTCCTTCTTTTTCACAAACAGGATCGGTGCTCCCCAAGGCGACACACTCGGCCTTATAAATCCCTTCTCCAAGAGATCTTCCAACTGGACCTTCAGCTCCTTTAGCTCTGCCGGAGCCATTCGATACGGCACCTTGGAAATTGGGACTGTCCCAGCTTCCAATTCAATTCCGAACTCCACTTCCCTATCCGGCGGTAACCCTGGTAAGTCTTCCGGGAATACATCCGGAAACTCAGTCACTATTGGGGTTTGATCAAACGCAGGGACCTCGTTCTGCGTATCGCTTCGCGTATCACTTGCCCATACTAGAATTCCCTCGTGCCCTCCTTGCAACAATCTCTTAGCTTGCAGGGCCGAGACAATTGCTGGCCTTCGCTCCATCTTCCTCATACCGGTAAAACAACAATCCGGTCTCCCCTCCTTTTGGAACACGACCTTCTTCTCATAGCACCGAATATTGGCACCATGCTTCGACAACCAATCCATACCTAGGATGACATCAAATCCTCCCATCTCCATAACTATCAGATCAGCCAAATGACTTGCCCTTCTACTACTATCGGATAGTTCTTCACCATCCGGCTACACTCGACTCTTCCCCCAGCGGGCGTTGACACAAGGACACCACAATCCAACAACTCACTATTTAAGGCATGTGTCTTGCAATATGCTGATGCAATGAATGAATGCGTGGCCCCTGAATCAAACAGAACTAGGGCTTCCCCCTGGGGCAAAGGCAACTTACCTGCCACCACTCGGTTCTGGTTCTCCGCGTCCTCCGGAGTCATTGCATATAACCTCGCCTGTGTTGGGCCTCCATGCCTTCTTGCATTGTCCTGCTGCGTGGGTCGGGGTGCTTGGTTTGAGCTGCCTGCACTCCTGCAGTCTCTGGCGATGTGTCCAGGCTTCCCACATTTGAAACATAAGCCCTGCCTGCACTCCCCAGGGTGTCTCTTGTTGCACTTGTTGCACAGAGGAAACTGATTTCCTCCGGCATTCTGAGCTCCACCAGGCCTCTGGTTTGGCCTCGGGTTCGGCCTCTGGTTCGACCTCTGTGGCTGCCTCTGTGACGGCTCTGGCCTACTTTTCTTCCAGGGCATCTGCGGAATGGTTGGGTTGGAAGGAGCCTTCCTCTTTTGCTGGTCATGATAGACTGCTATCCTCTGCAGTCCTCTCTCCACTATCACTGCCCGTTCAATTACTTCTGCCAGGGTTTTAAGATTGTGACTATACACCCTGTCATAGACCCGTGGGTGTAACCCTTCCTCAAACTTTCGGGCCTTCCTTTCCTCATCGGGCACCAAGTACGGGGCAAACCGCACCAGCTCCATGAATCGGCCTGCGTATTGCTCCACCGTCATGGTTCCTTGGGTTAGGGTAGCGAATTCCCTTGCCTTCGCTTCCCGGGTCGTCCGTGGGAAATAACGATCTAAAAATTCTTGCTGGAACCTCTCCCAGGTTATGGGCTGCTCTCCCAGCTCTTGTTCCAGCAATACCTTCTCGGACTGCCACCACCTTTTGGCATCCCCTTGCAGCTTGAAGGTAGCATAACTTAACTTTTGGGCCTCGGTACACCCCAAGACCTCAAGTAGCTCTTTCATCTCCACCAGCCAATTTTCTGCTAGTATGGCATCTCCCCTGCCGTTGTACGCTGGCGGGTGCTGGCGGTTAAACTGATCGAACGTACACCCCTCAGGGCGTCCTCGGGCCCCTTCAGAATGGGCACCCGGCTGCACGTGCTCGGCAACTAGCTGAGCCATGTGCCTTAACACATCCTCGGTAGTAACTCCGGGAGCCTCGGACTCTTGATTTCTTGTTGGCCTCCTAGGTGCCATCCTGCACTTCAACGTTATCGTTCAGCTTAGAACAACCTCAACCTCATAAATTCTCATCCTACTTAACCCTAAACGTGCTATCTCATGCTTTAGGGTTTAGGATTCTACTTCGTTCCCTATGTTCTACGACTCTACCCTCCGATCCTCTGATACCAACTTAACTGTCACGCCCCGAACGGCATCCCGCAGGGACCGTGACAGCCGCGAGCTATCCCCCGGACGGCTCCAGCGTTCATACTTATTTTCTTACTTAATTACGGCGGAAACGTACAGGATCGCGAGGGGTTCGAGCGAATACTTACATAATCAGGGTTCTCATTAAGTTCATACAAAACAAATATTTAAAACATATTAGAACCCAATTAGTGACACACATGTCACTATCAACAAAATGCGAAGCTTAACATCTTGGCATCTAGGTCAGGTAGTCCTCCTGACTCTCTTCACCTGATACATCTGGAATGACACAATTTTAAAAACGTGAGTCAAAAAGACTCAGTAAGGGAAAAACGTAAACTTAAATCATGCTCTTGACTCATGCTTGCTTAATCATGAAAGAAAGATAAAACTTGAACAATTGATGCATATGCGTGCTTATGAGTTATGCATATGCTCTTGCTTATTGTTTTCGGCCCCAGGCCCTTGAAAACCACTTTCTTTCATACTTGCTTGTAAAACTGGCCCTTGGCCCTTAAAAATCATTCATTCGTACTTGTGCTTTGTTGGCCTTATCATAATTATTTCATGTCTTTTACTTGTGGGCTCGCTCCATTTGACCCCTGAAGTCAGGGTTGTGCGTTCCCTTCGGAACCGTCCCCGAATTCCCTTGGAGACTTACATCTGGTCAGCTAGCGCACCTTCTCAATGTCCTTCAGTGGCTAGACGTGACCCTTGGAGGCACCACACCTTCTCATTGTCCTTCAGTGTGGCTTGCACAGCCTCTTGGATTCTCCCATCCTTCTCATAAATGTCCTTCGGTATGGGAGTCCATCTTGATGGTACGGTACCGACCGGTGCCCTTAATCTTAACTTATCGTTTCATAAAACTTCTCATATTCTTTCCATAAAAATCATTGCATAATTTTCTTCTTGAAAAATTCGTGCAATGCACATGTCATGTCATGCTTGCTTAAAATTCATGCTTGTTCATGAAATTCATATCATGTCATGCTTTCTTAAAATTCATGCTTATTCATGAAACGATGCAGTGTGTCATTCCAGTTTTGAAAAGAAATACTTACTGTACACTTACAGTATCCACTTACTATTCCACTTACTATTCCACTTACTCTTGGTCTTCTCGTTCGTATATACTGACACGTGGATCGCCTACAAGCGATTCAAATATTCTTTTAGACTTTAAGAATTATAAATCATTTCTTTTGAAATCGAAGATATATATATATATATATATTCATATATACATATCACAGAAATTCATTTAATTACACAATAATTATTTTATTCTTTTCCTTAACAAATATTCAAAACTTAGCTTATTAAATTAATATTTTTATTGAAATAAAAATATATTCATCCATGTACATGTCTCGTTTAGGGTTAAATAATACTCATAGGTTTAGATTTAAACCTAAGTCTCTTTTATTACACGTACTACATTAAACCTTATTTCTAACTATGAATAAATTATTCATGATTAAATCTTAACTTAGACTTTAAACCTCAAATAAAACCCAAGTAAAACTTAACTAGGGTTCCAATACTATTAAATAAAGATCATGGCTCTATAATATTATTCCAACTAGCCTAACTCTAATTTTCTTATCCAACACAACAATGAAAATACATAAATTATAAATTTGCACTTAGGGTTAACTTCTTGTAACTTTCGGCCACTACCATTTATGCACCAATTAATCACAACTTTTCTCCAAGGGTGATCCCATCCTCCAATCAACAATTTCACAACCTAATATCTATAAATCAAAGCACCAACACCATACACTATACTCATGACATTCGGCCAACACATGTTTTTACCCAATGATTAGTTTTCCTTTATTTCCTTCAACATGCATGCTTCCAATCACTTAACATAATCATCTACTATGCATTAAGGTCATAAATCTTACACATGTTAAGTCCAATGTCCAGATCTACACATATTCAAAACTATACATAAAAATCCACATAGCTCATTTTCGGCCATACCCAAAATGTTACCTTTTTCATGCTAAAAATCATATCATGCACATCCTTTGCATTTTATAACCTAACTAGCATGCCTTAACTTCATATCTTCATCATATACACCCAACAACATTAGATCTACATTTTAGGAACTTCAACAATAATAGATCTAAGGAAATATCCCACATACATTCGGCCAAACACAACATAAGTCTAGATCTAAACTTATCTAACATACATTGTTAAATCCTTACATTTTTCCAACATTCAAACTTAGATCTCATGTTTATATGGCCGGATCTAGCATTATACCTTAGGGTTGATTTCATAACTTCAAAATCTAACAACACTCAAGACACTAACTTAAGATCCTATCATGATACATTCGGCCAACACTATATTCAAACCAACAACATCACATCTTTAGCCTTACCTTGATGATTATCACAAGCTTGAATACCTAGAACAATAAAATACCCTAGGTTAGTACTTATGAAAAACTTTAGGCAAGAATACTAAATAGAATCAAACCTATCTCTACCTTCACCAAACTTTTACCCAAAACTCTTTCTTCTTCCAAGTTTCGGTTCACCCTCCTTAGAGAAGATCCAAGCTTGATTTGAGGTGCTAAGGTGGGTTTTATGGTGGGGGGAAAAATATGGTAAGCTTGAATGATTAGTTCTAATGGAAATGAACTAAACTTCTTCAAGAGTAAGGTGGCTAATGAGTAGGGTTTTTCAAAAGAGGAAAATGATGTTGCACAATGTGAGGATTCGGTCACCACAAAGAGAGGTCTAAATTAAACTTTTGGAGTGTGATTTAGGATGCAAAAGGGAAAGGAACAAGGCTTGATTCTTAGAGGAAGGATTCGGTCAATAGGAGAAAAAGAGAGAGAGTTGGGAGAGATGAAGTGTTCGGCCAAGTGAGGAAGTGATGAAATGAAATGGTGATTTTCGGCCAATGCTCATTCAATTGTGAAGTGTGGGAGAATGAGTCTCCCAAGGTGAGTTATGACTATGACACATGACAAGGACAAAGTGGAATTGACAAGAGAGAAAGTTTGAAGAGAAAAGGGGATGAATGGGGGGGGTCTTGGTCGACCAAGCATGTATTCCTCTTCTCTCTCCTCTTTTCACTTTTCCCTCACATCAACTCTTGTCTCCCTAAGCTATGCTTTTGAATTGATTTTTTTCTCCTTTCTCCTCTTAATCTACACGTGAGTCACTCTTCTCCCTTGTATTTTTTCTCTCTTTTCACTTACATTGAGTTGTCTTGTCAATTAAGTGCTCTTACAACATCACATGGGTTCATGGCTTTTGGCTTTTCCATCCTCCTTATACACTTCACGTAAATGGCCTCCCCTTTGTTAGTTTGGTTGCTTTCCAACCATGCTAGTTACTCCACATTAAATGGCAACTAACTTTCAACTTAGATTTCACTTATCACCTAACTTATCACCTAACTTATCACTTTATAAGTTCTCTTACTTATCTATTCATTCCAATAGCTTATCACCTTACAAGTATGATATCTTATCATGTGATAATGGCCTTAGCCTATCTCTACAATAATCACAAGGCCTTATTACTCTAAAAGTTTCCTAACTTATCATTCTTGCTTATCAATTAAATCATTCCTAAACTTATCACATAACTACATAGCTTATCATTGAATATTCATATGGGACTTCTATTAATAATATGGAACATATCATAATATTACATGTCACATAAAATATCTAATCCATGTATTCAAAAGAATTTCATTATTCAATCTATTAATAATTTCGGCTATACTAGGAAATTATTTAAGCATAATTCAAATTATGTGGTCCATGAATCATATTAAACAAAAATATAAATTTGTAAAAGAGGAACTCACTTGCAAATTTCGGCTCTTAATATAATATAATTTATACATCCGATAAAATGGCATTAAAATTACTTAAGGAGATTTTATGAAATAAAATCCTATCTTTAATCGAAATACCATAACATAAAAATTAGGCCATACATTGGCCAAAACATAGCCCCATTAGGAAATAAAGACTATTACATTGGAAAAATAAAATAATACATGAGCAATTACGTAGGAGAAAATCGGGGTCTCACACAGCCCCTCCCCTCTACGTCGGAGCTCCAGATCTCCCTCAAGCTCCCTCTCCCTCGAAATCTCACATTGTCTCTCTCATTCACGCTGGTTCTGTCTCTCTCTCTCTCTCTCTCTCTATATGGCCTCTCATGAGCTTGCTGCTTTTGTCTCGATTAGATTTCGATTTACTAACATTTTTTTGTTTGATTTTGTTTTCTATTAGGTTCCGATATTCTTGACAAGATTTAGGGATTTGAGTTGTTGTAGTACGATTAACGGTAAGCATTTTTTTCTTGTATATCGAATTGTTTGTGATTTGTTTTTTGTCATGAAGTCGTGCACTTTCTTGTAGTGCCATATTTAAAATACAACTAAAACAATAAACTTCGAAATAACAATTTCAAATGAATAAAGTAATTTCTTAAGAAATCATATAAACATTCATGTTCGAACAAAATGAACATTCGAATGAAATTTCTTGTTCAAACAAGCAAATATGTTCGAACAGCCCATGATGGCTATCAAATTTGACAGATTTGCGACGAAATCTTCTTGTTCGAACAGAATTTCTAGTTCGAACGGATATGCATAGCGACGATTTTAAAATTTTGTCGCTGATGACTTTCAGCGACGAAAATCTTTTGTCGCTGAAGACTTTTAGGGACGAAATGGCTATTTTCAGTGACGAAAATTTTCACCACTGAAGGTCAAAACTGTTGTAGTGCATCTACGAGAACGAGCTTAACTTGATTGGTAAGTATTAATTTCAACTAAGATCTAGGTGTCTGCTTTATGGTCTTGTCAGCTGTTTTATTTGGAAATATTTGGCAAAATCCTCAGGTAATGTTGCGGATCACAATCTCGATCTGAGTTTAGGCAACTCAAACTCAAAGAAAAACTGTCCAGCCTTGGCCAATGATCCTCGTAATGGTGCAATGGGTATGCATTAAGCTTCGGCGTCATTAGAAACTGATTGGCGAGGATTTAGGCAAAAGGTGCATTTTTTAGCATGGTATTAGGTTGATTCTATTTGTCCTTGATTGCTTCAGATTTGAATATCTCTCTGAATATTGTATTAGTTTTCTATATATATTTCAAACTGCAGTGGACGCTGTATATTGCTTCAGTTGTATTAGCAAATTTGAATATCTCTCTAAATATTGTCAGCACTGATATCTATGAAATTATACTTTAAATAAGTGATTTTCATTAGTTGAAGAAGCAAGTTTTGACCTATATTATATTATAGCCGATTCTTGCCATGAAGTTTAACCTATGATCACTTCAAGGTGTTTCTACTTTGTGCAAGAGTCCTACTTCTCAGTCTCAATGCTTGGTCTCTGTCCGTATTGTTTTCTATTGTAAACCAATTAGGCATGTGTTTTGAGTTAGTGCAATATATAGATTGATTATGCAAAAGGGTTTTATGTTTAACTTCCTTTAAATATTGAAAATAGTGATAATGGTCTATTTTCTTAGACTCTTGTAAAAATCAAACGCCTGTTAAAATTTTGGCCCTTCTGTTGCAGGTCATTGATGTTCTTCATCCTAGAAGACCTGATGTTTCCAAGGTAGATCCCAAATCGATTGCATTAGCTTCTTTTTGAATCTTAAAGTCTGCTTTTGCCTTTTATGAAATGGACTATACTTTTATGGAATTGGAGGCTAAGGTACGTAGGAAGATTTTGATTTCTGCGATTTATTCTGAAGTTCAAGAACTTTTCGAATGCACGTTTTTGTTACAACATAGTGTTGTATCCCTTGCTTTGTCTACTTTAACCGTTTGGGTCTTCATAAACACACAATTGCTTTTAAAAATAACGAAAGAAATATTTATCAATTCCTTTTAAAAAATGCTTATAGTAACAAAGACAAAAACTTTGATAACATTACCCAACATAATAATTATACCAATAGTTACCTTCGACAAATTGGCACCCATTTACATAAGATTGAAAATCTCATTAAACCAGCTTCTATTTCAACACCCTCTTCCTCAAAGACTCATCTCTATGTTCCGCATGAGCTACCCAAGATCCTCTTTCTTCAAAAGGTAACACGGAAAAGACTGAAAATTTACTTGATAAGATTAATGGCACACTCTTAAAACTAAGCGTTAGTAAACTATCTAATTCTGTTTGATTAATGTTTTAAATAAGACTGAAAAATCAAATTGTTCATCTAAGTTTGGTGATGAAATTTCTCTTTTAGGGAATCAATTTCAAGATTTGTCTTCAAACAAAATGACAAATCTAAAAAACAAAATCCCCAAGGTCTTCTTTGAAATATCATCAATCCATTACTAGGATTTATTATCCTAGACCAACTCCTCTCGATTTTCAATTCTAAGAAAGGTATCTTACTTCCACATGTGCTTTCGCTACTAATCTCCTTTACGAATGGAATATTGATAGAATTTCAGAATATGAAATCCTTAATATATGCTAATGTTTAAAACAAGTCTCACAGAGATGACCACCGTGCAATTAATTTGTTAAGGGTTAATTATGTTTTCTTCCCACGAACTTACACTCCAATCTCAAATACCTCTTACACTCGAACTCGTTACAACCCACCACCCCAATATACATGTTGCATTTTAATTCGGTTTTTGACCTAGTTTGGCATTAGAAAGGACGTTTTCCCTCACACATAACCAGCATGTGCCACCTAGACCAAGTGAAAAGACGAAATGCCCTCCTTCTATTCAAGTAAAATTTTAAAGGCAAATCCGGTGCGATTTGAAGCAACAGTACCGTTGGAATTTTTAATTATTTACCCCCGTGCCCTAACTAAAAGGACGTGCAAATTATTTTCCGCCATTTGGGACGTATCATAGACTAGGATTCTCTTACCCTTCTCGGCGCAAACCCCTATAATCTGACCAAGTTGAGGTGTGCATCCGGGCAATAATTGCCACCTCAGCCCAAAACTCTACGTCGCCTCTAGTTACATGTTTCAGACACTTCACTAGGATGACACAGTGGTTTTTCAGATCTCCTCTATAAATGTTTCCGAATTTGCCTTTTCCTATCAGATTGGAGAAGCCATTGGTGGCGGTTTTGAGCTCCGCGAACGTGAACCGCTTGGGTCCGCTTGCTGGAAGGAACTCAAGGCCTAGAGTCTGAGCCATATCTCTGTACTTATGTACTTTTTCAAAAATCCCCAGAAGAAAACAACCCCAGAGATCAGCTCTGTCGTAAATTGTGTACAGATTATCACTATATTTCTCGTGGTGGTGCTGGACTTCTCGGGCGATAGAGGGAGGTTTATATTAACCGGGCATGTTGTTTCCAGCAACGTGGTCATGCCGGTGAAGTTTTATGTGCGTTCTCATTACTGTGTACGCTCAAAGATCTTCTATCGTGCACGATTCCATCCACCCTATTATGCACTAACTCTATTCCATTCCCCAGTATCCACTATATTTTATACACTTGACTAGATTTGTAGATAGATTTTCTTCTGCCAGCATTGGCATAAAGGTCGGCATGCCGGAATTGTGATGCTGAATGTAATGCCCTGACCCAAAAGTTCAAATTGACAGAGTTTCGCTTGAAAAATGGGGCTATCTACCCTGCTTAAAAACAATATTCCCAACCAAGAAAAACAACAAGATGAACTTCTCTTCCATCTCTTAAATATAATAATCCAAACTCATAATCCAACCAAAACATAAGAACAATGATACCCAATAGTTTAATTAGAGCACTACTCCAAAATCCTCAAATCCCATAATTAACAATGAATCCAAATACATAGTTTTCCCAAATGAAATAAAATTACTAAAGTCTCCAAATTAATGCAATTTACGATCTTCTCAAAACTACCACTCGAGATCTCCTACTACTCTCTGCCACCAACCGTTAAATTTGAAACATAGGAAGTAAGTGGTGAGCTACAATTAGCTCAGTAAGTAACAATCAATGAGAGTAGAAGAAATGTCAATTTTATAGACATAACCAAGATTAAGAAAATATAGTGAGCAATTCCAAACTGAAAACAACACCTATAACAAAATATCTCAGGCCAAGAACCTTAATGAAATTACAAATGGTCACACAGACCCCAATGGTCACGAAGACCCCAATGATCACACAGACCTCAATGGTCACAAAGACCTCAACAGTCACAAGCACGAGGATAGCTTGATAGTATGCTCACAACACAAATTTCATAAAATAGGCCAATCATTTCAAAAGAGTTCGTGAAATCTCATTTTTATCAAAATTCGTTCAATTCCCCTAATGCATCAAAATCGTTTAAAATAAATACAGTGCACGTTTAAAATTCGACAATACCAAAATCCAAGAATTCACAATAACTCATCCAAAACCAGTTTCAATTTGTAAAAAGAAATATTTAACAATTGTGCACTTATTTTCCACAATGTAAGAATTTCATAAAAATCTAATAGAAAGACTATTTACCTCAAACGCTTAACCCAAAGCCTAAACCTCTTCAAAAGGTTGCTGAATAATCAATCAGGACCTAAATAAATTTAAATATCATTCATCAATACCAACATGGAGTTCGAATCATTCTCTACAACTCTTAAATAATTAAACTACACTAAAATAATAAAGCATCACTTTAGGAACACTTTTAGCCCTAGAAGCCATCACATAATCCCCGTGAAAAAATCTGGACAACCCTTAATACACCATTTTGCACCTAAATCCACACATATCTCCATTATAAACTAAATGGTAAAATTCCAGCAACACCCATCTCTATCAAACGAGAAATTTTCCCAAATCCCCGTCGACGAATCAAAAGAGAACCGCTTACTATCAAGGGATTGGCCTCCCAAAGCTGTCTACAAAACGAAAGAATTCAAATCACAAACCAAAGGAGTTCGAATCTAATCAAAATCAAACCAACATTACCTTCCTCCAAGATTACCCAGCCCCCTGCGATTTCAAGTCTCCAAGGCTAGAGAGAGAGAATTTCGAAAAAGAGAGGTAGAGAGGGAAAAATATGACTTCGAGCGAAGTTTTCAAAGAATAGAGGAGATACATCTTGTAATCTCACTAGGGTTCGAATATAGCAATATTTTTGGGCAAAATTGGTAGAGAGATTCACTACAAAAAAATTGACTTTTAGTGACGAAATGTTATTTTCGTCACTAAAAAAGGGGGTTTTGTGATGAAACTTTTGTTCGTCACCAATTTCGTCAATAAAAGTCATTTCTGTGACGAAATAAAATTTTTTCACTAAAAGGTAATGCTTTGGTGAAGAAAAAGTTCATCACTCCACGATCGATCGGATATAGGACGATCGGTCGGTATTTTGTGACGAGAAACTCCGTCACAACATGTGAAATCTTTTGGCGACTACTTTTAATCATCACGCTTAACGATTGATCATTGATTATTCAACGATCGATCGGTGACGAATCGACACCTGGTGAAAATCGTCGATCGATCGTTGTCTCCTGACGTTAGAAAATGCGAATCGTCAATCGATCGTGGAAGCGCAACCTTCACTGTGGTCAATCGATCCTGAAAGTGATCATTACAATGAGTGGTCGATCGTGCCTGCAAGCGAATGGGAGTTCGCCATGTGTAAAACAATAAGCGATCGATTGTTGCCGCCTGACGTTGGAAAATGCAAATCGTCGATCGATCGTGGAAGCTTAACCGTCATTTTTTCGAATTCACAATCGATCGTGAGAATGCGCGGTCAATCGATCCTGAAAGTGAATGAGAGTTCGCCACGTGTAAAAAATGCGAGATCGATCTTCTAAATGAATAACGATCAATCGTAGAAAGTGATGAACGATTATATGAAACCGGTGAGCCATTTTTACCGGTTATCTCTCACGAATATTCTCGAATCCTCTCAAACTTCACGGAACCATTTCGTTCAGCATTGTCTTCCAAAGTAAACGGAATCACTTCTTGTTATCATCTACATCAAAGGTACGTAGTTATATTAATTTTTAAGAGATATTAAGCTGTTTTAAATGAGGTTTTAACTTACTTTTTTTTAATTTGCTATATCTTTCATTTAGGTCCGTAAATTGTATTAATTTTTATGTTAATGTATATTTTTGGCGTTTAGGATTGTTTAGGGATCATTTGGGGCTGATTTTGAGCGTCTTTTGGCGTTTTTTGTAATCTGTGTGTTTTCGTATAAATATCGATTGATCGCATTTAACCGTGATCGATCCTGTTGTAGACGGTGAGTCAAACGATTGATCGTTTCAAGTAGACGATCAATCGCTTATTGTTATTTAGCGACCGATCGATATTGTATGTACCGATGAATCGGTAATTGAAACGGTGAGTTTCAAATTTAATGACGATCGATCACTGTAATTGACGATTGATCATTTTAGTTACCGATTGATCGCATTAACCGCGATTGATCGTGTTGTAGACGGTAAGGCAAACGATTGATCGTCTCAAGTAGACGATCAATCGCTTATTACTATTTAGCGACCGATCGATACTGTATGTACCGATGAGTCGGTAATTGAAACGGTGAGTTTCAAATTTAATGACGATCGATCACTGTAATTGACGATCGATCGTTAGTTGATGCTGTACTTTTAAAACCCCAAAAGTACACCATTTTATGGCGTTGGATCACCATTTTGTTGTATCTTTTTAATATTTTAATAATATTCTTGTGATTATTTATTAACGCATATTTTTATACAATTTTTGCAGCGTTCGTAAAATGTCAGCAGCTAAGCGTGCACACACAACGAGGGCCGAGACTGGATTGTCGTCCAACGATCAGGAGCCCACTGATTCGTTGATGACTGTAGAGAGGCGGATGGAGTACTTGAGGGGGCGGCCGGTGGCCAAAGAGCGTCTAGTGACGCTATCTGATTTTGACAATTTGTTGTACGAGGAGCACACCCTCTTCCAGTTGTTCAAGTACCAGGGATTCCTTCACTAGCTATCGTGGGTGGATGGTTCTTGTGTCGACTCCCTCGTGCACGAATTTTTTTGTGCGCTTATCTCTATAGCTAGAGCACTTGAGGTGCAGATGGAGGTGCGAGGAGTACAGTTCATGTTCTCGGCAGACGTCATTGCCGATTTCCTGCACTGGCCTCAGCCTAGGACCCCCTACTTCCCAGCAGTTCCTTTGACAGATGAGCAGAGGACATCAGAGCAGGACTTATGGAGAGTTAGTTCAGTGTGTTTTGGCGGATTTTGCACCTTATCTAGACGAGGAACATCGATGGCAGAACTCATTCTACCGAGTGCACGTTCCCGAGAGCTCAGTGCATGCTCTTACTGGGTCAGCAGACGTTGATAGATTTTCCACTGTACATGTTCGACCTGATTATGGATGAGGCTTGGGGAATTAAGGAATATAATCTCTCATACGGCGTGTTTTTATTATTATTGTTTTTCAAAAATCCAAATTATGTTTCAACCATTCGATCGGTAGTTAAATGCCCAGCTACTAATCGATCGTCAATATTAAAAATATGTAATGCTGATCGATCAGTAAATTCATCGATCGATCGTCACAATTATACCGATCGATCAGTGACATAGTCAGTGATCAATCGCTTTAATCACCGACCGATCGGCTTTTGTTAAAACGATCGATCACTAATATATTACAATTGATCGTCATTACTATAACGATCGATCGTCTATTTCTTACAATTTCATCGGTAAAAATAGCTGATCAATCACCAATAATTAACCTATCGATCGTTTCATCAATGCATCACAAATTCACTGATCGATCGTTTATACCGATCAATCGCTAGTTCAACCGATCCATCACTAGTTCAACTGATCCATTACTAAGCCAATTACGATTGACGATCGATCGCTTATTTAGTGACGAAAAAAATCTATTACTAAAAAATTTTCGTCACGAAATACATTTTGTGACGCTCTTACGCTGACGGAGCTGGTGACGAAAAAATTTCGTCACTAATACTTTTAGTGACGAAATTTTGACTTTTAGTGACAAAAAATTTTGTCACTAAAAATCTTTTTTTTTTGTAGTGATTGGAGCTTTAAAAGGAAAAATGAAGATGGGCAAAACTAGCTGAAACAAAGAAGCTTTCGCGTGAAGAAGAAGTGGGTATGCATAAAGTGGAATGCCACTTGTCAAAACACACAGTTTTGGTTTTTTTTTCAGGGATATTACAATCAGTGCCCAGATACATAATTTTTGTTTTTGCTCAGCAATTTTCGTTCAATATGGTTAGATGTTCAGATAGGATGGAATCCAAAATCAATTAGAAACGCCCAGACAGAGCTCTAACATTGCGCAAAGCAAAGGTACAGGGAATATAAAACAGACCACTAAGTTGGACATTGTTGCCTAAGCCAAATGACTATTGGAGGAAAGAAGAAGATAATGGCCTACAGGGTGGCAAAAACAAACACACATTTGGACAAAGACCATGAACTGGGATTCCACAAACAGGAATGGGACGAAGAAGACTATAAAAGAGTGCAGAAAGGTCGGTAGTCTTTGGCCAGTAGAAAAAAAACATTTCTCTACCCAACACTGCATTCCATTAAGAAAGTGGTGGGCCTGAAGCAGCGACACGAGGCTGGTCCTCGGAATCAGTTGTACAATTCGGCAGTGTCGGCTGTACAATCCATCCTCAGCTGCACTAAAAAACCAAAATGAGATGAGATAATCCTGGATAAATACTTGCAAGAAGATTAAATCGGTTCCTGATGCTGTCTCAGCTGAAACCGAGTTCTGTTATATAAGAAACCATCCATATTACAGAGTCAACCTACGGAGTCGGTTAGTACCGAAATCTGCTGAAATGAAAGAACCTCCATTCCCCTGAACCATTTCTCCGTCAGAGTTGAGCACTTGTAAATCGTAGCCGTTTGGGGCCCACCAATAACGGTCCGTGGAATTATAAACCAATGGTGGTACTGTCAGAGTTGAGCACTCGTAAATATGCACTCGTAAATATAAATTCACCCGTGTTTGTGAATTCATATTTACAAGTGCTCAACTCTGATTAGTAAAATTTTAGAAGTTGGTAAAAAAGATTGAAGAGAGAATGAAAAAAGTGAAAAAGTTAGAGAAAAAGTAAGAGAGAGAATGAAAAAGTAAGTAAAAAAAGTAAAAAAAGTAAAAAAGTAAAAACAAAAAGTTAGAGAAAAAGTAAGGAGAGAGAATGAAAAAGTAATGATGTTAAAATTTTGGTAAAATTTTGAGTTTAGACAAACACTATGAAGTCTGTGGAGTTTGTGAAGATGCACTTACCGTTCTTGGATACTATTCGGTATATATTCTGGTTCGGCAAAATATTGGGTAAGTTTGAGGGTGAAAATTTTTGATATTGGAGTTTGAGAAATATTATAAAGTAAAGATATGTTACGGGAGTTGGTGAAAAAGTGAAGCTGAAGAAGATTTTTAATAAATATTATAATAATAAAAAATTATGTGATGAATTTTTTATTATTAAACCTAAATTTTTAGGATCAAATTATTGGGACTCAAACAATACCAGTATCTGTAGGAAATTTGAAACTTTGTCAGTTTTCATAATTCAGATTCCCGTCTTTGCTTAGGATGGTGCGTTAACTAAGATGTTGTGGTACCAACGGTACTGTTGGTTCAAAACACATGGAATTTACGTTTGAAATTTTAGTCGATTGGAATGAGGCAGTTTTGTCTTTTCATGTGATCTGAGTGTCACGTGTAGGGCTGCACAACCGGAATGCGGTCCGGTTTTTCGGACCGCATTCCGGTCCTTAAATAATATAGGACCGGACCGGACCGGACCACTTATAAGTGGTCCGGTCCGGTCCGGTTTCACTAAATGCGGTCCGGACCGGTTTTAATTTTTTTTTAATTTTTTTTTAATTTTTTTCAATTTTTTTAATTTTTTAAAATTTTTTCAAAAATTTTTTTAGGTTAATTTCAAATGGGAAGTGTATATAAAAATGTTAAGTTTTAGTTTAGATAAAAATTAAACGTTTTATGTTTATAATTTGTATTAAAAATATAAAAAATATTTTTTTTTTTATTTTTTTAATAAATGCGGTCCGGTCCGGTCCGGACCGCATTTATTATTAAAGAGGACCGGACCGGACCGGATAACCGGATTTATCCGGTCCGGTCCGGTTTTCCGGTCCGGTCCGGTCTGCGGTCCGGTTTTGTTCACCCCTAGTCACGTGTTTGTCACCTGTGACGGAAAACGTCATTTTTAATGCCAAAATTGGGTCAAAAACATAATTGAAACACGACACGTACATTGGGGTGGCTGGTCGTAAAGAATTCGAGTGAAGGGGTATTTGAGATTGGAGAATAAGTTTGTGGAAAAAAAATATAATTAACCCATTATTTAATTAGTGTTTTACTAGCCAATTGAAAATAAGATGGGATCATTATCTCTCTCAAAACGAGAAAAACAAGTTTCTTTTTGTTGTCAAAACTGATTCAACATCAAAGAAATCAGAACTCGATGTCAATTGAAAATAAATCACATAATTTAATTAGTGTTTTACTAGCCAATTGAAAATAAGATGGGACATTTTGCATAAAATTATTTTACAAAAAATAAATCAAAGAACTCGATGTCACACATCAAAGAAAAATGATTTTCTATTTTTTTAAAAACTAAACCACCATCTAAGATTCTGAACCCTTAGTTCATTCAACAATTGGATGACGATTCTTTCTCCGATTCACCTTCCGTCTTTTCTTCTTCTGAAATAGATATTGCGAAATTATGTGATTGCGACCATTGTGCATGATGTACTCGCAAAAGAATTTTTGTTCTAACTAAAACTGAAGATCTACTTTTTGATGCAATTACACAAGTTACTGATCTAGAAAAACAACAAGCTAATTTGATAAGGAAAGAAATTCTTTCACATTCAATTACACATTCTCCCGCACAATCTCTACCAACATCTCCCACTATTCATTAAGTGGAGAACGTCACGTATCGTTTAAGTTGGACAAAAACCGTTCGATATAACAATTTAAGTAGGTTGAGAGTTGAAATCGCAACGAAAAATATAATTTGTAGGAGCGAGTTGCAACGAGTTCAAGTTTATTGGGGTATTTAAGATTGTGGTATAAGTTCATAGGAGTTTTTGTAATTAACCCTATAAAGATATATTTTCACGATTCTCATTCCAAAATACTATTCTTATCATTTACAAGATCTACAAAAAGAAATTCATAACCTAAAACAAGATAGATACTATCCTTACAAAATACCAAACAAAATTATGAAAAGATAACTGATCAATTTTCTACTGAAATTTAGATTTTCAAAAATGGCAAATGAAAGAGACAAACTTCCTTAACAAAAATTCCAAGCTATTTTGCGTACCTCTAGTACTGATCTTCAAATCTCCACTAGTGGCGGCGCCCATGGCCTCCCAAACTATTCTTAAAAAACATATTTCTATATAAAAAATAGACCCCCAAATAAAAAAGGAGATGAGATGGCCCCTCAAAACGTTTTTAAAAAATATGTTTGGAATTCAAGAGGTACCCTCAACTTACACTGTTTAAAAATTGAAAATAATATTAATAAATTACATAGAGCGTTTGAAATTGAAGTGGTCCCCTCAACTCACTTTTTAAAATTTGAATATAACCGATCATTTCTTAAACGGAGGAAGTTATTCTCTCATGTAATACCACCATTGGAGCAAAGAGAGACAAAAGGCGGCCAAAGAAAGATTTGAAGATATTCACGGTCAGGTACGAAACAAAAAGAGCTCAATTTTTTTGTGGAGAAAACCTACATAAAGGCATTCTTTCGCAACTTATGTTGAAATACATGCATATATTACTTTTATCTTTATTTCATAATATTGTTTTTATATAGAACCATAGATTGCCCATTGCTTTTCATAGAACTAACACAAAAAGGATTTTCTTGTTTCTGGACAAATCTTAGAATTCATCATTGGCAAGCCAAAAAAAATTGATGAATTTTTTTAAGAAAAATGATGGTGATTCAAACTCTATGGTCTCTTGTTCAACATCTTATCCTCCAGCTTCATTTTCTAAGCAACGCCCATTTATGAATCTAAGAATTGTATCTCAGGAAATTGATGATTCTACACAAGAAATTGATGCTTCTACTCTAGAGTGTGATTCAGGCCTTCGTCCTCAGATATGGAAATATCCAGCTAATCACCAGGATGAAATTTGAAGAGCTTATTCTAAGGCAGGACCATATCGATTCATCCCTTCTAATGGTTTTGAGTATCGACTTTCCAGGATCTGAAAGTCATCCTCGTCGATTTCAGTCATCCTCGTATAAGATATTTAATTGGTTAGAATATATATTCTCCTTCGAAGGATGGAGCATATTGTCTACCATGTTATCTTTTTAGTAAAAGCCAATAAGACGTCCTGGATTCAGTGCATTTACTATTGAAGAATTTCAAAATTGGAAGAAAGTAAACTGCATCATATACATTGTGCTTTTTTAAGTCATTTGGTAAAGATGGAAGCTCACCTCATAATAATGTTGTTAGGGTTGTGAGGCTTTGATTAACCAATCTAAGCATATTGATAAGGTGATTAAGAGGCAAAGCTCAGAATAAATAATGAATAATCGATTGCAATAGAAGAATTTAGTGGATTGTATTCATTATTTAACATTTCAAGCATGTGCTCTTAGAGGCTACGATGAAGGTTCTGACTCCAAAAATCGTGGTAATTTTCTTGAATTGGTAAAACTTATATCAATGTACAATGAGAAGGTTCTTGAGCTTGTGTTTGAAAATTCTCCAAAAAAATGCAAAATATACTTCTCATCCTATTTAGAAAGAGATTTTTCATGTTTTGGCAACAAGGATACGAACTGCAATTCGCAAAGAAGTTGGTTATTCAAAATTTTGTTCATAGTGGATGAAGCTCGAGATGAATCTAGAAGGGAACATATGGCTCATATTTTAAGATTTGTTGATAAAGTAGGTTTTGTCAAAGAATGTTTCTTTGATATTGTGCATGTTAAGGACACTTCTGCCATAACTATTAAAAATAAATTTTCTACCATCCTTACTCAACACAATCTCAACATACAAAATATTCGAGGACAAGGGCTTGATGGTGCTAGCAATGTAGTGAGTGGAATGGATTACATGCTATATTTCTTAGTGATTGTCCTTATGTTTATTATGTGCATTGTATGACTCATCGCTTACAACTAGCATTAGCTGCAACATTAAGAGAAATGCTTTCAATTCATCTGTTTTTTTACAAAGTTAAGCTCCATTATCAACATTGTCAGCGCCACTTGTAAAAAGAATGAAGAATTGCATGCTGCCCAAACAACTGAAATTGCACATTTGATTTTTATTAATGAACTTGAAATTGGAAGAGGGACAAATCAAATTGGTAGTTTGAAGCGACCTGGAGATACGAGGTGGAGCTCTCATTTTAATTCTATATGCAGCTTGATAAGAATATTTCATACAACTTTGAAAGTAATTCAAAATACTATTACTGAAGGTTACACTTATTCTCAACGTGGCGATGTTGATGTTGCATACTCTGGTATGATGTCATTTTAGTTTATTTTTATCTTGCATTTGATGAGAGAAATCGTGGGAGCTACACATTATCTATGTCAAGCATTACAACAACAAACCCAAGACATTTTGAATGTTATGCATATGGTCAAAACTACAAAATAACTTATTCAAAAGTTAAAAGAAAATGGTCGGGAAACTTTTCTTGAGAATGTGAAGTCATTTTGTGGAAGGTTTGATATTGAAGTTCCTGATATGATTGCTACGTACACATTGGGTCGAGGTAAATTTTCCAATAAAAGAGATCATATCACATTGGAGCATAATTATCGAATTGACATATTTATGGCTGCAGTAGACTCTAAGTTACAATAGTGGAACAACATGTTTAATGAGAAACCAACAAAACTTCTTATTCTTAGCTTAAGCTTAGATATGAAGAATGGATATAAATCCTTCAACATTGATGATATTTGTAGCCTTGTTGATAACTTTTATCCTCAGGATTTTATGGAGTATGAAAAGATTAATTTGAGATACCAATTGCAACACTTTGAGCTCAATTTGCCTCAATCCTAAGTTGAAATGTTTGTCCACCATTTCTAAGTTCTGTAAAAAAATGAGCTAAAACAGGAAAGTGAAATACCTATTATTTAATTGATAGATTGATTCATCTTATCTTGATCCTTTAAGTGTTAACAACAATTACAGAGTGGAATTTTTTAGTTATGAATATTGTTAAAACAAGACTTCGCAACAAGATAGAAGATGAATTCCTTGCAAATTCTTTAGTCATTTACATTAAGAAATAAATTGCTCCAAGTTTTAGCACAAAAATGTTGATAGATGATTTGTATTCTTTAAAACGTCGTCAAGCTTAGCTATGATAAGAGATTCATAAGTTTCGTGTGTGTAGTTTTTTTTTTATGTATCCACATTGAAGTTATTATAAAATATTTTGCTTATTTTTCTTTTGTTATAATTAGTTAAAAATCATATATGAAATTGTATATATATTCTTATTTTATTTAAATAATAATATTAAATTAGTTCGGCCCCCAAAGTAAATATAGTGGCTCCACCACTGATCTCCACTGTTTGAGTTTTTGATCAGTTGCTAATGAAAATTTCATATAATTTCTTGATAAAAAAATTTCTCAAAAACGGAATACTGAAGTCATAGTTCGTATAATAGACTACACCATACTTAGGGTGCGTTTGTGTTTAAAAATTTTACCCCCTCTAAAATTTTAATACAATTAAATATTACAATATAATCTCTCTCTCTCCATCAAATCATTACTATTTACTAAAAAAATATAAAAAATTATCTCTCTCTTCGCTTTTTCACTAAACCAATACCTAAAATTTTAACAACACTAAAATTTTACCAAACAAACACAGCCTTAATTGGATCTAATAAAAGACTTGTTGATTCAAAATATTTTGACAAATCAGCTGAAGAGCTTTCACAAGCTGACGGAGGAAGATTGAATATAAATTATAAATTATCATATGTTAGTTTTTGTAATAAGTAATTTTGTTTTGAACTACTTTTGATATGAGTCTGCGGGTTTAAGAATCAGTTTTTCTTTTTACAAGAATTAAAATAATTTATTTTTGCCTTTTGAGTTTGACCCCATATTTTAACCTAAGTCTCGAAAGATATGAAAAATTTTCCTATGAGCCCAACATACGACTTTCATTAAATATGGCTCTCTCTTTTTTTTTTCCATCCTCTCAGGTCCTTTTTTTTGTTTTTTATCCATCCTCTCATAGTCTCAGGTCCTTGATGCAATGGAATGGACCTTGTCAACATCAATAAACATATAAGAAACATGTCTTTGAAGTTTTTTTGTTATTATATTAGCCGTACGACCGCTCTGCACAGATTCCGTTGCTCTGTGTTTTGAAGTTCTTGTCTACAGTCCAGGCACATGTTCTTGAGATATCTCTTATTTGTTTTACGCTTACTTTTTTGCTAGTTAATCTACTTCCATGACCATCCACTTCTGACCATTGATGCAATGAAATGAACCGTCTGAGATCTCTTCTCAACAGAATGGGTCTCCAAGCTAGGGGCTCGGATGGAGAGCGAAAACCGGTTTCGCCGTCGACTAACCCCTCTCTCTCTCTCTCTGTACTTTTCCTCAATCAGTCATTGTCAGGGCGTTGAAAAGATTCGCTGCCCCCCGACTCTTTTTACTTTATAGCCTCTGAAACACTGACCCAGACCTCTCACTTTCCGTTTTGGCTCGCTCGCTCGCTCGCTACCGACTGGTACTCTGCTCACATTATTTCCTATTATTAATTATTCTGTTGCGTCTCGAACTCGCTTTCCTAATCATACATATAATAAACCCAAAATTCTTCGTATTTTCCTTTTCTTTAATTATTCTCTCTATTTTATATAAATTATTTCGTCCAATTTTGGCAGCTTTTTTTGTTCAGTCTCTATCGGCGATGGGAACATGATCTGAGAGTTATTCGATTCCGATCGGAGGTGATCGCCCTCTCCATTTGTTACGATTCTATTGGAATATGTTGGACTGAAGTTCAGTTGTTTCGTTTTCTATCTGCGATGTGGAGTTCAGGATTTTGTTTGGTGGAATGCAATTCTCTGTTTGGTTGCCTAGAAATTGTACCAAAGAACAGGAATTATTTGTTTTTTTTTCCCTATATCTTTGGGGTCTTTCTTGTTCAGAATGAATCATAACTCAGAAGTCACTTTTGAACTGAGGTACTGACATTTTTCAGTATATGAGTAGAGCTTAAATGTGTGAAATCAGTTAATTTTTGAGTCTAACATTTCATTTTGGTACGTTACCATCCTAGTTCTCACTTCCGTTCGTAATGGAGATCTTTTATGTTTTTTATGTTGATTTTCATTTCATTTTTCACGCTTACCTTTTGAGGGCATTTAGGTAGAAATGTGGAAAGCTTCATTTAGATTTCTTGAACGAGTAATTTGTTTTTAGTAGTTTCTTCAATTCAATTGGCTTTCTTGTACCTGGCGGATCTTTAGTAGAAAAAATGTCCGTATTGGTATATTGAACGACGTGTCATATAATATTTCTTAAAGTTCAAATGGGGATTATATCCCTGAGCTGCAATGAGTTTTCAGTTCTTGTGATTTCTTTTTTCAGGTTTGTCTGCTATGTGCATGACCATGAACGCTTATTGCATATGTGGATTCTAACTTTTTAATTTGCTTCCTTTCATTGTTTTACTTGTCCGATAGAAACTTCCACTTCGGTTCTAACGTAAGTTTCTGAATGTGTATGCGATGATTTCCTTCAGGTATAAGGACAGCTTATATTTACCGTTAGGCAAAAGAGAAGAGAATTGCAGGTAATCTAAGAATCTGTTCGTAGTTGATTTTGTTGTTTTGATGTTTATTAAAACTATTCTTTTGGTTTCGATGGGTAAGAAGTGTCCTGTGATGTTTGTTTCAGAGTGAAGATGCCTATGATGGAACTTGCAACGGATTACCTATTGCCATTGAATAACTAAAATTACTTCCTTAAGCTCATATTGCCGAGGTTGTTCTTGGGATTAGACTGGAAGAAAACACATTCTGAGCAAAGAGTTTGTTTAAATTACTATGATGACATATGAGCAAGATCCTGATGTTTTTCAGTGGGGTCATCAGCTCTTTGACAGCGATCCATACTCTAACTGCTGCTATTATGGAACCATTATGCAAGATGATGTGGATTATTGTCATGGACATATCAGGGGGGAGAATTACGATACTGAATGTAACAATCTGGAAAATGATGAGATTATTGCCCAAGCTCTTCAAGAAGAACTATCCCAACTTGCCGTTGTAGAAGCACCAGGATCTCCAGATGAAGAGTTCGAGCATTTGCATGTATCTGCTTTCTCACAGAATTGGCTTGGTCAGTCTACAGAAAACTGCGGCGCTGGTATTGCTCAGTTCTAAAAGTTTAAACTAATTAGCAAGTTAGTATGATAGGTTGTGTGGTGTTGCTGTTGTGTATTTTGTTTACATTTTTCAGAAATTCTAGGGCAGGAGTGCGGCCAGGAAGAGGCTGATAATGTGGGACCTTCTACTTCATGCTCTAGCACTGATGAAAACTCGTTCTGTGGGGATGAGTGGTTATATTCACTAGAGTTGATGGATGAGTATGCTATTGATGGAGAAGTGGAAAAAAGGTTAAACCAGATGGTTCCTGTTCCTGTAAGTGCAGCATCAAAAGAGTCCTAGTTATTCATTCTATGAATGTTAAGCTTTTCCTCTGGGTAATATTTGTGGACTTTATGAGCCTTTCAATTTATGTTACTCCGGAGATTTTGAATATGTATTCATTGTCTCCCGAAAGATGAATACTCTTTTTGCATAGTATATAGATTTAAGTCAAGTGGCTAATGTTAAAGCTGTAATATGGGTGCTTTTTGTGTGTCAATTTGAATTAGGTATAGGGAATTGTTATACTGTTGTAGTCTATCATTTAAGTTTAATGGCCATGTTGTAGTATGTTGACACTTGACCTTGTGAGAAGCCCCCCCCCCCTTTCCCCGGGGCGATAAATAAGTTTTATAGAGTCAGCACGCATCCAATCCCTTCTGGTTGTGTTATTTGTATTTACCTTATAATAAAATATTGATTTCTTGTTGGATCAATTTTACTTATCAACTTCGACCTTTTTGTAAGTGCTGAATATTTGATTCCTATGCACACCCAGACACAAACATGGAGGACATATATGTTGTCTGAAGCTAGTACTCTTTTTTTTTTTTTTCCGGTTCCTTTCTTTTCTTTGTTGGGGAAGAAGGTGGGGGGGGGGGGTTGGGCATACGAGCTATAGTTATTCTGTGCCTGATACTGATTTAGGCCTTAAAATAGACAATTGATTGTGACATATATAGTTTATACTCAGTCTTATCCTTCTTTCAGCATGTACCAAGAATCAATGGGGAAATTCCCTCAGTTGATGAAGAAACTTTAGATCATCAACGGCTACTTGACAGGTATTCTGCCCCATTACATGGGTGCTTTCTTCTCTCTCTCTCTCTCTCTCTCTCCCCGTCTCTCTATACCCCATCCCCGCCGGCCCCTCCTTTGCCCCCTCTCCACAAAATTGCTAGGATTTTCTTTTGTCTGGTTTTGTAGGTAAGAATTCTTCGGTGAAACTGATTCTAGAAATATTTTTTTTCCAACCCTCCCTCCTTTTAAGATTGCAGTTATATGAGTTGGTTGAGAATAAAGTTCAAGGAGATGGTAACTGTCAGGTGAGCTTGTTCTGCTCACAGCATGCACACTGTAGATCGTATTTTATTGTGATGTACAACGTCTGATATGATTACAGCTTTGCTTAGATTGCCTTATGAAAGTAGATGTGGTAGTTATGTTTTGGAGTTATATATTGCTTTTGAGTTTTCTATGTAAGCCTGTTAATGTTTCTTTTAGCTGTGTTTCTTGGATAACTGTAAGCAAATGTTTGAAGTTCTGTTTTACTTTCATCTTCATCATTGGCAATGTCTATGATGTTTTCACATTTCTATTTGGAAATCATGATTTAGCTTTTATTCATCAGGAGAGATATCCTTATAAACAATTTATTTCTAAAAATTCAAATGCCTCTATCTTTAATGTTTTATTCTCTTTATTAGATTGTATTTGTGTAGAATCCAGAGAGATAAAGTTAGTTGGGCTTTGGGATTACTGACTGAGGGATCAAATGGTTTCTCTAGTAGGTGAAATGATAAAAATAAGTACCTGTCTGGCCACATTTTTGCATTAAGTGTATCTTCTGCTTTTTTATGTGTTTGGTTACCATAAAAGAATGGTTCTGGATTTTTTCACTGTTCTTATTCAATTCATATAAATTCCAATTTCCAGCTGATTGAGAATTTTTATGGTTAGGAGTTAGCTTTGCTATAAATGATGTGACATTTTGGGTACCGGTTGTATTTTCTACTTCATTGTCTGTCTCATTCATCTGTTGTCTCTTTAAGGGGGCTGTTGATTGATTACCTTTGTGTATGTTTGCAATTGACTTCTGGTATGCTGAGGCCAGGGGTGATTTGTTAAAAATAACCAGTAACATTTTCGAACAATGCACGTCTAACAAAATACAGTCTAATTGGCCTATTATGTTGGTCATGTTAAGCCAATTGAAGTGAAAGCTGACTGCTCATCTATTATCGTGCTTGAATACTTACATGACATCTCATTCGTTCCATTATATTACCAGTTTCGCGCTTTATCAGATCAATTTTATCGCACGCCTGAGCACCACAAATTTGTGAGAGAGCAAGTTACAAGTCAGGTTGGTTATCTTTACTGCACTACAGCTTAGTGCTGTAGCATATTCCTTTTAACCATGAGTTTTCTTGGGTGCATTACTATTGTGATGCGTATTCTGTTGCAACATGTGCAATGATCAGCTGAAGTCCTACCCAGAGATATATGAGGGATATGTTCCCATGGCTTATGCTGATTATCTGGAGATGATGTCCGAGTATCATTCTACCCCTTTAGTTGGATTACTTAAAAATTTGTCTGGGAATATATTTTGACATTGCTTCTTCTATTGTTTGGTTGAAAATAGGAGTGGTGAATGGGGAGATCATGTCACTTTGCAGGCAGCTGCAGATTCGGTATGCTTAAATGATTTCAACATTCCTGTAGTTACAATGGATTTTTAGGGAATTTTAAAAATCACTGTCTTGAGATTTTATCGGATTTTAAAAACAAGTCTAGGTTTCTTAAATTGATACATCAATTCTGGCATTTCAATTATGGAGGCTGTGCTTAATTTTTCAGCTTTCTGTCTAATGTATCTAGTAATCTACTTGCAGTATGGTGTTAAAATATTTGTGATAACATCTTTCAAGGACACCTGCTACATCGAAATTATTCCTAACGTTGAGAGGTCTAACCGAGGTACTTTTCATAGAGTTATCAAGTTCCAACTGTAACCATTAAGAACTAGGAACAAATCTTTATAGCTGCATTGCTTTCATGATAATGATTTTATGATATATATCTAATGCTGTCCATTAAATCTAGTATGAGATGTTCTTGCTTTGCAAGGCTTCATCTAGTGGTGGTGTTTGTTGCTCAAAATAATGCATGACTATGTTAGGAGAGAATATTTTCAGGATTCATGTGGGTTCTGAATATGTTTTATGACCTCACCTTGCCATAGATCTCTCCATGCAATTTATTAGTAGATCCGCACCCAGGGTTTTTTATTATTCATTTTGTGTTCTACTAAAAGTAAACTAAATGGTTGGTATCTCAAATTATTGAACTTATCAAACTATCTAGGGGCATCTTGTGGAGATCCTTTGGTGACCATTGGTATCAAGGTTAAACAAAGGTTTTTTGAAACCTCTGTGTTTGGAACACAGGCATTGCATTTGCAATTTGACTCACTCATGTGTAGTTACGAGTCATCTTCACCCTATTGGGATGTATCTTCTCAATGAATCATGTAGCATATTGTTCATTGATGAATCCCTTGCTCTGTTTTTTCCACTCATTTTGTTGGGCAAAGAAAGACATCTCCTCACTTAGAAAAAGTCTTTCTGAAATCTATATGATGGTATATAGCCTTCATTTTATCAGTGGAAGTGACTTCTGGATATTTTTTCTTAACACTAAACCTATATGATGGTCCATAGCCTTCTTTTTGAATAAACCTTGCCAATCAATTCAAGGGGTGTTGTAAACAGAAGTAGGTGTATCCATTGAGTTGCATCTTCTTCTTATCATAATGAGCATAGTTGTCTGCCCCAGAACCAACGATGTATCCTATTTTTTCCTTTTTAGGCAATGACTTGTCATGATGCAATAACCAATAATTATATCCAATGTTCCAAATTTGCTTTTATTTTGATGAACATGCCATGTTTTAACTGCTTTCTCCCAATGTATAGATTCTTGAATTTAAGTCCGTGTAAGCAATATTTGTAGGTAATTTTAATTGTGCTTGGCATTTTTCCATATTTATGTTAGTTTCAACTTAGTATTTTTGGCCGGAACCAAATTGAAGAGAAAGTTATTTTCCTGTTTAACCTTTTTTCTTCATGCGTGTAAAGAAATGAGGATGACCTGTTCTTTTCCCTTTTGCAGTAATTTGTTTGAGCTTTTGGGCGGAGGTGCACTATAATTCAATATATCCTGAAGGAGGTAAAAATCCACATCTGTTGTTTTGGACATTCTCTAGTGCATATTCGTTGCGAAAAACAGGAAGGAATTGTTCTACTGAATGCAAGTTGGAATTTTCTTGTAAATCAAAGTGATTAATCTAACTATTAAGTCCTTTTAGTCTGTATTCTAAAAAAAGGTGGGTTGACTTTGGAAGCTACAACTTTTTCGTTGTTGGATTAGGTTGATTTTAGAGGGCCATACCTTGGATATGGTACACTGACCTATTGGTTTTCGAGGGAACATGATGAACAGGTAACCAAAATCTTGAAATATCAATATATTCAACTAGAATGAAAAAAGAAAAAATGGAACTATGTGATTAGGATAGCTATGTATTGGCTGCCAAACGGAGATGACTGCCATTCTTTTGTTTGACGTGGACAAATGAAACACTATTTGAAACAGTTAAGACAAAGGAGATAGAAAAAGAGAGTGGAATAAAAAGATATACGTCAAAGATGTAATAATACATTTTTTTTGGGGGGGGGATGTTGTTGATAAATTCCATCCGCCATGGGGTAGGTTCATTTGTCACCCTAGCTTTTTGCTCAAACTTCCTCTGATTTAATTTCTGCTGTAACTTGGGGTTTTAGTACTTATCTAAGATGTCCACCTAATAAACTCTAAACAGCTATTTCTACTGGCACTCAGAAATGCCACCAGAACTTAAATACGAGTATGTCCTTTCAGTTAATTAAGAAAAGGCTCTAGATGTGCAAGAAGAAGAAAAAGGAAAGAAAAGGTGCTAGATGTGCATCATGACCAAAAGAAAGCTACTAGCTTTCCATTTCAGGTGCTCTTCGTTGCTAAATGTTATGGCGCATATGACTAGACAAGGATTGTTTTGGGGGATACTTTTCAACTATAAGACCACTTCCAAATAATCAAAATACCTGTGTAGAAACTTCTAAAGAAACTGGAGTCAAGATTGTACCAAAATTAATTCGTACAAGAAGGTTGCAGTTGTCTGGAGCCCTCTTCACTGCTCTCCACCAATGCCTTATAGATGACTACGTAATTCTGTACGCCTAATCTAATGATGATATCTGATTGGAGCTAGTCTGTGCATTGGTCCAGCATTGTAGGGCCTGTACGCATACTCCAATTAAGTTTGCAAATACAGGATAAAAGATGCATAGATTTGTTTATCTCCGACACACTTGATTGCATAGACCAAAAATGGGACTTACATTTAGCTTAGTCGAACAAGTTGTTGAATGTATTCTCTTCTAGGTAGCTCTAGAGAGTCACTGGGATAAATAGGATTGATGTTGTCAATGCCAGTTGTACCCCTAAAGCTCTATTAAGTTATTTATGTATTTCTCGTTTTAGACCAATGAGTGGGATTTTAACAGGGTTTGGTTGTGGGTTGACTGCTAGTACTTGTGGCCGGGTTTGGTTAGTCCAGCCGATAAAAAGATTGTTTTCAGATCACATCACCTTTCAGGATTAGCCATTTTTAGTACTTGGAACTGTTCCGAAGTTGAGTAATGCTCTGTATATGTTGTGGTTTTTACCCAGATGTGCCGGCATCTGTGATTAAGAAGAAGAAAAGAAGGTGGATGCTTAGAAATAGGCATCTGGAGTCATTAAATGAAGACTGACTGAATGGTACTAATAGACTCGTCCCCTTTCTCTCAGTTGTTTCCTACAAATTCATTCTGTTGCTGGCTTCCTTTGAGAATGAATTGTAAGGACTGATATTAAAGGCATGAGTACTTCTATGCTTAGGCCTTATTTGTACATCTCCTTTTGTGTAACTCCGGATTTCATTCTTTCTGATCATTAGTATCGCGTGTAAAACTCTTCTTCGGTTTTGTTAGCAGAGCAGTTATACTGGATTCTGCTGTTTTCAAGCTTGTTCCGCCAACTTGTCGACTGCATGTGCCAATTTTTAAGGTCACATGTATTGTTTGGATATTTGTGATTACAGGAAAAACATATTTGGTTTTTCATCATGATCAACCATAGAAATGGAAAGAAAAAATTTTCAACAAAAGTTGAAATTTATTGGTTTTCAGTCATATATTGTAACAGCTTTGGTTTGTGTAGGGTTATTTTTAATCTTTAGTTAGGATCCCTCGTTATATCTTGCCCCATATTCATAAGGAAAAGCCCCACGGGTGCAGGAGATCCACTCAAGTAAGTCCAGCTATTTTATTTTAGAATGCCTCGTTATATCGCCATAAAATCTTGCCACGTATTATGGTTGTTACAATAATAGATTCTGCTCACTGATAATTTTTGTGATGGCCAAAATAAAATAAAAAACTGCAAAAAGTTACTAACAAAATAACATCTTTTTTTTTTGGTTTAATTATTCTGTTAGTCCTTGTAGTATTTTAAAATCTCAAACTGGTTCTTAAGGTCTTAAAATAGTCATTATGAAATATTATTATGTCAATATAATCCTTTTAGTCAATTAGCATTTGTGTCTGGGCGACAAAGTTTTATGTGATTAATGAAGGCACGTGATAATCAATATCAAACTTTTGCGTGTCCATTCCAGTGATCAGAAATTAATGAGTGCTACTCCTACTCATGTAAAGCCGCTACGTTAAACCGAACGTCTTAGATGGATCAAATATTCCATACAAATTACTTGAAGATGAAAAGTCAAATATTCCTTACAAACTACTTGAAGAAGAAAAGTACAATGAGGACTTATTTTAAATCTCTAAGTAATTAAGCCAATTTTTTTCCACTTATTTTCACGGGGCTGGGGGCCATGACACCCGCCCTCTAGCTTCGTTCCTGCCTACGTTCCACATATTAGACCCGTAACCTCGAGCCTAGCACCTAGTTGTTGGCACTGCTTCAGCCTGCGAACTCAGTAATCCACTCATCCCAGGACAACGTATTTGTGTTTTTAAGCCTTGTTAGGACAACGTTTTTGTTTTTTGTTTTAATGGATACAAGCTAAGATAGTGAATAAGAGTTTATGCAGCTTTAACGACCCGGTGAACACTAGAACATTTTTGCTCTTTGGTGGCAAATTTTTTCACCACTAAAGAGCTACTTTTCGTAACTTAGAAAAAAAAAGAAGCTACTTTTCGTAGCAGATGATTTGAGGAACGAAAAAATTGTCAGAATTTCGTTGCCAGTAACCCCATTGTAGATGTTCGTCAGCCATTACGAAAAAAATTCACCTTTCGTGGTGCTCGGAAACCGCCGTTAAAGGTCAAAAAATCGCTGCTAAATCTTTAACAACGATTTTTTAGCTGGAGTCGCGACCGCCGCTGTATCATCGTCGCAGTAGGCTATAACGGTGATTTTCGCAACCGCTAGTGAAGATTTCGGGTCTATAGCGTCGGTCTCGACCAGACTATAGACCCAAACTGAAATAATGCCTTTTTGTATCGTTTCAAGAAACGCTTCTACATAATTTTTATTAAAAACCCTGCTATAGGTCAGCTCAATTTTTTTCTAGCATTTTTAAAAGAACACTAATTTTTTCTTATACATGTGTTTTAATCGGTAATAAAAATTTATTTTAATAATTATAATCATTAGATGTAAAAACTTAAAGAAAAATGATAATAAAACAAAATATACTTCATCATTGATTAATAATATTTTACAACAAAACAAGAATCTCTACAAGTAATCTAAAAAGTACCAAATTTTCTAATATAAAATAACAATAAGCAAGTACCAACTAAAATATTCAAATACAACATAATAAACAAACCCATTATAATCTTCCTCCTTTTACACATCAATATCTTCTTGAATTCCTACAATAGAAAATAAATCTCACATGGGAAATAGAAATAAACAAAAGATTTATGCAAACAAAATATCTACTTGTATATAAGACTATAAACAACTATAGATTCTCCGTGTCAAAACGGGTCAAAAAATAGGTTGGGAGGCTTTTAAGCTTCAGTATCCTGATTACTAAACAAAAACCCCCCATCACTGCTACCTTAGCATGAACATATTTTCACGATATTGGAGGCTTTTAGGTTTACCAAAGAGCCAAAATGGATATTTTAGTTGATAAGCTTGGAATTCTTAGAAAGGACAACTCGAACGAAGGGGTCATTAGCAAAGACACTAGTATATTGAAGCTTTTTTCATGCTTGACATGTTACACCAACATACCTCAGATATAAGCTTGAAACAATTTGGAACAAAAGCATGCGGCCAACACAAGTTGTCTTATTGGAGAGAAAAGCATGTGGCCTATTATTCGAATGATTCTTATTGTCAAGTTGTCTTACTCTTCTTATAAGCACAACTCTACCAAATGATTTAAACATCTGCTAGCTCCATAGCAACATTTTACAAAATTTTGGCATCATTAATGGTTTATGAATTATTGAAAACTACCCAATAAAGCCTAAAACCAAATGATTGTTGGAACTCAAGATATGAGATTTTGCCAACTTATTCACACAGAGGAAGATAATGAAAATGTCACGCCCCGAACGCTAACCCGAAGGGGCCAATGATAGCCGCAAGCATTCACCGATCGAATGCTCCAGCGAACTTAACTACGATTTTGCAGCGAATTTTTTTATTTGACTGAGATAAGAAGGAACGTTGCCTGTGTCTAAAGATGGGCCTAATAGATTCACCTATAAGCTCATCCTTCACATAACGACTTAAATATCAATAGTATAAATACCACAGATTCAACATATACAACTAACATAATATTTGGGAATCGGTCTCGGACTACAATGGGCCATTGCCACCAAAAATCAAGAGGGTTACACTACCCTCACAAAACCAACAAAGAATCTTCTTGAACAAATACTAAGGGAGGGCACCCTCATGAGGCCCTTCCTCTTAAGACAAGTAGTCATTAAAACTTCTTTCACCTGTCACATCTGGAATGATATAATTAAAAACTGGTGAGTCAAACGACTCAGTAAGGGATACTTTGAAGTAAAAAAATACATGCCCTGCATGATCATGGATATCAGTTATGCATGTATGCCAAATGAAAATGCTTGCATATGCATGACACACATGCACTTGATCTTAAAAATTTTCTTCCTTGACTTTGGGCAACTTATAACGCTCAATTTACCCCTGAAGTCAGGGTTGTGCGTTCCTATCGGAACCGTCCCCCTTTCCCTCAGGGACATGTCAATTGGTCAAGTTAGCCCTTGATGTGGCCTCGAGCCTATTGGTTAAACACGACCCTTAGAGGTCCATACCTTCTCGCATTCGTTCTTCAATGTGGTTACACATACCTCATGTACTACCCATCCTTCTCGCATTTGTCCTTCAGAGTGGGTGCCCTTAGGAGTCATTCATCCTTCTCGCATTTGTCTTTCGGAGTGGATGCACCTATCATACTTAGGTACAGTACTGACCATCTTATTTAGCCCCATAACATATCTTGACATAGCATAAAATCGTTCTTTCTTTTGCATAAAATTTCCCATACTTTCTTTTGAGAAACAATGCAATGCTCATGATGTGCTTATGCCATGCTTGATGACAAATATCACGATGTGTATCATAATATATCATAACGTAACATAAACTTATACTTTCATTTGCATAAAATTTCTCTTTCATTCTTGTGAGAAAAATAAATGCAAATGCTCATAACGTGCTCATGTTGTGCTTGATGATAAATATCCATGATGTGTATCATTCCAGTTTTCTGAAAAACATAATTTTCCACTTACCTTCGTCCACTTGAGCATATGATGGCACCTTGCCTACAAATGAGTCATACTAATGTCATTTAGAGGTTTACAAGATGTAGAGAATAATCACTCAATTAAATTCAGCACATCATACAAAATCACCCATGTTTCTTAAAAACTTGATGGTGATCCTACAATATAAGTTCTAGCTTAAGGTTGTTGAAGTCGTAAGACTTGGATTCCAAACTGATCCTTACACTAGTTGTTATAACATATTAAAATTCCAGGTAATTTGGAGCTCGTTTTCCATTCGAAAGATTTATCCGAAAATGCAAGCTGCTGAGGATGTCCAAGCGGACAGCCCCGACGTCTCCAGCTTCAAAATTCATAACTTCAAAAAACATGGCTCCAAATTACACGAAATTTCTTTTAAAATATTCTTCTTTCATAGTTCAAGCTTGAAGATTAAAAATCACAAATATCGGAATTACCATGCATTGTCAAAAACACTTCATTTCAGACAAAATTCCTAGAGTAACACTGCTGCTGCCTCCAGCTTGGCCTTCCACTTTCAAACCACCACAACTTATGTATTACATCTCTAAATCACACGAAATTTACCTTAAATGCTCTTCTTTCATAAACTTAAATTTCAAGACCAGATTCATAAAATTTGGACTTAAACTGATCACTTAAAAGACATTTAAAATGAGCAAGAGCTCTGGACGTGAAAGGTTGTTGGCAGCTTGACATCTGGACCTTGAACAACGTATAACTCACCAAATACTTATCGGAATCACCCAAGGTATGACTTAAAATCTTCGTATTTCATAGGCACATAACATAGAATTATCTCAAGATCAAATAATAAAGAAAAATCGCCTCAAAGGTCACACCTAATTCGAACCTTTTGATCTACAGAAGCTAATTTCAGCAACTGGTTTAACAAGGCTTCTCTATAATTCTCAATTATCTCCAACATAATAGGCGAACTTATCAATGCTACGGGTTCTCCAACAACAACAATATCTCATAATGGATTAGGTCTAACCTCTATAGATGTAACAACAACGACAAGGACCATGTATTATAATTTAAAATATATTATATAACAACTTCAATTTTTACAACACCCTTTCTAATTTCAATAGGTCCCTTAAAATAATTTTTTTTTTCAAATGCATGACAAAATAAATTTACATATTAAAAGGAATAAAATAATATATAAAATAATTATTAACATTAAATGACGCTGCTAAATGGGGTCTATAGCGAGGTCACTAACCGTCGCTATATACTCTCTTTAGTAGCATTTTTTGCAAAACACCGCTAAAAACACCCTATAGCGGCATTTTTAACGACCGCCGCTACATACCTATTTTTTTGTAGTGAGCGACGAAAATCAGAAGTAAATGTTAAAAATACTTTCAGCTATAGAAATTATGAAAATCAAACCTTTAGTCCCCGAAATTTTTTTCTTTTGCTACCAAAATCCACTACAAAAAAATTGATTTTGGGTGACCAAATTTTTCACCAAAACTAAAATTTTTTGTCGGTATAACTTTTAGTGACAAAATTGTTTTGTCGCAAAATTTAGTCACAAATTTTTTCATGAAAATTTGAATTTTGTCACCAAATGTTTTTAGTGACGAAATTTTTTTTGTCACCAATTAGACGAGAGATTGTCCAAAACAGATGATATGAGAGTTTTTTTTATGATAGAACGTCCACGTAGATTTTTTTTGAAATATTAAAAATTAAAATTAAAACCAAAACATATGAGAATTTTGAACTAATACAAATAGAATATGAAATTCAATAATGTCTTACATTCATACACTCAGAAAATTAAAATGACAGTCATAATCAAACAAAATAAAAATCTGCAATAAACATAGACGATCGAACCAGAGTGAGTAAAAGTTTCGTCACAAAAAAGTTATGCTCTTGTGACAATCATTTTTCATCACCAAAAATACTTTAATATTTTTTTCCAGTGACGAAACTTTTGTCACCACACATATTATCTTTTGTGAAGAAATTTGACTTTCATCATGAATATTGACTATTGTAACGAAGTTTGTGACAAAAACAATTTTCATCACTAAATATAGACTTTTCGTGACGAACATTAAAATTTGTCACAAAAACTTTACTTTTATTGACGAAATTCATTTAATCAATAAAAGTCAAAATTCTTGTAGTGACCTAATTTTAGATGCTAGAAGTCATTGCATACAAATCATGGTGATCTGATGAATTTATAGTCACTAAAAATTAAAGTAACTTATACATTAAAATCCGAGCAAAATACAGTCGATAGAAACTAGGAGAATGTCCAAAGGCCAGTAACAAAATCTAAATGGAATCGAAGGCCCTACAATAAGCCGAATACGAAGATTCATATGTCAATTCGGTCACAAGGGCTGGATCCAAGAACAACCACAAATGGGCCGTAAGGCCGAGATCCAAAACAAATAGAAGCCGACCACAACGGTAGGGGAGCAAATTGAACCGACCACGAAAGACGGGACACGATACAAATACAAACCAACTTCAAG
The DNA here is from genome assembly GCA_963930655.1 of Myrica gale. NCBI lineage: Eukaryota > Viridiplantae > Streptophyta > Magnoliopsida > Fagales > Myricaceae > Myrica > Myrica gale. Next base: position 12,488,640 of record OZ005618.1, read on the forward strand.
AGCCGAAACACAATACAACAACAAATCAACCATAAGGATTGGGACACAACATATCTGCTACACGTGGTGGCATCGGTTTCCACTCGAGGAAAGAAAGCCAAAGCAATGATCCACTCGAAGATGACAGCTTCAGGCGGTATAAAACAATGGCGACCAAAGCCACCAAAGAAAAACAGTCGAATCTATCCAGAAAGAGAAGGGAAGAGGCACGGGAGGGTTGCGGAGCTTATGAACCGGGGATGGTGCAAAAATGCCCTGCATGTAGTGTCATACGCCAGCAGGTGGGTGCCAGACTCGCTTTGAGAGGACAGTAGGGAGATGTTGAGAATGGCAAGAAAGAGTGTCCTCCGGAAAATGGCCAAAACAACCAAGTTGAAGGTGAAACGAACCGGATCTCACGTGTGCTTGTCCAGCATCACGCGCCAACCATTCACCACTGGTCTTGGCCAAAAATGATAGCTGGGGTAAAGGCTTCCATCTATGGTGGTCGTACATAGTAAAGACTACATAATACTCCGAGATCTAGCCTCTTTTGATTATGAAAAAAGGCCCAAAGACAAGACGGAAAACCCTAAAAACAGGGCGAGAAAGGGAACTAAGAATAAATCCCAACCATGCCTCTGACTGGAAATGCTGGTGGGAGGGAGCGTACAAGAGGGAAGGGAGAGGAGATTCTAGAGAGGGAGGAGTATCTCTCTAGAATCGGCTTTGTCGACGATATTTTTAACACAAATTTCTATTCGAACACAGATTTTGTGACAAACTTTGTCATCTCTATTATGCATATTTTGGGTTAATTGCACTTTGTACCCACATGTTTTGAGTTAATTACAATTCGTACCCATGTGGTTTGTGGGGTTTGACATTTTCAACGTTGTTCTTTTAATTTTGACACTTTCAACGTTGTTCTTTTAATTTTGACACATTTCACCCACGTGGGTATGAGTTAATTCGATTTGCACCCAACCTATTATTTATGTGTTAAAACGAACGACAATCTCAATCACGTGTTTTGCACGTGGCTCACCCATTTTGTCCCTGATATTTATAAAATTAAAAAGTTAATTACACTTTGCACCCACGTTGTTTGGGGCGTCTAACACTTTGCACCTTTTTATTTTATTTTTGAGACACTTTTCACTCATGTATTTTGCACGTAGTTGATTTTTCCGTTCGAAATAATGGATAAATTGATGGTGGGGTTCATATCGAAATAATCCAAAAGCACGTGGGTGAAATGTATCCTAATACAAAGAACGGAGTGCAAAGTGTTACAACCCCCAAACCACATGTGTGCAATGTGTAATTAAATATATTACTTTATAAGCTCTATTTTTTCTGTTAGCAATGAAATTATTTTCTCTGTTTTTTTATAAGCAAATGGGAAATTCATTTCACAAGAGAGTTAACAGTAGTGCTGGATACAGACAGACCTCTGAGGCTGGTTGCAAATTTTAGGGGCATAAAGCTCCTTACATCAACATCCAAGACCTTAAGCATACACCAATGGGCCAGAAAGGCCTGCTTCCTAATGGCCATAAAGGCCTCATACAGATGGGCCAAAAGGCCCGTAATTTTAAAATGGGTCCAAAGACATAGGTACAAGATTAAACCCGCCACACATGGTAGTTTCAGTTGCCGGAGAATGGAGTGGGAAAACACCTTCCTTCCACTTCCACACAGGTACATCCACAACACCATAAACAAAAGTGAACCATAGTGAGGGCCAGAAAAAAAGGTGATGGAGGAGGGGCCGGTGGAGGACCACATAGAGTGATGGGTCATCATCTCAATTGCAGAACCCCTGGGAACAAACAGAGAGAGCATGACCACTGAAGGTTGGTGAGGGGAATTGGTTGCATCTGTCGCATAACAAACCTCCTGGACTGAAAATTGCCCAAACAAAAGAAAACAACAGAGAAACAAGCTGAGAAAAAGCCCAAAAGGAGGGGAAAAGGGGCTTGCACGTGCACCTATGCTCGCACGCTGCCTAGCCACCTCCGGTAGTGAGCATAAAAGGGCGCCTAGAGAGGGGGAGGTCAGCCAAACTGTGCATGGCCAGAGATGACCACCAAACCAGCCTAGATATAGCTAGAAATCGAACACAAAATGGTGCCCAAAACCAAGCGGGAGAGAGGTGAAAGGCCAGAGGCCAACCTAGAGAGGGAGAAAGAGAGCAGACTCCTCCCCTGCCCGGCAGAGGGGGGTTGGGCTATGTTCAGAAGTAGGGGAAGAGGGGGAGAGAGAGGGGAGTGCCTCTCTCTCTAAGGCCAGCGCGAGGGGGGCAGTAGCGAATGACAATAATGAATGAAAACTATTTTCTCACAAATAACTTTTTCGTTTGAAGTAGATTGCCCGTTCCATATATGTTCGAACCAGATTCGTATTTGCAAAATTTCAAAATCTTGCAGATTTATGTCTCGTAATTAATATATCTCAATATCAAAATAGATTTTGCTAACTCAAAACGTAAAAATATTCTTAAATACTAGTTCGCCACCAAAGCTAATTTTCGATGCTAGAAGTCATTGGATACAGAACTTAGTGGTCTTTCGTCCATAAATTTCTTGTCACTATAAAATTCTAGTTCGCACAAAGATTTCTATTCGAATACAGTTTTTGTGACAAACTTTGGCGTCACTATTACCCATGTTTTGGGGACGATAGATTCTTTGCAAATACTTTTGGAATATTTGGCAACGTCCTGGATCGTTGTTGTTATAACTATATAAGCTTTATTTTTTCTTTAGTTTAAATACACTTTGCACCCCTTATGTTTGTGGGGTGTTGACATATTATACCCCAATGTTTTATTTTTGAGACTTTGAGCCTTTTATGTTATCTCTCTCAATGATTTGCACTGGAGATTAGCGTCAAATTAGACGATAATTGTTTAGATGTGCCTTCAAGTGACCTCAGTCTTCGTGAGATTATCATATAGCCCTTGAATTTCAAATAAGTTATGATCAAATGAGTTTCAAAACCCAATAAACGAAAATCATGACTTGTTTGAAGCTCATTTAATCGTGACTTTTTTAAGATTCTGGGGTAATACGATAATCTGACAGGGACTGAGATCACGTGAGAGACACGTGTTAACGATTATAGTCTAATTTGATGCCAAATTTTATTATGGGGTTCAAATCGTTGGGGGATGTAACATAATGGGCTCAATTTCTCAAAAATAAAATATTGGGATGCAATTTGTCAACACCCTAAACATAAGGGGTGCAAACTGTATTTAACCGTTTTTCTTTTAGTAATAAAAATATCTCCTCAATAATGATTTTTTCGTTCAAGCCAGATTGCTCGTTCCATATATGTTTGAACGAGATTCCCATTTGCAAAATTTCAAAATCTTGCATATTTAGTCTCATAATTAATACACCTCAATACCAAAACAGATTTTGCTATCTTCGCAAAACAGTATTCTTAAATACTAATTCATATTACAAATATCTCAATACACAAATGTAATGTGAAATAGAAAAAGTACCAAAGTACTTCTCCTTGGCAAAATCTGTTTTCTTAAATACTTATTCACATTACAAATATCTCAATACACAAATGTGAAATAGAAAAAAGTACCAAAGTACTTCTCCACAAGTCGACAAATCAAAAATAAGTATCACTATGCACATAAGTCCAAATCCTAGAAAATTTTCTAAGGTTCTACTCAAGTTCAAAACTACCACAAAACGAAACACAGTTAAAACCTCATAACTAGCAATGAAGCCCTACCTACAAATTTCTTTGTGAAATTTGTGTCAAGATTCGTTGAAGTAGCTCGTGTATACCTTTCCGCCTTACTACTATTGTTTTTGGAGTCTCTCCTCCATTCCTCTGCCTCGATATCATCATAGTCCCTCTGCTTGGAAGCCGGATGATTCTTTGATTATACCCTCTGGTCTACATTGCTTTGGACATGATCTAGTAATGCTTGGGCATCATATAGCCCTGCTTTCAAACGCGACGGTATCGTGTTGCCCCGTCACCGCGCGTGAATTCTCACAAATTAGTTGCAGCAAAATATTCTTGTCAATTGTCACCATTATTGTTCTAGTCAACTATGTTTTGGTTTCAATCATGAGATTTTATGCCTAACATTATAACCCCCAAGTACTCCAACCACCTGGGCATGAAGAACAGAAAGGTGGTGAAAACATATAACCTACATAATTAAAGATGCAGTTCAAATTTTCAATTAGCCCCCCTAAGGCGCAACTTGATTCAGGATTATACTAAAACGTGGTCAGTACTCTTCCTATTCATCTTTCTGATCCACAGTAGCTTTCTCCTCAATCTCCATCACTGACTGCAACATGGCGATCTCATTCGCAGAGAATTCCAAATTAAAATTTCAAAGCAGATCAAATTCAAAGGGCCGCAACACCAGCTGATCAGCCCTCGAAATTCCACGCTTATTGACCATGTCTTTACTCTTGTGTTCAGTTTCAGCTTTGCCAGGGGAGTCCGGAAGAGTCCAAGGAGGGCGGGACGAAACAGCGACGATGCCATTAAAATTTCGAAACAGATCAAATTCAAAGGGCCGCAACACCAGCTGATCAGCCCTCGAAATTCCACGCTTCTTGACCATGTCTTTACTCTCGTGAACAGTTTCAGCTTTGCCAGGGGAGTCCGGAAGAGTCCAAGGAGGGCGGGACGAAACAGCGACCACGCCGTTGGCACTAGGACCAGGGACCGGTTATTATGCTTTGCGATAGAGTGCTGAGGGTGTTGAGCAACGACTCAGATTTTCCCTTCAAATTTCAATGGCTGAGATTTGTCCACTTCAATTAAAATGATTTGATTCATTCCCGACCCGTTTTGTTGTGCCCCACCCACAGACGAATTTGAAAAAAACCCGATTCGTCTTCCTTGCCAGATCTACGCAGCTCTTCCTCGCCAGGTCACCGCAGCAAGTTCCTCGCCAGATTTGGGTTCAGTTTCCGCAGCAAGTTCGTCGTCTTCCTCGCGTTTGGTTTCCGCATCTTCGCAGCTCATGAGCTCATCTCCTTTGGGCAGTCTTGGTTCAGTAGTAAGGTAAGGTGCTATTTTCTGCTATTCGTAAATATGGTAGGCATAAGCATACGAGATTCAATTGTGAAACTGTAGGAACCTAACGAGATTCAATTGTGCTATTTTTTACACGTTTTGTTTGGAACCTAAGGAGATTCAATTGTGAAACTGTAGGTGATGGGTGTTCATCTAAGTAGCGTTGGCCGTTTTCTAATTATAGAGATTCTTTTTTTTTTTTGCTAAATATCTAATTATAGAGATTCAATTGTGAAATTGTAGGAAAAAAGTGGACTGATTTTGATGTGCTTTTTCACAGTGACTATTTGTTCAAGCTTTTGGTCGAGGAGCAGCTCGTGAACCATATCTCTGTATTTCTTAATTGTTAAAGGCAAGATATTATTCAATTTATGTTTCTTTTTATATTCCACAAAAATTTAATTGGAAGTAGTTCTACCAGTTTAAAGCAGCAGAGGTTGCCTATGGAATTAACTTACTTTTAGCAATCTGCTCTGCTTCTTATACATTGATGGAAGCAGAGTCTTCAAGGCAGGGGTAGGCAGCCTTCCATTTTTCAACCACTATCTGATATAATTATTACAGACGTTGTGTCTTCCAGCAGAGTGGTAGACAAGCTATATGACCTTTTTGTAGTTCATCTATGATCTATCCGAGACCCAACATACAAGCAGCCCTCGTGGGAGATGTATGCTCTTGGACCAGACTACTGATTCGAGTTTACAAAAGGCAAAAGCTAGTAGTAAAAGGCAAATAAATAAATGGTCTTTGTAATTTTCTTTTGGCATAGAAGAATCTAATCCAAAAAGTGGCAAAAAGGAGTCCCACAGCTCCCCATTCCATTAAGTAACATTTCACGTGCTAATCAGGAAAAGGAAACATGTTTTTTGGGGTTCCACATGAAACATACTGCCAATAATATCATATCATATCAGAACATATAACAGAGCACTCATCAGCATTGATGAATATATATATGTTTACTCGCCCCCATTCCCAGCTCTGACCATACATATCTTCTGGACCCTTTTGCCCCCACGACGACCAGTCATATCTCACCTTTCCTCTTCTTGTAAAACACAAACTATGAGCAGCATGATGCTTTCGGATCAATGAGGTCATTCCAGCACGTTGAGAATCTCACACACCAAAAACCCGAGTTTATCCCGGGACATGTTTAATACCAAAAGGCAAAAGCTATGAATTGGAACCCTTCAACTTAATTGAGTCAGCTTTGATATCCATCCAGCTATTCCATTACTATGCTTAGGATCGGCCATCAGATAAAACTCAGACCTCTTACCTTTTTTTTATATCCATCCAGCTATTCTATACTGAAAAAATTGTGGTTACAAAAACAAAACTACGAAGAACAACTAGCACACCCAAAAAACAACCAAGACAAACCGGCACCAAGCAAAAAATCAAAGACAAAACAAAGTGATTGCTTTTGCTAACAGTCTCTGTAAATATGTAACTAGTGCAACGAAACAATGCCCAGAAACAGCAGGAAATCACAGCCAACACATACCGATCATCACGAACCGTATGAACCTAAAGGTATGAACCATATGCCAACCTTCTGCACAAACTACAAACAAGACTACTTTCCTTCCACCACATTTACATTTCGTAAGGGTTCATCACCAACAATTCGATTTCAGAAACCCCAACTAGTGAAGAAATCAATTTCGACTGAACTGAATGATATTCAATTTCTTACCGAAGATCTCGAGTTGTGGGGAGCGACAGCCTGTGACGAAGGACCCACGAACGGGCAGCTGTGGAACGGCGACGGCGTAGTGATTTTGTGAGAAGAAATGTTGAGACGGCGCTGTGATTTTGTGCGAAGAATGGGCAACTTTGAATTTTACTGGGTCAGAATCGGGTCAAAGCCGGACGGGTGGGCTATTTCATTAAGTGACATGTCCCGATCTCAGCCCTTAGATGTTGGAAAAGTGATCTGAATCGTCCATCAGTATGCTCAGCACCTTACATGCTAAACATAGTAACCGATCCCCATGAGCCATCAGTACTGGAACTCGAGAACACGTTGTTCACAACAGCCGATCCATGTGGATTGGGAATGGGTAAATGCAGTGTCGAATCCAATGGCTGGTATCCCTCATGCGCTAATTAGGAAGTTCAGTGACAATTGCTTTGCTTACTGTAAATAGAAATGGAAAAAGGACAAATGCATTTGTTGTGATGACGAGGCTCTTTCTTCATTGCAGCTAATTTTCATATTTATACATTTAAGACCTTGCTTTACCAAATCCAAGGCATATCTCCTCCTTTTCTTGTCAATAATAATGTTTGCCACCACAATAAGTGCATAATGACCCCAGATAATTAACAATCCAGAGTCCTATTATTCACTTTTAACAAATTAGTCACTAGCATATAACTTTAAATAAGCCGATCCATGTGGTATCTTTTTTAGACATACATGTTTTTTATCCATCAAAAGTTAGTCCACTAATGAGGACAAGATCAAGGATAGGCTATTCGATCTAAAAAATGGATATCACAACCCCGAACACATGTCTGTCTTTCGCTAGACGGCTAACTTTTGGTGGATAAAAAGACTCACATGTTTCAAAAATGGACCACAGAGACTGTCCCATTCCAAATTAAACCTTAGAGACTCTTTTGTTAAAAGTCAATATCATAGGGATTGTGGCGGTAATTAAGCCTAAAAATATTAGTAATAACTACTATAAGAAGCACATTTACTCAGGGAAATCCTAGACAACCTGGAAGTGACGTGGATACCTAAGAGAGCAACTTATTTACAAGGGTTGCTCGAAATTAGTAAGACTACAATAAATGTGCTATGAACTATATTAACACAATCTTTATTATTATAAAAGCATGTATCTGAAATATGGAACTAGTTTCGTGCACATAATGTGATACCCAAAAATGAAATAGTGAATATAAATGCAATGGTTCAATTTATTTAAATTGACTATTGGAACCCAAAATACTAATATCATTAAAAAAAGGATAAATGCAAAATCAGTCCTCGTGGTATATACGAAACATATATAACAAAATTAGACTTTGACTCATGAGGTCTTGATACTAAGCTGATAGTTGGGTTTGGGCCACTGAGAACCTAGACATCATTGTTGAGAGCGTCCATAGATGGATTGCTTGAGGATCTCTTGATTATATTTTCTAACAATGATGAAGAAGAAGAATAGAAGACAATAAGATCAAAACCTTTGTGGATTGTCCTTATGTAGTAGTTATTCTACTATGTTTTGTTGGTGAACATAGAAGATAGATTTGATTCTCTTTTGTGGTATAAAGGCTTGAATAAAGGGTCTTGATGATGTTTATTACTTCGAATCCTATTGCTTTAACGATCATTTTACTGACCGTAAACCACAGTTTAACAGTGGCATCCATTACTATAAGGCAGTGCTAGAGGTCTTCACGGTTCGGGCCATTACAGATGGCATCAGAGATGAGGTTTAGGAAAGCAATAATAATTAGCAAAACTTAAGGAAAATGAAGGTGCTAGGAAAACATTAGTAGTATAAAATTGTGTATATTGCCTTATGATTTTTGATATACAACCAACCTTTGTATCTCAAGAGATAATGACAGACATAAGGAGTAGAGATACAAGAGTGGAGATTTTTCATGAAGGCTGCTCATTTGATCAGTTTGCCAAGCATCATCCCTCTAGCTATGAAGGAGATACGAAACCCTTAGTGGCTGAGAATTGGCTTTCGAACATAGAGGAACCATTGCAGGTTTTAGTGTGTATATATGATCAAATTATACGATTTGCCATGTACCGACTAAAAAGAGAAGCAAAAGGGTGGTGGCAAGCCAAGAAGGAACTCTTGGAATCGAGTGGACTTTGGAGCAATTTAGAAGGAATTTCTATATCGTTATTTTCTTGAAGCAATTAGAGAAGCCTTTATTGTAGAACGTAGTTTGCTGAAAAGTGTTGGTATTTATGATCAACATAAGAAATAAACTTTCCAAGGAAAAAACTCTGAAGGACAACCAGTAGTAAAGAGAGGAGGCAATTTTGGAAATAGAGGCAATGAATAGGGTGCTAAAAGAAACGATCCTTAACGTTTCAGGGATAACTTATTTTTCTTGTGGAAAAATAGGTCGTTATGCTCAAGATGTCGAGTGAGGCAAGGAATTCCTCAAAATAGACAACCTAATCAAGGTATTATACAACAAAAAGGAACCGAACCAACTAGGGTTTTTGCTTTATCCACGGAGGAAGCATAGCGGGATGAGTAGTAAATGGTATAGGCACTACGCACTCATTTATTTCGCATAATTGTGTCAATAGATTTGGATTATCAATGAAACCTTTATTGATTCAACTTATTGTGGTAACTCCAATAGGAATAAGAAGTATTTATACAAAGAATTTTCCAATGGAGATAGAAGGACAAAGATTGTCTATAGATTTGACTATCTTGGATACGGAAAATTTTGATGTGATCCTTGGTATAGATTAGTTATCTCGTTATCATGTGATGTTTAATTGTTATGCAAAGGAAGTGATTTCTCATTTCCCTGGGCTAAGGGAGAATCGGTATAGGAAGGAAAAATAAATTATAGAATGAAATGTTATTTCTCATTTCCCTCGGCAAAAGGAGAATCCGTATAGGAAGGAAAAATAGCATGAAATGTGTAAACATGAGCCTATTTTTATGTTCAATGATTTTACATGATGTTTTTCAATGTTTTCAACAATGCACATTGATGATTCAAATATAACTTTTTTTTTCTTATCACATAATTGACTAATGCTCAACAAAATATGCTTCAAATCATCAATAAATAGAACATGTTCAATAATAGGATTAGGAGTCATACCAATACTTCCAATACCAAGAATCATTCATTTACCATTATCTCCAAAAGTAACTGATCTTTTTTCTTTTGGGTTAAGAGACTTGAACCAACTCTTATCTGCTGTCATGTGCTTGGAGCATCCCCTATCAGCAATCCAATATTCCTTGACTTTGGTTGACTTCAAGCACTCCTGCAAAAAAGAGTCATTTCTTGATTTTTGGTACCCATATCATTTTGGGTCCTTTGGTGTTAGAAACAGTTCCTTCACCTTGTCCTTTGGTATCCAAACAAATTTAACACCACTTGAAGCTCTATGTCTAGTTAGACAAGTATGTGAATATGACCAAATTTACTACAAAAGTTGCACAATCTATATGATGTAGATGATTTCTTGATAATATATGAACAAGATTTTTTATCATTACAGGAATCGTAACCAATGCCACTTTTGTTGAAACAACACCTTTGAGAACTAATAAGAATATCAATGTTCTTCTTCCCTTGTCACGCCCCGAATGCAATCCCGCAGGGACGGTGATAGCCACGAGCAATCCCGAGGGAAAGCTCCAGCGAACTTGATCATACTTAACAGCGGAAAAGAATCGAGAGAGAGGGGTCACCAAACTCAATAATAACTTAACTTCATATAAGACTTCAAGGATACGTAGTATCTTAGATTACAAAATACATGAACAACACAATCTATAGGTGACATATCACATCAATCCACGTCACAACAACAAAACACATAAAAGTCTCCTCTCTCAGAACAGGTAACTTCCTGACTTCCTTCACCTGAAACATCTGGAATGATACATTTGAAAAACTATGAGTCGAAAGACTCAGTAAGGGAAAACATAAACTTAAAAACATGAGTTTATGACTTGCATATGAATTTCGTGAATAAACATAAGTCTCGATGCACATGCACATGTAACAACCTTGATCTTGAAAAACATGTTCTGGAACTTGAACTTGACTTGTGGGCTACTTACGCTCCATTTAACCCCTGAAGTCAGGGTTGTGCGTTCCCATCGGAACCGTCTCCCTTTCCCATAGGGACATTTCATTTGGTCGAACTAGCCCACCTTCTCGCATTCGTCCTTCAGTGGCTAGTCACGACCCTTGGAGGTCTACACCTTCTCGCATTTGTCCTTCAGTGTGGTTGCACTTACCTCTAGGGTTCACCCATCCTTCTCGCATTCGCCCTTCGGTATGGGTGCCCTTCTTGATGGTACGGTACCGACCAAAGCCCTTAACTTAACTTGACTTATCATAAAACTTTTCATACATCATTGCATAAAACTTCTTTTAGAAAATCATGCAATGCTCGTGTCATGACATGCTTGCTCATGTAAAACAATGCTGCGTACCATTCCAGTTTTGTAAAAATGTAACTCCACTTACATTCCACTTACCTTGATCTTCTTTGAGTTTTCGTATGAAGTTCGCATACAAGCGATTCAAATATCTCATTTAGATGCTTAAGAATTTAATCACATAAACATTCAAAGAAACACTTATAATTGTTTCGGTTTTACCAAAGGTACATATCTTGAAAATAGTATTTTGTTTTGAAGGGATTACTTTAATAAAATTTCATAAAACACTTGAAGAAAAGCAATCAACATAACATAATAGGATCCTAACCCCAAAACAACAACTAGTAAGGTGTCCAACTCAATTTCCTTGCTCTAAACTTTACCAAACCTAATGTCCATCAAATTCCACCAACTTAACCTCCTTCCTCTTATAGACTTGCTGATCTACTCCACTTACATTAATTCCTTAAGTTAGGTCACTGACCAAAGCCCTAATTAACATAATTACATGGCTTACTACCGATTATTTTCATATCTTATTCAAGACTCCAAACAGCAAGCTATTTAGTGTTTTAACTAAAAGTTGACATCTTCTTTATTTCATGCATTAGGGCTATTCTTTGTTAACTAACTAATTCATCTTTTACAACCCTAATCATGGCTAATCCATGATTATTATCTCCATCTTCCATCCAACCCGTGACACTCTTCTTAACATTAAATGCTTAGGTTTACATTTCACAACCGAATTTTCTTTTAACAACTACACCTATTCGGCCATAAGCAATATATATATATATATGCACAATCTCACTTGCTAGTCTTGTGCTACTTAGGGTTTCTAACTCCAAACCATTCTATCATTAACTAGATTTCCATTTCCAAGCCTCTTGGCCATCAACAATCACATGCATGCAAATCTTCTTCACCACCACATGAAATCCCCTCCTCCAGCAACCAATTTCACAACCTAAGAGGTGCTAATCAAAATATATCCAAGATCTTGCAAGAAAAACCGTTCGGCCAAGCATAAATGTCATAACATTCAAAGGGCCAAAACTTAAGCTACCATATCTCATCTTCACATGCATTTCTCTTTCACATCTCAGAACCATTTTCACATGCATTTGTCCATTCACATCATAGCACTTCTCTGCCACTAGATCTAACACATAATCAAGGAAAAGCAAGAGAAATTCGGCCAAAACAGCAAGTTCTTTCTTGAAAAATCAACCCTATGTTACCTTGTAGTGCTGAACCCAAGAATTGATACCTAGCACAAAACACTCAAGATCAGAACCTAAGAAGGAAAGTATCAAAAGAATAGATATGCAAAGACACCATATCCCATACCTCTTTCTATGACACTCGGCCAACACCAACTTCCTTCCACTCTAAGTTCTCGGCTTCTTACTCTCTTGTGTGACTTCAAAGGGCTGAGATGAGAGTATATAGGTGTTGTGATGAAGCTTGAGGTGAGAGAATGGGATGAAGGCAGCTGCTGGAAATGGCTTGAAGAAAGGTAAGGGAGGAGCTTGGAGAGTGAAGTGGTTCGGCCAAAGAGAGATTTGTGTGCAATGAGATGAGTTGGAGTGAATGAAGGAACTGAATGAGTTGGAGATGATGTGTTTCGGTCAAGAGAAAGCTGAGCTGAAAATGGTGAGAGGTTCGGCCACAATGAAGAGCTAAGCAAAGAGAGAGGCTGCCAAAGTAAAAAGGTGAAGAAGTGAAAATGAAAGGGGTTTGAAGTGAAGGCTTTCACGTGAAGGGGGGGTTTCTCTTGTTTGCATCGCCTACCCCCATTGGATGGAATGGCCGGTTGAAAAGTTCCGTGTCTCATCTCCTTTATTTGCATTCAATTCCTTATCTTCTTCTTAAGCCATTCACGTGATTCTCCCAAAGCCAATTCAACTTTTCTCTCCTTGCCTTTCACGTAACTTGCTCTTTGCCTTTGATTTCTATTCTTTTCATTTTATTTCACTTATCACATGGCTTACTTTATAGGCACATCAACCTATCTCCACTATAAGCACACTAGTTTATCACCAACAAGCATATCAACTTATCTCTATAAACACTCTAATTTATCTTCATAATAAACACACTAGCTTATCTCTATAATAAGCACACTAACTTATCTTTTAATTCTTTATCAAGCTATCCTATAAAGCTACCAACTTATCACTTAATACTTCTAATGATGCTTAAGACTACCTAATGGTGATTAAGGTTACCTAATCAAGGACACAAAATAATCCATATGCTCAACATAATTTCATAACTATAGATTATTATGCAATGATTTCTACTTATAGAATTTCGGCAATAAGAAATAAAATTCTCTTCATATATTTAATTTCATAAATCATGGTGGTACAATTATAAGCAAATGGAAAAATTAGTTCATAAAAGAAATCTACATATAAAAATTCGGCTCTTAGGAAAATAATAGAATTGCACCAATAAAATTTCACAATGATAATAAAATGAAATACCATAAGTATTAAAGTTAAGTCATACATTGACAAAAAATATGGCCCCTTGAGTTTAATAAAAAACGAATACATAGAAAGATAGCAAAAGCAAAGTTCGGGGTCTCACATCCTCCCATCCTTATTAAAATTCCGTCCCTGGAATTTCACTACCACCAATAGTTTTGTCCTGACTGTGAGTGTGCAGGACCATATGGATAGGGGCGAACATTCGTAATATCCCCACTACTAATCTCTCCCTGGTAAATGTGATCTGGAGAATTACTCCCCGTCCAAGAGTGTGACATGGTCTCATGGGTTTGCTCCTCTATACTAGGGTCATGGATTACGTTCTCAGGTGGTCCACGATGTCCAGGTCTAGAGTCTACTTCCTGTGAAGGAAGTTGTGTTTCAGATGTGGCATCTTGAGCCCTAACTCTTCTACGATGTCTTCTCTTAGAACATCATGTATTGGGCTGTTTCGCCTAGGTTCTTCCTGTTGTTCCTTTTCTATGTTAGGTAAAGGGTCTTCCTCCATAGGGTCCTCTATTGGAGCTCCTACCGAATCCTCACTATCCTTTGCCACATCAAGCAAAGGTTTGCAACTTCTTCTTCTTCGCTTTAACTTTCACTCTCATCTGATTCTCCCCATGAGACTAAGAATGTTTTCTTCTTATTCTTGAAGTCTCTTGAATTCTTGTGTTGTTCAATGTTGGGGCGCTCAAATTTGATATGACCAGGACTTTTGCAACCAAAGCAAATTGTCTCATTCTTTTTACTGTTATCACCATTGAAATTGTTCTTCTTTGGGTACTTATTGTCACCTTGCTTCTTTCTAAATAACTTCTTAAATTTCCTTGTTAATAAGGTTATCTCATCTTCATTAGAAGATTCTTCACTACTAGAGTAAGAAGCTTTCAAAGCAACTCCTCTTTTGCCTTTTCCTTCAATCTCGTCTCCTTTCACTTGGTTCATCTCATGGGTGATGAGGGATCCCAAAAGCTCATCAAGAGACAATTCCGTTAAGTCCTTGGTCTCCTGAATAGCTGTAACTTTAGGTTCCCAAGCCTTAGGAAGACACCTAAGAATATTCTCACCATTTCCACATTAGAATAAGTTTTACTATGAGATTTCAGTTCATTGATAATATTAGTAAAACGAGTAAACATGGCAGAATAGATTCATCAGATTTCATCTTGAATAACTCAGAGCTATGCACAAATATACTAATCTTGTTTTCCTTAACCTAATTAGTACCTTCATGAGTAACTAACAATTTTCCCATATTTACGTAGTAGATTCACAACCAGAAACACGGTTAAATTAGTTAGCATCAAGAGCACATATAAAACATTCATAGCTTTAGCATTTAAAGACAAGCTTATGATCAGCTTCATCCCAATCTTTTTCCTTTTTATGTGAGCCATCTTTGTCCTTCGGCAGTCTTGGGCCGTTTATAATGATTTTCCAAAGATCGTACTCCACAGCATGAATATAAATTTTCATCCTGCCTTCCAAAAGTTGTAGCACATTCTATTGAATAAAGAAGGTTGGTTAGTGGATTGACCTTTAGACAATGAAGAGCTAACAAGAGTAATCATTCGAAAGGCATTTTGCAATCTACAGTGAACATGGTATATATGAGTCCAAATGTCAACCCAAGAGGGGAGTGAATCGGGTTTATCTAAAAATTTAGCCCCTTTTAGATTAAAAGGCAGATCTGAATATTTAAATCTATAATGACCAAATAACAATAAATGATAGCAATAAGTATGAGAGTTCGGAAGTGAGGTAACACCGTGATTTTTAGGTGGTTCAACCAATTCTTTCCTACGTCCACCCCCAAGGTTATTGCCTTCCTTGGGCTTCTCTACTATAATCCAATAGTGCCTACAACTTAGCTTACGTGTGCTAAGTGACCGTTACAAGAATTTATCCGAGCTCACTCTTCACCTCGTCACAAATCTCAAAGCCTATGAGATTTCTTCTATCCTCACATGTAGGCCGAAGTATATCTCACACTCAAAAGGTTTTCAAAGTTTAACTATAGGAATGAATAAACAATAGCTCTGAAAGCCAAATCAGCAAAACAAAGCTCAATAAATAGCTACAAGACAATATCTGATTATGATGACAGGAATGGGATACCAGATCTGTTGGAAATGACTTTTGTCTTTTGCGCTTTTCTTTCACTTTTTGGAGGATAGGTCGAAAATGATGATGTAGAGAGGTAAACATTACGCAAAAGTCTACTTTTCACTCTCCATAAGGTTCCCTTTACAGGTTTTCAATCTTGAGAGGTCCTAATGGCCTTTTTGGAATGTTGGAGAGGTGTCTAAGTCCCACAATGGCTTGATGCGCTTGCTAAGCCATCTTTTTAAAAACTATCCTCGCAACATGTGTCAACACATATATGCTTATATGTTGACAGCTTCATCAAGTCTGGAACTGACTCGCAGGTGTTTGTGGCATTTGTCGACACTTCCTTCACCATGTGTCGACACCATCTTCAAATATGACGACACTGTGCTTCCCATGTGTCGACACCATCGAAATGGCAGTCTGACTTTTGTGCTATGTGTTGACACCATGTCAACCATGTGTCGACACCATCTTGGCAGATGAATTTTTTCAGTGCTTTTTGATTAGCAATCTCTTTCATTTTAACACTAAAATTCCTACAATTAAAAATATCATAGTTTATGTGCATGTCATAATGTTTAAACCTAATATAGGCCATAAATAATAAAATAGAGATTTAAATACAATGGAGTACTATCTATTGAATAGTGGATTGACAACCACATATCTACAAAGACTTCAAAGATATTTTCTTATTTGTTATCAAAAAAATTAAGTTAGATAGCTCAAGATCAACCTTGGGTTAACAGTATACTGTTTTTTTTATTGTAACTAAATTTACTATGTAAGATGTCTGCCATGAGAGGTTGTAAACTTGAAGTGTTCCATTGTTGAAGGATATAGAGTTTATTGCTGGGCACGTTAAAATATATCATTGTGTTTGCATGATTAAGCCCTTTTTTTCACAGAATGTGATGAAGCAAGTGTAGTTCGACAAAGTTATCTCAGGTTTATTTTTTTGATGTTGCAAAACTGGGAATAAATTTGAGCTTGAACAATATAGGGTATGGTTCTCAAGAATCCACTTGGTTCAAATATTAACACTGATTGTGGTTGTGCTCAGTTATGACTTTTTACTGTTGTATTTAGTTGTTATATTTAGAAATTGCTACCAGTTGGTTTATGAGATTTTGACCTGGAATGTTAGGCATGTTACACTCATCATGCATCTGCTTTTTACGTGTTATGCAGGGAATGTTATATTGGTTTTCAAGACCTGATATGAGATTAACTTTATTGAACTATACTTTTTTAAGTCTTCATTGACCTACGATGTGTGAGACTACAAGGTTTGATAAATGTTTTTTGTGAGTAAAGAAATTGATGTTTTGAATATACAAGGTTAGCTTGTTAAGGAGTTCAATAGGATCAAAACATTCATGGGTTTTTTGAATTGCTGCTTGACTTCAGTTTTCATAAATGCAAATTTGTAGAAGATATGATATGAATATATACCAATTAGAAATTAAGTTTGTTTACAGAGATGGACATTGCTTCATTCTGTTAGTTTATTCGTACTCAGCATAGTTGTGCAACGTTATAATTTTTTGGCATGGCATATTGAAATATATCAATAAGGAGAGTCAAGTAATAGAGGAAAATGAGGTAAGAGGTTTTGAAAGACACAGACTGGAATCCTTGAACATTGAATGAGGTGGAAGTTTATATGCAAAGTGTAAAACGGTAATAAATACTATACAAGGGAATAATTTGTGCAAGGAGGAAACAATCGTGCAAAAAGAGAATAAGAGGTACAATAGTAAAAAATGTTATAGAAGGAAATAATCTTTGTAAGGAGGAAAGAATCGGCACAGTCTTAATGATGTGAATGAGAATGTGTGAGTTCCTTAACACCTTACTCAAGGGAACTGTCTCTGAGGGGGAGATGCAGAGCTTGTCACAAAAGAGAATAAACTATGGTTTTGTAAATACATATGCAGGCTGCAAGGCAGAAGGGACAAACTGAATCTTGAGAGCACCATTTGCCACAAGCTCACGAACAAAGTGATAGTCTATAGCTATATGCTTGAAATGGGGACAAGTAACAGGATTTTCATCCACAAAAATTGCACTTTTTGTTAGAATTATGTGCCCTCGATAGCCAAATATTTAATTCAGTTCTAATATCTCATATGGAATATAATTTGTTGGAATGAATTACTTGTATTTAAAGAGGCATATTTGCAATAATCTAAAATTTCAGGGGTCAATCACAATATGTCGATGGACTTGATTGTAATTAGTTGAAGCCCTAATTTTATTAGAAGAAGAGTTCTTCAGTTTAATCCTACGGTTGGAATTTGATATCTCTAAAGATCCTATGTCTCATGCTCTTTCTAGGGTTTCCCAATGCCTATAAATATAAATGTTATATTTAAGGGGTTGGCCATCAGAACCTATTAGAGAAATTTCAAAGGACAGAGTGACATAAGTCCCTTAGGAGGCAACGCATCTAAGTTGTTGTTTTGAATTGTTGGAGTTTTGGATTGGATTGGATCGTAAAACGACTTGAGATTTATGGATTCTAGAATTCTTGTATCAGGTAGGTAATTGAATCCGCAATTGCAATTATAATCTTGATTGATGTTTTATTGAAAATATGTTGTTTATTTTAGTTTAATTTCGCATAAACTATCAGTGGTATCGGAGCCAGGTTCATATGATTGCAATTGTTGGATTATATGGACCTCGCTAATTTGAAAAACGTGCATGATTTTCTCTTGTTGAAAAGTACATGTGGGATCCACCATGGTTTTTTTTATTCGGTGGGTTTTTGGTTTTACGAAAAAGGAAGAAAGGGTTTTTGCGTGAAAAACCCACCAGCATGGTTTGTTCTTTAAGATTTGATGAAATCTATGAATCTTTGCTTTGCGATGTGATCAGATTTGTTGACTCTAGTGACGTTCTTGTAATTTATTTTTGTTTTCTTTAAGAAAGATTGGATTCGGGATGTTTTGATTGTGTTTTCTTGGATAAAAAAAAAATTCTCGATGGCAATCGGTTGAGAGGACTGAATTATGTGGATTGGAAGAGAAATCTTATGATTGTTCTCTCAGCTGATAAGATCGGTTATGTTCTAACCTCTGAAACACCTGAGCTTGCCCTGGACAATGCTACTGAGGAAGAAAAGAACGTCTTTAACAAGTGGCATGATGATGATAATATGGCAAAGTGCTATATTATGACAAACTGGTCATGCCAATATTGATAGAATTAATAGATTGAGTAAGGGATGGGCCATTGCAATTTCTGAAAATTGAGCCCCATCCAATCTGGGAACCCTGCTTAGAAGGAAAGATGACCAAAAGCCCTTTTACAGGAAAGAGAATTAAAGCAACAGAAGTATTAGGACTAATACATACTGATATTTATGGTCCCTTCAACTACATGGCAATAGGAGGTTTCTCTTATTTCATTACTTTCATTGATGATTATTCCAGGTATAGTTATCTATACCTGATAGACCATAAATCAGAATCTTTTGAAAAGTTCAAAGAATTCCACAATGAAGTTGAGAAACAGATTGAAAAGTTCATTAAAATGATTCGCTTTGTTAGGGGAGGCGAATACCACTTGATGATTTTAAAGTCTATCTTAAAAATCATCGAATCATATCTCAACTCACACCACTAGGCACACCACAACATAATGGTATTGCAGAGAGAATGAATAGAACTCTATTGGATATGGTTCATTCCATGATGAGCGTATTTGAATTGCCCATATCATTTTAGGGATATGCTTTGGATACCACTATTTACTTGTTGATCATGATCCCTGCAAAATCGATTTCTAATACGCCATATGAGTTATGGACTGGCAAGAAGCCAAGCCTAAATCATTTTAAGATATGAGGTTGTCTAGCTCATGTTAAAAGGTTTAATGTGGATAAGCTGGGATCGAGGACTGAGAGGTGCCTAATTGTAGGCTATCCCAAAATGACTTATGGTTTCTACATCTATAATCCCAACGAAAATAAAGTGTTTGTTAGCAGAAATGTTGCTTTTCTTGAAAAGGATTATAGTTTGAATGAAACTGAGAGTAGAGTTGCTCTTGATGAGCGAAGAAATAGTACAGTGACTGAGCAAAATGAGAACAATGAGGATCAAGTGATTATTCCCACTGATCAAACTGAATCTGTTGAGACACAAGATCCTCATTGTAGTAAAAGGATTATAAGACCTGCAGTAAAATTCAATTTGTTAAATGAGATTTATCAAATGGAGTCTGAGGGACTGAAGGTTGATCCATATGATTATACAGAGGCTGTGAGAGACAAAAATGCTAAGCATTGGCATGTGAAATTCATCTACCCTTTAGCATGGAAAACTCCAAGAAAGGGTTTCTACCCTTTAGACATGGAATTCATCTCTCTAAGCAGATGTGTCCAAAAATACCTGAAGAAAGAGAGAAGATGAGTAACTGCAATTATGCTTCGATTGTAGGGAGTCTCATGTATGCTATGCTTTGTAATAGACCTGATATCAGTCACGCAGTTAGCGTTGTAAGTAGATACCAATCCAATCCAGGTCCAGATCATTGGTCAGCAGTGAAACATATCCTCGGGTATTTGAGAAATACAATACACTATTTCTTAGTGTATGGCAGTGAGGATCTGACTATCTAGGGATATACATATTCGGATTTTCAATCAGACATTGATGATAGAAGATCAACATCTGGATTTGTGTTCCTTCTTGGCAAAGGAGCATTCAGTTGGAGAAGTTTCAAGAAAAGTACTATTGCTGATTCTACAACTAAGGTAAAACATGTTGTTGCAAAGGAAGTCGTGTGGATTCGCAAGTTCATTCAAGAACTTGAAGTTGTCCCTTCGATTGAGACGCATTTCCCTTATACTGCAATAACAATAGTTCAATTGCACAGGCAGTGGAACCTAGGTCTCATAAAAGGACAAAACGCATAGAACGTCGTTTTCACCTAATATGTAATATCATATCCAGGGGTAATGTCACAACGGTGAAGGCTGCATCAGCTGATAATTTAGCTGATCCATTTACAAAGCCTTTATCTAAGAATATATTTGAGAAACATATTAAGGACATGGGTTTGAGATATATGTATGATTGAGTTTGACATTATGTTTTCCCTTTATTATTTGATAATAAAAGGTTATTTATTTTTCACATATATTATTGTTGTTATGGGTTTATACGTAACATGAGATGTCATGTATGTAAATTTGTTCAGGTAACATTGTAGAAAAATCATGTTAGAGATTAATGAATCAAAGGCAGAGAATAATGATTTTTCAGTTCCTTGTAAGCCTGAAATTGTTCTAGACTTTTGTATCATAAAGTCTACACTTGTTGTGTGGAGAATAATTGATTTCATCATTGAGGTATGACCTTAAGTAGACAAGTGAGTGTCATGTAACAAATACATACACTGAACAAGATCCGATTAAAAACGCCTTTTGGAATAATCATTGTCAGGTTAAAGGTTGTTCTATCACAATTCGGTATTGTCCTTAGACCTGAAAGGTTTGTATCTATTCATGTATTATGTACACATACTTTGACGTTGTCAACCGGTGATGTCCATTTAGTACTATATACGGACATGTTGGGTTGTGTGCGTGATGGATGAGTTATATGAATGCTCAACAAAGAATCCACCAGTCTCTTGGAGAGACAGAATATTCAGTTAGTGCAACCCATTAAAATTTGAACAATATTATAGATAAATGTCATGCCCATACAGTACCATTTTTCTAATGTATTCAATAGTGGCGAACAGCCTTTCCACATAAAGACAATGGTCCACCAAGCTCTATACACAGCATCAACCAATACAAAGTGGGGGCATGTCATGATTGTCTTGTAGATACAGATGACAAAAAAATACATTACTTAAAACGGAAGAAACGAGTAACAATTTACACAAGAAACTGGAAAAAATGCCGGAACCAAAAATTCCCATATTGGGGAACCAGTTCCGGAATCAGAATCGGAACCAAAATTTTCGGGATGAATCGGATAAAATTATCGCCTTTAGTAAGAAGGGGTTCAAATTGACTACGGTACAACAAGTAATTTGTGGATTCAATTTGGCCTGAAGCATGTGAATCATGGTGGAAAGGGGGAGCACAATTGAAAAGGAGTGGCATTGAGAAACCAAAGAAGAAAAAGTAGCCTTAACAAGGCTTTGATACCATGAAAGGGTTATGAAAGATACAGAGACTGGAATCCTCGACAAATTAACGACGTGGAAGTTTCTCATTTTATGCAAAGTGTACAAATAATTATGCAGAAAGAAAATAAGAGGTACAACTATAGAAAGAAATAATTAATCTCTCTAAAAAAGAAACAATTGGTTCATTCTTAATGAGGCAAATGGGAATCCATGATTTCTTTAACAATGAGAAGTTTAAAAAAAATGAATTGCACTAAAATATGAAAACGATTAAGAAATTATACAACTTAAAATTAACAAGTGCCGAACTTCAAATGCATTTCAACTATTGCCAAAAAGATTATCCACGATCACCCTCTCGTTGCCTTAGTTCACAAATTTGATCAAAAGCATTCTCACTGAATATTGCGCAGTCAGGAGTGGCCATTACCAACGGAAACAACAGTCAATACAGCTCCGATTGGCCGGTCATTATTGAGAAAAAAACGATCTGTGCAACGGCTTGTGCTTGTCGGCCAATGGGGTTGTGATCCTGACGAAGTGGAGCTCATCAGAGCATAGCACCAGGGACCAGCTAGTTTGAAACGCAAGGACTGCTATCAACCACGGCTTGGCAAGGCTTCTCACAATGGACTTCTCGATCAACGTTGCGACCCATTCCCGATAGATGTGTTGAATTGACAACCACTAGTTACGGCGAAGCGGCAACCGTGACCTAGGTGCAACAACCCTTTCCTGTGACTGAATTGCTTCAACAACGATTTTGTCCCATTTTTAATAAGGAAGTCACCGTCGTAGTTGACCAATTTTCATGTAATATATCAAAGAGAAGTAAAAATATCAGACCTAACAACTAATTCCGGTTTTTTAGTGTTTAAGTGGGCCAAACATAGAAATAGTTGGCTCTGATAACATGTCAAGTTTCATCCCAAAATTAATTGGCTATGGGAAGAGGTGGTCCAACAGGTATATGAAGCACAAGATCAAATGATCACTAATCAATGTGAGACTCTAACATTAATTTTACCAAAATCATTCAATATTAAACCTTACATATGCCAGCTTAGTTTATTCCCTTTCTTTAAGTTAAAAAGTATTGAGTTTTTTTTAATGGAGTCTTACTCAATATGAATACCTATTTTATCCTTCAACCACATCGCTAGAAGCCGCCTATCTTTCCCAAATTTCATAATTCGATTTTTATATTGAATGATGTTCCTATTTTTAGGAGAAACTTTTGAATATTTCTAAAATCTTCTTTTAATTTCTCATAAGTTTATGTGTACACTTGAAAAAAAAAATCATCGATAAAAGTTGTAATAGTACCTCACATTTTGGTCCGTTAACTCTAAAAAAAACATGACTAAACATATATATTGATATATAATATTAATAATATATATTCCTTGGATGTATGGTTATACTTCTAATGATAATCAAACTCAAGGGCTAGGTAGTTATGGAGAACTTTAATTAAGGTTTAACGTAGATTTTGGACTCGATCGCAATGCTAGGCCCTAAGTAATATTTGGGGTTTAAAAGGTTTTGGGCCTCAATCAAGCCTAAATGGATTGAGCCACTGGGTAACCCACTTTTTCGTCAAGTCTTGGCCCTTCAATATCTTCAAAGTATAAGGAAGTGACACGGCAAAGAATGGGCTTGAAAAAAATTAAAATATAAATGTAATGAGATTTATGTGAGGCTATGTTGAGAGGAATCCAGGAAACAAAAATTAAGGTCTTACAATACATTTGATGGTTAAAGTGAAAAGAGATAGAGTAGGTATATATATTGGGAAAAAAAAAGGAAAAGAATAAGAAAAATTCTCAAAAAAAAGGAAAAGAAAGGAGGGAAGGAAGAAAGAAATAAAGAAGGGTAACGATACCAATGTATAAGCATTTCTTTGAGAATTTTTTCGTGTGATTGAGGTTTTAGAATAATCTAACGCGTTTATGTGTAGAGCTAAAAGTGATACGAAGAGAAGAAGTAATTTGTTTTAAAAAGTGTTGAGGTGATTTCTAAGGACTCTTTCGACATTTTGGTTTTAGAAATACGTGGATGATAGGTTCTTTGGGCAATGTACGTAAACTAACCCAAATTTTTATTCTCTAAAATTTTATCATTAGTATAAAAATTTATATCTCCTCATTTTTTCAACCAGTCTCATAAATTTTTTCACTTTTTCACTACCTCCCATAAACTTTTTTGTTTTTCACCAACTTTTTCATTCTCTGTTCACACTTTTTCACCAACTCTCATACTCAAAATTTTATCACTCAAACACAACCTTAGTTGGACAGAGCAAAGCGCACTGGAATTTGCTAAGATCTTATAAGTACTTTATATATTCAAGTCCCATAAATTTTACAGTTTTAAAGTAAAAATCTCAAGCTGTCTTCTTGCTTCATTGTGATTTTTTTCTAACAAGCGAAATACACTATCACAGGCAAGTATTTGCTGAAAATCATTTTAATACGTTAGAAATTTTGGTAGAACAACGGATGATTTATGGTGGACTAATATAGTAATATATATGTTTTAAGTTATGTGAAGTACCATGATCTTATGGATATGATTAGAAATCTTATTTGCCAACAGATCGGGTATAACATGGGGGTACTCTCAATTGAAGATTAAGGATGATGATATTCTCAAGATCTCGTTTCGAACTTATTAGGAGCATTACTTTATTAACCAGCCTTTGTTTATTTAATGAATTGGGTATTTCAGAAGTTTCTACATTATTTTATTGTCATGGACGACATATTGGTTTACTTGAAGAACTAAAAAAAAAAAAGTAGAAGCCACCCCTAAAGATAATGCTCCAATATATATTTGGGGAAGAGAAAGTTTATGCCATGTATAAAAATTAAAGTTTCGACTGAAAATTATTGTTGTCTAGAGGCCTATCATATTGGCTGAGAAAGTATTCAATTGGGCAATACCCATGAACTAATACACATGATCCCTCTGTATTTATAGAAATGAATAGAGAAAATGAAGAAAAATATTTTCATCCATACCAACTTGATCTTGTTGCCCCGGGCAACAAACATGCATGAACCATTTTCACGAAGTATGTGTCCAGATAGTCTAAAGTCTCGATAGTTAGCTCTCGGCCTTCCAGTTGAAAAACAACATCGATGAAGACGTGTAGGTGCACTTTTGCGTTGTGGGGATTGTAACTTTCCATGAATTTCTCATTTCTCACTCAACAACGGAACTTTACTTATTTCTTTTTTGGGATCGACTAATCAAATGAAATTTTTGTTCCAATTTTTGCCTCCTCTTGTCCCTCTGAATTAAATTTTTTCTTGCCATAATGGTTTAGTTCTTCCTAGTAGTATCAATGATACAAGTCGGATCCTCGATGTAAAAATAATATAACTGTCACCATAAATAAGAACCATAATTCCAACAATAGTAATTATTGAGGGTCCAAGACCATACATATTGATAGATATAACCATTATTTATTTGCTGAATAGGCAAATTGGCTGGGACTTTATGTTCATAATGATGTCATGTTTGCTTTTGGTACTCCAGAAAAACAAATCTTGATTGAACCTATATTTGTCCAATAAATACAATCTGCTCATAGTAAAACTTTAATAAAACTTTATATGGGTTCGATATGCTTTTATCTTCAACTAACTGTCTTAACGACTTTAATTTTGTTGGGGTCTGGTAGGGTAGGTCGACTGGATACAAAAGTGTGTTAAAGTTTTTCAATAATTAAAGTATATGTTGACTGTTACTCTGGTTTTGGCCATTCTAACCGCAGAATCCACCAGGATGACACCCACTATGTTCGATCGTTTTTCCCACCATCTTGAATATATAAAAGGAAAAAGGTATGCAATCTGGCAGTTAGTTAACCTAATGAAATGCCAAACAAATATGGGCTATTAACCCACCTAATCGCCTAACAAATATGGCAGTTAGTATATGTGTTTTTTAAATTTAGGAGTTATATTTCTAACAAAATTCCAATGCTTGATTACTAACCAAATTAACCCATTAAACTCTTATTCTCTCTCTATAAATTACAAATTAACCCACATTTAATCAAATTTTGAACAATAATTAAATTTGAAAATTTTCATAAAAATCAGGCAAAATATTTTGCTTTCCTTCAAATTGTCACCCTTTTCGTAATGTTTAACCCAAAGTCATTAACCTTAACATGTTAGCGCACGATAAGTTTCTGAAAAAATATAGTGAAATCTTTATAGTTTTCAATACCACCAGATACTTCTTGCAAAATATTTATTCCTAATTATAATTATAAGATGTTGTTTGTTTGCTCAAAATTTTGGAAGTTCAAAATTTTCAATAAAATAAACATATTTCAAAATTTTTAACTTTTATATATACATTTTAAACTTTTTATAAATTTCTATAAAATTCAAAATAAAAAATTCTCAAAATTTTAAAAACATTCTTCAAAAATTCGATAAATAAACAACACTCAAACCCAACAATGACTGTCAATGAAAAAATAAAATAAAAAAATTTCCGTACGAGCGCACGAGCGCCCACGCCCTCAAATCTCAATGGTTCTGGAAAGGGACGAAGCTTCTGGAATCTCCTCTATTCCGATAAAATTAAAACCCTAAGACAAAAACCTTCCTCGTTGCTCTTCTTATCCACACGCTTGAGCACTCCCACACTAACCCCCAAGCCGAAAACCCTAGCTTCGCTTGGAGAAAAATGGCATCGACTAACGCTATTTCAACTGCGTCCATTATCTGCTCTCCTAAACAGGTAGCAGTCTACCTGCCCGATTCGCCTTTTAGTCTTGCCATTTTTGGGTGAGAACATTTGTGTGATTAGACACGTACATTGATATGCATATTGTGAACGTGGTTATCTCGGATTAAGGAAATGTAAACCTTATTCGTTAAAGATATAATTGCTTTTCACTTTGTTCACGATGGAATCGAGGGACTATGAAGGCAAACGCTAGAGGTTTATCTTCTGGGTCGTTTATTTTCGTCGTATTTGTTTGCGCATTTGTGCTTTTGTGCCCGTAAGTTCTGTTCCAAAGTCTACTTTGTGATGTATGTCTGTGACGGGTAGAATCTTAAATTTGAAGTTCTCTTTGAGTGATGGAACTCCAATGGTTCTGTGGCCGTTGCAGTCCTTCTTTTCTAAGCTGTGAATTATTTTATGTTTCTCTACTCGAAGCTATGTTATATAGTATATGTTACAATGCGACAGGGCTTGTGGATGAGGGCTAATCGGCAGCAGAGTAACAGGCTAAATTTCAGGCAACCGAGCAGCAGGTTTGTTGTGAGGGCTGCTGCAAAGGAAATTGCATTCGACCAGAATTCGAGGGCTGCACTGCAGTCTGGAATTGATAAGCTTGCTGATGCTGTTGGGCTTACTCTTGGTCCTAGGGGTAACTTCTTGTTCTACTGTTGCCATTGTGGTCATACGCAATGGATATTTTTCATAAATTTGCCTAGGCCTTTGAAACATTACTTCTAGCTTTTGTGTTCGTTGGTGACAACATCTCTGCCAGTGAGTATCAGCTAAATATAAGTGTGCTCTTGTAGCTCCATGAGTTATGTATGAGGTGTATTCAATGATGTCCTACTTAATTTGTATCTTTAGTAATTCTTAGGTAGTATTATGCAGTCAATTTCCAAAGCAAAAAGTCTTCTCTAATTTCTGAGTGGGTAAGCAGGTGGAGGGGATTCAATCCAAGTTCGAAATAACCTATTTGAATTGCTTGAGATGGGATGATCCTTTGTCCCCAATGTGTGAGGCTGATGACTTCACTCACGTGTGAGCTAATGAAACCAAAGGAATGTGTCCATATTTATTTCTATATTTGTTAGAGGGGCAAAGTCATGTCCCTTTTCTTGGGAGATCTTGCATTTTTTAATGGTCTATGCACCATGTTGCATGAATGGGTTTTGCGATTTCATTTTCTGTTCATAACAATTGCTCAATGCAGTGCGGGTTGACAAATATCAGTTGCGCTAACTGGGGTTGAAAGATATCTGTTGCGCTAATTGAATGTGTTCCTTTTTGGGTTATGAAGGGAGGAATGTTGTGTTGGATGAATTTGGAAGTCCGAAAGTAGTAAATGACGGAGTCACAATCGCCCGAGCTATTGAGCTCCCTGATGCTATGGAAAATGCTGGTGCAGCACTCATTAGGGAGGTTGGTCTTGCATCTTTATTCTCCTAGATTTTATTTTTCCCTTGGTTAGATTTTCATTTTAACAGTACGTGCATTCTGTAGTTGACATGGAGATGTTATTTGGGTTGTGATATAATGTATCCAACAAACTGTTCTGGTTGTTGTCCATAGGTTGCCAGTAAGACTAATGACTCAGCCGGTGATGGGACAACTACTGCATCAATTCTTGCTCGGGAAATTATTAAATTGGGTCTCTTAAGTGTCACTTCTGGTGCAAATCCAGTCTCAATAAAGCGGGGGATTGATAAAACTGTACAAGGCTTGGTAGAAGAGTTGGAGAAGGCTGCTAGGCCTGTAAAAGGCCGTGATGATATTAAAGGTATTGTATAGCGGTACTGATTTTATTACAGTTCAAGATATTCAGTTTGAATTCTGTATTTTTCTTTGGATTGTGCTTTCCAGCTGTCGCTACCATATCTGCCGGGAACGATGATCTTATTGGAACTATGATTGCGGATGCGATTGACAAGGTTGGGCCGGATGGTGTGTTGTCCATTGAGTCATCATCCTCATTTGAGACAACTGTTGAAGTTGAAGAAGGAATGGAGGCAAGTGTCTTTGTTTAATGTCAGAGCAGATTCATTCTAGGGCCTTTACTGCATAATCATGCTTCTTCTTGTCATAGGTTCATCTGTTTTGATTCTTTTATGCACTCAGATTGACAGAGGTTATATCTCCCCCCAATTCGTTACAAACCCAGAAAAGTTGATTGCTGAGTTTGAGAATGCAAGAGTCTTGGTTACGGATCAGAAGATTTCAGCAATAAAAGACATAATTCCCCTGTTAGAGAAGACCACTCAATTAAGAGCTCCATTGCTTATAGTTGCAGAGGATGTCTCTGGGGAGGCGTTGGCTACTCTTGTCGTTAATAAGCTGCGTGGTATTCTCAATGTTGCTGCCATTAAAGCTCCTGGTTTTGGTGAAAGGAGAAAAGCCCTCCTTCAAGATATTGCCATTTTGACAGGTACGTAAATTTCATTGGAATAAAATAATTTAGATGCTACTTATGTTGCTTTACATATTAGTTTATTGTTGTTAGCAGCTAAAATGATTTTACTATAATACACTTTTAGATATTTTCTCTCTCTCTGTGTATGTGTGTGTGTTATTGTGACCACATCATTATCAAACATTCAGGTAACACCGGTGTCTTCTTTGAAATTTTAGTTTCTTTATAGACCTTGGCAATTAAGGGTTAACTTTGTAGACTCTTCATACACTACAATAAAGGGAGGATGGACACCATCGCATGCTCACTCCTTGTTTATGTGTGGTACATGCTGCTATGTACAATAGCTGCCTGAGCACCTATTTATTACCCGAAAATGTCCTTAGTTGTGCTAATTTCTGCTTGCCGTGTATTTCAGGAGCTGAATTCCAAGCCAGTGATCTTGGTCTCTTAATTGAGAATACCTCAGTTGAGCAGCTTGGTTTGGCTAGAAAGGTTACTATCACCAAGGATTCCACCACCATTATTGCAGATGCTGCATCGAAGGATGAATTACAAGCAAGGATTGCACAGTTGAAGAGGGAATTGGCAGAGACAGATTCAGTTTATGACTCGGAGAAACTAGCTGAGAGAATTGCAAAATTGTCTGGTGGGGTAGCTGTAATAAAGGTGGGTGCCGCAACCGAGACTGAACTTGAGGACCGTAAGCTTCGTATTGAAGATGCCAAGAATGCAACTTTTGCTGCGATAGAGGAAGGCATCGTGCCTGGTGGTGGTGCTGCATTGGTTCATCTTACAGCTCATGTTCCTGCAATTAAGGACAAGCTTGAAGATGCAGATGAACGCCTTGGTGCTGATATTGTTCAGAGGGTAAGAGCTACATTATATTGCTAATCAACTAATAATGGACATGCGATACTCTAAATCCCATATGGAGTGGGAGGGAGACGGAACGATATATAAGCAACATAAGATCCAAGTGCATACATCATTTGGACTGTACTAGATAGAACTTGACCTTATAACGATTCTAAGAAGTTTCAAAGTCAAGCTTGATTAGTCCCTTTTGAAGTTCAAGTGTAGATGTGGTTAGCACGTCCTTGGGGCATTGCTTGAAATTCTTTTATGATTACCATGATTGTCAAGGTCAGATTTGATTCTTGTTAAGTCTAATTTGTAGGGTAGGTGATGGCTTGTTTTTTAACTTGATTGTAAGGGTTGATCTGTCCTAATGGACTCTTTGGTACACCTGGAGCTCTTTAGAGTATTAAAAGCTGCAGCAATTTCTAGAATGACGCTTACATTTCCTCTCAGTAGTCACCTAGAAAATTCATGAGTTGCACAATGACAGAACAAAAATTAGGTGCTAATCAGACTGAAGACGCCAAAAACATATTGGAAGGTAGCTCATACATTTTTAAGACTTGAAGATCCCTGAAAAGCTAACAAAATCCCATCTGAATGGTGCATAAAATCTTCGACGTGCATCTGAAAATTTGCAATGCTGCTGCAAACAGCAGTTAAAAAGGTTGCGTTCAGCATGAGGGGTTGGTGTTTCTCTTGTATTATCAGTAGTTCTAGCTATGTACTTGGTCCTGTGGGTTGTTATATGCGTTGATCTAGGTTGATTGTATTTGGTATCCGTTCATTTATACACACTATATGGTTCTTATTTTTGAAATATCTTTTTCAATGTAGGCACTGGTAGCGCCAGCATCACTGATAGCTCAAAATGCTGGAATGGAAGGAGAGGTTATTGTGGAGAAGATAAGGGCTCGTGAATGGGAAGTTGGTTACAATGCAATGACTGACAAGTATGAGAATTTGGTGGAGGCGGGAGTTATTGACCCGGCCAAGGTGACACGATGCGCCCTGCAAAATGCAGCATCAGTCGCAGGAATGGTCCTGACTACTCAGGCTATCGTGGTGGAAAAGCCTAAACCAAAGACACCTGTCGGTGCTCCCCCACAAGGACTTACTGTGTGATCTCAATACTTATATACCGTTTAAATTGTAGGGATGATGAGTGGTTTTATTGCGGTCAATTAAGAGTACATTTTCATCTGAAGCAGTGAATTGCCCGTTTAGTATGGATTTAGAATATTTTTATGTTATTTGAGATGTAGCCAGGCCGTCTGTAATTTCTAAAGGAATTCGAAGATTTTCAATAGTCATTGTGTTAGAAATAAAAAAATTTATTTAGAAGCCAAAAATTTCACATGTCACAATGCTTTAACAACGTGGGATTATACATTTCAACATTCTCCTGCAAACTCAAGGTGGACAAACTTTGAGTTCGGAGTTACAAAAAAAATAATTACAGGAAAATGATAACAAAGATTAGCCGGGAGGTTGTCGGTACGGAGTCGGAAGGTTGCCGGCACTGAGTCGGGAAGATTGCCGGTACTGAGCCGGGAAGTTGTCCGGGTACTAAGCCAAGAGATTGCCGATACTAAGCCGGGAGAAAGTCGATATTAAACCAGATGGTCGCCAGAAGGTAACCGGACTAAAACTGAAAACTTTGCTTTGATACCATGTTAGAAATAAAAATTTAAACTTTGATAAGTGAGACATCCAATTATGAGAATACCCAATTGGATTTATTATGTTTACTCACATATCTTTTAAAATGTTACCTAGGAAGTTTATTTATAAGCCAAAAATTTCACATGCCCACATTACCTTAATAATGTAGGACTACACATTTCAACACGTTGTCATGCAAATTTTTAATCTGGCAGTCGGTAATTGCTACGTCTCTCACGTCTGGTTGATCGAGTGTTTGTCGGTGAGATTAGGGTGGGCGTCTACAGGTTTCAGATTGGGTTTGTCCCAAATTTTGGAACCGGAACTGGAGTTTCTGCTGGGTCCGGATTGGATTTCTCCCGAGTCTTAGAACCGGAGGAAATTCTGGATTCAGTTATTATAATTATTTTTTTAAAAATATAATTAAAAAGCAAAGGGTTAGGGATATTCAGCCTTTGCTCCATTGAAGTCCAAGCTCTCTCCCCGCATGTCGGACCCACGTCCCTCAATGTCCTCTCAGGTTATAGTTAGTCCCCACGGTGTCTCCCTCTTGCTTCACTCGAGCCTTCTTCTCCTTAAACTCTGAAAGACTCGGAACAGTTTTGGATGAGTAGGGACTACGAGAAGTACCTCGAACAATTTAAGACCATACAACATCTATGGAAAAGCAAAGTATATTATTGACCTCCCTTCAGCTATTCAATGGATTCTGCACAATGCGCGTTTGCGATGTGCTTCTCGGTCTCTCTCTCTCCTTGTATTTTTCTTTTAAGGTTTCAAAATTTGATGGAATTTGGGGGAATTTTGTGTAGGCGCTTGACAGAATTG
Source organism: Myrica gale (assembly GCA_963930655.1). Classification (NCBI taxonomy): domain Eukaryota; kingdom Viridiplantae; phylum Streptophyta; class Magnoliopsida; order Fagales; family Myricaceae; genus Myrica; species Myrica gale. The sequence continues at coordinate 12,521,117 of OZ005618.1, forward strand.
GAATTTTCAATTTTTGATTCTAGAAAATTTCAAAACCACCCGTTCCGGATTACAGTACTTAGTGGAATGGAATCAAAACCAAAAATGGGGTTTCGATGGGTATCGGAATGATAGTTTCATCTGTTCTGATGCCCATCCCTAGGCAAGATAGGTAGTCATTGTTACCGGGGTTAACCGGGGAATGCGCGGGACACCTTGTGAGCACCTCGGAAATAATATTGGGACCTCGGAAAGTGATAACCCGAGAAAGAGAGACATCGGATAGATAATGAGACATCGAATTACTGTATGGGTATCTTGTGATTTTTGTAGGACGTCAGGAAAACATTCAGAAACACACGATAACTCACACACTCGGATAGATAAGCTCACCACTCAAGTAGAACACAAAGGGATACAGAATCACCACCCAATGTAATCTAACACGGGATACAGAGCAAGAACTTGCCACCTATCGGAATCCACCGAAGGATAAGAGTTTGTAGAAGAAATCATTTTACAAAATAGCCTAAGGCTCAAGTTGTATAAACACTCAAATATGTATGTCCCTTTCCACTACAAGAGGGGTATAAATAGCAAAGCTTGGAACAACCTTCCAAGCATGAGTAAATGAGAAATACATCTTCCAAAATATTAATTGAGACTTAGGAAACATAAAATACTCTTAGGGAAATGAAAAGACACTTTGAAAATCCAAAAGAACAATCTAAAAATAGCAAACTGTCCAAAAGACGCAACACCTCGAACTGAACTGCCAGTCTGACCTCTTTGTAGTAATTTAACCATAACTTCGTGTAGAAAATCCAAATTGTACGTTGTTTGATGCGTTGGAAACTAGACTTGTAGATCTTTCCAACAAGCCATAGCTCGAACAGTCACCCTTTGTAAATCATTCCAGACTTTAATTTCAATCTCGATATTTTATGCTGACCACACCTGTGTCAGTCATCAATTGGTATGAGTTACAATATAGGTTAGGCATGTTTTGTATAACAATGAATGACTGTGTGCTCTGAAAATAGTGCCAAAAGTCATTCATTTTTATACAAATTCAGAGCACATCTCTGATAGACTCAAAATTGCATGCATGTCAGATCCCCTTTAACCGATACTTTTTAACTTATCGAGATAATCCATCAAAAATTAAATTTTGGATTTAAAATAAAATTAAAATCTACTAAAGATTACCTATTTTGCGTTGTGTGTAAACTTCTTCACTAAAAGAACTTGGTTAGAGTTCGAAATTATGGATAAAGATTTGGTCTATCACTATTAGCTTGTGATTTTCTGTTTGTTTTTTTTAGGTAACTAGCTTGTGATTTTTGATTAAGCACAACTTACCTAGGAAATAAAACACCCTAAAACCTTTATACATAACTTTCTATACAAAAGCCTTTGTAAAGGGTTGTGAGGCTATTTGACTTGCATCGGAGATTCATCTTGGTTTCAAAATTTGAAGACTTAACCAACTACAATGAATTGTAATTAAAATTTCTATTGAATGGTGTGGTGTTCTTTGTCAGATTTCATTTTTGTGTTTGATTTAATTTCAATACATATAGTACAGAATGAAACATACCACATTAGTTGTAATGCATGTCCATGTCAATGCAATTTGCTTCGGTTACTATGTAATTACTTTGAGCCTTGTAATTAATGCATTAGTTTTGTTTTGTGCTTAAAACCATTTAAACTTAGATATACTAAACTCAATAGAATCACTTAGGGGTTAAAGGAGTGAATAAAAGAAGAAATTAGTCAAACAATTCATGGTCATGGAGCATAAAAGAGAAACAGGTCCTATAGTGAGAAATTTTGGGCCTAAATGGGCCCTAGTGCCAAGCTTGGTCGTAGGGCCAGTTTAGAGCACAATTTAGGGACCCTAGAGGACTAAGTAAAGCCCATAATAACTAGACCCCTCACTAAAAATCATGGCTAAAACAATTCCTAAATGGGCCTTCATGAATATAATAGCATTAGGTGTAATAGGTTAGAAAGAAGAGAACGAATGGTCATGAGGTCCAAACTAACCAAAAAGGGAGGGTGCTCTAATAGGTTTGAATCACTGTTTGTAAGTGTGCATCAAAAGTTTTCTATTTACTCAACAAAATCTCGTCTTTTTGTGTGATTGGAGTTTGATTTATTTTGCCATTGTTTATTTTGTTGATTTTGTTGATGTAGTTTGTCGTTGTCCTGATCTAGACTTGATAGATTTTACATATGTTCAGAAACAATCGAATAGAGTTGTAAGAGGGAAAAACACATATTCAGCCCCCTAAGTGTAAATTAGGTCTAAACTGAGATTTTTCAAAATCCATGGTAAGAAAGTATTTCTGATAGCAATTTGTTAACAATATTTTAAAGCTGGTTCTTCTCTAGTGGCTCTGAGCAATATCAGGAACACAACTAGCAATTGGCTACTATGATGCACTTCATACAACAATTCTGCATTCTTTACCACCTGTGAATTCCAATAAATCAATTAATAGAACAATTGAACATTCTTACTTATCTGCTCCCTAGAAACCCGTCTCCATTCCCAATCCTTTTTGGTGACTAGGGAAGCCCTAATTAGATGTCACGGGACCATACGCAGGGAAGGACAGAAAGGAAAACTGGATGAGTCTAGAGTGTTCGAGATTAGCATAGGAAGTTGTCATTGATTGCCTTTTGTGTTAGTTGGAGTGGGCTTTGGGCCTTGGTCTTTTATAGTTTCATTTATGTTATTGCTTTTTGCATTAGTTGCGTTAGTGGGCTAGTTCTATAGTTAGTCATGTCCAATTGTGGGTCCAGTTATCTGATTGCATAAGTTGCTCTACTTCGTGAGAAAAGGAATGAAAAATGTGTTGTTAAGCAAAAAGGAGGCCAACTACCTCGAACGAGTCTCTATGTTCTCTAATTCCTTCTTGTCAAACAATGTTACATCCAGTTTTACAATTCCTTCATGTAAATCCAGATGAAGGGGTTTCGGCAGCTTTGGATTTCCACAATCTAAGCCTTTAAAGTTAGAATTTCCTAGATTTGATGGTGATAATCCTACTGCTTGGATTTATAAGGTCAATCATTTTTAAAATTACTATCAAACATCTGTTGGGCAAAAGATTTTGTTGGCTTCATTTCACATGGAAGGGGACGCATTAGTTTAGTTTCAGGATTAGGAGGAAGCTGTTATTTTCACTAGCTGAGAGGCTTTTACTAAATCCTTGTACACCCTATTTGGATCCATGGTCTATGATGATCATATGGAGGCTTTACATAGGATGAGGCAAAGTGCCACAGTTATTGAGTATAAAACTCAGTTTGAGGTGTTGTATAATAGGATAAGGGGTTGTTTGAATATAACAAGTTGAGTTGTTTCATAAGTAGTTTAAGGGATGATATTCAATTTCAAGTGAATTTATTGAACCCCTCCTCTCTTAACTCAGCTTTTGGGTTAGCTAAGATTCAGGAGGAAAGTGTGGCTAGCATCAAGAGAACTATTAGATCTGGAATTATGGATTCAGTGAGAAATCAAGGTCCATTTATGAACAAGGGTTTCAGCCCGAGAAGGGTAAGTCCTTTTAAGGGTCCCACAGACTCTAAACCAAGATTTCCTATTCAGAGGTTATCTCTTGCACAAATGAAGGAAATGAGAGACAAGGGTCTTTGCTACAATTGTGATGAGAAATGGAACCTACAACATCAGTGCACTGGGAAGAGAATTTATATGAAGGAGGAAGTGGAATGGGTATCTGAAGAGGAGGAGGAAAGGGAGGAAGAATTTGTTGACCCACTTGAAACAGAAGTGTTGTGGTATAATATACTTGAAATTTCCTTGCATGCTATTTTAGGAACCCCTAAACCGAGTACTATGAGATTGATTGGGAAGATTGGAGTGAGTAAGGTGGTCATTTTAGTGGACACGAGAAACACTCATAACTTCCTAGATCCCTTGGTAGCTAAGAAAAACAATATGTCCCTTATATGCCCTTTACTATTGGTTTACAAAATATTGACAAGTGCTAAACCAAGTGTCCTCAAAATTTTTCTTCCTAGAAACTCAACCAAGGGATAGCCATGAAGTACAAAACATTTGTCCCTTATATGCCCTTTACTATTTACCTTAAGTGCAGTGGGGACATTCCTTTTGACCAGTGGTTGTAAAATTCTATCGGGCACAGTAGTAACAACCAATTTAGAGGATTGATTTGTTTGAGAAGCTAACATAGTGATGGTCTCATGATTTGAAGAAATATCTTATGAAAAACCTCATCGTCTTTTTTCTTGAATGAGTAAAGAGTATATTTCTTTCAAAGAAGGAAATATTCTAATGAGAAGGATATTACCAAGATTGTGAGATAATTCTCATTCAATCCTATGAGAAAAACTATTGTTAAGCATTTCTCTTCACAATTGACAATTGTCTGCAGAACCTTGCAAGTGCACGCATCACATTTGCCACATGTACAGATCGACCTGGGTGAGAATTGATGTAACTCATTCCACAAAGATTCTAGACAAGTAAAAATACTCACTCAATAAAGATTAATCTTGAGTAATCTTAATTAACTCATTCCACAAAGATTGCCTGCTGCAACTCAAAAAATAAGAGGGTCATTACTGTTTTCATATCGTTTCTTTTAGCAGTTTCCACCTTTTTTCAACCGAGTTGATATACAATATCACCTGTGCAATTTTTGGAACAATAGAAGCACAAATCCAAGACAAGACAATCATATTGCATCTATACCAAGCATTGTAATTGGAATAAGTAGAACATCGGCAAACAATACTGTTGTCAAGGAATTTGAATTTCTTTTGAGCACCGATCGCCATGATCATGGAACGAGTCCAAGAGTAATAATTCTTTGCATTGAGTGGTGATGAAACGATTGGAGCACTGAATATATCTCCCGGAGTAATGACATAAGCACTATTAAGAACAGGCAATGAATAATTGATCAAAGTAGCTTTAGTCCATGTTGGAATTTGAAGGTCGATGCAGGACAATAGATGAAAGAAAAGGTGTGCAGAGGAATACATTTTATCAAATAGACTTCAAAAGGCTAACAATAGATGCTAGACACTTATAGCATACCTTTTAGAAACTCTTTACTCTGGATAATTCTACATCAGTAAAATCGTCGCTTAAACTAGATTTTTCTATAAAAGTGCATTAATTTAACACTCCTCCTTAATGCACTTTTCTGATACTTCGATCATATTGCATAGAATTTCAAACTTGAATTTGGGTAGCACCTTAGTAAAAATATCCGCCAACTGTTCTTCAGTCTTGCAATACTTGAACTCAATCTCTTTGTCTTTGGTGGCTTCTCTTAGGAAGTAATATTTGATCGCTATGTGTTTAGTCTTGTTATGAAACACAGGATTTTTTGTCATAGCGATTGCTGATTTGTTGTCGCAGAAAATATCTGTAGGCTACTTTTGAGTTTGGCCCATGTCATAAAAAATTTTATGCAGCCAAATTGCTTGACTTGCACATATCGCTCCTACTATATATTCTGCTTCTGCTGAAGATTGTGCAACTGTGTCTTGTTTCTTTGATGCCCATGAAAACATTCCAGATCCTAGTGTGAATGCATAGCCTGAAGTACTTTTCATGTCATCTACTGATCATGCCCAATCACAGTCGGTATATCTAAAAAGTCTTGAGTCAAAATTTGGCATGTACCATATTCCATACTTCCTTGTACCTTGCAGATACCTTAGTATTCTCTTAGCAGCTCCGTAATGAATTTGACATGGATTTTGCATAAATATTGATAATAGACTCGTCGCGAACATAATATATGGTCTTGTAGCTGTCAGATATAGCAAGCTGTCGATTAAACTTCGATATATTGAAGCATCTGCCTTTTTTTGCTCCATCTTCTTTTCTTAGCTTCTCGTTTGGCACAAGTGGTGTTGTCAAAGATTTGCATCCATGCATATTAAATCTCTTTAGAAGATTTTCTATATATATTTTTTTTGCAGATAAATATTCCTTCTTCTTCCTGACTTATCTCGATGCCAAGAAAGTAGTGCATTAGACCTAAGTCACTCATTTCAAATGTCTTCATCATGTCTTGAATTCTTGGAGCATTTTCTCAAAAGGCTTACAATAGCTTTGCTTGATTGAAATAATGGAACTTATGGGAACCCGTGTCTCCCACTACAGAATACAAGAGTGTTTCTTCCTAGTTTTTTTGTTCTATACAATTTATGAGACATGATGACCTATTTATAGGCAATGAAACCGACTTACAATAGATGCTAGACACTTCTAGCATACCTCTTAGAAACTCTTTAATTTGGATAATTCTACATCAGTAAAACCGTCGCTTAAACTAGATTTTTCTAGAAAAGTGCATTAATTTAACAGTCCACAAGTTATTGAGTTAAGAAACAACATATTTTGTAGAAAATTTTCAAGAAAAGGATGAAAATGTCGGGTTGAATAGAAAATTAGCAATAACTTTGATACCATTTAGAATTTCATGAATAGAAGGCAAGAAAAAGTTTTCAATCTTCGGAGTATATTCAATGATGTAATCAACATTCTTACATGAATGAAAATAATATGTTGTTTTATATATATGCGTAGTCACTACAGAGAACACATAACAAACTAACTGAACAAACTAATCAATATCTTAATAGTTAGTTTACCAGCTAACCAGCTAAGCTGGTAGCTCTAATAGATCCAAATTCATTGGATGCCATTATTTAAAATGACCGAGGACAACATTTGTAACATTGGTAGATTAGTGGGGCCAATGTTGGATTATGAACTAAAGTTTGGTGCTCTAAATTCTTTAGAGTTCAAGTCGTCATAGATGTCTGCAAACCTCTAGTTCCTCACTATTACCAGATGAGATAGAATGCAGACCCATGTTGGGTGCAACTGAAATATGAAAGTTATTTGTGTGGTAAGTTGGGGCATACACAAATAAGTTGTGATATGAATTTTGTTTAGTCAAATCCTAACTTTAAATTTGGATCCAAGATGAAAGCTGACGGTCTGGGTACTGAATCACATCGTTGGTCCATTGATAGCACTGGGAAGGAGTTCAAAGGCTATTAGGGATCAAATGTTTTCTTAAATCGCTAAGGCTTCCTTGAGAGATTATTGCCATTACAAGCAGAGGCGGATCCAGGGGGAGCGGCCCTGGGCGGCCGCCACCCATTGGACCGGCCAAAAAAAAAATATTACATGTAAAACTGGCCTAAGCCTATGGAGCCCGATCCCCATCAGCCGTTGCCAACAGCCAACTTCGGCCACTTGCAGTTCAACTCAAACAAAACGGACACTCTACAAGATCTTTACTATCCAGAAAGATTCCTGATACACTTTGAGAAGCTCAGAAGCGGTTCCAATTTCTAAGTAAAACCCAAGAAATAAACGGACAAAATAAATCGAACCCAGAGAAGCTCTTACCAAACAATACCATAAGTAAGCGCCTCTTCCGACGGGCCGTATAGGAGGGACGTACTTGCGGGAAACTTCGAAGAGATTGTCGTACACATTGTACTGAACGTAGCGTCCACCATGGGTGGGTATATCTCTGATGTTGTGCTCGAAGGAACCAGAGCTAGCGTCCATTTGACTCGTCTGACAGGTTGAGGTCCGACCCAACGCGAGGAATCCCAACACAAGAACGTGCCAGCGAAATTATTTTGGGGAGAGAAATGGAGGCCCGGGAGAGCTATATCGGAGGAGGGTCTAATCTGGGGAGGACGTGTCCTTAGGTGCAGAGGGCTTTGACGTTTTTAATTTTCGATTTCACTGTTTTTTTTTTAATTTCGTGTGAAGAAAAAGGAAACGAATGGAAACAAGTAGTGTGTGTGGAGAAGTTTCAACGGGAGACTTTTGAACTGGAAAAACCTTGGTGACCCGTGAAGAAATGAGACTTTTTTCCTTCTCTTTTTCCAAGGGATTGGTGTGGTATTTGTGATTTTTCCGGTTGCATGATTTTTGCTCCACTTATTTTGGTTTTTGCTTGGGGAATAATACTTGAACATGCTCATCCATGAGTCATGACGATTAGTATGCAAATCTTCATGACTCATGGATGAGCATGTTCATTGTTCAAGTATATATATCATGGATGAACCTGTTCAAGTATATATATAATCAAGTTAGATTGTAATTTGGATTTGAATTAGGGATTTGACAATTTGTGAAATTGAGGATTTTTAAGTAGTATCATTTTTAATTAATTTGATTGTAATGTCAATTGAATACAATATAATTAGATTCGAATTTGGATTTGAATTAATTAGATTGAAATTTGGATTTTTGAGTTGTGATCCAATTGATTGATTGTCTTCAATTTATTTTATTTTGTTTAGATAATGGATAAGTTTGTGATAAGAAAGTCACGCAGCGTGGAGTCGTCTAATACTCCTAGCGTGGAGTCATCTCAGTCATAGTACATAGTACGGTACGTGTATTCTAATATTTTTAATGCTTTTAGTCTTTAATTTTCGATATTGTAAATCCAAGACAATTTTTTGCATTACGAAGCAAAACAATTTCTTGTCATTTCGCGTTTAAAGTTCGACCCCCATGAATTTTGATCCTGAATCAGCCACTGATTACAAGGTATATATGGAGGGCTCGAAAGTCAATAGTTTGGTTAAGTTCTCAGCAAGGAAGGAATATAGTTCCTATTGTTGCAATGTAGCTGGACGTAGAGGGCGAGCCAATTTGGTTTGTTCATTCACTTCTACATTGTCAAACTGTGAGTATCCTAGTCATGAAGTTAGGAGAAAGGGAAAAAGATTCAATCGAAAGGATGCGAATAGAAAGTTGTTATAAACTTATAATGGACGCCTGTAATTCGTCCTTCCAGATCCGACGCCCAGAAATGTGCCACATAAGTTAAATGAATTTGAGCCAACTTGGTTCTGCTTGGGCACAGCTTGACTTAGGCGCTCAAATTTTTTTTTCTAATTATATTTTTCTCAAACAAGTGAGGCTTTCCCTATTTTCTTCTTCCCCATTCTTTGCTAAGCACTCTCTCTTTATGGACCTCCTCTTGCCAGACCAAACAACAGTACTCGTCACTGGACAAAGCTTAGAGAATCAGAGAGATGTCTCTGGTAGAAGATGGTTCTTCCTTAGACGAGATGTATCATAACAAAGACTCGAAGAGAAGGATGATGTTAATGTAGACAATTGTTTGATCTTCTCCCCTCATATATGAGAAGGGATATTTATTTAAGCACCATCTATGCTTAGCCCTACTAATGAAAGTGAGTCCCTATATATATATAGGGACTTTGGATAGGCAATATGGTTACCATATAAATTATATCCCTTCTTTTCTTTGAATTAGAGGAGAACAACACTGTTGATTATAAAGGATATATCATTATTAATCAGATCTTCCAATAGGCCGAAGATCAAGAACATGAAGACAAACCGAACAAGCTCTAAACCACAATCTCCATACTCTTATTCCCCAAAAGAACAGGTAATTTTTATTTCTCCCTAATCTTGGAACACCAGAACAGTTAAAAAAATAAAGAATAATACAGGTTTCTTTTTAATTTTAGGATTCTAAATTTCAAATTCCCAATGATTTCTAATGCGTCAAAAAATTAAAGAAAGCATAGACACAGATATGGAATTTTGTTTTCTCTCTTGGCATGCTATGTTATGTGGCTTCGTGATTTTCAAAAAACATTCCTGTAAGTTCGTGAAACACACAAATTGTATTTTGAATATTTGCTATTGTTTGTATTTGGATTGATGAAGACAAACTGTAAATTGAAATGTGCTACCAGTTGCTCTACATGAAAGCAATAGGAAATACAAGCTGTTGCGATTATCTGTTCTTGCGTAACTGTTCCCTAAGCTCCCTGTAAGGCTATATGCCATCTAACAAACTTCTAACACATCACAGCATCTCTAAACAGAATGGATAACAAACTACTAGGCTTGGGCCCTAACTGGCCCGAGCCTTGTAACCCACACAACACAATACTAGAGACCAGCCCACACGCTGCTTACTCAGCCCATGTGAGCCTACCAGCCCACTCAACCCAACACTGAACGCACCGTTCTAGCCAAAGACAACCAGAAAACAAAACACCCTTATTCCTTGAACACTTGAGCTTCTCAAACACACCCGTTTGTTCGTCTCTTCCCTTCTCTCGACAAAACCATTAACAGCCCAAACCACCACCAGATTCATGTTGATTTGTTGCAATACCTCCCCCATTAAAACACTTTGCCCACAAGGTGGGAAATTCTCTTTCCAACTGGAAGTATGGCGTCCAAGTAGCATCGTCGGGAGGCTGACCTTGCCACTGGATTAACAGATCCGTGACCACGATGTACCTTGCGAGAACGTCAATTGAGCATCGCTGCTGGCTTTGGGAGAAGGACTCCCTGAGAATTTGTTGGAATAAGCTTAGGCATGTGGTGACGCCAGAGCCAGCTGTTGCTTAAGCTGGGACACGTGAAAAACGCGGTGGAGGAGGAGGTCGACGGAGATCCAGCTAACAGGCCACTTTCCCTACACGCTGAAGTATTTTGAAAGGCCTATAGAATCATGACGATAACTTCTATTGTAACAAACCACAATTTAAAAGGTGTTTGAATTCCAATATAATGAAAGGAAAATACATACGATGGCTAAATTCGAGATGGCTAGTCTTCAAAGATAAACTAAATGCTAGACAATTCTTTTGTTCTCTGATGCCCTTCCTATTGGAATTATGTCGTATTTATAGCCACATGGACTTCTAACCAACTCGTTACTTTGCGGGCCCGAGCTCAACCCAATCTCATAACTATCTCTTGCTAGCTGGTCATCAACAAAGGCTCACTTAGGGCTGCACAACCCCGGTGTAGGTGCCGGTTTTGGAAAAATCGCCACCTACACCTACACCGTTAAGGTCAAAAACTGGCCCTTAGTGGTGGCGGTTTAGCGGTGGCGGTTTCCGGTTATCCTACATTCATATTGAGCCATTTTTTAAGCATTTTTTATTTTACGCACTTGGCCCAATGTATTTTTTTCTTTTTTCCTTTTGGTACATTAATCACATATCAATAAAATCTAATAGAGAATTAGAGACGTAACTAAAGATAATGAAATCCAAATTCCAAATACAATAAAATTAAAGACCATCTTAAAAGATATGATGAGAATTTAAAGTCCATAGTAATAGAGAATTAGAGATGTAACTGTAAGATTATCATAAAGAATCAAAGATGGGTAACTCCTTCAAAACCCCTACTCCTCGATCTGCGTCGCCAAGATGGGTAACTCTACACAAAATATTTAAATACACCAAGTTATAATTTATAAAAATAAAAATATTATTGAAACTAATAAACTAACAAAAGCAAAAAATAAAATTACCCGAGTCAATTGTATAAGTTTGTGGATCTTCTGTCATATCAGAAGTCATGTCCTCCCCATCCACAATAGGGTCGCATCTCATCCAATTTTGAGCACAAATGAGACCTTCTGCAGTTTTTGGGGCCAATGAACTCCGAAAGGGATCCAATACCCGACCTCCAGTGCTAAATACTGACTCAGAAGGTATAGTGGTAATGGGAATTGCCAACACGTCCCGAGCTATGCGGGCAAGGATAGGATACTTATGAGAGTTAAGGTTCTACCAAAGCAAAATTTTAAATGAAGGAGTCTTTGATTCAACTGACTCTGATAAATATCTCTCAACCTCAGATTTGGAGTCTGACATTTGGCTAGCAGCCCTTAGAAGATCAAACTCATCTCAATCCTCGTTATCCCCCAAAGTCACACTCTCACTGTCACCCACCTCCCCGACGTTGCCATGGTTGCCATTGTTATACTTATATTCAGTAAACAACCGTTCTAAATTAGTCTTCACATTCAATGACATAACTTCGCCTTCTGCTTCTCCCAATACTTTCTTAAACCAATAATTTAGTACAACCATCTTGTTTCTTGGATCAAGCAACGCTGCAACAAATAAAATTCTATTCACTATCATCAAATCACCCCAATACTTGTCATACTTCGTTTTCGTGCGGGATGCCATCTCTTTAAGCAAAGTATCATTGCTAGAAGAATACTTATCCAAATGGCTATGTATCTTAGCCAACTCCTCCAAGTATACATTAGCTATAGACACACTTGATCCCGACATTCTTAATGTTACTTCGTAAAATAACTTCAAGAACTTTACAAAGTGGCGAATGTGCTCCCAATCCTCGTCCGTGGCCGCGCCTAATCCTCTCCTCCCATGCCCCTCTTCGCCCAAATACAACATAAAGTGTCCATCCTCATCCAACATCAACTCAAATGCCTCTCGATACTTCAAAGCCACATCCAACATCAAATAAGTTGAGTTCCAACGAGTGGTAACATCAAGAGTCAAAAATTGAGTAAATGTACCCTCTTTAATCTGCACACATTCTTTAAACTTGTCTAACCTTTGGGGTGATGACTTAACATACTTGACCAGATTCCGAATCTTAGCAATTGACTTATCAACCTCTTTCAACCCCTCAGACACAATCAAATTCAAAATATGTGTACAACATCTCAAGTGTAGGAATTCATGGCCACAAACAATCCTCCCTCCATCTAGAGTTTATTTTTGCAATTGTCTCCTCTTTAAATGGTCAATGGCAGTGTCATTAGAGGAGGTATTGTCAACTGTTATTGTAAGGATTTTTTGTATCCCCCAATCATTCATACAATCTTCTATTTCCCTAGCAAAACTAGACCCCTTATGATCTTGCACCCTCCTAAAAGACAAAACTCTCTTCTGCAAAACCCAATTAGTATTGATGCAGTGTCCAGTCACACACATATAATTAAAATTTTGAATCGATGTCCAGGTATCTGTGGTAAAAGACACTCTATACCCATTCATTCGAATCAAATACTTCAACTTATCCTTCTACTTCAAATAAAGTTTCATGCAAAGCCTCATAATTGTCATCCTAGATGACATTTTAAATCTAGGCTCCAGATAATGAATTAAATTCCTAAATCCATGTTTTTGAACAACAATAAAAGACATATCATCCACAATTATCATCCTAGCAATCAAATCCCTACTAGTCTTCTCACAAAATTTAGGTGTCACCTCTATCGTTCCAACATCAGACCCTGTTGACTTCTCAGCATCGTGTTGGAGTGGGTCTAAACTGGGTCGGGGGAAAAGAAAGAAAATTTGGCCTTTTTTAAAAAAATTTAAAGAAAACGCTCGAGCGAGAACTCTCTGTATGCTAGGGGAGAAAACGGGTCGTTTTGTATTAAAAAAATTAAAACCCGGTTCCCAGTACCGGGTAACTCGGGAACCGGGAAAACTACCTGGTTTTGTAAAAAACCCCAAACCGGCACCGGTGAAGCCAGGTACCGGGAACCCAGTGCCGGTACCGGTGTCACCGGAAAAATCTGGTGTGCTTGTGCAGCCCTAGGCTCACTAAACTACTAATTCAACCGTTAGAATTACTATTAGTCCAGTCCATTAGTTAAACTAATTATGGCAGACTGGCACATTACATTCCATTCACCTTCAAACAACCTTGTCAATACAAGGGTATACCCGGCTCATATGTAAGGAGCCGAGAGATAAGATCCCATAAACTGCCTCAAATGGATTGACTTTGGTTGAGAAATCGAAGCTTGTGTTATAATGCCACTCTGCCAGAGGCAGCCACCGCACACACTTTATTCCTGAACAGCAATCAAAGGGTGTCAACGAAACCTTCTATATTGTATCTGCTCACTAATTTCCACACATTTTTACCAAAGCTCTTCGCAAGGCTCAGTTTCAGTTTCAGTTTCTTCTCTTCAAGCTGGGCATTCATAATCTCCATGCTCAATGGTTGAATCATAACTCAAGTTGAGGGGGAGGCAAACTAATAGGGTCCCCGACCTAGGCCTCTAACCAATGCACAAACCCCTCAAAAGTTAGAACTAGTGAGTACACGCAGCAAGAACTTGCCTCAAGGATGATGCTCGATTGGTCGTCCCATTGAGGTATTCTTCATAACTTCGAGCTCTATTTTTGGTATTTTTGATATAATGAAAGCGAAATTAAAAGAAAGGATGGATGGTTGAGAAGACGGAGGAATAGAACCACACGCCTAACTAGGATGGGCTGACACCCGAGACTAGCCAGACAATAAGGCTTTGTAATCCTTTCCCCTGTGGAGTTTACACTTCTGCACAGGCAAGTACTCACAGATAAGCAATTCTGAGCCACTCAAGGATGACCTAGAACCCGATAGGCAGAACAATCATAAGAGAAGACCAAAGCTCAACAGACCCACGACCAAGCTAAATACCCTTACACTTACCAATGAACCCGGATCATTGTCAAGAGGTTGGTTAAGCAACAAGAGACCCACGCCCTCCACAAGTAACCTTCCACTCTTCAAAGACCTTCGGGTACCTTGACAAAGGAAAGACCAAGCAAAGAGAGACCCACGCCCTCCACAAATGCTCCTTCCTCACCAATGCACCTCTAGGGGAGGGACCACCACTTGCCCCTAGTTTCCCTCATGAGGCAAAGCCACGGCAAGTGAGAGTCTAGCATGAAAGAACCACGTCCATGTTATCCAAAGGTTGGTGACAGGAGGCTACCTGCACCAATAAAAGGGCACTGAGGCCAAAAGCTCTTTGGAGACTCAATTCAATAAATATTCAATCAATGTCTTACAATGGTGCCGTGGAGGGGTTTATATAGTACCTCCATGGGCTTGGGCGGCAAGGCTTTCCTTGTAGAGAAATGCCTTGCTTGCCACACAAAATCAAATCTCCTAAGATCTCCTAAGATCAAGTAAAGGCTGAAAGGAAAGATCTTGAAAGGATTTACCTTGGTAGCCAAAACTTGCCTAACATGGAGCCAATCAATCAAGGATTGATTTGCCCTTATTGACTCTAATGTGCCGCCCATATGCTTCCATATTGGGAGCAAATGTCAAATGTCACCTAAGCATAAAATCCTTCTAATATCAACAAAGGATCAATCTTCCCAAATGGGACCAAGATAGTTTCGTCAATTGACTCAAGCCAACATGAAAATGTCTTAACACAAAAGGATATAAAGATAACACCCATAATTTGGGGCTTCAGCCATAAAGGAATGGGCTGCCCTAAATGGTTCTTCAATGCTGACCATGTAGGGTGGTGATGTCAAACAACCCGGATCCTTAGGAGTCAACCTCCCATGTGCTCCGCCGCCTTTGATAGTCTTGGGGTGGTGCTACCAATCTGCACCTCTTGGTCATAGGAACCTCCCTGAATCAACTCCTCATGCGCGTGTGTTGGTGCCGCCGTGGCCGGTGGCCATGTGGTGGTGCCATCGATGTGCTTTGCCAACCATCCTGAGACTTCTAGCATTATTGCTCCATAGGCCCATTCTACGTCATGTTGGCACTCGCTGTCTTGGTTGGGGTTGTCTGCATGCATTGGTCTTGCCAAGTTGCCTCCATGTGCGCCATGACCATGCCTTCTCGCCCTTAAGGCATTGCCAAGTAAGCTTGCAAACCTTTTCACATCGAGATCTGTAAATGGGTTCCTATCACAAACTCTTAAGGTGAAATGACAAAAAAAGCTCCTACGTAATGCAAAAAATGTCTTAGAGCTAAGGAATTAAATACACTCAAGCTTTTCAATTTTTGAAGATATTGTGTTAGAAAGAGTTGCATAGAAGATAATTAACCAGCATTTGGAATTGATCTTCATGTTTTCTGGAATAAATATTCTTGAGTTGTTTTATGGACTGATAATATTAGAACTCTGGCAACTCTTTTAGTGGTGAAGTGTCCTAAGTATTCCCAAGAGTTTTTTATGGATTCAATGCCACGACAAGTCCCAGAGAGACTAACAGGCCTACTGACAAGTCTCCTCCATTTAAATTACGAGTTTTTTTTATGCAAATGATAGTTTGAACTCCTGAACGTGCGACTCCGGCACCTAACACGCACTCTCAAAGGCCTCTCGCTCCACTTGATAGTTTAAGATACAAACATTATCCTTTTTTTGGCTCGATGCAGCTCGCGCACAATAAGGCTGCATGATAATCATAATTCTAACTAATCAATATCATTTATTAATTACAATTGATAGTAAAAATGAAAAAAAAACAAACAAAGTTTGGTCGCTTTGAAATAGATACTACGAACTGTCGAACCTGCTAGAAACATGCCCTTTAAGCATTTATAAAACGCCAGCATTAGGGCTACACAACCCCGGTGTAGGTGCCGGTTTTGAAAAAATTGCCCCCTACACCTACACCGTTAAGGGCAAAAACCGGCCTTTAGCGGTGGCGGTTTCCGGTTATCCTACATTCACATTGAGTCATTTTTTTAGCATTTTACGCACTTGGTCCAATGTATTTTTTCTTTTTTTCTTTTAGTCCATTAATCACATATCAATAAAATCTAAACTAATGAAATCCAAATTCCAAAATCAATAAAATTAAATATCATCTTAAAAAGTAAGATGAGAATTTAAAGTCCAAAGTAATAGAGACGTCACTGTAAGAAGAAACTCTTATCTTTTGAAAAATCTAGTTTAGACCCCAACAACACTTAGAGTGGAGAATATGTGGTTTTCCTCTAATTAACAAATCAATAAAAATTTTAAAACATGTTCAAAACCTAGTAGGGTTTCCCTTGGTTTCACATGGAAAATTCAAAAATTCAGCAATTTTTTAAGGCGCCCGAGCGTGGGTCGAGCGCTTATGTTTCTGTCTGAAATTTGCACTGAGCGCTCGAGCGCTTGTCAAACGTTAGTCAAACGTGAAGACTCTGTCTGAATTTTTTCAAAGGGCGCTCGAGCGCTTGTCAAACGCTGGTCAAACGTGATGACTCTATCTGAATTTTTGAACTAAAATGTATTAGAAATTTGAACTAAAATGTAATTGAGTGACTGATTTTGCAAGCATGGTATAAATTTAATAGTGTTTGTCAATTTTAGAAATTTAGAAAATTTGTTAAAATTTCATAAAAGCTCTTAAACTCATACATTGATTTAAAAATTTTCGTGGTAGAATCTCGACCTCTTGACTTATATTATGCGATGTACTTACCAAAGTTTGACATTAAACTCTTTAATTATGATTCTAATGCCTTCATATATACCCTTCTAAATACAATAAATTTGTATTTTTTTCTACCAAAATTCTAAATAACTAGTTCATTCACGTAGCAAGCTTCTTGGTAACTTGAATGTAAGTATTTGATTAGACAAAACCAACAACAAATCTCAAATATTCAGGTGAAACTAAACTATTGAGTAGACTTTGTCATGCTTCTAGAATACTACGTCTTGAGGTGAAACTAAAGTTTAAACTATTGAGTAGAAACTAAACTAAAATTTAAAAAACGTTAAATAAAAAAATCTCGGTTTAACCGGCACCGGGTTTACCGGTGTCGTTAACCGGCACTGGTTAGGCCGGGAACCCGGTGCCGGTGCCACCGGAATTTCCCGGTGGCATTGTGCAGCCCTAGCCAGCATAATCTTTTGGAGTCGTCTTGGGCTTTGTTGGGATGAGATGAGTGTGGTTGATATAAACAATTGGCCCACCGCTTCACTTCGTTGAATATAAATTATTAGCCATCAAATGCAGTCTACCCATTTAGGAAAAGAAGCCGTACGTTTAGGGGTATAACTCCAAAAACAATTTTTGGCAGAACCCATGCGGGAGCGGTCCCCCAGACTAGGGTCTGCTACTGTCTGTGCTCCATCTTGAGAGGGAGTATTGACTAGGTATGTATATAAGACAACATCTATGTACCTCCAAGATTTCTCATCATGAGCCATTGAAAGCAGTCTACCCATTTTGGAAAAAAGCCGTACGTTTAGGGGTATAACTCCAAAAACAATTTCTGGCAAAACCCAAGCGGGAGCGGTCCCCCAGACTAGGGTCTGCTACTGTCTATGCTCCATCTTGAGAGGGAGTATTGACTAGGTATGTATATAAGACAACATCCACGTACCTCCAAGATTTCTCATCACTTTTTTTTTTTAATCCAAGATTTCTCATCACTTAATACATTAAAAGAACTGCTCATATTTTCCAAAGATTATCGTCATATTATCCAATTTCTTTGATATTTTGTTCAACTTTTCTAAGTATAATTCACTGAAAATATAAAAATTATGTATTTTTACCGGTCAAAAAGATTGTTTGCTATGGTAAAACTAATGAGGTAGCTCTAATAACTTCGACATGGCCCAGCACCAGTCGATGTGATGGGGGCAACAACGACTCTACTCATTGGGGTGAGGCCCATTTAATGGTATCCCTCCAAACACCATTAAAACTCTCAAATCGCCTAAGTACGAAAGCCCAAACAAACAAAACCGATATGGGCCTATTGGTACGTCTTAACTCTTCATTATTAAGTGCAAATTGTACCCAAAAGACGAAAAAGAAAGAAAGGAGGTGCAGCGATTGATTGTCGAAACTGGAAGTGGGGGAATAGTCCAACTTAATTGATGGATATGTAGAAATAGACAAAGATCATAATGTGCACAATCTTTGGTAAATCACCTTCAGGTGGATAAAGGCCCGAAAATGGTAGTGGTCCCCCGTCCCACTCCCTCCAAAAGCAGAAGGAGAATCATTTAGATACTTGGCCGTGTCCACTATTTTTTCTTTTTAATTTGAATGGAAAATACTTTTTGGGTGAATCTTTTTACTAATGATTATTTTATTGAGATAGAATCGTAATTTTTTTAACCAAAATTTTATTTTTGGCCAAAATTTTTAACAAAGGGTACGCTATTATATTGTCGTCTTTCATGTTGATTTACCATAAATTGTGAACATTTCACAATCCTAACGCTCTAATTGTAACACGGGATGCAAAATGTAAACTCATTGGTAATTTAGAGTGTAATATATTTCATTAGGTTAGACGCATACTTTGGGATTCAAACCACAAGGCTGGTTAGTCTCTCCGAAATTTACTGTAATATTAAATCTAATTCATGCGGATACTAATTTGGGTACTTTCGAATCCGGTGTACGTGATACAAATAGCAAAAATTACAATAATGGGAGGTGAAAAAGTATAATTACTCTTTTTAATTCATACCCTCAAAATTCAAAAGTTTGTGTATTCCGAGATTTCACGTGTAAACCGCATTTTGATGTAGTCTGAGCTTAGCCATCCACGTACACACTTACAAAGGCACGAGTCTAAATAGTAATTTACAAAAAAAAAAAGTTAAACAGAAGGAAAACACGAAAATGATCAAATACTCTGTGAGAAAACAGATCAGAAAACAGAGAGAGTTAGAGAAAAGAAGAAGAATACAAGAAAAAGAAGGGGGAAAACGCAAGAAGGGAAGAAGAACAACAGGGAAGAGAAGAAAATTAGACAAAAGAAAAGGGAGAGACAGAGAGAAGAAAGGATAGAGAGGTGGCTTCGTGAACATTGTTTGCTTTGTTAGATTTGATGATTGATGGAATTAAAAAGTTTTTTTAAAAAAGATTTGTTCGTGCTAGCGGTAAATGACGTGAAAGAATATATAGAGAATTTAGGGAGTGATGTTAATCAAATATATTTAGTTTAAAGCAGATGTAGTTAAATCAAGTATGTTTATAACACACATGGGAATAATCTGTAAAGTAGAATTAGATATTCCAATTTTGTAACATTCACCTCAATGTAATATTTTGAAATTAATAAAATTTATTTGACGAAAGAAATTCCTTTTGGTGAAACATTCACTACAAAAAAACAGGTATACAGCGCTGGTTGCTAAAAACGCAGCTAAAATGGGGATTTTAGAGGCGTTTTGTAAAAAACGCCACTAAAGAGGGTACCTTTAGTGACGGTCAGTGACCGCCGCTATAGACCCCCCTTTAGCAGCATTTTTTTAAAAACGTTGCTAAATTCCAAATTTTTAACAGCGCTTTTGTGAAAAATGCTGCTAAAAATTTGGTACATACAGCGGCGGTCACAGGAACCGCCACTGTAGGTACCCACCTTTAGCAGCGTTTGTGTCAACAAACGCTGCTAAAGGTGTATCTGTAGCAGAGTTTGTGTCACAATGGACGATGCTGTTTGATTAAATTGAAGCTCCAATACGTGCAACGAAAGCGTATAACTCTTGTACGCAATATTTTTCACTGTATGAATATAAAAGGCACGACATCGTTTCAATTTCACAATGGACAGAATGACAACTGATTTGGCTTGTGCAGTGCCATGTGGAAAATTTGCTAGCGTGGAACGCTCTGTCATTAAACAAGCACACGAAATCTTGACGAAATGATGGTTTTGTCAAAAATAATAGTTTGGAGATTATTTTGTTAGGATTTAATTCCTAAGGATCAAACCGCTAAAATGGGCAAAATCTAGGGATTAAAATGCCAATTTTTTTTCTAATTTTTTTGTTTTCCAGTTTAATTTCTGTTTGTTGTCGGTGTGTGGTCTGTAGGGTGTCTGGTTGTTAATTGTTTGTTTGGTATTTCTTTCATGTCATTAGTTTCAATATATAAAATGCTTGTGTCAACAAAAAAAATAGAAAATAACAGACTTACAGATGTATGCAGATTTACAAAATAACTTGGTGTGTTATTTTTGGGTAAGTATATAACATAGATTTGCTAAACAAGAATTTGCAGATTTGCTGGACGTGAAATATTAAATTTAAAAATGAAAATTGGAAAACCAAAAAATAAATAAATAAGCCCAATTGCAACCATTTAAAACATCGTCTATTAAACTCTCCTACTGTGTCGTCTCCATTTTGTTGTCTCTGCAAAGTGCAAACACAAAGGCTATATTTGGTTTAGTTCTCAAAATAATTTTTGTTTTTGTGTTTTTTTAGAAGTAGTGTAGATTCTCTTGTAATTGGTGAAAAGTTAGTTAAAAGTTGTTGGAATTTGTAAAAAGTTATTGAGATTGGTGAAAAGGTATTGAAATTGATGAAAAAATTATTGGAATTGAAAATGTATTGGAATTGATGAAAAAGTGAGAGAAGTTTTTGAAAATTTTTTAAGAATTTAAAGAAACATAGCCAAAATGTCGCCGATACCCCGCGCACATTCGAATTTCTTTTTCTACGACACGCTGATAGACATATTTATCTGCCACAACATTTTGCACATACAACTCTATACCAAAGGTCGTCTTTCTGTCATCAATCATTTCTTGCAGCGGCCCAACCTCGTCGTCACCAGTACTCTCTTGTTAGGACCCTTTGTACCGTCGGCTTTGCTCAGTTGCAGTGACTCTTTGGTCGCCAACCCCGCTCTCTTGCAACGACTCTCTGTGGCTGTTGCTGGTCGTAGTGGTAGCATTTGGGCGATTATCCACACAAATCTTAGTTAAATGTCATTATCGACAGGGCAATTGCAACAAGTCAGCTTTTCAACGACTTTCTCGGTGGGTGTTAGTCGACATGGGAGCAGTTTGGCTAAGATCTGTAAATGTCATTGTTAAAGGTCATTATCCACAAGATAATTGTTGCGGAATGAACGACTACGAATTTTGTTGCGACAGAGCCTTATCCACGAATTTCGACAATTTTCTCAACAAGATATTGCGTCGTTAGAAGCCAAATTTCTTGTAGTGGCACCAACAATATATGTAAATCAAATTCAATACTCTACCAAGATGATCTTTTCCATGCAGTATAAACCTCAGCACTACCTCTATAAATCTCTGAAACACCTCCCGGCCTGATAGCTTTGAACTTTTTGTTTCTTAGACCATAAGCAAACCCCAAAACATGGAAATAGATAGCAGTATTGATAATAGTATTCAGAGAAAATCTCCAACAGTCGCTCGAGATGTAGATCGACAATGCAGGTATACTGCACTCTTGATGCAGGTAGAAGAACTTGAGAACGATTTTTTCATAATTTTATTTCCTAGCATTGGGAAAGAAGTTTGAAAGTGTGAAACAAGAAAGAAAAAGTTAGAAAAGTAATGAAAATGGATAAATATGTTTTCTACCCTTCAAGTACTATAGGAGTCTTGACATTGTGCATGGAAACTATTACATTTGTCACATTTCATTCATCAATTATTTGTTTGAGACCCTTGTGCCCTATATTAAAATTTTCCATTAAAAGTGATTTTCTAGCATATCAAATTATGAATTTGCCCCTATAAATTTATGAGTAATATTTGGTGGGGGTAAAATCGTCATTTTATATGTTCAAACATCATTTTTGTATAAGATAATTGAAAATTTTAACAGAGTGGAAAGTTTCTAGAATCCATAGTTACAATGGTTGAATGTGACGAAGGTGATAGTTTGAAATGTCAACTATCAAAAATCTATAATTGAAGTACCATAGTAATAAAAAGACATGCAAATAGTTAATGGTTAAGAACAACCACTTTAAATTTTAGAATTAAGACATTATGAAAAACTTCAAAAGTAATGACAAGAAAGCGAAAACAACCAAAGGAGAAAAACAAAAGAAAAGCAATATATTTACAATACTTAGCACCTAGCATATATATATTATAAAGCCCAGCTGTTAGCCCATTCATGATTTTTCAAATACTAGCTGGGTGATTGATTAAACTACATATTCACTTCAGAATTTTGATTAAAATTAAGGTCTAAGTATTGTACAAATCCATGTGGTATGAGACTTTTGCAAATTCGTCTATGAGGTAGTGATTTCAATTGAATTGTCCTTGTGGTATGTTTTTTACACAAATTGGTACTTCCGACCAAGATCAAGTGGGCACATGATGGAATTGAGCCTACGTGACATTTTACCACCAGATCAACACCAATTATCTACTGCCCAATGTCATTTTAAATAGTCACTCTGCCACGTCCAAAAAAAAGCTGCCAACTCACCTGCCCTGTTGACACTTACACTCGAAACTATCAAACTTGAGATATTTCACACCAAGCCATCAATAAGTTTACACTTTGTACTATAGGCTACAAATTGAGTATCATTAAGTATGTAAACGGTGAGATCTTAAAATGTGTTACAGTATAAACCTTTTGGTAATTTGAGATACAATATGTAAAGTTTGACGATTTGAAGTATAAATTATAAAATGTAATTTCTCCTTAGAAAATCATAAAACGATAATTAATGTGTAATCTTCACAAGTTTTGTGTACAATGGACATGAACCTCAAAGACCAAATCAATAAATCCATATTTATGTCTGCTCGTCTCATACCTTGTAATTTTCTCGAAGTACTCTTTATAATATCATGCAAAATCCCGTGTTTCCTAAACTGTATTATATACCCATTGCTTAATTATATTTTTTGAGTATATATAGATGAATAGATATGATAAATAAGTTTGTTTTGAAATGAATAGCTCATAGAGGAATCAAACGTCCCTGAACCCCACACCCTAGTTCTCTTGGAGAGAAAAAGGAAACCTTTATAGTTTCTTTTAGTTTATTGGTCTAGCTTTTTGGTTCTACCAGAGAACCCCAAAAAATGTATTAAAGCTCGTCTTATGTTTTTATATGGTGTCCTTTTCCTTCCCAGAAAAAAAAATGCATTCCAATTATCACTTGCAATCCAATTTTGGTGAAGTATTACCAAAAGTCTCTTCGAGATGTTAACGGGGACGAATACAGATGATCCTATATAAGACTTTATAAGTACGTGTATATATCTATATATATATATATACATATATACACGTTATATATATATATATGAAGATCTGGATTGTCACACGCTCTCTTGTGCAGTTTTCTTATGACAAAAGACGACCGAGTAAGGAGAGATTGGAAATCTCAGATGATCCGCAATGATATATTGTTTTCCAAAAGTAGACATATATCCATTAAAAAAAACAAAAACCCCAACATGATAATTGGATGATCCTTTGAACATGGTTAATAGTTGTCAGGCTCCTTAACGAGCAAGTTTTCTCAAGGAAAAAAAAAAGTTACTTGTTGACCAAGGTTTTCTTACTACTTTGCTCTTCACAAGATAATGGTCGGCAAAAATATTCTTCAGAATGGTGTAAGCTGATATAAAACAAAAATATGCACTTGTATACTGCTAGCAAATTAATAATACGCTATACTACACCCATGCATTCTAATTCTACAATATTAATTCCATTTTTGTTATTTTCTCATTCCTCTTGTACATGTAATATTGTTACCATAAATTAAGAATACACGTAAACAAGACTATATTAATAGAGTAAAAGGCTGCGTATCAACAGTGACATGTAACTTTATGTGGTGCCGTGTGTCAAATTTTGATGCTGTGCCTCTTGGTTTAAGGGAACACGCATTTAATTAAACGCGGTTGTTACACTAAATGATGACATATCAATGCTTCAATTATCGACAAATTTCTTTGGCTCTCAAATGAGTTCAGAGAACAATTTTTAATTAAGCCAGTACTTATCTTCTGCCCTCACGATATATATATATCGTGCGCTCTCTCATAATTTTTAACTGTACTGCACCTCTCTCTCCGGTTGCAATCTCTCTAGCTATAACGTTGGAATCGATCTCTTCTTCGATCACCTGCAATAAACATCTTTTTCTGGGTTCTCACTGCAAGTAAGTGAAATTTGCATAATTCTCTCAACCAGCTTTTTGCTCTCGCTGAGGTTTGATAATTTGTTGTTTGGTTTCATATATATAACCTGTGCATCTAAATTGTGCCTTCCATAACCTACGATAGTACAATCTATTTTAACTTGCACTTGGTTTTTTCCCCCCTGGTTAACCAGTTCTAGGTTATACTTTTCCATATGTTTCTTTCTACCCAAAATACTCCAAGATCAGGGCACGCAAGCTAGCAGCTAGTACGTATAGGTTCATAATTATGGTCTGTATATTATGAACTGCATGTTTCTGTCAAACTTTTTATTCTGTTCTTCAAACTATTGTCTTCATATTTTGATTATATCTTTTAGTGGTTTATCTGTTTCCATAGACTTCATTGATTTATAATGGGACATGACTACTTCTTATCTATGCATGTTTTGCTATCACTTTACATGCATGCATGCATGTCTGGAGTTTATCATGGAGATTGAAGGTAGGACGTAGGATCGATGGAGTAGAATAATCTCAATATACCATGATGAAAAAATTGAATTTCTACAAAATAGTTGGCAATTCTAAGGAAAAAAAAAGCAATAAAAATCGGACAAGCACTCTATTGACCGAGAAAAAGAAACTCCTCTAATTTGTACGCTAACAATTAGTCAATGACACAGAAAAACAAAACACTTGCCATCACGTTTCCACTATTTTCTTACTAGCTATTTGGATTTCAAGTTTCTGTCAACGGACAATTCCAAGCTATATATATTCCGTCTTCAATGTTTTCATCCTAGCATGCACATGTTCCATCACGGCAAGCATGTTTGTTGGGTACTATACAAGCGTCACTTCCCATGTTTAAGAAAAGCTATTTTAACCCAAAAAAAAAAGACCGCAGACGCTAATGATAGTGACCCGTTCGAGGAAAGACCACCGAGAAATTAATTAAGTTTCTATATTACATTAGACTTTCTACTTTTAGGTATCTTGTTAATTTCATTATGTACACGCAACGATAAAAAATAAGCCCAAGCTAGCATACTTTTTTAAAATCCAAAATTTTCGTGTAAATACATAGAAAAAAAATTGGTCATTGCAATATAAGAAACTTTAAGCAATATCCTCCTCAATAATGCGACCCTATTTTCTGAGTTTCCAAACGACCACATTAGAACGAAAAGAAAGAAAGAAAACAACAGAGGGTAATACGTACCGTCTCAACTCGAAATGAAATTTTGATCAGATAGATATTGCCCGCTCTCCATTACGATGGTTATAGTGTTTCACTTAAAAACCTGCATGTCGAGAGAAACATTTGACTAGAAATGCAAGGTCTAATATTGAAAGATTCAGCCGACAGATGGAATTCTATTCCGGTGGAAAGTAGTACCGCGACAACAACACGTACGTAGTCATCTCAAATTGATCTTTGCTTATCTGTTTAGAATACTCCTAATTAACAAGTAGGTTCATAAACGCTTTTTTTAACATATTGCATAGAGCTTTTTAGCAAGTCAATGCCTTCAAACTTGACTGGTCGCCGTTCCAAACACTGAACAACGTCTAATGAGACGTGCTGCTCAAAAAGTTAACTTAACTTTGATCTAATTTGGTTTTTGTTAAGTGCCTGGGTTTTTTATATATTGACTATTTTTAGTTTTTTTTTTTTATGTTTTTTGCAGGCTGCTTGCTCTCTTTGGCTTCCCTTGTCGGTTGTCCTGTTCTATATATCCAACTGGGGTTCTTCGATCTAAGGTAAAGACGGACGAATGACGAATTATCCTTTATATTGGTTGGAAGTCAAAATAGCTAGCTTGTCCCGTAAATCAAGCCTATCGACATGTTGCTTGCTTGGTATTGGGGTGAGGGGGGTGATCATGTGGTCCATTAAGACCCATACTGGGTACAAGAACATTTCTTTTACTTTGTTCTCTCGATAAAAATATGCGAACACATCCTAATAATATTAGTATTTTAACAAATGAATAAAAACTATAAACGAGGAGTATAACAACTCTAGAAAGACATTAGCTACATATGCTTTTTTGCATCTAAATGACTAGCTAGTTAATGTTACTTTTGAAGTTTCTTAATTAAAATTATTATAAGGTATAATTCTACTAAATAATTAATGTGGGACTTCACCTTATACCATTCCTTTAACATTACTTAATCTTCTCTCTAACATCTCTATTTGGGACTCAAGGTATCACAAATAGTGTGATCCATCCCTAATATCCTTATCTCGTATCTCTATATATCGTAATTGTGTGTGATCAGTAGATAGCCCAACTTATTACCACGAGTCTTAAAATGGTATGTGCATAAAAAAGAACAAATAATTACTAATATGCGTGTCTTATAAAAAAAATGTGAATAACTGGGATATTGACAAATTATTGAGACATGAAAGGTATACATAAATATTTGAATTCCAATTTTTTTCACCCAAAAGATGTGAATCTTTTGTTAATGGTTGAGAATTAGACAAGTGAAGGACAACATTAATATTGATGCACTTTTTCACTTGTGAGAACCACATGCATAAAGTTGGAATATATATATATATATAGAATCGGAACTGGACATCTAATTTAATTTGGAATTGTCAAATCATATATATTCTCGCAAAGGACACAATTATAGAAGCTGTTAATGAATTGATTCGTCCATATATCATATGCATGCCTTAATTCCCTTCGAACAGAACCTCAAACAATGTTCTCAATCAAGCTATTGCAAATTGTGAATCTTTGTGAACCTCAAAATGCTTCCTTTGTGCTTGCCGACCTTTACATGATACGGGACCTGCGGCGCCGATTGTGGGACGTTAACGCTTCTTTCATAAATACAGCTAGAATTGCTACAACATATTCGATCTCTTCCACTTTCTTATCTCAATATATTCACGCACTTAATTTATACGTCCCTTTTGATCAACCGTTATATATCTAGTACGATTGATATAATCGGGGTACAGTTCCCAGTTTTCTCCCAACATGTATACAATCTGTTATGATTTTTGGCCATTGAAATGACAAAAAAAAAAGAACAGTAATTTCCTTACACTCGTGTGATATAACTCCAACTGAAATTCTGATATAATTTTTCTTCTATTTTTTTCATTTTGGCAGCTCAAATTCTAATGTAGTGAAATTAAGCCCCAAATTAGTTCCATTAATCCTAGCATTGTTCGATCCCTTGAGCCCTGATCCATTAAGAAGGTTATAGTACTGTTTCACTTAAAAACCTGTGAAGACATGGAACATGTGCATGCTCATCTGCATGCCTAGAAATGGTCTAGCATTGAAAGATTCAGCCTATAGATGGAATTAATTTTTCTTTAAACGAGAATTAATAAGATTATTTCTAGTGGGTTTTTAATTATGTTTTATGCATGCAGGACACTCGCTCTCTCTTTTGGCCTACGTTCGACCTGATCATATATCAACCCTACGTGGTTCTTCTATATCTGAGGTAATTAAGACGACTCCTAATTTATATTGGTTGACGCTTAATTAAGCTAGCTTAGCACGTAAATTTAGCCTATTATAATGACATTTTGTTTGTTTGGTATCGCATTAAAAGTTGTGTTCACATAATGTTGAGAAGACAATAGTATACCTAGTGAATGAAACATGGATATGTATACATTTTTTTCACTTTAGGAATCAAATCATATTCTCGCCATTAATGGACACGGATAGAAGCCGCCAATGCATGCATGCATTATGATTTGTCGTTAGAAATTCCTTTTCCTTTTAACAGAATCCCAAGCAAAGTTCTCAATCAATAAAATTTAAGCGACCTTCCTTTACAACATAAATAAATGAGAAAAATTACCTTTCCCTCGGGTTCTGACATGTCTTATTCTAAATTATCTACTAAAGCAATCTCAAGCATTAGTTTTTACCTAATTTGACATATGTAACTCTATAATTAACTAGCAAATTTCATCAATTTACATTCTTAAAAAATATTCAACTGTCAAAATCGTGTCACATACGTTATAAATTATTTATGTGGCAGGATTTTGACCGTCGGATTTTATTTCAGAGCGAAAATTATTGATTTTGAAAGTTTAAGAATTTAATCTTTCAAAAGTTGGTAGTTATAACCCCTATTTGATATTGCTTTGGTAGTTTGTGGCCGCAAAATGACTTTTTCTCTTTATATATATTGAATAGGTAAATCTCTCTCTTCCCCTATCTTAGATGATGTTAATTGGTTGAGAAAATTTTCACACAATTTCAGCACATTTTGATGCCAACTCAATATTTTTTCATTAAAAAAAATTACATCAAATTTTCTCTCCCATTAACTTTTAATAAACTCCATTATTTTTTACTAAAAAGTTACTTCAAATTTTATCTTTCCCTTACTTTTTAACAAACTAATAAAATTATTTTACAATCAAATACTATTTATTTTTTTCACCAACTCTTTACAAATCCCATAATTAAAAAGTTAAAATTTTAAAATTTTCTCCTACAAATTTAAAATTCTTAATTTTTTTGCATTCTAAACATCACCTTAGTCTCTCAATGCGCATTCATAACATCCTAAACTACTATGTTGAGATCTCACATTACTTAAAAACCAAAGTGAAAGTCTTAATAAAAGAGTTTGGATAACTCTTGCGTCAAGACTCATCTTTTGGTGTAAGACCCAGGCCCTCATCATACTCACCCCACACCCTCCATCCAGTGGGATTAAAAAAATATTAACATACCTTGACCCGCCTCTCTTTCCCCCTCTCTCACCGTCGAGCCTGCCATCAGCTGTCGCACACCAACATCCGACTGCATCTCTCACTCTTCTCGATTTCAGAGTTTTCTCCATCTTTCTCTCATGTTGTATAACGATCAGAATTTTCGATTTCTGATTTAAAAAATTATGGTTCCATTGTACCGAAAATTGCAATACTTAATAATAGAACCAGAACGAAAAATGTGCTTAGAACGGATTTTGGTTCCATCCGTTTTGACACCCATCCTTACTTAGTCGAAGGCGCCCTACTATTTGAAACTAGCTTTGGGTACGTATTAGTATTAGTGGAAACAATTTCTACCTAGACCATCATCATTAACGCCAATGGTTTACCACCGCTCTCGCCCCCACTATGAGGCTGGTACCATTACTCTAGCCGTAGCGTTTAGACGGTAGGAGTGGGCATGCAGTGACGGCCCAAGGCTATCCAGCCCCAAAATTCTGTAAAATCTTCACATCTGAAATCCTGGAGGATGTTCGGTGAGATAGTTTTTTAAAAATTTTTTGTGTTTTGAAAATTTTTAGTTGATGTTAACTTTATTGGTATACGTGCGGTAGTTATTTTTAGGTGATGTTAAAAAACATGTTCGGTTTATGTATTCTCAGGATTCAAAAAATCCTGAGAATACAAAGTTGCCGAACAGCCACCTAGAAATGGGAAACCCCCAAATCCGATATCACAATTTCCAAACAGAACACATATTTTTGCATAAAGACTTTAAAACAATTCGAAATAAAGGAATCACATTCATTTATCAACTCACAAATACGAAAATCGCAATCGGAGTTGTCACCTTGGTTTAGGAGTGTAAACAAATACTCTTATATTAAACCATTATTCTTCGCACTCCTATATAATCACCCTTTTGTGTAATATATATCTTAAAATATCAATTACATCATATCATATTTTTAACTAATTATTATATTAAAGTAGTTGGTAAAAGAATATATTTAGTTTATAAGAATTGGTGAAAAAATAAAAAGAAAGATAATTTTAGTAAATTTTTATATTTATTATAATAAAAATAATAATTTGATAGAATGATTAATTATTTTATTAGAACAAAATTTTAGGATAATCAAATATTTAGAACGAAAACACCAATGTAACTATTTCAAACTCCTTTATTTTCCTGATCATCTTTCTTTAAGTAGAAGCAGTTTAGATATTTTAAATCTTGGAGGGTTACTTTGCATATATATAATCTTAGGGGGTTAATAGTTACAAAAGCAAAGATAATCAGGAGAAAAAATAGAAGAGCAATAAATTACAATTTCTAGTCTTTTAGGCTATGTTTATTTAACTTTTTAAAAAGTTTTCAAAAATTTCTCATTCACTTTTTCATCAATTCTAATACATTTTTACCGATCCAAATAATTTTTTTATCAATTTCAATACATTATTCATCAATCCCAATAATTTTTTACAAATTTCAACAATTTTTAACTAACTTTTCACCAATCCCAAAAAAATCTACACTACTTTCAAAAAAATACTAAAATAAAAACTATTTTAAGAACAAAACAAAACATAGCCTTAGTTTTCGTACAGAAGGTCGGCGCCCTCTTAGCGCCGTTAATACGTACCCGATTATCGGTTCTACCCTCATAGTTTTGATCAAAAGGACCGCCTAAAAAGATCTGAATTTAAAAAAAAAAAATACACAGAAGTGGCGGCAAACTTAAAGCCCAACATGCAACAGCCGGATGTCAAGAGTTCAAGTCCTTTCATTCTACAGCCTTCAAGAAAAAACGAAAAAGATGCCGTGCCAGAAAAACCGTGTCTATCTCTTTAGTCTTTACTACTACTTTCGTGTTTGCGTTGCTCCCCGTGTCTTGTTTTGAACCATTCAACTCGGAAAGATGCGTGGATTCACTGGATTGGCTGTGTCGAACGTATTACGTGAGGTAGGACGCCCATGTTTTGGCGGAAAAAATTCATGTCGGCACTACAATTTCAACGCAATAATATCTCGGAAAGGTTCATACTGAATTGATTTTAAAAATCTCATAAATAATAAATGTATAATTTTTAGTAGTTTTTTTGTTTGTTGGGTATGAGTTTTTCAGATCAAACTATGATAAATTTATGCATTTTTTAATCTCCTATTCCATTTATTTTTTAAAATTTAATTACTCTACTAGTCCTTGAAGTATTGCATCTCAATTTTAGGTCTATAGAGTAAGGGTCCATTTGCAATGTAAAATTTCACCCTCTCACAATAAAATACTACAATATAATCTCTCTCTCTCATCAAATCATAACTTTTCACTACAAAAAATATAAAAAATTACATCTCTCTTCACTTTTTCACTAAACCCAATACTTAAAATTTTAACAACACAAAAATTTTACAACACAAATCCACCCTTAGATTTCGTTCTAAACTGGCTCCTATGGATTTCGTTCTGTCATGAGTCGGTCATCAATTCGAGTAATATTGTAAATGAAACAAATCCAACCTAAATAATAGGACATATGTTAATTAATTGTTAATAATTATTCTCTCTTAATTTTAAATCACTTTATGATAAGTCTTTATTAATGTTAATTTCACTTCAAATTCTATACGTATGATAAAAAAAATTATTTCTATCAAATCTCTTATAAACACTAAGTTGGTCCAACCAAGCGTAGAAAAGTATTATAGAGATTAGTTTGTGATTAAGCAATACCTTAATGACTAGTGAACTAATTAATTTTATTTTAAAATCTTATTTTTCTACGCTATATTGAATTGCCATTTCGTTCTTGTTTTGTTATATTTTTGTGGTGATATAAAGGGAATAATCGTGATCAATAAGCAAGGTTTGAAAAGAAAGATGGTTTAAGACTTTTAAGTCAGCAGACTTAGCAGAGGAGTAAACCGCAAACAAATACACGCAGTAAACACGGCCTCTATCTGTTATTTCTAAAGCGTATCCCAAAAGTAAATTAAAGGTCGTCCGATGTTTTTTTTTTAATATAAGGTTGCTTTTCCTTTAGAGAACAGATGCATTCCAAGTCCACAGACCCACTGCATTGACTTTGAAATCGGGCGTTGTGATTTATCATGCTAGATTCTAAGATAGTGGTCTAGCAGAATAGAATAGGTCTTTATTTCCCATTCGGGAAAAACCCCAAGAAACCAAAGAAAAAAAGCGGAATAAAACTTGTCCTAATCAATATGAACCCCAGAAGAAGGTTCTCTGCTCTCTAATTAATTGACTTCTAAACGAGTATTCCAAAGACTACCGATTTAGAGAAGAAAAGCTTTTGATCAACGGTGGAAACAACCCAAAGAATCTTTTCTTTTAGCAGGTTTCACATAGAATTTTCCTTGTCCTTCTCTGCTACGGGAAGAAGCCCCCAAGACACGGTCGAGTGCTGACAAAAAGTCCCACTAAAGTCCTTTTCTTCTGCTTCTCTATGATGAAAACCACCTCAAAGTTTTATATATTCTTTGGCAATAGATTCTAGCCAATAACCCCTATATAAGTAGGGGTAGCTGGCCTTAAAAAGAGGGCTTCTCAAGTGGGGTAGTGTGCTGATAATGATCAATTGTTTTAAGCATGGATTTACTTAAAGTGGTTAACATAGAGCCATTGAATGGGCATTGAAATCCTCAGGGAACACTGAAGAGCTTCTCCAAATGATGCGATTGGTTTCACCCAGCTTGGCTCGTTCAAAGTCTTCTTCTTACATCTACCAATTAGAAGGAGCAAATGATAGACTAAAGCAAGAAGTAAAGAAGGTGCGTTACTTCTATTGTTTGGTCAAAAAAAATTATTTTAATGTAATATCTACAGATTGCCTTTATCGGGAATTATATAATTGCTCAATTAATTAACAGTAGGAGGATCTTCCATCTTTTCAACAAAAGAATTAAGAAAAGGCTTAAAAAACATTAAAATTTTTTTACTTCCTATCTGTTTTGGGAAAGTTTTAACAAATTCATCCCCATCCTTTCATTGCCGTTCTTCTCCATTTAAAAAAAAATAAAAAATAAAATTTTTTATAAGCAAACATTAAAATTTCAAAATTTTCACATAAATTCCAACACATTTTCACACTAATTTCAATATTTTCTCATAAAAATCATTATTATCAAAATTTATCTTTTTATTTTTTTTTAAAAAAAACTCAAATAAAAATCATTATACAATCAAACATTTGTAAAAAAAATTCAATATCTTTTTACAAAATCTGTCAAATTCTCAAACTTTTCTCCTATATATTCAAAATTCTTAATTTTTTTTTTTAATTATAGATTGTCCTTCGTTTGTATCGGCCCTTTATGAGCCTTTATTATTTTTTACTTATGTTGTACCGGTCCTTGTTTTTGTTGGTTTTTTTCAATCTTTTAATTGACTTTGCTACGTCCGAATTGTGGAGGCTTTAATTACTAATTCTCATTGATTTCGGTAGCTACATCTATCTTAATCCCGTCACAATTTTTTTTTTTATATCTAACATGAAGCACTTAAATGGTTTTTTTCCCCTATAATCAAATTCAGTAGTGTACATTCAGAACACACGAGTCTAAAAAGTCACCCCAAGTGACTTCACTACGGGGGAAAAAAAAACGTTTACATGTAAAAGACTCATGTACATTTTGGTCATTTCGACACAACTTTAGTTTGTTTCAGTTTAACTATAGACACAGTCTCGGAGTTTGACCATTGTTTTCAATTATTAAGCGTCCGTTTGCTACAAAAAAAATTTCACAAAATTTTACACCCTCTCATAATAAAAATATTATAATATAATCTCTTTTTTCCCATCAAATCATAACTTTTCACTGCAAAAAATATAAAAAAATACGTCTCTCTTCACTTTTTCACTAAATCTAATACCTAAAATTTTCACAACACAAACCCACCCTAAGTTGACTATACTTCCTTGGGTGTTTTTAAAATTAATCATATAATTTCTTCTTTTGTCTGAAAGTTAGGAAAACTATCAGAATAACATGTAACATAAAAGGTGGATTTAAATTTTGCATAAATTATTTTATTTTATTTTTCTTCACTCAATTCTAATTTTCCCCTAATTTTTTTTTCTATAATTTAGGATACATATATATCAAGGGTATGTTTGTTTACCAAAATTTTGGGGAATATTTCTAAAATTTTGGAAATATTTTAAATGTTGAAGTTTATTGGGATTTGTGGAAAGTTTGAAATGTATTTGTAAAAATTGAAAAGTTTTAAGTATGCTTTGTTGGAAATTTTGGGCCCAAAATTGTAGGCAAACAAACATGTCCCGAGACATGCATGGAGTGACCTTGAACTGCCCAACAAATTTTCCTCAAATTATTGGTTGAGATTGTAAGCTGTTTTGTAAGATCCAAACATTTTAATATTTTATTAAATACTAAATATATTTATAATATTTAAACGTTAAAAACTAATAACTAAAAGTAATTTTGTTATCTCTAAAAAATTACTTATTTTATAAAAAAAAATCTTTCAAATATATCTCTCCTTGAGCACCTACATCTGCAAATCTAATTAAAAATGTATTAAAAATTTATAAAATATATTTTCTAAGAATCTTATGATTAGGACAAATATCCAAAAACAAAGTGATGTTATTTAATAAAGGGTCATTGAAAAATAAATTTTCACAACTATTTTTTAAAAGAATCCAGGTCCTTCCAATATTTTTTTTTCAATATTCATCCAAACAAGTGAATAATAAATTATTTATAATTAATATATATTTTTTAATTTCTGAATGAGGCATATCAACAACTGGTGGCATGATAATTGATGGATTCTATCTGATATAATGTACGGTGATAGTTGGGTGTTTGGGTAAGATGTCTCTGTCCGCTATTCAACAAATTATTGAAATGAAAAGAGAGCCTAAATTTTGATTTTAGTCGAGTCATTTTCGCTGTCCTTTAGCCCTTTTTCTTTTCCCCCCTTTAATTTGCCAAGGACAAGCCGGATGTTCATCCCCGACGCCAACTTCTTAAACACCTTTACCCTCAGCCTGATCTAGATATTACAGCTTGACCACTCCTTGGTCGCTGTGCCGGGGCCCACCGCCAAGGAGGGTTCAACTCTTGCAACTGGTTTGGAATTCGCGCACGGAGACAAGGACAAACGCGTCATTTGGCAAACTCTTAAAGAGAGAAGGGAGAGGGAGAGACCGACCCGTGGAGGGTCACTGGGTGCGATGCGTGGAGGCCAGGTGACAGAGAATGCTGAGGTCGTGTTGCGACGCCTGTAGCTCCGAATGGCGGATCGTGGCGCCTTTTAAACCCTAGCGCCCCGCTCTTCTTATATACGACCCTCGTCGAAATCACTTCAATTCCTTTTCTAAGGTTCGTTCGATCGCCTCGCTTCAACTTTCGATTCCAGTCTCTCGCATTGCTCTCCGGATTCACCGGCATTGCCGTCTAATTCTCTTCCTCTGATCGCAATCTCTCTGTCTCTATCCGTTCTCTCATGTTTTCAGGGATTCATGTTTTAAACGTGCCTAAATGGCTCCTATCATCTGAGTATATCTTTATCAAACCTTTTTCTCAGATATAACTATTCTATAAACTTATCATATTGTTTATTAAAAGAATTTACTGTCATGAATGAAAGCCTTGTTTTTGTGTCGTTTGTTTCTATTTATGCGTGATTGTGTCTGAATTTGAATTTGTTTGGGTAGAAAATGGCGGAGGTGGCAAAAGTGCTGTACATAGTGGTGGTGGAGGATGAAGAAGACAAGAGAGAGAAAGAGTCTTTTCGGTACACGCGTTCGGTTCTGCAGAGCACCCTGCAGCTCATGGGGTGTAAAGCTCGACATGCGTTTAAGGTACTAGATGGTTTTCGCTTATGTACTTTCGCGATTTCGTTGAATTCCTATTGTTTTGCTTTCGATTTTTTCGTTTGGGTTTTTGGCAGTTGTGAAATTCCGATATCTTTTTAATAGATTTTTTTAGTTATTTTTGGGTTCATTTTCATTTACCTTATTCGACTTGAATACATTAGGTGATGTCATGTGCTTTAATGTGATATAAGGTGGTAGATCTGGTTTGCATGTAATGTGTTCTGCATATTTACTGTATTTCATAGCCTGAAGTATTCAATTGTATTGGAATATCTGATCTAGATGATCCAATACATTGTCAAGCCTACAAGAACAAGTCTCAGTCGGTTGTATTGCTCTCTTTTTTACTATTAGGTAATGAAGTGTAGTCCGCAATGGTGTTCTTCAAGAACTGCTTCATTTGTGTTTCCTATATTTGTTTTGTAAATAAGAACCATGTGTATGGCCTTCATGTAATACGCCTGGCGTTTTTGAATTGACCTGTTCACCTCCATTTCATTGGTGCAGCCATTGGTGTTTGTTGTTATGAATCATCTTTGTTGACTTAGTGGAATGTCTCATCTCGTCCTCCAAGGGCCGTTGTGCTCCCCCTCTTGTTGTTTTATGAACTCAAATTGTCATATCTTTTAATAATTCCAAGCATAGGCGATTGGGAATGGTGTTCTTGAAGATCTGATCCAATTCTTTTAAGCAATCCTTTTGTTCTGCATCCCTCTTGGGCCTGAAGTTTTAGTGTTCTATGAGATGTCCATTTTGAACATTATCAGAAATTATGTTACACGAGAAGGGTAAGAGTGATGGATCATAGTATTTGAGATCATACACCTTAGGGATCTATCAGATGTCGAGTCTGAACATTATCAGCAATCGCATTTCAGAAGAACAGTTTGTTTTGTACCAAACACTCAGTTAAAAAGTAATGGTGTTGTACTCTTGAGTAATGTTCGTTAATTTGTTTTTGGATTGATTGATGTAACGTTTACACTTGTTGACCCTTGGACGTGGATGAACAAGTAAGTAAGTAAATCACTACGCTTCTGTTGGTGAATTCTAACACTCAGCTTCTATGCTCTGCTAAATAAATTGGTGCTTTTACTGAATGTATTTCCCTCTGACCAGATAAGCCAACGAGTTTTTGAATTGATCAGAACCGAAAACCCAGGTGAAGCATCAAGATTGGATGCTTCAGTAGGTTTTGAGAAGGTTGATGGCTGTCCTACCAGTGGCTGCTTGGGCAAAACAGAGGGAGGCAACCATGCTGTTGGAGTGAAAGATGATAGAAGTAGGAGCGTGACATTTGAATTGTACGAAAGGCGGACGACAGCTGTTGTGAGAAGGAAGTCTTTCATAGACGTTGTTTGTGATGCTCTGGCTGAATATAAGTATGTGGGCCCCAACCAGAGGGCAGATTTGGTTTTGGCATGCAGGTACATTTTAAAAACGTACATCACACTATACTAACTTTGAAAGGTGGAACTCATGGAATCTAGATATTTTCCTTAACCAGGAATCCCTTTCCCGAGCCTTTCTTGATTCTGCTTGTTTGGTCTAATTAGTGCTATTCTTCACTTTCTATTTGTAATAGTTTACAAATGTGTGTAAAGTGTGAATCAATTAACAAAATGCTAAACCTTCATATGACTAGTTTACTTGATTGTGTCTTGTTCATTGTCTGCAAGTAACAGCTGTCATCTCTGACATTCTTCCTTCAAAAAAAATTTCCTTTGTTTGCTGGAGTTTTTCTTCTTCTTTTTTATAGAAAATTTTATGTAATGATTTTCATTATTGATTCATTATTTAAAAAGCCCCCCAGGAATCCTTCCAGAGCCTTTATGAAAAAAAATTATGAAAGAACTCTTGCTAGGCTCTGATCCGTTTTTCTCAGCATGCTAAACCTTTTAATTTGAGCCTTCTCTGTAAATTTATTGCCATGGGACTTGTGCATAAAAGTAATCATTCCATCATCATGGAGATTTCTGAATGGAGTCAGCGGTTTCCAGACCTCTCTTTTCTCCATTTATTCTCATTGCCACGTTTACTGCTGAGTGGCTTAGTTTATTTTTCGAGTTGCTGCATCAGCGTCCTCCATTCCTGTTGCTTTGATATCAGAGAACTGCTAATGACAATCTTTATTCCTGAATGTGTTAGCTATCTGTAAGAAATAGAGTATATGTGATCTGAGCTCTACTTGCATTTTGCCTTTATTGTCTTGTCCCATGGACTGTTTCTGGTGAATCGTGAAGTTGTTTATGTTTAATTAGAACTTAACAGCTGTTGATTGAATTCTGCTTTTGGATTTGCGGATTCTTCATGGAAAGAAGTTAGTACAGTTCGATACTCTGACTCGTGGTTGCTGGGAAAGTCTAGTTTAGGATGACAAAGTGCTTCTTAAAAGTTTTGTAACGTCTGTATGGAACTTTTCAGACATTCCAAAGGGATTTTGATTAATTGCTTTCTGAACTTTCTTGTCTCTTGACCTTTTTTACCTCTTTCAAAAGTTTCCTCCTGCAATTTTCAGTCTGGTTATTGGGATACCATTTACCTGTCCCACTGCTCAATCTGCCAACCGTGCAATGACATTTGGTGGATGATGCTTTGTGCTGATACTCTTTGGAAAAGCAATTCCTTCATTTACTCGAAGCTGAAAAATTTGTCTGCAATTATAGTCAAGCCTGTTGGAATCTTGTTATAACATTAGGGTCTTCTCAGAATATGATACCAATATTTGCTTAATACAGCTAGAAGGAGATTAGTTTTCTTAAAGAAATATAACTTGCTTTCTCTTATAAGTTGCTCTGTGCCTGATTTTATATCATTATCTGACAATATTCCCTTGTTGCAGAATCCGAGAAAGGAAGGAATCTGTCACTGTACTGTTGTGTGGCACTAGTGGCTGTGGCAAGTCTACTTTGTCAGCTTTGCTGGTACCTTGTGCTGATTAAACTAGTTCTTGCTGTTGCAAATATTATTTGTAGTGTCTCCATGCTGGCATTTGTTATTTATCTAATTCTGTAGTATGTCATATGAATGTTGAGTTTGTGAGGAAGGATGTGAAAATTGAAGTTCCTGCATTGATGCTTTGTCTCGCTCATCCATTTGATTAGAACTCTGGGTTTATCCATATTGAATTGCAGGGTAGCAGGTTAGGGATTACTACAGTTATATCGACAGACTCTATTCGGCATATGATGAGGAGTTTTGTGGATGAGAAACAAAACCCTCTACTCTGGGCTTCAACCTACCATGCAGGGGAGTTCCTGGATCCTGTGGCTGTTGCTGAAGCAAAGGCCAAAAAGAAAGCAAACAAATTGGCCGGCATTTCACACTCACTTCCCAATGATGACCTACCTGATGGTTCTACTACTGAGAAAGTTGATCCTAAATCATCAAAGTTGTGTTGTAGTACTACTGAATTAATTAGTCCAAAGCAGATGGCCGTTGCAGGATTTAAGGCACAAAGTGAGATGGTAATTGACAGTCTTGATCGGCTAATAACTGCATGGGAAGAGCGAAAAGAATCAGTGGTTGTTGAGGGTGTTCACTTGAGCCTTAATTTCGTGGTAAATAAATTACTGACATTCTTTTCATAAGATGTGTTCTTTCTTTCTGATACAAGTATTTATCAACTTTCACTTCTTCCTAAATAAACCAGACTATTTTCATCCTGATCTGCAGATGGGGCTCATGAAGAAACATCCTTCTATCCTACCCTTCATGATATATATCACAAATGAAGACAAACACTTGGAACGATTTGCAGTACGTGCTAAATATATGACACTGGACCCAGCTAAAAACAAGTATGTGAAGTATATCCGAAACATCAGAACAATCCAAGAATATCTCTGCAAGCGGGCGGACAAGCATCTTGTCCCCAAAATAAACAATACTAATGTCGACAGGAGTGTAGCAGCAATCCATGCAACAGTGTTCAGTTGCCTTCGTAGGCGTGAGGCAGGGGAACAGCTTTATGATTCTACAACGAACACCGTTACTGTGATTGATGAGGAGTACAGAAACCAGTGTGCTGCCAATTCATTGAGTTCCAAGGGAATGTTTAAACTGCTTCAGAGAAAAGGTTCGTCTAGGCATCTCATGGCTCTTGTTAATATTGATGGATCTGTGGCAAAGGCTTGGCCCGTTGATTCAGTTGATAGTACCGGGAAGCCGATTTTGGGTCATGGGACTCAGATTGGTAAATCTGAACCTGTTAATATTCAGTTTGGTCTCTTTGGGATAAGTGCCTGGCCCTGTGATGGTGGGACTAGTCGTGCTGGAAGCCTCGATGAGTCGAGGGCTGATGGAACTGATACTGGTAGTAAATATCTATCATCTTGCTGCAGCTCACCGAGAATGTCTGATGGACCTTCCAAGGAGGTACTCTCCAACATTTTATCCTTTTGTCTCTTAGTGAATGTGAATTGAAGAACAAGCTTGTAGTTGAGCGTATTGTGAATTTTGTGATATAGGTCAACTTTATTGGCAATAATAACTTTTTTCAGTTACTAGTTAGATATGCCACTATCTGCTTCGCTTTTTAATAGATTTCTTTGGTTTCAGCTTATGGAGGAACTCTCAGTGCATGGGAGTGATGAAGAGATTGACGAGCCACCTGAGGTGGGTAGTGATGATGATCTAAGTGATAATGACGACGACAAAGGCGTCCTTGAAGAGGTATGGATTTCATGTCTCTAGTGAATAATCACCGGCCTAATTGAAAGTTTAAGAGAGTAACTGGAAACATTTGCAAGACCTCTGCAACCCAAAATCTAGTTATGGCAAACAGTTGCCGGTGTTCCTGTTTTCAAATAGAGTGCTGGAATACTGACTTTAACAAAGTAATATCTGAAACTTAATTATTTTGTAACATTTACTATGTATTTTCTCTGCCATATGCAGATTGGTTCAGTTGATGAGGAATCTACAAAATCAGATGAAGAGTATGATGATCTGGCAATGGAAGACATTCAGGATAATGGCTACTGGTCAGACTACGATGAGGAGGCCAAGGATAAGCTTGCGGCCGTTTCTAGGGACGAGGCACTGGATATGCAAGGGGACAAATATAGCCAAAACCTGGAACTCTTCCTTAGAACTAAAAGCGAGCCTCTGTCAGACCTGTGGCCTTACCCTTTACTTATGGAGAAGAGAGAGAGAAGAATGCCTTCCGGCAATGTCAAAATGAGAAAACGTTCCCTCAGCATTCCAGCCTTCAGAAAGCATGGGTCGTATATTGGTGGCCCTATTCTTTCTGGGGCTCCTCAGGGGTAGAGGGAAATTTTTTGTATCGGTCTTTAGTGTTTTTTTCAACAAATCTCTCCCCTTTTCTAGCTTTTACATAAAAAAAAAAAAGAGAACCCGGGCAAATTCCCTCTCTTAGATGTTGTATAGGATAGCTCGGTACAAAGGTTCAAGGACCGGAATGCTTTTTAATTCCCCTTTTGGTTGAGAATACAAGTGTTGAGCAGTTCAGGCAATATGTATATATTACTGACATCTCTCTTTCTACTAAGGTGAAAAAAATAAACGGGTAGGCACAGAGACGGTAATGAGGCTGGTGGACGTGGCTTTCGGTGGAGCGAGCATACCAAATCAAGGGTTGTTCAGTGCCACCGGAAAGTTCTGGTGGCACCGGGTTGCCTGTTTTTGGCTCCACTAGTGGCAGTTTAAGGTTTTTCAAAAAACCCGACGTTATTCCCGATTCTAGGGTTACCCGACACCGGGTTCCCCGAACATCGTGTTTATATATATATATATATATATAACGTTTAACCCCCCTCGGGCTCCCCATCCTCCATTTCGTGTTTTTTTCCCTGGCCCCCTCCCCCATTAATCATTTCGTGTTTTTTCCCACTGGCCCAACCCCTGGGCCACCCACGCGAACACAATTTCCCCAGGCCCGTCTGGCCTAAAAAAAACAAATCGTTTTGTTTTAAACCCTGGACCCCCTCCCCCATTTGTTCCTTCCCCCTCCCCCCCTCCCCCATTAACCATTTCACGTTTTTTCCCACTGGCCCAACCCCCTTGGGTCCCGCGCGAACACCATTTCCCCCTGGCCCCTCTAGCCTAAAAAAACAAAACAAAACAAAACATTGTGTTTTAAACTCGGACCCCCTCCCCCATTTGTTCCCTCATCTTGTTGTGATGTTCTCTAAGTTTATTGATTTTAGATTTTATTTCTTTGAACTTTAAATTGTCAATCTTTAATTTTGTTGATTTTGGAATTTAGATTTCAATAGTTAGATTTTATTGATATGTGATTAATTGATCAAAAGAAAAAAGGAAAAAAAATACACTTGGCCAAATGCGTAAAATGCTAAAAAAAATGGTTCAATATGAATGTAGGATAACCGAAAATCGCCACCGCTAAGACCCAATTTTTACCCTTAACAATGTAGGTGACAATTATTTAAAAATCTATCAAATCAGCACTTGGAGTTGAACAACCCGAACCAAATCTGCTAGCACAGTGGGAGCATTGGACCTGTACCTAAAAATGTAATATGGTAATACGGCCCTTTTAGTGAGCTGCGGAGTCCCTATATTTTTTTTTTTCTGGCCGGAAACCATTATCCAGTTCGCAAACCAAAACCAAAACCTTGAGAAAAGAAGGGAGAGTAGGAATTGGCAACCTTATGCTACTGTGCTATTCTCTTTGTTCTTAAACTTGCAGGCCACACCTGAGGCCTATTCTGCTCTTTCTTGTTCTTTTGGCTTTATCCTTTTCATGGACAGATAAGAGTACTTCTCTCCTAAGCATTCTGCATCACTTTTGTTAAAAAATGATATGTGCAAAAGCCATAATTACAAACGCTGCTGGAAGGATACGGTGTCAAGCAAGAAGATTAGGATAAGCCTCATGATTATTTTTAGATAAATACGTGGCTACTAAAAATTAAGGATAATATCTTAGGTCGTTTGAGTTATTATTATTATCTTTTCATAGTAAATTGTCATTATCCTTTCATAGTAACATGCCTAGTTGATTTCTTAGTCTACTTAATTTTCCTATAAAAGGAGCTTTAGAAATTAATAAAATTATTTATCAACATACGTTGAATTTAGGAGGCCAAATTCCCCTCTAAGCGAATCACCTAGGAGTACTTAGAACCCCTCGAGATGTTCTAGATATTCAAGATAGGTAAGCCATTTCCCATTAATAAGCTTGTCACGAGTTCCATAACCAAGGCACTTGACAACTTATTGTGACACCCTTCCCGCTTAAGCTTTTCTAGAACTACCTAAATTAGCTCAATGAACGGATTTGTTTTTCTATAAATATGAATATCCTCCGTAAATTTCA
The DNA here is from genome assembly GCA_963930655.1 of Myrica gale. Lineage (NCBI taxonomy): Eukaryota > Viridiplantae > Streptophyta > Magnoliopsida > Fagales > Myricaceae > Myrica > Myrica gale. Next base: position 12,564,481 of record OZ005618.1, read on the forward strand.
ATTCTTAGTGCTTAGATGGTGAACATATTCTATATTTTTTTATAGATGAATATTCTATAAATGCCAACATTATCCTTTTTTTACCTTCTTAGTCATATTTGCTTTTTTTTTTATAGATGAAATTACCAATTATGTTGTTTCTAAATACTTTTTGGGTTGATGACTTTTCTAAAAATATTTTGTGTTTAATATTTTATAACTTTAATTTTTTTATCATATTTAGATTCTTTTACTTCTATTGAATGTCTAGACTCAAGAGAAACATGTTAGATGATTAATTATTTAATTAGAACCTAAGTTTGACCTCATTTGGGCTATGCGTGGGCCTCTTTTTGGCAACATAGGGCTGGGCTTAGACTTAGATTTAGGCCTTCATTTGTGAGCTTGAGAAACCCAAAAGCCCAAGCTCACCCGGTTGAAAATCTTAGCCGGTCATTAGCCCCTCTTTTAATAACCTAACTAGGAAGAGGAAATTGTGGGCCAATATGAAAGAGATTAGCTTTTTTGACACATGAAATTTACTGCCATTGCCGCCCCTCTCTCCCAATGAAATTCTTTCCTTCTCTAGATTAACTTTCTCTTAATCATTGAAACCCTACTGCATAGATTTTAACTCTTGTATGTTTAAATCTGTACAAATGTATTTAAAGTATTTGGAAAAAGATGAGGGTTTAAGGATCTTGGAGATGAAAGTTGATGTAGTGAGAAAAGAAACAAAAACAAAGGTTTTAAGTTTTTTGAGCGTGGTCATGGGTACTCTTTTTGCCGAAACATGTAGGGGTTACAAAGAGATCCGGATGATGTGTAGTTGTGTAAAACAGAAATGAAATAAGCCACAATGAGCCACGGGTTGTAGTAGTTAGAGGCCTTTTGAGTTGGATAGGTTTGCATGCTAAATAGTATGATAGATTAGAAAGATTTTTTGGAGAAAATGGTTTCCTTTTTGCTAAACTGAATACAGCCTTAGAAATTCAGGTCTATCTTTTCATGCATGTGAACAAAAATATATAAAAGTTCCTTTTGGGTATAACCTTTGCGATCCAGGTACATGCATGTTTTTTTTTTCTACTTTTTAGTGATGAATCCGAATGGTGAAGGTCATCCCATGAATTTATTTGTGAAAAATTTACGGCAAAATTTGTTGAAATAGATAGAAATGATATATATCTGGACATCCCACGAAAATTTCAAAGGAAAAGAGTGAGAAAAATATAAGAAAAAGAGACATGGAACCCATCAGGGAAAAATTGGTAAGAAAAGAAAAATTTGGGCTTAAAGATTAAATTTTTGGAATCTGACCCTATGGTTTGATTAGTTTATGGGTAAGCAACTTAAGGTGTGTTTTAGAGCACAAAATCCGCTCTGGAAGAGTGCCAAAATTAAAAGGCCCATTAAGGCCAAATTGGGCTCAATAGCCCATAAAACTCGAAAAGAACACCAATAAAGAAAATAAACTTTTGGAGTACAAAACCGGCTATGGAAGAGTGCCAAAATTGAAGGCCCATTAAGACCCAATTGGGCTCAATAGCCGAAAGAACTCGACAAGAACTCCAATAAATAAAAGAAACTGGTGGACTTCAATAATTTAATAAGAAATACCTCTTAAGACCGGAAATCATTAATGAATAAATCTTAATAAATATATACACACTCGTGCGTGCACACACGCACATATATATTAATAACCAATATAAAGGTAAAAATTGGATAAAAATAGAAAGACCCATCGAAATGTAAAATTTTAGGGCCCAATGGGGTTCTAAAGCGTGGGAGGTGGTTTAGACCCTAAATTTATCTAGAGGGAGGTGAATAGTAAGTTAAAAATGACAGTTCAAACTAATACACCCTAATGCGGAAAACCAAATACAAAATTGAGCATAATGGATTAATAGACCTTGCACAGATCTGCAAGATATCAATCAATTCTAAACAAAGACAAAAATCACTCAGTTTAATTAAATAAAATAATTATAAGAACTCATAGACTTTACTACAAACACTTGGTGAGCAAAATAATCTTGTTCCAATTTTTGAATCAAGATTCACATGCAACCAACCAAGATTCGAAATTATCTAAAGCTAATCAATGAATAAGCAAATAAGTGTAACAAAGTAGTCATATCATGAAAATCCAATAAAGTCGGAACATTATTCAACAACTACATATTGGTTCATATTTTCATATCAAACTACAAACAAAAATATGTAATGTTCAAAATCAAAGAACATGTTGAATCATTCAACACAACACTAGCAAAATCCTTCTAAATGATCTATTGCATTAACTAGTCCCCCCTCAACTTTTCTCCCCTTTTTTGTCACAATTGATCAATAGGTTCACTCGTCAATTTCTACATCAGATTCAACCAATAATCTTCTTCAGCTCAATTAACAAACTCTCCCCCTCAATGGTTAACTCCTATCCTGAATTCAACAGTTTTCTCCCCATTTGCAATAACATGCAACAATTCTCCCCTTTTTTGTCACGAATAGATAAAGAGGTTAGTGAATATTTAAAACACTCATCTTAGATAGGAGAAAACTAAAATTGAGTAGCTGGAAGAGATTTCATAAATATGTTATGAGATGAAACATGAAGAGGCCGAAGAACTCAAGTTTGAAGATTCTATATATCGAGTAACATGACAATCGATCTCGATATTCTTTGTTTATGGATGATCTAGTAGATGGAAGTAAATCAAGTCTACGATGATAATCTTTAAGATAAGGAGGTTGTCGTGATCTAGTAGACTTTATGGTGGGAAATGTGGGAGGACGAGTTGAAGAAGAGTGTTGTTAAGATGAAAAAGATGCTAAAGAAAAAAGGAGCAGAATGAGATCCATAAAGATGATTAGGCAACAAAATTGAGTTTGGTGAAAGGTGTATAGATGAAGTTTGGTAGGGAAAAATATTCTCATAAAATGAAACATCGCTGAATATAAAAATGGTGTTGGAATCAAGAATAAGAAGTTTGTAGACTTTGATACCATCCGAGTATCCAAAAAGACACGTTTTCGTGCCCGAGCATTAAACTTATGACGGTTATGTTTTAAGGTAGAAGCAAACAAAGACATCCAAGATTTTTTAGATGAGTCTAAGAATGAGAGCATGAGAACAACAACTCATACGATGATTTATTTGCTAATTGAGGTCATGGAATTCTATCGATTATTTAGGCAACGATAAGAGTGGAATCTCTCAAAAAATGAAGAGGTAGATTAACTTGAATCTGAAGGATTCTAGCAACCTCTAGGGGTATGTCTATGTTTGCATTCCAAAACACTATTTTTTTATGGTCTGTCAAGACAAGGTTGTTGATGGAGGGTTCCATATAAGAGGTAGAAATCTATCATAGTTAATTCAAACCCATTATAGGTTTGAATTTGTTTAATCTTAGTGTTGAATTATGTTTTTACTAGACTAAAGAAAAATTGCAAAATAGACCTAGTTTAAGACATTAGTTCAAACATAGACTTTGATTGAGTAGCACTAACAAGAAATGACAATATCCAGTCTTTAGCTAATGGATAGATATCACAATAATGATTAATAGATCTGATTTTTTTATTTTAGGTATGATATTATTCAAAAAGTGCATTCTAGAAGATGAAACATGTCCTACTTCAAGGGCCCATCATCACATGTAATTGGGCAGCCCACTTGATTAAATTCAAGGCCCATTATGCCTAATTTTCGGCCAAGCATGGGCTGTCCATTATCAGCCCATTCTTTTAGGTTTTAAATCCAACCATTTAAACCTTAATAGCCCAATATTATAATCCATAAGAAAATCCTTCAAATAAAAATCAAGAATATTGAGGAAAAATATACAATTAATCTAGCAACATGAAATTGGTTACTTTAAAATTTAAATTACATCCATGGCATTTAAACCATAACATCACATATTAGAAATTCAAAATAATTACATATACGTTTTCTTAACATTAAATTATGCCTTGGCCAAGCAAGGTTTCTTTTAATACAAAATAGGCCATGAAATCCTTCATCTAGTAATGAAGTAGACACGGGTTTCTTTGGGGTCTTACATATGAAACCCAGCCAGCATGACGAGAATTTAGCTTCTTTTGTCCCTTCAAAAATCTCAAAGCTTCATGGTCTGAAAAGAGAACAAACTCCACAACAATGAGATAATGTTCCCAATGTCGTAAAGTTTGTACAATGACATATAACTCCTTATCATAGGTTGATTATCAGCTTTGCATCATTGAGTTTCTCACTGAAATAAGCAACAAATTTTCCTCCTTGCAAAAGAACAGCTCCTATGACGACATTTGACGCATCACACTCCACTTGGAATGGCTTAGAAAAATCTGGCAATGCTAGGATTGGTGCTTCAACAAGTTTTGACTTCAACTTTTGAAAACTACTTTCAGCCTCATTGGTCCACTGAAATTCCTTCTTCTTTATAACATCATTGGAGCAACAATGGTGTTGAAATGTTGAATAAATCTTCTGTAGAATGAGGTCAAACCATGAAAGCTTCTCACATCGGTTAGGCTTCTAGGTGTAAGCCAATCAAGGATAGCCTTTACTTTCTCATCATCCATCTTCATGCCATCTGCACTCACAACATAGCCTAGAAATATGACTTGATCAGTCATGAAAGAGCACTTCTTAAGGTTCACATAGAGCTGATTTTCATGGAGTAATTTGAAAACATTGGAGAGATGTTCCAAGTGTTGCACTTTATCCTTGCTGTAAATTAAGATATCATCAAAATACACCACAACATACTTTCCCATGAAGATCTTCAATACTTGAGTCATAAGTCTCATGAAAGTGCTTGGGGCATTGAACAATCCAAATGGCATAACCAGCCACTCATACAAACCATCCTTGGTTTTAAAAGCTGTTTTCCACTCATCACCTTCTCTAATTCTGATTTGGTGATAACCACTCCGCAAATCAATCTTAGAAAATACTTTAGCATCAACAAGTTCATCAAGCATATCATCAATTCTAGGAATAGGAAACCTATACTTGATTGTAATCTTGTTAATAGCTCTACTATTAACACACATTCTCCATGTTCCATCTTTCTTAGGAGTTAAAATAGCAGGAACCGCACAAGGACTAAGGAATTCTCTAATCAACCCCTTTTATCAACAAGTCAACTACTTGTCTTTGTAATTCAGCATGTTCACTAGGAGGCATTCTATAATGAGGCAAATGAAGAAGAATAACACCTGGAGTGAAATCAATTTGGTGCTAAATATTTCGAAGTGGTGGTAAACCACTAGGAAGCTTATCAGGAGCAAGGCCTTTTAATCTGTCCAGCAAGTCTTGAACTTCATTTGGAACCTCCTTTGAAACTTCTTCACTTCTATCCGTAGCAACAAGAGTATAAATAATGTCATCTTCCTTGTAGGATTCTTCGAACTCTTTGTAAAATAATAAACTAATCTGATTTGAAGAAGATACGCTTGATGGAACATCCTTCATAGGGGACATCACATATTTCACACCATTGCGGATAACGGTGCAAGTATTTCTTCTCTCATCATGTTAAGCACTCCGATCAAATTGCCAAGGTCTGCAAAGAAGCAAATGACAAGCATCCATGGGCAGCACGTCACAATAAATCTCATCTTCGTACTTGCCAATGGAAAACTTTGCTTTACTCCTTTGTGTCACCATGATTTCTCCACTTTTTTTGAACTAGGAAACTTTGTAAGGCTTTGGATGACGCTCACATGAAAGTTTCAGCTTTTCTACCATCACCTTTGACACCATATTTTCACAACTTCCCGAGTCAATCATCAAGATGTACTTCTTTCCATGGGAAGACAATAGGTTCTGAAAATATTATGTCTTAACCATCTATTACTTCTTGAACAGTCATAACTCTTTGAATTACAAGGCTTTCTGCATCACAATCACAGTCACAATATTCTGCGCTATCATCCTCAGCTTCTTCATCATAGATTGGTTCTCGATCCACATCTCCTTCATGTTCCAACAAATGCAATTCAGCTTTCTTGTTTGGACATTCATAGGATCTATGCCCAACTTCATTACATCTGAAACATCTATTGGAAAATGAATCAAATTTTCCACGATCCTTACTCACCCCACCATGTTGTTGAGCTGGCTTTTGAGAGATAGGAGCCAACTTTCTTGCTTTCTCCTTCACCACCTTCGAACTTTCAGCTTTTCGGTATGAACTCCATTTCATTTTCTGCTCCGCCTTTAGCGCCTTCTGGTATGCTTCCTTCAGAGAATGAAATGAATGCATCATAAGCTCACCCTTGAGATTATACTTCAGCTCACTCACATATCTTGCCACCAATTGATCATCGGATTCTTGCAAATTCACACGACTCATAAGCTTGTAAAATTGCTCTGTATAATCACCAACAGATTGCTCAATTCGTTGATGTAATTGATGTAACTTTTGGTAGAGAGTTTGAGAATAATTTAAAGGTAGAAACTTCTCGTCAAGCTTTACCTTCATCTCAGCCCAGATATTGACTTTTGGAATTCCTCTGCGATCTCTACTTCGTTGATATTGCTGCTACCATATTAAAGCATGACCCTTCAACTTTGTAGCAACGAACTGCACCTTTCTTTCATCCGAGAGATCTTTCCATTCAAATAAAAACTTCTAAAAATGTCATCCAATCACAATACTTATCTGCATCAAGCTTCCCATCAAAGTCTTGCACATGAACTTGGATGCTTCGATCATTGTTTTCTAAAGCACGAGCTAAACATTCCATGGACCATTGAGCAGCAACTCTTGGTTCAACGAAAGAACTAGAAGAAGATGAATGGTCATCTCGGTTATTGTCATCATCGAAGAAGACATTGCGTGTACTTTCCCGACTCCTATGGCTCCGAGTTGGTGAAGTTTGAAGACGCTGAAAAAGTTCATTCACCATGTTTGTAAGTGTTTGATTTGATTCCCGTAATGTAGCAAGTTCAGCTTGTACATCATCACGCTCTATATTTCTTTGACATCGTGGAGGCATTGTGAAAGGCCAGGAGATACAAAGAAGATATAAATCTCGAAATTCTGAAGAACAGAAAAGAAACCCAATCACCATAGTAGGAAAACTTGCTCTGATACCAATTTGATGCAGATCGAGGTCCGCAAGGCTTGCCAAAATCCAAAAAGGATCAAGCCAAGGGAAGAGGATAGTCTTGGGATGCCACTCAACCAGGGGTAGCGGAAGCCACTCGACGCGACCAAGACACACGCTTGAGTGATGGCTTTTACTATTTCAATCATCGTCTCTAGGAGATTTAAATTTCAACATCAAGGGTGCTCCCGCATGAGTTCCCTCACGGTAATGGATGCCTCAGATCTCCAGAAGCTAATATTAACCATTGGCTTATTTCCAGGAAATTGCAGAATCCATCTATCCCTCCATACATCAATTGTTTTGCCGGATACTATTTGCTTTCACAATTCCTTAGTCAACAAAGACCCTGGTTTCTAAGAAACTTTTCTAAAACCAAGAATTTGTGGGGTGCTCTCCAAGTTCTAGAAAAATTTCCCTCCCTTCCATCTATATATTTTGCCCACAAATGAGGCACCCAATAATTATACAGTTCTGAAATAAACACTCACGCACGCTTCGCTAATAAAGCTATATTCATATGTTTCATAAGTCTAAGTCTCAATCCACCCTATCCTTTTGGTTTTGCAATCTTATTTCATGCCTATAATGATTAGTTTTTCTTTTTCTTCTCATCAAACGCCCAGAAGAAACTTCTTAATAGCATCCCGATAGCATGATGATCAGATTTAGAAAATAGAAAAACTAAAATTTTGTAACTTGGTAGAGTTTGTTGCCACTGATTTGAGCAAAGTAAGCTACCCAACTTGAGATAGTACTTTTGTTCTCAAGCCTTGAAAACTCAGAACAATTTCGATCTTTGATCTCCTTAAACCAATTTCAGTTACTCAAATCATAATTAACGGGTAATTCAAGGTAGCATGCATTCTCTAGTTTGTGTTGCTTCCCCCACATTAGCTATTGCTAATAAAATTGTGTCGTCTGCAAATTGTAAGTGTGATATTGAAGGGCATGTATGCAACAATTTCACTCTGTGAATTCTTCCACTGTGTTCGTCCTGTAAAATCAACCTTGACAAGACTTCAGAGCACATGATGAAAAAAAATGGTAAAATGGGGTCTCCTTGGCGTATCCCTCTTCCCGCATGAAAAAATCCATAAGGACTCACTCCCATTAAGCAAAATAGAAAAACAAAGAGGTTGCAATACAATCGTTCTATTAAAAATATGCTCTTCTCTCCAAATCCCAACTGTTGCATGACTTTCAAAATAAATTTCCATTCCAATCAATAGTATGCCTTTGCCATATCAAGTTTCATAGCCATTAGACCACATTTTCCCACCTTTTGTTTCATAGAGTGAAATAACTCATGAGCAAGAATTATATTTCCATGTATGAGTCTCCCTAGGAGAAAAGCTCCTTGAGAAGGTCCAATAAAAAGTTGTAGACTACGTTTCATTGACTAATTGGACGGAATTGATATTCCTGACATGCTCCTTTCAATATAGGAATCAAGACTGTATTAGTATGGTTGAACTGTTTCAACATATGTGCAAAAAAACTTTGTACACTATTTGATAATGTCATCCTTAACTAGCGACCAGTAATGCCAGTAAAATAAACTTGTCATTCCATTTGGTCCAGTTCTTCAATACTATTTATCACCTAAAAATACATTCTTCGCTAGGGATGGCTGTGAAATCTTCTTCTACTGAAACATACGACTCCACCAAGGACTCTAGTTCATTAGTAACAATAAAATTGGAGGATGTAAACAAATCATCGTACTACTTTGTTAGAAAATCTCCAGTGAAATTTCTGTCATATAACCATTCTCTCTCTTCATTTCTTAAAGTCTCTACCGCATTTGCCCTTCTATGCACCAATGGAGAAAGGTGAAAAAAATCTAGTGTTCAAGTCTGTTGTAACTAGCCATTCCTCTCTTGTCGTTCGCTTGCATAATAATCGCTCTCGTACGTATAAGCATCTCATTATACCTCCCCTGTGAAGTCGGAATCAATAATTGAGATCCTACAGATTAAACTGGTTGTTGATGTAAAACCTGAATTTGCTCTTTAATCCCTGCAATTCCTTGAATAATCCCAAAGCTTGTGATATTCCATTTTCTTAGAGCTTCTTTCATTGCTTTCACTTTTCTACATAGTCGAAAGGCCGAGAACCTAGAACAGAAGTCCTCCACACTGTTGCCACTACATGATAGCTTGCTGATTCTCCTGTCCAAAAATTCTGACAATGAAATGGCTTAGGATGACTAAAGCTTTCAGCATTTGTACTCAAACTAATAGGGAGATGATCTGATGTAGTTGTTGGGAGATCTAATACAACTGCTCTCGGAAATGTTGCTGACCATTTCAGATTGGCTATAGCTCGGTCAATTCGTTCTTCATTAATGAAGGCTTTACCCTATCTACCATTATTCCATCTTATAGACAAACTGCCCCTTGTACCTTCCGCATTCCAATGAAAAAAATTTGTAAACCTAAATCTCTGTAAGATACACTTTCCCTTCATAGAATTACCATTGTCTCTCGTAGAAAAATTTCATATGGTCTGTGAGATCGAACCAAATCCCCAAAGATGATTCACTGCAGAGGGGTGAGCCAACCCTCTATAGTTCCAAGAGATCAACTTCGTTGAGATGGTGGGGGCAAGGTAAGGACCGTCACCCTAGCCAAATCATTCATAGAGTTAGAATTTATACTAGTAAAGTGTTCACCTGCACCACCAAAAGCTTCTATTTCCATGTCTTCATTTCATTGTCAGTCCGTCATTGCCAGAGTTTTTCCTTTTCCTACTTCAGAAGAAATTGATAACACCAATATTGAATCATATCCAGCCCAAACCAATTTGGGCTGGATAGACATATTCACACTTGCGTCAAAACCCAACAACAAGGATTGGGCCCATATTGTAATAAGCCCAGAAGAAGGAACCATGACACGCGTCATGAGCAGTTATAAAACAACTTATAACGTGTGGTAGCTCCACGATCCCAACATTCCCGTAGTAAAAGCAAGTAACTATTAAGGAAACGGGAAATATGAGGACTCGGATGAAACGCTATAAAAGGAGAAGATGATAATTGAAAAAGGTATGTGATTCTAGAGCAATTGAATAGTGAAATTCGTATAAGACAAAAGACTGACTTAAGCATCTGAGGTGACTGACAAAAGACATATTCACATTTTTTTTAATTTTTACAGAAGGAGTTACGTGAACATCGAGACGCATTTATTTCGACATGTTGACCAAAAATCAACTAATTTATCAGTTGGCGTCGTCTGTGGGAAAGTTTTAGTTCTTGTGATAAAAGGATTATGGTGACCACCAAGAGTAAAGGCAGGGGGTAGACTGGAGGAAATCTGGAGCCTCCTCCGCAATTGATCGAAGGGTTAGTTGAATCCATCCATGATGAGTCCCACACCGACCAAGAGACAAATCATCAAGATAGGCAACTAGGAGAAACATCGGTGCAAGGCCTAACAAAGAAACTCGTGTACTACAAGTATCAATGCCAGAAAGAAACCAGAAACCATGGAGAGGCTCGGATACCAAATCATACCAGATATTCCCACTCTCCACCAAGATGGGGTGAAGATGCTGAAGGAATCAACGCTAGGCTGGGGAGGAAGTTCTAGTTGAGTTGGAAAGGATGAGACAGAACGTGGACAAACCGCCACAATCCACTCTAGAAAGCATGATGCAAGGTCGAATTTCCGTTCACATCGAAAATATTTGAAGTTCGGATACCATCCAAGTTCTGCATGCTTGTCATAAAAAAATACACAGAAGCCACTGATCCACTCGATCACTTAGAAGGCTATCAATCGCAGATAGGCCTACAGAACGAACGCCCAAGATGCTATCAAATGCAAGGCATTCCCTATGACGCTGGCAGGATCAACTCGTATCTGGTTTAGTAGGCTGAGGCCGAACTCCATTCGGAGCTCTAAATAGCTCAACAAAGCATTCGTCAACCACTTCATAGCGAACAAAAAGAAGAAAAAGCCAGCAATCCATCTCCTCTCTACTCGGAAAAAGGAGGACGAAAGTCTGTGAGATTATGTGGCACACTTCAACCAAGAAAAACTCAACGTAGAAGATCCAGAAGATAAGGTGGTCCTTACCGCCATAATAGTTGGATTAATTGACGGAAGGTTTTCATTTTCCTTGGGAAAGAAACCCCCGAAGACCTACGGAGAATTCATGGAAAAAGCGCAAAAATACATGAATGCGGAAGACATGGTAACAGTCCGTCGGCAACAAGTCGTCGATCAAGGAGGAGCAGCAGCGAAAAGTGGAAAAGAAGTGGCTCCAACTAGACCTTATATATCAGAGAGAAATTGAAGAGTGGAACCACGAAATGATGGAGAGGATTTTGTGATCATATAGGAATAAGATTTTTTATCATTGAAAGATTCATATCCAATGCCACTTTTGTTGAAGCAATACCTTTAAGAACCAAGAAAAATGTCAAGGTTTCTTTTCCTTTGAGCAAATCTTGCAAGATCATTTGTATGAGAATCAACTTTCATTTTCAAAGTGTTGTTTTCAGGAATTAAAACACTTGACTCATTTTATGAAATTTTCTCATTTTCTTTTCTAATCACTGCAAGATCTCTCTAAGAGATACAACTTGATTCTTCAAAGTACCGTTCTATTTCGTAATACATTCAAAGTTCTTTTTAAAAAATAATACTTTGAGAAAATTCTTTTTAGTTCAAGATGTTGTTCATCAAAAGCATCTTGTGATTCATCAAAAGAAAGACATTACATAAGAGAAGATTGTACCTCATCCTTATTTTCCTTAGTCATCAAGCAAAGGTTTGCAACTTCCTCTTCATCACTTTCACTTTTGCTTTCATCAGATTCTTCTCATGACGTCATAAAGGCTTTCTTCTTGTCTTTGAAGTTTCTTGACTTCTTGTATGGTTCCATGTTAGGACATTCAGACTTGATATATCCCGGCTTGTTGTATCCAAGGTCTCATTCTTTTTGATGTTATCTCCCTTGAAGTTGGATTTCCATGAATATCTCTTGTCACCTTGTTTCTCACGAAAGAACTTCTTGAACTTCTTTGTGAACATGATCATTTCCTCATCATTCTCTGATGATTCATCATTGTTGGAGTATGAAGCTTTCAAGTGCCTCTTTTACCTTTTACTTCATCTTCATAGCCTTTCACTTGGTTCATCTTATGTGTCATGAGAGATCCCACGAACTCATCCAGAGATAGCTTACTCAAATATTTGGCTTCTTGGATAGCAGTGACTTTCAGTTCACAAGCTTTAGGAAGATACCTGAGAATATTTCTCACGATTTCAACATTAGAATATTCCTTGTCAAAAGATTTAAGCCCATTTCTCATCAGATTTCATTTTAAATAGCTCATAACTATGAACTAGCATGTTGATCTTGTTTTTCCTTCACTTGATTCGTACCTTCATGTGAAACAAGTAATTTTTTCCATATTTGTTTAGCAATATCACAACGAGAAACACGATTGAAATTATTCAAATCAAGAGCAAAATATAAAACATTCATGTCTTTGGAATTTAAAGACATGATTTCAAGATCAACATCATCTCAATCTTTTTCCTCTTTCAACTTACCTTCTTTGTCTCTAGGAAAAATTTACGGCCATTAGAAATAACTCTCCAAAGTTCATAATTCATAGTTTGGATATAAATCACAATCCTTGGTTTCCGTAGTTGTAGCAAGTTTCATTAAACAAGGGAGGTCGGTTTGTTATTACTAAGGATATTAAACCTGGCTCTAATACCAATTGTGAATCTAAATAACAACCTAAGAGGAGGAGTGAATTGAGTCTAAATAAAATATGAAACTTTTTTTTTAAAAAAAAAAACTCAGATCTGAAAAACAATAAATAATAGCAATAAAGTAAGAGAGTTAAAGAGGAGAGATAACACCGAGATTTTTAGGCGGATCAACCAAGACTTGCCTATATCCATCCCTAAGGCTATTGCCTTCCTTACGCTTTCTCCATTATAATCCAATAGTTGTCACAACATAGCTTTCGGGTGCTAAGTAACTGTTATAAGCATTTTCTAGAGATCGGGCTTCAACTCGTACACCAAATCTCACAATCAATAAGATTTCTTCTATCCTCAAGGGTAGGCTCGAATGTATCCCACACTTTAATGTTTTCCAAGTTTGTATGGAAGAAATGATAAACAATAGCTCTAAAAGCTCGATGAGCAAATACAAGGTACAGTGATGAGCTAGAAGACAAGATCAGAGATTGAATGTTACAATAATGACAACGGCAGTAGTAACTTTTTTGGAATGTGTGTAAGTTTCTTCTTTTGCTCTTTTCTCACTCCTTTGGAGGGTAGGTTCAGATTGAAGATGCAAGAGGTGCATTTTCTCTCTCCATAAGGTTGTCTTTATAGGTATTCAAACTTGGGTGGTCCCAAGGGCCTTTTTGGAATGGTGGAAAGGTGCCCTAAGTGCCACAACGTCTTGAAATCCACGACGATGTCATCTTTTAAAAAACGGGGATCCCGTAACATGTGTCCAAACATATGCACCTATGTGACGACACCTTTTTCAAACCTGGAACTGGCTCTCGGGTGTCTTTGTCATGCGTCGACACTTTCTTCACCATATGTCGACATCATCTTCTCATGTGTCGACACCATCAAAATGGCGTGCTGGCAGTAGTGCAATGTGTCGACACTAAGTATCCCATGTGCCGACACCATCTTAACTGAAGGAGATTTTTACTGCTTTAATGATGTTCAATCCTTTCCACTTCAACACGAAACCACCTACAATAAAAAATATAATCTTTTTAAGTGCAAGTCATGGTGTTTAATACAAATATAGGGCTCAAAGTCATTGAGATAGAATAAATACAATTTAATAGTCTTGATTGATTTGTGGATTGACAACCACGTATATAAAAATGATCCAAAGCTATTTTATCATTTGCTATCATTAAAATTGAACTAGATTGCTCAAGGAGCAACCTTGGGCTAACAGTAATCATAGCAGTGCTTATACTGCTCTGCATGTCTCCCATTAATTAGCTCTAAAGGCTAATTTCAATGCCCGATATGCCTTGAATTTGGAGATACCCACCATCCGATCTCTCGTAATCTCTTCAATTAGTGTGGTGGCTGTCAAACTAGGAGTGTCTCTAATCTTCTCCAAATTTTGCATGGTTATTCATTTTGCAGCCACAGTGGCATTGATGTAATATATACTGCGCCGGTGTTTCAATGTCATAGTCTTGATCTGGAACCCAGCCCCTTCATTCTGAATCAAGCAATAAATTTTTTAATTGCAATTTGGTGCCTTGCACTTGGTTGTCGTGCTTAACCAGTCAAATTTAACATAACTGTACGCGAAACCATTTTGAATGCAAAATTGTTAAAGGGTCCTCCTGAAAAGGTTTAAGTCTCTAAACCTCATCCCCGTGCATAACTTCAACCTCCTTCCAGATGATAGGTCCGTTTCGTGGAACTCTGGAAACTTCGTTCTACTTTGAAGGCCTTCGTCACTTTCATTAACACCATCACTCATGTTATCTTCAGCATCACTAGACTCCTGGGGTGCCTCATCGATCTCCCTAGCAACTGAGCCGCTCCAAACCATGTCATAACATTATCCCGATCCTTCTTCCCAGTATCCTTATTGCTATTGTCAAGATAGAGCTATGGTTGTTCCTCCCCAGCACTGCCCTCGAATCCATGTGATAAGAAACCATAAATTTAGTCCCTATAATACCCTTTTTTGTCGTTCGTCTCTCTTCTTGAATCTGTTAGTTCAACAGATGGAATACAATCTACATCAGTCCTGTTGCCATGTCATATCTTTGGTGAGCTCAATATTTGAAAAACAAGACTCCAAGAAACCAGTGTCACAAGACAAAATAAAAAAGGATACAATCTGGAGACAGGAAACAAGACCGCAAGGCCAGCGGGCAATGAGGTAGAGGAGCCGATTAAGCCGTCGGGGAGTCCAGGAGAAAGACCAGTCAGGGTGTTGGGCAAAGAAATCGCACATGGAGAGAACAGGCTCTCTAATAATAACCCCAGGGGGCTGGTCCACCGCCCAGTCCTTCCAAAGCGACTGACATTAATCAGTCATAAAGTCCATAGCGTCCCACACACTATCAGAAGCAATTCTCAGAGTTGCCAGCACAACAAGAGCTTCCCTAAGGAGGGGGTTGAAGGATGGAATCTGCTCCATGTAGATACTCAAAGGGAGCTTCCATGGTCTCCAAAAGAGACTACTATGCAAGAGAATTGCTGGCCAAAAGCCATGTCAAAGCTGCATTTCAAATGACCAGAAACATGAGGAGCCCAACGATGACCATGATCAAGATCGGCTTTCGACCACACAAGCTATGCTCTAGAAATCTCCTCTCAATCATTGGCAACAGGTCAGTCGGAGACCAAACCTCACCTCGGTGCTCTCTCGATCTCACTCTTTATTCGTCGTCGTCGTCTCTGCTGCCTATGAAAGGAAAGTTGGTGTCTCGGTGTGGTTCGGTGTAGTTTGTATAGAGTGATGATGGGGTGAAGATTTGTTGTCTGGGTCGCAAGAAGAGAACAGTGCGTTCGGATTCGCGAGTCAATGTTTCCGTGGAATGGGAACGGAAGAGATAGAGGTTAACAGGTTTCAGAAGACTTGAATAGGTTGGAAGATCAAATGTGGCGTCGTTTTTAAGGTCCTCATCCAGCTCTGAGCTCTCATGTGACTTCTGTCCCCATATGAGAAATGTAAAAAAACAAACACAAAAGGAAAAGAACAACTATCCATATCATATCACATATCTTAAAACAGTCGTGCAATGGTCACAATTGACGGTTCTATCAAGAAAAGGGTTTGCTTGCCCACAACTATATACACAAAAGTTTTCCTTCCCCTCTCTTTCCTCTAATAATTAGCAGATTGATTTTCACGCACATACACTTCACGTCCTCTTTACTGCATGCATCTAATCACCAGCTTTTTTATATATCAATTTTTTGAAGATCAAAGGTTATATATAAATTAAACCGATCTGTATGGCCCCAAATAGGTTAGCACTGAGGTGTTGAAAAACAAAAATGTGTTGTTGCTTAATTCAGACCTGGAATCCTCTTGTGAGCTCTCGATCCTTGCAAAAATGTACGCAGAGAGGCCAGAGAGTCACATATTCCAGGTTGTGTGGCTCCCGATAGTGGATTTGTCGACCCCGTGAAATGAAGCGACGCAAAATGTGTTCAAGGACTTACGATTGTCTATGCCCTGGTACTTCGTCTCTGACCCTTCCCAGCTTAACGCGACAGTCATCAAGTATGTCAAGGAGGTGTGCTTACGGTGTCATTGTTTGCGGGATGTCATTGTTGCAGGTGGTAAGCTCCCTTATTTTTATTTTTATTGTTGTGTGAGACGCCATTGTTGCAGGTCTGAAGCTCTCACTATTGTTCTTCACGCAACACACCTTTTTACAAGGAGAAACTTTTGGGCTAATGTGGAATCTGTTCCGTCAAATAAGCTAACGGAGCCAACATGAGGGTTTAACGACAAACAAATGTGAGATAATAAGGACTAAATTTATGCTTTTAATATCACAGGGACTAAATCGATTTTCGCGTATAGCATAAGGACCAATTTTGCATGTATCCTTTATTTTTATTGTTGGGAATACCATTCAAATTTTATATTTATTGGTTTTTTTTAGCTTCCAATGAAATCTCCAGAATCCTTTTCTGGCCTATTAGGCATTGTTTCCTTATTTTAGAGTCCTGCTCTTTTTATTTAATGGGTCCATTTAGGGCCAAAATGGACCTTTGCTTTTGTATATGTTTCATATCCATTTTTGTACAGAAATGACACGAATGACACATGCAATAATACATGTTGCCCAGGTGTGTCACAAAGAGACCAAATCTATGCATACATGTATGAATCCATTCACTTTTTGCCACAAAATATTATCTTTAACTTGTAAGGGGCCTCTGAGACAACAATGAACATGCCATGACATTCCATGACACGATCAAATAAAAAAGATGTCGAAACTTAGCTCCAAGTCACCATATTTTTATAAAAACTTCAAATATAAGCACATGCATGCGTGTAATCTTCTTATGAACGGTGACCCTTGGACCACAAATGTAAACATTTTCGCCACTGAACCTACGACACAATATGTATTCACGGCCATCTATCTCAAAAGACACAACAACAAAAGCTAATCTTTCAAAGCCTAACAGAGCCATCATCATGCGGAGGTAAAGAGCAAAAAGTTGTATTTTTCAACCCTCTTTCACAAAACTCTTGTGTTTAAGGCTTCTAACCCTTTTGATGATCTTTCCATGTAAGCTTATATCATAACACAACTATACCATAGCCTTATGTACAGATTAAAAATACTATTTTGAGACATCTCATCAATATTTTCACACATACACAGCTACACACATGCACTAACATCACAACCTACAAAACAACACCTTAGCTTTCATTTACGCTTGTTTTCTTCTCCACTTTCACCTAGAATCAAAAGAGAATGTTATTATTTGAAAGTTTGTTTGCGGAAATTATCATACTTACTTGATCTTGACAAACAATCTTGAGCTTGTTTGCGATTGAATCTTCAATCTTCAATAATCTTTAGGTATTGTCACTACTAGAAAATAGAATTTTAGTGACAAAAATATTTTTTGTCACCAAATTCGTCTTTTCTGTGACGAAATATAATTTTTGCCACTGAAAGGTAATTTTTTGGTGACGAAAAATTTCGTCACACAGCGATTGATTGGTGACTTACCGATTGATCGATGATTTTGTGACGAGAAGCTCCGTCACTAAATGCGATGTCTTTTGGCGACAAATTTAAGTCGTCACGCTTAAAGATTGATCAATGATTATAAAACGATTGATCGATAACGAATCAATAAGTGCACTTTTATATTACCCAGAACCGGCAAATTTTAAGTGATTTCATGAATTGATTTTTAATTTTCTCATTTTTTTTGAAAAAGTAACCCTTATGATTTTTTTTAAATAAAAAGTGTCTTCCACTGATATATATATATATATATGCTTCTTTTCATGACATGTTCATTGCCGCAACCTATTGGCTTTTTGTTCTTTCGGTACTTGAAATGTATGAAAGTAGGGTTGTTCATGGGAACCAGAATTTCCTTGCTATTAGTATCGTCACCGGTATTAGGTCTCCAGCACGTGTCCTATGCTGGTTACGATATCAGTGATCTAAACTATAAGCACTCTTTAGAGTAATAGAATGCATAATTAAAGCGCGAGATTATGGCATGAAAACTATCTTGATATTAATATTACAAAATGGCCTCAAATGAAAACAACATAAGATTTTACGAAAAACAAGCTAGTTAGCCTTACAGGTCGCGAAAGACTTCGGTTTGCAAAGATGGTTTATATTAATAAAAGATGGCGAGTATTTGAAAGCTTTTTCAATTAAGTTGTGTTATCTAGTTAATGAAAAATCATTAATAACAAGATTATGAAAATTAAATGAACTTTAAAGTCGATACGAAAAAATCATAACATAAGATATTAATATCGAAAATAGGATTGGAAAGTTAAATATTATCTAACAATAAGATATAATAAATGTATCATATACAATGATTAAAGCAGAAGAGGCTATATAAAAAAAATGTGAGCATTCCAAAATCTCATCATAGCCTATCTATCCGAGATGGTTTCAAAATATTTAGTGGTTTTTCAGAAAATATAAACAGTAGCATAAGTAAAAACCAGAAAGTAAAGGGTCATTATCTATGCTCGTCAGATTTACAACACTGTTATCTGGCACTGTCTCCTCAAAGTTCACCGGCTTTGCAGGCTCATTTGGCATCGTGGGAACTACTTCTGCCTGTGGGGGTGGATCTTTCGGAGACCAATGGTGGTAACGTTAAACTACCATTTCATAGGTGTCCAATACTCATACTTTGCTAAAATACAAATACATGTATATGGACAGGACAAGCAACAAGGATGAGTCTTGATGACTCAGTAAGGTTGGGAAAGGGCATGGCACGACAAATACGAAACAAATACAAAATATTAAGATCTAAATTCATAACATCAAATAACAGAAAATCAATGCCAGGTTATAAAATGCACATGATGTTGAAAACACGACCGACAGTTCCTAAAGTAACGTCCTCTATGAGATATTTTCGCACTCATGTTTTGTATGACCCTTGGAGTCGAGGTTATGAGTCCCGCTTCTCCTTCGGTTGGGATTGTTTCGTGCTAACTGATACACTGGTACAATTCAAGCCAAAACACCTGTGCTTCTTGCCTGTGAGAGACCACCCACCTGACCCCGTTAGTGTGGTGATTGAACGTCCCAAGTCATCGATATTGACACGCCTTAATATCTCGTTTTCAAATAACCAGGACTGTCTCAATACGCCACAGTACTTTCTCACAATATACAAATTATGAACTACCATTGAACATTTCATCAATTCATTGGGCCTCCAAGGCATACTAACTTTCTCTCTTGGATAGGGCCTCTCAGCCCGATCCTTCAGCATTCTTATGGATCTCTTCTTATTTAGATTGGGCCTCACAGCCCAATCCCTTCCCTTCTTTCTAGTGGATAGAGCCTTTTGGCCCAATTCTTTATTTTAACACGATTCGGCCTCACGACCCAATCTTTACCTTTTTTGGATTGAGCTTCTCAATCCAACCACTTAGCTAAAATGGATTGGGCATTGGGCTTCGCAGCCCAACAACAATTAGTTTAGTGGATTGGGCTTTGCAACACAATTACTTTATTTTTTTGGTGAATTGGGTCTCGTCGTCCGATCACTTGTATTTATCATATTGGCTTTATAATTAGGCTTAATTATACAAATAGTCCTTGTGTAAACGTTTGTACAAATTTGTCATTATGGTCAATGTATAGTAACAAAATGATGCCTTATTCTCAGTTTCGTCATCTTCACATGGGCCTTTTTGTCAAAACGTTATACCACATGAATTGTTTATATAATTAAGTCTTATAATTGATAATTGGGCCGTGGGTCTCCAAAGATACCCCATTTTACCCTTAGGTTAATATTTCTAGAATTAAGTGCTTCTCTTTTAATTTCTCATTATATAATATTTTTATTGTTGGGAATAACATTCAAGTCTTATATTTATTTGTTTTTGAGCATCCAATTAAATCTCCTGAATCCATTGTTGGCCTATTAGGCATTGTTTCCTCGTTTTAGAGTCCTTTAGGCTCTCTTTTTTTTTAATGGGTCCATTTAGGGCCAAAATGGGCCTTTGCTTTTATATATGTTTCATATCCATTCTTGCGCCTCATTACAAATGTTAGGCCTCCTTAGTACAGATAGAACTCAGGTCTTGAAAACCAGATCAAAAATAGGGCCTTTAGGCCCATTTTTATAGATTCGCCCCTTACTGGTCAAAATCCCTTCTTCTGACCTTTCCTTCATCCTTTTCTCTTGAAATTTTACTATACGTCCAGAACACATCTTAACATGCTCAGTGAGTTTTGTACATAAATGACACGAATGACACGTGCAATAATACATGTTATCCAGGTATGTCACAAAGAGACCAAATCTATGCTAACATGTATGTAATCCGATCACTTTTTGCCACACAAAATATTATCTTTAACTTGTAGGGAACCTCTGAGACAACAATGAACATGCTAAGACATTCCAAGACACGATCAAATCATAAAGATGTCAAAACATAGCTCCAAGTCACCATATTTTTATGAAAACTTCAAAGATAAGCACATGCGTGTAATCTTGATCTTATGAACTGTGACCCTTTGACCACAAATCTAAACATTTTAGCCACTGAAACTACGACACAATATGTCTACACGGTCAGTGGCGGATCTAGGATCTATTTTCATGGTGGTCGAACTTTACATGCAAAATAAGAAGAATTTTTTTCCCTTAGTAATGCAAACAATTTTCTTAAAGTTACAATGTCGAAAATTAAATACTAAAAGCATTAAAAATAATAGAATACACGTACCGTACTATGTAGTACGACTGAGAGATGGCAATTGCATCCTACGTTTTTGCATCTTCTAGAAATGTTGCAAAATAGCTTCGTTCTCAATATTTTTAAAAACTTCTTGCTTGATGTATACTACCGTGCAATCATTCATTCAGTCATCTCCCATCCTGTTACGCAAATCACTCTTGATGATATTCGTTGCAGAAAATACTCTTTCAAAGGTCGCAGTCGCAACTGGTAAGACCAATGTCAACTCAATAAGTCGATAAACTAATGGAAATAGAGTATTCTTTTTTGTCTCAACCATCTTAATGCAAGACCTCCAATATCTTCAAGTCTAGAAAAAGCAGCATTTCTTCTGACATCTCTAATATAGGTATTAAGCTGATTTCTAAGTATCAAATGATCATCTATTGTGAAATCTTATGGATAAAGCTTAGCAAGACGACGTAACTTAGCATGATCAAACGCTGAGAATGAATTTTTTGGATCAAGGCATGCTATGCAAAGAAGTAATTCTGTATTTGCAATACTCACAATAGCCAATTGGAGTTGGTGAGCAAAACAGTAGATATAGATAGCAGAAGGATAGAGAGACATACTAGGAGTCGGAGGTCCAGCAATTGTCAAGTGTAAAATCTCGAGGATCCTGCAAAAATTGAAACCGTCAAAAACAGGCTGCATATGAAAAAGAGCATTTGAGCTAAAAACCAAATAAAAATAGTTCAAAATTTAGACATTTAAAATAAGGCATTTGAGCTAGTTTCTGGGATTTAAACATCAAGGTGATAAAGACGATTAAATTTGCTTCTATTTTTGGAAAAGTGACAATTATGAGAATTTTGAAGAAGCCGAAATAAACATAAATGAATGACACATTGTGTTTGGGTGTTTCATTCATTCATTTTTATGGAGTGAGGCAACTTAAACCAATGCTGGTGTATTCCCTCAACTATGGGAAGCTTATTCATGATGTTATTTAGATGGGAGCTCCCAAGAAGAGAGCCAAAATGACACTCTCTTGTGAATGCTTGGAAGTTATGTATTATTGGTCTCTGCTTTTGGTATGCTATTGCTTTTATACAAATGACAGATTTCTCAACCAGACGTGGATCTATAAAAAGGATTAAGCAATATGAATGGATACACAATATACCCAGTAGCAACCATTAAACACACGCCCCTAATACTTTTTACCGACCAAAGCAGCTTGTATATTGGCACTATGAATTGATAGAAACAACCGTCAAATGCAATTAACAATTCTTTTACTAGAGTATACACAAACGAGTTAGCCTCATTGGATAGAAAGACATCTCGAAAGCACTTTCTAAAAACTTCATCAAACTCTAGTGAGATGTGTAGGAATTTCTACTACCCATTTGTATAGAATTCAGCAGCTAATAAAACAAATGGAAGCAAGAAAAAATGAAATATTTGTATCAATTAAATTCTTAGATTTGTGTTGAGTTCTATAAAATAAAAATTCATAACCCGTGAATTGTTGTATCTATTACTAGGAGTTATACAAACAAAAGAACTAGAAACCCCAAATTTAAATTCGAACTAGAAACCCCAAATTCACAGACCCAACAGTTCAACACTCCAACAGGAAAAAGAAAGCGGGGGTGGGGCGGTGGGCGATCGGCGCAGACCTGCGGTGCAGGGGCGGGCAGTGGGCAGTGGGCACGGTGGTGACTGGTGCAGTGTGGCCGTGTGGCGGTGGGCGATCGCGAGAGAGAGAGAGAGAAACCAGGTAGAGAGAGAGGGATCGAGTTTCCCCGTGTGCATTTTTTTTAAGACAGAGGGTGAAACGACATTGTTTCACTCGTCGTTTCACCCTCTGCCAGTTAAAAAATAAAAGGGCCTGGGCCCCTTAGGAAAATCTTTGGATGGCCTGGGCCAATGGAGGTCGGGCTCCTAAAGGCCCAGGCGCTACAGGGTTGGTCTAAGCCTATGGGATCGGGCCCATAGGCCCAGACCAACTTATATATTAAAAAAAATACATGTAAATTTTTTTTCCTCTGGTCCAATGGGTGGCGGCCGCCCAGGGCCACCCCCTACATCCGACTTTGTACACTGTCATTTATCTCAAGGACTCTCAGAGGCGGAGCGAGGGGGTGGCAAGCGTGGGCAGCTGCCACCCCTTGGTTTTATAAAAATATTTATATATATATATATATATATGCATTTATCATATAAATTCCAACGTCTTTCTATACCAATTTTAATACATTTTCAAAAAATATATATATAAATATTTTATTTCTTTACTTTTTCATTGCAAAATTCCATCTAATTTTATCTCTCCTCAGTAAGAAACTCTATTACTTTTATATTTAAAAATTCATTCGATTTTTTTTTATCTTATAGCTCCTTACTTTTCTACAAACTCTCAAAAATTTGTAAATAAGTAACAGGTGAACAACTCAAATTTGCTGAATTGTTTTTTCAGGTTAATTTTGAAGCTATAATTTTGCTTGGTTGCTGGCTCATTCAGGTAATTTGTATCCTAAACTCTATTAGAAATTTACAAAATGCTCCACTAGATTGTTGGTTGATATTGGAAGGTGACCTTGTAGTGACAGTACATAGTACAATACATGTATTTCAATATTTTTTATATTTTTTATCTTTAATTTTTTTATATTCTATCTATAAGACATTTTCTGTATTAAATATGAAATTTTTTTGAGATGTCATTTTGCCTTAAGAATTTGCCCCCCCTTCACTTGAGTTCTGGTTCCGCCACTGAGGACTCTACAACAAAAGCTCATTTTCAAAGCCTCACAGAGCCATCATCATGGGGAGGTAAAGAGCATAAAGTTGTATTTTTCAACCCTTTTTCAAAACTCTTGTGTTTAAGGTTTCTAACCCTGTAGATTTTTTCATGCAAGCTTATATCATAACACAACAATCTCATCTACATGCGTCCATTTAATGCCAAGGTGATACAGAATCTAAAATTTATTAGGCACATTGAATGTCGAAAGGCCCATAAAAGCCCATTCCAAAAACCACACAAAACAAGCCTTTATAACATACCCACATTTAATAAAATAGAATTGGTCAAACCCAATGAACGATCCACGAAGAAAAGCTCTTCACGATTGTGATGGCTTTTATAAGAAAACAAGCGTAAAGGAAAGGTAAGGCAAGGTGTAGTTTTGTAGGTTGTGATGTTAGTGCATGTGTGTAGCCGTGTATGTGCGAAAATGTTGATGAGGTGGTCTCAAAGTAGTATTTTCAAATCTGTACATAAGGCTTTGGTATTATTTCAATCTAGAAGGTTCACATTCTTCTCTCGGAAGGTAAGAGGATGGTGGGTAGAAATAATCATGGTTTTGTTGGATATGGGGCTGATGATCTGTCAACTGTTCTGCAGCTTTTGGGGGTTGTCCGAGGAACTTTTCTGAAGAGTTTGTTGGCTGGCAGCTTCGAATGGAGTGTTGCAGACGAAGAGCAGTAAATTTTTGCGGCTATTGGTTGGTGGCAATATTGGGATTTTGTAATAATGATGAGCCCCCTTTGTGATCAGGGGTACGTCTGCTTGGAATATGCCAAACAGTGATTAATTAGTTCTTTCAGAGGCATTGGGCGAGTTAACTCGGTCAAGAGATTCACCGAGATGAATGGACTAAAATAGCAGGATTCTAAAGAGCTGGAGGAATTGGACTTTTCCTTCTTGTTTCAGACTCCTCCATGAAAGAATCGGCCCTTTTTCAAATATGCATGGATACTTCTTGAACTTTCACTCAGACCCAATTCCTTTACCTTTATGCCTTTCTCCACGCAAGATAGGTTGAGTTTGCTGTTTAGGCATCTCCTTTTAATTGAAAATGAGCGGAAGGAGTAGAATCCGAAACAAAGAATAACTTTTTTGGACTTGAAAAATCTGCTCTAAGCTTTGAACAATTCAAGGGAGCCTGTGCATGAGTGACGGAAAAGTCTATACACGGTACGGAGCTAGGGGGAGGGTCTGACCAGCCCCCAAAATCAGTTTAAAAATTAATTAATTACTTCATTAATCCTTGCTATTGTGAATTTTAACTTTATCTCCACAAGATTTTTCGTCCTAAATTATTTTTTTAAGAAAATTTAACATTATCTATTTGGCCATAACAGTTAGACGGAAATATTCTAGGTGGGTAACGGATTAGAGTTGATGTAGCCTCTGTTATTTACATAAGACATTTCTTTCCAGCTACTGTTGGGATTTACAAAAAGGGACTAATGGAGTAATTAAGTTAAAAAATTTGTTTAAGAAAAATTATTTTGTTAATAATTATTTTCTGGCAAATTGTTGGGGGAGATAACATAATAGGTTTAATGTCTAAAAAATAAAACATTTATAGGTGCAATGTGTCAATACCCCAGATATAAAAAGGTGCAGGGTGTATTTAACCCAAGTTTTTATATATATATATATATATATATTCTTTTTAACGCCATTACACAAAATTCTGCATCCCAAATTAATCTTGATAAATGGAAACCGGCCAAAAAAATAAGTTGATAGAAAACATATCCAAGAGAGCCAATAGAAGGATCAATTAAGCGCCGGTTGTGGTTTGAACCAGTTCACAAGTGGGGAACTCGAAACAAGACATCACGATATTTCTATGTTGAGTACTCCATGCAAAGGAAAGATTTAAAGTGGACCAACTCATGAGATTGATACTAGAAAAGCGTGATGTGGTAGTTACGGTGGCAAAACAACATTGCCCTTAGAAAATGCAATTTACATTAAAATACCACTGGCGCTAGTTCTCTCCTACTGTCCTACATGCATGAGATATGCATGTGCCATGTGGTTGACGTTTTTAAACCCTTCTGCCAGGGGACGGGGTTCTTGGAAAGAGAGATGGAGAAATATATCAGGAAATTGGCTTTGTTCTTGATGCTCATTGTGATGGTTACATTCTGCGGGGAGTGCAGAAACCCTGTCCTCCACAGGGTTGGAGGTGGCAAAAATACTTGGGCACCCAGCATTAACTTCACGGATTGGTCGACCCACGAACAGTTCTATGTGGGTGATTGGTTGTGTAAGTTTTCCTCTGCTCCTAAAAGTTCACCCCAAATCCTTTATTTTCAGACCAACTTCTCTCACCCGGTGACTGTTTTTTGTTGCCAACTAAAGATTTTGGGTTCGACAAGCACGTCTACAATGTTTTGGAAGTGAACAAGACAAGCTTCGAGAATTGCATCGAACGAAACTTCCTAACGAATATCACTAGGGGTGGTCGCGACGTCTTTAATCTGACGGAGGCGAGGCAATACTACTTCCTCAGTGGCCGAGGTCATTGCTTCGACGGAATGAAAGTTGCAGTCGATGTTCACGATTATCAAGCCCCAACCCCACCTGCTGCACCATTTGTGGTCACTAATGGTAACCCACCGGCAGATATCTGCAGCATTATGATCCAACTGGTGCTGCTGGCCCCAGCTTTAGTTTGCTCTTTTCTCTTCAATTACGTTTAAATTGGGAGTATTTCTGCCGTTTTGTGTGGTTTTAAGGTCATAATTTGATAATAAAACATAATTCACGTTTGGCATGAATTTTTGACTTGACGGATCGATATTTGATCTCTGCACTATGGCCACCTTGATAGTTATAATGTAGTACAAGGGAATGCCACTGACAGATTTTTTCCCATTGGAACTCACCAGGTAATTCTGTCAAGTTCCTTTCCGAAATGAGTAATGATGCCCTTAGAATTTTGCCAGAGAAAAGGGATGAACAATGCAAAAATCCCAATAAACCAAATGTTAAAATAGTCATATTATGCGAGTTCAAAAAAAGCCAGATCCATGATTCGAGAAACGCCATCAGTAGCTTGATTGAAGTATTTCAGTAGATATATATATAACTAAGCCTGCTGCTGCAATACCGACAGCATACTACCAGCGCAGAACTTGGACCAAAATATATAGAACAGGCCTAGACATCAAAATTTCAAAAAAGGTTCAAGTTACTACTTGGTCCATCTTCTGCAGGGTAGGCCACACCAAAAGCTTCGGCTATGTACAGACACAAAGGTGTTCAAAATAAAGTCCTTTTATATAGCCAAGAGGACACAGGCCTTCAACAGAAAAACATGGAGTTGCAGACTTTCTCGTCTAATCTGGGCAGTTGTGGCACAGGAACAGCTCCAGCAGAAGTGAGCCCACCATGGCTTGACGATGTCTCAGACATGTCTTCAAATTTCATGAACTGTCCCATCTGACTGGCCGCCAAGTGAGCATAGCATATCGGAGCAACTGCACATTTCACATGACCAAAAATAATATAAATACAACACTAAAGAATTTAACATTGGGTACCCTGCAAGGAAGTACAGAATGTCATGCGACTAAGGAATAAAGAGAAAAAGTGTCCTGGCCTTGTATGAAAAAATGAGTTAAGTACACAAACCAACCAACCACAAATTGCATCATCATAGTAAACTCTGAATTACCTACAGAAATTGCAGTTGTGCTTCTTTGGTACCTGCAAGAATCACATATATAATTCATAACGCTTTTATTTGATAAATTTAGCTCAAGACAACAAACAATATTCAAGGCCAAAGTCTACTCACACGTATGACAAAGAATGCACAAGTTCCTGTAGATCGTCTGCCGAGAAGCCAACCTCATCTAATAGAACATGATAATGAGTAGGCCTTGTGGTTCCCTGCCATGCAACAGATTTGAGACAATTAGCAAAAATCGGAGTATCAATTTCCTAATATCAAAGGAAGACGAATATTCTAGATCAGCATGTGATTCACTAAAAAAGAAAAAAGGCACTGAAGATCAAAGAAATAAGAAGTTGGGCATCACTCAATGATCCAATAAGGAAACAGCAAATTCATACTCACAATCATTCCAGCATGCGCACATAGATAGAAATCATTGTTTCGTGGATGACAAACTTTGTTGTCTATAATTGTACCTACCAAATTCAGAAGATGAGATGAGATAGGGAAAAATTAGCAACGTCTGAAAAGCTTGTCCAATGCAAAATAGGGTAATCTGCAAAACTTATGGGCTTTGCTTACCAGGTAGAACATTATCAGGACACCCAGCCTGGAAGAATTTGGTGTGGTGGTTTTTCTGTGCAACAATTACAACAAACTTGGGGCTCCATTTTTCATCAAGAAATTTGCATGCCTAGTAACATTACAGTTTGAGTTTATTTCACTTGATAATAAGCAAAAAAGTCTGCCTTATAACATCAAGAGAATCTGGTATTGGTTAAAAACCTCAATGATTTGATCAAGTTCTATGTTCAAAACTTGGTTGAACTGCGACTCGCTGACTCCATCCCTGAATCCAATAAAGTAGTTATGGATAGGAAAATTGCAGTTACATGAACAGCACATAAAATGAACAGCTGCTTTGATTTAACACACTTATGCGTCGCATAATATTTTGATATGATTTGTATCTCTACTTGGAATGTTTTCATGGTCAGTGCAATACACCCCCACCAAAATTACATGCAGCACGACCCATAATAGCAGCTAAAATATATAAATTGAAGTAAAAAGCAACCCCCCCCCCCAACACACACCCACCCAAAAGGCCACAACCAAAAAAAATCACCTCGCCCATAGATCGAGTATGATAATTGTAATTCAACATGCAATTACAGGAAAACCCCGTGCATTAAATACTTTATCATACACTACACGAGGTAAGCGCATTTAAAAAAAAAATAGAAATGACGTGCCAAGGAGCAAAATGGAGCTAACAAGTGATGTTCATGTTGACTGCTAAATAGATGCAAGAGAAATATCATGTAAATTATTATATTGTAAGAAACAGTGCTAAATGAAGTAAATTTTCATGTTGACCACCAAGCAGATGAAAGAATGATTCCAACTTTAAACGTGGCACATACAACCCACTCGACAATTTACACAAGGCTTAAGGCTATATATAAAGTGACAAGACTAGTTGGATCCACTGTTCAGACAGGTTTGCCAGCAAACATCCACCTCAAACCCAAAAGTTCATAGCCTTGGGTTCAGTCCGCTGAAAGTTGAAATTTTTTGGCCTAGATCACTAGGAGAGTGAAAAGGGATCATGCAGAGGATTTGTAGGTCAACGCCCAAAAACTTTGAGGATTCGACAGAAAAAATCTAGAAGAGAGCAAAGACAAGCCAATATCTACCAAGGACGTCTCAAACTTGTATCCATCAATTGGATGGAGCAAAGGAGGAAAAACATAAAATGTCAATGAATTTGAGGGGGATGCCAATGAAAACCTAGAACAAGAATAAATAAATAAATAATTTTAAAAAAGAAACTAACAATTTGTAGGTTAGGATCAATTTATCACCAACAGAGCTAAAAAAAAGAGAATAATTTGCAAGGAAATGAATCTATTTAAAGTCTATAAGCTTACCCATCCGAGAATAAGCCAAATCAGAAAGAAAGAACCAGAAACTTGTAAAGGAACACCATAAAGTTGTGTGCTTAGGCTTCACACAAGTTCTATCGTGTCTATGGGTTTGATTGGGTATCTGTTCAATGTCAGTAGCGGCAAGCTAGCTTCATAAGTTAACGAACATAATAGGGGCAAACTTTACCAAGTTAAATGTTACTACCTTCTTTTCACAAACATTGAAAGAGCCCACTAGATAGATAGGCAGTGCACCAAAACCAGCTTTTACTGAGAAAAATTGGAATATTAAAGGAACTGACATTGACACACATTGCATGTGTCACTATTTTGGCCCCAAAATTCCATGCTTCATTTCTGCTCTCTCTTTCATTATCTGTGAACTATTGAGCCCAAGATCAATGAATTTCAGATGGTTCACCTCCTTCACCAATTGCATGACATTTTTTCCAGATTTCCACCATTATTTCTTCAATTAAAATTCTTTTGCAACAAAAAAGTGAATTTGAAACAAAGAATTTTCTGATAAAGTGGGAGCATTAACAAATGACACTTTGGGAACAGATCCAGTGAAACCAGTTCAAGTATCGTTTCAATTGGCAATGTAAAAGAAACACATACCTGAAGATTATGATCTGATCGGGTTTCCTTTTTCCTGAACTTGTATAGAAGTCTAACAGAAGCTCCCTGAAATTACAGAAATTTGTCACTTGGGTAGTCAAGAAGTGTGGCTCTAACTGTAGATTACAATAAAAAAGGTTTTCATGGGGGCTCCTTTAATCTTCTAAATGAGGAATCATCAAGAACTTTTCCTAGGATAAGTTCTTCTGTATTTCCATGTTCTTAAGTATTCAAATGTGTCATGGATTCTCTCTTTATATTTTATTTTTTTGCCCCAGGGGAGGAAGGGGCTGTGCAGGGCTATTTTAACCTATTACCTCCTCCTACCCCCATAACAGTCACCCTTAGAACTTGAGCAAAAGCCTAAGGACAAGTGAACTGACAAAAAGGAGAAGACCACTTATTGTTCAATTGATGGCATTAAGAAAGCAACCCACCTAATTATCCCGTCATCTTCAGTTTCAGAGACTCGCTTGAACAAGGAATCTATCATCTCAACCTTTGGGGACTGTGTCCGGACAGATGCCCTGTATTTAGAAATCAATGGCCACTGCCTCGAGCTGACAACCTGAGTTTCAATTAAACAGCCGCAACACAGTAGCAGATGAGAATATTTTTTTTCTAATGAAAGTACCAACATCAAAAACGTTATCTGAACAGTTGATAGAAATTTTTTCTTGAACAAGAGATACCCCACAAAAAGCATAAGAAGATATTGGAAGATAGATAGAATGTTACCGCAGCAATTGATGGCACATCAGACTGCCCAGGGGAGCCATGTGACACATCCATCCCAAGTATGATGGTCGGAGCCTTGGAAACCACAGGGATAGAAGGAGTGTGTTCAACCGCTAGCAATGAATTCAAACCACCCAGCTGCGGGTAACATCAAGAATTAAATTAAAGAAATGTAACTATACAATTGCACTGATATCTTATTACCCATCAATCAGTTTTGATCTGGAAGCAGAAAATTGGAAAGAGATGGAGTGCACCTAAAAACCTAACAATCACCTTTGCATTGATCTTCAAAAGAACATTGGTAAGATATTGGTCGTTAACCCTTGTAGGAGCGATGCATTGAGTGACGATTCCAAACTCAGCAAGATTCTTCCGTTTCCATGGGCCTTGGAAATACAACAATTTCGCTTAACAAATCACTTGGTAAAGCAACGAACATTATAAAAAAAACAAATGGTTTAGATCAGTCTACCATAAAGATCAGAATTTTTCCTCTCGGGAAGCAAACAAAGCAGAAACTCTGGAGTCCCAGGGAGTTTGGACTGTATCTCGTCAAACATCTTCTCCACTCTAACCACAGGAGGAGCACGTCTATTCTGACCATTCTCTTGAAACACGTCGAACGGGGGATCTATAAGCTACAAAAACTCAGGGAACAACTGTCAATCTCTAGATTAGACCCTCTAGTATCCCTACCAGGATCACACTTACAAATTCCACTATAAGCTACAGAAAAACTGGGAACAACTGTCAATCACTAAATAAGACTGTAGTATTAATATCAGGATCACACTTACAATTCCTTTCAATTCTCCACATTTAATCAGATCTCGTACAAGACCTTGTATATCGCAACGTGCTGAAAAGTTCACCACAGCCCACCTCCCTATCTTTGTTGGCTGCACTAATTTCTACAGAAACAGTTGAAAATACTCTGAGGATTACTGACTTAAAAACTTAAAATGAAGCAAACAAAAGTTGAAATACCTTGTTGTTAAAATTCCATCTCCCATTCCTAGGAAAGAAATCCTCCCCATTTCCCACTTTTAACTATTGAGAAAACAAAAGAGAAAAATTAGTCAGAGGAAATTTAACCATTCCAGTGTCGGAATAGTACTCAAAACAAACCCAGGGGGCTACATCTACACAAAACAAAAACCCTACGCTCGATGACCAATAAGAGAAATACCCTAGGTGCTGGTAGAACACGACCTTCCACTTGAGTGAAGTTTGTATTAATTGAAATGCCACATGAACGTAGCATAGGTTCAGAGCCATAATTGTTGCTTTTCAAAGCCTGCAGCAGAGGACTACAAACTTAGAAAACAAAAAATTATGACACTAAGAACATCATCATTTCACATTGAGCAATGACACCTACATCAGACAAAATCTTCATCCTCTCATTCGGCTTTTGCCTCGATTTTTCCACAAGTGAAGATCTTTGAAGGGTAGATAGGGCTTTTGTGTATCGTTGCAACGACACCAGTGAGCACAGCTAAAAAATTAAAGTGAAACAAACAACCTCAGATAAAATTCACTAGTCATATGTTTAAAACTTGGTTATAAAATATAACCATAATTCACCTCAAGAGGAATATAAGTTGGGCGTTTTGGCTTCCCAACATTGATACATGGTAGATCCCCAGAATAACGCAATTCTATATGACGATGATTGACAAAATAATCATAAACAGTCACTTCCACCTCATCTTCACCATCCAAAATATTTGAATTTCTCTGCTTCAGCGTAAATCTAGACATGCAAGCATAGAAATTACTCAAACTATTATTCATCAACCAAGTCGAGTTGCAATAAGATGCTAGATTAGAGCAAAGAATTGTGATCAGTCTCAACACGACCAAAGGAAGCAGAGGAGTATAGAAAGTATACATTTGCTCTTTGCATGGCTTCTCGCTCAAGCCAGTTATCTTATACTCCATATTGGCTGGACTCGTTTTAACCCTAAGATTTTTGAGCGTTCGTTTAGCCTGTTAACAGAAAAAACAAAACAAATGGGTAAAAGAAGCAAGTGACAAAATAAATGAATCATATGGAGAAGTCAATTTAATTACCTTGGACCAATCAAGTGAAAAGGGATCCCTTACATTCTGATTTGCAATTAAAAAATCTACCACCGGCCCAGGCTGTATGATCATGGTAGTTGATACATCTGGACAAAAAAGGCCACGATCCCAATGATGAAAGGAATAGATTTAGAATTTACAAAAGCAGAACAAACTGATCTTACCTATATTCAGAGACAAGCCACCCTGGGTTGTCCTAAAACTGGAATGAAATCCTCTACAGCCTAGAACACCACCTCCTACATCTGCAAAACTTCTTGGATCATTGTGAAAGAAAGATTGACGAACAAGGAGGCAGCCCCTGTAAAAGAAACAAATGGCTTCAGACAATCTGGAATAACTAAAATTACAGAGAAGATACACAACAAAAGGCAGAAAAATGAAACCACTAAATAACATAATTCCCTCACTGTTTAGCAGCATGCTGCCTCAATATGATATCCAGCACTCTTAGGGCTTCTTGGGAATTCTCCGACTCCTGTCCCCGTAATGCATTCCCAATGGCCTGCATGGGAATTTTTGTAGCAAAGCTAATCTCCACTTTAAATGTCTTGGACCGATACGGACGTCGCATTCTTTTTTTGTCACTTTCATTTGGACTTCCATCGCCATCAGGGCTACAGTTTCCCTTATTTCTACAGAGAACAGAAGTTTTCTAGGAATTAGTTATACACTAACAAAGAATAGGAGCAACAAGAATAAAATCAGTCACAAACCCTGCAAGTTTACCTGTTTGATTGGACATCCTCAAGTACAACAGTAAACTCAAGCTTGTTGCGGGGAAGTGGGCCAACAGTGAACAAACTTTTCTCACCATCATAAGCAAAATCCTTTCCTGCTAACTCACTATCATAAGTCTCCTGCACCCTATCAATCACTTTTCTTCCAACACCTTTACCGTCTACAGGGCGTCCATCTTCATAAGTGACAGAAACCTGTTTGAAAGATACAAACCATTACAAAACAAGAATGAATAAGCTCAACTTAAATCTTCCTGAAAACCCGAAGTGTAACATGAAAAAAATATGGAGACATACACTGTAGTGGAAGAAATGGCCCTCAACATTAGTGACTGAAACTTTGAAGTGATTAGTAAGCAGATTTGTCTTTTGCCCTTTGCTTCCAGGACCACGCCTGGCGATAGGAACTCGCACAACCTTTTTCTTAACTGGTTCAGGGCATTGTTCTGGTCCTGCACGCACTGGAATAATATCTGGTGGGATAACAGGGGGAGGAGGTGGCAATGTTTCCTGGTCTCCGTTTCCATTTCCTGCCCCGTCATTGTCTGCCTCAGATGAATCCATAACCTTCAAAGAAAATGAATATATGGACTTCCATGAGTTGCTAAGAGATAAGCAAGCTCTCATTAACCACACAAGGAAACTTAATTGCGTATATATTTACAGGAAAAAACTTCTGCCTTTTTAAGTCAAGGAATTCCTGAGAAAGGGGAAACATCCCAGGCTACTTAATAACAAGTTAAATGTTTCATATGAACCGCGTCTTATTCTAAAGGCAGACAATTTCTCAAGAAAAAAAGGGGAGAGAGAAAGCGTATGAGACCAGCTACGGATGCAGATACTGAGTAACATAACCTACAAAAGGTACTATAATTTTCCACCTCATAGACTACCTCATCAGTCAGAAAAACGAGCAAAAGTACACAACCAAAGAAGAAAATAGGAGTTCCGAGTTCTAGGATGTTACACCTACTAGAGCATCAGACCCATTTGAAGGATAAATCCAGGATACCCAATGTTCACCAGATTCATAGCTTTAGGAAATTTAGAACTAGGTAACAGGACTTTGAAATATGTGTGATGAAAATTACTAAGAATATATCCTCCATACAAGCAAGAGAAAATAAAAATAATTCAAAAGACAAGTGAACTGCTTTGGTTTCAGAACTTCAAACATATGATGTTTGATTGCGAAATATTTTAAATTTTCCAAGAAAATTTCAAAAACTCAAAATTTTTACCACCAAACACCAAAATTTCACACAAATTCCAACTTTTCATACCAACTTAAGTCAAATATTCTCTCTCCTTACTTTTTACAAACTCAATTACTTTTTCACCAACTTTTTACAAACCCTATAAAGATTCAAATTGAAAAATTCTCCTACAAACTCAAAATTCTGGAAATTTTTGCTTGCCAAACATCACCTTAATGATATACAACAAAAGAAACCCATAATTAAAACAAAAAAAATATTACAAACAGGAGTAGCTACACAGCAAGAAAAGAGTCATAAACAAGAAGCGCAGATCCCAAAAGTAAAACAGCAGAGCTTGTAGACCACAAACCAATCCAGTGAATAAGCAAACTTTTAAACGCTTTAAAGCACAATAGAAAGAAAAACCCTCTAAACAACCAAATGACCAAGTGATGCCATTTACTTCCCAACCTATAGAAAAAGAACAGAAAAACACAATTCCTAGAGATCAGTTTTGGGAAAAATATTTACGCAAAAACAGACGGAGACTTTATGTGTGCCACTACCGTATTACCAGGGCCGCACTCTCCTGCAGAGTAGCAGGCAACAGAAACTCAAAAGTTGAAGAAATCTCTCAAGAACCAACATATCCAAAAAAAAAAAAGGGCAGAAGTCACAATGTAAGAAAACACTCGCAACTCCGAAATAAAAATAAACTATTACACAAAAAAAATGTTCATGACAGAAAACAAACAATTCCAGAATAATAATAATCCACATTATCGAGAAAGAAATTTACACATAACCAAAAGGGTAGAAGTTGCGGAAAGATTATAAGTAACTTAAAATGCATAACCAGTTACAGACTTTGCAAAAAATACAGTAACACGCTCCAGTATTTATTTAAAAGAGAGCACACACTCAATAAGTAGTTTTTAGAACCACGTGAACTCAAACCAGGCATGCAATCAAGAATAAGATAACGCTCTTGGAGCAAAGTACCTAAGAGCTCCACAAATGGCTGCTAAAACAGCAAGTCTGGGAGATTCCCGTAACGCTGCAAGCAAAAGAGAGCAAATAAGGACAGATCGAACTTTAGAACGATGAGTAGCCTAATAAATTGTCCTGAAGGAAGAACGCAGAACAGCATTGCCGTAAACAAGCTCAAAAACCACAAAAAAAAATAATTCCATTGAGAGAGAGAACAATGAAAAAGCATGAAAGACATACATTGCCCAGTAGGGCTGAAAACCCGGGGCTTAACAAAAAAAAAAACATAGACACTTCAGAGCCTAAAAAATGAGTAAAGTTTTTTTTAAAAAAACGTCAATACTTTAAAAGAGAGAAACAAAGCAGGGAGATTCCGGCAGCACCAAAACAGAAAAAGAGAAAACAGTCGCAGATCGAGACGACACACATGCAATAACTTATATACTCGAACCCAACAGAGCCTAAACAAATGCAGGATTACAGATATTGAACCAGAAAATTCTGGAAAGAAAAACTGTCCGAAAACAACAGAAAACACTTTCAGAGACCCAAATTGGGTACTAAAAACGAACAAAGGGGTTAAGTGCGCAGCCCGCAACAAAGGGCTTAAGCCAACGCACAGTACCTGAGAGTTGAAGAAAATAGTTCAGTGAAAATGAAAGAAACCCATAAAACGAGAGTTTATAGAGAACTCACTCACTATGTCGTCAACGGCCGCTCTCTCTGTTCTGTCACTCTTGGGTATTCGTGAGAGCCCCACACCTTTTTGTCCCTACTTTTAACTACGAAATGTCTGTGCTGGACGATAATTTCCTACGTTTGACGGATCAGATTCGTTTGATCAAGGGGATTCCATTCTGACGAACGGCTGAAATTTACTGGGCTTCCCCTCATTCGTAGGGTAGAGGATGGGTCCATTACTCCGTACTCGCTGGCCCCGAACCAACACGCCCCCGAATGGGTTATGTCACGCATACCAAAAACTCTCTTTTTAGTATGACAGTTTTGGCCAGGTCTACTTTGTGAAATGACGGGCGCGTCCCATATCCTTCTAACCCATAGTTTTGGTCGCGGGGTAATCGGAAGGGGTATTTGAGGGTTTGGAGTTTGGGATGAGGGTTTCAGATGCTTCGAATTTGGGAGAAAGGGACGAAGGTTTTGGAAACTCGAATAAAAAGACGAATTTGGGCATCAGACTGAGGCCAGGGGACTAAAGAAAATCCTTAAATTCAATTTCTCTTTTTGTTTTCCTTAATGTGAGCTAAATAACAGCGTTCAAATTCAAAGTTTAAAATTCAAATGGGGAATATGGACGCGATGGATTTTTGAAATTGTCAGGGTGTACAGCCTACAGGGTTTTTGAATGAGAATTTCATATATGGGCGTTTGTTTGTGAAAATTTTATTGTTTTGGAAATTTTGGGTATTGAGGTTTGTGAAAAGTATAGATATTTTATAGAAAAGTGAGGAGAGTGAAGATTTAATTGAATAGTACAATATTATTTTATAATTTAACGAGGAGAGAGATTATTTTATGATTGTTTGGAAATTTTGAGGGGTGAAAATTTCTACAAACAAACGCCCCGATAATTTATTGTCTTAATTATTATTTATTATCTGAATTATACAGCGATTCTAGAGACATAATAATATTTAAATTCTCTTTTTATTTTTTTATTCCTAACTAAATAATAGGATTCAAATTCAAATTGCGAATTTTTAAGTATGTGGCTGGATTTTCGGAATTGTCACAGTGATTATAGTTTATAGAGTTTTTGGATGAGAATTTTTTGTAATTTGTTGTTTAAATTGTACGTGTAGTGTAATTTGAAAATAGATAAACACAATAATTGAAGTTTTTTATACACATAATAAGTCAACTTTATAATAAGACTCATTCTGTTTCAAAATTTATAAAGTATCATTTAAGCAATTCATGTAACAAGCAGAGGATCTGATACAAAGTTTTTAATTCTTTCTAACTTGATTCAACTGGAACCGAAAAGCCTCACTCCCAAGAGTGCTTTTATGAACGCTGGTCGCATGTGGATAAGGACGGCTAACAAGCCGTATATTTCAAATAATGGATGACTATTGAAAAAGGGTAAAACTTTCAACTTATTGATGTGGCGACAGAGATGAAGATGTTTGAGGGTAGAAATTTTGAGTATTAAGATTTGTGAAATATTATAAAGTATAGATATTTTATGGAAGTTGGTGAAAAAGTGAAAATATAGAAGATTTTTAATAAATATTATAATAAAAAAAATTATGTGATAAATTTTTTAATATTAAACCCAAATAATTGGTCTTGGAGCTCAAATATCACCGGAATATGTCAAAAGACGTCATTGTTAGACCAACTAACTTTGTGTTTATAAAAATTAGAAAATTCCAAAAAATTAACTTCAAATATTGACACAAAAAGTTAGAAAATTTTAAAAATTTTAGTAACATAAAAGAGATTAAAAATTTTAATTTATGAAAATCAAAAAATAATTGTAAAAAATTAAACAACAAATTAACAAGATTTTATAGACAATATAAAAACTCAAAAAAAAATAAAACTATAAAAAAAATTAGAAAATGTATGAAACTATATAAAAGTATTTAATGACATAAAAATTTCTCAAAATTTGTAAACAGTTGGGGATATCGTTTGGGCTTGAGCTAAATCTAAGCTCCCTGCGAAGTTGCAGGGTGGCTTGCAGCCACTGCGGAGTCCCGAGAGTGGCATGTAGCCGACCCCTTCGTGCAGGTAGCTTAAAGCCACCCCAAGTGAGCCACTCTGTGACTCGGCGGGGGAGCCCAGATCTGGACTCAATCTCGCAGGGTGGCCATAGCTGGGTATCCCCAATTTTTTTTTGTATTGTTTAGATATTTTCTAAATCTTTTTGATAATTTTATTATATTTTCTTGAGTATTTTTAATTATATTAATTGTTCTGATTTTCGCATTTTATTTTTATTTAATTTCCCAATTCTTTTTAAAATTTTTAATTTTTCGGAATATTCTAATTTTTTCAAAGAACTTCTGATTTTTTGCACATTATTTTTTTTATTTTTTATTAAATGAACCTAATTTTTTGAGCTTTCTCTGTTTTATATTTTTTATTATTTATATATTTTTTCTTAATATTTTTATAATTTAATATTCTCTAAATATTTTTGTAATGTTTATATTTTTCATTCCAAACTCATAAGCGCATTAAGACTTACAGTAGTAAGACCCTTTTAGGACTCTAAGTCCCCCCACATAAATAGTCAAGTACTCTCATTCATATTTTTTCAAACTAAATTATTCTTCTAATACTCAACTTTTCTTAAGATCTGACTTCAACATCGAAGTCTCCCGATCTGACGTCGCCTTTGTCCTTGTTCCCTTTCAGATCTGATCGGCTTCGGCTATTGATGATTTTTGGCATCATCAGTTTACGTCGTATGTGAGAAATTATTGAAAAAAGTCACTTTCAAACACTCACCACTACGATTTTTAAGTGACCTCCTTGGCATCTTTCCTTAATCATAATGACTCCCTCTACTAAAATATCGAACGGCGACCAGCCACCTATGATCACAAACATAGCAAACATAGAACTCGTCCCTAAGAATAACATTGTGATCAACTCGGATGTTGTCCCCAACAACGACGCTTAGTTGGTCAATCTAGTCCAGACCGTGGAGAACCTTGCTTACCAAATCAGCACGATCCAGCAGGCTAAAACTCCTCTATCCCCTCCATGTTCTCAGATGTCTCATTCGTAGAAATGAACCACAGACAACAACTAGACTCACCAATCTCCCCCAAAACAACACAGGTCGAGAGGCTGGCGGACTATCTTCCATGAGCAAATGGTTAGATAGACAGAGCATATCCGACTCCTTCAACAAGAGCTGAACAAAGTGGAGAACCCTAAGACCAATGATTCCTCTGTCTTAACAAACATCGACAGTTCCCTGTTCACAACAAAAGTACTTGCATGTTCGTTGTCCCCGCATTTCCGACCACCCCAGATTGACCTATTCGATGGCTCCAGCGACCACCTGGAGATATTCCGCCTGCACATGCAAGTCCAATCATATGCAGATCTCATCCTCTGCTAAGCATTCTCATTAACCCTGAAAGGATCAACGCAACGATAGTTTTCTGGCCTACTAGCTGGAACCATCAAAGACTTTGACACCCTCAGCGCGCAGTGCTTGAGCCACTTCATATCCAACCGACGGTTCAAACATTCTTCTTCTTACTTGTTCAACGTCAACTAGAAACATAAGGAAAGTCTGCACAGCTACATAGCGCGATTCAATCGTGAAGCTGTCACGGTCTCCAAGGCTACAGACGAGGTCAAGCTTATGGCTCTGATTACGGGCCTCCTGCCGAGCGACTTCCTTAAAATCTTCATGAGGAAGGCCCCAACCTATTTTGCAAATGTCATGACTAAAGTGCAAAAACACATGGACTTTGAGGGCTTACCACTAAAAAAGACTTTGCAGAACATCGAGACGTCAAGACGATTGATGCAATGGGCCATCGAACTGGGTGAGTTTGACATCAAGTACTAACCTCTCACAGCAGCCCGTGGATAGGGCCTAGCAGATTTTGTGATCAAAATTGAGGACTTGCAGCTGGAGATAGAGAAGCTCACTGAAACGAACCCTCCCTGAGCAGAACACATTTGGGTTGCTCATGTCGATGACTCTTCAAACAAGTGGGCCAGTGGCACGAGGATAGTTCTAACGTCGCCAGACCAAAGAATCATCCAATATACCCTTCGATTTAACTTTAAAACCACTAATAATGAGGCCGAGTATAAAGTTGTCCTAGCAGGCCTCAACATCGCAATATTCATGGGGGCTGATGGAATTGAACTACACAGCGACTCCCAACTGGTAGTCGAACAGGTCAAAGGAGAACTTGCAGCAAAAGGGAACAATATGAAACAATATCTAGCTCTTGTTCTGGGGCACACACACATGTTGAAATACTTCTTAATAGAGCGAATACCTCGAGAAGAAAACTCTCTAGCCAACAGCCTTGCCCAGATGGCTTCAGACCCAAATAATGTGGAGAGCCATATGGATGTCCCATTAGAAATCCTAAATAAACCTTCAATTTGCTTCGAACATGCAGTATGACAGATAACCTAGGGGGAATGGTGGGGTGCTTCAATCCAACGTTTTCAACTTGCTTGAGAACTCTCAGCCGATCGGACAAAGGCTTGAAAGATACGAATGAAGGCTTCTTGGTACACGAAGCTTCTTAGGTCCCCTCCTTTGATGTCTGGCTCCCTCTGAAGCGTACTATGTGCTTCACAAGATACATGAACGGATATGTGGGAATCACTTAGGAAGTTGATCCCTGGCCAACAAAGTCGTCCGAGCAGGGTACTATTGGTCAATCATGCTAAAAGACTCTATGGTCAGGGTCAAAAGCTGCGATAAGTGTTAGCGTAATGCAACCACCCAACGACTACCAACAGAAAACATGACCCATATTAGTTCCCCATGACCCTTCTCACAATGGGGAATTAACATCGTAGGTCCTTTCCCACTCGAAAAAGGTCAAGTGAAGTTTTGGTAGTAGCAGTCGATTACTTCACCAAGTGGGTCGAAACCCAACCTTTAGCATACATTACAGAAGAAAAAATGCGAAAGTTTATGTGGTCGTCCATCATATATAGATTCGGGATACCAAGGGTCTTAATCTCTAATAATGGAAGGCAGTTCGACAACAACAGGTTCAAAGAGTTTTGCGAAGAGCTAGGTATCCAGGATCATTTCTCATCCCCGGCTTATCCTCAGGCCAATGGACAGGTAGAAGTTACAAACTGAACAATTGTTAACATGCTCAAAACTAAGTTATACAGTAGGAAAGGAGCATGGGCTGAAGAAATTCCAGGAATCCTATGAGCCTACTAAACAACGGCTCGAACTCCCACAAAAGAAACACCGTTGAGTCTGGCCTATAGTACAAAAGTCATGGCTCTAGTATAAATGAACATACACACCTACAGGGTCAACCATCACGACCCTAAACAAAATAACACAAAATTTTGCACCAACCTTGATTTACTAGAAGAAAAGAGGAATGAATCCAGCCTGCGGAACTACAACTACCAACGACGAGAAGAAAGGTATTGCAACACACGAGTGAAAGCAAAAAGGTTCTCCGTAGGCGACCTAGGTCCTGCGGGAGAAGATGCCACCAAATGTCAACCCTACCGAGGGTAAGCTCCACGCCAACTGTGAAGGACCTTATAAGGTCATAGAAACCACCCGACCAGGGACTTATCACTTAGAGGACATGTACGAAAAATGCCTCCCAAACTCGTGGAATGCAGCACACCTAAAGCGTTATCACCAGTAAGTATACATTATAAGCTACAAACTTTAGACCCTGTACTTTGATTTATCAGTTCCATACCACTGAATTTTAATCAAGGGTACGCATCTTCTTCGCCACACCACTAATGTCAACGATGCCGTGAGCACCCTTTATGTTATAGTGTCGTGTGCACCATTGATATTACAGTACCGTGAGCACCCTTGATGTTACAGTGCCTTG
The DNA here is from genome assembly GCA_963930655.1 of Myrica gale. Taxonomy (NCBI): domain Eukaryota; kingdom Viridiplantae; phylum Streptophyta; class Magnoliopsida; order Fagales; family Myricaceae; genus Myrica; species Myrica gale. The sequence goes on from OZ005618.1 coordinate 12,606,887, forward strand.
AGCACCCTTTATGTTACCGTGCCTAGAGCCCCTTTATGTTACAGTGCCATGAGCACCATGATGTTACAGTGCCTAAAGCATTCTTTATTACAGTGCCGTAAGCACTCTTGATGTTACAGTGCCGAGAGTACCCTTTTATATTACAATGTCGTGAGCACCCTTGATGTTATTGCCTAGATCACCCTTTATGTTACAGTGTCGTGAGCACCCTTGATGTTAAAGTGCCTAGAGCGCCCTTTATGTTACAGTGTCGTGAGCACCCTTTATGTTACAGTGCCTAGAGTACCCTTTATGTTACAGTGCCTAGAGCACCCTTTATGTTGCAGTGTCGTGACATCCTCAATGTTATAGTGCCAAGAGCACCATAAAGTAATGGTGCCATGGATACCTTCAGAACACTGGTGGGATTTCACAGCTTGGAGGCACCTCCATACCGGATCGGAGGTAATTCCACGCCAACATAGAAGTATCCCCACACCAGCCAATCAGTTCAATGTTACAAAGTTGTGGACATCACAACACCGGGAAACAAAAGAAAATAACTCAAGGAAAGTGCACAGACAACAAGAAACGAGATAATTTTATTCACAACAAAAGGAGGTCGTACAAGACAATGTTTAAAAGGGCAATTGATATTGACTGGTTAGCCTATATACAAAAAATCCTTATCCCGGTTGGCCTGGCAGTACATATAAAGATTGCCATCATAAAAATCTACTGCAACTTCAAGGTTAAGTCCCGTCACCTAAAAAATCTGGCAGTTTCCTTGGCATCCAAGCCAGCCATTTGCATGCATCAGCAGCTTTGATCCATCTTTCCACGCCAGACCAAATTGCTGAATGGTATGGTCCCTTAACCATAGCATATTATCCCTCTCCTTCAAGGGCCCTAGAAGTTTGAGCACCTGTTCAACCTCGTCAGACTCCAAATGTGGACCGTTCAACAACTCTAGCATATAGAACATGTGCGTTCCATTGGGGTTTCCGACCTCCATGGCCTCTTCCACTAACTTCCGACCCTTGCAATAACCGCTTTCAAAGAACATGGTGCGAATACCCCATAAGAAAAGGACATCGGGGTTGCGATGAACGAACATCTAGCCCATGAATCTGGCCACTTCAGGGGGACTAGCCGCAAGATTGGGAAGCTCTTTTACACGGTAAGCTTGGTAGACTTCACAGCAGTTTGAAGCCTCGCGATAGGTCTTGCATGTCCCCCGAACGCTTAACAAAGTGCGCACCGTGTTCTCTCGGTTGTCCAGGACATAAGGATCTCTCCATGTTGATCTGACAGTGACTTTGATCTTGATCTCATGCAACAACGGGTACATGTGAAAGTCCGCCATACAAAAATAAAGGAAGGAATCAAGAAAATATGAAAGAAACAGGAAGATTTAGATTACGACAAGAGAAAGAAGCAAGCAGGAAAGAAAGAGAATACATAGAATATGAGGACATGACATATATATAACAAGCATATCGACGGAAGTGGAAGTGACTCTTTGGAGAACGGGTTAATCATTCCTCTACAACCTTCAAATAGTGTTTCCTACTGAAGGAAAGGCATCCGTTAAAAGTAATGGCGAGTTTACTATTGTGTCAAAGTATAAAGTGTAAGAAATATGCCTTACAACTTATTTGTCTAAATGCCACACGTTTATATTTATTTATTGGGTAATATGTCACGACATAAAATGTTACACGGATAATGTTGAGTGACATTATAGAAAATTCATGCCAATGATTAATGAATAAAATGTAGAGAGTATGATTTTTCAGTTCCTTGTTCACTTGATAATTGTTCTAGACCATGATACATTTTACATACAATAAATCCCGTTGTGCCTCTATTAAATAGGATGACAGACTCAGTTACTGAGGTTGTAACCTTAAACAAACAAGTTGGTGTACTGTAAGAGTAAATGCACTGAACGAGATCAAATATGGATACCTTCTGGAAGTGATCATTGATGTTGATAAAATATTCAACACAATTTATTTATGATATTCTTAGACTTGAGAGGTTTATATAGGTTTGTTTATTGTGTACTTGTACTTTGACCGAGTCATATGCTGATGATCTTTCTGAGTCAATTATTCTAGACGATGTCGGGTCTTGTTTATGATAAATGAGCTGAACGAGATCAAATATGGATACCTTCTGGAAGTGATCATTGATGTTGATAATGTATTCAACACAATTTATTTATGATATTCTTAGACTTGAGAGGTTTATATAGGTTTGTTTATTGTGTACTTGTACTTTGACCGAGTCATATGCTGATGATCTTTCTGAGTCAATTATTCTAGACGATGTCGAGTCTTGTTTATGATAAATGAGCTTGTATAAATGCTCAACAAGGAATTCACCAGTCTCTTTATGAGATAGTATATTCATGTGTATATATATATATATATATAAATATATAGAGAGAGAGTTGATCTTGATAAGAAATCTTTGACCAAAATAATTTATTTATGAAATTGTTTTGGAAAAACTCGAGAGTCCAACATGTAACAGATTGTGAAGTAAGAATTATATAAACTAGGAATTTTATTAATTATATTATTCCAGTCCTATTAGTTCATATGAAATATAGTATCGTGGAAGGATAAATAAATCAATATAATTAACAAAAGAGATTTCACACATCAATCTCAACTATTCGGGGGTGAATTATAATATGTTGATGGACATGATTACAATTAGTAGAAGCTTGAAATTCGGAATAAAAGAATATAAGGGAAATGAATGGAAATTGAATTTTTCATGTAATCCTCCAACCGAGATCTGAAGTCTCTAACGATCTCATGCACTATCACAACTAGGGTTTTATTTAAAATAAAAGGCTATGAGATAGTCAATCAATACAGTTGGCCATCAAAACTTTAGGAAACCCTGTGACACCAGTGAGTGTGGAGAGGAAGGAGGCAGAACATTTAGATTACTATTGTGGAATTACAAAAACTCAAGATTGTGAGATCAACAATAACCTAAAGATTATTATAAAAGATTGAAGAATTCTCGAAGATCAACAAAAAGAATTGGTAAGTAATTTTTTGTAAGTCAAACTAAAAAAAAAAGACTTCTAGAGTCCAGGCCACCTAGGAGCAAGATACTCATTTATGGCAATTCGAGGAGCAAGTGAGGGCCTACTTAGACTTAGCCTCGATGAAGGTGTCACATGCTCCATTGTTCATGCATTCCTCTATCAATTCTTTTTAGTTTCATTCTTGCAGTCGTACTCGTTAGATGGATACTTCAAGGATTAGCTACAACATGACACATGTTTATACCTAAAACAACTAATATCCAAAAGTTTATGGCTACAAGTACTGGTGTATTAGCCTAGAATCTAAATATAATAAATTCCTCATAATTGAGAAGAGTAACCAAGGATTCCACAAAAGGCCCCATCTCTCTTCCCAATCAAGATAGATGTGAAGTGTTAGATATATGCCCTCAAAACCAATTTTTTGTATAATTATGAGATAATTATTGTTAATGATTAATCACTTGTATATTATTTTTGGGTACATGCAATGACATCAGATGTCAAATTTATAATGACATAAGATGTTATATTTATAATGACATAAGATGTCATATTGTTGAGTAACATTGTAGAAAAGTTAGGTCAATGATTAATGAATCGGAGGCGGGGAGTATGACTTTTCGGATCCTTGTTGACTCACTTTGTTCTAGACCGAGATACATGATTATGTACAAAGAGGTCTACACTCGTTGTGCCTCTATAAGATAGAATGATGGACTCCGTCATTGAGGTAGTGACCTTAAGCAGACGAGTGGGTGTAATGTAAGAGTACATGCACTGAACTGGATCGCATATGAATACTATTTGGAAATGATCACTGATGTAGAGAATGATATTCAACACAATGTGCTTTGACTGAGTCATTTGGTGATGATCTTTCGCAGATCAAATATTCCAGACAAAGTTGGGTCTTGTGCATAGTAAGTGAATTTGTATAAATTGCTCAATATGGAATCCACCAGTCTCTTGATAAGGCAGTATATTCATTATGTCTGTATATTGTTGGACTCCTGTAAAAACACTGCGCAGCGAGATTTTGTGGCAAAAAAAATGTTTTCACTAGTTTTACTTATATAATATATTAAGTAAATATTTGCGAAAAAGATTTTCGAAAAGTTTTGGAAGTCCAACTAGGCACAGACTGAGAATTAAGAATTATATGAGCTAGAGACTTAATCGGTGATATTATTCCAGTCCTATTAGCTCATGTGGAATATAGTATGGTGAGAGGATAAATAAGCATATAATTGTTAGCAAAAGGGATTTCATAAAAAAAACAGTCTCATTATCTCGGGGGTCAATTGTGATATGTTAATGGACATGATCACAATTTGTAGAAGCCCATAAATTCGGAATACGGAATATAAGGGAGTTAATGAAAAAGAGTTTTTCATGATGTACCTACGACCGAGATTTGAGATCCCTAAAGATCCCACGCTATAGCACAGTTGGGTTCTGAGCCAGCTATTATAAATAGCTCAGAATTCAGTTAAGAGAGAGAGAATTTCATTTTTCAAGAAAGAGAGTCTCTCTCCTCTTTATCTCTCTATATGATTCTCTCTCTCTCAAAGCTGTGTGCGTGGATCTGAAGGAGGCAGAACGCTTGGGCTGCTCTGATTTCAAAGATCCTGACTTCCGCTGCGCCGGATCCAACGATTCCAACAGTGAAGCATATTGGTCGACTCAAAGGTCAGGCAATTTAAGCAGTTGCCTAAAGTACCACCCTGAGCGAAGGACTTGCAAATTATTGACTCTATGAATTTAGATAATGAATGTTAAACAAGCGTACAAGGCCCTAAAGAAAATTTCAGGCCCTATAATAGATGGCAAGTGTAAAACGCCTATAGCATAATCAGAGTTGATGTATAAGGCCACAGAACAAGGCAATTTTAAAAACAATTAACTTGGAGACGAATGTGGCCTTTTGAATATTATATATTTTATATTGAAATTAATTATTTTATATTTTAAATTTATAGAAAACTCTAATATTCTATTTGGTCTTAGGCCTCCAATTAGATTGAGCCGACTTTGACACTCTATAAAGTAAAGGTCATACACACCATCTTTATTTATGTACGGACACCTTTATTTTAAAGTGGGATTGTCCTTCCTTTTACTACTTTGGCCATTTTTGAACCTTTCTTTCTCTCCTATCAATTCAACCAAGCCTTAGACCATGTCTCATGACTACCTTGAAGGGAATCTTGATCTAATCTATTCAAAAAATAATTATTATTCTCGCGGAAAATTAAAAGATCTACTACTTAGCATATAAAAATTCAACTAAAATTTTTCCTAACCTGTTTCTAATAAAAGTATGGAGCATCATGGGCTCCATAGAAATAGTTTGGACTAAAAAGCAGTTGTTTTTCAAGGCTCGCAAAGCAATGTCTTAAACCAACAGTTGAAAACACTACTTTTTTTTTTTGCGATGCATCAAACCTTAAGAATTCACCTCCATTTATAGAAGTTCATTGGGAGGAGAGGGTTGTTTCTAGGCAATTTCGAACTAAACAAGTCTCCATGAGCCTAGGCTTAATTTAGGCCAACGCACCATGGGTCTTAGGCTTTTCTGAGCTTACAAAGCCTAGTTTTATTTTTCAGCCCAACTTCTCCAAAAAATTAATAAAATTAATTTTGGTTTAGTCTAACTAATATTTTTTTATCTCATAAAAATATTATTTTCTTTTATGGTTCAGATTATTTCGGAAACTCATAAAGCGACCTAAGGGAACAAGTAATCTTAGCTCCAAATAAAACAAAAATTTTCATCTCATAACTTTCTTTGATTACAATTTAAAAATGTCTAATTCATCTCATAACTTTCTTTGATTACAATTTTCATCTCATAACTTTCATCTTGTTCTCCAAGATTAATCGTAATTTACTCCAAACAATTATACTTATTTTTGTTTACTGACATTTGACCTTCTGTGAATCTATCCATAGAAAATAGAGTCGCTATGTACTATCACTTTATAATTTCCTTCTCTTGTCCTTGAGTTCCCAAATTTAATCACACAATTATCCAAAAACAAAAAATCACATTTTCTATTTTATTTCAATAACTCTTACTAAATGCCCCGGCCGGAGACACCGAATAATTGATCCATTAAATCTACCTCAATGATAATTCATGTATCTATAAGATATTACAGACTCCTTATCTAACCAAGTATTCCCTGCTTCATTTCATGTGACCACCCAAGTACAAATATATTGGCCACTTGAGAGCCTCACCTCAGAGTACAACAAAGTAATCTACACTACGTGAGTGAGTCTACACTACTCTTAGGAGTCATAGTCCAAGTTGAAAAAAAAATGTGCGATGACTCATTCATTCCTTTCAACAGTAATTTTGGAATAAATATCTCGTGTGATCCTGTTCAATGTGTCAATCTCATTGTACAACACCAATCATGTTATCTAGGAATCTCTATTCTCATGGTTTAAGACAAACCATCATGGATAATGTATTATGGTCTTATCAGATGAGACACCTAATCTCATTAATGACCATGAACGATTTATAATGTATTTATGCTTTTTCAGCATTGTCTGATTTATATCTTCTACGAATCAATCTCATTGATCACATAAATGAGTTTCACTAAAAAAAAATAAACCCAACAGCGATCTTTTAGCGACGGTCACTAAAACTGCTACAAAAAAAGACACTATAAACATCGCTAAAAAAAATCTATAACGGCGCTTTTTTGGGAAATGCAACGACTTTATTTACAAAACACTACCAAAAGTGTGCTTTAAGCGGCACTATATCGAAAACACTGCCAAATGTGCCAAAATGACAATCTGTGTGGCGCTTTGTAAAAAGATTTGCTGCAAGTTTGAGTTTTAGCTGTATTTAAAAAAATTGCTAAAAAGACAACCTGTAACGACGCTTTTTAAAAATTATATCTATAAATTAGATTTTTAGCATCAGGTTTTAAAAAAACTGCTACGAGTGTGTTAGTTTTAGAAGCATTTTTTAGAGAGCACCGCCAAAAACACGCACACTTGTAGCAGCGTTTTTTAAGCTAAAAATGTGAGTTATAATAGCGTTCTAAAAGACACTCTGTAGCAAGCATTTTACAACAAACGCTGATAAAAAACTATAGATAGCAGCGCTTGTTGTATAAAAACTACTAAAAGATTTAAAAAATCAAGTGATATATTTTTCTAAGGTATTTAATGTTATTATATCCTTCATAATATATTATTTTGTACAGTAATATATTTAAAAAATTTTAGCATAAAGGACTCACTTAATATAAGTCTACCAAAATGTATTGTGGCTCAATTTATGCTTAAATGAGTGATGCCATGTATATACCATGACCCTTTTTTTTTTCTTTTAGTTCGTTTTTCTTGCAAGATTTAAAATCATTAACTCATTTAACTCGTAGGAATTCAATAGCGTATATCATGTAATTATTTTTAGGGATAAATGCAAAATCAGTCCCTGTGATATACGCCAAAATAGAATTAGTCCTTGTGATAACAAAAGTATAAAATTAATCCCTATGATTCCACTTTCGTTTGTCGTTGGTCCTCCCATCAGAGTGACTAAAACATGCACAGAGACTGATTTTGCATTTCTAAAATTATCCATTTCTAAAATCAGAGTGACTAATTTTATGTTTTTCTTATCACGAGGACTAATTCGATTTTGACGTAGATCACAGGGACTAATTTTGTATTTATCCCTTATTTTTACTTTAGTAGTGCAATGTTTTTATGCAAAGTCTGTCATGTAATATTTGCATTAAGGGAACTCTCTAGTTCTTTTTTTAATTTTTTTTACATTTTCAAATATGAGATTTTTTTGAGGCCTTCCTAGGTTTGAGGCATTAGGCAACCACCTCTCTTGTCTATACTCAAAGATGACACTGGTAACGTTACATTTATATGCCATCGAGGACAAATATATGTTGCATACATGATATGTATGATCAAAATAGTTCCTTAGTGCATAATAAGAGTCTCAGTAGTATAGTTAGTTAACAAGTTCTTAATCAGGTAGCGTATTATGCGAATTTGTTAGAGTAATAACAACATTAGCATAAATAATAATGACATTAATTTATCTCTCACATGATCAATATCCTGTCACTTTACGAATAAGTTTTAAGGTACACTTCCCCCTAAATCCAACAAAGGCACAAAAAGAAAATTACATCTTCTACGTTTTAATAAGTCATATATTTAGATTGAATCTCAAATATTTGTATGTATTGAGATTGAATATTTTATATATTATAAATGTATTGTGACTACAATGTTATACTAGTGTACAAGTGTACCCAGTTCATAATTTAGTTATGATGTTCATGACGATTGTCAGATGAGTATATATTAAGGATATTTTTCTAATATATATATAATTTTAGAAAGATTTAAAAAGTTTGGGAACATAAAAGAGAAAAAAAAAATAATTTATGAAAATCACAAAATAACTGTAAAAAATCAAACAACAGCTTAACTAGATTTTATAGAGCCGGAGCCGATCAGACTTGAAAGGAATAAAAAAGAGGAGTAACGTCAGATTGGAAGCCTTCGATGCTAAAGTTAGATCTCAAGAAGTGCTTAGTCTAGAGAAGTAATTAAGCATAGGAAAAAATAATAGGGGTACTTGTCTTTTATAAGACGGGGTGCTGGAGTCCTAAAAGGAGTCCAACGGTATGGGCTTCAAGACTCCTTGTCTTACTTGGAGTCCTGAAGCCTTTAGAGTTCTAGAGGAATTAACTTACCTGGTTGGGGGTCTAGAAGGTGCCTGTGGCCTTTGTCGAAGTTGCAGATGGGCTAGTATGTTTCAATGCGGAGGCTTGAAGGGAAGCTAGAGGATCAGAAGAAGCTGAATGCGGAGTTGCGAACTGTAGCTTGTGGCATCCATTCTTAAGCTGAGCCATACGAGGCTAGGGTAGTCGATTTGGAGAACGATATTGCTTCCCAGGATGACACCGTCGCTGAACTGAGGTGAACTATCGATGAACTTGAGCAGGGGCATGTGGACTTCGAGCTTGACCTGTCCCGGGATAAAGCGGAAGTTCTGCAGCGCTTGAGCGGGTTTCGCACATCTTTGTCGAAGAGGGAAGATGCATTGCGGGCTGAAATGTTGGAGGTTCGCCGCACTATGTGCAATGCTGCTGACTCCTTAGCCTTCTTCTTGTTTAGTTGTCAGCGATGCCCGCTTTTCCTGGTGATCCCCCGATTTTAGCACCCAGGTGCATTGGTGCGCCTATAACTTGTCTTGTGGTGGTTCATGAGGATGAGGGGAGTTGTTTTAAGGCCCGCAAAGCGGGGCGTGCTAATGACATTTACAAGCACCTCGTTGAGAATTTAGGAACCTGTGGGATCCATCTTCCTCCTGCGGAAGATTAGATTTTATAATAATCTTTTGATGCTTTCTTTGAACTTGGTCATGTTTGTGCACATTTGCAATATATTCAGTATTTGTTGAATTTGATACTTGGCTAATTCTCGTTCGTTCTATTGAGCTATGATGGATTTGGTATTCTATTATCTCTATCTTTCTACTTGTGTGGATATTTGGTTATTTGTCTTGGGTTTCATTCGCTTCTTGTTATGACCATTGGCTACGTAACATGTGATTTGTTTTCAACATCTTGAATCCTATTGGACTTGATGTATGATTGTGTTCTTCTTGCTGCTTCTGATTGTCATTGCAATCCGTTGTTTTTCGGGATCCTTTTTGGCTTTTCTTGGACGCGATTAGGAATTGGAGTTCGGCGAGGTTGTCTTGGATGCGTTTGGGAACCAGGGTTCTCCAAGGTCATCTTACTCTTGAGTAGCTGGGAACCTTAGTTCTCCTAAGTCTTTTGTTGTGGATGTGACTGGGAACCAGGGTTCGCTGAGGTCATCTTACTCTTACGTAGACTGAGAACCTTAGTTCTCCTAAGTCTTTTGTTATGGATGCGACTGGGAATCGGGGTTCGCCGATGTCGTCTTACTCTTGAGTAGACTGAGAACCTTAGTTCTCCTAAGTCTTTTGGGACTTCGTCTTGGATGCAATTGGGAAATGGGGTTCCTCGAGGTTGTCTTTTGATACACTTCAAGGAATATGTTTCATTGTCATTATTTGACAAGTATTTTTGAAGAGAACTTCAGATTTTTCATTTATAGTAAACAGTAAGAAAAGCATCAAGTGTAAACATATGGTGGTAGATTGAATCGAGATGCTTTGCAAATACTTCCTAAGGTACATCGAGTTCCATGGATGTTGTAATGCCTTTCCCTGAAGGTCTTTCCAATAGTATGTTCCTGATTGCTTGAATCCGACAACACGACACGACCTTCCCAATTTGGGTGTCCCTTGCCTTGTCTAAGGCTCCAGCCTAAGCAAAGGACCTTTCAATTATTGACTCTATAAGTCTAGATAATGAATGTCAAAGAAGCGTACAAGGCCCTAAACAAAACTTAAAAGGCCCTATAATTTATGCGTGGAAAGCGTAAAAGGCCTATATATTATATTAAGGATCTATAACATAATCATAATTTAAGTATAAGGCCTTGAATAAAAATAAGGTTCCAAAAAAGAAAAACAATTAACTTGGAGACGATTGTGGCCTTTTGAATGTTTTATATTTTATATTTTTAATTTTTAAATTTATATAAAAACCTAATATTCTATTTGGCCTTAGGCCTCCAATTAGATTGAATGACTTTGATGGGAAGGAGCTCTATCAAGTAAAGGTCATACGCAACATCTTTATCTATGTATGTACATCTTTATTTTAAAGTGGGATTGTCCTTCCTCTTACTAAGGCCATTTTTGAACCTTTCTTTCTCACCTATCAATTCAACCGAGGCTTAGACCATGCCCCATGACCACGCCTTGAAGGGAATCTTGATCTAATCTACTTAGAAATTACTATTATTCTCTAAGCGCAATAGAAAATTCAAAGATCTACTACTTCTGAGCATGCTTAGCATATTAAAATTCAACAGTTGAAAAACACTGCTTTTTTCTGGGATGCATCAAATCTTAGGAGTTCACCTCCATTTATAAAAGTTCATTGGGAGGAGAGGGTTGTTTCTAGGTAATGTGGGACTAAACAACTCTCCATGAGCCTCAGCTTAATTGAGGCCAACCCAATATGGGTCTTAGGCTTTTTTGGGCTTAAAAAGACCAGTTTTATTTTTTAGCCCAACTGTAATACCCCTCTAATTTAGTTTTCCTAAAACTATCTTAATTAGTAAGAGTGAGATGATTTTACGAAGATTTAAAATTATTAATCTTTTAGATTATCTTTATGTGCTAATATTTTACGAAATGTCATTATTACCCTTTTTATTTAACATTTTTGTTATTTATTAGCTCTTTAAATTTCTAGTAAGTGAAATTTCATTAATAAATATTCTATTTAATGATTAAGTTAATTTTGTCGGCATTTTCTTTGGTTTTCTAGAAATTGTAGCTTTAATCTTGATATTTTATTTTTATTTGCTAAGATTAGATGCTATATTTTATTTAATGTGGAAATTTCTTAAAAAATACATTTCTTACCTATGCTTGACTTAATTGCCATTTGTTTTGTTTTTGTGTCAAAAATTTGATATATATTTTTAATATCCTTAATTAATAATTCATTTTTGAATTTATTTTTCAATGTTAAATAAAATGCTTATATGATACGTTGATATAATTTATGAAATACCAGTATCTTCATTTTTAAATTTTATAATTTTTTGATCTCATTGCCTTAATTTCTAATTAAGACTATAATGTCTTTTTTCCGAAAAAAATTCTATTGATCATTTTGCCAAATTATTTATTTCTTTAACTAATAGGATTGATAACCTATATATTTAATACTTAAATAATTTTTAAGCTTCGTAAATTATTTTAAGCAATTGATAATTTAATTTTAATTGAAAATTACAATAATAATTATATTAAATTAAAATTGTGCATGTGTGACCGTTGTAAACCTCTCCCTAATGCCACCTATTTCTTACATGTGTGACAAGTGTCTTCAGAGACTTAACATGTGTGATAAGTGGTGCGACAAGTGGCTTAGGAGTTTTTGCATGGTTGACAAGTGGCTTCCTTGCAATCTTTTTAACCATAGCTTAACCTTCATTAACCTAGCTTATAAATAGGTGAGATGGAGAGGGGTTAAGCTCTTTTACACAATTCTAGAGAGAGAATTTGAAATCCTAGAGAGAGAGAGAGAAAGTGAAAGAAAAGAGAGAAAAGAAGAGATAAAATGGAAGAAAAAGAAGGAAAAAGAGGAGGAGCACTTCGAGCTAGGTAAGGGGTAGTTTCTTGCATTTTGGGTTGGAAAAACATGTTCTTGTATGTTTTTTAACTTGTTGATTTGATGAACATCATGCCATAAACGTTGGATGCAAGAAGGAAATTGATAGGATTAGTTTTCAACATGAGATTATTTGCAAAGAGTATATGCGTGTAAAAAATATTAGGTTTTCTTTGGCTATTTTGAAAGAATATGGTGCCCTGTAATGTTTGCTTGTGTGAGAAGAAACTTGGCTGTGTCGTAGGCCACATCAGTGGCCAAATATTGTGTTTGGAGGAAGGAAGGGCCTAAACTTGGCCTTTGATGTTGGTAGATGATGTTGCTAGTCAATTTTTATGACTTGTGAAGCACACATGTCATGTGTTATGTTTAAAGTTATGCAATATGGAAAGTTTGATGATGGATGAATGACAAGGATGACTTTCGAGATGTGACTATGGCAAGACAAGGCCTTGAAAGGGAGCCTATGAGCTTAAAGATGAGTTTGATGTTTACAAGTTAAAAATGGCAAGAAAAGGGTACTCATATGTTGATTTTTACAAGTGGCTTTCTTTAGATCTTGTTTCCTCACTGATACCATGTAATATGTGCTCTGTGATTATAATAATATGTGTAAGAGTGGTAGATCATTAAGATAGGGTATTTAGAAGCAAGATCCATAATATGCAACAACACCAGTTAGGGTTTAACATGGAAAATGACCACTGTCCAAAACCACCCTAAGAAATCCTTGGAATTTTTGTATGAAACTTTTTAGATATATTGTATTAGGTCTCATATGTCCTAGCAAAAATTTCAGCTCAAAATGATGTAGGAAAAGGTTAAAAATGCCCCTGAAGGTCTCTATGGACTGTTTCGGCATTTCTAGTAAAGAGTTAGAGTAAAACTATCCAAATGGAAAAGCTAAATTTGTAGCTATGTAGAGCATGAAAAATGGATGAGGAACCTCAAGTTTGAGTCCAAACAGATTAGGTTTAGGGTCTCAAATCACAAAGCCCGTTTAGCGGCCTAATTGGATTTTAGGCCTGTTAAACTTAAACAAGCAGAGAACACGTTGAAATGTTAAGGATAGGCGCAATAACGTCTAATGAGGCCCAATAAGCCTTCACTTGAAGATTTAGGGCAGATTTAAAATTTAATAATAAATTTCATGTTTAATGCTTTAATTAGTGTTATTAAAAGAACAACTTTATTAATTATTAATTAAAGGAAAAAAGGTCTATTAATTTGAAACCATATGACACAGAGACTGGTTGAGGATTTAAAATAATTTTGTGAATTTAATTTCTGGAATTTGTATATTGAATTATTAATGTATTGAAATTTGATTGATTTATGTTTTCAAGTTATACCATGAGATGATTGGATGTGTGCTTTGCACACGAATGGTATTCATGCAATGATTGCATTCACATCGTAAGAGGGAAAATAAATATGAGTAAACCTCAAGCCGGCAAGGTGATTCCCGAAGAAAGCTTGACGGTACCGGGCACATGAGGAGAGTGCAACCCCCCACTATAGGGAGTAGGAGGACTCCTTTTGGGGGCTACACATCGTTTTTAAAGGTCCTGGTGTAGGTGGAATGAGACCATCCCACAAAGAGAGGAGGAACGCATAACCAAACTCTGGGAGTGAACAGAGCAGACACTGAGAATACATCAGAGAACCATATGATGAGCGAATGCATTTCAATTGCATTGCAAGCATTCTCTATACTGCATCTATGCCTTGTATGTCTTGGAATCATTGTACTGATGCTATTAATCTTGAAGCATGAGTAATATTTAGTTGAGCATGTCCCCTCCCCGACCTTACTATGTTTGTAGAACTCACCCCTTTCTATTCTTGTGTTTGTATGCTATCCAATTATTGGCAGAGCAGGAGGACTTTTGAGATCAGATGGATGGTTCACCCTTGGGACTTAGTTGCAGACTGTCTAGAGGCTTTGTGTTGTATGCATTTATCAAGAGGCAAGGATATGTATTTGTCTTTTGTGCGGTTAGATTGTCTTTTATACCTTGTTGACATGATACGTGGTACGAGAGAGTTCATTTTTCTTATATCAGAATTTTGTGTTTGATACACTTATTATGCTAATAACAATTATGTTCTGAATATTTATGTAATATCTAATTTGAAACTTTCCAGTGTACTTTTCTTACGTGATGGCTTTTGGTTCCAACTAGTTAAATAAATATGTTTATACTTCGTAGTCTTTAAAAAGGATCGTGTCGGTCTAGTATTTTATTAATAGTCTATAGTTTTAACCTTTAGTAGACTAATTTCCTTACTTCAATGAAATTATATTTTAAACTTTTGAAACCTCTCTATATCATTCTTCAACTAAAGCATTTTACCGTTGAATTTCTATTGCAAACCTAATAAGGGTATTTTGATCATTCGAACACCTAATTCACGTGCCATAATCCCGCCATATGTGCATTCTAATACTATAAAGAGAGCCTAGGGGTCAGTACAAGCACAGAGCGTGACACCAACTTCTTCCAAAAGTTAATTAATATTTGCTTTAGTCCAACTAATATTTTTATCTCATAAAAATATTATTTTCTTCTAATGTTCAGATTATTTCGGAACTCGTGAAGCGACCTAGGGAACAATTAATCTTACCTCCAAATAGAATAAAAATTGTCATCTCATGAGTTTCTTTGATTAAAATTTAAAAATGTCTAATTCTACTAAAAATACATTGTTGTTCTCTAAGATTAATCGTAATTTACTCCAAGGAATTATCCCTGTGTTGGTTTACTGGAATATGACCTCCTATGAGTCTATCCATAGAAAGATAAAGTTGGTGTGTGCTGTCACTTTATCATTTCCTCCTCTTATTCTTGAGTTCCACATTTAATCATGCAATTATCTGAAAATATAAAATCACATTTTCTATTTTATTTAAGTAACTCTTACTTAATGCCTCGACCGAAGACTCCGAATAATTGATCTATTAAATCTAACTCAAAAGGATATATAATTCATGTATCTATAAGAAATTACAGACTCCTTATCTAAGCAAGTATTCCCTGCTTCATTTCCGATGACCATCTACTGTACAAATATATTGGCTGCTCGAGAGCCTCACGTCAGAGTACATCAAAGTGATCTATACTATGTGAGTAAGTCCACACTACTCTCAGGATTCATAGTCAATGCCGAACAAAATGTGCGTGAACTCATTTGTTCCTTTAAACAATACTTTGTAGAATAAACATCTTGTGTGATCCTATTCAATGTGTCAATCTCATTAGACAACACCAATCACATTATCCACTAATCTCTATTCTCATGGTTTACGACAAACCATCATGGATAACATATTATGATCTTTATGCTTTTTAACGTACCATTATGTCTAATCTCATTAATGACCATGAACAATTTATAATGTCTTTATGCTTTTTAACATTGTCTGATTTATGTTCTATGTGAATCAATCTTACTTGATCACATAAATCAGATTCATCATTTGACAATGCTCATCTAATGGTACGTTATAGGGATGCAAATGATTGAGATATTATAAAAAAATTATTTTATTCATGAATTAATAATTGGGATTGAAGACACATTTTGTGACACCTTTCACCTTTTGAACTCATGTTGAGACCCTAATGACAAGCTTTTTCTTTTAATATTTTTGGTAATTTTAAACCATTTCATTTGATATTTTTATTTTGCTTAAATTCATCCTTTTAGTGCTTTACCTAGTATTTACAATTTAACTATTTGCTTGTAGTTTTAAGCATGTGATTGTTCTCTTTGAATTGATATTACTATTTTTATTTTAACTACATGCATTTAACATGATTAAATATCTCTAGCTCTTTAAATTTAATGAGTATGATGTCTAAATCAATGATAGGGAGCATTTAAGTGCAAGATCCTTAACATGCAAGAACTTTAGTTAGGTTTTTAACAAAAAAATAGTCACTGTCCAAAATGACCCTAAGATTCCCTTTGAATTTTTGCATGAAACTTTCCAGATAGGTTGTCTAAGTACTCATGACATCTCTGTAAAAATTTTAGCCAAAATGGATGTGGCAAAAGGTCAGAAAAGCCCTGGAGGTCTCTAAGGGCAGTTTCGACATTTCTGGGTAAACATTGGGGGTGAAACTATCCAAATGTATAATTTATGTCAAGAGAAGAAAAACAAGTGAGAAATACCCGAACCTACAAGGTGATTCCCGAAGTAAGGATGAAGGTACCAGCCACTTGGGAGAGTGCAACACCACAAATGAGAGTGAGTGGGCTTCCTACGGGGCGTTTTTAATTCAACGGGGTCCTCGTGTAGGTGGCATGGGACAAGTCTCACGAGGAGAGGAAGGACGCACAACCCGACTCTAGGAGTGAACAGAGCAGACACCGGGAATACCTCAAAACCCCTATGATGAGCAAAGTGCATACATGATTATTGCATTGGGATAAATGCAAAATCAGTCCCTGTGCTATAAGCAAAAATCGATTTAGTCCCTGTGATATGAAAAACATCGATTTAGTCCCTGTGATTCTATTTTCGTTTGTTATTAGTTCTCCATCAGGGACTGATTTTATCACTTTCTGAAATCACAAGGACTAAATCGATGCTTTTCATATCACAGGGACTAAATCGATTTTTGTGTATAGCACAGGGACAACTTTTGCATTTATTACCTTGTAGTTATTGTAATGGTTTCTTGTCTTTATGTTTATTATTCTGTTACTTTAAATGTGTATGTATGCATAGCACAACATGCCCCCTCCCTGACCTTACTGATTTCGTATGACTCACCCCTTTTACTTTTATTCTTGTTTGCCGATTAATTGTTAATACAGGCGATGAAACTATATGAGGCCGAGGAGATTCTTGACGTGGATACATATGTAGTGATTTTGAAGTTTTGAGTTTGGATCTCGGATAATTTTTAAGGTAACAGTGGAGCACGAGCCCCATTGGTATCTAAAGGACTTTCTCTTACCTGGTCCTGCAGAATTCGGCTTGATGGATGCTCCACCTAAGTCTATCGTTCCCCATCCATCTCCCTGACCTTACAGTTAGAGGACAGTTTGAGAACGTCAGACGACGGCGTAATTGATCTCACCTTGGATACCGAGGATACGGATTATGGCATAGGGATGTCTTGTAGTTGTTCAGATATTATTTTTCTTTCCTTTTGACGGCGATGTTTAAGAAACTTGTGTTTTGTTTCTTTAAAATACAGTTGTATAGGTTAGGTGAACCTTAGGAAATTGACATTTTTGTATCTATTAGGCCTATTCTTTTGTAGTCTTCATGAAGGGTATCTTTTACCAAACTGTATTAGTAAAGGAAAGCTTTTGTTCTACCATTATTTTTTTCTTTTCTAAGTTTAATTATTTCCTTTGATTTCTCATTATACTCCTTAAGTTACCAATCAGTTTTAATCATGCTTAAGAAGATTTACTAAATGATTGCAACCTACCTTTATACGATTTTACAAATGAAAATTAAGTCATTTTCAAGGATTTCTTTACATAGGTACACAATTTCATTTACAAGTCTTCCGCTAATTATATTTAAGGGCATATAAGCGAACCATAGGAGATTCTATCATGCTGTAATCACTCCTTGTGTCCATGTGATTACTATACGTGAGCCTAGGGGGTAAGTACAAGCACATGGCATGACACATGTCCAGCACACTTACTTTGTCGTTAGATGCATTGACTCACTCTAAATTAAGCAGCGCAAAGGTTGACCCAAGTATAGAAGTTTTGTCATGTAATAATTAGACCAAAAGACCAAATCGTCTACTCAGAGAAAACATATTAATTTCAAACTTGTGTAGAAAAAAACAAGGAGAATATAAAAGCGTTTACTGAACACAATTCATATTCATATTTTTGGGTTTTGGGTTTTTGTAAGGAAATTAAAACAAGGGGAAAATTCATTTTGCACCCCTGACCTCTGGGGTCATTTTTAAGTTGCACACACTTTGATTGATTTCGTTATATTAATACATCAAAGTATCATTTTACGTTAATTTCCACCCTCTAGCTCAATTTGCCGTTACTCCTCACGGCACACCATGGCCGTGCCGTCCACGTGACCACTTAAACAAGTAACTTCCCGTTTTACCCTCTTCATGAATTTTTATTCGTTGAACATACATTTCGGTTGAGGTGTAAATGCCGAATGGCCACGAGAATGTCGGGGAGGACGACACGACTCCACCAGAAGAGGGCCCAGTGTGAAGCCAAAACCGGAACTATCTTCTTCTTCGCCCAGCCGTCGCCTAGCTCCCACCCATCAAATGAAACCCACTTTCCAGAGTACGAGACAACTTTTTTCCATATTATACTCTCAGTTTCAGCAAAACCACTCTGTTTCGAAATCTCTGCTTCTCCCTCTATTTCTTTCTTTTTGTCTAGTTGCAGAGAATACAAAGCAAGCTTTCATGGGCAGAGCAAGAAACTTCAAAAACTCCTTCATCATAGTGAATCAGCCAACATTCTTTTACTACTTGCTTTCACTTTCTCGGTTGGCTTTCCTCGTCTCCTCCCCCAAGAAAAACCAAAGAAACTACAAGCTATGTGTATCCCCAAACTTCACCCTCTTCTTTCTTTCTCTCCTGCTTTCTTTCACCTTCTTGGGGTTCTCCATTCTCTGTTTTGTGCCCATCCCTGGACTCCTCCTCGTGTTCTCTCATCTCTCCCCATCATCGTTTTCATCTCCTTCTTCCTCTTTTGCAGCGTACTCTCCAAATATGTTGGCGTCGCTTGCTTCTAGTGTTTTGGTTGTTTTTTGCTCAGTAACTCCCATGCATACCATCTTGCATATAAAACCGAATTAAAATGCCCGACTTTACCATTCGCAATTTCACACCACCCGCATCCCTTTTGTCACCAGCTCACAGCAACCACCTTCGTCGCCCATCTCGCAGCAACCAACCCAACATGGACTGGAATTCCCTACTGTAGACATGGTTGTTTACTAGAAAACAACATAGCGAATTTGAAGCGTAAAGTTTTCGATGATTTGCAGAATACCATTGATCATTTGAAAGAGAAACAATTCAGAGACAAGAAAAAACACATGACTATGTCAGAAATACAAAACTGAAACACATGGCTCCCGACTCTTCAATGCTTGCCACAGATACGTCTTCCTTTCCCACGCAACAATAACGGCTGCCTGCAAAAATAACAACAGCAACGTTCGTGTTCTTTGGGGCCCATATATGGAATGTTGTTTTACGTGTGGACATTTTCAATCATACTAGGCAGGCCACCGGACCGGACTGATATGCTTTTCCACCTTTAAACAATTAAACGAGGAAAACAAGAGAGAGAGAGGGCATTAATAATAGCGGCAGAATACGCTGGAATTCCGGTACGTTGTTTTCATGGCTTAGAGGGATCTCCAACCTCTGGCCTGCTCTTTCCGGTGTTGACTCGAGGTAATCTTCGTCTTTCTTCCATCAATGTTCGATACAATTTTATATGCAATTGTCAAAATTTCATTGATTCCTGCAATTATTCTCACAACCCCTTTTATCTGCACTTCTTAGAAGTTTTCTTTTCGACATTGTTTCTGTTTGGTCCTTTGAGATATTTGGATGTCATGTGTGACCCACATTTGGAATTACAGGGCTGGCCATTGGACTGAGAGCTGCCATTTGCGTCTGACTCTTTCTTTCCCTTATCCAGCGCCGAATATCGGAGTTTTCAATCGGACTAGATAGGAAAGAGAGAAAAGTTTTGAGGTCAAGTTGGATTCTTATAATATTAATAATTGTAGATGTCTATATTTGATTTAAGGGAAAAATGGGAAATGAAAACTTTAAGTTCTCACATGTCGTACACGTGATTGGTTTGCCGTGAGAACTAACTGCAATTTAACGTCAAGGGTGAAAATCAACATAAACATAAACTTTGAAGTACTAATGTAACGTAATCGATAAAAGTGGGTGCAACTTAGAAATGACCCCAAAGTTCAGGGGTGCAAAGTGAATTTTCCCCTTAAAACAATACATAACTTAAACTAAAAATATAACATGCATTAAAGTAAATGAAGAAAAATAAATTACTGTAAATAAACAATGGAAATTACACGATAGAGATTTAAAGAAAACAAGTAAATGGCAATAATTAAATGACAAGGAATAAATTTTTAGAAAAAGAGAGCAAAAGATTATTGGATTAAATAATATCGTCTTATTACAACCCAATTCAAGTTAAAAGAAAAAATAACGAGAACATTATCCGAAAATGAAATAGAAATTACAGAAAATTAAAGAGCAATAAACTTAAATCTAAATCTTAGAATTTGAAATAAAAGACATTGAAATAATAAAGCATAAAAAATCTAATCTAGAAACTGAAAATAATGACTAGAAAATAAAACTTGATGTTGGAAACCGAGAGAAAATACAATAAAAGAGAACAAAAGAGTGAAAAAGTGATATTCGGCCAAGGTAGAAAAAATAGGAGAATAGAGAAGAGGGAAAATAAAAGGTGAGCAGTGGAGAGAGAAAAGAGAGTAACGCATAAAATATAGGAGAGAAAGTAGAGTTTGGACAAAGAGAAAGGTTAATGGAAGAAAGATAAAAAAGAGAGAGATAAAGGGAGTAGAGAGAGACGTGCGGCTGAAAAATAAATAGAGAATGAGAGAAACTAGGGGAGAGAGAAGAAGAGGTGCGACAAAGAGAGAAATGAGAGAAAAGTGAAAAAAATAGGGAGAGAAAAAGTGGTGAGCGGCAAAGAGGTGAGAGAAAAATAACGATAGAGGAGAGAAAGAGAAAGTGCAGCTAGAAAAATAAAATAGAGATAGAAATAGTGATTTGGCTGAAAGGAAAAAGAGAGAGAAAATAGGGGGAAGAGTTTGCCAAGGAAAGAAGAAAAAGGGAGAGAGAGAAAAAAAGAAGCTAGGTAAGAAAACGTAGGGATGATGAGAATTAGATGTAGGGTTTGCAAGGTTAAAAAGAATAGAAGAGTGAGAAGAGAGATGGGGGCAAAGATTTAAGTGTCACTCATTTATTCATTGAATTACAACACTGTCATTAATGAATCCTTCTTGCTCTGCCATGTGTCCCAGTAGATTGCTCTTGTTCTTTGAGAGTCGAGAAGGCAATTAATTTTAGGGTTAATGATCATTTTGGTCCCTGAGTTTTATACCATTTTTTCTAAAATGGTCCCTCGGTTTTAAATTTCCTCCAATCAGTCCCTGGGTTATTGTCGTTTGTCGATTTAATCATTCCATCCAATTTCGTCCGTTACATGCACAATCAGCTAACGGCGCGACACGTCACTCCCAATAAGATCCCGCCATGTGTACCAAATTAAAACAAATCACAAAAGGACAGCCACGTTGGCATAAAAAAAACTCAAACGGTAGCCTAGATTTGGGCTTCCCGCGGCCACATGGGATCCACTCTCTTATGCCTCTTGACCATCTTTCCATCTAAAACCAATATTTAAAACATGAAACAACTAATATTATATCAGTTTTAGATGTACTATACATGCAATATTCTAGCTCAATCACACCCCCAACTAACTTTTTACTAGTCTCTTAGCAAAGAAAGTCAAAGACATTGAGCTAAACACATCCCAGAAATAAAAGCTCAACTAACATTAACTATCATTCAAACTTAAATGCCATAACTAATTATGAAGTCAGGAAATAGATTTTTGAACACACTTCCATTTTCAAATACTTATCAACAAGCAAACAAACATTTCATAGAGATAAAGAGATCAGTTCTGTGTGTATGTAGGAAAATACTCGAGACAAAAGAATGAATGACATCACAAGAGTGACAAGCCTTAGGATTAGTGTCCAATAATGGACTCTAGCATGCTTCAAAACCCATACGAATGACAGTTCTCACACTTAGCATTGTTAATTAAAAGCTATTCTTTAGCTCCCAATGCTTAGGTAACTGTTTTCACCCGACACTCGAGTTTATCGACTCAAGCTTGTCATCACAATCATCTGCACAACTTTCCACTTATGTTTTTTTAAATCTCTCTGTTTCTTTTCTTCATCTTTTTTGTTTTTTTTTTGTTTTCGCTCTTTTTTTATTTTTTTTCTTTTTTTTATAGTGATTGTGCACCTCTGCCGCTTATTTGCTTATCAAAATATCACTTACCCCAAATGTCAAAAGTAATCCCGAGTATGTGCTCAAAATTGAACTGACCAAATTATCTAAGTGAAGTGTGCAAGTGTGTGATACAACTCGAGTTTATCGACTCAAGCTTGTCATCACAATCATCTGCACAACTTTCCACTTATGTTTTTTTAAATCTCTCTGTTTCTTTTCTTCATCTTTTTTGTTTTTTTTTGGTTTTCGCTCTTTTTTTATTTTTTTTCTTTTTTTTATAGTGATTGTGCACCTCTGCCGCTTATTTGCTTATCAAAATATCACTTACCCCAAATGTCAAAAGTAATCCCGAGTATGTGCTCAAAATTGAACTGACCAAATTATCTAAGTGAAGTGTGCAAGTGTGTGATACAACAATGTCATGCAAGTTCATTCGCAACTCAAAATCCTGATTCGCATAAGGCATATTGTTGGAATCCAAATAAGTGATATCAGTCGAATACACACTCCTAACATGTTCTTATATTAAATGCCTTTCACGAACCTACATAGAGTCATACAAAAGAGTGAATTGAGGCATGTTCAAATAAGCACAGTCATGTGAAATCAGTACGACATGTGAGTTTGATGGAACTTGCTCTCCTAACTGAATGAAACATTGTCCTCAACGTGAAGGCATAAAGGGAAAGAAAAATATACGCACAGAGAGCATCAAACCAATAGAAAATAACAGCCAACAAGTGGAAAACAATGAAAAAGAAAATGAAACGAAAAAGAAAGACAGTAAAATAAAAAAGTTCAGAGGACTCCCCTAGGGTCATATGGATCAAAGACTGGCATATGTTAATTACTTGTGTAACTCACGTCTGATAACTAAGGGGAACCTTCTGTCTCTGTCAACTGTCTCTATGATTCTGTCAACTTTGCTGATGAAAGAACTATCTCATCAAACACCTCAGACTGCTCGAGAGAGTCATCCTGAAATGCACTCTCAGATTTAAGTCTTGATAACAACTATGAAATATCTAAGTCATCTATCACATCAACTGCATGTATCTCTGAGTCGTCACAACCACTCGACATCTTGCTGGCATTGAACATCTCCAATGTCATATTCCCGAATGTGAGCTTCAGTACTCCACTTTAACAATTGATCAATGCAATTGAGGTAGTAAGGAACAGATGTCCAAGAATGACAGGTGCATGTTAAATAGTGGAAACTGGCTGTTGCATATCCAGAACTACAAAGTCCACTGGATAGTAAAATTTGTCCACCTGAACCAACACATTTTCAATAATACCCCATGACACCTTGACTGATTTTTAGCCAACTATAGCATTATGAAGGTTTTTTTCAGCTCACCCAACCGCAACAACTTATATATTGAGAATGATAGCAAGTTCACACTGCTTCCCAAATCAAGTAGAGCTCTCCTAATGTGTGATTCACCGATCGGAATGCAAATAGTAGCAAAGCCGAGATCTCTAAACTTCTGAGTAGTCTCACTCAATATCAATGCGCTTACTTGCTCTGTCAATAAAACTTTATTCTTTACTTTCAGCGTCGTCTTCACTGTACACAATCCTTTAGAAATTTTGCATACGAAAGAACTTGTTGTATGACATCTAAAAGCGGAATATTAATCTTCACTTGCTAGAAGATTTCATGAATCTCAGTGTGATATTTGTTCTTTTGGCCAGCTGCCAATATCTGAGGATAAGGAACCACAGAACGGTAGTCTTTACTAGTCTCGGCCTCGGCGCTAACATACATCTTATATTCTGGGCTCACTTCCTTTGGTTTTTCTTTGGCTTCATTAGTCTCAGTTGTAACTTCAGGTGTCGGGACAGGTGTGTGTCTGTCGATGGACATCTCAGGTTGGGGAACTTCCTTTCCACTTCTCAAAGTAATAACGGCCTTCGCTGTTTTAAAAAAATCCCCTGAGACATTATGTACTTGTTGTTGTTGTTGCCGGTATACTTGAGAAATAGGCTAAGGCTGTGCTGTAAATTTACCTTTCTCTAGGGTACTCAATGTCATGCTCATCTTATTAATAGTGCCCAACAATTCATTTATGGCCTGAGTGTTCTTACTGTTAGTTGTGGTCTGAATCTATAAGAATTGCTTAAGTGTATTAGCCATCTATGTCATACTATTGTCGATAGTCTTTTTTGGTGGAGCAGATGGTTGAGACTGAAAATTCTAAGCATCTACATGAGACTAGAATCCTGGAGGCCTTACTAAATGATAGTTCTGAGAAATCTGATGTGATGATACAAGTGCTGAGGAGCAGCCTGATGACATGTCTTCGGAGAAGATGGTCCATATGACTTGGTAGGGCTTTTCATCGGTACAGACGGTGGGTCGGTTAACCGGCAACGCCACCGGTACCGATACTAGTAACCGCTCCCCGCTTAGTAACAGGGGCGGTATCGGTTGCCACCACCGTAAATTTTTTTTAATAGAAGCCAGGAAGAGAGAGAGGTGCGGGAAAAGAGATAGAGAGAATGAGTCAGGGAGAGAGAGAGACAAAAGATAGAGAGAGAGACTAGAGAGAAGAGAGATAGAGAAAGAGAGAGAGAAGAGAGAGGTGAAACATGAAAGAGAGAGAGTGGTGAAATGTGAAAGAGAGGGAGAGCATGAGAGAAAGGGGTAGTGGGATAGAGAGGGAGAGATAGAGTTTTGGAATTCAATTTCTAACAAATTCTCTCCTTATCATTTATCACCCAAAGACTAAAGTTCCTAAGAAATTAACAATTTCTAAATTTAAAGAGAATTAGGGAATTCGAATTCGAATTCAAAGGAAAATGAAGTCTCACCTAAAAATTCTCTCTATTACCCAACAATTCTTAATTTACATTTAAATTCGTAATTTTCAATTAAAGAGAGAGTTGTGAAAATTCAAATTAAAATGAAAATAAAATCTCACCTAAAAATTCTCTCTTTATTACCCAAAAATTCTTAATTTACATTTAAATTCTTAATTTGCATTCAAAGAGAGAGTCGAGAAAATTCAAATTCAAATAGAAACAAAATTTCACCTAAAAAATTCTCTCCCTATCACCAAAAATTCTTAGGGGGTGTTCCTTTCTATGATTTACGAAAATTTTAATTTAAATAGTTAAAATGGAAACAAAGTAAATTCTGAATTGACGTCTATTAATTAAATTGATGGTTTCTTTGAATATATGGTCTACTAATTAATTAATAAATATTTTATTTTATAATTGATCATAATGTATATGAAAATTTATTAATAGACTTTTTATTTGCAATTGATGTATTTGGAAACCCATTAATGAAAAATTTTATTTCGGCCAATTTAATAAGGTTTTAATTTCATAATTGATCATAATATATTTGGTAACTCATCAAAGGCATTTTAATTTGTAATGAATCAAAATAAATTTGGAAATGCAGACATTTTATTTGGTAATTGATTTAGAAAGATATGAGGCACTAGTGTTGTAGGAGATTTTTAAACCATTTATGTAATTTTTAAACTTTTCTATTAGGTATTTTTTCTCCCTCTCTCTCCTCACGTTTCTTTATCCCTCCCACACCGCCACCACCCATGCACAACCCTAGGACTTGGAAGGTTACTGAAAATGCGAAGATTGACCAGACTGATCATTTTTTCATGAAAAATTCGGATGATTCCTCCACCCTGAATTATAAGTGTGGGAGAAAGGCTGATTTGGTGCTCTGTTAACCCAATTCACTGATTGCATCTGTTAAGACACATTCTCCTATAATACCGACATAATCAGACAAATCTTAGGTCTTGTGGCTCAAATTGGTGCATAGTGAACACACCTCCTCTACTTTAGTGGCCTTCACCTTCTCTAATTCAATAACCTCTAACCTCCTATTCAAAACAGTAATACGAGCCTTATCGTCAATATCCTCTTTGATTACATATTTACCCCCACCACCAATTGCTTTGAGAGGTTGTATTGCCAATGGTGCCCGATCAGATCGATATTTCATTGTTGGGCACTTTCAGCAAGGTAATCAAAAAATGTGAGTGCTTGATCCGGTTTCTTGCTAAAAAATTCCCCGTTGCACATAATCTGAACAACCTGCTTGCATTTAGGAATAACCAACCTTTAAGAGTCAAAACCATGGTGTGGACAAATGTTCATCAAATCCTTAAACCTTTCCCAACAAGCGTGGAAATTCCCTCACCTTTTTGCATAAGTTGATTGATTTGCTCTTGCAAAAATTGAGTTCTCTAAAAAGAAAAAAATTTATGTGAGAACTCACATTGCATATCAGACTATCTAGAGATAGAATTAGGCCTCAAGTAGTTAAACCAAATATTCATTTTATCCTTTAAAGAGAAAGGAAATAAACGAAGTCTAATAAACTCATCGGCGCCAGCTCTAGTAATAAAAGTAGTGCATGCCAACTCAAAGTCCGTCTGGTGCTGATAAGGACTCTTAGAATCCATCCCGTGGAACTGAGGTATCACTGACATCATCCTATGTTTAATCGTAAAATTAGGTGCATCATTAGGTAAAACAATGCATGATGGTGTAGTGGTGCGTGTGGGCTGCAAAAAATATTTAAGAGTGCGTGGTGCAGGTGCAACCATAACTTCTTCAAAATTCTCTTCCACAAAAGGATTGTATAAATCAATTTAGTACATCTAAAACTAATATAATATAATTTGTTTAATGTTTTAAATATTATATTTAGTTCTAAAGATGGTTAAGAGGCATAATCTAAGTTGTGCATTTAAAATGTAAGGTTTGCTAAGTTGAAAAGAAAATGAGAGTGAAAAGAGATATGAAATGTTGAGATTTAAGTGTCTTTTCTTTCTTCATTGAATTACATCACTACCATTAGTGAATCATTCTCACTCTACCATGTGTCCTAGTAGACTGCTCTTCTTATTTGTGAGTCTAGGAAGCAATTAATTTTATCACTCTACACAAAAATACTTAATTAGTTCATGGGATCATATAACAAAATTAAATTCAAAAAATAACTACAATGCCAACAATTATAGTGCAATTGATAAAATTAATGATTTTAGAATGTAGCTAGACACTGTATGACTTAAGTATAGGCAAGTTAAGTTGCATGTACAATAGAATATTGCCTGTTCAATACATCTAAAACTAATATAATATAAATTTTTTAATGTTTTAAATATTGATTTTGGATAGAAAGATGGTTAAGAGGCATAATCTAAGTTGTGCATTTAAGATGTAGGGTTTGCTAGGTTAAACAGAAAAGGAGAGTGAAAAGAGAGATAAAAGGATGAGATTTAAGTGTCTCTCATTTCTTCAATGAATTACAACACTGTCATTAATGAATCTCTCTGTTGTTGGCTTTTGTGCACAATCGAAATTTTGATGATTTCAATAAATGAATGAGTTTACAAAATGGACATTTTCAAAGACAAAGACAACTTGACGAACAGAGTCAAACCTTGAAGAAAAAGGAACAAGAAGATGCAAGGAGCTTAAAGTGAAGATTCAAGACCTTAAGGTATAATCCTTGTAACTCTTTAGTTCACATTTGACAAGGATTTGAATCACGCACTTGCATATCTTTCAAAACATGCATAAACCGTTTTAAGTTTTGTCTGAAAGATTAAAATATTTTTATAGGTTTCAAAACATCCCAATCAAACCTGCAAACCTTCATATACTTATGAGAATTATGTCTTCAAAATTGGTCAAAAACCTTATTTTTGAAAGAACCGGATCATGCTTAAAATGAGGAGGTCGACCGGCTGTTCAAGCGGTCGACCGGTACTTCGACCGCCTAGGCGGTCGACCGGTTGGTTTTGACAAAAGAGTCGTTGAAGCTTCTGACAATATGACCGTTGGGTAATGGTAACTTGAAGCAGTCGACCGGTTCATGTAGCGGTCGACCGAATCGTTTTAGCAAAAACTCCCAACGGCTATAAACGGCTAGTTTTCATATGTGGGTTAGAAAGACACCTTCATTTCGTCTAAAATGATAACCCAATGACCACATATCATTTCTACTACTTGAGGAATATTCTAAACCTTCCTATTCTATATTTCTTATAGCATTCATACAAAACACACTTTCATATCCTTGTTTTTGTGTGAATCAAGAGATAGAGCCTTACATTTTCATATCTACTCTATCAAGAGAGTTTTTGTTCTTCCATCTACCTATCCAATAGAGGTGTTTCCTTTAGTGAGGTTGTTAACTAAAGAAAAAGCTTAGAGGGGGTATATCTCAAGCTTGGTTAGGTTGTGAGTGGTGAGCCCGAAAAACCACTTGGGAGGGTTTGAGTGTTGATCCCGGAAAAACACTTGTACGGTTCACTAGCACCCGGAAGCTAGTGTGGAAAAGCTATTAGAAGATAGTGGAAAACTTCAAGGCTCGGTGAAGGAGCTTGAGGGGTGGATGTAGGCGAGTTTGCCGAACCACTTAAAAAATCACGTGTTTGCTTTCTCTATCCCTACTCTTTACATTTAGCACTTACATACTTGTTATATCATTATACTTGTGCTAAATTAGTATTTACTTTGCAAACACGGTTTTGGGGGGTTAATATCGAAAAGTTTAGAAAACCAATTCACCCCCCCTCTTGGTTGCCTTAATCCTGAAACTAGGACTCACATCTCTCACTCTACCATGGGTCCTAGTAGACTGCTCTTGTTGTTTGCGAGTCCATGAAGCAATTAATTTTATCACCCTACACAAAAATACTTAATTAGTTTTATTTTTTTGCAATTTCCTGCTTGTTTCAGATGCGATTCTCCAAAAAATTTAGAGTTTATTTCAATTGGGTATTTTGCAAATTAAAGATGAGGATGTTCAGCTAAGTTTTACAGCTTGGGGTTATGGTGAAATTTCTATTGCTTTACATGATTTGCTAGACTCTATGTTATACTAATTTCATGTCCTCATTTGGCTGAGACCAAAAGTTGAAGAGGATTGTTTGATAAATCTCTTGCTCTTATTTCTTGCTTTGTTGTTGACACTAGGCACAACAAAACCTTAAATTAACCAAGGATTTTCATCACCGTGATACATGGATTTTGAGTTGAGGTTTAGTGAGGGTATTTTTCTATTAGGATCTGGCATGATTACTTGAGCTTAGACTTGCATACTTCATTTTATTAATGTCTTGATTGGATTAATAAAAGATGAGTAATGCCAAGAAAGGTAGTAAATGGTGGAAGCAATAGATATTTGGACCCGTACCCCAAGTGTTTGATAATTTGATTATGTGAACCTATTTTATTTTTGCTTATGTGTTGGAATATATTTTTGAGTCTTAACAACATTTAAATATCTTTAGACTTACTCTTCAAAACATCATCACAAATCTGAACCCCTCCAAGTTCAACCCTACATTCCAATTTTAATAACTCTTTCAGTGTCTCGTACATCATCATTTTTTGCAATAATCCTTCACAGATACTTTGATAATCATTTGTCCCTATAGAATACAATCTTGGACTTATCCTTGTTACGACTTGACACTTCTGCACTTGGAAGCACATTTGAAATCACGTCATTCATCACAATTGGCTTATGGTATCCTTAGTCTTGAGATGTCTATGCAGGTATGTTTGTTGTGTACTTGTGCTTTGATTGAGTAATAGGGATCATGATGATCAGTCTAGGTCAAATATTCTAGATATCATCTGGTCTTCTGCATGATAAATGGATTTGTATAAATGTTCAATGAGTAATCTATCATTCTCTTTGTGAGACAGTATATTTTGTAAATCTGTATAGGGTTGGACTTGAAAAGAAATCTCTGGCTAGAGAAATTTTGTGAATATATATATATATATATATATATATATATATATATATATATTTCTTTGTGAAATTATTTTGAAAATAATTTGAGTCTAACGGGTTTCATATTGAGAATTAAGAATTAAATGAGCTAGAGATTTAATCAGTCGTATTATTCCAGTCTTATTGACTCATATGGATGGATAAAGAAGCAAATAATTGTTAATAAAAGAGATTTCACAAATCAATCTCATCTTCTCGGGGGTCAACTGTGATATGTTAATTGATATGATTGTAATTAGTAGAAGCCCAAAATTTGGAATAAAAAATATAAGAGAAATAACGTAAAATAGTTTTCCATGTGATCCTACGACCAATATCTGAGATCCAACAACCCGATACATAAATATTCTTCAATCTACGGAAGTCGAACCTCACATATCTGAGCTGGTTTGTGTCAAGCTCACAATAATACATCTGTATGTACTACCCATGAAAAGATATTCCTGCCAATCACTGTAAAAAGAGTTGGAAAATATAAAATTTTTCGTTTGGTTTATGAGAGTTAATTAGTACCGCTGCTTAATTACTTGAAAGAGCAGTTTCAAAAGGAACTTTGAGGCAACTACAAGTGTCTTTGATTGGACACAACAATTATCATCTTAAAGAAGAAAACGGAAGCGGCAAGGGTAATGAAAACTATATACTACAGCGACAAAGAATCCAATGAAAAGAAGAATTAGCATCACATGAGGAGCCAAACGGAAACGAAAAGGGAATTATATGTATTTATCTGATTGCTCACTATGTCATGAAATAAGAGGAATTAATACAAACATATTACGTGAAGGAACTTTGCTTCATGTTATGGCCGGCACGCAAACCAACTGGTATTATATCTAGTCCAGGCATCATTTAATTAGTGCATGATCAAATTAGAATATATGTATAGCAAACCGAATAGGAAGCGACTCTCAGATGATTTACCAGATCATCTTTGCCTATCGTCTATTTGCATTTGTATTGCTTGGTGCTCAACTTTTGCTAGCTTTGTCAAAGAGATATTCGCCGGCGTGTGCCCGACGAACAAAGCGACGTGACCCATGAGTTTGTCTTTCCGGGAGAATGTGGTACCGCATGAGCATTGCCACTTTTGATCCCCGCAGTGCTTCTCATGTGTCCGCAGATCGGACAGCACCGAGAACTGCTTCTGGTTGCATCGCTTGCAAACATACATCTTCGGGCAATGGCTCCTTTTGTAGTGATTCTTCACGCAAATCATGGATTTCAGAGGCTGGAACTTGGCATGCTTTTGGTTCCATCTGCACCCTCCTTGTGGACAAGAATACTTCCTAGGCAATTTCAACAAACTCTCTTTATTACTGGACGCGCTTCCGCTGTTCTTCATGGGGTTGCTTAGAGCAGCGCTTGTCTTGTATTCATCTCCGTGAGCCCTCATGTGCATTCGCAAATTTGCATCTCGCTTGAACCCTTTCCCACAAACTTGGCAGTAGTGTGTGTACTTCGCCAATAAATCGGCAGCATCCAATTCGATGATATCAAAATTCTTTGGTGAAAGCCCTTCTAATGCTTCGTTAGTATCACCCCCTTGAGGCACTTCTCTCACTTCCACCCTGTTGTTGCCGACGACAACGCTCCGGTTGTGATCTTTATTACTGCAATTATTGTAAGTTTCACCATACCAGTCAAGCGCGTCGCTAGAGTAGAAACCTTGCCCTCTTTCTTGGGCTATGCTGCCGACACGATTACTGCCAAAGTTTGGTTGAGCCAATCGACTTTGACGCTGCTGCTGGTGCAATTCATCTGTGCTAGTGCTACCGGAAGTAGAACCAAGAGCCATTTGTTGGCAAGTGAACATCATGGATGAGGCGGTCATGATAATTTCTTGGATTACAGTATTCATGCTCACTGCGGCTAAGGATGTTGTTGACTCAGTTTGGTTATGATCCGGGGAGATGAGGATGCCGACCAGGGACTGCACCTGATGAACCTTGTCCTTGAGAATGGAGAAACTGTATAGGAGAGAGCTTGGATGAGACTCTGAGGCGCCGGAGTTTGCTTCAAGAGAGGAAGAAACAACATCTTCGGTCATAGAGTAGATCTGCATCCCTTGCGGGACATTTGGGAAGCATGAAGTGGCCCCTAAAAGCATTTTGCAAATTTGGATGCTAGCTGTTTTTCCAACCTGCCTTTAATTTATGAATGTTCTTTTGCGCAGACTGTTTTTGGATCTGTTGTGGACAAAGCTTGTTACGAAACAAGGGTGATTATATAGGGTAAGCTATAGGCAGTCCTATCCTTTTTGGCTATGTAACAACATATATCATGGCAGGTTGAGAGAGAGAGATAACAGGGTCAACGTGAATTGCTCTACCTTGAAGTCCTCCCCAAGTAAAGCCTCCCCCGTGTCTCGCCAATCTAACAATGGGACAAACTCTTCATAAAGAATGACTTTTAAGTTCATTTCCATATACTAAACAATTAACCCAAGCTTAGAAAAAAACAAAACAAAAACAATTAACCCACAAGCACACTTCTATAAATTGTCAACTGCCAATTTCTTACATGTTAGACATTATAGATTGCATCTTGTCTAAGAAATATAATGTATCATTTTTAATGTCAAAACTGTCAATCCTTGCGCATGAGATGAAGTGGTCAAATGGGTAAAAAGCTTACGCATTGGATGACAACAACCTTTTGAATTTGGCTGTCAGCTGAAAAATCTAGTGTACTGTATTTCATCACTTTCCAATCACCATCACGAAACTCTAGAGGACTTTTGGCCCATGCATGCCACCCATGTATGAGCACCCCTTGAATGAGCCATGCGCGCAGCTTAAAAAACTACCCAATATCTCTACCTATTTAATTAATGGAAGTTTGTTCCTTTCTGTATGATCTTCCTTGTCCTTTTCTGCAACCATGCAAAAGCAGAAAATAAATGGTGCCCATTATCAGTGCTCCCACTTTCAGGAGTGCAGAGTGACTATAGACCTTTGATCCCCTCTCATAGTACTTTAAATGCTGGGATGCCTCGATGGTTTCTAATACAGTTTTCTACATATCGGGGATTCTCGTTCGATTTGAACCTTTTCCTACCACAACAGAACTTAAAAACACCAGGAAAACACTAAAGATTGTTTCCCTTCGGAGTTATCCTTTCTACTTTTGTTTTAGTGCTTCTTTTTGCTATGATAGCAAATCTTAATGCCCTCTAGTAACCTTCTATGGTTCGGTTTCCATCACAGGAAATTCCCCCATTAAAGCTAAAGCTGTCGATTAATTCATTCTATGGTCGACTAATCAACCTAATTTGGCTTTGTGCAGATCAGTTTTTGGACTAATACTACCCCAATAATTGCATTTCACTTTGCTCTTTTTCGACCCAGAACTCAAAATTCACACATTAATGTTGTAAATTCGAGGGAATCTCCCATGTTGAGAACACTCTTTTCATAGAGTTCCGCATTTTCTATTTTGTGTATTTATTATAATGACTTTGTCCTAAATACGCGGGCACGGGCGAGGACCATTGTAAGGACCACCCCCCTCAATATTAAAATAGGGGCGTTGGAGAAACACCAAAAGCCAACGGATATAACATGGGCAATGATCATGACAGGCGTATAATTCTGAAAAAGAAAGCATTAGTTACATATTCTTTATATTTTCATCTTGTTTATTACTATCCACAACATTAATTATATATATATATTAGTTACATATTCTTTATATTTTCATCTTGTCCTGTATTATTACTATCCACAACATTAATTATATATATGATGTGCGCAAGAGATGTCCATCAAATATGAACAAAATACCGTCATCTACAAGGAAAGCAATCAAAACTAATCACGGCTTTACTACTTATTATAAAAAGATTGTTTTATTAATTAATATCTGACGTGTTTAATGACTCTTGGAACACATCAAACTCAAAGAAAGAATCCACAATTTGGTGTTTGCATTTGGTTTCCTGTGGGTTTGGCCATTAAAAAAAATAGGGTTTGGGTTTTGTGGATCATTCTCTGGACAGGAGACTTGTTTGCTCCTTATACTGTGTAAGTATGAGTCAAAACATTTGCCCGGGTCCTACAATTATTTTCTTCGAAGAGTCCGGGCCCTACACCAATCTCATAAGAGTCCATATATATAATGAACCCACAAGGATCATGGCGGGGCACACGCCGACTGGGGCATTGTTTCTGAAAGGGATATTCCCCCCCTGGTCCTCCTCGTGAGGATGCTGATCTGGTATTTTATCTGAGTTTCTAATTCTCTTTGTTTTTGTTCGAACTCTGTACTCAAAAGAATGGCTGCCAAAACGACATTCCACGCGTCAATACGTGAAATTTCTTGTCCGTATGCAATGAATATATGCTTTGGAAGCAATGGGTTTGTGGTTCGATCACACAAGTCACTTTTCTATTTTGGCTTTGAGCAGCACCCGTGTTTCCCGTCTGATTATCTGTATATCGCTCACTTTTTCTTGGATACTTCTTCGTTTTAAATATAGAGAGGTGGGCTCTACTCTTCACCGAACAATCATTCATTGAATTTTGAAGTTCTAATTAGGGAATATTGGTTTTTGTAAAGATTTTTAAGATTTTGATAAATTGTAAATATTTATGTAGATTAGAGTTTTATAGATTTTTGTATAAAAGTTGGTAAAAAGTTTTAAAGATATTAAATTTTTGTTGGAGTTTGTAAAAAGTTTTAGAAAGAGATGAATTGATGTAATTGTTTAATAAAAAAATATTGGAGTTCGGTGAAAAAGTATAGAGATATAATATTTATTAAAAAAAATTTAAAAAAGTATTAGAGTTTGTGTGAAAGTTGTTGGAGATTGTATAAAAAGTATTGATTTTTGTATATGATTTTTTGAGATTTTGGATGTTTATTTTATACATTTGTTGAATCCTCACTACAACAATTTTCACCTTCAGTGGCGAAAATTTTCGTCACTGAAAATAGGAATTTTGTCGCTAAAAAGTATCAGTGGCAAAATTTTTTCGTCACCAATTCGTCGCTGAAAGTCATCAGCGGGGAAATTTGCATGTCGTCGCTAAAAGTCATCTTCAGCGGCGAAATTAATTTCGTCGTTGAAAATTTGACTTTTAGCGACGAAAAAATTTTGCCGCTGAAAGTTGTCTAATATAAAAAAATGTATAATTTTTAGCAACGAAAAGTTTCGTCCCTAAACTCCGGTTCGAACCAGATTGTCTGTTCGAACAAGATTTTTTTGGCATCTTGTTCGAACCAGATTTTCTGTTCGAACCAAATTTTTTAACATCTTGTTCGAACACATTTTTACCTTGATTCATATTTACAAATCCAAATTATTGCACAATTTACACCTAATAAGAATATCGCAATACCAACACATTTTGGCTCTTTAAATATGAAAACATTCTCAAATACACAAGTGCAATGCAAAATAGCAAGTTTTACACCAATCCAAAAGGTAGAAAAAAGTATCAATATTCTAAACAAATGCAAAACATAAAGAATGTACAAAAGCATATGTAAGTCCAAAACTACTAACAAAATTAAAACTATTCTTGAAAGCTATTCTTCTTCATTTCAGGCTCATAGGCATGTGGCAAATTTACTGAAGTGAAAAATTCTGGGCGAAGAGGTGGGGCTTTCCTTAACATGCGGACAAGAGCACCAACAGCAGCAGCTTGAGACTTTCTTGTTGGAAACACTCCTCCTGGGTCAAGTGGCTCACCTAGATGTCCTTTATGATTAAAAGACTCGAGTCTGGAGAGAAATGTACAACATGTCAATTTTCATTCGCCATAGCACATTAATAACACATGTAAGTAGAACTTTTATTTCACAAATAACTCAGCCCAAATCAATTTTCATATGTGCAAGTTGTCAAAAGTATGACATAACAAACAAAGACTTAGACATATTTCAAAAACCAGATTTAAGCTAAAAAAAATTGAAGATAAGTGCACTATGTTTCCGCTTAACACAATTTATAGAATATATTTACACTGATGGTGCAAGCAATTTCATTGACCGACTCGGTTCACTTGGTGGGTTTTTTTTGAAAATGGATGCCTACCACAACTAGCAAAGAGAGTAGAATATATCACAATCAAGCATCTCGTCTAAAGGCCAACTCATTAACTATGTAAACTATGCTACGACAAATCTTGCACAAAATGCTTTTATTTTCTATTATGTCATTGGGAAACTTCACTGCAGGGTAAACATTATCGAATAGAACAAAGTGGAAACACGTTAACATTCAGAAGTGAAATTCATTGAAGAAATTTAATAAATTACCTGCTACCTAGATCTGTCAAATCCTCATCATCAACATCAAAAGCG
Organism: Myrica gale; assembly: GCA_963930655.1. Classification (NCBI taxonomy): domain Eukaryota; kingdom Viridiplantae; phylum Streptophyta; class Magnoliopsida; order Fagales; family Myricaceae; genus Myrica; species Myrica gale. The sequence continues at coordinate 12,643,421 of OZ005618.1, forward strand.
CAATCAAACTCAGAATCATCAAAGTAGACCGCACTTTGCAAATGGACTTCTTGAGCCTTCACCTCTTGCACTGCCCAAAAAACTCAATGGCAATAAGACAAAATTTGCTGCAAGAAAAAATAATACAATGTCCAGAGAAGCTTTTGTCAGGATTACAACTTTTGTCAGTGATGTAATCCTCGAACGTGGCCAAAGAAATTATCTTGCATTGATGAAAGAGAGGTGTTTATATTCTAAAGAAGCATAAAAATGTGAAAGATTGGGGAAAATGAAGGTCAACAAAGCAAAAAATAATGGTATTAGGTCTATTATCAGCAACACTCCTAGTAAATGCACATAAGACCAAATTAGACAGAATATGAGCATCAAAGAGTAATCAACGAGGTATGGGTTGGTTCATAAGAGTACATGTTCTAAATTTCCAACTATATTGCGTGTTTAAATAGATTCTCACACAGGGCAGAGCCAATACCAGCAGAAACTTTATTTATAAGTTTTAAAGGTATAGTACAGCTGAACAGACTACAAACTAATTTTGAATTAAGTTTTTAATCCAATATTGACTACCCAAATAACTGACCTAAATGGCAACAGGAAAGTGAAACATCTGATGAAAATGCATAGATTACAAAAGCGAAGGAAACTTGCATATGTTACAATTGGGGACACGTTCTCCAAATAACATTCAAAGAGTATCAGTGCATATCAATGATCAAAATTTAACATAAACCTGACAAACAGGTTTTCTATCCTCATAAAACTAAAGATTCTCATTTTCATACTTGATAATTGGCAGGTCCCAGCAAATTCCAATTTTATTTCTTTCAACCATACTCATCTTATGTGCCTGCAGGAACCAAAATACTCCAGTCAGATAGTAATAAGATCCTCCACCAAAGCACTTCCACCCCAAACCATTACCCGAATTCATCTCACTCCAGTCATTTTCACCTTATAAAGCAATTATTCAAATCGGGACACTGCTTTTAATTGAGGAAAAGTCAAAACCTTACCTAGAACATACTGATAGCCTAGAAAATAGTGATAAAAAAGTGAAATTGCTAATAACCTTATCAATAAGAGGGGAAATGACTATTTAGCTAGTTTGGACATTCATAAAGAACACGAGTGCAGGAAAAACTCCACAGAAGAGTGAATTGATGGCATTTCCTACTGTATCAACTACAAACATAACACTTTCACATACAATTACTCATCTCTCCACCTTCGCTGTGATTACATTATGATTTGACATTTTATTTGATGCGTCAGAAGCATGATACAATAGAATTTGATTGCCATGTTGAGTGATGGAGAATTTAGGGAGAAACCTATAGGAGATATTCCTAATTATGGACCTTTGCCACGTTAGAACCTGGGGGAAGACAATTGCTACATGTCTATGCGATGAACCTTTACACTAGCCTTCTGAACTCACTTAACACCATGCGCGGACAACAAATTAAAAGAAAAAGTCGCTTAAGCTCCTATTTTGCGACGAAGATGCAGAAAGAAAATGATACTCACCTGAAATCTGAATCGTCAAAGATTTTCTGAACCTTCCACCTGGTTATCGGTCACCTCGACAGGATGGCGTTTCCGTACTCAGGCGCCCAGCTCTCAACAAATACGTAATTCATGCCCAAAGCACCAGCCAAATCAGATAGAGGCTTCATGTCCTTCTCTTCCTCCGCCTTCACATCTTGCAGAGCCAATATATCAGCATCTAACTCTCTCAGCACCTCAAGCACAATCTTGCTGCTTCTATGGCCCTCACCATTTACGCCATTTACCATATTCGTAGAGAAACTCATAGTAGATCTTAAAGGAGCTTTCTTAAAATTGCACTCATTGGGCTACTTGAACCAGCAGCAGAAGCAGAACCCTCCCTTGCATCGAAGCTCGATTGTCTACTCCGCAACAAAGGGTGGGTTTGTGTGGTAAAATTTTTGGTATTTGGTTTAGTGTTGGTATTGGGTTTAGTGAAAAAGTGAAGAGAGGTAATATTTTATAGTTTTTGTAATTTTTTTATATTTTTTTATGGAAGAGAGAGAGATTATATTGGAGTATTTTATTAGGAGAGAGATAAAATTTTGGGTAAAATTGTAGTGACAAAAGCAGCCTTTTTGGGGGATCGGGGGAGTTGGGGGGGGGGGGGGGAGGGAATTTTGCGTTTTAGGTTAGGGCGCGCGGGGTGCCTTTTTTAGGGAGGGGGAGGTGGAGGGAAAGGTAAGCGCAGGGTGCCTTTTCGTAGTTTTTAAATTTTGGTCAATAAAAATTCGTGTTCGAACGAGATTTTCTATTTTGAACGAGATTTTTAGAGACGAATTTAACTTTAGTCGCTAAAATATGGATTGACTTTTTAGCAACGAAATACTTTCGTTGTCGAAGATTACTTTTAGTGACGAAGTCGATATTCGTCGTTAAAATACATGTGTTTTAACATTTTAGGGGCGGATATTTTAGTCGCTAAAGGTACATCTTTAGCGACGAAATTGCGTTTGTCGCTAATAAATTCGTCGCTAAAGATGTGTTTTAAGCGACGAAATCGATATTGGTCACTAAAAATACGTGTTTTAACTTTTTGGTGACGAATCACTAAATTCGTCGCTAAAGATGTATCTTTAGCGGCGAACTGTGTTTCCGCTGCTACAGGTATCCTCTTTAGCCGCGTTTTTTCGCAAACCGCGGCCGAATGAGGGTCTATCGCGGCGGTCGACCGCCGCGACAAAGACCGCCGCTATAGACCCTCATTTGGCCGCGGTTTGCGTAAAAACGCAGGCGACCGCCGCTATAGACCCCCTACAGCCGCGTTTTTTGCAAAACGCCGCGAAAAATACCATTTGGCGGCGTTTTTAGAGACCGCCGCTAAAAAGACCGCCGCTATAGACGTGTTTTTTTGTAGTGCCACTGAAACTTTCGTCGCTAAAAAACAGATTTGTTGTAGTGCCTATTGTATTCTAGAATATTTTTTGCAAACCAACATGCCCTCTAAGAGCAGTACATTATTCATTTTTCACATTGCCTGCCGGAAGTAAATACACATAATAATAGGGGATGATGATCTTGTCGATTTCTCAGACAATAATATGAAGTCCTTTTTTTCTTGTAACTACATGAACCTGTACCGGGACTCAACTATTTATGTACATGTTGTACAGTGGGGTGATTTTGGCTCCATATTTTAGCCAAATTATAATCGGCAATTGGTCCATTAATCAATTTACTTAATTTTCACTCCATATTTTGGTTTCTTAATAGTCCTTTTGTGTTCAATTGGCTTCGTTTGGCTCCATATTTTGATCCGCGCGTAACTTGTCCATTAATCAATTGACTTCATTTGGTGATCCATTTTTGGGTGATCTCTGGTTGATCCACTTGTGTTATATTGTACTATCCTACTTAATTTGTAAATCTTTAGCAATTTTGACTCCAAACATACGTAGATAAAAGGTGTTGAATCTAATTACTGGACAATTGGGAGAACATACCCCTTCATTACTTAAGTCGACTGCTATGGACAATCATCATCAAGATTATCTGTTCATTTCATTAATATATGTTTAGTAGCTCTATATTAATACTTTTTATTTTTAAGGTACAATACTTTTGTCTTACTTGAGCTAGTTAATGGTTGGATCTTTCCCTTTCTCTCCTTTACCCCTGCAATTCCGAACAAAAAGACAAAACAGACATGGTTGCATTGCATCTTCCTATTGGACACCTGGAAGCAAATGGGATAGACATGTGGTCTTATAAGTTAATCATGATGTCATTATCAACAACTTCATGAATTTTTTTTCTGTTTTCACGAAGCCAAAGTAGCACAAGATCCGCGGTATCTGCCGAGAGGGGGGGGGGGGGGTAAGAGTAATTATTAGGGGGCCAGCGCCCGTGAACAACAATTATACAAATACAAGAATATTGCAGGCATGGACACCTCTGTGAATAGTTTAATAAAGGCTCTAATATTATTTTAATGACCTAATTAACAACTCGCATTAAAACCACGAGGATCTCGTCCTTTCTTGCTTGTTGCTCCATGTTTGCAATAACTCAACATCCACGACAATATTGTTCTTTACAAACCAATCCTCTCAGTTTTCAATGCTTATATATGTAACCAAAAGTTGGCAGGGAGAAACTTCTTCCCTGCCCCACGAGATGTGGACCTACGGGTGGTACGAATATATATAACATTCTAGCCCAGATGTCCAGATTCAATCCTGGATAGGCATATATATGCATATATATATATATATATATATATATATACTCACCGTTAAAATTTATCTTAAAGTTTGAAGTAGGCCCGAGTGTCTGAGATTGAGGGTATATTAAGTGTGATCTCTTTGGACTAGGTTCAGAGATTGGGTGCATGAATTTTTTTTTTTCTGTCGTGGGAAGAAAAAAAAAGAAACTATATTTTCGAACAAGAGTTTCTTTCCCATCCGAAATGGTAAAAGAATATATATACACAAAAAAGTAAACGTTTTTTTGCTTCTACTTTTGGGCAAACAGAAACAAGGTTATAAGCATGAGAAACTTAATTCCACCTCTTCTTCCGCCATGCAAGCTGTGGGATATAGACCAGCGAGCCACCCTCCTACTAATGCCACATTAGTCTTCTTCCTTTTACATGTATGTTGCTTACTTCTCTGTAAAGTTAAGGATGAGGAGATACATCCGGATTGCTTTTGGGGGTGGGGTGAAGGGGGGAGTTTGGTCGAGATTGTAGGGTGAAGTGTCACTCTTCACCCCCGTATCTACCTCTGAACTCTCTATATAAGAGAAGTTACAACCGCGGAAAATTCAATTACCAATTCTCTTTATTCTTCGGGAATTCTTCAATAATCTTCAGGTTCTTGTCAATCTCACAATCTAATTCCACAATAACAGCCCAAATGTTCTGTCTTCTTCCTCTCCACGCTCACAACCGTCTTAGGGTTTTCTGAGTTCTGATGGCCAACTCTCAAACTACTATTAGTCAATTAGGGTAAACTATCTCATAGCTATCATTTTATATGAAACCCTAGCTGTGATAGTACATGAGATTGTTAGAGATCTCAGATTTCGGCCGTAAGATCACATGAAAAAAGTATTTTTTTATTAACTCTCTTATATCCTTTTATTTCGAATTTTAGGTTTCTACTAATTATAACCATGTACATCAATATATTACAATTCACCCCTGAGAATTTGAGATTGATTTATGAAATATCTTTTGCTAACAATTATAATCATTTATTTATCATTCTACCATATTCCATATGAGCTAATAGAACCGAAATATTATCATTAATAAAATCCCTAACTCATATAATTCTTAATTTTATAATCTGTAACTCTTTGGAATCTCAAATTGTTTCCAAAACAATTTCACAAATATATATATATATAATATATTAATTTCGAAAAATATTTTCACAAAATTCCTCTGGCCAGAGATTTCTTTTTCTCGAGTTCAACCATATACAGATATACTTGAATATACTATGTGAGATCCCGACCTTATTTATGTCGTTTTAAAAGAGAGAGATTTTTGCTTATGATTCCCTCAATATGTATGTATGATTAAATTAATAATTTTTTATGTAAGTGTCGACACATTGGAGCATAGTGTCGACACATTAAACTAATACCCGAAAGTTTACAATTTTTCCGGAACTCAAGTGATTTTTGACTAAGTGTTGGAAGTGTCGACACCTTGAGTGATGGTGTCGACACATCTAACTAAAACCCGAAATTTTACATTTTTCAGGAACTCAAGTGATTTTGGCTAAGTGTTGGAAGTGTCGACACCTTGAGTGATGGTGTCGACACATCTAACTACATTCCGAAATTTTATCGGATTGAAAATAGGTGAGGTGGAATTCATGAGAAGGGGGAAAGTAAGGGAGGGCAGCCCTGTCTTTTCCCCAAGCCATTTTCACGTTAAACACCACACCCCCTCCTCTCTTTCACGCATTTCACATTTTCCTTTACCCAAACCATACCTCCCTTGCCCTAAGTCACCCAACCGAAGAAGAAGAAGGAAGAAGGAAGAAAAAGAAAAAGAAGAAGAAGGAAGGAGAAGGAGAAAGAAGAAGAAAAGGAGGAAGAGGAGAAGCAAGGTAAAAATCCAGCCCTCTTAGGAAAAACCTTGTTGGCCGAAAATCATGCTACCCTCTCTCTCTCTATTTTCTTCTTGTTTTCTCTTGTTGGTTGGTTGTGGTTTGATGGTGGGTTGTCTAAGTAGTTTTTCTCCTTGTGTTCATGGATGTTTAGTGTAGATCTATGAATGTTTAGTGTAGATCTATGCATGCTAAATGTGGATCTATGCATGTTTAGGGTAGATCTTGCAAGTGTTTAAGTGTAGCATATATTTTTACATGAGAACATGGAAAAATGGTTGAATCCGAAATTAGGGTTCTTGAGAAATTGGTTTGGTGCTCTAGGTGTTTGATAAAAGGCCTAAGAGAGGATTGAAACCTAAATTGAGCAAGTATGACCGAATTTAGGGGTTGGTGCATTAGGTTGTATGTATGTTAGTCATATTGAGAACCACTAAGCCCTAAGTGTTAGAGATAGGTTCAGATCTGGAAAAATAGGCAAGAGAACCACTAATGCACACTAGGTGTTTGGTAAAAAGCCCAAGAGAAATGGGTAAATGCAATGGTGTTAGCTTGATGAATATGGAACCATGGTTTGGTTATAAACTTCGAGTTGAAGTTGTAAAAGTGGGAGGAAGGTGAGAGGATGGTTGTTGCTAAGAAATGTTAAGTTAGCCTTGGATGTTGGTTGTGACATGAAGAGATTCGGATTTTGGTTGTTGGAAATTTGGAGGGCTAGAAAGATTATTGTGATTGCTGGAATTTACATATGCCGATTTCAAGGCTGGAATAAAGAGTGTGTTTTGATGCATTTGTGGTTATCTCTTGATATTGAGTGGATCCTAGATTGTAGGCCTAGGAAATGGGAAGATTTTAAGTCATACCTTGGATGATTCCGATAACTATCGAATGAGATATGCGTTGTTCGAGGCCCAGACGTCAAGCTGCCTGTCAGCTCATTTCGAGCACCCTTTTGAGGAATCATTTTAAGTCCAAATTTTACGAGGTTGGTCTTAAATTTTAAGTTTAAGAAAGATGAACGTTTTAAGGTAAATTGCAGGTGATTTAGAGGTATGATGAATAAGTTGTGATATTTTGAAAATGGAGGGCCGAGCTGGAAACAACAATAGTGTGGTTGTAGGATTTTTGCTTAATATGAAATGTTTTTGAAAATGTATAACAAAATCTGCTGTTGTGAAATTTACTCCCTATATTTACATATGAAAGCTGAATATTTCAAAGTAAATTTTGTGTAATTTAGAGCCATGGTATGAAAGTTATGGATTTTTAAGTTGGAGACGCTAGGGCTGCCCGCTTAGAAATTTGCAGCGGCTTGTATTGTCGGGTAAGGTTTTGGGTGGCTAGGGAGCTTCAAATTACTTAGAATTTTGATATGATATGAAAAATTAGTGTGAGGGTCAATTAGAACAGATTTCGTGTGAGTAATTTATTGATTACTCTATACGTTTAGTAAACCTATGAATAACAATAGTACGATTCATTGTAGGTAACGAGACGTTCGATACTCGAGCAAGCGAAGGTAAGTGAAAATTGTAAGTAGAAACTTACGCCTTTCAAAACTGGAATGATACACAGCATGAAAGTATTTATGAATAAGCACATCAAGCATGACATTATCAAGCACGACATGAATACATCATGATCATTTGCATTCATTTTCCTCATGAGAAAGGAGAAATTTTATGCAAATGAAAGTATCATTTTTATGCTACTTTATGACAAGTTTTATGACAAGTTAGTTAATGAACCCAAGTCGGTCGGTACCGTACCAAGTCAAGAAGGTGCATCCATACCGAAGGACGTTTACGTGAAGGATGGATGTCACCTAGGGCACCCATACCGAAGGATGCTTGCAAGAAGGATGGGTAGTCCACAAGGTATGTGCAATCACACTGAAGGATGCTTGCAAGAAGGTGTGAACCTCGAAGGGTCGTGTCTAGCGACTGAAGGACAAATGCGAGAAGGTGTGCTAGCTCGACCATATGTAAGGTCCCTAAGGGAAATAGGGGACAGTTCCAACGGGAACGCACAACCCTGATGTCAGGGGTAAATAGAGGGCAAGTAGCCCATCAGATAAGATGTGAAATGATTTTTCCAAAAGCAAGAATTGTACAAGTATAAGTATTGTTTTCAAGAGCAAGTGCATGTGCATATGCAAACATGAAGCATACACATGCATCACGATTCATGATCATGCATAAATCGCATTAAGTTTACACGATTATGATTTCAAGTTCAAGTGCATGCTTACGATTTCAAATCCATGTTTTAGCTATAATTCCTTACTGAGTCTTTCGACTCACAGTTTTAAATTGTATCATTCCAGATAATGTTTCAGGGGAGAAATCTTAAGAAGAGGACCTTGAACCCTAGGAGAAGGGTTGACGAAAATGTCTCTTCCTTGTTGCTTAATTTTAGTAAAGGTTTAGATAATTTTTGTAAGAGCCGGCATGAGCCTCCGTGATGTGGTGGTCATGGGTTATTCGGCTTAGTAAGTCAAGGTTTTAAACTGGTTGATATTTTGAGACCATGTTATAACTTCTTTGAGTTATCGTTGGGAAGCATGTTCTTATGTACGTTATACGCTAGCAATATAAAGCTTCTTTTAAATATTGAGGCATCATGTTATTTCCACTACAAGAATAGTAGTAAGTACGCTTGAGCTTTCCATGCCGGGAATGCTCGCGGCTGTCATTAGCCTCGTTTAGCTAGCGTTCGGGGCGTGACAGTTAAGTGGTATCAGAGGAAATTTAGGAGAGTTTAGTGAACTTAGGATTTGCTACTCGTCTTTTGGATTTCGAGTATGCTAGAAATCTCATGCACCTCAACTAGTTGTTAGGATACTTATGTAGTGATGGCGTTATAGTGCAGGATGCCACCTAGGAAACAACCCAGGAATAGAAACACGGAAGAGGAGCCCGAAGAACCAGGTGTCACTACCAATGATGTTTTAAGGCACATGGCTCAGCTTATCGCTGAACAGGTGCAGCAAGGAGCAAATGCGCAAGGGGCTCGAGATCGCCCTGAAGGATGCACTTTTGACCAATTCAACCGCCAACACCCGCCGGTGTACAATGGCAAAGGAGATGCCGTTTTAGCAGAGAACTGGCTCCTAGAGATTAAAGAATTGTTGGAAGTTATGGGGTGTACAGACGCCCAGAGCTTGAGCTTCGCTACTTTTAAGTTACAGGAGGATGCTAAAAGGTGGTGGCTATCCAAGAAGCTCTTACTAAGTCAAGAGTTGGAGCAACAGCCCATAACCTGGGCGAGGTTTCAACAAGAGTTTCTGGATCGTTACTTTCCTAGAACAACTCGAGAGGCAAAAGCAAGAGAGTTTGCCAATTTGACTCAGGGAGTGATGACAGTGGATCAATATTCTGGTCGATTCATGGAGTTGGTAAGGTTTGCTCCATATTTAGTACCAGATGAGGAGAGAAAAGCCAGGAAGTTTGAAGATGGACTCCATCCCCGAATCTATGATAGGGTCATGGCCCATAACTTGAAGACTTTGGCAGAAGTCATAGAACGGGCGGTGATAGTGGAAAGGGGGTTGCAGAGGACAGCAGCATACTACGACCAGCAAAAGAGGAAGGTTCCTCCTAAGCTGGAGACATCGCAGGCACCTTGGAAGAGGAACAAGCAGGGTCCATCCCAGGCCCAGAATCAGAGACCTGGTGGAGCCCAGAACCAGAGACCTGGCGGAATCCGGATTTCAGGAGGGAATCAATTCCCAATATGCAACAAGTGTGGCAAGAAGCACCCCTGAGAGTGTAGGCAGGGAGTATGCTTCCAGTGCGGGAAGCCATGACACATTGCCCGAGATTGTAGGGCAAAAGGTAATCCAAGCCAAGCACACCGACCCGCACCGCAAGATAATTCGAGGAGGTAAGGCGGTCCAACTCAAGCAAGACTATATGCTTGAATACCAAATAACTCGATCCAACTCAAGCAAGATACCAAATAACTCGATCCAACTCAAGCAAGATAATTCGAGGAGGCAAGGCGATCATCACCAAATAACTCGATCAAAGTACAGGTACATAATAAACAAATCTGCACATACCTCTCAGGTCTAAGAATATCATAAAAAAAATTGTGTTGAATACCTTCTCAACATCAATGATCACTTCCATAAGGTATTCATATTTGATATCGTTCAGTGCATGTACTCTTATAGTACACCCACTAATTTGCTTAAGGTTACTACCTCTATAACTGAGTACATCATCCTATTTAATAGAAGCACAACGAGTGTAGACCTATTGTACATAAATATGTACCTTGGTCTATAATAGTTATAAAGTGAACAAAGAACCGAAAAGTCATACTCTCCACCTTTGATTCATTAACCATTGGCTTGACTTTTCTACAATGTCACTCAATAATAACTGTGTAACATCTTATGTCATAATATATTACTCAATATGTTAGCCCAAGGTTGTTTTGCAAACAATCCGTATTTTATTTTGATGATAACAAAAATGCTAAGTGCTTTGAAGATTTTTAGATTTTACTTTGTCAATCCATTATTTCTAAAATGTATTTTAAAAGATTAAGGTTATCTCTTCAAAATTTTCGAAGTGAACTTGAACACCATTACACAAGTTGATAGATCAAATTTTTATATTATAGGTGTTTTAAAAATGTTGTAAATAGATTGGACACTATCAAAGATGCTGATTTTTCTCTCAAGTATTGATAATGTTGACAAATTGAGGAATTATGTCGACACATTATTTTTGGGGTGTTCACACATTGATGAACTTGTGTCGACACACTACACTCACCATACAACTGAATTCATAATGTTGACACATTGAAGATAGTGTCGAAATATGCTACGATTTTGAAGAAAATCTGGAACGAGACGCCAAAACATTTAAAATGCTCCAAAAAGACATTAGTGCCCTGCCAACGGTACTTTTTATGGTTTTGAAGACCATTGAAGTCAAAGAGGGAAAAACTACTCTTCGCCCTAACTTCTAGAGAGAAAAGCTACTTTGAAAAAGAGGAAAGAATGCACCTACCAAGAAAGCTTGTGCTTATACCTGCCAAAACTTTAGCTTTGTATAAAGAATCTTGTCTTCTTGAACATTATTGTGTTTTTCACTTGTTTATTTAGCTTAGAGAGTCATTCTTTAATATTCTGTGTACCTACTTTTTGTAAATCACTTGAGTGTTGGGTAAACACTTGGTCCTACTCGTGAGGGTAGAAGAAATCCCTTGGGTTTTGGGATGAGTGAAGAGAGTTAAAGCGTGAGCTCGAAAAATGTTTTGTAAAGGTTCCTTAGTTCCCCGGAAACTAAGGTGTATTTGTTATTTAGTGCCCAAGGAAGTCATAGCCTTAGGGGTGGACGTCGGCAAGTGTTGGCCGAACCACCTAAAATTGCAGTGTCGTCTCTTTAACTCTATCTCTCTTATTTTCCACTACATATTAATATTTGTGGTATTTTATGCCTTATTGCGCTATTGCTTAAATTATCCAGGATTTTTTTTAATTTTTATTAAAACTCAATTAACCCCCCTCTTGGGTTATTATTTAGACTCACATAATAAATATAAATACATGGAATTTTAATAAATAATTATCTAGGAAAATTATTTTTAGAGCATATATTTTGCAATCCCCACTCGAACTAAAAAATTCACACTTGGCATCTAAATAATCATGTTCGAATGTCGAGAGGCACGTTGTTTTCCAAACGCTAAAATTAACATTGGAACAGATTTTTGTTCACTTTTAAAAAAATAAATTGCTATAATATTATTAAAAAGATATTAAATATTAAATTTATTAACAAAATGTAGTATTACATAATTAATCACAATATTCAAAACAATAAAAATATAATACGGAATAAAACAAATAAACATCTTCGCCATCGTGGTGGGTCTAAACTGTTTCAAGACTTTTTCCAACTCCGCGTGCATCCTTGTCTTCCTAAATCAAAAATTTTAATCAATATAACGCTTAAATAATTGACAAAAATACTCATTAAAAAAGTGTGCCGAATTAAAAATATATATAACTTACCTATACAACTACTTGATGTCGTTTTAGGTGAAGGTGCTCCAATCCCCTGCCTAGGAAAAGTCCTAGACAAGGCAGATGTAGGTGAAGTATTATATCTCACATGTTTACACCAATTGTTCGTATTGTTCTCGGTCGAACACGTTCAAAACTTTTTTTTATTTGCTAGGAAAATTAAAGCATGCAAAGAATAGCTTTGTAGGTCTAATGGGTGGCCAAAAGGGTTTCAGAAATCCAGCCCTATTGACTAGGGTATTGCTCTCTATTTCTTTCCGTACAATGAAAGATTACGGTTTGAAAAATGTTGAATTAGCTCTTATCATTCTCCCCATTAGTTTCCTGTGGATGTTCATATTGTTACAATAATGCAAATACATTTGAAGCCCAACACCTTAAATTTAGATTGTTGTGCATAATGGAAAACTTCCTAAAAAATTAAAAACGTTCAAAGATGTTCGAACGAAGACAATACATCCGAACGGTATAAATTTACCATTCAAACGTACACTTTTACAGTGTTCGAATGCCGCGGAAAACCCACGAAAATTGCTGATCTAAATATGCTCAATCAATCCCCAAAACATGTTTTTTACTCCTAAAACATGCATTCAACACCCCTAAACATGTATAAAACTACCTATGAGCATTTAAACATCAATTTACTGTACAAATTCAAACCACAACAATAAAAAATTTACAGGTAAAAAACTATTAAAATCCTTAATTAAATTGATACAACTCACCTCCAAAACATAAGCAAACTCTATTTGAATATTTTCCTACAACAATGAAACAAAACAAAAACATAAGGAATGGTGTAAGAAGCAAATTGGGCGAATTTTACCTAGTTGTTTGAGTTTTTGGGCGAAATGAGGGTTATGGTCTTGTCTGTGGTATTTGAGTTCAGGTATCCATTTTAACATTCTTGATTATGTTAGAACAGTATGCCAAAACAGCGGCGGGAAGAATTGCACGCATAAATTGACATTCAAATACAGTTTTTGCACGTATGGACGGTGCTTTTTTTATCTGAGCGACGTCGTTAGTTTTCAAATAACGTTCTAACGGTTTTTCAAAACCCGTTCGAACATTAATTAGATAATGAAATAGCACTGTTTCAAACTTTTTAACGTTCAAACAATACATTTTATGTTCGAACGGTTTTCTCAAGAACTTAAACACAATGTAATTATTACTTGAATGATATGTCATTAAATTATAAGCATAATTTTATTAACTATAGATGTATTATAGCAGATGTGTAGGAGTATAGAAATCTTTTTAGTACTTAATAAGTATAATAAACACAATACATTTTATCTATATAAGTATGATAGTATGTATGTAAGAGTGTTAAGTATTAAGTACAAATATGTAATAAAGTATGAAAATTTTATTAGTATTTAACGATGCATAAGTAATTACAAACACATGTAAGTTTCATAGCACATGAGAGTATGAAAATCCTATTACTACTAATAGATGATGTGTAGTATCATTAAAACACAATGTTATTAACTTTGTAAGAATTATAGTACATGTATGAAAATCTCATTTCTACATAATGATGTACGTAACAAATTACAAGCATAATATTATTTAAACATGTACGTACGTATCACAATACATGTATGTGACTATGAAAATATTATTACTAATTAATAATGTGGAAGTATAATAAACGCAATGTAAAATATAACAAAAGTATATGAGTATGAAAATCTAATTAGTACCAATAAGAGTATGCAATTATATGTGTAACAAATCATATAACATAATGTTAATAACTGTATAAAAATACGATTAATGCTAACTATTTCTATTTACCATTAGCACTTAGTATTCTGTATGATGTAAATATATATATATATATACACATATATATATAAGTATTTTATATAAATACTTTAAATATAAGTATTATACATAAATACAAGTATAAGGTACTATTAAATAAAATGTAAATATAAATATTTAATTTTTATAAATTTTATTATTTTTATATTTTTAATTCATTTTATTATTTTATTTGAAATATCATTCTAACGCTTACAACATTATAGTTCTAACGCTCAAATACAGGCCGTTCTAACACTCACAATCTTACCGTTCGAAAGTTTACATCTAGAATAGAATGACATCGTCATTAACACCGTACGTTCTAAAGGTTTATAACATTCGAATGGGCATAATTTTATTATTAAATAATATGATAATAACTTTATCTTTTTTTATATGAGAATAATTTTATCATATTATTAAAATATTTTCCTAATATTACATGTTATTTCCTTTTTAATACTAATTTAATTATCAAGTAAAAAATTATCATAAACCAAAAACTAAATGAGATAACCAAACAACAAATAATATAACAACTACAAATATAATTGTTCAAAACAAACAAAAATAAATGACAAGATAATATAAAAAAACAATTAATGGGACTTCTTCTTCTATCTCCTTCACAAAGTCGTGCTCCACATCTATCCTCTGCATGATGTCTTCCCGACTGTCCTTCTGAGCCTTCTACAGTGCCTGCTGCCTCGAGTCAATCTCACTAAGTCTCTCTTCCATGGCTGCCATGCTGGTAATAGCAAGCGACGACCTTCTCGAATGCATCTATAATGCAGTGCTCTACGTCCTCAAGTAGACCTGCTGGTGGCAGCTGAGAACAGGCAACTCCAGCGAAAGACCCGGCCTGCTCCTCAACAACCAGAGCTCGAACCTCAGGTTGGGATGCAGCAGCTGAACGCAATGACCTAAGATCCATGACAGAAGCTACATGGCATTGTCACACTGTTGATAGGGTCAAGCTGCACCGTGGCCTGCTCATGACGCCTAACCTGTAAGAATCGCCTAGCCGAAATTCCTAGATTGTTGAAATCAAGCAGCCCAAGCGTTCTGCCTCCTTTAGATCCACACACAGTTCTTGAGAGAGAGAATTCTAGAGAGAGAGTTTCTAGAAAGAGAACATTTCTCGTAAAACTAAATTCTATTTTATCTCAAATGAAGTTCTGAACTATTTATAATGGCTTCCTCTGAGCTTCTCCTATGCTTATGTGTGAGATCTTTAGGGATAATAAATCATCATGGAAAACTCTTTTTCATTGAACTTCCCTTATATTCTGTATTCCGAATATATGAGCTTCTACAAATTGTGATCATGTCCATTAACATATCACAATTTACCCCTGATAAAGTGAGACTATTTTCGTGAAATCTCTTTTGCTAACAGTTATTTATTTATTTATCCTTCCACCATACTATATTCATAATCTGTAACTCGTTGGACTCTAAAATTATTTCTAAAACAATTTCACAAATAAATATAAAATATATATATTAATTTCGAAATCTTTTTGCAAAAGTTCACTGGCCAGTGATTTCTTTTTTAGTCCAACTCTATACATATATATCAAATATACTATCTCAAAAAGAGACTGGTGGATTCCTTGTTAAACATTTACATAAGTTCATTTATCATATACAAAGACCCAACATTGTCTGAAATATTTGACCTAGAAAGATCATCATCAGATGACTCGGTCAAAGTACAAGTACACAACAAACAGACCTGCATAAACCTTTCAAGTCTAAGGATACAATAAACTAATTGTGTTGAATACCTTCTCTACATCAGTGGTCACTTCCATACGGCATTCATATTTGATTTCGTTCAGTGCATGTACTCTTACAGTGCACCCACTCGTTTGCTTGTGGTCACTACCTCAATGACGAAGTCCATCATCCTATTCAATAGAGGCACAATGAGTGTAGACCTTTTTGTACATAAATATGTATCTCGGTCTAGAACAATTTTCAAATGAACAAGGAACCAAAAAGTCATACTCCCCGCCTTTTGATTCATTATCATCGGCATGACTTTTCTACAATTTCACTTAACAATATAAATGTGTAACATCTCATGTTACAACATTATACCCAATAAGTAATAAATACATGTGACTATAAAAAATAATTATCTCATAATTTTTTAATAACAGGTTTTGAGGGCATATTTCCAACATAACCACCACCCTAGAATCTAACATAAATTGGGTCAGCATCACACTGTAAGGAAGACCCTTATTGGCCGTCGAATGAGCCTCATCCCGGATCATCTAGAACATCAATAGGGGGAGGTCGATCAGCTCTAGACGCATGAGCATCATCATCAGTTGTGCTTGGGGGGCGGTGCACTCAGTGTGACGTAGTCGTAGGTAAATGTTTGTGGCAGAAGATGAAGTGGAACATGCACCAAAATTCGGGTAGAGATTTCTGTGACACTCATTGCCTGGATCAAATACTAATACGCTCTCGTCATCAGTCAGAAGATCTTCTTAGTTGGCAATACAACGGAGGGCTCAACAGTAGGATAGGCTCCTATTCCCCTCGGCATGCCCAAGTAAGGGGCCAGGATGTTAGTGGAAATCCTGACTTGAACTCACCGGATAACGACTTCTCAGTCATCATAGCTTCCTTTGGATGAGCTTGCGAAGAAGGAGAAGAAGCAGGTGATCTAGAACACTTCGGCATATACGCTTAATCTGCCAAAAAAATGCAAAAGAAAGAAAAACCGTAGAATGGGTGATAACAACATCGAACAAAAATAAATATAAATTTTTGAATGGATAACAAATGTTCAAACGTGTAACAATAAAACTATTCGAATGGTACTGTTATCAAATGGAAACATCGAATGAAAAATATTAATCATCAAACGGAACATTATTCGAAGGGCTGTGTAAAAACCTTCAAACGATAATACATAAACACATTGTTTTAGCCGACAACACGATACATGGCTAAAACAGTGTGTTTCATAAATATCATTCAAATGATACGTGGTATCGTTCAAACATTGTTACACGAAAACGAAAAATGGCCAAAACTTCCTAAAAAACTACATTTCTCAATATAAAATTTTTCCCAAACAATCATAAACTAACTAAAAACGTACACATTCAACAACATGCACTTATTTTTCAAGTCATAGCATATTCAAATTAAAATACACGAAAACAAAATCTATGCATAAAAACTACAAAACAAAGTTTCATGGATTAAAATGTGTTAAAAAACATACTTGTATTGCGTAGAGGCTAGGAAATATGAGTCGCACGGAGGAAATGAAGATACGTGAGATTGAGAGAAAACATGAAGAGATTTTTATGAGTTTGTGAAAAATATAAGAAAATAAGGGTCGATAGGGTGTAATAAACCAATGAACGTTCGAACGATCATTAAAAAACCATCAAAAATCGTTCGTTATGGAACGATTCATAATTTGTTGGGACGGGTTACTTACTAACTTTCGAACGAGATTTAAAAATAATAAAATTGATGATGGTAGGTAAAAAAAGTGTTCGAACGGTTATTTGGATGTTCGAAAGGGAGGATTTTTCATAGACGAATGTCCCTAAAAGTACTCTTTCTTTGGGATGGGAGGATTCTGTCTCAAAAACTCAGTCATTTCTTTTGGGGTTAATGACCAAAATAGTCCCTGGGTTTTATACCCTTTATCGATTTGGTCCCTGAGTTTCCAATTTGGTCACATAAGTCCTTAGGTTATCCTCATTTATCAATTTGGTCCTTGGGTTTCCAATTTGGTCACATAAGTCCTTAGGTTATCCTCATCTATCGACTTATGTGACCAAATTGGAAACCCAAGGACCAAATCGATAAATGAGAATAACCTAAGGACTTATGTGACCAAATTGGAAACCCATGGACCAAATTGATAAATGAGGATAACCTAAGGACTTATGTGACCAAATTGGAAACTCAGGGACCAAATTGATAAAGGGCATGAAACCCAGGGACTAATTTGGTCATTAACCCTTTCTTTTACGAAGGTTGGTTTCCGTCCAAAAAAAACTAACTTTTTTGGGGGACATACAATTCCGTTCCAAAAGAAAAAAAAGCGTCGCAAAAAAAAGAATTTGGGATGGTTTGAATTTCTATCCCAAAAACATAACTTTCTATTTTTTGGGACGAAATTGAAAATCCGTTCCCAGAGAGTATTGATTGGGACGAAATTGAAAATTTATCCCCAAATAGTGCTTTTTGGGACGAAGTTTTTTGTCATCCTTTGCCCCCACATAAGGTTCTTTTGGTCACTGACCGTGACTATCACTCTTAAATTAACATTTGCATCATAGTATGTTGACAAGACCAAGATTTAACCATAGTTCACTCAAAGGGGTAGAACCTTCAACTATTTCATCGTTAGCTTGACATAGAAGACTCATACTAACCTAGACTCTAACATGCAGGCAAACAAAGATTCAAGAACATCATCAAACTTTTTCTAGAGATTGGGTAATGCGAGAAAAATCACTATTTTGCTTGCAAAAACAACACACTCTGTCACGCCCCGAACGCTAGCCCGAAGGGGGTTAATGACAGCCGCGAACATCCACTCAATGAATGTTCTAGCGTTTTCTCTTAATCATGCAGCGGATTTTTTTTATACATATACATAAACACCTACAACTGAGAGAGATGGGCCAAAGAGATTTACAAAAACTTCAACTTACACAATTGACTACAACGACAATAGTGAAAGCATCAAAATTACATGACATGTCTGCATGGCTGAAGTACAAGTCCTAAGGGATTCCAACAAAATCTTTATATGGACCTACTCATAACATATATGTAATACATCTTGAATCCTTATACACATAACATAGACATTCACAGGATGCCTGATAAGCGTTCTTAGTACTTCCTATGAACTCTTCAACTTCTGTTTCTGATAACCACGACTAAGATACTAGACATCAAAAACCTTGAACTCTACTAGTCCGAACAACCCATGACCACCACACAACGGAGGCTCATGTCGACTCTTCAAAATTTCATCTAACCTTTTATGAAACAACAAAGAGAGATGAGGACGTTCCCATCGGTCCCTCTTCTAGATTTTCCCACCTGAATTGTTATCTGGAATGATACAATTGAAAACATCTGTGAGTCGAAAGACTCAGTAAGGAATTATAATTAAAACATGAGCTTGAAATCATGGTTTGCAAATATGAACTTGAAATCGTGAGTTTGAAACCATGAACTTATTCTTTGAACTCATAATCTTGAACTTGAAATCATACACTTGCTTTTAAACTTGAAATCATCATGAACTCGATATCATAATGAACTTAAAATTATAAGCATGCACTTGACTTAAAATCATAAGCATGCGCTTAAACTTGAAATAATTACAAACTTGAACATAATGTAATTCAAGTACAACTTGAAATATCATGAGCTTTAACTTGAAATAATCATAAACTTGAACTTTAAATATCATGTATACGTATGTAATTCATGCATGATCATGAATCGTGATGCACGTGTATGCCTCATGATTGCATATGCACATGCACTTGCTCTTGAAAACATCTCTTATACTTATAAAGCTCTTTCTTTTGGAAAATCTTTTCCATTCTTATCCTATGGGCTACTTGAGCTCCATTTACCCCTGGCATCAGGGTTGTGCGTTCCCGTTGGAACTGTCCCCTATTTCCCTTGGGGACCTTACATATGGTCGAGCTAGCACACCTTCTCAATGTCCTTCAGTGGCTAGACACGACTCTTGGAGGTTCACACCTTCTTGCAAGCATCCTTCAGTGTGATTGCACATACCTCCTAGACTACCCATCCTTCTTGCAAGCATCCTTCGGTATTGATGTCCTAGGTGACATCCACCCTTCTCGTAAACGTCCTTCGGTATGGATGCACCTTCTTGACTTGGTACGGTACCGACCGACTTGGGTTCGTTCGTTAATTAACTTGTCATAAAACTTGTCATAAAGTAGCATAAAAATGGTACTTTCATTTGCATAAAATTTCTCCTTCTTTCTTATGAGACAAATAAATGCAAATGCAATTGCTCATGACGTGCTCATGTCATGCTTGGTAATCAACTTATCATAAAATGCTTCTAATGCTCTTGACAGTTTGTGCTTAATGACAAATATCTCATAAACCTTTCATGTTTTCCTTTGCACAAAAACTTCTTTTAAGCTTTCATACAAATACGTATACGATGTCATGCTTGTTGAGAAATAACTTGTCATGCGTGGTTATAAACATGTTATGCTTATTCATAAAAACATGTTGTGTATCATTCCAGTTTTGTAAAGCGTAAGTTGCTACTTACTATTTTCACTTACAAACGTAAGCTCCTCTTACCTTCGCTTGCTTGAGTGTTGAACGTCACGTTACCTACAATTGGATCATACCTTTGTTATTCATAGGTTACTAGACGTATAGAGTAATCAATACATTACAATCATCCAAGGTATGAATTAAAATCTTTCCATGTCCTAGGCCTTCAATCTAGGATCCACTCAATATCAAGAGATAACTACAATGCATCAAAACACACTCCCAATTCTATCCTTGGAATCTGCAGAGGTTAATTCCAGCAACAACAATGATCTTCTTAACCTTCCAAACCTCCAACAACCAAAACCTAATCTCTTCATGTCACAACCAACATCCAAGACTAATTTAACATTTCATAACAACAACCATTCTCTCACATTCTTCCTACTTTTACAACTCCAACTCAAAGTTTATAACAAAACTATGATTCCATCTTCATCAAGCTATACTATTGCATTTGCCCATTTCTTTTGGGCTTTTATCAAACAAGTAGGGTGTATCATTTGTTCTCTTGAACATCTTTCAGATCTAACCATATATCAAACACTTAGGGCTTGGTGGTTCTCAACAAGACTCGTATGCATTACATCAACCAATAGATTCGGCCATACATGCTCAACTTAGGTTTCAATCCCCTCTTAGGCCTTTTATCAAACACCTAAAGCACATAACCAATTTCTCTTGAACCCTCATTTCCATGTCCTAGGCCTTCAATCTAGGATCCACTCAATTTCGGAATTTAGTTATATGTGTCGACACTATCACTCAAGGTGTCGACACTTACAACACATTTAGTAAGATGTGTCGACACCATCACTCACGGTGTCGACACTTCCAACACTTAGCCAAAGTGGGAAAAATGTAAACTCTCGGGTTTCAGTTAGATGTGTCGACACCATCACTCAAGGTGTCGACACTTCCATCACTTGGTCAAAATTCACGGGAGTTCTGGAAAAATGCACACTTTCGGGTTTTAGTTGGATGTGTCGACACCATCACTCAAGGTGTCGACACTTCCAACACTTAGTCAAAAATCACTCTAGTTCCGGAAAAATATAAACATTCGGGTATCGGTCTAATGTGTCGACACTATGACCCAAGGTGTCGACACTTACAACACTTAGTCAAAATTCACTTTGGGCTCCAGAAAAAGGTAAACTTTCGGGTGTTACTCTAATGTGTCGACACTATGCTCCAATGTGTCGACACTTACCTCAAAAATCACAAATTTAATCATACATACACTTGCAATAATACGTACTTAAGAGGTCATAAGCAATAACTTGACAGACCTAAAATCGGGGTCTCACACACTCAGCCATATCACTACCATCACACAACCAAATATGCACTAACCCTTACCTTTTCTCTTGTATGGGTTTCTTTCTCGGCTCTAAAAAGCTCGTAAAAGAAAAAGAACAAGGTTAAAGAAAAGGAGAAGTAGATAAGAAGAAAAAATTGGAGGAAATTGAGAGATCTTTCCCACTTTGCAGAAATATCTTCTCTTTTCCTCTTCTTTCTCCTTTCTTCTTCGTTCTCTTTCTTCTTTCTCTTCTTTTTCTCTCGGCACTCTCTCTCTCAACTATCTCTATGGCTGAACAATACGAACATTTTTCTTCTCTCTCCTCTATTTAAATCCTAGGTCAAGCAAAGGTTAATAGCTAGAGTTAGATACTAAGGTTTAATGCTGTCTAGAGTTAATGATTATGAAAACATTTGCTAGGTGAAGCAATGTCATCTATTGGCTTGGGAGCGAATTTAGCAGTTTTTGTCAAGTGTCATAAAGCTCACTTTAATTCCTTTTATTAGCCCCCATTTAGGTTAAACGTTCTCTTAATTGGCTAGCAATTAACTTATGGGCTTATCTCTTGTTTTTCTTCTAGGCCCAGTTCTACAACCCAAGTCCACTACTCTTGTCAATCCTAGGTAATTTATTGCCAAAATAAAAATTATTTAGGGCATTAAAAACCAAGGTCATCAAATCATATCATCAAAAGAAAGAATTATATGTATAATTCGGCAATAAGAAAATTTTGTCAATATATCTTATTTATTTGAGATTAAATCAATGAGATCAAAAATTCACAAACAATTCAAAGTAAGGATAATATTGACATTTCATAAAATATTGACACATAAAAGTAACATATATGCATTCTATTTAACTTTGAAAAATAATTATTAACATTAATTAACAAAAATTGTCATAAAAGCAACTCATTAGCTAAATAAGATAGGTTTAGAGAAATTAAACGAAAGGGATATTACAATACGATCCACGATGTTGGTCATTAGCAACAGTTTGGTCTCAGGAAAGGTGACGAATTAAGATCGTTGATCTAGATTTCCTGCGACAAAAAGAGTACAATGGAGAGAGGTACAGGCGACAGTTAGGCTGCCCTCTCGCGACTCCAACGAGCGTGGCTAAGTACTGAACGAACAGCGGCGAAAGAGAAATGTGTTGTTATATACATATCTTGACGTTGCGACGGCGAAGCACCTTCAAAGCTTTCTTCATGTCGCCAGTGACTTGCAGCGACAAAAATCGTGCTTTTAGCAATGTTGACTAGAACAATTAAAGATCCATTTTCTTGCAGTGGTTTCACTTAAATTATTCTAAGTGTTAGCCCTAGGTTGTTTTACAAACAATCTAAATGATTTTGATGATAACAAAAGTTTCTAAGTTTTTGAGGACTTTAGAATCTATTTTATCAATCCACAAATTTCAGGTTATATCTCAGAAAGAATTGAGTTTATCTCACTAAAAAATCTTCTCAATGCACTTAAAGATCTTTACACATGATGTTTGATAAATTCATCAAGTTATGGACACTTAAAAGAGTTTTGGAATGTGATGAAAACTTCAAATACACTGATTTTTGTCTCCAGGAATTTTAGGTGTCGACACATTCAGGACATGTGTCGACACATTGCACTCACACCCGAGACATTTATTTTTTACCAAAACATGTGTCAACACATTGACCTCATGGTGTCGACACATTGCACTGACTCCCGAGCACTTTTTTTTGTTCAAATTTGATGTGTCAGCACATGTCATATGATGTGTCGACACATTACACTAGTTTGAAGATTTTCCGGAATGACATCAGAGACATCAAATCGCTTCTAAATTCATGGGCAACTTTCCAACGGCTATTCTCACCTACCCAGTCAACCGTTGAAGACAAAATGACTTAAATAGAAGAACGGTAGCTGAAAAAATCAGAGCTCTCACCTTCACGCACGAAATTTGCATTTACTCCGTGACGTAACTTCTTTTGAAAAGAAGGAAAGCTTTGAAGAAGAGAGAAGCTCCGCACCTACCCAGAAGACTTGTTATATCCTTGTCATATTTCAAGTCTTCTATTATAAATCTTATCTTCTTCCACCCTTTGTGCCTCACACTTGTAAATTAGGCTTTAAGAGCCAATACGTGGATTTTCATTTCTCATCCATTTAAGTTAAATCTTGTGAGTGTTGAGCAAACAGTGAGTCCTACTCTTGTAGGTAGAAGAAATTCCAAGTTGTTGGGATTTGAGAATAAGAGTTAAAGCGTAAGCTTGAGAAACGCTTTGTGAAGAATCCTTAGCACCCGGGAAGCTAAGGTGTACTACCTATTTGATAGATAGTGGAGAAAGCCCAAGGAAGTCAATAGCCTTGGGGGTGGATGTAGGCAAATGTTTTGGCCGAACCACCTAAAAATTACGGTGTCATCTCTTCAACCCTTATCTCTTCAAGTTTCTCTATTCTAAAATATCTCTAAGCATACTTGAACACCATTACATAAGTTAATTGGTCAATTTTTATATTGTAGGTGTTTTTGAGATATGTTGATTTGAAGTAGTTGCTGTCAAAGAACAAATTTTTCAGACTAAGTGTTGGAAGTGTCGACACATTGTACTGACACCCGAGACAAGAATTTCAGGTCATTCAAAAGTGTCGACACATTGAGCATAAATGTGAACACATTGAACTAACACCCGAGAGTAGATTTTCAGGCCATTCTAAAGTGTCGACACATTGAGCATAAGTGTCGACACATTGAACTAACACCCGATAGCATGTTTCCAGGCCAAATTTTAATGTGTCAGCACATGTTAGCCCAAGGTTGTTTTGTAAACAATCCATAATTGATTTTAATGATAACAAAGTTTCTAAGTTTTGAAGACTTTAAGATTTTACATTGTCAATCCACTATTTTCTAAGATATATTTCAAATGGATTGAGATTTATCTCTCTAAATATTTCTAAGTGCACTTGAAGACCATTACACAAGTTGATAAGATCAAATTTTCATATTGTAGGTGTTTAAAGAAGTTTGGAATGGATTGGACGCTTTAAAGCTGTTGTTTTTCTCTCCAGCACTTATAAGTGTCGACACATTGCACTAACACCCGAGACAAAATTTCCAAACCATTTTAATGTTTCAGCACATACCACCAATGTGTCGACACATTGCACTGTCTCCCGAGAGCAAAATTTCAAAACAAGTTTTAATGTGTCAGCACATACCCATGTGTCGACACGACACATTGTGCGAATTTGTAGAAATCCCAGAACAACGCCAGAGCACTCAAAATGGTCTCAAATGACCTCCAACGGCTCTCTAACTTTACAAGAAAACCCTTTTATGACCGTTGAAGACCTAAGAGCTATAAGAAGAACGAGATGGAGAGGGAGAAGAAAAAGCTCGACCATCATCGCAATATCTAGAGAGAGAAAAAGCCAAGATCCAAAGAAATCCATTTGCTGATTCCTTCAAGTCTGGAGCTCTCATTGTCAAATCTTCTCATCTTGCTCTTCATTGACAACCCAGCCTTCAAAGTGAGAGAAATTTCTTGAAGAAGAGGAGGACTTGCTCATTATTCAAATACTACCTCCGATAGAGAGAGAAAGCAAGTAAGATCCAAAGTTTTCATTTGCTTATTTATGGAAGATCAAAGCTTCATTTTCAAATCCTCTTCTATTGCTCATCATGGACGACCCAGCCTCCAAAGAGCGAGAGATTTCTTGAAGAAGGGACAACACACTTGCAAGTTCTTTTTGCCCTAACTTCTAGAGAGAGAAAGTGCTTTGAAGAAGAGGGAAAATCGTATCTACCAAAAAGGTTTGTACTCATATCTTCTAAACTCTAGATTTCCTTTTAGAATCTTGTGTACTTGCACTCTATTGAGCTTTCCATTTGCTAATTTGGCTTAGAGAGTCATTCCACATGTTGTGAGATTTACAATTGCATATTCGGCTAAGAGAACCACTCCTTCATTATACTCATCTATTGTAAAACTTTTGAGTGTTGGGAAAACACTTGGTCCTACTTGTGAAAGTAGAAGAAATCCTCTAGGTTGTGAGAATTTGTGAGAGTGAGTTAAAGTGTAAGCTCAAAAAACACTTTGTAAAGGTTCCTTAGCACCCAGGAAGCTAAGGTGAATTCGCTATTTGGAGAATAGTGAAGGAAGCCCAAGGAAGTCAATAGCCTTGGGGGTGGACGTAGGCAAGTGTTGTCTCTCTATCTCTATCTCGCTTATTATTCGTTTCATATTCATACTTGTAGAGTTTTATGTTTTATCATTAATTGCTTATATTTGACAAAGCATTAGACACTTTCAGATCAACATTCTTATTTGTTAAAGAGGGGTAGTTTTCATATTTCCAATTTGTATCTAAAAAGTGATAAGTTTTTGAAAAACTCAATTCACCCCCTATTGGGTTGTTCATTAGATTCACAGCACATACCACCTATGTGTCGACACATTGCGCGATTTTGCAGATATCCTGAAGCAACGTCATCACTTTCAAAAAGTTCCAAATTGTCTCAAATGGTCTCCAACGGCACTCCAACTTTACAAGAAAACCCTTGATGCCCTAGAAGCTTTTAATAGAAGAAGATGGAGAGATAAATGACAAGGTTGTGCGATATTTACTCTTGCCCTAATTTCTAGAGAGAGAAAAAGCCTTGAAGAAGAAAGAAGCTTCACCAATCAAGAAAGCTTGTACCTCCACCTGCAATAATTGTTGCTTTCTTTGAGAATCTTGTCTCTTTGCTCACCTCAGTGCTTCATACTTATTTATTTGGCTTAAAGAGCCTTTATTGAGATTCCTTTCATACCCATTCTTGAGAGACACTTGAGTGTTGGGGAAAACACTTGTCCTACTTGTTGGGTAGAAGAAATCCTCTAGGTTGTGAGGATTTGTGAGAGTGAGTTAAAGTGTAAGCTCGAAAAACACTTTATAAATGTTCCTTAGCACCTGAGAAGCTACGGTGTATTTACTATTCGGAAGATAGTGAAGAAATTCCAAGGAAGTCAATAGCCTTGGGGTGGACGTAGGCAAGTGTTGGCCGAACAACCTAAAAACCAGGGTGTCATCTCTCTATCTATATCTCTATTTTATTGTCGTTATCTATCTATTGTACTTGATTATCTATTATCTTTACTTGTCCTTAGTCTCTTTGAATATACAAATCTACTCTCTTATTCTTTTAGAAAAAGGGTCTGTGCATAATTGGGTTCTAGTTTAAAAAGAGAAAAGTTTTATAAAACCCAATTCACCCCCCTCTTGGGTTGTACTTGCACTCACACTACAGTAGATTTATTCAACAGTTCAGCATCATTGTTGCTCCAATGATGGATGTTCTAAAGAACATGGAATTTAAGTGGTGCAATGAGGCTGAATGTAGTTTTCAAGAGTTAAAGTCCAAACTTGTTGAAGTACCAATTCTAGCACTACTAGATTTTTCTAAGTCATTCCAAGTGGAGTGTGATGCGTCAAATTTTGGCATAAGAGTTTTCCTTTTGCAAGGAGGAAAATCTATTGCGTATTTCAGGGAGAAACTCAGCCACACAAAGTTGAAATATTCAACCTATGATAAGGAGTTTTATGCAATTGCACAAGCTTTACGGAATTGGGACATTATCTCATGGTGTGGAGTTTGTTCTCTTTTCAGACCATGAAGCTTTGAGATTCTTGAAGGGATAAAAGAAGCTTAATTATCGTCATCCTAGTTGGGTTTCATACCTTGAGAAGTTCTCTTTTATTCTACAACACAAAATTGGATCATCAAACAAGGTTGTTGATGCTTTGAGTCGACGACCTAGCTTGTTGACAACTCTATCTTATGAAATCACCGGTTTTTACATCTTGCCTAGATATTATGTTTCAGTTACTTTCTTTTCAAAAGTATTGCAGGATTTGAATGATGAGAAGAGAAGAGATTATTTGTTGTTCAATGGCTATCTCTTCACAAGCAACCAACTTTGTTTGCCGGAGGCTTCTTTGAGATTATTTGTCATTGAGGAATTTCATGCTGGAGAACTTGGTGGACATTTTGGAAGAGACAAAGCTGAAGCTCTTTTGAAATTGTGGTACGTTTGGCCTACATTGAAGCGTGATGTTGCCAGACTTGTGCAAAATTGTCTAGTATGTCAAAAGGTCAAATGAGGAGTTCAAAACACTGGTTATTATCAACCCTTACCAATCCCTAATGCTCCTTGGGAAGACATATAAACGGATATTGTTCTTGGTTTGCCTAGAACACAGCACCAAATTTGTGGTAGTGGATCGTCTCTCCAAGATGGCTCACTTTATCCCATGTAAGAATTCTACTGATGCATCTCATATAGCTACCATATTTTTTAAAGAAGTTGTTCGTCTACATGGTGTTTCAAAGACCATTACTTTAGATCGTGATGTGAAGTTTGTTAGTCACTTTTGAAGGACACTATGGAAACTTTTGGGGACTCGTTTGCAATTCTCTAGTGCAAATCATCCTCAAACTGATGGACAAACTGGTGTGGTGAATAGATCTCTTGGAAATTTGCTAAGAAGATTAGTGGGAGAGCATCCAAGGAAGTGGGATTTTTTCATCCCTCAAGCTTAATTTGCTTACAATAGTTCAGCCAGTCGATCAACCAAGAAGTCTCCATTTGAAGTTGTCTATGGCAACAATCCAAGTCATGTTCTTGACCTCCTGCCATTGCCAAATCAAGCAAGAGTAAGAATGGAAGCTGAAGAGTTTGTTGAGCACTAGGTCTTTAAGGTTCCTTTTGGCCCCTCTCTTCTTCTCCTTTCTCTTTATCTCTCTCTAACCGATCAGTAAAGGCAAGTAAAACATGAGACCATTTGATCTCCTCTTACTTAAATATCTCTCATCTAACCTTAGTTAATCTTAGAGTTGTTGGCTCTTAGTCACAATCTATATTATGATGATAACAATAAATGTAATTGAACTAGATAATCAACAAAGATCCAAATGAGCATGGAATGTACAATCAATCAAGCAATGATCAAATCAATGGAAATGGCTTAGAAGCGAAGACCAAGACTCTAGGGTAATATATGCAATCTAAGGTCTCATTTCTTTGAATCACACTGCATATTTTTCAAACCAAACATAAACATTTTTATTTCAATTTTGATAATTAAATATGTCTCAAGTATTTTCAAATCATTCCCATATGAACTCCCAAATCATATATTATGTCCTTGGGGAGTTATTTTTGAGATAGGGTCTTAAAATAGTCGAAACTGTGCTTAAAAATTATAGAGGCTGCTTTTTAAGTTGAAGTAGTCGACCCGATCTATGAACCGATCGACCCACCAAATGGTCAACCTGGTTAGAACCCTAAATGTTAGCTCGCCTAATTTTTTTTACCGTAGGTACAATGGACACCTGTAGTAGTCGACCTTTCGACCAGTATAGCTCGAGTTTTGACAATTCGCCCAAACAGATAGAAACATCTATTTTTATTATAGGCCTTTATAAGGACCTTTCTAAAGCACAAAAAATTATAATTGAACAACCATTGATCATTTGTTAAGCTTGAGAGAGATCAAATTCTTCAAATCATAGTTTTCTCATCTCATTCACACATAAGCTTTCACTTTCACTTTCACTATTGTGTGAGATCAAAGAGATAGATTTTCAGTTGTATTTATTATCCACTCCATTGAGGAGGTTTTGCTACTGTAAGATCACTCTACCATTTTGGTTAAAAAAGAGATTCTCTTGTGCCCTTTTGGTTCGATATGTTCATCGGAAGGAGTTTTGTGAGGTTGTTCATAAACTTGGCCTTTAAGCTTGGAGAGGTGCTTCTCAAAGCTCAAGTGTAAGGAACTATTTCGTTGGTTTAAGGAAAACTACTGAAGAAACCTCAAGGCTTGGAAATGAGCTTGAGAGGTGGACGTAATTGGATTTG
This sequence comes from Myrica gale, assembly GCA_963930655.1. Classification (NCBI taxonomy): domain Eukaryota; kingdom Viridiplantae; phylum Streptophyta; class Magnoliopsida; order Fagales; family Myricaceae; genus Myrica; species Myrica gale. Next base: position 12,672,937 of record OZ005618.1, read on the forward strand.
CCTAACTACCTAAAAATCTTGTGTTTGCTATTTTCTAACTCTCACTTTACATTTAGCACTCTCTTAGTTATATTTTTTAAACATATTTTTTGGTGCTCTGTTAATCCAATTTGCTGATTGCATCTGATCAGACCCACTATCCTGTAAAACTGGCATAATCGGACAATCCTGAGTCTTATGGCTAGAATCGGCGCATAAAGAACACACCTCCACTGCTTTTGCGGCCTTCATCTTCTCTAATTTCATAACCTCCAACCTCCTAGTCAAAGCACTAATATGAGCTTGGACATCAGTATCCTCTTTGATTTCATATTTACCCCCACCACCAATTGCTCTGAGAGGTTGTACTACCAATGGTGCCCGGTCAGATCGTGTATTCCATTGTTGGGCACTTTCAGCAAGGTAATCAAAGAACTTCAATGCTTCATCAGGTTCCTTGCTAAAGAATTCGCCGTTGCACATACTTTGAACAAATTGTTTGCATTCAAGAGTAAGTGCAGTGTAAAAGTAGTTGACAAGCCTCCAAGACTCAAACCCATGATGTGGACAGATGTTCATTAAAGCCTTGAACCTTTCCCAACAAGCGTTGAAGGTCTCATCACCTCTTTGCATAAATTGGCTGATTTGCTCTTGCAAAAATTGAGTTCTCTGAAAAGTAAAAAAATTATGTAAGAACTCACGTTGCATGTCAGACCAACTAGAGATAGAATTTGGTCTCAAAGAATTAAACCAAATCTTCGCTTTATCCTTTAAAGAGAAAGGAAATAAACGAAGTTTAACAAATTCATCTGTAGTAACTCTAGTAATAAAAGTAGTGCAAGCAAGCTCAAAGTCCGTCAAGTGTTGGTATGGACTCTCGGAATCCATCCCATGGAATTGAGGTACTATTGACATCATGCCATGCTTAATTGAAAAATTAGAAGCATCATCAGGTAAAGCAATGCATGATGGTATTGTGGTGCGAGCGGGTTGCAAGTAATCTTTTAATGTTCTAGGTGCTTCTTCAGCCATATCTTAAACAATAACAAAATTTTTCAAATCAGTATTTAAATCAATGCAATTAGTGTCCAACTCAACACTTGGCACACTATCACTATATACACTATCAGTATAATTCACTCTATATAGTCTATGTGTATCATCTCTTGCCCAATTCATCAAACATGAGTGCTTAAAAAAGTAATATCAAGTGTATGTGTGTATGAAGTGTCAATGTATAAAATAAAGAACCATCAACTAATAATGTAAAAAGGAAATAAAGAAAAATAATGGCAATAGAATGTCAATTGAACTTACCGTTCCCCGGCAACGGCGCCAAAAACTTGACTCAACTAAAAATGATTAGTGAATTACTCCCAAGCGTAGGAGGTTGTCAAGTAATACTAGGGAAGTCCTAAATCATCTCCACAAGGAACGATGTGTTCAATTTTTCATTCCAACCACCATTACAATAAAAGAAAACTATGTTCTATTTACAATTAAAATGGTATTTACAAAGGGAAAGGTCGGGTTCTTGGATACCATCCATGATTACTGAGATTTTGAGTTATGATCAATGTAAGTGCTAAAAGATTAATAAAGAGCTAACAAGAAAAACATGATAATAAGCGTAGCATGAGATGGAGTTGAAACTAGATAAACTCAAGTAATTGTCGAATAAACATCACTTGGCATTAATCCACGTCTTCTAATAAAGCGATCGAATCGATGGACGTGCGATCAATGATGAAGACTATACTTGCTTGAAAAGCTAAGTAAAAAACCAACATCCTAGCCCAATCACCCAAAGAAAATACTCAATACCATGGTTTCCTGCTCTAAGAGACATTTCATCGAACACTTTGTACCCAATCTCTAGCTAGTCACAATCCATTCATACCCATACTCAATCCAACTAACAAAAACAAAACCAAACACTATTCTGACATTAAGGAAGTGAAATGGTAATATAACATAACATTTAATCATCCAAAGAAAGCAAAACCTAAATCTGAAATATAAATGGAAAAGGGCATTCGGTCCAAATAAGTTCTAAAGCTGAAATGAAAGTGCAACAATAAATGAAAGTTCGGTCTAAACAACAGCAAGAGAAAAAGCAATGGAAAAAAACTCTAAAAGAAAAAGAACCAAAAGCAACAAGAGCTACTCCAAAAAGCTACGAAAGAAAACAAAGCCAAAAGCTCTCAAGCTTTTGGTTTCTACGGAAGCAGCTGGAAAAAGCAATGGAAAAGAGGTCTTGGGAGAAAAGTGTTGGGAGACTCAACAGCCACCCCAAAAGCTTTCGCACCAGCGAAACAAAAATGAAACTTCCGGACTCCACTCCTTATTGGCATGAATCTCCTCCCCTTTTAGTCTTCTTTTTTTTTGGGAGCCTTTTGTCATGACTCAGCAACAATGCCCTAGTGCATTTTTCGATTTCCCCAAAATGCCCTGGTAAAGGAGAACTCAATATAAAACGGGCTGGACGTCTACACGTCATACGCGTCACGCTCAACCAACGCTCGACCCTCCGCTCGAGCGCCCATGGAGAGAATCAAATAGAAGCTTTACGCTCGACCAGCGCTCAACATGCCACTCGAGCGCCCTTGGAGACTTTCAAACAAACTCTTCACGCTCGACCGTCGCGCGACAATTGCTCAAGCGAAACTTTTTTCTTTGATTTCCGCCTCCCTCTCACTTCCGTGAGCTCACTTCATCTCCATTGTTCATATGCAATACGTAAAAAAAGAGAAGTCAAATTTATAGAAAATATTCCAATTATATATATGAAAAAGGAAACATGGAAATATGGTGAGAGGAGAGAAAACAGTTAAATTTACTGAATTGCACTTGCTTTTGTCAAAATTAACATTTCGCCCCATACTAATGCCCAAAGCATAATTTTCTCATTTTCTAGTGGAAATGGTGCAATTTTAGAAATTTCTCAAGTGATTAATTAAGAAAATTGTGATACAATCATCGGCTAATTTAGACATCCAATTTCTAATTTAAACAATTGACTTATTCTCTAATCACATCAACTATCATTGTCTCTTCTCCAAATCAACTTCTCCTAGTGGCCGGATCTCCCTTGCTATTTGGCTTGATTTTCAAGCCTAAACTTTGCCCAAAATTATCTACAAATCCAAGTCTAGTCTCCAAGAGCTCAAAGCCCACAAAATCAAGGATCAGAGACTATCCATTGAAGCCCAATGAATGGCCATCCAAGACCCCAAAGCCAATCTACATAAAGCCAATTTATTCCTTACTAAATAAGTGATATAATCATAAATAAAAGCATATAATTATTAATAAAAAAACTTATTAGCAAAAGATACATAATTAATTAAAATAAAGTTTGCAATTAAGGATAATTAAATAGGAAGGATATTATACAAAGAGCTGTGTAGTAGATAATGTGTGAGCTACAAACTTTCAATTTACACTAATAGTGATACTTCTTTTAGAATCCGACAAATATTATCAGTGAAACTTTCACATTGTCTAATTTTGCAAGGATTATATTTGGTTCCAACTATAAGTCCTTCAATTCCATTATAATTTACTTAAGTTGTATTTGTTAGAATGTCTTCCGTCAATAACCGATATTTGTAATTATAACAAATTTCAACTGCATAATTAATATGGATGTTTAAATAAGCTTTATCATTTCGTGTGATATGATAATGAAGGAAAAATTCACTTTACTCACCCAAAATATGAAATTAATTTGAAATAGAGACCTCAATTATATAATAAATGAGTCGTGTTGCATGGTTTTGGCTCTAATATTTGGGGTAAACTCATAGTTAGCCCCATATTTTTGGGGAAAAATCAAGTTACGACCCTTATTTTCCAAACCAACAATTTGAGACCCTTATGTTTCAAAACCAATAATTTGAGACCCCTATGTTTCAAAATCATTCAATCATCGCCATTCCGTTTAAATTCACCGTAAAATGAGACGGTTTTTTGTGAAATGACCAGAATGTCATTGGTGAATGACCAGACTGCCCTAGTTATTAAACGTATTCGATTGTTAACGGAATCGGTGGCATATGGTAGGAAGAGTGGGGCCCATCTGACCAATCAGAGCTTGCTAAACGACAAGACTGATTTCTGGGAGTTGGCGTCCCGTGGGAGGACCCAAGTGCCACCAACAAGGTACAGGGACTCGGTGCTGGAGCCATGGAAACCGTTGTCGTGACCATAACGTCAGTTTGCTCTCTTGTTCCCACCGACACGACTTTCTCTAATAATTTTCTTTGAAAATTATCTAGCCTCCTGAAGGTCATCTTGAAAAGTATTCACTGTTGTTTCTTTCTTTACCCTTATAGGAGAAGTGTCAAAGGCGTTGGTGTCCTCCGAAGGAAAAGCAGAGCCTGACTTCCTAGAATCGTCCACAAGAGTTGAGAGAGCCATTTGGCGAGTCAAACCAGCGAAGTAGTCCTCCTCATCACTCTCCGTCTCACTCGAACACACGACGGACTCAACCGAAGAACTGAGATCCGAGGAAGTCCCGAAAGAGCCAAACCCGCAGGGAAACTCGAAGGGGAACAAGGCCCTTGTCACATCGTTGTCCGTTCTGAAACCATTGTCCTCCATCTTGCTGGTAGCATTCTTGTCCATGACTAAGTCGCCATCAGTGAGAAACTTAGGTGGTAGCAAAAACTCAGCGTCCTTCAAACTCACGACCATTCTAAAAAAACCTACATAAATCAAAACGCTATTGTGAAAGCGCAGCGCAGAGATGGCTAGAGCAGAGGAGGAAAAGAAGCTGGCAGAAACTAAAATTCGTCCACACTTGCAGACTCGCTCACTCATCAGGACTTCACACTGAATTTTCTCTCTCTCTCTCTGCATTATCTCTTGGCTGAAAACACTCTTAGAGTCTTAGCTCCAGGGGTTCCGTTTTCGTGAGATCTTGATCTGGATGTGGAACTCTGCGGAGAATGTGTTTTCTAAGACGTCGTCGTTTAGGGAGGAGGGTGATGATGAGGAGGCGCTCCGGTGGGCCGCGTTGGACCGACTGCCCACTTACGCTCGCGTACGGATGAGGCGCCGCTTTGACGCGTAATTCTCGGCTTGCATGCAGTGTTTGATTGTGAGGAAGAATTTTCTTTGGTCTGTTTGGTTGCTGAGGACATGTAGGAAATTACATAATAGCCATTTTGAAATTATTCGGGACATTAGAGGTTTAGTCAACTTAGCGTAATTGAACTCTAGGGAGGATTATGCGCTGCTGACATTTTCATCTGAATGAACAACAAAGGAAAAAAGTTGCTTTTCCTGGTAGTCAAGTGGATAAAAGGTTGGTTTCTTCTGTCTTTAAGGGTATTCTGGTCATTTTACGAAAAATCGTCTCATTTCACGGTGAATTTAACGGGGGCGAGGATTGAGTGATTTTGAAACATAGGGGGTATCAAATTGTTGGTTTGGAAAATAAAGGTCGTAACTTGATTTTGCCCTAAAGATATGGGGCTAACTATGAGTTTACCCCCTAATATTTTATTTCAAAGCATAAATGGATTGATTTTGAAAGTTCGGGGGCATAATGTGTTCAAGGTAGTACTTAAGAAAGATCTCTTTAGTAGTTTGGGAGCACAAAGTGACTTTTTCTCGAACAAGTATTAAATTCTAGACTTTTGTATTGTTATATAATAGACTGATTAACTATGTCATTAACATGGAGAGCTTAGGTAAACAAGTGTATGTTATACAAGTTGTTATGATGATTCGATAAGAAGGCTTAATGCAATCACTCTCAATTGAAAGACGATTTTGAAGTGTTCATTCAAAGAATTTGCTTTTAAATAAATATTATATAAAAAGAGACAAAACCTTAAAATAAATTATAAAAATACAAATCAAATGAGAAAAATTACAGAAAAGAAATTTCAAAAAGTTATGACCCTCAACTTCTTGAGAAAAAAATATGAAACCTCAAAAATTTTAAATTTATAACTAAAAATACAAAATAAGGACACAATAAATTGAACTAAAATCCCTAAGAAAATAAATAGAAAAATAGAAGGAAAAAATAAAAGAAATATTAGAAAAAAAAAATGGGAACAAAAAATCTCCAACTTTTACAAGCTTGTTAACCCAAGGTTGTTTTGAAAACAAACCATATTTGATTTTGATGATAACAAAAGTTTCTAAGTTTTGAAGACTTTAGATTTTACATTGTCAATCCATAATTCCAAATTGTATTTCAAAAAGATTGAGGTTTCACTCTCTAAAATATTTCTAAGTGCACTTGAACACCATTACACAAGTTGATAAGTTCAATTTTTCTTATTGTAGGTGTTTAAAGAAAGTTGGAATGGTTTGAACGCTTTAAAGCTGTTGTTTTTCTCTCCGGCACTTATAAGTGTCGACACATTGAATCCATGTGTCGACATATTGCACTTACACCCGAGAGCCCAACTCCAGAATGCAAAAATTCACTGTTGACAGCATTTTCAGACTAAGTGTTCAATGTGTCGACACATTGAAGACCATGTGTCGAAACATTGCACTGTCTCCCGAGAAATGAAAACATGGTGTCGACACATAGAAGACCATGTGTCAACACATAGTGCGAAATTGCAGAAATTCTGGAACAACGCCAGATCACTCAAAATGGTTCAACATTGTCTCAAATGACCTCCAACGGCACTCAATCTTTCCAAGAAGACCCTTTATGACCGTTGAAGACCTAGAAGCTATAAGAAGAAGGAGATGGAGAGAGAGAAGATGAAGCTCAATCAAAATAGCAACATCTAGAGAGAGAAAAGCCAAGAGCCAAAGAAATTCATTTGTTGATTCCTTCAAATCCGGAGCTCTCTTTGTCAAAGCTTCTCCTCTTGCTCATCATTGACAACTCAGCCTTCAAAGGAAGAGAAATTTCTTAAAAAAAAGAGAGTTGCATCATCATTCAACATCTATCCTTTCAAAGAGAGAGAAAGCTAGATCTAAAGTTTCCATTTACTGATTCTTCCAAGATCGAAGCTCCCATTGTTCAATACTCTTCTATTGCTCATCATTGACGACCTAGTCTCCAAAGAGAGAGAGAGAATTCTTGAAGAAGGGACAACCCACTTGCAAGCTCACTTTGCCCTAACTTCTAGAGAGAGAAATCTATTTGAAGAAGAGGGAAAATCACATCTACCAAAAAGGCTTGTGCTCATATCTTCCAAACTCTAGATTTCCTTTTAGAATCTTATCTTCTTGCATTCTATTGAGCTTTCCACTTGCTAATTTGGCTTAGAGAGTCATTCCACATGTTGTGAGATTTACAATTGCATATTTGGCTTAGAGAGCCATTCCATATTTCTGTGTCTCATTTGCTCATTCGGCTTAGAGAGTCTTCCTTATAGCCATTATTTCTAAAACCTTTTGAGTGTTGGGAAAACACTTGGTCCTACTTGTGAGAGTGGAAGAAATCCTCTAGGTTGTGAGGATTTGTGAAAGTGAGTTAAAGTGTAAGCTCGAAAAACACTTTGTAAAGGTTACTTAGCACCCGGGAAGCTAAGGTGTATTCTTCTCTATTTGGAGAATAATGGAGGAAGCCCAAGGAAGTCAATAGCCTTGGGGGTGGACGTAGGCAAGTGTTGGCCGAACCACCTAAAAATACGGTATTATCTCTCTAACTCTATCTCGCTTATTATTCGTTTCATATCCATATTTGTGATGTTTTATGATTCACGATTCATTGCTTATATTTAGTTTATCATTTAGAATATTCAGATCTGCATTTTTATCCTTAGAGAAATAGCATTTTCCATATCTGTTTTTTAATCGAAAAATGGGTAAGTTTTTGTTAAACTCAATTCACCCTCCTCTTGGGTTGTTATTTCGACTTACAAAGCTCAAATTTAAAATCTGTCCATGAAATTAGAAAAACACTGAAAGAATTAAAATAACACATCCGTAAATAAATTAAACAATTAAAAAAAGAGAAAGAGGGAAACAAAACAAAAGAAATAAACTCAATAATAGTAAAATAGCATAATGTTTACAAAAAAAAAAAGAGATAAAAATTAGAATATATTTTGAAAAATTCCTCCGCCTGGGATCCACCCTCCCTAATTCCTGAAGCCCGAGTGGGGGTGGCGAGGTTACGTCACCCACCTTGCAAGAGATGGGTCTCGAAACAGTACCCACCACCACTATCCTTCCAGAAGAATTTAGAGTTGATGCTTTTAATGCCTGTATTTAAATTTTTTTATTAATTGTACTTAAGTATTTGAGGATTTATTTTAATTTCACTTATTCATTTGAAAATATTTTTTTTCTCTTTTCGTTTCTAATATTTGTTTTCCTTTTTTTCTTCTTTTTTCTATTTATTTTCTTCTTAAGGACTTTATTTCAATTTTTGTGTCTTTCTTTTGATTTTTTTAGTTATTAATTTAATTTTATGTGGTTTCATTTCCAAAAAAAAATTCAAGAATTGGAGGGTCCAACCTTCCTTCGAATTTTTTTCCTGTATTTTTCTCATTTCATTTGAATTTCAATAATTTATTTAAATTTTTTGTCTCTTTATTTTATATTTTCCAGCTATTTAGTTAATATTTTATATTTGGTGTGAAAATTCGTTAGAATTTGTATAAAATTTTAATATTTGGTGGTAAAAGTTGTTACTTTTAAAAATGTTTCTTAAAAATTAAAAATATTCGATACCCAAACATCAACTTAGAAACTCACGTTTTTAAGATCAAATAACGAACAAGTACTTGTTGGGCAGACCCCCGAATTTTGCTTCGTAGGTGGCCTCTTTTGGAAAGAGGCCGATAAACCCGGGTAAAGTCCAATGAAACGGCCCCGTCCTAGAAACAGATAAGATCAATAAAGATCAGAGACGGACAGAGAGACACGCTTTTGGTTTGATCATGGCATCTACAGCTTCCACTCTCTCGTGGAGTTCTTCTTCCTGGCTGAATAACTTCGGACATAACTTGAACGAAGTCACTAGAGTATCGGACAGAAGAGCAGCCTTGGTCATTTGGGCTCAGAAGAAAGCCACGAAGACCCGGAAGGTAGGGATACCTTGCATTCTATAAAACGAAATGGCTTTTTGTTGTTATTCTCTTATATACTGGCACCATTCAATGACAAGCCCACCTCGATTTTTCTGCGCTTGCCTTTGTTTGGTTGCTGAGAAAGTAAGGAAAAGAAAACTACAGAGAAAAAAAACAGAGAATGAAAGCCCACTTCAGTGAAGCTACATAATTGAAAATTGATCTTCCTCCTTCCTACATTTTCTTCGCAACCAAACTGCCTAGCCAAGAGAAAAAGAAATCCGTGCTTTAAGTATTGGCATTATAATGGAGTTGTTGGTGGTGTGGGAGGGTGCAGATAATATTGAAGGAGGATGTCGAAGACCTGGGAAAGAAGGGGCAGCTGCTTGACGTGAAGGCTGGGTTTTACAGGAATTATCTTCTGCCAATGGGCAAGGCACAAATTGTCACTTCCACTCTGCTCAAGTAATGTATAACGAACCTTCTAATTTTTTAGATATTGTTAGTTGCTTGGTGTATCTTACATTCCCTAGTTGGAAGAAGTACAGATAATTTGGTAGCTCGTGTTGTTAATTTCAATTTACAGTGTTTCATGATAAAATGCACGGGTGGGGAGAAGTCTAGGTTAGGAGACTTGGGGACTTTTTCAAACAGATAGTGTACCATATGCTAACAGGTCATTCGAGTAAGTAGAATCTATTAGGAAATGTGAAAGTCCGAATACGAACACATGCTGAGAAAAATGAAAATTCTGTGGATTTCAGACTCAGCCGAATTTAATGTGAGTACTTTAATAAACCAATTTGATTTTTTTAAAAATTACCCAAAGTGTGAATACTTCATTACTTATCTCATGGGCATCAATAAGAATTTTAAGACTTGTGAAACATCAAGATAAGTTATTATGATGGACATGGTTGCCTCCAATCCAACAACCTTGACATGACTGTTGCCTCTTCATCTCTGCTATGAACCTCCATGGTTGCTGATAACCAACCTACCATTAGAAACACATTAGTACATTGTCTTCCCATTATGTGCTCCTGTGTACCTTGTCTGGCTCATTAGTTTTCCTGCAAGTAACGTAAACACTTATACTATATTAGCTCTTGCATAGGTGACACTAGATGAGTACATTCATTGCAACACCTACTATTTCATCAAGTGCTACTGCAACTCATCATTTGGTGTGGTCTGACGCTTAGAATCGCCATTGCCATTGGACACCACCATTCATCTCCATCGCAACTTTCCTTGATGCCTCACCACCACCATCTTCATCACTAGCTGCCAAATCTACCGCCAACAATACTACCCTCATCAACCTTAACCACATCTGTCCCCCTCATACTCTGACGTTGTTGGCCTAAGATTTATCAACAAGATATTTTCTGTCGGTTTTGGTTGTTGTCTTTCACTTATGGCAATGTAACCATATCACCTGCAAAAGTAGACAATCACCACTACGTTGTAGTTGCCTACCGAATGCTCCACTATTTGTGGGTGTTGGTGGTCAACAAAAGTATAATGTTCGTTTTGCAGCATACCCTGGTGGTATAAGGTACTAATGGCGGTGTAGGCATTTTCTTAGATTTGGCTTGTGATAAGGGCTGCCCAACAGTGTTGTTCGTATAAGGTTTAGGAAATTGTACCAAGTGATTTTGACCTTGAAAAAATAGGAAACGTCAATACACATAAATGATCTTAACATTTCAAAAAGACAAACACGCCAAAAAATTTAAAAAATCTGAAAAGTGTTGAGCATGCATTTTTTTTTTCCTTCTTCTGAATGCATAGCATCCTTATTTTGTTGGCAATGCCATAAGGTTTAGATTCTCTAGCAACTAGAGAAGATTCTACAAAGAACACCAAAAAAGAGACATTGTGCCCACCACAAAAAATATTAGGATTTTATGCGTACATAGCTCTAGAATCAGACTTCCTTATCTTGCATTAGCACTATATTCTCCGAAGAGAATCTAATCGCCGGATCACTCTGATCTAAATGTTTGTTGAAATTTTTGTCATTTCTTTTGTAGGGAAATGCGAATTGAAGAGGAGAGGATTGAGGCTGAGAAAAAACGGGTAATTAAGGAAGCATTTTGTTGTCCCCTTGGTTGTTTGAAATGATACGGTCCAGATTGTTCCTTCCATAAATGTTTTCATGGTCATTAGATATATTCTTGAGGTATGGGTGGGCTTTTATGGGTAATTCCATTTACACATTTTAATCTAATGCTACAAGCAGTTTTGTCAAAGAATTGCTTTTCTATAGACAGTGACTCACTAATCTGATGGTCTTTTGATAAAAACAGGCCTAGATAAATTGCATACATTGAATATGAGTCCAGTGATTTAAGAATCTTGTTTTCCATTGCCATTATAGGGTAGGAGCAAGAGCATTCTGACTCCAGTTGCTTATTGAAAGATCTATTTTTTCTTAGACACTAGCTCCACTATTATAAGTTTAATCGCGCCTCCAAATGCCCATAAAAGACGAGTGGCCTAATTCAGTGCCCAAATGCCCTACGTACTTGATGGTATTTTGTTTTCTCTTGCTTGTAAAAACATTCATAATAGCAGCTGTCTTCAGGTAAAAGATGAGGCACAGCAACTTGCTCAGATCTTTGAAACTGTTGGAGCTTTTAAGGTAAAGCGCAAAGGTGGGAAGGGGAAACAAATCTTTGGAAGGTGAGTCAATCTAGTGCTGTATTAGGTTTTTCATAATCTATCATGCGGGGTGTTAACTGAGGCAAAATTATTATGGCAGTGTTACTCCTCAAGATCTAGTGGATATAATTAAGGCACAACTACAAAGGTACGACCTATATTGGCCTTATAATCTGTATGTTATCACAGTTTCTGATGAGATAGGATCTTTTTCCTGATGTAAGTTTCAGTACTTTGCTGTTTATATACAAATTTTGTTCACATGGTTAATATTTTTGAAATTTCTAAAAGGTTACGTCTCTAATCAATCATCCTTGTGATCATTTCTTTGTCTTTCGGTTTTTTATGAAAGTATATTTTCTTCCTGGACTGAAACAATAAAAACAAGTGTGATGTCATTACACAGATTCATAAATCTCATCATCTCGTGTAGGTGCTCGGATTTCCTATGTTATAACCCATTCAGTCTGTATCAGGAAGCTCTCTTCTTGCCAAATGATATCCTAAGTTTGTGTTCACATTTACATGATTCAGAATTGCCAAGCCTTTTACTCTGTTATTTGCATGTTTGGTGAAAATCCTGCTTTCATGAACCAAATAGCAGAGAAAAAGTGTTTCTAGAGCTGATACTAAATTTGAAGAATGTGTTTAGTTAATTGCAATTTTCAACTTTTCTATAGGAATGTGGACAAGCGAATTATTTCTCTTCCAGAAATCCGGGAAACAGGGGAATATATTGCAGAGCTGAGGCTACACCCAGAAGTTACTGCTCGAGTTAGATTAAATATATATGCTAACTAAGGAAAACTACACGTTGGTGCCCCGAACACGCATGCTGGCAGCTTGCACATCTAAGGTAAGTGGGCACCTGCTGGGAACCTTTAGGGCATCTACTTATCAGAAAGACATCTCATAATGGTTGGCCTCACAATTACCAGATGCTGCAGCCATGGAGAATTCGTCATTTACTTTATGTGCCAATTTTCTGCAAATTACTTGGTTACTGATTTTTCATGTAGTTTTCCTTTCTGAGTTTTGAAGGAGTTGGTTAGCATATTGCAGTAGTCCTTCATACCATAAAAGAGGATTTATCTTGTTTAATATGTTTTTTTCCTGAGCAAATAGTTTTATTCAAAGTAAGAAACCAAGTTACAGGGAAGAGAGACCAGTTCCAAGCACTTCTGCCCCAGTCGTGCAAGTCTCCACACCTCCGCCAAAATACAGACCTGTTCAACCAACACTATCACCTCGATATATGGGATAACGCCCCCTACAATATGCCTACTAATGAGCCCTTGATTTATCATTAGATCAAACATATGATCCGCGGGTAAAGAACAAGACATTACCTTTTTTTATCATCAGAAGTAAATTTCAATAAAGATTTATTGCCATGAAAAACGGGCATATCTTTTGGAGTTTTCTTCATCTATGGGTTAAAAATGAAGTCAGATAGTACATTAACAGAGAAGAATAACATACGAAGGAAAATGGACAAAAAACCAAGAGCTCCTTTATGATCCAAGAGATATGTTTTGGTGAATTGGAATGTGCATAAATTGGTAGCCACAAATTTAATGTCAAGGCACATGAAAATGCATAGTTGGTTGGCAATCCGTAGTGAAATAGTCGAGATCAAAATTTTAGTTGTTTCATTAATCAATTGACTCGATATTATGCATTTGAAGCCGATTGGGTACATGAAATTATATCCAATGGTCTCTAATATAAGGTTAAATATGGAGCAAAAGTGTTCATTAATTGAATTATTTTTCTAATTGTTCATGAATATATAGTTCAATATGCATGCATTTGAAGCCTCAACTCCTGCATCTCAAATGGAAGCCTCTAGATGCGTCCAACTAACTCCTCAACTGTTTTCCCTGACTCTCCCTCGTAGTTTCTATTTTCTTACCCAAAGTGGCAATAGCTTGTTTATGAAAGAAGTGCCAAATGCTACAATTGTGCATTTTTTAAAGCACAAATATGTTTAGTTAGTGGTTTCAAAATCAATCTGATATTATCCAAATATAATTTTTTTAATTAAATTCATTTCGATCCTTAATAAAGTTTTTCTTTTCAATCATTGGCTTTGGTGATTGAAAGACAACAAAAACTTTACTCGAACATATTTTCACAACTTACCCCAAGGTGCTAACCTAATGGTTGGGAGGTCACCCTCTTTAAGCTCGATGCAAGGTCGAGTCATATGGGTATGGGATTGATGCTCAAACCATTAAGAAAAATCTCAGACTTACTATACACAGGATTGTGAGTCCGATTCTATGCACCCCACCAAGAACTATTTTATTGGATTCATCCTACCTTGGAAGTATATGTCACTTCTAATGATTGTAAGCAGTCCCTCGCTCCATGTAATCGCACATCACACGCAATCTATATATCCACATGCTCCGCTCACCAGCATTTCACCAAAACGTTCACATAACAAACTCTACCCAACCGAGTAGTGTAAGTAACTCAAAGTCTCTCTCTCTCTCTCTCTCTCGTAGAAAATAGATGGCAAAAGTCTGATCAGTGGACAGAACAAATGATGATGAGCAGGGGAAAGTATCAAGATACAAGGGAAAATCAAAGAGCTAGCCGCCATAGCTATACACGGAGGGTAGCTAGCTGACAAAGAATTTGATTCCATATATTATATATATGCGACCTACCCTAACAATAAAGGATGGTGGGTCCAATTCCTCTGGAGTTTAAGTAAGTTGTAACCAAATGTTTTCAGTGGTACTAGTCAAGAGTCGTATCTTTCTTGGGGAATATAAACGTTTCTTGGTCTGGACCACCCCAATGACAGATGGTCTCAAATTAATTTTAGCTGATTTGACTTGCAAAGTAAGGGATGCCAAGTTGGGTTAATTAGGTGTAACTGTTAGCTTCCAGTTAAAAGTAAGATGGACCATAGACGACAAAAATAAAGAGCAAGAAACAAATTACATAAATAAATAAAATAAAATTTAGTGTTAAATATAATTAATTGTGGTTTAGGTTAAGCTTAATTTATACAGTCAGTGGCGGATGTAAGGGCTGGCCCCAGTTGGCCCTCTCCAGAACGTTGATTTTTTATTTTTTTATTATATAACTTATATGCCTTTTTTCATTAACCCAGCCCAAGCCCTCCACACTGCCCAGACCTTCGCCCAGCCCAAGCCCAAAGTCACGGTGGATGATTGGTTTGATGACGAGTTTGAAGTAGATGAATAAACTCGGTTTCTCCTGAAGGCAAGAGCACGGAAAAGAGTTAGAAAAACAAACGGAATCCAGACATGTAAACATTTAATAACTCTCCCTCTTTTTCAATCAAAAAGTGAATGCATGGATCTAATTCAAATAGTCATTTTCCATTTAAAAGAACTAGTTTGGGTTTTAAATGACAATTTATTTGTCATGGTATAGAGAATGTCTAACGGGGACTCAAGAGTCCATCGCTATTACGATAGTAGCCCACCGAGTGAGTTTGTACCAACCTCTTAGCTACCAATGATAATTTAAAGGTCATTTTCGACCAAAAGAGTTTAAGCTCACAAAAGCCATAAAAAGTACATGATTTTGAAAAAAAAGTTAGCTTATAGATGTTCCATTTTGATAAATGCAAGAAAATATGTGAAAGATAAATACATTTGCATTTATAACATTTAACAACCAATATTATAGAATATAATTAGTCAACAATTTAAAAACTTATTCTCAAATAAGGATTTAGATGTTACCAAAGGTTTCCCCTTAGCATTTGTCCTCAAATGTTACAAGCCTTCTTAATAGGCAAGTTTCATCCAAGCACCGTTTGTTGCTCCATCCTACAAGAGAATCAAGAAACTATTTTTGGTACCCAAGCCTTCTTGGGTCCTTCAATGTTAGTTTTGGTTCCTTTTGGAACCCATGCTTTCTTGAGAGTCTTGCTCCCAAGTTTCTTCAATGCACAATCAAAAATAAGATGTCCATCTTTGTTGCAAAAATGACATGTTTGATTAAGTGTATTAAAAGACTTGGCCTTCACAAAATAATTCTTAAAATATTTTTGGTGAATTGAAGGATTGTAGCCTAAGCCACTTTTGTCATGGACACATCTTTGACTACTAAGCATGTTTTCCAAGATTTTGCTTCCTTTAGTAAACTTCTCAATAATTTTGCTTTGAGAAATAATCTTGTTGTTCAAAGCAATCTTTTCATTTTCAAATTCTAAAGCTTTTTGTTGTGATAAATTATTTTCTAGCTTGAGAGTACCTCTCTCATGTTTCAAAGAATCAATTTCATTTGAGATCAAAATGAGTTTATTTTTCAAAGATGAATATTTTGAACCTACTAGTTCAAATTGACATAAAAGATCATCAAATGCATTTTGAGCTCAATATATGAAATTTCAGGCTCATCATCGGAAGAGTGTACCTCATCATCATCCTCATCAGTATCCTCAAATGTCATGTAGCACTTGTTGCTTATTTCTCCATTTTCTTCTTCGGAGGAGGAAGATGATCTTTCATCATTGGCATTGTTCCCTTCGTGAGTGGTCTCTAGAGCATGCCAAATTTCTTTAGCATTTGTGCAAGAAGATATTCTATTAAAATCACATTTATCTAAGACAAAATAAAGAATGTTCATTGCTTTAGCATCCAAAAAAATTTTATTTTTATCTAGGTCACTATATTCATATTTATTTTCAAATTCTCCAACTTTATTAGTAGGAATATGTGGACTATTTAATATGCATAACCATAGATCAAAATCAATGGATTGAATAAAAATCTTCATCCTAGCTTTCCAATATGTATAATCATTTTCGTCAAAAAGAGGTGGTCTTAGTGTGGAAAGCCCTTCAACTTGATTGTTGAAGCTTGAAGTTGTCATTCCAACTCAATATGGTTAAATCTTGTATAAAGAGCACCAAGCTCCGATACTAATTGTGAGTCCTAGTTTCAAGATTAAGGCAACCCAAGAGGGGGGTGAATTGGTTTTTTAAAACTTTTCGGTATTGACTCCTAATGTTGTGTTTGCAAGTAAATATTACTTAAGCACAAGTATATAATATGCGGAACTATATAAGTGCTAAAGGAAGGAGTAGATATAAGAGAAGCAAACATAATATTTTTAGGTGGTTCGGCAAACCCGCCTACATCCACCCCTCAAGCTCCTTCACCGAGCCTTGAGGTTTTGCACTATTATCCAATAGCTTACACACTAGCTTCCGGGTGCTAGTGAACCGTACAAGTGTTTTCTCCCGGGCTCAACACTCAAACCCACCCAAGTGGTTTTTTGGCTCACCACTCACAACCTCACCAAGCTTGAGATATACACTCTCAAAGCTTCTTCTTTAATGAACAACTTCACTAAAGGAAACACCTCTTTTGATAGGTAGATTGAAGAACAAAAACTCTCTTGATAGAGTAGATATGAAAATGGAAGCTCTATCTCTTTATTCACACAAAGACAAGGATATGAAAGTGTGTTTTGTGTGAATGCTATGAGAAATATAGAATAAGAAGGTTTAAAATATTTCTCAAGTAGTAGAAATGATATGTGGTCATTGGGTTCTCATTTTAGACGAAATGAATGTGTATTTATAGGCCACATATGAAAACTAGCCGTTTATAGCCGTTGGGAGTTTTTGCTAAAACGAGTCGGTTGACCGCTTCAAGTTACCGTTACTCCAACGGTCATATTGTCAGAAGCTCAACGGCTCTTTTATCAAAACCAACCGGTCGACCGCTACACGAGGCGGTCGAAGTACCGGTCGACCGCTTGAACAGCCGGTCGACCTCCTCAACTTAAACATGATCCGGTTCTTTTAAAACAAGGTTTTTGACCACTTTTAGACACCCAATTTTGAAGACATACTTCCCATAAGTATATGAAAGGTTTGTGAATATATTTGAGGTGTTTTGAAACCTTTAAAAACATTATAATATTTCAAACAAAAGGTAAAATGGTTTATGCACGTTTTGAAAGATATGCAAATGTATGATTCAAATCCTTGTCGAATGTGAAATAAAGAGTTACAAGGATTATACCTTAAAGTCTTGAATCTTCACTTTAAGCTCCTTGCATCTTCTCGTTCTTCTTTCTTCAAGGTTTGGCTCTTTTCGTCAAGTGTCTTTGTCTTTGAAGATGTCCATTTTGTAAACTCATCCATTTATTGGAATCATCAAAATCTCGATTGTGCACAAAAGCCAACAAAGATTGTCGGTACTGAGCCGGAAAGTTGCCCCGATACTGAGCTGGGAGGTGGTTGGTACTAAGCCGGGCAGTTGCCGGTACTGAGCCGAGAGAAAGCCGGTACTAAGCCGGATGGTCGCCGGGAGGTAACCGGACTAA
This sequence comes from Myrica gale, assembly GCA_963930655.1. Taxonomy (NCBI): domain Eukaryota; kingdom Viridiplantae; phylum Streptophyta; class Magnoliopsida; order Fagales; family Myricaceae; genus Myrica; species Myrica gale. The sequence continues at coordinate 12,690,918 of OZ005618.1, forward strand.
AGCCGAAAACCTCCCTCTGATACCATGTTAGAAATAAAAAATTTAACTTTGATAAGTGAGACATCCATTATGGGAATACCCAATTTGATTAATTGTGTTAACTTACTTATATTTAAAATCTTACATAAGGGGGTTATTTATAACCCAAAAAGAACAAACTTGGCCACATTGTCAAGCAATGTGAGACTTCAACTTTCAACAACCTGGGCACTACAAAGCCCCAACAGAGGGCTGGAAAAATTGACAAAGAATCAGCAAAGCCCACCGCGGAGCTGGAAACAACTACACACAAAAGAAATACAAAGGCCAACACATAGGCCAAAAACAAAACACAACACAACAAAAGCAACAACACCCCGCCAGAATCAAAGCACCACCAATAAGGCGCTGAAGAGCCAAACACCGGCCGTGTCGGGAAACGCGCGGCAGAGACAAGCGGCGCGTGGGTCCCACGCGCGGCCAGAGAGACACCAACTTGGAGGCGTTGGAATCGCCAGAGGCAGGGGAAGTCATCCAAGTGGCTCGTGGCTTTCAGAGACCACCAACAGAGGCCCAAAAATGAAGAACAATGTCGGGCGCGTGAGATCAGCGCCCGACGAGTGGATCACAACTCGCCGGCCAAATGGGGCTGGACCGGAGAGGTTGAGCTCGCCTAGATGTGGAGAAGACAACAAGATGGGCGGTGTCGACCAAAAAAGAACCAACACGCCTAGATCTAAAAACCAAAAAAAGGCACAAAAACGAAAAAAAAACACGAAAACGGAGGGAGAGAACAACACACAGGCCGGTGAGCATCTCTTCTCTAATTATTATTATTTTTTTAATTCTTGAGGTACTTTGTATTTTAACTTATATGTTTCGGGGTCTTAGAGCAGTGATCATTGTGCAACTTCAATTATAGACCTTCATTGAAGCTGCCCTGAATGTTCCTATGAGCTCAGCCTCCATTGTTGCCTAGAAATTCGCAAAGGAAACCTTACAAGCCGTGCTGAAGTGAAGTTTCCATACGTCAACAGGGGTCATGATTATATTCACGGTAGATATCCTCTTCAGGAATCTAGTCTTTCAAAATCTTCAAAGGAAGATGTTGACTCTTGTACCAAGTGGAACGCGAATGAAGATGGAAGTGTTATCTGTGCTCCGAAGGAAATTGGTGGCTGTGGTAAATGCATATTGGAGCTCAAACGTATCCTTCCACGGGTGGATTTCAAATTTAGAAGTCAAAGCAGGAGATTTGTTGGAGATGTTTATCAGTCAACAGAAAAATTTGAAGATCAAATGTGCTGAAATTAGCAAGAAGATGTTTCGAAGAGCAGCTTCTAGGGTTGATGCTGATGACGATTACTTGTATTGTCCAGCTTTAAGGGACATTCTTCAAGAAGAAAAGCCTTTGCATTTCGGACAGGGCAAGTGGTGAGCCAGAAGATGCAGAGCCGTAGGATTCAATTGTCATCTCCCAGTCTCAGTAAATAGTATTGTACGTGTATTTCAATATAATATATTTTTAATATTTTTTGTCTTTAATTTTTAATATAATATTTTTTTTACATTACGTAATAATTTTTTTTGCTGCCATATTTCCTTAAGAGTTGGCCCCCTTTGAGAATCATTTCTGGTTCCGTCACTGCTCCTCGTAATGAAGTAAGTTAAAGTCTACAACTAATAATGGAGATTCGCACTAAGGCATGCACTCCTTGATTTATATGTGAAAATTATGCCAATTTTAAGGTAAAATTTGCTGGGCAAGTGAGGTATTAAGATCTAATTTTATAATTTCTTGTTCGGACTGCACACTATACAATTAAGGGAGAGAGAAACGCGATATATGGATAATATCAATTATAATATGTAATATGTATTTAATGGTTATTTGTGTCGGTCTCATTTCGAATTGTGACATCCATTTTGGACAAAAAATTATAGAGGATCCGTATAGTCTCTTGAATGAGGAACAACTAGAGTAAAGAAAAGAAATTAAGTGGGTGGATACAACTTTTTAATCACTTATTTATAGTACCCACTAGAGATCGATGGATAGAATAGGAGGAATGCAGCTGATAGATATGGCATGGAGAGTTATCATGAACTCAGCTTAAGTCTATCCATTGGAATTGGCATCTAACGAAACTGACTCCGTGTTAGCGTGGGTGTCTGCGTGAGAGAGAGAAAGTGAGTGTTTATCTTTATTCGTAAGAAGAAAAGACACATGAGAGGGGAACCTAATCCACGACTTTTGGTTGTGGTGGTGCTGCTGCCAAACCCCTACCCATGCCATCCCCTGCCGTACCCTCTCTCTCTCTCACTCTTTCTTGAGTGTTCCACATCGCTCTCCCACTTGGAAAAGAAGATGGAAATTTTAATTAGGAAAAATAGGGTCGAAAAGATGCCCCATCAGGCCATCACTCACTTTTCGTGAATGAAAGGCAACCTTCAACACTAACCACTTACTTAAAAGTCTTTCAACTTCAACAAGTAGATCATCAATACAGCAAATGCCACAAAAAGAATTGAAAGAATGGATAATCTAATTAAATTAAAATTAAAATAATGGATAATAATTCACAATTGGAATTTCGGGAATCAACAATCTTTTTAAGGTTTTCCTGATCTCCTCTTCCTAGTAATGGCAATCCACCAAGGCCGGGGCGGAGAAGACGAGGAGGCTTTGTAGGGAGGCATGAGATGGCAGTTGGAATTTGGAATCGTCTTCTGGTGCCGGAAGATTGAGATCCAAAGATAGAAATTTTCTTGGTTTGATCTCAATGTGGTCGGAGTCCATTGCGGTTGCGTCGATGCTCATGACCACTTGGGTGGTTGTTGAACTCCTATGCCGCCTCATGTGACCACCCAGGGCTTGACCGGACAGAAACTCCAGACCACATATGGAGCACTCGTGGACTTTAGCCATGCTAACATGGAAACCGGCCTTACTGGCTACTTGGAGAGGTTTTGAAGGACTACTACTGTTTCTATTGATTCGCGCTCCTTCAAGGATTTCTGTGGTCGGCGTTGTTGGTGTTTTCTTCTCTTCTGCCATAACCTTGGTCTTTTTGTGGCCTGCCCGGTGCCCGCCTAACGCCTGAAATGACTGGAAAGTACGGTTACAAGTCTTGCACTCGTAGACATAGAACCCGGCCTTCCCGGCGGCATAGTTGGCCGTCTCAGAGAACTTTCTGCTATATTGAAACCTTTCCATCGGATCGTTTTGTTCTATGGGTTGCCTTGGGACATCACCTTGGGCCAAGAGAATCAGGCAATTGGCCATGTCTTCCTCCTCCTCATTGCTCTCGTATATTACATCGTCAGAAGTTGTTGCAGAATAATTCGAACCATAATCTCCTGCTCCTCCTCCTCCTCCTCGTAATCCACCTCCACTGCCACCATCGTCACTACTGGCACCACCAGGTGCATCACAACCACTGGACGAGCTTGAAGTGAGGGGAACACCACAGGGAGACAAGGGCCTTTGGCGCTTGGTGCGCTTCCCTTTGACGATCTGGGTATGATCATTAGAGCCCGCAAGTTTCTGTACTTGGCGTTCCATATCCACCCGAAACCACGCCAATTGATCAGCTTAAAGCAAGAAATGAAGTAGGAATATGAAAAGTATGCAGCCAATTGACAAGGAAGAGAGAGAGAGAGAGAGAGAGAGCAATGAAGTAGGCAAAGGGTGGGAGAGTGAGTTCCTATATATAGCGAACGGTAAGAAGAAGCTGCTCGCTTGTTAAAAACGAGTGAAGGGTAGCGAGTTTGGAAGTCATGAGCTGCCGCCCCTAGTGAACAGTTACCCTGAATTAGTTGGCCACCACCGAATCTACCTTGCGTACTTAACTCGTAAGTTCAAACCTTTTGAAGTGTTACTAGAAAGAAAAGTTATACTCATTAAAATAAATAAATAAATAATCAACAAGAAATGTTCAACTCTCAACGCGATTTAATTGCAATTAAAAGGCATACGCTTCTTTATTTATTCAAATCATACTTCTTATTTTAACTTGGTAAGCAATTGTAAGTTGCTAATCTTCAAATAAAAACATAATTATTTTCAAAGTACATACACGACAAAACTAACCAGAGATGTTTTAAATCGAATTTTGAACATATAATTACCGGGCTCCTGCGTGAGCTTTGTCTGATCCCTTGTGGATCTTTTCTGCCCTTGCATGAGCTTTCTGTGCTGGGCTGTGGTGCTTTCTTTACTTGCATGTAAAGGTCCTGGTAGATATGTCTACCGAGTCTGGCCGCCGCTCCCACTGCTTTGCATGGAGCATATAACGGTTTTATCTGATCCGTCTGCGGATCTCGCCGGTGTTTATCGTCTGGTCTTTGTATCGGTTCCTCTTTGGAACATGACCTAGAAAAAAAACATATAATTTATTTTCGAAATACATACATTGACTATAGAATTTTGAACACGTATCAAAATGTTTTAAGTACGTACACGACAAAACTAACCAGAGATGTGGTGACATTTTCTGTAGATTCACTCCCCCCTTAGCTAAGGAAAAAAAAAAAAAGTGTCCCGTTTGCATGCTTGTTTCCAGCAGCAGCTGTTGTGAAGTCGGTCGTCAAGTGGGAGCGGCATCACACTATTCCCCAACTTCCTTTGTTATCTATTGCTTTATTTACCTATCTTACTTTTTTATTTTTTTTCTCGCGACAAAAATGGGGACATCCATTCATTCAAATTCTAAAAAGATTAATCGTCCTATCTTATTTTAATTTTCTGTAAAAAGAAAGCAGCAATAATTTCATATAATTGAGAATTCTGAAAAAGCGGATCTAATTAAACTAGATAAGAAAAAGGGTACCATGAGATTAATTCCTCATGGGAGTAAATTAAGTATGGGAAATTAAAGGAGCCAAATTATATGGCGTTACTTGAGGCAACCATTATGCAAGCTTGTGCCAATCGATACGAGTGTGACTGGAGGCACAAGGGATCTCTGTACAAGCTGACTTGCGTGCACTGGATAAATTGTCATGATCATGTTGAGAATAGCTTGCTGTTGCTATTGTAGTGGAGAAACAAACGAAAAGACAAAAAGCAAGAAAAGCCTAATCCAAAAAGGTTGTCTATATACTAAAGGAAGAAATGAATGTAAGTACTGACTCTTTGTCACGTCTATGTTTTAGAATTCTTTTCTAGATTGCACTGGCTTTCATATATGTATTCCTTGATCGAGGAGTTGTAAAGATGTTGAGTGAAGTAGTTAGCCTAATAGCTTGGATATCTATATAATCATTTTATTCAAGTGGATAAAAGTATATTGAAGTCAATTTGTTTTTATTTGTAGCTAGTGAGGAAAATTAGTTCTTGCAATGCGTGTAGTTAATCCGAGTAGATACACGTACTTAGTAACACAACATATTTAATTACTCAACAAAGCATAAAAGTCTTTTCGAGGATAAAAATGTCTTTCTCTCTATTCTTCATCAATTTTAAAGGTCAATTTAACATATGAATTAGCAAATTGTCGAAAATTGAAACATGAAGCAATGACTCGATGTCATGATATTAAAGGAAAGGGATGGAAATTAAGTGTCATTACCCTATATTTAAGAGGTGCAAAATGTATTTTCCCTTAATGTATTTAAGATTACCTATAAGTTAGTGTTGGAGTGAGTTAATTCTCAATAATCCCATTGTTATATATATATATATATAAAGATTGTGCAAAATCACTTGTGGAGATTAGAGCAGGTCAGACCGTCATTTGCTCTCTTAATTCCATTGATCAATATTTACCATCTTAATATATATCATATATTCTATTAGAGATGAAAACTAATAAACTGTGGGGTAAATTAAATTGTTAAAACTTGGAGAAGCAAATTAAGATAATACAGAATCCTATAAACCATAAAATACTTATCCTAACTTGAGAATTACACAAGTGTATGTGTAATGCGGATATAAATATGACTTGTCAACTCTTGGATATCATAATATTTTTGTTCGATTAAAAGAAATCACTGCCAATTATTGGGTCAGAATCTGAAATAGCTGTACTTGATATGAACCCAGCGTGCAACTCTAGCTAGCTATTCAGATCAGGCATGTGTTTTTCTTTTAATCATAGAGCCGATGTTCGTGGGGATGAAACACTCTCTTTTGTCCTTATTAGAGTGTGATTATCTCTTAGTGCTAAACCACTATTGGTCTCTTAATAATTGCCGACATCAATTAACTAGGAAAGATTTGATATTCACATTAACCTCTCAAACTACTGAAATTTATTATCGATCGCGACCCTTTTAAAAGAATTTGACAATCAAAATTGTGTCACATAAATTATAAATTGACCATTTTAACATGATTTTGACCGTCAAATCTTATTTGAAGGCGTATGTTGATAAGTTTTGATAATTTAAAGACTCAATGTGAAAAATTTAATAGATAGGATATGCAAAATGACATTATTTACTAATAATTTGCTAACACAATTTTTCCCTCAAACTGTCACTATATTCTTAAATATCCCCACAAACATTTCAGAATATGATTATTGTGTTACACCTTTATTTTCTTCTGCAATTTCGGACAGTGAGGATCTCTCTCACTGTCAAAATTGTTAAGCCTACATTTATTTACTAAAATTTTACACTTCCTAAAATTTTAACACAATAAAAAATTACAATATAATCTTTCTTCATCACATCATTGATTTTTACTATAATAAATATTAAAAAGCATCTCTCTTTACTTTTTCACTAAATTTAATAACCTAAAATTTTAACGTCACACTATTTTAACAATCAAACACAAGGGTATTATATAATATATTCAAGCAGTTAGCTTACAGTGAACCCTGAGCGTTAGCGCAGCGGTTATCTGCTCCCAGGGAGGGTACGTCCGGGTTCGACGACCCATGTAGGCTATGCCTGCTGACACTGTTGATAAAAAAAAAACTGTGAGCTTACAGTGAGCACACTACTTAGAAAGCGGGCACGTCACTGAAGAAGCATGTTAGTTACTGATAAAGCCGGTGAAATCAACTCCTCATCATATACGACAAAAAAAAAAGACTCGTTCCGTTCTTTTGTTTTCTTGATTGTCGCTGCAGAAACGCAAATATAGAAGCACCTCTTATTCTGCTTGGCACTCAACCACACTCTGCATGCTTGGAGTACAAAAAGACAGAAATAAAACTATATATTATTCTGTGGGTTTTCCCCGGCCAACTCGTGTTTTTCCTTCTTTAACATTTGGCGGAAATTTGGTGGGTGGCATGTCTTATCCTTAAAACCGCAAAATAAAATTAAAAAATTATAAAAAAACATTAATTTCGATCAATAAATTTTTCCTCTAGAAAAAGAAATTGGTCAAAATATTTTGAGATAAATACAATTTACTCTCTTCAACATTAAGATTTTTGACACTTTATATTTCAAATTAAAATTTTTTTATCTTCAATGATTAACTACTAATTAAGTTTAGATATTTTGCACTCTCACTCAAATTTTTTCCGTCGTCCTTTTAGACCGGCCATAAATCATTGACATAGTCTAATATCAATTCTATAGAATCATTTCCGTAAGAGAACTTGTTGCCTTTAAAAAGTTGGTTACATTCATTGAACAAATAATGTATAGGATGCTTAAGTTTCAAGCACAAGTAAAGTGCTAATATTAGGTCTGCATAAGGGGTCGATCGGGTCAATCGGATCAAGTAATTTTGAAGCCACTCAAAGAATAGCACTTACCATTGCTTAATTTCTTCTTAAGCCTTCTTGACCATAAAAAAAATCTTTGATATTGGATGTCTAAAATAGTTGAATCTAGCTAGGCTTTTGTATACTAATGTCATGGCATGTCTACTTAATTTAACTAGCTAGAGAGCCCAAGTCCAACCCGAATATTGCTTGTATAGATCATGATCGGACTTATAGAATATCATTTCAAATAATTATTTAGAGTGCTGTGTGAAGAGTATGCTAAGCTAAGCACTCTTGCATTCTTTTTATATATATAATTATTATGGATCAAGATCCTTTTTAATTTTCTTGTATATATTATACGGTGTAATTCAGAAAGAAATATATACAACAAAAGACTTTATACCGTTTAATACTGTCAATGTAAAATTTTGGACAATATAAATCCTACAATATGATTCATTTTTTTATGTCTATCTCTTTTTTAATTGTACCATGTGATTCTTAAAAAAGGAAAAAAATTGTAAAGATACAGATAATTACTTTAAATTGATGCACGTGTACTGGTTCATCATGAACTGTGGACAGGACACGTCAGATCATGCCACCTCGTAGATGCATACGACAAAACTAATTAATCAGAAACGTGGTGACATTTTGTGGAGATTTGACTTCCTTTTACGCAGAATCGTCTAAGCTACCTTGTCAGTTGTATATAGTACACTGGACCTATCAGATTAATCTATTTAACTATTTTAGTGGGGGAGAAAACTATCTTATATATGCTTGGAGAGTGTGACAAAATTTTAGAAAGATAATTAATAGATCTGCTGAGAGGATTTATCTAACCTTGATAAGAAAAAGTGTACGGTTGATCCTCATTGACCAACAATTCTTTTGTTTTGGGACTAAAATATACGTAAACGAGCCAAATGTGGCATTAGTTAAGGCAATAATCGCGCAGTTGCTTGTGACAACCAGTTAATGGCACAAGCAATCTCTTCCCCCAAGCTTCGTATATGTTCTTTTCCCGGCCCAGGCGTGAAGTAGTTTATGTGCAATCTCAAGCTGGCCAAAGCGTGATTCCCGCAGGCTTCCCAATCAATCCTCGTGTATTTTTGTCCCTAGTGCGCCTAACGGCAGTGGATAAACTATGGGCTAATGGAGGAAATTAAGAATAAGTGATTAGAGGGAGACTAGAGCCTAATCCAAATTAGGTTACCTACTCGTAAAGAAAGAAATTATTGAAACTAACCCTTTGTCACGTCTATGTTTTAGAAGCATTTTCTAGATTACACTGACTGATCTCGATCTCGTATATTCCTCGGAAGAGTTGGAAAGATATTGCATGAAGTTGTTAGCCTAGTAGCTTGGATTTTCATTTATATGGTTTTGTTAGAATAAGTTAAAGTATATTGCATAATTATATATATATATATATATATATATATATATATAATGTGGAGAAAATGTGTGTAACTTATTTGTGCAGTTAAATTCGAGTAGATAAATACCTAGTAATAGATTTGAGCAATACATACACTACAACAGATTTGCTCTTTAGCGGCGAATCTATCAATGGCGAAACCAATTTCGTCGCTAAAAATACATCTTCAGCGACGACATTAGGAGTTCGTCGCTAACGAGTAATCCATCTCGTTCGAACCACTAAACTTTCGTTCGAACACGTATTGGTGACGAAAATTGCTAAATCGTCACTAAATAAATTTTTAACGATGAAAATATTTTTGTAGCTAAAAGAATCTTGTTCGAACACGCAAAATCGGGTTCGAACACATCGTTGCTAAATGGTTCGAACGACAATATCTCGTTCGCACACGTATTAGTGACAGAAACTTTTAAATCGTTACTAAATAAATCTTTAGAGACGAAAATATTTTCGTCACCCAAATAATCTCGTTCGAACGAGACAAATCTCGTTCGAACGAGAGGTTGAAAAATTCATTAAACACCAAATACCCTTTCGACTCCCTGCAGCTCCCCTTCTCCCCCCTTTCGAGAAATCTCTAAGTCTCCAGCCCCGTCTTTGTCAAAAAAGCTCCAGCCCCTCCGATCATTGCCCCGTCCATCGACAGCCTCTCCTCTTTGTTGAAGCTCCAACCCCCCTGGCCTCTCTTCCTCGAAGCTCCAGTCCATCCCCTCTACGTCGAAGCTCCAGATCTCCCTCAAGCTCCCTCTCCCTGGAAATCTCATGTTGTCTCTCTCAGTCACGCTGATTCTGTCTCTCTATGGCCTCTCATGAGCTTGCTGCTTTTGTCTCGATTAAGTTTCGATTTATTAACATTTTTTTATTTTATTTTTAGTTAGGTTCCAACATTCTAGCCAAGATTTAGGGATTTGAGTTGTTGTAGTACGATTAACGGTAAGCATTTTTTCCTGTTTGATTTTGTTTCATGTTTGATTTTGTTCTATATTGTTGTTGCTGGTGTAGATTGTTGGTATAGGATTTAGAAAGATTGGAAATTTTGTAACTGTTATCTGGTCAGATTGTACATAATTTGTATGTTTAGAAAGATTGGATTTTGGTTTATGAGTGGTGTTGTTCGTTGGGTTGGCTTCAAAAAGAGAAGTTTTGATTATCCGTGGTTTCGTTTATTATATTTGTTCGGATAAAAGTTGAGTTTTAGCCATGTTTGAATTGTAGATTAGCTTATAATGGAAGGAAACTTGATGGGTTTCTAAGGTTTTGATCTTGGGAAATTTTGTTGGATTGGAAAGAGTAGGAATTTGCAAGTATCCATTGGTGGATTATTTGTGGCCTGCATTCAATGTGTGTGTTTGTTTGGCTTAGTTGTTGCTTGGGCCGTGTTGATTGGGAAAGATTTAGAATTTGCCACTTCTTTTTTTTGGTTGTAAACATGCGAGTTTCCCAATTTTATCGGTCTTCTTGTTCAGCTAGCATTGATTTTCTTTGACGCGTACGATGGTATGATGACACTCATGGTTCTCAGTAAGAGACAACACTTATTACTTATTATTATTTTTGCTGCTGTTCACGGTGGTTTTCTTTTACATGGAAGCTTTATTAGATGACAGGTGATATATTAGATGTATTTAACTGTAGTCTATTTCATGTGGCAACTCATTTTACAGCCTTGCAAGGGAATATTGCTCTTTGGGCCTCCTGGTACTGGAAAAACGATGCTTGCAAAAGCAGTTGCAACTGAGGCGGGTGTAAAATTTATCAATATATCAATGTCAAGTATTTACTATTTGAAGATGGTTGTGATGAGTAGGAAGAGTTAGGTGGCATAATTTTATTCTCTATAACTAGCGTGGTTTGTTATTTCTATTTCTTGATTGATTAACTTGTATCACTGTATTTTTTATATTGTAGATTTTAGCTTTTAGTTCCAAATCCCAAACATTCTTCATTTGACGAAATGAAAAACAAAAACAAACAGAAAGATGAAATGACTACGCATTAAGACTTTAGATTAATAGTTCATTGTATGGTAAGCAAAAGAATAATCTCTTGTCTTCCTGTATCACTCCTTATCTTGACCCCTCTACTTAATTGCTTCTCAAAAAGAAGGTAATTGGAAAAAAGTTTTTATTGAGTGTAAGTACAAATCCTGCTGTTTTCCTTTATGTTTTCGTGTTTAGCCTTTCTAGTCTTCATAGTACTTATATGACTTGTCCACTAATTTGCTTTTGCTCTTCACTAATTCCAACGTGGTAATTAAATAGGTCGGAGAAGTTACAATGCAAATTTTTAATGGGTGGGACGGGAATTTGTGTTTGTTTCTTTGATCCTATGGTGGATGATACTATCTAGATATTTATTCTATGAATTTGTGTTTGTTTCTTTGATTTTATCATAATTATAATTTTTTTCGGGAATAATGTTTTGATTATAAGAATTTTTTGCTGTTTTGTAGAGGAAATATCGAGAGGATAAAGAAAACAAATGATGACAGAAGCAAAGAAAGCATAAATGGCCAGCAAAGCTTCATAGGCCTAATTTTCTTTTGTATTCATTAAATATGAAATGTTTCATTGTATATTGAATAATAACTATTCAATATATTTTATTTCATTTTATTAATTATGAAATGATTGTGCATTTTCTCTGTCAAAATTGCAGTACCTTATTTAAAATAGAACTAAAACATTAGAACCTTTATGAACTTCAAAATAAAAATTTTAAATTGAATAATTAAATAGTAATTTAAAATTAGATCAAAATAATTATCCAGAAAATCAAATTGATCAAACAAAATTTAACATTTTATCAAAACATTCATTAACGTTCGAACTGAATATTTTGTTCAAACTGAGTTAGGACATATGATCAAATTTAGACAACAATGACGATTTTTTTAGTTCGAACAGCTATTTTCGTTCGAACATAGTCCTGTTCGAACCAGAACATCTCGTTCGAACAGACATACTCAGTCGCGAATTTGAATTTTCGTCGCAGATGAGCAACAGCGACGGCGCTTCAGCGACCAAATTGTGGCGATTTTTTTTTGTCACTGAAGTGTTTTAGCGACGAAAACAGCATCTTTAGTGACGAAAAATTTCGCCACTAAAGATAAAAAATGTTATAGTGATATTTTTTCTCAACAAAAAGGGTAAAGGACAATCAGCGTACTAATTACTCTCTATAGACGTGACCATAGGAGCATATACTCTGCTGCAAAATGTCCGGATTGAATAAAACATACATTAAATTTTAGACACTTTTAACTATACATCTCAACTCAGTTACTATTAGTCATTAAGAGATTATATGACCCCGATAATTTTCTGAAAAATATAACTTTTACAGCCTGCGAGACATAGACATAATTAAAAAATATTGCATATATATATATATATATATTGTGTGTGTGTTTTTAATCATAGAGCCGATCTTCGTGGGTGCGAAGCACTATGATCTCATTTGTTCGTATGCTGTGATGATCTTAGCTAGTGCTAATCCAGTATCGATCACTGAGTCATTCAGCATGATGAGATCACGATGAGCAAGCTCTGCACATGAGGGGGGGAAGCCAGAGGTTGTCTATTTGACATTGAGCAAGCTCAGCGTAAAGGGTTTGATAACCTTCTTCTTCTAAGGGAATTCATGCACTCATGGTAATTAAATCAACCACGTTCATTATATTACAAATCAGTATCCGCACGATTGGGCAAAAAAGACGACCAAACGGGTTTCCAAGATGCGTAGAATGTACATATATACATAATTTTATTAAATAATAGGTAAATTTGTTTTCTTCTGACAAACTTCACGCACACATTACTCCTACGTACCCTCCTAAATATCAAATTATACATGGGACTAGTAGCTAGTGATCAACTTACACTCACTCCACTTAGAAAGCGGGCACATTCGCGATCACAAGGAAAGCATGCAACTTCTCATCAAAACAAGTTAAAACACATCCTCGTCGTATACTACAAAAAGTAGGACATGGCGTGCTCCTTTCATTTATGTTCTTCGTTGTCATGACTCCACAACACGACACATACGGCCAGAACAGCATCTTATATATTTTGCCTTGGCTGCAGTCATTCAACTACCTGTCTTTGCAACGTCGTCGTTAAAGTTATACCTCATTTTTTTAAGGTAATTAACTTCGGAATGCACGTGAGACATTTTGTAACAGCACGCCGACTCATGTACGAAACTAATTAGAAAACTAAAAACAATATCTGCGATGATAGTAAGAGCTTATTTACAATAGTTGCTCGCTTTATAATATGATATTTTTAGACTAGTACTGAAACCTACGATACCAATTAGCTAGTGTATGTATAAAGGCGCTGATATTCTTCCTCATCTTTTAACTTGAAACCAGTAATTATATATATATGTCAACTCTTGCATATATATCAAATACTTTGTTCGTATAAAAGAAATCACAATATTGGAATTAGATGGGTATCTGTACATGTAGTAGCTAGTGGGTGTATAATATGACTTTGGAATTATTAAGTTCATATGCATGTGCTTTTTTTAATGATAAAGGCGATGTCCAAAAAAACGTTGTTATAGGCCGAAAATACCTATAGTAGCGGTCGCCGAAAAGACCTATAGTAGCGTTTTTTTAGGTCCGTCGCAATAGGTTATAGCGGCGGTTTTTGCGACCGCTGAAAACCTTGACCTATAGCGGCTGTCATTTAGCCCCGGTCACACATTTTTGAATTTTTTTAGCAGTGTTCTTTTGTAGCGTTTTCTAAAATGTTGCTACAAGTCTTTAGCGGCGTTTTCTAAAATGTCGCTATAGACCTATCGTTTTTTGTTTTTTTTTAGAAAAACGGAGCTACAACTATATTTATAAAAACACCTTTCATTTTTAATTTGTAATACAAATGTATTTTAATAACCATAATTCATTGATGTAAAAACCTAATAACAATGATATTAATTGATTGTAATTGATTGATGCAAAAAGAGAAAAATGTAATAAAACAAAATATATTTCACCATTGAATAATGTTGTCTTACAAGTTTTGCAACAAACACAAGTAAGTTCTAAAAGTTTCTTACTAGTCTAAATATTAACAAGTAATGAAATTTAACAACAAATAACTATAACATTAATCCTTAGTAGCGTCAGCACCTGCACCAACATCATCTGCTCCAGCACTATCTGCACGATCTTCATCATCACCAATACCATCAACATTGTCTGCAATTGCAATATTGGAAAATTAACAAACAATAATGAAATAAATAAAGGACAAAATATGGGCACATTATACACTTAATTTGAATCCTTCCTGAGATATCTTTATTGCAATAATTGCAGTGGTACAAAGCCCATTTCCCTCCAAACAGTCCATGATCTACACATTGCAAAAGATTAGGTTAGTAGTCAATTGAGGCTTAAAAATACAAAGTAAAGCAGCAATGAAAATGAGACAAGTATTTCAAGTGACAATAGCAATGAAGAAAAAGTGATAAAATTACTTGATTGGGCATGAAACATAGCCTAAATGAAACATTTAGGAAAAAACCTGAGCGTGCATGGAAGGGGGTTGGGGTTGAGAATCTGCAATTGCAGCCAGGTACATAAGGTTTCGCTGAAGCCTTGCTTGGTTCTTGCAAAAACAGAGTAAGGATTTTGCTAACTCTTCAAGTAGTTCAAACATAAATTAATATCGTGGTAGTTCAAACATAAATTTAATACCATGGTTGCCTGCAGGTTGGTGATTTCAAGTTGTCATCCCTCCCTGATATTTTAAAAATACAAATTTATGACAAAAATTTTCCCGATAGCATGCTAATAGGACTTGCTGTGGAGGAGATACTACACTTGTTTTCGATGACTCGAAGAACAGTCACTCTATTAAGTGTAATTTGCACTCACTGACATCAAAGTTGCCTCAATTCCACATGACTACTCAATTCAAAAGGAAAATCATTAGGAAGGAGGACAAAAAGGTTATAATGTTATAAGAAAATGAACATGTGGTTTAAGAACATAAATTGAGTTCATAACAAAATCAATGGCCAATAGACATGTTTTAAGAGCATAAGATAATGTACTAATAACAAAATCAATGTCTCAAACTATTTAAAGAAAACATCATCAGATCATAGTTTATCTGTTGATGATAACATGTTCCTAAAAAAGGAAGTTTGGCCATTTAGCAGCATCAAATCATAGTTTCCAATGGATTTTTTTATAACAGTAGGCATTTATCTTAACACTATATGTGCTAGGATACAACCAGTTCTCTAGTGCTAGGAAGTTTGGGTACGAAAGTGAAGGAAGTTTGTTTCCTTCTATAGCCATTAGAAAGATATAGCAGCTAGCTATGCCATTTTGGTTTATAAAACAAAACAAAAGTAAAGGAAAGAAGCTCTATAACATGTCATGGCTCGCTTCATTAAACATATATTCTATGACATAAAACAAAAGCTAGTCATAGGTCATGCTCTATGACATAAAAGCATTCTCACAAACAGTTGGAGTGCAAAAAACAAAAATCAACAATCCAAGCACTTCTAATTGGAATGCAAATCCACAACATAACTAACAAGCATTTTTACAATCCAGCCGACCCCAACAACCAGAAACAACTAAGATATTTCGAAATGAACCAATTGAAAACCAACTCAGAAAACCAACAAAAATCTCTTATGGGTTTGACGACATGAACCAACTGACTATAACAACAATCAAGAAAAATCGATTTCGAACTGAACAACTTACCTTTTTGAAGACATTTCGAAGCTCCTCTGCAACCCAGAATGAAGGAAGGAATCTTTTGCTGCTATCAGGGGTTCTAGGGAAAATAAAGGGACGGTGGGGAGCAGCCAAAGCTTCTCCTAGGCAACAATCATCCCATAGGCTCATAAAGGAGCGAAAAAGCCACACGAAGGAAGTAATCAAGAGAAACGAGGTGAGCTCTCGGGAGTCGGGGGGAAGAAAAGGGGAAGGTTTTCAGGGAGAAGCAGAGTCAGCAGAAGCTTCTACAGGGGGTGGAGAAATTCTTTATACTGTGAAACAAGGGGAAGGTTTACAGGGAGATAATGAGAACCTGGTCCCAGCAGATGCTCCAATACAGAGAAGAGATGTGGACACATCTACCAAAGTGGCTGAGTTCAACAAATTGTAGCACCTAGACTGTAAATGCCTAAGCACCAGCAAACAAAGACTCCAAACGGTGGGAGCAAGAGAAGGATTGGCTGAGAGCATCGTCGAACTGGAGATTAGGCGTTAGACAGAGAGAGAGGGAGGGAGCGGCGTGAGACTTAGAAATTTTGGCTCTCTGTTTCCCGCGGACAATTGCTCTGAATACAATACATTTTTTAACTCATTTTTGGATAATTATTTGTTTTGACAAATTTTGAAACTTATCAATAAATTAAAGCACTCATATATTAAATACATCTTATACCTGTATTAGACAAATATATAGATCATATGACAATTATAAATTTTCAGACAATTATTCTATTATATTGACTATTCACTATGTACAAAGATATATATACACAGTATGTAAAAATCTTTATATTTAGTATTAAATACATAACATATTATTTTACACTCTTTTTATAACTAGTATAATAATCTCAATTAAAATAGGTTGGTAGTAATAATATATATTATTTAACCATTCAAAGTATAATGCCTTCTATATAATATTGCATGATATGTTATATGCGTTTATCATATACATGATATGTGCTAATTAAACTAATTACTTTATATGTATGTACCTAGCTAATGACTAAATCATAGCCTCTAAGATCATATATTAAGTTATGTACTTTAATTGTATAAGCTAATCTCACAATATCTTCTTGTTTGGAATTAAATAATATGTCATAATTAAATAGTATCATATTACTAATCATTCAAAAAATATATGCTTATTATATGCATGATAATAGATGTTTTCTAAATTACTTAGATTTAGTCAATAAATATGCAATTACCATAACAACCATAGGTATAATTTAAAACATATCATATAACAACTTCAATTTTCAAAACACTACTTCTAATTCCATATTTTATTAAGTAGGTCACTTAAAATAAAAATTTTCAGTAGTATATTAAAAGGAATAAAATAATATATAAAATAATTATTAATATTAAATAACTTATAATTAATAAATATTTTTTTTGCACATATACCTATAACAGCGTTTAAAAAAACGCTGCTAAAAATATACTCTACAGCGACGGTCGTAGTGACCGCCGTTGTAGATACCTAATTTCTAGCAACGTTTTTTGCAAAACGCTGCTAAAGAGGGTCTATAGTGGCGGTCAGTGACCGCTGCTAAAAAGACCGTCGCTAAAGGTAAAACACTGCTAAATGGGGTCTATAGCGGCGGTCACTGACCCCCGCTAAGGGTAATATCGTTAGCGGTTGTTTGAAAAAATGCTGCTACAGGGGGTCTATAGCGGCAGTCAGTGATCGCCGCTATAGACTCCCTTTAGCCGCGTTTTATGCAAAACGCCGCAAAAAACACCCTTTAGCGGCCTTTTTAGCGACCGCCGCTATAGACCTATTTTTTTGTAGTGCCAGTACATATCGATCAGCGAGTCATATATATGCATGTGGAGATATCATTTAGGAAATTAAATTTTAGCTGTCAAAGTAATTAAACTTCATCATGGTAGCCAATAGACATGCATAGCTGTCATCTCTCCAGCTGATCCATTATATTGGAGCCAATTCGAGCTTGTTTCATCCTCTCACTGGACCAAATTAATAACTAATTAACGAGGTTCAATTAAAATTTAAGAGATGAATTAGATATGTAATTTGGAAGATATTTATTTAATATAAGTCAAGCAAGTATAGTATACATGGCTACATATATATAATTATATGATGTATAAGATATAAGATATATAATGTATAGGGATAAATACACTTTGCACCTTAAGCTATTATTTTTGTCACATTCCACCCATTAACTATTTATTTCAGACACTTTACATCATTCGTAAAAATTGTCAAAATGACCTTTTGGTTCATGAAATAAAAATTTTATCCCCATAATTTATTTTATGGTGGCCATTTTATGATGGTAAAATCATAATTTTAGAGATCGACTAAAAAATTGACAGGAAATTGGTGAAAAATCACTTGAGCCCTCAAATTAACTACTAAAACAATATCAAACAGGGGTCTCAGGTACTACCTCTGACGCATCGAGACTAAGAACTATCAAATTTCATCAATTTGGACACCTAAAAAAATCAAACCATAACCCATGCCACATGTGTAATAAATGAGCTATGTGACACGATTTTGACCTTAGATTTTTATTTCATAGTGCAATTTGATTAATTGTGGTAGTTGGAAGTTTCAATGTGTCAACATTGGTAATTTAGACCCCTATCTGAAATTGCATTATTAATTAGAGGGCTCAAAGTGACTTCTCTCCCAGAAAATTTTAACGAAATGTGCAAAATATCTAAAATTAATAATTCGTAGGTATAATGTGATAAAAATATTAGATTAGATACAAAGTGTCAATACTCCATTGTTGGACAGTGCAAAGCATATTTAAGATAAAACCTGAAGAAGTTGGTGAATTCTCGAATATATGAGTATTATATTACAATTTTTCTAAGTACTTACATACACACACTCTTTGAAGCACGAGTATTAGTGTTATTTGTTGAAGTAGTAAACTTACTCTACTTATGAAAAAAAAATGAACTGCACCACTCACTCTACCCGTTCTAGCTCTCTAGAATCCCCTACCCTCTCCGTCTGTCCCCTTCTCTGTCTTCCATGAAATCTCAAGATTGAAGCAAATCAAGAGGAGAGTGAATTGTGTTTAAAACTTTTTTATAAAACCCCAAAAAATCCAAGCAGATAATCACAATATACAAGTAATTAAAGGACAAGGGATAGAATATTCAAACACTTGAATCTTTTAGGTTGTTCGACAACTTTGCCTACGTCCATCTCTCAAAAGCTTTCCCGAGCCTTGAAATTTTTCACTATAGTCTATTCTAGCCAAGAGAATAGTATTTACACTGAAGATTGAGAATAATCTCTCCAAGTTTTATCCTCTGATGATATACTCTTACCAAAGATCACAAGAGTGCTCTCACATTCTTTTATTTTATGAAAGTAAAGGTTTAAAGTATTTAACTCTCTCAAAAATAGTAGATGAATGCAACCAATGATCTATCTCATGAACTCACATAATAGAAGGCTTGAATGTGATTGATTTGTCTTAAAGATTTGTAAGATTGAAAACCAAGGCTTAGAGAAGTTTGTGGGCAAAATAATAAAGTTTAGAAAGTTTAGAAACATCTCTCAATGTTTTCTTTAAGGACCCCATTTGAAAAATGACCGTTGTTGAGCTTTCAAAAAATGTGCAACTACCGGTTGATTGGGCTTCTTAAGCTGGTTGACTGGGATTCTTATGTTGGTTGATCCGGTAGCTATTACAATTGACCCTTTAACGAAATCTAAAATTTTAAATTAAAAAATATTCAGAAACGTCATACTACCGGTCGATCGAAATCCTGATACGGGTGTATCCGATACCTGTGGCCATTGATAGTGTAACAAATTTTAAAATTGGATACTCGAATATTTTTTTACCTTTGTAGTAATGGTCGACCGAAACTTAATCTGGTACTGAATATGCTTACATCAGTGGCTCAAAAACTTGGGCTGAAAGCCGGCTGCATCTGGCATGAAAAATGGAGGCAACCTATTCTACACAGTACCGGTTGACCGTTGATCGTCTAGTAGTGAATCCACTTAAAACATAGATGAGTAAAAATGTGGTTTCTTTTCGGTTGCGTCCAGTGTCCATCCGACAAGCATAAAACTAATATTACAAAATTTTGAACTTTTATTTTTTAAATAAACTCATAACATATATGTTTAAGGAAATTGGAGTTTATAAAAAATCTTTAAGCAAAGAAAAATGGATCAAAATAACTTTTCTAAAATATTTGTGAGTTAAGGACATACAAATAATATCCTAGCGTCTTTATGCCTTGAACTATTTGCTCTTTAAAATCATACAATCCTTGTAATTTGGATCTTGATCATTTGTCTATTTTATCTTGAAAATGGGCATTTTATAATCTTAATCTCTTTATTGTAATAATCCAATATTGATTGTGAATTAAAGTCAACAATCTCCTCCATGGTAATAAATTGATTGTTTTAGAATCGTTCTTCCTATGGACAATCATTTTAAACTTATAGCAATTGCACCATTACCCATCATAAAAATTAATTAAAGCAATAAGAGACAAGTGTCAAAAGTGAAAGCACTCGTAGATGGAAAGGATATAATATATACATCAAAAAATCATTATAATTTCTACCCCTTTGTAACATCAAAAGGATCTCACGTGCATTGTCATTTTACCCTTTTGCCGACCCCTCTCAGCCACCTTCAACTTTTGCCGCTAAATTTTCTTTTTCGCTGGTTATATCAGTTTGCTGCTTTTTGTGAGTTATCTGTCCTTTTTATGAATTATATGGCCTTTTGGCCCTCTACTCGTTTGTCCGTCAGTCGAACGGGTGAAGATTGGGGTTAGAACGTGAATTTATTCGTTCGAGCTCTTGCAAAACCATACCGATTCATCCAAAGTACTCTTTTAGTGAGAGTATTTGGATGTTGGAACGGGAGGATTTTTACGGATGAATTTGTCCCTAAAAATACTCTTTTTTTTGGAACGGGAAGATTTTTTTCCAAAAATTCAGTCATCTTTTTTGTGATGGTGGGTTTCCATCCCAAAAAACCAACTGTTTTTGGGGACAGGCAATTGTGGCTCCAAAAAAAGGAAAAAAAAAAAATTGAGACGGTTTGAATTTCAGTCCCAAAAAACAGAAGTTTCTGTTTTTTTCAAATCGGAATTGAAAATCTGTCACCAAAAATTCAAATTTGTAGTAAGGTACCTTACAGATACTCCATACGCAATTTAGTTTGCTTAGAGCTTAAAAGAAATTATTTCTTGAGATAAACATATATTTTACTTTCCAACTACGAAAATTACATTTTTTTACCTTTCGTAAAAATATTGTGTGCCCTAATTGACGAAAAATTAAAATGGAGTCACTTTATTTTGTGAATAATATATTTTATATATAAAAACTGTTGAGATTAGACCACCTCCACAATGGTCATAATTTTCATCCATTGAATATTCACCAGCTATATATGCATCAGATTGGAAATGTTAAAACTTATAATAATACAGGGATAAAGAGATTGGTAGCTAGATTTCGTGAAAGAAGGAATAATATAGCATCTTACAAACTTTAGAAGACTTGAATATATCATGTGCGGCTGTACGCGTGCGTGTGAACCCAAGATACTGCATGCAAAGTGATCTGTGCTTTTTTATCCTACAGCCGATGTTTGTGTAGAAGAATTACACCATCTTTTTTTGTCCTTATCTAGTGATACGTACGTACATACTTCTGTGATCTCTAATTAGTGTTAACCCTCATTAAGAACTGAATTCCTGGAGATGAATATATATAATTTAAGAAAAAATTCGAACGCAGCCAATATAATGTTATAGGAAATAACACATTTTAAATATATAGGTGTTTGATGAGCAAATACAAACTTTACTCTGGAATTCGTCCCCAATTAATGGCAATAAAAACTTTACGTTGGGTATGCAAAGCCAGGCCACATGTTCAGAGCTACTTCAACTCAACATACGGCAAGCAAGCTAAGGGCTTGCAGCTTCTTCACGGTTCTACGAGAAAGGCACAAAAGAGAGAATAAAGAAAGTTTTAAAAAAAAGATCCACATCTCTCATATTAATTTGGTACGCCTACAACACGTAGAACTTAAGAATCAGGTCCAACAGAATACTACCAAAAATACCATCAAAGCTTGCTTAATCTCTAATGACATCGTTTCAGTCGACAAACACAAGCTTGCCTTGAAGCTAACATTCCTCTCATTTCGTAAAAAGGAAGAATAAACCAGCAAAATCTAGATCTGCTATAATTTGTAACTTAATATTCACCAGGCATGCTCTTTATGATATCAGAATCACCTGAAACCATAAAATATTTCTTCAATCAGAACAAACTAATTTGCTCAGTTTAGCACAATATAATATGCAATGGCTCAACTGCATACCAGGATCAACAATGCTGAGACAGCATACTCTGTAATATTTTCCACAAGCAGTCCCCAAATCTACGTTGTCTGAATTTAAAAGAAAACCTCATCAGGACCAGTTCATAACGAAGGAGCTCCGGTAAAGAGCCAAAGAGACAACAGAACTACTACACCAAAAACTGAAGACAGCATATTAACTTCATTGTAGGATACTCGTTTTTTTTCTTCTACATAACAAGAGATTTTCATTCTGAAACTGCTCTACTGGAACCTTCATTGTAGAATTCTCATTTCACAGGAAATTACAAGATAAAACCCCATTGACACCTTGTCTCTTTCATATTTGAGTTGCCTCAACATAAGCAAACCACCCATTACTCTATAAAATTCCATAACATACAAAGTGATTCATGGCATGAGTGAGACATAAGCAAACACAACAGGAATTTTGTACCTCCATCTCAAATTCAAAGTCTTAAGCATGATAGAAACCGTGTTCCTTACATAAATGTTACATTTCTCAAGGAAATCATGATAATAAGATGTTGAAATCTCACTATACTCCCTGCTATTTTTCCTTAGCTTGAAGCCTGTCATGATAATAAGCTAACAAATTCTTTCCTTAGGTCAGACAGAAAGTAAATCTCACCTTCTTTTTTGAGGTCTGACAAAAACTAAACCTCACCTTTTTACTGTCGCAACTTGATCACCCTGCAGACTCCATTAGTAACCTCACATCAAGACCTTTTTATTCCCCTATTAGTGGCAAGCACCTCAGATATCAACTCAAGGAGTTAGCTAAATTTTTTTCCCTTATCACTAGATTCCTCAAATGTTAAACAGAGTGTCAAGTTTACATTTGTTTCTTTTCCCATCTTCTCTTAGGCTTGAAGTTAAAGAGAGAACACTGTTCGGATTAAGGAGAAAATACCCGGATAAAAAAATAGGTTGCAATTACTAAGTTTTAGGCTTCCCTTTTGTAAAGGTTCTACTGTTAATTGCATCAGCCTACACATATCTACATAGATGCATAGCATATACAGGTCACAAGTACAAATATTTGCATATATGTTGGAGAAACGGTAATGCTCAGGGGCGAAATGAATAGGGATTCAGGTATGAAGATGCATGTAATAATTTAAGATCAGAAACTCACTCCCGTTGTAGTGGTGAACTCCAACCTTCGCTAACATTGCATAGTACTCAATCTCGGACTTCCGTAGTGGAGGGCAGTTGTTGGCAATGATGACCAGCTTCCCTGCAATGAACAAACAAAGTGCATTTTTTTTCTGAACATCACAAATCCATAGCCAATGAGTTTGACACGCATCAAAGAGAAAGTTTAAGCCACAATAGTTTCAAAAAACTACTTAACTCCCAGGATTTCGCAGACATTTATTTAAAAAGATAGGGATGGTTCATCTTCAAACATTAGAATGTTTTGAGCCTAGAAATGAAGATGTAAAGCACAGAAAATATCATTATTCATCAAGCGGTTTCTAATATCTCTAATTTAATACTTGACAATGCTGTAAATTTATCATATCTGTCTCAGTGAATATATTAAACAAACATCATTACTATGAGGGTTTAAAAGCTCCAGCTCTATGTTTCAACAAGAACATGGAAGATAACAAGAAGACTTGTCCTGAAGAAACACATACCACCGCTACCCATGGGTAAATCACAACAAACAAGAAAGACAAAAAATAAAATTTAAAATCTTAGAACTCAGACAAATATTCTACTGAAAACCAAACAGAGTGAAAGGGTTGCTTGTAGAGCCTCAGAATACCACCAACCATTCCAGTCTACCCGACATTTTCCCTCAAAATTGACAACTGAATTGTATGCCAGCCCTTATTGCAAAAGAGACAAACAGGTCCTGCGGCATTAAAGACCCGCGATCGACCTGGAAAAAAAACACAGAAACCAGATCTACCTTTAGAGTTTCTAAGTGATTTGAGGACGGTCTTGTATCCCAAGGTGTACTTGCCACTCTTCATGACGAGCGCAAGCCTGTTGTTGATGCTCTCATGGGTCTTCTTCTGCAAGTTAGATAGCAAATATCAAAACAAATATGTGACTGGTCACGAAATCTAGTATCCGCTTGGGCTATGATAAAATAAAGAAAATGAACATTCCAACTCATTAAGCTCATGTCTCTGGATGCTGGAAAAAGAGAAGTTAAATTTGAAGTCGTGTGTGCGGGTGAGAGAGAGAGAGATTTACTGTCTTCTTGGCCGCCACCATTGTTGGATGCCTTGATGAGAGAATCTAAGTGTTAAAGTCGGCGTATGGTGGAAGGTAGGTTGTTGGTGGAGGGTTATGAAGAAAGGGAAGGAGGCGCAGAGAGTTAGGGTTGGAAGGGGTTGCGAAAAGATAATGCACAGTTATGATTTAGAAGTGTAGTAGTTGATGTTGTAGCTCATAGATTTGGGCTGATAATATTGTAAGTGGGCTCTGCTTAGTCGTTTAGGTGGGCTACGGTCGGAGTGAAGAACCGCTTGTAGTCGCTGGGTCTGACCCATACCCATTTGGTTTATCCAATAAATCTTAGATAATAATTTATTGACGGGAGGTTTGTTGCTTCCTCATAATTAGCAAAGGGACGCCATATATTTATGGGCTAAAAATGAAAATAGACTATAATTTTAAATTTATTTTATTAAGCTTTATAAATTTTAAACCTTCATTCGATTTATAGTTTAAAATCAGACTGAAAGTAATTGACTTAATACCCTATAAGAAAAAAAAAACATAAAAGGGTGTATGGGATGACTGTTGGGTAGGGGGAGGGGGAGAAACACTCTTGTTTCATTTTTAGCTTAATGGTTCTTTTCTTACATCTTAGGTCCGTTTGCTTGTAAAAACTATTATTTTACTTAAAAAAATTATTGAAATATTTTCAAAGAAAAAAAATTTATGGGAGGGGGAGAAACACTCTTGTTTCCTTTTTAGCAGAAATGTTCTTTTCTTACGTCTTAGAGTTTGTTTGTTTCCGTGTAAAAACTATTATTTTACCTAAAAAAACTTTTCATTGAAATGTTTTCAATAAAAAATTTATTTTTCCGTGTTTGGTTATTTTTTAAAAATATTTTTAAGAAAATATTTTCGATATTTAATACATTTAATGATCGAACACCTGAGTGGTATTTGGTATTATAAAGTTAGTCTCTTAGGTCTTTTTTTTAAAAAAACGATAAATAATATAATATCATTTTTAAAAAAAATAATTCTTGCTACTAAATATTTAGAAATGGAAAACGGAACATAATTAATTTGGTGTTCGAAGCAAATAGAGTTTCCAGTAGGGCTGTTCAATCCGGGTGTAAGTGTCGCTTTGGCCAAAACACCTACACCAGGTAGGCCGGTTTTCAAATAATTGTCACTTACACCTACACTGTTAAGAGCAAAAACCGGCCCGTAGCGGTGGCGGTTTCCGGTAAACCTATAAGAAATGCAAATCTGCAAAATGAGCCACAAACTACCCTTATAAACAAGCATTCATTCATCTAATACTGCTTCAAACAGAAAGAGAAACTTCTTCTATACACGTGAATACTACCTAAGTAATTGTTACTTTATCCCTCAAGAATTGTAGGCCAGCAACAAGAACTTCTAAACTGGCTTTAGCATTATCTAAGTTCAATAATCAGAGCCTCCAATGCATAGCCAAACAAGACTCATTCAGCTACCATCGTTAAGTAAATAAACAAACACTTCAACGGACCCAAAAAGAGGAGGCTCTGCATCCTTTTTGCCAACAATAAGAAAAGAGCCAAGCAACTCCACGACAACTACTCGTAGGAACTCATAATTTCATACTAAAAAAAGAAAAAAAAAGACACCCATTCCATCAGTACTAAAAGAGACAAACCTGCTTACCAAGAATGAGAATCTCAGGCTTCTCAACTTCCACATGCACCTTCAAAAGCTTGGCAACTGAGAGCGGGTACAGAGCCCCATTGGACTCCACATGAATGCCCCGATCAGCACCCATGGTGAGACCTGTTGTGAGAGTGTCAACACTTCGTGCTGGACCCATTGTGATGGCCACGACCTCTGAGAAATGAAACACCCTTTCGAATCAAACCATACAGATCATAACAGGAGAAAACAGATGAAAGATGAAAACAAAATAAAGACCATGGTCTGTGTTCGTTTCTTACTTCATCGGATTTAACTCAGATTTTCACAGCATAATCGACGACTCGCTTTATGGCTACCATTATCTTCATCCTTGGACTGGTGGAGAAATCTGGAGGGACTTTCAGGCCGAAGGTAGTAACTAAATTAAGCTAGGGAGGCTGTTCGTTTCCTATGAATCCTCAGGATTTTACAACCAAACATCATTTTTCACACCACGTAAATATAACTACAACACGCATACCAATAAAGTTAACATCACATAAAAATTCTCAAAACACAAAAAAATCCTCACAAAACATCTTAACCGAACACACTCTAGGACTCGGAGGGCTAGAGGAGACCATCGGGATTTGGGGGGGCGGGGGTGGGTCTGTGTGAAACACGGAGAAAATGAAAACTGGGGGAGGGGAGGGGTAAGTTTTGTTAAGCGTAAAAAAAACAAAGAAATAAAAAATTTCTGTTCCAGGTGCGGGGTAACCCGGGAACCGGGAATACCACCGAATTTTTTCCAAAACACAAAACCTACATCGGCACCGATGAAGCCGGATATCGACAACCCGGCTCCGGTACCGGTGCCAGTTCCGGTGCTACCGAAATTTTCCCCTGTCACTGAACAGCCCTAACCATCACTCTATACTTTAAATTTTTACATGTCATATTGATAAAAAGATCATATATATTTTTAATCTTTCGAAAAAAAATTTCGTGAGTCTTCTGTCTACTCAAGCCAAATCATTTAAATGTACACGTGGCACCGAAATAATCCACGTTACCTGAGAAGTGTTCGGCTTTGAAGAGGAAGCTCTCTCATGTCTGTGGACAGTACCACTGATTTCTTTCCCTCGAAACCTGCAGTATTTGCATCAAAGAAAGGGAGAGAGAGAATTTATAGGAATCGATTTTGGGCCTTGGTACTTAGAAAAAAAAAAGATTTTGGGCCTTGGCTGTGCGCTGTGGGAGCTCTCCGTCAAGGTAAAATCCCAGACAAAGACTGCTTAATCTTCCTCATTTCCATGCTCCTCGGCTACTGCATTGTCGCTGCATCCAACACTGTCAAACTCCACTGGGCACGTCTACTCTGATAAAATTATCTTCTAGTTTAGCTTAGTTTACGTTTCGATTGAAAATCACGCGCGTGATCCTGTTGGTAGGCCTGCAAATAAATTGTACGGGGCAATTTTTCCAGTTCGTAGTTTTTCGTTCTTCGATGGGTGACAAGGTTAAAAAATATAATGATAAAAAATTATCATTTTACTAAATAAAAATAATACTTTTCATCATAAATAATGATAGGGGATTAAACATCCAATTAAAGGTTAGTAATTGATTATCTAGGCTATCTAGCCATGGGTCACGGAAAATTATATTTAATCTTAAAAAAAAGTGAAACTATTGCGTTTGATTTTAAAATTTTATTAAAATTTTGTGTTTGTGTTAAAAAATAAATAGTATTAAAATTGTGAATGAACTATAAAAGTAAAAGTATATTTTAAAGTATATTTAATAAAAATAAGATTTTATTAAAATGTTTCACTACAAAAAAACCGACCTATAGCGGCGGTCGAAAACCGCCGCTATAGGTCAACAAACCGCTGCTATAGGCTATAGCAGCGGTTTTTTAGCGACGGTTGCGACCGCCGCTATAGCTCCGTCGGGATAGTTTATAGCGGCAGTTTTTGCGACCGCTGGAGAAGACCCTAAGCCTATAGCTATAGGTCACTGAACTGATCTGTAGCGGCGGTCACTGACCAAGCCTCCGCTCCATGGACTAAGCCTCAGAAAAAATCTCATTTCAAACTCCAAAAACAAATTATTTTGTCTATTTACTAAAAAATTAAAGAAAAAAATCTTAATTGAAAACACTGGAACAAGTAAAGAATGGAACCATCATACGGGAAAACAATGGAAATAAACTGCAAGGAAACACACATATATGTTGGTGTGTGTTGATGTTTTCAATTAAGTAACAAAATAGCAAAATCCAATCCAATCCAAGTCACCAACAATAATAAGATCGTCCCTAAAAAACTAACCTCCTTGATGCCTTCAACATCTGTTAAATGCAACTTGACCTGAGGAGTAAAAATCATATCAATGTAGCTAAAAACAATTGCATTTGCAGATCATGAAAGCCAATAACATTTGCCAAAAGACAATGAGCAATTGATTCTGCATGTCTGACACGAACCATGATACTAGTAGACATGCAAGAAATCACTTCAAATGGATGATGAGCTTGAAACAATGTAACGAAAAAGGGGCCTCAGATGAAAACTTACATCATTCATCTGAAACATCTTTTTATATTGTTTCCCAAGGGCATTTTTTGGCTCTGTAAGGACCTACAAAACATTATTACCACAAGTTAAATTTAAGCTGAAATTGTTTGCACTGACTAAATCCCTAAGAAAATATTATAACAACATTTTTCATAGGTATAATTACAAGGATTGATCACAGGAAACAAATATATCCAACTACATAGCCCAATGGAAACTATAAGAGTATACAGACAAAAGATATGGCCAGATGTGTTGAAACTTATACATGAAGACACCACTACAATAGGAATGTTAATTCATTAAGTTAGGAGAGCTATCTCCCATCAATATCTTGGATTGATCGATTGATAATAGATCCTATTAACAATACCATAATAAAAGGCAGAGCGGAAGAAAAATAAGCATATTTGAGTGAAAGCCATTGTCAAACATAAAAATCTTCACATCAAGAGAAACGAAGTACAACATATCACCTGCACAAGTTGGTTCTCTGTTAGAGCCGACAAACTCACAAGTATGGGAAATCGTCCAACAAATTCAGGTATTAACCCGTACGAAATGAGGTCACCACTTTCGACCTGTGAAAAAAAGCAGTTGTTATAGTACCCAAATATCTAAAACTGCTGCAAATAGTAGCCAGGCAGAAAGTTAACAAGATTTTCTTGTTGAAGTGGATAGTAGCAACATTTCATGCATCATTCAAGGGCAAAAAAAGAAGTGGCTCCAGCGCAATCACTTTTCACATATTACAATTACAGAACAAAGCACTACCAAGTACCGCATTTACACTTGATGAAAGCAATATGAAGCATAAAATTAGCACAAACAGTACCAGATCTTCTAGTACTAATAAGTTCATATTGCAGCAATTACACTCTTACTATCTAAAATAATAGTACAGAGTCCTGCAGCACCTTGCACCCAAATGAGAGATAGAATTGGTTCCCTAAGATGGCAAAAGATTGTCCTACTCGGAAAAAGGGTATTAATGACTAAGAGGGACCTGAGGTTCTAAATGGGGCCTGGAAATTTGAATGGGATAGATAAAGAAATTTACATAAATTGGTAAGAGCTGAGATAAAACACTCCATGTTTTAACTATTCACTAGGAGGCTTGCAGGCTAAATATTTTATTTAGCAATGGTAATTCCAATGCCAGACAGTTTGACAGATCCAATACAGAAAGCATAAACAAGGTCATGACTCATACAAGTGGATGAGGCACCAGAAAAACCCAATACGGACTAGTGACCCATTAAGCAGTTTTAAGTATGGACGTCTCTTAGCTCCTATACTAACCATTAGGATGCCTGGTTGCTTTGACATGATTGCCAACAGAATACTGCAAAAAATTTAACTTCTCTCTCTGACTATTAACTTCCATTCCTTGAGTATAGACAAACTCCATTTCCACTCTCATGGAAATCTAAAACCAAAATTATTGGTTGAAAGCATAATTCGCAAATAACAAGCACAGCCACCACAGGGAAGTTGTGAATTTTCAGAACATATCAATATTTCAGCGATTTACAATGCATAGTGGAATAGACCTGGGAGTATTACCATAAGGAGTTTGTATAATATGGACTCCACATCTTCCCCCACATATCCTGCCTGCAAACAACAACAAAAGGAGATCCACATCAAATCAACAACCCCTACCATCTCATTAAACAATGATTGACTAACAGAGCCACTAAACTTCAAACTAGCAAGGAAAGTCAGCACCCGTTAACTACAATAAATAAATTGTGTGTACATAGAGTTCCTAAAAAAGTGCTTCAAGCATTCTCTTCAAGTTTGAATCAATTATTTCAGTTACAAACTTCATAAAGACTAATTTGAACAGAGACGAGGTCCATCTACAGGACAACAAAGAGTCATCAACTTGCCTGAGTCAGTGTAGTTGCATCTGCTATAACAAAGGGAACATTCACGAGCCGGGCCAAAGTTTTGGCAAGTAAAGTCTTCCCTGTCCTTGAAAGCATTTAGGGAGAATAAGCAAAACTAGCAACAGCAACAAAAAAGTGTTTTACAACTTTATATGGTCAGACCTCTGAAAAATACCAGTCTTGGACATAAGGGAAAACATAAAATGTTCCAAACTTCAACGTGCTAAAATGTAAGGGCTACGCTAAATTACCTGAGCCTGTTGGCCCCATCAGAAGGATGTTACTCTTCTCCAGCTCCACTCTATCATCATCTACTGTATCTGTTGTCCTGTTATTTGACTCTCCTGTCGGCCTAACTTCCCAATATTAGCAACATGTTAGATATCATTTGAACTGGAGCTACCAGCAGAAAATGCACACAAGATTCCACCAACGATCTATCATAACCAAAGCAAAGGAAACTGAAGAGCAGACGTATAACAGAGTACCCGCTCAGCAAATAAGCTCTCCTTTTTGTTTGTCTTGAACAGTGCTAGTTGAAAGCGAGAGAGAAACCCGTACCTAAGTGAAAATTTCGGAGCCTTAAACAGAGAAATCGGAACCCTAAAATCAAAGAAGTAGGAGCGTTGAAATCTTGTTCTCAAACTTTGCACTGACCCTTCCAGCGGCCTGCGGCCTAATCCGTAGAGGGGCTTCAACTTGTCCGGAAGCTTCTTCATCCACTCATCCTCTGGGTCAGAATCAGTTTGGAAGAAAAGGAACTGGAAATGAAGAAGGGGGAAGGGAAAAAGACGTGAAATGAGTTTGGGGGAGAAAGACATTTTCGTTTTGGAAAAAAGGCGGGGGGGGGGGGGGGGGCGGGAAATTTACGTTTCGAAGAAACGGTACCGTTTGAATATAAAAATTTGTTTTTTCTTAATAAATATGTAGTTTTTCCAAATTTTGAGTAATAAATATGTGTATTTAATAAATAAAAAGTAGTTGTAAATTATATTAGTATTTAGAAAATTTAAAAGTATGTGTTTATTATATAATTTATATGTGCTAATTAACCTAAGTACTTTATATAAAAATATAACAGGATTTGTTGCTGAAGGGGACATGTATTAAAAATATAAAAAAATTGTATTTATCTTAATAAATGAGGTCTGGACCGTATTTAAAAAAAATAGGACCTAACCTGACCCAAATCGGGTTCAAAAATAATTCTTAAACGGTAAAGGAAAGAAAATCATAACTAAAAATAGGTTTTTGAGAGGGAAAACAGCGGATTTAGGGCTCGAAACGAGGCGCACCGAAACATAGCTGGGTGCCCACGACGTGCGCGCCGAAAAGAGCTTTCCGAATTGGGGTCATGGGCGCGAATCGGATACTTGTAGCCAAAGTTATGACGAAAAAACCGACACGTGTGCGAAAAGTGCCCCAATTCTATATAACAACTTCAATATTCATAACACTCTCTCTAATTTCATATTTTATTAAGTAGGTCTCTTAATTTTTTTTTAAAACATGTGACAAAATAAAATTATGTATAAAAAAGAATAAATAGTCAATAAAACAATTTTTAACCTTAAATAACACATAAAATTTTATTTTTCTATTTTTTTTCATTTTTTTAAATTTATACCTATAGCGGCGGTCACTACAAAGACCGCCGCTACAGGTACGAGATTCAGCGGCGGTCAACGTGACCGCCGCTGTAGACCCTCTTTCTATAGCGGCGGTCACGTTGACCGCCGCTGTAGACACCCCTATAGACGATCGTCGCGACAGACCCCGTTTAACTATTTTTAGCCGCGGTTTTCTGTAAACGCCGCTAAAACCACCTTGTAGCGGCGGTTTTTCTGACCGCCGCTACAGTGACCGCCGCTATAGGCGGTTTTTTTTGTAGTGTTTGTTCAATAAACTCAATATTATAAGATAATAAGATTGGACTGATACTTTTGAAGTGAAAACGGATAGATATCCACGTTGTCTCGATCTTCAACGGCAAAACGTATTAAAATGAAGAACATAAGAACAGATACAGCCAGCTAAGAAAGATATTCAAGAAACAACCACGAACCCGCAGATAATAAAATCAAACCCAAATGTGGTGTTTTCTCTCCTGACTTTATTCGTATTCTTATTTATTATTTATTGATTTTTTATCTCATTTTGCTATATTTTGCATTAAATTGGTATAAGAGTTAAATCTGCCCAGTTTTTTTCAGTTTTCCTTTCGATTGTGCGACACTATTCACCCCACAAATTGCCCACTATCGTGTTTAGGTTCTTGGTGTTCTCCAATCAAAGATAGAGAGTGATCGTGCGAAATCTGTATATTTCGTTAAGACAACTATACAAGCAGTAGTCCCCACGGGAATACGAACCTTACAAGTTTGTTATAACAGAAAAAAAAGAAGAATATTCTAATCTAGCTATAACAAATTTACACGTGTTAGCTCAACCTTTCTCTTTCCTCTTTTTTCAGGAATTTGCTACTTCTTTTCCTTGAGTCTGCGTGCACACGGTTACTTCATGAATTGCAGCTTGACTTTCTTCACACTCCCCCTCGAGATGGTCAGCAACATAAGTATTTATAAATCCCATCTTGCTAACTAAACCGCTGAATTGATGGAATCCAAGTGCCTTAGGAAACACATCAGCAAGTTTCATATCAATCTTCAAGTGCAAAGTTTTGATAACTCCAGCTTGTATTTTCTCCCTCACAATTTGTCAATCTATTTCTATATGTTTAGTCCTTTCATGAAAGACCGGATTTGCAGCAATATGCAAAGCCGCCTAATTATCACAAAACAATAGAGCAGCTTTAGAGTGAGAGATATGCAAGTCTTTAAGCAACAGAATGATTCAAACTATCTCACAAACTGTGGATGCCATAGACCTATATTCAGCCTATGCAGATGACTTTGAAACAATTGATTGCTTTTTGGATTTCCATGAAATAAGTGAATCCCCATGAAAGACAGAAAATCCAATCACTGATTTTCTATTATCCACGCATCCTGCCCAATCCGAATTTGAAAAGGCTTTTATATGCATCTCGGATGAAGCAGACATCAATAGTCCTTGGTCTGGAGTTCCTTTAATGAATTGCAATACACGCACAACAACTTTGAAATGTATATCCCGTGGCTTGTCCATGAATTGGCTCAGTAATTGAACTGAATATGCTATGTCAGGTTTCGTTATGGTCAGATATATAAGCCTTCCAATCAATCTGCGATATACTGTAGGGTCTGCCATCAACACCCCTTCAGTTTTACTTATTTTCAAATTTTGCTCCATGGGAAACTTCGAGACCTTGCTGGCCAACATCCCACTATCTTCCAGAATTTCCAAAGCGTATTTCCTTTGACAAAGAGTGATTCCCTTAGCTGATCTTGTTATCTCGATGCCTAAGAAATACTTAGGAGCACCAAGGTCATTCAGCTTAAATTTGTTGTCCAATAACAATTTTAATGCAGCAACAACACTAATATCATTTGAAGCAATGAGAATATCACCCACGTATATCAAAACTGCGATGAAAGACATCACATTCAATCTTGTAAAAAGAGAATAATCAGAAGAGGATTGAACAAAACAGTTGGCAGTCAAGGTGGTGGAGAATTTTCTAAACAAAGGTCATACAAGGACTTTAGAAAAGGTTCTCCCCCCGTTTAGCAAATCCAGGTGGAAGAGACTTGTACACTTCTTCATGTAATTCTCTATGGAGAAAAACATTGTTGACATCCAAGTGAGAAAGATGTCAATTGTTGAT
This sequence comes from Myrica gale, assembly GCA_963930655.1. NCBI lineage: Eukaryota > Viridiplantae > Streptophyta > Magnoliopsida > Fagales > Myricaceae > Myrica > Myrica gale. Next base: position 12,725,237 of record OZ005618.1, read on the forward strand.
GGCAGCCAAAGCTAAAACAGTCCGAATCATCACCATTTTTGCAATGGGAGAAAAGGTTTCAAAGTAATCAAAACCTTCCCGTTGTGTGTACCCCTTGGCAACCAAGCGGGCTTTGTATCGTTCAAGAGTCCCATCTGATTTAAGCTTGACTTTGAATAACCATTTACAGCCAATGGGATGGTGACTAGGAGGGAGAGGTGTGAGAACCCAAGTGTGATTGGCTTCAAGGGTAGTGAGCCTTGTTGCCATGGCTTCACGCCAGTGTGGATGAGCAAAAGCTTCATGAAAGACTGTGGTTTGTGGAGAGTAGAGAGACAAAGAGAGAAACACGATGTGGAGAGGAAAGCTTAGAATAATAGATAAAATTGGAAAGAGGATGAGGGATACTTGTTTGATCAAAAGAATCTCGGGAAGAAGAGAGAGCTGGGTCTTGAGAAGATAACAACCTGCAATGATAATCGCAAATAACGAGGTATGGATATGAACCTAGTGGATCTGCGAACAATAGGAAGAGGTGACGGTGAAGGGATATGTGGAGAAGGTGGTGAAGGCAAATCAGTGAGAGGTGAAGATGAAGGTGGAGATGGAAAAGGAAGAAACGACTCGGGTGAGTAAAAAATGGCATGAGGTAGGATAGGGTGGAAACTTGGGGAATGAGGAGCAGGATGTAAAATTGTGGTGTTATGAAAGGGAAACAAATGTTCATAACAGAGGACATCTCTGGAGATAAAAGTGGTCTTGGAGTCAAGGTCAAATAGTTTGTATCCCTTTGTTCCAAAAGGATACCAAATGAAGATGCATTTTCTAGCACGGGTGGAGAATTTTTGGCGTTGGATAGGAAAAGTAGATGCATAACACAGAGAACCGAAGACCCTTAAATGAGTATAAGATGAAGGTTGATTGTAGAGAGCAAAATATGGTGTTTTATTATTGCCTAAGATGGGAGTAGGGATTCGATTTATGATGTATGCTATAGTGAGGACACAATATCCCCAAAGAGAAATGAGAACATTGGACTGAAAACGTAAAGCGCGAGCAATATTGAGAAGGTATTGATGTTTCCTTTGAACCTATCCATTTTGTTGGGGAGTCTCTACGCAACTGGTTTGATGAGTGGTGCCAATAGAGGAGTAAAAATTAGGCATACGAAATTCGAAGCCATTATCTGTCCGAATGGTTTTAATGGTGGAATGGAAATGTATTTGAACCAGGGCAAAGAAAGATTTTAATAGTGATCTAGTTTCTGATTTTAGTTTCATAAGGAACACCCACATACAACGAGTGCAATCATTACTATGGTAAGTATGTATTGATGTCCAAGGGAAGTTGCAACAGAAAAGCGACCCCATATGTCAGCATGAATAAGATCAAAAGGCTTGGAAGCTAAAGAAGTGTTGTCATTAAAACTTAAAGGTATATGTTTAGCCATAGGACATGTAGTACAATGAAAATGAGGATAAATAGTAATATCTGAAACATGTTTATGTAAAAGAGACAATCTAGAGTTAGAGACAAGTGCTAGGCGAAAATGCAAGAGATCAACGAAACAAGGAGAAACTGTAGTGGCAACAGTAGGTCCAAAACCATTGGCGGTATTTGCGTCGAGCTGCAGAATGTAGAGGCCATCTTTCTATCTACACAGCCAAATCATCTTCCAATCCGTAAGGTCCTGAATCAAACAGTGATCATGTAAAAAAGATAAACAACAGTGGAGTCAGTAGTCAATTTACTGGCTGAGATTAAATTGAAGTGAAAACTGGGTACACATGACATTTTCTAGAACTAAAGATGAAGATAACCGAACAGTTCCAATGTGAGAAACACATGCTGACTGACCATCAGGAAGACTAACGCTAGATTGACAGGGGTGAATATTTGAAGAGAAAAGAGTATGGGAATTGATCATTTGGTTGGAAGCACTAGTGTCAATGACCCAATATACATATGGATTGCGTACGTAACAAGTACATATGTATTGCTTAGATAACAAATACATACTTATTGCTTATATAAACATGCATATACTTATAATCCATATTTTAAAGTCTTGTTTTAATGTATAATAAATTGAGTCACAATACATGTGGGTACACTTATATACTTATACATATCACATTGTAGTATAAAAAATTCAAGTACACTTATATACATTATGTACATATACATGATATGTGCTAATTAACCTAAGTACTTTATATGTATGTACTTACCTAATGACTAAATCATGTATTAAATTATGTACTTTAATTGAATAAGCTAATCTCACAATATATTTTTGTATAAAATTAAATATTATGTCTAGTTAAATAGTATTATATTACAAATTATTCAAAAAATATATGCTCATTATAAGTATGATAATAGATGTTTTCTAAACTACTTAGAATTAGTCAATAAATACGCAATTATCATAACTATGAATTATAATTTAAAATATATTATATAACAACTTCAATTTTCATAACACTCCCTCTAATTTAGTATTTTTTAAGTAGGTATTTTAAAATAAAAAATTTCAAATATTTGACAAAATAAAATTATATGTTAAAAGTAATATAATAATATATAAAATAATTATTTGCATTAATTAACTTATAATTAATAAATAAAACTATTATATAAAAGGTTTATTCACTCTTTTCATTTTCTTAATATTTTTTACGTCTTTCCATGATGGAAAAAACAAACTTAGATAGAGTGGATTAACATGGGTTAACAACTATTAGATTACGTTAATGACATATGAGTGTTTATTTCACTTTATGTTCAATTTATTTACATACTTTGTATATATATACTCACATATAATATATAAGTATCATACTTTTTTGGGTAATTCAATATTAGGATATATTATATGTATACTTTGAAAAATCTAGTTTAGACCTTAATAACATTTAGAGGTGAAAAATATGTGTTTTCCCTCTAATTAACAAATCAATAACAATTTTAAAACATGTTTTAAAATTGTTCAGCCTAGATATGCATAATAATCAACTCAGTCAATATATAGACAGCGGAAAATTAAATAAGCTTCAATCACACAAAGAGACAAGAATTTGGCGACGAAGTGAAAAACCATTTAAATACCATTCAAAGGAAAAACTACTCCGGGCTAGCAGCCACCTAGAATCCACTAAGAAAAAAACCTTACAAACAGTGATTCAGACACGGGCAACCCCTGTTGCTTGACTTTGACAACCCTGATGTAATAATCTAAGCCTCCCTGCTTAGACCCGCTCCATGCGGCATTCCCCTCAAACCTTTGAGGATCTTCTTATGGATTCTTCACCGAACACTCTTGTTCTTCAGCACTCCTTCAACACCATGAAGGTTACAAAGCTACTTGATCAAAGAATAGAGAAAAACTCGTCAATCTTGAAGCACAAATCTTCTGGGGTTTTTTCTCAAGGAAGGAGGCACAAATCTGCTCAATGAAAGCCTCAATAACCTTTAGGACGACCTCCCACGAAACCTAGTAGGGTTTCCTAACATTTCAAAAGGAAATTCCAAGAATTCAGGGATTTTTGAAATTCGTCGGAAGTCGCTTGAGCTCTGGTCGAGCGCTGGTCAAACGCTTATGTTTCTGTCCGAAATTTACACCGAGCGCTTGTCAAACGCTAGTCAAACGTGATGACTCTGTCTGAATTTTTCTAAAGGCGCTCGAGCGTTGGTTGAACGTGTTGAAGACTTTGAACAGACCATCAACTCTAACTCTTGAACAAATGTGGGGATCAAAAGTACAACTCGATCAAGACATAGTTTGATACGGAATTTTGCCAATACAAAAATGCACTAACATACTTAATTTCAATATTAAGGAAAAAACGTTCGTTAAAAAATAATTAAGCAAAACAAAAGAATATAATTAAGCAAAACAAAAGAAACTAGATTTACTTTCGAGGAACAAATTTAGATTATATATTACTAATTATCAATGAATATTATTAGTATTACATAGTACAAATCTATATAATATTTATGGAATGCAACTATTTATGCTTATAATTAATACTAAAAATATTGTATACTATTTTTCTTTTTTTCCTTGGACTATTTAAAATTCTATTTCATTTTAATTATTTTTAAAAAAATTTCTCTTTTGATTTTTTTATTATAAGTATTGTATCTATTTTTTTTTATTTTTACTAGGATTATGTTATTTCTTTTTTATTTGTTGGTATGGTTTTTTTCCCAATTTTATTTACAATACAAACTTTGCTTTAAATTATTTTTATTTTTATTTTTTCAACACTTTATTTATGTGTCTTTGAAAAAAATGCCCCAGTCAATTTGGTGACAATCACTAAAGGCGCTGCTATATCCGGGTTATAACGGCGGTTTTCAGGCCGCCGCTATAAAAACCGATGCAGAAAGTTAATTTTTCATCCTCTATTGTAAGAAATCCAAACACATTCATCCACTGATTTTAAAAATGCTATCATACGAACTTTTCAATAAGCATAGTTGCTTATATCAAAATATGTAAGCACAAACAATGAATGACTGTAATACATCTAGACATAGGGTCAATGGATGAGATTAGGCTTCAATACCAATTGAAAAACTGTTTTAGACCCTATTAACACTTGGGGGTGAATAGATGTTGATACTTTCTTTTTCTATGAATAGAAAATTTTAGAACAAGTCCTAAATGAGTCTCATCTAGATTTAAAAAATATTTTACAATCAATAAATATGCAGCGAAATATTAAAAAAATATCAAAGAAAATTATTAATCAGAAAAATAAATTAATCACAAGCCAAGACAAAAGATTTAATTTCTTGGTGACCACGGCGCTGACCATCCTCGCCAACTCTTTGTCTTTTTGCTGACATTCCCGTTCCAAACTATTGACCTCCCGACTACTGAACATCAAATTAGCCACTGACTGTCCACCTCAGTCGACAAGATTGATACATTTTAGATAGCTCCTCCTCGCTAGCAGCACCAGCAATCACCCCTTGTCCTAACTCCTTCGCGACTTGACAACAGGGTTCGCAATTCAGCAAGCGCACTATCCACAACATCAACCCCCCTTCAAGGGCACCATACTTCTCTCCCTCCAGTGTTAACTTCTTTCGGAGCTTGTCAAGGACAACCTGCAATGCCTCATTGTAGGCCTACTCCACTTGCAGCATCACCGACGTTGAGCGATAATCCAACAAGAGTTGTTTCACAGATGAGGAAAATCCTGACAATGAATCCTCGACCCAATCTGCTGCCCTTTGATGTGGTTTCCAAGTAGTCTTAGCATGAGGAATGCAGGGGGCCCTACACTAAACACCTCGTCAGCTCTCATGGGAAGGAGAGAAGAATGAGGAGGAACGAGAGCTTAATCTTGACCAGTAGGAGGATTAGATGTCAAACTTTTTCACCCTACAACTTCCAAAATATCTACCAGACAGGTGATGGCTCGAGATCCGAAGCAAAATGGAAGGACTCTGAGGCAAACTCACCCTGCTCAACATCAGGTCGCTCGAGAGAAACGTAAACCTTGTCCCATTTACACACCAGATGGAAAGAAATAGTCTCTTCTTACTCTAGCTCGTCCATTAGCTGAAGCCTCTTATGAGACTGAGTTTTCGGCTCCGATCTTCCAACGGATTTGGCCCTAGGAGAAGCCGTAGTTTCACCAACAATTTGTACCCCTTCACTGCTCGACGTAGAAGACGCTACCTTCCGATCTCGTCTAATCGGCCGAACTCGCCCTAGATGGAGGGACAACTTTGATGGGCTTCCCCCTTCAGAACGTGGAGTTTTCGACTACTTTTAGCCCATATTGGTTATCACACAACATCAACACAACAACATAAGAGCAGAAACAAAAGGAAAGCCTAACAACAAAAGCCAAGGAAGAAAATAGCCAGTTCCACAAGTATTAGAAATTGAAGACCATCATAAACTCACCTGCCGACGACCCCCCACCAGCACCCATAATTGTACCCACATCAGGGAGTAGCTTGGTCACATCCCAAGGTTTGTTCTCATCGGCCTTCCGTATACGGGCTTCCTTCGCCGCATCAAGTTCGGGCACATCTCTTGTTGCAACAGGACAACCATTTGAAATTTGATCCTACTACCACTTAACGTACAAACAGAGGGTAAAAAACAACAAACTTACATCGTCTCGATTGCATGCCCCACTAGTTCTGAACACTAATAGGATCCTTCTCATTCAGAGGATACTCCCAGCCTTCGCTCGAGACGAAGAAAAACCTCTCATGCCATCCCTTGTTATTGGAGGCAAGACCACATAATAGTCCTCTCCCGTCTTGAGCTGGAAAAAATGGTGACCATCAAGACTCCTTATCACTTTATAACACCACGCAAACACTCGCCATGAAGAAGGGTTCTCTGCGGCAAAGAGTTTATCCCAAAGGGAAAAAAAGCCTAATGCCAAAAGCCAGCTATTTGGGGTCAGTCGGCTAGGGGACAAAGAATACCAATGCAGGAGCTACCGCATGTTTCAAGAAAAAAGGAACCGCGCTCCAGCGTGCAGAACATCTCGAAGAATGAAATTTTACCCTCGTCGAGATATCGTACTTGGCGCGCAGTTTCCTTAGGTGTTTGGGTTGACGGTTCGAGACCCACAGGGACACCGACATTATACCTTTTGGTACTAGCTCCCCATCGTTATCCCTTCAGACTCATCGCAGGAAGAAGACATCTTTCAAGAAAAAAGAAAGAAATTTTCTCTCAAAGGCTATCGGATAATGATGGTTTTGGTAAACTGAACATGACAACACAAATTGTCACGCCCCGAACGCTAGCTAAACGAGGCTAATGACAGCCGCGAGCATTCCCGGTATGGGACGCTCCAGCGTACTTACTACTATACTTGCAGCGGAAAAGACGTTGATGCTTCAATGTTAAAAAGAAGCCTTATAATGCTAGCGTATAACGTGCATAAGAACATACTTTCCATTGATAACTCAAGGTTGTTAAACATATTCTCAAAATATCAACCAGTTTAAAACATTAACTAACTAAGCCAAATGAAACCCATGACCACCACATCACGGTGGCTCATGCCGGCTTTTACAAAAATTAGCTAAATCTTTCCTAACGTTAGCAAACAAGAGAGACATTTCATCAACCCTTCTCCTAGGGTTCAAGGTCCTCTTCTTAAGATTCCACCCCTGTAACATCATCTGGAATGATACAATTTAAAACTGTGAGTCGAAAGACTCAGTAAGGAATTATAGCTAAAACATGGGTTGAAATTGTAAGCATGCACTTGAACTTGAAATCATCATGAACTTAAAATAATCATGAACTTAAACATAATGTAGTTCACGTACTTGAACTTGAAATATCATGAGCTTTAACTTGAAACATCATGTAAACGTATGTAATTCATGCATGATCATGAATTTTGATGCACGTGTATGCCTCATGATTGCATATGCACATGCACTTGCTCTTAAAAACTTCACTATTACTTATAAATCTCTTGCTTTTGGAAAATCTTTCCAATCCTTATCTTATGGGCTACTTGAGCTCCACCTACCCCTGACATCAGGGTTGTGCGTTCCCGTAGGAACAGTCCCTTATTTCCCTTAGGGACCTTACATATGGTCGAGCTAGCTCACCTTCTCTCATTCGTCCTTCAGTGGCTAGACACGAGCCTTGAGGTTCACACCTTCTTGCAAGCATCCTTCAGTGTGATTGCACTTACCTCATGGACTACCCATCCTTCTTGCAAGCATCCTTCGGTATGGGTGTCCTAGGTGACATCCATCCTTCACGTAAACGTCCTTCGGAAATGAATGCACCTTCTTGACTTGGTACGGTACCGACCGACTTGGGTTCGTTAATTAACTTGTCATAAAACTTGTCATAAAGTAGCATAAAAATGGTACTTTCATTTGCATAAAATGTCTCATTTCTCATGAGGAAAATGAATGCAAATGATCATGATGCATTCATGTCGTGCTTGGTAATGTCATGCTTGATATGCTTATTCATGAATATTCTTCATGCAGTGTATCATTCCAGTTTGTAAAGATTTTCACTTACCTTAGGCTTGCTTGAGTATCGAGTGTCTCGTTACCTACAATGAACCGTACTATTGTCATTCATAGGTTCACTAAACGTATATAGTAATCAATACATTACTCACACGAATCTGTTTTAATAGACCCTCACACTAATTTTTCATACCATAACATATTCGTCATACCTCTAATTCACATGCAAGTTATCTTAAAACGCTCTCTTTCTTAACTTGAAACAAATTCCAAGACCAACCCCGTAAAATTGGACTAAAATATCAAGAGATAACCACCAATGCAACAAAACACACTTTCTATTCCAGCCTTGAAATCTGCATATGTAACTCCAGAAATCACAACAATCTCCAACAACCAAAAATCCGAATCTCTACATGTCACAACCAACATCCAAGGCTAACTTAACATCTCATAACAACAGCTATACTCTCACCTTCCTCCCACTTACAACTTCAACTCGAAGTTTACAACCAAATCATGGTTCCATAATTATCAAGTTAACACCATTGCATGTACCCATTTCTCTTGGGCTGTTTACCAAACACCTAGTGTGCGTTATTGGTCCTCTTGCCTATTTTCCTAGATCTGAACATATCCCTAACACTTAGGGCTTTGTGGTTCTCAATATCACTAGCATACATACACAATCTAATGCATCAAACCCTAGATTCGGCCATACTTGCTCAACTTAGGTTTCAACCCCTCTTAGGCCTTTTATCAAACACCTAGAGCACATAACCAATTTCTCTTGAACCCTCATTTCAGATCTAGTCATTTTCCACATGTTCTCATGTAAAAATCTATGCTACACTTACAAGATCTACCTTGAACATACCTAGATCCACACTAAACATCCATGAATCACAAGGAGAACACTACTTAGACAAATTACCAACAAACCACAACCAACCAACAAAAGAAAACAAGAACATCACCAACCGCAACTAACCAACAAGAGGAAACAAGAAGAGAATAGAGAGAGAGAGAGAGAGAGAGTAGCACGATTTTCGGCCAGCAAGGATTTACCTCGCTTCTCTCCTCTTCCTCCTTCTTTTCTTCTCCTTCTTCTTCTCCTTCTTCCTCTCCTTCTTCCTTCTTCTTCTTTCGGGTGGGTGACTTAGGGCAAGGGAAAATGAAAAGGCTGAAGAGAGGGGAAAAAATGAAGTGTTCGGCAAAGGGGGAGAGAGTAATAGGCGTGAAAATGGTTGGGGAAAGACAAGTTTGCCCTCCCATACTTCATAAATTTCAACTCGCGTATTTTAAACGGGTAAAATTCCGGAATGTAGTTATATGTGTCGACACCATCACTCAAGGTGTCGACACTTACAACATATTTAGTAAGATGTGTCGACACCATCACTCAAGGTGTCGACACTTCCAACACTTAGCCATAGTGGGAAAAATGTAAACTCTCGGGTTTCAATTAGATGTGTCGACACCATCACTCAAGGTGTCGACACTTCCATCACTTGGTCAAAATCCACGGGAGTTCTGGAAAAAGGCGAACTCTCGGGTTTCAGTTGGATGTGTCGACACCATCACTCAAGGTGTCGACACTTCCAACACTTAGTAAAAATCACTCTAGTTCCGGAAAGATATATACGCTCGGGTATCAGTCTAATGTGTCGACACTATGATTCAAAGTGTCGACACTTACAACACTTAGTCAAAATTCACTTTGGTCTCCAGGAAAAGGTAAACTTTCGGGTGTTAGTATAATGTGTCGACACTATGTTCCAATGTGTCGACACTTACCTCAAAAATCACCAATTAAAACATACCTACATCCTGAGGAAAATCATAGCAAAATCTCTCTCTCCTATACAATGACGTAAGTAAATTCGGGATCTCACACAAATGACTGTTGAGGATATAGAGCTAAAGGATAGAAGGACAGTCATTTGATAGCTTGCAGGGCACTCAATCAATAAATATCTCATCGTCTGCACACCCACTTTCATTTCAAGCGTCACCAGGTTAGGTACTGGACACACGACCTCCGTAGCTCTCAGCCTATTCGTGCTCAGCCCCACAAAGTTTCAAGCGTATTAAAACCAGGCACAGTCCAGATAAAATCCCAAAGTGTCTATGTCTTGGACTTCATTCAACCAGCCTCAGTGCATGTATTATCTAGCCCATTGAGGTCTTAGCCCATGACACTCCAGTGAGTCCATAAAAACTCCATCTCCCCTATCTTCATGAGCACAAACAACAATAGGAATGTTTCTGTCACGCCCCGAACGCCATCCCGCAGGGCCCGTGACAGTCAAGAGCATTCCCCGGGAACACTCCAGCGCTTACTCTAACTCTTACAGTGGAAATTTTTTTGTTGTTTTTTTATACACATAGGATGGCTCACTCAGGATCCACATGTTGGCTGAGATACAAGCTCGATGAACATAACGCTTCGGTATATGAATTATAACTCAGAAAAGTCTTTACATTGCATCTTGTTTGCAAACTTATACAAAACGTACTAGGGCAACATGCTGCCACTCAATCAAAACTAGCACTCACTAGTGCTACCTCGGAGTTCACCAACTCCGGCTCTCATTCCCAAACTTCCAGGATTTCTACGTGAGATACTCCTCTGCTCCCCAGTTATCTTGTGGATCTGGAATGATACGATTTATAAACTATGAGTCGAAAGACTCAGTAAGGAACAACAGTTAAAACATGAACTTTGATAAATAATAGCTTTAAAACATACTCACTTTGATGCACTGTAGAGTCAAGAAAAGAAATGCATAACTGGAAATCATAAGTTAGTGCGTAAAAATCATGATGCATATGCATGCTCCGTGATGCACATGCCATGCACTAAGATCTCTTGCCACTCTTGCCCTTTTCAAATGCATTTCAAATCTCGAAATTGGCCCCAGGCCCTTGAAAATATTTCTTTCATAACTTGTTCTTGAAATTGGCCCTTGGCCCTTGAAAATCACTCATTCATTTTATATCTCTTACTGTGGGCTCGCTCCATTTAACCCCCTGAAGTCAGGGTTGTGCTGTTCCCATCGGAACTGTCCCCTATTTCCCTTGGAGACCTTACATACGGTCAAGCAGCACACCTTCTCGCATTCGTCCTTCAGTGGCTAGACATGACCCTTGGAGGTGCCACACCTTCTCGAGCAACGTTCCTCGGTGTGGTTGCACATACCTCACGGACTAACCCATCCTTCACGAACAACGTCCCTCGGTATGGGTGTCCATCCATCCATCCTTCACGAACAACGTCCCTCGACATGGATGTCGAACCTCACTTAACTTGGTACGGGTTCAACCAAAGCCCCAAATCAAGTCTCATATCATACATACTCTTTTCATTCGCATAAAACAATTTTTCATGTTTTCTATGCAATGAACATGCCATGCCACTCTTGAAAACATCGTAATTTCATTTGCATCAAAACGTCTCTCATGCGTTCATGCAAATGATCATGTTATGACATGTTCGAAACATCATGCGTACTTGAAACATTCTTCATGCAATACATTTCATATGTATTAAAAACATCTTGCCATGCACAATAAAACATGCAGTATATCATTCCAGTTTTCCAAAAGGGGTAAGATTCACTTACAGTACTCCTTGCAAATTCCTTCCCGATTCTTACTTGGCTCGATGCCTACAAGAAATATATCTCCTTCTCAATACACGGAGCATCCGATAAAATATATCGATACGTTTCGGTTCTACTAAGCTATTCGAGGAAATCTATCGTGAAATCCACTGAGGAATGAATAGCGATAATTATGCGCTTAACTTAATTTAACGGTATAATATAGTTGCCGGATTTCTCATAATCCAATTTGAACTTCCTGTTCATCCCTTAACTTCGTACTTCCCGTCCATCGGAGTATTTCCGAATAGCAACTATATTATACTTCTTTGATATCATATATTTATATATATATCACTTAAATTCTTTTAATCATTTAAATATTTTATTTACTCTTTTCTTTAACTAATATTCAAAACTTAGGTTATTTAATTATTAAACTCTATTACAATATATTTATATATCTATTCACGATTAGGTTTTTAATCAACAATTAATAAATTAGGATTAAACCTAAGTCTCCCATTATTACATGTGCTCTATTAAAACCTTACATTAAACCATTAATAAATTTAATCACGATTATATCTTGACTTAGACCTTAACCTTAATTAATCCGAGATACTAACCCTAACTAGGGTTTCGAATATTTTCATTACATGCTCATGGTTCTTCAAGCTTGTATTCCAATTGGTCAAAACCCTAATCCCAAGTGTTCATCATAACAATATAATTCCAATTAGCCTAATCCCCAATTTCAAGTATCCAACACAACAATTCTAACCTATTTATCATAATTTACAATTAGGGTTCTTTTACTTTAACCATTCGGCCAACACTAATTTTATGCATCCTTTAATCACAACTTCAACTCCAATGGTGATCTCATCCTCCATTCAACAATTTCACAACCTAGGATCTAAGAATCCAAACACCAACACAATATATCATGCTTATACCATTCGGCCAACACATGTTTTCATCCAAATAATTAGGTTTTCTTTTGTTTCCTTCAATTTGCATGCATCATTTACCTAACATAATTATCTACCATTCATTAAGTCATAAATCTTGCACATATCATGGCCAATGTACAGATCTAAACATATACAAAATTATACATGAAGACCTAAGCCTATCATATTCGGCCATACCTCAAAATGTGACATTTTTCATGCTAAAAATTATAACATGCATATCCTTTGCATTTGTGACCTAACTAGCATGCATCAACTTCATATCTTCATCAAATACTCCCATCAACATTAGATCTACACTTTAGGAACTTCAACAACAATAGATCTAAGGAAACATCCATCTTACATTCGGCCAAACATAACATAAGTCTAGATCTAAACTTATCTAACATACATTGTTCTCCTTTTGTATTTATGACCTATTTGCATGCATTAACTCCATAGATCCGAACCTCTTTCACATGTACATTGTTTTTACATCATCAAGACCATAGTTAAACACTTAGATCTAATATTGAAAGACCAATAACACAAGATCTAAGCATATAATTCGGCCATCACTATGCTTAATCAACAACAACACATTTTTGGCCTTACCTTGTTGATTATCCCAAGCTTGAGTACCTAGAAAAATAAAATGCCCTAGGTTAGTACTTATGAAAACTCTAGGTAAGATTATCAAATAGAACCAAGCTTACCTCTACCTTCACCAAACTTTTACCTAAACTCCTCTTTCTTCCAAGTTTCGGTTCACCCTCCTTAGAATATGTCCAAGCTTGATTTGTGGTGCTAATGTGGGTTCTATGGTGGGTAAAAGAATGTGGTAAGCTTGGATGATTAGTCCTAATGGAAATGGACTAACTTCTTCAAGAGAAATGAGGCTAATGATTAGGGTTTTCAAGGAAGAAATGAGGTTGCACAAAGAGAGATTTGGTCACCACAAAAGAGATCTAACTTAGGTTCTTGGAGTGTGATTTGGAAGGCAAGAAGAATGTGGTTTAGAATGCAAGAGGAAAAGGAAGCAAACCTTGAGCTTTTCACTTCAACTTTTTCTCACATTAATCCTTGTCCCCTAGAGCTTTTGGCATTGATTTCTCTCTCCCCTCACTTGATCCATACATGAAGCTCCCCAACCTCCCTTGTTTTTCTCTTTTTCTCTTCCAATTTACTTTTTAGCCAATGTCAATTCATGTCCCCTTGTCTCCCTTGGTTTAGAACTAGTCTAGTTCACTTGGTTGAAATCCAACTAAATGGGTTCATGGTTACTTAATGGGCTTAATAAGGATTAGTGCATTACTAATGTAAGTTAGTAAAACTAATCCAACATCATAATTCAAGGCCCATTAGGCTAAACCTTAATTCCAATCACAAGCCCAATAACACCAAATCCTTATAGTTAGGCCCGATATCATGAATCATTGAAACTAGGCCCATGACCTAAGTCCTTAAAGCCCAACACAATTTAATGGCAGCCCATCATCATAGTTTAAAGCCCAATATAATTAGGCAGCCCATTATCATTGGTCCAAGGCCCAACATCACAAGCTCAATTCTAATTCATAAGCCCAAAGGCTAAGGCCCAACAACCCAATTCCAAAGGCCCATCATCATGAACTTCATGGCAGCCCAATACCATGACTTTAAAGCCCATTTTCATGATTATTTTAAAGCCCATTATCATAAATTTAAAGGCCCAATATCCACTTAATATTCTAAGTCTTATAGCAGCCCAATATCACAATCCAAAGGGCCCATTATCTCAAATATTAGGGCAGCCCATAAACAAAATTTCAATGGCCCAATAACCTAACTCCTTAAGGCCCATTAACACCATTACAAAGGCCCATTATTATGGACTTCATGGTAACCCAATAACACAATTCCAAGGCCCACTTACCCCTTATATTCGGCCATGAATAGGTAGCCCAATAGCAGCCCAATATCTTGGGTCTTAAGCCCAACCATATAAGTCTTAGTAGCCCATTACATCAACCATAATATAATCCTTCAAAAATAATTAAAGATATTGAAAAGAAGTAAAAATTCAGCAACTTAAAGTTGGCTACCTTAAAATTTAGACCTCATCCATTGAAATTCCATAATGCTCATTAAATTTAGATCATACCATGACCTCCATTAATTCAAAACAAATCACCAAATCCTTAAACTTACAACGGAGTACGTACTGATTTTTCGGGGTCTCACAGTTTCACACCCTATTGTTTGAAACCCATAATTTGAAGCTCCCTTCAGATTTTTGCAGTCTCTGGACTACCACCAATGGGCCATGATACGGTCAGTTGGGGAACCTAACAACTAGTCCAAAAAACCCATGTCGGCCCAATCTCATTTATGGGGGACTACTAATGGGCCATAATATGACTGGCCCAGCCATCATAAATAAACTAGCCAATCTGTAGTCCCACCCAAGTCCATAGATTTGCTCAAGGACCTCAGCCCGCACGAATATGAATTTATCTCTCCATTTCTTCCCGCCTAGTTATTCAAGGAGTCATAAAAGCTCATGGTATTAAACTGCTTTTAGGACTCTAACCCCCTCATAAAAATAACTAGTTACTTCCTTTATATTTTCTTAAGTTTAATTACTTCTCAAACTAAACTCTTCTCAATACACACAAATTGCATCCGTAAGCAGAACATTAAGCAGACCACTGGTAAGCATCAAGAAAAATAATCCAGCGGCAGCTCGGTGTCGTCGTTGAAGATCGTGGCTTTTTTTACAACACAAGGAGCATCAAAGACAAAGCAACCCCGATCCAAACTCGATACTCTATAACTACGAAGATGCCGCCCTTCTCCCAACACCATATCTGGTCAACATAGCCAAGCCATTGCTGACGGGGGAGGACTATTGTCACGAAAGGCTAGTGGCAACGCAACAACCACGACCAGGAGTTGACAATTGGGACCCGTTGCTGAAGAACTTCTTCGACGACTTAGACTACTCTTGCCTACAAAAGCTGTCGGCGAGAAAGCCCTGTTTTCTTGTAGCTGATGTCTTAATCCCAAAGGTTCGGCGGGCCCTCAACTCATTCCCTCTCCAGAAGAATCTCCCAACCCACACGAGCGTTAAAACTCTCCTATAGTTAAGCTAGCCTCACTCTAGAATGTCCAGATTGAATAGAAAATAATAAATGTAATATTTCTTTAATTCATAACATATTTACAAGTTATGTTCGACTTATAAAAGCAAAAAAAAAATCTCCACTATTGAAGGTCATCCCCTCAACGAGTGCGAACACGTTGGGTTGCCGCTCCTTAAATGCTCGTTCACAAAATCTTCCACCTTGTCCATGCTTATGTGGCGAGGGGAAGGTTGATGACCACTTGGGTGGCGCAGAAACCCCAAAATGATATGGCACATAAACCCCCAGCTGTATACACCAACCTGGAACAAAGAACATAGGGTTGTAATTACAACACACGAGAATATGTTGGAAATTGACAGGGCATTGGCGTAGACTAACAGCGTGGCCAATGCGGTCATTATGATATTCGAAACAAAAATATTATCATTGATTGTACACATCAGAATGGAACCAATCAACGCTACATCATGCTATTAATCGATTCCATCAATTCAATTCTACAGGTATTATAAAATTCCTTATTGGTGCAGATAACCAATATTTCTGAAGACTTGCTGTCAATAGCATAGACATGCTTCCTCACAATATTAAGTGAAGAGGGAAAAAGTCAAAGAGATAATTGTCTTTCAAAAGTGGATGTGCGGGAAAATAAGAGATGAGCATCAAAACAAAAGAAAATTCAAAATCTTTTCATACCACATGCCAATCGGAATTCCACCTGCATTCCCAGTGGTCAGACTAAGTTCATGTCCACCTGTCGATGAATAGCCAAGTGAGAATAAGGGGAGGTGAAAAAGAAACACATACTAGCAAGGCAGTTCAAGGATGTCATGAACACTTTAACTATTTAAGAGAGCCATTTGGATAAAAAACACTTCGCTGAAAACAAGTTAGATGCAAATACTAGTACGTCTAAGACAAGAATCCCGATCAAGGTAACAATATAGATCAAATCAATCAACAGACCATATGGTCTACCGTGGATTTTGTTTTATCTTCTCAATTATTATCCTAGAAAAAAAGAGAAAAATATTCTCATTTCGAGCAAATCCACTGAATCAATTGTTTGAGTAAAGTTGAATAATAAAGTAGGTCACTATTAAGCAATTTCGACCAATCCCTATTTGATGAATGGTTGTTGCTTCTTGCTAAAGAGACCTTTGGAGCCAAATAGAGGCTCTGAAACAGAAGAGGGGGGCCTTCAAATGTTCAATGACTTCCGCTATGAGGCTCGATGCGAATAGCCTTTGGAAAAGCATAATGAGAGGATGAGAGAGCTTTCTTGCTTAATCAAACCTCCAAACATAGCATCAGACTATCAGACTTTTAGTGACAATTTCCACTGCATCCACAGAAGCAAATTTCATGCATCAGTTAATGAATTAAAACTTACCCTTTCCAAGGTCGTCCTCAAGCTCATGAACCACTAAGGCTCTTCCAATAACTGCATTTGGACCACTTAATGGAATCTGCATATTTTAGCCATATTACATAGTTGAATACTACTAAAAATAACAGTAATCACAAATACGAAAGGAAAAGATTTGAAAGACAAAACATCATGGCCACACCCAAAGTAAATAAGTACCCAAAAGACAAACACAAAGTCTAACTCAATTAAGCAAGCAAGTACGCGCTACCTGGCTATCCACGATTGTTGCCTCTGCCACCCCTGTATTACCAGAAGTTGTGAAACAATATCTCAAAGTAGGGATTCAAAAATATTAAGAAACATTAACGACTAAATTACCATCGGCATTGGCAACTATGTTTCCCAGGTCACCCGCATGACGGACTTCATCCTCAGGAGAACCATGTGTCAGCTTGTTTGGGTTGATATGTGCTCCTATAGGTCAACATTTGTAAGAAAAGATTAGTATAAAACCATCGTAGGAGTAGGCCTTATGATGCATCATTGTGTGGACCTAAATTTTATTATTTGAACCTGAAACACAGTCAGGTCCCACCTGTTGAGATGCACCCATTTGTTGTGTCACCATACTCATGCTACATGAAAAAGAAGAAAAAGTTCAACACAATTCAGAGTCCCTTTGATATTCGAAACAACCTATATATATGATAAAAAACATCACTTACTAGGTGGAACCCATGAGGCCCCGGAGTAAGCCCAGTAACACGAACATTGACAGCTGTGGGACCTATATATAAGTATAACTAGAACATAAAAATTATGGTTCTAGTCCATAACCATAAAAAAAGCTAGCAACATAAAACTACGATTTCAGTCCAAAAAATGGCCTCCTTCGATGTTTGCAACTATCAAAATGCTCCTCAACCAAACCAAATATGATTACTAAACTCATTCTACTCAATGTCGTCCCGTCTTTCAACACCCAGTTGCAATAAAGATCATATGAGCCTACTAATACAAGTCCTAGAAAAATGCTTTTATCTTCGCAGATATATGTTCTAAATTTTGATCTTAAGCTGAAATATTGGTGAATAAACACATTGTCTGTCAAATTTTTATATAAATATTCTGCGAATAAAACATCCAAAAAATAGAAACCTCTCCAATTAAGACTCACGAATACAATATTACAACTCAAGAATATTGCTTCTGTAATATCTGCCTAAAATATTAGGTCAGCACTAGAAGTAAAAGTACTCTTAATAGGTTGAAATGGAAGAGGGAAATGAAGAGGAAAAACCGTCTTCTTCTTGGGTCAACGTAACAACCCATTCCACATTGGAGGCGCCCTTGAGAACGGCTACCGCTTTCTTCATGGCGGCGACGATGGTGCTTGCTTTGAGATTGAGAGCACAAGCGACTGACAGGGGACCATAAGGGAGGTGCCATGTAGGAAGAAGGAGGAGCGGAGGAAGGGAGGTGAGTAGTGAATGTTTGAGGACAAATGCAGAGGAGAGATGATGATGATTTGGGCGGCCATGGCTGCTATTGCATCTTGCATTTCTGTGTGTTGGGGACTGACTCTTGATAATTGATATAAGATAATGCGAGAATGGCGAAACTTCTGGCGAGCGGTGAGTGGTAGGGCTGTGCATGGGCGGTGGCGGTTATGCCCCCCACCGCCACAGCCACCGCCCAAGACGGTTACCTATTTTTTGCAACCGGGACCAGTATCGGTGCACATCAGTAGCGGTGGGCCGCCTCCACCGCTTGGACACTTTTTTGGGCCATATTTTGCAATTTGGGCCATTTTTGCCAAGATTTGGGGCACTTTTTTTTGCCTATTTTCTCTATATTTGCAATTGCCGTTTGGGTCACTTGTTGTTTTGGCCTATCTTCTCCAGTTTTAGCCTATTTTTTTCGACGTTTCTTAAATTGTTTTCTACGCCCAGTTTTGGCCTATTACTTCAATTGTATTACGTTAACAGAGGAATGCTCATTTGCTCTTTTGTGTATTTTATTTCTTTTTCTAATATAACGTTAAGGTTAAACCAAATTCAAATACATACTACAAGTCTACACTATAAAATTACTCAAATACAACACTATACGTACATGATACACCAATAAAACAATGTCCAAATGTAAGAGTATAAAAAAGACTCAAAGGTGGGGCAAGTGCAATAACATGCATCTTACTCCATCTCGATCTCCGTCGTCAAAGCAGGTAACTCTACATAATTAAGAAATAAGAGCATCAAGTTATAATGATTAGATTAAATCGAGCATCAAGATTCAAGTAACAACTAAAAAATAAATTTACCTAAATCAAGCCTGTAAGTCTCTTCATCTTCAGTTATGTTATCAGACACTTCAAGTTGGGCATCAACCAGTCCCACAACAGGGTCACATCTCAACCAATTCTAAACATATATTAGTCCTTCTGCAGTCTTTGGAGCCAACGAACTCCGGAAAGGATCCAAGATCCGACCTCTGGTACTAAACACCGACTCAGAGGGCACAATGGTGATGGGAATTGCCAATACATCACGGGCTATCTAAGAAAGAATTGGAAACCTCGCAGAGTTCACCTTCCACCAATTCAGAATATCAAATGTTGGAGTCACCTCCTCAACTCCCTCAGATATATACCTTTCAATCTTAGATTTGGACTCAAACATCCTCTGAGAAACTCTCTATTCAGTAAAGTAATCTCCATCACCGTCATCATTAACATCAACCATAGACATAGTGTTATCCACAACAGCATGATGAGGAGCAGTGATAGTACCCACCACCACTACTAGTAGATGAGACACTACTATACTCAGCAAACAATCTCTCAAATACCTTCTTCATTTTGTTTGTCATCTCCTCCCCCTTTTTCTCCCCCAATTGGTTCTTGAACCAAAATTGCAATGTTCCCAACTTGTATCGAGGATCAAGCAATGCTGCAATGAATAGAAACCCATTAACTTCCTCTAAATCACTTCAAAATCGATACCCGCAAAGTCACCTAATAGAATAACTTCAAAAATTTAATAGCATGACGAATGACCTCTCAATCCTTAAATGTAGGTGGACCCAATCCCTGCCTTCCCATGCTCCTCCTCTTGCAGATAAATAACAAAATGTCCATCCAATATCATCATATGATCAAATGATTTATGGTACTTTTCAGCCACATTCAACATAAAATAGGTGGAGCTCCAGCGGGTTGCAACATCAAGACTCAAAAATTGGTCATATGCAATGTTTTTTTTTCTGCAGCAGCCTTCTTGAAAGTTTCTAACCTTTGGGGTGAAGACTTCATATACTTAATCATATTGCGGACTTTAATTATTGACTTATGCACATCTTTTAACTCATCCGAGACAATCAAGTTAAGAACATGTGCACAACACCTGAAATGTAAATACTCATGACCACACACAACCTTCAACATTGAACCACCTAAACATTCAAATAGTTATCTCCTTTTGAATTGGTCAATTGTTGAATCATTAGAGGATGCATTATTAACCGCAATAGTGAGCACCTTATCAATCTGTCATTCAAGCAAACAATCTTCCAATTCATTTAGAATACTTGATACTTTATGGTCTTGGATCCTCTTAAATGACAAGATCCTCTTATGCAATGTCCAACTAGAATCAATAAAGTGTCTAGTCACACACATATAGTTGTAGTTTTGGATTGATGTCCAAGTATATATGGTGAGACACACTCTATATTTATTTACTCTAAACCACTCCTTCAATTTCATCTTCTCCCTTAAATACAGTGACATACAATCTCTCATCAACTTATACCTCGAAGACATATTAAACATAGGTTTCAAATAATGCATCAATGCCCTAAATCCAACCTTCTGAACCATAAGAAATGTCAATTCATCTATAATGACCAATCTCGCAATCAACTTCCTAATTGCCTTTCATCAAACTTGCGAGTGACCCCCAACACCCCAACATAACCACTACTTGCCTTCGATGCATCATGATTCAACAACATTTGACCAACATTCACATGACCTGCTAAAGTCCTCTTGTAATACACACAAGACTCTAAATGTTGTTGTAACCCTGATGTCGCATTCTTCTTGTGATGGGAAGGAAAATATTTCTTACAATAATGACAAGTAGCTCTAACATTCATAGCATCATTTTCATCAATGATCTTAGTGAAGTGTTGCCAAACCGGAGACTCTCGTGAGTTCTTATTCTTTTTAAGTGGAGGAAGTGGTGGTAACCCACTAGGATCAGTGCCAGTTGTTTCCATACTCTTTGCAGCAGTGGCTGGACAAGATTGAGAAGGTGTAGTAGCCACACTACTACCTATCAGATTAGAAGTGTGACTACTTTCACTTCTAATTCCATTCTCACTAATGAGTGTATGTGATTGTGTAGTATCCATCTGAAAATAAAGAAAAAAAATGCAAGTGTAAAATAATTTGAGAAAAGAAAATTGATCAAACTTTGGTTTTCAAAAAAATAAAAATGTTGGCCAACTAATAGCTTTAGATGTGATCATATTAAATTATAACCACCTCCACATTAGAAGTTAGCATAAGTTGGCCTTTTCGATGTATGCTTTAGAGTGTACAGTGATTGAAAATCTTCAGATAAAAATAGGTTTTTGAAAAACAAAACATAACCTCAAATTCAATTCAAAATATGCAATTTTTCAAACCAAACCAAATCAAATAATTCAATCTCATATATCCAAGTATCCAAACCAATTCAATCTCATCCTCCAACAGTTTCACAAATCATAATTATCCAAATATTAAACCCTAAAGCAATTTCTAACTGATTTGTATAGAGAGAATGAGATAGAAAGACATACCAATCTAGTCCAGTAATTTACAAATTGTTATTTAACGCCACAAAATTGAGACAAGACCACTGACTGTCATATTAAGCATAATCACAATCACTGAGCACCTAAAAAAAGAGGAAGAAATTTAACTTCACAATTAAGCTATAAGCCACTGCCAAATGCCAATTGGTTTATACATAGGAGCTTAAATTTTAAGCTATAACTATTAACAATCCATAATTGATTAACTTCACAATTAATAGTTGATTAAGCATTTAAGAATTAGAGCCAATTGGTCTGACAAAAAAAAGGCAGAGGGGACTTAGTACTTACCGTGAGGGAGAGACAGAGTCGAAAGAGAGAGAGCAGCTAAGTAGCCTGAGCTGTCCTGTTGCACGGCGGCTGGCGGCAGTTGTAGGAGGCAAAGAGACAGACGAGATTCGAAAGAAAGAGAGGCAGAGACTGAGAGAGAGAGACCGAGAGGGAGAGAGAAACTTACCGCAAGGGAGAGTTCGACAGACCACGGTAGCAAATGACGTTCACCGTGAGAGAGAGGGTCGAGCTGTCGAGGGCGAGGGGCACTGGGCAAATGCGAAAGGAGGGTCGAGCAGCAAGCCGTCGAGGGAGGGCCAGGGGGCTGAGCGAAATTGAGATTTGTGAATGAAACAAGGATCTGTCGCGAGGGGGGCGGAGGAACCCTAAGAGTCTTACACTAAACAAAATGATGCCATTTTGTCTGGAATTTAAAAAAAAAACGGTTATGGCGACCGGTGTCACTAATGAACACCCCTAGTGAGTGGGCAAGGAGTTACTAATTCCATGTTGGGAAGATTATTATAATAGTTGTATGTGGGTTTCAATGGCATTATCTCACGATGCCCAATAATAACTAAAGCAGAGAAAATGAATAATATTTTATTTAGTTTAAATCTCTTTTTTGAAACATAATTCTGTTAGTATTGGCTCTATTTTTTTACCCTAAGCAGTTTCGTTAATTGTATGAAAATTTTCAAATTAATTTGTTAAGAAGATAAGATAATTTAATAATTTTCCTTAATATTTGGTTCTCAATATTTTCAAAATTTAAGCATAATAAAATATTTTTAAATTTTTTTTTATCAAAATAAATATAAAAAATTCATTCAAATAATTACTTTATTAATATATACTAAAATTTTTAAATTCAAAATTTTAAAAATTTGAGATTATTGAAAAATTATTAATTACTCGAATCCAGTTCATAAAATTTAGGTGTAAAATAAGATAAAGAGAACCTGGCGAGGTCTCTTAGAACGGTCAGAGCCCTTTCCCAAATCTCTTTCTTTTCCATGGAAGTCCGAACCTAAAGCAATAAGCAAGCCACTCGCGCTTTTCCATACGTCTGGACCCTTCTAACCCCAACCCCTCCGCCATGCGGGTCCTAATTCGGCCCCCACCCTCTTCTCTTACACCCGCGCCCATCCAAAACCCTCTCCCTCCTCCAGATACCTCACCGTCATCTTCATCACAACATGGCTCTCCGGACGGCGTCGTCGTGGTCGGCTTCATTTCATCAAGACCGAACCACTCCACCGGGCTCATCAACCGCGTCATCGACTCCAACATCTTCGGCTCCGGCGACCTGGACAAGGCCTTGTGCCCAATGGATAAAGAAGAGGTGAGGGAGTGGTTCAAGTATAGGAGAATCAGCTACTATCACGACCACGAGAAGGGGATTTTATTTTTACAGTTCTCTTCAACGCGCTGCCCCGCAGTGGATCGCCTGTTGGAGGCGGGGTCGTGTTTCGCTTCGGCCACTGAGGAGCACGACTGCGGGGATCTACAGGGGATGCTCTTCATGTTCACCGTGAGTCGTTCTTTTCCATCCGGTCTTTTTAATGGATTTGGTAAAAGATTAAAGAGGGTAACGGAAGCGAAGACAAACAGACCTGCCCATTGGGCTCGTACAAGAACTAGAATCCAATGCTGCGAGAGTTGAGTCATATACTGAGACGCATATGATTTGAGTATGCGTCTTAAGAACACAGGTGGAATTTTAGTTGAGTGTTTGCGGAAAATACGATGTACTCATTCAGTTATATGGCAATCTCTGATCCCCCTTCATGACTTTTAGGGTGATACTTTGTTTTGAAGTTGCATTCCTTGTAATGGTTAATATGGTTGAAGTTTGTTCAGTAATAAATAGGCAGGTTTTAGAGTTCCTTAGACTCGTAAAATGAATGTCACGAATTTTGTTGATACAGTCTTTTTTCCCCGTTTGATTGGCATGTTACACAAGCACCTGTGTGAGCAACACAGGAATATTTCATTAGCAACAAAGAGGTTTTCGAGAAATTGAAAGAAATTACCGGGAATTTGTCATTTCTTTTAAACTTCGTCCTATTTCTGTGTTATTTGCATTCGATTAAGAAAAAAATGCTATTTGGGGGTGTGGGGGGGGGGGGGGTTGGGTTTCAACAACATTGAAGTTATTTAGAGCCTCCAAGATCAAGTATTTTGGGTTCTTGATTGATGTGTTTATGTGTTATGTTTGTTTTTTGTTGATGATGTAGTCTACCAAGTGGAATATCTGCTCATTAGTTCAATTAGCAATGCATGCAGGTTTGCCATGTAATAATATACATTCAAGAGGGATCACGCTTTGATACTCAAATTTTGAAACAATTTCGAGTTTTACAAGCTGCCAAGCATGCTTTGGCTCCATTTGTAAGATCCCGAACTATACCCTCGCTGTCATCTAGGCCACAGTCTTCATCATCCTCACGACCTACCACATCAAGCACCTCCTCCAACAATCCTTCTCCAAGCAGAAATGGTGGCACCTTGAATCGCAATGCTTCATCTATTTCTCTCATGTCAGGTTTAGGTTCTTATACCTCTTTGTTTCCAGGACAGTGTACTCCGGTCATACTGTTTGTTTTTGTTGATGATTTCTCAGATGTTGCAAATCCAAGTTCTAATGTGGAGGAGTCAACAGATACCTCCTCTCTTAATCAATCTTCTAGTATGAACAGTATAGCAAGACCAAGCATTCCAGTTAAAGGTTCTGGTTCTGTTATGGTGCTTGCACGCCCTGTGAGTAAAACTGAAGGTGGTTTTCGGAAGAAACTGCAGTCATCTCTTGAAGCACAGATTCGCTTTTTACTTAAGAAATGCCGAACACTTTCAGGTTCTGAAACAAGTCATCCTGGCTCAAGAAGTGGGATTTCTTCAAGTTCTGCATCGTTGTTTTCACTTGATGCATTGAGGGCAGTTGCACTGGTAGATCGGTCTACAGTTCAGAGGTGTGAATCTCTTGAGTTTGCCACTGGCCTTGTGGAAGATGTTTTGAATGGGAAAGCATCGTCAGATTTTCTTCTGCTTGAAACCCATGGTCCTAGTGCGAGCAAAGAGGATATACTACCCATAAAGG
This sequence comes from Myrica gale, assembly GCA_963930655.1. Taxonomy (NCBI): domain Eukaryota; kingdom Viridiplantae; phylum Streptophyta; class Magnoliopsida; order Fagales; family Myricaceae; genus Myrica; species Myrica gale. The sequence continues at coordinate 12,750,508 of OZ005618.1, forward strand.
AGTTCATTTGCCGGCAGTCTGATATTTTAAGAGGCAGAGGGGGCCTGGTTACTAGTACCAACAGTGGTTCTGCACCTGGTGCTGGTATGGTTGCTGTTGCTGCAGCTGCGGCTGCTGCCTCAGTTGCATCTGGAAAGACATTTACCACTCCTGAACTTCCAAATCTGGAAATTTGGTTATCTTCTAGTCAACTACTTTTGCAAGGAGTGCTTTATGGTAAAGGTAGGTGCATAGATGAATCTGAAATTACCAGAAAAAAACCTCGACTACTGAGCACTGCTCCACCGCAGGTTGAAGGATCTATTTCAAGAAAGATGGAGCCTCTAGATGTTGCAGTATCTTGGTTAGAATGTGGTCGAGGACTGAACACAAAATTTTCCACTTTGTGGTGCGAAAGAGCCCTTCCAGATGCCAAAGAGGTTTACTTAAATGATTTGCCTGCTTGTTATCAAACTTCTCTTCATGAGGCTCATCTGGAGAAATCTTTGCATGCTTTTCGCTCAATGGTGAAGGGACCTGCTGTGCAACTTTTTGCGAAAAAGTTGGAAGATGAATGTGCATCTCTATGGAAATCTGGGAGGCAGCTCTGCGATGCTGTTAGTTTGACCGGAAAGCCATGCATGCACCAGAGGCATGATGTCCAAACTGATGAGTCACTTTTAGGAGCTGGAGCAAAGCCACATTCTAGCGGATATGTATTCCTTCGTGCTTGTGCATGTGGCCGTTCACGGCAGCTGCTAGCTGACCCTTTTGATTTTAAATCAGCAAATATTACATCTAATTGCTCTCCAAACTATGACAAGCTCCTTCCTGCTCTCCAGCTTCCAGAAGAAAGCATTGCAGGAACTATTCAGTTGTCCTCATGGAGTTTAATACGTGTCGGGGGTGCAACGTACTATAAGCCTTCTAAAGGCTTGCTTCAGAGTGGGTTCTCTGCTGCTCAGAAGTTTCTTTTGAGATGGACCATATTTCTAGAGACGCGCAAAGGCCCATACGGTTTACCAGAAAGTGTTGGGCGACATAGTTCTCTGAGGAGGTCAAGTATGAGCCCCAAGGTTGAATTTAATGGTGATACAGATATCAGAAAAACCAGTAATGCACAGTTGTACTCTGGAGATTTGCAGACCGGGTGTGCACATCAAGGGAAACCTTCAGAAAACATCAAGTCTGATGACAATAAAATCAGTTTTGGTAGAGTTCTTCCCAATTTTACCTTGAGAAAACCATTTTCTGCAGTTGTTGCTGGATCGGCAGCTGCAGATTTAGGATTTCCTCCTCTCCAGAAGAGGAAGCCACCTTCATCTGTTTTAGATAAGGTTAAGCAAAGTGTAACAAGAGATTGGAATGTTGAACAGGTTCATGCAAGTGATTACCATCAGGGATCTCAAAAGTCTCAAGATTTTGCATCTGTTCAGGAAACATTAAATGGTGTGGATGCTAATGGCTGCACAGATGGTGACCCTTTCTTGCAGATAGGCAGTAATGTAGTTCCTGTAAATGTCAATGGTGGTGATAAAGTCAAACCGTACAGCTCTTTGAAGCATGAAATAGTATATGTTGGATTTGAGCATGAGTGCCCCCATGGCCATCGTTTCCTACTGAGTCCGGAGCATCTCAATGAACTTGGATCCTCATATTCATTGCCTCAAGACTCTCATATTGCTGCGTCGGTTGAAATTTCAGATTATAATGTGGTGAATCCTTCAAAATTGGGTAAAAATGGGGGTCATGTTAAAGGTCATCGAAACTCAAAACTCATGCCTGCTAATACTGTGAATAATGAGAAAAATGTCAATAAGTTGAAAGAGCTTGTGGGTAATGGTGATCTAAATTTTGGTGGAATGACACAGTACTCTGGGCCTGGGAAAGAAGAGAATCAGGCATCCCTCAGTGCGTCTAAAGTGCTGAACTTTGTAAAAGAGATTGAAGCAGGCTTTCATTCTTTTAGCCTTGATGATGAGGGATGTGCTTTCTCCATGCTGAATAGAAATTTACCAATCTTCATGAACTGTCCCCACTGCAGGCTTTCCAGGAAAAAGGGTCTTCCAAAGATTAAGTTCGCTGGCACAATATCCCAGCTTCAAAGGATTTTTCTGGTACAAAAAAATTGCTTATTGCATTTTTCTTACATTGCCCAAGTTCCTCCCCAAAAAGATATGGGCTTTCTTTTGGTCATTAAATTCCCCTTTCCTTGAGAGTTCATTTACAGTGGTTGCTTCATTCAGTGTCGAATTTTCAAGTATTAGATGCAAGGTTGAAGTATAATACAAGAGATCAAATATAACTTTTTAGATTCAACACAATTCTTATACAGTAACCCTTCTCTGTTTTCAAACTCTCCTCTTGCGGTTTCCTGAAGAATAGATAAAAGACATCCTAGTTGAAGAACAGTAACCCGTTATGTCTCTTTTCTCTCTCTATCTCTCTTCGTTTCTGTCTGTGCTGGGTTTGGCTGGGTGAGAAAATCAGGGTTTCTTCGAGCCATTGCCTTGCTCACGCAAAGATGGTTTTGTGCAAGCCTACTTTTCATGAATGTGGATAGTAGTTTTAAAGATGAGTTTCACGAGGAGTTTTAGAGTAGAAGCTAAGGAGTTTCACGTATCTGTTAGTGTTGGAGGTGTTGTCAAGGTTACGGAATGGAGTCGGGAGTCTGTTAGTGCGATTTACTTCGGGAGATGTGGAGCTGTATGGGTTATCAATATGGGCGAAAAGCTTTTGGCATCAGATGGAGACCGTTCTTTTGTTTCTAAGGCCAACGATTTCTCCCGAGTGTTTCTGGCTCAACGTTGTGTTAACAAGGCTGGGAGGTATGTAGCCATTATAGAGTATAGCGAAGGTCGTCGCAGGGGAGTGGTCATGGTCCCTAAAGGGAAGGGAGGCTCAGGATGGAGGCTCCTGACTGGAGTGTTCCAAGAGGTGGTCGACCACCTTAAAAGTGGTAGTGGTTGGAAGGTTGGTCAGCTTGGATCTGGTGTTTCTGGGTCACAAGGGGTGAGGGGAGGGCTGTCCTTTGCCGGAGCTGTCAAGTTGAAGCAGCCGTTGGTGGATGTAGGTATGCAGGCTTCGTTTGTGGAGAGTTATGGAGAAAACGGCAAAAAAGGAGAGCTGACACACTGTTCGTAGGGAAAGCATGCAGATCAGGACCCTGTTGCTTCCCCCAAGGTTCCCTCGCTTATTGACGGGTCATCATTAGCTTTAGAGGTGGACAGATGTTGTATGTCTGTTTTAAGGAAAAAATTGCTCGATCTTAAGACGGAACTCGACCAAATCTCGTGGTCCTTGGGTTTGGAGAGTGCTAAAGGAAAAAGTGAAGGGTTGGCTGCCGTGGAAGGGGGATCGCATGGGCCAGCGAAGGCTGGGCCTTTGTTGGCGGGTGGGCCTGGACTTTTTCCGGTCCAATTGAGGAAGGTGTGCAAGTGCAGGATTACGTCCTGCGACGTGGGTGCTGCCACTGAGGTCGCACAAGTCGGCGAACTGGCGGGAGACACCCCACTCCAGTCGTTGGTGGTAGGGGGCCCGCCGGTGTCTTCTGTGGCTGCCGGCGAAAGCCTGGAGGCTGTTCCGGCGTCGGAGTCTCCTCCGGCAGATCTCCAGGTGTTCAGAGTTGATGGGTTGGAGTTGTCGCATGGTCAGCCTGGGGGGCCTGTTGGGGTTGGGCTTGTTGAAGACCCAGCCCAGAGGGAATCTTTTGTTGTAGAAGGCCCGGGCACGCTGGAGGCGCCGCCCCACCCGAAGCCTTCACTTGGCGGTAGGCTCGACGACACGGTGGGAGTCACCCACCCCCAGTTGTCGGCGGCAGGTGTCTCGTCGGCGTTGTCTGAGGCTGGAGGTGAGGGCCTCGTTGTCTTGCCGGCGCCGGTCTCCTCTCCGGCAGCCATGCTCTTGGGCCTGGATGGGTCTGTTCATCTCCCGGAGTTGCTGGAGCCGCCGGGTTTGGTCCGGTTGGCAACGGAACTTGCCGACGACCTAAGTGGAAGGGTTGTGGAGCCCTCTCTTTTTCCTGGTGGGCACCCGGCAGTGACAAATTGCATATCTTCTACACTGCCAAGGAGAGTGGGACGACTCTCTGTATTATCCACGTCTTGTTTGAATTAAGTTATTCAACTTTGCACATCTAACTCATCCTGAATATCTCATTTCTTACCTTCTTCTAGTGCTTTAGAGAGTAAAATAAGTCGGGACGCCTTTTTCCTCATTGACAATTTATTTCTGTTGTTGCACACTAATCTAGACGATAGTCTTTTGATGAATTAGCTGTGTTGAGTGTTCTATCCATGTATAGAAGGAGAGACATTCAGAGAACAAATGACTGCTGTCTGTTTGTTCCATGACTTTCCTAGAACTAGAGTCTCTTGGAGTGTGCTTTCCTTGTAAGTTAGGTCTTAATTACCAAATATCTAATAAATGGAATTTTCTTGTAGGTCACACCTCCTTTTCCAATCATTTTAGCAACATCCCCTATCGTACAATTTGAGGTATGTATCATTTTCTGACTGTAACATGCTTAACTTCACATACATCAAATACTACTTGAGGTAGTTTTCTTTTCTGGATGTCTCCAAGAGTACGAGTAGTAGAAATTGGAGCTACAGTTGTCTTTTGTTTCCCACTTTATTTCTGTTGAAGTTATGGCTTACATTTTGGACACTATGGAAGCATTTTCTTTTGTTAATCTTGGAAGTCGTGGATTAGTCTTTATGCTTATTATTTGCACACTTCTGGTATCATTCATCTCTTCTTGACTCATTAGAGTCAGCAAAGATTTTTTAATTTTCACTTGGCCATTAGTATTAGAACATACTTTTTTGGGGCAATAAACTCCCTTCCAGGTTTCTTCGTTCATCTTATGCCTGAACTTTTTATTCAATGCTGCTGTCCACTATTTCAGTTGAAAACTTTCAGTTTGTTGTTTCTGGCACACACACTGCATGTTTCTGTTGTTAGAAACTTGGGTTAGATCTTTTTGGAGATTTTAAGTTTAATTGTCCTTACATTATAGTAATTGCTTAAATGCAGCCATCATGCCTGCCTAAATTGATCCCGGACCACGAGCAAAAATTGCAGTTCAGTCTTGGATGCCGAGTGATCTTACCACCAGATAGTTTCCTTTCACTTAGACTTCCCTCTGTGTATGGTGCGCACCTGGAGGATGGAAGTCTACATCCTTTTAATCCTTTTGAACACAAACCAGAATTGACTGCCTGGATTACCAAGGGCACCACGTTGCAGCTCATGTCAAAGGGAAGCAGTCTTGATGAAGGATTTCATAAGTAGCCGAATTTGCTGAAAGTTAGAATTTGGCTGATTCGATAATCAACACCTTGTGGTGACTTGGCAGTTTTCCCATGCAGATATATGTGTCCAGCTCATCTGAGCTCATGTGAGGTGTAGCCTTTTATATGATGGCTTGGATGATTTGTTATTAATGTTTGCATATTTATGTCCATTATTCTCTTAATTTTTAAATTATTTTTTGCTTTACCGACTTTTGTATCTTGCCTTTGCTTATTATTGGCTATGCAGTAGGGATTTGGCCAAATTTTTTCATTTCAGTTTCGTGAAAAACATGTTGTGTGACAGGTTACAATCAAGAAGAAGAGATTGATTTTGATGAAACCTTTGCTCATTTTGCTCGTTTAGAATCCATTCGAATGTTACTCGCTTTCACTTGTTATAAAGATTTTAAACTCTTTCAAACGGATGTAAAAAATGTTTTTCTAAATGGTTTCCTCACTGAGGAAGTTTATGTTGAGCAACCACCGAGATTTGAAGATGAAAATTTTTCAAATCATGTGTACAAGCTCACAAAAGCGCTTTATGGATTGAAACAAGCACCTCGAGTATGGTATGAACGTCTAAGTTCCTTTCTTATTGAAAATGGTTTTCACGAGCTAAAATTGATACTACTCTTTTCACCAAAGGGAAGGAAAATGAGTTATTAACGTTTCAAATATATGTTGATGATATTATCTTTGGATCTACTAATGAATCTTTGTGTCAAGAGTTTTCTCAAGTTATTCAGGGTGAATTTGAGATGAGCCTAATGAGAGAATTGAACTACTTTCTTGGGTTCCAAATCAAGCAATGTAGTGAAGGCATTTTCATAAATCAAGCTAAGTATACAAAAGATTTCCTCAAAAGATTCAACATGGACAATTTAAAATCTATGAGCACACCTATGAGTCCATCTACAAAAATGGAAAAGGATGAGAAAGGTAAAGATGTGGACCAAATGAAGTATCGAGGTATGATCGGATCCCTACTATACCTTACCGCGAGCAGACCCGATATAATATTTAGTGTATGTACGTGTGCTAGATTTCAATCATGCCCTAAAGAATCTCATCTCCTTGCTGTCAAAAGAATTTTTAGATATCTTGTTGGCATTGAAATCTAGGTTTGTTTTATCCTAAGAGTGTTAAATTCAATTTACAAGGATACTCGGATGCAAATTATGTTGGGTGTAAAATTGATAAAAAGAGTACTAGTGGTGCATGCCAACTGCTAATTGAGTATCCTCCTCCTATCAAGAAATCCAAACCTTCCACATACACTACAAAGACTCCTCCTACCTAAATAGCTAACTGCTTATGGGGAGAAGTGGGGAGCAGTTGTAAGTGGTTATGTCGACTCTCCAGCTCTTACTGTGGGCATTTCATTTTGATGATTGGCTGATCACTTGACTTGCATTATCTATGAATATATCTGGTACTTGTATACCTCCATTGGATTATATAATTGCTCGTTTTTGTTGGTTATCTAATGTTGATTATAAACGATGTGAGAAGTGCTTATCTCTTTGCACTTATTTATGGATATCTGAGACTTGCCTTACAGGTAGAAATTCTAACTTTCTCTTGGTATCAATATTTGAAGTCTTGTGTTCTGATTGGTAAATTTGAAGTTTGGGAAGTTTGGAGGAAGTTATAGAAGTATTCCTTCTTGTGTTTAAAATTTTGGGAAACCTCCATTTACAAAAAGAAGTCTTGCAAAATTTTTCGTAAAATCTTAAAGTCAATTTTGCTAAAATATTATGAAAAGCTTCAGCTTGTTCTCAGGGGGAGCTTTACTATTTGTTAACAAAATGTTAATTTTAAAATGGTTTTGTCATCATCAAAAAGGGGGAGATTGTTAGCCCAAGGTTGTTTTTACAAACAATCTATTTTGATTTTGATGATAACAAAATTTTCAAACTCGTATAAGACTTTTAGATTTTACATTGAAAATTTCTTTTAAAGAAGCGATATATTTTAAAGGTTTCTCTATTCTAAAATATCTCCCAGCATAATTGAACACCATTACACAAGTTAATTGGTCAATTTTTATATTGTAGGTGTTTTTTATATATGTTGATTTGCAGTAGTTGCTGTCAAATAACAAATTTTTCAGACTAAGTGTTGTAAGTGTCGACACATTACACAGACACCTGAGACAAGGTTTCCAGGCAATTCTATAGTGTCAACACATTGAGCATAATGTTGGCTTTTAGTCACAATCAATGTTTTGATGATAACAATATAAGTAATTGAGTTGTGAAGCAAAACGGATCCAAAATGAGCACGGAGCGATCAAACAACATCACCTTCAATGGAAGTGCTCTTAAAGTGAAGACTCAAGATGCTAGGGTAATCTTTGTAACTCTAAGACTTCATCTTTAATAAGGATATCAATCACACACATGCATAAGTCTTCAAAACTTGCATAAACCATTTTAATGTTTGTTGTAAGATTAAAACCTTTTTAGTGGCTTCAAAATATCCCAAATATACTCCCAAACCTTTTTATATACTAATGAGAAGTTAGAGTTTGAAATTGGGTATTTAAAATTTGGTCAAAATCGAGTTTTTAGAACAACCGGATCAAGCTTAAATTGAGGAGGTCGACCGGCTCAATGTAGCGGTCGACCGGACCTACGACCGCTACACCAAGCGGTCGACCGGTTGCATTTATTAAAGAGCCGTTAGCTTCTGACAAAATGACCGTTGTGCAACGGTAACTTGAAGCGGTCGACCGGCTCATTTTAAGAGTTCACTCTAACGGCTATAAACGACTATTTTTCTCTTGAGGTCTATATAAAGTCATACCCATGTCTTTGAAACTCAACTCAATCGTCCATAATCATTTACAAAGGCTTAGAGTAATCAAAAATCTTCCAATCCTTATTCAAACATCATACACACATATTCTTCATTTTCACATCCTTGTTATTGTGTGAAGCCTACGAGCTAGTTATTTCTCATTGTAATATCCACTCCATCATGGGAGTTTTAGAGGGGAATTTTGTTCAACTATACACATTCCTAAGAGAGTGATTCTCTTGCATCCTTTCGGTGAGGGTTGTTCATCGAAAGAAGGAGTTTGGAGAGGTTTGTTCTCAAACTCGCTCTTGAGGCTTGAAGAGGGTTTTCTCAAGCTCAAGTGTAAGGAAAACTTTCCCTAGGTTGAAGGGAGAATAGTGGAGAAACCTCAGGGCTCGGTAACGAGCTTGAGGGGTGGACGTAGGCGGGCTTGCCGAACCACCTAAAATATTGTGTTTGCTAGCTACAAGTAAATACCCCAAAGAGTGTGTTTGCTAGCTACAAGTGAAAACTTTAAAGCAATAAACTAGTAGCACAAATAAAGAGATAAGGGAAGAGAAGCAAACACAATATTTTAGGTGGTTCGGCAAGCCCGCCTACGTCCACCCCTCAAGCTCCGTTACCGAGCGTTGAGGTTTCTCCACTATTCTCCTTTCAACCAAGGGAACGGTTTCCTTACACTTGAGCTTGAGAAAAACCCTCTTCAAGCCTCAAGAACGAGTTTGAGAACAAACCTCACCAAACTCCTTCTTTCGATGAACAACCCTCACCGAAAGGATGCAAGAGAATCACTCTCTTAGGAATGTGTATGGTTGAACAAAATTCCCCTCTAAAACTCCCTTGATGGAGTAGATATTACAATTAGAAATCACTAGCTCTTAGGCTTCACACAATAACAAGGATGTGAAAATGAAGAATATGTGTGTATGATGTTTGAATAAGGATTGGAAGATTTTTGATAACTCTAAGCCTTTGTAAATGATTATGGACGATTGAGTTGAGTTTCAAAGGCATGAGAATGACTTTATATAGACCTCAAGAGAAAAATAGACGTTTATAGCCCTTAGGGTGAACTGTTAAAACGAGCCGGTCGACCGCTACATGAACCGGTCGACCGCTTCAAGTTACCTTTGCACAACGGTCATTTTGTCAGAAGCTAACGGCTCTTTAATAAATGCAACTTAAAATACCCAATTTTAAACTCTAACTTCTCATTAGTATATAAAAAGGTTTGAGAGTATATTTGGGATATTTTGAAGCCACTAAAAAGGTTTTAATCTTACAACAAACATTAAAACGGTTTATGCAAGTTTTGAAGACTTATGCATCTGTGTGATTGACATCCTTGTTAAAGATGAAGTCTTAGAGTTACAAAGATTACCCTAGCATCTTGAGTCTTCACTTTAAGAGCAGTTCCATTGAAGGTGATGCTGTTTGATCGCTCCATGCTCATTTTGGATCTGTTTTGCTTCACAACTCAATTACTTATATTGTTATCATCAAAACATTGATTGTGACTAAAAGCCAACAATCTCCCCTTTTTTGATGATGACAATAAATTAATTGATCTTTCTCTTATTGATCTTGTCTCCCCCTATCTTTTGTACTTTGATGTGGGGTTTTTGGACATTTTAATGCTTCAAGGACACAAGTTAGTATAGAATATGAAAGAATGACATATGAATAATAAAAAGGCTTTCATATCAAAATAAAGCAGTACTCATAGTCTCAAAGGGGTACAAAAGGAGACACCACTTCATATCAAAGTAAAGCAGTACATCAAAGTTTCAAAGGGGTACAAAAAGAGACCACATTTCTTCTCCCCCTTTGTCATCATGAAAAAGAAATACATAAGCAAAGTAAATACATAAACAGTAATAAAATGAAATGCATATGCAATGAAAATCATGATGGTGGAGGAAAACGGGCCATGAAAGTCCTCATGTTCTCAAAGAACCGCCTCTGCTCCTCCTGCATAGAAGTGACACTGTCATGTAGAAACTTCTGTTGTGCCTCATGCCTATTATCCATCCTCTGCTCAAAAGTGGTGAACCGGGAATCCATCCGCTGCTCAAAAGCGGTGAACCGGGACTCAAGGGAAAAAGTATGGTCGGGAGCTCTGGTAGGAGAAGGAATAAAGGGAGCATCATCAGCCAAATTGGCATCTATGTCAAACTCCATCGCCTCTGCTTCTACCTCCTCACCAGCAGGCTCATCCTCAGCCTCCAAATCCTCATCAGCCTTCGCAGGCTCATCCACATCCTCAAAATCCTCATCAGCCTCCTCAGGCTCATCCTCATCACTCTCCTGATGCTTAGGCACCAAAGTGTTCCGGGAAGTCCGTCATTAGCCCATCCGGGTTAAAGTGTGAGTATCAAATAGCTCACTCTTTGTCAAAGTGTCTTGCTCTCGAGAACTGAGTGCCATGCCAAAATGTCGAAAAATCTGGGTAAACAGCAAGCCATAAGGTAGATTCTTCTTAGGTGCACAAGCTGCTTCCATATGTTTGAGCATAATGTAAGGAAGGTTGAACTTTTTGTCCTTTAAAAGACGCTCTAGTACAAAAACATCTATATAAGTCACCTCCTCTCGGTGTCCACCCCGAGGCATCAAGTTATGAGTGCAGATTAAATGTAGCAGTCTCAAACGAACAGGTAACTGGTTGGCATGGATTTTTCTAGGTGCATCCTCTGCCACATTAGCTCCTAGGAGTAAACTTAGGGCTGCTCCATAATCAAAGCCCTTACACACAGGTCATGTCTTAAGCTCATAGGCCCGGATCCCAACATGTGGGATACCAAAAATCTCACCGAGAATGACTTCATTTAAAACAACATCCCGTCCCCCAACCTCACTCTTAACGGTAAACAAGCCACCCGCTTCCCAACCAGTAGACATGTTAGCGAAAAACATTCTAACATATTTGGGAAACACTTCGTTACCCATATCCAACAAGTTTAGCCATCCCTGCTTCATAAAGGGACGCTCAATCTCAAAGTCTGAAAGTGATTTTATATCCACTTTCCTACCAGTCATGACTTTTCTATTTGAGAAGTCACTATAGAACTTTGAAGCACATTCAGCACTAAGGAAATAGTAATCAGGCTCACCCGAAGGAGCTGTTGATGATTGAGATGATCTCGGGCGCTCCGAGACGTGTAGGGCAGGTTGCTTCGTCCTTGGCATGATGATTGAACTTGAGAATTGGAGAGAAAAGAGGTTGGAATTCGAAAATTTGGGGTTAGGGTTTCAAAGAGTCCGAAATCCCTAAAAATCTCGTTCTTGATGGATTTTGATGTAAATCAACTCAAAAACAGAGAGCTAATGTGAGACCCCGATTTTCCCCTACGTAATTGCTTATGTATTATTTTTATTTTTCCAATGTAATAGTTTTTATTTCTTAATGGGGCTATGTTTTGGCCAATGTATGGCCTAATTTTTATGTTATGGTCTTTCGATTAAAATGGGATTTTAATTCATAAAATCTCTTTAAATAATTTCAATGCCATTTTATGCAAGTATAAATTATATTAAGAGCCGAAATTTGCAAGTAAGTTCCTCTTTTACAAATTGATATTTTTCATTTACCTAATATGATTCATGGACCATATAATTTGAATTATGCTTTAATAATTTCCTTGTATAAGCCGAAATTATTAATAGATTAAATAATGAAATTCTTTTGAATACATGGATTAAATATTGTATGTGACATGTAATATTATGATGTGTTCCATAGAATTTCCATGTGAATATTCAATGATAAGCTATGTAGTTATGTGATAAGTTTAGAAATGAATTAATTGATAAGCACACTTGCTTATCATAGTGATAAGCAAGCATGATAAGTTAGGAAACTTTTAGAGTGATAAGGCCTTGTGATTATTGTAGAGATAGGCTAAGGCCATTATCACATGATAAGTTATCATACTTGTAAGGTGATAAGCTATTGGAATGGATAGATAAGTAAGAGAGCTTATAAAGTGATAAGTTAGGTGATAAGTGAAAACCAAGTTGAAAGTTAGTTGCATATTAATGTGGAAGTAACTAGGTTGGTTGAAAAGCAACCAAACTAAGCAAAGGAGGGCTTCTACGTGAAAGGCAAGGAGAGGAAATGTGGAAGCCAAAGTGAGGTGCCATGTGATGTGTAAGAGATGTGTAAGAAGGTGTAAGTGTGTAAGAATTGATAAGACAAGACATTGAAGTAAAAAGAGAAAAGAAAAGCAAAGAGAAGGAGTGTTGGTCGATGGACTCAAGGGAGGAGAGAGAGTGATGTAATTCAAACACAAGCTTGGCTAAGGGGACAAGATTTGATGGGGAGAAAAGATGAAAGAAAGAGAGAGAGAAGGATGTGGACATGGCCTTGGTCGGCCAACCCCTCCATTCATCCCTCCTCCCTCTTTCAAATTCTCTCATGACCATCCTCTCTCTCAAACCCTATGTCATAGCCTTAGGGTTGCATGGGGAGACTCAATCTCACACCAATCCCCTTGCTAATGCCATGACCGAACCCCCCCCATTTCACTCAACTCTCTCCCATTCCAAGCCTTGGCCGAATATTGCAAACCTCTCCATTCTCTCCCATTTTCAAGCCTTGACCGAATCTCACACTCAAGAGTTCAAGGTTTGTGCATTTCATCTTGCCTCTAAACCACTTCCATCTAGCTTGCCAAAACCTATTCCAAAAGCCAAGTAAATCTCTCTTGTTGTAGACAAAAATCCTACTTTGAAAACCCTAGTCATTTGACACCATTTCTCTTCAAACTTACCATATTCTCTCAATCACCAAAGAACTTCCTTTAAATCAAGCTTGGTCATTTCTAAGGAGGGTGGACCGAATCTTTGAAGGAGGAAAAGGATAGGAAGAGTTGGTAAAGAGTAAAGGTAAGATTAGTTCATTGATGTTCTTGCCTTAAGCATCACAAGTACTAACCATAGATGTTTTATTTTCTAGGTGCTCAAGCTTGGACAAACAACAAGGTAAGGCTAAAATGATTTTGTTAGGTTAGCATGAGTGGCCGAATGACCTATGTATAAGATCTTGAAGTTTTATTTTGATAGATGCCTTGATGTTGTTAGATCTTGGATGCTTAGGAACCCTAAGTTGTTTACATGCTAGATCTAACCATGGAAGCCCTAGATCTAAGGTTGTATGTGAAGAAAAATGTAAATGGAGAACAATGCAAGCTAAAGGAAGTTAGATCTAAGTTTTTGATATGTTGGGTGATGAAAAATGATATCTTTGTTTAGATCTATGGATATTAGTGTGAATAAAGAGTAGATCTATTGTTGATGGAATTATTTGATAAAAAGGATTAAGTGTATGCATGCTAGTTAGGTCACAAATGCAAAAGATATGCATGATATGATTTTTAGCATGAAAAGGGTACATTTTGGGGTAAGGCCGAAAATAAGCTATGTGGATTTTCATGTATGGTTTTGAATATGTGTAGATCTGGACATTGGCCTTAACATGTGCAAGATTTATGACCTTAAATGCATAGTAGATGATTATGTTAAGTATTGGAAGCATGCATGTCGAAGGAAATAAAAGAAAAACTAATCATTGGGTAAAAACATGTGTTGGCCGAATGCCATGAGTATAGTGTATGGTGTTGGTGCTTTGATTTATAGATATTAGGTTGTGAAATTGTTGATTGGAGGATGAGATCACCCTTGGAGAAAAAGTTGTGATTAATTGGTGCATAAATGGTAGTGGCCGAAAGTTGCAAGAAAAGTTAACCCTAAGTGCAATTCATGATTTATGGATTCCCATTTGTTGTGTGGGATAAGAAATTAGAGTTAGGCTAGTTGGAGTAATATTATAGAGCCATGATCTTTATTAAATATTATTGGAACCCTAGTTAAGTTTTACTCGGGTTTTATTTGAGGGTTAAAGTCTAAGTTAAGATTTAATCATGCATAATTTATTAATAGTTAGAAATAAGGTTTTAATGTAGTACGTGTAATAAAAAGAGACTTAGGTTTAAGTCTAAACCTATGAGTATTATTAACCCTAATCGAGTCATGTACATGGATAAATATATTTTTATTTCAATAAAAATATTAATGATTTAATAAGCTAAGTTTTGAATATTCGTTAAGGAAAAGAATAAAATAATTATTTTGTAATTAAATGAATTTCTGTGATATATATATATATCTTCGATTGATGACTGATTTCAAAAAGAAATGATTTCATAATTCTTAAAGTCTAAAAGAATATTTGAATCGCTTGTAGGCGATCCACGTGTCTGTATATACGAACAAGAAGACCAAGAGTAAGTGGATACTGTAAGTGGACAGTAAGTATTTCTTTTCAAAACTGGAATGACACACTGCATCGTTTCATGAACAAGTATGGATTTTTAAGAAAGCATGACATGATATGAATTTCATGAACAAGTATGGATTTTTAAGAAAGCATGACATGATATGAGTTTCATGAATAAGCATGAATTTTAAGAAAGCATGACATGATATGAATTTCATGAACAAGCATGAATTTTAAGCAAGTATGAATTTTAAGCAAGCATGACATGACATGTGCATTGCATGAATTTTTCAAGAAGAAAATTATGCAATGATTTTTATGGAAAGAATATGAGAAGTTTTATGAAACGATAAGTTAAGATTTAGGGCACCGGTCGGTACCGTACCATCAAGTTGGACTCCCATACCGAAGGACAATTATGAGAAGGATGGGTGAATCCAAGAGGCTGTGCAAGCCACACTGAAGGACATTGAGAAGGTGTGGTGCCTCCAAGGGTCGTGTCTAGCCATCAGGCCTGGGGCCACTTCAAGGGCTAGCTCGACCAGATGTTAAGGTCTCCAAGGGAATTCGGGGACGGTTCCGAAGGGAACGCACAACTCTGACTTCAGGGGTCAAATGGAGCGAGCCCGCAAGTAAAAGACATGAAATAATTATGATAAGGCCAACAAGGGCACAAGTACGAATGAATGATTTTTAAGGGCCAAGGGCCAGTTTTATAAGCAAGTATGAAAGAAAGTGGTTTTCAAGGGCCTGGGGCCGAAAACACTAAGCAAGAGCATATGCATAATTCATGAGCACACATATGCATCAGTTATCAAGTTTTCTTTCTTTCATGATTAAGCAAGCATGAGTCAAGAGCATGATTTAAGTTTTACGTTTTTCCCTTACTGAGTCTTTTTGACTCACGTGTTTTTAAAACTGTGTCATTCTAGATGTATCAGGTGAAGAGAGTCAGGAGGACTACCTGACCTAGATGCCCAAGATGTTAAGTTTCGCATTTTGTTGACAGTGACATGAGCGTCACTAATTGGGTTCTAATATGTTTAAATATTTGTTTTGTATGAATTTAATGAGAACCCTGATTATGTAAGTATTCGCTCAAACCCCTCGCGATCCTGTACGTTTCCGCCGTAATCAAGTAAGAATATAAGTAAGAACGCTGGAGCCATCCGGGGGATAGCTCGCGGCTGTCACGGTCCCTGCGGGATGTCGTTCGGGGCGTGACAGCTTAGGCCGAAAATGAGGTTCTAAGATGATGGGGATTGATTTTAGGGCAAGTTATGGTGTTTTTGGAAGGATTTGAGAGAGTTTGGGTCTAGAGAGGCGAAACTGTTCGGGAGAAATGAGAGGCCGGTCGACCGAAATGAGACTGCAGTATATATAGATTCGACGAGGCGGTCAACCGCTTGGTATAGCGGTTCTACATGGTCGACCACTACAGATAACAGTCTCGAGAAATGAGGTTTTAAGGCCCATAAATGAAATGAAATGATGCATTTGATGAATGTCAAACATGTAATAAGTCATAAAGGTGTTTTAAACATGTTTAAAAACACCAAAACAAATAAAAAGCATGGAAATCAAAGAGATAGCATTTCAAAGAGCATTTGCATCTAAAAACCCAATGTCTCGTCTAAGATCACGAAATCTATCATTACTCAACGATTTTGTGAAAAAATCAGCTAGTTAATGCTCAGTACTAATGAACTCAAGTGAGATGTCACCTTTTTGGATATGATCTCTTAGAAAATGATGTCTCACTTCAATGTGTTTAGTCCTTGAGTGTTGAATAGGATTCTTGGATAAGTTGATAGCACTAGTGTTATCACATTTGATGGGTATACTATCGAACTCTAGTCCAAAATCGTTGAGTGTTTGTTTCATCCACAACACTTGAGCACAACAACTACCGGCCGCTATGTATTCCGCGTCAGTTGTTGATAATGCAACCGAGTTTTGTTTATTGCTACTCCAAGAAACTAAAGATGAACCTAGGAAATTGGAAGTGCCACTAGTACTTTTTCTTTCGACTTTGCACCCGGCAAAGTCAGCATCGGAATAACTTACTAGGTTCATGTGAGTGTCTCTAGGATACCAAAGTCCTAGGTTGATAGTTCCCGAAAGATATCGAAAAATTCGTTTTACGGCAATAAGATGTGATTCTTTAGGACAAGCTTGGAATCTAGCACATAAGCTGTCACGCCCCGAACGCTAGCCCGAAGGGGGTTAATGACAGCCGCGAACATCCATTCAATGAATGTTCTAGCATTTTCTCTTAATCATGCAGCGGATTTTTTTTTATACATATACATAAACACCTACAACTGAGAGAGATGGGCCAAAGAGATTTACAAAAACTTCAACTTACACAATTGACTACAACGACAATAGTGAAAGCATCCAAATTACATGTCATGTCTGCATGGCTGAAGTACAAGTCCTAAGGGATTCCAACAAAATCTTTATATGGACCTACTCATAACATATATGTAATACATCTTGAATCCTTATACACATAACATAGACATTCACAGGATGCCTGATAAGCGTTCTTAGTACTTCCTATGAACTCTTCAACTTCTGTTTCTGATAACCACGACTAAGATACTAGACATCAAAAACCTTGAACTCTACTAGTCCGAACAACCCATGACCACCACACAACGGAGGCTCATGTCGACTCTTCAAAATTTCATCTAACCTTTTATGAAACAACAAAGAGAGATGAGGACGTTCCCATCGGTCCCTCTTCTAGATTTTCCCACCTGAATTGTTATCTGGAATGATACAATTGAAAACATCTGTGAGTCGAAAGACTCAGTAAGGAATTATAATTAAAACATGAGCTTGAAATCATGGTTTGCAAATATGAACTTGAAATCGTGAGTTTGAAACCATGAACTTATTCTTTGAACTCATAATCTTGAACTTGAAATCATACACTTGCTTTTAAACTTGAAATCATCATGAACTCGATATCATAATGAACTTAAAATTATAAGCATGCACTTGACTTAAAATCATAAGCATGCGCTTAAACTTGAAATAATTACAAACTTGAACATAATGTAATTCAAGTACAACTTGAAATATCATGAGCTTTAAATTGAAATAATCATAAACTTGAACTTTAAATATCATGTATACGTATGTAATTCATGCATGATCATGAATCGTGATGCACGTGTATGCCTCATGATTGCATATGCACATGCACTTGCTCTTGAAAACATCTCTTATACTTATAAAGCTCTTTCTTTTGGAAAATCTTTTCCATTCTTATCCTATGGGCTACTTGAGCTCCATTT
Organism: Myrica gale; assembly: GCA_963930655.1. NCBI lineage: Eukaryota > Viridiplantae > Streptophyta > Magnoliopsida > Fagales > Myricaceae > Myrica > Myrica gale. The sequence continues at coordinate 12,768,168 of OZ005618.1, forward strand.
ACCCCTGGCATCAGGGTTGTGCGTTCCCGTTGGAACTGTCCCCTATTTCCCTTGGGGACCTTACATATGGTCGAGCTAGCACACCTTCTCAATCTCCTTCAGTGGCTAGACACGACTCTTGGAGGTTCACACCTTCTTGCAAGCATCCTTCAGTGTGATTGCACATACCTCCTGGACTACCCATCCTTCTTGCAAGCATCCTTCGGTATGGGTGTCCTAGGTGACATCCACCCTTCTCGTAAACGTCCTTCGGTATGGATGCACCTTCTTGACTTGGTACGGTACCGACCGACTTGGGTTCGTTCGTTAATTAACTTGTCATAAAACTTGTCATAAAGTAGCATAAAAATGGTACTTTCATTTGCATAAAATTTCTCCTTCTTTCTTATGAGACAAATAAATGCAAATGCAATTGCTCATGACGTGCTCATGTCATGCTTGGTAATCAACTTATCATAAAATGCTTCTAATGCTCTTGACAGTTTGTGCTTAATGAAAAATATCTCATAAACCTTTCATGTTTTCCTTTGCACAAAAACTTCTTTTAAGCTTTCATACAAATACGTATACGATGTCATGCTTGTTGAGAAATAACTTGTCATGCGTGGTTATAAACATGTTATGCTTATTCATAAAAACATGTTGTGTATCATTCCAGTTTTGTAAAGCGTAAGTTGCTACTTACTATTTTCACTTACAAACGTAAGCTCCTCTTACCTTCGCTTGCTTGAGTGTTGAACGTCACGTTACCTACAATTGGATCATACCTTTGTTATTCATAGGTTACTAGACGTATAGAGTAATCAATACATTACAATCATCCAAGGTATGACTTAAAATCTTTCCATGTCCTAGGCCTTCAATCTAGGATCCACTCAATATCAAGAGATAACTACAATGCATCAAAACACACTCCCAATTCTATCCTTGGAATCTGCAGAGGTTAATTCCAGCAACAACAATGATCTTCTTAACCTTCCAAACCTCCAACAACCAAAATCTAATCTCTTCATGTCACAACCAACATCCAAGACTAATTTAACATTTCATAACAACAACCATTCTCTCACATTCTTCCTACTTTTACAACTCCAACTCAAAGTTTATAGCAAAACTATGATTCCATCTTCATCAAGCTATACTATTGCATTTGCCCATTTCTTTTGGGCTTTTATCAAACAAGTAGGGTGTATCATTTGTTCTCTTGAACAACTTTCAGATCTAACCATATATCAAACACTTAGGGCTTGGTGGTTCTCAACAAGACTCATATGCATTACATCAACCAATAGATTCGGCCATACATGCTCAACTTAGGTTTCAATCCCCTCTTAGGCCTTTTATCAAACACCTAAAGCACATAACCAATTTCTCTTGAACCCTCATTTCAGATCTAGCCATTTTGTTCCCATGTTCTCATGTAAAAATCTATGCTACACTTAAACACTTACAAGATCTACCTTGAACATGCATAGATCCACACTAAACATCCATGAATCACAAGGAGAAAAACTACTTAGACAACCCACCATCAAACCACAACCAACCAACAAGAGAAAACAAGAACACCGCCAAACCACAACCAACCAACAAGAGAAAACAATAAGGAAATAGAGAGAGAGAGTAGGATGATTTTCGGCCAGCAAGGATTTGTACCTTGCTTCTCTCCTCTTCCTCCTTCTTTTCTTCTCCTTTCTCCTTCTCCTTCTTCTCCTTCTTCCTTCTTCGGGTGGGTGATTTAGGGCAAGAGAAAACGAAAAGGCTGAAGAGAGGGGAAAAATGAAGTGTTCGGCAAAGGAGGAGAGAGTAATAGGCGTGAAAATGGTTGGGGAAAAGACAAGGTTGCCCTCCCCCTTCTTCATGAATTCCAACTCACGTATTTTCAATCCGTAAAATTTCGGAATGTAGTTATATGTGTCGACACTATCACTCAAGGTGTCGACACTTACAACACATTTAGTAAGATGTGTCGACACCATCACTCACGGTGTCGACACTTCCAACACTTAGCCAAAGTGGGAAAAATGTAAACTCTCGGTTTCAGTTAGATGTGTCGACACCATCACTCAAGGTGTCGACACTTCCATCACTTGGTCAAAATTCACGGGAGTTCTGGAAAAATGCACACTTTCGGGTTTTAGTTGGATGTGTCGACACCATCACTCAAGGTGTCGACACTTCCAACACTTAGTCAAAAATCACTCTAGTTCCGGAAAAATATAAACATTCGGGTATCGGTCTAATGTGTCGACACTATGACCCAAGGTGTCGACACTTACAACACTTAGTCAAAATTCACTTTGGGCTCCAGAAAAAGGTAAACTTTCGGGTGTTACTCTAATGTGTCGACACTATGCTCCAATGTGTCGACACTTACCTCAAAAATCACAAATTTAATCATACATACACTTGCAATAATACGTACTTAAGAGGTCATAAGCAATAACTTGACAGACCTAAAATCGGGGTCTCACATAAGCACACACTGAACATGATATCGGCCTACTAGCCATCAAATAGTGGAGAGCTCCAATCATACCTCTATATTTGGTGATGTCCACCGTTTTACCTTTTTCATCCGCATCAAGCTTTAGCGATGTGCTCATTGGTGTTTCGGCCGCTTTAAAGGTCTCCATTCCAAAGCGTTTAAGTAGGTCCTTTGTATACTTGGCTTGGTTTATGAAGATTCCTTCTTTGGATTACTTGATTTGAAGTCCAAGGAAGAAGTTGAGCTCACCCATCATGCTCATCTCGAACTCTTCATGAATAAACTTAGAAAATTCTTGACAAAGAGTGTCATTAGTAGCACCGAAAATAATGTCATCCACATATATTTGTACAATTATGATATCATTGTTTTTGGACTTGGTGAAAAGTGGTGCCAACTTTACCCATGGAAAAACCTTTTTCAACGAGGAAAGTTTTAAGTCTATCATACCAAGCTCTAGGAGCTTGTTTTAGTCCATACAAAGCCTTTTTAAATTTGAAAACATGATTTGGATAGGCTTCGTTTTGAAAACCTTGTGGTTGTTCTACATAGACTTCTTCCAAGATAAAACCATTTAAGAAAGCACTTTTCACATCCATTTGATAAAGCATAAAATTTTTATAACAAGCAAAGGCCAAAAGCATTCTAATGGATTCCAAACGTGCTACAGGTGCATATGTTTCATCATAATCAATTCCTTCTTCTTGATTATAGCATTTAGCTACCAATCTAGCTTTGTTTCTAATAATAGTACCGTGCTCATCAACCTTGTTCCTAAAGACCCATTTTTTGCCAATAATGGTTTGATCCTTGGGTCTAGGGACAAGTTCCCAAACTGGATTTCTCTCAAATTGGTTTAACTCTTCTTGCTTTGCCAAAATCCAACTTTCATCGTTTTCGGCTTCAAGAAAAGTCTTAGGTTCAATTTGAGGCACAAATGCAAGATGATTACAAATATTTCTAAGTGAAGCTCTAGTTCTAGTTCCATGAGAGGGATCACCAATAATTAACTCTTGAGGGTGGCTAGTAGTATACCTCCACTCCTTAGGGAGTTCTTGTGAAGTACCTTCTTCTTGCGATGGTTGAACCTTTTCTTCACTTGGAGGTTGAGCATCCTCACTTTGAGTGGGGTTAATGTTGATTTCAAGTCCTTCCATCTCCCCCTCAATATCTTCAAGATCTACACTTGCATTTTTCTCAAATGGACTATTAGATTCATCAAAAGTAATATGCATTGATTATTCAACACAAAGAGTTCTTTTGTTATAAACTCTATAAGCTTTGCTCGAATTAGAGTATCCAAGGAAAATTCCAACATCGGTTTTAGAATCAAATTTTCCAAGGTTGTCTTTGGTATTTAAAATGAAGCATTTGCAACCAAAGATTTGAAATAATGGATGTTGGGTTTTCTGTCTTTCCAAAGCTCGTAAGAAGTTTTCTTCAAAATGGGTCTCATAGATACCTTATTCAAAACATAGCAAGATGTATTGACGGCCTCGGCCCAAAAATATTTCGGTAACTTGTTTTCATTCAAAATAGTTCTTGCCATCTCTTGAATAGTTCTATTCTTTCTCTCAACAACCCCATTTTGTTGAGGAGTTCTAGGTGTTGAAAAATTATGCTCATAACCGTTTACGCTACAAAATAATTCGAACTTCTCATTAACAAATTCACCACCATGATCACTTCTAATGGCCACAATGGTGTATCCTTTTGCGTTTTGCACCCTTTTTGAAAATTTGATGAATTCATGAATGGCCTCATCTTTTGAAGCTAAAAATAAAATCCAAGTGAACCTAGAGTAGTCATCCACAATTACAAAAGCATAGGTCTTTCCACCAAGACTTTGAGTTCTTGATGGACCAAATAAATCCAAGTGAAGTAATTGTAGAGGTCTACTAGTTGAAATGAAGTTTTTGGATTTAAAAGAGGTTTTCACTTGTTTTCCCATTTGACAAGCTTCACAAACTTGGTCTTTTTCAAAATTTAACTTGGGTAGACCATTCACAATATCATGCTTAGAAATTTTCAAAATTTGATGCATACTAGCATGACCTAATCTTCTATGCCATAGCCAACTATCATTTACATTGACCACAAGACAATTATCCACACAAGTATTTTGATCAATGTCAATCTTATACACATTAGAATTCATATGGCCAAATGAACAATAATTTGCCATCAATGACATTTTCAATAAGGCATCGAGAAGATTCAAACACAACTCTATAACCTTTATCACAGAGTTGACTAATACTAAACAAATTATATTTCAATTTATCAACTAATAGCACATTTTCAATAAGAGGAAGGGTATTCCCGCCAATATTGCCTATACCAATTATTTTCCCTTTGGAGTTGTCGCCAAATGTTACATTTCCACCTTTGATGGTTGATAGACTTGAGAACCTTGATGGGTCACCAATCATGTGTCTTGAACATCCACTATCCAAGAACCAACTATTGCATTTATTCTTTCTTGAATTCTACAAAACAAATTCAAGATGAAGCTTTTGGTACCCAAACCTTTTTGGGTCCTTTTGGGTTAGCTATGTTACCCTTTGGAACCTATACCTTTCTAAGAGCTTTGCACCCAAATTTCTTAAGAGGACAATCAAATATTAGATGTCCATTCTTGTTGCAAAAGTTGCAAATGTGAAAAGATTCATTTGAAGATTTAGCTTTGGCAAAGAAGTTTTTGAAATACTTTTCATTTTTATAAGGCTTGTAGCCTAATCCGCTTTTGTCAAAGACACATCTTTGACTATTAAGAATGTTTTACGAAGCTTTGCTTCCTTAAGTGAATTTTTCAAGAATGGTGTTTTGACGAGTAACCTTATCTTTGAAAGCTTTGTTCTCAATTTCCAAGGTTAAAACTTTTAGTTTTAATTCCTCATTCTCTAGCTTCAAAGTTCCTTGTTCATCCTTTAAGGAATCAAGGACACTTGTAGCTAGTGAATTCTTATTTTTCAAAACATTGTATTTGAGTTTAAGCTTTTCAAATGTAGTGTATAACTCATCAAAAACATTTTCTAATTCATCATATGAAGGTTTTGAATCTTCAAGATCCGAGAGATATACCTCATCATCTTCTAGTGCCATGAAACACATGTTTGCGATTTCTCCCTCATCTTCTTCTTCGGAGGAGCTTGAATCGCTATCTTCCCAAGTTGCTTTCATAGCTTTCTTTTTGTATTTGAGTAGGGGACAATTCGCCTTGATGTGACCGGGTTTCTTGCACTTGTAGCAAGTGATGTGGTCCTTCTTGTTGTCCACCTTTGAGTATTCCTTTTTTGGCTCTTCTCTCTTGAAATCTTTGAAGTTCTTCCTTGCCTGCTTTCTCTTGAGGAAGTTTCTGAAGTTCCTAGTCATGAGTGCAATATCCTCGTCTCTACTCTCATCATTATCTTCTTCAACCTCAACGACGGAAGATTTCAAAGCTATACTCCTCCTTTTTAGACTTTCTTCTTCATGACCCTTTATGGTGATTTCGTGAGTCATGAGAGATCCAACAAGCTCTTCCAAAGGCAATTTGGTGAGGTCCTTTGCTTCTTGAATAGCCGTGACTTTGGCTTCCCAAGTCTTTGGTAGTGACCTAAGAATTTTACTCACCAAATCGGAGTTAGTGTACACTTTTCCAAGAGCATTCAAATCATTTATGATATTTGTAAATCTAGTAAGCATGTCACTAATGTTTTCCTCCGGTTTCATTTTGAATAATTCATAGTTATGAACTAGCATGCTTATCTTAGATTCTTTTACTTGGTTTGTACCTTCATGTGTGATTTCTAGAGTATGCCAAATTCCCTTTGCGTTATCACAAGTAGATATTCTATTGAATTCATTTTTATCTAATGCACAATAAAGAATGTTCATGGCTTTAGCATTTATGGAAATTTTCTTTTTGTCATCATCAGTATAGTCACTGGAGGACTTAGGGACAATTTTCTCATCTACGAATTTCATAGGATAATGTGGTCCATTTAAAACACAAAGCCAAAGATCATAATCAATGGATTGAAAATAAATTTTCATCCTTGCTTTCCAATAGGTGTAATCACTTCCATTGAAGGAAGGGGGTCTAGATGCTGAGAGTCCCTCAACATGAGAATTGTTGCTTGAAGTTGCCATTCTAACTCAAGATTTTTAAATCTTGCTAAAGTGAGCACCAAGCTCTGATACCGATTGATATTGCTAGGATTAAGGCAACTCAAGAGGGGGGTGAATTGGGTTTTAAAACTTTTTCGAAAAATACCCCAAAGAGTGTGTTTGCTAGCTACAAGTGAAAACTTTAAAGCAATAAACTAGTAGCACAAATAAAGAGATAAAGGAAGAGAAGCAGACACAATATTTTAGGTGGTTCGGCAAGCCCGCCTACGTCCACCCCTCAAGCTCCGTTACCGAGCCCTGAGGTTTCTCCACTATTCTCCCTTCAACCAAGGGAAAGGTTTCCTTACACTTGAGCTTGAGAAAACCCTCTCCAAGCCTCAAGAACGAGTTTGAGAACAAACCTCTCCAAACTCCCTCTTTCGATGAACAACCCTCACCGAAAGGATGCAAGAGAATCACTCTCTTAGGAATGTGTATGGTTGAACAAAATTTCCTCTAAAACTCCCTTGATGGAGTGGATATTACAATGAGAAATAACTAGCTCTTAGGCTTCACACAATAACAAGGGTGTGAAAATGAATAATATGTGTGAATGATGTTTGAATAAAGATTGGAAGGTTTTTGATCACTCTAAGCCTTTGTAAAATGATTATGGACGATTGAGTTAAGTTTCAAAGGCATGAGAATGACTTTATATAGACCTCAGGAGAAAAATAGCCGTTAGAGTGAACTGTTAAAGCGAGCCGGTCGACCGCTACATGAATCGGTCGACCGCTTCAAGTTACCGTTGCACAACGATCATTTTGTCAGAAACTAACGGCTCTTTAATAAATGCAACCAGTCGACCGCTTGGTGCAGCAGTTGTAGGTCCGGTCGACTGCTACATTGAGCCGGTCGACCTCCTCAATTTAAGCTTGATCCGGTTGTTCTAAAAACTCGATTTTGACCAACTTAAAATACCCAATTTTAAACTCTAAATTCTCATAAGTATATAAAAAGGTTTGGGAGTATATTTGGTATATTTTGAAGCCACTAAAAAGGTTTTAATCTTACAACAAACATTAAAACGATTTATGCAAGTTTTGAAGACTTATGCATGTGTGTGATTGACATCCTTGTTAAAGATGAAGTCTTAGAGTTACAAAGATTACCCTAGCATCTTGAGTCTTCACTTTAAGAGCAGTTCCATTGAAGGTGATGTTGTTTGATCGCTCCGTGCTCATTTTAGATCCGTTTTGTTTCACAACTCAATTACTTATATTGTTATCATCAAAACATTGATTGCGACTAAAAGCCAACACAAGCGGTCGACCGGTTGCATTTATTAAAGAGCCGTTAGCTTCTGACAAAATGACCGTTGTGCAACGGTAACTTGAAGCGGTCCACCGGTTCATGTAGCGGTCCACCGACTCGTTTTAACAGTTCACTCTAAGGGCTATAAACGTCTATTTTTCTCCTGATGTCTATATAAAGTCATTCCCATGCCTTTGAAACTCAACTCAATCGTCCATAATCATTTACAAAGGCTTAGAGTGATCAAAAATCTTTCAATCCTTATTCAAACATCATACACACATATTCTTCATTTTCACATCCTTGTTATTATGTGAAGCCTAAGAGCTAGTGATTTCTCATTGTAATATCTACTCCATCAAGGGGGTTTTAGAGGGGAATTTTGTTCAACTATACACATTCCTAAGAGAGTGATTATCTTGCATCCTTTCGGTGAGGGTTGTTCATCGAAAGGAGTTTGGAGAGGTTTGTTCTCAAACTCGTTCTTGAGGCTTGAAGAGGGTTTTTCTCAAGCTCAAGTGTAAGGAAACCGTTCCCTCGATAACGGAGCTTGAGGGGTGGACGTAGGCGGGCTTGCCGAACCACCAAAAATATTGTGTTTGCTTCTTTTCCCTTATCTCTTTATTTGTGCTACTAGTTTATTGCTTTAAAGTTTTCACTTGTAGCTAGCAAACACACTCTTTGGGGTATTTTTTGAAAAAGTTTTAAAACACAATTCACCCCCCTCTTGGGTTGCCTTAATCCTAGGAATATCACATAAGTGTCAACACATTGAACTAACTCTCGAGTGCAGGTTTCCAGGCCTTTCTATAGTGTCGACACATTGAGCATAAGTGTCGACAGATTGAACTAACAGCCGAGAGCATCTTTCAAGGCCAATTTTTAATGTCAGCACAAACCACCTATGTGTCGAAGCATTGCACGATTTTGCAAATATCCTGGAGCAACGTCATCTCTTTCTAAAGTTTCCAAATTGTCTCAAATGATCTCCAACGACATTTCAACTTTACAAGAAGACCCTTGGTGCCCTAGAAGCTTTAAATAGAAGAAGATGGAGAGAGAAATCAAAAGATTGTGCGACATTAACTCTTGCCCTAATTTCTAGAGAGAGAAAAAGCTTTGAAGACGAAAGATGCTCCACCAATCAAGAAAGCTTGTATCTCCACCTACAATAACTGTTGCTTTCTTTGAGAATCTTGTCTCTTTGCACACTTGAGTGATTCATACTTGTTTATTTGGCTTAAGGAGCCTTTATTAAGATTCCTTTCGTACTGATTCTTGAGAAACACGTGAGTGTTGGGGAAAAACACTTGTCCTACTTGTTGGATAGAAGAAATCCTCTAGGTTGTGAGGCTTTGTGAGAGTGAGATAAAGTGTAAGCTCGAAAAACACTTTGTAAAGGTTCCTTAGCACCCGAGAAGCTAAGGTATATTTACTATTCGGAAGATAGTGAAGAAAGCCCAAGGAAGTCAATAAACTTGGGGGTGGACGTAGGCAAGTGTTGGCCGAACAATCTAAAAAGCACGGTGTCATCTCTCTATCCATATCTTTATTTATTGTCGTTATCTATCTTTTGTGCTTGATTATCTATTATCTTTATTTGTCTTTAGACTCTTTGAATATATAGATCTACTCTCTTGTTCTTTTAGAAAAGGGTCTGTGCATATTTGAGTTTTAGTTTAAAAAGAGAAAAGTTTTATAAAACCGAATTCACCCCCCCTTTTTGGTTGTACTTGCACTTACAATTGGTATCAGAGCTAAGGTTCTTATAAATGACAACCCTAGTTAGCACCTCTTTGGCTGAAGGGCAGTCGACAGATCGACCTCCCTTGTTCAATGGAACCTCCTATAACTATTGGAAGACAAGGATGAGAATCTACATCCAAGCCGTTGATTATGATCTATGGAGAATCATCTCCAAAGGTGCTCGATAGGCATAAGTCATCTCGGTGAGCGAGAAAGGGCTTTTATGTTTTCCACGAAACTCCTGTCTTTGTCTTTTTTTTCAGCAGAGAATATAGCTGTGAAAAAAAGGTAACCTCTTGGCGAGTAGTTTTTTTTCTTCAGTTTTTAAGTGGAATGTTCATTATGATTATAAGTAGTCGCTGAGCTTGGGGCCTGGCTTGCCAAATTCATTTTCCCTTTCTAACATCAGAGCCTGCTCTCGTCACTAGCTTCTATGTTCAATTTGGCTATTACCTCCTCTTCTGCTTTAGTCACTGCTCACTAGCTCGTAGGCCACTAGGAGTTTTGTTTGTGGCGCGCCGAATACAGAATGAAATGCAAAAATAGGGGCAGGATTCCAAACCTTTTTTTTGTTTAGGGGCTGCTCGCCCTATTGAAGTACCAAAGGCTTTTGGGGCTTACACCTCCTATTACACGACCTAAAAAAGGTTGTCAGTAGCGCCCTTAGAATCTATGCCTTTTGAAGTGCATGCCAATAGTTGTTGTTGTGGGTAGGACTTTCGTTCTTATTGCTCCGGGTTTTTGATTTATATGACATCCGAAAATAAGTGTGTAAAATATCTCTTTGGGTCGGTGAGGATTACGGGATGAATTTCTTTGCTCTGGTGGTTGCTTTATATATAATAAGGGAGAAAATTTGCCAAGCAAATACAGGGGAGCACCACTTCTGACTGTGCTAGAAGATACTTATGGCGGACCAATTTCACTCGTAGCACAACGTCTCATAGAGGGGATAATTAAGATTGCTTTCTCCTTGATGAAGGAGGAGTATTCTTTGCTTCATTGATTTTTCTATAAGATGTGATTAGCTATTTGCCTCTTGTTGTATTTAATAGTATTATTGTATAAATTTGACAGCACAAAAATAAATAAATTAAATAGTGTAATTGCATTTTTGACCTTATGATTATCATTCTTTTTTTAACATATTGCACTTTAAACTACTAATTGGTCTGCACTTTGTATTCGAAGTTAAAATATCACCTTTAAAATAATAAAAAAGATAAATACACTTTATTCCTTTATACTATGTGAGTCTTGATGCTTTTGCGTCCAAAACTACCACATTTTTCGCATTTCGCCTACCATTTTAAACACCTTGCATCATTTATTAAAATTTTCTGTTCTCCTGCCAAAAAATAATTCTATATACGTAATTACACTTTTAATGTGGTAAAAATATTGAAAAAATATGCAAGGAGAAAATTGTAACTTCACACATCAAAAAATAAAATCGTTCTCACATAAATACGGAGTTCATTGGTTGATTCCCCCGTGATACACTTTTAATTGAAAGAGGCTTACCAATTCTAATCTGTGTGTTCTCATCTAATACAGATGTACAGTGCTCGCGGAGTGCACGTTCACCTCTTTTCGGATAGCTAAAATATTTTTTTTCGAAGGTAGTGTAGATTTTATTGAGATTTTAAAAAAAGTTTTTGAGGTTGGTATAAAGGTATAGGAGTTTGTAAAAAGTTGGAGTTTGTAAAATAGGTGTTTGAGTTTTTAAAAAGTTTTTGGAAATTTTGAAAAACGTAACTATAAATTTTTTTTGAAAATTGTTTAGTGCATTCAAATTGGGTAAAAAATGGAAAAAGTTTTGTGGTGAATGCAAAGTGTCAAAATTTTCAGGTAAAATATATATTTATCTCAATTATTAGAAGGTCGCGTTCTCTTCCATGATAATGCGGCGGGAGCAGATAGAGAAAGGTGGGTACAGGAATGGATGAAGTCGGGGCAAAAAAGATATTTTGTAATCCTCGTCGACCAAAAAAGATATTTTGCACTCCTCTTCTTTCCGGATATTAAAAAGCCACTTATGGCGGACCAGTTTCACTCGTAGCATAACGTCTCATTGAGGGGATCATTAAGAGTGCTTTCTCCTTGATCAAGGAGGAGTATTCTTTGCTCCATTGATTTTTCTAAAGGATGTGATTAGCTAATCGCCCCTTGTTGTGGGTAACTTTATTGGTACTATTTTATAATATTCTTGTATCAATTTGACAGAATAATAATTAATAAATTAAATAGTGTAAGTGCATTTTGCACCTTATGATTATCATTCTTTTTTCAATTTTTTAGGCCCGATAATCAAAATCAACATATTGAACTCTAAACTACTAATAGGTTTGCACTCTGTATTCGAAGTTAAAATATCACCCTTAAAATAATAAAAAAGATAAATACACTTTATTCCTTTAAAACTATGTGAGCCTTGATGCTTTGCGTCCAAAACTACTACATTTTTCAATTCTCCTGCTAAAAAATAACTTTTATATGCAAAATTACACATTTACTCTGTTAAATATATTGAAAACAATATGTAAGGAGAAAATTGTAACTTCACACATCAAAAAATAAATATTCCCCCTCTTTTTGGAAGGCTAAAATATTTTGTTGAACATTTTTTTTTATAGAAGGTAGTGTAGATTCTATTGAGATTTGCGGAAAAAAATTTTGTTAGCCCAATATTGTTTTTGTTAAACAAACCAAATTTGATTTTGATGATAACAAAAGTTTCTAATTTTTGAAACCTTTAAATTTTATCTTGTCAATCCACAATTTCCAAGTTGTATTTAAAAAGGATTGAGGTTTCTCTCTCGAAAATATTAATAAGTGGACTTGAACACCATTACACATGTTGATAAGATCAATTTTTCCCTTTGTAGGTATTTAAAGATGTTTCGGAATGGTTTGGACGTTTTAAAGTTGCTGATTTTCTCTCCAGCACTTATAAGTGTCGACACATTGCGCTTACACCCGAGACATCATTTCCAGACCAAGACAAGTGTCGACACATTGGCCTTATGGTGTCGACACATTGCACTTCTCCCGAGAGCCAATTTCCAGCTGATTTTTTGAAGTGTCGACACATTGAAGACATGGTGTCGACTCACTGCACTTACTCCCGAGAGCATGTTTATAGGCCATTTTTTAATGTGTCAACACATGCTACCCATTTGTCAACTTATATCAAGGGATCGATAAAAATTTGAAAAGTTGTCAAAACTTTCAAATCAAGTGGGCGCCCTTCCAATGATCCTTTTTGCTAGCCTTGATGACCGTTGAAGTCAAAGAAGATTAAAAGACAAGAAGTTAAGAAGAATGTGACAATAATCGCATGAACAACTTTGCAATTATTATACAACCTAACTTCTAGTGAGAGAAAGTGCTTTGAAGAAGAGAGAAGATCGCACCTACCAAGAAAGCTTGCAATTCCCCTGCCAAACTTCAGCTTTCTACTGAGATCTTTGTCTTCTTGCACACCCGTGTGCTTTACACTTGTATATTCGGCTTAAAGAGCCTTTACACACGTCTTGAGCTTTTCACCTGCTTATTCGGCTTAAAGAGCCATTCTTTGTAATTCCTTTGTACCCACCTTTTGTAAACCACTTGAGTGTTGGGTAAACACTTGTCCTACTTGTGAATGTAGAAGAAATCCCTTGGGTTTTGGGATTTGTGAAAAGAGTTAAAGCGTGAGCTCATAAAACGCTTTGTAAAGGTTCCCTAGCACCTAGGAGGCTAAGATGTATTCTCTATTTGAAGAAAAGTGAAGGAAGCCCAAGGAAGTCAATAACCTTGGGGTGGACGTAGGCAAGAGTAGGGCTGCACAACCGGACCGCATTTATTTAAAAAAAAATATTTTTAATAATTTTTAATACAAATTATAAACTTAAAACGTTTAATTTTAATCTAAAATAAAACTCAATATTTTTATATGCACTTACTTACTAAAACCGGACCGGATTTCCGGTCCTATTCGGTTTTCACCCCTAGGCAAGAGTTGGCCAAACCACCTAAACATACAGTGTCATCTTTCAAACTCTACCTCTCTTTGTTGTTTATTCATTATCTCTCTCTAGGAGTTTTTCATCTTGGTTATTTTTCTTATATCTTCATGTAAAAGTTTTTAATTTTATTTAAAATCCAATTCGCCCCTCTCTTGGGTTGTTATTCATACTATCAGTTTTTGAGGTTTGTAAAAAGATATATGAGTTTATAAAAAGTTGTTGCAGTTTGTCAATAGGTGTTTGAGTTTGTAAAAAGTTATTGGAAATTTTGAAACACATAGTTATAGAAAAATTGTGAAATTTGTTTAGGTGCATTCAAATTGGGTAAATAATGGAAAATTTTGGACATATTGTTTTGGGCTCTAATGAGCCAAAAATGTGTTTTGGACCGAATTTTTAGAAGATTTTTCTGTTATTCACTATAAATAAACAATAAATGTAAATATTCATCTATAGATTCTAAAATAAACATTCAAACAAATTCCATATCTTATCCTTTATTTTTAGCCCTATTTTTTTAAATAAAATTGTAAATTTATGTATTTTTTAGTTATTAATCATAAATCAACAATAAATGTAAAATATTCATCCAAAATCTAGATTGTAAAATAAACATTCAATCAAATTCCATATGTCATAATTTATTTTGAGTAATATTTTTATTTTATTTTTTTGTTCCGGTAACTCCGCCGGAATTTTTCGAAAATTGCCAAAATTGATTTCTGCTTTCGATTGCTATATTAACCACATTGGAACCGAATTTTCAGAATAGAAAGTGAACATGAAATTACCAGAATTTTTGACCACCCTTAGGGAGAGTTGATTCATTTTCATGTAACTGGAATATTCTCTCCTCTTCCGCGTAGAAATTGGTATATTCACATGGATACACATAAAACAGGACCCACTGGAGCACTGCCATCATGCTCTTAGATTGTCTCTGTTCTAACTGAAGATGCAGAGACTTGACACTGTTTCTTGACTTGATCAGCGCTGTCGTCTAATATACTATTGCCTTCGACAAAACTCTCTCTTTGTTAATTTGGAGAGGGGAAGGGATGCCCACTTCTTAGAGCGCATTCGACGAAATTCATTTGGTGGTGGCGGTCCCCTGTATTTTCTTGGCAAATCTTCTCCCTTATTATATAAAAAGCAACCACTCGAGCAAAAGAATTCATCCTGTAATCCTCACTTACCCAAAAGAGATATTTTGCACTCATTTTCCTTTCGAATATCAGAAAGCCACTGATGGCAGACCCAGTTTCACTCGTAGCACAAACTCTCATAGAGGGGCTCTTCCAGCTTGCTTCCTCCTTGATCAAGGAGGAGTATTCTTTGCTCAATGGTGTCAAGGAAGATGTGGAGAAGCTTGCAAGTACTCTCACTGCTATCAAAGGTGTGCTTTAAGATGCAGAGAACAAGCAACTGAACCAGCCACAACTGAAAGATTGGCTGCGAAAGCTTCAGGAGTCTGCTTTTGATGCCGAAGACGTATTGGAAACATTTGCAACAGAAGCTAATATTTGGAAAGAGAAAAAAAAGGTACGCAACGGCAAATTCAAGATTCCGTTTAGTACATTGCCTCACAAACATGATGTCGCGCAAGATCAAGGATATTTCCAAAAGACTCGATATAATTGCTAAAGAAAAATAAAATTTCCATCCCCGCGACCAAGTTGATGTTGGCAGGCGTGAGATCCAAAACGACCTGGGTTTTAACGTGAACCAGTCCGATGGAGTCGGTAGGGAGAATGACAAAGAAACGATAGTGCATATGTTGCTATCTAATGAGTTCGATAGAGAAGGCGACATCTCTGTGATTTGTTGGGGTCTACACCTATATGAGATAGACTTGGAATAGAAGTAGACTTGTAGTGGAAGTCTACTTCCTTCCTACTTCAAATTTATTTGGGTTTTCTCTTTGTATTTTCCCTATAAATAGAGGTTTATGTTATAGGTGAAAAAGCACGTGAGCACATGAGAGCGTGAGTATTGGACAGAGAGAGAGAAAGAGAGAGGGTGGTGTGACTATTGATTAATAAAATTGCCCTCGGGTGGACATAGGCCGGATTGGGGCTGAACCACGTAAATTTTAGTGTTCTATTCTTTTAATTTTCGTGCCGTTTTTCCCAACATGATTCCCATCATAGCTAAATTTTCATTTCGAATTGAGAATGTGGGTCTGCGTCACAGTTCAGTTTGAGCTGAAGAGGATTATAAAAGAAATGATAAAGTTCCATTCTGAGATGAAATTTAGTGATTGCTCCACAAGCCACCTGCAGTCACGGCTTCAACACTTCTTGACCGGTCAATGTTTCTTGCTTCTTTTGGATGATGTTTGGGGCGTCGACTCAACCGAGGATTATAAACAATGGTCTTCGCTAAAAGATCTCTTGAAAAAAAGGGCTATGGGAAGCAGAGTCTCGGTAACAAGTCGGATTACTAACGTGAAGGACACCATTGGCACACAACCTCCTCACCTTTTAGGCTATTTGCCAGAAGATGAATGCTGGTCGTTATTTTCAAGTATGGTATTTAATAGTAACAGTGTGTCTGGTGAAATACGAGAATATTTGGATGAGAATGGATTCTGTGTAAAAGTAGGGTTCAACTAGAATCTTAACTGGCAGGAGATTGCAGGTGAAGGGCTATTCGTTAATCCTCAAGAGATGGACTTCGGATCTTAACTGGCAGGAGATTGATCTTGAAATGTTTCCCCTTTGGCTTCAAATCCATGGTCTCCTTATGGCATAGTGTACTGAAGAAATGGTGCGGTTTGCTATGAAATCTGTTGGGGAGATATTATAAATCGAAGGCAAACCAGGTCGAAGGGTATGGTGTCTTCCATTTGTTCGGGTCAAGGTACGTATCCCCTCTTCTGAACCTTTGCCGACTAGATGCATGTTACCTAGAAATGAGCATGAATTTGTGCGGATTAGTTTTAAATTGGAACGTATAGCTGGATTTTGTTACGTTTGTGGTCGTCTGAGACATATGCAATCTTTTTGAACGAAGAATGTAGTTCCAGGACAGAACACCGGGTATGGGCCATGGCTGAAACAACTCAACTCAGGCGAATGTTTCTGCTTCTTGGAAAACCACTCTAAGGCTGCGTTCACTTACAAAATTTTATCAAAAATATTCTCTCACTCCTAATAAAATAATCCAATATAATCTCTCTCCCATAAAAAATATAAAAAATTATAAAAAATATAAAAAATTACCTCTCTCTTCATCCTTTCACTAAACCCAATACCAAGACATATTCCAATACCAAAAATATTACAACACAAACACAATCTAACTCTTCGAACGACAACAGAGACCTCGGTAGATCCAGACACGAGGGTGGCTAATGGCGAGGAACTGAGGAATGAGGTGGTGGAGGGTCGTGCAACGTGCGTGGAAAATCCAGGCATGGGAAACTGTGATAATCCAAAGGAGAACACGCAAGTAAGCAGCACGATAACTGAGCTGGCAGTGGGAGGGAACAATCCCACCAATCCCCCAAACTTTCAGGATGACACTTCCAACGGGCTGCAAATCTCTTCAGCCCATTCCCCCACTTGCATGCTTTGTAATTAAAGTGGCAGACAAGACAGATGCAGAGTGGCAGGACGCTGAGGAACGGGTTGCATTAATTAATGCTTGTGAAAATCTTCCTCTGGAAGAGCGTGGGCCAATGCCGAGGGATGAGATTTTGCAACTTCTAAAGCAATCAGATAAGACAATTCTAGAAGCAGTGGTCGTAGATATGAACCGGGAAAAGGTGGCTAGTGAAACAGGCCAACAAGGGGCCGACAAGTAGCGGTGGACCCACATGCAGGGAACTGGGGTGGACATGGGCCTCTGGCGGGTTCGACTGATAATATGGGAAGCCCAATCATATTAATTACTCAAGACCCATCCACACAGAGCCTCTCTTAAGACCCGAATACGACTGGCCCTTCTAGTTGGTTGCGACAACGTGCAAAATTGAATCCCAAAGGTAGAATAACCCAAGACGATTAATCCACTAGCCCTTCCCCAAATGCGAAGAAATGAGTATGTCTTGGGGATGAGGTTTTGGCACAGGCAGTCAAACGCGCGAGCTGTGGCAGGCACTTGGTCTCGGAGAGTTCTGGGGGTGATGGAATTAAACTCCAACAGCGTAGCCATGGTGGAAGGAAGCCTTCTCTATATGCCAAAGGTAAAAAAACCTTTATCATCTCGTCGCAAGTACCTGATACCGAGAGAAGTACCTGTTGATTTCTTGACAAGTGATGGTGAGAGGGCATCACTGGGAGCGCGTACTCCTACAATTTCCACTCTCATGGCAGGGGTGGCAGGGGAGAACTTGCCCCCTAGAGCCATGAAGCTCCTGTATTGGAATTGTCGTGGCTTTGGGAGAGCCACGACAATTCATCATCTTCGGTTGGTGGTACGACAACACTATCCGGAGATTCTCTGGCTTTCCGAGATAAAGATTCAGGAAGCTAGACCGTGCCTTTTGTCTTTGGGTTTTGGTGTTGTTTTTGAAGTCCCTTCTAGGGGTCTAGTGGAGGGCTAGTGGTTGCTTGGAATGTGGGGGTTTTTTGTGATGTGGGAAAATTCAATGAGCACTTTATTGATCTTGTAGTTTCTTCTGATTCCCCTTACCATCCGTGGATGGTGTATTTTGTGTATGGCCAACAACTTGGTGGTAATAAAGATGCTTTTTGGGATGATCTTGCTCAATATGGTTCTATGTTTGATGGCCCATGGCTTTGTATGGGCGATTTTAATGCGATTATGGACCAACGCGATAAACTGGGTGGTCGAGCAGTTGGCACATCTTATGCAGGAGCAATGCAGCATTTTGTTTTCCAAACTGGACTTATTGACTTGGGCTTCATTGGTAATCGATATACTTGGAGCAATGGGCGCCAAGGTCGAGCACTACTTCGGGAACGTCTTGATCGTGGCCTTGCCAATGGGGATTGGACTCATATTTTTCCCCATGCTACTATTTGCCACTTGCCACATGTAGTTTCAGATCATGCTCCATTGCTTTCAACCACTAGAGGTGACATGCATTCCGGACCAAAACGGATTCCAGTTTGAAAAATTATGGACAAGTAATGATAGATGTACTCCAGTTGTAGGGCTCCGGTTATTGTGTGACTTTGTAACCGTGTGAGTGTGCGATTGCACAATGAGGATTGTGTGAGTTTGTTTGGATGGCTCAGATCGCGCCACGAATAAATGAGGTATAAACCGGCGACCCGATCCGAACTCCACGATCCCCCCCAAATTGAACGCTCTGCTTCCTCCCCCAAATCAGCTGCGTGAACTCAGCAGCCCCGACCCCTGCCAATTTCCGATTCGAACTCCACGAGCCTTCGATTTCCACTTCGCCCTTCAGCCCCGCTCCAGCTCAGAATAGAGTTCTGCTGCTATGCGGTGATTACATGGAAGATTATGAGGGATGTTCTTAACCTATCATGCATTTTGCTCTCTCTCTCTCTCTCTCTCAAGATCAGTTTTCTTCGATGTATCAGTGTTTGTAATGTTAATGTTTGGCTGTGTTGTTTTCTGATTGCACGCAATGATTCCTTTCCAAGCGTTGCAGGCATTTGGAGTGGCCGTAGATTCTGTGTGCCCCGGCAAGAAAGCTGGTGAAGTCTGCCGCACTGCCGTTCATCAACCTGCTGGTCATTAGGTCTGTCTATCTCTGTCTCTCTCCCTCTCTTGTTTTGGTCTCTATACTTTTTCCTTCTCGCTTTAATTTGGGAATTTCGGATTTTGCGCATGAAAATTGGGAGCACTAGAAGAGTAGAAGTTTATGATGTTATAGTTGAGGCAAATCGGAGAAACAACTTTTCACAATGGCTTTGCTTAATTTCAAGTTTTCAAAATTCATAACCGAGCCCCTTGATGGATGTACAAACTTATTGTTTACGAATGTTTAAGAGATGAGGAGCAATGATGGATTTGAAATTT
Organism: Myrica gale; assembly: GCA_963930655.1. Classification (NCBI taxonomy): domain Eukaryota; kingdom Viridiplantae; phylum Streptophyta; class Magnoliopsida; order Fagales; family Myricaceae; genus Myrica; species Myrica gale. The sequence continues at coordinate 12,787,779 of OZ005618.1, forward strand.
AGATAGTACTACTTATGATTGAGTATGGTGCAAGTGAGAAATAGCAGATTGGGAATAAAAAAATAAGTATTTAGCCTTTGATTATTCTGGTCTTTTGAACCTTTTCTTTGTATTTCACAGTATGAAAGCTGGAACTTCACAAGTAATATTAGCCTTGAGTGTTAGTAGATTCTAGAGCACTTGGATAAGGATCAAAGATCACTTGGTTTTGGTTTTAGGTGTCTAGTCGAACTCCCCAAAGATCACTTTTTTGTCTCTGACATAATCTGGATATGTTAGTGGGAATTTGGAGTGGCAAGTACCTTGTACTTCACTGATCTGGGATAGGTTCCAATTTTTACTGGGGATTGTCAGTTTTATCTCGAGTTATGAGTAGTGGACTTCACCTTAGAGTGTTCTTTTATGTGGGTAAATTATCAGGCATCAGTTGGGAAATTGCTAAATTGTTCTGTTTCAAGGGCAATTTGGTATGGTAGTGTTTTGTGGTCTAGAAATCGGTGAGTATTCCCAATGAGGCAATGGATTGTAACTGCATTGTAAAATTGCCAATACACAATGTATGGCTTTCTGAATCACATACAATACAGGGCCCATCTGTAGTGTAATTGCAGTCTCAAACATATTGATACAAACTACTGAACTTGCCCTTCATTTGAGCTGCTAAGATTGTATGAGGACTTTTTTAATCCTTTTTGTTGATTGGTATATGCAGGTGACATGGTAGTGGTCGACAATGGGAAGAATGCCTTAAGATCCCTGATTCCCTATGAAGCTTTGACTATTCAATGATTTCAATTTGCCATACTCTTGTGCGCGTATCTCCATCAAGATCAAACTAGATCAGCATTGAAGGAGACACAGGACTAATTACAATCACTTCTTGCCAAAGACTTGTGATTCCAAACATCAACCTGGCTATTCTAGACACTATCTGTGTTATTTGATATTTGAATTTCATTTGAAGTCTGTCTTATAATGGACCTTCATATGTAATTTGGTTTCTAAGAATTTCATTTGAAGTCTGTTTGCACTACTTATATTTGGAGTTCAAGCTCTTATACCGGCATTTCAGTTTGCCACACTCTTGTGCACCAGTGATCTTACACCTTCCAAAAGGGTCAAGTGACATCAAGCAATTCCTGAAAATTTTGGATGGGCGGGCAACTCGTGGTGTGCGAGAAGAATAATACTCTGTAGTTCCATGCTGGATGTTGTGGGGTCAAAATCTAACATTTAGAGTTGTCAAAAATTTGAGAACGTTGCATCAGCGTTTGATTTGACTGCCCCCCTTCAATTGTGTGACTTCTTTTAAATTAGTTTATCTTTGAAAGCCATCTATATACCCCTCCAATCTTTGCTCAAATGTATGGGTAAGAGTCGTAAGACTACACATTTCCACACCTTTATACTGCTTGAATACATGACCAACAAGTGTGCAACAATAACTAACATAGTGCATAGAAAAAAACTGACATGGTGACAGCCCATGATTCTCGAGCATTCGACCGAGCACCTGACGTGCGTTACGGATTCTAACTTTGACTGAAGTCTTTCTGTTATGGAATATGCCTCTCAGTACAAGAATAGCAACAAACAAATATTTACTGGTGGGAGAATAACGTGAAACAAACAAACATAGAACAATCGGCACTTCGTCCAATTTTATCGGATGTTCCGCTGGTACAAAAGTTGTCCAAACTCTCATTTAAAGACCCAACATCTCCCAGGCACAGTTAACACTTGATAGAGATACTGGGAATAGCCGGTGAGTCTGCACGAGGAAAATTTCGAGGGGTGTTTCACGTTGACTAAACGACACAGATCCTGGCGGCCTCTGAATGGATTTTTGTGCGATTCTACTGGCGAACTTGCATTATCGGTTTCCGCCTACGAGATAGCGATCAAAAGATGTCACAAAAAATTTCGAGGGGTGTTTCGAGGGATTTTTGTGCTCTGTCCACATGCCGAATCTGCTCTCTTACCTGTTGTGGAGCCTTCGGTTGGCGAAGCTCACGCAGCTTGGTTGAGGAGGAAAACGTGAGGCGGCGTGAAATTAGGGTCTTGGAGTCGGGGCGCCCCAAAATGCTTCATTAATGCGCTGGCATGATATTCACCGTCCAAACTTTCCCCCACGATCCTCACCGTACAATCACACCACTCACACGCTTACAAACTCACATAATAACCGGAGCCCCAGTTGTAGAACACGTGTGGCGGTCTTCAACACAGGGATCACCTACATACATCTTGTGCCAACGTCTTAAGGCCACTAAGGAGGCCTTAAGACTTTGGAATAGGGAGGTATTTGGTAGAATCCAAAGTAATATCCACTCTATTCAAGAGGGATTGAATCGTGTTCAGACCCATGCTAATTATGATAATCTGCGACAGAAAGAACATGAGCTGATCTGGGAGCAGAAAACTGAAGAAACTCTCTAGAAGCAAAAATCAAGGGCAACGTAGCTTACTACTTCCGATCTAAATAATTGGTACTTCCATTTATCCACAATTGTAAGGAGACGAAGAAACAATATTGAAGCTTTACAAGATGAACGAGGCAGATGACTCTTTCATAGGGAGGCTATAGGTAACCACCAGGAGACCCATTTCAAATTTGTGTTTTCCCGAACCCCGGCTCAGTTTCCTAGGGGCCTCCGTGGTTTGATCTCCCCAACCATTGACTTTGAGGATAACATCTGCCTTTGTCAAGTTCCTGAGGAGCAACAGATATGGGCTACTGTGAGGAGTATTGGTGTTGACAAAGCCCCTGGTCCAGATGGCTTTACAACTTTGTTCTATCGAAAATATTGGAGAACGGTGAAACACTCAGTGATTGATATGTTACGTAATTTTTTTTGTGAAGGGTTATTTGCTGCGCCAGATTAATCATACTAACATTGTCTTGATTCCAAAGATTGATTCACCAACGGCGGTTGGGTACTTTTGCCCCATCAGGCTATGCAATGTGGGGTACAAAATTATATCGAAAATTCTAGCCAGTCGGTTGCGACAAATGCTGCCCAAACTTATTTCCAATTGTCAAAATGCGTTTGTTCCTGGACGACAAATTCAAGAGAATATTATCTTGGTGCATGAACTAATGTATACTCTCAAACGGAAATAAGGACGAGGTGGCCTCCTCACTGCTAAAATTGACATGACGAAGGCATACGATAAGGTGGATTGGAATTTCTTGCTGGAAGCATTACGATGCTTTGGTTTCTCTGCGAAATGGTTTTGTTGGATCTCTCAATGCATATCAACATCATCCTTGTCGATCTTACTTAATGGCTCACCGTTTGGGATGTTTAGACCAGGCCGAGGGCTCCGGGAAGGAGACCTACCTCCCCTTTCCTGTTTGTCATTGTGATGGAAGTACTCTCCCGTATTTTTTTTACAAGAGGAAATGGCTAATCGACTTCATGGAATCAACATTGCCCGAGGTGCCCCTCCTATCTCTCACCTATTTTTTGCAGATGATATAATGTTATTTTCTAGGGCGAACGGGGGAGAAGCATTGAGGCTTCGTCATTGCCTTAGTACTTCTGAAAAATGGTTTGGCCAGACCTGGAATCTCCAGAAATCTAATCTACACTTCAGTGGGAATATGTCCCAGGAAGCAAAGGAGGCTATGACTGGCCTTCTACGTTTGCACCAAGAACCTCCTGGAGGGAAGTACCCTGGACTTCCCATTTCTATCCCTCGGTCTAAGTATCAGGCCAGCAAAGAGCTCCAGTCCAGGTTGACATCTCGATTAGCTGGCTGGAAAGCGAATACTTTATCCCAAGCGGGCCGTACGGTGCTTATACAAAATGTGGCGTCAGCTCTCCCATCAGATTACATTGCAGTTTTCTCACTTCCTAAATTGGTGTTACGCGGAATGGACAAAGTTATCAAAGATTTCTAGTGGGGTTTATCTGATGACTCTCAACGACATTTCCATCCAAAAGTGTGGCACTCCATTTGTGTTCCTAAACAATTTGGTGCATTAGGTATTTGGCGGATGAGGGAGATGAATATGGCCTTTTTAGCCATGTTGGGGTGGAGGTTCCTTACAGAGATCATGACTCGGTGTGGGTCAAATCTTTAACCACCAAATATTGCACCAAGAATGATTTTTTTGATAATCAGACTCCTCGGGGTAAGTCATGGATTTGGCAGAGCCTCTTACAGATCCGTGACATTCTTAAACACGGTCTTTGCTAGAAAATTCAACACAGTGAACAGATCAACATATGGTGCTCATCGTGGGTCCTAGGTATTGAGGATTGTATCCCAAAGCTTAGGCCTGAGGTGTTGGTGGACAGACATATCAACAAAGTGAAGGATCTAATGCGACTAGAAGAGATGGTTTGGAATGAGCATCTTATCCACACCTTCTTTGAACCTTCTTCGGCTGAGGCTATTCTGGATATCAGATTACCCACCTCTCCAGGATGTGATACTCTTATGTGGCTTGAGGATTCCAAGGGTGTCGTTTCAGTAAAGGCAGCATATAATTATATTATCAAAGATCGATGGCGAGAAGCTGGAAACTTGACCTCAATCGAATGGCAGACCCTCTGGAAGCTCAAGATCCAACATCGACTTAAGCTTCTGCTATGGAAAATTGTTGTTGTAGCTTTGCCGCTTAGGGGAAGATTTCGAATGGGAGTAAGTGGAGATGAGGGGTATGGTTTATGTCCATTTTGTCACACTTCGGAAGAGGTTGCTACACATCTTTTTCTTGATTTTCATGGCAGTAAATTTTTATGGCAAATAGGACCGTGGCCTATGTTCACGGAAGCATTCGTCAACCTACCTATATCAGCTTGGATGAAATTCATTCTAAACAAACAGAATTTTCCCTGTAGCATTTGTAGTCAGTGGCGTGATATAATTTTGGGGGTGGCTATTCGATTTGATGTCATCTGGTATATTAGAAACCAAGTGTCACATGGCAAATAGGCCCCATCTCAGATGATTAATGATTTGGTCAGACGATATGCTGAGCTTCAAGAGGCATGGATCTCTGCTCAACGGATGGATAAATGGAAGTGGAAGCCACCTGACCAGGCTAAGTTGAAAGTGAATTATGATGTTGCGATAAGGGGGCAAATTGTTGGGTGGCTGCGCTCTGCCGAAACAGCAAGGGAGAGATTCTCCTTGCGATCTCTTGTAGGGTCTTAGGCAGCAATCCTCTAAAGGGTGAAACACGGGCAACAAGATTGGCTTGCCAACTAGCTACTGCATTTAATGATCAGGAGATTACTATTGAGGGAGATTGCTTTAATTTAGTTAACCAAGTGCAGGACAAAGAATATGGTATGGATTGCTTCATCGAGGGTGAAGTTACTACTCTTAGACGGATGCTACAGGAGCACTCCCGATGGAACTTTGCTTGGATCTCTCATGAAGCTAATATGGCTACCCATAACCTTGCCAAATGGTGCTATTTGACCTCTCGCATTGGAGAGTTAAGTCAATCGGAATTACCGCTTGAAGTTGTTATCTATGATCATGAGGGTCGTATGACTCCTCTTCCCTAATGTATCTCTGGGTGCTTGCTTATAAAAAATGTATAGGGAGGGTTAAGATTTTAAAATACAAATCCGACGTTCAGGAAATCGACACCTCATTTAATGAGGTGAAAGGAGATAAAATGACTTAGAGCTGGGCATGACTCAACAAGCCGATTTTTTTTCTTCCACCTGTTTTTTCCCGATACGTCTTCTACAACACATCTCCCTTATTTTTTTCTTTCCCCAATCTTCTTCCCTTGAATCCCATTTCTTTTTTCGCTATTTCAAAGTGAGTCCAAGCATGGGGAAGGGGAGGCTCCTGCTGTTTCAGAAGGTGGACAGATTCATTTAAGAAAGTAAGAGCAGTTAGCGAACGAGAAGCTAATTATTAAAATTGCTGATACTTTAACTTGAAACTCAACCATGCCGACCCCTCCCCTACCCACCCCCAGCCAAAAAAACTGCTCGATTTAGCTTTTTATTTTACTTTCCCAGTTCTTCCAATTACCATTAACAATGTGAAAACTTCTCAACTTGGTGTATTTGTTTCTATTGATCTCTTTCATAATTTTGTACTGGTTCAGTTTATTACCAGTATTGGATTTACTAATATTTGTTCTGTGAACTGCCAACATCTTTAAAGCTTGCTGCTGCGGAGTACGATGATGAAGGCTACCTACAAACGCAGATTTACCATTTGCTGTAGCAACGACAACATCTACAGCAACAACAGGCACACTTGCAACACCAGTACAAGAGTAGTAGCTGGAAGGCCAACTAGACATTTTGCTCATTTCATAGGGCAGTAACTAGAAGGAGAACCAGAACTTTTGCTCCTTTCGCAGGCCGGGAAAAGTTGAGTTGAGGAAAGATAGAGAGACACAAAAAGTAGTAAAAGCAGATTAGACGCCAGAAGAGTAAAAGCAGACGAGTTCTAGTGCAATGATCAAACTTACAGCGACCAACTATACACTCTGGAGACCCCGGATGAAAGATCTTCTAAATTGCAAGGATCTGCTAGATCCAATAGAAGAAAAAGGAGTAAAAGCAGACGAGACGCCGGAAAAAGATTGGAAAAAGTCGAACAAGAAAACTATTGGTCATATCAGACAATGGATCGGCCATAGTGTATTCCTCATGTTGCGCAGGAGACAGACGCCTACACTTTATGGCAAAAGCTGGAGAACATGTACCAGGCCAAGATCGCTCAGAATAAGGGCTCTCTTAATGAGACGCCTTGTAAACTTGAAGTTGAAGAGCGGTACCTCTGTTGCTGAACACACCTACGCGTATGAGAACCTGGTGAACCAACTTTCAACTGTAGCGTTGAATCTTGGCGATGAAGAACAAGCTCTCCTACTTCTCAGTTCGCTACCAGACAGCTAGAGACGTTGGTGGTCTCCCTCAGCAATTCGGCTCCAGACGGCAAACTTACCATGTTGATGGTAAATGATGCATTGTTTAATGAGGAAGCTAGAAGAAAAGAGGCTAGTATGGACCAGTCACATGCCTTCGTAACTGAAGGAATACACCGGCGAGTGGTAGAGGGAGAAGTAGGGGCAGGAGCAGAAGTAGAGGTAGATCCCAAAATCCTGGCGGTTATCACCGAAAAGGCAAGATAAAATGTTTCCACTGTGGCATCGAAGGCCACCTTAAAAGGAACTGCCGGAAGTTACATCGGGAGCAAGACCAATCTAGTAATCAGCCAAAAAAGGCCGATGGTGAAGCATTAGTCACCATTCTAGGAGATTGTGCATTACTCTCCACCGGTGAAGAAGAATGTCTCCATGTTGCGAGTCAGGATGCAGAATGAGTGGTAGACACAGTAACATCCTACCACGCCACTCCTCGTAGTGATTTCTTCACTACATATAAAGCCGGAGATTATGGTACAGTGAGGATGGGTAACACCAGTTCCTCAAAGATCGCGGGTATTGACGAAGTTCGTATAACGACAAATATTGGTTGTACCATGGTGTTGAAAGACGTTCCACATGTGCCCGACCTCCGGTTAAATTTGATATCCGGGATAGTCCTTGATCGACTGGGCTACGACAACCACTTCGGCAATGGTGGTTGGAAGCTGAAGAAAGGCACCATGGTTGTCGCCCGTGGACACATCTACGTCACTTTATACAATACCCATTTAAAGATATGCACCGATATCCTCAATGCAGTTCAAGATGAGGCATTTCCAAATCTGTGGCACGAGAGACTCAGTCACATGGGTGAGAAATGGTTGTTTACACTAGCAAAGAAGGCGTTCATCACAGTCAATAAAGGTACAACGCTAAACCTTTGTGAGTATTGCTTGTTTGGTAAGCAACATCGAGTCTCGTTTAGTACATATGCCAGCAAAAGATCAGAGTTATTGAGCCTAGTACACTCTAATGTATGTGGTCCCTTAGAGGTGGAGTCTTTGGGTGGTAACGGGTATTTTGTTACATTTATTGATGATGCTTCACGTAAAGTGTGAATGTATTTCTTGAGAACAAATGACAAAGTTGTTGAGCAGTTCAAAAACTTTCACGCTGTGGTGGAAAGGGAAACTGGGAAAAAGTTGAAGTGCCTCCGGACAGACAATGGAGGCGAGTACACTTCCAGGGAGTTCAGAGCATACTGCTCTGGCCATGGCATCAGACATGAGAAGACAGTCTCAATACACAATTGTGTAGCTGAGAGGATGAATTAGACCATTGTAGAACGAACCAGATATATGCTAAGTATGGCTACGTTACCTAAGCCATTCTGGGGTGAAGCTGTCGTGCAGCCTGTTACCTGATCAACAGGACACCATCTGTACCGTTGAAGTTATAAGATCCGGAGATGGTATGGTCTAGTCATAAGATCTCCTACTCTCATCTGAGAGTATTTGGGTGTAAAGCATTTGCACATGTATCCAAAGAGCAAAGGCAGAAGCTTGATGTCAAGTCCACTCCATGTATTTTTATTGGATACGAAGATGAAGAATTTGGATACAGACTTTGGGATCCAGAAGCTAAGAACGTCATCAGAAGCAGGGATGTTGTGTTCCATGAAGCTGAGTTATATGGTAGCTTAAAAAGATCAACAAACCCAAGTGAAAATAGTGCAAGTGCTCAAGATATTGTTACCAGTCCTGTGCCATTCCAGTCTACCACATATACTGAAGAAATCCAGGAAGGATCCCCAGAAGAAGAAGAGGAAGTTGATGATGATGAAGAGGGTGTTGAGCAGGGGGAGCAGGTACCAACTCCACCAGAAGTTGTTGAATCATCACAACAATCAGATGATGAAGAACTTCCTCCAGTTGACGAGCCTCAACAGAACAGATCTATGAGAGGCCGATTGCTGATTCCATCACGGAGATATCCGAAATCAGCACCGGTCGAGCGCCAACTTACTGTCCAACTCACTGCGTAGAATTCCCAAGGGCCGCTCGAGCACCTATCGAGCGTTGGTCAAACGATAACACATTGTCCATCATATTTCCTTACGGTCGCTCGAGCGCCTGTTGCCCGCTGGTCGAGCGCAATGTTACCTAAAAACAGGGTGCTAAGAAAAATCTTCTTATTGCAACACCCTAATTGTGATCCTCCAATTATTTCAACTAAATCCAAAAATGCTCAATTTCAATATTGTCAAAACTACAACAATATATCAATTCAATTACAATTATAGATGCACAAAGTGCTAGGGGAAATATTCACCTAGACATATCCTTAGATTAATTACCCTATACCTGCCTTTCTCCATAATTAGAGCACATCTTAAGGAGTCATAATTCTTTTACAAAGATAGAAAAAGTTGGGGTCTCACATCCTCCCCTCCTTATAAAAATTCCGTCCTCGGAATTTGATCTTTGTCCTTAAATGTTGCTCCCTTTTTGTCTAAACCTTCATTGGTTCTTCTACATTTGTAAGGTTCTCCTAATGTGCAAGGGCTCATACTCTAAGACATGGGTACTGCCACTAGTACGTCACAGTCCCAATTCGGTCTAAAATCCCAAAAGATTTATTCGAACTCAACCGTCCATTCAAACTTGACATTTTTTTTGGTTAACGACATCCATAGTATAGTCGATACGCCTTCGGAGTCTTCCATCCTTTCTCTTTACAATGGAATTGATGCTCCTTCAAGGTGATACGCTTGGCCATATAAACCCTTCCTCCAGTAGTTCTTCTAATTGAACCTTTAGCTCTTTCAACTCTGCTGGGAGCCATTCGATACGGTGGTCTAGAAAGTGGAACTGTCTCTGATTCTAACTCAATACCAAACTCCACCTCTCTATCTTGGGGTAAACCAGGTATTCCTTTAGGAAATACATCGGGAATTTCGTTCACTATCGGGGTTTGCTCTACTGTAGTAGGCTCCCTCTGGGTATCATTCGCCAGGACTAAAAGTCCTTTATGTCCTCCCTGCAACATTTCCTTAACCTGGTTGGTCGACATACTCGCTGGCCTTCACTCCATCTTTCTCATACATGGGAAACAACAACCTGGTCTCCCCTCCTTTTAGAACAAGACCTTCTTCTCATAACGATTCATACTAGAACCATGCGTTGTCAACCAATTCATGTCTAATATGATGTCAAACCCCCATCTCCATTACTATCTGATTAGCTAATATTATATGCCCCTCAACTAAATTAGGCACTCTTTATAAATGATCACCACCAATAGACCACATTGTAGTAGATCTACTCATGTGCATTATAGCAATCCTCGACCTTAGAAAGGTTGATAGTCAAATTCCCCCAACTCAACTTCTGCAATAAAATCAACCGATATTCTCCATAATCATTCTAACTCTTCGAATGAACCAATGCATCATCATTGAAATCAATAATCAATCAAAATGCTTATGAAGCACCCTTATCCTCATTCCAAAGGTCTCTTATACAATAATAGTTTTAAGGGCATCAACAAGCATTCACAGTAGCATTCTTTAATGCAAAATATCTTCTCAGGTATATCTCTTTTCTAATCCAAAGATCGCACCCCGAACATAGATAAGCATTAATACATACCTGAGCTCATTACAATTGGTCAACAAATCCTTTATCTGGTCAGTATAAATCTCTCAATTCTTTCCTCATATCCTCATATAAATTCAATTGCAGAATCAAGTTCGATGTCAAAATGCATCATCCTCAAAACAACCCAATTGTTTTGAAGTCCTAGCCCTAAATTGAACAAAGAGCAATACTTGTTCCTCAGCCAAAATTGACCTTCTGACTAAAATCAAAACGTTCAGACAACTTCATTCGGAGGTCTACCAAAGTCAAGACTTACTTCTAAGGGTTTGCGTAAGCATATGCTCAGGTAACCTTAACCATTTGTTCCTTGTTGCACCTGCTTGGCAATAAACTGAGCCATGTGCCCTAGAACTTCATCAGTGATAACACCCGGATCCTCGGGTTCCCAATTTCTTGTGGTCCTCTAGGTGCCATCCCGCACGTCAAGGTCATCACTTAGCATAGAACACAACTTAACTTAGAAGTCCAGCATATTCAATTCTTGATCTATACCTTATCTCTTAGGGATGAGGGTTCTAATTCATTCCCTATGTCTCTTGGCCCTACTCTCTATATCCTCTGATACCATTTTCTGTCACGCCCCGAACGTTAGCCCGAAAGGGGTTAATGATAGCCGCGAACATCCACTCAATGAATGTTCCAGCGTTTTCTCTTAATCATGCAGCGAATTTTTTTTATAAACACATCTAACTGAGAGAGACGGGCCAAAGAGATTTACTATAACTTCAACTTACCCAAAACGACTTCCTCGTAATAAGGTAAGCGTCTTAATGACATCGCATGGCTGCACAGCTGAAGTACATGATCTAAGGGATTCCATCAAATCCTCTTCACATTGACCTACTCATAACATCTTTATAATACATCTTGAATCCTCTAATGAACAACAAAAGAGGAAAGGTCATTCTCGTCGGTTCCTCTTCTAGATTTCCCCTCCTGAAACGTTATCTAGAATGATACAATTTAAAACTGTGAGTCAAAAGACTCAGTAAGGAATTATAATTAAAACATGGACTTGAAATCATGGTTTTGAAATATGAACTTGATTTTAATCGTGAGTTTGAAACCATGAACTTGTTCTTGAACTCATAATCACGAACTTTAAATCCTAAGCATGCACTTGAACTTGAAATCATCATGAACTTGAAATAATAATGAACTTAAAATCATAAGCATGCACTTGAACTTCAAATCATCATGAACTTGAAATCATAATGAACTTAAAATCATAAGCATGCACTTGAACTTGTAATCATAAGCATGCACTTAGAGTTGAAATCTAAACTTGAAATCATCACGAACCTGAAATCATAATGAACATAAAATCATAAGCATGCACTTGAACTTGAAATCATCATGAACTTTAACTTGAAATATCATGTAAACGTATGTAATTCATGCATGATCATGAATTTTGATGCACGTGTATGCCTCATGATTGCATATGCACATGCACTTGCTCTTCAAAACATCACTTATACTTATAAATCTCTTGCTTTTGGAAAATCTTTCCAATCCCTATCTTATGGGCTACTTGAGCTCCACTTACCCCTGGCATCAGGGTTGTGCGTTCCCATTGGAACTGTCCCCTATTTTCCTTGGGGACCTTACAAATGGTTGAGCTAGCACACCTTCTCGCATTCGTCCTTCAGTGGCTAGACACAACCCTTGGAGGTTCACACCTTCTTGCAAGCATCCTTCAGTGTGATTGCACATACCTCCTGGACTACCCATCCTTCTTGCAAGCATCCTTCGGTATGGGTGCCCTAGGTGACATCCACCCTTCACGTAAACGTCCTTCAGTATGGATGCACCTTCTTGACTTGGTACGGTACCGACCGACTTGGGTTCATTAACTTACTTGTCATAAAACTTGTCATAAAGTAGCATAAAAATGGTACTTTCATTTGCATAAAATTTCTCATTCTTTCTCATGAGAAAAATGAATGTAAATGATCATGATGGATTCATGTCGTGCTTGATGATGAGTAATCAACTTATCATAAAATGCTTCTCATACTTTCATTTGCACAAAACTTTATTTTTCTTCAAAAAAATCATGCAAATGCTTATGACGTGTCACGCTTGATGACAAATATCTCATAAAACTTTCTTGATCTCCTGAAACTTTCATGTTTTCATTTGCACAAAAACTTCTTTCATGCTTTCATGCAAATATGTATACTATGTCATGCTTGTTGAGAAATAACTTGTAATGCTTGGTTATAAACTCGTTATGCTTGTTCATAAAATCATGTTGCGTATCATTCCAGTTTTCATAACAAGTTTTCACTTACAGACGTAAGTTCCACTTACCTTCGTTCCCTTGAGCGCCTGAATTGTACTTGCCTACAATTGGGTCACACTAGTGTTATTCAAAGGTTCACTAGGCGTATAAAGTAGTCATTCAATAACTCATACTTCGTCATACAAAAACATCCATATTCTTGACCTCTAGTTGGTCATCTTACACCATAAGGAATTTTCTTAAGTGAAAAACCTAGTAGGGTCTCCTAATAGGTCAATAGGAAACTTAGAAACTTAGGAAAAATTTCGTGAAATTCAAAGAAGCCGGTCGAGCGCCGGTCGAGCTCTCGTCGAGCGTTAGGCCTCTGTATAAAAGTGTTATGGGACGCTCGAGCGCTGGTCGAGCATCGGTCGAGCGTGAAGTTTCTTCATGAATAATTGTTGAAGGGCGCTCCAGCGCTGGTCGAGCGCCTGTCGAGCGTCAGTCCATATTTAAGACACAAAACACACATTATACATCCAACACACACGAAACTTGTCTTAACATGCTCTCCTCTTATAACCTCATATACAAGACTTGAACTTTATCACATTTCAACTCATTCCAACTCAATCTCTCAGCTAAAACATGAGTCCATCTCATAAATTTAAGTTATTGCATTTCTTCCTCCTCTCTTGGTCTTTTTATCAAACACCTAGAGTGCATATTCGTTTCTCTTGTGTATAAATTCCCAGACCTAGCAAAATTCTCCATGGTTTTGTGCACAATCCTTACAAGTTTCTAAAGCTCATTAGATCTACATTTTCCTCAAAGAAAACACATGAATCTCAAGGAGAAAATCTAACAACACACAACCAACATGTTTCATCTTATCTTTTATGTAATTTCTTATGTATTATCTTTTATTTTCCAATGTAATAGCTTTTATTTCATTATGGGGCTATGTTTTTGGCCAATGTATGGCCTAATCCTTATGTTATGGTATTTTGATTAAAATGAGATTTTATTCCATAAAATCTCTTTAAATAATTTTAATGCCATTTTATGCAAATTTTAAATTATATTCATTTTAAGAGCCGAAATTTGCAAGTAAGTTTCTCTCTTACGAATTTATACTTTTCATTTACTTAAAATGTTTCATGGACCATAGAATTTGAATTATGATTTAAGAATTCTTTGTATAAGCCGAAATTGATTAATGGATTAAATGATGAAATTCTTTTGAAGACATGAATTGAATATTTTTATATCTTTCATATGTGACATGTATTGTTACCATGTGGCCTATATTATTAATAGAATTTCCATTTGAATATTCAATGATAAGCTATGTATTTATGTGATAAGTCTAAGAGAAGATTTAATTGATAAGCACACTTGCTTATCATAGTGATAAGCAAGCATGATGATAGGTTAGGAAACTTTTAGGGTGATAAGACCTTGTGATTATTGTAGAGATAGGCTAGGGCCATTATCACATGATAAGATATCATGCTTATGAGGTGATAAGCTATTGGAATGGATTAGATAAGCAAGAGAGCTTATGAAGTGATAAGTTAGGTGAGAGAGAGTAACCAAGTTGAAAGTTGGTTGCAATTTAATGTGGAAGTAACTAGGTTGGTTGGAAAGCAACCAAACTAAGCAAAGGGCAAGGCTTTTACGTGAAAGGGCTAGAGGAGAAATGGGAAAGCCATAAAGTGAGGCCATGTGATGTGTAAGAGGTGTAAGTGAAGTGTAAGAAGTGATAAGACAATACATGGAAGTAAAGATAAGAGAAAAGCAAGGGAGAAGGAGGGATTGTCGATGGAAGCATGTGAGGAGAGAGAATGAAGAAATTCAAATGCAAGCCATGCTTTTGGAGACAAGATTTGATGTGAGGAAAAGATGAAAGAAAGAGAGAGGGAAGGTTATGCAATTGTCGACCAAGGCCCCCCCTTCACCCTTTTTCCTTTTGATTTCTCTCTCTTGTCAATTCACTCTCTCAAGTTTTATGTCATAGCAATTACTCTCCTTGGGAGACTCATTCTCTCACACCTCTCGTTGCAGAGTCTTGGCCGAACCATTCATGCACTCCATTCTCTCCCATTTTCAAGCACTTGGCCGAAACTTGCATTCTCTCAAACTCTCTCCCATTTTCAAGCACTTGGCCGAACCACCCCTTAGAATTCAAGGTTTGTGCATTTTTCTCTTGCACTCTAAACCATACTCTTCTTGCCTTCCAAATCCCATTCTAAAAGCCAAGTTTAAACCTCTTTGGTTGTAGACAAAATCTCTCTTGGTGCAAACACATTTCCTTCCTTGAAAACCCTAACCATTTGCCTCATTTCTCTTCAAGCTTACCATATTCTCTTAACCACCATAGAACCTCCTTAAATCAAGCTTGGACATTTCAAAGGAGGGTGGACCGAAACTTTGAAGGAAGTGAAGTTAGGAAGAGTTGGTAAAGGTTGAAGGTAAGCTTGGTTCTATTGATGATCTTGCCTTAAGTTTCAAAAGTACTAACCAAAGGTATTTTATTTTCTAGGTGCTCAAGCTTGGATAATCAACAAGGTAAGACTAATGTGATGTTGTTGGGTTAGCATGAGTGGCCGAATGGCCTATGTATAAGATCTTGAAGTTTAGGTTGTGATATGTCTTGATGTTGTTAGATCTTGAATGCTTAAGAACCCTAGGTTGTTTAAATGCTAGATCTAACCATGGAACCCTAGATCTAAGGTTGAATGTAAAGAAAAATGCAAATGGAGAACAATGCATGTTAAAGGAAGCTAGATCTAGGTCTTGATGTGTTGGTTTGATGAAAGTTAATTATTTTGTTTAGATCTATGGGTGTTAGTGTGTATAAAGTGTGGATCTAATGTTGATGGAAATATTTGATGAAAAGATAAAGTGTATGCATGCTAGTTAGGTCACAATGCAAAGGATGTGCATGTTATGACTTTTAGCATGAAAAAGGTGACATTTTGGGGTATGGCCGAATATGAGATACTTAGGATTTCATGTATAGTTTTGTGTATATTTAAATCTGGACATTGGCCATGATATGTGCAAGATTTATGACTCTATGAATGGTAGATGATTATGTTAAGTATTAGATGCATGCATGTTGAAGGAAACAAAAGAAACTTAGTCTTTTGGATGAAATCATGTATGGCCGAATATTATGAGCATGATGCATGGTGATATGCCTTGATTTATAGATATTAGGTTGTGAAATTGTTGAATGGAGGATGGGATCACCATTGGAGTAAAAGTTGTGACTAAATGGTGCATAGAATAGTGATGGCCGAATGTTGTAAGAAATATAACCCTAAGTGCAATTTATGAAAAAAATGGATTATCATTGTTGTAATAGATATAGAAATTAGGGTTTAATCTAGTTGGAACAAATATTGAAGAATCATAATCTTTTAATAAAATATTATTTGGAACCCTACTTAAGTTTTACTCAGGATTAATTGAGGTTTAAGTCCAAGTTAAGATTTAATCGCGATTAATTTATTAATAGTTTGATATAAGGTTTTAATGAAGTACGTGTAATAATAAGAGGCTTAGGTTTAATTCTAAATCTGTGGTATTAATTAAATAAAAATATTTCAATAAAAATATTAAAGATTTAATAAACTAAGTTTTGAATATTTGTTAAGGAAAAGAATAAATAAAATATTTTAAATGATTAAATGAATTTCAGTGATATATATATATATTTGGTTGATGACTGATTTCAAAAAATGCAAATATTTAATGATTTCATATTATTCTTAAAAGTCTAAAGGAATATTTAAATCGCTTGTAGGCGATCCACGTGTCTCTATACACGACCAAAGAAGACCAGTTGTAAGTGGAATAGTAAATGGACAGTAAGTGTTCTTTTTTTCAAAACTGGAATGACACACTGCATCGTTTCATGAACAAGCATGAATTTTAATCAAGCATGACATGACATGTGCATTGCATTAATTTTTCAAGAAGAAGTTTATGCAATGATTTTTATGGAAAGACTATGAGAAGTTTTATGAAACGATAAGTTAAGTTAAGGGGCACTGGTCGGTACCGTACCATCAAGATGGACTCCCATACCGAAGGACAAATGTGAGAAGGATGGGTGAATCCACGAGGCTGTGCAAACCACACTGAAGGACATTGAGAAGGTGTGGTGCCTCCAAGGGTCATGTCTAGCCACTGAAGGACAAATGAGAAGGTGCGCTAGCTGACCGCATGTAAGGTCTCCAAGGGAATTCGGGGACGGTTCCGAAGGGAACGCACAACCCTGACTTCAGGGGTTGAATGGAGCGAGCCCACAATAAAAGATATGAAATGATTATAAAAAGGCCAAGAGAGGCACAAGTACGAATAAGTGGTTTCAAGGGCCAAGGGCCAGTTTTACAAGCAAGTACGAAAGAAAGATTTTCAAAGGCCTGGGGCCGAAACTAAGCAAGAGCATATGCATAATTCATGACATGCATGTGCATCACTTATTAAGTTTCTTTCTTTCATGATTAAGCGGGCATAAGACAAGAGCATGTTTTAAGTTTATGTCTTTCCCTTACTCAGTCTTTTTGACTCACGTTTTTTTTAAAATTGGGTCATTCCAGATGCCTCAGGTGAAGAGAGTCAGGAGGACTACCTGACCTAGAAGTTCAAGAATTTATGTTTCATACTTTTTGATTGTGGCTTGATCGTCACTAGTAGGCTTTTTACATGTTATTTATGTCTTGTATGAAACCTTAATGAGAACCCTAATTAAGTAAGTTTAGCTCGAATCCCTCGCGATCCTGTACGTTTCCGCCGTAACCAAGTAAAACTACAAGTAAGAACGCTGGAGCCATCCGGGGGATAGCTCGCGGCTGTCACGGACCCTGCGGGATGCCGTTCGGGGCGTGACAACTTTCTCGGACTGCCACCTTTGGCATCCCCTTGCAGCTTGAAGGTAGCATAACTTAACTTCTGGGCGTTGGTACACCCCAAGACCTCAAGCAATTCCTTCATCTCCACCAGCCAATTTTCTGCAAGTATGGCATCTCCTTTGCCATTGTACGTTGGCAGGTGCCGGCGGTTAAATTGATCAAAGGTACACCCCTCAGGGCGACCTCGGGCCCCTTCGACATTGGTACCCGGCTGGACCTGCTCGGCAATAAGCTGAGCCATGTGCCTTAACACTTCCTCGGTGGTAATACCCGGAGCCTCGGGCTCTTGACTTCTCGTCGGTCTTCTAGGTGCCATCCTACACTTCAAGGTTATCGTTCAGCTTAGAACAACCTCAACCTCAAAATTTCTTATCATAATTGACCCTAAACGTATATCTCATGCTTTAGGGTTTAGGGTTCTAACTCGTTCCCTATGTTTCATGGCTCTACCCTCAGATCCTCTGATACCAACTTAACTGTCACGCCCCGAACGGCATCCCACAGGGACCGTGACAGCTGCGAGCTATCCCCCGGATAGCTCCAGCTTTCTTACTTACGTTCTTACGTGCTTACGGCGGAAACATACAAGATCGCGAGGGATTCGAGCTAAATCTTACATAATCAGGGTTCTCATTAAGTTTGCATACAAAACATATATAATATTTTAAAACCCAACTAGTGACGGATCTCATCGATCGCGTCACCATTATCAAAAATATGAACATCATCGTGGTCCTTCTAAGTCAGGTAGTCCTCCTGACTCTCTTCACCTGTGGCATCTGGAATGACACAATTTTAAAAACAACGTGAGTCAAAAAGACTCAGTAAGGGAGAAACATAAACTTGAAATATGCTTTTTACTTGTACTTGCATAATCATGAAAAAGGAACTTGATTCGTGATGCACATGCATGTCATGGATATGCATATGCTCTTACTTGATTTCGGCCCCAGGCCCTTGAAAATCTTTCTTTCATACTTGCTTATAAAATTGGCCCTTGGCCCTTGAATATCACTTATTCGTATCTATTACTGTGGGCTCGCTCCATTTGACCCTTGAAGTCAGGGTTGTGCGTTCCCTTTGGAACCGTCCCCGATTTCCCTAGGAGACTTACATACGGTCAAGCTAGCACACATTCTCGCATTCGTCCTTCAGTGGCTAGACATGACCCTTGGAGGCCCACACCTTCTCAATGTCCTTCAGTGTGGTTTGCACAGCCTCTTGGATTCACCCATCCTTCTCGCATTCGTCCTTCGGTATGGGAGTCCATCTTGATGGTACGGTACCGACCAGTGCCCCTTGACATAACTTATCGTTTCATAAAACATTCCATAATCTTTCCATAAAATCATTGCATAAACATTCTCTTTAGAAAAATTCATGCAATGCACATGTCATGTCATGCTTGATCAAAATCTCATGCTTATTCATGAAATGATGCAGTGTGTCATTCCAGTTTTGAAAAGAACCACTTACGGTTTCCACTTACTATTCCACTTACACTTGGTCTTCCTTGGTGGTGTGTAAAGACACGTAGATCGCCTACAAGCGATTCAAATATTTCTTAGACTTAAGAAATAGTACGTAATCATATAAATTAAACATTTACATTTTTGAAATCGGTTATCAACCAAATATATATATATATATATATATATATCACTGTAATTCTTTGTAATCATTAAAATATTTTATTTACTCTTTCTTTAACTAATAATATTTAAACTTAGGTTATTTAGTCAAACTCTATTACAATGTATTTATATATCTATTCACGGTTAGGGTTAATCAATAATTAATAAATTAGGATTAAACCTAAGTCTCCCATTTGCTCCCCTAAAACCTTACATTAAACCATCAATAACTCTAATCGTGATTAAATCTTGATTTGGACCTTAAACCTCAATTAATCCGAGATACTAACCCTAACTAGGGTTTTGATTATTCTCATTACATGATTACGGTTCTTTAATATTTATTCCAATTAGCCTTATACTACCATCACAACAATTATAAACCAATTACCAAAACTTACTCTTAGGGTTTCATTTCTTATGACATTTGGCTATCACCAGTTGATGTGCCTCTTTAATCAAAACATTAACTCCAAGGGTGATCCCATCCTCCATTCAACAATTTCACAACCAAGGATCTAAGAATCAAAACACAATCATAAGATACCAAGCATTAACCTATTCGGCCAGCACACTCATTTTCCCAAATAATCAAGTTTTCTTTTGTTTCTTTCAACTTGCATGCATCCTTTACACTTCATAATCATCTACCATACATTAGGCCAATAACCTAGCATATAACATGACCAATGACCAGATCCAATTATGCACAAAATTAATCTTGGAAACCTAGGTATACTATATTCGGCCATACCACATAATACCACCTTTTTATACTTAGAAAATTTACGACATGCATACTTTGCACTCTACAATCCATCTTAGCATGCATTTACTTCACACCTTCATCATTCATGTATGACATGTCTAGATCTAATATTCAAACACATATATAATCATAGATCTAAAGAGATTCACAACTTACAACTAACATAGGCTTAAATCCAACATCTTTTAACATACATTGTTTTCCCTTTACATTTTTCCCAACATACAACCCTAGATCTAGAATATACATGGCTAGATCTACCCTTAGACATCTTAATACTACCAGATCTAGCAAGATTCAACAACATAAGAACATGAAACATCAAGATCCATTCACCACTAGTTCGGCCAATCAAGAGAAATGGTGGTTCGGTCACTACCTTGTTGTTCCTTCTTCCTTCTCTTTGTTCCTTTGCAAGCTTCTCCTCTCCTTCACCTACTAAACAACCTAAGGTTCTTAATCATTCCAGATCTCACCATATCCAAGCATAAAACAACTCAAACTCTAAGATCTATACACAAAAGAGTTCGGCCATCAAGAGAAAAACAAGTTCCAAACCTTACCTAGTGCTTCTTTGTTTTTCCCCTTTTCTTTTCCTTTGCACAATACCTCTTGACTTCACCTTCTTCTTCTTTCTTGTCCTCCTTCTTCCCCTACATGAAATCCTTCTTGATTCAAGCTCCAAATCCCACCTCTTGGTCCAAAAGTTTCGGTTCTCCCTTGGTTCTCTCTTCCTCTCCCTTTCTCTCTTGGTTTCGGTTCTACTCTCCTATGCTTGTGTTTCTCTCCTTTGGCTTTGTGTTGGTCGACTAAGGTAGCACAAATAAGCACAAATGAAGTGGAAAAGAGGGTGATAGGCGTGTAAGGTCACAAGTGAAGACAAAAGGGCATGAACCTCACCATAAAATTCGGCCAAGAGGTGTTCCTTCACTTTTCTCCAACATTTCAGCTTTTGCCCATGCTTGTCCCCTTGTCTTGGTCGACCATCACCACTAGCCACACAACTCAGCTCCTTCATTAAATGTTTGGCCAACTATCTTAGTTCATTTAGTTGAATTCTAACTACTTAGTTCACTTATCCTAATCTAGTCATTTAGGAAACTTAATTAGGATTAGTTCCACTAATCTAACTTTATTAACCTAATTTTCATGGCCCATTGGGTAGTCCATTAAGCCTTTAATTCAAGGCCCATCATCATATCCTAAAGCCCAATTCATAAGCCTAAGGGCTAAGGCTCAATAACTTAATTCTCCAAGGCCCATTAACATTTCAAGGCCCATTATCATAGGTTTCATGGCAGCCCAATACCATGAATTTTAAGCCCATCTTTATGACTATTTTGGCAGCCCATTAGCATACATTTAAAGGCCCAATAATCACCTAATATTCCAAGCCTTATAGCAGCCCAATATCACAACTTCAAGGGCCCATCATCACATGTAATTGGGCAGCCCACTTGATTAAATTTTAAGGCCCATCATGCCTAATTTTCGGCCAAGCATGGGCTGTCCATTATCAGCCCATTCTTTTAGGTTTTAAGTCCAACCATTTAAACCTTAATAGCCCAATAATAAAATCCATAAGAAAATCATTCAAAAATAAAATCAAGAATATTGAGGAAAAATATACAATTAATCTAGCAACAGAAAATTGGTTACTATAAAATTTAAATTCCATCCATGGAATTTGAATCATAACATCACATATTGGAAATTCAAAATAACTAGATATACATTTTCTTAACATTAAATCATGCCTTGGCCAAGCAAGGTCTCTTTTAATACAAAATAGGCCATGGAATACTTCATCTAGTAATGAAGTAGACACGGTTTTCTTTGGGGTCTTATATCCTCCCCTCCTTATAAAAATTCCGTCCTCGGAATTCGATTACCATCGCCAATAATTTTGGCCTGAATGGGAGTGTGATGGGTGAGGGGGAGCATTCGTGCTCGCCTCACTACTAATGTCTCCTTGAAACATATTGTCACGCCCCGAACAGCATCCCGCAGGGTCCGTGACAGCCGCGAGCTATCCCCCGGATGGCTCCAGCGTTCTTACTTGTAGTTTTACTTGGTTACGGCGGAAACGTACAGGATCGCGAGGGATTCGAGCTAAACTTACGTAATTAGGGTTCTCATTAAGGTTTCATACAAGACATAAATAACATGTAAAAAGCCTACTAGTGACGATCAAGCCACTATCAAAAAGTATGAAACATAAATTCTTGAACTTCTAGGTCAGGTAGTCCTCCTGACTCACTTCACCTGAGGCATCTGGAATGACACAATTTTTAAAAAAACGTGAGTCAAAAAGACTCAGTAAGGGAAAGACAAACTTAAAACATGCTCTTTGTGAGACCCCGATTTTCTCCTACGTAATTCCTTATGTATTATTTTTATTTTTCCAATGTAATAGCTTTTATTTCTTCATGGGGCTATGTTTTGGCCAATGTATGGCCTAATCCTTATGTTATGGTATTTCGATTAAAATGGGATTTTATTTCATAAAATCTCTTTAAATAATTTTAATGCCATTTTATGCAAGTATAAATTATATTCATATTAGGAGCCGAAATTTCAAGTAAGTTTCCCTCTTGCAAATTTATATTTTTCATTTGCTTAATATGATTCATGGACCATAGAATTTGAATTATGATTTAATTATTTCCTTGTATAAGCCGAAAATTATAATAGATTAAATGATGAATTTTTGTGAATACATGGATCGAATATTTTATACATCTTCTATATGTGACATGTAATATTATCATATGGCCTATATTATTAATAGAATTTCCATTTGAATATACATGATAAGCTATGTAGTTATGTGATAAGGTTAGAGATGATTTAATTGATAAGCACACTTGCTTATCATAGTGATAAGCAAGCATGATAAGTTAGGAAACTTTTAGAGTGATAAGGCCTTGTGATTATTGTAGAGATATGCTAGGGTCATTATCACATGATAAAAGAACATGCTTATGAGGTAAGCTATTGGAATGAATTAGATAAGCAAGAGAGCTTATGAAGTGATAAGTTAGGTGAGAATGAAACTAAGTTGAAAGTTGGTTGCCATTTAATGTGGAAGTAACTAGGTTGGTTGAAAAGCAACCAAACTAAGTTAAATGCAAGCCATTTACGTGAAAGGCTAGGGGATGAATTTGAAAAGCCATGAAACAAGGCCATGTGAAGTGTAAGAGATGTGTAAGTGGTGTAAGATGATGAGACAACTCATGGAAGTAAAAAGAGAAGAGAAAAGTGAGAAAGGAGGAGTGTATGTCGATGGAATGCATGGAGGAAAGAGAAATTACAAAGAGACAAGGAAGTGATGTGAGAAAGAAGTGAAAAGAAAGAAAAAAAAAGAAAGAGAGAGGGAAGCTTGTGTGAATGTCGACGAAGGCCCCCCCTTCACCATTTTCCTTTTTGCATTTCTCTCTCTTGTCAACTCACTCTCTCAAACTTTATGTCAAGTGCTTTGGGAGACTCAATCTCACACAACCCTCTTGCATTTCCTCTTGACCGAAACAATCAAGCATTTCACTCTCAAACCTCTCCTCTCTTGGCCGAATTTTACAAGCTCACACAACTCTCTCCATTTTGCTTCCCTTAGCCGAATCTCACACTCAACATTCAAGGTTTGTGCTATTTCATCTTGTACCTAAACCACTTTCTTCTAGCTTACCAAATCTCATTCCAAAAGCCAAGTAAATCTCTCTTGTTGTAGACAAAAAATCCTTCCTTGAAAACCTAGCCATTTGATACCATTTCTCTTCAAGCTTACCATGTCCTCTTAACCACCATAGAACTTCCTTTTGAACCAAGCTTGGACATTTCTAAGGAGGGTGGACCGAATCTTTGAAGGAGGAAAAGGATAGGAAGAGTTGGTAAAGAGTGAAGGTAAGATTAGTTTCATTGATGTTCTTGCCTTAAGCATCACAAGTACTAACCAAGATGCTTTATTTTCTAGGTGCTCAAGCTTGGATAAACAACAAGGTAAGACCAAATGTGATGATGTTGGTTTAGCATAAGTGGCCGAATGGTTCATGTATAGATCTTGAAGTTTTAGTTTGTTAAATGCCTTGATGTTGTTAGATCTTGGATGCTTAGGAACCCTAGGTTGTTTACATGCTAGATCTAACCATGGAAGCCCTAGATCTAAGGTTGTATGTGAAGAAAAATGCAAATGGAGAACAATGCAAGCTAAAGGAAGTTAGATCTAAGTTTTGATATGTTGGGTTGATGAAAGATGATATCTTTGTTTAGATCTATGGATATTAGTGTGAATAGAGAGTAGATCTATTGTTGATGGAATTATTTGATGAAAATATTAAGTGTATGCATGCTAGTTAGGTCACAAATGCAAAGGATATGCATGATATGATTTTTAGCATGAAAAGGTAACATTTGGGGTATGGCCGAAAATGAGCTATGTAGGATTTCATGTATAGTTTTGAATATGTTTAAATCTGGACATTGGCCATAACATGTGCAAGCTTTATGACCCCAATGCATGGTAGATGATTATGTTAAGTGTGAGATGCATGTAAGTTAAAGGAAACAAAAGAAAACTTAATTTTTGGATGAAAGCATGTGTTGGCCGAATGCTATGGGTATGGTGTGTTGTGATGGTGCTTTGATTTATAGATCCTAGGTTGTGAAATTATTGAATGGAGGATGGGATCACCCTTGGAGTAAAAGTTGTGATTAATTGGTGCATAAATGGTAGTGGCCGAATATTGTAAGAAAAGGTAACCTTAAGTGCAATTCATGATTTATGTATTTTCATTGTTGTGTTGGATAAGAAAATTAGAGTTAGGCTAGTTGGAATAATATTATAGAGCCATGATCTTTTATTAAATATTATTGGAACCCTAGTTAAGTTTTACTCGGGTTTTATTTGAGGTTTAAAGTCTAAATTAAGATTTAATCATGAATATTTTATTAATAGTTAGATATAAGGTTTTAATGTAGTACGTGTAATAAAAAGAGACTTAGGTTTAATTCTAAACCTATGAGTATTATTTAACCCTAATCGAGGCATGTACATGAATAAATATATTTTTATTTCAATAAAAATATTAGCTAAGTTTTGGAATAATTGTTAAGGAAAAGAATAAAATATTTTTTATAATTAAATGGATTTCAGTGATATATATATATATATATATATATCTTTTTTGGTGATTTCAAAAAAGAAATGATTTCATATTCTTAAAGTCTAAAGGATATTTGAATCGCTTGTAGGCGATCCACGTGTCTGTATACACGAACAAGGAGACCAAGAGTAAGTGGATACTGTAAGTGGGCAGTAAGTATTTCTTTTCAAAACTGGAATGACACACTGCATCGTTTCATGAACAAGTAAGGGTTTTAAGAAAGCATGACATGATATGAATTTCATGAACAAGCATGAATTTTAAGCAAGTATGAATTTTAAGCAAGCATGACATGACATGTGCATTGCATAAATTTTTCAAGAAGAAAGTTATGCAATGATTTTTATGGAAAGAATACGAGAAGTTTTATGAAACGATAAGTTAAGATAAGGGGCACCGGTCGGTACCGTACCATCAAGTTGGACTCCCATACCGAAGGACAATTATGAGAAGGATGGGTGAATCCAAGAGGCTGTGCAAGCCACACTGAAGGACATTGAGAAGGTGTGGTGCCTCCAAGGGTCGTGTCTAGCCATCAGGCCTGGGGCCACTGCAAGTGCTAGCTCGACCAGATGTTAAGGTCTCCAAGGGAATTCGGGGACGGTTCCGAAGGGAACGCACAACCCTGACTTCAGGGGTCAAATGGAGCGAGCCCACAAGTAAAAGATATGAAATAATTATGAAAAGGCCAACAAGGGCACAAGTACGAATAAGCGGTTTTCAAGGGCCAAGGGCCAGTTTTTCAAGCAAGAATGAAAGAAAGATTTTTAAGGGCCTGGGGCCGAAACTAAGCAAGAGCATATGCATAATTCATGACATGCATGTGCATCAATTATCAAGTTTCTTTCTTTCATGATTAAGCGGGCATAAGTCAAGAGCATGATTTTAAGTTTTATGTTTTTCCCTTACTGAGTCTTTTTGACTCACGTTTTTAAAATTGTGTCATTCCAGATGTATCAGGTGAAGAGAGTCAGGAGGACTACCTGACCTAGAAGCCCAAGATATTATGTTTCACATTTTGTTGATAGTGGCATGAGTGTCACTAATTGGGTTCTGATGTGTTAAATATATGTTTTGTATGAACTTAATGAGAACCCTGATTATGTAAGAATTAGCTCGAACCCCTCGCGATCCTGTACGTTTCCGCCGTAATCAAGTAAAACAATAAGTAAGAACGCTGGAGTCATCCGGGGGATAGCTCGCGGCTGTCACGGTCCCTGCGGGATGCCGTTCGGGGCGTGACACTCTTGTCTTATGCCCGCTTAATCATGAAAGAAAGAAACTTAATAAGTGATGCACATGCATGTCATGAATTATGCATATGCTCTTGCTTAGTTTCGGCCCCAGGCCTTTGAAAATCTTTCTTTCGTACTTGCTTGTAAAACTGGCCCTTGGCCTTTGAAACCACTTATTCGTACTTGTGCCTCTCTTGGCCTTTTTATAATCATTTCATATATTTTATTGTGGGCTCGCTCCATTTAACCCCTGAAGTCAGGGTTGTGCGTTCCCTTCGGAACCGTCCCCGAATTCCCTTGGAGACCTTACATGCGGTCAGCTAGCGCACCTTCTCATTTGTCCTTCAGTGGCTAGACATGACCTTTGGAGACACCACACTTTCTCAATGTCCTTCAGTGTGGTTTGCACAGCCTCGTGGATTCACCCAACCTTCTCACATTTGTCCTTCGGTATGAGAGTCCATCTTGATGGTACGGTACCGACCAGTGCCCCTTAACTTAACTTATCGTTTCATAAAACTTCTCATAGTCTTTCCATAAAAATCATTGCATAAACTTCTTCTTGAAAAATTAATGCAATGCACATGTCATGTCATGCTTGATTAAAATTCATGCTTGTTCATGAAACGATGCAGTGTGTCATTCCAGTTTTGAAAAAAAGAACACTTACTGTCCACTTACTATTCCACTTACAACTGGTCTTCTTTGGTCGTGTATAGAGACACGTGGATCGCCTACAAGCGATTTAAATATTCCTTTAGACTTTTAAGAATAATATGAAATCATTAAATATTTGCATTTTTTGAAATCAGTCATCAACCAAATATATATATATATATATCACTGAAATTCATTTAATCATTTAAAATATTTTATTTATTCTTTTCCTTAACAAATATTCAAAACTTAGTTTATTAAATCTTTAATATTTTTATTGAAATAAAAAATATATTTATCCATGTACATGCCTCGATTAGGGTTTAATTAATACCCACAGATTTAGAATTAAACCTAAGCCTCTTATTATTACACGTACTCCATTAAAACCTTATATCAAACTATTAATAAATTAATCACGATTAAATCTTAACTTGGACTTAAACCTCAATTAATCCTGAGTAAAACTTAACTAGGGTTCCAAATAATATTTTATTAAAAGATTATGATTCTTCAATATTTGTTCCAACTAGATTAAACCCTAATTTCTATATCTATTACAACAATGATAATCCTTTTTTTTCATAAATTGCACTTAGGGTTATATTTCTTACAACATTCGGCCATCACTATTCTATGCACCATTTAGTCACAACTTTTACTCCAATGGTGATCCCATCCTCCATTCAACAATTTCACAACCTAATATCTATAAATCAAGGCATATCATCATGCATCATGCTCATAATATTCGGCCATACATGATTTCATCCAAAAGACTAAGTTTCTTTTGTTTCCTTCAACATGCATGCATCTAATACTTAACATAATCATCTACCATTCATAGAGTCATAAATCTTGCACATATCATGGCCAATGTCCAGATTTAAATATACACAAAACTATACATGAAATCCTAAGCATCTCATATTCGACCATACCCCAAAATGTCACCTTTTTCATGCTAAAAGTCATAACATGCACATCCTTTGCATTGTGACCTAACTAGCATGCATACACTTTATCTTTTCATCAAATATTTCCATCAACATTAGATCCACACTTTATACACATTAACACCCATAGATCTAAACAAAATAATTAACTTTCATCAAACCAACACATCAAGACCTAGATCTAGCTTCCTTTAACATGCATTGTTCTCCATTTGCATTTTTCTTTACATTCAACCTTAGATCTAGGGTTCCATGGTTAGATCTAGCATTTAAACAACCTAGGGTTCTTAAGCATTCAAGATCTAACAACATCAAGACATATCACAACCTAAACTTCAAGATCTTATACATAGGCCATTCGGCCACTCATGCTAACCCAACAACATCACATTAGTCTTACCTTGTTGATTATCCAAGCTTGAGCACCTAGAAAATAAAATACCTTTGGTTAGTACTTGTGAAACTTAAGGCAAGATCATCAATAGAACCAAGCTTACCTTCAACCTTTACCAACTCTTCCTAACTTCACTTCCTTCAAAGTTTCTGTCCACCCTCCTTTGAAATGTCCAAGCTTGATTTAAGGAGGTTCTATGGTGGTTAAGAGAATATGGTAAGCTTGAAGAGAAATGAGGCAAATGGTTAGGGTTTTCAAGGAAGGAAATGTGTTTGCACCAAGAGAGATTTTGTCTACAACCAAAGAGGTTTAAACTTGGCTTTTAGAAAGGGATTTGGAAAGCAAGAAGAGTATGGTTTAGAGTGCAAGAGAAAAATTCACAAACCTTGAATTCTAAGGGGTGGTTCGGCCAAGTGCTTGAAAATGGGAGAGAGTTTGAGAGAATGCAAGTTTCGGCCAAGTGCTTGAAAATGGGAGAGAATGGAGTGCATGAATGGTTCGGCCAAGGCTCTGCAATGAGAGGTGTGAGAGAATGAGTCTCCCAAGGAGAGTAATTGCTATGACATAAAGCTTGAGAGAGTGAATTGACAAGAGAGAGAAATCAAAAGGAAAAAGGGTGAAGGGGGGGCCTTGGTCGACAATTGCATAGCCTTCCCTCTCTCTTTCTTTCCTCTTTTCCTCACATCAAATCTTGTCTCCAAAAGCATGGCTTGCATTTGAATTTCTTCATTCTCTCTCCTCACATGCTTCCATCGACAATCCCTCCTTCTCCCTTGCTTTTCTCTTCTCTTTTACTTCCATGTATTGTCTTATCACTTCTTACACTTCACTTACACCTCTTACACATCACATGGCCTCACTTTATGGCTTTCCCATTTCTCCTCTAGCCCTTTCACGTAAAAGCCTTGCCCTTTGCTTAGTTTGGTTGCTTTCCAACCAACCTAGTTACTTCCACATTAAATTGCAACCAACTTTCAACTTGGTTACTCTCTCTCACCTAACTTATCACTTCATAAGCTCTCTTGCTTATCTAATCCATTCCAATAGCTTATCACCTCATAAGCATGATATCTTATCATGTGATAATGGCCCTAGCCTATCTCTACAATAATCACAAGGTCTTATCACCCTAAAAGTTTCCTAACCTATCATCATGCTTGCTTATCACTATGATAAGCAAGTGTGCTTATCAATTAAATCTTCTCTTAGACTTATCACATAAATACATAGCTTATCATTGAATATTCAAATGGAAATTCTATTAATAATATAGGCCACATGGTAACAATACATGTCACATATGAAAGATATAAAAATATTCAATCCATGTCTTCAAAAGAATTTCATCATTTAATCCATTAATCAATTTCGGCTTATACAAAGAATTCTTAAATCATAATTCAAATTCTATGGTCCATGAAACATTTTAAGTAAATGAAAAGTATAAATTCGTAAGAGAGAAACTTACTTGCAAATTTCGGCTCTTAAAATGAATATAATTTAAACTTTGCATAAAATGACATTAAAATTATTTAAAGAGATTTTATGGAATAAAATCCCATTTTAATCGAAATACCATAACATAAGGATTAGGCCATACATTGGCCAAAAACATAGCCCCATAATGAAATAAAAGCTATTACATTGGAAAATAAAAGATAATACATAAGAAATTACGTAGGAGAAAATCGGGGTCTCACATTCTCCCCTCCTTATAAAAATTCCGACCTCGGAATTTCTTTTACCACTAGAAATTTTGTCCTGATTGCGTAGGTGCAGGACAATAGGGGTTGGGACGAACATTTGTGCTTGTCCCACAACTAATCTCCCCCTGGTAAACGTGATCTGGGGAATTACTCCCCGTCCAAGACTGCGATCGAACTCCTTGGCTTGGTTCATCTAGACTAGGGTCATGGATGATGTTCTCGGGTGGTCCATGAAACCTAGGTCTAGACTCGACTTCTTGTGACGAAAAGTGGGTCTCCGATCCAGCGTCTTGAGTCCTAACTCTTCTACGATGTCTCTTCTCGTTACATCGCCTAGGTGTACACTCACGTCTCGAGTTACTACGTCTAGGTTCTTCTTGGGACCGTTCTCTAGTCTCATTAGGTATCGGATGTTGTTCCATGGGGTCTTCTTCCGGATCCTTTCTTGGATCCTCTTCCGGATCCTCCTCTGGGTCCTCCTCTGGATCCTCTTCCGGATCTTCCTCAAAGTTTTCGGGTAACATGGTCCTTAAGGGAATGACATTTATTGGCGACTCTGGCCAATAAATACCCTCCAGATATCCAGAACAATCTGGAGATAAGGGTTGACCCCACCTGGAAGGTCCAGGTTGGTCAGGTGCCGGGGGTGGCGGGGGCTGGTACGTCTCCGCCATACCTTGCTGCCAATACGATACATGGGTTTGGTACGCTCCTCGCGGGTCCCTTCTATCTGTCTCGTGCGATGCGTGAGTCGGAGCCTCATGGCTTCCCGACTGTCTTGTCGAACCTTGGGTTCTATGGTTAACCCTGAACAGGCTGTGATACTCGGGTGCTGTCATCCTTCTCTGAGAAGGTGTGCCCGAATGCTGGGAACGAGGGGGTCGACTACTCGGTGGCATCTGACAACATAATACAACGGTC
This sequence comes from Myrica gale, assembly GCA_963930655.1. NCBI lineage: Eukaryota > Viridiplantae > Streptophyta > Magnoliopsida > Fagales > Myricaceae > Myrica > Myrica gale. The sequence continues at coordinate 12,818,880 of OZ005618.1, forward strand.
AGTCATGTGTATATACAAAATATCATCATATTTCACAAAGAATTAGCATTCTTTATGTAAGAAAGTCAAGCACAAATATCAGACAATAATACTCATACATGTCAATCAATCAATCAATAGAGAAGGAAGTAAATATTCGGATTTTATTCTCCTTTTAACTGGGGGTACTTCTCATACATATCGTTTTCCAACTCCCAAGATGCCTCCTCTACTCCATGATTCTTCCATAGAACCTTCACCAGCGGTATCACCTTGGTCCGCAATTGTTGCTCCTTTCTATCGATGATCCTTACTGGCTCCTCCACATAGGTAAGGTTTTCCTTAATCTGCAAAGGCTCATATTCTAACACATGGGTAGGGTCAGACACGTATTTGCGTAGGAGTGATACGTGGAACACATCATGTACTCCCGCAATTGATGGCGGTAAGGCCAGCCTATACGCCATTGGTCCAACACGCTCCAGGATCTCGAAAGGTCCTATAAACCGGGGTTGAAGCTTCCCCCTCTTCCCAAATCGTGCTACCCCCTTTGTTGGAGAAATCTTTAAAAACACTTTACTTCCTTCCTCAAAGGCCAACTCTCTTCTTCGATTGTCCGCATAACTCTTTTGCCGACTTTGGGCCGTAATAAGGCTTTCTTTGATCAACCGAATCTTCTCTTTTGTCTGCAAAATCATCTCTGGCCCCAACAGTCTCCCTTCTCCTACTTCATCCCAATATAATGGCGACCTACACCTCCTTCCATACAAAGCTTCATACGGTGTCATGCCAATACTTGATTGGAAACTGTTGTTGTATGCGAACTCTGCTAGCGGCAAATGTTGAGCCCAGCTACCCTTGAAGTCAATGATACACGCTCGGAGCATGTCTTCCAAAATTTGAATGGTCCGCTCAGATTGGCCATCCGTCTGTGGGTGGAAAGCAGTGCTAAAATTCAACTTAGTGCCTAGGGACTCCTGCAATCTTTTCCAAAACCTTGACGTAAATCTCGGATCCCTATCCGACACTATGCTCTTCGGTATGCCATGGAGCCTCACAATTTCTTGGAGATAAACTTCAGCTAGCCTTTCCGGGGTATACTTTACCCTGATGGGCAGAAAGTGGGCTGACTTCGTCAATCGGTCCACCACTACCCATATTGCATCGTAGCCAGCTGTCGTTCTTGGTATCCCTACTACAAAATCCATGGCTATTCCTTCCCACTTCCATTCAGGGATCTCCAGAGGCTTCAATGTTCCTGCTGGCCTCTAGTGCTCTGGTTTCACTCTCTGACAAGTCAGACATCGAGCGACATACTCCGCGATCTCCCTCTTCATATTCGGACACCAGTAAACTTTCTTGATGTCTTGATACATCTTCGTTCCTCCAGGGTGGATGGTATAAGGCGTAGTATGCGCCTCTGCCAAAATCAACTCCTTGATTCCCCCATCACCAGGGACACATATTCTATTCCGGTACCTCAGCACTCCATCCCTATCCTCAAAATCGGGGTCATTATTCTTTTTAATCCTTTCCCTAATCCCTACTATCACCGCATCGCTTTTCTAGGCCTCGCAGATTTACTCCCCCAGCGATGGTTGTAATGACAACCCTGCGATGGAAACATACCGGTCGGCCATTACAAGCGTGATCTCCTCTCTCTTTAGGTCCTCCATGATCTCCTTAGCCACTACCTCCACGGCACTTGTTTCAGCCGACTTTCGGCTTAAAGCATCAGCCACCACGTTAGCTTTCCCAGGATGGTAGCTAATGGTGCAATCATAGTCCTTAATTAACTCCAACCAGCGCCGTTGCCTCATATTCAGCTCCTTCTGAGTGTTGAAGTACTTGAGGCTCTTATGGTCCGTAAATATCTCGCATTTAACCCCATAGAGATAATGCCTCCATATTTTCAGAGCATGCACGACTGCAGCCAACTCCAAGTTGTGGGTGGGGTAATTCACCTCGTGGGGCCTCAGTTGCCTCGACGCATAGGCTATGACCCTCTTATCTTGCATCAACACACACCCAAGACCTTGCTTTGAGGCGTCCGTATAGATCTCGTACTCCCCATGCTCTGAGGGCAATGCTAACACCGGGGCAGTAACCTGATAAGCCTTTAGCGTCTGGAAACTTTGCTCACACTCGTTTGTCCAATCGAACTTAACGTTCTTCTTGGTCAACGAGGTCATCGGCATAGCTATCTTTGAAAATTCCTTGATAAACCTCCGGTAATATCCTGCTAACCCCAAGAAACTCCTTATATCCTTAACATTTGTAGGTCTAGGCCATTTGAAAACCGCATCATCCTTTCCGGAATCTACAGCAATCCCTTCTCCCGACACTACATGCCCTAAAAATCGGACTTGCTGCAACCAAAACTCGCACTTGGAGAATTTAGCATACAACTTCTTCTCCCTTAGGATCTGCAAAACAATCCTGAGATGCTCCTCATGCTCCTCCTGGTTCCGAGAATAAATCAGAATATCGTCTATGAACACCACCACAAATTTATCCAGGAATTCCCTGAATACTCGGTTCATCAAGTCCATAAATGCGGCCGGGGCATTAGTTAACCCAAATGGCATCACAAAAAATTCATAGTGACCATATCGGGTTCGAAAGGCCGTCTTAGATATATCTCCCTCCTTAACCTTCAACTGGTGGTAACCCGACCTCAAATCAATTCTTAAAAATATTTGTGCCCCCTGCAATTGATCGAACAAATCGTCAATGCGAGGTAGCGGGTACCTATTCTTCACGGTCACCTTATTTAACTCCCTATAATCAATGCACATCCGGAGACTCCCGTCCTTCTTCTTCACAAACAGGATCGGTGCTCCCCAAGGCGACACGCTTGGCCTCATAAATCCCTTCTCCAAGAGATCTTCTAATTGGACCTTCAGCTCCTTCAGCTCTGCCGGAGCCATTCTATATGGCACCTTGGAAATTGGGACTGTCCCAACTTCCAATTCAATTCCGAACTCCACCTCTCTATCCGGCGGTAACCCCGGTAAGTCTTCCGGGAATACATCCGGAAACTCAGTCACTATTGGGGTTTGATCAAACGCAGGGACCTCGTTCTGCGTATCACTTCGCGTATCACTTGCCCATACTAGAATTCCCTCGTGCCCTCCTTGCAACAATCTCTTAGCTTGCAGGGCCGAGACAATTGCTGGCCTTCGTTCCATTTTCCTCATGCCGGTGAAACAACAATCCGGCCTCCCCTCCTTTTGGAACAAGACCTTCTTCTCATAGCACCGAATGTTGGCACCATGCTTCGACAACCAATCCATACCTAGGATGATATCAAATCCTCCCATCTCCATAACTATCAAATCAGCCAACATGACTTGCCCTTCTACTTCTATCGGATAGTCCTTCACCATCCGGCTACATTCGACTCTTCCCCCAGCGGGCGTTGACACAAGGACCTCACAATCCAACAATTCACTATTTAAGGCATGTGTCTTGCAATATGCTGATGCAATGAATGAATGCGTGGCCCCTGAATCAAACAGAACTAGGGCTTCCCCCTGGGGCTAAGGCAACTTACCTGCCACTACTCGGTTCTGGTTCTCCGCGTCCTCCGGAGTCATTGCATATAACCTCGCCTGTGTTGGGCCTCCTTGCCTCCTTGCATTGTTCTGCTGCGGGGGTCGGGGTGCTTGGTTTGAGCTGCCTGCACTCCTACAGTCTCTGGCGAAGTGACCAGGCTTCACGCATTTAAAACATAAGCCCTGCCTACACTCCCCTGGGTGTCTCTTGTTGCACTTGTTGCACAGAGGAAATTGATTCCCTCCGGCACTCTGAGCTCCACCAGGCCTCTGGTTCGGCCTCGAATTCGGCCTCTGATTCGACCTCTGAGGCTGCCTCTGTGATGATTCTGGCCTACTTTTCTTCCAGGGCATCTGCGGAATGGCTGGGTTGGAAGGAGCCTTCCTCTTCTGCTGGTCATGATAGACTGCTATCCTCTGCAGTCCTCTCTCCACTATCAATGCCCGTTCAATCACTTCTGCCAGGGTTTTAAGATTATGGCTATACACCCTGTCATAGACCCGTGGGTGTAGCCCTTCTTCAAACTTTCGGGCCTTCCTTTCCTCATCTGGCACCAAGTACAGGGCGAACCGCACCAGCTCCATGAATCGGCCTGCATACTGCTCCACCGTCATAGCTCCTTGGGTTAGGGTAGCGAATTCCCTTGCTTTCGCTTCCCGAGTCGTTCGTGAGAAATAACGATCTAGAAATTCTTGCTGGAACCTCTCCCAGGTTATGGGCTGCTCTCCCAGCTCCTGACGTAAAAACACTTTCTCGGACTGCCACCACCTTTTGGCATCCCCTTGCAGCTTGAAGGTAGCATAACTCAACTTCTGGGCCTCGGTACACCCCAAGACCTCAAGTAGTTCTTTCATCTCCACCAGCCAATTTTCTGCTAGTATGGCATCTCCCTTGCCGTTGTACGCTGGTGGGTGCTGGCGATTAAACTGATCTAACGTACACCCCTCAGGGCGTCCTCGGGCCCCTTCAGCATGGGCACCCGGCTGCACGTGCTCGGCAACGAGCTGAGCCATGTGCCTTAACACGTCCTCAGTGGTAACTCCGGGAGCCTCTGGCTCTTGGCTTCTCGTTGGTCTCCTAGGTGTCATCCTGCACTTCAAGGTTATCGTTTAGCTTAGAACAACCTCAACCTCAGAAATTCTTATCGTAACTAACCCTAAACGTATTATCTCATGCTTTAGGGTTTAGGGTTCTACTTCGTTCCCTATGTTCTACGACTCTACCCTCCGATGCTCTGATACCAACTTAACTGTCACCCCCCGAACGGCATCCCGCAGGGTCCGTGACAGCCGCGAGCTATCCCCCGGATGGCTCCAGCGTTCTTACTTGTAGTTTTACTTGGTTACGGCGGAAACGTACAGGATAGCGAGAGGCTCGAGCTAAACTTACATAATTAGGGTTCTCATTAAGGTTTCATACAAGACATAAATAACATGTAAAAAGCCTACTAGTGACGATAAAGCCACTATCAAAAAGTATGAAACATAAATTCTTGAACTTCTAGGTCAGGTAGTCCTCCTGAATCTCTTCACCTGAGGCATCTGGAATGACACAATTTAAAAAAAAAACGTGAGTCAAAAAGACTCAGTAAGGGAAAGACATAAACTTAAAACATGCTCTTGTCTTATGCCCGCTTAATCATGAAAGAAAGAAACTTAATAAGTGATGTACATGCATGTCATGAATTATGCATATGCTCTTGCTTAGTTTCGGCCCAAGGCCTTTGAAAATCTTTCTTTCGTACTTGCTTGTAAAACTGGCCCTTGGCCCTTGAAACCACTTATTCGTACTTGTGCCTCTCTTGGCCTTTTTATAATCATTTCATATCTTTTATTGTGGGCTCGCTCCATTTAACCCCTGAAGTCAGGGTTGTGCGTTCCCTTCGGAACCGTCCCCGAATTCCCTTGGAGACCTTACATGCGGTCAGCTAGCGCACCTTCTCATTTGTCCTTCAGTGGCTAGACATGACCCTTGGAGGCACCACACCTTCTCAATGTCCTTCAGTGTGGTTTGCACAGCCTCGTGGATTCACCCATCCTTCTCACATTTGTCCTTCGATATGGGAGTCCATCTTGATGGTACGGTACCGACCTGTGCCCCTTAACTTAACTTATCGTTTCATAAAACTTCTCATAGTCTTTCCATAAAAATCATTGCATAAACTTCTTCTTGAAAAATTAATGCAATGCACATGTCATGTCATGCTTGATTAAAATTCATGTTTGTTCATGAAACGATGCAGTGTGTCATTCCAGTTTTGAAAAAAAGAACACTTACTGTCCACTTACTATTCCACTTACAACTGGTCTTCTTTGGTCGTGTATAGAGACACGTGGATCACCTACAAGCGATTTAAATATTCCTTTAGACTTTAAAGAATAATATGAAATCATTAAATATTTGCATTTTTTGAAATCAGTCATCAACCAAATATATATATATATATATATATCACTGAAATTCATTTAATCATTTAAAATATTTTATTTATTCTTTTCCTTAACAAATATTCAAAACTTAGTTTATTAAATCTTTAATATTTTTATTGAAATAAAAAATATATTTATCCATGTACATGCCTCGATTAGGGTTTAATTAATACCCACAGATTTAGAATTAAACCTAAGCCTCTTATTATTACACGTACTCCATTAAAACCTTATACAAACTTTATACACACTAACACCCATAGATCTAAACAAAATAATTAACTTTCATCAAACCAACACATCAAGACCTAGATCTAGCTTCCTTTAACATGCATTGTTCTCCATTTGCATTTTTCTTTACATTCAACCTTAGATCTTGGGTTCCATGGTTAGATCTAGCATTTAAACAACCTAGGGTTCTTAAGCATTCAAGATCTAACAACATCAAGACATATCACAACCTAAACTTCAAGATCTTATACATAGGCCATTCGGCCACTAATGCTAACCCAACAACATCACATTACTCTTACCTTGTTGATTATCCAAGCTTGAGCACCTAGAAAATAAAATACCTTTGGTTAGTACTTGTGAAACTTAAGGCAAGATCATCAATAGAACCAAGCTTACCTTCAACCTTTACCAACTCTTCCTAACTTCACTTGCTTCAAAGTTTCGGTCCACCCTCCTTTGAAATTTCCAAGCTTGATTTAAGGAGGTTCTATGGTGGTTAAGAGAATATGGTAAGCTTGAAGAGAAATGAGGCAAATGGTTAGGGTTTTCAAGGAAGAAAATGTGTTTGCACCAAGAGAGATTTTGTCTACAACCAAAGAGGTTTAAACTTGGCTTTTAGAATAAGATTTGGAAGGCAAGAAGAGTATGGTTTAGAGTGCAAGAGAAAAATGCACAAACCTTGAATTCTAAGTGGTGGTTCGGCCAAGTGCTTGAAAATGGGAGAGAATGGAGTGCATGAATGGTTCGGCCAAGGCTTTGCAATGAGAGGTGTGAGAGAATGAGTCTCCCAAGGAGAGTAATTGCTATGACATAAAGCTTGAGAGAGTGAATTGACAAGAGAGAGAAATCAAAAGGAAAAAGGGTGAAGGGGGGGCCTTGGCCGACAATTGCATAGCCTTCCCTCTCTCTTTCTTTCATCTTTTCCTCACATCAAATCTTGTCTCCAAAAACATGGCTTGCATTTGAATTTCTTCATTCTCTCTCCTCACATGCTTCCATCGACAATCCCTCCTTCTCCCTTGCTTTTCTCTTCTCTTTTACTTCCATGTATTGTCTTATCACTTCTTACACCTCTTACACTTCACTTACACCTCTTACACATCACATGGCCTCACTTACACCTCTTTTACTTCCATGTATTGTCTTATCACTTCTTACACTTTGCTTAGTTTGGTTGCTTTCCAACCAACCTAGTTACTTCCACATTAAATTGCAACCAACTTTCAACTTGGTTACTCTCTCTCACCTAACTTATCACTTCATAAGCTCTCTTGCTTATCTAATCCATTCCAATAGCTTATCACCTCATAAGCATGATATCTTGTCATGTGATAATGGCCCTAGCCTATCTCTACAATAATCACAAGGTCTTATCACCCTAAAAGTTTCCTAACCTATCATCATGCTTGCTTATCACTATGATAAGCAAGTGTGCTTATCAATTAAATCTTCTCTTAGACTTATCACATAAATACATAGCTTATCATTGAATATTCAAATGGAAATTCTATTAATAATATAGGCCACATGGTAACAATACATGTCACATATGAAAGATATAAAAATATTCAATCCATGTCTTCAAAAGAATTTCATCATTTAATCCATTAATCAATTTCGGCTTATACAAAGAATTCTTAAATCATAATTCAAATTCTATGGTCCATGAAACATTTTAAGTAAATGAAAAGTATAAATTCGTAAGAGAGAAACTTACTTGCAAATTTCGGCTCTTAAAATGAATATAATTTAAACTTTGCATAAAATGGCATTAAAATTATTTAAAGAGATTTTATGGAATAAAATCCCATTTTAATCGAAATACCATAACATAAGGATTAGGCCATACATTGGCCAAAAACATAGCCCCATAATGAAATAAAAGCTATTACATTGGAAAATAAAAGATAATGCATAAGAAATTACGTAGGAGAAAATCGGGGTCTCACATTCTCCCCTCCTTATAAAAATTCCGACCTCGGAATTTCTTTTACCACCAGAAATTTTGTCCTGATTGAGTAGGTGCAGGACAATAGGGGTTGGGACGAACATTTGTGCTTGTCCCACTACTAATCTCCCCCTAGTAAACGTGATCTGGGGAATTACTCCCCGTCCAAGACTGCGATCTAACTCCTTGGCTTGGTTCATCTACACTAGGGTCATGGATGATGTTCTCGGGTGGTCCATGAAACCTAGGTCTAGACTCGACTTCTTGTGACGAAATTCTTAGCATGGGCACCCGGCTGCACGTGCTCGGCAACTAGCTGAGCCATGTGCCTTAACACATCCTCGGTAGTAACTCCGGGAGCCTCGGACTCTTGATTTCTTGTTGGCCTCCTAGGTGCCATCCTGCACTTCAACGTAATCGTTCAGCTTAGAACAACCTCAACCTCAGAATTTCTCATCATACTTAACCCTAATCGTGTTATCTCATGCTTTAGGGTTTAGGGTTCTACTTCGTTCCCTATGTTCTACGACTCTACCCTCCGATCCTCTGATACCAACTTAACTGTCACGCCCCGAACGGCATCCCGCAGGGACCGTGACAGCCGCAAGCTATCCCCCGGACGGCTCCAGCGTTCATACTTATTTTCTTACTTAATTACGGCGGAAACGTACAGGATCGCGAGGGGTTTGAGCAAATACTTACATGATCAGGGTTCTCATTAAGTTCATACAAAACAAATATTTAAACATATTAGAACCCAATTAGTGACGCTCATGTCACTATCAACAAAATTCGAAACTTAATATCTTGGGCATCTAGGTCAGGTAGTCCTCCTGACTCTCTTCACCTGATACATCTGGAATGACACAATTTTAAAAAAAAACGTGAGTCAAAAAGACTCAGTAAGGGAAAAACGTAAAACTTAAATCATGCTCTTGACTCATGCTTGCTTAATCATGAAAGAAAGATAAAACTTGAACAATTGATGCATATGCGTGCTTATGAGTTATGCATATGCTCTTGCTTATTGTTTTCGGCCCCAGGCCCTTGAAAACCACTTTCTTTCATGCTTGCTTGTAAACTGGCCCTTGGCCCTTAAAAATCTTTCTTTCGTACTTGTGCCCTTGTTGGCCTTATCATAATTATCTCATGTCTTTTACTTGCGGGCTCGCTCCATTTGACCCCTGAAGTCAGGGTTGTGCGTTCCCTTCGGAACCGTCCCCGAATTCCCTTAGAGACTTACATCTGGTCAGCTAGCGCACCTTCTCAATGTCCTTCAGTGGCTAGACGTGACCCTTGGAGGCACCACACCTTCTCATTGTCCTTCAGTGTGGCTTGCACAGCCTCTTGGATTCTCCCATCCTTCTCATAAATGTCCTTCGGTATGGGAGTCCATCTTAATGGTACGATACCGACCGGTGCCCTTAATCTTAACTTATCGTTTCATAAAAATCCTCATATTCTTTCCATAAAAATCATTGCATAATTTTCTTCTTGAAAAATTCATGCAATGCACATGTCATGTCATGCTTGCTTAAAACTCATACTTGCTTAAAATTCATGCTTGTTCATGAAATTCATATCATGTCATGCTTTCTTAAAATTCATGCTTATTCATGAAACGATGCAGTGTGTCATTCCAGTTTTGAAAAAGAATACTTACTGTACACTTACAGTATCCACTTACTATTCCACTTACACTTGGTCTTCTCGTTCGTGTATACTGACACGTGGATCGCCTACAAGCGATTCAAATATTCTTTTAGACTTTAAGAATTATAAATCATTTCTTTTGAAATCAGTCATCAATCGGAGATATATATATATCACTGAAATTTATTTAATTACAAAATAATTATTTTATTCTTTTCCTTAACAAATATTCAAAACTTAGCTTATTAAATCATTAATATTTTTATTGAAATAAAAATATATTTATTCATGTACATGACTCGATTAGGGTTAAATAATACTCATAGGTTTAGATTTAAACCTAAGTCTCTTTTTATTACACGTACTACATTAAACCTTATATCTAACTATTAATAATTTATTCATGATTAAATCTTAACTTAGACTTTAAACCTCAAATAAAACCCGAGTAAAACTTAACTAGGGTTCCCATAATATTTAATAAAGATCATGGCTATATAATATTATTCCAACTAGCCTAACTCTAATTTTTCTTATCCAACACAACAATGAAAATACATAAATTATAAATTTACACTTAGGGTTAACTTCTTGTAACTTTCGGCCACTACCATTTATGCACCAATTAAATCACAACTTTTTCTCCAAGGGTGATCCCATCCTCCAATCAACAATTTCACAACCTAATATCTACAAATCAAAACACCAATACCATACACCATACTCAAGGCACTCGGCCAACACATGTTTTTACCCAATGATTAGTTTTCCTTTATTTCCTTCAACATGCATGCTTCCAATTACTTAACATAATCATCTACTATGCATTAAGGTCATAAATCTTACACATGTTAAGTCCAATGTCCAGATCTACACATATTCAAAACTATACATAAAAATCCACATAGCTCATTTTCGGCCATACCCAAAATGTTACCTTTTTCATGCTAAAAATCATATCATGCACATCCTTTGCATTTGTGACCTAACTAGCATGCATGTACTTAATCCTTTTTATCAAATAATTTCATCAATCATAGATCTACTCTTTATTCACACTAATATCCATAGATCTAAACAAAGATATCATTTTTTTCATCAACCCAACATATCAAAACTTAGATCTAACTTCCTTTACATTTTTCTTCACATACAACCTTAGATCTAGGGCTTCCATAGTGAGATCTAGCATGCAAACAACTTAGGGTTCCTAAGCATCCAAGATCTAACAACATCAAGGCATCTATCAAAATAAAGCTTCAAGATCTTATACATGGGCCATTCGGCCACTCATGCTAACCTAACAAAATCATCTTTTAGCCTTACCTTGTTGTTTGTCCAAGCTTGAGCACCTAGAAAATAAAACATCTATGGTTAGTACTTATGATGTTTAAGGCAAGAACATCAATGAACTAATCTTACCTTCACTCTATACCAACCCTTCCTATCCTTCTCCTCCTTCAAAGATTCGGTCCACCCTCCTTAGAAATGACCAAGCTTGGTTTCAAAAGAAGCTCTATGGTGGTGAAGAGGACATGGTGAGCTTGAAGAAAAATGGTATCAAATGGCTAGGTTTTCATGGTAGGACTTATGTCAACAAAAAGGAGAGATTTACTTGGCTTTTGGAATGAGTTTTGGCAAACTAGATGGAAGTGGTTTAGAGGCAAGATGAAATAGAGCAAACCTTGAACATTGCATGAAAGATTCGGCTAAGGGAAGCAAAAATGGAGAAAGTTGTGCAAGCTTGTAAGATTCGGCCAAGAGAGGGAAGTTTGAGAGTGAAATGCTTGAGTGTTAGGTCAAGAGAGAAATGCAAGAGGGTTGTGTGAGATTGAGTCTCCCAAAGCTTTTTGACATAAAGCTTGAGAGTGAATTGACAAGAGAGAGAGATGAAAAGGCAAAAGAAATGGAAAATGGTGAAAAAGGGGGGGGGCCTTGGTCGACATTCCCTAGCTCCCTTTTCTTCTTTTATTTTTTTTTCTTTCTTTCTTTTCACTCCTTCCTCACATCACTTCTTGTCTCTTTGAAATTTCTCTCTCCTTCATGCCTTCATCGACATACACTCCCCTTTTCTCACCTTTTTCTCTTCTCTTTTTACTCTCATGCCTTGTCTCATCAATTCTTACACACTTACACTTCTCTTACACATCACATGGCTTTTAATTTCTCTCCTCCTTGTCTTTCACGTAAAAGGCCTTCCCTTTGCTAGTTTGGTTGATTTCCAACCATGCTAGTTACTCCCACATTAAATGGCAACTAACTTTCAACTTAGTTCTCACTTATCACCTAACTTATCACTTTATAAGTTCTCTTACTTATCTATTCATTCCAATAGCTTATCACCTTACAAGTATGATATCTTATCATGTGATAATGGCCTTAGCCTATCTCTACAATAATCACAAGGCCTTATCACTCTAAAAGTTTTCCTAACTTATCATTCTTGCTTATCACTATGATAAGCAAGTGTGCTTATCAATTAAATCATTCCTAAACTTATCACATAACTACATAGCTTATCATTGAATATTCATATGGGACTTCTATTAATAATATAGAACACATCATAATATTACATGTCACATAAAATATCTAATCCATGTATTCAAAAGAATTCCATTATTCAATCTATTAATAATTTCGGCTTTCTACAAGGAAATTATTAAAGCATAATTCAAATTATATGGTCCATGAATCATATTAGGTAAACAAAATATTAATTTGTAAAAGAGGAACTCACTTGCAAATTTCGGCTCTTAATATAATATAATTTATACATCCGATAAAATGGCATTAAAATTATTTAAGGAGATTTTATGAAATAAAATCCTATTTTAAATCGAAATACCATAACATAAAAATTAGGCCATACATTGGCCAAAACATAGCCCCATTAGGAAATAAAGACTATTACATTGAAAAATAAAATAATACATGAGCAATTACGTAGGAGAAAATCGGGGTCTCACAGAGAACGCCGCCAAAATTCACCTATAGCAGCGCTTTTTATGACCGCCGTTAAAAAATCGTTGTTAACAACTTCATTGTCTTTTAACGGCGGTCTCATTAACGGCGGTCATTCAAAGCGCCGCTATAGGTGACTTTTGGCGGCATTTTTTATAACCGTCGTTTATGACCGCTGTTAAAACCCATTTTTTTTGTAGTGCATTATTGGGTTTTATTTTTTTATTTTTCTGCCTCCGGTTGGTCGTCGGGGTGGTCTTACTTTTTGTTGGCACCCGGAGTTTCGTTTTTCTTTGTTTGCGCAATCCCGAAATTTTTTTCACTTGCAGGTGGACCCTGGTGGAGAAGATTTGGTTTCCTTTTGTTCTTTTGTTTATGTGCCAGCTATTTGGAAGAAAAAATCTGCCTTCTAGAGTGATTTGCAGCGTTGAATCAGGATGCACAAAAACCATGGGTTTGTTTTGGGGATTTCAATGACATTACTTGTTCCACTGAAAAGCAGGGTGGACGTGTTTGCTCTGCTTCTTCGTCGGGTGGGTTGTCCCATTTTATGATGACTATGGGTTTAGTTGATCTGGGTTTTGTGGGTTCCAAATTTACTTCCTGTAATAATCGTTCTGGTTTCGCCAACATACGGGAGTGGTTAGATAGTGGTATTTCTAATCTTCCTTGGCGGGTGGGCTACCCCAATGCTATTGTTTCTCATTATCCTATTAGAACTTCGGATCACTACCCCGTATTGTTATCTTTATTTGGTTCGGTTGATGTTGCCCCAAAATCATTAGAACATCACGGGTAAATAGGATAATGAGAAACGTTGCGGGTAAATACCAGCGATGTCCCAAAAAACAATGATTGCCCCCATGTTTCAACCAAAATGACGTTGTGTTCGCATTGCAATTAGAGCATGCTAACCGTCCTTTCGTACTCCAACCCAAGAGATTAACATAAGCGGGAAAGTCATTTATTATCCAAAGTAAAGCAGCGTATAACTTGAATGAACAATGACTACATGTAGATGTCGATATCATTCCCGGGACTTTTTGGATCCGGAATAAGCAACGACAGCATGAAACTTGAATCCTTCATACATTTCCATGGCGGCAAATTGTATGGAATTAGTACAACTGGTCATATATTATACGATAAGCCCATGTTGCCAAAAGGATTGAACCCATCAGATGCCAAACCCAACCGGACGTTCCAAGATTCCCGACCAAACCTTTCATACTTCTTATCGAGGTCTTTCCATACCTCAGAGTCTACAGGATGCCTCATCACCCCATCTTCAACCACACGCTTCTCTTGTTGTCGTCTGCCTTGACAAAAAACAATCTCTGCAACCTCGGTTTCAAGAGAAAATGTCGCAACATTTTTTGAGGAAACTTTGATTTGTTATTTTGACTGTACTTCTAACTCGATTCCCCACACACCGGACACTCGTGTAACTCACTGTGCTCCTTCCAAAACAGTACACATTCATTTAAGCGCACATGTATGTTATCGTAGCTAAATCCTAAATCTTTCTTAACTTTTTTGCCTCATAATAAGATTTAGGAAGTGTCTCCCCCTCCGGCAAAGCATCTTTTATCAAGCCCAAATGATTTTAAAAAATCAGAACAATATATAATTCAAAAATAAGTAGAAAATAGTTTCATAAATAAAAAAATTATAAAAATAGATAAAAAATGAAACTAATAAAAAAAATTCATAAAAATTACAATACAAAGATGAAAATGGTGCAAAATTTATAAAACAAAGAATTTTTTTTAAAAAATAATTAAAAACAATAAATTAAAAGATTTGATTAAAAGATTTCAAAAAAAAAACTTAACAATAATTAGTAACATGCATATATGTATGACTCTTTTCCATCTAGTAATTAGTAACATGCTTGCTTGAATCTTTCATCAATTTGTAATTAGTAAAAGTATTTTCTTCTCGATTAAGGTACATGAGATTTCATTTTTTTCCAATTGAAGAAGAACATGGGATTTGATTCCCACAATATACGTTTGGTAAACTGTGAGAGCCCGATTTTAGGTCTGTCAAGTTATTGCTTATGACCTCTTAAGTACGTATTATTGCAAGTGTATGTATGATTAAATTTGTGATTTTTGAGGTAAGTGTCGACACATTGGAGCATAGTGTCGACACATTAGAGTAACACCCGAAAGTTTACCTTTTTTCTGGAGCCCAAAGTGAATTTTGACTAAGTGTTGTAAGTGTCGACACCTTGGGTCATAGTGTCGACACATTAGACCGATACCCGAATGTTTATATTTTTCCGGAACTAGAGTGATTTTTGACTAAGTGTTGGAAGTGTCGACACCTTGAGTGATGGTGTCGACACATCCAACTAAAACCCGAAAGTGTGCATTTTTCCAGAACTCCCGTGAATTTTGACCAAGTGATGGAAGTGTCAACACCTTGAGTGATGGTGTCGACACATCTAACTGAAACCCGAGAGTTTACATTTTTCCCACTTTGGCTAAGTGTTGGAAGTGTCGACACCGTGAGTGATGGTGTCGACACATCTTACTAAATGTGTTGTAAGTGTCGACACCTTGAGTGATAGTGTCGACACATATAACTACATTCCGAAATTTTACGGATTGAAAATACGTGAGTTGGAATTCATGAAGAAGGGGGAGAGCAACCTTGTCTTTTCCCCAACCATTTTCACGCCTATTACTCTCTCCCCCTTTGCCGAACACTTCATTTTTCCCCTCTCTTCAGCCTTTTCGTTTTCTCTTGCCCTAAATCACCCACCCGAAGAAGGAAGAAGGAGAAGAAGGAGAAGAAGGAGAAGGAGAAAGGAGAAGAAAAGGAGGAAGAGGAGAGAAGCAAGGTACAAATCCTTGCTGGCCGAAAATCATCCTACTCTCTCTCTCTATTTCCTTATTGTTTTCTCTTGTTGGTTGGTTGTGGTTTGGCGGTGTTCTTGTTTTCTCTTGTTGGTTGGTTGTGGTTTGATGGTGGGTTGTCTAAATAGTTTTTCTCCTTGTGATTCATGGATGTTTAGTGTGGATCTATGCATGTTCAAGGTAGATCTTGTAAGTGTTTAAGTGTAGCATAGATTTTTACATGAGAACATGGGAACAAAATGGCTAGATCTGAAATGAGGGTTCAAGAGAAATTGGTTATGTGCTTTAGGTGTTTGATAAAAGGCCTAAGAGGGGATTGAAACCTAAGTTGAGCATGTATGGCCGAATCTATTGGTTGATGTAATGCATATGAGTCTTGTTGAGAACCACCAAGCCCTAAGTGTTTGATATATGGTTAGATCTGAAAGATGTTCAAGAGAACAAATGATACACCCTACTTGTTTGATAAAAGCCCAAAAGAAATGGGCAAATGCAATAGTATAGCTTGATGAAGATGGAATCATAGTTTTGTTATAAACTTTGAGTTGGAGTTGTAAAAGTAGGACGAATGTGAGAGAATGGTTGTTGTTATGAAATGTTAAATTAGTCTTGGATGTTGGTTGTGACATGAAGAGATTAGGTTTTGGTTGTTGGAGGTTTGGAAGGTTAAGAAGATCATTGTTGTTGCTGGAATTAACCTCTGCAGATTCTAAGGATAGAATTGGGAGTGTGTTTTGATGCATTGTAGTTATCTCTTGATATTGAGTGGATCCTAGATTGAAGGCCTAGGACATGGAAAGATTTTAAGTCATACCTTGGATGATTGTAATGTATTGATTACTCTATACGTCTAGTAACCTATGAATAACAAAGGTATGATCCAATTGTAGGTAACGTGACGTTCAACACTCAAGCAAGCGGAGGTAAGAGGAGCTTACGTTTGTAAGTGAAAATAGTAAGTAGCAACTTACGCTTTACAAAACTGGAATGATACACAACATGTTTTTATGAATAAGCATAACATGTTAATAACCACGCATGACAAGTTATTTCTCAACAAGCATGACATCGTATACGTATTTGTATGAAAGCTTAAAAGAAGTTTTTGTGCAAAGGAAAACATGAAAGGTTTATGAGATATTTGTCATTAAGCACAAACTGTCAAGAGCATTAGAAGCATTTTATGATAAGTTGATTACCAAGCATGACATGAGCACGTCATGAGCAATTGCATTTGCATTTATTTGTCTCATAAGAAAGAAGGAGAAATTTTATGCAAATGAAAATACCATTTTTATGCTACTTTATGACAAGTTTTACGACAAGTTAATTAACGAACGAACCCAAGTCGGTCGGTACCGTACCAAGTCAAGAAGGTGCATCCATACCGAAGGACGTTTACGAGAAGGGTGGATGTCACCTAGGACACCCATACCGAAGGATGCTTGCAAGAAGGATGGGTAGTCCAGGAGGTATGTGCAATCACACTGAAGGATGCTTGCAAGAAGGTGTGAACCTCCAAGAGTCGTGTCTAGCCACTGAAGGACATTGAGAAGGTGTGCTAGCTCGACCATATGTAAGGTCCCCAAGGGAAATAGGGGACAGTTCCAACGGGAACGCACAACCCTGATGCCAGGGGTAAATGGAGCTCAAGTAGCCCATAGGATAAGAATGGAAAAGATTTTCCAAAAGAAAGAGCTTTATAAGTATAAGAGATGTTTTCAAGAGCAAGTGCATGTGCATATGCAATCATGAGGCATACACGTGCGTCACGATTCATGATCATGCATGAATTACATACGTATACATGATATTTAAAGTTCAAGTTTATGATTATTTCAAGTTAAAGCTCATGATATTTCAAGTTGTACTTGAATTACATTATGTTCAAGTTTGTAATTATTTCAAGTTTAAGCGCATGCTTATGATTTTAAGTCAAGTGCATGCTTATAATTTTAAGTTCATTATGATATCGAGTTCATGATGATTTCAAGTTTAAAAGCGAGTGTATGATTTCAAGTTCAAGATTATGAGTTCAAAGAATAAGTTCATGGTTTCAAACTCACGATTTCAAGTTCATATTTGCAAACCATGATTTCAAGCTCATGTTTTAATTATAATTCCTTACTGAGTCTTTCGACTCACAGATGTTTTCAATTGTATCATTCCAGATAACAATTCAGGTGGGAAAATCTAGAAGAGGGACCGATGGGAACGTCCTCATCTCTCTTTGTTGTTTCATAAAAGGTTAGATGAAATTTTGAAGAGTCGACATGAGCCTCCGTTGTGTGGTGGTAATGGGTTGTTCGGACTAGTAGAGTTCAAGGTTTTTGATGTCTAGTATCTTAGTCGTGGTTATCAGAAACAGAAGTTGAAGAGTTCATAGGAAGTACTAAGAACGCTTATCAGGCATCCTGTGAATGTCTATGTTATGTGTATAAGGATTCAAGATGTATTACATATATGTTATGAGTAGGTCCATATAAAGATTTTGTTGGAATCCCTTAGGACTTGTACTTCAGCCATGCAGACATGTCATGTAATTTTGATGCTTTCACTATTGTCGTTGTAGTCAATTGTGTAAGTTGAAGTTTTTGTAAATCTCTTTGGCCCATCTCTCTCAGTTGTAGGTGTTTATGTATATGTATAAAAAAAAATCCGCTGCATGATTAAGAGAAAACGCTAGAACATTCATTGAGTGGATGTTCGCGGCTGTCATTAACCCCCTTCGGGCTAGCGTTCGGGGCGTGACATAAACACACAAGCAACCTACCTAACTACTTGCAAGACGTTTCAATAGTTTAATATTCTTTATATTTTGGTGGAATATTTCAAAGTTGTATGATTATCCCCTAATAATTTTTACTCCTTTCATATGTCCACTGCATAACTATTTCATTCCCTACAGCCCATTATACTTTCATTTCACAGGTCTTAACCACTACTAGAAATTATGCTTTAGATGACAAAATTTTGGGAGTCAAACCAAATTTTGTCACCTAAAGTGAATTTTTCATGACAAATTATTAATTTCATCACCCAAAACTATCCAAGAACGCCGAAACCGTACGGACAGGTTACCAAACCGTTCGGACGTATTGCCGGTGTGACGACATACACACGTCGCGAATGAGTGAAGAAAAAAATCGAACCAAAAACAAAATAACGTCCGGACTCTAAAGATACCCTTTCGGACTCTCTGCAGGGTGACAAATTCCACATCGTCGTAACTGAGTGACAATTAGAATCGTCACAATTTTTACAATATCGTGCAGACGCCATTTATATATAGTCCGAACTGTAATTACGTAACGAATAGTAATTGTAAGGCTAGAGTGACAAATTAAAAATCGTCATGAATATTCTATTCAGTCCGGACGTTATAAACCACGTTCCAACGGAAAAAGGATCCAAGTCCGGACGGTAAAAAAAAGGTCCGCACAATTATAGATGCTTCTTCCGCGAATTGTGTGCTTCCACGTTGCAAAAGTTCAGACACGTGACATCGATACAGTCCGGACAAAGCAATAGCGTGCAGACCGTATAAGTTCTAGAACCATTTCGAATCGGCCATATTTAATGACGTTAAATTTGATAGGGCCACGTTTCAGTATAACCGTTGAAATGCGTCCGAACGTGAATATAACACGTTTAAACGGTCACTGCCACATTAAACGGCCAGACTTTCTCAAAATCTCAAACTCACTCATTCTCCCAGACTTTTCTCTCGCACGTTTTCACTTTCCATTCAAGTTCTCTAAAAAAACTTGAGGTAAAACATTCTTCATAAATTTTATGTATTTCGATTAAATACCGACGCTTGTTTAGTTTGTTGTGTTGTTTTAATTTATGCAATTAGGCTGTTTGGCTGGTTTTCGTCGAACCCCGTTCGGACTTCACTTCACGCCGTCCGGACTGATTATAAACCGTCAGGACTGTTATTGTACGTCCGGACGGTGTTTATTAGTTTGACATTTGTGCGAACGTTTTATAAACAGAGCAACCATCCTGGGCAGACACCTATTTAGCAGAGTTAAACGAGAGTATTCGGGCAATCGTGCAGCCGACACATTCGTTGTGCATGAAGCTTCAATGCAGCTTGACCGGTCTGGAGACCAAACTTGCTCTGACGGATAGGGTTATAACGGAAGAGCTGAATATTTTGTGGAGGGAACTAATAAGGATGAGAGAACAATTGTCTCAATTGTCCCAGTTTGTCCATACCGTTCCAGAACAGCTCTAGACACTCTTCAGACGAGTGGATAACATGAAGGAGCATTTGGAACATGTTCGTGATGCCCTCGGACAAGATTTGGATGACTCAGTCGTAGCTCGTGATTTGAACTAGTCTTCTGTTTCTGCTTTAAAGTTAGTTATTTATTTATCGTTTTAAAGACCGTTTCTGGCTTGAAATAGACATTACGATTGTATTTTTCATTCGGTATTTGGATGATTTTTTATATTTTATTTTAATTATGTTTTTTTCATTAGATTAAATTTATTTCAATTTAAACGGATAATTAGTAAAGGTCCACTAATAAATTTAATTATTTAAATTGAACTATTTACTTAAATTAACCCATTTAAATAAATTAGGTTAGGTGAAATAAAGTAAATTGAGTGCATTTAAACTGTGAAATAAACCAGCTATCCGTTCGGACTCTGTACAATAAAACCGTCCGGAATTGTTACAGAAGTGCGGACGGGATTTGCCGTTTATTCAGCCAAACGTGCGCTTCCACGTCGCATCAATTCATTGCAACTTCGGGACTAGACGTTCGCACGCCTGAATACAACGTCCGGACGTATTTATTGTGTCAAACGGTTTAAAGTTTGGCATTTAATACGGACTCTTTCGACGTATTTTGAAAAGACGAACAATTCTTCATTTTCACTAACACCAAACGTTTTCTTCACAAATATCGACGTAATATCACTCTCTCGTGTTTCTAATCACTCTCAGGTATGTTTTGCTTATTTTTAACAAGTTTTTAATGGTGAAAACTTCTTTTTTTATATAGTTTTATGTATATAATTTCAGTTGTATTTTTGGTATAGTAGATTGTGTATTTTGATTGATTTTTACGTAGAAATTGGTTATGTTAAGTGTTAGGTTTGTTTTAAGTGTATTATTTTGTGTTTTAGGTGGAATGTTTGGGTGAGTTAACACAGTCATCGTTCACACAGCGTTCAGAGTCGTTATTTAATCGGTCGGACACGTTTTTGGGCATTCGGACTCTTTTCATGGTGTTTCGGTTGTATACATTGTCATTTTGATCATGTTCAGAATCTCTTTGAAGGAAGGCCAGACCCTTTAATATTAAATTTAAATAGTTTTTTATCGTCTTAGGGTTGGGACGGGTATCCAAAATCGGTCCGGATGCGATCTTGACTTTCAAAATGGATACGTTGATGTTTTGATCAAGTCCGGACGCTTATAGTATGTCTGTTCGGACGGTGTCATTTTAGTTCGAACGTATGCTAACCATGCGACTATTTTGTGCAGATTCACTAAAAAAATGAGAAAGTGTTGACGTACTCGCGGCCAGGTTGATGAGGAGCAATCTTTCACTCGAGCTTTGACAGTGAAGCAACATACAACGATCATTAAGTCGCGCTCAATTGTTATCGAGTGGGACATCAATTGGCCGACTTTAATGATCTCACATTTGAGGTTCAGACGCTTCCGGAAGTGGTGGAGGGGTTAGGTTGACTTCCATTGATCCACAGCGACCGAGTTGGATGGACGATATGATGACGGAGCTGTCTCAGCGGATGCAGTCGGTCTTGCAACCCACCCATTGCATGG
This sequence comes from Myrica gale, assembly GCA_963930655.1. NCBI lineage: Eukaryota > Viridiplantae > Streptophyta > Magnoliopsida > Fagales > Myricaceae > Myrica > Myrica gale. The sequence goes on from OZ005618.1 coordinate 12,840,321, forward strand.
TCAGTGATATCAGTCGTCGTTTGACGGCTTTGGAGCAGAAGGTCGCCGACATGGACGTTGGGTGGAAGAAAGAGGTCGCTGCGCTTAAGGAGGGTTTGAGGGGTGTGGCAACCGGTGCGGATCTCTTTCCTCTGCCTGAGCGGGTAGTGCTGGTAGAGGAGCACCTTCGTCATGTCTGTCACGTCCTAAAACTCTCGGATGATGATGATGATGATTCATAGTCTATATTTACTATGTTTATTATGTTTTGAGGACATTTACTTTTACTATGATAATACATTTATTTTTTTGCGTTTCTGAAGGAAATTTACTTTTATAATATGTTTTGTGGACATGTATAGATTTTATTTCATGTTTTTGTTCATATTATGTTTTATGTCACTTCAGTTGTGTTATTTGTATTTATTAGAACTTAATACAATATGTTAATTAGTATTACGTTTATAATTTCGGTACACTCATTCAAATAAATATTGATTATTTATTTTATTAACTACATGTGTTATTTAAAATTTGCTAATAAAGTTAATGAAAAAAAGAAAATCAAAATTGTCCATAAACGTTCGGACCTTAATTTATCCGTTCTGACTGTTTAATGTAAAATCGAACGGTGTCGTATAATATAAAACAAAATGTCAGAACACAATTTTATACAGTCGGGACTCCTGAAATTCAAAATACCGTCCGGACTCTTGTCTATTATCAGACGTTATGGTGTTGGTATTTCATAAGCAGTCTCACGTGATGTAAGGTAGTGTTCAAATGGTATGTGACAGTCCGAACGGTAATGTTAATGAGCATACACTGTAGTTTGAGAATTACTAAAACGGTGTGTTGAACTATAAGAGGAAGTTCGTACGTGTTATAGACGTATATCAAAATTTTGGCGGCATGAATTCCCTCGAAAACTAATACACGTATGCACCCGAACTTCCTTTTATGTGTCCGAAGGGGTTTCAAGCGTATGAAAGTTAAAGATTTGCAGACAGTGGAGGAAAAACGGAAAAAAAGGAAAGGAGAAGATTTGAGCCCGAGGAGAAATGGAGAGCTGATTTTGGGCGTTCAATCTCATTGAAGAGGGTGTGAAAAGAGCATATCATTTAGAAAAGATCAACTATACAAACCCTTACAATAAAACAATATTATAATTTGAAATTTGAAAGTTAACCCAAAACAAAAACCAAAACTCATTTCCAAACAAGTCCCTGAGACCACTATCCCCCTTCTTCTTTTTCTTTCTCTCTTTTAGTGCAGTAATACCTTTTTCTTTTTTATTTTCTTTCTCTCCTCTCTCTCTTTTCTTCTGCAAGTCTATGTTGCCCTAAAATCAAAGTCCCACTTACGTGGGCTTTAACTTTCATACGGGATGGACCAATTTAAAAAAACACGACCGACCAGATCAAGTATCAATTTAATAATAAACTGTTATATTGGTATATCTTAAGTTAGATGGTTAGTCAATTAGATTAGCTACAAGCTCATTTCTTTTGTGTATAAATAAACCTCTTCAAAATTCATCTCCTGCCAGCTTATGCGACTGCCTCTGATTCTGCAAGTTTTCTTCATATAATCACAGTTCCAAGTCTTCTCCTTTTCTGTGGCATTGTCGCTAAGGACACCTTTCATATTCATGTTTACAGCTAATAAAATCTATTTTTCCTACCTCTATTAGCTCATCAATGCATACTCCTTCACCTTGTTCAATTTGTCACATTAGCAAACAAAAGCATCTGCCTTTTCCAACGAGTGATTCTCATGCTACTTATTTCTTTCAATTCATCTATTGTGATATCTGAGGCCCCTTTCCTGCCCTGTCATATGATGGTTTTAGCTATTTTCTATCCATTGTATATGACTTGTCACGCCCCGAACGCTAGCCCGAAGGGGGTTAATGACAGCCGCGAACATCCACTCAATGAATGTTCCAGCGTTTCTCTTAATCATGCAGCGGATTTTTTTTTTTATACAAATACATAAAACACCTACAACTGAGAGAGATGGGCCAAAGAGATTTACATAAACTTCAACTTACACAATTGACTACAACGGCAATAGTGAAAGCATCCAAATTACATGTCATGTCTGCATGACGGAAGTACAAGTCCTAAGGGATTCCAACAAAACCTTTATATGGACCTACTCATAACATATAAGTAATACATCTTGAATCCTTATACACATAACATAGACATTCACAGGATGCCTGATAGTACATCCTATGAACTCTTCAACTTCTGATTCTGATAACCACGACTAAGATACTAGACATCAAAAACCTTGAACTCTACTAGTCCGAACAACCCATGACCACCACACAACGGAGGCTCATGACGACTCTTCAAAATTACATCTAACCTTTAATGAACAACAAAGAGAGATGAGGACGTTCCCATCGGTCCCTCTTCTAAATTTTCCCACCTGAATTGTTATCTTGAATGATACAATTTAAAATATCTGTGAGTCGAAAGACTCAGTAAGGGATTATAATTAAAACATGAACTTGAAATCATGGTTTGGAAATATGAACTTGAAATCGTACACTTGCTTTTAAACTTGAAATCGTACACTTGCTTTTAAACTTGAAATCGTACACTTGATATCATAATGAACTTAAAAATCATAAGCATGCACTTGACTTAAAATCATAAGCATGCGCTTAAACTTGAAATAATTACAAACTTGAACATAATGTAATTCAAGTACAACTTGAAATATCACGAGCTTTAACTTGAAATAATCATAACTTGAACTTATCATGTATACATATGTAATTCATGCATGATCATGAATCGTGATGCACGTGTATGCCTCATGATTGCATATGCACATGCACTTGCTCTTGAAAACATCTCTTATACTTATAAAGCTCTTTCTTTTTGGAAAATCTTTTCCATTCTTATCCTATGGGCTACTTGAGCTCCATTTACCCCTGGCATCAGGGTTGTGCGTTCCCGTTGGAACTGTCCCCTATTTCCCTTGGGGACCTTACATATGGTCGAACTAGCACACCTTCTCAATGTCCTTCAGTGGCTAGACACGACTCTTGGAGGTTCACACCTTCTTGCAAGCATCCTTCAGTGTGATTGCACATACCTCCCGGACTACCCATCCTTCTTGCAAGCATCCTTCGGTATGGGTGTCCTAGGTGACATCCATCCTTCACGTAAACGTCCTTCAGTATGGATGCACCTTCTTGACTTGGTACGGTACCGACCGACTTGGGTTCATTAACTTACTTGTCATAAAACTTAACATAAAGTAGCATAAAAATGATACTTTCATTTGCATAAAATTTCTTCTTCTTTCTTATGAGAAAAATAAATGCAAATGCAATTGCTCATGACGTGCTCATGTCATGCTAGATGATGAGTAATCAACTTATCATAAAATGCTTCTCATACTTTCATTTGCACAAAACCTTCTTTTTCGTTCAAGAAAATTATGCAAATGCTCATGACATGTCATTCTTGATGACAAATATCTCATAAAACTTCCGTAATCTCATAAAAACTTTCATGTTTTCATTTGCACAAAAATTTCTTTCATGCTTTCATGCAAATACGTATACTATATCATGCTTGGTTATAAACCTATTATGCTTGCTCATAAAACATGCTGCGTATCATTCCAGTTTTCATGAAAGTAAGTTTTTCACTTACAGACGTAGATTCCACTTACTATTTTCACTTACAGACGTAAGCTCCTCTTACTTTGCTTGCTTGTGGGTTGAATGCCCCTTTACCTACAATTGGATCATACCATTGTTATTCATAGGTTTACTAGACGTATAGAGTAATCAATCAATTACTCACGCTTCATCATACAAAATCGTCCTTATTCCTCATTCAATATCTCATACTTATTCCTCGTTCAATATCTCATACTTTGTCATACACATACTTCATCGTACAAAATCATCCAACGCCCACGAAATTTGCCCCAAGTGCCCTCCTCATATAACCTCATATACAAGACGTAGACTTTACACATACAACTCAAAACTTCCAACCAAAAACAATGATTTCATCACTAGAACAAAGGTTATTGCATCTATTTCACTCCCTTTGGTCTTTTATCAAACACCTAGTATGCAAGTTGGTTTCTCTTGGGTTTATAAATTCCCAAATCTAACCACACTCTCCATGGCTATGTGCACAATCCATACAACTTTCTAAAACTCACTAGATCTACATTTTCTTCAAAGAAAACACATGAATCTCAAGGAGAAATCTAACAACACACAACCATCACAACAACCAAGGAGAAATCTAACAACACACAACCATCACAACAACCATTCAAAGGAAAAAGAGAACATAGGTGAAAATGGGTATGGCTTGGCCGGCCATAACCACTCACCTCCTTCTCTCTCTCTTTCTTTCTCTTCTTCCTTTCTTCTTCTTCTTTTCTCCTTCTTCTTCTTCTTCTTTCTTTCTTCTCTTCTCTTCTCTTCTCTTCTTCGGTGGGAGCTAGGGCAAAATGACTTTTCGATTTGGGGGTGGGCTGCTTATACGTAAAGGGGCTTGGGGAAAAGACAAGGCTGCCCTCCCTTATTTCCCCCTTTTTCACATGAATTTCACCTCACGTATTTTCAATCCGTAAAATTTCGGAATGTAGTTATATGTGTCGACACTATCACTCAAGGTGTCGACACTTACAACACATTTAGTAAGATGTGTCGACACCATCACTCACGGTGTCGACACTTCCAACACTTAGCCAAAGTGGGAAAAATGTAAACTCACGGGTTTCAGTTAGATGTGTCGACACCATCACTTAAGGTGTCGACACTTCCATCACTTGGTCAAAATTCACGGGAGTTCTGGAAAAATGCACACTTTCGGGTTTTAGTTGGATGTGTCGACACCATCACTCAAGGTGTCGACACTTCCAACACTTAGTCAAAAATCACTCTAGTTTCGGAAAATATAAACATTCGGGTATCGGTCTAATGTGTCGACACTATGACCCAAGGTGTCGACACTTACAACACTTAGTCAAAATTCACTTTGGGCTCCAGAAAAAGGTAAACTTTCGGGTGTTACTCTAATGTGTCGACACTATGCTCCAATGTGTCGACACTTACCTCAAAAATCACAAATTTAATCATACATACACTTGCAATAATACGTACTTAAGAGGTCATAAGCAATAACTTGACAGACCTAAAATCGGGGTCTCACATCCTCCCCTCCTTACAGAAATTCCGTCCTCGGAATTCGATTCTTCGTCCTTAACTCTTGCTCATTTTTTCTAAACCTTATCTGTTTTTCTACATATATAAGGTTCTCTTAATGTGCAAGGGCTCATACTCTAAGAAATAGGTAGGGCCACTGGTACGTCATGGTACCCATTCGGTCTAAAATCCCAAAAGATTTTATTCGCACTCAAACGTCTATTCAAACTTGACATTTTTCTTAATCAACGATGTCAATAGTATAACTATCTTTGTAAACCCCTCGATGAACCTTCGGTAGTATCCTGTTAACCCCAGGAAACTCCTTATTTCCTTCACATTTATTGGCCTTGGCCATTAGGATACATCATCGACCTTACCGTGTTCCACGACAATCCCCTTGCCTGAAACTACATGCCCCGAAAATCAGACTTGCTCCAACCAAATTTACACTTAGAGAATTTAGCATACAACTTCTTCTCCGTGAAAATCTGTAGAACAGTCCTTAGACGTTTCTCATGTTCATGCTTATTTCTTGATTAAATCAAAATATCGTAGACCATCACAACTTATCTTAGAACTCCTTGGACACCCTGTTCATCAAATCCATACATGAGGCCGGAGTATTGGCCAGCCCAATGGCATCACCAAGAATTCATAGTGGCCATAACGTGTCTAAAGGTCGTCTTGGATATACCTCCTTCTTTCACCTTCGACTGATGATACCTCGATCTCCAGTCAATCTTTGAGGATACTTATGTCTGTTATAACTTAATCGAACAGGTCATCAATATAAAGGTAACGTGTATCTATTCTTTATAGCCACCTTACACTTGGCCGTATAAACCCTTCCTCCAGAAGTTCTTCTATTTGAACCTTTAGCTCCTTCAGCTCTACTGGAGCCATTCGATACGATACTTTAGAAGGAAATTCTAACTCAGTACCAATTCCACTTCTCTATCTGGGGTAACCTAGGTATTTCTTTAGGAAAAACATCGGGAAATTCGTTCACTATTGGGGTCTGCTCCACTGTAGCAGCCTCCCTCTCGGTATCATTTGCCAGGATTAAAAGTCCTTCATGACCTCTTTACAACCTAGTTGGTCGACATACTCGCTGGCCTTCGCCCCATTTTTTCTCATACATGGGAAACAACAACCCGGTCTCCCCTCCTTTTCCTCATCATAACGATTCATACGAGCACCATGCGCTGTCAACCAATTCATGCCTAATATGATGTCAAATCACCATCTCCATTACCATCAAATTAGCTAATACTATATGCCCCTCACTTTCAATTAGGCATTCTTTATAATTTGGTCACCACCATTAGACTACATTATAGTGGATTTACTCATGCATTCGGGTAATCCTCCACATTTAGAAAAATTGGTAGTCAAGTTTCCTCAACTTAATTTCTGCAATTCAATCGACAAACATTCTTTATAACCCTCTTAACTCTTCAAATGAACCACTGTATCATCATGAAGATCACTAATCAATCTAAATGGCCCCGAAGCACCCTAATCATCATTTCAATGTCTCTTATGCCATGGTCAATTCTAATGGCATCAATAAGCGCTTATAACAACAATCTTTAGCGCAAAATATCTTCTCAGATATATCTCTTTCCTAATCCAAGATCATACTCTGTTCATAAATGAGCATTAGTGCATACTTAAGCTCTTTACAATTGATCAACAAATCCCTTATCTGGGCGGTATAAAACTCCAATAGTTACTCGATTCCCTGTTCGTATAATCTCAAATGCAGACCAAGTCTAATGTCAAAATTCATTATCCTCAAAACAACTCATTGTCTTGAATTCCTAAGCCTTAATAAATCAAAGAGCAATAACTATTCCTCAGCCAAATTTGACCAAATCAGGTGTTCAGGCAACTCCATTCGGAAGTCTATCAAAATCAAAACTTACTTCAATTAAAATTTCTTCCAGGGTCTGCGTAATCATATCTTTAGGTAACCTTAATCATTTGTTCCTTGTTGCACCTGTTCAATGACAAGCCGAGCCATGTGTCCTAAAACATCATCAGTAGTGACATTCGGTTCTCTGAGTCCCCAATTCTCTTTTGGTCCTCTAGGTGCCATTCTGCACTTCAAAGTCTTTATTCACTATGATTTCTCATAACGAGTCTTTGTCACCAGTCTAGTGTACTTGATGCCTAACACATAGCTAACTCTTAGGGTTCTAATCTATACCTTATGTCTCCTGGCCCAAAGCTCTATTTCCTCTGATACCATTTTCTGTCACGCCCCGAACGCTAGCCCGAAGGGGGTTAATGACAGCCGCGAACATCCACTCAATGAATGTTCCAGCGTTTCTCTTAATCATGCAGCGGATTTTTTTTTTTATACAAATACATAAAACACCTACAACTGAGAGAGATGGGCCAAAGAGATTTACATAAACTTCAACTTACACAATTGACTACAACGGCAATAGTGAAAGCATCCAAATTACATGTCATGTCTGCATGACGGAAGTACAAGTCCTAAGGGATTCCAACAAAACCTTTATATGGACCTACTCATAACATATAAGTAATACATCTTGAATCCTTATACACATAACATAGACATTCACAGGATGCCTGATAGTACATCCTATGAACTCTTCAACTTCTGATTCTGATAACCACGACTAAGATACTAGACATCAAAAACCTTGAACTCTACTAGTCCGAACAACCCATGACCACCACACAACGGAGGCTCATGACGACTCTTCAAAATTACATCTAACCTTTAATGAACAACAAAGAGAGATGAGGACGTTCCCATCGGTCCCTCTTCTAAATTTTCCCACCTGAATTGTTATCTGGAATGATACAATTTAAAATATCTGTGAGTCGAAAGACTCAGTAAGGGATTATAATTAAAACATGAACTTGAAATCATGGTTTGGAAATATGAACTTGAAATCGTACACTTGCTTTTAAACTTGAAATCGTACACTTGCTTTTAAACTTGAAATCGTACACTTGATATCATAATGAACTTAAAAATCATAAGCATGCACTTGACTTAAAATCATAAGCATGCGCTTAAACTTGAAATAATTACAAACTTGAACATAATGTAATTCAAGTACAACTTGAAATATCACGAGCTTTAACTTGAAATAATCATAACTTGAACTTATCATGTATACATATGTAATTCATGCATGATCATGAATCGTGATGCACGTGTATGCCTCATGATTGCATATGCACATGCACTTGCTCTTGAAAACATCTCTTATACTTATAAAGCTCTTTCTTTTTGGAAAATCTTTTCCATTCTTATCCTATGGGCTACTTGAGCTCCATTTACCCCTGGCATCAGGGTTGTGCGTTCCCGTTGGAACTGTCCCCTATTTCCCTTGGGGACCTTACATATGGTCGAACTAGCACACCTTCTCAATGTCCTTCAGTGGCTAGACACGACTCTTGGAGGTTCACACCTTCTTGCAAGCATCCTTCAGTGTGATTGCACATACCTCCCGGACTACCCATCCTTCTTGCAAGCATCCTTCGGTATGGGTGTCCTAGGTGACATCCATCCTTCACGTAAACGTCCTTCAGTATGGATGCACCTTCTTGACTTGGTACGGTACCGACCGACTTGGGTTCATTAACTTACTTGTCATAAAACTTAACATAAAGTAGCATAAAAATGATACTTTCATTTGCATAAAATTTCTTCTTCTTTCTTATGAGAAAAATAAATGCAAATGCAATTGCTCATGACGTGCTCATGTCATGCTAGATGATGAGTAATCAACTTATCATAAAATGCTTCTCATACTTTCATTTGCACAAAACCTTCTTTTTCGTTCAAGAAAATTATGCAAATGCTCATGACATGTCATTCTTGATGACAAATATCTCATAAAACTTCCGTAATCTCATAAAAACTTTCATGTTTTCATTTGCACAAAAATTTCTTTCATGCTTTCATGCAAATACGTATACTATATCATGCTTGGTTATAAACCTATTATGCTTGCTCATAAAACATGCTGCGTATCATTCCAGTTTTCATGAAAGTAAGTTTTTCACTTACAGACGTAGATTCCACTTACTATTTTCACTTACAGACGTAAGCTCCTCTTACTTTGCTTGCTTGTGGGTTGAATGCCCCTTTACCTACAATTGGATCATACCATTGTTATTCATAGGTTTACTAGACGTATAGAGTAATCAATCAATTACTCACGCTTCATCATACAAAATCGTCCTTATTCCTCATTCAATATCTCATACTTATTCCTCGTTCAATATCTCATACTTTGTCATACACATACTTCATCGTACAAAATCATCCAACGCCCACGAAATTTGCCCCAAGTGCCCTCCTCATATAACCTCATATACAAGACGTAGACTTTACACATACAACTCAAAACTTCCAACCAAAAACAATGATTTCATCACTAGAACAAAGGTTATTGCATCTATTTCACTCCCTTTGGTCTTTTATCAAACACCTAGTATGCAAGTTGGTTTCTCTTGGGTTTATAAATTCCCAAATCTAACCACACTCTCCATGGCTATGTGCACAATCCATACAACTTTCTAAAACTCACTAGATCTACATTTTCTTCAAAGAAAACACATGAATCTCAAGGAGAAATCTAACAACACACAACCATCACAACAACCAAGGAGAAATCTAACAACACACAACCATCACAACAACCATTCAAAGGAAAAAGAGAACATAGGTGAAAATGGGTATGGCTTGGCCGGCCATAACCACTCACCTCCTTCTCTCTCTCTTTCTTTCTCTTCTTCCTTTCTTCTTCTTCTTTTCTCCTTCTTCTTCTTCTTCTTTCTTTCTTCTCTTCTCTTCTCTTCTCTTCTTCGGTGGGAGCTAGGGCAAAATGACTTTTCGATTTGGGGGTGGGCTGCTTATACGTAAAGGGGCTTGGGGAAAAGACAAGGCTGCCCTCCCTTATTTCCCCCTTTTTCACATGAATTTCACCTCACGTATTTTCAATCCGTAAAATTTCGGAATGTAGTTATATGTGTCGACACTATCACTCAAGGTGTCGACACTTACAACACATTTAGTAAGATGTGTCGACACCATCACTCACGGTGTCGACACTTCCAACACTTAGCCAAAGTGGGAAAAATGTAAACTCACGAGTTTCAGTTAGATGTGTCGACACCATCACTTAAGGTGTCGACACTTCCATCACTTGGTCAAAATTCACGGGAGTTCTGGAAAAATGCACACTTTCGGGTTTTAGTTGGATGTGTCGACACCATCACTCAAGGTGTCGACACTTCCAACACTTAGTCAAAAATCACTCTAGTTCCGGAAAATATAAACATTCGGGTATCGGTCTAATGTGTCGACACTATGACCCAAGGTGTCGACACTTACAACACTTAGTCAAAATTCACTTTGGGCTCCAGAAAAAGGTAAACTTTCGGGTGTTACTCTAATGTGTCGACACTATGCTCCAATGTGTCGACACTTACCTCAAAAATCACAAATTTAATCATACATACACTTGCAATAATACGTACTTAAGAGGTCATAAGCAATAACTTGACAGACCTAAAATCGGGGTCTCACATCCTCCCCTCCTTACAGAAATTCCGTCCTCGGAATTCGATTCTTCGTCCTTGGGTGATGGTGTCGACACATCTAACTGAAACCCGAGAGTTCGCCTTTTTCCAGAACTCCCGTGAATTTTGACTAAGTGTTGGAAGTGTCGACACCTTGAGCGATGGTGTCGACACATCTAACTAATACTCGAAAGTCTGCTTTTTTCCGGATCTCGAGTGAGTTGTAAGTGTCGACACCTTGGGTGATGGTGTCGACACATATAACTAAATCCCTTGAAAATACGTGAGGTGGAATTCATGAAAAAAGGGGGAAATAAGGGAGGGCATCCCTGTCTTTTTCCCCAAGCCCTTTTCGCGTTAAACACCCCCCTCTCTCTCACGCATTCTCACTTTTCCTTTACCCAAATCATACCTCCCTTGCCCTAAGTCACCCACCCGAAGTAGGAAGAAGGAAGAAGGAAGAAGGAGAAGAAGGAGAAGGAGAAAGGAGAAGAAAAGAAGGAGGAAGAGGAGAGAAGTAAGGTAAAAATCCTTGCTGGCCGAAAATCATCCTACTCTCTCTCTCTCTCTATTTTCTTCTTGTTGGTTGGTTGTGGGTTGTTGGTTGGTTGTGGTTTGATGGTGGGTTGTCTAAGTAGTTTTTCTCCTTGTGATTCATGGATGTTTAGTGTGGATCTATGCATGTTCAAGGTAGATCTTGTAAGTATTTAAGTGTAGCATAGATTTTTACATGAGAACATGGGAACAAAATAGCTTAATCCGACATTAGGGTTCTTGAGAAATTGGTTTGGTGTTCTAGGCGTTTGATAAAAGGCCTAAGAGAGGATTGAAACCTAAGTTGAGTAAGTATGGCCGAAACGAGGGGGTTGGTGCATCAGGTTGTGTGTATGCTAGTCCTATTGAGAGCCACAAGCCCTAAGTGTTAGGAATAGGTTCAGATCTGGGAAAATAGGCAAGAGGACCAATAACGCACACTAGGTGTTTGGTAAACAGCCCAAGAGAAATGGGTACATGCAATGGTGTTAACTTGATAATTATGGAACCATGGTTTGGTTGTAAACTTCGAGTTGAAGTTGTAAGTGGGAGGAAGGTGAGAGGATGGTTGCTGCTAGGAAATGTTAAGCTAGCCTTGGATGTTGGTTGTGACATGTAGAGATTCAGATTTTGGTTGTTGGAAATTTGGAGAGTTAGAAGGATTATTGTGATTACTGGAATTTACATATGCAGATTTCAAGGTTGGAATAGAAAGTGTGTTTTGATGCATTTGTGGTTATCTCTTGATATTTAAGTCCACATTTTACGAGGTTAGTCTTGAATTTTAAGTTTATGAAAGGAGAACATTTTAAGGTGAATTTCGTGTGATTTGGAGGTGTAATTCATAAGTTATGATATTTTGAAAATGGAGGGCCGAGCTGGAACAACAATAGTGTGGTTTGTAGGATTTTTGCTTAATATGAAGTGTTCATGAAAATGTATAGCACATTCTGCTGTGGTGAATTTTACCCCCAATCTAGACCTATGAAAGATGAATATTTCAAGATAAATTTCATATACCTTGGAGCCATGGTTTTGAAGTTAGGAATTTTTAAGTTGGAGACGTCGGGGCTGCCCGCTTGGAAGTCCTCAGCAGCTTGTATTTTCGGGTAAAGGTTTCAAGTGGCAAACGAACTCCAAATTAGTTAGAATTTTGATATGCTATGAAAATTAGTGTCAGGGTCAGTTAGAACTCAATTCTTATGGCTTTGGCAACCTTAAGAAAATACCTTGTGTTGTAAGATGACCAACTAGGAGTTAAGTATACGGACGATTTTGTATGATGAAGTGTGAGTAATTGATTGATTACTCTATACGTCTAGTGAGCCTTTGAATAACACTAGTATGATCCATTGTAGGTAACGTGATGTTCAACACTCAAGCAAGCGAAGGTAAGAGGAGCTTACGTTTGTAAGTGAAAATAGTAAGTAGCAACTTACGCTTTACAAAACTGGAATGATACACTGCATGAAGAATGTTTATGAATAAGCATATCAAGCATGACATTACCAAGCACGACATGAATACATCATGATCATTTGCATTCATTGTCCTTATCAGAAAGGAGAGATCCTATGCAAATGAAAGTACCATTTTTATGCTACCTTATGATAAGTTTTTATGACAAGTAAGTTAATGAACCCAAGTCGGTCGGTACCGTACCAAGTCAAGAAGGTGCATCCATACCGAAGGACGTTTACGTGAAGGATGGATGTCACCTAGGATACCCATACCGAAGGATGTTTGCAAGAAGGATGGGTAGTCAACGAGGTAGGTGCAATCACACTGAAGGATGCTTGCAAGAAGGTGTGAACCTCAAGGAGTCGTGTCTAGCCACTGAAGGACGAATGTGAGAAGGTGTGCTAGCTCGACCATATGTAAGGTCCCTAAGGAAAATAGGGGACAGTTCCAACTGGAACGCACAACCCTGAAGCCAGGGGTAAATGGAGCTCAAGTAGCCCATAAGTTAAGGATTGAAATGATTTTCCAAAATCAAGAACTTTACAAGTACAAATGATGTTTTCAAGAGCAAGTGCATGTGCATATGCAATCATGAGGCATACAGGTGCATCAAAATTCATGATCATGCATGAATTACATACGTTTACATGATATTTCAAGTTTAAGTGCATGCTTATGTTTATGAGTTCAAGTGCATGCTTACGATTTCAAGTCATGAATTCAAGTTATGATTTTAAGTTACGTTTTCAAGCTATGATACTAGTGCATGATTATAAGATTATGAATTCAAGTTCAAATTTCAAGTTACAAGTTCAAGCTATAAGTTCAAGTTCATGATTTAAGTTCATGTTTTACAAGATCACGTTTACAAGTTCTTTTCCTTACTGAGTCTTTTGACTCATGGTTTCAAAATGTATCATTCCAGGTTTGCCAGGTGGCAGGAGTCCTGAGGATTTCCTGACTTAGTAAGTAGTAGATTGTGATGTTGTTGGTCATAGGCCTCTGGAATGTACTATGGGTCAAGAGTTGGAGAATGTACATGAAATCCTAAGAGTGCTTGATATCCCACTGAGGCGGCAGGATGCTAACAAAATTGTAAGGTATATACGGATTCAAGATGTTATGAGTAGGTCTTATAAAGGTTTTGTTGGAATCCCTTAGGACTTGTACTTCAGCCATGCAGACATGACATGTAATTTGGATGCTTTCACTATTGCCGTTGTAGTCAATTGTGTAAGTTGAAGTTTATGTAAATCTCTTTGGCCCATCTCTCTCAGTCGTAGGTGTTTATGTATGTGTATAAAAAAAAAAAAAATTCCGCTGCAAGAATAAGAGAAAACGCTGGAACATTCATTGAGTGGATGTTCGCGGCTGTCATTAACCCCCTTCGGGCTAGCGTTCGGGGCGTGACAGTTTGTGACCGCCGCTATATACCCGAAGCACAATTTTTTTTCAGCGTTTCTTGCAAGTCTTTAGTAGCATTTGTAAAACGTCGTTATAGACTAATCTACCGCGGAAAAACGCTCTTGTAGGTCGATTTTGGTCTGCTTTTAAACATGTATAGCAGTGTTTTCGTGACCGCCGCTAAAGGTCTAGTCCAGAGTTTTTTTTAGAGTTTTAGAAGTCCACTATATCAGTTTTGAAAATGCTGCAATAGATACATGTGTAAAATCCTGCGTTTTTTCTATATTTTTCTGTAATACAAATTTTAATTGATTGATGCAAAAAGATAAAAGGTGTAATAAAACTTCATCATTGACTAAATAACCACGTCTTACAAGTTTTGCAATAAACAAAAAGAAGTTCTAAAAGTTTCTCAGTAGTCTAAAAACTAACAAGTAATTACATTTAACAACAAATAACTATAACAGCTTCAACACCTTAACCATCTGCTCCACCATTATCTGCACTAATACCAGCACCATCACACTCACCATCAACATTGTCTGCAATTGCAATATTGGAAAATTAATAAACAGTAATGACATGAACAAAGAAAAATATAAATAAATACAAACATAAAAGTTTAGTACACACTTAAATTAAAATTAATGACAATCTTCATTTATGTTAGTATCTTACCTTCAAATGTTTTCCAGCTTGCATGAAATGATCTAGGAATTGATGGTGGAACTTGGTTGAGATTGAGATTGGCAACATTTTGGTTTTCACGCTGCTCATATAAAAGTTAAACAAACAATTAACTAGGAAAATACATAAATAGAATCAATAGCGATTATGTGAGGGTATATAACTAAAATTTCTACACAGGCTTTAGCCATCATATGGATTGTAGATTGAAGTGATGAAATTGTAGACTCCATAGTCTTCATTTTATCATGCAATTCCATCATTTCCTCATTATTAGAGGATGCAGGCTGAGTGGATATGTTGTTGTGTTGGTAAAATGAGATGAAGGAGTTGGTCCTAGTCTAACGCCGCCAATGCGACCATGTTGTTCTAGACCAATAGCTTGTGCATAGCGATCAGATGGTACCAATTGATGTTGCAACCCATTCTAGATTGGCTCAAGGCTTGTGAAATTGTTGGATCGTTCACTTGAATCTCCTTCATTCGCCTCTAAAAGAATAGAACATACAATTCAATTATGAATTAAAATTTTCACATTCAAATAAAAGTTGATGTAATAGTGACATACATTTTCTCTGCTACATCTGAATTTATTGGAGACCCGTCAAAACGTGAATGGACAGCTTTATTCAACTCCACTCGATCAATTAGAACTTTTTTCACTTTTTCCTGAATCACAAACACCAAATAGAATGATGAAATTGTAAATTACTTATAAAAATCATAATAATAACAACTATACCAATAAACAAACAATTTAGCACTATGTACCAACTCATGAGCATGACGTGCAAAGCTCCTAGTTCCTGCAGTGTGCACCGACGTCTTGAGTGATCGACTTTGTTTCCAGGCTTGAGTTCGACGCTACATTAATACCAAGACATTAGAAATTAATAATATTCGATATTCTTGAAATCCATAACATAAAGAAATAATGTCATACCCGTCTTGAATCAGAATACCAAAAATCGACTTGCAAAATTGCTCCAAATTAACATATATTTTAGCTTTACTATTCACATATTGAAGCGTAAAGGCCCCATTGAAATATTTATTCTTCAAACTACATTTGTAATGACTCAATTTTTCTCCCAAATCTTTGAGGAACCAATGCTTCACTATATCCCCCAATGGACCCTCGGGGATTGTAAATCGCTTCTGCAAAATATACTCCAAGAGTTAGGTTCATCAATTATTAAACTTATATAAGTGCATTTTAAGTACTATGAATAAAATTATGTATATCGTCATAATAGTCCAACAATCCTCCTTTATTGTCGTAGAGACTCTACGCCAATCTACGACATCTAAGGGGATTTGATTAGGAAGATGGACAACGCAACTCGTGAATTGGGCAAAAATGTCTCCTTCAGTACCTAGAGGTTGCCCATTCTCATTGAACTGGTTTGAAATCCATTCGCCCTCTTTTAAATTCCACACCTCAGTCATGTGCGTCCCACCACGCGCTTTACGAACTCGAGTATTATCTGCACATTTAACATGTGAAATTAAATTCACTAACAAATAACTAGCTTGCTGCGATGATGGTGTAGCTTGTTGTGATGAAGAGGATGTAGTTTTGAACCTCTTCCTCGTCATTGTACCTATAGAAGAAACTGTAGTAATTGACATTTGAGAATCAAAATACCACTGACCATATCCTAGACCCATTTCTTTGCATTTATTTTGCTGAATTTTTATGCTAGCTTACTAACACTTTCATATTTGATTTAGTCATGCATGACAGTGATTTCAATGTAAAATTCAACCCCAAAACAAAACATATGCATAAACAAAATAGCCACCAATATAGCATAATTCCAACCAGATTGTAATGTTTGTCCAAAGGAAATGAATTAAACATAGAGATAATTGACTTTCTAAACAGATAATTAACTTGCAAAACATATCGTGAAATTCGCATATCATATGTACATCCTGAGGTATATCTAGTGTCTTCCTTCCACCTCATTTCTAAATCACGGCAAATCATCTCGTACATTCTCAAGGACTTGCTCAATGTTGAAATTGTAAGGTTCATTTTCACAATAGTCATCCACCTTGTCATCAAACATCTCACCATTACCAGCATCAAACACATCTCTTGGATTAGTCTTGACATCGACTTCCTAATTTGGATGCATTTCATCAGATACGTAGTATACTTACAATGCTTGTGATGCCAAGATGAATGGATCATCGCTTAATTGCTCTCCAGTACGCACTAAATGCGAAAAATTAGCAAGTTCAAATCTAAACTCATCAACTTTATATCCCCTACCAACAGTTGTTTCAATCCAATCACATTTGAATAGTATAAAACGTTCATCATCAAAATAGTTTAACTCAATGATACTTGTAATTCGCCTGTAATATGTGGTGCCCCCCTTCAACAGTCAAACAAACTCCACTATTTTAAGTTGTTCTGCTCATTTTTGTCTCTTTTGCACATAACTTCATACCATTAAGTATGTATCACCTGAATGACCTAGCTTCGGGGTTTGGACCTTTAGCAAGTTGAACCCTATTTGGAAGTTCACGCTTCCTTGTATCATCTATATTTTGAATCTATTCTCCTCGGACAACAACTCAAGATTAACACTATTTATAATTTTTAAAGTAACCAAGCAATGCAAAACATTTTAAACATAACACATACATAGTCTCAAAACCAGTCAGGAAAATTCATCCTTATGCATCTTATCGATGACATAATCTGTGGGTCGATTCCTACGATTTCTTGCCTTCTATAGATCCTTATGCATTTTGTATGGACAATAGAACTAAAACTTAATTCTATTGGCATAAACATTCTCAATGAAAGAGTTATATGTCTAACATCACTTACGTGCAAATTTGGACTAACTCATCACAATTAAAAAGGACATATTGATGGGTTTGCATGCACGCCTTTGTATCAAGACGAACATATGAGATTTCTCCTATAGTGTTGTCTACATTTCTTGGGAATCTATTAAAGATCGTTTGAAACTGATTCTAAATATCTTGAACAAAAATTTAGGCATTCATCTACTATGTATCCTTCAACAATAGAGCCCTCAGGAGCGGCTGTATTGCCAACATAAGACTTGAAACGATGCACGCACCTACACCAACAATATTACATTTCAAAAGATAACACACATGCGCAAAGAAACCTATGTAACATATTTATATAATTAATATTAACTCTTTATAGGATACATCTACCAAAGTTGGACCGGTCCACCCATCCTACATTCTGCAACTAGATGTACGACTAAGTGCACCATAAAAGTAAAAAATGAAGGTGAAAATATCCTTTCAAGTTGACACAATATTATAGGAATTTGAGCCTCAAGTAGATCTAAGTCCTATAATCGTAATGTTGGAAAGAATTTCCCTAAAGAACATGACAATTCGATTAAAGGAGAACAAATATTGCTTGGTAACGATCTCCGTATGGAAATGGGCATCAAATGTTGCGTCAAGTTGTGACAATCATGACTCTTCAAACCTATGATATTACGTTGTTGAATCTTGACACAACGTGATAGGTTCGAAGCAAAACCATCCGACACTTTTACATTATTTATCACTTTTAGGAAGCCTTCTTTCTCCTCGCAAGTCATTGAGAAGCAAGCTGCAAAGAAATACACATTTCCTACAGGAGTGGTCTTTGGATGAAGATCATGTCTTATTCCCATGCTTTGTAAGTCAAGATGTGCCTTATATTTATCTTTTGTCTTCCCATCCACATTTAACAATGTACCAATGATGTTGTCAACTATGTTCTTCTCTATATGCATCACATCTAGATTATGGCGCAATATATTATCCTTCCAATAAGGCAATATAAAGAAAATACTTCGCTTCTTCTATACACTTGACTCAAAATGTTCAATGCCCTCTAGTTCCCTAAAAATGTCATCATCGGTTAGCAAAGTGGGCGGTGGAGCCATTTCATAAGTACCGTCAAATTATCTGAAACATATAACATGGGCATGCATGGACATGCAAGAAGTCCTTCTCCACCTATAATTTGATGGTAAGAATCTTCTATGCCCATGTAGCAAAATTTCCTGCCATTATCCAACCACCGTGAACAAGTCTTAAACATATAACATGGACATGCAAGAAGTCCTTTTGTACTCCGTCCAGAGAAGTCACCATATGTAGGAAAATCGCTAATTGTCCACATCAATGTCGCATGCATCTTAAACATATCTTTCAAAGCAATGTCATAAGTATCTAACCCAACATCTCACAACTCTTTTAACTCCAATATCAAGGTCTCTAGATATACATCTATCGTGAAAGAAGGAGATTTGGGTCCAAGGATAAGCAATGACAATATTAAAGATGAACGTTTCATTCACATCTAAGGAGGTAAGTGATATGGTACCGATATCACGGACCATGTACTATGACTAGTACTCATGTTCCCAAAAGGATTGAACTCATCCACTGCTAACCCAAGCTTGACACTACGAGGATCAGAAGCAAAATCAGCATACCAAATGCCTTCCAAGCTAGAACATCGGTCGGATGCCTTAACAACCCATCATTTATTCGGCCATCACAATGTCATTTCATATGTGAAATAGCTTTTTAGGACATGAATAGCCTCTGTAATCGTTGCTTTAAAGGAAACCACCGCAAAACCTTAGCAGATTTTCTCTTGGATCTCTTGGATGATCCACCTTCATTCTGTGACAAATTATTTCCTTCCCCATTGCCCTTCCATTTTGATGTTCCAAACTTTGAACAAACTTCTACCTTCTCATTCTAATTCCAGAACAACATGCAACCATTTGGACAAACAATAATCTTTTCATATCCAAGGCCTAACTTTTTCATATACTTTTTAGCTTCATAAGTATCCTTTGGCAATTTAGCACCCGCAGGAAGCATATTGTCATGCCCCGAACGCCATCCCGCATGGGACCGTGACAGCCGCGAGCAATCCCCCGGAAAGCTCCAGCGTTCGTACATACATACTTACAGCGGAAAATACAGAATCGCGAGAGAAGCGAGCCAACTCATAACGTGATTAAGGTTCTCAATAAACTTGCATCTTAATATATACATAACATGTTCAACACTTAACAAGTGACGGATCTAATCGATCAAGTCACAACAACAAAACATAGAAATGATTTTCCTTCTAAGTCAGGTAGTCCTCCTGACTTCCTTCTACTGAGGCATCTGGAATGATACAATTTTAAAAACGTGAGTCAAAAAGACTCAGTAAGGGATAAACATAACTTTAAAAACATGCTCTTGACTTGTACTTGCTTAATCATGGGAAAACATAATTCATGTCATGGTATGCATATGCTCTTTTGCTTGTAGAGACATAAATTTGTTCTTGAAATTGGCCACAGCCCTTAAAAACATTTCCTTCATAACTTGTGGGCTACTTACGCTCCATTTAACCCCTGGAGTCCGGGTTGTGCATTCCCATCGGAACCGTCTCCCTTACCCTTGGGGACTTTCATTTGGTCGAGCTAGCCCGTAGTTGCCCCAGGCTTGATGGCTAGACACGACCCTTGGAGGCCCACACCTTCTCATTGTCCTTCAGTGTGGTTTGCACAGCCTCTTAGGATTCACCCATCCTTCTCGCATTCGTCCTTCGGTATGGGTGTCCATCATGATGGTACGGTACCGACCAGAGCCCCTTGACTTAACTTATCTTTCCATAAATTTTCCATACGACATTGCATAAAAATTCTCTTTAGAAAAATCATGCAATGCTCATGCCATGCCATGCTTGAAATATCATGCTTGTTCATGAATCAATGCAGTGTGTCATTCCAGTTTTCAAAAAGTGTAAGATTCACTTACAAGTTACACATACAATCCACTTACCTTGGTCTCCTTGATTATGAATAAAGATACAAAGATCGCCTACAAGTGATTCAAACACTTCTTAGTGCTAGGAATTAAGTACATAATCATACAAGATAATTATTTGTATTTTAATCGATTTTTCCCAAAAATATATTTTTGAAAATATTATATTATTCTCAAAGGTTTACATAGAAACTCTTTTTAAACATTCTTACTTAGGTTTCTAATTAGCAAGCTAATTGTTCAATAATCAAATCCTAATCTTTCTTTTATGTATACATTAAACTTAGGTCTTTAAGTTCATCAATTACTAACCCTAATCATAATTAATCCTTGGCTTGACATTTGATCTCTATGCAATCCGAACATTAGATTTATTTTGCTCACCATAGGTTTCGGCCAACCTAATTAAATTCTTAATCTATACTTAACATCACAAGGTTTTGCTAATCTTTTTAACCCGAACCATTAAGCCTATATCCTTGTTTTCCTCTTACTTATATGGTGTGTTTGAACTTAAGCTTTAATCCTCTAATCCATTTGGCCATAACCCTAATTTCATTTATCACAAGTAAATATAATTTCATTGTTATAGGCTTGCCATTAGGGTTTCTCTACTAGGTCATTCGGCCATGCTCCATTTTAAGTATTCCTTGTCTAAATTTTCTTCTCCAGTGGTGATCTCATCCTCCATTTTCAGATTCACAACCTAGGATCTACAAATCACAAAACAACTTCAAGACCTAGCACAACATCATATTCGGCCAACACACATTTTCATAGAATAATTAGGTTTTCCTTAGTTCTTTCGATTTGCATGCAACCTCAACATTTCAAGACTAGCTTATATGCATATGTTTACTAAACTTACATATATCATGGTCATTCATCAAATTGACACTTAACAAAATTATACTTGAAGATCCAAGACATACAAGGTTCGGCCAACACCAATCAACACAACCTTTCATGCCAAAACTTGCAACATGCATTCCTTTACATTTTTCTAACATTCAAGTTCGGATCTCATGCTTATATGGCCAGATCTAACATCACAAATTAGGGTTGGTCTTCGAAACTCAAGATCTAACAAAAATCAAAGCACCAACTCAAGATCCAACCAAGAGACATTCGGCTAACAATCAATACTTAGCACCAACAACCATTTTGGCCTCACCTTGATATTTGAACACAAGCCTTGATAAAAGAAGTGTACCTAGCATAGTCAAACATCTTAGGTCAGAACTTTAAAGAACTTAAACAAAATATAACATGTGATTATCACATCTAATTCTACCTTCCACTTAGAACACACGGTTATCACAAAATCCTTCTTTAACTCCAACTTTCGGTTCCACCTTTGGGAATGATTCCAAGAGGGTGAGATATGTGTCTTCAAGGTGCTAAGATAGGGGTTTTATGGTGGGTAAAAGAGAAGTGTAGAGCAACTAAAAGTTGCTTAAAGAAACAAGGAAATGCTTGAAACTTTGAAGTGATTTAGTTCCAAGAAAGTGAGCTAAATTTCAACAAGGGAAAATGGCTAGGTGAATAGAAATTTCCAGCCACTACGAGAGAAGAAATGAGTTGCACAAAGGGGGAATTTGGTCACCTAAAGAAGAGAAACAAACTTAGAACTTTAGAGAAGTGATTTGGTTGCAAGAAGAAAAGAACAAGGCTTAAGATCAAAGGGGAAGTTTCGGCCAAGAGAGGAAAAGAGAGAGAGTTGAATGAAGTGTGATATTCGGCCAAGGGAGAAAAGCAATTTGAAATGTGAAGTTGAAATGCTAAGTGTGAGGGTGAATTCGTATGAAGCAATTGAGTCTCCCAAGATGAAATTATGAAAATGACAATGACAAGTGATGTTGAAAATGACAAGAGGAAAGAAGGAAAGAGGGGGATGAACTTGGCCGACCAATGCATGGTCTTTTCTCTCCTTTTTCTTCTCACTTTCTCTCACATCATCTCTTTGTCCCCTCAAGCTTGCTATCCCAAGTGAACCCTTGCTTCTCCATTTGATTTTTCTCTCATTTCTCTTCCTTTGTCTTGTCTTGTCACTTAATTGCTCACCTTATCTCTTCACATGGGACCACAACTTTAAGATTCTTCCACCCTCCAAGCTCTTCACGTGAATGGCATTGTCTCAAAGCTCATTTATGTTGTTTGGTTACAATTCAACTAACTTAGTTACTTTTCTCATCTAACTATCAACTTAGTTACTTTTGTCACACCTAACTTATCTCCTAAAAGCACTTTAGCTTATCTAGTTCAAATTCATAACTTATCAACTTATAAGCATGGCAACCTATCTCAAGATAATTGCTCTAGCCTATCTCTACGATAGCCATAACAACCTATTATCTTAAAAGCTCTCTAGCTTATCACTATGATAAGCAAGTGTGTTTATCATTTAAATTCTCTTCAAACTTATCATATGCCTAGTAGCTTATCATCTATTATTTCTAATGATAATTCAACACTACTAATTAAGGCCACATAATGATGATATATGCTACCTATTAAAGGACCACAAAAATATTCAAATACTTAAAGGAATTTCATGATTTTTTCTATTTAATTATTTTCGGCCAATATATATATAAATCTTTAATCATAATTTAATTTCATGGATTATGGAATATACTAAGCAAATGAAAAATATAAATCCATAAGAGGAACTTACCTTGCAAGTTTCGGCTCTTAAGGAAATAAAATTAAACTTGCACCATGAAAAGAGATTATTTAAAGAAAAATTCTTGAAATTAAATTTCATAACAGTTAATGTACCTTAAACTTAGGTCATACATTGGCCAAAAATATGGCCCCATAATTTAAATTAAAGCTAATACATAGAAAATAACAAAAGAAATAAACGGGGTCTCACATCCTCCCCTCCTTATAAAAATTCCGACCCCGGAATTTCTTTACCACCAATTGTTTTGTCCTGACTGCGAGGGTGCAGGACCATATGGGTAGGGTGAACACTCGTGCTTGCCCCACTACTAATTTCCCCCTGATAAATGTGATCTGGGGAATTACTCCCTGTCCAAGATTGTGATCTAGCTCCTTGGTTCGGTTCTTCTAAACTAGGGTCATGGATCACGTTTTCGGGTGGTCCACGATACCTAGGTCTAGATTCAACTTCTTGCGAGGAAAGATATGTCTCAGATGGTAGCATCCTGAGCTCTAATTCTCCTACGATGTCTTCTCTCAGAACATCGCCTACGGGTACACTCATGCCTCGGGTTATTTCGTCTAGGCTCTTCCTGAGGTCGATCTCTTTCTACATTAGGCATTGGATCCTGTTCCATAGGGTCCTCTTCCGGATCCTCCTCCGGATCTTCCTATGGGTCCTCCTCCGGATCCACCTCTCTGCCTTCTGCCTTCCAACAAAAATCACAAACTCCAATCTCCAACATAAACCAACAAACAATAATAATAATAATACTAATTGATATTCGAGAATCAAAATACCACTAACCTGTGAAAGGACAATTATTTATCAGCAAGTAACCTATCAACCTCAATTAGAAACGACAACCAAATCTGAAAATGTATTTGAATCAGTTTCTAAGCTTCGAAAAAAGCACACAAAATATCATATGCACTTAAATTCAACAATACTATATAAAAAAACATACATACATACATAAAAAGCATACATACGGATATTCTGTTATCTACAAATTCAGAGAAAAAAGATGTACTGTAATCTACAAACTAATTTTTTCATGGACTAAGAAGTTTACTTATTTACAATACCCAACAAAATAGAAAGCAATGTAAGTGAATGGATTAAACAAAGGCTGGTATGGCCCAAATCAAATAGAACATAGATTATTTGTATTCAGAAAAGTCTAAGTAAAGCTTCAAAATAGTAAATATATGGTCATTGTCACAGTGCAAATGTTGATTATCAAGGATTAAAATCAAACTACATACCTTATAGATCATCCCAAAGGTTCACCAAATGTATCTTGATCTATAATGACGAAATAGCAATGAGAAAATGTCATACCCCGAGCTTTTAAACATCACATGCATATTGTTTGACATTAGTAATGAGATTAGGGGATATTTAGTGAAAAAGAGAGATTATTTAGTACTTGAGATACTAATTTTGAAACTTGTGATTAGGACATGATTTGGTGAGATTTGGAGTTCCCGTGCAACTAGGTTGTTGTTCAGAATGTTGAGGAACTCGTATTGGATCAATAAAAATTTTAAGCAAGTAGGACGTTTTTTTCTCGAAAACTTAACCATATGTTTTTTATTCTTTTAATATGTTAGGGGATCATCCACGAGGTTATGGTTCAAATTTGGAGACTTTTTATTTTTCAGAAGCAATGATGTTTTTGGAAGCAAGTAGGTTGTTAGTGAACATCATTGGAATTTGAGGATTAGCGAAACTTAGCCAATGAATTATGGATAGAGATGAATTTTGGATACAGATAAATTGGATAGAGATTAATTTTAGATAGAGATGACTTGTGGATAGAGATAAAATTATGGATAGAGATGACACCTAGGAAGCACGACAAATTGATGCAAAAAGCACGACAAATCAAAGCTAGAAGCACGACAAATTGATGCAAAAAGCACGACACAAAAGGCTATAACCTAGGAAGCACGAGGTGTCGACCACCGGTGAACCTAGGCGGCGACTCATCAAACCTATAAAGAGAATTTCGGCCATAGCCTTTCCATGCAGTTGCTGTAGGTTGCTAGGTGTCAAGAAGATATTGTGAGATTAACTTATACAATTAAAGTACATAACTTAATCTATAGTCTTAGACGCTATGATTTAGTCATTAGGTATATAGGTACATGCATATAAAATACTTTGGTTAATTAGCACATATCATGTATATGATAAACACATATAACGAATAATGTAATGCTATATAGAAAACATTATACTTTTAAATTATAAGTATTATATATTACTACTACCAATTTATTTTAATTAAGATTATTATTACTAGTACCAATGCATGCTACAATGTGTATACAATAATAAAGTAGTAATTAAAATAAATATATGCTATTACTTTTGTTACTTTTCCTAGATATGATTGTATATGACCCTCCTCAAGACTTGTTTAAAGATCAAGATTGAAAAAGGTTGAATGAAGATGATGAGATAGGGAAACGGATTGCCTCCGAAGGCAATTCGGTCCGGATGACCGAATGGATGGCTCGGTCATCCAACGATGGAGCTCGGGCCCGGGACCCACACTCTGCCCAGGCAGCCCGAAGAGCCACCATGCCCGAGCTCCACACCGTCGGATGAAACAATGCTGCTGCTCCTCTTTTCATTGCTCCACAGAGAGATTACTCATGCCTCGGGAAAGGTAGCCATTGGCAATGGCTAGAAGCATGTAGATGCCTGCAGTTGTTTGTGAGGTCCCCATAGTTGATCTACTCCTTAATGCTTAAAAAGTCACTCATGGTCTTCGAAGTTTGGAAGCTTGGCTTTCATGTCATGCAGCTCACGAATTTGTTTATGAGAAGATGCAATTTTGAGGGACTTGCTTGAAATGCAGTCTAATATTGTGGCTTGACCCATATCTTGCAGATTTGTGTGGCTTGACCCATCTCTTGCAGATTTGTGTGGCTTGACCTCTACGGATTTTGAGATGCTTCATGATTCACATGATAAATCAAGAATCAGGGTAATGCTTGCAACCTTGTTCTTTTTTTTAATGCGCATGACTCTACTATTCACTAATAATGAATCAATATGTTGACCCTAATCATGCTGTAAGATTGTCTCTGTTCTAGCTTCTAACTGAAGATGCAGAGACTTGGCACGCTTTCTTGACTTGATCAGCACTTTCGTCTAATATACTTGTCTATTCGCCTTTGACCAAACTCTCTCTTTGTTCATCTGGGGAGGGGAAAGGGATGCACACGTCACGAAATTCTTCTTTTTTTTTTCTGAGCCAAGGTTTTAATACGACATGATCAAGGTGCCTTATACTGCCAGTCACTTTTAATAATATATGGAGGAATCAGTTCCAAAATGATTTTGCCAAAAAGATGATACTGAGCTTTCCTCTTAGCCAACTTGTTCTGCTGCCTGGGAACCCAATTCATTTGGTGGTGGTTGTCCATTATATTTGCCTGGCAATCTTTTCGCTTATCATTAAAGCAACCAGCGGAGCAAAGGAATTCATGATCTTGCAATCCTCACCGACCCAAAAGAGATATTTTGCACTTCTCTTCTTTCCGGCTATCAGAAAGCCACTTATTCCACGCAAAGACAAATTCCCCTTTTTATTCTTTTCGTTAGTTTGGTAATTCTTAGAACATTGGATTGGTTTCTTTAAATAACCGTCCTCCCTTCGCACAATTTATTTTTGCACAGAATCTGTTCTCCTTCTTGGCTCGATCACGCAAAGGATTAGCCAATACTCAAGGAAAAACGCGTGGTTGCAATGTCATTGGCACTTCATAAACAGGAGAGAGGGAAAAAGGGAGAATAGTGCATAGCTTCTCTTGCTTCATTGGGGAAAAGAAATGGCGAAGAAGGGAGAAACAGATCTTGGCAACAACCCTCTGTCTGAAGAGTTCCTTGAACCCAATAAGAAGGTTCGTCACTCCATCTATTTCTATTCAGCGTATCTCCCACATGATAACGGACTTATTGTCTTTGTGCCGGTCGTACGCAAGTGTTTGCGATGAGTGAATTTACCCATTTATGGTGTATTATAAATGTTAGAGAATCACGTTCTGCTACTAAGGCGTCCATAGCAGAGGCATCATTACTGCCTCAAGCCACCTCACCTACTCTACAACATATTCTAGAATAACTTGTTTAACAAAATATCTTCTACGTGTCAATACTACAGTGAAGATGTAATACATGGTGTAATCAGCACATTTCTAGGATAAGTTGTTAGAGCAACAGTGTGTATAAAAGCACTGTGCATTTACATGCAACGCAAAATGAGAACTAGAAGCAATCATTCTGCATTCAGTTTTGTCGTTTTTTATGGTATCAGAGCCTTTAGACTGAGCGTCAATGGCCGACGAGAAGAGGCTACCTCTTCTCCATCCTCCAACCCCACTATCAACAACATCACCTCCGTACCACATCTAGTCACCGTGAAACTCACTCATGACAACTATCTGTTGTGGAAAGCCCAGATGGTTCCTTATCTTAGAGCCAACATCTCTTCGGCTATGTTGATGGCTCACTACCTCCTCCGGCTCTTCTTCTTCCAAGCTCTACTACTCCAAATCCTGCTTCTACACACTGGGTTCAACAAGACCAGTTGATACTCAGTGCTCCTATCTCATCGCACTCTGAAAACTTGATTGCTCAAGTTATTGGTTTGGCTACATCTCGGTATGTCTGGCTTGCACTTGAAAGTATATTTGCTTCTAAGACCCAAGCTCATTTGGGATAGCTCCACTTTCAACTTGATACCCTGAAAAAGGCTTAGACTCCATTACAGATTTTTTTCGTAAGGCCAAACTCCTCTCTGACACTATGACTGCAGCTGGATGCCCTTTGGACTCTACTGAGTTCAACTCCTATTTGCCTGCTGGTTTAGGTATTGAGTATGACTCTTTGGTCGCCTCAGTCACCACCAGATTCGATCCTCCTTCGTTTGAGGAATTATACAGCCATCTCCATACCCATGAGGCTAGGTTGTCTCTCACCATGCTTCGTCTCTACCTACCTCTGAGATCACTGCAAATCTCTTGGCTAAACCTCAGGGTACTCCTTATCGTGGAGGACATGGCTTTGGTCGCAATCACGGCAGCGGTAGAGGCAGAAATGGTGGCGGTCGCGGTCGAGGAGGTCCTTCTCCTCCATTTTTAATTGAAGATCGGCATGTGTGCTAAGTATGTTTTAAGGCAGGTCATACTGTGTTGACCTGCTCTAATAGGTTCAACCAGTCATATCAAGCTCCTCCTCCGCCTTCCTTTGCTGCTCATTACAGCTCCCTGCCTTTGGTTCCCAACTCCAACTGGTACCCAGATTCAGCAGCTACAAATCATATGACGAATGATTTCTCCAACTTCACCATAAATCCTTTTGAATATATTGGAGAAGATCAAGTTCGGGTGGGGGATGGTTCAGCTCTTCCGATTCAGCACATTGGCAACTCTAATCTCTCCACCTCTCATGGCAATCTCTTTCTTCGAAACTTACTTAATGTTCCTTTAATTACCAAAAACTTACTCTCTGTTAGTCAATTTTGTGAAGATAACTCTGTATATTTTGAATTTCACTCTTCCTTCTTTTGTGTCAAGGATCTTCACACGAGAACCATTCTTCTTCGAGGCCCTACTAGAATGGGTTATACACTTTTCCCACTACTGTCTCTTCAGCGTCTCCAGTTTCGTCTTCCTCACCTCAAATGTGTGTGGGTGAGCGTAACTCGATCTCTCACTGACATCAACGGTTGGGGCATCCTTCCATGGCCATAGTTCGACATATCTTGCATCGGTTTCAACTTCCAGCTACACCACTCCTTGTCTCTAGTCTTTGTTCACCCTGCTGCCAGGCCAAGTCGCACTCTCTCCCCTTTCCTCGGTCTTCCACACCCAGCACTCGTCCACTACAACTTTTGTTTATGGATGTCTGGGGTTCTGCTTCGGTGGTCTCTAGGGAGGGTTTTTTATTTTATTTTTCCATTGTAGATGATTTTAGACGGTATACTTGGTTTTTCCCTTTGCAATGTAAATCTGATGTCTACAATCATTTTGTTAATTTTCAAAAGACAGTGGAACAATTATGTATGCTAAAAATTCCGTCTAATCAAACTGATTGGGGTGGAGAATTTCGGTCCCTTCATACTTTTCTCATCTCACAAGGCATCACTCATAGAAGATGTCCTCATATTCACCAGCAAAATGGTTCCATCGAGCGCAAGCACAAACATATTGTTGAGTCTCCTTAGCTATTTTATCATTAACATGGTATCAAAGCTAAAGAAAATTTGTATTGCGTTAACTTACTTTTATTGAATCAATTGTACCCTATATATACAAGGAAACTGTATAGCTGTATAATTGAACTAACTAACTAACAGAGGAAAACAAACTATCTGTTGATGCTTCTAGAATGCTTTTGGAACTTCTCGATGTATCTGGAAGTTGCAAGACTTCTTATTCTGTTATATATTAGCTGGCAGATGTATTTATAAAGCCCCTGTCTCATACTCGCTTTGCTGCTCTTCGTGCGAGCCTCTCTGTCATTCCTTTCTAGCTGGGCTCGAGGGAGATGTTAGAGAATCGGGTTTTGTTACGAAGGCATCCATAGCAGAGACATCATTACTGCCTCAAGCCACCTCACCTACTCTACAACATATTCTAGAATAGCTTGTCTAACAGAATATCTTCTACATGTCAATACTACGCTGAAGATATAATACGTGGTGTAATCACTGCATTTATAGGATAAGTTGTTAGCAACAGTATGTATAAAAGCATCGTGCATTTACATGCAACACAAAATGAGAACCAGAAGCAATCATTCTGCATTCAGTTTGTTATCGCTTATTAAGAAATGATAAAAAAAGGAGGAGAACGATCGTAATAGCTATGAACACTGTCCAAACTTTGCATCGATCTCAAATCACAAGTCATTACCTTTTCATAAACAGCCATTTCTATTTGTGTCTGTATTTGTTTTTTTTTTATGGGCTACAGCCATTTCTCTTTGAGATTATAGAGATTCAGATGATGAATTTATTGTACTGATCTTTAACATCTTCGACCATTATGCAGAAGAAATGGATTGATAAGAAGAATGGCTATACTTGCTTCGAGTTGTATGCAAGGTCACTTTATATCTGTTGGGGAGAAACACCAAACTACTGGACATGGGATTGGTTCAAGGAAACAATGTAAATTCAACTTTTCTGCATCCATAATACCATATTACTCTTCTGCTCTATGTCACTTCTGCCAGCAATTTCAAACCTTGCATTTACTTTATAGCGACGAGAACATTGAAGTTGCCAAACTTTTGAATGTTTGCTGGCTGGAGGTGGGAGGAAAATTGAGTATGTCAGATCTCTCCCCGGAAGTTGTCTATGAAATCGTGTATGTAGTCAGGTTGACAGATGACGCTTCTGGGTGGAAATATCCTATCACGCTTCAACTTTCACTCCCTGATAGAACAGTTCAGCAACGCCAAGTTAGCATTTCGGAGAAGCCTAGAAAACAATGGATCGAGCTCAACGTTGGTAGCTTCAAGTCCACCAAAGAACCAGGAGAAGTGGGGTTCGATATTCAAGGCTGGCATGGAGGACTATGGAAAAATGGACTTATAATAAGTCGTGCCATCCTTAGGCCAAAACGGATGACTCTGTGACTCGCTAGTTAATTGGAGGGAGTTTCTTGTATGCAAGAATAAATTTCAAATAGTGTGTTGATAATTCCATGTAGTAAATAACTGAGTTGATGCCAAGAAAATAATAATAAAATTACTATATATAAAATATTTTTTTCTTGTTAAATCTTCTCTTTTTATTATAATAAATATAAAAAAATTCACTCAAACCATTGAATTTCTTCATTTTTCACCAATTTCAAGAAATCAAAATTTTAGACCAAAGATTAAAAAAATATTACAAGTAGAAGTCGAACTTTTTGGAAGCAACTATAACCATTTACATCGTCATTCGTCAAGAAATCAAAATGAATATTATGTTGATTTAAATCATGCTGTTAGATTGTCTATGGTATTACTGAAAAATATGAGACTTGGCACGCTTTCTTTGACTTTTTTTTTCAATGCAACATTGAAATTTTATATAACTAGAGGGGAACAGTACAAAATAGCCGGCACAGTACAAAAGGCCTATTGGTCTAACTAATTTACATTGGGCTTGAAGCCCATTACAACAATTGAAATGTACCATAAGTCCGTACACCCGGAGAAGGCCCAAAATCCAGCAGGTACAAACTGGGCACACGAGCTTACACACCACAACTGAGCCTAAAGGCCGGAGATTAAGTATGAGACCCCGATTTTCGCCTACGTAATTCCTTATGTATTATTTTGTAATAGCTTTTATTTCTTCATGGGGCTATGTTTTTGGCCAATGTATGGCCTAATCCTTATGATATGGAATTTCGATTAAAATGGGATTTTATTTCATAAAATCTCTTTAAATAATTTTAATGTCATTTTATGCAAGTATAAATTATATTTATATTAGGAGCCAAAATTTCAAGTAAGTATCCCTCTTGCAAATTTATATTTTTCATTTACTTAATATGATTCATGGACCATAGAATTTGAATTATGATTTAATTATTTCCTTGTATAAGCCGAAATTTATTAAATTAAATAATGAAATTCTTGTGAATACATGGATCGAATATTTTATGTCTTCGATATGTGACATGTAATATTATCATATGGCCTATATTGTTAATAGAATTTCCATTTGAATATACATGATAAGCTATGTAGTTATGTGATAAGTTTAGAGATGATTTAATTGATAAGCAAGCATGATAAGTTAGGAAACTTTTAGAGTGATAAGGCCTTGTGATTATTGTAGAGATAGGCTAGGGCCATTATCACATGATAAGCTTTCATGCTTATGAGGTGATAAGCTATTGGAATGGATAGATAAGTAAGAGAGCTTATAAAGTGATAAGTTAGGTGAGAGTGAAAACCAAGTTGAAAGTTGGTTGCATATTAATGTGGAAGTAACTAGGTTGGTTGAAAAGCAACCAAACCAAGCAAAGGAGGGCTTTTACGTGAAAGGCATGGAGGAGAAAATTGAAAGCTAAAGTGAGGTGCCATGTGATGTGTAAGAGATGTGTAAGAAGGTGTAAGTGTGTAAGAATTGATAAGACAAGGCATTGAAGTAAAAAGAGAAGAGAAAAATGAGGGAGGAGGAGTGAATGTCGATGGAATGCATGGGAGGAAAGAGAATGTACAAAGAGACAAGGAAGTGATGTGAGAAAGAGGTGAAAAGAAAGAAAAAGAAAGAGAGAGGGAAGCTTATGTGATTGTCGACCAAGGCCCCCCCCTTCACCATTTTCCTTTTTCATTTCTCTCTCTTGTCAATTCACTCTCTCAAACTTTATGTCAAGTGCTTTGGGAGACTCAATCTCACACAACCCTCTTGCATTTCTCTCTTGACCGAAACACTCAAGCATTTTCACTCTCCAAACTCTTCTCTCTTGGCCGAATGTTGCATGCTCTCTCAACTCTCTCCATTTTGCTTCTCTTAGCCGAATCTCACACTCAATGTTCAAGGTTTGCTCTATTTCATCTTGCACCTAAACCACTCTCTTCTAGCTTACCAAATCTCATTCCAAAAGCCAAGTAAATCTCTCTTGTTGTAGACAAAAATCCTTCCTTGGAAACCCTAGTCATTTGACACCATTTCTCTTCAAGCTTACCATGTCCTCTTAACCACCATAGAACTTCCTTTTTAAACCAAGCTTGGACATTTCTAAGGAGGGTGGACCGAATCTTTGAAGGAGGAAAAGGATAGGAAGACTTGGTAAAGATTGAAGGTAAGATTAGTTTCATTGATGCTCTTGCCTTAAGCATCACAAGTACTAACCAAAGATGCTTTATTTTCTAGGTGCTCAAGCTTGGATAAACAACAAGGTAAGGCTAAAGTGATGTTGTTGGTATAGCATAGTGACCGAATGGGTTATGTGTGGATTTTGATGTGTAGGTCATGATATGCCTTGATGATTGTTAGATCTTGAATGCTTAAGATCCCTAGGTTGTTTACATGCTAGATCTAACCATGGAAACCCTAGATCTAAGGTTGTATGTAAAGAAAAAGGCAAATGAAGAACAATGTATGCTAAAGGAAGTTAGATCTAAGTTATGATGTGTTGGGTTGATGAAAGTTGATTTCTTTGTTTAGATCTATGGATTGTTAGTGTGTATAAAGAGTAGATCTAATGTTGATGGAATTATTTGATGAAAAGATTAAGTACATGCATGCTAGTTAGGTCACAATGCAAAGGATGTGCATGTTATGATTTTTAGCATGAAAAAGGTAACATTTTGGGGTATGGCCGAATATGAGCTATGTAGGATTTCATGTATAGTTTTGAATATGTTAAATCTAGACATTGGCCATAACATGTGCAAGATTTATGACCCCAAGGCATGATAGATGATTATATTAAGTACTAGATGCATGCATATTGAAGGAAACGAAAGAAACCTAATTATTTGGGTGAAAGCATGTGTTGGCCGAATGCTATGAGTATGATGTATTGTGTTGGTGATTTGATTTATAGATCCTAGGTTGTGAAATTGTTGAATGGAGGATGGGATCACCATTGGAGTAAAAGTTGTGATTAATTGGTGCATAATGGTAGTGGCCGAATGTTATAGTAATAATGAAACCCTAAGTACCATTTATGATTTATGGATTTTCATTATTGTGATGGATAAGGAAATTAGAGTTTAGGCTAGTGGAAATAAATATTGAAGAACCATGATCTTTTGATAAAATATTATTGGGAACCCTAGTTAAGATTTAATCGTAGTTGGACATAAGGTTTTAATGGAGTACGTGTAATAAAAAGAGACTTAGGTTTAATTCTAAATCTATGAGTATTATTTAACCCCCGATTTCAAAATGAGACATTTAATGATTTCATACTATTCTTAAAAGTCTAAAGAATATTTGAATCGCTTGTAGGCGATCCACGTGTCTGTATACACGAACAAGGAGACCAAGAGTAAGTGGATACTGTAAGTGGACAGTAAGTATCCTTTTTCAAAACTGGAATGACACACTGCATCGTTTCATGAACAAGCATGAATTTTAAGCAAGCATGACATGACATGACATGTGCATTGCATGAATTTTTCAAGAAGAAAGTTTATGCAATGATTTTTATTTAAAGAATACGAGAAGTTTATGAAACGATAAGTTAAGATAAGGGGCACCGGTCGGTACCGTACCATCAAGTTGGACTCCCATACCGAAGGACAATTATGAGAAGGATGGGTGAATTCAAGAGGCTGTGCAAGCCACACTGAAGGACATTGAGAAGGTGTGGTGCCTCCAAGGGTCACGTCTAGCCACTGAAGGACATTGAGAAGGTGCGCTAGCTGACCATATGTAAGGTCTCCAAGGGAATTCGGGGACGGTTCCGAAGGGAACGCACAACCCTGACTTCAGGGGTCAAATGGAGCGAGCCCACAAGTAAAAGATATGAAATAATTATGAAAAGGCCAACAAGGGCACAAGTATGAATAAACGGTTTTTCAAGGGCCAAGGGCCAGTTTTTCAAGCAAGAATGAAAGAATGATTTTCAAGGGCCTGGGGCCGAAACTAAGCAAGAGCATATGCATAATTCATGACATGCATGTGCATCAATTATCAAGTTTCTTTCTTTCATGATTAAGCGGGCATAAGTCAAGAGCATGATTTAAGTTTTATGTTTTTCCCTTACTGAGTCTTTTTGACTCACGTTTTTAAAATTGTGTCATTCCAGATGTATCAAGTGAAGAGAGTCAGGAGGACTACCTGACCTAGAAGCCCAAGATATTATGTTTCACATTTTGTTGATAGTGGCATGAGTGTCACTAATTGGGTTCTAATGTGTTAAATATATGTTTTGTATGAACTTAATGAGAACCCTGATTATGTAAGAATTAGCTCGAACCCCTCGCGATCCTGTACGTTTCCGCCGTAATCAAGTAAAACAATAAGTAAGAACGCTGGAGTCATCCGGGGGATAGCTCGCGGCTGTCACGGTCCCTGCGGGATGCCGTTCGGGGCGTGACATTAAGGAAGCCCAAAGGCCCCAAAACAAGAACCGCTGTAAACGGTGGCGTCTTTCGCCGGAGGAGAGGATACAATGGAGGCACCTCTATCCTTCTTCGCAGACGAACCTCCAGGCTCGGTTTCTTGACTTGATCAACACTATCGTCTAATATACTTGTCAATTTGTTTTCGACGAAACTCTCATCTATTGGAGCACAAACGTGTTAGAGCGCCTTGACGAATGGTTGTTCCAGGGGTGCCACGCCTCCAGCTCCAGAGTTCAGATAGATTGGGGAGAGAACACATCTGCGGCTTTGACTTCCCAAGATTTTGACTTAGATTCCGAGGATCCCAACAAGGTGTTAAGATCATTTTTTCATAATCTAGGTGTTAAAAGAAGTTTGTAATGAATTGGACACTTTAAAGTTGTTGAAAAACTCTTCAGCACTTATAAGTGTCGACACATTGAGTGATGGTGTCGACACATTGCACTAAAACCCGAGAGTTTGCTTTTCAGGCCATTTGAAATTATTTTTTGGCTAAGTGTTAGAAGTGTCGACACATTGGACCATAGTGTCGACACATTGAACTACTACCCGAGAGTTTGCATTTTCTAGCATTCAAGTTGATTTCTTCAAGGCTGAAGCTCTTCATTGTCAAATATTTTCCTCTTACTCATCATTAACAACTCAGACTTCAAAGGAAGAGAAATTTCTTGAAGAAGAGGAGGACTTGCTCATTATTCAAACACTACATCCGTTAGAGAGAGAAAGCAAGTAAGATCCAAAGTTTCCATTTGCTGATTCTTCCAAGATCAAAGCTCCCATTGTTCAATCTTCCTTCATTGCTCATTATTGACGACCTAGCCTCCAAAGAGAGAGAGATTTCTTGAAGAAGGGACAACACACTTGCAATCACATCTTGCCCTAACTTCTAGAGAGAGAAAGCTTGTTGAAGAAGAGGGAAAACAACACCTACCGAGAGAGCTTGTGCTCCCACCTGCAAAACTTTAGGTTTCCTTCAATAATCTCATCTTATTGCATCTTATTGAGGTTTACACTTGCTGATTTGGCTTAGAGAGTCATTCCATAGAATTTGAGCTTTTCATTGGGTTATTTGGCTAAGAGAGCTATTCACCTGTGTACTCATTCTTTGTATAACTTTTGAGTGTTGTGTGAACACTTGTTGAGTGTTGGGAAAACATTTGGTCCTACTTGTGAGAGTAAAAGAAATCCTCTAGGTTGTGAGGATTTGTGAGAGTTGAAGTGTAAGCTCGAAAAACACTTGGTCCTACTTGTGAGAGTAGAAGAAATCCTCTAGGTTGTGAGGATTTGTGAGAGTTGAAGCCTGAGCTCGCAAAACGCTTTGTAAAGGTTCCATAGCACCAGGGAAGCTAGTATTCGCTATTTGGAGAATAGTAGAAGAAGCCCAAGGAAGTAAATTGCCTTGGGGGTGGACATAGGCACTTGTTTGGCCGAACCACCTAAAAACTACGGTGTCATCTCTCTTACATTTTAGTACTTTTTGATACTTGTGGAGTTTTATGCTTTATCATTCCTTGCTTACATTTGGCATAGCATTAGACACTTTTAGTTCAACATTATTATTTGTTAAAGAGGGGTACATTTCAGATCTGCTTGTTTAGCGAAAAAGTGATAAGTTTTTGTTAAACCCAATTCACCCCCCTCTTGGGTTGTTATTTAGACTTTCAATTATGTTGAAAGAATACAAGGAAATATATACACGAGTGATAGGGAGAAAGTTCCCATATTAACACAAATAGGAAAAGGAAAGAATCAGCGGTAATATGGCTATACAAATATGTCTAAGAATAAGGAAATGTTGTCGTTGGACATAAATAGGAGAATATCTCTGTTGATCATGTAATACTCCCCCTCAAGTTGGCACATGAAGACCATAATGCCCAACTTGTGAGAGAAGTGAAAATAATTCACGACCCAAAGCTTTGGTGAAGATGTCTGCAAGTTGATCGGAAGCAGGAACATGAGCGATAGTGAGAAGACCGTTACAAAGCTTTTTACGAACAATGTGACAATCGATTTCAATATGCTTGGTGCGTTCATGAAAGACCGAATTTTTAGCAATGAGAAGGGCCGCTTGATTGTCACAATATAGGCGCATGGGCTGAGATTGAGGTATCTGGAGATCGTGAAAAAAGGGACCGGAGCCAGGTGAGTTCACAAGTGGTAGAAGCCATGGCACGATATTCGCCTTCAGCGGAGGAGCGGGAGACAATGGGTTGTTTCTTTGTGCGCCAGGAGATGGGGCTGGTGCCGAGCTGGATGAACAAGCCAGTGGTAGGACAACTGGCCCAGTCACAGTCGGAGTAGGCGGATACTTGAAAAGAATTGTTAGAAGGATAAAAAAGACCATGACCGGGGGTAGATTTGAGATTCCGGAGAATGCGGAGAGCAGCATCGTAATGAGGCTAGCGCGGAGCATGCATGAATTGACTGAGAAGATTGACGGAGAAGACGATATTTGGGCGTGTGATAGTGAGATAAAGGAGACCACCAACAAGGCGACGATAAAGGTTGGGATCTGGTAAAAGGGCACCATCAGCATCTGTGAGCTTGAGATTTTGTTCCATGGGTGTGCAGGTAGGCCGGGCACCGAGTTGACCACTATCGGAAAGGATGTCCAAAGTGTATTTCCGTTGGTTGAGAAATATGGCGGAAGGGGCGCGAGCAACTTCGAGGCCGAGAAAATACTTCAAGGGGCCGAGATCTTTAATTTTGAAACGTTGGCTAAGGAAATCTTTGAAACGTTGAATGTGAGAGATATCATTACCTGCCAAAAGAATATCATCAACATAGACAAGGATGAGTGTAAAAGAAGGTGTGGAAGAAAGATAGAGAGAATGATCCGCTTGAGATGGTCGGAAACCAGCAGTGAGGAGAACCAAAGATAGTTTGGAAAACCAGTTCCGAGATGCTTGCTTGAGGCCGTAGAGGGATTTCTGCAAACGACAGACATGAGACTCCCCCTGACGAGAATACCCAGGAGGAGGGGTCATGTAAACTTCCTCGTCGAGATCGCCATGAAGAAAGGCGTTGTGGACATCGAGTTGATGGAGGGACCAGTTGTGGATAGCAGCGATTGCAAGAACACAGCGAACAGTAACAAGTTTAGCAACAGGGGCGAAAGTGTCATGGAAGTCAAGACCTTCTACCTTAGTATATCATTTGGCAACCAAACAAAGCTTTGTAACGCTCAATGGAGCCGTTAGAGCGAAGCCTGGTTTTGAAAACCCATTTACAACCAATGGATTTCTTACCTGGAGGGAGAGGTTGAAGAGTCCAAGTGTGATTGGATTCGAGGGCAGTTAACTCGGCTTGCATAGCATCACGCCAGTGAGCATGACGAATCGCAGCAGAATATGTAGTAGGATCAACATGTTGAGATAATGAAGAGATAAAAGCTAAATGCGGAGAATTAAAATGATGATAAGATAAATGAGAGGAGAGACAGTGAGCCGTACCTGAGGGAGGTTGAGAGGAAAAGGAAGCAACAATGGACGAATGAAGGGTTGGACAAAGATAATCCTGAAGGTAGGAGGGCCGAGTAACAGTACGTTTAGGCCTCGAGGGAATAGGCGGAGGAGGTGGGGAAGGTGGAGGTGGGGAAGAAGGTGGAGGGGAACGGGGAGGGGAGGAGAGGGGAGGGGAAGAAGGTAGAGGGAGATCAGGAATAGGTAAAGGGAGCATAGGATCATGAGAAGGGTGAAGATTGTGATCATGATAAGGAAAAAGATGTTCGTGGAAGGAGACATCGCGGAAGATGTAGATGCGATGAGAATCGAGATCATAGACACGATAAGCGTGATGATGCGGAGGATAGCCAAGA
Source organism: Myrica gale (assembly GCA_963930655.1). Lineage (NCBI taxonomy): Eukaryota > Viridiplantae > Streptophyta > Magnoliopsida > Fagales > Myricaceae > Myrica > Myrica gale. The sequence goes on from OZ005618.1 coordinate 12,879,591, forward strand.
AAAATACAGCGGCGAGCACACGGGGAAAATTTATCGCGGTGAGAATTGAGAGTGAGCATAGCATAAACAACCAAAAACCCGTAAACGATGGTAAGGGGGTGATTTGTTGAAAAGAATATCGTAAGGGGTCCGATTTATAACATATGTGGCGGTCAAAATACATTCACCCCAAAAGGTGATGGGAAGATTGGCATGGAAGCGTAAACAGCGAGCCACATTGAGGAGGTGACGATGTTTACGTTCGGCCACCCCATTTTGTTGTGGTGTCTCGACACACGTTCTTTCATGAAAAATACCGTTGGTATGAAAAAATTGTTGCATTTTGTGAGACAAAAATTATTGACCATTGTCGGTGCGAATTTTTTTAATTTTTGTATTAACCTGAGTGTGCACAAAAGCAAAGAAGTGAGTAAGACATGAATACACATCAGATTTAAAACGAATTAAATAAAACCCAAGTGGTGCGAGAATAATCATCGACAATCGTTAAAAAATAATGAGCACCAGAAAGAGAATGAGTGGAATACCCACCTCAAATGTCACAATAAATACGGTCAAAAGAAAGCATGCTTTTATTCAAATTAGAAGAAAAAGGTAAACGAATGTGTTTTGCTCTAGAACAAACATCACAATGAAAAGGAGAATTATGAGAAATATTTAAAAGTTTCGGAAGACATTGGAAAAAAGGGTGACCGAGGCGAGCATACCATAAATGAGAAGACGGAGCGCAAGAAGACTGGAAGGCGGATGCAGAAACAGGTTTGTAATAATAGAGTCCATCACGAACTTCACCCGTTCTAATCAGCCTCTTCGTGGCAAGGTCCTGAAAAACACAAAAAGATGAGAAAAAAATAGCAACACAATTAAGAGCGGAGGTAATTTTACTAATAGACAATAAATTGAATTTAAATTGAGGAACAAGTAAAACATTATCAAGAGTGAGACTGGGAGATAAACAAAGAGTATCAGTTTGAGTGATAAAGACAGTCTCACCATTAGGTAATTGAACAGGACATGGTCGAATAAGAGAATGACTTTAGATAAATTAGAAGCGTGTGAAATCATGTGAGCAGATGCTCCTGAATCTCTAACCCATGCGGCAGTGGGAAATAAAGAGGCAGAGTGACACGCAGCAGGGTTACTAGCGAAATGTGCTGAGGTGTTGACAGCAGGGGCAGCAGTGGAAAGGGCGTTGGTGGCAGGGGCATTTTGGGAAGCCATAAAATCCTTAAGTTGTTGCAGCTGTGTTGTCGAGAGCCCTAGAGAGTCTTGCGTGAGGAGAGCGCTGTGGTCGAGAGAAAGACCGCTGGAGGCAGAGACGTGGTGCGCCACAGGAGAGGAGATCGGGTGGCTGTCGGCGTGACGCGGTGGAGGCTTGGAGGAGGAACGGTGGCCAGCTGGAAAACCATGGAGACGGTAGCAAGTCTCCTGCCAATGTCCATCTCGTTGACAGTGGGTACACCGGGGACGACTGCGGCCGTGGGTGCGCGAGTCAGGCGGCCGGGAGGAGCTACGGTGGAAGGCCATGGCAGTGGCGTCTGGAGGGGTGGGTTGGAGATGCAATAGACGTTGCTGCTCTTCTTGGTGGAGGATGGAATATATCTTGGACAGGGGCAGCAAGGGATCGGTGGCAATAATTTGGCTTCGAACGGAACTGTAAGATTCGTGAAGACCCATCAGAAACTGAAAAATTCGTTCAAAATCAATTAGAGATTGGGTGTCTTTGAGAGAGCCACAAGAGCATGGCGGAAGAGGTTGAAGAATTGAAAGTTCATCCCAGTAAGATTTTAGGATAGTGAAGTAGTGAGAAAGAGATTTGGTGTCTTGGGTGAGATTGGAGATGTCTCGGTGAAGTTGAAAAATTTGGGAATAGTTAGATTGAAAGAAACGGTCATGAAGATCAAGCCAAACCGAATGAGGGCTGTGGTGATAGATGAGGCTGTCGACGATGGTTTTGTCGATGGAATTGAGGATCCAGGACAAAACCAGGTCGTTGCAGCGTTCCCACAAAGGAACATCGGCTGGACAGCTTGGTTTGGTGAGGGAACAGTCAACAAAATCGAGTTTGTGTTTGGCGTCCAAAGCCATCTTCATAGCTCGATGCCATTTGAGGTAGTTATCCCCATTGAGATGAGAAGTCACCAAGGTGGCTCCTGGATAATCTGAGGCATGAAAAAAGTATGGAGAACTGACGCCTAACTGACGTTTGGAAGATGGAGATGGAACCTCTGGATCGGAGGTGGAAGAGATGACAGCAGGAGGAGATGGAGGATCTGCACTGGCCATGGTGAGGAAAAAAAATTTGTTTTACTCCTCTGATACCATATTAGGTTTGCAAAATAGGAAGAGATTGTGCTAGAAATAATATTCACGTTGATTTATTATGATGAAAGAATACAAGAAAATATATACACGAGTGATAGGGAGAAAGTTCCCATATTAAAACAAAGAGGAAAAGGAAAGAATCAGCGATAATATGGCTATACAAATACCTCTAAGAATAGGGAAATGTTGTCGTTGGACATAAATAAGAGAATATCTCTGTTGATCTTGTAAAGAGTTCATCCTGCAATCCTCACAGACCCAAAAGAGATATTTTGAACTCTTCTTCCTTCTGGCTATCAGAATGCCACTTATGGCGGACACAGTTTCACTCATAGCACAATCTCTTATAGAGGGGCTCTTTCAAGAAGGGTGGTAGGTCAAAGCATCCAATCACTTACACCCTTTGATTTTTAATTTTATTGATATTATTATTATTATTTTATATACATGTAAATGGCCTTTAAAAAAAGCAACATATGCAACTGATGTGTTTGAAAATGTGTCACATATGAATTTGTCATATATATAAAGGTGAAACAAGTGGAATCTTAGATTCATAAAAAGAAGAACCATACGTGTCAAAAAAAAAAGTTAAAGCACGAGTCTAAATTCTAAAATAGCATAAAGCACAAATATGTGATATACATTTTTCCCTTATTTTTAATATCTCTATTGACAGGAATAAATTGAAACTATTACAAAATATTTTTGAATTTTCAAGTGACAACCAAACACTATATGTTAATTTTGTAGGAGTTAGCCAAATATAGAAACTTGTTTAGTTTTTCTAGTGAATTACTAGGCCTTGTATATAAATTTTAAGATAAAATATTTAAAATTATCATTAAAATAGAGAAATCTGATTTTTAGTCACTCATTTTACATCCATTTCATTTTAGTCCTGAGGTTTTAAAATTGAAAACTTTAGTCCCTCATTTTATGTTTCAAGAAGAAAATGATCTTTCAATTAGTCTTCTGTCAATTTCACTAACGGTCTCCTCTTCCATGTCAGCCTCAACTGCCAGCTCAAACACATTTTGTGAGCCAAGTCGAAAAATGAAATTAGTTCAAAACACAAATTTTCCAAAATTTAGCTTTTATTTGAAAAAAACCCCAAAACATAAGTAGAGTTTTTTTTGGTATTTTGATTGTTTTATTCAAAATGCGATAGAAACATAACATTAATGTTTTTATTATTTTTCTACAAATATTTCCAATACTAATGAAACACCAAAAAATCTAATTGGTGAACAACAACCAGACTAAGCATAAAAAAAATTGGCAAACACAAATATATTTACAAAATTTTCTCTTTTTAAATATTTTTTATAAGTCCCACCACATACAATCTACTAAAAATACATATAAAATTTTTTCTTAATCATTACAAAAAATGAGTTCTAGAATTTTAGCACTGGTGGCTCTCTCCAACTTTCCCTCCTCCTACAATAGTACTCTTCCATAAGACACTGTCCCTACAAATTTTGTTTCCTAAGTTCCTATCGACAGATTGTGTTTGAAGTCTCAAACCATTAGTTTTGATGTAAAATGAAAAAAATGAAAAAAAGTTTTAACATGAAAATATTTTCTAAAAAAATTATTAATTTTCTGGTGCTTTTTTGATGCACCAAAAATATTTTAAAGGTCTCGTTAATTGTTTTTTATGGGCCCTCATACATGACTTCAGCCTCCATGACTCGAACGGATAAAAAATTTATAGGATACTTTTTTCTCTTTGAGCAAAATCTCTTGACAAGAAATCTAACAAAGAAAGATTAGGAGGTATTATAGAAATATATTACTCAAGTACAAAATAAATTGTTTGCTCTTTGAAAGACTATATAGCAACCCAAGAAGAGGGGTGAATTGGGTTTTAATAAATTTTAACAATTTTCAGGAGATTTAAAACACCAATCACAGACAATCACAATAAACCAAAGCAGTATAGAGAAATTTAAGAAGATAAGGGTTGAAGAGATCACACCGTAGTTTTTAGGTGGTTCGGCCAAAACATTTGCCTACATCCACCCCCAAGGCTATTGACTTCTTTGAGCTTCCCTCACTATAATTGAATAGCAAGTACACCTTAGCTTTCGGGGTGCTAAGGAACCGTTACAAAGCTTTTTCAAAGATCACGCTTAAACTCTTCACAAATCCTCACAACCTAAAGGACTTCTTCTACTCTCACAAGTAGGACCAAGTGTTTACCTAACACTCTCAAGGTTTAAATGGAATGGGTACAAGGTAAAAACTCACGTATTGGCTCTTAAAGCCAAATATTCAATTATGAGGTACAAGGGTAAAAGAAAAGATAGATTTACACTAGAAGACTCGAAATTTTATGGTGAAGGAGCAGGCCTTCTCAGTTGGTGCGGAGCTTCTCTCTTCTTCAAGGTTTTCCCTCCTTTTTCTCAATAGTTACGTCAAGGAGTAATTGCAAAACAGTGTGTGTAGGTGAGAGCTCTCATCTTCTTCAACAACCGGTCTTCTATTTAACCCATTTTGTCTTCAACGGTCGAGTGGGTAGGTGAGAGAGCCGTTGGAACCTTTTCCATGAAATGAGAAGCGTTTTAATGCGTCTGATGGCTTTCCGGAAAAACCTCAATCCCGTGTAATGTGTCGACTCTTCAACTAGCATGTGTTGACACATAAAATTTTAACTAAAAATTAAGTCTTGGGTGTCAGTGTAATGTGTCGACACTATAAGGTCAATGTGTCGACACATGTTTTGGTCAAAAACACATGTCACGGGTGTAAGTGCAATGTGTCGATACTATAAGGTCAATGTGTCGACACATGTTTTTGCCTTGAAAAACATGTCTCGGGAGATAGTGCAATGTGTCGACACATGTTCTGAATGTGTCGACACCTAAAAGTTCTGGAGAAAAAAATCAGTGTTTTTGGAGTTTTCAACTCATTCCAAAACGATTTTAAGTGTCTTATCCTTTGAAGAGATTATCAAGCCTTATGAGCAAAGAATTTTAAAGAGATAATTTCAATCATTTTGAAATATATCTTGGAATTTGTGGATTGTAGAAATAGATTCTAAAGTCCTCAAAAATTAGGAAACTTTTGTTATCATCAAAATCATTTATTGTTTGTAAAACAACCTTGGGCTAACAATCTACCCCTTTTTGATGATGACAAAAACATGTTAAAAGCAACTTTTTGCTAACAAATAGAAAAGCTCCCCCTGAGAACAAGCATGAGTTTTTCATGTCATTTTTAGCAAATAGACTTTAGAATTTTATAAAAAAATTGCAAGAGTTCCCTTTGTAAATGGAGGTTTCCCAAGATTTAAAACATAAGAAAAAACACTTCTATGAACTTCCTCCAAACTTCTCAAACTCCAAAGATTTTCAACAGAACCCAAGACTTCATATAGAGAGAATTTGAGAGATAGAAAGACTACCTCTAAAGGAATTTACATTGGTCCGTAATGAACCATAATGAGCATTTCCCACAAGCTTCTTTTGAGCTTCCTTAGAGATTATCAACAAGCAAATATATGAAATTATATATGAGCATCATAAAAAAATCAGGAATGAACATAGAGAACACAATAGATCAGAAGTGAATAGACATTATAAACAGAGGATAAAGTTCAGCACAAGTACATCTAAGATAAAAAAAATGTTCTCTAATGAGCTAAGAGTTCAGCACATATTCATCTTCTCCCCCTTTGGCATCATCAAAAAGAACAAGTAAGGGAGGAGGTGAAAAGGTAAGAGGTTATGGAAAGAGTCAAGCAAGAACACTATGGGGAATCAAAGGGAGGAGGTGGATGGTCCACGTCAAACTTCTTCAGCCAATTGACCCAGGTGGTGGAGAACCAGTAAGTCCATTGAATCACTCGAGGTCGAAGATTGCGATCTTCATCCAAATGAATCTCGGTAGCCTTGATCACATCTTCAGCAGTGTTCTTCATCTCTTGCTTGAAAATTTCTGATGTGGAAGCAATTTCATCTACTAAATGTTGGATCACATTGCTTGCCACTTTGATGCTATTGTTGACTTGATGTTTGAGATTCCTCATATCCTTAGAGATAATCCCAAGGTGTTCAGTATTGTCAGCAAGCATTTTCTTGATATCTTCAAACCCAGTCTTCATAGAGCTGGCCAAATCTTCGATATTCTTGCCCGACTTCTTCTGCTCCTTTTTTATCTCATTCATAGAGACCTCAAGAATATCTAGGCGAGGTTGATGAGAGCTACCAGCAAAAGCTTTTCGGGAGGTATATCCACCAGGTGGAGGAGAGACAGATAAGGGAGTATGCTCCTCTATAGGAGTTTCAGCAGCGGTTCAGCATCATCCTCATCGTTATCCTCATCAGACTCAGAACTCTTATCACCACCCTTGTGAGGAGTTACTATTGATTTCTTCACCCAATCCCCATCCTCATTTTTCATAAAACCCATCAACTTGAGTGTTTTTTTATTATATTATTGGGAATCCTTGGGTTTTTCTCTAACTTCCATAGAGACATCTATATCAAAGATATGGAATAAATGGGTGAAAAACATTTCATAAGCAGTCCTTGCCTTTTCTTTTCAGAGGCTGCCTTAATGTGGTTTATCATCAAGTGTCCAAGGTTCATTGGAGTACGGATGATCAAGCAATACATGATAAACAACTCCAAAAAAGTAATATACTCAAATTTACCAGTCCTTGGTAAAATTACATAGCACACCATGTGATGTAAAATTCTTTTATGGACTGTCAAATCACTAGCAGTGGGTTTAAAAACTTTGTTTAGGGTGGATTATCCAATACGACCCTAAGCATATCTAGAGGTTCCACCTCTGCCATTCCCATCCAGGTGTAAGCATCAAAGAACTTCTTCCCCCCATTGGGAGCACCAATCACATTATTCAAGGAAGTTGAAGACAAATCCAAAATCTTCCCATTTACATAGCTTGTGACTGATTTGGAAGTGGTGTGTTGAAGATTTACATACACTAATTTGACAAGATAGATATAACAATCAACCATTAAATTAACAAATACACCCCATACTTGATAATCAAACATTTCCTTAAAATCAAACTCATTCTCATTGAACCAATTGAAATCTGCCCATCTACCACCAATAACTTTCATAGCCCTAAAATCTTGTAGAAACTGATTTTTGCACAGACCTGACCTGTAGATGTAGGCTTTGGTGGAGGGCATTGCTTCTTCACATTTTTCCCTTTCTTCTTTGCTCTGGAACTTGACGAAGAGAAGGTCTGAGATTGGGAGCGTTTGGGGCGACTGGAGGACATCTCGGCAAGTGCAGTGGTGTTGTCGGCGATGAGAGTTTGAGAGGAGGTCCGGCCAGTGAAAGGATTTCGTGGGGAGGAGAGAAAAGGCTCGGCTAGGGTGAGAGAGAGAGAGAGGTCTGTGAATGGGAAGGGGATAAATGTGCCGACCCTTGCCATAGGAGGCTTGATATAACACGCGGGTACCCGATTTTTTAAAAACACTGTGCCCGATATATATGTCGGCACATTGCACATGTACCCGAGAGCCATTTTTTAAGAAGCTCAAGAACTTAAGCTAATGTGTGGACACATTCGGACATGTGTTGACACATACTTTCTTGGTGCAAAACACCATTAAAACCAGATGTGTTGGCACTTGAATTACCAAGTGTTGACACATTCTATACAAAGTAAAATTTCTTCAAAGAATTTTCAGTTAAATCAATTTGAACTAATATCATCATAAAGCATTTTATCATATAGATCAAGCCATGTTCTAAGCATCCAAGAAGCATATTCAAAACATCAAAATAAGCATATATCATCACATTAAGCTAAAGGAAATCACATTCCTATTTCTTGTCAAATAAAACAAAATCTATCCTCATTAAGAGGTTTTGTGAAAATATCCGCCAATTGAAAGTCGGTATTTACAAACTCAAGAACTATATCCCCTCTTTGAGCATGATCACGAATAAAGTGATGTTTTATCTCAATGTGTTTTGTCCTAGAGTGCTAAATTGGATTTTTTGTAAGATTTATAGCACTAGTGTTGTCACATTTCATTGGGATGAGAGTGTAATAAAGATTAAAATCTTCTAGTTGTTGTTTCATCCATAAAACTTGTGCACAACAACTGATCACAGCTAGGCCTATCCAAGTTCCGGTCCGGGCCGGTTCGGTCCGCTTTTGCCGGCCAAACCGGCCATTTTGTAGAGTATATAGACCGGACCGGACCAGTCATATGACCGCTGCGGTCCGGTCCCCGGTTTCACCGGTTCATTCTGGGCCGGTTTGGATCGGTTTGGGCCATGCCATTTTGGGCCATTTTTGGGGTGGGTCGTGCCATTTTGGGCCGGTTTTGGGGTTGGGCCGTGCTATTTTTGGCCAATTTCCTGTTTTGGCCGGTTTAGAGAGGAATACTCTGGTCTAAGTCCGGTTTTCCACATGGATAACCCGGTACCGGACCAAAGTATACCGGTCTCAATCCGGTTTGTCCAAAACCGAACTGATTTTGACCAAAACCGGTCCGAGTTGTCCGGTCCGGCCGGTTTTGTGGACAGGCCTATTCACAGCAATATACTCGGCTTCCGTAGTTGATAGAGCTACGGAGTTTTGTTTCTTGCAACACCAAGAGACTAGTGAGGGGCCAATGAATTGGCAAGCACCACTAGTACTCTTTCTATCAATTTTGCAACCAGCATAGTCCGCATCTGAGTATCCTAGTAAATTAAATTCAACACTCTTAGGATAAAACAATCCTAGATTTTGAGTTCCAACAAGATATATAAAAATCCGTTTAACTGAAATATGATGAGATTCCTTAAGACATGATTGACATGTAGCACACATACAAACACTAAACATTATATATGGCCTACTAGCGATAAGATAGAGTAAGGATCCAATCATACCTCGATATTTGGTTTAGTCCACATTCTGACCATAGTCCGCATGTTCATCATAATATATAGCTAAGGATTAATGCTTTCTAATCCAATAATTGGTGTTTCTTCCTTATTGGTTACTAGATCTTCTCCATAGCTCTCCCGCCACCCTCCATTTTTCAGTTTTTAGCTTTTCAAGTGTCTGTGTCTGAATCTGATGCAATCTCATGACTCTCATTCTCTCTGAACTTCATACATATCTCACCCTTGTAGAATTCACGCGTTCTCACTGCTAAAAGCAACGAATTAAAAGCTCCAAAGAATGTCACAAAAGCCAAAATGATAAAAGACAACCTATAACACTCTGCCCCAATGCAAGTCAACTCTTTCACCAATGATCTATCGAGACCCTTCTTTGCTCGGTTCTTTAGTGACTCCCTATCGTAAAGGAAGCCAGTGACCTTCACATTGAGTATATACTACCCAAGTGGACTTGCCAATTGTGATGAGCAGGTGGCCGACGCATGACAAAAGAAGCACCAATGTCATGACAAGAGGCCGGGGAAGTTTGTATCTTACAAGGAAGTCTTCAGACACAAACTCAGAGAAGACTCTACCAAAGTAATTCCATATACTAACCAGTGATACAAAGGAGCTAAAATGGAGTAGTCTTTCCCTCTTTCAGGTTTGTTCCATATGTTTGCCAAACAAGATCTATCCGAGTTCCCATCATCCTTTGCAGAATAATTTTGTAGTTGCCCTATCATCTTTAGCAGAAATGCTTTTGGTTCTAGAACGATAACCTGAGATTGAGGAGCAACATGTTGTTTCTTGAGGTTCCAGAGTACCAGCTCTTCCCTAATGGCCAGGGGCGGAACCAAGGGGGTGCGAAGGGTGTCGGCCCCAAAAAAAAATTTACATATAGATCTTGGCAGTTTTGGGCGTGCAGAGAGGGCCAAAAAGAGAGGGAAACAAAGAAGAAATAATGAAAAATAAGAGCATTTTAGCACTGTTATGCCACTGAAAAGATGTATAGGATACTGTAATTCTGAGATATTTTTTGCATTATGAAGGATTTTTTTTCATTTTTCCTTTAAAGTTCGACACCCTTGAATATGAATCGTGGTTCCGCCACTGCTAATGGTAAGAAACAGAGAAATGAAGAGCATAAACCAGATCACGGTGGCACTTACAGCATAGGCAACACGAGAGAAGACAAGCAATTTCTAAATTACAGTCATAGCCATGAGAAACAATGTGAGCACCGTTGACACGTAGAGGAAATGATTAAACACTCTCCGCTCTTTTGGTTGCCTCACAACGTTCATTGTCCGGATCATGGACACGAAGACTAGAGATAACGCTGTAAATTATTGTTGATCTATAATCTAAACAGGATATTCAACAATCATGATGGGTATCGTAACAGTTATCATAATGCGGAATTAATCATCAATAATAAGACACCAGAATCCATGTGATGAGACATCTTCTACTTTCCTTTATCCTTCTCTCTATCTCTGTTGTTTCAACCTGTAAAATAATAGCGTAGAAACTGTTTCTCTCACTTCAACCCTTTGAACTTTCATCAACAGAAATTAATGGGTATCGTAACAGTTAAATAGGGTAGAGAGAGGACAGTTTTCCCATGTTAAAATATAACGCACCACTCCCCATCAGAGTGGGCAAATGGAAAACAACTTCCCCCATAAAATCTCACTAAGGGAACGTTCATTAACTTCCTATAGAGCTGTTACCTTATTTATTTAAAATTGAAATAACGTCAAATATTGCCCATTAAATAAGTCATGTGGGACATTAAATCTAACATTCTCCCACCTGGCCCATGTGACAATGACAATTACTTGAATTTATAAGGTAAAAATAATATGCGCATAATATCAGCTCTTTTGCACCTTAGTGTGATTACGTTAATATCATAGTTAAATAATTCACTAATACGAGTCATGGCGGTAAACATCATTAAAGTGACAGATTCCCTTCCATGCACTACAATACTAGTAAATCACTCAATTATGATTCATAATAGGAAGTACCAATAAAGTCTCTATAATGTCGTTGTCAAAAGACGGTTCTTGTTATCAATAATCCATCTCCATAATTACGTAAGTGATAGTAAACAAGAAACAAAAACACAGTCAATGAGATCTCTAGAATTGTCTTAAAGCGAAAAACATAAAGATTCATAACATACCTCAGGGTTCATACCCAAGACCCATACGATCAACGTGTTTCTTAAAAGTCTTTGATGGTAACCCTTTAGTTAAAGGATCTGCAATCATGAGCTCAGTCTTGATATGCTCTATTGACACTCTTTGTTTCTGAACTTCCTCCTTAACGGGTAAATATTTGAGCTCCATATGCTTAGCGCCTTTAGAATATTTATCGTTCTTGGAGAAACTGACTGCTGCGGAATTATCACAATACAACCTCAGCAGCCTGGCAATACTATCGACAATTCCAAGTCCTGAGATAAAATTTCGTAGCCATAAAGCATGAACTGTGGCCTCAAAGCATGCCACAAATTCAGCTTCCATAGTAGATGTTGCTATGATAGTCTGTTTGGCGCTTTCCATGAAATTGCTCCTCCAGCTAATAGAAACACATAACCAAGAGTTGATTTCCGACTGTCAACACAACCGGCGAATTCTGAGTCGGAGTAGCCAATCACCTCCAACTGATCACACCTTCTATACGTGAGCATGTAGTGTCTTGTTCCTTTCAGGTACCTTAACACTTTCTTTGCAGCTTTCCAATGCTCCATTCCGGGATTACTTTGGTATCTCCCTAGCATACCAATTGCAAAACTAATGCCTGGTCTCGTACAAGTTTGTGCATACATTAAGCTTCCAACGACAGATGCATAAGGAATGGTTTTCATTATCTTCCTTTCCATAGCATTCTGTGGACAATCATTTGCACTTAATTTATCTCCTTTATTGAAAGGAGCAGGAGTGGCTGCACAATCAGTCATATTAAATCTTTCAAGAACTTTATCAATATATCCTTTCTGAGACAATCCTAACATTCCACGTGATCTATCACGAAATATTTCGATTCCTGTCACGTAGGATGCCTCACCCATATCTTTCATTTCAAAGTTCATTGAAATAAATTTCTTGGTCTCATGAAGTAAACCAAGATCACTAGTAGCAAGCAATATATCGTCAACATACAGAATCAGGAAAATAAACTTGCTCCCACTGACCTTGAGATATATACACCGATCAACGGTGTTTTCCTTAAATCTAAAGGACGTGATGATATCATTGAATTTAAGATACCATTGTCTGGAAGCTTGTTTAAGTCTGTAAATTGACTTCTTTAACTTGCATACCATGTGCTCCTTTCCTTTAATCAAGAAACTTTCAGGCTGATCCATGTCCGTCTCTATGTAATCAACACCTCCTTTTTTAGTGAAACCTTTCGCAACAAGTCTAGCTTTATGTCGTTCGATATTGTCATTACAGTCACGTTTGGTCTTAAAGACCCATTTACACCCGACTGTCTTAAAGCCTTCAGGTAATTCAACGATGTCCGAAACTTCATTTTGTTCCATTGATTTCAACTCATCATTTATGAAATTGATCCATTTTTCAGAATCACTACTTCCAAGGGCTTGTGAAAACAAAACCGGATCTTTACTTGTCCCTAAATCAGATTCTTGCAGATATACCAAATAGTCATCTAAAATAGCTGATCTCCTTTCTCTTTGAGATCTCCTTAATACTATTTCTTCTGATTGTTCTGCAATTGGTTCATTGGTGATGATCTCATTATGGAGTGATTGATCACTAGATTGTTGTTCAACGATGTCATGTTGTTCTACAACTGGTGAAACAACAATATCCGTTGAAGTTACGGGTGTTGGAACTGGCACTCATACTTCTTGGATGACCACTTTACGTGATACATCACTCCTACTAATTTCACCATTTTCAAGGAATCTTGCATTTCCAGTTTCAACAATCTTCATACTATGGTTGGGACAATAAAACCTATAGTCTTTGAACTTCTCTGCGTATCCAATAAAATACCCGCTCACAGTTCTAGAATCCAATTTCTTTTCATGTGGATTGTAGATCCTAGCCTCTGCTGGACAACCCCAAATGTGAAGATGTCTCAAGCTCGGTTTCCTTCCCCATCCACAATTCAAAAGGAGTCCTTTGAACTGCCTTACTAGGAAACCGATTAAGCAAATAAACGACGGTCTTAAGAGCTTCCATCCACAATGAAATGGGTACTGAGGAGTTACTTAACATCTCCTAACTATTTCCATAAGAGTACAATTACGTCTTTCAGCTACATCATTCTGCTGAAGTGTACCAGGCATTGTGTATTATGCACAAATTCCATACTCTTTTAGGAATTCAGCAAACGGTCCTGGACATTGTCTTATTCCATCATACCTTCCATAATACTCACCACCTCTATCTGATCGAATGATTTTCACCTTTCTATCTAATTTTTCACTCAACTTCAGCAATATATGCCTTTATAGCATTTAATGCTAGAGACTTTTCGTGCAACAAATAGACATAACAATAACGTGAAAAGTCATCAATTAAAGTTATAAAATACTTCTCCACCAAAAGAAGGTGACTCAAAAGGTCCACAAATATCAATATGGACAATCTCCAAAAGCTCATTACTTCTTGTGGCGCCTTTCTTTGTATATTTTGTTTGCTTTCCTTTAATGCAATCCACACATACATCAAAATCTGTAAAGTCAAGATTCATAAGAATCTCGTCTTTTATTAATCTTTCCATTCTTTCTCTGGATATGTGACCCATTCGTTTATGCCACAAGATAGAAGAACTTTCATTAACTCGGCTTTGTTTAGTTCCAACATTATGATTCAGGGTCAAAAGAGTTTGAGAAAATTTTTGTTTGAGATTAAAACTATATAAACCTTCATATAAGATACAAGAACCAACAAATGAGTCATTCATAAAAAAATTGAAAACCTTTGTCCTTAAAAACAAAGGAATATCCTTCAAAATCAAGTCTCGATGTGAGACCCCGATTTTCGCCTACGTAATTCCTTATGTATTATTTTGTAATAGCTTTTATTTCTTCATGGGGCTATGTTTTTGGCCAATGTATGGCCTAATCCTTATGATATGGAATTTCGATTAAAATGGGATTTTATTTCATAAAATCTCTTTAAATAATTTTAATGTCATTTTATGCAAGTATAAATTATATTTATATTAGGAGCCGAAATTTCAAGTAAGTTTCCCTCTTGCAAATTTATATTTTTCATTTACTTAATATGATTCATGGACCATAGAATTTGAATTATGATTTAATTATTTCCTTGTATAAGCCGAAATTTATTAAATTAAATAATGAAATTCTCGTGAATACATGGATCGAATATTTTATGTCTTCGATATGTGACATGTAATATTATCATATGGCCTATATTGTTAATAGAATTTCCATTTGAATATACATGATAAGCTATGTAGTTATGTGATAAGTTTAGAGATGATTTAATTGATAAGCACACTTGCTTATCATAGTGATAAGCAAGCATGATAAGTTAGGAAACTTTTAGAGTGATAAGGCCTTGTGATTATTGTAAAGATAGGCTAGGGCCATTATCACATGATAAGATTTCATGCTTATGAGGTGATAAGCTATTGGAATGGATAGATAAGTAAGAGAGCTTATAAAGTGATAAGTTAGGTGAGAGTGAAAACCAAGTTGAAAGTTGGTTGCATATTAATGTGGAAGTAACTAGGTTGGTTGAAAAGCAACCAAACCAAGCAAATGAGGGCTTTTACGTGAAAGGAATGGAGGAGAAAATTGAAAGCTAAAGTGAGGTACCATGTGATGTGTAAGAGATGTGTAAGAAGGTGTAAGTGTGTAAGAATTGATAAGACAAAGCATTGAAGTAAAAAGAGAAGAGAAAAGTGAGGTAGGAGGAGTGAATGTCGATGGAATGCATGGGAGGAAAGAGAATGTACAAAGAGACAAGGAAGTGATGTGAGAAAGAGGTGAAAAGAAAGAAAAAGAAAGAGAGAGGGAAGCTTATGTGATTGTCGACCAAGGCCCCCCCCCTTCACCATTTTCCTTTTTCATTTCTCTCTCTTGTCAATTCACTCTCTCAAACTTTATGTCAAGTGCTTTGGGAGACTCAATCTCACACAACCCTCTTGCATTTCTCTCTTGACCGAAACACTCAAGCATTTTCACTCTCCAAACTCTTCTCTCTTGGCCGAATGTTGCATGCTCTCTCAACTCTCTCCATTTTGCTTCTCTTAGCCGAATCTCACACTCAATGTTCAAGGTTTGCTCTATTTCATCTTGCCTCTAAACCACTCTCTTCTAGCTTACCAAATCTCATTCCAAAAGCCAAGTAAATCTCTCTTGTTGTAGACAAAAATCCTTCCTTGGAAACCCTAGCCATTTGACACCATTTCTCTTCAAGCTTACCATGTCCTCTTAACCACCATAGAACTTCCTTTTTAAACCAAGCTTGGACATTTCTAAGGAGGGTGGACCGAATCTTTGAAGGAGGAAAATGATAGGAAGAGTTGGTAAAGATTGAAGGTAAGATTAGTTTCATTGATGCTCTTGCCTTAAGCATCACAAGTACTAACCAAAGATGCTTTATTTTCTAGGTGCTCAAGCTTGGATAAACAACAAGGTAAGGCTAAAGTGATGTTGTTGGTATAGCATAGTGACCGAATGGGTTATGTGTGGATTTTGATGTGTAGGTCATGATATGCCTTGATGATTGTTAGATCTTGAATGCTTAAGATCCCTAGGTTGTTTACATGCTAGATCTAACCATGGAAACCCTAGATCTAAGGTTGTATGTAAAGAAAAAGGCAAATGAAAAACAATGTATGCTAAAGGAAGTTAGATCTAAGTTATGATGTGTTGGGTTGATGAAAGTTGATTTCTTTGTTTAGATCTATGGATTGTTAGTGTGTATAAAGAGTAGATCTAATGTTGATGGAATTATTTGATGAAAAGATTAAGTACATGCATGCTAGTTAGGTCACAATGCAAAGGATGTGCATGTTATGATTTTTAGCATGAAAAATGTAACATTTTGGGGTATGGCCGAATATGAGCTATGTAGGATTTCATGTATAGTTTTGAATATGTTAAATCTAGACATTGGCCATAACATGTGCAAGATTTATGACCCCAAGGCATGGTAGATGATTATATTATGTACTAGATGCATGCATATTGAAGGAAACGAAAGAAACCTAATTATTTGGGTGAAAGCATGTGTTGGCCGAATGCTATGAGTATGATGTATTGTGTTGGTGCTTTGATTTATAGATCCTAGGTTGTGAAATTGTTGAATGGAGGATGGGATCACCATTGGAGTAAAAGTTGTGATTAATTGGTGCATAATGGTAGTGGCCGAATGTTATAGTAATAATGAAACCCTAAGTACCATTTATGATTTATGGATTTTCATTATTGTGATGGATAAGGAAATTAGAGTTTAGGCTAGTGGAAATAAATATTGAAGAACCATGATCTTTTGATAAAATATTATTGGGAACCCTAGTTAAGATTTAATCGTAGTTGGACATAAGGTTTTAATGGAGTACGTGTAATAAAAAGAGACTTAGGTTTAATTCTAAATCTATGAGTATTATTTAACCCTAATCGAGGCATGTACATGGATAAATATATTTTTATTTTAATAAAAATATTAATGATTTAATAAGCTAAGTTTTGAATATTTGTTAAGGAAAAGAATAAAATATTTATTTTGTGATTAAATGAATTTCAGTGATATATATATATATATATATATATATATATATATATATATATATCTTTGATTGATGACCGATTTCAAAATGAGACATTTAATGATTTCATACTATTCTTAAAAGTCTAAAGAATATTTGAATCGCTTGTAGGCGATCCACGTGTCTGTATACACGAACAAGGAGACCAAGAGTAAGTGGATACTGTAAGTGGACAGTAAGTATCCTTTTTCAAAACTGGAATGACACACTGCATCGTTTCATGAACAAGCATGAATTTTAAGCAAGCATGACATGACATGTGCATTGCATGAATTTTTCAAGAAGAAAGTTTATGCAATGATTTTTATGGAAAGAATACGAGAAGTTTATGAAACGATAAGTTAAGATAAGGGGCACCGGTCGGTACCGTACCATCAAGTTGGACTCCCATACCGAAGGACAATTATGAGAAGGATGGGTGAATTCAAGAGGCTGTGCAAGCCACACTGAAGGACATTGAGAAGGTGTGGTGCCTCCAAGGGTCACGTCTAGCCACTGAAGGACATTGAGAAGGTGCGCTAGCTGACCATATGTAAGGTCTCCAAGGGAATTCGGGGACGGTTCCGAAGGGAACGCACAACCCTGACTTTAGGGGTCAAATGGAGCGAGCCCACAAGTAAAAGATATGAAATAATTATGAAAAGGCCAACAAGGGCACAAGTATGAATAAGCGGTTTTTCAAGGGCCAAGGGCCAGTTTTTCAAGCAAGAATGAAAGAATGATTTTCAAGGGCCTGGGGCCGAAACTAAGCAAGAGCATATGCATAATTCATGACATGCATGTGCATCAATTATCAAGTTTCTTTCTTTCATGATTAAGCGGGCATAAGTCAAGAGCATGATTTAAGTTTTATGTTTTTCCCTTACTGAGTCTTTTTGACTCACGTTTTTAAAATTGTGTCATTCCAGATGTATCAGGTGAAGAGAGTCAGGAGGACTACCTGACCTAGAAGCCCAAGATATTATGTTTCACATTTTGTTGATAGTGGCATGAGTGTCACTAATTGGGTTCTAATGTGTTAAATATATGTTTTGTATGAACTTAATGAGAACCCTGATTATGTAAGAATTAGCTCGAACCCCTCGCGATCCTGTACGTTTCCGCCGTAATCAAGTAAAACAATAAGTAAGAACGCTGGAGTCATCCGGGGGATAGCTCGCGGCTGTCACGGTCCCTGCGGGATGCCTTTCGGGGCGTGACACTCGACATGGAAATTAAAGAGTATCAAATAGGTCCAAATAAAGGCCTGAGTATATAAACAAGCGTAAAGTTCCAACACCAACAACAGGTACTTGAACTCCATTTCCCAAGACTATGAAATGCTCATTTTGTTTTATGTTCTAGATCGAAAAGTATCCCTGCATCGAATTTGAAACATGAATAGTAGAGCCAGAGTCAATCCACCAAGTATTTGAAGGAACTTGAGTCATATTTGATTCGAAACATACATAAGCTAGAAGCTCACCTTTCTTTTCGAACCAAGCTTTACGTTTCAGGCAATCTTTCTTTAAATGCCCAGAGCCATGACAAAAATAGCACTTTGGTCCACTATGTTCCTTCTTGCGAGCCTCAATGACATGAGAAGGCCCCGCAACCTTTAATGGATCTTTCTTAAAATTATTATACGGTTTCTTTCCTTTCTTTCCAACCTCATGACTTATAACATTGACTGAATGATGTCCTTGTTGCTTAAGCCTTGCCTCATCTTGAACAACCATACTTGCCAATTCATTCACATTCCACTTTTCCTTGATAGTGTTACAATAATTTGAAATGGCTCATACTGAGTAGGCAAAGAATTCAGATCAAACTGAACAATGAAACTTTCATCTGTTGGCTTTTGTGCACAATCGAGATTTTGATTATTTCAATAAATGGATCAAGTTTATAAAATGAACATCTTCAAAGACAAAGACGACTTGATGAAAGAGCAAAAGACTTGAAGAAAGAAGAACAAGAAGGTGCAAGGAGCTCAAAGTGAAGTTTCAAGACCTTAGGGCATAATTCTTGTAACTCTTTGTTTCACTTTTCACAAGGATTATGAATCACACTTGCATATCTTTCAAAACGTGCATAAACCGTTTTACATTTTGTTTGAAAGATTAAATTTTTTTTAAAGGTTTCAAAAAACCCCAAATATATTCACAAACCTTTCCTATACTTATGGGAAGTAAGGCTTTAAAATTGGGTGTTTAAAAGTGGTCAAAAACATGGTTTTAAATGAACCGGTGGATGAACTTTTTGTAGCGGTCGACCTCTACATGAAGCGGATGATCTTGACAGCATTCAAATTTATGACCGTTGGACAATGGCTACTTGAACCGGTCGACCGATACATGAAGCGGTCGACCTGTACAACGTTAAAATTGTCAAATCGACCCCTAACGGCTATAAACGGCTATTTTTCATATGTTGCCTATAAATACACCTTCATTTCATCTAAAATAAAAAACCAACGACCACATATCATTTTTAATACTTGATAAATATTCTTAAACCTTCATATTCTATATTTCTCATAGCATATACACAAAACACACTTTCATATCTTTGTCTTTGTGTGAATCAAGAGATAGAGCTTTCTACTTTTATATCTACTGTTTGAGAGAGTTTTGTTCTTCAACCTACCTATCAAAAAGAGGCATTTCCTTTAGTGAGGTTGTTCACTAAAGAAGAAGCTTTGAGAGTGTATATCTCAAGCTTGGTGAAGTTGTGAGTGGTGAGCCAAAAAAACTACTTGGGTGGGTTTGAGTGTTGATCCCGGAAAAACACTTGTACGGTTCACTAGCACCCGAAAGCTATTGTGTAAGCTATTGGTTGAAGATAGTGGAAAACCTCAAAGCTCGGTGAAGGAGCTTGAGGGGTGGATGTAGGCGGGTTTGTCGAACCACCTAAAAACTGAGTGTTTGCTTCTCTTACCCTTCTCCTTACTTTAGCAGTTATTTACAGTTATTGCATATTATATTCTTGCGCTAAAATAGGCTTTACTTGCAAACACAACTTTGGGGGTCAATACCGAAAAGTTTTAGAAAATCAATTCACCCCCCCTCTTGAGTTGCCTTAATCTTGAAAACTAGGACTCACATCATCAACATTCATGCCCAGAGTTTTGAGTCTGGCAGCCAGATTAGTCATTTCAACGACATGATCGTGCATTCCACGGTTACCATCAAATTTCATGGTGGTAAGTTCAGACATTAATCTCCCTCCAAGGGACTTGTCTACTGAACGGAAACGATCTTCCACAGCCTTGAAATATTTCTTAGCATTATCAATTTGAGGAAGCGATGACTTAATATTATTCGCAATACACATTCGCATAAACATAATGTTCAATCTGTTAGATCTTTCCCATGAATTAAACAAAGTCAGCTGCTCCGCACTGCTTGTTTCAGTAATAGCAGTCGATTTCTCAGTTCGCAGTTTTAAGTCAAGATCCAGAACACCAAGATGAAACTGAATCTGTTCTTTCCAATCAGAGAAATTAGATCCATTAAAGATCGGAACAAATGAAGCTAGCGATAAAGCGAAACTGGAAGTGACACTGCAATACAAATTACAACATTAGTGCTTTGAGAAAACCTTATATTAGTACTACTGCGTTAAATTTTTGGATTAACTAATGCAGTATACTAACAATTAAATTTAAGGGATAAATGCAAAATTGGTCCTTGTGCTATATGCAAAAATCGATTTAGTCCCTGTGATATGAAAAGCATCAATTTAGTCCATGTGATTTCAGAAAGTGATAAAATCAGTCCTTGATGGAGGACCAATAACAAACGAAAATAGAATCACAGTGACTAAATCGATGTTTTTCATATCACAGGGACTAAAACGATTTTTGCGTATAGCACAGGGACCTAAATTTAATGGTGGTTCTAACTCACGTGGACATAATTGATAACATTAAAAGTTCAATTGGTTTGTTACCTTCGGGTATCCATTCCAATATTACTACTAATTTTATCAGTTATCCCATTTATTTAATAATTATTTGAAAGTTGGTGCACCTTTTGGTCAGACCGTAATAATCAAAAAATTATTCAATAAATTTTGCAAAGTCATAATTCAATTAAATATTTCCTACTTTCTAGCCAGCTCACTTTGGTGATGACAAGCTAACCATAATGTAAATATTGGTTGATAGTGACTTAGCAAAATAAAATTTAGTCCACGTTTAAATTAGATATACATAGAAATCTATCAAATAATATTTGTATCAATAAAAAATCCATCAGAGTTTAATTTGGCCCATATCAATAATAAGATATCATTAATAATTTAAAAATTGACATATAAAAGCCAAAACCAAAACTGTGATCGTAGATTCCCGAAATGGTTGTCCAGGTAAACCACCTTCGGTTTCAAAACAGAATTACAAAACTTTTCAGATCACATAATGGCGTTAAAAACAAAACAGTGTGATTTGGTTTCTTAAAGTTCTCAAATGGTGTGCGTTTGTTCGATGAAAAAAAAAATCAGTAACAAACATACTGTTACAGAGAAAGATTTGTTAAAAAATATTCATTAAATAAATGAAAAACGTTAAAAGTTTGCTACACTTTTTAACAAACCAACGTCATTCTTTTCCAAGGTCATCAAATAACCACACACTTCAAACGATATATATCTGTTATGGAAAATTTAAGAAATTTCAAACCGAATATGCCATCTATTACAACTCATGAATATAGAATGTATTCAGCATTGGCACAGTAAAATTTCAATTGAAACAAAATATCCTAATAAAGTTTCAAACAGAAATTCATATCACAGTCGACATGGATTATCGATAATAACAACATAGATGAAAGGAGTGCAAGCCCGGAAGTGGTGCTTTATTGTAGTTGGGATGAGGACAGTGGCGGAACCAGGAATGAAAACCAACCCGGGCGAACTTTTAAAGCAAAATGACTAAATATTTTTTTTCATACGTAATGTAAAAAATTGTCTTAGAGTTACAATATCAAAACATTAAAGACTAAAAACATTAAAAATATTGAATTACACATAACGTACTATGTACTACGACTGAGAGGGGACAATTGTAACCTACGGTTGTGCATCTTCTGAAAACGTTGCAAAATGACTTTGTTCTCAATAGTTTCAAAAATTTCTCGCTCGATGTACACTACTATGCAATCATTCATTCAGTCATCTCTCATCCTATTACGCAAATAAGTCTTGATAATTTTCATCGCAGAGAACACTCTCTCAACGGTTGCAGTCGTAACCGGTAAGACCAATGCCAACGTAATAACAAGATAAACCAATGGATACAAAATATTCTTTCTGATCTCAACCATCTTCACAGCAAGAGCTACAATATATTGATCTCTAAGTACCACGCAATCAATTGTTGAGAAATCTTCAGGGTAAAATTCAGCAAGACGACATAATCTATCAAGATCAAATGCTGAGAATGAGTCCCTTGGATCAAGACATGTTATGCAAAGAAGTAACTCCATACTTGTTTCTGTGAAATGATTATTCATCTCCTGAGCAATCAAATCAATAACCTGACAAAAGACTTCCACACGAAAATAAAATTATTCAGACAAACTGTTTTGACTTTTTCCAAAAATTTATCCCATCCTTCCTCCCTCAACTATTGCAACTGTTCCCTCACAATTCCAACCAAACCCATAGCATTAACAATATCTTGATCCTTTCGCTGACTCAACGCTGTGTAGCTTTTTTGGATGAAACCTTTCCATTATCTAAATAAAACAAAATTCAATGGCAAAGTTCAATGACAAAGTTCAATGGCAAACAAAACAAAACAAAATTCCAACAACATCACAAAA
Organism: Myrica gale; assembly: GCA_963930655.1. Lineage (NCBI taxonomy): Eukaryota > Viridiplantae > Streptophyta > Magnoliopsida > Fagales > Myricaceae > Myrica > Myrica gale. Next base: position 12,902,392 of record OZ005618.1, read on the forward strand.
TTCTCAATCATAATAATTCAATGGCAAACAAAACAAAATTCCATGGCAAACAAGATATTTCAATAATAAAAAAGTGATAGCACCAAATCTCAACATTTGAACAATTAAGAATAATAGCAAACAAGATTGGGCTCAACTAAGGTTGTCCTGGGCTCAACAGCATCACAATCCAACCTAAAAACTACTACACAAATAACATCCCTTCCTCCGGTTTCCTTCACAATCCAGACTAGAGTTAAGCAAGAAATGAAAAAAAAAATTAAAGAAAGGAGATTACCTACAGCAAATGTCCTTCCAGCAAATAAGCAAGTATATTGGCAAAGTTCAAATGTGATAACATTTGAAGCTTTGCTTATACCACCTCTTGTTATGTGGAAGATTCTGTCAAATATATCCGGATGACCATAGTGGAACCGCACCCTGCAAAAGTAGGATAGAACATTCAACAGACTCTCAAAATAGAATAGCGCAGAAGTAAAACAGCTGACACTAAATTCTCCAGTTGCAAAATCTTGCTTCTCCAGAGAATCGAAACCCAATTCCTTGCAACTCAATTCTCAAATCCTCGCAACAATCAAATCCATATCAATCCTCGAAGTAGGGAGAAGCATACCCTGTAAACCCACAAGCCTGAACTCTACGCCACTTCCGAAGGAAAAACCAATTCTTCAATAACAAAATTCAAAAGCCAAACGAATCTGATTCCAACAAAGTTTGCAAAATTGCAATCCTACTCCTATATCAACGTTCCTGACAATGAACCCAAGCAATAAAAGAACACCCCCTTGAGTTAAACTCACCATCATTACGAGACCTTTTCGATCCGAATGCACCCCGATTACTATCAGCCTATTCCAGTAAATACAATGAAAGAGAAGCTAAGCATATTTTTTTTTTTAAAAAAGGCAAAAAAAAAAGTACTCATGTAAGAAGGAGATATTGAAGAGTGAAAAAACAACAGACTCAATCACTCGGCATAACCAAATAAATGAAACCTTATCTACACACTATTGATTCTTGAATGTACAATCGGAGAGAAAAGATCTGATTTTATAATAATATCTTGACATTAGGTTGGCCTCAATCATGTATTTGCCTAATGAAGGGATTTACAGGTTGTTGTATGATAAGGACGAAACTTGGTTATGTTATTAAGGATTATTGTACGATAATCCACCGATTTCGATATTGAAAGGTAGCTTATCTCTCTACATGTTCGGAAACAATATTAGATACATTGTCAGAAAAGAAAAAGCAGCAAAACCTCCTCCCTTTCAGGGATGAGTTTTGACTAAACGTATCTTCTGTTAAAATCAATTAGTTTAGTATGCTTTAAGCGTGGCTGTTATGGTGTTTTAACTTCCTAACGTAGATACCATAATCATAAAAAAATATCAACAAACATGAAGGTCCCGCTTCAGATTTTTGAAATGCTTAAGACATTGTTAATTCAGATTCCAAACAGTGTAGGGGTTAGAAATTAAACTATGCATCATTTTGAAAGGTGTGCCGACTAAGTGCAGAGTCACGTCTAACACATGCTTTTACATATTGGAACAGGACAAGGATGAGATGCCAGTAAGCTTCTCTTTTTTGTTGTAGGATAATGGTAGACGGGTGTTTTCTGGTCAATTTCGAATGCTTAATGAAATTCCGTGGCGTGGGCTGTTTCTTGGAACATTGGATCCAAACCAAGTTGGTGGGAGAATCCTCTTCTGTGATGTGTCAAGTCACCTCTTTTGTAGTTCATGCTCGGAAGATAAACGTTAGATGCCGGTTACCACCATAATTTCAGAAGCTACAGATTTCCATTACATAGAAATCTTGCCAGAAAAATAGAACAGAGCAGTACTCACAGGGGCGGACCCAGGCCCAGGCGAACCTGAGCGGCCGCCCGAGGTCCTTCTCTGAAAACAAATTTTTATATAATTTTTTTTCAAAAATAAGTTGGCCTGGGCCGCCCTGGTTGGCCCAGGCCAACATAAGCCCGCCCAGGCCGCATTTTATTTTGGTTCAAAACAGGCCCAAATTAATTTTTGGGTCAAATTTTCTGGACCCAACGGACCCTAAAGTCCGTCACAAGAGACCCGGCCCAAAATAAAGATTTTCCCTGCAGCCAAACAAACCTTACTCGAAAAAGTCCCTCCTTTTTCCCGAGAATAAAAACAACTAAATTTTTAGCCGTCTACTCCACTGCCTCTCTCTCTCTCCAACTAAAATTTTTAATTTCTTGAATGGCTTCTGCGAAGGTATGTAGTATTTTCTCTCCGATTCTACATTCAAGAATAAATAGTGTGTAGATAAGGTTTCATTTATTTGGTTATGCTGAGTGATTGAGTCTGTTGCTTTTTCACTATTCAATATCTCCTTCTTACATGAGTACTTTCTTTTTTCCTTTTTTAAAAAAAATCATGCTTAACTTCTCTTTCATTGTGTTTACTGGAATAGGCTGATGGTAATCGGGGTGCATTCGGATCGAAAAGGTCACATAATGATGGTGAGTTTAACTCAAGGGGGTGTTCTTTTATTGCTTGGGTTCATTATCAGGAACGTTGATATAGGAGTAGGATTGCAATTTTGCAAAATTTGTTGGAATCAGATTCGTTTGGCTTTTGAATTTTGTTATTGAAGAATTGGTTTTTCCTTCGGAAGTGGCGTAGAGTTCAGGTTTGTGGGTTTACAGTGTATGCTTCTCCCTACTTCGAGGATTGATATGGATTTGATTGTTGCGAGGATTTGAGAATTGAGTTGCAAGGAATTGGGTTTCGATTCTCTGGAGAAGCAAGATTTTGCAACTGGAGAATTTAGTGTCAGCTGTTTTACTTCTGCGCTGTTCTATTTTGAGAGTCTGTTGAATGTTCTATCCTACTTTTGCAGGGTGCGGTTCCACTATGGTCATCCGGATGTATTTGACAGAATCTTCCACATAACAAGAGATGGTATAAGCAAAGCTTCAAAAGTTATCACATTTGAACTTTGCCAATATACTTGCTTATTTGTTGGAAGGACATTTGTTGTAGGTAATCTCCTTTCTTTAAATTTTTTTTTCATTTCTTGCTTAACTCTTGTCTGCATTGTGAAGGAAACCGGAGGAATGGATGTTATTTGTGTAGTAGTTTTAGGTTGGATTGTGATGCTGTTGAGCCCAGGACAACCTTAGTTGAGCCCAATCTTGTTTGCTATTATTCTTAATTGTTCAAATGTTGAGATTTGGTGCTATCACTTTTTTATTATTGAAATATCTTGTTTGCCATGAAATTTTGTTTTGTTTGCCATTGAACTTTGCCATTGAATTATTATGATTGAGAATTTTGTGATGCTGTTGGAATTTTGTTTTGTTTTGTTTGCCATTGAACTTTGTCATTGAACTTTGTCATTGAATTTTGTTTTGTTTAGATAATGGAAAGGTTTGATCCAAAAAAGCTACACAGCGTTGAGTCAGCGAAAGGATCAAGATATTGTTAATGCTATAGGTTTGGTTGGAGTTGTGAGGGAACAGTTGCAAGAGTTGAGGGAGGAAGGATGGGATAAATTTTTGGAAAAAGTCAAAACATTTTGTCTGAATAATTTTATCAATGTGCCCAATATGGAAGACATTATACCAACTTGCGGTCGTTCGACGCGTGGAGGGCAGACAATTACTTATTTGCATTATTTTCGTGTGGAAGTCTTTTTGTCAGGTTATTGATTTGATTGCTCAGGAGATGAATAATCGTTTCACAGAAACAAGTATGGAGTTACTTCTTTGCATAACATGTCTTGATCCAAGGGACTCATTCTCAGCATTTGATCTTGATAGATTATGTCGTCTTGCTGAATTTTACCCTGAAGATTTCTCAACAATTGATTGCGTGGTACTTAGAGATCAGCTTGACACCTACATTAGAGATGTTAGACGAGCTAATGCTTTTTCTGGGCTTCAAGATATTGTAGCTCTTGCTGTGAAGATGGTTGAGACCAGAAAGAATATTTTGTATACATTGGTTTATCTTGTTATTACGTTGGCATTGGTCTTACCGGTTACGACTGCAACCGTTGAGAGTGTTCTCTGCGATGAAAATTATCAAGACTAATTTGCGTAATAGGATGAGAGATGATTGGATGAATGATTGCATAGTAGTGTACATCGAGCGAGAAATTTTTGAAACTATTGAGAACGGAGTCATTTTGCAACGTTTTCAGAAGATGCACAACCGTAGGATACAATTGTCCCCTCTCAGTCGTAGTACATAGTACGTTATGTGTAATTCAATATTTTTAATGTTTTGAGTTTACATTACGTATGAAAAAAATATTTAGTCATTTTACTTTAAAAGTTCGCCCAGGTTGGTTTTCATTCCTGGTTCCGCCACTGAGTACTCATTCCTAGGCTCCACCCGCCAAGAGAACGCAAATAAGACAATTAATAATAAATGGACAATCAATTTGGCAACGATGGAATAGCTGTGGTGGCAGCAACCAATGTGTAACTTTATCGATGAGTCATCAGCATTCGTCTTGTCTTAAACTCTACCGACGAGATAGCTGATGGCGGATCCTTCACTCTTGGAAAACGGGTTTGGCTAAGTCACTTGAAGGCGACAGGTTTTTTTACTTCTTAATTGCGAAGATGGTAATATTAGAGATTGGATGAAAGGTAGAAGCTTAAATGGGTTTCCCTCCAGATACTCGAGGGGGATCCCAAACAGTTTTTCCGATCGCAAGAGAGCTTTAATCCCATCAAAATCTGCCCTTTTACAAACGAGTCAGCTCCTCACTAGACAAAGATTATAGATTCCTTTTATGTTAAACCTTGGGGTGGCCATGATCCGTTCTACAGAGGGGTGAAAAATTATTTGCAATCAGAAATCCCACAAAATGGAAAGGCATTTTATGAGTGAAAACCTTTCACATACAGTTGCTATATATAGTACAACGAGTGGATGCTATAGTGCACCGCACGCGCCACGTGGAATGAGCTGTAGAGCTCTAGTTGCGCTTTTGTGGCGCACTTGGCAATTTGCATATGGGGCGCACTTAGAAATCGTGTCAAGCCTCAAGAGATTAAGGGGTTCATCTTCCATAATTGTGCAAAGCTCTTGAGGGTAGATACTAATGGGCTCATCATATATGTCTTTTGGTGGAGTATCAATGATTGAAATTAAGTTACCAATTACAAATAATTAAAAAATAAAAATAAAAACAAAGGGGTATGGGAATTGGGATAGACATGACTGTAATCAGAAGAGAATAAAATGAGCATTCTTTTTCTGCACGAATATCGTGGATCTCGAAAAAAGATCATTGAAGATTAGGACGATGCTTTTATATATATATATAGCATATTGACTGAAACAAAAAAATTGGCCCACTCAACCAAAAGAAACGGTAAGAGAAAAGACCCTTGTTTACTGGCCTGCTGTTACTTTAATTGGGTTTACATAGTAATCCTGCCTCACTAAGCAAGAAGATGTCCAAAATGAGATTGTTCGATTTTATAGCAATCTCTTGGGTGCTAATGATGGTGGACAGGGGTTTAATAGAGAAGATGTCAAGGCGGCTATTAAGAGGAAATTAAATGTTGAGAAGCAAAGCATGCTTGTGCAGGCTGTGTCAAACCTAGAAATCAAGGAGGCTATGTTTTCCATTGGCGATTTGAAAGCCCCTGGCCCGGATGGCTTTAATGCATTCTTTTTCAAGAAAACTTGGCAACTCACTGGACCTTGTGTTACTGCTGCTATCCGTTCTTTTTTTACTTCAGGTAAGCTTCTTAAACGTGCAAACTGCACCTCAGTTTCCTTGATCCCTAAAGTATCGAATGCAACTTTTCTCAAAGATTTTAGGCCAATCTCCTGTTGTAACACAATTTATAAGTGTGTTACCAAGATAATTGCAGCTCGACTCAAGCGGGTAATGCCACATCTGGTTGGAATACATCAAACGGCTTTTATCGAAGGCCAAAGAATTGGAAACAACGTTCTCCTTGCTCAAGAACTTCTACGGAATTACCACCGCGACAATGGTACCCCCCGTTGTGCGATTAAAGTGGATCTAATGAAAGCTTATGATAAGGTAAGCTGAGAATTTTTATTTGTTGTCTTAGAGGAGGTTGGGATTCCCCCACGAATGGTGGGCTGGATTGTAGAATGTATTTCTTCGACTACTTTTTCCATTAATGTGAATGGAAGCCTTTGTGGTTTTTTCAAGGGGAAGAGGGGCCTTCGACAAGACAAGGCGATCCTATGTCGCCTTATCTATTTTCCCTTGTTATTGAAGCTTTTTCAGGCCTGGTGGAGATTGCTACCAACCGTGGCCCTTTCAACTATCATTGGAGATGCAGCAAGGCGAAAACAACTCATTTGTGCTTTGTAGATGGTTTATTGATGTTTTCAAAGGGGGATATCCAATATGTTTCCATTTTGCATCACTGCTTGAGTAAGGGTGTGTTTGTGTTGTAAAATTTTAGTGTTGTTAAAATTTTAGGTATTGGGTTTAGTGAAAAAGTGAAGAGAGAGGTAATTTTTTATATTTTGTAGTAAATAGTAGTGATTTGATGGGGGAGAGAGAGATTATATTGTAATTTTTTATTGTGTTAAAATTTTAGAGTGTGTAAAATTTTAGGACGCAAACGCAGCCTAAGTTTGGTAGTATGTCTGGTTTAGTTCCTAACCCAGCAAAAAGCCAGGTGTTTACATGTGGGGTGAATTCTGGAGTTCAAGGAAGGATGATTGAGATGTTGGGTTTTGTTGTTGGGACCCTTCCGGTGAGGTACTTAGGTGTCCTACTTATTTCTTCAGGACTTAAAAAATCTGATTGTCAAGATTTGTGCGACAGGATCCTTGCAAGGATTAAAAGTTGGGTCAATAACTATTTGTCATATGCTGGTAGATTGCAGCTTATTAAATCAGTACTTATTGCCATCCAGACCTATTGGTCATCATTGTTCATGCTTCCGAAAGAAGTTATTTTCTTAATTGAGCAGATGATGCGCAAGTTTTTGTGGAAGGGAGCTCAACTTGGAAGAGGAGGAGCGAAAGTGGCATGAAATGAGGTGTGTCGGCCAAAAAGAGAAGGGGGATTGGGCATTCCAGATTTGAGAAACTGGAACTATGAAGCTCTTGTGAAGCATTTATGGCATCTTCTTACTAATCCAGTGGATGCTATATGGGTGAAATGATTATTTAATTCGGGGTAGATCTCTTTGGGACCTCCGTATCCCTGGGAATAGCTCGTGGAGCTGGAGGCAGTTACTACAACTCAGGTCCTTGGTAAGACATTATTTTAGGCATGTCCCTGGTCACTCCGTTTGTTGGGCTCTCGCTGGGGATGGCAACTTCACTACCTCCAGTGCATTGCAGCTTTTTCAAGGCACCCGTGAAAAGGTCCTGTGGAATTAGATTGTTTGGTTCAATGGCTATATACCAAGATGTTCTTTTATTCTCTGGTTGGCAATTCGAAACAGATTATACACATAATGCAGATTGAAGGAGATGGGCCTTCTTACTAACATTAAATGCACATTTTGTGCTTTGGAGGAGGAAGACATGAATCATCTCTTTTTTGAGTGTACGTTCTCAAAACGAATTTGGTGGCTCATTAATGACAAGTGCTCCCTACCTAGGCTTACTTGGGAATTGGGATGACATTGTTACTTGGTGTGCGACTAACTGGAAAGGGAAGATCTTGTTGTCCAAGGTGTGCAAATTATGCCTTGCCTTCACTGTGTATGCTATCTGGAAAGAGCGAAATGAGAGATTGTACGAGGGGACGAGACACCAGCTTGTACGTGTCTACATAGAGATTACTGCAATGGTGAAGGACCGCTTGGCGTCTAGGTGTTTCAAGGGCGCTCTGGCGGCCAACCCTTCCATTGCAGCGAGATGGGGGTGCAACCATTGATTTCTTTTTCTGTTTTATGCTACAGATCTTGCTAATACTTGTGCTGATGGGTTTCTGTTAATAGGGTTTGTCCCTATTATTGTATAAACTCTTTTTTGTTGGAATTCACTTACCTTTACCTAAAAAAAATTGAGGTCTTTATTAAAAAAAAAAAAAGGAAAATTAACCGATATTAATGCCATCCGGTGTCACGGCTGACCAAAGCAACTGTATAAGAATTTTAGAAGCATCAAACTGTTAGCTAAACTAGTTGACCTTCAGTATCTTGGACCCACTTGGCTTTTCTTTGGCCTGGCTGTTGCTGTGTCGAGCATGTCATCTAAGGCAAAGAGTCCTGTCAGGCTTGCTTCAATTGATGCATTCCAATAATACTTTAGATACTTAGAAAAAAAAAAAGAATAATACTTTAGATTAAACAATCATGCATAACTGCTAAAAACCACTTTTGCAGGTGGAGGATAAACAGAGAGCCAGCTAGAGGATATACCAAGTGCGGCGGCTTCAATGGAAAGGGAAGAAAATTAAAGGAACATATTTGCGCCTACATGACACTGGCAACACAATAAAAAAATGGGGTTTCCACGTCAAACACCATAGCCACTCCCAATAGCAACTCATCTTTAACAATTGACTTTCATACAATGATGTACAGAGTGCTCTCTGTATAACCTATGCCCGTTTGATTGCCGCTCATAGAGAGTGAGAGAGATTAGGCAGATAAAGGTGCTCTAAATTCAAATCCTTGGTTCAAGAGAGCCCCAGCAACCCATAGCTTCAAATTTGGCAAGTTCATCTCCTGCTCACCATCTCTCACCTATTATGGATCAAACAACAACCGATGAGTTGAGGTCTTTAACACCTTGAAGTGGCTTAAAAGTTTAAGAAGAGAAAAACGAACAAATGATTGGGAAAAGAGAAAGCATACATTTAGAGTAAATGACAGTACAAATCTATCAGAAACTGTGGCCAAGTTGGAGCTCTGAACAATGAAGTTGTCGAGGGATTCGACAGCCTTGTAAAGTGATAAAGCGACCCCTCCTCCCTTGTTGCACACTAATCTGACGTAAAACCCTCTTTCCTCCACTTGAAACACATCCATCTGCAAAATTACACGCGCACACGATGATTTCAGAAAAAAAAATTCTCTGACCGATGCAAATTACTGAAAGTTTTGTCATATATTTATTCCTCCTGTATCGGCTAGGAGATGCCAGCTTTTATCATCAAACTAACCTGCATGATCTTCTTGCTAATCGGATGGTTGTTTTGTACCATTTGAATCTTCTTGGGTATTTCAGATGATCCTTGATATCTATCTGTCCCCACTAAGGATGCCTCAAGACCCGCAATCTCAGCTTTCAGTCTCTTAGCCTTCACTTGCAGGTCTTGCACATAGAGAACAGCATCTCCAACAATGGAGGCCTTGTCCATCTGCACATGTCCAAAGGAATATCAAACGGTATCCAGAACATAAACCATCGACCCCAGTAAGCTTTTGTTATATCAGGAACCAAGGCCAGACATAATTTTTGCTCGAGAATAAGAATAAACACAAACAATTTTTGTTCTAATAAAACAAAGCCAAACATACTTTTGTTATGTTAGGAACCAAGGAACGCAATGCATAGAGCTTGTCCTTCATCCTTCCCCTTCTCCTCCGCTCTGAGATCAAAGTTCTCGACCTATCAACCTTCCCTCTCTTTGACAGCGTTGTATTGGTGGTGGTGGTAGCAGAGGAATCCTCCCCATCAATATCATCTAAATCTTCTCCGTCCTTCATTTCGCCACCAAAACTTGGCAACGTATTGAACATGGAATTCGGGTCGGACACCATGGTAGCATTGTAATCGTATATATCTCCGGGGGCCGGACCAAACTGGTTATCAACAAAACATCCATTGATAAGGTCAGCATCAAAATGGACAACCTGATCAGCAGTTTCTCCGCGAATCAAATCGATGCAGTGGCTAAAGTTGGCCTCATCCGCGAAATCGTTTAGCTCAAAGTCATTGATGTGCACCAGGGGGTTCCCAGAGGAATCCATCCCTATCAGTCGTTTACTCTGTTCTTGCTACATGCTTCGGATGATTTATACCATTTTTGGGTGTGAATGGAATCAGACTGGGACATTTTCTGAGGTGGGAAATTATTCATTTAAATTGGTAGGGGTTGACAAACCCAAATCATTGAATAGTGGCTTCCAAGAGACAGTTGGTGTATTTCTTTCTTTCTTTTTTATGCTCAAAACTTGGTCTTTTCTTCCATTTGGACTATTTAATTTCTATGATATAAATATTCATATTTTGCTTATGCTTGTGAATATAAAATTGTGGGCAGATTTTCATTTAGGGGGGGGGCATAGAAGAGTAGAAACAGAGAGACACACAGAGCTATGTGACAATGTCCAACCGCGTGCACTTTTTTTGCTAATTAATTACTATCTCATGTCTTTATTCGGACTATACCCTAATTTGTTTCAAGCGGGGGCCTGACTAACTCCTTCACACCACCATTAGATTTTCCAATATTAGCTTTCTAGATAAGTATATAATACACAAATATGGTTATATATATTTGATGACTTTGGCATTTAACTTAGGTTATATCTCAGGAAAAAGAGAACCTTAAAATATGTATAAAAAAATTCGAATTGAATGGTTAAAGCCAATTACCATCCCAATTCACCTTGACAGAAGAGTAAGCTTAAAACTTGAAGAAAAATCCCAATTCACCTGTCCAAATTGTTGCCAAGTGTGCGTGTTGTGATCAATTGAAGAGAGAAAAAGAGAAATTAGGAATAGTGTAGGTTCAACCTGGTGAATAGGGGTTGTAGACAGAAAGATAATCTCCCATTTTCTTCAACTTTCTTTTTCTAGAGCCGTGGATTAAAAGAAATTGGATGACTAAATATAATCGAGACAGACAACCCTGATGTATCGTCTGACGCGGTTTTGGATGGAAGTTCGATTTTTGGACAATTCCCATATATAAAATACTTGATTATAAAGGTTTTGAACTAAACAAACAATTGGGTTAACCAGATTTAGCATATTTTAATGTCATGATGCGGGGTCCAACTTCTGTCTCTATTTGGGTTAAATACAAATAATATGGTCGGTTTGCATCCAAATTCTTTGTCCACTAGAGAAAGAGTTAAGGGTGACATCAACCGATGCCGGACATGTTCTATCCTACCTTTGTGGTATGAAGGGTAAGCAGAGAGAGTTTAACACTCTGTTTGTTTCGCTGTAAACAAGAATCCGAAATATATTTTCCCTAATTTATTGTGTTTGAAGAGATAGGTAAAATTTGTTTAACTGAAAATAAAATTGCTCGTAAAGTAAAATGAAGCATTAGTTTAGGTAAAACTGCTTCTCATTTGAAAGAAGGTAATCTACTTTTTTAATCTTCCATTTTCCCACTGCACTTGAACCCCGCTTTTCTCTTTTTATTCTTCTCCCTCTCCGTTTTATTATCTTGATATATATACTCATAATTTATGTACTTTATTTTTAAAAAAAAAATTATAAATATGTTATTAGATTGTTACTTATGTTATTTTTAACTCCACTCAAACGTCTGATTGTTGAGATTGTGTTCTGGCCTGGTGTGATTGATTATCTGGAGATTATTTTTCAGTACGTATAATTGTTGAGATTGTGCTCTATTTGCTTTCATCTAGAGAGAAGAAATTATTCCGCTGTTTGTTTGTCGTTATCTCTCTCAACAGGTAGTGGGTACTCCGTACTGTGAGTTTCTGAAAATTGTTGGGAGAACTATATGATATGCTTATAGCTAGAATCCTAGATGCTAGATAAATTTGGTTGTTCTATGTCCAGCCTGCAGGATATTTGCGTACTGCCATGCTTCCACTCTTTAGAAAGACTTGCCTTTATAAAGTTGCTATCTTTGGGGTGTTTTGATTTAGATATATATGATTGGCTAAGAAATCTCAAACTTTAGAAAATATAGGAAAAGTTAACAATAGATTGTGCTAGCAAAGACAATCAAAATAGCAAATCAATAGATAAAAACCCCATTTATTTTTGCTGATTGTTGCTTAAGGATATTATAATAATGTATTTGTTTGTATGTATTCGTTGTTATTTGTAAATAAGTAACAGATGAACAACTCAAATTTGCTCAATTGTTTTTTCAGATTAATTGTGAAGCTATAATTTTGCTTGGTTGTTGGCTCATTCAGGTAATTTGTATCCTAAACTCTATTAGAAATTTACAAAATGCTCCACAGTACATGTATTTCAATGCTTTTATCTTTAATTTTCGATATTCTATCTGTAAGGCATTTTCTTCATTACGTATGAATTTTTTTTGAGATGTCATTTTGCCTTTAAGAATTTGCCCCCCTTCACTTAAGTTCTGGTTCCGCCACTGTATATGTATATATACATAAATAGCTAAGTCCTGTGTAGAGCTTAGTCTAAAGAAGGTTTCTTTTTTTTTCTTTACGTAGTGCTGGCTCCTAATAATTAGTAAGGTGATTGCGTTTGTCCACTATTTTTTTTATAGGCAACGAAGGAAATTCATACACCATTTTCGAACCCTATCTAATACAGACTTTGGAGCAGGTGAGGAACTAACTGTGATTGGCTGAAAAGTACGGTAAAACTATTGTGCCTACACACACTCGCGATCAATAGCCCATTGCGTAATCAAGTGAGCGGGTTGGCTTTGTCTTATGCAACGTGCCTGGATTGTATTGGGCTGTCAAAATATTTATATCCTGGGGGATATATATATGTTAACTGTATTTGGAATGCATATGTACAAAACTCCTTTTATGGAATTATGGATTTGTATAATTCGTGAAGAAGCTGTATAAAATAGAAGCTCGATACCCTGAAGATATATATAAGTGAAAAATACAACTTTTCTTAATTAGTGTCACTGTAAGAAATAATAGAGAACTAGAAGAAACAAAAAAAACATATAAAAGTTTTATTATTGTGACTGTTGTCGTTGTCGTTGTTGTTGTTGTTTTAATACTATTGCAGAAACTACAATCATAGCAAAGAAACAAAACATACCAAAACATAAAAACCCTTCGCGGAGGTTTAACTGAAAAAACCACAATAATGTTTTTTTTCCAATTTTTTCTTTTTTATTTGTGTGTTTTTAAAGCTTAATTTTTGTATTTTTAATTTTATCACTGTCTTCCTTATTCACAACTAATGTGGCACGTTGCATGCCTAATCAAAACTCACTACAACAAATTTGCTATTTAGCAGCGAATTTATCAGTGACAAAACTAATTTCATCACTAAAAGTACATTTTCAGCGACGAAATTAGGAGTTCGTCGCTAAAAAGTAATTTATCTCGTTCGAACAAGTTAAATGTCGTTCGATCGAGCATTAGTGACGAATATTGTTAAATCGTCAATACATAAGTATTTAGCAACGAAACTATTGTCGTTGCTAAAGACTCGCGTTCGAACAAACAAAATCTGGGTCGAACACATAGTCAAAAATTGGTTCGAACGACATATCTCGTTCGAATACATATTTGTGACGAAAACTTCTAAATAAATCTTTAGCGACGAAAATATTTTCGTCACCCAAATCATCTCGTTCGAACAAGAAAAGTTTGGTTCGAACAAGTATCCAAATGCTTGTTCGAACCAAAATATCTAGTTCGAACACATAATAGTGACGAAAATTGTTAATTCGTCATTGAATAAATCTTTAGTTAGGATAATTGTCAAAATCCTAACTAGTTCGAACAAGATGATTAAAAAGCATAAAAGTAAAAAAAAAGTTAAAAGAAACATAAAACTTAGAATTAAAAATATATGAAATGAGATAATCTTAAAAAGATAAAAGTTCACACAGAAAAATACCATAAAATTAATTCTACTTAAAGAATAACTCAATAAACAAAAGGAAAAAGGATATAACATATAAGTAGCGTCACATATTGAGCCTTGACCAATCATATAAATAATAAATAGTAATAAAAAAAATAATACAAATATGTCAATCGAATTGAATAATATCTAAGTGTATATGACTGGAATTTTATTGTATATATATATATATTAATTTAGATATTATACACTAAAACATCCAAGTATATATGATTGAAATTTTATCGTATAATACATGTTTAGATATTATACACTACAACATATCATATGTTATACACTACTATAGGTCATATGTTATTTTCTCTTTTAATTGGGAGGCCTAACACGTACAATATTTAATTAAAATTGGATAGAGTGCGGAGTTAGGTCTCAAACTTAGGACCTTAGCTCTAATACCACGTGCATCTATCACTCATCTCAAAAGCTGAAGCTTATAGGAAGAGTTTTATTATATATATATTAATTCAGGTATTATACACATAAACATCTAAGTATGTATGATTGAAATTTTATCGTATAATACTTGTTTAGGTATTGTACACTACAACGGGTCATATGTTATACACTACTATATATAGGTCATATGTTATTTTCTCTTTTAATTGGAAGGAATATCTTATTATTTGAATTATATTCTCCAACATTATATGTATGATCAACATTGTTTAGTGCATAGTAAGAGTCTTAGTAATTTAGTTAGTTAACAAATTCTTAATCAGAGAGCGCATTATGTAAATTCGCTAGTGTAATATCACTTTATTGTACATAGTGTGAGTACCTTTGCATCATATATGCTACATAATATAAAGTTAAAGTATATATTGTGATTAAAAAATAAATAAATAAATCATATATTGATTAATTACCGTAATAGGATTAACTTATACAATTAAAGTATATAACTTAATATATAGTCATTAGGTATATAGGTACAAATTACCTATATACCTAATGACTATATGATTTAGTCATTAGGTATATAGGTACATGCATATCAAGTACTTAGGTTAATTAGCACATATCACGTAAATGATAAACACATATAAGAAATCATTCTATATTAATTATATAGAAAGCATTGTACCTTTAAATTATAAGTATTATATATTATTACTGACAACTTATTTTAATTAAGATAATTATTATACTAGTTATGAAAAATAGTGTAAAACAATATAATATGCCCCGTTATATGTTATGCTTATAAAAAAAAACTATAGATTCCTATCATAGTTCAAAATCTCATAAAACAATAGAAAACAGTATTTATGATTCAGACTTATATTATTTATTGTATTAACATGTTTAAAATTTTTTTGTTTCCCTCAATTTATTTCGTTTCCCCGGGTTTCACTTTTTGTTTCCCTCAAAATTTCTTTTATTTCGTTTCCGACACAAGGAAGCCCACCAGGGGACGCACTAAGGCCATAAGGGACCAACAAAGCCCACGGAAGGCCAATACAACCAAAATAAAAATAATGAAAATTGACATTTTAGTACTTGGGTTTTACCTCATTTTACTTTTTAGTCCTTGAATTTAATTTTTTCAAATTTTAGTCTTTGGGTTTATATTTTTTGACGAAATGACTCTTCTGTCAGGGATCCGTCTGTTACCCTAACGAAAGGGTCACATCAACTGACAACTCAACAGTTGATGTGGCTTGGAAAATTGGCATTTTAGTCCTTAGGTTTTGCCCCTTTTATTTTTTAGTCATTGGGTTTACATTTTTTGAGAAAATTGTCCTTCCGTTAGGGATCCATCTATTTCCCTAACGGAAGGGCCACATCAGCTGACATGATGCACACCATTTGACATGAGAGGTAAGTATAAGTGGGGATCAAATTTTTCTTCCCCCATTTCTTTTAGAACCCTAAATCCCTGATAGAACCTTAAGCAGGTCTCAACGTCCCTTCTCTAGTTCCACCATCGCCTTCTCTGGTTCCACCGTCACTGAGCAAAGGTTTACCAGTTGGTTCAACAACTTAGCCGAATTGATTCGTCTACAACTTTGATCTAGAAATGTCACGCAACCCAGAAATGTATGAGAGTAGGTAAATTCATGTCTCATCAGCTATCTGTTTGGTTTTTTTGTTCCATTAGAAATCTATCTGAATGTTATGATTACAGAATATGTGCCTCTAAGCCTGGCATTTTGTCACATATTCTTATAGTGTCTCTTGAAAGCATAGTTGTCATGTAAATCATGTTCTTTACCGTGTATATGGTAAGAAAGATGAGAAAATTGACAAGCTTCTCTGCATACCTACTTCTTTGATTGGTTTGATCTTCACACTTGCTCTCATGGTATAGAAGTAGGACCGTATTTAACAAGGCCTAAAATTTGAAGGAAGGGTCATTTCGTCAAAAAATGTAAACCCAAGGACTAAAATTTGAAAACCTTAAACTCAAAGACTAAAGAATAAAATGGGGTAAAACCCAAGGACTAAAATGCAAATTTTCCTGGCCACATCAGCTGTTGAGTTGTCAGTTGATGTTGTCCTTCCGTTAAGGAGACAGACTGATACCTGACGGAAGGGTTATTTTGTCAAAAAATGTAAACCCAATGACTAAAATTTGAAAAAAATAAACTCAAGGACTAAAAAATAAAAGGAGGTAAAACTTAAGGACTAAAATGTCAATTTTCTAAAAATAAAATAGCCAGTCTAATGGCCAAAACAAACACAACAACAAAATATAGTTAAAGATCCAACCAAATGAGACCAAATCTGGGGCGGTGCATGACTGCATGCTCAATTGGTGGGTGGTGGAACCAAAACATATATGAGTGCCTAGAGGTGCGAGATCGGTTCAGAGGGGTGTGTCCTCTGTAGATCTTTGGAAACGGCCCAAGTCAGAGAAAATAGGTAGGGCACATGAGATCCACGCAATCGTGTGGGACTTCAAACGTCGCCCGAATGGCACTGGACTAGAGAAATTACGGTTATTGGGAGGTGATAAGTCCTTCTAGTAGGGGCGTGTCTTTTGAGAAACACCGAGAGCACCAAGATTTAGATTCCATCTCTTCGAGCAAAAAACGAAAATTAAAAGCAAAGGAGTTTTTGCGCATATCCCAGTCAAAGTAGGTTGTGCCGAGATGGAAGCAGGAGGCGCAGTAGGTTGTGCCGAGATAGGAGCAGGAGGCAGCTCTGGCTGTTTGAGTCTCTGTGTGGGGGGACTTAGGGTGGGGGAGTAGGAGTTCTAGATAGAGAGAGAGAGGCGCTTTAGTTTTTGGTCTATGTCTATCTCACATTTAGGCTAAAAGTTTTTTTTCTTTTTTTTCTAACGGGAATGAGACATTTTGTCACTATTAAATAGGAGTTGAATAAAATAAAAAGAAAACGAAAAGTAGGACGATAGAAGTATAGAAATAATGGGTGGTTTTCTTTCTCTACGAGTGCATAATCGAAAAAAAATAAAGATAAACAATAACCAGGGTCTGGATTCAGTCCAGACCTGTCCAAACCCACGCCAAAACGTATTGACGGTTCCCCGAGCAGGCGTTAAATTGTAGTGGTCGGACTTAAATTGTAGTGGTCGGACCACTACAACAAAACGAGCTCGGGAGTCGTCGATACGGTATGGATTCAATCCAGACTGTAGGTCTGGATAGGTCTAGACTGAATTCAGACCCAAATAACCATCACTGAGAACACTGATAGAGTCAAGGCATGCATATATATATATATATATATATATATATATATATATATGCCAATAAACAAAAGACTTCAAGTCATCACTGGTTTTTTTATTCTTTCTGGCCGTTGATGAAGATTGTGAAAGGCCATCTTATGATCGACTTTCCGGGTTTAAAAACTATCCGAAACCCAAATTTTGCTTTGTCAACTCACATTGTCAAAGTCTCAAGAGAATCTAATGCATCAGTCTGGTTATGTGACTGCAATTGATAGGACTCGCCAATGGTTGACGACAATAGCTCCTACTCGTGTAAGTTACTACAACAGACGTTAATACACGCAAGATCTATACCATTGATATTGATAATCAATTGGAATTTGGATGAGTGTCTCACGATACAAGAAGCATGCGAGGCGGACGAAAATGTTGCCTCTGATAGGTGCTTCACTCCATTGTGTTGAGTTTTATAGTGGCAAACCACATCCTTTCATGGGTTCAGCATGTGCCCTTTCACTGTTCTTATATCGACTTAGATTGACTCTAGAATTTGCAATTAGAAAGTCACGTCAAGAGCCAGCGAGCTAATAGCTTGATTGGCACTGGACTAGGAATCACTCCTAAGAGGGAATTTGCGAGTTGGTCCTAACAGGCCTCTGGATGGGTGACAGTGCATTAATGTACTCATTCAACGGCCTGTATGAAAATGCTTTAAAAAAATCAAAATGAAAGAAGAAAAGTTGGGATGGGGCGTTAAAACGTAACAGTGAGCAAAACTTACTGTTTCACTATCTCCCGAATACGAAGCTAAAGATTTCTTCCCGCCCAATTTTTTTATTTTGGTTCTTCTCCAAGCTACTTCGATCAGAGAGGACAAAGTGAAAGAGAACATCACAAAGCTTCTTCTCCAAGCAAAATATTTCTTCTCGCCCAGTATTTCCAAGCTTCTTTTATCCGTTGGATGTGATGGGTATCTTGGAATTTTAAGGGTCTCTCTTTATCTCTTATCAATAATCTGTGTAAATTTTCTTTGTGCATTTTGCAAAAAACGTGTTCGACAAAATGCCGATTACTAGGTAGGGACTAAGGATAAATTCTTTGTTCCACAACTGTCACGCGCGACCCTCACGCAAACGCTACTAGCGCTAGCCATCTTCTTAAGCAGAATTATGCGAAGAAACAAGCATTAACCGAAATTTCTTGGGAATATTCTTATCTAGTCACATCTCAAATCCATTGTCGGACGTAGTGCTACAAAAGCTGAAGTCTTCAATTGCGTGACTCAGATTGGTGGGCCTTTCATATTTATACATATACCCTATCGAGTCTCTATTAGATCACGCGTCAGAACAATTGTAGTCCTTTCTATTTGGAGGTATTGCTTATTTATTACGTTGCAGTATGTATATATTCTTCATGTGCATTATTTTCTTCTACAGATACTTTTGATTTTATTTATGTGTTTTTGCGTTAAACTTTGACGCGCAGCTTACGCTGCCTTCATCATAATCTCTACCAAATTTGATGAACATCTAGTCCTTTTGAACCTCGGAAAGATAAGGTTGTCAGTTCTATAAATTGGCAGCTTCGATGCTTGAACCTATATGCTCTTTCATTCAACTTCTTAATTCCTTGGTTCATCAGGTCTGTCTTTCTTTCTATCTTTTCTGGTCACAGTTGTTTGCTTAACGACTTTTATGATAGTAGATGTTTTCTTGATTCTATAAAGAGAGAAATTTAATGTAAAGAAGCAGTTGGCTAAGGTGGCCACACCACGTTCATCGATCACTGCATGAATGTTAAGATATTTGTAATTTGATCATGACTATCCAATTGAACCCTGTAAAAGAATTGTTCATTTTCTTCATGTTGACTAGCAAAATAATTCAGAAGGCTCCCCGGTTCACCAAACTTCAAATCGATTCCGCTTCCCATTCAAATCATTTTCACATCCAAGTGAAGAATCCCAAATTTTCTCTACCTCCAACTTGATTGGCCAAATATTCATGAGCTAGTTTAGGTCGTGTGCCCGAGTCATCCGCTCTTTTAATTTTGATGGCTTGCAACTCTTTAATATTTCTTTGAGAGGGCAACATGTGCACATATTCATTTGGAACAAGT
Source organism: Myrica gale (assembly GCA_963930655.1). Lineage (NCBI taxonomy): Eukaryota > Viridiplantae > Streptophyta > Magnoliopsida > Fagales > Myricaceae > Myrica > Myrica gale. The sequence continues at coordinate 12,921,913 of OZ005618.1, forward strand.
TCATGGGTGTGTTGTGGTCTCCAAACATATGTTCGAAACTTTCCATGCGGCTTTCTATGAATGCAAAACTCTGCAGGGCAACCACACCTAGTGTCTCTACGTACTTTTTCGTCACCTTCAAGTCAACTTCTTTTCTATATCCTTGTTTACAACAAACAAACCTCTACTGCTCATATTACCTTCACTATCTTTTCTTTTCCATTGTTGATGAATGCTAAATTCAATCCCTCTTGCATAAGTATTGTACCAATTATATGCATGTTCCTCATAATCAAATTCCAATTCCCACACATTCATTTTTTGTCCCATGTCACTCCAAACACCATAAATATGCAATTTGAATATTGATTAGACAACCAAATTAAAAGCATTGCAGTTGCCTTCGCCATAGCACTGGTACCCGTCAAAGCAGAGCCTTTTTGCACGCGGGTCGTGTGTGACAGTTGTAGAACAGAGAAAAAATAATGTATGGATGCACGTACGGGAAAAAATGTACATATTTCAAGGTTGCATCAATAGCTATAAGTCTACAAGTCAGCTCAGTAATCAAGGTTTTTTGCAAAATGCATAAAGAAAATTTCAACAGATTATTGATAAGAGATAATGAGAGACCTTAACATTCCAAGAGACCCTTCACATCCAGCAGAAAAGAAGCATCTTGGAGAAGAAGCACAATACTGGGCGGGAAGAAATCTTCTCTCTCACTTTGTCTCTCTTTCGCACAATACCCGTCAAACTAGCTTTGAGAGTGATGTTCTCTCTGATCGAAGTAGCTTGGAAAAGAAGCAAAATAAAAAAACTGGGCGGGAAGCGTATTCTGAGGGAGATAGTGAAACAGTGAGTTTTCTCACTGTTATGTTTTAACGCCCCATCCTAGCTTTTCTTCTTTCATTTTGATTTTTTTAAAATTAATTGAATACAAGTCGTTGGATGTGTTTATTAATGCATTGTCACTCATCTAGCGGCCTGTTAGGACCGACTCGCAAATTCCCTCTTAGGAGGGAATCCGAGTCCGATTGGCACTCCTCACCTTAGGGAGGAATCGGTCTCGGGGTCGACCCCCTCTAGATGCAGGCTTCGCCTGATCCCCGACCCACATTATTTCACACTTTGGTCCGTATAAATGCGCGAGCTTTTTATTCAATATAGCAGTGACTTATAATCAAGTTGATACATCTATAACAGACTTAACTAAGTAACATATGCATAACTTTTATAACTAATCTTCAGTTATTTTAATATGCCCCCTCAAGTTGGATGATGCATATCAATCAATCCAAGCTTGGTAGCTAAAACTGAAAATTTATCAAATGACAAAAGCTTGGTAAGTAAATTTGTCAGTTGATGGTTAGTTGAAATATGAAGATTCTTCACAATCTTCTACTGTACTGCACCATATCCTGAACCACATGACAATCAATGTCAATGTGTTTGGTTCGCTCATGAAACACGGGAGTTGCAGCAATATGTATAGTTGTCTTACTATCACAGTACAAAAGTGTCGGATGAGGAAATTGAATATGAAAATCAGCAAATAAATTTGTAAGCCACATGAGCTCACAACATACTGCAGCCATCAACCTATATTCAGGCTTAGTCGAGGATCTACTCACTGTAATCTGCTTCTTTGATTTCCAAGAAATCAAGGAATCGCCAAAAAAACACAACAAAACCAGTTATAGAACGTCTTGTGTCAGGGCATGTAACGACCCAAGGACAAGCACTAGCCACATCTGTGCTTTGACTTCAAAATGACTAGTCAAGGTTGCTCTTGAAGCTCCTTGGATCATTATAAAGCTCAATTCAGCCTAGTAAGGTCCCAATGTGGGACTTGACCCTTATAGAACCAATCACTCATTCATTCTCCTCTCCCACTCCATGTGGGATTCGGGGTATCACAATCTCCCCCTCATAAACCCTTGACGTCCTCGTCAAGGCCCACATTGGTGGTTACTAGGACCGCTCTGATACCATTTGTAACGACCCAAGGACAAGCACTAGCCACATCTGTGCTTTGACTTCAAAATGACTAGTCAAGGTTGCTCTTGAAGCTCCTTGGATCATTATAAAGCTCAATTCAGCCTAGTAAGGTCCCAATGTGGGACTTGACCCTTATAGAACCAATCACTCATTCATTCTCCTCTCCCACTCCATGTGGGATTCGGGGTATCACAGGGCATGCTGCCCAATCCGAGTCACAAAATGCCTTCAGCTGAACAAAAGACTTGTTAGAGAGAAATATGCCTTGTCCTGGACTTCCTTTAAGATAACGAAGAACTTTTAGAGTAGCTGCATGATGAGGCTGCCGAGGTTTGGACAAGAATTGGCTGAGTGTATTGACAGCAAAACAAATGTTCGGTCGTGTTATTGTCAAATATAAAAGTCTGCGTACTAATCTGCGATATGCTCTCGGATCAGCAAGGAGGTCACTATCTGCATTGTTCAACCGTTGATTACAATCCATGAGAATTTTACTTGGCTTGGCTGCTAGCAAACCAACATCGGCAAGAACCTCTAATGTATACTTCCTCTGACAAATAGAAATACCAGAAGAAGATCGAGCTACCTCGACGCCAAGAAAGAACTTCAAGGACCCAAGATCTTTGAGCTTAAAACAAGAATCCAACCAAGTTTTAAGAGCTGTGACAGAGGTATTAGAATTGCTAACAAGAATAATATCATCGACATATACAAGAACAACAAGAAAATCTGATCCAATAAACATGATGAACAATGAATGGTCAGATTTAGACTGTTGAAAACCGTACTGCAGCAATGTATGAGACAAATTTTTGTACCATTTTCGTCTTGCTTGTTTGAGGCCATACAATGATTTTTGGAGTTTGCAGACTTGTTTGTCACCATGAAAAGAAAACTAAGTGGAAGTTACCTATACAATTCCTCATCCAATTCACCATGCAAAAATGCACTATTAATATCCATTTGATGTCAATCACATCCATGATCAGCAGCCAATGTAAGTAAGCATCTAACAGTAATTAATTTGGAAACGGGAGAGAAAGTATCAAAATAATCCACACCCTCTCATTGCGTGTATCCTTTAGCAACAAGCTGGGCTTTATATCTCTCTAAACTACCATCAACCCGACAGTTACATTTATAGATCCATTTACACCCAATAGCTGACTTGTTTTGAGGTAAATCAATCAACACCCATGTTTTATTAGTTTCAAGAGTAATGATTTATGCTTTCATAGCTTCTCTCCACAAAGGATTCTTGACAACCTCATGATTAATTTCAACATGATTTGATAATGCTAAAGTATAGGCTTTGTGAGATGGAGACAAATGGGAATATGAAATGACAGAAGCTATAGGATAAAGAGGTGGAACAACACCTATACTCGAAAGTTGGAACAGAGTTGCAGTCAATATTTTTGGCCAAATGACAGTGGTAATCTTGTAGGTACTTAGGTTGCCTCTTGATTCGTGAAGACATGTGAAGAAGATCAACAAAGGAAGATACAGATATAGGATGCGAAGATGGAACTAAATCTGGATTGATATTTTGGGCAAGAGAAGGAATGATGGAAGTAGCAAAATGAGGAATATTGGAAGTAGCAGAATGAAGTGTATCTGTAGGTATATTCGAATCAATATGAGAAAGTGGGGAAGTGGTATTAACAGGTGGAGTATGTAAAGTAATAGTGGGAGAAAAAGAAGGGTCATAGGTAGCAGATGAAGAGGTATCTGTAAGTGGGATTGGAAGAACTATGTTGGTGAAATTATCATCAGTGGTGGAAAAAGAGAAATTAAGTGAGGTGTTGTGAAAGGGGAAACGCGTCCTCATGAAAAAGAACATGTCGGAAAATGATGATTTTTGAACTAGAGGGATCAAATCATTTGTATCATTTGATACCAGTGGAGTATCCAAGGAAAACACAAGGAAGAGCACGAGAAGAAAACTTATGTCTTGTGTGAAGATGAGTAGAGACATATGCTAAGCATCCAAATGTTTTAATACGATTATAAACTGGAAGCTTGTTATATACAACTTCAGAAGGGGATTTGTTTTGGAGTAATGGAGTTGGAATTCTATTTATGAGGTATACGACATTGAGAAGACAATCACTCCAAAAGGGGAGAGGTAAATGAGCTTGAAAACGGAGTGATCTTTGGTCTATATAAATGCACGAGATTTTTATTCAATATAGCAGTTACTTATATACAAGCTGATACAGCTATAACAGACTTAAATAAGTAACAGATTCATAACTTCTATAACTAATCTTCAGTTATTGTAATACATTACCTAGAGAAAAAAGTCACGTCAAGAGTAAAGACTAACTCGTTCCGTGGGTTTAGCTAAGACGCACCAAAAAAAAGAGCTAACACGTACGGCCTTGATTGAGGTCTGAAGCTTGGATTTGTTTTTAGGAGAAAGAACTTAAGGGATGCCCTATTACGTGGCATGGACTAGGGAATATGGTGACGGTCGAGTTGTATATTTTAGGGGGAATGAAGATACAACACACTTTGTTTTTTGAGATTTTGACATTGAGATTTGAAATTTAAAATTTCATGACCATTTTTAGCCACCTTTCGTCAACTCTAGTGATAAAAAGTCGCTTTACAGTTTACATAGAGACCTAGTATTCGTAATTAAAAAGGCAAAAATACCCTACATTAAAGAAAAAGTTCAAAGAAACAATAATCTATCAAGGGATAGGCACTTTTGATGGTGAGCTTCTATAAGTTTGCTTGATCGTGCCTTGTTGTGTGGTTATTCTCCTTTCCCTTGTCTAAAAAAAACTATCTATAAAATATTGTTTAGAAAAACGAATAAGATGAGCTTGAAAGTTTGCTTACGAAATAACTCTAACCAATTGTCTTTTGAATCTTCGATTTTCAATGATTTTAGGATCTTCTCGATCTCTTCACAATTTTCTGATCAATCTTTGATCTTTACTAATTCTTCAGGATTTTGTCGATCTCACCACTCGAGTATTGTAGATCTCATAATTTGAGCAGCTCAATTGTTCTGTCTCCTTCCTCTCTACGTCTCACACTTGTCTAGTTCTCCTAAAGTCCTGATGGCCAACCACACGACTGACTATCTAATAATCTGTATTTTAATAAAAACTCTAGCTGTGATATGGCGTGGAATCGTTATGGATCCAAGATCATGGCTGTAAGATCACATGGAAAACTATTTTCCATTGTTTTTCTTGTATCATTTTATTCTGAATTTTAGTCTTCTACAAATTGCGATCATGTCCATCAATATATCACAATTGACTCTCCAGAAAATGAAATTGATTTGTGAAATCTTTTTTGCTAACAAGTATTCGCTTATCTATCCTTCCACCATGTTATATTTCACATAATAATATCACTCATTAAATTCATAACTCATAATTCCTTAATTCCTAATCTGTAACCCGTTAGAGAATGTATTCATCACAATTAGCTTATGGTATCCTTAGACTTGAGAGCCCTCTGAGGGATATCTTGGGGAGATGGTAAGAGGTGCAAAATCTGGGATCTTCAGTTTTAGCTTCTAAATTATATCAAAGTGTCAAAAAGAGATAAAAAAAAATACTAAAATTCTGAAATTTAACTTCAAAACTATCAAAATTTCAACTATGTATTAGGGGTGGGCAAAAAACCCGAGACCCGACAACCCGAACCGGCCCGACCCGTTTCCGACCCGATCGGGTCGGGTTTAGTCGGGTTCGGGGTCGGGTTTGCAAGTAAATAGAAGTTCGGGTTCGGGTATATGAACAAACCCGAAAATATAACTCCTCCACCCCGTAACCCGCGTTTTCCGAACCGGACCGACCCGTTTCGACCCGATATTTTTGGGTTTTTTCGGGTTCGGGTTCGGGTTTCCTCACAAAGAAACCCGAATATTTCGGGTCGGGTTCGGGTTGAAAATTTCGAACCCGAACCCGGTTTGCCCACCCCTACTATGTATAGATTGCTTTTGATTGTCGCATCTGCTTAATCAATTTTTAAACGTTTCCACTGCTCAATGATATGTTGCTAGACCCACTCTCGCTTCTGTCTGTTGAGCCTATTAGAAACTTATGGGCCGGCCATATTAGAACATCTTCGGTACCTAACCCCAATTTGGCCCATAAATCGATTCCACAGTACAAAGACAGTTTTGACTCGTCTTTTATAATAATGGGTTTGGGGGCTCCACACCGAAGCACGCAATAGTAGAGCTCTTTATTAATATTGTCGTTCTTTTGGGGGCGTTTGTTTGTGAAAATATTGAAATTTTAGAAATTTTGTGTATTAGTGTTTGTGAAAAATTATAGTATTTTATAGAAAAATGAGGAGAGATATATTATTTAATGAAGAGGTTTGTGAATAATATAATATTATTTTATAATTTAATGAAGAGAGATATATTATTTTATGATTGTTTGGAAATGTTGGGAGTTAAAAAAAATTGGGAAACAAACGCCCCCGAAATATGATAGTAACAGTAATTATGCCTTCTTTAGGTGCTTTTTCAGGAATACGGGAATGGGCGTGGCATATTCAGTAGTTTAGAAATCTATATAATCAAATTGAAAATTAATCTTTTATCTTATCATAGCATGCTTGTTTTGCAGTAATCTTTTATGAGTTTATTACTTGGAAAATTAAATTGAAAAACACACATCTTCCGTCCTACATGATAAGTCGTATGATACTTTCAAATTTCCCTTTATCTTTCGGTATATGGAAATTTTCATACCGCTCTTTCTCTCATTATCTTTATCTTCTTACACGTATAATTTTTTTTCTTCTTATAATGCGCTAAATAATGTTACTTATATTCAAAGAATTAAGTCAAAGGCATAGTGATACATCACAACAAATCCAAGCTTACCACATGTACAAACTATAAAAATAATTAAACAAAAATATACAAATAATAATATCAAAAAATAATTAAAGTCATGTAACAATCCGTAATAAACTGGAAATAACTTAAAGAATAATAATATAAAAAGATAAATATGAAAATATATTTAATAGCCTATAAATAAAGAACATTAAATAGGAAAAAGTACAAGAAAAAGTGTAATAAAGTTCAGGATATTTTCCTAGCTTATCATGTATAATTGGATAGAAATTGGAAACTGATGTGGGGCTGGTCCTATCCAAACAAAGGAGACTCGAAAAGTAAAAAGAATTGTTAATACGAGACAGATGGTGACTAGGCAAAAACATCACGTTCTTTTCAGTTCTCACCACTCCTTATCCGACACGTTTTACACCAGACACAACGGGACAGGAGCAACCGGACTCAATTGGAAGACAAGACTGGGGACAAAAGTTACACGGTGGGTCCCAGTCCTCGTCAGCATCTACTCAGATCCTATCCACTTTTCCTGCGTCCAAACAAACAAACATACCATCGCTTTGCGTCGCTTTGTATGATCACTGTCACAAATTTTAATATATTTTTTTAATAAAATTTCATACTTTTTATAAACAGGCATTTTTTATTAATCTTAAAAAAATTAACACCAAAAAAATGCCTAAATCTTTATGAAAATTAGCGAAAATTAAAGAGATTGATTATTTAAATAATTTTTTATAATATAAATAAATAATTTGACGAATGAGATATTATTTTATAATTAAAAAATTAAATAAAAATTTTAAGATAGTAAAAATTTTAGAATGCAAGCACGATTATAACATAGCGGAACAAACTAGAAAGGCAATTTATGGTAGTAATATTAAAGCCCTTTTATGGGGCCAAATTATATGGAAAAATCCTTAAACGAACACTAATTTATTTTGAAAAACAATATAAGCGGCGATCAAGATTCTAATCATATTCAAATTTATTGACATTCGATGATAATATTATGTGATCATAAAAAGATGGGGTCTTTTGATTTTAACTCATAGATACATGGCTTATTATGATGTTTTTCCTAATATATATAGACACCTCATATTTATTAGGAAAAAAATTGTAATACACCTTATATTTATAGACAGAAATTAATTAACCTCGTATAGTTTTAATTTATTTATTATGTCCTTCATATTCAAAAACAATAAAATCAAACCGCCCTCATTTTGTGTGTTTTAATGTCAAATTGAAGAAAGGGAAAATATTTATTGTTTTGAAACATGAAGGGTATATATAAACTGAATTTGAAATTCAAGGAAGGCTAATATATTTTATCCATAGATATGAAACCTATTATAATGTTTTTCGTATATATATAACAATGTCTTATGTTAGAAAAAAAATTATTACTTTAACAGCTGAATCATGAATGCATAACGGGTATGTTTGTTGAGGGTTAAAATTTTAAGTATTAGGATTTCGAAAATATTATAAAGTAAAGATATATTATTGGAGTTGGTAAAAAAGTGAAGAGAGAAATTTTTTTAATAAATATTATAATAGTAAAATATTATGAAGTAAATTTTTTATTAATAAATTTAAAATTTTAAACCAAATTAATTATACTAAAACATGCCCAAGATATGAAATCCGTTTGAACTCCTATTCGAATAAACTAATGCAATTATTTTGATTTTGGTCAAAAGTGGTCCGCAGAAAATGATATGCTTTTAGTCCGAGGGATTCTGTGGGCTGTCAATTCAGATGTTGGCCGTCCAACTCATTCTTGCTTTTCGGCTTAGTGATTCCACGGAGAGAAAGAATAAGAGAGAAAGTAAAAGAAAGACGCCCCCTTTACTTGTGATCAATCATTCTACATTGACTTTTTAATACATCCCACTTGTTATCTCTGGCAGTATAATTAATTAAGCCCTTCATAAGTTTTTAGAAAAAAAAAACAGAATGAAAATATCTGTTTAGGTTGATGCTAATCAAGAAGAAGACCCAAGAGAGCAAAATATTTTCATAACTTCCTACTTTGGCAGTATAATTATATTATTTAATATTTTCATAATTTCCTAGGTAAAATAATGTCTAAGCTAATATCGAGGGTATCAAGATTTGAAGCTTAAGAATTTGCTCTTTCTGAAATTTCAAGTTCCAATCTCTCTAAATACAAATAATTTTATTGAGGTTATTCTTCTAATAAAATCAGAATGAAAGTCTTAAATTTATTATTATCTGTTTTAAGTGAATTAATTTAAACTCTTTTGTAAGATTATCCAATAGATATAAGGACACTGTTTTGTCCATATGAGAGGATTTATTCCCCATCTCTTTGCTCTACTTAGGGAATATTTGAGGGGCCAATTATTTAGAATTAATATTAAAATATTATCACATAATTTTTTATTATTATAATATTTATTAAAAGTCTTATTTCTTCACTTATTTACCAACTTTTATAAAATATATTTACTTTTTAATATTTCACAAACCTTAATACATAAAATTTTGAGACACAAACATCCCCGAGAGAAAAAAAAAATTCTGCTAAAAGAAACAATTGAAGATAATTAGCGTTAAGATCAGATCAGCGGTGGCGTGTCGCCGCGTCAGAGGTGACCATTAACTAAAGATTTGAATCCCGAGCCGCGTAAATAGCATCTAGATAGGAGTTGGGAGTCCTGGGAACTGATCAAAAGATATTTACAGACGAACTCGTATTTTGATGTTTTCAAGGAATTTAAAAAGCCCAGCTATCTGACGCCTCACGGGACATATATTTAAGCAGGAACATAGAATTGTCCTCTTCGTGTGGCATTTGTGTTCTCTGTGATTTTCTCGTATCGGAAAACCGATACCTTGTGAAGGTAGGTGTTTTCCTCCTGGAAGTTACGTTGTTCTTTCTTTTCTTTGACTGATTCGTTGTTTCTCTGTTTGGAACGTTTGCGGGTTCAGAGAGATTTCAGAAAGAACAGATTCGAAACTTGAAATAGAACGGAGAGCGAAAACGAGACTTCATTGTCTTCTCAAAGTTCAGGAATTTCTGAGTTTAGTGACGAAGAGATGTCTCTGATGGAACCGGGATGTGGGAATTACGGGTATCTCTCATCATTTTTCTTTCCCCCCCCCCCCTCTTTTTCATGTTCTTTGAAGGCTTATCTTTGTGTTTGGGTCTTCCTGGTTTCTGTCTAATTGGTGATTCAAAATCTTGGTTTCTGTGTTTGTTCAGGTGCTCCCATTACAAGAGGAGATGCAAGATCAGAGCACCTTGTTGCAATGAGATTTTCGATTGTAGACATTGCCATAATGAAGCAAAGGTATATATCTATAATCCCCTCCCAGTTTTCGTTCTTTTGTTTTTCATTTCTGAATATAATTTCTGTGCTGGTGTTAATTCTTGCTCTATGTTCCTTGATAGAACTCCATGGAAATTGATCCTCTTGATCAACATGATCTTCCACGCCACAAAGTTGAACAGGTTTGCAATTATTCATTTATTTGTTTTTTCTATTTATGAAGTTCAAGATGCCTTTACTTTATATATATACTTTATGCTGAATGATACTTCCTTGGTCGCCATGTCGCCTATTGTAACGCAGACAAAAACCATATAGCTCTTGTTCATTTGTTGTTGCTTGTCTAGTTGTCTTTGTTTTTGTTTTCACTTTCGGGTACAGAATTGTATCCAAAAAGCTTATATCCATAGTTTATCTAGGCTGCCATTAGCATACATGTAATTTTCTCCGTGAAAGGACTGCATGACCGAACATGAGATTTGGGCAATTAGAAAATGTTCGTGTGCAAGTAATGATTGATAATAGGTTGGGATATTTTGGTTTTCTTCTCATAGGAAGTGTTGCCCTATGGTTAGCTCAAGAGCGAACCGTGGTGAGAAGGACAATTTTTTTTGTTGGGTTAGTAATTCATTGGAGTTCCTCTAATGCCAACGAAAGCAAGTTACTCTTCCTTTTTGCTAATAAGAGTTATCGTCAATTACATTCCGGCAAATTACTTCGTTTCACTTTTAGAAAGAGACATTACAAATGATAGAATGTGGGACTCCCAGTTATTAGGACTAGAAGAAGTTATCAACGAGGGGTGTGAATATATGCTTGAGGTGTTCGAAGGACAAAAGATATAGAAGTGAAATCCTAAAATCTTTACCAAAATCCATCCCTAAATACTCCTATACTGCATTACCTCCAAACTTAGAGCTGTTCCTGGATTCTAGAAACCGAGGAAGAATGTAGTCATTTCACCCATATTGCACAGATTTATCCAAAGAACCTACAATCATATTGCATAGCAGTAAGGCATCACTCTCCTTTTGGCTATTATCATTTCCCAGAAACAGAAAATTAGAAGGACTTTGTCAGCATGGGGTTTCCCTTTGAATAGCCTCTTCTTGGTTGTTCTCCTCTTTTATTTTGTGTCTTGATAGCTGTGTAGTTCAAGTAAAAACCAAAAATGTAAATTTCTCACAGAGCTTTTGTTGCTTCATATGTTTCCTGTGAGCCTGAGATATATGTAAAGAGATATTTGGAACAAAGAAAAGACATAAATAGCCTTTGATTTTTATGGTAGTGAAATTGACGTTCTTATGCTGGTTCTCTTGAATATGGCCCATTCTGTTGCTTCTTTCAATTCTCTAAATTGTCCATGATTTGTTTGAGTTTCAGGTCATCTGCTCCCTATGTGACACAGAACAAGATGTACGTTCTGAATTCAAAATCTAAAGTCAATTTGGAATTTCTGTTTTCTTTTTTCTGTGTTTATGATCTTGTTGTCTTCTCCCTCATCAGGTTCGACAGTATTGCACAAGTTGTGGTGTTTGTATGGGGACATATTTCTGTTCAAAATGCAAGTTCTTTGATGATGATGTAAGTTTCAAAGTTCTGAGCCTGATCCATTGATAAAAGATGAAGAGGGTGTCAAATGCTCCTTTTTCTGGACTTTCTTTTCATGTTCTAGTTCGCAAAGTTCAATGTTTGCTTATACAACCAATTTGTTCCTCTTTCAGACTTCAAAGAACCAATTCCATTGTGATGATTGTGGAATCTGCAGGTGAAGATTCCTTCGTAACCAGAAGATTTTCTATTCTTTTTTCATTTATCCTAAAATTATTTTCCCGTTAATTCCTTTCTTCAGAATTGGTGGCAAGGAAAATTTCTTCCACTGCAAGAAATGTGGTAAGTGATGGATTGGGTAATTCTAGGCCATTAGCTGATCTTCTTTTGCTGCTTTCATCTTCTAATCTCGCTTTTTTTTTTGGCCTCAGAATGTTGCTACTCTAAGTCAATGGAAGGTGGACATCATTGTGTCGAAAGAGCAATGCATCACAATTGCCCTGTTTGTTTTGAGGTAATACAAGAAGCATTTGTGTTGGATAAAAATGAACAAGAACACATGTAGTTTTATAATAGTGGCCCGACCTTGGGAGCTCCTGGGTTATCAAAAAATAATAGTGGGATGAGTGCCTCTATTTTGGTTTGCAGTTTTTATTTGATTCAATGAAAGGGATTTCTGTCTTACGCTGTGGTCACACAATACATGATGAATGTATGCAAGACATGATGCAACATTTCCGGTGAGCTCTTGCTTCTCATATACTTGACATTGTATGCATTACGCATGTAAGATGTGAAACCGCATTAGAATAAGAAAATGATGACTAATTCTTGAAGTTGGCACAATCTTTGTACAATTTCAGACTTTGCTGATGTACAATTTATCTGTGCTGGATGCGAGTGTTTGCATTCCAACTGCTCTTCGCAAGAATTCACCTAAGGAGAATCATCTTGCAGGTACTCATGCCCCATCTGCTCAAAGTCCATCGGGGATATGTCCAGTGCATGGGAAAAGCTTGATGAAGTGGTTAGTAGACATCTCCATATTCTTGTTTTCCAAGCGAAATGGAGCTTATGCTGATGATATTTTGTTCAGTGTCATGACATTCTATCATTACTCTCTTCATACGCAGATTGCATCAACCCCAATGCCTGAGATATACTGGAATAAGATGGTAAGTAACTAAGCATAGTGTGAGGACCTGTTTATTGAACTTGGTTGTATATATCTCTGATTGAGGTTTTATGTCAGGTCTGGATTCTCTGCAATGATTGTGGAGAAAACTCTCACGTCCAGTTCCACGTTGTGGCTCATAAATGCCTAAGTTGCAAGTCTTACAATACCAGACAGATAAGAAGAGACCCAACTGCATCATGTGCATCAGGGGTGGCTGAGACGACGAGCTGACACACTGGTTGATCGAGAGGCTTTCAGATTAATCAACCATTCTTTTCCATGGGGAGCCAGCTCTTGTAAGGGATTCCTTATAGAGAATCTCAAGTCAGCAATAGGCTGCTGATTGCATCTGTTTGTCTTGGCAATTACCAGTCATTAATGTCATTCTTTCTTTTATTCTTTAATATCTTCATTTTTTGCTAAGCGATGATGGAAGGAAGCACAACCATCAGCACCCAAATTTAACCACACTTCCCAAAGTGAAAATATGTAGAAGATTGTCCCTGCAAGTCGATAGATTAAAAGTTCCTGTTGAGGATATTTTTGATGGTCACTCATTTTCTAGAAACTGACACCCAAACTCTTTCTGAACGTGAAAATCTGTCTCGAGCTCTGGGATCTGCAAGTTTTGGAGGATATGAAGGTTTGCTCAATTGGCAGGCAAATCTTGTGCAGTACGTCAACATGGTGCATTTTAGTTTAAAGTTGGAAGGCAACAAGACATGCTGCTCTAAAATAAACCTCCACTGAGCCTTTTGCACTCTTCAATATATCCAAATAAAAGGAAGAGAGTCTAGTATATAAAAGCTGTATGACCAGGATTTCAATATTTAGCAAAGCCAGTTATCGGTATCTACTCGCTCCCTGTGTATTCTTCTCAGCAAGAACCAACAGGCAAGTTCCTTAGCTTCTCTAGCCTTCCACCTTGGACGAATTTGATCACGGTCGCCCAAACTGTAACAAACCTGAATTTACCAATCGTAAATCAGCTTTATGTTTTTCTTCGTCTGCAGCAAAAGCTATTTAGCAGCGAAGTTATTAAAAGGGTTGTCGGTTTTTTTTTTCTTCTTCATTGACAAAAGCTAGAATTTGAACTCTACATAGAGTTTTCAATATCTACTTTGTTATCTTGGGTTCTCGATGTTGTAATCCATTTTAATAATGCTATGAATCCTGAAGATTCCATCAAAAAAGGAAATGATGCATCCCCCAAAAATTGCATAAAATGAATCATCTTCGTGAGGGATGAAACTGTAGCAAGTAGGGGTGTCCAAAGAACTGGCCAGACCAGACCGAAATCAAACCGGTTCTAGCCAAACCGGTCCGAAATAACTTACCGGAATGGTCGGTCTGGTGACACTGGTACACTCTGTTCCGGTCTCGGTTTCATACATAGAAAAACCGGTACCATATTAGAATATACTACTCCAAACTGGTTTGAACCGATTTTTTTTTGGGTTAAATGCATGTCATGCCCCTGTGGTATGCGGTAATAGCAAATATGTCCCTGAGGTAAACAAAGTCCTTTTCATACCCCTGAGGTAAACAAAGTCCGTTTCATACATAGAAAAACTGGTACTCCCCTCCTCTCTCACATTTCAAAAAAAAACTTGAACCCCCCTCAGTTCGCGACGCGCGGCACCCCCTGCCAGTTCGACTTTGCGCACCACCCCCTGCCCCCCCCCTCAGTTCGTGCCGGCGCATCACCGCCCTCAGTTCGCACTTCGCACAGCCCCCCTCTCACACACCAACCCCTTCCCTCCCTCACGCACAACCCCCTCACTCCTCAGCCCCCTCGCTCTCTTCTTTCACGCACAACCCCTTTCAGCCTCTTCCCTCTCTTTGCTGGACTTTGCTGGTTAATGGTTGTTGTCGTGTGTCTCTCTCCCCCTTGCCATGTGTCTATTTCTCTCATCTCTCAAGTAATTTCTTAATTATTTTCATCTCTCTCTAGGCGTGCGCATTGGTGTTGTTCTTAGTTAATTGGTCGTCTCTATTTTAGTTAATTTACTGGGACTTTGCAAGTTACAAGATTGTGATTCACTTATTTGTGAATTTATACCGTGTGTGGTCAATGCATTGCCATTGAGGTAAGAATTTATGAACTGATTTAGTTAATTAGTTATTGTAGTTCATTAGTTAATTTAGAATTTTAGAGTATATATTAAGTTGTGAAACTGTGGAGGATGAGCTTGATTGGAGGATTTGGTTTTGTTTGAAATTATGAATCTGTTGGAAATTGTGTCTGAAATTATCTTGATTGATTGTGAAATTGTTTAACAATTTGAATGCAATCTAAATGTAGGAATTTGAATAACGAAATGCAATAAACTTGGAGAAATGAAATGTTTAGCATTTTGTTGTGAAATTGTAATTTGTGTTTGAAATTGTGTTTAGCATTTCATTTTGTTGTGCAATTAGGAGTTGTTCCTATTTATTTGGCATAAATATGTGTGATTTGGTATAATTGTGATTTGATTTGTTAGTTGTGAATAATATTGAGTCATTGACTATCATGTGATTATTTGACCTTTGCTAGATGGATAGTCAATCTGAACCAACCATAGAGGGTCAGGGAGCATCATCTATGTCTCCTGTAATTGATTTAGAATCTGGCCAAGATGTCTCTAGTCCTACTCTTACCCCTACCAACCAAAATCGCCTGCCTCCCAAACATAAAGCATACATGGTATAGAAACACATGACAAAGAAGACAGATTGTGATCCCTCATACCCCGTGTGCTTTTGTAACTATTGTTGAAATGAGTATTCTTGTGACAGTAACAAGATTGGTACCTCAACCTTTAGAAATCATGTATTGAAGTGTGAGAAAAATCCTATGAATAGGATAAAAGGTCCAATGGATAAATATCAAACACACTTGACTGGTAGTAGTACAACGACTGAAGGAGAGAGTGATAATATTGAGTCTAGTTTAATAGCTCATAGGTATAATTCAGTGGTATCAAGGCAAAAGATTGCAGAGATGTGTATTATTAAAGAGATGTCATTCAAGGTAGTGGACGGTCAAGGTTTTCAGGCCTTTGTTAAGTCACTTGTACCTAGTTTTCAAATGTCTTCTCGCCAAACTGTGCTAAGAGATGTTCTACAGATTTATCAAGATGAGAAGGAGAAAGTGAGGGGACTTTTTAGTTCATGTGCATGCAGAGTTAGTTTGACTACTGACACATGGACCTCAATGCAGAACTCAAATACATGACTCTCACAACACACTTTGTTGATAATGATTGGATGTTGTGCAAAAAGATTATAAACTTCTGTCAAATTCCTAATCACAAGGGAAAACAATTGGGAAGTATGTGGACGCTTCTTATAATGGTTGGGGTATTGAGAGAATTTTTTTCCGTTACAGTTGAGAATGCTTCTTCTAATGATGGTGCTATTTGGTTTCTAAAAAGATTTTTGAAGGGAAATTTATTACAGGGCAATTATCTTCATATGAGATGTTGTGCGCATATTCTTAACCTTGTTGTTTGTGATGGTTTAAGGAATTGTGATGAGTCTATTGTGAAGGTAAGGAATGCAGTGAGGTATGTGAGGTCCTCTCAATCAAGGCTGGAGAAGTTTAAGCTTTGTGCTAAGAAGATGAAAATTGATACAAAGAAATTGGTATCTCTTGATGTGCAAACGAGATAGAATTCAACATATCTCATGTTGGAGACTGTAGAAAGGTTTCAAGCAGCTTTTCTAATATTAGAGATCGATGATTCTGGGTTTATTCGTGCATGTAGTGCGGGAGATGGACTTGGACCTCCTATGAGGGAGGATTGAGAGAAGATAAGGATTTTTGTTATGCTTTTTAAGGTCTTTTTTGATGCTACTGTCAAACTTCCTGGCTCTTTGTATGTCACATAAAATATCTTCTTCCCTGGGCTTTGTCAAATTCAGTCACATTTGATTAGAATGTCTAAGAATGACAATGCAGTAGTACACAACATGACAATAGAGATGAAGACCAAGTATGATAAGTTTGGGTCAATGTGGAGAAGTTGAACATGATGATATTCATTGCAAGTGTGCTTGATCCTATAGGCAAATTGGGTGTGGTAGAGTATTGATTGAAGAAAATATATACACCGGAGTTGGCAAGTACTTTGATATCATCTACAAAGTGTTTGTTAGAGGACTTGTTTGATAAGTATAACATAATATATGGAGATTTCGTCATGACACGTCTACAGGTATATTATTTGTAGATTCTAATGTTTTCTTTTAATTATTTGAATCTGATTTGATTTGTATATTATTTGTAGATTCCAACTTATTTCTTTTAATTATTTGTACATAGGGTTTTGGACCTCCTTCATCTGCTAGTTGTGATTATTCTATGGATGATGCATCTGGCTATAGTGACCTAGTAAACGTCTCATCCCTTATTTTGACATGTATGAGCAAGATCATGAAGTTGACCATGTGAAATCTGAAATTGATGCATATCTAACAGATAGGTGTGAGGCACATAATACCACATCCTTTGCTATTTTGGCTTGGTGAGGGAATAATAAATCCAAATACCCCATACTTGCGAGGGAGGCAAGAGATGTGCTGGCTATGCCTGTTTCCACAGTTACTAGTGAGTCATCATTTAGCACGAGGGGTCGTGTGTTTGATCATTTCCGCAGTTCTTTGTCTCTGGCCACAGTTGAGGTTATTGTGTGCTCTCAAAATTGGTTGAAGGATCCAATTAAATTAGATCTTCGGGAGTTAATGGACGAAGTTGAAACCTATGAGACATTAGAATCAAGTAATCTTATTTTAAAATGTCTCTATGTTGGTTAGTTTTTTAATTTTGTAAGTTCTAATTATTTAATATCTATGAAGATTTAAACATGTTTATGTCCTAAATTATTAGGAATAACTTTTAACTCACGAGTGGCTCGGATTGAGATCAATGAAGACTAATTAGATTGATTTCATGGTAAGATCTTATTTCTTTTTTATAATAATGTCCATTATTGTTTCATAGTTTATTATCTCACGTGTATATTCTTTTTTACAGTTTGATGGGAGATGGGCAATTGGACAATTGATGTTAGGGCTGAACAACCGAAAATCCAGTCTGATTTTTTGGACCGGACCGGACTGGATTTCCGATTGTACATAAATGGTAGGACCGATCTAATGCGCAGTCCAAACCGATTTCATTTATTTTTTTATTTTTTTAAGTTAATTTTGAAGGGGGAAGAGCATGTCAAAATGCAGAATTTTAGTTTAAGTTAAAACTAAACTTTTTAAGTTTGTAATTTGTATTAAAAAATATATAAAAATATTTTTTATATATATTAATAAATGTGGTCCAGTCTTGTCCGAACCGATTTTCGAACCGGTTTTCAAATGTATGATTTAAAGTTCTTTTTAGTTTGTTCTTACTTTAAATGTATGATTTAAAGTTTTTTTTTATTTTGGACTTACTTTAAATGTATGATTTAAAGTTTTTTTTTAGTTTGTCGTAGAAGAAAGAAGAAAGGTCACAATTGCTGCATAATTTGGTTGAGATCATAGCCCAAATTTGATGCAAAAAACATTAAAAAAATTGATGTAAAGAAGCCCAGAAAATGGCCTAAAAAAGTCTAAAAAAAGAACAAAAAACGTAGCTTAAAATAAGGCCCAAACCGGACCGGTCCTTGGCGAGTCCGGTCTGGTTGATTTGCTCTCTGCAAATCCGGTTACATCGGCCCAAGCCGGACCGGACTTTGGATATCCCTAGTAGCAAGTGAGAAAGTGTACAAAAAAAATAAAAATCAAAACAAAACAAAACAAAGCCGGATTGCGAAAGGAAGATATTGCAACAATAGTTACAAAGAAAAGGAGAAATACAAAGAAAAGGAGAAATCCCATTTCGGAAAGCTAGCCCAAGAACCATCTCCAAAAGAATCTGAAACAGTCGGTCCAGTAGGACCACACCTGCACCACTATCACACCTACTTCCAAGATTTACAGGATCCTCGTGTATATCCGCCTATAAGTCTTCCATCCTTTGAAATTTAGACGAAGTTTCCTGGATCTCTTCCCAGGATTAAAAAAAAAAGTTGCAAACGAGCGGTTTCACATATTGAAAGAAGAAGGTACCATTTCTTAAGAGCTGCAAACAGCAGTGTCACGTGCTTTGGATTGGATTATAACCCGAGCTCCTGAAGCAAGCCTGCAGGAGAAAAACAAATGAAATGTCAACCAATATAAACAAGAAAGTAGGTTCTTAAAGAGACCCTGTTGTGAAAATTGGACAGAGCCGACACTTAACTTTCTTCAATTTTGATCACCTTCTCTTCTCTGAAGGAATCTAGCTTATTTGATTGCTTTCTCCCCGAGGAGGGCTCTGTGATTCTCTTACTGCCACCGTTAGATGCACTGGAGGTCATGATTTGTGAGCTGTCAGCTCCATCTGAAGAGTTTCTTGGTTTATCAGACACAGGAGATCTCATAGATTCACTTCGTGGATGCTTGCTCAATGAAGTCTTAATTGACCGTGGTATACATTTTGAACCTCCAGAGTTCGACTCCTGTTTTTCTTCAACGGAATCTGATTGCTTGCATGTCCTGGAAATAACGTTCAGTTTCATTCTTAAGTGCAGAATGAAAAATTGAAATGGAACTGACTAGTCATGGAAGATTGGGATGTATGGTTATGGCCACCATGCTTCTGAAGGATGTAAATCAATCTCAACTAACCACCCACGATAGATTAATATACTAGACCGACTCCAATAACTCAACATTTAATTCAACAGAACAACCACATGCAAAGCAAATAAAACAAGATCTTTAAGGAAAAAGAAAAGGCAAGCACACACTCGGATTGTTACTAACATACAATCATTGAGTTTCTTAATCAACACTCGCTGTATGAGGGGCAATTACGTGGCTTCACCAATAGATTTCCCAATATTTATTCTCCAAATGCATCTGGAACATGCATACGTCTTGCCTGTACTGGACGTCTTATTTTACTGTCTCTCTCTCTCTCCGTCTGCGACACCAAACTTTCCTGAGTAGCTGATGCTTCATGCTCAGCTAACTTGGACATTACCAAGCTCAAAAAAAGCATCAAATCGGACTAAAGTTTTTTAGCTTGGTTCCTACAATGTCTACCGAGCTCCTTCACAAGCTTAAAAATGATGTCATTCAACATAATCTAGAATGCCTCACAAACCAAAAAATTGAACTCTATTCCAACTGCCGAAACACATGCCAGGCATTATATTTGGCATTTTTCACTAACATTAACTATTCTCTTACTGCAGGTTTCTTCATTAGAACACCTAACTCAGGTCAGCACAAGGCCAAGTCATGTCACCATTGTCTCAATCAAATTGGCTCCTAAAGCAATCAGGATTGGAGCATAAGCTCAATTTTGGCTTCTCTAAGAGGTTAATGAGTCTGAACAAGGTTCAAGATGATCTAAGCCCTAAAGGATTTATGGGCAACAGGGAACATTAATAGTCCCATACACTTATTCCAGGAAAGATGATTTACAAGTCCAACTATTCTGAGCAAATAAGTATGTTCAATGTGGGTGTCCTCCATCTTGTTACAGTCGGTCAAACCCATCCATGGATGCAGAAAGTGTTAGCCCAAGGTTGTTTTATAAACAATCTATTTTTGATTTTGATGATAACAAACTTTTTCAACTAGTTTGAGACCTTTAGATTCTACATTTGCAAATCTTTTTAAGAAAATGATATCAAGAGTTCTCTAAGCTTAAATTGGCCTTAGATATAATTGAACACCACTACACAAGCTTATTGGACAATCTTTACATTGTAGATGTGTTTGGGATTGCTTAAAGGTGCCAAGAGAAACACTTTTCAGCCTAAGTGTTGAAGGTGTCGACACATGTCATCATGGTGTCGACACATCGGTCATACACCAGAAGGCATGTTTCAAGCCAAAGTGAAGGTGTCGACACATAGTGGAGAGGTGTCGACACATCGGTCATTCAACAGAAAGCAAGTTCCCAGGCCAAGATGAAGGTGTCGACACATAGACCAAAAGTGTCGACACATTGCACTATCAACAGAAAGCAAGCATCCAAGCCAATTTGAAGGTGTCGACACATAGAGCAAAGGTGTCGACACATTGGTCATACGACAGAAAGCAAGCATCCAAGCCAATTTGAAGGTGTCGACACATATACACTTAGTGTCGACACATTGCACATGCACCCGAAGGCATGTTTCCAAGGCATTTTGAAGGGTCAACACTTTGAAGAGAAGTGTCGACACATTGGACATAAGTGTCGACACATTGGTCATACACCCGAGAGTGAGTTTCCAGGCAAAACTCCTAGGTGTCGACACATACATGGATGGTGTCGACACATGCTTCGATTTCTCAGATCTGGAGCAACGTCACTCACTTAAAAGTTGTCTCCAAAGGACCCAAATGACCTCCAACGGCTCCAAATCTTTACAAGAAGACCCCTGATGCCCTAGAGACTATAAATAGAAGAAGTTTGAAAGAGAAAGAACAACACTTGAAGAGCTTCACACGAAAATCATTCTTGCCCTAATTTCTTGAGAGAGAAAGCTCTTGAATCATCTTGCAACTCTACAAAGCTTTCTCAGAAGATCTTGTTCCTCTAGCAAAACTCAGGTTCTTTCATTTGTAGATTTGGCTTAGAGAGCCGTTTCATTTCTTGAGCTACCCACTTGTAAATCTGGCTTAGAGAGTCTTCACTCATTGTACCCAATCTTTGTAAACCCTCCTAGTGTTGTGTGAACACTGTACCCTACTTGTGAGAAGTAGAAGAAATCCCTAGGGTTTGGGATTTGGGAAACGAGTTGAAGCGTAAGCTGGTAAAACGCTTTGTAACGGTTCCTTAGCACCCCGGAAGCTAAGGTGTGTATTCACTTGGAGAATAGTGAAGGAAGCCCAAGGAAGTCAATAGCCTTGGGGGTGGACGTAGGCAAGAGATTGGCCGAACCACCTAAAAATACTGGTGTCATCTCTCTTACCCTTCTCTTTTATTTCTGCTGGTATTTCGTGATTGAACTTGTTTATCTACAATAGTTGTTATCTTTGTTTGCATATATCTAGTCCATAGTTTTCCTAGATATTGATTAGAACGTTTTGGGTTTGTGCGCAAAAGAGTTCAAAAGTTTTTGAAAAACCCAATTCCCCCCCCTCTTGGGTTGTCTTTAAGACTCACAATTGGTATCGGAGCTGAGGTTACTAGCTCATTATTATGACAACCCCAGTTGGCACAACCTTGGCTGAAGGGCAGTCGACGAATCGACCTCCCTTGTTTAATGGAAATGCATATAACTATTGGAAGGCAAGGATGAGAATCTACATCCAAGCCGTAGATTATGAACTATGGAGAGTTATCTCCAGAGGTCCTAGATTTCCTAGAGACAAGGAGGGTAAACTGAAGGACGAAAAAGATTGGGATGATACCGATCTTAAACTTATGTCTTTGAATTCTAAAGCCATGAATGTGCTATACTGTGCACTTGATGCAAATGAGTTCAATCGAATTTCAGGATGCGATACCGCAAAAAAAATTTGGGATAAGCTAGAAGTATCCCATGAAGGTACTAATCAAGTTAAAGAAAACAAGATTAGTATGCTTGTGCATAATTATGAACTGTTCAAAATGAAATCTGATGAATCTATTTCTTCTATGTTTACTCGTTTCACTGATATTATAAATGGATTAAAACCTCTCGGAAAAGAGTATACTAATGTTGAAATGGTGAGAAAGATCCTCAAATGTCTTCCTAAGACTTGGGAGCCTAAAGTGACAGCAATTCAAGAAGCTAAGGATTTGACAAAGCTATCACTTGACGAACTCATGGGATCTCTCATGACACATGAGATGAATCAAGTAAAGGAGGATGAGGACGAAGGTAGAAGAAAAAGGGGCGTAGCATTAAAAGCAACATGCTCGAGTGAAGATGAATCCTCTGAGGATGATGATGAAGAATTTGCCCTATTCACCAAGAAATTCAAGAAGTTCTTCCGCAAGAAACAAGGGGATAAAAGATTCTCAAGGAAAACGCACTTCAAGGGTGATAGCAGTAAGAATAATGAGATTATCTGCTTTGGATGCAAGAAGCCCGGGCATATAAAGTCTGATTGCCCCAATCTCGAGACACACAAGAAGTTAAGAGACTTCAAAAGCAAGAAGAAAGCATTCTTGGCTGCATGGGGAGAATCTGATGAAAGCAGCAGCGAAAGTGATGAAGAAGCTGCAAACTTGTGTCTCATGGCAAAGGAAGATGAAGATGAGGTACAAGACTCTTTGCTTTATTCCTTTACACTTGAGGAACTGCAAGATGCCTTTGATGACCAATATATTGAATTTAAAAGAATAATCTCAAAATATAGTTCTCTTAAAAGGAATTTTGAAAGTATTGCTAAAGAGAACGATATTTTGAAAAGTCAAGTTATATCCTTTAGAGATGATCTCGCAAGAACTACTCAAGAAAATGAAAAATCTTTACAAAGAGAGTCAAATACCTTGATTATTGAAAATGAAGCTTTGAAAATGAAGGTTGACTCTCTCACAAAAGATCTTGCAAGATTTACTCAAGGAAAGAAAAACCTTGACATTCTTCTTGGGTCTCAAAGGTGTTTCTTCAATAAAAGTGGTATTGGATATGATTCTTTTCAAGATCAAAAATCTTACTCTTACATGATCACAAAATCATCTCCATCATTTATGCTATGCAACTTTTGTGGTAAATCTGGTCACATATCACATGTCTGTCAAACTAAAAGGAAATCCTCTTATGGGATTAAATTTATGTGGGTCCGTAAGGACAAGATGAAAGAAATCAGTTCTAATACTAATGGACCCAAAAGGATTTGGGTACCAAAGATCAAGAATTGATTCTTTATGCAGGTGTGCTTGAAGTCAGAAGATGTCAAGGACCATTGGATTCTTGATAGTGGATGCTCCAAGCACATGACCGGAGAGAAAAGATGGTTCAACTCATTTCATCCTAAAAACAAAGGATCAGTCACTTTTGGTGACAATGGAAAAGGTAAAATACTCGGAGTTGGAAGCATTGGTAAGTATCCCAATTCCTCAATTGATAATGTTCTTCTTGTCGAAGGTTTAAAGCATAACCTTCTTAGTATTAGTCAATTGTGTGACAAAGGAAACCGAGTCATTTTTGAATCATCTATGTGTCTTGTTGAGAACATTGAAAACAAGAAAGTTTTGTTTGTCGGACAAAGATTTGAAAATGTGTATATTGTTCATTTAGAGAGCATCTCTTCAGAAAACATAAAATGTCTTTCAGCTCTAAATGACAAAGATAGTTGGTTGTGGCATAGAAGACTTGCTCATGCAAGCATGGACTTGATTTCAAAACTTGCCAAAAAGGATCTTGTTTTGGGTTTGCCTAACCTTTCTTTTGAAAAAGATAAGATTTGTGCAGCATGTCAAAAGGGCAAACAAACCAAAACCTCCTTTAAACCCAAAAACATTGTGTCCACTACTAGACCACTTCAACTTCTACACATGGACTTATTTGGTCCAACCCGGACCTTGAGTTTGGGTGGCAAACGTTTTGGCTTTGTTGTTGTTGATGACTTTAGTAGATTTACATGGGTTATATTCTTGGCTCATAAGGATGAGGCATTTCATGCATTTGAAAAACTTAGCAAGAAAATCCAAAATGAAAAAGGTTTTGCTATTTCTAGCATAAGGAGTGATCATGGAAGAGAATTTGAAAATTCCTCCTTTGAAAAATTCTGTGATGAAAATGGTATTAACCATAACTTCTCGGCTCCTAGAACTCCTCAACAAAATGGTGTTGTAGAGAGGAAGAATAGGACCCTTGAAGAGATGGCTAGAACCATACTTTGTGAAAACAACTTGTCTGACTACTTCTGGGCTGAAGCAGTTAACACAAGTTGCTATGTTATGAACCGATGCATGATTAGACCAATCCTCAAGAAAACACCTTATGAGCTATGGAACGATAGAAAACCCAACATTGGTTACTTTCATATATTCGGATGTAAATGTTTTGTCCTAAACAACAACAAGGACAATTTGGGTAAGTTTGATGCGAAAGCCGACGAAGGTATATTTCTTGGCTACTCAACTTCTAGTAAAGCTTATCGTATATTCAATAAACGTACTCTAGTTGTAGAAGAATCTGTTCATGTTGTTTTTGATGAATCTAACAATCTTGTGAGGAATAATGACGAAGATGTTATAGACCTCACCAAAGAAGTCGATCAACTCACTATCAACATGGACAAAAAAGAATCAACGGTAAAAGAGGAAGAACCCCAAAAGATTCAAGAGGAATCTCATCACGATGACAATGACTTGCCAAAGTCGTGGAAATACATCAAGAATCATCCTCCGCAACAAATCATTGGTAATGTTGAAAAAGGGGTAAGAATTAGATCTTCATTTCTTCAAGCCAATAATCTTGCTTTACTTTCTCAACTTGAGCCTAAGAATTTTTCTGAGGCTAAAGATGATGAAAGTTGGATCCATGCTATGGAAGATGAACTAAAACAATTTGATAAAAACCAAGTATGACATCTAGTTCCTAGACCCAAGGATTATCCAGTTATTGGTACAAAATGGGTTTTTAGAAACAAAATGGATGAATCCGGAGTAGTAGTAAGGAACAAAGCAAGATTAGTAGCCTAAGGTTACAATCAAGAAGAAGGAATTGATTTTGATGAAACATTTGCTCCTGTTGCTCGTTTGGAATCCATTCGCATGTTACTCGCTTTCGCTTGCTATAAAGATTTCAAATTATTTCAAATGGATGTGAAAAGTGCATTTTTAAATGGATTCCTCACTGAGGAAGTCTATGTTGAGCAACCACCAGGATTTGAGGATGAAAATCTCTCAAATCATGTGTACAAGCTCACAAAAGCACTTTATGGATTAAAACAAGCACCTCGAGCATGGTATGAACGTCTTAGTTCCTTTCTAATTGAAAATGGCTTTGTACGAGGAAAAATTGATACAACTCTCTTCACAAAAGAAAAAGAGAATGAATTGTTGATAGTCCAAATTTATGTTGATGATATTATTTTTGGATCTACTAACGAATCCTTGTGTCAAGAATTTGCTCAAGTAATGCAAGGTGAGTTCGAGATGAGCCTCATGGGAGAACTAAACTATTATCTCGGACTTCAAATCAAGCAAAACAATGAAGGGATCTTCATTAATCAAGCTAAATATACAAGGGATCTCCTCAAACGATTCAACATGGACAATTCAAAACCAATGAGTACACCCATGAGTCCATCCACAAAATTGGAAAAAGATGAGAAAGGTAAGGATGTGGACCAAACAAAATATCGAGGTATGATTGGCTCTTTACTCTATCTTACTGCTAGTAGACTTGATATAATGTTCAGTGTTTGCATGTGTGCTAGATATCAATCATGTCCAAAGGAATCTCATCTCCTTGCTGTTAAAAGAATTTTTAGATATCTTGTTGGCACTCAAAATCTAGGTCTGTTTTATCCTAAGAGTGTTGAATTTAATTTACAAGGATACTCGGATGCGGATTATGCTGGATGCAAAATTGATAGAAAGAGTACTAGTGGTGCATGCCAATTTCTTGGACCCTCACTAGTCTCTTGGTGTTGTAAGAAACAAAATTTCGTGGCTCTATCAACCACGGAAGCCGAGTATATTGCTATAGGCAATTGTTGTGCACAAGTATTGTGGATGAAACAACAATTGGAAGATTTTAATCTTCATTATTCTCTCATCCCAATAAAATGTGACAACACCAGTGCTATAAATCTCACTAAAAATCCTATTAAGCACTCTAGGACTAAACACATTGAGATAAAACATCATTTTATTAGAGATCATGCTCAAAAAGGGGATATCGTTCTTGAATTCGTAAATACCGACCTTCAATTGGCGGACATTTTCACAAAACCCCTTAATGAGGATAGATTCTGTTTTATTCGCCAAGAGATAGGAATGAGTTTTCCATTGGGATGAACTTTTGAATATTATTGTGTTTCTTCTCTTAAATAATATTGGTTGATTGCATTGATCATGCTTTGAATGTTGGTTGAAGTTTTGTTCAATGATTTTTGTATCATATCGCATGTTTTCTCTTGTGAATCTTCGTGAAAAATCATGTTTTCATGCTATGTGTCGACACTTCAAGAACTAAGTGTCACACATCTGGTTTTAATGGCCTCTTTCTTCACTGGAGAAGATTGTGTCGACACATATATGCATAGTGTCGACACATAATCCTTGTACCCGAGAGAGTATTTTTCAACACATTCGGGAGCATGACCAATGTGTCGACACATAAGGACTAAGTGTCGACACATCTTTCGTGAGTATTTTTCAACACATTCGGGAGCATGACCAATGTGTCGACACATAAGGACTAAGTGTCGACACATATATCGGGACTCCCGTTTTTAAAATAGGGTTTCAGGCGTTGTTCAATTCATTTTCAAATTTTAGGGCTCGAAATCTCTCTCTCCTTTTCAGACCTCTTTCTCTCCCAAAACCCACGCGATTCCTTCTCTCAATCTCTCCTCTCACTCACCCAATCTCTCTCTCTCTCTCTCAACACCCCCGCGCCATCACCCCATTTCTCCTCCATTCGGCCCAAATGTCTTCGCGTCGACCAAAAAGATCCTCCAAGGCGACTTCACCTGCAAATCCGAGGGCAAAGAAGAAGGGAAAGGAGGTGGAAGAACCACTGCCAATGACAGAAGCCTATGTATACAGGTCAGGCCTCTGTAAGAACAAATTTATTCAAGATTTTAGAGGGAGGAAAGTTCTTGGTGGTAGGTGGATGGATTTCAATTGGTTTAATCAAAATGGGTTTGATTTTCAAGAGATTTTTGAGTACCAAGGATGGGATAAGTTTGTTACTGTGAAATTAGATTATTTTTCATACCTTGTGAAGTTAGTTTATTCGAATCTCAAGATTACATCTGCTGAGAATGTGACAAGTTATGTAAATGCTCAGCACCTAGACTTATCTGTCACATCGTTGAATTCTGTGATATCGGCCCCCAATGAAGGAAAATGCTTCTATGATGCTTATAGTTGGGTGGGGATGTCTGAAGTAGAACCCATTGAGATACTTAGGGTTGTGTTGGAGGATCCAACCCTAGAGGAGATAGTTAAACCCATGGCCAATGCCCTTAGTGTTCATAGACGGATATTGCATCAAATGGTATGCAATATCAATTTACCTAGAACGGGCAAATTCGAGTACGTGACGTACTTAGAGTTATTTATCATGTACTGTTTTACTCGAATGAACTTGGGCCATTTGATGCTAAACCACATGAAAGCGGCCATTGAGAAAAAGAAACAAGGGCTGCCATATGGGATGTATTTCACCCATGTGTTTCATGCTTTCGAGGTTGGCATAGTTGGGGAGGTTAAGGAGAAACCCAAAATCTTCCAAGAGTAAAATGAGAAAACCCTGAAGTTAATGGGGTATATGAAGAATGATGAGGGTCTGTGGATTAAGAAAGGTGCGGGCGCATCTCACATGGTAGAAGAAAGGGGTTCAGAGTCTGAGGACGAATCTGCTGATGAGGCAGAGGTTGAGGCCACTGATAGGGTACCCATGACCGCTGGCACTCCTCCGAGAGAACGACCTCCAGTGCATGTCACTACTTCACCCGCTGTGCGTTCTTCCCGAAGAGAGGTTGGTGGGTCTCGGGATTCACGTCTTAACTCCTTGGCAGCCTCTGTTGAGGAAATTAAAGAGGCCCAGCACCAACTGAGCATGAAAATGGACGGTCTCTCCTCTGACGTCAAGACGGATCTTGAGGATATCAAGAAGATGCTTGGGGAGCATCAACAGCGCATTGACACCGTCTCCGAGGATGTACAGGGTGTTCAGCAACAAGTCAACAAAAGCATCAAACTGGCTAGTGATGTAATTCAGAAGACCGTGGATGAGTTCGCCTTGGCATCTGTGCACCTCAAGGAATCCATGGCCAACACTTCTCGCGAAGTGATCTCGGCTACTGAACGTCATTTGGATGCTGATCGTAATCTTCAGCCCCGTGTGATCCGCTGGACGTACTGGTTCTCCACTACCTGGACTAACTGGCTGAGGAAATGGGATGTCGCCTACGATCCTCCTCCACTTGAATAATTGTCCCCGCCTTCTCTATCCTTGCCTCTCCCTTGGTCTGATTTTGATGATGCCAAAGGGGGAGAAATAGCTAGTTTTCGTTTTGATGAAATCTCTGTAGTTTTTCTCTGTAGTTTCGTTTTGATGTAATCTCTGATAGGACATTTGTATTTTGATAAAATCTTTGGATGCATTTGTATTTTGGACAATTGTTGGATGAATGTATGGTTTATTCTTGGTATTATGAGTATTGCTTCTTATGATCATTTATTGGTATATCATTGATGTTGGTTATAAGGTTTTGAAACATTGTGGATATCTGAATCGTACTTCAGGTAATCTTCTTGAAACTCTCCTCTATATGAAGTCTTGTGATCTGAAATTGAATGATGAAGTTTGGGGGAGTTTGGAGGATGTTATAGAAGTTTTTTTTTTTACAGGCTTTGAAAATTTGGAAAACCTCTATTTACAAAGGGAACTCTTGCAAAATTTTCGTAGAATCTTAAAGTTCTTTTTGCTAAAAACTCTTGAAAAACTCCAGCCTAATCTCAGGGGGAGCTTTTCATTTTGGTATCAACGGTTTATTAATAGTTAAGTTTGTCATCATCAAAAAGGGGGAGATTGTTAGCCCAAGGTTGTTTTATAAACAATCTATTTTTGATTTTGATGATAACAAATTTTTTCAACTAGTTTGAGACCTTTAGATTCTACATTTACAAATCTTTTTAAGAAAATGATATCAAGAGTTCTCTAAGCTTAAATTGGCCTTAGATATAATTGAACACCACTACACAAGCTTATTGGACAATCTTTACATTGTAGATGTGTTTGGGATTGCTTAAAGGTGCAAAGAGAAACACTTTTCAGCCTAAGTGTTGAAGGTGTCGACACATGTCATCATGGTGTCGACACATCGGTCATACACCAGAAGGCATGTTTCAAGCCAAAGTGAAGGTGTCGACACATAGTGGAGAGGTGTCGACACATCGGTCATTCAACAGAAAGCAAGTTCTCAGGCCAAGATGAAGGTGTCGACACATAGACCAAAAGTGTCGACACATTGCACTATCAACAGAAAGCAAGCATCCAAGCCAATTTGAAGGTGTCGACACATATACACTTAGTGTCGACACATTGCACATGCACCCGAAGGCATGTTTCCAAGGCATTTTGAAGGGTCAACACTTTGAAGAGAAGTGTCGACACATTGGACATAAGTGTCGACACATTGGTCATACACCCGAGAGTGAGTTTCCAGGCAAAACTCCTAGGTGTCGACACATACATGGATGGTGTCGACACATGCTTCGATTTCTCAGATCTGGAGCAACGTCACTCACTTAAAAGTTGTCTCCAAAGGACCCAAATGACCTCCAACGGCTCCAAATCTTTACAAGAAGACCCCTGATGCCCTAGAGACTATAAATAGAAGAAGTTTGAAAGAGAAAGAACAACACTTGAAGAGCTTCACACGAAAATCATTCTTGCCCTAATTTCTTGAGAGAGAAAGCTCGTGAATCATCTTGCAACTCTACAAAGCTTTCTCAGAAGATCTTGTTCCTCTAGCAAAACTCAGGTTCTTTCATTTGTAGATTTGGCTTAGAGAGCCGTTTCATTTCTTGAGCTACCCACTTGTAAATTTGGCTTAGAGAGCCTTCACTCATTGTACCCAATCTTTGTAAACCCTCCTAGTGTTGTGTGAACATTGTACCCTACTTGTGAGAAGTAGAAGAAATCCCTAAGGTTTGGGATTTGGGAAACGAGTTGAAGCTTAAGCTCGGAAAACGCTTTGTAACGGTTCCTTAGCACCCCGGAAGCTAAGGTGTGTATTCACTTGGAGAATAGTGAAGGAAGCCCAAGGAAGTCAATAGCCTTGGGGGTGGACGTAGGCAAGAGATTGGCCGAACCACCTAAAAATACTGGTGTCATCTCTCTTACCCTTCTCTTTTATTTCTGCTGGTATTTCGTGATTGAACTTGTTTATCTACAATAGTTGTTATCTTTGTTTGCATATATCTAGTCCATAGTTTTCCTAGATATTGATTAGAACGTTTTGGGTTTGTGTGCAAAAGAGTTCAAAAGTTTTTGAAAAACCCAATTCCCCCCCCTCTTGGGTTGTCTTTAAGACTCACAGAAAGTTTTAGAGGTTACAAAATAATATGCTGCATATTCAAATCCAATTAAATGTGAACAAATGGACCTTCACTGGTTAGAGCTGCTCAAAATCCAAACGGTTCATTCATTATTGGGTTAAGACACTTAAATTTAGATGATCCTGAGTATTTGAACCTCAGACCAACCCCATTCCCCTAGCAGCACCCACTGTGACCCAACGTCAGAAGTTTCCACTGAATACTTATCAACCAAATTGGGAAATCACTCTTTGGTTTTTAACTATGACCCATAGCAAAATGCAACATGGCAAGTTTCTGCTACTCAAGCACCAGAGTTGTGCTCAAAAGATCTAATATTGCAAGAAAAGAATTGGGAGCAGACTAACCTGGCAGCATTGCATGAAGAAGAACGTTTGAGAGCATTAACTCCATCTTCTTCTTCCTTTAGCATTTCAGTTTCAATCAAGCTTCCACTGAAATATTCTTTGTCCTCCAACCTCAGCCCCGACAGCCTTGGATTCTTTGTCAAGCAATCAAGCTCCCCCAACATTAAAGTAGTAGAAAACAATGGGGAGGGAAATTTTGCATGGGAAAACCTGGGCTTGTAGGTGGGAATGAGGCCAAAACTATGGTCTTTCACTGACATTGACCCACATGAGATTAATTGCATCAACGCATTTGTGGCCTTTAGCCGTCCATTAGTTGGCATCCGAATTTCTTCCTCTTCAAAAATCCTAAAACTGTTGATTTTACTGGCATCAGCTCTAATCAAGGATTCCAAAGTTTCTGTCTTCCCACCACCTGAAGACTCACTAGAGGTTGATGGAGGTGAAACCGAATCCCTACAAATTTCAGAATTCTCTTTCTCACGTGAGAGCTGACTTCGATAAATGTCACTACATTCATGTTCTAATGAACCATCTTCAGTCGAAACACCTCTTGTACAAGTTTCTTGGTACTTAGGCATGCTTACGTTTTCCTCAGTCTGCGTGGAAGCATCAGCTAAACCATCACTCTTGTGAACCTTGTACTCTGTCAAGCTTAGAGAGCCACCCCACAAAGAATTCTTTCCAACTCTACACTCCGGAGAAACACTAGAGGAACCAGGTCCTTGAACTGGAGGAGACAGCTCATCTTCCTGGGGATGTTTTGCGTCCTTCCCATTCATGCTGGAAGAAGAGGACGAGTCATCTTGGCTTCTAGAAGTTGAAGGCTCTGGTACCAGTTTCAAACTCTGCATTTTTATATTTCCGGCGGGAC
The DNA here is from genome assembly GCA_963930655.1 of Myrica gale. Taxonomy (NCBI): domain Eukaryota; kingdom Viridiplantae; phylum Streptophyta; class Magnoliopsida; order Fagales; family Myricaceae; genus Myrica; species Myrica gale. The sequence goes on from OZ005618.1 coordinate 12,954,237, forward strand.
TGAATCGATCTGTAATAGAAATACTCCAGATTTCAGGTTTCTAATTTTTCTCACGAACTCGATAACTAAACGAATCAATAGTATAGCTGAGTCCATCCATAGAAGTTCAAATTTACATTTTTCTGTTACTTTCTGACACGTGATCAATAGAATCAACGAAATCAAAAAGTTTCTCCCGATTAGATTATTTCTTTGGTCAGGAGCAGATATACCAAATTCCAAAATTTTCCTTAAATAAAGCAATTGACCCCTTTCACCTGAGTTACACTCTTCGAAGATCTCGGAACCTTTGAGAACGTACTCGTTTGCATGAGCTGGAAGAATCAGATCATCTTCACAAAGATCATGCCAGACGTATCCATTCTTGTAGCTTCTGCATTTCATATAATATAGGACCAAAACTTAAGAGAATGAAGTCATACCAAATAACAACAACAAATGCAACCAGTAAATAAACATTCCCCTTCTTTTTGATGTCCAAGAAAATTAAAGGAGATGGAAATAGTCCATTTTGTATCAAGCCTAACGCAAATATAATCGTTTTGGGTCGGGTTGTTAGCATCCAAAGAGAGGAAAGTGGCAGCATTTTGTCTCACCTCTTGCAAGACCAAGAGTACATTGAGGCCATCCCTCTACCTCTTAGAATATCGAGCCTATCAATCACATCTACAAAAGAAAACATCCGAAAAATCTGATAAGAAAACAACTGAAGTTCGATGAGGGAATCGAAACGCTGGCGCTTCTTTGTGTAAGAAATACCTCTCAAGTAGAGCCCGTCCAGGGACGAGAGCGGGACCTCCATGAAATGAGGGTGCTCCAGCTGGCGGTTGCGGCAGAGATAGTAAACCACAGAGACTCTCCGATTCTGATAGTACTTGGACGATTTCTCCCTCCACACTATAGCCCTCTCCGGACTCAGCTGCCCCTGAAACTTCTTCATCCTCCCCTCCATTTCTCTCTCTCTCTCTCTGGCTTTCTTGCTTCAACCAAAATGATTCGTTTCACGCACCTCAACTCCACTCATCAGCTCACAATATAAGACCCTAGTCAACCATGATAAGAAAGATCAGCTTCAGCGCCCGATTTAAAATAATCAAATTCGCGATTTCTTAAGGTAGATCAGGTATCATTTTTTTTTCTTGTGCCTATTTAGCTCTCAAGAACCACTAAGAAATACAGCCAAAGATCTGTCACTATCGCCGTGATGGTGGAACTAAAATAGATCTGACAACGTGCAGGAAACAGTGAGCAGCATGTGCAGAACGGATCAAACAGAAATAAGAGTACAAAATCGCGGACTCTAACATGGAAGCGAAGTCGAGGAATTTCCAGAAAAGATATATGCTAAAAAACTTGCCAATGCCGGTGAAGTATATATGACTATATGAGCAAGAAAGATGGCAAACGCAGAGCGATTGATTGATTGAATGAGAGAGAGAGTGAGAGGGATAGCAGCGGTGGTGGCCGCCCGCATTCAATGCTTCGACGAAGGTACACACTGTAGACTATCCTTACGTGTTGGGCGCTTCAAAGCAATGTAAATGTCGAGACAGACAGATAGAGAGCGGAGAGGGACAACACGGAGGAGAAGGCCGAAGCTGCCTCCTTTTTTTTCCTGGTTTATTTTTGTTGCCTGTTTCGATGTACTTCACTGTTGTTCACTTCTTTGCTCTCTCCTATTCTATTCCCATCTGCTTTTTTTTTTGTATTATTAATATTTTTTTCTTTTGTTGTATTATTATTATATATATATATATTTTCTTTGTTGTATTATTTATTTTCTATCGCTTCGTCGCTAGTGGGGGGGGGGGGGGGCTTTGAGCGGTAGCTCAAAATTTGGCGTTTGGCGGTCCATAGTTACTGCTAGAACCGAATGATTGCTTGTTATTTATAGTGTCTCTTTGTTTGCTTGTACGTACAAATACCATATGCCATGGGAGACAAAAATTCATCTTTGGGAATAAACTAGGTTTGTACTATGCCAGGTCGACTACCCCCAAGTGGACTATGCCCTTTTTCTTTCAAGGAATAAATATTTCTTTTATTTTTACATAATACATAATATGATGTAGTATTTGATTAAATAAATAAATAAATATTATCATTATGATGAGTTAGATTATTCTCGACCCACTTGAACAGGCCCAACCCGGTGGAAGCGCAAAAATCTTAGAGAGAGAACCACGAAAGAAAGAGAGGCATGTAGGCCCTTATCGCGTGGAGAAAGGCTAAAGCCCAAAGGGTCCCCGTATCCAATGACAGGGCTGCAAGAGTCGCTCTTTGTCTGCATTGTCGTGCATATATGTCGAAAAGAAGCTTCTCTCCGAAGAAATTTTTTTTACGGCAAGTCCCATCGTACCTCGTGTTGTGTTCTGGATGTACTTAATTTTAGGATTTGCATCTGGTTGCATATTTTCTTAGGCTTCTGTTGCATATTTTCTTCGGCTCTAGTGTTCTATGTGACATTGGTAACCAATGTCTTATTTTTGCTAGTTTTCCTCTTTTTTATTATTCTGCCTCATCATTTTAATTAAACTGCATCCTTTCCATTTTGCCCGAATAAATTTCTTCCTTTAATATACGTAATTAATTGTATTATTTACTCAGTGATGCACAGTCCTCACCAAGTAGTGGAGGTTCAGCTACCAGTTGGGCTGGAGATTCAAAGAACAACCCTCTTTGTTAGTGCGGGGTTCATTCATGCTTGAAGACTACCTATACGGAAGAGAACTTTGGTAGAAGGTTTTTTAGCTGTGTTAACCATAATGTAATCCATTGTCTTCCACTTTTAGAATTTAGTTTTCACTGTGTTAACAATACGTTAGTCCATTGTTTACCCGTGTTTAATGGTGGTTTTTAAAGATTTGATATAATGTGAGATTGGGAGATCATGTCAATTTTTCAGCTGGTTTGATCCTCCTGTGTGTTCATGGAAGGAGGGTTTTAAGACATCTTCGGGAGAGGCATGAAAAGACGTGCATGGAGAAGGTGCAGGACTCTTTGAAGACAAGTTAGACTGTGGAATGCAATCTAAGAAACCGGCTTCGCTTAGAGTTGGCTTCCGAAAAATTCAATCACAATGAACAGTTAAAATTCTACAGAAGATGGTTGTTAATATCATTCATGGTGATTTGTGTGTTGTTCCTATTGTTGTTGCCCTCATCGTATGTCAAGATTAAGGTAGTGGGTGTTTGCCCAGCCTTGGCACCATAATGCGAAAAAGTGTAATTGTAGTTAAGCTACTTTGTGAGGCTTATGTTGTAATGTGCATGTTAGACGTAATGCCTACTTTTATAGGCTATTGTAATGTACCATATTGTTTATTTTGTAATGTATACCGTAATGTTTATTTTGTAAGTTGTTGTGGTGGCATGTGTCAGTATACTATAACTCTCCATAGTTGAGACTGCAAAAGTATACCAGTAGTTCCAAAGTCAATATACCTGAAAAGTGTAAACTGCAAAAGTTAAGTGCATTTTGTAACCTATTTTTAATTGAGAAACATAGCAAAGTGTAAAAGTGCAAGATGCACATATCCTCTCACACAGTTTCCAAATGTGCATATTCCAAAAGTACAAAATGCACATGTCTGATCTACATAACAAAAGTGATTGTATCAGTTCCATCTAGGAGACAAAAGTTACATAATCAGGCCCATGTAGATAACAAAAGTGACATGCACATATCCAACTGGAGCAACATTTACATACGCAGACCCAACAGAACAAATTTACATAAGCAAAGCCATCTACAAAACAAAACTCATTTCTTCTGAGTTTGGCTCAGACAAACTGCTTCAAAGCTGGAGCAACCAAGTCTCTCTCATGAAACTCAGGTCCGCGATATGGCTCAGGCAAACTGCTTGCGTCTTTTCCAATATCACTGACTATGGGAGAGGCCACGACATCACTTCTTGCCATTTCAGAGTCATTACCTGCAACACATTGAGAAAAGGAGGTGCATTGTTAGAGACATGTTATCAAACCTAAAGCCTAAAAGTACTTACAAATATAAAACTACTAAGTCAATGTTATCAATTTACCTTCACTCTCTTCTAATTCTTGTTGCATGGTTTCTTTCATAGGCGCCTGGTCCATACGTTATCCCCCTCACTCCATGTCGTATATCCCACATCTCCACCAGATAAGGACGGAGGTGTAACTTCAGATGGTCCGGCACCATCTCTGTCAGCTTCGTCTTCACCCACGTCAAAAAGTTCTTCATCAGAGCTCAGAACTTAATCCTAGAATGGATCATTCAGCCCCACACGACGTCTGTGCATTTCCTCCGATTGTACAGCCTCCTCACCAACATTTGTGGACACCCCAATATCATCAAATGAAACCACGTACAATATTACGACGGACTGACCCTCATGACATCTCACCATCTCCAGAATATCATAGTCAGATGATATAAGCTGCAGCCCTTCATTAAGAGTTTTCGTTGGTTGGTTGTAGTAAACAGGGTCACCCGCCTTGTAACCGAATGGTTTAACGATGCTCTCCATCTCGAAGAATGATAGGCAAATTGGATAGTAGGTTCATCGTACATGCCTACATCTCCCCCCACGTAAGTGCACCCGAATTACCTACTAAATCGTCCACCATAATAAACTTCAAATAGAAAGAACTCAGGAGCCATGTCTGATTTAAAATAGACCACATATCAACAATACAAATTCATATAACAGAATAATTAATAGTAGCAATGGTATTGCACAGTCATTATTTACTTAAGAAATCACCTTTTTAATATAAAACTGTACTGCACAGTCATTGTTTACACACTAAATAAACTGACCCAGCCAAGAACATGCTCACCCACAACCAACAACATTAAGTGAAAAATGTCAGACCTACACACTAAACAAACTAACCCACAGAACACATATTTGCAAAAGTATTCAGCCAAGAATGTGCAAAACACATGGACCCAGAAGCACTACATTCAATGCAAAGTACTTTAACAGATACGAGCAACAAAACATCTACATTTGTATGGGACCACTTGCTATGACTCGAAACTGAGCTAAAGTAAACTAATAGCAGCCAACACATTCAACATGGGGGACAAAAGGGGGGACCACGGTAACCAATGGGATTTAAAATTCCAACTAGGCAAGAAAAATAACCTGGGAACTTTTCGCTTTATGCATGGAATCAAGTTAATAGTACGTATAAAATCCATGACCAACAAACGAATTTCCAATTTTGATCGAAAACCCTAAACTTCACTAACGAATAAACAAGTGTCGAAACCCTAAAATAGCAGTGAGAAAAGGCAAAACAACCATTTATCAAGAACCGAAAGTCATATATGTACCAGATCTAAGTTCTATTCAAATCTTGCAACTCCAATCACGAAATGATAACCACCAAAGACAACACAGGCCACTGGGTTCGAAGAGTTGGTTTTGAACACTTGAGCGTTTTTACTTTCGCCCGATTCAAGCTTTATGTCTATATTCATTACAGAAGGGCAAAACGAGAAGTTTACATTATTAGTGGTCATGTGGACGACACGTGATGCGTTTGCCGTCAGATGTAACAGCCATTTGAGGTGGAGGGTGATTTTTAACTGGAACAGGTAGTTTGATGTTTAAATCTAACGAAGTGAATAAAAGTGGGTGCACCTTCGAAATCATCCCAAAGTTCGGGGGTGAAAAGTGAATTTTCCCATTGTTTTTAAAATTTTAAAATTTTGGGAAATTTGCATTTTAGTCTTTAGATTTTGGTCACTTTTTCATTTTAGTCATTCACTTTTAACTTCCAAATTTTTAGTCCTTGAATTTTTTTTTACGAAATGGTAATTCCGTCAGTCTGCTATCCATATGCTTAACGATACATGAAGCGGTCGATCGGTAAAAAAATTTTGACGTGTCAGAGAATTTCGTTAAGCATATGGACGACAGACTAACGGAAGGACCATTTCGTCAAACACAGAAAACTTAATAGCTAAAAATTTGAAAGTTGAAAGTGATGGACTAAAATGAAAAAGTGCCCAAAACCTAAGGACTAAAAACTGAATTTCACTAAAATTTTATATTTATGTTAAAAAATAATGGTATTAAATTAATAAATAAGTGATAAAAATAAAATAAAATAATTTTAAAATGTGTTTTATAAGAATAACATTTATAAAAATTTTATTATAACAAACCTACTGCAAAATATTGAACCTTCCACTACTAGAAAATTGACTTTTAGTGACTAAATTCTCAGTGATGAAATGAATTTTGTCACTAAAAAATCGTTTTTCGTGACGAAAATAATTTTGGTCACTAATTTAGTCACTAAAAGTCTTATATGTAACGAAATAACAATGTCGTCACAAAAAGTTAATTTTTTGGTGACGAAAAGTTTCGTCACACGCCGATCGATCGGTACTTTTGTGACAAAATGCTTCATCACTAAATGCAAAGAGTTTTGGCGAGAAAATTACGTCGTCACTCCATCCGATCGATCGTTGTTTATATACCGATTGATCGTTTATCAATAAACACGTGGCTTTGAAACACGATCGATCGTTCATCATAACCGATCCGTCGCTACGATATGACGATCGATCGACATGCGTCATAGAAGATCTTTCTAAATTTTAAGATAACCGATTGATCGGTGATTTAGGTGATCGATCGTTTAAGTACGATGTCGTTTAGATATTTCTAATCTACTGATCGATCGTTTATATTGAAGTGATCGATCATCAAGGACATCGTCGTTTTGTCTTATGCATAACGATCGATCGCTAAAGGTACACGGATCGATCGTTAGTATGCGTCATCGTTTTCGTTAGACGAAGCGATCGATCGTTCACATAAAGCGATCGATCGATTCACACGGTGTCGTTTTAAATGCAAAAGCCAATCGATAGGTTAACATTGACGATCGATCGGTACGTAAATTTTATGATTAAATAATATGAGCTTAAATAATTAGAAATACAAAATATATATTAACAAAGTACGTTATGATATGTTTAGATTACATAACAACATATAAAGTTTATTTCATTAATATTTAGGAAAGCATGTACAAGTTGTACATGTTACATCAAATAAACATTTTGTAAGAGTTAGTATGAGCAATGTACTAAGATGTCATAAAATAGTGATATAAATCTTATTTAACACATGATTATAAGTTATCAGAAATTTTTTCTCACTCTTAGAATTTCATTTGAAACTCAACAAACTCTATAAATACATGCAAAGGTCACCAAGAAAGATCAAGGAGGTCATTCCATGTTTTATTCAAGAAGTGAGAGCAAATTCTTTAGAGAGATCCCTATCTATAAACAATTCAAATTTTCTCCAATTTTTCAGATTCAATTACCATCCTAACCAATCTTCCTGTATGAAGCGTTTAGAGTGCTAATTTCAAGTTGATGGTTTGGTAATGAAAATAGTTTTTCGTCCTTTTTTTTTTCTAAGCGAAATAGTTTGTTGCCTTTACTCATGTTTGGATGAACAAAAAAGAATATTTTGAATTTTTTTTTCACAAATTCATTCATAAACTCCAACAATTTATTTTAGAAATTCCAATAATTTTATAATAAAATTGGGCTTCATCAACAACCAAGAGCCTCGGGTTCAAATGATGCTACCACGACTCCGTTTGTGTCGTAAAATTTTACATCCTCTAAAATTTTAACACAATAAAATATTACAATATAATCTCTCTCCCCCATCAAATCATTACTTTTAACTACAAAAATTTAAAAATTACATATCTCTTCACTTTTTCACTAAACTCGATACCTAAAATTTTACGAAACAAACCCACCCCACGTCTCCCGTTAAGTAATCTTTAAATATTCCCGCCATATTGCCGCTGGCTTCCCTCTCAAGCATCGCATTGCCTTCTTTCTCCCTCTCTCCCGTTGTATCTAAAACAACTTTTCTGTTGCTGCCGCTTCTTCAGAATGTCATCTTTGTAGCCATTGATGCTCTCACTTCGTTCATGCTATTGCCTAGGCCACCGTCCCTCCCTCTCTCACCCCATCCTCAAGGTCCTCTCTTTCCCTCTCTCCCCCGCCACACCCTTCTCTTTCTCGCTCTATCTCAAACCCTTCTCTTCCAAGAACCTTAACTCCCTCACCATGTCCTCGCGCCCTTCCGCTTTTGACGCCCTCATGTCCGGCGCTAGGGCTGCCGCCAAGAAAAAGCCCCATCCCAGCCCCTCTTCTTCCAACAAACGCAAATCCGTAGATTCGAAATCTCCCTCAAGCCCTAGCGCCCCCAGTTCTTTGCAGCCGCCAGAGAATCCTGCTTCCCTAGAGTCGAAGAGCGTGGAGGATAGGATTTCGCCCGAGGCGGCCCCCGTGGCCAAGAAGAGCAAGATAGGTGCTTTGGGCGTGAAGGAGAGGATTGCTCAGTTGAAGAGCAAAATGCCGCAATTGAAGAACAAGGCCGGTGATTTTGACCCGAAATCGGTTGCATGTTGGGATAAGGGCGAGCGTGTTTCGTTCATGTTTCTCTGTTTAGTTTTCGATATGATTTCTAACGAGTCCGGGCGGATTGTGATCACGGATATTGTGTGCAATATGCTGAGGACTGTGATGTATACCACGCCTGATGATCTGGTGGCGGTCGTGTATCTTTCGGCAAACAGAATCGCTCCGGCTCATGAGGGTTTGGAGCTAGGAATTGGGGATGCTTCTATAATTAAGGCGCTTGCGGAGGCTTGTGGGAGGACTGAGGTGCAGGTTAAAAAGCAATATAAGGTACTTGCTTTTGTTTGGTTACTTTTTTCTGTAGTACTTTTTTGTGAGCATTCTTCTTGTTTTTTTTTTCTCACACTTTTTTGCGCTGGTTTCTAGCTAGTTCGATTTTTCAGTTATTTCATATTCCTTTAGTAGCTAATAGTATAAAGAGGAGACCAAAAAAAGAAAAAGAAAAAAGGTTCCGAAAATCCGATTGCTGTGGTAATATAGTACGAAGATAAATTATCGTTTTATTTTGTTTATTTGGGAGCAAAGTTAAAAACTATGCTTGATTAAGCATGTCCCAACTAAACTTTTCATTTCTGTTTGGGTGGATTATAAAAGAACGAAAGTCCACCAGATTTGACATTCATAATTATTTTGGATGGTTGCGACATTTGCTTGTTTTCAAGGGTTTGAGGTTGCTGATTACATTGTGGGGTTTGAGGTTGATGGTAGGGGGGAGGAGGCATGAGTATTTCTCACCTCTTGTTTACTAATGATACTTTAATCTTGTGTGGGGCTGAGGTGAGTAGTTTCGAAATCTCATATGCTTATTGCTTTGTTTTGAGGCGGTGTTAGGGAGTTAACCTTTCTAAAACGGAAGTCATTCCTGTTGGGGGTGTGGGCATTGTTCAGGAGTTGGCTGCTATTTTGGGTTGCAGAGTGTCGTCGTTGCCTACCACCTATCTTGGGTTACCGTTGGGAGCGCGTTTTAAGAGCAGACATATTTGGGATGACATTGTAGAGAGAATTGAAAGACGGTTAGCAGGTTGGAAACGTAGCTACCTTTCTAAGGGCGGTAGACTCATGTTGATCAAGTCTACTCTCTCTAGCCTCCCAACCTATTTTCTGTCTCTCTTTCCTATTCGTTTGGGGGTTGCCAACCGTTTGGAGAAGATCCATAGGACATTTTTATTGGGAGGTGATGGTATTGAGCACAAGTTTCATCTTGTTAGGTGGAAGAGAGTTTGTTCTCCAATGAGTAGTGGAGGGTTGGGCCTAATGAGACTCCATTTGTTCAATAGAGCTTTATTGGAAAAGTGGCTGTGGCGTTTTGCCTTGGAGAGGGATAGTTTGTGGCGGGCTGTTATTGAAGAGAAGTATGATAGTGTTTCGGGTGGTTGGCGAACCAATGAGATCCATGGGTCCTATGATGTGAGCTTGTGGAAGCACATTAGCAACGAATGAACCTTCTTTTGTGGGAACATTTGTTACTTGGTGGGTTGTGGTCTTTGAGTTAGGTTTTGACATGATCTATGGTGTGGAGAACGGCCTTTGAAGTTTGCATTTCCTCTTTTGTATTCTCTTGCTAGGCACAAGGATGCGATGGTTGCGGATTGCTTGGAAGACGTTCTTGGTTCTGGGGTGTGGAATATCCAGTTTGCTAGAACCGCTAATGATTGGGAGATTGATGACTTTTCTGCTTTCTACTCTTTGCTGTACTCTTTGGTCCTTAGGTGAAAGGATGAAGATAAAATGCTTTGGCAGGGGGCCAAGAGTGGGGTCTTTTCGGTCAAGTCGTTGTATGGGCTCTTTATTGGGGGTTCAAGCGAGGTCTTTCCATGGAGGTAGATCTGGTAGACCGCTGTCCCTTCTCGAGTTTCGTTCTTTGTGTGGGAAGCGGTTCATGAGAAGGTCTTAACCATTGACAATTTAAGAAGGAGGGGGTTATGCTTGATCAATTGGTGTTTTCTTTGCAAGAATGATGGGGAGTCTGTAGATCATGTGCTTATCCATTTTTTGGTTGCTAGAGAGTTGTGGGTGCATATGCTTAGTATAATAGTCAACTACCCTTGGGTGATGCCTAAGCGAGTGAGTGAGGTGCTGAAGTGTTGGAAGAGGAAGTTCAACAATCCTTTGGCGTTGGCTGTGTGGAACATGATTCCATTGTGCATTTGGTGGAGCTTATGGAGGGAACGGAACGGAAGATGCTTTGAAGATTTGGGGCTGCCCTTAGACAGTTTGAAGGAAAAAATGATGCAGACTTCGTTTTTGTGGGCTAATAGGGTGTTGGGTTCCCCTTTTGTAGAGTTTAGTGATTTTATTATTTTCATAGCTGGTTTGTTGTAGTCTGTTCAGTACAACCTTTGTACTGCTCCGTTTTTTTTTTTTTTCAATAAAGTTCTTCTTACTTATCAAAATTTTTGTGAGCTTATATCACTTTCGAATTGCATTTAGTGAAACCTACCAATTGGGCATGAAGTTTTGACAGATTTTTTTTTTGTATAGTTTAGTGACCTTGTATACTTTTGAATTGCATTTCGTGAAAGCTAACAAATGGGGATGAAGTCTTGACAGTTTTTTTTTCCTAGTGGAAGTTATGATAGTAGTGTTTTTTCTTTTTTAGGCTTCAAGACTAGCCATCCATTTTAACATTTAAATATGAATGCTCTCCAATTTCGTACTGGTCAAATAATGAAGTGGAAGTTGATGGCTGATACGATTTGAGACTAGAGAGAAATAGCTTGATTGTTTATTTATGCCAATGGATAGATTCAGACGACCTACACTTTTAGAGGTAAGTGATGTTATGAGTTACATTGGCTGCCATTGATTCCTATCTCACTGTCAATCCCAATTGGATTAGAATATCATCCTTAGAGAAGACCAGCCTTTTCTGATTTATCTGGTGAGCCAACACTCTTTTTTCTACCTTGTTCTTGTAACTACTATTGTTCCTTTGTCTTCCTTTGTGTCATTCTACTATGGTTATCATTATTGTTTAGTTATCTTATTTTGGGTTCAAAATTGTTAGGAATTAGGAGACTTGGGTCTTGTTGCAAAAGCAAGTCGTTCATCTCAATCTATGATGCGCACGCCTGCTGCCTTAACTGTCACCAAGGTTTTCAATACATTCAGGCTCATTGCTAAGGTGCACTTCGCCTTCTTTTCCCATCTTAATTCATGTGTTTGAAGCTTTGGATATCTGGAGATTAAACTACAGGTGTTTGGCCATGATTTGATTAATGATGAGAATTGAGGTAGGAAAATTAAACTATGTTAAGTAGATTTTCTTTATCTTTTGGTTTCCAGTGCAATCATAACTTGTAACAACCCCTTCTTGCTTGGGATACGAATCTTACTGACCGATAGTGTAGAGGCACAATGATAAAAAATTAGGCAAACAAAAATCCAAGCAAACTTCTAGCCAAAACATACCAAATTGTTATACCTTATTTTCGAGCAGTGGATTAAACTCGATTCTGAACATGAAGATAACGAATGTGACACAGAGACACGTTTCCTTGGCCTGTGGAATCATCTTCAACATCATTTGGGTAGGTTAAAACATAAAGCAAAGAGTGACTCGACCATTCAGTTAGTAAATAGAGCATACATCATGGAGTGAGAAGTTTAAATAGTGAGGATATGATCATGTCTACTTATCGTGTTCCTTAGGTCGACACTCGAACAAGCTTCACTTAATGATCTAGCAAACATATTCATATCCATCAATCTACTTATTGTCAAATCTGTGTATGATTTTCTCTAATTTGACTATTTAGTGCTCCTAGACATGGCTTTTGATACTAGGGTTAGATATGATTTCTCCTCTTCATGCACTTCTAGATTTCTTATTTTGCCCTTTGGAACCGGTTTCAACATGGATAGGAACATTATGGGTTCATGCTATTAGGACGAATTTGGATTTTGCTCTTTTTTGTGTCTAACCTAACCTTATTAAAATATAGTTTTCTTTTGGTCATTAGGTTCTTATAAATAGTTTGACTGATAAATTTGAGTTGAGAATTTGACAGTGAAGAAGTACATGACTAGTGTAGCACACCCTTCCTGTTAGGATTACAAATGTCACACCAGGATAGTGTAAAAACGGAATAATTTCAAAATCTGATAAACTAGGACAAACGTGGTTAGAACTTAGAGAACACATCATTAACACTTCAAAAGAAAATTTCACCATGTAACACGTGTTCATGATGTAAACATGGCAACAACAGAGAAGTTCAATTATGCTAAAAGCACTTATTCTATGGTCCTCTAATGTACACTCCATCTTTCTAATTCCCAGAGCAGGTGAATTGGTCCTCATCAAAATCTGGTCATTTAAATTATGAAAATGAAAATGGGTAAGTAATACGTCCAATAACGTTGTAGATCATTTGTCAATTCAAAATGTGTTAAATTATTGCATGCTCGTTACAAATGCTTTGACTAATCCCTAGGTGGCAAAACACAATTACGCCTTGTGCGTAAGGATTGTAACTCTATTCCCATGGCTAAGCCAGTTGAGTTGTGTCTAAAAAATAGAGATCATTCAATGAATACTGGTGTGCTCGAGTGAGTCAATTGCTGTGGACTATACAAGCTAGTTTCTTCCACAATTTAACAATGGCACACCTTTGTTATGGCCAAGAAAAAAGTTAAAACATTTACGTGCTTTATTCATCATTCCTTTGTGGCATGACCTTTTCATCTTGAAAATCTTCTTAACTTAAGCAAAATATAGCATGCGTCATTAAACATTTAACTTGCAAACAAAATATATATGGTTTATAAAAGAGGCCTTGAAAGGCTAACATTACTTCATGTTCATAGTTTCAAATTGTTTTAAGGAATTAGCATTTGGGAATTGAAATATAAAGGCATCATCCTATCTACTTGCGTCGCTCCTTATCTTGAAGCTCAAAAAACTCCACTTAACAATGTAGAAATCTTATTCATAACCATCAATCTTCTCATCAACAAATCCATACAACATTCCTTTAAAGCTCCACAGTTTGGTTCTCCTAACCACGACTTCTAACACTAGGTCAGATTTGATTTCTCCTCTCGATGCATTATAAATACTTGTTTTATGCTTTCGTTCTAACTTGTCAGTCAATATGAGTTTTTGTTATGCTCCTGTTGAGTGACCCCACCCTTATTATAGAGTCTGCTGTCCTGTGGGCATTAGGTCTCTCAAATGTGGTTGAGATTGCTATGTTAAAGGTAGAAGTTGACTGTAAAGCAGTCCACAATCAGCCCTTAAACCAAATTTCATAAAGTAAGAATGTGCAGAAAATAGATCCTTGGTCTTTCGCTTTTGAGGTGCTTTTAAGATCTTTATGGTAGCAGCCTTTAAGGGCTTTTTCTTATTTTTAAGGTCTCTGTTGGGTGGTAATAGATCTACACATGGGTTAAAAAGGTGGCTTTTGAGGCCTCTCTAAAATAAATTTTTTGTCAGATAGTTGCTGAAAATTCTTTATTACACAATTTTGTCATAATTTCCTAAGATGCATGAAACAAGATAAAGTGCTTATTCATGTTCTATTCTATCACTCAGCATTTTATCCAACGTACAAATTATGCAGCTTAAGTCATAAACTAGTCATTAGTAACGCAACATTCTAAGCTATTAAGATTAGCAATATGTGGCAGCTTACAATCCTAAGGTTTTTTCTGAAAATTCTAAGCTTTCATGGCTTGTAAGGTGCATGCAATACTTATCATATGTAAATCCTCCATAGATCACATAATCATGCACGCCATATTTGATTTAGTTTGAGGAAATCGACTCGGACTCTATTTTCTTGTTGCACATATGTTTCTTATTTTAAGGTGGTGTTTGAGTGTTAAAATTTTGGGTGTTGGAGTTGGTGAAAAAGTGAAGAGAGATGATTTGAATGAATTTTTTATATTTATTTGTAGTTATAAAAAATATTTTCATAAAGAGAGATGCACATATTTATTTTTTATAGTCAAATCTTGACATATAATGGATCAAAACCCAAGAAGAGAGAACCAAAGTTCGCTGAGGTGAACTGAAATGTTTTTTCAAGAAAAAAAATCAAATCTTGTGCTCGGATTGTTGCTAAAACCATTCAAGGAGACCAAAAGATTCATTGGAAGAATTGTTTGAAGTTTGTACTTGGAGCTGTAGAGGAAAACATGATGAAATTGTGAAGAAAACTCACCAAGCGCATCATGTGGCAAGCCTTTTTGTGGTGTTCTGATGTTGAACTAATTTCTTTAGGATCTTCAAAGTAAAGTAGGCCAGGTTTTATGACCAAAAAATTAGAACCCCAATTTTTCTTGAGGCTGGTAAAAATATTGCTCTGGAACTCGATATTTTCATGCTTAAAACAATTTTTAACCCTCTTTTTCACCCACGAATCAAACCAAACGGAAATTAATAAACAGTCACGCAAAACCAATAAAATTACTTGAATATCCCATTTCTTAGGTCAGTTTGTGACTTTTTTTAGCTCTAGTAAGATATATCTCACTCTGGCTTCCATATTTGTGAAACTTTTCTGTACATTGTGCTCAATGCGATATTAGGGTGATGTTTCATTAGGAACAAATTTCAACTTTTTAAGAAATTTTTTCAAAAATTCAAAATTTTTAAAATCAAACATCAAAATCTCAAAATTTTCACACAAATTCCAACACATTTTCATAAAATAAAAAAACTACAAGAAATCTTCTATCTCCTTACTTTTTAACAAACTCTATTTTTTCATTAAAAAGTTCCATAAAATCTTCTCTCTCCTTACTTTTTAACAAATTCCAATAAAAATCATTTTATAATCAAACATTCTTAAACTTTTCACCAACTTTTTACAAACCCCTATAAAAAGTCCAAACTCTCAAAATTTTATCCTACAAACTGAAAATTCTTAGAAATGTTTACTTGCCAAACATCATCTAGATGACCAATATGGGTCATATTTTCTCAACTACCATTATGGCGGGAAAAGCTGGTCCCACTGTTTACCTGATTTTGGGCTCGATTTTGGTTATAAATATAGAACTAATATGAAATGGTTGTCTAAGCTTTGCACAGCAGGACCCGATGAGTCATGATAATCAGTCATTTGGTAGACTATCTCGGATATGAATTATTTTAGTGATGAAATAAATATTTATGGTTCTGTCTGTGCATGTGAGGCAAATAAAAGAGATCATGTTTAACTTTCCTTAGCCTGGCTTTAAAGGCTGCCATTTGAAAATGTGCCTATCACCTGTTAATTGTGTTGATTCTCAAATATAAATTTGAGATTTTATTTTTGGTTTCTTCATTGTAAGTACTAATTGTCTATTTTGTCATAGGGAACATTAATGTCTTTATTTAGAATGTGGGATGTATACTTGTGACGGTTGGTGTGGGTAGACCCACCATTTTGAGTTGGGCTGATGGATTCCCAAGATTTGGATAGGTTTGGTTATATTTGGTACGCCCTTGTGCTGATTGATACTAAATCCGTTGCATTTATTACACGTGCTTTGGTTCTGATATTGGAAGCTCTGATTCCATATCCTTCCCCTAAGGGCATTTTTCGTTTCTTTTGTCGAAGTTTGCAGCCATCCCTCCTAGGATGTTTGAATTTGAGGCTTTTGTTCTGGTTTTCTTGTAATATTGATTGCTATTTTGCCCATCACGGTGCACTCTTCCTCTGGGAGGACGAGAAGAGTACTTTTTGTGTGTGATCAAGAGTTGTTATTATAGAATATACCTTTTCTAATTTAGTTGCTGTTAATTTGTATCTCGATAGGAATCTGGGAAGGATAGTCAAGAAAAGAAGAAAAACCATATCAAGGGACTACTTGTTGCCACCACCGACTGTGAACCTCAATATCTAATTCGGCTACTTCAGGTTGCAAATTGTATATTTATTAGGTATCTGCTTGTGTGGGCCTTTCTTCTATTCTCAGTTTTTTTCTTATTTGTTTGGTAGACAAAATTGCGGATTGGGTTGGCAGAGCAGACCCTGTTAGCTGCATTGGGTCAAGCTGCTGTATATACTGAAGAACATTCAACACCACCTCCAAACATTCAGTCTCCTTTAGAGGTCAGTTTCTGTTTTTCATATTAGAAAACATGTTGCAGCATGTCGTGTGAAATGACAGACTGGAAAGCCATCTTTATATTGGTTTATCTAATGTAGATGTTCTAGAAACAGCATCACATTGCGAACTATAACGCTTATGCCATGTGAGTTTGAAGGAAGGAACAGAGAAAGCAAGGGGAAAAGAGAGAGGACAGCTGTGGACATTAGAGGGAATATATATTCTTTTCTTGGGATGCTTTAATGAATAAATAGGAGAAATAGGGATTTCTTCCTTTCTGTGGTTGCACCATGGAAGGGAGAGGAGAGGGTGAGGTACCATGAAGATTTTGGTGCCTATTCTCCTCACCCAAGAAAAACTCATCTGAACAAGGAGAAGGAACCTCTCCCTTTATCCAAATCTTCTCGATTTTTAAGTTGTTCACAAAATATTATGCATTTCGTAGCAATGTCCTATTTTTAAGGCTGTTGGGGGTAAGGTTGGTGGTAGGTCGTAGCATTGTTTTGCATGTCCTCACATTGCTGCATGGAGAGGATGTATTCTTGCTTGATATGGAGCTTAGAAATGACTATTATAACAAAATGTAATACGTCTTCAATATTAGTGAGCCAACATTTTCTCAATGTCATAGGGTGTAATTAAACAATAGTTAACAGAGAGCTTAGGAAGGTACCCAGTTGTTGTTCCATCCGGTGTCTCGTAGAGGGAGTTCTTTTCATGGCTGAGAAAGTCATTTGGTGAAAGGTCAGACATCTCACAAGTCCTAAAAAGAAAAATCTTGACAAGATATTGGGGTATAATTATCAGGCCAACTTCTTTGTAGTAAACTGATGTCTCGCCATATGAAGCTTATTTATATATTCCTGAAAATCGTTAGTAATGACGGATTACCTATCAACACTTTGATTTTGCTCAGCTATTAGGTGCAGATTTGGGGATTTCTGTAGCGGTTATAACCTTTTCTTCCCCTCAATTTGTTGTTAGATTTAGTTTTTGATCTATATCTGAGTTTGTACTTTTCATAACACCTGACAAGTACTCTTAGTGGCCTTGTCATTTTTCTCCAGTTATTGTGCTATTTTTGTTGAACTTGCATTAATTTTATTTTTGCTTAAGAATTTACATTTTCTTGTTAGTGTGGTTGTATCAGGCTGTGAAGATTGTTAAACAAGTATACTCTTTACTCCCTGTCTATGATAAGATAGTCCCTGCCCTTCTTAGCAGTGGTGTATGGAATCTTCCGAAGACATGCAACTTCATACCTGGTGTCCCAATTGGACCTATGCTGGCAAAGCCAACTAAGGGTGTATCTGAGATTTTAAACAAATTCCAGGATATGGAATTTACCTGTGAATACAAATACGATGGAGAACGTGCCCAGGTGATACTACCTAGACAAATGATTTACACATTTTTATGCTATTCATGCTACATATAGATCTTTGTTATAAAATTAACTTTTTGGAACAGATCCATTACATGGAAAATGGTTCAGTTGAGATATACAGCCGAAATGCTGAACACAACACTGGAAAATTCCCCGATGTTGTCATTGCAGTCTCGAGGTAGCTTTCTATTATAGGCAGCATATCCTGTCCGGGGTTAATGCCGTTTTGAATAGTATCTAGAGCAATCTCAAGAGATTATCAATGAGTGGTTGTGCGATCTATGTTGCAACAATTAGCAGCAGTGACCAGTTGTTTGTTCAGGTTGTTCTTAGAAGGATTATTGGCTAGAGCACTAAGTGGTGTGTACGTTCCGCGTGCTGGGTCTCTTGTTTTAGTTCTGAATGCCACTTCTTATTTCCATTTTATACTAAATGTTTTTTTGCTGATCTTTTGGACAATCATTATAGATACTAAATGCAATGGTTGAGAACCCAAATGCAGTCTGGATTAAATATTGAGGAGCCTAGATTTAAGTTTGATGATCTATGTTTGATCTTTCATGTCATCTTAAAGCCTAGAGAAGCGTGTCTCAGATTTTTCTTAGAACTTCAACCCTTCTAAGAGCTTTATTTTTCATACTTGCTAATTCGCATGTTACTCTAGGACTTAAGTTGATTAATGAACGACGTGTCATCCTTAGCCATTTCTAATACTTATTGTCAGTATGCAGGTTAAAAAAATCATCTGTTAGATCATTTGTTCTGAACTGTGAAATTGTTGCCTATGACCGTGAAAAACAGAAAATTCTGCCCTTCCAGGTAAAGTATATATTGCATTTCTATAGCGATGTCATTATAATTTTCTGTTTGGTAGGGATTCAAATTATTTTACTTTTTCAAGGCAGTGATATTATTTTGGATGATGCCTTGTATTTTTTTTATCTCACTACATTTTGACAAGAGATATGATATTCTTTCCTTAATTAATTCTTACGTTGGGACTGAATATGCAATAGTGACGTGGATACAGACAAAGTAAAAAATTGTACCTGCCTTCTGGGATAATTTGTGGTCTCACTTTCTGTTTCGTATGTTGTAGAAAACAGTGTTGCTCTTTATGCCTTATTCTCCATATTTTCTGTTCTTTTCAATCATTCCAATGGGAAAAAGCAATTTAAACCTTTTGAGGAGCCCTTTGGTTGGTTTACGAATTTTTGTTTAGAAAATATCTGATGGATGTCCATGGCCCAAAGTAGTTGCCTATGCTTTGTGAGTTTAGCAAAGATGTTCTTATAAATAACTCTTATGGCAGATCCTCAGCACTCGAGCTCGCAAAAATGTGGCTGTATGTGACATCAAGGTTGATGTTTGCATATTTGCTTTCGATACGTTGTATCTTAATGGCCAACCACTTCTTCAAGAACAACTTAAAATTCGTCGGGAGGTATGTCCTTTTTTTCCTTCATGAATACGTGATTCATTGCGCTGACAGTACAACTAACATCTTAATCCCAAGTTAATACGTTAAAAGCATATCTTATATGTTATAGAGCATGAACATATATATGTTGTCAAAAGTATGTCATAAGGTTGTCAATCCTGCTTGGATGCCTGGTTGGATGATGCCTGCTAGCTATATAGTCTTTTTCCACGAGTACCCATTTAGTTTGCAAGATAACGAAATCATCCTTGAAATTAGTTGTGCACAATAAAATTTGTATTAGGGGATGGCATGGCAGTGTCACTCACCCTGTTCAGCCTCGAGGAAATAAGGTCACTTTGCGTTTTTTTTTTGGGTGGGGGGGGGGTTCCATGTGCCTTTGATGAAATGTGTGTCATTGTTTAGGAGTTGGCTAATGTTTTGGGTTGTGGAGTGTCTTCTTTGCCTATGACGTACCTAGGGCTTCCTTTGGGTGCTAGATATAAAAGTGTGAATATTTGGGATGAGATTATTGAACGTATGGAGAGAAGGTTGGCGGGGTGGAAGCGTATGTACCTATTCAAAGGGGGTAGGATCACTTTGTTTAAGTCTACGTTATCTAGTGTTCCAACATATTTTTTTTATCCTTGTTTCCGATCCCAAATGTAGTGGCCAATAGATTAGAGAAGCTTCAAAAAGATTTCCTGTGGGGTAGTGATGATGATGTGCATAAGTTTCACCTTATTAATTGGGATATAGTATGCTCTCCTATTCAGTGGGGGGGGGGTCGTAGGCGCTTATCCTCATTCAATTATGCTTTGTTGGGTAAGTGGTTAGGGCGGTATGCTACTGAGAGAGATATTATGGCGGATTTTTATTCAGGCAAAATATGGTAGCACGGTTGGTGGTTAGAATACTATGCTGAGCCACGGTTCTTATGGTGTGAGTTTGTGGAAGCGCATTAGTAAGGGTTGGTTGTCTTTTCGAGAGCATATTCGGTTTGTGGTCGGTTGTAGTTTCAGAGTTCGATTTTGGCATGATTGTTGTTGCGGTGATAGTTCATTGAGGCTTGCTTTTCCATTATTGTTTTCGTTGGCACGGCATAAGGAGGCTTTGGAGGCAGATTGTTTGGAGGAAGGCTCTAGCAATTCCGTTTGGAATGTTCAGTTTACAAAGCCCACTAATGATTAGGAATTGGAGGAATTTTCGGATTTTTTCACTGTACTTTATGCGAGGGTTATGAGAAGAGGAGTGGAAGATAAGTTGCAATGGTTGGGAAATAAGGATGGTGTTTTCTTGGTTAAGTCTATGTATGCTCATTTTATGGATGGATTTGACTTAAAACTTTTCCGTGGCGGGCTGTTTGGAAGACGTAGGTTCCAACGCGAGTTTCTTTCTTTGTGTGGGAGGGTTCTCATGGGAGAATTTTAACTATTGATAATTTAAGGAGGGGGGTATTTGTGTGTTAGATTGGTGTTTTCTTTGTAAGAGCGATGCAGAATTGGTTGATCATTTGTTGCTTCATTGTTCGGTGGCAAGAGGATTATTGTTGCATGTCTCCGTATTTTGAATTTTACTTGGGTGATGTCTGGGAAGGTGGTTGATGTGTTGGTGAGTTGGAAGAGGAAGCTTGTGGACCCATTGGCTAAGGCCATATGGGAGATGATTCCTCCATGTATTTGGTAGTTTTATGGAGGGAGCGTAATTCTAGGTGCTTTAATGATTCAGCCGTGACGATGGAACTTTTGCAAGGCGATTTATTGCAATCTCTTTTCTTTTGGGCTGGCTTGTATTGGGTTGTCCCTTTTTAGATTTTCAAGATTTCGTTAGTTTTTTTGCTTGTATGGTTTAAGTGGTTCTGGTACAATCTTTGTACTGTTCTCACATTCTTTTAATAATACTTTCTTATAATAAAAAAAATATGTGCGCCATTGGGGTGGCTTCATTAGTGTGTGTTTGGCACTTGATATCAATTATTCCAGTCAACACTATTGAGGCTCTGCTAAAAACTATATATGCTATTTTATTTTCCAACTCAACTTAGGTGGTGTTTGAGTGTTTAATTTTTGAGGTGGTTAAAATTTCGGGGTATGAGAGTTGGTGAAAAAGTGAAGAGAAAGAAAATTTGAATGAATATTATAATGAAAAATAATGATTTGATGGGAAAAGAGATTATTTTATAGTTTTTTTTAATTAGACCCAAAATTTTGGTACACCTGCGTTGACACAGCATGACACTGGTGTATTATGTGTCCTACCATCTCTAGAGTTTTGCGGACTCAATGTTTCCTACATTTCTTGCACTAGGGAGTCGAAGTAACACCAATTGTCTTAGTATGGGCGTAATTAATCTGTTAAATAGCTAAGTATTAATTGTGCTCAACAAGACCAGTCGGTGGCATTAGAGGCATTGATCCTTGAGAAGAGACAGGAGTCCAAAGTTTACCTTAGTGGGTTTTATGGACCCCAGTGGAATTAATAGTTCTACTAAATTGTTATTTGAATCCGCCCCAAAAGAAAGAAAGAAAAGGAAGATTGTTATAGGCATCCGATATTTTTCCATTAAAAGGATGGTCCTTTGACTGTACTTATCAACTGCTGGTGTGGCATATCAAGATCTGATGTTTATGTGTTCCTGGTAATTTTCACTTGAACTTGATTTTATGTAACACAGCCTGAACTTAGAAAACATGATCCTACCTGTGAGCCTTCTATTTTATGCAGCACCTTTACGATTCCTTTGAGGAAGAACGTGGATTTTTCCAGTTTGCGACTGCAATAATATCAAATGATCTTGAGGAAATACAGAAGTTTCTCAATGCTGCAGTTGATTCAAGGTACTCATTTCATGACCTGGTGGGCAAGTGGACATGAGCCTGGTATTTGATGAAATAATACCACACGAGTATGTCAGTGTGTGTACTGCCATTGAATCACATCAGCATGACAATTTAAGTACAAATGCATCCAAAAAGCTTGTGGATCAGTGGCACCCCTTCCCTTTGAGGAAGTGGAGTCCTGGGGTCCTATTCCCCTCACCTGCTGGCTGGTCCTGCCTTCCACTCAATTGCCTAGAGGGAAAAAAATGTAAAAAAGCATCTCAGTAAATGATCATCCTCCTGAATGGTCTATGTAAATATACTTACACATCCCTTAGCATGATAACCCCTTCTCTGCTTTTATCCTTGAATATGTATATTGTACATTGGATACACACATATAAAACAACTTCAAATTGAACATCGTTCCTCGTTTTGAATGTTATTATTTAACCTTACACGTGCAGTTCTGAGGGTCTGATTATCAAAACATTGACTAGAGATGCTACTTACGAGCCTGCCAAGCGATCAAATAACTGGTTAAAATTGAAGAAAGATTACATGGATAGGTGAGGAGTAAAACTGCATGAATAAAGGTTACATATCAGCTTCTTAACATATTGTTGTTATGATCGATGAATTTCTATGATTCTATCCGTTTTTTGACTGTACGCAGTATTGGTGACTCGCTAGATTTGGTACCTATTGCTGCTTTTCACGGCCGTGGGAAGCGTACAGGTGATTGCCAGAGAATGCATTATCGGTTAAATCAATTGATACTTGCAGATGCAATCCTTTATCTTCTATTGGCTTTGGTAGCAACCAATCCTTGTGCTTCATACTCTCAATGACGTTTAGTCTTTTCCTTTCATAAGCTTTATTAGCCGTGCTATATTTCTTATTCCCTTAAATCAGCTCCTTAATCTTAAGTTCAAGCCTCAGTTTGCTTGATGGTTATGCAATGCATCTCCTCAGGTGTCTATGGTGCCTTTCTCCTCGCTTGTTATGACAGTAATAATGAAGAATTTCAAAGCATTTGTAAAATAGGTGGGTGAAATACATGGTTTTGCAGCTGGTCATTGGTTGTTTTAGTCTTAACCTAGTGATGTTCATAGGGTGTAATATGTTAATGTGATCATGGGTAGGCACTGGATTTTCTGAAGCAATGCTTGAGGAACGGTCAACCAGTCTTCGTTCTAAAGTGATTCCTAAACCAAAGGTTGGTGCTTCTCTGTTTCCTTTTGATGCCCTGAAGTTTTGTGCTACCTAGGGTTCCCAGGAATTTCGCAGTTCTGACATTCCTTCCAATTCTAGCCGTATTATCGGTATGGAGATTCGATGAATCCAGATGTATGGTTTGAACCCACTGAGGTAACAACAATTCTGTCTCTTAGTTTATTATGAATATTCCTCTGATTGCTTTTGTTATCCTATATCCCTTTCACAAGTTACAAAATGTGCTTCTTGATTCGTGTCTTTTCTTTTGTATACTATGCGATGGAAACCTGTAATTTAAAATGGAATTGAAGATTTTAAAATAGAACGTGGAAAGAAAGACAAATGAACACTTTTCATGCTTGAACTATGAGGTCATTCACACTTTGCACCCTAAATTACTAGATGTTTCACCCCTTAACTACTGTGACATTGCACCTTAGATATATGATTTTCTTTAAATTGAACTAAGAATTGGACAAAAATGAACATACTTGTTATATTTACCTTTTTGGGGCTAGAGAATGATGAAATTAAGCTAGTAAACTATAAAAAGAAGCCAAAATGTGAACAAAAAGACAAATATAAAAATAGAACAGAAAGGAAAAAAATCAAACAACTTAAATAAATAATGGTAATTTCCTTGTTTCTAACCTAAAGATAGCAGATACAATGGATATGGTTCATTTTTTGTTCAATTTTCGGTTCGATATAAAGAAAATCATATATCTAGGATGCATTATGACAATAATTGGTGGTTCAAGGGTGAAATGTCTCAAAGTTGGTAGATTATGGTATAGAGTGTGAATGACCCCATAGGTCTAGGATGAAAAGTGCATTTAATTCAATTCTTTTTTTACTACATGAAATTTCACCTTGCACTCACCCTTTTTCATACTTCCCTGGACTTGTGCCTGCAATTAAAATCCTGTTTTAAAGTTTCGACGTGAGTTTGCCCTCTCCATCAAAACCCACATTGATATGGACGGAAAATGCCTCACATCCAACACGTGCGATCAAATGAAAAGGAAAAATTACTCTTGACATGAAATTGAGAGAGAAGATGCTTATATGGGACGTCCTTGTGAGTTAATTTAACGCTCTTCTCTGAGTATCTTATTAGCACACTTATATAGGACAAAGCCACAACGAGAGGCTGCTGTTAAAATCCTTTGCAATGGGAATATTGAAGTTCTTTAGTAACTTGGTTACCTCAAAATTACCCTACAAGTAGCCGTTGTATGTTTTCTTACATTTTTATATTTTCTTAATTTGAGATACTCTCTCCTTTTCCATAACTAACTCTTGCATGGTAATAGGGCCAAAATCCTAGGATTATTCCTTTCCCCCTTATTTCGCTTTTAACTACATTCAGCTGGAGGTTAATCTTCAGTCTACCTTTCTCCACTGTCGCGCCTCCTGAGATTCCCTATGCATAAGTGATGGCACCATCATTGTCATGGAGTGGGTAATGTCATTGTTGTCCCTTGCGTGGCTTTGATGGTGGTGGGACTCGCAGTGAGGTTATAGTCCAATCTTCCTAAACTGATGAACGGAGTCAGGTTTGTTTGGTGGTTGTTATTTGGGTGGCAACTGATTATACTGGTGGCAGTCGTTGTGGATACATGCAATTGCAAGGAATGCTAATTACTACTCATGGTTATTTAGGATGGTTGTGACAATAGTGGTGATTATTGGGGCTGCCCACTGTTGTGTTGAGTGATTGTGCTGTTTGTTAGTCTGTTAAATAGAGATGATCAAATTTACAGGAGGTAGCCTCTACTAGGGCTACCAGTACTACTTGTAGCGGTTGGCAGCTTCCGCCGTAACCCCAATACCGGTAGAAACACAGACACGCGGTGGTACCAGTAGTGATTTAAAGTCAGGTCTTGGCGACTATTGCTCACTTTAAAAATTACAAAAATTAAATTAAATTAAAGGGTTCAAAAGACGTCGTTTGATAAAATCATTTTGAGCCCCTGTATGTGTTAGGAAAATGCTGAATCAAAACAGTTTCCACATGTGCCTTAAACCTAACTTGACCTGGCCTTCATTCAGATATTAGTCGCTCTTGTCTCTCTCAAAGCTTCTCGTCTTCTCTTTGCTCTGTCTTATCTTTTAAACGGTGCTCTTTGTGTCTCTGTCTTTCTTCTCGAAGCAGTCTCTCTTTGAGTGTCCGAACGACAGCTTTTTCTGTGACTGATTTTCTCAGTCTTTCTGTGTGTTTTGCGATTACTGAGTTTTGTTCAATTGTTTATTGTTGAGTTCCTTTGTTCTCAGGGCTCAGGTTTTTGTTTATATTTCCCAAGCCCGGCAAAATCAGTTAAGCAAACACCTATTTGGTTGCATGTTCGGTGATATTTGGTTTACATGCTAGGAATTTCTGATATTCGTATGGGGCTCTAGTTGAAAGGTTGTTCTGCGACTTCTACTTCCCAACTATTAGAGTGATAGGTGGTAGGTACATACCAGCCACGGCTACACCTATAGCTGCAATAGTGTTGTGTTGGGAATCATTTTTTGGTCACCGCCATAGGCGGTATGGATAGCAATGGAATCCGCTACCATTACTTCGGCTACCCATCCCTACATGTATATCGTAGCTTTCCTGAAATCGCATTGAGGTGGCAGGCTGGCGGCTGTTGGTGAAAGCGACTTGCAGAAACCCTAGTTCTCCATGTGAATTTCATAGAGAAGATTGGCATTTATTACAAACATAATCTTCCTCTTCTCTAGGCTAAGGCTATCTAAAGTTGACTTGATTTCAACGTTTGATTTGATGTTGTTTTGGATTAGATTGGTCAAGTTATGTAAGTGGGATCCATTAATCTCATTTTGGACCCCTTTCTCTTGGTATCAACCCCACTCATTAATCCAAACTAACTTCCTAATTCAGCCAACTTTTGTTTCAGCTGATGTAAAACTTTTTTAGTTGTTTCGGTTCTTTCTTGGCCGAGTTTTGTTTGTAAAGCTTGTTCCACCTAGAGGTAATTTGGTGACATGGAAAAGCAAAAAGTAGACAGTGGTTGCAAGATTTAGTGCAGAAGCAGAATACAGGGCCGTGGCTCACACCTTCAGTGAGATAATTTGGATAAAACAGTTTCTTCAGGAGATTTATTTTCCACCTTCAACTCAAATTCCATTGCATTGTCATAATCAAGTTGCCTTGCATATTGTAGCTAATTCTGTTTTCCATGAAAGGACCAAGCATATTGAAGTCGATTGTCATTTTATTCATGACAAAATAATGGCTTAAGATATATCCATCCAATATGTGAAATCTGAAGATTAACTGGTAGATATATTCTTTACGTCTCTTTGTCGTACTCAGTTAGAGTATATTTGTTCTAAGTGGATCTTATATGACATACATGCTCCAACTTGAGGGGGAGTGTTAAGGAAAGTATACTAGAGTTTGTGTAGTTATAGAAATGATTTGAGTGTTTATGGTGATTGATATTTTCCTTATATGTACTCTCTACCATGTATTGCCCTATATATATTGAACGAGTGAGTGAGAAAGTTTAATAATTTTTCTCCTCTTTTCTGTGGAATCCTTATTTTCTGTAACAGTGTACTCGGGTGGTGTGAATCTCTAGGCTAGTCATAGCAAATGTTGCAAATACTGTTGTTTTTTTTCATATGTTGACGCCGTGACGTGGCATAATTGTTTCTTATTTGGCTCTATTGATGTACATATCTGACATGTGTCGTGATCTAATTGGATATTATGTGGCTTATTAGTTAGCTAAGTATTTTCCGTTATGTTGGTGACACCTTGTTAACTGAGTGATTGACTGCTTTCAATTTAGTGACCATAGGGACTATTTGTTGATTCGGTACTCAAGCGACCTGTTTGTTATAAGGCAATATCACAAGGACATGTGTAATTAAGGATTTTTTTAACAGCCTCCCCCATTTGGCTATTTGAGATATTCTATTCGCTAAAGAAAATACGTAAAAATAAAGTGTGTTACTTTGGATTTTCAAAATGCAATCCCATTAGAACCCCGAGTTCTTATCCTTATCCAATGATGCAATCTTATTAGAACTCGAGAGGGTCATGCTTAGCCTCTTGAACACGTAGACTCATTCCCATTAGGGCTGCACAACCGGTCCAGACCGGATTTCCGGTTCTGCTTATATGGAGGACCGGACCGGTTTTATTTAAAAAAAAATTAGGTTAATTTCGAAGGGGGAAGGACATATAAAAATGTAGAGTTTTAGTTAGGTTAAAATTAAACTTTTAAAGTTCTAATTTGTATTAAAAAATATATAAAAAAAACATTTTTTATTTATATTTATAAATCCGGTCTGGACCGGATCGGTTTGTCAGAAGGAATGGACCGGACCGGATTTAAAAAAAAAGACCGGACTGAATCGGATCGCAAATCTGGTCTGGTCCGGTCCCCAATACTCAACTATACGCTAATATCAGTTTTCATCAGATTCTGATCCACCCTTGGCCAGTTCAATGCCACTTTCTACTGTTCATCTTCTTTTCAACTGCCTTGGACCTTATTCCTCATACGTTCCTCATTTCTTCTGCTGGTTCAGCCAGAAATTCACTTGGCTAAGCTGAATTTTTGGTTATTTGTGTTCATTTCTGCAGGTTCCCTATTACTGATTAGTGGTTCAACGTTTTTCTTCCACTTTCAGTTCAGTCATATCATGATTGGTCATTGTTTATTCCTAGTTTTCCAGATTACATGTTTGTTTAGGTTGGTATGGTGTGTTCTGCTGCTTCAGCAGTTGTGTTGGTTGTGTTGCTTTTGCAGCTCTTTGCATCAGTTGCTTGGTTAGCTACTGTCCTTTCGTATGTTGACTGGGTTTATCCTTACTGTTTGCTGACTATGCTGGCTTAATCTGTTTCCTGGTTGATAATAATTGTTGTAACCATTATTGTTCATTGGTAGTTCTGATACTGTGACTTGCTCGTAAGTTATTCGTATTATTTTGAGTTACAATGGCTTTCAGTTAAAGTTTTATTACACTTAATGGCTGATTAGTCTTGGTGGCCTCTTGTATTTGACATATGAAAAAGTCGACGAGGGTCATGGTGTACTTGGGTGGTGTGACTCTCTGGCATAGTCATAGCAAAGCATGCAGTATTCTGGGTTTTTTTTTTCTTTCTCATATGTTGAAGTGGTGACATGGCATAATTGTTCTTACCTGGTTCTATCGATGTACATTTGGGACATGTGTCGTGATCTAATTGCATATTATATGGCTTATTAGCCAGCTAAGCATTTTCCGTTATGTTAGTGACACCTAGTTAATTGAGTGACTGACTGCTTTTAATTTAGTGACCAGAGGCACCTAATTGTTGATTTGGTACTCCAAGGACCTGTTTGTTATGAGGCAAGATCACAGGAAAATGTGGTGTAATTAAGCCTTTTTTTTAACAGCCTCCCCCATTTGGCTATTTGAGATATTCTATTCGCTAAAGAAAATACGTAAAAATAAACTGTTACTTTGGATTTTCAAAATGCCAAAAAACTGGAGAAGCTTTGATGATTGTAGTAACCCGTGGTAGTAGACGCTTTGATGACTCTGTTTTGTCACTGTCTTTCAGGTTTGGGAGGTGAAAGCTGCAGACTTGACTATTAGCCCTGTTCATCGTGCTGCCATTGGCACTGTGGCTCCTGATAAGGTTGATCAGATTCATTTGATATTCCAGATGATTTGGAATAATATCATCTAATAAACTGCTTTTTGTTTTCTAATTTTGCTTTTGAAAAGGGCATTTCTCTTCGATTTCCACGTCTCCTTCGTGTCCGGGAAGATAAGAATCCAGAGCAGTCCTCATCATCTGAGCTGGTGAAGAACAATACTCATTATCCGATTCATTGGATTATGTGGCTACAGAGAACAAACATGGAAAATATTGTATTTTAAAAAACAGAAAAGATCATGCTCCAATTGTTGGGGTTGAAACCCCATTTACAGTATTTGATGTTTTCGTATCTTTCTTATTCTCAGGTAGCTGAAATGTATAATGCTCAAAAGCATAACCATCAGAACAATCAAGAGGACGTTGAAGATGATTGAGGATTTGTGGCGATCTTGTTTTGTCCTTTTCACATGAAAAAAGATTGGCAGCTTTGTCTATACAGCCCATGCGAAGCAGCAGATAAGTCAAAGGGGAATATTTAGCATCTAAGTTTGCAACCTTTCATGAGTGTCTAAGCAACCAGATGTAAGCATGTGACACCTTTGATGCGGCGTAGGATGGGCGATAGGAGACCTTCTCTGCTTCAAAAACTATCTCTAACGTGGATTTCCTCTGTAAGTTATCATTTTTCCAGTATCAAAACTGATGGCCCGTCACGCAAACGCTCAGTTGCACAGAGAATTTTAGAACCAATTGTTTGTGGGGAAATGGATTTGGGAAAGTTTGTACATTTCCGGACTTATGACTGTTACAGTAACTTATGCAGCAGACGAGTGGTATAAGGCAGGAACTTAGCCTCAAGGGCGCTGAGCTAAGCTTATTAGAATCAAACATCTTTCAGAACTATTCACTAGTAGGATCAGATCGCGTCTTTCATTTCATCTTGGTATATTTTCCTTTGCTTAGTGATACTTGGAGATGGTAATCAACGTTTCCATGTGTAACAAATTGTTTCTGTAACGAAAATGGTTTTGTATTATTATTTTTTGTTTCAATTTAAATTTTGGCATCTTTTGAAGCAGTGGTCGGGGAGATAATATAAAAGTAGTGATCAAGAAAGGAGTTTAAAATTTACAGAAAAGATCTCTAGAATAATAGGGAAAAGAAACTTGGCTACATAAATTTTTAGATACTGATGTGATCTTCACTAGAATATTAGGAAATAGAGGCTCGATATCCAGTTTTTTTGGATGTCATGAAATACGTTTCCGGGGCAGGATGGTCCTCAGCTTCTGCACCTTCAGCAAACATGTTGAACCACCGCTGTAAATTGAACACTTAGCATTTTAATCATGATCTAAGCGGAATTGTTTTCTCTCTCGTAACCCCTTTCTCTCCGTTTTTTTGCAAGTGAGATATATTAGGAGGCAAAAACAGAGAGAATATAATTAGTTCGATTGCTAGTCTGTGTCATACAGAAGATTTTAGAATCAAATAAGATTAGAAGCTTGGTTTGAAAGTGAATTCAGTGTCATCCAGGCCCATTCCAAATTGCCATTGACAGCTCTTTGTCCAGGAAGAAACAATGTTTGCAGACACATAGGGCTGAGATAGTCCTACCCTTCCATCGAGAGGTCATCTCAGATAACTGGATGTTTGATTTGCAATGCCCGTACGTAACTTACATGTATGTGGGATCCGAATACGAATATCCACACGGTTCATATAAATGCAGTGGCGTATCTAGGATATAAAATGAGGAATCGAATTTCTAAGACAAAATTATTAAAAAAAGTTTTTCACATAATGTAAAAAGTGTCTTAAAATTACAATATCGCAAATTAAGAACCAAAATATTAAAAATAATAAAATACACTTACTGAACTATTTGCTAATACTGAGAGATGGTAATTGGATCCTACAGGCCTTCATCTTCTGAAAACGTTGTAAAATGACTTCGTTCTCAATAGTGTCAAAAATTTCCCTCTCAATGTATACTATCATGCTATCATTCATTCATTCATCTCTCATCCTATTCCGCAAATCAGTCTTAATAATCTTCATTGCAGAAAATACTCTCTCAATGGTTGCAGTCGCAACCGGTAAGACCAATGATAACTCAATAAGACGATAAACAAATGGAAATACAATATTCTTGTCACTCTCAACCATCTTCATAGCAAGACCTCCAATATGTTGAATCCCAGAAAAATCATCATTACTTCTAACATCTTGAATGTAGGTCTGAAGCTGATCTCTAAGTAGTATAAGTTCAACTGCTGAGAAATCATCTGGAAAAAAATTGAGCAAGACGATATAACTTAGGGTGGGTTTGTTTTGTAAAATTTTAGTGTTGTTAAAATTTTAGGTATTGGATTTAGTGAAAAAGTGAAAGAGGTAATTTTTTATATTTTGTGTAGTGAAAAATAATGATTTGATGGGGGAGAGATTATATTGTAATATTTTATTGTGTTAAAATTTTAGAGGGTGTAAAATTTTAGAACACAAACGCAGTCTTAGTATGATCAAATGCCTTGAATGAGTTCCTTGGATCAAGACATGCTATACAAAGAAGTAGTTCCGTATTTACTTAATTGAAACGATTATTCATCTCTTGAGAAATCAAATCAATAACTTTGCAAAATAAATAAACGAAAATGATGTTAATAAGTAATTGCTAGTCATCCACCCCGAGTTGGTACAGCACTGCAGTCAATGACTTGAGTTGGCAAGCTTTCGTAATTACCATTCAATTATGGGATAATGCAAACTTTTCCTCATAACCTTGCCAGATACATGTACGTGAAGCCAGCGATTATGATGCAGAACAGTGAGGGCGGTGACGGGACGTTTCACATGCGAAGAGGTACATGCGGTGGGGAAGTCTTCGGTCAAGGGATCTCGACCCAACCAAAGAAAACTTTATATGATGATGATCCTCCGTTGCCGTGTGGACACTGAACAACAGACCTCCCCGCATTAGTTTCGGGTTTGCCGCCTAACATTCCTGCCGGGTTTACGGTTCAAAGTTCATCTTGTGAAAACCGGTTCCAATGTCGTGTCCTTCTTTGTCGTTAAGAGACGTATTAAAATCAGAAGATCTTATGGTTTTTCCTTCTTTCCAAAGATCTGACGATTTGGTCACAAGGCAAATACTATAATTTTGATATGGTTTTGACAAGTACCCTGAGCATTATTGCGCAACTTCAGAGAGAGAGAGAGAGAGTATGAACAAATTTGAGTGGGGGCAGATAGACAAAAGAGGGTTTAAAGATAATTTACAGAAACATGTCATTAGACATCAATAATCATACCTCCATTAATATAATCATACATCAAACCAGTAGTAGATCCTGATTCTGATTTGTGGGATCCACTCGACCCGACAAGCAGGGGCTCTAAAGACCTGGTTGTTGGCCATAACCTATCCCCACCTCCCAACCCTAACAACTCCACCCCCACATCTTAATGTTTGATGTAAATCCTCTCTTGCTTCCAGTCGCGCGCGCGCACACAGTCTGAGCTACTTACTATACCATTACCAGTTCACATCACGCAACAAGTTTTGAGAAATCAAACCCTCTCACATCATGGGGGGCAAAAAACTAAAATTTGAAGAAAAAAGAGAATCTCCAACCCAAAGCCCTAGCCGAAGGCAGGCTAGAGCAAGCTCTTTCTCTTCTTCTCTCAGTGAGTTAAAACTTAGAATAGCTGCTTTTGTAGAACAAACCACTGTGCAAAAGCTAGATCAGTCGCGCAAATTTAAACCTCACCAACCTGTGATTGCATTAAATTCTAATATAGATGTCATTGGATAATGAGCCTTTGGTACTTGGTCTCTGTTGGAGAGACGGAGCCATCACAAAGAACCCTTTTTCTATTGATGCCACAGTTGGTGGGGGTGTTGCGGCCAATAATGTTGGTCAACGAGTCCTGCTGGAGGAGTTGTGTTGGTGGTGGTGGTGGGGAAGGAATTGTCACGGGGGGAATTTCAAAGGACTCGAGTGGTGGAGGTGGGTGTCTCCATTGGGGTAGTGGTCCGGCCAGAAGGAGAGTCTGAAGAAGTGGACCGGCTTTCATCACTGCCTGCAAAAGCGTCCCTTTTTCAGGTAGTGGCTTCTCAGGCATTAGCTCTAGTACTGTTGCTTGAGGCACAGATTGTGAAGCTGGTGCTGGCGGAGGCAACTGGCCGGATGGTGGAATTGGGTCCACAATTGGAGATGAGACAATGCTTTCCTCACAATCTGACGACGAGAAGCCATTGTTGGAGTCGATTCCTCTTCTGGATTCATCTTCAATGCTGGAAATTCCCGAAAGAGGAGCAGTTTGCTGTCGTTGGAGTAACAGCTTCTCCAGAAGAAGTCTTTGACATCTGTCCTGTACTTCGTCTCTTTCGCTGATGACTTTGCTTAGCATATCTTTGAGATGAGCCAACTGATCATCTCTCCTTCTGAGCTCTTCTTGAGCTGCCAACCTTGTTTGTTCCAGCTCCGCAGTAGCATACAAGAGGGAAGTTCTTAGCTCTTCCATGGTCTGTATGATTAAAATAGACAAACACCCTTCAGCAACTATCTCTCAAATGGCAAACAAAGAAAACATTATACGCATTTTCAAGCAGAAAAAACGAGAACCCAATAATCTTTGAAACTACACAAAACCAAATTACAGCTAAACTAACTCCTGCACAATATCATAATAAAGAAGAAAACCGTTACCTTCCAGGCCCAGTTGAGTAGAGGACTGCGTTGGTTCTCCATGTATATCTGCAATTGGACTGTATTACTCAGAGGGAAGGAGAGAGAGAGAGAGAGAGGGAGAGAGAGAGAGAGGGGGTTTTTGAGTGGTTCTTCTGGTCCTTAAAAGAAGCACTTGTTGTCACTGTTGTCTGTTGTTCTCTTGCGTGCTTTTCTCGTTAAGGGGTGGACAAAAGCGCAAACGGCCAAGAGCCTAGCAAAGCCAATTCCTATATCCTATGCTCGATCCCTCACTGTGTCTGGTGGAGAGTTTTGGTCTTTTTTCCAAACTAGCGAGGGGGAATCATATCATCATCGTTAAAAGCGGGGGCAAGAAACCGGTTTCCTCATATGTCTTACTTTTACCCTATCGATGGAACCCCTGGCCTTAATGTTTAGGCACCAGTTTGCTTTTTTTTTTTTAACGACTTGCATAAGAATTGGGAGGGAAATGTAGAAATATCATGAGAAAGAGAAAAAAATTGCAGAGCTTTTAATTAATTTATGCCTAGCAAAGAGAAAACTATATTATAAACCAATTAATAATAATCTTGTTTGTAAAAATATATTAAAAGACGTTAAAAAGTGATTCTAAAAAAAATTTAAAACTAATTTATACCATCCAAACAAGAACGTATCGGAATGTTGAGGAAGCGGAGTTTTTCTTAAAGAGAGTTTTGATTTTTCTCACACGTGGGCTGCCTTTCCCAATAACTCCAAACAAGGTATTCTTGTTTAAATTTTCAATTTGCAATTGATTGCATGTGAATATTGACTAGACATTCTATTTGAATTTTACTTCTTCATTTGAATTTTGTTTTCGTTTTGTTTTGGTTGTTTCTTTCGGTTGTGTTTGTGTTGTAATATTTTTAGTATGAGAATATGTGTTGGTATTGGATTTAGTGAAAAGGTGAAGAGAGGTAATTTTTTATAATTTTTATAATTTTTTATATTTTTTATGGGAGAGAAAGATTATATTAGAGTATTTTATTAGGAGATAGATAAAATTTTAGGAAAAATTAGTTTCGCAAACGCAGCCCAGGTTCTAAGAAGAAATACGTATAATATACTTTTAGCCATACTCCAAAACTGATAGTAGATAGGGCAATGATTGACACGTGGAGGGGGTCAAAGTTCATTCTAAGGCCACGAGTGTTTGAATCCTGTGCCGATGTTCTACAACCTAGAGCTGCTGGTGCCAGCCCAATAATATTGCAAACAGAAGCGGGTTGTGTCTCAAACAGTTTTGTCAGAAGAATCTGGAAAGATTTGGCTATAGCTTTAAGCAATTGGCGATTGATTTTCTTGAGTATTTTATTAAGAGTCGTACTAAAATAGTTTGAAACCTAATATTAAGATGATTCTTTTAACTTTTTATTGGAATTTCGAGGGAATTTTTGTCTTTTTAGAGTAAAAAAATTTGAAATCACCAACTCGACGGTCGTCTCTCGTGTTTCATATTTTATTTTCTATGGTCCATTAAATAATATTCTTCATACCTTAGTCCATGGCTTCAAGAGGACAAGTAAAACAGTATTCCAAGCTCGAGACCGGTCGAAAAAAATTGGGTTCAACTAAGGGTGGGTTTGTGTGGTAAAATTTTTGGTATTGTGTTTAGTGTTGGTATTGGGTTTAGTGAAAAAAATGAAGAGAGAGGTAATAGTTTATAGTTTTTGTAATTTTTTATATTTTTTTATGGGAGAGAGAGAGATTATATTGGAGTATTTTATTAGGAGTGAGATAAAATTTTGGGGAAAATTTTACATGCAAACGCAGCCTAAGTTATCCGTGATTTGGTTGTTTCAAGATACAAAAATGATAAATCTTGGAGAACTTTTCATTTTCATTGGCAGCTTATGATGATTATGGGGATGTTCGTTTTGGTTTGTATTTTAGGATACACATGAATTCTATAATTTGCAAACCGAACATATTCAAATATTAATACACCAAAACAACTTCTGCACACATACTAATAAACTTTAACATCTCCTAAGAATTCTTAAAACACTTCAAATTCTAAAAATCTCATCAAAACGAACATCCCCTATATATTTTTCGACCTACTTGACTAAGTCCAACCTAACGAGAGCGTGTAGGTTTTACAGGGAAAGCCCTAGAGAGTAAAGAAGGATCTATGGGTCTTGTGAGGCTAAAGCCTGAAAGATTGTTGGGACAGTACCGGCGTAGGCCTGCAAGGATTTCTTCTTCTGCAGTGTCAAAGCTCCGCCTGCAAAAAAAGGAAACTTCTTCCTCATAAATAGCCTTTCACAACAAGTCCAATCGACCATACCAAATCACTGAGCAAGGAAATACGATGGTCTTCCCCCACGAGCAGCGAACCCCTGAAAATCAAAGAAAAAGAAATGTATTAGGGAAAATGCAAGGAGGCACCGTGTACAGTGGTCACTTCTCTCACTCACTTTGTCACAGAACGCCTCTCCGCCTGCAAAGGGACTACCAAAAGAGAGATCTATGACTAGTAGGAGGAGAAGTGCAACGTCCTTTCCACCACCTCCTCTCCCTCTCTACATTGAGCAGAACGACGAAAGTATAACCCCCAGGTATACATGGGACACATAGTAACATTTTATGAATCGTCTTTGTCTCTCTGCATATACATTCATGACTCTAACTTAAGCACCAGAGTCTGACTCCATAGGGAAGCTCTGCTCATACCATTTTATTGTGGATGCCTTCCACCTAGAAGACTCGATTGCGACCTATATTTAGCAGGTGGTCGCTCTTTTTTTTTTGCTCCATCAACTTATATAGACTTCTATAATATAGATGATATATAAAATATAAAATTGAATATTGAAATAGAGAGAGAAAATATTTAGAGAAAGCCCAATGGGCTCTATTTTTTTCTTTCAATAATTATTGAATTTGTATATATATAAGAGCACCTCTTTATAGAACCAAAATATACAAATAACTCACATTTACAACTACTGTGAGACTAATTCAAGGGAGGAAGGAAAAGAAAAAAATTATAGTTCATTAAACTCCAGATTAGAACTCTAAAAAAAATCTCCAATTTTAAAAAAAAAAAAAACGAAGAAGAAGTAATTGATGCTTGTGTTTTAGACACCAAAATGCTGGTGACATATCAGAAAAGACCAAATAATAG
Organism: Myrica gale; assembly: GCA_963930655.1. Lineage (NCBI taxonomy): Eukaryota > Viridiplantae > Streptophyta > Magnoliopsida > Fagales > Myricaceae > Myrica > Myrica gale. The sequence goes on from OZ005618.1 coordinate 12,991,058, forward strand.
CATGCCATTACCTCAGTCCTAGAGTGTTAAAAATGAGCAAAGAATTAAAAGTCAGTACTTGTGACAATTTTCATGACCACCGGATCCATATTGCTGAGTTTTGCTAATTCGAGAGCAACTTAGCAGTTTTACACAGTAAAATAAGGCTTTTTATTCCTACTAGTCCCTAGGGTTTTAACTTTTCCCAAAACGGTCCCTGGGTTTAATTCGTTCCACCGAGGTCCTTGGGCTTTGCCTTGTTTTTTTAAGGCCTTCCGTCAAGTGAGGCCCAACTCCGTAACGGAAAATGCAGAAGTGGCCTTTTAATTCACGTCAGTAGCCCTTCACAACGAGACATGTGTTCAAGATGCCATGTCAGCACGCCATCTCAGCTTAAGTGACGTCAGGTCGTCGAATTTCCCCCCAAAGCAACTGTTGTGTCTTCACCTTCAGCAGAACTGAAGTCAAATACGAACCCTAACCTCCCCTCACCATTTTCTTCACCGAGTTCCAAGATTTGTCCAAGGAGTTCCGAGCAGCGTCGTCCAGCTCTTTCTGACCTTTACCTCGTCCACCACAGTAAGTGTTCGTCCTCCGAATTAGCTTTTCCCTGAACATTCACCGTGCAATCAAACTTTGCTTGGCGAATCTGGCACTATTTCTTCGTGTAATGAAACTTTGCTGGGTGAATCTGGCACTCTTTCTTTCCGAGTTCCAAGATTCTTCAAGTCGAAGATGACTTATTTACAGCTGAGAACCCATTTTCGTTTGCTTTTTCTGCTTGAGTTTCTATTTTATTCCGCACATGAAAGACATCGAAAACGATAGTAGTTTTGAGTTGTTAAAGTTTAATTTCAATACATTCACCAAACAAAAAAACTTAACCTTAGTACGAAGGGATGCGATTCTTTATGTTTTGGCTCCAAAGAAACACATCAGTAGGACATTTCCTTGTTTTTTTTAATTTAGATCAGTAGGATATTTCCGTTCAATGATTATAGCGTTTTCTATTGTTACTTTTAAGAAATTCTCCAATCTACTTGTAATTATGTTTTGAACCTTTTGTCCAGCCCTTAGGATTTGCTCGAGAACTAGCATGACTTCTACTATTTCAACAAGTTCATCAGCTGGGTGCGATGATAGTGTGTCAAATGAGGTGCTCCCTCAGCCACTGTGCAAGTGTGGGATTCCAGTGAAGTTACGGACTAGAATCCCACACTTGTCATATCAATCTGACCAGTGAAGTTACGGACTAGTATGACCACACTTGCAAACCCATTTGTATTTGTTTTGGTAATGGTTCATCAAAATATAGGTCCATTTACACAAACTCAAAATAGAATCCTCCCAAGTCAACATTTTCATTCTTGTAATTTTCTAAACTCAATTTTCCATAACCTGCAAAACTTAATTTTTACTCAAAACATCATTGTCAAACTCAAAATGATCATTATAACCTGACATATAAATCTGACCATAACTACATCATTGTCCATAACTCAACATGGTCATTATAACATGTACAAATCCAAAATACATGATCATCAAAATATAGGTCCAGTTTCACAAACTCGGAATGAAGTTTCAGCAATACATGACCATCGAATGTCATAACATCCAGTTTCAAAAATCAGCTTCATATAACAACATCCAAAATGACGTCTTCCATATTGAAAGACTATGTAGCAACCCAAGAGGGGGGGGGTGAATTGAGTTTTAATAAAATTTAACAATTTTTAGGAGATTTAAAACACCAATCACAAACAAACACTATAAACCACTGCAGTAAAGAATGATATAAATAATGAAACTTGAGGAGATAAGGGTTGAAGAGATGACACCGTAGTTTTTAGGTGGTTCGGTCAAAACACTTGCCTACATCCACCCCCAAGGCTATTGACTTCCTTGGGCTTCCCTCACTATAATCGAATAGCAAGTACACCTTAGCTTCAGGGGTGCTAAGGAACTGTTACAAAACGTTTTCAAAGATCACACTTAAACTCTTCACAAATCCTCACAACGTAGAGGATTTCTTCTACTCTCTCAAGTAGGACACGGTGTTTACCTAACACTTTCAAGGTTTAAATAGAATGGGTACAAGGTGAAACTCACGTATAGGTTCTCGAAACCGAATATTCAAATATGAGGTACAAGGTTAGCAGAGAAGATGAATTTACAATAGAATACTTGAAATTTGATGATGAAAGAACAGACCTTCTTAGTAGGTGCAAAGCTTTCTATCTTCTTCAAAGCTTTCCCTCTTTTCTCAAGAGTTAGGTCAAGGAGTAATTGCAATTTCATGCGTGTAGGTGAGAGCTCTAGTTTCTTCAGCTACTGGTCTTGAATTTAAAGGAATTTGTCTTCAACGGTCGACGGGGTAGGTGAGAGAGCCGTTTGGAAAGTTGCCCGTGAAACAAGGGACAATTTAATGCGTCTGATGGCTTTCTGGAAAATCCTCAAACCCGTGTAATGTGTCGACACTTCAAATAGCATGTGCTGACACATAAAATTTGAACTAAAAATTAGTGCTCGGGAGTCAGTGCAATGTGTCGACACTATAATGTCAATGTGTCGACATATGTTTTGGTAAAAAACACATGTCTTGGGTGTTAGTGCAATGTGTCGACACTATAGGGTCAATGTGTCGACACATGTTTTTGCCTGGAAAAACTTGTCTCAAGTGTTAGTGCAATGTGTCGACACATGTCCTGAATTTGTCGACACCTAAAAGTCCTGGAGACAAAAATCAGTGTTTTTGAAGTTTTCAACCCATTCCAGAACTATTTTAAGTGTCTTATCTTTTGAAAGAAAATATCAAGCATCATGTGTAAAGATCTTTAAGAACATTAAGAGGATTTTTAGAGAGATAAACTCAATCCTATTGAAATATAACTTGGAATTTGTGGATTGATAAAATTGATTCTAAAGTCCTCAAATACTTAGGAACTTTTGTTATTATCAAAATTATTTAGATTGTTTGTAAAACAACATTGGGCTAACAATCTCCCCCTTTTTGATGACGACAAAACCATTTTAAAAACAACTTTTTGCTAACAAATAGAAAAGCTCCCCCTGAGAACAAGCAGGATTTTTTCATGTCATTTTTAGCAAAATAGACTTTAGAATTTTATAAAAATTTTGCAAGAGTTCCCTTTGTAAATGGAGGTTTCCCAAAATTTAAAGCATAAGAAAAACACTTCTATGAACTTCCTCCAAACTTCTCAAACTCTAAAGATTATCAACAGAACCCAAGACTTCATATAGAGAGAATTTGAGAGATAGAATGACTACCTCTAAAGCAATTTACATTGGTCCATAATGAACCACAATGAGCATTTCTCACAGACTTCATTTGAGCTTCCTTAGAGATTATCAACAAGCAAATATAGGAGATTATAAAAAAATCACATAGCACATCTTAATAAAAAATCAAGAATTAATGATATTCCTCTATAGCACATCTCAATAAAAAAATCAAGAATTAATGATAAGCATAGGAAAAAGTTCAACACATATACATCTATAAGATAAAATGTTCTCTAATGAGCTAAGAGTTCAACACATGTACATTTTTCTCCCCCTTTGGCATCATCAAAAAGAACAAGTAAGGAGGTGAAAAGGTAAGAGGTTGTGGAGAGAGTCAAGCAAGAAGACTATGGGGAATCAAAGGGAGGAGGTTGATGGTCCACATCAAACTTCTTCAGCCAGTTGACCCAGGTGGTGGAGAACCAATAGGTCCATTGAATCACTCAAGGACGAAGATTGCGATCTTCATCCAAATGAATCTCGGTAGCCTTGATCACATCTTCAGCAGTGTTTTTCATATCTTGCTTGAGAATTTCTGATGTGGAAGCAAATTCATCCACTGTATGTTGAATCACATTGCTGGCCACTTTGATGCTATTGTTGACTTGATGCTTGAGATTCCTCATATCCTTAGAGATAATCCCAAGATGTTCAATGTTGTCAGCAAACATTTTCTTGATATCTTCAAACCCGGTCTTCATAGAGCTGGTCAAATCCTCCATATTCTTGCCCAACTTCTTCTGCTCTTTCTTGATCTCATTCATAGATGCCTCAAGTGTATCTAGATGAGGCTGATGGGAGCTACCAGCAGAGGCCTTTCGAGAGGTATATCCAACAGGTGGAGGAGAGATAGAGATGAGAGTATGCTCCTTTATAGGAGTTTCAGTCACGGTTTCAGCATCATCCTCATCAGATTCAGAACTCTTATCACTACCCTTTTGAGGAGTTACTACTGATTTCTTCACCCAATCTCCATCCTCATTTTTCATAAAACCCATCAACTTGAGTGTTTTCTGATTATATTCTTGTGAATCCTTGAGTTTTTCTCTAGCCTCCATAGAGAGTTCTATATCAAAAACATGAAATAAATGGGTGAAAAACATCCCATAAGGCAGTCCTTGCCTTTCTTTTCACAGGCTGCCTTAATGTGGTTTATCATCAGATGACCAAGATTCATTGGAGTAAGGGTGATCAAGCAATACATGATAAACAACTCCAAAAAAGTAATATACTCAAATTTACCAATCCTTGGTAAAATTACATGGCACACCATGTGATGTAAAATTCTTCTACGGATTGTCAAATCACCAGCAGTGGGTTTAAATACTTTGTTTAGGTTGGATTATCCAATACAACCCTAAGCATATCTAGAGGTTCTACCTCTGCCATTCCCATCCAGGTGTAAGCATCGAAGAACTTCTTTCCCCCATTGGGAGCACCAATCACATTGTTCAAAGAAGTTGTAGACAAATCCAAAATCTTCCCATTTACATAGCTTGTGACTGATTCGGAAGTAATGTGTTGAAGATTTGCATATACTAATTGCACAAGATAAATATAGCAATCAACCTTCAAATTAACAAACACACCTCATCCTTGATATTCAAACATTTCCTTAAAATCAAACCCATTATCATTGAACCAAGAGAAATCTGCCCATCTACCACCAAGAACTTTCCTAGCCCTAAAATCTTGTAGAAAATGATTTTCGCACAGACCTGACCTGTAGATGAAGGCTTCGGTGGAGGGCATTGCTTCTTCCACACTTTTCCCTTTCTTCTTTGCTCTGGAATTAGCCGAAGAAGGGGTCTGAGATTGGGAGCGCTTGGGGTGACTGGAGGACATCTCGGCAAGAGCAGGGGTGTTGTCAGCGGTGAGATTTTGAGAGGAGGTCCGGCCGGTGAGAGGATTTCATGGGGAAGGAAGAAAAGGGCTCGACTAGGGTGAGAGAGAGTGGTCTGTGAATGGGAAGGGGAGAAATGTACCGACCATTGCCCTAAGAGGTTTGATATAACACGCACGTACCTAGTTTTTTTAAAATATTGTGCCCGATATATGTGTCGGCACATTGCACATGTACCCGAGAGCCATTTTTGAAGAAGCTCAAGAGCTGAAGCTAATGTGTTGACACATTCAGGGCATGTGTCGATATATACTTCCTTTATGCAAAACGCCATAAAAACCAGATGTGTTGACATTTGAATTACCAAGTGTTGACACACTAAAAAATTTCTTCAGAAAACTTTCAACAGAAACAATTGAACTTATATCACCATAAAACATTTTAGCGAATTGATCAAGTCATATTATAAGCAATCAGGAAGCATATTCAAAACATCAAAATAGACATATATCATCACATTAATCCAAAGGAAATCTCATTCCTATCTCTTGTCGAATAAAACAAAATCTATCCTTATTAAGGGGTTTTGTGAAAATATCCGTCAATTGAAGGTTGATATTTATAAACTCAAGAACTATATCCCCTCTTTGAGCGTGATCACGAATAAAGTGATGCTTTATCTCAATGTGTTTTGTCCTAGAGTGCTGAATTGGATTTTTAGTAAGGTTTATAGCACTAGTGTTGTCACATTTTATTGGGATAAAAAAGTAATGAAGATTAAAATCTTCTAGTTGTTGTTTCACCCATAAAACTTGTGCACAATAATTGCTCACAGCAAAATACTCGGCTTCCGTAGTTGATAGAGCTATAGAGTTTTGTTTTTTGCAACACCAAGATACTAGTGAGGGGCCAAGGAATTGGCAAGCACCACTTGTACTCTTTCTATCAGTTTTACAACCAGCATAGTCCGCATCCGAGTATCGTAGTAAATTAAATTCAACACTCTTAGGATAAAACAATCCTAGATTTTGAGTTTCAACAAGATATCTAAAAATCCGTTTAACTGAAATAAGATGAGATTCCTTTGGACATGATTGATATCTAGCACACATGCAAACACTAAACATTATATCCGGTCTACTAGCGGTAAGATAGAGTAAAGATCCAATCATACCTTGGTATTTGGTTTGGTCCACATCCTTACCATTTTCATCTTTTTCCATCTTTGTTGATGGACTCATAGGTATGCTAATTGGTTTTGAACTCTCCATAGAGAAACGCTTGAGAAGATCTTTTGTATAATTTGCTTGGTTGATGGAGATCCCTTCATTGCTTTGTTTGATTTGAAGTCCAAGGAAATAGTTCAATTCACCCATGAGACTCATCTCAAATTCACCTTGCATTACTTGTGAAAACTCTTGACACAAGATTTCATTAGTTGATCCAAAAATGATATCATCAACATAAATTTGAACAATCAACAAATCATTGTTTTTCTCTGTAGTAAAAATGGTAGTATCAATTTTGCCTCGTAAAAAACTATTTTCAATGAGAAATGAACTTAACCTTTCGTACCATGCCCGTGGTGGTTGTTTCAAACCATAAATTGCTTTTGTGAGCTTATACACATGTTTAGAAAGATTTTCATCTTCAAAACCTGGTGGTTGCTCAACATATACTTCCTCAGAGAGGAATCCATTTAAAAATGCATTTTTTACATCCATTTGAAAGAGTTTAAAATCTTTGAAATAAGCAAAAGCAAGTAACATTCGAATTGCTTTGTTCCTTACAACTTTTCCGGATTCATCCATTTTGTTTCTAAAAACCCATTTTGTACCAATGATAGGATAATCCGTGGGTCTAGGAACTAGATGTCATACATGGTTTTTCTCAAATTGTTTTAATTCATCTTCCATGGCATGGATCCAACTTTCATCATCTTTTGCCTCAAAAAAGTTTTCAGGCTCAAGTTGTGAAAGTAAAGCAAAATTGTTTGCTTGAAAGTAAAGAGAGTGCTTACCCTTTTTTCTACATTACCAATCAGTGTTTTTGAAGTTTTCAACACATTCCAAAATGATTTTAAGTGTCTTATCTTTTGAAAGAAAATATCAAGCATCATGTGTAAAGATCTTTAAGAACATTAAGAGGATTTTTAGATAGATAAATTAAATCCTATTGAAATATAACTTGGAATTTGTGGATTGATAAAATTGATTCTAAAGTCCTTAAATACTTAGGAACTTTTGTTATCATCAAAATTATTTAGATTGTTTGTAAAACAACCTTGGGCTAACACATATGCTGGTTATCATTGAGTGGCTCTGAAATCTGGGTTGGTGCTACATTTCTTGCATGGTGATCTACGCGGTAATGTAGGTGGTTGGGAACATCCCTGCAATCAAAAAATAAATTAGCTTAATCACCAAGGCCAGCAAGCCAAGAACAAACTTAGGTTGCTAAAATACAAAAAAAAAATATGTGACATAAATAGGAGTCAACTCCAAATATATTTTACCGCGGTCACATCATTAGGTTGCTCAGCTTCTCTGTTACTATGTGCACTTGATTTCTTGCGAGGTGATCTACGGGGTAAAATAGGTGGCTGGGAACTTCCCTGCATTCGTCAATTTTGTATAATTCCTGCAGGCATCTGGTGGATAAACTGTGAAAAAAATAAGGCATGCAAAACAAAATGTGAAAAAAATAACGAGTAGCTTACAAGCCATGTAAAGAGACGTAGTGCAGAACTTTTAAAAATTAGGACAATGACAGAAAATTAAAGGGGACCACTACGGTTAATTGACACAACATACAATCCCTTTTCCCCCAATGCATCTTCAACCAACACAAAGACAAAGACAACTAGCTAACAAGAGATTTAATAGGGTCCCACATGAATTATGCACTTTAATTTGTACACTTAAACAACATTTGCACGTTCAAAACTTTCTCCAAACTGAAGGCATCTGGTTTAATCTCACTGTGAGTATATAACTGACCCCACATCACCCCAACTATATTGTATTAATTAAGTATGATGTTGCATTGTAGGTCCCACGCCAATCCAACGAAGAGACAAAAACATAGACATATGGGAAAAGACCATTCAATGTAATATAAAAAGGGGACCTGTAAAAAAATAACAACTATAAATATCAGCAAGCAACCTTCATAAACATACTCATCTCAAGGAAAATAACCAAAGAAAAGTCTATATTTGGTCTGCCAACTACACAACAGTTCCCCTATTTCAGACAGTGGAAAGCGTGAAAACCGTGAAAAACAAGGGTCCACTTTCAGACAGTGAGAAGCAGCAAATAAATGTAGCCAGTACCTTTTGAAACGCTTATGGAAAAGGAATGTTGCAAACTCTTATGCTATTCGGTGGAATCTCCGTTCATCATGGGTCGAGTGATCTAATTTGGGGTAAAATCTACTAGGGTTCATTTGTTATGCGAGGGGGGCAGAGGGAGCATGGGAAATAAGAGAACGTCAATGTCTCTTCTGGAAGGTGTGGCTGGCATCACTTAAGCTGAGATGGCGTGCTGACATGACAACCTGAACACGTGTCTTGTTGTGAAGGGCTGCTGACATGGATTAAAAGGTCACGTCTGCATTCTCCGTTACGGAGCTGGGCCTCACTTGACGGAAGGCCTTAAAAAAATAAGGCAAAGCCCAAGGACCTCGGTGGAACAAATTAAACCCCAGGGACCATTTTGGGAAAAGTTAAAACCCCAGGGACTAGCAGGAATAAAAAGTCGTAAAATAATACTAAACCCATAATTTAGAGACCTAAAGTATTTTTTTTAAATATTAATTTATGAAATTAAAATTTTAAAAAAAAATTAGAAGAAAGACATAAAAGGTTATGTCGCGGCTCACTTGCATGGCACCCTAACCGTGCAAGGTGCATGGACAAGTAGTGTAGGGTAGTGGCAGATTTACAAGGGGGCCAACTGGGGCCCTGGCCCGGGTTGGCCACATGCAAAACGTTAATATTTTTTAATATAACTTATATGTTTATTTTAACCAAGCTGACTCCCCTTGAAGCCCAAACCAATCGCTGCCCACTGCCCAGCCACTCACCTGTGCCCAGCCCAGCAGCCCATTCACCCATCCCAAGCCCATTTCGCAGCCCCTGTTTTTTTTAAATAGATAAAAAAACACAGGGTGAAACGGGCGTGTTTCACCTTGTGTTGATTGAATTTTTCTCCATCTCCCAACACAAACTACTCCTCCACCCTCCTCTAGTCCTCCCTCTCTCACAGTTCTCCCTCTCCAACCTTCACCGTCACCTCTCTCTCCCTTTCTACCTCTTAAGACCTTTACCTCCATCGTCGGCTCTCTCTAACTCTCTCTTTCTCTTCCTCTCTAGACCTCCACCGCCGGCGCCGACTCTCTCTCCCTATCTACCTTTCTCGGGATCTCTCTCTCTCTCTCTCTCTCTCTCTTTCAAATCTCACTGTCTCAGAGTCAAACTCTCAGCCGGTTCTCTCTCTTTCTCAGCTGCCAGGGGCCAGGTACTGTGTTACACTTAATTGTTCAATTTTTTCCTATTTCAAATTTAGCCGATTAGAATTTAGGTCATAGAAAAGCATCAAATGTTGTTAGTTGCAACTGCAACTGTTAAAAGTGTATTCTCTACAATGAATATTATTAAGACTTACTTGCGTATAAGATGAGAGACGACTGAATGAATAATAGTATGTTAGTGTATATTGAGAAGAAACTTTTTGAAACTATTGATAACGAAGTCATATTGCAACGTTTTCAGAAGACGCAGAGCCGTAGGATCCAATTGTCATCTCTCAGTCTTAATAAATAGTACGATACGTGTATTTCAATATAATATATTTTTAATGTTTTTATTTCTTAATTTTCAATATTTTAACTCTAAGACATTTTTTTACATTACGTAGTAAAAAAAATCTCCTATCATTTTCCCTTATGAGTTGGCCCCACTTCAGAATCATTCATGGTTCCGCCACTGGTGCAGGGAATACCCTCCTCCCCCTCTCTTCCATCCCCTCTCATAACTCTCTCCCACCTAATGAACTAAGGAAACTATTGGACAAGTTGGGGAACGATTCCCTAATTTCTATATGTTTCTTTTATTTCTCTTTGTTTTCTCAATTTAGAAGAAAAATGATAGAATGAAAAGGGGAGAGAAATAGTAACAAGAGATTTAAGTGATTCCATTTAGAAGACCAACATCCACATTGAATAGAGACATTTGAAATTTGAATCTTGAAAACGATACCAAATTTTTGATATCGTGATAACCGTAATATCATATCAAATATTTAAGATTTGATTATAATATTATCTTTAATATCCTCTCTCAAAAACAAAATGGAGAAATCTGAAATCTTGTGTTTGAAAAATGAGATTTGAAGGTGATCTGACCTTGAAATCATAGGCACATGATCTTTGATCCCTTACTGAACATATTGCTTTTTTTTTTTAATTTGATCAGGCCTTGAAATCATATCATATGCACACAACCTTAAAGAGTGACTGAAAGTGATCTGACCTTGAAATCATAGGTTCACGACCCTTGCCAAACATATATATCATGCTCTCTCTTTTCTCTCTCTCTTTGTGTTCTCAATTTAAAAGAAAAAAAATTAGAATGAAGATGAGAGAGAAATAATAACACGAGATAAGTGGTTCGGTCTAGAAGACCTATATCTACTATGAAATAGCTGTATTTTGTATTATCGGTGTATAAGATTACAAACTGAAGGTCTCTATTTATAGAGATAGGAAAATATTCATATATTTAAATTTGAATCTCTACATTTAAAATTTGAATATTGTAAAACGATATTAAATCTTTGATATCGTGAAAGCCTCTAAGATTTGATTATGATATTATCTTTAACAAATTTGTTTCTTGTTTTTATTTTTGAGATTCATAAGCATGTCGCATATAGAGCATCTATACGGCATGTCATGACATCAATATTTTCATTAGATGTTAGTGTAGAACACTAATGTAAGGAACATTTCTTAAAATTAAGCAAAAATATAAGAACTAAATACTTATTCAGAATCTAGAAACCTTTTTTGCAGCGAAAAATGACAAATTTGATGCACCTCACTTATAGATTGAAACACTAAAAAAAAAATGACTTGACAAGAAACCAACGACAATTTCCTAATTTGGCCACACAAAATCGTTTCTTTTGATCGGACTAAAGCCAGATCGTGAAGTCTCGAAGAACAATATATTGGAAAATTTTCGACCCCGCATGTCTTTTTTGACAAACTCACAAAGCAAATGTTAGATGGAATATTGATGTACTCATAAGCTTCCCAACATGGCACTCATTCTTGACCTGCTGAATGCCTGCATGTGCAGAGAGCATAATCTGACAAGATAGCTATTTCCCATTTCAACCCCCTCTCTCCAGTTCAAACCTAGGGTCAAGGAATAGAGCTTCATTGGTCAGAAAAAGGAGCTGGTAACCGAACTTTCCCACCGGCATTTGCCCAAAGAAAGCTGATGGACCCCTTTTGAACAATAAAGTCCTACGTGAGGGAAAGAGGGAGGCTTCCATTTGACTAATTCAAGACTTTGCACATTACTCGAAAATGTTAAAGTATCAATTTTCTAAAGGGTAACAGAGAATTGTACTGATTCGTTCTCGCTTGACCTATCGTTCTCACTGTCCTCCACGTAAATGGGCTCCAATCTGTTTTCATTAGGAGTAGCTTTACCATCGAGGTAATTTGATGATTGGTTATTTTTATCACTTTTGTGCACTACAAAATTGCATAATATCCTTCCATGGAGATGGAGACACGTGTATGGTGTGGGGGTGAAGCTCTGGGCCTTGCTTCAATTATGAAGACCGTTACAGGTGAAGAGTGAGTTTTACGTTAGAAGGCGGTTTAATTAGTTTGCCATTAGATTAAAAAGGCAATCAGTAAAATCCTTGGGAAAAGGGGAAGGAAAATCCAAACCAATAATCCGACCCATAAAGCAACGATATGGGGCGCCGCTCCTTTATGTCCCATCCGCTGTGCGCTTGTCCTTGGCGCTCTGTTTTGTCTCTCCCTCGTACTAACGTCTTACCTGCATTGTCTGATGCCCTAGCGAGGGAAGCGGCAAATTTAAGGCATACAGCTCAATTGGATATAGCTTCCCCACCTTCTCCATCGGTTGATGATGGGATAATAACCAAGTCAACATAAAATTATTAGTTCTTTTTCTTTAACGGGAAATACTAAAGGTTTGTTTATCAGAATATTTTTAAAATTTTAAGAATTTTTTAAATATTAAAATTTATTTAAGTTTATGAAAAATTTAAAATATAAATGTAAAAGTTAAAAATTTTAAATATATTTATTTGGTTGAAATTTTTAAAGTCCTAAATTTTTAAGCAAACAAACGTTTCCTTAATATGTTTGATCGACTACTTTTACAATGTACATATAAATTAATGTCGTTTGTTGGGATCAATTGCAGCGCGGTATCAGTTGTTGGAAAAGTTCCTTAAAATGTGCCTAGTGATAGAGAGTGAAAATAAAAGATAGAGAGTGAAAATAAACAACTACCAATAGGAAGGTCAACTCACTTTCTAACTGTTGCTTTGAAAAAAAAGGGAAAAATCATTCTTTAATCTTTGAGTTTTTCACCATTTTTATAACAGGTAATTGAGTTTTTAAAATAAAAATTTTATTCTTTAAGTTTTACTGTTTCATAATATGTTCTTCAGTTTTCACAATTAGAATTTTTGTGCTTAGAAATTTTCCTCGAGAAAAAAAAAATCATTTTGTCATTTCATTGTCTGGTCTAAAACATCTACTTCAGTCAGAAGCCACAGCTAAAACACAGTGTGCATCCAATGAGGAGAGGGACTGGAATCGTATAGATAAGAACGATATCGTTTTGTGGCTCACGAGTATGCGACGGGACGTCAAAAGTGACTAGTGTGAATCACCTCGTAATAGAAAAAAAAAATATGGTATCCAATTTTATTTTTTTGGCCTCTCAGCCTCCACTATCTTGAATGCCATAATGTAATTTGTCTCAAGGCATGTTCTGCGAAATGATTATGATAAGAATGATGGCCAAGTTATCATACTCGTGATTGTAATTATTATCCTAAAAATAGTAGTTTAGAAGTACTCATGGAAAAATGACCATAAAAAAAGAAACCCATCTGGTTGCTCTTTGGAGCGTATAGATTTTTAGGAGAGCCATCCTGCCATACAAAAAGAGTCTGCATAAGTATAATTACAAGATCTCTTTTACCGACATCATTGCATTATAGTATTGCCACTGGCCGTGTCACGCCCCGAACGGCATCCCGCAGAGACCGTGACAGCCGCGAGCTATCCCCCGGATGACTCCAGCGTTCTTACTTATTGTTTTACTTGATTACGGCGGAAACGTACAGGATCGCGAGGGGTTCGAGCTAATTCTTACATAATCAGGGTTCTCATTAAGTTCATACAAAACATATATTTAACACATCAGAACCCAATTAGTGACACTCATGCCACTATCAACAAAATGTGAAACATAATATCTTGGGCTTCTAGGTCAGGTAGTCCTCCTGACTCTCTTCACCTGATACATCTGGAATGACACAATTTTAAAAACGTGAGTCAAAAAGACTCAGTAAGGGAAAAACATAAAACTTAAAATCATGCTCTTGACTTATGCCCGCTTAATCATGAAAGAAAGAAACTTGATAATTGATGTACATGCATGTCATGAATTATGCATATGCTCTTGCTTAGTTTCGGCCCCAGGCCCTTAAAAATCTTTCTTTCATTCTTGCTTGAAAAACTGGCCCTTGGCCCTTGAAAACCGCTTATTCGTACTTGTGCCCTTGTTGGCCTTTTCATAATTATTTCATATCTTTTACTTGTGGGCTCGCTCCATTTGACCCCTGAAGTCAGGGTTGTGCGTTCCCTTCGGAACCGTCCCCGAATTCCCTTGGAGACCTTAACATCTGGTCGAGCTAGCCCTTGAAGTGGCCCCAGGCCTGATGGCTAGACACGACCCTTGGAGGCACCACACCTTCTCAATGTCCTTCAGTGTGGCTTGCACAGCCTCTTGGATTCACCCATCCTTCTCATAATTGTCCTTCGGTATGGGAGTCCAACTTGATGGTACGGTACCGACCGGTGCCCCTTATCTTAACTTATCGTTTCATAAAACTTCTCGTATTCTTTCCATAAAAATCATTGCATAACTTTCTTCTTGAAAAATTCATGCAATGCACATGTCATGTCATGCTTGCTTAAAATTCATACTTGCTTAAAATTCATGCTTGTTCATGAAATTCATATCATGTCATGCTTTCTTAAAACCCATACTTGTTCATGAAACGATGCAGTGTGTCATTCCAGTTTTGAAAAGAAATACTTACTGCCCACTTACAGTATCCACTTACTCTTGGTCTCCTTGTTCGTGTATACAGACACGTGGATCGCCTACAAGCGATTCAAATATCCTTTAGACTTTAAGAATATGAAATCATTTCTTTTTTGAAATCACCAAAAAGATATATATATATCACTGAAATCCATTTAATTATAAAAAATATTTTATTCTTTTCCTTAACAATTATTCCAAAACTTAGCTAATATTTTTATTGAAATAAAAATATATTTATTCATGTACATGCCTCGATTAGGGTTAAATAATACTCATAGGTTTAGAATTAAACCTAAGTCTCTTTTTATTACACGTACTACATTAAAACTTTATATCTAACTATTAATAAAATATTCATGATTAAATCTTAATTTAGACTTTAAACCTCAAATAAAACCCGAGTAAAACTTAACTAGGGTTCCAATAATATTTAATAAAAGATCATGGCTCTATAATATTATTCCAACTAGCCTAACTCTAATTTTCTTATCCAACACAACAATGAAAATACATAAATCATGAATTGCACTTAGGGTTACCTTTTCTTACAATATTCGGCCACTACCATTTATGCACCAATTAATCACAACTTTTACTGCAAGGGTGATCCCATCCTCCATTCAATAATTTCACAACCTAGGATCTATAAATCAAAGCACCATCACAACACACCATACCCATAGCATTCGGCCAACACATGCTTTCACCCAAAAATTAGGTTTTCTTTTGTTTCCTTTAACTTACATGCATCTCACACTTAACATAATCATCTACCATGCATTGGGGTCATAAAGCTTGCACATGTTATGGCCAATGTCCAGATTTAAACATATTCAAAACTATACATGAAATCCTACATAGCTCATTTTCGGCCATACCCCAAATGTTACATTTTCATGCTAAAAATCATATCATGCATATCCTTTGCATTTGTGACCTAACTAGCATGCATACACTTAATCTTTTCATCAAATAATTCCATCAACAATAGATCTACTCTCTATTCACACTAATATCCATAGATCTAAATAAAGATATCATCTTTCATCAACCCAACATATCAAAACTTAGATCTAACTTCCTTTAGCTTGCATTGTTCTCCATTTGCATTTTTCTTCACATACAACCTTAGATCTAGGGCTTCCATGGTTAGATCTAGCATGTAAACAACCTAGGGTTCCTAAGCATCCAAGATCTAACAACATCAAGGCATTTAACAAACTAAAACTTCAAGATCTATACATGAACCATTCCGCCACTTATGCTAAACCAACATCATCACATTTGGTCTTACCTTGTTGTTTATCCAAGCTTGAACACCTAGAAAATAAAGCATCTTGGTTAGTACTTGTGATGCTTAAGGCAAGAACATCAATGAAACTAATCTTACCTTCACTCTTTACCAACTCTTCCTATCCTTTTCCTCCTTCAAAGATTCGGTCCACCCTCCTTAGAAATGTCCAAGCTTGGTTCAAAAGGAAGTTCTATGGTGGTTAAGAGGACATGGTAAGCTTGAAGAGAAATGGTGTCAAATGGCTAGGTTTTCAAGGAAGGATTTTTTGTCTACAACAAGAGAGATTTACTTGGCTTTTGGAATGAGATTTGGTAAGCTAGA
Organism: Myrica gale; assembly: GCA_963930655.1. Classification (NCBI taxonomy): domain Eukaryota; kingdom Viridiplantae; phylum Streptophyta; class Magnoliopsida; order Fagales; family Myricaceae; genus Myrica; species Myrica gale. The sequence continues at coordinate 13,007,198 of OZ005618.1, forward strand.
AGAAAGTGGTTTAGGTACAAGATGAAATAGCACAAACCTTGAATGTTGAGTGTGAGATTCGGCTAAGGGAAGCAAAATGGAGAGAGTTGTGTGAGCTTGTAAAATTCGGCCAAGAGAGGAGAGGTTTGAGAGTGAAATGCTTGAGTGTTTCGGTCAAGAGGAAATGCAAGAGGGTTGTGTGAGATTGAGTCTCCCAAAGCACTTGACATAAAGTTTGAGAGAGTGAGTTGACAAGAGAGAGAAATGCAAAAAGGAAAATGGTGAAGGGGGGGGCCTTGGTTGACATTCACACAAGCTTCCCTCTCTTTTTTTTTTCTTTCTTTTCACTTCTTTCTCACATCACTTCCTTGTCTCTTTGTAATTTCTCTTTCCTCCATGCATTCCATCGACATACACTCCTCCTTTCTCACTTTTCTCTTCTCTTTTTACTTCCATGAGTTGTCTCATCATCTTACACCACTTACACATCTCTTACACTTCACATGGCCTTGTTTCATGGCTTTTCAAATTCATCCCCTAGTCTTTCACGTAAATGGCTTGCATTTAACTTAGTTTGGTTGCTTTTCAACCAACCTAGTTACTTCCACATTAAATAGCAACCAACTTTCAACTTAGTTTCATTCTCACCTAACTTATCACTTCATAAGCTCTCTTGCTTATCTAATTCATTCCAATAGCTTACCTCATAAGCATGTTCTCTTATCATGTGATAATGACCCTAGCATATCTCTACAATAATCACAAGGCCTTATCACTCTAAAAGTTTCCTAACTTATCATGCTTGCTTATCACTATGATAAGCAAGTGTGCTTATCAATTAAATCATCTCTAACCTTATCACATAACTACATAGCTTATCATGTATATTCAAATGGAAATTCTATTAATAATATAGGCCTTATGATAATATTACATGTCACATATAGAAGATGTATAAAATATTCGATCCATGTATTCACAAAAATTCATCATTTAATCTATTATAATTTTCGGCTTATACAAGGAAATAATTAAATCATAATTCAAATTCTATGGTCCATGAATCATATTAAGCAAATGAAAAATATAAATTTGCAAGAGGGAAACTTACTTGAAATTTCGGCTCCTAATATGAATATAATTTATACTTGCATAAAATGACATTAAAATTATTTAAAGAGATTTTATGAAATAAAATCTCATTTTAATCGAAATACCATAACATAAGGATTAGGCCATACATTGGCCAAAACATAGCCCCATGAAGAAATAAAAGCTATTACATTGGAAAAATAAAAATAATACATAAGGAATTACGTAGGAGAAAATCGGGGTCTCACAGGCCGGGTTGATAAAAATAAAAGAACTACTTAGGATGTAGTACTACTGTAGTTGGTCATAACCTTTTGTTAGGACCCGAGTCCCCATTTTTGCATGCGGACTCACAAACGGCCAAATATTTGCTTGGTTGCATCAAAGACAACTGATCATCTGGTTAGCCAAGTGGGCGGCACACTTCTTAATTTGGAAATAGTGAGTTAGTAATGTCTAGATCCAATAATTAGCCTTACAAAATGTCAACCAAAAAGAAGAATCATATGGGTTTCATATATACTAGGGTTAATTTCAGGGTTTTCACCCCTTTTCGCAGTCCTATTGATTCACTGATGAAATGTAAGTCCATATTGAGTGATTTTAGGTATATATATATTTATTGTTAATTTTCTTGCATAACAATGATGAATATTACAGAATTTAAAAAAGAGAGGGCAAGAGAGAATTGACGTAGAGATTTATAGGGCTCGACTGCATGTCTATGACCATGATCTCTTCCTACTTGGCCTTTATTATAGAACTTTATAAATATTATCTCATATTTGCTGCAAAGAATATAAGCCACTTATTCTAACAATATAGATAAGTATTTGAAGTTGGACATTGAAGGCTTGATTTACCCAAGATTGCATAGAGTAATTAATTCTAGGGGAAGATTAAGGGTTTTGCGGAGAAGTCATTCAAATAGTGCTTGATATTAATGCACGCGCACGGAATCCTAATTATGAGGAGTTTTCAGCAATATTGGACGAAATAATATCTCTTGGGAAACTCGTTTAAATGACAATCAATCGAAATTAATGTATCGGTCTCGATCCGAAAGATCATGAGAAATACTATTTTCGACATAGATCAAATGTTATAGGGTTAAATGCATGTCATGCTCCTGTGGTATGCGGTAATAGCAAATATGCCCCTGAGGTAAACAAAGTCATTTTCATACCCCTGAGGTAAACATTCAGGAGCAAATATGCCCTTTCATACTCCTGAGGTAAACATAACGGAAGGACATATTTGCTCCTGAATGTTTACCTCAGGGGTACGAAAATGACTTTGTTTACCTCAGGGGCATATTTGCTATTACCGCACACCACAGAGGCATGGCATGCATTTAACCCAATGTTATGTATTAAAGCCAAGATCCCTTTATATCCTCCCTAATGGGTGCGTTTAAGCTTCCAAGCCTTTTGTTTTTCTGAATCCCATTCTCTCTCTGTCTCTTTGCAAAGTGGTTCATTTTCACATGTTCGCACGTGTTGTGAATGGAGATCTATTGGTAGCAAGACGAGTTACTTCCTTTAAATATTTGGCTTAAAATATTGTGATTGGACCACTAAGAAGTGACAAAGGATCTCGGGTATGTTCAGCATCATCTTGATTTGCATCAGTACGTACGATTGTGTCGACAAAAGATAAAAGAAACAAAGGAAAACAAACCACACTAAGCTTAAGCTTTGGGTTGTAGTTTATTGTAAGTTGTCAAGGAATCAATGCTGCAATATATTCTACAGTTTAAAAAATATGCTCCGTAAAGAACAAAAGGCTCTTGAAAGGAATTAACGACTTGCTTTTGGGACGGTTAGTGTAATCATATCAATCAAAAGGCCAAAATAGATGAATACCCGTCTAAGGTGGTAGGGTCCTTTAATTTACTTTAACTTTCTCTTTATTTGTTGACTATTATCACTTTTTCATGCAAACATATGTTTATATGTTTATGCTTAAATCCGGCCCGTAAGAAATATCACAAGCATTTGTACTAAAAGTAGGAAATGGATGCTTTCATACCGTTGGTAGCTGCTAGGTCGACTGCACCCGGCCACCGCCACTCCATCATTTTATATGAATAAAACTATAACATTCTACAAGCTTTGACTATAATTCTCTACTAAATCAAAATATAAACGCATGCATCCGAAAATTGTCTGTCTATATGCTCCTCTCTCTCGATAACATCCCATTTTCTATGGCGATCAGAGGTGGCTTATGCTCTAGACGAACTCTCCATAAAAAGGGGTCAATTTGGGAATAGTTGAAGTTAGAAGGATAAGCGTTTCGTTAGTAAATATTGTCAAAATAGTCCATGAGGTCACATACTCAACTAAAAAAGAGTCCTCCCGTTCCTTCGGCGTCGAACCATTAACGATAGTTGCTGACGTGGCCAAAAACACCACGTCAGCAACCAATGAGAGGGAGACGTGTAAAAAAAAACAAGTCAATGATGACACAGCAAAAATGCTCCATGCCTGCAACCAAATAACAACCACACAAGCCTTTTTTTAAAAATAAAAATAATAAAACTAAAGATTAACGATCATTCGAGAAAAATTTAAAAACAAAAAAAATCATGAATAAAAGGGACGACAGCGTCCCTGCAATTCCCTTCCCCCTGCCAGCCCCCATTTCCTCCCCTGACAATGAGCATTTTCCCCCAATTATAGCCCTAGCCTCCCCAGCTGATAATCGAACACCCAGCGACATACTCTCCTTCTCTAGCAAGGTCTCAGTGCAAACTTAGGATGTCATCTCAATCGTATTTGGCGTCCTATCACCGCGGAGGAGGATCACGAGGGTCATTTGCTTCAAAATGGAATGATTTGTCAGAACCACCACTTTTGCCTTTGCAATCTTCAGGCATGTGTCAAAACTTCTATGACCAATGGAAACCCCAGTCGTCGATTCTTTGGTTGTCCTATGTTCTCGGTTGGAGTGTTGAGTTCTTCAATTTTTACCTCAGAAATGCATATTTTGATAAATTAGTTCGGAAATGAGTTTGGGTTCAGCTATCTGAGTGGGAATTTATACATCCAGCCACCAATACATAAACCCATCCAGCAGTACTCAAAATACATGCATCCAAAATCATTCCAATACACAGTTCCAGTCTCTTTTGTTTTTTTTGGGCAAAGTCATAGTTAGCCCCCTATGTTTGGGCAAAAATTAAATTGCTACCCTTATTTTTCAATCCAACAATTTGAGATCCCTATATTTCAAAATCTGTCAATCTTCGCTCCTGTCTAAATTCATCGTCAAATGAGACGATTTTTCGTTCACTTGCGTCACACGTGCCTATATTACACCTGAAATGACTAGAATGCCCTCAGTGAGTGTGAGATAAATCTTCCCAATCTCTCCCCCTCTCTCGTACGAATTTGGCTCTCTCTCCACTAAACATTAGGCACTATTTCCTTCGAAATCAGCTGCTGTCAATAGCCTCTGCCACCCATTTTCTTCGGAGATCAAGGTAGCACTTGAATGTTCCTCTTGCACTTGAGACATATTCAGTTTGCTTGGACAAAACTAGAGATTTGTCAACTTTGCTAACGAAATTCGTCAACTTTGCTCGAAAAAAACTAGAGATTCTTTTGTGGTTTTGGGTCTCATTGAACCTTGGTAGGCAGATGATGAGATGACTTCAGTTTTAATTTCACATCTTAAGAATGGAGATGAAGACCTTAGTTGGAGGCGAGGTCATCCTTCTCAAGTTGTTATTTTTCGAAGAACCTGCTTCTCATGTGCTTTTGGCTGCAATAACAAATAATTGCAAGCTCCATCAAACAAAGGAAAGAAAGAGATGGCAAGGTCAATGTAAGGTTTGGTAATGCAGAGGTAAACACAACAGGTGTAGTGATATGATCTATGGTTGGAGTAGCTTGAGCAACGATTTGCGTAGCTGGAGGCCTTGCGTTAGTAGGAGGGCAAGGACGATTGCACTGTGACACGGGAGAAGAGTGCTGAATATGTTGTACCACCTCAACTGTTGTAGTTTGGGTTCTGTGGAGGCGAGAGCGAGAGTCATGCTGGAGCACTCTACTATGGACGCTGGTGCAAGAGTTACGCGGGCGTCATGCAGGAGCACTCAGCATCTTCAAGCTGTGAGAGTCGAAGTTAAGGACGACATGGGCTTGTTTGAGGGATGTTGAGACATCGAGGAATGAGTGAGTACCCTCCAACAAGCTGCGAAAGAAAGTAAAGGGAAAGAAAGAGACGACTAGAGCAACAGAAGCAGTGAAGCAGAAAAGGAATGGGCTTTGCGCCATTTGTGTGCTCTGTTGCGGACCTGAGTCCCAGGGAGGTGAGAGAAGAGATGAGGAAGTGCGAACAAGCTGGGGTGTGGATTTATTTGGAAGGGAGGGTGAGAGTGTGGGAGATAACGAATGATGAAAGAGACTATGTGCTATAGACCACTCTTGGCGACGTCAGCTTCGTTGGGAGATAAAGCCAGAGGTTGCATGACATTTCAATGGGAGTGAGAGACAGCGGTGTACGTACCTCAATAAATTTGCTCAGATGAGCACAAATTTGAGTGGTGAAGGTTTCTTTATTAATTTGGTCTTCGTCTAGCCACAAACAGAGCAAGGGCATCGAGGTCATCCACCAATCACTTATCAAGGGCATCGAGGTCATCCACCAATCACTTATCAAGGGCAGTTTGTCATTTGATGTGGAATAGAGGCACGTGTAACGCACGTGGACAAAAAACCGTCTCATTTGACGGTGAATTTAGATGGGGGTGAAGATTGACAGGTTTTGAAAGATAGGGGTCTCAAATTGTTGGATTGAAAAATAAGGGTGTCAACTTAATTTTTGCCCAAACTTAGGGGGCTAACTATGACTTTACCCTTTTTTAGACCATGACAGACAAGAAGTACCTGAGCTCTCCTTCTGTCTCGCAATCATTAGTGGTTGATGGGTCACTTGAATGAAGGATATGTTTTAAAAAGAAAATTTACCTTAGAGACTCAAATCAACTTTTTTTTTACTAGAGTATATATTTACAAAATTAGAATACTGAAAGAGTATGAAATGTATGTAAGCGTAACATTAACTAACATTAAGCGTTGATATGTGAATATTCCTATCCAATTATTTTGAGAAATGTTAAAAATTCTTCCTGGGGTTCTTCTTGGGAATAATCTAACGGCTCAGGATTTCTGGATGTGTAGGGTCCACTTCTAAAATAAATTATAGACCGTCAGATTCTTTCCAGAAGAACATGGAAAGAACCTAAAAACGAACACCAAGTAGCTCCAGATTTGTTTTTAAAAAAGGAAAAAAAATAGATTAAGAACCACTAAGATAATATGCCAACAAATAGACGAGGATTAGTGATAAGATATTAAACTAAACTTGGTTGGAAGAGGTTTCGAGAGCCTTAGGCTATATTTGGTTTGATCTCAAATTTATTTTAAAATTTTTCACAATAATTACTTTTTCATCAATTTCAATATTTTTTTACAAATTCCAATAACTTTTTATAAATTTCAACAATTTTTAACATACTTTTTAAAGACTAACAATTTTTAACCACCAATCTCATAAAATCTACAATATCTTAAAAAAAAATAAACACAAAATATTTTCAAAATCAAAACTTACTTTTTTTTTTTGGGTACAACGACCCGCTTGGGATTCCAATTAGATCCAACATATGTGATGATTTGAGGTGGAACTGACGACCCACGATCAAAGAGGTCTGTCATGTTTGTGACATGTTCATCTATTTTTTATTTTAATTATAGTTTTGTCCATGGACCCCACGCGGTTTACATAGAGTTGTCATCCATCATTTTGTTAGGGTTACGCTGACAGGAATATATTATTCGTTGGGTCTCCACTAACGGCGGATTCCAATTCACACTGAATCTAATCACTAACAGTTTATTTCTTTATTTTTTTACGCTAATCTATTTATTTAAGCTTGATGCAACCCTTAGTTATATGAAATTTTGGGCCTTCAGTGTGTTGAATTTCATCGAAACTTCTATAAATTCAGACGAAAAATCACCGACCTCCTAAATACAAAAAAAAAAATTCAACAAACTGAGAATTGATAAATCACGAACCATCAAGATCTTAAAAATGACATTCCATTAAACCGAGAAGAGACTTCTATAAATTGGACAATTAGAAGACGAAACTTGAAGAACATGTGAACATTTCCCTCCCATATTTATTTCTATTGATCCAATTTATCAACACTTAGAAGAGAAAATCACGAACATCTTAGATGCTAAAAGGAAATTATACTAAGGTTGTGTTTGTGTTGTAATATTTTTGGTATAAGAATATGTGTTGGTATTGGGTTTAGTGAAAAGGTGAAGAGAGAAGTAATTTTTTATATTTTTTGTAATTTTTTATATTTTTTGTAATTTTTTATATTTTTTGATAGGAGAGAGAGATATTATATTGGATTATTTTATTAGGAGTGAGATAATATTTTGGGAATGTTTATGTTGGCAAACGCAGCCTAAACTGAGTAAAAAAAAAACAAATTGGACAATTACAAGACAAAATTTGGAAAATAAATTAATATATATGCCACCCACCCAAGCCCTATCCCCCTCGTAGGTAGTGTCGAAATAATAGAAAAGACAGAGAGAATGAAGAATGCTTTGTATATTTAGAGGTGTGTATAAACAGTACAATGACCCGTCCTTTTATAGGAGGAGGGAGAGAGCTATACAAGGTAAGCAGAATCAACAGAATAATTAAAATCACAATCAGATCACAAATCACAATCTTTGGGATATTAGAATATCTTCCTGATTCAGGAAGATCACAAAAGATATATTTCCATGATCTTCCGAAATCAGAAGATATAGGCAATATGCTAACACCCCCTCAAACTCAAGGTGGGAGCGAAGATGCTAACTTGAGTTTGCCAACTAGATCTTGATGACGTCCATGAGGATGAGCCTTGGTAAAGATATCAGCAAGCTGATTTGCAGAAGGAACATGATGCAATCGAAGAGTGTCTTGCTTGATATGGTGACAAATGAAGTGACAATCAATTTCAATATATTTTGTGCGTTCATGAAAAACATCATTGGGAGCAATCTGAATGGCATTGATGTTGTCACAACGGAGAGGAGAACTACCAGAAAAGGAACCCCCATATCGTGCAATAACCACCGAAGCCACAAGAGTTCAGAGGTAGTATCAGCCAAGACACGATATTCAGCTTCAGTACTGGAACGAGAGACAACAGTTTGTTTCTTACTTTTCCACTAGATAAGAGATGTGCCGAGCAAGAAACAATATCCGGTGGTGGAGCGACGATCAGTGGGATCTCCTGCCCAATCAGTATCAGAGTACGCCTGCAGAGTCAATGAGGAGTGAGCAGAAAAATGAAGCGCATGGAACAAAGTCCTCTTTACATACCGAAGAATGAAGAGAATAGTGGCATAGTGAGTAGAGCGAGGGGAATGTATAAACTGGCTGACCAAGGTGACAACATAGGAAATGTCAGGACGAGTCACCGTGAGGTAGATGAGACTACCAACCAATTGTCGAGTAGAGCGACGAACATCTGGAGTGGAGGTGTAAGCAGGAGTGATGACGAGATTAGGTGACGGTCCAGAATCAGAGGGTACTGGCGTGAGATGATCATTTAAGGAGTTTCATCACCTGCATCAGAATCTAAAGAAATATCTAGAAAAGAGTCAGAAAATGCAAGAGAGAGAGATATGAAGAAATATCTGGGAATGGAGACATACTGGTGAAGAACTTGTGCTCCCAAAACTGAACATGACGGGAAACACGAAGACGCTTAGTTATAGAATCATAACAACGATAACCTTTTTGTTCAATCCCATAACCAGGAAAACAACATAGACGAGAACGAGGTTCAAGTTTGGTATGCTCATGAGAAGATAGTAATACAAAACAGGCACAACCGAAAACTTTCAAGAGAGAATAATTTGGTACCTTGCCATGCAGGAGCTCATAAGGAGTCTGTTCGGAAGTGGTAGGAGAAGGAACACAATTATTGGTATGAACAGCTGTAAGAGCAGCTTCTCCCCATAACGATTCAGGGAGAGTGACAGAGATGAGAAGAGATCGTACAGTGTTGAGAATATGGAGATGCTTACGTTCAGCACGTCCATTCTGCTGGGACAAGATCGATGAGATAAAGTGTCATCCTCTTTAAGGGTGTTCAGAAAAGAGACAGATGTATACTCCATGACATTATCGGAACGAAAAATTTGATGGAGCGGTCAAACTGAGTTTTGATCATCTGTTTAAAGTTACGAAAAACACATAATAACTCAGATCGATCATGTAAAAGATAAATCTATGTGTATCGAAAGTAATCATCAATAAATATAACAAAGTAACGAGATCCCCCCTGACTAGGAACAGGGGCAGGACCCCAAACATCAGAATGAACAAGATCAAAAGGGGCAGAGGATAACGATTCACTATTATTAAAGGATAAATCCTTTTGTTTTCCCATCTGACAAGAAACACAATCAAAAGAGTCAAAATCAACTCGGCCTAAGTGACCACTAGATGTGAGAGACTGAACACGAGGTAAAGAGGCATGACCGAGGCGAGAGTGCCAAAGACTGGAAGAGACAGAGGAGGCAGGAAAAGGAACAAAACAAGGATGAGGAACATGCAGAAACGAAAGCTCAAAAAGGCGACCAAATTTACGGCCTGTCCCAATTAGCTGGCCCGTCTTCTGATCCTGCACATCACACCCTTTGTTAGAAAATGTTAGGATAAGACCATGCTCAACAAGTTGACCAACAAAAGGGAGATTGAGAGACAATTTGGGAACGTGATATGTATCAGGTATGGAAAAAGTAGATGTAGAAATAGAGCCAACATGACTAACAGACATATGAGAGCCATCAGCAGTGTATATGACAGGTACGGGATGCAAAGATTATTTATCAAGTAGGAGAGAACAATCAGAAGTCATATGATTGCAACAGGCAGAGTCAATAAACCAAGAAGAAGATTTACCTGAGGAGACGGTCAATGCAGTAGAAGAATGAGACAGAACCTGATGGATAATTGCCTCGAGATCAGCTGCAGTAAAATATGAGGAAGCAGGTGTAGAAGATGACCCAGAAGCTGATGGACTGGTAGACACAGAAGCAAAATTCTTGGAGGTGGGAGGATAAGTCTTAGCTTTTTGAGCATCTCTGGCATCCTTAGCCTTTTTCTTTGCACACTCAGAAATTCGGTGGCCGACCTCCTTACAATAGTGACATTTACCAAAGAAACGTTGCGGCTGAGCAGCAACTGCGATGGAATATGAGGATGCAATGGCCATGACCCGATTAGAAGTTGGCATTCGAAGAGTTTGCTGTCGTGTCTCCTCGGAAATGAGCTCAGTAAGAGCAACATTAAGTGTAGGCAATGGAGAGCGATGAAGCAAGGATGCTCTAGTATTCTCAAAATCATCCCGAATACGCATCATAAAATGAATAAATTGACGATGATCCCGATATTCAGAAAAGAGCTCAGTAGACATAGCATCGGGAAAATAAGGATCAGCTTGAGAGAGTTGATCCCAGATACTACTCATCTAAGAGTGAAACTCAGCAATAGATTGGCCAGGTTGTTGATTCATTTGATACAACTGAGATTCCAGCTGAAATTGGAGAGCGGCATCACTAGAGCTAGGGTTGTTCAACCCCGGTGTAGGTGCCGGTTTTGGATATGCCGGTTTTTAAAAAAATGACACCTACACCTACACAGTTAAGGGGAAAAATAGGCCCTTAGCGGTGGCGGTTTCCGGTAATCCTACATTCATATTGAACCAATTTTTTAACATATTACGCACTTAGAAAATATAAACTCTACACTAATAGCTCTATGGTTGAGTATAACTTAGATTTAGGTGCAAGACACACCTAAACAGGACTTCCTGACTTAATGGCAGGTGACTTAGATTTGTGTAATTAAAGTGCAAGGAATTGTAAGTAAAAACATATGTACTACATGAAGTGCAGGACCAGAGGCAATGTAGGGTGCATCAGATTTAATAGCTATATAATTCCAATAATATTTCCTGCTAGCAACTAGGGACTAAAGGAGGTACAAAAACATCAATTAGAATACATACAAGAATAAAGAAGAAGTTAAATGACACTCATGTTGTTAGCAAATGAAGCCTTCAGATATTAGTCTGGAGGGAGTTGGGCCAGTGGGAATCAGGAACTAATTGCACATTCTGAGTTTAGCAAAACCTTGACCGTTCATTTGAAATATTCATCACTACAACAACCAAGATGCAAAGGCATAATGATATGAACTCAGCAATACGATCAAACCACTTACACGACCTTTGATGGTGCATTTGCTATGCTACACGGAAGAGACAGGTAAATTCCATCTTGAAAAATGCTGGGGGAAGATAGGCCAGGTTTAAGCTGACAGGGTTCAAGTAATGGAAAAAAAATATTGCTGGGACCTATGAGTCTGTCAGTGGAGGTGATCCAACCAATTCTAGTGGAGACATGTCTGGACTAAAGAAGTATGTACAATGAAAACATAACAAGAAATAAGTGTTGTAGTATTTGAAGTGATATGATAAGGCTCCTCGTTAATTATCCTTTTACAGGCACCCAAAGGTACCAAAACATTCCAACAAAAAAAGACAAAAAGGATGCAGCAACAAATGGAGATTTCAAGCCATTGAATTGGCGAAACTTTTATTGGAAGAACATAACCAACAATTTTGAAGTTCAATATTGTACCCTCAGAAATCTTGGTTTCTTTGCTGACAGAATGGAGAAGCAAAAGAAATGTGCATTGTCTCCAAATTCGAATTCAAAAGATAAACTATGTCCGAACATACTTTGACATGGCTGTGTAATAAGTAAAATTCAGCAGAGAGGAGTTACGGCGAACATCTGGTGAGCATTACAGTTTGCATGAATTCCGTTTAAGCAAAAAGACTAGCGGAAACTACATTGTGAATCTATGTCAATCTAGTCCCCCTATTTTTTCTAATAGAAAAGATGAGGACGCAAATACAGTCCAACAAGCACTCCAACCTATGATTAATCAGAAAGCATAGCCAACAATGACCGTGAACTTATCTGGTAGGCAGCATAATAATGGCAATCACCAATAAAGAAAAGAAAAGAAAAAAGGCTTACATAGAAATAGAAAAAGCGATTGTGCGTATTCAATACCTGATGGTGTGAAAGGAAAAAGATTCAAGCCCTTCAGATGGAGTCAAAATTTGCTCCCAGAAAAATAAGTAGAAGACAAGATAAAAGTTCACCTGGTAATACTAACGACATACGTCGTTTTTATTAAAAAAAAGGGGAAAACCAGGTTTGCCGGTCCCCGGGAACCGGGAATGCTCCCGGGTTTTCCTTGATACATGAAACCGGCCCCGGGATGCCGGTGCCACTGAAACATTCCAGTGGCACTGAACACCCCTAACTAGAGCAATTGTATCGGTTGGCCAAAAATTCCCAAGCAAGGTGGGCATTGCGAAATTTGGGAAGAAGACTGCGAATAGATGAAACAGAGGTATTGATGAACCAAGACAAAATCTTACAATGAGTGGCTTCCCAGACCTCGAGACGATCATCGAAATCATCTACAGTTTCCTTGTCAGCTTTCGTAGGAACCGTTTTATCGCCAGTGACAAAGCGCCATAATCGACGACCAATGAGAAAGACCGACATCTGCTGAGCCCAAGCATTATAGTTGGAGCCATCCAAAACAATGTCGATAGGCCGAGTGACACTAACATCATTAGTGGAAGCCATAAAAGATGTTGACTGAAGTAGATCAAACGGAGGGCACGGTTGAAATCAGCGCGAAAAGCTGTGTGGGGTGTCCGGAGGTGGTTGCTGGTGGCGGACGACGGCGGTTACTGGCGGAGTACAGCGGCCGGTGACGGTCTACGGCGGAGTACAGTGGCCGGTGACGGTGTACAGATGCTGCTGCCGGTGGACAGGTGACAGAAGATGCGGAGCTGGGCTGGGGCATGACGGCCCGGGGCGAAATCGAGCTTGACTGAGCGTGTCTGGCCGGCGTGAACAAGACTGGGTTGGGCCGGTGATAGAAGTGGGTTGCTACTGTAATGGACCGGGCGTGGACTGGACCGGACGAGATGGCGGGCTGGAGCTGAGAGGGCGTGTGCTGGCAGACGCAGGGCGTGTGCGAGCGCGTGAAGCGAAGCGGGGATGGCGTGCGTCGGCGCGTGCAAAGAAGGCCAGAGCGGCAGAAAAAATCGGTGGTGCGTGAAGGCGCGTGTGACGTCAGAACATGGCTATCTTTCCACCAAACAATATTATGAGACCCCGAGAATCGATTTGAGGTATTGAAACACCAAAAATCGAGAAATAGAGGTCCGAATTTTGGTGAAAGAACAACAAAACTGAAGTACTCACAAGAAGAAAGCCAAAGAAATCGATTGACAGAAGGCTCTGATACCATGTCGAAATAATATAAAAGATAGAGGGAATAGAGAATGCTTTGTATATTCAGAGGTGTGTATAAACAGTACAATGACCCGTATTTTTATATGAGGAGGAAGAGAGCTATACAAGGTAAGCGGAATCAACAAAATAATTACAAATCACAATCTTTGGGATATGAGAATATCTTCGTGATTCAAGAAGATCACAGAAGATATATTTTCATAATCTTCCAAAATCAGGAAGATATAGACAATATGCTAATAGGTAGATCGAAAGTAATTCGTTTTCGTAAGAAAAAAGATATAAAAGGTAATAGCCTTACTTTCTAAATATAATTGAAAAAGAGAGCCTGACCATATTGAGAGGACAGACCAATGGAAGAGCTAGACTCAAAACCAGTGTTAAAATACCCAGTGAAAAAGAAGTTATATATGCTACCAATTAATCAATTTAAAAAATTAGGTAAAAATATTGACGTAACATAAATAAATTATGTATGCACGAATTAAAAGGTCTTGTTTGGGATATATTTATAATATCCGAATAACACAAGATTATGAGGTGTATTTAAGTTTTAATATTATTTTTTTACATATTAAATAAATTATGATTCTGTTCAAAATTAGGTGGTCTAAATTTTTGAAATAATAGATACAATGATATGTCACAGACAATTAATACAGACAAAGGACATGGTTCGCGGAAAGGAATTCAGGGTGTCTCTTTTAATTCTTCTAATTTAAAAAAAAAAAGAATGTTCTTTAAGTCGCATCCAAACGTGGAATCAGTCCGTGCTCGCACGCGGTTCCGGGGACTCGAAGGAAGTTGAAGAAATGGGGCCCGGTCCGTTTGTCCTTTTTTACTTATTTTTCCCCCTTTGCATGTGAGGGTTGTGATGAGTAGTGGACTTATTTGGACTGTGACACGTAGTCCACTCCGATCTCAGGGACTTAAATTCGAATGATGCTTGTGTCGTTATATCTGTGGGGACGCAGTGTCTAAGCTCACGGGAGTGGAGAAAAAAAAACGGTATTTTTGAAATGAGATGGTGGATAGACTTGTCCATCACGGAGATATTAGGGGGGCTCTCCACAAATCTTTTGTTTGCTGTTTACTTATGATGTTTGCTTGCGGGATATAATAATAAGTTGTTGGGGGAAGCAAATAAGATTAAAAAAAAGGAAAAAAAAGAAGAAGAAAGAAACAAACTTCAAGCTAAGGCCCCCCAACAGGCCCACACGGTTTCTTACTTTTTGTACCATGCGGCGCTTGCTCTTCCAAGAATTTCTTATCTCGCTGAAAACGTCCGCCAATCATGAGATATTTCTCTCATTTGGTACTGAGTGATCTAATTCTAAGACTGATAAAATGTGTAAAATATATTTAAATGTATAATATATTTATTTTTTTTAGAACTAGACCATACAATTCGAACAGTAAATTATATATGATCCTGATTCGAATAATTTGATCTGTAAATGTTTGCGAAGAAGAAATTAAATCGTTTTGACATAAAAAAAACGAAGTTAAAGAAAAACTGGTGTGGTTAGTATAAGAATGGAAAGGAAAGAAGGAAAGAGAGAATTTGTAGGTTTGAGACTATTAACAACAAGAGCTTAGGAAAGCTACCTGCTTACGTAAGTGAACTTTTTTTTCCCTAAAGCTTACGTAAGTGAACTTAGCATTTACTTGAAGATGTAAACTTGTTTTTCACTTGAAGAGGTAAACTTATCTGTTCCGACAGCAGCGTGTTTTTTTGTTGTTTCTAAAAATTGTTTTCAATTTGTATGACTTGATCATCTAGCAGGGGGTCGAACATCAATTTGTTGGAATTTGGAATGATCACATCATAATATTAATGTCCATATTCTAACGTATTCTTTGGATAGTGATGTACTTCCATGAAGGGGTCAATTAAGTGAAGCGTAAGTTTGAAGAGAGATGACTTTTTGTAAAGTCTTATGCTTCGCAAAGTGTTGCAAGATAAACTATAAAATAGGTATTAAATAATTTATTTCATTTAATCCAATCTTCTCCATTCCTTGATAACATGCTGTTGATTTACCTCGTAGAATTCTTACCCTAATTGGAGCATCCAAGATTGGTCATTCTATGTGATAATTTGATAAGCGATCATTTAAAATCCAACAGTGGTATCAGAGCGAGGTTGGAGGAAATCACATCTGTGATTAGAAGAGGAGAACTTGAAGATAGAGGAGAAGAATTTCATGGAGTGTGAAAGCATTATGAAGAACACATCGTTCAAGTTCTAGGTTTGTCAATGGATGTCACTATGTTCAATTGTTGTTATTTATTTTTCACTATTTGATTTCTGTTTCGATGAGAAACTGTTGCAAACAATAGTGGGAGATTCTCAATTTGTGAGGAATTACAATGTTTTTCAAGTGACAATGAGAGATTGGAGAGAAACATGGATAATTCTCATTGTTCTCTATTGTTAATCGCTTCTTTTCTTAAAGATAGTGTCAAAACTCAATGTTAGAGTCTTTAAGATTATAAAACCATCACCAATGGATAGAGCATGATCAAATCCTTTGGAAAAGTGTCAAAGTTCATGAAATTCGGGTCTATGTGCGAAGAAAAGGAAGGAAAACGAACGAAAATAGTTTATGTCAGTACTGAATGACATGTCGTTTAGCAAATCGAAAGCGCTAAACAACGCACCGTTTCGTCGGTGGAGGAAATAGTTGAAATGACACTTCGTTTCTAGAAAGGACGGTAATAGCATAAAACGACACGTCATTTTCACCCAATCAATGCCTCATTCTGACCCGTGTATTGACCCGAGCCGTATGTTGACCCGAGCCGAGACCCAACCTGCGTTTTGAACCTCTGAGTTTCCTTTTTATTTGGCTAGATTTTGAACTGGATTTGTGAAATGGTTTGGACTAGTTTTCTTATTTTTTGCCCGTTTGAGCCCGTTTGGAGTCCAATTGGAGTGATTCAAAAGGCGTTGTGATCCTAATTCAAATTAGAATCACATGATCATTTCCAGATCAAATTGAAATGATATTTATGAATAATAAGTATGAGAAGTGAAAGATCACAGTCGGTAAAAGTCTCAAGAAGAAAATTGGATAAAGGTAAAAGGATGACATAGACGTTGCACGTTCAACCAATCAAGTTCAAACTACTAAAGTTTGATATAAGTAGGAAACATGGTCAAAGAAGCGCAAAGAAAATCCAAGAGCTTATTTCCAAGTGTAGGATAAAAGGGCATGTCAAAGGCAATTCGTCCAAGGTACGAAAAAAGTTTACAATGATTATTACTGAGCTAATAATGCACGTGATTATAGACTCTTGGTTGGTAGACTCAACTTCGGCAAGACACATTGCAATATGTTGGAAAACATGGAGTCTACAAGAGAAATAATATTTATAGTAGTACTTTTGGAAAAAAGGAAACTGCAAGTTCTTGATAAATAAGTAAGCCATTGTGTTACATTAATTTAATGTATGTGCCTAGTATTTATTATATGGAAAATCTAATAGGATAGAAGGTTTGAATATAGTAAGTTGGTCTGACTAAAACTTTAAATTTTGCTACAAGGAAAATGAATAAGGCATATAAAATGTCTTAAAGGCTTCAGTAAAATAGTATTGCAAAAAGGAAATAATGATTCGGATGAATATGAAAATATTCTTGAATCAGAAAAAAGGCAAGACCACTTATGTCATATAAGTATTGGATTGTAATTAAAGTCATATACTCAAAACCTCTAGGATAACTAAGCACATTATTTATTCCAAAGTCGTTAAGGAATAAGTTAGGAAATAAATCTAGGAATGTAGGTTTATTATTGAGAGTTATAGTGGATGCTATTCTCAATGGAGATTAAAAATATAAAAAGAATCAGAGATGCTACATTCCTCAATGAAACTAACCTATCTACGCTCATGGAATATATCAGACTATTAGAGATGATGATCATCAACATTAGCAATTTACTTTACTGAATGTAGAACATAGAAGAAATGTTCAGAGTAGTGGGAGTAAGGATGAGTCTGATTTCGGATTCAGAGAAAAGTGGGAGTAAGAGATAAAGAAAACCGTCAATAGGACTAGGACTCTAACATTATTAAAGCACTAGGTAAGGATGTTACTTAACTTGATAAATGATAAAATGAATTTCAAAGGAAGCACAAATACTCACTAATGCTATTGATTGCAAATAAGTGCTTGAAATGAAATTTGAAGTGGACAGGAGCCTAGAGAAATAGAAAGTAAGGTTGGCGGTAGAATAAAATTCTTAGTAACCAGAGGTAGGCTATTAGCCCAAGGTTGTTTTACAAACAATCTATGAATGATTTTGATGATAACAAAAGTTTTTAAGTATTTGAGAACTTTAGAATCTATTTTATCAATCCACAAATTCCAAGTTATATTTCAATAGGATTGAGTTTATCTCTCTAAAAATCTTCTTAATGCACTTAAAGGTCTTTACACATGATGCTTGATAAATTCTTCAAGATATGAACACTTAAAATAGTTTTAGAATGGGATGAAAACTTCAAAAACACTGATTTTTGTCTCCAGGACTTTTAGGTTTCGACACATTCAGGACATGTATCGACACATTCAGAACATGTGTTGACACATTGCACTAACGCCCCGAACGCTAGCCCGAAGGGGGTTAATGACAGCCGCGAACATCCACTCAATGAATGTTCCAGCGTTTTCTCTTAATCTTGCAGAGGAATTTTTTTTTTGAGAGAGACGGGCCAAAGAGATTTACTTAAACTTAAACTTACAAAATCGACTACAACGATAATGGTGAAAGCAATAGCATGGTTGCATGGCGAGGTACAAGATCTAAGGGATTCCAACAAAACTTCTTCATATTGACTTACTCATAACATCTTCATATTACACCCTGAATCCTTATATACTTACAATATTGTTTAGCATCATGCTGCCTCAGTATGATATCAAGCACTCTTAGGGCTTTATGCACATTCCCAATGGCCTATGACCAAAAACATTACAATCAACTACTTACTCAGTCAGGAAATCCTCAAGACTCCTGTCACCTAGCAAACCTGGAATTATACATTTTGCAAACTGTGAGTCAACGACTCAGTAAGGAAAAGAACTTGTAAATTTATAAACTTGAACTTATAAACTTGTAAACATGAACTTGAATTCATAATCTTGTAATCATGCACTTGTACCGTAGCCTAGAAACATAACTTAAAATCATAAACTTGTAAACGTAATGTGCTTCATGCATAATCATGACTTCTTGATGTGCATGTATGATTCATGTGTGCATATGCACATGCACTTGCTCTTGAAAATGTAAGCTTGCACTTGTAACATTCATGATCTTGAAAAACATGCTCTTGTACTTAAAATGACACGTGGTCCTTAGAAAGTATTTTCTTTTTTGACTTGTGGGCTACATACTCTCCATTTACCCCTGAAATCAGGGTTGTGCGTTCCCGTTGGAACTGTCCCCTATTTCCCTTGGGGACCTTACATCTGATCGGGCTAGCACACCTTCTCGCATTCGTCCTTCAGTGGCTAGACACGACCCTTAGAGCTCCACACCTTCTTGCAAGCATCCTTCAGTGTGGTTGCACATACCTCAAGAGCTACCCATCCTTCTTGCAAGCATCCTTCGGTATGGGTGCCCTAGGTGACATCCACCCTTCACGTAAACGTCCTTCAGTATGGATGCACCTTCTTAACTGGTACGGTACCGACCAACTTCAGTCACTTGACTTAACTTGTCATAAAACTTTCTTGCTTTCATTTGTACAAATCTTTCTTTTCCTTTCAAGAAAATCATGCAAATGCTTATGACGTGTCGTGCTTGATAATGGATATCCCATAAAACTTTCATGCTTTCATTTGCACAAAAACTACTTTCATGCTTTCATGCAAATGCGTATGCTATGCCATGCTTGATGAGAATATCTTATCATACTTGGTTATAAACATGTTATGCTTGATAAAATAACAGGTTATGCTTGTTCATAAAAGCGTGTTGCGTATCATTCCAGTTTTCTTAAAAAGTAAGTTTTCACTTACCTCAATCCTCTCGATCTTAGAATGGGTCTTCCCCATTCTAAGAATAAACATTCAAAAGAAAAGTATTCATTTACATACTCGGTTTCAAAATCTGTATCTTTAACATGAGTTTTCCTTACGTAAAATCATACATGAAATCGTACTTGAAATATATTTTAAACATTTTTAGCTTTCAAAAAGCGGATTTGAAAACAACAACAATCATACACATCAAACAACTCCAAATCAAGTGAACTCCTAGGGTATTTCAACTTGATTTACGACATCGTCTTTCATAACCTCAATATCCAAGATCAGATCCGTAATCATTCAACCTTATCAACAATTCCATACCAAATCAGCAACCTATATCATGTCGAATTATATTCTCTTTGTTCCACTTTTAAATCTTACTTTGCATGGACTATTGACCATCAATTCCATCATTTATCCCTTATTCAATACTTTACATCATACCATGTCTGGGCTAATGTCTATCGAATTCCCACCATTTTAAACTCAATAAACTTCTTAACTAAGTTTGGTCAACTAGCCTCAATGATAGGGTTTGACACATCTTCAATAGGAACTCAAAAATCAACATATCTGAGATTTTACAGGTACCGCTCGAGCGCCTGTCGAGGGCTGGTCGAGCGCCAAGTCTCTGTCCAATTTTCATCTATCCTCGCTCGAGCGGCAGTCGAGCGTCAAGTCTCTGTATGAAAACTTTCAAGGCCGCTCGAGCACCTGTCGAGCGCTGATCAAGCGGCACGACTCTGTCTAACATATTTTCTTAAGGCTGCTCGAGCGTGAGTCGCACGCTGATCGAGCGTGATGATGCCTAAAACAGGCCACTAATAACTCCCTATTCCAACAACTTAATCATGGTTTCTAACTTGATTCTTTTGACCAATATCAAACCCACACAATTCATTTCATGCCTATTCAATCTCATTTAGCCAACATCAACATATCTTTCATGCATGCTAATCTATTCAACATTAAAACTAAGATCATCACTTCCTAGCCCAAACCATGGCTTAATCCCATCCTCCAATTAATAACAATTTCACAACAACTCCATCACTCAAGAAAATACTTCAATGAGAGGACACCAATAACAGATTCAACCAAGGAAGGGTTGAACTTCACATGCAAGAGGATACTCGGTCAAGAGCTCCAAAGAAAAACCGAATCTTACCTCCGTCCACTTGAGCTTATGGTGGAATCTTGCCTACAAATGAGTCATACTAATGTCTTTTATAGGTTCACTAGTGTAAAGAACAGTCACTCAATTACACGCAACTCATCATACAAAATCATCCATATTGTTTGACTTCTCAATGGTGATCCTATAACGCAAATATTCTCTTAAGGATGCCAAGGCCATAAAAATTGGGTTCTAAACTGACCCTTACACTAATTTTCATAACATATCAAAATTCTAAGTAATTTGGAGCTCATTTTCCACTCAAAACACTTACCCGAAAATACAAGCTGCTGAGGACGTCCAAGCGGGCAGCCCCAACGTATCCAACTTAAAAATTCATAACTTTAAAGACATGGCTCCAAATAAAATGAAATTTCTTTTAAACTAGTCTCCTTTCATAGTTCGTGATTGAAGGTAAAAATCACATACATCGGAATTACCATGCATTTTCAACGACACTTCATATCGGGTGAAAACTCCTAGGGCAACACTGCTGCTGCCTCCAACTCGGCCTCCTATTTTCAAAACACCATAACTTATGCATTACACCTCCAAATCTCACGAAATTCACCTCAAAATGTTCTTCTTTCATAAGCTTAAAATTCAAGACTGGACTCGTAAAATTTGTACTTAAAATGATCACTCAAAAGGTATCCGAAATAAGCAACATTCTGGACGTGCAAAGCTGGCGGCAACTTGACGTTTGGACCTTGAACAACGCATAACTTCCCCAATACTTATCGGAATCACCCGAGGTATGGCTTAAAATCTTCATATTTCCTAGGCCTACCATCTAGGATCCTCTTAAGATCAATGGATAAGCACAATTGTATCAGAATACACTCCTAGTTCGAGCCTTAAAATCTGCAGAGGTTACTTTCAGCAACAACAATGATCTTCTCAACCTTCCAAACCTCCAACAACCAAAACTTAATCTCTTCTTGTCACAACCAACATCCAAGGCTAATTTAACATCTCATAACAACAACCATTCTCTCACATTCTTCTTGCTTTTACAACTCCAATTTAAAATTTAAAACAAAACCATGATTTCATCTTCATCAAGCTAAAACTATTGCATTTACCCATTTTTTTTAGGATTTTTATCAAACACCTAGGGTGTATCATTTGTTCTCTTGAACATCTTTCAGATCTGACCATATATGAAACACTTAGGGCTTGATGGTTCTCAACAAGACTAACATGGATACAACCTAATACATCAAACCAATAGATCCGGTCATTCATGCACAAACAAATCTCAATCCTCTTTTAGGCCTTTTATCAAACACCTAGGGTGCAACAATGGTTCTCTTGAACCATTTTCCAGATCAGACCACACCTCTCCATGGTCCCATACAAGATCCACACTACTTCTTAAAGGAAACATGTAGACAACATGTACACAAGAAGAAAACAACCGAACACACAACAAGCTATCATCCAAGATAAATGTGAAAGAAATGAGATAGTGGGTATTTCGGCCAGCAGATTTTTTTCCGTAGAGATGACCGAATTTTACCTTTCTTTCTCCTCTTTCTTCTTCTTCTTCTTCCTCTCCTTCTCTTCTTCTTCTTCTTCTTCTTCTTCTTCTTCTTATTCTTCTTCTTCTTCTTCTTCTTCTTCTTCTTCTTCTTCTTCTTCTTCTTCTTCTTCCTTCTTCTCTTCGGTTGTGTGAGTGAGTTAGGGCAAAAATGAGTGTGCTACGGCATATGGGAAGTGAAAAATGCGGTAGAGAGGGGGTGTTAGGCGTGAAAGTGTTTTTGGGGGAAGCAAGACAACGCTGCCCTCCCCCTTCCTTTCCCTCCTTCACGTGAATTCCCTCTCTTTTTCTCCATTTTCTCTTTTATTAAATTTTCTGCCACTTCATAAAACTAACCCTATCATGCCTTCCCATTTATTCCAAGAAATCACACATTATTCAAGAGTCAAAGCCCCTAATTAAATTCTTCCAAATATTGCAACTTAGGGATAAGTTCCAAAAATTAAAATAATATTAATCTCAATTGCTCAAATTTAACAATTGCAAACAATATAACATTTAAATCATAGCTTAAGACGCATAAAAAAAATGCTAGGGGAAAATTTCACCTAGACATGATTTTAGATTAATCTCCCTATACATGTCTTTCTCAATAATTAGAGTAATAAAAATAATTAGAGTAATACACACTTAGGGAGTCATAATTCTTTTACAATGATAGAAATAAGGTCGGGGTCTCACACAAGTACTAATTTTTCGTTCAAATTTTATGTGTCAGCACATGCTAGTTGAAGTGTCGACACATTACACGAGTTTGAGGATTTTCCGAAATCGCTCCTCATTTCATGGAAAAGTTTCCAACGGCTATTCTTACCTACACACTTGACCGTTGAAGATAAAATGGCTTAAATAGAGGACCGGTTGTTGAAGAAAAGAAGCTCTCACCTACACGACGATTTTGCATTTACTCCGTGACCTAACTTCTTGAAAAGGAGAAAAAGCTTTGAAGAAGAGTGAAGTTCCGCACCAAACGAGAAGACTTGATATTTTCCCTGCCATATTCCAAGTCTTCTATTGTACATCTTGTCCTCTTCATATAGTTTGCGCCACACATTTGTAAATTCAGCTTCAAAGAGTCAAATCGTGGTTTTTCATTTCATACCCCTTCAAATTAAATCTTGTGAGAGTGTTGGGTAAACACTGAGCCCTACTCTTGTGAGTAGAAAAAATCCCTAGGTATTGAGATTTGAGAAGAGGAGTTAAAGCGTAAGCTCAAGATACGCTTTGTGAAGGTTCCTTAGCACCCGGGAAGCTAAGGTGTACTACCTATCTGATAGATAGTGGAGAAAGTCCAAAGAAGTCAATAGCCTTGGGGGTGGATGTAGGCAAGTGTTTTGGCCGAACCACCTAAAACTTACAGTGGTATCTCTTCAACCCTTATCTCTTCAAGTTTCTTACTTTCTCTTATTGCTTGCTCTTGTGGTTTATTGTGTCTTATTGTGATTGGTGTTTTGAAAACTAATTAGAAATTGTTAAATTTTATTAAAACCCAATTCACCCCCCTCTTGGGTTGCTACATAGACTTTCAATTGGTATTGGAGCTGAGGTTTCAACTCTTTTAATTGCAACCATTGTTAGTACCTCCTTAGCTGAAGGTCAATCCACAAATAGACCACATCTCTTCAATGGAACATGTTATAACTACTGGAAAGCTAGAATGAGAATCTATATCCAAGCCATAGATTATGATGTATGGAGAATAATCTCAAACGGCCCTAGATTCCCTAGAAATAAAGAAGGTATATTGAAGGCTGAAAAGAAATTTGATGATGATGATTTGGAACTCATGGGTTCTCTCATGACACATGAGATGAACAGAGCAAAGGGAGATGAGGAAGAAGGCAAAGGAAAAAGAGGAATTGCCTTGAAAGCCTCATGCTCAAGTAGTGACGAGTCTTTCGAAGACGATGAAGAAATGACATTATTCACCAAGAAGTTCAAGAAGTTCTTTCTGAAGATACAAGGAGATAGAAGATTTCAAAGAAAGACAAGCCACAAAAGGGATAGTAGCAAGAAGAATGAAATTATTTGTTTTGGATGCAAAAAACCGGGTCACATAAAGACGGACTGTCCCAACCTTGAAACTCACAAGAAATCCAAGAATTTCAAAGACAAGAAGAAAGTCTTCTTGGCTGCATAGGGAGAATCCGATGATAGTGATAGTGAAAGTGATGTTGAAGAAGTGATAAATCTATGCTTTATGGCAAAGGATGATGACGAAGAGGTACAAGTATCTTCAACTTCTTCATTCTCTTTTGATGACTTACAAGAAGCTTTTAATGAACAATACATTGAATTAAAAAGCATATTTTCCAAGTATTGTTGTCTAAAAAAGAACCATGAATTGCTCATTCAAGAAAGTGATTCTTTAAAATGTCAAGTTGTCTCTCTTAAAGAGAACCTTATAAAAGTCACAAAAGAAAAAACAAATGTTATACAAGAAGAATCAATAGATTTAAATTTAGAAAATAATTGTTTAAGAGAAAAAGTTGAATCTCTTACTGAAGGAAAAAAAAACCTTGAAATCCTTCTTGGCTCACAAAGGTGCTGCTTTAACAAAAGTGGCATTGGGTATAATTCTTTCAATAATAAAAAATCTTATTCCTATATGATTACAAAATCTTCTCTATCATTTATTATGTGCAACTTTTGTGGGAAAAATGGACACATTTCACATACTTGTCCAACAGGAAAGAAAACTACTCAAGGAATCAAATTTATATGGATTCAAAAAGATAAGGTGAAGGAATTTGATTCTAACACCAAAGAACCCAAAAAGATTTGGGTACCAAAGATCAAAAATTGATTCATTTTGCAGGTGTTCTTGAAGTCCAAAAACACAAAGGAATATTGGGTTCTTGATAGTGGATGCTCCAAGCACATGACTGGAGACAAGAGTTGGTTCAGCTCACTTTGTCTCAAAGGAAAGAGTTCGGTTACCTTTGGAGATAATGACAAAGGGAAAATACTTGGCATTGATAGCATTGATATGTATCCTAATCCCATAATTGAAAATGTACTTCTTGTTGATGGATTAAAACACAATCTTCTAAGTATAAGTCAATTATGTGATAAAGGAAACCGAGTCATCTTTGAATCATCTATGTGTCTTGTTGAAAACATAGAAAGCAAGAAAGTCTTGTTTGTTGGGCTTAGATTTGAGAATGTGTATACGGTTCATTTATAGAGCATCTCCTCAGAAAACATAAAATGTCTTTCAGGTCTAAGTGATAAAGATAGTTGGTTGTCGCATAGAAGGCTTGCTCATGCAAGTATGAACTTGATTTCAAAACTAGCCAAAAAGGATTTAGTTTCTGGTTTGCCCAACCTTACTTTTGAAAAGAACAAAATTTGTGAAGTTTGTAAAAAAGGCAAACAAATCAAAACCTCTGTTAAGCCTAAAAATGTTGTGTCCACTTCTAGACCACTTCAACTTCTACACATGGATCTATTTGGTTCAACCCGAACATTAAGTTTGGGTGGCAAACGTTATGGCTTTGTTGTAGCAGATGATTATAGTAGATTCACATGGGTCATATTTCAATCTCATAAAGATGAAGCCTTTCATGCTTTTGAAAAACTTAGCAAGAAAATTCAAAATGAAAAAGGATTTGCTACTTCTAGCATAAGGAGTGATCATGAAAAAAAATTTGAAAATTTCTCATTTGAAAAATTTTGTAGTGAAAATGGTATTAACCATAACTTTTCGGCTCTTAGAACCTCTCAGCAAAATGATGTTGTAGAGAGGAAGAATAGGACTCTTGAAGAAATGGCTAGAACCTTGCTATGTGAAAGCAACTTGCCTAACTATTTTTGGGCTGAGGCCATTAGCACAAGTTGTTATGTTATGAATCGTTGCATGGTTGGCTACTTTCATGTCTTTGGTTGCAAATGTTTTGTACTCAATAACAACAAAGATAATTTGGGTAAGTTCGATGCCAAGACGGATATTGGTATATTTCTTGGGTACTCAACTTCTAGTAAAGCATTTCGTGTTTTTAATAGACGTACCTTGGTTGTAGAAGAATCAGTTCATGTTGCTTTTGATGAATCTGACATACTTTTGAGAAAAGATTATGAGGATATTGTAGATCTAAATAAAGAAGTTGAAAAGCTTACAATTGAAAAGGACAAAGAAGACACTCTTGAGAAAGAGCAAGAACCTCAAAGGATTCAAGAAGAGTCTAAACAAGATAAAGATGATCTACCGAAATCATGGAAATACATCAAAAGTCATACTCTTCAGCAAATCATTGGTAATGTGGAAAAATGGGTAAGCACTCGCTCTTCTTTAAATCAAGCTAATAATTTTGCTTTACTTTCACAACTTGAGCCTAAAAACTTTCTTGAGGTCAAAAAATGATGAAAGTTGGATCCATGCCATGGAAGGTGAATTAAAACAATTTGAGAAAAACCATGTACGACATCTAGTTCCTAGACCCAAGGATTATCCAATTATTGGTACAAAATGGCTTTTCAGAAACAAAATGGATGAATCAGGAAATGTTGTAAGGAACAAAGCAAGTTTAGTAGCCCAAGGGTATAATCAAGAAGAAGGGATAGATTTTGATGAAACTTTTGCACTTGTTGCCCGTTTAGAATCAATTCGAATGTTACTTTCCTTTGCTTGTTTCAAAGATTTTAAATTCTTTCAAATTGATGTAAAAAGTGTCTTTTTAAATGGATTCCTCTCTGAGGAAGTATATGTTGAGCAACCACCAGGTTTTGAAGATGAAAATCTTCCTAAACATGTGTATAAGCTCACAAAAGCACTTTATGGTTTGAAACAAGCACACGGGCATGGTACGAAAGGTTGAGTTCATTTCTTATTGAAAATGGTTTTTCACGAGGCAAAATTGATACTACCCTTTTTACCAAAGAGAAAGACAATGATTTGTTGATTGTTCAAATCTATGTTGATGATATCATTTTTGAATCAACTAATGAAATCTTGTGTCAAGAGTTTTAACAAGTAATGCAAGGTGAATTTGAGATGAGCCTCATGGGGGAATTGAACTATTTCCTTGGATTTCAAATCAAACAAAGCAATAAGGGATCTTCATCAACCAAAAAAAGTATACAAAAGATCTTCTCAAGCGATTCTCTATGTAGAGTTCAAAACTAATAAGCACACTTATGAGTCCATCAACAAAGATGGAAAAAGATGAAAATGGTAAGGATGTGGACCAAACCAAATACCGAGGTATGATTGGATCCTTACTCTATCTTACCGCTAGTAGATCGGATATAGTATTTAGTGTTTGCATGTGTGCTAGATATCAATCGTGTACTAAGGAATCTCATCTCATTTCATTTAAACGAATTTTTAGATATCTTGTTGGAACTCAAAATCTAGGATTGTTTTATCCTAAGAGTGCTGAATTTAACTTACTAGGATACTCAGATGCGGACTATGCTAGTTTTAAAATTGATAGAAAGAGTACTAGTGGTGCTTGACAATTCCTTGGCCCCTCACTAGTATCTTGGTGTTGCAAAAAACAAAACTCCGTCGCTTTATCGACTACGGAAGTCGAGTATATTGCTGTGAGCAATTGTTGTGCACAAGTTTTATGGATGGAACAACAACTAGAATATTTTAATCTTCATTACTCTCTCATTCCAATAAAATGTGACAACACTAGTGCTATAAATCTTACCAAAAATCCAATTAAGCATTCTAGGACAAAACACATTGAGATAAAACATCATTTTATTCGTGACCATACTCAAAGAGGGGATATAATTCTTGAGTTTGTAAATATCAACCTTCAATTGGCAGATATTTTCACAAAATCCCTTAATGAGGATAGATTTTGTTTTATTCGACAAGAGATAGGTATTGTGAGACCCCGACCTTATTTCTATCATTGTAAAAGAATTATGACTCCCTAAGTGTGTATTACTCTAATTATTGAGTGTATTACGCTAATTGTTGAGAAAGACATGTATAGGGAGATTAATCTAAAATCATGTCTAGGTGGAATTTTCCCCTAGCATTTTTATGCGTCTTAAGCTATGATTGAAATGTTATATTGTTAAATTTGAGTAATTGAGATTAATTAGGCCAATTATTTTAATTGTTGGAAGAATTTAATTAGGAGCTTTAACCTTGGAAAATATGTGAGTCCTTGGAATAATAATGAGGAGGCATGTTAGAGTTAGTTTTGTGGAGTGGCAGAAAAAGGAAATAAAAGAAAAGTGAAGGAGAAGAAGGGAAAGAAGGGGGGAGGGCAGAATTGTCATTTCCTTCCCCCAAGCCCTTGCATTTCACGCATGAGACCCCCTCTCTCTCCCCCTACCGCTTTTTCAACACTTGCCCTAGCACCCACCCGCACAAGAGAAGAGAAGAGAAGAGAAGAAGAAGAAAGAAGAAGAAGAAGGAGGAGAAGAAGAAAAGAAAGGAAGGGTGGGATGTGAAAAATCTGGGTTGGCCGGATTACCCACTACCCATTTCTCCCATTTTCTCTTGTTTCTTTGATGGGTGTTGTTTCTTTTCTTTGATGTTTTCTCCTTGTGTTCACGTGTGTTTCTTTGAAGATAGTGTAGATCTTGCAAGTCTTAAAGGGTAGTATAGATTGTAAATGAAACCATGGGGAAACATGACTAGATCTGGAAAAAGCTCTAGTGTTGAAAATGGAATCATGGTTTTGTTGTAAACTTTGAATTGGAGTTGTAAAAGTAGGAAGAATGTGAGTGAATTGGTTGCTGGAGGAAGGGATTGAAGGATTGAATATGAAAGGATTGAATATGAAAGGATTATATGCATGAGAAAATGGTTAGTTAAAAATCATGGAGAAATGAAGTTATATGTATGTTAGTCATTGATGTGGCTGAATGGTCCATGTGCTTGGAGATTGCTTAGGCATTAAATAAAAATTGTGTATATTAGTTATTGGTCAAAAGAATCAAGTTAGAAACCATGTTTAAGTTGATGGAATAGAGAGTTATTAGTGACCTGTTTTTAGGCATCATCACGCTCGATCAGCGTGCGACTCACGCTCCAGCGGCCTTAAGGAAATGTGTAATATAGAGTCAAGCCGCTTGACCAGCGCTCGTCAGGCGCTCGAGCGGCCTTGGAAGTTTTCATACAGTGAGTTGGCGCTCAACCACCGCTCGAGCGAGGATAGAGGAAAATTGGACAGAGAGTTGGCGCTCGACAGACGCTCGAGCGGGACCTGTTAAATTTTAGATATTTTGAGTTTTTGAATTTCCTATTGAAGGTGTGTAAGACCCTATCATTGAGGTTAGATGACCAAGCCTAGTTAAGAAGTTTATTGAGGATAAGATGGTGGGAATCAATAGCCATTAACCCAGGCATGGTATAATGTAAAGTATTAAGCTAGACGACTTATATAGGTTGCTGATTTGGCTTGAAATTCTTAGCATGAGTTGTTGTTGAATTTCATGAATAGACTTGAAATCAATGATGTCAATGGGAAGAATCAGTGCACCTAGTTGATTGAGTGGATTACATAGTGGTCCCTTTAGCAACCTTATTGGAGATGTTGATGCCTGTCTTTAATTGCTTCTCTTCAATTGTTTTATGCAAGCTAAGCAAAGAAATCTTTTGTAAATGAAATCATATTTTCAAAGGTGCGTACTTTTGGAAAACCGAAATGTTAATAAGTATTTCTTCTCGTGTGTTCTATTTGAATGTTTATCCTTAAGCGTTAAGTAACGAAAGTAACTCGCTTGTAGGGGAAGACCCATTCTAAGATCGAGAGGATCGAGGTAAGTGAAAACATACACTTTTATGATTTCATCACAAGCAAGCATGAACTCTCTTTTTATCAAGCATGACATGACATGAGCATTTGCATGAAAGCATGAAAGAAATCTTTGTGCAAATGGAAGTATGAGAGTTTTTATGACAAGATAAGTAAATGACATGACATGAGCATTTGCATGAAAGCATGAAAGAAATCTTTGTGCAAATGGAAGTATGAGAGTTTTTATGACAAGATAAGTAAGTAGCTCTGGTCGGTACCATACCAAATTAATAAGGTACATCCATACTGAAGGACGTTTACGTGAAGGTTGTATAAGTCTTTGAGATCTGTGCAACCACACTGAAGGACGTTTACATGAAGGTGTGGACCTCCAAGGGTCGTGTCTAGCCACTGAAGGACGAATGCGAGAAGGTGTGCTAGCTCGACCAAATGTAAGGTCCCTAGGGGAAATAGGGGACAGTTCCAGCGGGAACGCACAACCCTGACGTCAGGGGTAAATGGAGAGTATGTAGCCCACAAGTCAAAAAGAAAATACTTTCCAAGGACCACGTGTCATTTTAAGTACAAGAGCATGTTTTTCAAGATCATGAATGTTACAAGTGCAAGCTTACATTTTCAACAGCAAGTGCATGTGCATATGCACACATGAAGCATACATGCACATCATGTCACGCCCCGAACGACATCCCGCAGGGACCGTGACAGCCGCGAGCAATCCCTCGGATCGCTCCAGCGTTCTTACATACATTCTTACGTATTTACGGCGGAAACGTACAGGTTCACGAGGGATTCGAGCCAACTCATAACATAATCAGGGTTCTCAATAAGTTTGCACCTTAATACATACATGACCTACATAACATATTTAACATCAAACAAGTGACGGATCTCATCGATCAAGTCACAATCAACAAAATGTGAATATAATCTTTTTCCTCCTAAGTCAGGTAGTCCTCCTGACTTTCTTCACCTGAGGCATCTGGAATGACACAATTTTAAAAACGTGAGTAAAAAAGACTCAGTAAGGGAAAAACATAAACTTAAAACATGCTCTTGACTTGTACTTGCTTAATATGAACAAGAAACTTAATTCGTGATGCACATGCATGTCATGGATATGCATATGCTCTTGCTTGAAGTTGGCCCTAGGCCCTTGAAAACATTTCATTCTTGCTTGCTTGTGAAATTAGCCTCTGGCCCTTGAAAATCACTTATTCATACTTGTGGGCTTATTCGCTCCATTTAACCCCTGAAGTCAGGGTTGTGCGTTCCCTTTGGAACCGTCCCCTATTTCCCTTGGGGACCTTACATACGGTCAAGCTAGCACACCTTCTCGCATTCGTCCTTCAGTGGCTAGACATGACCCTTAGAGGCCCACACCTTATCATTGTCCTTCAGTGTGGTTTGCACAGCCTCTTGGATTCACCCATCCTTCTCGCATTCGTCCTTCGGTATGGGAGTCCATCTTGATGGTACGATACCGACCAGTGCCCCTTGACTTAGCGTTTCATAAACTTTCCATAAAATCATTGCATAAAAATTCTCTTTAGAAAAATAATGCAATGCTCATGCCATGTCATGCTTGCTCAAAACATCATGCTTGTTCATGAATCGATGCAGTGTGTCATTCCAGTTTTCATAAAAAGTGTAAGGTTCACTTACGATCCACTTACGGTTTCCACTTACTCTTGGTCTCCTTGACAATGTATAAAGAAGCGTAGATAGCCTACAAGCGATTCAAACATTTCTTAGCACTAAGAAATAAGTACGTAATCATATAAGTTAAATATTTGCATTTTTAAATCGGTTATTACCCAAAGATATATTTCTGAAAATATAATATTATTCACAAGGTTTTATATAGAATTCCTTTTTAATTATCTTACTTAGGTTTTCTAATTAGCAAGCTAAATGCACCTTAATCAAATCTTAATCTTTCTTTTATTACATATATTATACTAAGTCTTTAAGTTCACCAATTACTAACCCTAATCATAATTAATCTTTAGCTTAACATTGAACCTCCTTGCAACCCGAAATATAGGCTTTATTTGTTCACCCTAAGTTTCGGCCAACCTAGTAAAATCCTCAATCTATACTTAACACCATAAAGCTTTGCTAATTCTTTTAATCCGAATCTTTAAACCTATTATCTATGTTTTTCTCTTACTAATCCGACATTTTTATGATTGAGCTTAAATCTTCTAACTTATTTGGTCATAACCCTAATTTTATTCATCCATCACATATAATCATAAATCTTATTCATATGGTTGCTATTAGGGTTCCACTTATTAGGTCATTCGGCTATGTACCATTTTAACCATTTCTTGTCTAAGTTTTCTTCTCCAATGGTGATCCCATCCTCCATTTTCAGATTCACAACCTAAGATCTACCAATCACAACACAACTTCTAGATCTAGCACCATGCCATATTCGGCCAACACAAATGTTCATAAAATGATTAACTCTTTCGATTTGCATGTAACCTATTATATTTCAAGTCTAGCCCATATGTATGTGTTCACTAAACCTTTATACATGTTATGGTCATTCATCAAATTGACATTTAACAAAATATATTTAGAGATTCAACACCTATAAGTTTCGGCCAACACCATAAATCATAACCCTTAATGACAAAACTTGCAATCATGCATACCCTTTGCATTTTAAGACCATACTAGCATGCATTATTCATCCTTAACATTTTTCTAATATTTAAGTTCGGATCTCATGCTCATATGGCTAGATCTAACATTATATCTTAGGGTTGGTCTCATAACCTCAAGATCTAGCAAAACCAAGTACCAACTCAAATCCAACCATGTGATATTCGGCCTACATCATTTTAGAACTAACAACCCACATCTTT
Organism: Myrica gale; assembly: GCA_963930655.1. Taxonomy (NCBI): domain Eukaryota; kingdom Viridiplantae; phylum Streptophyta; class Magnoliopsida; order Fagales; family Myricaceae; genus Myrica; species Myrica gale. The sequence goes on from OZ005618.1 coordinate 13,040,087, forward strand.
GGCCTTACCTTGATGATTAATCACAAGCCTTGAGTACCTAGCACAATAAAATATCTTAGGTTAGAACTTATAAAGAACTTTAAGCACAAACACTTAGTAGAATCAAGCCTACCTCTACCTTCACCAAATTTTCACCAAAACCCTTCCTTCTCCCAATTTTCGGTTCACCCTTTTTGGAGTGGTTCCAAGCTTGATTATAAGGTGCTAGGGTAGGTTTTATGGTGGAGAGAAATATGGTAAACTTGAATGATTTAGCTCTAAGGAAATGAACTAAATTTCTTCAAGAGAAAAGTGGCCAAATGAGTAGAGTTTTCAAAAGAGGAATGAAGTTGCACAAGGAGAGAGTTTGAGCTCAAGGGAGTGGTTTGGCCAAGAGAGGAAAAAGAGAGAGTTGGGAGAGAATGAGGTATTCGGCCAAGTGAGGGAAATGGAGAGTAAATTGAAATGCTAAGTGTGAGGGAATTCACATGAGCAATTGAGTCTCCCAAGGTGAGTTGGAAATTGACATGAGGTGTTTGATAATGACAAGAGAGAGAGAAGGAAGGAAAGGGGGGTGAATTGGGTGGATTGGCCGACCAAGCATGACTTCCTCTTCTCTTTCTTCTTTCACTTTTTCTCACATCAGCTCTTGTCCCCTAAAGCCATGACCTTGCATTGGATTTTTCTCCCTTTCCCTCTTGATCTTCACGTGAACTTCACCCTCTTCCTTGCTTTTTCTCTCATTTTACTTCCATTGAATTGTCTTGTCACATAAATGCTCTCTTATCATCTTCTTACATCTCACATGGGTTAATAACTTTGGCTTTTCCATTCTCCTCATGCACTTCACGTAAAGGACCTTCTCTTAACTCTCATTTATGTTATTTGGTTGCGTTGCAACTAACTTAGTTACTCTCCCACAACTAACTTTCAATTTAGTTACTATTTCACCTAACTTATCTCCTATAAGCTCTCTAGCTTATCTAGATCAATTACATAGCTTATCACCTCATAAGCACAACAACTTATCTTAAGATAATGCCTTTAGCCTATCTCTACAATAGCCACAATGACTTATTACCTAAAAAGTTTCCCTAACTTATCATTATGCTTGCTTATCACTATGATAAGCAAGTGTGCTTATCACTCTCTTAAAACTTATCATTTGCCTAATATCTTATCATCTAATATTCTAATGATAATTCAACTACTAATTTAGGTCACATAATAATAATATATGCCACCTATTAATGACACACAAAAATATTCAATACTTTAAAAGAATTTCATGATTCTCCATTTGATTATTTTCGGCCAATATTTATACAAATCTTATATCATAATTTAATTTTTCCAAGGATTATGAAATATACTAGGCAAATGAAAAATATAATTGCATAAGAGAAACTTACCTTGCAAGTTTCGGCTCTTAGGAAAATAAAATTAAACTTTGCACAAAATTTCCATAATGAAAAGAAAATAATGTAATAGAAAAATTTTATAAAATCTCATATTAATTGATGTACCTTATCATAAAGCTTAGGCCATACATTGGCCAAAAATATGGCTCCATAATAAAATTAAAGCTAATACATCGGAAATTAAAAGCTAATACATAAGAAATAACATAAGAAATAACATAAGAAATAACATAAGAAATAACATAAGAAATAATCGGGGTCTCACACATCAAAAAGTCATGATCATACATGAAGCACATTATGTTTACAAGTGCATGATTTCAAGTTATGTTCCTAGTGCATGATTTCAAGTTCATGTTTTAAGTTCATGTTTACAAGATCAAGTTTACAAGTTCTTTTCCTTATTGAGTCGTTTGACTCACATTTTTCAAAATGTATCATTCCAGGTTTGCCAGGTGACAGGAGTCCTGAGGATTTCCTGACTTAGTAAGTAGTAGATTGTAATGTTTCTGGTCATAGGCCATTGGGAATGCACTCAGGTCAGGATTTGGAGAATGCACAAGAAGCTCTAAGAGTGCTTGATATCACACTGAGGCAGCAGATTGCTAATAATAATGTAAGGTATATAAGGATTCGAGATGTAATGTAATGATGTTATGAGTAGGTCATTATAAAGAGGTTTTGATGGAATCCCTTAGGTCATGTACCTCAGTCGTGCAACCATACTATGTAATTAAGATGCTGACACTATTACGGGAAGTCATTTTGTGTAAGTAGACGTTTTTGTAAATCTCCTTGACCGTCTCTCTCAGTTGTATATATAAAAAAAATTCTGCTGCAAGATTAAGAGAAAACGCTGGAACATTCATTGAGTGGATGTTCGTGGCTATCATTAACCCCCTTCGGGCTAGCGTTTGGGGCGTGACAGATATGAGATTTCCTTTGGATTAATGTGATTATATATGCTTGTTTTGATATTTTGAATATGCTTCTTTGATTGCTTAGAACATGACTTGCTCAATATGCTAAAGTGCTTCATAATGATATAAGTTCAATTGCTTTTGTTGAAAATTCTCTGAAGAAATTTTTCTTTGCATAGAATGTGTCAACACTTGGTGATTCAAGTGTCAACACATCTGGTTTTTATGGCGTTTTGCACCAAGGAAGTATGTGTCGACACTTATGAGTTCATGTGTCAACACATTATGTCACGCCCCAAACGCTATCCTGTCGGGCCAGTGAACTTGATCATACTTAACAGCGGAATAAAAACCGAAAGAGAGATGGGCCAACAAACTCACAATAACTTAAATTCATAAAAGACTTCAAATAGGTGCAGTATCTCAGATTACAAAATACATGAACAACACATTTATAGGTGACAGATCATATCGATCAAAGTCACAACAACAAAACACATAAAAGTCTTCTCTCTCAGGGCATGAATTATGGGTGTAGCCTTATGGACGACAGGCAGACATGGGAACAAATATTAGGTATTTGTGAAAGTACCAAGAACCTAATGTTAGTGGGTCATGTGATCTAGAGATAGGAGGATACACAGATACATATTCTATAATGGATAGTAAGGAGTGTGTGTGTCTATTGGGTGGAATGAAAGTTTCTTGGTTAAATAAGAAACTGGATGTTTTGCAAAGTACACAATAGAAATTGTGTACATAACATGCAATATGGTGGTAAATAAAACAGTTTTAGATAAGATATATAGTTGACAGTTTAAAATAGAATATATTCATCTGGCTAATCAATGTATTTTGAGAAAAAAAGTCTGGTAACTCGTTATTAAGAAAAGTTGGACATATAGCTCCAAAGAAAATTCATTGATGTAAATTATAAAGACTATATCAAGGATATAGTGGGAGGGGTGAAATCAAAGTCAACTTTGTCCCCTCGACCGATATGGTGGCCAATCCTAAGACCAAGGGGTTGTCTCTGGATGAATCCAGAGAACAAGTGGCTTGTATATGATTGTTAAACACCAAGGTGAATAGCTCCATGGTGAAATGGTATAATTTGGAAGGATCCAGGGATGCTTGGAAGAACGAGATTATACGATCTTTTCTGGGGATATAATTCGTCGGTTAAAGGTAAGAGACACTAACAAGGTATGGGTATTTTGGTTCGTATGGAAGTAAAGTCCCCTACTATGCTTCATACTGTAATTAGTAATATATATGCTTTAGCGGGGTAAGTCGTTGATAAGGTGTGTCGAGAAAAACTTAAGGAAGTTGGCCTTAGAAGAAGTACAAGACCAAAAATTCAGCGCAGGTCATCACAGGTTATGTGTTTGGCTGAAGTCGTCAATTGTGAAATGTATGGACTAGGTTCCCAATCACCGAGAATTGACACTATTCATTTCAAATAGAGTGAAACGAAGTCATCCCTAGTATCATATCAGTGGGAGACATATGGTAAAGGATGCAGTCAGATAAGAAAGTGACTAAAGTGTGTGCATGTGGGCCAAGTCACGATTCTGAAGACGACCTGTGGTTTAGTAGATGTTATTGACCAGGGCATGTTACTAGTACCAAGGTAAATATGGTCAACGGAGTTTATGAGCTAAATGTTATAGTATGATCAAGTGGGAGTGTTGGAATTTGGGATGATCACACCATAACATTGGTGCCCATATTCGGACATACCCCTTGGATGATGATGTATTTCCATGGACGGGTCGACTAAGTGACGCGTCACTTCAAAGTGAGGTGACTCTTCGTAAGTTCACAATGCTTCACGAAGTGTTGCAAGAGAAACTATAAATATGTGTTAAATAATTCGTTTCATTTCATCCAATCTTCTCAATTCCTTGACAAAATGTTGTCGATTTACCTCCTGGATTTCTTACCCTAACAGGAGCATCGAGGATTGGTCATTTTATGTGATAGTTTGATGAGCGTTCCTTTAAAATCAAACACAGTTCACTTTGAACTACTTTGCTGGAGGCGCCAGTTTAAATGTCGTGCACCTATTCATCATCCATTCCTTTGGGTTTGAGGTGTTTTTGGCCTTGTCTTTGCTCTATCCCCCATAATGGGTTGTGCGTCACTCTTCTCCCTTTGGAACTTGTCCAGCGCCACTTGCACCAGGACCCTACACTTTTGGCATTTTTGTGCCATGGGAGCCCACCCTTTTCCCATACCTTGGACAACACCGCACTTCAGTTTTCATTTCCCCCTTCTTGGTCCACTCAATGTTTCATGAATGCAACCATTAATGCTCAATCATTTGTATAAATAATGCAGTACTTAACCATAATTCATCATTCATCATTTATAATAAATTTGTAACTCCATATCGAACCAAGGCATTCATAATATTCCAAAGAATTAATAAATTCCAAATACATGCTTTATTCTTTTTCCTTTAAAAGTTTATTAGAAATCCTTAAAGTTGGTATTCCCTTATTCTTCTCTTACTTTATTGCTCCGTTAAACTTATTAGTATTTTTACCAAGTCCTTTATTAGGATTTATAGCCTTTTATAATTTATAGAATCTTAATGACTTAAAAAGTTAAATAATTAGTTAATAAAATTCTTTTATTTTTTTATTGACTTACGTATCCAAGTTATAATTGGGCCTAATGGGCCCAAGAAGACCACAATGGGTTAGCATTCATTACAATATCATCAAGAGAAAGCATTTTAGGCTCTTAAGGGTCATTGGGCCCGTGATGGACCTTAACAGGCACCTTCTAAATATGGGTTTCGGCTCAAATCTTTATCAATTCGTCTATTTTGGTTCGGACCCTTTTACCCTTGAAGTTTTCAGAAGTTCTAGATCTACCCTTTGTGAGTCCTAGTTTCAGGATTAAGGCAACCCAACAGGGGGGTGAATTGGTTTTCTAAACTTTTCGATATTAACCCCCCAAAACCGTGTTTTCAAAGTAAATACTAATTTAGCACAATATAATGATATAACAAGTATGTAAGTGCTAAATGTAAAGAGTAGGGATAAAGAAAGCAAACACGTGATTTTATAGGTGGTTCGGCAAACCCACCTACATCCACCCCTCAAGCTCCTTCATCGAGCCTTGAGGTTTTCCACTATCTTCAATAGCTTTACACACTAGCTTTCGGGTGCTAGTGAACCGTACAAGTGTTTTCCCGGTATCAACACTCAAACCCACCCAAGTGGTTTTCTGGCTCACCACTCTTGAGATATACACTCTCAAAGCTTCTTCTTTAGTGAACAACCTCACTAAAGGAACAACTCTCTAGATCGGAGGATTAATGAACAAAAACTCTCTTGATAGAGTAGATATGAAGATGGAAGCTCTATCTCTTTTGATTCACACAATGACAAGGATGTGAAAGTGTAATTTGTGTGAATGATATGAGAAATATGGAATAGGAAGGTTTAGAATATTTCTCAAGCTATACAAATGATATGTGGTTGTTGGGTACTCATTTTAGACGAAATGAAGGTGTATTTATAGGTCACATATGAAAACTAGCCGTTTATAGCCATTGGGAGTTTTTGTTAAAACAAGCCGGTTGACCGGTTCAAGTTACCGTTACGCCAACGGTCATATTGTCAGAAGCTCAACGACTCTTTTGTCAAAACCAACTGGTCGACCGCTTGAACAGCCGGTCGACCTCCTCAACTTAAGCATGATCCGGTTCTTTTAAAAATAAGGTTTTTGACCACTTTTAAACACTCAATTTTGAAGACATACTTCCCATAAGGATATGAAGGTTTAGAGGTTTGATTGAGATGTTTTGAAACCTATAAAAATATTTTAATCTTTCAAACAAAACTTAAAACGGTTTATGCATGTTTTGAAAGATATGCAAGTGTGTGATTCAAATCCTTGTCAAATGTGAAATAAAGAGTTACAAGGATTATACCCTAAGGTCTTGAAACTTCACTTTTAGCTCCTTGCATCTTCTTGTTGTTCTTTCTTCAAGGTTTGACTCTTTTCGTCAAGTTGTCTTTGTCTTTGAAGATGTCCAATTTGTAAACTCATCCATTTATTGTAATCGTCAAAATCTCGATTCTGCACAAAAGCCAACACCCCTAACGGCTATGAAGCTCATTTTTTTCATTTTTACTCATTTATTTCTTATGTAATTTTTGGGGTACGTCTCTAGGGGTCTGATCCGTAGGGCTAGAGAGTTTCATGCACAAAGGATAAATATTTACACATGAAATATCAAACAGAGGGTTCATCTCTAAGAAAAATGTAAAGATTCTTGCATGCATGTGTTTTTTTTCCTTATTTTTCTTTGTTTTAATACATCTTTTTAATTCATGAAATACCACAAGAAAACACCAGATCATCATCAATAACCAATCATAAATCATCAAACATCTTTGGAAGCCATTGATTTCCATTCCTTTCCATTTTCTTCCCCTTTCCTTAGAACACATCTCATGCATGTGTTCCCTTTTTGTTTCCTTGCGAATCCATGACCTTTCTACTCACTTTGAACATTCAAAGGGCACTGTTATAACACTTTTCACCATTGAGCGTCATTTACAAGCTCTTATCATCATCAAATTCACATACAACATGCATTTTCATCAATCAACATGTCACCAACAGAAACTTATAACATAAATGCCATAAAACTAACATGCAAGCATTAAATATGAAATATTAAGGCTCCATGTTTAGGCAGTGGTGTTTTAGGCCATTCAAGATGCAAAAACACAAGGTTAATGACCACAAAACCCCAACAAATACACATGCAAAACTAACCCCTTACCATTGGTGCAAATCTTTCAACGCTTTGAGCACAGAAACCTAAAAATAATAAGATCTAAGTTAGAATCCTTAAGAGAAGAAGATAGAAGAAGAGAAATCAAGAAAAGGGGTTTGGAGGGTGCCGATTCCACTAGGTTGAAACACCCCCAAATCTGACCTCTATTTTTTTTCTTCCTTTTTTTCCCTTTCTTCTTCTTTTCCTTCAGTTCTTCATCTTATCTTCTTTCTTTCTTCCTTTCTTTCTTTCTTTCTCTTCTCTCTTTTCTCTTCTCTCTTCCCTCCCTCTCTCTCTCTCTAATGCTCGACTAAAACACAAAATGCCGTCCATGAGTTGCACTAAAGGCTTAAATACATTGTCTCTCTTCTCATCATTATGGCCTAGAGTTAGGGGTACCTATAAATGTAAAAAGGGTTATCATTAATTCCTTGTCTAGAAGCAAAAGCAACCTCACTAAGTGGGTAGTGATCATCGATTAAGGCAATGAAGTGCCACTTGTCACAAAACTTCTTTTTTGTCTCATCTAGGATTTAATAGCAATTAAATGGGATGATGGCTCAATAAGGTGGCCGGCCATGTCTCTCTACTAATGGACATGGTCTCTTGGTTTCTTAAGCTACACAAGCTCATCTAAATGTCCAAGCCAAGCCCAAACTCTTGGGTCCAAGTGCCTCTAATCAAGTTCTAAGAATATTTAATAACTACTAAACAAAATAGAATTATATGGTTCAACAAAATAATTAAACAAGGAAATGAAAATATTTGCCTCTATTTAAACCTTAGACATGAATAAAATAGTCAATGAATTAAAAGATAGAAAATTTAATGCAATGACCAAGAGATAAAAATAAAACTTATTCTAGCTCTTTTAATTATAAACTATTTCAATTACAAAAATTAAAACCTAGTTATTCAAATGTGCACAAAAATAAAATATTAATAAAATTATTAAGGCAAACTTACATTAGGAACAAATATCTCCTTCATTAACAACCTTAAGAAATTTTTAAAAAGGTTCAAAATTGGTGGCGTGTCAAAAATCTGCTCTCTAAAGATTATTTTTTAATTTTCATTTATAAAAGGGTGTCTTCATGTACCCTAATTTCTTGGTCATATAAGTGATTGTCACCCCCTTTTCTTCTGAAGATGCATTTGCTAAATTTTACATCGAAAGCTCCTACTGTAGCCTCATCCTGAGATAACACATTAGCCGTACAACTCATATGCTTCACATCCTGAATTGGCAACCTTATATTATCACTCACCACAATCTGAAAAAAGGACGGCATTGATGCATTATATTGAAAGTGCATCGCAGGGGATTTGTTCTAGCCGTTCTACATTCATGGTGATCATTTTCAAGACTAGAATTTAAGAATTTACACACATGCTTATGGCCAGCATAAAGCACAACACATAACAATTAGATAATTAGGCAGTTTTCAATATTCAGTGGCCACGAAAACATAGGTTTCACAATTGAAAAAATGATTCAAAATCCAACAGAGTTTCCATACGGTACGATGAACGACGCAAGCATACGTAACTCAGACGAAACAAGTTCGGATGTCAGTGAAAAGGTGTGCATTGGTGAAGCTCAGGGGTGTTGTGAGAATACCTACACTATAGTGTGGTGTTCTTATGTTCAATCAAGATCCCAATGAAGCACATGACATAAGAATTGCATCCTACCAGCTCAATGACGAACAACCCACATCGTTGTCACCATTTGTTCACTTAGTGGAGTCATTGTAGCTGATTGGTCTGGCATTACATGTGCATTAGCTAGAAGCATGGTTCGAAATGATGGTGGGTCTCTAGAAGGCTGCATGTAATGATCAGGAGTAACGTCATTGAGTTCTTCCTTGCAGCTCTCCTCAGAGCTTGTTTCATCCTTGATGCTCTCCTCAAATCCCGTGGAGTCGTCCTCGCTATCACTTGAGATATTACCTACAGAGAGGTAAAAGTTATTCATAACACAACAAGCACTGACCACAAGTCGATGTGTGGTTAGCTTGTAGGGTGGCATCACCTTCAACACTTTGAATTGCTCCTTCAATATTCCAAAAGACTATTCAATGATGTTTTGCAATACATAATGTCTATGATTAAATAGCTCCCTATAACTGGCGGGCAACTCTGAGCCCTGGAAGTCTTTTAAATGATATCTTTGTCTTTGAAAGGGCTGCATAAAACCTCCAGTCGTTGGACACCCAGAATGCATCACATAATAATAACTTGAGAAAAACATGTAATATATATGGATACAAATTGCTTATTTAAAGTGGCTTAAATATAATTCGTTGCATATTATTTAAATTAGAGAATATTCTATGATACCTTAGTTTGAAAGAGTCCATGTTTTAAAGGTCCACCGCTAAGTAGTATCCAAAAGCCACACACACAATATTAGCTTGTGTTTTCGCCAATACTTATCATCGACCGGCCTTGGGATCCCTATCTTTTCGAGGTTCAAGCCATCCTAAATACCCTAATATCATTTGTTGAACCCTCCCACCCCTTGTATACAAATGTGAACATCATGTTAAAATCCACAACACACAAGAAGTTCTGCGTTGTCCCCTTCGTGGATCGGAACACCACTTGTCGTTTCGTTGGAACACATGTTTTCACAAGGGTGTCATCTAGTGCACCAATTGAGGGTCGCTGGAAACACTGGCCATCTCACCTTTAGAAGGTAACATCAATACTTGCCACATTTAAGCCAAAAGACACATGTGGGTTAAGGCGCGTACCTGATACCAAGGAAAATATTTCCTTATACGGCGGATCATTAGATTCACCCCAGTCGTGTGTGTTGGCTATACAATAAGGTGTCCAACCTGCATATTTCTCAAACTGTCTGCTTGAAGTGTCGATGGATAGTTTGCGTTGAAAGCTAAAATCTATTAGCGACAACCTTGAATATATGTGAGTACCCTAATATAAATAGCATCATGCCTATGTAGGGATGTACATGGGTCCGTTTCAGGTAGTATCACATGACTACTATGGTAGAGGGTCTCAGCTTGTTCGCACGGCCAAATCGCCCTAAAAAATGAATTGAGATCGCTCGAGCTCGATGTCAAGCAAGTGGATCAGGCTCGGTTGGTCCAAATCGGGTTTGATTAGTTTAGGATGTGTTGGATTTCTAGATTGGGCTGCGTGCTGGGCTGGATGTTTTTTTTTGCAATTTTTTTTGCTTTCTCAGCATGCCCAATCCGAAGACAATGATATAAATTGGGAATTTGGGTGGGGAGCTTATTTCATTTAATTTAAGCCCAAATAAGCTGAAAATAAAGACAAAATAAGTCCAATCCAAAAAAAGTGAAAAAGTGAGATTTCATACACATAAGGAACATGAAATTAAACATTTACACTCAAACAAATTAAATTACAAAACTTGGAAGCATACTGAATTTTGCCTCCAGGCTCCATCATTATCATTCTTTTTCATCATCAACGTTAGTGGGAGTTGAGTTTTCATCTAACACTTGAGAATATAAATAAACAATGAAAATTGAAACACATCATAAAATTAGAAATAAATTTAACATCAATAATAAATAAATAAACAATCAAGGTGCCAAAATATACCAATGAACAAATGCAATAAAATCACAGTTACTTAGCTCAAATTCAAAGGTCTCATGAAGATCAATTTGAATTTTATCAGACCTCAGCCAATTTTGTGCACAAACAAGAGCCTCAATTGTTCTCAGCGCCAACAAACTTTGAAATAGATCTAGCACTCTACCGCCTGTGTTAAAGGCTGACTCAAAGGAAACTTTTGAAATCAGAATGGCCAACACATGCCGTACAATCCTCGCAAGAATAGGATACTTGGATTCACTTATCCCCACCAAGCTAGATATCAAAATCTTGAGTTCTAGCTTCACATCTATTTGAAAAATACCGATATACTTCTGACTTATTTCCAACAACACGTTCGTCTGCATTTTGCACATACTCCTCATATAATTGCACATCAAGAAAGTCATAATTGAAGTCAAATGTGAAAGTTTCAATATTCGCACGAGTTTTATTGCATGAAGTAATTGTACTTGAAGTCTCATATAAACCATTAGATTCAATAAACAACGCAAACAAGCTCAATTATTACATATGCTTAAGAATCGTCGTACATTTTGTTAAAACACCAATGCAAAACATCCAATTTACACTTAGGATCAATAACTGATGCAACAAAGATCAAAAAGTTAACTTTTTAATCTTCCCTCAATACTTATCAAAATTTAACTTCATGATTGTCGCCATAACACTGAGATGAACATTATTAAACTAACTCATTTTCATCAAGTTTGAATGAATGACATAAATCTGACTGTAACATGTATTTATGTGACATACAAAGAACCAGAGACCTTCACAGTAACATCAAAAAACACCTTTAAAAACTTTACAAACACCTTAATTGTGTCCCAATCCTCAAATCCCCGCGGTCCCATGTGCTTCCCGTCACAAAAATGACAAATATATAGTTGGAACATCCAGGCAAAGCAACTTTTTGAACTCAATCTTTTCCTTCTTAACAAACTTCTTAAAGTTTGCTATTCTTGCTGGAGAGGACCTCACATATCGCACTGCATTTTGAACCCTCACATTTGAATCATCATAATTTTTAGGCTAAAATGCTCCGTACGTCCCTGGGGTATGACCCTTTCCCAGTTTAGTCCTTAGGGTATGAATTTCCCTTAAAAAACCCTTGGGGTTTGGCCCTATTCCCAGAAGAGTCCTGCCGTCAACTTATTGGGCGGAATTGCTGACGTGGCTAACAGAAGATACGTGTTTGCTGACGTGGCACGTTTAAAAATGAGAAAAAAATAATAAGAAGCCACGTGTATAATTCGAAGCTGAAATCCCTAAAATGCCTAATTAAAATTTCCTTGCAAGTCCGTACCACCCCCCCTAAATTACTTCCCCGAAACCCAAATCCCCAACTTCCCCGAACCCTAAGGACCCAAGTTCGCCGAATAGGAATCTCGAACTTCGCCGAACACAGATCTTGTCGTGAAGGTCACCGAAGACAACTCCCGCCGTGAACTCAGGTTTGCTTCTTGGACCCATCGTGACCTGCGTTTTGTTCGGTGCGAACAACTGCTCTTCACCAAAACGCAAGGTACTTTCCTTTGTTTTGCTTTCCTGCTCTTCACTGAACAGGTGCAACTCACCAGCCACGTAACTTTTGTGTGCGCACTTATATAGAGAGATCCAGAGAGAAAAGTAATGTGGAGTTAAAAGTTATGTGGCAATTTAACTCTCTGGTTAGTTTATTGTTATCGATAACGTTTTATTGAAAGTTGTATTTCAATGAACAGAAATCAGGGAATATATATCTTTTTATCAGTAGATCAGATCCCTTAAGTAATTATCTGAGGAAGTTAGAGAATAGTTGTACCAAATTAAAGTGGGTTAATTAAAGTGGGTTAAGATCTTTGTTTGTTACAGAGGCACGTAATTAATTAACCTGAGAGAAATATGTGGTAGAGGATTGGTGCTTAGTGGATGCTGACTTGTTTGATGATCTTTTTCCAATATTTTTATTTTATTTTATTTTATTTTATTTTATTTTATTTTATGGTGTAGTGTAAATCTAGTTGTGTCATTGGATATATTATAAGGAAGTTTGACTACTTTTTGACGTGCCTAATGAAAATGGGCAAAGTGTGCAACAGAGGTATTATAATGTCTGTCCCCCTTTTCAAAATCCCTTTGCTTTCTTCCCTATTCCTTTATACTTCAGTCTTATCTTGTAGGCACACAGGATGGGGCAGATAGTGAAGCTTATTATTCCCTTATCTGTTTTAATGTTCCAAATAAAGTGTATTCTTATAAACTTTTTTACCATTATATTTTGTGTGTGTGGAGTTATAATTGAATTGTTTCTGATAGGTAGCAAGGGCAATGAGAAGTGCATCGTCCTTTTCCGTTAGCAATGGCAGGCAGGAAGCATCATCGTTGGAGGTGGAGGTTGAACGTCTTTGCTTTTGCGGCATCAAAGCTCGAATGAGGACAAGCAGGACAGAGGGGAATCCGGGCAGAAGATTTTTTGGTTGCCCGCGTTACTCAAGTGGCCAGGTTAGCGTTTGAGTTTCTGTCAATTTATGAGTTACTGCATAAATTCATATAATGTTGAACGTCTTTGGTTGTCCAAGTCTCTGGATCATATTATGAGTTAGTGGTATTGGTTGTCAAGATGGGTTAGTGGTATTGGTTTTGATTCTTACCAGAGTTCATTTATCTTTGTTTCATTCTAGAGGCATTTGGCTTGTGGATATTTCGAATGGATTGATGAAGCTGTTGTGCATAGGGAAGAAGCTCTTCCTGCCCTGATGAGGAAGGTGAAGATCTTAGAAGATAAAGTGAAGATTTCAGAGGATAAAGAGAAGATCTCAGAGGACAAACTGAATATCGAAGAGGATAAAGTGAAGACCCTACAAAAGCAAGTCCAAGTCCTTCAGGAGCAGCTCCTTAAACAAAAGGCAAAGGAGAGGCGATTTAAGGCTGGATTGTTGGCCTCCTGGATGTTCTTCGGTTGTATACTCCTGTTTCTTATTGATGTTCAATGATATTGTAATTTGAAATTGTTGCAAGTTTGAATTTAACCAGATTTGTGTAATTAACATGTAAATAGTTTTGGACATGTATTTCTAACATTGTTGAATAGCTTGCTATTGTAATATCATTTACATTGTGAAATATTGAATCTTGTAATAGTTTCAACCTGAAAATCAAATTCTTTAATAATCATGTTGATGGGGCTAATCTTCCTATTAATCTGGAAATGCTTTTTTGATACATATTGCTAGCGCGGCTTGGCAAAAGGCAAAGCATGGGTCAGGGCCAAACTATTCAAAAGCTTAGCAGTGTTTGGAGCTCCAAATAGAACAATACAAACGGGCAAATTGGTGGTTTGACAGGAGTTACCAATTACCATATCCCTTTCATGCGTTAGAACTTCTCGAGCAACAATATTCCATTCTTGGCCCCCCCATTCTATCCATACCAAACAAAGTTATTCAAAATTTTATATGCTGCCAATATGACATTGATCCAATATATTCAATGTCTACAAAACCCTCTGATTTCTACCCATCCACATATATTCAATGTTTTGAAGAGGGTGTAAAGTTAATCAAAATTTCATATGCTGCCAATATGACATTGATCCAATGTATTCAATGTCTACAAAACCAAATCAAAAGCACATTACAGTTCCAACAACAATTAATCAGCATTCAAAAGCACATTACAGTTCCAACAACAATTCATCAGCATTCAAAATCACATTATAGTTCCAACAACAACATTGTTTATTTATTACAAGTCAGATCAGTTATTTGCACTCCAGCCTTCTTCTGCAGAGATCGCCTCAAAGGGATTGGCTGTGATTGACCTTCACCCTTTTTGCGTGGGTTACTCTTTTTACCCTTTGAAACTGACTGAACAGGTTGTGATAAAGACGATGATGGCTGAGAGGCGTTTGGTTGGGACGGTTCTGGTACGTCCTGCATGGCATCATATTCTGGTAATTAGTAACAAGATAGGTGGTCGAAATGTATACGAAAGAGTTAGATCATTTTCAAATAATCAAACCTGCGTCACATGCTGAGTTGCAACCTTCTTCCTCTTCCTTCGGTTAGGATTTTCCGGTTTGTTGCATGACCGTGCATTGTGCCCCTCTACTAAACATTTTCCGCACCGTACGGGGAGCCCCCTTCTTGTGACATGGTACTCATGATGTGGCTCATCCTCTGCTCTAACCCGAGCTTTCTTAGGCCTCCCAGGCATTGCCCTCCATACCCGTGGTTGAAGTGGACCAGATGCAGATTGCGGCCATAGATTAGCACCTGACATGGCATATATTACATGTGAGTACGATGCCTCATATGCTGCTTTACGGTAGCAATCGTCTACAAAGTCCTCTGGTAAGAGCTTTTCTGCGAATATGGCAGCACACGCATGCTCACAAGGAATTCCTGTGAGTTGCTATCGGCCACACGAGCAAATTCTTTCACCAATTTTCACTAGCTTTCGGTCAGCATCCGTTGCGTCAACCTCATATGTAGTTCTGTCACTCCAGAGACTCAACAGACTGGCAGCCATGCTCTTGTTTCTTTCCATTTTTTTTTGAATACGGGGGCATATCTCCCAAGAGGCCTTTGAAATTCCTAATCGTTTCTGTTTGAAACGATTCATCAGCATCCTTCTAATTACGTCCAGCATAGTCAACAGTGGCTTGTCCCGTGCCTCTTTGATCCATGAATTAAAAGTCTCCGCAATATTGGATAGGAGGATATCACATTTTGTAGTTGTCCTGAAAGCATGCTTCGACAAATAGTCATATGCCCCCGCACTGACCCCCTTCAAATTCTTCATGTTCTGCTTGAAGATAACTTCGGTACATGATCGAGCAGCCCTCCACAATGCATCTTTGACCGGTTTGCCTCGAAACCCTTGCGACTTCACATTTGCATGCAAGTGTCGGACACAATGTAGTTGCTCTTCATTAGGGACCAAAGCCTCCAATGACTCCTGTAGACCCTGACAAAGACAAAAGAACTAAGTCAAGAAACACGATGGTAGTGAAGAAACATTTCATCGAATAGGTGGTGTTCGGTCAAGTGTCACCTTTTGGCAGTCTGACATCCATGTCCAAGCACGCTCCTCCCCAATATCCTGCATCAAAGTTTGAATAAACCACGTCCATGATGACCGACGTTCCACTTCACAAACAGCATACGCTAGCGGATACATATCGTCGTTTGCGTCTTTTCCCACTGCACAAAGCAGCTGTCCGCCGAAGGGTCCCTTTAGATTACAACCATCCAACACAATAACAGGTCGACAACCATCCAGAAAGCCTCGTTTGCAGGCGTCAAGGCGCACATAGATACGCTGAAAACCTGGAGCATCTCTGTGTACTTTGACACAAGTACCAGGATTGCTCTGAATTAGGGCCTCGCAGTAGTCGTACACATACTTGTACTGATTAGGAAGCTTTCCATTAATATCGTATACATCTGCCACGCTGGTTTTGTGATCTACAAAAATCCTCAAAGAGTCTTCGTCGTATTTTTCAATACGTTGTATGATGTTCAACACATCACGATCACTTTCAAGTCTCTTGATGCCCCGCTCAACTGGTTCTCCATCAAATTTGCACCATAAATCCACCGGTTCATGATACTTCAAGTCCTCCTTCACAAACTTCCATAAGTGAGTAACGGACAAATAGTCCGGGTCAAACCTTCCAGCTTCAAACACTTCCCCTCCAACGTAAGTTCCATGATCAAAACTTATCCTCCCTCCATGATGCATAAACACTTTCACCATCTACATAGTCATAAGCGAAAGTATTTTAACATCAGTGAATTGGACGAAGTAACAAAGATATTACATTATTGATAATATTGATAATTCTTTCAACTTGTAACCATAGCAAACAAAAACCACCTGCCATTAATGTTTAAAATAATCTCCTCACAGAGTAAATGGACATGGGACCATATGCAGTAACAAATTACCATCTTAAGAATATTTGTATGTTATCTTAGCAATACTTTTAGAAACAAGAAAATGAACCGCCTCCAGCACAGAGGAACTAAATAAAAGCTCCTAAACTTACATGCCAAACTCGAAAGGGAACAAGGAACAAGAATTTGAAATAATAATTTAGAAGCAATGCTACCTATATCAGTTATTTAATCATATTACAATCTTGAGTGCACAGATGAACCATAGGCAGCAAGTATCTATATTCACGGATACCATGTTGAAAGGACAAAAATACTCGATTAGAAATGAGTAACTAAATAAAGAATTGGATCTGGACACCCAAGACGAAGTAAATAAAGAACTGGAAAGAAAACGACAAATAACAGAATGGACCACTTTTGGAAAGAACTGGACACCGCGGCCAGGTTTAATAAAACAACATATCCAACTGCAGAATACAAAAGAAAATTTTCCTGTACTTTTACCCCTACAAGTGGTCCACCATTTCATCCCCACCTTCACGCGCAAAGAAGGGACCACTTTTGTTCTTGACCATCACCCAAATCTTAAGCAAAAAGCACCACCGACAACTCTTTGTTTCTTTTTTTAATAAAACCCATTTTTGACCAGTGTTCCATCAATTTGCCAATCTTTATCCTATTAACAACACAAAATGATAATACAAATACCCACCTACTTTCCAAAAGAAATCATTTGAGTTCACGTGGTACCTTTCAAAAATAGTTCGGTGAAGAGCAGCTGTTGGCAACGAACAAAACGCAGGTCACGACGAGTCCAAGAAGCAAACCTGAGTTCATGTCGGGATTTATCTTCGGTGACCTTCACGTCGAGATCTGTCTTCGGCGAAGTTCGGGATTTCTATTCGGCCAAGTTGGGTCCCTAGGGTTCGGGGAAATTTGGGGAAATTTCGGGGGGTGGTCCTTAGGGTTCGGAAGAAATTTGGGGGGAGTGGTTCGAAATTGCGCGAAACTAATTTGGGTATTTTGGGGCATTTTAGGGATTTCAGTTTCGAATTATACACGTGGCTTCTTATTATTTTTTTTCTTATTTTTAAACGTGTCAGCAAACACGTGCCTTCTGTTAGCCATGTCAGCAATTCCGTCCAATAAGTTGACGGCAGGAGTCTTCTGGGAATAGGGCAAAACCCCAGGGGTTTTTTAAGGGAAATTCATACCCTAAGGACTAAACTGGGAAATGGTCATAGCCAAGGGACGTACGGAGCATTTTAGCCTAATTTTTAAAACCCTCATTGTCACGCCCCGAACGGCATCCCGCAGGGACCGTGACAGCCGCGAGCTATCCCACGGATGGCTCCAGCGTTCTTACTTATTTTTTACTTGATTACGGCGGAAACGTACAGGATCGCGAGGGATTCGAGCTAAACTTACATAATTAGGGTTCTCATTAAGGTTTCATACAAGACATAAATAACATATAAAAAAGCCAACTAGTGACGATCAAGCCACTATCATCAAAAGTGTGAAACATAATTCTTGAACTTCTAGGTCAGGTAGTCCTCCTGACTCTTTTCACCTGAGGCATCTGAAATGACACAATTTTAAAAACGTGAGTCAAAAAGACTCAGTAAGGGAAGACATAAACTTAAAACATGCTCTTGTCTTATGCCCGCTTAATCATGAAAGAAAGAAACTTGATAAAGGATGCACATGCATGTCATGAATTATGCATATGCTCTTGCTTAGTTTCGGCCCCAGGCCTTTGAAAATCTTTCTTTCGTACTTGCTTGTAAAACTGGCCCTTGGCCCTTGAAACCACTTATTCGTACTTGTGCCTCTCTTGGTCTTTTCCTAATTAATTCATATCTTTTATTTGTGGGCTTGCTCCATTTAACCCCTGAAGTCAGGGTTGTGCGTTCCCTTCGGAACCGTCCCCGAATTCCCTTGGAGACCTTACATACGGTCAGCTAGCGCACCTTCTCATTTGTCCTTCAGTGGCTAGACATGACCCTTGGAGGCACCACACCTTCTCAATGTCCTTCAGTGTGGTTTGCACAGCCTCGTGGATTCACCCATCCTTCTCACATTTGTCCTTCGGTATGGGAGTCCATCTTGATGGTGCGGTACCGACCAGTGCCCCTTAACTTAACTTATCGTTTCATAAAACTTCCCATAATCTTTTCATAAAAAAATCATTGCATAAACTTCTTCTTGAAAAATTCATGCAATGCACATGTCATGTTATGCTTGCTTAAAATTCATGCTTGTTCATGAAACGATGCAGTGTGTCATTCCAGTTTTGAAAAAGAATACTTATTGTCCACTTACAATTGGTCTTCTTTGGTCGTGTATAGAGACACGTGGATCGCCTACAAGCGATTTAAATATTCCTTTAGACTTTTAAGAATAATATGAAATCGTTAAATATTGCATTTTTGAAATCGGTCATCAATCAAAGATATATATATATATATATATATCACTGAAATTCATTTAATCATTTAAAATATTTTATTCTTTTCCTTAACAAATATTCAAAACTTAGTTTATTAAATCATTAATATTTTTATTGAAATAAAAATATATTTATCCATGTACATGCCTCGATTAGGGTTTAATTAATACCCACAGATTTAGAATTAAACCTAAGCCTCTTATTAATACACGTACTCCATTAAAACCTTATATCAAACTATTAATAAATTAATCACGATTAAATCTTAACTTGGACTTTAAACCTCAATTAATCCTGAGTAAAACTTAACTAGGGTTCCAAACAATATTTATTAAAAGATTATGATTCTTCAATATTTGTTCCAACTAGATTAAACCCTAATTTCTATATCTATTATAACAATGATAATCCATTTTTTCATAAATTGCACTTAGGGTTATAATTCTTACAACATTCGGCCATCACTATTCTATGCACCATTTAGTCACAACTTTTACTCAAATGGTGATCCCATCCTCCATTCAACAATTTCACAACCTAATTTCTATAAATCAAGGCATATCACCATGCATCATGCTCATAATATTCGGCCATACATGATTTCATCCAAAAGACTAAGTTTCTTTTGTTTCCTTCAACATGCATGCATCTAATACTTAACATAATCATCTACCATTCATAGAGTCATAAATCTTGCACATATCATGACCAATGTTCAGATTTAAATATATACAAAACTATACATGAAATCCTAAGTATCTCATATTCGGCCATACCCCAAAATGTCACCTTTTTCATGCTAAAAATCATAACATGCACATCCTTTGCATTGTGACCTAACTAGCATGCATACACTTTATCTTTTCATCAAATAATTCCATCAACATTAGATCCACACTAACATCCATAGATCTAAACAAAATAATCAACTTTCATCAACCCAACACATCAAGACCTAGATCTAGTTTCCTTTAACAAGCATTGTTCTCCATTTGCATTTTTCTTTACATTCAACCTTAGATCTAGGGTTTCCATGGTTAGATCTAGCATTTAAACAACCTAGGGTTCTTAAGCATTCAAGATCTAACAACACCAAGGCATATTACAACCTAAACTTCAAGATCTTATACATAGGCCATTCGGCCACTCATGCTAACCCAACAACATCACATTGGTCTTACCTTGTTGACTATCCAAGCTTGAGCACCTACAAAATAAAATACCTTTGGTTAGTATTTGTGAAACTTAAGGCAAGATCATCAATAGAACCAAGCTTACCTTCAACCTTTACCAACTCTTCCTAACCTCACTTCCTTCAAAGTTTCGGTCCACCCTCCTTAGAAATGTCCAAGCTTGATTTAAGGAGGTTCTATGGTGGTTAAGAGAATATGGTAAGCTTGAAGAGAAATGAGGCAAATGGTTAGGGTTTTCAAGGAAGGAAATGTGTTTGCACCAAGAGAGATTTTTGTCCACAACAAAAGAGGTTTGAACTTGGATTTTAGAATGGGATTTGGAAGGCAAGAAGAGTATGGTTTAGAGTGCAAGAGAAAAAATGCACAAACCTTGAATTCTAAGGGGTGGTTCGGCCAAGGCTTGAAAATGGGAGAGAGAGTTTGAGAGAATGCAAGTTTCGGCCAAGTGCTTGAAAATGGGAGAGAATGGAGTGCATGAATGGTTTGGCCAAAGCTTTGCAATGAGAGGTGTGAGAGAATGAGTCTCCCAAGGAGAGTAATTTCTATGACATAAAGCTTGAGAGAGTGAATTGACAAGAGAGAGAAATCAAAAGGAAAAATGGTGAAGGGGGGGCTTGGTCGACAATTGCATAGCCTTCCTCTCTCTCTTTCTTTCATCTTTTCCTCACATCAAATCTTGTCTCCAAAAGCATGGCTTGCATTTGAATTTCTTCATTCTCTCTCCTCACATGCTTCCATCGACAATCACTCCTTCTCCCTTGCTTTTCTCTTCTCTTTTACTTCCATGTGTTGTCTTATCACTTCTTACACTTCACATGGCCTCACTTTATGGCTTTTCAAATTCACCTTATAGCCATTCACGTAAAAGCCATCCTCCTCCCTTGTTTGGTTGCTTTTCAACCAACCTAGTTACTTCCACATTAAATTGCAACCAACTTTCAACTTGGTTACTCTCTCTCACCTAACTTATCACTTCATAAGCTCTCTTGCTTATCTAATCCATTCCAATAGCTTATCACCTCATAAGCATGATATCTTATCATGTGATAATGGTCCTAGCCTATCTCTACAATAATCACAAGGTCTTATCATTAAATATTCAAATGGAAATTCTATTAATAATATAGGCCACATGGTAATAATACATGTCACATATGAAAGATATAAAAATATTCAATCCATGTCTTCAAAAGAATTTCATCATTTAATCCATTTATCATTTTCGGTTTATACAAAGAATTCTTAATCATAATTCAAATTCTATGGTCCATGAAACATTTTAAGTAAATGAAAAATATAAATTCGTAAGAGAGAAACTTACTTGCAAATTTCGGCTCCTAAATTGAATATAATTTGAACTTTGCATAAAATGGCATTAAAATTATTTAAAGAGATTTTATGGAATAAAATCTCATTTTAATCGAAATACCATAACATAAGGATTAGGCCATACATTGGCCAAAAACATAGCCCCATGAAGAAATAAAAGCTATTACATTGGAAAATAAAAGATAATACATAAGAAATTACGTAGGAGAAAATCGGGGTCTCACACTCATTCATAATGAAATTCAATATATGCGCATAACACCTCAGATGGAAATATCTACCATCCAATACATGCCTTCTCAAATATTTCTTCAAAAAATCAATTGCAACGTCATTTGAAGAAGCATTATCAACTGTCACAGTAAAAATACCACCAATTCCTTGTTGGCTTTTGTGCACAATCGAGATTTTGATGATTTCAATAAATGGATCAAGTTTATAAAGTGGACATCTTCAAAGACAAAGAAAACTTGACGAAAAGAGCCAAACCTTGAAGAAAGAAGAACAAGAATATGCAAGGAGCTTAAAGTGAAGATTCAAGACCTTAGGGTATCATCCTTGTAACTCTTTATTTCACATTTGACAAGGATTTGAATCACGCACTTGCATATCTTTCAAAATGTGCATAAACCGTTTTAAGTATTATTAGAAAGATTAAAATGTTTTTATAGGTTTCAAAAACACCCCAATCAAACCTCCAAACCTTCATATGCTTATGGGAAGTATGTCTTCCAAATTGGGTGTTTAAAAGTGGTCAAAAACCTTGTTTTTAAAAGAACCGGATCATGCTTAAGTTGAGGAGCTCGACTGGCTGTTCAAGCGGTCGACCGGTTGGTTTTGACAAAAGAGCCGTTGAAGCTTCTGACAATATGACCGTTGGGTAACGGTAACTTGAAGCGGTCGACCGGTTCATGTAGCGGTCGACCGGCTCGTTTTAGCAAAAGCTCCCAACGGCTAGAAACGGCTAGTTTTCATATGTGGCCTATAAATACACCTTCATTTCATCTAAAATGATAACCCAATGACCACATATCATTTATACTACTTGAGAAATATTCTAAACCTTCCTATTCTATATTTCTCATAACATTCACACAAAACACACTTTCATATCCTTGTCTTTGTGTGAATAAAGAGATAGAGCTTTCCATTTTTATATCCACTCTTTGGGAGAGTCTTGTTCCTAAATCTACCTATCAAAAGAGGTGTTTCCTTTAGTGAGGTTGTTCACTAAAGAAGAAGCTTTGAGAGTGTATATCTCATGTTTGGTGAGGTTGTGAGTGGTGAGCCAGAAAAACACTTGTACGGTTCACTAGCACCCGGAAGCTAGTGTGTAAGCTATTGGTTGAAGATAGTGGAAAACCTCAAGGCTCGGTGAAGGAGCTTGAGGGGTGGATGTAGGCGGGTTTGCCGAACCACCTAAAAATACTGTGTTTGCTTCTCTTACCCTTCTCCTTACTTTAGCACTCATTTACAGTTATTGCATATTATATACTTATGCTAAAATAGTATTTACTTGCAAACACATTTTTGGGGATTTTAACCGAAAAGTTTAGAAAACCAATTCACCCCCCTCTTGGGTTTCCTTAATCCTGAAACTAGGACTCACATTCCTCAATCCATTGAACAAGACAACATGTTTTCCAATTGTGTCACCTTTATGATTAGGAATCAAACAAAAGTTAATGATCTTTTTCTGAAGTTTCCAACCACTATCAATAACGTGCGCTGTAAGACACATGTAATTGAGATTTTGCATGGAGGTCCATGTATCGGTGGTTAAACAAACACGTTGACAAGTAGACTTGAATACCTTCTTCGATTTCTCTGTCTCTCATATAAAGTTTCATACAATCTGTTGCTACGGTGACACAAGAAGGAACTTGAAACTGTGGTTCAAAAGCCCATACACTTTTTTGAAACCTTGACCTTTCACAATCTTAAGTGATTTCATCACATATAATCATTCTGCAATCGTCAATTGTACATTTTCAAGACTATATTTGTGAACCTTCAAATTGCTGACATCACGATCTCGAACCCCTTCAAGGAGTTTCTCTCCCTAAAAATCATTTATCTGAATAATAGTTATTTAGATGTCACATGTTTGTATTTATTTATTGGGTAATATAATGTGACATAAGATGCTACATAGATATTACAGTGACATTGTAGAAAAATCATGCCAATGATTGATGAATCAAAAGCAGGAAATATGACTCTGCGATTCCTTTTTCACTTGATGTTTTGTCATAGTCCAAGCTACATATTGATGTACGATAGATCTACACTCGTTGTGCCACTATTTAATAAGATGATAGACTTCGTCATTAAGTTAGTGACCTTAAGCAAACGAGTAGGTGCAATGTAAGAGTGCATGCACTGGATGAGATCAAATATGAATACCTTATGGAAGTGATTACTGATGTTGAGAAGGTATTCAACAAAACTGGTTTATTGTATCCTTAGACCCTGGAGGTTTATACGGATCTGTTTATTGTGTACTTGTGTTTTGATCGAGTTATTTGGTGATGATCTTTCTAGGTCAAATATTTCAGATAATGTTGGGTCTTACACATAATAAATGATTGTATAAATGTTCAATAAGAAATCCACCAGTCTCTTGATAAGACAATATATTCAATATATCTGTATAGAGTTGGACTTGAAAAGAATTCATTGGCCAATGATATTTTGTGAAAATGTTTTTTGAAATTAATATATATTTATTTTTTTATGAAATTGTTTTGGAAACAATTTATAGTCCAACGAATTACAGATTGCGAATTGAGAATTATATGAGTTAGGGACCTAATTGGTGACATGATTTAGGTTGTATTGGTTCATGTGGAATATAATAAAGTGGAAGGATAAATAAACGAATAATTGTTAGCATAAGTGATTATACAAATCAATCTCAAATACTTTGGGGTAAATTGTGATATGTTAATGAACATGATCACAATTAGTAGAAGCCTAAAATTCGGAATAAAAGAATATAAGAGAAATACTGGAAAATAGTTTTTTCATGTGATCCTAAATTCGAGATTTGAGATCCCTAACGATCTCACACTATATCATAGCTAGGGTTCAGAAAGACTAAGATATCTTTTTCTAGACAGTTGACCATTATGACTTTGAGAAACCATATGACGGTTGTGAGGCGTGGAAAGGAAGGAGGCAAAACATTTGGACTGCTTTATTGTGAAATCAAACGACTCAAGGTGTGAGATCAACAAGACCTGAAGATTATCGAAGATTGAAGATTCAATTGCAGACAAGTTCAAAATCATTTGTCAAGATCAAGTAAGTATGATAATTTTCGCAGACATATTTTCAAAAATTACTGCTCTTTTAAGCTCACTTGCTATTCCAAAAGCATCAGAGCATGAGATAACAACTGTTCTTGAAAGACTTTTAGAGGGCTCTAGAGCATCTACTCATGGCTGGAGGTTTGGTTGCATGTTAGTTTTGGGCTTTATACAACGGAGATGCACCTTGGCAGAAACTCGGATCGAGAAAAGACAACTACGAAAGTCTAATGCTGCAACGACAAAACATAATTCAGCTAACCGATTTGCAGCCCAGACAGACAGACACCAACTTTGTTGTCTTCAGCAGCAGAATTGGTCTAGTCGGCGCATGCACGGGTTGATCTTCTCTGTAGTTGGGAGCAGATTATAGCACTCCCCAGGATCAACATAGTGGTATGTAAAATGTAATTCAATCAAAAGAAGTGCATTTCCACACCACACTGGTTTGTAGCAGTTTTACAAGTACAATAACATGATAGACATTTACAACAATGTCAAGCAACGCTTTCGCAAACCACAATATGATAACATATACCGACACAGAGTTTAGTTATAAACACTCCTGTTCCACTCTTACAGAGAGATTAGAATACAGAGATTCTCTTCACTGTGACCTCCGCATTTTAATTTTAATAGGAGCTTCCCTGTAGGATTCAACCTTCTCAACAGCTTTGCGTACTGGCCTTCCAATTGAAGATCTTTGCAGTAGTTGTGCTTCATTTCTTGGCGCACAATTTTGTCCTTCCTCTTCCATTATGACGGATGAATCCAATGGAACAGGATCTTCATGCATGGAACATTCAAGTGACTGACTCACTGGATGTGTAGCATCTTCTATCTCAAATAAGTTCTCTGTAGGTTCCCTCTCATGGGATTTAAACCTCGCAGATTGCCTCCTCAAACAACGCCTGCTTAAAGGAAAAGAAGGCTTGTAAGAATTTATCCCTTTCAAGAGGTAAGGATACAAACAGATAATGATTAGTAGTAGGAGAATATGGACCCTATTCCTTATTAACAGCACTTGACGAATAGCAGCATGCATGACGGCAGGAATCCAGACACATATACAGGCAAGAACTTGCAATATTTTGTTCTTTTCTTTTTAAGAAGAAATTACTGTGCATTGCTTTGGATGTGCTATATACATCAAACAATGTGTAAAGGGCTTCAAATATCCAACAATTGCGACATCAATATCTAAAATGTACAGGAATGTAATGTTACATGCCAACGAACCTTTTGTTCTCAACCTTCTCTTTATCTACGACTTTCTGGTGTGTAGTAGAAGGGCCCATAGCTGCAAGTAATTGGTAAATCCAATATGTTTATAACCCTTCAGATGTGTATCAAAATTCAAAAAAAGAAAATGAAGAGCTGTTTTCGGTCCTAAAAATTACATCGACTTCTTGCAGTGCGCCTTCTGTTACAAGTATGAGCTTTTTCTTCAATATTGACCTCATGTGATGATAGCCCCACTGTCACCTCTCCTTCCTTTGGCCAACAGAAGAAACGAGCCAAAATGATAGAAAGGTGAAGATATGGAAGGCCTCTTACAATATATAGCAGAAACATAACCAAGAGGAGTAACTGACATACCTGAAAGCCAGTCTTTTTATGGTTCAACTCTGTTTTCCTCTGCAAATAAACGTAGATATCTTAGTAAATCAACAAAAAAATAATAATGTTGGAGCACATTTAAGCTGCATGCCTGACTTCAGTTAATTCTGCTTACTGAAGTTTTGTGTTATGCTGGGATTCCCTACTTCAGGTAAGAGTTTGCATGCACTATACTTCACCTATTACAGAGTGTATACTGCAGTGTAATGAACTACACTCTTGGAGGCTGGGATTTAAGGTTTCTACATTTGCAGATACTAAATTCAATGACATGAATGAGGTATGTAAAGGATCCTACTTGCTAATCCACATGCTCTAAGATGTACTCTATCCAGGGGAGAAAGCAAAACAGTAACAAGGAACCGCGTTACATTGAGGTCAACAATTCTGGCAGATGCCTCGGCAAAGGTCATGAGTGAAAAAAGACAGACCTCAAAATTTACTATTTACAGAAGAAATATGTACTGGCTTGTCTTTCTCTGCATTGGTCTTAATCTGCAGAGGTACAGTAGTTGGCCTAGAAAATAGCAGTTTTTAAACTACAAAAACACTTGTTAATGTCAAATCTAGTATGAAATATCATGGCCAAAAATTGTGCCATCATAGGCTCCCCATGGAAACAAGTTGGCAGTTCTAGAATTAGCCATGGGTACTCAAGAGGACATGGTAGATTAAAGGCTGCAAGAAAGTGATACTATGGACCTGAATTTGTACATAGGCCCTCTGAAGAAGTTTAAGGAGAAAGTATGTGTTGACAACGTCTTTGAAGTGATGACCCTTTGAAGGATAGATTTTGTTTAGCATTAATAACAAAGAGATGTAAGAGCTGATACTTGGTGCCTCGACCATGAAAAGTGACACTAAAGTGGATATCCCAATAGAAAAGATGGTTATCGAACGAGTGACATTTTGAAGTTGCATCTCAAAACCCACTAGTTCAGTTAGTGACATAAATTCTGTTGGATGAGACCATCATTACAATGACAACTGGAATCGTTGTTGCATGAACCAGACAGGAACAGAAACTTCAAACATATAGTTATAAGTGGGAGAAAATATAAGACGCAGCAAACTCCCCCATCAAAGATAAGTTTGACTGAATTCTATGTTTATTAAAATTTCTTCAGTATCAGGTGTGTTACTTTTTCATTTTTTTGAACCTATTGGAAGTCCTTTTAGAACACTTTAGCTTAGGATCGGGAAATGCCTTAAAAAAGCAATTTCTTGATTGGTAGAGAGACAACTCACACACTAGTACGACATTATGATTTCACCCTCCTACTCATGAACTCTGCAAGTACATGATGTCCTTTATTGAAGAAACAAAAAGATTATAGAAGTGAAAGCTGAAAATGTTATAGCACTGACACTCCAGCAGCTTTCATAATATTTTCAGATAGTTTCTTCTTTAGCAGTGTATAATGTGTAATCTAGTGCATGCCAAAGTTACTCTTTTGGTTCCATACTAACAGAAGAGATTAACAGGTTAGAGCTAACCTCAGGATCCATATTCTTTGTTTTAAGTAATGTATCCTTGCACACAAGCTCATGCTGAAGGGATTTGACCTGAAATAAGCAGAGTTATTTAAACACAAAAAGAGCAGCAAATACCCCACGACCAATGTACTTAATTTTTTGTATAATGACTGGAAATAGAAGACAGACTTACCCTCTCTCTTCCTAAATTAAGTTCCTGCAGAATAAGCAATAAGGTGGTCATTATCACTGAGAATCAGATAGTTCTGGATATGAGATTGGGAGATGAATATTAGGCATAAAACCAGGCCTACCGCTGAAATGTGACTGTTTGATTGAGCAAGGTTCCAATTCTGCAGCTGCAACTTTTGAAGATTGACTCGCAGTTTTTGCAACTCAGCTCCATTCCGTTCAATGCTTTTACTGTTATAATGTAATAAAGGAAACCCATTCATAACAGTAGCTTTGGAAACGAAAAAAAGTTAGGCTATGTTTGGATTGTTTTCAAAAACTTCTCACAGTCAGGCCGAACTGAAGACAAAATAAACCAGAGATAGCAAGATAGACAAAAATATAGATAGACAGGACAATCTAAGGATACTTCCTCTCCTCGATAAGTTTGAGCAAAGCCGTTCTTTCCTGGTTCAGACAACGAAAACAGAAACACCGGACCCAGTAAGAGCAACGACGCATATAACAAATAATCAAGAGGCATGGGGGCAAGCGAAGATTGTACCTTTACGAGTTGGTCAATGTGGGCCTCCTCTGGCGGAGGCTTCTGGTCTTGGCTGGGGAGTTTGGGTTGCACCTGTAAGTTTGTAAGGTCGGATAGTTTCTTCCTCATAATGCTTCCAAAGGACGATCTCTTTGCCATTTTCTCACCTTTCATTGATACCTATCTAATGCTGCTTCGATACCCCTAATTTTGGATTTTAAAACAGAGGTTTTGAAGAAGAGTTTCTCACTTTGGAATTTTAGTCGGAATTGGAGAGATCTGCAGAAATGAAAGGAAAAGGGAGGACGAGAGAACAAGAAAAGGGCATAAATAAGGTGAGCAATGTTGAGATTCCGGAATACACAGATCCAAAGGATACAAAGTACATAATTGGAACTGAACTATTCAAAATCAAGTTAGGAGCCATTCAAAGACCAAAAACGAACTGAAGAAAAAAAAGAGAGAGTAAAAAGAGGAAGAGAGGCAGAGTGAGAGAAAGCAAGAGGGCGAAAGCCAGATATGGGGACCAAACGGCTTTCCGAAGCCAAAGTGTCCGAACCTGAGATATGCTCTTCCGAACCTACTTTTGAAATTTAAAGGCTTGTTTGGATACAGAAGTAACCATGGTGTTTGTTTAAATTTTAGGGTGAGTTAAAATTTTGGGGTGTTCGAGTTGGTGAAAAATGTGAAGAGAGATATGATTTAAATGAATTTTTTTTATATTTTAGTGTGTTGGAGTTGGTAGAAAAGTGAAGAGAGAGATCATTTTTGGTAGTTATTTTATTATGGTTAAAATTTTAGAGTGCCCATAATTTTCTGTAATTATTTTATTATGGCTAAAATTTTATTTTATAATTTTTGGTCAGCATTTGTTGGATAGACATCTTCTCTAATTTACTGCATGAATTAAATTGTTTAGAGAGAAATAGACAAACCGATTTGATTAGAATTTGTTGGATAGACATCTTCTCTAATTTGTTGTATGAATTGAATTATTTAGAGAGAGATAGACACACTATAAGAGTTTCACAGTAAAATCATGATCCACATTTACTACTGTGACTTTTTATTTTAATAATAAATTTTGAGAAGATTCATTTTTTATCCTTAAAAATTTAGCCCTTGAATTTATACACCTTCTAAAACTGGGATGTTTGTTTAATAAAAAATTAAAAGATTTTTAGGATTTTTGATAGAGTTGTGAATATTTATGTAGATTAGAGTTTTATAAGTTTTTGTGTAAAAGTTGGTAAAAAGTTTTAAAAATATTTAATTTTTATTGGAATTTGTAAAAAGATGTGGAGAAAGATGAACTGATGTAATTTTTTTTATAAAAAAAATATTGAAGTTTGGTGAAAAAGTATAGAAAGAGAAGATTTGTTAGAATTTTTTTTGAAAATGTATTGGATTTTGTGTGAAAATTTGTTGAATTTTGTGTTAAAGTTATTGGTATTTGTGTAATTTTTTTTAATATTTTGAATATTCTTTTTGTAAATTTGTTGCATAGTATCCTAAAATATTTTTGCAAAACGAAGATGCCTAAAGTAAAGCTTCGGTCAAGCAGAATATTATTCCTCTAACGGCAACAAACAACACATCAACGTACTATCCATTCTCATGAACATACTATCCATTTTCATGCCACATCAACGTGTCCGATTAGTACATAAAATAATGATAAATGAGTTTAAATTGATTATTTTTTCATAAAATAATGAAAAATAATACAAAATTAATGCAAAAGTATGTACAATAATAAATAAATAATAGATTAAAACTTTTTTTAAGAATACAACATCCAAAAAATACGAATAAATTAAACTAAAAATAATTAAAAGCTACAAAACACATTTAAAAATTGGCCATGTGTCCCCTATATTGACATTTTTAAAAAACAATCATGCTAGAGAGATCCCCTCTCCTTGTGCCACCCCTTAGCCTGTTGGCACGATAAGAAGAGGAGTAGAAACTCTAAGAAAATGCACTTTGGGTGTCAAAAAATTTTGTCACCCAAAGTGCATATCTAGTCACCAAAGGTTTTGGGTGACAAATCCGAATTGTCACCTAAAGCCGGACAACAAAGGTTTTATGTGACAATTTCCTTGCTTCCTCGCTCAAAACCGTCCGGACAAAAACATATTTCCTTCAAATGGTTTAATGCTATATTGATGAAATTCAAAATCGTCATGGTCCAGTGGCATGAGGGGTGCGAACAAGGTAATATCCATACATTCGCATGAGGAGTGTGAATGTTTGGTCCAATGTGACGAAATGCTTTTTGTCATGGAACATACGTGCTCATGGTAATAGCCAATCATTCACAAGATAACAAAAAAACGTGTGCACGGTAATATAAAAGATGTCTGCACCATTTTTTCATTTATGACGAAATAGTTTTTTGTCTCCTCAGAAATTGTTCGAGCACATACCCCGTTAGTGCGGATGCCTAGTCTCTTGAACCCGTGGGAATGTATTTTCTTAACCTTCAAACAATTGTTAATTAAGGACCATGTGCATTGAAGAATAACCCTACGAACGGATGGTATTTCATGAAAAGTGTGCGGACGAATTATTATGTGTGCGCACTTCTTAACAACAAAAATTGTGCGAACGAACCTGTTACCGTTCGAACCCTTTGTTACATATTTGAATTTATCTCTATTCTCCAGATTGATTATACTCCTCCTTTGCATTGTATATTTACATTTGTTAACACATTTAATAATAAACTAAAATAAATGTTTAGGATGAAATAAAAATTTTTAACATGAAATTCTTCGCCCGTGAATAAATCACAGACACGAGTCCATTCTTCAATGTTCATCTCGGGAAATTGAACACCAAGTAATGCTGGTACATTCTATTTCTATGCATCTTGTACGCTGTGTTCATTGTAGACGTCACAGTGATGCGATCCTCGGGTCGGTCATAATCTAGTTGAAAGTCATCCTTAAGATATATAGCAGTTAGTGAGTATAAAAGTTTGCACAATTAAAACTTAATAAATTATACTTACCAACACTCGATTCATCATGTATGATTTTACCTGATCGTGGACCTCCTTCCACTTACTCGTCTGAAATGGGACATACTGTCACGCCCCGAACGCCATCCCGCAGGGACCGTGACAGCCGCGAGCATTCCCCGAGAACACTCCAGCGCTTACACTAACTCTTACAGCGGAAACTTTTTTTTTATCTATACACATAGGATGGCTCACTCAGGATCCACATGTTGGCTGAGATACAAGCCCAATGATCATAACCTCTCGGTATACACATCATAATTCATAAAAGTCTATACATTGCATCTTGTTCGCAACTTATACAAAACGTACTAGGGCAACATACTGCCACTTGATCAAAATCAGCACTCCCAAGTGCTACCTCGGAGTTCACCAACTCCGTCTCCAATCCCCAAACTTCCGGGATTTCTACGTGAGATACTCCTCTGCTCCCCAGTTATCTTGTGGATCTGGAATGATACGATTTAAAACTATGAGTCGAAAGACTCAGTAAGGAACAACAGTTGAAACATGAACTTTAGTAAAACATAGCTTTAAAAGCATACTTACTTCAATATACTGTAGCGATAAGAGAAGAAATGCAAAACTGTAAATCATGAGTTAGTGCATAAAAACATGGTGCATATGCATGCTCCGTGATGCACATGCCATGCACTAAAATCTCTTGCCACTCTTGGCCTTTTCAAATGCATTTCAAATCTCGACATTGGCCCCAGGCCCTTGAAAATCTTTCTTTCATTCTTGCTTATAAAATTGGCCCTTGGCCCTTGAAAATCATTCATTTCATACTTGTGCCACTGTTGGCCTATTCACAACCATTTCGTATCTCTTACTCGTGGGCTCGCTCCATTTGACCCCTGAAGTCAGGGTTGTGCGTTCCCTTTGGAACCGTCCCCGAATTCCCTTGGAGACCTTACATCTGGCCGAGCTAGCCCTTGAAGTGGCCCCAGGCCTGATGGCTAGACACGACCCTTGGAGGCGCCACACCTTCTCGAGCAACGTTCCTCGGTGTGATTGCACATACCTCACGGACTAACCCATCCTTCACGAACAACGTCCCTCGGTATGGGCGTCCATCCATCCATCCTTCACGAACAACGTCCCTCGGCATGGATGTCTCACGTTCCATCCATCCATCCTTTACGAACAACGTCCCTCGGCATGGATGTCGAACCTCACTTAACTTAGTACGTTTTCAACCAAAACCTTCGTGCTTAATCATAACATAAATTCTCTTTCATTTGCATAAAACAACTTTTCATGTTTTCTATGCAATGAACATGTCATGCCACTCTTGAAAACATCGTACTTTCATTTGCAATCAAAACGTCTCTCATGCGTTTATGCAAATGATCATGCTATGACATGTTTGAAACATCATGCGTACTTGAAACATTCTTCATGCAATACATTACATATGTATTAAAAACATCTTGTCATGCACAATAAAACATGCAGTGTATCATTCCAGTTTTCCAAAAGGGGTAAGATTCACTTACAATACTCCTTGCAAATTCCTTCCTGATTCTTACTTGGCTCGATGCCTACAAGAAATAGATCTCCTTCTCAATACACTGAGCATCCGATAAAATACATCGATACATTTCGGTTCTACTAAGCTATTCGAGGAAATCTATCGTGAAATCCACTAAGGAATGAATAGCGATAATTATGCGCTTAACTTAATTTAACGGTATAATATAGTTGCCGGATTTCTCTTAATCCAATTTGAACTTCCTGTTCATCCCTTAACTTCGTACTTCCCGTCCGTCGGAGTATTTCCGAATAGCAACTATATTATACTTCTTTGATATCATATATATATACATATATATATATCACTTAAATTCTTTTAATCGTTTAAATATTTTATTTACTCTTTTCTTTAACTAATATTCAAAACTTAGGTAATATTTTTATTGAAATAAAAATATATTTATCCATGTACATGCCTCGATTAGGGTTAAATAATACTCATAGGTTTAGAATTAAACCTAAGTCTCTTTTTATTACACGTACTACATTAAAACCTTATATCTAACTATTAATAAATTATTCATTATTAAATCTTAATTTAGACTTTAAACCTCAAATAAAACCCGAGTAAAACTTAACTAGGGTTCCAATAATATTTAATAAAGATCATGACTCTATAATATTATTCCAATTAGCCTAACCCCAATTTTTCTTATCCAACACAACAAGAAAATACATAAATCATGAATTGCACTTAGGGTTAACTTTTCTTGCAACTTTCGGCCACTACCATTTATGCACCAATTAATCACAACTTTTTCTCCAAGGGTGATCCCATCCTCCATTCAACAATTTCACAACCTAGGATCTACAAATCAAAGCACCAATACCATACACCATACTCATGGCATTCGGCCAACTCATGTTTTTACCCAATGATTAGTTTTCTTTTATTTCCTTCAATATGCATGCTTCCAATACTAAACATTATCATCTACTATGCATTAAGGTCATAAATCTTGCACATGTTAAGGCCAATGTCCAAATCTACACATATTCAAAACTATACATGAAAATCCACATAGCTTATTTTCGGCCTTACCCCAAAATGTACCCTTTTCATGCTAAAAATCATATCATGCATATCCTTTGCATTTGTGACCTAACTAGCATGCATACACTTAATCCTTTTTATCAAATAATTCCATCAACAATAGATCTACTCTTTATTCACACTAATATCCATAGATCTAAACAAAGATATCATTTTTCATCAACCCAACATATCAAAACTTAGATCTAACTTCCTTTAGCATACATTGTTCTTCATTTGCCTTTTTCTTCACATACAACCTTAGATCTAGGGCTTCCATGGTTAGATCTAGCATGTAAACAACCTAGGGTTCCTAAGCATCCAAGATCTAACAACATCAAGGCATCTATCAAAATAAAACTTCAAGATCTTATACATAGGCCATTCGGCCACTCATGCTAACCCAACAAAATCATTTTAGCCTTACCTTGTTGTTTATCCAAGCTTGAGCACCTAGAAAATAAAGCATCTATGGTTAGTACTTGTGATGCTTAAGGCAAGAACATCAATGAACTAATCTTACCTTTACTCTTTACCAACTCTTCCTATCCTTCTCCTCCTTCAAAGATTCGGTCCACCCTCCTTAGAAATGACCAAGCTTGGTTTAAAAGAAGCTCTATGGTGGTGAAGAGGACATGGTAAGTTTGAAGAATAATGGTGTCAAATGGCTAGGTTTTCATGGTAGGATTTTTGTCTACAACAAGAGAGATTTATTTGGCTTTTGGAATGGGTTTTGGCAAGCTAGATGGAAGTGGTTTAGATGCAAAGAATGAAATAGCACAAACCTTGAATGTGGAGTGTGTTGTTCGGCTAGGAGAAGCAAAATGGTAAGGATTGGAAGAACTTGTAACATTCGGCCAAGAGAGGAGAGGTTTGAGAGTGAAATGCTTGAGTGTTTAGGTCAAGAGGAAATGTGTGAGATTGAGTCTCCCAAAGCATTTGACATAAAGCTTGAGAGTGAATTGACAAGAGAGCAAAAGAAAGAGGAAGAGGGGATGAATGGGGTGTTGGCCGACCAAGCAAAGGCCCTTTGTCTTCTCTCTCTTTCTTATTTCTTTTCACCTTTTTCTCTCACATCAATTGTCTCCAAAAGCTTGTCTTGCATTTTGAAATCCTTCTCTCTCTCTTCTCATACATTTCCATCGACATTCACTCTTTTCCCTTGCTTTTTCTCTTCTTTTTTACAATTATGTGTTGTCTCATCACTCTTACACTTCTTACACACCTCTTACACTTCACATGGCCTTGCTTTGGCTTTTTCAATTTCATCCTATAGCATTTACGTAGATGGCTTGTTTTTCACTTAGTTTGGTTGCTTTTCAACCAACCTAGTTACTCCCACATTACAAGGCAACCAACTTTCAACTTAGTTCACTTATCACCTAACTTATCACTTTATAAGCTCTCTTACTTATCTATCCATTCCAATAGCTTATCACCTCACAAGTATGATATCTTATCATGTGATAATGGCCTTAGCCTATCTTCTACAATAATCACAAGGCCTTATCACTCTAAAAGTTTCCTAACTTATCATGCTTGCTTATCACTATGATAAGCAAGTGTGCTTATCAATTAAATCATTTCTAAACTTATCACATAACTACATAGCTTATCACTGAATATTCATATGGAAATTCTATTAATAATATAGAACACATCATATATTACATGTCACATACAATATCTAATCCATGTATTCAAAAGAATTTCATTATTCAATCTATTAATAATTTCGGCTTATACAAGGAAATTATTAAAGCATAATTCAAATTATATGGTCCATGAATCATATTAGGTAAATGAAAAATATCAATTTGTAAAAGAGGAACTTACTTGAAAATTTCGGCTCTTAATATAATATAATTTATACTTGCATAAAATGGCATCAAAATTATTTAAAGAGATTTTATGAAATAAAATCCCATTTTAATCGAAATACCATAACATAAAAATTAGGCCATACATTGGCCAAAAACATAGCCCCATGAAGAAATAAAAGCTATTACATTGGAAATAAAAGATAATACGTAAGAAATTACGTAGGAGAAAAATCGGGGTCTCACACATACTGTCGAACGAGCGCATCAATATGACTTGAGAGCATCGAGGACGCCTTGTCATTACCGCCCGTATGTCCATCAGAGATATGGACAATCAACTTTCCTCTAGTACGAGCCTTGAGTAATGTAATGCCGCGCATACTACCCCTTATGTGCTTAAATGTTTAAATGAGCAACGATTGTAATATGCGCTTACTCTATATGTTGGCTGATTTTCGAACAATTGTTGAGTACGTAGCATTGAGCTTTTGTGTGAGATCCCGAATTTACTTATGTCATTGTATGGGAGAGAGAGATTTTGCTATGATTTTCCTCAGGATGTAGGTATGTTTTAATTGGTGATTTTTGAGGTAAGTGTCGACACATTGGAACATAGTGTCGACACATTATACTAACACCCGAAAGTTTACCTTTTCCTGGAGACCAAAGTGAATTTTGACTAAGTGTTGTAAGTGTCGACACTTTGAGTCATAGTGTCGACACATTAGACTGATACCCGAGCGTTTATATCTTTCCGGAACTAGAGTGATTTTTACCAAGTGTTGGAAGTGTCGACACCTTGAGTGATGGTGTCGACACATCCAACTGAAACCCGAGAGTTCGCCTTTTTCCAG
The DNA here is from genome assembly GCA_963930655.1 of Myrica gale. NCBI lineage: Eukaryota > Viridiplantae > Streptophyta > Magnoliopsida > Fagales > Myricaceae > Myrica > Myrica gale. Next base: position 13,077,081 of record OZ005618.1, read on the forward strand.
AACTCCCGTGGATTTTGACCAAGTGATGGAAGTGTCGACACCTTGGGTGATGGTGTCGACACATCTAATTGAAACCCGAGAGTTTACATTTTTCCCACTATGGCTAAGTGTTGGAAGTGTCGACACCTTGAGTGATGGTGTCGACACATCTTACTAAATATGTTGTAAGTGTCGACACCTTGAGTGATGGTGTCGACACATATAACTACATTCCGGAATTTTATCGGTTTGAAATACGCGAGTTGAAATTTATGAAGTAGGGGGAGGGCAAACTTGCCTTTTCCCCAACCATTTTCACGCCTATTACTCTCTCCCCCTTTGCCGAACACTTCATTTTTCCCCTCTCTTCAGCCTTTTCATTTTCCCTTGCCCTAAGTCACCCACCCGAAAGAAGAAGAAGGAAGAAGAAGAAGGAAGAAGGAGAGGAAGAAGGAGAAGAAGAAGGAGAAGAAAAGAAGGAGGAAGAGGAGAGAAGCGAGGTAAATCCTTGCTGGCCGAAAATCGTGCTACTCTCTCTCTCTCTCTCTCTCTATTCTCTTCTTGTTTCCTCTTGTTGGTTAGTTGTGGTTGGTGATGTTCTTGTTTTCTTTTGTTGGTTGGTTGTGGTTTGTTGGTAATTTGTCTAAGTAGTGTTCTCCTTGTGATTCATGGATGTTTAGTGTGGATCTAGGTATGTTCAAGGTAGATCTTGTAAGTGTAGCATAGATTTTTACATGAGAACATGTGGAAAAATGACTAGATCTGAAATGAGGGTTCAAGAGAAATTGGTTATGTGCTCTAGGTGTTTGATAAAAGGCCTAAGAGGGGATTGAAACCTAAGTTGAGCAAGTATGGCCGAATCTAGGGTTTGATGCATTAGATTGTGTATGTATGCTAGTGATATTGAGAACCACAAGCCCTAAGTGTTAGGGATATGTTCAGATCTGGGAAAATAGGCAAGAGGACCAATAACGCACACTAGGTGTTTGGTAAACAGCCCAAGAGAAATGGGTACATGCAATGGTGTTAACTTGATAATTATGGAACCATGATTTGGTTGTAAACTTCGAGTTGAAGTTGTAAGTGGGAGGAAGGTGAGAGTATAGTTGTTGTTATGAGATGTTAAGTTAGCCTTGGATGTTGGTTGTGACATGTAGAGATTCGGATTTTGGTTGTTGGAGATTGTTGTGATTTCTGGAGTTACATATGCAGATTTCAAGGCTTTGTTGCATTGGTGGTTATCTCTTGATATTTTAGTCCAATTTTACGGGGTTGGTCTTGGAATTTGTTTCAAGTTAAGAAAGAGAGCGTTTTAAGATAACTTGCATGTGAATTAGAGGTATGACGAATATGTTATGGTATGAAAAATTAGTGTGAGGGTCTATTAAAACAGATTCGTGTGAGTAATGTATTGATTACTATATACGTTTAGTGAACCTATGAATGACAATAGTACGGTTCATTGTAGGTAACGAGACACTCGATACTCAAGCAAGCCTAAGGTAAGTGAAAATCTTTACAAACTGGAATGATACACTGCATGAAGAATATTCATGAATAAGCATATCAAGCATGACATTACCAAGCACGACATGAATGCATCATGATCATTTGCATTCATTTTCCTCATGAGAAATGAGACATTTTATGCAAATGAAAGTACCATTTTATGCTACTTTATGACAAGTTAATTAACGAACCCAAGTCGGTCGGTACCGTACCAAGTCAAGAAGGTGCATCCATTCCGAAGGACGTTTACGTGAAGGATGGATGTCACCTAGGACACCCATACCGAAGGATGCTTGCAAGAAGGATGGGTAGTCCATGAGGTAAGTGCAATCACACTGAAGGATGCTTGCAAGAAGGTGTGAACCTCCAAGAGTCGTGTCTAGCCACTGAAGGACATTGAGAAGGTGTGCTAGCTCGACCATATGTAAGGTCCCTAAGGGAAATAAGGGACTGTTCCTACGGGAACGCACAACCCTGATGTCAGGGGTAAAAGAGGGCAAGTGGCCCACAAGATAAGATGTGAATCGATTTTTACAAAAGCAAGAGTAAATGCATGTGCATTATACATGCATCACGTTTCATAATCAGGCATGCAGCGCATTATGTTTACATGACTATGATTTCAAGTTCAAGTGCATGCTTACAATTTCAACCCATGTTTTAGCTATAATTCCTTACTGAGTCTTTCGACTCACAGTTTTAAATTGTATCATTCCAGATGATGTTACAGGGGTGGAATCTTAAGAAGAGGACCTTGAACCCTAGGAGAAGGGTTGATGAAATGTCTCTCTTGTTTGCTAACGTTAGGAAAGATTTAGCTAATTTTTGTAAAAGCTGGCATGAGCCACCGTGATGTGGTGGTCATGGGTTTCATTTGGCTTAGTTAGTTAATGTTTTAAACTGGTTGATATTTTGAGAATATGTTTAACAACCTTGAGTTATCAATGGAAAGTATGTTCTTATGCACGTTATACGCTAGCATTATAAGGCTTCTTTTTAACATTGAAGCATCAACGTCTTTTCCGCTGCAAGTATAGTAGTAAGTACGCTGGAGCGTCCCATGCCGGGAATGCTCGCGGCTGTCATTAGCCTCGTTTAGCTAGCGTTCGGGGCGTGACAGTTTAGTGGTATCAGAGGAATTTAGGAGTTTAGTGAACTTAAGATTTGCTACTCGCCTATTTGGATTTCGAGTATGCTATATGCTAGAAATCTCATGCATCAACTAGTTGTTAGGATACTTATGTAGTGATGACGATATAGTGCAGGATGCCACCTAGGAAACAACCCAGAAATAGAAACACGGAGGAGGAGCCCGAAGAATCAGGTGTCTCTACCAATGATGTTTTAAGGCACATGGCTCAGCTCATCGCTGAACAAGTGCAGCAAGGGGCAAATGTGCAAGGGGCAAATGTGCAAGGGGCTCGAGATCGCCCTGAAGGATGCACCTTTGACCAGTTTAACCGCCAACACCCGCCGGTATATAACGGTAGAGGAGATGCCGTTCTAGCAGAAAACTGGCTTCTAGAGATGAAAGAGTTGCTGGAAGTCATGGGGTGTACAGACTCCCAGAGAGTGAGCTTTGCTACCTTCAAGCTACAGGGAGATGCCAAGAGGTGGTGGCTATCCAAGAAGCTCCTACTGAGCCAAGAATTGGGAGAACAACCCATAATCTGGGAGAGGTTTCAACAAGAATTCCTGGACCGCTATTTTCCAAGGACGACGCGGGAAGCAAAAGCGAGAGAGTTTGCCAACTTAACTCAGGGATCAATGACTGTTGATCAATACTCTGGTCGATTCATGGAGTTGGTGAGGTTTGCTCCGTATTTAGTACCAGATGAGGAGAGGAAAGCCAGGAAGTTTGAAGAGGGACTTCATCCCCGAATCTTTGACAGAGTTATGGCCCATAACTTGAAGACGTTGGCAGAAGTCATAGAACGGGCAGTGATTGTGGAAAGAGGTCTGCAGAGGACAGCAGCATTTTACGACCAGCAAAAGAGGAAGGCTCCTCCCAAGCTGGAAACGTCACAGGCACCCTGGAAGAAAAGCAAGCAGGGTTTATCACGGGGCCAGAATCAGAGACCTGGTGGAGCCCAGAACCAGAGACCTGGAGGAAGTCAGATTGCAGGAGGGAGTCAATTCCCAATATGCAACAAATGTGGCAAGAAGCATCCCGGAGAGTGTAGGCAGGGAGTATGCTTCCAGTGCGGGAAGCCAGGTCACATTGCCCGAGATTGTAGGGCAAAAAGTAATTCAAGCCAAGCATCCCAACCCGCACCGCAAGACAATTCGAGGAGGCAAGGCGGTCCAACTCAAGCAAGACTATATGCTCTGACCCCGAGGGATGCGGAGGACCAAACCAGAGTAGTAACGGGTAAGTTGCCCTTGCCACAGGGAGAAGCCCTTGTATTATTTGATTCAGGGGCCACACATTCATTCATAGCATCGGCATATTGTAAGGCAAGAGATTTAAAGCATGAGCCATTAGGATGTCATGTAGTAGTATCAACACCTACTGGTGGGAGGATCAATTGCGATCGAATAGTGAAAAATTTCCCGATAGAAGTTGAGGGGCAAATTATGCCGGCTAACCTGATAGTGATGGAAATGGGAGGGTTCGACCTCATTTTAGGTATGGATTGGTTGGCAACACACGGTGCTAGCATAAAATGTTACTAGAAGAAGGTCGTGTTCCAAAAGGAGGGGAGACCGGATTGTTGTTTTGTAGGCATGAGAAAGGTGGAACGAAGACCGGCGATCATTTCAGCCATGCAAGCCAAGAAATGGTTGCAAGGAGGAAGTGAGGGGTTCTTAGTTTGGGCAAATGAAATGCAGAGAGAGACTGCTACGGTAGAGCAGACCCCTATAGTGAACGAATTCCCTGATGTGTTTCCGGAAGAATTACCCGGATTACCTCCTGATAGGGAACTGGAGTTTGGCATCGATTTAGAACCAGGGACAACTCCAATTTCTAAAGCACCGTATAGAATGGCACCAGCAGAGTTGAAGGAATTGAAGATTCAGCTGGAGGATCTATTGGATAAAGGGTTCATTCGGCCGAGTGTGTCACCTTGGGGAGCTCCGATCTTGTTCGTAAAGAAGAAAGATGGAAGCCTCAGGATGTGCATTGATTACAGGGAGTTGAATAAGGTGACTATCAAGAATAGATACCCGTTGCCTCGCATTGATGATCTATTTGATCAATTGCAAGGGGCACAGGCATTCTCGAAGATTGATTTGAGATCGGGATATCACCAGTTGAAGGTGAAGGGGGAGGACATACCGAAGACGGCATTTCGAACGCGATATGGCCATTACGAATTTATGGTGATGCCTTTTGGGCTAACCAATGCTCCAGCCGCATTTATGGATTTGATGAATAGGGTGTTTCAGGAATTCTTAGATAAGTTTGTGGTTGTCTTTATTGATGACATACTAATTTACTCACGGAATAAGGAGGAACATGAGAAGCATTTAAGGATTGTTCTACAGATTCTTAGGGAGAAGAAGTTGTTTGCCAAGTTTTCCAAATGTGAGTTTTGGTTGGAACAAGTTCGCTTTTTGGGGCATGTAGTGTCCGGAGAAGGGATTGCCGTGGATCCTGGAAAGGTAGCTGCTATATTCAAGTGGCCGAGGCCTACGAATGTGAAGGAAGTAAGAAGTTTTCTGGGATTAGCAGGGTACTATCGGAGGTTTATCAAGGGATTCTCAAAGATGGCCAAGCCTTTGACGTCTCTAACAAAGAAGAATGTCAAATTTGAATGGACTCATGAGTGTGAGTGGAGCTTCCAAGAGTTAAAGGCCAATTTAGTTACTGCTCCAGTATTAGCACTACCCTCGGAATATGGAGAGTATGAAATCTATAGCGACGCATCGAAGCAAGGTTTAGGTTGTGTTTTGATGCAAGACAAAAGGGTAATAGCTTATGCTTCTAGGCAACTGAGGCCTCACGAGATTAATTATCCCACGCATGACTTAGAGTTAGCTGCTGTAGTCTATGCGTTAAAAATATGGAGACATTATTTGTATGGGGTTAAATGTGAGATATTCACCGATCATAAGAGTCTTAAGTATTTTAACACCCAGAAAGAGCTGAACATGAGACAGCGGCGATGGTTAGAGTTGATTAAAGATTATGATTGCACAATAAGTTATCACCCTGGAAAAGCCAATGTGGTGGCCGACGCATTAAGTAGGAAGTCGGCAGAAACAAGTTCAGTAGAGGCAAGTTCAATGGAGGTGGTGCCCGAGGAAATCAGGAGAGACTTAAAAAGGGCAGAGATTGTGCTTATCATTGCCGATCAGTTTGTCTCCATTGCAGGGCTCTCGTTGCAACCTACCCTGGAGGAGCAGATTCGAGAGGCCCAGAAGAATGATAAGGTGATTGAAGGGATTAGAGAGCGAATTGAGAAAAAGGAAGACCCCGACTTTGGAGATAAGGATGAGTTATTACGATATCGAGGCAGAATTTGTGTGCCAAGTACAAGGGAGATTAAAGACTTGATTCTAGCAGAGGCTCATTCTACGCCTTATACCATCCATCCAGGAGGCACGAAGATGTATCAAGATATTAAGAAGGTCTTTTGGTGGCCTAATATGAAGCGGGAGATAGCCGAGTATGTGGCTCGATGTTTGACTTGCCAGAAGGTGAAAGCCGAGCACCAGAGGCCAGCAGGAACACTAAAGCCTCTAGAGATCCCTGAATGGAAGTGGGAAGGGATAGCCATGGATTTCGTAGTGGGGTTGCCTCGAACTACTTCGGGTTACGATGCTATATGGGTGATCGTGGACCGACTAACCAAGTCGGCACACTTCTTACCCATTAAGGTGAAGTATGCCCCGGAGAAGTTAGCGGAGATTTATCTTCAAGAGATTGTCAGATTACATGGAGTGCCTAAGAGCATAGTGTCGGATAGAGATCCGAGATTTACATCGAGATTCTGGAAACGATTGCAGGAGTCATTGGGAACTCGGTTGAATTTTAGTACCGCTTTCCACCCACAGACAGATGGGCAGTCGGAAAGGACTATACAAATTCTGGAGGATATGCTCAGGGCTTGCGTTGTGGATTTCAAAGGAGGATGGGCTCAATACTTGCCTTTAGCGGAATTCGCGTACAATAACAGTTTTCAAGCAAGTATTGGTATGGCACCCTATGAAGCCTTGTATGGGAGGAGGTGTAGATCACCTTTGTATTGGGATGAGGTAGGCGAAAGAAGGATGTTAGGGCCGGAAATAGTTTCAGAGACACGGGAAAAGATCCAAGTAATCAAAGATAGGCTTGTGACAGCCCAATGCAGGCAGAAGAGCTATGCTGATAATCGAAGAAGAGAACTTGAATTTGAGGCTGGGAGCAGAGTATTTCTGAAGATTTCTCCGAAGAAGGGGATAACGAGATTTGGAAAAAAAGGGAAGCTCCAACCCAGATTCATAGGACCCTTTGAGATCTTAGATAGAGTTGGGCCCGTGGCGTACAGGTTGGCCCTACCCCCTTGTTTAGAGGGAGTCCACAATGTGTTTCATGTATCGCTCCTAAGGAAGTATGTAACTGTGTCACGCCCCGAACGCCATCCCGCAGGGACCGTGACAGCCGCGAGCATTCCCCGGGAACACTCCAGCGCTTACACTAACTCTTACAGCGGAATTTTTTTTTTCTTTTATACACATAGGATGGCTCACTCAGGATCCATATGTTGGCTGAGATACAAGCCCAATGATCATAACCTCTCGGTATACACATCATAATTCAGAAGAGTCTATACATTGCATCTTGTTCGCAACTTATACAAAACGTACTAGGGCAACATACTGCCACTTGATCAAAATCAGCACTCCCAAGTGCTACCTCGGAGTTCACCAACTCCGTCTCCAATCCCCAAACTTCCGGGATTTCTACGGGAGATACTCTTCTGCTCCCCAGTTATCTTGTGGATCTGGAATGATACGATTTAAAAACTATGAGTCGAAAGAATCAGTAAGGAACAGCAGTTGAAACATGAACTTTAATACAACATAGCTTTAAAAGCATACTTACTTCAATACACTGTAGCGATAAGATAAGAAATGCAAAACTGTAAATCATGAGTCAGTGCATAAAAACCATGATGCATATGCATGCTCCGTGATGCACATGCCATGCACTAAAATCTCTTGCCACTCTTGGCCTTTTCAAATGCATTTCAAATCTTGAAATTGGCCCCAGGCCCTTGAAAATCTTTCTTTCATTCTTGCTTATAAAATTGGCCCTAGGCCCTTGAAAATATTTCTTTCATAACTTGTTCTTGAAATTGGCCCCTGGCCCTTGAAAATATTTCTTTCATAACTTGTTCTTGAAATTGGCCCCTGGCCCTTGAAAATATTTCTTTCATAACTTGTTCTTGAAATTGGCCCCCCTGAAGTCAGGGTTGTGCTGTTCCCATCGGAACCGTCTCCCATCCCTCGGAGACTTAACATCTGGTCGAGCTAGCCCGTAGTTGCCCCAGGCCTGATGGCTAGACACGACCCTTGGAGGCCCACACCTTCTCTTGTCCTTCAGTGGGGTTGGTCGAGCTAGCCCGTAGTTGCCCCAGGCCTGATGGCTAGACACGACGCCCACACCTTCTCTTGTCCTTCAGTGTGGTTGCACATGCCTCAAGGACTAACCCATCCTTCACGAACAACGTCCCTCGGTATGGGCGTCCATCCATCCATCCTTCACGAACAACGTCCCTCGGCATGGATGTCTCAGGTTCCATCCATCCATCCTTCACGAACAACGTCCCTCGGCATGGATGTCGAACCTCACTTAACTTAGTACGTTTTCAACCAAAACCTTCGTGCTTAATCATAACATAAATTCTCTTTCATTTGCATAAAACAACTTTTCATGTTTTCTATGCAATGAACATGCCATGTCACTCTTGAAAACATCGTAATTTCATTTGCATCAAAACGTTTCTCATGCGTTCATGCAAATGATCATGCTATGACATGTTCGAAACATCATGCGTACTTGAAACATTCTTAATGCAATACATTACATATGTATTAGAAACATCTTTCCATGCACAATAAAACATGCAGTGTATCATTCCAGTTTTCCAAAAGGGGTAAGATTCACTTACAGTACTCCTTGCACTTATACCGATCCACTTGAACTTAGTTCGGTCTTCGCCTACAAGCGATACTCCAATGCTCAGCTATCAACATTCAACAAGGCATACAAACGTATCATGTATTATCTTAGTTTCCAAGTTCATATCCGAAACTTTACGTGAAATTATACATGAAATTCTTGCAACATTTGACTTCCCATTCTTGTAAGTATTTTAACTTTCATAAATCAATTAGTATATAACAAACATCATACATCTCAACCAACTCCAAGGTAGGTGAACTTCTAAGTAGCTCGACTCGATTTCTCTAACATCTTCTTAATAACCTCGATATCCAAAATCGGATCTTTAATGTTTCAACCTTACCAATGATCCATATCAAAACAACAACCTTTATCGCTGAATTCTTGCTCTACACTTACGATCTTATTTTACATGGACTAATGATCATCATATTCATCAATCAAACCTCAAAGATGCGCTATAGCGGTGCTGCCAAGATCTATAGGATTCAACCTAATGTCATGCTCCTTCGAGTTCACATAAGCATCAATGTATCTCAATTCATGCTATAAGAGCATCCTGATACCACATGACTTATTTCACTTGAGTTAGATAACATTTTTCTTAATGAATTTAATTTGGTATTAGAGCCCTACACTCGCTGACCTTATTCAATTAACCAACATCTTTTGACTAATTCATGGCCATTTTACCTTACTTGCATCTGAACCTTTTATTCGTACCAAGACCATTCTTTAATAGCTTACTAGTTCATCATTTTCCAACCCTAATCATGGCTAAATCGTGGCTTGATCTCCAAGTTCTATCCAACCCGAGCCATAGATCTTGATATCATGTGATTAAGTTTTCATATCTTTTTCCTTAACATCTCTTCCATGCATGTTTGACATATTGACATTCTCCTATTTCATTTTCTCTCTTCATATGATCAAGGTTTCTTTTAATATTATAATTCGACCTCATTTACACATCATATGTTTCGGCCAACACATAATCACTCTAATTGAAACTTCAATTCCTTCTTAATACCACAAGGCTTTGTTAAGCACACCAACTAATATCTACCCGAGCCATATACTTCATCATTCATGAGTTTACTTACATGTAAGGTTTTCTCTTAACATTAGGCCTAGGTTTTAACCTCTAACTCATTCGGCCATGACCTAAATTTTACTTATACATCACATGGGATTACATCATTTATTTACTAATCAATTGGTCATTAGGGTTTCCTTCACTAAATCGTTTGGCCACGCTTCAATTTCAACATCTATTGCACAAAACTTCATCTCCAATTGTGATCCCATCCTCCATTATCAGATTCACAACCTAGATTCTATAAATCATAGCACAAGTACAAGATTTCACACATTATATCATTCGGCCATGCATCATTATTCATAGCTTTAACATGCATCACCATTCTATTTATCACATGCATTCTTCTCTCTTCAAGCTTAGTCAACCCGTGACTTATGTGCACAATCAACCTAACCAATTAGTCTCACAACCAGCCTATAAGATCCATATTTCAATCATTCCCAAGACATTTTAAACATAGCATGTATTTCGGCCAAGCATTGTATGACCACGCCCGAAACTCCTCTAACATGCATTATTCATTTCCATTGCACTTTCCAACAACCAATTCATATCCTTATGCATGCAAGTTCAGATACAAGCTCACATTATAGTCTAGGAGTTGCTAAATTCAAGATCTTGCATGAAGAAGTCATTCGGCCAACACAGCTATCAATACCAAAACTTAAACTTACCTTATCTCCTTCTTACCATTCTTAACATTTTCTTGCATTAACCTCTCCCATCACATTTGCTCCTAGGTTTAGGCCACTAACTAAAGCCCTAAGATCATCAAAACTAATCATGTTCAGATCCAACGGCAAGGGTTTACAACAGTAAGCTTACAACCTTCAAATCAAGATGTTACACTTCCAATTTCATGCCATCCATTTACATGTATGTGAGAACTTCTCCCAATAAAATTTGTCATAGATCATGGCTACTGACCCAAGCCCTAACACATCTCAAATCTCACATTTTTCACTCTCATTCCCAAGCTTAAACACAGCAAGCCTACAGCACCTAAGACCAAGGTTTTATACCTCAAGCTTCACATGCACTTAGGTTATGCTTCTCCTTTTTGCAACTTATAATCTAACATGCATTTCCAAGTTTGAACTAATTCAAAACCATGGCATCTAACAGCAATAATCAGCCTCTATCGCAAGCCACAAATCATATTACAAGGTCACAAAATCCGGCCAAACACAAACCAAAGGGCTGAAGCTTTTACCTTGCTACCTTAACTCTTCTTTTCTCTCTTCTTCTCCTTTTTCCTTTCTTCTTTCTCTTGCAAGGCCTCCATTAACAAGTTCACAATCAAGCTCAATAAAATATCACAACAGCCCTTGAAACTTAGACATCTATACAAATCTGACCAAGGCAAGAGTGGAACACAACATACAAGAGTACATTCAGTCAAGGAACTTCAAGAAAAACCCAGTTTACCTTGTTGTTTTCCTTTCTCTCTTCCCTTTTTCTTTTCTTCTCCTTCCTCCCTTGTTTCTTCTTGGCCTTCTCCTTCTCCTTCTTCTTCTTTTTCCTTATCCCTTTTTCTCCTTTCTCTCGGCCTCCTTCATTTCTCCCTTTCTCTTTCTCGGTTTTTCTTCCTTTCCCCCTTTCTTTTTCTCTCGGCCTGCCTCCTCCCTTTCTCTCCTCTCTCTTTCTTTCAGCCCTTCTTTCTTTTACTCGACCAAATGGGATGTAAGTGGTGTGTGAGAGTGCTTGTGCAAAGAGAGAGGTTCTCCTTTGGCCCCACCAAAACACTCTCATTGGTTGCATTGGGTGGCTACAATAAATGCTTTGTCTCTCTTTGCTTTATTTTTCTTTGGATTTATCTCTTTACTTTCACATGATTCTTCTTCCCTACCCTTACTTTTCAGCCTATCCTAATCTCTTTTCAGCCTACACCTTCACTTGTCTTCTCTCTATTTCTCCCTTTCTCTCTTTCACGTGATGCTTCACTCTTCCCTTTTTGTTTCTCATTTATTTGCATTCAATTCTTGTCTCCTTAAGTCATTCACCCAAAAGTAACTTTAACTTCATCTTCTTGCCTATCACGTAAACCCCTCTCTTACCATTGATTCATTTTATTTTTATTTTTCATTTTATCTATCACTTATCACATAGGCAATTTGACTTATCTCTAATATATGTACATTAGCTTATCATCAACAACATATCAACTTATCTTTATAAACACAATAGCTTATCTCCTTTATAAATACATTAGCTTATCACTATTATAAGCTCACTAACATTTTTCCTTAATAAACACACTAACTTATCTTTATGATAAACACAATGACTTATCACTATGATAAGCACATTAACTCCTCTTTTATTTCCTTATCAAACTATCCTATAACTTAGCACTATGATAAGCACACTCACTTATCAATTAAATTCTTTATCAAGCTATTTTATATATCTAGTAACTTATCACTTAATATCTCTAATGATATTTTAAGCTACCTATTATAAGATACAAAATATTTAAATGCTTAACATACATTTCATGATTTTCTACTTAGATAATTTCGGCCATAATATATCAATTTCTCTTCATAATTTAATTTCAGGGATTATGGAATATAATAGGAGCAATGGAAAAATACAAGTCCATAAAAGAAATTTACCTAGCAAATTTCGGCTCTTAGGAAAAATAGAATTTAAACTTGTACTAAAAACTTTCACAATGAAAAAGAAATTATTTAAAGAAAAATTCTTGAATAAAATTTCATAATAAGTTAATGTACCATAAACATTAAACTTAAGTCATATATTGGCCAAAAATATGGGCTCATAAGTTGAATCAAAACAAATACATAGGAAAATAGCAAAAGCAAAGTTTGGGGTCTCACAAACTGACCCTACCCATGTATTAGATTATGAGCCTTTGCAGGTTAGAGAAAACCTTACGTATGTGGAAGAACCCATAAGGGTTTTGGATAGGAAGGAGCAGCAACTGAGGACCAAAACCATACCTCTTGTTAAGGTCTTGTGGAGAAACCACGGAGTAGAAGAGGCCTCATGGGAGTTAGAAAGTGAAATGTACTCGAAATATCCCCACTTACGGGAAGGACAAAGTTAAGAAGGATAAAGTTAGAATTTCGATATGACTTGCCTGATCTGTTTTTCTTTTCATTGATACCTTTATGTTGTCTCACTATACATATGAGCTATAGTGCTATGTTGAAGTATATAAAGGCATATATGTGTGTATTATGATAACGTTAGTTGTGGGGCCAGTTCGAGTATTCACCCGTCCTAGACCTCCACCATCAGGACAAATCTCTGGTAAGGAAGATCGAATTCCGAGGACGGAATTTTATAAGGAGGGGAGGATGTGAGATCCCGAATTTACTTATGTCATTGTATGGGAGAGAGAGATTTTGCTATGATTTTCCTCAGGATGTAGGTATGTTTTAATTGGTGATTTTTGAGGTAAGTGTCGACACATTGGAACATAGTGTCGACACATTATACTAACACCCGAAAGTTTACCTTTTCCTGGAGACCAAAGTGAATTTTGACTAAGTGTTGTAAGTGTCGACACTTTGAGTCATAGTGTCGACACATTAGACTGATACCCGAGCGTTTATATCTTTCCGGAACTAGAGTGATTTTTACTAAGTGTTGGAAGTGTCGACACCTTGAGTGATGGTGTCGACACATCCAACTGAAACCCGAGAGTTCGCCTTTTTCCAGAACTCCCGTGGATTTTGACCAAGTGATGGAAGTGTCGACACCTTGGGTGATGGTGTCGACACATCTAATTGAAACCCGAGAGTTTACATTTTTCCCACTATGGCTAAGTGTTGGAAGTGTCGACACCTTGAGTGATGGTGTCGACACATCTTACTAAATATGTTGTAAGTGTCGACACCTTGAGTGATGGTGTCGACACATATAACTACATTCCGGAATTTTATCGGTTTGAAATACGCGAGTTGAAATTTATGAAGTAGGGGGAGGGCAAACTTGCCTTTTCCCCAACCATTTTCACGCCTATTACTCTCTCCCCCTTTGCCGAACACTTCATTTTTCCCCTCTCTTCAGCCTTTTCATTTTCCCTTGCCCTAAGTCACCCACCCGAAAGAAGAAGAAGGAAGAAGAAGAAGGAAGAAGGAGAGGAAGAAGGAGAAGAAGAAGGAGAAGAAAAGAAGGAGGAAGAGGAGAGAAGCGAGGTAAATCCTTGCTGGTCGAAAATCGTGCTACTCTCTCTCTCTCTCTCTCTCTCTATTCTCTTCTTGTTTCCTCTTGTTGGTTAGTTGTGGTTGGTGATGTTCTTGTTTTCTTTTGTTGGTTGGTTGTGGTTTGTTGGTAATTTGTCTAAGTAGTGTTCTCCTTGTGATTCATGGATGTTTAGTGTGGATCTAGGTATGTTCAAGGTAGATCTTGTAAGTGTAGCATAGATTTTTACATGAGAACATGTGGAAAAATGACTAGATCTGAAATGAGGGTTCAAGAGAAATTGGTTATGTGCTCTAGGTGTTTGATAAAAGGCCTAAGAGGGGATTGAAACCTAAGTTGAGCAAGTATGGCCGAATCTAGGGTTTGATGCATTAGATTGTGTATGTATGCTAGTGATATTGAGAACCACAAGCCCTAAGTGTTAGGGATATGTTCAGATCTGGGAAAATAGGCAAGAGGACCAATAACGCACACTAGGTGTTTGGTAAACAGCCCAAGAGAAATGGGTACATGCAATGGTGTTAACTTGATAATTATGGAACCATGATTTGGTTGTAAACTTCGAGTTGAAGTTGTAAGTGGGAGGAAGGTGAGAGTATAGTTGTTGTTATGAGATGTTAAGTTAGCCTTGGATGTTGGTTGTGACATGTAGAGATTCGAATTTTGGTTGTTGGAGATTGTTGTGATTTCTGGAGTTACATATGCAGATTTCAAGGCTTTGTTGCATTGGTGGTTATCTCTTGATATTTTAGTCCAATTTTACGGGGTTGGTCTTGGAATTTGTTTCAAGTTAAGAAAGAGAGCGTTTTAAGATAACTTGCATGTGAATTAGAGGTATGACGAATATGTTATGGTATGAAAAATTAGTGTGAGGGTCTATTAAAACAGATTCGTGTGAGTAATGTATTGATTACTATATACGTTTAGTGAACCTATGAATGACAATAGTACGGTTCATTGTAGGTAACGAGACACTCGATACTCAAGCAAGCCTAAGGTAAGTGAAAATCTTTACAAACTGGAATGATACACTGCATGAAGAATATTCATGAATAAGCATATCAAGCATGACATTACCAAGCACGACATGAATGCATCATGATCATTTGCATTCATTTTCCTCATGAGAAATGAGACATTTTATGCAAATGAAAGTACCATTTTTATGCTACTTTATGACAAGTTTTATGACAAGTTAATTAACGAACCCAAGTCGGTCGGTACCGTACCAAGTCAAGAAGGTGCATCCATTCCGAAGGACGTTTACATGAAGGATGGATGTCACCTAGGACACCCATACCGAAGGATGCTTGCAAGAAGGATGGGTAGTCCATGAGGTAAGTGCAATCACACTGAAGGATGCTTGCAAGAAGGTGTGAACCTCCAAGAGTCGTGTCTAGCCACTGAAGGACATTGAGAAGGTGTGCTAGCTCGACCATATGTAAGGTCCCTAAGGGAAATAAGGGACTGTTCCTACGGGAACGCACAACCCTGATGTCAGGGGTAAAAGAGGGCAAGTGGCCCACAAGATAAGATGTGAATCGATTTTTACAAAAGCAAGAGTAAATGCATGTGCATTATACATGCATCACGTTTCATAATCAGGCATGCAGCGCATTATGTTTACATGACTATGATTTCAAGTTCAAGTGCATGCTTACAATTTCAACCCATGTTTTAGCTATAATTCCTTACTGAGTCTTTCGACTCACAGTTTTAAATTGTATCATTCCAGATGATGTTACAGGGGTGGAATCTTAAGAAGAGGACCTTGAACCCTAGGAGAAGGGTTGATGAAATGTCTCTCTTGTTTGCTAACGTTAGGAAAGATTTAGCTAATTTTTGTAAAAGCCGGCATGAGCCACCGTGATGTGGTGGTCATGGGTTTCATTTGGCTTAGTTAGTTAATGTTTTAAACTGGTTGATATTTTGAGAATATGTTTAACAACCTTGAGTTATCAATGGAAAGTATGTTCTTATGCACGTTATACGCTAGCATTATAAGGCTTCTTTTTAACATTGAAGCATCAACGTCTTTTCCGCTGCAAGTATAGTAGTAAGTACGCTGGAGCGTCCCATGCCGGGAATGCTCGCGGCTGTCATTAGCCTCGTTTAGCTAGCGTTCGGGGCGTGACATTTTGTAAACTCCTTTCTATCCAAATCGTGACCCGACCAGCTTCCAGTGGGCAAATATTTTGAGCGAATACAGAAAGACGACAACCCGGAGTAGTTCGATCATCCATGCCGACATAATTTCGGTTTTTTCTATTGAATCTTGTCTCAACCGTACCAACATATATAGAGTAAAAGGTTAAACATTCATTTAACACATAACTTTATGCTATGGAGCCCTCAGATGGTGTCTTGTAATAAAACGAAACGCTTCATCTTCCCCATGTACCTCTCTGTTGGATACATCTACTGAAATTGAATTGGCCCCCTAAGTTTCACTTCCCGAGGTAAATGAACGGCTAAATGAATATAATAGTAAAAAATGATGGAGGGAATAAATGTTCCAACTTCAAAGAATCATTCTGATGTCCTTTTCTAACTGGTCCACAACGTCTAAACGTATTATTCTTGACCACATGTCTTTGAAGAATAAGCTCAACTCAGTCAACGCTATACATACTTTGTTTCCTAACAACCCGTGTATCATTGCCAGTAATAGTCGCTGCAACAAAACGTGAGTCGTGACTCTTCATACCCATTATCTTTCCTTCTTTTATATTCATGCATCGGGATATGTTAGAGGTGTATCCATTCGGAAACCTAACACCCTTCAGCCATTCACAACACTTCTTACGTTCATCATTCATTAAAGTAAAAGATGCTTGAGGCATCACCTCATGTTGACTCCGAACTTGCAAATACAACTCTTTTTTAATGCCAAGTCCGTTCGAGCACTAGCATTGGCCTTCGTCTTACCATCGATGTTCAGCAAAGTTCCCAACACATTGTCACAAATATTCTTCTTTATGTGCATGACGTCCAAATTATGTCGAAGTTTCAAATCTGACTAGTACGACAACTCAAAGAATATGCTTCATCCAAATTAACTCATTTTCAGCCCATTTTTCTCTTCTTCTGTGTATTCCCAAATGAACATAACGGAACCAATGCAAGTTGTTGAAGTATCTCCTCTCCAGTGACTTCTTCAGGCGCTGATCTAAACTCTTTTTTCCCGTCAAATTTGTCTACATCATGCCTCCACGTATGCATCGTGGGAAAATATCGGCGATGTCCCAAAAAACAATGTTTGCCCCCTTGTTTCAACCAAAACGACGTTGTGTTAGCATCGCAGTTAGGGCATGCTATCAGTCCTTTCGTACTCCAACCCGAGATATTACCATAAAATGGGAAATCGTTTATTGTCTATGGCAAAGCAGCATGTAACTTGAACTAACTTGACATTGCTACATTGTTCGCATGCACTCCATTTTCCCATTAGTCCTTCAATTCATCTACCAAAGGTTGCAAGTTGACGTCGATATCATTCTCGAGACTTCTTGGACCTATATGTTAGCCCAAGGTTATTTTATAAACAATCTATTTTTGATTTTGATGATAACAAACTTTTCCAACTAGTTTGAGACCTTTAGATTCTACATTTGCAAATCTTTTTAAGAAAATGATATCAAGAGTTCTCTAAGGTTAAATTGGCCTTAGATATAATTGAACACCACTACACAAGCTTATTGGACAATCTTTACTTTGTAGGTGTTTTAGGAATGTTTGTTGGTACCAAGGGAAGCCACTTTTCAGCCTAAGTGTTGAGGGTGTCGACACATGCGACCATGGTGTCGACACATTGGTTATACACCAGAAGGCGTGTCCCAGGCCAAGATGATGGTGTCGACACATTGAAGAGAAGTGTCGACACATTGCACACTCACCAGAAAGCAAGCTTCCAGGCCAAATTGAAGGTGTCGACACATAGACTAAAGGTGTTGACACATTGCACTATCAACAGAAGGCAAGGTTTACAGGCCAAAGCTGATGGTGTCGACACATATGCAATTAGTGTCGACACATTGCACATGCACCTGAAGGCATGTTTCCAAGGCTTTTTGAAGGGTCAACACTTTGAAGAGAAGTGTCGACACATTGGACATAAGTGTCGACACATTGGTCATACACCCGAGAGTGAGTTTCCAGGCAAAACTCCTAGGTGTCGACACATACAGAGAAGGTGTCGACACATGCTTCGATTTCTCAGATCTGGAGCAACGTCACTCATTCTAAAAGTATCTCCAACGGCTCTAAATGCCTTCCAACGGCTCCAAAACATGACAAGAAAGCCCTTGGTGCCCTAGAGACTATAAATAGAACAAGATTGAAAGAGAAAGGTAGAGCTTCACACGAAATCATCCTTGCCCTAATTTCTTGAGAGAGAAAGCTCAAAGAAGAAGAAGAGAAATTCTTCCGACCTTGAAATCTCGTGATCCATCTTGTAAATCTGGAAGCCTTCCTTGAAGATCTCATTCTCTTGGCACACCTCAGGTTCTTATACTTGTAGATTTGGCTTAGAGAGCTGTTCCATATATTGAGCTATTCATTTGTTGATTTGGCCTAGAGAGCCATCCTCCATTGTACCCATCTATTGTAAAACATATGAGTGTTGGGTAAACACTTGGTCCTACTTGTGAGAGTAGAAGAAATCCTCTAGGTTGTGAGGATTTGTAAGAGAGTTAAAGTGTGAGCTCGGAAAACACTTGGTCCTACTTGTGAGAGTAGAAGAAATCCTCTAGGTTGTGAGGATTTGTGAGAGTTGAAGCGTGAGCTCGCAAAACGCTTTGTAAAGGTTCCTTAGCACCCGGGAAGCTAATGTGTATTCGCTATTTGGAGAATAGTGGAGGAAGCCCAAGGAAGTCAATTGCCTTGGGGGTGGACGTAGGCACGTGTTTGGCCGAACCACCTAAAAACACTGGTGTCATCTTCCTAACTCTCATCTTTCATTTCTGCTGATATTGCTTGATTGAACTTGCTTATCCTTTATTGTTAATATCATTGTCTGCTTATATCCAGTCTCTAGTTTTCCTAGAAATAGATCTGAACGTTTTGGGTTTGTTTGCAAAAGAATTCAAAAGTTTTTGAAAAACCCAATTCACCCCCCCTCTTGGGTTGTTATTTAGACTCACAATTGGTATCAGAGTTGAGGTTACTAGCTCATTAGAATGACAACCCCAGTTGGCACCTCTTTGGCTGAAGGGCAGTCGACGAATCGACCTCCCTTGTTCAATGGAAATGCTTATAACTATTGGAAGGCAAGGATGAGAATTTACATCCAAGCCGTAGACTATGAACTGTGGAGAGTTATCTCCAGCGGTCCTAGATTTCCTAGAGACAAGGAGGGTAAGCTGAAGGACGAAAAAGATTGGGATGATGCCGATCTTAAACTTATGTCTTTGAATTCTAAAGCCATGAATGTACTATACTGTGCACTCGATGCAAATGAGTTCAATCGAATTTCCGGATGCGATACCGCGAAAGAAATTTGGGATAAGCTAGAAGTATCCCATGAAGGTACTAATCAAGTTAAAGAAAACAAGATTAGTATGCTTGTGCATAATTATGAGCTGTTCAAGATGAAATCTGATGAATCTATTTCTTCTATGTTTACTCGTTTTACTGATATTATAAATGGATTAAAATCTCTCGGTAAAGAGTATACTAATGTTGAAATGGTGAGAAAGATCCTCAGGTGTCTTCCTAAGACTTGGGAGCCTAAAGTGACAGCAATTCAAGAAGCTAAGGATTTGACAATGCTCTCACTTGACGAACTCATGGGATCTCTCATGACACATGAGATGAACCAAGTAAAGGAGGATGAGGACGAAGGTAAAAGAAAAAGGGGCACAACATTAAAAGC
The DNA here is from genome assembly GCA_963930655.1 of Myrica gale. NCBI lineage: Eukaryota > Viridiplantae > Streptophyta > Magnoliopsida > Fagales > Myricaceae > Myrica > Myrica gale. The sequence goes on from OZ005618.1 coordinate 13,096,833, forward strand.
CTCATGCTCTAGTGATGATGAGTCTTCCAAAGATGATGAAGACGTGGAATTGTTGATAAAGAGATTTAAGAAGTTTCTCCTAAAGAAACAAGGAGATAAAACATTTTTGAGGAAGACAAATTACATAAGCGATAGTGAAAGTGATGACGAAGATGTAAACCTTTGCTTCATGGCAAGATGCATTTGATGAACAATATGTTGAACTAAAAAGAATATTTTCAAAATATTGTTCTCTTAAAAAGAATTTTGAAAGTATTGCAAAAGAGAATGATACTTTGAAAAGTTAAGTCACATCTCTTAGAAATGATCTTGCGAGGACCATAAATGAAAATAAAAAACCTTTGCAAAGTGAGTCAAATATTTTGATTGTTGAAAATGACACCTTGAAAAGGAAAGTTGACTTGCTTACAAATTATCTTGCAAGGTTTACTCAAGGAAAGAAAAACCTTGACATTCTTCTTGGTTCTCAACGGTGTTGCTTCAACAAAAGTGGTCTTGGATATGACTCCGTCAATGACCAGAAACTTTATTCTTATATGATCACAAAATCATCTCCATCATTTACATTGTGCAACTTTTGTGGTCAATCTGGTCACATTTCACACACTTGTCTAACTAGAAAGAAATCCACTCATGGCATCAAATTTATGTGGATTCAAAAAGACAAGGTAAGGGACTTCAATTCTAACACCAAAGGATCCAAAAGGATTTGGGTACTAAAAGACAAGACATGATTCTTTTTGCAGGAGTGCTTGAAGTAAATCAAAGTCAAGGAACATTGGGTTCTTGATAGTGGATGCTCCAAGCACATAATAAGGGATAAGAGTTGGTTCAAATCTCTTAGCCCAAAAGAAAAGGAATCGATTACTTTTGGTGACAATGGTAAAGGAAGAATACCCGATATTAGAAACGTTGAAAACCCCAACATTAGTTACTTCCATGTTTTCGAATGAAGGTATGTTTCTTGGCTATTCAACCTCTAGCAAAGCTTATCGTTTTTTTAATAAACATACCATCCGGGGTTGTAGTAAGGAACAAGGCTAGATTAGTAGCCCAAAGTTATAATCAAGATGAGGGAATCGATTTTGATGAAATCCTTCACACTTGTTGCTAGATTAAAATCTTTTAGCATGTTGCATACCTTTGCATGTTGTAATGATTTCAAATGCTTCTCCTAATGGTTATCTTTCTGAAGAAGTGTGTATAGAACAACCTCCTGAATTTATAGATGAAAACCTACCACACAATGTGTTCAAGCTCATAAAAATACAAATGGCTTGAAGCAAGCAACTCAAGCTTGGTATGGACGGTTGAGTCCCTTATTGAAAATAGATTTTCACGAGGTATGATCAATACCACTCTCCTTATTAAGGAAAAGACAAATGAATTGCTTATTATTAAAATATATGTTGATCATATCATTTTTGGTTCTACTAATGAGTCTCTATGTAAAGAAGGTTCCAAAGTTATGAAAGGTGAATTCAAGATAAACCTCATGGGAGAGTTGAATTACTTTCTCGAGCTTCAGATTAAACAAATCATGAGAGCATCTTTATAAACCAAGCCAAATACACAAGAGACCTACTCAAAAGATTTGGGATGGTCAACTCAAAACTGATGGGTACACCAATGAGTCGATCAACCAAAATGAAAAATGACAAAAAGGTAAAGAGGTTGAACACACAAGATATCGAGGTATGATTAAATTATGGATACATTCGTGTTTTATCTCTTGATTAGTCTTATTGATTGCATTGATCATGCTTTGAATGTTGATTGATTGTTTCTCAATGATTTTTATATCATATCTCATGTTCACTCTAGTGAAACTCTTTATAAAATAATGTTTTCATGCAATGTGTCAACATTGTATCGACACATGTTTCGGGGCAATGTTTTTAAAACAAGGGGCATGCGTGTCATATTTATGCTCTTTTAGGGAAAATGGGGTCAACACTTTACTTCTCTTCCCTTACAGACCCTCTTTTCTCTCCCTAACGGCACGAATTACCCGCTGCCTTATTCGAAAAATCCATCGCCAAAAGTCCTAAAACTCCTCACCCAGCCATTGCTGTGATGTCTTCAAGCTATTTCAAGTGTTCCTCTCGTCAGACGCCATCATCTGTCAGTCCTAGAGAACAGAAGAAAGGGAAAAGCACTGAGGAAGCCGTCCCTTCTACTGAGGACTACATCTACAGGTCAGGACTATGTAGAAATAAATTCGTTCAAGATTTTAGAGGGAGAAAGGTTCTTGGTGGAAGATGGGTAGATTTCAATTGGTTCAATGAGAATGATTTTGATTTTAAGGAGATATTTGAATATCAAGGAAGGAGTAGGTTTGTCACTGTGAAGTTGGATTATTTTCCATATCTTGTGAAGTTGGTGTATTCAAACCTGGATATTTCATCTGCTGAGAATGTGACTAGTTATGTGAATGCCAAACACTTAGATTTGTCTGTCACATCTCTAACCTCAGTGATATCGGCCCCCAATGATGGAAAAAGATTCTATGATGCTGATGGTTGGATGGGTATGTCTGAGGTAAAGCCTCCTGATACTCTTAGGGTTGTGTTGGATAATCCAACCCTAAATGAGGTGATTAGACCCACTGCCAGTGACTTGATGATTCATAGACGGATATTGCATTACAAGGTCTGTAATATTATCTTGCCAAGGAATAAAAAATTTGAATACATTGCATTCTTGGAGATATTTATAATGTACTGTCTGATCACCCGAACCCATATGAATCTGGGCTATTTGATGATTAATCACATGAAAGCTACCACTGAGAAGAAGAGACAAGGGCTACCCTATGGGATATTTTTCATTCACTTATTTCATGCCCTTGAGTTTGATATAACTGGGAAAGTTAGAGAAAAACCCAAAGCTTCTCAAGAGTATAACAAGAAAACTCTTAGGTTGATGGGTTTTATGCAAAATATGGAAGGAGAATGGGTGAAGAAAGGTGCAATGACACCTCAGGGAGATAATGAAAAGGGTTCCGAGTCTGAAGAAGATAAGGAAGAAGCTGAAACGAATGATAGGACTCCTACAACAACTAGGATCCCTATGGGAGAACACACTCCTATCTCTGTTACTCCTCCACCCTTTGGATTTTCCTCACGGAGAGAGGTCGGTAGTTCACATGAACCTCACTTGGGATCTTTTAAAGCTTCATTTGGGAACACAAAGGAGAAATAAAAGAAGTTGGTCAACAGTTGGAGAATTTGGCCATCGACATGAAGATGAGCTTCGATGACATCAAGAAGCTCTTTGCTGCTAAGTGATGTGATTCAAAGCACTGTGGATGAAGTGACATCATCTGCTGAGGATGTTGTAAAGGCAACAACGGTACATATGATAGCTGACAGAAATCTTCGGCCTCATGAAATGGAAGGGACATATTGGTTCTCCACGACTTGGATGGGCTGGCTGAAGAAGTTTGAGATTGAGTATCCTCCTCTTGTTATCAAGACATCCAAACCTTCCACCTCCACTTCAAAGACTCCACCTACCTAGCCAGCTGCCTTTGACCTCCCCTTAGCCTATTTTTGATGATGCCAAAGGGGGAGAAGTTAGAAGGAAGAAAAGTTTGGAGAAGTTTTAAAAAGAAAAGTTTGGAGAAAGTTTGGAGAAGTTTTAAGTGATTATGTTGACTCTCTAGCTCTTACTGAGTCACTTGACTTGCCTTATCTATGCATATCTCTATAATTTATTGTTTATCTAATGGTGATTTTAAGGGTTCTGAAAAGTGCTTATCTCTTTGCTCTTAATTGTGGATATTTGAGACGTGCTTCAGGTAATCTCTTTGAACTCTCCTTTATACGAAGTTTTGTGATCTGAACTTGAAGAATGAAGTTTGGGGAGTATGGAGGAAGCTTATAGAAGTGTTTTTACTTGCTTTGAAATTTTGGGAAACCTCCATTTACAAAGGGAACTCTTACAAAATTTTCGTAGAATCCTAAAGTCCGTTTTGCTAAAATATTATGAAAAACTCCGGCTTGTTCTCAGGGGGAGCTTTTCTTTTTGATAGCAAAATGTTTATTATTAAAAGGTTTTTGTCATCATTAAAAAGGGGGAGATTGTTAGCCCAAGGTTGTTTTATAAACAATCTATTTTTGATTTTGATGATAACAAACTTTTCCAACTAGTTTGAGACCTTTAGATTCTACATTTGCAAATCTTTTTAAGAAAATGATATCAAGAGTTCTCTAAGCTTAAATTGGCCTTAGATATAATTGAACACCACTACACAAGCTTATTGGACAATCTTTACTTTGTAGGTGTTTTAGGAATGTTTGTTGGTACCAAGGGAAGCCACTTTTCAGCCTAAGTGTTGAGGGTGTCGACACATGCGACCATGGTGTCGACACATTGGTCATACACCAGAAGGCGTGTCCCAGGCCAAGATGATGGTGTCGACACATTGAAGAGAAGTGTCGACACATTGCACACTCACCAGAAAGCAATCTTCCAGGCCAAATTGAAGGTGTCGACACATAGACTAAAGGTGTCGACACATTGCACTATCAACAGAAGGCAAGGTTTACAGGCCAAAGCTGATGGTGTCGACACATATACAATTAGTGTCGACACATTGCACATGCACCCGAAGGCATGTTTCCAAGGCTTTTTGAAGGGTCAACACTTTGAAGAGAAGTGTCGACACATTGGACATAAGTGTCGACACATTGGTCATACACCCGAGAGTGAGTTTCCAGGCAAAACTCCTAGGTGTCGACACATACAGAGAAGGTGTCGACACATGCTTCGATTTATCAGATCTGGAGCGACGTCACTCATTCTAAAAGTATCTCCAACGGCTCTAAATGCTCTCCAACGGCTCCAAAACATGACAAGAAAGCCCTTGGTGCCCTAGAGACTATAAATAGAACAAGATTGAAAGAGAAAGGTAGAGCTTCACACGAAAATCATCCTTGCCCTAATTTCTTGAGAGAGAAAGCTCAAAGAAGAAGAAGAGAAGTTCTTCCGACCTTGAAATCTCATGATCCATCTTGTAAATCCGGAAGCCTTCCTTGAAGATCTCATTCTCTTGGCACACCTCAGGTTCTTATACTTGTAGATTTGGCTTAGAGAGCCGTTCCATATCTTGAGCTATTCATTTGTTGATTTGGCTTAGAGAGCCATCCTCCATTGTACCCATCTATTGTAAAACATCTGAGTGTTGGGTAAACACTTGGTCCTACTTGTGAGAGTAGAAGAAATCATCTAGGTTGTGAGGATTTGTAAGAGAGTTAAAGTGTGAGCTCGGAAAACACTTGGTCCTACTTGTGAGAGTAGAAGAAATCCTCTAGGTTGTGAGGATTTGTGAGAGTTGAAGCATGAGCTCGCAAAACGCTTTGTAAAGGTTCCTTAGCACCCGGGAAGCTAAGGTGTATTCGCTATTTGGAGAATAGTGGAGGAAGCCCAAGGAAGTCAATTGCCTTGGGGGTGGACGTAGGCACGTGTTTGGCCGAACCACCTAAAAATACTGGTGTCATCTTCCTAACTCTCATCTTTCATTTCTGCTGATATTGCTTGATTGAACTTGCTTATCCTTTATTGTTAATATCATTGTCTGCTTATATCCAGTCTCTAGTTTTCCTAGAAATAGATCTGAACGTTTTGGGTTTGTTTGCAAAAGAATTCAAAAGTTTTTGAAAAACCCAATTCACCCCCCCTTTTGGGTTGTTATTTAGACTCACAATTGGTATCAGAGCTGAGGTTACTAGCTCATTAGAATGACAACCCAGTTGGCACCTCTTTGGCTGAAGGGCAGTCGACGAATCGACCTCCCTTGTTCAATGGAAATGCTTATAACTATTGGAAGGCAAGGATGAGAATTTACACTGTACGACAACAAAACTCTTTCGTGTGACAGGGCCTCCGCACGGACGATATGGAATATGTATGATGCCATATCAACTGGCTTCCCCCATGCAACCAGATGCATAAACTCAACTCGGTGAAAAGAAACCTCAGTTGTGTGCTTCTTCAAGTCATGATCTACCAAAATGGAAGCAACTGCCCATATTGCATGTTGCTTCCCTCTAAAACAACTGTATCTGGACCGATCATCGTCCGGAATACCTCAGCTTTAGGAGGTCGGCTCTCCTCGAAAAGCAGTAAATTAGGGAACACTTCCATAGGCCTCTCATAGCCCATGAACATTGCTAGCTCGTCGGGAGAGAACAAGACCCGAGTGTTGCGGACTATGACCTCCCAACCAGGATTTGAGACATTGGGCACCAAAAAGTAGCAGTGTAGAAATCTTGCACCATATCCATGGATACAGAGCCTCTCCTCTGGAGAAACGGTACCCAACCCGCTTGCTCTACCACCTCTAGAAACGTCTGGTTCTTAAATCTCAGATTGATGAAATCTAACAAGGGAATTTGGTCGATACAATTGATTGGGGAGGCTTAAGATCGAAATGAGAACGCTTACTCATTTTTCTTAATCTGCACAAAAGCAATCACACGGTTAGACAAGACATTCACACGAGAGAAAAACTCGTTCGTACGATTAAGACACCGTTTGCATAGTTAGTCCCCCGTTCGAAATCACGACACGTCGTGTCTAAATCAAGAATTCTAAAGGAAAGCTTAAAATTATACTTTGGTGAAAACAATGAATTTTCCACCAAACACGTCCAAACATCGAACAACCACCGTCCGAACGGAGAACAAAGAAAACAAATATTCAAAAATAAATATAGAAATGCTTCCCGACTTCATAGATAAAACATATGGACACTTTCAGAATGACAAAGTATCCATTTTAGGATACTATTAGGCGTCCGAACCTTTGCAAATGCATCGCGGAAAACAACCAAGTTAACTCAACCATGACAACCTCCCTCCACCTCCACAAACTCCCAAATACACAACCAGATGTAACCAAAATACACTCAAAATGATCATAACACTTAGCAAAATAAATTTATGTAAATAAATCAATCAAAAAACACAATGTAAATCTACGTAATACTAAAATAAGCCCTCGAATGAAGGAGTTTACATAAATATTGAAATTCCATACTACAAAAAATGGGGTTGAAATTTTCTACGTAATACTAAAAAAAAAACTTTACAGCTAAAATCATGCTAAAATTGAATAAAGCCTACCTGTATTTGATTAAGCCATCGAATGAAGGAGTTTACGTAAAGATTTGGAAGAAAATACACGAGGTTTGAGAGGAAATATCACACGGTATAATTGAAAATATCGAACATGTTCATATTTGATAATCAGTGGACTCGTCCAGAAGGGTATCCCTCGTTTGGACGCTTTTTAGCATACGTTGCCCAATGAAAGTCCACCGCAATAAATAATAGCGAAAAAGCATAAATCGGAGGCTAGTCCTAATCATAAGTCGGACACTAACAAATCACAAGTCATAGACTAGTCTGAATCAAGACAAAATTGATGGCTAGTCGAGATCTTGTCCGAGGGCGTCACGAACACGCTCCAACCGCTCCTCCATATTAAACACCCGTTTGATAAGTGTCTGGAGCTGTATCAAAACGATACTAAGAGACTGGTACAATTGGGACACGTGTGCTGTCAAGGAACTCAATTTGATCTGCAGAGCAATCACGTCCAGAGTGGTCAAGCAGGTATGGAGATCCAAGCATAATGTATGCACTGGCTCCACTATCTCCCGAATACTCTCTCTCAGCTCCACTACTATAGCGTTCGCCTAAGCTAGTCTCTCTGTCTGTGCCCCGGTATTGGTGATACTTTTCACTGAGCGATCCATAGCCAACCTAGCAAAAATCATCTGAATGTAAGCATAACACGTTAGCACGGACGTCAAACACAACATTTCTGTTTACAAGGTGTCCACACGTAGTCCAACACGTCCGGACATTGTGCAACATGTTCGGACAGCCAGATCAAACCTCCAAATGGTTCTTTAATGAACACAATGATATTCCTAGGATTAAGGCAACCCAAGAGGGGGGATGAATTGGGTTTCAAAACTTTTTCGAAAATTACCCCAAAGAATGTGTTTGCTAGCAACAAGTCACACAAATGGGATAGATTGCAATAAAGAGTTAAACACAAGAGAAAAATTTAAAGCAATAAAATAGTAGAAAAAATAAAGGAGTTAAGGGAAGAGAAGCAAACACAATCTTTTAGGTGGTTCGGCAAGCCCGCCTACGTCCACCCCTCAAGCTCCTTTACCGAGCCTTGAGGTTTCTCCACTATTCTCCCTTCAACCAAGGGAAAGGTTTCCTTACACTTGATCTTGAGAAAACCCTCTTCAAGCCTCAAGAACGAGTCGGTCGACCGCTTCAACATTTCATCTATTTTCTCGATCGGTTTGTGAGCATCATTCACTTTATCCTCACTGCTATCATCTACAGTATCATCAACATGCCTCAACTCACCATATGTTTCACCGTGCAACACCCATTTAGTATAATTTTTATCAATTTCATGCACAATCAAAAGATCCTCAACTTTCCCCTCTTCCTGAAAGTATAGATTCATACACCGCCGACAAGGACACCTAATCTAATTCTTGTCATCCACACTTTCACGTGCCATAATCAAGAACTATTTTACCCCTTCTAAATACCTCTTCCCAAATCGATTCGTTTCATTTATCCAACTCTTATCCATGTTTCTCACCCCTAAAAAAACAAACAACAAAGCTTACTAAGACATGCAATATGACTTTCGTCTACTTGTGAAAAGGTAGTTTGTCCTCGCCATTCAATATTATACGCTTTTATATTGCATTGCAAATGACTAATGTTATCCTTCACCTGGGTAGAAATTTCGGCAGCATCTCCTTATAATTCTCCAAGTATATTCATTGTACTAATTCGTTGTGAATTGTTGACTATGTTTGACGATTCACAACGACTTCGTACTGATATACCTAGAGAACAAAAGGGAGATCCTACCAAAATCTCTACATCATGAGATGGAAGATAACATCAGTCAATTGCATGCAATACAAAGCGTATAATCTCAAACTGTCCAAACTTGGACAATTCAAGAATTATTGTATGACATTCTTAGTGCATGTCATACAGTAATTCTCAAACGGGTCTAAGGCTAATAAGCATAGCTCAAGTTATGCAAAATCATATCAAACACAAAGCCACTTTGCTCAACAATACTCACAAACATATTCATTAAACCACTGAGAAAAAACCTTGAAATTGCTGAAGCTCAATGCTTCTTAAAATAGAAAATTGCTAATACTCTACACTTGACTAAAGATGAAAATCTTCAAGCAATTTTTGGGCAATACAGGTATTGAAAACAAATGAAATGGACAAATAAAATACACAACAGGACAAATGCAATATTTGCCGAAACAAAGCTATAAGTTTACAAATACAGTGACGAAAAAGAGCAAGGGAGGCACAAATTATTGAGTCAATAATTTCTAAAGATTTTTCTTCGTATTCTGATACAAAATATGAACAGCAACCAAATACTCACAACAATAGCTACCATCACAGAATAAATCCCAACTCAACAACCAAATTCCTTCACAAAGCAAAATTGAAAAAAAAACTCGAAAAAATACGAACAGCAACAAGTTCTCATTCTCAAAAAATCAAAAGCTTACCAGATCATTGCTTTCCCCTTTGTTTGCCCGGACTCACACCAACGAAGAAAAAAATGCCAACTGACGGAATGGGTTCAGGCGTTCAAAGATGATATATGTATTTTAACAAGAAGAAAATGTAAAGAAAATAAGGAATGGGTTGAAATAACTTACCAGATGCAAGCCAAAGGGAGTGCGACAGTGGAAATGAAAGGACACAAGATGGATACTCACTTCTCTGTCCGTCTTTTCTCTTCTCTCCATCTTCCTATTCGTTGCAGGTGAACTACATCACGGGAACGATGTGCAACTATAACGAGTTTGGACCGGTGATGTTTCGGTGCCACATCACAAACGATAATTAGATTAAACATTCAGAAGAATCCTATCATATCTCGATGGAATATCAATGTAGACGGTACAATCATATATGCTCCCATCACTTCCTTTCACATATCTTTAGGTGTCATGTCAAACGGAGGGCCAATAGTCGGGTATGTCGGCACTTGGGGTCTCAATAATCCAATAAACTGAGCAATAATATTAGCGGATAGTGTGAAAAGGACTCCCTTCACATGGATAGTCATCTCCTCGACATTAGCATCAACAATGAGAACTTGTGCATAGAAGTCACTCACAAGATCGATGTATACATCACCGGCAGATTCGATAAACTGAGCCCATTCCCTCTCTTCAAAGTTAAACTGTATGCTCTGACCTTCATACTCCAATTCGTAGAAATCCCTCAAGCGAACAACTCACTAAATAACAACAGGACTCTTGTAAATTAACGCTTGAAGCAGAGCTAGAGACAATGACTCTCTAGGTTGAGTCCCTTTCGAAGATGAGGATGCACGTCTTCTTGCTGCCATGTTGAAAGCTGCAAAAGAATTCAAGCTAAAATTAATTCTTATATACTCAAAATAAAGTGATTATCTAAATAAAATCATAACGATACCTTCTATCTTACAATATGTTGTCAATCCTTGAGAACAAGTTATAAAATAAATATGAATCAACGTAAACTATTTGTACCTATATCTTCAACGATTTGTACTTATAAAATGTCTTTTATCTTTTGAATTTTCTTGAACTCTCTATATAAATAATTTTTTGTGGTTTTCTAAAATTTTTCCTTTTAACCCCTAAAGACGTGTTTCCAAAGTAAAGCCTACTTTAGCACAAGTATAAATATGCAACAAGTATAAATACGTGCTAAAAGTAAAGAGAAGGGTAAGAGAAGCAAATACTTGATTTTTACGTGGTTCGGCAAACCCGCCTACATCCACCCCTCAAGCTCCTTCACTGAGCCTTAAGATTTTTCAACTATTCTTAAAATAGCTTACACTCTAGCTTCCGGGTGCTAGAGAACAGTACAACTGTTTTCTCGCGCTAAACACTCAAACCCACCCAAGTGATTTTTCGAGCACACTACTCACAACCCACCCAAGCGTGACATATACCCTCTCTAAGCTTCTTCTTACGTGAACAACCTCACTAAAGGAATGAACTCTCTTGATATGAAGATTGAAGACCAAAAACTCTCTTGATAGAGTAGATATGGACATTGGAAGGCTCTATCACTTTATTCACACAAAGACAAGGATATGAAAGTGTGTTTTGTGTAAATAATATGAGAAATGAAGAATATGAAGGTTTGAAATATTTTTCAAGTGATCTAAATGATATGTGGTCATTGTGTATTGATTTTGGACGTTATGGATGTGTATTTATAGTCCACATATGAAAACTAGCCGTTGGGAGCCGTCGGTTAAAACGAGTCGGTCGACCGCTTCAAGATAACATTACCCAACGGTCATATTGTCAGAAGCACGACTCTATTTTAAAATCAACCGGTCGACCGCTATACCAAGCGATTGAAGACCGGTCGCTCGCTTCACCAGCCGGTTGACAGATTCAACTTAAGCACATAGTTTGGTTCTTTTAAAACTACGTTTTTGACTACATAGTCTAATTCCCATAAGTATATGAAATGTTTAGGAGTTTGATTGGCGTATTTTAAAATCTTTAAAAATATTTTAATCTTACAAACAAAAGGTAAAACAGTTTATGCACGTTTTGAAAGATAGGCAAGCGTAATTCATAATCCTTGTCAAAAGTTAAACAAAGAGTTAAAAGGATTATACCCTTAGGTCTTGAATCTTCACCTTTGAGCTCATTGCATCTTCTTGATCTTCTTCCTTCAAAACTTTGGCTCTTTCCTCAAATTGTCTTTGTCTTTGAAGATGTCCGTTTTATAAACTTAATCTATTTATTGAAATCATCAAAATCTAGATTGTGCACAAAAGCCAACAATCTCCCCATTTTTTATGATGACAATAAATTGATAATTTTGAGATGACTCCCCGTATCTTTTACAATTAGACAAACATTTAAAACTTGAGATAAAACATTAGTAGAAGCCATTTGGATTCATAAAGAGTAATATAATCAAAACATAATCCAATTTCAAAGGAGAATAGAATGTCAACAATACTATTAACACATTTCTCCCCCTTTGTCACATCAAAGAGAGAATGCTTGGGTAGAATTCAAAAGTTTTCTTTTCATCCAAAATAAAAAGTTTGGGTTTTAAATGATAATCTCATTGAAATGGTATAGAGGATGACTAACGGGAACTCAAAAGTCCATCACTATTATGATAGTATCCCACCAAGTGAGTTTGTACCAACCTCTTAGATACCAATGACAATTGAAAGGTCATTCTCAACCAAAAAGTTTTAAGCTCACAAAAATTTATCAAAGTACATGATTTTGTAAAAATGTTAGGTCATAGACATGTTCTATTTTGACAAATGCAAGAAATATGTCAACTGTGAAAATATTTGCATTTGTAAGATTAACACATAAGAACATATTCTCAAACAAGGATTTAGAAGTTACCAAATGTTTTCCCCTTAGCATTTGTCCTCAAATGTCACAAGACTTCTTGATAGGCAAGTTGCATCCAAGTACCATTTCTTGCTCAATCCTTCTCGAATCCTACAAAAGAGTCAAGAAACCATTTTTGGTACTCAAGTCTTCTTGAGTCCTTCAATGTTAGTTTTGTTTCCTTTTGGAACCCATGCTTTATTGAGAATCTTGCTCCCAAGTTTCTTTAGTGCACAATCAAAAATAAGATGCACATCTTTATTGAAAAAATGACATGTTTGAGTGGGTGCACAAAAAGACATAGCCTTCACAAAATAATTTTTAAAATATTTTTGGTGAATAGAAGGCTTGTAGCCAAAGCCACTTTTGTCAAAGACACATCTTTGACTAGTAAGCATGTTTTCAAATGTTTTGCTTCCTTGAGTAAACTTCTCAATAATTTTTCTTTGAGAAACTATTTTGTTGTTCAAAGCAACTTTCTCATTTTCAAATTCTAAATCTTTTTATTGGAATAAATCATTTTCAAGCTTTAGAGTATTTCTCTCATTTTTCAATAAATTAATTTCTTTTGAAAAAAAAAATTCTTTTTCAAGGATGTATATTTTGAACCAAGTTTTTCAAATTGACATAAAAGTTCGTCAAATGCATCTTGTAGTTCAATGTAAGAAATATTTGGTTCATCATCCGAAGAGTATACCTCATCCGCATCCTCAAATGTCATGAGGCACATGTTAGTGATTTCTCCATCGTCTTCTTCGGAGGAGGAGCTTTCATCGTTAACATTCCAAGATGTCTTCTTGTACTTGAGGCTTCTCTTCTCTTTCTTTCTTTTGAGAAAGTTCTTGAACTTTCTAGTCATCAAGTCTATGTCTTCCTCATCGTCATCCTCATCTTTGATTATGGCGGATTTGAGAGCGATCCTCATCTTTTTCTCGCTCTCATCTTCATTCTCGAGCATTTGGATCCAATGGGTCATAAGGGATCCAATGAGCTCATCTAGAGCTTGGTGAGATCCTTGGCTTCTAGTATGGCGGTCACTTTGGCCTCCCATGTCTTTGGTAGTGACCTAAGAATTTTTCTCACCAAATTGGAGTTAGTATAAGATTTACCAAGTGCATTCAAGGCATTTATAATTGTGGTAAATCTAGTATACATGACTGTAATGGATTCCTTTGGTTTCATTTTAAATAACTCATAGTTATGAACAAACATGTTGATTTTTGACACTTTGACATACTTGTTCATTCACGAGTAATTTCTAAAGTATGTCATATATCTCTAGCATTTGAGCATGATGATATTCTATTAAATTCTCCTATATCCAAAGCACAATATAATATGTTCATGGCTCTTCCATCTAGAGAGATTTTCATTTTATCATTTACATCATATTCGTTTTCGTTCTTGGGAGACTCTACTTCTCCAATCTTTTTTGTAGGCATATGAGGACCATTCAAAATACAAATCCATAAATTAAAATCAATAGTTCGAAGATAAATTTTTATCCTAGCTTTCCAATATGCATAATCACTTATATAAAAAATGGAGGTCTAAGTATGGAAAGCCCTTCAACATGAGTGTTGAAGCTTGAAGTTGTCATTCTAACTCAAGATTGTTAAATCTTGTATAACGAGCACCAACCTCTGATACCAATTGTGAGACCTAGGATTAAGGCAATCCAAGAGGGGGTGAATTGGTTTTCTAAACTTTTCGTTTTTAACCCCCAAAGACGTGTTTGCAAAGCAAAGCCTATTTTAGCACAAGTATAAATATGCAACAAGTACAAATACATGCTAAAAGTAAAGAGAAGGGTATGAGAAGCAAATACTTGACTTTTAGGTGGTTCGGCAAACCCGCCTACTACATCTACCCCTCAAGCACCTTCACTGAGCCTTGAGGTTTTTTACTATTTTTTAATAGCATACACTCTAGCTTCCCGGTGCTAGAGAACAGTACAAGTGTTTTTCCGGGTCTCAACACTCAAACCCTTACAAGTGATTTTTAGGCTCACCACTCACAACCCCACCAAGCTTGAGATATACCCTCTCTAAGCTTCTTCTTTAGTGAACAACCTCACTAAATGAATGAACTCTCTTGATATGAAGATTGAAGACCAAAACCATCTTGATAGAGTAGATATGAAAATTGGAAGGCTCTATCACTTTATTTACACAAAGACAAGGATATGAAAGTGTGTTTTGTGTAAATAATGAAAAATAAAGAATATGAAGGTTTGAAATATTTCTCAAGTGATCTAAATGATATGTGGTCGTTGTGTATTGATTTTGGACGTTATGGATGTGTATTTATAGTCAACATATGAAAACTAGCCATTTATAGCCGTTGGGAGTCGTCTGTTAAAACGAGTCGGTCGACCCTTACATGAATCGGTCGACCGCTTCAAGATAACATTACCCAACGGTCATATTTTCAGAAGCCTAACGGCTCTATTTTAAAACCAACCGGTCGACCGCTTCAACTTAAACACATAGTCCGGTTCTTTTAAAAACTTGTTTTTGACCACTTTTAAACACCAAATTTTAAAAGCCTTACTTCCCATAAGTATATGAAAAGTTTGAGAGTTTTATTGGAATGTTTTGAAACTTTTAAATAGATTTTAATCTTTCAAACAAAAGGTAAAACGTTTTATGCACGTTTTGAAAGATATGCAAGTGTGATTCATAATCTTTTTTCGGCTTAGTAGGTTAAGACCGAACTCCATTTCAAGCTTCAAAGGGCTCAGCAGAGCCTTCGTTAGCGACTTTATAACAACCAAAAAAACCCAGCCATTCATCTCCTCTCTACTCGAAAAAAGGAAGATGAAAGCGTATGATATTATGTGGCGTGTTTCAACCATGAAAAACTCAACGTGGAAGACCCGGAAGAGAAAGTGGTCCTCACTGCCATAGCAGCTGGATTGACTGGTGGAAGGTTTTTGTTTTCCTTGGGAAAGAAACCTCTCGAGACCTTTGGGGAATTTTTGAAAAATCCCCAAAAACACATGAACATTGAAAAACCCAGCCTTTCACCTCCTCTCTCCCCGAAAAAGGAGGATGAAGGCCTATGATATTATGTGGCATGTTTTAACCATGAAAAACTCAACATGGAAGACCCTGAAGAGAAACTGGTCCTCACTACCATAGTAGCTGGATTTACTGATGGACAGTTTTCGTTTTCCTTGGGAAAGAAACCTCCTGTGACCTTTGGGGAATTTATGAAAAAACCCCAAAAACACATGAATGCTGAAGATATGTAACAGTCCATCGACAGCAAATCGTCGATCAAGGAGGAGCAACAATGAAATGAAGTAAGGAAGAGGTCCCAGCTAGACCTCCTACCTAAGACATAGATCGAAGAGTCGAACAACGGATCGAACCACGAGTAGATCGTCCGAGGTTGCCATTTATGCCCCTCAACACATCTCTAATAAAAAACCTTATGGAGTTACGAAATGATCTAGAGATACAATGTCCACTAAAAATGCGATCAGATCCAGACAAACGAGATGATCGGAAATGTTGTCGTTTCCACAACGACCACAGCCATGATACAGATGAATGTATACACTTGAAGAAACAGATCGAAGCCCTCATTCAACAAGGTCATTGTGAGACCCCGACTTGTCTCTAGTTGCACCACTTAGTTTAAGTTTTCTTCAATGCCAATTTAAAATTTTTAAGCCCTTGTTACTTGACTTTTAAGGGCTGTTATGATGAATATTTGGAAATGTATGGTTGACTTATTTTATTATCTAAGGGAAATTTTCTTTAGCACCTCTTTGTGCATATCTAATTATAATTAAAATGCTACATGGTGTGTGAATTTATATTATGTAAATTTCATTATGTGAAATTAATTATGCTAGGGCTTTGACTTTTAGAAGTATATGTGTGCTGGAAATAAAAGACAAAGGGAGACAAGGTGCATGATGTGGTAAGTAAAACAAAAGGGAAAAGCAACTGCTCGGTTCAACCAATGGGGAGGGGCGATACTCACTATGTTTCCCCCTCTAATTCACTCTTCACTAGGCTACCACTCACACTCACACAAAATTCTCTCATTCTCACACACTCACGCACGAAGAAAAGAGAGATAGGGAGAGAGGTCGAGAAGGAGAAGAAGGAA
Source organism: Myrica gale (assembly GCA_963930655.1). NCBI lineage: Eukaryota > Viridiplantae > Streptophyta > Magnoliopsida > Fagales > Myricaceae > Myrica > Myrica gale. Next base: position 13,113,427 of record OZ005618.1, read on the forward strand.
AAGAAGAAGAAGAAGAAGAAGAAGAAGAAGAAGGAGAAGAGGAAGAAGGCCGAGAAGAAGAAGGAGAAGAGAGAAGAAAAGAAAATGAAGAAAAAGAAGGAAAAAGAGAGAAGGTGAGAGGTATGTTGGTTCGGCCATAGTTATGAAATTCCCTTTGGCCGAATTTTGTTGTTTTTGTCTCTTCTCTTGAAATCTTCATGATATGGGATCTCTTGTTGTGATTATTGTGATTTGCTGATGGATGATGAACTTGGACGCCATGGCTTGGGCTAGATGAGAGTATGGGAAATTTTCTTTGGGTTTGATAACATGCAATGTAAGGTTGTGATTTGTGAAACAAAGAGAATGAGAATTAAGCATGTTTTAGGTTGCTAAGTTGCAAACCAAACCCTTGGTGTTTGATTTTGGCTGCTACCCTTTATGGATCTATGTCTGCATGTTAGATTAAGGGTAGAGAAGCTGAGATTGGATGATAGAACATGCAAACTACCCTAGAGATTATGCATGAAGGAAACCGTGAGCCATTAGGTGTAGATAAGGTGATGTTGTTGTTGGATTAAATAATATCTTGGATCTAAGAAAGCATGCATTGATGGATCTTGAAATAGGGTGTCAATGATGCACCATAGGTGTATGATAGAAAGCCTAAGAGAAAGGATAAGGTATTGATTAAAATCTGAAAGTTGTTTTGTGCATGCATGACCGAATATGCCATGGTATTTATATGTGGTGTTGTCCTTTGTTATCGTAAAGGATTGAGGTTCAAGGAGCTGGAAATCAGTGATGTTGCTGGAGAGAATATGTGAACTAAGAATATATACGGGTAGGATAAGAATAGGGATTGAAAAACAGAAACTTGCTATGGTTAGGATCTTGGGAAAAAGGGGCCGGACCTATTGGGTTGTAATGTTGCATGTATGCTTTTCAACTACTATGTTAAGTTCTAATTTAATTTGCAAAGTCTGAAAAACAAAACTAAGGTTTTAAAATCTAGAATAAAGAGAGAAGTTGCTACATGAAGATTGGACGAATTCTATAATGTGCAGTAAGTATGTGAGGAAATGTCTAAAAGAAAATTGTAGGAAATCTTTTAGGACTTCCTTGCTAAGATAGCTGATGTGCATGGCTGATATGATTAAAGGATATTGTAACCCATATTAGTGACAAACATAGACTTCTTGAGGAATAATAAGCCTCGGGTTGGTCATTAATGATAATGAATGATAATGCATTGGCATGGGCTTGGTGAATCTGATTGGCTAAAGTTGGTGCTAGGAAGGCTATTAAGAAGGAAATCGCTCTCATTTAATCAAGCTATGTGAGACCCCGATTTTCTCCTACGTAATTGCTTATGTATTATTTTATTTTTCCAATGTAATAGCTTTTATTTCTTAATGGGGCTATGTTTTGGCCAATGTATGGCCTAATTTTTATGTTATGGTATTTCGATTAAAATGGGATTTTATTTCATAAAATCTCTTTAAATAATTTTAATGCCATTTTATGCAAGTATAAATTATATTATATTAAGAGCCGAAATTTGCAAGTAAGTTCCTCTTTTACAAATTGATATTTTTCATTTACCTAATATGATTCATGGACCATATAATTTGAATTATGATTTAATAATTTCCTTGTATAAGCCGAAATTATTAATAGATTAAATAATGAAATTCTTTTGAATACATGGATTAGATATTGTATATCTTTTATATGTGACATGTAATATTATAATGTGTTCTATATTATTAATAGAATTTCCATTTGAATATTCAATGATAAGCTATGTAGTTATGTGATAAGTTTAGAAATGATTTAATTGACAAGCACACTTGCTTATCATAGTGATAAGCAAGCATGATAAGTTAGGAAACTTTTAGAGTGATAAGGCCTTGTGATTATTGTAGAGATAGGCTAAGGCCATTATCACATGATAAGATATCATACTTGTAAGGTGATAAGCTATTGGAATGGATAGATAAGTAAGAGAGCTTATAAAGTGATAAGTTAGGAGAGAATGAAACTAAGTTGAAAGTTGGTTGCCATTTAATGTGGAAGTAACTAGGTTGGTTGAAAAGCAACCAAACTAAGTAAGATACAAGCCATCTACGTAAATGCTATGGGATGAATTTGAAAAGCCAAAGCAAGGCCATGTGAAGTGTAAGAGATGTGTAAGTGGTGTAAGGGAGATGAAAAGCCATAAAGCAAGGCCATGTGAAGAGTAAGAGATGTGTAAGTTGTGTAAGATGATGAGACAACTCATGGAAGTAAAAAGAGAAGAGAAAAGCAAGAGAGAGAGAGAGTGATTTACGTTGGAGCTTATGAGGAGAGAAAGAGAAGAATTTAAATGCAAGCCAATTTTGAAGACATGTGATGGGAGAGTGAGAGAAGTGAAAGGAAATAAAAGAGAGAGAGAAGGATGTGGACATAGCCTTGGTCGGCCAACTCCTCCATTCATCCCCCTCTCCCTCTTTCAAATTCTCTCATGTCCATTCACTCTCTCAAACCCTATGTCATAGCCTTAGGGTTGCATTGGGAGACTCAATCTCACACAACCCCCTTGCAAATGCCATGACCGAACCCCTCATTTCACTCAACTCTCTCCCATTCCAAGCCTTGGCCGAATATTGCAAATCTCTCCATTCTCTCCCATTTTCAAGCCTTGACCGAACCTCACACTCAAGAGTTCAAGGTTTGTTCATTTCATCTTGCACCTAAACCACTTCCTTCTAGCTTGCCAAAACCCATTCTAAAAGCCAAGATAAATCTCTCTTGTTGTTGACAAAAATCCTCCTTTGAAAACCCTAGTCATTTGACACCATTTCTATTCAAACTTACCATATTCTCTTAACCACCAAAGAACTTCCTTTAAATCAAGCTTGGTCATTTCTAAGGAGGGTGGACCGAATCTTTGAAGGAAGAAAGGATAGGAAGAGTTGGTAAAGGTTGAAGATGAGTTTAGTTTCATTGATGATTTTGCCTTGAGCTTCACAAGTACTAACCAAAGATACCTTATTTTCTAGGTGCTCAAGCTTGGAAAAACACCAAGGTAAGGCTAAAATGATTTTGTTGGCTATAGCATAAGTGACTGAATAGGTTATGTATGAATCTTGAAGCTTAGATCATAATATGTCTTGATGTTGTTGGATCCTTAATGTCTAAGAACCCTAGGATGATTTCATGCTAGATCTAACCATGGAAACCCTAGATCTAAGGTTGTATGTAAAGAAAAAGGCAAATGAAGAACAATGTATGCTAAAGGAAGTTAGATCTGAGCTTTGATGTGTTGGGTTGATGAAAGTTGATTTCTTTGTTTAGATCCATGGGTGTGAATGTGTATAATGAATGGATCTCATGTTGATGAAATTAATTGATGGAAAGATTAAGTGCATGCATGCTAGTTGGTCACAAATGCAAAGGATATGCATGATATGATTTTTAGCATGAAAAGGGTAACATTTTGGGGTATGGCCGAAAATGAGCTATGTGGATTTTCATGTATAGTTTTGAATATGTGTAGATCTGGACATTGGCCTTAACATGTGCAAGATTTATGACCTTAATGCATAGTAGATGATTATGTTAAGTATTGGAAGCATGCATATTGAAGGAAATAAAAGAAAACTAATCATTTGGGTAAAAACATGTGTTGGCCGAATGCCATGAGTATGGTGTATGGTGTTGGTGCTTTGATTTATAGATATTAGGTTGTGAAATTGTTGATTGGAGGATAAGATCTCCCTTGGAGAAAAAGTTGTGATTAATTGGTGCATAAATGGTAGTGGCCGAATGTTGTAAGAAAAGGTAACCCTAAGTGTAATTCATGATTTATGGATTTTCATTTGTTGTGTGGGATAAGAAAATTGGGTTAGGCTAGTTGGAATAATATTGTAGAGCCATGATCTTTTATTAAATATTATTGGAACCCTAGTTAAGTTTTACTCGGGTTTTATTTGAGGTTTAAAGTCTAAGTTAAGATTTAATCATGAATAATTTATTAATAGTTAGATATAAGGTTTAATGTAGTACGTGTAATAAAAAAGAGACTTAGGTTTAAGTCTAAACCTATGAGTATTATTTAACCCTAATCGAGACAGGTACATGGATAAATATATTTTTATTTCAATAAAAATATTAATGATTTAATAAGCTAAGTTTTGAATATTTGTTAAGGAAAAGAATAAAATAATTATTTTGTAATTAAATGAATTTAAGTGATATGTATATATATATATATATCTTCGATTGATGACTGATTAAAAAAGAAATGATTTCATAATTCTTAAAGTCTAAAAGAATATTTGAATCGCTTGTAGGCGATCCACGTGTCTGTATACACGAACAAGAAGACCAAGAGTAAGTGGATACTGTAAGTGGACAGTAAGTATTTCTTTTCAAAACTGGAATGACACACTGCATCGTTTCATGAACAAGTATGGATTTTAAGAAAGCATGACATGATATGAATTTCATGAACAAGCATGAATTTTAAGCAAGTATGAATTTTAAGCAAGCATGACATGACATGTGCATTGCATGAATTTTTCAAGAAGAAAGTTTATGCAATGATTTTATGGAAAACTATGAGAAGTTTTATGAAACGATAAGTTAAGATTAAGGGCACTGGTCGGTACCGTACCATCAAGTTGGACTCCCATACCGAAGGACAATTATGAGAAGGATGGGTGAATCCAAGAGGCTGTGCAAGCCACACTGAAGGACATTGAGAAGGTGTGGTGCCTCCAAGGGTCGTGTCTAGCCATCAGGCCTGGGGCCACTTCAAGGGCTAGCTCGACCAGATGTTAAGGTCTCCAAGGGAATTCGGGGACGGTTCCGAAGGGAACGCACAACCCTGACTTCAGGGGTCAAATGGAGCGAGCCCACAAGTAAAAGACATGAAATAATTATGATAAGGCCAACAAGGGCACAAGTACGAATAAGCAATTTTTAAGGGCCAAGGACCAGTTTTACAAGCAAGTATGAAAGAAAGTGGTTTTCAAGGGCCTGGGGCCGAAAACACTAAGCAAGAGCATATGCATAATTCATGAGCATGCATATGCATCAATTATCAAGTTTTCTTTCTTTCATGATTAAGCGGGCATAAGTCAAGAGCATGATTCAAGTTTTATGTTTTTCCCTTACTGAGTCTTTTTGACTCACGTTTTTAAAATTGTGTCATTCCAGATGTATCAGGTGAAGAGAGTCAGGAGGACTACCTGACCTAGATGCCCAAGATATTATGTTTCGCATTTTGTTGATAGTGACACGAGCGTCACTAATTGGGTTCTAATATGTTAATTATATGTTTTGTATGAACTTAATGAGAACCCTGTTTATGTAAGAATTTGCTCGAACCCCTCGCGATCCTGTACGTTTCCGCCGTAATCAAGTAAGAATATAAGTAAGAACGCTGGAGCCATCCGGGGGATAGCTCGCGGCTGTCACGGTCCCTGCGGGATGCCGTTCGGGGCGTGACAAGCTAAAAGGAGTTGATGAAATTTTGGAGCATTGTGCATAAAATATTAGAAAACGAGATGTGCAGAGGCTAACATGTTGCTGAAAATTAAAGTGTAAAATGTAGTAGCTGGGAAAATTCTAGTTGTTGGAGAAAACTTATTTGCATTTTCTATTTTACCTACAAAAATGAGTTGTTATTTTGTTGAGCATGTTGTCATTTAACTATGTTAATAGAGATGTAGGAATATTTTGGCATATTTTGCAGAAAGTTAAAGAAAAGTAAAACTGTTGAATTTGTTTTGTTTACGTTGGTTCTTGAAAGCGTGTAATGCTCTCTGTTTTAGAATGACTTATAAACCTTCATATGGAGAGTTAAAAGGTATACATAGAGATATCGGTACTGTTGTTGAATATTAAAGGAAAACAGTGATAGAATGCAAGATGGAGTTGGTTTCTGCAGATACTAAAATAGTCATGGCAACAGCAGAATTGTCATAGCAAGTGTGTTGCTTGGAAATAAGGTGACTTATTATTATGGAGAGCTAAGGTTGGATTTTTTGTTGTTAGAGAAACTATAGCATTTGATGAGCTTGATCTATGGTGTTGGAAATCGTGAAGAATTATAGGATAGACTTCTTAAAATAGTTGAGAGAAATTCGTTTCTGCAGAACACAAAGTCTGAATAAGGAGTAACCTTTGATGCGATTGTTCTTATTCCTTGACCTTGAGAGAATGTTATGTTATAGGCCAATGAAATGCAAAGATTTTAAACCATACTTCGGGTGATTCCGATAAATATTGAGTGAGTTATGGGTTTTTAAAGGTTCCGACATCAAGCTGCCAGCAACCTTGTATGTTTAGAATTATGGTTTATTTCAAGTGCCTTAGAGTGATCAGTTTAGGTTCAATTTTTACGAATCTGATCTTGGATGTTGAGTCTATAAAAGAAGAAGATTTTAAGATAAAATCCGTGCAAGTAGGAGATGTATGAAAGGAGTTATGGTATCTTGAAAATGGAAGGCCGAGCTGCAGGCAGCAGTAGGGTTACCATAAGAAGTTCGTCTAAAGATGAAGTGTTTTCAAAATGCATAGGAACTTTGATGTTTGTGACTGTTATCTTCAATTTTGATTTATGAAAGCTGAATTGTTTAAAAGAAATTTCATGTAAATTGGAATCACGTTTTAAAGTTATGACTTTTGAAACCGAAAAATGTCGGGGCTGTCCGCTTGGACATCCCCAGCAACTTGCATATGGGTGACATTGTATGATGTGCTTTACTTGAATGGTGATTCTAGTCATCTAGTAACCTTCTAAATTTCATTATTATGACTCGCTTGTAGGCAAAGCTCCACCCTAAGCTCAAGAGGACCAAGGTAAGTTGAAAAATATGTTTTTCCGAAAACTGGAATGATACACATCATGATATTTATCATCAAGCAAGGCATGAGCACGCCATGAGCATTTGCATTTACTTTTTTCGTAGGGATGAAAGATAAATTTTATGCAAATAAAAGTACAAGTTTATGTTACGTTATGATATGTTATGATACACATCATGGATAATTGTCATCAAGCACGACATGAGCATGCCATGAGCATTGCATTGATTTCTCAAAAGAAAGTAAGGGAAATTTTTATGCAAAAGAAAGTACGATTTTATGCCATGTCAAGATATGTTATGGGGTTAAATAAGATGGTCGATACCGTACCTAAGTATGATAGGGGCATCCACTCCGAATGATGAAGGCGAAAATGATGGATGACTCCTAAGGGCACCCACTCCGAATGACAAATGTGAGAATGATGGGTAGTCCATGAGGTATGTACAACCACACTAAAGGACGAATGCGAGAAGGTGTGGACCTCCAAGGGTCGTGTTTAGCCATCAGGCCTGGAGCCACATCAAGGGCTAGCTCGACCAAATGACATATTCCCAAGGGAAAAGGGAATGGTTTCGAAGGGAACGCACAACCCTGACTTCAGGGGTAAATGGAGTGTTATAAGTCGCGCAAAGTCAAGGAAGAAACTTTTTAAGATCAAGTGCAAGTGTCTCATGCATATGCAAGCATTTCTATTTGGCATACATGCATAACTGATATCCATGATCATGCAGGGTTTGTACTTTTTTACTTCAAAGTATCCCTTACTGAGTCGTTTGACTCACCAGTTTTTAATTGTATCATTTCAGATGTGCCAGGTGAAAGAAGTTCCGATGACTACTTGTCTTAAGAGGAAGGGCCTAATGAAGGTGCCCTCCCTTAGTATTTGTTCAAGAAGATTCTTTGTTGGTTTTGTGAGGGCAGTGTAACCCTCTTGATTTTGGTGGCCATGGTCCATTGTAGTCCGAGACTGATTCCCAAATATTATGTTAGTTGTATATGATGAATCTGTGGTATTTATATTGTTGATATTTAAGTCGTTATGTGAAGGATGAGCTTATAAGTGAATCTATTAGGCCCGTCTTTAGACACAGGCAACGTTCCTTCTTATCTCAGTCAAATAAAAAATAAATCCGCTGCAAAATTTTAGTTAAGTTCGCTGGAGCATTCAATCGATGAATGCTCGCGGCTGTCATTAGCCCCTTCGTAACATGTGAAGCCTCACTTTCTGTAACATTCCTAATCCTCGAAGGTAAATCCACCTATATTGCAATCATAGGGCTAGTCACACTGAACAGATTGCTGCCGTAGTTCAACCTACCTAACCAAGGCAGGAATAGGGGAAGCAAAGGGAGATAAAAAAAATGGCTAGAGATTGTTATCTGTCTGATACTCGGGCAACAAGAGAAACCATGGTCACAGAACATCGGGAGGAATTTTGAGCACAACTAGTATAACCATTGGATGGCTTCAAGGACTGAGATAAATATATAGGTGCTGAGATGAAGCTGGAAGTGAGGGAAAAGAGATGAAGAGCTGCTGGAAAATCTTGAAGAAAGAACAAGGGAAAAGCTTGGAGATGAAGAGGTTCGACCAAGAGAATAAGAACAAGCTGAAATGGAGAGAGGTTGTGCGAGTGAAATGGTGAGGAAGTGAATTCAAAGAGGGCTAACACGTAAAAGGGGGAGGGGGCAGCATAGGTTCCTCCGTCCAAAGCTATTGGGTGCATGGGCGGCAGCCTATGATACATTGCCACACTTTTCTCTCATTTTGTCCTCTTCCTATTTATGTTCCAAGGCCTTCACGTGAACTTCACAACAACAAATTTCAAATTTGCTCCTTGCCTTTCACGTAGACCTCTCTTGCTCTCCACTTTATCTATCACTTATCACATAGGCACATTAACCTATCACCACTATATGCACTCTAGCCTATCACCATATAAAGTATATCAACTTATCTCTAATATAACCACACTAACTTATCTCTATACAACACATCAACTTATCTCTATGATAAACACAATAGCTTATTACTATGATAAGCACATTAACATATCTTTTAAATTCATCATCAAGCTATCTTATAGACTTATCAACTTATCACTTAATTCTTCTAATGATACTTAAAACTACTTAATGGTGATTAAGGCTGCCTAATCAAGGACACAAAATAATCTATATGCTCAATATAAATTTCATAACTAGAGATTTTTATGCAATGATTTCTACTTAGAGAATTTCGGCAATGAGAAATAAAATTATCTTCATATATTTAGCTTCATAAATTATGGAGTATAATAATAAGCAATGGAAAAATAAATTCATAAAAGAAATCTACCTTGAAAATTCGGCTCTTAGGAAAAATAATAATAATAGACTTGCACTAATAAACTTTCACAACAATAGTGAAATTCTTTAAAGGAAATTAAAATGAAATACCATAAGTATTAAAGTTAAGTCATACATTGGCCAAAAACATGACCCCTTGAGTTAAGTCAAAATGAATACATAGGAAAGTAACAGAAATGAAATACGGGGTCTTACACAAGAACGTAAGATGCCTCTGTGAAACGGGAAACAATCACACCAAATTACTAAAATACCCATCATCATGGGAGGCAAGAGAAGCATTTTCTCAGGGAAATTCGAGAACATGCCGAAATAAATTGAAAACTCAAGTGACATCGTTGCCTAGTACGCCCTCACGAAGGCCACGATCAAATGAGTATATAAGCAACCACGTCTATAAAAGGACAAACATTCATCCAAGGATGACAAACAAACAACAAAGAGCAACGTCAACAACATGGGTGAAGCCAACCAACTCCCTTAACTCCCCCTCGATGTCCTCATCATCATCACAAGCTATACAGCAAAGCAGGACGTGGAGGACTGGAAGAGGTTCAAGCTGGTGACCAAAGAATTTCGTCAAGCAGCTTCGAATGATTTATCCTACAAAAGGAAGAATCTCGAAGATTATTCAATCCCCTGGCAGCCAACCGATAACTGGTACTTGACCAGAAGACACTGCCAGGACATGGAAAACCCTCATGAAGTTTTCATGGAAACAGCCTGACGACTCAGTGGAGAAGGGGCCACCTTTGAAGTAGTCAATGTGCTACGGAGAGCTGCTTTAGAAGGGCATAAATTAACCCGTTATTTCTTGGCAATCCCTTATCATGCAGGGGTAGAGGAAATGTTCCTTCAGCAAACTCGAAAGATGATCTGGATCCTGAGATTGCATCTCGGAAGGAAAGGGGTGAGAATGCTGACGAGAAAGGTGGAAAGTTGGCAGACACGCCACGTCGGATACGGAGGGATGATATTCCACGTGGACGACTTCCTCCCCTATCCAGATGGATACAACCCACCTTTCATGGCGGACCGCGGAAGGAAAAGCCAAAAAATAAGTATTTGGAAAACATGTTATGTAAATAGGGTGTTTAAATACCTTTATGAGTGTACATGTTGAGATAGTGGCCCGGTCCGAATGCTTTGTTTCATTTCCAATAACTAATTAAATTGACTTTTATTTTATAAAATTTTATTTTATAATTTGCATGGCATGAGACAAAGTATCCCATTCAAAATACGATTGTCCAAACAAAACGAAATATGGTGTGCAAGTCTCCAAATCACGAAATGACATAAAGCTGTCACATTAAATGCAACAGATTGTTCAAGGCATGGTGAAACGATGCACATCGACTTGGAAAAATTGCTTGAAAAATTACGTTAGCTAAGTGTCATCCACAGACGATGAATCAACCGAAACGTTCAAAGGTCGAAGGCTGCTGCATTGAATACCACAGACTGCCCAAAGCACGATGAGACAATGCACGTCGAACCTTACAGTCATAGGGAAGCTGGCAAAAGCCACGAGTCGTTCCAGGTGATAATCAGCCGGAGCAATGATGATAGAAACTATTCTTAATTGTCCCCTCATGTGAGCGGGACGATGCATGCCAACTGCAGTATACCGTCGAAAATCTCTGACCAATTACGTGCCACCTGCAGACAATAATCAGCCGGAGCATCAAGTGTCAGAAATGGTTGTATTGAATGTTGCTTGCTGCTCAAGGCACTTGAAGAGAGGGCACGATGGTCCCCACGATTGTCTGCAAAACTTGGCGTGGCCATGTGTCATATATGGGCAGGAAGTAGTCGAAACACCGGATGCCAAAAATATGAAATTAGAGAAAACGTGCAACTTAAAAGATTAAGAGAAGACTCACGATCTATTTGTCCTATGAGATAACCATCAGGATATGCAAGTTTAAAAGGCAAGGCCATCTCGACAGAGCCAACAAGAGGAAAAGGAAGAAACAAAGAACAACAAAAGATTGAAGATGCAACCCGTAAAGCGAAACCCTACTTGAGCCCTGCCTTAAGAAATATGGTCGAAGGTGGTAAGTTAGGTTGTCCATAATTACTCGAGTGAATGGCAAAGTCTCTGCCTAGTATCGAAGCAATTTCACTAAGTAGCTTACGGATCCACTGTGTATCGATGATTGGGGATCTAAGATATACCACCTCTATATCCCCCGATAGAGGCCTAGCAAATCCTCCGCAACAAATGTTACGCAAACCAAAATCCGCACAAACTTTTCATCCGAGGTAGTGAAAAGATACAATGGACTGCGACGATCGAAGAAGGACTAAGAGAGGTTCATGCCTCAGCAAAAGGAGGGAACCCGAAAGCCAAATACCTCCTCGCCTAGGCCTACCACCACCAATGAGGAAGTACAAGGCAAACGACCGTTGACGTCATTTCAGAGCTTCAAAAATAATTACAAGCAGAACAAATGGAAGTTGTGCGCAAGGCCATTCCAGATTGGGTGTTGGCCAAATGGGGATTTGCTGATGAACACCGATACAAACTGAAGGACAAATTGGAATGCCCAAGAGAGGAACCCTGCCGCATTCCAAATGATGTCGAGATCCCATCGTCATTCCAAGAATGGTGGATCAGTTACAGACTCTACTTTTGCGATACTTCTTATGCAAACAAAGAATTTCGATATTATGATATATATTTAGGTTCCTCTAGAGATGTAATCGTATGGACGATACCTCCTTGGACCGATATGTGATCATTAATAAAGATTCAATTCGTCATGCATTAACTTCACTTTCCATATACCTCGGCATACAAAAGCATCAACAAACATTCTTAACCTGATTCATAATGGAATCTGCTCAAGAATGGAGAGACTTTGATTATACCAATACTGAATCAGATCCAACACAAATTTATTTGGGCTGAATAGATATGATCACACTTCCGTTACAACCCAACAAACCACAATTAGGCCCATTTTGTATTAAGCCCAGAAGAAGGAACCACAACACATGTCATGGGCGATTATCAAGCAACTTGTAACGTACGATAACTCCACGATCCCGAGGTTCCCGTGATTAAAGCAAGTACCCATTATTGAGACGTATGAGGAGCATATCGCGGGACACAACATTACAGGGACCAAATTCCCGCAAAAATGGAAAATATACCCGCCAAAGAGTAAACGTGAGAAGGGAAAAATACTATAAAAGAAAAGATCACAGAAGACAAAGGTAAGTGATTCAAGAGCAATTGAATAGTAACATTCGAATAAGATATAAAGACTGACATAAGCATCGGAGGTGCCTTACACCGGTATTCGGGGTCATTTTTGTTATTCTTACAGAAGGAGTTGCATGGAGATCGAGACGCATTTACTCTGACGTGTTGACCGTGAATCAACTAGTTCATCATACCCCCAATTGCAATTGTCACAATTAATTGAAGTCATCCACAGAAAAAAAAAGTATCTTTGAAACTGGCCGTAGATAGCTAGCTAATTACATGCTCGAGAAAAATAAACCAAGACAATTTGAATTCACATAAACCTTTATGTAGCTTTCAAGAAAAACTAATTAAGTCGTTCCCGTTGTTTAGCCAATAATTCTGCAAAGTCTGAGGTCATAGTATCAAAGCATTCGAAACTGATAATCAAGGAAAGATAATACTTTTACTATACCATTCGAAACTGTTATCTGATTCCATTATAAATGTGTCCTCTCTTTCTATTAATTGAATCTCTTAAAATATTTTTTTTTGTAAAATATCCTCCAGCTGTAATGGACTCCCAAGCTATTATTCTTTTTTTTTTTTTGCAACATGCTCTCTTGTTAATATTTGACCATTAGGATAAACACTTCATTGGTGCGTTTGCAAACTTCTAAATTATTTAAAAAAATTCCGTTCTAAAATTTTAATTTATAAAATTCAAAAATTTTAGTCAAAATAATAATAATAAAATAAATTTAAAATGATATCTCTTTCTCTCGTCAAATCATTCTTTTAATTATAATAAACAACAAAAACTGATGTTATCAAATCATATCCTTTTTAATTTTTCACTATCTCATAAATTTCTACGAATTTTTCTTTTTCCACTTTTTGACCAACTATTATACAATTATACTTTTTTTCACTATATTCTCGTAAAACCCCGTAAAACTGCGGATAGTAATTTTATTGGCGTTATTCCTTTTCACTTTTTTCCTGCTGTACTGTTAAGACTAGCAAAGGCAGGCATTAAAAAGCTCTAACTACCTCAAACTGGAAAAGAATTAGTCGTACGTAGTAGCAGAATATGTTGAAGATTTAAGACGGTATATTAACCACATAATCTGGATTCTGGAAGACCTCTTCAAAGCTCATCTTCGTTTCCCTCCAGCATGATGTGAGGAGTGTGAACAGCGGAAGAACTTCAGGAACAGTAGTTGTAGACAGTTTCTCACTATAGGTTTACAGGGCTGGGAAAAGCTTATTCAGCCGGCATGGCAGAGCATAGAATTCATCATTTCCGACATCCGAAGTATACAAGCTGAACTTCTCCCACCAATACAAACCAGCGTCTTTTCGGGCGGCATCGGTTTCACGAGAGAGTGAGCAATCCAAAATCAAAGCAACCAGTGCAGCCACTGTTGCATGGGACATGAAGACGGACTCGGATTCGGTCCCGACCGTACGGGTCCGGATACGTCCGGACCCGTACCGTCGGGACTGAATCCCGCTCCCATGAAGACGACACTTACTATGTTGTCAAACTGCAAACGTATTGAACAAAATCATGTGAAATGCCAATGGGGTAAGGCCGACATATATATATCTTGGACGAAGGATGAAGGGTGAGATATCAGAGCAGTTTAGTTCAAGAATCTCACCCATCCAGTGCTGTCGTGAACGTGTCCAGGACTTGTGTGATAGTATTCTCTGAAGTATTGTGGGATTGAAAGGCCCATGAAGAAAGAAAAGCCCAATATAAATTTTGTTCTGAAACTGTTCAGATTGCAGAATTGGAGAAAACCAAGACCTGCAGAAGCTGAATGCAGCGATATTGACCAACGTTAATATAATGCATTTTTTGGTGTCAGGTTCTAATTACTGAAGAAGCAACATTGAGCACAATGTCCTCCTGTCAATGAGAAATACATACAGACATAGCCGAAGAACACACAGTACAAAGCTGCTACGATCAGTAGAGGTATAGAAGCAAGAAGTGCTCCAAATTTTCCTGGTCAAGGACGTCGGTTACCCACATTAGAGACACAATTAAAAAAAAAACCTTGACTAAAATGCAATTTGCAAGACAATTTCCACTACTTTCAGCCGTATTCTGAGCTCAACTGTACCAAGAAAGCAGTAGTCAATGGACGGTGATCATTTGGATGTCTTAAATTCTACATTCTAATTAAGAAGAGCATGATATATATGCTGCTTTCAAATGAATGGTTTAGAGCCTTAACTGTGGTTCAGATTTAACACTTAAAACTCAGTCCCTCACCAGCGAATTTTGTTCTATTTTACGGTTGACTGCCACCTAGTGCTTTTTTTTTTTCTTGGTACAGTTCATTGAGCTAGCATACCAAATACAGAGAAGAAAATCATGAACACTGCTGATATTTGGACGACTCTTCGACTTCCAACTCTTGTCAATGCCAATAGACCTGCATTTTCCCTGTAGGCAAACATAATTAGGGAATATGAAACGTGCTTGGGTTGGATGCCTTCCTAGATCTGGAGATCAATTTGCAGTCCAAGTGAAAGACTCTTGCCACAAGACTCAAAATAGTCCCCAATTTCTTCGAACTCCCCTCCCCCCACAAAAGGGGTCCGAGGAGGATATGACATGTTAGATGATACGCATCAATCATATTGGAGTATCTTTTATCAGCTGCGTCAGATTGAATCAGTATTCAGTGATGACATCCAAAATAAATCCACTATACAACGAACTAGACTTAGAAGTGGAGCTAGAAGACTTGGTTCTCCAATACTTGATAATAGTTTGTGCCAGAAAGAACAGTTTATAAGGTTTGAGATTCTTACACTGATGCAGAAGCACCAGTTAGACAGCCAAACATGCCATTGAGCAAAACTCCTATTCCCTGAAAATCCATCAAATGTTTAAAAGTGATGAAGCAACAAAACTTTATTTTAGGACTAAACAAGAAGCACAATGCGGAAATGAGCCATCAGATAAGCATGTCCTACTAGCCAGCCAGCACCACGGCCAATGATGGAAGGTGGCACAGGTGTGGCGCTGCCATATCTTGATGTCGCAAAAAATGTACCTGTAGACTGCAAATTGAAGGGGGATCAAATTATTGAAAATGAAAGATTTTTGCATTTGCATTTATTTCTCCAATTTCAGAATGATGAAAACAGATTTTGCAGATTTGTATGTTTTAACACAAAAGCTTATGATAATGAACGATTTTATTGCATACAAATTTCTGCTTTCAGAAGTAAATTGAAAAAAAGGGTAACAGAGTATCTAGCTAGTGAACCAGACACGCAAACTTGATGCAGAAGTGCACCTCAAAAATTGAAACAAAAGAAGCAGCCATCATTGCAAAAGCTTCTCCCGCATGAAATGTGGGGCTTCCCCATTGAAACGGATAAGGAATATATACCCTGCAGGCAAGGACACAAAATGACAATATAATGTAGTCAAATTTGTCTGTAAGAAGGCAAGAATATTAGTTAAGTTGTCCGAATGAATTATTGTTTCCAATAACTGGTCAATTCAATCTCTGAAGAGATTTTCCTCATGGAAGGACAACTGGTGTCTCAAGAATGTGTCAGAGAAGACAAGGAAGATTGCACCACTATGTCCTGTCTTATATAAGTGACCAATATTGGGAAAATTTGCACTGATTCAGCCTTGGAACACCTTGGAAAAGTCAGAACACAGAGATAAATATATATCTGAATCCTACACACACATGGTAGATTTTCATTGACTAATTTTTCCGAGCTGTCCAAGCTTTATTTTGATTTTTACCTGCTATCATGCAGTCAGAAATACCAAGGAAAGATAAACAAAGCAAAGATGCTTGATGATACAAAGAATGACCAAGAGTTTGAAATGGTAAGAAGATATGTTCAGACCGCCATCATTAATTCTTTTAGCTTTTCTTTCCCCCTGCCATCCATTCTTTGCAAGTCATTATCATCCCGCTTTAGATGCTATTGTAACAATTTAAAAGCGCGGAAAACCAAAAGTTAACATATGCATGAATAAAACTTTTTCGGAACACTTTTGTTCTTTAAAAGTGTTACAGTAAAATCATTGGAAGATTTATGAACAATAAGAAAGGAAGATAAAGGAAAGAAAGATAAAATCTACTCCGTAACTATTTGATAGGTTTAGAAGCTCATGTCAAGCTCATTACTTAGTTGGATCATCAATCCTAAACGACACCCTAGCTTTAACACCCAGCAAAATACAAGAGTATATATAGTTGTAAATATGCTAAGAATATGTCTGTGGAAAAATTTAGTAACAAGCCGTTTTCTTCACTTTCTTTTTTTTCTTTTCAAGGAAAAAGGGGGGTGGGGGACTTGGTACTAAGAAGTGCCAATAAATTAAGACGAAAGTTTTCATTGGTAAAGAAACCATTTTACTTGAGAGCTCAAAATCTCACCATGGAGCTGCAGTGAAGAGTCCAGCACGATCTGTGCGGCAACTAATCTGAGTCTTTGCAGGTTTGTTGCTGTACACACCACTTGAAGTGAGAAGTTGTGCATATAACCACGCAATTGCAACCGAGAAAAGCACCGCAAATCGATCCCATTTTGGCCTCTCTGATTTCAAAATTTGAGGAAGATACTGCAAAACCATAATAAGACATCAGAAATGAAAATTAAATAAGATCATCGGTCATCTCCTTTATCTAAACCACATAAAGCAAATTAGTAGCTTTGATTATTTGGTTAATCAATAGCCCATACAGTCAGGGTTTCCAAGCTTGATAGCTGATGATGATTAGATGATCTATATGTAATACACGCACCCACATACATATGGATGTCTGTATACATTTATATATATATGTTCATCTAATATTTATACATACATGCACAACCAATGGGTCTTGAACACACAATGTCTTGACCATCTTCTGAAGGAGGAGGCCTTAGTTGACAGCTCAATAGATAATCATGTTAAACAACAAGTTGTGAGGTTGGGGAGTTGACAAAAATATTATTATCCATCAAAAATAGTTTTAGCTAATTGATGAAGCATGGTTTTCCTTGATGCACCTTTCAATTCATAAATGAGGGCCACAAGTCTGCAGCCAAATATATTCCACTTGACAAATAGTCTCATTCCAAATATAAGATGGAGATCTCCTCTCTCTCTCTTCTCTCTAAAATCAGGAGGGGTTTGCCCTATGAAATCTTGAAGCTTGAAGCTTCAGGTCCTAGAGAGATTTTTATGCTTCATCAATTTTCGGAAGAAAAATATGAAGAGTATGTTATGAACCGCGTTGGTATCACCCAAGATAGAAGAAGGACGAAGTTTTCAGGGTTTAAGTATAGAATCTCACTACTTGCCTGTTAGATGAAAACAATAATAATCAACCCCGGAAGCCCTACTTCAACAAATTTTGCCAGCTACAACAGAAGAAAACAAGAAAAACAGATTAATTTTGCAAGTCAAACAAAAGCAGTGCTTTAATATTTATCAACACGGGAAAAGGTGAAGATTAGAGAGCCCTATACATAGGAAAACCGAGATGATAAAGTCCAAATCCAGTAAAAGTTACATATGGAACGACAGAAAGGGGGCTAAGAAACCTAAACCAGGAATTAAAAGAAATCCATGACCACGATATAGTTAGCAATAATGGAATACAAACCAAAAGCAAAGCCAGCCATTCATGAAACTTGAACTTCTTGATTATTTTACCTCACAGCATTCCTCCAAATGCCTAAAAAACACACAACCATCTGGAAACAAGCAGCAATGATCAGAGCACCTTGTACCCCTCTCATAGTCTCTATGAACCTCTGAAAAATTATTCATAAGGCAGAGGATCAGCATAGCAGAATGTAAAACTGAGATTAAGTTCAATCGGAACAAAATTACAAAAAACATTTGAAAAGAGCAAAAACAGACAAATAAATGTGTAAAAAAATAAACCTCATGAGGATCTGTGTATCCTTTATATCTATGGGCTACCACAATTGAAGTCGTAGGTATAATATATGAGTATGAACCCACAACCACAGATGGAAGACGAGTTCCAAATAGAGATTGGAAAAGTGTGCTCAATCCTGAAACGAAAAGCAATGTCTCACTACAAAAAAATGATCTATAGCAGCGGTCGGAAACCGCCGCTATAGGCCCAACCGCGGTTGCGGTTTTTTGGCACTAAAGGTCTGTAGCGGCCTACAGACCTAATATGGCCGCTATAGGTTTGCAGTTTTTTTTTTTGTCAGCATTTCCAAATCACTACTAATTTTTTCCTATATTTTTCTGTACATGTTTTTTTAATCGGTAATACAAATTTATTTGAATAATCATAATTCATTGGATGTAAAAATTTAAAGACAAAGGATAATAAAATAAAATAAAATATACTTAATCATTGATTAATAACGTTTTACAACAAACACAAGAATCTCTACAAGTAATCTAAAAAGTAACAAGTTTCTATTATAAAATAGCAATAAGCAAGGACCAACTAAAATATTCAAATACAACACAATAAGCAAGAACCAATTAAAATCTTCCTCCTTTTACACATCAACATATTCAATCTTGAATTCTTGTAATTGAAAACAAATATCACATGAGAAATAGAAATAAACAAAAAATTATGTAAACAAAATATATACTTGTATATAAGACTATAAGCAACTCTAGATCAAGTCGTAACAAATGTACAAAGTAAACACTTTTCATCAAAAATCAAGTCGGGTACTATTCGGGTGGGGAATTAAATTTCATACCTAACAAATATACAAAGTAGGATGGAGATGTCAAAATGAATGACTAAGAAAACAGGGAAAAAAAAAGAAAGACAGAAGATACAGAAAAGACTATCCGGATATTTCACAATCTTAGAAGAGAGAATCTCAGCATTCAAGCATATAACTTTAAATCTAATTCCATATAACAACTTCAACTTTCATAAAACTCCTTTTAATTCCATATTTTATTAAGTAGGTCTCCTAATTTTTTTTAAACACGTGACTCCTAATTTTTTTTAAACACGTGACAAAATAAAATTATGTATTAAAAGGTTTTGAAAATAGTATATAAATAATTATTAACATTAACTAACATATAATTTTGGATTTTTTTTAATTTTTTTTCCAACTATACCTATAGTGGCGTTTTTAACAAAAACATTAAAAACGCCGCTATAGGTATACCTTTATCAGCGGTTTTGAAAAAGGTAAAAGATACAGCGACGTTTTGAAAAAAATGCTGCTAAATGGGGGTCTATAGCGGGGTCGGTGACCGCCACTAAAGGTACCACCTTTAGCGGCGTTTTGAAAAAAAAACGTTGCTAAAGGGGGGTCTATAGCGGTGGTTGGTGACTGCCGCTATAGATCCCCTTTAGTGGCTTTTTTTGCAAAACGCAGCTAAAAACATCCTTTAGCGGCGTTTTTAGCGACCGCCGCTATAGATCTATTTTTTGTAGTGTCTGTATCATCCTTGCCTTCTCAGCCTGTGATAAGAAAACACCTCGCCTGGATCAGTTGAAGAGAAAAACTGATCAAGAAAGAAAAAGAAACATCGTTAAAGAAAATGTCCCCTAATCCTTACATCATCACGTCCCATTTGAGGAACAATCAAACTTGGAATCAAAGTTGTAATGCCCACAGTCAAAAGATAATGCTGGAATCCCAACACAACAGCTTTCGCTGCATTATGGTGGAAATGTATGTCCTTCCCGTCATCCACATTTCGATTTAAATTTAGAAACGGAAAACAAAAACTATGCGCCGAAGCATATACTGAATGCATAGAAAGAGTCCAGACGTACGCCATGGAAGAGGACTGTTAACGCAATACTGAATGCCCGGTAACTGCTCCTGCACTGGGTGTTGTTGCAACTCCACAGGCTTTTTGTTGTTGCCACCACCACTTCCACCACCATTGCCTTCAGCACCTTGAGCCATGTCCATCTGACAGAGTTGAGTTTACGTGCAAAGAATGAAGTTAGGGAAAGCCAAGAAAAGATTTAT
This sequence comes from Myrica gale, assembly GCA_963930655.1. NCBI lineage: Eukaryota > Viridiplantae > Streptophyta > Magnoliopsida > Fagales > Myricaceae > Myrica > Myrica gale. The sequence continues at coordinate 13,133,803 of OZ005618.1, forward strand.
AGAGAAAGAAAGCTAATTTGAACAGTGCCAACCAACAAAGTTATTCTTCATCAATGATGGAAACCGTTACATATATGTATTTAAATATCAAAAGGATATCAGAATTTTGTATCATAGCACTCAATTAGAAGTAATGTGAATCGAGTATTAATGAAGATTTTGGAGTGAATTACTACCTGACAGAATGATGATAAATTTGAAATATTTGTCACGTACGCGTACTATTATAACCAACAAAAAAATGCGGAAACAGATGAGCTGCTTCTCACTGGCGACCTTTATTTTTTAATTGAGATTATCCAGCTTCTGGAGTTCCGCCTTGACAATTCTAGTATTTTTAATGAAAATCATGGCTTCTCCTCTGAAATGGTAGCAAATTAATTTATTAAAAACGTCACATGGCTTACCCCAATTTCACTTGTCACAATTAATTGAAGTCATTCATACACAAAAAAAAAGACGTATCTTTGAAATTGGCCGTAGCTAGCAAATTATATGCTTGAGAAAAATAGACCAAGAAAATTGATTTCACATAAACCTTTCCGTACGCTGTCTAGAAAAACTATAATAATCGTTATCGTTGTTTAGCCAGTAATTCTGCAAAGCCTCATGTCATACACTACAAGAAATATTGAATCTAACGGCGCCAACTTTAGTTGGCAAAAGTATGTAAAGCGTTGGTAAAACCCTTTCGCAACGGCTCCATGTCGTCGAAGAAGTCGTTGCGGTTGCCTCGTGAATAATGGGCTTTCACAACGACAAAAGTGTCTCTTCGCAAAAGATCTCTCACGTCGACTAATATTTGCTGTCAAAGGGTGATGAATCGGCTGCTAAAGGCAGCCCCTAAATATGGAGTTTCGTTGAGAAAAGTCCAAAACTACCCGTCGTTGCAAAAAAACAGAGTCTGCGAGTCGCCGCAAGAAAGTAGAGCGAGCGAAAATGGTCGCAGAGAATGGAGATGTTGCAGACTTTTTTATGCGCACAAACTGGGTCGTGGAGAGAAGAGTTTTAGCTGCGCACTTTCTCCAGGGGCGTGTACGTGTTTCATTTTTGCAGAATAGGGCGTGTGCTTAATTCGTTGCAATTGAGCCTTCTTTTTAATCCAATTTTCTCCCAATAATTTTTCTTTTCTTTTTATAGACCCACGTCGTCTGGTTGAGCAAATATGTCGTTTGTAGAAAAGATAATACATAACTTCCAAGTTCAATTCCAAGTTTTACTTCATCAACAAGACAAATCTGAAATTTATATAAAAACTACAATTACCGAAAACAGGGACCAACAGTACAAAATTCCAAATTCTAACGCTTCATTGATCCACCGAAAAGACTTAACAGATGAAGAACTTGCAATACCTGTAGAAAACAAGTCCAACACTCATCAACAAGGCCTTAAAAATTCAAGATAAATCAGTAGAAACCTATGAATCAGCCTTAGATAAAATAACGAAAACTCTGTTTTCTCCTTAAAACTCTGAAACCTATGTTCTTCTCCTTAAAACTCTGAAGAACAGAGTTTTCTCCTTTTCCATTTCTACAGCAGGTAAAAAATCAATAGAAAGAGTGCTCTGCAGACTTGCCTGACACAGTGAAAACGAAAGAGTACTCCTTCGCAGAATGAAAATCGACTGCCAAATTTCTTTTGCCGCTGCCTTCGTTTGGAACAACTTCAAAAAAGGTAAGTGAAAGAGTGCGAGTAGGAGTCCCTGCGCCTAGGTAATACCATCTCCAGAAATGTGTGGGGGAGAGAATGTCATTAGAGAGCAGATAGCATTCCTTTGTGCGATCTGGTGTAACACCTGTAGCTTTAGTTTTAGGAGAAGTTCAAAGAGCAGAAATTGATAAGTTGAGAAATAAGGACTTAAAACTTAAAAGTGGCTGGAGCGGCAAACTAACCGCGCAAAAGGTTAACATCGTGGGAGCTAGGTTTTTTACCGTCTCTTCTCACAATTAATTCTTTGGGTTTTTGCTTTTGCTTTTGTTTTCTTTGTGTTTGTCTTTCTTTGCTTGTAGCTTTTGTTTTCCGTTGAATCCGTTCGGTGTTTTGCTATTCCTTTTTTTTTCCGTTATTCAATATATAAGTTCTCGTTCCAAAAAAAAAATTCTATGACTTTTAGCAACCATCTCTTTGCCTGGTTGTAAAAGGTTATCATTTGTTACTATTAAATGTTGGTTATCATTATTTAACTTTTAACAACTAATTATGTCGTTGCTAACGTATACATTGCAACCACAAATAACTACCAACTTGAATTCGTAGCAAAAAGTATTATTAGCAACGAATCTAAAAAATTCCTTGTTAAAAGTTAACTATTAGCAACCACATTTAACTGGTGGCCAAAAATTTGGTTGGTACAGCCTTTTTTTTGTAGTGATAGTATCAAAGCATTAACCAAGAAAAGATAATACTTTTACTTTACCATTCGAAACTGTTATCTTTTTAAATAAGATGTGCTCTTTCTTTCTATTAATTGAATCTCTCAAAATATTATTTTTTTTGTTAAATATCCTCCAGTGTTAATGGACTCCCAAGCTATTATTATTATTATTTGCTACATACTCTCCTTGTTAATATTTGACCCTTAGGAAAGGCAATTCTGTACCTTTTAGGGTGACTTTGCAAACACCTAAATTACCTAAAATTTTCGTTTGCAAACATAATTCATTCAAAAATTTTAGTCAAGACACTAATAATAAAATGACTTTAAAATAATCGCTCTTTCTCTTATTAAATCATCTCTTTTCATTACAATAAAAATAAAAAATTAGCTCAAATTATCAATGTTTTCACTTTTTTACCAACTTTTGTAAAATTCTTCATCTCTCTTCATGATATTTTTACCAACTCCCACAAAATTCTACCTTTTTCACTACATTCTCACAAAACCCAATAAAACTCAAATCTATTCAATTTTCACACACTCTAGATATATGATTAAGGTTTGCAAACGCGTCAAATTAGACTTAGTACCTGAAAACAACGAGAAAAAGAAGAAACCTGTGACTTTGTATATATCCCGTTTTGCTTACTTTGTAAGGTAATAATCAACCCCACAAGCTGAGATGACCTGAATAGACCATCATGGAGTTTTACCAAAGTTTTAGGCGAAGCTAATTTTATGGCGGATTTCTTAACTAACATATTGTTTGCTAAACCAAAATTTTAACAAAATTTTAATAAAATATTAGTTTTACAAACATACTTCGAAATTTTTCTCTACTTTTATCTCTCATTCACCAATTTCAATATCAGCTCTTTTTTAACACCAACAATTTTATTGGCATTATTCCGTTTCAGTTTCTTCCTTATCTACTGTTAAGACAGGATTTGGCCTTTGAACCCCTTGAGGGGTTGTTGGCTTGTTGCATGCTCTTCAGAATGCAAGTTTGAAGAAAAAAAACCACGAGGGGAGGAGAAAGCAAAGGGCATTAATACTGGAAAGCGCTCGAATTCATTAAAAATAAAAAATAAAAATACAACAATGTGATCGTACGGGAACGTGAGCCAGGCATATAAAGTAACCTATTCATGTATGTAACATCTGCATATGAATAAGCAAAAAAATGGAGAAGGAAATAAAGTAAAAAAAAATGGTTGAAGTTGCGTATGGCATAAGAGATTTGATAGGAGTATGATTAGAAAAAGTGCAGACATGTGCCATGGAGGGGGACTGCTAACGCAATTAATACTGAATGCCCGGTAGCTGCTCCTGCACTAGGTGTGGTTGCGTCTCCACAGGCTTTTTGTTGTTGCCACACAACCTCCACCACCATTGCCTTCAGCACCTTGATCCATGACAGAGTTTACGTGCAATGAATGAAGTTAGGGAAAGCCAAGAAAAGATTTTTAGAGGAAGAAAGCTAATTAGAACAATGCAAACCAACAAAAGTTATTCTCCATTTATGATGGAGACCGTTACATATTTATACTTAAAATCAAAAGGAGGTCAGAATTTTGTATCTAGCGCTCAATTCGAAGTAATGCAAATCGAGTATTAATAAAGTTTTGGAGTGAATTACTACGTGTTAGAATGGTGATAAATTTCAAATATTTGTGACGTCAGACATGTACGCTGTGGTTCCATGAAGAAGAGAAGACCATCACTTCATTTAGTAGGCACAATTTCTTGGACCAAAATCTTCGATGAAAAATGAAGAGCATCCGATCTTTTTCATTTATATTTTTTCTCTGATATTTGTCTTTGATTGTTAAGTGTAAACATGGTCTAAATGATATGCAATTTTATAATGAGTTGGTATTACTATCTTAGTTAACACCCCAACTACACATATATACTCATTTTTCTTCGGAATAAGTAATTAATAGAGACATATTAAAAGATCAACAATTGGCCTTAAATATTTTAATTGTCTCCAACTTTAATCAAATAAAATTCTCATTGTACCATTCATTTTCATAAACCACTGCTCGTCGAGAGAGAGCGATAACCGAGGGGGTGGGGGAGGCATTGGAGCAGTGGAGAAGAGGCGAGGGGCACCCTGAAGCTAGGCCGCTATGTTAGAAATAGAATCATGTTATTCTTTTTTCTTCAAGCAAAGCTATAGTATATTAGATAAGAAAACAGATACACAGTAGCTACAAGGACAATACACAGCAAAAACAAAAACAAACGCCAACTAGGGGGGATCAGGCCCCTTAAACACCCAAGGAAGACGCTGGGAGTGTCCACAAAACTCGAGGAAGCATCCCTCTCCACCAGAGTAACATGCCATTGGGCAAGAGAATGTGCCGCCACATTCGTACTACTAGAAGAAAAGGAACATCTAAACCTAGGAGACACCGCAAACAGATCTTTAATCTTAGAAATAATGGGTTCAATCACCCAAGGGCAATCTGTCAAATCCCTACCAACTACGTCCACAACAACTGAAGAGTCCCCTTCAAAGAGAACATCAAACCAAAATGCAAGACAAGCCACCTGAACTCCCAACAATATTGCCTCTCCTTCACCCACCAAAGGATCAACAGTAGTGAGCTTCTAATTAGTTTCTGTATGAATGATGGTACCCAGAAAGTCACAGCAAACACAGGCAGCCATAGCAAAGGAAGGTCTAATTGCCACATCAACATTGATACTAAGGGCCTGTTCGTTTAACAAGTATTCTCATAATTTTTTAGAATCCTCACAACACAAAAAATTCTACAACCAAACATCATTTTTAACACTACATAAAAATAATTACAACACGCATACCAATAAAGTTAACATCACCTAAAAATTCTCAAAACACAAAAAATTCTCAAAACACAACTTAACCGAACACCCTCTAATACTCCCTCTCGGGAGAGGTTGCCAGTAAATAGATCGACGTTGGGTATTAGCTCTCCAAGCAACCACATGTCGCTGAGTAGTGCGCCTGAGCTTATCTAGCAATGCAGGGATCTTAGAAGGGGGCTTGTCATGAACAATACGGTTGTGTTCAAAGCAAACATCATCCAACGCATTAGCTGCATGAAGTTGGAAATGGTGCCTCTCTTCCATAGGAATATGACCAAGAGCATGATCAATAATGACATATATCCAATAGACAATAGGAAAAGGAACAAAACGATCAATCATTAATGGCCTTGGAGCCAGTGGCGGATCCAGGGGCGGCCGCCCTGGGCGGCCGCCGCCCATTGGACTGCCAAAAAAAACCTACATGTTTTTTTCCTCTCTCTCTTAAATGGACTAAACAGAGCAACCTGGGTGAAAGATTGTGGCATACCTGTCGATAGAACTTCCAGAGCCCTCTCACGAAGGATTGCGCCATAAAGGAAAAGAGTCATTCCAAGCTCAAACTGTAAGTTGTCAACTTGAAAAAAATTTGGACCCATATGGTTAAAGAAAGTAAAGGAGCTCAGAGCACTAGTCCAACGTATCTTCAGATTTGAAGTCCATCTCACCATCTGGATGTTGCCACTAACCAAATCTACATGGGAAAGCAGATTTTACAGCAATGGCAGATACTCTTCAAGCCTCCGAAGGTCCTGATGAATTTAAAAGAGTGAATAAATGGACTAAACAGAGCAACCCTCTCTCTCTTCGAATTTTCTCTCCCTCTTTCTCTTCTCACACCGTCACACGTTCAGCCTTCAACGTTGCTCGTGCCCCGTTGCCCACCGCCACACCACGCCACCAGCCACTATTTTCTAATTCTCCCGCGCCAGCCATGGCCACCAGCTTCTAAACCACGACCACCAGCTTCGACCCCCTTAGATTTTGATCCTGGCTCCGCCACTGCTTGGAGTTGAAGCTTCTTGCCAAAGAACGTAACCCACCTTGCATTCAAGAAATAAATGATTCATAGATTCCAGCAGGGCCGACTCTAGCTATAGGTAGCATAGGCGGTTGCCTAAGGCCCCCAAATTTAGGAGGCCCCCAATTTAAAATGTTTTGTAATGGTATATTTTTAGAAAAATTAATATTAAGGTCTAAAAAACGTAATATTAAAGAGTATATTAATTGAAGTGACCTATTGAATCTCCTTGATTGAATGAGCATTAATTTTTCCCCAAATTTAGGAGGCCCCCAATTTAAATTTTTTTGTAATGGTATATTTTTTTAAAAAAATAAAAAAAATTAAGGCCTAAAAAACTTAAGATTAAAGAGTATATTAATTGAAGATGCCTATTAAATCTTTTTGATTGAATGAGCATTAATTTTTCCCTAAATTTAGGAGGCCCTAGTTCAAAATTTTTCTTTAATGTTATATTTAAAGAAAATTTAATATTAAGGCCTCAAAAAATTAACTTAAAGAGAAGGAGTGTTAACATTTCACTTTTTGTAGTATTTATAAAATTTGTGTTCAACTCTATAATATCTTCTAGTTTAAAGATAATAATTATAATTAATTCAAAGAAACCTTATAAGTCTACTTCAATCTCTTAATTTATTTAATTTTTTACCGTTAGATATTGTTAGCTACTTAAACTTATTTGAGACAATATCTGTAAAGTATAAAAAATATAGAAAAATTATCTCCCAACTCTTATCTTTCCTCACTAAAGTCTTAGATACTCTTATTCTAAACTTTTTATTTTAATTTTTTTATGTTGTATTTATTTATCATTAAAATTAATAAAATCTTACTTAAGATGGAGTATGACTCAAGAAAGATTAAATGATTAGTAATATTATTAATTAAAAATGATATATTAACAAATTTAGAATATAACAATTTGATAAATAATTTTACATCCAAAAAAACTATAAGAATACTTTTAACTAATTTTTATTAATATTTTATAAATTATTATAAAATGCCTCACTTTATAATTTTACCTAAGGCCCCAATTACGAGCCGCCTCTGGATTCCAGATGAGTTGCACATAAAGGGCAGACACTAGTCTCCAAAACAACTTGGTGGAAGGCTAGATCAACACGTACGTGAACGAGTCGGCAAAGTCTTCCACGCTATCTTCCATAACAATAATTTCAAGCGGGCATGAAGTTTGAGTTTCCATAGCATTTTCCACTTGTGCATTAACAACGGACTCCGAGCTTCATCAAATGAGGTAACAAGGCTTTGTACATCGATTTAGTGGAAAACATAACATTGGTTCAAGTGACCAAATCCAGCGGTCTGCACTCCCATTCAAATACAGAGGAATACGAATCTGAGCTGAAGCCTCTCCCGGTCCCACTGTTGAGCAATGGGACAAATCAATGAACTTCTAAGTCATTTTTCCCATTCTGGAAGGATCAAGTCTCTAGGATGAGGCTTAAAATTTGGCATGCCCATAATCCACAGGTCTTGCCAGATTGCAGTAGACCCTCCATCTCTAATTTGGCGGCAAACATGAGAGCATAAAAAAGGCCTTAGCTGAAGAATTCCACGCCAACCCCAGGATGCAACTCTTGGGCTAGCAGACTCCCAATAGTTATTATGACGTAGATATTTGGCCTTCATAAAGACACCCAGAGAGAAGAAGGATAAGTGAGTAAGTCCCAGGATAAGTGATTCATTAATCATCGGCGTGATTTTTCTACAATTTCACTTAACAATATATAATAGTGTAACATCTCATGTTACAACATTATACCCAATAAATAATAAATAAATGTGAAGATAAAATAAATAATTATCTCATAATTATTCTAATAACTTATTTGAGGGCATATTTCCAACAGTAGCCACTGACACAGGCAGAACCAGCGAGGGCGGTGGGGGTCAGCCGCGCCCCCATAACCTGAAAACTTCCACACATAACCTACAATGCTCTATCTCTCTGTCTCTCTCCAGCCTCTTTAGAACTCTTCCCCCTTCCCCTGGAACGCTGGTTCCGCCTCTGGCCACTGATGAGATAAGAGTAGTCCTGCTCGCTTGCGACAATAGGTTGGCCTTCCACCCCGTAATCCGATTGAAAATTCTATCCTTTAACACATCTAGCGCTCAAATTTTAGCACGAGGAAATATAACTGAGAGCCCAAGGTGACGCGTCTTAGCTGACATATGCTAGAGTTGAAAAAAATTAGCAATATGGAAGGCAGTTTGGTTGTCAAAATTCTTACTGAAGTACACAGCTGATTTCATACAATTGAGGAGTTGCCTAGACCAGCACATGTATTTTTTCAAACACATGTTAAGCTGAGAGGCATCATGATAAGTAGCCCTTGTAAACAAAAGAACATCATCAGCAAAAAATAAATGGGAAATCGAAGAAGCTGCTGAATTAATTTTAATGACGCGTAGTGACTGATTCAGCTCTACCCTCGAAATAAGCCAAAACAGCACCTCCGATACAAACAAGAAAAGGGAGAGGCGATAAAGGATAGCCTTGGCGCAATCCACGGGAAGCTGGAAAATGCCCAAATGGGCTGCCCTGAAGGAGAATGGAAAAATGAGAGGTAGAAATACATTGTTTAATCCAAGATACCCAACGAGGAGCAAAACCAAAATTACGAAGGATCGCCAGAAGGAAAGATCATTTGACTCTATCGTATGCTTTTTCCATATCTCTGTTTATATCCAACCAGCCCAAGCGACCCCAGGAATAAAAGCAAGTTGATAGGGAAATACAAGATTACACAACAAGGGCTTAAGTCTGTCAGCAAGAAGTTTAGCAATCAACTTATACAACACATTACATAGACTGATAAGGTGAAAGCAAGCAACACATGCAAATAAAAATTGGTGAGTACTACTGACTCAGTGAGGTCAGGGAGGGGCATGCTCATGCAAGTATAATTTGTGCTTGGGAATAAATAGTACAACTGCAATGATTTCAAATCATAGAAACAATGTAGATAATGCATGCAATGCAATTAAAATGCATTCACTCATCATATGGCTCCCTGAGGTATTTTTGGTCTCTGCTATGCTCATCCCCAGACTCGGATTGTGTGTCCCTCCTTTCATCGTGGGACTAACGTTAAGGGAATAATCGGTTCGGGTGGAGCTCCCATCCAACCGAGGTCAACTATGACGGGGGTTAGGAAATCCTTTACGAACCATTAGGGCTCGTACTCTACTATTACTTGGAAGTCCTCAAAAATCCATACACGGACCTTCAAGACTACCAAATACATTCCCGCATCGAGGTAGGTGTCAGTCTCGTAATAGTACATGTCCCTACTCAAAGAAGAAAAGCAAGCACACATGCGAATAAAAATGGGTGAGTCCTACTGACTCAGTAAGGTCAGGGAGGGTCATGCTCATGCAACTATAATCCGTGCTTAGGAATAAATAGTACAAGTGCACTGATTTCAAAACAAAGAAACAATGTAGATAATGCGTGCAATGCAATTGAAATGCATTCACTCATTGTATGGTTCCCTGAGGTATTTTCGGTGTCTGCTCTATTCATCCCCAAAGTCGGATTGTGCGTTTCTCCTCTCCTCGTGGGACAAACGGGAAGGGAATAGTCAGTTCGGGTGGAGCTCCCACCCAACCGAGGTCAACTATGTCGGGGGTTAGGAAATCCTTTACGAACCATTAGGGCTCGTACTCTACTATGACTTGGAAGTCCTCAAAAATCCATACACGGACCTTCAATACTACCACTTACATTCCCGCATCGTGGTAGGTGTCAGTCTCATAATAGTACATGTCCCTGCTCAAAGAAGAAAAGAAAGCACACATGCGAATAAAAATGGGTGAGTCCTACTGACTCAGTAAGGTCAGGGAGGGCCATGCTCATGCAACTATAATCTGTGCTTAGGAATAAATAGTACCAGTGCACTGATTTCAAATCATAGAAACAATGTAGATAATGAATGCAATGCAATTGAAAATCATTCACTCATCGTATGGTTCCCTGAGGTATTTTCGGTGTCTGCTCTGTTCATCCCCAAAGTCAGAATGTACGTCTCTCCTCTCCTCGTGGGACTAACAGAAAGGGAATAGTCGGTTCGGGTGGAGCTCCCACCCAACTGAGGTCAACTATGCCGGGGGTTAGGAAATCCTTGACGAACGAGTAGGGCTCGTGCTCTACTTTGACTTGGAAGTCCTCAAAAATCCAAACACGAACCTTCAAGACTACCACATACAGTCCTGCATCGAGGTAGGTGTTAGTCTCGTAATAGTGCATGTTCCTGCTCAAAGAAGAAAAGCAAGCACACATGCGAATAAAAATGGGTGAGTCCTACTGACTCACTATGGTCAGGGAGGGGCATGTTCATGCAAGTATAATGCATGCTTGGGAATAAATAGTACCAGTGCAATTATTCAAATCATAGAAACAATGTAGATAATGTCTGCAATGTAATTTGTGAGTCTAAATAACAACCCAAGAGGGGGGTGAATTGGGTTTTACAAAAACTTTACCCCTTTTTGGTAGATACGCAGATCTGAAAGATACTACTTTTAACAAAATAAAAATGCAGGACTGAAAGTGTTTAAGGCTAAGCAACTATAAGCAATAACTGATAAAGCTTAAAGCACAACAAATATGGATATGAGACAAACAATAAGAGAGATAGAGTTAGAGAGATGACATTGTAGTTTTTAGGTGGTTCGGCCAAACACGTGCCTACGTCCACCCCCAAGGCTATTGACTTCCTTGGGCTTCCTCCACTATTCTCCAAATAGTGAATACACCTTAGCTTCCCGGGTGCTAAGGAACTTTTACAAAGTGTTTCTTGAGCTTACACTTTAACTCTCTCACAAATCCTCACAACCTAGAGGATTTCTTCTACTCTCACACACTAATGATGGAGCTCAAGGTGCCGTTTCAAAGGAACCCGTTCAAGTACCAAGTGGACCGGTTATAAGGGCACGAGCAAAGAAGTTCAAGGATGCACTCAACGGGCTAATTCAAGAGGCATGGGATCAAGCAAAGGCGTGGAAGCCCATTCAGCATGACCCACGAATTGTCAATGTGCTTTATGTTCTTGAAGAGCCCGAGTAGGGTTTTCATTTGTGCATGCAAGGAAGTCTTCTAGAAGATACTCCTAATTAGGGTTCGGATGGCATGCTTTTGGGCAGCAATTAGTCGCACCTTTCTTTCCTTATAGGTGCTGATTTCGAGTTGATTTTAGGTGTTAAGTTTGTTTCCTTTTTGGTTTAGGCGCCAAGTGTTATTTCCTTAGTAATCGAGTTTATTTTAGGTGTCATTAAGTTACCTTATTTACTAGGTTTAGGCGCCACTTTATTTCCATGTTTAGGAGTGTTTCCTTTAGGGTTTTTTCGTGTATTGGTTTGGCCTATATATAGAGGCTTAAGTTGTAGTTCGAGATTCATTCAATACACACGGTTTTGTGAGGTTTAATTCTCTTTGGTTCTTTGAAGAACTTCTCGAACTTATTGGGATTTTCCCGTGGCGTTCAACTCGACTTATCAAACGGATTTTCATCCCGTTTATGGCGTCTTCACCATACCGAGGTTCTTGCTTTCCTAAGCAACGGGTCGAGGTTCCATTCGAATCCATGCTAGAAACGATCTTGGGTTCCCTATAGTTGTTGGTTCTCGTTACGGGATAACGGGGTTCACATCAAGTAGGACCAAATGTTTTCCCAACACTCAAAGGTTTTACAAATAATGGCTACAAGGAAGGTTCTCTAACCCGAATGAGCAAATAAGGTACACAAATATGGAATGGCTCTCTAAGCCAAATATGCAATTGTAAATCTCATAACATGTGGAATGGCTCTCTTAGCCAAATTCGCAAATGGAAAGCTTAATAAAGTATAAGAAGATAAGATTCTTGAAGGAAACCTATCGTTTGGCAGGTGTGAGCACAAGCTTCCTTGCTAGGTGAGATTTTCCCTCTTCTTCAAAAGACTTTATCTCTCTAGAAGTTAGGGCAAAGTGAGCTTGCAAGTGGGTTGCCCCTTCTTCAAGAAATCTCTTTCTCTTTGGAGACTAGATCTTTGATGATGAGCAAGAGAGGAGGATTTAACAATGGGAGCTTCTAGACTTGAAGGATTTAGCAAATGGATTTCTTTGGGTCTTGGCTTTTCTCTCTCTACATGTTGCAATGTTGTTCGAGCTCTCATTTTTCTCTCTCTATCATGTTCTTCTTATAGCCCTTAGGTCTTCAATGGTCATCAAGTTGCTTCATTTTACCGTTGGAGGGGTTAAAATACAATTTGAACCATTATAAAAAGAGCTGGCGTCGTTTCCAGAGAATCTGCAATTTTGCACTATGTGTCAACACTATGTCTTCTATGTGTCTACACATTGAACTCATATTTAAAAAAAAAAAATTCCGACGACGTGAATTCTGGAATTTTTGAGATTTGAGTTTTTAGTCAGTGCAATGTGTCGACACATTGGTGGTATGTACTAAAACATGAAAATGGTCTAAAATATTGCTCTCGGGTGTTAGTTCAGTGTGTCGACACTTCCAACACTTAGCCAAAAAATCATTTTGAATGGCTTGAAATGTAAACTCTCGGGTGTTAGTGCAATGTGTCGACACTATCTGTGAGACCCCGTATTGCATTTTTCTATTTACTCTATGTATTTGTTTTTGGATTTAAATTCAAGGGGCTATTGTTTGGCCAATGTAAGATGTTAAACTGATTATGGTATTTTGAACTATAAGTTTTCCTTAAGTATTTTCATTATGTTGTGAAATCATGTTAGCATAATTTGTTATGGCCGAAATTCTCTAAGTTAGATTTTCTTTATGAATTAATTTTCCATTGGCCTATTATTATGCTACCATTATTTACTAAATTAAATGCCAAGAATAATTGGAGAATATTTTAATTCTTGTTGATTGCTGAAATTCTTTAAGTAAAATTCATTACATATTAATCTATGGTTGTGAAATCCTATGTTAGTGCATGTAAATTACCCCATGTCTTTATTATGTAACCCTAATATCCATTAGGTAGTCTTAAGCCTCATTAGGAGAACTAAGTGATAAGTTAGTGTGCTTATAGAGTAGTTTAATAGAGATAAGTTAGACCCCCAAGGGTTTGGTGTGGTGGTAAGGTTTCGGCTTGGGTTCTAACATGTCCCAAGTTCGAGCCCCAACACCCCCATTATCGCCCTTGACTTACCTGCTCCCTGAGTTGTGGGGTCGGTCCAGGGGACCGGGGTTTGTACTTCAGGGTTGGGCCAAAAGGGTCCAGCTTTGAACAATTTCCTCGTCATAAAAAAAAAGAGATAAGTTAGTGTGCTTATAAAGTAGTCCATGTGAAAAGAGAAAAGCAAAATGAAGGTCATGAGAAGTGTAGAGTTCACGTGAATGGCAAAGAAGGGAGAGAAAAGTAGGTTGAAAAGTGATGTGGTTGAAGGCTAGAAAAGAAGATGTGATGGTTGGCTGAAAAAGGAGATGTGATGCAAGATGAAAATTTATGGAGAGTTGGAAGAAGAATCACGTGAGAGTTATTGGAGGCAAAGAAACGGAAAAGGAGAGGGGACAAGCAATGAATGACCTGACCATGTCACATGGGATAAAGCAAGTGAGACTTTTTTTCCTTGTTTCCTTGGACGTGTATTAGATTATATTCAGCCTCCTTCCATCTCATTCACATTTATCACCTCACTTAGCTCACCTCACTTCACTCTTCACCGAAACACTCAGCTCTTTCGTTGGCTGAAACCCTCTTCACCTCACTTCACTCCACTTGACCGAAGCATCCAGCACTGAGCTCATTTCCTCTCCTTGGCTGAGCTCTTCATCATCTCTCCAAAGCATTTCCCTTTCTTTCCTCACGCCATTTCCAGCAACCTCATCCACCACACCTTACTTTCAGCATTTTCCCTCACCTTAAGCCTTATCACAGCAACCATCTTGCTCTCATCTCAACCCATTTAAGCCACACAAGAGAGAAACCGAGAGTTAGAGTAGAAGGAGAAGCTTGAACCGATTAATAAGAAGCTGAAATCCTAGGAGGAAATGACGTAAAGGATCTGATTTCCTTGCCTGTTCAATATGTATCTTAATGCTAGGTGTTCTTTGTCATCACTAGTTACCAGCCTCAAGGTAAGCTAGGGTTTGGTTTTCTCAAAGGAAAAGACTTGCTGTTTTGGCCGAATATGCTTGTGTTTCTTGTGTTCATTCTCTCTTTGATAATATGCTTGAATAATAGATCTGATCTAGGTTGGGATTGTTGATGTTGCTGTTGTTGGAGGAAGGGTTGAAGCCACATTTTTGGGCTATGGTGTTGTGATGTTGAGTAGGTGTTGGAGGAAAGGATTAGACCGGGTTGATAGAGGAAGTGGTAATGTAGTGTTGTTGGATTATTATCATGCATGTGCAATGAGAGTTGATAGGGAAATGATGCATGCATGTAATGCTAGATGTGGCCGAATGGGGTGTTTGTGGTAATCTTGGTTTTTGCTCTTAAAGTACAAAATCAATCATGATTTTGCTATGTTATGGCCATGGGTTAGATTAGATATGAATTTAAACAATGTTGCTTGGAGATTGAATATGCATGAAATGAATTGTGTGGATTTGATATTGGTCAAAAGAATCAAGTTAGAAACCATGTTTAAGTTGTTGGAATAGGGAGTTATTAGTGACCTGTTTTTAGGCATCATCACGCTCGATCAGCTTGCAACTTACGCTCGAGCATCCTTAAGGAAAAATGATAGACAGAGTCATGCCGCTTGACCAGCACTCGACAGGTGCTCGAGAGGGCTTAGAAGATTTCATACAGATTCATAGCGCTCAACCGCCGCTCGAGCGAGGCTAAATAAAAATTGGACAAAGACTTGGCGCTCGACAGGCGCTCGAGCGGGACCTGTTAAATTTCAGATATGTTGAATTTTTGAGTTCCTATTGAAGACGTGTGAAATCCTATCATTGAGGCTAGTTGACCAAACCTAGTTAAGAAGTTTATTGAGGTTGGGATGGTAGGAATTCGATAGACATTAGTCCAGACATGGTATGATGTAAGGTATTGAATAAGGGATATTAAGCTAGACGTATTATAAGTTGTTGATTTGGCTTGAGATACTTAGCATGAGATGTTGCTGAATTTCATGAATAGGCTTTGAAAACAATGATGTCGATGGGAAGAATCAGTGTACTTAGTTTATATGAAGAGAATTGCATAGTGGTCCCATTAGCAACCTTATTGGAGATGTTTGATGCATGTCTTTAATTGCTTTTCTTCAATTGTTTCATGAAAGCTAATTAAAGAAATCCTTTGTAAATGAAATTATATTTTCTAAGATGCGTACTTTTGAAAAACCAAAATGTTTATAAGTATTTCTTCTTGTGTGTCTATTTGATTAGTTTCCTAAACGTCTAAGTGACGTATTGACTCGCTTGTAGGCGAAGCACCATCCGAATATCAAGAGAAGCAAGGTCAGTGAAAGTAAGTAGGAACTTATCTTTATGAAAACTGGAATGGTGCACAGCATGGTCTTTCACGAACAAACATGACATCATAAGCAAGCATGAACTCTCATTTTATCAAGCATGACTTGACATGAGCATTTGCATGATTTTTAAAAAAAGTTTTTGTGCAAATGGAAGTATGAGAGGGTGAGACCCCAAAGAAACCCGTACCTATTTCATTGTGAGTTGGAGAATTCTATGGTTTATTTTGAATTAATGGAGGTCTTGCTTTGACCCATGTATATTAAGGAAACATATCATGTTATTATGGATTTCAAATTTATGAAGTTATCTTAGTGTTAATGAGTATGTGATGTTATGATTAAATTTCAATGGATGAGATTTAAATTTTAATGTAGCCAACTTTTAAGCTGCCTAATGTCTTTAAAATATTTTCCCTTTTCTAATATCTTTTATTATTACCTATGAAGAATTATATCATGGTTGTTGTAGTGGGCTGTTAAGACTTATATTATTAGCCTTAAGATTTATGTTATTGGGCCTTAGCCTTTAGACTTATGTTATTGGGCTGCCATAATACTTATGTTATTGAGCTAATAGTGGGCCTTGAGACTTATGTTATTGGGCTTCAAGCCCTATGTTATTGGGCTGGTTATCTTACAACTTCATTAGGCCAACTAAGTAATACTAGAGTAACTAAGTTAGTTGAGTTGGAACCAAATAACATAAGTGAACTAAGTAAGAGAGATAAGGCCAAGGTGACAAGAAATGAGTGAAGTGATGGCTGCAAAAAAATGGATAGCAAGGGGAATCTCCCCCTTTGGCCGAATATTTGGCCACATTCACCCCACCACTTGCTTCACCTTTCACCCAAGTCACTTCCCCTTCCACTTTTCCCTCATTTGATCGTGCAACACAAGTGAAAATGGTTGAGAGAAACCGAGAAAGAAGAGAAGGGAGAGAAACCGAAAGCTAGAGAATCAAGGGGGAAAACAAGGTAGGCCGAGAGAAAGGAGAGAAAAATGAGAAGGAAAGAGAAGAAGGAGAAGGAGGAGAAGGCCAAGAGGAAGTAAGGAAGGAGAAGAAAAGAAAAGGGGAAGAGAGAAAAGAAAGCTAAAACAGCAAGGTAATTTTCAGCATTTCTTGGAATCCTTCTCTTGCTTGTTGTGTCCATTAGTTTTGTAAAAGTTCATAATAAATGGATCTGATATTTTTGGTTATGATTCTTGTGAAATTAAAGATGGAAAATATAATTGATAGTCACGGTTTTGGAAAGGAAGAGGATAAGGATACATGTTTTTGGAGAAATGTTAGGATGCATGTAGTATTGGGATTACTATGGCCGAATCTTATACCCCTATCATGTGATCTGTTGTTTGTGTTTTGTGTTGGATCTAAGAATAAGAATGCATGTAAGTTTGGTTTGAAATGAGGAGTTTTGCAAGCAATCAAAGAAATAAGAAAAGTCTAGGTGTTCTAGGAATGATGGTGTTGGCCGAATGGTACTCACTGCCCTTAACATGTTTTCTTTCATATTAGCTTGCTGATTTGGATGTATGGTATGTTCTTTGATGTTGCTTGCTGTTAAATGGATTGCATGTTGGTCATATGGATATAGAACAGCAAGCTAATCACCCAAGTAAAGTGATTACAAGTGGAGGAGTTGGACTAAGCACACTCGGGTTATATGAAGATTGATGACATGTTGAGTGCTTTCAATGATTTGCATGGATCTTGCAAGACATATGTGGACTTGTGAACCTGAGATATTTTTTGGGTCTAGGTCAGTAAGTATAGGAGTGAGTATTGCCACGGGTTGGCCATTGAAGTAAGGACTCAATGTGTTCATTGGTACTCTTGTGAGCTTGAAAAACTTAGAGATAAAAGAACATGAAAATTAGGTCAAGTCCTATAGGTCTCGACAGCAACTATATAGCATGTTCCTTGAGGTTTAATTGAGAAAATTTGATGGTCATTAGTAAGATTGAAAAGTGTGGAATAAAGAGAATAAAAATTAGACATGATGACATGATATAGGTTGCTGATTTGGTATGGAATCGTTGATATGAAATGTTGTTGCTGACCTTCAAGATAGGTCATGGAAAATCATTGTTCTTGATGGAAAACATAAATGTTCTAAGGTTGCATACGAATTGGACATGAGGAAGGTAGAAACAGCAACCTTACACGTATCGAAGGACAGTTTGTTACAAGTATCGAAGGACATGATATAGGTTGCTGATTTGGTATGGAATCGTTGATATGAAATGTTGTTGCTGACCTTCAAGATAGGTCATGGAAAATCAGTGTTCTTGATGGAAAACATAAATGTTCTAAGGTTGCATACGAATTGGACATGAGGAAGGTAGAAACAGCAACCTTACACGTATCGAAGGACAGTCTGTTATGAACTATGGTGCTGGCCAAATAATATATGTTGTGAAATCTTGCAATTGAGCTATGATTTGTAGACCCTAAGTCGTGAATCCGAGAAAGGAGGATGGGATGATATTGGAGATGAAGTTTTGTGTAATAGATGTTTGCAATTGATGCATGGCCGAATGATCTAGTAAAGAAACCCTAATTGGTTAAGTGAATGACAAATAAAATGTAATATAGATGAAATCAAGATTTTGGCCGAATGATCAAAACCTAGGTCTAATGTTAAAAGTCTTCTTACACATAAATAATCTCATGAATGATGTGGTGTAATGGTTCGGGTGGCATTAGTTAGTATTAATAACAGAGTCTAATGGTATCAAAGCTATGAATGAAAGTTGTAAGTAAGATAATTAGGTGTTGGCCGAATCTTATGAGACACAAAATAGAAGTTGAATTGTAAGGATAGAAGAAGCCTTAACTATACTAAGAGAATATGAAATAGAAGAATGTAAATAGGTCAATCATGCATGGGAAGTGATGAATTAGTAAGTTAGAAACGATTGATCTTAATGCACGAAATGAAGGAAAGTGTTAAACTTGAATCTTAGTATGATTAGCTTGCTGATTAGAGTTCTAAGTAAGAATGGAAATAGATTACAATGGAGTTAAGTAATTAGATAATCTAAGCTTTTGATCAGTAGCTGAAATTGGAGGAATGAATAGGGATTTAAGTGATCAAGAGATTTGTAGTATTATGACGTTAATGTATAATTTCACGTAAAGTTTCAGATATGAACTTTGAAACTAAGATGGTATATGATACCTTGTATGCTTTGTTGGGTATTGATAACTAAGTATTGAAGCATCGCTTGTAGGCGAAGACCGAACTAAGTTCGAGAAGATCGGTGTAAGTGCAATAAGTGCTGAGAGTACTGTAAGTGAATTCTAACCTGATTTGGAAAACTGGAATGATACACTGCATGTTTTATTGTGCATGACAAAATATTTTAATACAAGTGACATGTATTGTGCACAAAGAATGTTTCAAGTACGCATGATGTTTCGAACATGTCATAGCATGATCATTTGCATGAACGCATGAACAACGTTTTGATGCAAATGAAATTACAATGTTTTCAAGTGTGGCATGACATGTTCATTGCATAGAAACATGAAAGGTTGTTTTATGCGAATGAAAAGAGTATGTATGTTATGAGACTTGATTTGAGGCTTTGGTCGGATCCGTACCAAGTTAAGTGAGGTTCATCATCCATGCCGAAGGACGTTTACGTGAAGGATGGATGAATGAAACCTAGGACGCCCATACCGAGGGACGTTGATCGAGAAGGTTGGGTAAGTCCTTGAGGTATGTGCAACCACACCGAGGAACGTTGCTCGAGAAGGTGTGGCACCTCCAAGGGTCGTATCTAGCCATCAGGCCTGGGGCCACTTCAAGGGCTAGCTCGACCAGATGTTAAGTCTCCAAGGGATTGGGAGACAGTTCTGATGAGAACAGCACAACCCTGACTTCATGGGGTCAAATGGAGCGAGCCCACAGTAAGAGATGAAATGAATTTGAAAGGCCAAGAGTGGCAAGAGATTTGAAATGAATTTGAAAAGGCCAAGAGTGGCAAGAAATTTGAAATGTATTTGAAAGGGGCAAGAGTGGCAAGAGATTTTTATGCATGACATGTGCATCATGAAGCATGCATATGCATCATGGTTTATGCACTAACTCATGATTTCCAGTTATGCATTTCTTCTCTTATCGCTACAGTGCATTGAAGTAAGTATGTTTTAAAGCCATGTTTTATCAAAGTTCATGTTTCAAACTGATGTTCCTTACTGAGTCTTTCGAGTCATAGCTTTTAATTGTATCATTTCAGATCCACAAGAAAATCGGGGAGCAGAGGATTATCTCACATAGAAATCCTAGAAGTTTGTAAGTTGGACTCCGAGTTAGCACTAGTGACTGCTGGTTTGATTCGAGTGGCAGTATGTTGCCCTAGATAGTTTTTGTATAAATTTCGATCAAGATGCAATGTAAAGACGTTACTGAATTATAATACGTTTGTCGAGGAGTTTTGTTCATTGAGCTTGTATCTCAGCCTATATATGGATCCTGAGTAGTCTTCCGATGTGTATAGAAAAAAAAAATTCCGCTGCGTTGTATCACACTTCCGCTGTAAGAGTTAGTGTAAGCGATGGAGTGTTCCCGGGGAATGCTCGCGGCTGTCACTAACCCCTTCCAGATAGCGTCGGGGCGTGACAGAGAGTTTATATGACAAGTTAAGTAAGAGGCTCTGGTCGGTACTGTACCATCAAGAAGGTACATCCATACTGAATGACGTTTACGTGTAGGTTGGGTAAGTCCAAGAGGTCTGTGCAACCACACTGAAGGACAATTGAGAGAAGGTGTGGACCTCTAAGGGTCGTGTCTAGCCACACTGAAGGACGAATGCGAGAAGGTGGGCTAGCTCGACCAGATGTAATGTCTCCAAGGGAAATAGGAGACAGTTCCAATGGGAACTCACAACCCTGACTTCAGGGGTAAATGGAGCGTGTAGCCGACAAGATAAGAAATGAATACTTTTCAAGGACCATGTGTAATTCTAAATACAAGGACATGTTTTCAAGTTCAAGAGCATGTGAATAACTATTATGCATGCATGCACATCCAGCATTATGATTACTCATGATTTTTCAAGTTAATGCATAAGCTCATGTTTACAAGTTTACATTTTCCCTTACTGAGTCTTTCGACTCACAGTTTTTAAAATGTACCATTCTAGATGTTTCATGTGAAGACAGTCAAGAGGATTATCTGTCTTGAGAAGAGAGAACTCTATGTATTTTGAAGTTGTGACTTTGGTCGATGTGATCTATCACTTAGGAATTGTATAGTTTATGTGTTATGTAATTAAGCTACTACTCATCTTTTGTGGTATATTATGAAGTTAAGTTATGATGAGTTTTTTGGTCGTCTCTCTCTCGATTCTATTCCGCTGTTAGGTATGATCGTGTTCGCTGGAGCTTTCTTTAGGGATTGCTCGCGGCTGTCATTGGCCCTAAGGGATAGCGTTTGGGGCGTGACAGTTAAGTGGTATCAGAGGAAAATGGAGAGTAGGGCCATGAGACATAGGGAATGGATTAGAACCCTGAACCCTAAGAGATAAGCTATATGTTAACTGTCGAATATGCTAGACTTCTAAGTTGAGTTGTACTCTATGCTCAATCTGTCGACACTTATAAGTGCTGAAGAGTTTTTCAGCAACTTTAAAGTGTACAATCGATTCCAATCTTCTTTAAACACCTACAATATGAAAAAAATGATCTTATCAGCTTGTGTAATGGTGTTCAAATGCACTTTATAAATATTTAAGAGAGATAACCTCAATCCTTTGAAATATAACTTGGAAATTGTTGATTGACAATGTAAAATCTAAAGTCTTTGAAACTTAGAATATTTTGTTATCATCAAAATCATTTATGGATTGTTTGTAAAACAATCTTGGGCTAACATAATTGAAATGCATTCACTCATCGTATGGTTCCCTAAGGTATTTTCGATGTCTGCTCTGTTCATCCCCATAGTCGGATTGTGCGTCCCTCCTCTCCTTGTGTGACTGTCTCGTGCCACCTACACTAGGACCTTTAAAGCCTTTAAAAATAACGCCATAGCATCCAAAAGGAGCTCACTCACTCCCTATAATGGGAAGTTGCACTCTTTCATCAGGAATCACCTCGCAGGCTTCGGAGTTCCTCACATTTGTTTTCCCTCTCATGATGCGAATGCACTTAATGCACGTATATCATTTATATACAAAATACACATCTAAACATCCAATGATATAACTTGAAAACATAAACCGGTGAAATACTTGTAATTCCAATGCATGAATAATTAAAAATGCAAATTTCAAAAATTAAATCCACAAACTGAATTTAAATTACGAAATTAGTTTCCATGTCTTATGGGTTCAAATTATTAGACTTTTTTTCTTAAATAAAGAATTAATAAACCTTATGTTAGCCCAAGGTTGTTTTATAAACAATCTATTTTGATTTTGATGATAACAAAGTTTTCCAACGAGTTTTTAAACCTTTAGATTCTACATTTGAAAATCCGTTTTAAGAAAATGATATCAAGAGTTTTCTAGTTGTAAATCGGCCTTAGATATAATCGAACACTCTACATAAGCTTACTTGTTAAACTTCACATTGTAGATGTTTTTGGGATTGCTTAAAGGTGCCAAGAGAAACACTTTTCAGCCTAAGTGTTGAAGGTGTCGACACATGTCATCATGGTGTCGACACATCGGTCATACACCAGAAGGCATGTTTCAAGCCAAAGTGAAGGTGTCGACACATAGTGGAGAGGTGTCGACACATCGGTCATTCAACAGAAAGCAAGTTCCCAGGCCAAGATTAAGGTGTTGACACATAGACCAATAGGTGTCGACACATTGCACTATCAACAGAAAGCAGATTTTCAAGCCAAGCTGATGGTGTCGACACATAGGCTTATGGTGTCGACACATTGCACATGCACCCGAAGGCATGTTTCAAGGCATTTTGAAGGGTTAACACTTTGAAGAGAAGTGTCGACACATTGGATATAAGTGTCAACAAATTGGTTATACACCCGAGAGTGAGTTTTCAGGCAAAACTCCTAAGTGTCGACACATGCTTCGATTTCTCAGATCTGGAGCGACGTCACTCATTCTAAAAGTATGTCCAACGACTCTAAATGCCCTCCAACGGCTCCAAAACATGACAAGAAAGCCCTTGGAGCCCTAGAGACTATAAAAAGAAGAAGATTGAAAGAGAAGAAACAACTCTCACGTGAAATACATCCTTGCCCTAACTTTTTGAGAGACAAAGTTCAAAGAAGAAGAGAGAAGCTCTTCCATCCAAGAAGGCTTGCATTCAATCTTGCAAATCCAGAAGCTTTCCTTGAAGATCGTATTCTTCTAGTTCACCTCAGGTTCTTAAACTTGTAGATTTGGCTTAGAGAGTTGTTTCATTTCTTGAGCTATCCACTTGTATATCTGGCTTAGAGAGCCTTCAATCATTGTATCCAAACCTCATAAAACCCTCAAGTGTTGAGTGAACACTGTATCCTACTTGTGAGAGTAGAAGAAATCCCTAGGTTTTGGGATTTGTGAAAAGAGTTGAAGCGTGAGCACGGAAAACGCTTTGTAACGGTTCCTTAGCACCCCGGAAGCTAAGGTGTGTATTCGCTTGGAGAATAGTGAAGGAAGCCCAAGGAAGTCAATAGCCTTGGGGGTGGACGTAGGCAAGAGTTGGCCGAACCACCTAAAAATACTGGTGTCATCTTCCTAACTCTCATATTTCATTTCTGCTGATATTGCTTGATTGAACTTGCTTATCCATTATTGTTAATATCATTGTCTGCTTAGAAATAGATCTGAACGTTTTGGGTTTGTTTGCAAAAGAATTCAAAAGTTTTTGAAGAACCCAATTCACCCCCCCTTGGGTTGTTATTTAGACTCACACCTTAGTCTTTTTTATATTACTAATTAAAGAATTAAACATGAAATTTTATAATTAAAATGTTAAATCTGCCCTAAATCTTCAAATGAAGGCTTCTGGAGTCTCCTTAGACCCTAATTTCCATTTCTTGTGATGATCAAGTGTTATAATCCTTAGATCTAATGATTTAAGTCATCATAACTGAAACAATATAGTCACAACATGCATTAAACTATAAATCAACAGCAAAAATCACATATCACCTCATAACTTCCTTCAAACTCATCAAATCAACACTTGCACGAACCTTTTGCTTTAAAACATCATCTCAAGCCCTTTTGGCTTTATTTCCATGAATTTGACCTGCCATGTCAACCATAAAATTCATCCCTTGCTATTCGGTTCACATCAAAACCCTTTCATCACAATTTTTCTCAACAAATGCATGTAAACATCATCATAAACATAAGTATTCACATGCAACCATCATGTACACTTTGCATCATGATAAAAAGTGAATTGAACACATTTTTCATTGGAACTAACATGTATAACAAAGATTTCACATTGGCAGCAACCAAAACAAGCTCAACCCACATTTTTCCCAACCAAATATACATAAAACTAGCCTTTACCTCCACTTGTTTGAAATTTATCCCCTTTTTCCCTTCTTTTATTTTTTTTCTCCTTTCTCTTTCTTTCTTCTCTTGGCCGATTCTCCTCTTTCTTTTATATCTTTTCTTCCCCCTTATCTCTCTCTTGTCTCTTGTCTCACGGCAACAATGCTTGCCGTGAGTCACTTGTTCTCTTTCACTACATCTCATTTTTTTTGCCTTTATTCTAGCTAATTGATTAGGGGCATACTATAATTTTGGAGACTTAATGATTATGGAGACAAAACTTAATAAGATTCATTGAATCTTAACTCATAGGGACAAGTAGGTGCAATAAAATCAATTGCATGAAAAAAAATAAATTTAAATGGAATAAGCAACAATTGAATTAAGATAAGTAAGGAATAATGATTAAAACAATAACTTAAAATAAAATATGAATCAAGAAAGATAAATTTCAGCGTTAGCAAAAACTTAAGAGAACAAAACTCATATCAACAAAATAATTTAAGCACATGAAATTAATTTACATAATGCAATAATATAAAAATTAATTAAGGGAAGAAATTCAAATCAAGACTAAAATTAAAATGCATATTTTTTGAAAATATTTATAGCAACATCATAAATACACCACAAAAGATGTGAGGCATTACAAATATGCAGCTTTAGTGAAATCTAAATCAGCAATGACGCCATTGGGTGGCCATTCCCGAAGAAAAAGAATCATGTAACCACGAATGTTCCAGCCAGATAAAAAGAGTTTTTATTTTTTTGAACAAACATGTTATGTATACGTTGGCTTTCAGAATTTTGGCCAATCTTTTCAAGATTTTAATCTATACTATATTCTTCGAGAGTTGTTAAGACGGGTACGCTAGCCTCGACAGAAAGTCGTGAAAATAATTTATAAATAAAGAATGTTATTAGAATTTAAAAAAGGTGAATCACCACACATTTTAAGGAAAAACTGAGTAACTAATTCTGATAGGGATTATGGTATCAAACTAATCTAGGTCCATCCTGAAATTTATTTATTAAACTAAGACTTGCTTTTATATGGTATAGTTACCATATGTAAAATATATGTTGAGTAATTGGCTATTTCCTCTAAATAATAAAATTCCACGTACTTTCGAAATATGACCTTTATTGCTCAGTCCACTTAAAATTGCCTCCGTGTTAAATTGACACAAACATTTTGAAACTCCACTGGAAAAGTAGAAAATTGGACCACATTCGAAGTAAAGAAACGACTGTGCCTGGAAAATTAAATCTTCTCAAACTTTGTGTAACCAAATTATTACTATTGTAATGATAAACTATTTATGTATTATTATTATTTTACTATTATAAGAAGAAGACGACGAAGGGGAGTAGGAATCTCTTATTGAAGACCATACAATAATTTTTTTTTTTTTTTTTTTAAATCGGGTTTGTCTGGTCCAACTGAGAAAAGAAGGATTGTTTGCCACTTAAAATTGGTTCAGACCTCGGCCCAGCAGGGCATCACAGATCTGGTCAATGAGGTGATATTTGATGCAATTATGTATAATGTTGTAACATGAGATGTTACACAGTTATATTGTTAAGTGAAATTGTATAAAAGTCATGCCGATGATTAATGAATCAAAAAGTGGAGGGAGTATGACTTTTTGGTTCCTTGTTCATTTGATCGTTATTCTAGACCGAGGTACATACTTATGTACAAATAGGTCTACACTCGTTGTGTCTCTATTAAAATAAGATAATGGACTCCGTCATTGAGGTAGTGACCTTAAGCAGACTAGTTGGTGTACTGTAAGAGTACATGCACTGAACGAGATCACATATGAATACCTTCTGTAAGTGATCACTGATGTAGAGAAGGTATTCAACACAATTAGTTTATTGTATCTTGAGACTTGAGAGGTTTATTCAGGTCTGTTTGTTATGTACTTGTACTTTGACCGAGTTATTTCGTGATAATCTTTCTAGATCAAATATTTCAGACAACGTTGGGTATTGTATATGATAAATGAGCTTGTGTAAATGCTCAACAAGGAATCTACCAGTCTCTTTGTGAGACAATATATTCAAAATATATGTATAGAGTTGGACTGGAAAAGAAATCACTAGCCAGTGAATTTTTGCGAAAATGTTTTTCGAACATAATATATATTATATATATTTGTGAAATTGTTTTAGAAATAATTTGAGAGTCCAACGAGTTACATATTTTGAATTAAAAATTATAAGAGCTATGGACTTAATCGGTGATATTATTCCGGTCCTATTAGCTCACGTGTAATATAGTATAATGGAAGGATAAATAAACATATAATTGTTACCAAAAGAGATTTCACAAAAATAGTCTCACTATCTCGGGGGTTCAACAGTGATATGTTAATGGACATGATCACAATTTGTAGAAATCCATAAATTCGGAATACAAAATATAAGGAGTTAAATGAAAAGAAGTTTTCCATTATGATCCTACAGCCGAGATTTGAGATCCCTAAAGATCTCACGCATAAGCACAAGAGAAACTTTGAGGAAGCCAATTATAAATAGCTCAAAATTTCATTTGAGAAAGAGATTAAATTCATTTTTCACGATAAAACTTTCTCTCTAAGCTTTCTCTCTCTAGAATTCTTTCTATCAAGAACTGTGTGGGTAGATCTGAAGGAGGCAAAATGCTTGAGCTGCTAGTTTTTAACGATCCAGGATTTCACGATCCTTACAGCCTCTTGGGTCGAGGGCTAGCCCTATTGAGCCAGACCTGTTTACCCCTTCAGCCCAATCCCCTCCCTCCAACCCAACTCCTTTATTATTTTTTTTTGTAATGAGGTGACCTGGGCTGGGTAGGGCATCAAAATCCTTACCCCTATTGGCCCAAGCTGGCAACCGAGAGATCTCATCCTTTGGGTGCCGCTTGGGCCTCTTGGGAAGGCTCTCTCCCAGTCGGCCGTTGTTGGCTGAGTTCGACCAGCCTCAGGCCGGCCAGATGCCGACCGTTCGTTAGTCAGGCAGCCCGCAACCTATGGTGGCAAGAGGTGACTGAAAGCCATCCCGTGTACCCATTTTGGTACATGGTTAGAGCGGCTGCCCGTGGCCCAAGCCCACTAAATAACCAACTAATAAAACTGTAATATAAGTGGCCCAAAGGCCCAAGCCCTACACATAATGTCTTTACAACCAAGCCATGCGGCGTTGTTGATGCTGGGGCCTGGACAACACCGGTCACACCAGGCACAGTCCTTGGTCGAGCGGCTCTGCCGCCGACTGTGGGGGGAAGGCTGAAGCCGAGAGTGATCTCTGTGTTTTCTTTTTTTAGCGCACAAAACAATTGTAGGCCTGATTGCCATTTTCTCCAGAGTAAATCCATATGCAAGTTCAAACTAACATATTACAATACACCGAATTCACTGTTAAAAAAAATTGACTTTCCATGCATCAAATCACATTTGACAGCGAGGAACACGAACTTTCTCGTGCGCCCGTGGGTTATTTTCTATATTTATATTTTATTTATGATTTTTCCAACTTAGTTTCCCAGGTTTTTTATTTGGCACAGTGAACAATTCAAAAACATTGTAGAGAAATAACAGCCCAACCATTTAGCAATCGGAAATCTCACCTTCGGTGTTTGGGAAATGTTTAAGCTTAACTAACCAATTTTCACCTTTAAAAACTCTTCAAAACAAGTAAAGTCTCTATTTTCAAGTTGCATATCAAAATGTTTCTTAAGAAGTAGATATCTGATGACAACATTCTACAAAACGTGGCTAAAATAAGCTCGTTTCTGCATTAACACTGCCCCAGCCCTACATCCCAGATGCATTACATGCAATGATGAAAAACTTTGAAAAACAAATCAGGTAGAGCCAACGCAAGAAGACAGGGAAAGCTTTTTCGTCTTTGCTATTCCACTCCGAAATGTTTTTTTTTTCTAACAAAATACTCCATCAATGTCACGTTAAAGATTTGAACTACCAAGTTAGTCACATTGAATCCTTAAACTTCAACAATTCAATTCATCAATGTCCGTCTTCAAATAAGACCCAATTGTCAAAATCTTACCACTATGTGGCATGATTTTAACGAACAAATCTTGTTTGAAATTATACATTGATGAATTTTAACAATTTAAGACTCAATGTGACGAGCTCGGTAATTCACACCCTTGAAGTGACATGACCCCATAGTTCATAGATACAAAATTTTCCCCTAATTTTTACTCGGGTTGTTACACAGTGAAACAGACCTTTCCATAATGAGCACAACTCTCTCTCTCTCACTCACACCTCCATGGCATACGTTTGCACCGGTCAAAGAGGGGCTTTGCTACTAGCCATGCAACGCTCCTAATTGCTTTCCTTTTGGCACTGCATCCGTATAGCTCAAGTGTCTAGCAAACAGAAGGCAAACTGACCCGTTTAGTCTCAGCCGATTCAACTAGCATACAGTAGCAGGCAATGTTATTACACCGTGTTAATTAAATTTTCGTAATACATTTACAACATCGCCCAAGCCCCCAACACCTAAACCTTAAAAATGCCGGCATCCTGCCGAAAAGGTCCAAACATTTTACACACCCACTAATTCCCAATCCCCCCCCACACCAACACACCAACAAGAAGCAAAAGCGCGTCCGCATTAAGGTCAGTCCAAGTACATGAGAAGGCGAACTTCAACATTCTTCAGAATCAGGACCGTCTGCATTAGGTCTTGCACACTTGTGCTATCCAAAAACAGTGGATTTAGCTCTATCACAAGTGTCCATCTATTGGGTTCAAAACCTTCGCCCGTCTAAATTTCCCGCAAATACCAAATGCCACAATTTCAAGTAGGAAAGTAAGCAAAATATAGTCAAAAATTTATACAGCAGTGCAATGCTATACAGTTACTACATCAGAGTTGTCCTCTACCCAGAGAAAAGAATCACAGACCAAAGATGCATGGCACTGAATAAAAGAACCAACACATGGTAACACCCTACTTTTACCATCTAGATTCTAGAAAGCAAAATAGATTAAGCCATTAAGATACAATAATCTGCTTTATTTTGATGTAAATTGATGAAGGGGTTAAGCATACTACATGTCCTTGGGTTTTGAGTTTCCCCAGTTCGACATATCCAACATTGCATTAATGCTTCCTTAGTTGTTTTACCAAAACACATCTCACGTTTCTATGAGAAACTAAACTTGAAAAATAGAAAGAAAAGAAAGCACCCTTCTACTCTTTTTCTCTTCTCTTTTTCTCTTTCAAGTTTTTAGTTTTTTTTTTACTTAATAAGGATGCTGACGTGACCATTATTATACTTCCATCGACGAATTAAGGCATTTGAAGTGGCTTTGTTGACATGCAGCAAAATTTGTTAAAATAACTGATAGAAGGATTGACTTATCAAGCTGGATAAACCAAAAAAGAAAAAGAAAAACAAGTTCCAGCAACCCAGGCTTTCTTGGTGCAAGAAAATCATTATAAGAACATAGAGCAACTGGACTCGGCCAACTCCCCTACTCATAGACTCCATATGTTCGATAGACTATAACTCCTCTTAATATGTCAATGGAGCATAAAAGGGAACAAAGGTAGCACCTGGATTAAGTAACTATGACAACTATTATCAGGTTGCTTCCTCTTTCTGCTACTTTCCCCAGAGTAAGAAATGACCCTATTCCCATAATTCCTAACAAGAAATGCAGAGAAAATGTTTCCAAACATCTCTATAGATAAATCGAGGCAATGGATGCATAGAAATAAAAAATGTAGGTACTGGAAAAAAAATGCAGTCCGTTCACTTGTTTTGAGGATATCATACATACTTTACAATATTATTTGTTAATGGTGCCTTGCAGAAGATAAGAAGCTTTATTGCGGACCTGCAACATAAAAAGATATTTTACAGTGGTTACAGTGAAAAGCACCAAACCATAAGAAGATAAAGAAACAGTTTGATTCGATACCTTTGATGCAAAAGACCTCAAGTCTGTGCTGGGAACATGGCAAGAACAGTTCCGAAGAAAAAGTCCCCACATTTCATTTATTACCGGCTTATAAATTAACACTTTATTAACCAAGAGCCAATTCTCTGCTCAAAACTAAGTAAATGTACATCTTGAAAAGATCACTACTTTCTTTCACATTAATTGAGATAAGCAAGCGCAGCATGTCTTCTTCATCAGTAGCCTGAGGAGAAGAATTACGAAATATTCCTTGTAAGACCATTTGACTTGGCTTGAATACGTGAACTTCAAAATCAAACAGAGTTGTACAGGTTCAAGCAATTGTCATTAGGAGTTAACCTATTTGGCAGAGCCTCCATTTTTCCATGAAACACCATAGTCATGCGGTTGAAAGAAATTTATAATTTTTCCAGACATAGCAATAGCTTTTCTACTAGAGGGATTACCATCATGGTGCAGCAGTGGCGGAGCCAGAAACTCAATTAATGGGGGGCAAACTTTTTAAGGAAAAATGACAAAAAAATTTTTTTACTACTTAATGCAAAAAAAGTCTTAAGAGTATAAATAAAAAAAATTAAGGACTAAAAACACTAAAAATATTGAAATACACGTACCGTACTATTTGCTGATACTGAGAGGTGACATTAAAGATTAAATTCTTGTTGTTCAAGACATCAATAGAACACCAACTAATCACACAAACAAAAGTATTTATATATATATTATTTGTAAAACAAAACACATAAATGAAATAAAATATTTTCAGCAATATAACTTTTTACTTCCATAAATGAAGTACTTATTTTTGTTGCTAGAAAGGATGTGCCCTATGCTCAATAAGTCCTGCTGAATTTGTTGGGATATGTAAAAAATAAACATAACACATAAATGAGAAAAATAAACAATTACTGTATTTCTATTATTCTTGAAAGAAACAATAGCAAAACGAAGCATATTGGAAAAAGAAGCCAAATTATCCAAAGTTCAAAAAGAATCCAAGTCCAATGGCATAAAAATACTTCTCACCCTTACTATAGTTTTTTTTAGTGTGACAGTACTATTGAACACGAGCTTCTCAAGAGTGGAATCTCTATCAACAATAAAATAACCCGAAATTGCAAAGAGGAAATACATACTTGGTAAATGATAATAGAAAAAAAATTTGGACAAAAAGTTCAATTTTAACATCCAAATAACTATTCTACTCCCCTTACAAAATGAAAAAACAGAAAAATCGTAATTCAAAGTGCCCATTACCTGGCTAAATTAATGGCTAAAATTTTGAAGAAATAGATTTATAACTTGATCCAAACATCACAAATTACAATGAAAAAGAAGTTTCACCTTTAGAGAAAGACAATTAAAAACAAGTTAATCTCATGGGCTATGAAAAATCAGACCTAAACAAACAAAAGATGGATGAAAATGAGTCTTTCTTCAACTTTGGATTTTCATAAATTGTGGAGAAGTCAGACATGTAAAATTAGATGATGATAGTGACAATAAAATGATATAACCAATGATTCTCTAGTAAGTAAAGATGGACATGCAGCACATTTGAATAATTGAATTATCACTTATCCAACAAGAGCACACCACCCCCTTTCTCAGTATTTACGATATCCAAATTCTCAACTAAGTCCAACATAAAAGGCAAAAGAACAAAAAAAAAAGCAGTACTAGAATAGTGAAAACATCTATTTCAATGATTACAACACACAACGATTATCAGGACTCAGAAGAATAATTCACGACAACGTCGACAAGTTAATGTAGGATTTCAAGTTTTGACATAAATAAATATCTCTCTGCTTATTCTTTTAATTTGATTTTGAGGTATTGGGTTGTTTGGGTTTTAAAGGGGCGGCTGATTAATCTAGGCAGGCAAGGGGGCAAGCATAATTTTTATTTGGCCAAGGGGGGCAAACCTAATAAAAATAAATAAATACATGTAAAAAAAAAATTTGGGGGGAGCCAACCGGGGCAATGGCCCCGGTTCGCCCCCCCTCCCTCCGCCTGTGTGGTGCAGCATTCTTGGCAACAATAAGATATATGGTCTGTCAAGTTTTTTTCTTTTTTACTCTAAACACCGCGCACAAGGCTAACTTTGTTAGTACAGTGTATCTTCGATTGATGACTGATTTCAAAAAGAAATGATTTCATAATTCTTAAAGTCTAAAAGAATATTTGAATCGCTTGTAGGCGATCCACGTGTCTGTATAAACGAACAAGAAGACCAAGAGTAAGTGGATACTGTAAGTGGACAGTAAGTATTTCTTTTCAAAACTGGAATGACACACTGCATCGTTTCATGAACAAGTATGGATTTTAAGAAAGCATGACATGATATGAATTTCATGAACAAGCATGAATTTTAAGCAAGTATGAATTTTAAGCAAGCATGACATGACATGTGCATTGCATGAATTTTTCAAGAAGAAAGTTTATGCAATGATTTTATGGAAAACTATGAGAAGTTTTATGAAACGATAAGTTAAGATTAAGGGCACTGGTCGGTACCGTACCATCAAGTTGGACTCCCATACCGAAGGACAATTTATGAGAAGGATGGGTGAATCCAAGAGGCTGTGCAAGCCACACTGAAGGACAATGAGAAGGTGTGGTGCCTCCAAGGGTCGTGTCTAGCCATCAGGCCTGGGGCCACTTCAAGGGCTAGCTCGACAGGATGTTAAGGTCTCCAAGGGAATTCGGGGACGGTTCCGAAGGGAACGCACAACCCTGACTTCAGGGGTCAAATGGAGCGAGCCCACAAGTAAAAGACATGAAATAATTATGATAAGGCCAACAAGGGCACAAGTACGAATAAGCAATTTTTAAGGGCCAAGGGCCAGTTTTACAAGCAAGTATGAAAGAAAGTGGTTTTCAAGGGCCTGGGGCCGAAAACACTAAGCAAGAGCATATGCATAATTCATGAGCATGCATATGCATCAATTATCAAGTTTTCTTTCTTTCATGATTAAGCGGGCATAAGTCAAGAGCATGATTCAAGTTTTATGTTTTTCCCTTACTGAGTCTTTTTGACTCACGTTTTTAAAATTGTGTCATTCCAGATGTATCAGGTGAAGAGAGTCAGGAGGACTACCTGACCTAGATGCCCAAGATATTATGTTTCGCATTTTGTTGATAGTGACACGAGCGTCACTAATTGGGTTCTAATATGTTAATTATATGTTTTGTATGAACTTAATGAGAACCCTGTTTATGTAAGAATTTGCTCGAACCCCTCGCGATCCTGTACGTTTCCGCCGTAATCAAGTAAGAATATAAGTAAGAACGCTGGAGCCATCCGGGGGATAGCTCGCGGCTGTCACGGTCCCTGCGGGATGCCGTTCGGGGCGTGACATTACTACGCGATCGATCATGGACCTAATTATAAACAAATCAGATTTTATCCTAACAAATGACTTAATTATTAAAATTAAATTACTAATAATGTCATCTTAATACATAATTCATTCTTATGACTTGTAATCATGTGTTAAATAAGCGTTATCTCACTAGTTTCTAACATCTTAATACTTAACTCATACTAACAAGTGTACTCCCCATCTATAATGCAACATGTACAACTTATACATGCTTTCCTAAATACGAATTATATGTTCGTGATATATTGTTATGCAATCTAAATACATTATAACACACTTTGTTA
Source organism: Myrica gale (assembly GCA_963930655.1). Taxonomy (NCBI): domain Eukaryota; kingdom Viridiplantae; phylum Streptophyta; class Magnoliopsida; order Fagales; family Myricaceae; genus Myrica; species Myrica gale. The sequence continues at coordinate 13,167,630 of OZ005618.1, forward strand.
ATATATATTTTTATAATTATAATCATTTAATGTCACGCCCCGAACGATATCCCATAGGGCCAATGACAGCCGCGAGCAATCCCTATAGAAAGCTCCAGCGAACTTGATATTACTTAACAGCGAAATAAAAAAAAATCGAGAGAGAGACGGGCCAACGAACTCATAATAACTTAACTTCAAAATAGACTTCAAAAAGAGGAGTAGCATCATAATTACATGTCACACAAACTACACGTTTTCTTAAGTGACAAATCACATTGATCAAATCAAAATATCAATATACATAAAGTTCTTTACTCTCAAGACAGGTAATCCTCCTGACTGCCTTCACATGAAATATCTGGAATGATACATTTTGAAAATCTGTGAGTCGAAAGACTCAATAAGGGAAAAAGGGTAAACTTATAAACATGAGCTTATGCCTTAACTTGAAAATCATGAGTAATCATAACGCTGGATGTGCATGCATGCTTAATGGTTATGCACGTACTCTTGAACTTGAAAACATGTCCTTGTACTTAAAAATGACACATGGTCCTTGAAAAGTGTTCACTTCTTATCTTGAGGGCTACTTACGCTCCATTTACCCCTGAAGTCAGGGTTGTGCGCTCCCATCGGAACCGTCCCCCTATTCCCTTGGAGACATACATCTGGTCGAGCTAGCCCTTAAAGTGGCCCCAGGCCTGATGGCTAGACACGACCCTTGGAGGTCCACACCCTCACGTAAACGTCCTTCAGTGTGGTTGCACATACCTCAAGGACTTACCCAATCTTCACGTAAACGTCCTTCAGTATGGATGTACCTTCTTAACTTGGTACGGTACCGACCTGAGCCTCTTACTTAACTTGTCATAAAAACTCTCATACTTCCATTTGCATAAAGACTTCTTTCATGCAAATGCTCATGTCATGTCATGCTTGATAAAATGAGAGTTCATGCTTGCTTGTGATGTCATGCTTGTTCATGTAAAACCATATTGTGTACCATTCCAGTTTTCATAAAAGTGTAAGTTTCTACTTACTTCTACTTACCTTCGTCTTCTTGAGTTTCGACGTGAAGTTTCGCCTACAAGTGAGTCAAATACGTCACTTAGACGCTTAGGAAACTAATCACATAGACATACAAAGAAATACTTATAAATATTTTAGTTTTCCAAAAGTACTTATCTTTGAAAATACGATTTCATTTACACAAAAATTAAATAGTTTCAATCATTGTCTTTCATGATTTTAACAACTTTGGAGCTCTATGGTTCTTCGAGGAAATACAACCAATGGTTTGTTTTCAGTACTTTCATTTTGTTTTTTAATGGCGAAGTCCAATTTTGTTAACAAATGGCGAAAAAGTAATCCAATCAGTACTAATCACAAAACACTAGCCATATTTCTGCTTTGACTTCAAAATGACTAGTCAAGATTGCTCTTGAAACCCCTTGGATCATTATAAAGCCCAGTTCAACCTAGTAAGGTCCCAATGTAGAATTCGGGGTATCACATCTCTGCTCCATATCTAATTTCTCGCGCAACCACCATGATCTTCAGTCCATTTTTCTCCACATCCATAGCAAAACTGGAAGGAACACTTACAACTACAATTTCTAAGATATTTATATGGGTGCATTCAATGTTATCTGCCGAAGGAAATGCTCCATGTAATTTTCGTCCAATTTATATTTCCTCTCAGGTTTTGAAGATGGTACAAGAGTAAACTGACATGCAAGTCATATGTGGATAACCTACAGTACTCTTTTCAACGTACGTTGTATTTGCAATGGGGACACCTCATCCATTTCCTCTCCCTTGCTAGCTCCTTCAACATGAGATCGTTCCCCCTCGCTCATCCTCATTCAGCCACTGGAACTCTATGCACTCCACCCCTGGGCACTCCGACTCCCTAATGACTTCCCCTTCTTCGTTATATTCAGCAGCATGGCTGAACAATCCTTGAAAGGACAGTAAAGCTTCTGGGATGCTGGAAACAGCGCTTCGAATATCGCCTCGTCCCACCTCTCCACCACGTGTCTGGGAAGTACTGGCCTGTAAGCATCGACTGCAGCAATGTGGGTTACTGCAGCAACAGCAAAACAGATACAGAAGAATGTGAGTATCAGTGTATCTAAATAACTGCAAAGAAACATTGATACAACCTGTTATTTGCATTTACTAGGAAAGAAGAAACAAGGGGAAGAAGAAAAGGTAGAAATAAGGGGAAGAAGAAAAGGTAGGAGGCTTATTGGGGAGACAGCTCAAGGATTGAGTTGGAAAAAATTAGCCAAAGTCGAGGGAAAGGCCAAGCCATTTTCAACTCCTATCATTAAATGATGTGGCGAAAAATTGGACATTAGATTAGAAGCTTTAAATCTGTACCGGTTCTTTTCCCTTGTAAGGTGAGCAAAGCATGAGAAAATCCAAGAAACAACACAATCTTGTAAGTTGTAAACCTTAAATCAAAAGCAAAATTGTCTTATATCTGTTGACAGAAGTGTCATGTCCTCAAATGCTGAATGCCAGTTGTCAAACCAACTGGTGTCCTACAAATCCATACATTGCAGTAGAAGCCCTTCTGACCTTAGTATCCATGTTTTGAATCATGGAAGTTGAACCATCATAACAATCATCTTGCTGAAGGATTCATATTCTGAGGCTGCAAAAATATTGTAAATCGGCAAAGATACTTACGTTTTTTCGCAACAATGCACATTAACATAAATATATAGGCTATTCTACCTTAATGCTAATTTCAGACTGTGACCATCTTTCGCTTTTTCTTAAATTCTAGAGCACCAACACATCCGAAGTATCAAGTTTGCAGACATGGGCAAATGAGAAATATAGAAAATAACTACATTCAACACCCTTCCCCAACTTTTACGAATAATAAAATACAAAACAACCATTGAGATGATAGAAAACAAACATATAAGTCTGTCTAGGAATGAGAAGGTGACTAGAGTTTATTCAAATTTGTACCAAAGTTTCTGACTGCTAATATGATTCATCACTGTGTTTTTTTACCTTTGCTCAGTTTCATAGAACTTACCAACTTTATCCATGTAAAAGAAAAGCAAATGGAAAAATGCAAAATACACAATGAAGTCAGGATTGCAAGATGATTGAAATATACTGATAAAAATAAAAGAACCCTAAAGCAAAATGCAATAGCCTCAACAACAGAAGCAACACCATTAACATTTGGGATCTTCAAGGCAACAAAGTGTCAAGGAAGTCAAGAAGTAACAACAGGTACTAGATAAGCATATTAAGAAATACATTGATTTTTCACATAGTATGTAGAGCTGGATATGAAATTGAGTATATTGACTGAACTACAATAAAATGAAAGAGGAGAGGAAAATAATGTTAAAGAAATTAGCATACTGAACCAAGAGACTCAAGAAGCCCTCATTTACTCAAGACGATGGAAAATATCATGAATGCCTGGCTGATAGAGAACTTAGCGTTCTACACATGAAATGTTGAAATCTAGAAAACAACACGAAGAAATATAAAATGCTCAAAACAAATAGTCTTGTTTTATAGCATGGTTGAGCCACAACTATATCTCATTCTTTTTCTTTTTCCTTCTCTAGGTGATCCACTAAAAGTGATCCGTAGAATGCCAAAATTACCACGAGATCACACATTAAAACACAGGGCAGTAATTGTAAGCACACTACAATGCAGTTCAAGTAACAAGAAATTAGGAAGGATCCTATACAATAACACCAACACCAACACATCATGTCACAAACATATATCAGAATAACCACAAAAAAGTACCATGAAGACAGGAGCAATGTAGTAATCGCCTTGAAAATAACTTTATGACGGTAATCAAACACTATATCCCCTGCAAAAAGATTATATAAACCAAGGCCCAAGGGATAATTAAAATGGCTCAATGACCCTCACGAGGAAATCCAAAACTACAAAATTTCTTTTTTTTTTCTACACTTCCAGGAACAAAACAGAGCATTGCAAAATGGGGAAGGGGACTTACATTCTCGTCCGAGAAAATTGCTGGCGAAGAGGTCATCGATGATGCCAGCCCTAGCTCAAACGACTATATTCATGTTATCAGCCTCTATACTCAGCCTGTAGAGTTAGGGTTAGGATCCCTGGTCAAGGAATCCAAAACAAACACCAATTTCCCCTGTACCCGATCTACTTCAATTCCAGAACGATCCTCTTGACCAAGGTTAAGTAACACACGAGCTGTAATTTAGGATCTAACACAAAAAATTGGAAACACTCCAGATTTTATTGATGAGAACAAAGAATGTGGCCAAGGGTTAACTAGCCCAAAGACCACAAGAACAAGAACAATCTTGATCAAGAGTTAATTAGTCCAAGAACGGGTACCCAAACTAGGTTATTAGCCTAGAATGAATCCCAAGTGACAAGGTTATTAGCCCTAACACCAACTTAGCATATACATGCCTATGCTTGGCCAAATCACTCATAAAGCACTTAGGCACTTTTAAATACTATTCTCTGGATGCCCTTTCCTAATGGTCCTAAGGGTGTTTATATAGACATCTTTAGGAGCTTACAAACTCTAAAGGACTCCTAATCAAATAAATATCAAATAAATATCAAATCATTGATCTTTAGGAATCAATTTCTTAAATCAAGGAGATTTTATATTACATGCCTAATAAATTGCACTTCAAAAGAAGAAGATAATATTCTAGCCTTTCAGAGAAACGTTCGGATATAGAAGATATGATTCACCGAATCGCTATAAGAAAGGAAACAAATCTTTGACGATCTTTCCTTAAAAACGTGGTCGCGCGGCCGCTACGCTCCGAGCTGGTCTTGAGGTGATCCTGGTCTATTTGCGACTGGCTGGTTGGCATGTCGGGAATAAGTATCGCTGGGCTCCTGGTCGGTCGGCATCCTTTGGCTGCTTAGGTCGATCATCTTGCCCCGATTGGTGTTTATTGTTTCTGGTATTCGTGCTCAAGCCGTGTCAGGAGCACATTGGTCGGTCACTGGAGCTATAGATCTCTTGCCATTCATCGTCCCACTCGTGGAAGTCCAGGTTGTGGTCTGCCCTGGGGATCCTGTCAATCCCCCTTCCATGAAGTGTACCCTTGTCCTCAAGGGTAAAATTTGGAATTCTGGAGGCCATGCCATCTTCGACCTCCCAAACCATCTGCTCACTAGGTAGCCCACCCATGCTCTAAGTAACTAACCTACCGCCAAGGGTGAACTTCATACTCCTCCCACCAAAATCAACTATAGTTTTGCCATTATCTTTCAACCAAGCATCGCCCAAAACCATATCCAACTCATCCAAGGAAAGCACATATAAGTCAACAATTATTTGCATACCTTGTACATCAATGGGGACCACTTTCACTATCTTCTCACATTTCATCTTCCCTCCATTGGCAAGCTTCACCTTAAAGCCAAAGGCCTCTATCTCCACTTCATTCAAGCCCGCCTTAGCAACAATGTTGGTGTTGATGAATTTGTAGGTAAACCCACTATCCACCAACAAAGTGACCGCCTGCTTGCCCATTGAAACTATGAAAGTTATGGTTGATAATTTCACAATGTCGGTCTTGGCATTAAGACTCAACTCACCATCACTAGTGTGCTCGGCATATCCATGCTCCTCACTTGACTCCTTATCATAGACGCACATGAGCTTGGCTTTGCAACATTGGTGGTTTGGACCCGACTTCTCTCCACACTTGAAGCATAAGTGTTTCTTGATGCACTCTTCAAGGTCTTCCCTACTAAGTGTGAGACCTCGAAAAAAATCAGTACGTACTCTGTTGTAAGCTTAAGGATTTGGTAATTTTTTTTTGAATTAATGGAGGTCATGGTATGGTCTAGGTTTAATGAGCATTATGAAATTTCAATGGATGAGATTTAAATTTTAAGGTAGTCAACTTTAAGTTGCTGAATTTTGTTTATTTTCTATATCCTTGATTAATTTTTGAAGGATTATGTTATGGACCATATTATTGGGCTATTAAGGTTTAAATGGTTGGACTTAAAGCCTAAAAGAATGGGCTGAAAATGGACAGCCCAAGCTTGGCCGAAAATTAGGAATGATGGGCCTTGAAATTTAATCAAGTGGGCTGCCCAATTACATGTGATGATGGGCCCTTGAAGTTGTGATATTGGGCTGCTATAAGGCTTGGAATATTAGGTGATTATTGGGCCTTTAAATGTATGCTAATGGGCTGCCAAAATAGTCATAAAGATGGGCTTAAAAGTCATGGTATTGGGCTGCCATAATATTCATGATAATGGGCTGCCATTGAATGGTTATTGGGCTTTAAGGATTTAGGTTATTGGGCCTTAGCCTTTAGGCTTGTGAAATGGACTTGAGACTTGTGATATTGGGCCTTAGACAAATATTATTGGGCTGCCAAAGTCTTATGTGATTGAAATGTTAGTGGGCCTAACTTTAAAGATTTATGTTATTAGGCCTAGCTTTAAAGATTGGTGTTATTGGGCCCTATTCTTTAAACTTGTGAATTGGATTTGAGATTTAGCCTAATGGGCCTTGAATTATGATGTTGGATTAGCAAGCCCATTAAGTAACCATGAACCCATTTAGTTGGATTTCAACTAAGTGAACTAGACTAGTTCTAAACCAAGGGAGACAAGGGGACATGAAGTGACAAAAGGCTGAAAAGTTAAAGAAGAGTGAAGAGACACTACTTGGCCGAATATTATGGCCAAGTTCACACTCTTTGTCTTCACTTGTGACATTACACGTCTATCTTTTTCCATTTCATTTGTGTTGCTTTAGTCGACCAACACAAAGGGGAGAAGAGAGAAACCAAGCCAAAAAGAGTGGAGAGAAACCGAAGGGTGAAAAGAGAGAACCAAGGGAGAAATCCAAAGTTTTGAACCATGAAGTGAGGTTTTGAGCTTGAACCAAGAGGGAACTTGTGTGAGAGGAAGGAGAAGAAGGAAGAAGAAGGAAGAAGAAGAAGGAGGTAAAGAAAATGAGAGGTCTTGCAAGGAAAAAAGGAAGGGAAAGCAAGGAGACAACAAGGTAAAGTCCGGATCTCCCCATTTCCTTGTTGGCCGAATTTCATGTAGTGGGATCTTGGATTTTTATGTTGTATGTTGCTAGATCTAGTGTTGTTAAGGTGTCTAAGTGTTAGATCTGGCCATGTATGTTCTAGATCTAAGGTTGAATGTGAAGAAAAATGCAAATGGAGAACAATGTATGTTAAAGGAAGCTAGATCTAAGTTTATGCTAAGTTGGTTGGTTGTAAGTTGTAAATCTCCCTAGATCTATGGTTATGGATGTGTTTGAATGTTAGATCTAAGTGTTTGACCATTGTTATGATGATTTAATGAACAATATACATGTGAAAGAGGTTCCGAACTATGGAAGAAATGCATGATAAAGAGGGAGATAGGACAAGTGTAAGTTTTGGTATAAATCACCATGATGGCCGAACCATGCAACCCTAATTTGCATTTTGCTGCTTATGTTTGGTGTTAGATCTAAGAGCATGAATGAATGTGAGTATGTTCTGACTTGTTATTGGAAAATGCATGTAAGTTTGGTTGTGAATCGAGGAAGTTGCATGCAAATAAATAATGAGAAAAGTCCAAGTGTTCTATGATATGGTGTTGGCCGAATGTCACTTTGTCCTTGATCTTGAATTATGTTATGATTTGTAGTTCTTAGGTTGTGAAATTGTTGAATGGAGGATGGGATCACCATTGGAGATGAAGTTGTAATTAAAGAACACATAAGATTGGTGTTGGCCGAATGCCATGAGGAAGAGAAACCCGAATTGCAAGCTTGTAACAATTGGAAATTTTATTTGCTTGTGATGAATAAATAAAATTAGTGTTGTGGCCAAACAAATTAAAAGATGTTAAGGCTTAAAGGATCGAGTGAAAGGATTAACAAGCCTTGTGATGTTAAGCATGGATTAAGGATTTAATTAGAATGATTTAAGGTTGGCCAACTCCTATTTAGGGCAGAGTGAAACGTAATCGTAATGATATGTATATCGAAGCTAAGGATTAGAGAGCCTTGACCTTATGAGGAGAAAAAATGTAAACTCTAATCAAGGTTAATGTCTCGGGTTGCATAGAGAAATGCTAATATGCATGTAAAGGAATGACATGTAATTGGGATGATATAACATGCATGTTGGCCGATCGCCTTGATGTATAGCAAGTTCTTGATGTTCCTTGATGGTTAAAAGTATTGCATGATGGTTATATCATGTATAGAACAACAAACTTAAGAGGGAAATAACGGCAAGAAGGCCACGGGTTGGCCAATGAAGTGAGGATTCAATATACATAAAGATCGAGTTGAAATACCCTAGAAGTTCACGTAATTGGAGTTGTTTGATAGGTATGATCCTTGCTACTTTCACTTTGATTATGAAAGTTAACAATGTTTATAAGGAAGGTCACATTATGAAATCACATGTTCTAACTCTGAAACTAAGATCGTAAATGATACGTTGGTATGCTTTGTTGAATTTAGATAACTAAGCATTGGAGTATCGCTTGTAGGCGAAGACCGAACTAAGTTCGAGTGGATCGGTATAAGTGCAATAAAAATATTAAATGATTAAATGACCTAAGATTTGGTATATTAGTTAAAGAAAAGATTAAATAAAGTATTTAATGATTAAAAGAATTATATTGATATATATATTATCAAAAAAAGAAATATAATATAGTTGCCATTCGGAAACGTTCCGACGAATGGAAGGTACGAAGTCAAGTGATGAACGGGAAGTTCAAGATGGATTAAGAAATATCCGGCAACTATATTATACCATTAAATTAAGTAATGCGTAGAATTATCGCTACTTGTCCTTAGTGGACTTCAAGATAGGACTGTCGGGTAATTCGTATGACCGACACGTACCGATATGGTTTCATCTATACGCAGTACATTGAAAGATTGAACCTATTCCTTGTAGGCGAGGAGCCAAGTGAGCAAAGGAGAATTTGCGAGGAGTACTGTAAGTGAATCTTACCCCTTTTGGAAAACTGGAATGATACACTGCATGTTTTATTGTGCATGGCAAGATGTTTTAATACATATGAAATGTATTGCATGAAAAATGTTTCAAGTACGCATGATGTTTCGAACATGTCATAGCATGATCATTTGCATGAACGCATGAGAGACGTTTTGATGCAAATGAAATTACGATGTTTTCAAGAGTGACATGGCATGTTCATTGCATAGAAAACATGAAAAGTTGTTTTATGCAAATGAAAGAGAATTTATGTTATGATTAAGCCAGGAGGCTTTGGTTGAACACGTACCAAGTTAAGTGAGGTTCGACATCCATGCCGAGGGACGTTGTTCGTGAAGGATGGATGGATGGAAGCTGAGACATCCATGCCGAGGGACGTTGTTCGTGAAGGATGGATGAATGGAGAGTATTCTTGCATGGAAACACGGAAACAACTAGCGATGATTCACTGGCTTCTTTTGTTCCCTCCACTGGCTCTGGGTTTGGGATTGGAGGAAGTACCTGGAGCGTAGATGGTGGAAGAATTAATTGTACCATCGGTGATGAAGAGGATGAGGCCCCGTTGTTTTCCATTTGGGAAGTTATCAGGGAGTCCATAAGAACCTCATTCAACTGCAACTCTTCTGCGAGCTCGGCATCCGACACTGGGAAAGCCTGATTCTCATTTTCGTCATCAGCGAGAACTGAGAAGTTAAACTCATCCGCATACGAAAGATCAGAAGTCGGTGAGTTATTGAGCATCTGAGGCTTGTCTAATATGTACACCTTCCCCATGTTGACCTATTTAATTGCCAATTTTCCAGGGCATATCTGATGCTCAATAACTCACCGACTTCTCTTTGTCATCTTTTTGATCAATCGATGATCAGTCCTCCTCACATGGCTGGCAAAGATTCGCGCTCGGGCTAGTTGTTTCCGTGTTTCCATGCAAGAATACTCTTTATAATGAAAAAAGATCACTAGGAGAGATCTGAAATTTAATTTCAATACTTTTCTATAATTTTTTCCCTGGATCACACAATATCATCTTTTTTCTTCTACCAACATAGAAAAATTCGTATCAGAAAGCTCTGGATGTACGGAGACACGATGTTAGCAATGGGGACGGATTGCCTCTGAAGGTACCGAATGGACAGCTGACATTTGAAGTTGCAAATCCAACCGTCTAAAATACTCCACCTCATTTAATGAAAATTTTTGGCTTCCGGCTTGGCTCCATGGCTTTGCTTCTTATTCCCTCCTCTTTTCTTTCACGCGACTTTGAGCTTTCAAGTCTTCAAGTTTTTTTTTTCCGTGCCACCTGTTACTTCCTCTCCAAGTTCCTTCTCCTTCTCCGTCACCATCGCTCTGCCGCTCCCCCTCTCGCCGGAAAAACCTCATCTCGCATTCCTGTGCTCGCCGGATCCCTCTCAAGAACGAAAAGTGAGTTTTTTTTTTTATCTTTCTCTTGAATCACTAATTCTGAAAGTGTTGTGCTTCACAAAGCTCAGGATGAGTCGTAAGTGTTGGAAAGCTTCTTTGAGCTACTTTGTCAGGTCCATTGGATTCTTTTTAATATTGGCCGGATATAGAACTAAATTAATATTTGCTACATTCTTCTTCGTATTCTGTACAGTGGCTTGCTCTGGATAAAGAGTAGAATATACTTCCGATTTTTTTTTTCTAAACTGAAACCACTGCAAACCAAGTATGGACACCAGAGCTTTACCGTTTGAGTGACTACCATTCAGAGCCGACACCATTATATAATTGCTAGTTTCTGAGGTATATGGTAATGCGTTCAGTTTCTCTTTGAAATTCTAAATTTGTGTTGTAAACATCATGTAGAGTATTGTACTAATAATATAATTATTTAAAGTACTCCTTCTTATCGTGACATCATAAAAAGAAAGCTAATGATGTTGGTTGACTCCATGGTCTTCAAATTCTTCGGAATTCCCTGGAAGCAAATACAATGAGCTTTTTTATCGTGACATTATAAAAAAAGCTCATGATGTTGGTTGATTTCGGATTATGTGAAAGGTTTTCAATGTTACTTATTAATCAAGATGATATTAAAAAAAAAGGATTTGTCGTGGAAAGACCCCACTTCTGAATGTGTTGTGTTTTGTTTTCTAAGTTCTTCACTATATTGTTCTATTATCAGTAGGATAAAAAAAGATAGATTTGATCAGGTTATTCCGCTTTTCAATATTTTATCATCTTTTCAATTGGGATAAGTTGAGCTTTTAGTCAAATTGTATGGTTTCTATTGAAGCCCTTTCTTATAGAAATTGCGGGTTGCTCCTCATTCTGCAGTTGAGCTAAGAATTTCTTCTTTTTATTGAATTTAATAGGTTGATAAATGACAGCGATTGAGGGTGGTATTTATCCAAATATTAATAGGCGAGGGTCTTCTAATACCTCAAACCCTTTGTCAAAGTCTTTATTTGGTATGTTCAATCTCTTCGTGTATGGATTTCGATAGATTGTTATTTGTTTTAATTGTATCGTTGGATTGTGTAGGTGATATGGTTCGGGCAGACAACGGGGAGCTACTTAATATTTGGACCTTAGAGTGGAGAGATGAGGAGCATGCTTATGATTGGTACAATGCGTACTCAATTAGCATTGGGTTTAGCATTCGTAGGAATTCCGGGTACAAGAATAAAGACAAAGGGTACTATACAAGTAGAACATTCATATGTAGCAAAGAAGGCTTGAGAAAAAAATGTTGAACTACTTGCGCCGGTACTAAAGGAATGACGAAATACTAGATGTGGGTGCCTTGCTAGTTTCACTATTCAGCGACAGTCAAATGGGAAGTATTGCACGTTTGATTGGTGTGCACAACATACCCACGAGTTGGCTACACCATCGAAAGCCCACCTGCTCCGTTCACATAGATGAATCAATGAATTGCAACGTTTCGAGTGTGACAATGCAGACAGAGCAGGCATCCGTCTGAAGGTAGCACACGATTTGATGGTGGCCTAAGCTGGGGGTAGAGAGAAATTGGGATTTACTCAAACAGACTTGAAAAATTAGCTGAGCAGCAAAAGGAGTAAATCTGTAGAGGTTGGAGTAGCCAGTGCTCTTCTTAATTGGTTTGATGATCAGTACCAAAAGAATTCACAATTCTTCTTCAAGATTATGTTCGATGATGATGAGCAAATAAATAATGTAGTCTGGTCTGATCATGATATGAGAAATGACTATGCACTTTTCGGAGATTTTGTTTCGTTTGACACCATATATAGGAAAAACAATGAGCACCGACCATTGGGGGCATTTTTGGGAGTGAATCATCATAGAGAGTGGGTAGTGTTTGGGGCGTGCCTATTGTTTGACGAGACAACCCAATCATTCAAGTGGTTGTTTGAGAACTTTGTTCAGTGTATGGGAGGGAAAGCACCTCAGTCTCTTTTTACTGATCAAGATGATGCGATGCTTGCCGCAATCCCTAGTGTCTTACCAGACACACATCACTTCCTCTGCGTATGACATATTCAGCATAATGCATTGAAGAATCTAGGGTCATTGTTTCGTGACAAAGACTTTAAGAAGAAATGGGATAAACTTTTGTTTGATGCCGAGGTAGATGATTTTGAGCTTGAATGGTCTAAGATGATTGAAGATCATGGACTCCATGATAATGATTGGTTGCATAAGATATATGAGAAGCGAGAGAAGTGAGCCCCAATGTACATTCAGAGTATTTTTTGTGCTGGATAAAGGACTACACAATTTAGTGAAAGTTTTAATGCAACCTTGCGTAAATACTTGAAGACAGTACTGAATATACCCCGATTTTTCGACCACTTTCAGCAAGCGGTTGATGATATGAGGTACAAGGAGCTTCGATCGAATTTTGAGATGGATGAGAAGTTAGCCATTCTAAAATTTGCTGATCCACTTTGTGTTCATGCATCAAAAGTCTACACTCCTTCTGTTTTGACCATTTTTTTTAGAACAGTTTGAGAATGCTTCTTGGATTTTATTGAATTGTCGAAGGGAAAATGTTGACTCCATAAAGGTTGAGGTACATATTTTGTGGCGAAATCATACCTTTTTGGTTTAGATAATGTTTATGTCGCTTTTGAAAAGATCTTGATTTTATCTGGTCTTGTAATATCTCAACATTCTATGTATACAACTGCAAGCAATGCAAGGTCTCTGGATTGTGTCCCTTTACTTTTTGTGCATAAAATGCCTACCACAACAGAAAAAACCAATTCAGGTAGGTACAGATACTAGATGTGGGAAAAAATACATTATATTGATGTACTTATGATATGTACAAATTACATTGTGATTGACTAAATCTTAAATTTAGAAAAAAAAAATTACAACATGCATATGCCCTATAGACTTCTCTTTGGCACTGCAACATGCATATACAGATCTAGAAATATTTACAGGGAGCAGAGCAGATTAGTCAAACTGACTCCTTATCCAATTCTCTTTTGTGAGATTTGCAAAGTAAGGTCTCATCTGGTCCATCTGCTTATTTTGGTGACCAAGATGTAAAAATGAAGCAAAGAACTTTCTTGTATACTCAACCCCTGCACATTGGGTTCTGTAGGAAGGGGAATTTATCCATGACTTTGATTGGTTGAAGAGGCTAATAAGAACAAGGAACACCTTGGCTGCAGCCATAAAATCCTATACATACTCTATCAATTTTCACATCTTTGCATTCTCTTGCTATAGCCCAATTATCTGGAGAATGTGCTGTAAAAATACATAAACATAACTCCTCATAAAATGAGGCATGGAAAAGTCACATGCAGGATGTAGAAAATGCGGCTAGGCTAGAGGATGAAATTTCATATGGGAATACCATGAAAGGGGTTTCAGAAATCCAAATGTCAATACCTTTTACATATTTAGGAGATATGAAATGGGTTTCAGAAATCCAAATGGAAATTATCATGTAATATGACACAGCTAAAACCAAACTATCAGTAGCTTAGAAATAACACGAAAAGAAGTAAATTCACCGGAGGTAATATGCATGCTCCCAAACATCAATGCCAAACAACGGAACCAAAGCTGATCCTTTAGTTACGAGTGGGTCCTGTAAATTTTTATGTTGCCAAATATAATTTCAGATGCTACTTCAAGAAAGGACTTTCAACAAGGAGCAGTAAATCACCTAGTAGAGACTGTTCTCATGGGAACTAACAAGATAAATAACAATGTCTCTACCAAATAAATAGCTAAAAACAAAAGGAACAGGCAAGGATTTGCCAGAGTTCTATATAGCTATACAACCAATCAGCTTTCATCGCAACTTTGGGTTTTTTAAGGTAAATAAAATCATGCACCCACACAGCATTAAAGCAATGACCTCACCCTAGACCCATTGTTTATGGGAGAAGAAGATGCAAGTTGCTTCAAATTAAGGACATAGCTTCAGTGGTGAGAATTGAAAAGGCAACAGTAGAATAAATCAATCTTCTTGAACACTTCAAAAAGCTTTGCAACTCCTAAAACAAAAGCACAAACCGTTTTGCACCATTTATCAGTTGATTGCTTGCACAGTGAAAATCGAAAGCATGTTATCCAGAGCAAACCACTGTACAGAATAAAACTTGACCGAACCAATCCAGTAAATGTAAGCCTTGGAGATCGTGACATCTCTCTATGACTTCTTCGGATCTTAGCATTGAGGGGATGAAAAATCACATAGCGAGCATGGACAATGACGGACCAGACTCTTTGTCCGACATTTTGGAAATCTCAAATAACTTTTGGAGGACGAAGAATGGGATCTGATTCTCAAGCCGGAGAAAGTCTCAAGCCTGACAAAGTAGCTCAAAGAAGCTTTCCAACACATACGACCCATCCGGAGCTTTTTGAAGCACAACACTTTCAGAATTAGTGATTGAAGGTAAAGATAAAAAGACTCACTTTTAGTTCTTGAAAGGCATCCGGCGAGCAGAGGAATGTGAGATGAGGTTTCTCCGGTGAGAGGGGGAGCGGCAGAGCGATGGTGACAGAGAAGGAACTTGGAGAGGAAGTAACTGGTGGCGCAGAAAAAAAAAACTAGAAGACTTGAAAGCTCAAAGTTGCGTGAAAGAAAAGTGGAGGGAATGAGAAGCCAAGCCATGGAGCCAAACAGGAAGCCAAAAATTTTCATTAAATGATGTGGAGTATTTTAGACCGTTGGATTTGCAACTTCAAATGTCAGCTTCCATTCTGTACCTTCGGAGGAAATTGCCTTCGGAGGCAATCCGTCCCCTATTAGAAATAGCTAATAAGGCTCATATATTATTCAATTTTCAATTGGGAAAGCCGCGGCAAGCTGCAGTCCAAGCCAAGGGTACCTGAAAATTTTATGAAAAATGTACACCTTCCATTCTTTTAACTATCAGGAATTTGTTTTTATTTGGCATTCTAAATTATTAAACTAATTATTACATTATATATATATATATACCCTAAACTGCTAATAGGTTTACACATGTTACAATCTCACGTATTTTAAAACTAATGAAAAATAAGTCACATAAGACAATCAAAATTAATGAAAAATCATCCAACTTCTCTCCGACTCAAATGTCTAGCTATTGAAACATATTAACTTTCATTCCCCCTCACTCGTGGAAGACTTTCCTCCACTGCTGAAGGCTGCTGCGTGCTCTGTCTCACTCTTCGAAGACTTCTCTAATCCAATCTCAAATTTTTTTATTTATGTCGGTTTACCGATAGAAGGTTAGTCTTAAACATCTCCATCCAAGGACAGCTCAAGCTATAGGCACCTAAATTAGGGAGACCCCCAATTCAAAATTTTCTTTAAAGAATATTTAATGTTAATGCCTAAAAAACTTAAAGTTAAATTATAGAGTTTTAGTTGATTTGTATTAAAAAAGGATGCCTATTAAATCTCTTTTTTTAAGTTTATACAAATCTTCTTAATTAAAAGTAATTAGTGATCAATCCTATAAAGTCTCTTTATTTAAATAATATTAATTTCTAATTTATTCAAACTAAATGTCTTCAAAATCAACCCTATTAAATTTTAAGAATTAGTCATATTATCAATTGAAAATGATACATTAATAAATCTAAAATATAAAACTTTGATAAGTCATTTTATATCTTAAAAAATGTTATAAAATAATTTAAACTATATTTTATTAATATTTTATTTTAAATATATTATTTTATAAATTATTATAAAATGTCTCGCTTTAAAATTTCGACCCCAATTACCCTTAGACCCATCCCGTCTCCATCTTTGTTTCAACAACGAACTTGAAAGCGGGGAATACCGTGAGCCATACCGAATCTAAAATACACGTTTGTAATAAAAATATCCAATGCCGCACAATATATGAAAATTACCAATGGTCACACAGTCCTCCAGGCCACAAAGACCTCTATATACTAGGCCACACAAACCTCCAGGCCACAAAGACCTCAAAGATATATCACCAGCGCAAGGATAATTTTCGCAATATGCTCACCAAAACAAGTTATAAATATTTCCAGTGTGTTTCACAAAATCTCGACAATCTTATTTTACCCAAAAATATGTTCAGTTCCCCAAATAATACATCAAAACAATATAAAATAAGATACACGTTTAAAAATCCCATTGAAGAACCACTTACTTCGAACGCTTGACCAATCCTTAAAGTTTCTCCAATAATTGTCGAACAATCTCTCGGAAACTAGTAGCACCACCCCAATCCAAATTTTGGTCTATAATAAACATTCTCTACAATGATTTATAAACCTCGATCTCATCAACTTTTAAAATTCAAACATATCTCTATCCATCACTTTTAAAATCAAATATGAGATACTTATCCATATCTTAACATTTAAATTCAAACACAAGATCAAATATCTATTCAAACCTTTAAATTCAAATATAGATCAAATCTCCAAATCAACCTTTATCCAAAAATTAAACATAGGATTAAGCCTTATCTCCTCGTTTAAAATTCAAACTACTCACTTATACCTTTTTCGGGATAGGGTATTATAATATTGCTCTGTTGTAATTGCCTCAAAGTCTTTTAGTATTTAATTTATAAGGTACCAAATGCGTAATTTGATTACAAGATTAAAAGTAAATTTGTAACAGCACAGACAGCGAATTGGTCATGAAACATTTACAAGGAAGCTGCCAACAAGGCAAAAGTCTTGGCAAAGGAAAACAACACAGCTAAATATATACTTTCGTCAGAGTTCCTGTTTTCTGCTCTCCTAAGGACGTGCTAGTACTCTACCATCTTAATCAAGGTCCTGATCTTCAATTTTCTGCTAAAAATTGGATGTTGGATTTGGAGATATAAAGATTCATAAAATCTAATGATTTTTTTTTATGGATACATAACTTAAAACTTAGAACATTATTAGATACTATCAAATCATGATATTGTGTCTTTCTTTCTTGAAATCGATCGGTTGGTATCTAAATTAGAAAGATCTCAATTCATATCTTACCTAATTCTTTCATTCAATCTATGGATAAATATTTTTCAAGGAAATAATTATTTTTTGCACCTTAATTTAAACTACAGCAATTTTTTGTAATTTGCAGTACTACAAATTAACAAACAAACTCGACAACATGCACCTCGATCTATCAATAATTTAAGTACATAATTTGTACCCCATATTAAGATCTCACAGTCAAAATTAATAAGCAATGTGTAATGTGGCACTATCATAATCGTCAAACAGTATCATGGGTGCAACATATTAATATGTTGATAATTCAAGATACAATTTATCAAATTTTGCAGTTTAAACTACAAATTCTAAAAGACGCGTTAATTAGGGGGTGCAAAATATAATTTTTGCTTATTTCATTGATCAAATGCTATTGATGCATGGTAAATGTGAGCCTAACACATATACACTCAAAATATAGAGTAGAATAGACGAAAATAGAAACGGAGAAAAAGAAAGAAATGAAAAATATAAGTAGTATAGTATTACTAATCTTATATAACTGTCAAATTGTATCATAGTGCAACATATAAGTAGGAAATTTTTTATGGAAATTTGAAACATATAAAGCCAACGTAATATTAGAGGTTATAAGAAAGGTATAACAACGAAAAATACAGAATTTGCTAGCACTACTAGAAATTTGGGTTTTAGGGTTGTCCGTCCCTAAAAACCCAAAATTCGTCCCTACACCCTTTTTGGGACGAACGTATCCGTCCCTATAGGTGGTGTATCTATAGGTTTTTAGGGTGGACAAATGAGGTTCGTCTCTAAAGGAATAGGTTTGAACCTAATCCTTTTGAGGTTCGAACCTCTTGTCCAATCCCATTAAGTTCGTCCCTAAAGAGGAGGTTGGAACCTGTTCACATAAGAGGTTCAAACTTGTTTTTACCGGTTAGAACCGGTTGGCTTTAATAAGTTCGAACCTAAATAAACATGTTAAAACCTATTAGTCGACAGATGGTTCTCTCATAAATGAAGTGGTTAGAACGAAAACGTGTTCAAACCTCAGTGTATAGGTTAAAACCGATTCACCACGAAAAAGTGCGAACCTATTCTTTTATGGTTCCAACCAAATATTTTAGGTTTTAACCTTTATTTTTTAGCTTCTTGTATGGTTCGAACCTGTTTCCGGTGAACCGGTTTGAACTTATTACATTATGGTCCTACTAATTTTTACCAATTCAATGAAAATTCATCCCAAATAAATATCATCTTATGCGAAAAAATTTATAAATTAAAGTCTCAAATGTACCAAAATATATGTGTATATACAACGATCGAAAAGAAAATGTGCGAAGTGAAGCATCGACTGGAAATGTTGTTCTATATAATTGTAACAAACAAATAATAATATGGATCACGTAAGAAAACTACACACCGACGTCGTCAAAAGCACTCAACGCAGACCGTGACATAAATCGGTCATATTGTGTCATCCGCTCCTGCGTCACCTCCATCTTTTGTTGTAAACTTTGGATCTCGTGCATATGCTCTTGGCTCTCCTTCTCACGGTCCACTCTATTCTACTCCAACTCCAACTGGGTCTCCGTAAATCTCCGCTCCATATCCGCCAATGACGATGAGCAAGAAGTACTAACCAGCCGCACCAAATCTCCCAAACCTCTAACGTACCCTCGTTTCTTCCCGAGGACCTGGGTGAAAACCTCCACATCAGTGAGCGTCCTCCCTTCCATGGTTGCTTGGGCCTCCACTTCCTTCATCTTTTCCTTCAATGTGAAACACATATAAATGGAATAAGTGAAGAAAACAATTCAGCAGCATAACGACATAAAATCTATCCAGCCCATTTTTTTACAAACTATATACACATTGTTTATATCAATACAACTTATCAAAATCAAAGCAACTCTGGCCAGCAAACTATAATGGAACAAAGAACCTGCAAACACTTCCGAAATTGTAACTTCAATGTACCAACAAAAGGCCAACCAACAACACCTCCAAAATTTAAACATCAATTCACCAACGAAATGCACATTGGGCACTTGGGCTGACAATGTACAATGCCAACATTAACTCTATAAAACATTTCTGGCCCATTTTCTTTTTTGTTTGAATTTTTTTTGTTCACGTTTCTAGTTCTGGCCCGTAACAAAAGTATGAACAGGTTTAACACGGTTCGAACCTGTTCCAGTCAGGTTGGACCTGTTTAAAAGGTTCGAACTTGACACGGTTTAGGTTCGAACCTGTTACAACCGGTTCGAACCTGATGTTCAGGTCAGAACCTTAAAAAAGGCTATAACTATGTACTAACCGGTTCTAACCATAAATATAACAGGTTCCAACCAGTTAAGTAAACCGATTCACACAGAGAGCCTAGAATCTCGCCATTTATGCCACTGAAATCCAACCAAAACACACACAATCACAAACCAAGCATCAAATAGCAACACAATATGAAAGTGATACATACCAATTGATTTCCAAGCGTACAAGGCCACAAATCCACACTTTCTCCCGTTAAAATCCAAACTTTCCCTCTCTACTTCTCCTCCTTCCCTCTCACCCACCACCAACAAAAAAACATCAACTTCAATGTTACAAATCACACTCCAAAACCAAATGTTCAAAAAAGCAATATAAAACTTAGAGAGAAACTCACCAAATCCCTTCCAATGCCGTTCCTTAGAGAAAAACTGGCAGTACCCAAGTGGTTCACACAAAGTGAACACTCGGGGGCTGTCTGCTTCTTTTCCAGGTCTGGCAAACTGGTTTGAACTGATTAAACTCACGTTCGAACGTCTTCCATTAATGGGACGACGTCGCTATGACCCTGATCAAAGTAGTTCGAACTGTTAGGTATTAGGTTCGCACCGGTCACTAGGTTCAAATTTCAGCCAAAAAATTTTGGCGCGTAATTTATGTCCGCCACTTTATAGGTTCGAATGGGTTACTAATAAGTTCTAACCGTTACTATCAAGTTCTAACCGGTTAGTAAAAAGTTCTAATCGTTACTAACAGGTTCTAACTGGTTAGGTCCAAAATGCATGGTATTAGGTTCGAACTAATTACTAGGTTCAAATTTCCGCCAAAAAATTTGGCGCGTTCTTTCTTCCTGCCACTTTATAGGTTCGAACGGGTTACTAACAGGTTCTAACCGTTACTGCCCGGTTCTAACCGGTTACTAACATGTTCTAACCGTTACTAACACGTTCTAACCGGTAACTAACGGGTTCTAACGAGTTCTAACCGGTTAGGTCCAAAATGCGTGGTAACAGGTACGAACCTATTCATAACATGTTTGAACATTTAGAACCAGTTCTAACCTCATAGTATTAGGTTAGAAATGGTTCAGACTAGTTCCAACCATTTAATTATAGGGTCGAACTGGTAAATGTAAAGTCGTTTAATGTCCAACCGGTTCGAACCTACTAATGTTGAAGTTCGAACTGATTCGGTAATATTTTTAAGCATGACTTTCTCTAGTATATTTATTTTGGTTCTTTTAAATTCTTGTACTAAAGCAAGAATAATAGGATTAGGTTTACTAAGGAGGTTTTTCGGGTATACGTAAAAATGTAATGGACATGTATAAAAAGCCCATAGGCAACCAGCAAATAAAGCAAGAACAAAAAAAAAGCAAAAAATGCGGGAGAGTGGACGCACATCGCCTCGAGTCGTGATCGTGACGTCCTGAACCTTCACGTAGTAAGAGTCTTGCAAGAAAACAAGTAAACATTAATTTATGTGTTACAAACAATAAATAAATAAAAATATTAAATAACAATTAATTATCACGTACCACCCAGTGCTAATTTAAAAGTATGATGCCTTCTATATAACATTGCATGATTGTTATATGTGTTTAACATATACATGATATGTTCTAATTAACTTAAGTACTTTAATTGCATAAGATAATGTCACAATATATTATTGTTTGAAATTAAATAATATGTCACAGTAAAGTAGTATTATATTGTTATTAAATATGCAGTTCAAATATATCATATTAAAACGCCAATGTTCATAACACTCTCTCTATTTCCATATTTTATTAAGCAGGTCCCTTTAAAATAAAATTTTTCAAATACATGACAAAATAAAAATTTTAAAGTATGGAATAATTTATGAAGATTTTCTGTTCGACCTATGGCTTGTTGGAAAGCGATACGAGTCTAGGTTCCAACGTAGCAAGCGGCATACTATTTGGAGTTCGCTAGATGAAGTTATGGTTAAATTACTCCAAGGAGGTCAGCCTGACAGCTCAGTACGAGGTGTTGCGAATTTTGGATGCGTTTGCTATTTTAGATTGTTCTTTTGGATTTTCAAAGTGTCTTTTCATTTCCCTAAGAGTCTTTTATTTTTCCTAAGTCTCAATTAATATTTTGAAAGATGTATTTCTCATTTACTCATGCTTGGAGGGTTATTCCAAGCTTTGCTATTCATAACTCTTTCTTGTTTTGGAAAGATATACAGATATTTGATAATTTATACAACTTGAGCCTTAAGCTATTTTGACTACAAACTCTTATCCTTCGGTGAATTCCGATAGGTGGTGAGTTCTTGCTCTGTATCCCGTTGGTGGATTACATTGTGTGGGGATTTATGTAACCCTATGTGTTCTACTTGGGTGGTGAGCATATCTATTCGAGTGTAAAAGTTATCGTGTGTTTCTGAGTTTTTTCCCAACGTCCCACAAAGATCCCGAGATACTCATACATTAATCCGAGGTCTCCATTACTATTTCGATGTGGCTCTCTATCATAGGTTATCTGTCACGTCCCGTGCTCATACTTACCCCCTAGACTCACCTATAGTAATGGTATGCACATAGGCGGAGATTATGACATTTATGTCGTTATGAGTTTTAGTCGATTTATCAAGGAACTTAGCGAAAAACGTATAAATCGTAATGGGAAGTAAAAAAAGTCAAAAGGTAAAAACTCTACGTTATACAAAAGTTAGAGAGATAATAAAATCTGAATAAGTCAGAAGTATCGGATCATAAGCTTATGAGTAGAACTAAGAAGGTTGAGATAAAAGATGAGAAAAACATCACAAAGGAGATTGAAAACCTGACATAATAAGGGCAACTTTAAAAGTTGAGCTACATCCTCCCGTGACTACAAAAAGGCTACAAGTTTAGAAACTTCCTGATACACAGGAATAAATTCTAGAGAAAATATTCTAACAAGCCTAAGAGGGATGTTAAACCTCCTCGTTCGAGACCGATGTAAGATCTATAAGCTTAGACCTCGGAAATGCACTACTATCTCCTGTGAGCGGGGAAGGAACATAATCGAGCCTCAGCCACTCAGGCGGTACATCTTGTAACCCAAAGCCCTCAAATCAGGGTAACGGGGATGATGGAGATAGTAGGGGTACAGGGAATGGTAGGGACAAAGGGGATCGGGGTACATGGGGTGGGGGTACATGAGGTGGGGGTACATGAGGTGGGGTTTGGGCCTCCCTGCAGAACCATTGGGCCTTATGCTCCACTGATACTCCAAGGGAATCCGAGACCCATGTCCGAATCTTGAGCACCAAAACATAGGGGTGGAAATCATAGGTCAACTCTTCCTCGAATAGCTTCATTCTTCAATACCCAAGTCGCCAAGTATTGCAAAAACAACATAAGAGAGAAAGGGTGAGTCCTATTGACTCAGTAAGGTGGGGGTGGGGAAAGCATGATCAAACAAATACAATGCATATAATTCACCAAAGCATGATGTAGAACAAACTTCAAGGACAATAAGTATAAGCATAGAAAATCTGAAGTATGCAATGCATCACACCATAATTGGTTCCTGAGGAGTTCCCGGTGTCTGCTCTGTTCACCCCCAGAGTCAGGTTGTGCGTCTCCTCCCCTTCTATGGGACTGTCCCATGCTTCCAGCAACAGGACCCATAACATTACATTACGCCTTAGCGTTCATAAAGGAGCCCACCCACTCCCAGTAGTGGTGGGTTGCACATCTCCTAAGTGCCCTGTACCGTCACTACCATTCGGGGAACCCTCACAGGCTAGGGGGTTCCTCACTTTCGTTTTCCCTCTTATGAATGCAATAACATATCCAAACATTAGAGTACATAAGTAACATTGCACATTTTGAGGGAATCATAAATAGCATAACATGTTCGGAAAATAATCATTGACAATTGAAACAACCATGATAATAACTAGAGGATTTCATAACACTAAACTTCAAATCAAGGCCTATTGGGCCTCTTTAGACCACACTGGGCCCTTTCTCAAAGTATTAGTGGACATAGTATTCTTTTAGGGGTATTGGGCCTAAAATCCATATACACATTTTTGAGGGAATCATAAATAAGCATAACATGTTCGGGAAATAATCATTGACAATTGAAACAACCATGATAATAACTAGAGGATTTCAGAACACTAAACTACAAATCAAGGCCTATTGGGCCTCTTCAGACCACACTGGGCCCTTTCTCAAAGTATTAGTGGACATAGTGTTCTTTTAGGGGTATTGAGCCTAAAATCCATATAGGCTCCTATACAGGCTTTGTGATTTGAGCCCTTATTCCAACTCGGATTGAGCTCAAATTTGGGCTCCCCCATCATTGTTTTGTGCTCTATCCAACAATGTAATAATTTTCTCACTTTGTACCCTTTTACACAAACAAATTTGGAAAAATGTCGAATCTGCCCTCAGAGACCTCTAGGGGCATTTTCGACCTTTACCCTCATCATTTTGAGTTGAAAGTTTTACAGTCATCGTAATATTAGATAATAATACTATCTGGAAATTTTTCATACAAAAATAAAACCTGTAACTAAGGGTTGATTTGGACAGTGTCTATATTGACCAAAAACCATAGCTAAGTGGTCATGCATTTGATCAATTATCGCATTTATAACTTTAGGCTAATGATACATGTAATCTACCAATACATATGAACTTACAGAGCACATAGCATAAGGATTATTCAAGAAAATTAAAGGCAAACAATGATCATTTGCAACATCATCATAGAATATGCACAAGGCATCATTTTCATACTTTCATCTTTCATAACCTTTTTCATCTTTCATAACTTCTTTATTAAGCTCAAGGCTCCTTTCTTTGGCCCCATTTGCCCTCTTCTTGATCAGGGATACTTTCATGCCTCTTTGGCCATCGTCATACTCATTATTGCATCATCATTTCATATCACATGTGCATAACATTTTATCATGGAACCATGGAGTGCAACATGCAACATGCAACATCATTTTCATTGACCAACCCGTGGTCTATAAGACTAATCCCTACTGTCATAGCTCATGGATTATATCAAGAACACTTTTGAATTATCAAACCAACTCAGCAAGCATGTTATAAGAAGTATTCAACAAGCTTTATCATGCAAGGGGGGTCTAGATTAGGTTTTACTTCACGGCATCTTTGAACCTTTCTTTTTGCAAAATCTTGAACCCAACATGACCTTAACATATACATCATTGAATCACAACTCTATGTACACCAACAAGCATGATCAATCATCACAAAAGAACATGTTATCCATCCACAAAATACAAGAGCCTAAACCCTCACTAAAGCATGAAGTTCAAACCCATACCTTGGTGATCTCGGGTAGCTTTTGATGTTCTCCTATAAACACACGATCTATAGGTTAATGAAACTGGTCTAAGGCTAGGAAGAAGTGGAAATGTGATGAGGAAATAGAGAAGAGGAGGTGCAAGGGAGTGTTCAAGGCCTTGGCCGAACCCCTTGCCAACTTATCTTAGCATGGAAGTTTTCACCTTCCTTCTCTTCTTCCTCTCTTCTTTCTCTCCTTTCTCTCCTTCCTTTCCCTCTTGGCCGAATGCTCTCAACACTCACTCCCTTCTCTCTAACTAAAATGGCCGGTTGTGGTGTGAGGAATGCATGGTAAGGGTTGACTTTTATAGCCAACCTTGCCATCATTTGGTCAAGAGGTGGCTGCCACAAGCAAGCCCCCTGATTGGGTGGCATAAGGGCTGGAGGAGCCAAATGGCACACTCCCCCTTCCCTAGGTGCTGATCAAGGACACTTACACAAGCTAAGTTCATCTCAAAATCACATCAATTTTGATTATAAGCAAGCATGGCCGGTTGGTCCAATTTTGCATCTCACTATTTATACAACAAAGGCCAAAAACATGGGACAAGGGAAAAAGACAAAGAGAACAAGACAAAGCCAAGATTTCATTGTGTGTGCCGTGTGCCCTAGGGGGGAGAGAGAGAGTGGGACCAACATGACATCAAAGTAGACTTAGGTTAATAAAATAATTAGCTAAGTTACAAAGTTAATCAATGCATATGTTAGAAAAAGGAAATAGGTAATTAGTCAAGTAACTAATCGAGATTAGTGATAGAATAATCAAGATTGACACTAGGTAAAGATTTTTTATGTAAGCAAGAGAATGAAGAGGGAAAGAGATTAAGCATACCGAAGTTCATTGGTGCAATTAGAACCGAATGAATCATGTGTTAAGAAATCAAACCTAGTATTTAGAAGATGTTAAATATGAGCTATTGATGTATACTTAGGAAAAATATCATGTCGTTAAATCAAGCAATAGAAATACTAAGGTTTTAATACGAAATTGGAAGAATTTTGAATTCATAGAAACCGGTAAAAATAGAGACAATCACGATCAAAATCAATGATAGGCTAAATACGAGAAATCGAGTAAATTAAGAAATTTAGATAAATTAGGGGATTCAGGGAAGGGGTGTCACATTATCACATCCCGAGGTCCCCATTACTATTTTCGAGGTGTCCATTTCTCTCATTCCAACCATTCCGAGGTGCTCATTAGGTATCCCGTGCTTTCCCCGGTTAATCCCGGTATCATGTATCTCGTTCAGACTAATGCCAGCCAGAGTGGATCAAAATAAATATTTTTAAGGAAATATGTATCCCTTTCCTTTCTTGATACCCTTAATAAAATTTCTAACGATCCTAGAATTCAGGTTTAAATCAAGGCTTAAATATTTCACATACCCCTGAGGTTTTACTTTTTCCTGAATATACCCCTTGGGTTCAATTTGTTGTCCCGCTGCCCTTGTGGTGACCTACCATTCCCATAAGTACCCCTCCGTGCTGATTCCGTCTCAACTTAACGAGAGATGTAGAGGTGTCAACTGCGTTCTGCCTTTTATTAAAGCGGGCTTCATGCCTTCCTCCTCTCTGAGCCTGACAGTACCTCTAAAATCTAGAACTCTCCATGCGCCAGCCAGACAACAAAAAAAGCTGCCAAACCAATGAACAACAGCAGCAACTAGAAGAGCCTTGCCCCACCGGAGCTTTCCTCCAATGCTTCGAGCTAATCCTCCCATGGCTGACCTCACAAGAACTGGCCATTGTTTCTAGGAAAAGTCAGGCATGGCTGAGGAAGTTCAGAGGCAATCCCATGAGACACAGGCAGACGTCAAAGAAGAGGAGGTGGTGGTGGGCTCTGATGTTCCCCAGCCTGAGAAAGATACTGCCAAGGTAGAGAAAGAGCCACTACATATGCCAGAAACTGAGAAGCCCTCGAAGCCCAAGCCCATTGAAGAAGAAGAGTCTGCAGTGGAGACTGATCGGATATCAAAATCCGGTGATAGTGATGAGAAGATCCCTCAATCTGGTTCCTTTAAGGAAGAGTGCACCAGAGTTGCTGATCTTCCCGAGACCGAGAAGAAAGTACTTGAAGAGCTTAAGCAGCTTATCCAAGAAGCACTTAACAAGCACGAATTCACTGCCCTGGCTTCACCTCCACCACCCAAAGAAGAAGAAAAGCTGGTCGCTGTGAAGGAAAAGAAGCTAGCCTCTATAGAGGAAAAGGAGGAGAAGAAACCCGATGAAGAAAAGCCAACTGAAGGGATTGTTGATGTTCGTCCTATGGCAGAACCAGAACAAGAAGCAGCAGTAGCTACACAAGTAATGGAGACGGTGGTGGATACAGAGGTCATTGAAGAGAAGGTGGCTGCTCATGCGGTCGACGATGACGGTGCCAAGACTGTGGAAGCCATAGAAGAAACCATTGTGGCGGTCTCTTCTTCAGTTGCACAGGAGAAGCCTCCTCCACGTCCAGCAAAAGATGCTGAAGATCAGAAGGCTGATTCACCTTCCGAGGTGGAAGAAAAAGAAGACAAACCTGAGGCTTCGGCTCCTCTGACTCCGGAGAAGATATATAGGCTTGCCTAATTTATAAACTAGTCGTCGTGGGACTACGAAATGAAAAGCATGGTATGTGCAGCAGTGTATGGGACTTGTTAAACCAAGAGAGCGACTTGTCACAGAACACAGGCTTTATGCAGTTTTCATCGTGGTCATCGGACATGGTAAAGGGCGGAGGGGGAGGAGGGGCATAATGGGAATTGATCGGAGGGGGATGAGGGGCAGAATGAGAAATTTTGATCAGTATTGGCTATCACGTGTCAAATGTTGACACCTCAGCATCTCCCGTTAAGTTGAGACAGAATCAGCACAGAGGGGTACATATGGGAATGGTAGGTCACCACAGGGGCAGCAGGACAACTAATTGAACCCCAGGGGTATTTTCAGGAAAAAGTCAAACCACAGGGGTATGTGAAATATTTAAGCCTTAAATCAAATGGAAAATGATCTAAATTGATGAAATGCTCCTCCAAGGTATAATTCCTAAATTATATTTATACTTATATAAAGCATTGACCTATCCTTCTTTTTCATTTTTTTTATTCGAGGACATATATAATAATGAGGTAGGACTAGTGGTGGCTCTAAATTAAACCAGAAATTTTCTTATTGTGTTTTTAGATGCAAAATTACTAATTAAACTTTTGTATTCAAGTTTACTCAATAAATCAGTTTCGATAAATAAAATTACTAAATCGCTTAATCTATCTTGAGACATAGTTGTTTGTAAAAAGAATGTTATAATCTTTTTCATTCAGCAAATGCAATTGTAACAGGTATGATAAATAGTATTCTATATGCAATAAAACAATTTAGAAAACAATCTAGTTCTTTTACTAGATTAAATATTTCTAGTGCAGTACGAATTTCTATTTTTGAAGATCTTGGGTCAGAATACTAACAAGTTATATATGCCATAACTAGAAAAGGCAGCATGTTAAACAAAAGATACCCTCATGATCTTTTACAGAGAGAACTCAAGTCAAGAGCGACTAATTCCAACTTCCTTGCATAATATTGTAGTGATGTCAACCACGTTTTTGAAGAATGCGAACCCAGCTAGCACTACAAGAAATACTGGCTTTAACCATGCGGTGAATTAAGGTCCCCAACCTCCCGTCAATAAAGCACGCTCTTCGTCCACGACTGAGTCAAATGGTCAATGTTAAAGGCAAATGATCTCTACAGGTGATCAACGACGGGTTTCATGGTCAACAAATCTTCGAAATTAAAATTGCACCACAGTAGAAAGCGTCTCCACACAACATCGACGAGTCAGAGGTCGTAACTACCTTGATATCCCAGTCGCAATTTTGCTACGGCCTGGGTTCATCAAGAATGTTTGTTGAGCCGACATTGGTGGTCGTCGTGGAAATATTTTTTGCTGCTGACGAGCTGATACACGTTATAAAAAGGTAAGGGTAATGCAAAAGTTTAAAACCGAGAGAAAAGCGGGAAACGACTCCCTCTAATTTTTGCATATGAAAATTTGGAAATAGTGCGGCAGAGAGAAAGAGACAAAAGTGCCAAACTGAGGCCTCAACAGGAGGCATTATGTTCGGCAATGAGTGAAGTAGAGAGCGGAAGACACTCTATTCTCTTGTTCTATTTTTGTTTGTACACATTTTTCATTTGTCTTTTACTCTAGAATCTAGATGATGGTGGCATGAACTAATTTGTCTTGTTCTTTTACCATCCTTGCCTTTTAATCTTCTAACTGCCAGCATCTGAGTTCAGGTTCGTAAATATATAATATGGGTGAAGCTCTGTTGCGTTTTGTCAGTCTAACTTGCGTTCTGTTTTGTTATCTCTGTTTTAGGTAAATATGCTTCTTTTGAAAGCTATGTTAGTTTGTTATGAGCGGAACTGTTAAACGAATCCATGGCAGTCTTATTTATGATACATGTATAGTCACGGTGAAGATGCAATTTTGATTTGCAAAGCTATGGAGACAGAGTTGTGTAAGGAGAGTTGGAAACCACCGCAATGGAAAAGGGGGCAGATTTTTCATGTTACAGCAGAAACAAGCCGGTATAAGGTTCTTCTCTAACCACCGCAATTTTGGTTTGTACACATTTTTAATTGAGGAACATTTAAGTTATTTGCAAAAGCTCCATTTTGTGTTTCTCAACTCCGGAAACTTTATGATTCCTATAAGCTTTTTTGGATTTGGATTATTGTGTTCACTCAGTTCTATGGTTTGGATTATTTGGATAAAAAATGGAACTGTTTGAACATATAGATGATATTCGTATTAAGTGCAAAACTTTAGTTGGAAGTTTGCAATTCTAGTTCATATTGACTCTTTTCGGGAAAAACTAATTAAAAAAGATGCATTGTAGGTAAATAGAAGAAATACAAATTATAGTTTCGCTGTTCTTAGATGGCGCAAGGAAATAGGATTCTGAAGGCAACA
Source organism: Myrica gale (assembly GCA_963930655.1). Taxonomy (NCBI): domain Eukaryota; kingdom Viridiplantae; phylum Streptophyta; class Magnoliopsida; order Fagales; family Myricaceae; genus Myrica; species Myrica gale. The sequence continues at coordinate 13,197,619 of OZ005618.1, forward strand.
GTACTAATATCTGTTTCATATCTACAGTCTGCTGAGAATTAATGTCTAACGTTTTCTAATAGACATCTTTATGATTTCCAAGGGCTAAAGACTTATCAACACAGTAAGTTACAGAGATAACTTCGATACTAAGCAACAAATAATGTTACCAAATATTCTGATTGAAGTTACTATTGAGGCATGCCAATTTATCATTTAGTAAATGTGCAGTTTCTCCATCAATGGACTACTACTACTAAAACTGAACTCCTTTAACATACGAATTTTTTTTATCTGCTAGAGTTTTCATCTTGGTTACTATTGTGTCTCAGTTGTTGCTACTTCCATATGAATATGGTTTGTGATGTTGTTCCCTGGGTAGAAGTGACATTCTATAAACACGCTGCCACTGACCAACTAAAAGCTAAAGCAAAGTCTGTTGTCAAGCCCTTTGTTCCGAGGAGCTCCACCTTGATCAAACCTACGACAAGCCAGTTGACTAAGCAAAATCGGCCTGTCCAAGTCGGTTTCCAAGTGATTTCTACAGTTGTTGAGCTGTTCTCTAGCTAATTGATTACAAAAATTTCAGTCTAATAGTTGTAGATCTTATTGCCTTTTCAGTTCTTGACGATTCTTCGTTGTTCCAAGTTGATTTTTGGCAAGCTTAATCCTATACCTACATTTATATGTTCTCTGTTCCTTTCATATGCACTGTGGTTTAAATGCTCCCCGTGTCTACATTTCATGCCCTTGATTCCAACACAGTGCCTTTTAACAAGATGTGGAAGGTCAATCACTTGATCTTTTATGTACTATACTAATTTTTCTGAAATTCAACCAGCCTACTGTTAGATTTCAAATGCAACTTGTTCAAAACAGTGAGAGGAGCTTACAGCTATGTTTGGTTTGCTCTCAAAACGTTTTCAAAAAATTTTCACAATCACTTTTTCATCAATTTCAATAATTTTTTACAAACTTCAATAACTTTTTATACTTTCTAACAACTTTTAACAAAATTTTTACAAACTCAAATAACTTTTAATTGTGCAACAAGACCCTGAGGGTTGAACACCAACAGCTGCAGGTTAATACAGTAAGACGCATAATAAAAAAGTTGGCGAAGGATGGGTCTCTGATGCTGCTACAGAAAATTATGCGAGTACATTTTGTCATATTATTTTCTAAAGTTAGTCTATTTAGATTAATACAATCCATAATTTAGTTTTATGATTGTAGGAGAAGATGGTTGATATCCAATCCCAATCAACCATAGAGTCAGGAGCACCAAAAGACGTTGACGTTTTCACTCAGGTGCTTGGAAAAAGATCTGGCTATGTGAGAGGTTTAGGTCGCTCCGTTAAATCTATTACTACCTAATCCTCTACTATGTCCATACATAGGGATCCCGAGCTTCTTCGTGAGTTAGAGGCAGCTAAAGCTACAATAAAAGAGTTGAAGTCAAGGGAGAACAGATATGATGACCTAAAAAACCAACAAGCAGAAATGCAGGAGGCGCAGAGGCAAATTCAAGAGCAACTTCAACTACTTCAGAAACAATTTACACAACGAGAATCATAGGTAGGACTTCATTGGCAAATGATAAGATTTTGAGAGATTTGGTAATATTTTGAAACAATTTATTAGATTTGAATTTATGTTAACTAGATACACTTGTTTTACTTCATCTTGCATTTGTGTATTGAGGATTTTGTAATTTGAGAATGATAAATGGTTGAAGAATGTATTACAAGTTTGTGTTGGTTGAGAGGTTGCTCCAATATTGGGTTTGTAATTTGAAAACATTAGGTTTTTTGGGAGCTGCTGTAAAAAGATAACACGTTCGACCAACATATCAAAAGGGTAACTAGTCTGAACCAACATCACTCATTCGAACTGATATGACTTTTAGCGACGAAAATATTTCGTTACAAAAGTACAACGAAACCCAGTTCGAACAACATATAACATGTCGAACGAAAATATAGTTCGAACGAGAATATAGATGGAATGAATTTTGTGACGAACTACTACTTCATCGTTGCATTCGTCCGTAACTGCGACGCTAATAGTCTTCGCGAAACAGTTTCGTTCGAACGCGCAATTTCGTTCGAACAAGAATCAGCGACGACACTTTCGCCACAAAGGTTAATTGTGGTGACCTTCCGATCAACTATCAACAACGGAAGTATTCTTTAGCGATGACTTTTTCCACTCCTTAGTGACGAAAATCATCGTCCTGGAAAATAGAACTTTCACCGACGAACGCAAACTTGCCGCTGAAAGATGCATTTTTGCGTCGGCTTCACATTTCTGTCACCGATGAATTTCAGCTACGACTTGGAGACGGAAAAAATCGTCGCGGAAGACTTAGTGAAGAAACAAGTACATTTAGCGACGAAAAGTTTCGCCACTGAAAGTAAAAGCTGTTGTAGTGAGATTTGGGAAAGAGTTATTGTTGCCACATTAAATTATGTTGTGCGGGCTCCACAAAGTTAGATACTCGTGTTTCACGTTTGGGTTCTTTAATTTTGACGTTACAAAAATATGGAGAAAAGTCACTTTGAGCTCTCTAACTACCAAATAAATATTAATCAGGAGTTCCAGGTACCACATTTCACACATTGAGTTAAAAAAACTGCCACATTTCATTATTTTATACCCTTAGAAAATATTCAATCATCAAACTCGTTCCACGTGTGTTGTAAATGAGCCATGTGGTACAGTTTTGATCATCAGATTTTATTTCATCCCGAAATTTGATTAATTATGAAAGTTGAAGGACTCGATGTGTAAAGATTGATTGTTTAGATCCATATTTGAAATTGCGTTGGTTGTTAGAGGGTTCGAAATGATTCTTCTCCTAAAAAAAATCAGATATGTTGTTTTATTAATTTATTATTTTTATTATTTTCCCAAAAGTAACTGTGAATGTAATTTAAATTATTTTATAATAATAGGATTAGTTACTATATTGGTATTTGTTTTTTTTTTAAAAAATTTGAAATTCAGTATTTTTCTTCTTGAAATAGCTCATGTATAACATTAGTATGTTAATGCAATCCTTTGTATCTATTGGTACTTATGTCTTTGCATTAGGCTGCATTCTTTGTCATAATGGCTTCTTGTGTTTCAGATATATATTTGGATAACTTAGAATAACCCCACGAACTATTATTTTTTCCTCATTTACCCGCTTGAACTATAGCTAGTTGCAACTTACTCCTCTAAATAATGTATGTATTTGGTGCCATACCCTAACTAGTTTTGAGCGTCAATTTGAACAAAATCTATCTACGTGTGCTACATGTGAATAGGGCAAATTATAGTAACCCACTACGAACTATCATCATTTTTTCAATTACCCCTCTAAACTGTCACTCATTGCAAACCACTCTCCTAAGCTGTGTCTTTATTGTGGTTCTATCCCACAACAAATTTGGAACGTCAATTTGAACCGAATCCGTCCCACGTGCGTCACTTACATCCACATTAAAAAACCGTTTTGCCCCTATAAAATGCGAAGACAAGAAAACGCAAGCTACTTGAAGACTCTAGATGCACATTTTTTTTGTGTTTGCATTTTATGGGGGCAAAACGGTCTTTTAATGTAAGTTGAAGGTCGCGTGTAACGCACATGAGAGGGATTCGTTTCAAATTGAAGCCCCAAATAGGTAGAGGGATTGAACCGCAATAAGGACATAGTTTAGGTGTAATTGGTCATGAAAAAGATCTAACCTGCAGAAAAAAGACATCTCCATGATTGATACTTAACCTATTAAACTTTTTTGCATTTAAGTGGGTAAACTTTATGCCGGGACAATAGCGCAACTCGATTGATTGCGTGCAACAAAAAATGGACTTATCTAATCAAAAGCATCACAGAAGAAAACTGGTTCTTTGCATACAGATAGCGAAGCATGAGATATTAATTAGAATATTCCGCGCGCATAGACAGATACATATACAAGCAAAGGACAACTAAAACAATACCACAAATAAGTGTTCAAGAGATTAAAGAAGTTTCTCAAGCGACATCTGAATTACGTCCTACTTGTCAAGCGAGGTACGACGGTTGTAAAAAAAACCTACCTATCAGAGCCCAATGTATATAGAAAAGCTTAAAGTATTTCTATTGATTTTTTAATTAGAGGCCGCCCAAAATACTTGAACTGTTTTTCTTTAGTTTCTAGAGCCTACATTTGATAGAGAAAAATCCCTACAGATTCAGAACTCAATTGACTATTTTTTCTCATATATACTCAATCACTTTTGTTCACCCTTTAGAGTGTTGAAGAGTTATTGAAGAATAAGGTTATTTGTGGAGAATCCATAAGAAGAATCTGAGATTAATGACACAAAGAGCGAGTCTAAATAAGGACGCTACTAGCCCAAATTGGTTTTTCCTTTGAATAATTTTTTAAAGGTTTTCTACTTTGCGAACAAAATATTTGTCAATTTGTGTGAATGAAGATTGATTTAATTTTCTGCTGCCTATTTTTTTATTACTATGCATATATAAACTGAACAATTTTAGAACGTATTTTAAAATTGTTATTGAATTTTTAATTAGTGGAAAACTACATATTCACCCTCTCAATATATTATTAGGGTCTAAATCGGATTTTTCAAAAGAGAATATAAGAATTAGGAAGTGTCACTATTTGCCTTGCGTTTCACTTGAAGGACGAAGATAATATTATAATCAAACTAATTAATAATTATAGTGCCAAATTTGAAAGCGAAAAGTTAATTAACAGCTATATTTTGAATAAAAAATAAAGGAAAACAATCCGTTATTTCAAGCTTTTGCTTTCTTACAAGGCATCTAGCTTTTCTTTCAATGCAAAACTTTAATTAACTTGGTTTATGAAACATGCCTCAACTGAATAAATTCACTTATTTTCCAGCATTCGGGTTCTGCGTTTTTCTGTTTGATACTGAAGCATATAAATTTTTGGGGTATAACAAAACCCTTATAAAATTAAAAATAAAATTGAAACAAGCGAACGTATTATATCAATTCCACCATAGCACAATGGCTATTCTATCAGATATATACTTTTCTTTTGTTTTCTTAGCCAGCGGAATATACTTTTAGTTTCCTCATATTTGCTTTTTCTCATCGGGCCCTGGAATTTTATAAGTAGCACAAGCCCCAGAGGATATGTTCGCGGCGTCAGCTTAACAAGAATCTACTATGGGGGAAACTCTATTGCTTGTTATTTTTTTCCCCGGATATTGGTCCAGTGGGTTGGGTTTCAAAGCAAGTTGGCAGCTTGTGCACCTTGGAGTCAATACAAAAAATGTATTTCGTCACCAGCTCCATCAGTGTAAGAGCGTCACAAAATGTATTTCGTGACCAAACCCGAATTTCGTCACGAAAAGTTCTTAGTGACGGATATTTTTCGTCATTAAATATAGCGATCGATCGTAACTGACTTAGTGATGGATTGGTTAAACGAGCGATTGATCGGTATGTTTCGCAACGATCGAACTATAAGCATATAAGATCAACTGTAATTTAGAAGTGATCGATCACTTAAAATTTAGTGATCGATCGTCTTAACAAAAGCCGATCGGTCGGTGACTAAAGCGATGGATCACTGACTACGTCACTGATCGATCGGTAGAATTGTGATGATCGATTGTTTTTTGTTTAGCGATCGATCGTTTACTTCTATACCGATCGGTCGCTCATCTTGCCGACAGATCGCTTGCACATAGACGATCAATCGATGACTTTACTGATCGATCAACATTATATATTTTTAATATTGACGATCGAACGGTGGTGTGTAATGATCGATCGGTTGATTAACAACCTATCGATCTCTTAATAGCTGGGCGTTTAACTACCGATCGAATGGTGGAAACATAATTTGGATTTTTGAAAACAATAATAATAAAAAATATTATATAACATATATTACTATAATAAAATACAATACTCATATTAATGCACATTAATGCTAATAAATAGTAATCCACAATTAAATCGAAAATAACATCGTAATAATACATAATCACAAAACTATTACAACATAGATGCATCTACCTTATCGAACCTCCAAACTGGCTGAATAGTCGCTTTGACATGTCGTTCATTTTCTTCTCCATTACAGATGACATTTTCTTCTCTAGCTCCTTCGATATTTCTGCCTGTAAGCGCTCTTGCTCCTTTCACATGCGCTCTTGTTCCTTTTGGATGCGCTCCTCGTGCTCCACTCGTATGCGCTCTTGATCCACCCGCTGCTCCTCACGGTCGTCCCTCAGCGTGGCCTCCATCTCAGCTTGTTTCTTCGCAAATTCTTGCAAGTCTTTTTCTCTAGCAGCTCTCATCGCTTCTATCTCATCCCTTGCCTTTGCTAGCTAGTGTTGTAGATCAGAAGATTGTGTAGTCAAAGTTTATGAAGGCAGAGGCTTAACCGCACGTCCTACTCCCTGAACATATCCCGACTTCTTGCCCAATATCTCGGAATATACTTCAATTTCGGTGTAAGTCTTCCTTTTTAAATCACACTGGTGCTGGAAGGCATCCATCCGCTCCTAAGAAAATGGTAATAATTACCAGAAACATTAAAGTATATAAATATACATAAATTACATAAAGTAGATTAAAATGAAAGCGACTTACATAAAATTTCTCTCGCTCCTTCTCAGGTCCAAATCCAATCTTTGTTTGTATAATTCTTTTTATACAGCTATGCAGGATTGATATCGACACTTTCTTGAGTTTTCTACATGGCAATAGCATAAAGTTATTGACGAAAAATATCAATAAAGTCTAAAATTTGGTTCTTAACTAACCATGCAAGCTCGTGTGCGCTGGAAGGAATGCGAACCAGCAGCATGGTTCACAGTCAACATTGATCTATTCTTCGTATTTTGCTCGCTTCCTTTTTGCGATATTTTAAGAAATTAAATATCAAATCAATTTAGGCAATGAGTTTCTTTAATCACGTACCAAAAATGGTTCGCTGGTGAACAGATCGCATAACTCCTTCCACTGTTCTTCCGTGGTATCAGGGTGCGGCTTTAGCAACGCATCCTCTTTAGTGGGGAACTTCTTGAAATACGCATGCATCCGGTTGCGGTGCGTTCGACGTGCCGTCATCATAGTCTCGACCACCATCCTCACGTCCTCCTGACTGTTGTAGTCAAGGTCAAAGTGATCCTACATAAGTACGAAAACATACAATATTACAAGTGTAACAATCTACTTATACAAAAATTCTATATTTACGAAGGAACGTCGACCCACTTGTTAACGGAGATTGGAATCAGCCCTCGGACCAACATTCCAATCTTCGTCGATAGAGTGGCAGCAGTGGAAGACACTCCTCCACACTCTCCATCCGGGATATGGACCGATAGTTTCCCTGAACTGGACCTAGACCCAAGACTCTTCTCCAAACCGACCCCATGTGTCCTACTCGCCCACGCTTAGAAACTGATGTCGCTACATAAAATTAAATTAACAAAGTTAGTCGGTTAGTTAACTTAAAAAAATTGAAATATTCATTAGAATAATTTCTTACATTCACAACTACTAGGACAAGCTAGCGTGCTTTGACTCACGGCTTCATTCGCTCTCGGTGTTGGAGCGCTAAGGGTAGGACATGGGATCAGACTCATACTAACCGGACCAACTGGACTATGCAACCATCCAAAAGTAACTGAAGGAAATTCTCGTCCACGCTTCATTTCACCGTACAAGTTGTTACATAACAAAATAAACGATAAAGATATTGTAAAAGAAAAAGTAACAGTAAAAACTGTTAAGCAAACATGAACATTAAAAAGAAAATATACTTGAAGGAATTTATTAATCATAATTCTATTCTTGCAGATTATCGTCTGATGCCCCATTCTCAGTAGAATCGCTATCACTTTCGAACGAATCTTCGTCAGCACTTTCTTCGTTATTTTCTTCAATTTCTGATTCATTCCCCTCTGAAACATCATTACTATCTATACGTCTTTTTTTTCGCTGATCAATTGCCTCAGAAGCTTCGATAACATTTGGCGCAACGTCATCCCTCCGTAGTGGATTAAGGTTAAATTGTCGGAAGTCTATAAACAAGTCAATGGCATCGTCCTCTTGATACGCTTCGCTTCACGTCAACTTCACCGTCCGGATCTGGTCCGGGAATTTCATATGCATTTCTACACTACAACTTCTGCACGACTCGCCATGTAGGTCCATGTAGATTGGTAGGTGTTAAACGAATTCAAATATTTAGTTTTTAATTGAATTCATATCTTTAAGTCATTAAATGAATTCATATATTTAAATTACTAAGCAAACTATGTTATGTGTTAAATAAATTCACAATTTTAAGTTTTTAAATTATTCTCAAATTTAAGTATTTAAATGAATCTACAACTTCAAATTAATGATCAAACTATGGTTACCTGGAAGATTGGTAGGTTTTAAATGAATTCACATTTTTAAGTTTTTAAATAAATTCGCAGTTTTAAGTTTTAAAATAAATTTACATCTTTAAGTCTTTAAATGAGTTCACATCTTTAAATTAATGAGCAAACTATGATAGGTGTTATATGAATTAACATTTTTAAGTTTTTAAATGAATCCATATATTTAAGCCTTTAAATGAATTCCTATATTTAAATTAATAAGCAAAGTATGTTATGTGTTAAATAATGTCATATTTTTAAGTTTTGAAATGAATTCACATATTTAAGTCTTTAAATGAATTCACATCTTTAAATTAATGAGCAAACGATGGTTACATCGTAGAATAGTAGGTGCTAAATTAATTCACATTTTTAAGTTTCAAAATAAATTCGCATTTTTATGTTTTAAAATAAATTTACTTCTTTAAGTCTTTAAATGAATTCACATCTTTCAATTAATGAGCAAACTATGATCGTTGTTAAATGAATTCACATTTATAAGTTTTTAAATGAATTCATATCTTTATGTATTTAAATGAATTCATATCTTTAAGTCATTAAAAGAATTCATATATTTAAATTAATAAGCAAACTATGTTATGTGTTAAATAAATTCACGTTTTTAAGTATTTAAATTAATTCACAACTATAAATTAATGAGCAAATTATGGTTACCTGGTAGATTGGTAGGTGTTAAATGAATTCTCATTTTGAAGTTTTTAAATAAATTCGCAGTTTTAAGTTTTAAAATAAATTTACTTTATTAAGTCTTTAAATGAATTCACATCTTTAAACTAATGAGCAAACTGATAGGTGTGAAATGAATTCACATTTTCTTTGTTTTTAAATGAATTCATAACTTTAATTCTTTAAATGAATTCATATATTTAAATTAATAAGCAAACTATGTTATTTATTAAAAAATTCACATTTTTATGTTTTGAACTGAATCCACATATTTAAGTCCTTAAATGAATTCACATCTTTAAATTAATGAGCAAACTATTGTTACATGGTAGATTGGTAGGTGTTAAATGAATTCAAATTTTTTAGTTTTTAAATGAATTCAAATATTTAAGTACTTAAATTAATGAGCAAACTATTGTTACATGGTAGATTGGTAGGTGTTAAATGAATTCCCATTTTTAAGTTTCAAAATAAATTCGCATTTTTAAGTTTTAAAATAGATTTACTTCTTTAAGTCTTTAAATTAATTCACATCTTTAAATTAATGAGCAAACTGATGGGTGTTAACTGAATTCACGTCATGAAGTTTTTAAATGAATTCATATCGTTATGTTTAATAAATGAATTCATATCTTTAATTCCATAAATGAATTCATATATTTAAATTAATAAGCAAACTTTGTTATGTGTTAAATAAATTCATATTTTTAAGTTTTTAAATGAATTCAAATATTTAAGTATTTAAATGAATTCACAACTATAAATTAGTGGGCAAACTATGGTTACCTGGTAGATTGGTAGGTGTTAAATGAATTCACATTATTAAGTTTTTAAATGAATTCATATCTTTATGTCATTAAATGAATTCATATATTTAAATTAATAAGCAAACTATGTTATGTGTTAAATAAATTCACATTTTTAAGTTTTGAATTGAATTCGGATATTTAAGTCCTTAAATCAATTCACATCTTTAAATTAATGAGCAAACTATTGTTACATGGTAGATTGGTAGGTGTTAAATGAATTCACATTTTTAAGTTTTTAATGGAATTCATATCTTTAAGTCATTAAATGAATTCATATATTTAAATTAATAAGCAAACTATGTTATGTGTTAAATAAATTCACAATTTTCAGTTTTTAAATTATTCACAAATTTAAGTATTTAAATGAATCTACAACTTTAAATTAATGAGCAAACTATGGTTACCTGGTAGATTGGTAGGTTTTAAATGAATTCACATTTTTAAGTTTTTAAATAAATTCGCATTTTTAAGTTGTAAAATAAATTTACTTCTTTAAGTCTTTAAATGAATTCACATCTTTAAATTAATGAGCAAACTATGATAGGTGTTATATGAATTCACATTTTTAAGTTTTTAAATGAATTCATATATTTAAGCCTTTAAATGAATTCATATATTTAAATTAATAAGCAAACTATGTTATATGTTAAATAAATTCACATTTTTAAGTTTTGAAATGAATTCACGTATTTAAGTCTATAAATGAATTCACATCTTTAAATTAATGAGCAAACTATGGTTACATGGTAGAATAGTAGGTGTTAAATTAATTGACATTTTTATGTTTTAAAATAAATTCGCATTTTTATGTTTTAAAATAAATTTACTTCTTTAAGTCTTTAAATGAATTCACATCTTTAAATTAATGAGTAAACTATGAACGTTGTTAAATGAATTCACATTTTTAAGTTTTTAAATGAATTCATATCTTTATATATTTAAATGAATTCATATCTTTAAGTCATTAAAAGAATTCATATATTTAAATTAATAAGCAAACTATGTTATGTGTGAAATAAATTCACATTTTTATGTATTTAAATGAATTCACAACTATAAATTAATGAGCAAACTATGGTTACCTGGCAGATTGGTAGGTGTTAAATGAATTCACATTTTGAAGTTTTTAAATAAATTCGCAGTTTTAAGTTTTAAAATAAATTTATTTTATTAAGTCTTTAAATGAATTCACATCTTTAAACTAATGAGCAAACTGATAGGTGTGAAATGAATTCACATTTTTATGTTTTTAAATGAATTCATAACTTGAAGTCTTTAAATGAATTCATATATTTAAATTAATAAACGAACTATTTTATGTGTTAAAAAAATTCACATTTTTAAGTTTTGAAATAAATCCCCAGATTTAAGTCCTTAAATGAATTCACATCTTTAAATTAATGTGCAAACTATTGTTACATGGTAGATTGGTAGGTGTTAAATGAGTTTACATTTTTAAGTTTTTAAATGAATTCATATCTTTAAGTCATTAAATGAATTCATATATTTAAATTAATAAGCATAATATGTTTTGTGTTAAATAAATTCACAATTTTAAGTTTTTAAAAGAATTCACATATTTAAGTATTTAAATGAATCTACAACTTTAAATTAATGAGCAAACAATGGTTACCTGGTAGATTAGTAGGTGTTAAATGAACACTTACTTGCATTATCTATGAATATCTCTAGTACTTTTATGTCTCCTTTGGATTATATAATTGCTTATTTCTATTGGTTATCTAATTGTGATTATAAAGCAATTTGAGAAGTGTCTATCTCCCTGCACTCAATGCTTAATTTTGGAGACTTGTGATACTTGCTTCGAAGGTAGTATTCCTAACTTTCAATTCTCAAATTTTTGAAGTCTTGTGTTCTGTTTGTCTATTGGAAGTTCTAGAAGTTTGGAGGAAGTTTTAGAAGTGCTCTTTCATGTTTTTAAATTTTAGGAAACCTCTATTTACAAAGGAAACTCTTGCAATTTTTTTTTTGTAAAATCGTAAAGTCCTTTTTGCTAAAAATGTCATGTAAAACTCCTGCTTATTCTCAGGGGGAGCTTTTCTATTTGTTAGCAAATTGTTGTTTTTAACATGTGTTTGTCATCATCAAAAAGGGGGAGATTGTTAGCCCAAAGTTGTTTTACAAACAATCTATAAATGATTTTGATGATAACAAAATGTTCTAAGTTTCAAAGACTTATAGATTTTACATTGAACTACTACCCGAGAGTTTGCATTTTCTGGCATTCAAGTTGATTTTTGACTAAGTCTTGAAGGTGTCGACACATTGGACCATGGTGTCGACACATTGAACTAACACCCGAGAATTTACATTTCAAACCATTCAAGTTGATTTTTGACTAAGTGTTGAAGGTGTCGACACATTGAACTAACACCCGAGACTCTATTTTCAGATCTAGTTTAATGTGTCAGCACATACAACCTATATGTCGACACATTGTGTTATTTTGCAGATTTTCTGGAAACGTCGTCAACATTTCAAAACTTCTTCAAATTGTCTCAAATGACCTCGAACGGCACTCTAACATTACAAGAAGACCCTTAATTACCGTTGAAGACCTTAGGGCTATATAAAGTAGAAGATGGAGAGAGAGAAGTTACAGCTCGACCATCAATGAAATATGTAGAGAGAGAAAGCCAAGATCCAAAGTTTTCCATTTGCTGATATCTACGAGGCTGAAGCTCTTCATTGTCAAATATTTTCCTCTTGCTCATCATTGACAACCCAGACTTCAAAGGAACAGAAATTTCTTGAAGAAGAGGAGGACTTGTTCATTATTCAAACAATACCTCCGTTAGAGAGTGAGAAAGCAAGCAAGATCCAAAGTTTCCATTTGCTGATTCTTCCAAGATCAAAGCTCCCATTGTTCAATCTTTCTGTCACGCCCCGAACGGCATCCCGCAGGGACCGTGACAGCCGCGAGCTATCCCCCGGATGGCTCCAGCGTTCTTACTTATTTTCTCACTTGATTACGGCGGAAACGTACAGGATCGCGAGGGGTTTGAGCAAATACTTACATAATCAGGGTTCTCATTAAATTCATACAAAACAAATATTTAAACATATTAGAACCCAATTAGTGACGCTCATGTCACTATCAACAAAATGCGGAACTTAACATCTTGGGCATCTAGGTCAGGTAGTCCTCCTGACTCTCTTCACCTGATACATCTGGAATGACACAGTTTTAAAAACGTGAGTCAAAAAGACTCAGTAAGGGAAAAACATAAAAATTAAAATCATGCTCTTGACTCATGCTTGCTTAATCATGAAAGAAAGAAAACTTAATAACTGATGCATATGCGTGATCATGAATTATGCATATGCTCTTGCTTAGTGTTTTCGGCCCCAGGCCCTTGAAAACCACTTTCTTTCATACTTGCTTGTAAAACTGGCCCTTGGCCCTTAAAAATCATTCATTCGTACTTGTGCCCTTGTTGGCCTTATCATAATTATTTCATGTCTTTTACTTGTGGGCTCGCTCCATTTGACCCCTGAAGTCAGGGTTGTGCGTTCCCTTCGGAACAGTCCCCGAATTCCCTTAGAGACTTTACATCTGGTCGAGCTAGCCCTTGAAGTGGCCCCGGGCCTGATGGCTAGACACGACCCTTGGAGGCACCACACCTTCTCACTGTCCTTCAGTGTGGCTTGCACAGCCTCTTGGATTCACCCATCCTTCTCATAAATGTCCTTCGGTATGGGAGTCCAACTTGATGGTACGGTACCGACCGGTGCCCTTAATCTTAACTTATCGTTTCATAAAACTTCTCATATTCTTTCCATAAAAATCATTGCATAATTTTCTTCTTGAAAAATTCATGCAATGCACATGTCATGTCATGCTTGCTTAAAATTCATACTTGCTTAAAATTCATGCTTGTTCATGAAATTCATATCATGTCATGCTTTCTTAAAATCCATACGTGTTCATGAAACGATGCAGTGTGTCATTCCAGTTTTGAAAAGAAATACTTACTGTACACTTACAGTATCCACTTACTATTCCACTTACTCTTGGTCTTCTTGTTCGTATATACAGACACGTGGATCGCCTACAAGCGATTCAAATATTCTTTTAGACTTTAAGAATTATGAAATCATTTCTTTTGAAATCAGTCATCAATCGAAGATATATATATATATATATCTATATATACATATCACTGAAATTTATTTAATTAAAAAAAAATAATTATTTTATTCTTTTCCTTAAATATTCAAAACTTAGCTTATTAAATCATTAATATTTTTATTGAAATAAAAATATATTTATCCGTGTACATGTCTCGATTAGGGTTAAATAATACTCATAGGTTTAGATTTAAACCTAAGTCTCTTTTTATTACACGTACTACATTATACCTTATATCTAACTATTAATAAATTATTCATGATTAAATCTTAACTTAGACTTTAAACCTCAAATAAAACCCGAGTAAAACTTAACTAGGGTTCCAATAATATTTAATAAAAGATCATAGCTCTACAACATTATTCCAACTAGCCTAACCCTAATTTCTTATCCAACACAACAATGAAAATACCTAAATTATAAATTGCACTTAGGGTTAACTTCTTGCAACTTTCGGCCACTACCATTTATGCACCAATTAATCACAACTTTTCTCCAAGGGTGATCCCATCCTCCAATCAACAATTTTCACAACCTAATATCTATAAATCAAAACACCAATACCATACACCACACTCATGGCATTCGACCAACTCATGTTTTTACCCAATGATTAGTTTTCTTTTATTTCCTTCAATATGCATGCTTCCAATACTTAACATAATCATCTACTATGCATTTAAGGTCATAAATCTTGCACATGTTAAGGCCAATGTCCAAATCTACACATATTCAAAACTATACATGAAAATCCACATAGCTTATTTTCGGCCTTACCCCAAAATGTACCCTTTTCATGCTAAAAATCATATCATGCATATCCTTTGCATTTGTGACCTAACTAGCATGCATACACTTAATCCTTTTTATCAAATAATTCCATCAACAATAGATCTACTCTTTATTCACACTAATATCCATAGATCTAAACAAAGATATCATTTTTTCATCAACCCAACATATCAAAACTTAGATCTAACTTCCTTTAGCATACATTGTTCTTCATTTGCCTTTTTCTTCACATACAACCTTAGATCTAGGGCTTCCATGGTTAGATCTAGCATGTAAACAACCTAAGGTTCCTAAGCATCCAAGATCTAACAACATCAAGGCATCTATCAAAATAAAACTTCAAGATCTTATACATAGGCCATTCGGCCACTCATGCTAACCCAACAAAATCATTTTAGCCTTACCTTGTTGTTTGTCCAAGCTTGAGCACCTAGAAAATAAAACATCTATGGTTAGTACTTATGATGTTTAAGGCAAGAACATCAATGACTAATCTTACCTTTACTCTTTACCAACTCTTCCTATCCTTCTCCTCCTTCAAAGATTCGGTCCACCCTCCTTAGAAATGACCAAGCTTGGTTTAAAAGAAGCTCTATGGTGGTTGAGAGAATATGGTAAGTTTGAAGAGAAATGGTGTCAAATGACTAGGGTTTTCAAGGTAGGACTTTTGTCTACAACAAGAGAGATTTACTTGGCTTTTGGAATGAGTTTTGGCAAGCTAGATGGAAGTGGTTTAGAGGCAAGATGAAATGCACAAACCTTGAACTCTTGAGTGTGAGATTCGGTCAAGGCTTGAAAATGGGAGAGAATGGAGAGGTTTGCAATATTCGGCCAAGGCTTAGAATGGGAGAGAGTTCAGTGAATGAGGGATTCGGTCATGGCATTTGCAAAGGGTTTGTGTGAGTTTGAGTCTCCCCATGCAACCCTAAGGCTATGACATAGGGTTGAGAGAGAGAATGGTCATGAGAGAATTTGAAAGAGGGAGGGGGGATGAATGGAGGGGTTGGCCGACCAAGGCTATGTCCACATCCTTCTCTCTCTTTTTTATTTCCTTTCACTTCTCTCACTCTCACATCACATGTCTTCAAAATTGGCTTGCATTTAAATTCTTCTCTTTCTCTCCTCATATGCTCCAACGTAAATCACTCCCTCTCTCTCTTGCTTTTCTCTTCTCTTTTTACTTCCATGAGTTGTCTCATCATCTTACACAACTTACACATCTCTTACTCTTCACATGGCCTTGCTTTATGGCTTTTCATCTCCCTTACACCACTTACACATCTCTTACACTTCACATGGCCTTGCTTTGGCTTTTCAAATTCATCCCATAGCATTTACGTAGATGGCTTGTGTCTCACTTAGTTTGGTTGCTTTTCAACCAACCTAGTTACTTCCACATTAAATGGCAACCAACTTTCAACTTAGTTTCATTCTCTCCTAACTTATCACTTTATAAGCTCTCTTACTTATCTATCCATTCCAATAGCTTATCACCTTACAAGTATGATATCTTATCATGTGATAATGGCCTTAGCCTATCTCTACAATAATCACAAGGCCTTATCACTCTAAAAGTTTCCTAACTTATCATGCTTGCTTATCACTATGATAAGCAAGTGTGCTTATCAATTAAATCATTTCTAAACTTATCACATAACTACATAGCTTATCATTTGAATATTCATATGGAAATTCTATTAATAATATAGAACACATCATAATATTACATGTCACATACAATATTTAATCCATGTATTCAAAAGAATTTCATTATTTAATCTATTAATAATTTCGGCTTATACAAGGAAATTATTAAAGCATAATTCGAATTATATGGCCCATGAATAATATTAGGTAAATGAAAAATATCAATTTGTAAAAGAGGAACTTACTTGCAAATTTCGGCTCTTAACATAATATAATTTGTACTTGCATTAAAATGACATATTAATTATTTAAAGAGATTTTATGAAATAAAATCCCATTTTAATCGAAATACCATAACATAAGAAATTAGGCCATACATTGGCCAAAACATAGCCCCATTAAGAAATAAAAACTATTACATTGGAATAATAAAATAATACATAAGCAATTACGTAGGGGAAAATCGGGGTCTCACACTTCCTCTATTGCTCATTATTGACGACCTAGCCTCCAAAGAGAGAGAGATTTCTTGAAGAAGGGACAACATACTTGCAATCACATCTTGCCCTAACTTCTAGAGAGAGAAAGCTTGTTGAAGAAGAGGGAAAATAAGACCTACCGAAAGAGCTTGTGCTCCCACCTGCAAAACTTTAGGTTTCCTTCAATAATCTCATTTTATTGCATCTTATTGAGGTTTACACTTACTGATTTGGCTTAGAGAGTCATTCCATACAATTTGAGCTTTTCATTGGGTTATTTGGCTAAGAGAGCTATTCACCTGTGTACTCATTCTTTGTATAACTTTTGAGTGTTGTGTGAACACTTTTGAGTGTTGGGAAAACACTTGGTCCTACTTGTGAGAGTAGAAGAAATCCTCTAGGTTGTGAGGATTTGTGAGAGCTGAAGTGTAAGCTCGAAAAACACTTGGTCCTACTTGTGAGAGTAGAAGAAATCCTCTAGGTTGTGAGGATTTGTGAGAGTTGAAGCGTGAGCTCGCAAAATGCTTTGTAAAGGTTCCTTAGCACCCGAGAAGCTAAGGTGTATTCGTTATTTGGAGAATAGTGGAAGAAGCCCAAGGAAGTCAGTTGCCTTGGGGGTGGACATAGGCACGTGTTTGGCCGAACCACCTAAAAACTATGGTGTCATCTCTCTAACTCTATCTCTCTTACATTTTAGTACTTTTTCATACTTGTGGAGTTTTATGCTTTATCATTCCTTACTTATATTTGACATAGCATTAGACACATTTAGTTCAACATTATTATTTGTTAAAGAGGGGTAGATTTCAGATCTGCTTGTTTAGCGAAAAAGTGATAAGTTTTTGTTAAACGCAATTCACCCCCCCCTCTTGGGTTGTTATTTAGACTTTCAATTGGTATCGGAGCTGAGGTTTAATATCTCTATCTATGACAACCCTTGTTAACACCTCCTTAGCCGAAGGTCAATCCACAAATAGACCTCCCTTATTCAATGGAACTTGTTACAATCAGGTGAAATGCCAGTGTTTTCCACAACGTTGCTAAAATATCGCTACTATAAGAGGGGAAACGGCAGCGTTTTTAGAAACGCCGCTAAAAAACCGTTTTGGAAATCATGAGAAACGCCAGGATTTTTAGAAACGCCGCTAAGAAATCGCTGCTAAAAGCAAGGAAACGCCAACGCTTTTTGAAAACGCCACTAAAAAACCGCTATAGTAAGTTGGGGAATTACCAGCGGTTGGAAGACACCGCTAAGCGACCGCTTCTGAAATGTAGGGAATCACAGTTTTTGAAAAATGTTGTTAAAGACATTCCCCAACGGAGAAAAGACTGCGGTCGCAAAACGCCGGTAAAAAACTGCTGGTAAAAGCTTAGCGGCATTTTTTGGGCTTTTGCCAGGAATTTTTCTACCGCTGTTGTAGCCTATATTTTTTGTAGTGATGCTTGAGACAATTCAGCACTCGTACAAACTGTAATAAAATATCCCGAAGTATAACAGAATTTAGCAGAAGAGTTCAACTTACGTTTTTATGATTACCTCCAATTATCGTGTACATGCAAATGAATATAACATGTTCGCAAATTTGACACAAACTTGTCAGTGAATGGAGGCGTGAAACATTTCCCTGATTACCGCAAAATATCATCCTCACGATGTAAGTTTCCCTGATTAGGTGTTCGCAAGGGTGTCCAGATGGTTTCGCGAAGTTTAAATGATACAGAGCCATAACGAGCGAAAATCATCCAAAATGTTAAACTTCTTCTCGATCATATTCAAGCTCAAATAATCTATGAATATTGAACTTTTGCCATTTTCCTCGATCTTGATAGATTTCAAAAAATGACCTAATTTTCATTTGATTATTATGCTGGAAAATCATTATTTTTGAGATTTAGAACATAATTGACATTTTTGATCAACTTTTCGGCCGCAAACTGCTGATTGTGGCGGATTATTTTGAACGATTGTGTTTTAATGCAGTTGAATTTGTCAAAAACCAACTCAACAACGCTACAGAAAATATAAATTGTAACCATTGAAAACGACACAACTCCTGAGATCTATTACTTGGCATATAGGAACATGTGTTGTAAAGACCCTCTGAAGTTCCAAAGGTGTTACTTACAAGGCCAACACCTTGGTTAAAAATTGTAGAATTTAAGGCCAAAAAACTTCCAATGATTCTGATGCATACAATATCCAAGAAACAAGCAACCAATAAAATATGCTTTGTTGGCTTTTGTGTACAATCGAGATTTTGATGATTACAATAAATGGATGAGTTTACAAAATGGACATCTTCAAAGACACTGACGAAAAGAGTCAAACCTTGAAGAAAGAAGAACAAGAAGATGCAAGGAGCTTAAAGTGAAGATTCGAGACCCTAGGGTATAATCCTTGTAACTCTTTATTTCACATTTGACAAGGATTTGAATCACGCACTTGCATATCTTTCAAAACATGCATAAACCATTTTAAGTTTTGTTTGAAAGATTAAAATGTTTTTATAGGTTTCAAAACATCTCAATCAAACCTCCAAACCTTCATATACTTACGGGAAGTATGTCTTCAAAATTGGGTGTTTAAAAGTGGTCAAAAACCTTGTTTTTAAAAGAACCGGATCATGCTTAAGTTGAGGAGGTCAACCGCCTGTTCAAGCGGTCGACCGGTACTTCGACCCCCTCATGTAGCGGTCGACCGGTTGCTTTTATAAAAGAGCCGTTAAACTTCTGAAAATATGACCGTTGGAGTAACGGTAACTTGAAGCGGTCGACCGGTTCATATAGCGGTCGACCGACTCGTTTTAGCAAAAACTCCCAACGGCTATAAATGGCTAGTTTTCATATGTGGCCTATAAATACACCTTCATTTCGTCTAAAATGACAACCCAACGACCACGTATCATTTCTACTACTTGAGAAATATTTTAAACCTTTTTATTCTATATTTCTCATAGCATTCACACAAAACACACTTTCATATCATTGTCTTTGTGTGAATAAAGAGATAGAGCCTTTCATTGTCATATCTACTCTATCAAGAGAGTTCTTGTTCCTCAATCTACCTATCAAAAGAGGTGTTTCCTTTAGTGAGGTTGTTCACTAAAGAAGAAGTTTTGAGAGTGTATATCTCAAGCTTGGTGAGGTTGTGAGTGGTGAGCCAGAAAAACCACTTGAGTGAGTTTGAGTGTTGAGCCCGGGAGAAAATACTTGTACAATTCACTAGCACCCGGAAGCTAGTGTGTAAAAGCTATTGGAAGATAGTGGAAAACCTCAAGGCTCGGTGAAGGAGCTTGAGGGGTGGATGTAGGCGGGTTTGCCGAACCACCTGAAAAATCACGTGTTTGCTTTCTCTATCTCTACTCTTTACATTTAGCACTTACATACTTGTTATATCATTATACTTGTGCTAAATTAGTATTTACTTTGCAAACACGGTTTTGGGGGGTTAATATCGAAAAGTTTAGAAAACCAATTCACCCCCCCCTCTTGGGTTGCCTTAATCCTGAATCTAGGACTCACATGCTTGGCATAAAAAGAAAAAGAAGCAAACAAGAGAATATAGACACCATTAGATAACAAGGTCAAGCTATTAAATAGGTCCAATCATTGAATCCTAGATCAAACACACCAACGAGCCTAAGGTGTTGACCAGTAGTATAGAACCAGATCTCACAGATAGTAATTCAAAACTTAAGTGCATTCTCCAAAACAAACTTTTTAATTTTCCTTCTACTGAACAAATGCAGGTAAAACAACTGCAACCAATGATCACAGTAAAACATCAATGTAGAAACCACAGACAAATAGAGGTGCTATGGTAAAATTCAAAGGACCAGCCCCTTAGAAAACTAAAAGCTTTATTACATAGATACCTAATTTCTAGCAGCGTTTGTGTATAACATTATTAGCAGCATTTTTTTTTAAACGGTGCTATAGGTAAAACTTTTAGCGGTGTTTTCTGCAAAACGCCAAAAACGCCGCTACAGTGAGTCTGTAGCGGCGGTCTTTGCGACCGCCGTTAAAGATCTATTTTTTTGTAATTGTCCTCGAAACACTGTCTAAGACTTTTATTTCAAAAGTCAGAATTTGGGAACCAATTATGGTTTTTCTTTTTTGCGGTTTAAAACAGAACCTGAATCCACTTTTCAATTCTTTGTTTAGGGTAGTTCATCCATTTGGATGGCATTCTAAACCTGGATTATTGTCCTCCACGTATCAATGTCTATGTCTTTCAAAAATGTAATGGGTATTTGGTAATTGGCACGGCATGCGAAGTCTGTCATCCGTCATGTTGATTGACCGCTCCAAATAACATATCTCCTTGTATGGGAAGCTGTAAGGGAAGCTCCGTTGTTAAACATCCACTCCTCTTTCCATTCAAGTTGTCAATTCTCAAACAGAGGAATTCCTTCCCACATATTACTTTCCCCTAGCGAAAGCTAAGAAAAAGGTTTTCCTGGCGAAAAATAGCAGGAGGAACGCCATCCTCTTCCCTCCCTTCATTCATTAAACTTGAGCGTCTTACATGTTGGAACACCCCGTATAGATTCCCCCAACTTTTTTCAGCCTGCCCCTTTCGAAAAGTATTATCATTGGGGGGTTGTGGAAATTGTTCCAGCACAGAGAATCGAAGATTTGATTCTACTCTCTGCTCCCTTAATCTCGTCAATTACTCAATAAGTCGCTCTAATTCTTGTCTTTCAGTCTTTTGTTCTGACCTCGTTGTCACCTTCGAGTGCCTATATACTCCAGAGGTTCAAGCCCACTCCATTTAAGCACCTCCACTCCCAGACGCTCCATTCACAGATCTTCCTTCAAGTGTAGGAGCTTCACTCTCCCCCTTTTCATATCCACCGGTGCCGACTACCTTGGAGCCCTGTCTACAACATTCCTATCGTCGTCGCGTTTGCACTTCACCTTCCATCCCGACAATGGCTCCCACTACATGTTCCAGGTCCAAGGTTAGTTACACCAATCATCTCTATGCACAATCTATAGCGGCTTTTAACTATTTTATGCGTGATGTATTGTCTATGACAACTAACTCACCACGCTGAGGTTGAAGGTTGCAAAACTTTTTGTACTTCGACGATTTTCCTTAATGCATGCCTTTAGTTCTGACCAAATATATTCCATTTTTTGTTAATATCATTGGTTGCCATTTTTATGCACGCGTGTAGTCATGTAATTGCCATCATTACCCTCTGTTTACTAATTCCTAATTCCCTACAGCCTTATAGCTTGCGTGGACATTTGGCCATACCCATCTCTGAGCCCAAAAATCGTAAGCAAAAGATAAAGAGGATAGAGGAATATTACTTATTGACAATGCATTTCTTATTTATGAACGCACCTTGTGTTGTTTCCAAATATTTTCTTCTGTTGAGACATGTTACATCTTCAAATTATGTCCCCCATTCGTAAGGGTTTGTTAAAATCAAATAGTTATTAGAAGCTTTGCTTATAATAATGATTGCCTTTGTGTGACTAGTAAGACTTACCCGTAGTCAATTCAGATGTATTTGAAGGCATGTCCCTTCAGCCCAGTCCAATGTTTTTTTTTTGCCATCTATACTAGGGCCACCAATTTCACATGAAGGCCCTCGATCTTCTAGAATTGAAATTAATCTAACTATACGCTTTCTATTAGATGGGGAAGGATGGGGATTGGACAAATGAGCAAAGAGCTTGCATTCCTCAATCTTCTAAAAGAAGCAACGGTGGACGGGCGCGTTCAGAATTGCACTCCACATACGGCCATTTGGGGAGGGTTGACTGCGAAACTTAACTCAAGAACTGGCATGAACAAGACTAACCACCAGGTTCAGGAAAAGCTCAGGCGGGATGAAAAAACAGTGGAAGTGTTTCTATGATTTATTGCATCACGAGAATTAGTTTGGATGGGATCCTGCCTCTAACACGGTCGATGGAACAACTACCCATTTGGATGTAAAGACCATTATCCCGTGTAATAATTTTTGATACTGTGATATCTATGATTTTGGGGTTGATCACTTAGAAAAAATAATAAAACAAATTTGATCTTCTCTATCTAAGTTAGACAGCACATGCCAAGCAACAACTTAAATAAAAAAAGCTTTGTTAAAAAAAAAACCTTTGTTTACCAAGTTCCACGTGTAACGTGGGGTTTTGTAAAAAGACCACTGATTAAGGAATAAAATGGGTTAAATAAGATGCTAGATTGCCTAGATGTGACAGATTATTTTTGTGTAAGTGCCATAGTTTTAAAGAAAATTATGAAAGGGCTTGTGATTTATATATGTTGCATTTTGGGTTTAAAAAAAAATTTACCCATTATTTATCATGGTCTATTTTAGAAATTTACAATTGTCAAGACTTTTGTGGCCCATTTACTCACATTAATTTAATATTACAGGAGGGCATTTTTGTCCTAAAATTTGAGCACATCTTAAATGAAAATATCTGGAAATTAGAGGGCAAAGAGGGAAACCAAAAACACGGAAGAGTCTAGAAGGCCATGGAAGAGAGAGAAGAGAATCTTCTAAATGGAAAACGGTTATGGACATCGCATGGGAAGAGGGGAGCAACATTCTCTGGCTGCTACGTTTTTATTTTTTCTCGGGAGGAGCTTTTCTTTTTTCCGGAGAATCATTTGCCCTTTGCAATTTTTTTTTCTTTCCTTTCGCGTTTTTTATCTCTTCTTTCTTTTGTGCCATTGGATGTTTTTATCTTCTTCCTCATTTGTTTTTTTTGGCCTTTACGTGAGAGATTCTAGTTCTTTGACTTTATGTTTGCTTTTCTTCATTTCCTTTAGCTTTTACGTTGGAACCTGTAGCCTTTTTTTTTTATACTTCTTCGTTTCCTTTTATTTATACCTTAGAATATGTAGTTGAGTAAGTGTTCGTTTCATTCTTTGTTGCGTTAGTTTTCTATTCGCATTCCATTTGTGTCGTTTTCTTTTCGCATTTTTCATTTCCGTTTTTTTTACTTCTATTACGTAAGATTTATTTTTGTTCTCTGTTGACTTAATTCTTCATTTCTTTTGTTAGATGATGAGATTTATTTCATTTATTATGTCATTTCTTATGAGAATGTGTAGCTAAATTCCTTTCATCTAAGTTGTGGGTAGTACTTGACATTGATTCGTAACCATATCAATGGATGTTGTTACTATTTAATTGCAATTTCCTTGGTTTTTGGGGATAGATGATTTTGGCAGTGATTGATTCTTTTGCTTTGGATTTTATGTCGACGTTTGGCACATATAATCCAAATGTATGTAAGGGTTCAATTAGCTAGTTCAAGTTTATTAATATCTCCTCTTGCCACGAATTTATCTAAATTACTTTGGTTGGGATTGAATAGATTTTATTTGGCGGTTGTTGTGGATTTGATTATCTACGCAACTGAGATAATCAATTGGGGAAATCGAGTAAACAGAGAATTAATGCTAAGGAAACCACATATCAGGTGTTTGATAATCTACCTCTTCAAGTCTTTGTTGTAGTTTGATAATCGTGATGATGCTTGCATTTTGCTTTGACTCTAGTTTAGGTATCCTTTGTAGTTCAATTTTAATTTCTATCAGTTATTTTCCTTTTCAAATACAAAAACAAAAATCAAATCATTTGTTGTCAATTTCTTTAAGTTTAAAACACATATTTCAGAAGGCACAAAATCTCGTCCTTGTGGAAATGACCTTGGGAGTTCCCTTGATTATAATTTGACAAATTATGCACTTATAATTGACCTTTTCAGAAGCGATCAACCATGCATATTGCAATTGCGCGCCTCCATATGCAGGTGCCCCTTCCTGACGTCTCCCGCCAAAATTGTACCATCAAACTGTCATACCCTGAGCTTTTAAAACATCACATGCATTTGGTTTTATATAATGATTAGTAGTACGAGAAACTTAATGACCAAAAGAGATTATTTAAAACTTGAGATACTAAGTTTGAAAGCTTGTTTAGGACATGATTAAGTGAGATTTGGAGTTCATGTGCAACTAGGATATTGTTCACAGTGTTGAGTAGCTCGTATTGGATCAATAAAATTTTTTAAGCAGGTAGGATGTTTTGTCTCGAAAATCGAACCATATGATTTTTATTCTTTTAATATGTTGGGGGATCATGACGAGGTTATGGTTCAATTTGGAGACTTTTTATTTTTCGAAAGCAACTAGGTTGATTTGTGATTATCGGACGATTAGCAAGAGAAATTCGGCTGCACTAGAGAGTGACACTTATAAAGGCTAGGAAGCATGACAAATCAAAGCTAGAAGCAAGAAAAATCGATTCAGGAAGCACGACAAAAAAGGCTAGGACTTAGGTAGCTTGACGTGTCAACCACCGGTGGACCTAGGTGGTGATTCACCTAAGCTATAGGCTGAATTCCGGCCATAGGTGTGTGAGACCCCGGACTTTGCTTTTGTGATTTTCCTATGTATTCGTTTGACTTAACTCAAGGGGCCACATTTTTTGCCAATGTATGACTTAATACTTATGGTATTTCATTTTAATTTCCTTTAAAGAATTTCACTATTGTTGTGAAAGTTTATTAGTGCAAGTCTATTATTATTATTTTCCTAAGAACCGAAATTTTCAAGGTAGATTTCTTTAATGAGTTTATCTTCCATTACTTTAATATACTCCATAATTCATGAAGTTAGATATATGAAGAGAAATTTTATTTCTCATTGCCGAAAATCTCTAAGTAGAAAATCATGGTATATAGTTATGTAATCATGTTGAGCTAATACATTATCTTGTATTCTTGATTAGGTATTCTTAATCACTTTTGAGTAGTCTTAATGATCATTAGAAAAAGTAAGTGATAAGCTTTTATGATTATCAAAGAGATAGGCTAGAGTGTTTATCATTGAGATAAGTTGTTGTGTTGATATAGATAAGTTGAGGTGCTTATTGGTGACAAGCTAATGTGTATATATATATATTGTAATAAGCTAATGTACCTATGTGATAAGTGGTAAAATGAAAGAAAAGAAGTGAAATGGCAAGAATGGTTTACGTGAAAGCAAGAGGAGAAGATTCTAGAGACTTAGGTGAATCACGTGATGAGTTGCTAGGAGACAAGAAATGAGTTAATGAGGATCAGACAAAGGTTGTCAACCGACCTTATCACCCAATGGGGGTAGGCGATACTAACAAGAGAGCCCCCCCTTTTTCACGTGAAAGCTTCCACCTCTAACCCTTGCATCTTCATTTCTTCACCTCTCTTTTGCTCAGCTTGCTTTCCTTCTCCTTGGCCGGATATCTCTCTTCACTCAGTTCATTCTCCTTTAACAGAAACTCACCATTTCAGTTTGCTCTCTCTCTCTTGGCCGAACCACTTTAAGCTCCAAGCTTTGCCTTGTTTCTTCAAGCTTTTCCAGCAGCTGTTCTTCTTCTTTTCCCTCACTTCAAACCTTCATCTCAGCACCTATTCAACACCTTTCTCAGCCCTTGAAGCCATTCTAGTGGGTGGAACCGAAAGCTGAAGGGTAGTGAAGTTTTTGGTGAAAGCCGAGTGCTTTAGTTGGAGGTAGAGGTAGATTTTGATTTGCATGTGCTGTTTTTGAAGAATCGAATCAAAGTAGAAAAACACTTTGAAAACGAATCGAACTTTGAAAATAGTACTTTTTCGAAAAGACAAGCTTGTTCTTCATCAAGAACACGAAGAACATCAAGTAAGTCAAGAAAGAATAGAACAATGCAAAGAACAATAAGAGATGTTGAAGAAAAGAACTACAAGAGATTCACAAATCATCTTGACAACTCTTGAATCGAAATCAAGGATAACCGAACTAAACTTTACCTCTATGAAGCCGAATCTTCACTAATATTTTTCCTCCTTTTTCTCCAACTTCACTTCACTCTTTCTCTCAAGTTTAAGCTCACAAAATTTCAGATATGAATGGTGTAGGTTTTGAATGGCTGGCCACCCTCCTATTTATAGGAAATCTTGATTCATCACAACGCGACACATGTCTAGGCTAGCTCCGGTGACTAAAGAGGCTACTTCCACCGTGTGATGACTCCCAACCTCCTTATGCAACTGCTCAGCACACCTATGGCCGGAATTCAGCCTATAGCTTAGGTGAATCACCACCTAGGTCCACCGGTGGTTGACACTTCAAGCTACCTAAGTCCTAGCCTTTTGTGTCGTGCTTCTTGCATCGATTTTTCGTGCTTCCTAGCCTTTATAAGTGTCACTCTCTAGTGCAGCCGAATTTCACTTGCTTAGTGACTAAGTTTTGCTAATCGTTTCACTAATCGTCCGATAATCACAAATCAACCTAGTTGCTTCCATAAAACGTCTTACTTGCTTCTGAAAAATAAAAAGTCTCCAAATTTGAACCATAACCTCGTGGATGATCCCCCAACATATTAAAAGAATAAAAATCATTTGGTTTGATTTTCGAGACAAAAACGTCCTACCTGCTTAAAATTTTTTTATTGATCAAATACGAGCTCCTCAACACTTTGACCAATATCCTAGTTGCACATGAACTCCAAATCTCACTTAATAATGTCCTAAACAAGGTTTCAAACTTAATATCTCAAGTACTAAATAATCTCTTTTGGTCATTAAGTCCCTCGTACTACGAATCATTATATAAAACCAAATGCATGTGATGTTTTAATTTCATGTGATGAAGATTTCCCACTAGTCTAATTTCGGGTTCAAAACCAAGGATCCATAGTTGTTACAAGCTCCTATTTATGTCAACAAGTAGATGATTTGAGTTTGTCTTTCTTTCCATCGTCATGCGTTTTCGCGTCCTGATTCTCCCCATTTAATTTGTCTTTCTCGGTTTAGATTCTCCCCTCATGGTTGATAGAGCTACTAACTATGTTTTGCAGGAAATTCTGCAATCTTTTGTTAAGGCCTATCATATTTACTAAGAAGTAGTACTGGCCCCTGGGGTTGCAGAAAGAACATGCGTGCAATTTCCACCGATTTGTGTACTGCCACTGGTGTGATTTATCCTGTGCGAAATCTGTGTTTTAAAATCAACACTAAAAAGAGGTTGTAAATCAGGAGAAACACCAGTGTTTTCCACAAACGCTGCTAAAAAACCGTTTATGAAAATTATGAGAAACACCAGAGTTTTTAGAAACGCTGCTAAGAAGCCGCTGCTATAAGCAGGGAAATGCTAGCGCTTTTTTAAAACGTCAATAAAAAAACCGCTATAGTAAGTTGGGGAATTACCAGCGGTTGGAAGACACCGCTAAGAGACCGCTTCTGAAATGTAGGGAATCACCAGTGTTTTTGAAAAATGTTGTTGAAGACAATCCCCGACAGACAAAAGTAAGAGGTCGCAAAATGCCGGTAAAAAACTGCTGGTAAAAACTTAACGGAGTTTTTTGGGCTTTTGCCAGCGGTTTTGGGACCGCTGTTGTAGCCTATATTTTTTGTAGTGATGTTTGAGACAATTCAACACCCATACAGACTGTAATAAAATATCTTGAAGTATAACAGAATTTAGCAGAAGAGTTCAACTTACGTTTTTATGATTACCACCCACTATCGTGTACATGCAAATGACTATCACATGTCCGCAAACTTGACACAAACTTGTCAGTGAATGGAGGCGTGAAACATTTCCCTGATTACCGCCAAATATCATCCTCACGATGTAAGTTTCCCTGATTAGGTGTTCGCAAGGGTTTCCAGATGGTTTCGCGAAGTTTAAACGATACAGAGCCATAACGAGCGAAAATCATCCAAAATGTTAAACTTCTTCCCGATCATATTCAAGCTCAAATATTCTAAAAATATTGATCTTTTGCCATTTTCCTCGATCTTGATAGATTTCCAAAAAATGACCTAATTTTTAATCGAATATTATGCTGGAAAATCATTATTTTTGAGATTTATAACATAATTGACATTTTTTATTAACTTTTCAGCCGCAAACTGCTGATTGTGGCGGATTATTTGGAACGATTGTGTTGTAATGCAATTGAATTCGTCAAAAACCAACTCAACAACGCTATAGAAAATATAAATTGTAACCATTGAAAACGACACAGCTCCTGAGATCTATTACCTGGCATATAGGAGCATGTACGCCCCTTTTGTAAAGACCCTTTGAAGTTCCACGGGTGTTACTTACAAGGCCATCACCTTGGTTAAAAATTTTGGAATTTAAAGCCAAAAAACTTCCAATGATTCTGATGCACACAATATCCAAGAAGCAAGCAACCAATAAAATATGCTTGGCATAAAAAGAAAAAAGAAGCAAACAAGAGAATATAGACACCATTAGAAAACAAGGTCAAGCTCTTAAATAGGTCCAATCGTTGAATCCTAGATCAAATACACCAACGAGCCTAAGGTGTTGACCAATAGTATAGAATCACATATCACAGATAGTAAGCCTTTTGAAAGTATTTATCAAAAGATTCTACAGAAATGTATATTTTAAACAAGGAGTTGCCTTTCATATTCTAATGATAGCAGAAATAACTATGCTTTATTATTCTAAAGGCGAGAGAAAAGATAAAAGTACATTCTCTCCACTCAGTTCTCTAATTCTGTTTCAATCTTCATGATACTGACAAATCACAAATTCGTAACCCACAATTTTCCTTCATTCATTAGCAATTCAAAACTTAACTGCATTCTCGAAAACAAACTTTTTAATTTTCCTTCTACTGAACAAATGCAGGTAAAACAACTGCAACCAACGATCACAGTAAAACATCAGTGTAGAAACCACAGACAAATAGAGGTGCCATGAACTAAAGCAACAAACTCAAAATGCCAAATAAAAAAGCCTTCCAATGTTAAGTGGGAGGTAGGAGTGCTATGGTAAAATTCAAAGGACCTGCCTTTTAAAAAACTAAAAGCTTTATCATGTAGATACCTAATTTCTAGCAGCCTTTTTTTAAACGGTGATATAGGTAAAACTTTTAGCGGTGTTTTCTGCAAAATGCCAAAAACACCGCTACAGTGGGTCTATAGCGGCGGTCGCAACCTATTTCTTGTAGTGGTCTCCAAAACACTTAAATTCAGGGACTCATTTGTTGAGTGATACTTTTTTTTTCAAGTATTGTCTAAGCCTTTTATTTCAAAAGTCAGAATTTAGGAACCAATTCTGGTTCCTTTTTTTTTGTGTTTTAAAACAAAACCTGAATCCACTTTTCAATTCTTTGTTTGGGGTGGTTAATCCATTTCGATGGCGTTCTAAACCTGGATTATTGGCCTCCACGTCGGGCACGATCAGTACCCCTATATCTATGTCTTTCAAAAATGAAATGGGTATATGGTAATTGGTAATGCGAAGTCTGTCATCCGTCATGTCGATTGACTGTTCCAAATAACATATCTCCTTGTAAGGGAAGCCCCGTTGTTAAACAGCCACTCCTCTTTCCATTTAAGTTGACGATTCTCAAACAGAGGCTTTCCTCCCCCCACATTATTTTCCCCTAGCGAAAGCTAAGAAAAAGGTTTTCCTGGCAACAAATAGCGGGAGGAACACCATGGTGCTCTTTAGTCTGAGAATTTATTACACAGCCTCTTCCCCGACAGGCCATTCAATGCTAGAACGCCATCCTCTTCCCTCCCTTCAGCCATTAAACTTGGGCATCTTACCTGTAGGAACACCCATTACAGATTGCCCCAACTTTTGTCAGCCTGCCCCTTTCGAAGAGTATTATCATTGGGGGGTTGTGGAAATTGCTCCGGCACAGAGAATCGAAGATTTAATTCTACTCTCTGCTCCCTTAATCTCGTCAATTACTCAATAAGTCGCTCTAATTCTTGTCTTTCAGTCTCTTGTTCTGAGCTCGTTTTCACCTCCGATTAGATTTTCAAATTTGATGGAACCATCCGACCGGTGTGATCGTTGCATCAAGCCTCTCTACTTGCAGTAACCCGAGGACCCATATACTCCAAAGGTTCAAGCCCACTCCATTTAATCTCCTCCACTCCCAGACGCTCCATTTGCAGATCTTCCTCCAAGTGTAGGAGCTTCACTCCCCCCTTTTCATCTCCACCGGTGCCGACTACCTTGGAGCCCGGTCTACAACATTCCTGGCGTCGTAGCGTTTGCACTTCACCTTCCATCCCGACAATGGCTCCCACTGCACGTTCCAGGTCCAAGGTTAGTTACACCCATCATCTCTATGCACAATCTGTAGCGGCTTTTACCTATTCTAAGTGTGATGTATTTTCTATGACAACTAACTCACCACGCTAAGGCTGAATGTGAGACCCTGATTTTCTCCTACGTAATTCCTTATGTATTATTTTTATTTTTCCAATGTAATAGCTTTTATTTCTTAATGGGGCTATGTTTTGGCCAATGTATGGCCTAATCTTTATGTTATGGTATTTCGATTTAAAATGGGATTTTATTTCATAAAATCTCTTTAAATAATTTTAATGCCATTTTATGCAAGTATAAATTATATTAGGAGCCGAAATTTCAAGTAAGTTTCTCTCTTGCAAATTTATATTTTTCATTTACTTAATATGATTCTTGGACCATAGAATTTGAATTATGATTTAATTATTTCCTTGTACAAGCCGAAAATTATAATAGATTAAATTATGAATTTTTGTGAATACATGGATCAAATATTTTATACATCTTCTATATGTGACATGCAATATTATCATATGACCTATATTATTAATAGAATTTCCATTTGAATATACATGATAAGCTATGTAGCTATGTGATAAGTTTAGAGATGATTTAATTGATAAGCACACTTGCTTATCATAGTGATAAGCAAGCATGATAAGTTAGGAAACTTTTAGAGTGATAAGGCCTTGTGATTATTGTAGAGATATGCTAGGGTCATTATCACATGATAAGAGAACATGCTTATGAGATGATAAGCTATTGGAATGAAGTAGATAAGCAAGAGAGCTTATGAAGTGATAAGTTAGGTGAGAATGAAACTAAGTTGAAAGTTGGTTGCCATTTAATGTGGAAGTAACTAGGTTGGTTGAAAAGCAACCAAACCAAGTTAAATGCAAGCCATTTACTTGTAAGGCTAGGGGATGATTTTGAAAAGCCATGAAACAAGGCCATCTGAAGTGTAAGAGATGTGTAAGTAGTGTAAGATGATGAGACAACTCATGGAAGTAAAAAGAGAAGAGAAAAAGTGAGAAAGGGGAGTGAATGTCGATGGAATGCATGGAGGAAAGAGAATGTGCAAAGAGACAAGGAAGTGATGTGAGAGAGAGGTAAAAGGAAAGAAAAAGAAAGAGAGAGGGAGGCTTAGGAGAATGTCGACCAAGGCCCCCCCTTCACCATTTTCCATTTTTCCTTTTTCCATTTCTCTCTCTCTTGTCAACTCACTCTCTCAAACTTTATGTCAAGTGCCTTGGGAGACTCAATCTCACACAACCCTCTTGCATTTCCTCTTGACCTAAACACTCAAGCATTTCACTCTCAAACCTCTCCTCTCTTGGCCGAATGTTGCAAGTTCTCTCAACCTTTACCATTGTGCTTCTCCTAGCCGAACAACACACTCCACATTCAAGGTTTGTGCTATTTCATTTTTGCACCTAAGCCACTTTCTTCTAGCTTACCTAATCTCACTCCAAAAGCCAAATAAATCTCTCTTGTTGTAGACAAAAAATCCTTCCTTGAAAACCTAGCCATTTGACACCATTTTTCTTCAAGCTTACCATGTCCTCTTCACCACCATAGAGCTTCCTTTTAAACCAAGCTTGGACATTTCTAAGGAGGGTGGACCGAATCTTTGAAGGAGGAAAAGGATAGGAAGAGTTGGTAAAGAGTGAAGGTAAGATTAGTTTCATTGATGTTCTTGCCTTAAGCATCACAAGTACTAACCATAGATGCTTTATTTTCTAGGTGCTCAAGCTTGGATAAACAACAAGGTAAGGCCAATGTGATGTTGTTGGGTTAGCATGAGTGGCCGAATGGCCTATGTATAAGATCTTGAAGTTTTAGTTTGATAAATGCCTTGATGTTGTTAGATCTTGGATGCTTAGGAACCCTAGGTTGTTTACATGCTATAACCATGGAAGCCCTAGATCTAAGGTTGTATGTGAAGAAAAATGCAAATGGAGAACAATGCAAGCTAAAGGAAGTTAGATCTAAGTTTTGATATGTTGGGTTGATGAAAGATGATATCTTTGTTTAGATCTATGGATATTAGTGTGAATAAAGAGTAGATCTATAATTGATGGAATTATTTGATGAAAAGATTAAGTGTATGCATGCTAGTTAGGTCACAAATGCAAAGGATATGCATGATATGATTTTTAGCATGAAAAGGTAACATTTGGGGTATGGCCGAAAATGAGCTATGTAGGATTTCATGTATAGTTTTGAATATGTTTAAATCTGGACATTGGCCATAACATGTGCAAGTTTTATGACCCCAATGCATGGTAGATGATTATGTTATGTGTGAGATGCATGTAAGTTAAAGGAAACAAAAGAAAACCTAATTTTTGGATGAAAGCATGTGTTGGCCGAATGCTATGGGTATGATGTGTTGTGTTGGTGCTTTGATTTATAGATCCTAGGTTGTGAAATTGTTGAATGGAGGATGAGATCACCCTTGGAGTAAAAGTTGTGATTAATTGGTGCATAAATGGTAGTGGCCGAATATTGTAAGAAGAGGTAACCCTAAGTGCAATTCATGATTTATGTATTTTCATTGTTGTGTTGGATAAGAAAATTAGAGTTAGGCTAGTTGGAATAATATTATAGAGCCATGATCTTTATTAAATATTATTGGAACCCTAATTAAGTTTTACTCGGGTTTTATTTGAGGTTTAAAGTCTAAATTAAGATTTAATCATGAATAATTTATTAATAGTTAGATATAAGGTTTTAATGTAGTAGGTGTAATAAAAAGAGACTTAGGTTTAATTCTAAACCTATGAGTATTATTTAACCCTAATCGAGGCATGTACATGAATAAATATATTTTTATTTCAATAAAAATATTAGCTAAGTTTTGGAATAATTGTTAAGGAAAAGAATAAAATATTTTGTATAATTAAATGGATTTCAATGATATATATATATATATATCTTTGGTGATTTCAAAAAAAAAGAAAAAGAAATGATTTCGTATTCTTAAAGTCTAAAGGATATTTGAATCGCTTGTAGGCGATCCACGTATCTGTATACACGAACAAGGAGACCAAGTGTAAGTGGATACTGTAAGTGGACAGTAAGTATTCTTTTTCAAAACTGGAATGACACACTGCATCGTTTCATGAATAAGCATGAATTTTAAGAAAGCATGACATGATATGAATTTCATGAATAAGCATGAATTTTAAGAAAGCATGACATGATATGAATTTCATGAACAAGCATGAATTTTAAGCAAGTATGAATTTTAAGCAAGCATGACATGACATGTGCATTGCATGAATTTTTCAAGAAGAAAATTATGCAATGATTTTTATGGAAAGAATATGAGAAGTTTTATGAAACGATAAGTTAAGATTTAGGGCACCGGTCGGTACCGTACCATCAAGTTGGACTCCCATACCGAAGGACAATTATGAGAAGGATGGGTGAATCCAAGAGGCTGTGCAAGCAACACTGAAGGACATTGAGAAGGTGTGGTGCCTCCAAGGGTCGTGTCTAGCCATCAGGCCTGGGGCCACTTCAAGGGCTAGCTCGACCAGATGTTAAGGTCTCCAAGGGAATTCGGGGACGGTTCCGAAGGGAACGCACAACCCTGACTTCAGGGGTCAAATGGAGCGAGCCCACAAGTAAAAGATATGAAATAATTATGAAATGGCCAACAAGGGCACAAGTACGAATAAGCGGTTTTCAAGGGCCAAGGGCCAGTTTTTCAAGCAAGAATGAAAGAAAGATTTTTTTTAAGGGCCTGGGGCCGAAACTAAGCAAGAGCATATGCATAATTCATGACATGCATGTGCATCAATTATCAAGTTTCTTTCTTTCATGAGTACGCAGGCATAAGTCAAGAGCATGATTTAAGTCTTATGTTTTTCCCTTACTGAGTCTTTTTGACTCACGTTTTTAAAATTGTGTCATTCCAGATGTATCAGGTGAAGAGAGTCAGGAGGACTACCTGACCTAGAAGCCCAAGATTATTATGTTTCACATTTTGTTGATAGTGGCATGAGTGTCACTAATTGGGTTCTGATGTGTTAAATATATGTTTTGTATGAACTTAATGAGAACCCGATTATGTAAGAATTAGCTCGAACCCCTCGCGATCCTGTACGTTTCCGCAGTAATCAAGTAAAACAATAAGTAAGAACGCTGGAGTCATCCGGGGGATAGCTCGCGGCTCTCACGGTCCCTGCGGGATGCCGTTCAGGGCGTGACACTGAAGGTTGCAAACTTTTTGTACTTCGATGATTTTCCTTAATGTTGTATGAATGCGTCTTATGTGCTCGGCCATTGTTCGTTCGACCTCTCATTCAGAATGCATGTTTTTAGTTTTGACCAAATATATTCCATTTTTTGTTAACATCATTGGTTGCCATTTTTATGCACGCGTGTAGTCATGTAATTTCGGTCATTACCCTCTGTGTACTCATTCCCTAATTCCCTACAACCTTATAACTTGCGTGGACGTGTGGCCATACCCGTCTCCGAGCCCAAGAATCGTAAGCAAAAAAGAAGATAAAGAGGATAGAGGTAATGACTAAGTGCACTGCATTTCTAATTTATGAACGCACATTGTGGTGTTGCCAATTTTTTTTTTTTGTATAAATCACATTCCAATCAAGGAATCACAAGGGATATAGGCAACAACTGTTCAGAAGAGTATACAAACAAAAATTTAAAATAAAAATCACAATTAACAATAAAAGCTGGAATACATTCTAAAGGGATGGAACCCAAAATGGGGGAAGAAGTTGCCAATTTTTCAATTTGATGTGCCATTCTATTAGATTGTCTTGGAATCCAGTTCAGCTGCCAAAAGGGAAAGCGACTCAGGAAGTCTTGAATATAGAGTACTACATCCTCAATCATCCATAATGACGAGGAGTTGGAGGTATTAACAACATTGCAAAGCAAAAGTGAGTCGCATTCAAAAATAATCTTATCCCAACCCTTCTGAGAGGCCTGCTCCATGGCAGTCGAGACTGCATTTGCTTCACCAAGCAATGGGTCCAGAGCATTAAAGCGTTCCATGTAAATCCAACAAAGGGAAATATTTTCTTCTGTTGAGACATGTTACATCTTTATATTATGTCCCCCATTTGTAAGGGCTTGTTAAAATCAAATAGCTATTAGAAGCTTTGCTTATAATAACGATTTCCTTTGTGTGACTAGTAAGACTTACCCGTAGTCAACTAAAATGCGGAACTGTTTACTTTTAAGAATATGTCGATATCGTCCAGACCCATACAAGGGAGTCTGGACGCGTTTCTGCACATGTGGCCCAATCAACGTACTTCGTATTAAATGCCAAAATTTAAACCGTTGAAACGGTTCGGCATAATAAAGTCGTCCGAACATACAATCACATCTTGTGAACGGATGTCCCCTGAATGGGCGCGACGTGACAGTGCACGTTTGGCTGAATAACCGATGAATATCGTCCGGACTGTTAAACATGGTTTGGACGGTGACTACCGCTTTCAACTTTCGTATAACGTAAACACGTGTCCGTCATGCGACGGTTACAGTATAGTCCAGACGGTGTACTAATCCGTTCGAACACCTACCTCATTTACCCTAATTGAGATATGGTAGTCGAAACCCATACAAGGGAGTATGGACACGTTTCTGCACACGTGGCCCAACCAACGTACTTCGTATTTAAACGATTTAAATGGTTCGGAATAATAAAGCGTCTGGACGTATAATCGCATCATACGAACGGATTTCCCCTGAATGGGCACAACGTTGAAGAGCACATTTGGGCGAATAATCGTTGAATATCGTTCTGGAAGGTGTAAAACGTCGTCCGAATGTGTTTCGATGACCTCCATCAAAATAGAGTGATTTTATAGAGACAAACAACACAACGGATGATATTGAATCGAAATGCAATAAATTGAAAAGCAAATTCGTGAAGGAAGTTTTACCTGAAGTTCAACCTGAAGTTCCTCAAGAGTTCTAAAACGGATAATGAAAACGTTTGGGAGAGAGGTTTGAGAGACGTGAGTGAGTTTGTGTTTTTGAGAAAGTCTGGCGAGTTTAATGTGTCTAGTCATCGTCTGAACGCCCGTATTACCTTGCAGACTATTCTCAGCGGTTACCGTGCCCGTCCGAAAGATTCTAGAACTTATACGGTCCGGACGGTATCGATGTCACATGTCTGAAGTTTTGCACCTTGAAACCACACGATTCCCAGAAGAAGCGTTGATAATTGTGTGGACCTTTTTTCGTACCGTCCGGACGATGTAATATTTTTCATGGGAACGCTATTGATAACGTTCGGACATAATAGAGTGTTCATGACGATTTTTAATTTCTCACTATATCCTGACGATTATTATTCGTAAGGCAATGTCCGTTCGGACGTGTTACAAAAAGATTCCGGATGGTATTGTAAAAATTGTGACGATTATAATTGTTACTTAGTTACGACGATTTTGAATTTGTAACTGTGCATAGAGTCCGAACGGGTTATTGTTCATCCGGACTCAATTTTGTTTTTTGTGACGAGTTTTATCGTCACTCATTCACAACGGGTGTATGTCGTCAGACCAGAAATACGTTCGAACGTGTCTTTGGCCGGTCCTGTCCATTTTGGCGTTCCTGGATGGTTTTGGGTGACGAAATTAATATTATGTCTTAGGAAGTTCACTTTAGGTGACAAAATTTGATTTGACACCTAAAACTATATTTGTTGTAGTTTTTTGACCCGAGTGGGTTCGTGGTGTTGCCAGGAATCTGGAGCACAGTGAAGAAGAATCTTTGGTTGTGGCAAGCTTTATGTCCTTACCTAACATTCCATGTACAAACTCTGCATGCAGGGAGAAAGTTTGTTACCATGTCAAATACGACAACAGGACACTTCATAATTTGTACAGTCGATAACTTGTGATGCGGAAAAGGAAAAAGTCCATTTAAAGATTGCCTCAAACACAAATCACGTACAATGTTTAATTATTCCAAACCTACGAGAAAAACAGTCGATTCCGACAAAACAAAATAATGGTGCTTTACGCACCAGCCGAGGCCAGGGAGCATGCCAAAAGCCAATGGGGACAATGTCAAGAGGTAATTGGGAATACTCCTAACCGTATTTTGATGTTATTTCGTCTACTATTTGGTATTATGTGATTCTAGCATTAATGAGAAGGTTGCAGGGAAAGATGTCTATTTGTGGAGGGAAGACTGAACCGGTCCATCATGTTCTCCCTTGCACCGAAGACATATGATTGGTAATAAGTCTTTTAACTATAATACTTATTTATTTAATACAACCCAACATGCGACCATTTCAATCAAGCTGCCACGTGAGTTGACCATT
This sequence comes from Myrica gale, assembly GCA_963930655.1. Lineage (NCBI taxonomy): Eukaryota > Viridiplantae > Streptophyta > Magnoliopsida > Fagales > Myricaceae > Myrica > Myrica gale. The sequence goes on from OZ005618.1 coordinate 13,235,993, forward strand.
TCAATCAAGGTCCAAGAGTAATATTTAATTCTAAATGCCGCTAGTCTTAATCGCGTAAGTTGCTCTTCCTCTGCTATTTGGCAATGGAAAGTAAAAGAAGAAGAAAACATGGTCAGCAACCACTTTATTTCATAATTATTTCTACGACGTTACAAGAGAATTGTTGGAAACTTTAATTTATTATCCGAAACTTCGCATGGTTTACTGCCGCTATAATTATATCTATATCTTTAATGCTTTAACTTTCATCATTTGAATTGGTGCTCGAGATAGTTAATCACATTCTTATCCACCTGAAAGGCCTTGGCTAGAACATCAGGATTGATAGGAGGATCAGCGCCAAAGACTGCGTCGGCTATCGTGATCACCCCAGGATTCTGGCTGCTGAGAGCAGCAAATACAAGGGTATTGGTATTGCCCATATTCCACTGGAAGTGAATGAGACCAACAGGGAACACGAAGACGTCTCCCTTGTTTAGAACTTTGGTGAAGAGGCGGTTGCGGTTGTCTATCATGTTGGACGTGACAAAACCAACGTAAAGAGTGCCCTCTAGGACCACTATCACCTCAGTGCCGCGAGGGTGTGTATGTGGGGGATTTAGACCATATGGTGCAAAGTCGATGCGAGCCACAGATATGCCTAGTGTGTTTAGGCCTGCTAAGTTTTGCACGTTCACAGCTGTAACGTTTGACCCTTGTCGATTTGAGGTGTCACCGGCCTTGTCTAGCCCCGAGAAGAAGAAATCATTAGCTGTGGCACGCTTCGGGTCATTGCAGAACTTTCCGTTCACGAATTCTGCAGAAAGAAGAGTATCGTACTATCACAAATTATCATATACTAAATCCTATGTAAATGCGACCCTAAAAAATAGCCTTCTCGATATATGCGTGAATTTCTGTTATGATGAAAAACAATGTTGCTGATGTGTGAAATCAATTATTCCAGAAGAACAGAATGATATTTCTGTGTACGTACCATTAGAATCTTTGCTTGCAACACAAAAGTCTTGCAGGGGACCAGGGTCAAAAGCAGAGGCAAGAGAGCAGGGCAAAGCAAACAAAAGCACAGTTACGAGGTACGAAGGAACACCTTTCTCCATCTTTGAGGCTTTCTCAAGCTTTTAGTATTCTGAGTACTCTTGCTTTGGTGAGGGGTGAGAAATGTGTTCGTAAAAATCGTCTACTTATGGAGGGGAGTCACTGAACCAGTCTATGTTTCCCCTTTCCCGCGAGCTAGGATTTGGTATGTAAGTCTACAACCACCACTGGTCACATCTCGAAAAATGAACAAAAATTCGACCAGTTCAAACGATGGAATATAGCAGTTCTAATGCCTTCATATTTTGACATTGAAATGCCGGAAAGCTGAAGCGCCCACGTAAGTACGCTTTGTCTTTTCTCGGGGCATGATTTGATGATTTCCTATAGCGACATTAACGAACACACTAAGGCGTCCCATTTAAAAAGGAAAAGAAAAGACATGCAAAAGAGACTACGTCCCATGGCATTTATTTACAGACAAATAAATAAATTTTTGTGAAAGGAAAGGCTGAAACAAGAAGCCATATATCACTTCAGAAATTTCAATTTCGAGCATAAACTTGCGAGGACCATAAAGTATTGGATTAATTGTCGAAAGCAACATCTGAACTGCCGGGCTATTTCATTAATTGAAGCCTTCATATTCACTTACAGAGTAAACAATTGGTCGCATTGGCTTGCATTTCAATACATGTGAGAAGTAGTGGTTAAAGACTGGCTCAAACATTGAACTGTTCTAGTGTTAATCAAGGTTGAAGACTTACAATTCGTAATTTTACCGTCTAAGCCAAAACATTAGACCGGTTCAGTGACTTGTAGATAGACACGTTTCCATGAAACTTTACCAGTTCTCACACCTCAATAAGCAAGAATATAAATTGAGAACTCTAAAAGGTAGAGACATCCTCAAATCTGATGAGAAGTGTTCCCAAGTACCTTGTAACTGTGGTCCTCTTGGCCTGGACGACAATGCCCTCTACCCACCTTATATATATTAAAAGTATTGTTGTCAATTCATTAAATTTTTGGTGGTATTATTATTGAATAGAGAGTGCAAAGTAATAGTTTAGAGTGCAAATTAGTGTCTAAAAATTTGATTAGAAGTGCGAAGTATCTGAGATTGGTAATTAAAAGGTGAAATGTAACATAAATAATAGTTTAGGGTGTATAGTGTAAGCTGGCCCAATAGATCACTTCAAGCCTAAGTCAAAAGGTGCATCTCATTAAAATTTATACCCCATTTCCAAGGCATTTACAAGACCTAGAACCAACCTCTTGCTCCCAAAGGAATTATTCTACCTCTCAGCGTGATGACCATAATTTTGAGGCTGATTTGGAATGCAATTTGTTAGAGACCCTGCAAAGACTACAATAGATCTAGAATTGTTGCTTTGGGATGGAAACATCCTTCCTAAAAAATATGGATTCCGTCCCAAAAGTGTTTATGGGTCGGATTTGGTCCGTTGTGAGCTTCGTCCCAGTAAACCCGTCACAAAAGGTCTTTTGGGACCCATAAATAGTTTCGTGGCAAAAAATATCTTTTACGGCAAAGATATATTTCCTTCCCAAAGGATGAAACATCGTTCGAACATCATTGTGCGACATCACAAATTTTACCGTTCGAATGTCCTCGCATGTCAAGTGTAGGAAACGGTTCGAATATGTTCGAACCTTATCCAGAGGTCAATGGCTTTGTTCTTTTTTTATTTTTTTAATCAATGGCTTTGTGCTTGATACAGTCCTAAACCATTCCTACGCTGATTTCCAAACAACGTTCGATGCTATTCTAAACCGTCACAAGGGTCGGAGAAACACATTCGATACCGTTCTTGATGGGTTGTAACGTTTTTCATCCACAACGTCCCAATGGATTCCTACGGGAAACAACGGTAAAATTTTCTGAAGGAGGGGAAAACAACTGTTCCAATGGTAAAGAACCAATACGTACTTACATATTTTCTCAAATATGCTTCTCATCCAAATGTTCCTGATACAAATTTTTCAAGAAACGAGATAATTAAACCTGATTTCAATAAAAAAAAATGAATGAAGCCATGTCACACATTTCTTCGAAACGAAAAGCCATAGTCATTAAATGAAGACTGAAAAAGAATGTCATGTGGAAGGGCTAACTCCTCACTTAGCATAGACTAACTCACACAATGAACAACAAGAACAAAGGGACTTACAAAACCCAATAAATGCCAAAAACAGTGTAACAGTTGTAACGGTAATAAGAGCCAGACTTGTGCAGAGCAGGTGCCAGAGAAATGTTATTCAAAATTATGAATAAAGCATGAGGAGGGACAACAATAGATGCAACTGAATGTCATACCCCGAGCTTTTAAAACATCACATGCATTTGGTTTTATATAATGATTAGTAGTACGAGAGACTTAATGATCAAAAGAGATTATTTAGTACGTGAGATACTAAGTTTGAAACTTTGTTTAAGACATAATTAAGTGAGATTTGGAGTTCGTGTGCAACTAGGATACTATTTAGAGTGTTGAGAAGCTCGTATTGGATGAATAAAAAATTTTAAGCAAACATGACGTTTTTGTCTCGAAAATCGAACCATATGATTTTTTTTCATTTAATATGTTGGACGTTTTTGGAGACTTTTTATTTTTTGGAAGTAAGTAGGACGTTTTATGGAAGCAACTAGGTTAAGTAGTGATTATTGGACGATTAGTGAAACGATTAGCAAAACTTAGTCATTAAGCAAGAGAAATTTGGCTTCCCTTGAGAGTGACACTTATAAAGGCTAGGAAGCATAACAAATCAAAGCTAGAAGCACGACAAATCGATGCAAGAAGCACGACACAAAAGGCTAGAACTTAGGTAGCTTGAGGTATCAACCACATGTGGACCTAGGTGGTGATTCACCTAAGATATAGGCTGAATTCTGGCCATAGGTGTGCTGAGCAGTTGCTTAAGGTGGTTGGGTGTCATCACACAGTGGAGGTAGCCTTTTGAGTCACCGAAGCTAGCCTAGACATGTGTCGCGTTGTGATGAATCAACATTTCCTATAAATAGGAGGGTAGCCGGCCATTCAAATCCTACTCCATTTAGATTTAAAATTTTGTGAGCTTAAACTTGAGAGAAAGATTGAAGTTAAGTTAGAGAAAGAGGAGGAAAAAGATTAGTGAAGATTCGGCTTCATAGAGGTAAAATTTAGTTCGGTTATCCTTGATTTCGATTCAAGAGTGTCAAGATGATTTGTGAATCTCTTGTAATTCTTTTTCTTCAAACATCTCTTGCTATTTTTAGCATTGTTCTATTCTTTCTAGTGTTTGTGATGTTCTTCGTGTTCTTTATGAAGAACAAGCTTGTCTTTTCGAAAAAATACTATTGTCAAAGTTCGATTCGTTTTCAAACTGTTTTTCTACTTTGATCCGATTCTTTTCCAAATTTCGTCCAAAAGTTTTTTTTCAAAGCTTGAACATATGTCTTTCCTTCTGATTTCAACACTCTATATGTCAAAATTAGTATTTTTTACGAGGTAATTAAGCCAATTTTTAACCGAGAAATCAAAGTGTTGTTTTTACCTTCACAACATTTTCCTTTGAGAAATGTTTTATAATGTTGTGATAATGGAAACGAGTTAAGGTGTTGCATATCATAAATGAGATGTATGGGCGTTGATATGAGAAATACACACTTAACTTGTACGTTGAAAAGGAATATTGATGTTCAAGTGTGGTTAAGGTGTTGCATATCATAAATGAGATGTATGTGCGTTGATATGAGACATGCATACATAACACATACTGTGAAGATGTGACAGTATTGAGCATAGGAGAATGCGTTCACTTGTTGTGACATTCTGACCTCTCCGTCGTACGCTGAAAGATCCTTTGTTAGGATAATTCGCTCTGGGAGCTTGAGGTCGTATTGTGCTGTGGGAGTACTGCTGGCAAGATACGGATGGTTACTCGTAACCCGTCACTTTCACCAAGTGATTCACTCTGGGAGTGAGAGTAGTTGTCACGCCCCGAACGGCATCCCGCAGGGACCGTGACAGCCGCGAGCTATCCCCCCGGATGGCTCCAGCGTTCTTACTTATATTCTTACTTGATTACGGCGGAAACGTACAGGATCGCGAGGGGTTTGAGCGAATACTTACATAATCAGGGTTCTCATTAAATTCATACAAAACAAATATTTAAACATATTAGAACCCAATTAGTGACGCTCATGTCACTATCAACAAACTGCGAAACTTAACATCTTGGGCATCTAGGTCAGGTAGTCCTCCTGACTCTCTTCACCTGATACATCTGGAATGACACAATTTTAAAAAACGTGAGTCAAAAAGACTCAGTAAGGGAAAAACATAAAACTTAAAATCATACTCTTGACTCATGCTTGCTTAATCATGAAAGAAAGAAAACTTGATAACTGATGCATATGCGTGCTCATGAATTATGCATATGCTCTTGCTTAGTGTTTTCGGCCCCAGGCCCTTGAAAACCACTTTCTTTCATACTTGCTTGTAAAACTGGCCCTTGGCCCTTAAAAATCATTCATTCGTACTTGTGCCCTTGTTGGCCTTATCATAATTATTTCATGTTTTTTACTTGTGGGCTCGCTCCATTTGACCCCTGAAGTCAGGGTTGTGCGTTCCCTTCGGAACCGTCCCCGAATTCCCTTGGAGACCTTAACATCTGGTCGAGCTAGCCCTTGAAGTGGCCCCAGGCCTGATGGCTAGACACGACCCTTGGAGGCACCACACCTTCTCATTGTCCTTCAGTGTGGCTTGCACAGCCTCTTGGATTCACCCATCCTTCTCATAAATGTCCTTCGGTATGGGAGTCCAACTTGATGGTACGGTACCGACCGGTGCCCTTAATCTTAACTTATCGTTTCATAAAACTTCTCGTATTCTTTCCATAAAAATCATTGCATAATTTTCTTCTTGAAAAATTCATGCAATGCACATGTCATGTCATGCTTGCTTAAAATTCATACTTGCTTAAAATTCATGCTTGTTCATGAAATTCATATCATGTCATGCTTTCTTAAAATTCATGCTTACTCATGAAACGATGCAGTGTGTCATTCCAGTTTTGAAAAGAAATAATTACTGTACACTTACAGTATCCACTTACTCTTGGTCTTCTTGTTCGTGTATACAGACACGTGGATCGCCTACAAGCGATTCAAATATTCTTTTAGACTTTAAGAATTATGAAATCATTTCTTTTTGAAATCAGTCATCAATCGAAGATATATATATATATATATATATATATATACATATTACTGGAATTCATTTAATTACAAAATAATTATTTTATTCTTTTCCTTAAATATACAAAACTTAGCTTATTAAATCATTAATATTTTTATTGAAATAAAATATATTTATCCATGTACATGTCTCGATTAGGGTTAAATAATACTCATAGGTTTAGATTTAAACCTAAGTCTCTTTTTATTACACGTACTACATTAAAACCTTATTTCTAACTATTAATAAATTATTCATGATTAAATCTTAACTTAGACTTTAACCCTCAAATAAAACCCGAGTAAAACTTAACTAGGGTTCCAATAATATTTAATAAAGATCATGGCTCTATAATATTACTCCAACTAGCCTAACTCTAATTTCTTATCCCACACAACAAATGAGAATCCATAAATCATGAATTGCACTTAGGGTTAACTTTTCTTGCAAATTTCGGCCACTACCATTTATGCACCAATTAATCACAACTTTTTCTCCAAGGGTGATCCCATCCTCCAATCAACAATTTCACAACCTAATATCTATAAATCAAAGCACCAATACCATACACCATACCATACTCATGGCATTCGGCCAACTCATGTTTTTACCCAATGATTAGTTTTCTTTTATTTCCTTCAACATGCATGCTTCCAATACTTAACATAATCATCTACTATGCATTTAAGGTCATAAATCTTGCACATGTTAAGGCCAATGTCCAGATCTACACATATTCAAAACCATACATGAAAATCCACATAGCTTATTTTCGGCCTTACCCCAAAATGTACCCTTTTCATGCTAAAAATCATATCATGCATATCCTTTGCATTTGTGACCTAACTAGCATGCATACACTTAATCCTTTTTATCAAATAATTCCATCAACAATAGATCTACTCTTTATTCACACTAATATCCATAGATCTAAACAAAGATATCATTTTTCATCACCCAACATATCAAAAACTTAGATCTAACTTCCTTTAGCTTACATTGTTCTTCATTTGCCTTTTTCTTTACATACAACCTTAGATCTAGGGTTTCCATGGTTAGATCTAGCATGTAAACAACCTAGGGTTCTTAAGCATCCAAGATCTAACAATCATCAAGGCATATTATGACCTACACATCAAGATCCACACATAACCCATTCGGTCACTTATTCTTTACCAACAACATCACATTAGCCTTACCTTGTTGTTTGTCCAAGCTTGAGCACCTAGAAAATAAAACATCTATGGTTAGTACTTGTGATGCTTAAGGCAAGAACATCAATGAACTAATCTTACCTTTACTCTTTACCAACTCTTCCTATCCTTTTCCTCCTTCAAAGATTCGGTCCACCCTCCTTAGAAATGACCAAGCTTGATTTAAAGGAAGTTCTTTGGTGGTTGAGAGAATATGGTAAGTTTGAAGAGAAATGGTGTCAAATGACTAGGGTTTTCAAGGTAGGACTTTTGTCTACAACAAGAGAGATTTACTTGGCTTTTGGAATGGGTTTTGGCAAGCTAGATGGAAGTGGTTTAGAGGCAAGATGAAATGCACAAACCTTGAACTCTTGAGTGTGAGATTCAGTCAAGGCTTGAAAATGGGAGAGAATGGAGAGGTTTGCAATATTCGGCCAAGGCTTGGAATGGGAGAGAGTTGAGTGAAATGGGGGGGGGGTTCGGTCATGGCATTAGCAAGGGGATTGGTGTGAGATTGAGTCTCCCCATGCAACCCTAAGGCTATGACATAGGGTTTGAGAGAGAGAATGGTCATGAGAGAATTTGAAAGAGGGAGGGGGGATGAATGGAGGGGTTGGCCGACCAAGGCCATGTCCACATCCTTCTCTCTCTCTTTCTTTCATCTTTTCTCCCCATCAAATCTTGTCCCCTTAGCCAAGCTTGTGTTTGAATTACATCACTCTCTCTCCTCCCTTGAGTCCATCGACCAACACTCCTTCTCTTTGCTTTTCTCTTCTCTTTTTACTTCAATGCCTTGTCTTATCAATTCTTACACACTTACACCTTCTTACACATCTCTTACACATCACATGGCACCTCACTTTGGCTTCCAAATTTCCTCTCCTTGCCTTTCACGTAGAAGCCCTCCTTTGCTTAGTTTGGTTGCTTTTCAACCAACCTAGTTACTTCCACATTAATATGCAACTAACTTTCAACTTGGTTTTCACTTATCACCTAACTTATCACTTTATAAGCTCTCTTACTTATCTATCCATTCCAATAGCTTATCACCTTACAAGTATGATATCTTATCATGTGATAATGGCCTTAGCCTATCTCTACAATAATCACAAGGCCTTATCACTCTAAAAGTTTCCTAACTTATCATGCTTGCTTATCACTATGATAAGCAAGTGTGCTTATCAATTAATTCATATGGAAATTCTAATAATATAGAATACATCATAATGTTACATGTCACATACAATATTTAATCCATGTATAAAAAAGAATTTCATTATTTAATCTATTAATAATTTCGACTTATACAAGGGAATTATTAAAGCATAATTCAAATTATATGGTACATGAATCATATTAGGTAAATGAAAAATATCAATTTGTAAAAGAGGAACTTACTTGCAAATTTCGGCTCTTAATATAATTTATACTTGCATAAAATGGCATTGAAATTATTTAAAGAGATTTTATGAATTAAAATCTCATTTTAATCGAAATACCATAACATAAAAATTAGGCCATACATTGGCCAAAACATAGCCCCATTAAGAAATAAAAACTATTACATTGGAAAAATAAAAATAATACATAAGCTATTACGTAGGGGAAAATCGGGGTCTCACAGTAGTGGTGATTGATGATTTGAGAATGGAAAAAGGAGAAGATCATTTTTAAGGAAATTGAGTCTTTTCGATTACTTTTTCTTATTCTGTCGAGTTTTATTGTTGATAAAAGGTTCTCTTTTGTAATACTTCGGTATTAATAAAAGGTTCTATTGGTGTTTTGCTTAGAATCCTGTTGTTCCAACGATTCTTCCACTGGCCGTAACCTCGGTCTAATAGCAGCGTCCATTACTATAACTCGTTGCTTGAGATCTTGACGGTCCGGGCTATTACAGATGGTATCAGAGCGAAAGTTTAGAAAAGGAAAGATAGTTAGCAAAAACCTAAGAAAACAAGAGTGTTAAGGAAAAGCACTATCTCGTTTAGAAGCTTAGTTTGCTCCTAGGAAACTGATATTGTCCTTATCTTGAAATGATTTTGGAGTTTTTAAATCTACCTTTGTATTTCAGGAGATAATGGCAGCTAGAAGAAATAGAGATAGAGGAGGGGAGAACGTGTCTGAGGGTTGTTCATTTGATAAGTTTGCCAAGCATCATCCCCCTAATTATGAAGGAGGTACGGAACCCTTTGTGGCAGAAAATTGGCTTATGAATATTGAGGAATTAATGCAAGTATTAGAATTTACTGATGATCAAATGATACGATATGCGACGTATCAACTGAGAGGAGAAGCCAAAAGTTGGTGGCAAGCCAAGAAGGAATTCTTGGAGATTGAGTGGACGTTGGAGCAATTTAAGAAGGAATTTCTAGATCGATATTTTCCAGAGATGATCATAGAAGCTAAAGCCCAAGAATTTACTACCTTAAGACAGGGAGCAAGGTTAGTAGCGGAGTATGCTGCTAAATTTATAGAATTATCTAGATTTGCCTTATATTTGATTCCTGATGAGAGTAAGAAATCTCGTAAGTTTGAGAGAGGTTTACAATCTCATATTAAGCATAGAATTTGTTGCCATAAGTTTGAGAATTTTCAACAATTAGTTGATAGAGGCTCGATTGTGGAACGTACTTTTACAGGAAAGTGCTATTATTACTTAGCAGAATAAGAAACGCTCTTTCCAAGATAATCAATCTCAAGGACAATCATTAGGAAAGAGAGGAGGAGGAAATTTTGGAAATAGAGGAAACGGACAAAGGGATCGGAGAAATGGTGCTAATACGGCAGGGATAGTTTGCTTTACTTGTGGAAAGTTAGGTCATTTTGCTAGAAATTGTGCAGTGAAGCAAGGATTCCCTGAGAACAATCAAGTGACTAACCCTGGTAATAATCCAAGAGGAAACGCTGGAATCAACAAAGGGCAACTGGACCAGCAAGAGTATTTGCTTTGAATATAGAAGAAGCAGACCAGGATGAGAATGTGGTGACATGTACGTTTTCCCTTTTCTTGTGGATTATTAATTGTGTTGTTTGATACTGGTGCTACACATTCTTTCATTTCACAGAATTGCGTAATGTCACGCCCCGAACGCTAGCTAAACGAGGCTAATGACAGCCGCGAGCATTCCCAACAAGGAACGCTTAAGCGTACTCACTAAACTTCTTGCAGCGGAATATCATAACGCCTCAATATTTAAAAGAGGCCTTAGTCGCTAGCTCTTAACACATATACGAACATTAGAACATGATTCCCATCGATAACTTAAAGTAGTAATAACATGGTCTCGCAATATCAACTAGTTGAAAACCTTAACCTACTAAGCCGAATAACCCATGACCACCACACCACGGAGGCTCATGCCGGCTCTTACAAAAATTATCTAATCCATTACTAAGGTAAGCAAAAGGAAGAGACATTTTCGCCAATCCTTCTCCTAGGGTTCAAGGTCCCCCTTCTTAAGATTCCTCCCCTGAAACATTATCTGGAATGATACAATTTAAAACTGTGAGTCGAAAGACTCAGTAAGAAGTTAAAGCTAAAACATGGATTTGAAATCATGGTTTGGAAGCATGAACTTGAAACCGAAAGCATGCACTTGAACTTAAATTCATACGCATGTGGACATAAGGTAATTCATGTATGATCATTAATTGTAATGCACATGTATGCTTCATGTTTGCATATGCACATGCACTTTCTCTCGAAACCGACACTTATTCTTGTAACTTTTACTTTTGGAAAATCATTCAAATTATTAACTGATGGGCTACTTGCCCGCTATTTACCCCTGACATCAGGTTTGTGCGTTCCCGTTGGAACCGTCCCCTATTTCCCTTGGGGACCCTGCATATGGTCGAGCTAGCACACCTTCTCGCATTCGTCCTTCAGTGGCTAGACACGATCCTCGGAGGTTCACACCTTCTTGCAAGCATCCTTCAGTGTGATTGCACAACCTCCTGGGCTACCCATCCTTCTTGCAAGCATCCTTCGGTATGGGTGCCCTAGGTGACATCCACCCTTCACGTAAACGTCCTTCAGTATGGATGCACCTTCTTAACTTGGTACGGTACCGACCGACTTGGGTTCATTAACTTACTTGCCATAAAGTAGCATAAAAAGGGTACTTTCATTTGCATAAAATTTCTCTTTCTTTCTCATGAGAAAAATGAATGCAAATGATCATGATGTATTCATGTCGTGCTTGATGATGTCATGCTTGATATATCATGCTCGGTATGCTTATTCATGAACAGTTTTCATGCTGTGTATCATTCCATTTTTTGAAAAGCGTAAGTTTCTACTTACTATTTTCACTTACCTCTGTTCCCTTGAGCGCTTGACTGCACTTTGCCTACAATTGGGTCATACTTGTGTTATTCAAGGGTTCACTAGACGTATGGAGTAAACATTCAATAGTTCATACTTCGTCATACAAAAATATCAATAAACTTGACCTCTAGTTGGTCATCTTACACCACAAGGCATTTTCTTAAGTGAAAAACCTAGTAGGGTATCCTAATAGGTCAATGGGAAACTTAGAAACTTAGGAAAAATTTTATGAAATCCAAAGAAGCCGGTCGAGCGCCGGTCGAGCGTTGGTCGAGCGCTAAGCCTCTGTATAAAAATGTTAAGGGGTACTCGAGCGCTGGTCGAGCGTCAGTCGAGCGCTAAGCCTCTGTAAAATTGTTCGAAGGACGCTCGAGCGCTGGTCGAGCGTCGGTCGAGCGTGAACTTACTGCACTAAAAATTCTTGAAGGGTGCTCGAGCGCCGGTCGAGCGCCTGTCGAGCACCAGTCCATATTTCAGACACCAAACACAAATAATACATCCAGCACACACGAAATTTCGCCCCAAATGCTCTCCTCATATAACCTCATTTCCAGACTTCTATTTTACACATACAACTCAAAACTTCCAACCAAAACCATGATCTCATCCTACAACCAAAAGCCATTGCATCTATTCCACTTCTTTTGATCCTATTATCAAACACCTAGTATGCAAGTTGGTTTTTCCTTTGTACATAAATCTCCAGATCTGGCCACATCTCCATGGTTTCCTATACAACCCATACTACTCTTTAAAGCTTGCTAGATCTACACTATCTTTAAGAAAACATGTATAGATCTACATCATACTCTCATGAACACAAGGAGAAACAACCTAGACAACTACCATCACAACAACAACCAACCATTAAAAATGAAAACAAGAAGAGAGTGAGAGAGAGATGGCTTGGCCGGCCAACTACTCACCTTTTCTCTCTTCTCCTTCTTTCTTCTCCTTCTTCTTCTTCTTCTTCTTCTTTCTTCTTCTTTCTTCTTCTCTCTTCTTCTTCGGTGGGGGCTAGGGCATGCTTTGATTTTTTGGGGAGGGGGAGAAGCTTATACGGGAAGGGGTTGGGGGAAAAAGGGAAAAGGCAAAAATGCCCCTTTCCCCCCCAACTTCCCTTTTTAACCCTCCACTTTCCCCCTACTTCCTTTTCTGCCCCTAAAGAACACCTATTTTACTTTTCCTGCCACTCCACAATTCTAACCTTAATATATCTCCTCATTTCTTGATCCAAGGGTCCACATTTTGTCACACATAAATCAAAATCAAAGCCTATTTAAATTCCTCCAATTATTGTAACTCAAGGACATATTCAATTAATAAAACACTTCAAGCTAATAAATCTCAACTGCTCAATTTAACTAGGACAATCAATATATCATTTAAACTTCTAGCTTAAAACTCATAAAATGCTAGGAAGAAATTCCATCTAGACATAACTTTAGATAAATAAAATCGTTCATACATTTCTCCATAATACACCTTAATTAAAGTAATACATACTTAAAAGCTCATAAGCAATAAATTGATAGACTTAAATTCGGGGTCTCACATCCTCCCCTCCTTACAGAAATTCCTTCCTCGGAATTCGATCTCCCTTACCAGAAATTTTGTCCTGGTGGTGGAGGTCTAGGTCCGTACGGGTGTGGGCGAACACTCGAACTAGCCCCACTACTAACATCATCATAAATAACATGGTCAGGGGAGTTACTACCCGTCCAAGAGTGGGACATGGTTCCGTAACTCTGACTTGCATTACTGGGGTCTTCGACTATATCACCCGAAGGTTCATGGTGTCTAGGAACAAAGTCCACTTCCTCAGATGTGTCCTCAGAAGAATCATCTAGAATACTTCTTCCTCTACCCAACTCTCTTTCAATGTATTCCCATGAATCTTTTTCCCATGTCGAATCTTTTTCTTTGCTTTCATTTCTTATTATCCTAAGTGAAGGGTCCTCCTCCATTGGATTCTCTCTTCGGTCTTCTTCCGGATCCTCCTCCGGATCCACTTCCGGATCTTCTTCCGGATCTTCTTCCGGATCTGAAGAGTCAGTCCGCCACATTCTGTGTCCAGGAAAAGTGGGGTAACTCCGCCTAACAAGAATGGGTCGAATATTCCTTTGAGAGGGCGGGGGCTCCTGAGTCCCCTCCCTAACCTCTGGCAACTGCGGTTGCTGAGGCGGTATTACGCTAAGAGGTCTAGGGTTCACACGGAACAGACTGCGGTATTGCCGTGCGATCATTCTTCTACGCGGGGGAGAGTGTGGGGAAGAGACTGACTGAGAGCGCGGAGGTCGGCGACTCGATGACATCTGATACATGGTAAAACAGTTAGTCTCAATTCCCACATTAATCATGAACACATATATGTGTATATCTATACTGCAACATAACAGTAGAGCTCATATGTGTAGTTAGACAACATAAAGGTACAATAAATGAAGAGAAACAAACGGTCAGGCAAGACATATCAAAATTCTATCACAAAACAAGAATCGATAGAACATTATCCTTCTTAACTCTGTCCTTCCCGCAAGTGTGGGTATTTCGAGTACATTTCACTTTCTAACTCCCATGAGGCCTCTTCTACTCCGTGGTTTCTCCACAAAATCTTAACAAGAGGTATGGTTTTGGTCCTTAGTTGTTGTTCCTTCCTATCCAAAACTCTTATAGGTTCTTCCACATATGTAAGATTTTCTCTAACCTGCAAGGGCTCATAATCTAATACATGGGTAGGGTCAGTTACATACTTCCTTAGGAGCGATACATGAAACACATTGTGGACTCCCTCTAAACAAGGCGGTAGGGCCAACCTGTACGCCACGGGCCCAATTCTATCTAAGATCTCAAAGGGTCCTATGAATCTGGGTTGGAGCTTTCCTTTCTTCCCAAATCTCGCTATCCCCTTCTTCGGAGAAATCTTCAAAAATACCTTGCTCCCAGCCTCAAATTCAAGTTCTCTTCTTTGGTTATCAGCATAGCTCTTCTGCCTGCTTTGGGCTGTCACCAGCCTATCCTTGATTACTTGGATCTTTTCCCGTGTTTCTGAAACTATCTCTGGCCCTAATATCCTTCTTTCGCCTACCTCATCCCAATACAAAGGTGATCTACACCTCCTCCCATACAAGGCTTCATAGGGTGCCATACCAATACTTGCTTGAAAACTGTTATTGTACACAAATTCTGCTAAAGGCAAGTATTGTGCCCAACTTCCTTTGAAATCCGTAACGCAAGCCCTAAGCATATCTTCCAAAATCTGTATAGTCCGCTCTGATTGCTCGTCCGTCTGTGGATGAAAGGCGGTACTAAAATTCAACCGAGTACCTAATGATTCTTGCAATCGTTTCCAAAATCTTGAAGTGAATCTCGGATCTCTATCCGATACTATGCTCTTGGGCACTCCATGTAATCTGACAATCTCTTGAAGATAAATCTCCGCTAACTTCTCCGGGGCATACTTCACCTTAATGGGTAAGAAGTATGCCGACTTGGTCAATCGGTCCACGATCACCCATATAGCATCGTAACCCGAAGTAGTTCGAGGCAACCCTACTACAAAATCCATGGCTATCCCTTCCCACTTCCATTCAGGGATCTCTAGAGGCTTTAATGTTCCTGCTGGCCTTTGGTGTTTTGCTTTCACCTTTTGGCAGGTCAAACATCGAGCCACATACTCGGCTATCTCCCGCTTCATATTAGGCCACCAAAAGGCCTTCACAAACTCTGCCTCGATATCGTAATAACCCATCCTTATCTCCAAAATCAGGGTCTTCCTCTCTCCCAATTCGTTCTCTAATCCCTTCAATTACCTTATCCTTCTTCTGGGCCTCCCGAATCTGTTCCTCCAGGGTAGGTTGCAACGAGAGCCCTGCTATTGAGACGAACTGATCTGCAGTGATAAGCGCGATTTCTGCCCTTTCTAAGTCTCTCTTGATTCCCTCGGGCACCACTTCCATTGAACGCGTCTCTGCTGACTTCCTACTTAGCGCGTCGGCCACCACATTGGCCTTTCCAGGGTGATAGCTAATTGTGCAGTCATAATCCTTAATCAGTTCTAACCATCGACGTTGCCTCATATTCAGTTCTTTCTGGGTGTTAAAATACTTGAGGCTTTTATGATCTGTGAATATCTCGCATTTAACCCCATACAAATAATGTCTCCATATTTTCAACGCATAGACTACCGCAGCTAACTCCAAGTCATGCGTGGGGTAATTCATCTCGTGAGGCCTCAACTGCCTAGATGCATAAGCTATTACCCTTTTGTCTTGCATCAAAACACAACCTAAACCTTGCTTCGATGCGTCACTGTAGATTTCATACTCTCCATATTCCGAGGGTAGTGCTAATACTGGAGCAGTAACTAAATTGGCCTTTAACTCTTGGAAGCTCCACTCACACTCATGTGTCCATTCAAATTTGACATTCTTCTGTGTTAGAGAAGTCAGAGGCTTGGCCATCTTTGAGAATCCCTTGATAAATCTCCGATAGTACCCTGCTAATCCCAGAAAACTCCTTATTTCCTTCACATTTGTAGGCCTCGGCCACTTGGATACAACATCTACCTTCCCGGGATCCACTGCAATCCCTTCACCGGACACCACGTGCCCCAAAAATCGAACTTGCTCCAACCAGAACTCACACTTGGAGAACTTGGCATACAACTTCTTTTCCCTAAGAATCTGTAGAACGACCCTCAGATGCTTCTCATGTTCCTCCTTATTTCGAGAGTAAACCAGTATGTCATCAATAAAGACAACCACAAACTTGTCTAAAAATTCCCGAAACACCTTATTCATCAAATCCATAAATGCGGCTGGAGCGTTGGTTAGCCCAAAGGGCATCACCAAGAATTCATAGTGGCCATACCGCGTTCGAAATGCTGTTTTCGGAATATCTCCTTCCTTCACCTTTAATTGGTGATATCCCGATCGCAAGTCGATCTTTGAGAATGCCTGTGCCCCCTGCAATTGATCAAATAGATCATCAATGCGAGGCAACGGGTATCTGTTCTTGATAGTCACCTTATTTAACTCTCTATAGTCAATGCACATCCGGAGACTTCCGTCCTTTTTCTTGACAAACAGGATCGGTGCTCCCCAAGGTGACACACTTGGTCGTATAAACCCTTTCTCCAATAATTCCTCCAGTTGAATCTTCAGTTCCTTCAGTTCTGCTGGTGCCATCCTATACGGTGCTTTAGAAATTGGAGTCGTCCCTGGTTCCAACTCGATACCAAACTCCACTTCTCTATCTGGGGGTAACCCAGGTAATTCTTCTGGGAATACGTCGGGAAATTCATTCACTACCGGGGTTTGCTCTACTGTAGCAGTCTCCCTTTGTATGTCATTCGCCCAAACAAAACCCCTCATGTCCTCCTTGCAACAATTTCTTGGCTTGTATGGCCGAAATAATCACCGGTCTCTGCTCCATTTTTCTCATACCTACAAAGCAACAATCTGGTCTCCCCTCCTTTTGGAACATGATCTTCTTCTCATAACACTTTATGCTGGCACCATGCGTTTCCAACCAATCCATACCTAATATAAGGTCAAATCCCCCCATCTCCATTACGATCAGGTTAGCCAACATTAATTGCCCCTCTAATTCTATGGGACAATTTTTCACTATCCGATCACAATTGATCTTTCCACCAGTGGGTGTCGTCACTACTACGTGATACTCTAGAGGTTCATGTTTTATATCTCTTGCCTTGCAGTATGCTGGTGCAATGAATGAGTGAGTGGCCCCTGAATCGAATAAAACAAGGGCTTCCCCCTGAGGCAAGGGTAATTTACCTGTCACTACATTTGTTCTCTTCTCCGCATCCTTCGGGGTGAGAGCGTACAACCTTGCTTGGGCTGGACCACCTGGCTTCCTTGAATTACTCTGTTGGGATGGTCGAAAAGCTTGGGTCGAGTTGCTAGTTACCCTACTTTGTTGAGAGGGTTGAGGTGCTTGCATCGAATTACCTGTCACCCTACAATCTCTTGCAATGTAACCTGGTTTCCCACACCGAAAGCACACTCCCTGTCTACATTCCCCAGGGTGTTTCTTGCCACATCTGTTACATATTGGGAATTGAATCCCTCCGGTATTCTGAATCCCACCAGACCTCTGTTTCTGGGCTCCGTTAGGTCTCTGATCTTGGCCCTGTGATAAACCCTGCTTGCTTTTCTTCCAGGGTGCCTGTGACGTTTCCAGCTTGGGAGGAGCCTTCCTCTTTTGTTGGTCATAATATGCTGCTGTCCTCTACAGCCCTCTCTCCACAATCACTGCCCGTTCAATGACTTCTGCCAGCGTCTTCAAGTTATGAGCCATGACTCTGTCAAAGATTCGGGGATGTAGTCCCTCCTCGAATTTCCTAGCTTTTCTTTCTTCATTTGGCACTAGATACGGGGCAAACCTCACCAATTCCATGAATCGACCTGAATATTGATCAACAGTCATTGATCCCTGGGTCAAGTTGGCAAATTCCCTCGCTTTTGCCTCCCGCGTCTTCCTTGGAAAATAGCGGTCCAAGAACTCTTGTTGAAACCTCTCCCAGGTTTGGGTTGTTCTCCCAATTCTTGGCTCAGCAGGAGCTTCTTGGATAGCCACCACCTCTTAGCATCTCCCTGTAGCTTGAAGGTAGCAAAGTTCACTCGCTGGGCGTCTGTACACCCCATGACTTCCAGCAACTCTTTAATCTCTAGGAGCCAGTTTTCTGCTAGAACGGCATCTCCTTTACCGTTATATACCGGTGGGTGTTGGCGGTTAAACTGGTCAAAGGTGCATCCTTCAGGGCGACTTCTTACTCCCTCTCCATTGGTCCCCTGTTGCACCTGCTCAGCAATAAGCTGAGCCATATGCCTCAAAACGTCGTCAGTAGTGACACCCGGTTCTTCGCGCCCCCCATTCGTGCTTTGGTCTCCGGATTGTCGTCTAGGTGGCATCCTGCACTAATACGTCATCACTACGTAAATATTCTAACGATAAGATAAGGGGTACGAATTTCTAGCATACTCGAAATCCAAGAGACGAGTAGCAAGTCCTAAGTTCATTAAACCCTCCAAACTCCCTCTGATACCACTTTCTGTCACGCCCCGAACGCTAGCTAAACGAGGCTAATGACAGCCGCGAGCATTCCCAACAAGGAACGCTTAAGCGTACTCACTAAACTTCTTGCAGCGGAATATCATAACGCCTCAATATTTAAAAGAGGCCTTAGTCGCTAGCTCTTAACACATATACGAACATTAGAACATGATTCCCATCGATAACTTAAAGTAGTAATAACATGGTCTCGCAATATCAACTAGTTGAAAACCTTAACCTACTAAGCCGAATAACCCATGACCACCACACCACGGAGGCTCATGCCGGCTCTTACAAAAATTATCTAATCCATTACTACGGTAAGCAAAAGGAAGAGACATTTTCGCCAATCCTTCTCCTAGGGTTCAAGGTCCCCCTTCTTAAGATTCCTCCCCTGAAACATTATCTGGAATGATACAATTTAAAACTGTGAGTCGAAAGACTCAGTAAGAAGTTAAAGCTAAAACATGGATTTGAAATCATGGTTTGGAAGCATGAACTTGAAACCGAAAGCATGCACTTGAACTTAAATTCATACGCATGTGGACATAAGGTAATTCATGTATGATCATTAATTGTAATGCACATGTATGCTTCATGTTTGCATATGCACATGCACTTTCTCTCGAAACCGACACTTCTTCTTGTAACTTTTACTTTTGGAAAATCATTCCAATTATTAACTGATGGGCTACTTGCCCGCTATTTACCCCTGACATCAGGTTTGTGCTTTCCAGTTGGAACCGTCCCCTATTTCCCTTGGGGACCCTGCATATGGTCGAGCTAGCACACCTTCTCGCATTCGTCCTTCAGTGGCTAGACACGATCCTCGGAGGTTCACACCTTCTTGCAAGCATCCTTCAGTGTGATTGCACAACCTCCAGGGCTACCCATCCTTCTTGCAAGCATCCTTCGGTATGGGTGCCCTAGGTGACATCCACCCTTCACGTAAACGTCCTTCAGTATGGATGCACCTTCTTAACTTGGTACGGTACCGACCGACTTGGGTTCATTAACTTACTTGCCATAAAGTAGCATAAAAAGGGTACTTTCATTTGCATAAAATTTCTCTTTCTTTCTCATGAGAAAAATGAATGCAAATGATCATGATGTATTCATGTCGTGCTTGATGATGTCATGCTTGATATATCATGCTCGGTATGCTTATTCATGAACAGTTTTCATGCTGTGTATCATTCCATTTTTTGAAAAGCGTAAGTTTCTACTTACTATTTTCACTTACCTCTGTTCCCTTGAGCGCTTGACTGCACTTTGCCTACAATTGGGTCATACTTGTGTTATTCAAGGGTTCACTAGACGTATGGAGTAAACATTCAATAGTTCAAACTTCGTCATACAAAAATATCAATAAACTTGACCTCTAGTTGGTCATCTTACACCACAAGGCATTTTCTTAAGTGAAAAACCTAGTAGGGTATCCTAATAGGTCAATGGGAAACTTAGAAACTTAGGAAAAATTTTATGAAATCCAAAGAAGCCGGTCGAGCGCCGGTCGAGCGCTAAGCCTCTGTATAAAAATGTTAAGGGGTACTCGAGCGTTGGTCGAGCGTCAGTCGAGCGCTAAGCCTCTGTAAAATTGTTCGAAGGACGGTCGAGCGTCGGTCGAGCGTGAACTTACTGCACTAAAAATTCTTGAAGGGTGCTCGAGCGCCGGTCGAGCGCCTGTCGAGCACCAGTCCATATTTCAGACACCAAACACAAATAATACATCCAGCACACACGAAATTTCGCCCCAAATGCTCTCCTCATAAAACCTCATTTCCAGACTTCTATTTTACACATACAACTCAAAACTTCCAACCAAAACCATGATCTCATCCTACAACCAAAAGCCATTGCATCTATTCCACTTCTTTTGATCCTATTATCAAACTCCTAGTATGCAAGTTGGTTTTTCCTTTGTACATAAATCTCCAGATCTGGCCACATCTCCATGGTTTCCTATACAACCCATACTACTCTTTAAAGCTTGCTAGATCTACACTATCTTTAAGAAAACATGTATAGATCTACATCATACTCTCATTAACACAAGGAGAA
The DNA here is from genome assembly GCA_963930655.1 of Myrica gale. Lineage (NCBI taxonomy): Eukaryota > Viridiplantae > Streptophyta > Magnoliopsida > Fagales > Myricaceae > Myrica > Myrica gale. The sequence goes on from OZ005618.1 coordinate 13,256,935, forward strand.
ACAACCTAGACAACTACCATCACAACAACAACCAACCATTAAAAATGAAAACAAGAAGAGAGTGAGAGAGAGATGGCTTGGCTGGCCAACTACTCACCTTTTCTCTCTTCTCCTTCTTCTTCTTCTTCTTCTTCTTCTTCTTCTTCTTCTTTCTTCTTCTTTCTTCTTCTCTCTTCTTCTTCGGTGGGGGCTAGGGCATGCTTTGATTTTTTGGGGAGGGGGAGAAGCTTATACGGGAAGGGGTTGGGGGAAAAAGGGAAAAGGCAAAAATGCCCCTTTCCCCCCCAACTTCCCTTTTTAACCCTCCACTTTCCCCCTACTTCCTTTTCTGCCCCTAAAGAACACCTATTTTACTTTTCCTGCCACTCCACAATTCTAACCTTAATATATCTCCTCATTTCTTGATCCAAGGGTCCACATTTTGTCACACATAAATCAAAATCAAAGCCTATTTAAATTCCTCCAATTATTGTAACTCAAGGACATATTCAATTAATAAAACACTTCAAGCTAATAAATCTCAACTGCTCAATTTAACTAGGACAATCAATATATCATTTAAACTTCTAGCTTAAAACTCATAAAATGCTAGGAAGAAATTCCATCTAGACATAACTTTAGATAAATAAAATCGTTCATACATTTCTCCATAATACACCTTAATTAAAGTAATACATACTTAAAAGCTCATAAGCAATAAATTGATAGACTTAAATTCGGGGTCTCACACGTAAATAGACTTGGATTGTTGATAGAACCCTTATTTATTAGACTTGATGTAGTAACTCCGTTGGGGATTAATAGTATGTGTACTAAAAAGTTCAAAAAGTTTCCAATGGAAATAGCAGGATGGAGATTGCCTATAGATTTGACAATCTTGGATATGGGAAATTTTGATGTGATTTTTGGCATGGATTGGTTATCTGGTTATCATGTAAACTTAGATTGCCATGAAAAAAGAAGATTCAGTTCAGGAATGCCAAGAAAATGATTCCCAAACCTAGTACGGAATTTCCTCAGGTTCGATTAATATCTGCACTGAAAGCTTGGAAGAGTGTGGTGAATGGAGCTCAGGCTTTTCTAGTTTCAATTGCTGGAGTTCTGGATGAAGAAAAGGAGATTGGAAACATACAAGTGATATGTGAATATCAAGATGTCTTTCCAGAAGAACTACCCGGACTACCACTGGTAAGAGAAATTGAATTCGATATTTCATTAGTACCAGACACTGCACCGTTATAGAATGACACCGGTTGAACTAAAGGAATTAAAGGAACAACTACAAGATTTATTGCAAAAAGGATATATTAGACCTAGTGTGTCACCCTGTGGAGCCCCAGTATTATTTGAGAAAAAGAAGGATGTCACTATGAGAATGTGCATAGATTATCGTGAGTTGAATAAGGTTACTATTAGGAATATGTATCCATTACCTAGGATTGATGATTTATTTGATCAATTGAATGGTGCTGAAATATTTTCTAAGATTGATCTGAGATCAGGATATCATCAACTGAGAATCAGGAAAGAAGATATTCCAAAGACAGCTTTTCGTACCAGGTATGGACATTATGAGTTCCTGGTAATGCCTTTTGGTTTAACAAATGCCCATGCTGCTTTTATGGATTTTATGCATAGATTATTTAGCGATTTTCTGGATAATTTTTTGGTGGTATTTATTGATGATATATTGATATACTCTAGAAGTAAGGAAGAGCATGCGAATCATTTAAGGTTGGTCTTACAAAAGTTGAGAGATGAACACTTATATGCCGCTTTCAACTTTCGTATAAAATAAACACATGTCTGCCATGCGACGGTTACAGTATAGTCCGGAGGGTGTACTAATCCGTTCGAACACCTACCACATTTACCCTCATTGAGATATGGGAGTCCAGACCCATACAAGGGAGTATGGATGCGTTTCTGCACACGTGGCCCAATCAACGTACTTCATATTTAAACGGTTTATATGGTTCGGAATAATAAAGCATCTGGACGTATAATCGCATCGTACGAACGGATTTCCCCTGAATGGCACGACGTTGAAGCGCATGTTTGGCCGAATAATCGGCGAATATCGTCCGGACGGTGAAAAACGTCGTCTGAATGTGTTTCGATGAACACCATCAAAATAGAGTGAATTTATAGACACAAACAACAAAACAAACTAAACAACGGATTGTATTGAATCGAAATGCAATAAATTGAAAAGCAAATTCGTGAAGGAAGTTTTACCTGAAGTTCCTTAAGAGTTCTGAAACGAATACTGAAAACATTTGGGAGAGAAATTTGAGAGAAGTGAGTGAGTTTGTGATTTTGACAAAGTTTGGCTAGTTTAATGTGTCCAATCACCGTCTGAATGCCCGAATTACCGTGCGGACTATTTTCAGTGGTTACTGTGCCCGTCCGAAAGATTCTAGAACTTATACGGTCCAAACTCTAATTATTGGTCCGGATGGTATCGATGTCACGTGTATGAAGTTTTGCAACGTGAAACCACACGATTCCCGGAAGAAGCATTGATAATTGTGCAGACCTTTTTCCGTACCATCCGAACGATGTAATATTTTTCGTGGGAACGCTATTGATAACTTTCGGACGTAATAGAGTGTGCATGACGATTTTTAATTTCTCACTATTTCCAGACGATTATTATTCGTCAGGCAATGTCCGTTCGGACGTGTTACAAAAAAATTCCGGACGGTATTGTAAAAATTGTGACGATTCTAATTGTTACTCAGTTACGACGATTTAGAATTTGTAACTGTGCATAGAGTCTGAACGGGTTATTGTTCATCCGGACTCAATTTTGTTTTTTGTGACGAGTTTTATCGTCACTCATTCGCGACGAGTGTATGTCGTCAGACCAGAAATACGTTCGAACGTGTTTTTGGCCGGTCCGGACGGTTTTAGCGTTTCTGGATAGTTTTGGCTGACGAAATTAATATTTTGTTATGGGAAGCATGCCAAAAGCCAATGGTGCCAATATCACGAGGTAATTGGTAATACTCCTAATGTGATTCTAGCTTTAGTGAGAAGGTTGCAGGGAAAGATGTCTATTTGTGGAGGGAAGTTACTGAACCCGTCCATCATGTTCTCCGTTGCACCGCAGAGTTATGATTGGTAATAAGTCTTGTAACTATAATACTTATTTATTTAATACAACCCAACATGCGACCATTTCAATCAAGCTGCCACGTGAGTTGACCATTTCAATCAAGGTCCAAGAGTAATATTTAATTCTAAATGCCGCTAGTATTAATCGCGTAAGTTGCTCTTCCTCTGCTATTTGGCTATGGAAAGTAAAAGAAGAAGAAGACATGGTCAGCAACCACTTTATTTCATAATTATTTCTACGACGTTACAAGGGAATTGTAGGAAACTTTAATTTATTATCCGAAACTTCTCATGGTTTACTGCCGCTATAATTATATCTATATCTTTAATGCTTTAACTTTCATCATTTGAATTGGTGCTCGAGATAGTTAATCACATTCTTGTCCACCTGAAAGGCCTTGGCTAGAACATCAGGATTGATGGGAGGATCAGCGCCAAAGACTGCGTCGGCTATCGTGATCACCCCAGGATTCTGGCTGCTGAGAGCAGCAAATACAAGGGCATTGGTATTGCCCATATTCCACTGGAAGTGAATGAGACCAACTGGGAACACGAAGATGTCTCCCTTGTTTAGAACTTTGGTGAAGAGGCGGTTGCGGTTATCTATCATGTTGGATGTGACAAAGCCAACGTAAAGAGTTCCCTCTAGGACCACTATCACCTCAGTGCCGCGAGGGTGTGTGTGGGGGGGATTTAGACCATATGGTGCAAAGTCGATGCGTGCCACAGATATGCCTAGTGTGTTTAGGCCTGCTAAGTTTTGCACGTTCACAGCTGTAACGTTTGACCCTTGTCGATTTGAGGTGTCACCGGCCTTGTCTAGCCCCGAGAAGAAGAAATCATTAGCTGTGGCACGCTTCGGGTCATTGCAGAACTTGCCGTTCACGAATTCTGCAGAAAGAATAGTATCTTACTATCACAAATTATATATTCAGAATTGAAGCGTATCATATACTAAATCCTATGTAAATGCGACCCTAAAAAATAGCCTTCTCGATATATGCGTGTATTTCTGTTATGATGAAAAACAATGTTGCAGATCTGTGAAATCAGTTATTCCAGAAGAACAGAATGATATTTCTGTGTACGTACCATTAGAATCTTTGCTTGCAACACAAAAGTCTTGCAGGGGACCAGGGTCAAAAGCAGAGGCAAGAGAGCAGGCCAAAGCAAACAAAAGCACAGTTACGAGGTACGAAGGAACACCTTTCTCCATCTTTGAGGCTTTCTCAAGCTTGTAGTATTCTGAGTACTCTTGCTTTGGTGAGGGGTGAGAAATGTGTTCGTAAAAATCGTCTACTTATGGAGGGGAGTCACTGAACCAGTCTATGTTTCCCCTTTCCCGCGAGCTAGGATTTGGTACGTAAGTCTACAACCACCACTGGTCATATCTTGAAAAATGAACAAAAATTCGACTAGTTCAAACGATGGAATAGAGCAGTTCTAATGCCTTCATATTTTGACATTGAAATGCAGGAAGGCTGAAGCGCCCACGTAAGTTCGCTTTGTCTTTTCTCGGGGCATGATTTGATGATTTCCTATAGCGAAATTAATGAACACACTAAGGCGGCCCATTTAAAAAAGAAAAGAAAAGACATGCAGAAGATTGTCGACAGTAAGGATCATAAAGTATTCGATTGATTGTCAATTTCGAGCATCAATATTGCAAGGATCATAAAGTATTGGATTGATTGTCGACAGCAACATCTGAACTGCTGGGCGATTCCATTAATTAAAGCCTTCATATTAACTTACCGAATAAAGAATTGGTCGCATTGGCTTGCATTTCAATACATGTCAGCAGTAGTGGTTAAAGACTGGTTCAAACATTGAACTGTTCTAGTGTTAATCACGGTTGAAGACTCGACAATTCGTAATTTTACCGTCTAAGCCAAAACATTAGACCGGTTCAGTGACTTGTAGATAAACACGTTTCCAAGAAACTATACCAGTTCTCACACCTCAATAAGCAAGAATACAAAATAAGAACTCTAAAAGGTAGAGACATCCTCAAATATGATGAGAAGTGTTCCCAAGTACCTCGTAACTGTGGTCCTATTGGCCTTGACAATAATGCCCTTGACCCACTTTATATCTCTTAAAGGTATTGTTGTCAATTTATTAAATTTTCAGAGGTATTATTGTTGAATAGAGAGTGCAAAGTGATAGTTTATGCTGCAAATTAGTGTCTAAAAATTTGACCAAAGGTGCGAAGTGTCTAAAATTAGTAATAAAAGTGTGAAATGTAACATAAATAGTAGTTTAGGGTGCATTGTATAAACTGACCCAATAGATCACTTCAAGCCTAAGTCAAATAAGTGCATCTCATTAGAATTCATACCCCATTTCGAAGGAATTTACAAGACCTAGAACCAACCTCTTGCTCCCAAAGGAATTATTCTACCTCTAAGCATGATGACCATAATTGTGAGGCTGATATGGAATGCAATTTGTTAGAGACCCTGCAAAGACTACAACAGATCTAGAATTGTTGCTTTGGGATGGAAACATCCTTACTAAAAAATATGGATTCCGTCCCAAAAGTGTTTATGGGTCGGATTTGGTCTGTTGTGAGCTTCGTCCGAGTAAACCCGTCACAAAAGGTTTTTTTGAGACCAATAAATAGTTTCGTGGCAATAAATATCTTTTACGGCATAGATATATTTCCGTCCCAAAAGATGAAACATCATTGTGCGACATCACAAATTTTACCGTTCGAATGTCCTCGCATGCCATGTGTAGGAAACGTTCGAATATGTTTGAACCTTATCCAGAGGTCAATTGCTTTGTGCTTGATACAGTCCTAAGCCATTCCTACGCTGATTTCCAAAAAACGTTCGATGCTATTCTAAACCGTCATAAGGGTCCGAGAAACACATTCGATACCGTTCTTCATGCGGGCCATGATTATTGTGTGAGTGAGGTTATGGTGTGAGTGTGTTAGTGGACGGGTGAGATTAGAAGTTGAGAAATCTAATGGCTGAAAAAATGCCACATCATTTAATGAAACTGGGTCGGTTTTGCGGGTCAGGATAGCGGGTCGGGTTCATTAAATGACGTGGCGTTTTCTCAGCCATTAGATTTCTCAACTTCTAATCTCATCCGTCTACTCATACACTCACACAATAACCTCAATCACACAATAACTTATGCCTCTTCATGCGTTGTAACGTTTTTCTTCCACAACGTTCCAATGGATTCATACGGGAAAGAACGGTAAAATTCACTTTTTCATATCGATCCCAAGTGTTCTGATGGAGGGGAAAATAAGTGTTCCAATGGTAAAGAACGACTATACGTAAACCCGTTCAAAAGTGATCGAACAGTGGGATTGTAACAATGCCCGAATGCTTATATAACAGACGTTGGAACATTATTTTATATTTTTTATTTTTAAATTCTCATTTGAAAATGAAAATATTTTCGCCAAAAAAGTATTAGACAAGAAATTTAATAACTAATTTATTAACAAACATCAAATATAATATTAAATATTTATAAAACAGAATATTCAAAAACACATAAACAAGTAAAATAAAGAGAACAGAAAATACACAACAAAACAAGTAGTCTATTTTGCCCGTCATGATGAGTCTAACCGCTTCAAGAATTTTTGCATTTCTTCCTCCAACCACATCTCCAGCACCAATCATAACTGGTTTTCATTCCGCTTCTACTCCTCCTGCTGCAGTACCTGCAGTACTCATAAGAGAATTACTATCTATGTTTTCTTGGCCGCTAATTCTATGTACTCCTTCTCCCTCGCAACAACTTGATCTTTGATTGTTGTTGCTCCAGCTTTCTTTCGCTGAACCACGCCGTAGAATTCAAGCTCAGTGCATGAATTACCTAATATATGCATTTTTGCTGAACAATTTCTATCTTTTCCTGCACATGACCAACCAACACTACAAAAAAATGACCTTTAGTAGCGGTCAGAAACCGCTGCTATAGTTTTAGCAGCGGTTTTTAGCGGTAGTCGCGACCGCTGCTATAACTCCGTCACAATAGATCTATAGCGGCTATTTGGTCGACCGCTGGTGAATACTGGATCTATAGCAGCGGTCGCGACAAGCCAAATGGGGCGTGCGGGGAGCACGCGACAAGCCAAACACGCCTTCTGTATGTTTTAGTATTTGCAATTGTCCTCGCTGATGCTTCTCATCCAAATGTTCCTGATACAAATTGGTCAAGAAATAAGATAATTAAACCTGATTTCAGTTAAAAAAATGAATGAAACCATGTCACGCATTTCTTCCAAACTAAAAGCCATAGTCATTAAATGAAATTTGAAAAAGAATGTCATGTGGAAGGGCTAACTCCTCACTTAGCATAGACTAACTCACACAATGAACAACAAGAATAAATGGACTTACAAAAACCAATAAATACCAAAAAGAGCATAACAACTGCAACGATAATAAGAGCCAGACTTGTGCAGAGTAGGCACCAGAGAAATGTTATTCAAAATTATGTTAAGCTCCAGAAATGTTATCAAAATTATGAATAAAGCATGAGGGACAACAATAGATGCAACTGAAATTTGATAATGCTTTGCCTCTGCCCTATCAGCTGCAGTTTCCCCTCTTTAATAATCATAAATTTAACTAGATAGACAACTAACTCCATGCATAGGTAATTAGACAAATATCACCCTACACCAATATAAGAGAGAAGGAAAGCAAAACACGCCTGATAAGCTCCCAGAGAACACCTCTTTGTTGCTGTACAAGCTGTTAACTATAAGGTCCATAAGGCGACTGACCTGCACACGCCAGAAGCATGAGAAAACTTAAAAACTTTAAGCCATCAGACAAAAGTTCCATCAGCCCTAGCATACTTCAGCTTGATACTCGTATTGCTCAGCAGGTGGAGCAGCCGACCCATCTGATGCTGTAGCAGTCGACTCATACCGCCTGCCCAAAACCCCTGAATCCAAGCACACAGAAAAGAACCATGTGGCGCGCACACACATGGAAATGTGGTAGCGAGCATAAGAATTGAAATCCAAATCTAAATTCATTCATTTTCACTAACAGAGAAATAGAGAGAGAGAGAGAGAGCGAGAGAGCTCGATTTTGGAGGTGGGGACAATGGATCTCCGTGCTTCCATCGTCGACATAGCTGCTCAGGCAGGGTCCCAGTATCTCCCCATTCGCCTCCGATTAAAAAAGCGATATAGTATTTAAAAATCTTTATACTTAGTATTTAATATATAAATATTAAATATTTAATACTTATAATTTAAAATTATAATGTTTTCTGTATAACATTATATATTGATTTAGTCAATAAATATGCAATTACTATAACAACCATAGGTATAATTTAAAATATATCATATAACAACTTCAATGTTCATAACACTCTCTCCATATTTTATTAAGTAGGTTCTTTAAAATAAAATGTTTTAAATACATGACAAAATAAAACTATATATTAAAAAGAATATAAAAAGATATAAAATAATTATTTACATTAATTAACTTATACTTAATAAATAAATAATTTTTTTAAAAAATTAGACCTTTAACAGCGTTTGTGTCAACAAACGCTGCTATAGACCCGCCGCTATAGGTCGGACTTATAGCAACGTTTTCAAAGAAATCGCTGCTAAAAATTAGGCATTTAACGACGTTTTTCAAAAAACGTCTCTAAAGGGGGTCTATAGCAGTAGTCACCCCTGTATCGTCGTTTTTAGTGATCGCCGCTACAGACCTGTTTTTTTGTAGTGCAATAATAATAATAAAATTTATGATTTTATTCGAATGAAGAATTATACAGCACATAAAACCAACTTACATTTTTTTTATCAAATTTTCCTTTGCAGCTTCCTACACCCACTCACCTTTGACATTTGTATAATTATTTTTCCACAACTCTACTGGATCAATCTCGCTCTCTCTTCTCAAGATCTCTATGTTTCAAAGCAAGTTAATTAAGTATACACTAATATTATTGTTTCACAAAGAAATAAAATTTTGTTTAAAAAAATAGTAATACCATTTACGCACTAGTGCATAGAAATGAGCTCGATCACGATGTGTGGTAGGGTAGTCGAACGGGAACAATTTTACCTATCGATTTCAATTTATCTAACAAATCAAATATTTGATATACCTTAGACTCCTCACTTGAGAATAAATCGCACACTATTGCCCAATACTCTGCCAAACCTATACACCGTTAATCTTCATGGAGTCGTTGTATAGGCTTCAAACGGGTCTATCGGTATTATGCATGAAAAAAAATTTGATGATGAGCATGCAAGTAATACGATTAAAAATGCACATAGAAATCTTATATGCATAATAATTCATAAATATTTAAAAACATTCGAACGAGTTCGCTTAAGAAAATTGAGTTTGAATGGTTTTCAAGCACCGTTTAGATGCCTTTGCGACCTTACGAATATGCGACACTCGTCTCGTGTCGTTCAGACGCAACTTTTATAGGTTTCGACACTGTGAGATATACTCGAAAACAGCTCAAAAAACAGAGCCCAAACATCCTCGAAACATAACCGAAACATGTTTTTTTACCCCTAAAACATGCATTCAACACAGCTAAAAATGTGTGAGACTAACCATGAGCATTTAATCTCTAAATCAAATATAACTATGAGTCTCGGTGACAACCCAATAGGACAATGGGGTGAATTGGGTTTTAATAAAAGTTATAACTTTTTCAATGAAAAGTCAAGGTAAATATTTTAAATAGAATAATGCACCAAAATCGCAAATAAGGAGAGCAAGGGATAAAAAGATGACACCATTATTTTTAGGTGGTTCGGCCAAGACTTGCCTATGTCCTCCCCAAGGCTATTTATTTCATTGGGTTTTCTCCACTATTCTCTAATAGCAATCACACCTTAGCTTTCGGGTGCTAAGAAACCGTTACAAAGCATTTCTTAAGCACACGCTTCAATTCTCTTCACAAATCCCAAGAACCTAAATGATTTATTCTACCCTCACGAGTAAAACCAAGGGTCACACAACACTCAAATGATTTGTAAAAGATGGGTCCAAGGATAAAATAAGGAAACACTATCTAAGTCAAATAATCAAGTGTAAAGCATAGTGAAGAACAATGAGACAAGATTCGTGTAAGAAAGCTTTTATCTCTGCAACTTGTTCTATTTATAGTCCTCTAGATTTGAAAGGTTTTCCAGTGACTTTATTTTACCGTTAGAGGGGTGCCCAGGTCATTTTAAAACAAAATGATGTGTTGATGGTGTTTCAGAATTTTTTGCAAAATCGCAGCATGTGTCAAGACCATAAAATTAAACTGGATTTTTGATATTGGGTGCTAGTGCAATGCGTCGACACCATCTATCAATGTGTCGACAACATCAGTGCTGCAAAGGTTTTTCAGTAAATTGTAAGTGTCGTTTCTACTCCAATTCATCTATAAACACCTACAATGAAGAATATAACTTTTTTAGCTTATGCATTGGTGTTAACCATAATGAGTTCTTAAATCCTTCAAAGCAAATATAATTTTATGTTATTATCAAAATCAGAACGAATTATTCAAGGAAAAACATTGGGTAACAACAACCTTTAATGACAAAATATTTGATGTCAAATTAATTTCTGTCACAGAAAGTAACCCATCAGAGGAAAAAAAATCAAATTTGTCACTAGAGGCATGTAATCTTCAATAGAAAGGTATGAACGTCAAACGAAACCATCCACATGGTAAGTTGGATGTCAAATTCCAATTCTATCCCCAGGATGTGATGGATGCCCCTTGCCACCAAACAAAACAATCTTGCGAACGAGACAAATACAATTGCACACGCTTTAGTTTGTGTCAAACCTAACTTTTGTCAAACCTACTTATGGACGCCTTGAAACTCTTTTGCATGTTTTAGCTTTGTTACAAACCAAAATTCCATCAGTGAAACATGACAGTCCAGCACCGTCACAAAATCGTTTCCACATGCGTTAAAACAAAATGGGTTCTCAGGGAGATTTTTAAACTCACATGCACTACAAAAAATCGGGTTTTAATAGCGGTCACGAAAAACGCCGCTGAAAGTCAACTATAGCGGCGCTTTTGTTGACCGCCATTAAAAAACCGATGCCAAAACTGTTTTGAATTTTAACAGCGGTCTTTTTAACGACGGTCAACCAATGCGCCACTATAGGTGACTTTCAGCGACAGTCTTTTTAACGACGGTCAACCAATGCGTTGCTATAGGTGACGTTCAGCGGTGCTTTTTGTGACCGCCGTTAAAAGCGGCGCATTGGTTGACCGCTGTTAAAAACTTCGTTGTCTTTTAACAACAGTCTTTTTAACAGCGGTCACAAAAAGCGCCGCTAAAAGTAAAAACGCCGCTAAAAGTCACCTATAGCAACTGTTTTGTTAATGATCATAAAGTAAAATAAACACTTGTATGTTATTAACATAATCCAATAGTTTTTCATCCATGTTAATCGAATTTATCTAAGTTCGTTCTTTCCATCAAAGAAAGACGTAAAAAAAATCGTGAGAAAATGGAAAGAGTGAATAAACCATTAATATATACATAAGCACAACCTAAAAAAATTACTTGGTTAATTCAATACCAATGTAATCATTATTGTATAGTTTAGAAAACATCTACTACCATACTTATATTGAGCATATATATTTTGAATAATTAGTAATATAATACTATTTAACTAAGGCATATTCTTTAATTTGAAACAATAATATATTGTGAGATTAGCTAATGCAATTAAAGTACATAACTTAATATATGATCTTAGAGGCTATAAGTGTACCCACATGTATTGTGACTTAATTTATTATATAGTAAAACAACGCCGCTAAAAGTCATCTATAGCGGCATTTTTTTGACCGCCATTGAAAAGATAGTTGTTAAAAATCATATAACAGCGTTCTTTTTATCTGGTCATGAAAAACGCTTTAATTTTAGCGACGCTTGTTATGACAGCGGTAAAACAAATGATGTTATAAATTTTTTATACTTTTTCTTGTTACCGTCGAAAAAAATAAAAAATAAAAAAAATTTAAAGCAAAATTAGTATTGTAAATAAAAATAGGATAAAAACCAAAAAAAAATAAAAAAAGAAATAAAATAATCCTAGTGAAAAGGAATTTTCCAGCAAGGGGCCTTGCGCGCGGGACCAGGGCTGGAAATTTCAATGCCCCGTGCGCAGGACGCGTGCCCTGGAAATTCCAGCGCTGCGCGTAATATATGCTAGTGCCGTCTAATTGCTCCTCAGTTATCAAAGATGTCAGTGCTTGACGTAAAAACGTTGGAGTACTACCACAGAATAATTAGTATAGATTGACTTTTCTCTAAAGCATAATTCAATTCCAGAATTTTCCCACGATTGTGGCACTAGCGAGAAAAACAAATGCGCAAAGTAATGCATGTTCATATCATTGAGACAGGGAAAATAAGATAAAAAATCCTTTTTTTGACCACGAAAAAGTAATGATGCATGTATTTCATCAAAGCCTTTTTTAATTCTCAACATTTCCATATCATAAGCTGCATTTATTCTCAGAACAAATAAAAATAATACATGAGGTTAAACCTTGCATTAGTTGGTATACAAGGATATATCTTCAAATATTACATGTCGTCATGCTCACGCTTAATTATCACGTTCTATTATAATTGTTAACACGACTTAGACAAAGGGCCAACTCCCTTTTTGCATATAATTATGTGGTGCTTACAAATAATTAAATATAGTAATTATAACTTCAATTATGATTATAGTCATATAAATGTCACTATACTATAAATAGTTATAGCTAGTATAATCTATGTATAACCTAACTACAATTACTGTATATTAGATTGTTATTATAAATGACTATAAGTTGTATTATAACTAGAAACCATAAGTACTATATTAAAGAGAGTTAGTAATGTAACTTATATATACTATATTATAATTTAGTGTATATGAATTATTTGTTGACACTTATAAAATCAATCACAAATCATATTATTTTTATTACTTATATAAGTGATACTTATAAAATATTTTTAATTTTTGGGTTAATAACCAAAATAGTCCCTGGGTTTTATGCCCTTTATCGATTTGGTCCCTAGGTTTTCATTTTGGTCAAATAAGTCCTTAGGTTATCCTCATTTATCGATTTGGTCATTCCGTACAATTCCGTCTCCTCCATGCACAGTCAGCTAACGGCGGGCCAAGTCACCACCAATAAAATAACGACACGTGTAGTTTTATTTTTATTTTTTTAAAAAAATTCCACCTGGCGTAAAAAAAAAAACTCGAACCCCCGTTCGCGCGAGCGCGGTGGCGATCCCGGCGAGAGGGAGCCCAGATCTGGGCTCCTTTCCCGGGGCGGCTCGCGCCGTGAGGGCTGGCCGCAAGCCACCCTCGCTGCTCCTCCGCCCACCCCTCGCGAGCCCCCCGGCCACCCCTCGCGAGCCGCTCTGGCGAGGGGAGCCCAGATCTGGGCTCCCGGTCGCCGGGGTGGGTGGCTCCGGGCCACCCCTCGCGGTGGAGCCGCCTAGTCCGGCGACGGGGAGCCCAGATCTGGGGCTCCCTTTGTCGCGCGAATGGGGGTCTCCCCCCGTTTGGGTTTTTTTTATGCTAGGTGGATTTTTTTTTAAAAAAAATAAAAATACACGTGTCGTTATTTTTTTGGTGGTGACGTGGTCCGCCGTTAGCTGACTGTGCATGGAGGAGACGAAATTGGACGGATTGACCAAATCGATAAATGAGGATAACCTAAGGACTTATTTGACCAAAATGAAAACTCAGGGACCGAATCGATAAAGGGCATAAAACCTAGGGACTATTTTTGTCATTAACCCTTAATTTTTTAAATAACTTAGAGATAGTTTAATTTTTTATATTTAAAAATTAAAATTAAGTTATTTAGTTCCAAAAGATGAAAAAGTCATTGGTGATAAAGGGAAAAACTTTAAGATTCGACTTCCTATTTCGTTTGCTCTCAACATCTGCACCGTTTCAACATAGCATTAAATAAAATTATGGCAAATGAATCAATAATTAAATTGATCTAAAATTAAAGAACAAAGTTTTTATACTTTTCCGTCTGATTTAACGGCTGATTTAGACGGGGGCGAAGATTGATAGATTTTAAAAGTAATGCGTATTAAATTGTTAATTTAAAGAGTAACAATGAAAGAGCTTATATATTATAATATAAATATCGTTTCACAATTAAATAGGAAAAAAATGAAAGACAATAATTTATATATCCAACACAATCAGATTATTAAAGCATATAACAAATTTAGCTATAACGTTTCGTTTTAGAGCCAAGTGAGATTCGTTTTAGCGCCAAGTGAGGGGAAAGATTCATTTAGCGCCAAAATCGCTTTTGAATCCCCGCCCTGTATTTGTTCATTTCTTCAAAATCAATTTGCGCAAGCGAGTTATATTTTAGATGGTGGCGTAGTTCAGTCTAAAGGGCGATTGCAAATTTCTCTCACATCGTCTCACGAGTTCTTTATCATTTTACCTCGTTCTAGCTTCTCATGGATGAGGAAAACACTTTCGATCCAGTTAAACCTTTCATTTTGAACTTTTGTTTCATACTTTAGTACAACAACGTGAGTCTGTCTTTTGTCTGTTTACCAAACTAGCAGAACAGAGAAAGAAAGGAAGGCCTTGATGATTTGGATCTGCAAGTATTACTAATCATTTTTGCTTTCTTTACATTCAATCTTTTTTGCCTTTGGATCCAGTTAAACCCTTTCGTTTTAGCTCGTTCTAGTTTCAAATGAATGATCTATTGTGGCCTCGCGAGCGGGGTGCCCTAGAATCTCCAGGGCCACGCTAAAATTTCCAGGGCCTCGAGCCGGGGGCCCCTGGAGATTCTAGGGCCTCGCACGCGGGACACCATTCCCCCCTTTTTTCCACCTGGGTATCCGCGAGTCCCCCATCTCCCTCAGCCTAACCCCCAGGCCCCCGCGAGCCACAATTTTTTTCCACCCGGGCACCTGCGAGTCTATAACAGCCCGGACCGTCAAGACCTCAAGCAATGTCTTATAGTAATGGACGTTGCTATTTGACTGAAGTTACGACCAGTGGAAGGATCGTTGAAACAACAGGATTCTAAGCAAAACACCAGTAGAACATTTTATTAATACCGAAGTATTACAAAAGAGAACCCACTTAGTATAATATACATAATATAATACAAATAGTAAAGCCAGCGGTTAGTGCAACAGAATAGCAGATACAAGAACAAGATATTGAAGAAAACCCGTTTCAACAGTAAAATCTCAACAAAATAAGAAAAAGTAAATGAAAAGACTCAATTTTTCTCAAAAATGATCTTTTCCTTTTTCCATTCTCAATCACCAATCACCACTACTCTCACTCCAAGAGTGAATCACTTGGCCAGAGTGACGGGTTACAAGTAACCATCCGTATCTTTGCAGCAGTACTCCCAGAGCACAATACGGCCTTAAGCTCCCAAAGCGAGTTATCCTAACAAAGGATCTTTCCGCGTACGACGAAGAGGCCAGAATGTCAAAACAAGTGAACGCATTCTCTTGTGCACAGTATTGTCACGTCTTCATAGTATGCGTTAAGTATGCATGTCTCATATCAATGCCCATACATCTTATTTATGATATGCAACACCTTAACGACAGGTGAACATCAATATTCCTTTCCAACGTACAAGGTAAGAGTGCATGTCTCATATCAACGCTCATACATCTCATTTACAATATGCAACACCTTAACTCGTTTTCATCGTCAGAACATTATAAGACAAATCTCGAAGGAAAATGTTGTGAAGGCAAAAACAGCACTTTGATTTCTCGGTTAAAAACCGGCTTACTCACCACGTAGAAAAATACTAATTTTGACATATAAGGTGTTGAAATCAGAAGGAAAGAAACATGTTGAAGCTTTGAAAAAAAAACTTTTGGAAGAAATTTGGAAAAGAATCGAATCAATGTAGAAAAACACTTTTAAAACGAATCGAACTTTAACAATAGTACTTTTTCGAAAAGACAAGATTGTTCTTCATCAAGAACACGAAGAACATCAAGAAAGTCAAGAAAGAATAGAACAATGCTAAGAACAGCAAGAGATGTTGAAGAAAAGAACTACAAGAGATCCACAAATCATTTTGACAACTCTTGAATCAAAATCAAGGATAACCGAACTAAACTTTACCTCTATGAAGCCGAATCTTCACTAATCTTTTTCCTCCTTTTTCTCCAACTTCACTTCACTCTTTCTCTCAAGTTTAAGCTAACAAAATTTCAGATATGAATGGTGTAGGTTTTGAATGGCCGGCCACCCTCCTATTTATAGGAAATCTTGATTCATCACAACGCGACACATGTCTAGGCTAGCTCCGGTGACTCAAAAGGCTACTTCAACTGTGTGATGACACCCAACCTCCTTATGTAGCTGCTCAGCACACCTATGGCCAGAATTCAGCCTATAGCTTAGGTGAATCGCCACCTAGATCCACCGGTGGTTGACACCTCAAGCTACCTAAGTCCTAGCCTTTTGTGTTGTGCTTCTTGCATCGATTTGTCGTGCTTCTAGCTTTGATTTGTCGTGCTTCCTAGCCTTTATAGTGTCACTCTCTAGTGCAGCCGAATTTCTCTTGCTTAATGACAAAGTTTTGCTAATCGTTTCACTAATCGTTCGATAATCACAAATCAACCTAGTTGCTTGCATAAAACGTCTTACTTGCTTCCGAAAAATAAAAAGTCTTCAAATTTGAACCATAACCTTGTGGATGATCTTTAAAAGAATAAAAACCATATGGTTTGATTTTCGAGACAAAAACGTCCTACCTGTTTAAAATTTTTTATTGATCCAATACGAGCTCCTCAACACTCTGAACAATATCCTAGTTGCACATGAACTCCAAATCTCACTTAATAATGTCCTAAACAAGGTTTCAAACTTTGTATCTCAAGTACTAAATAATCTCTTTTGGTCATTAAGTCTCTCGTACTACGAATCATTATATAAAACCAAATGCATGTGATGTTTTAAAAGCTCGGGGTATGATAGAGTCCCCCCCTCTGGCCCTCTAGCCTCTCTTGCTGACAACCACGCCTACAGATGTCTTTTCCCATGTACTGGGGAAATTACGCAAATTTATATTGGTAAACCTCGAGAGAATGGACACTTGATGTTCAAAATAGATATCTAGTTGTTGAGTATAAATGTTCAAATCTGATTTTAGATTTTTGGACTGTTTTTTCATTCAGCAACAAGCTTGAAGATTGTGTTTTACATTATTTAAATGGTGAATGGCTCATTTAATTGCACGTGAAGAAGATTTCCCACTAGTGTAATTTCGGGTTCAAAAGCAAGGATCCATAGTTGTTACAAGCTCCTATTTATGTCAATAAGTAGATGCTTTGAGTTTGTCTTTCTTTCCATCGGCATGCGTTTTTGCGTCCTGATTCTCCCCATTTAATTTGTCTTTCTCGGTCTAGATTCTCCCCTCATGGTTGATAGAGCTACTAACTATGTTTTGCAGGAAATTCTGCAATCTTTTGTCAAGGCCTATCATATTTACTAAGAAGTAGTACTGGCCCCTGGGGTTGTAGAACGAACATGCGTGCAATTTCCACCGATTTGTGTACTGCCACTGGTGT
Organism: Myrica gale; assembly: GCA_963930655.1. NCBI lineage: Eukaryota > Viridiplantae > Streptophyta > Magnoliopsida > Fagales > Myricaceae > Myrica > Myrica gale. The sequence continues at coordinate 13,274,669 of OZ005618.1, forward strand.
GATTTATCCTGTGCGAAATCTGTAAGAATTATGCATGACTAAGTGAAGTACAATACTTGGGTAAGAGGTATATTGCCCGCTATCCATTTGATTTGAGGATTACACTAACCACCAAACAGCACAACACATTTTACAACTAAACAACAACATTTCTAGTTGGTGTAAGTTTATAGTGTAAGCCTCTGCTTTCTTGTAAGTTTCTAGTAGGTGTAAGTTTCTAGTAGGACTGTCAAAGCATGGCTTTTTTGTAAGCCATGGAGATCAGTATGTGCGGTGCCGTGTTAACTTCCCAATTACTCTTAGTTGTGTGCGTGCTCCCTCCTTCCTTTTTCGTTTGGTTGATATTATGAATGTTGTTTTTGGATGCTTCAAGGGTGTTGAAGTAGCTAAATCAATTATGTTTGCAGGAATCAGATACAGATATTTGTGCAAGTATGCTGGACTCATTGAATGAGTGCTTACAGGTTTGCATACTCCAAGATTTTTAATTTTCGTATTTCCATGTCCAATTTTACATGTTATCTAGAATTATTTTGCACCGAATGCAATAATTAAAATTATAATTAGAGCTCGATTTTGTTATAGAAATCTTCTCTAGCATCCGTAAAAAAAAACGCACCTGACCTAAACCGTTGCTAAATACATGTAGAAACGCCGCAAAAAATATTATGGTTCGGCTCTACAAAACCGCTGCTAAAACCTATGGCAACATTTTGGCATATACTAGCAGTCGCAAATGCTGCTAAAAAACTGGAAAATTTTGTGTTTTAAAATCACCACTAAAAAGACGTTGTAAATCAGGAGGAACACCAGCGTTTTTCACAAACACTGCTAAAAAATCGCTGCTATAAGCTGGGAAACGACATCGTTTTTAGAAACGCTGCTAGAAAACCGTTGTTGGAAATCATGAGAAACGCTGCTAAGAAACCGCTGCTATAAGCAGGGAAATGCTAGCGCTTTTTTAAATCGCCAATAAAAAAACCGTTGTAGTAAGTTGGGGAATTACCAGCGGTTGGAAGACACCGCTAAGAGACCGCTTATGAAATGTAGGGAATCACCAGTGTTTTTGAAAAATGCTGTTGAAGACACTCCCCGACGGAGAAAAGTAAGTGGTCACAAAACGCCGGTAAAAAACTGCTGGTAAAAACTTAACGGAGTTTTCTGGGCTTTTGCCAGCGGTTTTGGGACTGCTGCTGTAGCCTATATTTTTTGTAGTGATGCTCGAGACAATTCAACACCCGTACAAACTGTAATAAAATATCTTGAAGTATAACAGAATTTAGTAGAAGAGTTCAACTTATGTTTTTATGGTTACCGCCCACTACCGTGTACATGCAAATGAATATTACATGTCCGCAAACTTGACACAAACTTGTCAGTGAATGGAGGCGTGAAACATTTCCCTGATTACTGCCAAATATCATCCTCACGATGTAAGTTTCCCGGATTAGGTGTTCGCAAGGGTTTTCAGATGGTTTCGCGAATTTTAAACGATACAGAGCCATAACGAGCGAAAATCATCCAAAATGTTAAACTTCTTCCCGATCATATTCAAGCTCAAATATTCTAAAAATATTGATCTTTTGCCATTTTCCTCGATCTTGATAGATTTCCAAAAAATGACTTAATTTTTAATCGATTATTATGCTGGAAAATCATTATTTTTGAGATTTATAAGTGACATTTTTTATTAACTTTTCGGCCGCAAACTGCTGATTGTGGCGGATTATTTTGAACGATTGTGTTGTAATGCAGTTGAATTTGTCAAAAACCAACTCAACAACGCTATAGAAAATATAAATTGTAACCATTGAAAACGACATAGCTCCTGAGATCTATTACCTAGCATATAGGAGCATGTACGCCCCTTTTGTAAAGACCCTTTGAAGTTCCACGGGTGTTACTTAGAAGGCCATCACCTTGGTTAAAAATTTTGGAATTTAAAGCCAAAAAACTTCCAATGATTTTGATGCACACAATATCCAAGAAACAAGCAACCAATAAAATATGCTTGGCATAAAAAGAAAAAGAAGCAAACAAGAGAATATAGACACCATTAGAAAACAAGGTCAAGGTCTTAAATAGGTCCAATCGTTGAATCCTAGATCAAACACACCAACGAGCCTAAGGTGTTGACCAGTAGTATAGAATCACATATCACAGATAGTAAGCCTTTTGAAAGTATTTATCAAAAGATTCTATAGAAATGTATATTTTAAACAAAGAGTTGCCTTACATATTCTAATGATAGCAGAAATAACTATGCTTTATTATTCTAAAGGCGAGAGAAAAGATAAAAGTACATTCTCTCCACTCAGTTCTCTAATTCTGCTTCAATCTTCATGATACTGGCAAATCACAAATTCATAACCCACAATTTTCCTTCATTCATTAGCAATTCAAAACTTAACTGCATTCTCCAAAACAAACTTTTTAATTTTCCTTCTACTGAACAAATGCAGGTAAAACAACTGCAACCAACGATCACAGTAGAAACCACAGACAAATAGAGGTGCCATGAACTAAAGCAACAAACTCAAAATGCTAAATAAAAAGCCTTCCAACGTTAAGTGGGAGGTAGAAGTGCTATGGTAAAATTCAAAGGACCTGCCCTTTAAAAAACTAAAAGCTTTATCATGTAGATACCTAATTTCTAGCAGCGTTTGTGTATAACATTATTAGTAGCATTTTTTAAAATGGTGATATAGGTAAAACTTTTAGCGGTGTTTTCTGCAAACGCCAAAAACACCGCTACAGTGGGTCTATAGCCGTTAAAGACCTATTTTTTGTAGTGGTCTTCAAAACACTTAAATTCAAGGACTCCTTTGTTGAGTGATACTTTTTTTCTAGTATTGTCTAAGCCTTTTATTTCAAAAGTCAGAATTTAGGAACCAATAACGGTTCCCCTTTTTTGCGTTTTAAAACAGAACCTGAATCCACTTTTCAATTCTTTGTTTGGGGTGGTTCATCAATTTGGATGGAGTTCTAAACCTGGATTATTGTCCTCCACGTTGGGCACGATCAGTACCCCTATATCTATGTCTTTCAAAAATGTAATGGGTATATGGTAATTGGTAATGCTAAGTCTGTCATCCGTTGTGTCGATTGACCGTTCCAAATAACATATCTCCTTGTAAGGGAAGCCCCGTAGTTAAACAGTCACTCCTCTTTCCATTTAAGTTGATGATTCTCAAACAGAGGTGTTCCTCCCCCCACATTACTTTCCCCTAGCGAACGCTAAGAAAAAGGTTTTCCTTGCAAAAAATAGCGGGAGGAACACCATTGTGCTCTTTAGTCTGAGAATTTATTACACAGCCTCTTCCCCAACTGCCTATTCAATGCTAGAACGCCATCCTCTTCCCTCCCTTCAGCCATTAAACTTGGGCGTCTTACCTATAGGAACACCCCGTACAGATTGCCCCAACTTTTGTCAGCCTGCCCTTTTGAAGAGTATTATCATTGGGGGGTTGTGGAAATTGCTCCGGCACAGAGAATCAAAGATTTAATTCTACTCTCTGCTCCCTTAATCTCGTCAATTACTCAATAAGTTGCTCTAATTATTGTCTTTCAGTCTCTTGTTCTGAGCTCGTTGTCACCTCCGATTAGATTTTCAAATTTGATGGAACCATCCGACCGATGTGATCGTTGCATCAAGCCTCTCTACTTGCAGTAACCCGAGGATCCATATACTCCAAAGGTTCAAGCCCACTCCATTTAAGCTCCTCCACTCCCAGACGCTCCATTCGCAGATCTTCCTCCAAGTGTAGGAGCTTCACTCCCCCCTTTTCATCTCCACCGGTGCCGACTACCTCGGAGCCCTGTCTACAACATGCCTGGCGTCGTCGCGTTTGCACTTCACCTTCCATCCCGACAATGGCTCCCACTATACGTTCCTGGTCCAAGGTTAGTTACACCCATCATCTCTATGGACAATCTGTAACGGCTTTTACCCATTCTATGTGTGATGTATTGTCTATGACAACTAACTCACCACGTTGAGGTTGAACGCACATTGTGGTGTTTCCAAATTTTTTCTTCTATTGAGACATGTTACATCTTCAGATTACGTCCCCCATTCGTAAGGCTTGTTAAAATCAAATAGCTATTAGAAGCTTTGCTTATAATAACGATTGCCTTTGTGTGACTAGTAAGACTTACCCATAGTCAATTCAAATGCGGAACTGTTTACTTTTAAGAATATGGTGATACCGTCCGGACCCATACAAGGGAGTCTGGACACGTTTCTGCACACGTGGCCCAATCAACGTACTTCGTATTAAATGCCAAAATTTAAACGGTTGAAACGGTTCAACATAATAAAGTCGTCCGATCATACAATCGCATCTTGTGAACGGATGTCCCCTGAATGGGCGCGATGTGACAATGCACGTTTGGCTGAATAACCGGTGAATATCGTCCGGACTGTTTTAAACATGGTTCGGACGGTGACTAATGCTTTCAACTTTCATATAACGTAAACACGTGTCCGTCATGCGACGGTTCCAGTATAGTCCGGACAATGTACTAATCCGTTCGAACACCTACCTCATTTACCCTCATTGAGGTATGGTAGTCCATACCCATACAAGGGAGTATGGACGCATTTCTGCACATGTGGCCCAATCAACGTACTTCATATTTAAACGGTTTAAATGGTTCGGAATAATAAAGCGTCTGGACGTATAATCGCATCGTACGAATGGATTTCCCCTGAATGGGCACGACGTTGAAGAGGCCATTTGGGCGAATAATCGTTGAATATCTTTCCGGAAGGTGTAAAACGTTGTCCGAATGTGTTTCGTTGACCACCATCAAAATAGAGTGATTTTATAGACAAACAACACAACAAACTAAACAACAGACGGTATTGAATCGAAATGCAATAAATTGAAAAGCAAATTCGTGAAGGAAGTTTTACCTGAAGTTCCTTGTGAATTCGAAAACGGATGCTGAAAACGTTTAGGAGAGAAGTTTGAGAGAAGTGAATGAGTTTGTGTTTTTGACAAATTCTGGCGAGTTTAATGTGTCTATTCACCGTCTGAATGCCCGTATTACCATGCAGACTATTCTCAGCGGTTACGGTGCCCGTCCGAAAGATTCTAGAACTTATACGGTCCAGACGGTATCGATGTCACGTGTCTGATGTTTTGCAAAGTGAAACCACACGATTCCCAGAAGAAGCATTGATAATTGTGTGGATCTTTTTTCGTGCCGTCCGGACGATGTAATATGTTTCATGGGAACACTATTGATAACGTTCGGACATAATAGAGTGTTCATGACGATTTTTAATTTCTCACTATATCCTGACGATTATTATTCGTAAGGCAATGTCCGTTCGGACGTATTACAAAAAGATTCCGGACGGTATTGTAAAAATTTTGACGATTCTAATTGTTACTCAGTTACGACGATTTTGAATTTGTAACTGTGCATAGAGTTCGAACGGGTTATTGTTCATCCGGACTCAATTTTGTTTTTTGTGGCGAGTTTTATCGTCACTCATTCACAACGCGTGTATGTCGTCAGACCAGAAATACGTTCGAACGTGTCTTTGGCCGGTCCTGTTGATTTTGGCGTTCTTGGATGGTTTTGGGTGACGAAATTAATATTATGTCTTAGGAAGTTCACTTTATGAGCACAAGAACACAAGCATGCTCGACCAAAACAGCAAGCTTAAACCTTTGAGAAAACCAAACCCATGCTTACCTTTCTAAAGCTGGGCACAAACTGATTAGGGAAACACCTAGCATAAGAATACTCAAAGTTAGATCTAGGAAAGAAAGGAACAAGGAGATAAACATGCAAGGAAACCAGATCCTATTACCTCTTCCTCCTTCTATCTCACTCGGCCAACACCAAGGCTTCCTTTCTCTCTATCTCTTGGCTTCTCTCTAGTGTGGCTACAAAGAGCTGAGATGTGAGCAAAAAGATGCTTTGATGAGGCTTAAGGTGAGGTGAGATGAGAGCAGCTGCTGGAAATGGTGTGAAGAAGAGAAAGAAATGCTTTGGAGAAGTGAGCAAGGTGAAGTGAAGGAACCAAATGGTGAGCTGAATGGTGCACGGTGAAGAGTGAGGTGGTACGAAAAGCAAAAGGTGAGGTGAAGGAAAATGAAATACAAGGCAACTTGAATCTAAACTAAAATATGAGAAAAGGGAAAAGATAACATTGTTTGTATTGCCCTAGCCTATTGGTTGGAATGGCCGGTTTGCCTTGCTCTTGTCTTTTCTCCTTTGATTGCATTTATTTCTTTGTCTCCTTCTTAAGCCCTTCACGTGAATCACCCAAAAGCCAATTCAGCCCTCTCTTGCCTTTCACGTAAATCTCCTCTCTTGACTTCCATTTTTCTACTTTTTCATTTTGTTTTTCTCTTATCACATGGACTACTTTATAGGCACATTAACTTCTCTTTATTATAAGCACACTAACTTATCTCCATTACAAGCACACTAACTTATCTCCATTATAAGCACACTAATTTGTCTCCATTATAAACACACTAGCTTATTTCTATTACAAGCACACTAACTTATCTCCATTATAAGCGCACTAACTTATCTCTTAGTTCTTTATCAAACTATTCTATAAGCATTCTAACTTATCACTTAGTTTTCCTAATGATGCTTAAGACTACCTAATGGAGATTAAGGTTACTAAACAAGGACATGAAATAATTTACATGCACAACATAGAATTTCACAACTATAGATTAATATGTAATGAATTTTACTTAGAGAATTTCGGCAATAATATGAAATAATACTCTCCAAATATTCTTGGTATTTAATTTCATAAATCATGGTAGTATAATAATAAGCCAATGGAAAAATTAATTCATAAAGAAAATCTACCTTGAAAAATTCGGCCATGACAATTATACTAACATAATTTCACATCATAATGAAAATACTTATGGAAACTTATAGTTCAAAATATCATAATCAACTTAACATCTTACATTGGCCAAACAACGGCCCCTTGAATTTAAATCCAAAACAAATACATTATGCAAATAACAAAAATGAAATATGGGGTCTCACAGTGTCGACACATGTTTTGGTCTGAAAAACATGTCTCGGGTGCAAGTACAATGCGTCGACACTAGCCTTTATACGTTTCGACACCATGTGTTCCATCTCTCAAGAGTAAGTGCAATGTGTCGACACATGTCATGTATATGTCGACACCTAAAAGACCTGGAGACTCAAATCAGTATCTTTGACGTTTTTATTTCATTCCAAAACCTTTTTAAGTGCCTATAACTTGAAGAATTTATCTATCAACCTGTGTAAAGATCTTCAAGTGCATTGAGAAGATTTTTGGTGAGATAAAACTTAATCCTTTTGTAGATATAACTTGGAAAATGTGGATTGACAATATAAAATCTAAAGTCTCAAAACTTAGAAACTTTTGTTATCATCAAAATCATTTATGGATTGTTTGTAAAACAACCTTGGCTTAACTAATTAACTTATACTTAATAAATAAATCAATTTTTTTTTTAAATTAGACCTATAGCAGCGTTTTTTGACACAAACGCTGCTAAAAGTAAGTACTTTAGCATTGGTCTCGTTGACCGTCGCTACAGGTCGGACTTATAGCAGCGCTAAAAATTAATCATTTAGCAGCGTTTTTCAAAAACGTCGCTAAAGGGGGTCTTTGGCGGCATCGTTGACCGCCACCTATCGATTTCAATTTATCTAACAAATCAAATATTTGATATACCTTAAACTCCTAACTTGAGAATAAATCGCACACTATTGCCCAATACTCTGCCAAACCTATACACCGTTATTCTTCATGAAGTTGTTGTATAGGCTTCAAATGGGTCTATGGGTATTATGCATGAAAAACAAATTGAAGATGAGCATGCATGTAATACGATTAAAAATGCACATAGAAATCTCATATGCATAATAATTCATAAATATTTAAAAACATTCGAACGAGTTCACACAAGAAAAATGAGTTTGAACGATTTTACAAGCACCATTCAGATGCCTTTGCCAGCTTCCTCCAAGTGTAGGAGCTTCCCTCCCCCCTTTTCATCTCCACCGGTGCCGACTACCCCGAAGCCCTGTTTACAACATTCCTGGCGTCGTTGCGTTTGCACTTCACCTTCCATCCCGACAATGGTTCCCACTAAACGTTCCAGGTCCAAGGTTAGTTACACCCATCATCTCTATGTACAATCTGTAGCGGCTTTGCCTATTCTATGTGTGATGTATTGTCTATGACAACTAACTCACCACGCTGAGGTTGAAGGTTGCATACTTTTTGTACTTCGATGATTTTCCTTAATGTTGTATGAGTGCGTCTTATGTGTTCGGCCATTGTTTGTTCGACCTCTCATTCAGAATGCATGCCTTTAGTTCTGACCAAATATGTTCCATGTTCTGTTAATATCAATGGTTGCCATTTTTATGCACGCGTGTAGTGGTGTAATTGTCATCATTACCCTTTGTGTACTCATTCCCTAATTCCCTACAGCCTTATAACTTGCGTGGACATGTGGCCATACCCGTCTTCGTGCCCAAGAATCGTAAACAAAAGATAAAGAGGATAGAGGTAACATTACTTATTGACAATGACTATGTACACTGCATTTCTTATGTATAAACGCACCTTGTGTTGTTGCCAAATATTTTCTTTTGTTGAGACATGTTACATCGTCAGATTATGTCCCCCATTCGTAAGGGTTTATTAAACTCAAAAAGATATTAGAAGCATTGCTTATAATAACGATTGCCTTTGTGTGACTAGTAAGACTTACCCGTAGTCAATTCAGATGTGTTTGAGCTCATGTCCCTTCAGTCCATTCCAATGTTTTCATTTTTCGCCATCTAAACTAGGGCCACCAATTTCACATGAAGGCCCTAGATCTCCTACCATTGCAATTTACCTAACTATACGCTTTCTATTAGATGGGGAAGAATAAGGATTAGACAAATGAGCAAGAGCTTGCATTCCACAATCTTCTAAAAGAAGGAACGGTGGACGGGCACGTTCAGAATTGCGATCCACATACGGCCAGTTGGGGAGGGCTGACGACGAAACCTAACTCAAGAACTGGCATGAACAAGAAGAAGCACCAGGTTCAGGAATAGCTCAGGCGTGATGAAAAAATAGTGGAAGTGTTTCTATGATTTATTGCATCACGAGATTGAGTTTGGATGGGATCCTGCCTCTAACACGGTCGATGGAATAGCTGCCCATTTAGAAGTAGAGACCATTATCCCGTGTAATAATTTTTGATACTGCGATATCTATGATTTTTGGGTTGATCACTTAGAAAAAAAGAATAAAACAAATTTGGTCTTCGCTATCTAAGTTAGACAGCGCATGCCAAGCAACAACTTAAATAAAAAAGCTTTGTTTAGAAAAAAAAAACCTTTGTTTACCAAGTTCCACGTGTAACATCGGGTTTTGTAAAAAGACCAATGATTAAGGAATAAAATTGGTTAAATAAGATGCCAAATTGCTTAAATGTGACAGATTATTTTGTGTAAGTGCCATAGTTTTCAAGAAAATTATGAAAGGGCTTGTGATTTATGTAAGTTGGATTTTGGGTTTTAAAAAAATAAATTAACCCATTATTTATCTTGGTCTATTTTAGAAATTTACAATTATCGATACTTTTGTGGCCCATTTACTCACATTAATTTCATATTGTAGGAGGGTATTTTGTCCTAAAATTTGAGCACAGCTTAAATGAAAAGATCTGGAAATTAGAGGGCAAAGAGGGAAACCAGAAACACGGAAGAGTCTAGAAGGCCACAGAAGAGAAAGAAGAGAAGCTTCTCGATGGAAAACGGTTGTGGACATCTCATGCGAAGAGGGGAGCATCATTCTCTGGCTGCTACATTTTTATTTTTTCTCCAGGAGGAACTTTTCCTTTTTCCGGAAAATCATTTGCCCTTTGGATGTTTTGTCTTCTTCTTCATTTGGTTTTTTTGGCCTTTACGAGTGAGATTCTTGTTCTTTTACTTTATATTTGCTTTTGGGTTAAATGCATGTCATGCCCCTGTGGTATGCGGTAATAGCAAATATGCCCCTGAGGTAAACAAAGTCTTTTTCATACCCCTGAGGTAAACATTCAGGAGCAAATATGTCCTTTCATACCCCTGAGGTAAACATAACGGAAGGGCATATTTGCTCCTGAATGTTTACCTCAGGGGTATGAAAAGGACTTCGTTTACCTCAGGGGCATATTTGCTATTACCGCATACCACAGGGGCATGACATGCATTTAACCCTTTGCTTTTCTTCATTTCCTTTAGCTTTTACGTTGGAACCTGTAGCCCTTTTTGTTTTGATACTTCTTCGTTTCCTTTTAATTTCTACCTTAGAATATGTAGTTGAGTAATTGTTCGTTTCATTCTCTGTTGCGTTAACTTTCTATTTGCATTCCATTTGTGTTGTTTTCTTTTCACATTTCGCATTTCTTTTTTTTTCTTTTACGTTAGATTTATTTTCGTTCTCTGTTGAGTTAATTCTTCCTTTCTTTTGTTAGATGATGAGATTTATATCATTTACTATGTCATTTCTTACGAGAATGTGTAGCTAAATCCCTTTCATCTGCGTTGTGGGTAGTACTTGGTATTGATTCGTAACCATATCAATGGAGGTTGTTACTATTTTAATTGTAATTTTGTTGCTTTTTGGGGATAGATGATTTTGGTAGTCATTGATTCTCTTTCTTTGGATTTTATGTCGACGTTTGGAACATATAATCCGAACGTATACAAGGCTTCAATTAGCTATTTCAAGTTTATTAATATCTCCTCTTGCCAGGAATTTATCTAAAATACTTTGATTGGGATTGAATGGATTTATTTGCCGGTTGTTGTGGATTTCATTATCTAGGCAACTGAGTTAATCAATGGGGAAAATCAAGTTAATAGAGAATTAATTCTAAGGAAACCACATCTCAGGTGTTTGATAATCTACCTCTTCAGGTCTCTGTAGTAGTTTGATAGTCGTGATGTTTGCATTTTGCTTTGACTCTAGTTGAAGTATCCTTTGTAGTTCAATTTTAATTTCAATAAGTTATTTCCTTTAAAAAAAATCAAATCATTTGCTGTCAATTTCTTTAAGTTTAAAACACATATTTCAAAAGGCACAAAATCTCGCCCTTGTGGAAATGACCTTGGGACTTCCCTTGATTATAATTTGACAAATTCTGCACTGGAATTGACCTTTTCAGAAGCGATCAACCACGCATATTGTAGTTGCGAACCTTTATATGCAGGTGCCCCTTCCTGACGTCTCCCGCCAAAATTGCACCATCAACACATCACATATTGTCAGCACCTACCAAGTACGAAAAAGCTATATGTAGACGGACCCACCAAAAATTAATAGTGGAGGATTGAAACAGGCCGTCCCAAACACGATATGGTCTGAGTTATGGTTCTTGGATTATGATTCTGTTTTAAACCGCAAAATAGAACCAGAATCGGTTGCCAAACAACCACAAAGGCCTAACTTACGTGTGGTTGATTCTACCTTCTTTAATTTCGTGGGTACGTATGATCGCTTTTGTAATCCAATTACTTTGAGGCCCATTAAGTTTTACTGGTGCCACAGGTCGCCCACTGAGGTATCTTCCCCATCCTGCAATGGCTGATCATCACATTGATACAATTGATCGAAACATAGTTAAAACGCAATGTTTCGTTTACGTGATCAATTGGATATACGACAATTGATCACATATATTATTAAACGCAGAGTTTAAGTATGAACATACATCATCACAATTGATGATCGATCAGTTGAGGAGTGACATGACACATTCCCTAACCAATAGATCATCCATTTAGTATCTGATCGTTCTAAGCGTCTGATTACCCAATATGGAAGATCGATCCTTAAAAGTGTAAAACGGTGAGTTTGATAACCGGTCAGACATCAGAGATTGATGATCGTTCCACATGGGATGATGTCCAAAAACTAGAAAACCAAAACTCACATTTCACACCCAAATCTCTCCAAAATACTCTTAACAAAGTCAAATACACATTAAAATTAAAATAAACCTATTTTACGAATCTAAATTAGTAATAAAAACAAATTAAAAAACATAGCATAAATACATTTAAAAGCCGGAACAAACGTAATAAAATTACAAACTTGAAACGTGGAGGATAATAAAAAATGAGTCTAGATGTGGCGTGATCATTGAGAAATGAAAAATCTTTGAGAGATTGAGTAAAAAATTCATACGCTTTGAGGAGAAATTGGCATTCACGCTGTTTCTTAACAGTCCTAGACTTGGTTTAAAAATCAATCTTCACATCTCATACGATCAAATGTCGATTCAAGCATACACGTGTTCAAATTGACCGTTTGGCATTCGAGAAAATATGTTCCACATCCTTCCCATGTGATAGATTATATGCCTCAACAACTAGCAAAGAATTTAACCTATCAAGAACAACCTATGGCGATATTAGATGGAGACGAGCAAGAGCTGCGTAACAGGAAGATTCCTTTTTTAAAAATATTGTGGCAGAGTCTTGATGTAACGGAAGCATCATGGGAGATACAGGCAGACACGCGGGACAAGGTTTCCTTTTGTTATGTTTTAAATTCCGAGGACGAAATTATTTCTAGGTGGGGGAGTATGTCATACCCAGAGCTTTTAAAACATCACATGCATTTTGTTTTATATAATGATTAGTAGTACGAGAGACTTAATGACCAAAAGAGATTATTTATTACTTGAGATGCTAAGTTTGAAACCTTGTTTAGGACATGATTAAGTGAGATTTGGAGTTCGTGTGCAACTAGGATATTGTTCAGAGTGTTGAGGAGCTCGCATTGGAATAATAAAATTTTTTAAGCAGGTAGGACGTTTTTGTCTCGAAAATCGAACCAATTGATTTTTATTCTTTTAATATGTTGGGGATCATCCATGAGGTTATGGTTCGAATTTGTAGTCATTAAGCAAGAGAAATTCGGCTGCACTAGAGAGTGGCACTTATAAAGGCTAGGAAGCATGATAAATCAGAGCTAGAAGCACGACAAATCGATGCAAGAAGCACAACACAAAAGGCTAGGACTTAAGTAGCTTGAGGTGTCAACCACCGGTGGACCTAGGTGGTGATTCACTTAAGCTATAGCTCCTTTGATATGATCTTGTTCACTAGAAATACCAGGAGAATGAGTCTTTTGAGCTTTTTGTGGACTTTAGCTCCTTTGATATGATCTTGTTCACTAGAAATGAAGTCGAGGGTTATATGCCATTAACCGATAAGAGTGATCCACAACAGCGTGAAATAGAAGGAAACTTTCTTGGGAATCGTTCAGTGAAAATTCTAATGATTCTGAAGAATATGACTCGAGAACTAAAGTAACTTTATTATTTCAATTTACTTTGTTTTTGTATTTTATATTAATTTTGAGTAACATAAAAACAACTTTGGTGCGATTTATTGATTCGAGCTAAGAGTACTCCTGATTCACTAGCAGCGTCTGGTCCTTCGCTTAGAGATTGCAACAAATTACCATCCCCTACCACAACCAATTCAGTAGGCACCTAAACTAGTTGTGCATGTAAGTATCTTATCCCGTCTATCTTGGTTATATATTATGAATTTTAAATTTGTATGCTAACTGAAATTTAAATTTATTGTTCTTCATTTGTAACGACGTCCAAAAAAAGCACTAAGGGATACTATGTGCGGGAATGCATTACTCAAGGCTCGTACCGGAGGCAAGCTAACTGTTTATATCCCAAATGGACATATGGGCGGTGATAACAAGTCGTCGACAATGCCCTCAAGTCTTATTGGTGCGCTCGTTCAACATGTCCCATTTCAGACGAGTAAGTGGAGGGACATCCCTGACCAGGTTAAATCATACGTGATGAACCGAGTGTTGGTAAGTCTACATTATTAAATTTTAATTGTGCAAACTTTTATACGTACCAACTGTTATATTTGTTAAGGATAACTTCCAACTAGATTATGACCGACCCGAGGATCGCACCTCAATGACGTTTACAATGAACACAATGTACAGGATGCATAGAAATAGAATGTACCTTCGTTACTTGGTGTTCAATTCCAAAGAAAAAGTGTTACAACACCTGTATCCCGAGTTGAACAAGGAAGAATGGACTTGTGACTATGATTTATTCGCAAGCGAGGAATTTCAGGTTAAAATCTTTTACTCTAGTCTGAACGTTTATTTTAGTTTATTATTAATTGTCGTAAAACTGTAAATATACAATGCAGAAGAGGAGTGCGATCAATTAGAGAATAGAGCTAAACTAAATATTGTACACACATCGGGAGTGAGGTCCTTCCAACGCGCAAGAGCGTTATTAGTAAGTAATAAATTTACATTTTTTAGAGATATTACTTAAATAAATGACTTTGTTATTTTAATATACACGTTGGATATTTATTTTGGTATACAGAAAAATCCAGAATCTGATCAGATTAATCATGCATTGCAGTATAAAAAATTGCAAACGAATAAGGATGGTATATGGACATCAAAAGATGCATGAGAAAGTTTTGTAAGCAGTAACGTTCGATTTAATGATGCATTCGTTATCTCTTATGTTTTATATGTGCTAACTTTATCTTATTTTCTAATTTTGTAGGAAAAATGGAGGTGTTACAGTTGCAGCACAAGTTAGAGGGAAAGTCGTACAAAGAAGTGGAGATTTCCGTTGAGGTATTGGGGACGAAAGCGGGCTACGTGCGAGGTTTAGGCCGTTCAGTACGGTTTGTTGGATCATCGTCTTCAATATCATTCATTGATTTGTCCCGGAGATTGGAGAAGGTCAGATCAGAGATAGAGGAAATGAGGGCTAGGCAGATGGAATATGATACCTAAAGTTCATTTTCTTGTAGTGTCCAAGGCCAACATTGGGATTCTTACTTTAAAATCTAGTCCAAAGATATGGTTTGTAGGACCATGGCTAATAGGTCTAACGCCGAAAGGGTGTAAGGATTTGGTGGAATTTGAATTTTGAACCCGTGAATATTGACCAGAGTATTATGCCGTGTTTGTTTCTTTTTTTTTGTTGAAACATCTATCTTTATATATTGAAAAAAATACAAAAACAAAAAAACAAGCTAGAAAAACAAAGGAAAGACCCACAAGAAGGCTTTACAAGCGGCAAGTCGAGGGGCCAACAATAAAGTGGCTTGCAAAGAGGATACAAGATCCTCGGATGGGTCGGGATCGAGGCCCAAAGCGAGACGACCCGAGGGTCCTAGGGAGCACGGGAAACACGTGAAAGTAACAAACCGACCACTGAAGGCCTTTCGACGGAGTCGAAGGACCGGCACCCTAATAGAACTATCCATGTAGTCCCAACTGTAATTACAAACTGGGGAAAAACACTGAAACAAACCGAAACAAGCCCTAAACAAAGGGGCTGGCCCAAACAGGCTTATGTCTAACAGAAAGCATAACATAAATCGCCCAGGAACCGGGGAGAAATCGGCCATAACCGGACCGGCGGTGGGGGCGGCAGCGGAGGCGATCCAGACTGGGAAATGAAGGGCAGGAGCCACAGAGGCTATTCTGGTGGAGAATACCTGGATTCGGGTGCAAGAGGAGCGGTCACGCATGGCCAAGAGCCGCTGCGCGTGGGGCACGTGGATCAAGATCTCCGGTGACGAGGGATCGGGTAGCTCTCGGCTGGAGGAGTCCAACCAGCCAGCGCGTGCGTGTCCAAAGGAGACGAAAAACGCCGAGAATCGCTTGGAACCACCTGCAAGAAAAAACCAAAAAACCACACAACCGAGCAACAACCGACCTAACCGGAGGGAAGGAAAGGGAAGAGGGAAGAGGGGGAGGGGAAAAAGAGAAGAAAAAAAAGGAGGAGGGGGGTGGAGCCGGAGCTCCCCCTCCTCCGTAGGGGCACAGTTTATGGGTGGAAACCAGAGGGTTGAGAGCGTTATTTTTTTAGTTGCTGTTTTTATTATGCCGTGTTTGTTTCGAAAGCACAGACGCCATCGAAAAATTGTATGGACTTCCCCATTCTAACAAAAAAATAGAAGTCAGGAAAAAGGAAGAAAACTACAGTGAAAATAATGATCGGATGCCACCAATCACGCTTAGCACAGATATTACTCAGAATCAGCCAAAATAAATAGTGCCAAATAATTGGCGTATATGACCGACCACCTTCGTTATTCTTCTATTAAGAACTTATGCTTTTTCTCAGTGCATATTTGATTTTATCCCAATGGAATCTCTCTGCTTCCTGTCAAAGGTTATGATGAAGCATCCTAGGAAGCTTGCATCAGATCAACTGTCCACCAATAGCATTAACAGACATACATAAAAATATAGCAGAAATTAACAGACCAAAACAAAATACTGTCCTAACCAAAATTTTAGTTTATAAGAGTATATGAAAATTCGTAAACAAAATTGAATAAATAAATAATTTAAATAATGTTTATTTTTATTGTAATATAAAAAGATAATTTACATAGAAGAGAAACTAGTTATTTTATGGGATAAATGCAAAATCAATCCTTGTGCTATATGCAAAAATTGATTTAGTTCCTGTGATATGAAAAATATCGATTTAGTCCCTTTGATTCTATTTTCGTTTGTTATTGGTCCTCCATCAGGGACTGATTTGATCACTTTCTGAAATCACAAGGACTAAATCGATGATTTTCATATCACAGGGACTAAATCGATTTTTGCGTATAGCACAGGGACCAATTTTACATTTATCCCTTATTTTATTAGGTCAAAATTTTAGCGAAAAATTTGATATGCAAACACCAATTTCAGATTGCAACAAGATGATTGGTTGGTGATCAGGCACAAAATATTGTAAAATTTGTTGATTTCTTTTTGTAATATAGCCCCTTGAACACTCAAAATAGAGGAAATAAAGGCAAGTCTGTAGCTGCTTTTTCTTTTGGGGGGGGAATCAAATTTCCGGCCAGTGTTCCGGGGACTCATTAGTTGAGTGATTCTAGCTACTTTTCGTGGGTGAGTATGATCGCTTTTGTAATTCTATTACTTTGAGGCCCATTACATTTTATTCCTGTGACTACAAAAGTGACCGAAAGAGATCTTGTTAACTCCAAGTCAGTGGCGGAACCAGGAATGCAATAGAAGGGGGGGCAAACTCCTAAGAAAAAATGACAAAAAAAATACTACGTAATACAAAAAAAATGTCTTAAGAGTTAAAATATCAAAAATTAAGGATTAAAAAAACTAAAAATATTGAAATACACATACCGTACTATTTGCTGATATTGAGAGGTAGCATCTTCTAAAAACATTATAAAATAGCTTCGTTCTCAATAGTTTCAGAAATTTTCCTCTCGATATATACCACAATAAAATCATTCATTCATTCATCTTTCATCTTATTACGCAAGTCAGTTTTGATAAACTTCATTGTAGAGAACACTCTCTCAACGGTTGCAGTCGCAACTAGTAAGACCAATGCTAACTCAATAAGCTGATAAACCAATGGATATAGAGTATGTTTTATTGTCTCAACAATCTTCACAGCAAGACCTCTAACATCTTGAAGCCCAGAAAAAGCATAATGAATTCTCACATCATAAATGTAGTTTCGAAGTTGATCTCTATGTACAACACGATCAGTTGCTGAGAAATCTTCTGGATAAAGCTCGGCAAGACGAAGTAATTTAGCATGATCAAACGCTGAGCATAAGTTTCTTATATCAAAACATGCTATATAAATAAGTGACAATGTACTTGCTTCTGTGAAATAATGATTCATCTCCTGATCGATCAAGTCAATAACTTGGCAAAACACTTTCACACGAAAACGATGCAAATAAGTAATTGTTTGCCCTCCACGCCAAGCCCGTCCCCGAGTTGGAGTAATTTCTTCAATATTGGGCACCAGTAATGGAGAGGTCTTGGATGCCCTCACGAGTATTATTGGCTATCACTGATCTTTGACCTGCCAAAAACCGGGCTGAGCTGCTTGTTTCTTCTCGTGGATGTAGACCAGTGCTCGGGCTACTTCTCTCGCTATCTTTAACCGAACCACGAGAGGTAGATGAAATGGTGATGAGTCGGGTTTCCCTGAATTTAAGAAAAAACAAGGGATAAATATAATATTGGTCCCTGTGGTTTACTCCAAAATCAAATAAGTCCTTAAACTTTAAAACACATCAAGTTAGTCCCTAAAGTTTAAAATCATTCACATTTGAAAGTTCCCTGAGGGACTAAAGTCATGATGGATATTAAATTTTAGGGACTAATTTGATGTGTTTTAAAGTTTAAGGACTTATTTGATTTTGGAGTAAACCACATGGACCAATATTGTATTTATCCCAAAAAATAAACATGATAAATTACAATTTACAAGTTCACCTGCTTTTTCCTAATGTACTATTTTTTATTTTCTTTCCCCCTTACCTAAAATCTGAATTTTATTTTGTTCATCAAAAAAATTTTAATTTTGGCCCCTCAAAATAGTGTTGGACAGTATGCACTTTAAGGTAGCAGCAACAAAGTATTTAGATCTGCTCCTTCAAACCATTAATTAAACCTCTAGATAGGTAGTGGGACAACATTATATTCGTGGACTTACCTGCTTTTTTCTTAAGCCAAGCAGTGTTTGAGAATTGATCAAATTCCTAAGGGGGACGGCCCATATTAAAAAAAAAAATTTGAGAGATTTTTCAAGCAATTGGGGCCATTGCCCCTGCTAGATCCGCCTGTGTTCCAAGTCCAAGCCCATTGTAGTTTTCTGCTCACTATGCATAAGATAGTCGTACTTTAGGGAAGGGTTTGAGAAACTCTTTGGATTCAAGGCCTAATAATGATTTTCCATCAACTTGGAAAATCCACAAATCTGTAATTTGGATCCTAACAGCACAGTAATCTAATAAAATATGCATCATAGTTGAGTAGCTTAAATACTCTTTTAGCTATCAATAGATTATAACTTAATCCTTTAAGCTGGAAAAAAAATATATACGACAGAGAAATTGAGATTGTCTGTTAAATGAAATATGAGGAAGCCTTCCTTTTTTTTTCTAAGCAAGGATGATTTCATTGCACAAGGGGAAAAGTACAAGCTTTGTCCCGAAACAACCATGGCCGAAGACATCATATGGGGTACAGACACCCACTACATTTTCAAAGACCCGAAGGGTCATAAGCAACCTGAGGACCTTAAGGGACCCAACACTTTAGGCCATACAGGCCACAACCAACTGGCCCCACAGACCCACCAACCAAACCAGAGTGCAAAGACCTGGAGTACAACACAACTCCGCTGCGAACCGCATAAACCTTCACCGGAGATTGAGGATCCAAACAAGAACCTACGCCAAAAAAGCCCACGGAGTAAAAGCTAAGCCAAAAAAGGAGAACACAACATAAGGCGCTCAGATCCATGTGCCATAGAAGCGAACCGTGGAAAGCCGTGAGCTGGTGTCGGACCGCCGAACAGAGACGACGTCGTACATCTGGAGCCACTAGTGCCAACCAAAGGGCGCTTGCTCACTGGAAAAAGTCGTGTCGTCACAGAGAAACCTTCGCCGAAGCAAGAACCACCGAGAAACAAAACTACCATTATTAAAAAAAACCAAAAGACAAAGAAGAAAAGCGCTTGACCGGCCGGCGACGGCCGGTCAGGAGGTGGACGGACGGGAGGAGGAACTCCTCCCGTCGCCCTGAGAGCAAACCAGATCTGTGGGAAAGTTGTAAGAAGATGGAAAAAGGGGGGAAGTCTAGAGAGAAGGCAGATCCTCTCTCTAGACTTTTAGTTTTTCGAGTGTTTTGAGCTTCAGGTGAGCTTTAATTGGTTTCCATAAAAAATAATAACTTTAAATCCCAAAAATAATCAGAACAAAGATACCAAAATCTAAAGTTATTCCGTCACAATGATGTACTACCAAAGGAAGAAACCGTAGAAAAATTCTCTAATTCCAAATCACATAGTACAAACCGACAATACTACTCTAAACTTAAAAGCCAATTTATACCAAGTCTCTCTCTACCACATAAAATCAAATTTATCTCTATTTTTCTTGTTAAGTGGCAAATAAAAAATTTGAAATAAATTTTCTTTTCACTCATTAACAATAAATGGTTTGACATATTGCACCCTAAACTACCTGCTTTGAAATATTAAACCATGTAACTATCATTTTTTATACTTTAAACTTTGTCAAATTTTTAGACTGGAGTGACAATAATACCCTTAACCAACTTTGTATATATTGACACTACAAAAAATTGACTTTTGATGACGAAATGTTTTGTCACCAAATGTCAAATTATCGTCAATACAAGTTTTAATGAAGGAGTACTACGATCAGGTCAGGATATGCCCTCAATGACGAGAACGCTCTGGCGAATGATGGTGCCTACAATCAGAGTCGTCTGACCTATCAAGATATGCCACAGGTCACCCAGTGAATTATCCGCCCCATCCCTCAATGATGTCCCCAGGTAGCAAGGGGACGATGACCACTCATAATCCTAAAACATGGCAATAAGGTCGGGGGAGAATACAACCGGATGGTCGCGTACCATCTACTGCATCTCATCCGTCCCAACATTTGATGTCACAACTACTGCATAAATGTCTCGAACCGGATCCTCAATGACCTCGCCCCCCCAAGAGAGCTGCTTCAACCAATGTTGGTCCTTAAATAGGTGGAACATCGTATAGGCGTCATCAAAGTCCAAGACAGACACGAAAGGCTCTATCACCAAAGGCCACATCTGGATTTGCATCTATCGCGCGTGAGTCAATACTGATTTTAGGTGCTTGGTTCTAGGAGGAAGAACTCGCTCCCCTCACGCTACCAGAACGCTTAACCCCAAATATTTATGTTATTTGCAACAATTGTATCAAAAATGCATAAATAAGTAAACAAGAATAAGTAATTAAAAACAGGAAACTGTAATATCAGGGCGATTCATTGTCAAAAATGATGTTCAATTGTTCATGTCTACATCTGGTTGCTAAAAATGATGATTGATCTGTTCAAAATTGAAGAGCAAATTTTAAGTATTGTAACAAATCTTCTACATTTCAGATCGATCACATACTATGTTAAATGAATTCTTTAACTTCAACAATCCACCGGGTAAATTGACGATAGATTTAGCATCCAATCGTCACATCTATATGACTGATCGAAACATAGTTAAAATGCGATGTTTCGATTAGCATGGGAAGGATGGCCAAAAAGCGGAAACCCAAAACAAACATTTCTCTCCCAAATCGCACCAAAACACATCCAAAACACTCTTAACAATGTCAAACACCCATTAAAATTCTAATATTTTGTAAAAACCAATTCACCCCCCTCTTGGGTTGTTATTTAGACTCACAATTAGTATCGGAGCTGAGGTTTAATATTCTTACTAGTGGCTACTTTTTTTAGCACTTCGTTATGTGAAGGTCAATTCACTACCGTCCTCCTCTGTTCAATGAAACTTGCTACAACTATTAGAAAGCAAGAACAAAGATCTATATTCATGTCGTGGACAATGAGCTTTGGAAAATCATTACGCGTTGTTCAAGACTTCCTAAAATGACGCTGGCTTGCATAAAGAGGAAAAAGATTAGTATGAGACAAATCGTAAACTTATTTCTTTGAATGTTAAAGCTATGAATATTTTATATTGTGCTCTTAATACTAATGAGTTTAACCTTGTTTTTGGTTGTGAAACTGCTGTTGAAATATTGGAAAAAATTGTTAGTTACACATGAAGGTACAAATCAGGTTAAGAAGAACAAGATTAGTATTCTTGTGCATAGCTATGATTTGTTTAAGATGAAATCTGATGAATATATCTTTGCCATGTTTACTAGCTTTATAGATATTATCAATAAATAAAAATCTCTTGGTAAAGTTTATACTAATGTGGAAATAGTGAGAAAAATTCTTAGGTGTCTTCTTAAGACTTGGGAATCTAAAGTTAGAGTTATTCTGGAAGCCAAGGATTTAAGGAAATTGTCTCTAGATGAGCTTATGGGGTCTCTTATGACCCACGAGATAAACCAAGTAAAAGGAGACGAAATTGAAGGAAAATGTAAAAGAGGAATAGCCTTAAAAGCATCATACTCTAGTAGTGAAGAGTCTTCTGATGATGAAGAGATGGCCTTGTTCACAGAAAAAAGTTTAAGAAATTCTTTGGAAGGAAACAAGGAGACAAGAGGTACCCAAAGAAGAACAACTTCAAGGGTGATAGCAGCAAAAAGAATGAGACCATTTGTTTTAGATGTAAAAAGTTCGATCATATGAAATCTGAATGCCCTAACATAGAACGGTACAAGAAGTCAGAAGACTTCAAGGATAAGAAGAAAGCCTTCTTAGTCGCATGGGGAGAAACAAACGAGAGTGAAAGCGAAAGTGAAGAAGAAGAAACAGCAAACCTTTGTTTGATGGCAAAGGATAACGAGGATGAGGTACAATCTTCACTTACTCAATGCTTTTCATTTGATGATCAATACCTTGAATAAAAAGAATCTTTTCAAAATATTGTTCTCGCAAAAAGAATTTTGAAAGTGTTATAAAAGAGAATGATACTTTGAAGAGTCAAGTTGTCTCTCTTAGATATGATTTTGCAAGGATCACAGAAGAAAATTAAACATCATTGCAAAGTAAGACAAGTACTTTGATTGCTGAAAGTGATACTTTATAAATGAAAGTTGACTCTCTTACAAATGATCTTGCAAGGTTTACTCAAGGAAAGAAGAACCTTGACATTCTTCTCGGTTCACAAAGGTGTTGCTTCAACAAAATTGGCATTAGATATGATTCTTTCAATGATCAAAAATATTATTCTTATATGATCACAAAATCATCTCCATCATTAAGATTGTGCAACTTTTGTGGTAAATCTTGACATATTTCACACACTTGTCCAACGACAAAGAGAGCTTCTAGTGTTATTAAATTTGTTTGGATTCCTAAGGACAAGTTGAAAGAAACCGTTTCTAACACCAAATGAGCCAAAATGATTTGGGTACCAAAAATAAAGAAGTGATTCTTTTTTATATGAGTGCTTGAAGACAATCGAAGTGAAGGAACATTGGGTTCTTGATAGTGGATGCTTCAAGCACATGACATGAGATAAGAGTTGGTTCAAATCTCTTAGCCCAAAAGAAAAGAGATCGGTTACTTTCGGAGATAACGGTAAAGTAAGAATTATTGGTATCTGAAATGTCGGTATGACTTATAATCCTACTATTCAACATCTATTATTTGTTGATAGTTTGAAGCATAACTTATTTAGGATCAATCAATTATGTGATAAGGGAAATCGAGCCATATTTAAATCATCAATATGCTTTGTTGAGAACATTGAAAACAAGAAAGTCTTGTTTGTTAGATATCGACAAGAAAATGAGTATATTGTTCACTTAGAGAATATCTCTCTTGAAAATGTAAAATGCCCTTTCTCTCTAAGTAACAAACATTGTTGGCTGTGACATAGAAAACTTGATCATGCAAGAATAGAGCTTATTTCAAAATTCGCCAAAAAGGACCTTGAAAAGGGTTTGCCTAACCTTGTTTATGAAAAAGATAAGATTTGTGCAGCATGTCAAAAAGGCAAACAAACTAGAACATTCTTTAAACCCAATAACATTGCGTCCACTACCACTTCAACTTCTACACATGGACTTGTTTGGTCCAACCCAAACGCCAATTCTGGGTGGCAAAAGATATGGCTTTGTTGTGGTTGATGATTACAATAGATTTACATGGGTTCTATTCCTATCTCATAAGAATGAGACCTTTTAATGCATTAGAAAAACTGAGCAAGAAGATTCAAAACGAAAAACATTTAGCTATTTCTAGCATAAGGAGTGATCATGGAAAAGAATTTGAAAACTCCTTTGCAAAATTTTGAAGTGACTTTGGTATAAACCATAATTTCTCAACTCCTAGGACTTAACAAAACAAAATGGAGTCGTTTGGAGGAAAAATAGGACTCTTGAAGAAATGACGCGGACCATGCTTTGTGAAACAACTTGCCAGATTATTTTTGGGCAGAAGCTATTAACACTAGCTGCTATGACATGAACCGATGTAGGATAAGGCCAATTCTCAAGAAAACTCTATACGAGCTATAGAAAAATAGAAAACCCAACATTGACTATTTCATGTATTTGGTTGTAATTCTTCATTCTCAACTACAATAAAGACAACTTGGGTAAGTTTGATGAGACAGCTGATAACGACATATTTCCTGGTTATTCTATGTCTAGTAAAGCTTATAGTGTGTTTAACAAGAAAACTTTGGTTGTTAAGAAATCTATGCATATGGTATTTGATGAATCTGACGTTTTTATAAAAAGAGACAACAATGATGTTGTAAATCTTGAAACTAAAGTTGGGAAACCACTAAAAAGTGAAGAAAAGGAAATTCTTCATCCACAAGAACAAGATGTACAAGATCTTGAAGAAGAAACGCCTCAAAGCAACAACGATCTACCAAGGGCTTAAATGTTTGTCAGAAATCATCCTATTGATCAAGTCATTGGTAATGTGGAAAAAGACGTAAGAACTCGGTCTTCTTATAACCAAGCTAGTAATTTTGTCTTTCTAAAATTGAGACAAATAATATTTCTGAGGCAAAAGATGATGAGAGTTGCATCCATGCCATGGAGGATGAACTAAAACAATTTGAGAAAAATCAGGTATGGCATCGAGTTCTTTGACCCGAAGATCATCCTGTTATTGGTACTAAATCGGTTTTTTGAAATAAAATGGATAACTCTGGAGTTGTGGTAAGGAACAAGGCAAGGTTGGTAGCTAAAGGTTATAATCAAGAAGAGAGAATAAATTTTGATGAGACCTTCACACATGTTGCTCGTTTAGAATCTATTTTCATGTTGCTTGTCTTTGCATGTTTTAAAGATTTCAAATTATTTCAAATGGATGTGAAATGTGCATTTCTGAATGGTTATTTTTTTTGAGGAAGTGTATAAAGAAAATCTCCTGGATTTGGAGATGAAAAGTTATCGCATCATGTGTTCAACCTCACAAAAGTATTATATGGCTTAAAGCAAACACCTCGAGCATGGTATGAACGATTGAGCTCCTTCCCTATCAAAAATGGATTTTCACGAGGTATTATCGATAGCACTCTTTTTACTAAGGAAAAGGAAAATGAATTGTTTATCGTTCAAATATATGTTGATGATGTCATTTTTTATTTTATTAATGAGTCTCTTTGTGAAGATATTTCTAAAGGCATGAAAGTTAAATTCGAGATAAGCCTCATGTGAGAGTTAAATTACTTTCTCAAACTTCAGATTAAGCAAAAACGAGAGGGTATCTTTATAAACCAAGCAAAACACACAAGATACCTACTCAAAAGATTTAGGATGGACAACTAAAAACCGATGGGTACACAAATGAGTCCTCAAAACCGATGGGTACACCAGCGAGTAGACCTGATATCATGTTTAGTGTGTGCATGTGTACGAGATTTCAGTCTTTCCCTAAAAAGTCTCATCTCCTTGTGGCTAAGAGGATATTTCGTTACCTTGTTGGCACACAAGATCTTAGTCTGTTTTATCGAAAGAGTGTTGAATTTAATTTGCAAGGATGCTCTGATGTTGATTATGCCAGTTGCAAAATTGATAGAAAAAACACTAGTGTTGTGTGTCAATTTCTTGGTCCATCTCTAGTGTCATGGTTTTGTAAGAAATAAAACTTTGTGCCTTTATCAACTACAGAGGCCAAGTATATTGTTGTTGGAAACTGTTGCACACAAATATTGTGGATAAAACAACAGCTAGAAGATTTTAATCTTCATTTTTCTCTCATCCCCAGTTAAGTGTGATAACAAGAGTGCCATAAACCTTTCTAAAAACCTCATTCATCACTCTATGACTAAGCATATCGAGATCAAACATCATTTTCTCTGTGATCATGCTGCTCTAAAGGGTGACATTATACTTGACTTTGTAAGCACAAAACTTCAACTTGTTGTTATATTCATGAAACCAATTAATGAGGAATGTTTCTAGTTCGTTCGTCTAGAGATCAATATGCGTATCCCCTCCGAATGATTATTTTATACGAATTGCTTATTGTATCATTCGCGTGATGGTTGGATAATTTATTTATTTTTAGGTAATAATATATTCTTATGCTTAATTAGATTGCATCATGTATTTTTTGATTGAAAACTTTTTTTACACATTTGCATGTCATGTGTCAGCACTTGAGTTCTCAAGTGTCGACACTTCCAGACTTGCTTGACTATTTTCTCTGGAATATGTATATATCAACACAATTCAACTATGTGCCACGACACTGGTCATTCCTGTAGAAGTCTGTTAAGCAAATGAAGACACATGTTTTCATATGTGTCGACACATAGTCCTGTTCAAATGCAATGTGTCGGCATATGATTCTGTATGTGTCGACTGGACAGTTGTGCAAAATGTCGATTCACTTGCTCTCATTAATTTCTCTCACGTCTAATGAGTCGACACCTCATATACTTATCCACATAAGCCCTAAAATCATTTCTCCCTCATTTCCCAAAGCACCCATGCCCTAACCTCTCTCTGTCGAACCTCTCCTTTCCGTCGTACTCCATTTTGTCCCTCTCCCATACCCTAACACACACAAAATGTCCTTTCCTTCATAAAAACCTCAACCTCTGATTCGACGATGTCTAGTGGAAGAAGAAAGAGGGTGTTCAACCAAGGAGAATCTTCTAGGCTGAGGAAAATAGTCGAATGGATGGGAACTCCTCTCTGAAGTTCCAATTTTTCGAACTGGGATCCACCAGCAACAATTCAACCCAGAGTTTCGTATGAAGGTTGCTTATGAGAAGAAGAGGCAAGGATTGCCTTATGGGATGTTATTTTCCCAAATTTTTTATTTGTATGATATTGAGACAAATAGGGAAGAACGGGAAAAGCCTAAAGCCTCTAGAGAATACAATCAGAAGACTTTGAGGCTCATGGATTTTGTTCAGAATAAAGATGATGAGTGAGTGAAGAAGGCAGTGGCTACTCCATCTCATGAAGTTTAAGAAGAGGAAGAAGCTGAAGAAGAGGAACCAGAGGAAGTGGAACCAGTGGCAGAGGATAGATCAGATGGTGAAATTCCAATTCAACCCCTCCACCTACTCCACTTACTCCTTCTGCTAGCCGTTCCATACCTTTAGGGTCGCATGAGACTAGGCTTGCCCTCCTGGAAGTCTCAGTTACAGATATCAAGGATCAGTTGCATTCTGTGCATACATACATGTGGACAAGGTTTGAGGAGATCAAATCTCTTACGTAGTCTCATTGTGAGACCCCGAACTTTGCTTTTGTTATTTTCCTATGTATTCGTTTGACTTAACTCAAGGGGCCATATTTTTGGCCAATGTATGACTTAATACTTATGGTATTTCATTTTAGGCTAAATTAGTTCGTACGTCCTTGGGGTTTGGCCTTTTCCCAGATTTGTCCTTAGGGTTCGATTTTCCCTACAGATAACCTCGGGGTTTGAACTCAATCCCAAGTTAGTCCTGCCCTCAATTTAATGGACGAAAATACACACGTGGATAACGGCTTACACGTGGCAGTGGCAGGTAAGTTTTTTTAAAAAATTTGGTCCAATTACATTATGACACGTGTTAGAAAATAAATAAAAATAAAAAATCTTTTAAAAAGATAAAAAAATAAATCAAAAAGTAATAAAAAACTTAATTAAACTTAAAAAAAAAAGATCGGGAGGAGGCTCCCTCTCTCACCCCAGAACCCTCTCTCTCTCTCCCCCCAGAACCCTCTCTCTCTCTCCCCCCAAAAATCTTGTTCACCGCGCTGCACGTACAGTTTCCTTAACTTAGTGTTGATTTCACTACAAGCTCTCTCCCTGATTGTCAAGAATGATATGGCATACAAACTGCCAATGTGTCTTTGAATTTCAGTATGAAGGTGCAGCAAATGAAGGTGGCAGAGGACCAAGCATTTGGGATACTTACACCCATAGACATCCAGGTCATGATCTCACTTATCTACTGTTATTTCTCCCTCTCGCGAAATGAATGGTCATCGAATTCGAATTGGACTTGGACATCCAGGTCATGATCTTTCTTATCTTGTATCGTTTAGGGGTCGGTGGTGTATTACTCTTAATTTAAAAAAAGTGATGGTGCATGCATTTGCAATCTCACAGATCCATCCACCATTTTAGATGGTGACCGACCATTCCTCGGGTAAACAA
The DNA here is from genome assembly GCA_963930655.1 of Myrica gale. NCBI lineage: Eukaryota > Viridiplantae > Streptophyta > Magnoliopsida > Fagales > Myricaceae > Myrica > Myrica gale. Next base: position 13,302,860 of record OZ005618.1, read on the forward strand.
TACTCTTGCTTATTACTTGTTCAGTGCTATTCGAGTGAGAAATATTTCTGGTCAACGAAGTGCACAAGAGAAACGAGTTTTCTTTTCTTTTCATCGGCTATCTACTTTTACGATGTTGAATCAAAATTTTTCAAGTGACTCTGGCGAATTTTATGATTTTGGATTGTAGAGGGAAGTTCTGTGACGAGGAAATGACGATGTGTGATGGGTGTAATTCTTCCGGGGTTTACTGGAGAGCACTGTGAGCATTCAGGGGCACCCTGTGGTCGAATTTTTTGTTTTCACGAGGCTGAATGTTTGGTTGAAGCCGAAGGTGACGTTTGCGACAGAGAAGCAAAAGGAGACGAAAACGAGGCCGAGAGGGCTTCAAGCTCTTGCGGAAGCGACGACGAAGATGGCGGTGGCGGAGACGGAGACGGATCCAGGAAGAAGCTGAGGCTGTCAAAGGAGCAGTCTACAATTATTACTTTTTTATTATATTTTTTCTTTTTAAAATATTTTTATTTTTATTTCTTTTCTGACACGTGTCATAATGTAATTGGACCAAATTTAAAAAAAAAAACTTACATGTCACTGCCACGTGTAAGCCGTTATCCACGTGTGTATTTCCGTCCATTAAATTGACGGCAGGACTAACTTGGGATTGAGTTCAAACCCCGGGGTTATCTGTATGGAAAATCGAACCTTAAGGACGAATCTGGGAAAAGGCCAAACCCCAAGGACGTACGGACTAATTTAGCCTTCATTTTAATTTCCTTTAAAGAATTTTACTATTGTTGTGAAAGTTTATTAGTGCAAGTCTATTATTATTATTTTTCCTAAGAGCCGAAATTTTCAAGGTAGATTTCTTTAATGAGTTTATTTTCCATTGCTTTAATATACTCCATAATTCATGAAGTTAGATATATGAAGAGAAATTTTATTTCTCATTGCCGAAAATCTCTAAGTAGAAAATCATGGTATATAAGTCTATATAGTTAGGAAATCATGTTGAGCTAATAGATTATCTTGTATTCTTGATTAGGTAATCTTAATCACCATTGGGTAGTTTTAATGATCATGAGAGAAAATAAGTGAAAAGTTATTAGATTTATAAAATAGCTTGATATAGAATTTAAAAGATAAGTTAGTGTGTTTATTTAAGAAATATGTTAGTGAGCTTACCAGAGTGATAAGCTAGTGAGTTATTAGGGAGATAAGCTTTTGTGATTATCAAAGAGATAGGTTAGAGTGTCTATCATTGAGATAAGTTATTGTGTTGATATAGATAAGTTGATGTGCTTGTTGGTGATAAGTTAGAGTGCACATATTAGTGATAAGCCAATGTACTTATGTGATAAGTGTTACATGAAATGAAAAGAAGAGAAAGGGAAATGTAAGAGAGGATCACGTGATAAGCAAAAAGTGGAAGCTGGAATTTCTTTAAGACAATTCACGTGAAGACTTGTGTGAGGAGGTAAAGCAATTAAGTGACTTGAAGAGGATAAGACAAGGAACCTTGTCAACCGCCCATGGTAGCCAATGGAGTTGGGCGTTACAAACAAAGTTTCCCTTTTCCTTTTTGCCAAAAATTGGACCAAGTTCATTCCCTCACTGACTTGTCTTTCACGCCTCACACATCTCACAACCTCACTTCTCATTTCAGTCCATCATTCACACGCAAAAAACCTCTCCTATCTCTCTTTCTTTTGTGATCAACTTCTCTCCATTTTCAGCTTGCTTTCCTTTTCTCTTGTGACCGAAACTCTCTCTTTTGCTCAGCTCTTACTTTTCTTCTCTTGTGGCCGAATCCTTCCCTTGCTCAGCTCACTTTTCCTTTGACGGAAACTCACCATTTCAGTTTGCTTTCTCTCTTGGCTGAACCACTTCAAGCTCCAAGCTTTGCCCTTGTTCTATCCTCAAGCTTTTTCCAGCAGCTGTTCTTCTCCTTTCCCTCACCATAAGCCTTCATCTCAGCACATATATATACACCTATCTCAGCCCTTGAAGCCATTCTAGTGGGGGGAACCGAAAGCTTAAAGAGTAGAGAAGTTCTGGCGAAAGCCGAGTGCTATAGTTGGAGGTAGAGGTAGATGGTCTTGCATGTGCTGTTTGATTATTTTTCCTCCATAGATTCTGACCCTAGATACTTTTGTGCTAGGTGCTCTCTTCCCTAATCAGCTTGTGTTCAGCACCAAGGTAAGTAGAGTTGGTCTTTTGGTTATGGACTTGCTTTTTTGGTCGTGTGCCTTGTGCTCTTTTGTCTTATAAATACATGCATGATTAGATCTGATTAGGTTGGGTCTGCTGAGATTATTGTGGTTTGGAGGAAGGAATTAATTGGAGGATTGAGTAAATTTCGGCTTGAGGAATTATCATGCATGTTGGTATATTGTGTGGGTTTGGTCATATTCTTCTAGATTTGCATGCATGTGATGGTTGATGGTTAAGAGGCTTGGAGATGGAAATCTAGTTAAGGATAGAGCGGTTTGGAATTAGAAACCCTATGTAGCAAGGTTAGCAAGTGAGATTTTGCATGTATATATAGATATGTTGGTTATGGCCGATTAGGTATAGTTGTTAAAGAAATTTTGGTTGTGTAGTGTAACCCTAAACATCTTATGTTAAAAGGGTGCCTCGAGTTGATATGAATATGGAGATTTGTTTAGGCATGTATTACGGTGTGTGAAATGGTCTTTGGTCAGAAGATCAACCTAGGGATCATGATTAGGTTGTTGGGATAGGAAGATTTTAGCACTCTGTTTTTAGGTTCATCGCGCTCGTCTAGCGTGCGTCAGGCGCTCGAGCGGCCTTAAGGAAATATGGTGGACAATGTCTTGTCGTTTGACCAACGCTCGACAGGTGCTCGAGCGGCCTTTGGAAATTTCACACAGAGAGTTCGCGCTCGACCGCCGCTCGAGCGAGGGTTGATGGATGTTGGACATTGAGTTGGCGCTCGACCAGTGCTCGACAGGCGCTCGAGCGGGTCTTGTTAAAATCTCATATATGTTGAATATGGAGTTTCAATTGTAGTCTTGTGAGCTTTAGCATTAAGGATAGTTGATTAAACTTAGTTATGGAGTTATTAAGGTTAGGATGGCGAGAAATTCAAGAATAGGTTGAAATCATTGATGTTTGGGGAAGTACAAGTGTACCTAGTTGATTGAGTATAGTATAGTGTGATCTCTTTAACAATCATATCAGAGATGTTTGATGCTATGTTTAATTGTACTTCTTCATTTGTTTTACGAAAACTAGTTAAATAATCTTTTGTAAACAAAATAGTACTTTCAAGATATATACTTTTGGAAAATCTAATTATTACAAGTATTTCTTTTGTATGCCTATGAAATTGATTTCCTAAACATCTAAGTGTAGTAATTGAATCGCTTGTAGGCTAAGCGCCGTCTCATAATCAAGGATAAGTGGAAGTAAGTGGATTGTAAGTATAAACTTACAGTTTTGAAAAACTGGAATGACACACTGCATAGCTTTACATGAACAAGCATGGCATTATAAGCAAGCATGTCATGGCACGAGCATTGCATGATTTTCTAAAGAGATTTTTATGCAATGGCATATGAGAAGTTTATGATAAGTCAAGTCAAGTTAAGGGCTCTGGTTGGTACCGTACCATCAAGATGGACTCCCATACCGAAGGACGAATGCGAGAAGGTTAGGTGAATCCTAAGAGGTAGTGCAACCACACTGAAGGACAAATGTGAGAAGGTGTGGACCTCCAAGGGTCGTGTCTAGCTATCAGGCCTGGGGCAACTACAAGGGCTAGCTCGACCAAATGAAATGTCCCCAAGGAAAAGGGAGACAGTTCCGATGGGAACGCACAACCCTGACTTCAGGAGTTAAATGGAGCGTAAGTAGCCCACAAGTCAAGAATGAATTATTTCCAAGGACCACGGGTCGATTTCAAGAACAAGAACAAGTTTTAAGATCAAGAGCATGTGCATAACCATGAAACATGCATGTGCATCATGATTTACGAATTCTCATGATATTCAAATTCAAGCATTATGATCATGGTTTTCTAGTTATGTTTTTCCCTTACTTAGTCTTTTTGACTCACGTTTTTAAAACTGTATCATTCCAGATGCTTCAGGTGAAGGAAGTCAGGAGGACCATCTGACTTAGAAGGAAGACACTTATGTGTTTTGGTTGTGACGATCGATGTGATCTGTCACCTATATATGTGTTATTCAAGTGTTGTGTAATTTAAGATACTATGCTAAATTGAGGACTTTTATGAAGTTATGTTGTTATGAATTTGGCCCGTCTCTCTCTTGATCCTATGTTCTTTCCGCTGTATGTTTAAGGAAGTACGCTGGAGCTAACCTCTGGGGTTGCTCGCGGCTGTCACGGTCCCCTGCGGGACTGCGTTCGGGGCGTGACACTCATACTACTGATTTGGAGATCATCACCAGTGATGTTCGCTCCACTCGTAACCACTACAACCGCATGATCACTACCTGAAAACAAGTGCTGTGGGATTGGAGATAGTCGTTCATTACGAAGATGGACATGCTGACAAAGGCTCAGGAAGAAATGACTGATCCGGTATCCAGGACAGCTTCAGATGTTACTCAGACATGTGACATCTTCATCGACAAGGACAGAGATATTTGACCTAGTGTTGAGAATTGGTTCAAATTGTTCAATCACTCTTGAATAGCTTTCCTTCGCAGATACTGTATTGACCCTGGTCTGTGTCCTGCGGAGTGATTTTACCTTACCCTTACCCTCCCTCTCTTTTTGATGATGCTAAAGGGGAAAAATTATATGGATCTTTTTGTCGTACTCTTTGACTTGTAAAGAAAACATTCAATTTCATTTTCATATATCTTTGTAATTGTTTGACTTATTGATATACAATTATATTGTTATGAATGAATTTCTGATCTTGTTATTTCTATCCTTACTTAACTTTGAGTGCAAATTCTATCTTGTTATCTCCAATTTGCAAAGCTTCATCATTGACAACAAGGTAGTACTCCTAAAACTCTAAACTACTATTATTGAAGAATATTGAAGTGTTTGTGTTCTGAGATTACATTGTCGAGTTTGAGAAGTTTGGAGGATGATATAGAAGTGTTTGTAACAGGTTAAATTTTTTTTGGAAACCTCTAAATACAAAGGGGACTCTTGCAAAATTTCCTAAAATTGCAAAGCACTTTGCAACAAACCATTTTGAAAAAACTCTGCTTGCTCTCATGGGGGAGCCTTTTATTTTCATTCCAAAGATCTTTAAAAAGAAATTTGGCATCATCAAAACGTGGGAGATTGTTAGCACAAGGTTGCTCCTTGAGCTATCTAACTCAATTTGATGATAACAAATGACAAAATAGCTTTGGAGTATTTTTAGAATACATGGTTTTCAATCTACTATTCAATTGAGAGTACTCAATTGTATTTAAATCTCTCTTAAGTTCATTATGCCCTATATTTGAATTAGATACCGTGGCATGCACTTAAATCATTATATTTTTCATTGTAGTAGTTTTCAGATAGAAATGGAAAGGATTGCATATCGAGAAAGGCATTGAAAGTCTCCATCTGCCAAGATGGTGTCGACACATTGCGCAGTTGCCAGAATGTCATTTTGATGGTGTTGACACTTTGTAAAGGAAGTGTCGACATATACCATAGGCACTTGAGAGTTAGTTCCAGACTTGAAGATGGTGTCGACAGATATATGTTGCTGGAACACTATTTTTAAATGGTGATCACACGGATTTTAAGACGTTGTGGCACTTTGGGCACGTCTCCAACATTCCAAAAAGGCCATTGGGCCCCCCCAAAGTGAAGACATATAAATACAACAATATGGATAGAGAAAAGGCACATTTTCCATCTTTAGCATCATCAATCTTGACCTAGCCTCCAAAAAGAGAGGAAAGCGCAAAAGAACAAAGCTACACGTTTCTCAAGACATCTACTACTATCAGATCTTGTCTTCTAGCCATTTTCTGAGCTTTGTATTTCTTGATCTAGATTTTAGAGCTATTATTTATCATTCATATCTTTAAATATTTGAAAAATATGTAAGTGTGGGATACACTTGGGTCTACCTGTGAGAATAGAAGAAATCTTATAGGCTTTAGATTTGTTGTTCGAGTTGAAGAGTGAGCTAGAGAAAACTCTTGTAATGGTTACTTAGCACCATGAAAGCTATGTTGTGAACACTGTTAGATTATTGTCACGCCCCGAACGCTATCCCGCATGGGACCGTGACAGCCGCGAGCAATCCCCCGGAAAGCTCCAGCGTTCGTACATACATACTTACAGCGGAAAATACAGAATCGCGAGAGAAGCGAGCCAACTCATATCATTATTAGAGTTTTCAATAAACTTGCATCTTAATATATACATAACATGTTCAACACTTAACAAGTGACAGATCTCATCGATCAAGTCACAACAACAAAACATAGAATAATATCTCTTCTAAGTCAGGTAGTCCTCCTGACTTCCTTCTCCTGAGGCATCTGGAATGACACAATTTTAAAAACGTGAGTCAAAAAGACTCAGTAAGGGAAATACATAACATGCTCTTGACTGGTACTTGCTTATCATGGGAAAACATAATTCATGATGCACATGCATGTCATGGGTACGCATATGCTCTTGCTTGTAGAGATATAAACTTGTTCTTGAAATTGGCCCCAGGCCCTTGAAAATCATTCATTCATAACTTGTGGGCTACTTACGCTCCATTTAACCCCTGGAGTCCGGGTTGTGCGTTCCCATCGGAACCGTCTCCCTTACCCTTGGGGACTTTTCATTTGGTCGAGCTAGCCCGTAGTTGCCCCAGGCCTGATAGCTAGACACGACCCTTGCAGGCCCACACCTTCTCATTGTCCTTCAGTGTGGTTTGCACAGCCTCTTAGGATTCACCCATCCTTCTCGCATTCGTCCTTCGGTATGGGTGTACATCATGATGGTACGGTACCGACCAGAGCCCCTTGACTTAACTTATCTTTCCATAAACTTTCCATATGACATTGCATAAAAATTCACTTTAGAAAAATCATGCAATGCTCATGCCATGCCATACTTGTTTAAAATATCATGCTTGTTCATAATCAATGCAGCGTGTCATTCCAGTTTTCATAAAAGTGTAAGTTTCTACTTACAAGTTCCACTTACAATCCACTTACCTTGGTCTCCTTGATTATGAATAAAGGTACGAAGATCGCCTACAAGTGATTCAAACACTTCTTTGTACTAGGAATTAAGTACATAAGCATACAAGTTAAATATTTGTATTTTAATCGGTTATTTCCCAAAAATATATTTCTGAAAATATTATACCATTCAAGGTTGACATAGAAACTCTTATTAATTATTCTTACTTAGGATTCTAATTAGCAAGCTAATTGCACTATAATTAAATCCTAATCTTTCTTTTATTACATACGTTAAACTAGGTCTTTAAGTTCATCAATTACTAACCCTAATTATAATTAATCCTTGGCTTGATACTTGATCTCTATGCAACCCGAAACATAAGCTTTATTTTGCTCACCGTAGGTTTTGGCCAGCCTAATTAAATTCTCAATCTATACTTAACACCACAAGGTCTTGCTAATTCCTTTAATCCATTTAGTCATAACCCTAATTTCACTTATCCATCACAAGTAAATATAATTTCATTATTATAGGCTTGCTATTAGGGTTTGTCTACTAGGTCATTCGGCCATGCTCCATTTTAAATATTCCTTGTCTAAATTTTCTTCTCCAATGGCGATCTCATCCTCCATTTTCAGATTCACAACCTAGGATCTACAAATCACAAAACAACTTCAAGATCTAGCACAACATCATATTCGGCCAACACCCATTATCATAGAATAATTAGGTTTTTCTTGTTCTTTTGATTTGCATGCAAACTTCTACATTTCAAGACTAACTTACATGCATATGTTTACTAAACTTACATATATCATGGCCATTCATCAAATCTATAGTTAACAAAGTTATATTTGAAAATCCAAGACATAAAAGGTTCGGCTAACACTAACCAACACAACCCTTCATGCCAAAACTTGCAACATGCATTCCTTTTGCATTTTCTAACATTCAAGTTCGGATCTCATGCTTATATGGCCAGATCTAACATCACAACTTAGGTTTGGTCTTCTAAACTCAAGTTCTAACAAAAATCAAAGCACCAACTTAAGATCCAACCAAGAGACATTCGGCCAACAACAATACTTAGCACTAATAACCATATTTGGCCTCACCTTGATGATTGAACACAAGCCTTAAGTACCTATCATAATAAAACATCTTAGGTCAGAACTATAAAGAACTTAAACAAAATATAAAATGTGAAAATCAAGCCTATCTCTACCTTCCACTAGTCACCCGACTTTCACCAAAATCCTTCCTTAATCCCAACTTTCGGTTCCTCCTTTAGGAATGATTTCAAGGGCTGAGATTCGGGTCTTCAAGGTGCTAAGATAGAGGTATTATGGTGGGGAAAAGATAAATGTAGAGCAACTAAAAGTTGCTTGAAGAAACAAGGCAATGCTTTGAAACTTTGGAGTGATTTAGTTCAAGAAAGTGAGCTAAATTTCAACAAGGGAAAATGGCTAGGTGAATAGAAATTTCCACCCACTAAGAGAGAAGAAATGAGTTGCACAAAGGGAAGATTCGGTCACCCAAAGAAGAGAAACAACTAGAATTTTAGAGGAGTGATTTGGTTACAAGAGAAAAGGAACAAGGCTTAAGCTCAATGGGAAGTTTCGGCCGAGAGAGGAAAAGAGAGAGAGAGTTGAATGAAGCGTGATATTCGGCCAAGAGAAGCAAATTAAGTGTGAAGTTGAAATGCTAAGTGTGAGGGTGAATTCGTAGGAAGCAATTGAGTCTCCCAAGATGCAATTATGAAAATGACAATGACAAGAGATGTTGAAAATGACAAGAGGGAAAGAAAGAAAGAGGGGGGATGAATTTGGGGTGAGCTTGGCCGACCAATGCATGGTCTTTTCTCTCTTTTTTCTTCTCACTTTCTCTCACATCATCTCTTTGTCCCCTCAAGCTTTGCTATCCCACGTGAACCCTTGCTTCTCCATTTGATTTTTCTCTCATTTTGGCTTAGCTTTCACGTGAACTTCACCTATTCATGGCTTTTCTCTTCCTTTGTCTTGTCTTGTCACTTAATTGCTCACCTTATCTCTTCTTTGCAACTCACATGGTCCACAAGCTTTTTGACTTTTCACTCCTCCTTGCATCTTCACATGAATGACTTCCTCTTGGTTCATTTATGTTGTTTGGTTCCAACTCAACTAACTTAGTTACTTGTCTCACCTAACTATCAACTTAGTTACTTTTGTCACACCTAACTTATCTCCTATAAGCAGTTTAGCTTATCTAGTTCAAATCCATAACTTATCAACGTATAAGCATGGCAACCTATCTCAAGATAATTGTTCTAGCCTATCTCTACGATAGTCACAACAACCTACTATCTTAAAAGCTCTCTAGCTTATCACCATGCTAGCTTATCACTATGATAAGCAAGTGCGCTTATCAAATTAAACTCTCTTAAAACTTATCATATGCTTAGTAGCTTATCATCTAATATTTCTAATGATAATTCAAAACTACTAATTAAGGCCACATAATGATGATATATGCTACCTATTAAAGGCACACAAAAATATTCAAATACTTAAAGGAATTTCATGATTTTTCTATTTAATTATTTTCGGCCTATATATATAAATCTTTAATCATAATTTAATTTCATGGATTATGGAATATACTAAGCAAATGAAAAATATAAATCCATAAGAGGAACTTACCTTGCAAGTTTCGGCTCTTAAGGAAATAAAATTAAACTTGCACAATGAAAAGAGATTATTTAAAGAACAATTCTTGAAATTAAATTTCATAATAGTTAATGTACCTTAAACTTAGGTCATACATTGGCCAAAAATATGGCCCCATAAATTTAAATTAAAGCTAATACATAGAAAATAACAAAAGAAATAAACGGGGTCTCACAATTATAGTGGAGACGCCCAAGGAAGGCAATAGCCTTGGGGTGGATGTAGGCAAGTCTTCGCCGAACCACCTAAAAATCGCGGTGTTATCTCTCTTCCTAATCTCTTTTTATTGCTATCATTTATTGTTCTTCGTTTTTTATAGCATTAAATATTTTTCATATCTGTGTTTTTAATGGGAAAAGTCTAGTATTTTGTAAAACTCAATTCACCCCCCTCTAGAGTTGTTATTTAGACTCACAAAAAACTAATTGCCACGTAATTTTCAAAATAGAAAGAATAGAGAAACCCAAAACGGGGAAAGTTGAATGGCGTCGTTCAGCTTATCCCCATTCTCCCCCGATCTCCTTAGCCTTTTTTCCCCCAAAGTTCTCCTTAGGGCTAAACCAACTGGTAGACTGAAGAGTGGTGTTGGTTCGGCAGCCCTAAAATCTCATGTGTTGATTCGAAGAAGCTTCTCATTCTTGCGACATCCACGATCTTAGTGGAGGGTCTCCTTTCTATTATGGAGCCAAAGTCTTGACTCGAAGTTAAGGCTTGTCTCTTCATGTTGTTTTGTTGTCCCCCTTTTTTGTGTTTACACTTTTGGTTCCCATGTGTTTGTGCCTTTTGTCTTGTATTTTTCTAAATTTATTAGTGGAAGGCCTCATTTGTATGTTTGTGTTTGTTTTCCAGTGACGTTTGGGGTTGGGTGTGAAATTGTTTGTCTGCATGTGCTTGGTTGTTGTGAAATTTTTTTTTTCTTTATTCATTACTATAAAGCCCCATTTGTGCGTTTAAGTTCGTTTCCATGCATTTAATGTTTAATTTGAACTTGCATTTATGAAAAATCTTGTGGTAGCATAGCTGAAAAGTTTGTCTCCAAGTGGTCCCCATTTATTGGGCAAGATTGTATAATTACTATTGCCCTCTTGGCGTCATAACTAGACCATATTAGCACATTAGTTTCTCCATGGGGTCCTTCTTGTATACTTTTTTGTATTTTTGTACTCTGATGAAGTAAAGTGTACACTAAATTAATGTAGATTAGGCTATTATCTAATCGAAACCTATTTCTTAAACCTTATGTCCAGTTCAAATGCTTGGTTTATATTGTCTAGTTTTTCAATAACTTACCAAAGCATATGTAAAATAATGTAGTTGAGATAATATTTGAATTGAGTTTAATATATGTTTTCTATTGTGCTTTCCTTTTCTAGTGCATTGATGTTTTCATGATACAGCTTCAAATGCCATAGAAAGTTACATATGTAGTGCTGATTAACTTGTCATGTTATTCACTTATTGTATAAATTTGTTTAACTTAACTTCAATTTGTATTGATGACAAACATCTCTTTTCATTGTTATCCAGAAATGGTGCATATGTACACCACAACAAATCTCTAAGTCAATCGTTGGATGTCTACGCTGGAGGCGAGGTTAAACATATAGGCAACCTTCATCCAGACTACCACTCAGTGGTGGTTCTTAAGAAGTTTGTCAATAGAAAGATGGGATACATAAATGTTGAGAAATTTGCCTATAGTTTTGTCACGATGAGGCGAGGCCATTCACATATCTGATCAAGAGCAACGAGGATTTTTGGGGCCTGCTGGATATTCTAGTGCAGCAAAGGCAAAAGGAGTTGCACTTTTATGTCATGCATTCAATGGATATTCCAGAGCTTGTCGATGATTTAGATGATGACGGTTATGGTGGTAGGTATGATTTGGATGGGGAGGGTGCTTTTAGTGATGACGATGGAGATGGGGTAAGGGTTGGGGATGAGGATGGTGCTTTTGTGGAAGGGGAGGGTGATTTTATGGAAGACAATGAGGTTGGAGTTGAAGATGCTAATGAGGTTGAGGTTGGGGCAGAAGATGTTGCCTTGAGTCACTTTGACGGCAGTGCTGGGGAGGAACAACTAGTGTTCTATCCTGACAATAACAATTAAGGATATTGTGAAGAAGGATCGGGATAATATCATGGCATGGTTTGCAGCAGCTCATTTAGTTGCTAGGGTGACAGAGGAGGCACCCCAGGGGTCTAATAAGGCTAAAGATAACATGAGTGAGGGTGGTAATAAAGGCGACAAAGGCCTTCAAAGTAGAACGAAGTATCCAAAGTTCCATGAAACGAACCTATCATCTGGAAAAAGGTTGAGTTATGCACGGGGATGAGGTTTAGAGACTTAAACCTTTTAAAGAGCTTCAACAATTTAGCATTCAAAATGGCTTTGCGTTCAGTTATGTCAAATCTAACCAGTTACGCATGACAGCCAAGTGCAAGGCACCAAATTTCAGTTAGAGACTTCATCGATTTAGAATGAAGGGGGTAGGTTCCTGATCAAGACTATGACTTTGAAGCACCGGTGTGGTACTCATTACACATCAATTCTGTTGTGATAGCAAAATGGATAGTCTTGCAATATTTTGAGAAGATCAGAGACACTCCCAATTTGACCACCACCACACTGATTTAAGAGATTGTGAGAAATTGGACGGTGGGAAACTCCAAGTTCAAGGCATATTGGGCGTTGAAGTTAGCCTTAGAGGTGATTAATGAGAGACATGTGGAGAAGTATAAGCACTGCTATGATTACGCTGCTGCAATCTTAAAATGGAATCTTGGAAGAGCAACAATTATTCATAGAGATCATGCTTTCTTCAAACGCATGTAAGTGCGTCTCTATGAATGTAGAACAGGGTTTTTGACCCTGTGTAGACCCATGATATCGGTCAATGCATGTCATCTAAAGAGACCATACGGCGGTCAGCTTTTTTGTGGTGGCAAATGACGCGAATGAGGATATGTTCCCTATCTCATACGCAGTATGTGAGAATGAGTGCAAGGCTTCATGGGATTTTACTCAACTAAAAATGATTAGCGAGTTACTCCCAAGCGTAGGAGGTTGTCAAGTAATACTAGGGAAGTCCTAGGTCATCTCCACAAGGAACGATGTGTTCAATCTTTCATTCCAACCACCATTACAATAATAGAAAGCTATGTTCTATTTACAATGAAAATGATATTTACAAAGGGAAAGGTTGGGTTTTTGGATACCATCCATGATTTTTGAGATTTTGAGTTGTGATCAATCTAAATGCTAAGAGATTAATGAAGAGCTAACAAGCAAACATGATAATAAAATAGCATGAGATGGAGTTGAAACTGGATAAACTCACGTAGTTGTCGAATAAACATCATTTGGCATTAAACTTGGTCTAAGAGACATTTCATCGAACACTTAGTACCCAAACTTTTAGCTAGTCACAACCCATACATACCCATACTCAAACCAACTAACAAACATAAACTTAAACACTAATCAAACATTAAGGAAGTGAAATGGAACTTAACAAAACATTTAATCATCCAACCAAAGCAAAGTTCAAATCTGGAGAATAAATGGAACATGGCATTCGGTCCACATATGTTCTGCAACTGAAATGAAAGTGCAATATAAATGGAAGATTCCGTCTACACAACAGCAAGAGAGGATGCAATGAAAATAACACTAAAAGAAAGAACCGAATGCAACAAAATCTATTCTAAAAGCTGTGAAAGAAAACAAGCCAAACGCCACAAGCTTTTGGTCTCTACGGTAGCAGCAAAAGAAGAAAAAAAACAAGGGAAAAGTCTTGGGAGCAAAGTGTTGGGAGCCTCAGCAGCCACCCAAAAGTCTTCCGTCCAAGCCAAAATGTAACTTTTGAACTATCCCTTTTTGCACCAAAATGTTCTCTTTTCAAACCTACTTTAGGGGGTCTTCGGTCGTGGCTCAGCCCCAGCCCTAGGGCTTCCTTTCCTTTTCCAAAAATGCCCTTAAATATGGCGTCAGACGTGTCACGCTCGACCGGCGCTCAACGTCCGCTCAAGCGTCCTTTGAAGAAATTTCAAAAGAGGCGTAACGTGCGACCAACGCTCGACCAGCCGCTCGAGTGTCCATTCACATTCTCAAACAGCGACTTCTAGCGCGATCAGCGCATGACAGAGTGCTCGAGCGGCTCCGGATTTGCAGACAGAGACTTCACGCTCGACAGGCGCGCGACGACCGCTCGACCGACTCTTTGATTCCAGCCTCCCTCTCACTTCCATGAGCTCACTTGATCTCCATTGTTCATATACAAAACGTAAAGACAGAAGTCAATATAGAAAATATTTCAATCATATTTATGAAAATGGAGACATGAAAATATGGTGAGAGGAAAGAAAACAAATAACTTAAATTTACTCAATTACACTTGCTTTTGTCAAAATTGACAATTCGCCTCATACTAATGCCCAAAGCATAATTTTCTCATTTTCTAGTGGAAATGGTGTAATTGTGGAACTTTCTCAAGTGATAAATTAGCAAAAATGTGATACAATCAGTTTGGTTTCTTGACACATTGATTGAGGATGTTGGTACGTTTGGTACTTGTCAATGGGTGTTTATATCGACTGTCAAAAGGTATGTCTATACCGATTCATAAATAGTATCGAGTCTTATACATTCCTTAACTAAGACAACTAACTCTTTCTCAATTTCTTCAGGGGTTGCTTGATGCATTTGAATTTTTACTGCCACAATTGCATGCAAATATGAAATCGCACGAAGGGAAGGGACAAGCACCAAAAGAGGTGTTATTGAAGTGTTTGAAAGTTGCCAATGTTGGGAATTTTTAGAGACAGGTGAAAGAAATGGAAGCATGGTCCCTACACACTTTTATCTTTACTTTTCTATTGTTATTAATTGTTTAGGTTTCTTACTTTTCTTAAATATATTTACTCTTATGGGCGTGGTCTCAACAAGATTTCTCTACGCACTATAAGAATGATATACTTCTTAATAATATTGCGGAGACATTCGACACTTGGATACTTGAAGTGAGAGATAAACCGTTGTTGATATAATGGAGATCATCAGGAGGATGTTGAAGAATGTCACTTTCAACATTTGTCCACAATTAGAAGAAAAATTAGAGAAGAATAAGGAGTTTGTAAGCCATTTCATCTGTAGATGGGGGAATGGGGTGGAGTTTGAGGTTGACCATCATACTGAGGAAAGAAGGGTTGTGAATATTATAGCAAAAACTTGCACATGCGAGAGGTGGCAATTGAATGACATTCCTTGTGCAGTTGTCATTTCTGCCATATATTTCTCCTGTATGGAGCCGGAGGAATTCGTGGACAACTTACCGCATTAATGCTTACCAACGAGTGTACCAATCATCTATACCAGCAATGTTGGGTCCAAAGAAATGGCCGCACATAGAAGTAGATCCCCCCACTTTTCCACCTGATGTAAGGGTAAGGGCAGGGCACCCCAAGATGTCATGGCAAAGGGCGGAGGATGAACCACTACCTCTAGGACAGGTGTTGAGACGTTGTTACATAAATAAGTGCGGGAGGTGTAGAGTAGTTGGTCATAATGCAAGGAGATTTAAGTTGTCACCGAAGCTCGGGGAACGTAAGTATCCCCCAAAATCGTATACAAAGAAAACGAATAGAAAAAACGTAAGAAATTATGATATCTATAACTAATAGTGTCATGTGTTGTATCAATAACTAACAAATTCCATTGTCTTTTGTTGTACAGGATGTAGCAAGTACATCTACGGCATCAAAGCCACCCTCCACGCGAAGAGAGAAGGTATGTTTGTACGTTATAGCTAGTTGAACACTTAATTTCTTTTGGTCTCCTTATTTTTAGTTCAAAGTGTCAAGGAATTGTGATTCAAACTGTTTCGCAATAATAAGAAATTTCTTTACATTTTAATTGTGTCATTCCAGAGTCTTGATGGAGGAAGGCCATATCAGATACAAGTCAGGCTGCTGGTATTGACCACTCATGCCCTGCCTCGGGACCTGTGGTATGAGTGAGCTTGCTAGTATTGACCAGGAAAGTACAACCACCAACACCAATGGGAGTCAGGTAATAAATCTCATCCCGACATGCTTGATTTGATTTGTGGTAAGGCCACTTATTTCTCACAATTTTTCTACGCACACAGCGAACAGAAAAGAGAACCAATGGAGACGAACTAGCACGTGTTTCAAGCAAGCGTGCTAAAGGTGTCAAGAGAGCACGTGCCACTCAATGATGTGGTTGTGGTAATTTGGACAAGTTTTTAGAGTGGTTGGGTTTTGAGGTTTTGGTGGTGATATATGTATTGGTTGGGTTTTGGTGGTTCTGTGCAATTTTTTTGAGTGGTTGGGTTTCGGGGTTTTGGTGATGATGTGCAATTTTTTATATTTAGCATGGATCACTCCTAAGAAACAGTTATGTAATTATTTAGGTCGAACAATGCAAGTACCTATGTGTAATTATGTTTTTTCTTCAGAACTTTGATGAATTGAAGAAACTATGAATGGTTTCAAAGAATTGTAAGGAGTTTTTTTTTGTTTTGAGGAAAGGAATGGGTAGTTGAATGGTTTTAAAGAATTGTGATTACATGGTTCTATTGGTAAGGACAAAATTGATGAGTTGTTTGGTGTGGACAGAATATTCAAAATGGTTTGCAATTGTGATTACAGGAAAATCTATTTTTTTTGTTGGTCTTCTTATTTGCAAATCAATTGTAAATGGTCTCCTTATTTTCTTTTCAATTGTGGTTACATTACAAGCTGATTGTATCAATGTAATTACAATGATATTACAGATATCAGAAAGTGGATTTTTAGTAATTCAACAAAAGGATTTGCACACTGAAATTACAATCATCTCTATTTTCCATCGAAGATGCAATTTTGAATAACAAACTATTTAGCAATATGTGTCAGATTGCATTCATAAAACTTTACATTCTAATACCTTACTAAATACACAAAAGTGATGAATATAGTTCCAACCATTCTTCTAAAATGTACGACCAGACAATTACAAGTTGTCCCATTACACAAGCCCATCAACCGATACGAATGGCATACACAAGCATAAACTCATTCCAATAAATAGTACCCAGGACCCAACCGAATAGTATGCCATGCGCTTCTCTTTTTCCCTGTGTTTGTGTCTTCAGCTTCCAACTTCTTGATCTTCTTCATCATTGGAGGTAAAATCTCCAGACCGCATGGACAAGTTGGTGGATCAACCCAATGGAAGCAATTGCAACCTGACTGATGAGAAATGAAGAAATTGTAGGTAATAGCACACTAATACTTCCAAAGAATACAGAAAATCAAACATAGATGAACAAGAGTAACAGATATTGCATATCCAACACTGGATGCAATACAGAAAATCAAACAGCTTTCAAGTAATGACATGGTTGTAAAATATTACATTTGTCCAGGTGCAAGGTATTTCTTCAGTTTTATAGGTCAACAAAATTGATCCCTCCATCAAGATTCCATTTACAATCTCTCGGAATTTTGATGTGTCGTGCATACTTGCCACAAGGTTTTGAGTAATACAACCTCATCCCAAGAATTACCAAAATCAGAAAAATAACATATAGAAACATAAAAATTAAGATAAAAATAATAACTTTTCTCAAAGAAATGTAAAAGGTGGCAACACCCAATACAGGGGTTGTGTTCACAAATATCTTTTAAGCTTACCTTTACCAACTCCTCCAACTTGTGTCACTCTAGCTTACATGTTTGACCCACTACAAAGAGGTCTCACAGAAAACTGGGGAGAATGATTTGTGGGGTTTGGGCAAATCTCTCTCCAATTTGCGTCACTCTATCTTACTGGTCTGACCCACTACGAAAAAATTAGAACATTAGTGTGTAGTTAAATGTGTAATTGACAAAAAGAAATTCCTTCACACAACAAAAACAAAAACCTTGTTTACCTGAACAAAACAGAACTTACTGTGAAAAACCCCACAAAGTTC
The DNA here is from genome assembly GCA_963930655.1 of Myrica gale. Lineage (NCBI taxonomy): Eukaryota > Viridiplantae > Streptophyta > Magnoliopsida > Fagales > Myricaceae > Myrica > Myrica gale. Next base: position 13,320,662 of record OZ005618.1, read on the forward strand.
CTCTCATTTCTAAACCTTCTGAGCAAAGAGGTTCGCCCACAACGAAGAGGTCTAACCAAAAACTAGGGAGAGTGATTCCTAAAATTTGGGCAAATTGGGAGCTTGGGTTACTTGGGAGACAGGATGAAGAATTTGGGGATGATTTGAATTTTGTGATTTTTTAGGGGATGTAAAGAAGCGCAGTGATTTTTTGGGCGTATCGATTGGACCTCTTTACACGCTTAATTTTATAGATCCAGCCAGTATAATTGGGGTGGAGGAAAAAAAGGTGTTTGATGCGCGACAAGTCAAAATAGTGAGGAATCGAGTCTAGGCACGAGTCCAAGCCTTCATTAATTGACTTGGTGTATTTAGTAGCGTCGAATTTGTTGCAATTCATCCAAAACGTCGATCTGCACGTATTTAGAAATTAACTGTCGAGATGGAATCCAATTTGTAGTAGGACTTGACAAATAGACAAGGAATCCTGACCAGAGGAAAGGAAAAGGATAGCTAGCCGCTTGCCTCATCTGTAACCCGATTAAGGGCATGTTCGTTTTTAGAAAATTTGTTAAATTCTAAGAATAGGGTGAATATTAGGTGATGTTTGAGCTTTATTGTCATGCGTGTAAAAGTTGTATTGGTATGTGTAAAAAGGTAATATTGAGTTGTATTGCTATGCGTGTAGAAATAATATTAAGAGTATAAATTTAAAAAGTTGGATTCAAAATCTAGAATTTTTAGTCAAGCAAACATGCCCAATAATGGGGACCGCCTGGCGGTCTTTTTCCTGCTCAATTCTTGGTGCAAATGGGAGGGGACAGTTTGATCATGTGGAGTTCACACAGTGGGCCTTGGCATTTGCTCGTGAATGTTCGCGCTAAATTGCATTGGCACTACGAGTAACTCTCACAATTCTTCAGTTGGTAGTTCCTGTGAGAACGTCACATCATATATCATGCGCAATTCCAGAGATCCACCAATCAATCAGTTCCTCCATGTTCTGGAATTGCATTTCTGTTACTATCGAGTCACCTGCAAGAATATTTTTTTTAATCCCATTTCCAGTGCTTTTTGTGCCGCAAAGAGTGCTGCTAGAGCTTCGCCTTCATTAGGATTCACCAGGTGTACAACTTTTTACCATTCGGACATGATGATGGGCAACAAGGTAAAGATCCATTGCAAGTTCGAAAAGGCCAATCACAAGATCAAGAGCAAAGAAAATTAAGGAAGCTCTGCAAGGATTGGTGTAATCTACTTGCACCGAGTATGCCAATTTACATTACAAGACTCCACCGTTCCTGATGGGATCACAAGAAGAAGAACCCATCCAACTTCATGTTATACAAGCTACAGAGGGAGGCACAACCTAATGTTTAGGCTTCATATTTTTGGGCTTGTTGGGCTTTTTGTTTTAGGGTTACTCTTCACGGTCACTGTTCACGCGTTACTGTTTCACAAGTGAAAGATGGGGCAACAAGGTGGACAGAGTCCCAAAGATCCATTGCAAGTTCCAGAAGGGCCAATAACAAAAACAAGAGCAAAGAAAATTAAGGAAGATATGCAAGGATTGGTGCAATCTACTTGCACCGAGTATGCCAATTTACATTACAAGACTCCATCATTCCAGATATGATCACGGGAAGAAGAACTCATCTAACTTCATGTTATACAAGCTACAGAGGGAGGCACAACCTAATGTTTAGGCTTCATATTTTTGGGCTTTTTGTTTTAGGGTTACTATTCACGGTCACTCTTCACGCGTATTGTTCACGCTGCATTGTTCCTCCTAAAGAACTTCTCAAGGATTCTTCCTTGTGACGTTCTAATTTCTATCGTGGTTCTTGAAGCAAGTTTTCAACTGGTCAAGATTATAACTATAATCTTGGTTCTTAGAACAAGAGTTCAACGGGTCAAGATTTGTTCCTTGGCTTGATTTTGTGGTGTTTTGGGTCTTTATTCAAATCGTTCATGGGTTCAAGGGGTTTCAATCCTGCGTGTTCACATCACATGATTGCCCAGTTCACATTGGAGCACACCGCTGCTAAAATTGAGAATCTATCCCTTATTGTCACATCAAAATTGATTTTGATTGTGTCACCTGGTATTGATAGTTCTTCCTGTTGTTGCTCGTCCTTTGTAACATCCAAAGTTCCACTGCCCAAGCTGCTAAAAGGCTAGCTGTGAAATATTGATTTGTTTACGTGGGGTTCCAAGATCATTAGTGAATAATACAGATGATCTGTTTATGAGTGCTTTTTGGCAGGACTTTTTTAAGCTTTATGGGACGAAATTAAATACAAGCTGCACATATCATCCACAGATGTCACGAATGGATGACCCCTTATATGGTCGAATGCCACTATTATCATATTTAAATGAAATACTAAGCCCCTAAACAATACACATATCTATATTTTCCGAATAGGAATCGATTCAGATGAAAAAAAATGAAACCCACAACCCTTTAAGTTTTGAGACAACGTTCACTTCATGGATCTTCTTTCGTGCATATTTAATTGTCGCACGGCTCTTCCCGGAAAACAAATAGCTTGTGGAGACGAATCGACAAAGAACAGCTTGCACTTAGAAAAAAAAACAAAGAACAACTGGCTACAGTCAACATAACACATTTGAACCTTTTTTGGGGTAACTGGTAAGTGTATATATTCCCCAACGAGCTGAACAAAAGTGGGCATAGCCCTTACAGAGCAAAAATCATCCCGCAGGGCAGGGCAGATTGTATCTACTCAGTGAAAATCAAAAAACCAAAAATAACAAATTAGATGGCGAAAATGTGGTCTGAAAGGTGCCATCGATCAGCAAGCTGATGATTATATCACAGTTTTGCTAATTTATCACTTGAGAAAGTTCCACAATTACACCATTTCCACTAGAAAATGAGAAAATTGTCCTTTGGGCATCAGTATGAGGCGAATTTTTAATTTTGACAAAAGCAAGTGTAATTGATTAAATTTAAGTTATTTGTTTTCTCTCCACTCACCATATTCTCATGTCTCCATTTTCATAAATATGATTGGAATATAAGGCTCAGTAGCATAATTCTGGCAACATAAATAAAAGTGATGATTGACTATTTGAAATTCTAAAGTTGGCTTGATTTCCTTTTATTCCAACAGCCCAAGTATTTCCCCGAGTACAAACTTTGACAAGAATTGCAAGAAAGCCGAGTGACTTGGGCAAAATGTGTGGAGCCGAGATTTTTAGAGAAAAGGCTAAGGCCGAACAGAAAAAGGAGGCCCAAAACTTAAAAGATAGCATGTGGAGGCCGAACCAATCAGAAAACTGGGCAGGGAGACGTGAAAACGGGAGAGACCAAAAACAAAGAGAAGAAAATATATGGGCTGCGGGAGAAGGGGATTTCAAACGCTGGAAATTGAAACCGTTATTTCATGTGCAGGGATTTCAAACGCTGGAGCCTTGAAACAGAAGCTGGGCCGAAACCTGCAGAAGCTGGGCCGAAACCTGCAAAAGAGAGGCCCGAGAGACTTAGAGAAAACCGGCGGAAAAGGAAAAAGGCCATTGGTCTTACGTTAAGAAAGGAGAGTCTCGGCAAAGGGGAGATTTCGGCAAAACTGGAGGGAGACCTAAGGGAAAAATTATCACTTTTTTTGCTGGGGTTCGGTGGTCTTGGCGGCTGGAGAGGCTTTTGCTTGCTGCCAATGATTCTCCTCCCACTTTTTCCATTGCTTTTGCTAGTTATTCCCGTAGAGACAAGAAAAGCCATGGGAGCTTTTGGTTGTATTTTTCTGTAGCTTTTAGAGTAACTTTAGCTGTTGTCGGTGTCTTTATTTCCTTAGAGCTTTCTTTTGTTTCATTTCTTTTTCATTGTTGTTGAACTAAAACCGATTGGCTGCTGCTCCATTACTTTACGAAGTGCTCTTTTTGGTTGTTGTTCATTGTTTTCCTTCCTAGCTTTGGGGTAGTTTCGGTTGTTTTTTTATTTCTTTTCTTCATAGTTTTTATGGCTTTTCATGACTGTTGAGGGAAGAGAATGTGTTGTTCATTGCTGCAACCCGTAGAGACCAAAAGATGTGGTTTTTGGCTTTTTTTTTCTTCACAACTTTGAGAATAGATCTTGTTGCATTTGGTTCTTTATTTTAGAGTTATTTTCATTGCATTCTCTTGCTGTTTTTTTGACCGAATCCTCCATTATTATTGCACTTTCACTTTAGTTGCAAAATTTTCCAGATTTGAGTTTTGTTTTTGTTGGATGGTTAAACATTTTGATAAGTTCTATTTCACTTCCTTAATGTTAGATTAGTGTTTAAGTTTGTGTTTGTTAGTTGGTTTGAGTATGGATATGTATGGGTTGTGACTAGCTAAAGTTTGGGTACTAAGTGTTCGATAAAATGTCTCTTAGAGCAAGTTTGCTTGTTATCATGTTTGGGTACTAAGTGTTCAACTTCATTCCATGCTATTTTATTATCATGTTTGCTTGTTAGATTTTCATTAATCTCCTAGCATTTAGATTAATATCAACTCAAAAATCTCAAAAATCATGGATGGTATCCTAAAACCCAACCTTTTCATTTGTAAATATTATTTTCATTGTAAATAGAACATAGTTTTCTCTTATCGTAATGGTGATGGGAATGAAAGATTGAACACATCGTTCCTTGTGGAGAGGATCTAGGACTTCCCTAGTATTACTTGACAACCTCCTACGCTTGGGAGTAATTCGCTAATCATTTTTAGTCGAGTCAAGTTTTTGGCTCCTATTACTTGCCATTATTTTTTCTTTATTTCCTTTTTACATTATCAGTTGTTGGTTCGTTAGTTCACACTCATACACTTGATATCACTCTCTTAGGCACTCATGTTTGATGAATTGGGCAAGAGACGATACACATAGGCTATGTAGAGTGAATTCTGGTGATAGTGTGTATAGTGATAGTGTGCCAAGTGTTGAGTTGGACATTAATAGCAGTGATATAAACTCTGATTTGGAAAATTCTTCTACTGTTGAAGCTATGGCTGAACAAGCTCCTAGAACACTAAGAGATTATTTGCAGCCCACTCGCACCACAACACCATCATGCATTGCTTTACCTGAGGATGCTTCTAATTTTTCCATTAAGCATGGCATGATGTCAATAGTACCTCAATTCCATGGGATGGATTCCGAGAGTCCATACCAACATCTGAGAGATTTTGAGCTTGCTTACACTACTTTCATTACTAGAGCTACGACAAATGAATATGTTAAACTTCGTTTATTTCCTTTTTCTTTAAAGGATAAAGCGAAGATTTGGTTTAATTCTCTGAGATCAAATTCTATCTCTAGTTGGTCTGACATGCAACGTGAGTTCTTACATAAATTTTTTCCTTTTCAGAGAACTAAATTTTTGCAAGAGCAAAACAGCCACTTTATGCAGAGGAGTGATGAGACCTTCCACTCTTGTTGGGAAAGATTCAAGGATTTAATGAACATCTGTCCACATCATGGGTTTGAGTCTTGGAGGCTTGTCAACTACTTCTACACTGCACTTACACCTGAATGCAAGCAATTTGTTCAGACTATGTGCAATAGGGAATTCTTTAGCAAGGAACCTGATGAAGCGTTGAAGTTCTTTGATTACCTTGCTAAAAGTGCTCAACAATGGAATACACGATCTGACCGGACACCATTGACAGTAAAACCTTTCAAAGCAATTGGTGGTGGGGGTAAATATGAAGTCAAAGAGGATACTAATGTCCAAGCTCGTATTAGTGCTTTGACTAGAATGTTGGAGGTTATGGAATTATAGAAGTTGAAGGCCGTGAAAGCAATGGAGGTGTGTTCTCTATGCGCCGATTCTAGCCATAAGACTCAGGATTGTCCGATTATGCCAGTTTTACAGGAGAGTGGGTCTGATCAGATGTAATCAGCAAATTGGGTTAACAGAACACCAAATCAGCCTTTCTCCAACACTTACAATCCGGGGTGGAGGAATCATCCCTTCAATTCAGGAAATCTTCAAGCAAGTGAAGATGAATATTCCACTTTTGGACGCCATACAACAAGTCCCTTCATATGCAAAATTTCTGAAGGACTTGTGCACAGTGAAGAGGAAGCCGAATGTAAAGAAGAAAGCTTTCTTGACAGAGCAAGTCAGCGCATTGATATTGAGTGAGACTTCTCAGAAGTATAGAGATCCCGGCACTCCTACCATTTCCATTATGATTGGTGAATCACGCATTGGGAGAGCTTTACTAGATTTGGGTAGTAGTGTGAACTTGCTACCATTCTCAATATATGAGCAGTTGGGATTGGGTGAGCTGAAAAAGACTTCTGTCATGCTGCAGTTGGCTGACAGATCAGTCAAGGTGCCACAAGGTATAATTGAAGATGTTTTGGTTCAGGTAGACAAATTTTACTATCCAGTGGATTTTGTAGTTCTGGATATGCAGCAGAAAGTTTCCACCATCTACCAGGCGCCTGTTATTCTTGGACGTCCATTCCTTGCCACCTCCAATGCATTGATTAATTGTCGAAATGGAGGACTGAAGCTCACATTCGGGAATATGACATTGGAGATGAACGTGTTCAATGCCTGCAAGATGCCGAGTGGATGTGACGATTCAGAGGTACATGCAGTTAATTTGATAGATGACTTTGATATTTCAGAGCTATTATCAGTACTTGATTCTGATAGTCCATTTGAGGAGGACTTTCCTGAGCAGCTTGAACCTCTTATTGAGACAGTTCCTCCATCAGTAGAATTGACAGAAGTAGAGGGACAGTTAATAGAGACACATGACCCCTCTCAGTTGTCAGATGTGAGCTACACAGGCAGTTGGCCTAGGCCAATCTTTGAAGCTCTTGACTTACCAGAAGTCATGAAGTCATCAGAAGAAGAAGTCTCTACATTGGAGTTGAAGCCACTACCTGAGGACTTGAAGTACGTTTTTCTGGGTCCAGCTGAAGACACATTTCCGGTAGTCATTTCTTCTCAACTTACTGCAAAACAGGAAGCCGATTTATTACAAGTATTGAGAAAGCATCGGGGAGCAATAGGCTGGACCATTGCAGATATCAAAGGAATTGATCCCTCAATTTGTACACATAACATTTTTTTGGAGGGAGATGCAAGACCAGTTCGTGATGCATAGCGAAGATTGAATCCCACCATGAAAGAGGTGGTGAAGAAAGAGGTACTGAAATTATTAGTTGTGGGCATCATTTATCCTATCTCCGACAGCAAGTGGGTAAGCCCAACACAGGTAGTTCCAAAAAAATATGGTTTAACTGTGATTGAAAATGCTAGTGGAGAGTTGATCCCTTCTAGGAAGGTAACGGGTTGGAGAATGTGTATTGACTACCGTAAGTTGAATTCGGTTAGTCGAAAAGATCATTTCCCCTTACCTTTCCTGGATCAGACACTCGAAAAAGTAACTGGTAATACTTTTTATTGCTTTCTTGATGGTTTTTCTGGATAGTATCAAATTGCCATAGCACCAGAGGATCAAGAGAAGACCACCTTCACTTGTCTATTTGGTACTTATGCTTTTCGTAGAATGCCATTTGGTTTATGTAATGCACCTGCTACTTTTCAGCGCTGTATGATGATCATCCTTTCTGACATGCTAGATGATATGTGTGAAGTTTTTATGGATGATTTTTCTGTGTTTGGTAAATCCTTTGATGATTGCTTGAAAAATTTAACTGCTGTCTTGAAAAGATGTGAAGAGAAGAATTTGCTGTTGAATTGGGATTCAGTTTATGGTGAGTAGTGGCTTGGTACTTGGTCATCTAGTTTCTAAGCGTGGTATAGAGGTTGACAGAGCCAAGATAGAGCTGATTGCTCAGTTACCTGTCCCTAGGACAGTAAGGGATATCCGGTCTTTTCTTGGCCATGCTGGCTTTTATAGGTGTTTCATTCAAGAATTAGTAGTATTTCTAAACCATTGTGTACTTTATTGCAAAATTATGCTACTTTCTTGTGGACTGATGAGTGACAACATGCCTTTGAGACCTTGAAGAAACACTTGACAGTTGCACCCATTATACAACCACCTCGGTGGGACTTGCCTTTTGAAATCATGACCGATGCTAGTGATTTTGCTCTTGGTGCCGTTCTCGGCCAAAGAGTGGATAACAAGCCTACTGTCATTTATTATGCAAGTCGTACTTTAAATGATGCTCAGAGAAATTATACCACCATCGAGAAAGAGTTGTTAGCTGTAGTGTTTGCTTTAGATAAATTTCGTTCTTATATTATTGGGTCGCCTGTTATTATCTTTACTGACCACTCTGCTTTGAAGTATTTGTTGGCCAAGAAGGACACTAAGCCTAGATTGATCCGATGGATTCTTCTTCTTCAAGAGTTCAACATTACCATTCGAGATAAAAAAGGGAGTTGAAAATGTTGTAGCTGATCATCTTTCCGCTTGCAGCTATCTGATGTATCTTCATCTCTTCCTCCCTTAAATGATGATTTTCCTGATGAGCATCTTTTTGCATTGTCACGCGCTCTTTGGTTTGTGGATATTGTAAATTACCTTGTCACTGACCAGATGCTAGAGCATTGGGTAGTTCAGGACAGACATAAGTTTCTTGCAGAGGTACAACACTATTACTTCGACAACCTTACTTGTTTAAATATTGTTCTGATAAATTGGTACGTCGATGTGTGTCTGATGATGAATTTAATTCTGTAATGCATTCTGCCATAGTGGAGCGTGTGGAGGCCACTTTGCCGCAAAGAAAACTGTTTCCAAAATTCTGCAGAGTGGACTCTACTGGCCTACTATGTTTAAAGATGTTGAATCATTTTGCAAGGCATGTGAGCCTTGTCAGAAAATTGGAAAAATTACAGCAAAAAATGAAATGTCTCTTTCCCCTATTTTAACTCTTGAAATTTTTTATTGTTGGGGAATTGATTTTATGGGACCTTTCCCAAATTCATTTGGAAACTCCTACATTTTAGTTGCTGTAGATTATGTGTCAAAATGGGTAGAAGCCATACCTTGTAGAAAAAATGATCATAAGGTTGTCATTCGTTTTCTGAAAGAATTGTTTGCACGTTTTGGCATGCCCAAAGCGATCATTAGTGATGGAGGTTCGCATTTTTGGAATAAACCTTTTGAAAAACTCATGCAAAAATATGGGGTGACTCATAAGGTCTCTACTCCATATCATCCTCAAACTAATGGTCAAGCTGAGTTGGCCAATAGAGAGATCAAGCTCATACTTGAGAAAACGGTCCGCCCTTCTCGAAAGGATTGGTCCGAAAATTTGGTTGATGCTCTCTGGGCCTATAGAACTGCATTCAAGACTAATTTAGGGATGTCCCCTTATAGATTAGTTTATGGTAAGGCTTGTCATCTACCTGTTGAAATTCAACATCGTGCTTTATGGGCCATAAAACAGATTAACTTTTCACTTGATGATGCCAAAGGTTTAAGAAAGTTGCAGATTTCTGAGCTTGATGAAGCAAGGAGGGAAGCCTATGACAATGTCCGCTTGGCAAAGGAGAGGATGAAGTCATTGCATGACAAGAAAATTACAGACAAACATCTTCTCCCTAATCAGCAAGTGTTTCTTTATAATTTACGACTGCATCTATTTCCTGGGAAGCAGAAGTCCCGATGGGGTGGCCCACACATCATTAAAGAAGTCTATTCTCATGGTGCAGTAGACATTGTTGATCCAAAAAATGGAACTATTTTCACAGTCAATGGACAACGTATCAAGCCATTTATGACTCCCTTCAAACCAAATGAAGAGATCTTGCTTGTGCAAGATCCCAGGGGAGTCCTCTGACCTTTCCTTTTGTTGTTTCTTTTGTTTGTTTTGTTTTATTTCTTATTTGCATTTTGTTTTGTTCTTTTTTCTATTGCTCTAGTTGGCTGTGATTTTCTATTGTTTTTCTTTTGGTTTGCGTCTCTCTGTTCCCATCTTTCTTTTGTTTCCCTTTATGCTTTCACATTGGGGACAATGTTTCATTTAGTTGGGGGGAGAGGATTTGCACGTTTTGCAATCATGCATATACTCATTTACACTTGTCAATATCATAATGCATTTTACTGTGATTATGCTGAATTGCTGACTCCTAGTAAGATGGTGATGGTGGTTGAACTTTATTAATGCGTGTTGACAACTTTATCCTTCTCAAGCATTTAAATTTGACATTGATGAAACATGAATGATGATGTGAACTCTCTGGTTTCAAACTTTTGAAGTTTTCTGAGGTTGACCTTAGGATTAGCTCTCACAGGATGAAGGGCAAAACATTCTAAGAAATAGCTTTTTCTTTTACCTGATATCTCTCATTAGTCTTCATCTACATACCAATGACTAGAATAGAGAGAAGTACACTACAGGACTACTGAGCTGTGCCTTGAAAAAAAAATAGAAAGAAAGAAAGAAAAAAAAAGAAAAAAAGCAAAAGAAAGGGGCAACTTAAGTTGTTACTGAGTCAAGGGCTAGAAACAGTTGCCCAAACTTTGGGGGTTTGGAAAACTCAACAACCCTTAAGAACAGAGTTGGCGCGAAAACTGCTAGACCCTTCAGCTTTGAAGTAGTTAGGATCAATATTGATCAATCTCAAGGTTGAAATTCTTTTGGACAGCCAGTGGTAGAAATGAGGACTAAGAGAGAGTCAAGGTGATAAATTGTAACTTCTCTAGACGTTTTGCCTCAATCCTATTAAGAGGAGATACTAAGTATTTCAAAGATGCTGATATTGTTTGAAATTGAGAGAGGTAAAGTCATTGTGATTGAGAATTCTTTTGATTGACTGATATGCTTGTGAATGAATTGTTGTCTCAATGCATTATTTTGTTAAATTACTTTTTCGCTATTTTTGCTAAGGGACTAGCAAAAAGCTAGTTGGGGGGTGTGATTATATCACAGTTTTGCTAATTTATCACTTGAGAAAGTTCTACAATTACACAATTTCCACTAGAAAATGAGAAAATTATGCTTTGGGCATTAGTATGAGGCGAATTTTTAATTTTGACAAAAGCAAGTGTAATTGATTAAATTTAAGTTATTTGTTTTCTCTCCTCTCACCATATTCTCATGTCTCCATTTTCATAAATATGATTGGAATATAAGGCTCAGTAGCATAATTCTGGCAACATAAATAAAAGTGATGATTGACTATTTGAAATTCTAAAGTTGGCTTGATTTCCTTTTATTCCAACAGCCCAAGTATTTCCCCGAGTACAAACTTTGACAAGAATTGCAAGAAAGCCGATAGACTTGGGCAAAATGTGTGGAGCCGAGATTTTTAGAGAAAAGGCTAAGGCCGAACAGAAAAAAGAGGCCCGAAACTTAAAAGATAGCATGTGGAGGCCGAACCAATCAGAAAACTGGGCAGAGAGACGTGAAAACGGGAGAGACCAAAAACAAAGAGAAGAAAATATGTGGGCTGCGGGAGAAGGGGATTTCAAACGCTGGAGCCTTGAAACAGAAGCTGAGCCTTGAAACAGAAGCTGGGCCGAAACCTGCAAAAGAGAGGCCCGAGAAACTTAGAGAAAACCGGCGGAAAAGGAAAAAGGCCATTGGTCTTACGTTAAGAAAGGAGAGTCTCGGCAAAGGGGAGATTTCGGCAAAACTGGAGGGAGACCTAAGGGAAAAGTTTTCACTTTTTTTGCTGGGGTTCGGTGGTCTTGGCGGCTGGAGAGGCTTTTGCTTGCTGCCAATGATTCTCCTCCAAGTTTTTCCATTGCTTTTGCTAGTTATTCCCGTAGAGACAAGAAAAGCCATGGGAGCTTTTGGTTGTATTTTTCTGTAGCTTTTAGAGTAACTTTAGCTGCTATCGGTGTCTTTATTTCCTTAGAGCTTTCTTTTGTTTCATTTCTTTTTCATTGTTGTTGAACTAAAACCGATTGGTTGCTGCTCCATTACTGTACGAAGTGCTCTTTTTGGTTGCTGTTCATTGCTTTTCCTTCCTAGCTTTGGGGTAGTTTCGGTTGTTTTTTTTTTATTTCTTTTCTTCATAGTTTTTATGGCTTTTCATGGCTGTTGAGGGAAGAGAATGTGTTGTTCATTGCTGCAACCCGTAGAGACCAAAAGCTGTGGCTTTTGGCTTGTTTTTTTTCTTCACAACTTTGAGAATAGATCTTGTTGCATTTGGTTCTTTATTTTAGAGTTATTTTCATTGCATTCTCTTGCTGTTTTGTTGACCGAATCCTCCATTATTATTGCACTTTCACTTTAGTTGCAAAATTTTCCAGATTTGAGTTTTGTTTTTGTTGGATGGTTAAACGTTTTGATAAGTTATATTTCACTTCCTTAATGTTAGATTAGTGTTTAAGTTTGTGTTTGTTAGTTGGTTTGAGTTTTGATATGTATGGGTTGTGACTAGCTAAAGTTTGGGTGCTAAGTGTTCGATAAAATGTCTCTTAGAGCAAGTTTGCTTGTTATCATGTTTGGGTACTAAGTGTTCAACTCCATTCTATGCTATTTTATTATCATGTTTGCTTGTTAGCTTTTCATTAATCTCCTAGCATTTAGATTAATATCAACTCAAAAATCTCAAAAATCATGGATGGTATCCTAAAACCCAACCTTTTCATATGTAAATATCATTTTCATTGTAAATAGAACATTGTTTTCTCTTATCGTAATGGTGATGGGAATGAAAGATTGAACACATCGTTCCTTGTGGAGATGACCTAGGACTTCCCTAGTATTACTTGACAACTTCCTACGCTTGGGAGTAATTCGCTAATCATTTTTAGTCGAGTCAGCTGCCTATTAGACTCTGTCCTTCTCATTCCCTTAAGGAAATTCCCTCTAGCGACTACAGTAGTGGTGATATCAGTAAACACAGGCACCAGCCGCCTTGATTCCTTCCGAAAAAGGCGTTGGTTTCTTTCCTTCCAGATGAAGTAGATGGCGGCAGTTAGTACAACCCGCATAATTCGGGCCAACAAGGTTTTACCCTTAATTTTCCTTGACATCCAGTCCACAACTTCCTTCCATTTTGAAAAGTGCCTGGGCATGCCACATCGATCCAAAAGTAGAACCCAAATGCGGTGGGAGAAGGGACACTGAAAAAATAGATGGTCAACATCTTCAGGTCCACCCCTGCATAAAATACACTCCAAGTCGCTTTGCATACCTCTCGAAAATAAAAATCTCTTAGTTGCTAGTCTCTCATAGATAACCAGCCAAGAGATGAAGGAGAATCGTGGTACATGGCTTGGGCCCCATAGAAGATCATGCCACGCAACCGTGGGTGGTAGCTGAGCAAGAGAATAGAGTAGCAGCAACAGAAAAATTACCATTTGGGCTTGGTAGCCATAGCCTTCGATCGAGTCTATTTGGCCAAGGCCGAAAGTGGGCAGGAGTGTGACCCTCAACTTCCCTCCAAAGGTCAGACTCCGGGCAATGCCAGTGAGCTCCAGAGATTATATCCTTGACCATTGCATGACCACCTATCTCCGAAGAAATAATAGCAGAATGAGGAAAGTTCTGAAAAAGAGGCCCAATTGGATGCCAATCATCATACCACATCAATATACTCTCCCCATTCCCAATAATAGATTTTATCCTCTCCTTTGCAAGGTTGCGGAGGTTTAGAATATTGCGCCAGCTCCAAGATTAATCAGATCGTATGTTGATGACCCAAAGAGATTGCCCCTTAAGCAAGTTCCTCCGAACCCACTCCGCCCATATAGAGTCAACTGGTTCATGTAAGAGGTGCCAAAGATCCTTGAAAATGCATGCCTGGTTCCATAGAACACACTTGAACTTACCAAAACACAGACACCATAAAAGACAATTTTTTTATGCCATAAAAGAACAGAACAAAAAAACACTGTTCGATACCGTATCCGCTATGCACTGAGACCATACCCAACGTTTCCATATTTACGTAAACTTAAAGCTCTGACACACTCACATGCTGGCTACCATGCCTGCTCTGCCCCTACTTTCCCGGTATTTAAAAAAAGCCCAACTTTTATCGTTCACTTCCTAAGAGAATTATACCAGAAAAGCCTACCGCCCACTTCCCCCAACCACTTTATACAAAACATCACGCATCCTGTCCCAAAGACAACGCATCTATCGCCTTTTATAATCTAATACGTTATTTTACCAATACAACATATTTATAAAACAATTTCAGAATCTTGCGGCACAAAACTGGGGACAAGGGACATTCATGAAGCGCCTACATTGCTAATTATTTTTGTCTCAAACAAAAAAATTCCCTTTCCACAATAATATTCAAAGTATAATTATTTTCCAGACTGGCACCTCATCATCATCCAATCACAGCTCGCCATGACATCACGAAACCCATATTTGACAAAACTCCAACTCGTAGTACCACCCTGGCCCCGGTGCATGATATAAAACTCCAACTCGTAGTACCACCCTGTGAGCAGTCCAAGAAAAAGTCCAGCTGTGCGAAAAGCCGCTCTATTAGCTGGCATTCGGTGTCCCCAAGCTGGACACCCCCACCCCCCCCTATTCACGTGTCCGGATCCGATTCGCCGGAAACCCTCGACCCTCGACTATAGTACCTGTCTAGCTTCTGCGCCAGAGAGAGTAAAACCTGCCACGTGGCATCTCCTTCTTGGACCCTATTGTTGAATAGCAAGGCACGACTGTTCCTCAGGTCCCACAGGTTCTTTTGGATAACGCTAAGGTTGGTCGCGGCCACACGTTCGAGAATATCTCCTAGCTTCTCCACGTCCTTCTCTGCCACCCTAACCGATATTTCCGACCAGTTCACGGCGGTGGGGAAGGGCAGCCGTATGTCATCGGCTATGACTACCGGGACGCATCCCAATGCGACCGACTCGACGAGTCTCGGACTCCATGGGGCCCACCCACGAGGACACAAACAGAATACAGACCGCGCGATCTCCGACTGGTAACCGGAAAAACGATGTCGATTCAGATAAAATCTCCGGTCGCCGTTGTATTTTCGCCATATCGCCGTCCGCACACGCCTACATCAACCCAAAGTCAATCGAAGACGAAGTAATCAGAACATGCCGGCAAATCACCGGGAAATACGAAATACATCGAGGGTAATTCAGGAATCCGGAAGCAAAAGCTATGATTAGAGGTTTGATTAGTTTAGAGGGAACGATGAATCAATTACTTGCTGTAAAATCGGCCGCTGACGTTCTTTGGATGGACTTCCATTTTGCCCCTGAAGAACACGAAAATATCTCGCCGCCCAACAACCGGGAAATTTTCGATGGTCGCCCGTACACTTTCCGGCGAGATGTAAGGTGGAATGACAACATTGTCAACGTCCTGACACGGGTGGTTATAGTTGACGCCAAAGGTCTGCAATATAACGGACTTCTTCAAGAATCCAGGTATCCCGTCGGCAATCGCCACGTCCTCCTTCGAAAGACCCGGAAAGAAAACAACACGAGACAAGATATTCAGGAACACTGGAAACTCCTCCAGAAACCCAAAACACAGAAGAAGCGAACATTTTGGGGGGAAAGATTGGGTATTGGCACTCACCATGGTGTGAAAGCACGCACCGTAGTCGTGTGAGGCGACGAAGACATGGTCCGAGCCCCGCGTCCGATTCCAGAACAGGTACTCGGAAGAGATGACCTGCACCGCTGATGCTAACAGATTCCTTGCGTGCCCGATTGCCGGGAACCCGTTCACTACGCTGAAGTTGCAGGACACGTAAACGGGCACGAAGAAAAAATCAGCTTCATATGGATCAAAAGTCCTCACATGGCTGTTCAACAAAGCTCGGTGGATGGCGACCTCTGAGGCAAACAAGTGGTTGCTGCACCGCTCGTTGGATAGCCAGTCCGTGTTGTACTTCGGCGGCAGATCATAGACAAAAATCTTCAAGTTCTTCAACAGTGCTGTTGAAATGATGTGAAAGAAAAAAGTTCAGATTAAATGGGCAAAATGAATCAAAAACTTGAGCAAGAATGTCAGCAGAAATAGATCAACCTGGATTGCTTCTAGGTTGTTGGAGGAAAGTGGCGTTAGCAGACTCAAAGAGAGCGCGAGAAGCCAGAGTGGCTTTGGAGTTAGACGAATGGGGTCTAGTTAGAGAAGTTGATTTGTTCTGTGTGTTATTGCTAGGGATGAAGCAGGAGATGAAGAGATAGAGGGACAGGGAGAACCAGATGACCAATTTGTAATATCTGTAAAAGAAACTCCTTTCTTGAGGTCTGACATTTTTGTTGTGTAAGAGCCTCATCCTCACGTAGAACCCCCTGTTATTTTGAGTTTTCTTCGGCTCCGCCATCTGATCATTTAAATCTAACAAAACCAAGCAGATCTCTTTTTCACAGGTTAGATGTTTAGTTGGGACAGGGCTTTCAGTTCTTGGTCTGTGATGAAGTGGAAACGAAGGAACAGTGATTGAGGGAAAAATTCTGAGTTTGTTGGTACGTACTTCGTTTGTGCGACACAAAAGATATGAACAGATAGAAGTGAAGGGAAAAAAGAATAAAGAATTGAGTCTGCTAGGCCTTTCGAGCTTGTTCAAGGGGTTTGGTTCAGTTCTGGTTAATCCGCATAAAGGAGAGGGCGAGAGAGAGAGTCTAGGGGACAGTGGTGGGGTTTCAGGAGGTCACATGGTGACGCAGTAGAATGGACCGCGGCGACGGTCTCGGTTTCTATATTATGTTTTCCTTGGTTTTTAGTCCGTTCAGAATCCTGACAAGTTCATTCGCCGCACCACAAAGGAGGACTGTTTGGTAAATGACAAAGAAAGAGTATTCTCCCCATAAGCTTGTCTTAAAACAGCGGTTCAATCAATGTGTCATTAATGAAAGCATGATGAAGTTTACAGCGGCTGGATTAAGTATTATATTTTTTTATTTTGTTTAAGTTTTTGGGTAGCTGGATCAGCGGTGGAAGCCCAAAACTGTCTTTGATGGATGGATGAGATTCTTCAGTGTTAAGGCACAGTATAATATGTTAAAAGTTGATAGCCAATATTTTAAACCACTCGTAATTTTTAGGTGAAAAATTATATTTATTTCCAAAAATAATAATTATTGATGTAAGTTAAAAATTGTGACATTGCCAATGAGCTGTCGGCCTGTGGCTTTGAACGTACTTCCTTGGAGTGAAAGGTGAGCGAGTGGATTTATATACCCCAAGGGATGGATGGTTGGTAGTAGAGCTGCACAACTCTGGTGTAAGTGCCGGTTTTGTTATATACCTCAAGGGATGGGTGGTTGGTGGTAGGGCTGCACAACCCCGGTGTAGGTGTCAGTTTTGGCCAAAACCGGCACCTACACCGGGTAGGCTGTTTTGAAAAAAATTTCACCTACACACCTACACCGTTAAGGGCAAAAACCGGCCCTTAACAGTGGCGGTTTAGCGGGCCGATTTAGCGATGACGGTTTTCGGTTATCCTACATTAATATTGAGCTTTTTTTAGCATTTTACGCATTTCGCCCAATGTATTTTTTTTTCTTTTGGTCCATTAATCACATATCAATAAAATCTAAACTAATGAAATCCAAATGCCAAAATCAATAAAATTAAAGATCATCTTAAAAGATAAGATGAGAATTTAAAGTCCAAAGTAATAGTGACGTCATTATAAGTAAAAGCTATTATCTTTTGAAAAATCCACATTAGAACCTAACAACACTTAGAGGGGAGAATATGTGTTTTCCCTCTAATTAACAAATCAATAACAATTTTAAAACATGTTAAAACCTAGTAGTGTTTCCCTTGGTTTCACATGTAAAATCCAAAAATTCAGCAATTTTTTAAGGCGCTCGAGAGCTTACGTTTCTCTTTGAAATTTGCACTGAGCACTCGAGCGCTTGTCTAACGCTAGTCAAACGTGATGACTCTGGCTGAATTTTTTCAAAGGGCGCTCGAGCGCTTGTCAAACGCTGGTCAAACGTGATGACTCTATCTGAATTTTTGAACTAAAATGTATTAGAAATTTGAACTAAAATGTAATTGAGTGACTGATTTTGCAAGCATGACATAAATTTAATAGTGATTTTTCAATTTTAGAAATTTAGACAATTTGTTAACATTTTATAAAAACTCTTAAACTAATACATTGATTTAAAATTTTCTGTGGTAGAATCTCGACCTCTTGACTTATTTTATGCGATGTACTTACCAAAGTTTAACATTAAACTCTTTAATTATGATTCCAATGTCTTCATATATACCCTTCTAAATACAATAAATTTGTAATTTGTTCTACCAAAATTCTAAATAACTAGTTCATTCACCTAGCAAGCTTCTTGGTAACTTGAATGTAAGCATTTGATTAGACAAAACCAACAACAAATCTCAAATATTCAGGTGAAACTAAACTATTGAGTAAACCTTGTCATGCTTCTAAAATACTACGTCTTGAGGTGAAACTAAAGTTTGAACTATTGAGTAGAAACTAAACTAAAAAAATTTTAAAAAAAATCTCAGTTTAACCTACACCGGGAACCGCCAGTTTTTTCAAAAAACCAAACATACACCGGCACCGGTTAGACAAAAAACCGGAAACCCGGTGCCGGTGCCACCGGAATTTCCCGGTGGCATTGTGCAGCCCTAGTTGGTGGGAAACTAACATTAAAAAAAAAAGAAATTTACAAATAACTCACTGAGTTCTAGCGTTTTTTTTAAAATTTACTCTATTTTAAAAATTTTCAAAATGCTCATTGGGTTTACAATTTTAGAATCAAAATTTAACGAAAAATCCTTCTCTTCCAATCAAAATGTGACACGTGTCTTTAAATAAATTAAAAAAAAAACGTAAGTTAAAAAATATTTTACAAATAGTTCACTAAGTTTTAGCGCATTTTTAAAAAACTCATAGGGTTTTAAAAAATTTCAAAATGCTCCCTGGGTTTATCATTTTAGTATCAAAACTCACTGGACCCAACGATATTAGACCTATTTAACGAAAAATTCGTCTCGTTCAATCACAATGTGATACATGTTTTTTAAAAAATAAAAATAATAAAATTCCCTCCACCGTGAAAGGATTAGGGGTCCCCGATCTTTTAAAAAAATAAAAAATAATAAAAACAATAATTATGTTTTTTATTAATTTAGATTTATTTTTTTTATTTTTTTAATGACATATATCACATTGTAATTGAACGAGATGAATTTTCCGTTAAATAGCTTTAACACCGTTGGGTCTAGTGAGTTTTGATACTAAAATGACAAACTCAGTGAGCGTTTTGAAATTTTGTAAAACCCAGTGAGTTTTTTAAAAAAGCGCTAAAACTTAGTGAGTTATATGTAAATTGTTTTTAAATTACGTTTTTTTTATTAATTTTTTTTTATTTGTATTTTTATTTGTATTTATTTAACGACATTGGATCCAGTGAGTTTTGATTTTAAAATTGTAAACCCAATGAGCGTTTTAAAATTTTTAAAATCCAGTGAATTTTAAAAAAATGCGTTAAAACTCAGTGAGTTATTCGTAAATTTTCTTAAAAAAACCATAGTAATAGTGTAGAAGTTGGGTAGAAGATATTAATGCTGGTCTTAGAGACACAAACTGTAGTGTACAAAGTGATTAGTTCATCTTCGGAAGATGAAATAAGGGCAAATTTGGAACAGAAGAAAGGAAGAATCCGAAGCACATGGATTCTGGGTTGGTTGGGGCACTTCTCAAGAATTAAAAAGCTTCAAATTAAGGAAGTCTGAAAGTCTTGAGAGATCACAGGACTCGTTCAAGTTGGGAGAGAGATGTAATAGAATGCATGGTGGGACGGCGCATATTTAAAATCCAAGCTGCTTGATTCCGGGTAGTTGAATTGGAGTCGAACACAAACTCTGCTTGACCCAAGTTGTCGTTTTCCTTTTGTTCTGGTCATAGCTCGACTATTCAAAGCCTCGTATGTAAATATCAATAGACCAATCAAGGAAGGTAAGCTTTCAACACTTGAACGGACAAGTGACATGCAATTTGATTATGTGTGGCGCAAGTAATGAGAAGCATTCGTCGTAATCTCTTGTGGTATCGGAACTGATGGAATTGACAACCGAAAACTCTTTTTTAATTACGGTTTCGCCCCAAAATATACCCGATATAATTGAATTTTTCGGTATGAGAAACTCAAAATTTCGATTCTAATAATTATGCATTCTTTGTTTAAATTATACATGGGTCATAATGAATCATACTCTATTTTTAGGCATTTTGAAGGTATATTTGGTGTTTTTTTGGTCAAATTGGGTTTAAGCCCTTCTCATTTTGAGTGTGTTCTATTTATAGTGAATTAGTAATTGATACGATATTATTTAATTTTTCTTATGTAAAATAACAAAATTAAAATAAAAAATTAATCCAAAATTTATGTAATTTTGTTACTTGATAAATATCTATCAACAACAAATAAATTGTTAGCTATACTAAGTTATTTTTTTAATAAGGGGTCAAAGTTTTTAAAAAATAATTTCAGGAACGGAATTTTTGAAAATTTTCGATTCCAATTTCAAAATTAGAAAAAAAAAAATCCAATCAATTTCCGATTTCAATATTAACGGAATGTGAAACTGAAATTTCGAAATTTTTTCTCGTCCTTAGCGATCGCGTTCAACCCATCAAACCTCTAGGGCTACAAATTTACTATTTGACTTAATCTTAAGTTGTACCGAACATGGGACTAAAATAATATATATTTTAAAATTATATTCTTCGACACTTTCCTTCACATGGGATTAGAAAGCAAGTGAACTCACTGTTTTTTTTTCTAAGCAAGCGAACTCATTTATTACAGAAGAAATTTGACATTTTAAATGGAATGTAGAGTAGAGATTAGATTAGATTTAAACTTACGAAGAGATTAGATTAGATTTAAACTTACGACTAATATTCCTCATATACTATTGAAATGCAATCACCGATTGGCGAAAAACATTTAAATTGAAATGAAGAGGTAAATTTATGTTTTTTTTTTAAGTTCAATTCTTCAACAATTAAGAGGATCATAAGGAGTAAAATATAGGATGTATAAATCCCTTTAGTGGGTAGAGTGATTCTTAGGAACGGTACGTAGCGTTGCCACCAATACTTCTATTGAGACTAAACTTTTCGTAGGGCTGATATATATACTTATAGTTCACATGGAGAGCAAGATAGATTTTGTGCATGTTCAGAGTAGAGTGCTGCGGAATCTATATCGAAAGAGCATTCTAAATTTGCGAATCTTTTTTTAAATATTATTCGTTTATAATAATTTCATTAAGTGATGTATGGCTGCAAACCGGATTTCCAGTCCTACTAAAATAGAGGACCGGACCGGACCACTTATAAGTGATATAAGTGGTCCGGTCCATCCAAATGCGGACCGGTTTCATTTTTTTAAAATATTTTAAAATTTTTTAGGATAATTTCGAAGGGGAAGTGCATATAAAAATATAGAGTTTTAGTTTAGATTAAAAAAATTTTAAATGCGGTCCGGACCGATTTGTCAAAAGGCATGGACTGGACCGGACCAGACCCCAAATCTGGTCCGGTTTTGCGGTCTGATCCGGTCAACGGTCCGGTTTTATTAAGCCCTAAAGTGATGTGCAGCTCCTACAGGTATCACAATTTCTTTCCATACAAGAAAATAGGAAAAACTACATATTAGGTCCCATCATAATAGAGCAAAATCAGAGTCCATGTCCTCCACAAGTTTCAAAATACCCTTCTAAAAATAAAATTACTAAAAATATTGAGAAATTCAAAAAATAATTAAAACGTTAACTACTCTTTCGATTTTATTATTTAATTTATTTTACTTTGTCCTTGGAGGGGCATTTCGTTATTTCTGCATTACTTTTCGTCTGGTTTAATGAGGAATGTTATGAAAATTAAAGAGAATGAAATTTTATTGAATTTTTTGAGACAGCAATTGAAAAAATAAGACTTTATGAGAGTTTCTGAAAAGGTAAAGAGAGATATAATTTGAATGATTTTTTTATATTTATTGTGATAGCAAAAAATGATTTGATGGGAAGATAAATGATTTTCAAGAGTTTACAATTAAAATAAAAAGAAAAATAATATTGTTGTGGTGAGTGACACTTTTAATTTAAAAGGGCCTAATCAGACAATTAGAATTTGAGGAAGAATTTGATTTTATCTCATAAATATGTGGCCTACAACATATTTTCCCAATAAACTAAATGTTAAGAATTTAAAAAATTGCCTAATATTTATTAAACATACCAAGTGATTACGTGACAAAATACTAACCATAATTAGTTTGATAATAAATTATATTGAGAGTTAGGAAATTCCATATAATTTTACCCTGAACTATTTTGGAAAATTCTTGTTCGTTATAAATAATAAGAATCTTTACTCTCAGACCATCAAAGAAATTAGTAATATTAAGTTGTAGGAAGAGATGGGTAACTTGCCCTTTAGGTTGACCATATATATTGCTGGATGCAGGATTGATGAAACTCATAATGGAGGTCCGAAATGGGTCAAAGTGAGAATTCAACATATCGGAGAATGGGATATTAAGATATCAAAATTGTCTATGTGCCTAATGATGAGAATATTAAAAGAGTTATTTTGGAAGAAGCTTATCGCTCTTTTTACCCTGTTCATCCAGGGAGCACTAAAATGTATCATGATTTGAGGGAGTCTTTTTGGTGGAACAATATGAAGAGGGAGATTGCCAAATTTGTGGAGCAATTGTTGACGTGTCAGCATGTGAAGGTAGAGCATCAGAGACCAGCAAGACCATCGCAACCATTATAGATTCCGGAGTAGAAATTGGAGCATATCTCTATGAATTTTGATTCAGGTTTGCTGCGAGTACCGACTAGGCAGGATTCAATTTTGGGTAGTTGTTGATCGACTAACGAAGACTGCTCATTTTATTCCAATCAAAGTTGGTCATTCCATGGAGAGTCAAGAAATTGTTCGTTTGCATGGGGGTGCCAGTGTCTATAGTTTCAGATAGAGATTCACGTTATACTTCAAAGTTTTGGAGGAGTTTGCATAAGGCTATGAGATCTTAATTAAATTTTAGTACAACTTACCACCAAATTTCAGACGGTCAGATGGAAAGAACCATTCAGATTATGGAAGACATGTTGCGAGCTTGCGTGCTTGATTTTAAAGGAAGTTAGATTAAATATCAAGCAAGTACTGGGATGGCACCGTATGAGGTATTTTATGGAAGAAGATGTTGATCTCCTTTGTATTGGGATGAAGTAGGTGAACGAAGGATTTTGGGTCCAGAGATAATTCAAACAACGACGGAGAAACTTGACTTGATACATGAAAGACTAAAGGTTGCTCAAAGTAGACAGAAGAGTTATGCTGATAATCGTCGGCGAGAACTTGAATTTGAAGTGGGTGATAACGTTTTATCGAAGGTAGCTCCTTTAAAAGGCGTAAAGCGATTTGGGAAAAAGGAAAAATTGAGTTCACGATATGCTGGTCCTTTTTTAAGTACTTGATCGGATCGGTCCATTGCCACCAAGTATTTCGGAAATGCATGATGTATTCTATGTGTCCTTGTTGCGGAAATATATTCTCGACTCTAATCATGTCATTGATTTCAAACCCTTAAGGATCCAAGAGACTTGACTTATGTGGAGAAGCCTATACAGATTTTGGACAAAAAGGAGCATGAACTACATACAAAGAAAATTCCCCTAGTAAATGTGTTATTGAACAATCAGTCTAGAGAGGAAGCTTTCATAGGAATTGAAAGAAGAAATACGATCTAAGTATCCGCATTTGTATGAAGATTGAGGTTGGAAGCCAAATTTTCAAGTCAGAAAGTTAGAAGTTAGTTTCGTTTAGAAAATTCCGAGGATGTAATTTTATGGGTATCTCTATAACACATATATGAATCTTTGTTATAAAGATCTGGATTTTTGGATATCCTAATAGATCTTTATGAATTTTGGAAGTGATGATTACCGAATTATTCAGGGTATAGTGTGACTCCGTGAACATAAGTAAATGCCGATTTTATTTACAGGGTTTTACAAGAAATCTGATATGTACTTTTATAGGTGTATAGGTAACATCTTAGGGAAGAACATATTTTAATTCAAATATTTTAAGGAAACCCGAGATAGGTAAGTTATATTTTAGAATCTGACCAGTGAATTTCATATTTAATCATGTCGGACAGATTTAGAGTTTCAATTACGTTTCCGTTTGAGCGTATTATAATAAGTTAAATTTTTGTATTGATAGGTGCTAAGTCAGAGGCTTATTTGCTTGCAGATCCAGGTAAGCAGGGTTATTATGCTAAATTTTCCTAAAAGACCGAGGTAATATTTGAGAAATTACATGATTTATTGAAAACCCTCGGAGTTTTATGTGCATTACGTTTTGATAAAATTGCTTAAGAAAGAATTATACCCTTAGTATTGACTTAGTTTGGTTGACCCCCAAACTAGGTATCAATTGCACAACCCTGTTATGGAGGTAAACGTGACCCACATTTATTGCTAAAGGAATTTTCTTATATAGATATAACTGATTTTCTAAAGTATTATGGTATATAGATAAAACTGTTTTATTGATAAACTGTTTTGTTGAAATTACCAAAAAGAACTTTCAACAGTGTATAAAGATTTTAAAGATCGAGTCTCTTATGTTACAGAGTGGCTCATGAAATACACACTAGCATAATGATTTTGCTTATTGAGTTGTCGAACTCATCCCTATTGTTTTTATTATTTTCAGATATTGATTTGGAGCATGTCGATAGTCAGGATTAGATGGCACGTGAGCGGGTAGCTGAGTGATTATTAAAATAAATGTTTGACTTTAGTATGAGTCTAATCATGTTTAGATTTATCTTTGTGTTCTGAAAATAATTTTTAAATTTTATTAAGAGAGATTTATTGAAGTTTTTTAAAAAAAATTATTTCAGTTTATTTTTAAATAAAAAATTTAATTATTAATTGTAAGTTACCCTCCAACCTTTTGAGCTTTGGGGCGTGACAATCATGGTATCAAAGAATTCTAATCCTTCTAAGCATCCATTGAGTACTGTACACCCTTTTGCTTTCCGGCTATATAAAACAATTTTTTTTTTTTGTTGAAACTCATGATGATATATTAAAAAAACACACAAACAAAAATTACAATCTTGGAAAACAAAGAACAGAACCCAAAAGGGGCGCGTTACAAACGACAGTGGAGGGGCCAACATTAAAGTGATTTTAAAAGAGGACACAAGGTCCTCAGAGATGGCGGACTCGAAGTCCAAAGCGATAGGACCCGAGAGTCCTAAGGAACACGGAAAAACAGTGTAATAACTGTCGCTGAAGGATCGGCAACAGTGTTGCAGAGCCGGCTCCAGTAGAGCGCTAAACTTGGAATCCCAATTGCAATTGCAAACAGTAAAAGAACAAGTAATTAAACCTAAACAAACCCTAAACATAGGGGCTGGTCCAAACAGGCTTATGTGTAACATAAAACATAACATAAATCTCTCCATGAACCGGGGAGAATCAGGCCAGAATATGACCTGCGGAGGCGGCGCGTGCAGGCGGAGGAAGAGATCCAGACCGGTAAATGAAGGGCAGGAGCCACAGAGGCTATTCCGGTGGAGAAGATCTGGATTCGGGTGAAAGAGGGTGGTCACGCGCGGCCAAGAGCAGCCGCGCCTCAGATCCAAGCGCCGCGCGTGGGGCGCGTGGATCAACATCCGCCACCGTTTTGACGTCGGGGAAGATGGGTCTGGTAGCTCTCGGTGAGGAGTCCAACCAGCTGGCGCGTGCGTGTCCAAAGGAGACGGAAACCGCCAAGCACTGCTTGTAAGCCACCTGTAATAAAAAACAAAAAAACCACCCAAACAAGCCACAATCGACCGGACCTGAGAGAAGGAAAGGGAAGAGGGAAAGAGGAAAAAAAGAAGAAAAAAGGAGGAGGGGTGAAGGAGCTGGAGCTCCCCATCCTCCGTAAAGGCTCGGTGGATGGGTGGGGAGAAAACAGAGAGAGTTTAGAAAGAGTTTCGAAAGTTTTTTTTCTCTTTTTGGCGATATAAAACAATTGATCACAAAGTCAAATGGTTCGTGGCATATTCTGCTGCATGAGCAACAGGGAAAGAGACCAGGAGAAAAGAGAGCCGACTCCTGCTAGTCTCGTACGTGCACGGCAAGCGTCTGTTTTCTGTGAGCTGTACAGCAAACAGAACCAAGTTTATAATTAAAAACTTTGAATGATTTAGGAAAACCACCGAAGAAGCCTATTTCTCTAACACATCAAAATGTTTCTCCCAACAAGGCAAAAACCCTGGTCGACTGCCTCTCGTAATTTCCCTATAGCTCCATTATTTTCTCTTGCACATCTGTAATTGTTCTCCTTCTGGTAATTATATAAGCAGCAAGCGCGCTCTACATATAGGGCTAATTCATTTGGAGAGACTTTTCTAATGGGTTCATCTCCGGGAGGTCTTCTTTTAGGATAAAAAAATTTCAAACCAAAGCGTCAAATCTAAAGCTCTTATTATGGGTAGTTTAGAGTCGCTTTTTAAAATCTAATTGATGGAAAAAGGCATGCATCCATTGTTATATTTCAAAGTCAGAACATCTCGATCGGTGGTGGTCCTTCGTCTAATTGCAGCCATGGAAAATGTATTGCGGGTTGAATAGGGCATGCGCCAAAAACTGATGTCAGTTGACGAATATTTTAGATGTCTAAATTGTTTAGATAAGCAATCATAATCATAATCAGGTTACTTCCGTGAGTAAACAGCCAAGCCCTTCCCTCATCATGTTTTGGGTGCATTCTGGATAGTTGATAAGTCGCTTATAAATTAGAGGTATACGTGTGAATTCAGCTATGCCGGCCATATTTGGTGGATTGGAACTTGGCAGAAACGCATGCATTGGAATAACTATCGGCGTGGGGCCCCAGACTTTCGAGTAATCTCTCAGCTAATCAATCAAGTGCGATTTTTTGATCGATCTCTTTGCCTTGCTGATTCAGGAAGCGTCGGTTCAAAGTTCACGAGACTTTCATAATCTATTCTGAGGGCACGAATGGATCGGGTAGTTAAGTCATTTCTCTTAAGGACCCAGTTTTCTTTCTCCGTACGTCCGTCTAAAACAACTGCACCAGAACAAAGTCATAATTCAGGTTTAGATCTCATTTCTTTCTCTGTTCGTACCAGAAAGCACTGAACTAGGGTAGGAAATTATTCTCATCAGGTGTTAGATTTGAGAGTGTAATGATGATAAAGTGAGGCATCTTGAACTAATTGGACGTCATCATGCACCCTTGGCCTTTTCGCAGAATACGAATTACAGAACTCTGTCCGTCCTTCGTGTCTTTGAGCTTAGTGGTGTACTTTTTCTTCCTTTTCTGATCAGCTACCCCCATATATCATTTTCGTTGGCAAACTTCTTATCTCCTTGGCTATTTATGGAAAGAAGTAGAATGATGTGGTCTATTCATTAGTGTTTGAGGGTTTATAAGAGTTCAGGATTAGTTTTATGATTTTAATGTTTTACATAAGATGTTGTTTGGGAGAAAAAGTACATATACAGAGAGAGAAGGAAAACTTCTAAAAAAAAGGCAGAAAACACCGAAATATAAGCAAATGATAGTTTCAAACTTGTCATACTTTGATTAATTATGATGTACAATATTTTTTGTTAGTAGTGTTTGTGTGTCAAAATTTTAAAATATAAAAATCGGTAAAAAATTGAAGAAAAATAAGATTTAAATTAATTTTTTTTATATTTATTATAGTAAAAAAAATAAGATTTAATAAGAAAAGAAAAATATATTTATTTGTAAAATTATTAGTATTTAATTTTCACCGTCAGATTGTTTCCGCATTAAAAAGAAAGCGGGATGGACCATTCAATTACTTTTCTCCAGCTAAATAATAGACAGGTGGAAGGAGGAATATGGACCAGCAAGCATCATGCAGGTACCTTAATACTATGTGCTTGAACCCCAATTTTATTGCGCCCCCACTGGGCTATTTATCTGGGCCTCCATCCACATTATTTATCTACTAATAAAAAGGGACACAAAGGTCTCATAGTTTGTTTGTACGGTAATATTCCTCCGCCACATGAGCACTGAACAATTTATATACCCATGCCCATCCAGTAGGGTGTTCACCGGTACCGGCGGTGGGCCGGTTAACCGGCACCGCCCCCGGTACAGGTACCCTCTCCTTCAGCTGCGGGCCGCCGCTCTCCTTCAGCCGCACCACCCTCGTCCAGTTGTCCTTCTGCAGCAAACGGCTACATGCAACTTGGTTACGTTTTGTTATGATGGTTGTTAAGTTGTGAGGGGATAGACAGAGATGTGAGAGAGAGAGTGAGAGAGACGAAGAGGGGGAGAGAGAGAGGAGTGAAAATTGAAAAAGGCTTAAGAAGGAGAGGGAGGAGAGGTCGCGCGCGCATGACTTTACACAAGGTCGCGCGGTGCGAGCGGCCTTGCGCGCTTGCTCGCGGCACGCTCAGGACGCCTTGGCCGGTTAACCGCCACCGACACCTGTATAACCGGCACCGGTCACCAAGGTAACCGGTGCCAGGGGCGGTTGGGATTTTTGGGACATAACCGCCACCGCCAATGCACAACCCTACCATCCAGATACGCAAAGAGGTAGCTCTTTATACAGTTGTTGGATGTGACCTGTGGGGTCTGTCCCTGGGAAGTCATTCAAGAGAAGGGATTGGAGGGCCCTAATTTGGAGGACTTTATAGTCGAATACGCACAAGTTTTTTCTGGGGCACTGACCCTACTACTTGGAAGTGTGAGCTGGACAGGCACATGCAAAAGCCTTTATCCACGTAGCGCATTTCTGAATTTTTTTTCTAAGATAGCGCATTATTGATCACGTGCTGAATTATTAGGACAAAACATAGAACATGCACTCTACACGTTGGTTGATGTGATGGCTCTGGCAAATGGAACCAGTTTGAAATTTTAAAGCTGATAATTGTAATGAAACAACTCCTTTGTTCTTCCTTCTGCTGCAGTACTGGCCAGTGATTAGAAGATGGATATGGGCCTGGTTTGTCTATGCCTTATGGACCATGGTCTAGTCAGCAAAGAAGTTTGGATTCTATATTAGGGGTGCCAGTTTTATAACAATACATTTGGGTGCCAAAATATAACACATTAATTTTTTTTGAAAAATTATTCTTTTTACTCCAAACTGCTATTTTCATTTTGATTTATACACTCAAAATTACCAATAATTATACATTTTGCACCCTAGTTTAAGAACTAAATATTAAAGGTTAACATAAAAAGACACATGGCACAATCATAAGTGTACACTTGTTGAAGTGGCGGAGTCATGATATTTTTTTTCGATTGAACTAATTTAATATTCTTATTTAAATTAAAAAATATAATTTTATATATGAATTTTAACTTATAACAAATTCAATTTGGATACATACAAAAACCAAAAAACCAAACCTATGCATCTATCTGTGCATAAGTTGCGAAACAATACCTTTTAGCTGGTTTTCTCTAAATATTTGTCTGAGCTTTTTTTTTTACCTTATCCTACAATACTTTTGTCTATTTACCATTTGCATCAAAAAAGAAAAGAAGATAACAATTAATTCATTAATAGTTTCATCCTCAATAAATTAAAAAGATGAAAAATTTCAAAGAAACAAAAAAAAACACTCACAAAAAACTGTCGTCCCTACTCCCTACTGCAAAGAATTCTTCCTAGGTCTCTCTTTCTCTCCCCCTCGATAGAGAAAAATAAAAATTCACAGCTCTGTTTCTCTCCCTCTCTGCTGTTTTGTGGGACGAGTGAGCCTAGACTTGAATCTCTCTGATTCTCTTTCTCTCTCTGTAGGCTATAGCAACTTTGAACGGAACCATGGTAAAACAATTACAAACCTAAGACATGTCACGTTTGGTTTCGGTGAGTGGTGGAATAAAGTGGGTGGAGACCACTTAGAAGTCAGAAACTTGTGCCAATTGCAGCACAGAATTCTTCACTCTATAAAACATTAAAAAGGACCAATTAAGAAAATGCTTTAAATCGAATGCAATGATCCTTTCTATTAAAGAGTATATATATCTCATTCGGGGTTTCTTTCCCATTTCACTCGAATGGATCTATCTATACATCACCACTACATCCTTCTCCATTCTCATCATCGGCTTACCAATATGAGTGATCCACCCTACTCGTGGACTAAAGTAGCGAGCCCTCTCTCGCCATTTCTCTTTATCATTTTGTACAAAATCCTTTCCTGACTCATGACTTGCCAAAAAAATTTTGGTCCCATCAAAGGAGTTCAAATAGCCAAAAGTGGTCCCCATATATCACACTTGCTCTTTGCCGATGATGGCAAAACAGCTACCAAAGAGGCATTGTGAGACCCCGATTTTAGGTCTGTCAAGTTATTGCTTATGACCTCTTAAGTACGTATTATTGCAAGTGTATGTATGATTAAATTTGTGATTTTTGAGGTAAGTGTCGACACATTGGAGCATAGTGTCGACACATTAGAGTAACACCCGAAAGTTTACCTTTTTCTGGAGCCCAAAGTGAATTTTGACTAAGTGTTGTAAGTGTCGACACCTTGGGTCATAGTGTCGACACATTAGACCGATACCCGAATGTTTATATTTTTCCGGAACTAGAGTGATTTTTGACTAAGTGTTGGAAGTGTCGACACCTTGAGTGATGGTGTCGACACATCCAACTAAAACCCGAAAGTGTGCATTTTTCCAGAACTCCCGTGAATTTTGACTAAGTGTTGGAAGTGTCGACACCTTGAGTGATGGTGTCGACACATCCAACTAAAACCCGAAAGTGTGCATTTTTCCAGAACTCCCGTGAATTTTGACCAAGTGATGGAAGTGTCGACACCTTGAGTGATGGTGTCGACACATCTAACTGAAACCCGAGAGTTTACATTTTTCCCACTTTGGCTAAGTGTTGGAAGTGTCGACACCATGAGTGATGGTGTCGACACATCTTACTAAATGTGTTGTAAGTGTCGACACCTTGAGTGATAGTGTCGACACATATAACTACATTCCGAAATTTTACGGATTGAAAATACGTGAGTTGGAATTCATGAAGAAGGGGGAGGGCAACCTTGTCTTTTCCCCAACCATTTTCACGCCTATTACTCTCTCCCCCTTTGCCGAACACTTCATTTTTCCCCTCTCTTCAGCCTTTTCGTTTTCTCTTGCCCTAAATCACCCACCCGAAGAAGGAAGAAGGAGAAGAAGGAGAAGGAGAAAGGAGAAGAAAAGAAGGAGGAAGAGGAGAGAAGCAAGGTACAAATCCTTGCTGGCCGAAAATCATCCTACTCTCTCTCTCTATTTCCTTATTGTTTTCTCTTGTTGGTTGGTTGTGGTTTGGCGGTGTTCTTGTTTTCTCTTGTTGGTTGGTTGTGGTTTGATGGTGGGTTGTCTAAGTAGTTTTTCTCCTTGTGATTCATGGATGTTTAGTGTGGATCTATGCATGTTCAAGGTAGATCTTGTAAGTGTTTAAGTGTAGCATAGATTTTTACATGAGAACATGGGAACAAAATGGCTAGATCTGAAATGAGGGTTCAAGAGAAATTGGTTATGTGCTTTAGGTGTTTGATAAAAGGCCTAAGAGGGGATTGAAACCTAAGTTGAGCATGTATGGCCGAATCTATTGGTTGATGTAATGCATATGAGTCTTGTTGAGAACCACCAAGCCCTAAGTGTTTGATATATGGTTAGATCTGAAAGATGTTCAAGAGAACAAATGATACACCCTACTTGTTTGATAAAAGCCCAAAAGAAATGGGCAAATGCAATAGTATAGCTTGATGAAGATGGAATCATAGTTTTGTTATAAACTTTGAGTTGGAGTTGTAAAAGTAGGAAGAATGTGAGAGAATGGTTGTTGTTATGAAATGTTAAATTAGTCTTGGATGTTGGTTGTGACATGAAGAGATTAGGTTTTGGTTGTTGGAGGTTTGGAAGGTTAAGAAGATCATTGTTGTTGCTGGAATTAACCTCTGCAGATTCCAAGGATAGAATTGGGAGTGTGTTTTGATGCATTGTAGTTATCTCTTGATATTGAGTGGATCCTAGATTGAAGGCCTAGGACATGAAAAGATTTTAAGTCATACCTTGGATGATTGTAATGTATTGATTACTCTATACGTCTAGTAACCTATGAATAACAAAGGTACGATCCAATTGTAGATAACGTGACGTTCAACACTCAAGCAAGCGAAGGTAAGAGGAGCTTACGTTTGTAAGTGAAAATAGTAAGTAGCAACTTACGCTTTACAAAACTGGAATGATACACAACATGTTTTTATGAATAAACATAACATGTTTATAACCACGCATGACAAGTTATTTCTCAACAAGCATGACATCGTATACGTATTTGTATGAAAGCTTAAAAGAAGTTTTTGTGCAAAGGAAAACATGAAAGGTTTATGAGATATTTGTCATTAAGCACAAACTGTCAAGAGCATTAGAAGCATTTTATGACAAGTTGATTACCAAGCATGACATGAGCACGTCATGAGCAATTGCATTTGCATTTATTTGTCTCATAAGAAAGAAGGAGAAATTTTATGGAAATGAAAGTACCATTTTTATGCTACTTTATGACAAGTTTTATGACAAGTTAATTAACGAACGAACCCAAGTCGGTCGGTACCGTACCAAGTCAAGAAGGTGCATCCATACCGAAGGACGTTTACGAGAAGGGTGGATGTCACCTAGGACACCCATACCGAAGGATGCTTGCAAGAAGGATGGGTAGTCCAGGAGGTATGTGCAATCACACTGAAGGATGCTTGCAAGAAGGTGTGAACCTCCAAGAGTCGTGTCTAGCCACTGAAGGACATTGAGAAGGTGTGCTAGCTCGACCATATGTAAGGTCCCCAAGGGAAATAGGGGACAGTTCCAACGGGAACGCACAACCCTGATGCCAGGGGTAAATGGAGCTCAAGTAGCCCATAGGATAAGAATGGAAAAGATTTTCCAAAAGAAAGAGCTTTATAAGTATAAGAGATGTTTTCAAGAGCAAGTGCATGTGCATATGCAATCATGAGGCATACACGTGCATCACGATTCATGATCATGCATGAATTACATACGTATACATGATATTTAAAGTTCAAGTTTATGATTATTTCAAGTTAAAGCTCATGATATTTCAAGTTGTACTTGAATTACATTATGTTCAAGTTTGTAATTATTTCAAGTTTAAGCGCATGCTTATGATTTTAAGTCAAGTGCATGCTTATAATTTTAAGTTCATTATGATATCGAGTTCATGATGATTTCAAGTTTAAAAGCAAGTGTATGATTTCAAGTTCAAGATTATGAGTTCAAAGAATAAGTTCATGGTTTCAAACTCACGATTTCAAGTTCATATTTGCAAACCATGATTTCAAGCTCATGTTTTAATTATAATTCCTTACTGAGTCTTTCGACTCACAGATGTTTTCAATTGTATCATTCCAGATAACAATTCAGGTGGGAAAATCTAGAAGAGGGACCGATGGGAACGTCCTCATCTCTCTTTGTTGTTTCATAAAAGGTTAGATGAAATTTTGAAGAGTCGACATGAGCCTCCGTTGTGTGGTGGTCATGGGTTGTTCGGACTAGTAGAGTTCAAGGTTTTTGATGTCTAGTATCTTAGTCGTGGTTATCAGAAACAGAAGTTGAAGAGTTCATAGGAAGTACTAAGAACGCTTATCAGGCATCCTGTGAATGTCTATGTTATGTGTATAAGGATTCAAGATGTATTACATATATGTTATGAGTAGGTCCATATAAAGATTTTGTTGGAATCCCTTAGGACTTGTACTTCAGCCATGCAGACATGACATGTAATTTGGATGCTTTCACTATTGTCGTTGTAGTCAATTGTGTAAGTTGAAGTTTTTGTAAATCTCTTTGGCCCATCTCTCTCAGTTGTAGGTGTTTATGTATATGTATAAAAAAAAATCCGCTGCATGATTAAGAGAAAACGCTAGAACATTCATTGAGTGGATGTTCGCGGCTGTCATTAACCCCCTTCGGGCTAGCGTTCGGGGCGTGACAGGCATAATATTTCTCGCTATTCCTCCTACACAATGTCCTCACTCCTCTTGCCGAAACCGTGGTGTGACTCTCTCCATTTGTACCTGTTAGCGCATTTTTGTATTGGCAAAATTCCGTGTCAAAATATATCTTGATCGAGTTGTAATTTTGGTCCCCACATTTGTTCAAGAGTTAGAGTTGATAGTCTGTCCAAAGTCTTCATCACGTTCAATAGGCGTTCAACAAGCGCTCGAGCGTCCTTGGAAAAAGTTCAGACAGAGTCATCATGTTTGACCAGCGTTAGACAAGCGCTCGAGCACCCTTGGAAAAAGTTCAGACAGAGTCATCACGTTTGACTAGCGTTAGACACGCGCTCGAGCGCTCAGTGCAAATTTCAGATAGAAACATAAGCGTTTGACCAGCGCTCGACCAGCTAGGTTTCGTGGGAGGCCGTCCTAAAGGATATTGAGGCTTCCATTGAGCAGATTTGTGCCTCCTTCCTTGAGAGAAAACCCCAAGAAGATTGGTACTTCAAGATTAACAAGTTTTTCTCTATTCTTTGATCAAATACCTTTGTAACCTTCATGGTGTTGAAGAACAAGAGTGTTCGGTGAAGAATCTGTAAGAATATCCTCAAAGGTTTGAGAGGAATGCCGCACGGAGTGGGTCTAAGCAGGGAGGCTTAGATTATTACATCAGGGTTGTCAGAGTCAAGCAACAGAGGTTGCCCGTGTCTGAATCACTGTTTGTAAGGTTTTTCTTCTTAGTGAATTCTAGGTGGCTGCTAGCCCAGTGTGGTTTTTTCTTTGAACGGTATTTCAAAGGTTTTCCACTTCGTCACCAAATTCTTGTATCTTTGTGTGATTGAAGTTTGTTTTAATTTTCTGCTGCCTATTTGTTGACTGAGTTGATTATTATGCATATCTAGGCTGAACAATTTTAGAACATATTTTAAAATTGTTATTGATTTGTTAACTAGAGGGAAAACACATATTTTCCACCTCTAAGTGTTATTAGGGTCTAAACTAGATTTTTCAATTGGTATCAGAGCCTGAACTCGTTCCTTGACCATTAGTCTAGATGTACAAAAGTCAGTCATTATCCGTGCCTCCATATTTTGATGGAAGCAATTATGCGTACTGGAAAGTTCGCATGAAAACCTTTATGAAATCACTTGATGAACGTGCCTGGAGATCTTGTGTTAAAGGGTGGTCTGCACCTATATCAGAGGTTGAAGGTGTTAAAACACCAAAAGATATTAGTGCTTGGACTATATATAAGATCAGTGAATGTAATTGGAATAGCAAAGGTTTACATTCTATTTTTATGGCTGTGTCTGCTGATGAGTTAATTTAAACGAATTTCTATGTGTGAAACTTCTAAGGCAACTTCAGAGATTTTAGAGACTACTCATGAAGGTACCAAGACCATTAAAAACTCGAAGCTTCAGATGTTGACCACAAAGTTTGAAGAAATTCGAATGAAGGAAAATGATACATTTGATGAGTTCTATGCAAAGCTCAATGACATAGTTAACTCTAGCTACAATCTGGGAGAAAGGATATTATAAAGTAGAGTTGTGAGAAAAGTTATGAGATATCTTCCTGAGAGATTCAGACCCAAAGTTACAGCAATTGAAGAAAGTAAAGACCTGGACACAATGAAGATTGAAGAATTAGTTGGGTCTCTACAAACCTATGAACAGACATTGCCTCAGTCTAAGAAGAACAAGTCTATTGCCTTGAGATCTAGTAAAGAAGAAGTCTGTTCTGAGTCAGATGAATCTCTAGATGATGAGAACTTAAGCAATCTAGTAAAAAAATTCAGAAAGTTTTTAAGATCAAAGGATCA
Organism: Myrica gale; assembly: GCA_963930655.1. Classification (NCBI taxonomy): domain Eukaryota; kingdom Viridiplantae; phylum Streptophyta; class Magnoliopsida; order Fagales; family Myricaceae; genus Myrica; species Myrica gale. The sequence continues at coordinate 13,356,397 of OZ005618.1, forward strand.
TCAAAGAATATTTAATAAAGGTGCTGAAAAGAATCATTATAGCTCCAGTAGGTTCAGAAAGGAGAAGAGAGATAAGCACATTGCTAATGAGTCCAAAAATAGAAAATTGACTTGTTTTGAGTGTCAAGGGTTTGGCCATGTCAAATCAGAGTGCCCAACACATCTCAAGCTGAAACGAAAAGCTATAAATGCTTTACTGAGTGACGAAGAATCAAATTCAGCAGTGATGGAGAAGAACAGGTAAATTTTATGGCTTTTATGGCTAGTACTCATAATTATGATTTGCAGGATATTAACTTCGAAATGGAGACATCTGAGGATGCATCTGATGCTGAAGAAAGCTTGCAAGAGGTGTATGAAAATCTCTTTAGGGAAAGCCTGAAACTGCACAAGGTAAATAAAAGGACCCTAGGGAAACTTCATGAGAGTCAAATTGAAAGAGATAACCTCACTGCCAAGCTTGAAGAATACATCAAGTTGTCTGATGACTTGAAAATGAAGAACTTGGACCTTGAAGCTGAAGTCAAAGACTTAGAGTGCAAACTAGAAAAATCCAATGCTCAACTTCAGCAATTCTCTAGTGGATCTAAAAAGCTCGACCACATGTTTAGTCTTGGAGCAACACTTGGAAATAGGAAAGGTTTGGGCTACAACAAGTCGAGTGGTGCATAAAATTCAACGACTATTTTCGTTCCAGCATCATTGCCAGTCAAACAAGCAGAAGTTAAAGCTCCTCAGAGAAAGGTGAGTGAAGGTAACAAAACTAACTCCCAGTCCATGAATACTGATTCTCTTATTGTTCCACCTAAAGCACACACTTCACATCGGTTTGTTCTAACTTGTTATTTTTGTGGAAAAATAGGTCACATCAGACCAAATTGTTTTAAATTGAGATCACAAGAGCACACACATAGTGACCCTTTCTGCAGCACTGAGCATACAAATCTTGTGAACCAAGTCAAGATTCTCACTAAGCACACCATGATTATAAATGCAAAGTTGGAGAACTTGACCAAACAATCAACATTTGTCAAGAAGATTTAGGTGAAAAAGGATGAAAACCGATTAGCCAACATGAAGGCTATTGGTATGTGTTCTTCTTCCTGAGTTTTTTTTGTTCTTGCTTGCTTTAGCATAGGTTGCATTTATATTTCGCTTTTATATTAATGTTTGTGAGTGTTTGTTTATCTTGTGAGTTCATGTGTTTTTATTTCCCTGTTTCGTTTTTTTAATATTAAAAAAAAATTATAATTGTTGTGTGCCTTTTGTTAGCACATTTGGTCATTGGCCTGTTTGACATACTTGAGATTTTCGAGCATGATCTTTTACATACTTTCTCAATTTATGTCTGAATTATAATATGATTTGAGAGTCATGCCTATTGTCTCTTTTTGGTATTAGCTGACATGATTTTCAAATGTATATTTGTCATACCCAATCACAATGCATACTGAATATGGTTAGATGAGGCTTGACTGCATGTGTGAGTTTTGGGTTTGCAACCACAAGTGAAAGAGATCATGTTCATCAGACTGAATTGACCTTTGACTAGCTGACCTTATTCACTGCACTTCTTAGAGTCAAAGGCTCCAAAAGAGTATCTCCACTTCAAAAGAAGTTGTTACTATTCTAGAAAAGAAAAGAAAAGCAAAGAGAAAAAGCAAAAGCAAAAGATACAAAATATTTAGGCGGAGAAAACCAAGCAACAAAGTTGCATACTCAGGTCCTAGTGGGATTGGGTTTGACATTCATATGGTGTGATATGTCTCTCTTTTCACTCATGGTTTAAATTGGCTAGCTTTGACCTCTCTCACAAAATTAAGGTCTTAAGCCTTTTTGGTTGTGTTTCATATTTCACACACGTATGTCGTTTATATTTTTAATTATTGTTGTTAAAATCGTTTAGAGACGTGTGTCATAAAATCAATGACTATTATTTTCCATGATCATACAATGAGCTTGTATTGATTTTTCATGCTCTTGAAAATTTTGTTTATGTCTCTTAGTTCTATGAATTTTGTGTTGATTTTTGGCATTTGATCTTTTGCTCTTCTCACTAATTTTTCCTTATCTCATTATCACATTGTGTGTTGTCTTTCTTATTCCCCTCTTCCTTTGTGCATTGTTGTCGGGTTTGGTTGATCGTGCCTTAGATATGCCTTCATTTTATCTTATTTGTGATATGCAATTCTTATGTCGGTTGATGCTTATTTTCATTTTTGCATGCATTTTATTTCATCAATGAGCAGTGACATTTTGTTTCCCTTTGTCCATTCGTGGCAAAAAAAGGGAGAAGATTTGCAATGTATAACTGGCTAAGGGGGAGAATAGATTAAGGGGGAGCAAATGCTTTGTTACTGTAGTTTGTTTGCTATTGGTCTAACTTCAATTCTATATACGTGTTTGTTATCTATGCTTTCACTTGGTCTTTGAGATTGTGTTTTTTGCAGGTAACCGATTCAAAAACTCTTGAACATGTTTTTTACGTCACATGGTTGATATTTATGTATTTAGATCATTGCTGTGGTGATTGGCAAAGATCTATGTTTTGTTTATTTTATATATGTGGGTTTTGTCACGGAATTACCTAAGGGGGGGAGCTTGTTAGCGCATTTTTGTATTGGTAAAATTCCATGTCAAAATATGTCTTGATCGAGTTGTAATTTTGGTCCCCACATTTGTTCAAGAGTTAGAGTTGATGGTCTGTCCAAAGTCTTCATCACGTTCAACCGGCGTTCAACAAGCGCTCGAGCATCCTTGAAAAATGTTCAGATAGAGTCATCACGTTTGACCAACGTTAGACAAGCGCTTAAGCTCTTAGTGCAAATTTCAGACAGAAACATAAGCGTTTGACCAGTGCTCAAGCGACTTCCGGTGAATTTCAAAAATCCATGAATTCTTGGAATTTCCTTTCGAAATGTTAGGAAACCCTACTAGGTTTCATGGGAGGCCGTCCTAAAGGTTATTGAGGCTTCCATTGAGCAGATTTGTGCCTCCTTCCTTGAGAGAAAAACCCAAAAAGATTGGTGCTTCAAGATTAACAAGTTTTTCTCTATTCTTTGATCAAATACCTTTGTAACCTTAAGGGTGTTGAAGGCGTGCTGAAGAACAAGATTGTTTGGTGAAGAATTCGTAAGAAGATCCTCAATGGTTTAAGGGGAATGCCGCACGGAGCGGGTCTAAGCAGAGAGGCTTAGATTATTACATCAGGGTTGTCAGAGTCAAGCAACAGGGATTGCCCATGTCTGATTCACTGTTTGTAAGGTTTTTCTTCTTAGTGGATTCTAGGTGGCTGCTAGCCTGGAGTGGTTTTTCCTTTGAACGATATTTCAAAGGTTTTCCACTTCGTCACCAAATTCTTGTCTCTTTGTGTGATTGAAGTTTGGTTTAGTTTTCCGTTGCCAATTTGTTGACTGGGTTGATTATTATGCATATCTAGGCTGAACAATTTGGAACATATTTTAAAGTTTTATTAATTTGTTAATTACAGGGAAAACACATATTTTCCACCTCTAAGTGTTATTAGGGTATAAACTAGATTTTTCAGTACCCACAAGTCCCAAGGGGGACTCGGCATAAAAAATATGTATCGATTCAATAAAAAATATGTATCGATTCAATCGAGCACTCATTTCTAAAAATAGATGGTCTCTCATCACGGATTAACACAGGCATTGGGTCGATTCTGTTTTGTAGGATGAGCATGCTGTTATTTTAACGTTATTCAAATTATTTCTGGAAAATAAAATTCTTGAACGTAAATCTAATTTCAAAATATTGAGCTACTTAGTTGATGAAGCTTTCCTCTCCTGGGCAATATACTCAGCAATAATCTTCCTAGTCAGCATCTCCTCTAGAACCTTTGGGCGTGGCGTCACCGAGAATAGGTTTGTAGTAATTTTGGTAGGTTCTGTATAAAGTAGTCCTTGTATTGTTTCTAGAATTGTTGCACGCAATAGGTAATTTGTAAGGAAAAAATAGAGAATTCTACCCAAAATTCAGAGAACACTCTGGAATTCAATAAAATTCTCAATATTCAGGAATGAATCAAAAGAAACCCATAAGCCAGGTTAAAATAGCTGAAAATCGACCCTTCATAGGATTTTACCAAAAATAGCAAAACCTTAAAAGTCTTACCAAAACGAAATACGGAAAGAAATCAAAAGATTGCCAAAAATTTGGCCGAAATCGGGTTCAGAATTATTTCCTAATTGACAAATAGAAGATAACCATAAATAGCAAAAAATAACTAAAAATAGAGATTCGAAAAGGAAAACAACAGATTTAGGGCTCGAAACGAGGTGCACCTAGTGTGGCTCTGTGGCCATGATGTGCGTGCCGAAATTAGCTTTCCGAATTAGGGTCACGGGCATGAATCGGACACTTGTAGCCAAAGTTATGGCAAAAAAACCAACACGTGCGTGGAAACCGCCCCAAATAGGCTAGATCACGATTTTTTGCCGTCCTTGCGCTGATCCTCCCGCTCCAGGTAATTCAGCGCTATCAATGAGCAATCTGACAGCTCGGCATCGTCTGACTTGGATCCCCTGCATCAGTATGCCCGATAATATAGGAAGGGTGTTAGACTCTCAAGTGTATATATTCACAAATTCAATGAGAATTGAAATATTCCCCAGTTTATCTCTATGACCAAAGAACAGTCAAGGACGAATGAATGGCGCTTCAATTTCTTGCCTTGGTTGCCTAACTTAGTTCACAAAATTTGTTTCATATTTTTGCATTGCAGATAAATTGTTCATTTGTCACATTATCATTTTTTAGGAAAAAAAATCTCTCAATCTATGCCAAACAAAAATTGATGCTTCTAAAGATCAATTTCATTTGTTGCTGTCTCTACAAAATTCAAAGGTGTTGTAGCCCAGCAAAATGGGCACTGGGGTGCAAAAATATATGCCAATTACCATACATATTTCAATACTGGACACTGACTTTCTACTCAAGCCAGTGCAAAGCTCCAGCTAAATATTCTCTCTCCCACTTGATTTATTTCAACAAGGGAGAAAAAAAAGCAACTTAGTTGAGATTCTTCATATCTTTGTTTTGATCTATTGATTTGTTCTTCTGCGACAGATTTCAACAATAAATATTTCATTTCAATGAATATCTTGAGCACAATAAATATCAATTTATATTAGAGTTGTTTGTTACGTATGCCAGACTAATCAGTTCCGTTTTTTTTTTTATCAAATACATTGTTGGCAAAAAATAAGTCAAGAAATCCAACAGGACATTCTTTTTAGTTGTTGAATTGAGCTGGAGAACCTAGAGAGGAGGAGGAGCTGGAGTCAATCGGCCGGTCTATCACGTTGACGCCTCCAACTTCTTTGTTCGAGAGCAAATATTTTCTTGTGCCGGTGAGGTTTGAAAAAATTTGATTCTACAATCTCCTACCAAAAGAAATATTCTGCACAACAAAAAGCACAATTACTCACAAAAATTTCCCCTGTTACCTATTGAGTTTTCCTTGGATTTTATCATGTGGGTCCCAAGATATTGCGGATAGAGTAACCACAACAGGAATATAGCTTTTGGGTGTCACATTTTTTTGAAACTTAAAGTCAAAAAATTGTCAAAAAAATTATGACACCCAGTTTTACTGAAGAAACACTACAGGAATATCGTCCGCACGCTACTAAACTACGTGCAGACACTTATTGTTTTTATTTTTTTCTAAAAAGAAAATCCTACGAATATAATGTGCTAACAGCTTTAGAACGTGCAGACTCCGGTTAAACATGGACGTGGGGACGGTGGATTTGAGTGTGGACGCTAGTTGTTTTTATTTTATGAAAAAAATGCCACAAATATAATGTGCGAACGACTAAAGAACGTTCGGACTATGAATTAAAACAGACATGAATACGGTGAAATAGCGTTCAGACGTTATTATGGGTAACCTGTACATATGCTAATTTTGTAGTGTGTGGATGAATGACGTATCATGGCGAACGTCCGGACATTGTTAATCCATCCGGACAGTTCTAAATTATAATATTAATTTATAAATTTAAATTATTTAATTATGCATTTAAAATTAGATTAGAATTGAATATGATGACATCATATTAAATATAGTATAAATCAATAATGGTCTACAAATATCTAATCGACATAACCGTAAAATAAAATAAATAATTGAAATCAAGTCTGAAATAAAAAATCTACCCAAATTTGTGTCGGGGAGTCAAATTCGATATCACCTTCCTTACGTGTTCCATCATCTACTCATGTATTTCTGCTTGCAATAGTTGAAGCCTCTATTCTTGCTCTTCTTGTTGCTTCCGTTGCTGCTCCTCTAAGTGCTTCTTCTACTCCATTAAATGATGCTCCTGCTCTCGCATCAGCCTCTCCATTTTCTCCCCTCACAAATAACTTATCATATTCTTTCTGTCTAGCCCTCATCTCCTCTATCTCCATTCTTGCCTCTTCTAATCTCCGGGCTAGATCAACTGACAACACTGAGGACGACTATCCAAGTTGCCGCACTCAACGGCCTAAACCACGGACATAACCCGCTTTTGTCCCTAAGACCTCTGTGAAGATCTCAACTTCTGTGAATGATCTTCCTTTAGACTCGCGTTGTAATTGTAGCACCTCCATCTTTTCCTACAAGTGAAGGAGAACATTGTAAAAATTAATACATTTTTAAATATAGAAAATCAATAATGCATAATAAAATTTTACAGAACTTACAAAATGTTCCCGTGCAGTATCAGATGTCCATGGTTGTCCTTATTAGTATGCGTTTTCTTGTACATTAATGCAAGAAGAGAACTCAAAGTAATTTTACAGAACTCAAAGTAAGATGTCTGCACGTGTGGTAAAATGACATAATTTATTAAACAAACGTGCACAGGCTAGAATAAGTGTCCGCAACAAAAATACTCCTAAAAAATGAACTTTTAAGATGTGTATATATCCTAGACAAGAGGAAAGAGTATAACAGCTTAACGTCCGCACGTGACAAATGCCCATCCGAACTTCTGGTTAAAAACGATGTAGTTTGAAAAACAAAAAGATAAGTAATTATCTTAAACTAAACAACGACGTATAATGTAAACGTTGTCCATACATGACATAAAACTGTTGGCACGGCTTAATTAAAACGACAAGTTCTCAAATATATCCGTAGAAAATTTAAAACTATCTGTCCGGACTGCTTCAACCCATCCAGACCTGTCGTGGGGAAGAAGATGGAGTCAACTCAGCCATCGCCGATCTCTCTCCCACCTCCAAAACTCCCTAAATCAACACCAAACAACACGAAATTATAGCCTAAACAATCCTACAACATCATGCAATTCATATCAATACAAATATAGGTCATCAAACAACTGTGGTGGCCGAAAATCGTTCATGAAATTAATTTTAAAAACACAATTTTACACAAAAAAAACCAAGTAAAAGCCTGAGAAACGTACCTGAATATGAAGAGCACAATGAAAATGAAAAATTGCTGGATGAGAAACATGAATGTAGATTAAGAAATGTTCAAATGGCTTTTGTTCGACTTTAAAATCCGTCCACTTCGTTCGGACAGAACGTTCGATTCCGTTCAAACGTTACCGTTTTCCACGAGGACCAATCAAATTCCTCAGCATTAAATTTCAAATGATGAACGGATTGCAAAATCTTCTGGAAATGAAGGTGTTCTGATGGGTTGAGTTTGTGCGGATGGTCAGACGTCTGTAACGTGCAAGTTGAGTACCACCATTAGCCAAAATTATTGCCATATGCCTCCGGACGGTATGTGATTGTGCGGATGCACGCAACTGTTCTCCACGTTCTTCTATAATGGATGCGTGTCAATCAGGTGTGGACTATCTCAGATGTTTAGACATCTATGTCAGATTGTACGAACGATGATGCATATTTTCTGACGATTTGACCTGCGTCACTGATGGGTAACAACGAGGTTTTGTCACCCAACATATGTTCACATGTCTTCACATACCGTGCGGACGTGTTTGCAGTTGCTGACGGATCTTTTTAGTCACGTATATGTGATGTTTTTTCTTTTTTTCAACCCTGGATACCGTTCGAACGGTGTTTAAGGATGTCTGGATGATTTTGTAATTCGTGGTACACTTTGGGTAACAAAATTTTTATTTTGACATAGAAGGGAATGATTCGGTAACAAAATTTGTTTTGACACTCGAAAATTTGACACGTAAGATCAATTTTCTTGTAATGAACAAACCGAAGAGTTCTTATTTATCCAAATTCCTAACTGATATTTTTGAATGTAGATACATTCCTTATCCAATTGGGAGATTAGGAGTTATTTTCAAATTACGAGTCTTATCAAATTAGGATTGAGCTACTGATCAAGTATAAAAGAGAAATAATGTTATAGAGATTGAAGTCTAGAGAGAGAGTAGAATTAAGGACAGCAAGTTGGTGTGTCTCATGGATATTGGAAAGCACCAACCACTACAATAAAACCACTCATCAACCATGGTAGCACTCATGGTAGAAAGCCTTCAAAACCTTCGAGGAAGCCATTTGGCCACGCTTTTTGTCATGGAGGAGTGGTCGCGATTGCCGCGTCACCAAAGACGTAACCTGACGACAATGACTCATCGTCTTTGATGCGATGCCTATCTTGCCTGAGAGACTTATCGGGGGAGAGAACCCACTTCCAAGAGGATGCTCGGAGCTGGCGGTCGTCATAGCTCTGTTGTCCACCATTGGTGTCTCGTTGGTAGTAATCGTGTCTTCCTCGACGATTTTTGATTGCCAGCAAAGGGGTTCTCTCAACGATGGATCGTGGTCCACATCTGTAGCAGCTGACATCATTCGGTGGAGAAAGGCTAGTCTTGATGATTTTTGCCGCCAGAATCACACATATGAAATTTGGAACACTCTTAAGCGACAAGTAGAGGTTGGTGGCAATTGTGGTTCGCTCACTTACAATCGTTGTAGCGAGAGGCTTATGTCTTAATTTAAGATTTGCTTCATTTCTCTATACTCTGTTTATAAAATTTCTCATTATCCTTTGTTGAATGCAAAAGAATATTGAAAAATAAATTGTATTTGTATTTCCTTGTCTGTCGAATGAATACAAGAGAGAATTTTTACACAGATTTTTGTAACTGCCTATGGACATAAGGACAAACATGTGTTGTTCATTACTACACCTCATAGGTGCAAACTGAGACCTATAATACAATGATTCCTAGGTACAAATTGTTGATGCTGAATACAAAAGAACAACCAACAGACTGTAGATATTTGTTTTGTTGCATTGTCGATTTGTTGGTGTTCCCTAGTTGGAGATCAAGGTTAGATTGCAGCTGAGGTATTGACACACTAGATGGAGTGATGTCGTCTAGTGTAGTTACTTTAACATCTTCATTGTGCCCCGTTGATCTCTGTACAAGGTGTTCATTAACATCAAAAAAAGCAGAGGGGGAGGATCAAACCAGAGGGAACAGAGCACTTACTTGATGAACCATGGTTGAGGTCAACATACCATTAGCTTACAGTAGAATGTTCGAACTCCTTTCTCCTCTCCAAAGCTGGCTTCTACTTTCAAAAATCTCTACCAGTGAGCCGATTCTTTCAAACTTGCGCTTCTAGTTTAGCTAGCATTTTTTTTTCCAAGTGCTCCAGCGCTTCCCTCTCAGTTGCCAAAAAATTCTAAGTGACAACTCTATGTTCAGAAAGCAATTTAGTTTGACATTCCACTTCTCCAGCACAAAGCAACATTGAGGGTCTTAACTCTCAAGTGGTTAAGGGATTTTAGATTTGTATATACGTGTGCCCTAATATATCCCTTATCCAACTTCTGATTTTCAATTATTTGGCTATGTTCAGTGCTATTGGGGACCTAGGTGAAGACCCACCACCGTCAATATATGAACATATCATGGTTCACCAAAATAAACGGTCCAACTTAATTAGGGACCAGATTTTCCCCAAGCAATTTATAATTGAGGCGGAGAGGTGCTTAGAAGTCTTTAGTTTCCCTGAAAAATGTATTCAAGTGTTTAGTAGCCGAATAAAAATTACTAAAACAAAGCTTTACCGATTTGAGGAAGATAGATGCGTTTAGTTCCCCAAATAAAAGGGTCTACAAAGTGAGTACTCTGTTAGTCTTATCCCACTTTGGGTTTGTCAATCAATTGGCCTTTTAAGACCATTTTATATGTTCTGCACATCGGTAGTCTTTTATCATCCCACAAACAATTTAGTTGTCTTGTTATGATCCCCTTTGAATTAGATTCAGTGGTCTTGCATATGATTTTAAGACTTTAATAAGTTGATGGAACATTTTGCTTTAAATTTACCTTCCATGCCTCACAGTGCAACTAAAAATGCACATTTGTACACTAAAGTGCTTATCTTTCTCTTCATCTTGGTAACATAATAAGACAATCTGAACACAATTGACAATGGCTATAGGGCAACTATAAGGAAATTAGGAACACCTGATTAGAGATGAAGTTGATCTAGCAATACAAGTGATCAATTAGCTCAACTACAAATTCAAGTGAATGAAAAAGATTGACTCAGTTCAAACTAGTTTTCAATCGACTATCTGTTTTCTTTTCTTCATATTTTTGATGCTCTATTCGCCATCTCCATAGTCTAGAGATCCGGTGCAGTCTCTGCTTTGTTCTCTAAAAATTTTACTTTTTAAGCATTGGTCTATATAAGGTAAGTGTACACTCCGGCCATATAATGCAAGATCGTAATGGCCTTCTGCTTGGCTTTGTCATCGTGCAAATCCAGCTTCAATGCAATCTTCTGCAATAACAAATCGACATATACCGGGAGATCCAGTTTAGTCTTAGCCATCTCCATCATAATCACCTGGCTACTAAAAACGCAAATATTACTGATATTCTACATCGGAACCAACAAAAAGTTTCAGAAACCAGTATACTCAATTTCAGGAAATTAGAGGAAAAAGGAATCAAAGAGAAAATACTTCAGTTTAGAAGCCAACAACATTTTCCCACTATCTGTACATCTCCAAACAAAATTATCGATCACCGATATGTAAGCTATTACCTATAAACAACAGTTAGCTAAACACATCCCCGATGCTCATGAATTATAGTATGCCACTGATGGGCAGACGATTACCATAACCTTCCATGATGAAGCCTGAAAAGACACAGTATAGATATCAGCCGGAAAAGGGAATTTGACCGGCCCATCTAATTCAAACCACCATAATTGTTGCAAATAGGCTACAATATAGAACCTGCAAATGAAGAGGTGCAATCAAAATGCAAGAACAGAAAGCTATGCAAAATTAAGAAGAAAAAATGAAACTTAAGACAATTAGACATATGTTACGAAAGAAATTTTTTCAAAATTCTGACACTTTCAGCAAGCATATATAATCACAATTTGTAAGGGTATGAAGCAAATAAAAGAACTCGAGCTATGTAAGCATATATATTTCCTGCATGCTTTTTGATGTCTTTTAACACCAGCACTAAGAAGAAAAAGTTGAACACTATCTTTTACGAATATATATGTCAAATACCCTCAGCATCTGTGAAACCATGTCTTCTCAAAGAATATAGGACTTATCAAGATATTCAACATGGTAAAAAATATTGAAGGGACAAAGAGCTCTTGAGAACCTATCAGAGTACAAAAAACTACATCCATGAAGATTGATATTGTTTTTACGATTCGTGAACCGAAACATTACAGAAGATTCTTGGGAAGTCACTTGAAGAGGATGAGATGGTGGATATCGTACATTTTTGAGAAGACAATCCCCAAAAATAGAAATATCCACAATACCATTAGGTTAAAAATGTCACGCCCCGAACGCAGTTCCGCAGGGACCGTGACAGCCGCGAGCAATCCAGAGGGAAAAGCTCCAGCGTACTCATACATTCATACATACAGCGGAAATATAGGATCGTGAGAGAGACGAGCCCAACTCATGACTAATCTTGCAATACAGTTCCAAGACGTAATAGCTTAATTACAACACATGAAACATTAAGTTCAAGTGGCAGACCATAAAGGTCAACATAAACCACAACAAAATACAAACATCTTCTCCTTAAGTCAGATAGTCCTCCTGACTTCCTTCACCTGAAGCATCTGGAATGATACAGTTTTAAAAACGTGAGTCAAAAAGACTCAGTAAGGGAAAAACATAACTTGAAAAACATAATCTTAATGTTTGAACTTAAATATCATGAGAATTCGTAAATCATGATGCACATGCATGTCTCATAGTTATGCATATGCTCTTGATCGTAAAACATATTCTTGTTCTTGCAATTGGCTAATGGCCCTTGAAAATAATTCCTTCTTAACTTGTGGGCTACTTACACTCCATTTGACCCCTGAAGTCAGGGTTGTGCTTTCCCATCAGAACTGTCTCCCTTACCCTTTGGGACATTTCATTTGGTCGAGCTAGCCCGTAGTTGCCGCAGGCCTGATGGCTAGACACGACCTTTGGAGGTCCACACATTCTCACATTGTCCTTCAGTGTGGTTGCACTACCTCTTAGGATTCACCCAACCTTCTCAATTTCGTCCTTCGGTATGGGAATCCATCTTGATGGTACGGTACCGATCAGTGCCCTTTACTTGACTTGTCTTATCATAAAACTTTCCATATGTCATTGCATAAAAATCACTTTAGAAAATCATGCAATTCTCATGCCATGCCATGCTTGCTTGAAATGTCATGCTTGTTCATGAATCTATGCAGCGTATCATTCCAGTTTTGCAAAAACTGTAACACCACTTACTTTCCACTTACCTTGGTCTCCTTTGAGTAATGGTACGAAGTTCGCCTACAAGCGATTCAAATACCTCTTAGATACTTAGGAATTAATCACATAAACATACAAGAAAATACTTGAATTTAGTTCGGTTTTTCCCAAAAATACATTTCTGAAAATACTATATCATTTTCAAAGGTTCACTTTAGAAAACTCTTATTAAACACTTGAGAAAAGTAATTATCATATCAACATAGAATCCTAAGTTTAAAACAGCAACTTGAAGGTCTAATACCACTAACTTAACCTCTTGATCTCTAAAGATTTGTTGATCTATTTGACTTCACACTAATCACTTAGATAGGTTGTTGACTTAAGCCTTAATTAACTAAATTTCATGACTTGCAATCAATCATATTCATATCTTAATCAAGTCTCCAAAACAGCAAGCTAAATGGTGCCAAAAATACAAGCTTAACATATTCTCAATCTCATACATTAGGGCTACACTTTGCTAACTAGCTATTTCATCTTATCCAACCTTTAACATGGCTAAATCGTGATATATACTCTCCATCAATGTCCAACCCGTGGCACCCTTCTTAGCATAAGATATTTAAGTTTACATACACCATGAAACTTCCTTTGCACATCCATATTTTCGGCCATTAGGTACAAACGTACTTGCAATCAATTTCTTATTTACTAATCCGGTTTTTACCTAGGTTTCTCTTTCCATTTTAACTTAACACTCATAATGCCAATAATGAACCTTCAATCTTGATCTATTTAGTGACTTCCAATTGCATGCAACATTAATCCAAAACATAGCTTCAAACCTAGGGTTCCTTAACTCCAATCATTCGGCCACCAACAACTTATGTGCATGCCATCCAAACATATAATGTCAACCTCCAACAACCAAACTCACAACCTAGGAGGTGCTAATTATCATGACAAGTCCAGATCTTCACCAAACTCAAACATGCATGAGGTTCTTAAGCAAGAATACAATCCACCTTCAACTAATCCCTTCCTCCATCAACCACATCACAAATTTAACTCCAGCAGACCCAACCTATTCAGATCTAACATATAGACAAGATAACAACATGGTATAATGACCAAATCAAAGAAGAAACAAGACATGCAAGGTTCGGCCAACACAATTTCACCTTCAACCACATTCGGCCTTACCTTGGTGTTGGACACAAGCTTGCTTATAGAAGAGAGCACCTAGCATAAAAAATATCTAAGGTCAGAAACTATAGAGAAATCAATTAAAACAAAACATGCAAATCAACATCCATCTCTACCTCCAACTAGAGCACTCGGTTTTCACCAAAAACCTTCACTACTCTTCAACTTTCGGTTCCTCCCACAAGAATGGCTTCAAGGGCTGAGAATGGTGTTAAATAGGTGCTGAGATGGAAGCTTGAAGTGAGGGAAAAGAGAAGAACAGCTGCTGGAAATAGCTTGAAGAAACAAGACAAAGCTTGCAGCTTGAAGTGGTTCGGCCAAGGGAGAACAAGATGAAATAAGTTTCTGTTAGAGGGGAAATGAGCTGAGTGAAGTGAGATATCGGGCCACCAAGAGAGGAAAGCAAGCTTGAACAAAGAGAGAGATGAGCTTCGGTCAAGGGAAAATAAAAAGCAAACTGAAATGGTAAGTGAAGTTCGGTCACAAGAAAAAGAAAGAGAGAGCAGCAAGGAAAAGTATTCGGTCAAGGGTAAAGTGAGCAAATGAAATGGAGAGAAGTGAATTTGATGTTATGCGTGAAAGGCAAGGGTGAGTGAGGAGTGAACTTGGTCCAATATTTGGCAAAAAGAGAAAGGGAAAACTTTGTTCATATCGCCCAACTCCATTGGCTACCTTGGGCGGTTGACAAGGTCTCTTGTCTTGTCCTTTTCAAGCCAATTAATTGCTTTGTCTCTTCACAAAGGCCTTCACGTGAATCATCCTAGACTATAGAATTTTCTCCTCTTGCTTTCACGTAAACCATCCTTGCCATATCACTTTTCTTTTCTTTTCATTTCACTTATCACATAAGTACCTTGGCTTATCTCCAATATGTACCTTAGCTTATCACAATATATGCATTCTAACTTATCACCAATAAGCACCTCAACTTATCTATATCAACACCACAACTTATCTCAAAGATAATCACTCTAGCCTATCTCTTTGATAATCACAATAGCTTATCATCTTAACAACTCACTAGCTTATCACTATGATAAGCACACTAACTTATCATTTAAATTCTTTTTCAAGCTATGTTATATATCTAATAACTTATCATTTAATTTCTCTAATGATAATTAAAGCTACCTAATGATGATTAAGGTTTACCTAATAAAAGACACAAGATAATTTATATGCTTAACATAAATTTCATAACCATAATATCATGATTTCTACCTAAAGAATTCGGCATTGAGAGATAAAATTCTCTTAATGTATTATACTTCATGAATTATGGAATATAATAAGAAAATGGAAAATAGTTCATTAAAGAGATCTACCTTGAAAATTTCGGCTCTGAGGGAAAATAAAAATAAACTTGTACTAAAAACTTTCACAATGATAAAGAAATTATCTAAAGGAAATCTTAATATGAAATTTCATAATAAGTTAATGTACCATAAAAATTAAACTTAGATCATACATTGGCCAAAAATATGGCCCCTTGAGTTAATTCAAAACGAATACATAGGAAAAATAGCAAAAAGGAAATACGGGGTCTCACAAAAAATATCTTAAATTTGTAGAGAAAATGACATGAATATTGTGGGTCATGCACTAAATAACAAGGTCAGACTTCAGAACTGAAACTAATTCGGACAAGAAAAGTATCTAGGATCACGACCATAGCAGATTCAGATGATGCAAAACTACTCCACGACGACTATTAATAAACCAAGGTTACGTTCGTTTTGAGTAAAAATGTAGGATTTTAGAGAAGTTGTGAATAATTATGTTGAATAATGTTTTATTGGAGTTATGATTTGAGTACAAATGTAGGAGAGAGAAATGATTTAATGTAATTTTTTAATAAAAAAGTATTGGAGTAATTTGAAAAAATATAGAGAGAGAAAATTTATGTTGAATAAAAAATTAAAAAATTGTTGGAGATTGTGTAAAATGTATTGGTATTTGTGTTTGAATTCTGAATATGTTCGGTGGTAGTTTTGTGAATATACTTAGAATCCTGAAAAAGTGTGAAAACGAACATATCCAAGACTAATAGGTAATGAATATCAACTCTGCGTCAGATCTAAACCTCACCCAAGCGATGTGAAAGAGATACATGAAAGTGCTCTTCAAATTAAAAAAAGTCATCTTATAATTATAAATTGAGGCAAAATGCATGCTTACTGGCCGAAGGAAACCGAAACACCCAAATTTGACAGAGCGAAATCAAATTTTTTTGAACAGAATCATGTGGGAACACGTGTGACAGTAAGTTTCATCGTTATGTAACCAATAAAAAGCTTGCGGATTGATAGTGATGATGCCAAAAATCACCAATAGCCGGAGCCGATCAGACCTAAAATGAAACAGAGGGGCGACATCAGATGTGGAAGCTATGATGCCTAAATCAGATCTCAAAAAGATTTTAGTATTAGAAGAGCAATTAAAACTTGAGAAAATATGAAGGAAAATACCTGGCTATTTATATGTGGGGGAATTAGAGTCCTAAGGGGGTCTTAGTACTGTGAGTCTTTGAACTCCTTGAATATATGAGCGGGAAAGCATGAAGGGACGAATCATATGTGAGCAAGCCGGGGGCCTTGAATGCGCTAATGCACTTGGGCGGGACTACAGCTAGGCTGGTGTATTTCTAATGGGCTGGGCCAGTCATATTATGACCAATCAGTAGTCCCCCCTTTAGATTCCTAGCATATGAAGGGAACTTCAAATCGTTAGACTTGGACCATGGGGTGTGAAGTCTGTTTGATCCCGTCAGTGCTTTGACGACCACTGGGTTCAAGGATGCTAGAGGGTTATGGTGTTGATGGCCGGAATGACGGGGGTCGGCCGGTTGCAATCAGGCCCTACACGTCTTTGGATTCTTATTTGGCTTCGACCCATCACTTGGGACGCCTTTGAGACAGGGAAGCTAAGGCTGACGGGCCGTGAGATACGCGTCAACAACTTTACCCGTCCACTCGAGTCTTTTTTAAATAAAGGCAAATGGGCAAGTGAGAAGACGTTTACTGACTTGAGTGCTTTGCAAGTTATCAGGCTAGGGTTTTGTCATTTCCTTTTGCATTGTCCGATATCTGTCTCCCCATCTGCTCCTCGACATTGTCGATGGCTTCGTCTGGTTTTGGGGCTGTGGGTGCTAATGGAAACACTGCGTTTAAAGGGTATCTGTGGCTCAATGGGTATTCGATCATACCGCGACCCATGTAGCCGAATTAAGACTTAAGTACAGTGTTCCTCCCACCGTAGTGTTGAGGGTGCCAAAATTCAAGGAAAGGGTGGTATGTCCCGAAGGGTATGAGATTGCCTTTTTCGAAGAAGTATTACTAGCGGGAGCTCGATTTTCGCTGACCAGGGATATACAGTAGTTGTTACTGTTGCTTTCTTTGTGTCCAGCTCAATTGCTTCCCAATAGCTGGCGATTAGCTTAAGGAGTTTATGCTCGGTGGGAGAAATTGTTTTCAGAAGAGAGGCCTTCCGCTTGGTGCTGTAAGCTGCAGACGAGAAAGCACGACATGTATTTTTTTCAAGTTCGGGACGGGCGTGCTTTGTTTAAGAATCTTCCTCCTAACAATAAAGGCTTGCATCAGAAGTTCTTTTTGTATTTCGTGAACGATGGGAATATCCTTTTGGCGAGGAAGATCCCGTTAGGGTTTAACACACTTGGGGAGTGCCTTCTGCTCGGGGTAAGTCTTCTTATCCTTTGCTCCTTTTTTCTTTCGTGCGCCTGAGCATTTTGTATAACTTTTCATTTGGTGGAATGTTATGGTACAACTCGACATGCCCTGGATTTGATCATGGAGGAGCAGTCGCGCATTAAACTGGAGATGGCAGGCAAGCCCTGGGACGTGACTGAATATTTGCTTTCCCGGGGACTGGGGCTTCAGTCGGTGAGTCCTTGTCATTTATTCTGTTTAATGTTATACACCCTTGTGATTCTCCTGCTGCTGTCGTGAGAAATTGTACGCTGTTTTGAGTTGAGGTGGGTTGTTTTGCTGTATTGGGTGTGATTGTGGCGTCAGAGGGTGTGGTTTGTTGTGATGTGCTAGTGTGGGAGTTAGGGTGTTCAATGTAGATCTGACCAAGCCTTGTCCTTTTATGTTGTGCGCAGTGGCAAAGACCAATCGTAAGATATTGAATCCCAGAGGGGATAAGCTACTGAAAGCCGTTCTGATCAGGAAGTTGTGTCTCACAGTATGACTGTTCACAAGACTATGTCTGCTGCAGCTGCCTGTGAGACCAGGTCTGTTGTAGCTCATCGAAGGGCTGTATCACCATCATCGAGTAGTGACGGCGTGGAAGCTGTGAAGGAAGTTTCAGCTCCTGTTGGTGTCTTGTCTAGTAAGCCTCGGACCCGCTTGATTAAGCAGCGACTTGTGCTGTCAAACGAGGAGGAGACGGAAGAGGAGGAGCAAGGTAGAGAACCTCTCATTCTTAGGGCAAGGAAAAGGCCAAGCTGATCGTCTGAGCAGTGCAATAGCGCACGTGGTGGCGTTGTTGGGGAACCATCACCCTCTTTTTCTGAGAGGAAGTTAGCCTTTGAGCTGCAAGAAGTGATGGCAACTATGCTAAAATAGAGTGGAGTGGATGGTCCTTTTATTCAGTCCACAGAAAGTCCAAAGCGGCTGCCATCGCCAACGACTTCTTTGGGGCCGGCTGACGGGGACGGTCTTGGTGTGACGGGTCAGACCGGTCACAGCGCTGATGTTAATCCTGTTAGCCCAAGGGTGTTTTGCAGACAATCCATAATTGATTTTGATGATAACAAAAATTCTAAGTTTTGAATTATTTTAGATTTTATATTGTCAATCAACAATTTCTAAAATGAAATTCAAAAGATTGAGATTATTTCTTTAAATTAATTTTAAGTGGACTTGAATATCATTACACAAGTTAATAAGATTAATTTTTGATATTTTAGGTGTTTAAAGAAGTGTTGAAATGGATTGGACTCTTTCAAGAGGCTGATTTTTCACTCCAGCACTAATAAGTGTCGATACATTGCACTGTCTCCCGAGAGCACATTTCCAGATCAATTTTTGAAGTGTCCACACATGTTAACCACGTGTCGACACCTGCCACGAATTTGAAGAAAATCTGGAACGATGCCATATCATTTAAAATGCTCTAAAATTACTTGGGTACCCTTCCAACGGTACTCTTGATGCCCTTGAAGACCGTTGAAGTTAAAATGGGTATAAATAGAAAGAGATAGAGAGTTAAAGACAACAATCATGCGATTACAGTTGCGATTATTCTACGACCTAACTTTTAGAGAGATAAAGTGATTTAAAGAAGAGAGAAGACTGCCCCCTCTTGGGTTGTTATTTAGTCTTTCAAATGGAATTAGAGCTGAGGTTTAATATTTCTATCTATGACAACCCTTGTTAGAACCTCTTTAGCTGAAGGTCAATCCACAAATAGACCACCTCTGTTCAATGAGACTTGCTATAACTATTGGAAGGCAAGGATGAGAATCTACATCCAAGCCATTGACTACGATCTATGGAGAATCATTTTCAGAGGTCCTAGATTTTCTAAGACAGCTGAATGTACGTTGAAAGATGAAAAGGATTTTGATGACGCTGATCTTAAGCTCATGTCCATGAATTTAATTTAATCATCCGGTTTCCAATTGTGATACCACGAAACAAATTTGGGACAAATTTCAGGTGCCCCATGAAGGTACGAATCAAGTTAAAGAAAACAAGATTAGCATGCTTGTTCATAATTATGAGCTCTTTAAAATGAAACCTGATGAAAATATTTCATCTATGCTTACTCGCTTTACCGATATTATAAATGGTCTTAAATCTCTTGGTAAAGAATATACTAATGTTGAATTTGTGAGAAAGATCCTTATGTGTCTTCCAAAAGCTTAGGACCCAAGGTAACCGCTTTCCAAGAAGCCAAAGACTTAACAAAGCTTCCTTTGGATTAATTCATGGGATCTCTCATGACACATGAGATGAACCAAGTAAAGGAAGATGATTAAGAAGGAAAAGGAAAAAGGAGAATTGCTTTAAAAGACTTATCCTTTAGTGATGGTGAGTCTTCCGAAGATGATGAGGAAATGACATTGTTCACCAAGAGATTCAAGATGTTCTTTAGGAAAAAACAAGGAGATAAAAGACTTTCAAGGAAGTCAAGCTACAAAGGAGATAGTAACAAGAAAAATGACATTATTTGGTTTGGATGCAAGAAGCCGGGACATATAAAGATGGATTGCCCCAACCTTTAACCACACAAGAAATTCAAGAATTTCAAAGACAAAAAGAAAGCCTTTTTGGCTACATGAGGAGATTCCGATGAAAGTGATAGTGATAGTGATGAAGAGGTTGTCAATCTATGCTTCATGGCAAAGGATAATGAAGATGAAGTACAAGACTCTTTAATCTGTTCTGTCACTTTTGATGAACTACAAGATGCTTTTAATGAACAATATCTTGAATTGAAAAGAGTATTTTCAAAGTAGAGTTGTCTTAAAAAGAATCTTGATAGTCTTATTCAAGAAAATGATACTTTGAAATACCAAGTTATTTCTCATGAAGAGAATCTTGCAGGAGTCACAAAAGAAAATGAAAAAGTCTTGTAAGAAGAGTCAAATGATTTGAAATGTGAAAACATTGATTTAAAAAGGAAAGTTGACTCTCTCTCCCATGATCATGAAAGATTCACTAAAGAAAAAAGATTGGATATGATTTGGTTTGTAATCAAAAACTATACTCAGATGTGATTATTAAATCATCTACGTCATTCACCATGTGTAACTTTTGTGTAAAGAATAGACATATTTTACACAGTCGTCAAACTAAAAAGAAATCCATTAATGAGATCAAATTTCTGTGGATCCAAAAAGAAAAGGTGAAAGAATTTATTTCTAATACCAAAGGACCCAAAAGAATTTGGTTACCAAAGATGAAGAATTGATTTCTTTTGCAAGAGTGCTTGAAGTCCACTGAAACCAAGGAACATTGGGTCCTTGATAGTTGATGCTCCAAGCACATGATCGGAGGCAAGAGTTGGTTTACCTCTCTGTGCTTCAAAGGAAAGGGTTCGGTTACTTTTGGTGATAATGGCAAAGGAAAGATACTCGGTAGTGGTAGCATTGATATGTATCCTAATCCCATAATTGAGAATGTACTTCATGTTGATGTTTTAAAGCATAATCTCTTAAGTATTAGTCAATTAATTGACAAAGGAAACCGAATAATTTTTTAATCATTAATATGTCTTGTTGAGAATGTTGAAAGCAATAAAGTCTTGTTTGTTGGGCATAGATTTGAAAATATGTACATTGTTCATTTAGAGAGCATCTCCTTAGAAAACATAAAATGTCTTTCAGCTCTAAATGATAAGAATAGTTGGGTGTCTCATAGAAGACTTGCTCATGGAAGCATGAAATTGATTTCAAAATTATCTAGTACGAATCTTGTTTTGGGTTTGCCAAATCTTTCTTTTGAAAATGATAAAATCTGTGCAGCATGTCAAAAAGACAAACAAACCAAAACCTCTTTTAAGTCCAAAAATGTGGTATCAACCTCTAGGCCACTACAACTTCTACACATTGACTTATTTGGTCCAACTCGAATGTTGAGTTTGGGTGGCAAACGTTATGACTATGTTGTTGTTGAAGATTTCAGTAAATTCACATGGGTTCTATTTCTAGCTCATAAAGATGAGGCTTTTCATGTTTTTGAAAATCTTAGTAAGAGAATTCAAAATGAAAAAGGTTTTGTTATTTCTAGCATAAGGAGTGATATTAGAAAAGAATTTGAAAATTTATCATTTGAAAAGTTTTGGTGAAAATGGTATTAACCATAACTTCTAGGCTCCTAGAACTCCTCAACAAAATGATGTTGTAGAAAGGAAGAATATGACTCTTGAAGAGATGGCTAGAACCCTGCTATGTGAAAACAACTTGCCTAATTACTTTTGCGCTGAAGCAATTTGCACAAGTTATGAACCGGTTCATGATTAGACCTATTCTTAAGAAAACTTCTTATGAGCTATTGAATGATAGAAAACCCAACATTGATTACTTCCATGTTTTCGGTTGCAAATGCTTTGTACTTAACAACAAGTCATGCAAGGTGAATTTGATACTACTCTAGACCTAAGGATTATCCAAGTATCGGTACAAAATGAGTTTTTAGAAACAAAATGGATGAATCCGGGGTTGTAGTGAGGAAAAGGCAAGATAAGTAGCCCAAGATAACAATCAAGAAGAGGGAATTGATTTTGATGAAACCTTTGCTCCCGTTGCTCATTTAGAATCTATTCGTATGTTACTAGATTTCGCTTGCTATAAATAGTTTAAACTCTTTCAAATGGATGTGAAAAACACTTTCCTAACTAGATTCCTCACGGAAGAAGTGTATGTTGAGCAACCACTGGATTTTGAAGATAAAAAACTTTCAAATCATGTGTACAAGCTCACAAAGGATTTTATGGCTTGACACAAGAACCTCGGGCATGGTATGAACGTCTAACCTCTTTTCTCATTGATAATGGTTTTTCGCGAGGTAAAATTGATACTACTCGTTTCACTAAGGAAAAAAAAACGAATTGTTAACGGTTCAAATTTATGTCAATGACATTATTTTTGGATCAACTAATGAAATTTTGTGTCAAGAGTTCTCACAAGGCATGCAAAGTGAATTTGAGATGAGCCTCATGGGAGAATTGAACTATTTTCTTGGCCTCCAAATCAAACAATGCAATTAGGGCATCTTCATCAATCAAGCACAATATACAATAGATCTTCTCAAGCGATTTTGTATGGACAACTCAAAACCTATGAACACACCCATGAGTCCATCTACAAAAATGGAAAAGGATGAGAAAGGTACGAATATGGACCAACTCATGGGAGGTATGATTGGTTCTTTACTCTATCTTACTGCTAGTAGACCGGATATAATGTTTAGTGTATGCATGTGTGCTAGATTCCAATCTTATCATAAATAATCTCATCTCCTTGCTGTTAAAAGAATTTTTAGATATCTTGTTGGCACTCAAAATCTTGGTTTGTTTTATCCCAAGAGTGCTGAATTTAATTTACAAGGATACTTTGATGCGGATTATGTGGGATGTAAAATTGATATAATGAGTACTAGTGGTGCATGTCAATTTCTTGGATCCTCACTAGTCTTTTGGTGTTATAAGAGACAAAAATCCATGGCTCTATCAACTATGGAAGCCGAGTATATTGTCGTGGTCAATTTTTGTGCACAAGAATTGTGGATGAAATAACAGTTGGAAGATTTTAATCTTCATTATTCTCTCATCCCAATAAAAGGTGACAACATCATTGCGAGAAATCTTTCCAAAAATCCAATTTAGCACTCTAGGACAAAACATATTAAGATTAAGCATCATTTTATTTGAGATCATGCTCAAAAAGGGGATATTGTTATTGAATTCATAAATACCGACCTTCAATTGGCGGAAATTTTCACAAACCCCTCAATGATGATTGATTTTGCTTCATTCGCCAAAAATTTGGAATGAGATTTTCTTTGGATTACATTAATGATATTTATTTGATTTGTAATATAAATTATGTTAATGATTGTATTGGACATGTTCTGATACGTGTTTAAATTGTTCTCTATGTGTTCTCCTTGAAAAATCATAATTGTTCCTTGTGAAAACTTTGCATGTACTTTATCCTCGCAACATGCTTCACCTCATGTAAATGCTTGTTTAACTCCTTGTATTTTGGACTCTAGTGCCACATACCACATTATATGCTCTGCCTTTTTATATACAACTATTTCTTATGAAATTAGCTTACCTATTTGATTACCTAATAGTAGTTCAGTTATCGCTACACATGTTGGCTCAGTTCAGCTTATTGATTCCTTGCCACTAATTAATGTCCTATGTGTACCATCATTCCATTTCAATTTGATTTTTGTTAGCCGATTAACCAAAACCCTCACATATTGCCTTGTGATGATTTCTGGCCAATGTCTTCTCCAGAGCCTGTCTTCTTGGAAGACAATTGGACTATGTGAGGAGAGAAGAGGATTGTACTACTTCGTGCATCATCCTTCTATAGCTCCTATTTAGCAAACAATTAAATTTCCTTCTTCAAATCATGTTTCAGTTTCAACTACTTCTGCTGTTAACTCTCTTGATGAATCTGTAACTGATCTGTGGCATTGCCGATTAGGCTAGGTCTTTTTGATCGTTTCATATTGTTACATCATTCCTTTTCTTTCGTTACATCAAATAAATCTCATTGTAGCTCATGTCACTATCCTAAGCAATCTGGATTACATTTTCAACTTAGTTCTTCCTCTTCCTCTTCCTCTTGTATTTTTGATCTCATTCATTGTGACATTTGGGGTCCCTTCTCGACTAAGTCATTAAATGGATCTCAATACTTTCTAACAATTGCTTATAATTTTTCTAAGGGAACTTAGATCTACATAATGGAACTTAAGTCTGATACAAGGCCACTTATTATCTCATTTGTCAACTATGTTGAAACTCAATTCCAGTCCAAAGTTAAGACTATTCATAGTGATAATGGACTAGAATTTTCTATCCCTTCCTTTTAATCATCTAAGGTTATTCATTATCTCATTTGCTCGAGCTTTGAAGTTTCATGCACATCTCTCTTTAAAATATAGGGGAGAATGTGTTTTTACAGCTGTTTTCCTCATAATTGTATTCCTTCACCTCTTCTTAACAATAGGTCTCCTTTCGAGTATATTTTTCAAACACCACCTAATTACTCCACTCTGAAAATCTTTGGTTGTTTATGTTATGCTTCTACCCTTAAGCAAAACATACAGTAATTTGACTCTTGTGGACGCAAATGCGTCTTCATTGGGCATCCTTTCCGAGTTAAAGCCTATAGACTATATGATCTCCACTCTCATAGAAAATGTTTCCCTTCAATTATGTTACCTTGTCTTCTCCTCCAGATAACCAAAATTCACCCACATTACCTATGTCTTTGCCATCTAATCCACCATCATTTCCTTTTCCTATTCCTACTGATAACACTTCTGATTTTGTAGAAGCTTCTTTACCTTCTACAGAAACTGCCCTTAGAAAATCCACCAGACATCGACACCTCCTTCATACCTTCATCATTGTCATTGCAACCTCTTGTCTTCTTTCCCGAACCATGATGCTTTTGTTAAGACAGATCCTATTAAGGCTGGCCAACGTCATTCACTTTCACACTATTTGTCTTAACATAGATTTTCACCTCATCATTGCCACTTTATTTTGTCTATTTCAACCACCTCTGAGCCAAAGAAATTTCAACAAGCCTTACAAAACTTACAATTGTGTGAGGCCATGAAGGCTGAACTCAAGGCCTTTGTAGACACACGTACATGGTCCTTAGTCGATCTGCCTCCTGGAAACGATGCAATTGGATGCATAAAGTTGAGGGCAGTGTTGAGAGGTTTATAGCTCGACTTATAGTAAAGGTGTATGGCTTGATTATATTGACATCTTCTCTCCCGTAGCTAAACTAACCTCAGTTCGAGTCTTGCTTGCTTTGATAGCAGCAAATAATTGGTTTTTTTATCAATTAGATATCCATAATGCTTTTCTTCATGGGGATTTACATGAGAAAGTCTACATGCAAATTCCTCCCAAGTATGTATCAGCTGATTCCACCAAGGTTTACAAGCTTCAAAAGTCCTTATAAGGTTTGAAGCAAGCATCAAGGCAGTGGTTCTCCAAGCTCTCCACCTTTCCTATTTCTCATGGCTTTGTTCAATGCAAATCCGACTATTCTCTTTTTACCAAGGTTTCTAACTCTTAGTTTACCGCTTTTCTAGTTTATGTGGATGATATCCTAATTGCTAGTACCGATATGGCTTCAGTTTTATTATCAAGTCATTGCAGCATGACAAGTTCAAAATTAAGGATCTCGACACTCCTAAACTTTTTCTTAGCATTAAGATTGCTCGGTCATCAAAAGGCATCTTCATTTGTCAAAGAAAATATGTTTTGGACTTGTTAGAAGACTCATGATACCTTGGTTGCAAGATTGTCAAGAAACCTCTTG
Source organism: Myrica gale (assembly GCA_963930655.1). Lineage (NCBI taxonomy): Eukaryota > Viridiplantae > Streptophyta > Magnoliopsida > Fagales > Myricaceae > Myrica > Myrica gale. The sequence goes on from OZ005618.1 coordinate 13,382,379, forward strand.
AACCGAACCAAAAGCTCTCTCTTCACGAAGGAGATCTTTTACCTGGTCCATCTCTCTATCGTCGCTTGGTTGGCCAGCTCCTTTACCTGACTTTGACGAGACCAAACTTGTCTCATCCTGTGCACATCCTCACCCAGTTCATGGATAAACCACGTGTTCCCAATCTTGATGCTGGAAACGGAGTACTTCGGCATTTAAAATCCTGTCCAGGTCAAGGAATCTTTTATTCTTCGTCATCTAAGCTCCATTGGAAATTATTTTACGATTCATATTGGGCTGGGTGCCTTGACATATGCAAGTCTCTTACTTGCTTCTGTGTATTCCTTGGTTCATTCCTCATTTCATGGAAGTGTAAGAAACAAACCACTATTTCCAGATCTTCGGCTGAATCTAAGTACAGTGCAATGGCAGCTACTTGTTGTGAATTACAACGGCTTGTCTACCTTTTATCAGAGTTTCAAATCTCTCACGATAAGCCTGCCTTGTTGTTCTTGAAAATAAGGTGCTCTCCACATTACAGCAAATCCCACTTTCCATGAACGTACCAAGCATATAGACTTGGATCGTCACTTTGTCCGTGAGAAGATACAAAGAAACTTGATTTATCCGATAAGCATAGTGATATTTTTACAAAGAAGCTTGGTATCTCTCAGTTTAATTACTTACTGTCCAAGATGGGTGTAATTGACCTTCACACTCCATCTTGAGGGGGTGTTGATATTAAGCTTAGCGTGTGATAGTTTTAGTTAGCTTTAGTTAGTTCAATTTTACTTGTAAGCTTTCTGTTAGAAAATTAATTAACACCAGTACAGCTGGACATGTGGCTGGTACTCAGTATAAAGCAAGTTGTAAAGCTACGTTACAATTTCAATGAAGAATGTAGAAGTAATTCAGTAACTCAACTTTCAGTTTCTTCAATCAGTTTTCTTAACATTCTAGATCAGCCCTCCCTATAAGGAAGAGGTGCCAACTTAGGTAAAAGTTTCACTCGCCACTAATTTTTCAATTTACTCCAGTGTTTGAGAAATTTTTATCAAGTATATGCTATTGTTTTAGGTTAAATTTGTTCCTATCTTTTAATCTTAGTCTCTGTGGAAAAAAATATTCCACCATCTTCAATTGAGTACTGGAGCCAAGCAGTTGTCTAGAAGTCACAGAAGAAAATTCCCTTCCATGCTTTATTTCACTGTGCGAGTTGTCACATAACAAAAACAAACGATAAAGTTATGGTAAAAGAGACAATATGTGAGACCCCGTTTATCTCTTTTGCTATTTCCTATGTATTAGTTTTAATTTAAATTATGGGGCCATATTTTTGGCCAATGTATGACCTAAGCTTAATGTTTATGGTACATTAACTTATTATGAAATTTTTATTTCAAGAATTTTCTTTAAATAATTTATTTTTCACTGTGGAAGTTTTTAGTGCAAGTTTAAATTCTATGTTTCCTAAGAGCCGAAACTTGCTAGGTAAGTTTCTTTTATGGTGTGAGACCCCGAAAAATCAATACGTACTCCGTTGTAAGCTTAAGGATTTGGTGATTTGTTTTGAATTAATGGAGGCCATGGTATGATCTATATTTAATGAGCATCATGGAATATCAATGGATGAGGTCTAAATTTTAAGGTAGCCAATTTAAGTTGTTAGATTAAATGTATTTCTTTTCTATATCCTTGATTAATTTTCGAAGGATTATGTTATGGACCATATTATTGGGCTATTAGGGTTTAAATGGTTGGTCTTAAAGCCTAAAAGAATGGGCTGAAAATGGACAGCCCAAGCTTGGCCGAAAATTAGGAATGATGGGCCTTGAAATTTAATCAAGTGGGCTGCCCAATTACATGTGATGATGGGCCCTTGAAGTTGTGATATTGGGCTGCTATAAGGCTTAGAGTAATAGGTGGATATTGGGCCTTTAAATGTATGCAATTGGGCTACCATGAAGATCAAGAAATTGGGTTTTAAATTCATGCTAATGGGCTTCCAAAATGTTCATGGAAATGGGCTTTAAACTATCCTATTGGGCTGCCATAATATTCATGGTAATGGGCTGCCATTGAATGATTATTGGGCTTTAAGGATTTAGGTTATTGGGCCTTAGCCTTTAGGCTTGTGAAATGGACTTGAGACTTGTGATATTGGGCCTTAGACAAATATTATTGGGCTATCAAAGTCTTATGTGATTGAAATGTTAGTGGGCCTAACTTTAAAGATTGGTGTTAATGGGCCCTATCCTTTAAACTTATGAATTGGATTTAAGATGGTGTTGTTGGGCCTTGGATTAATGTTGTTGGGCTGCCCAATGGGTCTTGGAGTTAAGTTATAATATAAGATTAGTAGTACCAATCATTCATTAAGCCAACTAAGTATGCTATGTAACTAGGTTGGTTGAGTTGTAACTAAGTAAACTAAACTAGTTGGATTTCAACCAAGGGAATCTAATTGGTTGAACTAAGCATTAAATGTGGAATTCAAATGAGTGGTGGAGGGTGAATTTCGTGCAAGCCAAAGGGGACAAAGGGGAGACAAAACTAAAAAGTTGAAAAAGGTGAAGGAAAAGTGAAAATTGAAGTGCATTTCCCCCCTTGGCCGAATTTTGGACTAAGCTCATGCTCCCTTGCTTTTTGGCTTTTCATTTCACACCCATCACACTCCCTTTTCACTTTATTGTGTCACTTCACTTTATTTGAGTCATTTTGGTCGACCAACACAAAGCCAAGACAAGAGAAACACAAGAGGAGAGGAGAGAAACCGAACCATAGGAGAGAAGGAGAGAACCAAGGATGAAACCAAGGTTTTGAACCAAAAGAGTTGGATTTTGAGCTTGAATCAAGGGGAAATACGTGTTAAAGGAAGGAAGACAAGGAAGGAGAAGAAGGAGAAGAAGGAGGTGAAGGAAAAGGAGAGGTCTTGCAAGGAAAAAGGAAGGGAAAGCAAGGAGACAACAAGGTAAGTCCGAATCTCACCATTTTTCCTTGTTGGCCGAACTCTTTGTGGTTGGATCTTGAAGTTTTGTGTTGTGTTTTGTTAGATCTTGTACTTAGAAACCCTAGGTTGTGTATGATGCTAGATCTGGCCATGTAAGCACGAGATCTAGGCTTGAATGTTAAGGTCATGCAAGGAAATGTGCAATGTGTGTTAGGTAAGCTTAGATCTAAACCCATTATGTGTTAGGCCGGTTGTAAGTTGATTTTTCCCTTTAAAACACATGCCATTGGGGTTGCTAAATGTTAGATATGATGTTGGTGGTTGTGAATGATGAAGAAATGAAGTTGTAAGTTCAATGGTTAGTGTTAAAATACAAAGGAGTGCATATTGCAAATTTTTGGCATGAAAAGTGTGATATTTGGTGTTGGCTGAACCATATATATACCCTAGATCTTTAAGTATGATTTTGTGAATGTATGGATCTGATGGTGGGCCATGATGTGTGTAAGTTTGATAACCTTATGCATGAAATTTACCATGAAATGTGAAGGATGTATGCAAAGCAAAAGAACCAAAGAAAAACCTAAATTTTTGGTGAATGTTGGGTGCTAGCCGAATGATACAATGTGTGATATATTGTGTCTGTGTCTTGATTTTAGATCCTAGGTTGTGAATCTGAAAAATGGAGGATGGGATCACCATTGGAGATGAAGTTGTAATTAAAGAACACATAAGATTGGTGTTGGCCGAATGCCATGAGGAAGAGAAACCCGAATTGCAAGCTTGTAACAATTGGAGATTTTATTTGCTTGTGATGAATAAATAAAATTAGGATTTTGGCCAAACAAATTAAAAGATGTTAAGGCTTAAAGGATCGAGTTAAAGGATTAACAAGCCTTGTGATGTTAAGCATGGATTAAGGATTTAATTAGAATGATTGAATGTTGGCCAAATCCTATTTAGGGCAGAGTGAAACGTAATCGTAATGAGATGTATATCAAAGCTAAGGATTAGAGAGCCTTGACCTTATGAGGAGAAAAAATGTAAACTCTAATCAAGGATAATGTCTCGGGTTGCATAGAGAAATGCTAATATGCATGTAAAGGAATGACATATAATCGGGATGATATAACATGCATGTTGGCCGATCGCCTTGATGTATAGTAAGTTCTTGATGTTCCTTGATGGTTAAAAGTATTGCATGATGGTTATATCATGTATAGAACAGCAAACTTAAGAGGGAAATAAGGGCAAGAAGGCCACAGGTTGGCCAATGAAGTGAGGATTCAATATATGTAAGTGGTGTTTTGACGAGTTGCATTCATTGGTGTTCATGTGAGCTTGAAACACTTAGAGATAAAAGAAGAAGAACATTAGGTCAATCCTAAAGGTTTTGGCAGCAACAATATATCTTGTTCCATGAAGTTAAGTGATGGCATTAATGGTTATTAGTTCATGCAAAGGAAGATTAAAAGTGTGGGACCAGGAGAATAAAAACTGGACATGAGATAAGTTGCCGTTTTGATATAGAATTTTTAGGACGAAAAGTTGTTGCTGATTTCATGATAGACTTCGGAATCAATGTTAAGGGACAGGAAGAATTAATTGATCAAGTTGGATACGAGTTGGCCACGAAGAAGGTGAAAACAGCAACCTTGCACGTATCGAAGAGCGGTTTAGTTCCTGTACTTTGGAGTAATCGAGTTACATTAAGGACTACAAATTCGATATTGAACATCGAGGTTACGGAAGAATATATATAAAGATTAAATAAAGTATTTAATGATTAAAAAGATTATATTAATATATATATACGATATCCAGAAATATTATATAGTTGTCATTCGGAAACGTTCCGACAAATGGAAGGTACGAAGTCAAGTGATGAACGGGAAGTTCAAGATGGATTAAGAAATATCCGGCAACTATATTATACCATTAAATTAAGTAATGAGTAGAATTATCGCTACTTGTCCTTAGTGGACTTCAAGATAGGACTGTCGGGTAATTCGTAGGACTGACACGTACCAATATGGTTTCATCTATACGCAGTACATTGAAAGATTGAACCTATTCTTTGTAGGCGAAGAGCCAAGTGAGCAAAGGAGAATTTGCGAGGAGTACTATAAGTGAATCTTACCCCTTTTGGAAAACTGGAATGATACACTGCATGTTTTATTGTGCATGGCAAGATGTTTTTAATACATATGAAATGTATTGCATGAAGAATGTTTCAAGTACGCATGATGTTTCGAACATGTCACAGCATGATCATTTGCATGAACGCATGAGAGACGTTTTGATGCAAATGAAATTACGATGTTTTCAAGAGTGGCATGGCATGTTCATTGCATAGAAAACATGAAAAGTTGTTTTATGCAAATGAAAGAGAATTTATGTTATGATTAAGCACGAAGGTTTTGGTTGAATACGTACTAAGTTAAGTGAGGTTCGACATCCATGCCGAGGGACGTTGTTCGTGAAGGATGGATGAATGGACGCCCATACCGAGGGACGTTGTTCGTGAAGGATGGGTTAGTCCGTGAGGTATGTGCAACCACACCGAGGAACGTTGCTCGAGAAGGTGTGGCGCCTCCAAGGGTCGTGTCTAGCCATCAGGCCTGGGGCAACAACGGGCTAGCTCGACCAGATGTAAGGTCTCCAAGGGAATTCGGGGACGGTTCCGAAGGGAACGCACAACCCTGACTTCAGGGGTCAAATGGAGCGAGCCCACAAGTAAGAGATACGAAATGGTTGTGAAAAGGCCAACAGTGGCACAAGTATGAAATGAATGATTTTCAAGGGCCAAGGGCCAATTTTATAAGCAAGAATGAAAGAAAGATTTTCAAGGGCCTGGGGCCAATTCCGAGATTTGAAATGCATTTGAAAAGGCCAAGAGTGGCAAGAGATTTTAGTGCATGGCATGTGCATCACGGAGCATGCATATGCATCATGGTTTTTATGCACTAACTCATGATTTACAGTTTTGCATTTCTTATCTTATCGCTACAGTGTGTTGAAGTAAGTATGCTTTTAAAGCTATGTTTTATTAAAGTTCATGTTTCAACTGTTGTTCCTTACTGAGTCTTTCGACTCATAGTTTGTAAATCGTATCATTCCAGATCCACAAGATAACTGAGGAGCAGAGGAGTATCTCACGTAGAAATCCTGGAAGTTTGGGGATTGGAGCCGGAGTTGGTGAACTCCGAGATAGCACTTGGGAGTGCTGGTCTTGATCAAGTGGCAGTATGTTGCCCTAGTACATTTTGTATAAGTTGCGAACAAGATGCAATGTATAGACTTTTCTGAATTATGATGTGTATACCGAGAGGTTATGATCATTGGGCTTGTATCTCAGCCAACATGTGGATCCTGAGTGAGCCATCCTATGTGTATAAAAAAAAAATTCCGCTGTAAGAGTTAGTGTAAGCGCTGGAGTGTTCCCGGGGAATGCTCGCGGCTGTCACGGTCCCTACGGGATGGCGTTCGGGGCGTGACATATGGACTTATATTTTCCATTTGCTTAGTATATTCCATAATCTATGAGATTAAATTATGAAGAGAAATTGATATACCATGGCCGAAAATATCTAAGTAGAAATCATGAAATTCATGTAAGCATTTAAATACTTTTGTGTCTTTTAATAGGTAGCATTGATCATCATTATGTAGCCTTAATTATCATTAGTCTTGAATTATCATTAGAGATATTATATGATAAGCTACTAAATATATATAAGATAGCTTAAAAATAATTTAATTGATAAGTGAGTGTGCTTATCATACTGATAAGCTAAGAGAGTTTTAAGATGATAGGTTATTGTGGCCATCTTAGAGATAGGCTAGAATAATTATCTTGAGATAAGTTATCATGTTGATAAGTTGATAAGTTATGGTATTGAATTAGATAAGTTAGAGTGCTTATTGGAGATAAGTTAGAATACATATGTTGTGATAAGTTAAGGTAGTTATTTGATAAGAGAAGTGAAAGTAGATAAGTGAAGTGCAAAAGGTGAGAAAAGTCTAGAATTGTGTAGATCACGTGAAGGCTAAGTGAGCAAGTGAATTAGCCTTTTTCCCTTGGTGATCACGTGAAGAGCAAAGAAGAGATAAGATGAGAATTAAATTGAAAAGACAAGACAAGAGGAGAGAAGTTTTGAAATGGTGTGATGTTCACGTGAAGGGCAAGAAGAGAGAAAAATTGAAGTGAGATGATAGGACAAAGCAAGGGGTTTCACGTGTAGGGCTAAGCATGGGGGGCAAAGAGATAAGGTGAAAGGGACAACACCTTGGTCGGCCACACATAACCAAGTTCACCCCCCTTTCTTTTTCCCTCTTCTCACCTCTTGTCATAATTGAAGTCCAAGTGTAAATTCAACTTTGCTTTTCACTCCTCATCACTCCCCACTCCTTCACATTTCATTTGCTCATTTCCTTTGGCCGAATCACATTTTTCATTTCAACTCTTTTTCTCTCTTTTCTCTTGGCCGAAACTCACCTCTTTGGTTTAAGTCTTGCTTCCTTTCTCTTGAAACCAAAACACTTCTCTATGCTCTAGTTTTGCTTCTTCTCTTTGGTGACTGAAATCTCTCCTTAGCCTAGCTCATTTCTTCTCTCTTGGTGGCTGGAAATCTCTCTTCACGCACCCATTTTCCCTTGACAGAAACTTAGCTCACTCTCTTGGCCAAATCATTTCAAAGTTTCAAGTCTTGCCTTGTTTCCTCAAGCAACTTTCAGCTGCTGTACATTTCTCCTTTCCCCACCATAAACCTCCATCTCAGCACCTTGAAGACACAAATCTCAGCCCTTGGAACCATTTTTGAAGGTGGAACCGAAAGTTGAAGTGTAGGGGAGGATTTTGGTGAAAACCGTGTGTTCTAGTGGAAGGTAGAGGTAGATTTGGTTTTCATATGCTGTTTTGCTTGAGTTCTTTATAGTTTCTGACCATAGATGTTTTATTATGCTAGGTGCTCTTCCTTTAGCAAGCATGTGTCCAATCATCAAGGTAAGGCCAAATATGGTAGTTGGTGCAAAGTGATGTTGTTGGCCGAATGGCTTGTATTTGCTAGATCGGAGTTTAGATAACTTGTAGGATATAATGTGAGTTTGGAAATTGAACATGCATGCCTAAGATCCTAACTTGGTTGTTAGAAAATGTGAAGAGATGGTCTATGCATGTTAGTAATGTTTCGGGTATTAACTTGCACCACATTTGGCCGAGATGCATGATAGGTTTAGTATACCTCTGTCATGATCAAAATATGGATCCTTTGAGTTGAATGTGAAGCTGGGTTGCTAGATTTATTGTAGGTATAAGTCACGGGTTTCACTATGATGAAGAGAATGTGAATGCATGTGGTAAATAGCATGAAAATGTATTAATTATGGTGATGGCCGAATGATATTTTAGGTGTATTCTTGCTCTTTAGCCATGATTTGTAGAATCTAGGTTGTGAACATGAGAACGGAGGATGAGAATACATTGGAGATGAATTTTGGTTTCAAAAACACTTGTATTGATGCATGGCCGAATGATGTAAAGAAGGAAATCTAAATGGCCAAACGATTAGTAATTTAAAATGTAATTGCATGTGATATATAAGTGAAATTAATATTATCGCTAAATGAGTTAAAGGTTAAAAACCTATATTTAATGTTAAGAGAAATCTTGCAAGTTAGATAAGCATAAATGATGAAGCTTAGACCTCGGGTTGGTATTTGTTAGGGTAATTAGCAAAGCTTGGATTTTTGGTACCATTAGATTGCTACTTTTGGACTTAGATGCTATTAGGATATGTTGATTTGCTAAATACTTTTTCAAGTGTTTTATGTAAGTTTTCTAAAGTAAACCTTTGAAAATAATATAGTATTTTCAAAAACCGAGCTATATACAAGTATTTATCTTGTATGCTTATGTACTTAATTTCTAGTAAATAAGAGGTGTTTGAATCGCTTGTAGGCGATCTTCGTACCATTATTCATAATCAAGGAGACCGAGGTAAGTGGAAGTAAGTGTGTAAGTAAGCTTACATTTTTTTCAAAAACTGAAATGACACGCTGCAAAGATTCTTGAACAAGCATGATATTTCAAGCAAGCATGGCATGGCATGAGCATTGCTTTATTTTCTAAAGTGATTTTTATGCAATGTCGTATGGAAAGTTTTATGGAAAGACAAGTTAAGTTAAGGGGCTCTGGTCGGTACCGTACCATCATGATGGACTCCCATACCGAAGGACGAATGTGAGAAGGTTGGGTGAATCCTAAGAGGCTGTACAAACCACACTGAAGGACAATGAGAAGGTGTGGGCCTCCAAGGGTCGTGTCTAGCCATCAGGTCTGGGGCAACTACGGGCTAGCTCGACCAAATGAAAAGTCCCCAAGGGTAAGGGAGACGATTCTGATGGGAACGCACAACCCGGACTCCAGGGGTTAAATGGAGCGTAAGTAGCCCACAAGTTATGAAGGAAATGTTTTCAAGGGCCATGGGCCAATTTCAAGAACAAGATTATGTCTACAAGCAAGAGCGTATGCATAACCATGACATGCATGTGCATCATGAATTATGATTTCTCATGTTAAGCAAGTCCAAGCTAAGATCATGTTTTAAAGTTATGTTTTTCCCTTACTGAGTCTTTTTGACTCACGTTTTTAAATTGTGTCATTCCAGATGCCTCGGGTGAAGGAAGTCAGGAGGACTACCTGACTTAAAAGAAAGATTATTTCTATGTTTTGTTGTTGTGACTTGATCGATGAGATCCGTCACTTGTTTAAGTGTTAAACATGTTATGTATATATTAAGATGCAAGTTTATTGAGAACCTTAATCATGTTATGAGTTGGCTCGGTTCTCTCGTGATTCTGTATTTTTCCGCTGCAAGTATGTATGTATGAGTGCTGGAGCTTTCCTGGGGATTGCTCGTGACTGTCACGGTCCCTGCTGGATGACGTTCGGGGCGTGACACAATAACAGTAAAAACACTTCAGTAACATCTACAAAAACTAAGAAGATATACTTGAAATAAATTATTAATCAGAAGTTGATTCTTGCACGTTATCATCCCATGCCTCATCCTCAGTAGAACCTTTTATTAATACCGAAGTAATACAAAAGAGAACCCACTTAGTATATTGTACATACTACAGTACAAAAAGTAAAAACACTACAGCGGAAAAACTAAGAGAAACATAAGCAGAAAATCTCTGATCTTCATCATCAGTATCATCCAAATCCGAGATGTTGATATAATTATCAGAGTTCGGTGTGATCCATTATGGCCGCTTCCCTCTATTAGTACATCTAGGTCATGTGTGACACAGACTCGAAATGCCAGCTCCATAGTAATAAAGCCACGTTGAATTGCCTTGGTGAACTCACCTAGATAAACCTCAGACATCTACTAAAAGAATATTTAACAAACAACGGTGAGTCCAAGTGGCTCAGTAAAGCCAGCGGTTAGTACAATAGAATAGCAGATATAAAAACAATATATTGAAGAAAACCCGTTTCAACAATAAAACCTCAACAGAATAAGAAAAAGTAAATGAAAAGACTCAATTTTCTCAAGAATGATATTTTCCTTTTTTCCATTCTCAATCACCAATCACCCTTACTCTTGTGAGACCCCGTTTATCTCTTTTGTTATTTTCTATGTATTAGCTTTTAATTTAAATTATGGGGGCCATATTTTTGGCCAATGTATGACCTAAACTTTATGTTTAAGATACATTAACTATTGTGAAATTTTAGTTCAAGAATTTTTCTTTAAATAATTTCTTTTTCATTGTGGAAGTTTAGTGCAAGTTTAAATTTTAATTTCCCTAAGATCCTAAATTTTCTAGGTAAGTTTCTTTTATGGATTTATATTTTTCATTTGCTTAGTATATCCCATAATCCATGAAATTAAATTATGAAGAGAGATTTACATATTATGGCCGAAAATAATTAAGTAGAAAATCATGAAATTCATGTAAGTATTTAAATATTTTTGTGTGACTCTAATAGGTAGCATTGATCATCATTATGTGGCCTTAATTATTAGTTTTGAATTATCATTAGAAATATTATATGATAAGCTACTAAGTATATGATAAGCTACTAAGTATATGATAAGCTACTAAGTATATGATAAGCTTTAAGATAATTTAATTGATAAGCACACTTGCTTATCATAGTGATAAGCTAGCATAGTGATAAGCTAGAGAGCTTTTAAGATAATAGGTTGTTGTGGCTATCTTAGAGATAGGCTAGAGCAATTATCTTAGAGATAGGTTGTTGTGGCTATCTTAGTGCATGGCATGTGCATCACGGAGCATGCATATGCATCATGGTTTATGCACTAACTCATGATTTCCAGTTATGCATTTCTTCTCTTATCGCTACAGTGCATTGAAGTAAGTATGTTTTAAAGCCATGTTTTATCAAAGTTCATGTTTCAAACTGATGTTCCTTACTGAGTCTTTCGACTCATAGTTTTTAAATCGTATCATTCCAGATCCACAAGAAAATCGGGGAGCAGAGGATTGGTGAACTCCGAGTTAGCACTAGCGAGTGCTGGTTTGATTTGAGTGGTAGTATGTTGCCCTAGTACGTTTTGTATAAGTTTGCGAACAAGATGCAATGTAAAGACTTTTCTGAATTATGATTCGTTTACCGAGGGGTTATGTCCATTGAGCATGTATCTCAGCCAACATGTGGATCTTGAGTGAGTCTTTCGCTGTGTATATATATATATATATATAAAATTTTGTTGCGTTGTATCAGACTTCCACTGTAAGAGTTAGTGCAAGCGCTGGAGTGTTCCCGGGGAATGCTCGCGGCTGTCACGGTCCCTGCGGAATGGCGTTTGGGGCGTGACAGTTAAATGGTATCAGAGGGAAAGATCTAAGTACTAGGAATTGAACCCTAGTAGGAATCTATACATTGAAGTTGGCTGAGTATATAGATAGAAGCTCGTACCTGAACTAGGTCAGACATCTTTAGACCTAGGATTGGATGTTGAGGATCTAGACCAAGTGCTCAGGTTATGATGTTTCCTTGCGTATATCTTATAATCTAATATGAAGTGCAGAATGGCACACCGAAGGCAAGGAGGCAGGGGTCGAGGGCCCGAGGGCCCGAGGAGCCGGGCATCTCGACTAAGGATGTATTACGTCACATGGCTCAGTTGGTGGCTGAGCAAGTACAAGGTGGACATGGGGAGGAAGTTAGAGGTCGCCCCATTGGTTGCACCTTTGATCAATTTAACCGACAACACCCGCCAGGATATAGCGGGAAGGGAGATGGAGTCATTGCGGAGAATTGGCTCCTGGAGTGTGAGACCCCGATTTTAGGTCTGTCAAGTTATTGCTTATGACCTCTTAAGTACGTATTATTGCAAGTGTATGTATGATTAAATTTGTGATTTTTGAGGTAAGTGTCGACACATTGGAGCATAGTGTCGACACATTAGAGTAACACCCGAAAGTTTACCTTTTTCTGGAGCCCAAAGTGAATTTTGACTAAGTGTTGTAAGTGTCGACACCTTGGGTCATAGTGTCGACACATTAGACCGATACCCGAATGTTTATATTTTCCGGAACTAGAGTGATTTTTGACTAAGTGTTGGAAGTGTCGACACCTTGAGTGATGGTGTCGACACATCCAACTAAAACCCGAAAGTGTGCATTTTTCCAGAACTCCCGTGAATTTTGACCAAGTGATGGAAGTGTCGACACCTTAAGTGATGGTGTCGACACATCTAACTGAAACCCGTGAGTTTACATTTTTCCCACTTTGGCTAAGTGTTGGAAGTGTCGACACTGTGAGTGATGGTGTCGACACATCTTACTAAATGTGTTGTAAGTGTCGACACCTTGAGTGATAGTGTCGACACATATAACTACATTCCGAAATTTTACGGATTGAAAATACGTGAGGTGAAATTCATGTGAAAAAGGGGGAAATAAGGGAGGGTAGCCTTGTCTTTTCCCCAAGCCCCTTTACGTATAAGCAGCCCACCCCCAAATCGAAAAGTCATTTTGCCCTAGCTCCCACCGAAGAAGAGAAGAGAAGAGAAGAGAAGAAAGAAAGAAGAAGAAGAAGGAGAAAAGAAGAAGAAGAAAGGAAGAAGAGAAAGAAAGAGAGAGAGAAGGAGGTGAGTGGTTATGGCCGGCCAAGCCATACCCATTTTCACCTATGTTCTCTTTTTCCTTTGAATGGTTGTTGTGATGGTTGTGTGTTGTTAGATTTCTCCTTGGTTGTTGTGATGGTTGTGTGTTGTTAGATTTCTCCTTGAGATTCATGTGTTTTCTTTGAAGAAAATGTAGATCTAGTGAGTTTTAGAAAGTTGTATGGATTGTGCACATAGCCATGGAGAGTGTGGTTAGATTTGGGAATTTATAAACCCAAGAGAAACCAACTTGCATACTAGGTGTTTGATAAAAGACCAAAGGGAGTGAAATAGATGCAATAACCTTTGTTCTAGTGATGAAATCATTGTTTTTGGTTGGAAGTTTTGAGTTGTATGTGTAAAGTCTACGTCTTGTATATGAGGTTATATGAGGAGGGCACTTGGGGCAAATTTCGTGGGCGTTGGATGATTTTGTACGATGAAGTATGTGTATGACAAAGTATGAGATATTGAACGAGGAATAAGTATGAGATATTGAATGAGGAATAAGGACGATTTTGTATGATGAAGCGTGAGTAATTGATTGATTACTCTATACGTCTAGTAAACCTATGAATAACAATGGTATGATCCAATTGTAGGTAAAGGGGCATTCAACCCACAAGCAAGCAAAGTAAGAGGAGCTTACGTCTGTAAGTGAAAATAGTAAGTGGAATCTACGTCTGTAAGTGAAAAACTTACTTTCATGAAAACTGGAATGATACGCAGCATGTTTTATGAGCAAGCATAATAGGTTTATAACCAAGCATGATATAGTATACGTATTTGCATGAAAGCATGAAAGAAATTTTTGTGCAAATGAAAACATGAAAGTTTTTATGAGATTACGGAAGTTTTATGAGATATTTGTCATCAAGAATGACATGTCATGAGCATTTGCATAATTTTCTTGAACGAAAAAGAAGGTTTTGTGCAAATGAAAGTATGAGAAGCATTTTATGATAAGTTGATTACTCATCATCTAGCATGACATGAGCACGTCATGAGCAATTGCATTTGCATTTATTTTTCTCATAAGAAAGAAGAAGAAATTTTATGCAAATGAAAGTATCATTTTTATGCTACTTTATGTTAAGTTTTATGACAAGTAAGTTAATGAACCCAAGTCGGTCGGTACCGTACCAAGTCAAGAAGGTGCATCCATACTGAAGGACGTTTACGTGAAGGACGGATGTCACCTAGGACACCCATACCGAAGGATGCTTGCAAGAAGGATGGGTAGTCCGGGAGGTATGTGCAATCACACTGAAGGATGCTTGCAAGAAGGTGTGAACCTCCAAGAGTCGTGTCTAGCCACTGAAGGACATTGAGAAGGTGTGCTAGTTCGACCATATGTAAGGTCCCCAAGGGAAATAGGGGACAGTTCCAACGGGAACGCACAACCCTGATGCCAGGGGTAAATGGAGCTCAAGTAGCCCATAGGATAAGAATGGAAAAGATTTTCCAAAAAGAAAGAGCTTTATAAGTATAAGAGATGTTTTCAAGAGCAAGTGCATGTGCATATGCAATCATGAGGCATACACGTGCATCACGATTCATGATCATGCATGAATTACATATGTATACATGATAAGTTCAAGTTATGATTATTTCAAGTTAAAGCTCGTGATATTTCAAGTTGTACTTGAATTACATTATGTTCAAGTTTGTAATTATTTCAAGTTTAAGCGCATGCTTATGATTTTAAGTCAAGTGCATGCTTATGATTTTTAAGTTCATTATGATATCAAGTGTACGATTTCAAGTTTAAAAGCAAGTGTACGATTTCAAGTTTAAAAGCAAGTGTACGATTTCAAGTTTAAAAGCAAGTGTACGATTTCAAGTTCATATTTCCAAACCATGATTTCAAGTTCATGTTTTAATTATAATCCCTTACTGAGTCTTTCGACTCACAGATGTTTTAAATTGTATCATTCCAGATAACAATTCAGGTGGGAAAATTTAGAAGAGGGACCGATGGGAACGTCCTCATCTCTCTTTGTTGTTCATTAAAGGTTAGATGTAATTTTGAAGAGTCGTCATGAGCCTCCGTTGTGTGGTGGTCATGGGTTGTTCGGACTAGTAGAGTTCAAGGTTTTTGATGTCTAGTATCTTAGTCGTGGTTATCAGAATCAGAAGTTGAAGAGTTCATAGGATGTACTATCAGGCATCCTGTGAATGTCTATGTTATGTGTATAAGGATTCAAGATGTATTACTTATATGTTATGAGTAGGTCCATATAAAGGTTTTGTTGGAATCCCTTAGGACTTGTACTTCCGTCATGCAGACATGACATGTAATTTGGATGCTTTCACTATTGCCGTTGTAGTCAATTGTGTAAGTTGAAGTTTATGTAAATCTCTTTGGCCCATCTCTCTCAGTTGTAGGTGTTTTATGTATTTGTATAAAAAAAAAAATCCGCTGCATGATTAAGAGAAACGCTGGAACATTCATTGAGTGGATGTTCGCGGCTGTCATTAACCCCCTTCGGGCTAGCGTTCGGGGCGTGACATGGAGATTAAAGAACTCTTTGAAGTTCTGGAGTGTACCGACGCTCAGCGCGTCAGCTTTGCCGCCTTTAAGTTACAAGGCGATGCGAAGAGGTGGTGGCAATCGACGAAATTGTTACTAGCTCAGGAGTTGGGTCAGCAAGCGATTACTTGGGAGCGATTCCAACAGGAATTTTTGGACCGATATTTCCCACGGAAAGCACGGTAAGCAAAGGCGAGGGAGTTCACTACTCTCACCCAGAGTACGATGACAGTAGAGCAGTACGCTGCTCGTTTCATGGAATTGGTGAGGTTCGCCCCTTACCTAGTGCCTGATGAAGAGAGGAAGGCACGAAAATTCGAGGAAGGATTACATCCTCGTATCTACGATAGAGTTTACAGTCACAACCTGCGGACAACAGCCTACTACGAGCAACAGAAGAGGAAGGCACCTTCCCAACCCTCAGTGCCCCGGAAGCCCTGGAAGAAGAATAGACAAGGGCCACCTCAAGGGCAGAATCAAAGATCTGGGGAAGTCCCAAACAACGAGGGAAACCAATTCCCACTATGTAATAGATGTGGGAAGAGGCACCTTGGAGGCTGCAGGCAGGGAGTGTGCTTCCAATGTGGGAAGCCGGGACATATAGCAAGGTACTGTCAAGTTGGGGGGACTCAAATGCAGCACCCCGGCCCGTGCAGCAGAATAACGTCAGGAAGCCAGGGGGCCCGACACAAGCAAGGTTGTATGCCCTAACTCCGGAGGATGCCGAGGATCGAGCCAATGTGGTGGCAGGTAAGTTGCCTTTGCCCTAGGGGGGGAGTGTTAGTCCTATTTGATTCGGGGGCCACGCATTCATTCATTGCATCCGCATGCTGTAAGGCGACGGATATTAGGCATGAATCACGAGAATATACTCTAATGGTGTTATTTCCTATTAGTGGCAGAGTCAATTGTGATCGAATATTGAAGAATTGTCCGATAGAAGTTGAAAGGAAAATGATGATTCCTGATTTGATTATAATGGAAACAGGGGGAATTTAAGATTATTCTAGGCATGGATTGGTGGGCAGTGCTCGGTGTTAGTATAAAGCGAGACGAAGGTCGTATCCCAAAAGGAGGGGAGACCGAATTGTTATTTTGCACATTGTGATGGATTTTTAGTTTGACTAAAGCCCCTACGATAGAAGAAATCTCTGCAGTGAACGAATTTCTCGAGAATGTCTTGAGGCATTACTTGGTTTACCTCAAGTTAGAGAAATGGAGTTTGGTATCAATTTAGAACCAAGATCAGCTCCAATAATTGAAAGTCCTATATAGAATGGCACTAGTATGTCGCCTTGGGGAGCACCAGTTTGAAAATATGTATCGAGGGCAGCATGCAATTGTGGCCATGCCTTGATGATGCTAATTAGGTATTGATTTACTAATACATGTACGAGCATTGGAGATTTCAAGTTGAGGAACTAGAAATTTCGTGCTACCTTTGCTTAGATTCAGAATAGGAAGAAAAGTAAAAATATGCAGTAGAATTAACTTGGAGATTTTGATCGTTAATTTTCTACATAAGTCAGCTTGGTGCTTGTTGATAAAGGATTAGTAGTGTGCTGAAAGAAAAGAGGTAATAATTAAAGAGGGAGTTGGGGCGACCAAAAGTTAGCAGAAGAGGTATGCGAATGCTTAAGGCATTATGTAAATGATTGGAGAAAGATCGAAATTGAAGTTGGAGTAATAAGTAAGAACTAAACTCTTTCCTTTAAATAGAGAAGTTAATTATACTTTTGTGTGTTACTAATTTTTCTCAATTTAGTTCATTATATTTATGAATTTGTTCTGCCTTATTCTCGAGCTATTAACTATATTTTAAGAGGTATCTCAGTATGATACCAAAACTTTTGAAGCCAAAGTAAATTCCGGGGCCAGAATTTCTATAAGGAGGGGAGGATGTGAGACCCCAAAGAAACCCGTACCTATTTCATTGTGAGTTGGAGAATTCTATGGTTTATTTTGAATTA
Organism: Myrica gale; assembly: GCA_963930655.1. NCBI lineage: Eukaryota > Viridiplantae > Streptophyta > Magnoliopsida > Fagales > Myricaceae > Myrica > Myrica gale. The sequence goes on from OZ005618.1 coordinate 13,399,959, forward strand.
ATGGAGGCCTTGCTTTGGCCCATGTATATTAAGGAAACATATTATGTTATTATGCATTTCAAATTTATGAAGTTATCTTAGTGTTAATGAGTATGTGATGTTATGATTAAATTTCAATGGATGAGATCTCAATTTTAATGTAGCCAACTTTTAAGTTGCCTAATGTCTTTAAAATATTTTCCCCTTTCTAATATCTTTTATTATTACCTTTGAAGAATTATATCATGGTTGTTGTAGTGGGCTGTTAAGACTTATATTATTAGCCTTAAGATTTATGTTATTGGGCTTTAAACTTATGGTATTGGGCTGCCACAATGTTCATGATATTGGGCTTTAAACTTATGGTATTGGGCTGCCATAATGTTCATGATATTGGGCTTTAAACTTATGATATTGGGCTGCATAATGTTCACGATATTGGGCTTTAAACTTATGGTATTGGGCTGCCATAATGTTCACGATATTGGGCTTTAAACTTATGGTATTGGGCTGCCATAATGTTCATGATATTGGGCTTTAAACTTATGGTATTGGGCTGCCATAATGTTCACGATATTGGGCTTTAAACTTATGATTTTGGATTAGTTATACTAAGCTTCATTAGAGTAATGTACTAATCTTTCATTAGGCCAACTAAGTAACTAAAGTAACTAAGTTAGTTGGGTTGTAACCAAACATTATAAGTGAACTAAGCATGTGTAACCGAACCATACAAGTGAACTAAGCAAGAAACAAACAAAAGAAAGAAAGCAAGGAGACATGATTTGATGGATGCAAAAGTTGGCTTTTTATGCTACCAAGAGAGAATCTCCCCTTTCACCGAAAATTTGGCCAAGTTCACTCCACCACTTGTTTTACCTTTCACCTAAGTCTTTTTCTCTTTCACTTTTCTCTCCATTGGTCGTGCAACACAAGTGAAAAGGTAGAGAGAAAACCGAGAAAGGGAGAAAGGAGAGAAGCCAAGAGAGAAACCGTGTGAGAGGAAGAAGAAGAAGGAAGAAGAAGAAGGAGAAGAAGAAGGAGAAGAGGAAGAGAAGCTTTGCAAAGGAAAATAAGGAGAAAGCAAGAGGAGACAACAAGGTATATATTCGGTCCTTACAAAAAAAAACCCTTGTTGGCCGAATATTCTCTTGGTTAGATCTTGACATTTATGCTTTGATTTTTGTTAGATCTTGAACTTAGAAAACCCTAGGTTGTGTTGTGATGTTAGATCTGACCATATAAGCATGAGATCTTAACTTGGATGTTAGAAAAATGCAAAGAAATGATCCATGCATGATAGGAAGCTCGGATCTTAACTTATACCATTCTTGGCCGGAACACATGTTGGTTTTCTTTTAGATCTCTTGCTGTTGAAGCTTCTAAATGCTAGATCTGGTCATGGTGGTTGTATATGATGAAGAGATGAGGTTGTAAGGCTCAATGCATGCTAGTTTGGTTTTGAAATAAAAAGGGGATGCATGTTTCAAAGTAGTTAAGTTTCGGCATTGATGGTTGTGTTGGTTGATGTTGGCCGAATGCATGCTATGTTAATATATCTATGAAGTGCTTGAAGTATGGAGATTGATGACATGTTGAGTGCTTTCAATGATTTGCATGGATCTTGCAAGACATATGTGGACTTGTGAACCTGAGATATCTTTTAGGTCTAGGTCAGTAAGTATAGGAGTGAGTATTGCCACGGGTTGGCCATTGAAGTAAGGACTCAATGTGTTCATTGGTACTCTTGTGAGCTTGAAAAACTTAGAGATAAAAAAAACATGAAAATTAGGTCAAGTCCTATAGGTCTCGACAACAACTATATAGTATGTTCCTTGAAGTTTAATTGAGAAAATTTGATGGTCATTAGTAAGATTGAAAAGTGTGGAATAAAGAGAATAAAAAATAGACATGATGACATGATATAGGTTGCTGATTTGGTATGGAATCGTTGATATGAAATGTTGTTGCTGACCTTCAAGATAGGTCATGGAAAATCAGTGTTCTTGATGGAAAACATAAATGTTCTAAGGTTGCATACGAATTGGACATGAGGAAGGTGGAAACAGCAATCTTACACGTATCGAAGGACAGTTTGTTACGGGTACTTTGGGTAATCAAGTCATGGGTTTATCGATGATGAAGGGAATAGGAATGCATGTAATAAATATAATGAGATTTCATGTAGATTTTATGAACTATGGTGCTGGCCAAATAATATATGTTGTGAAATCTTGCAATTGAGCTATGATTTGTAGACCCTAGGTTGTGAATCTGAGAAAGGAGGATGGGATGATATTGGAGATGAAGTTTTGTGTAATAGATGTTTGAAATTGATGCATGGCCGAATGATCTAGTAAAGAAACCCTAATTGAGTGAATGACAAATAAAATGTAATTATATGTAATGTATAGATGGAATCAAGATTTTGGCCGAATGATCAAAACCTAGGTCTAATGTTAAAAGTCATCTTACACATAAATAATCTCATGAATGATGTGGTGTAGTGGTTCGGGTGGCATTAGTTAGTATGTGTGTCCATCATGATGGTACGGTACCGACCAGAGCCCCTAGACTTAACTTATCTTTCCATAGATTTTCCATACGTCATTGCATAAAAATTCTCTTTAGAAAAATCATGCAATGCTCATGCTATGCCATGCTTGAAATATCATGCTTGTTCATGAATCAATGCAGTGTGTCATTCCAGTTTTCATAAAAGTGTAAGTTTCACTTACAAGTTCCACTTACAATCCATTTACCTCGGTCTCCTTGATTATGTATAAAGATACGAAGATCGCCTACAAGCGATTCAAACACTTCTTAGTACTAAGAAATAAGTACATAATCATACAAGTTAAATATTTGTATTTTAATCGGTTATTTCCCAAAAATATATTTCTGAAAATATAATATTATTCTCAAAGGTTTACATAGAAATTTTTATTAATCATTCTTACTTAGGATTCTAATTAGCAAGCTAATTACACTATAATCAAATCTTAATCTTTCTTTTATTACATACGTTAAACTAGGTCTTTAAGTTCATCAATTACTATCCCTAATTATAATTAATCTTTGGCTTGACATTTGATCTATATGCAACCCGAAATATAAGCTTTATTTTGTTCACCCTAGGTTTCGGCCAACCTAATTAAGTCCTCAATCTATACTTAACACCACAAGGTTTTGCTAATCTTTTTAACCCGAACCTTTAAGCCTATATCCTTGTTTTCCTCTTTCTTGTATGGCGTGCTTGAACTTAAAATTTAATCCTCTAATCCATTTGGCCATAACCCTAATTTCATTTATCACAAGTAAATATAATTTCATTATTATAGGCTTGCCATTAGGGTTTCTCTACTAGGTCATTCGGCCATGCTCCATTTTAAGTATTCCTTGTTTAAATTTTCTTCTCCAATGGTGGTCCCATCCTCCATTTTCAGATTCACAACCTAGGATCTACAACTCACAAAACATCTTCAAGATCTAGCACAACATCAGATTCGGCCAACACACATTTTCGTAGAAAAATTAGGTTTTCCTTGGTTCTTTCGATTTGCATGGAACCTCAACATTTCAAGACTAGCTTATATGCATATGTTTACTAAACTTACATATATCATGACCATTCATCAAATCTATATTTAAACAAAGTTTTACTTGAAGATTAAAGACATATAAGTTTCGGCCAACACCAACCAACACAACCCTTTATGCCAAAACTTTGCAACATGCATTCCTTTGCATTTTAAGACCAAACTAGCATGCATTGTTCATCCCTTCACATTTTTCTAACATTCAAGTTCGGATCTCATGCTTATATGGCCAGATCTAACATCATAACTTAGGGTTGATCTTCTAAACTCAAGATCTAACAAAAATCAAAGCACCAACTCAAGATCCAAGATCCCACCAAGAGACATTCGGCCAACAACCATACTTAGAACTACCAACCATATTTTTGGCCTCACCTTGATGATTGAACACAAGCCTTGAGTACCTAGCATAATAAAACACCTTAGGTCAGAACTATAAAGAACTTAAATAAAATATAGCATGTGAAAATCAAGCATACCTCTATCTTCACTAGTCACCAGATTTTTACCAAGATTCTTCCTTAACCCAAACTTTCGGCTCTATCCTTTGGAATGGTTCCAAGGCTGATATAAGGTGCTGAGATAGGTTTTATGGTGGGGAAAAACAAGGCAATGCTTGAAACTTGAAATGATTTAGTTCTAAGAAAGTGAGCTAGATTTCATCAAGGGAAAATGGCTTGGTAAATAGAGATTCCCAACCACTAAGAGAGAAGAAATGTGTTGCACAAAAGGGGGATTTGGTCACCTAAAGAAGATAAACAAACTTAGAACTTTAGAGGAGTGATTTGGTTGCAAGAAGAAAAGAACAAGGCTTAAGCTCAAAGGGGAAGTTTCGGCCAAAAGAGGAAAAGAGAGAGAGAGTTGAATGAAGTGTAATATTCGGCCAAAGCAATTTGAAATGTGAAGTTTGAAATGCTAAGTGTGAGGGTGAGTTTGTAGGAAGCCATTGAGTCTCCCAAGATGTAATTGTGAAAATGACAATGGCATGAGGTGTTGAAAGTGACAAGAGAGAAAGAAGGAAAGAGGGGGATGAATTTGGGGTGAGCTTGGACGACCAATGCATGGTCTTTTCTCACCTTTTTTCTTCTCACTTTCTCTCACATCATCTCTTTGTCCCCTCAAGCTTGCTATCCCACGTGAATCCTTGCTTCTCCATTTGTTTTTTCTCTCATTTCTCTTCCTTTGTCTTGTCTTGTCACTTAATTGCTCACCTTATCTCTTCTTTACAACTCACATGGTCCACAAGCTTTTGACTCTTCCACTCTCTATGCTCTTCACATGAATGGCCTTGACACAAAGCTCATTTATGTTGTTTGGTTACAATTCAACTAACTTAGTTACTTGTCTCACTTAACTATCAACTTAGTTACTTTTGTCTCATCTAACTTATCTCCTATAAGCACTTTAGCTTATCTAGTTCAAATCCATAGCTTATCATCTTATAAGCATGACAACCTATCTCAAGATAATTGTTCTAGCCTATCTCTACGATAGCCACAACAACCTATTATCTTAAAGGTTCTATAGGTTATCATTATGCTAGCATATCATTATGATAAGCAAGTACGCTTATCAAATTAAACTCTCTTAAAACTTTATCATATGCCTAGTAGCTTATCATCTAATATTCCTAATGATAATTCAAACTACTAATTTAGGTCACATAATGATGATATATGCTACCTATTAAAGACACACAAAAATATTCAAATACTTAAAGGAATTTTATGATTTTTTTTTCTATTTCATTATTTTCGTCCAATATATATATAAATCTTTAATCATAATTTAATTTCATGGATTATGGAATATACTAAGCAAATGAAAAATATAAATCCATAAGAGAACTTCCCTAGCAAATTTCGGATCTTAGGGAAAATAAAATTTTAAACTTGCACTAAACTTCCATAATAAAAAAGAAATTATTTAAGGAAAAGTTCATGAAATAAAATCTCATATTAGTTAATGTACCTTAAACACAAAGCTTAGGTCATACATTTACCAAAAATATGTCCCCCATAATTTAAATTAAAGCTAATACATAGAAAATAACAAAAGAAATAAACGGGGTCTCACACCTTCGGTCCCGAAGTGAGTGTTTCTTTAATATCAGAGTTCTCTGCTTCAACCCTTGTCACACCTTATATCCCAGCACAAATATTGGTTAACATTTCCTCTATCCAAAAATTCTTTTTAAAATCTTCCATTAAATTTCAAAAGTCCAATAAAATTAAGACTGCAATAAATTCTCTTAAACAAATGAAAGCTGAAAATTTTTGGACATGCCAAACAAAATTTAACTTAGTTTAGTCTGACTGTCAGTTAATTCTTTAAGGAGCCTTTGAATTGCAGAAATGCTCGGCACAAAAATGTGTCTCACAACTGTTACCAAAGGAAGAGATTTTCGCTAATAGTTATAGAGCCCTATAATATTCTTAATTATTTATGATTTTTTAAAAAAAAAAAAAACTCAATTCCTCATATTTACACATGTTAAAGCTTCAAACTGTGCAGTTCCTAATTTATTAGATTCTTTGTATTTATTTATCGACACAAATGTACGAACCTTGGGGCTGCGATCATTAACCTTAAGTAGATACCTGCTGCTAACTTGGGATGACTCAACCAAGTTAAAAGGCTCTCTTTCTCTACAGTCCTGATCTCGTGACAGGCAATAAGACAAAAAACAGTTCGGTGCCTCTGCGTGGACAGAGACGATTAAGAGGCTTGGGGAAACGACCATAATGCACGCGGACCATCCTATAGAAGGATAACTATGTTTTTTCTTTTTTCTTTTCTAAGCTACGGAAGGATAACAATAGTTTTGACAGGGAAAGTAAGGGACAAAATTTGGTTCATGCATTAACCAATTTAGATGATTAGGCCAAAAGAAATCCGTGGGATACCGCTTAGAAAAAAAAAATCCGTGGGATACCAGCCAGCAACCCCATCAGGATACCTCATTATATAATAATATTCAATAAACCAGGGAGTTGGCACAAGGCAGGCTTTGTCTTCACCTACCATGAAAATAAAAAGTCAAAAACAGGGTCTGCCGAAGAGGCAAAAGAAACTTTACTGATACAGAGAGTTTCGACCTGCCTACTCTCTCTCTCTCTCTCTCTCAGCCATGGTGGACAGGGGAAAAGTACTTTGCTTGTTTTCATGGCAAAAGCCTCCGTACATGGCATTCTAAAGCCAGACTTAAGAACTTCTGCATCTCATTGCAGGCTAAAATAAACCAAGATTTCATGTCCTTCTAAATATGTATCCAAATAATTAATGCAGATAAACGAAATATTAAGTTCTTCTTCCTTGCTATGTTACTATAACTTCTGCACAGCTCTCCAATACCATGCACCCTCCTTTAGTCTTTTGCTTTCGAAGTGTCGGTATCAGTCTGATCTGTGGCCGTCTCACCCTCTCTGAACTTCTTATATATGTCACCCCGATAAAACGCCCTCGTTCTAACGACTAAAATCAACGAAACAAGAGCTCCAAAGAATGTTACAGCAGCCAAAATGATGAAAGACAGCCTGTAGCAATGCGTCCCGATGCAAGTCAGCTCCTTCACAGATGACCTATCGAGACCTTTCTTTGCTAGCTCCTTCAATGCCTCCCTGTCGTAAAGGAAACCAGTGAGCTTCACGTTGAGTATATACGATCCAAATGGACTTGCAACTTGTCCACAATTGAACAAGGTAGAGTAGTACTTAAGGCCAAAGAGCTCAGAAATGATGGCAAAAAGCAAAGGCAGCTGTGCACCGAAGGAGAATCCGATAATGATTGATGCCACATACACAGAACCAGGGACCGGGAAGGCGATCAGCAGGTGGCCGACGCATGATAGAAGAAGCACCAATGTCATCATAAGTGGTCGGGGAATTTTGTATCTTACAAGGAGGTCTTCGGACACAAACCCAGAGAAGACCCTGCCAAAGTAATTCCATATGCTAACCAGTGATACAAAGGTGCTCACAGTCCGAGGTGGATATCCCAACGACTCCCCTATCTGCCCCAAGTTGTCCACCGCTGTCAAACTCGACCCCAGTCCACAAAGCGTTGCAAGGAATAGAATACACATATCCATGCTCAGGAGCGCTTGTAAAATGGAGTAGTCTTCCCCTCTTTCTGGTTTGTTACATATATTGGCAAAACAAGATATCTCCTTGTTCTCATCTTGAGGTGCAGACAAATTTGGTGGTGATGCTGTCTCTTTTGCCTCTGTTGCTTGTGGTTCTAGAACAATAACCTGAGTTTGAGGATTTATAGGCTGTTTCTTGAGGTTCCAGAGAACCAATTCTTCCCTAACAGCAATAAACAGAGGAAAAAATAGCATAAACCAGATCACGGTGGCACTTCCAGCATAGGCTGCTCTGGAGAAGACAACTAGTTTCTGACTTATAAGCATAGCCAAGAGAAACAATGCCAGTACGATTGACACATAGAGGAAATGGTAGAAGACTGAGAGCTCGTTCGGCTGTCTCACAACCTTCATAGTCCGGATCGTATACACGAAGACAACAGATAACGCTGCCGGAAACCACGCGATTAGAAGAATAAGAGATTCCGCATCGTTTCCGTAGATGGCCAAGTAAAGTTGTGTCATGACAGCTCCACTCAGCCCCACAAAACCCTTCAACAGCCCCAACATAACGCCTCTGCTTTCGGGGAAGTTCTTGACACATGTGACGAGAGCTCCTGTATTTGCAAAGTTCTGCGAATTGGCTCCAATGCAAATGTACAGGCACATTTGCCATACTTTCGGCTTCGCTATCTTGCCTGTGACGGCTAGCCATATCATGAAGTATCCTGCAAAGTTCATAGCCGAGCCTACTAGCAGCACGAACCAAGTTGGGGTTACCTCAGCTAGGAGGCCGGAGAGAACCCCAACGTTTGCTCCAAGATCTTTGAAGAAGCCCATCAGATTGAGCGTGGTTTGGTCATATCCAAGAGAAGATTTGATCTGTTTGGAGTAGATGCCAAAGAGGTAAGTCGCACCAGCCCCAGTCATGATGAGGAAGGAGGCGAAGACCGTGAACCATCGTCCTCGAACCACTTGCGACGCAAAAGGGAGTAATTCGCGGCCTTTGATGCCACCACTGCTGGGGGAGGTACTGATCATGTCTGCTTCTCCCCTTTTCTTCTCTAGTTATGGGTTTGATTGGAAAGAAAAGAGAAATGAAGGCTTGATTTACGCAGGTACCATCCGGAACTTCTCGGACAAAAGGAGAAGGCTTATGGGAAAGACAGACAGAGCGGCCTACCTCCTCAATTTGATACAGGTGTGTGGCAGCTAACAATTAGCTATAAATAAGCCGATAATTAGCTGGGAGTTTGTTAATGGTGTAAGCTGTGCGCATAAAACGTCTGCCCTTAATTCTCTCTCAGATAACTAATGTCACTTTTGTGGCCCTCTAAGACGAAAGGCGTGTGGATCTTTTACCGTTCTCCCAAATCAACCAAGTAAATTACGAGAGCCAATTTTTACAGCAGTTTTGTCTGCCTCGACTCCTTGATTTATGCATCGGCTCCATACTTAAATCCGAGATCCTTCATATTTTCTCATCTAACTTGTAAGAGTTCGGATTGCAAAAGAGACATAACATAGGGATCAGTTGAACTAGGGGAACTAACAGATTATCTAGCCTTAATAATTTGCTGTATGTTTGTGACCATTCTTGACTCTGGTTTCCTTTCTAGTCTTAGTTCTAGTCCAACTGATTTACCATTTCTAGGTTCTTTCCGGGGGAGGGATATGAACCCATTTTGGAGACTACTTTATTTCCTAGTCTCAATATGGTGAAAATATATGTGTTTATGCTCCCAATTGAGATATTAAATACGTATTGATCCAGTTGGCGTAGCGGATTATGCGGTTTTCAGTGGATCATGTGCCCGACAGCTAAGAAAATCGATCGAGGGTTTGGTAAACGAAGAACATTATGTCTCCGGTTTCTTAGCCCCTATATACATGGAATCACTTTGATAATCTATGCCTTTTCTCAAGGAATTCCTACTAGATGTGATCAATAAAATAGGCTCTGCAAACGCCAGGACCGATTTACTCACCAGTATTGGGTAATATAAACAGACATAAAAAAGGGTGGTAACATATTGGAGCCACCATGCCTTTCTCATATTCTTGTAGACCGATCGACTTGAATAGTTTTCATTACATATTCAGAAAAAAAGAACCTTTGTAATCCAAGCCTAATTTGAAATACCCCACACACACCATAGTGCTTCCTTTGCAATCATTGCGTTGTGTCACTTTCTTATATACGCCCGGGGCCGGTACTAACTGGGGGAGAAAATATATGAGAATGTGCCGTGTTAGCACATGTGAATTTATTTGGTGACGAATGCTTTTGTGACGAAACCTTTCTTTACCCACGTTTGATCGTCTCAATGAATGACGAATCGTTAAAAAATTGAAATTAAAAATATTTTTTTTGGTGATAAATACGTTCATTACGAGAATAAAAACGCTTTTGTGACGACTAGGATGTTCGATTGTCGTGGGCTACATATTGCGCAAGCTAGACAACACCTCAACAAATACAAGCTAAAAAAACAAAAAAAGACCCACTAGGGGCTTTACAAGCAGCGAGTTGAGGGGCCAACACTAAAGTGGCTTTTGAAGAGGATACAAGATCCTCGGATAGGTCGGGCTCGAGGCCCAAAGCAAGAGGACCCAAAGGTCCTAGGAAGCACGGGAAACCCGTGAAAGTACAAACCAACCGCTGAAGGCCCTTCGACGGAGTTGAAGGATCGGCGCCCTAATAGAACTATCCATGCAGTCCCAACTGTAATTACAAACGGGGGAAAACACAGAAACAAACCGAAACAAGCCCTAAACAAAGGGACCGACCCAAATGGGCGAAAATATAACATTGCTGGGCGGTAATGGATTGGAGTATGGCAACGAAGAAGAGATTGAATAAGATCCCCAATCGAAGAGATTGAACATTTGTGGGTCAGCTCATGCGAAACGTGTCATATTGTCAAAATCGGGTAGGGCGCGGGTTGTTTTATTTTAAATGACGCGCGGCACAATACCAATTAGCTGGATTGTGGTTGCTTAGCATGCTTCATCTCAGGACAATCTGTTCTATCATCTAGCTGCAAGCCTCATATTGGATACATGGTGGCCTAATATTGTCACACACTGGATGATCCGTCGACATTTAAGACAACCAATCGTCCAGGAAGACACGTGACACACAACGAGCAGTTATGTGTCTTTTTGTAACTAACACTTTTTTAAACGGACAATCGATCCGCAGTGCTGCAAAACTATACGTTTGGGATGATGCCACGTGTCAAACTAGGCGTCCGATCGTCCCATTGCACGATCGAACGGATAGTGGAAACATTAAGAAAGAAATCGAATTTGATTTTCTTCATTTGCTCCTGCTCCCTAAAAAACTGCTCTCAAACACTCGAAGATCGATGTCTACTTTGGTGATGAAATGTTTTGTCACCTATAGTTTTTGACAGAAAAAATTGTTATTAAGACTCTTTTAAATATAAATTTTGTCAAGAAAAACTTTTTGTGACATGCATTTGCTGACGGAGCACATGACCTTGGGTAGTCTAACTCAACCTTCGAACGTCCAAAATTAAAAAATAAATAATAACGTTGGTAGCAAAAACGTTCGTCATGCGAGTAACCTTTCGTCACCCAGACATTCGATTGTCTCAGTGGACGGCGGATTTTCAAAAATTAAAATTTAAAACTTCTATTTTTTTGTGATGAAAACGTTTGTCACGAGAATGAGAACGCTTTGTTGACAACGAGGACCTTCGATCGACAGTCCCATTGAAAGTTTGCTCGCATGTATTTTATTTTTTATAAAAGAATTTTTTATCTTCTCCCGACCAGGTGGATCTTCTCGTGATTGTCTCTTCAGGTCTTGTCGATCTCAAACCATGAGTTTTTTTTTTAACTTCACAATTTAACAGTCAAATATTTTGCCTCCTTCCTCTCAATGTCTTATAATTGTCACGGGACTTTCTCAAAGTCCTAATGGTCAATTGTATGACTAAGTATCATATAGTTAGCCTTTTAAATAAAATTATAGTTGTGATCTCTCGTGAGATCATTAAAAATCTTAAATCTCAACCATAGGTTTGAGACCGTCTTTCCTTTATTTTCTAAACTCTTGCAAGTTGTATATATCATGATTGTATAGCTTATTTGCTATAGAGTGCTCCCATTTTTTTGTAAAACTAGTCACTTTTGTTCAGTCCTCGAGGAGACACTTTTGTTATACACCGTCGTATATAAAATCCTTGCTTCATTTACCTTTTACCAATTATCTTTCATTATTTTTATTTTCTTAAAATGGGATAATTATTTCAAAGCGATTAAAATTCTAAAATCTGCTCTTAAAGGTTAATTATTTTTGAAACACCTTGCATATAATTTAAAGCGGTTAATATGATCTTCTGCTTAACCTTTCCAAGGGCATTTTCGTCTTTCAACATGAAGATTATTTAAATGTCATAACCTCGCCTAGTGTGCATTCTATTAAGATAAAGTGAGCCTAAGGGTTAGTACGAGGGCGTGATATTTGGGCACAAGATTAGTAGGTATTCTGTTTAGAATATAAACAACTGCCTCCAAGGCGACACCCCAAAAGAATACTTGTAATTCATATATGTTTATCTCTGACTGAACAATATCTCATAAAGTTCAGTTCCTTCTTTTTGCAACATCATAGTGTTGTAGTGTAGTAATGGAGTCAACTGAGATATGGTGCTTCCATGTCTAAGATGACTCCAAAACTCTCCAGAGAGATGAGTATCCTAATACTCATTTCTAGTTGGTTTTCCACTTCACTTTGTAATAATCTCCAGAGACATCTTTTCAAAGAATTCAAACTTGTTTTTCATCTTATACAGATAATCATACCTAGAATAACCATCACCAAGAGCGATCAAACAGGAAAACCCTCCTCTTGTTAAGTGGTTCAAAACACTACATACATCAGTGTACACCAATTCCAAAAATCTTGTAGCTCTATAAACGGATTCTCGATCATTTTTCCTTGTAAGCAAGACATGCAAACACTACAAGAAAAATGACTTTCGGTGTCAAAAAAATTTGTCACCCGATTTGTCAACTAAAGTCTGTCAGCAAAGGTTTTGGGTGACAATTTTCGAGTTTTGTCACTCAAAACCATCCAGACGCAACAATAAACCATCCCGACAGTTTTCTCCTATTTTGACTAAATACAAATTGTCACGCCCACTATCTTCTATCCGTTCGCATGAGAGGTGTGAACGGTTGGTCCAATAAATACATTCCTCATGGATCATACATGCGCACGGTGAATTGAAACTATCGTGACTGTTGTATATCCTGTACAAACGCAAGCATAAAGAAGTTTGCACTGCTGTTTCATTTATGACGAAATAGTTTTTTGTCACCTTCAAACACAGTTTGAACAACAAGATCTATGGAGCGGACACTTGTCCAGTTCAGATCGTTCGAACGTGTTTTGTACCATTCGGACCGTATGTAAATAAAAAGACCGTGTGGATGAAGGAAACTACGTTTAGATGGTTTGGAAAGCATGCGCACGTATCATTACACAATAACCGTTCAGACGTGATTTTTGCTGTTAGAACCGTTTTTACGTATTTGAATTAATTTAATTAAAAATTTTAAAATTATTTGCAAATAATGTATAGAAAAAGATACGCAATACTCATAATGTAGTAAAATGTCTATAAATATGCAATTGTCATTAAAAGTAAATAAAATTCATATCGATAAGTACTGATAAAGTAGTGAAAATACAAAAATCTAACCAAATTTTAGTTTGGGTGTCGAACGGGATTACAACTGTCTTATCTGCTCCATCATCTGCTCACGTATCTGTTGCTCCATTAGTTGCATCTTCCGTTCTTGTTGTTCCACCAGATTCCTTTGCTACTCATGCATCATGTTTTGACGCTCTTCGTCATTCTTCCGTTGTAGCTCCTCCATCATCTGCTGATGCTCTCGCATCATTTGCTCCATGTCTGCTCATTTGACCAGTAGCGCTTCATATTCCATTTGTCTTGCCCTCATTTCCTCAATATCTAATCTGGTCTCCTCCAATCTCCAGGACAAATCAACGGATGATGCTGATAAAGATGATCCAATAAACCGTACTGAATGGCCTAAACCTCGCACATAACTTGCTTTAATCTCCAATCTCTACTTCGGTGTATGACTTTCCCTCTGACTCATGCTGCAACTGCACGACCTCAATTTTTTCCTACAAAATTAGAAAAGAAGATTAAACTAGCGCATATGAATCATAAGTGGTAACAAATGCATCATTAAATCTAACGTTACAACTTACAAATTTTTTTCGTGCACCTTCTGATGTCCACATGCCATCTTTATTTTTATACATTTTTTTATACAGCAACGCAGGACTAATCTCATCAAATTCTGGATTTTTCTATACACTAAAAGCAATATAAAAGGTGCATATTAAAATACCTATGTCATTTATTTAAATAATATCTACCAAAAATGTAAATGTATAACATACTAACAACGCTTTCATGCTTTGGAAGGACCTCGCTCCCGATGTGTGTACAATCTTCAGCTTAGCTATATTAGGTTGTTGATTGCACTCCTCTGCATTGTACATTTACAGTTGTTACCACAATTAATAATAAAATAAAATAAATGTACAGGATGAAATAAAATTTTTTTTAACCTGAAATTCCTTGCTCACAAATAAATCACAGACACAAGTCCATTCTTCTTTGTTCATCTCGGAATATGGATGCTCTAACGCCTCTTCTTTGGAATTGAACACTAAGTAGTGCTAAAACATTCTATTTCTATGTGTCCTGCATGCTTTGTTCATCGTAGACGTCACAGTGATGCAATCTTTGGCTCGGTCATAATCTAGTTCGAAATCATCCTTAACATATATAACAATTAGTACGTATAAAATGTTTCACAATTAAAATTTAATAAATGATACTTACCAACACTTAGTTGATCATGTATGATTTAACCTCATCGGGGGCCTGCTTCCACTTACTCTTCTCAAATGGGACATGTTGTCGAACGAGCTCACCAATATGACTTGAGAGCATTGAGGATGACATGTCATCACCGCCTCTACGTTCATCAGGGATATGGACTGTCAACTTTCCTATTTTACAAGCCTTAAGTAATATAATCCCACGCGTACTACCTCTGATGTGTGTAATCTCGGATGTCGCTACGAATGAAGAACAATAAATTTTAAATTCAGTTAAGTATAGACATTTAAAAGTCATAATATTTAATCATTGAGGGGGAAAGATACTTACACGCATAACTACTTTGGGTGCCTACTGGACTAGCTGTGGTAGGCGACAGTAATTCCTCCCTATCTCTAAGTGAAGGACCCGAAACTGCTATATAAAAAACACAGTGAATTATGTTACTCAAAATGAATATAAAATAAAAAATGCAAAGTAAATTTAAACGATAAAGTTACATTAGTCCTCCGAGTCATTTTCTTCAGAGTCACTACAATCTTCACTGAACGATTTCGAGGATTCATTGCTTCCTTCCATTTCACGTTATGGTGGATAGCACTCATCGACTTCATTTCTAGTCAACGGGATCATGTCAAAGGAGCTCAAGTCCACAAAAAACTCAATAGACTGATTCTCCTGGTATGCTTCGTGGTTCGACGGTCCTTCTCCATCTTCACTAGCTTCCTCCTCTGTAGGTGGAATATCATACGTGTTTCTAAGGGTAATCTTCTGAACAATCTTCCATTGACTACCCAACTTCGTATCATCGATATAAAACACTTGATTCCCCTTAGATGCTAGTACGAACGGGTCGTCTTTGTACCACTTTCGAGGTGTTAATACTAACAAACCGACCACTTTTATCAAGACCTAAGTTTCGATTACTCAAGTCAAACCAGTCACATTTGAGTGTATATACTAAATTCCCCCGTAAATAACGCAACGCATAAATATCTACGACCTGACCATAAAAATCAACATCTTCCCCAGCATTGTTTCCCTGAACAACCACACCACTATTTTGAGTATTACAAAACTGTTTACGATGGACCGTGTGAAACTAACTCCATTCACTACACACCCAGAATAATAAAGTGTCCGTTGATCCGGACCGGATGCTAATGCATACAAATCATCTGACACCGAGCCCGAATTTTCATTGCACATTGTTTGAATCTATAATAACTAACACGTGTTAATTAAAACTAAAAAGATCAATAAAATTTAACATATCGTAGAGATAAACCCAAAATAAATACCCGATTTCTAAACCATAACGAAAATCCTTCTTAGTGCCTCCTATCAAACTCCATTCTCTTCTACGTGCCCGCTAAAAGAAATTAAAAATATTTTATAAGAAATTAAAATATAATGAACTGATAAATGTTTAAATGAGCAAATATTCATAAAAGCGCTTACTTTATATGTTGAATAATTTCTAAATAGTTGTTAAGTACGTACCACTGCGCTTTTGTAAATTCCTTTCTGTTCAAATCTTGACCTCTACCAGCTACGAGCGAGCGAACACTTTGAGTAAATACAGAAAGAAAACAACTTCGATCATCCATGTCGGCGTAATTCCGATCTTTTCTATTGAATTTTGTCTCAACGGTACAAAGATACATTGAGCAAAAAGTTAGACGTTCATTTAACACATAATTCAGTGCTATGGAGCCCTCAGATCGTGCCTTGTTCTTAACAGAACACTTCATCTCCCCCATATATCTCTCCATTGGATACATCCACCGATATTGAACTGGACCTGTAAGTTTCACTTCCCGAGGTAAATGAACCATAATAGTAAAAAATGATGGAGGGAATAAATGTTCCAACTTGCAAGGAATCATTTCGATGTTCTTCTCGAACTGATCCACAACGTCGAAACGTATTGTTCTCGAGCACAAGTCTCTGAAGAATAAGCTTAACTTGGTCAACGTTGTACAACCCGTGTATCATTGTAGGTAACATCCATGTTTTTCATCCTACGACAAAAAAAAAATTAAATCCACTAACCTTAAATGCAATCCAATCCGAAATTCAAATGGGTTACTCCTTCCCCACCCTTTTTTAATGAGATTGACGTCTTAAATCAGCTCCACTCTTTTTCTCTTGCTTAAATCTCTCAAATTTCTAAGTTTTTGCCATTTTCGCTATATCGTTTTCGATTTCCAATCCTTCAAATGAATAAACACGGATGCCACTAATATCACACTCGGACGCCTACTTGTTAAAGTTTTCGATGGAAAAACATGATGCAAAAATTCTCATACCGTCCGGACGTAACATTTTGCATCCGCACGGAAACTTACAGCTGATGACACCATTTTAGAAACCACAGTGCTATTTTGGAAACCTCGAAACGACAGCGTCTCAAAACTTCAATCTAAAAAATAGCGTCCGAACAGTGTATCAATTACATCTGGATGTTATTCTTGCAAAGTACGACATCTTTCGACCTTACTGTTAGGGGTCCAAACGGTTTTGACGATCTTATTTTTTATTTTATTTATCTACACTCATATCGTTCAAATTGTTACCTAATATAAACAAGTGTGTAAGGAGTGTAACGAAGTTGGAAGGAGTGTATCGAAATGAGAAACACTTCATTAATTAACATGTTGTACTGACTTTTAATAGATAGAAATAACATAACCGAAATAATATAAACATATCAAATATCCACAAAACATATTATAAATAAAATAACAGCAGATACCATCCCAATAGATGTACTCAAAACATAATATAGAAATAAATGTCCTCAAAATATAATAAAAGAAAAAAAATTGGTTTGACACCCATAAATTTGTCACCTAAAGCTATATTTCTTGTAGGGAAATTGTGTATAGTTCAACCTTCATAAAGTCTAATATCCATCCCTCACTAATCTCTTGATCATAGCCAGATTAGTATGACCAAGTGACAGATGTCACATATAAGTGGGATTCACATCCTTCCTTTCAAGAATTGCAACTTTAATATCAACATCTTTCTCAATATTATTCACAAAGTCCACAATATTTTCAAAAATATACAGACAATCGATAATAATACTAGAAGAAATTAACTTTTTGATTTTTTTTTAAAAAAAACTTGAAATTAAAATCACATTTCTATGAACTTCTGGTAATTATAAAGATAGTCATCAAAAATCAAAATTTTAGTTCTTTTGTAGACATAAAAGAATAGCACCAATGGCATTGCAGCACCTACAATTGTCCCCAACTTTAGCACAACTCCCCTTGCATTTAATCTCCGGTTTTCTTAAACCCATGTAACCTATTGCATATGTGAGATGTAGTGGCTAAATCGATAAACCAAGAATTTAATGAACACTACATTAAATCAACTTTAATGATAAGCATACCTTCAGAAGGATTCTGTTCCAATCAATAAAACTTGGCCCAATAAAAAATCATCACACAAAATATTGGGTTTGGTATAATAAATGTGCAAAAACATTGAAAGTCAATTCACGAGTACATATGGTGATATAGGAGGGATTCGTGATAGATAGGGATGAGATAGTCAGAGTGGCACCTAGATGAGGTTCTTTAGGGCAAGATTAAAATCTAGCACATAAACATACAATGAACATGATACTGAGCCTACTAGCCATTAATAGATGAGAGCTCCAATCTTACCTTTATGCTTGGTGATGTCCACCATTTTACCATTTCCGTCCGCATCAAGCTTTAGAGATGTAATCATTGGTGTTTCAACTGCTTTGAAGTTCTCCATTCCAAAGCATTTTGATTAGATCCTTTGTGTACTTGGCTTGGTTGATGAAGATTCTTTCTTTTTATTGCTTGATTTGATGTCTAAGAAAGAAGTTGAGCTCATCCATCATGCTCATGATCTTAAACTTTTCATGCATAAATGTAGAAAATTCTTGATAAAGGGAGTCATTAGTAGCACCAAATATGATATCATACACATAAATTTTCACAATTATGATATCATTATTTTTTTGTCTTAGTGAAAAGTGTCGTGTCAACTTTACCCATAGAAAAAAAAAATTTCAACAAGAAAGGTTTTAAGTCTGTCATACCAAGCTTGAGGAGATTGTGGTTGTCATATAGACATAGACTTCTTTCATGATAAAGCCATTTAATATTTGATAAAGAATAAAATTTTTATATCAAACAACGGCTGAAAGCGTTCTAATGGATTCTAAACTTGTTACAGATGCATATGTTTCATCATAATCAATTTATTCTTCTTGATTATAGATTTAATAACCAATCTAACCTTGTTTCTAACAATAGTACCATGCTCATCAACCTTGATCCTAAAGACAAATTTTGAACCAATAATAGTTTGATCCTCGGGTCCAGAGACAAGTTCCCAAACTTGATTTCTCTCAATTGGTTTAAATCTTCTTACATTGCCAAAATTCAAATTTAGTCATTTTCAGATTCAAGAAAAGTCTCAAGTTCAATTTGAGACACAAACTCATGATGATTACAAATATTTATAAGTGAAGCTCTAGTTCTAATCTCATGAGTAGGATCAACAATAGTTAATTCTTTAGGGTGACAAGTAGCATACCTCCACTCCTTAGGAAGTTCTTGTGAAGTACCTTCTTCTTGCAATGTTTGAGCATTTTCTTCATTTGAAGGTTGAGCTTCCTTGCTTTGAGTGGGGTTATCTTTGATTTCAAGTCCTTCCATCTCTCCATCAATATCTTCAATCTCTACACTTGTATTTTTCTCAAATCGACCGTTAGATTCATCATAGGTAATGTGCATTGATTCTTCAACACTAAGAGTCCTTTTGTTATAAACTCTATAAGCATTGCTTGAATTAGAATATCCAAGGGAAATTAGAACATTGGTTTTAGAATCAAATTTTTCAAGATTGTCTTTGGTATTTAAAATAAAGCATTTGCAACCAAAGACTCTAAAGTAGTTGATCTAGGGTTTTCTATCTTTCAAAAGCTCATAAGGGGTTTTCTTCGAGGTGGATCTATAATGAACACGATTGTGAATGGATCTTGTTTGGATATTTTAGTGAGGAATAATGGAAATGATAGTTATATATTCATGGAAATGTGATAAATGAGGCCAATTTCGAGGATGGCACCTCCACAAGAGAAAAATTAGAGAAAATAGCAACATGTTCTTCAATGCCTCGCTGGAAAGCATTTCCCTACAGGGGAGACATTCTTCTGCTTAAGGAGTCCTGCAGGGGAAGGCTTGTAGGAGTCCTACAGGAGAGACATTCTTCTGCTTAACCTTCTGATAGGTATCATACTCCCTGACCAATAAAAGTCAATTTTTCAGTCCGGGCCAATAGAAGTCAATTTTTGCTCTATGCAGGGTCTTACTGAACCTTGAATGTCCTCCAAGGGACTGTTGTGAGCATGGTGTATGACATGTTCCCTTAGAGTGTTAGAAGAACCAATGTACAAACTTCCTTAATAAGAGAGAACTCCATCTCTCCAATTATGTGTCATGGGATCCAGCTCCCCTTTAATGGCCTTGGCAATTAGCTCTTAAGCTTGCTCATCACCAACATAACTCGATTTAAGGTCAACTAGCCAATTAGCCACAGGAACGAAAATAGCTATAAGGGTTACCTCATGTGTGTCTTCCTCCTTCCTAGATAATGCGTCTACAACTTTGTTCTCCCTCCCCCTCTTGTCTTCAACTTGAAAGTCATGACCAAGTAGTTTTGTCAACCACTTTTGCTAGAATAGAGTTCCAATCTTGTGCTCCAACAGTATTTTAAACTTTGCTGGTCTGTTCTGACCATAAAGACCTGCCCAATTAAGTAGGGTCGCCATTTTCTCACAGCTGAGACCCATGCCAAAAGTTCCTTCTCATAAGTGGGCATGGCTAGTGCCTTGCACTTGAGAGCTTGGCTATAGAAAGCGATTGACCTCCTTTGTTGCATCATAATTGTCTCAATCTCAATCCCACTAGAATCACACTCTATGACAAAGTGTTTTGAAAAATCTAAGAGGATAACAACGGGTGGTTGTGTGACTACAGCCTTGACATTTTGGAAAGCCTCAGTTGCTACTGGAGACCACTTCAATGCATTCTTCCTCAATAGGAAAGTTAGTGGGGCTGCTATACACCTATACCTCTTTATGAACCTTTTATAGTACTCGGTCAGTCCAAGGAATCCCCTTAAGGACTTTATATGGGAGGGCAGTGGCCAATCCAACATAGATTGGATCTTAGATTGCTCAGCTTTCACCCCTTCTGATGATACCATGTGCCCTAGGTAATCCACTTCCTTACAACCAAATATGCACTTGGATTACTTTGCAAACAACTACTGTTTCCTTAAGATCTCGAAGGTACTCCTTAGGTGTTGTATGTGTTGTTCCCAACCCTTACTATACACCAATATATCATCAAAAGACACCAGAATTAACTTCCTTAAATGGGGTCTAAACGCCTCGTTCCTCAAGCTTTGAAATGTGAAAGGAGCATCAGGTAGCCCAAAAGGCATAACTAGGAACTCATAATGTGAGACCCCGATTTTCTCCTACGTTATTTCTTATGTATTATCTTTTATTTTCCAATGTATTTAGCTTTTATTTCATCATGGGGCCATGTTTTTGGCCAATATATGGCCTAATCCTTATGTTATGGTACTTCGATTAAAATGGGATTTTATTTCACGAAATTTCTTAAATAATTTTCTTGTCATTTTATGCAATGTTTAAATTATATTTTTCTTTAGGAGCCGAAATTTTGCAAGTAAGTTTCTCTCTCATGGATTTATATTTTTCTTTTACTTAATATGTTTCATGGACTATAGAATTTAAATTATGATTTAAGATTTCTTTATATAGGCCGAAAATGGTTAATGGATTAAATCATGAAATTCTTTTGAAGGCATTGATTGAATATTTTTATATCATGTATTATTACCATGTGGCCTAGATTAGTAATAGAATTTTCATTGGAATATTCAATGATAAGTTATGTATTAAAGTGATAAAGTCTAAGAGAGATTTAAATGATAAGCACACTTGCTTATCAGTGATAAGCAAGCATGATGATAGGTTAGGAAACTTTTAGGGTGATAAGTCCTTGTGATTATTGTAGAGATAGGCTAGGGCCATTATCATAGGATAAGATATCATGCTTATGAGATGATAAGCTATTGGAATGGATTAGATAAGCAAGAGAGCTTATGAGTGATAAGTTAGGTGAGAGAGAGTAACTAAGTTGAAAGTTGGTTGCAATTTAAATGTGGAAGTAACTAGGTTGGTTGGAAAGCAACCAAACAAAGAAAATGGGATGGCTTTTACGTGAATGGGCTAGAGGTGAAATTGAAAAGCCAAATGTGAGGCCATGTGATGTGTAAGAGGTGTAAGAGGTGTAAGAAGTGTAAGATGCATGCAATGTGATAAGACAACACATGGAAGGAAAAGAGAAGAGAAAAAGCAAGGGAGAGGGAGGCTTTTCGTTGGAATTCATGAGAGGAGAGAGAGAGAGACTAATTCAACACAAGCCATGCTTTTGGAGACAAGTGATGTGAGATAAAAAGGTGAAAAGAAATAAAAGAAGAGAGAGAGATTATGACCCTTGCTTGGTCGGCCAAAACCCCCCATGCATCCCCTTTTCCTCTTTCAAATTTCTCTCTTGTCAACTCAACCTCTCAAGCTTTGTGTCATAGCATTTACTCTCCTTGGGAGACTCATTCTCTCACACCTCTCATTTGCAATGCCTTGGCCGAATCACTCATGCATTTCATTCTCCAAATTTCTCTTCACTTGGCCGAAAGTTGCACTTCTCTCAAACTCTCTCCCATTTTCTTGCCTTGGCCGAACCACCCCCTAGGATTCAAGGTTTGCTCATTTTCCTCTTGCACTCTAAACCACATTCTTCTTGCTTTCTAAATCTCATTCTAAAAGCCAAGTGTAGACCTCTTTTGTAGTTGTCAAATCTCTCTTGGTGCAATCTCATCTCTTCCTTGAAAACCCTAACTATTTGCCTCATTTCTCTTCAAGCTTACCACATTCTCTTACCCACCAAAAGAACCCACATTAGCCCCTCAAGTCAAGCTTGGATATTTTCTAAGGAGGGTGAACTGAAACTTTGAAGAAATAGGAGTTTAGGAAAAGTTGGTGAAGGTTGAGGTAAGCTTGGTTCTATTGATGATCTTACCTTAAGTTTCACAAATACTAACCTAAGGCATTTTATTTTCTAGGTACTCAAGCTTGGGATAGTCAACAAGGTAAGACCAAATGTGATGTTGTTGGTTTAGCATGAATGGCCGAATGGTTTATGTATAGATCTTGAAGTTTTAGGTTGGGATATGCCTTGATGTTGTTGGATCTTGAATGCTTAAGAACCCTAGGTTGTTTAAATGCTAGATCTAACCATGAAAACCTTAGATCTAAGGTTGAATGTGAAGAAAAATGCAAATGGAGAACAATGCATGTTAAAGGAAGTTAGATCTAGGTTTTGATGTGTTGGTTTGATGCAAGTTGATTATTTTACTTAGATCTATGGATGTTAGTGTGTATAAAGTGCGGATCTAATGTTGATGGGAATATTTGATGAAGATATAAAGTCGATGCATGTTATTTAGGTCACAAATGCAAAAGATATGCATGTTATAATTTTTAGCATGAAAAAGGTGACATTTTGAGGTACGGCCGAATATGAGATGCTTAGGATTTCATGTATAATTTTGTTTATATTTAAATCTGGACATTGGCCATGATATGTGCAAGATTTATGACCCAATGAATGGTAGATGATTATGTTAGGTATTAGATGCATGCATATTAAAAGGAATAAAGGGAAACCTAATCTTTTGGATGAAATCATGTGTTGGCCGAATATTATGAGCATGATACATGGTGTTGGTGCCTTGATTTATAGATATTAGGTTGTGAAATTGTTGAATGGAGGATGGGATCACCATTGGAGTTAAAGTTGTGACTAAGGGTGCATAAAATGGTAATGGCCGAATGTTATAATAAAATGAAACCCTAAGTACAATTTATGATTTATGGATTAGCATTGTGATGGATAAGGAAATTAGGATTAGGCTAGTTGGAATAAATATTGAAGAACTGTGATCATGTAATGAAATATTATTTGGAACCCTAGTTAGGGTCAGTACTCGGGATTAATTGAGGTTTAAAGTCCAAGTTAAGATTTAATCGTGATTAATTTACTAATAGTTTAATATAAGGTTTTAATGGAGTGCATGTAATAATAAGAGACTTAGGTTTAATTCAAAATCTGTGGGTATTGATTAAACCCTAATCGAGGCATGTGCATGGATAAATATATTTTTATTTGCAATAAAAATATTAATGATCTAATAAACTAAGTTTTGAATAATAGTTAAGGAAAGAATAAATAAAATGTTTTAAATGAATTTCAGTGATATATATATATCTTTGGTTGATGACCGATTTCAAAAATGCAAATATTTAATGATTGCATACTATTCTTAAAGTCTAAAGAAATATTTAAATCGCTTGTAGGCGATCCACGTGTCTTTATACACGACCAAAGAAGACCAACTGTAAGTGGAATAGTAAGTGGACAGTAAGTGTTTCTTTTTCAAAACTGGAATGACACGCTGTATCGTTTCATGAACAAGCATGAATTTTAAATCAAGCATGACATGACATGTGCATTGCATGAATTTTTCAAGAAGAAAGTTTATGCAATGATTTTTATGGAAAGACTATGAGAAGTTTTATGAAACGATAAGTTAAGTTAAGGGGCACTGGTCGATACCGTACCATCAAGATGGACTCCCATACCGAAGGACAAATGTGTGAAGGATGGGTGAATCCACGAGGCTGTGCAAACAACACTGAAGGACATTGAGAAGGTGTGGTGCCTCCAAGGGTCATGTCTAGCCACTGAAGGACAAATGAGAGAAGGTGCGCTAGCGACCGGATGTAAGGTCTCCAAGGGAATTCGGGGACGGTTCCAAAGGGAAAGCACAACCCTGACTTCAGGGATTAAATGGAGCGAGCCCACCAATAAAAGATATGAAATAATTATGAAAAGGCCAAGAGAGGCACAAGTACGAATAAATGGTTTCAAGGGCTTGATCGTCACTAGTTGGCTTTTTATGAAAAGGCCAAGAGAGGCCCAAGAATTATGTTTCATACTTTTGATGATAGTGGCTTGATCGTC
The DNA here is from genome assembly GCA_963930655.1 of Myrica gale. Lineage (NCBI taxonomy): Eukaryota > Viridiplantae > Streptophyta > Magnoliopsida > Fagales > Myricaceae > Myrica > Myrica gale. The sequence continues at coordinate 13,424,719 of OZ005618.1, forward strand.
ACTAGTTGGCTTTTTATATGTTATTTATGTCTTGTATGAAACCTTAATGAGAACCCTGATTATGTAAGTTTAGCTCGAATCCCTCGCGATCCTGTACGTTTCCGCCGTAATCAAGTAATTATATAAGTAAGAATGCTGGAGCCATCCAGGGGATAGCTCGCGGCTGTCACGATCCCTGCGGGATGCCGTTCGGGGCGTGACACATAATGCCCTTCATGAGTTCTAAAGGTAGATTTTGGAATGTCCTCCGGCCTTACTTTGATTTGATGGTATCCGGACCTTAAGTACAGTTTAGAGAAGTATTTGACTCCATGGAGCCCATCTACCATGCCTGAAGCCCAGTCCCTAGCGTCTCTTGATTCAACATACGGTAGACCACACACATTCGTCAGCTCCGATGAGTAATAAGGATGCAGCCCATGCCTGAAGCCCAGTCCCTAGCAAGGATTCTGGTCCACTTGTGTAGATCCACCTCTTTGTTGGCTTTTGTGCACAATCAAGATTTTGATGATTTCGATAAATTGATTAAGTTTATTAAATGGACAAGACAAAGACATTTTGTGAGACCCCGATTTTCCCCTACGTAATTGCTTATGTATTATTTTTATTTTTCCAATGTAATAGTTTTTATTTCTTAATGGGGCTATGTTTTGGCCAATGTATGGCCTAATTTTTATGTTATGGTATTTCGATTAAAATGAGATTTTAATTCATAAAATCTCTTTAAATAATTTCAATGCCATTTTATGCAAGTATAAATTATATTAAGAGCCGAAATTTGCAAGTAAGTTCCTCTTTTACAAATTGATATTTTTCATTTACCTAATATGATTCATGGACCATATAATTTGAATTATGCTTTAATAATTCCCTTGTATAAGCCGAAATTATTAATAGATTAAATAATGAAATTCTTTTTTATACATGGATTAAATATTGTATGTGACATGTAACATTATGATGTATTCTATATTATTAGAATTTCCACATGAATTAATTGATAAGCACACTTGCTTATCATAGTGATAAGCAAGCATGATAAGTTAGGAAACTTTTAGAGTGATAAGGCCTTGTGATTATTGTAGAGATAGGCTAAGGCCATTATCACATGATAAGATATCATACTTGTAAGGTGATAAGCTATTGGAATGGATAGATAAGTAAGAGAGCTTATAAAGTGATAAGTTAGGTGATAAGTGAAAACCAAGTTGAAAGTTAGTTGCATATTAATGTGGAAGTAACTAGGTTGGTTGAAAAGCAACCAAACTAAGCAAAGGAGGGCTTCTACGTGAAAGGCAAGGAGAGGAATTTTGGAAGCCAAAGTGAGGTGCCATGTGATGTGTAAGAAGGTGTAAGTGTGTAAGAATTGATAAGACAAGGCATTGAAGTAAAAAGAGAAGAGAAAAGCAAAGAGAAGGAGTGTTGGTCGATGGACTCAAGGGAGGAGAGAGAGTGATGTAATTCAAACACAAGCTTGGCTAAGGGGACAAGATTTGATGGGGAGAAAAGATGAAAGAAAGAGAGAGAGAAGGATGTGGACATGGCCTTGGTCGGCCAACCCCTCCATTCATCCCCCCTCCCTCTTTCAAATTCTCTCATGACCATTCTCTCTCTCAAACCCTATGTCATAGCCTTAGGGTTGCATGGGGAGACTCAATCTCACACCAATCCCCTTGCTAATGCCATGACCGAACCCCCCCCCCATTTCACTCAACTCTCTCCCATTCCAAGCCTTGGCCGAATATTGCAAACCTCTCCATTCTCTCCCATTTTCAAGCCTTGACCGAATCTCACACTCAAGAGTTCAAGGTTTGTGCATTTCATCTTGCCTCTAAACCACTTCCATCTAGCTTGCCAAAACCCATTCCAAAAGCCAAGTAAATCTCTCTTGTTGTAGACAAAAGTCCTACCTTGAAAACCCTAGTCATTTGACACCATTTCTCTTCAAACTTACCATATTCTCTCAACCACCAAAGAACTTCCTTTAAATCAAGCTTGGTCATTTCTAAGGAGGGTGGACCGAATCTTTGAAGGAGGAAAAGGATAGGAAGAGTTGGTAAAGAGTAAAGGTAAGATTAGTTCATTGATGTTCTTGCCTTAAGCATCACAAGTACTAACCATAGATGTTTTATTTTCTAGGTGCTCAAGCTTGGACAAACAACAAGGTAAGGCTAATGTGATGTTGTTGGTAAAGCATAAGTGACCGAATGGGTTATGTGTGGATCTTGATGTGTAGGTCATAATATGCCTTGATGATTGTTAGATCTTGGATGCTTAAGAACCCTAGGTTGTTTACATGCTAGATCTAACCATGGAAACCCTAGATCTAAGGTTGTATGTAAAGAAAAAGGAAAATGAAGAACAATGTAAGCTAAAGGAAGTTAGATCTAAGTTTTTGATATGTTGGGTGATGAAAAATGATATCTTTGTTTAGATCTATGGATATTAGTGTGAATAAAGAGTAGATCTATTGTTGATGGAATTATTTGATAAAAAGGATTAAGTGTATGCATGCTAGTTAGGTCACAAATGCAAAGGATATGCATGATATGATTTTTAGCATGAAAAGGGTACATTTTGGGGTAAGGCCGAAAATAAGCTATGTGGATTTTCATGTATGGTTTTGAATATGTGTAGATCTGGACATTGGCCTTAACATGTGCAAGATTTATGACCTTAAATGCATAGTAGATGATTATGTTAAGTATTGGAAGCATGCATGTTGAAGGAAATAAAAGAAAACTAATCATTGGGTAAAAACATGAGTTGGCCGAATGCCATGAGTATGGTGTATGGTATTGGTGCTTTGATTTATAGATATTAGGTTGTGAAATTGTTGATTGGAGGATGGGATCACCCTTGGAGAAAAAGTTGTGATTAATTGGTGCATAAATGGTAGTGGCCGAAAATTGCAAGAAAAGTTAACCCTAAGTGCAATTCATGATTTATGGATTCTCATTTGTTGTGTGGGATAAGAAATTAGAGTTAGGCTAGTTGGAGTAATATTATAGAGCCATGATCTTTATTAAATATTATTGGAACCCTAGTTAAGTTTTACTCGGGTTTTATTTGAGGGTTAAAGTCTAAGTTAAGATTTAATCATGAATAATTTATTAATAGTTAGAAATAAGGTTTTAATGTAGTACGTGTAATAAAAAGAGACTTAGGTTTAAATCTAAACCTATGAGTATTATTTAACCCTAATCGAGACATGTACATGGATAAATATATTTTATTTCAATAAAAATATTAATGATTTAATAAGCTAAGTTTTGTATATTTAAGGAAAAGAATAAAATAATTATTTTGTAATTAAATGAATTCCAGTAATATGTATATATATATATATATATATATCTTCGATTGATGACTGATTTCAAAAAGAAATGATTTCATAATTCTTAAAGTCTAAAAGAATATTTGAATCGCTTGTAGGCGATCCACGTGTCTGTATACACGAATAAGAAGACCAAGAGTAAGTGGATACTGTAAGTGTACAGTAAGTATTTCTTTTCAAAACTGGAATGACACACTGCATCGTTTCATGAGTAAGCATGAATTTTAAGAAAGCATGACATGATATGAATTTCATGAACAAGCATGAATTTTAAGCAAGTATGAATTTTAAGCAAGCATGACATGACATGTGCATTGCATGAATTTTTCAAGAAGAAAATTATGCAATGATTTTTGTGGAAAGAGTACGAGAAGTTTTATGAAACGATAAGTTAAGATTAAGGGCACCGGTCGGTACCGTACCATCAAGTTGGACTCCCATACCGAAGGACATTTATGAGAAGGATGGGTGAATCCAAGAGGCTGTGCAAGCCACACTGAAGGACAATGAGAAGGTGTGGTGCCTCCAAGGGTCGTGTCTAGCCATCAGGCCTGGGGCCACTTCAAGGGCTAGCTCGACCAGATGTTAAGGTCTCCAAGGGAATTCGGGGACGGTTCCGAAGGGAACGCACAACCCTGACTTCAGGGGTCAAATGGAGCGAGCCCGCAAGTAAAAGACATGAAATAATTATGATAAGGCCAACAAGGGCACAAGTACGAATGAATGATTTTTAAGGGCCAAGGGCCAGTTTTACAAGTAAGTATGAAAGAAAGTGGTTTTCAAGGGCCTGGGGCCGAAAACACTAAGCAAGAGCATATGCATAATTCATGAGCACGCATATGCATCAGTTATCAAGTTTTCTTTCTTTCATGATTAAGCAAGCATGAGTCAAGAGTATGATTTTAAGTTTTATGTTTTTCCCTTACTGAGTCTTTTTGACTCACGTTTTTTAAAATTGTGTCATTCCAGATGTATCAGGTGAAGAGAGTCAGGAGGACTACCTGACCTAGATGCCCAAGATGTTAAGTTTCGCAGTTTGTTGATAGTGACATGAGCGTCACTAATTGGGTTCTAATATGTTTAAATATTTGTTTTGTATGAATTTAATGAGAACCCTGATTATGTAAGTATTCGCTCAAACCCCTCGCGATCCTGTACGTTTCCGCCGTAACCAAGTAAGAATATAAGTAAGAACGCTGGAGCCATCCGGGGGGATAGCTCGCGGCTGTCACGGTCCCTGCGGGATGCCGTTCGGGGCGTGACACATTTTGATGAAAGAGCCAAAGACTTGAAGAAACAAGATCAAGAAGATGCAAGGAGCTCAAAAGTGAAGATTCTAGACCTTAGGGTATAAACCTTGTTACTCTTTATTTCACTTTTGACAAGGATTATAAAATCACACACTTGCATAATATTCTTATCATATGTTTGACAACCAAAATACTCTTTAAATGTTTTCAAATCATCCGTATATAAAACTCCCAAGCCTTGGTTAAACTTTTGGGAAGTTGGTTTTTGAAATGGGATTTCAAAAACATCAAAAAAGGCTTTTTAATTGTAGCGGTCTATGAAAATGATTTGTAGCAGTCGATCGCTACATGAAGTGGATGATGTTGACAGCATTTTAATCTATGACCATCGAGCAATGACTAGTTGAAGCAGTCGACCGGTACAAAAGTAAAATTGTTAGAACGACCTCCAACGGCTATAAATGGCTAGTTTTTATATGTGGCTTATAAATACACCTTCATAACGTCCAAAATTAATACACAACGACCAAATATCATTTCTAATACTTGAGAAATATTCCAAACCTTCATATTCTATATTTCTCATATCATTCACACAAAATACACTTTTGTATCCTTGTCTTTGTGTGAATCAAGAGATAGAACCTTCCATTTTCTTATCTACTCTATCAAGAGAGTTTGTTCTTGTAATATTTATATCAAAAGAGGTGATTCCTTTAGTGAGGGTTGTTTACTAAAGAAGAAGCTTAGAGAGAGAATATCTCAAGCTTGGGTGGGTTGTGAGTGGTGTTCCCAAAAAATCATTTGGTTGGGTTTGAGTGTTGAGCCCGGGAAAACACTTGTAGGGTTCTCTAGCATCCGGAAGCTAAAGTGTATGTTATTTAAAGAATAGTGGGAAAACTTCAAGGCTCGATGAAGGATCTTAAAGGGTGGATGTAGGCGGGTTTGTGGAACCACATGAAAATCAAGTGTTTGCTTCTCTATACCTACTCTATACTTTTAGCACGTATTTACACTTGTTGCATATTATATACTTGTGCTAAATTAGTAGTTACTTTGCAAATACGTCTTTAGGGGTTAAAAGTGAAAATTTTAGAAAGCCAATTCACACCCCCCTTCTTGGGTTGCCTTAGTTGTAGGATTTACACTCTTTCCGCATGTAGTCACCCTGCGCTTCTCCACAAAGCATCGAGAAGCCTCCGAACATCCAGAACAACACACATGTTCTATTTTCTTCCGTATAACATATTGTCGTGTGCCCTAGATGCAATCTCCTCACCCTGTCGCACATATACTACTTCTTCCTTATTCTGCTAAGCTCTTTGACCAAATCATGACAGGATCTCATAGAGACTATTAAAAACATTACAAGAGGTGTTGATCGCCTCGGCCAAAAAATATGTTGATAGCATATTTCATTCAAAATTGTTCAATGTTCGCCCTGATATAATTGTCATAATAGTAGACGAAAGCATATTTGATCATTCAAAATTCCATTGAACCATATCCTAAAGTTGTCAAAAGAAAATCATAAAAAGGAAAAAATTACACTTTTCACCGACGACTTACCATGCATTTTGCACTTCGCACATTAAACTATCACGTTTGAGACATTGCACTCATAAACTACCCAGCCTTAACACATTGCACTCTCCGTCTATTTTTTTGTGGAATTAGAGGAAAATTGACTCTTTTAATATGAAATATCAATTATGATAGATTAAATAGCAGCCTAAGAGGGGGGTGAATTGCGTTTTAATAGAAATTAAAAATTTTAAGAAAAGTTAAGCAATATAACCAAAAGATATAAACAGCCACAAATAAAGATACGAAACAAGCAACAAGGAGAGATAGAGTTAGAGAGACGACACCGTGTTTATTGGTGGTTCGACCAATTCTTGCATACGTCCACCCCCAAAGCTATTGACTTCCTTGGGCTTCCTCACTATCCTTCAAAAAGTAAATACACTTTAGCTTCCCGGGTGCTAGGGAACCTTTATAAAGCGTTTTTCGAACTCACGCTTTAACTCTCTTCACAAATCTCAAAATCTAAGTGATTTCTTCTACCCACACAAGTAAGACCCAGTGTTTACCCAATACTCAAGAAGTTTATAATGAATGGGTACAAAGGAATATCAAAGAATGACTCTCAAAGCCGAATATATAAGTGTAAAGCACAAAAGAGAGCAAGAAGACAAAAATCTAAGTGGAAAGCTGAAGTTTGGCAGGTAAATAGCAAACTTTCTTGGTAGGTACGGTCTTCTCTCTTCTTCAAAGCTTTCTCTCTCTAGAAGTTAGGTCAAAGATTAATTGCAAGATGTTTGTGCTGTGAACGTTGTCTCTTTCTTCTTAACTCTTGTATTTAAATCTTCTTTGGCTACAACGGTCATCAAGGCTAGCAAAAAGGACCGTTGGAGAGGCGTCCACGTCATATAGAAGTGATTTGAAAGTTCAGACAACTTTTAAAATTTTTCATTAAACTCATGTCATGTGTTGACACATCAAAAAATGAACTGGAGTTGGGCTATCGGGAGTCAGTGCAATGTGTCCACACTTATAAGTGTTGGAGAGAAAATCAGCAACTTTAAAGTGTCCAAACCATTCCAACAAATATTTAAAAACCTACAAAGAAAAAATTGATCTTATTAACTCGTGTAGTGGTGTTCAAATCTACTTATAAACATTTAGAGAGAAAAACTTCAATCCTTTTGAAATACAACTTGGAAATTGTGGATTGACAAGATAAAATCTAAAGTCTTCAAAACTTAAAAACTTTCTTTATCATCAAAATCAAATATGGTTTGTTTTACAAAAAACAACCTTGGCTAACAAATTATACTGTTAAAAAATTCGTGCATCTTTAAAGATTTAAAGGTATAACTGTCATTTCATTTAAAAAAATCAATTTACATCCAATTTGAACAAAAAAATAGCCAGATAGTATAATGTGTTAGAGATGGATAGCTTGTAAGTGTAATGTGTTAGCTTAGGGTACAAGGTGCAAAACCTATGGTAATTAAAGGGTGAAAAGTGTATTTTGTCCTTGTAAGAATTAGTTAAAGAGATTCTTGTGTAGATTAAAAGAAATGATAATGAGCAAATCATTTGACAGTTTAATGTTTTCGAGCTTAGTGTTTTGTGGGTAGAAGATTAATTTATTTTAAGTTTAGCCTTTTTAAAAGAAAGGCAAAAATTTCGCATCATACTTAAGCTTTTGACAATTTAAATTTTAAGACGGGTAGTTTGAAAGTTTTAGGTCACATACTAATACTCCCTTTATTTATTGTTACACGTGAAGTGAGGGTATATACACTGATGTTTTGAACCATATTTTGATTAAAATAATAAAAAAGAACCCAAAATTTCACTAATTCCACCTACATTTTCGGTTCCAGTTCTGATTCCTAAAAATCCAGAAAATGCATTTTGATTCCGGTTCCGATATACGTCGGAACCGGAATTACGATATTGGCCGGAATTTTTGCTCATCATTGATTCAAACGATATAAACTAGAAAAATAAAAATAGAATTTTATGAATCAATATAAAGAACAATATATATATGATGTATTTTCAAGCAGACTTCATGAGCATGCCACTGAATTAGGAAGATCATTCAAGCAACAATAGTCCTATCTAATCAGAAGCATCATAGAATTAAGAAAGCCAGCTCATGATCACATTTGTGTAGACAAGCAATGTTACTGTAACTACAAGCTGCAAACAATTGAAACGCATGTACTCTTTAAACAGTCACATATTTCAGTGCTGCTTTCGCCTAGATAACTGAACTCACCGCTTGTATTAGAGTGAGTTAAAGGAGAACAACACCTACAATAAAAGAAATGAGCACGTATGGTGTGTCAGAAGTAATTTTGTTTCAAGTTCGCCACCAACTTTTGCCCGGATGCTCTACAATAAGTGTTCAAGTCTTTATAAAGGCTAGCAAAGTAAAGGTTCTTATATTATAACTAGTCCCTCCAGAGAGGTTTTGAATACGATTTGCCCATTTATTGATGTGAGTTTGTTTCTCAATAACTCCATATTTAATTAGTAAGTCCACATCCTTAAGAATGCTAACAAGGCAACTCATAAGGACAATATAATCATTCATGTAATACTACACATAGATGTATTGCTCAAAGGCTACGATATTTCGGATTAAGACTTTTGAAGAAGGACCTACAATAAATCTTGGGATTCGAGAATATCTTTCTCGAAATGTATATCGAATACGTTCCTTCTTGACCCGACTTTAAACTTGACTCCAACTTGGTGTAATTCTGTCATAGAAGCGATCGTTAGTGTTTCAAGTCGCCTTTTATCCACCTTTTTACAAGGTATATATAGTTGTCTTAGAAGATCAACAAAATGCTCAACTTTGGCGAGAACAACTACCTCCAATTTTTTATCCTTCTATTGCTTTTAGGTTATCAACTTGTTACAAGAAGTAATGTGATAGCTTGAGGATGGAAGGTTTCTTTTAACGCTGAGAGGACTAGACCATTATTTTTTTTGTTAAATCACGTCTTCTTCATCAATCATCCTCACTCCGGTTAGAGGATAGGGTTTCGACACAACTATGGGGACTTTTAGGGACTGACCATGACATGGGTGGGCTGCAAGACCGACTACATCCGCTGAGTCAACTCCGTCATCATACCGTCCAGGATCCTGCTTCTTCATTGCCTCCTCAGGCTGCTCCTGTCGTCTAACTCTAGCAGCCCGAGCAGCTTGCAGCGCTCGACGTGTCTGGGCAATCGATTTGGAGACTGTTGTCTTGTTGATCGCCCCTACTGGAAGCGCCCTTGTCTCTTCAGCACCCTTAGGTACCATCATGGCGTGCAAAAATTGGGTTAGAAGAATCCCGTGTGGCAATGAATAGTAGCATTAGTTTTCAAGGCCTCTGCACGAATGGACCGGTAGATTTATGATGCTATATCAACAAGTAGCCCTCGTACAACTACTAAATACATGAACTCGGCCCCGCTATAAGATAGCTCCATGGTGTACTTTTTTGGGTTGATGAAGGAGCATATGATCAGGTTCATAATCGGCCAAAAAGGAAGCAGTTGCACGTGTATCATATAGCTGCCAACCAAAATAGTTGTATTCTCACCCAACATAGTCTAGAATACCTCAACCTTAGTAGGCCGGCCCTCCTCGCTCATTAGCAGGTTTGGTAACGCTGTCAAATCTCTCTTGTAGCCCAAGAAATTCGTCAGCTCGTCGGGCGAGAATATGATCGGCACGTTATGGAGAATGACCTCCATATTAGGCTCCTAGAGGTCTGTCGCCCGTAGTATAGCCCAATAAAACTCCCGCACCAAATTCTTCGATGCATAGCCAGTCCTGTTAATCAATGGAAGCCAACCTACTCCTCCACCACCTCCGGAAGCATTCTACACTTAAATGTGAGATCGTTAAAATCTACCAACTTGATGCCCGCTCGACAACAATCGAGCGGTACATAATGATGGCAGTAGGCTGCTCCATCGTCAAAGCTTGAGCAGAAGGTTTATCTTTATTAGTTGGCCGCTGGTACGTGCACGCTTGCTCATTTTTTCAAAATCTGCAAAAAACCACGTTCGTGGTTGTATCACAATTTTGTTAATTAATCACTTGAGAAATCTCTATAATTACACCATTTCCACTTGATAATAAGAAAATTATTCTTTGGGTATTACTAAGGGGCGAATTGTTAATTTTGACAAAAGCAAGTATAATTGAGTAAATTTAAGTTATTTGTTTTCTCTCTTCTCACCATATTTTCATGTCTCCATTTTCATAAATATGATTGGAATATTTTCTATATTGACTTCTGTTTTTACGTTTTGCATATGAACAATGGAGATGAAGTGAGCTCATGGAAGTGAGAGGGAGGCTGGAAACAATGTCGAGCACTGATCGCGCGTTATGCTGTTGTTTGAAAATACAAAGCCGCTCGAGCGCTGATCGCGAGTGAAGTCTCTGTTTGAAAATCTCCAAAAACCGCTCGAGCGGTGGTCGCGCGTTATGGTTCTGTGTAAAAATCGTCAAGTGCGTTCGAGGGAAGGGTTGAGCGCCGGTCGAGCACGACGCGTCTGACGAGTTACTAGGGCAGTTTGGGAAATCGAAAAATGCACTAGTGCATTGCTACTGAGTCATGACAAAAGCCCCTCCAAAAATAAGGTTTAAAAGGGGATTTTCGTGCAAAAGGAAGAGGGGTTCTAAAGTTTCATTTCGCTGGTTTGTAGGTTGCTTTTGGATGGCTGGTGAGTCTCTCCAAGCTCCCAAGACTTTTCCTTATTGTTTTTCTCAGCTGTTTCCGTAAAGACCAAAAGCTTGTTGCTCTCTTCTTCTCTTGTTCCATTTATATTTCAGATTTAGGTTTTGTTTTCTTTGGATGATTGAATATTATGTCATGTTTCCATTTCACTTCCTTTATGTTAGAATAGTGTTTGGTTTTGTTTTTGTTAGTTGGATTGAGTATGGGTATGGATGGATTGTGACTAGCTAGAGATTGGGTACAAAGTGTTCGATGAAATGTCTCTAAGAGCAGGTTTAATGCCAAGAGATGTTTATTCAACAACTACTTGAGTTTATCTAGTTTCAACTCCATCTCATGCTACATTTATGATCACGTGTTTTTTTTGTTAGCTTTTTATTAATCTTTTAGCGCTTACATTGATCAGAACTCAAAATCTCAGAAAATCATGGATGGTATCCAAGAACTCAACCTTTCCCTTTGTAAATACCATTTTAATTGTAAATAGAACATAGTTTCTTTTATTGTAATGGTGGTTGGAATGAAAAATTGAACACATCGTTCCTTGTGGAGATGATCTAGGACTTCCCTAGTATTACTTGACAACCTCATACGCTTGGGAGTAATTTACTAATCATTTTTAGTTGATTCAAGTTCTTGGCGCCGTTGCCGGGGAACGGTAAGTTCAATTGACATTCTATTGCCAATTCCAAGCGAGTTACACTAACCGTTCCGTTAACATATCACTCTTACTAATCACCTATTTAATTTTACTAATTTTCCATTTAAATTTGAATAAATTTAATCTAATGAAAAAACATAATTAATATAAAATATAAAAAATAATCCAAATACTGAACGGAAAACACAATCATAATGTCTAATACCAGCCGGAAACGGTCCTTCAAATGATAAATAAATAAAACAGATAAAGCATGAACATAAGACTACTCCAAATCACGAGCTGCCTCTGGCTCATCCATTTCTTGTTCGAGGGCATCAGTAACAAGCGCCAAATGCTCCTCCATATTATCTACCCGTCTGATGAGTGTCAGTATTTGTACCAAAACGGTATGAACATACTGGGATAACTTAGACAATTGTTCTCTCATCCTTATTAGTTAAATCCGCATAATATTCAGCTCTTCCATTATAGCTCTATCCATTAGAGCAATTTTGGTCTCCAGACCGGTTAAGCTGCATTGTAGATCCATGCACAACGAATGTGTCGGCTGTACCACCGCCCGAATACTCTCGTTTTAATCCGCTAAATACGCTTTTGCCCAAGCTGGTCGCTCTGTTTGTCCACCGACATTGGTGATACTTCTCCCAGAGTGTTCCATGATCAACCTAGCAAAAACCGTTCGAACATTATCATAAACCGTTCGCACGAACTTCAAACTGTGTCGTTTAACGTCCGGACGTTGAATACAAAAAACGTCCGAATGTAAAATTAACGTCCGGACGTTGAATACAACGTCCGGACGATGTAACAAGACGTCCGAATGTGTTTCGATTAACACTAGCAAAACAACATAATTTGATAGACACAAACAACATAACAAACTAAACAACGGAAGGTATTGAATCGAAATGCATGAAATTGATAAGTAAATTCATGAAGGAAGTTTTACCCGAAGTTCCTTGAGAGGTTTAAAACGGATAGTGAAAATTTTTGGGAGAAATGTTTGAGAGAAGTGAGTGAGTTTGTGATTTTGACAAAGTCTAATGACTCTAATGTGCCCAATCACTGTCTGAACATGTTCGATTAACATTCGGACTCTTCTCAGCATTTATATTCAGACGTGGCCTTATCAAATTTAACCTCACTAAATATGCTCAATTAGAAAGGTTCTAGAACTTATACGGTCCGGACTCTAGTTAATGGTCCGGACGTTATCGATATCATGTGTCTAAAGTTTTGCAACGTAGAACCACACGATTTGCGAAAGAAACATTAATAATTGTGCGGACCTTTTTTCGTATCAGCCGGACGGTGTAATATATTTCGTTGGAACGTTGTTGATAACGTCTGGACTGAATAGAGTGTTCACGATGATTTTTAATTTGTCATTATATTCTGACGATTATTATTCGTCAGGCAATGTCTATTCAAACGGGTTAAAAAAGAGTCCGAATGGTAACGTAAAAATTGTAACGATTCTAATTGTCACTCAGTAATGAAGATTTGGAATTTGTCACCCTGTAGAGAGTCCGAACGATTTTCTTGTTCGTCCGGACGAAATTATGTTTTGTGATTATTTTTATCGTCACTCATTCGCGACGCGTGTATGTCGTCACACCTGAAATACGTCTGAATGCCTTTTCTTCCCGTCCGGACGATTTTGGCTTTCCTGGATGGTTTTGGGTGACCAAATTAATATTTTGTTATAGATTTATGGGAAGTAAGTCTTATAAATTGGGTGATTAAAAGTGGTAAAAAACCTTGTTTTTAAAAGAACCGGATCATGCTTAAGTTGAGGAGGTCGACCGGCTGTTCAAGCGGTCGACCGGTACTTCGACCGCCTCGTGTAGCGGTCGACCGGTTGGTTTTGACAAAAGAGCCCTTGAGCTTCTGACAATATGACCGTTGGAGTAATGGTAACTTGAAGCGGTCGACCAGTTCATGTAGCGATCGACCGGCTCGTTTTAGCAAAACCTCCCAACGGCTATAAACGGCTAGTTTTCATATGTGGCCTATAAATACACCTTATCATTTCTACTACTTAAGAAATATTCTAAACCTTCATATTCTATATTTCTCATAGCATTCACACAAAACACACTTTCATATCCTTGTCTTTGTGTGAATAAAGAGATAGAGCCTTCATTTTCATATCTACTCTTTCAACAGAGTTCTTGTTCCTAAATCTACCTATCAAAAGAGGTGTTTCCTTTAGTGAGGTTGTTCACTAAAGAAGAAGCATTGAAAGTGTATATCTCAAGCTTTGTCACGCCCCGAACGCTAGCCCGAAGGGGGTTAATGACAGCCGCGAACATCCACTCAATGAATGTTCCAGCGTTTTCTCTTAATCATGCAGCGAAATTTTTTTTTTTTGTATACACATCTAACTCAGAGAGACGGGCCAAATAGATTTACTATAACTTCAACTTATCCCAAAATGACTTCCTCGGAATAGGGTAAGCGTCTTAATGACATTGCATGGCTGCACAGCTGAAGTACACGATCTAAGGGATTCCATCAAATCCTCTTCACATTGACCTACTGATAACATCTTTATAATACATCATGAATCCTCTAATGAACAACAAAAGAGAAAAGGTCATTCTCGTCGGTTCCACATCTAGATTTCCCCTCCTGAAACGTCATCTGGAATGATACAATTTAAAATGTGAGTCGAAAGACTCAGTAAGGAATTATGATTAAAACATGGACTTGAAATCATGGTTTGGAAATATGAACTTGAAATCGTGAGTTTGAAACCATGAACTTGTTCTTGAACTCATAATCATGAACTTAAAATCGTAAGCATGCACTTGAACTTGAAATCATAAGCATGCGCTTAAACTTGAAATAATTATGAACTTGAACATAATGTAATTCACGTACTTGAACTTGAAATATCATGAGCTTTAACTTGAAATAATCATGAACTTGAACTTGAAATATCATGTAAACGTATATAATTCATGCATGATCATGAATTTTGATGCACGTGTATGCCTCATGATTGCATATGCACATGCACTTGCTCTTGAAAACATCACTTATACTTATAAATCTCTTGCTTTTGGAAAATCCTTCCAATCCTTATCTTATGGGCTACTTGAGCTCCACTTACCCCTGGCATCAGTGTTGTGCGTTCCCATTGGAACTGTCCCCTATTTCCCTTGGGGACCTTACATATGGTTGAGCTAGCACACCTTCTCGCATTCGTCCTTCAGTGGCTAGACCCTTGGAGGTTCACACCTTCTTGCAAGCATCCTTCAGTGTGATTGCACATACCTCCTGGACTACCCATCCTTCTTGCAAGCATCCTTCGGTATGGGTGCCCTAGGTGACATCCACCCTTCACGTAAACGTCCTTCAGTATGGATGCACCTTCATGACTTGGTACGGTACCGACCGACTTGGGTTCATTAACTTACTTGTCATAAAACTTGTCATAAAGTAGCATAAAAATGGTACTTTCATTTGCATAAAATTTATCTTTCATCCTTATGAGAAAAATAGATGCAAATGCAATTGTTCATGATGTGCTCATGTCATGCTCGATGATGAGTAATCAACTTATCATAAAATGCTTCTCATACTTTCATTTGCACAAAACCTTCGTAATCTCATAAAAACTTTCATGTTTTCATTTGCACAAAACTTCTTTCATGATTTCATGCAAATACGTATACTATGTCATGCTTGTTGAGAAATAACTTGTCATGCTTGGTTATAAACCCGTTATGCTTGTTCATAAAACATGCTGCGTATCATTCCAGTTTTCATAAAAGTAAGTTTTTCACTTACAGACGTAGATTCCACTTACTTCGCTTGCTTGTGGGTTGAATGTCCCTTTACCTACAATTGGATCATATTATTGTTATTCATAGGTTTACTAGACGTATAGAGTAATCAATCAATTACTCACGCTCCATCATACAAAATCGTTCTTATTCCTCATTCAATAACTCATACTTCGTCATACAAAATCATCCATATCCTTGACTTCTAATTGGTGATCTTACACCACAAGGTATTTTCTTAAGTGAAAAACCTAGTAGGGTCTCCTAATAGGTCAATAGGAAACTTAGAAACTTAGGAAAAATTTCTTGAAATCCAAAGAAGCCGCTCGAGCGCCAGTCGAGCGCTCGTCGAGCGTTAAGTCTCTGTATAAAAATGTTCGAAGGGCGCTCGAGCGCTGGTCGAGCGTCGGTCGAGCGTGAACTTACTGCACGAATAATTCTTGAAGGGTGCTCGAGCGCCTGTCGAGCACCAGTCCATATTTCAGACACCAAACACACATAATACATCCAACACACACGAAATTTGTCTTAACATGCTCTCCTCTTATAACCTCATATACAAGACTTTAAACTTTATCACATTTCAACTCATTCCAACTCAATCTCTCAGCTAAAACATGAGTGTCCATCTCATAAATTAAGTGATTGTATTTCTTCCACCTCTCTTGGTCTTTTTATCAAACACCTAGAGTGCATATTCGTTTCTCTTGTGTATAAATTCCCAGATCGAACCACATTCTCCATGGTTTTGTGCACAATCCTTTCAACTTTCTAAAGGTCATTAGATCTACATTTTCCTCAAAGAAAACACATGAATCTCAAGGAGAAAATCTAACAACACACAACCAACAACCATTCAAAAGAAAAAGAGAACATAGGTGAAAATGGGTATGGCTTGGCCGGCCATAACCACTCACCTCCTTCTCTCTCTCTTTCTTTCTCTTCTTCCTTTCTTCTTCTTCTTTTCTCCTTCTTCTTTCTTTCTTCTCTTCTCTTCTTCTTCTTCTTTCTTTCTTTTCTTCTCTTTTCTTCTATTCTTCGGTGGGAGCTAGGGCAAATGGCTTTTTGATTTGGGGGGGGCTGCTTATACGTAAAGGGGCTTGGGGGAAGGGAAAAGGCAAAATTGCCCTTTCCCCCTTCTTTCCCTTTCTGCCCTCCATTTCTTCTTTCTTTTCCATTTCTATCCCTCACGAAAATTCATTTCTCTTTTCTGTCACTCCCACAATTAACTCTAATATGTCTCCTCATCTTTGTTCCAAGGATTCTCATATTTCCAAGGCTAAAGCCCATAATTAAAATATTCCAAATCTTGTAACTTAGGGACATTTTCCATTAATAAAACAATTCCATCAATCTCAATTGCTCAAAACTAATGGAAATTAATAATACAGTCAGATCTTAGCTTAAAACTCAAAAAAACGTTAGGGGAAAAATCCCCCTAAACACAACTTGAAATTAATTATCCATACATACATCCTCAATATAATCCTTACACTGTCCCTTACTCAATACTTTACATCATACCATGTCTGGGCTAATGTCTATCAACTTCCCACCGTCTTAACCTCAATAAATTTCTTAACTAAGCTTATACAACTTTCCTCAATGTTAGGGTTCACAAGTCTTCAATTGGAACTCCAATTTCATCATATATGGAATTTTAACTGGTCCCACTCGAGCGCCAGTCTAGCACCGGTCGAGCGTCAACTTACTGTCCAACTCACTACGTAGAATTCCCAAGGGCCGCTCGAGCACCTGTCGAGCGTTGGTCAAACGACAAGACACTGTCCATCATATTTCCTTAAGGCCGCTCGAGCATCTGACGCCCGCTGGTCGAGCGCAATGTTACCTAAAAACAAGGTGCTAAGAAAAATCTTCTTATTCCAACACCATAATTGTGATCCTCCAATTATTTCAACTAAGTCCCCAAATACTCAATTTCAATATTATTAAAATTACAACAACATATCAATTCAATTACAATATAGATGCACAAAGTGCTAGGGGAAATATTCACCTAGACATATCCTTAGATTAATTCCCCTATACCTACCTTTCTCCATAATTAGGACACATCTTAAGGAGTCATAATTCTTTTACAAGGATAGAAAAAGTTGGGGTCTCACAAGCTTGGTGAGGTTGTGAGTGGTGAGCAAGAAAAACCACTTGAGTGGGTTTGAGTGTTGATCCCGGGAAAACACTTGTACGGTTCACTAGCACCCGGAACCTAGTGTGTATAGCTATTGGAGAATAGTGGAAAACCTCAAGGCTCGGTGAAGGAGCTTGAGGGGTGGATGTAGGCGGGTTTGCCGAACTACCTAAAAAATCACGTGTTTGCTTTCTCTATCCCTACTTTTTACATTCAATACATACATATATATCATTTTACTTTTGCTAAATTAGTATTTACTTTGCAAACACGGTTTTAGGGGTTAATATCGAAAATTTTAGAAAACCAATTCACCCCCCCTTGGGTTGCCTTAATCCTGAAACTAGGACTCACAGATACAAGGTTAATCCATGTTTTGTGAAAAATCAAACGATTTGATTATCTCAACAAATTGAATTTCTAGCTAACGCTCTTGAGTTCTGAACTCTTCAGACTCATTATACTCCTGAGTTCTAAACTATTCAAACTCATCAGAAGGTTCAATAATACACCTCGTATATTGATCTTATCTGTCCCTTTTATTAGCTTAGCTGACTGTTTCATCAAGAACTGTCATGCTTTCACTTTCTCTTAGGCTGTACTCCTTTTTAAAATAATATTCCTATTGATAATCACTACTAGTTCATATGATCATATCAAATAATATCTAATGAACAAGTGATTCAAACGTATGCTTATCTCCCACTGAACAATATCATATAAAGTCCAGTTTCACAATTCTGCAACATCATTGTGCCCTGAGTAATAAGAGAATTAACTGACATATGATGCTTCCATTTCCAAGATGAGTTCAAAACTTATCTAATTATCTGAGTATCTAGATACTCACTTCCAAGTGGTTTTTCCATTATACTCTGTAATTTCTTGAACTTTTCAAAAATTCAGACTTATAATTCATCAGGTACAAATAACCGTAACTGGAATGACCATCACTAGAAGTGATGAAATAGGAAAAACTGACATCTGGTTACGTGGTTAAAATCACCCCATACATTAGTGTGCACCAACTCTAACAATCTTGTAGCTCTAACTTCTTCTACTTTAAAAGAATTATTGGTCATTTTTTATTACATGCAAAGCAAAGAAAACTAGGTAGGGTTCAATCTCCAGAAGGTTCAATGACCCATCCTACATTAATCTGTTGATCATATCCAGATTAGCATGACTAAGTGTTAGACGCCACACACAAGTGGGATTCACATCCCCTTTTTCATTTTAGAGTTGCATCATTGACATTAGCATCTTTTCTCAATCCATTCACATAGTCTACAATATTTTCCAAAAATTATACAAATCATCAATAGTACCAAAAGCAATAAACTCTTTGAATTTTAAACTTTTGAAAAATTTGAAATCACATTTCTACATAATTTTGGTACATGTAAAGATAATTTTGCAAAAACAAAGTTTTTATTCTTTTATAGACTCTTATCAATAATACTAATGGTGGTCGCTGCAACACTTTCACTTATCCCTATCTTCTGCACAATTTATAAGCATTCCTTCAGTAGGATTCTATTTCTTCAGAGAAGCAAGATAAACTCGGCAATTTCTCTTCCAGTGGCCTGGTTTGCAACAATAGAAACAATTTATTTCATCGTTCTTCTCTTTGTCACTTATGTCATCTCTCTTGGATTGAGACCCTTTGTTCTTTTTGAACTTTTTCCTTTTAGGCTTAAGTTCAGAACATGTTGACTTGTCCATCACCATAAGAGAACCTTTCCCTTTGTCCATCATCATTGGAGAACCTTTATTGTTTTTGATGAGTTCCTCAGATGACTGCAACATATTGAGCAGCTCTGGCAAAGTCACATCCATCTTGTTCATGTTATAGTTCAACGCAAACAGGTTGAATGTTTCTAGCAAAGATGCCAGCACCACTCATATCCTGGTCTCTCTGTCCACACCTGCACCCAGTGTGTCCAGTTAAAAAATGTATGACATCATGTTAAGAACATGATCCTGAACTGAAACACCCTCCACCATTTTGGTGGTCATCAGTAGTTTCATAGTCTGCTGGCGTACAGACTTGTTGTGATCCCCAAACATCTCATCAAGAGAACCGATCATATCTTTAGCAAATATCAGGCCCTCGCACTGCTTCTGTAACATATTAGTCATGGATGCTAATATGTAGCATTTAACAAGCTCATCAGACTAATGCCACTTTTTCATAGGAAACATTTTCCTCTGCAGTAGCATCAGATAAAGCTAATCGGGGTTCTTTCTTAGTCAAGACATAAGCAATTTTTCAGCTGTGAGTACAAACATAAGATTTCGTTTCCAATTTACTAAATTTTGTCCATTGAGTTTGTTGTCAACCAAAATTCTTGACAACAGATTACAGTTCGGCATAACTACTCTACAAAAGAAATAGAAAATCAATTCACATGTATATATAACAATAATCCAATAGATTCAGGTTTTCGAACAACTAATGGTAACTCCCACTATGACACATCAAACAAATAAAATTCATGAATATAACAACTATATTTTGTGTCACTAGTAGGAATCAAGATCTTCTACCTTTTGTAAACTTGATCCTATTTTAGTAACCATGCAACAACTTGTAAAAGTAAACAAAAACAATCTGTCACGAATCCATCTCATGTCTCATACAACATGTATGTAAATATTTGTGACCCTTGATTTCTTTTTGACCACCAAATAAACACAATATTCACTATTTTAGCGTACGTGTTTATTTAGTTAAGTGCAACCACTGTCAAAATGAAATATAATTTTGGAATGAGTCAGCATCGCTATTTTAGTCAACGCCCCCATCACTCATACACGCTTCATTTATCTTCTAAAGAAATAAATGGACAAACTATAAAATCAAGATATTGGAATCCCCTATTTTAGTTTCATCCAACACTTAATAAAATAGAATTCCAATAAAATTAGGCTTTTCTTTTATAGGCCTTTAACTTTTAAAACCTTCGGCCCAAAGTTTTATAAATCCAGGACTTTTCCTTTAAAATTTCTTCAGTCCACATTTTAAAATATATCCCATGCGTATACAAAAGAAGCCCAAAAAGAAAAAATTTGAAGGCTGCCCAACTATTGGGTGTTTCTCTTTTTAAAGCAAAACCGGTCTTCATTTAAAACAAAATCACTCTCGGCCCAAGCCTTTTTAAAACAACCCAGAATGAAAAATTTGAAAATGGGCCGGGTAGGGCTAGGGATGCCCAACCCAGCTGGCCTGAGCAAGCGACCCAGCATCATATTGTGAGATCCCGAATTTACTTATGTCGTTGTAAAGGAGAGAGATTTTGCTATGATTTTCCTCAGGATATAGGTATGTTTTAATTGGTGATTTTTGAGGTAGGTGTCGACACATTGGAGCATAGTGTCGACACATTAAACTAACACCCGAAAGTTTACCTTTTCTGGAGCCCAAAGTGAATTTTGACTAAGTGTTGTAAGTGTCGACACCTTGGGTCATAGTGTCGACACATTAGACCGATACTCGAGAGTTCGCCTTTTTCCAGAACTCTCGTGAATTTTGACCAAGTGTTGGAAGTGTCGACACCTTGAGTGATGGTGTCGACACATCTAACTAAAACCCGAGAGTTTACATTTTTCCCACTTTGACTAAGTGTTGGAAGTGTCGACACCTTGAGTGATGGTGTCGACACATCTTACTAAATGTGTTGTAAGTGTCGACACCTTGAGTGATGGTGTCGACACATATAACTACATTCCGAAATTTTACCGGATTGAAAATACGTGAGGTGGAATTCATGAAGAAGGGGGAGGGCAAACTTGTCTTTTCCCCAACCATTTTCACGCCTATTACTCTCTCCCCCTTTGCCGAACACTTCATTTTCCCCCTTTCTCTTCAGCCTTTCGTTTTCCCTTGCCCTAAGTCACCCAACCGAAGGAGAAAGAAGAAGGAGAGAAGAAGAAAGAAGAAGAAAAGAAGGAGGAAGAGGAGAGAAGCAAGGTAAAATCCTTGCTGGCCGAAACCCTACTCTCTCCCTCTATTTTCTTCTTGTTTTCTCTTGTGGGTTGGTTGTGGCTTGATGGTGGGTTGTTATTGCCTCTTTTCTCTCACATTTTTCTTGGATGATAGCTTGTTGTGTGTTCGGTTGTTTTCTTCTTGCGTACATGTTGTCTACATGTTTTCTGTAAGAAGTAGTGTGGATCTTGTATGGAACCATGGAGAGGTGTGGTCAGATCTGGAAAATGGTTCAAGAGAACCATTGTTACACCCTAGGTGTTTGATAAAAGGCCTAAAAGAGGATTGAGATTTGTTTGTGCATGAATGGCCGGATCTATTGGTTTGATGTATTAGGTTGTATGCATGATTGTCTTGTTGAGAACCACCAAGCCCTAAGTGTTTAATATATGGTCAGATCTGAAAGATTTTCAAGATAACAAATGATACACCCTAGGTGTTTGATAAAAGCCCAAAAGA
This sequence comes from Myrica gale, assembly GCA_963930655.1. Taxonomy (NCBI): domain Eukaryota; kingdom Viridiplantae; phylum Streptophyta; class Magnoliopsida; order Fagales; family Myricaceae; genus Myrica; species Myrica gale. The sequence goes on from OZ005618.1 coordinate 13,446,628, forward strand.
AATGGGTAAATGCAATAGTTTTTACTTGATGAAGATGAAATCATGGTTTTGTTGTAAACTTGGGATTAGAGTTGTAAAAGTAGAAAGAATGTGAGAGAATGGTTGTTGTTATGAGATGTTAAATTAGTCTTGGATGTTGGTTGTGACATGAAGAGATTAGGTTTTGGTTGTTGGAGGTTTGGAAGGTTGAGAAGATCATTGTTGTTGCTGGAATTAACCTCTGCAGATTTCAAGGATAGAATTGGGAGTGTGTTTTGATGCATTTGTAGTTATCTTTTGATATTGAGTGGATCCTAGATTGAAGGCCTAGGACATGGAAAGATTTTAAGTCATACCTTGGATGATTGTAATGTATTGATTACTCTATACGTTTAGTAAACCTATGATTTTCCTATGAATAACAATAGTACGACTCATTGTAGGTAACGAGACGTTCGATACTCAAGCAAGCGAAGGTAAGTGAAAAACCTTTACAAAACTGGAATGATACACTGCATGAAGAATGTTTATGAATAAGCATATCAGGCATGACACTACCAAGCACGACATGAATGCATCATGATCATTTGCATTCATTTTCCTCATGAGAAATGAGACATTTTTATGCAAATGAAAGTACCATTTTTATGCTACTTTATGACAAGTTTTATGACAAGTTAATTAACGAACCCAAGTCGGTCGGTACCGTACCAAGTCAAGAAGGTGCATCCATACCGAAGGACGTTTACGAGAAGGGTGGATGTCACCTAGGACACCCATACCGAAGGATGCTTGCAAGAAGGATGGGTTGTGAGACCCCGATTTTAGGTCTGTCAAGTTATTGCTTATGACCTCTTAAGTACGTATTATTGCAAGTGTATGTATGATTAAATTTGTGATTTTTGAGGTAAGTGTCGACACATTGGAGCATAGTGTCGACACATTAGAGTAACACCCGAAAGTTTACCTTTTTCTGGAGCCCAAAGTGAATTTTGACCAAGTGTTGTAAGTGTCGACACCTTGGGTCATAGTGTCGGCACATTAGACCGATACCCGAATGTTTATATTTTTCCGGAACTAGAGTGATTTTTGACTAAGTGTTGGAAGTGTCGACACCTTGAGTGATGGTGTCGACACATCCAACTAAAACCCGAAAGTGTGCATTTTTCCAGAACTCCCGTGAATTTCGACCAAGTGATGGAAGTGTCGACACCTTGAGTGATGGTGTCGACACATCTAACTGAAACCCGAGAGTTTACATTTTTCCCACTTTGGCTAAGTGTTGGAAGTGTCGACACCGTGAGTGATGGTGTCGACACATCTTACTAAATGTGTTGTAAGTGTCGACACCTTGAGTGATAGTGTCGACACATATAACTACATTCCGAAATTTTACGGATTGAAAATACGTTAGTTGTAATTCATGAAGAAGGGGGAGGGCAACCTTGTCTTTTCCCCAACCATTTTCACGCCTATTACTCTCTCCCTCTTTGCCGAACACTTCATTTTTCCCCTCTCTTCAGCCTTTTCGTTTTCTCTTGCCCTAAATCACCCACCCGAAGAAGGAAGAAGGAGAAGAAGGAGAAGGAGAAAGGAGAAGAAAAGAAGGAGGAAGAGGAGAGAAGCAAGGTACAAATCCTTGCTGGCCGAAAATCATCCTACTCTCTCTCTCTATTTCCTTATTGTTTTCTCTTGTTGGTTGGTTGTGGTTTGGCGGTGTTCTTGTTTTCTCTTGTTGGTTGGTTGTGGTTTGATGGTGGGTTGTCTAAGTAGTTTTTCTCCTTGTGATTCATGGATGTTTAGTGTGGATCTATGCATGTTCAAGGTAGATCTTGTAAGTGTTTAAGTGTAGCATAGATTTTTACATGAGAACATGGGAACAAAATGGCTAGATCTGAAATGAGGGTTCAAGAGAAATTGGTTATGTGCTTTAGGTGTTTGATAAAAGGCCTAAGAGGGGATTGAAACCTAAGTTGAGCATGTATGGCCGAATCTATTGGTTGATGTAATGCATATGAGTCTTGTTGAGAACCACCAAGCCCTAAGTGTTTGATATATGGTTAGATCTGAAAGATGTTCAAGAGAACAAATGATACACCCTACTTGTTTGATAAAAGCCCAAAAGAAATGGGCAAATGCAATAGTATAGCTTGATGAAGATGGAATCATAGTTTTGTTATAAACTTTGAGTTGGAGTTGTAAAAGTAGGAAGAATGTGAGAGAATGGTTGTTGTTATGAAATGTTAAATTAGTCTTGGATGTTGGTTGTGACATGAAGAGATTAGGTTTTGGTTGTTGGAGGTTTGGAAGGTTAAGAAGATCATTGTTGTTGCTGGAATTAACCTCTGCAGATTCCAAGGATAGAATTGGGAGTGTGTTTTGATGCATTGTAGTTATCTCTTGATATTGAGTGGATCCTAGATTGAAGGCCTAGGACATGGAAAGATTTTAAGTCATACCTTGGATGATTGTAATGTATTGATTACTCTATACGTCTAGTAACCTATGAATAACAAAGGTATGATCCAATTGTAGGTAACGTGACGTTCAACACTCAAGCAAGCGAAGGTAAGAGGAGCTTACGTTTGTAAGTGAAAATAGTAAGTAGCAACTTACGCTTTACAAAACTGGAATGATACACAACATGTTTTTATGAATAAGCATAACATGTTTATAACCACGCATGACAAGTTATTTCTCAACAAGCATGACATCGTATACGTATTTGTATGAAAGCTTAAAAGAAGTTTTTGTGCAAAGGAAAACATGAAAGGTTTATGAGATATTTGTCATTAAGCACAAACTGTCAAGAGCATTAGAAGCATTTTATGATAAGTTGATTACCAAGCATGACATGAGCACGTCATGAGCAATTGCATTTGCATTTATTTGTCTCATAAGAAAGAAGGAGAAATTTTATGCAAATGAAAGTACCATTTTTATGCTACTTTATGACAAGTTTTATGACAAGTTAATTAACGAACGAACCCAAGTCGGTCGGTACCGTACCAAGTCAAGAAGGTGCATCCATACTGAAGGACGTTTACGAGAAGGGTGGATGTCACCTAGGACACCCATACCGAAGGATGCTTGCAAGAAGGATGGGTAGTCCAGGAGGTATGTGCAATCACACTGAAGGATGCTTGCAAGAAGGTGTGAACCTCCAAGAGTCGTGTCTAGCCACTGAAGGACATTGAGAAGGTGTGCTAGCTCGACCATATGTAAGGTCCTCAAGGGAAATAGGGGACAGTTCCAACGGGAACGCACAACCCTGATGCCAGGGGTAAATGGAGCTCAAGTAGCCCATAGGATAAGAATGGAAAAGATTTTCCAAAAGAAAGAGCTTTATAAGTATAAGAGATGTTTTCAAGAGCAAGTGCATGTGCATATGCAATCATGAGGCATACACGTGCATCACGATTCATGATCATGCATGAATTACATACGTATACATGATATTTAAAGTTCAAGTTTATGATTATTTCAAGTTAAAGCTCATGATATTTCAAGTTGTACTTGAATTACATTATGTTCAAGTTTGTAATTATTTCAAGTTTAAGCGCATGCTTATGATTTTAAGTCAAGTGCATGCTTATAATTTTAAGTTCATTATGATATCGAGTTCATGATGATTTCAAGTTTAAAAGCAAGTGTATGATTTCAAGTTCAAGATTATGAGTTCAAAGAATAAGTTCATGGTTTCAAACTCACGATTTCAAGTTCATATTTGCAAACCATGATTTCAAGCTCATGTTTTAATTATAATTCCTTACTGAGTCTTTCGACTCACAGATGTTTTCAATTGTATCATTCCAGATAACAATTCAGATGGGAAAATCTAGAAGAGGGACCGATGGGAACGTCTTCATCTCTCTTTGTTGTTTCATAAAAGGTTAGATGAAATTTTGAAGAGTCGACATGAGCCTCCGTTGTGTGGTGGTCATGGGTTGTTCGGACTAGTAGAGTTCAAGGTTTTTGATGTCTAGTATCTTAGTCGTGGTTATCAGAAACAGAAGTTGAAGAGTTCATAGGAAGTACTAAGAACGCTTATCAGGCATCCTGTGAATGTCTATGTTATGTGTATAAGGATTCAAGATGTATTACATATATGTTATGAGTAGGTCCATATAAAGATTTTGTTGGAATCCCTTAGGACTTGTACTTCAGCCATGCAGACATGTCATGTAATTTTGATGCTTTCACTATTGTCGTTGTAGTCAATTGTGTAAGTTGAAGTTTTTGTAAATCTTTTTGGCCCATCTCTCTCAGTTGTAGGTGTTTATGTATATGTATAAAAAAAGTCCGCTGCATGATTAAGAGAAAACGCTAGAACATTCATTGAGTGGATGTTCGCGGCTGTCATTAACCCCTTTCGGGCTAGCGTTCGGGGCGTGACATGGGTAGTCCGGGAGGTATGTGCAATCACACTGAAGGATGCTTGCAAGAAGGTGTGAACCTCCAAGAGTCGTGTCTAGCCACTGAAGGACATTGAGAAGGTGTGCTAGCTCGACCACATGTAAGGTCCCCAAGGGAAATAGGGGACAGTTCCAACGGGAACGCACAACCCTGATGCCAGGGGTAAATGGAGCTCAAGTAGTCCATAAGATTTTCCAAAGCAAGAGCTTTATCAGTACGAATGATGTTTTCAAAAGCAAGTGCATGTGCATATGCAACATGAGGCATATACATGCATCACGATTCATGATCAGGCATGCATCGCATTATGTTTACATGACTATGATTTCAAGTTCAAGTGCATGCTTACGATTTCAAACCCATGTTTTTAGCTATAATTCCTTACTGAGTCTTTCGACTCACAGTTTTAAATTGTATCATTCCAGATGATGTTCCAAGAGTGGAATCTTAAGAAGAGGACCTTGAACCCTAGGAGAAGGGTTGATGAAATGTCTCTCTTGTTTGCTAACGTTAGAGAAGATTTAGCTAATTTTTGTAAAAGCCGGCATGAGCCACCGTGATGTGGTGGTCATGGGTTTCATTTGGCTTAGTAAGTTAAGGTTTTAAACTGGTTGATATTTTGAGACTATGTTTTAACTACCTTGAGTTATCGATGGAAAATATGTTCTTATGTACGTTATACGCTAGCATCATAAGGCTTCTTTAACATTGAAGCATCATTGTCATTTCCGCTGCAAGTATAGTAGTAAGTACGCTTGAGCGTCCCATGCCGGGAATGCTCGCGGCTGTCATTAGCCTCGTTTAGCTAGCATTCGGGGCGTGACACATATGTTGGGCGTCGTTTGTGCTTTTGAGAAGAAACAGCAGGAAAGCGGCTAATTGGTCGCTGCCCACTCCGGCAGCCAAAGTCCGGCCACGGATCTAGTCAGACTTTGGACGCCTATGTCGCCGGCAGCCACTGTACTGCCGTCCGGCGCACTGGTGCCGCCGGTGGCCACCTTTTACCTCACATTTGTGTCATACGCGGGTGTGTTAAACTGTTGGTTTCCGCAGCCTCAAAGGCTGCAGGACACCACCTTATCTCTTGCCAGGTGTTGCGCCGATCGCACCTGGACCGACTACGGCCAATGACACGGCGACAATCGACCATGTCGCCGTTCACATGGTGTTTGGAAAAGAGAAAATCTTTCTCTCTCTCCCGTTTTTCTTAAAAGGGAAAACAGAATAAATACAAAATGGGGTAAACTCATAGTTTGCCCCCTATGTTTGGGCAAAAATCATAGTTAGCCCCATATTTTTTAATCCAAAAATTTGATACCCATAACTTTCAAAACCTATCAAACGTCGCCCCCCTTCTAAATTAGACGTTAAATCAGAAGGAAAAGCATGAATAAATGACCAAAATGCCCCTCCAAAATAAAATTACTAAAAAAATAAAAAAATTCATTAAAAATAAAAAATTATATTTTTTCAAGCATTAATATTTTTTAAATAAAACTATATTGAAACTCTATTCCAATAATATATTTATTTTAATTTATTTCCTAAATTTATATTTATATTTTATTTTATTCTAAATTTTAGTTTTGGAGGGGCATTTCGGTCATTTTGCATGAATTTCCGTCGGACTTAACACCTAATTTAGACGGGGGGCTAAGTTTGATAGATTGTGAAAGTTATGGGTCTCAAATTGTTGAATTGAAAAATAGGGAGCTAACTTGATTTTTGCTCAAACATAGGGGGCTAACTATCAGTTTACCCCATACAAAATTCATTCCAAACATGAATTCAAAGCAATCTGTTGGAATTCTGAACAATTACATAATAGAAGATCTCATCCAATTTCTTCATATCTACAAAAGAAAAATCTTTTCCCGTGGTTTCGAAAAACAGCCAAGAACAAAACAGTTTTTGTTCATCTTTTGTACACATCTTGTTTTCGCAAAACAAAATCTAACAATCAAACAGATTTACAATTTTATCAAGTACATGAAAGAGAATGAATGTGAGACCCCGAAAAATTAATACGTACTCTGTTGTAAGCTTAAGGATTTGGTGATTTGTTTTGAATTAATGGAGGCCATGGTATGATCTATATTTAATGAGCATCATGGAATATCAATGGATGAGGTCTAAATTTTAAGGTAGCCAATTTAAGTTGTTAGATTAAATGTATTTCTTTTCTATATCCTTGATTAATTTTTGAAGGATTATGTTATGGACCATATTATTGGGCTATTAAGGTTTAAATGGTTGGACTTAAAGCCTAAAAGAATGGGCTGAAAATGGACAGCCCATGTTTGGCCGAAAATTAGGAATGATGGGCCTTGAAATTTAATCAAGTGGGCTGCCCAATTACATGTGATGATGGGCCCTTGAAGTTGTGATATTGGGCTGCTATAAGGCTTAGAGTAATAGGTGGATATTGGGCCTTTAAATGTATGCAATTTGGCTTCCATGAAGATCAAGCAATTGGGCTTTAAATTCATGCTAATGGGCTGCCATAATATTCATGGTAATGGGCTGCCATTTAATGATTATTGGGCTTTAAGGATTTAGGTTATTGGGCCTTAGCCTTTAGGCTTGTGAAATGGACTTGAGACTTGTGATATTGGGCCTTAGACAAATATTATTGGGCTATCAAAGTCTTATGTGATTGAAATGTTAGTGGGCCTAACTTTAAAGATTGGTGTTAATGGGCCCTATCCTTTAAACTTATGAATTGGATTTGAGATTTAGCCTAATGGGCCTTGAATTATGATGTTGGATTAGCAAGCCCATTAAGTAACCATAAACCCATTTAGTTGGATTTCAACTAAGTGAACTAGACTAGTTCTAAACCAAGGGAGACAAGGGGACATGAAGTGACAAAGGGCTGAAAAGTTAAAGAAGAGTGAAGAGACTACTTGGCCGAATATTATGGCCAAGTTCACACTCTTTGTCTTCACTTGTGACATTTCAGGTCTATCACCCTTTTTCCATTTCATTTGTGTTGCTTTAGTCGACCAACACAAAGGGGAGAAGGGAGAACCAAGCCAAAAAGAGTGGAGAGAAACCGAAGGGTGAAAAGAGAGAACCAAGGGAGAAATCCAAAGTTTTGAACCATGAAGTGAGGTTTTGAGCTTGAACCAAGAGGGAACTTGTGTGAGAGGAAGAAGAAGAAGGAGGTAAAGAAAAGGAGAGGTCTTGCAAGGAAAAAAAAAAAGGGAAAGCAAGGAGACATCAAGGTAAGTCCGGATCTCCCCATTTCCTTGTTGGCCGAATTTCATGTAGTGGGATCTTGGATTTTTATGTTGTATGTTGCTAGATCTGGTGTTATTAAGATGTATAAGAGTAGATCTAGCCATGTATGTTCTAGATCTAAGGTTGAATGTGAAGAAAAAAATGCAAATGGAGAACAATGTATGTTAAAGGAAGCTAGATCTAAGTTTTTGCTAAGTTGGTTGGTTGTAAGTTGTAAATCTCCCTAGATCTATGGTTGTCGATGTGTCTAAGGTATAGATTTGGTCATGTTGGTTGGATATGATGAAGGTATGGGATTAATGCATGCAAGTTAGGTTATAAAATGCAAGGATATGCATGTTGTGATTTTTTAACATAAAGGGTTGTGTTATTTGGAGAAGGCCGAATCTATACTCCATCATGTGATCTATTATTGTGTTTTGTGTTGTATCTAAGAGTGAGAATGTATGTGGAGATATCCTAAGTTGTTAATGGAGAATACTTGTAAGTTTGGTTTGAAATAAGGAGGTTTGCAAGCAATCAAAGAAACAAGAAAAGTCTAGGTGTTTTAGGAATAAAGGGGTGTTGGCCGAATGTCCCATTTTGCTAGATCTTGAAGTTATTTCATGATTTATGGATCCTAGGTTGTGAAGTAGGTTGCTGGAGGAAGAGATTTATATTGAAGATGAAGATTTGACATGTATGCATGAGAGTTGGAAAATGTTAAGAATAGATTTTCATGAGAGTTTTGCTTGGCCGAATGTCTATTTTAGTTAGATCTGGAGTTTAATCAACCCATAGAGTATAATGTGAACTTGGAATTGAAAATGCATGCTTAAGATCCTATCTTGATTGTTAGAAAATGCAAAGAAGGTAAATACATGTTAGGAAAGTTTAGATCTAAAATCACACTATACTTGGCCAGTTGTAAGTTGGATTTTTTCCTTAGATCTATTGCTTTTGAGGTTCCTAAGTGTTAGGTCCAGTTATGGTTGTTGTATATGGAGAGAATGGATTAAATATACATGAATTTAAATGGAAAAAATGTGATATAAATGGATATTGGCCGAATGCCTTGTTCTTGCAACTCTTGAGTTTTAGAATACTCTTAGGTTGTAATGTGATGTTGGATCTGAACTTGTACGCATAAGAACATGAATTGGTTGTTGGAAAGTGCAATGGAAATGGATAATGCATGTAAGAGGAGTTTCGGATGTAGTTATACAATGTTAGGCCGAAATGCATGCTATGTGTAAAATATCTTGGGAATGATTAAAGTATGGATCTTGTACGCTGATTTGCTAGGTAGATTGTGCACATAAGCCATGGGTTTGACTAAGCTTGAAGAGAAAAGAATGCATGTGATAAGAGAATGAAAATGCATGTTAATGTTATGCATGTTGGTGTTGGCCGAATAGGGTATTGCATGAAACCTTATGTTTGTGCCATGAATTATAGGATCTAGGTTGTGAATATGATAATGGAGGATGGGGTCACAATTGGAGATGAAGTCTTGTACAGTAAATGTTTTAAATTGAAGCATGGCCGAATGATTTAGTGAAGAAACCCTAATGACCAATGGATTAGCAAATAAGTGATGCAATCGCATGTGATGCATGAGTGAAATTTAGGTCATGGCCAAATAGGTAAGAGAAAGGAAACCTAATGGTAAGTAAATGCTAAATGAAAATACACTGATATGTCGTGGATGTAAGGTTAGAATATGACCGAATGAATTAGAGGTTAAGAGCCTAAGTTCGATTGTAAAAGACTACATGTATGTGAGAGAGAACAAAGATAAGAAAGCTTAAAGGGCTCGGATTAAAATTGATCTTATGAGGAGAAAATGTACCGTAATCAAGGTTAATGTCTCTGATTGATAAAGGTTTAATATCCAAGCCAAGGGTTGTTAATGATTAAGGTTAGTAATTTATTCAGGTAAAGATTTAACCGAATACAGGAAATAAAAGAGAGACTTAGTTTTATTCCTAAATCCGTCAGTTGTTGGTTAGAACCCTAATCGAGAATAGAAATATATTGTAATTGAGTTAATAATTAAATAACCTAAACTTTGTATATTAGTTAAAGAAGATTAAATAAAATGTTTAATGATTAAAAAGATTATATTAATATATATATATACGATATCCAGAAAGATATAATATAGTTGCCATTCGGAAACGTTCCGACGAATGGAAGGTACGAAGTCAAGTGATGAACGGGAAGTTCGAGATGGATTAAGAAATATCCAGCAGCTATATTATACCATTAAATTAAGTTAAGCGCATAATTATCGCTATTCATTCGTTAGTGGATTTCACAATAGATTTCCTCGAATAGCTTAGTAGAACCGAAACGTATCGATATATTTTATCGGATGCTCAGTGTATTGAGAAGGAGATCTATTTCTTGTAGGCATCGTGTGAGACCCCGAAAAATCAGTACGTACTCCGTTGTGAGCTTAAGGATTCAGTGATTTGTTTTGAATTAATGGAGTTCATGGTATGATCTAAATTTAATGAGCATCATGGAATATCAATGGATGAGGTCTAAATTTTAAGGTAGCCAATTTAAGTTGTTAGATTAAATGTATTTCTTTTCTATATCCTTGATTAATTTTTGAAGGATTATGTTATGGACCATATTATTGGGCTATTAAGGTTTAAATGGTTGGACTTAAAGCCTAAAAGAATGGGTTGAAAATGGACAGCCCAAGCTTGGCCGAAAATTAGGAATGATGGGCCTTGAAATTTAATCAAGTGGACTGCCCAATTACATGTGATGATGGGCCCTTAAAGTTGTGATATTGGGCTGCTATAAGGCTTAGAGTAATAGGTGGATATTGGGCCTTTAAATGTATGCAATTGGGCTACCATGAAGTTCAAGAAATTGGGCTTTAAATTCATGCTAATGGGCTGCCATAATATTCATGGTAATGAGCTGCCATTGAATGATTATTGGGCTTTAAGGATTTAGGTTATTGGGCCTTAGCCTTTAGGCTTGTGAAATGGACTTGAGACTTGTGATATTGGGCCTTAGACAAATATTATTGGGCTATCAAAGTCTTATGTGATTGAAATGTTAGTGGGCCTAACTTTAAAGATTGGTGTTAATGGGCCCTATCCTTTAAACTTATGAATTGGATTTAAGATGGTGTTGTTGGGCCTTGGATTAATGTTGTTGGGCTGCCCAATGGGTCTTGGAGTTAAGTTATAATATAAGATTAGTAGTACCAATCATTCATTAAGCCAACTAAGTATGCTATGTAACTAGGTTGGTTGAGTTGTAACTAAGTAAACTAAACTAGTTGAATTTCAACCAAGGGAATCTAATTGGTTGAACTAAGCATTAAATGTGGAATTCAAATGTGTGGTGGAGGGTGAATTTCGTGCAAGCCAAAGGGGACAAAGGGGAGACAAAACTGAAAAGTTGAAAAAGGTGAAGGAAAAGTGAAAATTGAAGTGCATTTCCCCCCTTGGCCGAATTTTGGACTAAGCTCATGCTCCCTTGCTTTTTGGCTTTTCATTTCACACCCATCACACTCCCTTTTCACTTTATTGTGTCACTTCACTTTATTTGTGTCACGCCCCGAACGCCATCCCGCAGGGACCGTGACAGCCGCGAGCATTCCCCGAGAACACTCCAGCGCTTACACTAACTCTTACAGCGGAAACTTTTTTTTTCTATACACATAGGATGGCTCACTCAGGATCCACATGTTGGCTGAGATACAAGCCCAATGATCATAACCTCTCGGTATACACATCATAATTCATAAAAGTCTATACATTGCATCTTGTTCGCAACTTATACAAAACGTACTAGGGCATCATACTGCCACTTGATCAAAATCAGCACTCCCAAGTGCTACCTCGGAGTTCACCAACTCCGTCTCCAATCCCCAAACTTCCGGGATTTCTACGTGAGATACTCCTCTGCTCCCCAGTTATCTTGTGGATCTGGAATGATACGATTTAAAACTATGAGTCGAAAGACTCAGTAAGGAACAACAGTTGAAACATGAACTTTAGTAAAAAATAGCTTTAAAAGCATACTTACTTCAATATACTGTAGCGATAAGAGAAGAAATGCAAAACTGTAAATCATGAGTTAGTGCATAAAAACATGGTGCATATGCATGCTCCGTGATGCACATGCCATGCACTAAAATCTCTTGCCACTCTTGGCCTTTTCAAATGCATTTCAAATCTCGACATTGGCCCCAGGGCCTGGAAAATCTTTCTTTCATTCTTGCTTATAAAATTGGCCCTTGGCCCTTGAAAATCATTCATTTCATACTTGTGCCACTGTTGGCCTATTCACAACCATTTCGTATCTCTTACTCGTGGGCTCGCTCCATTTGACCCCTGAAGTCAGGGTTGTGCGTTCCCTTTAAAACCGTCCCCGAATTCCCTTGGAGACCTTACATCTGGCTGAGCTAGCCCTTGAAGTGGCCCCAGGCCTGATGGCTAGACACGACCCTTGGAGGCGCCACACCTTCTCGAGCAACGTTCCTCGGTGTGGTTGCACATACCTCACGGACTAACCCATCCTTCACGAACAACGTCCCTCGGTATGGGCGTCCATCCATCCATCCTTCACGAACAACGTCCCTCGGCATGGATGTCTCACGTTCCATCCATCCATCCTTCACGAACAACGTCCCTCGGCATGGATGTCGAACCTCACTTAACTTAGTATGTTTTCAACCAAAACCTTCGTGCTTAATCATAACATAAATTCTCTTTCATTTGCATAAAACAACTTTTCATGTTTTCTATGCAATGAACATGTCATGCCACTCTTGAAAACATCGTACTTTCATTTGCAATCAAAACGTCTCTCATGCGTTCATGCAAATGATCATGCTATGACATGTTTGAAACATCATGCGTACTTGAAACATTCTTCATGCAATACATTACATATGTATTAAAAACATCTTGTCATGCACAATAAAACATGCAGTGTATCATTCCAGTTTTCCAAAAGGGGTAAGATTCACTTACAATACTCCTTGCAAATTCCTTCCTGATTCTTACTTGGCTCGATGCCTACAAGAAATAGATCTCCTTCTCAATACACTGAGCATCCGATAAAATACATCGATACATTTCGGTTCTACTAAGCTATTCGAGGAAATCTATCGTGAAATCCACTAAGGAATGAATAGCGATAATTATGCGCTTAACTTAATTTAACGGTATAATATAGTTGCCGGATTTCTCTTAATCCAATTTGAACTTCTTGTTCATCCCTTAACTTCGTACTTCCCGTCCGTCGGAGTATTTCCGAATAGCAACTATATTATACTTCTTTGATATCATATATATATACATATATATATATCACTTAAATTCTTTTAATCGTTTAAATATTTTATTTACTCTTTTCTTTAACTAATATTCAAAACTTAGGTAATATTTTTATTGAAATAAAAATATATTTATCCATGTACATGCCTCGATTAGGGTTAAATAATACTCATAGGTTTAGAATTAAACCTAAGTCTCTTTTTATTACACGTACTACATTAAAACCTTATATCTAACTATTAATAAATTATTCATGATTAAATCTTAATTTAGACTTTAAACCTCAAATAAAACCCGAGTAAAACTTAACTAGGGTTCCAATAATATTTAATAAAGATCATGGCTCTATAATATTATTTCAACTAGCCTAACCCCAATTTTTCTTATCCAACACAACAAGAAAATACATAAATCATGAATTGCACTTAGGGTTAACTTTTCTTGCAACTTTCGGCCACTACCATTTATGCACCAATTAATCACAACTTTTTCTCCAAGGGTGATCCCATCCTCCATTCAACAATTTCACAACCTAGGATCTACAAATCAAAGCACCAATACCATACACCATACTCATGGCATTCGGCCAACTCATGTTTTTACCCAATGATTAGTTTTCTTTTATTTCCTTCAATATGCATGCTTCCAATACTAAACATTATCATCTACTATGCATTAAGGTCATAAATCTTGCACATGTTAAGGCCAATGTCCAAATCTACACATATTCAAAACTATACATGAAAATCCACATAGCTTATTTTCGGCCTTACCCCAAAATGTACCCTTTTCATGCTAAAAATCATATCATGCATATCCTTTGCATTTGTGACCTAACTAGCATGCATACACTTAATCCTTTTTATCAAATAATTCCATCAACAATAGATCTACTCTTTATTCACACTAATATCCATAGATCTAAACAAAGATATCATTTTTCATCAACCCAACATATCAAAACTTAGATCTAACTTCCTTTAGCATACATTGTTCTTCATTTGCCTTTTTCTTCACATACAACCTTAGATCTAGGGCTTCCATGGTTAGATCTAGCATGTAAACAACCTAGGGTTCCTAAGCATCCAAGATCTAACAACATCAAGGCATCTATCAAAATAAAACTTCAAGATCTTATACATAGGCCATTCGGCCACTCATGCTAACCCAACAAAATCATTTTAGCCTTACCTTGTTGTTTATCCAAGCTTGAGCACCTAGAAAATAAAGCATCTGTGGTTAGTACTTGTGATGCTTAAGGCAAGAACATCAATGAACTAATCTTACCTTTACTCTTTACCAACTCTTCCTATCCTTCTCCTCCTTCAAAGATTCGGTCCACCCTCCTTAGAAATGACCAAGCTTGGTTTAAAAGAAGCTCTATGGTGGTGAAGAGGACATGGTAAGTTTGAAGAATAATGGTGTCAAATGGCTAGGTTTTCATGGTAGGATTTTTGTCTACAACAAGAGAGATTTATTTGGCTTTTGGAATGGGTTTTGGCAAGCTAGATGGAAGTGGTTTAGATGCAAAAAATGAAATAGCACAAACCTTGAATGTGGAGTGTGTTGTTCGGCTAGGAGAAGCAAAATGGTAAGGATTGGAAGAACTTGTAACATTCGGCCAAGAGAGGAGAGGTTTGAGAGTGTAATGCTTGAGTGTTTAGGTCAAGAGGAAATGTGTGAGATTGAGTCTCCCAAAGCATTTGACATAAAGCTTGAGAGTGAATTGACAAGAGAGCAAAAGAAAGAGGAAGAGGGGATGAATGGGGTGTTGGCCGACCAAGCAAAGGCCCTTTGTCTTCTCTCTCTTTCTTATTTCTTTTCACCTTTTTCTCTCACATCAATTGTCTCCAAAAGCTTGTCTTGCATTTTGAAATCCTTCTCTCTCTCTTCTCATACATTTCCATCGACATTCACTCTTTTCCCTTGCTTTTTCTCTTCTTTTTTACAATTATGTGTTGTCTCATCACTCTTACACTTCTTACACACCTCTTACACTTCACATGGCCTTGCTTTGGCTTTTTCAATTTCATCCTATAGCATTTACGTAGATGGCTTGTTTTTCACTTAGTTTGGTTGCTTTTCAACCAACCTAGTTACTCCCACATTACAAGGCAACCAACTTTCAACTTAGTTCACTTATCACCTAACTTATCACTTTATAAGCTCTCTTACTTATCTATCCATTCCAATAGCTTATCACCTCACAAGTATGATATCTTATCATGTGATAATGGCCTTAGCCTATCTTCTACAATAATCACAAGGCCTTATCACTCTAAAAGTTTCCTAACTTATCATGCTTGCTTATCACTATGATAAGCAAGTGTGCTTATCAATTAAATCATTTCTAAACTTATCACATAACTACATAGCTTATCACTGAATATTCATATGGAAATTCTATTAATAATATAGAACACATCATATATTACATGTCACATACAATATCTAATCCATGTATTCAAAAGAATTTCATTATTCAATCTATTAATAATTTCGGCTTATACAAGGAAATTATTAAAGCATAATTCAAATTATATGGTCCATGAATCATATTAGGTAAATGAAAAATATCAATTTGTAAAAGAGGAACTTACTTGAAAATTTCGGCTCTTAATATAATATAATTTATACTTGCATAAAATGGCATCAAAATTATTTAAAGAGATTTTATGAAATAAAATCCCATTTTAATCGAAATACCATAACATAAAAATTAGGCCATACATTGGCCAAAAACATAGCCCCATGAAGAAATAAAAGCTATTACATTGGAAATAAAAGATAATACGTAAGAAATTACGTAGGAGAAAAATCGGGGTCTCACAATTTGAGTCATATTGGTCGACCAACACAAAGGGGAGAAGAGAGAACCAAGCCAAAAAGAGTGGAGAGAAACCGAAGGGTGAAAAGAGAGAACCAAGGGAGAAATCCAAAGTTTTGAACCATGAAGTGAGGTTTTGAGCTTGAACCAAGAGGGAACTTGTGTGAGAGGAAGGAGAAGAAGGAAGAAGAAGAAGGAGGTAAAGAAAAGGAGAGGTCTTGCAAGGAAAAAAGGAAGGGAAAGCAAGGAGACAACAAGGTAAGTCCGGATCTCCCCATTTCCTTGTTGGCCGAATTTCATGTAGTGGGATCTTGGATTTTTTTATGTTGTATGTTGCTAGATCTGGTGTTATTAAGATGTATAAGAGTAGATCTAGCCATGTATGTTCTAGACCTAAGGTTGAATGTGAAGAAAAAATGCAAATGGAGAACAATGTATGTTAAAGGAAGCTAGATCTAAGTTTTTGCTAAGTTGGTTGGTTGTAAGTTGTAAATCTCCCTAGATCTATGGTTGTTGATGTGTCTAAGGTATAGATTTGGTCATGTTGGTTGGATATGATGAAGGTATGGGATTAATGCATGCAAGTTAGGTTATAAAATGCAAAGATATGCATGTTGTGATTTTTTAACATAAAGGGTTGTGTTAGTTGGAGAAGGCCGAATCTATACTCCATCATGTGATCTATTATTGTGTTTTGTGTTGGATCTAAGAGTGATAATGTATGTGGAGATATCTTAAGTTGTTAATGGAGAGAATGGATTAAATATACATGAATTTAAATGGAAAAAATGTGATATAAATGGATATTGGCCGAATGCCTTGTTCTTGCAACTCTTGAGTTTTAGAATTCTCTTAGGTTGTAATGTGATGTTGGATCTGAACTTGTATGCATAAGAACATGAATTGGTTGTTGGAAAGTGCAATGGAAATGGATAATGCATGTAAGAGGAGTTTCGGATGTAGTTATACAATGTTAGGCCGAAATGCATGCTATGTGTAAAATATCTTGGGAATGATTAAAGTATGGATCTTGTAGGCTGATTTGCTAGGTAGATTGTGCACATAAGCCATGGGTTTGACTAAGCTTGAAGAGAAAAGAATGCATGTGATAAGAGAATGAAAATGCATGTTGGTGTTGGCCGAATAGGGTATTGCATGAAACCTTATGTTTGTGCCATGAATCATAGGATCTAGGTTGTGAATATGATAATGGAGGATGGGGTCACAATTGGAGATGAAGTCTTGTACATTAAATGTTTTAAATTGAAGCATGGTCGAATGATTTAGTGAAGAAACCCTAATGACCAATGGATTAGCAAATAAGTGATGCAATCGCATGTGATGCATGAGTGAAATTTAGGTCATGGCCAAATAGGTAAGAGAAAGGAAACCTAATGGTAAGTAAATGCTAAATGAAAATACACTGATATGTCGTGGATGTAAGGTTAGAATATGACTGAATGAATTAGAGGTTAAGAGCCTAAGTTCGATTGTAAAAGACTACATGTATGTGAGAGAGAACAAAGATAAGAAAGCTTAAAGGGCTCGGATTAAAATTGATCTTATGAGGAGAAAATGTACCCTAATCAAGGTTAATGTCTCTGATTGATAAAGGTTTAATACCCAAGCCAAGGGTTGTTAATGATTAAGGTTAGTAATTTATTCAGGTAAAGATTTAACCGAATACAGGAATAAAAGAGAGACTTAGGTTTAATCCTAAATCCGTCAGTTGTTGGTTTGAACCCTAATCGAGAATAGAAATATATTGTAATAGAGTTAATAATTAAATAACCTAAACTTTGTATATTAGTTAAAGAATAAATAAAATAAAATATTTAATGATTAAAAGAATTATATTGATATATATATATATATTATCAAAAAAAAAGAAATATAATATAGTTGCCATTCGGAAACGTTCCGACGAATGGAAGGTACGAAGTCAAGTGATGAACGGGAAGTTCAAGATGCATTAAGAAATATCCGACAACTATATTATACCATTAAATTAAGTAATGAGTAGAATTATCGCTACTTGTCCTTAGTGGACTTTAAGATAGGACTGTCGGGTAATTCGTAGGACCGACACGTACCAATATGGTTTCATCTATACGTAGTACATTGAAAGATTGAACCTATTCCTTGTAGGCGAGGAGCCAAGTGAGCAAAGGAGAATTTGCGAGGAGTACTGTAGGTGAACTCTAAACCGATTTGGAAAACTGAAATGATACACTGCATGTTTTATTGTGCATGGCAAGATGTTTTTAATACATATGAAATGTATTGCATGAAGAATGTTTCAAGTACGCATGATGTTTCGAACATGTCATAGCATCATCATTTGCATGAACGCATGAGAGACGTTTTGATGCAAATGAAATTACGATGTTTTCAAGAGTGGCATGGCATGTTCATTTCATAGAAACATGAAAAGTTGTTTTATGCAAATGAAAGAGAATTTATGTTATGATTAAGCCCAGAGGCTTTGGTTGAACACGTACTAAGTTAAGTGAGGTTCAACATCCATGCCGAGGGACGTTGTTCGTGAAGGATGGATGGATGGAACCTGAGACATCCATGCCGAGGGACATTGTTCGTGAAGGATGGATGAATGGACGCCTATACCGAGGGACGTTGTTCGTGAAGGATGGGTTAGTCCGTGAGGTATGTGCAACCACACCGAGGAACGTTGCTCTAGAAGGTGTGGCGCCTCCAAGGGTCATGTCTAGCCACTGAAGGACAAATGAGAGAAGGTGCGCTAGCTGACCGTATGTAAGGTCTCCAAGGGAATTCGGGGACGGTTCCAAAGGGAACGCACAACCTTGACTTCAGGGGTCAAATGGAGCGAGCCAAGAGTAAGAGATACGAAATGGTTGTGAATAGGCCAACAGTGGCACAAGTATGAATAAGAAATTTTCAAGGGCCAAGGGCCAATTTTATAAGCAAGAATGAAAGAAAGATTTTCAAGGGCCTGGGGCCAATTTCGAGATTTGAAAAGCATTTGAAAAGGCCAAGAGTGGCAAGAGATTTTAGTGCATGGCATGTGCATCACGGAGCATGCATATGCATCATGTTTTTATGCACTAACTCATGATTTACAGTTTCACATTTCTTCTCTTATCGCTACAGTGTATTGAAGTAAGTATGCTTTTAAAGTTATGTTTTATTAAAGTTCATGTTTCAACTGTTGTTCCTTACTGAGTCTTTCGACTCATAGTTTGTAAATCGTATCATTCCAGATCTACAAGATAACTGGGGAGCAGAGGAGTATATCACGTAGAAATCCTGGAAGTTTGGGGATTGGAGCCGGAGTTGGTGAACTCCGAGGTAGCACTTGGGAGTGCTGGTTTTGATCAAGTGGCAGTATGTTGCCCTAGTACGTTTTGTATAAGTTGCGAACAAGATGCAATGTATAGAATTTTATGAATTATGATGTGTATACCGAGAGGTTATGATCATTGGGCTTGTATCTCAGCCAACATGTGGATCCTGAGTGAGCCATCCTATGTGTATATTGTTTTTAAAATATAAAAAAAAAATTCCGCTGTAAGAGTTAGTGTAAGCGCTGGAGTGTTCCCGGGGAATGCTCGCGGCTGTCACGGTCCCTGCGGGATGGCGTTCGGTGCGTGACACATCGAGCCAAGTAAGAATCGGGAAGGAATTTGCAAGGAGTACTGTAAGTGAATCTTACCCCTTTTGGAAAACTAGAATGATACACTGCATGTTTTATTGTGCATGGCAAGATGTTTTTAATACATATGAAATGTATTGCATGAAGAATGTTTCAAGTACGCATGATGTTTCGAACATGTCATAGCATGATCATTTGCATGAACGCATGAGAGACGTTTTGATTGCAAATGAAAGTACGATGTTTTCAAGAGTGGCATGGCATGTTCATTGCATAGAAAACATGAAAAGTTGTTTTATGCAAATGAAAGAGAATTTATGTTATGATTAAGCACGAAGGTTTTGGTTGAATACGTACTAAGTTAATTGAGGTTCGACATCCATGCCGAGGAACGTTGTTCGTGAAGGATGGATGGATGGAACCTGAGACATCCATGCCGAGGGACGTTGTTCGTCAAGGATGGATGAATGGACGCCTATACCAAGGGACGTTGTTCGTGAAGGATGGGTTAGTCCGTGAGGTATGTGCAACCACACCGAGGAACGTTGCTCGAGAAGGTGTGGCGCCTCCAAGGGTCGTGTCTAGCCATCAGGCCTGGGGCCACTTCAAGGGCTAGCTCCACCAGATGTAAGGTCTCCAAGGGAATTCGGGGACAGTTCCGAAGGGAACGCACAACCCTGACTTCAGGGGTCAAATGGAACGAGCCAAGAGTAAGAGATACGAAATGGTTGTGAAAAGGCCAACAGTGGCACAAGTATGAAATGAATGATTTTCAAGGGCCAAGGGCCAATTTTATAAGCAAGAATGAAAGAAAGATTTTCAAGGGCCTGGGGCCAATTCCAAGATTTGAAATGCATTTGAAAAGGCCAAGAGTGGCAAGAGATTTTAGTGCATGGCATGTGCATCACGGAGCATACATATGCATCATGGCTTTTTATGCACTAACTCATGAATTACAGTTTTGCCCTAGTACGTTTTGTATAAGTTGCGAACAAGATGCAATGTATAGACTTTTCTGAATTATGATGTGTATACCGAGAGGTTATGATCATTGGGCTTGTATCTCAGCCAACATGTGGATCCTGAGTGAGCCATCCTATGTATATAAAAAAAAAAAAAAAAATTTCCCCTGTAAGAGTTAGTGTAAACGCTGGAGTGTTCCCGGGGAATGCTCGCGGCTGTCACGGTCCCTGCGGGATGGCGTTCGGGGCGTGACAGAAAGTGGTATCAGAGGGGAAAAGATCGAAGTACTAGGAGTTGAACCCTAGTAGGTAGCTGTATGTTGGAGTTGGCTGAGTACATAGATAGAAGCTCGTACCTGAACTAGGTCGGACATTTTTAGACCTAGGATTGGATGTTGAGGATTCAGACCAAGTGCTCAGGTTATGATGTTTCCTTGCGTATATCTTATAATCTAATATGAAGTGTTGAAGTGCAGAATGGCATACCGAAGGCAAGGAGGCAGGGGTCGAGGGCCCGAGGAGCCGGGCGTCTCAACCGAAGATGTGTTACGTCACATGGCTTAGCTGGTGGCTGAGCATGTGCAACAAGGTGGACGTGGGGAGGAGGATAGAGGCCGCCCCACTGGTTGCACATTCGATCAATTCAACCGACAACACCCACCAGTGTATAATGGAAAAGGGGATGGAGTCATCGCTGAGAATTGGCTCCGGGAGATTAAAGAACTCTTTGAAGTTCTAGAGTGTACCGACGCTCAGTGCGTCAGCTTCGCCGCCTTTAAGTTACAGGGCGATGCGAAGAGGTGGTGGCAATCGACGAAAATGTTACTGGCTCAGGAGTTGGGTCAGCATGCGATTACTTGGGAGCGGTTCCAACAGGAATTTTTGGACCGATATTTCCCACGGACAGCACGGGAAGCAAAGGCGAGGGAGTTCGCTACTCTTGCCCAGGGTACGATGAGAGCAGAGCAGTACGCTGCTCGTTTCATGGAATTGGTGAGGTTCGCCCCTTACCTAGTGCCTGATGAAGAGAGGAAGGCACGGAAATTTGAGGAAGGATTACATCCTCGTATCTACGATCGAGTTTACAGTCACAATTTGAGGACTCTAGCAGAGGTGGTTGAGAGGGCCATTATTGTCGAAAGAGGGTTGCAGCGGACAGCAACCTACTATGAGCAACAGAAGAGGAAGGCACCTTCCCAACCCTTAGTGCCCCAGAAACCCTGGAAGAAGAATAGACAAGAGCCGCCTCAAGGGCAGAATCAAGGATCCGGGGAAGTCCCGAACAATGAGGGAAACCAACTCCCACTATGTAATAGATGCGGGAAGAGACACCTTGGAGGCTGCAGGCAGGGAGTGTGCTTCCAATGTGGGAAGCCGGGCCATATAGCGAGGTACTGTCAAGTTGGAGGAGACTCAAACGTAGCACCCCGACCTGTGCAGCAGAACAACGTCGGGAGGCCAGGGGGGCCGACCCAAGCAAGGTTGTATGCCCTAACTCCGGGGGAGGCCGATGATCGAACGAATGTGGTGGCAGGTAAGTTGACTTTGCCCTAGGGGGAAGTGTTAGTCCTATTTAATTCGGGAGGCCACGCATTCATTCATTGCATCTGCATGTTGTAAGGCAACGGATATGAGGCATGAATCACGAAAATATACTCTAATGGTGTTATTGCCTATTAGTGGCAGAGTCAATTGAGATCGAATATTGAAGAATAGTTCGATAGAATTTGAAAGGAAAATGATGATTCCTGATTTGATTATAATGGAAACAAGGGGAAACTAAGATTTGTTCTAGGCATGGATTGGTGGGCAGTGCTCGGTGTTAGTATAAAGTGAGACGAAGGTCGTATCCTAAAAGGAGGGGAGACCGAATGGTTATTTGGAACATTGTGATGGATTTTTAGTTGACTAAAGCCCCTACGATAGAAGAAATTTCTACAGTGAAGGAATTTCTCTAGTATGTTTTGAGGCATTACTTGGTTTACCCCCAGCTAGAGAAATGGAGTTTGGTATCAATTTAGAACCAAGGTCAGCTCCAATAATCGAAAGTTCTATATAGAATGGCACTAGTATGTCGCCTTGGGGAGCACCAGTTTGAAAATATGAATCAAGGGAAAATTGTAATAGTGGCATATACTTGATGATGCTCATTAAGTGTCGATTGAATAGTGCATGTAGAGCCTTGTAGGTTTTGAGTTTGAGGAAATATAAACTTTGTGCTACCTTGACTTAGATCCAGAATCGAGAAGTGCAGTAGACTAAGCTTGGAGACTTTGGTTGGTTGTTGTGAGGATCTTTAGTTTCTATATAAGTCAGCTTGATGCTTGCTTGATACATGATTACTATTGTGTTGAAAGGAAAGATTCAGAATTATTGGTGGTGGTAATCGAATTCCGAGGCCGGAATTTTTATAAGGAGGGGAGAATGTGAGACCCCGAAAAATCAATACGTACTCTGTTGTAAGCTTAAGGATTTGGTGATTTGTTTTGAATTAATGGAGGTCATGGTATGATCTATATTTAATGAATGAGGTCTAAATTTTAAGGTAGCCAATTTAAGTTGTTAGATTAAATGTATTTCTTTTCTATATCCTTGATTAATTTTTGAAGGATTATGTTATGGACCATATTATTGGGCTATTAAGGTTTAAATGGTTGGACTTAAAGCCTAAAAGAATGGGCTGAAAATGGACAGCCCAAGCTTGGCCGAAAATTAGGAATGATGGGCCTTGAAATTTAATCAAGTGGGCTGCCCAATTACATGTGATGATGGGCCCTTGAAGTTGTGATATTGGGCTGCTATAAGGCTTAGAGTAATAGGTGGATATTGGGCCTTTAAATGTATGCAATTGGGCTGCCACGAAGATCAAGAAATTGGGCTTTAAATTCATGCTAATGGGCTGCCATAATATTCATGGTAATGGGCTGCCATTGAATGATTATTGGGCTTTAAGGATTTAGGTTATTGGGCCTTAGCCTTTAGGCTTGTGAAATGGACTTGAGACTTGTGATATTGGGCCTTAGACAAATATTATTGGGCTATCAAAGTCTTATGTGATTGAAATGTTAGTGGGCCTAACTTTAAAGATTGGTGTTAATGGGCCCTATCCTTTAAACTTATGAATTGGATTTGAGATTTAGCCTAATGGGCCTTGAATTATGATGTTGGATTAGCAAGCCCATTAAGTAACCATAAACCCATTTAGTTGGATTTCAACTAAGTGAACTAGACTAGTTCTAAACCAAGGGAGACAATGGGACATGAAGTGACAAAGGGCTGAAAAGTTAAAGAAGAGTGAAGAGACTACTTGGCCGAATATTATGGCCAAATTCACACTCTTTGTCTTCACTTGTGACATTTCAGGTCTATCACCCTTTTTCCATTTCATTTGTGTTGCTTTAGTCGACCAACACAAAGGGGAGAAGGGAGAACCAAGCCAAAAAGAGTGGAGAGAAACCGAAGGGTGAAAAGAGAGAACCAAGGGAGAAATCCAAAGTTTTGAACCATGAAGTGAGGTTTTGAGCTTGAACCAAGAGGGAACTTGTGTGAGAGGAAGAAGAAGAAGGAGGTAAAGAAAAGGAGAGGTCTTGCAAGGAAAAAAAAAGAAGGGAAAGCAAGGAGACATCAAGGTAAGTCCGGATCTCCCCATTTCCTTGTTGGCCGAATTTCATGTAGTGGGATCTTGGATTTTTATGTTGTATGTTGCTAGATCTGGTGTTATTAAGATGTATAAGAGTAGATCTAGCCATGTATGTTCTAGATCTAAGGTTGAATATGAAGAAAAAATGCAAATGGAGAACAATGTATGTTAAAGGAAGCTAGATCTAAGTTTTTGCTAAGTTGGTTGGTTGTAAGTTGTAAATCTCCCTAGATCTATGGTTGTCGATGTGTCTAAGGTATAGATTTGGTCATGTTGGTTGGATATGATGAAGGTATGGGATTAATGCATGCAAGTTAGGTTATAAAATGCAAGGATATGCATGTTGTGATTTTTTAACATAAAGGGTTGTGTTATTTGGAGAAGGCCGAATCTATACTCCATCATGTGATCTATTATTGTGTTTTGTGTTGGATCTAAGAGTGAGAATGTATGTGGAGATATCCTAAGTTGTTAATGGAGAATACTTGTAAGTTTGGTTTGAAATAAGGAGGTTTGCAAGCAATCAAAGAAACAAGAAAAGTCTAGGTGTTTTAGGAATAAAGGGGTGTTGGCCGAATGTCCCATTTTGCTAGATCTTGAAGTTATTTCATGATTTATGGATCCTAGGTTGTGAAGTAGGTTGCTGGAGGAAGAGATTTATATTGAAGATGAAGATTTGACATGTATGCATGAGAGTTGGAAAATGTTAAGAATAGATTTTCATGAGAGTTTTGCTTGGCCGAAGGTCTATTTTAGTTAGATCTGGAGTTTAATCAACCCATAGAGTATAATGTGAACTTGGAATTGAAAATGCATGCTTAAGATCCTATCTTGATTGTTAGAAAATGCAAAGAAGGTAAATACATGTTAGGAAAGTTTAGATCTAAACTCACACTATACTTGGCCAGTTGTAAGTTGGATTTTTTCCTTAGATCTATTGCTTTTGAGGTTCCTAAGTGTTAGGTCCAGTTATGGTTGTTGTATATGGAGAGAATGGATTAAATATACATGAATTTAAATGGAAAAAATGTGATATAAATGGATATTGGCCGAATGCCTTGTTCTTGCAACTCTTGAGTTTTAGAATACTCTTAGGTTGTAATGTGATGTTGGATCTGAACTTGTATGAATAAGAACATGAATTGGTTGTTGGAAAGTGCAATGGAAATGGATAATGCATGTAAGAGGAGTTTCGGATGTAGTTATACAATGTTAGGCTGAAATGCATGCTATGTGTAAAATATCTTGGGAATGATTAAAGTATGGATCTTGTAGGCTAATTTGCTAGGTAGATTGTGCACATAAGCCATGGATTTGACTAAGCTTGAAGAGAAAAGAATGCATGTGATAAGAGAATGAAAATGCATGTTAATGTTATGCATGTTGGTGTTGGCCGAATAGGGTATTGCATGAAACCTTATGTTTGTGCCATGAATTATAGGATCTAGGTTGTGAATATGATAATGGAGGATGGGGTCACAATTGGAGATGAAGTCTTGTACAGTAAATGTTTTAAATTGAAGCATGGCCGAATGATTTAGTGAAGAAACCCTAATGACCAATGGATTAGCAAATAAGTGATGCAATCGCATGTGATGCATGAGTGAAATTTAGGTCATGGCCAAATAGGTAAGAGAAAGGAAACCTAATGGTAAGTAAATGCTAAATGAAAACACACTGATATGTCGTGGATGTAAGGTTAGAATATGACCGAATGAATTAGAGGTTAAGAGCCTAAGTTCGATTGTAAAAGACTACATGTATGTGAGAGAGAACAAAGATAAGAAAGCTTAAAGGGCTCGGATTAAAATTGATCTTATGAGGAGAAAATGTACCCTAATCAAGGTTAATGTCTCTGATTGATAAAGGTTTAATATCCAAGCCAAGGGTTGTTAATGATTAAGGTTAGTAATTTATTCAGGTAAAGATTTAACCGAATACAGGAAATAAAAGGGAGACTTAGGTTTAATCCTAAATCCGTCAGTTGTTGGTTAGAACCCTAATCGAGAATAGAAATATATTGTAATTGAGTTAATAATTAAATAACCTAAACTTTGTATATTAGAAAGATATAATATAGTTGCCATTCGGAAACGTTCCGACGAATGGAAGGTACGAAGTCAAGTGATGAACGGGAAGTTCGAGATGGATTAAGAAATATCCGGCAACTATATTATACCATTAAATTAAGTTAAGCGCATAATTATCGCTATTCATTCGTTAGTGGATTTCACAATAGATTTCCTCGAATAGCTTAGTAGAACCGAAACGTATCGATATATTTTATCGGATGCTCAGTGTATTGAGAAGGAGATCTATTTCTTGTAGGCATCGAGCCAAGTAAGAATCGGGAAGGAATTTGCATGGAGTACTGTAAGTGAATCTTACCCCTTTCGGAAAACTGGAATGATACACTGCATGCTTTATTGTGCATGGCAAGAAGTTTTTAATACATATGAAATGTATTTCATGAAGAATGTTTCAAGTACGCATGATGTTTTGAACATGTCATAGCATGATCATTTGCATGAACGCATGAGAGACGTTTTGATTGCAAATGAAAGTACGATGTTTTCAAGAGTGGCATGGCATGTTCATTGCATAGAAAACATGAAAAGTTGTTTTATGCAAATGAAAGAGAATTTATGTTATGATTAAGCACGAAGGTTTTGGTTGAATACGTACTAAGTTAAGTGAGGTTCGACATCCATGCCGAGGGACGTTGTTCGTGAAGGATGGATGGATGGAACCTGAGACATCCATGCCGAGGGACGTTGTTCGTCAAGGATGGATGAATGGACGCCCATACCGAGGGACGTTGTTCGTGAAGGATGGGTTAGTCCGTGAGGTATGTGCAACCACACCGAGAAACGTTGCTCGAGAAGGTGTGGCGCCTCCAAGGGTCGTGTCTAGCCATCAGGTCTGGGGCCACTTCAAGGGCTAGCTCCACCAGATGTAAGGTCTCCAAGGGAATTCGGGGACAGTTCCGAAGGGAACGCACAACCCTGACTTCAGGGGTCAAATGGAGCGAGCCAAGAGTAAGAGATACAAAATGGTTGTGAAAAGGCCAACAGTGGCACAAGTATGAAATGAATGATTTTCAACGGCCAAGAGCCAATTTTGTAAGCAAGAATGAAAGAAAGATTTTCAAGGGCCTGGGGCCAATTCCGAGATTTGAAATGCATTTGAAAAGGCCAAGAGTGGCAAGAGATTTTAGTGCATGGCATGTGCATCACGGAGCATGCATATGCATCATGGCTTTTTATGCACTAACTCATGAATTACAGTTTTGCATTTCTTCTCTTATCGCTACAGTGTATTGAAGTAAGTATGCTTTTAAAGCTATGTTTTATTAAAGTTCATGTTTCAACTGTTGTTCCTTACTGAGTCTTTCGACTCATAGTTTGTAAATCGTATCATTCCAGATCCACAAGATAACTGGGGAGCAGAGGAGTATCTCACGTAGAAATCCTGGAAGTTTGGGGATTGGAGCCGGAGTTGGTGAACTCCGAGGTAGCACTTGGGAGTGCTGGTTTTGATCAAGTGGCAGTATGTTGCCCTAGTACGTTTTGTATAAGTTGCGAACAAGATGCAATGTATAGACTTTTCTGAATTATGATGTGTATACCGAGAGGTTATGATCATTGGGCTTGTATCTCAGCCAACATGTGGATCCTGAGTGAGCCATCCTATGTATATAAAAAAAAAAAAATTTCCGCTGTAAGAGTTTGTGTAAACGCTGGAGTGTTCCCGGGGAATGCTCGCGGCTGTCACGGTCCCTACGGGATGGCGTTCGGGGCGTGACAATGAATGAAAAAACTATCAATACATATCACATACGCATAATCTGATAAACAAGTTCCATCTCACGAGTTTTAAAAATCGTGAAACACACAATCTGAGAAACAAGTTTTCTCTCTCCCAAGTTTTCAAAAATCGTAAAAGGCTTTTGATTTTTCATTCGTGGATCTCAAGAGAATGAGGTTCAACTAACCTGGGCTCTGATACCACTGATAGTTTCAACTGCGAAAAAACAACCAATTTCTCTATTTGTTGATCCCGAGAATTCTTCAATAATCCGAGAATTCTTTAATAATCTTCAGGTTCTTGTTGATCTCACAATCTTGAGAATTTCACATTAGCAGCTCAAGTGTTCTGAAACCTTCCTCTCCACGCTCACAACTGTGTAGGATTTTCTCTGAGTCCTGATGGCCAACTCTCAAACTAACAATTAGTCAAATTATTAGGTTAGGTTAGACTATCTCATAGCTATCCTTATATATGAAAACCCTAGATGTGATACGCATGGGATCGTTAGGGATGTCAGATCTCGGCCGTAGGATTACATGGAAAACTCTTTTTCCATTAACTCCCTTATATTCTTCAATACTAAATTTTAGGCTTCTACTAATTGTAATCATGTCCATCAACATATTACAATTTACTCCCGAGAATTTGAGATAGATTTGCGAAATCCCTTTTCCTAACAATTATTCGTTTATTTATCCTTCCACCACACTATATTCCATATAAGCTAATAGGACAGAAATACTATCATTGATAAAGTCCCTAGCTCATATATTTTTAATTTTATAATATGTAACTCGTTGGACTCTTGAATTGTTTCCAAAACAATTTCACAAATAAATCTATATATTATATATTAATTTAGGAAAAATATTTTCACAAAATTCCTCTGGCCAGAGATTTCTTTTTCTCGAGTCCAACCCTATACAAATATACTTGAATATACTATCTCACAAAGAGACTGGTGGATTCCTTGTTGAGCATTTATACAAACCCACTCATTATGTACAAGACCCAACGTTAACTGGAATATTTGACCTAGAACGATCATCACCAAATGACTCGGTCAAAGCACAAGTACACAACAAACAGATCCATACAAACCTCTCAGGTCTTAGGATACAATAAACCAATTGTGCTGAATATCTTCTCAACATCAATGATCACTTCCAGAAATTATCCATATTTAATCTCGTTCTGTGCATGTGGCACAACGAATGTAAACCTATTGTACATAAGTATGTACGTAAGTCTAGAACAAAACATCAAGTGTACAAGGAACCAAAAAATCATACTCCCAACCTTTGATTCATATAATCATTTGCATGACTTTTCTACAATCTCACTAAATAATAACCGTGTAACATCTTATGTTACAACATATTACCCAATATAATAAATATAAACACGTGGCATCTAAATAATAATAATTTAGAATGATGATTTTTAGGGCATATTTCTTATAAGTGCTACGTACTCAACTTTTTCAGCGAACACTTGGCTAGGTGAAAGCAACACGGAAATGTGATGTTTCAATACTCCATGATGCATAGCAATTATTTTTGGTATTGTTCTAATTAATATCTCATGCTTCGTTACCTGTTTGTGAAGAACCAGTTTTCTTCTGTGATTCTTTTGATTAGATAAGACTATTTTTTGTTGCATGCAATCAATCGAGTTGCTATTGTCCCGGGATAAAGTTTACCCACATACATGCAAAAAAGATTAATAGGTTAAGTATCAATCAAGGAGATGTCGTTTTCTGCAAGTTAGTCTTTTTCATGACCAATTACACCTAAACTATTTCCTTATTGCGGTTCAGTCCCTCTACCTATTTGGGGCTTCAATTTGAACCCAATCCGTCTCATGTGCGTTACAAGCAACCTTCAACTTACGTTAAAAGACCGCTTTACCCCCCATAAATTGCAAACACAAAAAATGCAAGCTACATGAATCGGATCTGAAAAAAATGACGATTGCTTCAAAATGTGCATCTAGAGTCTTCAAGTAGGTTGCGTTTTCTTGTCTTCGCATTTTATAGGGGCAAAACAGTCTTTTAATGTGGTCGTGTGTAACGCACGTGGGACGGATTCGGTTCAAATTGACGTTCCAAATTTGTTGCGGGATAGAAACGCAATAAGGTCATAGTTTAGGAGAGTGATGGGCAATGAATGATAGTTTAGAGGGGTAATTGAAAAAATGGTCATAGTTTGTGGTGGGTTACTAAAATTTGCCCTATTCACGTGTAGCACTCATAGATAGGTTCTGTTCAAATTGACGCTCAAATCTTGTTAGGGGATGGAACCAAATACAAAAATAATTTAGAGGAGTAAGTTGCAACTAGTTATAGTTTAACTGGGTAAATGAGAAAAAAATAATATTTCATGGGGTTATTGGAATTTAGCCAAACATATATCTGAAATACAAGAATCCTTATGACAAAGAATGCAGCCTAATGCAATGATAGAGGTACCAGTTGATGTAAAGGATTGCATTAACATACTAATTTTGTACATTAGCTATTTTAAGAAGAAAAATACTAAACTTTAAATTTAAAAAATACGAAGTCCAATAAAGTAACTAAGCCTATTTTTATAAAATAATTTATATTACATTCACAATTACTTTTGGGAAAATGATGAGAATATTAAATTAATAAAACAACATATCTCAAATTCTTTTTAGGAGAAAACTCATTTTGAACCCTTTAACTACCAATGCAATTTCAAATATTGATCTAAACTATTAATCTTGACACATCGAGCTCTTAAACTTTCACAATTAATCAAATTTCAGAATGAAATAAAATCTTATGGTCAAAATTGTACCACATGGCTCATTTAGAACACACGTAGAACGAGTTTGATGATTGAATCTTTTCTAAGAGTATAAAATCATGAAATTTTGCAGTTCTTTAAATCACTGTGTCAAATGTGGTTCCTAAAACTCTTGATTAAGATTGATTTGATATAAAAAGTTAGATATTTCTCATTGTAAAATATACTCCATCAAGGGAGTTTTAGTGGGCATTTTCGTTCATACCTAAACACTTCTAAGAGAGTGATTCTCTTGTTTGGTGAGGGTTGTTCATCAAAAGGAGTTTGGAGAGGTTTGTTCTCAAAATTGTCCTTGAAGCTTGAAGAGGTGTTTCTCAAGCTTAAGTGTAAGGAACCTTCCCATGTTAAAGGGAGTATAGTGGAGAAACCTCAAATCTCAATAAAAGAGCTTGAGGGGTGGACGTAGGCGTGTTTGCCGAATCACCTAAAAATCTTATGCTTGCTTCTCTAGCCTTACTATTTACTTTTATCACTTATTTAATTATTGCATCTATAGTTGCTTAATTACTTGTGCTAAATTATCCCTTTTTTTGCAAAAAACTTTTTGGGGGTTAAAACCGAAATAGTTTCGAAACTCAATTCACCCTCCTCTTGGGTTGTCTTAATCTTGGACTTACAGCTTAAATAAGGACGTGATGACGGTGGAGTTGTGTTGCGTGCGGACGAGTAACATATCAGCAGATGTCCGGACTTAATTAATGCGTCTGGACCGCTCTAAATTATGATATGAAATCTTGAAATTTAATTATATTTTAATATGAAGACTTTAAATTAAATATACGATAAAATTAATAATGGTCTAAAAATATCTAACCGACATAATAGTAAATAAAATACGTAATCAAAATCAAGTACAAAATATAAAATATCACACATAGAAATACCAAATGAAAAACATAATCATAAAGTCTAGTACAAGCTGGAGAGTAACATAACATAAGTAAATAATAACGAAAATACATAAACCAGAGACTAGTCTGAATCACAAGTCGGACACTAACAAAGCATATGTTAGAGACTAGTGAATTACGATGACGAGCTAGCTCGTCGAGATCATGTCTGATGGCGTCACGAACATGCTCCAACTGCTCCTCCATAATATCCACTCGTTTGATGAGTGTTCAGAGCTGTATCGGAATGGTACGGAGAGATTGGTACAACTGGGACACGTGTTCTATCATAGAAATCAATTCCATCTGCATAGCAATTACCTCCTTCCCTTAGACCCTTCTCCGTCAGAGAAAAATTATTCTCCAGAGTGGTCAAGCGGGTATAGAGATCCATGCACAACGTATTCGTCGGCTCCGCTATCTTCCGGATACAATCCTTCAGCTCAACTACTATAGCATCCACCCAAAGAAATCGCTCTATTTGTGCCTCTGCCTCGATAATACTTTTCCCAAAGTTATCCATGGCCAACCTAACAATGACCAAGCTGGTTGCTTTGTTGTTCGAACATCAACAAAAATTGATTAATGACCAGATCAACATTTACATACATTACAAATAGCCTACTCCTAAACTGTCCATAACTTGGACAATTCGAGAGTTAACAAAACAAATATTAATAAACTTCAAGCATAACCGTTCGGACGGATTAACAACTGTCTGCACTGCCAGAAACAAAAAGATGTCGTTTCGTTAAGAAAGATCTGCATGCCCTACAGAACGTTCGAGCAATTTGAATTGCCTAAAAATTGTTCGGACAACTATAGTAAATGTTCAGAATGCGATTTTCGAAGAACAGATCCTTCGACAATCACTCGCCCAAAAACCTCTTTCAATCCCAAAAACAACCGTTTTACATCACCGTCCCCATGCCCAATCAAAACCAAACATGTTTCTATGCTACCCAAAGCATTAAACAATCAACAATCAAGCAAAACAACACATTTTTACTTGAAACGTGATGACGCCTCATTTTGAAAGCACGTACCCATTTTCGTTGAATAAACATCATCGTTTATGTAACAAACGTCTGAACGCTACCTATCTAATTAAATAAAATATGTATTTCTATTAACTATATATGTACACTTCAATAATTTTGATACTACATTTATTAATTATTCATTTCTTATAAATTAGTTACATATGTATTTCATGAACATTACATTTGAAGTATTAGCCTCTCCAAACTGTCAAAGGTAAATATTAAAAGATAATAAAAAAATGCATCATAATCATCATAAAACAACATCAAAGTAAATAGCCAAAATACAAACCCAAAATAAATATCCACAACAAAATAAATATCCAAAAAACATAACGTGTAATAAAAATATCAAGAAAGTCCTAATCATGCTACGAAGCGGGCTGAGTGGATCCCTCCCCCGTGGACTCGCTCATCTTCCCGTCCTGATCCTAATGGTGCCCCACCTTCTTGACATCACACGCAAGGTGTCCAGAGTCATACTAAGGAATGGCTGCAATCCCGTCGTCTGGAGTCTCGATATAGGTGACACGGGTAACTAAGTCGACACACAACTGACGCGTCGGCAAAATAACAGCCTCAACCATCCTCTTCAGGTCCACCATCCAAGCATCGGCCTAGGATAGTTCCTTCTCCTGTGCACGAAGAAGGGGTACCTCCACTTTCTATGTCTCTTCGGTAGAAGGAGCCCATGTAATCTGCTGCCGCCAAAGCTAAGCCTCGAAGCGGCTCAAAGTGGTCCAACAGATGGGATAAACAAGCGACTTCCTTTCCTCATCCGGACTATCCTTGTACCCACACTATGGAGGAAGTGTGTCAGGAATAAACTGTACGGTAACGCAGCAATAGAAAGGATCTTGGCTTCAAACAGAAGAGACAGGAAAAGGTAAAGTGGAAGATCAACAATACATCCTCTAGCTGCGGACAACATCAGCTCGCCTCTCAATATAGGACACTCTGTTGAGTGAGCCCTCAGCTCGATGTCGTAGGCGAAGATGAGGAGCATAAACTTCAGTCTTATAAAGGGTCCGACGACCACCAGGTCTAGGCTCGTGAATTTACGGAAGATGTCTTCTCCATCTCGCTTGTTCCCCATCTCCATTACAGGGTATGCTCTAATTGGCCTATGCATCTCCAAGAATGTCGCTAGAATTTCTGGTGACAACTGAAAGGTCACTCCGCGTACAGTGACAGTCCATACCAGTGCAACAATGTCCGCAACATCCAATAGTGATGCCTTCTAATGCGAACATGTGCTCGGATGTATATAGAAGCAGTCTGAACGTCTAATGAAACGACCTAGTTTTTGGGAATATACGTGCACAAGCTAAGAAATTCATCTGGAACATAAATACTCTTAAAAAATAAATTTTTAACTTATCATAAACAAAACAACAACGTATAATGCACAAACGTCCGCACGCCAACATAATCTATCAACACAGATAATAAAATGATCTAGTATAGTGAACATACGTGCGCATGCTAGAATAACAGTCCGCAACAAAAGTACTTCTGAAAAATAAATTTTTAAGTCGTCGTCTGAAATGTTATGTGAAAAATGATGTAGTTCGAAACACGTAAAAACAAGTACATATCTTATACTAAACGACGGTGTATATAAGGCCAACACGTTCGTACATCCGCACGATCGTCTTAAAATGGCAATGTTTAAAAAACTAACCGTAGAAAATTTAAAAATATCTGTCCAGACGACTTCAACAGTCCGTACGTGTTGTGGGGAAGAAGACCGAGTCGATTCAGCCATGACCGGTGATCACTTCTGAAAAGGTCAATTTCAAGTGCAGATTTTGTCAAATTATAATCGAAGAAAGTCCAATGATCATTTCCACAAGGCCGAAATTTTGTGCCTTTTTTAAATCTGTGGTTTAAGCTTAAAGAAATTTACAATAAGTGATTTGATTTTTTTTTTTTGAAAAGGAAAATAACTGATAGAAATTAAATTTGATCTGCAAAGGATGTCTAACCTAGAGTCAAAGCAAAATGTAAGAATGACTAAAGGCTAACTAACAAGCTTACAAGTTAAAACAAGAAACAAACTACTACAGACACTTGAAGGAGCAGATTATCAAATACCTAAGATGCGGTATGCTTATCACTGATTCTCTATTAACTCGATTTTCCCAATTTTTTAACTCAGTCGCCGAGAGACTCAAATCTACAACAACCGGATAATAAATCTATTCAAGCTCAATCAAAGTATTAAGATAAATTTATGGCAAGAGGAGATATTAATAAACTTGAAATAGCTAATTGAAGCCTTGTATAGGTTCGAATTATATTTTCCAAATGTCGACATAAAATCCAAAGCAAGAGAATCAATCCCTGTCAAAATCATCAATCCCCAAAAACCAACAAAATTGCAATTAAATAGTAACAATCTCCATTGATTTGATTACTAATCAATGCCAAATACTATCCACAACTAAGATGAAAGGGATTTCGCTATACATTCTCATAAAAAATGACATAACATAATGGGAAATAAATTTCATCACCTAGACAGAAGAATTTCTTGAAAACAGAAAGAAATGAAGAAATAGCAAAGTAAAAATAGCTACAGGTGCTAACGTAAAAGCAAAAGGAAATGAAGAAAAACAAACATAAATTAAAGAACTGCAATCTCTAACGTAAAAGCCAAAAGAAACCAAATGAAGAAACAGAAAAAATGTCTAATTGCTAAAAGAAAGAAGAGATAAAACAATGCCAGAAGAAAGGAACAATTGAAAGGAGACGACTTTCCTTGGAGAAAATAGAAAAGTTGCATAGCACCAAGCTGCCTTTTTTTCTTTCTTTTTTTTTTCTCCTTATTTTCTTCGAGATTTCTCTCCCACCCTGTAACCTTTTTCCATTGAGAAGCTTCTCTTCTCTCTCTTTGGTTGCCTTCTAAACTTGCAAAGTCTGATTCTTTCTTATTTCTGGTTTCCCTCTTTGCTGTCCAATCTCCAGCTCTTTTAATTTAAGATGTGTGCTCAAATTTTAAGACAAAAATGCCCTCCTGCAATATTAAATCAATGTGAGTAAATAGGCCACAAAAGTATGGACGATTTTAAATTTATAAAACTCCAGCTCAATGGATGTATTGAGTTTCTCATTTGGCTCAAGGTAGATAATGGATTACTCTAGTATTTTTAAACCCAAAATGCAACTTACATTAATCACAAGACCTTTCATAATTTTCTTGAAAACTATGGCACTTACACAAAATAATCTGTCACATCTTGGAAATCTAGCATCTTATTTAACCAATTTTTATCCCTTAATCAGCCGACCTCTCTCCCACCTCCGAAACTAACCCAAACCAACACCAAACAACACAAAATTATAGCCTAAAAAATCCTACAACATTAGGCAATCCATATCAATAGAAATATTGGCCATAAAATAATTGTGATGGCTGAAAATGTTTCAAGAAAATTTCCTCAAAAATAACTTAAAAAACATTATTTTTGTGCCAAAAAACTAAATAAAAACCACGACAAACAAACCTGGATATGAAGAACTCCACAAAATAGGAGGAAAAACTAAGATTGTTGGACATGAAACGTAAATGTAGGTTTGAGAAAGGAGTGAAAATGGTGTAAACTGTCAGTGTAAAATACTATTCAAATGGCTTTTGTGCATCTTTAAAATCTGTCCACACTGTTTCAGAGGGCCCATTATTGTCGTGTGGAAGGATCCGTTTTCCACATGCACCAATCAGAATCCCATGCATCAAATTACAAATCGTCAAATATTAGGCAAATCTTCTGAAAATGATGGCGTTCAGACAGGATGAATCAGTGCGTACATCTATGGGTGAACAAACATCTGGAATGTGGAGCATGGAGTACCACCATTCAGGAAAACTATAGCGATACACGTCCAGAAGAAAGGAAACCGTGTGAACGCGCACAACTGTTCTCCACGATCGTCTGAAATAGAAGCATGTCAATCATGCGCGGAATGTCCTAGTCTTTCAAACTTTATGATCAGACCGTGCGGATGAGATTGCAGCTTTTGAGACGATCTAACGTACGTGACAGAAGGGTGACAATGGTGTTTTGTCACCCAAACCATGTGCGCACATATTGTTCAAACGCTTTCACAAATGCTGACAAATGTTTTTAGTCATCAATATGTTACATTTTTCCTTTCATCACCTTTGATTACTGTTTGGACGTGTTTTAAGGACGTCTGGATGGTTTTGTAATTCCTGGCACACCTTGCATAAAAAAATTCAACTTTGAGAGAGAAGTACATGATTTGGTGACAAAATTTGTTTTGAAAAGAATTTAATTGATAAGTGAGTGTGCTTATCATAGTGATAAGCTAAGAGAGTTTTTAAGATGATAGGTTGTTGTGGCTATCTTAGAGATAGGATAGAATAATTATCTTGAGATAAGTTATCATGTTGATAAGTTGATAAGTTATGGTATTGAATTAGATAAGTTAAAGTGCTTATTGGAGATAAGTTAGAATACATATGTGTGTGATAAGTTAAGGTGGTTATTTGAAAAGAGAAGTGAAAAGTAGATAAGTGAAACCAAAAGAAGAGATAAGAGAAGTGGCATGGATGCTTTACGTGAGACAAGAGGAGAAAAGTCTTGAAGTTTTGTGTTGTTCACGTGAAGGGCAAGAGAAGAGATAAGATGAGAATTAAATTGAAAAGACAAGACAAGGGCTTCATGTGAATGGCTAAGCAAGAATAGAGAAAAGTTGAAATGAATTGAAAGGACAAAGCAAGAGGACTTCACGTGAAGGGCTAAGCATGAGGGGACAAAGAGATAAGGTGAGAGAAAAGTTGAAAGGGACAACACATTTGCTTAGTCATTGTCGTCAAAGTTCACCCCCCCTTTTCTTTTTCCCTCTTGTCACCTCTTGTCATAATTGAGTTCAAGTGTAAATTCAACTTGCTTTTCACGCCTCATTACCCCCACTCCTTCACATTTCATTTGCTCATTTCCTTTGGCCGAACCACACTTCTCATATTTCAAATTTCCTTCTCTCTTTTCTCTTGACCGAACCTCACTCTCTTGGTTCAAATCTTGCTTCCTTTCTCTTGAAACCAAAACACCCCTCTATGCTCTAGTTTTGCTTCTTTTCTTTGGTGACCGAAATTCCTCCTTAGCTCAGCTCATTTCTTCTCTCTTGGTGGCTGGAAATCTCTCTTCATTCAGCCATCTTCCCTTGACAGAAACTCAGCTCACTCTCTTGGCCAAATCACTTCAAAGTTTCAAGTCTTGCCTTGTTTCCTCAAGCAACTTTCAGCTACTGTACATTTCTCCTTTCCCCACCATAAACCCCCATCTCAGCACCTTGTAGACATTATTCTTAGCCCTTGGAACCATTCTTGAAGGTGGAACCAAAAGTTGAAGTGTAGGGGAGGATTTTGGTGAAAACCGAGGGTTCTAGTGGAAGGTAGAGGTAGATTTGATTTTCATATGTTGTTTTGCTTGAGTTCTTTATAGTTTCTGACCTTAGATGTTTTATTATGCTAGGTGTTCTTCTTTTAGCAAGCTTGTGTCCAATCATCAAGGTAAGGCCAAATATGGTTGTAGGTGCAAAGTGATGTTGTTGGCCGAATGGCTTGTATTTGCTAGATCTAAGTTTAGATAACTTGTAGGATATAATGTGAGCTTGGAATTGAACATGCATGCCTAAGATCCTAACTTGGTTGTTAGAAGATGTAAAGAAATGGTCTATGCATGTTAGTAATGTTTCGGGAATTAGCTTGCACCACATTTGGCCGAGATGCATGTTAGGTTTAGTATACCTCTGTCATGATCAAAATATAGATCATTTGAGTTGAATGTGAAGCTGGTTTGCTAGATTTATTGTAGCTATAAGTCACGGGTTTCACTATGATTAAGAGAATATGAATGCATGTGTTAAATAGCATGAAAATGTGTGGTTTATGGTGCTGGCCGAATGGTATTTTAGGTGTATTCTTGCTCTTGATCAATGATTTGTAGAATCAAGGAGACTGAGGTAAGTGGAAGTAAGTGTGTAAGTAAGCTTACATTTTTCAAAACTGGAATGACACATTGCATAAATTCATGAACAAGCATGATATTTCAAGCAAGCATGGCATGGCATGAGCATTGCATGATTTTCTAAAGTGATTTTTATGCATTGTCGTATGGAAAGT
Source organism: Myrica gale (assembly GCA_963930655.1). Taxonomy (NCBI): domain Eukaryota; kingdom Viridiplantae; phylum Streptophyta; class Magnoliopsida; order Fagales; family Myricaceae; genus Myrica; species Myrica gale. The sequence goes on from OZ005618.1 coordinate 13,485,348, forward strand.
TTTATGGAAAGACAAGTTAAGTCAAGGGGCTCTGGTCGTTACCGTACCATCATGATGGACTCCCATACCGAAGGACGAATGCGAGAAGGTTGGGTGAATCCTAAGAGGTTGTGCAAACCACACTGAAGGACAATGAGAAGGTGTGGGCCTTCAAGGGTCGTGTCTAGCCATCAGGCATGGGGCAACTACGGGCTAGCTCGACCAAATGAAAAGTTCCCAAGGGTAAGGGAGACGGTTCCGATGGGAATGCACAACCCGGACTCCAGCGGTTAAATGTAGCGTAAGTAGCCCACAAGTTATGAAGGAAATGTTTTCAAGGGCCAAGTGCCAATTTCAAGAACAAGATTATGTCTACGAGCAAGAGCATATGCATAACCATGACATGCATGTGCATTATGAATTATGATTTCTCATGTTAAGCAAATCCCAGTTAAGATCATGTTTTAAAGTTATGTTTTTCCCTTACTGAGTCTTTTTAACTCACGTTTTTTAAAATTGTGTCATTCCAGATGCCTCAGGTGAAGGAAGTCAGGAGGACTACCTGACTTAGAAGAAAGATTATTTTTATATTTTGTTGTTTTCACCTGATATTAAGTGTTAAACATGTTATGTATATATTAAGATGCAAGTTTATTGAGAACCTTAATCATGTTATGAGTTGACTCATCTCTCTCGCGATTCTGTATTTTTCCGCTGTAAGTATGCATGTATGAGCGCTGGAGCTTTCCTGGGGATTGCTCGCGGCTGTCACGGTCCCTGCGGGATGGCGTTCGGGGCGTGACAGTTAAGTTGGTATCAGAGGATCTGAGAGTAGAGCCATGGATTTGAGAATAGAGCCATAAGACATAGGGAATGGATTAGAACCCTAAACCCTAAAATATGAGTTATATGTTGAGGGTCAATTACGTTAAAAATTCAAAGTTGAGGTTGTTCTAAGCTAAACGATAACCTTGAAGTGCAGGATGGCACCTAGAAGACCACAGAGAAGTCGGGGACCCGAGGCTCAGGGTGTTACCACCGATGACGTATTAAGGCACATGGCTCAGCTCATTGCCGAGTAGGTGCAACCCGGTGCCAATGTAGAAGAGGCACGAGGTCGCCTTGAGGGGTGTACGTTTGATCAGTTTAATCGCCAGCACCCGCCAGCGTACATTGGCTAAGGAGATGCTATTCTAGCAGAAAACTGGCTGGTGGAGATTAAAGAATTGATCGAGGTTTTGGGATGTACTGATGCCTAAAAGTTGAGTTACGCTACCTTTAAACTACAGGGAGATGCCAAAAGGTGGTGGCAGTCTGAGAAAGTATTATTAAGTCAGGAGCTAGGGGAATAGCCCATAACCTGGGAAAGGTTTCAGCAGGAATTCCTAGACCGTTATTTCCCAAGAACAACTCGGGAAGCAAAAGCAAGGGAGTTTGCTACCCTAACTCAAGGTGCCATGATGGTGGAGCAGCATGCAGGCCAATTTATGGAGCTGGTACGGTTTGCCCCGTACTTGGTGCCAGACGAAGAAAGAAAGGCCAGAAAGTTCGAAGAAGGACTTCACCCACGGGTCTATGACAGAGTGTATAGTCATAATCTTAAGACCCTAGCCGAGGTGATAGAAAGGGCGGTGATCGTGGAGAGAGTATTACAGAGAATAGCGGCTTACCATGAGCAGCAAAAGAGAAAGGCTCCTTCCAATCCAACGACACCGCAGATGCCTTGGAAGAGGAGTAAGCCAGAGTCATCGCAGAGACAGCACCTATGAGATCCCGAATTTACTTATGTCGTTGTAAAGGAGAGAGATTTTGCCATGATTTTCCTCAGGATATAGGTATGTTTTAATTGGTGATTTTTGAGGTAAGTGTCGACACATTGGAGCATAGTGTCGACACATTAAACTAACACCCGAAAGTTTACCTTTTCTGGAGCCCAAAGTGAATTTTGACTAAGTGTTGTAAGTGTCGACACCTTGGGTCATAGTGTCGACACATTAGACCGATACCCGAGAGTTCGCCTTTTTCCAGAACTCCCGTGGATTTTGACCAAGTGATGGAAGTGTCGACACCTTGAGTTATGGTGTCGACACATCCAACTGAAACCCGAGAGTTCGCCTTTTTCCAGAACTCCCGTGAATTTTGACCAAGTGTTGGAAGTGTCGACACCTTGAGTGATGGTGTCGACACATCTAACTGAAACCCGAGAGTTTACATTTTTTTCCCACTTTGACTAAGTGTTGGAGGTGTCGACACCTTGAGTGATGGTGTCGACACATCTTACTAAAAGTGTTGTAAGTGTCGACACCTTGAGTGATGGTGTCGACACATATAACTACATTCCGAAATTTTACCGGATTGAAAATACGTGAGGTGGAATTCATGAAGAAGGGGGAGGGCAACCTTGTCTTTTCCCCAACCATTTTCACGCCTATTACTCTCTCCCCCTTTCCCGAACACTTCATTTTTCCCCTCTCTCTTCAGCCTTTTCGTTTTCCCTTGCCCTAAATCACCCACCCGAAGAAGGAAGAAGGAGAAGAAGGGGAAGGAGAAAGGAGAAGAAAAGAAGGAGGAAGAGGAGAGAAGCAAGGTACAAATCCTTGCTGGCCGAAAATCATCCTACTCTCTCTCTCTCTCTCTCTATTTCCTTATTGTTTTCTCTTGTGGGTTGGTTGTGGGTTGTTGATTGGTTGTGGTTTGGCGGTGTTCTTGTTTTCTCTTGTTGATTGGTTGTGGTTTGATGGTGGGTTGTCTAAGTAGTTTTTCTCCTTGTGATTCATGGATGTTTAGTGTGGATCTATGCATGTTCAAGGTAGATCTTGTAAGTGTTTAAGTGTAGCATAGATTTTTACATGAGAACATGGGAACAAATGGTTGAATCCGAAATTAGGGTTCTTGAGAATTGGTTTGGTGCTCTAGGTGTTTGATAAAAGGCCTAAGAGAGGATTGAAACCTAAATCTAGCAAGTATGGTCGAACTCAGGGGTTGGTGCATTAGGTTGTATGTATGCTAGTCATATTGAGAACCACTAAGCCCTAAGTGTGAGAGATAGGTTCAGATCTGGAGAAAAATAGGCAAGAGGACCAATAATATACACTAGGTGTTTGGTTAAAAGCCCAAGAGAAATGGGTAAACGCAATGGTGTTAACGTGATGAACATGGAACCACGGTTGGTTGTAAAAAATGGGAGGAGGGTAAGAGGATGGTTGCTACTAGGAAATATTAAGTTAGCCTTGGATGTTGGTTGTGACATGTAGAGATTCGGTTTTGGTTGTTGGAAATTGGAGGGCTAGAAAGATTATTGTGATTTCTGGTAATTACATAAGCAGATTTCAGAGCTGGAATAGAGAGTGTGTTTTGATGCATTTGTAGTTATCTCTTGATATTGAGTGGATCCTAGATTGAAGGCCTAGGACATGGGGAGATTTTAAGTCATACCTTGGATGATTGTAATGTATTGATTACTCTATACATTTAGTAAACCTATGAATTTCCTGTGAATAACAATAGTACGACTCATTGTAGGTAACGAGACGTTCGATACTCAAGCAAGCGAAGGTAAGTGAAAAACCTTTACAAAACTGGAATGATACACTGCATGAAGAATGTTTATGAATAAGCATATCAAGCATGACACTACCAAGCACGACATGAATGCATCATGATCATTTGCATTCATTTTCCTCATGTGAAATGAGACATTTTTATGCAAATGAAAGTACCATTTTTATGCTACTTTATGACAAGTTTTATGACAAGTTAATTAACGAACCCAAGTCGGTCGGTACCGTACCAAGTCAAGAAGGTACATCCATACCGAAGGACGTTTACGAGAAGGGTGGATGTCACCTAGGACACCCATACCGAAGGATGCTTGCAAGAAGGATGGGTAGTCCGGGAGGTATGTGCAATCACATTGAAGGATGCTTGCAAGAAGGTGTGAACCTCCAAGAGTCGTGTCTAGCCACTGAAGGACATTGAGAAGGTGTGCTAGCTCGACCACATGTAAGGTCCCTAAGGGAAATAGGGGACAGTTCCAACGGGAACGCACAACCCTGATGCCAGGGGTAAATGGAGCTCAAGTAGTCCATAAGATTTTCCAAAGCAAGAGCTTTATCAGTACGAATGATGTTTTCAAAAGCAAGTGCATGTGCATATGCAACATGAGGCATATACATGCATCACGATTCATGATCAGGCATGCATCGCATTATGTTTACATGACTATGATTTCAAGTTCAAGTGCATGCTTACGATTTCAAACCCATGTTTTTAGCTATAATTCCTTACTGAGTCTTTTGACTCACAGTTTTAAATTGTATCATTCCAGATGATGTTCCAGGGGTGGAATCTTAAGAAGAGGACCTTGAACCCTAGGAGAAGGGTTGATGAAATGTCTCTCTTGTTTGCTAACGTTAGAGAAGATTTAGCTAATTTTTGTAAAAGCCGGCATGAGCCACCGTGATGTGGTGGTCATGGGTTTCATTTGGCTTAGTAAGTTAAGGTTTTAAACTGGTTGATATTTTGAGACTATGTCTTAACTACCTTGAGTTATCGATGGAAAGTATGTTCTTATGTACGTTATACGCTAGCATCATAAGGCTTCTTTTAACATTGAAGCATCATTGTCATTTCCACTGCAAGTATAGTAGTAAGTACGCTTGAGCGTCCCATGCCGGGAATGCTCGCGGCTGTCATTAGCCTCGTTTAGCTAGCGTTCGGGGCGTGACAGCACCAGAGACCGAACCAGAGGCCGAACCAAAGGCCAGGTGGAACTCAGAATTTCGGAGGGAACCAATTTCCTCTGTGTAACAAGTGCAACAGGAGACACCCGGGGGAATGCAGGCAAGGCGTATGTTTCCAATGTGAAAAGCCTGGTCATTTTGCCAGAGATTGCAAAAATGCCGGCGGCTCGAACCAAGCACCCCGACCTCCGCAGCAGAACACTGTAAGGAGGCAAGGAGGCCCAACGCAAGCAAGATTGTATATACTGACTCCGGAAGATGCGGAGAGTCAGAACAGAGTAGTGGCAGTGTCACGCCCCGAACGGCATCCCGCAGGGACCGTGACAGCCGCGAGCTATCCCCCGGATGGCTCCAGCGTTCTTACTTATATTCTTACTTGATTACGGCGGAAACGTACAGGATCGCGAGGGGTTTGAGCGAATACTTACATAATCAGGGTTCTCATTAAATTCATACAAAACAAATATTTAAACATATTAGAACCCAATTAGTGACGCTCATGTCACTATCAACAAAATGCGAAACTTAACGACTTGGGCATCTAGGTCAGGTAGTCCTCCTGACTCTCTTCACCTGATACGTCTGGAATGACACAATTTTAAAAACGTGAGTCAAAAAGACTCAGTAAGGGAAAAACGTAAAACTTAAATCATGCTCTTGACTTATGCTTGCTTAATCACGAAAGAAAGAAAACTTGATAACTGATGCATATGCGTGCTCATGAATTATGCATATGCTCTTGCTTAGTGTTTTCGGCCCCAGGCCCTTGAAAACCACTTTCTTTCATACTTGCTTGTAAAACTGGCCCTTGGCCCTTAAAAATCATTCATTCGTACTTGTGCCCTTGTTGGCCTTATCATAATTATTTCATGTCTTTTACTTGCGGGCTCGCTCCATTTGACCCCTGAAGTCAGGGTTGTGCGTTCCCTTCGGAACCGTCCCCGAATTCCCTTGGAGACCTTAACATCTGGTCGAGCTAGCCCTTGAAGTGGCCCCAGGCCTGATGGCTAGACACGACCCTTGGAGGCACCACACCTTCTCACTGTCCTTCAGTGTGGCTTGCACAGCCTCTTGGATTCACCCATCCTTCTCATAAATGTCCTTCGGTATGGGAGTCCAACTTGATGGTACGGTACCGACCGGTGCCCCTTATCTTAACTTATCGTTTCATAAAACTTCTCATATTCTTTCCATAAAAATCATTGCATAATTTTCTTCTTGAAAAATTCATGCAATGCACATGTCATGTCATGCTTGCTTAAAACTCATGCTTTTTCATGAAATTCATATCATGTCATGCTTTCTTAAAACCCATACTTGTTCATGAAACGATGCAGTGTGTCATTCCAGTTTTGAAAAGGAATACTTATTGTACACTTACAGTATTCCCTTACACTTGGTCTTCTTGTTCGTGTATACAGACACGTGGATCGCCTACAAGCGATTCAAATATTCTTTTAGACTTTAAGAATTATGAAATCATTTCTTTTCGAAATCAGTCATCAATCGAAGATATATATATATATATACATATTACTGAATTACAAAATAATTATTTTATTCTTTTCCTTAAATATTCAAAACTTAGCTTATTAAATCATTAATATTTTTATTGAAATAAAAAATATATTTATCCATGTACATGTCTCGATTAGGGTTAAATAATACTCATAGGTTTAGATTTAAACCTAAGTCTCTTTTTATTACACGTACTACATTAAACCTTATATCTAACTATTAATAAATTATTCATGATTAAATCTTAACTTAGACTTTAAACCTCAAATAAAACCCAAGTAAAACTTAACTAGGGTTCCAATAATATTTAATAAAAGATCAAGGCTCTACAATATTATTCCAACTAGCCTAACTCTAATTTTCTTATCCAACACAACAATAAAAAAATACATAAATCATGAATTGCACTTAGGGTTAACTTTTCTTGCAACTTTCGGCCACTACCATTTATGCACCAATTAATCACAACTTTTTCTCCAAGGGTGATCCCATCCTCCATTCAACAATTTCACAACCTAGGATCTACAAATCAAAGCACCAATACCATACACCATACTCATGGCATTCGGCCAACTCATGTTTTTACCCAATGATTAGTTTTCTTTTATTTCCTTCAACATGCATGCTTCCAATACTTAACATAATCATCTACTATGCATTTAAGGTCATAAATCTTGCACTTGTTAAGGGCCAATGTCCAAATCTACACATATTCAAAACTATACATGAAAATCCACATAGCTTATTTTCGGCCTTACCCCAAAATGTACCCTTTTCATGCTAAAAATCATATCATGCATATCCTTTGCATTTGTGACCTAACTAGCATGCATACACTTAATCCTTTTTATCAAATAATTCCATCAACAATAGATCTACTCTTTATTCACACTAATATCCATAGATCTAAACAAAGATGTCATTTTTTATCACCCAACATATCAAAAACTTAGATCTAACTTCCTTTAGCATACATTGTTCTTCATTTGCCTTTTTCTTCACATACAACCTTAGATCTAGGGCTTCCATGGTTAGATCTAACATGTAAACAACCTAGGGTTCCTAAGCATCCAAGATCTAACAACATCAAGGCATCTATTAAAATAAAACTTCAAGATCTTATACATAGGCCATTCGGCCACTCATGCTAACCTAACAAAATCATTTTAGCCTTACCTTGTTGTTTGTCCAAGCTTGAGCACCTAGAAAATAAAACATCTATGGTTAGTACTTGTGATGCTTAGGGCAAGAACATCAATGAACTAATCTTACTTTTACTCTTTACCAACTCTTCCTATCCTTTTCCTCCTTCAAAGATTCGGTCCACCCTCCTTAGAAATGGCCAAGCTTGCTTTAAAAGAAGCTCTATGGTGGTGAAGAGGACATGGTAAGCTTGAAGAAAAAATGGTGTCAAATGACTAGGGTTTTCAAGGTAGGATTTTTGTCTACAACAAGAGAGATTTACTTGGCTTTTGGAATGGGTTTTGGCAAGCTAGATGGAAGTGGTTTAGAGGCAAGATGAAATGCACAAACCTTGAACTCTTGAGTGCAAGATTCGGTCAAGGCTTGAAAATGGGAGAGAATGGAGAGGTTTGCAATATTTGGCCAAGGCTTGGAATGGGAGAGAGTTGAGTGAAATGGGGGGGGGGTTCGGTCATGGCATTTGCAAGGGGATTGGTGTGAGATTGAGTCTCCCCATGCAACCCTAAGGCTATGACATAGGGTTGAGAGAGAGAATGGTCATGAGAAAATTAAAAAGAGGGAGGGGGGGTGAATGGAGGGGTTGGCCGACCAAGGCCATGTCCACATCCTTCTCTCTCTTTTTTCTTTCATCTTTTCTCCCCATCAAATCTTGTCCCCTTAGCCAAGCTTGTGTTTAAATTACATCACTCTCTCTCCTCCCATGAGTCCATCGACATACACTCCCCTTTCTCACTTTTTCTCTTCTCTTTTTACTTCCATGAGTTGTCTCATCAATTCTTACACACTTACACCTTCTTACACATCTCTTACACATCACATGGCACCTCACTTTGGCTTTCAATTTTCTTCTCCTTGCCTTTCACGTAAAAGCCCTCCTTTGCTTAGTTTGGTTGCTTTTCAACCAACCTAGTTACTTCTACATTGAATTGCAACTAACTTTCAACTTGGTTTTCACTTATCACCTAATCTTATCACTTCATAAGCTCTCTTGCTTATCTATCCATTCCAATAGCTTATCACCTTACAAGTATGATATCTTATCATGTGATAGTGGCCTTAGCCTATCTCTACAATAATCACAAGGCCTTATCACTCTAAAAGTTTCCTAACTTATCATGCTTGCTTATCACTATGATAAGCAAGTGTGCTTATCAATTAAATCATTCCTAAACTTATCACATAACTACATAGCTTATCATTGAATATTCAAATGGAAATATAGAACACATTATGTCACATATAAAAGACATACAATATTTAATCTATGTATTCAAAAGAATTTCATTATTTAATCTATTAATAATTTCGGCTTATACAAGGAAATTATTAGAGCATAATTCAAATTATATGGTCCATGAATCATATTAGGTAAATAAAAAATATCAATTTGTAAAAGAGGAACTTACTTGCAAATTTCGGCTCTTAATATAATTCATACTTGCATAAAATGGCATTGAAATTATTTAAAGAGATTTTATGAATTAAAATCCCATTTTAATCGAAATACCATAACATAAAAATTAGGCCATACATTGGCCAAAACATGGCCCCATTAGGAAATAAAAACTATTACATTGGAAAAATAAAAATATTACATAAACAATTACGTAGGGGAAAATCGGGGTCTCACATTCTCCCCTCCTTATAAAAATTCCGACCTCGGAATTTCTTTTACCACCAGAAATTTTGTCCTGACTGCGTAGGTGTAGGACAATGGGGATTGGGACGAACGTTAGTGCTTGTCCCACTACTAATCTCTCCCTGGTAAACGCGATCTGGGGAATTACTCCCCGTCCAAGAGTGCGATCTGATTCCTTGGCTTGGTTCCTCTAGACTAGGGTCATGGATGACGTTCTCGGGTGGTCCATGAAACCTAGGTCTAGACTCTACTTCCTGTGACGAAAAGTGGGTCTCCGATCCAGCGTCTTGAGCCCTAACTCTTTGACGATGTCGATTCTCGTTACATCGCCTAGGTGTACACTCACGTCTCGAGTTACTACGCCTAGGTCTTTCTTGGGATCGTTCTCTAGTCTCACTAGGTATCGGATGTTGTTCCATGGGGTCTTCTTCCGGATCCTCCTCTGGGTCCTCTTCCGGATCCTCTTCCGGATCTTCCTCAAAGTCTTCGGGTAACATGGTCCTTATGGGAATGGCGTTTATTGGCGACTCTGGCCAATAAATACCCTCCAGATATCCAGAACAATCTGGAGATAAGGGTTGACCCCACCTGGAAGGTCCAGGTTGGTCGGGTGCCGGGGGTGGCGGGGGCTGGTATGTCCCCACCATACCTTGCCGCCAATACGTTACGTGGGTTTGGTATGCTCCTCGGGGGTCCCCTCTATCCGTCTCATGTGATGCGTGAGTCGGAGCCTCCTGGCTTCCCGACTGTCTCGTGGAACCTTGGGTTCTATGGTTAACCCGAAACAAACTGCGGTACTCTCGTGCGGTCAACCTTCTCTGAGAAGGCGTGCCCGAATGCTGGGAACGAGGGGGTCGACTACTCGGTGGCATCTGACAACATAATACAACGGTCAGTCATGTGTGCATTCAAAATATCATCATATATCACAAAGAATTAGCATTCTTTATGTAAGGAAGTCAAGCACAAATATCAGACAATAATACTCATACAAGCCGAACATTCAATCAATAGGGAAGGAAATAAACATTCGGATACTATTCTCCTTTTAACTGGGGGTACTTCTCGTACATATCACTTTCCAACTCCCAAGATTCCTCCTCTACCCCATGATTCCTCCATAGAACCTTCACTAGCGGTATCACCTTGGTCCGCAATTGTTGCTCTTTTCTATCGATGATCCTTACTGGCTCCTCCACATAGGTAAGGTTTTCCTTAATTTGTAAGGGCTCATATTCTAACACATGGGTAGGGTCTGACACATACTTTCGTAAAAGCGATACGTGGAACACATCATGTACTCCTGCAATTGATGGCGGTAAGGCCAGTCTATACGCCATTGGTCCAACACGCTCCAGGATCTCGAAAGGTCCTATAAACCGGGGTCGAAGCTTCCCCTTCTTCCCGAATCGTGCTACCCCCTTTGTTGGAGAAATCTTTAAAAACACTTTACTTCCTTCCTCAAAGGTCAATTCTCTTCTTCGATTGTCCGCATAACTCTTTTGCCGACTTTGGGCCGTAATAAGTCTTTCTTTGACCAACCGAATCTTCTCTTTTGTCTGCACAATCATCTCTGGCCCCAACAGTCTTCCTTCTCCTACTTCATCCCAATATAATGGCGACCTACACCTCCTTCCATACAAAGCTTCATACGGTGCCATGCCAATACTTGATTGGAAACTGTTGTTGTATGCGAACTCTGCTAGCGGCAAATACTGAGCCCAGCTTCCTTTGAAGTCAATGACGCATGCTCGAAGCATGTCTTCCAAAATTTGAATGGTCCGCTCCGATTGGCCATCCGTCTGTGGGTGGAAAGCAGTGCTAAAATTCAACTTAGTGCCTAGGGACTCCTGCAATCTTTTCCAAAACCTTGACGTAAATCTCGGATCCCTATCCGACACTATGCTCTTCGGTATGCCATGGAGCCTCACAATTTCTTGGAGGTAAACTTCAGCTAGCCTCTCCGGGGTATACTTCACCCTGATGGGCAGAAAGTGGGCTGACTTGGTCAATCGGTCCACTACTACCCATATTGCATCGTAGCCAGCTGGCGTTCTTGGTAGCCCTACTACAAAATCCATGGCTATTCCTTCCCACTTCCATTCAGGGATCTCCAGAGGCTTCAATGTTCCTGCTGGCCTCTGGTGCTCTGCTTTCACTCTCTGACAAGTCAGACATCGAGCGACATACTCCGCTATCTCTCTCTTCATATTCGGCCACCAGTAAACCTTCTTGATGTCTTGATACATCTTCGTTCCTCCAGGGTGGATGGTATAGGGCGTAGTATGCGCCTCTGCCAAAATCAACTCCTTGATTCCCCCATCACCAGGGACACATATTCTACTCCTGTACCTCAGCACTCCATCCCTATCCTCAAAATCGGGATCATTATTCTTCTCAATCCTTTCCCTAATCCCTGCTATCACCGCATCGCTCTTCTGGGCTTCACAGATTCGGTCCTCCAGCGATGGTTGCAATGACAGCCCTGCGATGGAAACATACCGGTCGACCAATACAAGCGTGATCTCCTCTCTTTTTAGATCCTTCATGATCTCCTTAGCTACTACCTCTACGGCACTTGTTTCAGCCGACTTCCGGCTTAAAGCATCAGCCACCACGTTAGCTTTCCCAGGATGGTAGCTAATGGTGCAATCATAGTCCTTGATCAGCTCCAACCAGCGCCGCTGCCTCATATTCAGCTCCTTCTGAGTGTTAAAATACTTGAGGCTTTTATGGTCCGTAAATATCTCGCACTTAACCCCATAGAGATAATGCCTCCATATTTTCAGAGCATGCACGACTGCAGCCAACTCCAAGTCGTGGGTGGGGTAATTCACCTCGTGGGGCCTCAGTTGCCTCGACGCGTAGGCTATGACCCTCTTATCTTGCATCAACACACACCCAAGACCTTGCTTTGAGGCGTCCGTATAGATCTCATACTCCCCATGTTCCGAAGGCAATGCTAACACCGGGGCAGTAACCAGATGAGCCTTTAGCGTCTGGAAACTTTGCTCACACTCGTCTGTCCAATCGAACTTAACGTTCTTCTTGGTCAACGAGGTCATCGGCATAGCTATCTTTGAAAATTCCTTGATAAACCTCCGGTAATACCCTGCTAATCCCAGGAAACTTCTTATCTCCTTAACATTTGTAGGTCTAGGCCATTTGAAAACCGCGTCAACCTTTCCGGGATCTACAGCAATTCCTTCTCCTGACACTACATGCCCTAAAAATCGGACTTGCTGCAACCAAAACTCGCACTTGGAGAATTTAGCATACAACTTCTTCTCCCTTAGGATTTGCAAAACAATCCTGAGATGCTCCTCATGCTCCTCCTGGTTCCGAGAATAAATCAAAATATCGTCTATGAACACCACCACAAATTTATCCAGGAACTCCCTGAACACTCGATTCATCAAGTCCATAAATGCGGCCGGGGCATTAGTTAATCCAAACGGCATCACCAAAAATTCATAGTGACCATATCGGGTCCGAAAGGCCGTCTTTGATATATCTCCCTCCTTAACCTTCAACTGGTGGTAACCCGACCTCAAATCAATTCTTGAAAATATTTGTGCCCCCTGCAATTGATCGAACAAATCGTCAATGCGAGGTAGCGGGTACCTATTCTTCACAGTCACCTTATTCAACTCCCTATAATCAATACACATCCGGAGACTTCCGTCCTTCTTTTTCACAAACAGGATCGGTGCTCCCCAAGGCGACACACTCGGCCTTATAAATCCCTTCTCCAAGAGATCTTCCAACTGGACCTTCAGCTCCTTTAGCTCTGCCGGAGCCATTCGATACGGCACCTTGGAAATTGGGACTGTCCCAGCTTCCAATTCAATTCCGAACTCCACCTCCCTATCCGGCGGTAACCCCAGTAAGTCTTCCGGGAATACATCCGGAAACTCAGTCACTATTGGGGTTTGATCAAACGCAGGGACCTCGTTCTGCGTATCGCTTCGCGTATCGCTTACCCATACTAGAATTCCCTCGTGCCCTCCTTGCAACAATCTCTTAGCTTGCAGGGCCGAGACAATTGCTGGCCTTCGTTCCATCTTCCTCATACCGGTAAAACAACAATCCGGTCTCCCCTCCTTTTGGAACACGACCTTCTTCTCATAGCACCGAATGTTGGCACCATGCTTCGACAGCCAGTCCATACCTAGGATGATATCGAATCCTCCCATCTCCATAACTATCAAATCAGCTAACATAACTTGCCCTTCTACCTCTATCGGATAGTCCTTCACCATCCGGCTACACTCGACTCTTCCCCCAGCGGGCGTTGACACAAGGACACCACAATCCAACAACTCACTATTTAAGGCATGTGTCTTGCAATATGTTGATGCAATGAATGAATGCGTGGCCCCTGAATCAAACAAAACTAGGGCTTCCCCCTGGGGCAAAGGCAACTTACCTGCCACCACTCGATTCTGGTTCTCCGCGTCCTCCGGAGTCATTGCATATAACCTCGCCTGTGTTGGGCCTCCCTGCCTCCTTGCATTGTCCTGCTGCGTGGGTCGGGGTGCTTGGTTTGAGCTGCCTGCACTCATACAGTCTCTGGCGAAGTGACCAGGCTTCCCGTACTTAAAACATAAACCCTGCCTGCACTCCCCTGGGTGTCTCTTATTGCACTTGTTGCATAGAGGAAACTGATTCCCTCCGGCATTCTGAGCTCCACCAGGCCTCTGGTTTGGCCTCGGGTTCGGCCTCTGGTTCGACCTCTGAGGCTGCCTCTGTGACGGCTCTGGCCTACTTTTCTTCCAGGGCATCTGCGGAATGGTTGGGTTGGAAGGAGCCTTCCTCTTTTGCTGGTCATGATAGACTGCTATCCTCTGCAGTCCTCTCTCCACTATCACTGCCCGTTCAATTACTTCTGCCAGGGTTTTAAGGTTGTGACTATATACCCTGTCATAGACCCGTGGGTGTAACCCTTCCTCAAACTTTCGGGCCTTCCTTTCCTCATCGGGCACCAAGTACGGGGCAAACCGCACCAGCTCCATGAATCGGCCTGCGTATTGCTCCACCGTCATGGCTCCTTGGGTTAGGGTAGCGAATTCCCTTGCCTTCGCTTCCCGGGTCGTTCGTGGGAAATAACGATCTAAAAATTCTTGCTGGAACCTCTCCCAGGTTATGGGCTGCTCTCCCAGCTCCTGTTCCAGCAATACCTTCTCGGACTGCCACCACCGTCTGGCATCCCCTTGTAGCTTGAAGGTAGCATATCTTAATTTTTGGGCCTCGGTACACCCCAAGACCTCAAGTAGTTCCTTTATCTCTACCAGCCAATTTTCTGCTAGTATGGCATCTCCCTTGCCATTGTACACTGGTGGGTGCTGGCGATTGAACTGGTCGAACGTACACCCCTCACGGCGTCCTCGGGCCCCTTCAGCATGGGCACCCGGCTGCACGTGCTCGGCCACTAGCTGAGCCATGTGCCTCAACACATCCTCGGTGGTAACAACGGGAGCCTCGGACTCTTGATTTCTTGTTGGCCTCCTAGGTGCCATCCTGCACTTCAAGGTTATCGTTCAGCTTAGAACATCCTCAACCTCAGAAATTCTCATCATAATTAACCCTAATCGTGTTATCTCATGCTTTAGGGATTAGGGTTCTACTTCGTTCCCTATGTTCTACGACTCTACCCTCCGATCCTCTGATACCAACTTAACTGTCACGCCCCGAACGGCATCCCGTAGGGACCGTGACAGCCGCGAGCTATCCCCCGGATGGCTCCAGCGTTCTTACTTATATTCTTACTTGATTACGGCGGAAACGTACAGGATCGCGAGGGGTTTGAGCGAATACTTACATAATCAGGGTTCTCATTAAATTCATACAAAACAAATATTTAAACATATTAGAACCCAATTAGTGACGCTCATGTCACTATCAACAAAATGCGAAACTTAACGACTTGGGCATCTAGGTCAGGTAGTCCTCCTGACTCTCTTCACCTGATACGTCTGGAATGACACAATTTTAAAAACGTGAGTCAAAAAGACTCAGTAAGGGAAAAACGTAAAACTTAAATCATGCTCTTGACTTATGCTTGCTTAATCACGAAAGAAAGAAAACTTGATAACTGATGCATATGCGTGCTCATGAATTATGCATATGCTCTTGCTTAGTGTTTTCGGCCCCAGGCCCTTGAAAACCACTTTCTTTCATACTTGCTTGTAAAACTGGCCCTTGGCCCTTAAAAATCATTCATTCGTACTTGTGCCCTTGTTGGCCTTATCATAATTATTTCATGTCTTTTACTTGCGGGCTCGCTCCATTTGACCCCTGAAGTCAGGGTTGTGCGTTCCCTTCGGAACCGTCCCCGAATTCCCTTGGAGACCTTAACATTTGGTCGAGCTAGCCCTTGAAGTGGCCCCAGGCCTGATGGCTAGACACGACTCTTGGAGGCACCACACCTTCTCACTGTCCTTCAGTGTGGCTTGCACAGCCTCTTGGATTCACCCATCCTTCTCATAAATGTCCTTCGGTATGGGAGTCCAACTTGATGGTACGGTACCGACCGGTGCCCCTTATCTTAACTTATCGTTTCATAAAACTTCTCATATTCTTTCCATAAAAATCATTGCATAATTTTCTTCTTGAAAAATTCATGCAATGCACATGTCATGTCATGCTTGCTTAAAACTCATGCTTGTTCATGAAATTCATATCATGTCATGCTTTCTTAAAACCCATACTTGTTCATGAAACGATGCAGTGTGTCATTCCAGTTTTGAAAAGGAATACTTACTGTACACTTACAGTATTCACTTACACTTGGTCTTCTTGTTCGTGTATACAGACACGTGGATCGCCTACAAGCGATTCAAATATTCTTTTAGACTTTAAGAATTATGAAATCATTTCTTTTCGAAATCAGTCATCAATCGAAGATATATATATATATATACATATTACTGAATTACAAAATAATTATTTTATTCTTTTCCTTAAATATTCAAAACTTAGCTTATTAAATCATTAATATTTTTATTGAAATAAAAAATATATTTATCCATGTACATGTCTCGATTAGGGTTAAATAATACTCATAGGTTTAGATTTAAACCTAAGTCTCTTTTTATTACACGTACTACATTAAACCTTATATCTAACTATTAATAAATTATTCATGATTAAATCTTAACTTAGACTTTAAACCTCAAATAAAACCCAAGTAAAACTTAACTAGGGTTCCAATAATATTTAATAAAAGATCAAGGCTCTACAATATTATTCCAACTAGCCTAACTCTAATTTTCTTATCCAACACAACAATAAAAAAATACATAAATCATGAATTGCACTTAGGGTTAACTTTTCTTGCAACTTTCGGCCACTACCATTTATGCACCAATTAATCACAACTTTTTCTCCAAGGGTGATCCCATCCTCCATTCAACAATTTCACAACCTAGGATCTACAAATCAAAGCACCAATACCATACACCATACTCATGGCATTCGGCCAACTCATGTTTTTACCCAATGATTAGTTTTCTTTTATTTCCTTCAACATGCATGCTTCCAATACTTAACATAATCATCTACTATGCATTTAAGGTCATAAATCTTGCACTTGTTAAGGGACAATGTCCAAATCTACACATATTCAAAACTATACATGAAAATCCACATAGCTTATTTTCGGCCTTACCCCAAAATGTACCCTTTTCATGCTAAAAATCATATCATGCATATCCTTTGCATTTGTGACCTAACTAGCATGCATACACTTAATCCTTTTTATCAAATAATTCCATCAACAATAGATCTACTCTTTATTCACACTAATATCCATAGATCTAAACAAAGATGTCATTTTTTATCACCCAACATATAAAAAACTTAGATCTAACTTCCTTTAGCATACATTGTTCTTCATTTGCCTTTTTCTTCACATACAACCTTAGATCTAGGGCTTCCATGGTTAGATCTAACATGTAAACAACCTAGGGTTCCTAAGCATCCAAGATCTAACAACATCAAGGCATCTATCAAAATAAAACTTCAAGATCTTATACATAGGCCATTCGGCCACTCATGCTAACCTAACAAAATCATTTTAGCCTTACCTTGTTGTTTGTCCAAGCTTGAGCACCTAGAAAATAAAACATCTATGGTTAGTACTTGTGATGCTTAGGGCAAGAACATCAATGAACTAATCTTACCTTTACTCTTTACCAACTCTTCCTATCCTTTTCCTCCTTCAAAGATTCGGTCCACCCTCCTTAGAAATGGCCAAGCTTGCTTTAAAAAAAGCTCTATGGTGGTGAAGAGGACATGGTAAGCTTGAAGAAAAAATGGTGTCAAATGACTAGGGTTTTCAAGGTAGGATTTTTGTCTACAACAAGAGAGATTTACTTGGCTTTTGGAATGGGTCTGGCAAGCTAGATGGAAGTGGTTTAGAGGCAAGATGAAATGCACAAACCTTGAACTCTTGAGTGTAAGATTCGGTCAAGGCTTGAAAATGGGAGAGAATGGAGAGGTTTGCAATATTTGGCCAAGGCTTGGAATGGGAGAGAGTTGAGTGAAATGGGGGGGGGGGGGTTCGGTCATGGCATTTGCAAGGGGATTGGTGTGAGATTGAGTCTCCCCATGCAACCCTAAGGCTATGACATAGGGTTGAGAGAGAGAATGGTCATGAGAAAATTAAAAAGAGGGAGGGGGGGTGAATGGAGGGGTTGGCCGACCAAGGCCATGTCCACATCCTTCTCTCTCTTTTTTCTTTCATCTTTTCTCCCCATCAAATCTTGTCACCTTAGCCAAGCTTGTGTTTAAATTACATCACTCTCTCTCCTCCCATGAGTCCATCGACATACACTCCCCTTTCTCACTTTTTCTCTTCTCTTTTTACTTCCATGAGTTGTCTCATCAATTCTTACACACTTACACCTTCTTACACATCTCTTACACATCACATGGCACCTCACTTTGGCTTTCAATTTTCTTCTCCTTGCCTTTCACGTAAAAGCCCTCCTTTGCTTAGTTTGGTTGCTTTTCAACCGACCTAGTTACTTCCACATTGAATTGCAACTAACTTTCAACTTGGTTTTCACTTATCACCTAATCTTATCACTTCATAAGCTCTCTTGCTTATCTATCCATTCCAATAGCTTATCACCTTACAAGTATGATATCTTATCATGTGATAGTGGCCTTAGCCTATCTCTACAATAATCACAAGGCCTTATCACTCTAAAAGTTTCCTAACTTATCATGCTTGCTTATCACTATGATAAGCAAGTGTGCTTATCAATTAAATCATTCCTAAACTTATTACATAACTACATAGCTTATCATTGAATATTCAAATGGAAATATAGAACACATTATGTCACATATAAAAGACATACAATATTTAATCTATGTATTCAAAAGAATTTCATTATTTAATCTATTAATAATTTCGGCTTATACAAGGAAATTATTAGAGCATAATTCAAATTATATGGTCCATGAATCATATTAGGTAAATAAAAATATCAATTTGTAAAAGAGGAACTTACTTGCAAATTTCGGCTCTTAATATAATTCATACTTGCATAAAATGGCATTGAAATTATTTAAAGAGATTTTATGAATTAAAATCCCATTTTAATCGAAATACCATAACATAAAAATTAGGCCATACATTGGCCAAAACATGGCCCCATTAGGAAATAAAAACTATTACATTGGAAAAATAAAAATATTACATAAACAATTACGTAGGGGAAAATCGGGGTCTCACAGGCAGGTAAGTTGCCTTTGCCCCAGGGGGAAGCCCTAGTTCTATTTTATTCGGGGGCTACGCATTCATTCATTGCATCAGCATATTGCAAGGCACATGCCATACTCAGTGAGCCGTTAGATTGTAATGTTCTTGTGTCGACGCCCGCTGAGGAAAGAGTTGATTGTAGCCGGATGGTGAAGGACTATCCGATAGAAGTAGAAGGGCAGGTCATGTTGGCTGATTTGATAGTCATGGAGATGGGAGGATTCGATATTATCCTTGGTATGGATTGGTTGGCAAAGCATGGTGCTAATATTAGGTGCTATGAGAAGAAAGTCTTGTTCCAAAAGGAGGGGAGACCGGAGTGTTGCTTTACCGGTATGAAGAAAATGGAACGAAGGCCAGCGATTATCTCGGCCTTGCAAGCTAAGAAATTGTTTCATGGAGGGCATGAAGGATTCTTAGTCTGGGCAAATGCTACGCAAAATGATGCGCAGAAGGAGGCTCCTACACTTGAGCAAACCCCGATAGTGAGTGAGTTTCCGGATGTATTCCCGGAAGACTTACCTGGTTTACCACCCGATAGGGAGGTGGAGTTTGGTATTGAATTGGAACCAAGGACAGTCCCAATTTCTAAGGTGCCGTATCGAATGGCTCCAACAGAGCTGGAGGAGCTAAAGGTCCAACTAGAAGATCTCCTGGAGAAGGGATTTATACGGCCAAGTGTGTCGCCTTGGGGAGCATCGATCCTGTTTGTAAAAAAGAAGGATGGAAGTCTCCGGATGTGCATTGACTATAGAGAGCTGAATAAGGTGACTGTAAAGAATAGGTACCCGCTGCTTCGTATTGATGATTTGTTCGATCAGTTGCAAGGGGCACAAGTGTTCTCAAGGATTGATTTGAGATCGGGTTACCACCAGTTGAAAGTGAAGGAAGGAGACATACCTAAGACGGCCTTTCGAACCTGATATGGTCAGTATGAATTCTTGGTGATTCCATTTGGGTTAGCCAATGCCCCGGCCGCATTTATGGACTTGATGAACAGAGTATTCAGGGAGTTCCGAGATAAATTTGTGGTGGTGTTCATTGATGATATCCTGATCTATTCTCAGAACCAGGAGGAACATGAGAAGCATGTAAGGATTGTTTTGCAGATCCTTAGGGAGAAGAAGTTGTATGCCAAATTCTCCAAATGCGAATTCTGGTTGGAGCAAGTCCGATTTTTGGGACAAGTAGTATCGGTGAAGGGATTGTTGTGGATCTCGGTAAAGTTGATGTTGTATTCAGATGGCCAAGGCCTACGAATGTTTAGGAGATAAGAAGTTTCCTGGGGTTAGCAGGATACTATCGAAGGTTTATTAAGGGCTTTTCAAAGATAGCTATGCCGATGACCGCGTTAACCAAGAAGAATGTTAAGTTCGAATGGACAGACAAGTGCGAACGGAGTTTCCAGACTCTAAAGGCTAATTTAGTTACTGCCCCGGTATTAGCTTTGCCCTCAGAGCATGGGGAGTATGAGATCTATACTGACGCCTCGAAGCAATGTTTGGGATGTGTTCTGATGCAGGACAAGAAGGTCATAGCCTATGCGTCTAGGCAATTGAGGCCCCATGAGGTGAATTACCCCACTCACGACTTGGAGTTAGCTGCAGTCGTGCATGCGCTGAAGATATGGACGCATTACCTCTACGGAGTTAGATGCGAGATATTTACGGATCACAAGAGCCTCAAGTACTTCAACACTCAAAATGAGCTGAACATGAGGCAACGACGCTGGTTGGAGTTGATTAAAGACTATGACTGCACCATTAGCTACCACCTTGGAAAAGCTAACGTGGTGGCTGATGCCCTAAGAAGGAAGTCGGCTGAATCGAGTGCCAAGGAGACGGTGTCGAAAGAGATCATGAAGGATCTGAAAAGGGAGGAGATTACGCTCATTATGACAGATCAGTTCGTCTCAATCGCTGGGTTTTCATTACAACCATCGCTGGAGGAGCGAATTTGCGAAGCCCAGAAAAGCGATACGATAATAGCAGGAATCAGGGAAAAGATTGTGAAAAAGAATAATCCCGACTTTGAGGATAAGGATGGATTGTTAAAGTACCGAAGTAGAATTTGTGTCCCTAGTGCTGGGGGAATCAAAGACTTGGTCTTAGCAGAGGCGCATACAACGCCCTATACCATCCACCCACGAGGAACAAAGATGTATCGGGACATCAAGAAACACTATTGGTGGCCGAACATGAAGAGGGAGATTGCGGGGTATGTTGCTCGATGTCTGACCTGTCAGAGAGTGAAGGCAGAGCACCAGAGGCCAGCAGAGACGTTAAAGCCTCTAGAGATCTTGGAGTGGAAGTGGGAAGGAATAGCCATGGATTTTGTTGTGGGGCTACGACGAACGACAGCTGGCTACGATGCTATATGGGTAGTTATGGACCGATTGACTAAGTCAACCCACTTTTTGCCCATTAGGGTGAAGTATACCCCAGAGAAGCTAGCTTACCTCTAAGAAATTGTGAGACTCCATGGTATACCTAAGAGTATAGTGTCAGACAGGGATCCAAGATTCACTTCAAGATTTTGGAAAAGATTGCATGAATCCTTGGGCACTAAATTGAACTTCAGTACCGCTTTCCACCCGCAGACGGATGGGCAATCTGAGCGAATCATTCAGATTTTGGAAGATATGCTTCGAGCATGCGTAATTGATTTCGAAGGCAGTTAGGCTCAGTATCTGCCATTAGCAGAGGTCGCATACAATAACAGCTTCCAATCGAGTATTGGCATGGCACCATACGAAGCCTTATATGGGCGGAAGTGTAGGTCGCCATTGTATTGGGATGAAGTAGGGGAAGGAAGACTATTGGGTCGGGAGATAATCTTGCAGACAAAGGAGAAGATTCAAGTGATCAAAGAAAGACTTATTACAGCCCAAAGTCGACAGAAAAGCTATGCGGACAATCGAAGAAGGGAGTTGACTTTTGAAGAAGGAAGTAAATTGTTCTTAAAGATTTCTCCAAGTAAGGGGGTAGCGCGATTTGGGAAGAAGGGAAAGCTTCAACCCAAATTTATAGGACCTTTCGAGATCCTGGAGCGCGTTGGACCGGTGGCGTATAGATTGGCATTACCGCCATCAATTGCAGGAGTCCACGACGTATTCCATGTGTTGCTCCTACGCAAGTATGTATCTGACCCTAGTCACATATTAGAATATGAACCTTTGCAGATCAAAGAGAACCTTACCTATGTAGAAGAGCCAGTGAGGATTCTCGTTAGAAAGGAGCAGCAGTTGCGGACAAAAGTTATACCACTTGTAAAGGTTCTATGAAGAAACCATGGGGTAGAGGAGGCATCATGGGAATTAGAGAGCGAGATGTATGAAAAGTACCCACAGTTGAGAGGAGATTGAAATATAAAGTATCTACTTCCTTCTCTTGAATCGATTGATATCTATGATTTGTGCATTGTCTGCTATTTATATGATTGATGTCCTTCGCATAAAGAATGTTAATTCTTTATGATACATGTCGATATCTTTATACATGTACATGACTGACTATTGTATTGTGATGTCAGATGTCACCGAGTAGCCGACCCCACGTTCCCAGCAGTCGGCCACCCCTTCTCAGAGAAGGATGATGGCACGTGAGTACCGCAGTTTGTTCCGGGTCAACCCTAGATCTCAGGGTTTTATGAGACCTTCGGGAAGCCATGTGGCTCTGACTCATGCACCACGTGAGTCCGATAGAGAAGACACAAGGAGAACATACCGGCCCCATTCACCCTATTGGCAAGAAGGTACGGTGGGGACATACCAGCCCCTGCCACCTCCGGCAAAAGACCAGCCTGGACCCTTCAGGTGGAGGCAACCCTAACCCCAGATTACTCTGGGTACCTGGAAAACCTTTATTGGCCGGAGTCGCCAATAAATGTTATTCCCTTGAGAACCATTAGACCTGGAGATTTAGAGGAGGATCCTGAGGAGGATCCAGAGGAGGATCCGGAGGAGAATCCAGAGGAGGATCCAGAAGAGGACCCTATGGAAGAGGATCCAGTGCCTAATGAAGCAAGAGAACAACCACAGGAAGAGCCTAGGCAGAATAGCCCAAGGAAGAGCCTACGAAAAGCATAAGTACCAAATGAACAAGTGAAGGTGGTATTCTCTTGATCCTCTAGTGCTATGGCAATTTGATAATATCCAGAAAAGCCATCAAGAAAGCAATAAAAAGTATTACCAGCTACTTTTTCGAGTGTCTGATCCAGGAAAGGTAAGGGGAAATGATCTTTTCGACTAACCGAATTCAAATTACGGTAGTCGATACACATTCTCCAACCCGTTACCTTCCTAGAAGGGATCAACTCTCCACTAGCATTTTCAATCACATTTAAACCAGATTTTTTTGGAACTACCTGTGTTGGGCTTACCCACTTGCTGTCGGAGATAGGATAAATGATGCCCACAGCTAATAATTTCAGCACCTCTTTCTTCACCACCTCTTTCATGGTGGGATTCAATCTTCGCTGTGCATCACGAACTGGTCTTGCATCTCCCTCCAGAAAAATGTTGTGTACTAATTGAGGGATCAATTCCTCTGATATCTGCAATGGTCCAGCCTATTGCTCCCCAATGCTTTCTCAATACTTGAAATAAATCGGCTTCTTGTTTCGCAGTAAGTTGAGAAGAAATGACTACCGGAAATGTGTCTTCAGTTGGACCCAGAAAAACGTACTTCAAGTCCTCAGGTAGTGGCTTCAACTCCAATGTAGGGACTTCTTCTTCTGATGACTTCATGACTTCTGGTAAGTCAAGAGCTTCAAAGATTGGCCTACGCCAACTACCTGTGTAGCTCACATCTGACAACTGAGAGGGGTCATGTGTCTCTATTAACTGTCCCTCTACTTCTGTCAATTCTACTGATGGAGGAACTGTCTCAATAAGAGTTTCAGGCTGCTCAGGAAAGTCCTCCTCAAATGGACTATCAGAATCAAGTACTGATAATAGCTCTGAAATATCAAAGTCATCTATCAAATCAACTGTATGTACCTCTGAATCGTCACATCCACTCGGCATCTTGCAAGCATTGAACACGTTCATCTCCAATGTCATATTCCCGAATGTGAGCTTCAGTACTCCACTTCGACAATTAATCAATGCATTGGAGGTGGCAAGGAATGGACATCCAAGAATAACAGGTGCCTGGTAGATGGTGGAAACTTTCTGCTGCATATCCAGAACTACAAAATCCACTGGATAGTAGAATTTGTCTACCTGAACCAAAACATCTTCAATTATACCCCGTGGCACCTTGACTGATCTGTCAGCCAACTGTAGCATGATAGAAGTCTTTTTCAGCTCACCCAATCCCAACTGCTCATATATTTAGAATGGTAGCAAGTTCACACTGTTACCCAAATCTAGTAAAGTTCTCCCAATGCGTGATTCACCAATCATAATGGAAATGGTAGGAGTGCCGAGATCTCTGAACTTCTGAGGAGTCTCGCTCAATATCAATGCGCTGACTTGCTCTATCAAGAAAGCTTTCTTCTTTACATTCAGCTTCCTCTTCACTGTGCACAAGTCCTTCAGAAATTTTGCATATGAAGGGACTTGTTGTATGGCGTCCAAAAGTGGAATATTCATCTTCACTTGCTTGAAGATTTCCTGAATCTCCGTATGATATTTGTTCTTTTGGCCAGCTGCCAATCTCTGAGGATAGGGAACCACAGGTCGGAACTCCCTACTCGTCTCTGCCTCATCACTTGCAGGTTTCTTTGCTTCACGCCGAACTTCCTCTTGCTTCAAATTCTTTGCAGCTTCATCTGCCTCATTCACAACGTCAGGTGTCAGGGGAACTGTCTGTCTATCCACAGACATTTCAGGTCGAGGAACTTCCTTTCCACTTCTTAAAGAAATAACAGCCTTTGCTGTTTCAATGGATTCCTCTGAGACATTATGCTTTTCCTGCTATTGTTGCCGGTATACTTGAGGATTTGGCTGGGGTTGTGCTGGGAATTTTCCTCTGTCAAGGGTGCTCAATGTCTTACTCATCTTATTAGTGGTGCCCCGTAATTCATTTATGGCTTGAGTGTTCTGACTGTTAGTGGTGGCCTGAATCTGCATGAACTGCTGAAGTGTGTTGGCTATCTGTGCCATACTATCGTCAAGAGACTTCTTTGGTGGAGCAAGGGGTTGAAATTGAGAATGTTGAGCAGCTACATGAGATTGAAATCCTGGAGGCGCTGCTGCAATCGGATAGCTCTGAGAAGTTTGATGTGGTTGATAATGGTGCTGAGGAGCAGCCGGATGAGATGTCTGCTGAGAAGGTGGTGCATAGGACTGGGGAGGTTGCTGAAAATCCGAAGATTGACCAGATTGATCATTCCTCCATGAAAAGTTCGGATGATTCCTCCACCCCGGATTGTAAGTGTTGGAGAAAGGCTGATTTGGTGTTCTGTTAACCCAATTTGCTGATTGCATCTGATCAGACCCACTCTTCTGTAGAACTGGCATAATCGGACAATCCTGAGTCTTATGGCTAAAATCGGCGCATAGAGAACACACCTCCACTGCTTTCACGGCCTTCAACATCTCTAATTCCATAACCTCCAACCTTCTAGTCAAAGAACTAATACAAGCTTGGACATCAGTATCCTCTTTGACTTCATATTTACCCCCACCACCAATTGCTCTGAGAGGTTGTACTGTCAATGGTGTCCGGTCAGATCGTGTATTCCATTGTTGAGCACTTTCAGCAAGGTAATCAAAGAACTTTAACGCTTCATCACATTCCTTGCTAAAGAATTCCCCATTGCACATAGTCTGTAAGACCCCAAAGAGGCATGACTTAATGTTAAGAAAATGTATATATAGTTATTTTGAATCCCAATATGTGATGTTATGATTCAAATGTCATGGATGAAATTTAAATCTTATAGTAACCGATTTCATGTTGCTAGATTGATTGCATTTT
Source organism: Myrica gale (assembly GCA_963930655.1). Classification (NCBI taxonomy): domain Eukaryota; kingdom Viridiplantae; phylum Streptophyta; class Magnoliopsida; order Fagales; family Myricaceae; genus Myrica; species Myrica gale. The sequence goes on from OZ005618.1 coordinate 13,511,127, forward strand.
TTTCTTTCTTTCAATATCCTTGATTATTTTTAAGGATTTTTCTTATGAATAATGTTATTGGGCTGCCCTAATATTTGAGATAGTGGGCCCTTTAGATTTTGATATTGGGCTGCCATGAGACTTGTAATATTAGGTGGATATTGGGCTTTTAAGTGTATACTAATGGGCTGCCAAAATAATGATGAAAATGGGCTTTAAAAATCATGGTATTGGGCTACCATGAAGTCCATAATAATGGGCCTTTGTAATGGTGTTAATGGGCCTTAAGGAGTTAGGTTATTGGGCCTTATGAATTGGGCTTTAGATGGTGATGTTGGGCCTTGAATTAAGGATTTATTTGGGCCGCCCAATGGGCCTTGAAGTTAAGTTGATAATGTTAAGATTAGTAGTGCTAATCCTCGTTAAGCATGCTAAGTATATAGATTATGTTAAGTGAACTAAGTTGGTTGGATTTCAACCAAATGAATTAAATGCTTGAACTAAGCATTAAAGAGGAATTTGAATTGTGTGGAAGGGGGATGAACCACGTAAAAGACAAAGAGACAAGGGGAGACAACTTATGAAAAAAGGTGAAAAGTGAAAAGTGAAGTAAAACCCCCCATGACCGAATTTTAAGTCCAAGTTCATTCCACTTTGTCCTTTTGTGCAAGCCTTGTACGCATAAAACTTTCATCACACACTCATTTCACTTCACTTGAGCCATTTGGTAGATCAAACACAAGCCAAAGAGAGAAAAACCGAAACCAAAAGAGAAAGGAAGAAAAAGAGAGAAACCAAGGAGAAACCGAATACCCTTGAGCCAAGAGTTGGATTTTGGAGCTTGAACCAAGGGGATCACGTGTAAGGAGAAGAAGGAGAAGGAAGAAGAAGGAGGAGGTGAATAAATAGGAGGAGTTGTGCAAGGAGAAAAGAGGAGAAACAAGGACTACAAGGTAAAAGAAAACAGAATCCTTTTTCTTCATGCTAGCCGAACTTGTTTGGTGATAGATCTTGGATTCTTGTTATGTGAATTGCTAGATCTAGTGTTGTTAAGGTATCTAAGTGATAGATCTGACCATGTGTAGTTGAGATCTAAGATGGAATGATGGAAAAATGCAAAAAAGGGCGATGTATGTTAAAGGAAGTGTAGATCTAGACTATGTTGTGTTGCTTGGTTGTAAGCCGAAATTTTTCCTAGATCTATGGATGTTGGTGTATCTAAAATGTTAGATCTGGCCATAAATGCTTTAGATCTAAGGTTGTATACTAAGGAAAATGCAAAGTTTGGACAACGTGTGTGTTGGAAAAAAAAAAGCTTAGATCTAAGCATATGATGTACTTGGCCGAATTGTATGCTTGTTTCCTTTTAGATCTTGTGTTGTTGGTCTCTCTAATGTTAGATCTAAGTGTTTAACTATGGTCATGATGATGTAAAGAACAATATACATGTGAAAGAGGTTCTGATCTATGGAGTTAATGCATGCAAATAGGTCATAAATGCAAAGGATATGCATGTTATAATTTTTAGCATGAAAAATCTGACATTTTGAAGTATGGCCGAATATGGTATGCTTAGATCTCCATGTATTATGTTGTTCAAGTATAGATCTAATTATTGGCCATGATATGTGTAAGATTAGTGACCTAATGCATGATAGATAATTATGAAATGTGAAGGATGCATGCAAAACAAAAGATTCAAAAGAAAACCTAATTATTTGGATGAATACATGTGCTGGCCGAATGATATAATGCATGGTGTCTTGTGGTTGTGTTTTGATTTTTAGATCCTAGGTTGTGAAATTGTTGAATGGAGGATGGGATCACCCTGGAGAATGAATTGTAATCAAGAGAACACATAAAATTGGTGTTGGCCGAATGTCACAAGGAAGAGAAACCTAATTGTAAGTTTTTGGATAATTGGAATCATATTTTTATGATGAACACTTGGGTTTAGGGTTTTGACCAATTGGAATACAAGCTTGAAGAATCGTGAACATGTGATAAAAATGTTCGAAACCCTAGTTAGGGTTAGTATCTCGGGTTAATTGTGGTTTAAGGTCCAAATCAAGACTTAATCATGATTAAAGTTATTGATGGTTTAATGTAAGGTTTTAGGGGAGCACATGACATAATGAAAGATTTAAGTTTAATCCTAAATCCATTAGTGTCGATTAAACCCTAATCGAGACATGTATATGTATATATATATATTATATTGCAATAAAATATTAAATGATTAAATAACCTAAGTTTTGAATATTAGTTAAAGAAAAGAGTAAATAAAATATTTAAATGATTAAAAGAATTAAAGTGATATATATATATATATGTGATATCAAAGAAATATAATATAGTTGCTATTCGGAAATATTCCGATGGAAGGGAAGTACGAAGTTAAGGGATGATCAAGAAGTTCAAATTGGATTAAGAGAAATACGGCAACTATATTATACCGCTAAATTAAGTCAAACGCACAATTATCGCTATTCGTCCTTAGAGGATTTCACAATAGGATCGTCGAATAGTTCATAGAACCGATGCGTACCGATATACTTTCACGCATACTCTGTGCATTGAAGAATCGAACCTATTCTTTGTAGGCAAGGAGCCAAGTGTGATCAAGGAAGGTTGCAAGGAGTACTGTAAGTGGAATAGTAAGTGGAAACCGTAAGTGGTTCTTTTCAAAACTAGAATGACACACTGCATCGTTTCATGAACAAGCATGAGATTTTGATCAAGCATGACATGACATGTGCATTGCATGAATTTTCTAAAGAGAATGTTTATGCAATGATTTTATGGTAAGTTTTATGAAACGATAAGTTAAGTCAAGGGGCACTGGTCGGTACCGTACCATCAAGATGGACTCCCATACCGAAGGACAAATGCGAGAAGGATGGGTGAATCCAAGAGGCTGTGCAAACCACACTGAAGGACATTGAGAAGGTGTGGGCCTCCAAGGGTCATGTCTAGCCACTGAAGGACGAATGCGAGAAGGTGTGCTAGCTTGACTGTATGTAAGGTCTCCAAGGGAAATCGGGGACAGTTCCAAAGGGAACGCACAACTCTGACTTCAGGCGTCAAATGGAGCGAGCCCACACTAAGAGATATGAATAAGTGAAATTCAAGGGCCAAGGGCCAATTTTACGAGCAAGTATGAAAGAAATATTTTCAAGGGCCTAGGGCCGAATTCAAGCAAGAGCATATGAATATCCATGACATGCATGTGCATCACGAATCAAGTTCCTTTTTCATGATTATGCAAGTACAAGTAAAAAGCATGTTTCAAGTTTATGCTTTTCCCTTACTAAGTTTTTTTTACTCACGTTTTTAAAATTGTGTCATTCCAGATGCCTCAGGTGAAGAGAGTCAGGAGGACTACCTGACTTAGAAGGGCCAAGATTATGTTCATATTTTTGATAATGGTGACTTGATCAATGAGATCCGTCACTAGTTGGGTTTTAATATGTTATATATGTTTTGTATGCAAACTTAATGAGAACCCTGATTATGTAAGATTTTGCTCGAATCTCTCGCGATCCTGTATGTTTCCTCCGTAAGCACGTAAGAACGTAAGTAAGAACGCTGGAGCAAAGCAAGGGAGTTCGCTACCCTAACCCAAGGAGCCATGACGGTGGAGCAGTACGCAGGCCGATTCATGGAGTTGGTGCGGTTTGCCCCATACTTAGTGCCAGATGAAGAAAGAAAGGCTCGAAAGTTTGAAGAAGGGCTACACCCACGGGTCTATGACTGGGTGTATAGCCATAACCTTAAAACCCTGGCCGAGATGATAGAACGGGTGGTGATAGTGGAAAGAGGACTGCAGAGAATAGCAGCCCATCATGACCAGCAGAAGAGGAAGGCTCCTTCCAACCCAACCACTCCGCAGATGCCCTGGAAGAGGAGTAGGCCCGAGTCATCCCAGAGGCAGCCTCAGAGGCCGAATCAGAGGCCGAAACCGAGGCCGAACCAGAGGCCTGGTGGAACTCAGAATGCCGGAGGGAACCAATTTCCTCTGTGTAACAAGAGCAATAGGAGACATCCAGGGGAGTGCAGGATGGGCTTATGTTTCAAATGTGGGAAGCCTGGTCACATTGCCAGAACCTGTAGGAATACAGGCGACTCGAACCAAGCACCCCGACCCCCGCAGCAGAACAATGCAAGGAGGCAAGGAGGCCCAACGCAAGTGAGGTTATATGCATTGACTCCGGAGGATGCGGAGAACCAGAATCGAGTGGTGGCAGGTAAGTTGCCTTTGCCCCAGGGGGAAGCCCTAGTTCTGTTTGATTCAGGGGCCACGCATTCATTCATTGCATCATCATATTGCAAGACACATGCCTTACCCAGTGAGCTGTTAGATTGTGATGTTCTTGTGTCAACGCCCGCTGGGGGAAGAGTTGATTGTAGCCGGATGGTGAAGGACTATCCGATAGATGTAGAAGGGCAGGTCATGTTGGCTGATTTGATAGTCATGGAGATGGGAGGATTCGATATTATCCTTGGTATGGATTGGTTGGCAAAGCATGGTGCTAATATTAGGTGCTATGAGAAGAAGGTCTTGTTCCAAAAGGAGGGGAGACCGGAGTGTTGTTTTACCGGTATGAGGAAAATGGAACGAAGGCCAGCAATTGTCTCGGCCCTGCAAGCTAAGAGATTGTTGCAAGGAGGGCATGAGGGAATCTTACTTTGGGCAAGTGATACGCGGAATGATACGCAGAATGAGGTTCCTGCGTTCGATCAAACCCCAATAGTGAGTGAGTTTCCGAACGTATTCCCGGAAGAATTACCGGGTTTACCTCCAGATAGGGAGGTGGAGTTCGGTATCGAATTGGAATCTGGGACAGTCCCAATTTCCAAGGTGCCTTATCGAATGGCTCCGGCAGAGCTAAAGGAGCTGAAAGTCCAATTAGAAGATCTCCTGGAGAAGGGATTTATAAGGTTGAGTGTGTCGCCGTGGGGAGCACCGATCCTGTTTGTAAAGAAGAAGGACGGAAGTCTCCGGATGTGCATTGACTATAGTGTTAGCCAAAGGTTGTTTTATAAACAATCCTCTTTGATTTTGATGATAACAAAGTTTTACAACGAGTTTTTAAACCTTTAGATTCTACTTTTGAAAATCTGTTTTAAGAAAATGATATCAAGAGTTTTCTAGTTGTACATCGGCCTTAGATATAATCGAACACTCTACATAAGCTTACTTGTTAAACTTTACATTGTAGGTGTTTTGGGATTGCTTGTTGGTGCCAGGAGAAACACTTTTCAGGCTAAGTGTTGAAGGTGTCGACACATATCATCATGGTGTCGACACATCAGTCATACACCAGAATGCATGTTCCAAGCCGAAGTGAAGGTGTCGACACATTGGTCATTCAACAGAAAGCAAGTTCCCAGGTCAAGATGAAGGTGTCGACACATAGACCAAGAAGTGTCGACACATTGCACTGTCAACAGAATGAAGATTTCCAGGCAAAGCTGATTGTGTCGACACATGGGCGAATGGTGTCGACACATTGCACATACACCCGAATGGATGGTTTCAAGACAAATTTGAAGGGTCAACATATTGAAGGGAAGTGTCGACACATTGGACATAAGTGTCGACACATTGGTCATACAGCAGAAGGTGAGTTTCAAGGCAAATCTTCAAGGTGTCGACACATACATGGAAGGTGTCGACACATGCTTCGATTTCTCAGATCCAGGAGTTACGACAGTCACTTAAAAACGTCTCCAGAGGACTCAAATGACCTCCAACGGCTCCAAATCTTTACCAGAAGACCCATGATGTCCAAGAGGGTAAAAATAGAAGAAATCTCTAACAAGGTTAAAAACCCTCCTACAGATCTCTCACGCGAAATACACTTGCCCTAATTTCTTGAGAGACCAAGTTCAAAAAGGAACAGAGAAGTGCTTCCAATCTAGAAAGCTCGTGATTCATCTTGCAACTCCAGAAGCTTTCTCAGAAGATCGTTCTTCTAGCAAAACTCAGGTTCTTTCAGTTGTAGATTTGGCTTAGAGAGCCCTTTTAGGTTCTTGAGCTACCCACTTGTACATCCGGCTTAGAGAGCCTTCAATCACTGTACCCTAATCTTGTAAACCTTCCTAGTGTTGTGTGAACACTGTATCCTACTTGTGAGAAGTAGAAGAAATCCCTAGGGTTTGGGAAACGAGTTGAAGCGTAAGCTCGGAAAATGCTTTGTAACGGTTCCTTAGCACCCCGGAAGCTAAGGTGTATTCATTTGGAGAATAGTGGAGGAAGCCCAAGGAAGTCAATAGCCTTGGGGGTGGACGTAGGCAAGAGATTGGCCGAACCACCTAAAAATACTGGTGTCATCTCTCTAACCCTCCTCTTTTACTTCTGCAGATATTACTTGATTGTTCTTGTTTATTCATTGTTGTTGTTATCTTTGTTTGCATAGATCTAGTCTCTTGTTTTCCTAGATATAGATCAGAACATTTCTGGGTTGTTTGAAAAGGTTTCAAAAGTTTTTGAAAACCCAATTCACCCCCCCTCTTAGGTTGTCATTTAGACTCACATATAGGGAGTTGAATAAGGTGACCGTGAAGAATAGGTACCCGCTACCTCGCATTGATGATTTGTTCGATCAACTGCAAGGGGCACAAATATTTTCAAGGATTGATTTGAGGTCGGGTTACCACCAGTTGAAGGTAAAGGTTGGAGATATACCTAAGACGGCCTTCCGAACCCGATATGGTCACTATGAATTTTTGGCGATGCCATTTGGGTTAACTAATGCCCCGACCGCATTCATGGACTTGATGAACAGAGTATTCAAGGAGTTCCTGGATAAGTTTGTGGTGGTGTTCATAGACGATATTCTGATTTATTCTCGGAACTAGGAGGAGCATGAGGAGCATCTCAGGATTATTTTCCAGATCCTAAGGGAGAAGAAGTTGTATGCTAAATTCTCCAAGTGCGAGTTTTGGTTGCAGCAAGTCCGATTTTTAGGGCATGTAGTGTCGGGTGAAGGGAGTGCTGCACATCCCGGAAAGGTTGATGCGATATTCAAATAGCCTAGGCCTACAAATGTTAAGGAGATAAGGAGTTTCCTGAGGTTGGCAGGATATTACCAGAGGTTTATTAAGGGATTCTCAAAGATAGTCATGCCGATGACCTCGTTGACCAAGAAGAACGTTAAGTTCGACTGGACAGACGAGTGTGAGCAAAGTTTCCAGACGTTAAAGGCTCATCTAGTTACTGCCCCGGTGTTAGCATTGCCCTCAGAGCATGGGGAGTACGAGATCTATACGGATGCCTCAAAGCAAGGTCTTGGGTGTGTGTTGATGTAAGACAAGAGGGTCATAGCCTATGCGTCGAGGCAATTGAGGCCCCACGAGGTGAATTACCCCACTCACGACTTGGAGTTAGCTGCAGTCGTGCATGCTCTGAAAATATGGAGGCATTATCTCTACGAGGTTAAATGCGAGATATTTACGGATCACAAGAGCCTCAAGTACTTCAACACTCAAAATGAGCTGAATATGAGGCAACGACGCTGGTTGGAGTTGATTAAGGACTATGATTGCACCCTTAGCTACCATCCTGGAAAAGCTAACGTGGTGGCTGATGCCCTAAGCCGGAAGTCGGCTGAAACAAGTTCCGTGGAGGTAGTGGCGAAGGAGATCATGGAGGATCTAAAAAGAGAGGAGATCACGCTCGTGTTGGCAGATCAGTATGTTTCCATCGCAGGGCTTTCACTGCAGCCATCGCTGGAGGAGCGAATTTGCGAGGCCCAGAAGAGTGATGGGGGATAGGGACGGAGTGCTGAGGTACCAGAATATAATATGTGTCCCTAGTGATGGAGTAATCAAAGAGTTGGTTTTAGCAGAGGCGCATACTACGCCCTATACTATCCATCTTGGAGGAACGAAGATGTATCAGGACATCAAGAAAGTTTATTGGTGGCCGAATATGAAGAAGGAGATTGCGGAGTATGTCGCTCGATGTCTGACTTGTCAGAGAGTGAAAGCAGAGCACCAGACGCCAGCAGGGACGTTGAAACCTCTAGAGATCCCCGAATGGAAATGGGAAGGAATAGCCATGAATTTTGTTGTAGGGCTACCAAGAACGACAGCTGGCTACGATGCAATATGGGTAGTGGTTGACCGATTGACCAAGTCAGCCCACTTTCTGCCCATCAGGGTAAAGTATACCCCAGAGAGGCTAGCTAAAATGTATCTCCAAGAAATTGTGAGACTCCATGGCATACCAAAGAGCATAGTGTCGGATAGGGATCCAAGATTTACGTCGAGATTTTGGAGAAGATTGCAGGAATCCCTAGGCACTAAATTGAATTTTAGCACTGCTTTCCACCCACAGACGGATGGCCAATCTGAGCGGACCATTCAAATCTTGGAAGACATGCTTCGAGCGTGTGTCATTGATTTCAAAGGTAGCTGGGCTCAGTATCTGCCTTTAGCAGAGTTCGCATACAACAACAGTTTCCAATCGAGTATTGGTATGGCACCATACGAAGCCTTATACGGGCGGAGGTGTAGGTCGCCATTATATTGGGATGAAGTAGGAGAAGGGAGACTGTTGGGGCCAGAGATAATTTTGCAGACAAAGGAGAAGATTCGGTTGATCAAAGAAAGACTTATTACGGCCCAAAGTCGACAAAAGAGTTATGCAGACAATCGGAGAAGGGAGTTGACCTTTGAAGAAGGAAGTAAAGTGTTTTTGAAGATTTCTCCAACGAAGGGGGTAGCGCGATTCGGAAAGAAGGATAAGCTTCAGCCCAGGTTTATAGGACCCTTTGAGATCCTGGAGCGCGTTGGACCAATGGCGTACAGACTGGCATTACCGCCATTAATTGCGGGAGTTCATGATGTGTTCCATGTATCGCTCCTACGCAAGTATGTGTCTGACCTCACTCATGTGTTAGTGTGAGACCCCGATTTTTCTCCTACGTAATTTCTTACGTATTATCTTTTATTTCCAATGTAATAGCTTTTATTTCTTCATGGGGCTATGTTTTTGGCCAATGTATGGCCTAATTTTTATGTTATGGTATTTCGATTAAAATGGGATTTTATTTCATAAAATCTCTTTAAATAATTTTGATGCCATTTTATGCAAGTATAAATTATATTATTTTAAGAGCCGAAATTTTCAAGTAAGTTCCTCTTTTACAAATTGATATTTTTCATTTACCTAATATGATTCATGGACCATATAATTTGAATTATGCTTTAATAATTTCCTTGTATAAGCCGAAATTATTAATAGATTGAATAATGAAATTCTTTTGAATACATGGATTAGATATTGTATGTGACATGTAATATATGATGTGTTCTATATTATTAATAGAATTTCCATATGAATATTCAATGATAAGCTATGTAGTTATGTGATAAGTTTAGAAATGATTTAATTGATAAGCACACTTGCTTATCATAGTGATAAGCAAGCATGATAAGTTAGGAAACTTTTAGAGTGATAAGGCCTTGTGATTATTGTAGAGATAGGCTAAGGCCATTATCACATGATAAGATATCATACTTGTGAGGTGATAAGCTATTGGAATGGATAGATAAGTAAGAGAGCTTATAAAGTGATAAGTTAGGTGATAAGTGAACTAAGTTGAAAGTTGGTTGCCTTGTAATGTGGGAGTAACTAGGTTGGTTGAAAAGCAACCAAACTAAGTGAAAAACAAGCCATCTACGTAAATGCTATAGGATGAAATTGAAAAAGCCAAAGCAAGGCCATGTGAAGTGTAAGAGGTGTGTAAGAAGTGTAAGAGTGATGAGACAACACATAATTGTAAAAAAGAAGAGAAAAAGCAAGGGAAAAGAGTGAATGTCGATGAAAATGTATGAGAAGAGAGAGAGAAGGATTTCAAAATGCAAGACAAGCTTTTGGAGACAATTGATGTGAGAGAAAAAGGTGAAAAGAAATAAGAAAGAGAGAGAAGACAAAGGGCCTTTGCTTGGTCGGCCAACACCCCATTCATCCCCTCTTCCTCTTTCTTTTGCTCTCTTGTCAATTCACTCTCAAGCTTTATGTCAAATGCTTTGGGAGACTCAATCTCACACATTTCCTCTTGACCTAAACACTCAAGCATTTCACTCTCAAACCTCTCCTCTCTTGGCCGAATGTTACAAGTTCTCCCAATCCTTACCATTTTGCTTCTCCTAGCCGAACAACACACTCCACATTCAAGGTTTGTGCTATTTCATTTTTGCATCTAAACCACTTCCATCTAGCTTGCCAAAACCCATTCCAAAAGCCAAATAAATCTCTCTTGTTGTAGACAAAAATCCTACCATGAAAACCTAGCCATTTGACACCATTATTCTTCAAACTTACCATGTCCTCTTCACCACCATAGAGCTTCTTTTAAACCAAGCTAGGTCATTTCTAAGGAGGGTGGACCGAATCTTTGAAGGAGGAGAAGGATAGGAAGAGTTGGTAAAGAGTAAAGGTAAGATTAGTTCATTGATGTTCTTGCCTTAAGCATCATAAGTACTAACCATAGATGCTTTATTTTCTAGGTGCTCAAGCTTGGATAAACAACAAGGTAAGGCTAAAATGATTTTGTTGGGTTAGCATGAGTGGCCGAATGGCCTATGTATAAGATCTTGAAGTTTTATTTTGATAGATGCCTTGATGTTGTTAGATCTTGGATGCTTAGGAACCCTAGGTTGTTTACATGCTAGATCTAACCATGGAAGCCCTAGATCTAAGGTTGTATGTGAAGAAAAAGGCAAATGAAGAACAATGTATGCTAAAGGAAGTTAGATCTAAGTTTTGATATGTTGGGTTGATGAAAAATGATATCTTTGTTTAGATCTATGGATATTAGTGTGAATAAAGAGTAGATCTATTGTTGATGGAATTATTTGATAAAAAGGATTAAGTGTATGCATGCTAGTTAGGTCACAAATGCAAAGGATATGCATGATATGATTTTTAGCATGAAAAGGGTACATTTTGGGGTAAGGCCGAAAATAAGCTATGTGGATTTTCATGTATAGTTTTGAATATGTGTAGATTTGGACATTGGCCTTAACATGTGCAAGATTTATGACCTTAATGCATAGTAGATGATAATGTTTAGTATTGGAAGCATGCATATTGAAGGAAATAAAAGAAAACTAATCATTGGGTAAAAACATGAGTTGGCCGAATGCCATGAGTATGGTGTATGGTATTGGTGCTTTGATTTGTAGATCCTAGGTTGTGAAATTGTTGAATGGAGGATGGGATCACCCTTGGAGAAAAAGTTGTGATTAATTGGTGCATAAATGGTAGTGGCCGAAAGTTGCAAGAAAAGTTAACCCTAAGTGCAATTCATGATTTATGTATTTTCTTGTTGTGTTGGATAAGAAAAATTAGGGTTAGGCTAGTTGGAATAATATTATAGAGCCATGATCTTTATTAAATATTATTGGAACCCTAGTTAAGTTTTACTCGGGTTTTATTTGAGGTTTAAAGTCTAAATTAAGATTTAATCATGAATAATTTATTAATAGTTAGATATAAGGTTTTAATGTAGTACGTGTAATAAAAAGAGACTTAGGTTTAATTCTAAACCTATGAGTATTATTTAACCCTAATCGAGGCATGTACATGGATAAATATATTTTTATTTCAATAAAAATATTACCTAAGTTTTGAATATTAGTTAAAGAAAAGAGTAAATAAAATATTTAAACGATTAAAAGAATTTAAGTGATATATATATATGTATATATATATGATATCAAAGAAGTATAATATAGTTGCTATTCGGAAATACTCCGACGGACTGGAAGTACGAAGTTAAGGGATGAACAAGAAGTTCAAATTGGATTAAGAGAAATCCGGCAACTATATTATACCGTTAAATTAAGTTAAGCGCATAATTATCGCTATTCATTCCTTAGTGGATTTCACGATAGATTTCCTCGAATAGCTTAGTAGAACCGAAATGTATCGATGTATTTTATCGGATGCTCAGTGTATTGAGAAGGAGATCTATTTCTTGTAGGCATCGAGCCAAGTAAGAATCAGGAAGGAATTTGCAAGGAGTATTGTAAGTGAATCTTACCCCTTTTGGAAAACTGGAATGATACACTGCATGTTTTATTGTGCATGACAAGATGTTTTTAATACATATGTAATGTATTGCATGAAGAATGTTTCAAGTACGCATGATGTTTCAAACATGTCATAGCATGATCATTTGCATGAACGCATGAGAGACGTTTTGATTGCAAATGAAAGTACGATGTTTTCAAGAGTGGCATGACATGTTCATTGCATAGAAAACATGAAAAGTTGTTTTATGCAAATGAAAGAGAATTTATGTTATGATTAAGCACGAAGGTTTTGGTTGAAAACGTACTAAGTTAAGTGAGGTTCGACATCCATGCCGAGGGACGTTGTTCGTGAAGGATGGATGGATGGAACGTGAGACATCCATGCCGAGGGACGTTGTTCGTGAATGATGGATGGATGGACGCCCATACCGAGGGACGTTGTTCGTGAAGGATGGGTTAGTCCGTGAGGTATGTGCAACCACACCGAGGAACGTTGCTCGAGAAGGTGTGGCGCCTCCAAGGGTCGTGTCTAGCCATCAGGCCTGGGGCCACTTCAAGGGCTAGCTCGACCAGATGTAAGGTCTCCAAGGGAATTCGGGGACGGTTCCAAAGGGAACGCACAACCCTGACTTTAAGGGTAAAATGGAGCGAGCCCACGAGTAAGAGATACGAAATGGTTGTGAATAGGCCAACAGTGGCACAAGTATGAAATGAATGATTTTCAAGGGCCAAAGGCCAATTTTATAAGCAAGAATGAAAGAAAGATTTTCAAGGGCCTGGGGCCAATGTCGAGATTTGAAATGCATTTGAAAAGGCCAAGAGTGGCAAGAGATTTTAGTGCATGGCGTGTGCATCACGGAGCATGCATATGCACCATGTTTTTATGCACTAACTCATGATTTACAGTTTTGCATTTCTTCTCTTATCGCTACAGTATATTGAAGTAAGTATGCTTTTAAAGCTATGTATTATTAAAGTTCATGTTTCAACTGTTGTTCCTTACTGAGTCTTTCGACTCATAGATTTAAATCGTATCATTCCAGATCCACAAGATAACTGGGGAGCAGAGGAGTATCTCACGTAGAAATCCCGGAAGTTTGGGGATTGGAGACGGAGTTGGTGAACTCCGAGGTAGCACTTGGGAGTGCTGATTTTGATCAAGTGGCAGTATGTTGCCCTAGTACGTTTTGTATAAGTTGCGAACAAGATGCAATGTATAGACTTTTATGAATTATGATGTGTATACCGAGAGGTTATGATCATTGGGCTTGTATCTCAGCCAACATGTGGATCCTGAGTGGCCATCCTATGTGTATAGAAAAAAAAAAGTTTCCGCTGTAAGAGTTAGTGTAAGCGCTGGAGTGTTCTCGGGGAATGCTCGCGGCTGTCACGGTCCCTGCGGGATGGCGTTCGGGGCGTGACAGTTAAATGGTATCAGAGGGGAAAGAATCTAAGTACTAGGAATTGAACCCTAGTAGGAAGCTATACATTGAATTTGGCTGAGTACATAGATAGAAGCTCGTACCTAAACTAGGTTAGACATCCTTAGACCTAGGAGTGGATGTTGAGGATCTAGACTAAGTGCTCAGGTTATGATGTTTCCTTGCGTATATCTTATAATCTAATATGTAGTGTTGAAGTGCAGAATGGCACACCGAAGGCAAGGAGGTAGGGGTCGAGGGCCCGAGGAGCCAGGCGTCTCAACTGAGGATATATTACGTCACATGGCCCAGTTGGTGGCTGAGCAAGTGCAAGGTGGACATGGAGAGGAGGATAGAGGTCGCCCCACTAGTTGCACCTTTGATCAATTTAATCGACAACACCCGCCAGGATATAGCGGGAAGGGAGATGGAATCATTGCGGAGAATTGGCTCCTGGAGATTAAAGAACTCTTTGAAGTTTTGGAGTGTACCGACGCTCAGCGCGTCAGCTTCGCCGCATTTAAGTTACAGGGCGATGCGAAGAGGTGGTGGCAATCGACGAAAATGTTACTGGCTCAGGAGTTGGGTCAGCAAGCGATTACTTGGGAGCGGTTCCAACGGGAATTTTTGGACCGATATTTCCCACGGACAGCACGGGAAGCAAAGGCGAGGGAGTTCGCTACTCTTGCCCAGGGTACGATGACAGTAGAGCAGTACGCTGCTCGCTTCATGGAGTTGGTGAGGTTCGCCCCTTACCTAGTGCCTGATGAAGAGAGGAAGGCACGAAAATTCGAGGAAGGGTTATACCCTCGTATCTACGATCGAGTTTACAGTCACAACCTGAGGACTCTAGCAGAGGTGGTTGAGAGGGCCATTATTGTTGAGAGGGGGTTGCAACGGACAGCAGCCTACTATGAGCAACAGAAGAGGAAGGCACCTTCCCAACCCTCAGTGCCCCAGAAACCCTGGAAGAAGAATAGACAAGAGCCACCTCAAGGGCAGAATCAAGGATCTGGGGAAGTCCCGAACAATGAGGGAAACCAATTTCCACTATGTAATAGATGTGGGAAGAGGCACCTTGGAGGCTGCAGGCAGGGAGTGTGCTTCCAATGTGGGAAGCCGGGCCATATAGCGAGGTACTGTCAAGTTGGAGGGGACTCGAACGCAGCACCCCGGCCTGTGCAGCAGAACAACGTCGGGAGGCCAGGGGGGCCGACCCAAGCAAGGTTGTATGCCCTAACTCCGGGGGAGACCGATGATCGAACGAATGTGGTGGCAGGTAAGTTGCCTTTGCCCTAGGGGGAAGTGTTAGTCCTATTTAATTCGGGAGGCCACACATTCATTCATTGCATCTGCATGTTGTAAGGCAACGGATATGGGGCATGAATCATGAGAATATACTCTAATGGTGTTATTGCCTATTAGTGGCAGAGTCAATTGAGATCGAATATTGAAGAATAGTCCAATAGAAGTTGAAAGGAAAATGATGATTCCTGATTTGATTATAATGGAAACAAGGGGAAATTAAGATTTATTCTAGGCATGAATTGGTGGGCAGTGCTCGGTGTTAGTATAAAGTGAGACGAAGGTCGTATCCCAAAAGGAGGGGAGTTAGGTATCAATTTAGAACCAAGGTCAGCTCCAATAATCGAGGGCAGAGTGCAATTGTGGCCATGCCTTGATGATGCTAATTAGGTATTGATTTACTAAAACTTGTGCGAGCTTTGGAGATTTCGAGTTGAGGAACTAGAAACTTTTGTGCTACCTTGGCTTAGATTCGGAATAAGAAGAAAAGCAAAAATATGCAGCAGAATTAGCTTGGAGATTTGATCGTTAAATTCTCTACATAAGTCAGCTTGATGCTTGTGGATAAGGGATTAGTAGTGTGCTGAAAGAAAAGAAGTAATAATCAAGGAGGGAGTTGGGATGACCAAAAGTTAGCAGAAGAGGTATGCAAATGCTTAAGGCATTATGTGAATGATTGAAGAAAACTCGAACTTGAGGTTGGAGCAATAAGTAAGAACTAAACTCTCTCTTTTAGATAAAGAAGTTAATTATGCTTTTGTGTGTTACTAATTGTTCTCAATTTAGTTCATTATATTTATAAATTTCTTCTGCCTTACTTTCGAGCTATTAACCATATTTTAAGAGGTATCTCAGTATGATACCAAAACTTTTAAAGCCAAAAGAAATTCCGAGGTCGGAATTTTTATAAGGAGGGGAGAATGTGAGACCCCGATTTTTCTCCTACGTAATTTCTTACGTATTATCTTTTATTTCCAATGTAATAGCTTTTATTTCTTCATGGGGCTATGTTTTTTGCCAATGTATGGCCTAATTTTTATGTTATGGTATTTCGATTAAAATGGGATTTTATTTCATAAAATCTCTTTAAATAATTTTGATGCCATTTTATGCAAGTATAAATTATATTATATTAAGAGCCGAAATTTTCAAGTAAGTTCCTCTTTTACAAATTGATATTTTTCATTTACCTAATATGATTCATGGACCATATAATTTGAATTATGCTTTAATAATTTCCTTGTATAAGCCGAAATTATTAATAGATTGAATAATGAAATTCTTTTGAATACATGGATTAGATATTGTATGTGACATGTAATATATGATGTGTTCTATATTATTAATAGAATTTCCATATGAATATTCAATGATAAGCTATGTAGTTATGTGATAAGTTTAGAAATGATTTAATTGATAAGCACACTTGCTTATCATAGTGATAAGCAAGCATGATAAGTTAGGAAACTTTTAGAGTGATAAGGCCTTGTGATTATTGTAGAGATAGGCTAAGGCCATTATCACATGATAAGATATCATACTTGTGAGGTGATAAGCTATTGGAATGGATAGATAAGTAAGAGAGCTTATAAAGTGATAAGTTAGGTGATAAGTGAACTAAGTTGAAAGTTGGTTGCCTTGTAATGTGGGAGTAACTAGGTTGGTTGAAAAGCAACCAAACTAAGTGAAAAACAAGCCATCAACGTAAATGCTATAGGATGAAATTGAAAAAGCCAAAGCAAGGCCATGTGAAGTGTAAGAGGTGTGTAAGAAGTGTAAGAGTGATGAGACAACACATAATTGTAAAAAAGAAGAGAAAAAGCAAGGGAAAAGAGTGAATGTCGATGGAAATGTATGAGAAGAGAGAGAGAAGGATTTCAAAATGCAAGACAAGCTTTTGGAGACAATTGATGTGAGAGAAAAAGGTGAAAAGAAATAAGAAAGAGAGAGAAGACAAAGGGCCTTTGCTTGGTCGGCCAACACCCCATTCATCCCCTCTTCCTCTTTCTTTTGCTCTCTTGTCAATTCACTCTCAAGCTTTATGTCAAATGCTTTGGGAGACTCAATCTCACACATTTCCTCTTGACCTAAACACTCAAGCATTTCACTCTCAAACCTCTCCTCTCTTGGCCGAATGTTACAAGTTCTCCCAATCCTTACCATTTTGCTTCTCCTAGCCGAACAACACACTCCACATTCAAGGTTTGTGCTATTTCATTTTTGCATCTAAACCACTTCCATCTAGCTTGCCAAAACCCATTCCAAAAGCCAAATAAATCTCTCTTGTTGTAGACAAAAATCCTACCATGAAAACCTAGCCATTTGACACCATTATTCTTCAAACTTACCATGTCCTCTTCACCACCATAGAGCTTCTTTTAAACCAAGCTTGGTCATTTCTAAGGAGGGTGGACCGAATCTTTGAAGGAGGAGAAGGATAGGAAGAGTTGGTAAAGAGTAAAGGTAAGATTAGTTCATTGATGTTCTTGCCTTAAGCATCATAAGTACTAACCATAGATGCTTTATTTTCTAGGTGCTCAAGCTTGGATAAACAACAAGGTAAGGCGAAAATGATTTTGTTGGGTTAGCATGAGTGGCCGAATGGCCTATGTATAAGATCTTGAAGTTTTATTTTGATAGATGCCTTGATGTTGTTAGATCTTGGATGCTTAGGAACCCTAGGTTGTTTACATGCTAGATCTAACCATGGAAGCCCTAGATCTAAGGTTGTATGTGAAGAAAAAGGCAAATGAAGAACAATGTATGCTAAAGGAAGTTAGATCTAAGTTTTGATATGTTGGGTTGATGAAAAATGATATCTTTGTTTAGATCTATGGATATTAGTGTGAATAAAGAGTAGATCTATTGTTGATGGAATTATTTGATAAAAAGGATTAAGTGTATGCATGCTAGTTAGGTCACAAATGCAAAGGATATGCATGATATGATTTTTAGCATGAAAATGGTACATTTTGGGGTAAGGCCGAAAATAAGCTATGTGGATTTTCATGTATAGTTTTGAATATGTGTAGATTTGGACATTGGCCTTAACATGTGCAAGATTTATGACCTTAATGCATAGTAGATGATAATGTTTAGTATTGGAAGCATGCATATTGAAGGAAATAAAAGAAAACTAATCATTGGGTAAAAACATGAGTTGGCCGAATGCCATGAGTATGGTGTATGGTATTGGTGCTTTGATTTGTAGATCCTAGGTTGTGAAATTGTTGAATGGAGGATGGGATCACCCTTGGAGAAAAAGTTGTGATTAATTGGTGCATAAATGGTAGTGGCCGAAAGTTGCAAGAAAAGTTAACCCTAAGTGCAATTCATGATTTATGTATTTTCTTGTTGTGTTGGATAAGAAAAATTAGGGTTAGGCTAGTTGGAATAATATTATAGAGCCATGATCTTTATTAAATATTATTGGAACCCTAGTTAAGTTTTACTCGGGTTTTATTTGAGGTTTAAAGTCTAAATTAAGATTTAATCATGAATAATTTATTAATAGTTAGATATAAGGTTTTAATGTAGTACGTGTAATAAAAAGAGACTTAGGTTTAATTCTAAACCTATGAGTATTATTTAACCCTAATCGAGGCATGTACATGGATAAATATATTTTTATTTCAATAAAAATATTACCTAAGTTTTGAATATTAGTTAAAGAAAGGAGTAAATAAAATATTTAAACGATTAAAAGAATTTAAGTGATATATATATATGTATATATATATGATATCAAAGAAGTATAATATAGTTGCTATTCGGAAATACTCCGACGGATGGGAAGTACGAAGTTAAGGGATGAACAAGAAGTTCAAATTGGATTAAGAGAAATCCGGCAACTATATTATACCGTTAAATTAAGTTAAGCGCATAATTATCGCTATTCATTCCTTAGTGGATTTTACGATAGATTTCCTCGAATAGCTTAGTAGAACCGAAATGTATCGATGTATTTTATCGGATGCTCAGTGTATTGAGAAGGAGATCTATTTCTTGTAGGCATCGAGCCAAGTAAGAATCAGGAAGGAATTTGCAAGGAGTATTGTAAGTGAATCTTACCCCTTTTGGAAAACTGGAATGATACACTGCATGTTTTATTGTGCATGACAAGATGTTTTTAATACATATGTAATGTATTGCATGAAGAATGTTTCAAGTACGCATGATGTTTCAAACATGTCATAGCATGATCATTTGCATGAACGCATGAGAGACGTTTTGATTGCAAATGAAAGTACGATGTTTTCAAGAGTGGCATGACATGTTCATTGCATAGAAAACATGAAAAGTTGTTTTATGCAAATGAAAGAGAATTTATGTTATGATTAAGCACGAAGGTTTTGGTTGAAAACGTACTAAGTTAAGTGAGGTTCGACATCCATGCCGAGGGACGTTGTTCGTGAAGGATGGATGGATGGAACGTGAGACATCCATGCCGAGGGACGTTGTTCGTGAAGGATGGATGGATGGACGCCCATACCGAGGGACGTTGTTCGTGAAGGATGGGTTAGTCCGTGAGGTATGTGCAACCACACCGAGGAACGTTGCTCGAGAAGGTGTGGCGCCTCCAAGGGTCGTGTCTAGCCATCAGGCCTGGGGCCACTTCAAGGGCTAGCTCGACCAGATGTAAGGTCTCCAAGGGAATTCGGGGACGGTTCCAAAGGGAACGCACAACCCTGACTTCAGGGGTCAAATGGAGCGAGCCCACGAGTAAGAGATACGAAATGGTTGTGAATAGGCCAACAGTGGCACAAGTATGAAATGAATGATTTTCAAGGGCCAAGGGCCAATTTTATAAGCAAGAATGAAAGAAAGATTTTCAAGGGCCTGGGGCCAATGTCGAGATTTGAAATGCATTTGAAAAGGCCAAGAGTGGCAAGAGATTTTAGTGCATGGCATGTGCATCACGGAGCATGCATATGCACCATGTTTTTATGCACTAACTCATGATTTACAGTTTTGCATTTCTTCTCTTATCGCTACAGTATATTGAAGTAAGTATGCTTTTAAAGCTATGTTTTATTAAAGTTCATGTTTCAACTGTTGTTCCTTACTGAGTCTTTCGACTCATAGTTTTAAATCGTATCATTCCAGATCCACAAGATAACTGGGGAGCAGAGGAGTATCTCACGTAGAAATCCCGGAAGTTTGGGGATTGGAGACGGAGTTGGTGAACTCCGAGGTAGCACTTGGGAGTGCTGATTTTGATCAAGTGGCAGTATGTTGCCCTAGTACGTTTTGTATAAGTTGCGAACAAGATGCAATGTATAGACTTTTATGAATTATGATGTGTATACCGAGAGGTTATGATCATTGGGCTTGTATCTCAGCCAACATGTGGATCCTGAGTGAGTCATCCTATGTGTATAGAAAAAAAAAAAAGTTTCCGCTGTAAGAGTTAGTGTAAGCGCTGGAGTGTTCTCGGGGAATGCTCGCGGCTGTCACGGTCCCTGCGGGATGGCGTTCGGGGCGTGACAGTTAGAATTTGAACCTTTGCAGATTAAGGAGAACCTTACCTATGTAGAGGAGCCAGTAAGGATTCTCGATAGAAAGGAGCAACATTTGCGGACAAAGGTGATACCACTTGTAAAGGTTCTATGGAGAAATCATGGGGTAGATGAGGCATCCTGGGAGTTAGAAAGCGATATGTATGAGAAGTACCCCCAGTTGAGAGGAGAATGAGATTTAAATGTTTACTTCCTTCCCTATTGATTGATTGATATGGATGAGTATTTATTGTCTATTATTTGTGACTGATTTCCTTGCATAAAGAATGTAAATTCTTTGTGATATATGTTGATATTTTATATGCATATGACTGACCACTGTATTATGATGTCAGATGCCACCGAGTAGTCGACCCCCACGTTCCCAGCATTCGGGCACGCCTTCACTTCGGCTTGGAACATGCATTCTGGTGTATGACTGATGTGTCGACACCATGATGATATGTGTCGACACCTTCAACACTTAGCCTGAAAAGTGTTTCTCCTGGCACCAACAAGCAATCCCAAAACACCTACAATGTAAAGTTTAACAAGTAAGCTTATGTAGAGTGTTGGATTATATCTAAGGCCGATGTACAACTAGAAAACTCTTGATATCATTTTCTTAAAACGGATTTTCAAAAGTAGAATCTAAAGGTTTAAAAAACTCGTTGTAAAACTTTGTTATCATCAAAATCAAAGAGGATTGTTTATAAAACAACCTTGGGCTAACATGTTGGTTGGTTGTAAGCTGAAATTTTTCCTAGATCTATGGATGTTGGTGTATCTAAAATGTTAGATCTGGCCATACATGCTTTAGATCTAAGGTTGTATACTAAGGAAAATGCAAAGTTTGGACAACGTGTGTGTTGGAAAAAAAAAAGCTTTGATCTAAGCATATGATGTACTTGGCCGAATTGTATGCTTGTTTCCTTTTAGATCTTGTGTTGTTGGTCTCTCTAATGTTAGATCTAAGTGTTTAAGTATGGTCATGATGATGTAAAGAACAATATACATGTGAAAGAGGTTCTGATCTATGGAGTTAATGCATGCAAATAGGTCATAAAATGCAAAGGATATGCATGTTATAATTTTTAGCATGAAAAATCTGACATTTTGAAGTATGGTCAAATATGGTATGCTTAGATCTCCATGTATTATGTTGTTCAAGTATAGATCTGATTATTGGCCATGATATGTGTAAGATTAGTGACCTAATGCATGATAAATAATTATGAAATGTGAAGGATGCATGCAAAACAAAAGATTAAAAAAAAACCTAATTATTTGGATGAATACATGTGCTAGCCGAATGATATAATGCATGGTGTCTTGTGGTTGTGTATTGATTTTTAGATCCTAGGTTGTGAAATTGTTGAATGGAGGATGGGATGACCCTGGAGAATGAATTGTAATCAAGAGAACACATAAAATTGGTGTTGGCCGAATGTCATAAGGAAGAGAAACCTAATTGTAAGTTTTTGGATAATTGGAATCATATTTTTATGATGAACACTTGGGTTTAGGGTTTTGACCAATTGGAATACAAGCTTGAAGAACCGTGAACATGTGATAAAAATGTTCGAAACCCTAGTTAGGGTTAGTATCTCGGGTTAATTGTGGTTTAAGGTCCAAATCAAGACTTAATCATGATTAAAGTTATTGATGGTTTAATGTAAGGTTTTAGGGGAGCACATGAAATAATGGGAGACTTAGGTTTAATCCTAAATTCATTAGTGTCGATTAAACCCTAATCGAGACATGTATATGTATATATATATATTATATTACAATAAAATATTAAATGATTAAATAACCTAAGTTTTGAATATTAGTTAAAGAAAAGAGTAAATAAAATATTTAAATGATAAAAGAATTAAAGTGATATATATATATATATATATATATGTGTGTGTGTGTGTGTGTGTGATATCAAAGAAATATAATATAGTTGCTATTCGGAAATATTCCGATGGACGGGAAGTACGAAGTTAAGGGATGATCAGGAAGTTCAAATTGGATTAAGAGAAATACGGCAACTATATTATACCGTTAAATTAAGTTAAACGCATAATTATCGCTATTCGTCCTTAGTGGATTTCACAATAGGATCGTCGAATAGTTCATAGAACCGATGCGTACCGATATACTTTCACGCATACTCAGTGCATTGAAGAATAGAACCTATTCTTTGTAGGCAAGGAGCCAAGTGTGATCAATGAAGGTTGCAAGGAGTACTGTAAGTGGAATAGTAAGTGGAAACCGTAAGTGGTTCTTTTCAAAACTGGAATGACACACTGCATCGTTTCATGAACAAACATGAGATTTTGATCAAGCATGACATGACATGTGCATTGCATGAATTTTTCTAAAGAGAATGTTTATGCAATGATTTTATGGAAAGATTATGGAAAGTTTTATGAAACGATAAGTTAAGTCAAGGGGCACTGGTCGGTACCGTACCATCAAGATGGACTCCCATACCGAAGGACGAATGCGAGAAGGATGGGTGAATCCAAGAGGCTGTGCAACCACACTGAAGGACATTGAGAAGGTGTGGGCCTCCAAGGGTCATGTCTAGCCACTGAAGGACGAATGCGAGAAGGTGTGCTAGCTTGACCGTATGTAAGGTCTCCAAGGGAAATCAGGGACGGTTCCAAAGGGAACGGACAACCCTGACTTCAGGGGTCAAATGGAGCGAGCCCACAGTAAGAGATATGAATAAGTGAAATTCAAAGGCCAAGGGCCAATTTTACAAGCAAGTATGAAAGAAATATTTTCAAGGGCCTGGGGCCGAATTCAAACAAGAGCATATGCATATCCATGACATGCATGTGCATCACGAATCAAGTTTTTTTTTCATGATTATGCAAGCACAAGTAAAAAGCATGTTTCAAGTTTATGTTTTCCCTTACTGAGTCTTTTTGACTCACGTTTTTAAAATTGTGTCATTCCAGATGCCTTAGGTGAAGAGAGTCAGGAGGACTACCTGACTTAGAAGGGCCAAGATTATGTTCATATTTTTGATAATGGTGACTTGATCAATGAGATCCGTCACTATTTGGGTATTAATATGTTATATATTTTTTGTATGCAAACTTAATGAGAACCCTGATTATCTAAGATTTAGCTCGAATCCCTCGCGATCCTGTATGTTTCCGCCGTAAGCACGTAAGAACGTAAGTAAGAACGCTGGAGTTATCCGGGGGATAGCTCGCGGCTGTCACGGTCCCTGCGGGATGCCGTTCGGGGCGTGACATAGACTGAACAAATTGCTTGCATTCAGGTGTAAGTGCAGTGTAGAAGTAGTTGACAAGCCTCCAAGACTAAAACCCATGATGTGGATAGATGTTCATTAAATCCTTGAATCTTTCCCAACAAGAGTGGAAGGTCTCATCACTCCTCTGCATAAAGTGGCTAATTTGCTCTTGCAAAAATTGAGTTCTCTGAAAAGGAAAAAATTTATGTAAGAACTCACGTTGCATGTCAGACCAACTAGAGATAGAATTTGATCTCAGAGAATTAAACCAAATCTTCGCTTTATCCTTTAAAGAAAAAGGAAATAAACGAAGTTTAACATATTCATCTGTCGTAGCTCTAGTAATGAAAGTAGTGCAAGCAAGCTCAAAATCTGTCAGATGTTGGTATGGACTCTCGGAATCCATCCCATGGAATTGAGGTACTATTGACATCATGCCATGCTTAATGGAAAAATTAGAAGCATCCTCAGGTAAAGCAATGCATGATGGTGTTGTGGTGCGAATGGGTTGCAAATAATCTCTTAGTGTTCTAGGCGCTTGTTCAGCCATAGCTTCAATAGTAGCAGAATTTTCCAAATCAGAGTTTATATCACTGCTATTAATGTCCAACTCAACACTTGGCACACTATCACTATACACACTATCACCAGAATTCACTCTATATAGCCTATGTGTATCGTCTCTTGCCCAATTCATCAAACATGAGTGCCTAAGAGAGTGATATCAAGTGTATGAGTGTGAACTACCGAACCAACAACTAATAATGTAAAAAGGAAATAAAGAAAAAATAATGGCAATAAAATGTCAATTGAACTAACCATTCCCCGGCAACGGCGCCAAAAACTTGACTCGACTAAAAATGATTAGCGAACTACTCCCAAGCGTAGGAGGTTGTCAAGTCATACTAGGGAAGTCCTAGGTCATTTCCACAAGGAACGATGTGTTCAATCTTTCATTCCCATCACCATTACGATAAGAGAAAACTATGTTCTATTTACAATGAAAATGATATTTACAAAGGGAAAGGTTGGGTTTTAGGATACCATCCATGATTTTTGAGATTTTTGAGTTGATATTAATCTAAATGCTAGGAGATTAATGAAAAGCTAACAAGCAAACATGATAATAAAATAGCATGGAATGAAGTTGAACACTTAGTACTCAAACATGATAACAAGCAAACATGATAACAAGCAAACTTGCTCTAAGAGACATTTCATCGAACACTTAGTACCCAAACTTTAGCTAGTCACAACCCATACATATCCATACTCAAACCAACTAACAAACACAAACTTAAACACTAATCTAATATTAAGGAAGTGAAATAGAACTTAACAAAACATTTAACCATCCAACCAAAACAAAACTTAAATCTGGAAAATAAATGGAAGAGGGCATTTGGTCCAAACAAATTCTAAAACTGAAATAAAATGCAACAATAAATGAGAGTATTCGGTCTAGCAGTAGGAAGAGAAAGGTACAAAAGGCTATGGAAAAGCATTTAAGAAAAACATTAGGGAGACTAAGGGAGCAGAATCTTGAGCAACCAAAAACATCTTTCAGCAACCAAAAAAAAACAATCTAAAAACCTCCTTGGAGCAGCAGTAAAAAGTATTCAGTCTTGGCTCAACAGTGATGAAAAAGCAATGAAAAAAAAACTCTAAGAGAAAAAAAAACCGAAAGCAACAAAAACTACTCTAAAAGCTATAAAAGAAAACAAAGCCAAAAGCTCCCATGGCTTTTCTTGTCTCTACGGGAATAGCTGGCAAAAACAATGGAAAAAGTGGGAGGAAAATCATTGGCAGCAAGCAAAAGCCTTTTCCAGCCGCCAAAACCACCGAACCCCCAGCAAAAGAAGTGAAACTCTTTTCTTAGGTCTCCCTCCAGCCGAACTAAAGTCTTTTTCTTGCCGAGACCCCCCTTTCTTCACGTAAGACCCCCTGGCCTTTTTCCTTTTCCGCCGGTTTTCTCTAAGTCTCTTGGGCCTCCTTTCTTTTGCAGGTTTCGGCCCAGCTTCTGTTTCAAGGCTCAGCTTCTGTTTCAAGGCTCCAGCCCATGTGCAAGCTTCGGTCCAGCTCTTGTGCAAGCTTCGGTCCAGCTCTTTCTTTTGTTTCTCCAGCTAGCTCTTTCTTTCCCTTTAGAATGTTTGGTCTCCTTTTTCTCTTCGGCCTTAGCCTTTTCTCTAAAAATCTCGGCTCCACACGTTTTGCCCAAGTCTCTTGGCTTTCTTGCAATTCTTGTCAAAGTTTGTACTCGGGGAAATACTTGGACTGTTGGAATAAAAGGAAATCAAGCCAACTTTAGAATTTCAAATAGTCAAGAATTATGCTACTGAGCCTTATATTCCAATCATATTTATGAAAATGGAGACATGAAAATATGGTGAGAGGAGAGAAAACAAATAACTTAAATTTAATCAATTACACTTGCTTTTGTCAAAATTAACAATTCGCCTCAAACTAATGCCCGAAGCATAATTTTCTCATTTTCTAGTGGAAATGGTGTAATTGTGGAACTTTCTCAAGTGATAAACTAACAAAATTGTGATACAATCACACCCCCAACTAGCTTTTTGCTAGTCCCTTAGCAAAAATAGCGAAAAAGTAATTTAACAAAATAATGCATTGAGACAACAATTCATTCACAAGCATATCAGTCAATCAAAAGAATTCTCAATCACAATGACTTTACCTATCACAATTTCAAACAATATCAGCATCTTTGAAATAATTAGTATCTCCTCTTAATAGGATTGAGGCAAAACGTCTAGAGAAGTTACAATTTATCACCTTGACTCTCTCTTAGTCCTCATTTCTACCACTGGCTGTCCAAAAGAGTTTCGACCTTAAGATTGATCAATATTGATCCTAACTACTTCAAAGCTGGATGTGAGACCCCGTTTATCTCTTTGCTATTTCCTATGTATTTGTTTTAATTTAAATTATGGGGCCATATTTTTAGCCAATGTATGACCTAAGCTTAATGTTTATGATAACACTTTCTCAGACTGCCACCACCTTTTGGCATCTCCCTGTAGTTTGAAGGTAGCATAACTCAACTTTTAGGCATCAGTACATCCCAAAACCTTTAGCAACTCTTTAATCTCCACCAGCCAGTTTTCTGCCAGAATAGCATCTCCTTTGCCATTGTACGATGGTGGGTGCTGGCGATTAAACTGATCAAACGTACACCCCTCAGGGCGACCTCGTGCCCCTTCGACATTGGCACCGGGTTGCACCTGCTCGGCAACGAGCTGAGCCATGTGCCTTAGTACGTCATCGGTGGTAACTGTCACGCCCCGAACGCCATCCCGCAGGGACCGTGACAGCCGCGAGCACTCCCCGGGAACACTCCAGCGCTTACACTAACTCTTACAGCGGATTTTTTTTTTCATACACATAGGATGGCTCACTCAGGATTTACATGTTGGCTGAGATACGAGCTCGATGAACATAACCCTTCGGTATACGAATTATAATCCAGAAAATTCTTTACATTGCATCTTGTTTGCAAACTTATACAAAACGAACTAGGGCAACATGCTGCCACTCAATCAAAACCAGCACTCACTAGTGCTACCTCGGAGTTCACCAACTCTGGCTCCCATTCCCAAACTTCCAGGATTTCTACGTGAGATACTCCTCTGCTCCCCAGTTATCTTGTGGATCTGGAATGATACGATTTAAAAACTATGAGTCGAAAGACTCAGTAAGGAACAACAGTTAAAACATGAACTTTGATAAATCATAGATTTTAAAACATACTCACTTGATGCACTATAGAGTCAAGAGAAGAAATGCATAACTGTAAATTGTGAGATAGTGCATAAAAACCATGATGCATATGCATGCTCCGTGATGCACATGCCATGCACTAAAATCTCTTGCCACTCTTGGCCTTTTCAAATGCATTTCAAATCTCGAAATTGGCCCCAGGCCCTTGAAAATATTTTTTTCATAACTTGTACTTGAAATTGGCCCTTGGCCCTTGAAAATCACTTATTCATACTTGTGGGCTTACTCGCTCCATTTAACCCCCTGAAGTCAGGGTTGTGTTGTTCCCATCGGAACTGTCTCCTATTTCCCTTGGAGACCTTACATACGGTCAAGCTAGCACACCTTCTCGCATTCGTCCTTCAGTGGCTAGACATGACCCTTGGAGGTGCCACACCTTCTCGAGCAACGTTCCTCGGTGTGGTTGCACATACCTCACGGACTAACCCATCCTTCACGAACAACGTCCCTCGGCATGGATGTCGAACCTCACTTAACTTGGTACGGGTTCAACCAAAACCTCCGGGCTTAATCATAACATAAATTCTCTTTCATTTGCATAAAACAACTTTTCATGTTTCTATGAAATGAACATGCCATGCCACTCTTGAAAACATCGTAATTTCATTTGCATCAAAACGTCTCTCATGCGTTCATGCAAATGATCATGCTATGACATGTTCGAAACATCATGCGTACTTGAAACATTCTATATGCACAATACATGTCACTTGTATTAAAAATATCTTGCCATGCACAATAAAACATGCAGTGTATCATTCCAGTTTTCATAAAAGTGTAAAATTCACTTACAGTACTCCTTGCAAATTCCTTCCTGATTCTTACTTGGCTCGATGCCTACAAGAAATAGATCTCCTTCTCAATACACTGAGCATCCGATAAAATATATCGATACATTTCGGTTCTACTAAGCTATTCGAGGAAATATATCGTGAAATCCACTAAGGAATGAATAGCGATAATTATGCGCTTAACTTAATTTAACGGTATAATATAGTTGCCGGATTTCTCTTAATCCAATTTGAACTTCTTGTTCATCCCTTAACTTTGTACTTCCCGTCCATCGGAGTATTTCCGAATAGCAACTATATTATACTTCTTTGATATCATATATATATATATATCACTTAAATTCTTTTAATCATTTAAATATTTTATTTACTCTTTTCTTTAACTAATATTCAAAACTTAGGTTATTTGATTATTAAACTCTATTACAATATATTTATATATCTATTCACGATTTAGGGTTTTAATCAACAATTAATAAATTAGGATTAAACCTAAGTCTCCCATTATTACATGTGCTCTACTAAAACCTTACATTAAACCATTAATAAATTTAATCATGATTAAATCTTAATTTGGACCTTAAACCTCAATTAATTTGAAATACTAACCCTAACTAGGGTTTCGAATATTTCATCACATGTTCATGGTTCCTCAATATTATTCCAATTAGCCTAATCCCCATTTCAAGTATCCAACACAACAATTTTAACCTATTTATCATAATTTATAATTAGGGTTCTTTTACCTTAACCATTCGGCCAACACTAATTTTATGCATCCTTTAATCACAACTTCAACTCCAATGGTGATCTCATCCTCCATTCAACAATTTCACAACCTAGGATCTAAGAATCGAAACACCAACACAATATATCATGCTCATACCATTCGGCCAGCACATGTGTTTCATCCAATAGTTATGTTCTCTTTTGTTTCCTTCAATTTGCATGCATCCTTTACCTAACATAATCATCTACCATTCATTGGGTCATAAATCTTGCACATATCATGGCCAATGTCCAGATCTAAATATATACAAAATTATACATGAAATCCTAAGCATCTCATATTCGGCCATACCTCAAAATGTCACATTTTTCATGCTAAAAATTATAACATGCATATCCTTTGCATTTGTGACCTAACTAGCATGCATCAACTTCATATCTTCATCAAATATTTCCATCAACATTAGATCTACACTTTATACACACTAACATCCATAGATCTAAGGAAAATAATTAACTTACAACCAACCAACACAACAAAACCTAGATCTAACTTCCTTTAACAAGCATTGTTCTCTATTTGCATTTTTCTTCACATTCAACCTTAGATCTAAGGTTTTCATGGTTAGATCTAGCATTTAAACAACCTAGGGTTCTTAAACATTCAAGATCTAACAATATCAGGGCATATCAAAACCTAAAACTTCAAGATCTATACATAAAATCATTCGGCCATCAAGAGAAGAACAAGTTCCAAACCTTACCTTGTTGATTATCCCAAGCTTGAGTACCTAGAAAAATAAAATGCCCTAGGTTAGCACTTATAAAAAACTTTAGACAAGAATACTAAAGAGACTCAAGCCTACCTCTACCTTCACCAAACTTTTACCCAAACTCCTCCTTCTTCCAAATTTCGGTTCACCCTCCTTAGAATATGTTCAAGCTTGATTTGTGGTGCTAATGTGGGTTCTATGGTGGGTAAAAGAATGTGGTAAGCTTGAATGATTAGTCCTAATGGAAATGGACTAACTTCTTCAAGAGAAATGAGGCTAATGATTAGGGTTTTCAAGGAAGAAATGGGGTTGCACAAAGAGAGATTTAGTCACCACAAAAGAGATCTAACTTAGGTTATTGGAGTGTGATTTAGAATGCAAGAAGAAAAGAGCAAACTTTGAGCTTAGATGAGGGGTTCGGTCAAGAGAGAAAAATGAGAGGGTTGAGAGGAAATGGTGTATTCGGCCAAGTGAGGGAAAATGGGAAGTGAAGTGAAATGCTAAGTGTGAATTGAGGCAATTGAATCTCCCAAGGAGAGTTAATGCTATGACAAATGACAAGGACAAAGTGAAAATGACAAGAGAGAAGTTTGAAGGGGAAAAGGGGAGGAATGGGGCCTTGGTCGACCAAACTTGCATTTTTCCTTCTCTCACTTATTTTCACCTTTTTCCTCACATCAATTCTTGTCTCTTAAAGCATGACCTTGCATTGATTTCTCTCTCCTCTTTCCCTCTTGATCCATACGTGATTCACTCTTTCTCCTTTGCTTTTTTTCTCTCTTTTCACTTGCCATGTGTTGTCTTGTCAATTAAGTGCTCTTACACTTCTTACACTTCACATGGCAATTTACTTTTGGCTTTTCAAATTCACTTCATGTCCTTCACGTAAAAGCCCTTTCTTTAACTCCCATTTGCTTTGTTTGGTTGCCTTCCAACCAACTTAGTTACTCTCACATTTGAAATGCAACTAACTTTCAACTTGGTTACTATTTTACCTAACTTATCTCCTATAAGCTCTCTAGCTTATCTAGTTCATTCTCTTAGCTTATCATCTCATATGCATGATCCCTTATCTTATGATAGTGGCTCTAGCCTATCTCTACAATAGCCACATCCACTTATTGCATGAAAAGTTTCTGTGAGTCTAAATAACAACTTAAGAGGGGGGGTGAATTGGGTTGTTCAAAAACTTTTGAATTCTTTTGCAAACAAACCCAAAACGTTCAGATCTATTTCTAGGAAAACTAGAGACTGGATATAAGCAGACAATGATATTAACAATAATGGATAAGCAAGTTCAATCAAGCAATATCAGCAGAAATGAAAGATGAGAGTTAGGAAGATGACACCAGTATTTTTAGGTGGTTCGGCCAAACACGTGCCTACGTCCACCCCCAAGGCAATTGACTTCCTTGGGCTTCCTCCACTATTCTCCAAATAGCAAATACACCTTAGCTTCCCGGGTGCTAAGGAACCTTTACAAAGCGTTTTGCGAGCTCACGCTTCAACTCTCACAAATCCTCACAACCTAGAGGATTTCTTCTACTCTCACAAGTAGGACCAAGTGTTTTCCGAGCTCACACTTTAACTCTCTTACAAATCCTCACAACCTAGAGGACTTCTTCTACTCTCACAAGTAGGACCAAGTGTTTACCCAACACTCAGATGTTTTACAATAGATGGGTACAATGGAGGATGACTCTCTAAGCCAAATCAACAAATGAATAGCTCAAGATATGGAATGGCTCTCTAAGCTAAATCTACAAATGGGTAGCTCAAGAAATGATAGGGCTCTCTAAGCCAAATCTACAAATGTAAGAACCTGAGATTTACTGGAAGAATGAGTTCTTCAAGGAAGGCTTCCGGATTTACAAGATGAATCACGAGATTTCAAGGTTGGAAGAACTTCTCTCCTTCTTCTTTGAGCTTTCTCTCTCAAGAAATTAGGGCAAGGATTATTTTCGTGTGAAGCTCTTACGTTTCTCTTTCAATCTTGTTCTATTTATAGTCTCTAGGGTACCAAGGGCTTTCTTGTCATGTTTTGGAGCCGTTGGAGGGCATTTAGAGCCGTTGGAGACACTTTTAGAATGAATGACGTCGCTCCAGATCTGAGAAATCGAAGAATGTGTCGACACCTTCCATGTATGTGTCAACACCTAGGAGCTTTGCTTGGAAACTCACTTTTCGGGTGTATGACCAATGTGTCGACACTATAGTGCTATGTGTCGACACATACAACACTTAGTCTGAAAAATGTGTTCTTTGACAGTAACAAGCATTCCGAAAACACCAATTTCGTGGTTACTGTTCATGCATGAGAAACACTGTTCCCGAGCTCAAAATTTGATCTTCACCGTTCAGATTATAGCACCTTGTGTCGTGAACGTCCTCTCCAAATTTCAGCTCGATCAGACGACAAACAAAGTGGGATCTTGCCATTGTTCAATGTGTCGACACTATGTCTTCTATGTGTCGACTCATAGTTTTGTGCATTCTGGAGTATGACCAATGTGTCGACACCATGGTCCTATGTGTCGACACCACCAACACTTAGACTGAAAAATGGTTTCCCTTGACACCATCAAGCATTCCAAAAACACCTACAATGTAAAGATTGACCAATAAGCTTGTGTAGAGGTGTTCAATTATATCTAAGGCCAATTTAAGCTTAGAGAACTCTTGATATCATTTTCTTAAAAAAGATTTGCAAATGTAGAATATAAAGGTCTCAAACTAGTTGGAAAAGTTTGTTATCATCAAAATCAAAAATAGATTGTTTATAAAACAACCTTGGGCTAACAATCTCCCCCTTTTTGATGATGACAAAACCTTTTAATAATAAACAGTTTGCTATCAAAAAGAAAAGCTCCCCCTGAGAACAAGCCGGAGTTTTTCATAATATTTTAGCAAAACGAACTTTAGGATTCTACGAAAATTTTGCAAGAGTTCCCTTTGTAAATGGAGGTTTCCCAAAATTTCAAAGCAAGTAAAAACACTTCTATAAGCTTCCTCCATACTCCCCAAATTTCTTTCTTCAAGTTCAGATCACAAGACTTCGTATAAAGGAGAGTTCAAAGAGATTACCTGAAGCACGTCTCAAATAACCACAATTAAGAGCAAAGAGATAAGCACTTTGCAGAACCCTTAAAATCACCATTAGATAAACAATAGATGCGAGCATAGTCAAATAATCTAATGGAGACATATAAATTATAGAGATATGCATAGATAAGGCAAGTCAAGTGATCATCCAACATCAAAATGGAATGTACTCAGTAAGAGCTAGAGAGTCAACATAATCACTTAAAACTTCTCCAAACTTTTCTTCCTTCTAACTTCTCCCCCTTTGGCATCATCAAAAATAGGCTAAGGGGAGGTCAAAGGCAGCTGGCTAGGTAGGTGGAGTCTTTGAAGTGGAGGTGGAAGGTTTGGATGTCTTGATAACAAGAGGAGGATACTCAATCTCAAACTTCTTCCGCCAGCCCATCCAAGTCGTGGAGAACCAATATGTCCCTTCCATTTCATGAGGCCGAAGATTTCTATCAGCTGTCATATGTACCGTTGTTGCCTTTACAACATCCTCAGCAGATGATTTCACTTCATCCACAGTGCTTTGAATCACATCACTTAGCAGCAAAGAGCTTCTTGATGTCATCAAAGCTCATCTTCATGTCGATGGCCAAATTCTCCAACTGTCGACCAACTTCTTTTATTTTTCCTTTGTGTTCCCAAATGAAGCTTTAAAAGATCCCAAGTGAGGTTCATGAGAACTAGGAGCAGAAAATACGGAAGATGATCCAATGTGCAGTGGGGGGAAAGGAAATAGGTGTTTGCGTACCCAAAGAAGTCGTATTTCCCTTGAGAGTCCTTTCAGTTTCAGTTTTTTCCTCAAAACTGAACCTCTTTCATTTTCTTTCTAAGGTATCACCACACATTTCTTTATCCATTCTCCATCCTTGTTTTGCATAAAATCTCAATACCCAAAGGGTTTTCTTGTTGTATTACATGGAGTCTTTGGATTTTTCTCTAACTTCCCCAGTCATATCAATCTCAAAGATCTGAAATATATTCATGAAAAGCATCCCCTATACATCTCCAAGAATATGATGTATTTGAATTTTCCAGTTCTTGGTAAGATAATGTTACAAAGCATATGATGCAATAATTATCTATGAACAGTCAATCCACTGGCAGTAGGTTTAATAACCTCATTAAGGGTTGAGTTATCCAACACAACCCTAAATATCAAGTGGTTCTACCTCTGATAACCCCATCCATCTGTAAGCATCAAAGAATTTCTTTTTCCATCATTAGGAGCAGAAATCAGGGAGTTTAATGAAGCAACTGATATGACTAATATCTCCCCATTTTCACAACTATTGACATCTCTTTAAAATCAAAACCATTCTCAGTTAACCATTGAAAATCAGCCCCACAACCAGCAATTACTATCATATTCCGAAAATCTTGCACAAAATGATTATTGCAAGGCCCTGACCTGCAAGTGTAGGCCTTTGGAGTAGGAGCAGGTTCCTCAATGCTTTTTCCTTTCTTCTGAGCCGTAGAATTGACAAATACGGGTGATTGGCGAGCGGAATGTTTAGGGCGGCTGGAAGACATTTCAGCAGAGGCATTGTGAGGAGTTTGAAGGTTTTCAGCAGTGGATTTTTCGGAGAGGGCTGTGGGCAAGAGATGATTTTGAAAGAGAGGAGTTCATGCCGTTTGGGAGAGAAAAGAGGGTCTGTGAGATGGAGGAGAAATAAAGTGCTGACCCCTTTTGCCCTAAAGAGTATATATATATGATATGCATGTCCATCATTTTAAAAAACATTGTAATCATTATAAGTGTTGACACATTGTTTTACCAAGTGTTGACATATGTCATGTAAAAAGAATGCATACAATATTTTAACAAGGAACAAATATGATTTTAGAGCTAAATGCATAGAGAGCAATTTAAACAAAGATCAAAATATATCCAATGCAATCAACAACACAATTAATATTACAAAACACGCACAAATCACCAATTTAATCCAAAAGTAATCTCATTCCAATAAGATATCTGAAAATTCTTTTAACCACGAGTAAATGAGATTTCATAGGTCAATATTGGAAATTAGCACACATGCATATGCAAGGCATTGTATTAGGTATACTTACAGTGAGGTAAAGGAAAGATCCAATCATACCTCAATACCTTGTGTGTTCAACGTCTTTACCTTTTTGATCATTTTCCTTTTCCATTCTTGAGATGCTTGCTTCAAGCCATATAGTGCTTTTGTGAGCTTGAACACATGGTGTGGTAGCTTTTCATCTACAAGTCTAGGAGCTTGTTCTACACACACTTCCTCATAAATAATCATTAAGAGATGCATATTTCACAACTAATTGAAATAATTTGAAATGCAAAGGCAAGCAATATGTGAATAGATTATAATCTAGCCATAGGAGCAAAAGATTCATCAAAATCAATTGCATCTTCTAGATTGTAACCTTGGGCTACTAATATTGCCTTGTTCCTTATCACTTCCCCAGATACATCCATTTTGTTTTGAAAATCTCATTGAGTACTAATAACTGGATGTTCTTGGAGTCTAGGAACTAGATGTCATACCATATTTTTCTAAAACTTGTTTTACTTCATCATTCATGGCATGAATCCAACTTTTATCAATTTTTGCCTCAGAAATATGCTTTGGCTCAATTTGAGAAAGTAAGGCAGAATTACTAGCTAGATTATAGGAAGAGTGAGTTCTTACACCTTTCTCCACATTACCAATGGATTGATCAATATGATGATTTCTGAAAGACTTCCAGGCCTTTGGTAGATCTTTGTTACTTCGAGGTGTTTCGTTTTCAAGATCTTTTACATCTTGCGCTTGTGGATGAGAACCTTTATTTTCTTCGCTTGCAGCTAGTTTCTCAACATATTTTTCAAGACCTACAACTTCATTCTAATCTTTTCTCATAGAAATGCTAGATTCATTAAATACCACATGAAAAGATTCTTCAACAACTAGGGTATGTTTATTGAAAACAAGATAGATTATACTATAAGTTGAATAGCCAAGAAGGATACCTTTCATCTGCATTTGCCTCGAACTTACCCAAACTATCCAATGCTATCAACATGAGTATCTTTCCTTTGTAATTATTACCAAAAAGTAACTGAACCCTTTCCCTTGAGACAAAGAGAGTTAAACCAACTCTTGTCTCCGGTCATGTGCTTGGAGCATTCACATTGGACTTCAAGCACATCTGCAAAATCAATCAACTCTTGGTTTTTGGTACCCAAATCTTTTTGGGTCCTTTGGTGTTAGAAATAAATTCATTCACCTTGTCTTTTTGAATCCACACAAATTTGATGCCATGAGTGGATTTCTTTCTTGCTGGACAAGTGTGTGAAATGTGTCCATTCTTTCCACAAAAGTTGCACAAAGCAAATGATGGAGATGATTTTGTGATCATATAAGAGTAGGATTTTTTATCATTTAAAAAATCATATCCAATGCCACTTTTATTAAAACAACATCTTTGAGAGCCAAGTAAAATATTAAGGTTTCTTTTTCCTTGAGTGAATTTTGCAAGATCTTTAGTGAGAGAGTCAACTTTCCTTTTTAAATCATTGTTTTCAGATTTCAAATCATTTGACTCTTCTTGCAAGACATTTTCATTTTCTTTTGTGATTCTTGCGAGATTCTCTCCAAGAGAAACAACTTGAATTTTCAAAGAATCGTTTTCTTTTGCAATACTTTCAAGATTCTTTTTGAGAAAACAATATTTTGAAAAAATTCTTTTCAACTCAACATGTTGTTCATCAAAAGCATCTTGTAGTTCCTCAAAAGTAAAAGAGTCAAATGAAGAGTTTTGTACCTCATCTTCATTATCCTTTGTCATAAAGCAAAGATTTGTAACTTCTTCATCGCTCTCACTACTACTT
Source organism: Myrica gale (assembly GCA_963930655.1). Classification (NCBI taxonomy): domain Eukaryota; kingdom Viridiplantae; phylum Streptophyta; class Magnoliopsida; order Fagales; family Myricaceae; genus Myrica; species Myrica gale. Next base: position 13,547,674 of record OZ005618.1, read on the forward strand.
TCATCGAATTCTCCCCATGCAGCCAAGAATGCTTTCTTTTTGTATTTGAAATCCTTGGACTTCTTGTGGAGGAACTTTTTGAATTTTTTAGTGAATAAAGTCATTTCCTCATCATCCTCAGAGGATTCATCCTCACTAGAGTATGTGGCCTTTAGGGCTACACCCCTTTTTCCTTTGCCTTCATCTTCATCTCTCTTAACTTGATTCATCTCATGGGTCATAAGAGATCCCATGAGCTCGTCCAATGAGAGCTTAGTCAAGTCCTTAGATTCTTGAATTGCAGTGACCTTGGGTTCCCAAGCTTTAGGAAGACACCTGAGAATCTTTCTTACCATTTCATCATTAGTGTACTCTTTACCAAGAGATTTAAGCCCATTTATGATATCAGTAAAACGTGTAAACATAGACGATATAGATTCATCAGATCTCATCTTAAAAAGCTCATAGCTTTGAACAAGCATACTAATCTTATTTTCTTTAACTTGATTTGTACCTTTATGAGTTACTTGAAGTTTGTCCCAAATTTGTTTCGCGGTATCACAACCGGAAACACGATTAAATTCATTTGAATCAAGTGCACAATATAACACATTCATAGCTTTAGCATTTAAAGACATAAGTCTAAGATCAACATTATTCCATTCATTTTCATCTTTCAACTCTCCATCCTTATCTCTAGGAAAAGTAGGACCATTTGAGATAACTTTCCATAGTTCATAGTCCACGGCTTGGATGTAAATCATCATCCTAGCCTTCCAATAATTATAACAAGTTCCATTGAATAAGGGAGGTCTATTTGTGGATTGACCTTCAGCTAAGGAAGTGCTAACAAGGGTTGTCATAGATAGAGATATTAAACCTCAGCTCCAGTACCAATTGTGAGTCTAAATAACAACCCAAGAGGGGGAGGGTGAATTGGGTTGTTCAAAAACTTTTGAATTCTTTTGCAAACAAACCCAAAACGTTCAGATCTATTTCTAGGAATACTAGAGACTGGATATAAGCAGACAATGATATTAACAATAAAGGATAAGCAAGTTCAATCAAGCAATATCAGCAGAAATGAAAGATGAGAGTTAGGAAGATGACACCAGTATTTTTAGGTGGTTCGGCCAAACACGTGCCTACGTCCACCCCCAAGGCAATTGACTTCCTTGGGCTTCCTCCACTATTCTCCAAATAGCAAATACACCTTAGCTTCCCGGGTGCTAAGGAACCTTTACAAAGCGTTTTGCGAGCTCACGCTTCAACTCTCACAAATCCTCACAACCTAGAGGATTTCTTCTACTCTCACAAGTAGGACCAAGTGTTTTCCGAGCTCACACTTTAACTCTCTTACAAATCCTCACAACCTAGAGGACTTCTTCTACTCTCACAAGTAGGACCAAGTGTTTACCCAACACTCAGATGTTTTACAATAGATGGGTACAATGAAGGATGACTCTCTAAGCCAAATCAACAAATGAATAGCTCAAGATATGGAACGGCTCTCTAAGCTAAATCTACAAATGGGTAGCTCAAGAAATGATAGGGCTCTCTAAGCCAAATCTACAAATGTAAGAACCTGAGATTTACTGGAAGAATGAGTTCTTCAAGGAAGGCATCCGGATTTACAAGATGAATCACGAGATTTCAAGGTTGGAAGAACTTCTCTCCTTCTTCTTTGAGCTTTCTCTCTCAAGAAATTAGGGCAAGGATTATTTTCGTGTGAAGCTCTTACCTTTCTCTTTCAATCTTGTTCTATTTATAGTCTCTAGGGCACCAAGGGCTTTCTTGTCATGTTTTGGAGCCGTTGGAGACACTTTTAGAATGAATGACGTCGCTCCAGATCTGAGAAATCGAAGAATGTGTCGACACCTTCCATGTATGTGTCGACACCTAGGAGCTTTGCCTGGAAACTCACTTTTCGGGTGTATGACCAATGTGTCGACACTATGGTCCTATGTGTCGACACATACAACACTTAGTCTGAAAAATGTGTTCTTTGACAGTAACAAGCATTCCGAAAACACCAATTTCGCGGTTACTGTTCATGAATGAGAAACACTGTTCCCGAGCTCAAAATTTGATCTTCACCGTTCAGATTATAGCACCTTGTGTCGTGAACGTCCTCTCCAAATTTCAGCTCGATCGGACGACAAACAAAGCGGAATCTTGCCATTGTTCAATGTGTCGACACTATGTCTTCTATGTGTCGACTCATAGTTTTGTGCATTCTGGAGTATGACCAATGTGTCGACACCATGGTCCTATGTGTCGACACCACCAACACTTAGACTGGAAAATGGTTTCCCTTGACACCATCAAGCAGTCCAAAAACACCTACAATGTAAAGATTGACCAATAAGCTTGTGTAGAGGTGTTCAATTATATCTAAGGCCAATTTAAGCTTAGAGAACTCTTGATATCATTTTCTTAAAAAAGATTTGCAAATGTAGAATCTAAAGGTCTCAAACTAGTAGGAAAAGTTTGTTATCATCAAAATCAAAAATAGATTGTTTATAAAACAACCTTGGGCTAACAGTTTCCCTAACTTATCATTATGCTTGCTTATCACTTATGATAAGCAAGTGTGCTTATCATTTTAAATCTCTCTTAACTTATCATATTTCTAATAACTTATCATCTATTATTCTAATGATAATTCAACTTATTAATTTAGGTTAAATAATAATAATATAGGCCACCTATTAATGATACACAAAAATATTCAACACTTAAAGGAAATTCATGATTTTATTTCATTTAATTATTTTCGGCCTATATATAAAAATCTTTAATCATAATTTAATTTTATGGATTATGAAATATATTAGGCAAATGAAAAAAATATAAATACATGAGAGAAACTTACCTTGCAAGTTTCGGCTCTTAGGAGAATATAATTAACCTTGCACAAAACTTTCATAATGAAAGGAAAATAATGTAATAGAAAAATTTCATGAAATAAAATCTCATATTAATTGATGTACCTTATCATAAAGCTTAGGCTATACATTGGCCAAAAATATGGCTCCATAATAAAATTAAAAGCTAATACATAAGAATTAACATAAGAAATAATCGGGGTCTCACAGTAACACCCTGAGCCTCGGGTCCCCGATTTCTCTGTGGTCTTCTAGGTGCCATCCTGCACTTCAAGGTTATTGTTTAGCTTAGAACAACCTCAACTTAAAATTTTAACGTAATTGACCCTTAACATATAACTTATATTTTAGGGTTTAGGGTTCTAATCCATTCCCAATGTTTTATGGCTCTACTTCTCTAATCCTCTGATACCAACTTAACTGTCACGCCCCGAACGCCATCCCGCAGGGACCGTGACAGCCGCGAGCAATCCTCATGAAAGCTCCAGCGTTCATACATACATACTTACAGCGGAAAAATACAGAATCGTGAGAGAAGCGAGCCAACTCATAACATGATTAAGGTTCTCAATAACTTACATCTTAATATATACATATCATGATTAACATTTAAACAAGTGACGGATCTCATCGATCAGGTCACAACAACAAAACATAGAAATAATCTTTCTTCTAAGTCTGGTAGTCCTCCTGACTTCCTTCACCTGAGGCATCTGGAATGACACAATTTTAAAAACGTGAGTCAAAAGGACTCAGTAAGGGAAAAACATAACTTTTAAAACATGATCTTGACTTGGACTTGTTTGACATGGGAAATCATAATTCATGATGCACATGCATGTCATGGGTATGCATATGCTCTTACTTGTAGACATAAACTTGTTCTTGAAATTGGCCCCTGGCCCTTGAAAACATTTCCTTCATAACTTGTGGGCTACTTATGGTCCATTTAACCCCTGGAGTCCGGGTTGTGCGTTCCCATCGGGCAGGAGTTAAATGGGCACCCATGCTGCTGATCCTGCCACAACTTCAGCTGTAACAAATAAAACAGCCCACCAATGAAAATCTAGTTTCTAAATGTTCAGCTGCAATGTTTTACTATCACATGTAAAGTCGTTATTAACCGGATCTTTTCTTTCCCCCTAAAGCTGCACCCATCCAGTGGACCCAAAAGAATGGGAAAAGTAGTGCCCAGCATATAGCTAAACTAAACAATGGGAGACGGGTTCTCAGAACCACAAAATGCATTGTACTCTTAAAACCTGTCATATTTAGCCAGAGCTGCAATAATTGAAAGGAAAGAGCAAGATGACAAATTTTGAGTTGCAAGATTGCCTCTTAAGCCACGTCAAATAGTTGAGGCTCACATGATATACGAATGACAACTAGAAGCCAATAATTGATTTAGGACTAGTAGATCAACGTAAAATCCAAGCACATCAAGGTATAATAGATAAAAACAAAATGCAGATCACTAATTAGGATCATCATGTTGTGGCATAGACGTAAAATAAGCTACAGAAGACTCAGAACTGAAGCAGTAGGACGGGCACAGAAAATCGCCATCTAGGCAGAGTAAAAAAAATCCAGTGCAAGGGATCAATGAAGTTGTTTTAGTTATGAGGTTCCGCAAAGACATTCTTGCGATCTTAGGGGCATCAATAGGAAAAAATGTCAACTGAGGCGTACAAATCTACGGCAATTAGTTCGTAGAGAGAAAATCAATCAAATGTAACACGGAGGTACTAGAAGAGAAAACAACACTGTTGTCCTCACATACTCGCTCTCATAAGCTTTGCATACACTTAACTTCCACAATATCACGATAAAAATGGATGTGAAATACGAAATTACCATCTCAAAAGTTCACCCACCACAGCAATCTAGAATAGCAGAAGACATTAAGTCAGCGCAGAACTGCCAATTCACAGAACTAAACGTCAAAGGAAAAAAAGAACGATTCAGATAGAGCAGAATGAGAGTTCTAGAGAGAGAAAAAGAGAGGCAGTTGCTTTTAAGAGAGAGAAAATCGGAGACAGATAGAAAATAAAGGGAATTAACACAGGAAAAATTACCTGAAGTTGAATGGCAGGTGTTGCCTCGCTCCAGACCTTGATAAATTCTCCTGACTGCGACAAACGACCCTCCTCTATCATCCATATTTACTACAAAAGCACTAGATCATCCCTACCTTCGTCAGCAACCTCTTCCGCACCAATACACAACCGAAATCGTGGCCAAAAGTCCAAAAAGGGGCTTTTGCAAAACCGGCCAAAAATCGCGTGCGTCCAAAGAGCAAGAGCGCGGAGATTCACGCACTCGAGGAAGTTGCAGAAAATCGAATTCGGTTTCGGCAATAAGCGTACAGAAACGAGATCGGAGGGAGGCTGAGAGGTTCGCGTTTTAGGGAAGAGGGGCTCATTCAGAGGCTGAGAGGTTCGCGTTTTAGGGCGCGGGGAGGGGGAATTTTCGAGTTTTTTAGGGCGGGAGGAGTTTTTAAGAAGGGAAGGAACAACAACGTTTTATTATATTACTCACAATATCTTTTTTGTTTGAAATTAAATATTATTATATTACTGATTATTACCAATATATTTGGTCATTATAAGCATATGATAATAGATGTCTAAACTACTTAGATTTAGTCGATAAAAATACAATTACCATAACAATCATAGATATAACTGTCATAACGTTATTTCTAATTCCATATAACCAATTCAAAATAATCGTGTATGTCCCAAAAAAAAACCACAAACCGGGCTAAAATAGCTAAATGTTCTTTTATTCTGGTAAAATAAAATTATAAAGCCACATGAACAGCTGACGCCGAATAGGATAGAGATTATCCCGTAGGCTAGTGCAATCGAATATTTGTAAGGAAAGACACGAAATTCGGGCTAAAATAGCTAAAATAGCTAAAATCTCATCCCTAAAAGGATTTCACCAAAATTAAAGAGACTGCTAAAATATGACCCAAATCGGGTTCAAAAATAATTCCTAAAAGGTAAAGAAAATAAAATCATAACTAAAAATAGGTTTTTGAGAGGGAAAACAGCGGATTTAGCGCTCGAAACGAGGCGCACCGAAGCGTAGTTGGGTGACCACGATGTGCACGCCGAAAAGAGCTTTCCGAATTGGGGTCATGGGCGCGAATCGGGTACTCGTAGCCAAAGTTATGACCAAAAAATCGACACGTGCGCGAAAAGTGCCCCAATTCTATATAACAACTTCAATATTCATAACACTCTCTAATTTCATATTTTATTAAGTAGATCTCTTAAAATTTTTTTAAAACATGTGACAAAATAAAATTATGTATAAAAAGGAATAAATAGTCAATAAAATAATTATTAACCTTAAATAACACATAAAATTTTAATTTTCATATTTTTTTTCATTTTTCTACAATTACACTTATAGCGGCGGTCACTACAAAGACCGCCGCTATAGGTATACCATACGCAGCGGTTTATTTTAAAACCGCTGCTAAAGGTAAGAGATGCAGCGGCGGTCACTGTGACCACCGTTGTAGACCCTCTTTCTATAGCGCCACTATAGCGACCGCCGCTAAAGACCCTCCTTTGGCGGCGGTTTGCAAAAAAATGCGACTAAATGAGGGTATATAGCGGCAGTCACTAACCGCCGCTACAAAGACCGCCGCTAAAGACCCTCCTTTGGCTGCGGTTTGCAAAAAAACGCGACTACAGAGGTCTATAGCGGCGGACTGTGACCGCCGCTATAGACGACCGCCGCTACAGACCTTTTTTAGCCGTGTTTTTTTTAAAACGCCGCGAAAAATACCCTGTAGCGGCGGTTTTAGAGACCGCCGCTATAGCTCCTTTTTTTGTAGTGGCACCTTGATTTTACACCAACATGAGGAAAAAGTAGGGTTTTCTTGCTTTCAACAATCTAGACGAAATGTCTTGAAGCAACTTCAGGTATTTCGAATTTTTTGATATTATATATGTATTATTTTTATGAGAGATCAAACCATAGGATGTCTAGATCTATCCCTAATTATTTCAAGATTTTCGAAATAGTTTTAATGGGGTTGTTGGAGTAATTGAAATTTGGGTTCAAGATTTTTTTAAGGAAAAATTAGGTTCTTGATCTGTGTAGTAGATCGAATTATATTTTTATAGCCTACTTTGGACATTGAAAATTTCTGATTTTCAGATATTGGTACTAGACATCTATCGTAGGAAAGAGTTAAAGTTTCGGAATTTTTGGAGTTGTATTGGTATGGTTTTTAAAAAATCCAGAATTTAGGCTTAGAGAAATCGGAATTGCCGAGAAAGATTCATTGATACAGATTTGAATTTTGAACCGGATGACATAGCTAGGATTCAAATTTCGGCATGAATTTTATGAGTATTTGTATGACCTATATATAAATCTTTGGTATAAAGTTCGAGATTTTTGGATATTTTAATATATCTTTATGAATTTTGGAAGTGATGAGTACCGAATTATTCAAGGTATAGTTTGTCTCCGTGAACAGAGTTAAATGTCGATTTTATTAACAGAGTTGTACTAGGAATTTGGATATGAAATTTTTATAGGTGTATTTTTGACATCCTAGGGAAGAACATAGTTTAATTAGGGGATTTTAGGGATACTCGAGATAGGTAAGATATATTTTAGAATCTGACCAGTTAATTTCGGATTAATCCTGTCGGGCAGATTTAGAGTTTCATTTGTATTTCCGTTTGAGCATATTATAATACGTTAAATTTTGTATTGATAGGTGCTAAGTTTAATGAAAACCCTCGGAGTTTCGGATCTAGATTTTTCTAAAAGACCGAGGTGATATTTGAGAAATTGCATGTTGTAATGAAAACCCTCGGAGTTTTATGTGCATTACTTTATGATTAAATTGTCAAAGGTTATAACATGAAATGTGTAAACATGAGCCTATTTTTATATCCAATGATATTTCATGATGTTTTTAATATTTAAAACAAAGTTTTTTTATATTTATTGTTATTCAAGATTTGTGCATGATATTTCATGATGTTTTCATTGATTGAAATCAAAGGTTTTGGTATTTATTGTTATTCAAGATTTATGCATGTATTTCATGAAAAGAGGAGAAAGATGCAAAGTTCAAAGTGAAGTTTATTTTATGATATGTTATGTATTTTCAAACCCTGAGGCCCAGAGTTACAGAGTTACAGAGACAGCGTATTGGTACCAATTGCAACCCATTGAGTGCACCCATTCTGGAAACGGAGTGGCTTTTTTTGTAGATTCTTACCGAGTGCACACTTGGACATGGCCAAGCCTTAGTAAGGAAGATTCTACCCATAGTATTGGCTTAGTTTGGCTGATCCCCAAACTAGGTAGCAACTGCACAACCCTGTCACGGGGGTAAACGTGACCCATAGTTATTGCTAAATGGATTTTTCTTACATAGATAAAACTAATTTTCTATAGTATTATGTTATATAGATAAAACTGTTTTATTGATATAGAAGTTTTATTGAAATTGTCAAAAATAACTTTCAACAGTTTAGAAAGATTTGAAATATTCTATCTCTTACTGTTATAGTGTTGCTCATGGGATATACACTTGCATAATGATTTTGCTTACTGAGTTTTCGAACTCACCCCCTATTGTTTTCCTTATTTTCAAATGTTGATCAGGAGCGTGTCGATAGTCAGGATTAGATGGCATGTGGGCGGGTAGCTGAGTGATTATGAGAATAAATGTTTGACTCTAGTATGAGTCAAATCATGTTTAGATTTGTCTTTGTGTCTGAAAGAGTTTCTTTTTAAGTTTTATTAAGAGAGATTTATTGAAGTTTTATATAAAGTTTATTCCGCATTTATTATTAGATATGTTTTAAATCAAAAGTCTAATTTTTTTTTTTGCAAGTTAGTCACCCTCTAGCCTTTGAGGTTTGGGGTGTGACAATATCCGTGATGTTCTAAATATCACGGATGATGGCGATGATGAAGATGATGAAATGTAGTTTTTTTTATTGTGTTTTCGGAATATTTTGTTTATATTATATTTTGTGGACATCTATGGGTAGTTTGTTGATATTATTTTGTTTATCTTATGTTTTAACGAGATTTTTGTTTCCATTATATTTTGTGGACATCGATTGATATTTAGTTGATGTTATTTTGTTTATATTTTGTTTTGACGAGATGTGATATATATAGATGTTATCTAGCTATGTTATCCATACAAAATGTTTCCCACACAATATGTTTTTAATAACATATTTTAATTTCAAAATACTCATTCAATTTTTTTCTTGATATTAGAGATTAATAATTTCAAAGTCAAAGTTAATAGAGTCAATATATTTCAATTAATGTTATGTTTCTAATTTTGCTACACTCATTCAAAAAATATTAATCTTATAACTTAATCCACTTAAGATTATTTACATTATTAAGTAACTTTAGTTATTTAAAATTTACTAATGAAATTAATTAAAAAATTTAAAACTAAAAAATAGTTGTCATCGTTCGGACGTTACTTCGTACGTCCGGACTGTTTAATTTAAGCCCGAACGGTACCGTTTTATAGAAAACAAACCGTTCGAACACTTATTTACATGGTCGCGATGCCAGCAACTCTAAACCCCTTGCGGACGAATATTAAGCAACGACGTTCGGATGTATATGAAATTTTGGCGGCATGAATTCCTTCGAAAACTAATACACGTAAGCGTCCGGACGTGCATTTTATTGTCCGAACGATATTCAAACGTATGAAAGATACAGATTCGCAGATAGTGGAAGAAAAACAAAAACAAAAACGTAACTGAGAGATTTGAGCATGAGGAGAAGGGTAGAGCTGATTTGGGCATGCAATCTCATTAAAGAGGGTGTGAAAGGAGCATCTCTTTTAGAATTTGAAGTTTAATTGCATTTGAGGTTAGTGGTTTTTAAATTGAATTGTTTTAGGATGAAAAACTTGTATTTTAATATATGAAAGTATGTGTTCTTCGAAATTTTAGGTTATCAAATGATAGTAATGGAGTTTTTGGTTGGTTATGATGTGTTTATAATTAAGTGCTTGTGATTTGGGTTGATTTTAACAAGAATTTGGGCGGAAAATTGAGTCTGTGCGTCTAAGAACATTCTTGTTCGACAATCGCAGTCCAGACTGTTTATTGGCGTCCGGACTCCATTTTTTTGTTCGAACCGTTTTAAAACGAGTCTGAATGTCTAAGTATGTGGTTCGGACCGTTATATTACGTCCGAACGGTATTATTTGTCATGACATGCATTCATGGACAGTTTGAGTTTACAATATGTGTAATGTGCGTAATTGGTCACAGGATGACGTCAGGCCAGCCGGAGGAGAACGTCTTCAGTGTGATTCATCAGTTCAAGCTAAGAGTAGTCTGTGTACTTTAGCAGTGTCAAGTCCATTGCTTAGGGATAGGAATAAATTATCGTTCCCTTCCACAGACAGTCCAGTAGGCACCTAGAGTAGTTGTGCGTGTAAGTATCTTACTCCGTCAATGTTTATTAAATATTATGAATTTTAAAGCTCTATGCTTAATTGAATTTTAAATTTATTGTTCTTCATTTGTAGCGACGTTCGGAATTAGACACGTCCGAGAGTACGCGCGGGATTGCCTTACTCAAGGCTCGTACTGGAGTAAAGCTAACCGTTCATATCCCTGATGGACATACGGGCGATGATGACAAGGCTTCCTCAATGCTCTCGAGTCATATTGGTGTGCTCGTTCGAGACCATGTCCCCATTTGAGAAGAGTAAGTGGAAGGAGGTCCCTGACGAGGTGTGAGACCCCAACTTTTTCTATCCTTGTAAAAGAATTATGACTCCTTAATATGTGTCCTAATTATGGAGAAAGGTAGGTATAGGGGAATTAATCTAAGGATATGTCTAGGTGAATATTTCCCCTAGCACTTTATGCTTCTTATTGTAATTGAATTGATATGTTGTTGTAATTTTAACAATTTTGAAATCGAGTATTTGGGGACTTAGTTGCAATAATTGGAGGATCACAATTAGGGTGTTGGAATAAGAAGATTTTTCATAGCACCCTGTTTTTAGGTAACATTGCGCTCGACCAGCAGGCGTCAGGCGCTCGAGCGGCCTTAAGGAAATATGATGGACAGTGTCTTGTCGTTTGACCAACGCTCGACAGGTGCTCGAGCGGCCCTTGGGAATTCTACGCAGTGAATTGGACAGTAAGTTGGCGCTTGACCGGTGCTCGACTGGCGCTCGAGCGGGACTAGTTAAAATTCCATATATGATGAATTTGGAGTTCCAATGGAAGACTTATGAACCCTAACATTGAGGAAAGTTGGTATAAGCTTAGTTAAGGAATTTATTGAGGTTAAGATGGTGGGAAGTCGATAGACATTAGCCCAGACATGGTATGATGTAAAGTATTGAGTAAGGGATAGTGTAAGGATTATATTGAGGATGTATGTATGGATAATTAATTTCAAGTTGTGTTTAGGGGGATTTTTCCCCTAACGTTTTTATGAGTTTTAAGCTAAGATTTGACTGTGTTATTAATTGCCATTAGATTTGAGCAATTGAGATTGATGAAATTGTTTTATTAATGGAAAATGTCTCTAAGTTACAAGATTTGGAAATATTTTAATTAGGGGCTTTAGCCTTGGAAATATGAGAATCCTTGGAACAAAGATGAGGAGACATATTAGAGTTTTGAAACGTACGTCCTAAACGGTTCAAATGGATTTATACTGAATGGACAGTTTTAGTCATACAGACCTAACGAACAAGGTATGCCCCGGACTGTATACTAAAACGAACCATTTAGAAATCGTTCGATCAGACTTCCAAAAGTTATATACTATAATTTAGAGTTTAGATACCGTTGGAACTACTTAATAAAGCGCCCGAACGATATTTCCAAAATGGATAGTTTGGTTTTATGGTTTGGACGGTAGCGGATAACTTAGTTGCATCTGAACGGTTATAGTCGCTTCTGAACGTGGCTGTAAACGGAATGTATGAAATGGTTCTAACGGTTTGTTTGTAAAATTTCTATAAGCTTACAACTATTCATTTATCGTTGGAAGGGTTACGCATACCATTTGGACTGGGCTGAAAAAGATGTACATTAATGGCAATAGGTGCGCCTCGCGTTTCAGTGTTTCTATTCTGCGTCTGAACGATTTTCCATTTTTAGGAAAGCACAATGCTGCGTCGCAGAAAATAACAGATCGTTTGAATGTGGTCTTTCTTAAATGGTTGTTGGTACGATTTTCTGATATGTATAATGAATACATGCATGTAACAATCTGAAAGAACTTAAATAGTGACATGCGACTTAATTGCGGACACACAATTCAAATTAGGTACTTAATTTCAAAAGTTTGCCTCGAGTTGCAAAAACAAAAAACATATGATTATGGCCCTCGTTCTATCAACTAAAAGTGACGAAAATGCCCTTTCAAAAAACAATTATTAGATGTTTGAGAAATTTAAAAAATTAAAACCTTAAATATTATTTCAATTTTAATATTTTCTATTTACTATTCACTTTTTTTAATTTTCCTAATTTTATCTTGGAAGGACATTATAGTAAGTCAAGCATCAATTTCTGTTTATTTTAACCGCCAAATCAAACGAAGGGCAATAATGTATTTTTATTTTTGAAACTTGAGAGACGTATAATCAAACAAATTAGAATTTGAGGCAAATTTTTTACACCATAAAGATGAAGTTTACTATGATGTGTCCCTATGATTATCCTTTTTTGTCCTTGTGCATGATGACAAAACCTACTGAAATTTAATGGATTTTACACTTCAGTATTCTTTTTCTAGAATTCAGAGTTTCTTTGTGGCCTCTCAAAATAATGCCCTTCTTCCACAACTATATGGCTCGCTTAGCGGGACCAGCCTTTGTTTGTGTACACACATATCCAATCGTTTATGAAAGAAGTCGATCCAAAGGCATATATCAATAGCAGTTGTGTGTGTAATTGTTTAATCATGCACCTATCATAGGAAGGTAAAGAGTGTATATATGTATTAACAACCCTTTTAATATTTCATTATAAGTATGTTTGTGACGTTACGACATGAGAACCATATATGGGAACTCTAATATATTCGAATATATCCGAACCGTCTAGCTGTCAAATACATATGTTCCCCTAATTGTTATTGTCCCACCATAATTGTTTCTGAAGATAGTTAATCACATTCTTGTCCACATGGAATGCATTGGTTAGAACATTGGGATTAATGATGTGAGGATTAGATCCAAAGACTGTGTTTGCTATGATTAAGGATTCTGGTTGTTGAGACCGGCAAAGGCAACCGCTTGGTCTTTCTGACAATCAAGTGGAAGTGAATGAGACCAACTGGGAATACTAAGACGTCAGCCTTGTTCAAAACTTTGGTGAAGAGACGGTTATCAGTATTGGATGTGATAAAGCCTACATATAGAGTACCCTCTACGACTCCTAGAATCTCAGTGGCATAAGGGTGAGTGTGAGGAGGATTTAGGCCGTATGGTGCAAAGTCAATGCGAGCCAAGGATATCCCAAGTGTGTTGAGGCTTTGTAAGTTGTTGACATCCACTGCAATGACTTTCACTACAAGAAAACACTCGTTGGGTGACAAAAAATTGTCACCCAAAGTGCCAAGTTCGTCAGCTATGATTTTGGGTGATAAAACCGGTTTGTCACCCTAAGCCCCGTCAGCGGCCTAAACCTCCCACGTAACCCACTTTCGTCCCCAACACCTCAGCGAAGATCTGCATTCGGTGTATGACTTTCCCTCTGACTTCTGCTGCAACTGTAACGCCTCTATTTTTTCCTACAAAATTAGAAAAGAAGATAAAACCAGTGCATATGAAACATAAACGCATACGAATGCATCATTAAATCTAACGTTACATCTTACAAAATTTTCTCGTGCATCTTTTGAAGTCCACATGCGATCCTTATTAGTATGCGTCTTTTTATAAAGCAACGAAGGAATAATTTCATCAGATTCTGGATTTTTCGTACACCAAAAGAAATATAGGACATTCATATTAAAATACCTAAGTCATTCATTTAAATAATAAATAATAAAAATGTAAATTCATTACTTACTAACAACGCTCTAGTGTGTTGGAAGGACCTCGCTCCCAATGTGTGTACAATCTTCGGCTTAGCTCTATTCTCCTTGTTGATTGCATTCCACCTCTGCATTGTACATTTCCAGTTGTTACCACAATTAAGCATATAACTAAAATGAATGTTCAGGACGGAATAAATATGTTTAACCTGAAATTCCTCGCTCGCGAATAAATAACAAACACGAGTCCATTCTTCCTTGTTCATATCGGGATACCAGTGCTCTAACGCCGAGTAATGCTGAACATTCTATTTCTGTGTTGGAACATTCTATTTCTGTGCGTCCTATACGCTATGTTCTTCGTAGACGTCACAGTGAAACGCAAAAAAGTATAAACAATTAAAATTTAATGAATTATACTTACCAACACACGGATCAACACATACAATTTCACCTCGTCAGGAACCTCCTTCAACATGCTTGTTTCAAATGAGACATGTTGCCGAACGAGTGCACCAATATGACTCCAGAGCATGGAATAAGCCTTGTCATTACCGCCCATACGTCCATCAGGGATATGGACAATTAGCTTTCCTCCTGTGCGAGCCTTGAGTAAGGCAATCCCGCGCATACTAGCTCGAACGTGTCTGATTCTGGACGTCGCTACAAATGCAATCAATAAATTTAAAATTCAGATAACCATAGAAATTTAAAAAGTAATAATAATTAATAAAGATTGACGGGGTAAAATACTTACATGCACAACTACTTTGGTTGCCTACCGGACTGACTGTGATAGGGGACGATAATTCGTTTCAATCCCGCGGTGAAGGACCCGATACTGGTAGTGTACGAGGACAACTCTCAGCTCGAACTGATGAATCGTACCGAAGGTGTTTCCCTCTCGCTGGCATGACGTTGTCCTGTGACCAAATAAACCAATATTAGAGAAGAAAAAACAAAATGAATTATGATACTCAAAATGAATATAAAATATAAATGGTAATTTAATCGAAATGATAAAGTTACTTTAATCCTCGGAGTCATATTCTTCATAGTCACTACAATCTTCACTGAACGATTCCAAGCAATCATCGCTTCCTTCTACCTCATGTAGTTGTCTACCACTCTCATTGGTTACTGACACATAAGCATCGACGTCATTTCTAGTCAACGAGATCTTGTCAAAATAGCTAAAGTCCACAAAAAGCTCAATAGACTCATTCTCTTTGTATGCTTCACGGTTCGACGGTCCTTCTCCATCTTCACAAGCTTCCTCCTCAATAGGTGGAATATCATACGTGTTTCTAGTGGTAATCTTTTGAACAATCTTCTAGTGGCCGCCCAATTTCATATCATCGATATAAAACACTTGATTTCCCTAAGAAGCTAGCACGAACGGGTCATCCTTGTACCACTTTCGAGATGTGTTAATACTAACAAACCGACCAGTTTTATCAAGACCTAAATTTTGAGTACTCAAGTCAAACCAGTCAGATTTTAGTAAATAAACAATATTCCCCCGCAAATAACGCAACAAGTAAATATCCATGACCTTACCGTAAAATCAACATCTTCCCATCATGGTCCTCTGGAACAACCACACCACTATTCTGAGTGTTACATAACTGTTCACGAAAGACCATGTGAAACATAACTCCATTCACTCCACACCCAGAGTAACAAAGTGCCCGCTGATTCAGACTGGATGCTAAACACATGTTAAGTTTGAATCTGAAAAAAATGATCACTTAAATCTAAACATATAATAGAAAGAAAATTAAATAAATACCTGTGTTCTAAACCATAACAGAAATTCTTCTTCGTGCCTCCTATCATTATTTGTTGGTGATTTCCTCCTCATCTCTTCCAAGTGCTCGCAATAAAGAAATAAGATATTTTATAATAAATTAAAATATAATGAATTGATAAGTGTTTAAGTGAGCCAATATTATTTTAAGCGCTTACTCTATATGTGGCTGATTTCTGAACAGTTGTTAAGAACATACTTGTGAGACCCCGATTATTTCTTATGTTAATTCTTATGTATTAGCTTTTAATTTTATTATGGAGCCATATTTTTGGCCAATGTATGGCCTAAGCTTTATAATAATGTACATTAAGCTTTATAATAATGTACATTAATTAATATGAGATTTTATTTCATGAAATTTTTCTATTACATTATTTTCCTTTCATTATGAAATTTTTGTGCAAGGTTTAATTATATTCTCCTAAGAGCCGAAACTTGCAAGGTAAGTTTCTCTCATTTTTTATATTTTTCATTTGCCTATTATATTTCATAATCCATAAAATTGAATTATGATTAAAGATTTTTATATATAGGCCGAAAATAATTAAATGGAAAATCATGAATTTCCTTTAGAGTATTGAATATTTTATGTCATTAATAGGTGGAACATAGTATTATCATGTGGCCTAAATTAATAGTTGAATTATCATTAGAATATTAGGTGATAAGCTACTAGACATATGATAAGTTTAAGAGAGTTTTAAGTGATAAGCACACTTGCTTATCATAGTGATAAGCTAGGAAACTTTCATGCAATAAGTTGATGTGGCTATCGTAGAGATAGGCTAGAGTCATTATCCTAAGATAAGTTGTTGTGTTTATGAGGTGATAAGCTATGTAATTGAACTAGATAAGCTAGAGAGCTTATAGGAGATAAGTTAGGTGAAAAGTAACTAAGTTGGAAGCTAGTTGTGAGAGTAACTAGAAAGTTAGTTGTGATGGTAACTAAGTTAGTTGTATTTTAACCAAACATCATGAATGAACTAAACAAAAAGCAAACCAAAAGGTGACAAAGCCATTTACGTAAAGAGCATGAAGTGAATTGAAAAGCAAAAAGCTAATTGCCCATGTGAAGTTGTAAGATGTGTAAGAGAACCATTAATTGACAAGACAACACATGGGAAGAGAAAAGAAGAGAAAAAGCAAAGGGAGATCAAGCTATGGGGTGTTTTACGTAGGAATGAAAAGTGAGAAAGAAGAGTAGGCCATGTGAAGTTGTGAGATGTGGAAAGAGAGCATTAATTGACAAGACAACACATTGGAAGAGAAAAGAGAAAAAAATAAAAGGAGATCAAGCCATGGGGTGGAGTTTACGTAAAGATCAAAGTGAGAGAGGAGAGGAGATTTATTGCAAGGACATAGCTTTAGGGAACAAGAATTGATGTTGGGAAAAAGGTGAAAAGAAGTGAGAGAAGGAAAAAATGCAAGCTTGGTCGACCAAGGCTCCATTCCTCCCCTTTTCCCCTTCAAACTTCTCTCTTGTCATTTTCACTTTGCCCTTTTCATTTGTCATAGCATTAACTCTCATTGGGAGATTCAATTGCCTCAATTCACACTTAGCATTTCACTTCACTCCCCATTTTCCCTCACTTGGCCGAATACACCAATTGCTCTCAACCCTCTCATTTTTCTCTCTTGACCGAACCCCTCATCTAAGCTCAAAGTTTGCTTTTTTCTTCTTGCATTCTAAATCACATTCCAAAAGCTCAAGTCTAGACCTCTCCTTGTGGTGACCGAAATCTCTCCTTGTGTAACCCCATTTTCTTCTTTTGAAAACCCTACTCATTAGTCTCCTTTCTCTTGAAGAAGTTAGTTCATTTCCATCAAAACTAATCATTCAAGCTCACCATATTTTTCCCCCACCATAAAAACCCATCTTAGCACCTCAAGTCAAGCTTGGATCTACTCTAAGGAGGGTGAACCGAAACTTGGAAGAAGGGAGAGTTTTGGGTAAAATTTTGATGAAGGTAGAGGTAGGCTTGATTTTATTTAGTGTTCTAGTTTAAAGTTTTTCATAAGTTCTAACTTAGGGCATTTTATTGTGCTAGGTACTCAAGCTTGTGATAACCATCAAGGTAAGGCCAAAAATGTGTTGTTGTTGGTTAAGCATAGTGATGGCCGAATTATATGCTTAGATCTTGTGTTGTTGGTCTTTCTAATATTAGATCTAAGTGTTTAACTATGTTCTTGATGATGTAAAAACAATGTACATGTGAAAGAAGTTCGGATCTATGAAGTTAATGCATGCAAATAGGTCATAAATACAAAAGGAAGTTAGATCTAAGTTTATGCTAAGTTGGTTGGTTGTAAGTTGTAAATCTCCCTAGATCTATGGTTATGGATGTGTTTGAATGTTGGATCGGGTCATATTATTCATGAATAATGAAAGTATGAAGTAATGCATACTAGTTAGGTTATAAAATGCAAAGGGAAGTGCATGATATAATTTTTAGCATGAAAATGTGATGTTATGAGTTATGGCCGAACCATGTCTGCCCTAGGTTTCCAAGAGAAAGTTTGTGTATGTATAGATCTAGATATTGGCCATGTTGTATGCAAAATTAATGACCTAATGCATGGTAGATAATTATGTTATGTAAAGGAGGCATGCAAATTGAAGGAGACAAAAAAAACATAATTATTTGGACAAAAAATATGTGTTGGCCGAATGGTGTAATGCATGATATATTGTGTTGGTGTTTGGATTCTTAGATCCTAGGTTGTGAAATTGTTGAATGGAGGATGGGATCACCATTGGAGTTGAAGTTGTGATTAAAGGATGCATAAAAATTGGTGTTGGCCGAATGTCATAAGGAAGAGAAACCCTAATTGTAAATTATGATAAATAGGTTATAATTGTTGTGTTGGATACTTGAAATTGGGAATTAGGCTAATTGGATTTTTATTGTTATGATGAACACTTGGGATTAGGGTTTTGACCAATTGGAATACAAGCTTGAAGAACCATGAGCATGTAATGAAAATATTCGAAACCCTAGTTAGGATTAGTATCTCGGATTAATTAAGGTTAAGGTCTAAGTCAAGATATAATTGTGATTAAGTTTATTAATGGTTTAATGTAAGGTTTTAGTAGAGCACATGTAATAATGGGAGACTTAGGTTTAATCCTAATTTATTAATTGTTGATTAAAACCCTAATCGTGAATAGATATATAAGTATATTGTAATAGAGTTTAATAATTAAATAACCTAAGTTTTGAATATTAGTTAAAGAAAAGAGTAAATAAAATATTTAAACGATTAAAAGAATTTAAGTGATATATATATGTATATATATATGATATCAAAGAAGTATAATATAGTTGCTATTCGGAAATACTCCGACGGACGGGAAGTACGAAGTTAAGGGATGAACAGGAAGTTCAAATTGGATTAAGAGAAATCCGGCAACTATATTATACCGTTAAATTAAGTTAAGCGCATAATTATCGCTATTCATTCCTTAGTGGATTTCACGATAGATTTCCTCGAATAGCTTAGTAGAACCGAAATGTATCGATGTATTTTATCGGATGCTCAGTGTATTGAGAAGGAGATCTATTTCTTGTAGGCATCGAGCCAAGTAAGAATCAGGAAGGAATTTGCAAGGAGTATTGTAAGTGAATCTTACCCCTTTTGGAAAACTGGAATGATACACTGCATGTTTTATTGTGCATGGCAAGATGTTTTTAATACATATGTAATGTATTGCATGAAGAATGTTTCAAGTACGCATGATGTTTCGAACATGTCATAGCATGATCATTTGCATGAACGCATGAGAGACGTTTTGATGTAAATGAAATTACGATATTTTCAAGAGTGGCATGGCATGTTCATTGCATAGAAAACATGAAAAGTTGTTTTATGCAAATAAAAGAGAATTTATGTTATGATTAAGCCCGGAGGCTTTGGTTGAACACGTACTAAGTTAAGTGAGGTTCGACATCCATGCCGAGGGACGTTGTTCGTGAAGGATGGATGGATGGAACCTGAGACATCCATGCCGAGGGACGTTGTTCGTGAAGGATGGATGAATGGACGCCCATACCGAGGGACGTTGTTCGTGAAGGATGGGTTAGTCCGTGAGGTATGTGCAACCACACTGAAGGACAATGAGAAGGTGTGAGCCTCCAAGGGTCGTGTCTAGCCATCAGGCCTGGGGCAACTACGGGCTAGCTCGACCAGATGTAAGGTCTCCAAGGGAATTCGGGGACGGTTCCGAAGGGAACGCACAACCCTGACTTCAGGGGTCAAATGGAGCGAGCCCAAAAGTAAGAGATACAAAATGGTTATGAAAAGGCCAAGAGAGGCAAAAGTATGAAAGAAAGATTTTCAAGGGCCTGGGGCCAATTTCGAGATTTGAAATGCATTTGAAAAGGCCAAGAGTGGCAAGAAATTTTAGTGCATGGCATGTGCATCACGGAGCATGCATATACATCATGGTTTTTATGCACTAACTCATGATTTACAGGTTTGCATTTCTTCTCTTATCGCTACAGTTTATTGAAGTAAGTATGCTTTTAAAGCCATGTTGTATCAAAGTTCATGTTTTAACTGTTGTTCCTTACTGAGTCTTTCGACTCATAGTTTTTAAATCGTATCATTCCAGATCCACAAGATAACTGGGGAGCAGAGGAGTATCTCACGTAGAAATCCTGGAAGTTTGGGAATTTGAGCCAGAGTTGGTGAACTCTGAGGTAGCACTAGTGAGTGCTGGTTTTGTTTGAGTGGCAGTATGTTGCCCTAGTACGTTTTGTATAAGTTTGCAAACAAGATGCAATGTAAAGACTTTTCTGAACTATTATGCGTACACCGAGAGGTTATGATCATTGAGCTTGTATCTCAGCCAACATGTGGATCCTGAATGAGCCATCCTATGTGTATATTTAAAAAAAAAATTCCGCTGTAAGAGTTAGTGTGAGCGCTGGAGTGTTCCCGGGGAATGCTCGCGGCTGTCACGGTCCCTACGGGATGGCGTTCGGGGCGTGACAATACTACTGCGCCTTTGTAAATTCAATTCTATTCAAATCTTGACCGCTTCCAGCTCCCAGCGCTCAAACACTTTAAGTAAACACAGAGAATCGACAACTTCGATCATCCAGGTCAGCATAATTCCGGTCTTTTCTATTAAATCCCGTCTCAACCGTACCAAGATACATTGAGCTAAAGTTAAACATTCATTTAACACATAATTCTCTACGATGGAGCCCTCACACCGTGCCCTGTTCTTAAAGAAATGCTTCAGCTTCCCCATATATCTATCCATTGGATACATCCACCAATATTGAACTGGACCCCCAAGTTTCACCTCCCGAGGTAAATGAACAGCTAAATGAACCATAATAGTAAAACATGATGGAAGGAATATATGTTCCAACTTGCAAAGAATCATTCTGATGTCCTTCTCTAACTGATCCACAACTTCTAAACGTATTTTTCTTGAGCACAAGTCTCTGAAGAATAAGCTCAACTCAGTCAACATTGTACATATTTCGTTTCCAAACAACCTGTATATCATTAACGGTAACAGTCGCTGCAACAAGATGTGTGAGTCGTGACTCTTCATGTGCCGCCCATTAATGCTAAGTCTCGTCGAGCACTAGAGTTGTCCTTCATCTTACCATCGACGTTCATCAAAGTTCCCAACACATTGTCACAAATATTCTTCTCTATGTGCATGATGTCCAAATTATGTCGAAGTTTCAACTCTGACCAATACGACACCTCAAAAAATATGTTGCGCTTCGTCCAACTTAACTCATTGTGAGCCCGTTTTCTCTTCTTCTGAGTCTTCCCAAACAAACATATCGGTAATGAATCAAGTTGTTTACGTATCTCTTCTCCAGTGACTTCTTCAGGCGCTGCTCTGAAGTCGTTTTTCTAGTCAAATATGTCGACAACGAGCCTCCACCCATGTGTCGTGGGTAAATACCGACGATATCCCAAAAAACAATGTTTGTCCCCATGTTTCAACCAAAATGAAGTTGTTTCTGCATTGCAATTAGGGCATGCTAACCATCCTTTCGAACTCCAACAATAGAGATTACCAAAAAGCAGGAAGTCATTTATTGTCAAAAGCAATACAGCATGTAACTTGGATGAACTTGATACCGCCGCGTCTTACGTCTGCATTCCATTTTCCCACAAGTCCTTCAACTCATCTAGCAAAGGCTGCAAGTAGACGTCGATATCATTCCCGAGACTTCTTGGACCTGGAATAAGCAACGACAGCAAGAAACTTGAATAATTCATTCATTTCCATGGCGGCTAATTGTATGAAATTAGTACAACTAGCCATATACTATACGATAAGCTCATGTTGCCAAACAGATTAAACCTATCAGACGCCAAACCCAACTGCACGTTTCGGGATTCCCAACCAAACCATTCATATTTTTTATCGAGGTCCTTCCATACCCCAAAGTTTGCAGGATGCTAATCACTCATCTTCAACCACACGCTTCTCTTGGTACCATCGCATATCCGTTGCCGTTTGCCTTAATAGAAACAATATCTGCACTTTTTAAGGAACCTTTGATTTGCTATTCTGACTGTACTTCCACCTCGATTTCCCACACACTGGACACTTTTCTAACTCATTGTGCTCCTTCCAAAACAATACACAGTCATTTAAGAACGCATGTATGTTATCGTCACTAAATCCTAAATTCTTTATTAACTTTTTCGTCTCATAATAAGATTTACGAAGTGTCTCTCCCTCCGGCAGTGCATCTTTTATCAAGCCCAACACATATTCAAACGCCTTTACAGTCATATTATTCTCCGACTTCAAATGAAGTAACCTAACAATGAAAGACAACGTCGAGTACTTCTTACACTAGGGATACAACTTCCGCTCAACATCCGCCCATAACTTGGTATACGCGGAAAATTCATCTCCAGACCCAGATTGGACTGTTTTAGGACCCGGTATATTTTCATCCGCGTTCTCATCAACCCCTGCTCCCGCCTCTAAATCTTCTAACATGTCTCTCATATCATCATTTATGTTTCCCTCATAGTCCTCACTGCCCGGTTCAGGTTCTAAATTCACCACCCGGTTAGAAACTTCTAAAATTGACTCTCTGTGAAATACCCAATGAGTGAAACTCTGGTCAAACCCAATTATGAATAAATGATCCTTCATCTCTTCCACACATTGGAACAACACATTGTTACATCTCTTACATTTTATGAGTGTTGCCCGTAATTCTTACATAGTCCTCACTGCCCAGTTCAGGTTCTAAATTCACCACCCAAATAGAAACTTCTGAAATTGACTCTCCGTGAAATACTCAATGAGTGTAACTCTGGTCAAACCCAATTACGGACAAAACTCATAAAATCCCTTACATCTCTTACATGGACATTTTATCAAACCCCGACTATCTGCAAAAATTACGGGCAAAACTCATAAAATCCCGAACAACATCACTATACTTCACACTTTTGAGTCTATTAGACTCATAAATCCATCTCTTATCCATATTTTTCCTTCAAAGACGAAAATTCAAACAATAATGCAAGCAATAATGCAAAAAAATGGTGACATTCATACTCAACTATAATTTCTTCGAGTGATAAGTCTTATCTCCTTCAAGTTTACTATATCACGTACTGCACGTAATTGACCCGACCATTGTGACTGATGGTCAAGAAATTTCGACAACATTTCTCCTCCGTCCCCAGATACACACCTACAACATTGAGAATAAACACCCACCATTTAAGGCAAGTGTCTAAGTTCAATGATTAATGTGTATCCGAAGGACAACATGAAATTTTCATCGAAATTTCTAAACACATATGTCACAATAGAAGATAGAATTAAGCATGTTACACATATTGTAAACTCAAACTGTCCATAACGTGGACAATTCAAGAATTACATCGAGTTCATTATCCGAACATCGAGTAATTCTTAAACGGGGGCTAGGGATACTAAATGAATGCATGACATAACAGAAAAACCGTTCGGACGTAACAAAACGTCTGAAAAATACATATATCTGTTCGGACGTCTTTCCAAAAGCGTTCGAATCAAAAAACCGAGTCCGGACGGTACACATGACGTCCGGACTGCAATTGTCGAACAAGACAATTCTTCGCCCCACAGACTCTATTTACACCATAAATTCATACAAAAATAAACTCAAATCCCAAACACTTCAATATAAACATATTACAAACAACCCCAAACTCCATTGCTATCATTTTAGACCCTAAAAATTGGGAAAAGACATCCTTTGATATCCTAAAAGGCATGCTTTTCATCCTTAACAAAGCAGATAGACTACTGCTCATCATCATCATAATCATCATCGGTGAGTTTCAGAACGTGACGGACTTGGCGAAGGTGCTCATCTATCAGCACGACCCGCTCTGTCAGGGGAAAGAGCTCCACAACGATTGCCACGCCGTTCTGGACCTCCTTGAGCGGAGCGACCTCCCTCCGCTAACTCAACTCTGTTATCACACTGTCCATCCAATTCGGCCGCATTAAAATCTTCGTCATCATATGTGATTAGTTCCTCGAACGAGTGATGTTACACCAAGATTTGAGAAGAAAATATGTGAGTTTGGAGAGATTTGTTTTGAGAAACAATTCGGTATATCAGAGAATGCCGAACTATTTACTTTTAAAAATACGTCGATACAATCAGGACCCATACAAGGGAGTCCGGACGCGTTTCTGAACACGTGACCCAATAACTGTTCATATTAAAGGCCAAAATTTAAACGGTTTAAATAGTTCAGCATAATAAAGTCGTCTGAACGTATAATCGCATTGTGCGAACAGATGTCCCTTAATGGGCGCGGCGTGGAAGCGCACGTTTGGCTAAATAACCGGTGAATATCGTCCGGACGGTGTAAAACGTCGTTCGAACATGTTTCGATGAACACCATCCAAACAGAGTGATTTTAAAGACACAAACAACACAACAAACTAAACAACGAACGAAATTGAATCGAAATGCAATAAATTGAAAAGCAAATTCGTGAAGGAAGTTTTACCCTAGTTTCCTTAGAGGTCTAAAATGGATGCTGAAAACGTTTGGGAGAAAAGTTTGAGAGAGGTGAGTGAGTTTGAGATTTTGACAAAGTCTGGCGAGTTTAATGTGTCCAGTCACCGTCTGAATGCCCGTATTAACGTGCGGACTATTCTCAGCGGTTACCATGCCCGTCCGAAAGATTCTAGAACTATACGGTCCAGACTCTAATAATTGGTCCGGACGGTATCGATGTCACGTGTCTGAAGTTTTGCAACGTGAAACCACACGATTCCCGGAAGAAACATTGATAATTGTACGGACTTTTTTCGTACTGTCCGGATGATGTAATAATTTTTTCGTGGGAACGCTATTTATAATGTTCGGACGTAATAGAGTGTTCATGACAATTTTTAATTTCTCACTATATAATGACGATTATTATTCATCAGGCAATGTCTGTTCGGACGTCTTACAAAATAACTCCGGACGGTGTTGTAAAAATTGTGACGATTCTAATTGTTACTCAGTTACAACGATTTTGAATTTGTAATTCTGCATAGTGTCCGAACGGGTTATTGTTCATCCGGACTCAAATTTTTTTTTTGTGACGAGTTTTATCGTTACTCATTCGTGACGCGTGTATCTCGTCACACCAGAAATACGTTAAAACGTGTTTTTGTCCTGTCCGGATGGTTTTGGCATTCCTGGATGGTTTTGGGTGACAAAATTAATATTTTGTCATAGGAAGTTCACTTTAGGTGACAAAATTTGGTTTGACACCCAAAAGTTTGTCACCTAAAACCATATTTGTTGTAGATTTTTGACCCGAGATGGTTTGTGGTGTTGCTAGAAACACTACAAGAAATGAGCTTTTAGGTGACAAAAATCTGGGTGTCAAACCAGATTTTGTCACCTAAAGTAGTTTTTTCCTGTGAAAATATTAATTTCGTCACCAAATATCATACAGGAACCACAATACCGTCTGGACCCTCAAAAATGCGTTCGAACGTATTTCAGGAATGACGACATACACCTGTCACCAATGAGTGACAGTAAAAATCATCACAAACAAAAAATATCATTCGGACTCCACACGACCACGTCCGGACTATGTATTAGGTGACAAATTGCAAATCTTCTTAACTGAGTGACAATTAGACTCGTCACACTTTTTCAAACAACGTACGAACAACCCAAAAAGGTCGTCCGAATGCTTAAGTCAAATTTGATTGGGCTACGTGTAAAGTAGAAACCCGTTCGGACTCTTCTAAAGTACGTTCGAACGTGTTCGAGGGATGTTTAAACTATGTGAAGATAACAAACTCTCTCTCCTCTCTTAATCTTTTCTCCCAGACACTCTCTCATCTCTTAAACTTTTCTCCCAAGGACTTCTCATTCAAGATCTCTCAAAAAACATTCAGGTAAAATTTTTTCCATAAATTTGCTGCTTAAGTTCATATATTTTAATTCAATATTGTCCGCTATTTAATTTGTTGGTTGTTTTCGTTGATTAAATTAAGTAGATTTGGTTCGGTTCGTCGAAATACCAATTGGACGGTGTTAAACACAGTTCGGACTATTTTTCACAACGTCGGGACTGTTTTATCTTTTCGGACGATATACAATTTGAACGACCAGTTTGATTTTCATTCGAACGTTTTGATATGGGTCGGACGGTTTTTTCTAGGTTGACAATGATACACTCAGGGAGAAATAGCATCAATGTCGGGAGACAGACTGAGCGTCCAGCTTGGGCAGCCGCCTTTTTAGTGGAGTTGTCACGCCCCAAACGCCATCCCGCAGGGACCGTGACAGCCGCGAGCATTCCCCGGGAACACTCCAGCGCTTACACTAACTCTTACAGCGGAAATTTTTTTTTTTTTATACACATAGGATGGCTCACTCAGGATCCACATGTTGGCTGAGATACA
The DNA here is from genome assembly GCA_963930655.1 of Myrica gale. NCBI lineage: Eukaryota > Viridiplantae > Streptophyta > Magnoliopsida > Fagales > Myricaceae > Myrica > Myrica gale. The sequence goes on from OZ005618.1 coordinate 13,574,327, forward strand.
AGCCCAATGATCATAACCTCTCGGTATACGCATCATAATTCAGAAAAGTCTATACATTACATTTTGTTCGCAAACTTATACAAAACGTACTAGGTCCACTTACAAATTCCACTTACAGTATCCACTTACTGTCCACTTAATCAAAACCAGCACTCACTAGTGCTACCTCGGAGTTCACCAACTCCGGCTCCAATCCCCAAACTTCCAGGATTTCTACGTGAGATACTCCTCTGCTCCCCAGTTATCTTGTGGATCTGGAATGATACGATTTACAAACTATGAGTCCAAAGACTCAGTAAGGAACAGCAGTGGACCTAGTACGCCTACAATTTTTCACTCTCATTCCCAAGCTTAAACACAGCACGCCTACAACACCTAAGACCAAGGTTTTATACCTCAAGCTTCACAATCAAGCTCGATAAAATATCACAACAGCCCTTGAAACTTAGACATCTATACAGATCTGACCAAGGCAAGAGTGGAACACAACATGCAAGAGTACATTCAGTCAAAGAACTTCAAGAAAACCAAGTTTACCTTGCTGCTTTCCTTTCTCTCTTCCCCTTTTCTTTTCTTCTCCGTCCTCCCTTGTTTCTTCCTGGCCTTCTCCTTCTTCTCCTTCTTCTCTTTCCTTCTCCCTTTTTCTCCTTTCTCTCGGCCTCCTTCATTTCTCTCGGTTTTCCTTCCTTTCCCCCTTTCTTTTTCTCTCGGCTTCCCTTCTCCCTTTCTCTCCTCTCTCTTTCTTTCAGCCTTTCTTTCTTTTATTCGACCAAGATGGAGTGTAAGTGGTGTGTGAGAGTGCTTGTGCAAAGGGGGAGGTTCTCCCTTGGCCCCACCAAAATTCTCCCATTGGTTGCATTGGGTGGCTACCATAAATGCTTTGTCTCCCTTTGCTTTATTTCTCTTTGGCTTTTCTCTTCACTTTCGTGTGACTCTTCTTCCCTATCCTTACTTTTCAGCCTATCATACTATCTTTTCAGCCTACACCTTCACTTGTCTTTTCTCTCTTTCTCCCTTTCTCTCTTTCACGTGATGCTTCACTCTTCTCTTTTTTTTTCTTTTTTTTTCTCATTTAATTGCATTTAATTCCTTGTCTCCATAAGTCATTCACCCAAAAGTAACTTCAACTTCATCTTCTTGTCTATCACGTAAACCCCTCTCTTACCATTGATTCATTTTATCTTCTTTTTTTTCATTTTATTTTCATTTCATCTATCACTTATCACATATGCAATTTGACTTATCTCTAATATATGTACATTACTTTATCATCCATAAACATATCAACTTATCTTTATAAACACAATAGCTTATCTCCTTTATAAATACATTAGCTTATCACTATTATAAGCTCACTAACATTTTTCCTTAATAAACACACTAACTTATCTTTATGATAAACACAATAACTTATCACTATGATAAGCACATTAACTCCTCTTTTATTTCCCTATCAAACTATCCTATAACTTAGCACTATGATAAGCACACTCACTTATCAATTAAATTCTTTATCAAGCTATTTTATATATCTAGTAACTTATCACTTAATATCTCTAATGATATTTTAAGCTACCTATTATAAGATACAAAATATTTAAATGCTTAACATACATTTCATGATTTTCTACTTAGATAATTTCGGCCATAATATATCAATTTCTCTTCATAATTTAATTTCAGGGATTATGGAATATAATAAGAGCAATGGAAAAATACAAGTCCATAAAAGAAATTTACCTAGAAAATTTCGGCTCTTAGGAAAAATAGAATTTAAACTTGTACTAAAAACTTTCACAATGAAAAAGAAATTATTTAAAGAAAAATTCTTGAATAAAATTTCATAATAAGTTAATGCACCATAAACATTAAACTTAAGTCATATATTGGCCAAAAATATGGCCCCATAAGTTAAATCAAAACAAATACATAGGAAAATAGCAAAAGCAAAGTTTGGGGTCTCACATTCTCCCCTCCTTATAAAAATTCCGACCTCGGAATTTACTTTGCTTTCAAAAGTTTTGGTATCATACTGAGATGTCTCTGAAATAAAGTTGATAGCTCGAGAATAAAGCAGAGGAAATTCATAAATATAATTAACTAAATCGAGAAAAATTAGTAACTCACAAAAGTATAATTAACTTCCTTATTTAGAGGAAAGAGTTTAATTCTTACTTATTGCTCCAACCTCAATTTCGAGCTTTCTCCTATCATTCACATAATGCCCTAAGCATTCGCACACCTCTTCTGCTAACCTTTGGTCGCCCCAACTCCCTCTTCTTGATTACTTACTTCTTTTCTTCAGCACAATATTAATCCTTTATCAAACACGCATCAAGGCGATATATTCGGCTAAATTTACTTTTTTTTTTCAATTAATCCTCCAGTCGGACTTTTAATTCCGCTAGCTCGGCTAGTGCCATTCTATATAGTGTGTTAGAATATTGGAGCTGGCCTTGGTTCTAAATTAATACCAAACTCCACTTCTCTATCTGGAGGTAACCAAGTAATGCCTCAAGGAATATTCAGGAATTCGTTCATTGTGGGGATTTGTTCTATCGTAGGAGCTTCAGCCAAACTAGAATTCTTGGCCTGCATGGTTGAAATATTCACTGGCCTTTCCTCCATCCTTCACATACATGCAAAACAACAGTTCGGTCTCCCCTCCTTTTGGGATACGACCTTCGTCTCGTAACACTTAATACTAACATTGAGTGCTGCCAACCAATCCATGCCTCAATATTCCCCTGTCTCCATTATAGTCAAATCAGGAATCATCATTTTCCTTTCACCATCTATCAGACAGTTCTTCAACAGTAGATCACAATTGACTCTTCTATTAATATGCTTTGACACCATTAGACTATATTCTCGTGGTTCATGCCTCATATCCTTCACCTTACAGTATGTTGAGGCAATGACTGGGTGTGTAGCCCCGGAATTTAATAAGACTAAGGCTTTTCCATGATACAAAGGCAGCATACCTAAACCACAGTCGATTAGTCTTCTACATCCTTCAGGGCGGCCCCTTTTTTTTTATCCATATTCACCCCTTGTTGCACCCGATCAGTGACAAACTGAACCTTATGCCGTAAGACATCATCAGGATTGACTCCCGGCTCTTCGGAGAATTGGGGATCCTCTAGGTGCCATACTGCACTTCAACACATCACATTAGAATACAATACGTACTCATATAGGTATCATAACCTAGACACAATGCGTAGGGTTATCTACATTCTCACAGTTCAACCCGAAATAGTTCCTTAGGTCAGGTCATGTTTGGAATGCTCCAAATTCTACTTGAGCATCCAACTTTCGAGCTTCTACTTATGTACTCAGCCAACTCCAACATACAACTGCCTACTAGGGTTCAACTCTTAGTACTTAGATCTTCCCTCTGATACCACTTTCTGTCACGCCCCGAACGCCATCCCGCAGGGACCGTGACAGCCGCGAGCATTCCCCGGGAACACTCCAGCGCTTACACTAACTCTTACAGCGGAATTTTTTTTTTTTTATACACATAAGATGGCTCACTCAAGATCCACATGTTGGCTGAGATACAAGCCCAATGATCATAACCTCTCGGTATACGCATCATAATTCAGAAAAGTCTATACATTACATCTTGTTCGCAAACTTATACAAAACGTACTAGGTCCACTTACAAATTCCACTTACAGTATCCACTTACTGTCCACTTAATCAAAACCAGCACTCACTAGTGCTACCTCGGAGTTCACCAACTCCGGCTCCAATCCCCAAACTTCCAGGATTTCTACGTGAGATACTCCTCTGCTCCCCAGTTATCTTGTGGATCTGGAATGATACGATTTACAAACTATGAGTCCAAAGACTCAGTAAGGAACAGCAGTTGAAACATGAACTTTAATAAAACATAGCTTTAAAAGCATACTTACTTCAATACACTGTAGCGATAAGAGAAGAAATGCAAAATTGTAATTCATGAGTTAGTGCATAAAAAGCCATGATGCATATGCATGCTCCGTGATGCACATGCCATGCACTAAAATCTCTTGCCACTCTTGGCCTTTTCAAATGCATTTCAAATCTCGAAATTGGCCTCAGGCCCTTGAAAATCTTTCTTTCATTCTTGCTTATAAAATTGGCCCTTGGCCCTTGAAAATCATTCATTGCATACTTGTGCCACTGTTGGCCTTTTCACAACCATTTCGTATCTATTACTTGTGGGCTCGCTCCATTTGACCCCTGAAGTCAGGGTTGTGCGTTCCCTTCGGAACCGTCCCCGAATTCCGTTGGAGACCTTACACCTGGTCGAGCTAGCCCGTAGTTGCCCCAGGCCTGATGGCTAGACACGACCCTTGGAGGCGCCACACCTTCTCGAGCAACGTTCCTCGGTGTGGTTGCATATACCTCACGGACTAACCCATCCTTCACGAACAACGTCCCTCGGTATGGGCGTCCATTCATCCATCCTTCACGAACAACGTCCCTCGGCATGGATGTCTCAGGTTCCATCCATCCATCCTTCACGAACAACGTCCCTCGGCATGGATGTCGAACCTCACTTAACTTAGTACGTATTCAACCAAAACCTTCGTGCTTAATCATAACATAAATTCTCTTTCATTTGCATAAAACAACTTTTCATGTTTTCTATGCAATGAACATGCCATGCCACTCTTGAAAACATTGTACTTTCATTTGCAATCAAAACGTCTCTCATGCGTTCATGCAAATGATCATGCTATGATATGTTCGAAACATCATGCGTACTTGAAACATTCTTCATGCAATACATTTCATATGTATTAAAAACATCTTGCCATGCACAATAAAACATGCAGTGTATCATTCCAGTTTTCCAAAACGGGTAAGATTCACTTACAGTACTCCTTGCACTTATTGCACTTATACCGATCCACTCGAACTTAGTTCGGTCTTCGCCTACAAGCGATACTCCAATGCTTAGCTATCAACATTCAACAAGGCATACAAACGTATCATGTATTATCTTAGTTTCCAAGTTCATATCCGAAACTTTACGTGAACTTATACATGAAATTCTTGCGACATTTGACTTCCCATTCTTGTAAGTATTTTAACTTTCATAAATCAATTTGTATATAACAAACATCATACATCTCAACCAACTCCAAGGTAGGTGAACTTCTAAGTAGCTCGACTCGATTTCTCTAACATCTTCTTAATAACCTCGATATCCAAAATCGGATCTTTAATGTTTCAACCTTACCAATGATCCATATCAAAACAACAACCTTTATCGCTGAATTCTTGCTCTACACTTACGATCTTATTTTACATGGACTAATGATCATCATATTCATCAATCAAACCTCAAAGATGCGCTATAGAGGTGCTGCCAAGATCTATAGGATTCAACCTAATGTCATGCTCCTTCGAGTTCACATAAGCATCAATGTATCTCAATTCATGCTATAAGAGCATCCTGATACCACATGACTTATTTCACTTGAGTTAGATAACATTTTTCTTAATGAATTTAATTTGGTATTAGAGCCCTACACTCGCTGACCTTATTCAATTAACCAACATCTTTTGACTAATTCATGTCCATTTTACCTTACTTGCATCTGGACCTTTTATTCGTGTACCAAGACCATTCTTTAATAGCTTACTAGTTCATCATTTTCCAACCCTAATCATGGCTAAATCGTGGCTTGATCTCCAAGTTCTATCCAACCCGAGCCATAGATCTTGATATCATGTGATTAAGTTTTCATATCTTTTTCCTTAACATCTCTTCCATGCATGTTTGACATATTGACATTCTCCTATTTCATTTTCTCTCTTCATATGATCAAGGTTTCTTTTAATATTATAATTCGACCTCATTTACACATCATATGTTTCGGCCAACACATAATCACTCTAATTGAAACTTCAATTCCTTCTTAATACCACAAGGCTTTGTTAAGCACACCAACTAATATCTACCCGAGCCATATACTTCATCATTCATGAGTTTACTTACATGTAAGGTTTTCTCTTAACATTAGGCCTAGGTTTTAACCTCTGACTCATTCGGCCATGACCTAAATTTTACTTATACATCACATGGGATTACATCATTTATTTACTAATCAATTGGTCATTAGGGTTTCTTCACTAAATCGTTTGGCCACGCTTCAATTTCAACATCTATTGCACAAAACTTCATCTCCAATTGTGATCTCATCCTCCATTATCAGATTCACAACCTAGATTCTATAAATCATGGCACAAGTACAAGATTTCACACATTATATCATTCGGCCATGCATCATTATTCATAGCTTTAACATGCATTACCATTATATTTATCACATGCATTCTTCTCTCTTCAAGCTTAGTCAACCCGTGACTTATGTGCACAATCAACCTAACCAATTAGCCTCACAACCAGCCTATAAGATCCATATTTCAATCATTCCCAAGATATTTTAAACATAGCATGTATTTCGGCCAAGCATTGTATGACCACGCCCGAAACTCCTCTAACATGCATTATTCATTTCCATTGCACTTTCCAACAACCAATTCATATCCTTATGCATGCAAGTTCAGATACAAGCTCAGATTATAGTCTAGGAGTTGCTAAATACAAGATCTTGCATGAAGAAGTCATTCGGCCAACATAGCTATCAATACCAAAACTTAAACTTACCTTATCTCCTTCTTACCATTCTTAACATTTTCTTGCATTAACCTCTCCCATCACATTTGCTCCTAGGTTTAGGCCACTGACTAAAGCCCTAAGATCATCAAAACTAATCATGTTCAGATCCAACGGCAAGGGTTTACAACAGTAAGCTTACAACCTTCAAATCAAGATGTTACACTTCCAATTTCATGCCATCCATTTACATGTATGTGAGAACTTCTCCAAATAAAATTTGTCATAGATCATGGCTACTGACCCAAGCCCTAACACATCTCAAATCTCACATTTTTCACTCTCATTCCCAAGCTTAAACACAGCACGCCTACAACACCTAAGACCAAGGTTTTATACCTCAAGCTTCACAATCAAGCTCGATAAAATATCACAACAGCCCTTGAAACTTAGACATCTATACAGATCTGACCAAGGCAAGAGTGGAACACAACATGCAAGAGTACATTCAGTCAAAGAACTTCAAGAAAACCAAGTTTACCTTGCTGCTTTCCTTTCTCTCTTCCCCTTTTCTTTTCTTCTCCTTCCTCCCTTGTTTCTTCCTGGCCTTCTCCTTCTTCTCCTTCTTCTCTTTCCTTCTCCCTTTTTCTCCTTTCTCTCGGCCTCCTTCATTTCTCTCGGTTTTCCTTCCTTTCCCCCTTTCTTTTTCTCTCGGCTTGCCTTCTCCCTTTCTCTCCTCTCTCTTTCTTTCAGCCTTTCTTTCTTTTATTCGACCAAGATGGAGTGTAAGTGGTGTGTGAGAGTGCTTGTACAAAGGGGGAGGTTCTCCCTTGGCCCCACCAAAACACTCCCATTGGTTGCATTGGGTGGCTACCATAAATGCTTTGTCTCCCTTTGGTTTATTTCTCTTTGGCTTTTCTCTTCACTTTCGTGCGACTCTTCTTCCCTATCCTTACTTTTCAGCCTATCATACTATCTTTTCAGCCTACACCTTCACTTGTCTTTTCTCTCTTTCTCCCTTTCTCTCTTTCACGTGATGCTTCACTCTTCTCTTTTTTTTTTCTTTTTTTTTCTCATTTAATTGCATTTAATTCCTTGTCTCCATAAGTCATTCACCCAAAAGTAACTTCAACTTCATCTTTTTGTCTATCACGTAAACCCCTCTCTTACCATTGATTCATTTTATCTTTTTTTTTTCATTTTATTTTCATTTCATCTATCACTTATCACATATGCAATTTGGCTTATCTCTAATATATGTACATTAGTTTATCATCCACAAACATATCAACTTATCTTTATAAACACAATAGCTTATCTCCTTTATAAATACATTAGCTTATCACTATTATAAGCTCACTAACATTTTTCCTTAATAAACACACTAACTTATCTTTATGATAAACACAATAACTTATCACTATGATAAGCACATTAACTCCTCTTTTATTTCCTTATCAAACTATCCTATAACTTAGCACTATGATAAGCACACTCACTTATCAATTAAATTCTTTATCAAGCTATTTTATATATCTAGTAACTTATCACTTAATATCTCTAATGATATTTTAAGCTACCTATTATAAGATACAAAATATTTAAATGCTTAACATACATTTCATGATTTTCTACTTAGATAATTTCGGCCATAATATATCAATTTCTCTTCATAATTTAATTTCAGGGATTATGGAATATAATAAGAGCAATGGAAAAATACAAGTCCATAAAATAAATTTACCTAGCAAATTTCGGCTCTTAGGAAAAATAGAATTTAAACTTGTACTAAAAACTTTCACAATGAAAAAGAAATTATTTAAAGAAAAATTCTTGAATAAAATTTCATAATAGTTAATGTACCATAAACATTAAACTTAAGTCATATATTGGCCAAAAATATGGCCCCATAAGTTAAATCAAAACAAATACATAGGAAAATAGCAAAAGCAAAGTTTGGGGTCTCACAGGAGTTGAGGGAGAGTATTAGGGAATAGTGACGCTGAGTTAGTTGCATTGACTCGGTGAATAGTGGAAATCGAGGAGCACCTTAGACATATCCGTGACGTTCTAAATATCACGGATGATGGTGTTGTGAAAATTCGCAAGTGCACGAAATCGTAACATGTAATATAGTAATAAGAAAGGATGTCGAACCCACGAGAACTACTCACCTATTAACTATTGAAATTGTTCTAATTCTAAATTATTTGAAAATAAAGAGAAGTGGTGGATTTTGAACTTTAAGAAACAAAAAATAAATAAACTTAAAACAATAAACTTAAAGAAGATTTCACCCAAGAAGAAAACACTAAGGCATTCGACTCACCTAACCAATCAAATCCAAAATCCTAACCATGCAATCAGTGAATTATCAACCTCTTTGACGGCGAAATATTCTAATTTATCTTAAACCCTCTCTCACGATATGTCTATGCGAATTTAGAAGCAATTGAGCACATTAAGATTAATAATATTTCACAAAAAAGCCGCACAAATCACGTTCGCACATTCCTGTCTTTCGTTCAATTCATGGCATACATCATTTGAAGCTAAACTACATACATCATCTCTCGAGCTAACATGCACAACAAATCATTCAACTATTGGCCAGATAATTGAAAGCATTAAACTCAATGATGTATACTTCAAAAATAGTGATAAAATTTTGATCACATAGTAATAAGATTCGGAATTGTCAAAGAGAGGCTACATTGTAGCCTTAGCAATAGAAATTAGTTCATAGCAAAATCATAATACATCATAACAACTCTGAAATTCATAATGAAAATTATAAAAAGAGAAGAGAAGATTAAAGGATTACGAAGGAACTATATGTAGATCGAGAATCTCAATTGTTGACAAACTCCAATTCAGCCTCCATCTTCTTCATCTTGTTCCCAAGCTTTGGATCCCTCTTTAGTGGTGAAAAACTCCTCTCCTTCGTGCCCTAGTCGTTCTCCATCCTTTTCTTTAAAAGACCTCTTTGTTTCCTTAAAACATGCTTCTCAAAAAGGCAGTTTTTTCTCAACCTCTGATTTCATGCTCCGTTTTCACATTTTTATGTTCCTGTTTTAGAAAATTCTAAAACACAAAAGTTGTAGACGTTTCTCTTAGCTTTTTTTAGACACCACGTTTGAACTCATGCGAGTTCTATATCAAAATATATGGTCCAAATACGGAAGAGTGTTTCAGGAATTCCAGGAATTCCGAGAAAGGAAAGTTTCCTTCTTACTTCCAATGAATCCTTCAATTGATTTATTCCTTCTCTTGTTTCATGCGGCACACAAAAACCTAATAGGTGTTTAGGTTTTCTTTAAAATAGAAACACACGTTGGCCTCTTCTTGTGAGCTGGACCCTAACCTCTCATTGACTTGGTGAATGCCGAAATTCTTGGCAGATTTGTTCCCCGACTTCCAGCAGGAATTGGAACTTCAAAATGGAGAACTAGGTTTCAGGATCTTCATACAAGTTTTAGGCCTTCCTCTTAGATTTCCAAAGAATCAAACAAAACAAGAAACCAATGTCTTTATCTCCCGTTACACTTGATTGATCAAACAGTATTCTGGTTTGGAAACTAGGGTTTTGCTTTGTTTACCTAACCCGAATTTGGCCTCTTCGCATCAGCCCAATTTCACCTAATCAAACACATGTAAACTGCAAAATACCAAGAATTTCTAATAATTCAGTAAATGTAAACTACCTCAAATTCTAAACAAATAAGCAAAGAAACACATACAAGTTGCTCTAAATAACCACAATTATGATGACCAAATGTGTGAAATAAATTCCCACATCAAATAGCAATGATGAAGATGATGACTTGTAGTTTTTTTTATTGTGTTTTCAGAATATTTTATTTATTATGTTTTGTGAACATCTATGGGTATTTTGTTGATATTATTTTGTTTATCTTGTGTTTTAAGGATATTTTGTTTCTATTATATGTTGTGGACATCGATTGATATTTAGTTGATGTTATTTTGTTTATATTAGTTTTGACGAGATATGATATATATATATGCTATCTAGCTGTGTTATCCATACAATATGTTTTTAATAACATATTTTAATTTTAAAATACTCATTCAATTTATTATTGATATTAGAACTTAATAATTTCAAAGTCAAAATTAACAGAGTCAATATATTTTAATTAATGTTACGTTTCAAATTTTACTACACTCATTCAAAAAAATATTAATCTTAGAACTTAATCCACTTAAGATTATTTACATTATTAACTAACTTTAATTATTTAAAATTTGCTAATGAAATTAATTAAAAAAAGTTAAAAAAAAATTTGTAATCGGTCGGACGTTACTTCGTACGTCCGGACAATTTAATTTAAGCTCGAACGGTGCCGTTTTCTAGAACAAAAAACCGTCTGAACACTTATTTATATTGTGAGACCCCAGAGAACCCATGCTCGTTACATTGTAAGTTTAAAGATTTTATTGGTTTATTTTGAACTAATGGAAGCCTTGTTTCGGCCAATGTATGACTTAGATATTAAGGAACATATAATGTTGACATACATTTTAAATTATGGAGTTATCTTAGCATCATTTCCTTATCAAATATGGTATTGAATGATGGTTAGTATGTTATGAATGTGGCCCGAAATTAGGTTAAGCTTTCTATAATTTGATTAATTAAGGTTAATCCTTGCTGATTAAGATTAAATATGATGCATAGGTTAGATGATTGGGCTAATTACTTTGCTAATAGTGATTAAGGGAGTGATTAGTCCTTAATGGCCAACTTTCTTCAAGATGATTTCCTATAGAACTTATAATAGTTGGGCTGTTATTGGGCCTTATAACATATAATAGTTGGGTTGCTATAGGGTTGATATTGGGCCTTATAACTTATAATAGTTGCGTTGCTATTGGGCTGATATTGGGCCTTAGAACTTATAATGGTTGGGCTGATATTGGGCTAGTTATCTTAAAGCTTCATTAGGCCAACTAAGTGTGATTAGAAGGGCTTAATGATGTCTTTCACGTGAACTTCAAAGGAGGAGGCAAGGAGTCTTTCACGTGAAAATTCAAAAGAAAAAGCAAGGAGACATGAGGTGATGGCTGCCGGCCATGCAGCAAGTAGGTAGCTGTTGCTACTACCTAGGGAGAATCTCCCCCTTTGGCCGAAAATCAGGCCACATTCACTCACCCCCTTGCCTTGCCTTTCACCTAAGTTACTTTTCCTTTTCATTTTAACACATTTGGTCGTGCAACACAAGTGAGAAGTAGAGAGAAACCGAGAAAGAGAGAACCAAGGGGAGAAAAGGGTGAAACCGAGAGGTAAGGAGAGATTCGTGGGAAAGGAGAAGGAGAAGAAGAAGGAAGAAAAAGGAGAAGAAGAAGGAGAAGAGGAAGAGAAGGTTTTGCAAGAGGAAGAAGGAAAGGAAAAAGTGAGAAACAACAAGGTACATTCGGTCACTTGAAACCCTGTCACGCCTCGAACGGCATCCCGCAGGGACCGTGACAGCCGCGAGCTATCCCCCGGATAGCTCCAGCGTTCTCACTTTCATTCTTACGTACTTATAGCGGAAAAGTACAGGATCACGAGGGATTCGATCTAACTCATAACATAATCAGGGTTCTCATTAAGTTTGCATACAAAACAGACATAACATATTTAACACCCAACAAGTGACGGATCTCATCGATCAAGTCACAATCATCAAAATATGAACATAATCTTAGTCCTTCTAAGTCAGGTAGTCCTCCTGACTTTCTTCACCTGAGGCATCTGGAATGACACAATTTTTTAAAAAAAATGTGAGACCCCGATTTTAGGTCTGTCAAGTTATTGCTTATGACCTCTTAAGTACGTATTATTGCAAGTGTATGTATGATTAAATTTGTGATTTTTGAGGTAAGTGTCGACACATTGGAGCATAGTGTCGACACATTAAACTAACACCCGAAAGTTTATCTTTTTCTGGAGCCCAAAGTGAATTTTGACTAAGTGTTGTAAGTGTCGACACCTTGGGTCATAGTGTCGACACATTAGACCGATACCCGAATGTTTATATTTTTCCGGAACTAGAGTGATTTTGACTAAGTGTTGGAAGTGTCGACACCTTGAGTGATGGTGTCGACACATCCAACTAAAACCCGAAAGTTTGCATTTTTTCGGAACTCCAGTGAATTTGGACGAAGTGTTGGAAGTGTCGACACCTTGAGTGATGGTGTCGACACATCTAACTAAAACCCGAGAGTTTACATTTTTCCCACTTTGACAAGTGTTGGAAGTGTCGACACCTTGAGTGAGGGTGTCGACACATCTAACTAAAAGTGTTGATAGTGTCGACACCTTGAGTGATGGTGTCGACACATATAACTACATTCCGAAATTTTATCGGATTGAAATATGTGAGGTGGAATTCATGTGAAAAAGGGAAAAGAAAGGGGGAAGGGTAGTTTTGCCTTTTCCCTTCCCCCAAGCCCCTTTACGTATAAGCAGCCCCCCCCAAATCAAAAAGTCATTTTGCCCTAGCTCCCACCGAAGAAGAGAAGAAAGAAAGAAGAAGGAGAAAAGAAGAGGAAGAAAGGAAGAAGAGAAAGAAAGAGAGAGAGAAGGAGGTGAGTGGTTATGGCCGGCCAAGCCTTACCCATTTTCACCTATGTTCTCTTTTTCTTTTTGAATGGTTGTTGGTTGTGTTGTTAGATTTTCTCTTGTTAGATTTTCTCTTGTTAGATTTTCTCTTTGAGATTCATGTGTTTTCTTTGAGGAAAATGTAGATCTAATGAGCTTTAGAAAGTTGTAAGGCTTGTGCACAAAACCATGGAGAGTTATGGTCAGATCTGAAAAAGAAAATATGTTCGAGAGAGAGAAAGATTGCTTGCTGCACCCTAGGTGTTTGATGAAAAGCCTAAAAGAGGGCTGAGATCTATTTTGAGCATGTATGGCCGAATCTATTGGTTGATGTATTAGGTTGTATGCACATGAGTCTTGTTGAGAACCACCAAGCCCTAAGTGTTTGATATATGGTCAGATCTGAAAGATGTTCAAGAGAACAAATGATACACCCTTCGTGTTTGATAAAAAGCCCAAAAGACATGGGCAAATGCAATAGTATAGCTTGATGAAGATGGAATCACAGTTTTGTTATAAACTTTGAGTTGGAGTTGTAAAAGTGGGAGGAATGTGAAATAATGGTTGCTGTTATGAGATGTTAAATTAGCCTTGGATGTTGGTTGTGTCATGAAGAGATTAGAGTTTTGGTTGTTGGAAGTTGGAACGTTAAAAGATTACTGTTGTTGCTGGAATTTACATAAGCAGATTTCAGAGCTGGAATAGAGAGTGTGTTTTGATGCATTTGTAGTTATCTCTTGATATTGAGTGGATCCTAGATTGAAGGCCTAGGACATGGAAAGATTTAAGTCATACCTTGGATGATTGTAATGTATTGATTACTCTATACGTTTAGTAAACCTATGAATAACAATAGTACGATTCATTGTAGGTAACGAGACGTTCGATGCTCAAGCAAGCGAAGGTAAGTGAAAAACCTTTACAAAACTGGAATGATACACTGCATGAAGAATGTTTATGAATAAGCATATCAAGTATGATATATCAAGCATGACACTACCAAGCACGACATGAATGCATCATGATCATTTGCATTTATTTTCCTCATGTGAAATGAGACATTTTTATGCAAATGAAAGTACCATTTTTATGCTACTTTATGACAAGTTTTATAACAAGTTAATTAACGAACCCAAGTCGGTCGGTACCGTACCAAGTCAAGAAGGTGCATCCATACCGAAGGACGTTTACGAGAAGGGTGGATGTCACCTAGGACACCCATACCGAAGGATGCTTGCAAGAAGGATGGGTAGTCCGGGAGGTATGTGCAATCACACTGAAGGATGCTTGCAAGAAGGTGTGAACCTCCAAGAGTCGTGTCTAGCCACTGAAGGACAAATGAGAGAAGTTGTGCTAGCTCGACCATATGTAAGGTCCCCAAGGGAAATAGGGGACAGTTCCAACGGGAACGCACAACCATGATGCCAGGGGTAAATGGAGCTCAAGTAGCCCATAAGATTTTCCAAAGCAAGAGCTTTATAAGTACAAATGATGTTTTCAAAAGCAAGTGCATGTGCATATGCAACATAAGGCATATACATGCATCACGATTCATGATCAGGCATGCATCGCATTATGTTTACAGGACTATGATTTCAAGTTCAAGTACATGCTTACGATTTAAGTTCATTATGGTTTCAAATTCATAATGATTTCAAGTTTAAGTGCATGCTTAAGTTTATGAGTTCAAGTGCATGCTTACGATTTCAAGTCATGAATTCAAGTTATGATTTTAAGTTATGTTTTCAAGCTATGCTACTAGTGCATGATTACAAGATTATGAATTCAAGTTCAAATTTCAAGTTACAAGTTCAAGCTATAAGTTCAAGTTCACGATTTAAGTTCATGTTTTACAAGATCACGTTTACAAGTTCTTTCCTTACTGAGTCTTTTGACTCACGATTTCAAAATGTATCATTCCAGGTTTGCCGGGTGGCAGGAGTCCTGAGGATTTCCTGACTTAGTAAGTAGTAGATTGTGATGTTGTTGGTCATAGGCCTTGGGAATGTACTATGGGTCAAGAGTTGGAGAATGTACATGGAATCCTAAAAGTGCTTGATATCCCACTGAGGCGGCAGGATGCTAACAAAATTGTAAGGTATATACGGATTCAAGATGTTATGAGTAGGTCTGTACTTCAGCCATGCAGACATGACATGTAATTCGGATGCTTTCATTATTGTCGTCGTAGTCAATTGTGTAAGTTGTAGTTTATGTAAATCTCTTTGGCCCATCTCTCTCAGTTGTAGGTGTTTATAAAAAAAAAAATCTGCTGCATGATTAAGAGAAAACGCTAGAACATTCATTGAGTGGATGTTCGCGGCTGTCATTAACCCCCTTCGGGCTAGCGTTCGGGGCGTGACAGAAAATGGTATCAGAGCAAATAGAGCTTTGGGCCAGGAGACATAAGGTATAGATTAGAACCCTAAGAGTTAGCTATGTGTTAGGCATCAAGTACACTAGACTGGTGACATAGACTCATTATGAGAAATCATAAATAAAGACTTTGAAGTGCAGAATGGCACCTAGAGGACCAAAAGAGAATTGGGGACTCAGAGAACCGAATGTCACTACTGATGATGTTTTAGGACACATGGCTCGGCTTGTCACTGAACAGGTGCAACAAGGAACAAATGATTAAGGTTACCTAAAGATATGATTACGCAGACCCTGGAAGAAATTTTAATTGAAGTAAGTTTTGATTTTGGTAGACTTCCGAATGGAGTTTGCCTGAACACCTGATTTTAGTCAGAGGGTCAAATTTGGCTGAGGAATAGTTATTGCTCTTTGATTTATTAAGGCTTAGGAATTCAAGACAATGAGTTGTTTTGAGGATAATGAATTTTGACATTAGACTTGGTTCTGCATTTGAGATTATACGGACAGGGAATCGAGGAACTATTGGAGTTTTATACCGCCCAGATAAGGGATTTGTTGATCAATTGTAAAGAGCTTAAGTATGCACTAATGCTTATTTATGAACAGAGTATGATCTTTGGATTAGGAAAGAGATATATCTGAGAAGATATTTTGCGCTAAAGATTGTTGTTATAAATGCTTATTGATGCCATTAGAATTGACCATGGCATAAGAGACATTGAAATGATGATTAGGGTGCTTCGGGGCCATTTAGATTGATTAGTGATCTTCATGATTATACAGTAGTTCATTTGAAGAGTTAAGAGGGTTATAAAGAATGTTTGTCGATTGAATTGCAGAAAATAAGTTGAGGAAATTTGACTACCAATTTTTCTAAATGTGGAGGATTACCCGAATGCATGAGTAAATCCACTATAATGTAGTCTAATGGTGGTGATCAAATTATAAAGAATGCCTAATTGAAATTGAGGGGCATATAGTATTAGCTAATTTGATGGTAATGGAGATGGTGGTTTGACATCATACTAGGCATGAATTGGTTGACAGCGCATGGTGCTCGTATGAATCGTTATGATGAGGAAAAGGAGGGGAGACCGGGTTGTTGTTTCCCATGTATGAGAAAAATGGGGCGAAGGCCAGCGAGTATGTCGACCTACTAGGTTGTAAAGAGGTCATGAAGGACTTTTAATCCTGGCAAATGATACCGAGAGGGAGGCTGCTACAGTGGAGCAGACCCCAATAGTGAACGAATTTCCCAATGTTTTTCCTAAAGAAATACCTAGGTTACCCCAGATAGAGAAGTGGAATTGGTACTGAGTTAGAATTACTTTCTAAAGTATCGTATCTAATGGCTCCAGTAGAGCTGAAGGAGCTAAAGGTTCAAATAGAAGAACTTCTGGAGGAAGGGTTTATACGGCCAAGTGTAAGGTGACTATAAAGAATAGATACACGTTACCTTTATATTGATGACCTGTTCGATTAAGTTATAACAGGCATAAGTATCCTCAAAGATTGACTGGAGATCGAGGTATCATCAGTCGAAGGTGAAGGAAGGAGGTATATCCAAGACGACCTTCAGACACGTTATGGTCACTATGAATTCTTGGTGATGCCATTAGGCTAGCCAATACTCCGGCCTCATGTATGGATTTGATGAACAGGGTGTTCAAGGAGTTCTAAGATAAGTTGTGGTTGTCTTTATAGACGATATTTTGATTTAATCAAGAAATAAACATGAACATGAGAAACATCTAAGGACTGTTCTACAGATTTTCACGGAGAAGAAGTTGTATGCCAAATTCTCTAAGTGTAATTTTGGTTAGGGCAAGTCCGATTTTCGGGGCATGTAGTTTCAGGCAAGGGGATTCTCGTGGAACACGGTAAGGTCGATGATGTATCCTAATGGCCAAGGCCTATAAATGTGAAGGAAATAAGGAGTTTCCTGGGGTTAACAGGATATTACCGAAGGTTCATCGAGGGGTTTACAAAGATAGTTATACTATTGACATCGTTGATTAAGAAAAATGTCAAGTTTGAATAGACGTTTGAGTGCGAATAAAATCTTTTGGGATTTTAGACCGAATGGGTACCATGACGTACCAGTGGCCCTACCTATGTCTTAGAGTATGAGCCCTTGCACATTAAGAGAACCTTATATATGTAGAAAAACCGATAAGGTTTAGACAAAATGAGCAAGAGTTAAGGACGAAGAATCGAATTCCGAGGACGGAATTTCTGTAAGGAGTCCTGAGGATTTCCTGACTTAGTAAGTAGTAGATTGTGATGTTGTTGGTCATAAGCCTTGGGAATGTACTATGGGTCAAGAGTTGGAGAATGTACATGGAATCCTAAGAGTGCTTGATATCCCACTGAGGCGGCAGGATGCTAACAAAATTGTAAGGTATATACGGATTCAAGATGTTATGAGTAGGTCTGTACTTCAGCCATGCAGACATGACATGTAATTCGGATGCTTTCACTATTGTCGTCGTAGTCAATTGTGTAAGTTGTAGTTTATGTAAATCTCTTTGGCCCATCTCTCTCAGTTGTAGGTGTTTATAAAAAAAAAAATCCGCTGCATGATTAAGAGAAAACGCTAGAACATTCATTGAGTGGATGTTCGCGGCTGTCATTAACCCCCTTCGGGCTAGCGTTCGGGGCGTGACAAAAAACGTGAGTCAAAAAGACTCAGTAAGGGAAAAACATAAACTTAAAACATGCTTTTGACTTATACTTGCTTAATCATGAAAAAGAAACTTGATTCGTGATGCACATACATGTCATGGATATGCATATGCTCTTGCTTGAATTTGGCCCCAGGCCCTTGAAAATCTTTCAATTCATACTTGCTTGTAAAATTGGCCCTTGAAATCACTTATTCATACTTGTGGGCTTATTCGCTCCATTTAACCCCTGAAGTCAGGGTTGTGCGTTCCCATTGGAACCGTCCCCTATTTCCCTTGGAGACCTTACATTCGGTCAAGCTAGCACACCTTCTCGCATTCGTCCTTCAGTGGCTAGACATGACCCTTGGAGGCCCACACCTTCTCAATGTCCTTCAGTGTGGTTCGCACAGCCTCTTGGATTCACCCATCCTTCTCGCATTCGTCCTTCGGTATGGGAGTCCATCTTGATGGTACGGTACCGACCAGTGCCCTTTGACTTAACTTATCGTTTCATAAACTTTCCATAATCTTTTCATAAAATCATTGAATAAAAATTCTCTTTAGAAAAATTCATGCAATGCACATGTCATGTCATGCTCTATCAAAATCTCATGCTTGTTCATGAAACGATGCAGTGTGTCATTCCAGTTTTGAAAAGAACCACTTACGGTTTCCACTTACAATCCACTTACACTTGGTCTCCTTGATAATGTATAAAGACACGTAGATCGCCTACAAGCGATTCAAACATTTCTTAGCATTAAGAAATAAGTACATAATCATATAAATTAAATATTTGCATTTTAAAATCGGTTATCAACCAAAGATATATTTCTGAAAATATAATATTATTCTCAAAGTTTTATATAGAATTATTTATTAATTAATCTTATTAAATTTTCTAATCTAGCAAGCTAATTATACTTTAATCAAATCTTAATCTTTCTCCTATTACATACATTACACTAAGTCTTTAAATTCACCAATTACTAAACCTAATCATAATTAATCTTTAGCTTAACATTAAACTTCTATGCAACCCGAAAATATAGGCTATCTTATTCACCCTAAGTTTCGGCCAACCTAGTTAATTTCTTCAATCAATACTTAACACCACAAAACTTTGCTAATTCTTTTAATCCGGATCTTTAAACTTATCATCTATGTTTTTCTCTTACTAATATGACGGGTTTTATGATTGAGCTTAAATCTTCTAACTTATTTAGTCATAATCCTAATTTTATGTATCCATCACATGTAAATATATTTTCATCTATTATAAGCTTGCAATTAGGGTTCCCTTTCATTAGGTCATTCGGCTAACATCAAGTTCATGTGTTCTTTGATCACAATTTCATCTCCAATGGTGATCCCATCCTCCATTTCTCAGATTCACAACCTAGGATCTACAAATCACAAAACAAACTCAAGATCTAGCAACACATCATAATCGGCCAGCACCTATTAGTCACAAAACAATTAGGTTTTCTTTTGAATCTTTCGATTTGCATGCATCTTCTACATTTCATGATTAATATCATGCATAGGGTTACCAAACTTACACATATTATGGCCAACCAACAAATCTACACATATACAAAATCATACTTGAAGATCTAGGGTACACATGGTTCGCCCAATCACCAAATATCACACTTTTCATGTCAAAATCGCAACATGCACTTTCCTTTGCATTTTATAACCTAACTAGCATGCATTAACTTCATATCTTCATCATATACAACCAACAACATCAGATCTACACTTTAGGAACTTCAACAACAATAGATCTAAGGAAATATCCAACTTACATTCGGCCAAACACAACATAAGTCTAGATCTAAACTTATCTAACATACATTCTTCAATCCTTGCATTTTTCCAACATCCAAACTTAGATCTCATGTTTATATGGCCAGATCTAGCATTATACCTTAGGGTTGATTTCATAACCTCAAGATCTAACAACACTCAAGACACTAACTCAAGATCCTATCATGATACATTCGGGCAACACCATATTAAAAACCAACAACCCACATCTTTGGCCTTACCTTGATGATTATCACAAGCTTGAGTACCTAGCACAATAAAATACCCTTGGTTAGAACTTATGAAGAACTTTAAGCAAGAACACTAAATAGAATCAAGCCTACCTCTACCTTCACCAAACGTTTACCAAAACTCTTCCTTCTTCCAACTTTCGGTTCACCCTCCTTAGAGTAGTTCCAAGCTTGATTTGAAGTGCTAAAGTGGGTTTTATGGTGGGGGGAAAATATGGTAAGCTTGAATGATTTAGTTCTAAGGAAATGAACTGAACTTCTTCAAGAGAAAGGTGGCTAATGGGTAGGGTTTTCAAAAGAAGAAAATGGTGTTGCACAATGTGAGGATTCGGTCACCGCAAAGAGAGGTCTAAACTTGAGCTTTTGGAGTGTGATTTAGGATGTAAAAGGGAAAGGAACAAGGCTTGATCTTAGAGGAAGGATTCGGTCAATAGGAGAAAAAGAGAGAGAGTTGGGAGAGATGAAGTGTTCGGCCAAGTGAGGAAATGATGAAATGAAATGGTGATTTTCGGCCAATGCTCATTCAATTGTGAAGTGTGAGAGAATGAGTCTCCCAAGGTGAGTTATGGCTATGACACATGACAAGGACAAAGTGGAATTGACAAGAGAGAAAGTTTGAAGGAGAAAAGGGGATGAATGGGGGCCTTGGCCGACCAAGCATGGATTCTATCTTCTCTCTCTTCTTTTCACTTTTTCCTCACATCAACTCTTGTCCCCTAAAGCTATGATCTTCAAATTGATTTTCCTCCTTTCTCCTCTTGATCTTCACATGAACTCACCATTCTCCCTTGCTTTTTCTCTCTTTTCACTTCCATTGAGTTGTCTTGTCAATTAAGTGCTCTTACAACTTCACATGGGTTCATGGCTTTTGGCTTTTCCATTCTCCTTATACACTTCACGTAAATAGCCTCCCCTTTACTCTCATTTATTTTGTTTGGTTGTATTGCAACTAACTTAGTTACTCTCCCACAACTAACTTTCCATTTAGTTACTATTTCACCTAACTTACCTCCTATATGCTCTCTAGCTTATCTAGTTTAATCACTTAGCTTATCACCTCATAAGCATGATCTCTTATCTTAAGATAATGACTCTAGCCTATCTCTACAATAGCCACAATGACTTATTACCTAAAATGTTTTCCTAACTTCTCATTATGCTTGCTTATCACCATGATAAGCAAGTGTGCTTATCATTTTAATCTCTCTTAAACTTTATCATATGCCTAATAACTTATCATCTTTTATTCTAATGATAATTCAACTTATTAACTTAGGTCACATAATAATAATATATGCCACCTATTAATGACACAAAAATATTCAATACTTAAAAGAAATTCATGATTTTATTCTATTTAATTATTTTCGGCCTATATATAAAAACCTTTAATCATAATTAAATTTTTATGGATCATGAAGTATACTAGGCAAATGGAAAATATAAATACATAAGAGAGAAACTCACCTTGCAAGTTTTGGCTCCTAGGAAAATATAATTTAAACTTTGCACAAAACTTCCCAAAATGACAAGGAAATTATTTAGGAAAAATTTCATGAAATAAAATCTCATATTAATTGATGTACCTTAACATAAAACTTAGGCCATACATTGGCAAAAAATATGGCCCTATAATAAAATTAAAGCTAATACATCGGAAATTAAAAGCTAATACATAAGAAATAATCGGGGTCTCACATTTGGGTTGGCTGAATGTTGTATTTTAGTTAGATCTTGAGTTTACTTGCCTTGTTCTTGCTATATCTAGGGTTTAGACAACTCTTAAGTTGGGATATGATGTTGGATTTAACATGCATGCATGAGATCTCAACTTGGTTGTGAGAAAATCCAATGAAATGGTCAATGCATGTTAGTAGAGTTCGAATGTTGGTTCACACCACACTTGGCCGAATTTCATGTTTGTGTTTCTGTTAAATCTTTGTTGTTAGCCTCTCTAATGTTGGATCTGAGAATGAAAGATTGGATAAGCAAAAGGCATTTGGAATAGGCTCTGAAATGTGGTAGAGATTGCATGCTAAAAAGGAGATAAAGATAGCTTAAGCTTAGCATTGATCACCATATTGGCCGAGACACATGTTATGCTTAGCATATCTTGAAATTGATTAAAGTATGGATCTGTTGGATTGAATATGGAGCTGAATTACTAGGATGATTGTGGTTATAGGTCACGGGTTTATCTATGATGAAGAGAATATGAATGGATGTGATAAATCCCATGTAAATGCATGATTATGTTATGAATTATGATGCTGGCCGAAGGATGTGTTGTATGAGATCTTGCTATTATCTTGTGAATTGTAGATCCTAGGTTTTGAATCTGCAAATGGAGGATGGGATCACAATTGGAGATGAATTGTCATCAATGAATACTTGAAATAGATGCATGGCCGAATAGGTAAGAGAAAGGAACCCTAATGGCAAGTAAATGCTAAATGAAAATACACTTGTATGTCATGTAGAAGTAAGGTTAGAATATGACCGAATGAATTAGAGCTTAAGAGCCTAAGTTCGATTGTAAAAGACATCATATATGTAAGAAAAACAAAGATAATAAGGCTTAAAGGGCTCGGGTTAAAATGATTATCAAGGCCTTGTAATGTTAAGCATGGATTAAGGATTCAATTAGAATGATTTCGTGTTGGCCGAATCCTATTTAGGGCAAAGTGAAATGTAATTGTATTGATATGAATATCAAAGCTAAGGATTAGAGAACCTTGATCATATGAGGAGAAAAATGTAAAACCTAATCAAAGAATAATGTCTCGGGTTGCATGGAGATCAAATGTCAAAGCCAAGGTTTAATTATGATTAGGGTTAGTAATTGATGAACTTAAAGACCTAGTTTAATGTATGAAATAAAAGAAAGATTAAGATTTAATTATAGAGCAATTAGCTTGCTAATTAGAATCCTAAGTAAGAATGGAAAATAAGCTGCAATGAAGGTAAGTAATTAGATAATCTAAACCTTGATCAATAGTTGAAAGTAAAAGTTTAATTGAGAGTTAGATAATTATAGGCCTATATTAATGTAAAATTAATGTATAATGAAATCGATGATATCGAAGTAATATAGTTGCTGTTTGGAACCATTTCAATGGATGGGAAGTACGAGGGTAAGAAGTGAACAAGAGGTTCAATTGGAATAAGAGAATTTCAGCAACTATATTATATCGTTAGATTAAGTTAAAGTGCTTAATTACCACTATCCATTACTCGGTAGGTTTCACGATAGGTTTTCTTGAATAGTTTATAGAACCGAAGCGTATCGATATACTTTCACGTATACTCAGTATATTGAGAAACAGACCTATTCTTTGCAGGCAAAAGAGTCAAGTGAGAACCAAGAAGATTTGCAAGGAGTACTGTAAGTGAATCTTACCCATTTTTGTAAAACTGGAATGATACACTGCATAAATTTTCTTGTTCATGGCAAGTTATTTCAATACGAATACATTAAATATTTTAAGCATGTCACATGATCATTTGCATGAGCACATGAAAGACGTTTTGATGCAAATGAAGTTACGATGTTTTCAAGTGTGGCATGGCATGTTCATTGCATACAAACATGAAAGGTTGTTTTATGCGAATGAAAAGAGTATTGATGTTATGGTTAAGCCCGGGGGCTTTGGTCGGATCCGTAAAAAGTTAAGTGAGGTTCATCATCCATACCGAGGAACATTGATCGAGAAGGATGGATGGATGAAACCTAGGACGCCCATACCGAGGGACGTTGATCGAGAAGGTTGGGTAAGTCCTTGAGGTATGTGCAACCACACCGAGGAACGTTGCTCGAGAAGGTGTGACACCTCCAAGGGTCGTGTCTAGCCATCATGCCTGGGGCCACTTCAAGGGCTAGCTCGACTAGATGTTAAGTCTCCGAGGGTTATGGGAGACAGTTCTGACGAGAACAGCACAACCCTGACTTCATGGGGTCAAATGGAGCGAGCCCACAGTAAGAGATGGAATGAAATTAAAAAGGGCAAGAGATGCCAGAATTTTAGTGCATGGCATGTGCATCATGGAGCATGCATATGCATCATGACATTTATGCACTTGATCATAATTTTCAGTTACTCATCTCTTCTCTTATGTTGCAATGCATCGAGGTAAGAAAGTTTTCGAAAGCCATGTTTTTTCAAGTTCATGTTTTAACTGTTATTCCTTACTGAGTCTTTCGACTCACAGTTTTAAATCGTATCATTCCAGATCCACAAGATAACCGGGAAGCAGAGGATTATCTATCGTAGAAAATCTTAGAAGCTCGTGAGTCGGAGTTGGAGTTGGTGAACTCCGAGTAAATATTAGTATGTGCTAGTCATGATTCGAGTGGCAGTATGTTGCCCTAGATAGTCCTTGTATAAATTTTGAACAAGATGCAATGTAAAGACTTTCACTAAATTAAATTATGGTTATCGAGGTATCGTTTATCGAGCTTGTATCCTAGCCAACATGTGGACCCTGAGTGAGCTTCCGCTGTGTCATAATACATTCCGCTGCGATAAATAATTGTTTCCGCTGTAAGAGTAAGTGCAAGCGCTGGAGTGTTCCCGGGGAATGCTCGCGGCTGTCACTAACCCCTTCCAGATAGCGTCGGGGCGTGACAGTTTAATTGGTATCAGAGGGAAAAGATCTAAGTTGTCACGCCCCGAACGCTAGCCCGAAGGGGGTTAATGACAGCCGCGAACATCCACTCAATGAATGTTCCAGCGTTTCTCTTAATCATGCAGCGGATTTTTTTTTTTATACAAATACATAAAACACCTACAACTGAGAGAGATGGGCCAAAGAGATTTACATAAACTTCAACTTACACAATTGACTACAACGGCAATAGTGAAAGCATCCAAATTACATGTCATGTCTGCATGACTGAAGTACAAGTCCTAAGGGATTCCAACAAAACCTTTATATGGACCTACTCATAACATATAAGTAATACATCTTGAATCCTTATACACATAACATAGACATTCACAGGATGCCTGATAGTACTTCCTATGAACTCTTCAACTTCTGATTCTGATAACCACGACTAAGATACTAGACATCAAAAACCTTGAACTCTAATAGTCCGAATAACCCATGACCACCACACGACGGAGGCTCATGATGACTCTTCAAAATTACATCTAACCTTTAATGAACAACAAAGAGGGATGAGGACGTTCCCATCGGTCCCTCTTCTAGATTTTCCCACCTGAATTGTTATCTGGAATGATACAATTTAAAACATCTGTGAGTCGAAAGACTCAGTAAGGAATTATAATTAAAACATGAACTTGAAATCGTACACTTGCTTTTAAACTTGAAATCGTACACTTGCTTTTAAACTTGAAATCGTACACTTGCTTTTAAACTTGAAATCGTACACTTGCTTTTAAACTTGAAATCGTCATGAACTCGATATCATAATGAACTTAAAAATCATAAGCATGCACTTGACTTAAAATCATAAGCATGCGCTTAAACTTGAAATAATTACAAACTTGAACATAATGTAATTCAAGTACAACTTGAAATATCACGAGCTTTAACTTGAAATAATCATAACTTGAACTTATCATGTATACATATGTAATTCATGCATGATCATGAATCGTGATGCACGTGTATGCCTCATGATTGCATATGCACATGCACTTGCTATTGAAAACATCTCTTATACTTATAAAGCTCTTTCTTTTGGAAAATCTTTTCCATTCTTATCCTATGGGCTACTTGAGCTCCATTTACCCCTGGCATCAGGGTTGTGCGTTCCCGTTGGAACTGTCCCCTATTTCCCTTGGGGACCTTACATATGGTCGAACTAGCACACCTTCTCAATGTCCTTCAGTGGCTAGACACGACTCTTGGAGGTTCACACCTTCTTGCAAGCATCCTTCAGTGTGATTGCACATACCTCCCGGACTACCCATCCTTCTTGCAAGCATCCTTCGGTATGGGTGTCCTAGGTGACATCCATCCTTCACGTAAACGTCCTTCGGTATGGATGCACCTTCTTGACTTGGTACGGTACCGACCGACTTGGGTTCATTAACTTACTTGAAACTTAACGTAAAGTAGCATAAAAATGGTACTTTCATTTGCATAAAATTTCTCCTTCTTTCTTATGAGAAAAATAAATGCAAATGCAATTGCTCATGACGTGCTCATGTCATGCTTGATGATGAGTAATCAACTTATCATGCGTGGTTATAAACATGTTATGCTTATTCATAAAAACATGATGTGTATCATTCCAGTTTTGTAAAGCGTAAGTTGCTACTTACTATTTTCACTTACAAACGTAAGCTCCTCTTACTTTGCTTGCTTGTGGGTTGAATGCCCCTTTACCTACAATTGGATCATACCATTGTTATTCATAGGTTTACTAGACGTATAGAGTAATCAATCAATTACTCACGCTTCATCATACAAAATCGTCCTTATTCCTCATTCAATATCTCATACTTATTCCTCGTTCAATATCTCATACTTTGTCATACACATACTTCATCGTACAAAATCATCCAACGCCCACGAAATTTGCCCCAAGTGCCCTCCTCATATAACCTCATATACAAGACGTAGACTTTACACATACAACTCAAAACTTCCAACCAAAAACAATGATTTCATCACTAGAACAAAGGTTATTGCATCTATTTCACTCCCTTTGGTCTTTTATCAAACACCTAGTATGCAAGTTGGTTTCTCTTGGGTTTATAAATTCCCAAATCTAACCACACTCTCCATGGCTTTGTGCACAATCCATACAACTCTCTAAAACTCACTAGATCTACATTTTCTTCAAAGAAAACACATGAATCTCAAGGAGAAAACTAACAACACACAACCATCACAACAACCAAGGAGAAACTAACAACACACAACCATCAACCATTCAAAAGAAAAAGAGAACATAGGTGAAAATGGGTATGGCTTGGCCGGCCATAAGCACTCACCTTCTTCTCTCTCTCTTTCTTTCTCTTCTTCCTTTCTTCTTCTTCTTTTCTCCTTCTTCTTTCTTTCTTTTCTTCTCTTCTCTTCTTCGGTGGGGAGCTAGGGCAAAATGACTTGTGGGAAAGGGGGGGGTTGCCTTATACGTAAAGGGCTTGGGGAAAAGACAAGGCTGCCCTCCCTTATTTCCCCCTTTTTCACATGAATTCCACCTCACGTATTTTCTAGGGATTTAGTTATATGTGTCGACACCATCACTAAAGGTGTCGACACTTACAACACATTTAGTAGGATGTGTCGACACCATCACTCAAGGTGTCGACACTTCCAACACTTGGCCAAAGTGGGAAAAAATGTAAACTCTCGGGTTTCAGTTAGATGTGTCGACACCATCACTCAAGGTGTCGACACTTCCATCACTTGGTCAAAATCCACGGGAGTTCTGGAAAAAGGCGAACTCTCGGGTATCGGTCTAATGTGTCGACACTTTGACCCAAGGTGTCGACACTTACAACACTTAGTCAAAATTCACTTTGGGCTCCAGAAAAGGTAAACTTTCGGGTGTTAGTCTAATGTGTCGACACTATGCTCCAATGTGTCGACACTTACACCAACAATCACTCATTTAATCATACGTACATATTGAGGGAATCATAAACGACATCAATAAGGTAAGGTCGGGATCTCACAGCAATGTTACCTAAAAACAGGGTGCTAAAAATCTTCCTATTCCAACACCCCAATTATGATCCTCCAATTATTTCACTAAATACCCAAATACTCTTCCGCAATAATCAGAGCACATGAGAAGTTGGGGTCTCACATAAGTACTAGGAATTGAACCCTAGTATGAAGCTATACATTGGAGTTGGCTGAGTACATAGGTAGAAGCTCGTACCTGAACTAGGTCAGACATCTTTAGACCTAGGATTGGATGTTGAGGATCTAGACCAAGTGCTCAGGTTATGATGTTTCCTTGCTTATATCGTATTTATATCGTATAATCTAATATGACGTGTTGAATTGCAGAATGGCACACCGAAGGCAAGGAGACAGGGGTCAAGGGCCCGAGGACTCTGGCATCTCGACTGAGGATGTCTTACGTCACATGGCTCAGTTGGTGGCTGAGCAAGTACAAGGTGGACATGGGGATGAGGTTAGAGGTCGCCCCACTGGTTGCACCTTTGATCAATTTAACCGAAAACACCCGCCAGCATATAGCGGGAAGGGAGATGGAGTAATTGCGGAGAATTGGCTCCTGGAGATTAAAGAACTCTTCGAAGTTCTGGAGTGTACCAACGCTCAGCGCGTCAGTTTCGTTGCCTTCAAGTTACAAGGTGATGCGAAAAGGTGGTGGCTATCGAAGAAGTTGTTACTGGCTCAGGAGTTGGGTCAGCAAGCCATTACCTGGGAAAGGCTCCAACAAGAGTTCTTAGACCAGTATTTCCCACGTACAGCCCGGGAAGCAAAGGCGAGAGAGTTTGCCACACTCGCCCAGGGGACGATGACAGTACAGCAGTACGCTGCTCGGTCTATGGAATTGGTGAGGTTCGCCCCTTACCTAGTGCCGGATGAAGAGAGAAAGACACGAAAGTTCGAGGAAGGACTACATCCTCGAATATACGATCGAGTCTACAGTCACAACTTGCAGACTCTAGACGAGGTGGTAGAGAGGGCCGTCATTTTAGAGAGAGGGTTGGAGCGGACAACAACCTACTATGAGCAACAGAAGAGAAAGGCTGCTTCCCAACCCACCGTGCCCCAGAAGCCCTGGAAGAAAAATAGGCAGGGGCCACCTCAAAGGCAAAATCAGCGATCTGGGGGAGTCCAGATCAACGAGGGCAACCGATTCCCATTATGTGATAAATGTGGGAAGAGGCACCTTGGAGGCTGCAGGCATGGAGTGTGCTTCCAATGTGGGAAACCGGGCCATATAGCAAGGAACTGTCCAGTTGGAAGGAACTCCAACGCAGCACCCCGACCCATGCAGCAGAATCACGGGAACTCAAACGCAGCACCCCGGCCCGTGCAGCAGAATAACGTCAGGAGGCCCGGGGCCCCGACTCAAGCGAGGTTGTACGCCCTAACACCAGAGGAGGCTGAGGATCGAGCGAATGTGGTGGCAAGTAAGTTGCCTTTTCCCAGGGGGAAGTATTAGTCTTATTTGATTCGGGGGCCACGCATTCATTCATTGCATCCGCATACTGTAAGCTGCATGGCATTGAATGTGTTAATTTAAAATGCGCTGTTCTTGTGTCAACACCTGCTGGAGGGAGCGTTCGATGTAGTCAAGTTGTGAAGAACTTTCCAGTAGTGATCGAAGGGCACATTATGCCAGCAGACTTGATTGTGATGGAGATGGGAGGTTTTGATATCGTCTTGGGCATGAATTGGTTAGCGACACATGGTGCTAACATCCATTGCTACGAGAAGAAGATTACCTTCCATAAGGAGGGGAGACCCTATTGTTGTTTCGTTGGAATGAAAAAGACGGAGCGGAGGCCAGCTCTTATCACCGCGCTGCAAGCCAAGAAGTTGTTACAAGGAGGGCATGAAGGTTTCTTGGATTGGGCAAATGATGCTCAAAAGGAAGCAGTGACGGTGGAGCAAACTCCCATCGTAAGAGAATTTCCCGATGTCTTCCCTGAGGATTTGCCGGGATTGCCTCCAGACCGGGAAGTAGAGTTTGAAATCGAGCTTGAACCAGGGACGGCTCCAATTTCGAAAGCACCATATCGAATGGCTCCAGCAGATCTGAAGGAGCTAAAGGTCCAATTAGAGGATCTTCTGGAAAAGGGGACGATGACAGTACAACAGTACGCTACTCGGTTTATGGAATTGGTGAGGTTCGCCCCTTACCTAGTGCCGGATGAAGAGAGAAAGGCACGAAAGTTCGAGGAAGGACTACATCCTCGAATATACGATCAAGTCTACAATCACAACTTGCAGACTCTAGCCGAGGTGGTAGAG
The DNA here is from genome assembly GCA_963930655.1 of Myrica gale. Lineage (NCBI taxonomy): Eukaryota > Viridiplantae > Streptophyta > Magnoliopsida > Fagales > Myricaceae > Myrica > Myrica gale. The sequence goes on from OZ005618.1 coordinate 13,604,594, forward strand.
AGGGCCGTCATTGTAGAGAGATGGTTGCAGCGGACAGCAACCTACAATAAGCAACAGAAGAGGAAGGCTCCTTCCCAACCCACCGTGCCCTAGAAGCCCTGGAAGAAAAATAGGCAGGGGCCACCTCAAGGGCAAAATCAGCGATCTGGGGGACTCCAGATCAACGAGGGCAACCGATTCCCGTTATATAATAAATGTGGGAAGAGGCACCTTGGAGGCTGCAGGCATGGAGTGTGCTTCCAATGTGGGAAACCGGGCCATATAGCAAGGAGGACATATATGAAATTTTGGTGGCATGAATTCCCTCAAAAACTAATACACGTAAGCGTCCGCACAGCCTTTGAATTGTTCGAACGGTATTCAAGTGTATGAAAGTTACTGATTCGCAGACAGTGGATGAAAAACCAAAAAACGTAAAAAAGAGATTTGAGCACGAGGAGGAGGGCAGAGCTAATTTGGGCGTTCAATCTCATTGAAGAGGGTGTGAAAGGAGCATCTCTTTTAGAATTTGAAGTTGCATTACATTTGAGGTTAGTGGTTTTTAAATTGAATTGTTTTAGGATGAAAAACTTGTATTTTAATATATGAAAGTATGTGTTCTTCGAAATTTTAGGTTATCAAATGATAATAATGGAATTTTGGGTTAGTTGTGATGTGTTTATATTGAAGTGTTTGTGATTTGGGTTAATTTTGACAAGATTTTGGGCTGAAAATTGAGTCTGTGCGTCTAAGAACATTCTTGTTCGACAATCGTAGTCCGAACGGTTGATTGCCGTCCAGACACCATTTTGTGGTTCGGATCGCAGTCTGAATGTCTATGTGTGTGGTTCGGGCATTATATTATGTCCAAATGGTATTATTTTTCATGGCATACATACATGTAGTAGCCTTAGACCCCGTTTAAGAATTACATAAAGTTCGGATAACGAACTACATGTAATTCTTGAATTGTTCACGTTACAGACAGTTTGAGTTTACAATATGCGTAATCTGCGTAATTGAATCTGCTATTGTGACAGATGTGAATCTCCTTTTGTCCTTCGGATACATATTCAACATTGAGCCTACACATTTTCCTTAATTGGTTGGCGTTTATTGTCAATATTGTAGGCGTGTATCTGCGGACTGAGGGGAATGCTATTGAAATTTCTATAATATCGACAGGACGACGTCATACCAGTCGGAGGGAAACGTCGTCGGTGCGATTTATCATTTCGAGCTGAGAGTAGTCCGGGTACACTAGCAGTGTCGGGTCCTTCGCTTAGGGATAGGAATGAATTACCGTTCCCTTCCACAGGTAGTCCAGTAGCACCTAGAGTAGTTGTGCGTGTAAGTATCTTACTCCTTGAATCCTTATTAAATATTATGACTTTTAAATTTGTATGCTTAATTGAATTTTAATTTATTATTCTTCATTTGTAGCGACGTCCGGAATTAGACACGTTCGAGGTAGTACCCGCATGATTGCCTTACTCAAGGCTCGCACCGGAGGAAAGCTGACCGTCCATATCCCTGATGGACGTACGGGTGGTGATGACAAGGCTTCCTCAAAGCTCTCGAGTCATATTGGTGCACTCGTTCGACAACGATGAACACAACGTACAGGACACGCAGAAATAGAATGTTCCAGCATTACTCGGTGTTCAATTCCAAAGAAGAGGCGTTAGAGCACCCGTATCCCGATATGAACAAGGAAGAATGGACTCGTGTTTGTGATTTATTCGCGAGCGATGAATTTCATGTTAAATATTTTATTCTGATCTGAACGTTCATTTTAGTCATATGCTTAATTGTGTTAACAATTGTAAATGTACAATGCAGAGGAGGAGTGCAATCAACAAGGAGAATAGAGCTAAGCTGAAGATTGTACACACATCGGGAGCGAGGTCCTTCCAACGCGCTAGAGCGTTGTTAGTAAGTAATAAATTTATATTTTTAATATTTATTATTTAAATAAATGACTTAGGTATTTTAATATGCATGTTCTATATTTCTTTTGGTGTACAGAAAAATCTAGAATATGATGAAATTAGTCCCTCGTTGCTTTATAAAAAGACTCATACTACTAAGGATGACATGTGGACTTCAAAAGATGCACGAGAAAATTTTGTAAGTTGTAACGTTAATGTTAATGATGCATTCGTATGCGTCTATGTTTCATATGTACTATTTTTATCTTCTTTTCTAAATTTGTTGGAAAAAATTGAGGCGCTACAGTTGCAGCATGAGTCAGAGGGAAAGTCACACCGTAGTAGAGATCTTCACTGAGGTGTTGGGGACGAAAGCGGGTTACGTGCGAGGTTTAGGCTGTTCAGTACGGTCTGTTGGATTATCTCATCAGCATCATCCGTTGATTTGTCTCGAAGATTGGAAGAGGCCAAATTACAGATTGAGGAGATGAAGATTTTGAACGGATGGACTGTATTGGGCATGACAACTTTGAATTTCTTCTGTATGGTACCAAACCGTTCGGACGTGTTTATAAACGGTCTGAACGGTTTTGAGTGACAGAACACGAAAATCGTCACCTAAAACATTGTCTGACGGGCTTTAGGTGACAAACCGGGTGACAACCCGATTTTGTCACCCAAAACCTTAGGTGACGAAATTTGTACTTTGGGTGACAAATTTTTTTATCACCGGAAGTGTTTTTTCTTGTAGTGGAATCTGGAGTCCAGTGAAGAAGAATCTTTGGTCGTGGCAAGCTTTATGTCCTTACCTAACTTTCCATTTACAAACTCTGCAAATACGATAACAGGACACTTCATAATTTGTACAGTTGATAACTTGTGATGCGGAAAAGGAAAAAGTCCATTTAAAGATTGCCTCAAACACAAATCACGTACAATGTTTAATTATTCCAAACCTACGAGAAAAACAGTCGATTCCGACAAAACAAAATAATGGTGCTTTACGCACCAGCCGAGGCCAGGGAGCAGGCCAAAAGCCAATGGGGACAATGTCACGAGGTAATTGGGAATACTCCTAACCGTATTTTGATGTTATTTCGTCTACTCTTTGGTATTATGTGATTCTAGCATTAATGAGAAGGTTGCAGGGAACGATGTCTATTTGTGGAGGTAAGTTACTGAACCGGTCCATCATGTTCTCCCTTGCGTACCGCAAAGTTATGATTGGTAATAAGTCTTTTAACTATAATACTTATTTATTTAATACAAGCCAACATGCGACCATTTCAATCAAAAGCTGCCACGTGAGTTGACCATTTCAATCAAGGTCCACGAGTAATATCTAATTCTAAATGCCGCTAGTCTTAATCGTGTAAGTTGCTCTTCCTCTGCTATCAGGCTATGGAAAGTAAAAGAAGAAGAAGACATGATCAGCAACCACTTTATTTCATAATTATTTCTACGACGTTACAAGGGAATTGTAGGAAACTTTAATTTATTATCCGAAACTTCTCGTGGTTTACTGCCGCTATAATTATATCTATATCTTTAATGCTTTAACTTCCATCATTTGAATTGGTGCTCGAGATAGTTAATCACATTCTTGTCCACTTGGAAGGCCTTGTCTAGAACATCAGGATTGATGGGAGGATCAGCGCCAAAGACTGCGTCGGCTATCGTGATCACCCCCGGATTCTGGCTGCTGAGAGCAGCAAATACAAGGGCATTGGTATTGCCCATATTCCACTGGAAGTGAATGAGACCAACTGGGAACACGAAGACGTCTCCCTTGTTTAGAACTTTGGTGAAGAGGCGGTTGCGGTTATCTATCATGTTGGACGTGACAAAGCCAACGTAAAGAGTGCCCTCTAGGACCACTATCACCTCAGTGCCGCGAGGATGTGTGTGTGGGGGATTTAGACCATATGGTGCAAAGTCGATGCGAGCCACGGATATGCCTAGTGTGTTTAGGCCTGCTAAGTTTTGCACGTTCACAGCTGTAACGTTTGACCCTTGTCGATTTGAGGTGTCACCGGCCTTGTCTAGCCCCGAGAAGAAGAAATCATTAGCTGTGGCACGCTTCGGGTCTTTGCAAAACTTTCCGTTCACGAATTCTGCAGAAATAAGAGTATCTTACTATCACAAATTATATATTCAGAATTGAAGCATATCATATACTAAATCCTATGTAAATGCAACCCTAAAAAATAGCCTTCTCGATATATGCGTGAATTTCTGTTATGATGAAAAACAATGTTGCAGATGTGTGAAATCAATTATTCGAGAAGAACAGAATGAAATTTCTGTGTACGTACCATTAGAATCTTTGCTTGCAACACAAAAGTCTTGCAGGGGACTATGGTCAAAAGCAGAGGCAAGAGAGCAGGCCAAAGCAAACAAAAGCACAGTTACGAGGTACGAAGGAACACCTTTCTCCATCTTTGAGGCTTTCTCTAGCTTTTAGTATTCTGAGTACTCTTGCTTTGGTGAGGGGTGAGAAATGTGTTCGGAAAAATCGTCTACTTATGAAGGGGAGTCACTGAACCAGTCTGTGTTTCCCCTTTCCCGCGAGCTAGGATTTGGTACGTAAGTCTACAACCACCACTGGTCAAATCTTGAAAAATGAACAAAAATTCGACCAGTTCAAACGATGGAATAGAGCAGTTCTAATGCCTTCATATTTTGACATTGAAATGCCGGAAGGCTGAAGCGCCCACGTTAGTTCGCTTTGTCTTTTCTCGGGGCTTGATTTGCTGATTTCCTATAGCGACATTAACTTACACACTACGGCGTCCCATTTAAAAAAGAAAAGAAAAGTCATGCAAAAGAGACTACGTCCCATGGCATTTATTTACAGACAAATAAATATATTTTTGTGAAAGGAAAAGGCTGAAACATGAAACCATATATCACTTCAGAAATTTTAATTTCGAGCATCAATATTGCGAGGATCATAAAGTATTGGATTGATTGTCAAAAGCAACATCAGAACTGCTGGGCTATTCCATTAATTGAAGCCTTCATAATCACTTACCGAATAAATAATTGGTCGCATTGGCTTGCATTTCAATACATGTGAACAGTAGTGGTTAAAGACTGCTTCAAACATTGAACTGTTCTAGTGTTAATCACGGTTGAAGACTTGACAAGTCGTAATTTTACCGTGTAAGCCAAAACATTAGACCGGTTCAGTGACTTGTAGATAAACACGTTTCCATGAAACTAAACCAGTTCTCACACCTCAATAAGCAAGAATACAAATTCAGAACTCTAAGAGGTAGAGACATCCTCAAATATGATGAGAAGCGTTCCCAAGTATCTTGTAACTGTGGCCCTATTGGTCTTGACGACAATGCCCTTGACCCACTTTATATATATTAAATGTACTGTTGTCAATTCATTAAATTTTCAAGGTATTATTGTTGAATAGAGAGTGCAAAGTGATAGTTTAGGGTGCAAATTAGTGTCTAAAAATTTGACCAAAGGTGCGAAGTGTCTAACATTGATAATTAAATGGTAAAATGTAACATAAATAATAGTTTAGGGTGCATAGTGTAAGCTGGCCCAATAGATCACTTCAAGCCTAAGTCAAATAAGTGCATCTCATTAAAATTTAAACCCCATTTCGAAGGCATTTACAAGACCTAGAACCAACCTCTTGCTCCCAAAGGAATTATTCTACCTCTGATCAGCATGATGACCATCACAAATTTTACCGTTCGAATGTCATCGCATGCCAAGTGTAGGAAACGTTCGAATATGTTTGAACCTTATCCAGAGGTCAATTGCTTTGTGCTTGATACAGTCCTAAGCCATTCCTACGCTGATTTCCAAAAAACGTTCGACGCTATTCTAAACCGTCACAAGGGTCGGAGAAACACATTCGATACCGTTCTTGATGCGTTGTAACGTTTTTCATCCACAAGGTTCCAATGGATTCGTACGGGAAAGAACGGTAAAATTTTCTCTTTTTCATATCGATCCCAAGTGTTCTGATGGAGGGGAAAATAAGTGTTGCAATGGTAAAGAACGACTGACAGTGGGATTGCAACAATGCCCAAATGCTTATATAACAGTTGGAACATAATTTTTTTATTTTTATTTTTAAATTCTCATTTTAAAATGAAAATATTCTCGCCCAGAAAGTATAAGACAAGAAATTTATTAACAAACATCAAATATAATATTAAATATTTATAAAACAGAATATTCAAAAAACACTGAAACAAGTAAAATAAAGAGAACAGAAAATACACAACAAAACAAGTAGTCTATCTTGCCCGTCATGATGAGTCTAACCGCTTCAAGAATTTTGCATATCTTCCTCCAACCACATCTCCAGCACCAATCATAACTGGTTTTCAATCCACTTCTACTCCTCCTGCTGCACTCATAAGAGAATTTCTATCTACGTTTTCTTGGCCGCTAATTCTATGTACTCCTTCTCCCTCGCATCAACTTGATCTTCGATTGTTGTTGCTCCAGCTTTCTTTCGCTAAACCACGATGTAGAATTCAAGCTCAGTGCATGAATTACCTAAGATATGCATTTTTGCTAAACAATTTCTATCTTTTCTTGCACATGACAAACCAACACTACAAAAAAAAGACCTTTAGCAGCGGTCAGAAACCATTGCTAAAGGTCAAAAAACCGTTGCTATAACTTTAGCAGCGATTTTTTACCGCCGTTGTAGCTCCGTCACAATAGATCTATAGCGGCTATTTGGGCGACCGCTGGTGAAGACTGGGTCTATAGCGGCGGTCTATTTGGGCAACCGCTGGTGAAGACTGGATCTATAGCCGCGGTCGCGACTGCCGCTATAGACCTGAATAGAAATTAAAAAAGCCAAACACGCCTTTTGCATGTTTTAGTATTTGCAATCGTCCGCGCAGATTTCAATTAAAAAAATAAATGAAACCATGTCACGCATTTCTTCCAAACTAAAAGCCATAGTCATTAAATGAAATTTGAAAAATAATGTCATGTGGAAGGGCTAACTCCTCACTTAGCGTAGACTAACTCACACAATGAACAACAAGAACAAAGGGACTTACAAACAACCAAAAAATGCCAAAAAGAGCATAACAGTTGCAACGATAATAAGAGCCAGACTTGTGTAAAGCAGGCACCAGACAAATGTTATTCAAAATTATGTTGAGATCCAGAAATTTTATTCAAAATTATGAATAAAGCATGAGGGACAGCAATAGTTGCAACTGAAATTTAGTAATGCTTTGCCTCTGCCCTGCTAGTTGCAGTTTCCCCTCTTTAATAATCACAAATTTAACTAGATAGACAACTAACTCCATGCACAGGTACTTAGACAGTACTAGATTTCAGGATTAAGGCAACTCAAGAGCGGCGTGAATTGGTTTTCTAAAACTTTTCGGTATTGACCCTCAAATACGTGTTTGCTAGTACATATTAATTTAGCACAAGTATATAATATGCAATAAGAGTAAATACGTGCTAAAAGTAAAGATAAGGGTAAGAGAAACAAATACTCGGTCTTTAGGTGGTTCGGCAAACCCGCCTACATCCACCTCTCAAGCTCCTCCACCGAGCCTTGAGGTTTCCCACTATCTTCAAATAGCTTACAGCTTCCGGGTGCTAGAAAACCGTACAAGTGTTTTCCCGGGCTCAACACTCAAACCCACCCAAGTGGTTTTCTGGCTCACCACCACTCACAACCTCACCAAGGTTGAGATATACCCTCTCAAAGCTTCTTCTTTAGTGAACAACCTCACTAAAGGAAACACCTCGTTTGGATAAGTAGATTACAAGGATAAACTTTGTCAAAGAGTGGATAAGAATGTTGAAAGCTCTATCTCTTTTGATTCACACAATGACAGGGATGTGAAAGTGTAATTTGTGTGAATGATATGAGAAATATGAAATAGGAAGATTTAGAATATTTCTCAAGCTATACAAATGATATGTGGTCGTTGGTTCTTCATTTTAGATGAAATGAAGGTGTATTTATAGGCCACATATGAAAACTAGCCGTTTATAGCCGTTAGGGGCGATTTGACAATTTTACCGTTGTACCGGTCGACCGCTTCATGTACCAGTCAACCGGTTCAAGTAGCCGTTGCCCAACGGTCATAAATTTGAATGCTGTCAATGATCATCCGCTTCACGTAAAGGTCGACCGCTACAAAAAGTTCATCGACCGGTTCATTTAAAACCATGTTTTGACCACTTTTAAACACCCAATTTTAAAGACTTACTTCCCATAAGTATATGAAAGGTTTGGGAATAAATTTGGAGTGTTTTGAAACCTTTAAAAATATTTAATCTTTCAAACAAAAGGTAAAACGGTTTAAGCACGTTTTGAAAGATATGCAAGTGTGATTCATAATCCTTGTTAAAAGTGAAACAAAGAGTTACAAGGATTATACCCTAAGGTCTTGAATCTTCACTTTGAGCTCCTTGCATCTGCTCTTTTATCAAGTTGTCTTTGTCTTTGAAGATGTCCAGTTTATATACTTGATCTATTTATTGAAATCATCAAAATCTCGATTGTGCACAAAAGTCAACACCCAAAACCTCTGAATCCACGCACACAGAAAAAAACCATGCGGCACGCACACACATGGAAAGGTGGTAGCGAGCATAAGAATTGAAATCCAAATCTAAATTCATCCATTTCCACTAACGGAGAAATAGAGAGAGAGAGAGAGAGAGCTCGATTTTGGAGGTGGGGACAGTGGATCTTCGTGCTTCCATCGTCGACATAGCTGCTCAGGCAGGGTCCCAGTATCTCCCCATTCCTCTCCGATTAAACCCATCTCCCTCCATCTCTCTCTTTCTCTAAATCAAAGAAAGCCCCAGTTTTTAGTTTTTAGGGTAAAGCCGCGGAGTCGAAAATTTGGTTCAGCGTGCGTGGTAAATGAAAATGAAATCGTTTTGATTTGTTTTTTTCTTTATATTTTCTTTATTTTATTTTGATTTATATAATGTTATTTTATTTTGGTAAAGTAAAATTGTAAATTCACACAAGCAGCTCACGTGTCAAATTTGTGTCAAATAAGAAAATAAATAAAATTAGTTTCAAAATTTAAAATTTGAAAAGTATATATTTTTGCTTATGTAACAAGTACATGCTTATTGCTTATATAAATATGCTTATACTTATAAATTTCTATTTTTTTAAAGTATTTTTTTATTATATAATAAATTGAGTGACAATATATGTGATATATATACTCATATGTATCACATAACAATTAGTGAACAAAAAGCGATATAGTATTTAAAAGTGTATAAACTTAGTATTTAATATATAAATATTAAATATATTATAGGTATTTAATATATAATTCTTATAATTTAAAAGTATAATGCTTTCTGTATAACATTATATATAGATTTAGTCAATAAATATGCAGTTAATATAACAACCATAGGTATAATTTAAAATATATTATATAACAACTTCAATGTTCATAACACTCTCTCTAATTCCATATTTTATTAAGTAGGTTCTTTAAAATAAAATGTTTTAAATATATGAAAAAATAAAATTATATATTAAAAAGAATATAAAAAGATATAAAATAATTATTTACATTAATTAACTTATACTTAATAAATAAATCAGTTTTTTTTTTTTAAATTAGACCTATAGTAGCGTTTGTGTCAACAAACGCTGCTATAGACCCGCCGCTACAGGTCGGACTTATAGCAGCGTTTTCAAAGAAAACCTCGGCTAAAAATTAGGCATTTAGCGGCGTTTTTCAAAAAATGTCTCTAAAGGAGGTTTATAGCGGCGTTTTTAGCGATCGCCGCTACAGACCTATTTTTTTGTAGTGTAATAATAATAATAAAATTTATGATTTTATTTGAATGAACAATTATATAGCACATAAAACCAACTTACATTTTTTTTTTATCAAATTTTCCTTTGCAGCTTCCTACACCCACTCACCTTTGACATTTGTATAATTATTTTTGCACAACTCTACTGGATCAATCTCGCCCTCTCATCTCAAGATCTCTATGTTTCAAAGAAAGTTAATTAAGTATGCACTAATATTATTGTTTTACAAAGAAAGAAAATTTTGTTAAAAAAATAATAATACCATTTACGCTCTAGTGCATAGAAATGAACTCGATCACGATGTGTGGTAGGGTAGTCAAACGTGAACAATTTTACCTATTGATTACAATTTATCTAACAAATCAAATATTTGATATACCTTAAACTCCTCACTTGAGAATAAATCGCACACTATCGCCCGATACTCTGCCAAACCTATACACCGTTAATCTTCAATATGGAGTTGTTGTATAGGCTTCAAACGGGTCTATGGGTATTACGCATGAATTTTTTTTTGAAGATGAGCATGCAAGTAATACGATTAAAAATGCACATAGAAATCTTATATGCATAATAATTCATAAATATTTAAAAACATTCGAACGAGTTCGCAAAAGAAAATTGAGTTTGAACGGTTTTGCAAGCACTGTTCAGATGCCTTTGCGAGCTTACGACTATGCGAGACTTGTCACGTGTTGTTCAAACGCAACTTTTATAGGTTTCGACACTGAGAAATAGACTCGAAAATAGCTCAAAAAATAGAGCCCAAACATCCTCGAAACATGACCAAAACATGTTTTTTACCCCTAAAACATGCATTCAACACAGCTAAACATGTGTGAGATTACCCATGAGCATTTAATCTCTAAATCAAATATAACTATGAGTCTCGGTGACAACCCAATAGGACAATGGGGTGAATTGAGTTTTAATAAAAGTTGTAACTTTTTCAAAGATAAGTCAAGATACATATTTAAAATAGAATAATGCACCAAAATCGCAAATAGAATGCAAATAAAGGAGAGCAAGGGATAAAAAGATGACACCATTCTTTTTTGGTGGTTCGGCCAAGACTTGCCTATGTCCTCCCCCAAACTCTTAAGGAAAAATGACAAGAAAAGTTTTTTTACTACGTATGGCAAAAAATATTAACACTATAAATATAAAAAATTAAGGACTAAAAATACTAAAAAAAATTGAAATACATGTACCGTACTATTTGCTGATATTGAGAGGTGACAATAAAGATTAAATTCTTGTTGTTCAAGATACCAATAGAGCACCAAATAATCACACAAACAAAGTATTTATATATATATATATTCTTTGTAAAACAAAACACATAAATGAAACAAAGTATTTTCAGCAATATAACTCTTTAATTCCATAAATGAAATACTTACTTTTGTTGCCAGAAAGGATGTGCCCTATGCTCAAAAAGTCCTGCTGAATTTGTTGGGATCTGTAAAAAGAAAACATAACACATAAATGAGAAAAATAAACGATTATTGTGTTTCTATTATTCTTGAAAGAAACAATAGCAAAACGAAGCATATTGGAAAAAGAAGCCAAAGGATCTAAAGTTAAAAAAGAATCCAAGTTCCAAGGGCATAAAGATACTTCCCACCCTTGCTATAGCTGTTTTTTAGTGTGACAGTACTATTGAACACGAGCTTATCAGGAATGGAATCTCTATCAACAATAAAATAACCCGAAATTGCAAGGTGGAATACATACTTGGTAAATGATAATATAAAAAAATTTGGACAAAAAGTTCAATTTTAACATCCAAATAACTATTCTACTCCCTTACAAAATGAGAAAACAAAAAAATCGTAGTTCAAAATGCCCATTACCTGGCTAAATTAATGGCTAAAATTTTGAAGAAATATATCTATAACTTGATCCAAACGTCACAAATTACAATGGAAAAGAAGTTCCACCTTTTGAGAAAGACAATTAAAAACAAGTTAATCTCATGAGCTATGAAAAATCAGACCTAAACAAACAAAAGAGAGATGAAAATGAGTCTTACCTCAACTTTGGATTTTCATAAAATGTGGAGAAGTCAGACATGTAAAATTAGATGATGATAGTGACAATAAAATGATATAACCAATGATTCTCTAGTAGGTAAAGATAGACACGCAACACACTTGAATAATTGAATTATCACTTATCCAACAAGAGCACACCACCCCATTTCTCAGCATTTGTGATATCCAAATTCTCAACCACGTCCAACATAAAAGGCAAAAGAACAAAAAGAAAAGCAGCACTAGAATAGCGAAAACATCTATTTTAAAGATTACAACACACAACGATTATCAGAACTCAGGAGAAGTATAGGAAATATTCGTCGCAAAATTCATGACAACGTCAACAAGTTAAGGTAAGATTTCAAGTTTTGAAACAAATAAATATCTTTTTGCTTATTCTTTTAGTTTGATTTTGAGGTACTAGGCTGCTTGGGCCTTAATTAAGGGGGGCGAGCTGATTCATCTAGGCAGGCAAGGGGGCAAGTTTAATTTTTAGTTGGCCAAGGGGGGCAGACTTAATAAAAAAATGACATGTAAAAAATTTTTTTGGGGGGAGCCAACCAGGGCAATGGCCCCGGTTCGCCCACCTCCCTCCGCCTGTGTTTATTTCATTGGGTTTTCTCCATTATTCTCTAATAGCAATCACACCTTAGATTTCGGGTGCTAAGAAACCGTTACAAAGCATTTCGTAAGCTCACGCTTCAATTCTCTTCACAAATCCCAAGAACCAGAGGGATTTCTTCTACCCTCACGAGTATGACCATGTGTCACACAACACTCAAATGTTTTGTAAAAGATGGGTCGAAGAATAAAATAAGGAAACACTATCTAAGCCAAATAAAGAAGTGTAAAGCATAGTGAAGAACAATGAGACAAGATTCGTGTAAGATAACTTTTATCTCTGCATTGTGTTCTATTTATAGTCCTCTAGATTTGAAAGGTTTTCAAACGACTTTATTTTTTGCAAAATCGAAGCATGTGTCAAGACCATAAAATTAAACTGGAATTTTGCTATTGGGTGCTAGTGCAATGCGTCGACACCATTATGCATGCATTCGAGTGACAGTGCGATCTGTCGACACCATCTATCAACACCATCTATCAATGTGTCGACAACATCAATGGTGGAAAGGGTTTTCAGCAAATTGTAAGTGTCGTTTCTACTCCAATTCATCTATAAACACCTACAATGAAGAACATAACTTTTTTAGCGTATGCATTGGTGTTAACCATAATGAGTTCTTAAATCCTTCAAAGCAAATAGAATTTTTTGTTATTATCAAAATCAGAACGAATTATTCAAGGAACAATATTGGGTAACAACAACCTTTAATGACAAAAAGTAACCCATCAGAGGAAAAAAAATCAAATTTGTCACTAGAGGCATGTAATCTTCAATAGAAAGGTATGAACGTCAAACGAAACCATCCACATGTTAAGTTGGATGTCAAATTCCAATTCTATCCCAGAATGTGATGGATGATGCCTTTGCCACCAAACAAAACAATTATGCGAACGAGACAGATACAATTGCACACGCTTTAGTTTGTGTCAAACCTAACTTTTGTCAAACCTACATATGGACGCCTTGAAACTCTTTTGTATGTTTTAGCTTTGTTACAAACCAAAATTCCATCAATGAAACATGACAGTCCAGCACCATCACAAAATCGTTTCCACATGCGATAAAACTAAATGGGTTCTCAGGTAGATTTTTAAACTCAGATGCACTATAAAAAATCGGGTTTTAACAGCGGTCAAAAAACCACCGCTGAAAGTCACCTATAGCGGCGCTTTTGTTGACCGCAATTAAAAAACCGATGCAAAGACTGTTTTGACTTTTAACAGCGGTCTTTTAACGACGGTCAACCAATGCATCGTTGTATGTGACTTTCACTGGCAGTCTCCTTTAACCCCGCCATGGCCACATCGGCATCACGCATGCGCTGTGAAGTGGCAGTCAGTTTCGCCCACCCAAATGCCAGGTAATTCATGATCCCACCCGCTGCCTCCAAACAGATATTAATCGAACCCTGGTCAACATTCAATGTCCACCGAATCCTATAATTTTCGGACAGCAATTTACAATTCTCAAACATAGTCGGCTCCACATGAAAAAGGAGTCCCTCTCGGAGACTGTCATTCGATGGAGGACTTGGTGTGATCGCACCCCACCAGCGGACTTCGGTCCCTAGTAGCATGTCGAATTGGGAAACCCGAAAAGAACAATCGTCGATTATGGCTAGGACGCCTAGGAGTTGGTGCTGGACCATCTTGAATTCGGATCGGAGGTGGATGAGTGGGTTGGTTTGGGAGCATATGAGACCAGGATCCGCATGACAGAAGAGGACGAAGAGAGCTAGAGAGAGAGAGCGAGGGAATGATACGTTTACCTGTCGCTGTATGATCGGAATGAAGGAACTGAAGTCGCCGCCGATGAGAAATACAGAGTGCGACAGGGGTCTGTTCGAGCTGAAGGTCAGGGGTTAGTTTCATTTATTGGATTTTAAGGCATTTCAGTAAACTACCATGGAGAGGAGTGACGTGGATATAGAGGTGGGAAAAAAATTTGGTCCAGTCAACAGGTACGAACTCGTGTTGCAGTTTAATTGGATGTGACATGGTTATTTGGTCCACGTCATCTATTTCCATCCAAAAATAGACGGAATATTGCAGGAGGGGTATAACGGAAAAAATGGATATATCACAGGGATAGCGGGACAACAAAAATTACCCTAAGGGTATTTCTAAAAAAACATTAAACCACAGGGGCTCGCGTGTATATTAATATCAAATTTTTAGTAATTTTTTTTAGGGGCATTTCAGTTACTTTTTGTTTGATTTGGATCTTTCAGGGCGATACTTTCTTGGGCTTTTAGGATTCGAAGACCCATTGGGCGAGAACTTTCTTTTAACATGTAGGTTTTCTACTGTTTCGTTCGAGGCAAACTGGGCCGGTATTTTCATACCCATCGCAAACATTATTCCTTACATTGATATTCGAAATAGAAATTGTTGAAGCAGGCATTTACGTTCACCCTGTCCTAACCATTAGGGAAATATATGCCATTGATATTTTCATTCAGCTAGCTAGGTTGACCGAATCACGTAACTAATTTGAATTTTGTGTACTCAATTAAGTTCTTTCAGATTGTTGCATATATTCATTATACATATCGGAAGATTGTACCAACAACTATTTAGAAAAGAACAAGTCTGAGTTGGGCTCAGTAAAGAGATATTGTCACTAAAGGTTATATTTCATTTAGTAATTAAATGCTCATGGGTGCTTGCAAAACCGTTCAGACTCGATTTTTTGTGTGAACTCCTTTGAATGTTTTTAAAGATTTTTGAATTATTATACTGGTATGATTTGTATGTGTATCTTATATCGAATTACTCGCATGCTCATCTACAACTTTTGTTTTTGTTTCATGCATAATATCCTTAGACCCATTTGAGGCCTATACTGCGACTCCATGAAGAATAACGGTGTCTAGGAAAATTTGATTGTCCAAAGTGTCGAAGTTTGGGATTGTAAAATTTAATTTGCACTGACAACTCTGAGTAACTGACACATTCAATGGAAAATTTGGGATTATAAAATTTAACATTTTGGAAGATTTCCGTTCTTATCATAAAAACGTAACTTGAACTCTTCGGCTGAATTCTGTCATACGTCCGGACATTTTATTCGGTCCGCACGGGTGCTGAATTGTGTCAGGCATGCGAGCTTAACGATTTTGTGAGGGCGCTGGATTGTCGCGTTTCGCTAATGAAATTTAAATCCGTTTTGATTTTGAGGATAACAAAAAATTATATTTACTATGAAGGATTTTAGAACTCATTACGTCAATCAACAAATGCTAACTTAGTTTTAAAAAGGATTATGGTTATCTCTCTAGAAAATGTTCTAAATGTATATTAACACCAATGGATAAGCTAAAATAGTCATATTGATCATTGTAGATGTTTATTGATGAATTAGAGTGGAAACGACACTTACAAGTTGCTGAAAAATATTTTTTAGCATTGATGGCGTCTACACATTGAAGGATGGTATCGACACGTCGCACTGTCACCCGAGTGCATGTTTAACAGTCTCGATACATTGATAGATGGTGTTGACACATCGCACTGTCACCCGAAGGCATGCTTAATGGTGTTTACGCATTGCACTCGAATCCAAGAGCAAAAATCTAGAACAATTTTACAGTCTTGACACATGCAGCGATTTTGTAAAAAATCCTGGAACACTTCCAGCACATCATTTTGATTTAAAATGACTTGAGCACTCCTCCAACGGTACAATAAAGTCACTTGAAGACCTTACAAACTAGAGAACTATAAATAGAACAAGAAGGAGAAATAAAGACAAGAACTTGCACATCATTTACGACCTAGCCTTATTAGAGAGAGAAAGGGTTTTGAAGAACGAAGAAGAACCCAGATCTCAAGAAAGCTAGTGATACACCTGCCAAGAAAAAAAATTTCTTAATTGAATCAATTCTCGTTGCTTATCACTATGCTTTACACTTGTTTATTTGGCTTAGATAGTGTTTCCTTATTTTATCCTTGGACCCATCTTTTACAAAACATTTGACTGTTGTATGACACTTGGTTGTACTCATGAGGGTAGAAGAAATCCCTTAGGTTGTTGGGATTTGTGTAGAGAGTTCAAGCGTGAACGAACGAAACGCATTGTTACAGTGTAGAAAACCCAACTAAGTAAATAACCTTGGGGGTGGACGTAGGCAAGTCTTGCCCGAACCATCTAAAAATATTGGTGTCATCTTTTATCCCTTGCTTTCCTTTATTTGCATTATATCTACGATTTTGGTGTATTATTCTATTTTAAATATTTACTTTTACTTATCATGGAAGAAGTTATAAATGCTCATGGGTAGTTTCACACATGTTTTTGGGCTCTCTTCTTGGAGTTATTTTCGTGTCTCTTTCTCAGTGTAGAAACCTGTAAAAGTTCAAATGACACGTGACGAGTGTCGTGCAGTGGTAGGCTGGCAAAGGCGTCTGAACGGTGCTAGCAAAATCGTTCAGACTCAATTTTCTTGTCAAAACAAGTTCAAATGTTTTCAAATATTTTTTAATTATTATGCTTGTAAGATTTATATGTGTATTTTTAATCGTATCACTTGCATGGTCATCTTCAATTTTTTTTTTCTTGCATAATACCCATAGACTCATTTGAAGCCTATACAACGACTTCATGAAGAATAACAGTGTATAGGTTTGGCAGAGTATTGGGCGATAGTGTGCGATTTATTCTCTAACGAGGAGTTTAAGGTATATCAATTATTTGATTTGTTAGATAAATTGAAATCGATAAGCAAAATTGTTCACGTTTGACTACGCTACCACACACCGGGATCGAGCTCATTTCTACGCACTAGAGGGAAAATGGTATTATTATTTTTCTAACAAAATTTTCTTTCTTTGTAAAACAATAATATTAGTGCATATTTAATTACATTGTTTTGAAACAGAGAGATCTGAGATGAGAGGGCAAGATTGATCCAGCAGAGTTGTGCAAAAAGACTTATACAAAAAATGTCAAAGGTGTGTGGGTGTAGGAAGCTGCAAAGGAAAATCTAATAAAAAAAATGTAAGTTGGTTTTATGTGCTGTATAATTGTTCATTAGACTAAAATCATAAATTTATTATTATTATTGGTTGTTGATGTGCAGGAAAATTATGTACTTTGTGTCGTGCGGTAGGTCCTGGCACTTCTTCGTATTCAGCTTTAGTATCAGCTAATATTACTCATCAGCTGGAGCAACAACAATCAGAGATCGAGTTGATGTGAGGGAGGAGTACGGAGAATTAGCAGCCAATAAAGCATAGATAGAAACTCTCTTATGAGTGCAGTAGGAGGAGTAGAAGCGGAATGAAAACCAGTTATGAATGAAGCTGGAGATGTGGTTGGAGGAAGAGATGCAAAAATTCTTGAAGCGGTTAGACTCATCATGACGGGCAAGATAGACTATTTGTTTTGTTGCTTATTTTGTGTTCTCTTTATTTTACTTGTTTCAGTGTTTTTTGAATATTCTGTTTTATAAATATTTATTGTTATGTTTGATGCTTGTAAATAAATTAGTTACTGAATTTCTTGTCTAATACTTTTTTGCCGAAAATATTTTCATTTTAAAATGAGAATTTAAAAAATAAAAAATAAAAAATATGTTCCAACGGTTATATTAGCAGTTGGACATTGTTGGTTACTTTGCACCCTCTATTCGACAATAATACCCCTGAAAATTTAATGAATTGAGAACAATATCTTAAATATATATAAAGTGCTTCGGCAATATTATCGTCAAAGCCAATAGGGCCACAGTTACAAGGTACTTTGGAACACTTCTCATCATATTTGGATGTCACTACCTTTTAGAATTCTTAATTTGTATTCTTGCTAATTATTGAGGTGTGAGAACTGGGTAAAGTTTCATGGAAACTTGTCTATCTACAAGTCACTGAACCGGTCTAATGTTTTGGTTTACACGGTAAAATTAAAAATTGTCAAGCCTTCAACTTTGATTAACACTAGAACAGTTCAATGGGTGAACTAGTCTTTAACCACTACTGCTCGCATGTTTTAAAATGCAAGCCAATGCGACCGTTTGTTTTAATGGAATAGCCCAGCAGTTCAGACGTTGCTTTCGACAATCAATCCAATACTTTTATGATCCTTGCAATATTGATGCTCGAAATTGAAATTTCTGAAGTAATATATGGCGTCATGTTTCAGCAATTTTCCTTTCACAAAAATTTATTTATTTGTCTGTAAATAAATGCCATGGGACGTAGTCTCTTTTGCATGTCTTTTCTTTTCTTTTTTAAATGGGACGCCTTAGAAAATCATGCCCTGAGAAAAGACAGCGAACTTACGTGGGCATCCATCGTTTGAACTGGTCCAATTTTTGTGCTTTTTTCAAGATGTGACCAGTGGTGGTTGTAGACTTACGTACCAAATCCTAGCTTGCGTGAAAGGGAAACATAGACTGGTTCAGTGACTCCCCTCCATAAATAGACGATTTTCCAGAACACATTTCTCACCCCTCTCCAAAGCAAGAGTTCTCATAATACTAAAAGCTAGACAAAGCCTCAAAGATGGAGAAAGGTGTTCCTACGTACCTCGTAACGGTGCTCCTGTTTGCTTTGGCCTGCTCTCTTGCCTCTGCTTTTGACCCTAGTCCCCTGCAAGACTTTTGTGTTGCTAGCAAAGATTCTAATGGTATGTACACAGAAATATGATTCTGTTCTTTTGGAATCATTGATCTCACACATCTGCAATATTGTTTTTCATCATAACAGAAATTCACGCATATATCGAGAAGGTTATTTCTTAGGGTGGCACTGACATAGGATTTAGTATCTGACATGCTTCAAATCTGAATATATAATTTGTGATAGTAAGCTACTCTTCTTTCTGCAGAATTCGTGAATGGAAAGCTTTGCAATGACCCGAAGCGTGCCACAGCTGATGATTTCTTTTTCTCGGGGCTAGACAAAGCCGGTGATACCTCAAATCCACAAGGGTCTAACGTTACTGCTGTGAATGTGCAAAACTTAGCAGGCCTAAACACACTAGGCATATCCGTGGCTCGCATTGACTTTGCACCATATGGTCTAAATCCTCCACACACACACCCTCGCGGCACTGAGGTGATTGTAGTCCTAGAGGGTACTCTTTATGTTGGCTTTGTCACGTCCAACATAGATAACCGAAACCGCCTCTTCACCAAAGTTCTAAACAAGGGAGACGTCTTCGTGTTTCCAGTTGGTCTCATTCACTTCCAGTGGAATACAGGCAAAACTAATGCCCTTGTATTTGCCGCTCTCAGCAGCCAGAATCCAGGGGTGATCACGATAGCCGACGCAGTCTTTGGCGCAGATCCTCCCATCAATCCTGATGTTCTAGCCAAGGCCTTCCAGGTGGACAAGAATGTGATTAACTATCTCGAGAAACAATTCAAATGATGGAAGCTAAAACAATAAATATATAGATTTGATTATAGCCACAGTAAACAATCAGAAGTTTCGGATAATAAATTGACGTTTCCTACAATTCCCTTGTAACGTCGTAGTAATAATTATGAAATAAAATGGTTTCTGATCATGTCTTATTCTTCTTTTACTTTCCATAGCAAAGTAGCAGAGGTAGAACAACTTACACGATTAAGACCTGTGGCATTTAGAATAAGATATTACTCTAGGACCTTGATTGTGACACATGTGTGGTCAGCATAAAAGATCGATATTGGAATTAAAGTATGCAATTGTTTACAAAGGTTCTCTGATTGAGTTATGTCTTGTTGGAACGCTCTACGAGTTTAGTTTCCAATGCATCAAACGACGTACAATTTGGAGTTTTGCTAGACGAAGTTATGGTTGAATTACTCCAAGGAGGTCAGGCTGGCTGTTCAATACGAGGAGTTGTGACTTTTGGCTGAATTTTCTAGTTTTAGATTGTTCTTTTGGATTTTCAAAGTGTCTTTCCATTTCCCTAAGAGTCTTTTATGTTTCTTAAGTCTTAAATAATATTTGGGAAGATGTATTTTCGTTTAATCTTGCTTGGAGGGTTGTTCCAAAGCTTTGTTATTTATTCCCCTCTCTTGTAGTGGAGATATATACAGATTTTGAGTTTTATACAACTTGAGCCTTAGGCTATTTTGAAGAAGGATTTCTTCTACAAACTCTTATCCTTCGGTGGATTCCGATAGGTGGCGAGTTCAACTCTTATCCTTTGGTGGATTCCGATAGGTGGCGAGTTCAACTCTTATCCTTTTGTTCTGTATCCCGTGTTAGATTACATTGGGTGGTGATTCTGTATCCCTATGTGTTCTGCTTGGGTGGTGAGCTTATCTATTTGAGTGTGTGAGTTAGAGTGTGTTTCCGAGATACCCATACACTTTCCCGACCTTATCACAAGTATCCTTAGGTCCCCATTATCTAGCCGAGGTGTCTCTCTATCTCAGGTTATCACTTTTTGAGGTCCTAATACTATTCCCGAGGTCCCCAGTACTATTTCCGAGGTGTCCATTTACCTCATCAAACCATTCTGAGGTGCTCACGAGGTGTCCCTTGCTTTCCCCGGTTAACTCCGGTAGCCTGTGGTATCAAAGATTTTGGTTGTCATGGCTGGTCGTCGTCGTCGTGGGCCAAATGTTGACTCTCCTCCAGCTCGTGAAAGAGATCTCCATGAAGTTGAAATGGCAGATCTAAGGAGACAATTACAACAACTTCAACAATGTCTTGAGCATTATGAGCCTTTTGATTCTCATCATGGTTCGGATGGTGAATCTTCTCATCATGGTTCGGATGGTGCATCTTCGTCGTCGTCGTAATCAAAGAAACCATGAAGTTCAACGAGATAACCTTGATGTGAGAGTTGATATCCCCGAGTTCGAAGGAAGGATGCAGCCGGAGGAGTTTCTTTTATTATAAAGAGGTGCCGGAAGAAAGAAAGGTGAAACTTGTTACATTGAATTTAAAGAAATATGCTTCTCTATGGTGGGAGAATTTAAAGAAGCAGCGTGCTTGAGAAGGAAGAAGTCGTATTGCTACATGGGAAAAGATGAGAAAAGTTCTTAAGCAAAAATTTTTGCCAGATAATTACCGACAAGATATTTTCCTTAAGTTCCATAATTTTAAGCAAAAGGATCTTTCGATGGAAGAATATACTGCGGAGTTCGACCATCTCATTATGAAGTGTGATGTTGGGAAGCCATAAGAGCAAACTATCGTTCGCTATCTTGGTGGACTACGATTGGAGATTGGCAATATCGTCCAATTACAACCGAATTGGACTTACAATGATGTTGTGTAGCTAGCAATGAAGGTGGAAAAGCAACAAAAGGAGGCTCGTGGAAGTAGGCCGCGATTTGGAGCATAGGATGGTTATTCTAACCGAGGGAGCTCTTTAGTCCCTAAAGTTTCAGCACCAAAGTTTTCAGTAAACAAAGCAAATCCTCAACTCCCAAAGAATGAAGGAGGACTGAGTTCAATTCGCCAAAATCCTAATTCTCGTAAGTGTTTCAAATGCCAAGGATTTGGTCATATTGCTTCTGATTGTCCAAACCGCAAAATGGTGACTCTTATTGAAGAAGAATGGATGGACGAAGGCGATAAAGAGGAATCAATAGAGAACGATGAGAACGATGTCAAAGACAGGGACAGACATTGTAGAATCACTTGTTGTTCGACGAAGTTTGAGTTCAGTCCATGAAGATTGTGATGAATGGTTGCGGACAAACATTTTTCAAACACGATGCACTTCCCATGGCAAGTTTTGTGATATTATCATTGATGGTGGAAATTGTGAGAACGTGGTGGCAGAAGACATGGTGAAAAAGCTGAACCTTAAGACACAACTTCATCCTAAACCTTACAAGCTCACGTGGTTTCGAAAAGGAAACAAGGTGAAGGTAAATAAACGCACTCATGTTCAATTTTCTATTGGCAAGAATTACAAAGATGAAGGCTTATGTGATGTTGTGCCTATGGATGCTTGCCATTTACTTCTTGGTAGACCATGACAATTTTATAGAAAAGTTATCCATGACGGGTTCAAAAATACTTATGATTTTTTCAAAGATGGAGTAAGGATCATTTTGGGTCCTTTGCGTTTGGAGAGATATCCTAAACCTTATGAATGAGAGGGAAATAATCTACTCTCTATTTGTGATGTTGAAAAGGAATTGATGTGTTCTAACGAAGTTTGTGCTCTTGTGGTGATGGAAGAAAATGAAGAAGTGAATGAACCACCTCATATTATGCAATCTCTTCTTGAGGAATTCCTTGATGTCATCCCCGAAGAAATTCCATATGGTCTTCCTCCTATGAGAGACATTCAACATTGCATTGATCTTGTACCGGGTTCCATCATTCCAAACAAAGCAGCCTATAGGATGAGTCCTAAGGAGAATGAAGAATTGCAAAGGCAAGTTGGGGAGCTTTTGGCTAAAGGCTTGGTGAAAAAGTGCATGAGACCTTGTGCTGTCCCATCACTTCTAGTACCAAAGAAAGATGGAACATGGCGGATGTGTGTTGATAGTAGAGTGGTGAACAAGATTACCATCAAATATCGGTTTCCTATTCCTCGCTTTGATGATTTTCTTGACCAACTTCACGGTGCTTCTATCTTTTCGAAGATAGATCTTTGAAATGGTTAACATCAAATTTGAATGAGGCCGGAAGATGAATGGAAGACCGCTTTCAAAACTCGAGATGGTATTTATGAGTGGATGGTTATGCCTTTTGGGCTTTCTAATGCTCCTAGCACCTTAATGCGCCTTATGAATCATGTCTTTAAATCTTTTATTGGGTATTTTATTGTTGTCTACTTTGATGATATCTTGGTGTACAACAAGCATAAGGAGCAACATTTGGAACATATTCGTCAAGTGTTCACAACTCTAAGGGAGCAAAAGTTGTTTGCCAATTTGAAGAAATGTCATTTCTTTATGGAGAGCCTTATCTTTTTAGGCTATGTGGTGTCTAGCGAAGGGATAAAGGTGGATCCTAGCAAGATTGAAGCAATCATGACTTGGCCTATACCGAGGTCGATTCATGACATTCGATGCTTTCATGGTCTTGCATCATTTTATCGAAGATTCATCAAAGGATTCAGCTCTATCATTCCACCCATCACCAAGTGCTTGAAGGGAGGTATTTTCAAGTGGACTAGTGAAGCCGAGAAGAGTTTTGAAGTTATCAAGAGAAAGATGAAGGAAGCCCCAATCCTTTTCTTACCAAATTTTGACATTTTGTTCATAGTTGATTATGACGCTTCTAACGTTGGCATTGGTGCAGTACTTAGCGAAGAAGGAAAGCCTATTGCCTTCTTTAGTGATAAGTTGAGTGAGTCTCTCAAAAAATATTCGACTTATGACAAAGAATTCTATGTCATTGTTCGAGCCTTGCATCATTGGAGCCATTATCTCCTTCCTAAGGAGTTTATCTTATTCTCGGATCATGAAGCCTTGAAGTATCTGAATAGCCAACACAAACTCAATTCCCGACATGCCAAATGGAGAGAGTTTTTACAATCATTCTCCTTTGTTCTCAAGCATAAGGCGGGTGTTCAAAATCAAGTGGTTGATGCTTTGAGTCGCCGACATTCCTTGCTTTCTACTATGCAAGTTAATGTTTTGGGCTTTGAAGTGGTGAAAGAGCTTTACAAGGAGGATCCCTGCTTTGCCAAGGTATGGGAAGAATGTTCTAAGGGTCCTTCTCACTCTTTTTTATTACAAAATGTTATCTTTTCAAAGGCAATCAATTGTATATTTCACAATGCTCTTTAAGGAATGCCATTATCATTGAAGGTCATGTTGGTGGACTTGCTGGTCACTTTGGTAGAGATAAAACTATTTCTATTATCAAAGAAAATTTCTATTGGCAAAAAATGGAACGAGATAATATTAGACATGTGGAGCGTTGTAGAGTTTGTCACATTGCCAAGAGTCATGGCCAAAATACTGGGTTATACACTCCACTTCCAATTCCTAATTCACCTTGGGAAGATGTAAGTTTGAATTTTGTTGTGGGTTTAATCAAAGACTCAAAGGAACAAATATTCAGTTTTGGTGGTTGTTGATCGCTACTCAAAGATGGCGCATTTTATTCCTTATAGCAAGACTCTTGATGCTTCTCATGTGGAGGATCTCTATTTTCGAGAAGTTGTTAAGCTTCATGGAATTCCAAAGACTATCACATCGGATCGAGATACAAAGTTCATGAGTCATTTTTGGCGTACTCATTGGAGGAAGCTTGGAACTAATCTACAATTCAGTACAACTTGTCATCCTTAAACCGATGGACAAACTGAAGTTGTCAATCGAAGCTTGGGAAATTTATTAAAGAGCTTTGTTGGTAAGAATATTCGTCAATGAGATTTAATTCTTGCACAAGCTGAGTTTGCCTATAATCGTTCCACTAGTCAAACTATGGGTTGTAATCTATTTGAGATTGTCTATGGTCAAAATCCTATTAGTCCTTTGGACTTGACTCCACTTCCTACAACTCATCAATTTAGTGGTGATGCCGAGGAAAGAGTGAAGAACATTAAGAAGTTGCACGAACAAGTTCGAGACCAAATTCTCAAGCAAACTAAGAAGTACAAGAAGCAAGCAAACAAGCACCGCAAGCCAACAAATTTTAAGGAAGGTGATTTGGTGTGGATTCATCTACGGAAAGAACGTTTCCGGGAGGAAGACATGCGAAGCTTAGACCTAGAGCCGATGGTCCCTTCAAGGTGCTTCAACGCATTGGTGCTAATGCGTATAAAATTGAAATTCTAGGGGAATATGGAGTTTCAGCAACCTTTAATGTCTCTGACATGGCTCCATATCATGAAGAAGAAGATGAAGAGCTAGCCTCGAGGTCGAGTCTTTTTCAACCAAGGGAGCATGACACAGGTGTGGTCAGCATAAAAGATAGAGATTGGAATTAAATAATGGAATGATTTACGACGGTTCTCTGATTGAGTTATGTCTTGTTAGAAAGATCTACGAGTTTAGTTTCCAATGCATCAAATGGAGTACAATTTGGAGTTTCCTAGACGAAGTTATGGTTGAATTACTCCAAGGAGGTCGAGCTGGCAGTTCAATACAAGGAGTTGCGACTTTGGATGAATTTGCTATTTTTAGATTGTTCGTTTGGATTTTCAAAGTGTCTTTTCATTTTCCTACGATTCTTTTATGTTTCCTAAGTCTTAATTAATATTTTGGAAGTTGTATTTTCATTTACTCTTGCTTGGAGGGTTGATCCAAAGCTTTGCTATTTATACCCCTCTCTTGTAGTGGAGATAGATACTGATTTTGAGTTTTATACAGCTTGAGCCTTAGGCTATTTTGAAGAAGGATTTCTTCTACAAACTCTTATCCTTCGGTGGATTCCGATAGGTGGCGAGTTCAACTCTTATCCTTTGGTGGATTCCAACAGGTGGCGAGTTCTTGCTCTTTATCTCGTGTTAGATTACATTGGGTGGTGATTCTGTATCCCTTTGTGTTCTACTTGGGTGGTGAGCTTATCTATGTGAGTGTGACAACTTTGTATTCCCAGTTGGTCTCATTGACTTCCACTTGAATGTTGGCAAGACCAATGTCGTTGTCTTTGCCGGTCTCAGCAGCCAGAATCCTGGTGTCATTACCATAGCAAACGCAGTCTTTGGATTTAATCCACCATTTAAAGTGTGATCAACGGAAATAGATTCACCCAGGCATTAAGAAGAAGAAATAACCGTATGGAGGACACAAAATACCTGATCAGCCCAACGTACAGATTTTGCTTCCCTGGCATATGCTTGAATCAACCTGGAAAGAGCATTTAAATTACCCCTCACACCTTCAGTTCTTTCGGTAAGATCTCCATCTGTCACGCCCCGAACGGCATCCCGCAGGGACCGTGACAGCCGCGAGCAATCCCCCGGATAGCTCCAGTGTTCTTACATACATTCTTACGTACTTACGGCGGAAACATACAGGATCACAAGAGACTCGAACCATCCCATAACATACTTAGGGTTCTCAATAAGTTTACACCTTAATACATACATAACATTCATAACATATTTAACACTAAACAAGTGACGGATCTCATCGATCAAGTCACAATCAACAAAACATAAACATAATTTTTTTCCTTCTAAGTCAGGTAGTCCTCCTGACTTTCTCCACCTGAGGCATCTGGAATGACACAATTTTAAAAACGTGAGTAAAAAAGACTTAGTAAGGGAAAAACATAAATTTAAAACATGCTCTTGACTTGTACTTGCTCAACATGGAAAAACATTGTTCATGATGCACATGCATGTCATGAATATGCATATGCTCTTGCTTGAAATTGGCCCCAGGCCCTTGAAAACGTTTAATTCATAACTTGATCATGAAATTGGCCCCAGGCCCTTGAAAATCATTCATTCATACTTGTGGCCTACTTACGCTCCATTTAACCCCTGGAGTCCGGGTTGTGCGTTCCCATCGGAACCGTCTCCCTTACCCTTGGAGACTTTCCATTTGGTTGAGCTAGCCCGTAGTTGCCCCAGGCCTGATGGCTAGACACGACGCCCACACCTTCTCTTGTCCTTCAGTGTGGCTGCACTGCCTCTTAGGATTTACCCATCCTTCTCGCATTCGTCCTTCGGTATGGGTGTCCATCATGATGGTACGATACCGACCAGAGCCCCTTGACTTAACTTATCGTTCCATATCTTTCCATAAATCATTGCATAAAAATTCTCTTTAGAAAAATCATGCAATGCACATGTCATGTCATGCTTGCTCGAAATATCATGCTTGTTCATGAATCGATGCAGTGTGTCATTCCAGTTTTCATAAAAGTGTAAGATTCACTTACAATCCACTTACGGTTTCCACTTACCTCGGTCCCCTTGATTATGTGTAAAGATGTGAAGATCGCCTACATGCGATTTAAACATTTCTTAGTACTAAGAATTAAGTACGTAAGCGTACAAGTTAAATATTTGTATTTTAAATCGGTTATTACCCAAAGATATATTTCTGAAAATATAATATTATTCACAAAGTTTTATATAGAAATTTCTTATTAACCATCTTACTTAGTTTTCTAATTAGCAAGCTAATTGCACTATAATCAAATCCTAATCTTTCTTTTATTACATACATTTAACTAGGTCTTTAAGTTTACCAATTACTAACCCTAATTATAATTAATCCTTGGCTTGACCTTAGATCTTTATGCAACCCGAAAATATAGGTTATTTGTTCACCATAAGTTTCGGCCAATCCTAATTAAATCTTCAATCTATAGTTAACACCACAAAGTTTTGCTAATTCTTTTAATCCGAATCTTTAAGCCTATTATTTATGTTTTTCTCTTACTAATATGGTGTGTTTTATGATCGAGCTTTTATTCTCTAATTCATTCGGCTATAACCCTAATTTATTTATTCATCACATGTAATATAATCTTATTTATAGGGTTGCTATTAGGGTTCCACTTATTAGGTCATTCGGCCATGTACTATTTTAAGCATTCCTTGTCTAAGTTTTCTTCTCCAATGGTGATCCCATCCTCCATTTTCAGATTCACAACCTAGGATCTATCAATCACAACACAACTTCTAGATCTAGCACAATGCCATATTCGGCCAACACACATGTTCATAGAATGATTAGCCCTTTCGATTTGCATGCAACCTATTATATTTCAAGACTAGCCCATATGCATGTGTTCACCAAACTTTTATACATATCATGGACATTCATCAAATTGACATTTAACAAAATTATATTTAAAGATCCAACACCTATAAGTTTCGGCCAACACCATCAATGACAATCCTTCATGGCAAAACTTGTATCATGCATACCTTTTGCATTTTAAGACCATATTAGCATGCATTGTTCATCCTTTAACATCTTTCTAACATTTAAATTCGGATCTCATGCTCATATAGTTAGATCTAACATTATAACTTAAGGTTGGTCTCATAATCTCAAGATCTAACAAAACCAAGTACCAACTCAAAACCAACCAAGAGATATTCGGCCTACATCATTTTTTTAGAACTAACAACCCACATCTTTGGCCTTACCTTGATGATTAACACAAGCCTTGAGTACCTAGCACAATAAAATACATTAGGTTAAAACTTATAAAGAACTATAAGCAAGAACACTATGTGAAATCAAGCCTACCTCTACCTTCACCAAATTTTCACCAAAACCCTTCATTCTCCCAACTTTCGGTTCACCCTTTTTGGAGTGGTTCCAAGCTTGATTATAAGGTGCTAAGGTAGGTTTTATGGTGGGGAGAAATATGGTAAACTTGAATGATTTAGCTCTAAGGAAGTGAGTTAAATCTCATCAAGGGAAAAGTGGCTAAATGAGTAGAATTTTCAAAAGAGGAATGAAGTTGCACAAAGAGAAGGTTCGGTCACCTCAAGAAGAGAACCAAACTTAGAACTCTAGAGAGTGATTTAGGTTGCAAGAGGAAAAGAACAAGACTTTGAGCTCAAGGGAATGGTTCAGCCAAGAGAGGAAAAAGAGAGAGTTGAAATGCAATGGGTTATTCGGCCAAGTGAAGGAAATTAAGTGTGAATTGAAATGCTAAGTGTGAGGGAATTCACATGAAGCAATTGAGTCTCCCAAGGTAAGTTATTGCTATGACAATTGACATGAGGTGTTTGAAAATGACAAGAGAGAGAAGGAAGAAAAAAAAGGGTGAATGGGGGATGCATTGGCCGACCACTTCATGGTCCTCTCACCTTTTTCTCATCCCACTTTTCTCACATCTTTTCTTGTCCCCTCAAGCCATGCCTTTGCATTTGATTTTCTCTCATAAATCCCTCCACCTTCACGTAAACTTCACAATTCATGGCTTTCTCTCCCTTTGTCTTTTTCTCTCATTTCTCTTCCTTGTGTTGTTTTGTCAATTAATTGCTATCTCATCACTTCTTTACAACTCACATGGATTCAACACCTTGGCTTTCACTCCTACGTAAATGGCCTTCTCTTAAACTCTCATTTATGTTGTTTGGTTGAAATGCAACTAACTTAGTTACTCTCACAACTAACTTTCAACTTGGTTACTTATCACCTAACTTATCTCCTATAAGCTCTCTAGCTTATCTAGTTCAATTACATAGCTTATCACCTCATAAGCATAACAACTTATCTTAAGATAATGGCTCTAGCCTATCTCTACGATAACCACATCAACTTATTACATAAAAAGTTTCCTAGCTTATCATTATGCTAGCTTATCACCATGATAAGCAAGTGTGCTTATCATTTTAAACTCTCTTAAACTTATCATATGCCTAGTAGCTTATCATCTAATATTCTAATGATAATTCAACTACTAATTTAGGTCACATAATAATAATATATGTCACCTATTAATGACACACAAAAATATTCAATACTTAAAAGAAATTCATGATTTACTTCCACTTAATTATTTTCGGCCAATATATATATAAATCTTAAATCATGATTTAATTTCCATGGATTATGAAATGTACTAGGCAAATGAAAAATATAAATCCATACGAGAAACTTACCTTGCAAGTTTCGGCTCTTAGGAAAATATAATTTAAACTTTGCACAAAACTTCCATAATGAAAAGAAAATTATTTAAGAAAAATTTCATGAAATAAAATCTCATATTAATTGATGTACCTTAACATAAAGCTTAGGTCATACATTGGCCAAAAATATGGCCCCATAATTAAAATTAAAGCTAATACATAAGAAATTAAAAGCTAATACATAGGAAATAGCAAAAGAAATAAACGGGCTCTCACACCATCTAAATCAGCTGACCATTTACTTCTACCTATTTCTTTTACTTCTTCCCTTGGATGGTCTCCTTCGGATTCCCATCTATTCCCATCCTTCCAAGAATCTACCTCTTTAAAAAAAATCGGTGAATTAATAGCTTAGAACAAAAAAGTAAGGTAAATCAAACTATCATAGGACCCAAAATTCCAAGTATAACGAAAAGAAAGCCCGAATAAGTTAGATTCAACAAAGACCCAATAGCGTAACATCGTATGCAGATCCAATTTTGGAGGTGAAAATATAAGAAGCTGCAGGAAACAGTAGATCATGCTGGGGAAGAAAATGAAAACCTAAGGAAAATAGGAGAGAAAAGCAAAAACGAAGAAATCGATTTAAGAAATGCTAGCGGGTAACCAACTTAAAATGTTTGGGGAGAATATGTGAAACAGAGAATTAAGTTGGCCCAACCAGAGAATAGAGAATAGAGAGGAGTAACAATGTGAAGCTTTTGTGGCTGGGCTCAGAATGATGAAGCCATCGACGGGAAGGACTGAAAAGACGAGAGATGAATCGTGGCTGGGAGATAGAGAGTTGGAGAATGAGAGAGCGCCTGAACTTTTGATGAGAGACAACGAAAGATGAGAGAGCGCCCAAACTTTTAGCGTATTCCTTAAATTGTTTTTGACAATGAGCGGCACAGGAAGACGGTAACAGATTTTAAAAATCTTTAATTTTTAATTTGTAACAATAATAGTAATTTGTAACAATATTTAGAAATCTTTATACTTAGTATTAAATACATAGCATATTATTTTTTATAACTAAATTAATAATCTTAATTAAAATATGTTGGTAATAATAATATCTAGTACTTAAAATTTAAAAGTATAATGTCTTATATATAATTTAGTACTTAGTACGTAAAATAACTAGTATTAATAATACTTTTAACTTTATACTTAGTATTTAAAAAATCTTAGTACTTAGAATTAAATATGTCTTTTGAGTAAACGGTACGTAATATGTTTTTATTATATCCATATATATACTTAGGTTTAGCATATTATTTGGCATATGTGTTTATCAAATACTTGATATGTTCTAATTAACCAAAGTATGATAATAGGTGTTATCTAAAGTACTTAGATTTAGTAAATAAATATATAATTACCATAACAACCATAGGTATTATTTAAAATATATCATATAACAACATCAATTTTCATAGCACTCTATCTAATTCCATATTTTATTAAGTATATCCTTTAAAATATAAAATTTTACATATATAAAAAATATATATTAAAAGAATATAATAATATATAAAATAATTATTAACATTAAATAACTTAAAATTAATAAAAAAATTATGTGTACTTATACCAACCACTAAAGACCAAATTTTTAGCGGCGTTTTGCAAAAAACGCAGCTAAAGGCTGACCACCGCTAGAAAGCTCGCTGCTATAGGTTATCTTAAGCAGCGTTTGTGGCCAAACACAGCTACAAACCACCTATAGAGGCGGTTTTAGCGATCGCCACTAAAAACCAATTTTTTTGTAGTGAATTATCAATTTAAAAAATTTGAATTCCTTTCATGTTATAATATGTTAGTATGCTATTGCATTTTCGAGTATCACATTATGTGGGCGGAACCAGTTTCATATTCATATACGTGCTCTTATAATAATAAAGATTGTATTAGTGTATTTAAGATCACATTGACATTTATTGTGTATATACTGATCCATATGTTTTTTGTACCATTCACATATCATGCATGCACTAATTAGATACTCACATGCTCGTGCTTGTGATAATAAAGTTATATTATTATAGTTGAATTATTTTAAATTGTTAATGTGTTTATATAACCCATTTATTTTTTGAACAATTCACATTATTATCGAATCGAGAGAGAGACGGGCCAAAAACTCATCAATTTAACTTACGTAATAGATCTCAAAAGAAGGGTAGTAACTTAATTACATAACACATAGCTTTACATAACCTAAGTGACAGACCACATCGGTCAACAGTTACCAACAACAAAATACATAAAAGTCATTCTCACTTAAGACAGGTAGTCTTCCTGACTTGCTTCACCTGAAACATTTTGAATGATACATTTTTGAAAACTGTGAGTCAAAAGACTCAGTAAGGGAAAACGTAAACTTATAAACATTAACTTATGACATGAACATGAAAAATATGAGTAAACGTAAATCTTGATGTGCAGGCATGCTTAATGGGTATGCATATGCTTTTGAACTTGAAAGCATGTTCTTGTACTTAAAAACGACACATGGTCCTTGAAAAGTATTCTCTTCTTGACTTGTGGGCTACATACGCTCCATTTACCCCTGAAGTCAGGGTTGTGCGTTCCCGTTGGAACTGTCCCCTATTTCCCTTGGAGACATTACATCTGGTCGGGCTAGCCCACCTTCTCGCATTCGGCCTTCAATGAGGCTAGACACGACCCTTGGAGGTCCACACCTTCTCGCATTCGTCCTTCAGTGTGGTTGCACTTACCTCTAGGATCACTCATATCTTTGGAACTAATCAAACAAACATACAAATACTTATAAATGTTCTCAGTTTTCCAAAAGTACATATCTTTGGAAAACAAAATATTACTTTAACTAGTTTTCGTAAAACAATTTGAAGAAAAGCGATCAAACATAAGCATCAACCATCTCCAATAAGGTTGCTAAGGGACCACTATACAATTCCCTTAAAATCAAGTAAGTACACTGATTCTTCCCATTGACATCATAGATTTCAAGCCTATTCATGAAATTCAGCAATAACATCTCATGCTAAGTATCTCAAGCCAAATCAGCAACGTACTGTACGTCTAGCTTAATATCTCTTATTCAATACCTTACATCAAACCATGCCTGGACTAATGTCTATCGAATTTCCACCATCCTAACCTCAATAAACTTCTTAACTAGGTTTGGTTAACTAGCCTTAATGATGGAGTTTCACATGTCTTCAATAGGAACTCAGAAATTCAACATATCTGAAATTTAACAGGTCCCGCTCGAGCGCCTGTCGAGCCCCAAGTCTCTGTCCAATTTTTATCTAGCCTCGCTCAAGAAGCAGTTGAGCGCTATGAATCTGTATGAAATCTTCCAAGGCCGCTTAAGCACCTGTCGAATGCTGGTCAAGCGGCACGAGTCTGTCCAACATTTTTCCTTAAGGCCGCTCGAGGAAAGTGATGATGCCTAAAAATAGGTCACTTATAACTCCCTATTCCAACATCTTAAACATGATTTCTAACTTGATTCTTTTGACCAATATCAAATCCACACAATTCATTTCATGCCTATTCAATCTCCAAGCAACATTGTTCAAATTCCTATCTAATCTAACCCATGGCCATAACATAGCAAGATCATTATTGATATTGTACTTTAAGAGCAAAAACCAAGATCACCACAAACTCCCCATTCGGCCACATCTAGCATTACATGCATGCATCATTTTCCTCTCAACTCTCATTGCACATGCATGATAATAATCCAACAACACTACGTTACCCCTTCCTCTATCAACCGGCCTAATCCTTTCCTCCAACTCCTACTCAACATCACAACACCATAGCCTAAAACCATGGCTTAAACCCTTCCTCCAACAACAGCGACATCAACAATCCCAACCTAAATCAGATCTATTATTCAAGCATATTATCAAAGAGAAAATGAACACAAGAAACACAAGCATATTCGACCAAAACAACAAGCCTTTTCCTTTTAGAAAACCAAACCCTAGCTTACCTTGAGGCTGGTCACTAGTGATGACAAAGAACACCTAGCATAAGAATACCCAAGGTCAGAATCTAGGAAAGAAAGGAACAAGGAGAAGAATATGCAAGGAAACCAGATCCTATTACTTCTTCTCCTCCTAGGATTTCAGCTCCTTACTAATCGCTTCAAGCTTCTCCTTTTACTCCAACTCTCGGTTTCTCTCACTCTACCACCTCTTGTGTGACTGAAAAGGCTAAGATGAGAGCAAGCAAGGTGCTGATATGATTTGTGGAGGATGGATTGCTGGAAATGGCGTGAGGAAAGGGAAAGGAAGTGCTTGGAGAAGTGAAGGGGTTCTCGACCATAGAGAGAAGTGAGCTGAAGTGATGAATGATTCGGTCAAGTGAAGTGAAGTGAGGTGATGCTTTAGCCCATGTGACATGTCAAGTCATTAATTGCTTGTCCCCTCTTCTTTTCCATTTCTTTGCCTCCAATTTCACTCTCACGTGATTCCTCTTCCAACTCCAGATAAATTTTCATCAACCATCACATCTCCTTTTCTAGCCTTTAACCACACCACTTTTCAACCTATTTTCTCTCCTTTCTTTCCATTCACGTGAACTCTACACACTTCTCATGACTTTCATTTTTCTTCTCTTTTCTCATGGACTACTTTATAAGTACACTAACTTATCTCTATTAAACTACTCTATAAGCACACTAACCTATCACTTAGTTCTCCTAATGAGGCTTAAAGCTACCTAATGGAGATCAAGGTTACATAATAAAGACATGGGGTAATCTACAAGCACTAACATAGGATTTCACAACCATAGATTAATATGTAATGGATTTTACTTTAAGAATTTCAGCAACAATAAGAAATAACATACTCTCCAAATATTCTTGGCATTTAATTTGATAAATCATTGTAGCATAATAATAGGCAAATGGAAAAATTAATTCATAAAGAAAATCTACCTTGAGAAATTCGGCCATGACAAATTATACTAACATAATTTCACATCATAATGAAAATACTTAAGGAAAACTTATAGTTCAAAATATCATAATCAACTTAACATCTTACATTGGCCAAACAACGGCCCCTTGAATTTAAATCCAAAACAAATACATAGAGCAAATAGCAAAAATGAAATACGGGGTCTCACAACCTATCATGCTTCGGTAGAGAGTTTGATCAACACTCTTCTCAGAAGAATCTGAGGCTATCTTCACACTTGTGCTCATGGGAGTCCTGGTATGTTTCTTGCTATCCAATTCAAAGCGTTTTACAAGATTCTTGGCATACTTTGATTGGGATATAAATAACCCATCATTAAGTTGTTTAACCTGCAAACCAAGAAAATAATTTAGTTCACCGACCATATTCATTTCAAATTCACTTTGCATAGCTTCAGCAAAGGAATGAGCAAGTTTATCAACAGTGGCACCAAATACTATGTCATCAACAGAAATTTGAGCTACAGTGATATTTGTCTTATCATTCTTGACAAAAAGAGTTCGGTCAACGCCTCCTCTCGAGAATCCATGATCTAGGAGATAAGCCGTCAATCAATCATACTAGGCCCGTGGAGCTTGTTTAAGCCTATAAAGAGCTTTCTTCAAGTGATAGACATGAGTGGGATATTGAGGATCTACAAATCCTTTGGGTTGTTCAACATACGCTTCCTCTTAAAGAATACCATTCAAGAAGGCACTCTGGACATCCATCTGATACAACTTAAAATTCATAAAGCAAGAGACAGCAAGTAAAATACGTATCGACTCTAAACGTGCAACTGGAGCAAAAGTTTCATCGAAGTCAATACCTTCTACTTGTGTATATCCTTGAGCAACTAACCTTGCCTTATTGCGAGTGATTTCCGCATTATCATCTGTCTTGTTTTGAAAATCCACTTGGTAACGATGACATTTGTATCTGTAGGTCTAGGCACTAAATACCACACATCATTTCGAACGAATTGATTTAATTCCTTATGCATTGTATTTATCCAGAAGTCATCTTGAAGAGCTTCTTCTACCTTCTTAGGTTCAATTTGAGACACATAACTAGTGTGAGTTAAATGACTCAACACTTTTCTTCTTAATCGCATCCCCTCATTAAGATCACCAATTATGTTCTTGTTAGGGTGATTCAATTTAACCCTTGAGGATGGTTCCTTACTAGAAATAACTTCAGAATCAGAGGAGACATTAACATCTCCTACAGTGTCACATGCATTTTCAACAGAAAGATTTTCTTCATTCTCATTATTTTGGGAATCATTTGAAGCATCATTCACAACAACATTAATGAATTCCATGACAATAAGAGTACGAGAATTGTAGACACGAGGAGCTCTACTGTTTGAAGAGTAACCTAAGAAAATTCCGCTATCACTCTTTGTATCAAATTTAACAGTATTTTCTCTATCACGAAGAATATAACAAATACTGCCAAAAACCTTAAAGTACTTCACAGTAGGTTTCTTACCTTTCCATAATTCATACGGAGTCTTGTCCATACCTGGTCTGAGATAGACACGGTTCACAATGTGACAGGCAATGTTGATTGCTTCATCCCAAAAATGAAGAGCTATCTTCTTGTTGTGAATCATTGCTCGAGCCATTTCCTGAAGGACACGATTCTTTCGTTCCACAACTCCATTTTGTTGAGGTGTGATTGGAGCAGAGAACTCTTAATGAATACCTGCATTGGAGCAAAAATCAAGGAAGTTAGTATTTTCAAATTCTTTACCATGATCACTTCTGATTCTGATAATCGAAGAATCCTTTTCATTCATCAGTCTTTTAAACAAGATCTCAGCTCGTTCAAAAGCATCAGACTTCTCTCTCAGAAGATCCACCCAAGTGAATCTTGAGAAGTCATCCACCACCACCATGATGTATTTTTTTCCACCTAGACTTTCAGTTCTAATTGGCCCCATTAGATCCATATGTAATAATTCCAACAGTCTCTTAGTCAGAATATCAGTAGTTCTTTTATGGACAGACTTTATTTGCTTACCAAGCTGACACGGTCCACACACACGGTCTTTAACATTTTCTAGTTTAGGCAAGCCTATAACCAGTTCTTTCTTAGAGATTTTAGATAAATCTCTGTAATTCACATGCCCGAGTCATTGATGCCATAACTCAGTTTCATCAATTTTGACACTTCTACATTTCAAATCAGTATGTGGACTAATACCATAGCAGTTATCAGACGTGCGAGTACCTTGTACAACACATTCACCATCAAATACAGAACATGAATTCTTACCAAAGCGAACTTCAAATCCAAAGTCACAAATTTGACTAATACTCAGTAGATTTGCTTTCAATCCAACAACAAACAAAACATTCTTGAAAGGAGGCAAACCTTCAACTTCAACTCTACCTTTTCCAATAATTGGTGCTTTACCACCATCACCAAAAGTCACAGATCCAGCCTTGTGATCTTTAAGCGTTGTGAACAGACTTTTGTCACCACACATATGCTTGGAACAAGCACTATCCAAATACCACAGCGAAAAACATCGAGATTTAAAAGCAACAACATAATTGAAACAATTTACCTCATCTTTCTTGATCCAAACCTTTTCTCGAACATTTGACTTATTTGACAAATGTTGAAATTTCTTGTTTAACAACATGGTTTGCTCAATTAAAACTCTAATTTGATGAGCTAAATTTTCATGACTGTTACTAAACGAAGATTGATTCAAGGATTTCTCTTGTTTGTTCAATTTAAAGCATCTTGGTCTAATGTGACCGACCTTTCCACAGAAATGACATGTAGGAACAAACTTGTATGGTGTGTGATTCCTAGCATTTTTCTTGTGTGACCCATAATATACAAATTTAGAAACAATTTGTTTACCTTTGTTCACCTGTGGAGCTGGTTTATTCACCTCTTAAATTTTTTCAGGTACAGATGTCGGAACAAATGTCGTCTTCGAAGTTGTGTATTGGTCTTGTCGAGAGCACACTTCAGCATCCTTACTTCAGCTTCGAGTTCCACATTTCTTGTACTGACTTCTTCAACCTTACTCATAAGAACATTTTTTTCACTTTGTACTTCATGCACCTTCTTGAGAAAAGATTGGTTTGTCTTTTGAAGCTTCAGACTTTCCTCGAACAATTTGTTGTAGGCTTCTTGGAGACTCTCTTCAATATTGCCATCATCGTCTGAATCCTCAAGATCATCATCGATATCCTGCAAGACAAAACCATCAGTACTAACTACAGACACCATGAAATTTACCTGTTCTTCTTCCGAAGAATCATCACCACTACTACTTTTTGACTCATCATCACTCAATGATGTGTTCATAGCTTTTCCTTTTGACTTGAGATATGTTGGACATTCTGATCTGACATGCCCAAAACCTTGACATTCAAAGCACTTCAATTTTTTGCTCTTGGAGTCATTAGACAAGTGTTTGTCCTTTTTGTCCTTTCTGAATCCACTGTAATAACCCTGATTCTTTTCATAGTTCTTGTTGAATGATCGCTGACTACTTCTGGGTTTTAAGAATTTCTTGAATTGTTTGACAAACATAACAAACTGAGCATCATTCAAAACTCCTTCATCTGAGTCAGCTGAATTCTCTTCTTTGATAGATCTCAAAGCAATGGACTTATTCTTCTTGGGCTGAGGCAGTGATACTTCATAAGTCTGTAGAGAACCAACCAACTCTTCAATTTTCACAGAGTCAAGATCCTTGCTTTCCTCCATAGCAGTGACTTTAGATCTAAATCTTTCAGGCAGAGATCTCATAACTTTCCTGACTACTCGATGTTCTGGAATCTTTTCTCCTAGATTATAACTAGAATTGACTATGTCATTCAGTTTTGCATAGAACTCATCGAAGGTTTCATCTTCTTTCATTTGAATCTCTTCAAATTTCGTAGTCAACATTTGAAGTTTCGAATTTTTTACTGTCTTGGTTCCTTCGTGAGTGGTTTCCAGTATATCCCAAGCTGCCTTAGATGTTTCACATAGATATACATTTAAATTCATCAGCAGACAT
The DNA here is from genome assembly GCA_963930655.1 of Myrica gale. NCBI lineage: Eukaryota > Viridiplantae > Streptophyta > Magnoliopsida > Fagales > Myricaceae > Myrica > Myrica gale. Next base: position 13,643,441 of record OZ005618.1, read on the forward strand.
AGCCATAAAAATTGCATGCAAACCTTTGCTATTATAATTACACTCATTGATTTCATTCGTAGAACAGGTACTAACATCTTTTGGTGTTTTAAAACCTTCAACCTCAGATAACGGTGCAGACCATCCTTTAACACATGATCTCCAGACACGTTCATCAAGAGCTTTCAGAAAAGCTCTCATGCGGACTTTCCAATAAGCATAATTGCTTCCGTCAAAATATGGAGGCACGGATAATGACTGACTTTTGTCCATCTAGACTAAGGGTCAAGGAATGAATTTAGCCTCTGATACCAATTGAAAAACCTAGTTTAGATCCTAACTTCACCTAGAGAGGGGTGAATAGGTGAAATACAAAATTTACTAAAACAATACCAATATTAAAAACAAGTTTCAATATCGATCAGCCTAGATATAACAATCTAATCAACATAACCATCAAACATTAAATCAACTTGTAAAGAGATCAAACAAACATAAGAAGACAAGCGATTTGATGACGAAGTGGAAACCTTTGAAATACCATTCAAAGGAAAAACCACTCCGGGCTAGCAGCCACCTGAAATCCACTAAGAAGAATAACTTACAACAGTGATTCTGACACGGGCAACCCCAGTTGCTTGACTCTGACACCCCTGAAGTAATAATCTATGCTACCTCGCTCAGACCCGCTCCAAGCAGCATTCACCTCAATGCCTTGAGGTTCTTCTTATAGATCTCCACGAACAACCTTATTCATCAGCACTCATTCACCACCATTAAGGAATCAATCCAATATATTTAAGAATAAGGAAGAAATCAACAAACTTGAAGCATGAATCTTCTCAAAAAATTCAGCATTTTCTGAAATTCGCCGGAGACCGCTCGAGCGTCGGTCGAGCGCTTGTCGAACGCAAAGCTTTTGTCTGAATTTTTCCTAGTGTTGCTCGAGCGGTTGTCGAGCATGGAGACTCTGTACAAAATTCTCCAAGGGCGCTCGAGCACTGGTCGCGCGCTGGTCGAGCGTGACAAGTCTGTCTGAAAATTCCAAGGACACTCGAGCGTGTGTCGAACGCTGGTTGAACGTGATGACACATTAAACAAACCACTTCTAACTCTTGAACATGGAACCAAACTTACAACTCAAACACGACTTATTTTGACACGGAATAATGCCAACACGAAAATACCCTAACAGATATGAAAGTGTAAAGCTCTATCTTCTATTCACACAAAGATAAGGATATGAAAGTGTGTTTTGTGTGAGTCTAATTTACAACCCAAGAGAGGGGGTTGAATTGAGTTTTTCAAAAACTTATCACTTTTTCTATAAATATGCAGATCTGAAAACTACCACTCTTTAACAAATAAGAATGTTGATCTAAATGTGTCTAATGTTATGTCAAATATAAGCAATTAAAGATAAAGCATAAATCTGTACAAGTATGAATATGAAACGATTAATGATAGATATAGAGTTAAAGAGACGACACTGCAATTTTAGGTGGTTTGGCCAATGCTTGCCTACGTCCACCCCAAGGCTATTGACTTCCTTGGGCTTCATTCACTATTCTCCAATAGCAAATACACCTTAGCTTCCCGGGTGCTAAGAAACCTATACAAAGTGTTTTTCGAGCTTACACTTCAACTCTCTCTCACAAATCCTCACAACCTAGAGGATTTCTTCTACTCTCACAAGTAGGACCAAGTGTTTTCCCAACACTCAAATATTTTACAAAGGATGGTTACAATTAAGGCTCTCTAAGCCGAATGAGCAAATGAGGCACAAAATGTATGGAATAACTCTCTAAGCCAAATTAACAAATGAAAAGCTCAAATCGTATGGAAAGCCTCTCTAAGCCAAGTCAGCAAGTAGAAAGCTCAATAGAGTGAAAGAAGACAAGATTATCAAAGGAAAGCTAAAGTTTGGAAGGTGTGAGCACAAGCCTTTTTGGTTGGTGAGCTCTTCTTTCTTCTTCAAGGCACTTTCTCTCTCTAGAAGTTAGGGCAAAAAGAACTTGCAAGTGTGTTGTACCTTCTTCAAGAAATCTCTCTCTCTTTGTAGGCTAGGTTGTCAATGATGAACGAGAGAATGAGATTTGACAGTGAAGCTTTGGTCTTGAACGAATCAGCAAGTGATTTCTTTGGATTTAGCTTTCTCTCTCTTTGGAAGGATAGATGTTGAATGATGATGCAAATCCTTCTTCTTCAAGAAATTTCTCTCCCTTTGAAGGCAAAGTCGTCAATGATGAGCAAGAGGAGAAGATTTGACAGTTAAGAACTTCGGACTTGAAGGAATCAACAAATGAATTTATTTGGATCGTGGCTTTTTCTCTCTCTAGATATTGCGATTTTGATCGAGCTTATTCTTTCTCTCCCCATCTTGTTCTTCTTATAGCCCTTAGGTCTTCAACGGTCATTAAGGGTCTTCTTGTAAATTTTGAGTGCCGTTGGAGGTCATTTGAGACTTTTTTGGACCATTTTGAACAATCTGGCCTGGTTCCAGGAATTCTGCAAATTTGCACTATGTGTCGACACATGGTCTTCTATGTGTCGACACCATGTTTTCATTTCTCGGGAGACAGTGCAATGTGTCGACACATGGTCTTCAATGTGTCAACACATTGAACACAGTCTGAAAGTGCTGTCAACAGGGAATTTTTACATTTCTGAGTTGGGCTCTTGGGTGTAAGTGCAATGTGTCGACACTTAGTTTTCAATGTGTCGACACCATGAATTCAGCATTCTAGAGTAAGTGCAATGTGTCAACACTTATAAGTGCTGGAGAGTTTTGCAGCAACTTGAAAGTGTCCAATCCATTCCAAAACTTCTTACACCTACAATATGAAAAATTGATCTTATCAACTTGTGTAATGTTGTTCAAGTGCACTTAAAAATATTTTAGTGAGTGAAACCTCAATCCTTTTGAAATACAATTTGGAAATTGTGGATTGACAATGTAAAATCTAAAGTCTTCAAAACTTAGAAACTTTTGTTATCATCAAAATCAAATATGGTTTGTTTTCAAAACAACCTTGGGTTAACAATATGAGAAATATAAAATATGAAGGTTTGAAATATTTCTCAAGTGACCTAAATGATATGTGGTCGTTGTGTATTTGTTTCAGACATTATGAATGTGTATTTATAGGCCAAATATGAAAACTAGCCGTTTATAGCCGTTGGAAGTCGTCTGTTAAAACGAGTCGGTCGACCGCTACATGAATCGGTCGACCGCTTCAAGTTACCGTTACCCAACAGTCATATTATCATAAGCTCAACGACTCTATTTTAAAATCAATTGGTTGACCGCTATACCAAGCGGTAGAAGACCGGTCGACCGCTTCACCCAATTACGCAAATTATCCAAACTTTATAGGTGCTCTCCATGGTATCCCTTTTAGTAGAAATAATCTCGCTATTTCACATTTGTTTTTTGCAGATGACCTGAATATTTCCTCTAAAGCTACTATTGAGGGTGCTTCTGCTATTAAATCAGTCCAGGATTTCTACTCTCGTTGGTCAGGCCAATCGGTTAATATGCATAAATCTTATCTGTTTTTTAGAAAGAATTGCTCTCCCTCACTTCGGGGGAATATTTGCTTCTTCTGCCATTCAGATGCAATCCATCAAGCTCTCCTTTCTTGGCGTCCCTCTCTTTCTTGGTCAAAAAAAAGGAATGTTCTCAAAGTGTTGTTGATCGGCTACAACAAAAGCTTGCACAGTGAAAGAGTCACTCTCTCTCTATGGCGGGAAGAGCTGTGCTTATTCGTTCCGTGGCTTCAACCATACCCTCTTATCTTATGAGCTCCATGTCTCTTCCTAAATCTGTGTGTGGGATTATAGATAAACTCCTTAAAGAATTTTTGGTTTTACTTTCTCAGCAAAGAAAACACACAATTTCATGCCTTTAGCTTCGACATCTCTGTCTCCCAAACTCGAGTGGTGGGCTTGGTTTCAGATCAATGCGTACTCTCAATAAGGCTTTATTATCTAAGCTTAGTTGGTCAATCATCTCTCAACAGGATCAGCTTTGGGTGCATCTCTTCACGACTATCTTCATTTGACCTCCTTTTTTCATGCTCCCAACAAACAAACAGGCTCTTGGATTTGGAAAGGCATTCTCTCCACTAGAGATCTCCTGACTATTGGCCTTTGTTACCAAATTCGTGGGGGACTTTCAATCTCGATTATGGACGATCCTTGGGTTCCCACTTTGCCTCATTTCCGTCCTATTCAATCGAATTTATCAATTCCGGCTGATGCAAAGGACAATACACTTCTCCTTAACAATCTCGGTGCATGGAACGAACCTTTGATCCGCAATTGTTTCGACTCGCTAAGCGCCTCAGCTATCCTGAAAATTCCTATCTCTGGTTCCACTCCTCCGCATGATCTTTCTGATATCCCTCGTTGGATTCCTAACATATCTGGACTGTTTTCGGTGAAAACAGCTTACCACCTCTCTTTAGCTGAGCTTCCAATTCTACATACAGCCTTAACATCAGCCCAATGGAAATCTTTCTGGAAAGTCAAGCTTCAAGACCGCCTGCGGGTTCTGCTTTGGCGCATGTTAAGTATTAAATGTACAACAATCATATTTTGAATTTCGCAGTAAATATTGTATAGGCCGTATATAGCACGATTCTTTCCTTCTTTATACTCACCAAAATGGGAACAATCTTCCTACATATGTAAAGCACACACATGTTTTCTTACATTCGAATATTCAAAGAGAAGCAATTCACCATCTTTTGTCTACTACTGTGCAAAACGTAATGGTATCAGAGCCATAACTTTTTTTTTCCTCACCATGTCTCAAGCCGAACCAATCTCCACTCCAGAAACTGATCCCACCTCCAATCCAGAGGTTCCTCTTCCATCGTCCAAAAATCAACTGGACATCAGCTCTCCATATTTTCTCCATTCCTCAGATTATCCAGGAGCCATTTTGGTCTCATCTCTTCTCAATGGAGATAACTATCTCAAATGGCACCGAGCCATGAAAATGGCGTTAAATGCCAAACATAAGCTCGGCTTTGTCGATGGTTCCCTCCCCAAATCAATCTCTCCCGCTGACGTTCCACTGTGGGAACGTTGCAATAAAATGGTTTTGTCATGGATCCTCAATTCCATAGACAAATCCATTGTTGACAGCCTTATCTATCATGACAATCCTCGCAATGTTTGGCTCGATCTCCATGAACGCTTCTCCCAATCCAACAATCCCCGTATTTTCCAACTTCATCGTAACATCTCCACTCTCACCCAGGACACCAAATCTCTCTCCACCTACTTCACTGCCCTCAAATCCTACTGGGATGAACTCACCGTTCTTCAACCTCTTCATTCTTGCACCTGCGGGGCTCTCAAAGCAACTCAATCACTACTTGATACTGAACGCATCTTTCAGTTTCTCATGGGTCTTCACGAATCCTATGGACCCATTCGCAGCCAACTTCTCGCTACTGATCTGTTGCCTCCCCTGTCAAAAATTTACTCCATCCTCAATCATGAAGAAAAGCAATGCCTGCTGCATCTCCCCTCCCCTCCCCTGGAAGCCACTGCCATGGCTCTTCACCGGCCTCCCTTCCGTTCACCGGACCCCCGCAGCAGAGGCAGAGGCCGCCCAAAATGCTCCCACTGTCATCGGGATGGTCACTGGCAAGAGACCTGCTACCGCCTCCATGGGTTTCCTCTCGGCCACAGACCCTCTTCTCGTCCTCCTGTCGGTCACTCCGATGGTCCTCCAGCTCCGGCGGCTCACCAGGTCACAACGTCCAGCACTCCTGTTGACAACGGCGCCTCTGTATCTCACGATACTCTAGGGCTTTCGAATGCCCAAATGCAGCAACTAATGGAATTTCTAAATTCCAAAACTGCCCTCCCAGTCAACCATTCGGTCAATTTTGCTGGTAACCCCTCTTGTAATTCTGTTTCTCTTATTCCAGATGTCGAATGGGTAATTGACTCTGGAGCCTCAGATCACATGCTCTCACACACCACTAATCTCAACAATATTACACCTCTTGCTAGTTCATGTCCAATCAAATTACCGAATGGTGAGACAGTCTCTATTACACACTCAGACACCGTTAATTATCTCCTACACTCACTCTTAATAATGTTCTCTTTGTTCCTCAATTTAAATTTAATCTCATGTCCATCAGTAAAATTACCTGTACCCTTAATTGTGTTGCAATTTTTTTCTCATCCTTTTGTGTTTTTCAGGACCTTGTAACAAAGAGGCTAATTGGAACGGGTGAAGTTCGTGATGGACTCTACTATTACAAACCTTTCATCGCCTCTGCTTTTCAATCTTGTGGTGTTTCCACTCTTCCTTTATGGCATGCTCGTCTAGGTCACCCTTCTTTCCCATGCATTCCCAAAACTCTGAATGTTTCCACTACTACTTTCCATTGTGATGTTTGTTCTAGAGCAAAACATATCCGTTTACCTGTTTCTTTTAATTTGAATAAAAGCATGTCTTGTTTTGATGGCATATATTGTGATATTTGGGGTGGCTATTCCACTTCCTCTCTTCGGGTGCCCATTATTTGTTAACTATTGTCGATGATTATTCACCCCTGTTATCCCTTTCCCTATCCTTGATCTTCCGTCCATCCCATCACCTCTTTCTCCCTCTTCTTCACCTCAACCCCTCCCTCCCCAACCCCCTCTCCGCCCCCTCCTCCCCTGCCCCTTCCCTCTTAGCCCAAACGAAATGTTACTATATCCTCCTATCTTCGTGACTACCTTTGTCCGACTCTCCCTTCGTCCATCTCGACTCCCCTCTCCTTTCCACCTCCCTCAGGTATGGCTCACTGTCTCTCATCTCATTTATCTTATCATCGTTTTACCTCTCAATATTTATCTTTTATTGCTTCATTATCTCAACAACATGAACCTTCCACATACTCTGACACAATTCGTCACGCTCACTGGCGTGATGCCATGCAAGCTGAATTACATGCTCTGGAATCCAATCATAGTTGGACTTTTCAACCTCTCCCTCCAGGTAAGAAACCCATTGGTTGTAAATGGATTTTCAAAACCAAACTCCGCGCAGATGGTTCCAAAAAACGTTACAAAGCTCGCCTCGTCGCCAAAGGTTACACGCAAGTAGAGGGCCTCAATTATCATGACACATTTGCCTCCGTCGCTAAACTTGTCACCATTCGTTGTGTTCTTGCAGTTGCCGCTACCAATCATTGGGCACTCCACCAGCTCGATGTCAACAACTCCTTTCTCCATGGCGATCTCGACGAGGAAGTTTACATGTCTCCCCCACCTGGTTATTGTCGCAACGGGGAGTCTCTTGTTTGTCATTTGCAAAAATCTCTCTATGGCCTCAAGCAAGCATCCAGAAACTGGTTCTCAAAAATTATTTTCTGTCCTTTTGGACGCGGACTTTCAGCAATCTCAAGCAGATCATTCTCTCTTTATTTGCTCCAAAGGTCCATCTTTCACTCTCATTCTTGTTTATGTTGACGATATTCTTTTGGCAGGCAATGATCCTTCTCGCATTCACCACCTCAAGGAGTTTCTTAGTCAACGCTTCAAAATTAAAGATCTCGGCTCCATGAAATACTTTCTTGGCCTCGAAGTCACTCGATCGCCCTCTGGTATTTTCCTCAACCAACACAAATACACTTTGGACATTCTTCATGACAGTGGCCACCTTGGTGCTCGGCCCGCTCACACGCCTATGGAACAAAATCTCAAGCTCAACGACTCTGATGGTGATCTCCTGTCCGATCCAAGCCTCTTTCGCCGCCTCGTCGGACGACTCATTTACCTCACTATTACTCGTCCAGATATTGTTTTCTCCGTCAATCTTCTCAGTCAGTTCATGCATGCTCCACGTCAAACCCATTACGACTCCACCATTCGTATTCTACGGTATCTCAAATCTACCCCTGGTCAAGGTCTTTTTTACCCCACTAACAATACTATGCAGGTTTCCGCCTACTCTGACTCCGACTGGGCCAGCTGTCCCACCACTCGCCGCTCTACTACTGGTTTTTTTATCCAACTAGGCACGAGCCCTATCTCCTGGCGCACAAAAAAACAACCTACCGTCTCCCGCTCCTCCGCTAATGCTGAATACCGTGCCATGGCATCTACCACGTGTGAACTTACTCGGCTTCAGACCCTCCTCCACGACCTCCAAGTCCCTCACTCTCAGCCAATGCACCTCCATTGTAACAATCAAGCTGCTCTCCACATCGCCAAAAATCTGGTTTTCCACGAGCGCACCAAGCACATCGAAATTGATTGTCATATCATTCGTGAGAAACTTCGCAGCGGTCTTCTCACTACTGCTCATGTTCCTGCCTCCGCCCAACTCGCCGATATTTTTAAGAAAGTTGGGCATTACGGATCTTCATGCTCCAACTTGAGGAGGAGTATTAAATGTACAACGGTCATATTTTGAATTTCGTATAAATATTGTATAGGCCGTATATAGCACGATTCTTTCCTTCTTTATACTCACCAATATGGGAACAATCTTCCTACATATGTAAAGCACACACACATGTTTTCTTACATTCGAATATTCAAAGAGAAGCAATTCACCATATTTTGTCTACTACTGTGCAAAAAGTAATATTAAGAGACTTCCTACTCGAGTGCATTTATCTCGCATCTTGACCCCAGATACCACCTTTGTTTGTCCCCTGTGCCAATATGGAAGACGAATCTTTGGGACAACTTTTCCTCCGATTTCAGGTGGCTATTACGCTTTGGTGCAACCGGGTGATACATAACAATGCGGCTTCCACATCAAGTGAGCTCTCTCACCTTCTCTTGAAGCTTCATCGAGAACATCTTTCTGCTTGGTCCACCAGAAATATTCCTCGCTTAGTTGTAGCGGTATGGGAGCCTCCACCTTCTAACACTCTTAAAGTCGACTTTGATGCAGCTGTCCGTGGTTCTTTTTCCGTTTTTGCTGCCATTTGCCGCAAATCTCGTGTTATTGATCCTAATCTTGCTGAAGCCGACGTAGCTCTCCTTGCCTCTGAATTGGCTTGATCATCTGGTGGTCATCCAAGCTCTTATGGAAGTCGATCTTATTGCAAATTGGCAAATTGAACCAGTTGTTCGAGAAGCTCTGTCTTCTCTCTCAGCCTTCCCTTCTTGGTTGGCTGTTAAATTTCATCGATCTTGTAATCGATGTGCGCACGAGCTTGCACTTTGGGCGGCTTTCTTTTATCTCAAAGGAGAGCATCCTGGCCCTGTTTTGGTTAATTCCATCCTCGATATATCGAGGGTGGGAAATATCCACCTTTTTTATTTTTTCTGCGTGTCGGAAATATCCACCTTGATTGTCTTCTTGCTTCCTGTAATGCTCTTTTATTTCAATAAAGTATCATTTCTTATAAAAAAAAACAAAAAAGCCTTTTTATTTTAGATTTTGAGATCTTTAAAAAAGCCATAAAATAAAGTAACGAAAATTAAGAATTATTGTAAAAAATTAAATATGGAAATAATTTTGCTATTTTGGAACAATATAAGTACTCTATTGCCCTCTTTTGAATATGAAAATCTTAATCAAATTAAGTGGAGTATAAGGGATTATGCCTCTTTCCTTAACTGTAAAAATTTTTTTTGCCTATCCAGAGCTAAAACTAATATATATATTAAAACATCATTAAGCACTAAAAAGTAGAGATTGCGAATATTGCTGATTAACCAAAACAAATAACAGTAAAAAGAATATTAAAGTACCCTGTAATTAGGGTATGAGTGTTACCCCAGTAAATGAGTTATTATATGTGTGACTGGAGAGTATAAGTGATTTTAAGGAGCTCTAATTGTATTTTTTCAAATTAGCCCGGTTGAGTACCGTACTTTCTTAGGTCGTCACTTCGATCTTTGAATCATCGTGTTATCTCCTTGTACTGAACTTTCTTGGCAGTCGATGTACATAAAAATACGTACGTTTCATAGTGTGTGGTCTACACTAATCTACGCGTTACTCTCTCTCTCGCTGCAGTGAAGAAGCTCAGGACTTGATGTTGCTTTAGCTTGAATTTGAGGCTTCATGCATCAAGTTTGATATCAAATATTCATTCTCTTCAATAGCTGCAATCAAATGGAGCCTGACAGGTATGGCACATCTTCAGTTCTTGGACCAAGAAAAGGGGTAGTGCGAGCCCTCTACGAAGCGCATCTAACCAGCCGGCGTGGTTCATTTGTTAGTTATTAAAGATTTCCATGGTCCAATTGGAACCAAATTTTATGATTACATTGCATGTGGAAATCAATGTATCTTTTTAGTGCCCTAGAGGTTTTTGATTCATGATGAGTGCAGTGCTTCTAAAAGTTGAACGAAGAATACTTGATCATTTATTCCAAGATTGATTGCTTTAAAACAGCTTTCACATACTTCAATCTGACCTTAAGAAATTATTGGTACAGGCATACTCTCCAAGTTTGTAAGCAATTATACTATAATTGCAGTACCCTTTTTTCAGCTGGTTGGGCAGACTTCTTTTTGAAAAAGGATTGTAGGTTGTTTCATATTTGGTCCTTGAACTTCCGGTTTGCGCAATTTGGAGCCTTTGAACATTGCACCCGTTGGTAGATCACCCAAAGGTTGAGGGGTGAAAAACTGTTGTTTGGCCTGTTCTGATTGAAAAAATGTGGAAGGTGCTTTACTTCTCTTATCAAATTTATCTGGTCAAGATTCCATACATACTTGTTAGAGGCTCTTGATCACTTTTTTTTTATAAGTAAGCCAATATTATTAAAAAGAAGAAAAACAAGGAGCACGCAACAACGGAGTCAATAGTACAAGAGAATATACTGAAGAATCCTAACACAAAGCATACTAGACAACTAAGAAAAACGGCAAACCAGAAAAGGGAACCTCAAGCCACCCCAGAATCCAACAAGACTCTCCCAATAAACAAAAACACCCTCAACCCATTAGCCACCAAGACTCTCCCAATTAGAACTCCCACCCACCCTCATCCCCAAGACGCCACAAACGAATCCCCTAGCAGTCCAGCCCATAGCTTTTAGTCTTCTTAGCGATCGAAGAAGACCCTTCATAGTTAACCGAAGACTTCAATCCCTTCAACTCCCTAAGCATCCTCCCCCTTGATTTTCTAAACTTTTGCGAACTAAGGGGCACCCGATTGTGTTCTAACGCTGCAAAGAGGTCCCTCAGCTTTTCCTCTTGACCACCACACGACACCCCAACCATCTGACCCACAGAGGAAACCATATCCAAGACCCATGCCGGAGATTCCTCCCCCCCCACAGCTTTACTAGGGAAACTGACCGCCAAGGGTTCAATCGAGGTATAGCTTCCATCCTCCGTCGCTAGAGAATGAGATTCGAGAATTGGTTTTGCCACCTCCACCAAAGACAACTCCCCTCCTACCGTTCCCGCTGCATCTAGCACTCCCACAACAGTCTCATCTACAATACTATTAAACTGAGCCATCCCAATGACCTCCTCTGACTCAACAAATTGACCAGGAGACTGAGAGCCCCCTAAACACACAAATCCCAGCTTATCCCCTCCAGCAGGACTGCCAAACCCTTCACCCGATATCCCAAGACCATCCCCAGCCACCCCCACTACGTTTCCCCTGCCCTGCCCCACTTCAAGAGCTGCACCCATCAGCCCATCAAATCCCACTCCCTTATCTGCATCATAAAGAACTAAGGAGGACCCGGCGACCTCAACTGAGCCATCAACAGCAAGATCCGACAAAAAAGAGACCCCTGGGACAAGACAAACATGTCCTGAGGAAAATAATTGAAGCTCGGCGGAAAATCCGATGCCGGAAGGACTTCTGGGCTGCTATCCTACACCCCCTTGGCCTCAACCTGCAACACCCCATTCTCCTTGCCCAAAACTAACTCGGAAACCAACGAGGCCCCCTCCACCATTCCATCCCTCTCAACAGCTTCAAAAGTCTGCAAACAAGGGTCCACAATCACATCTGTCACCAAAACAAGTGACTCCGGCATCTCCATCAGCTCCGGTGCCACAGATGAGAAAATTCGAGAAAGACCCACTTCTGCCGGAAACAACTTTGGCGCCAGCGGGACTTCAGGGAGGTCACCACCCACCACAGACTACACTGGGGAGGAGCAATGCGACAACGCCTGGGGGTGGAGACCACCTGCCGTGCCACCACGATCCATGAAGGCGCGCGAGCAAACCCGAGAAGAACCCACATCTGTCGGAAGAGATTTCGGCGCCGCCGAGACCTCTGGACTATCATCACCCATCACAGACGACACCGGCGAGAGGTAACTCGAAGGCACCTGGGGGTGGTCTCCTCTAACCAAGCCACCAGGCACTACGGGGACTCAAAGGATCTCCACACCCGACCCTTTGTCCAACACTCCACAGGTCACCAAAGGGGCGGAGACAGGTCCAACACGATGCACCCACGCCTGACAAGATCCAACAGGCCCGCCTGGCCCAAGCCCACCCTTCGACTGATGCAATCCATCACAGCACTCACCCATCTTACCCAGCGCGAGAAAAAGGTTGTCCAACTCCAACTTTAAAAAAGATAGCCTAGCCTGAAAATCCTTCGAACAAAAGCAATCACCCAAAGTCTCGTCAGCCGTAACTGCCTTAAATGTGTCCCCCTTGGGAACATAAGAACCAGCAGTCTGTTTTGTATACATGAGCTTCTGCTACTTCAGCAACATCAATCTGCCGCCATCCTCTGAAGCACGCGAAGGCCTAACACCTTCCTTCGAAAATCAACCTTCCTCACTGCTGTCAAAAGTACCTTTCTCGCCGACCACCATCAAAGCCAAACTGTACTTAACAACATTAGCAAAGGAAATGTTAGATCGCACTCCAGCATCACCCTGAAGCACCACCTAATGTCGACTGAAGGAAGAGACCACCTCCTTGAATACCTGGATCAAAATCTACCACCCATGATTATTCTTGCCTTCAGGAATCCTCATCGCCCCAATCCTCCTTCGTCCACCATACTCGGCTACGGCCACAAATCTACCACCTTTGTTGGAACAGAGTTGCAACAAAAAAACCACGATGAGAGTCGTTAAACTTAGAAGCAAAATCAGCTCCAACACGATTCGCCAGTAACCTGTCTGTCATATTCACCATCCAGGCTGCTCCAAACCTCCCCATCCTGATCACAGAAGAGAACCTTACACTCCATTATGCTAACTTAACCACTCCCTCAGCACTAACCGAAACTTGAAATTCCTTGGACTCAATTCGAAAGTTACGAACAAACAACATCACAATCAGGGTTGCTCTGAAAGAGACTTAGCTTCTATTGAAAGACTACGGACAAAAGCCATAACCCACAAGAAAACTGATCATTGTACTAACAGGGAACGGACACCACTAGCAATGACCGGAAATAGGATAGGAAAACACTTTTCTCAGGTGTGATCAGTTTATTCATGCTCTTGTTTTTTTCTTTCTATGTTTCTGGATTTTGGTTGGAAGGATGGGGGGAGGGGGGGCTGTATTTTTTTTCAAAGCCGTTTAATCTTTGTTTCATGCTGTTTCAATCACCACGTGAAGGGGAGATTCTGAAGTAGGTATTTCCCTACTGTTTGCAAACATGGAGAGCAGTCAGCACATGTTAATTATAGAATCGAGAATTTCTAGTTCTGTGAATACGTTTCTCTTAGAGAAAGAAGCTTTTGTTGCTTAGTTTGTATACTGGTTTATCTTGTCGTTGATCTTTTCATATATTTGATAGATCTGTGATTTTTAAATGTTAGATGCATCTCAGAAATGAAACTCAAAATATATACGTCTGTGCTCTTATGTATATATTGTGGGGCCTTCCCGAATCAGGTCCACGTCTATAGATCACACAATAAGGTTATTAAGGTACTTTTCTTTCTTCTTTTGTTTGAATCAGATGTCTTTTAAAATGACAGTATACTGCAATGTGTAGTAGATTTGAGTGCTATCTGTTGATTATTAACTGCATATATATACACACCCCTAACTTTTATTTCTGGATATATTCGACGTTAGATTCCTCATTTCCATATAATATAGGACATCACAAATTTCTGCAGAAAAAGGTTTTACACTGAAATTTTCTTTATCAGGTTAAATTCTCCAAGTACGTTTTCAATTCCTCTTGAAGCTTTAGGCCATGAATTGCACTTTTCTCAGGTGTGTTCAGTTTATTCATGCTCTTGTTTTTTTCTTTCTATGTTTCTGGATTTTGATTGGAAGGATGGGGGGAGGGGGGGCTGTATTTTTTTTTCATAGCCGTTTAATCTCTGTTTCATGCTGTTTCAATCACCACGTGAAGGGGAGATTCTGAAGTAGGTATTTCCCTACTGTTTGCAAACATGGAGAGCAGTCAGCACATGTTAATTATTAAATCGAGAATTTCTAGTTCTGTGAATACGTTTCTCTTAGAGATAGAAGCTTTTGTTGCCTAGTTTGTATACTGGTTTATCTTGTCGTTGATCTTTTCTTATATCCCAAAATTCAGTTAATAGATATCAAAGTCATGGTTGCTTTAGGAACATAAATGTTTTCTGCATGTATATCAGCGTTTGGTTACATTGATTCTCTTGTATATATATACTATAAATCTCCAAAACATTAGACAAAGCTTGTTATTGTTGTGGCAGGATCCCAATTCGAAGCATTTAGGAACTACAGTTTGGGACGCGTCACTCGTTTTTACCAAATTTCTGGTACCGCGAATTACAAAGCACTGCTCTTTGTTATTCTTTTGGTTTTGAATTTTTTTCTTAATCTGGGTAAGAGACAGGGATGCATGTATTTTGAGAGATTCTAAAGCCTTAAGCGATTGTTGCATGAAATACTGCTTACCGAGTTCCACAAACTGCTATATAAAATGATGACCTGTTGGACGGGACAGTTTTAAGATGGTCAGTGTGTTGAGAAGGTTTAATAATCCTTAGTCTTTCATGCCTTACTCGTTTCAGTCCTTTACTGTGTTTCCTAGGGATACCTTGGGAATCCAAAACGCTTTACAATTGCATATTTACATTGAACTTTAGGGGAAAACCTATTACACCTATTACAGCAAATTTTTTTTTACTGTGGAAACAATATTTCATGGTATTAGGCCCCTTTTAGGCTTAGGGGGAGTTAAGATTTTCCTATTGTTTCCCAGTCCTACTCTGGATTCACGTGCAAAAAAAATTTCTCAAATTTTTCGTTTTATAATCTCTCAGCCTTTTTTGCTTTGGTGTTCCCTAGGAGAAAAATTGCAGAAAGGGAAGGTTTTGCCCATCGAAACTTAAAGGGAAGCGTGTTGTTGAACTTGGATCAGGTTGTGGAGTAGCTGGTTTTGGTGAGTTTTTATGTTTCTCCCTATCTTTGTGTAGAAAAATTCTACACTTTTTGTACAATTTTGACTGCTTGAACAGGGTCTTTTAAAAGGTTGGGTGTTCCATTGTCTGATCTGGTCTTTTTTTCAGGCACGGCTTTGCTTGGATGTGATGTCGTGGCAACGGACCAAATTGAAGTATTGCCGCTGCTAATGAGAAATGTTGAACGTAATACTTCAAGGATCTTGCAGATGAATCCTGGTTCTGGTGTGGTTTTCAATCTTTAACCGATCTTCATTGGCTTATGCATGTTACATTCTCCATCTAATTTCTCTGATTTTTCTCCTTTTTAAGAACTTCCTAACAGGAAGTGTCATGTCCTGTGCTCTATGGATGGAGCAATGATGTGGTAACCTGATTTAGAATTATTTAGCTGTTCATAGGTTAGATGAATGCATGTAGTTGACCGGGCCATTTGATTATTTGTCCTGAAGGTGCTACATGCACATCTTAATGTGACCTTTGATGTTTCTTTCTAGATTCATTTGGTTCGATTGAGGTTGCTGAGCTAGACTGGGGAAACGAGGATCATATTAGGGCTGTTGGTCCACCATTTGACCATATCATTGGCACGGACATTGTAAGTTTATGAAACTTGAGACATATTTTGCACCCAAAAGAAAAAAGAAACACGAAAGAACTGAGTCCTTTCAAGTATGGCTTGTCCCGCATTAAGACATGAATAAGTTCGTAGTCTGATTCTATTGCATCATACTAGTATATATGTGTATAACAGAAATATATTTGCAAGATATAGACCTGGCGTTGAAAATGCTGTTTGCTGCTTGTTACTAGAAAGTCCTTAATGTTTGTCCAATTGGAAAGTACACGCTTTCTCGTTATATTAAAAATCATTACGTCCTTTTCATCCTACAACAGTAGAATCTGAGAGTGTCTGTATTCGCTCTTAATCTTTAAGCTCTATGCATGACAGGCCAATCTCCAGGATTATACCGATGCAATTACGTTTGACATTAAGTGTCTTTAGCTTTGCACTGAGCAGGCTCCTTTCCTGGATTAGAAAACAAAAAAAAGAAGAGGTGTGGCCAACTTTAGTGGTAAACCATCCTCTTTTATAACACACATGCAATAGCAATGTTGTTCTTGCAATAGTAAGTTTAATGTTGGAAGAGACATTACAGGGGACAACAAGCATGTTTTATGCGATGGAATTTCTCAGTTTAAATAAAGTTTCTTATGCCTCATTGTTTCCATGAGAATGTGATATGTGCTACCAATGGATAGTGATATCAAGGCACTACAAAAACAAACGACCTATAGCAGCGTCAGAGACCGCTGCTATAGGTCAAAAAACTGTTCTTATAACATATAGCAACGGTTTTTTGGCGGCGGTCGCGACTGCCGCTTTGTACCCATCGGCATCGCGACCGCCGCTATATACCCATCGGCATAAGTTTATCGCGACGGTTCGGGTGACCGTTGGTGAAGACCTCGGGTCTATAGCGGCGGTCGAAACTGCCGCTATAGACCTAGGCGTAATTGCGTTGTTTTGGCACTAAAGGTCTATAGCGGTAGTTACGGACCGCCGCTATAGGTATATAGCGGTAGTCAGGTGTCACCTATAGCAGCGGTCAGTGATCGCCGCTAGAGGTTTGCAACTTTTTATTGTTTTTTGGTATGTGCCAGCATTTTTAAAACACCACTAATTTTTTCTTATATTTTCCTATACATGCTTTTTTAATTGTAATACAGATTTATTTTAATAATTATAATTCAATAGATGTAAAAACTTAAAGAACAAGGATAATAAAACAAGAATCTCTTCATAACTGATTAATAATATTTTACAACAAACACAAGAATCTCTACAAGTAATCTAAAAAGTAACAAATTTATAATATAAAATAACAATAAGCAATGACCGACTAAAATATTCAAATACAACACAATAAGCAAGAACTAATTAAAATCTTCCTCCTTTGACACATCAACATCCTCTATCTTGAATTCCTGTAATAGAAAATAAATATCACATGCGAAATAGAAATAAACAAAAGATTTATGTAAACAAAATATCTACTTGTATATAAGGCTATAATCAACTCTAGATAAAACGGGTCAAAAAATATCCCCCGAGGGCATTGCACCCGGACCCCCAATCAAGGCAAGCTTGTCCATGGAGCACAGGCTTGGTCCGATTAAGCCTCACAAAGAATATCATTTAAAACCGTAAAACACTTTTCATTGAATCGGGTTAAATATATTAAGAATTACTCAACTTCTGAATTCGCAAAAAATGGAGCACGTTACCTCAGTTGCAACACTATCAGCATAAGTATACCAAAGGAATACGCTTACTAATTAAGAAACCTATTGTTGAATGAACATAAAGAAGCTCCACCAACAAACTAGACATAATCTAACTTCAGTCATAAGTGTGCCAAAGAGAAGGTGGTCTATAGGAGTCTATAAAGCTCTTTAATTGTTCAATATCTAGCAGGAAACAGTCCTTGTTCCTAGCCGTTTGTTTCACTACAACAGATTGGACTTTCAGCTGTGAAACAAAGTTCGTCGCTGAAAGTCCATTTTCCGCGATGATAGATACGTTTCGTCGCTGATTAGGAGAACGAAACACCTTCAGCAACGAAAAGGAAACAATCTTTGCAAAAACTTCCGTTCGAACCAAACTATCATGTTCGAACGAGATGAAAAGCAAAAAAATTAATAAAATATTACACTGAAATACGTTCGAACTAACTCAAACAATTCGAACATGATTAATTGTCTGTCACGAATTAATGTTGTCGCAAAACTAAAAACCAAAGTTCGAACAGACCTTCTTTTCAAACGAGATCTTTCTTCCTTGAATCGTACTCGTTCGAACATATATTTCTGTTCGACCAAGCAACCACTGTTCGAACCATAATCGTGTTCGAACAAAAACTGGTGTCCATCTGTGGTTGGTTAATGTAAGAGGCGCGGCTATTACGAAATCCGTGTTCAAACAGATACATAGTTCGAACGAGAGTGAAGCATGTCACTCTGTCATTGGTTCTTCTGTGAGGCGTCGCAGGCAACGTCTTTCCGTTGCCTGCAGTGCCTGATCATGTTCAAACTAGAGGACTTCGTTCGAACAGAGGTGAAACGTGTCCGTTTTTCATACGTCGTTGATTGAGGCGTTGCAGGCAACATCTTTTCATTTCCTGCAATGCCTGACTTAGTTCGAACGAATGTACTCGTTCGAACCAAAATTCACAGGATTACGCCACATGGCAATTGTGGACCTCCAATTTGTGCCATCTGTGCGGATCTGGGTCGAACGAACTTCCAATCGTCGTCCTCCCCGCGAACCTTTCTGTTTGTTTTAAAAGCCTACCGTTCGAACGAGAGGGGGAATACTCTTCATAAAAAAGCAGTTAAGAGGAGAACGCTCCATTCGGTAGAGGTTGTACATTTTCTTCACAAAATTCGTCTCCGTTTTGTGGTCTTCCTCAGGTACGTGGATCTTTAAGTCGCATTTCATTGTTTTCGTTAATGGTTCGGTAGTATTGTGCTTTGTTTTTGTCTCCTTTGTTTTCGTTTATGGTTCGGTAGTACTGTGATTTTGTTAGTTTCTTGTATTTTAAGTATCATTACGTTATTTTAGTTAATAGTTTGGTTTTGTTTTTGGTTAGAAATTTTGTTAGGTTAGTTTCGTTTTATCTTGTTTTTTCATCTTATGAAATATATACGAAAACTCTTTGATGATATAAGTTTAACTTTCATATATATCATCTTATTTAATATATATGAAAACTACTTTGCTTAATCAATTTGCAACAAGACTAGGCCAAGTTAAAGGGACTGACAAGCCCAACTATGCTCCTATTCGACTCCAAAATAATGAACTAAAGCCTACAATTTCTCGTATGTAGCACTTTATGTGATACTTAGGTTTTCTTCTTTTTAATATGGTAGTTTTGTTATTAGTTCTTGTTTTTAATTTCATTATATGTTCTTGTTATAAGTTCTGTATGATTATTATTTACATGTATTTTTTCTATCAATTGTCCCTATGATTAATAACATATTGTACGAAACACCTTTAGATTCTCTATGATCTTATTTAGATAATTTAGATTCTCTATGATCTTATTTAGGTAATCAGTTTATTATTTATATACAGAGTAATTTTAGTTTAAATTATTTTGCAGCTTTCAAAATGGCACCAAGAAGACGTGCACCATCATCTTCACAAACGGCTCAACCTAGAGAGTCATTATCTGTAGCTCAGCATCAAGCATTGATTTACAAGAGACCGGTTGTTATTGAGCGAGTTGTTCATTTTAGTGATTTCAATGAGTTGGACTATGAAGGTCAAAGCATACAGTCTAACTTTGAGGAGAGAGGATGGGCTCAGTTTCTCGAAACTACCGATGACGTATACATCGATCTTATGTATGAGTTCTACGCATAAGTCCTCACTGTTGATGCTAGTGTGGAGGAGCTGACTATCCAAGTGAGGAGAGTCTTTTCACTTTATCAGCTAATATTGTTGCTCAATTCATTGGATTAATGAGACCCCAAGAGCCAACATACCCGACTATTGGCCCTCCGTTTGACATGACACCGGAAGAAGTGTGGAAGTGACGGGAGAAGATATGACTGTGTCATCAATATTTATGTGCCATCGAGATCTGACACCATTCTTCAGGATGCTTCATCTTATCATCGTTTGGAACGTGGCGCCAAAACATCATCGGACCGATCTCAGTTTTGAGCGGGGATTCCTTCTCGTTATGGTTGCGCGTCGGACTCCGATTGATCTCCCTGCTCTTATTGTCCACCAGATACTTCGAGATGCACGATATACATTCGAGCGGGATAGTCTCCCACATGGATTGCTGATCTCGCGCATGTTGGTAGCTGCTGGTGTTCCTATTTTGTCCGATGAGAAAATACGGTCTCCAATTGGGCCAATATGTCGTAGTACCTTCAGTCGCAATGCAGCTTGTCTTCCTCAGACGCTTGCACATGTTGTTGGAGATGTTGGTGCAGATGAGGACGCCATGGATGGCGGACTACCTCCTCGTAGCCATCCTACACGACGAGGTAGATCATCCGCTTATGAGGCTGGTCAGAGCTCCTCGATCCAGAATGAGCGTCCTCCATGGATGAACATGTTGGTGAATGAGATTACATCGCGGATGGATAGTCGGTTTGACAAAAATTGAATAGGAGATTCGTGAACTAAGGAAAGAGCGAGACACTTGATCATTTACGATCTTTGCATTTTGTGCGACACAGTGACACTTTATTATGTTTTAATTATGTTGTGTCTTCTACCGTATGCTTTTATTATGACTATGCTTGGAAATATTGCGATATTATGTATTTGTGTTTGTTATGCTATTATGATCATATTTGATGTATTATATATTGATGTCTTTTATGTTATTATAATCACTCACTAGTGTCGCAGCTTTTATATCAAACTCTTTTGTTTATTTCTGTGATCAATTAAATTATAAACATATTCTACATTATGTCTATAGTTGAAATTTTTAAAACCACTACATTCGTATATGAAAAACTACCAAAAGAAAATATTATTTACATGTATATATATAATATTTATATATCTATGTTATATTGTAAGCTTTTTTTAAGCGTTATATTGTAAGCTTAGTATGAGCATAAATATATATATTTACTATACATATTTTATTGATGAATAATATACTTTGTATCCTTCAATTATAGTGATTTTAACATTTTACATAAAAAAATTATGTACGATCTTTGCATTTTGTGTGACACAGTGACACTTTATTATGTTTTAATTATGTTGTGTCTTCTACCGTATGCTTTTATTATGACTATGCTTGGAAACATTGCAATATTATGTATTTATGTTTGTTATGCTATTATGATCATATTTGATGTATTATATATTGATGTCTTTTATGTTATTATAATCACTCACTAGTGTCGCAGCTTTTATATCAAACTCTTTTGTTTATTTCTGTGATCAATTAAATTATAAACATATTCTACATTATGTCTATAGTTGAAATTTTTAAAACCACTACATTTGTATATGAAAAACTACCAAAAGAAAATATTATTTACATGTATATATATAATATTTATATATTTATGTTATATTGTAAGCTTTTTTTAAGCGTTATATTGTAAGCTTAGTATGAGCATAAATATATATATTTACTATACATATTTTATTGATGAATTATATACTTTGCATCCTTCAATTATAGTGATTTTAACATTTTACATAAAAAATTATGTAAAATTTGTCTTATTGCATCCATCAACTATTATTAGAAAGTAAATGACATTTTTTAAAGTAAATTCGTAACTTTAGCTAAGTTCTCGAATCATTATTTGCCAAATAATCCTTCCTGTTCGAACTGGTGTATCCATGTTCGAACAGGACTCACTGATACGTAGTTCTAAAAACCCGGTGCCAAATAATCCTTCATGTTCGAACGGGTGTATGCATGTTCGTACCACACGTTTTGTTGTTGTTACAGAGACTTCTCGCTCGACATGAGCTCGAGTACCGTCTAACTAATGCTTCCTGTTCGAACAGTAAAAACATCGTTCGAACGAGATCGTGTGTACGCACCGTCTAACTAATGCTTGTGTATTCAGTTTGAACTAATACATATGTCGTTCGAACGAGACTGTGAGGAAACCAAAAAAATTAAGTGGCGTCGCGGGAAAGCTTCAACACGACACAGCTCATCTTCCTCAGTGAAGACAGACGCCCCAGACGCCCCCATTTTGAACTGAGCAGACCTTGGAAGCTTGGGTGTGGATTTCTCAATTTCCTCCTCTCAAAGTTTGCAGGTTGTAAGTTTTTTTTTCTCCCATTCATCTATTTGTTTGCATTTTCTTCTCATTGTTTGTAAAAATCCCAACTTTTAATATTTGATGAAAGACGTATTGCATATTAAGCTTAGACTCGTTTGATGAAAGACATATTGCATATCTTAGTAAGTTTTGTTATTTTTTCTGTTTTTTAAGGGTGAAAAAGATGGATAAAAGTTAGATTGATGAAACCAATCGATTCGGGAAGAGGTATTTAGAAGGGGTAAAACAATTCAAGATTATGGCACGTGGATGTGTGGATAACAAGAATGAGATTAGGTGTCCTTGTTGGCAATGCATGAATGTATACTTTCATGAAGTGAAAAAATTGAGGATCATTTGATTGTACATGGGATTGATAAAAGTTATACTAAATGGGTGTTGCACGGTGAACCATATGGTGAGTATAGACATATTGATGCTACTGTAGATGATAGTAATGAGGATGAATTTTCAGAATGGTTCAAGAAACGTGTATGAATTCTTAATTATTCCATTTATATTGATATTATTTTGTAAGATTTGTTTGCCATGTACTTATGATAATGTTTTGATTTCATGATTACAGATTAACAACTTGCGTGATGAAAATCCCTCGAATATGCATGATGATTTATATGCATTAGCATGTGGTCCTGATGAACGTGCTAAACGATACTCTGGATGTATCGTCGGAGGGGTTAGGTATCACACTACGGACAGAGAACAATGTCGTAAAACTCAAAATAGTAGAGTAGTTGTTCCAGGGGATCATGATGGGAAAGATATTAATTTTTACGGTGTGGTGAATGATATCTTTGCGTACGCTATTTACGAGGAAATGTTGTATACTTATTCAAGCGTGATTGGTGGGATGTGGAAAAGCAGAATGTAGGTATATGCACATATTCACATTTTACAACTGTGAACACATCTCGCAAATGGTACCAAAACGATCCATTCATACTTTGTAGTCAATACCAAATGAAGCATATCAAGAAACTGAGTCTTTTAAGCTCTTTGTAGATTTTAGGGATTATGATTTGATCTTGTTGCATAGGAATGATGTTGAACCCGAAACCTTAAATGCCTAGACCAGAGTAGAGGAAATGGTTGAAGAAGCTGACTTTATAGATGATGAAAGCGAGGAAGAAGTCACCACCAATGAGGAAGAAAGTTTGTTCATTTCTACTGATGATGGCAAGTCCGCGATGATACAAATTGATTGTGTTTTAATTTGTCAGATTAGGATCATGGCAATAGGTGGAAAACGTCAACAATCCGCTCTTACCGTTTCATCAAACCATGTGGAGGCTTCGCAACCTATGCAGTCTACCTCAGGTACAACGCCAAGGGTGTCTGGTGAGACACCTTTGAGCAGTCCTCCTCAAGCACAGAGTAGTGTGTAAGTACTTTTTACTCTATACTACTTTTAAATAGATTAATTTGGACTATGGATGAACATACAATTTAAGCTTATACTTCACTTGTATTATATTTGTAGCAACTAAACCTGCGAAACGAGGGCGTGGAAAGTCGAGATGAGTAACTTTTGCTAAAGTGGGGGCGAGCGGTAAGATACCAGTCAGTATCCCCGATGGGCACCGGGGCATAGATGGGGATGAATCTAGTCGTCTTGCGACATTGATTGGAACACTTGTTCGAATGCATGCTCCATTTGGTATGCCGACTTGGGCAAAAGTTCTGAATTCTGTGAAAGAATATATAAGGGAGCGCGTATTGGTATGTATTTAATTGTTTAATTACATCAACCTCATATATATTACTAATTTCTTTTTATATTTTTCTTTTTACAGGATGACTTCGACCTCAATTATGATCGACAGGAAGATAGAGAAACTGTGAACACTATAATGAATGCGGCTTTCAAAAATCACAAGGCGAAACTACATAAACATTTTAAGAAGTTCGAGAGTAAGGATGAAGCTATGCAACATCCTTATGTCAACACGTCTCAAGAAAACTAGATTGCATGTTGTGAGCTATTCTCCCAATCTTCTTATCAGGTAATTGTTTCATTAAAAGCAACGACATTTTTTTTAATGATAGCAGATTGGGGAGGTTATTGCATTTGCAGGAGCGTAGTCGAATTAACACCAATAATAGATCGAAATTTAAGGTGCACCACACTGGAGGTTGTAGGCTATTTGTTTGGCAGAGAAAGAAATTTGTAAATATATTAAATAATTATTACCACATTTTAATTTTACAAAATTTAATAATTTTGTTTACTTATGAATTGTGCAGCAAGACCCTGAGGGTGGAACACCAACAGCTGCAAATTTACACAGTAAGACACATCATAAAAAAATGCCGAAGGATGGGTCTCTGATGCTGCTAGAGAAAATTATGTAAGTAAATTTTGTCGTATTATTTTCTAAAGTTAGTCTATTTAGATTCATACAATCCATAATTTACTTTTATGATTGTAGGAGAAGATGGTAGATATCCAGTCCCAATCAACCATAGAATCAGGAGCACCAAAAGACGTTGACGTTTTCAATCAGGTGCTTGGAAAAAGATCTGGCTATGTGAGAGGTTTAGGTCGCTCCGTTAAACCTATTACTGCCACATCCTCTACTATGTCCATACAAGGGGATCACGAGCTTCTTCGTGAGTTAGAGGCAGCTAAAGCTACAATAGAAGAGTTGAAGTCAAGGCAGAGCGAGTATGATGACCTAAAAAACCAACAAGCAAAAATGCAGGAGGCGCAGAGGCAAATTCAAGAGCAACTTCAACTATTTAAGACACAATTTGCACAACAAGGATCATAGGTAGGACAATGTTGGCAAATGATAAGATTTTGAGAGATTTGGTATTACTTTGAAGCTGTTTATTAGATTTGAATTTATGTTAACTAGATACACTTGTTTTACTTCATCTTGCATTTGTGTATTGAGGTATTTGTAAGTTGAAAATGATAAATGGTTGAAGAATGTATTACGAGTTTGTGTTAGTTGAGAGTTGCTCCAATATTGGTTTTCGTATTTGTAATTTGAGAACATCAGGTTTCTTGGGAGCTGCTGTAAAAAGATAACACGTTTGAACAGCATATCGAACGGGTAACTAGTTCGAACCAACATAACTCGTTCGAACTGATATGACTTTTAGCGACGGAAATATTTTGTTACGAAAGTACAACGAAACTAGGTTCGAACAACATATAACATTTCGAAAGAGAATATCGTTCGAACTCAATTTGTGACGAACTACTAGTTCGTCGTTGCATTCTTCCGTAACTGTGACGCCAAGTCTCGTCGCCAAACATTGTCGTTCGAACAAGCATCAGCGACGACATTTTCGACGTAAAAAGTTAATTGTGGTGACCTTCAGATAACTATCAGCAATGAAAATATGCTTTAGCGACGATTTTTTCACTCATCTACGACGCCGAAAGTCCCACTCTTAGCGACAAAATGCATTTCGCCGCTGAAAGATGCGTTTTTTGCATCGGCTTCACATTTCGGTCGCCGATGGGGCTACAGCGACGAGTTGGCAACGAAAAAAAATCATCGCGGAAAACTTTTAGCGATGAAACCAGTACATTTAGCGACGAAAAATTTCGCCACTGAAAGTAAAAACTGTTGTAGTTTTTTAGGCAAAAAAAATTAGTGTTAAATGCATGTCGTGCCCATGTGGTATGCGGTAATAGCAAATATGCCCCTGAGGTAAACAAAGTTTTTTTCATACTCCTAAGATAAACATTCAGGAGCAAATATGTCCTTTCATACCCCTGAGGTAAACATAACGGAAGGACATATTTGCTCCTGAATTTTTACCTCAGGAGTATGAAAAAGACTTTGTTTACCTCAGGGGCATATTTGCTATTACCGCATACCACAGGGGCATGACATGCATTTAAACCAAAAAATTAAGTGGCAGTAGTAGATAGATGAAAATAACCACTCTTCAAGATGGCCGTAAAAGAGCATAGGACTCTTTGAGCAAATTTCTTGTTGGATAAATGCTCTTGACTATATTTCCCTTTCTTTCAAGTAATTAACATCATAGGGAGGAATGGCTAAAGCGAATACATGTAACAAGAGAGGAACATATAAAGAGGTGAAGTTTTAGTGTGGCTAAATTTCCACATAATCTGACCTGATGTCAAGAAGTCAAGCCATACAAACTGATAGGTCAGGAAAAAGAGAAGTTCTACACTTCCATGCCAAAAGGGAGAAGGAAGTCTACTATACCATCTTATTGCAATGAGAAATGACATGCAAAATATGTGTATCTTATGAAATACAATAGATGACATGAACAGTTGTCACTTGTCATCATCACGAATGAAACCTTGATGCCAAGTGGGGTGACTTGGAAACCTTCAAACACTCTTTTATTGAATTCCTGTACAAAACAACACATAAAAAAGGCTAAGAACAAAAATTATCTTTTACTAGCCTAAGACATCATGCGCCCGCTAATAACAGATAGTACATGCTTTCCCAGCCAACTTGTAGTCGTCAAAGACATCAACTACTTTAACAAGGGGAAATCCTAAATGAAAAATGAAAAAGTTTGCCCACAGTAAAATGTGTTAAGTTCCAGGTACGCTCAAAAACTAAGAATACCATGAGGAAACAATCCACTATCACCTAAGGGAATTTAATTTAGTAGGCCTCAAAAACTTAGGACGAACAGTCAATCCTGATAGTAATATAGAGGGAATTGATCATTGCCTGAAACTAAATGCCATTGACATATCTACTATGTATTATGTATTAATTTGCAGGAAAAGAAAGAAAAGAAAATTAATCTACATTTATACACACGAAAAGGAAAAATCCAATGATGGATCAACCTGAGGAGGGACCTCCTTGTTTGGAGGCTTCAACTCTTTGTCAGCAACAAAAGTACTCCCAAGCATTAGTTCATCAGAGCCACAGTTGCCAATTCCTTAGCTGCACTGCATTTCAACTTAAATGCAATGATAACAAGGTTACCAACTTAAATGCACACAAAGAGCTAGGAACTACCAATATCTCCAAGGAACATCAAATAATATCAAAATTAGAGGAAAAAGTCAACAACAAAAGCATGTCAAAATTCTTTAAGATAGACACTGTAATAGAACACAGAAAAGGAACTTAAAGTAGCACACAAAGGCAAAATATAACGGGTCCAACTTTTCTCCTCCCATGAGGTTCATATTTCAAGCAAAACTACCTCACTGTGACAATATCATCAATCTTCAAGATCATCCTCACGCACTCTGTTGACAGGGAGATGGCACTTGTGCTCATAAGCAGTGGTTGCACCACATTCTCCTCCAAGATATTAGTAATCTGCCCCTTCCTCACATTAATCCCTGCATTGATCTCCCCCTGCGCATGCCTGTAATCTTGTCCTATTTGTTCAAAAGACTGGCTATGCAAGTAGTTTCCATTAATTAAAATTGTTCCAGAAAATGGAAAGATAAAAAACTGTGGCCTGACCACTTAATTAATGCCAAGCAAAAGAGAATAATTAAATGTCATCTCTACAACCTTAAACTATGAAATTAGTGTACAATATCAGAATAGCATCTGAAACTTGAACACATAGAGCTAATCATTACTGTTTAACATCAGCAAGCAAATTGATAGGCAATCCAAGGAAGCAAAAGCCCAATATTATTTCATAGCAGAAAGAGGAAGAGAGAAAGAGAGAGCCAACGAACAGTAAATGGAAGACATAACACCCAAAAAATAGGATAGTTGCAAATTGATTCAGACCCTACACGCATTCGTAACATTAGGGTAGAATTTAATCGAATCAAAGTCGAAAATCAATTGACTCTGAGAAAAACAAAAAGCTGAAACAGCCACCCATCTCAAGCTGAAAATCAATCTACTGAGGGCTTGCAATGTTTTGACAAAAACTGAAGCCATTAGATCTTCGCCTTAGCGATTGCAAACTAAGATCCCACTTGCAAGATATCTACTTCCCTTCTTGCTTAATCTTCCGGAAAGACAACAAAGCGTACATTACAACGAAAATAGAAACCCACACAAGGCTAAAAATCGTACACAGAAACACAAGATGAATCCCCTTATAAATGAAAGCACACGCCTGACTTAACAGTAAACTTGTCCTCCATTTTTTTGGTAACCAAACAGAAACCCTAGTTCATAGGTGAGAGGCCACCAAAAATTGTATAGGTGAGACCCTAAACTCACCCAGGCTGCCTCCGCATCTTGAAAGTATCGGTGGTGAAGCCAATGGCGATCTGGCCTTTTGTCTGTGGAGACCACCAGGAATCCCCCGGAGCTGTTGACGTTGTTAAGCTCGCTTGGAAAAAAGACAAAGGACTGAAAGAGAGGGGGAGAAAGGAGAATTTGGGGCTGGGCGGGTAAGGGAGAATTCAGCGCAGTTCGGAAAAGGAAAGGAAGTAAGGGGAGCGGGGGGAGTTCACGGTGATTTCAAAGCTCTTTTTTTTTTAATTCAAATTTGTAGTTTTTTAACATTTTGACTTAAGAAGTTATATTTTGTACTTATGTGTTTTTAGTAAATTAAAGGCTCCGTTTGCATGTAAAATTTTTCCCAAAATTTTATCTCTCTCCTAATAAAATACTCCAATATAATCTCTCTCTCTTCCATAAAAAAATATAAAAAATTACAAAAACTATAAACTATTACCTCTCTCTTCACTTTTTCACTAAACCCAATACCAACACTAAACCCAATACCAAAAATTTTACCACACAAACCCACCCAAGTCAGTTGTAATTTATAATAGTATTTAAAAATCTTTATACTTAGTATTAAGTATATAGCAATGTACATTCTTTATACTCTTTTTTATAATTAATATAATAATCTTAATTAAAATAGGTTGGGACTAACAATATAAAATGCTTATAATTTTTTTTCTATGCATGTGTTTATTATATAATTTATATGTGCTAATTAACGTAAGTACTTTATAAATATATACCTACCTAGTGACCTCTCTTAAAATAAAAATTTCATATTTATAATTTCATATTTCATTCATTAAGTAGGTCACTTAA
This sequence comes from Myrica gale, assembly GCA_963930655.1. Taxonomy (NCBI): domain Eukaryota; kingdom Viridiplantae; phylum Streptophyta; class Magnoliopsida; order Fagales; family Myricaceae; genus Myrica; species Myrica gale. Next base: position 13,672,600 of record OZ005618.1, read on the forward strand.
AATAAAAATTTTCACATTAAGTAGGTCCCTTATAATCTTAAATTTCATATTACACTCTTTATAATTTCATATTTCATTAAGTAGGTCCCTTAAAATAAAAATTTTTGAAATACATGACAAACTAAATTATATATTAACATAAATAAAATAATATTTAACAAAAATATTAACATTAAAAAAATTACAACTAATTAAAAAAATATTTGATCTTATACCTATAGCGGCGGTCAACACACAACCGTTGCTATAGGTTATTTTTTAGCAGTGTTTGCGGATGCAAATGCTGCTAAAACAGAACCCTACCACAGTGGTCATTATGACTGTCGCTAACGTGTGGATCTATACCCACGATTTTAAGGTCTGTAGCCGCAGTCATCGACCGCCGCTATAGACCGAAGACATATAGCAGCGTTTGCAAGAGCAAACACTGCTATAACTAGGCCTGTAGCAGCGGTCAATGACCCCGCTATAAAGACCGCTGCTAAAGGGGGGTCTATAGGTTGAATGAGTAGGGATACAAAAATATTGAAGAGAGGATATCTCTTCTTATTTGACCAATTCTTTGTGTTTTACACCGACAAAGAATTCTGAACATATAAACATTCATCCCTGTGGGTATCTTAAATACAGCACCATACTGCTATTTAAAGTATAACATGTGTTGTAGTTCTATTTAAAGTATACCATGTGTTGTAGTTCTATCAACACTTAGAATTTGTCCAACTTCTCCAGAATCACCTTCTATATTGGCTCCCCAAGTTTAATGATTTATTACTCCTATGTTTTAGTTGGTAAGGACATGATCGAAGCTGGGTTATGAGATCCGTTCTACGAGTGTCCATGACCAAATGCTTGAGATGTGGAAGCGAAATTTTGATCTAAAAATTGTTCCACATTCTAAGGTATGCATGATCTTTTACTCAAACCTTGAATGTAAATTCTTTGTTCCTACCTTTTGAAGGTAATCGACAAGCTCGTGGATTCGGACTAGATACTATAGGGTATTACATTGGGAAATATTTACAGAAAATACCCCAATTCAATGTTTTAATTGTTCATGATCCTAGGCAACAACTTGGTTCCTACGTCATTGGTCATGCACCAGTGTCCAAATTTGGTGCTTCAGAACCCACACACATCAAGGTTGGACTGTATGTAACAGTCATGCCTTCCCTGCAGATGGACCAGACGTTCCAACATCCAAGTATTCAACTCTTCATTATGGGAAATAAAGCCTTCAGAGGGAATTATAGAAAAGATTCAGGAGAGTGATCAGAAAACCGATGAGGTTGAAACGAGTAAGGACAAGGACAAGGATGCTAGGGTAAGTAATGAGGAACAGGTGGCTGATTCTGTTTTTGTGTCCAAGGACGACTGCCAGCTAATGACAAAATTACAGAATGAGAATCTCAGTGATTTTGAAGTTAGAAGATCTGGCTCGATGGCTGCACGACTCCTGCGGGATGTCAAAATAGTTCAACTTTACAGGGCAGGCATTTTTATAATTTGCCTTTCATGTTGTCAAGCGAGCTTTTGTAGGAGCGGTATATGTGGGACAAATTTTTCATTGTTTGAGTTCTGCCTTTTATCTCCAGTGGCTTCCGGCAAAAGTTTGGAATCCGTTTCGACAGGCTTATCAATGATGTAGCAGGCTAATGTTACAATCATGAAGCCACCTTCATTCATTTGTGTGGATGAAGTGGTCGTAGTTCTAATTTTAATTAAAATTATGGACAGCTAAAGATTGTCAAAGGGATTGATTTGTTGATTATTTTGGGGCATTTCTAGTTTTAGAAGTATGTGGAATTTAAAGCCAAAAAAAAGGTTGAATATACTTTCTAATTATCAATGGGGCATGATACTTCCTACTCCAAATTACTAATTTTGCATCTATTGTCCATATTTTTTCGTTATTTTGAACAGAAAATTTGTTGGCCTATGAATTGCTTTTATTGCCCGTAAAGGCTCACCTCTATAGTTAGTTGCCTTCGCCTCGTCTTTCCTCTTACTACAAAGAAAACAATCCGCTTTCATAAGACTCATTAGGCAGTCTCGTGAAAAAAGGTCTCTCTCAAGGGAAAAATCGATTTATTCTTCTTTCATAATCAAAGTTATACGGTTTACTAAACGTGAGGGTTAACGGATATTTTAAAAGGTAAAAACACTTTGCATCCTCTAATTGTAGAGATATTAATATTTTATACCCTCAATTATTATTTTGGGAAATTTCACTTTTGATCATTAGGTTTTGACCACTTTTACAATTTGGTCATTAAACTTTTTTTTTCAGTTTTTGATCACTGAATTTAGGCCTTTCTAAATAAAACATCCTTCGGTGAGTTCACCGTCTATTTTTTAACGGTGAAGTTATGCACGTCAGCCTCCTTCCCCTCTTATGTTACCAATTTCCACGTCACTTTCCCATAATATGAAAACGACATACGTTTGAAACTTTTTTATTTTTTATGCTTGTTCAAACCGCACAGTTTGATGAGTCTCCCCTTAGTCTCCTCCTTGAGCTCGACACCAAACCGACACTGTCCGTCGACCGGAAGCTCGAGTTCTTGAAATCTTCAGCCACCTTGGTCTTGGACAAAAGCTCAAACTTTGTCAGTGGATCTTTGCCAGTAGCCCGACCCTCCGACGTGCTCCGAAACAACAGGTGACTTTACTGTGCTGAGGGGAGGAGGGATGATTGAACTGTACCAGTGGCGTATCTAGGATATAAAATGAGTGGGGTTGAATTTATAAGGCAAAATTACCAAAAACAAATTCGCATAATGTAAAAACGTGTCTTAAAATTACAATATCGCAAATTAAGAACTAAAAACATTAAAAATAATGAAATAATTTTACTAAACTATTTGCTAATATTGAAAGATGGTAATTGGATCCTACGGGCCTTCATCTTCTGAATACGTTGTAAAATGACTTCGTTCTCGATAGTGTCAAAAAATTTCCTCTCAATGTATACTACCATACTATGATTCATTCATTCATCTCTCATCCTATTCCGCAAATCAGTCTTAATAATCTTCATTGCAGAAAACACTCTCTCAACGGTTGCAGTCGCAACCGGTAAGACCAATGTAAACTCAATAAGACGATAAACCAATGTAAATACAATATTCTTGCCACTCTCAACCATATTCATAGAAAGACCTCTAATTTCTTGAATCACAGAAAAATCATCATTGCTTCTAACATCTTGAATGTAGATCTGAAGCTGATCACTAAGTGGTATAAGTTCAATTGCTGAGAAATCATCTTGATAAAATTGAGCGAGACGATATAACTTAGTATGATTAAATGTCTTGAATGAGTTCCTTGGATCAAGACATGTTATTCAAAGAAGTAGTTCCGTAATTGCTTCATTGAAACAATTATCCATCTCCTAAGAAAATCAAATTAATAACTTGACAAAACATTTCAACACAAATATGATGTTGGGCTGAGGGAGAGCCGGAGAGTGAGAGAGAGAAGCGTGCCGTGCGATTTTTTTTAAAATCAAAGGGCGAAACGTGATTTAAAAAATAAGGAAGTAGGCCACACGGGATTGGGCCAATGGGTGCACCCCCGCTGGCCCGTTTCGCCCCCACTGGCCCTGGAAGCAGGCCTGGGCTGCTGGGCCAGTGTGGGCATGCCTACTTGATGCTTTTTAATAACAAAAAAAAACTTGCAAAGAATTTTTTGGAGCCAGTGGCGGTGGCCTCCCCCACCCGCACCCCGATCCGCCCATGAACTGTGCTGAGGATTTATAGTGTGCGCGCGTCACGGGGAGATAGAGAGAGATAGAGGGAGGGAGAGAGAGAGAGGGTTACATGTGTATGCCAAAGGTGGCGCGGCGCATCCAAGAGATCAACGCTAGCATACAACATCGAGGGTTGACATTGATGATGAGAGAGAGGTCGACGAATGGCTTCTCTATCAACCTCAGTAGAGGTCGCAGAGCGGGAGTGCTGACCTGACAATGATGGCGATATATTCGGGCCTTGGTAGGGAGAGGGAGATGTCGGCGATGGTTTCGGCTTTGACACACGTCGTGTCTGGAGAGGTGCGCGGTAGTTTGGTTGATGACTTGTGTTTGACTACGGGCGTGGCTTCTGTTTTTGGAACTTCTTCTTCTTCATCATCGTATGTTGGAGTTGGACAGAAGAAAGGAAGAGAAGATGAGGGTGGGAGTTGTATAAACCAGATGCAAGGTGTTCTCGAGCTTCCGGTGACTTTACACGTGCAGGTTCATCCGCTGGTGTGACAGGTTAGCTCCTATCCATTTTGAGTCAAATCATCTATCTCTAGCTCTCTCTCGATCTCTCTGTTTTTGGTCGCCCTCCATGCAGCATCAACAAAAAGCATCTCTCTGTAGTTTCGAATGGTATATGTTATCGTCTTTTCTTCTTCTTTTTTCTCTCTGCTCCCCCATTTCATGCGCTAATTTATCTGTAATATGTTGTTTTCAAAGCATATTTTCCCCATAACTTGATCACTGTCATTCACTTCTACATATCACATATGCATATTCAATCTCTAGAAGCTAGCTACCAGCCCACCTCCAACTATCAAGTAGAAAACATATACAATCAGAAATAAATTAGCAAATCGAAAAAATAGGAAAAAAATGAATAAAAAGACTCGAACGCCCCATTTTGCTGATCTTCTATCATCTACAGCTGCAGAAGACTCGAACACGATGACAAGAATCGCATCACCAACACAAACAACATTAGCTCCAATATATGAATACAAGAAAGGAGGCTATACAGAAGAACCAAGAAGAAGATACAGAGTAAGACAGAGGCCATGGGGAAAATGGGCAGCCGAAATAAGGGACCCATTTAAAGTCGTCAGAGTCTGGCTAGGCACATTCCACACAGCCAAATCCACTGCACGAGCCTACGATGAAGCGGCCCTCCGGTTCAGAAGCAACAAGGCCAAACTCAACTTCCCTGAGAATGTCACACTCCGGCTGCCATTAACCCATTCTCCATCTACCCAATTGACCATTTCTGATTCCTCCAACTCCTCTTTTGCCATTCCTCCAACTTCACCATTGGCATGGCTCTCAGGCTTCAAATAATTTTTGGGCCATCCCCATCAGTTGTTTGATCTTCAGAGGCACCCCATGAGTCTATATGATCAGATGGTTTTGTCATCCTCCATGGCTTCTTATTCATCAATCTCATCTTCATATGTTTCTTCTTCTTCTTCTTCCCATATGCGCTTTTGTCCAAGACCAAGGTGGCTGAAGATGTCAAGAACTCGAGCTTCCGGTCGACGGACAATGTCGGTTCTGTGTCGAGCTAGAGGAGACTATGGGGAGACTCATCAAACGGTGTGGTTTGAACAAGCATAAAAAAAAGTTTCAAACGTCTGTCGTTTTCATATTATAGGAAAGTGACATGGAAATTGGTAATTAAAGAGGGGAAGGAGGCTGACGTGGATAATTTCACCGTTAAAAAATAGACGGTGAACTCAGCTAAGGATGTTTTATTTAGAAAGGCCTAAATTTAGTGATCAAAAACTGAAAAAAAAAAGTTTAGTGACCAGATTGTAGAAGTGTTCAAAACCTAATAACCAAAAGTGAAATTTTCCTATTATTTTTGTTATATTGCACTCCTCAACTACTGATTTCATTTGTACCATTCGTTAAAATTTGCTATCAATTTTGGCAGAAAATTGATTTTATTGACATCTAAAATTATGATTTTAACCTCGTAAAATGATATGTAAAAAAATGTTAGAGATACAATTGTCATTTCGCGTTACAAAAGATCATTTTTCATACAAATGGAAGAAAATTTTTAAGGGAGTGCGAAGTGTTTGAAATCATTAGTTGGTGGATACAATGTGACAAAAATAATAAATTGAAGCGTAAAGTGTATTTATCTCTATTTTAAAATATCTTCTTAAAGTCCTAGAACACTCTCTATATTCTTTGTCTATTCTCTTAGGCTGGTGTGAGTTTTAAAGATTTATCCTGTACACCATTATTGCATCTTATTGGCAAGAGGGTCATTTATTACAAGCTTTAGTCTCTCAATCCTTGTAAATGTGCTCAAGCACTATTAAATCTTGAGACTTTGAGAAATAATTTGCTTCAATACCATAACTGAAAACTACATCCATAATCCTTCAACTGTAACTGTACGTCATATTTTTGTTTTGAAGGCTCTTTTAACTAGGGTTGTCCAAAATATCGACCAACCGGACTGAATCGGACCGGTTTTGGACAAACCGGTGGACTTTTTTTGAAACCGAGTTGATCGGACTGGGAAACCTGTGTACTCTGGTTCGGTTCCGGGTTACCCTCATGAAAACCTGGGACCGGACCAGAGTATACCTCTCCAAACTGGTAAATTGACCCAAAATCACATGGCCCAACTCCAAAACCGGCCCAAAATGACAATGTCCAACCCAAAATCGGCCAAAATGGCATGGCCTAAACCGACCCAGACCGGATCGGTGAAACTGGGGACCGGAACGGACCGAAAGAATGACCGGTCCGATACACATACTCCACAAAATTACCGGTTTGGCCCTACTTTTAACAACTTAGCTAGTGGCCAAAGAGCTAAATCACACTATGTAGATCTGTTGATATCCTGAAATATAACCTTAAGATTGCAGCCTACAGGAAATCGGGCATCAGTTGGACCAAGCAAATGAACTACTGTACAACCACTACCTAAGCGTTCTTGCCATTAGCTAAACCAAGCAAGTGGATTACCCTGGCACCCCACAAAAAAACCCATAGACATTGGGCTTCATGAAGCTTCTCAAAGGCCTAATGGGCCATTGAACCGATTAGCAATATGGTCCATGAACGCTCAAAACATTTGTTCCCTATCCCGTGGAGCCAGATGTCTTTGCAAAGAGAAGATTTGGGTCAACAGCTTCTACCCAATAGTTGAACGTCCTATGCAAATTTGGGGAAAGTTGTGTTCAAAAAAGATTTCAAAAGTCATGGTTTGTGCACATAGCAGACCAGACATTGGTCCGAACTAATGTATATACGAGTCAAATAATGTATATTATCGTGGACATTATGACTCAACAACTCTGCAAATTAGAGACCAAGAACTTCCACAGCCAGTGTCCACAAGTTGAAAACTTGTTACCCCGGTCCCCAAATCAAACACCCCCCCCTTTCAAAAAGCAACTCTCTCTTTGTCTCTGAAAATTCAAGGTTGTTGTAAACCAGTGTTCACCAACTGGGTCATAGCTCTGATAGGTCTGGAGTAAAATAAAATATTCGTTTGGAGAGAATTTGTTGAAGTGGAAAGAAAGTAGGACTAATGTGAGAAGAAATGAGCCATCCATCCATCGGTTGCCCAACTTTGAAAGCTTACAATCTGCGTGAGGTGACTGCTTTGGGCCAGTATCGGCTCGGCCCAGCCAACGAACCTTCTTCGACTCCACCTGCGCTGTACTGCCCACTGTGGGACACCAGAGCCGCCCTCCGTGTGTGGGAGGGACCGCTTGACAATATGGTTCCTAGAAAAATCCAAAAAGATCGCGAAGCTCGAGGCTGGTGAGAGACACGTTTCGACTGCGAAGCATACCACGGATCTTGAAAATGATACTCTTTTTTCTCCGGTACGCAAGTTATGAGGTCATCCAGACAGCGAAACACTCCTCTGCTTCTCTCTCTATCTTTGTCCGTCGAATCTCAGTTAGGACTTGTTTGACTTTTGAGTGGGTTCTTTGAAATTCAGTGGAAAGTCCGTCTGTTTTCCTAGACTTTTCTGCATCTCCCATAACTCCTCGATATTATAATATTTGTTTCCGTTATTTTGTTTTTTTATCGTTCATGCCCTTAAAATTTCATTAAATTTGTGTATTTATTTACGTGACCTGGTGTCTGTGAATTCTTTTAATATTATTATTCCTGATATGATTAGTGTCTATAATAGCTTGATGAACGATCAGACAGAAACCCAATTCAAGGAAAGAGAGGACGTATTTGGGGACAAATCTCCAAATATTTTTATAATAACGCACCGACAGGATTCATTTTAGAACGACATGTACCAAAGACATGCAATTACGTTCACCCGAACATTTCACCTTCAAATGTTTTTTTGTTTCACCTAAAATTGTATTCAGTGAGAAGAAAGAAATAAAAATTTAAGTAATTCAGTATAATTATCTACATTTACAAAGTCATATAATTGTATTTTGTACAATTAATCTATATAAAATATAATTTAAAAATAAAAAATTCACAACATGATAAAAAAATATTCAACATTTTAACTTGAATCTCGAATATGTTGATCACGGTAATATCAAATCAAAACTTATTGAATGACTTTAATATTATCTGTAATATTTAGTTCCTAGTTTGAAATGAGATAAATTTGTTCACAAACTCCAACTCATCTTTCTGACGCGGCAAGGTGTCTGTTGTCTCATTGTATAAAACGTGCCAAGAAGAAAAATCATACCAACTTATATATATATATATATATATATATATATATATATATTAAAAGCATTTTGTTTTTTGCTATGGCACTTCACACTCTTTTTTTTTCTAGGCTATGGCACTTCACACTCATGTACTGATAAAACCCGAGCACAAATTTGTGGTTAAATATTATAACTAAATAGAAGTATATATATAAAACTTATAGTTGCAGAAACTCTTTCACATGCGCGTGTGTAATCATCGAAAGAGTAGGTAGTGACACTATTATATTTCTTTTTCTTACCTTTATTCTCCTTCTGGATTAATATAATATTATTCAGCTGGCTTTACAAAATTGAATTCTAACTCCCTGAGGTGTGGCTAGATCGATGGCCCTTGGGGTAAAAACATTGATCGAGCTACTATTGCTCAATTCTATCCACCACAAATAATTAGGTTAGAGATTGATTTAATTATGAACCGACTGTTGTTGCGCATATAATATTTAATAAATTAATAAACTATATATTTTATTCAATACTGAAAACTGAATATGGATATTTTTAAAAATTCTAAGATATAGCTCAAATATAGTACAAATGAAAATATTTAATAAAATCCAAGTTTTTTTTAATCCAAAAACTTCACAAAAGGAGAAAAAGTATCTTATCTAAAGGTCACAATATGCGACTCTTGTTCTTTGAGTCCCATTCGTCTCTCTTGTTTTTCACCTACTGTCTTATTTATAATAGCTTTTTAAATGAAGATAGAAAATCGTTAATTTAATGTATGCATTATATGTCTACCTATGATGGACATGTATTGGGTAGGTCTAAGTTTTTTTTTTGGGTAAATGATAAGTAGTTTTATTAATCTCAAATTCAAAATATGCAATAATCCCCATGATAAGAGGGCTTTAATTAAAACCCTTAAACACTACATCATTTTACATGCAAAATGATACAATAATCGTTGGCACAACCAGACACATACAACCTAAATGATAAACCCATTAACAATAATTTTTAACATTGGAACTATACATTACAACAGTTTTGCCCTTCAATGGCGAAATTTTTCGTCGCTAAAAATACAGTTTTCGTCGCTGAAAAACATAAGTGACGAAATTTTTTCGTCACAAATTCATCGCCGAAACGCCGTCGCTAAAAGCCATCAGCGACGAAATTCTAATTTTCGTCACTAAGTAAACTCTGTTCGAACAAGAAATTTGTTCGAACAAGTAAATTCGTCACTAAGTTTGTCTAGTCTTGTTCGGTTTGTCATCATTGCCTTAATTCTGTTCGAACATGCTTTGTTCAATACATTCCTTTTTTACTGACCAATTTGATTTTGTGGGCATTATTTTTATCCAATTTTAAATTGCTATTTTGAAGTTCATAAAAGTGTCGTGTGTTTTAATTGTTATTTTAAAAAAGGCACTGCAAGTTTGACAAAGAAAATGCATTTCATAATTAATAAAAGGAACTCAAATATATCGAATAGATATTATTCAAAATACAAGGAAACAATATGCCTATTGTTCAATTAGCATGAGAAACAAATTTTATGAGTACAAAAGAGAAATAACATCTGAAGCTTTTCTGGCCATTACTTGATTTGCTCTCTTCTCCTTTTCATCCTTTGTTTTCTTTATCCCAGTAATTTCTCTGCGCAAGATGTTCTAATCAAATCCTACATAAACACCACAACTTCCACAATTAATAGACCAGTAAAAAAATATTCATAATGCTCTAAAGATACACATGGGTTACAGATGCAACCAGCACACGAACTGACGAACCTAATCAAGTTATATAGGCAAGATCCTCTGTTGATGCTAAGTTACCAACCAACTCCAAAACAAACAATCTTATCATGTACAATGATGGTCGAGGAAATATGTATATCACCTCCGCATTCTATAGTCAAAGTTAATTCGGAAAGAATTTTCAAACAATTCAATCAGTCGGCTCCCAACCTGCAAAGTGCAAGGGTGCAAAGCACCTTATTAGAAAGCACACTAGTTGAGAACTACTAACCTCATCCATGTCATTACAGCATATCTTAAGAGCTTAACCTTGGCAGCCTGGTCCTAAGGTTTTGAATCATCTTGTCCCTTCACTATCTGCCTTACTACTAGCAGTTTTTGCTTCTTCATCAAATTAGTGACCTTTTTTTCTTAATTGCTCTTGTTCCTTGACAACTACATCAGGGTCACCTCTGACCTTTTTCCTGATCTTGATCATCAGGGTCATCAAATTAGTGACCTTTTTCTTAACAAGGCAGGGGCATGGACTGCTGCTTTGCATAGTCTAGATGAAGAGTGAAGCGTTAGCTACTTCAAAATGTTAATCCTAAATCATGACCCCCAAAATCCATTAAATGCAAAAAACTAAAGACAAAATGACAACTACTGATGGGAGCAACTTAGAAAAAGAACATACTACCAAGTCAAATCCAGCAAAACAGTACAAGAATCATAATGTGTGATACCGCAGAGCATGTCTATTGCTCGAGGTAACTGTACTCCAACAGAATAGATAAATGTTAAAAAAGGAACTTGTATGATTAGCCCACTATCGGTCTTGAACCGAAATTGGGACTAGGCAGGGAAAAAGGAACTCCATATATGTCCTCTCCTATAATATTTTCCAAGCCAGCATAATTAAACTCTAAACTTTTCTGCTATTATTAAAACGTTGTTCCATGAGATTTCAAAAAGCATAAAAAACCTTCAAACTACACTGATACTTATAGGCCTCTCTCAGCCATCTTTAGTCACAAACCAAGCTGCATTAGAATAGACATTACATCCCATGTTCGTGAAGATACCTATCCGTATAAGTGCAATAATATGTTACTAAAGCTAAAAAATGTTATCACTCCAATGTTTTTAAATCAACAATTGTGATAGTCACCATTCACCAATCTACACAAAAATTCCAACTACGAACCCCACTACGTTTCAAAAATTAAAAAACTACGAATATTTTTCCTTCATCTTTAGTTTGCATATGCTTACTCATCCCCCTCCAAACCAACTTCCCTGAACAACACATCTCTTTACTCCATCCTACTAACTGCCAAAAATCATAGATTGATCAAAAACTATAAATCATAGATTGATCAAATACTAGGGTTCTAACCAACATTACCATGAAAAGACTACGGAAAGCAACTTCATACCTCCGGCTCCATGGCATCTTCTGCTAGTTGCCACCTATAATCAACCTACATTTTCTCTTCTTTACGCGTTTTCTGTAACAATTTTTGAATCTTGTCGGCAACAGAGACATCTTCCTCAACATCCGTCAATGAAACTGCCTCAACATCCCATGGCCTTGAATATCCCTAGACTCCACAATCCTGAAGACATAAAAAAGGAACCAAACAAAGGAAGAATTTTCGTAAGTGAAAAATAAAATAGAGAAGACATTCTATAATAAATGTGAACTCACTGTCAAGAGCGAACAACGCTCAAGTTCTTCAACGAACTCTCCCTAAAAATAAAAAATCAGATTCACAAGAGGCGACAAAGAAAGAGAATGCGACTCGAAGAGAGAGATACACACCATTGTTTTGAAATCCTGAGAATCTATCGGGAGCGAGTAAAGCCTGAACACACTACAGAGGCAACATTTTGGAGAGGATATTGTGGTAACAGAGACAAGAAGTGTATTAGAACAACCTAGACTGAAAAACTTTAACCACTGCAGTAATTTCCTCGGAATCTACAAGATATTTGCTGCGATGGACGATGGTGAAGGCAACAGTGGTCGACGGTGCGGGCAAGGGGGCGGAGGGAGAGAAGAGATATGAGTGAAAAAGAGAAGAACCCTAGAAGTCTAAAATTGCATGAAAAAGAGAGGAACCCGCCCAAAAAATAAAAGCGAGGGAACCCTTTGCCCTTTAGTGACTTTTTTGGAGACGACTTGTGTAGTCACCAAAAGTCACCTTTAGTGACGACAATAATATTTAGTCACTAAAAGAATGAACATACCACCTTTAGCGACAAACTTCAATTTTCATCGTCAAATATTCTTCATAAAAATCACTTTCAGGTACGAAATTGGTATTTCGTCGCTGAAAAATGACCACAAAAAATTTTAGCAACGAATTTTAATTTTTGTGGCTAAAGGTGTACTTTCAGCAACCAATTTAATTTCGCCACTAAAAATTTCGTCACCAAAAAGCAAATCTGTTGTAGTGATATATATAGAAAAACTTTGCTTTTCTTCCCCGTACTATGGGACTAATGTCATTTAAGGATCTAAGCTACAAATTTCGTCACATTGGGCAATTAAACTATCAACCTTCATCAGTATATGCCCTTTAACAAAATTCTATGATTGAAATGGATGAAAAATAGACTATGTGGGATGATATGGATAGTCGGACCCGATCAAAGGGTGTATATTGATGATTTTTGAAGGTAAGATATGATAAAATTGGTCGTTTAGACCCTCAAATGATGTTTCTTCAATAATTTAATGGTGAAAAGTGAAATTTACACACACACACATATATATATATATGAGCTTAAAAGTGTTTAGATAGCTATCATATTACGCACCCCAAGAGATTAATTTCTGAATTTATTACTATCCATCCAAATGCTATGCAAAAATTGAGGGGGGAGAATTAATTTCCTCATTACTTAAAAACGAAAAGTGAATTCTATCAGAAAAGATGAAGAAGAGGGTTGGGACTGTTTTAAAAAAAAGACTAAACACAGGGTTATAAATGCTAAAAGGAGGAGTTAACAAGCTACCTAACATTGCTTCACATGTTGCCAGTACTTTTTTTAATGATTAATAATATGAACAGAAAAAAAAATTCCAGCTTAGTTTGCCAACCGTTGAGAAAGTGATCAGAACAACCACTGGGATTGATCTTTAATTTCTCCCACAGAAGAGTCAATGCAAGTTACGACACTCGTCTCTCCCTGTTCTTAATTTTGTACATATATAAAACCTGTGTCCATAACAACCTGCTGATCAATTATTAGTTTGTTGATCGCGTCTATAATCTTGATGGAGATGTGAAGCCGTTTTAATAATTTTTAAATCGAAGATTCCATGAGCGAGAGTGGAGACAGAAAAGAAAGGGAGGTCTAGTTCAAAGAAATCTGCACTTAAATTAATTCGTTTTAAAAATATTTCTTTTTCTGATGTTCTTAAACGTCAAACAAATCATTTTCTTCTACGTGCGTGTGATCTGCAATATATTTTCCTTGGTGAAAGGAGATTCAACTTTAGGGTTTTGCATATATTTATTCGTGCTTATCTAGAGAGAGCTATATTGTCCGCTTACTTGCATGCGCATATATAAATATAGGGTATTTCTTCACATGCATGTGCAGCTAGCAGCCCATGTACTGGCCGAAGTATTGCAGTCGACGAAAATTGAAAGAGATGTGTGAAGATAAATATAGTACTCTGACAGTAGCAATATTTATATATATATATATATCTTGCTAGTATCAGAGTACTGCCATGATGATGAGACGTTGCCTTCTGATCTTGAGCTTAAATGATTAATGGCGGTACTGCCAGGCACTGGCGGGGATAGGCTGTATATATATATTATTCAGTATATATTAAACGGATGAGGCTTATGGGAATTTGCGTAGGAACAATCCAAATATTTATAGGGTTGATCTGGCTAATATTTGCAATAAATAAATTAAGCATGCTTCAGAAAAAATATGTTACGGTAAATTTCAGGACCCTAGATATGTCAGAAAGATAATATAGTACTCTATGCAAGAACCAAGAATAAAAGACAAATATATATATGAATATATATATATATATATATATATATATATATATAGAGGAAATACCTGAGCAATTACTTATATATATAGTTTCATCGCCAGATTAATGAAGTGAATTTGTGACAAGTAGTACATATTTCACATGAAGCAGCTCATGATCTATGGTTCATCGCTGCCACTTGCAATCGGCCTGTGCTCGATCAATGCTTAATATATATGGTCAAAGATTAACGCGCGCGAGTGGTTTATATTTATAAGTCGTGTTGTTATGAAGGTAAGTCGTTTGATCAAATGCACTTAGCCGTACAGGACATTCTAATATATTCCACCATCCATTGAATTAGTAATTATTTAAGTTGTTTCTCAGGCCCTCCCGAAAGATATCAGAACCAAAGTTGATCATATATACGCATCGATCCTTTTGTTCAGTTACGTGCTTGGAATTGGGAACCCCGGTCGGAGGCCGGAAAAATATATATATATGGTCATGATAATCTTCTTGAAATCATTTATACATTTTCATTCTTTCCAGAAAATAATATAATATTTGGATGCTAATCATTATTCACAGGAGATGACCCAGAGGCTAGTGTAATAATTACTGCATATTTGTTATATATATATATATATGTTTTGTATCTATGTAAGTATGATTTATATGTATATTAATGCTTTCCATATGACGTGGCTATGAAGATTAGTATTTCACTTGATCAGTAGACAAGAAAAAAAACTCGAAGAAATTGGTTTAATGGGAATTTGTAGATTTTTCTCACTAGAGTGGGATTTTGCCCATATATATAAGGCGTACTATCGCTACAAAATTTTTTTAGTTTAGTGACTAATTTGTCAGTGATTTGTTACTAAACAACACTCTAGTTACGTTGGAAGTCTATCTTGTAGTGCACTCCAGTTACGTTGGAAGTCTATCATATAGTGCAGACGGAGCGCAGACTATCTACGGATGAAGAATGTCATGCGTTCAGGGCCAAGACCTAATTGTCAACAAAACTTTCATACGCCAGAATAATATGCTCACTCTGGTGTGTCATGCACTTGATCTTCACCTACTGCATCAACCTGAGGTGACATACGACAGTGTCCGATTGCACGACTGATCTCATGTTAATAGTGGCCCATCAAGTGCTTGTTGATCTGTAGCTATATATATTTCTCACGATTGGACCTGAGGTGGTGACACCTTCAAGTTTGGGAGTGTGGTTCAAAGTTGTACATCAAATACTGATTTAGTTAAAAATTAATTTACACAAACTGTATCGATAATTAAACCTTAAATTAAAAAAAAAAATCCCTCAATTTTAGAAGTAACATTAAGTACTAGCGCTTTTCGCAACATTATATTGAGAACAGACAAAAACCTTCTTTATTGCTTCTTCTGTTCGACTGTAACCTTTCAGTAAACTCAGCAGCAGGTAATTGGGATAATATATATATAGTATTGCTTATCGACAGGAAGAGGTCCTCATTTTTAGTTTTAGTTATGAGATCTAGTGGGTCATCGCTAAAGCAGTCCTGTATCCCAATTACCTGCAGCTGAGTTAACTGAAAGGTTACAGTCGTGAGTCGTGTGTGTGTGTGTGACAGTGTGTGCGCGTGTGTGGGGACGCTATTTGAGTTCTTTCACGATGATCTTCATCGTGAATCCCGTGGCAGCTGGTGGCATCAAATCTTACTGTATCCAGGAAGATAATCTGAATCTTACTGTATAGTACTATATATGGTTTTGAATTCATACAATTCAGTACTCAGACCATATTGTACGAGTAATCAGTTGGGGGAGAGACATGATGAACTGCGGTCTACGTCCCTAAGTTTGATCTAGAAATAGAAAAAAAGAAAACAATCTAAAAGAAGGCACGGACAAGGGATCGGTGGAACTGTTGCCTCAACGCCGTACAAGTCTTTGTTTAATTTGAATACTTTGACGTCGTACTATTTGCAGTTACCTAAATAGTAATATCTGAAAGCTTCTGCGAAATTTCAGCAAAGTTGACTCTATGAGCTACTTGAAGGGATGTAGTACTTATCTTTCTTTTCTAAGAATTTCCAGCTACGTAGATGTACTCAAAATTTGGGATTATATACATATACCCTGAGAGCCCTTTGGATCACTACAGCTTTTAACTTATTTTAGGTATAAACTTACACAAACTTCTAAAGGTGCTATAATATACGTTATTAGGGCTCTACACTTAAAAATTAATTATAAAAAAAGAGTATAAAGGGTATTGCGATTCGTGGAGCTTTGGCCTTCATCTATCTATGGGCGAGCATATGAGGGCGGAATGCCAATCTGCTTTGGAATACTTACCATAAATATTGAGGAACATTTCTGTTTTTAGAAAGCACTAGTTTACATCCTTAAGAAGTCAAGTTATAGGCTCTAGCAGAAAACAAAAGCTAGATCATGATGAGAGTACCCTAGGTAGAGGTTGGTTTCATGACCTATATAATAATCTCTAGATTTGGTTCTTAGGCCTCTATTCCTTTGCATCACTCCAGAGAGGAAATATTATCATGTAGCAAGAACCAACAGTGGAAAGTGACTGTATACCCAATTTTTACTTACTGTGTCGTGGCAATGGCTATGATGGATGCATCGACTGTTCAAAACTCACGAGAAACTAGCAATGGTTTGCCTCACAATGTTTGGATTCTAAAGCTTCGGTAATAATAAATCTTAACACAAGATTTTGACGATGTTAACAAATTAATAAATTTTATCAATAGTTCAGATCTAATTAATTAATATATTAATAGTTAAATTGCTTTTTTTTTAACTAAAACAGTATTGCATTGGTAAATTAGATCAGGGTCATTGATAGAATTCATTAAATGCATTGTCATAAGGTAAAATAATGTTCTCATGAGAGTTACTTTAATTAGTAAGTAGGTTTTTTACCCATATTAATTACCGGTCGAGGTTGAACATAATTAATGCAGTTTTACTCTTAAGTTTCCACAGTAAGTGTACTGAACAGATGACTTGAAACTAGATTCAGCAAGAAATGGCAACTCTAATTCAATTAAGCGTCCACTATGTAAGTGTATCTAGAAATATGGTTTCTGTCAGCATGATACTGGACCCGATGATTTTCCCACTTGAATTTGTCTATTTCAATTAGAGCATATGGAAAACAAAGCGAAAGTGCTTCTCATTATAAATAGGAACAAAATTTTCATACTAAAATATATTAATTCCTCCAATCGCCAACTGAAGATGAACAGCACACGGACAACTAATTAATATTGAATCAACTCTTATGGGTTCATTTAATATGAATAGCATTTTTTTCTAAGGCATGTTGAATCCTTACACTGCTTAGTGTTCAATCTTTTTGCTTTTGGGGTATGTAGGTTTTCAAATTGAATCCGCGGTAAGAGCATAATTTGTCATTGTAGAATCATCTACAGAAAGTGCGTCCCCCCTATATATATGTTGCTTAATAGTACTGTACGTTTTTCCTATAAAATCAAAAAATTAGGTTCCTCATATGAGAAATCCCAAACCGTCATGACTTTCAGTATTTTTACATGAAGTCGGTTTTCCTTTTCTCCCTCTAGCAAAGAAGAAAGTACACAGTAGTTATACGTCATGACTAATAATCAAAGTACTGCAGCTAATAAGTTATATTTTATACACGTACCACTTAGTCTGCGGTTTGGAAAATGTCACAATATGATGCCTGTAGCTATCAATTCAGTTGCCTGTAGACTGCAGTTTCCATAAAACGGGACTTTGGATGCTTTTAAAAAAGGAAGAAACTGAGTAAGGTGGATATGGGGTGCCAACATTTGAGCATGAAAATTTCTATTAGCTTAGCTTGATAGCATACGGATTAGGAACTTATTGAACGTTATCTATCTTTTGACTTATGTAGCTTGGGATTAATTAATATATTTTGTGCCCGTCCAAACTCCAAACCAGATCCTTATTAACGTCTAGCTGGCCGGGCACAAGCTACACTCGTCCAAAACCAAAGTTGATTCAGAGAGTGAGACCTTTGGTTCTTTAAAGAGCCTCGGCGATATCCAGGAGATCATACTACTTCTCACAGAGAGTACAGACAACACAGACACTCAGAGAGAGAGATGGGGAGGGCTCCTTGCTGTGACAAGGCAAATGTCAAGAAGGGGCCATGGTCACCAGAAGAAGACTCGAAGCTTAAGGAGTACATAGAGAAATATGGGACTGGTGGGAATTGGATTGCATTCCCACAGAAAGCTGGTAAGATTAACCTAAAAAATGAAGATCCCATTTCATGCCATGTCTGAAGGTGTGTTTTCTCAGTCTTCTCTCTCTCTCATGCTTTCCTTGTTTCTTGGTTGTTTGGTCATGGTCGGGGGAATCAGGTCTGAAACGATGTGGGAAAAGTTGCAGATTGAGATGGCTTAACTATCTCAGGCCTAACATTAAACATGGTGAGTTTTCAGATGAGGAAGACAGAATAATCTGCACCCTTTTTGCTAGCATTGGAACCAGGTAATCTAATTTCCACCTCCTACTTTTTCTTGGAATTTTTCTGTTTTTTGACCAATAATTTCATGAGTTTCAAATGAAAAGATTGCACAACTCTTCCTTGCTAACCTTTTTCAAATCCTTTGGTTTCCATGATTATCCACTGATGTGAGGAGAGAAATTTGATGGAATTTGCCCTTAAAGGGTAACAAAAGTAAAGCAGAAAGAGAGGACTTCAGGTTTTCTTGATATATTAAAAACTTCCGCTTGTCAAGAATCTTCCATTTTTGGATTATTCTTCTGATGCCAAGTTTAGATCCAACATCGACATCCACTTACAGCTGCTACGAGAAAGCTCGGAGTTTTCTTATGGTACATGTATGTTAACAATTACAGGTGGTCAATTATAGCTGCTCAGTTGCCAGGCAGGACTGACAACGATATCAAGAACTACTGGAACACGAAGCTCAAAAAGAAGCTCATGGGGACGCTTCCAACATCTCAGAGAAAACCCCCTCCATTTCCACCCTCTCACCAAACCCCACCATTCCCTTCTCAATCACTATCGTATTCATCCTACAAAGAATGCGGTTCTTATTATACCCCCGCAACTAAATCTTTCTCAGGCCTCCAATCCCTTTCTGTCCCATTCAATGTTTTAAACGGCACCGCTTCTTTGGGCCTCAATCCTTCTCCTTTCCAAACGCAGGAGAGTTGGGTGAGTTCCATGCAGTATTATCCTGTGAAGGAGAACGTTCTCATGTTTGGAAGTGAAGGAAGCTTCAGCTCATCTGACGGTAGTTGTACTCAGATCAGCTATGGCAGAGAGATTAAACAAAAAGAAATGGCTTTCCAGGGCTATGTTTCCAACGGGTTAGAACAAAACCACAAGTTCATGCTTAATTATGGCAGCAGCGGAGGTCAAAATGTCAACCCATGGGCTGAGAAGGCAAATGCGTGTTTTGAAGAAATCCCAATAGGCTACGGCCTTGAGGATGTTAAGCAACTGATTACCAGTACTAACGCTGGGTCAAACAGCTTGCTCAATATTGATGAAAGCAAGACACAAGAGAAGGTCATGTACTTCTGCTGAAGAACTGATATCTGACTGTAAGTAGAATCAGAAAGATTTGATGGGGTAAGGGCATGGTGGTGGGGGACGTTCAGAAAGACTCTGAGTTTCTGGGAGTCTGTGTTTGGATGAAATGAAACTTTTCCTTTTTTGACAGTACATGGTAAATTAAGCTTCCGTTTTATTTTGTGCATTTCTTTTTGGGTGGTGACGATGATTTTATATGATTGTACGGCCCTGTCTGCCCTCGACTCTACCCCCCATCAGAAATAAGTGTGATGAAAACCTGAGAAGATGTTTGTACCGTGCAAGAACCAGAATCTGACGTCAACATTAACATAAACCTAAGCCTGCACTGTTTCCATTCTTTTTTTTCTTTGCACGACTCTTTAAAATTTAAAGTTTAAAGTTTTCCCGTTGTAGATTTTTTGCTGGGACTTTGAGCCCCCTCTCCCTCATGAAAATTGAAAGGTGGGGTCTGCTCGGTCCAACATAAAATAAAATAAAATTGAAAGCGATGCTCCGCCCACTGAAAAGCCGGTTACCACCTTGCAAAGTTATTGCCCTACTGCTTGGAACGAAGGATCGTTTGGGCCTTTAGATGGTTTACGTTGCTTGCGAGGAATTTCAAAAACCCAGAATCTTTTCTGTAAACCAGGTCAGACGAAGGTGGACACTTGTCTACCAGAAATAAAAAAAACAAAAGCCTTGGTAGACGCTGCAGGTAAATTTGGACCTTTGCGGAGACCTTCAACATATTGATTTTTTCCGCAAGCAGAGGCTTCAAACTTTCAGAAGTGAAATACATCCATAAGGATCCGAGCTAAAACACTCATCAACTCCTTATGGTATTTGATTAGTCGTATAGTCCAAGTCTTATGAGAAGCTTCAGATACTTTAAGCCTGAGATTTGACTTATGAGAGAATGCTTGATCATTTGCAAACCCGCCTGCCTGGTACGTGATGGAGGGTATGGTTCAGGTTTTAGAGTTGTCTTGTCTCCTCTGTTATGCTCTATAATTATTCACTGAATGGCAGTTGATTGCAGGTTATATATGCTCCTATTTTGTAGCTTCAAAACGCCAAGTCACAGCCTACAGCTTCTTTTTCAGATTTCCTTTTCTTTAGTTCCCAAAACTGGGTTGCATGCACAGATCTAAGTGAAAAGTATAAGACAAACTCGAACCAACACAGAAAATAATGCAGGAAGTGAAAGACGATTGAGGTAATTTATAATGTCTAAGTGACAGGGAATCCCCATCGGGAAGCAGTACTCTAAACTCTGAAGAGCTCTAAACTTACATGATCCACAAGATCTCTGTCATGGTTTAACACTGTTTTTGAGGCCTCCAGTTGTTGTCTGGTAAGGCTTAGACTCATGAAAAGTATAAGATAATCTCGAACCAATAAACTTTCAGTAATATAAAGAACCGGGAAAGAAAAATCAGTAATCCTTTCAACTTATTGAAATATCAAACAAGTGGGTTGCCAGCTAAGTAAAATCATATTAATAATCGCATGAATATTTTTTTAATTTGGTTGCTGTATTTTAAGGGTGGAGAAAACTTCTTCTAGGAATGTCTTTTTCTGGTGAAGTGTAAAGGTCAAAAGGTGTGGAACCTACTGACAGTCTGACAGTTGAAATATTATAGTCTAATTTTGTGAGCATTGTTTTAAAAAATGAAATAAAATTATCAAGGAGGTGATCTGTCGTTAACAAAGAGGATTAAGATATTTGGCAGTTTGTGCGGAGAATGAACCTGAAGTAGTTGTTTCCATGGAAGCTCTCACTGTATTAATTAGAATATGCAGTATCCATTTCAGACGTGTCTAGATCACAACCATCGAAGTTGTGGTTTTGATTGACCAGTGTCCGTGACCTTATTAGATAAAAAATTACAAATGGACTAAAAGAGGGTCGCCAGAAGAAACGACAATTTCTAAATGACAATTTCCCAAAGGCTTGGATGCTAAAGCGAGAGAGAGAGAGACAGGGTGTGAGAATGGTTGAGCTGAAATATCTGTTGTACGTCTAACCTAGGAGGTGCTCGACAGTCGATGCTCAGAGAACAGTGGACGTGGTTGTCTATACAGGCAAAAGAGGACGTACAAGTTAGGGAGAGGAGGGAGAGGGTAGACAAGGAATACCATGGATTTGTTGCTAGGAGGTACCGATAATTTATGCGGAATTAAACTAAAACAAACATATTTTCAAGAAAACATCAACTTAGATTATAATTATAGTTTCGGATTCGATTCCATACCTGACACAGGAATTTAAGAACCTACAAACCTTAAGCCGTTTTACGATCTAATCCAAAGTTCCAGCAATTCAGAACAACAACGAGTTGCCTCCTAAGGGATTTATAGGCCTTGAGAAACCCTAGAGAGAGCATGAGACATAGGATCCTTAGGGATCTCAAATTCCAGCCGTAGGATAAAACTGAAGAACTCTTCTTCTAATACAATTAGGACTTCTACTAATTACAATAAAGTCCATCAACATATTGTAATTGACCCCTGAAATTTGAGATTATTACAAATATACCTCTTTACATACAATTAATTTCTTCCATCAAACTATATTCCATATGAGATATTAGGATTAGATTAATTAATTTGGTTATCGAGGGCACATAATTTTAACAGGTACAACTTTAAGAAAAAGTTACAAGTGCCATGAACATCATTTGCTACAAAGTTATAAGCTTACGGTTCTCTTTTCTAAGTACCTTTTCTTACTATTTAAAAATTATCTCCAGGGAAAAGGGCAAAAAGAAAACATGAAGCTTTTCTGCCCTGTAAAGCTATTATGCTCATAAGTGACATAAAATCTCTCTTCCACTCTAATTGCATGAAAGTTATGCATTCTTGAATGCTCCTTATACGTATTCCTTTCTTTCATTCAACTTCCTCAACCAGACAAATAAGATTTAAAAAACTCTGTGCAAAGAGAAAACAAAGCTCTTCATTCCCATATGGATCCAGGATGGAGAATAGTAAGAGGTGTTCATGAGTCCAACTTGTAAGTACTTTTTCCCCCCATTAGGAAGTGGTGAATCTCCTTACCGAATGAAACGGAAAGGTGCACACAGATCTCCCAAAACATTTCAGCGACCAAAAAGGGCAATCAGTCTAAAGCAAGAAACATAAATTCCCACTAATCTCATTAGGGCTAAATCATATAAAAGACAAACATCCAACCTATTAACACTCCTAGCAAATTTTCTAAAGCACCCATTTTCCGAGGTTTATTTAATTTTCTTGAAAAATAAATTCCTTGGACACTCCACAATTCCCCCCGTGTTAAAATGTTGACATTTCAGGGTCGGGAAAAGCTAAGCCTGAATTGATATCATTTGCCTAAGCTCTGCAGTTGATTCACCGAGGGACTGAAAAATTCCAGTTCATACTTAGAACATATTCAGGCAAGACAGTACAAGGAGAAGAAAACTAGTGGTACCTCTTTTCAAGTTTGCAAATAAATTTACATAATATATCCACAAATGTGTCTTCGGATGCATACGTAAGAGATAAATGCATCACAGCGAAACCAGTACTTCCAGCCAGCAGATCTTATCAGCAAGCATACCTCCGAATTCTAAATGAGAAACCAGATGAGATTATATATGGAGCAATCTGCTTTTCCTGCATTAGAACCAATAGTTTCAGTTGGAGGCACTTCCAGAACCTATCAACCTTGTTCTGAATCAAACTATATGTGTCTGAATAAAGGAACATAGAGTATCTTCTATAATAAATGCAGCAAATCAACCAGCATTGAACAGCGCGAAGGAGATATAAGAGAAAATAGCAAAGTAACCACCAATAATGGGGAAAATTCAAACCAACAAGTTCAACATGAGCGGACTGAAGCACATGCTGTTAGATCCTAAAAACATCTGCCACCACAGATCTTAAGGCTGATGCAGGTGGTCCAGCTGGAAGGAGCTGCATCTAACTGATCATGAGTTTGTTCCCATGAAGACAGACAACATTTGTGAGAAGCCTACCTACCAACTCACACTCTTTTACGAAGTAACTTAGTTGTAAAATCTGAGAAGGGCTAAAGCAGCATTGTCATCAAGCCCAAGAATCCAGGTTTTTCAACTGGTCATTCTTCATCTCCACATGGTCAACAGGCTTAAGAGAAACCATTCAACAAATAAAATGGCAGACTAGGACTATGATGTCAGATTCAGATCTGCATGTAGAATTTGACAATATATACTGTCCGAGATGAGACAAGATGATAAAAATGGAATACATCCCCGCAAGACCAGACATGTTGGGTGTAAAGTGCATCTAGGTTTTAAATTTTGTCAATAGTTGATCCTTGAACACAACATTCTAAACTCAAAATATTAAAACTGCTGTGACTAGCAGTTGATAATCTATTCCAGTCCTCAAAATGCACGCAACAATCACTACAACAAATTTGCTCTTTAGCAGCAATTTATCAGTGGCGAAACCACTTTCGTCGTTAAAAATACATTTTCAGCGGCGAAATTAAGAGTTCACCACTAAATAGTAATCCATCTCGTTCGAACGAGTACAATGTCGTTCAAACTAGTATTAGTGACGAAAATTGTTAAATCGTAACTTAATAAGTCATTTGCAACGAAAATATTTTCGTCGCTAAAAGAATCTTGTTCGAATAAGAAAAATCTGGTTCGAACACATCGTCAAGTACTGGTTCGAACTAAAAATCACGTTCAAACATGTGTTAATGACGAAAACTTCTAAATCGTCACTAAATAAATCTTTAGCGACGAAACTATGCTTGTCACCAAAATAATCTCGTTCGAACGAGAAAAATGTGGTTCGAACGTGTACCCAAATACTGATTTGAACCAAAATATTTAGTTCAGAACACATAATGTCAAAACTTACCGTTATATATCCCTTTGAAAAAACCATTCCCGAATGCTCCCCATATCTCTCACTTTTAAAAAAACTCTAATAGGTCTCTAGCCCTCACAGTCGACAGCCCTCTTCGAGACTATCTCCGTGCTGCCCTCCTGTGAGACCCCGAACTTCGCTTTTGTTATTTTCATATGTATTCGTTTTGATTTAACTCAAGGGGCCATGTTTTAGCCAATGTATGACATAAGTTTAATGCTTATGATACATTAATTTTCTTATGAAAGTTCATTTTAAGATTTCCTTTAGATACTTTCTTTATCATTGTGAAAGTTTATTAGTGAAAGTCTATTATTATTATTTTTCCTAAGAGCCGAATTTTTCAAGGTAGATTTCTTTTATGAATTCATTTTTCCATTGCCTATTATTATACTCCATAATTTATGAAGTTACATATATGAAGAGAATTTTATTTCTCATTGCCGAAATTCTCTAAGTAGAAATCATTGCTTAATAATCTATAGTTATGAAATTTATGTTGTGCGTATATAGATTATTATGTGTCTTTGATTAGGTAGGCTTAAGCATCATTAGAGAAATTAAATGATAAGTTAGAAGGTTTATAAGATAGCTTGATAAAGCATTTAAAAGATAAGTTAATGTGCTTATCATAGTGAAAAGCTAGTGAGTTCATTAGGGAGATAAGCTAGTGTGATTATCAAAGAGAAAGGTTAGAGTGTTTATCATAGAGATAAGTTGTTGTGTTTATATAGATAAGTTGATGTGCTCGTTAGTGAAAAGTTAATGTACATATATTAGAGATAAGCCAATGTACCTATGTGATAAGTGGTAAATGAAATGAAAAGAAAAGAAAAATTGAAATGCAAGAGGAGTTACGTGAAAGGCAAGAAGAGAGAGAGTTGAAATTGCCTTGGGTGACTCACGTGTATGACTTAAGAAGGATACAAGAAATGAAGTGAATTAATGAGGATGAGACAAATGATTTGTCAACCGGCCTTATCACCCAATGGGGGTAGGCGATACAAACAATGGAGCCCCCCCCCTTCACGTGAAAGCCTCCTCCTTTAACCCTTGCATTTTCACTTCTTCACATTTTCACTTTGCTCAGCGCCTCTCCTTGCTCTCTTTCTCTTGTGGCCGAATATCTCTTCTTGCTCAGCTCATTTTCCTTTTGACAGAACACACACCATTTCAGCATAGCTCTCTCTCTTGGCCGAACCACTTCAAGCTTCAAGCTTTTCCTTTGCTTTTCTTCAAGCTATTCCAGCAGCTGCCTCTTCTCCTTCCCCTCACCACAAGCCTTCACCAGCACCTATAAACACTTATCTCAGTCCTTGAAACCATCAAAGTGAGAGAAACCGAAAGCTTAAGGAGTAGAAGTTTCTGGTGATAGCCGAGTGCCATAGTTAGAGTTAGAGGTATAAGTTTTGGTCCTTGCATGTGCTGTTTTGATTCTTTTCTCCGTAGGTTCTGACCCTAAATACTTTTATGCTAGGTGCTCTTTTCCCTAATCAGCTTGTGTTCAACACCAAGGTAAGACCGAATATGGTTAATAGTTGAATATGTTGATGGTCGAACCTTGCATGCTCTGTTTCTCTTTGATTTGGCCATTACCTCTTGCTGTTATTTTGAATATATATATATTAGATCTAAATAGGTTGGGTTTGCTGGAATTAATGTGGTGATGTGGTTGATGGAGGAAGGGATTAATTGGTGGTTGAATGTATTCTTACTTGAGGAACTTCATGCATGTTTGAGTATTGTGTAGATCTGGACATTTCATTTTTATTTTCACCTCCTAGGTTGTGAAACTAATTGCTGGAGGTTGGGATTATATGCTTGGATTGCATGCACATAGGTTGTTGGTGGCCGAATGGCTTAGAAGTGAAATCTAGGTTGATGGCCGAATGATTGGAGTTAGAGAACCCTAGGTTTGATGCTATGTTTTGGTTTAATTTTGCATGCAATTGGAAATCACTAAATAGATCAAGATTGAAGGTTCATTAATAGTATTGTAAGTGTTAAGTTAAGATGGAAAGAAACCCTAAGTTGTATAATAATAGCAAATGAATTTATGATGTAAAATGCTAATGGCCGAATAGAAGTAGTCGAATTAAGGAAGCTTATTGTAAAATGTAAAACCTAAGTATCATATGCTAAGAAGAGAGCCACGGGTTGGATAGTAGATGGAATTAATAAACATGGATTAGCCATGGCTAGTGTTGGAAAAGATGGAGTAGCTAGTTAACAAAGAATAACCTTTATGCATGAAGTAAAGAAGATGTCAACTTAGGTTTATAGCACTAAACAACTTGCTGTTTGGAGTCTTGATTAAGATATGAGAATAATTGGAGGGAAGCCATGTAAGTATGTTAATTAGGGCTTTGGTCAGCAAGTCTATTGAGGACAAAGAGGTTAAGTTAGTGGAATTTGATGGACAATAGGTTTGATAGAGTTAAGAGCAAGGAAATGGAGTTAGACACTTTACGAGTTGCTATTTTGAACTTAAGATTCTATGATGTTATGATAATTACTTTTCTCCAAGTGTTTCATGAAATTTATTAAAGTAACCCTTTGAAAATAAAATAGTATTTTCAGATATGTATCCTTGGTAAAACCAAAACTATTATAAGTATTTCTTGAAATGTTTTTATGATTGAATTCTTAAGCATCTAAGTGTGATAATTGAATCGCTTGTAGGCGAACGTCATACCAATACTTAAAGGAGACCAAGGTAAGTGGATTGTAATTGTGTAAGTGGACTTACATTTTTGTAAACTAGAATGATACACTGCATTGTTTTATATGAGCAAGCATGGCATCATAAGCAAGCATGTCATAGCACGAGCATTGCATGATTTTCTAAAGAGATTTTTATGCAATGACATATGAGAACTTTTATGCTAAGTCAAGTCAAGTTAAGGGATCTGGTCGGTACCGTACCATCAAGATGTGCTCCCATACCGAAGGAAGAATGCGAAAAGGTTGGGTGAATCCTAAGAGGTTTGTGCAACCACACTGAAGGACAAATGTGAGAAGGTGTGGACCTCCAATGGTCGTGTCTAGCCATCAGGCCTGGGGCCACTTCAAGGGCTAGCTCGACCAAATGAAATGTCTCCAAGGGTAAGGGAGACAGTTCCGATGGGAACGCACAACCCTGACTTCAGGGGTTAAATGGAGCGTAAGTAGCCCACAAGTCAAGAAAGAATTATTTTTCAAGGGTCATGAGCCAATTTCAAGAACAAGAACATGTTTTACGATCAAGAGTATATGCATAACCATGATACATAAATGTGGATCAAGATTTACAATCTCTCATGTTATTTACATTCAAGTTATAAATTCATGCTTTCAAATTAAGTTTTTCCCTTACTGAGTCTTTTTAACTCACGTTTTTTTTTAAACTGTATTATTCCAGATGCCTTAGGTGAAGGAAGTCATGAGGACTATCTGACTTAAAGAGAAGATGTTATGTATTTTGTTGTGGTGTATGTTGACCTTTGTGGTCTGCCACTTGGACTTGATGTTCTATGTGATATGTAATTAAGCTATTACTTCCTTGAAATTCTTATGTAAGATCAGTTATGTGAGTTGGCCCGTCTCTCTCACGATCCTATATTTCCGCTGTATGTATGTATGTATGTATGTATGTATGTATGTATGTATGTATGTAAGTATAAGTACGCTGGAGCTTTCCCTCGGGATTGCTCGCGGCTGTCACGGTCCCTGCGGGATGGCGTTCGGGGCGTGACACCTCCAATCCCTCCCCTCTTCGTTGAAATCTTTAGCCCCTCCTCATCGTCGAAGCTCCAATCCCTTCCCTCTTAGTCACTCTGCTTCTCTCTCTCTCTCTCTATTTCTTCTCACCTTGCTGCTTTTGTCTCGATTAGGTTTCGATTTACTAACAATTTTTTTGTTTGACTTTGTTTTTAGTTAGGTTCGGATATTCTAGCTGCGATTTTGGGGATTTTGAGTTATTTCAAAATTGGTAAGCCCTATTTTGTTGTTGTTTTGTTTTCGTCTTATGTTTTCATATTACTAATGGGGTTAGATCAATCCAAGCATTGTGGAAGGTTGGGGAACATGTTCTTGAAATCTGAGATTTTTTATTTCGATGATTAGCAAATAGAGTCTGTTGGGTTGCTTTTTTATTTTCCTGTATTCTAGCATTCAAGTGAACAAATTGGTTGATTCTTGCTTTATGAGGAGTCTTATATTTTTAGTTGTTGTGATTTCCTTTGTTGCCTTTGTTGGTTCTATTTGAAGTTGTGATTTCCTTTGTTGCATTTTGGGCATGTGGGTTTTGTACAAGTTGTGATTTCAAATAGAAATTCATGTAGATTTACGTTCTCTTTGAGTTTGAGTTTGTATTTTTTCCTTGACCATTGTAAGTTTTAAAAATGCAGACCCGTATCTTATGGAATCAGTGTCCTTAAGTACATTTAGACTGCTATTGTTTTCACAAAACTAACATATTTTTCCAGGTATAATGTTGCACTGCGTAGTTGCACTATAGGTGATTCATGTGTAATCCACAATGGAGTTTGCATTGGTCAAGATGGTAAGGCTTGATAACTATCAGCTCGGTTCATTAATTGTAATTGATGAGAGTTTAAGAAAGCATCATATACTTGCATTACTAGGATCTGATCACAACAGATAGCTTGAATCTCAATTCATTCAGGGATAAGTATTACATTTTCATCTTTTTTTTATTAACTGATACGGAACTTGGACACTTGCATACTATAGATACTGATATCCATAGCTAATTACTTATAATAGAAACTAAAATTTTTGTCCTCCACATTCCCCTTCCATTATATAGGTGTTCTTTATTGTGGTAATCATACTCATTGTTGCCAGAAATCTAGCTTTTGGTATATATCCATTGTCTTCTGAAATTAGGTGACATGTGTTTTATGTGCAGGATTTGGGTTTTTTGTGGATGAGAATGGGAACGTGTTAAAGAAGCCCCAAGTTGGTGATATTATAGTTTTTGACTGAAGTCAACTTCATGTCATCTTTTCTTGGCTTGATTGTTATGCTTTGGATTGGTAATAGTTTTTGACTGAAGTCAACTTCATGTCAACTTTTCTATATCTTTTATTTTTTTCCTGCAAGTTCTTAATGCTAGGACAGGGAACCATGTATTGACAGGGGGAGGTGAGACATGTCAAGGTTTTCTTAGTAGCAGTTGGAGAGATACAGTCATACGGTATCATTCAAAGATAGATAATTTAGTTTAGGTTGGTTTTTGTTTTCTTGCTTGGTAGTCAACTTCTTCTGGAATCTGTAAGTGCCAGAATACTGGCTGTGCAGATCATCATAATGTTGGGATTGCTGGTTCAGTAGTGTCAGATTTGACAAATGGCTGTTTTTCTTTGTAGCTCACTTGCCTAAATGGGCCAAAAGTTTTAATTGATACGCTTCATGAATTTGAAAAACATAGAGCCACATGATGTTTCAGTAGTTCAAGAATACTACTTAAAAAAAGATCAATTTGTAGAGCCACATGATGTTTCAGTAGTTCATGAATTTGTTGCCCCTTAAAAACTTGATCTCTATATGGTTTTTCTATTTATGCAATATATTCTACATCGGGTTTAGCTATGAGTTTGCTTGCTATATCCTCTAGATAGTGTTAGATGTTGGAATGTAATTTTGTAGATTTACTTTCTCTTTGAATTTGTGTTTGTTTGTTTGATTTTATCATATTTATTTACTCTTACTTTGTGTTTGTTTTTATTTTATTTTATCATAGTTATAAATTCTTTCCGGAAGAATGTCTTGATTATGAGAATATTTTTATCTTTTGCAGAAAAATTGCCGAAAAAATAAAAGAAACAAAGGAGGAGAAGCTAAGAAAGCGGATGAAATAATTGCCAACAAATATATGTTTCTATTTTGTATTCATTAAATTCGTTTGTTGTGCTAATTGAACAAGATTTTTCTTATATTTTCCTTGTATTTTGAAAAATGACTATTCAATATATTTCATTTCATATTATTAGTAATGAAGTTATGCAGTTTCTTGTCATGCCTTATTTAAAATAAAACTAAGGCAATAAACTTCAAAATAGTAATTTCAAATGAATAAAAGTAATTTCTCAAGAAATAGTATAAACATTCATGTTCGAACAAGATAAGTAATCGAACATCATAAGGAAACACTTCGAACCAAAATAAACATTTGAATAAAATTTCTCGTTCGAACAAGAAAATCTGTTCGAACAGGAAATGATTACTATCAAATTTGACAGATTTGTGACGAAATCTTCTCATTCGAACATATTTGTTTGTTCGAACGAGACTTCGTTCAAACGGAATTTCTCGTTCGAACAGAAATGAGTAGCGACGATTTTAAATTTTCGCCACTGATGACTTTCAGCGATGGTGTTTCGGCGACGAATTAGTGACGAAAATTTTTCGTCGTTGAAGACTTTTAGCGATGAAATTACTATTTTCAGCGACGAAAATTTTCGCCACTGAAGGCCAAAACTGTTGTAGTGAATATTACCACACTACATACAGCACAACACCTATCCCAGGATGTTCCCTTGGAAAAAGAAAAGTAACATCAACAAAGGCTTTTGTGTCAACAAGTGCGTTCTAGTGTCAAGAATGGTTTCGGGGAGTTCAAAAGGCACATTTCCTCTCTGAACTGAGAGGTATCAGATTGAAGTTCCTGAATTTCTACACAAAAATACGTCCACCGTTGCTTGCTCGGGTGCTTCCCCAAAGGAACTTGATTATGGCTCTTCTATTACATATGGAGAATAGTGCCTCGGCTTGGTTGAGTAATTTGTAATTGGTAAGTCAGAACTGAACTACAACTAAGTAGCCCCCATGACACTTATATTAGGAGATTTTTCATTTATCGCCATTAGACCAATAACATCAGACACTCTACTCCTGTCGATTGGAACCAAACACTACATCAAAATGGTCGATTGATTCACCATTGAGAGCATTAACTCTAAAAGGACGAATATTGACAAGGGCCCAATAAAAATGTTAGGTCGTCCAATTTTAATAGCCTTGGATCTAGTTTCTATACGCCATAGCATGTTGGACCATGTTATAAAAACTAGGATTCGATGAGAAAGAGAAGAGAAAGTTATATTCTTCCTCCCTCACACATTCCATATATATAGGAAAATACCCGGTGAGAAAAATCTCAATCAGTCGGTGAAGAAAATAAGGAAAGAAAATCAATGACAATAAACCCCCAAAACTTTCCATAACAACACAAACCCTAATCGTACTTTCCTTAACACTCTCCCTCAAGTTAGAGCATATATGTCATATAAGCCCAACTTGGAACCAATATATTCTATCTGAGTACGACAAAGAGACTTAGTGAATATATCTGCCGATTGATCTCCAAATTTCACATTTTGGGTGGATATATCTCCAGCCATTATTCTATCATGAACAAAATGGCAATCAACTTCAATATGCCTGATCTTTTCATGAAAAACCGGATTAGATGCAATATGCAGAGCAACTTGATTATCACAGTGCAATGGGATTGGAGTTGTAGGTGGAAAACCAATCTCCTGAAGAAATTGCTTCATCCAAGTTAGCTCACTAGAGGTGTGAGCCATGACCCTTTATTCTGCTTCTACACTAGATCTTGCAACTACTGTCTGCTTCTTGCTTTTCCATGTTACCAAATTACCCCCAAGAAAAGTACAATACCTAGTAGTAGACGTGATCAGAAGGAGAACCTGCCCAATCTGCATCAGTAAAGCCCTCCACAATAAGATGCCCATTTGGTCTATACAATAAGCCAAGTCCAAGAACCCGTTTCAAATAACGGATAATACGGGTCACAACATTCCAATGAGGCACTCGAGGAGTTTCTAAAAACTGACTTACCACACTCACAATAAATGAAATATCCAGTCTTGCTATAGTCAAATAATTGAGCTTACCCACCAATCGTCGATACCTGCTAGGTTTATCAAATACTTCACCATCATCCTTCAGAAGCTTTAGATTAGGATCCATGGGCACATCAACTGGTCGACCACCTAGTTGGCCAATTTCCTCCAAATCACATAAGACCACTTTAAGTCTCAGGGAAACCTAGCGGTTTAAGGAGGATGACATTGTACCCCTTCAGATTCCCAAGTCGCCTATGTGATAGCAAAACTGCCCAGGTAACTTCTTCTAAGTATCCAAGTACAATTCATTGCTTAAAAATGAAAATCCAAAAACGAAAAATATTTGGCAAGTACAAATCATCACATAAAAACGAAAGTCCATAAAGACAATATAAGGTATGCCTAAAGAGAAACAAATAACAACAGTCATGCGTAAATTGCAACTTAGAATTCCAGCATTATCATCCATCCATGTATATAACACAAAATGAACAAAAGCCATATACTCAATGCACAACATAAACATGATCATAAACACAAAATGACAGATTGAGACACATATATCAGCATCAGAAATGACAAAATAAGTTTCTTCTAGCCATATAAATTGAAAAGAAACAAACAACTTACGACATGCCCAAGACGCGAGAGTAGAAGTCGAGGCTCACTTTGGGATCCTTAATACGAAACATCTGGAACCAAATGCCAGAAGATATAACACAAATTGCGCAAAACAGATAGAAACACACGCTGCAATATACAAACATGTAAAAAAGCTAATGCAATTACAGTTTGTTGCATGTAGTAAGACTTGGGGGCATCATCTGGGGTCGCCTGGAGGCCGGGGTTGTTAGCCGGCGATTCCTTTGATTCCGAAGCCATGGAGAACAACCGGAATTGATTCCAATCCTGCATTTAAAAGCCAAACAAATAGATAACTAGAAGAATCTGAAGAGTGAAATGAGAGAAAGGCCAAATAGTAATTGTTTGAAAACCTTGGTTCTGGGACCAGGGAGAATGAGAGTGAATTTGAAAAAGAGGGTTTGGTGGTAAACCGGAAGAGATAGAAGCGGGATAAGGAGCTGGCGAGTGAAGACGAGGCCATGGACTATGATCGAGAGTGAGAGACAGAGAACAAGACGCTAAGAGCTAATTTTACCTTCTCGTGATACAGGAAGCAGAGAAGAGCAGTAGCTCCGTCCAGGCGTCCAGGATATATTTTGTACGGGGAACATTATTGGGTTTATATAAGTCTTAAGTGTATCTAGCGCCTGAGGTATGCAAAGGTAGCAAATAAGCCTCCTAATTACCGTTTTCTAACGTTTTCAATAATTAGGCCTATATTATCGAGTTTTAAGAAAAAAATAAAAGCTATGTTTGATTTGATCTAAAAAAAATTTATAATGATTTTTTCATTAATTCTAATACTTTTGACTAATTCAAATATTTTTTTATAAATTTTAATAAACTTTTTACCAATTCTAATAATTTTTAATAAACTTTTCGTCTATTTGAAAAGAATCTATACTATATTCAAAAAAATAAACAATAAAAAATATTTTCAAAACAAACCAATGCCAAAGCCTACCGTTCATTTGCCGTCAGCGCTTATTCCTGACATATTTTAAAATTCACATCCTAATGAAGAGTGGCGGAGCCAATGTATTTTTTTAGGGGGGCGAATTAATTTATTATTATTATTTAAATAAAATAAAAATATATAATTTTATATATGAATTATAACTCATAACGAAAGAGAAGTACGCATAATATTTTATAACAACTTCGATTTTGATATATCAAAAAATAAAACATACGAAACGTATGATTCTATAAATCTTCTATCATAATGAGCTTTACGATGTTTTAAAGAAAAAAATCATCTATCAACAGTTCTATGCTAAAAGTTGCAGCAATAACATATGCGATATGCCTTAAAAGAGATAAAAGATTGAGAGTAGAATAAAAGCAGTTTGCCGTTAAAAAAAAAATCGTCCTTCAAAAGTTTTGATTTTGATGAGAGACGAAGTAGTCTAAGAAAAGGTGACAATATTAGCTTTGAAAAGAAAATTTCAACTTTAAAACCGTCTTTCAAAAGAAGCCTAAGCTTTTGTATTTCCAAAACTCCAAGGCAATATACTTATGTAGAAAAGCTAGAAGTTCAATTGAAATTTCAAAATTCAAATTCTGGAGGAATTTTCTTAAGCGGGAAGTTCAATTATACTTGTGTATAATTGATTAAGGAATTTTCTTAATATTGACACTAAATTCCTTACAATTTTGATAGATATGAACAATTTTTCAAAGAGGGGGGATTTTTTCTAAATGGGGGGGGGGGGGCGTGGCCCCCTCCCTACCCTGGATCCTCCAAAAAATTGTCAATGCCCATGGCATAAGGCTTTAATAATGACATGTAGGTTCAAATAATAATTAATTACGACTTCCTTCGATTTTAAATAGTGAATAAAGGGCTGCGGACATAGCTATACTTCCTTCAGTTTGTGATATTATAAATTAATCACGCAGTACAATCCTACCCATCTCGCTCTCTCTCTTACTTTCTCTGTAAGCACTCACTGCCACACATCACAACATTGCTGCAAGAAGCTCAGTCTTTAGACGAGAAAACAAAAGCGAAAACCTGAGTTTTCATGGTAAAAGACGCGTCGCCAACCACGTCACCCAGAAAACGAAAAACAGTTTTCAAATACGTCATCCAAATTCCAAACGCACTGAAAATGTTTGATTTTTTCAAAAAAAAAACGAAACGGGCCAGTGAGGGCAGGCCTGGGCGGCTAGGCCAGTCCCGCCCCCACTGGCTCTGAAGCAGGCTTGGGCGGCTGGGCCAGTGGGGCAGGCATGCTTCAAATTAAAAAAAAAAGCGAAATAGATATTTGGAGCCAGTGGGGGCGGCCACCCCCACCGGCACACCCTGGCTCCGCCTCTGGTAATGAATCAATGAGTAACACCTGTCATATTAAAATAGTCGAGACACGTCTGCGCCACTTTTATACGACCATAGAAAAAGAGAATCAAAGTTGGTCCCTTATTTTTTTTTCTCCCTCCCAATAACTCACATAGTCTACTCAATCCCTCTCCGCCCATGACCTCCATAGCCACCGTTCTCTCCATAACCCTCTTCCTCTTACTCCTCCGATTGACCATTTTCACGTTGAAAGCCCTCTCCAACCTAGACCAAGATCCCACCAGTATCGACTGCACCGACTGTTGTATCCACATCAGACGCCTCCCACCGTGGTTTCGCACCGACCCTTTGATGCTCAAGCTCATCTTTCCCCGTCGGATGCTCGAGTACCCTTGTCTCACCCCTGATCCCAGCCTCGCTAGTGTCGTCTACCTTCCTTACTACGCAGGCATCATCTTTTCTAACCCACTGTTCATCTGGTTTTCTTGAATTTTGATGTCTGTGCTGCCTCATGCCAGAGACACGGTGTTCATTGGCTACTTGAATTGTCTTCTGGAATGCCAACCTCTGTTCTTTCTCATGCCAATGTATTTTTCCATGCTAGTCGGAGTAGTTGAGGTACCTGTAGGACGCATTTCTGAAATATCTGTGGGTTCCCTTGGCTGCTGCTCTTTGGGTTCTTCGGCTGACACAGTAGCAGAAGATGCGACCGCTTGTGGAAGAAACATTCGAGGCCCTTCTAGCTAGCACTAACAACCAAACGAGGTCCTGCAATTTTGACGCGTAGATGTACCACGTGTGTGCGTCTGCAGTGATGCACAGTTACACCCATCAGTTCAACCTAACAACAACGTGCTAGTGGCGAAACCAGGATTAGAAGCCAACCATGGTGATCTTTTGAAGCGAAATGACTGATTTTTTTTCATAATGAAATACACATATCGTACTATATACTACGAATGAGAGGGAGCAATTGGATCCTGCGTTTCTGCATCTTCTGAAAATGTTGCAAAACGACTTCATTCTGAAAATGTTGCAATCATTCATCCAGTCATCTCTCATCCTATTACACAAATCAGTCTTGATAATTTTCATCGCAGAGAACACTCTCTCAACGGTTGCAGTCGCAATTGGTAAGACCAATGTCAACTCAATAAGCTGATAAACTAGTGGATACAAAATATTCTTTCTGGTCTCAACTATCTTTACAGCAAGACCTCTTGAAGCCCAGAAAAGGCATCATGCAATCTAACATCTCTAATGTAGGTGTCAAGCTGATCTCTAAGAAACAACTTCTCAGTTGTTGAGAAATCTTCTAGATAAAACTCAGCAAGACGACATAATTTATCAAGATCAAATGTTGAGAATGAGTCCCTTGGATCAAGACATGTTATGCAAAGAAGTAACTATGTACTTACTTTTGTGAAACGATCATTCATCTCTTGAGAAATTAAATCAATAACATGACAAAACACTTCCACACGAAAATAATACAAATAAGTAATTTTTTGCCCTCCACGCCTCGAACAACCGCGAGTTGGTATAATATATTCCATATTGGGCACATTGATAGAATTATTTAGACAAAATATTTTGACTTGTTCGAAAAATTCATCTCATTCTATCTCTCTCAACTCCTGCAACTGTTCCCTCACAACTCTAATCAAACTCATTGCATTAACAATGTCTTGATCCTTTCGCTGTAAAGCTTGTGAAAATGAATTTTTAATTCTCATTATCTTTCTCAACAAATCATAGTAAATACAAATTCATAGCTTTGCATCTTATACATCAAGCTCCTAGCCATGACTCTTTGTTCTGGGCAAGTACCATCCTCATTTATGTTTTCAAAAACTTCCAGCACTGCTAACCACATAGCAAAGAAACATGTTATTATGGTGTGATATGAACCCTAATGAGTGTCACCTACAATGTTATGGAAATTAAAAACCAATAAACAAAGAAAGGAAAAATGAATAGTCTAAAATATTGTAATGAGATATAATAATCAACGAGTATCAACTGGTCGTACAAGATTGGTTTCTTGATTTTTGCCCCTTCCACTAGAAAATCTTTCAATTTTCCAACCTCTCCACTATCTTCTCATGTTGACTTTGCCGAAGATTGTCTTTCCTTTTACAAGAATCACCAACCATAGTCACAATCTAAGAAGTGTAATTAAAAAAATCAGCAACTTGAAAGTTATTCTTTGCGATAGCCACAACTACCAGTTGAGGTTGGTGAGCAAAATAATAGATATAAGTAGTAGAAGGATTATCCCTCAAAATGAGCGACTTCAACCCACTGAACTCGCCTCGCATGTTTGATGTCTTATCATACCCTTGACCTCTCAATTTGGATATTGACAACCCATGACTTGCAAACAATTTGTCTATAACATCTTTCAAAGATTGAGAGCAAGTATCAGGAACATGTTCCACACCAAGAAACCTTTCAATCACCTGTCCATGTTTGTTCATATATCTCAAAACCACTGTCATTTGCTCCTTCACTGAATTATCTCGAGGCTCATCAACCATAAGAGAAAAAAATGTTCCCAATATCTTTAGTAATGGCAATTGTGGTCTCCGCTGTACAAGCATTCACCAATTCTTTCTAAATTTTTTGAGAAGTCATTTGGTTGTTTCCAAGAGCATTACTCCTAATTGTCTTAGCAACCTTTTCATCAAGCTTACCATACCATTCCAAAAGTTCAAGAAAATTGTTCTTCCTCAATGAACCCTCGGACTCATCATGACCACGAAAAGTCAATCCTTGCATCAAAAGAAACCAAATGCATTCTAAAATTTCTGTTAGACGAATGCGATAAGCATTCTCTATATCATGCCCCTGTGCATTCTGGCTTCATTGTGAGCATTATCATGTGTACCAACATGCTCACCAAAAACCTTCACTGCATTTTTCCAAGTGTTAATCCCACAGAAGTAAACACATCTCCCTCGGACCTTGCCCCTCTAGATCGCCTAAACAAATAACACCACAAGCAATATGCAGCATCCTTTGATACACTATATTCCAACCATAGATAATCTTTGAATCATGCTGCCCTAAAACCCCTCATATCACTCTCATATTTTTTCTTGGGAAAATTATGGCTACGCGGTTGACAAGGACCTTTGATCAAGTACTCCCTACGAACTTAATCAATAATCCTAGCATCATATTCTTTAATGGATTTACGTAACTCTGGGTCAGTAACAATATCATCTGAAATAAACTAAATACGAGGTCTTTTCAAACTAGTAGTCACATTAGGAGTATTAGACGACTCCACGCTTCGTGAATTTTTGTGAAAAACCTTTCCATTATCTAAACAAAATAAAACAAAATTTTTACAAATTAAACAAATTTATAGATTTGTGGCATATGTTTGGTTGTTTTTTATGGAATCTTTTGTAATTGACCTTTTTATCAATGATATTATAAATTGGCCTTAAAAAAATTAAAAGTAAGACCTACTCTTAGACATTGACCAAAATAAATATTTGTGATGCAATTAATGACTCTAATATAAGAAGCCACTATTTGTAAATGGAAAGACTACCTTAACATGGAAACAAAAACTCAAAACAAAACACAATGAAATCAGTTCTTACATAATTAAATAATTTCTCCCAAATTATTAACTGTCTAAGATATATAGCTAAATCAATCAAGTATACCGAACAATCTAAAAATAAAGAGAGAACCTGCAACTATTCCTAGACATTGACAAAAATAAAGATGCTGGTAAAAAATTAAAATGCAATAATTCTATTTTATATATAATTAATTCTGCCTAACATGTCCTAATTTGGAATCAAAACATAATTCAAGATAATTACAAATTCTCAATCTCAAATTCTCAAATCTCAATCATACATTCATACAAGTTAATTTCACAAGACAAGATAATCATAAACTGAACAATTTCAAAATATAACTATAAATTAATTCACAAAAAGCACCTAAATTCACAATTTTACCAAAAAAAATCATTCGGAATTAGACATTGATCAGCCCTTCAAAATCAAAATTATCAAATCCAACATAATTTATAATTTTACTACCTCTTATGAGTGGACAAGAGCTACATTTTTCTGTGGCGCGGCGGACGATAGTGGCTTCACAGCGAGGCAGAGAAATCTGAAAAGTGAGGCCAGAGGGATAGAGAGAATCAGATTTAGAGAAGTGAGAAAGACAACTAGACATGTGAGAAGAAAAGGAAGGAAAGGCTGAAAGTCATACATGGGCGATGCGGCACGGCAGTGGTAGGTCGTAGCTGGTGGCTGCCTAGTGCTGCTAGTCTGATGGCAAAAAAAACTATATATTTGAGAGAGAGAGTGAGAGAGGCATTGATACTAGTACGTCGTTGTCGTGTGTTTGTGAGAGAGAAAATTCGAGAGGAAGGAGCTGAGAGAGGCACAAATAGAATTATAGAAGGTTAAAAAATGAAATGATGTGTTTCTGGCTTTAGCAGAGTGAGAGAAAATCTAAGAGAGAGCGTTGAGAGATTAGATAACGATTCTGAGGCCTAAGGGTGAGAAAAATAAAACGGTGCGTGCAACATGTTGTTGTAAATTTTTTTGGCTGTCGCGCTATACAATGTCTGTGGGTTTGGGCTCAAAAATTAAAAGCTTGGTTCGGACTAGACAACTTATTTATTTGTACTGGAGGAAGCTTCATTTAGCCTGAGCCTTGGGCTCAACCATGGCGGGCCCAGGCCAACCTATTTATAAAAAAAACACATGTAAAAATTTATTTTTAGCAGAGTCAACCATGGCAGCCGCCATGGTTCGCCATGGCTTGGTTCCACCCTTGGTGCTAGCTTAGAGCGACCTGATTGATGAACTGTAAATTAAGCGGCACATAAACAAGAAGATGATGAACCTGTTGGCCTTGTGTCTCGTTTTTTCTTCACTGACAGGAGTGTGGACTCCCACCCCAGAGAAGCAGAAGCAAGGAAAAGACGTAATAGTGAAAGTAGGCCATAGAACGGTTGTTGTCGAATATGAACAAGATGGCCAGCCAAACACCACAGTCTTGATCTCACCTAAACAACATCGCGCCCCTAAAAGCCTGAGTTTTCTACCTAAGATGATGGAGGTATCCCATTCGAGGCTTTGGGTAATAATCTAGGGCTGTACATAGTACATGTCGGGTCAGTTTCGGGCGGGTCCACGTGACATATCTCGGGTAACTTGACCCTACCCGTACCACCCGACCCCGACTGTGTTGGATGATTGAACTCGACCGAATCGGGCCAGTCGGTCAGGCCTAATTTTTAATTGGGTTTTACTTTGGGATACGCGAGTTGGGCTTCACTTTTTTTTCCAAACTTTTTTTTTTACTTTGGGAAAAAGTCACTTTGAGCCCTTAAACTATCAAACAAATTATAAATAGGGCCCCAAACTATCAATCTTAACACATTGAGCCGACAAACTACCAAATTTTATCAATTTGCATCCTGAACTAAAATCTGATGGTCGAAATCGTTAGAGTTGAGCCACGGGGCACGATTTTGACCGTCATATTTTAGTTCAGGGCGCGATTTGTTAAAATTTGGTAGTTCGTGGGTTCAATATGTCAAGATTGGTAGTATGAGGCCCTATTTGTAATTTGCTTGATAGTTTAAGGGCTCAAAGTGACTTTTTCCTTTTTACTTTGGGCTTCCCTTTTCCAGTAATTTCCTTCCGCTTCACTTTTTTTGCTTTTTTTCCTAATTTTTTTTTTGCTTTGGGCTTCACTTTTCCAATAATTTCCTTCCTTAGTTTAATTAATTTCTTTATTGATGAAAGGTCATGTCCATACAGTGGAACTTTGCAATCACCATGATGCTATGAGTTTCTAACTCCACCGTACAAGGCTCTCTCCTCTGCACTCTCTTTGCCTCCCTCTTTTGCTCTCCTCTCTACCCTTGCAAAAGCATTAGCCTATACTTTCTCCGTTAGAGGTACTGAAACTAGGAATTGTCCGGTCCAATTTGTTGTAAACTTTAACGCTATAAGGTTGCAGAAAATCTTATACAACCTCTGCAAGAAAAGAAACCAGAAAGGGTTAACCAGATTATAGAGGCATGTGTACTAATCAAACCCAGACTTCCAAATAGATAACCCTAAATGAAAAGGATTTAGGCCAATTCCATTGGAATTCCATTATACTTATTGGGACTTGACAAAGAGGGAAGCCTATGAGAATGCAGCAGAAATATCATGTAATTGACTCTTACTTTTTCTGTTTCAAGAGTATCACGCAACAACATTTGAAATGGTATCTGCCTCCCATTGAAAATAACATCAGTTTGATGTCTAGTTCTCAGGATGCAAACAACATTTGAAATGGACGTGCGTGATAAAGATAGTTAATAAACCATTGATTCTCAGATATCGAAGCCGCCACCATCATGAAACAAACTATTGTGCACTACAAAAATTGGATTCCAACAAATCATAGCTTGAAGCAA
The DNA here is from genome assembly GCA_963930655.1 of Myrica gale. Classification (NCBI taxonomy): domain Eukaryota; kingdom Viridiplantae; phylum Streptophyta; class Magnoliopsida; order Fagales; family Myricaceae; genus Myrica; species Myrica gale. Next base: position 13,714,506 of record OZ005618.1, read on the forward strand.
GATAAAACCAGTTTAACTGATGATCATTATATGCAGTCAGCCAACAATCCGTAGTAAACAAAATACAAAGCTTTATATTGCACATGCAGCACATTGAAACATCTTCAGGTTGCTCAAAAAAAAAATCAAGGTTGCCCATCCACCACTCCTCAAGATTAATTTCACGAGGGCAACAACATTAACATAATTTACAAAATATCCAGGAAAAGGACTACAACTTGGGCAACATTGGCCCAAATTCTTTCAAGCACTCGTAAGGTAAACAATGACAACAGTTCTGAGCACGGAATGAAACCTTAAATGAAAAACATGAATAAAGTGAGATTCAGATGACAAACAAGTGAAAGACACAAATAATTGTTGGCTTTTGTGCACAATCGAGATTTTGATGATTTCAATAAATGGATCAAGTTTATAAAATGGACATCTTCAAAGAAAAAGACGTTTTGATGAAAGAGCCAAACACTTGAAGAAAGAAGATCAAGGAGCTCAAAAGTGAAGATTCGAGACCTTAAGGTATAAATCTTGTAACTCTTTACTTCACTTTTGACAAGGATTTGAATCACAAACTTGCATATCTTTCAAAACATGCATAAATCATTTTACCTTTTGTTTGAAAGATTAAAATATTTTTAAAGGTTTCAAAACACCTCAATCAAACTCTCAAACCTTTCATATACTTATGGGAAGTAAGTCTTTAAAATTGGGAAGTAAAGCCCAAAAACACCTAATTCGCAGCTTGAGGAATTCCACTTATCTGAGTTAATCAGGCAAATAAGCCTAGGTTGAGTACAAGACGCGTTCTTAGGCTTGAGTTTTCAATTGTCGAGGTACATATGCAAATTCTGTTTGGGCTAGTTGGTGCACATGCAAAGCCCCCAAAAATTTACAATAAATTATTCGAGCAGGGACACTTGAAGAATAGGATAAGCTAAATTAATTTCATCAGAAGGTAAGGATTAACTTTTGCACTTTATAATTAGAAAAAACCACAACAAAACTAACATAGGTGCGCCATATTGTGCGCATCTTTATCATATCTGTAACTGACTCGCGTTCAAAATTACTCTTATAGCTTATTAAGGAATTATTTAGTATAAATTTACAGTAATTGTTCACGAACAAAACTTGGGTAGATGCGCATTTGCTCTCAACAACTCTCGGGTTTGGGTTGTGCATTTCACTCTTGTACTGTCTTGGGACAGTTCAGTGACTCACACTCCCCGAATAAAGTTTAGTCAAGTCGTGCTCAAACTTGTGTATATATCCACCATAAGGCATCTTCTTGATTTTAGACAAGACAGTGGTCGCACATCACCAGTAAGAGTGAGAAAAAATTCCGGTAAGAATCTGAATTTTCGGTGCCACTTCTGATTCCGAAAAATCGGTTTCAATTCCATTTCTTCTAAAAATAAAAAATGAAAATAATGCTCAAAATAAAGTATAACATATTTAATTTGATTGAATATTTATTTTAGAATCTATATTTTGAATGAAAATTTTACATTTATTGTTAATTTATGATGAATAACTAAAAAATACCGAATTTTTCGATTTCGATTTTTTTAAATAGGGCTCAAAATAAAGTATAGCACATGATAAGTACTGAAGTTGTTTGAAAGTTTATTTTAGAATCTAGATTTTGGTTCAATGTTTACATTTATTGTTAATTGTGATGAATAATAATAAAAACTTTCAAATATTTGGTCCAAAAAAATATTTTTAGCTCATTAGGGCCCAAAAAAGTCTCATGCTGAACCGAAACAAAAAATTGCATTCCGGTGAAAATCGGAACGGAATTGGAATTGGTCATTTCGGTTCCATCCATTCCGATACTCACCCTTAACTACAAGTTGTAAGGATCGCGCATCGAGAAATCAGAATTGCTGAGAAAGATGATTTGAGTTAAAGTATCGTAATCTTTGGACATGTATTGGTATGGTTTTGAAAATCCGGAAGCTAAGCTTAGAGAAATCAGAATTGCTGAGAAAGATGATTTGATACAGATTGGAGTTTTGAACCAGATGACATAGCTAGGCTTTGAATTTTGAAATGATATTTTATGGATATATTTATAACACATATATAAATATTTGATATAAATTTCAAGAGTTTTGAATATCAGAATAGATCTTTATAAATTTTTGAAGTGATGAGTACCGAATTATTCAGGGTATAGTTTGACTCTGTGAACAGAGGTGAATGTAGATTTTATTGACTGAGCTGTACAAGGAATCTGGATATGAAATTGTACAGGTGCATAGCTAACATCTTTGGAAAGAACATATTTTAATTTGAGAACTTTAGGGAAACAGAGATAGGTAAGTTATATTTTAGAATATGACCAGTGAATTTTAGATTTAATCATATCGGGAAGATTTTGAGTTTCACTTGTGTTTCCGTTTGAGCGTATTATAATACGTTAAATTTTGTATTGATACGTGAGCTTATTATAATAAATTAAATTTTGTATTGATAGGTGCTAAGTCAGAAGCTTATTTGTTTAAAGATCCAGGTAAGCGGAGTTATTATGATAGATTTTCCTAAAAGACTGAGGTGATATTTGAGAAATTGCATGATTTATTGAAAACCCTTTGAGTTTTATGTGCTTTACGTTTTGATAAAATTGTTAAAGATTATAGCATGAAATGTATAAACATGAGCCTATTTTTATGTCCAATGATATTTCATGATGTTTTCAATGTTTAAATCAAAGCTTTTTAATATTTATTGTTATTCAAGATTTATGCATGATATTTCATAAAAAGAAGAAATATACAAAGTCCAAAGTGTTGTTTATTGTATGATATGTTATGTATTTTCAAACTCTGAGGCTCAGAGTTACAAAGTTATAGATACAACGCATTGGTATCAATTGCAACCAATTGAGTGCACCAATTCTGGAAACGAAGTAGTTTATTTTGTAGAATTTTACCGAGTGCACACTTGGACATGGTCAAGCCTTAGTAAGGAAGAATTCTACCCATAGTATTGGCTTAGTTTGACTGATCCCCAAATTAGGTAGAAGCTGCATAACCTTGTCACAGAGGTAAACGTGACCCACAATTATTGTCAAAGGGATTTTTCTATAGTATTATGTTATATAGATAAAACTGTTTTATTGATAAAGATGTTTATTGAAATTGCCTAAAACAACTTTCAATAGTTTAGAAAGATTTTAAATATTTTGTCTCTTACTATTATAGTGTGGCTCATGGGATACACAATAGCATAATGATTTTGATTACTGAGTTGTCGAACTTACCTGCTATTATTTTCTTAATTTTCATATGTTGTTTAGGAGCGTGTCGATAGTCAGGATTAGATGGCACGCGGGCGGGTAGCAGAGAGATTATTAGAATAAATGTTTGACTCTAGTATGTGTCTAATCATGTTTAGATTTTTGTGTTCTGAAAGAATTTTTAAGTTTTATTAAAATAGATTTATTGAAGTTTTTCAATAAATTTTATTCCTTATTTTTTTAGATATGTTTTTAAATTAAAAGTCTAATTGTTTATTGTTAGTAAGTCATCTTCTAACCTTTGAGGTTTGGGGGTGACATTTGTCGTGGAGTTTGGGGTTACTTGATAGCACATCCCTTTCAGGAGTAGTGTTCTTGACTTTAGGATACCTTTTTAGATATGGAAGTCCCATTGCTTTGTAGGGCTGAAAACCGGAATGCGGTCCGGACTGCATTTCTTGTATTAAAGGACCGAACCACTTATAAGTGGTCATATTCGGTCCGGATTTATTTTTTTTAAAAAAAAATTAAAAATTAATTCGCAGAAGGCACTGCCTCTGCATATATTTTTATGTTTTTTTAAAAAATTTGAAATGTGGTCAAGTCTGGACCACATTCTTAAAAATGCTAAACCGGACCGGACCGTATTATCCGGTTTATAAAATCCGATCCAGACCGGACCAGATTTAATTTTTGAAGACCACAAAACCGGTCCGGTCTACGGTCCGGTTCTGATCACCCCTATTGCTTTGGGTGTACTGTCCAGAAAGACTCATGCATTAAATACTTATTCTTGAGTGTTAATGTCCAGAGTCCATTTTGTTGGGATACCATTTTGAAGCCCAACTTGGCCACAAAGACCAGATTAATATAAACCATTTGGCGGATATGAGTCCTCCTTTGATCTTTGGGAGTGCGAATCGACTCCTAAGATTTTGTAGTAAAGAATCTAGTTTTTTCTTACGAGTGACCCCACCAGAAATGCCTCAAGATTGAGTCAATTTTTTAGCAAATGTTTTTGGACAACAGGAAATTTACTAAGGGATAAGACGGCCGACCGGAAAAGAGGTGTTCGCCCAACTTGAGATAGCACTTTATCTTTCCAACCAGCCAAACAAGTGTGCATTTTCTGGATTAGTTCCTCGAAATTTTTTTCTTATTCTCACATATAAAAGAGGAACTCTCAAGTACCGAGCTGAGAGGCATTTTTTAAACAGGAGGATGTCAACAATTGCGTGTTTGGTGCTCGGATGAGTGCTTTTGCTAAAGTGGATGGTCGATTTTTCCATATTCACCAATTGCGTGGTTGGTGTCAAGAGTATGCTTGGTACACATTAGACAACGCTTTTAAACCAACTGCATTCCTTACATTTGCTTTTGCAAGGAGGAGGATGTCATTTGCATACATAAGGTGTGAAATGCAGGGTCCATTTCGACTGATTTTTACTCCTGTAATATTACCCTGATGTTCCTCGAAAATAATGAGCCTTGATAGCAAATACGCCCCAATAATGAAGAGAAATAGAAAAATATTCCTCACAGCAGCAATAAACATCTAGTCGTATGATGGGCCGGAAGGATTTGAAAAAAAGTGAAATATACCTATCTAGGATCGGGGCTTTGTGAAAGTCAATACTGAAGACTGCCATTTTGATTTCCTCTTAACTTTGTTTAGGATCTCGATGTCTTCATCTAATATACAAGGAGAGATGAGATCACTTAAGCTCTCATCCCATATAGGATTGTTTGAAGCAAATATAGCTTTAAAGTGTTCAATAAATAGATCTTTAATATCCTTCCGATTTGTGACCAAGCTGCCGCTTTTATTTTTTAACGAGTCAAGAAAGGCCCAACCCACGAGACCATGTTTCACCCGCTGAAAGAACACCTCTGCAATGCAATTCTCAAAAACACCCCCGTAGTAGGCAGCCCCACCTAGCTAGCCTACCGTGAATTATTCTCCTTGGCAGACGCTACATGATGTCGTATATAGGGTATGCCGCAGACAAGACACGACCCACCGAAAAGTGAAGTTTTGGACTGTGAAGAAAGACGCAACCTGTCACTTCCACCGTGCACCACAGTAACTATTCTACGCTACGTTAAATAAAAACCTTTAGTACATATTTTGTGGGTCCATGTTAATTACTTCATTTTGCATGTGGAAGTATTTTTTACTAAGGTTATGTTTGTGTTGTAAAATTTTTGCTATTGAGTTTAGTGTTGATATTGAATTTAGTGAAAAAGTGAAGAGAGATGTAATTTTTATATTTTTTGTAGTGAAAAGTTATGATTTGATGGGAGAGAGAGATTATATTGTAGTATTTTATTTGGAGTTGGTGAAAATTTTTGTGAAATTTTGTTAGCAAACGCACCCTACGTATTGGAGGCTCACCCCGGTGAAACTTTGTTCCCATCATATTACAACGCAGGTCCGCTAGGTAGTGGCCCATTGCTCGTAGAGTGAGCCATATCATTTTCTGGCATCATTGTATTCTATATTACCGTTCAAGTAATTATGAAGACTTCAAAAATATTAGAGGAAAATACACTTTGCGCCTCCCAACCATGAGTTACTGACACTTTGCATCCCGATCTTCCAATTTCGTGACATTGAGCCCATAAAGCCTTAATCTTTGTTGATTTGCACCCCACTGTAAGATTAGAAGATCAAAACATAGCAGATCGTTGAGATCAAAGCAGCTCAAGCATGTTGCTTCCTTCAAATTCGTGTGCACAGTTGTTTAAGAGAGAATTCTAGATAGAGAAAATATATAGAGAGAACTAGTTGAACGATTCAGGCAATGAACAATATCATCTTCAACACATGATCTCGAACTGGAGCACCCTCTACCATTTTGGCGGTAATCAGCAATTTCATAACCTGCTGGCGTGCAAACCGACTTTGCTCTCCAACTAAATCCTGAAGATATAAAAGCATATCTTTGGAAATCGCTAGGCCTTCACACTGCCTTTGCAATATATTGGTCATCGAGGCCAACAATAGCATCGAGCCGGTTCATCCGCCTCATGTCACTTATCATAAGCAACTCCTTGCTCTTGTGTGGCATCAACTAAAGCAAGATGAGGGGTCTCATCCTTTAGGATATGATCAATTTTATCAAGGGTGAGTACTATCACACTACAAAAAAAGCACCTATAGCGGCGGTCACTGTAGCGGCGGTCACGAAAACCGCCGCTACAATGTGGTTTTAGCGGCGCTTACGAAAAACCGCGGCTATATGATATTTTTAGCCGCGGTCTCTGTAGCCGCGGTACGTACCGCGTCTACAGACCCGCCTATAGCCGCGGTCATCGACCGCGGCTACAGAGACTGCGGCTAAAAATATCATATAGCCGCGGTCTCTGTAGCCGCGGTACGTACCGCGGCTACGGACCCGCCTATAGCCGCGGTTAATTTTTAACCGCGGCTATAGGTCCTACCTCTAGCGGCGGTCGTACTGACCGCCGCTGTAGGTTGTACCATTAGCAGCGTTTTTTTTTTAAACGCTGCTAAAGATACACCTATAGCAGCGGTTTTAGACAACCGCTGCAATAGGTATATGTGCAAAAAAAAGAAAAAAAAATATTATTTATATGTTAATAATTATTTTATGGATTATTTTAAGTCTTTTAATACATAACTTTATGTTGTCATGTGTCTAACAAATTTTATTTTAAGAGACTTACTTGATAAAATGCATAATTAAAAGAAGTGTTATGAAAATTGAAGTTAGAGAGTGTTATGAACATTAAAGTTGTGACATAATATATTTGAAAGTATAACAATATTTGTTATGGTAATATCATATTTATTGATTAGAACTAAGTAGTTATGAAAACTTATAGTATAGTATCATACTTATAATTAGCAATTATATTTGAATAATTTATAACATAAGACTAATTATGACATATTATTTATTTCAAAAAAAGATATTGTAAATTTAACTTATGCAATTAAAATACATATCATGTATTAAATGACTAAAATATTTATAGTATTAAATGATTAAAATACTTATAGTATAGAAAATATTATACTTTTAAATTTTAAGTATTATATATTATTACTATCATGTTGTTTTAATTAAAATTATTACACTAGTTATAAAAATGAAAATTAAATACATATGCTATAGTTTGAATTCTAAATATAAAGATTTTTTAAAATATTAGTATAAATTAAAAATGATTTTAATTTATTAAAAACACATATTTAGAAAATATTGAAATTTTTTAGAAAAAAATTGGGTTAGTAAAATAGTTTTTTATATGGGCCGGCCATGATAATCGGGCCAAGGCCCAGGGCCGGCCCATATATATTTTTTTAAATGGCAGAGGGTGAAACGGCGCCGTTTCACCCTCTGCCATTTAAAAAAATACGCAGGGGTGAAACGATCACCCCTGCGTAAATTGTCCCCGGCCCCCTCCCCCCGCGCAAGAATTTCTCTCTCTCTCTCTCTCTCTTCTCGGCGGCTCTTGCAAGATCACTCTCCCGCCAGACAACTACCTGGCTACTTATTCTAAGAGAATTACCGGCAAGATCGTGTTGGGTCGTATTGCCGAGCTTGACGGGATTCGGGTCTGGGCCCTTTTCGTATTGCTGAGAGGTTTGGTTCTTTGAAATTAAATCCAATTAGGCTTTCTAGGGTTTAGGTTTTGAGAACAAGTTTGTGTTTTTTGTTGCATGGATAGAGGTTTGTGGTCCCAATTAGACTGTTCATGGCTCAAGTTGAGAGCATTTTGATTAAAGTATTGAATTATCCCAACTTATAAAAAAAAAAGTATTGAATCATCTGAGTGTTGATTAATTTTTCATCCTTGTCCTCCTTTCTAAGAAAATAGAATGGCATTTGTGTTCTATATCTCGATTATTCCTGAATTTTACCTGAATATGCCGGATAGCCTAAATAAATAATTGCAATAGTTGAATAAAATTTATTGCTTCTGTTTGCTTGGTCATATATCTGTTTATTTGTTTACTGTTTATCGAGTAACTCACTCCCATATGTCATCTTCCTGAGTTATACCCAAATTGTGGATAATGACATTGCCGGAAATTTCCCATATTTGTCTTTACGCTTGAGCTTGAGCGTTGTGTAGTGTTTACCGATGTAATTATACAAGCTATTAATCTGGAATTAGTCTTAGGTGCAAGAAGCAATCATATTGGTGTTTGATTTTCAATTTCTGTGGGTTTCATAATTCTCCAAAAGTCAGTTTAGTAGGAAGTTGAAGATTTAGAGTGCTTGTTAGTTGGAAATTTGAAAAGTCACTTCTGATAGCCTTAAGAGACTGCAGATGTTTATACCAATGTTGGACTTTGTTTAGGCTGTTGGTAGGAATACTTCACCTTGTTCTCTTTTTTTTCTCTAATCGGTTGCAGAGAACCGAGTGGCTCGGTGCACTTCTAGCTAGGTGTTTCATAGAATTGTTGAGTGGTTTTGGGAAAAATCCCAGAGCTGGCAACTAGATTTTGGGCCCATATTTTCACTGTTGTACATGCTTGTGGTGCTGGTCAAGTACATTGTTTCTGATTAGTTTGGATCAACTTCATTTTCTTTTTCTGTGTGGAAGTTGAAATTGTCAGAGAATACTCAACTGACAATGACCTTACGATTGGTGTCATTAAGGGGCCAGTACAGTTTAATGTTTTGATTTATAATGCGTTGATTAGTGGGTTTTGTAGAATGGGAAGGATTGATAAGGCAAATGCGATTAGGTCATTTATGAGGAGGAATGGATGTGAGCCAGATTTGGTTACATACAATGTGTTATTGAATTACTATTGTGATGGGCTTATGTTGGAGGAGGCGGAGAAGTTGATGAGGAAGATGGAGAGAAGTGGGATGGAACCAGATGTGTATAAGGACAAAATATGTGTATAGTTAAAACATATTTTGACTGATCTTCAGGGTTCTCTCAGTGCCATGAAGTTGTAACATCAGTCTCCCTGCAAATCTCCATTTCTATTTCTGTATGAGAATTTGATGTCAAGAGTTCCAAATGTTTAATGGGTGAAAAAAGCTCTTTAAAGTACTCACTATAGCTTGTTTAAATTTCAATGTCTTGGACAAGTTCTTGGTTCTGAAGTATGAGAGCTCTTTTTTACTTGGTAATTAAGCATGGCAGTCATAAGGTAGTGAATCAGTTTCTCAACATCGAAAACTTTATTGACAATTTGAATTACCTCTTTCCTTTTAAAACATGTCTTGATCCACTTTTACAGCAGTTGATCAATGCATGTGATGCACGTTATATGGGATTTTGATGTTAAAGTGGTAAATAAAAACCAATCAGTAGTAGAAGTTTTTGCATTTTAAAATGTTTTAATGAAGATGTGGTCTATTGTAATCTCGTGACCTCGTCCAATGGCTTCCTATGTTCCCATGTTTCTTGGTGACAGGAAAAGATTAAGCATGCACACTGTCAGGATATAATTTATTCATGGCTCCCAAATTTAGTGTCACAGTGTCTACGGAAAGTTACAGGCAGAAGGAAAGCATAGAGACATGTAATACAATGATGTTTTTTATACCCATATTGAGCCCATCTGAATGTCTGATATACAAAGCATGATATGAGAATCTCAAAATTTTCCAGTTTTTATGGTTTTATATTTGAATCAAACCATTTACTTGAGGTGAAGTAAAAATGTGAAGACGAAGCATTCTTTTCTGTATTTATACCTTTGAACTTAGTAATGATTCTGTGCCACTAGTTTCCTTACTTTTATTTATCTTCTCTTATGCTTTTGTTTAAATCCGTTACTATAGTGGAAAGATGCTTCACGTCTTCTCACACTTTCTCTCTTTTAACAGCTGTAACTTGGGCTTCTAGTTTTCTGTAGTCTCGTTAGCATTTTATCATCTAAAATCATTTTGAACCTGCAGGTTTAACCCTAAATACTCCAGGAGATTTGGCAATTAGTCTTGGCACTAGTGACACTGTAAGTTAAAAGTGCATTCCTATTATCTGGTCTTTGAATTGGTGAGATAGAATGTGGAGATGGCAGTGACAGCTATAGAGTTCCTTTAAAGAAGATACACGACTTAATAACAAGGCGCAGATTGGTTTTGATATCCCCATATTATAGTCTGCTTTAGTTTTGATCTGTTCATGCTTATTGCTCAGGTATTTGGGATTACTACAGAGCCTCAACCTAGACTGGAAGGACATGTTTTCCCCAATCCCGTGGACCCTGAAAATTACATGGTAATAATTTTGTCCTTATTGTATCAGTTTGCAGCTCTCTCTCACTCACTGTGCGTGTGCGCGCTAGTTAAGCAGCCATACTGATGCAAAAGAGCGGCAGGTACAAGGGCCGTACGTACCAGGGTCATTTCTTTTTGTTCCTAACTTCCAGCGTTTGGTTACGTTGAGAGAGGAAAAGAAAAAGATTCCCGTATTGTTCTCCATTACTTTTCTTTTGCTTACTTTGAAAGTTATCATAAAACATGCTTTTTTGCACAAATTTTATTTTGCGAATGCTTTTGTAGGAGGCTTCAAGGTAACTCTTTCAAAGGTCCAATACCCTCAACATTTTCCAATTTGACTTCTCTGATGGAGTTGTGCATGCGTACATCTCTCGTATACTTTTCTTTTCATTTCTTTTTTTGCATTTTGCAGATCTGTGAAGCTAACAATCTCATGTTTGACATTGCTGTAGGAGACTAAGTGATGTGTCTAATGGAAGCTCTTCACTGGCATTTATAAAGGATTTGAAATCTCTAGTTTTCTTGTAAGGCAACATCAAAGGAACTTATAATTCAGATTCTCTTACTTGCCGATAAGCATATTACTCTTTCACAGGTTAGTGGTATCTTGAATCTTTTCATCAATTACTATTGCTTGTTCTTTTGTCCTTATTTTTTGGAGATTGGAGTTTGTGAATTTTAGAAGGCGGAGGGTTTGGCTAACTATTAATTGCTTGTTGGTTCTGTGGAGTTTATTGGAGATGGTGGTGTTTGTGGATTTTGTTGGAAGGCGGAGGGTATGGCTAACTATTTTTTGTTGTTGGTTCTGTGGAGTTTATTGGAGATTGGAGGGGTAAGTGTTATATGATGTTGGTTATGAGTTTTTGTTGGAGATTGGAGGACTTCAGTTGTGTTATTCAATATTTAATGTTTGTTTCTTTTCATTTAAAGCATGGGTTTGTTTGTTAATTTATGTTAGTTTATAACAAAATATTGATAAATGTGATGAACATTAAAATAATGCATAATTTTTTGTTGCATTTCATATAGTTATTACTAGCGCTCATGGACAAGAGTTGGATGAAAAAGAAACGCGGGACAAGAGAATATGTGTTGGGAGTCAATGAGTTTCTAGGTTTTGCATCTAAGAGTATGGATAGTGATGGGAGAATTTGTTGCCCTTGTGTAAAGTGCGTCAATTACAAGAGGTATAACATCAGTACGGTACATGATCATTTGGTCCAATATGGGATGTCCCCGGGTTACGATTATTGGTTTGCGCATGGTGAATTGCGAGATAGGGTAACATCTAGTAATCCATCTATTCCTGTTGGAGATAATCAAATGTGTGAACCATCATCTGGACTGCATGAACTATTACACGAGGTATTTCCATTAGTATCGGAAACACAATCCCATAATGTACGAGAACAAAGAGAACCGCATCCTACTGAAAATACTGCAAAGTTTTATGACATGCTTAAAGATGCAGACGATCCTTTGTATGAAGGGTGCACAAAATTTAGCAAGTTAACTGCTGTTGTACAGTTATACCATTTGAAGTGTATGGGAGGTTGGAGTAATACCTCTTTTACGTGGTTACTCCAAACACTGGTTGATATGCTCCCTGCGGGTGCTAAATTGCCAAAGGATACTTATGAAGCTAAAAAATACATGAAAGAGTTAGGACTTGGATATGAAAAGATCCCTGTTTGTCCAAACGGTTGTATGTTGTTTTGGAATGAGAATGAGAAGAATGACGTTTGTTCAAAGTGTGGAGCATCAAAATGGAAGGGCAATGGGGAGGGAAATATTTTGTCACAGAATGAAGGTGAATCATCCAAAAGATCCAAAAAAAAACCGGCGAAAGTTTTGCGGTGGTTTCCTTTAAAGCAACGCTTGCAGAGATTATTCATGTCCTCAAAAACTGCTTCTCATATGAAATGGCATCACGATGGACGTGTAAATGATGGGTTGTTAAGGCATCCGGCCGATGGTCAAGCTTGGAAAGCTTTTGATGCACAGTATGCTGATTTTGCTTCTGATCCTCGTAATGTAAGGCTTGGGCTAGCAGCGGATGGGTTTAATCCTTTTGGGAACATGAGCACTAGTCATAGCACATGGCCAGTGATATTAGTACCATATAACTTGCCTCCTTGGATGTGCATGAAACGTTCATCTTTAATGTTGTCATTACTAATTCCTGGACCGAAATCTCCTTCTTTCAAGATAGATGTATATCTAGAGCCATTGATATTGGAGTTAAAAGAGTTGTGGGATCTTGGATTAGATACTTATGACATTGCTTCGAAAGATATGTTTAAGATGCGTGCGACATTGATGTGGACAATTAACGATTTTCCTGCATATGGTGACCTCTCTGGATGGAGTACAAAAGGACGTCCTGCATGTCCATGTTGTATGTATCAAACTTGGTCACGATGGTTGGATAATGGTAGAAAATTCTGCTACATGGGGCATAGACGGTTCTTACCATTAAATCATAGGTGGAGAAGAGATCAAAGATAATTTGACGGTATTTATGAAATGGCTCCACCACCCAATTTTATGACCGGTGATGACATTTGGAGGGAAATACAGGGTAATTTACATTTTGAGTCAAGTGTATGGAAGAAGCAAAGTATTTTCTTTTCATTGCCTTATTGGAAGGATAATATGTTGCGTCATAATCTAGATGTTATGCATATTGAGAAAAACGTAGTGGACAATATCATTGGTACATTGCTAAATGTGGACGGGAAGACAAAAGATAACTATAAGGCACGTCTTGACTTACAAAGCATGGGAATAAGACATGATCTCCATCCATAGATCACTGATGCAGGAAAGGTGCATTTGCCTGGTGCTTGTTACTCAATGACTCGCGAAGAGAAAGAAGGCTTCCTAAAAGTGATAAAGAATGTCAAAGTGCCGGAATGGTTTTGCTTCGAACATATCACGTTGTGTCAAGCTTCAACAACGTAATATCATAGGTTTGAAGAGTCATGACTGTCACGTCTTGATGCAACATTTGATGCCTATTGCAATACGGAGATCGTTACCAAGCGTGGTTTGTTCTCCTTTGATCTCATTGTCATGTTTCTTTAGAGAAATTTGTTCCAAAACATTACGATTGGAGGACTTAGATAGACTTGAGGCTCAAATTCCTATAACATTGTGTCAACTTGAAAGGATATTTCCGCCTGGGTTCTTTACTGTTATGGTGCACTTGGTCGTACATCTAGTCGCAGAATGTAAGATGGGTGGACCGGTTCAACTTCGGTGGATGTATCCTATTGAAAGGTAATATTAATTATAGAGATATGTTACAACTGTGTCTTTGCACTAGGACTTATTTAATAAAGTGTAATATTGTTGGTGTAGGTGCATGCACCGTTTCAAATCTTATGTTCGCAACACGGCCGCACCTGAAGGCTCTATTGCTGAAGGATATATAGCAGATGAATGCTTAACTTTTTGTTCAAGATATTTAGAATCAGTCCCAACGATCTTTAATAGATCACCAAGAAATGTAGACGATACTATGAGTGGAATATCTTTCGTTCGTCTTGATATGAAAACATGCATGCAGGCTCATCGATATATCCTTTTTAATTGCGATGAGTTAATTCAAATCCGCACGTAAGTGATGTTAGACTCCTGACTCTTTCATTGAGCATGAACTATAGTTAATAGTATTAATTTTTTTACTTCTATTGTCTATGTGTAGAATGCATAAAGATCGATTGAAGGCAAGAAACCGTGGTAGTCGACCAACAGATTATGTCATCGATAAGATGCATAGAGATGAATTTTGTGACTGGTTTCGAGACTATGTGTGTGTTATGTTTAAAATGTTTTGCATTGGGATTACTTTAAATCTTACAACTAGTTTTAATCTTGAGTTGCTGTCCGAGGAAAATAGGTTCAAAATATGGACGAGACGATGAAGCGTCAACTTCCAAATAGAGTTCGATGGCTTGCTAAAGGTCCAAACCCCGAAGCTAGATCATTAAGTCGATATGTACGTAATGGTATGAAGTTTCGTACAAAAGACAATGAAATAGGCAGAACAACTCAAAATAGTGGAGTATGTGTGACTGTTGAAGGGGGCACCACATATTACGGGCGAATTAGAAGTATCATTGAGTTAAACTATTTTGATGAAGAATGTTTTGTACTATTCAAATGTGATTGGGTTGACACAACTATTGGTAGGGGATATAAAGTTGATGAGTTTGGATTCGAACTTGTTAATTTTTCGCGTTTGGTGCATACTGGAGATCGATTAAGCGATGATCCATTCATTTTGGCACCACAAGCATCTCAAGTATACTATGTAGCAGATGAAAGACATCCAAATTGGGAAGTAGTTGTCAAGACCAAACCAAGAGATGTGTTTGATGCAGGCTCATCGATGTTAGAGAACGACATAGATGACTACTGTGAAAATGAACCTTACAATTTCAACGTTGAGCAAATCCTTGAGAATGTACAAGATGATTTGATCTGGTTTAGAAATGAGGTCGAAGGAACAACACTAGATATACCTCAGAACTTTCCTATGGTATGTCAAGTTTCTCTCTGTTAATTGAGTTTTTTGTATGTATTGCGCATTACAATTATTCTCTGTGTTTTAGTTATATTGGCGTTGCTTTGTTTAAGCAAATGTT
The DNA here is from genome assembly GCA_963930655.1 of Myrica gale. NCBI lineage: Eukaryota > Viridiplantae > Streptophyta > Magnoliopsida > Fagales > Myricaceae > Myrica > Myrica gale. Next base: position 13,729,619 of record OZ005618.1, read on the forward strand.
TTGTGTTGTTGAATTTTACATTGAAATCACTTTTATGCATGTTTAAATATTGTATAGGTACAATGACGAGGAAGAGGTTTAGAACTATATCTTCTTCATCACAGCAATCTATGCCCCCATCTCAAGAAGCAACGCCGTCGTAGCCATCTGTGCCCCCATCTCAAGAAGTAACGCCGTCACAGCCACCCGAGCTGCCTTCAGAACAGGCTACGATGCCGTCCTTCGAAGATGATCAATCTTTGAATGATAATGAAATTATTGGTATGTTCATAACCACAATAGAGATAATCTTACTTATATTTTAGTGAATAATGTTTCACATACTAAATATGCAGGTGGTAGTGGACTTCGGAAAGTGCGTGGTGGCACGCGGATGAAAGACGTCTGGAATCTGAAGGAAGACGAATTGATTCCAGTACAATTCAATGGCAATGGGCAGCCATTGGGTAATGAAGGGGGAATATTTAACAAATTCACGGGTTGTATTGCCCGTGTTGCGAATCAAATCCCATTAGATGCGGCGGATTGGCGTAAAGTCCCTATGTTAACAAAAGAGGACTGTTGGAGCCTCGTGACGGTATAATTTAATAATGCTGATTTTTCATATAAATTTAATAATTGACGCACCTAACTCTTGCGATATATTTTGCAGAAACGATTTACAATCCCCGAGCCTCCCTTAGGGGATATTGTCAAGAGCTGGTTTCTCAAAGATTTAGGAGAGAAATGGAGGAACTATAAGTGTAGTTTAAAACAGAAATTTTTTGATGAGGCCTTTACGCCTCTGTATGTGAAAAATAATGCTCCAACAGACGTTAATTTGGAGCAATTTTGCAAATTAGTCGATTTTTGGTACTCTGATGCAGGACGGGTACGACATTATTTATTTTGTATTATAGTTTTCAAGAATGTAGCTTATTATTAATTTTAATTCTCTTGATATTAATGTAGCGTCGAAGTGAATCTCGAAAACAAAATCGATCGCTTCAAACGTCGGTCCACACTGCAGGATCAAAAAGCTTCGCACGTTGTGCTCACGAATTGGTATGTAGCACTTCATTAGTTTGTTTAATGGTATGATATGATATTTATCATTAACATTATTATTTTTGATTTACAAATCTCTTGACGAATTGGTGTTTGCGATGCAGGAAAGATTGAAACAAATTCCAATCGACCGAGCGGAGTTATATAAAACCGTTCATATACGTTCTGATGGATCTCCAATAAATCCGGACGCAGCAGAGAAAATAGTAAGTCACAACCTTGATTTGAATGTGAGAATATTAATTCAAAATATAATTCTATGTTGTATTCTCTCAGAGGCGAATGGAGGAGATTGGACTGAATGATTCAGGAAGTTCCCAATCTTTAGGCCAATTTAGAGTGGATGGCAGCATCGGTTGGTCACCATCTGACCGATATGCACAAGTGATTGGGCCAGACAGACATGGTCGAGTTCGCGGCGTTGGATTAGGACCAACTCCGAAATCTCATCCTGACAACGCGAACTGCATATACAGTCAGCCTGCATCCACTACTAACGAGAGAGAGAAACACTTGGAAAATAGAGTTCAATCGTTGGAGTCAGAACTAGCATCGCTTAAATCTACACTACAGAGGATAACAGAAGTTTGGGTAAAAGTTTTATTTAATTATTCTCACATGTTATTATTGATTCTATTTATATATACTTCGTATTTAATTAATTTTGTATTAACGTTGTAGGATCAACGACAAAACCAAAGTGCTGACAATAACATTCAAGTTTCACCAGCAATTCATGGATCATCTCGTGCAAGCCGGAAAACGTTTATTGGTAAGATACTAACATAAATGAATACTGTCATTAATGTAATTTTAAGTGTGCACTAAGCTTATTGGTTCATGTCATTACTGTTTGTTAATTTTCAAATATTGTAACAACAGATAATGCAAACGAAGCACAAAGCGCAGGATGTGTTGAACGTGCTGAAGGTGCTGAGGATTAATTTTTATAGTTATTTGTTCTTAAATGTCCAAACTTATTACTTTTTAGATTATTGACAGACTGTCCTTCAGTAATATTTTTTTGGTGTAAGACTTGTACGATAGGATTATAATGAAATATATTTTGGTCGATTATACTTTTCTTTGAATGCATCAGTTAGTTATCACAAAATTTGTATACCAGGAAAATACTAAAATAATAATAATAGTAATAATAAATAAATAAAAATAAAAAATTACCTGTAGCGGCGGTCAATGACCGCCGCTACAGGTAAAATAAATAAAAATAATTACAAAAATAATTACAAAAATTGCCTGTAGCGGCGGTCAAGAGCCGCCGCTACAGGTAAATCAAATAACAAAATTAAAAAAAAAAAATTACCTGTACCGGCGGTCATTGACCGCCGCTACAGGAAAATGTCTATAGCGGCGGTAATGACCGCCGCTATATGACCGCTGCTATAGCGCGGCGGTCTTCACCAGCGGTCAACGAAACCGCCGCTATATACCTATGCCGACGGGTATATAGCGGCGGTCGTGACCGCGGCTAAAAAACCGCGGCTATATCCTATAGCAGCGGTTTAGATGCCTATAGCGGCGGTTTTTGACCGCCGCTATAGGCGTTTTTTTTTGTAGTGTCATAAGATTCATCTTCCAGTCAAGGAAGTTTGGCCTAGTTAATTTTTTTCTCATTTAAAATTCTAGACAATGAGTTCGACATAATGAATATGCAAAAACATAGAAAGTCAATTCACATAATTTTCATTTGTATGAAATTTTTGAATAGCTAATTGTATGCCTCCCACTGAATCACAATAAATAAATAAAATATAGAATATAACATCTATATTCAGTGTTTACAATTGGTATCAAGAACTTTTACCTTATGTACATATAATCATATTTTAGTAATCATGGCACGACTTGTAAAACAAGAAGAACCTACTTATTATGATCACATCACATGTTGTGTATCAATGCATACACAAACTCATGATTCATTATATTTCTTTTGGCCACCAACATAAACACAATCTTCATTATTTTAGTGTACGTGCTCACTTGGTTAGGTGTACCATCATCTATATGATATGCAATTTTGTAAGGGGTTTGGTGCTACTATTATAGTTAACACCCCCACTATTCATGCACACTCATTTATCTTCCAAAGAAATAAATGAGACAAACAATAAGATTAAGAAATTGGTATAAACTATTTTAGCTTTATCCAACCCTCAATCAAATATAATTCTTATCTAATAACAATGGGGGGCATTAGATTTGTTTCCTCTGAACTATCTCATTTCACACTTGCATTAAATCTGTCAATTTTTTTTTTAATTTAGTGAGCAATGTTAAAAAAATGAAATAAAATTATCAAAGAGGTGATTTGTCGTCAACAAGGAGGATTAAGATATAACGATTTTGGCAGTTTGTGTGGGAATGAACCTGAAGTAGTTGTTTCTATAGAGGCTCTCATTCTATAAATTAGAATTTGCAGTATCCATATCAGACATTTCTAGATCACAACCATTCAAGTTGTGGTTTTGATTTACCACTGTCAGTGACCTTATTAGTGGGGTGTTGACCATGGCGGTTGGTTAAACATCAACATTCAACTAGTTAAAGCAGATTAAAGGGTTTTTTGTAAATTAGTGATACTTTCTTCTGCAAAACAAGACTGGATAAGTGACATTTTTGTTTGGAGATGTTAAGAAGAAACAAAGAGACCTAATGACATATTTGGTTAGGGGTTGATTCAAATATTCACAGTTTATTGTTGTGCTACTGGTGCGGTCTTTGTATTCTCAATTGGTTTAGGTTTGTTTTTAAGTTTCATGCAAATACAAAGTACGTCAATTTTTTCTTGTTATCCACAAAAAGAAGACAATTAACTCAGTGCGAAACAAAGCTAAGACTCGAGATTAAGGGGGTGAACTTAGGGTAAAATATAATTTAAAAGACCAAAACGTAAAATGTACCCAAAAAAACTCAATTTGAGAGGTTGGAGGCCATCCCCCTAGCTCCATCCCTTGGACTCATATTTTGAGTTGTGTGGTAAATAGAGGCTAGTTGTCATAGCGAAGTTCACTCGATCTTCTTCCCTAATGCGTCCAGACGTTGTATAGTTTTCTTTTTTGTATAAACGTCATCGTGTACATGCTGTTTGGATGACTGTAGTTGTAGTCGGGACGGATGGTATTGGAAATGTCATCGTTTCCACTTTGTCGAGACAAATTGTCTACTTGTGCGGATGCTAAGTTAAAATTTATTTCTATTTAACCGTTTTGTATTTTGTCTGGACGATTCTTTCTTATTAATCAGACGCATTTTTAAACTTGTTTAAATAAAAATACAATCTTTAGGAAAGAGTCCCGATGCGAGTCGTATGGTGCTGGGATGGTTTGGTGGAAACATAATCGTTTGCACTTTTTCTGGACATCATATTCATAACATTGGGACATCGTTGATGTCTTATTACATTTCAATTCTATGTTGAGCATGCGGATGCACCTTAATTTTCGTTTGAACGTTTTTTTGTAACCGTGCGAACATGTGCTTACTGTGTCAGTGATTTTTTGAAGGTCTAAATCATGAGAAAATGTCAGCGTATCTATGGCGAGGGTTTTAGTAGCCAGCCTGAAGTTGAGCTTGTGTCCTTGAGCGACAGGTCGCACTGGAAGCTCACTTGCAAAGGACGAGTACTGCCTCTATGGACATGATTCAGGAGTTTTATAAGAGACTATTGTTGGTGCCAAACATCTCTGATGATGCTTGGGAGGTTACTATTTATAACATGAAAGTATTATTTTTGTTGAACAAGCTTGCGAGATTCGTAGGCATCGAGAGGCTCGTGAATGCTTTCATGTCGATAGAGCTTCCGAAGGAGGAGAAGCCAACTCCAGCTATTGTGCTGGAGGGAAACAACATGAACCATGGTGAGTTGCTTCCTTTCTGGTCCATCATGCATATGATATTTACATACTGGATCGACTCGTGACACCACATTATAGAGTGTCTGATTGTATAGGCTGAGTAGATGTTGTTGGTGGCACGTGAGACACCTATTGATCTACCTGCATACATATGCCTGACATGCCGAGCAAAGGCCTTCTCACATGAGCTATTACGTTTGTCGTACGATCTTCTGCTGACTTAGTTCCTGTAGGCTATGCTGGTACCTGATGAGTCTAAAGGATGTCCACCTCAGGCCATCAGTATGGGTACTATGTCCCATTTTATGGCTCAGACATGTTGATCACAGGTGCAAATAACGTCTCTCATAGTTAGAACCAACCTCCAAGCTCGACCTAAGGACAACAGACTGAGCGACCAACATGGGCAGACAGCTTGGTGACAGATCTGAAGTTGGAGTTGGGCTCAGTAGTGCGAGAGATGATGCAGCCCACCCATCACCCAAGCGCTAGAGTCGAGTTTGCTTCCAGAGGTCTAGTCGGTGTGGTCTGATCTTAAGGCCATGGGATCTTCAACGCAATTGGCCACCCTCATTAAAAGGGTATGGAATATAGAGGAGTACCTGAAGCAAGTCTGTGATTCTCTCGCGATGTCAGATGAGTAGCTTCCGGACTCCATATTTTGTTTTTGTAGTTGTTTACGTTGATTTACATTTGGGTTAGTATATGGATATTTCTGTTTATTCATGCTTAGTTAAACATGTTAATTTATGTTGTGTTTCTCTTTTTGTTACACTATATCAAACCTAAAAAATATTTAACATTGAACTATCAATTCTTAAGGTGGGAGAGATTGTTACAGTAAAAGCTTCACATATCTTCAACACACTTGGGATTATATATGTAAATATATACTTTTCATCAACACACTTAGGATTATATTTGTTATTAACACACTTAGGTTATTTATAAATTGGTAAGAAATTAAACATATACATTATAAATAAAATAAGTTTGTTAAAACACGTTCGAACGCTAATTACCACATCCAAACGTGATACTAATGTCAATCTGTGATGTCAAACAGTGTCGTGTAGTATAAACTTCGCGAGCGGACATTTTATATGGACGTTTGGATGGTGTTGTTTATCATCATTTGTTTGCAAGTATACAAAGAAATGTTAGGATGCAAAATGGAGTCGTCTTGAATGTGAATACATGTGCACGGGTACGGAACCGTTAGGACGGTAGCAAAATTTTAGGCAGCAATTATTTTCCTCAAAAAATTAAGTCTGCACCGTGTGCACAAACTTAAGTGCGTCCGGATAGTCTTTTATGCCAAATGAAAGAAGGAAATTGCAGACAGTGGCAACAAACGGGCAACAAAAAAAAAATTGAGATTTGAAGAAGAGATGACGTGAGGAGCTGATTTGGGAGTTCATTCTCACTGATAAGGAGGTGGAAGGAGCAAATCATGGAGGATTTCACATTGCATTGCATTTAATGTTAGTGAGCTTATTTTTTTGGGATAAATGGAAAATCATTCCCTGTGCTATACGAAAATCATAAGTTTAGTCTCTGTGATTCTATTTTCGTTTGTCGTTGGTCCTCCATTAGGGACTGATTTTATCACTTTCTGAAATCACAGAGACTAAATTTATGATTTTCGTATCACGGTGGACTAAATCGATTTTTGCTTATAGCACAGTGACTGATTTTGCATTTATCCCTAATTTTTTTTATTATTTTAGGATGAAAACGCGGTTTTTTTTCTCGAGTTTTTAGCTTCTACAATGATTGCATTGGAGTTTGGGTAGGATGTGATGTGTATATATTGTAGTTTTTGCGATTTAGGTATGATTTTAGTATTTATTCGTCAAAGAACTGTGCTGTTCGACAATCGCAGTCGAGATGGAATACTTTTCGCCCGCACGCACATGATTGGTTCGAATGCGTTGATAATGCATCCGAACGGTTTATGTATAGTATGGGGTTTGATACCGTGTGAACAAATTGTTGCTGTTATTTTTCATGCATGCAATTAGTAGCCTTAAAATTGTTTGAGAATTACACCGATTCAGATAATAGACTCGGTGTAATTCTTGAATTGTCCATGTTATGGATAGTTTGGGTTTACGATATCTGTAATGTGCGTAATTGTATTCATCATTGTGACCAATGTGTTTAGAAATTTCGATGCAAATCTCATTTTTCCCTTCGGATACACATTCAGTATTGAACTTACACACTCGCCTTCTATGGTGGGTGTTAAAGCTCAATGTTGAAGTCGTGTATTTGGGGACTGAGAGGAGATGCAGTCGAAATTTCTAAAGGATCGGTCATAATGATCGAGTCAATTACGTACAGTATGTGACATTGTAAACCACAATGAAATAGGACATATCACCCTAAGAAATAAGAGTTGAGTGCGAATGTCATCATTGTTTGCTATTTTTTTCCTTGAAGGGAACATTATGGATAAGAACTGGATTTATAAATTCGATAGATTTGGAAGTGTGAAGTATATTGAAGGTGTTTAGGATTTTAGGACTTAGTGTCAGATGATTTGTATGCATTAGCTTCCAGTCCAAATCAACGGGCACTTTGTTATTATGAGTGTGTAGTAAATGGAGTTAGGTTTCACATGGTCCTTCGTGAACAGTTTCATAGTATTCAGAACAGCAGTGTGGTTATTTCGGAGGATTGCGCTGGGAAGACGTTGATTTTTTTGGCCAAGTCGTAGAGATTTATGCATTGCATTACTTGAGTCAGAATTTAGCTTATCTATTCAAATGTGACTGATTTTTCTTAAGTTCCCAAAACTTTGGTCTTGATAAAAGTGGTCGTTTCTTGGTATTAACACATCCTGAAAGTGGTATAAAGACAATCTGTTCGAGCTAGCAACTCAGGGAAATCAAGTGTTTCATATCAATGATATGAAGTTGGGCGGTCACTGAAAAATTGTTCAAAAAATTACCTCTAGAAACACGTACAATATTCCACCTATTGAAGATGAATGAAGTGAAAGTGGAGAAGGATCGTCGAACCGTTGACTAGATATGATGATGAGACTTATGTGCCAGTGACCGATGAGAGTTGTGCACAACAACGTGACATAGTAGAAAGCGATGATTCCTCAGACTCGTTCAGTAATGATTGTAGTGATTTTGAAGAATATGACTCCGAGGAATAAAGTAACTTTATCATTTTAATTTACTTAACATTTGTATTTTATATTCATTTTGAGTTACATAATTAATTTGTATTTTTCACTAATATTGATTTATTTGGTCACAGGATGACGTCATGCCAGCGGAAGGAAAACGACTTCGGTGCAATTTAATTGGCACATCAGTTCGAGCTAGAACTACTCCCAGTACAGTAGTAGTGTTGGGTCCTTCACTTTGAGATTGCAACAAAGTATCGTCCCCAACCACAACCAATAGTTGTGCCTGTAGTGATTTTGTAGGGTTGTCCGAGATTAGACACAGAAAGGGTAGTACGAGCGGGATTACATTACACAAGACTTGTCATGGAGAAAAGCTGTCTGTCCCTATCCCCGATGGACGTATGGGCAGTGATGACAAGGCATCATCGATGCTCTCAAGTCATATCGGTTTCCTCATTCAACAACATGTCTCATTGCAGACGACTAAGTGGAGGAAAGTCTCCGATCAAGTAAAATCATATGTGATTAACCGAGTGTTGGTAAGTATAATTTATTAAAATTTAATTGTGTAAACTGTTATACGTACTAACTGTTATATATGTTAAGAATGCCTTTCAACTAGATTATGACCAACCCAAGGATCACAACACTGTGACGTCTACGATTAACACAGCGTACAAGTGCATAGGAATAGAATGTACCAGCATTACATGGTTTTCAATACCAAAGAAGAGGCGTTATAACACCCGTATCCCGAGACGAACAAGGAAGAATGAGCTTGTGTCTGTGATTTATTTGCAAGCGATGAATTTCAGGTTAAAAATTTGTATTCCGTGGTGTACGATTATTTTAGTTTATTATTAATTTTGATAACAACTATAGATATACAATGCAGAGGAGGAGTGCAATCATCCTGGAGAATAGGGCTAAGCTAAGGATCGTACACACATGGGGAGCGAGGTCCTTCCAATGCGCGAGAGCATTGTTAGTAAGTAATAAATCTACATTTTTGTAGAGATATTACCTAAATAAATTACATAGGCATTTTAATGTGCACGTTGGATATTTCTTTTGGTATACAGAAAAATCCAGAAACTGATCATATTAATCCTACGTTGTTGTACAAAAAAATGCATACTAATCAGGATGTCGTGTGGACATCAGAAGATGCCCGAGCAAATATTGTAAGTTGTAACGTTAGATTTAATGATGCATTTGTTATATCTTATGTTTCATATATTAACTTTATCTTGTTTTCTAAATTTGTAAGAAAAAGTGAAGGCGTTACAGTTGCAACATGAGTCTGAGGGAAGGCTATACACAGAAGTGGAGATTTTCAATGAGGTCTCGGGGACGAAAGCGAGTTATGTGCGTGGTTTAGGCCGTTCAGTACGATCAGTTGGATCATCGTCTTCAATATCGTCCGTTGATCTGTCACAGAGATTAGAGGAGACTAGATTAGAGATAGAGGAGATGAGAGCTAGACAGATGGAATATGAAAAGCTTCTAATCAGATGGACAAAAATGGAGCAGATGATGCCAGAGCATAAACAATATTTAGATGAACAGCAACGGAAGCAACAACAAGAGCAAGAACAGAGGCTGCAATAAATGGAACAAGAAATGCGTAAGTAGATTATGGAGCACATAAGGCAACTCACATCCCATTTGATGCCCAAATGCTCTCATCATGAGTATTGAATATCTTTCTTTTAGTATTTATTATTTGCAAATTATTTTTAAATTTTTAATTAAATTAATTCAAATACATAATAAACTGTCTGAACGGTAACAATCACGTTCGCATGGTTATGTTAGGGAAAACGTGCCACGTATGCGACCGTCCGCACCTTCTATATGAAACACCATTCGCAGGGTATTTCCTCCATTCCCATGAGCCTATATTAAAAGTCATTCGCACCGGAAGAAACTTTGTGCGAACGATTGAATGAGTGACAGATGTAGGATCATCGAAATTTCATACGTTCCCATGGGTTCAATTCATTTAGCATCCACACGTATTGAAGGTCAGTTCGCACAATGTGGGAGGTGACAAAAAACTATTTTGTCAGTAAAGAAATTTTCATACGAACGGGTTTTGAAATCGTGCATACATAGTTTCGTTGAAAAATTATTTGTCACATTGGACAAAATATTCGCATGTTTCATGTGAACAGATAGAGAGAACTAGGCCATGACGAAATTAAAGTTCGTCAAGAAATCAAAAAACCGTTCGAACGGTCTAATAGTATATCTGGACGGTTTTGCAGAGAAAACACGGAAACAATTCTCTAAAACTTTTGCTGACAAGTTTTAAATGACAAACTGGGTGACAACTTGGTTTTGTCACTTAAAGTGGTTTTTCTTGTAGTGGAACAGTAGATGTCGTTGTCTTTAAAGGCAAAAGAGGAGGGAGGAGGTACAAGTTAGGGAGAGGGTGGACAAGGAATACCATGGATTTGTTGTTCGGAGGTACAACTTCGAGAAAAAGTTACCAGTGCAATGAACACTCGGGTATAGGGCACGGATCTCTTTTGCTTATCCCAATTGTTTAGATTTAAAAAAATATCTCCAGAGAAAAAGGGCAAATAGAAAACATGAAGCTTTTCTGCCCTGTTTTTTCTAAGAGTGAGTAAAGGCTGTGCTCAAAAGTCAAAAGTGCTATAAACCTCTGTTCCCCTCTAATTGCCTGAAAGTTATGGATTCTTGAATGCTCCTTATAAGTATTCTTTTTTTTTTTTCTCAGAGCTCCTTATAAGTATTCATTTCTTCATTCTACTTCCTCACCTAGACAAACAAGATTTAAATAACCCCCTGTGCAAAGAGAAACAAAGCTCTTCATCCCATATGGATCCAACTTGTAAGTACTTTTTTCACCCATTAGGAAGTGGTGAATCTCGCTTACTGAATGGAACAGATAGGCACACACAGATCTCCCAAAACATTTCAGAGACCAAGAAGGGCAATCAGTCTAAAGCAAGAAACATAAATTCCCAATAATCTCAATAGGGCTAAACGAGATAAAAGACAAACATTCAACTTATTAACATTCCTAGCAAATTTTCTAAAGCACCCATTTTCTGAGGTTAATTTAATTTTCTTAAAAACTAAATTCCTTGGACACTCCACAATTCCCCCCATGTTAAAATGTTGACATTTCAGAGTCGGCAAAAACTAAGCCTGAATTGATATCATTTGACTAAGCTCTGCAGTTTATTCAACGAGGGACTGAAAAATTCCAGTTCCTACTCGAGCATATTTAGGCAAGACATTACCAGGAAAAGAAAACTAGTGGTACCTCTTTCCAAGTTTCAAAATAAATTTACATAATATATCCTCAATAGTGTCTTCAGATGCATACGTAAGAGATAAATGCATCACAACGAAAACCGTAATTCCAGCCAGCAGATCTTATCAGCAAGCATACCTCCGAATTCTAAATGAGAAACCAGATGAGATTATATATGGAGCAATCCACTTTTCCTGCATTAGAACCAATAGTTTCTGTTGGAGGCACTTCCAGAACCTATCAACATTGTTCTAAATCAAACTATGTGTCTGGATAAAGGAGCATATAGTATCTTCTATAGTAAATGCAGCAAATCAACCAGCATTGAACAGCACGAAGGAAATAAATATAAGAGAGAGTAATAAGAAAGTAACCACCAATAACGGAGAAAATTCAAACCAACAAGTTCAACATGAACGGACTGAAGCACATGCTGTTAGATCCTAAAAACATCTGCGCCAAGGATCATAAGGCGATGCAGGTGGTCCAACTGGATGGAGCTGCATCTTATCAGGAATGTTTGATATATCAACTGATCACGAGTTCGTCCCCATGAAGAAAGACAACATTTGTGAGAAGCCTATCTACCAACTCACACTCTTTTACGAAGTAACTTAGTTGTAAAATCTGAGAAGGGCTAAGAAGCATTGAAAAATCTGAGAAGGGCTAAGAAGCATTGTCATCAAGCCTATGAATCCAGGTTTTTCTACTGGTCATTCTTCATCTCCACATGGTCAACAGGCTTAAGAGAAACCATTCAACAAGTAAAATGGCAGACTAGGACTATGATGTCAGATTAAGATCTGCACATAGAATTTGACAATATATACTGTCCGAGATGATACCAGATGATAAACATAGAATACATCCCTGCAAGACCGTAATTTCTATGGTGGGTGTAAAGTGCATCTAGGTTTTAAATTTGTCAATTGTTGATTTTTGAACACGACATTGTAAACTGAAAATATTAAAACAGCCGTGACTATCAGTTGATAATCTATTTCAGTCCTAAAAATGCACGCAATAATACTACAACACTTTTACCCCGCAACACCTATCCTGGGAAAAAAGAAAAGTAACATCAACAAAGGCTTTTGTGTCAACAAGTGTGTTCTAGAGACAAGAACGGTTTCGGGGAGTTCAAGAGGCACATTTCCTCTTTGAACTGAGAGGTATGAGATCGAAGTTCCTGAATTTCTACACAAAAATACATCCACCGTTGCTCACTCGGGTGCTTCCCCAAAGGCACTTGAGTATGACTCTTCTATTACATTTGGTGGATAGTGCCTCGGCTTGGTTGAGTAATTTGTATTTGGTAGGTCAGAACTGAAACATAGGTAGGTAGCCCCCATGACACTTCTGATAGGAGATTTTTCATTTATCACCATTAAGATCAGGCATTCTGCTCTTGTCGATTGGAACCAACCACTACATCAAATGATTGATTGATTCACCATTGAGAGCATTAACCCTAAAAGGAAGAATATTGACAAGGTCCAGTAAAAATATTAGGTCGTCCAATTTCAATAGCCTTGGATATAGTTTCTACATGACATAGCATGTCAGACTACAATGGTACTCTGTATTTTCACACATAAGATAGGAAGATGTCACGAACGCAACACAGGAAGCTCTAACAGACTACTGATTTGCATTTGCATTCGTTGATATGACTCATTTTATGAAGTGTCTCGTACATGACAATGACACGCTGCCCTGATGTTATTATGTCGCCTCTGAGAAGGCAGATCGAAAGTCCATTTATACTACATAAATATTTTCTTTTGATAAGTAAGGAAAGCTTTATTGAGATAAAAAAAGAAAAGACAAAACAAAACAAAAGGAAGCGGGACAGTACAAAAGGCTGTACTGAACCAGCTACAACAAACAGGCTAAAAAACTGATAAAATCACTGAAGTCTACAAAAGGAGAACCCAACACCCCATTAGCCCACAAAAACAAAGTCTGCATCATTGTGCCTTTCAAACAATCTAAGGGCAGCCACAAATATAAAGTTCATCTATGTTATTTGCATGGAATTCAAATAAGTCCCTAAATTTTAAACCCATCAAATAAGTGTCTGAGATTTAAAATCCATCAAGACTTTAATCCCTCCGCAACTCTTCAAATGTGAAAGATCTTACACCTCAGGGACTAATTTAATCGGTTTTAAAGTTTAGGGACTAATTTGATTTTTGAGCAAACCATAAGTGTTAGCCCAAGGTTGTTTTATAAACAATCTATTTTTGATTTGGATGATAACAAACTTTTCCAACTAGTTTGAGACCTTTAGATTCTACATTTGCAAATCTTTTTAAGAAAATGATATCAAGAGTTCTCTAAGCTTAAATTGGCCTTAGATATAATTGAACACCACTACACAAGCTTATTGGACAATCTTTACTTTGTAGGTGTTTTAAGAATGTTTGTTGGTGCGAGGGAAGCCACTTTTCAGCCTAAGTGTTAAGGGTGTCGACACATGTTACCCTGGTGTCGACACATTGGTCATACACCAGAAGGCGTGTCCCAGGCCAAGATGATGGTGTCGACACATTGAAGAGAAGGTGTCGACACATTGCACACTCACCAGAAAGCAAGCTTCCAGGCAAAATTGAAGGTGTCGACACATTGGTCATACAACAGAAAGCAAGCATCCAAGCCAACTTGAAGGTGTCGACACATATACCAAACGTGTCGACACATTGCACTATCAACAGAAGGCAGAATTTCAGGCCAAAGCTGATGGTGTCGACACATATGCAATTAGTGTCGACACATTGCACATGCACCCGAAGGCATGTTTCCAAGGCATTTTGAAGGGTCAACACTTTGAAGAGAAGTGTCGACACATTGGACATAAGTGTCGACACATGGGTCATACACCCGAAAGTGAGTTTCCAGGCAAAACTCCTAGGTGTCGACACATACATGGATGTTGTCGACACATGCTTCGATTTCTCAGATCTGGAGCAACGTCACTCACTTAAAAGTTGTCTCCAAAGGACCCAAATGACCTCCAACGGCTCCAAATCTTTACAAGAAGACCCCTGATGCCCTAGAGACTATAAATAGAAGAAGTTTGAAAGAGAAACACAAACACTTGAAGAGCTTCACACGAAAATCATCCGTGCCCTAATTTCTTGAGAGAGAAAGCTCGTGAATCATCTTGCAACTCCACAAAGCTTTCTCAGAAGATCTTCTTCTTCTAGCAAAACTCAGGTTCTTTCATTTGTAGACTTGGCTTAGTGAGCCTTTCCATATCTTGATCCATTCATTTGTAGACTTGGCTTAGAGAGCCCTCTAGTTTCTTGAGCTACCCATTTGCAAATCTGGCTTAGAGAGCCTTCACTCATTGTACCCAATCTTTGTAAACCCTCCAAGTATTGTGTGAACACTGTATCCTACTTGTGAGAAGTAGAAGAAATCCCTAGGGTTTGGGATTTGGGAAACGAGTTGAAGCGTGAGCTCGGAAAACGCTTTGTAACGGTTCCTTAGCACCCCTGAAGCTAAGGTGTGTATTCACTTGAAGAATAGTGAAGGAAGCCCAAGGAAGTCAATAGCCTTGGGGGTGGACGTAGGCAAGAGATTGGCCGAACCACCTAAAAATACTGGTGTCATCTCTCTAACCCTTCTCTTTTATTTCTGCTGGTATTTCCTGATTGAACTTGTTTATCTTCAATAGTTGTTATCTTTGTTTTGCATATATCTAGTCCATAGTTTTCCTAGATACTGATCAGAACGTTTTGGGCTTGTTTGTAAAAGAGTTCAAAAGTTTTTGAAAAACCCAATTCACCCCCCCTCTTGGGTTGTCATTAAGACTCACAATTGGTATCAGAGCTGAGGTTACTAGCTCATTATCATTACAACCCCAGTTGGCACCACTTTGGCTGAAGGGCAGTCGACGAATCGACCTCCCTTGTTTAATGGGAATGCATATAACTATTGGAAGGCAAGGATGAGAATTTACATCCAAGCCGTAGACTATGAGCTATGGAGAGTTATCTCCAGGGGTCCTAGATTTCCTAGAGACAAGGAGGGTAAGCTGAAGGACGAAAAAGATTGGGATGATGCCGATCTTAAACGTATGTCTTTGAACTCTAAAGCCATGAATGTGCTATACTGTGCTCTCGATGCAAATGAGTTCAATCGAATTTCCGGATGCGATACCGCGAAAGAAATTTGGGATAAGCTAGAAGTATCCCATGAAGGTACTAATCAAGTTAAAGAAAACAAGATTAGTATGCTTGTGCATAATTATGAGCTGTTCAAAATGAAATCTGATGAATCTATTTCTTCTATATTTACTCGTTTTACTGACATTATAAATGGATTAAAATCTCTCGGTAAAGAGTATACTAATGTTGAAATGGTGAGAAAGATCGTCAGGTGTCTTCCTAAGACTTGGGAGCCTAAAGTGACAGCAATTCAAGAAGCTAAGGATTTGACAAAGCTCTCACTTGACGAACTCATGGGATCTCTCATGACACATGAGATGAATCAAGTAAAGGAGGATGAGGACGAAGGTAGAAGAAAAAGGGGCATAGCATTAAAAGCAACATGCTCGAGTGAAGATGAATCATCTGAGGATGATGATAAAGAATTTGCCCTATTCACTAAGAAGTTCAAGAAGTTCTTCCGCAAGAAACAAGGGGATAAAAGATTCTCAAGGAAAACACACTTCAAGGGTGATAGCAGTAAGAAGAATGAGATTATCTGCTTTGGATGCAAGAAGCCCGGGCACATAAAGTCAGATTGTCCCAATCTCGAGACACACAAGAAGCTAAGAGACTTCAAAAGCAAGAAGAAAGCATTTTTGGCTGCATGGGGAGAATCTGATGAAAGCAGCAGCGAAAGTGATGAAGAAGCTGCAAACTTGTGCCTCATGGCAAAGGAAGATGAAGATGAGGTACAAGACTCTTTGCTTTATTCCTTTACAATTGAGGAACTGCAAGATGCCTTTGATGACCAATATATTGAATTTAAAAGAATGATCTCAAAATATAGCTCTCTTAAAAGGAATTTTGAAAGTATTGCTAAAGAGAACGATATTTTGAAAAGTCAAGTTATATCTTTTAGAGATGATCTCGCAAGAACTACTCAAGAAAATGAAAAATCTTTACAAAGAGAGTCAAATACCTTGATTGTTGAAAATGAAGCTTTGAAAATGAAGGTTGACTCTCTCACAAAAGATCTTGCAAGATTTACTCAAGGAAAGAAAAACCTTGACATTCTTCTTGGGTCTCAAAGGTGTTGCTTCAATAAAAGTGGTATTGGATATGATTCTTTTAAAGATCAAAAATCTTACTCTTACATGATCACAAAATCATCTCCATCATTTATGCTATGCAACTTTTGTAGTAAATCTGGTCACATATCACATGTCTGTCAAACTAAAAAGAAATCCTCTTATGGGATTAAATTTATGTGGGTCCGTAAGGACAAGATGAAAGAAATCAGTTCTAATACTAATGGACCCAAAAAGATTTGGGTACCAAAGATCAAGAATTGATTCTTTATGCAGGTGTGCTTGAAGTCAGAAGATGTCAAGGACCATTGGATTCTTGATAGTGGATGCTCCAAGCACATGACCGGAGAGAAAAGATGGTTCAACTCATTTCATCCTAAAAACAAAGGATCAGTCACTTTTGGTGACAATGGAAAAGGTAAAATACTCGGAGTTGGAAGCATTGGTAAGTATACCAATTCCTCAATTGATAATGTTCTTCTTGTCGAAGGTTTAAAGCATAACCTTCTTAGTATTAGTCAATTGTGTGACAAGGGAAACCGAGTCATTTTTGAATCATCTATGTGTCTTGTTGAAAACATTGAAAACAAGAAAGTTTTGTTTGTCGGACACAGATTTGAAAATGTGTATATTGTTCATTTAGAGAGCATCTCTTCAGAAAACATAAAATGTCTTTCAGCTCTAAATGACAAAGATAGTTGGTTGTGGCATAGAAGGCTTGCTCATGCAAGCATGGACTTGATTTCAAAACTTGTCAAAAAGGATCTTGTTTCGGGTTTGCCT
The DNA here is from genome assembly GCA_963930655.1 of Myrica gale. Taxonomy (NCBI): domain Eukaryota; kingdom Viridiplantae; phylum Streptophyta; class Magnoliopsida; order Fagales; family Myricaceae; genus Myrica; species Myrica gale. The sequence continues at coordinate 13,747,009 of OZ005618.1, forward strand.
AACCTTTCTTTTGAAAAAGATAAGATTTGTGCAGCATGTCAAAAGGGCAAACAAACCAAAACCTCCTTTAAACCCAAAAACATTGTGTCCACTACTAGACCACTTCAACTTCTACACATGGACTTATTTGGTCCAACCCGAACCTTGAGTTTGGGTGGCAAACGTTTTGGCTTTGTTGTTGTTGATGACTTTAGTAGATTTACATGGGTTATATTCTTGGCTCATTAGGATGAGCATTTCATGCTTTTGAAAAACTTAGCAAGAAAATACAAAATGAAAAAGGTTTTGCTATTTCTAGCATAAGGAGTGATCATGGAAGAGAATTTGAAAATTCCTCCTTTGAAAAATTCTGTGATGAAAATGGTATTAACCATAACTTCTCGGCTCCTAGAACTCCTCAACAAAATAGTGTTGTAGAGAGGAAGAATAGGACCCTTGAAGAGATGGCTAGAACCATGCTTTGAGAAAACAACTTGCCTGACTACTTCTGGGCTGAAGCAGTTAACACAAGTTGCTATGTTATGAACCGATGCATGATTAGACCAATCCTCAAGAAAACACCTTATGAGCTATGGAATGATAGAAAACCCAACATTGGTTACTTTCATGTATTCGAATGTAAATGTTTTGTCCTAAACAACAACAAGGACAATTTGGGTAAGTTTGATGCGAAAGCCGACGAAGGTACATTTCTTGGCTACTCAACTTCTAGTAAAGCTTATCGTATATTCAATAAACGTACTCTAGTTGTAGAAGAATCTGTTCATGTTGTTTTTGATGAATCTAACAATCTTGTGAGGAATAATGACGAGGATGTTATAGACCTCACCAAAGAAGTCGATCAACTCACTATCAACATGGACAAAGAAGAATCAATGGTAAAAGAGGAAGAACCCCAAAAGATTCAAGAGGAATCTCATCACGATGACAATGACTTGCCAAAGTCGTGGAAATACATCAAGAATCATCCTCCGCAACAAATCATTGGTAATGTTGAAAAAGGGGTAAGAACTAGATCTTCATTTCTTCAAGCCAATAATCTTGCTTTACTTTCTCAACTTGAGCCTAAGAATTTTTCTGAGGCTAAAGATGATGAAAGTTGGATACATGCTATGGAAGATGAACTAAAACAATTTGATAAAAACCAAGTATGACATCTAGTTCCTAGACCCAAGGATTATCCAGTCATTGGTACAAAATGGGTTTTTAGAAACAAAATGGATGAATCCGGAGTAGTAGTAAGGAACAAAGCAAGATTAGTAGCCCAAGGTTACAATCAAGAAGAAGGAATTGATTTTGATGAAACCTTTGCTCCTGTTGCTCGTTTAGAATCCATTCGCATGTTACTCGCTTTCGCTTGCTATAAAGATTTCAAATTATTTCAAATGGATGTGAAAAGTGCATTTTTAAATGGATTCCTCACTGAGGAAGTTTATGTTGAGCAACCACCAGGATTTGAGGATGAAAATCTTTCAAATCATGTGTACAAGCTCACAAAAGCACTTTATGGATTAAAACAAGCACCTCGAGCATGGTATGAACGTCTTAGTTCCTTTCTAATTGAAAATGACTTTGTACGAGGAAAAATTGATACAACTCTCTTCACAAAAGAAAAAGAGAATGAATTGTTGATAGTCCAAATTTATGTTGATGATATTATTTTTGGATCTACTAACGAATCCTTGTGTCAAGAATTTGCTCAAGTAATGCAAGGTGAGTTCGAGATGAGCCTCATGGGAGAACTGAACTATTTTCTCGGACTTCAAATCAAGCAAAACAATGAAGGGATCTTCATTAATCAAGCTAAATATACAAGGGATCTCCTCAAACGATTCAGCATGGACAATTCAAAACCAATGAGTACACCCATGAGTCTATCCACAAAATTGGAAAAAGATGAGAAAGGTAAGGATGTGGACCAAACAAAATATCGAGGTATGATTGGCTCTTTACTCTATCTTACTGCTAGTAGACCCGATATAATGTTCAGTGTTTGCATGTGTGCTAGATATCAATCATGTCCAAAGGAATCTCATCTCCTTGCAGTTAAAAGAATTTTTAGATATCTTGTTGGCACTCAAAATCTAGGTCTGTTTTATCCTAAGAGTGTTGAATTTAATTTACAAGGATACTCGGATGCGGATTATGCTGGATGCAAAATTGATAGAAAGAGTACTAGTGGTGCATGCCAATTTCTTGGACCCTCACTAGTCTCTTGGTGTTGTAAGAAACAAAATTTCGTGGCTCTATCAACCACGGAAGCCGAGTATATTGCTATAGGCAATTGTTGTGCACAAGTATTGTGGATGAAACAACAATTGGAAGATTTTAATCTTCATTATTCTCTCATTCCAATAAAATGTGACAACACCACTGTTATAAATCTCACTAAAAATCCTATTCAACACTCTAGGACTAAACACATTGAGATAAAACATCATTTTATTAGAGATCATGCTCAAAAAGGGGATATCGTTCTTGAATTCGTAAATACCGACCTTCAATTGGCGGACATTTTCACAAAACCCCTTAATGAGGATAGATTCTGTTTTATTCGCCAAGAGATAGGAATGAGTTTTCCATTGGAATGAACTTTTGAATATTATTGTGTTTCATCTCTTAATTAATATTGGTTGATTGCATTGATCATACTTTGAATGTTGGTTGAAGTTTTGTTCAATGATTTTTGTATCATATCGCATGTTTTCTCTTGTGAATCTTCGTGAAAAATCATGTTTTCATGCTATGTGTCGACACTTCAAGAACCAAGTGTCACACATCTGGTTTTAATGGCCTCTTTCTTCACCAGAGAAGCTTGTGTCGACACATATATGCATAGTGTCGACACATAAGTCTTGTAACCGAGAGAGTATTTTTCAACGCATTCGGGAGCATGACCAATGTGTCGACACATAATTACTAAGTGTCGACACATCTTTCATGCAAGACCAATGTGTCGACACATACGTACTAAGTGTCGACACATATATCGGGACTCCCGTTTTTAAAATAGGGATTCATGCGTTTCACATTTCAATTTCAAACATTAGGGCTCGAAATCTCTCTCTCTCTCCTCTTCAGAACTCTTTCTCTCCCCAAACCCACGCGATTCCTTCTCTCAATCCTTCCTCTCACTCACCGAATCACTCTCTCTCTCTCAACACCCCCGCGCCCACAACCCATTTCTCCTCCATTCGGCCCAAATGTCTTCACGTCGACCAAAGAGATCCTCCAAGGCGACTTCGCCTGCAAATCCAAGGGCAAAGAAGAAGGGGAAGGAGGTGGAAGAACCACTGCCAATGACAGAAGCCTATGTATACAGGTCAGGCCTCTGTAAGAATAAATTTGTTCAAGATTTTAGAGGGAGGAAAGTTCTTGGTGGTAGGTGGATGGATTTCAATTGGTTTAATCAAAATGGGTTTGATTTTCAAGAGATTTTTGAGTACCAAGGATGGGATAAGTTTGTTACTGTGAAATTAGATTATTTTCCATACCTTGTGAAGTTGGTTTATTCGAATCTCAATATTACATCTACTGAGAATGTGACAAGTTATGTAAATGCTCAGCACCTAGATTTATCTGTCACATTGTTGAATTCTGTGATATCGGCCCCCAATGAAGGAAAATGCTTCTATGATGCTTATAGTTGGGTGGGGATGTCTGAAGTAGAACCCATTGAGATACTTAGGGTTGTGTTGGAGGATCCAACCCTAGAGCGGACAGTTAAACCCATGGCCAATGCCCTTAGTGTTCATAGACGGATATTGCATCACATGGTATGCAATATCATTTTACCTAGAACGGGCAAATTCGAGTACGTGACATACTTAGAGTTATTTATCATGTACTGTTTAATAACTCGTACTCGAATGAACTTGGGCCATTTGATGCTAAACCACATGAAAGCGGCCATGGAGAAAAAGAAACAAGGGCTGCCATATGGGATGTATTTCACCCATGTGTTTCATGCTTTCGAGGTTAGCATAGTTGGGGAGGTTAAGGAGAAACCCAAAATCTTCCAAGAGTACAATGAGAAAACCCTGAAGTTAATGGGGTATATGAAGAATGATGAAGGTGTGTGGATTAAGAAAGGTGCAGGGGCACCTCAAATGGTAGAAGAAAGGGGTTCGGAGTCTGAGGACGAATCTGCTGATGAGGCAGAGGTTGAGGCCACTGATAGGGTACCCATGACCGCTGGAACTCCGCCGAGAGAACGGACTCCGGTGCATGCCCGTACTTCACCTGCTGTGTATTCTTCCCGAAGAGAGGTTGGTGGGTCTCGGGATTCACGTCTTCACTCCTTGGCAGCCTCTGTTGAGGAAATTAAAGAGGCCCAACACCAACTGAGCATGAAAATGGACGGTCTCTCCTCTGACGTAAAGACGGGTCTTGAGGATATCAAGAAGTTGCTCGGGGAGTATCAACATCGCATTGACACTGTCTCCGAGGATGTACAGGGTGTTCAGCAACAAGTCAACAAAAGCATCAAACTGGCTAGTGATGTAATTCAGAAGACCGTGGATGAGTTCACCTCGGCATCTGTGCACCTCAAGGAATCCATGGCCAACACTTCTCGAGAAGTGATCTCGGCTACTGAGCGTCATTTGGATGCTGATCGCAGTCTTTATCCCCGTGTGATCCGCTGGACGTACTGGTTCTCCACCACCTGGACTAACTGGCTGAAGAAATGAGATGTCGCCTACGATCCTCCTCCACTTGGCCAATAGTCCCCGCCTTGTCTTCCCATTCCTCTATCCTTGCCTCTCCCTTGGTCTGATTTTGATGATGCCAAAGGGGGAGAAATAGATAGTTTCGTTTTGATGTAATTTCTGATAGGACATTCCTCTGTACTTATCTTTTGAACATTTGGATGCATTGATAATTTCGTTTTGATGTAATTTCTGATAGGACATTCCTCTGTACTTATCTTTTGAACATTTGGATGCATTTATATTTTGGACAATTGTTGGATGAATGTATGGTTTATTCGTGGTATTATGAGCATTGTTTCTTATGAGCATTTATTGGTATATCATTGATGTTGATTATAAGGATTTGAAACGTTGTGGATATCTGAATCGTACTTCAGGTAATTTTCTTGAAACTCTCCTCTATATGAAGTCTTGTGATCTGATATTGAATGACGAAGTTTGGGGAAGTTTGGAGGATGTTATAGAAGTGTTTTTACAGGTTTTGAAAATTTGGAAAACCTCTATTTACAAAGGAAACTCTTGCAAATTTTTTGTAGAATCTTAAAGTTCTTTTTGCTAAAAACTCTTGAAAAACTCCAGCCTAATCTCAGGGGGAGCTTTTCATTTTGGTATCAACGATTTATTATTAGTCAGGTTTGTCATCATCAAAAAGGGGGAGATTGTTAGCCCAAGGTTGTTTTATAAACAATCTATTTTTGATTTTGATGATAACAAACTTTTCCAACTAGTTTGAGACCTTTAGATTCTACATTTGCAAATCTTTTTAAGAAAAAGATATCAAGAGTTCTCTAAGCTTAAATTGGCCTTAGATATAATTGAACACCACTACACAAGCTTATTGGACAATCTTTACTTTGTAGGTGTTTTAAGAATGTTTGTTGGTGCGAGGGAAGCCACTTTTCAGCCTAAGTGTTAAGGGTGACGACACATGTTACCATGGTGTCGACACATTGGTCATACACCAGAAGGCGTGTCCCAGGCCAAGATGATGGTGTCGACACATTGAAGAGAAGGTGTCGACACATTGCACACTCACCAGAAAGCAAGCTTCCAGGCAAAATTGAAGGTGTCGACACATAGAGCAAAGGTGTCGACACATTGGTCATACAACAGAAAGCAAGCATCCAAGCCAACTTGAAGGTGTCGACACATATACCAAACGTGTCGACACATTGCACTATCAACAGAAGGCAGAATTTCAGGCCAAAGCTGATGGTGTCGACACATATGCAATTAGTGTCGACACATTGCACATGCACCCGAAGGCATGTTTCCAAGGCATTTTGAAGGGTCAACACTTTGAAGAGAAGTGTCGACACATTGGACATAAGTGTCGACACATGGGTCATACACCCGAAAGTGAGTTTCCAGGCAAAACTCCTAGGTGTCGACACATACATTGATGGTGTCGACACATGCTTCGATTTCTTAGATCTGGAGCAACGTCACTCACTTAAAAGTTGTCTCCAAAGGACCCAAATGACCTCCAACGGCTCCAAATCTTTACAAGAAGACCCCTGATGCCCTAGAGACTATAAATAGAAGAAGTTTGAAAGAGAAACACAAACACTTGAAGAGCTTCACACGAAAATCATCCTTGTCCTAATTTCTTGAGAGAGAAAGCTCGTGAATCATCTTGGAACTCCACAAAGCTTTCTCAGAAGATCTTCTTCTTCTAGCAAAACTCAGGTTCTTTCATTTGTAGACTTGGCTTAGTGAGCCTTTCCATATCTTGATCCATTCATTTGTAGACTTGGCTTAGAGAGCCCTCTAGTTTCTTGAGCTACCCATTTGCAAATCTGGCTTAGAGAGCCTTCACTCATTGTACCCAATCTTTGTAAACCCTCCAAGTATTGTGTGAACACTGTATCCTACTTGTGAGAAGTAGAAGAAATCCCTAGGGTTTGGGATTTGGGAAACGAGTTGAAGCGTGAGCTCGGAAAACGCTTTGTAACGGTTCCTTAGCACCCCTGAAGCTAAGGTGTGTATTCACTTGAAGAATAGTGAAGGAAGCCCAAGGAAGTCAATAGCCTTGGGGTGGACGTAGGCAAGAGATTGGCCGTACCACCTAAAAATACTGGTGTCATCTCTCTAACCCTTCTCTTTTATTTCTGCTGGTATTTCCTGATTGAACTTGTTTATCTTCAATAGTTGTTATCTTTGTTTTGCATATATCTAATCCATAGTTTTCCTAGATACTGATCAGAACGTTTTGGGCTTGTTTGTAAAAGAGTTCAAAAGTTTTTGAAAAACCCAATTCACCCCCCCTCTTGGGTTGTCATTAAGACTCACAATAAGGATGAACTTTGTATTTATTCATAAAATAATAGGGGAAACATCATAGAATGCTCCATATCTATGGGCAAAAATCACTTAGCTTCCTCAAGTTTCAATTTGTTTTATTACGCCCCATAAGTTGCAAGAAATCATCAATCCTCGCCTTTTAGTTTGATTTAGCCGTTAATTTAGCCAAAAAGTAATGTGAATGAACCGAAATTTCACCCAACACAAAATTATTAAAAAAAATGAAAAATAAATAAAAAAATGAAATAGAATTTATATATTTTATTTCTATATCTTTTATTTCTTTTTTCTTTTAATTTTCAGTAATTTTGTCTTAGAAGGAGTATTTTAGTCATTTTTTGTGTGGTAAATTGTCAAATCAAATAGAGAGCGAGAATTGATAATTCCTTGCAACTTATGGGACTTAATCAAACAAATTGAAACTTCAGAAAGGCTGATTGCTATTTGCCCATAGATATGAGGTGTACAATGATGTTCCTTTAAAATAATATACTAGAAATTATTAACCAGGAACCTCATCTGCAAAACTAGACCACTCTCAGCAACATACTGAAGTAAAGGAAGCCTATGCGAATTAATTTGGAATTTAAAATAATTATATTTTTTATTCTATATGAAATTTCTCAGGTTGTTTCTGAACAACCTTGCCATCTTGTCTAACATGATTTAGACATGTCAATAGATGGAATTGCTAAACACTCATAAACGAACAGAAATAATGAGAAATTTTAAGGAAATAGATACTTATCTCTCAAAATGTGGCACTTTCAAAAACATTTCACAGAAAGAACTTGATGCGGAATATAATAGAGAGATCAAATCAGTAAATAATAGAGAAGAAGAGCAGAATAAAGCCAAGGAAAGGGGGGGGGGAAACACCACATTTGAATGCAAAGGCAGCCACCAATAAACTTTATAATCTTAGTCTAAAATAATTTAAGGTTCTCACAAACATTAAATAAAGAACAAAAGGTCCTAAGTAAACCCTAAAAGCACATCGGCTAAAGCCTAATAAAACATAATAACTACTAATCTATCAAAATACAAAGCACAACCAAATAAAGTAAAACAGTTTATTTAAATGTCGCCATTCGAACCTCTCTAAGTGTTATATCAAAAAATGATATTTAATTGGCTTTCAAAAAAATACAACTTGCACATGTTCAATGTTTTCTTCAGGTAGATGGGGAACTCAATGAACTTATGTGAAACCAACCCAGATGGTGGAAAATAAGTTCAGCATTTGCCCTAAAGTAAGCCTTTTGCTTGCAAGTTTGAAGTGTTGAGTTTAAACCCCACCTTAATTGCCTTCGGTACACAGTGACACCAGTATTATTTTGTGACTCTCCTGCCTCCTATCCTCTTCAGTATCCCTAATTTGCTTCACAAGTATGCTGGGCTATGCGAATGCACCATACACATCATCTTGACAGAGAGGGAGGGAGAGAGGGAGAGAGAGAATACCTGAAGCCTTAGTGTCATTATTTTAAGCAGCACCAGCAGTGGTGCTTCCAATAGTTTTAAGGTCAAATACCTCAATCCAATAGCCATCAGGATCCTTAATAAATGCTATTCCTTTCATTTTCCCTGCATCCAATTCCTCAGATCTTAAGCAAGCAACTAAAGTTTTTATTAACTATTTTTCTTATGAGGTAGAGCATATTTTTGCATAATCAAAACAAGAAGTTCAAAGAGGAGGAGGGAGGGGGGAAGCTCGAATTTAAAAGGAAAAAATTACATCCCTCCAATGTATAAAAAGTTGTCCTGCGTAAAATCAAATCAACCAAAGTATATCCATCATGAATACAAATTTTGGAACAAGTTTTGCTACTTATCTTATGATCATAAAAAGGATGTATTCACAGAGTAAACTAACGAAAGCAACGTTATAAGGTCAAGGTCAAGAGGTTCCTCCGTAGGAAAACCTTCAGGAATGTCCGCCTACCAAAGGAACAATAAGATGCCTATCTTTAACCAAGTTCTTTTACTTTAACAATTCCCCCCGTCCCCAGAATTTTCGCTTCGCATACAAAATATAAAAAACAAAAGATTGCACTCTAGTGTATGAGTGATTATACTACTTATATGCAGTTTGAGCTTTTCATGATTCACACAGGAAGATTAAGACTGAAATGCACCGATTTTCGTCTTTAGCATACTGAGAGGGCTCTTAGTAGTCGATTCTTACATATTTGGGAGCTATTTCTACATGCAAAAGAATTTCATGACATGATGTGATTAAGGTGTAGCCACATATCTGCTACTCCAATATTTTCTGTTGGATCAGATCTTCTGCTTTGATAGAAGTTTTTGGACCAAGTGAGAAGGAGTTTATGCACAAGTGACTGCCAGAGAAGCAAGCCAAGTAGAAGCTACAAAGCAGACTGATCGAAACAGGAAAATGGACCTCATGGGCTTCCTTCATGGAGGAAGTTCCCTTCAACATTATCCAGGAAATGAAAAGGTCCATATTCAACAATAGCCCCCAAATATTACATATTTTGATGTGTACCTCTAGACAAATGCAAGTTATAATCGCAAATAGAAGTTTCAAGAAATTGTGCAGCCTACACCAGTTTTAAAATAAATAATTACTGTTCCAATGCTACACTGAAGTCAGAGCTTTACATCATGCTTGAGATGATAACATACATAAAGGAATCACCGTTTCATGCTTAATTCATCCAAGAATATGATACAGGTGCCTTACCATCATCTGGTTTTTTAACAAACTCCACTCCCAGACATTCAAATCTTTCACATGCCTTGTATGTGTCGTCAACAGTGATGCCAATGTGTCCTTAAAACAATAGGACAAGTAAGAAAAAATTGACAAGGAGAAATATATACAAAAAAGGGAAAATTACAATTTACATCCCCGAGCTATCAACATCTTTTGCAATTTGATCACTAACTGCCATTTTTTCAAGTGAAAGCATTTTTGTCATTCATTTGTCAGACAGACTTTCCATCTATTTTACTGTTTAATAACCGATGGAGGTTGTGATATGAAACGAAAATAGATGTTTTAATGATGTAATATGACAAATATGGCCTTTCACTAGTCACATTGCAAGACGGGCGTTTGTTTGGGAGTATAAATTATATTTTCACAACAAAAAATTAAAATTCCTTCCGAGTACGCATTTGGAGAAAAAGAAAGAAGTTGAACACCGCGATGCGTACAAATTATGGTTACAATAGACCTTTAGGCCAATACACCATATAGCAAGAAAAGTTTGATCAACCAGCTATATTGGCAGTCAAGAAAAACTGACTTATAAACAAGGGTGATTCAATTCAAATTGAGGCCCTAGGCAATTTTTTTTTTTTAAATTGCATATACGAATATAACAAATATTGAACATACATGTTATTGAAAACATTTATCCCAAAATCATTCTTCTGACTTTGTGACATAATAACAAATTATTTTAGATCCATAATCTTTCTTACGATATGGTTGCTCATAAATAAGACATTTTTATTTTAACATAAAAAAACAATCATGCATGAAAGGGAGCAATGGACGTGTACAGGAAAGAACATTCTTTTGTAGACCTTAGTGTTTGACCAGTCCCTACAGGAATGCATTTTCAAGTTCTCGTACAGCATGCCACATGCCCCTCTTTCAATAGGCCAGTCTGTTGTCAGACTACCACACATTTATGACGTGGCCTCGTTTCATAGGTTCTGTTCTTTCTGCTATTGCTCTTTTCTTTTGGCAAAGGATACAGACTTTCACTTTTTCAGGGGTTCAGAAATATGATAAAATTGTCTTATTTTTCAGGTATCTATTTGTCTGGACGGGGCCTTTAGCCTTTAGCAGGCGCCTGAGTTACAGGGCCTTTGATCCAGCCTCCCTGAAAATATTTTTCACATATGCAGAAAGCATCTGCACCATTGGGTAATAAAAGAAAAAAGATTGACATTATCGCTTGTGGTTCAGAAATAAACGGATTGGAGAATTTATCATCTTGTACATGGAGTTCTTGGTGATACAAATGAAAAGGGGATCCAAGCTTTGGCTTAGTTAGTATTTGGGCTTGTTGATTTTGTATATGAGCAGAATTAAATTGATCATGCCAGCGAGGATTCACTAAAGCAGCATATCTAGTCAATGAGTCTAATTGACTAGACACTCTCCATACATGCCACAGAAGATGAAAAAAATAATGTGGTAAAGATGGGTCAAAAGTCAACCTCTACAGCAAGGGGGAGGAAAATATATTGCGATTGCTTGTACTCAGATTGACCTTTAAAAGTTACGTACCAAAGCCACGAGGTTTTGAATTCCCATTGTGCTATCCTTTGAACTCAGGATCACTTTCGGTACCCCAATTACTGTAACAATTACTTTCCAGTTAAGAAAAATCAGGCAATATAGGTGCATAAATGATCACTCTACAAAAACGACTAGAACATGCTGCCGGATCTATTATTCTCACTGTGTTAGCTCAATTGTAGCCTTCTGACCAATGGTCCAAACTGTTCTATCAACGGAGTTACTTGGAGCAGATGCTACATCCTACATCAGGAAAATATATACATTTATGTCAGAATCATAACCAAAGAGACAGGAAATTATCCAAAAGAGAGCCAAGTTTTCACTATGCACTTCCTCAGAATGAGGTGGGAGAACACAGAAACGTAGTTGCAAAAGAGACTTCAAATGACATGCTTATATGATGGATGACAGCATAGTGTAGATAAATAAGAGCAGATTTCCATGCATAATAAGTATCTTCCACATTCCGACAGCCACCAAGGATCGAACAAGAAAAATAAATCTTGCATGTGCAAAACCATGAATTTACCTCATAGCCCATAAAGTATGAGCTAAACTTCATCTCTGGGAAATCCAACCTCTTCAGTAACCTGAAAGGTTGAAAAGTCAATATAAATTTTCAGCCTTCACAAGGTATAGAGTTAGCAAAATATTTAAATACACTCTGAGATGCCAGAGATGGAAGCTCTCAAGATGTCTGAACTAACAAACTGGTTTATTAATAAAAGGTAACCATCCAGTGCAAATCCAAAATATTCAAAATACGTTGATATCTTCATTTCAAAAGATATAAGGCATGTCAAGATATGTGATATGGACCAAGTTTGTGTGCATTGTCATGGAATCATAAACTTAAAAGAAACAGTGAAGTAACTTATAAGCAGACTCCCCACAGATAAACATTAAGCGTGAAAAAGCATCCATTACAAATAAAAAACATTTCCCAAATATAAAAACCATCCATGTCCTAATACTCATGCTAAGAAATTAGTCCATTCACGGGTATGATGAAGCCAGAAAAAATGCTAGAAAGATAAAGAGGTAGCTAAAATCACATAAGACCACTTTAAGTCTCAGGGAAACCTAGCGGTTTAAGGAGGATGACATTGTACCCCTTCAGATTCCCAAGTGGCCTATGTGACAGCAAAACTGCTCAGGCAACTGCTTCCAAATAAGTATCCAAGTACAATTCATTGCTTAAAAACGAAAATCCATAACGAAAATATTGGGAAGTGCAATCATCACATAAAAATGAAAGTACACAGACAATATTTGGTATGCTTAAAGAAAAACAAATAACAGCAGTCATGCAAAAATTGCAACTTAGAATTCCAGCATTATCACCCATCCATGTATATAATACAGAATGAACAAAAGCCATATACTCAACGCACGACATAAACATGATCACAAACACAAAATGACACATTGTGACAAATATATAGGCATCAGAAATGACAAAATAAGTTCCTTCTAGCCATATAAATTGAAAAGGAAGAAACAACTTACGACATGCCCAAGACTCGAGAGTAGAAGTCGAGGCTCACTTTGGGATCCTTAATACGAAACTTCTGTAACCAAATGCCAGAAGATATAACACAAATTGCGCAAAACAGACAGAAACACACGTTGCAATATAAAAACACGTAAAAAAACTGATGCAATTACAGTGTGTTGCATGCAGGAAGACTTGGTGGCATCATCTGGGGTCGCCTGGAGGCCGGGATTGTAGACCGCCGATTCCTTTGATTCTGAAGCCATGGAGAACAACCGGAATCGATTGCTATCTTGCATAAAAACCAAACAAATAAATAACTAGAAGGATCTGAAGAGTGAAATGAGAGAAAGGCCAGAGAGTAATTGTTTGAAAACCTTGGTTCTGGGGTCCAGGGAGAATGTGAGTGAATATGAAAAAGAGGGTTTGGTGGTAAGCCGGAAGAGAGAGAAGCGGGATAAGGAGCTGGTGAGTGAAGAGGGTCATTGGACTATGATCGAGAGTGAGAGAGAGAACAAGACGGTAAGAGCTAGTTTTACCTTCTCGTGATACAGGAAGCAGAGGAGAGCAGTGGCTCTGTCCGGGATATATTTTGTACGGGGAACATTATTGGGTTTATATAGAAGTGCTTGTCCGAGCTCAGCGGGAATTGGTCTCCCCACACACGAGGCTTGTTTGTCCTTTTATTTTGAATTAAATGCAATTTTTCTACCCCAACTGTTGGGCCTTATTCCGAGTGAACCAATGAAGGTCGATAACCACAGCTGCAAAAATCTGGAAACGAAGGACCTCCTCTTTGGAATACCAAGCTCTTGATCCGGGTAGAGAATGATCTTGACCCCCTACACGAGAAACAGACATAAAGCCAAGGAATCTAACAGCCAAGGTGATTTCCTCCAAGCCACTCTACTGAAAAGACACTCAAGATAAGATGGTGAAGAGATTCCGGCTGAGTGTTGCACAGGTAGCACAGACTAGATTCTTCCACTCTATTAGCATAGCAAGATCAACTCTGGATCGAGTGAGAATAATATTTCACACCACTTTCCACAATAACATTTGTTGGAAGAGGAGTTTACAACACAAAGGGAGTAAGGCTTTTAAGGTAGAGCAAATTTATGTGGAAGAGATAAAGAGGAGGGATATGGAAGAACTGTCACGCCCCAAACGGCATCCCGTAGGGACCGTGACAGCCGCGAGCAATCCCCCGGATAGCCCCAGCGTTCTTACATACATTCTTACGTGCTTACGGCGGAAACGTACAGGATCACGAGGGATTCGAGCCAACTCATAACATAATCAGGGTTCTCAATAAGTTTGCACCTTAATACATACACGAACTACATAACATATTTCACATCAAACAAGTGACGGATCTCCTCGATCAAGTCACAATCAACAAAACGTGAATATAATCTTTTTCCTCCTAAGTCAGGTAGTCCTCCTGACTTTCTTCACCTGAGGCATTTGAAATGACATAATTTTAAAAACGTGAGTTAAAAAGACTCAGTAAGGGAAAAACATAAACTTAAAACATGCTCTTGACTTGTACTTGCTCAACATGAAAAAAAAAACATAGTTCATGATGTACATGCATGTCATGGATATGCATATGCTCTTGCTTGAAGTTGGCCCCAGGCCCTTGAAAACATTTCATTCTTGCTTGCATGTGAAATTGGCCTCTGGCCCTTGAAAATCACTTATTCATACTTGTGGGCTTATTCGCTCCATTTAACCCCTGAAGTCAGGGTTGTGCGTTCCCATTGGAACCGTCCCCTATTTCCCTTGGGGACCTTACATACGGTCAAGCTAGCACACCTTCTCGCATTCGTCCTTCAGTGGCTAGACATGACCCTTGGAGGCCCACACCTTCTCATTGTCCTTCAGTGTGGTTTGCACAGCCTCTTGGATTCACCCATCCTTCTCGCATTCGTCCTTCGGTATGGGAGTCCATCTTGATGGTACGGTACCGACCAGTGCCCCTTGAATTAACTTATCGTTTCATAAACTTTCCATAATCTTTCCATAAAATCATTGCATAAAAATTCTCTTAAGAAAAATCATGCAATGCTCATGCCATGTCGTGCTTGCTCAAAACATCATGCTTGTTCATGAATCGATGCAGTGTGTCATTCCAGTTTTCATAAAAAGTGTAAGTTTACTTACGATCCACTTACGGTTTCCACTTACTAGTTCCACTTACTCTTGGTCTCCTTGATAATGACACGTAGATCGCCTACAAGCGATTCAAACATTTCTTAGCACTAAGAAATAAGTACGTAATCATATAAGTTAAATAATTGCATTTTAAATCGGTTATTACCCAAAGATATATTTATGAAAATATAATATTATTTACAAAGTCTTATATGAAATTTCTTATTAATAATCTTACTTAGTTCTAGCAAGCTAATTCCACTTAAATCAAATCCTAATCTTTCTTTTATTGCATACAATTAACTAGGTCCTTAAGTTCACCAATTACTAACCCTAATCATAATTAATCTTTAGCTTAACATTAAACCATGGTGCAACCCGAAAGTATAAGCTATTTTGTTCACCCTAAGTTTCGGCCAACCTAGTTAAATCCTCAATCAATACTTAACACCACAAAGCTTTGCTAATTCTTTTAATTCGAATCTTTAAACCTATTATCTATGTTTTTCTCTTACTAATCCGACGTGTTTTATGATTGAGCTTAAATCTTCTAACTTATTTGGTCATAACCCTAATTTTTATTCATCCATCACATGTAATATAGTCTTATTCATAGGGTTGCTATTAGGGTTCCACTTATTAGGTCATTCGGCTTTGTACCATTTTAAGCATTTCTTGTCTAAGTTTTCTTCTCCAATGGTGATCCCATCCTCCATTTTCAGATTCACAACCTATGATCTACCAATCACAACACAACTTCTAGATCTAGTACAATGCCATATTCGGCCAACACAAATGTTCATACAATGATTAGCTCTTTCGATTTGCATGCAATCTATTATATTTCAAGTCTAGCCTATATACATGTGTTCACCAAACTTTTATACATGTCATGACCATTCATCAAATTGGCATTTAACAAAATATATTTGAAGATCCAACACTTATAAGTTTCGGCTAACACCATAATCACAACCTTTCATGGCAAAACTTGCATAATGCATACCTTTTGCATTTTAAGACCATACTAGCATGCATTATTCATCCTTTAACATTTTTCTAACATTTAAGTTCGGATCTCATGTTTATATAGCTAGATCTAATATTATATCTTAGGGTTGATCTGGTAATCTCAAGATCTAACAAAATCAAGACACTAACTCAAGACCCAACCATGAGATATTCGGCCAACACCATTTTCAAAGCTAACAACCCACATCTTTGGCCTTACCTTGATGATTAACACAAGCCTTGAGTACCTAGCACAATAAAATACCTTAGGTTAAAACTTATAAAGACTTTAAGCACAAACACTATGTAGAATCAAGCCTACCTCTACCTTCACCAAATTTTCACCAAAACCCTTCCTTCTGCCAACTTTCGGTTCACCCTTTTT
Organism: Myrica gale; assembly: GCA_963930655.1. Taxonomy (NCBI): domain Eukaryota; kingdom Viridiplantae; phylum Streptophyta; class Magnoliopsida; order Fagales; family Myricaceae; genus Myrica; species Myrica gale. Next base: position 13,763,361 of record OZ005618.1, read on the forward strand.
GGAGTGGTTCCAAGCTTGATTATAAGGTGCTAAGGTAGGTTTTATGGTGGGGAGAAATATGGTAAACTTGAATGATTTAGCTCTAAGGAAGTGAGTTAAATCTTATCAAGGGAAAAGTGGCTAAATGAGTAGAATTTTCAAAAGAGGAATGGTGTTGCACAAAGAGAGGGTTCGGTCACCACAAAGAGAGAACCAAACTTGAACTTTGGAGAGTGTTTTAGGTTGCAAGAAGAAAAGAACAAGACTTTGAGCTCAAAGGTAATGTTCAGCCAAGAGAGGAAAAAGAGAGAATTGAAATGGAATGGGTGATATTCGGCCAAGGCTAATTCAAATGTGAAGTGTGAATTGAGTTGGCAATTGAATCTCCCAAGGTGATTTATTGCTATGACACTTGACATGAGGTGTTTGAAAATGACAAGAGAGAGAAGGAAGGAAAAGGGGGTGAATTGGGTGGGTTGGCCGACCATGCTTGCCCTTTCTCTTCTCCTTTTTCTTTTCACTTTTTTCTCACATCACCTCTTGTCCCCTAAAGCCATGCCTTTGCATTGATTTTCACTCCCTTCACTCTTGCTCTTCACGTGAACTTCATCCTCTCCCTTGCTTTTTTTCTCTCATTTCACTTCCATTGAATTGTCTTGTCACATGAATGCTCTCTTATCACTTCTTACAGGTCACATGGGTTAATAACTTTTGGCTTTTCCATTCTCCTCATGCCCCTCATGTAAATGGCCTTGTCTTTAAGCTCATTTATTTTGTTTGGTTGCATTTCAACCAACTTAGTTACTCTTACAACTAACTTTCTAGTTACTCTCACAACTAACTTTCAATTTAGTTACTATTTCACCTAACTTATCTCCTATAAGCTCTCTAGCTTATCTAGTTCAATTACATAGCTTATCACCTCATAAGCTTAACAACTTATCTTAAGATAATGGCTCTAGCCTATCTCTACGATAGCCACATCGACTTATTACCTAAAAAGTTTCTCTAACTTATCATTATGCTTGCTTATCACTATGATAAGCAAGTGTGCGTATCACTTAAAACTCTCTTAAAACTTATCATTTGCCTAATAGCTTATCATCTAATATTCGAATGATAATTCAACTACTAATTTAGGTCACATAATAATAATATATGCCACCTATTAATGACACACAAAAATATTCAATACTTTAAAAGAATTTCATGATTCTCCATTTGATTATTTTCGGCCAATATATATACAAATCTTAAATCATAATTTAATTTTTCCAAGGATTATGAAATATACTAGGCAAATGAAAAATATAAATGTATAAGAGAAACTTACCTTGCAAGTCTCGGTTCTTAGGAAAATAAAATTAAACTTTGCACAAAATTTCCATAATGAAAAGAAAATAATGAAATAGAAAAATTTCATGAAATAAAATCTCATATTAATTGATGTACCTTATCATAAAGCTTAGGCCATACATTGGCCAAAAATATGGCTCCATAATAAAATTAAAGCTAATACATTGGAAATTAAAAGCTAATACATAAGAAATAGCATAAGAAATAATCGGGGTCTCACAAGAACACACTTCAATTTCTCAAACTTGGCTTGTCTTGAACTTTCTTGACTTCTTCTCTTTCTTCTTATTACGAAATGGTGGGGCTACATCCTTTATATAGGCTTATACATTCAATCTTAGCCACACATTTCATCTAAAATATCTAGATATTTCTATGGCACTTTCTAGATATTTTCTAGCACTTTCTAGACAAGATACTTCTACTTATTTCTAAGATATTTTCTTAGAACTTTCTAGAAAGTTATTGATCTCTCATACTCTAGAGATTTATAGAACTCTCTAGAGAACTTCTTTCTCTTCCTTTATCTAGAGCACTATAGAACTTTTTAGAAGATGATTTCTCTTCCTTTCCTCTAGAGATTTATGGAACTCTCTAGAAGATCTTCATCCTCCATCGGTCAAGACTAAGCATATTTTGAGCCCAAATCAAGTTTAACTTTCAACAACATTTTCAGCCTTTCATGCATGCATAACTTCCAAAGTGCCTTCCAATTCGCACAAGACATATCATTCAATTGAGGGAGGTTTAGAGGGCTGAGGGATCGGTACCGATAATGCCAAATGATCACCTAAGATTGGAGATGAGTAGACCTGCATAGAATTACTTAGGGGTGTGGCCTAGAAGGGATCCTCCAATGCCAAAGTCAATGATCCGAGAGTATATAAGTTTTTAGAGAGTTAATTAAGCAAGAAAAAGATGTTGGTCTGATTCTTGGTCACGCAGAGAATGTCCTCACAATCCATATGTTTCAAAGCTTTAGTCATGACATTTTTGAAGCTGGTCGAGACCTTCCTAATGAGATACTTTAGTAAGTCTCTAGGGTGGAGACCAGTCGTAACGCCATAAGTTTGGTCTCACCAATAGCGTGTGAAACAGTGATGGCTTCCTGGTTAAACCGAGCAAGGGAGCGTTGCAATTCCTGAGGCACTTGCTTAATGCTAAAAAGGGAAGGACGACCCTTTGATGCGCCAATTAGAGATTAAGAGCCCCATAAAGAGTGTACTAAGGGAATTGAAGTCGTTGACGGACCCCGGGCTTGACCAGAGAACAACCTTTGTGTCAGCCCTTTGAGGGCCGATGAGAACACGCGGCAAAAGACGTGGTCTTTGTATGATTGTACGTGCATGTGATGACTGAAAATTTCAAGGTGGTCGTAGGGATCCCCAGTACCATCGAAGAGGTCAATAACAAGGGGCAAAATTGTGGGGGCAATAGATATGTTAGCACTTTAAATGTAAATGGAGAACTCCCAATGTGCCGAGGGAGGAGCGAGTCGTCGGTCTTACAACTATCCACCTTTTCCAAATTTTTTTCTCTAGTAGACGTATATGTTCCGCTTGCCCAACCATTTGTTCATGGAGTTCTACTTGTCACCTTCCCGTCGCGGTCGGTCCAAAGGTGATCGGTTGGTAGGAATATGTCTCGATGGAATCTTTGTGCAGCGAGGACGAGATGTGAGAGCGTATGGGGGATGTGGGTGGTTGGATGGTGTCAAATTTGTGGATTAGGGTTTCGACGTTTTTGGTAATGGTGACCAACAAAGATTCGTCGCTTGCAAGAGTTTCAATAGTGACTAGGGGGTTTGGAAGTTTGTTTTTTCAAGTGAGGTAGTCATTTTGTAAGGAAGTAGGAGATAACGAGGGGATTTAAGCGTGATTTGATCGGAAAAATTTCTAGAAAACTTTCCCACAGACGATGCCAACTGATGAAGCCAAATGATCACTGAAGATTGGAGACGAGTACACCTGTAAAAGAATTACTGAGGGGTGTGGCGTCGAAGGGATCCTTCGATGCCAAAGTCAGTGAACCAAGAGTATAAATTTTTTTTGAGGTTAATTAAGCATGAAAAAGATGTTGGGGGTACCTTGCTTTTATAGGCAAAGAGAATTATAGTCCTACTAGGAATTAATTACATAGGATGTCCAGACTGTTAATCTATTGCGAGTCTTAGAGCTCTCAGACCAGATGGTCAATTCTTCGGTATTCATAAGGGAGTCGGAGTCCAAGCTCGCGGGGGAGCCAATCAGGGGTATAATTATTCGTGTGGGCCTCACGGCCGGCTGCAGCCTGGTTTGATATGGGTCTAGCAAATTATAACCCATCAGGTACATCGGTTTGCAGGAGAAAAAACTAGAGGCTTCCAACGTCCAAATCCAAGAGTTCGGTTGATCAACTTGTGGAAAATGAATTTTCTTGATTTCCTCGCATGAAGCCTCATCAAACATTCGGTAAATAGCTTGTTGGTCCCTTTTGCGTGACTGTTCTAAAATCAAGGTTTGAACTTTTTTTATCAAGTTCTATCGGTGATTGTCCTTTGGTTAGGGAAGGAAATTTTTGGCACCCGAAATCCACGGGTCGTGCCACATTAATCATTGCTCCATTTCTAATGAGGGAGCATGCTCTTCTACGAAGAAGGGGAAGAACTCAGAGAGGCACGAGGGGGGCTCAGTGGCGGAACCAGGATTAAAATTCAAGGGTGTCGAACTTTAAAGGCGAAATGATAAAACAAATCCTTCATAATACAAAAACTGTCTGAAAATTACAATAACTTAAATTAAAATGAACAAGCAACAAACAGTGACCACACGTTGATGTAAATATCAATCCTGTCATTAAGAAGTTCCCACATGTTGACCGCTGTTTTATTACACAAAGCATAGTGTAGGGAAAAGAATTCAAAATTTACAAGTTAAGCAAGCATAGATTATTATGGGAAGACCTATAAAATATGTGTCATCATGACTATAAAAATGCCTCTCTCCCGTTTGAAGTTTTGGACTTTTCATAGCTAAGCACATGAAATACAAAACGCAAGAAGTTGCATTGCAAAAGAAAGTAATAGCAACATTGTCCAATATGTCCAAATTAGCAAACACATGCCCTTGAAGGGTGGGGGAAAGAGAAGGGTGGGAGGGGGATAGAGAGGAAACTAAAATCATTATATCACCAATTCAGTGTCCCTTTTGTTCATAGCAGCAATCCCAAGGCCTTCCTAAGTTGAAGTGGATACAAAATGCTTTTGAGTTTTAACACAAAATTCAAAAAGGTCCTCTGTTTTCTAACACCACAGGTCCGCTAGCTAAATGTAACTGGAAGCATTTATTTTCTGGAAGATAAAGTATGTATTGTTCCACAAAAGCCCTCAATTTGCTGGTGAGTCCAGAAAGTCCTGTAGAGGATTCTTTTAGGGGATATTTACAAGAATACATATAAAGTTTTTTTTGGGGAGCGAAGGGTGTCGGCCGACACCCTTCGCTCCCTCTTAGTTCTGCCCCTGGGGGGCTGCAAGTTCTAAATATCTTGCTTCTTTATATATTTGGCATGGCGGAGCTGAATTCAGAGACAATTGAGATTAACTAATAGATTTCAAGCCATCTTAGCTAATAGGATCGATTAATCCTCGCAAGCGATCTAATTCTCAATCTGCCTACTGGTTTAGGATAGCACAAAGAGTCTCAAGTTTTTAAGAATAGATGTCGAGGTTTATCCGCAGGAACAACCCACTAGAAATTTCCCAGGTCTCTTTCCACAGACAAACACCAAGATTGGGGAAATAAAATCGAGCTCATACTATAGGAAGGCATAGCATTCACCGCTCACTACAAGATAAAAAGGGGCTATAGTCACTACAAGAAAAAACACTTTGGGTGACAAAAAAAACTGTCACCCAAAGTACAAATTTCGTCACCTAAGGTTTTGGGTGACGATTTTCGTGTTCTGTCCTTAAAACCCGTTCGGACGGTTTATAATACCGTCCGAACGTTTTGGTGCAATACTGAATAAATTCAAAATCGTCATGCCCAGTACAGTCCATCCCTTCTCATGAGCTGTGCGAACGTTCTCTCTGAACGTTCGCACAGCTCATGGGAACGATTAATCCAATGCGACGAAACTACATTTTGTCACGCAATAAACGTCCGCACCATTGTATATTAACGTCCGAATGCTTATGTGAATATGTCCGGACGTATTCATGAAGACGTTCGCACCGTAGTTTCATTATGACGAAATTTATTTGGTCATCTGAAAACATGGTTCGAACCTTTACGTATACAGTTCGGACTCGTTTTACGTTGCACACGTTCGAATGTTTGGTTTATTGTGCGCACGGTTTCTTATTTTAAGAACGTGTAGACGTTATATACACCGTTCGGACTATAGAATTTAAAGCAAAGTGTTCAGACGTATGGTTATGCGTGCGCACGCTAGAACAAAAAATATTCGTGCGAACGACATGTAACATCCGTGCGAACGGTTTTCTATATATTTGAATTAATTTAATTTAATTTATGAAATAATATAAATATGAAGATATTTACTACTCATAATATAAAAAAATATCTACAAATATGCAATCGTTATTAAAAGTAAATAAAATACATAATGGATAGGTACTGACAAAATAGTAAAAATATATAAATTTACCCAAATTTTCGTTTGGGTGTCGAACGAGATTGCATCTGTCTCATCTGCTCCGCCATTAGTTGCATCCTCCGTTCTTGTTGTTCCACTAGGTTCTTTTGTTGCTCCTGCATCATCTTCTGGTGCTCTTCGTCTTTAAATTTATTACTTACTAACAACGCTCTAGCGCGTTGGAAAGACCTCGCTCCTGATGTGTGTACAATCTTCAGTTTAGCTCTATTCTCCTTGTTGATTGCCCTCCTCCTCTGCATTGTACATTTACAATTGGTAAAACAATTAAACATATAGCTAAAATAAACGTTCAGATCGGAAAGAAAATGTTTTACCTGAAATTCATCGCTCGCGAATAAATCACAAACACGAGTCCATTCTTCCTTGTTCATATCGGGATACGGGTGCTCCAACGCCTCTTCTTTGGAATTGAACACCGAGTAATGCTGGAACATTCTATTTTTGTGCGTCTTGTACACTGTGTTTATCGTTGACGTCACAGTGATGCGATCCTCGACTCGGTCGTAATCTAGTTGGAAGTCATCCTTAACATATATAATAGTTAGAAACGTAAAAAAGTTTCAACAATTAAAATTTAATAAATTATACTTACCAACACTCGGTTCATCACATACGATTTAACCTCGTCGGGGACCTCCTTCCACTTACTCTTCTCAAATGGGACATGTTGTCGAACGAGCGCACCAATATGGCTCGAGAGCATTAAGGCAATCCAGTGCGTACTACCTCGAACGTGTCTAATTCCGGACGTCGCTACAAATGAAGAACAATAAATTTAAAATTCAATTAAGCATAGAGATTTAAAAGTCATAATATTTAATAAAGATTGAGGGGGTAAGATACTTACACGCACAACTAATCTGGGTGCCTACTGGACTGGCTGTTGTAGGGGACGGTAATTCATTCCTATCCCTACGCGAAGGACCCGACACTGCTAGTGTCACGCCCCGAACGGCATCCCGCAGGGACCGTGACAGTCGCGAGCTATCCCCCGGATGGCTCCAGCGTTCTTACTTATATTCTTACTTGATTACGGCGGAAACGTACAGGATCGCGAGGGGTTTGAGCGAATACTTACATAATCAGGGTTCTCATTAAATTCATACAAAACAAATATTTAAACATATTAGAACCCAATTAGTGACGCTAATGTCACTATCAACAAAATGCGAAACTTAACGACTTGGGCATCTAGGTCAGGTAGTCCTCCTGACTCTCTTCACCTGATACATCTGGAATGACACAATTTTGAAAACGTGAGTCAAAAAGACTCAGTAAGGGAAAAACATAAAACTTAAAATCATGCTCTTGACTCATGCTTGCTTAATCATGAAAGAAAGAAAACTTAATAACTGATGCATATGCGTGATCATGAATTATGCATATGCTCTTGCTTAGTGTTTTCGGCCCCAGGCCCTTGAAAACCACTTTCTTTCATACTTGCTTGTAAAACTGGCCCTTGGCCCTTAAAAATCATTCATTCGTACTTGTGCCCTTGTTGGCCTTATCATAATTATTTCATGTCTTTTACTTGCGGGCTCGCTCCATTTGACCCTTGAAGTCAGGGTTGTGCGTTCCCTTCGGAACCGTCCCCGAATTCCCTTGGAGACCTTAACATCTGGTCGAGCTAGCCCTTGAAGTGGCCCCAGGCCTGATGGCTAGACACGACCCTTGGAGGCACCACACCTTCTCAATGTCCTTCAGTGTGGCTTGCACAGCCTCTTGGATTCACCCATCCTTCTCATAATTGTCCTTCGGTATGGGAGTCCAACTTGATGGTACGGTACCGACCGGTGCCCTAAATCTTAACTTATCGTTTCATAAAACTTCTCATATTCTTTCCATAAAAATCATTGCATAATTTTCTTCTTGAAAAATTCATGCAATGCACATGTCATGTCATGCTTGCTTAAAATTCATACTTGCTTAAAATTCATGCTTGTTCATGAAATTCATATCATGTCATGCTTTCTTAAAATTCATGCTTATTCATGAAACTCATCATGTCATGCTTTCTTAAAAATCCATACTTGTTCATGAAATTCATATCATGTCATGCTTTCTTAAAAATCCATACTTGTTCATGAAACGATGCAGTGTGTCATTCCAGTTTTGAAAAGAAATACTTACTGTCCACTTACAGTATCCACTTACTCTTGGTCTTCTTGTTCGTGTATACAGACACGTGGATCGCCTACAAGCGATTCAAATATTCTTTTAGACTTTAAGAATTATGAAATCACTTCTTTTCGAAATCAGTCATCAATCGAAGATATATATATATATATATATACATATTACTGAATTACAAAATAATTATTTTATTCTTTTCCTTAAATATTCAAAACTTAGCTTATTAAATCATTAATATTTTTATTTAAATAAAAATATATTTATCCATGTACATGTCTCGATTAGGGTTAAATAATACTCATAGGTTTAGATTTAAACCTAAGTCTCTTTTTATTACACGTACTACATTAAACCTTATATCTAACTATTAATAAATTATTCATGATTAAATCTTAACTTAGACTTTAAACCTCAAATAAAACCCAAGTAAAACTTAACTAGGGTTCCAATAATATTTAATAAAAGATCAAGGCTCTACAATATTATTCCAACTAGCCTAACCCAATTTTCTTATCCCACACAACAAATGAAAATCCATAAATCATGAATTGCACTTAGGGTTAACTTTTCTTGCAACTTTCGGCCACTACCATTTATGCACCAATTAATCACAACTTTTTCTCCAAGGGTGATCCCATCCTCCATTCAACAATTTCACAACCTAGGATCTACAAATCAAAGCACCAATACCATACACCATACTCATGGCATTCGGCCAACTCATGTTTTTACCCAATGATTAGTTTTCTTTTATTTCCTTCAATATGCATGCTTCCAATACTAAACATTGTCATCTACTATGCATTAAGGTCATAGATCTTGCACATGTTAAGGCCAATGTCCAAATCTACACATATTCAAAACTATACATGAAAATCCACATAGCTTATTTTCGGCCTTACCCCAAAATGTACCCTTTTCATGCTAAAAATCATATCATGCATATCCTTTGCATTTGTGACCTAACTAGCATGCATACACTTAATCCTTTTTATCAAATAATTCCATCAACAATAGATCTACTCTTTATTCACACTAATATCCATAGATCTAAACAAAGATATCATTTTTCATCAACCCAACATATCAAAACTTAGATCTAACTTCCTTTAGCATACATTGTTCTTCATTTGCCTTTTTCTTCACATACAACCTTAGATCTAGGGCTTCCATGGTTAGATCTAGCATGTAAACAACCTAGGGTTCCTAAGCATCCAAGATCTAACAACATCAAGGCATCTATCAAAATAAAACTTCAAGATCTTATACATAGGCCATTCGGCCACTCATGCTAACCCAACAAAATCATTTTAGCCTTACCTTGTTGTTTATCCAAGCTTGAGCACCTAGAAAATAAAACATCTATGGTTAGTACTTGTGATGCTTAAGGCAAGAACATCAATGAACTAATCTTACCTTTACTCTTTACCAACTCTTCCTATCCTTTTCCTCCTTCAAAGATTCGGTCCACCCTCCTTAGAAATGACCAAGCTTGATTTAAAGGAAGTTCTTTGGTGGTTGAGAGAATATGGTAAGTTTGAAGAGAAATGGTGTCAAATGACTAGGGTTTTCAAGGTAGGACTTTTGTCTACAACAAGAGAGATTTAGTTGGCTTTTGGAATGGGTTTTGGCAAGCTAGATGGAAGTGGTTTAGAGGCAAGATGAAATGCACAAACCTTGAACTCTTGAGTGTGAGATTCGGTCAAGGCTTGAAAATGGGAGAGAATGGAGAGGTTTGCAATATTCGGCCAAGGCTTGGAATGGGAGAGAGTTGAGTGAAATGGGGGGGGGGGGTTCGGTCATGGCATTAGCAAGGGGATTGGTGTGAGATTGAGTCTCCCCATGCAACCCTAAGGCTATGACATAGGGTTTGAGAGAGAGAATGGTCATGAGAGAATTTGAAAGAGGGAGGGGGGATGAATGGAGGGGTTGGCCGACCAAGGCCATGTCCACATCCTTCTCTCTCTCTTTCTTTCATCTTTTCTCCCCATCAAATCTTGTCCCCTTAGCCAAGCTTGTGTTTAAATTACATCACTCTCTCTCCTCCCTTGAGTCCATCGACCAACACTCCTTCTCTTTGCTTTTCTCTTCTCTTTTTACTTCAATGCCTTGTCTAATCAATTCTTACACACTTACACCTTCTTACACATCTCTTACACATCACATGGCACCTCACTTTGGCTTCCAAATTTCCTCTCCTTGCCTTTCACGTAGAAGCCCTCCTTTGCTTAGTTTGGTTGCTTTTCAACCAACCTAGTTACTTCCACATTAATATGCAACTAACTTTCAACTTGGTTTTCACTTATCACCTAACTTATCACTTTATAAGCTCTCTTACTTATCTATCCATTCCAATAGCTTATCACCTTACAAGTATGATATCTTATCATGTGATAATGGCCTTAGCCTATCTCTACAATAATCACAAGGCCTTATCACTCTAAAAGTTTCCTAACTTATCATGCTTGCTTATCACTATGATAAGCAAGTGTGCTTATCAATTAATTCATATGGAAATTCTAATAATATAGAATACATCATAATGTTACATGTCACATACAATATTTAATCCATGTGTAAAAAGAATTTTATTATTTAATCTATTAATAATTTCGGCTTATACAAGGGAATTATTAAAGCATAATTCAAATTATATGGCCCATGAATCATATTAGGTAAATGAAAAATATCAATTTGTAAAAGAGGAACTTACTTGCAAATTTCGGCTCTTAACATAATATAATTTGTACTTGCATAAAATGACATATTAATTATTTAAAGAGATTTTATGAAATAAAATCTCATTTTAATCGAAATACCATAACATAAGAAATTAGGCCATACATTGGCCAAAACATAGCCCCATTAAGAAATAAAAACTATTACATTGGAAAAATAAAATAATACATAAGCAATTACGTAGGGGAAAATCGGGGTCTCACAGCTAGTGTACCCGGACTACTCTCAGTTCGAACTGATGAATCGCACCGCAGATGTTTCCCTCCCACTGGCATGACGTCGACCTGTGACCAAATAAATGAATATTAGAGAAAAAAACACAATGAATTATGTTACTCAATGAATAAAAAATAAAAATGCAAAAATATGATCGCAAATTTAATTGAAACGATAAACGATTCCTACAATCTTCACCAAACGATTCCTAGGATTCATCGCTTCCTTCTACTTCACGTTGTTGTGGACCACTCTCATCGGTTACCGGCAGATAAGCCTCGACGTCATTTCTAGTCAACGGGATCATGTCAAATGAACTAAAGTCCACAAAAGCTCAATCTTTCAGTGGCCGCCCAACTTCATATCAAACTGTTCATAACGTGGACAATTCAAGAATTACATCCAGTTTGTTATCCGAACTTCATGTAATTCTTAAACGGGGTCTAAGGCTACTAAATGAATGCATGACATTACAACAAATACCGTTCGGACGTTACATAATGGTCCGAACCATACACAAATACGTTCGGACGCATTTCTCAAAGCGTCCGAACAACCAAATGGAGTCTGTAAGGTGGTAAATAAACCGTCCAGACTGCGATTGTCGAACAAGACATTTCTTCGACGCACAGACGCAATTTTCAGTCCAAAAACCATGTCAAAGTCAACCCAAATCACAAACACTTCAATATAAACACATCACAACCAACCCTAAACTCCATTACTACCATTTTAGAACCTAAAATTTCGAAAAACACATGCTTTCATATATTAAAATAAAAGTTTTCCATCCTAAAACAATTAAATTTAAAAACCACTAACCTCAAATGAAATCCAACTTCAAATTCTCAAAGATATGCTCTTTTCACACCCTCTTCTATGAGATTGAATGCCCAAAATCAGCTCTCCGCTTTTTCTCCTTTTTTCCTCCACTGTCTGCGAATCTGTAACTTTCATACGTTTGAATACCATTCGGACTGATAAAATAACGTTCGGACGCATACGTGTATAAGTTTTCGAGGGAACACATGCCGCCAAAATCGAACTACTATTTACCCGTCCGAACTTCCTCTTACAGTTCAACACACCGTTTTAGTAATTCTCAAATGACAACGTATGCTCAATAACATATACATTCGGACTGTCACATACCGTCTGAACATTACCCGAGACTGTTTAGGAAATACCAACAACGTCCGAACGGTATTAAAACGGGTCCGTACACTATTTTGAATTTCAGCAGTCTCGACCGTCTAAAACTGTGTTCGAACGGTTTGTTTTATATAATACGACACCATTTGATTTTACATTAATTAGTCCGGACGAGGAAATTCAAGTCCGAACGTTTTTCGACAATATGTATTTATTTTATTCATTTTTTTAATTAACTTTATTAACAAATATTAAATAACGAAAGTTAGTTAATAATGTAAATAATAAAATTTTTTTGAATAAGTGTACCGAAATTATAAACGTAATATTAATTAACATATTATATTAAGTTCTAATAAATAAAAAATAACACAACTGAAATGACATAAAACATAATATGAACAAAAACATCATATAAAATTTATACATGTCCACAAAACATAATAAAAAAACAAACGTAATAATAAAAGTAAATAAGGAAGACTACGAATCATCCTCATCATCATCATCATCATCCGTCAGTTTTAGGACATGACGAAGGTGCTCCACTATCAGTACGACCCGCTCCGTCAGAGGAAAGAGCTCCGCACCGGTTGCCACGCCCCTCAAACTCTCCTTAAGCACAGCGACCTCCTTCTTCCACTCAGCGTCCATGTCGGCGACCTTCTGCTCCAAAGTCGTCAGACGACGACTGATATCACTGACCATGCAATGGGTGGGCTGCAAGATCGACTGCATCCGCTGAGACAGCCCAATCATCATATCGTCCATCCAACTCGATCGATGTGGCCCAAGTCCATGGGTCGAGCTCTGCCCAGGATCCTCCTTCTCCATTGCCTCCGCGGGCTGCTCCTGTCATCTTCCTCTAGCAAACCGAGCGGCTTGCAGCGCTCGGCGTGTCTGGGCCATCGATTTGGAGAGCGTGGTCTTATTGATCACCCCCAGTGGAAGCGCTTTCGGCTCGTCACCACCCTCGGGTACCAGCATTGCATGCAGGAACTGGGTCAGAAGAATCCCGTGCGGCAATGAAGTCGTAGCATCAATCTTCAAGGCCTCTGCACGAATAGACTGGTAGATGTACGATGCTATATCAACAGATAGCTCCCATACAACTACCAGGTACAAGACCTCGGCCCGGCTATAGGACAACTCTGTGGTATCCTTAGTAGGCCGACCCTCCTCGCTCATTGGCAGGTTTGGGAACGCTGCCAAATCTCTCTCGAAGCCCAAGAAATTCGCCAGCTCGTCCGGCGAGAATATGATCGGAACGTTACGGACAGTGACCTTCATACTAGGCTACTCGAGGTCCCTCGCCCGTAATATAGAGCAATAAATTTCCCGCACCATATTTTTTGACGTATAGCCGGCCCTGTGGATCAATGTAAGCCAACCTAACCCCTCCACCACTTCCGAAAGCGTCCGACCCTCAAATGTGAGGTTGTTAAAGTCGGCTAAATTGATGTTCCTTCGACAACAATCGAGCGCGACATAATGATAGCTGTATGCTGCTCCACTGCAAAGCTCAAGTAGAAGATTGCTCCTCATCAGTCTGGCCGCTGGTACGTGCTCGCTTAGTCATTTTTTAATGAATCTGCACAAAATAACATTTGAACGGTTAGAACAATGCCCGAATGCAAAAAAAAAAAACCGCCCGAACCTAAATATATACGTCCGGACGTGCAATATAAGCGTCCGGACAATGACAAAACGTCAACGTATCGGTTTTGGATACCCGTCCCAACACTAAAAAGGTAAAAAAAACTATTTAAATTTAACATCAAAGCGTCTGGACAGCGTTGAAAGACAGTCCGGACATCCCAACCTTAAGACGATAAAAAAAACTATTTCAATTTAACATTAAAGTGTCCGGACTTCCTTGAAAGAGAATCTAGACATAATCAAAACGATAATTTATACCACCGAAACACTACGATAAGAGTCCGAACGCCTAAACAAAAGTCAGGAAGCCCACATAATGTGTCCGAACGCTGTGTGAACGATGACCGAGTTAACTCCGCCATGGCAGCGTCCCTCCCCCTCCCCCACTCTCCCAAAAATTACATCAAAACACAAACAAATATACTTAAAACAAACCTAACACTTAACATTATCAATTTATACGTAAAAATCAAACAAAAACACAATCTACTTTACAAAAAATAGAATTGAAATTCTATACCAAAACTATATAAAAAAGAAGTTTTTACCACTAAAATCTTGTTAAAAATAAGAAAAACATATGTTAGCCCAAGGTTGTTTTACAAGCAATCGATAATTGATTTTGATGATAACAAAAATTCTAAGTGCTTTGAAGACTTTAGATTTTACATTGTCAATCCACAATTTCCAAGCTATATTTCAAAATGATTGAGGTATCCCTCTAAAATATTTCTAAGTGCACTCGAACACCATTACACAAGTTGATAAGATCAATTTTTCATATTGTAGGTGTTTTAAGAAGTGTTGGAATGGTTTGGATGCTTTGAAGTTAGAATTGGAGTGTTGCTGACAAAGAACAAATTTTTCAGACTAAGTGTTGGAAGTGTCGACACATTGGAGCATGGTGTCGACACATTGGAGCATAGTGTCGACACATTGAACTAACACCCGAGAGTTTGCATTTTCTGGCCTTCAAAACAATTTTTTGACTAAGTGTTGAAGGTGTCGACACATTGGACCATGGTGTCGACACATTGAACTAACACGCGAGACTTTACATTTCAGGACCAAGTTCAATGTGTCAACACATACAATCAATGTGTCGACACATTGTGCTATTGTGCAGAAAATCTGGAAACGACGTCAACTCATTCCAAACTTCTTCAAATGGTCTCAAATGACCTCCAACGGCTCTCTAACATTACAAGAAGACCCTTAATGACCGTTGAAGACCTTAGGGCTATAAAAAGAAGAAGATGGAGAAAGAGAAGTGTGAGCTTGACCAATATTGCACATCTAGAGAGAGAAAGTCCAAAATCCAAAGATTTCACTTGCTGAATCATTCAAGATCAAAGCTCCATTGTCAAATCTTCTTCTCCAGCTCATCATTGACGACCTAGCTTCCAAAGAGAGAGAGATTTCTTGAAGAAGAGACAACACACTTGCAATCACTCCTTGCCCTAGCTTCTAGAGAGAGAAAGTGCATTGAAGAAGAGGGAAAATCACATCTACCAAAAAGGCTTGTGCTCATATCTTCCAAACTCTAGATTTCCTTTTAGAATCTAATCCTCTTGTACTCTATTGAGCTTTCCATTTGATAATTTGGCTTAGAGAGTCATTCCACATATTGTGAGATTTCCATTTGCTTATTTGGCTTAGAGAGCCATTCCATATTTGTATGCCTCATTTGCTCATTCGGCTTAGAGAGCCTTCCTTGTAGCCATCATTTGTAAAACCTTTGAGTGTTGGGAAAACACTTGGTCCTACTTGTGAGAGTAGAAGAAATCCTCTAGGTTGTGAGGATTTGTGAGAGTTGAAGCGTGAGCTCGCAAAACGCTTTGTAAAGGTTCCTTAGCACCCGGGAAGCTAAGGTGTATTTGCTATTGGACAATAGTGAAGGAAGCCCAAGGAAGTCAATTGCCTTGGGGGTGGACGTAGGCACGTGTTTGACCGAACCACCTAAAAACTACGGTGTCATCTCTCTAACTCTATCTCTCTTACATTTTAGTACTTATTCATATTTGTGGAGATTTATGTTTATCATTCATTGCTTATATTTGGCATAGCATTAGACACTTTAGATCAACATTATTATTTGTTAAAGAGGGGTAGTTTTCAGATTTGCTTATTTAGTGAAAAAGTGACAAGTTTTTGTAAAACCCAATTCACCCCCCTCTTGGGTTGTCATTTAGACTTTCAACATACCTGGATGTGATTAGATATACGAGAGATTGATATTACGTCGAGATTTGTGAAGAAAAAACTTGAGTTTTGAGAGTTTTTTCGAGGGAAAACAAACGGTGTTCTTGAAAATGACGAACTGTTCGTCTTTTTCAAAATACGTCGAGTGCGTCCGGACCCTTTTCTTGCTGTCTGGACGGACTTTTGTACACGTGGCCCAATCATCGTACTCCGTATTAATGCCAAACTTTAAACTGTTTAAAACCGTTCGGAACAATTAATACTTCTGGACGTTGTATTAATGCGTTTGAACGTCTATTTCGGACGTTGCAATGAATTGACGCGACGTGGAAGCGCACGTTTGGCTGAATATACGGCGAATCACGTCCAGACGTCTAGAACACGTGCGGACGGATACAGCTATTTTCAACTTTCGTATAAAAAAAACACGTGTACGCCATGCGACGGTTTAGTGAACGTCCGGACTGGATAAAACACGTTCCAACGGGTACCTCATTTACTTTCGTATGCGATGCATGAGTCCGGACGCGCATGTAGATATTGCTAGGTACGTCCGGACGTATATCAAACGTTCGGACTGGTACAACCATTTTTAACTTTCGTATAACGAAAACACGTGTACGCCATGCGACAGTTAAGTGAACGTCCGGACTGTATAAAAAATCGTTCCAACATGTGCGTCAGTTACTTTCTATAGCGATGCATGAGTCCGGACGCTCATGTAGAGAGTCCGAACGGATAGCAGATTTATTTCACAATTAAATTAACACAATTTAGTTTATTTCACAAAACCAAATTTATTTAAATGGATTAATTTAAGTAAATAATTTAATTTATTTCATTCAACTAAATATATTTTGGCACAAATATTTAACTTAATTTCTTTATTTTAAATACATAAAAAAATATATAAATAATCATATTTTTATATTAAATATCAATTATAACCAATCATCAATTTAATTTTAACTACTTATTTAAATATCAATTTAATTACTAATTATCCGTTTAAAATGTAATAAACTTAATCTACTGCAAAAAGACATAATTAATATAAAAATAAAAAATAATCCAACAAAAAAATAAAAAACCACAATTGTAATGTCTATTACAAGCTACAAACGGGCATTTAAAATGATAAATAAATAACTAAGTTTAAAGCAGAAACAGAAGATTGGTTCAAATCACGAGCTGCGACTGGCTCGTTCAAATCTTGTCCGAGGGCATCACGAACATGCGCCAAATGCTCCTCCATATTTTCCACCCGTCTGACGAATGTCTGCAGCTGTACCGGAACGGTATGAACAGACTGGGACAATTGAGACAATTGTTCTCTCATCCTTATTAATTCCCACTGCATAATATTAAACTCTTCCGTTATGGCCCTATCCGTCCGAGTAAGTTTCGTCTCCAGACCGGTCAAGCGGCATTGGAGCTCCATGCACGATGAATGTGTCGGCTGCATGATCGCCCGAATACTCTCGTTTAACTCCGCTAAATACGCGTTTGCCCAGGCTGGTCGCTTTGTCTGTCCTCCAACATTGAAAATACTTCTTCCAGATTGTTCCATGGTCAACCTAGCAAAACCGTCCGAACATGAGCATAAACCGTTCGTACGAAATTCAAATTGCGTCATTTAAATTTTAGGACATTCGGACATAATAATAGACGTCCGCACGTACAATAACAGTCCTGACGGTTTACAACAAGTCCGGAAGTCGTGAAACGACGTCCGAACGTGGTTAGATGAACACTACCCAAACATACACCATAATAATCTAACAATCGACGTTATTTAATGGAAATACATAAATTAAACAACATAAGAAACGTTTTGCCAGAATTTCTTTGAGAAATCTGGAATGGAGAGTGAAATCAGAGAGAAAAGTACGAGAGTGAGTTTGAGATTTTGACAAATTTTGTTGGTTTAATGTGGCCAGTACCCGTCCGAACGTCTTATACTAGCGTTCGGACGGGTTTCAACGGTTATACTGACACGTGGCCCTATCAAATTTAATGTCATTAAATATGCCCGATTCGATATGGTTCTAGAACTTATACTGTCCGAACACTATTTCTTTGTCCGGACTATATCGATGTCACGTGTCTGAAGTTTTGCAACGTGGAAGCACACGATTCGCCGAAGATGCATTTATATTTGTGCGGACCTTTTGTTGTACCGTCCGGACTTTGGTATTTTTTCCGTTGGAACGTGGTTTATAACGTCCGGACTGAATTGAGTATTCATGAAGATTTTTAATTTGTCACTCTATCATGACGATTACTATTCATTAGGTAATGTCCGTTCGGACTGTGTATCAAAGGAGTCTGGACGGGAGTGTAAAATTGTGACGGTTCTATTTGTCACTCAGTTACGACGATGTGTAATTTGTCACCCTGCGTCGAGTCCGAACGGGTATCTTGAGAGTCCAGACGTTATTTTTTTTTGTGACGGTTTTTTTCTTCACTCATTTTGCACACTCATTTTGCGACACGTGTATGTCGTCACACCAGCAATACGTCCGAACAGTGTTGTGACAGGTCCGGACGGTTTGGAGTTCTTGAATGGTTTTGGGTGACGAAATTAATATTTTGTCATGGAAAATTGAGTTTAGGTGAAAAAATTTGGTTTGACACCCAAAATTTTGTCACCTAAACCATAATTTCTTGTAGTGAGGAACCAATTTGGCCACCAGTTAAATGTGGTTGCAAATAGTTAACTTTTAGCAACGCATTTTTAAGATTCGTTGCTAATAATACTGTTTGCAACGAATTCAAGTTGGTAGCTATTTTTTGTTGCAATATATACATTAGCAAAGAGAGGATTGGTTTCTAAAAGTTAAACAATGGCACTAGCATTTAATAGTCACAAATGATGACCTTTTTGCAACTAGTCAAAGAGATGGTTGCTAAAAGTCAGGGAATTGTCCATGACTAGAGAGCCTAGAAGAAAAAAGTCGTCGTTTAAAGCTAAAAATTCAAATATAAAGCCTTCCTGATTGGAGGATTAAGAGACCCCTTTTGCAAGCCCCGCAATCCTCAGGTTCAAAAACACTTTTCTTTTCTCATTGCCAGCCCCTCCACTTTGTTCTTTCCTTCTCTCTTCCCTCTCTCTCCGTTCTCTTGTGGCCTTTCTGAGATCGTTGCCATGCTCGTCGAGTCAAGTCTTGATTCTCAGCCGCGTACTTGCCCCATAGCCTTTGTTGAACCCCTCTGTAGTGTCTTCCACTTCGACCGATTACGATTTTGATTCAAATTCGAAGTTACTGCCTGTCGAGTGGAGTAGGATGTTGAAGTTTGAGTTACCGGGACTAGAAGGTCCACCATTTTTGGTTTAGCTTCAAACTCAAAGTCAAAGGTTTCATAGCTCAATTGAAAGATTGAATTAACGGATCTAGGCATAGAGAGGTTGATTATTTGCGGCTTCTGTATGAATTCGAAGAAATCACTTTGACTCTGCTAGGAGGTAAAATCACGTTAAAGTTTTACTTTTGGGTGTGCGTTTAATTTTTGGCATTTACATAATTAACATGTCTGCTTAAATTGTTTCCTATATCTTTTTCTCTTCTACATACGTATTGGCCTCTCAATTGGGTCAGGTTAATTCTTCTCTTAGCTCAGCTAGAATGTTCAATATCTTAGCACTTTCTCAGAATGTTTATTGATTTTGTTTCATTTTTAAGATTGGAAATGTACCTCATATGCAGTCTCTAAGGCCTCAATGAAAATTGATGGCGTGAAAAATGTCAATTATGGAGAAATGGCTATGGCTACAAACAATTTCAACAGTTCCGCTCAGGTCAACGAATGAGGGATCCTTACAGGGTGAGGAGTTCTTAACAGAGATACAATTTGTTAGCCCAAGGTTGCTCCTTGAGCAATCTAATTCAATTTTGATGATAACAAACGGCTAAATAACTTTAGAATATTTTAGATCACATGGTGGTCAATCCACAATTTCGTTAAGGCATTTTAATTTGATTTTGTCTCTCTCGCTATTACATAGCCCTATAATTGTATCAAACAGTATGGATTGCACTTAAATGATCGTATTTTTTATTGTAGGAGCTTTCAAGTCAAAATGGAAAGGATTGCATATCAAGTACTGGAAAACTCCTCCAGTAAAGATGGTGTCAACATATTGATGTATAGTGTCGACACATTACACTGCCAATCAAGAGCCATTTTTATGGTGTCGACACCTGTGAAGAAAGTGTCGACACATGAGACGATGGTGTCGACACATAAGTAAATAGTGTTGACACATGCCACTGACACCCGAGAGT
This sequence comes from Myrica gale, assembly GCA_963930655.1. Lineage (NCBI taxonomy): Eukaryota > Viridiplantae > Streptophyta > Magnoliopsida > Fagales > Myricaceae > Myrica > Myrica gale. The sequence goes on from OZ005618.1 coordinate 13,783,739, forward strand.
ATGTTTTCAAGCTTGAAGATGGAGTCGACACATGAGAGCAATGTGTCAACACATGATGCAAAATTCTTGTTTATTGTATGCGACATAATAGAAACATGAAAGTATGAATGGAAAGTTAGATGAATAATGATTTAATTCTTGAAACACATTGGGGAAGCATCTTTATATGGAATGTTTATTGATGTTGTTTCATTTTTAAGATCATAAATGTACCTCATATGCAATCTCTAAGGCCTCAATGAAAATTGATGCCGTGAAAGATTTCAATTATGGAGAAATGGCTATGGCTACAAACAATTTCAACAGTTCCGCTCAGGTCAACGAATGAGGGATCCTTATAGGGGAGGGTTTTTAACGGAGATACAATTTGTTAGCACAAGGTTGCTCCTTGAGCAATCTGATTCCATTTTGATGAGAACAAACGGCTAAATAGCTTTGGAGTTACGGAGTATTTTAGATCACATGGTGGTCAATCCACAATTCTGTTAAGACATTTTAATTTGATTTTATCTCTCTCGTTATTACATAGCCCTATAACTGTATTAAACATCATTGCTTGCACTTAAACGATCATATTTTTATTGTAGGATCCTTCAAATCAAAATGGAAAGGATTGCATATCTTTAAAGCACTGAAAAATTCCTCCAGCAAAGATGGTGTCGACACATTGCATTGCAAACTTAGAACCATTTTTATGGTGTCAACACATGTGAAGAGTTTACGTGTGACCTTGGCAAAACGCTTGTAACAGTTACTTAGCACCCGGATGCTAAGGTGTGATTACTATTGGAAAATAGTGGAGAAAGCTCAAGGAAGGAAATAACCTTGGGTATGGACGTAGGGACTTGGCCGAACCACCTAAAAATATTAGGCTTATCTCTCTTCCCTTGCTCTACATTATTTATTGTGCTTCATTATATTACTTATGTAACACTTTTTTATTTGGGTTATTATCGAAAAGGTTTTAGATTTTATTAAAACTCAATTCACCCCCTCATATGTTGTCACCTAGATTTACACAATTGTTTTCAAGGTTACATGATCGAAACCTTGTCTCTTTGATTGGATGTTGTGATGAAAATTGTGAACAAGTGCTTTTTCTTCTCTTTTCCTAAATCTATAAAAGAAGTTATAATTTATTTATCTATCAATCCTGTTGCTAAATCAATGAAAAGCTGGTTCCTATCTAGGTAGTGATATCACTCATTCTAGAGACTAATAAATTGTGAAAGTATTAAGAGAAAAGGGCAAATGGAGATGAAAATCATGAATATAGCTGTCCTGAATGATATCACTCATTCTAGAACATTACACATGAGGTGCAGGATGTAGAAACATATGCAGAGCACTTCATAACTAAATATTAGTTTATTCTAAAAGTTCATACAAATTGTTAATCTCTCATTCCTCGAAGAATATAGTTCTTTTCCTTTATTTGCGCTTTACTTTTCTCTTGCACAATTGTTTTCTTTCATTAAATTCTAAGTCTAGTTTCATTTTTTTAAATCTTAATAGAGGCTTGACATCAAGTTTGAACACGAAATGACCGACTTCTTCTAGCTTAAGTGGGAAAACAAGAGCGAGCAGGGGCTCAACCACTGATCCCCAAAGCCTATACGCAAGGGTGAGTCCCTATCAATATTTAAGCACACATACCACCTTTTTACATATTTGCTGCCTATGAATGTGAAGTTCCCATAATTGATCTTTCCTTTATATCTTGCAGAAAAGAAGAGAGAATAAATGAGAGGCTCAGAATCCTACAGAGTTTTATCCCTAATGGAACCAAGGTAGCCAAAACTCTAGCTGCAAATATTCTTGTACAAGTCTGAGTTGTAAGCCAATTTCTCACAATTAGTTCATTGGCATTGAAGGTTGATATTAGCACAATGCTTGAGTAGGCTTCCCAATATGTTAAGTTTTTACAGATCCAAATCAAGGTAATAGCAAAGAAAAATCTTTTATTTTTCAAAGAGAAAATTCACTTTTCTAATTTTATTTGAATTTATTTAGTAATCTGATCTTTTGTTTCTTTGTTGGCATTTTTGTAGTTTCCGAGCTCTGATGATCTATAAATGTACGCTCACATCTCTTACAATGGAATGAGCATTGGACTTGTAGGTTGTGTTTTTGACGTAAACATGTAATACGATTTGATGATGCCTAAAAATCACCGGTGAGGAATGGTCTCGATCAAGGATCTGCGAGCAAGTAAGAGAAGTTGGTCACCGAAGAAGGGTCTCCGATGATCAAGTTAGTAGGTAGATTTGAGAGAGTAAAGAGATTGTCAATAATGTATGTGACTTAAAAAAAAGGGGTGGGGGTACCTGGTACTTATAGGTGATGATAGGTGTTTGATTCTCGCTAGAAGTCAAGTTAGTCGGTGGGTACTTTTTCTTGGCTTGGCGGGATGGCTAATTTGATCATGTATAGAATAGGCGGGCCGCGCAGGTATTTTCCCACAATTCTACAACGGGCCCATGGAGTATTCGTAGTCCGGAAGGCATTGTTATCCTCATTTAGCCTTTTAATTGGGTTCCGCTCATCCAATGGGCCAATATCTATGCAAAATTGCTTGAACCACCAATTATCAAACCGTCTACCATTGTCAGAGATGACAACTTAAGGGATTCCAAACCGACATACAATAGTTGTCCATATGAATTTCCGGATTTTCTCTTCTGTGATTGCTGCCAATGGATTGGCCTCTACCCATTTGGTAAAATAGTCAATTATTACCACCAAAAACTTCACTTGCCCTTTGCCTGGAGGGAAAGGTGCACTAATGGGCTCATTTATTCCGCTGGTTGTCTCAAGATGTTAGCGTTCCTTTGGCACCCTTCACATCTTTTAACCATGAAGAGGGAGTCTTGTAAGATGGTCAGCCAATAGTACCCTGCTGGAAGGACCTTATTGGCTAACAACTTTCCTCTAGAGTAGTTGTCGTATATGCCTTCGTGGATCTCGCGGAGCACATACTCTGCTTCCGCTGAATCTAAACATCTAAGCAAAGGTTTGGAAAAAACTATCTTGTACAATACCTCCATCTGTATCGTATACCGAGTTGCCCGTGCCTTGATTTTTCGTGCTTCGGCCTTATCTGACGGGAGCTCCCCAATCTTTAGGTACTGGGAAATGGTTGTACCCCACCAGTTTGCCTGTGTAATTTGAAAGACTTTCGTTTCAAAATAGATTGACGGTAGCTGTAGGTTTCTACTTGGATCCCTTCTATCTCCTCGTTATCAGGATTCGCTTCCTGCTGGGCAAGTTGGTCTACCCGTGCATTCTGCTCTCGAAGTACTTGCTCTATAGTAAAGTGGTGGAACATGTCACGAAGCTCCCAGACTCTTTGTTAATACTCCTTATTATTCCCTAATTTAGAAGTGAATTCGCCTTTGACCTGTCCAACTACAAGTTGCGAGTCACTCCGACCTACAATTGTCTCTACCCCCAAGAGTTGAGGAATGCTAAGTCCGGCTAACAAAGCCTAGTACTTTGCTTCATTGTTGGTGGCTTTAAATTCGAATCTCAGAGCATGGCGGATCTTCAGGCCGTCTGGCATAAAAAGGACTACTTCTGCACCATTGGCCCATTTGTTAGATGAACCGTCTACCTCCACGGTCCATATATGCTCGAATATTGAGGGAAGACTTTGGGGTGGATCTACAACCCCTAGCTCGACAAGGAAGTCAGCTACTACCTCGCCCCGTGCCAATTTTCTTGGCGGGAAATCGATATCAAATTCTCCCAACTCAATGGCCCACTATGCTAGACGCCTGGGAGTTTCTATCCTTTGTAAAGACTTCTTTAATCGGAAATCTGTCAAAATGACTACAGTGTGAGTTTGAAAATATGGACGTAGCTTTCGGGCCGTTGTTATTGGCTGCTAGGTATAAGGACAATGTTTCCCCTTGGTTAGGTCGGCTAAGCAAGGGTGGGTGAGAAAGGTTACTCTTAAGTTCTTCAAATTATTTAGCGCACTCATCATTCCATTCCAATGTCTTTCGGAGGGTCTTAAAAAAGGGGAGGCATTTTTCGGTCACTCGTGATATGGTAGGCAGTTTCAGCTATATCACTGCCTCAATTGTCTCTGGGTTAGTCTCGATGCCTATGCTCGACACTAGGAAACCTAAGAACTTCCCTGATGATACCCCAAAAGCACATTTGGCAGGGTTGAGCTTCATGTTGAATGTGTCTAAAACATAAACGGTTTCGGCCAAATCTGTTAGATGTTTATCCACTCGGGTGTTTTTTACCAGCATATCGTCCACATCAATCTCTATGTTCCTGCCGATCTGGTCTCTAAGCATCAAATTAAGCAACCTCTGGTATGTCACCCCATCATTTTCAGGCCAAATGGCATGACCTTATAATAGTACAATCCACTATCAGTGATAAACGATGTTTTTTTCCTGGTCGGAGGGGGCCATATGTATCTACTTATAACCTGAAAATGCATCCAAGAAAGACGAGAGCTCGTGTTCTGCTATGGAGTCGACCAGTAAGTCAATACAGGGCAGTGGAAGACTATCTTTCAGGCACGCTTTGTTAAGGTCAGTAAAGTCTACACACATCCATCACTTTCCATTCGCCTTTGTGATCAGAATTACGTTCGCCAGCAATTTGGGGCAGTATACCTCACTGATGAACTGAGCTCTCATCAACTTTTCTACTTACTCCGCGGCTGCCTTGTTCTGCTCGGGAGCATAACTTCTCTGTTTCTATCTTACTGGAATGGAGTCAGAGGCAATGCTCAGCCTGTGAGTAGTTACTTGGGGACTTATTCACTCTATATCTACATGGGACCAAGCAAAGGTAGCCTTATGCTGTTGCAGGAGCTCGATCATCTTCTCTCTTCATTCGACGCTCAGCTGGGCATTGATCCTAACCATCTTACCTTTTGCTACCTCAACATATTTTAACTTCTCTGCTACCTGGGGGCATCGGTCATCCTCCACATCTTCTCCCTCTATGGGAACAGGTATATCGTACTATCACCCGTGGCTAACAGTTGACATGCTTTGGTGCCTCGCTTGCCACTTAAAGTTGTGTAGTAACAGCCTCGCGCTACCCCTGGTCTCCCTTTACTACTCCTACACCATGAGGGGTGGGGAACTTTAGTATGATATGTTAGATAGAAGAAACGGCTTGAATAGCCCCCAATATAGTTCGGCCGATTATGGCGTTCTATGTTGACAGACGATCTACTACTAGGAAATTGACCATGGTGGTGATTGAGGTCGGATGTCTCCCATGGTAAGTGGGAGCAACACAAATCCAGTGGATAAGACATGATCTCCAGTGAATCTGAACAAGGGTACTAGAGAAGGCTGAGGTCCAGACTCAAGGATGCCAAATTGCCCATATGCCTTGAGAAAGAGGATGTCCGCCGAGCTTCCATTGTCCACAAGGACTCTACGGACAGAGAAATTTGCAATCATGACTGAGATTACAAAGGCGTCACTGTGTGGCTGAAGGATTCCAACTGCCTCTTCTTCGTTGAAATAAATATGGGTCCAACCTAGTTTAAGCCTCTTGTTGGGTTGTTCTGCCAAGAAAACCTGCTGGTACTTTGCTTTCCTCATGTAAGTTTTCTTGCTTCGTCTACTGTCCTCCTACACAATGCCCTACGACAATAGTCCACACTTTTCCTCGTGGAGGAGGGGTTAAGGGTTCGGTTGATATGTCAAAAGGTTCGTCGTTTGGCTGGGGATCGTGTTTGGGATTTTGGTGTGGTGTTGGTTTCATGTCTTTTGATCAGTCCCTCTTAGGAATGCCATGTTCAAGGATGAACTGTCGTAACTTGCCCTGCTGCAAGAGGTAATCCATTTGCTGTCTCAGCTCCCAACAGTCATTCATATCATGTCCATGGTCTTCATAGAATTCACAGTATCTGCTACTATCTCTCCTATGTAGTGGTGCCCTCATTTTGGTTGGCCACCTTACAACGGGGTCCCTCGGATCATCAACAAACTTTCGCGGGATGCAGTGTTTAAGGCGCTCATCATTCGGATAACGATCCTTGTTTGGCTTGGGGGATTGCTCTCTTTATATCCTTGGTCGATGATCACAAAGGTTGGATAGTCTACCTCCTGACCACGTTTCTCTTGTCTTTCTGGTTGACTAGAAGCCAATGCCACTCGTGTGCCGAAGATATCCTCACAATACATGTGCTTTTGGGCTTTGTCCAGTACTTCTCCAAAGCTGCTGGGGCTTTGCGGATTAGATTCTTCAAGAAATCCCTGGGTTGCAACCCGTTGATCAGTACCATGACTTTGATTTCATCAACTGCATGTGCCACAGTAACTGCTTCTTGGTTGAAATGTTCAATATAACTATGCAAATTCTCTTTAGGTCTTGCTTGACTCCAAACATGTACGAGGATGGCCTCCTTATACGTATGTTGGAGACGAAATGTCTCGTAAACAAAGAGACAAGTTGATCAAAGGTGTTGATTGATGCTAGGGGACGACTGAAGAACCATTTATGCGTTGTTCCTTTAAGGGTAAGAGAAAAAGCTATGCATAAGATGGCATCTGAGTAGGACTGCATGTGCAGTCAGAAAACTTATAAATGATAATAGGGGTCTTGTGAGCCAATGAAAAGGTCAATCACAGGAGATCGGAACCGAGGGGAAGAGGATAGGCCAACATAGTTGGGGAAAAGGGTGAGCTACTGAAGGTGGTTACAGATAAGCCACTGCTTTTGTCATTCCTGAACTGCTCTATCTGTTGTAACAGGAGTTGTATTTGTGCTACTTGGTGGACTATCTGAACACTGAGAGGGTCGGGAATGTCTGTGGTGTCACGCCCCGAACGGCATCCCGCAGGGACCGTGACAGCCGCGAGCTATCCCCCGGATGGCTCCAGCGTTCTTACTTATATTTTTACTTGATTACGGCGGAAACGTACAGGATCGTGAGGGATTCGAGCTAAACTTACATAATTAGGGTTCTCATTAAGGTTTCATACAAGACATACATAACATGTAAAAAGCCAACTAGTGACGATCAAGCCACTATCAACAAAAGTATGAAACATAAATTCTTGAACTTCTAGGTCAGGTAGTCCTCCTGACTCTCTTCACCTGAGGCCTCTGGAATGACACAATTTTAAAAACGTGAGTCAAAAAGACTCAGTAAGGGAAAGACATAAACTTAAAAAATGCTCTTGACTTATGCCCGCTTAATCATGAAAGAAAGAAACTTGATAAGTGATGCACATGCATGTCATGAATTATGCATATGCTCTTGCTTAGTTTTGGCCCCAGGCCCTTTGAAAATTTTTCTTTCGTACTTGCTTGTAAAACTGGCCCTTGGCCCTTGAAACCACTTATTCGTACTTGTGCCTCTCTTGGCCTTTTTATAATCATTTCATATCTTTTATTTGTGGGCTCGCTCCATTTAACCCCTGAAGTCAGGGTTGTGCGTTCCCTTCGGAACCGTCCCCGAATTCCCTTGGAGACCTTACATATGGTCAGCTAGCGCACCTTCTCATTTGTCCTTCAGTGGCTAGACATGACCCTTGGAGGCACCACACCTTCTCAATGTCCTTCAGTGTGGTTTGCACAGCCTCGTGGATTCACCCATCCTTCTCACATTTGTCCTTCGGTATAGGAGTCCATCTTGATGGTACGGTACCGACCAGTGCCCCTTAACTCAACTTATCGTTTCATAAAACTTCTCATAGTCTTTTCATAAAAATCATTGCATAAACTTCTTCTTGAAAAATTCATGCAATGCACATCTCATGTCATGCTTTCTTAAAATTCATGCTTGTTCATGAAACGATGCAGTGTGTCATTCCAGTTTTGAAAAAGAACACTTACTGTCCACTTACAATTCCACTTACAGTTGGTCTTCTTTGGTCGTGTATAAAGACACGTGGATCGCCTACAAGCGATTTAAATATTTCTTTAGACTTTAAGAATAGTATGCAATCATTAAATATTTGCATTTTTGAAATCGGTCATCAACCAAAGATATATCACTGAAATTCATTTAATCATTTAAAATATTTTATTTATTCTTTTCCTCAACAAATATTCAAAAATTAGTTTATTAAATCATTAATATTTTTACTGAATAAAAATATATTTATCCATGTACATGCCTCGATTAGGGTTTAATTAATATCCACAGATTTAGAATTAAACCTAAGTCTCTTATTATTACACGTACTCCATTAAAACTTCATATTAAACTATTAATAAATTAATCACGATTAAATCTTAACTAGGGTTCCAAATTTCATTACAACATTCGGCTATTACTATTTTATGCACCCTTTAGTCACAACTTTAACTCCAATGGTGATCCCTTCCTCCATTCAACAATTTCACAACCTAGGATCTATAAATCAAAACACCAACACAATATATCATGCTCATAAAATTCGGCCAACACATGTTTTCACCCAAACGATTAAGTTTCTTTTGTTTCTTTCAATATGCATGCATCTAATACCTAACATAATCATCTACCATTCATTGGGTCATAAATCTTGCACATATCATGGCCAATGTCCAGATTTAAATATATACAAAACTATACATGAAATCCTAAGCGTCTCATATTCGGCCATACCTCAAAATGTCACCTTTTTCATGCTAAAAATCATAACATGCACATCCTTTGCATTGTGACCTAACTAGCATGCATACACTTTATCTTTTCATCAAATATTTCCATCAACATTAGATCCACACTTTATACACACTAACATCCATAGATCTAAGCAAAATAATCATCTTTCATCAACCAACACATCAAGACTTAGATCTAGCTTCTTTTAACATGCATTGTTCTCCATTTGCATTTTTCTTTACATTCAACCTTGGATCTAAGGTTCCATGGTTAGATCTAGCATTTAAACAACCTAGGGTTCTTAAGCATTCAAGATCTAACAACATCAAGGCATATCACAACCTAAACTTCAAGATCTTATACATAAGCCATTCGGCCACTCATGCTAACCCAACAACATCACATTGGTCTTACCTTGTTGACTATCCAAGCTTGAGCACCTAGAAAATAAAATACCTTTGGTTAGTATTTGTGAAACTTAAGGCAAGATCATCAATAGAACCAAGCTTACCTTCAACCTTCACCAACTTTTCCTAAACTCCTCTTCCTTCAAAGTTTCGGTTCACCCTCCTTAGGAAATATTCAAGCTTGACTTGGAGAGCTAGTGTGGGTTCTTATGGGGGTTAAGAGAAGGTGGTAAGCTTGAAGAGAAATGAGGCAAATAGTTAGGGTTTTTCAAGGAAGAAATGAGATTGCACCAAGAGAGATTTAACAACTACAAAGAGGTCTAAACTTGGCTTTTAGAATGGGATTTGGAAAGCAAGAAGGATGTGGTTTAGAGTGCAAGAGGAAAATGTGCAAACCTTGAATCCTAGGGGGTGGTTCGGCCAAGGCATGAAAATGGGAGAGAGTTTGAGAGAATGAAACTTTCGGCCAAAGCAAGAAAAATGGGAGAGAATGAGATGCATGAATGATTCGGCCAAGGCATTGCAATGAGAGGTGTGTGAGAATGAGTCTCCCAAGGAGAGTAAATGCTATGACACAAAGCTTGAGAGGGTGAGTTGACAAGAGAGAGAAATCAAAAGGAAAAAGGGTGGAAGGGGGGGGCCTTGGTCGACAATTGCATAAGCCTTCCCTCTCTCTTTCTTTCATCTTTTCACCACATCAAATCTTGTCTCCCTAGCATGGCTTGCAATTGAATTACTTCCTTCTCTCTCCTCACATGAATCCATCGACGTTCCTCCTTCTCCCTTGCTTTTTCTCTTCTCTTTTACTTCCATGTGTTGTCTTATCACTTCTTACACTTCACATGGCCTCACTTTATGGCTTTTCAATTTCACCTTATAGCCATTCACGTAAAAGCCATCCTTCTCCCTTGTTTGGTTGCTTTTCAACCAACCTAGTTACTTCCACATTAAATTGCAACCAACTTTCAACTTGGTTACTCTCTCTCACCTAACTTATCACTCATAAGCTCTCTTGCTTATCTAATCCATTCCAATAGCTTATCATCTCATAAGCATGATATCTTATCATATGATAATGGCCCTAGCCTATCTCTACAATAATCACAAAGACTTATCACCCTAAAAGTTTCCTAACCTATCATCATGCTTGCTTATCACTTATGATAAGCAAGTGTGCTTATCAATTAAATCTTCTCTTAGACTTATCTTATTAATCATAGGTTATCATTGAATATTCAAATGAAAATTCTATTACTAATCTAGGTCACATGGTAATAATACATGTCACATATGAAAGATATGAAAATATTCAATCCATGTCTTCAAAAGAATTTCATGATTTAATCCATTAATCATTTTCGGCTTATATAAAGAAATCTTAAATCATAATTCAATTTCTATGGTCCATGAAACATATTAAGTAAATGTAAAATATAAATTCGTAAGAGAGAAACTTACTTGCAAATTTCGGCTCCTAAAATAAATATAATTTAAACCTTGCATAAAATGGCATTAAAATTATTTAAAGAGATTTTATGGAATAAAATCTCATTTTAATCGAAATACCATAACATAAGGATTAGGTCATACATTGGCCAAAAAACATAGTCCCATGATGAAATAAAAGCTATTACATTGGAAAATAAAATATAATACATAAGAAATTACGTAGGAGAAAATCGGGGTCTCACATGTGGTGTGGCTAGTAGGGTTGGGAATTGTTACTTGGGCAAGCTGAGGGGGTTGGGTATGTCTTTGTTTTGGCCGGTAGGGGGAGGTCGGATATTATCAAGATTCATTACCTAGGTTTCCTCCTTATGAAGAGAGGGAGCTGGGGTAGGGTCTGAGAAGGGACTATGATATCAAAGTTTTGAACAATCGCCTCCATACGCTAGGTCAAGATGGCCAATATCGCCTATCTGCGTTTTGTGCTAGGCTCACGTGGGGAGGAGTTTTGGGGTTCTCAACTTGCCTTGCTGGGGTGGGAAGGATTTCGGAGTTCTCAACTTTGTGTTCTTGAGTGGGAGTCATTTTTTAGGGTTTCTAAGGGATCGAGGATGGAAAAGAGAGGTTTTGAGTGAAAAAAAGACTTTCCCACGGACTGCTCCAAATGATGATGCCTAAAAATCACCGTTGGGGAATGGTCGAACAAGGATCTGTGAGTAAGAGAATTTGATCACCGAATATGGGTCTCCGCTGATCAAGTTAGCAAGGGAGCTTTGAGAGTTTAATTTCACAAGACGTGTAGCCAAGGTACCAGAGTCTGCCAAAATATCTAGTGAATATTTTCTTTGATAGAATTGGATGTCGTGCTGTGAACGAGCTACTTCAATAAAGTACTTGAGGTCCCCTAGGAATTTAATGTTAAACTCAGTAGTCAAGAATATTTGCAGATCAGCAAGTGAAGAAAGATTAGAACCAGTAACTATTATGTCATCGACATATACCAGCAAAGCCAAAAAAGTTTTATTAGTGGAGAGTGTGAACAAACTATAATTGATTAGATTACACAAAGCCAAAATGAAGTAGAGTAGAGGTGAACTTGGAGTACCACTTATGGGAGGCTTGCTTGAAGTCCTAAACGCTTTCGTGCAATTGGCGGACTTGGCGAGGAAGACCAGCTGAATAACCCAAGGGACGATTCATATACACTTCTTCATCTAAGATCTCATGCAGAAAAGCATTGTGGACATCAAATAGTTTAAGGAACCAACCATTCACAGTAGCCACAACAAGTAAACATCGAACTGTCACTAGTTTTGCAACTGCTGAAAATGTCTCCTGATAATCTATCCCTTCACATTGAGTGTACCCTTCGCCATTAATCTGTCCTTATATCTTTCGATGGTACAATCAATGTTGTATTTGATTTTGTAGACCCATAAACGACCAATTGGTTCTTTGTAAGGAGGAAGATCAGTTAAGGTCCAAGTCTTGTTTAACTCCAGGGCAGATAATTCTGAAGACACATGATTGCGCTACTTAAGATCATGAACAACTTCATGATAAAAGTTAGGCTCAACATTTGATGAAATGGTAGTAGTAAATGATTGAAAAGTATGAGATAAATGATCATAAGAAAGTACTTGTGTGAGAGATAAGAGATTGGTACATGTGCATGCCCGGGAAGAGGAAAAAGGACCAGGGAAGTTACTCATGGCCTATTGGCAATGAAAGTCTTTCAAGAATTGAGGGGTTGATCTAGTTCTGCTGGAACGACGTAGAGGTGGAGTTGGTGTTTTGGTAGGTATTGAATGACATGTGCGGTAGAAGTACTTTTTGGAGATAAAGTGTTGAAGCAAATGTGAGACCCCGAATTTTACAACGTCATTTTATGCTTACGTATTTTGCTATTTATATTTAAGGGGCTGTTATTGGTAAATTTTCTTAATACGTAGCAAGATATTATACCACAATGACCTATGTTATTTTGATTTGGGGTTACTACACTTTCCTTAAGTATTTTATTATGGTGGTGAAGTCACTATATTCTTAATGACCGAATTTCTTCAAGGTGAATTTCTCCAAGATAATTTCCATAAAACCTGTGATATTCTTCAAGGTAACTTTTTATATGAATTATTGTTCATTGAATTATTTTTATTTGTTAAGGTGTTTATGGTAATGATGATAGAAGAACTTATGATATTTTTAGCATCCAAGTTGCTGAATATCTCTAAAGTATTTTCCTTATAGCCTACTCAATGATTTTGAATGTTAATACATGTTATTGGGCCAATACCTTATGTTAGTGGGTTGTCTTTAAGACTTATATAATTTGGACTTAATACTTATGATATTGGGCCTAATGTTATTGGACCTAATGTAAGGTATTTATTCAATTATAATGCCTTATGCTATTTTAAATTAAGGTTGCCGAATTTCCATTTAACATTTTCATGTATAGTATATATACTACTTACTGAAATATTTTCTAAGGACTAAGTATTGGTGATATAAGGATATTGGTGCAAAAGGATTTCTTATGGCCGAGAATGATTAAGTAGAAAAAATTATGAAATTCATGTAAGAGTTTAAATATTTTTGTGTGGCTTTAATAGATAGCATATATCATCATTAGTGGCCTTAATTAGTAGTGTTGAATTATCATTAGAAATATTACATGATAAGCCACTACGCATATGATAAGCTTTAAGAAAATTTAAATTGATAAGCACACTTGCTTATCATAGTTATAAGCTAGCATAGTGATAAGCTAGAGAGCTTTTAAGATAATAGGTTATTGTGGCTATCGTAGAGATAGGCTAGAACAATTATCTTGAGATAGGTTGTTATGCTTATAAGATGATAAGCTATGGATTTGAACTAGATAAGCTAGAGTGCTTATAGGAGATAAGTTAGGTGACAAAAGCAATTAAGTTGAAAGTTAGGTGAGAAAGTAACTAAGTTAGTTGAATTGTAACCAAACAATATAAAGTGAACTAAGCAAGAATCAAGGTCATTCATAGTGGACCATGTGAAGAGTTAAGAAGAGAGAAGATAAGCATTTAATGGACAAGACAAGACAAAAGAAGAGAAAAGCTATGAAATGGATATTTACGTGAAAGCTAAGCCAAAGAAGAGAGAAAGTGAAGTGGAATGGCAAGGAGTTCACATGGGAAGGCATGGCTTGAGGAGACAAGAAATGATGTGAGAGAAAGTGAGAAGGAAAAAGTGAGAAAAGACCATGCATTGGTCGGCCAAACTCCTCCCAATTTCACCCTCCCTCTTTCCTTCTCTTTCTTGTCATTTTCAACACCTCATGTCAATTGTCATTGCAATAAATCACCTTGGGAGACTAAATTGCTTCATACGAATTCACTCCACACTTACCATTTCAAAACTTCACTCTTCAATTGCTTCTCTTGGCCGAATACCCTACTCTATTCAACTCTCTCTCTTTTTCCTCTCTTGGCCGAATTTTCCTCTTTGAGCTTGAGCCTTGCTCTTTTCTTCTTGCAACCAAATCACTCCACTAAAGTTCTAAGTTTATTCTCTTCTTTAGGTGACCAAATCTTCCCTTTGTGCAACTCAATTCTTCTCTTGGAAATTTCTACTCACTTAGCCACTTTTTCCTTGTTGAGATTTAACTCACTTCCTTAGAGCTAAATCATTTCAAGTTTTCCTTGTTCCTCACCACCATAAAACCTATATTAGCACCTTATATCAAACTTGGAACCATTCCAAAAGGGTGAACCGAAAGTTTGGGTGAAGGAAGGATCTTGGTGAAAATTTGGTGACTAGTAGAAGGTAGAGGTAGGCTTGATTTCACATAATGTTTTTGCTTAAGTTCCTTATAAGTTCTGACCTAAGGTATTTTATTATGCTAGGTACTCAAGGCTTGTGTTTAATCATCAAGGTAAGGCCAAAAATATGGTTGTTAGTTCTAAGAATGATGTTGGCCGAATATCTCTTGGTTGGATTTGAGTTCTTGATTTTGTTAGATCTTGAGTTTATGAGATCAACCCTAAGTTATAATGTTAGATCTAGTTATATAAGCATGAGAACCGTTAGAAAAATGTTAAAGGATGAACAATGCATGCTAAGTGTGGTCTTAAAATGCAAAAGGAATGCATGATGCAAGTTTTGACATGAAGGGTGTGTTGGATAGTGTTGGCCGAATCTTGTATGTGTTGGATCTTCAAATATAATTTTGTTAAGTGTCAATTTGATGAATGACCATGATATGTGTAAAGTTTGGTGAACACATGCATATAGGCTAGTCTTGAAATGTAGTAGGTTGCATGCAAATCGAAAGAACTAAGAAAAACCTAATCATTCTATGAATATGTGTGTTGGCCGAATATGATGTTGTGATAGATCTTGAAATTACTTTGTGAGTTGTAGATCCTAGGTTGTGAATCTGAAAATGGAGGATGGGATCACCATTGGAGAAGAAAACTTAGACAAGGAATGCTTAAAATGGAACATGGCCGAATGACCTAATAAGAGTAACCCTAATAACAACCCTATAACAAAGGACGGTTACGAGAAGGATGGGTTAGTCCTTGAGGTATGTGCAACCACACTGAAGGACAAGAGAAGGTGGGGGATACAAGGGTCGCATCTAGCCATCAGGCCTGTGGCAACTACGGGCTAGCTCGACCAACCCCACTGAAGGACAATGAGAAGGTGTGGGCCTCCAAGGCTCGTGTCTAGCCATCAGGCCTGGGGCAACTATGGGCTAGCTCGACCAGATGAAATGTCTCCAAGGGTAAGGGAGACGGTTCCGATGGGAACGCACAACCCTGACTTCATGGGGTCAAATGGAGCGAGCCCACAGTAAGATCTGAAATGAATTTGAAAAGGCCAAGAGTGGCAAGAGATTTGAAATGAATTTGAAAAGGCCCAGAGTGGCAAGAGATTTTAGTGCATGGCATGTGCATCACAGAGCATGCATATGCATCATGGTTTTTATGCACTATCTCACGATTTACAGTTATGCATTTCTTCTCTTGACTCTATAGTGCATCAAAGTGAGTATGTTTTAAATGTATGATTTATCAAAGTTCATGTTTTAACTGTTGTTCCTTACTGAGTCTTTTGACTCATAGTTTTTAATCGTATCATTCTAGATCCACAAGAAAATCGGGGAGCAGAGGATTATATCACGTAGAAATCCTAGAAGTTCGGGAGTTGGAGTCGGAATTGGTGAACTCCGAGTTAGCACTAGTGAGTGCTGGTTTAATTTGAGTGGCAGTATGTTGCCCTATCACGTTTTGTATAAGTTTGCGAGCAAGATGCAATGTAAGGACTTTTCTGAAGGGGTTATGTTCATTGAGCTTGTATCTCAGCCAACATGTGGTTCCTGAGTGAGTCTTCCGATGTGTATAGAAAAAAAAATCCGTTGTAAGAGTTAGTATAAGCACTGGAGTGTTCCCAGAGATGCTCGTGACTATCACGGTCCCTGCGGGATGGCGTTCGGGGCGTGACAGCAAAAGCTAAATATCCAAAAACTTTAAGGTGAGTTTATGAAGGTAGTTTGTGAAACAGGGTCTTAAAAGGAGATTTGTTGGCAAGGAAAGGTGTGGGAAGTCAATTTATAAGATAAGTAGTTGTCATAATGGAGTCTGTCCAATGTTATAAGGCGAGGCCGGATTGAAACCTAAGAGATCTAGCTACCCGTAAGAGATATTGATGCTTTCTTTCCACTATACTATTATGTTCAAGGGTTTCAACACAAGTACTTTGATGGATAATCCCTTTTGTAGCATTAAAATCTGGCATAGAGAATTCTAGACCATTATTGTCACGCCCCGAACGCTAGCTAAACGAGGCTAATGACAGCCACGAGCATTCCCGGCATGGGACGCTCAAGCGTACTTACTACTATACTTGCAGCGGAAATAACATTTATGCCTCAATGATAAAAGAAGCCTTAAGATGCTAGCGTATAACGTACATAAGAACATACTTTCCATTGTTAACTCAAGGTAGTTAAACATAATCTCCGAAATATCAACCAGTTAAAACATTAACTAACTAAGCCAAATGAAACCCATGACCACCACATCACGGTGGCTCATGCCGGCTTTTACAAAAATTAGCTAAATCTTTCCTAACGTTAGCAAACAAGAGAGAGATATTTCATCAACCCTTCTCCTAGGGTTCAAGGTCCTCTTCTTAAGATTCCACCCCTGTAACATCATCTGGAATGATACAATTTAAAACATCTGTGAGTCGAAAGACTCAGTAAGGAATTATAGCTAAAAACATGGGTTTGAAATTGTAAGCATGCACTTGAACTTGAAATCATAGTCATGTAAACATAATGCGATGCATGCCTGATTATGAATCGTGATGCATGTATAATGCACATGCTTTTACTCTTGCTTTTGTAAAAATCAATTCACATCTTATCTTATGGGCCACTTGCCCTCTTTTACCCCTGACATCAGGGTTGTGCGTTCCCGTAGGAACAGTCCCTTATTTCCCTTATGGACCTTACATATGGTCGAGCTAGCTCACCTTCTCTCATTCGTCCTTCAGTGGCTAGACACGACCCTTGAGGTTCACACCTTCTTGCAAGCATCCTTCAGTGTGATTGCACTTACCTCATGGACTACCCATCCTTCTTGCAAGCATCCTTCGGTATGGGTGTCCTAGGTGACATCCATCCTTCACGTAAACGTCCTTCGGTATGGATGCACCTTCTTGACTTGGTACGGTACCGACCGACTTGGGTTCGTTAATTAACTTGTCATAAAACTTGTCATAAAGTAGCATAAAAATGGTACTTTCATTTGCATAAAATGTCTCATTTCTCATGAGGAAAATGAATGCAAATGATCATGATGCATTCATGTCGTGCTTGGTAATGTCATGCTTGATATATCATACTTGATATGCTTATTCATAAATATTCTTCATGCAGTGTATCATTCCAGTTTGTAAAGATTTTCACTTACCTTAGGCTTGCTTGAGTATCGAGCGTCTCGTTACCTACAATGAACCGTACTATTGTCATTCATAGGTTCACTAAACGTATACAGTATTCAATACATTACTCACACGAATCTGTTTTAATTGACCCTCACACTAATTTTTCATATCATAACATATTCGTCATACCTCTAATTCACATGCAAGTTATCTTAAAACGCTCTCTCTCTTATCTTGAAACAAATTCCAAGACCAACCCCGTAAAATTTGGACTAAAATATCAAGAGATAACCACCAATGCAACAAAACACACTTTTTATTCCAGCCTTGAAATCTGCATATGTAAACTCCAGGAATCACAATAATCTTCCAAACTCTCCAATCTCCAACAACCAAAATCCGAATCTCTACATGTCACAACCAACATCCAAGGCTAACTTAACATCTCATAACAGCAACCATTATTTCTCATTCCTCCCACTTTTACAACTCCAACTCAAAGTTTATGACAAAACTATGGTTCCATATTCATCAAGTTAACACCATTGTGTTTACCCATTTCTCTTGGGCTTTTAACCAAACACCTAGTGTGCATTATTGGTCCTCTTGCCCCTTTTTCCAGATCTGAACCTAACTCTAACACTTAGGGCTTTGTGGTTCTCAATATGACTAGCATACATACACAATCGAATGCATCAACCCCTAGATTCGGCCATACTTGCTCAACTTAGGTTTCAATCCCCTCTTAGGCCTTTTATCAAACACCTAGAGCACATAACCACTTTCTCTTGAACCTTCATTTCAGATCTAGCCATTTTTCCACATGTTCTCATGTAAAAATCTATGCTACACTTAAACACTTACAAGATCTACCTTGAACATGCATAGATCCACACTAAACATCCATGAATCACAAGGAGAAAACTACTTAGACAAACTACCATCAAACCACAACCAACCAACAAGAGGAAACAAGAAGTGAATAGAGAGAGAGAGAGAGAGAGTGTAGCGCGATTTTCGGCCAGCAAGGATTTACCTTGCTTCTCTCCTCTTCCTCCTTCTTTTCTTCTCCTTCTTCCTCCTTCCTTCTTCCTTCTTCTTTCTCTTCTTCCTTCTTCTTTCTCTTCTTCCTTCTTCCTTTTTCGGGTGGGTGACTTAGGGCATGGGAGGTATGATTTGGGGTAAAGGAAATGTGAGACTGCGTGAAAGAGAGGGAGGTTAAATGCGAAAAGGGCTTGGGGAAAAGACAGGGATGCCCTCCCTTATTTCCCCCCTTTTTCTCATGAATTCCACCTCACGTATTTTCTAGGGATTTAGTTATATGTGTCGACACCATCACTCAAGGTGTCGACACTTACATCACATTTAGTAGGATGTGTCGACACCATCACTCAAGGTGTCGACACTTCCAACACTTAGCCAAAGTGGGAAAAATGTAAACTCTCGGGTTTCAGTTGGATGTGTCGACACCATCACTCAAGGTGTCGACACTTCCATCACTTGGTCAAAATTCACGGGAGTTCTGGAAAAAGGCGAACTCTCGGGTTTCAGTTGGATGTGTCGACACCATCACTCAAGGTGTCGACACTTCCATCACTTGGTCAAAATTCACGGGAGTTCTGGAAAAAGGCGAACTCTCGGGTTTCAGTTGGATGTGTCGACAACATCACTCAAGGTGTCGACACTTCCATCACTTGGTCAAAATTCACGGGAGTTCTGGAAAAAGGCGAACTCTCGGGTTTCAGTTGGATGTGTCGACACCATCACTCAAGGTGTCGACACTTCCAACACTTAGTAAAAACCACTATAGTTCCGAAAAAATATAAACATTCGGGTGTCAGTCTAATGTTCGACACTATGACCCAAGGTGTCGACACTTACAACACTTAGTCAAAATTCACTTTGGGCTCCAGGAAAAGGTAAACTTTCGGGTATCAGTTTAATGTGTCGACACTATGCTCCAATGTGTCGACACTTACCTCAAAAATCACCAACTAAAACATACCTACATCCTGAGGAAAATCATAACAAAATCTCTCTCTCCTTTACAACGTCATAAGTAAATTCGGGATCTCACAATTATCACTTCAGATAATTTTAATCTTTACATTAAACTGTGTTTCAACTAATGCTATAAAGGCCTTGAGACAAGATCTAGCATCAGACTTTCTTTTCAATATATAGGTCCATGTACAACGAGATAAGTCTTCAACAAGAGTTAAAAAATATTGACTACCTTCATAAGCTGTGTCTGAACAAGGAACCCATAAGTATATGTGCACAAGTTCAAAAGGAGAAGAAGAGATATGAGTACTCTATGGAGAAGGTAATTTCGGTTGCTTACTAGAGGACAAATGGTGCAGATAAAGTATGATGGAGAATTGGACAACAAGACAACCATCTTTAATGAGTTTGGCCGAGTGATAGCTGGATGTCCCAGACGATAGTGCCATATATCGTATTCAATATTTTTTAGAATAACAGTTGCAGAATTTGTGACAAAGGAAAAAGTACGATAGTGTCAAGATAAAATAGTAGTAAGAGCATCGGGAGAAATTTCTTTGGTCTGCAGATAGTACCGTCCATGGGTATCTTCACCCTTCCCAATCGTCTTCTAAGATGCAAGGTCCTGTATGAAAAAAATGGGAAAAACATTAGACAACAATTTATCTCTTCTGAAAGTTTTCGAGCGGACAAGAGGTTAAAGGTAAAAGAGGAAACACAAAGAACGTTATGTAAAAGTATAGCATTATTAAGTCTAACTGTCCCAATATGAGTGACAGAGACAGTCTCTCCATTTGGTAGTCGAACAGAATATGCAACTTTAGAAGTAATTTTAGTGAAAAGAGCGATGTCACAGACCATGTGGTATGTGACACTAGTATCAATAATCCAAGGAATGATGTTGGATGTGTGTGTAAAGTGTACCACAGATAAAACAAAAGATATACCAAACATGGCTGGTGAAGATTGAGAAATATTTTGAACATGATTGGCTGAATGTGGAGTGGTCTAATGGTCCTTAGTCTTGAGCAATGCCATAATTTCGTGATATTGCCCTTTTGTTAAAGAAATGGGATCCTCACTGTCATCCTTAGGTTCATGAAAAGTTTGCCCAATAACTTGATTCACAGAAGGACCAGCATATTTATGCTTTCGGTGCAGCCTATGGCCAGGTGGGTATCCATGCAATTTATAAAATCGGTCTTTAGTGTGCCCGAACATGTCACAATGTGAGCATAGAGGAGGCTCTGCATTGCCAACTTTGAAACAACTTTCAAGACTGCATTGGCCTAGAATCTTGCAATGTGTACAATATGGTTTGTCTCTTTTAAAAAGTCCAGCTGGTTTGTTCCCGAATTTAAAGGTGCTAGATGCCTTTCTGCTAAGTAAGGCCATTGTTTCAGGTCTGGTGCTACCAGATAAGACACTTCTCTGACACTCCTGTTGTTGAACATAAGAAAACACTTTGTTTACAGTTGGTAAGGGTTCAGTCATCATGATTTGATCCCTTACGTTAGAGTATGAGTCCTGTAAACCCATAAGAAATTGTATAACACAATCTCTTTGGTACCTTTCGGTCGAGGTTGCCATATTACCACAACTACAAGCGGGAATGGACTCATAAACAACAAGCTCATCCCACAATGTCTTTAGTTTACCATAATAGACGTTGGCTACATCTTCACCCTGGGTCAGATTGTTCAGAGCTCTCTTGAGCTCATAGATCCATGGGCCATTTTGTTGAGCAAAACGCTCCCATAACTCGCACCAAATATCCTGGGCTCCATCAACAAAAGCTACACTAGAACGAAGAGGCATAGAAATGGAGTTTTGAAGCCACGATACGACCATATCATTGCACCTCTCCAATTATCAAGAAGAGAGTTTCGCGCAGTAGGTTGTGAAATGCTTTCTGTATATTGAATAAATTATCAATCGATATGTGTACATTATATAAAGAATAATAAATACTAATAAACTCTAAAAACCATAAAAGCCCCTTAACGGGATACAATTGGGACCACACTACGTAACAGGAGAAATAACCGCATGTGCATCGGGAGGAGGAGTAGCAAGTGCGATAGAAGAAGCTAGAAGAATAGAATGCTGACTGTGCTGAGTGAACAACTCAACATCTTCATGCTTTGACATCTTCAAAGTCGGTGACTTAGGTTGTCATCCCTATTAGTAATAAAGTTCTTCTACTCAAAGAATCTGCAATTTTATTAACCAAATTAATTAGTTTAAAAATTAGAGACTATAATATTGAAGAAAATGATGTAAATAGATTAATGATAGAATTATAGACTAAAATAATGTGTACAAATGACCCAAATTGATTAATTTTACAATTAGAGATAATAACATTAAAAAAATGAAACTGTTAGATTAATAAATTGGAATAAATACATTTTTCACCCACTAACTACCATAGGCACTAGAATTAGTGATTTTAAAAAAATTTGTGAATGAGTGATTTTAAAATTTGTGAATTAGAATTTGTGAATGAATGATTTAAAAAAAATTGGAATAAATACATTTTTCACCCACTAACTACAATAGGCACTATAAACTATCACTTTTAAAACATTGCATCATCTAACTATCAATCTTAGACATTTTGAGGAAGCTGTCAAATCTGATTGGGTGCGAAATGTCTAAGATCAGTGTAAGGGTGGGCACCGGATGGAACGGAACCGGAATTGCTCATTCCGGATTCTGTTCCGGTACCCACCGGAATGACAATTTGCATTCCGGTTCCGTTCTGGAATACACCGAAACGGAACCGGAATTGCCGGAATCGGAAATTCCGGATCCTTATTTGGGCCTAAAAGGCCCAAATTTAATTGCTCTCCAAGTCCAAATTAAACAATTTATCTACTCTCCAAGTTCAAATAAACAATACAAATATGTAAATAAAAAATACATCCTTCAAATCACAAAAGAAAAACTAAACAAAATATTTACCATACAAATAAGTAAACAAGTAAACATTCGTCAAATAATACAAACTCGAAGAGGCTAATTCTATATTAAAATTACAGTGTTCTTTAAAATTTTAAAAAACAAGTAAAAATGCATATTAAAGGACGTCCAAAATTCCATATTCAAAATCTCAAGTTTCTAGTCCATTAAATACTCCAAGCTTCTCCAATGCTCCATCTCTACAAAAAACAAAAACAAAACAAAACATTTATATGAGAATATTAAGACAATCAAATAATCAATTAACAAAACAAAATATTTATGAGAAATACTAAGAAAACAAACCAAAATCAAATGATACAAAACAAATTTTATTTTCAGTTCATTAACTTCATTTCAGTAACTGAATGAAAAAATTAATAGCAAAATGACTCGATCTATCTAACTCTAACAACTATGTTCACAACCTAAATCATCTAAGCATACACATTACACAACACACATTAACCATCAATAATCAATTGACCATCAATATCAACATTAACCATCAATCATCTAAGCATACTAATATGAAATATGCAATAAGACTACATTAACCATCAATAATCAACATATACACATGAAACAAGACTTAGGTTAATAAAAAATAAAAGATAGGTTAATATTACAACAATACAAAAATTAAATAAAAGTTAGGTTAACAATAGTTACAATACAACAATTAAATTTAATAATACAACAATTAAATAAATCTACCAAAAGAAAGAAAAACCCTCTAAACAACCAGATGACCAATTGAAATGCCATTTACTTCCCAACCTCAAGAACAAGAACAGAAATCAAAACACAGTTCTTAGAGATCAGTTTTGTGAAAAATATTTAGCAAAAGCAGACAAGAGAGTTGATGCAGAGTACCAGGCAACATAAACTCAAAAGTTGAAGAAATCTCTCACAAACCAACATATGCAAACAATTGGGCAGAAGTCACAATGTAAGAATACACTCGCAAATCCGAAATAAAAATAAACTAGTACACAAAACAATGTTCACGACAGAAACGGGAGAAAATGAAAGAAACCCATAAAACGAGAGTTTATAGAGAGCTCACTCACTGTGTTGTCAACGACAGGAGAAGGGGAGAGGATCGGGAGAGGGGGGTGGGGGCTGGTGGGCGACGACAATTGGAGAGGAGAGGGGGGGTAAGGGGTTTGGGGCTCGAACGAAATGTTAGGTCATTTCGTTCGAATCCCGACCCTTCCTGCCTTACAAGTTTTTTTTAACAGGGCTCAAAACGTTGCGTTTTGAGCCCTTTTTTCAAAAAAAAACTCACCGAAACTGGAAATTCTGATTGGATCCACCGGATATTCCGGTTCCGGAAATGGCCGGAACCGATGCCGGAACACCGGAACCGGAACCGGTGCCGGAATTTCCACCGGAATCTAGAATTTTTGCACACCCTTAGATCAGTGGCTGAACCATGATTGAATTTGAAGAATTTCTAAGGCCAATTGGAAAAAATTACTATATAAATGCAAAAAAATGTATTAAAGTTAAAATATCAAAAATTAAGGAATACAAATATTGAAAATATTGAAATACACGTATTGTACTATTTACTGAGACTGAGAGATGTCAATTGGATCTTACGGGACTGCATCTTTTAAAAACGTTGCAAAATGGTTTCGTTCTCAATATTTGTAAAACCAATTGTGGGCGTGATCCAATATTTGTAAGATATATAATAACAATTCCCTCTTTATAAAAATATCAAAGCCCCTTGTGGCCTATACATGTATAGATTATGTTTCTCTATGATCTGGAAAATCAAAAGCCATATATAGATTATCGATGGCAAGAGTACGCCTTCCTACTGCTTCAAGAGAAAGTGCACATGAATATTTAGTAATTCAGGCCATTTAGATCAGAACATATATTAGGGAAAGTCTAGCTTATTGTGTTCAACTTTGTCAAGCTAATCTCTTCTGTGAGACCCCGTTTATCTCTTTTATTATTTCCTATGTATTAGCTTTTAATTTAAATTATGGGGCCATATTTTTGGCCAATGTATGACCTAAGCTTTATGTTTAAGGTACATTAACTATTATGAAATTTTATTTCAAGAATTTTTCTTTAAATAATTTCTTTTTCATTGTGGAAGTTTAGTGCAAGTTTAAATTTTATTTTCCCTAAGATCCGAAATTTGCTAGGTAAGTTTCTTTTATGGATTTATATTTTTTCATTTGCTTAGTATATCCCATAATTCGTAAAATTAAATTATGAAGAGAGATTTAAATATTATGGCCGAAAATAATTAAGTAGAAAATCATGAAATTCATGTAAGTATTTAAATATTTTTGTGTATATCTAATAGGTAGCATTGATCATCATTATGTGGCCTTAATTATTAGTTTTGAAGTATCATTAGAGATATTATATGATAAGCTATTAAATATATGATAAGCATGAAGATGATTTAATTGATAAGCACGCTTGCTTATCATAGTGATAAGCTAGCATAGTGATAAGCTAGAGAGCTTTTAAGATAATAGGTTGTTGTGGCTATCTTAGAGATAGGCTAGAGCAATTATCTTAAGATAGGTTACCATGCTTATAAGTTGATAAGTTATGGATTTGAACTAGATAAGCTAAAGTACTTATAGGAGATAAGTTAGAATGCTTATGTGTGTGACAAGAGTAACTAAATTAGTTGAGTTGGAACCAAACAACATAAATGAACTAAGAGATAAGGCCATTCACGTGAAGAGTATGGAGAGGTGGAAAAGTCTTAAAAGTTGTGGTCCATGTGAAGAGATAAGATAAGCATTTAATTGACAAGACAAGACAAAAGATAAGAAGTGTTTGAATCGTGTAATGATATGAATATCAAAGCTAAGGATTTGAAAACCTTGATCATAAGAAGAGAAAAGTGTAAAACCTAATCAAAGAATAATGTCTCGGATTACATGGAGATCAAATGTCAAAGCCAAAGTTTAATTATGATTAGGGTTAGTAATTGATGAACTTAAAAGACGTAGTTTAATGTGTAAAATAAAAGAAAGATTAGGATTTAATTATAGAGCAATTAGCTTGCTAATTAGAATCCTAAGTAAGAATGGTTAATAAGAGTTTCTGTGTAAACCCTTGAGAATGATATAATATTTTTCAGAAATATATTTTGGGGAAAAACCAAGTAATATACAAATATTTATCTTGTATGATTATGTACTTAATTCCTAGTAACTAAAAAGTGTTTGAATCGCTTGTAGGCGATCTTCGTACATTTATTCATAATCAAGGAGACCAAGGTAAGTGGAAATTGTAAGTAGAATCTTACACTTTTATGAAAACTGGAATGACACGCTGCATTGATTCATGAACAAGCATGATATTTCGAGCAAGCATGGCATGGCATGAGCATTTCATGATTTTTCTAAAGTGAATTTTTATGCAATGTCATATGGAAAGTTTATGGAAAGATAAGTTAAGTCAAGGGGCTCTGGTTGGTATCGTACCATCATGATGGACACCCATACCGAAGGACGAATGCGAGAAGGATGGGTGAATCCTAAGAGGCTGTGCAAACCACACTGAAGGACAATGAGAAGGTGTGGGCCTCCAAGGGTCGTGTCTAGCCATCAGGCCTGGGGCAACTACGGGCTAGCTCGACCAAATGAAAAGTCCCCAAGGGTAAGGGAGACGGTTCCGATGGGAACGCACAACCCGGACTCCAGGGGTTAAATGGAGCGTAAGTAGCCCACAAGTTATGAAGGAAATGTTTTCAAGGGCCAGGGGCCAAATTCAAGAACAAGTTTATGTCTACAAGCAAGAGCATATGCATACCCATGACATGCATGTACATCATGAATTATGATTTCCCATGTTAAGCAAGTCCAAGTCAAGAGCATGTTTTAAAGTTATGTTTTTTTTCCCTTACTGAGTCTTTTTGACTCACGTTTTGAAAATTGTGTCATTCCAGATGCCTCAAAAGAAGGAAGTCAAGAGGACTGTCTGACTTAGAAGAAAGATTATTCTATGTTTTGTTGTTGTGACTTGATCGATGAGATCCGTCACTTGTTAATGTTAAAACATGTTATGTATGTATTAAGATGCAAGTTTATTGAGAACCTTAATCATGATATGAGTTGGCTCGCTTCTCTCGCGATTTTGTATTTTTCGTTGTAAGTATGAATGTACGAACGCTAGAGCTTTCCTGGGGATTGCTCGCTGCTGTCACGGTCCCTGCGGGATGGCGTTCGGGGCGTGACATCTTCCTCGTCCCACAAAAAGCCAATTAGTATATATATTTTACATATTGTGCCCTTCTAATAAGTATCATAGCATTAATTCATGAACCCTGAGCAGACAAAATGAATATTCCTCTTGAAAGAAAAAACATATATACATGATTGTTTTCCAACTTTTACACGTACATTTCAAACTTTTCATAAACTCCAATGAACTTCAACATTCAAAAGATTCCCAAAATTTTGGAAATATTCCCTTATTCTTACCCAGCATACATAATCAAGAAGATATCATGTCTCTTGTTATGTAAATACATATAAAAAAATTAATTTTTAGAGGAGCCAATCGGGGCGGTGGCCTCTGTTGGCCTCCCCTCATTCTGCCTGTGTCTAAGATTGATAATTATAAGATAAAATGTCTCAATATATAGTAGTTTTAAGGTGTAAAGTGCACAACTTTATGGTAATTGTGAGTGAAAATGATATTTTCCTAAAAAAAATTTGTGACAGGGAGTCTTGCGTGAGTACAAGTTAACGGAAGATTTTTTTTTTGGCTTTTACCTTTTACAACACTTATATCTTATGATTCCTTATATTTTTAGGAATTTCTTGCAGCGGTTGATGCTCTCTTTTTTTTTTTTCTAATTAAACAGGGAAACAACTAATACAAATCAGCCGCCCCACTCAAAATCCTGACAAGTAAGGATATCAGGGGGAACATCCATACTACGAAAATCCCCAATACTCCCAGAAAGCAGACCTCATTTAGCCACATTATGAGCCAACATATTGCCAGTACGTGGGATCCAATTAAGCTGCCACAAATTGTGCAGGGTTAACAGCTTCCGCACAGTTGTGATCTCCCCTTCAATAAGCCAATCGGGTGTAGCCTGCTGGTTCTCAATCTGCCGAACCACTACAAGAGAGTCTCCTTCTAACATAATTTTGCGCCCCTCATACTCTGCTGCCAATTCACATGCCAAACGAACTGCTCGTGCTTCACCTTTAAGAGGATTAGTGCCTGGGGATTGATGAGTTCGTATACTCAAGATCGAGCCATCTGAATCTCTGCAAATTGCCGCAGCATACAAGTATTGATGGCCCACAGCAACATCAAAATTAATTTTAAGTGCACTTTCATGCGGAGGAATCCAATGAGTAGGGGTAATCTCATGATCAGTCCAGGCCTCCCAATGTGCCACGTATCTTCTATGGACCGATCGGATAAGATCCATAGCATCCGGAACAAACTTCTCATGCACACATTTATTTCGGGTGTGCCAAATAGTATCTAAAGTGATTGTAATGGCCAAGATCCACTTCTGCCATGCCTCCCCATCACTTGCCATCATATTCCCTGGATCAAAGATAAACCTAATCACGTTTCAATAGGAGAATTCACAAATTGATTCATATTCATTGGCCAAGGACCATGTTGCCATAAAATGGCACTAATAGAGCAATCCAAAAATAAATGCTCCATAGTTTCTGGATGAAGCTTACAGATAGGACAAAGCATAAGCTGAATATCCTGCGATCCACTCCACGGCCTCATACGTCCCCTTAGAGGTAGAGCATGTGCTGCCACCTTCCAGAAGAGTAGTCGGAGTCTATGTTGCACCTTCATTTTCCAGATACCTTTCCATATAGTAGATGGGAGATTACTCTGGCCAGAAAATTTGGCTCTATTGTCAAACATATATGCAGCTTTGACTGTAAATACACCTTTAGAATCCAACACCCATTTTAACTTGTCAGGTTGAGGAACTGATGGTAAAGGAATGTTGAGAATAGCCTCTGCTGAAATGGGTTCAAATAAATCTCAGATAAGGCTTTCACGCCAAGTGAATGAGGAAGGGTCAATAAGATCTTGGACCCTATTAATGGACCGATGTACCACCACATCTTGCTTAAGTAAAGGTATAAAATCAGGAAGGTCAGGCACCCAAGGATCACTCCATATATTAACATCCTTCCCCTCTTGAATACACCAGCACAAGCCCGCTTTCACAATCTCTCGAGTTTGCAAAATACCTTGCCATATCCAAGAAGCCCTGGGCTGATTAGGAACTGTCATAAATTGCCTTCCACGACAATATTTTGCTGTCATTGCCTCCACCCAAAGGTTCCCTCGATTCACAACCATTTCCCACCCCAATTTTGCTACAAATGCTCTGTTCAACTCCTCCATGCAGCGAAGACCAAGACCGCCAAAAGTTCTTCATTTTCGTATCCCAAATATTATTCGGAGCCTTTGGATGAAAACGTCGAGATAAACCATCAAATCCCCACCAAAAGTTCTTCATTTTCGTATCTATCTTCATGCAAACATGTTTTGGTAAAAGAAAGACTAGCATATAGTAAGAGGGCAAAGCCATAGCAACCGTCTTGAGAAGTACAGTCCGCCCCGCTTGAGAGAGAGACCGCGCTTTCCACCCAGCAAGTCGCCGATCCACTTTGTCTATAATCTCATTGCAAGCTTGTCGACGGGATCTTGGGATTTCTAAAGGAAGACCCAAATATTTTCCTGGTGCATTAGCAGGTTGAATCCGAAGCAAGTTAGACAAAAGTTCTCGGCGATCATCCGTCATGTTAGAGCTAAAATGTACAAAGGATTTCAGGTTATTGATCTCTTGCCCTGACCAAGCTGTAAATGTGTTAAGACATCTTTGGAGTTGCATCACCTCATAAGAATTCGCTCTACAGAAAAGCATTAAGTCATCTGCAAACATAAGGTTAGAAACAAGAGGTGATTGTCTTGCTATACGAATACCGTGTATATGACCCCCTTGCTCTTCTCTCTTAATTAGCCGCGTTACCACTTCAGTCACCAAAACAAATAGAAAGGGCGAAAGAGGGTAGCCTTGCCGAAGACCTCGCTGGGCCTTGAAAAATCCAAACGGGCTACCATTGAGAAGTATAGAAAAGGAAACCGTCGAAATACATTGATATATCCATCGACACCATTTTTCGCCAAATTCAAAGCAATGAAGAATTTCCAAAAGGAACTCCCAACTAACCCGATCATAGGCTTTAGACATATCTACCTTAAGAGCCATCAAACCTCCCCTTACTTTTTTACACTTCAAGGTTTGCATAATCTCATGCACCATAATCAAATTGTCTTGGATATGACGATGAGGAACAAATACAGCTTGGTTATGAGAAATCAGCTTGTGCATGACAGATTTAAGCCTAGATGTTATAATCTTAGAAACAATCTTATAACTCACATTGCATAAACTAATCGGGCGGAATTGAGAGATTTTTTCAGGGGCATCTTCCTTTGGTAAAAGGGCAATGAAACTATGATTAAGTTGCTTGAGTAGAAAATCACTTACAAAAAACTGTTGCACCATGCTTGTCACTTCAATTTTGATCTCTGGCCAAAATCGTTGATAAAATAATGCCGTAAATCCATTCGGCCCGGGTGCCTTGTTGCTTCCTAGAGATTGTACCGCTGCCCATACTTCAGTTTCATCAGGAATACGCTGCAAGCGAGTATTATCTTCAGACGTAATCACCTTTGGAATTAAATCATCCAAGCCATGGGGGAAGTGACTTGATGTAGCCGAAAAGAGCCTTGTAAAATAATCAACAATATGGCTCCCAATCTCTTCACAGTTATGCAGCCACCTATCCTGTGTATCCAACAAGGCATCAATCTCATTGCGCCTTCTTCTAATAATAGTGGAGAGGTGGAAAAAAGAGGTAATTAGATCTGGAGTTTTTAACCAAGTAATTCTAGCTTTTTGACGCCAAAGCTCTTCCTCTCTGCTTTGGGCTTCCAACAGTACGGTACTAAGTTCCCTTTCTCTAAGCAACGTCCCACTGTTGACTGGAGCTTTGCTGAACCATATCCAATTCAGCTTGAAGACTTCGAATACGCTCTTGAATATTCCCAAATACCTCCCTGTTCCAGCATCTTAAAGCCACCTTTGTAGCTTTAAGACGATGGCACAAGGAGAAAGCGGGGGAACCTCGAAAATTCTTCCTCCACGCCTTTTCCACCACTTCTCTACATCTTTTATCCTCCACCCAAAAAGATTCAATGCGGAAAAGGTCGCGGATTCCTATCTTGATCCCCGTACGTGTTCAAGAGGATCGGTGCATGATCTGAGGCAAGCCGCGATAAATGCGAAACTGTCGCTCGTGGAAAGAGACGACGCCATTCTCCGTTGGCGATACCCCTATCTAGCCGTTCCATAATAAGGCTGTGATCCTCCCTACCATTAGTCCAGGTAAATTTATTCCCTGAAAATCCAAGGTCTAATAATCCTGTAGACCACAAAAACTTGTTCATATTTGCTGAACTTGAGGAGGAGGTAACAGACCGACCCCCATATTTATCATTTTGATGAGTTACAGGATTAAAATCACCGAGACAAACCCAAGGGCCTTGAAACTCGCTACCGGTCACACTTAAATCATACCAAAACGACTCTTTTTCATTCCATAGAGAGGGTCCGTAAACAAAAGATAACAACCAACACTGATATGGAGGATCCGATTAAACAACAAAATTCAAAAAATGAGCATTACAGCTACTAACGTCTAAAAGAACACCTCTCTTCCAAGCCACTGCCATACCGCCCCTGCGGCCCTCCGGGGCCACGTCAAAAAAGTCTTCAAAACCCAATTGCTCCATCTTCTGTTGCACACCCATGACTTTAGTTTCGGCCAAGCATACCATATCTGGAAGGTGTCTCCTCGTCACCCCCCGTAAATACCGAACTGTCGTGGGACGGCCGAACCCACGACAATTACAATATAGCAGCTTCATGGTTCGGGTGGGGGCATGTTAAGGCCAGCCACCCCGGCCGTTGACGCGATGTCCTCTTCCTTTTCTGCATTTTTCCCATTGCTTGCTGCTTCTTTCGGCTTCCTTTTCCTGCGCTTGAGAATCTGTCTTCCCGCTTTGTCCTGCTTTTGCTCACCTATACCCAGAGTGAAAAGGGAATCTTTAGAGACTTCGTCTCCCAAGTCGTAGTGCCCAGACTCTCCTTTGTATTTTTTCTTCGGTGAGAGGGTTGGCATAACTACATCTTTAGTAACTGGCCTAGTCCCAATATTCTGATCTTCACGAATCTCCTGGAGAATACGTTTAGTTCTTGGGCCATTCCTTGGGCTTTGTGTTGAACCTCTATCGACTCCTTGTCATGAGAGGGCCATAAAACCTCCCCTTTAATTGGGCCACAATTGCTATTTGTTGTTGTGACTTCCGGACCCCCTCGGCTGTGGTTTCCTTGGCCCATCCTATTTCCTCCAATACTACAAGCGACCTTCTCGAGCCGTGTAATTTCTGACACTGGCAGACTCTCGTAGGATGAGGAATTGCAGTGACCTGTCTTATACTCGAGCTGCACCCCCTCACTGACCTTGATCTCAGTCCTCAGAGAGAATGATAGGCGTCCCGAAAACTTTTCCCGAAATCCGTCTCGAATGCTGACGTGGTCACTTTTTAACTTTACTGAATTATTTAAATTTCTGACTGTGCTTCAAGTTTGACAATCTGCATCCCTCTTCTGGCCACGTTTTTAACTTTGCTTTTCGATTCTTTCCGGAGACTACTTTGCAACGTTCCTAATATCTCGTCTTTTCTCTCCCTTATTTCCTCTGCTTTTTTTTTCTTTGCCCTCCTCTCATCGTCATCTCCAACGAATATGTCGCTGAGAGAAATGACTGCTCCGAGTCCTTCATATGAAGTTCATGCTCTACGTCCAGCTTGGGTTTTGGTACCGGGTCCTTAACCTCTCTCTTTGGAGACAGCTCCATGTTGCTCATCCCAACATGCAAGTCATGTCGTTTCTGATCATCTTTGCAGCCATACTAGTATCATTCGCGGTTTTAAGGGCAGAAGAAGCAGAATCAACTTGACCTGGGTTTTCAACAGGGAAAACATCAGGAGCTTTGCCATCAACGTAGTTCTCGATCTTCAAATCCACATTTAGAATCTGGGTGGGGTTTGGTCCTTTCTCATCTTCGTCGACTTTTGTAGAGTCCGGTTAGAATACGGTGGAATTAAAATACAGGGTTACGGGGGCACGACCAGGATTCAATCCCGGGAATCCGATGGCTCTCAACGTGCCAACGTATTAATGAGCTGACCCGCAATGTTTAACCCGATTTTTCTCGACCCACATGTTTTACCCACAAAACAAATGCTCTGTTTTTTGTTTACTTTCTTGTAGGAAACAGAGCACCATCGACGGGTT
The DNA here is from genome assembly GCA_963930655.1 of Myrica gale. Classification (NCBI taxonomy): domain Eukaryota; kingdom Viridiplantae; phylum Streptophyta; class Magnoliopsida; order Fagales; family Myricaceae; genus Myrica; species Myrica gale. The sequence goes on from OZ005618.1 coordinate 13,816,500, forward strand.
CATCCACTCTCATTGATTGAGTATTCCAAGATCCTTGGTTGTCGGGTTTACCGTACGACACACAACATGACTTCCTACAACTACGTTGTTCAATGATTTTAGCACATAATCCAGTGTTAGAATTATGTGCCCTCGATAACCAAATTGATTAATTCGGTCCTAATATCTCATATGAAATATAGTATGGTGGAAGGAATTAATTGTATGTAAAAGGGGCATATTTGCAATAATCTTAAATTCTAGGGGTCAATTACAATATGTTGATGGACTTGATTGTAATTAGTAGAAGCCCTAATTGTATTAGAAGAAGAGTTCTTCAGTGTTATCCTACGGCTGGAATTTGAGATCCCTAAGGATCCTATGTCTCATGCTCTTTCTAGGGTTTTTCCAAGGCCTATAAATATAATTGTTATATTCAAGGGGTTGGTCATCAGAACCTATTAGGGAAATCTCAATAACGAAAGAGTGACATAAATCCCTTAGGAGGCAACACATCTGAGTTGCTATTCTGAATTGCTGGAGCTTTGGATTGGATCGTAAAGCGGCTTAAGGTTTGTAGATTCCTAAATTCCCGTGTCAGGTATGAAATCGAATCCGAAATTGTAATCATAAATCCTGGATGATGTTTTGTTGAAAACATGTTGTTTGTTTATAGTTTAATTCCGCATATATAAACTATCATCCAGTAGTCCGGTATCACCAATGTGAACCCGAGCTTCATCTCGCAGATCCCGCCGAGTCATCTCACCATCACAGAATTTGTCTGTTTTCTTCTCTTTCAACGCATTCACAATTACTTCTGCTGCGTATTCTAGCCTTCTTGCAGGCCATCTGCTATCCATGTTGGCAATTGCAGTTGTGAACTTTCTATACTTCGGTGGTTTTTCCTTCACCAAAGGCTTGCTCCGGATTGAAGATCTTGAGGTAGTGGATGGAGCTGCAGTAACATTGTTTGTTTGCAAAGGAGCACGAGGTTTGACAGTTAACATAAACCTCAGAATATCTTTCATTCTCACTAGTTTCGCTCATATATCTGTAGTGATGTACTATTTGCTTCATTTCTCTGCGTATGTCCGAGTTACTAAAATCTAGGATGATCCTGTCAAGTTCCAATGAGCTAAGAACTTCAATCGCTCTATCATAATTGTGCTCTGCCACACCATAGCCTCCTCGGCAGAACCTAAAGCCCCATCTACCAAACCAAGAATGTCCATAAGCAACACCATTAAACAACCTTAGATACATTGTTCTCTTCTTTGAGAGGTCCTCAACTGAAATTTTCCTAAAGAAGGAAACAGGATAAAGAAACCACAAAATTCATAGTACTCTTTAATGTTTAAATAAACTAAAGCAAACCAGGAACTTTTTGCTTTTGGTTACCGTGTTCGGAGATTTGTGCAAATCCGATCCCATAAATCCATGATTTTCTGCCACATAGATACTTGGAACCTCCTGGTTGACCATTGATGCTGGGGAGAGCTGATTCTGAGGAGATTTCTCAACGTGCGGGTCTTGCACAAAAAACGGGTCGGATTGGGCAGAAAATGGTAAAACACGCGGGTCTGAGGCTGAGGGCTCATTAATGCGCTGGAACGCTGGAGGCCGTCGGATTCTCGAGATTTAATCTGGGTCGTGCACCCGTAACACATGTATTTTAATTCCACCGTATTCTAACCGGACTCACTTTTGTAGTATGGGTCGTCGGACTGTTATCCCTATCCTCCCCAACACATTTACCAGTTTCCTCGTTATCGTTCATATCTCTCTTTCTTTTTCTTCGCTTTTACTTCCTTTAAAGAGGCTGGTTTTGTTTATGGCAGAACAGAAGCCTGCACAATTTAAAAGGCTCAGCAAGACTACCCAAATACTCCCATCACACCCTCACAGGCAAATGTGGCCGGAAGAGAGATGCCTATTGTCAAACTAAAAAACGTGAGGAGTTGAAAAGCAAAGTTAAAAACGTGGCCAGAACAGGGATGTCGATTGTCAAACTTCAAGCACAGTATAAGTTTAAATAATTCAGAAAAGTTAAAAAATGGCCAAGTCAGCGTTCGGGACGGATTTCGGAAAAAATTTTCGGGACGCCTATCATTTCTCGATCTCAGATATGTCCTGCGCCAACTCTTTTGATGACTTGTCTGCCTCGTTAGCCGCTAACATTAAATGCGGCGAAGCTCCCCTTGTATTTTCAGAAAAATATAAAATCTTCTTTCCCACCTATCCTTTGGCTTGTTTGAAACTTCAACTTGCTTTGAATTGATTCGACTGGACTTGCAACACTTCGTTCTCTTTCCCGAGACTGAATAGTTTTGATTTCCCCCGTCGACAATTGAGTTGGTGATTTCGGGGAATATTCTTGAAATTTTGGGAATCTTTACTTTATTGAGATTTATTGGGGTTTGTGAAAAATAGAGTGGATGTGTGTAAAAATTAAAAATTTAGGAGTGTGTTTGTTTTGTTGGAAATTTCAAACCCCAAAATTTTGGGAAAACAAACAGCACCTAAAATTGATTTGCTGTGACTTTCATCCTGTTGGGTGCCATACCAATAACTTCCACCAGCAATTAATGGACTGAATCCCTTCATCTCATCATTCAGAGCATGTTGCATGGGGTGGGGAACTTCTTGAACACAAGAATTATTAGTATGATCAACACATCCACAAAATGTGCAAAAATTGGACAAACGTTCATATTTGAATGAGATCCATATTGCCTTTTTGATGCTCTCAATCGGGAAAAGTTCTTGCCAAAAAAAGGGTTCAACATTAATGTGTCTGTGAATTGTGCTATGAAGTGTGAAAAAAGCTAAGAAATCGAAGAAATTAGAAAAAGCAAACTTCTTGAGAAGACGAACTTCCTCTTGCTGTATGCACATCACATACGTCTCTACATCTTTATTATATTTATATTTTGTGCATTAATTTATTCAGTTTGTTATATGCTATTGATACCCCTGCTTCAATATAACTCAATAATTTTTACACGAATGCTAATAAAGTTTAAAAATCACATAAATATTCATATTATTCTTAAAATTCAACAAATTTTCTCAAAACGAACATACATTTAGTTATCCCAAAGACAATAATAAGTCTTTGCGCAACATCTTGCTTGGTCTCTTCATGCAAATCAGAATCTATTATAACTCATTAAGCATGCCATCCACAAAAAAGAAATTCAAGATGTAGTTCCGTTTGGATAAAAAAAAGAAACACTTGATATAATTGAAAAAAAGAAACACACATTCCACACCACAACACCCCAAAATTCATTCTCCATGCCATAAATTTTAATTTTTTTTATAAAGTATTCTCCATGCCCTAATTAGAATACATTACCAACGCCCCCCCCCCCCCCCGGAGATCCATATCCTATCCCGTAATAAAAGGTTTAATTAATTAGAATAATACGTTACCAACCCCCGAAATCCATATCATATTCCTTAATAAAACGTCTCACTGACCACCGTTACTGCCAGCTCTATTTTAGAAGGATTGGAAATCCATATCATATTCCTTAATAGTATATCATCCTCTCCCCTACAACCTGATCAGAACAAGGAAGACAGAAACAGTGAGGAGAGACTCGTCATCGCTAACATCAAAAGGAAAAAGACCTTCGAGTTGCGTGCTCTCTTGGCCAGGCTACTCGATCCAAAACGGTAGGAATAATATATATAGAAGCAAAGCTGAACCTCCTTTCACCTCCGCTCTTAACTCTTGAGGACGTAGCTATATCCTTATCCTAATAATGGAGATATCTGGGTACGGCAGTGATGGCATCTACAGGTCTCTCAGACCACCTGTTGTGCTACCCACACAGCCTGACCTCTCCATGGTCTCCTTCCTCTTCCGGAACTCTTCCTCTTACCCTCACAAGCCGGCCCTCATCGACGCCGATTCCTCCCAAACCTTGTCCTTCTCCCAGTTCAAATCCACGGTGGCTAAACTCTCCCGTGGTTTGATACGTCTGGGCATCAAGAAGAGCGATGTCGTCCTCATCTTCGCTCCCAATTCCATCCAGTTCCCTCTCTGCTTCTTTGCCGTGGTCGCCGTCGGCGCCATCGCCACCACCGTCAACCCCGTCTACACGGTGAATGAGCTCGCCAAGCAAATCAAAGACTCCAACCCCAAGTTGGTTATAACCGTCCCCGAATTGTGGGACAAAGTCAAGGATTTCAACCTGCCAGCCGTCCTCTTGGGACCGAATCATGCTTCTATTACTTCTTCAAATGTTATCCATTTCGACGACTTGGTTAACTTAGCTGGATCCTGGTCCGGGTCCGATTTCCCGGTCTTCAATGTGAAGCAAACCGACACCGCAGCGCTGCTGTACTCCTCCGGCACGACCGGTACGAGCAAGGGAGTGATTCTGACTCACGGGAATTTCATCGCTGCGTCACAGATGATCGCGATGGACCAAGAACTTGATGGTGAGAGGGACAGCGTGTTTCTATGCGTCCTGCCGATGTTCCACGTGTTCGGGCTGGCGGTGATAATATACTCGCAGCTGCAGATGGGGAATGCCATCGTGTCGATGGCGAAGTTCGACCTAGAGAAGATTCTGATGACGATTGAGAGATACAGGGTGAGCCATATGTGGGTGGTGCCGCCAATAATACTTGCGCTGGCGAAGCAGCGTGTGGTCGACAATTATGATCTCTCGTCCTTGAAGCATATTGGGTCCGGCGCCGCGCCTTTGGGGAAGGATTTGATGGAGGAGTGTAGCAGAAATATTCCTCAGGCCGTGGTTAAACAGGTACTTAAACGTCGTCATTTTTCAGCTGCATTATAATAATCTTGCAAGACGATACTGTGAAACCTGTTTACGATGTGAATCTATTTGATTAATTGGAAGTAGCTTTAGCCAAGTCTCTATTTATTAACTCGTTGCCTACTGGCTTTAGGAAAGAAACAAAAATTAATTGTTGCCCATGTGCCGCTCTGGAACATTACTGATTTGATTTGTATATTAATTAAATGGTCATGTGTACGTACTTTTGAATAGAAATATTAAGAATAATCAGAGTATAAGGACTCATGCTTTAGCTTGCGAAAATGTTTATTGTGACATCAACTTTTTGCTTTGATTCCAAGATAATTAAAAATTAATTATCTGTTATGTCTGTAGAATCTCATGGACTTGTACCCCGATTAAGGAATGAAAGATAGTGTTAGTATTAATGAAAGAAACTCAAGGTCGTTGCAGGGAAGATCATCTTAATGACGAGGAGTATGCTGGGAATTGCTGAATGGCTCTAATCAAGACACTGAAAATTCATTTGTACTTCATAAAATTGTTAAGACTTTTGGAAGTGTTTCAAGTCCACGATGATTTAGGGCCTTCATTGCCTGCTTTGGTTTTTGATTGAAGTTCATTCTGCGCAAGTCTTTGGGTTCTGATAGAGCAGCAGGGAATAGGAAAGTTCTTTTTTTTTTTTCATTTTGAACGTTCTTTTTCGTTTCAGGGTTATGGTATGACTGAAACTTGTGGAATTGTTTCCGTGGAGAATAGTAGAGTAGGCGTTCGGAATAGTGGTTCAGCCGGAACACTTGTCTCTGGAGTGGAAGCCCAAATAGTCAGCGTGGATACCTTGAAGCCTCTTCCCCCTAAGCAGTTAGGGGAAATATGGGTTCGAGGACCTAATATGATGCAAGGTAGAGCTTTTTTTCTTTCTTCTTCGTCTTCACTTCTCAAATTGCTTCTGTCCTGATATTTTCATACCAGGTCCTGTTTACAGGACATATTTTCTTCTTGAATGATTTTTTCCTCCTTGAGATGGAGGGAAAGTCAGGTATCATCATTGACTAAATGAAGTTTTCCTGGTCATCCAGAATTATGGATATCACAGTCATTGCATTTAAATATTGAACCATAGTTGACGAGGACATTGTAGTTGTGATCATTATGTCGAACAAGTTCATTGGCACAGTCCATGATGATCATGGAGCCCTGCATCTGGTTACTTACATCATGGATGATGACTACTAGAGAAAATCTTTTGCATAGTTTGGTCCCTGGTTTGGCAAACTGAGCATCTGTCCTCGTTTAGTTTCATGGCTGGATCTACCAAGTCAAAGGTTTATCCTTTATATAGCGGTTATCATCTTAGCTATATAGCAGTTGGACAATATTTTGTCACACCAGTGCATTATTTGTAAAAATTATTCCAAACCAGGGGTATTAGTATTTTCCAGCCAGTTTTTATCTGTACTATAAGTCTTAGTCTTTGACCACTTTTGTCTCCCATATTTATACATATTAGTTTGGGGAAATTAAAATGTAGACCTTGTTTGAATTACTATTATAACATTGTTTAAACATAATATTTTGACTTGAGTTTCTATATTTTAAAGTTAGGATCCAACCTCGACTATCTAAAATCAGGGTCAGCAATCAGTTAAATATTTGACCAGATTTGTATACAATTGCTATTATACCCATAAGAATTGAAAAATCTTAGGCAAAAGACAACAATGAGAAAAAAAGAGGAAATTAGAGCCTTTCCTATGTCAGCCACTGCCACGGTTCCACCATCAGAGGTCCATGGCATTGTGAGGCTCCTGTGGAGGAGGCACAGGTTCTTGTGGCCTTGGGACCTTGTCATATGCTCCTTCATAGCTGGCTGCCATGGACACCATGGTTCCTAACTTCTCTACTTTTTTTTTTTGTGTGATGTTTTTGAATTTTCAATTCACGAGGTTATAGTTCCAGTTATTTTGGATTCCGTTACAAATTGAACTATTGGTGATTAAAGGCTCTGCGTCAAATGGATTAAAACTCGGGTCTTAATTAGCCAAATTCAAAAGTAGGGTTTTAGAAGCTTAAAAATCATAGTAGCTTGCCATTATAACTTATTTGATCCAGTCTCGTGCCTGATAATAGTAGCTTGGTTACACACTCAAATTAGCAGTTTTATGGTGTGTGGTTGCATATCCAAATGAGAATTTGAACTATTACCACTTTGATCTCCTGGCCAGTTAGTTGTACAACCTGCTAGAAATGGGGAGAAAACATAGAATGATGCAACAAAAGCTTGATTCAAAGTGTCAGAAAAATACTTCTGTCTATTCCAAAAACAAGAGCCACTTTTGAACGCATGCCCGCTTTGATTCCTCCCCATTGTGTGGTTATTAAGGTACATGCTTTAGCAGCTAGATCATGGCTGCTTTACTCATCTCTATATGGAAGGCAATGATTGTGCTGATATGCTAGCTAACATCAAGCAGTAAAGCCTCTCGTCCCTCTGTTCATATGCTTTTCTCTGCCTCCACTCTAAAGCTTGCTCTTAGGGTACCAAGTCAGATGCCATTCAATGAAGAATAATCTCTTCGCGGATTGCAGTCTTTCTCCTATCCAGCTCTGAATTTGACATATTTTTTTGATGTTTGTAATTGCAACTAGAAGTAATTTTGTGCAGGTTGCCTTTGTGAGGTTAAATAATCTGAAGATATTTTTCACATGTATTGGGTATACCTTTCGAATGTTGATGCTCTTCTAAATTTCTTTCCAAAGGCTAAATAGTACTTTTTCCTCTACAGTCTTATGATATGGCCTATTTAAATTTCATTTTCAGGTTATTACAACAATCCACAAGCAACCGAACTCACTATAGATAAAAGGGGCTGGGTACACACAGGAGATCTTGGATATTTTGATGAACTTGGCCAACTTTATGTTGTTGACCGAATTAAGGAGCTCATCAAGTACAAAGGTTTTCAGGTAACTCGGAAATGTTTTTTAGCATATACATGCCAGATACTCATTGCTTTTTCAAAAGAGACATTTTGTCAATGAGAAAAGAGGGAAAGTGGGCTGTGTATTGGAGGTGAGTATCGAGACAAACATTTGACATACACTAAGCAAGGTTCCAGTCATGGACTGCTATTTTGTTTTGAAGTTTCTGTTAATGTATGTTTAAACCAGAGTTCTTAGGCAAACATTATTTCTGGTAGTTGTTGGGACAGGTCATGCATTATTTAGGCTTTTCAGTGTCCTAATGTTTGGTTCTAAACTCTTGCATAATTTCTTTTTTCTTTGATTCTCACTAGGTTGCACCGGCAGAACTTGAAGGGTTGCTTCTTTCTCACCCTGAGATCTTAGATGCTGTTGTCATCCCGTAAGTTGAACCCCATACAAAATTCGTAGCATTCCTTTCTTACCAACGCGTTATTTGATGAGTGAGTCATTTTCACATTGCAGATTTCCTGATGCTGAAGCTGGTGAAGTCCCGGCTGCATATGTTGTTCTCAAACCAAACAGTACACTGACCGAAGAAGATATTGCGAAATTTATTGCTGGCCAGGTAAATGCGCAAACAAACTAAAGAGGAACAAAAAAGGGATAGAAAATTCGGGGTCGAACTTCGAATCTTTTCTTACGGCTCTTATTATGAATGGGGAAGCAAGCCAAAATCGTCGACCTTTGTCTCTAATCTGGTTTCTCCATTTTCTTATAGGTTGCACCTTTCAAAAGACTTCGGCGTGTTTCGTTCATAGATAAAGTTCCAAAGTCTGCTTCAGGAAAAATCCTCAGACGGGAGCTCATCGAGAAAGTACGGTCCAAAATGTGAAAGCAAAGGACTAATAACTCGTACTATTTGCTGCGGTGAATAAAATAGTCGACGGGGAGGGGCAGAGGCTAGAATTTTAACCCCTCCCCCCCCCCCCCCGCCCACACACACCGCCAACGTGTATTTCTTTCCCAATTGGACTGTACAACTTCAATAGTGTGAAAATTTTAGAACTACAGTTATCAATCAACAATAAGACGATATATTATTATTACCTCTTTTGCTACTCCAGCTGTTTTGTTTTTTTTTCCTCTTTGGGATCTCTGTTGTGAGTTGGAGGATCTCTTCCGGCATCATTCAGGCCATAACTGCTCCACAGGATACCTTCAAGTCAGTGACTCACAAAAAATGTAAAAAATAATAAGTCTGAAAAAGAGATTTACATTATATGAATGTTTTTTTTTCTAAGCAAATCACTAATAATTAAACTACCACTCTAATGGCTCAAAACTGTAAGATGTATGTTCTAAAAACCATTATTCTAGATAACTGTTAATTAGATATTACATGTTTATATTTATTATATTAGTTAATATGCTGTGACATAAGATGTAAAACAGTTTATTATTGAGTGACATTGTAGAAAAGTCATGCCAATGGTTAGTGAATCAAAGGCGTGGAGTGACTTTTCGGTTTCTTGTACACTTGATTTTTTTTCTAGACCAAGATACATATTTGTGTACAATATGTTTATACTCGTTGTGGCTCTGTTAAGTAAGATGATGTACTCAATCATAGAGGTAATGACTTTAGGAAAACGAGTAGGTATATTGTAAGAGTATATGCACTGAACGAGATCAAATATGAATATCTTCTGGAAGTGATCATTGATGTTGAGAAGGTATTCAACACAATTTGTTTATGATATCCTTAGACTCGAGAGGTTTGTGCAGATTTATTTATTGTGTACTTGTCCTATGACCGAGTCATTCGGTGATGATCTTTCTTCGTCAAATATTCCAGACAACGTCAGGTTTTGTACATGATGAATGAGTTTGTATAAATGCTTGATAAGGAATTCAACTGTCTTTTCATGAGATAGTATAGGGTTGGACTCGAGAAAAAGAAATCACTTGCCAAAGGAATTGTGTGAAAATATTTTTTGAAATTAATATATTCTATATATTTATTTGTGAAATTGTTTTGGAAACAATTTGAGAGTCCAACGAGTTATAGATTATAAAATTATGAATTACATGAGCTGGAGATTTTATCAATGATAATATTCTGGTCCTATTAGCTTATATGTAATATAGTATGTGGAAGGATAAATAAACGAAGATAATTGTTAGCAAAAGAGATCTCACAAATCAATCTTAAATTCTCGGGGGTGAATTGTAATATGTTGATGGACACGATTACAATTAGTTGAAGCTTGAAATTCGGAATAAAAGAATATAAGGAGTTAATGGAAAAAGAGTTTTTTCATGTGATTCTATGGCAGAGATCTGAGATCCCTAACGATCTCATGCACAATCACAGCTAGGGTTTTTATATAAAAGGATAGCTATTAGATAGTCTACCCTAATTAACTAATCGTCAGTTTGAGAGTTGGTCATCAGGACTTAGAGGACCCTACGACGGTTGTGATCGTGGAGAGGAAGGAGGTAGAACATTTTGGCTGCTATTGTGGAATTCTCTAGATTGTGAGATCAACAAGAACCTGAAGATTATTGAAGAATTCTCGGAGAACAAAGAGAATTGGTAGTTAATTTTCTGAAGTTGTAACTTTAAAAAAAGAGTCAAGAAAAAAATAATAAGAGGTAAACTAATGGGATAAAACCCCTGCGGCAATTAAAAGACGCCCAACGTGCTAGTCGGTGAGAAATAACATTCTGCTTGCGCGACGCCCATTCAAAACTCCAGTTCGAATGATGAGAGAACATGGCTTGGATGCTTAGAGTAATATCCAGGATAGGCCCCTGAATCTCCAGATTTTGCTGTTGATGAACCAGTTGGCAAGCAATAAGCGAGTCTCCTTCGATAAAATTCTCCCTTCGGAAGAGGAGGAGCCAATTGGCAAGCTAAAAAGACAGCTGAGACTTCGTGCAATAGAGGGTTAGAAGAGAGTATGATATCAATCCAACCAGATATCGTAGTGCCATTGGAATTTTTACACACCACAACTAGCTTGGGACCCCCGCTCACAGTTGAACTTCTACATATAGTTGCACTCCATATCATTGTTGGAAATATGCTCTCAAAACCATTTATTAGAATAATTTTGAGATAATTATTTCTTTTATTCTCACATGTATTACTTGTTGAGTATAATGTTGTAACATAAGATGTTACACAATAATATTGTTAAGTGAAATTGTAGAAAAATCATGTCAATGATTAATGAATCAAAAGGCGGAGAGTATGATTTTTCGGTTCCTTGGTCACTTATCAGTTGTTCTAGATCGACGTACATACTCATGTACAGATAGGTGTACACTCGTTGTGCCTCTATTAAATAGGATGATGGACTCCATCATTAGGGTAGTGACCTTAAACAGATGAGTGAGTGCACTGTAAGAGTACATTCACTGAAAGAGATCAAATAAGGATACGTTTTGGAAGTGATCACTTATGTTGAGAAGGTTTTCAGCACAATTAGTTTATTGTATCCTTAGACCCGAGAGATTTATGCAGGTCTATTTGTTGTGTACTTGTACTTTGACCGAGTCATTTGGTTATGATCTTTCGAGGTCAAATATTTCATACAACGTTGGGTCTTGTACATAATATACGGGTTTGTGTAAATTCTCAACAAAGAATCCACCAGTCTCTTTGTAAGACAGTATATTCAGAATGTCTGTATAGAGTTGGACCCGAAAAGAAATCAATCGCCAGTGGACTTTTGCGAAAATGTTTTGCAAAAGTATTTTTCGAAAATGTTTGTCAAAATGTTTTTAAAACAATTTGAGAGTCCAACGAGTTATAGATTGTGAATTAAGAATTATATGAGCTAGGGACTTAATCGGTGATATTATTTTGGTCCTATTAGCTCATGTGGAATATAGTATGGTGGAAGGATAAATAAACAAATAATTGTTAACAAAGGGATTTCACGAAAAATAGTTTCACTCTCTTTGGGGTCAATTGTGATATGTTAATGGACATGATCACAATTTGTAGAAGCCCATAAATTCGGAATACAAAATATAAAGGAGTTAAATAAAAAAGAGTTTTTCATGATGATCCTAAGGGCGAGATTTGAGATCCCTAAAAATCTAATGCATAAGCACAAGGGAAGCACTAAGGAAGCCATTTTAAATAGCTTAGAACTTCATTTAAGATAGAAGAAGTCATTTTCACGCGAGAAATGTTCTCTCTCTAGAAAACCTCTCTCGCTAGAGTTCTCTCTCTCAAGAACTATGTGCGTGGATTTGAAGGAGGTAGAACGCTTGGGCTGCTTGATTTCAACGATCCGAAATTCCGTTGCAAAATCTTACAATAGAGTTGTCCTCTACCCTACTAGTTGGCTTGAAGTTGCTTAAAGTTGGGAATAGAGGGTATCCACGGGTCTTTCCACGCATCCACTCCGAAGCCCCCTTTAATCAAATAGTATAGTCCTTTACCCAAAATAGAAGATGTCTTCAAAATTCCCTACCAAATCGAAAAGGCACCCGACTTTCTCCTGGCATTGAGAAGGTGTTGACTTTTCAAGTATTTCAGCTTGTGAGTCTAGGTGACAACGTAAGAGGGGTGAATTGAGTTCTAATAAAAATTAAACCTTTTTCAATAAATTACCAAAAGAAATATTCCATATATTAAAACACACCACAATCACAGAGATACGATAAAATAAGAGAGAGCAAAAGGACAAAGAGACAACACCGATATTTTTAGGTTATTCGATCAAGACTTGTCTACGTCCATCCCAAGGTTATTGTCATCCTTGGACTTTCTCCACTATAATCCAATAGGAATCACACCTTAGTTTTCGGGTGCTAAGTAACCATTACAAGCGTCTTGCAGAGGTCATGCTTCAACTCTTACTATAAATCCCAATACTCAAGAAGAGATTTCTTCTATCCTTACAGGTAGGCCCAAGTGTTTCCCCACATTTACATGTCTTACAAAAGATTGGTGAAAGCGGTAATAAAGAATAGCTCTTTAAGTTAGATGTGCAAATACAAGGCACAATAATGAGCAAGAAGACAAGATCAGAGAATGAAAGCTAGAGTAATGGCAGGTGGGAACAGTAGCTTTCTTGGGATCTAAGAAAACTTTCTTTTTCAAGCTCTTTCTCTCTCTTTGTAGGCTAGGTCAAAAATGATGATGTAATTTGTTGTCTTTTCTCTCTCCATCTTGAACTATTTATAGTCTTCTAAACTTGAGTGATCTCCAAGAGGCTTTATTGTACTGTTGGAGAGGTGCCCTAGACACATTAATGACAAAAAGAAGAGCTGGCGTCGTTTTGAGAGAATCTACAAAATCGTAGCAAGTGTGGACACATAGTCGCCATGTGTCAACACAATCTTTTTGTTTGGAAATTGGCTCTCGGGTGTTTGTGGCATGTGTTGATAACTTCAAATCAGCTATCGGGTGTCAGTGCAGTATGTAGTCACTATCTTCTAATGCATCGACACCACCAAAGTGGCTATCGGGTGTCAGTGCAGTGTATCAACACCATATTTCTATATGTCAACACCATCAATGCTGGACATGTTTTTCAGCAACTTGAAAGTGTCGTTTCTACTCCAATTTATTTTTAAGCACCTACAATAAACGATATGAACATTTTACCTTATACATATTTAGGACCATTTATTGAGAGGGAATCTCAATCCTTTTGAAAATCAACTTGGTATTTGTGGATTGACGCTATAGAAGTCTAAAATCCTTTAAAGCTAGTATAGAGTTTGTTATCATCATCAAAATTAAAACAAATTGTTCTTGGAACAACCTTGGACTAACAGAGCTTTAATCTAGGTAGCTTCCAGTGCTTTTTAGATTAACCAACCAAGCTTTGAAGCTAAAGCTTTATTAATGTCATGCAAGTGTCGAACTCCCAAACCAGTTATCTCTTTGGGACGACATATAGAGAACCAAGCCACATGAGTGAAGTGGCGGTTAGACTAATCAGAGAAACCCCAAAAATATATCTTGCAGTTTGTGATCCACTTCCTTACACTAGCTTTTATGTAAGAGAGAAGAGGACATGCTATAAGAGGGGATGATGGCTGTTACGGATTTAATAAGGGTAAGTCTGCCAGCTTGAGAAATACATCTTGCTTTCCACCCTTGCATCTAAGAATAGATACTATCCTTGATATCATGAAAGGCAACATGTTTAGAGCGTGGAATAGTGAGGGGGAGACCTAGGTAATTACTAGCCAAGGCTGATTTGTGAATATCCAGCTCATGTCTAATTTGGTGTTTGACTTGATGTTGGCAATTTTGACTCAAAAAATTCCAGATTTTACACTGTTAATCCTCTTCCCTGACCATAACATGTATTTATGCAAAGAAGGATTGACAACATCAGCTTCCTCAATAGTAGCATTACAAAAAACAATGAGGTCATCAACAAACATCATATGTGAGATGTATGGAGCTCCACGGCTGATTCAGATACATCTTAGGCAATGAGCTTCTTATTCTCGGTTAAGAAGTCTGGAAAACACCTCTGAACAGATAAAGAGGAAGGGCGAGAGTAGATCCTCTCATCGAAGCCCTTTCTCGGAGTGGAAAAAATCAAAGGGGTTACCATTCAACATAATAGAAAAAGACACCGTATTGATGCATTGATTAATCCAATCAACCCAATAGGGGAAAAAGCTGAAACGGTTCAACACTTCCAACAAGAATGACCACTTAATACGGTCCTTATCGAATTTCGTAGCCATCAACCCATGCTTCCTTTTTTGTGTTTCATGAAGTGAACAATTTCGTTAACCAGGATGGTGTTCTCTTGGATGAATCGGTTGGGTACAAAACCAACCTGCATGGGAGATATGAGTTTGCCCAAATGAGGCCAGAAACGGCGAGCAAGAATCTTGTACATCTTATTAAATAAACTTATGGGATGATAATGGCTAACAAGAGATGGATTTGAAAAAGTGAAAACCCCAAGGGGAAGAACCGATGTACTGCATAAATAACATCCACTTTCACAATCAACCAATATTCAGTGGCGGATCTAGGATCAAAATTCATGGGGGTCAAACTTTAAACGCTAAATGAGAAGAATTTTTTTTCATTCGTAATGCAAAAAATTGTCTTAAGAGTTACAATATCGAAAATTAAAGACTAAAAGTATTAAAAATATTAGAATACACGTACCGTACTATGTACTACGACTGAGTGATGACAATTGCATTATATGTTTTTGCATATTCTGAAAATGTTGCAAAGTGACTTCGTTCTCAATAGTTTTAAAAACTTCTTGCTCGATGTACACTATCATGCAATCATTCATCCAGTCATCTCTCATCCTATTACGTAAATCACACTTGATAATCTTCATCACAGAAAATACTCTTTTAACGGTTGCAGTTGCAACTGGTAAGACCAATGACAACTCAATAAGTCGATAAACTAATGGAAATAGAGTATTCTTTTTGGTCTCAACCATCTTCATAGCAAGACCTCCAATATCTTGAACCCCAGAAAAAGCATCATCTATAATATAGGTATTAAGCTGAATTTTAAGTATCAAATGATCATCTACTGTGAAATCTTCTGGATAAAGCTCAGCAAGACGATGTAACTTAGCATGATCAACCGCTGAGAATGAATTTTTTGGATCAAGACATGCTATGCAAAGAAGTAACTCCGTACTTGCTTCTGTGAATCGATTATTCATCTCCTGAATGATCAAATCAATAACCTGACAAAACACTTCCACACGAAAATGATGGAAATAAGTAACAGTTTGCCCTCCACGCCTTGAATGAATACGAGGTGGTATAATGTCTTCCATATTCGGCACACTAATAGAGTTATCCATACAAAAAGTTTTGACTTCTTTCAAAAATTCATCCCATTCTGTATCTCTCTTTTTTTGCAACGGTTCCTTCACAACTCCAACCAAACCCATGACATTAACAATGTCTTGATATTTTCGCTGTAAGGTTTGTGACAATTCGTTTGTAATTCTCATTATATTCCTCAACAGATGCATAGTGAATACAAACTCAAAGCTTTCCATCTTATCCATCAAACTCATAGCCGTGGATCTTTGTTCTGGGAGAGTACCATCATGTTTTATGTGTTCAATCACTTCCAATAATTTGATGACCACATAATATAGAGACGGATTATTGTAAGGTGGTATGAACCCCAACGAGGGTCACCTACAATATTATAGGAATTATAAAACTACAAAAAAAAACTAAATAGTGTATTAATATTATAATGAAATATTGTAATCACCTGGTCGTGCAAGACTGATTTCTTGATTTTTGCCGCTTCCACTATAAATCTCTCCTTTGTTCAACCGCTCCATTATCTTCTTATGACAACTTTGCCGAAGAACATCTTTTCTTTTACATGACGCTCTGACCATATTCACAATCAAGGAAGTATAATTAAAAAAGTCACCAACTTGCAAGTTATTCTTTGCAATGCCCACACAACCAATTGAAGTTGGTGAGCAAATCAATGGATATAGATAGCAGAAGGATTGTCTCTCAAAATGAGTGACTTCAACCCATTGAACTCACCTTGCATGTTTGATGCCCCATCATACCCTTGACCTCTCAATCTGGATATTGACAACCCATGTCTTGCAAACAATTTGTCTATACTTTTTTTCAAAGATTCAGAGCAAGTAACAGGAACATGTTCCACACCAAGAAAGCTTTCAATCACCTGTCCACGTATGTTCACATATCTCAAGACCACTGAATTATCTCGAGACTCATGAACCATAAGAGAATAAAATCCATCTCCAATATCTTTAATGATGGCAAGTGTCGTCTGAGCTGCACAAGCACTCACCATTTCCTTCCGAATATTTGGAGCAGTCATTTGGTTGTTTTCAGAAGCATTAGTTTTTAAGTGTCTTAGAAATCTTTTCATCACGTTGGCAAAACATGTTCAGAAGCCCAAGAAAATTGCCTTCCTTATTGAACTCTCAGACTCGTCATGACCACAAAAAGGTAATCCTTGCCCCAAAAGATAATGAAGGACATCTAAAACCGCTGTTAAACGAATGCGATAAGCATTCTCTTGATCGTGCCCGTGTACGGATTACATGTGCGACACACTTTGTTGTTGATTTTCAAGTGTTTCACATTATCTTCTAGCTTCATTGTGAACACTATCATGTGCACCAACATGTTCACCAAAAACCTCCACTGCCTTTTTCCAATTGCTAAATCCCGTAGATGTAAACTTATCTCCCCCCGAACTTTCCTCCTCTAGGTCACCTAAATAGATAACACCACAAAGAAATATGCTTCATCCTTTGATACACTATATTACAACCAATTAAAATCTTTAAACCATACCTCCCTAAAATCCCTCATTTCTTGCCCATATTACTTCTTGGAAAAATCATGGCCACGGGGTTGAAAATGACCTTTGATCAAGTACTCCCTACGAACTTAATCTCTAATCCCCACATCATATTCTTTATGTGTTGATGTAACCCTGGGTCAACAACAATATCATCCAGGCTAAGCATAATGCGAGGTCTTTTTGAACTAATATCCGTTTCAGAATTAGTAGCCGCGTTAGGAGTATTACATGACTCCACACTGTGTGGTTTTCTTATCACAAACTTATCCATTATCTAAACAAAATAAAACAAAGTGAATACAATCAATCAATTGGATCACAACCGAAACATAAATAAAACTATAGCACCAAACCGAAACATAAAACATTTTGATTAAAAAATTTTAAATTTAGATATTCACATATTCACAATGGATCACAACTCAAAAATCAAAATTCCAATCTAATTAATTCAAATCCAAATTCCAATCTAATTACATTGCATTCAATTGATGTTACAATCAAATTAATTAAAAATGATACAACCAAAAAAATCCCCAATTTCACAAAATGTCAAAATCCCTAATTCAAATCCAAATTCCAATCTAACTACATTGTATTCAATTGACATTACAATCAAATTATTCAAAAATGAAAAAAATTTCACAAACCAATTCAAATAAACAGTTTCACAAATAGAACAAAGTTAGTTTTACCTCGAATTCGGGAGACCAGGATAAATGAGGAATTCCCAAAGATTTTTCGGTGAACTAGTCGAAATGACAACTAGGTTGAAGAGAGAGGTAGCCCCTTGTGTTGCGGTAGACAGTGGGCCAGGTAGTGGGCACGGTGGCGGTGCGGTGCTATCAGCGGCAACGACGTGCGGTGTAGCCTGCGGCAGTGGGCGAGAAAGAGAGAGAGAGAGAGTGTGGCACTGGGCAGTGGGCATGACGTTGGGTGAGAAAGAGAGAGAAGGGGTCGAGTCGTCGAGATGATCAGAAGAGAGAAAGAGGGGGCCAGAGGGGTCGAGAACTGGAAGAGATAGGGAGAGAGGGGGCCAGGGGGTCGAGGCTTTATAGTTTTTATTTATTATTTATTTTTATTTTTTTTAATGCAGAGGGTGAAACGACGCCGTTTCACCCTCTGCGTATCAAAAAATAAATGGCCTGCGCCTAAAGGGCCCAGGCCCTGTAGAACATATAGGGGTCGAGCCTCCATAGACCCAGCCCAACTTATGAATAATAATAAAAAAAACTACATCTAAAATTTGTTTGGGGGATCCAATGGGCGGCCGCCACCCCTTTGATCCGCCGCTAGGGCCGCCACCCCTTTGATCCGCCACTGCCAATAATGCTTACAGAAGAGTGTCGTAATGCCATCCGGCCTAGGGGCTTTCGTAGGTCCGATAGATCGCACTGCAATAATACACGTCTCAATCAAATTTGAAAGCTCATCGTTAAGGTTAGGAAAACCATAGGAGAAAAAGATTTTGAAGTAGTTACAAATATGATTGCTAATGTCATTTCGAGTGTCCACCCAATTGCCATATTTCAGTTTAAAGGACTCGATATAGTTTCTCGTTCATCGAACTACTGTGGAAAGGTGAAAATAGTTGGTATTTAGTTTCATGGAGGTCAACTTGCGGACCTTAGACTTGGTTTTCCACATGAGTTCTTCTCATCCCAGAGCTACGATCCTTCCCACTGTCTGCGCCATCTCTTCCTCTATCTCCAAAAGAAACTCACAAGAAAAGAACAAACAATCTCCTCTTTAGTTAAAAGAAATCACACTTCTTCCAAGCTCCCTTCAATTTTACTGCTCTCTGGTAAGTGGTAAGGGAAAGAAGGCTAGCCAGTGAACGCTTATATAAAAGAGCAAAGGTTAAGGAGTCCAGTATACGTGTAAACCAAAGTACACGGTTTTTTGGTTACAGGTGGGGGGACACTTGTCAAGTTTGATCTTATCTATCCATAAAGTATTTTATTTAACTTTGCTAACTCCGATACTTATAAACAAATCTTCAATCCAACGGTGCACACTCACCACCCCTTTTCTGGGCCTACGAAATTGGTGCAAAATTGTTCTTATCTGCTTGTGATGATGATCTCTATTTTATTTCATGAGGTGAGCCTTAGAGAAAGAAGATATTGACAAAAAGTCTCGAGCTCTACACTGGTTTTTGTTAGATGGTAATACTGATTGGGAGTTAAAATTGTCCCTGCAGTTCAATGGGTCACTACAGACAAAGCGAGCGCTGCAAGTTCTATCCTCGAAATGATTATATGGTGACAGGCGTGTTGGTTTCTGATTAGTTGGTTGTTTGCCCATGAGGAAAAGATTATATGGTGACAGGGAAGCATATACTTTTAAATGGCTACAATTCCTCCATTTATTTTGGAAAACCTTCGAAGGTTGGAACCTTTTAGTCGAAGTCGAAGGCCGGCGTCGAAGGCTGGAATGGATGGGGGAGGAGTCGAAGGCTCGAATGGATGGGGGAGGAGTCGAAGTCGAAGGCTGGAAGAAGTCGAAGTCGAAGGCGGGTTCGGGTGAAACTTGTGGGAGCCGGGTGGGAGATGTCAGGTCATAATCGAGGCGCCTCATTAATGCGCTGGCAGTCCCTTCACTGTCCAACGAAGCCAACTTGATCCTCATCGTTAACTCACACCACTCACACGCTTCAGAACTCGCACAATAAATGGAGCTGGACGAGGAACCCAAACAAAAGACTAGTCCAAATTATCGGCAAATATATTGTACAGAGAGGTAACTAGAGCCTCAATTTTCCAACATGGAGACTGAGAGGTGAGATTGACATCCAAGCACAACAGCTGAAAGTCCAATTCAAAAATCACACGGGGCCAACTGTTCTCAAGAGCTAACTCAACAGCTCTGACCGTAGCCAAAGCTTCTCTGACCAAGGGATCCGTAGCCTGCAAGCGCTTCGTATACATAGTACAGAGGTGACTAGTGGAATCTCTACAAGAGACGGATAGGAAAAGAACCATTACTACGAACGACGACAACGAAATTAACCTTCAAGCAGTCAAGTACAGGAGGAACCCACCTGAGTCTGCAACTAAGGGTTGGGGCTTGGTTCCAAGCATGATAATGATCAAAATATCGACGAGACACCACCGGCATCTTATCCTTGACACAACACTGGGTGCCTTCAAGATGGAGGTGATTTCTAGAATACCAGATTTCGTCAAAAATGAGGCTGCATTAATGATAAACAGTTGTAACTGGTGAGGCAAAATGGCCATATAATCATCGGCATTGAGAATCTTCATAATAAGGTCCGTTGGAGAAGACGAAGGGATTGAGGCCATTTCCAGGGGCCATGCAAAATTGCGCCACAAAATACGAGAAACCGGACATTGTTGAAATAGATGAAGGGCAGTTTCAGCATGATCAGTGAATAGAGGACAGAGCATTCTGTCCATACTGTCCGAGGCACCCATCCGCCCAAAAATAATGGCTCTAAGAGGGAGAGCCTCAGCCACTATCTTCCAGAGCACAAGTTTTTGTCTGTCCTGCATCTTAATTTGCCAAAGTAATTTCCAGTCGTGCTCACTCATCACAGGATGAACAAATAATTGTCTGGCTTGTTCTTGACACACCACCCCCTTCACACTACTTGACACACCACCCCCTTCACACTAAAACTGCCTTTCAGATCACTCACCCAAATAATATCATCACAACCAGATGGGTGGGGTGGACAAAGAGAGAGGATTTGTTGGACTGAGAGATTGTCAAAGAACTGCGACAACAAAACCAAATTCTAACCACCCATTTTAGAGTCAACCAGATCAGACACCCAACGAACGTTATGGGTAGCAGGGGCTGCGTCTATCCTGTCACGCCCCGAACGGCACCCCGCAGGAAACGTGACAGTCGCGAACTATCTCCGGATAGCTCCAGCGTTCTTACTTACTTGCTTACGGCGGAAACATACAAGACCACGAGGGATTCGAGCTTAATCGAACATAATCAGGGTTCTCATTAAGTTTTCATACAAAACACATATAATGTTTAGAATTCAATTAGTGACGGATCTCATCGATCAGGTCACTATACACAAAATAGGAATATCATCCGTGAACTTCTAAGTCAGGTATTCCTCCTGACTCTCTTCACCTGTGGCATCTGGAATGACACAATTTTAAAAAAAACACGTGAGTCAAAAAGACTCAGTAAGGGAAAGACATAACTTGAAACATGCTCTTGACTTATGCTCGCTTTATCATGAAAGAGAATAAACTTGATAAGTGATGCACATGCATGTCATGGATATGTACATGCTCTTGCTTAATTTCGGCCCCAGGCCCTTGAAAATTACTTATTCATACTTGTGCCACTGTTGGCCTTTCACAACCATTCCATCTCTTTTACTTGTGGGCTCGCTCCATTTAACCCCTGAAGTCAGGGTTGTGCGTTCCCTTTGGAACCGTCTCCGATTTCCCTTGGAGACCTTACATACGGTCAAGCTAGCGCACCTTCTCTCATTTGTCCTTCAGTGGCTAGACATGACCCTTGGAGGCACCACACCTTCTCAATGTCCTTCAGTGTGGTTTGCACAGCCTCGTGGATTCACCCATCCTTCTCACATTTGTCCTTCGGTATGGGAGTCCATCTTGATGGTACGGTACCGACCAGTGCCCCTTAACTTAACTTATCGTTTCATAAAACTTTCCATAATCTTTCCATAAAATCATTGCAAAATTTTCTTCGTGAAAAATTCATGCAATGCACATGTCATGTCATGCTTGATCAAAATCTCATGCTTGTTCATGAAATGATGCAGTGTGTCATTCCAGTTTTGAAAAGAACCACTTACTGTCCACTTACACTCGGTCCTCCTTGGTAGTGTATAAAACACGTAGATCGCCTACAAGCGGTTCAGATATTTCTTAGTCTTTAAGAAATAGCACATAATTATTAAATATATACTATACATATAATCACCGATATTCTTTTAATCAATTAAAGTATTTTATTTACTCCTCTAATATTATCTAAACTTAGGTTATTTAATTATTAACCATGTTACAAAATATTTACACCTCTATTCCCGATTAGGATTTTAATCAATTAATAGATTAGGGTTACATAAATTCCACCTCACATATTTCAATCCGATAAAATTTCGGAATGTGGTTATATGTGTCGACACCATCACTCAAGGTGTCGACACTTACAACACTTTTAGTTAGATGTGTCGACACCATCACTCAAGGTGTCGACACTTCCAACACTTCGTCAAAGTGGGAAAAATGTAAACTCTCGGGTTTTAGTTAGATGTGTCGACACCATCACTCAAGGTGTCGACACCATGACCGAATTAACCTTAAGTCTCTTTTTATTACACGTACTCCATTAAAACCTTATATCCAACTATGATTAAATCTTAACTAGGGTTCCCAATAATATTTTATCAAAAGGTCATGGTTCTTCAATATTTATTCCCACAAGCCTAAACTCTAATTTCCTTATCCATCACAATAACGAAAATCCATAAATCATAAATGGTACTTAGGGTTTCATTATTACTATAACATTCGGCCACTACCATTATGCACCAATTAATCACAACTTTTACTCCAATGGTGATCCCATCCTCCATTCAACAATTTCACAACGTAGGATCTATAATTCAAAACACAATACAAGTCATCACTAATAGCAATATTCGGCCAACTCAATATCTCACAACATCACTAGGTTTTCTTTAGTTCTATCACCTTGCATGCATTCTTTACACATAGCACTCATCTACCATACATTAGGTCATAAATCTTGTAAACAACATGGCCAATGTCCAGATCTAAGCATATACAATCCACTCATGAAAACCTAAGCATACATGGTTCGGCTATACATCAAAATCCCACATTTTTCATGCTAAAATTATAATATACATCTCCTTTGCATTCATGACCCGACTTGCATGTATTAATTCCATATTTTCATCATATACAACCACCAACTCTAGATCTATCATTTAGAGACCTCAACAACACAAGATCTAAAGGAAAAACAACCATACCATTCGGCCAAGCACAACCTAGGCTAGGTCTAACCCTTTTTCTAACATACATTGTCTATTCTTTGCATTTTTCCAACATTTAAAACTTAGATCTAAAGCATGTATGTCCAGATCTATCACTTGCACATACCCATGTTCAAAGTCCAACTAAAATAGAAAATAAAACTCAATATCCAACCCCATATGGTTCGGCCAACATAGGGATGCAAGATCCATGCTTACCTTGTTGTTCTTCTTTCCTCCCCTTTGATCCCTTGAAAGCTTCTTCCCCTTTTTCACCTACTAAGCAACCTAATACTCTTAGTCATTCAGATCTCACCATATCCAAGCATAACAACTCAAACCCTAAGATCTAAACACAAAAGGGTTTGACCATCAAGAGGAAAACAAGATCCGGTTTTTACCTTAGTGTTTCCCTTGTTTTCCTTTTTCCTTTTTTTTTTCCTTGTACAACACCTCTTGACTCCACCTTCTTCTTCTTCCTTGTCCTCCTTCTTCTCCTACCCAAAACCTCCTTGACAGCAGCTCAAACTCAGCCTTTGGGGCCAAGGGTTTCGGTTTGGCCTTGGTTCCTCACCTTTCTCCCCCTTTCTCTTGGTTTCGGTTTGGCCTTGGTTTCTCTCTTTCTCTCCCTTTCTCTTGGCTTGTGTTGGTCGACCAAATGGTGTCAAAATGAGTGCATGAGTGTGTGAGGGTGGTGTTAGGCGTGTAAGGCTTCTCACAAGAGGCAAAGGGAGTGAATGTAAACAAAGAATTCGGCCAAGGGTGTTTCTTTCCCTTTCTATGTCTATTTTCAGCTTTTGCAAGTTTTGTCTCCTTCATGTCTCCCTTGCCTTTCTTGTATAACATTTTTCCACCACAAAATTCAAACCCTAATTGTCATTCACGTGTATCTCCCTTCTCCACATAATTCCAACTTCAAGTTTGAAGCTTGTTCCCCATTTAGTTAACTTGGTTGAATTCCAACTACCTAGTTTACTTAGTAAAATAAATGAAGTTTAGCAATACTAATCTCATATTATAAACTTGACTTCAAGGCCCATTGGGCAGCCCAATAAATCCTTAATCCAAGGCCCAACATTACCACCTAAAGTCCAATTCATAAGTCTAAGGGCTTGGGCCCAATGTCCAACTTTCTTAAGGCTCAATAGCACCATTACTAGGCCCATTACCATGTTTATTTTGGCAGCCCATTAGCATGCCATATAAGCCCAATATACACCACATGTTATAAGCCCCATGGCAGCCCAATATCTCTCTTCAAGGGCCCATCATCACATGTACTTGGGCAGCCCATATGTCATAACCTCAAGGCCCAAATACATATAATAACCGGCCATACATGGGTAGCCCAATGTCAGCCCATTGTTTGAGGTTTCTAAGCCCAACATGCAAGTCTTAATAATCTAAAATCATTCATAAGGAAATCCTTCAAAAATTAAAATCAAGAATATTGAAGGAAATTATACAATTGATCTAGCAACATGAAATTGGTTACCATAGAGTTAAAATCCCATCCATAGCATTTAAAATCATAACATCATATTTTAGAAATTCAAAATAATTATACATGCATTTTCTTAACATAAAATCATGCCTTGTCCAAGCAAGGTTTCTTCGGGGTCCTAAAATCCACACAGGAGAAAATCCTGGAAGATATGGGATCCAAGGTGTGGTTCGGATGTTAATAGAGGCCCTATTTCGAGGTATATGACAAATATTAGCACAAAGCAAATCCTTCATTTGACAAAGGCTTCGCAGATTAGCGAGGCACCTGACTTCGGAACAGATTCCAATAGAGAGCAAGAGGGATAATACTTCGCCTTAATAACTTGGGCCCAAACTTTTGCCCCTTGAGTATAAATTTTCCACCCAAGGTTAGCAATAAAAGCTCTGTTGATATCAAACACCGATCGAATACCCAAGCCTCCATGGTATTTCGGTTGACAAATAGCTCCTCATGCTTTTGGGGTAAAATTATGGGTTTTTGCAGTTGAAAATCCCCACCAGAAGTCTTTCATCATACGATTGACTGCTGAACACCAACCTTCTCAAAGCCCCCAAGAAACCCTAAGAGCTCTTCGGTCATGGAGGCGCCTCTGTGCAATTCTTTGTTTCCAGTGGCCAACAATGGTGCAAATTAGTGTTTTGAATGATGCTCTTAAGAGCATGTACAATGCAGAGAAACGTGGGAAATGCCAGGTCATGATCAGGCCATCCTCAAAAGTGATCATCAAGTTTCTTCTGGTTATGTAGAAGCATGGTCACATTGGCGAGTTCGAGTATGTTGATGACCATAGGTCAGGCAAAATTGTCGTCGAACTTAACAGAAGGCTAAAAAAATGTGGGGTTATTAGCATGGTACATTTTCATGCTATGTACCACATGCTTTCATATTCTCTTCATCATAGTGAAACCCGTGACTTATAACCACAATAAGTCTAGCAAATCAGCAAATCATTTAACTCAAAAGATCCATATTTCAATCATGACAGAGGTATACTAAACCTAACATGTATCTCGGCCAAATGTGGTGCAAGTTAATACCCGAAACCTTACTAACATGCATAGACCATCTCTTCACATTTTCTAACAACCAAGTTAGGATCTTAGGCATGCATGTTCCATTTCCAAACTCACATTATATCCTACAAGTTATCCAAACTCGGATCTAGCAAATACAAGCCATTCGGCCAACAAAATCATTTTGCACCAACAATCATATTTGCCCTTACCTTGATGATTGAACACAAGCTTTGCTAAAAGAAGAACACCTAGCATAATAAAGCATCTAAGGTCAGAAACTATAAATAACTCAAGCAAAACAACATTATGAAAATCAAATCTACCTCTACCTTCCACTAGTCACACGGTTTTCACCAAAATCCTCCCTTACCCTCAACTTTCGGTTCCACCTTTAGGAATGGTTCCAAGGGCTGAGATTTACGTCTTCATGGAGCTAAGAGGGTTATGGTGGGGAAAAGAGAAATGTTCAGCAGCTGAAAGTTGCTTGAAGAAACAAGGTAAGACTTGAAACTTTGAAGTGATTTGGTTTCAAGAGAGTGAGCTAAGTTTCTGTCAAGGGAAGATGGCTAAGTGAAGAGAAATTTCCAGCCACCAAGAGAGAAGAAATGAGTTGAGCCAAGGGGGAATTTCGGTCACCAAAGAAGAGAAGCAAACCTAGAACATAGAGAAGTGTTTTGGTTTCAAAAGGAAGGAAGCAAGACTTAAGCCAAAGAGGTGAGTTTCGGTCAAGAGAAAAAGAGAGAAGGAGAGTTGAAATGAGAATGCTATTCGGCCAAGGAAAATGAGCAATTGAAATGTGAAGGGGTGGGGGTGATAATTCGTAGAAGGCAAGTTGGATTTCCCTAGATTCAATTATGACAATGACAAAGAGAGTTGAAAATGACAAGAGGAAAAGGGGGGTGAACTTGGTGAGGTGTGGCCGACCATGGTGTTGTCACTTTCACCCTTTTCTCTCACCACATCCCTCTGTCCCCTCATGCCATGCCCTTCAAGTGAAACCCCTTGCTTATTCACTTCAATTTCTCTCTTTCTTGCTTAGCCTTCACGTGAACATCACACCATTTCATAGCTTTTCTCCTCTTGTCTTGTCTTGCCAATTTAATGCTCATCTTATCTCTTCTTTGCTCTTCAAGTGAGCCACAAGACTTCAAGACTTTTTCCTCTTTGCTCTTCACGTGATCTACCAAATTCTAGACTCTTCACTTTTGCATTTCACTTATCTTCTTTTAATTCTCTTATCAAATAACTACATTAATTTATCACACACATATGTACTCTATCTTATCTCCTATAAGCATTTTAACTTATCTAATTCAATCCCATAACTTATCAACATATAAACATGATAACCTATCTCAAAATAATTACTCTAGCCTATCTCTAAGATAGCCACAACAACCCATTATCTTAAAAGCTCTCTAGCTTATCACTATGATAAGCAAGTGTGCTTATCAATTAAATTCTCTTCAAGCTATCATATATATATATATAGTAGCTTATCATATAACATCTCTAATGATAATTCAAAACTAATAATTAAGGCCACATAATGAAGATCAATGCTACCTATTAAAAGACACAAAAAATATTTAAATGCTTACATGAATTTCATGATTTTCTACTTAATTATTTTCGGCCATGACTCATCTAATTTCTCTTCGTAATTAAATCTCATAGATTATGAAATATACTAAGCAAATGGAAAAATATAAATTCATAAAAGAAACTTACCTAGCAAGTTTCGGCTCTTAGGAAAAAAATAGAATTTAAACTTGCACTAACATCCAAAATGAAAAAGAAACTATTTAAAGAAATCCTTGAAACAAAATTTCATATTAGTTAATGTACCTTAAGTTTAGGTCATACATTGGCAAAAAATATGGCCCCATAATTCAATTTAAAAGCTAATACATTGGAAATAGCAAAAGAGATAAACGGGGTCTCACAAGAACGAGGAAGCGGAGCCTACGTTGTTGCTAGCCTACAAAGGAGAAGATACTGGCAAGAAAAAGCAAGTTCGTGGAGCTTGATGAATCAGTAAGCGGGAATGTCACTTTCGGAGACTTGTCAAAAATTCCCATCAAAGGGAAAGGTACGATTCTAATCCGTTTGAAAAATGTGAACCATCAATTTATGTCTAATGTTTATTATGTTCCAAGTATGAAAAGCAACATTTTGAGTTTGGGGCAACTCTTGGAAAAAGACTATGAGATTGAAATGAAAAATCGTAGACTTTTTCTAAGAGATGGGAAGAAGAATTTGATTGCGAAAGTGCCCATGACAAGAAATAGGATTTTTTGCTTGATATTCAAAATGATGTAGCCAAGTGTCTGAAAGCTTGTGTGAAATATCCTTCTTGGCTTTGGCATTTGAGGCTTGGACATGTAAATTTTGGAGGATTGAAGTTGTTGCCTCAAAAGGAGATGGTGAAAGGCTTGCCACCTATTGATCAGTCAGATCAACTTTGTGAAGGGTGTCTTATTTGAAAACAATTTCGAAATAGCTTTCCAAAAGAAACAACTACAAGAGCAAGTTCGCCGCTTCAACTTGTTCATGCCGATGTTTGTGGACCGATCAAGCCTTCTTCGTTTGGTAAAAATCGGTACTTTCTTCTCTTTATTAATGATTTTAGTAGAAAAACATGGGTATATTTTCTGAAAGAAAAATCTGAAGTGTTTGATGCTTTTAAAAGATTTAAAGCACTTGTTGAAAAACAAAGCGGTTATGAAATAAAGGCTTTGAGATCGGATAGAGGGAGTGAGTTTACATCTAATGAATTTAATGAGTTTTGTGAAGCACATGGGATTTGTCGATTTTTTATGGTTCCTAGATCACCTCAACAAAACGGGGTGGTTGAAAGGAAGAATAGAACAATTCTCAATATGGCGCGAAGCATGTTGAAGACAAAGATGATGCCTAAAGAGTTTTGGGCAGAAGCAATTGATTGTGCTGTTTATCTATCAAACCGGTGTCAAACAAGAAGCTTGTTAAACTCAACTCCTCAAGAAGCATGGAGCGGAAGAAAGCCAAGCATTTCCCATTTGAGAGTTTTTGGGAGCATTGGCTATGTTCATGTGCCTGATCAAGAGAGATCCAAGCTTGATAATAAAAGTAAGAAGCACATCTTCATCGGCTATGATCAAAGATCCAAAGGCTACAAGCTTTATAATCCGAGTGCAGGGAAGACGATCATTAGTAGAGATGTGGAATTCGATGAAGAATGTTCGTGGGATTGGAGTGATCAAGAAAAGGAAAGATATAATTTCTTTCCAATCCTTGAAGATGAAGATCCAGGAAATGATGAACAAGAGCTCACAACACCTCCTCGATCACCAACAATTCCTAGTACTCCTTCATCATCTTCTCATGAAGGAAGTTCAAGTGAAAGGACATCCCGAATGAGAAGTCTTCAAGACCTTTATGAGGTAACAAAAAAATTAAGTGATGATCTAACTCTTTTTTGTCACTTTGCCGATTGTGAACCAATAGGTTTTGAAGAAGCGGTGCAAGACAAAAGATGGAAAATTGCCATGGACGAGGAGATCAAATCCATAAAGAAGAATGATACTTGGGAGTTGGCAACTTTACCAGAGGGACAAAAGCCCATTGGTGTGAAGTTGGTTTTCAAAGTGAAGAAGAATGCCAAGGGAGAAGTAGAAAGGTTCAAGGCAAGATTGGTGGCAAAGGGTTATAGCCAACGTCCTGGGATTGATTATGGAGAAGTTTTTTCTCCTGTTGCTCGATTGGAGACAATTCGAATGATTGTTTCCCTTGCCGCACAAAACAAATGGAAAATTTATCAAATGGACGTCAAATCAGCTTCTTTGAATGGAATTCTCGAGGAAGAGGTCTATGTTGAGCAACCTATGGGTTATGTGATCAAAGAGCATGAAGACAAAGTGTTGAAGTTAAAGAAAACATTATATGGCTCGAAACAAGCGCTGAGGGCATGAAATAGTAGGATTGACAAATATTTTCAGGAGCATGGATTCGCCAAGTGCCCACATGAATATGCTCTCTATGCTAAGGTGCGTGAAAATGGAGATATTTTGCTTGTAAGCATATATGTTGATGATTTAATTTTCACTGGTAATAATTCAAGCATGTTTGAAGAATTTAAGAAGGTCATGACTAGAGAGTTTGAAATGACCGATATTGGTCTCATGTCTTATTATCTTGGCATTGAGATCAAGCAAATGGAGGATGGAATTTTTATCGCTCAAGAAGGTTTTGCAAGAGAAGTTCTCAAGAAGTTCAAGATGGAAGATTGTGAATCTGTGAGTACTCCGGTTGAATGTGGAGTAAAATTGTCCAAGTATGAAGAAGGAGAGAAGGTAGACGCCACAATGTTCAAGAGTCTTGTTGGAAGTTTAAGATACTTAACTTGTACAAGACCGGACATACTTTTTGGAGTTGGGCTTGTTAGCCGATATATGGAGTCACCAAGCACAATGCATTTCAAAGCTGCTAAGAGGATTCTTCGTTATGTCAAAGGTACAATTGATTTCGGCCTTCTTTATTCATTTTCTCATGAATTTAAGCTTGTGGGGTATAGTGATAGTGATTGGGTCGGAGACTTGGATGGTCGAAAGAGCACTACCGGGTTTGTATTTTATTTGGGAGGTACGGCATTTACTTGAAGTTCCAAGAAGCAACCAATTGTGACACTCCACATGTGAAGCTGAATATGTTGCCGCGACATCTTGTGTTTGTCATGCAATTTGGTTGAGAAGGTTATTAAAGGAACTACACATGGTAGAAAAGGAAGCAACAGACATTTTTGTTGACAACAAGTGGGCAATTTCATTGGCGAAAAACCCGGTCTTTCATGATAGAAGCAAGCATATAGATACAAGATTTCATTTTCTTCGAGAATGCATTGTCAAGAATGAAGTGGAAGTCAAATTTGTGAAAACCCATGATCAAGTTGCGGATATTTTTACGAAGCCTCTCAAATATGATACTTTTAGCAAGTTGTGGATGTTGCTTGGAGTTACCAAGAATAAAGTTTAAAGGGGAGTGTTGAATAATAAACTTTAATTCAATGAAGTGTTGTGTCTTTTGGGAGATTCATGAACTAGTGTAGGTTCATCTTAAAAGTAGTAATACATGTATTTGGGTATTCATGTACTTGGGGTATTCATGTATTTGGGTAGTTCATGTATTTAGAGTTAATGCCAGGTGTAATCATAAGCCTATAAATACCCATGTATGCATTGACACAAAGAAAGCCACTGAGAAGCAATACAGTGAAAGAAAATTTCAGAAATAGTATCTCTTCACTCTTCCCTCTAGAATAGAATTCCTTCTCTTTTCTCCAACATATGAAGAGAGAAGAAGTTCTCTTCAAGAAAAAATGAAGAGAGAATATGGATCTAAGAAGGCAGATGTTTCAATTTTCAGAAGTCTTATTGGAAGTTTATTATATCTCACTGCCACTCGTCTAGATATAATGTATGCTACAAGCTTTCTATCCAGATTCATGCAAAGTCCAAGTCAAGTTCACTTTGGAGCTGCAAAGAGAATACTCCGATACTTACAAGGAACGTTGGAGTATGGAATTTGGTACACATCTCAAATCTGATTGGTTTTACTGACAGTGATTGGGATGGGTCAGTGATATGAAAAGTACTTCTGGATATGCATTCACACTTGGTTCTGGAATTTTTTCTTGGGCATCGAAGAAACAAGAAACAGTTGCACAATCATCCGCCGAAGCCGAATACATTGCAGCGGCTGGAACAACAAGCCAAGCAGTATGGCTTAGAAGGATATTTGAGGATATGGGAGAGCTGCAAAAGGATGCTACAATCATTTATTGTGACAACAAGTGAGCCATAGCAATGGCGAAGAATCCAATTCATCACAACCGAACAAAACACATTGCTATCAAGTATCATTTTATCAGGGAGAAAGAAGCAAATGAAGAAATTAAGCTCAAGTACTGCAGCACAGAGGAGCAATGGGCTGATATCTTTTCCAAGGCTTTGTCAAGGAACAAGTTTCAGCTACTGAGAAGCATGATTGGAGTTTCAGAAAAATGCATCAAGGAGGAGTGTTGAAGTTGATACATTTTCTAGAATGTTCAGCATTTAATAAGTTTATTCTACCAAGGAGTCAAAAATAAGGTGAATGAATCTCTATAGTACGTTGAACTTGACAGTACATTGTACAAAGAGATACATGAACTGTTCTATCTAGAAATTCATAAAGTTTGTATTGATAAATACCCACAGCAGAGTCTCCTCTGTAACAAACTAGAAACAACAAATTCTATAGAAAAAGTTTCAGTAAAACTCGTAGGAGAGAAGTGCTCCAAAATCCTATACCTTGTCCCTTCATCGTTTCTCATCTATTCAGCCTACAATTAATATATTTTTCCTTTCAATTTCTAACACATCCGGATGTGTATTCTTGCTAAATGCAATGCATGATTTACTTCTGTTGACCCGCTGACAAGACAAATGACAATACCAGCTAAGGAATTCCATCAACAGCTTGCGCCTCCCGGTAATTAGCTCTACATAAGAGAATCAAGTCATCTGGAAAAGCGAGATGATTAATAGAAGGGGAAGTTCGAGCAACCCGAGTGCCATGAATGGAGCCAAAATGGTTCGAATCGAAAGGGCTTTGGTCCAGAGAAGCGGTAAAGGTGGAAAAATATTTTGGCCAAAATTGGAGCTCCGAGTTCTGGTACAGAAATTCTGGTTCCAGTTTTGGCATGTACCACAATCAGAATACACTGTTTGTAATTTTTAGAATCGAAACCAAAATTGAAAATTTGGCCGAAATTGACGATTTTTTTTTTTATAAATATGACTCAAAAGTTGTTATTTTATTTTATTTTAGATAGGGCTCAAAACGTTGTAATTTTAAAATAGGATTCAAAACTTTTTTTGATCCCTTTAATTTTAAAAAGTTGTAATTTTATTTTAGATTTTGGATGAATGTTAATTTTACATTTTATTTATTATTAATTTATTGTGTATAATAGAAAAATATATCTAAAATTCTGGCCCAAAATGTCTAAAAAAACCCCAAAAAGCCCACATATTGAAATCGAAATTTCCGGTTTCCAATTCTAGAGATTTAGGTTCCATTTTTTCGGAATGGAACTAGAACAAAATATTGGAGTTCAATGAATACCAAAACCAAAACCGTATTCCAATTTCTTTCATTCTGGTACACACCCTTAAGAAGCGGTCCACCCAAGTATCCAAATATACAAGCGAGTAGACCGAGGCTACACGGACTAAATAGGATACCATTGCTAGAGGAAACATGAGCCCATTCACAGTTTGCTAATCTTTGGTCTAGTCATTCTCAGATAAGGGTTGCCCCCTGCCTTTTGTTTGAACATGTATACTGAGGACCCGTAGTTCCAAAACTGACCATACCATGCACGTTCATCAATTGGTTCATGCACCAGAAAGAGGAAGTAGTCATCGGATTGCATCATCAAAAGCTTGCCAAAAAACATGATCTTTCTTGCCATCTAGTAGGTCCGTAAACCAGAGTATATAACCATGGTGCCTGAACCGGATTTGAGAATACCATGAGGTTTAGAATATTGGAAGAAATAGAAATGTTAGCCAAAGGTTGTTTTGCAAACAATACATAAATGTTTTTGATGATAACAAAATATTCTAAGTTTTAAAGGCCTTTAGATTTTGATATTGTCAATCCACTATATCCAAGTTGTATTTCAAGAGGATCAAGTTTATCTCACCAAAATTCCTCTAAATGCACTTGAAAACCTTTAAACAAGTTGATAAGATTAATTTTTCATATCATAGGTGCATAAAAACATTTTGGAATGGAATGGAAACTTCAAAGATACTGATTTTTGTCTCCAGGTATTTTAGGTGTCGACACATACAGGAAAAGTGTCGACACATTGCACTTACTCCAGTGAGATGAAAACATGGTGTCGACATATACAGGACAAGTGTCGACACATTGCACTTACACCCGAGACATGTTTATTTACAAGATGCTCGTACCCGAGACATGTCATCGTACCCTGGGCGAGAGTAGCGAACTCCCTCGCCTTTGCTTCCCGTGCTGTCCGTGGGAAATATCGGTCCTAAAATTCCTGTTGGAACCGCTCCCAAGTAATCGCTTGCTGACCCAACTCCTGAGCCAGTAAAAATTTCGTCGATTGCCGCCACCTCTTCGCATCGCCTTGTAACTTAAAGGCGGCGAAGCTGACGCGCTGAGCGTCGGTACACTCCAGAACCTCAAAGAGTTCTTTAATCTCCAGGAGCCAATTCTCCGCAATGATTCCATATCCCTTCCCGCTATATCCTGGCGGGTGTTGTCGATTAAATTGATCAAAGGTGCAACCAGTGGGGCGACCTCTAACCTCCTCCCCATGTCCACCTTGTACTTGCTCAGCCACCAACTGAGCCATGCGACGTAATACATCCTCAGTTGAGACGCCCGGCCCCTCGGGCCCTCGACCCCTACCTCCTTGCTTTCGGTGTGCCATTCTGCACTTCAACACTTCATATTAGATTATAAGATATACGCACGGAAACATCATAACCTGAGCACTTGGTCTAAATCCTCAACATCCAATCCTAGGTCTAAAGATGTCTGACCTAGTTCAGGTACGAGCTTCTATCTATGTACTCAACCAACTTCAATGTATATCTTCCTACTAGGGTTCAATTCCTAGTACATAGATCTTTCGCTCTGATAACATTTAACTGTCACGCCCCGAACGCCATCCCGCAGGGACCGTGACAGCCGCGAGCATTCCCCGGGAACACTCCAGCGCTTACACTAACTCTTACAGCGAAATTTTTTTTTATACACATAGGATGGCTCACTCAGGATCCACATGTTGGCTGAGATACAAGCTCGGTGAACATAACCCCTCGGTATACGACTTATAATTCAGAAAGGTCTTTACATTGCATCTTGTTTGCAAACTTATACAAAACGTACTAGGGCAACATACTGCCACTCAATCAAACCCAGCACTCACTAGTGCTACCTCGGAGTTCACCAACTCCGGCTCCAATTCCCAAACTTCCAGGATTTCTACGTGAGATACTCCTCTGCTCCCCAGTTATCTTGTGGATCTGGAATGATACGATTTAAAAACTATGAGTCGAAAGACTCAGTAAGGAACAACAGTTAAAACATGAACTTTGATAAATCATAGATTTAAAACATACTCACTTTGATGCACTATAGAATCAAGAGAAGAAATGCATAACTGTAAATTGTGAGATAGTGCATAAAAACCATGATGCATATGCATGCTCCGTGATGCACATGCCATGCACTAAAGTCTCTTGCCACTCTGGGTCTTTTCAAATGCATTTCAAATCTCAAAATTGGCCCCAGACACTTGAAAATATTTCTTTCATAGCTTGTTCTTGAAATTGGCCCCAGGCCCTTGAAAATCATTCATTCCATATCTCTTACTGTGGGCTCGCTCCCTTTAACCCCCTGAAGTCAGGGTTGTGCTGTTCCCATCGGAACCGTCCCCTATTTCCCTTGGAGACCTTACATATGGTCAAGCTAGCACACCTTCTCGCATTGGTCCTTCAGTGGCTAGACATGAGCCTTGGAGGTGCCACACCTTCTCGAGCAACGTTCCTCGGTATGGTTGCACATACCTCACGGACTAACCCATCCTTCACGAACAACGTCCCTCGGCATGGATGTCTTAGGTTCCATCCATCCATTCTTTACGAACAACGTCCCTCGGCATGGATGTCGAACCTCACTTAACTTGGTACGGGTTCAACCAAAGCCTCCGGGCTTAGTCATAACATAAATTCTCTTTCATTTGCATAAAACAACTTTTTCATGTTTCTATGAAATGAACATGCCATGCCACTCTTGAAATCATCGTAATTTCATTTGCATCAAAACGTCTCTCATGCGTTCATGCAAATGATCATGCTATGACATGTTCGAAACATCATGCGTACTTGAAACATTCTATATGCACAATACATGTCACTTGTATTAAAAACATCTTGCCATGCACAATAAAACATGCAGTGTATCATTCCAGTTTTCATAGAAGTGTAAGATTCACTTACAGTACTCCTTGCAAATTCCTTCCCGATTCTTACTTGGCTCGATGCCTACAAGAAATAGATCTCCTTCTCAATACACTGAGCATCCGATAAAATATATCGATACGTTTCGGTTCTACTAAGCTATTCGAGGAAATCTATCGTGAAATCCACTAACGAATAAATAGCGATAATTATGTGCTTAACTTAATTTAACGGTATAATATAGTTGCCGGATTTCTCTTAATCCAATTTGAACTTCCTGTTCATCCCTTAACTTCGTACTTCCCGTCCATCGGAGTATTTCCGAATAGCAACTATATTATACTTCTTTGATATGATATATATATATATATATATATATCACTTAAATTCTTTTAATCATTTAAATATTTTATTTACTCTTTTCTTTAACTACTATTCAAAACTTAGGTTATTTAATTATTACACTCTATTACAATATATTTATATATCTATTCACGATTAGGGTTTTAATCGACAATTAATAAATTAGGATTAAACCTAAGTCTCCCATTATTACATGTGCTCTACTAAAACCTTACCTTAAATCATCAATAACTTTAATCATGATTAAATCTTAATTTGGACCTTAAACCTCAATTAATCCGAAATACTAACCCTAACTAGGGTTTCGAATATTTCATCACATGTTCATGGTTCCTCAATATTATTCCAATTAGCCTAATCCCCAATTTCAAGTATCCAACACAACAATTTTAACCTATTTATCATAATTTACAATTAGGGTTCTTTTACCTTAACCATTCAGCCAACACTAATTTTATGCATCCTTTAATCACAACTTCAAATCCAATGGTGATCCCATCCTCCATTCAACAATTTCACAACCTAGGATCTAAGAATCCAAACACCAACACAATATATCATGTTCATACCATTCGGCCAACACATGTTTTTCATCCAATATGTTCTCTTTTGTTTCCTTCAATTTGCATGCCTCCTTTACATAACATAATTATCTACCATGCATTAGGTCATTAATCTTGCATATAACATGGCCAATATCTAGATCTATACATACACAACCTTTCTCTTGGAAACCTAGGGCATACATGGTTCCGCCATAACTCATAACATCACATTTTCATGCTAAAAATTATATCATGCACTTCCCTTTGCATTTTATAACCTAACTAGTATGCATTACTTCATACTTTCATTATTCATGAATAATATGACCCGATCCAACATTCAAACACATCCATAACCATAGATCTAGGGAGATTTACAACTTACAACCAACCAACTTAGCATAAACTTAGATCTAACTTCCTTTTGTATTTATGACCTATTTGCATGCATTAACTTCATAGATCCGAACCTCTTTCACATGTACATTGTTTTTACATCATCAAGAACATAGTTAAACACTTAGATCTAATATTAGAGAGACCAACAACACAAGATCTAAGCATATAATTCGGCCATCACTATACTCAACCACCAACATCACATTTTTTTTTGCCTTACCTTGATGATTATCCCAAGCTTGAGTACCTAGAAAAATAAAATGCCCTAGGTTAGTACTTATGAAAAACTTTAGACAAGAATACTAAAGAGAATCAAGCCTACCTCTACCTTCACCAAACTTTTACCCAAACTCCTCCTCCTTCCAAATTTCGGTTCAACCTCCTTAGAATATATCCAAGCTTGATTTGAGGTGCTAATGTGGGTTCTATGGTGGGGAAAAATGTGGTAAGCTTGAATGATTAGTCCTAATGGAAATGGACTAACTTCTTCAAGAGAAATGAGGCTAATGATTAGGGTTTTCAAGGAAGAAAATGGGGTTGCACAAAGAGAGATTTGGTCACCACAAAAGAGGTCTAACTTGGGATTTTAGAGTGTGATTTAGAAGGCAAGAGGAATGTGGTTTAGAGTGCAAGAGGAAAAGAGCAAACCTTGA
This sequence comes from Myrica gale, assembly GCA_963930655.1. Lineage (NCBI taxonomy): Eukaryota > Viridiplantae > Streptophyta > Magnoliopsida > Fagales > Myricaceae > Myrica > Myrica gale. The sequence continues at coordinate 13,854,070 of OZ005618.1, forward strand.
ATCTTAGATGGGTGGTTCGGCCAAGTGAAGAAAAATAGAGAGAGTTGAGAGCAAATGCAATATTCGGCCAAGTGAGGAAGAAATGGAGTGAAATGAAATGCTAGGTGTGAAGTGTGAGACAATTGAATCTCCCTAGGAGAGTTAATGCTATGACAATGACAAAGACAAGGTGAAAATGACATGAGAGAAGTGTGAAGGAGGGAAAAAGGGGATGAATGGGGTTGGCCGGCCAATGCTCTCTCCTTCTCTCCTCTTTTCACTTCAACTTTTTCTCACATAAATCCTTGTCCCCTAGAGCTTTTGGCATTGATTTCTCTCTCCCTCACTTGATCCATACGTGAAGCTCCTCCACCTCCCTTGCTTTTCTCTTTTTCTCTTCCAATTTGCTTTTTAGCCAATGTCACTTCATGTCCCCTTGTCTCCCTTGGTTTAGAACTAGTCTAGTTTACTTGGTTAAAATCCAACTAAATGGGTTCATGGTTACTTAATGGGCTTAATTCAACATCAAAATTCAAGGCCCATTAGGCTAAACCTTAATTCCAATCACAAGCCCAATAACACCAATCCTTATAGTTAGGCCGAATATCATGAATCATTGAAACTAGGCCCATGACCTAAGTCCTTAAAGCCCAACATAATTTAATGGCAGCCCTTCATCATAGTTTAAAGCCCAATATAATAAGGCAGCCCATTATCATTGGTCCAAGGCCCAACATCACAAGCTTAATTCTAATTCATAAGCCCAAAGGCTAAGGCCCAACAACTTAAATCCTTGAGGCCCATTAACACCATTACAAGGCCCATTATTATGGACTTCATGGTAGCCCAATAACACAATTCCAAAGCCCACTTACCCCTTATATTCGGCCATGAATAGGTAGCCCAATAGCAGCTCAATATCTTGGGTCTTAAGCCCAACCATATAAGTCTTAGTAGCCCATTACATCAACCATAATGTAATCCTTCAAAAATAATTAAGGATATTGAAAAGAAGTAAAAATTCAGCAACTTAAAGTTGGCTACCTTAAAATTTAAACCTCGTCCATTGAAACTCCATAATGCTCATTAAATTTAGATCATACTATGGCCTCCATTAATTCAAAACAAATCACCAAATCCTTAAGCTTACAACGGAGTACGTACCGATTTTTCGGGGTCTCACAATTGTTGTCTTAAAAAGAACCATGAAATACTTATACAAGAAAATGATACCTTGAAATGTCAAGTTCTTTCTATTGGAGAAAATCTCGCAAAAGTCACAAATGAAAATGAAAAGGTCTTGCAAGATGAGTAAAAATATTTGAAATTTGAAAACAATGATTCAAAAAGGAAAATTGGTTCTCTCACTCAAGACCTTGCAAGATTTACACAAGGAAAAAGAAACCTTGATATTTTACTTGGTTCCCAAAGATGTTGTTTCAACAAAAATGGGATTGGAAATAATTCTTTCAATGATCAAAAATCTTACTCATATGATCACAGAATCATCTCCAACATTTGAATTATGCAATTTTTGTGGAAAGGATGGACACATTTCACACTCGGTATCAAATTTGTGTGGATTCAAAAAGACAAGGTGAAGGAATTTACTTCTAACACCAAAGGACCCAAAAAAATTTGGGTACCAAAAATCAAGAGTTGATTCTTTTTGCAATAGTGCTTGAAATCCAACAAAGTCAAAGAATAATGGATCCTTGACAGTGGATGCTCCAAGCACATGACCAGAGACAAAAGTTGGTTCAACTCTCTTTGTCTCAAAGGAAAGGATTCGGTCACTTTTGGTGGCAATAGTAAAGGAAAAATACTCGGTGTTGGTAGCATTGGTATGTGTCCTAATCCTGTTATTGAAAATGTACTATTTGTTGATGGTTTAAAGCATAATCTCTTGAATATTAGTCAATTATGTGACAAGGGAAACTGAGTCTTGTTTGTTGGGCATAGATTTGAAAATGTGTACACTCTTCATTTAGAGAGCATCTCCTTAGAAAAATAAAATGTCTTTCTGCTCTAAATGATAAGGATAGTTGGTTGTGGCATAGAAGGCTTGCTTATGCAAGCATGAACTTGATTTCAAAACTAGCCAAAAAGAATTTAGTTTCGGGTTTGCCTAACCTTATCTTCAAAAAGGACAAAATTTGTGTGGCTTGTCAAAAAGGAAAACAAATCAAAACCTCCTATAAGCCTAAAAATGTAGTGTCCACTTCTAGACCACTTCAACTTCTACACATGTATCTATTTGGTCCAACCCGAACATTAAGTTTGGGTGGCAAATGTTATGGCTTTGTTGTAGTTGATGATTTCAGTAGATTCACATGGGTCATATTTCTAGCTCATAAAGATGAGGTCTTTCATGCTTTTGAAAAACATAGCAAGAGAATTCAAAATGAAAAGGGCTTTGCTATTTCTAGCATAAGTAGTGATCGTGGAAAAGAATTTGAAAATTTCTCCTTTGAAAATTTTTGTAGTGAAAATGATATTAACCATAACTTCTCGACTCCTAGAACTCCTCAATAAAATGGTGTTGTAGAGAGGAAGAATAGGACTCTTGAAGAGATGGCTAGAACCTTGCAATCGACAAAGACAAGGAAGAAACACTTGAGCAAGAACCTCGAGAGCTTCAAGGAGAGTCTCAACAAGATAAAAATGATCTACCAAAATCTTGGAAATACATCAAAATTCATCCTCTTCAGTAAATTATTGATAATGTTGAAAAAATAGATAAGCACTCGTTCCTCTTTAAACCAAGCTAATAATGTTGCCTCACTTTCTCAACTTGAGCCTAAAAACTTTCATGAGACTAAAGGTGATGAAAGTTGGATCTACGCCATGAAAGAGGAATTGAATCAATTTGAGAAAAACCAAGTATGACATCTAGTTCCTAGACCCAAGGATTATCCAATGATTGGCTCCTTACTCTATCTCACTGCTAGTAGACCATACATAATGTTTAGTGTTTGCATGTGTGCTAAATATCAATAATGTCATAAGGAATCTCATCTCCTTGCGGTTAAACGTATTTTTAGATATCTTGTTGGCACTAAAAATCTTTGATTTTGTTATCCTAAGAGTGTTGAATTTAATTTACAAGGATACTAGGATGGAGATTTTGCCTGATGTAAAACTGATAGAAAGAGTACTAGTGGTGCATGCCAATTTCTTGGGCCCTCTCCAGTCTCTTGGTGCTGTAAGAAACAAAACTCCGTAGCTCTATCAACTACGGAAGCCGAGTATATTGTCGTGGGCAATTGTTGTGCACAAGAATTGTGGATGAAATAACAATTAGAAGATTTTAATCTTCATTACTCTATCATCCCAATAAAATGTGAATACACCAGTGTAATAAATCTTACTGAAAACCCAATTCAACACTCTAGGAAAAAACACATTGAGATAAAACATCATTTTATTCGTGATCATACTCAAAGAGTAGACATTGTTCTTGAGTTTGTAAATACCGACATTCAATTGGCGGACATTTTCACAAAACCCCTTAATGAGGATAGATTTTGCTTTATTCGCCGAGTGATAGGAATGAGATTTCCATTGGATTAAAGTGTTGAAATATGCTTGATTTGTCTTTTTGATTATGCTCCATTGATTGATTTGAACATGTTCTGTTTTGTGTGTTAAAGTGCTCTACATTGTTTTTAAATCATGTTTATTTAAAAATCCTTGACGGAATTTTCTTTGCTTGGGATGTGTCAACACTTGGTAATTCAAGTGTCAACACTTCTGGTTTACGTGGCTATTTGCACCAAGGAAGTATGTGTCGACACTTATAAGTCAATGTGTCAACACATAAGCTTCCATTTTTTAAGCCCCTTTAAAATGCTCCTGGGTACATGTGCAATGTGCCGATACATTGATACTATGTGTCGACACATCTTTCGGGCACATTGCTTTCTTTTTTAGGGGCACACGTGTCATATTTAAACCTCTTAGGGCTAGGGGTCAGCACATTTCTTCTCCCTTACCCCTCAGACCTCCCTCTCTCTCCTAAACGACGCCTCTTTCTCTCCTTCTCACAAATTCCTCTCAACCTCCGCCCGGTTCAAAAATTCCATCGCCTAAAGCCTCTAAACTCCTCTCCTCTAGTCTGTCATGATGTCTTCCACTCGCCCCAAGTGCTCCTCCCATCAGACGCCTTCATCTGCCAGTTCTCGAGCACAGAAGAAAGGGAAAAATGTTGAGGAAGCAGTACCTTCTACTGATGCTTACATCTAATGGTCGTGCAGATTTTAAATGGTTTTCTGATAGTGGGTTTGATTTTAAGGAGATGTTTGAATATCAAGGATGAAGTAATTTTGTAAATTTGAAGGTAGATTGTTTTGTGTGTCTTGTGAAATTGGTGTATGCGAACCTTCAGCACACTACATCTAAGACTGTCACAAGTAATGTTAATGGGAAACACTTGGATTTATCTGCAACTTCTTTAAACTCAGTGATCTCAGCCCCTAATAGTGGAAAGAAATTTTTTTATGCTTATAAATGGATGGGGATGTCTGAGGTAGAACCACTAAATATTCTTAGGGTTGTGTTGGATATTCCAACCCTAAATGAGGTAATTAGACCCATTGCCAGTGCCTTAACTATTCATAGACCAATATTACATCACATGGTTTGCCATGTTATTTTACCAAGCATTGGAAAATTTTAGTATATTACCTACTTGGAGTTATTTGTTATGTACTATTTAATCACCCGAACCCAGATAAATCTTGGTCATTTGATGATTAATCATATTAAAGCCGCCTCTGAAAATAAAAGGCAAGGGTTGCCTTATGGGATGTTTTTTACTCACTTATTTCATGCCCTTGAGATTGATGTAACAAAGGAAGTTAGAGAAAAACCCAAAGATTCTCAAGAGTATAACAAGAAAACTCTTAAATTGATGGGTTTTATGCAAAATGAGGATGGGGAATGGGTGAAGAAAGGTGTGGTGACACCTCAGAAAATTGGTGACAGAGGTTCCGGGTCTGAAGAAGATAGTGAAAATGAGGAAGACGCTGAAACCACTGATAGACTCCTATAGAGGAGCATACCCCTATCTCTGTCTCCCCTCTACCTTTTGGATATTCCTCATGAAGGGTTGCTGCTGGTAGCTCTCATCAGCCCCGGTTAAACTCCCTTGAAGTCTCCCTGGATGAGATAAAGAAAGAACAGAAGAAATTAGGGACGAATATGGAGGATTTGGCCACTTGTATGAAGATCGGGTTTGAAGACATCAAGAAGATGCTTGCTGATCACACTGAAGATCTTGTGATTCTCTCTAAGGATATAAGGAATCTTAAGCATCAAGTCAGCAACAGTATCCATGTGGCCAGCAATGTGATTCAAAATTCAGTGGATGAATTTGCCTCTACATCTGAAATACTTAAGAATGTTGTGAAATCCACTGCTGAAGATGGGATCAAGGCCACCGAGATCCATTTGGATGATGATCGCAATCTTCGTCGCCGGGTGATCAGATGGACATATTGGTTCTCCACCACTTGGGTTAACTGACTGAAGAAATTTGATGTCGATCATCCTCCTCCTCCCTTTGATTCTCCATAGTCTTCTTACTTGACTCTCTCCATAGACTCTTACCTTTAACCATTTCTCTTATCTTTTTTTGATGATGCCAAAAGGGAAGAAGTTTAATGTTATGTCTCTAACTTCCTAAGCTCACTTAGAGGACATTTCTTTTATGCACTTATCTTGTATACTTTTTGTAAGTATTGTTGCTTTGGGATGAACATATGTCTTATCTTTAATGTGCTTCCATTGAATCATTTGATTTTGCTCATATCTATTGTTTGTCTTTTTGCTATCTAAGGAGTTAAGAAGTGTTTATCTATTTGCACTTTATTGTGGAATAGGGTAGCTTGCTTCAAAGGTAGTATCTCTAACTCTCAACTTACAATAAGAAGTCTTGTGTTCTGGTTGGTGAATTTGAAGTTTGGGAAGTTTGGCGGAAGATATAGAAGTGTTATTTCTTGTTTTTAAATTTTCGGAAACCTCCATTTACAAAGAAAATTGTCGTTTTTAACATGGTTTCGTCATCATCAAAAAGGGGGAGATTGTTAACCAAAGGTTATTTTGCAAACAATCCATAAATAATTTTGATGATAACAAAATATTCTAAGTTTTAAAGGCCTTTAGATTTTTATATTATCAATCCACTATATCCAAGTAGTATTCAAAATGATCAAGTTTATCTCACCAAAATTCCTCTAAATGCACTTGAAAACCTTTACACAAATTGATAAGATCAATTTTTCATGTCATAGGTGCATAAAAACATTTTGGAATGGAATGGAAACTTCAAAGATACTATTTTTGTCTCTAGGTATTTTAGGTGTCGACACATTGCACTTACACCCGAGACATGTTTTTCAGACCAAAACATATGTTGAGACATTGACCTTATGGTGTCTACACATTGCACTGTCTCCTGAGAGCCCGATTCCAATTCAAATTTCAATGTGTCGACACAGGACATTCATGTGCCAGCACATGCCACGTTTTTGAAGATTTTCCGGAAAGACGTCAGAGCTTTCAAATCGGTTCCTTATTTTATGGGCAACTTTCCAACGGCCATTATCACCTACCCTAATGACCGTTGAAGATGAATTGGTTTAAATACAAGATACAAGTTGAAGAGAAGCTCTCACCCGCACGAATGTTGAAATAAATTTCTAACCTAACTTCTTGAAAAAGAGAAAGTTTTGAAGAAGAGAGAAGACCGTACCTACCAAGAAGGCTTGCTATTTTCCTGCCACATCTCAGCCTTTTATTGTAATCCTTGTCTTCTTCCTACCTTTTGTACTTCACACATATATATTTGGCTTTAAGAGCCATTTCGTGAGTTTCACTTTGTACCCTTTCAAGTTAAACTTTGTGAGTGTTTGGATAAACAATGGGTCCTACTCTTGTGAGTAGAAGAAATCCCTAGGTTTTGGGATTTGTGAAGAGGTTTGAAGTGTGAGCTCAAAAAATGCTTTGTGAAGGTTCCTTAGCACCTGGGAAGCTAAGGTGTACATGCTATTTGAAAGATAGTGAAGAAAGCCAAGGAACTCAATAGCCTTGGGGTGGATGTAGGCAAGTGTTTGGCCGAACCACCTAAAAATTACGGTGTCTTCTCTCCAACTTTATCTCCTTATTTTTATTCTTATACTCTTGTTCGTTGTTCTTGTGGTTTATTGTGGTTGTGTTTAAATCTATCTTAAAAAAGTTTTAATTTTATTAAAATTCAATTCACCCCCCCTCTTGGGTTGCTACATAGACTTTCAAGAAACAACATCAAAATCAAAGCTATCCCGCCAAGCAAAGGCTAGCCCTTTTAGTAGACCTATGGGCAATCCACAACTTTGAAGAAACCAACATGCTGTAGAACACTTCAGACATCAGAACACTTCATTTCGACTAATAAAATGCAATCGGATTACAGCGCCCAATGAGGGCTTAAAGATCACGAATTGCTGATATGCCAATCTGCAGCAGTTCTAGTGCAGACATCACATTATTGGGTGGGAGTTGGGCCATTCACCCCAGCCATAGAGGAAACAACTGAAGGAGAAGTAAACTTCCTGTGAGGAGCCTCCAAAGTATTGGTGAGCATCAACCGTACAGTGGGGTCCTTCCAAATCGAAATTCCACATTTACGTATTGGCTACTTGATCTCCTTGCCTTGGAGCTTCCTCTTAGGATTGAATCTCTCTACTTCTAAGATCTTCGTTGGAGTAGTGAGGACTTCCCTGATACATAGAGGGCTAGTGTGATAGACCACGATCTCAACTTCTTTACGTGGAGTAAAAGGAGAGATGTGATGGATAGTTGAGTCAGTCAAACTCACGTAGAATAAGTTGGAGATTAAAAGTGGGTGCTAACAACAAGGAGATGATCTGATATGATCTACTTCCTTGATTTTAGCTTACTTGATTTTAGTCGTTATTTTAGTTGTTAAATGTGTTGTTCTTTATTTGAATGGTTGCAAACTTTTAGGAGATAGTGGTGTCTAGTTTTTAGGATAGTTTGCTGCGATTGTAATTTAAATTGGATTGTACATTGACGTTGAGAGAAAGCAAATAAAAAGTTATCTATATTTGTGGTACATTCTCGAAGAGAATACTATTTTTTTTATCGTTTACGGTTCTGACTGTGACATATCATTGGTATCAGAGCAGGTTTAATGGCAACCAACAAGGAGAAAAATATTCAACTTTGCGGTACACTCTCACCCGAAGAGAGACGTTAATAGTTTTTGTCCTTATCCTAATTATTTAGGACCTATAATTGGTATCAGAGCTTGGTTCAATTGTCACTCACAAAGAGAGAATCGAGCGTTTAGAAGCAAGAGTTAGCAGCCTTCAAGAATGCTTCCACTAAATGTTGCTTGGTGTTGATAGCAAACTCCACCAACTGGAAGCGTCGATCATCTATTTTTTCAAAGCTTTGTTTTCTCCCAGCGTCGGGATCAATCATTACCACAATGACCGTTCTCGCACCACATAGGTAGAGAATAAAGACGACACGAATGGAGGCTTGCAAAATTTTTCATTAAATATGGCTAAGAACGAGTTTCCAAGGTACTTAAGTAATGACCCTACTAAGTGGTTCAACCGCATTGATCTATTCTTTGAGTATCAAGGCACTACGGAAGCAGAAAAGGTTTCCTTGTAGTCATTTCATCTCGAAGGTAAAGCCAAGCAATGGTGGCAATGGATACTCCGAGAGCATACGAACGATGGCCGAACGGTGACATGGGTAGTTTTTGTAGAAGAGTCCACGTGGACCTTGAGGACAAGGATCCACTGAAAGAAGGGGGTATTGATAGACCACGGTCCCAACTTCTTTAGGTGTAGTAAAAGGAGAGATGTGATGGATAGTTGAGTCAATCAGACTCATGTAGAATAAGTTACGGATTAAAAGTGGACGCTAACAACAAGGAGATGATCTGATCTACTTCCTTGATTTTAGCTTACTTGATTTTAGTCGTTATTTTAGTTGTTAAATGTGTTGTTGTTTATTTGAATGGTTGTGAACTTTTAGGAGATAATGGTGTCTAGTTTTTAGGACAGTTTGTTGCTATTGTAATTTAAATTGGAATGTACATTGACGTTGAGAGAAAAGCAAATAAAAAGTTATGGAATTTTGTAGTACATTCTCAAAGTGAATACTATTTTTTTATTGTTTACGGTTTTGACTGGGACCTATCATAGTGAGATATTCAGACGTGATAATCTGAGTTTGTTATTGGCCAACATACGGGGTCATTCCAACTGAGATAGTTCTACAATGTTCTCGGTGCAATCCGAAATGGGCTCATCAATGAGGCGATACGTGGATTTAGAATGGATGGGTGCTAGAATTTGACTTGGGCTAGAAATCAAACTCTTACCACTGTCAGGGCCCATTCAGATGGGAGGTAAAGATTAAAAAAAATACTGGATTTCATTCCCTTCTCCAGACATCATCATAGAAGTAAATTGGGGCCCATTAGCCTAATTGGGCTTATACCTTTTATCTCCAAGTGATTCATTGTAGCCTAGGGGTAGGATTTTTATCCGCCGGTATCCGAAATTCTAGTACCGGCACAGGTTCAAAGATTCGGCCACCGTATACCGGCCGAAACTGGAGCTGGAACCGGTATAGGTATTTAGGAAATACTGGCACCGATACAGGTAATTCCACCGGTACTGGCGAAATGCCGGTACAATACATGGATTCAAAGCCGACATTCTCAACAGTTTATTCAAAAATTGTGGATATGGCGAGACACCAATCATGATTCTTGAGTGTGGCCTGGGAGAATATCTTCTGATGGCTTATGTTTGTCTACATGGATCCAACACGTCTGCCTCCTTCGTTGCCATGCATTTCAGTTGGCCGGTAGCTAGGGTCGTAGCGTACCAACTGAGAGTATGAGGGGCTACCCGGGGGAGTAACTGGAGAAGACTGATTAGAACCGTCCACAGACCAGTGAAGGCTATCGGGACCAGGACCCACATTGCCTTCATTTTCGGACCAAAATGGAAGTTTGGAATAGTGGGGGAGAAACACACCTCACAAGCATTATGCGTACGTATGTCCCAATTTGCTGCATCGACAGCAAAAATTTAAGATCCTCTCATACTTAAGTTGGATCCAACACGGGTCTGCATCCTGCTATTTCTGATAATAACCAAGAGGCAAGGGCTTACGAAAGTGGCGGATCCAGGATTAAAATTCATGGGGGTCGAACTTTAAACGCGAAATCATAACATTTTTTTTCCTTCGTAATGCAAAAAATTTTTTGAGTTAAAATATCGAAAATTAAAGACTAAAAGTATTAAAAATATTAGCATACACGTACAATACTATGTACTACGACTGAGAGGTTATAATTGCATCCTACGTCTTTGCATCTTCTGAAAATGTTGCAATCAATCAATTGGATCACAACTCAAAAATCCAAATTCCAATATAATCAATTCCAATCTAATTACATTGCATTCAATTGATATTACAATCAAATTAATTAAAAATGATACTACTAAAAAAATCCCCAATTTTGCAAAATGTTAAAATCCCTAATTCTAATTCAAATTGCAATCTAATAACATTGCATTCAATTGATATTATAATCAAATTAATTAAAAATGATACTACTAAAAAAATCCCCAATTTAACAAAATGTCAAAATCCCTAATTCAAATACAAATGACAATCTAATTACACTGCATTCAATTGATATTATAATCAAATTAATTAAAAATGATACTACTAAAAAATTCCCAATTTCACAAAATGTCAAAATCCATAATTCAAATCCAAATTACAATCTAATTACATCGCATTCAGTTGATATTACAATCAAATTATTCAAAAATGAAAACAATTTCACAAACCAATTCAAATATATAGTTTCACAAATCACATATATCCAAGTTCCAAACCAATTCAATCTCATCCTCCAACTATCCAGCAATTTCACAAATCACCAAATTCCAAACCATAAAGCATTTTTAGCATACTAAATAAATGAATTTTTCTACAAAATTGTAGAGAGGGAATCTTGGATAGAGAGACATACTAGGGGTTGGAGGTCCAACAATTTTCAAATGTAAAATCTCGAGGATCCTGCAAAAATTGAAACAGTTAAAAATTAATATAATGAGATTGAGAGAGAGTTAAGAGTCCAGAGAGAGAGGCAGAGACCAAGAGTTAAGAGTTGGGAGAGAGAGAGAGGAAGAGAGCAAAAGAGAGACTGAGAGAGAAAGAGAGGCTTACACCAGCAGGCAGCACGCAGCAGTCTTGTGGACTATGGACAGTGGCGGATTACTGGGTGTGGTGTGCACTGTGGACTGTGGTAGAGAGAGAAAGAGAGAGACAGAGAGAGGTGAGTGCACCGAGCACGCACGGGCACCTTAAAGTTTCCAAAGCTGGTTGTTGGCAACGGCTGGACGCTGGTGCAGCAGCTATGGTGCGGCAGTGGGTGGTGGACAACGGAGCAGTGGGCACCATGGGCGAGAAAGATAAAGTGAGAGAAAATTCGAGGAGAGAGAGATAAAGAGACGGGTCGACTGCTGAAAGAAGGGACTTGTTTTTTCACGTTTTGATGTTTTTTAAGGCAGAGGGTGAAACGACGTCGTTTCACCCTCTGCATATTAAAAAGTAAGGGCATGGGCCTAACGGTTCTAGGCACTGCAGGCTGCAAAACCATGGTTGGCCTTGGCCTATGAGGATCAGGCTCCCATAGGCCCTGGCCAACTTATGAAAAAAAATATAAAATTTACATGTAATTTTTTTTGGCTGTGCAATGGGTGGCGGCCCTGGGCAGCCGCCACCCCTTGGATCCACCACTGATTTATAAACGTCCAACATGACTTGTACTCAAAAGAACTTAGTGCACCAAACTCACAGGGTAAATTTGTGTTCATAATCCAGAATCGTACTCGAGTTCGGTTATTGTATTAGGCACTATTATGCAGAGCATGCTGAGTGACGGTTGAGATTAAAAGTTAGAAATCCGATTGTTGTGGTTAAACACATCATTTCAAATATTCAAAACATTTTAATTGAGGTGGTGCAATCTGGGCTCTTGAATTTTGAAGATTTTAATTTTAGTGGTTGCTTAGCATGTTCAGGTTGCGTGCTACAACTACCTGCATTGCACGCCCTACAACCACTGGCGTCTGACTCAGTTAGCTCCACAAATCGAACAATAGATCTCGGCCATGCCCCTAGATATTCGATCAAGGCAACATGGCACGCTGAGCACACAACACGTCATGCATGGATGGGTAACTCAATAGCCTGCAGTTGATGCCTGTGCACTTGTAGACAACATGGCTTGTCAACGCGTGTAGCAGTTAACACCCCCGCACCATGTGGGTGTGTTGTTTTTGTCCACTATGCGGCAAGCCACTTACACAAACCGTCTACGGCTCAACTGAACCATCAAGGAGTTAGGGTCTATCCTCGACTCGCATCCACCAAGCACCGACTTGGCATTGTGAGTGTCCCTCTCATGCACAATGTGTTTGTGGCTGGAACTAACTTAAATAGAGGCCATGGGTCCCTCGCTAACCTCTCTGGGATTGACGGTATACAGAACTTCAGTTTATTTAAGAATGATTATAAGATAATTATTTATGTTGTTCTTATCACGGGTGTTTATTTATTTATGGGAATTATGTTTTGACATAAGATGTCACATAGTTTTATTGTTAAGTGACATTGTAGAAAATTCATGCCAATGATTAATGAATCAAAGGCGGAAAGTATGACTTTTTGATTCCTTGTTTACTTGACGTTTGTTCTACACCAAGGTACATGTTTATGTAAATAAGTCAACACTCGTTGTGCCTCTATTAAATAGAATGATGGACTCTGTTATTGAGGTAGTGACTTTAGGCAAATGAGTGGATGTACTGTAAGAATACATGCATTGAACGAGATCAAATATGAATATCTTATAGAAATGAGAATGATACTCATTACAATTGAATTATAGTATCCTTAGACATTAGAGGTTTGTACATAACTTTTTGTTGTATACTTGTGATTTAACTGAATTATATGGTGATAATCCTTATGGATTAAATAGTCAAGACAAAGTTGAGTCTTGTGTATAATAAATATTGTGTATAAATGCTCAATAAGAAATCCACCAGTATCTTAACAAGATAATATATTTATTAAATCTGTATAGGGTTGAACTCTAAAAAATCACTAGCCAGTGTAATTAATAAATTGTTTTTGAAACAATTTAGGAGTTCAACATGTTACAGATTGAAATTAAGAATTATATGATCTAGGGATTTAATTGTTGATATTATTCTAATACTATTTGATTATGTGGAATATAGTATAGTGGAAGGATATACAGTTGACCATTATGACTTTGATAAATCATGTTCAAGTGGTGAGCTAAACAAGATTTGAAGAATTCGAAGACTGTTCAGAAGACAAGATTTCCTTGAAGATCGAAGAAAATCTGTAAGAATTATTCCGCAATCAAACTTTCAGGCACAAGTGCTAGGCACCACCACATACCACCACACAGTACATGTCTAAAGGATATAACAACGTGCATATATACATATATTTCTGTGAGACCCCGATTATTTCTTATGTTATTTCTTATGTATTAGCTTTTAATTTCCGATGTATTAGCTTTAATTCTATTATGGAGCCATATTTTTGGCCAATGTATGGCCTAAGCTTTATGATAAGGTACATCAATTAATATGAAATTTTATTTTATGAAATTTTTCTATTACATTATTTTCCTTTCATTATGAAAGTTTTGTGCAAGGTTTAATTATATTCTCCTAAGAGCCGAAACTTGCAAGGTAAGTTTCTCTCATGTATTTATATTTTTCATTTGCCTAATATATTTCATAATCCATAAAATTAAATTATGATTAAAGATTTTTATATATAGGCCGAAAATAATTAAATGGAAAATCATAAATTTCCTTTAAGTATTGGAATACTTTGTGTGTCATTAATAGATAGCACATATATATATATGTATGTATATTTATGTGGCCTAGATTAGTAGTTTGAATAATCATAGAAAATGAAATGATAAGCTACTAGGCATATGATAAGTTTTGGGAGAGTTTAATTTGATAAGCACACTTGCTTATCATAGTGATAAGCTAGCATAATGACAAGCTAGAGAATTTTTTATGTAATAAGTTGATGTGGCTATCGTAGAGATAGGCTAGAGTCATTATCTTAAGATAATTTGTTATGCTTATGAGGTGATAAGCTATGTAATTGAACTAGATAAGCTAGAGAGCTTATAGGAGATAAGTTAGGTGAAATAGTAACTAAATTGAAAGTTAGTGGTAAAGATAACTAGAAAGTTAGTTGTGAGAGTAACTAAGTTAGTTGCATTTTAACCAAACATCATAATTGAACTAAACAAAAAGCAAACCAAAAGGTGACAAAGTCGTTTACGTGAAGGACATGAGGAGAATGGAAAAGCCATAAAGTGATTTACCCATGTGAGTTGTAAAGAAGTGATGAGATGGCAATTAATTGACAAGACAATTCAATGGAAGAGAAATGAGAGAAAATCAAATGCAAGGGCAAGAGAATCACGTAGGAAAGCAAGCATGAGGAGGCAAAGTGTGATGAGAGAGAAAGTGAAAAGCCAAAAGGAGAGAAAAGACAATGGCATGGTCGGCCAAAGCTCACCCAATTCACCCCCCTTTTCTTCTTTCTCTCTCTTGTCATTTTCAAACACCTCATGTCAATTGTCATTGCCATAATGTCACCTTGGGAGATTCAATTGCCAATTCAATTCACACTTCACATTTGAAATTGCCTTGGCCGAATATCACCCATTCCATTTCAACACTCTTCATTTTCTTCTCTTGACGGATCTCTCCTCTAAGCTCAGCTCAAGTCTTGTTCTTCCTTTCTTGCAACCTAAAACACTCTCCAAATTTCAAGTTTGGTTTTCTCCTTGAGGTGACCGAACCATTTCCTTGTACAACTCCATTTCTTCCTTTGAAAACTCTACTCATTTAGCCACTTTTCTCTTGAAGAAATTTAGTTCATTTCCTTAGAACTAAATCATTCAAGCTTATCATATTTCTCTCCACCATAAAACCTACTTTAGCACCTTATAATCAAGCTTGGAACCACTCCAAAAAGGGTCAACTGAAAGTTGGCAAAAGGAAGGGTTTTTTTTGTGAAACTTTGGTGAAGGTAGAGGTAGGCTTGATTCCACTAAGTGTTTGTGCTTAAAGTTCTTTATAAGTTCTAACCTAAGATATTTTATTGTGCTAGGTGCTCAAGACTTGTGATTAATCATCAAGGTAAGGCCAAAGATGTGGGTTGTTAGTTCTAAAATGATGTAGGCTGAATATCACATGGTTGGATTTGAGTTGGTACTTGGTTTTGCTAGATCTTGACGTTATAAGATCAACCCTAGGATATAATGTTAGATCTAGTTATATGAGCATGAGATCCGAACTTAAAGGTTAGAAAAATGTTAAGAATGAATAATGCATGCTAGTATGGTCTTAAAATGCAAAGGGTATGCATGAGGTCAAGTTTTGCCATGAAGGGTTATGATTTATGGTGTTGGCCGAAAATTATAGGTGTTGAATCTCTAAATATATTTTGTTAAATGTCAATTTGATGAATGACCATTTCATGTATAAAGGTTTAGTGAACACACGCATATGGGCTAGGCTTGAAATATTATAGGTTGCATGCAAATCGAAAGAGCTAATTATTTTATGAACAATTTGTGTTGGCCGAATATGGCATTGAGTTAGATCTAGAAGTTGTGTTGTGATTGGTAGATCCTAGATTGTGAATCTGAAAAATGGAGGATGAGATCACCAATGGAGAAGAAACTTAGACAAGAAATGCTTAAAATGGTGCATGGCCGAATGACCTAATATGTTTAACCTTAATAGCAACCCTATGAATAAGATTTATGTTTATATGTGATGGATAAGTAAAATTAGGGTTATGGCCAAATGAGTTAGAAGATTTAAGCTCAATCATAAAACACGCCATATTAGTAAAAGAACAACATAGATGAAGTGCTTAAAGA
The DNA here is from genome assembly GCA_963930655.1 of Myrica gale. Classification (NCBI taxonomy): domain Eukaryota; kingdom Viridiplantae; phylum Streptophyta; class Magnoliopsida; order Fagales; family Myricaceae; genus Myrica; species Myrica gale. The sequence continues at coordinate 13,870,121 of OZ005618.1, forward strand.
TTCGGATTAAAAGAATTTTGCAAAGCTTTGTGGTGTTAAGTATTGATTGAGGCTTTAACTAGGTTGGCCGAAACTTATGATAGACAAATTAGCTTATATTTTCGGGCTGCCTAAAAATTTAATGTCAAGCCAAGGATTAAGTATAATTAGGGTTAGTAATTGATCAACTTAAAGAACCTTGATCATATGAGGAGAAAATATAAAAAACTCTAATCAAGGTTAATGTCTCGGGTTGCATAGAGATCTAATGACCAAGCCAAGAGTTAATTATGATTAAGGTTAGTATGATTAAGGTTAGTATGATTAAGGTTAGTGATTGATTAATGTAAAGGTTTAATTGAATACTTGAAATAAAAGGAAGATTAAGATTTAATTCTAGAGGAATTAGTTGCTGATTAGAGTCTTAAACAAGAATAGAAATATATTGCAATAGCATTAAGTAATTAAATAACCTAAGCTTAATTAGTAGAAAGTAAAAGATTAAATAAGATATTAAGCGGTTAAAATAATTAAGACAATGTATAAATCTACAATATCGAAATAAATAAATATATATAGTTGTTGTTTGAAACCGTTGCGATGGACGGGGAGTTCAAGGTTAAGAGGTGAACAAGAGGTTCAATTGAACTAAGAGAACTTCAGCAACTATATTATATCGTCCCTGTGCTTTAAACTTGAATAAATTAGTCCCTGTTGTCAGCAAACTGTTGCATCGTGTGTAACGCCCTTATCTTTTTTACCTGTTTGATATCTCTTATAGAATATCTTTATATATATATTAGTATGAGATGGTATGTTTAAATTATGTCTTCCTTAAGTTTACATTATTTTCTAATTTGTGTCCTGTTTAATATTTACTATTTAATTAATTGCTTATAGAATTTCTTTCTTTTAATTTTTAATCTTTGAATTAAGATCACTATTTTTATTGGAATCCATGTGTTTAAATTGTTTAATTGATTTGATTTATTTCCTCTAATATTTTAGAGTAATTTGGTTAATTTTTAGTATATGGCCGAATTTCCCTTCCTTGGTTTAAATATTGTATTTTTATGCTTTTATTATTTATGGTATTTGATTTTATTGGAGCTTAATTATTTTAAAATGCTTATTTAATTGCAAAAAAAGAGACTTAACGCTAGGGACATGTTCCACTCTCCCAACAAGGCGATACACTTGCGTGAATTTCCACGCAAGTGGGAAGCCTTTTTATTATAAAACAAACAATTTTTTTTAAGTAGCATTTTCTTCAGGTGATAGCCGGATTTTACTTCAGCTCTTACTTCATTTGCTTTTCATTTTACCCTTTCCACATGTCTTAGCCGAATTTTGTGAAATGCTCTCTTATCTTTTGTTACTTTTTACTTCTCTCTCTTTTAGCCTGCTAGATGGATCTAAATCATTGGCTCTTTTGTTGACTTTAGTTGCATGCAAGTAAGACGTGGGATATGGGGACTTCGGTGGCTGCATGTGTGTGGGTGCAATTTGGTTTGTAGAGATAATCGAATGATTGCCTACCTAGTTATGTGGGAGAAGAGAGAAGATCAAGACTAAAAGAAGATAAGAGAAAAGAAGAACAAACCTTGTTAGTAAAGCATTGCCCGAAAGTGATAGGATAAGAGAGAGTGGCAACCAACTGAAAGAAGAGGAAAAAGAAAGAAGAAACATTGCCCAAAAGTGATAGGAGAAGAGAGAGTGGCGGTCGAGTGAAAGAAGAGGGTTTTGTCTCTTTTGAACATCTAGATTCACCGCATTAAGAAGGTAAGGAATTATAGTTGAAGTCTATCGAGTTCGGCATGGATATATATAATCGTTGACTTAGCCTTGTGCTTTTAGGAGTGGTCTTTAACTTCTAGATATGGTTTTGTACATAGAAGATAGTTATAGTTTTATGACTTTGTGGTTTTGCATGTGAAAATCTTATACAGCAAAAGTTTTGAAAAACAAAAAGGAGATCAACAGAGGTGCTATGTGAGAAATAGAAAGTTATAACTCTTGTGGTGGTGTCTTGGAGCCAACAGATATGTAGACATATTAGATATTTAGTATAGTGGCAAAAAGGTGCAGAAATTGAGTTTTAAGGGGGGGAGGTACGGGTCCAAAGATATTTAGAAAACAAGCTTGCTTTGATTGTCTCTATTAGTCCCTAAGGGGGGGAGGCACGACAATGCTTCATGATCAATGTTTTGCAGCCTTAAGGGCTGGAAAATTATGAGAGGGATGGCATATGTCCATATGTGTGAATGCATGGTGTTTTTGAAAAAGGAAAACCTAGCAAGGGTGGCTTTTCTATGGAGATGTAACTCTGTCGTCCACCTCTGAATGTAATTTGGTGTAATTGAAATGTTCCAAGTACATAAGCATGCTTGCAGTGAATGTAAAGTCAATTGTAATAGTCCTTGGGGTTTTGTCTTTTCCTCGATTAGTCCCTAAGGTATTTTTTTGTCCTACCAGTATCCCTAGGGTTTGTAACTTTTCCCACATTAGTCCCACCGTCAGATAACCAACGGAATTTGCAGACGTGGCTGACGACGACCACGTCAGATTCAATAACATCCTGACACCTATTAAAATATGTCACATCAGTTTAAAATGTTGCAAAATGTGGGGTCCCACAACCAGTTTGTCATTCCACGTTAGATGTCAGTTGGTTTGACTCCTTCAACGTCAAAAATAATCTTCATCAAATCGATCTCCTGGTGCGCCAATTTCTCCCGAAGTCGACCCGAAATGGCCCGAATGCTTTGTTCAGCTTCGCCCTCACGCCAATTACAGGACGAACAAAGAGTCTCTTGCTAAGATCAATAACCAAATCAAGCTCCTCTTCTTGCTCAAGCACAATCACAATGTTCAACGCAAGCTTTCTAGCAAACAAAGCAAGCGAAATGTACTCCGAGTCCTTGAATCCATTGCAAATCAGAAGGGCATCCGGGTTACCTTTGCACAAGCAGCTCATGGCCAACTGGACCTCATGGCACAATCACAATCTCACTATGTATTCCATGACAAACCGGTCCTGATTGCATTTCATAGCATATACCCCTGGTAATGAGCCTCGTACCCCTACGACTGGACTGTGAAATCGAACATCTATCTCCTGGTGCGCCAACGTAGCCGGATCATGGGAACGCATCAAAATGTTCCCGGACGAGTTGACGGAGAAGTACGACTCGCCCCACTTGTCGATCTTGTATAGTGACGCCAAGAGGGAAGGCGACCAAAGGGATGCCTCCATGATATTGGTTGCTGGAGGTACACTGGAAGAGTGCTATCCGCCGGTGGCGGGGTAAAAGCTTAGCCAGGAGGAAAATTAGCTATAGCAGCGTCTACGCAACACGCCATGGCCAACATCTCTTCTGCGTCGATCAAAGATTAATTACATAACAAAAAAAAAGGGAATCGACGAAAGAACAAAATTTTGTTAGGGTATTTTTCCAAAAGAATTGTTTTCCAATTGGTTTGTAAAGGTGGGGGCTTTAAAACCCGCCGAGGCCCGGGCTACCCACTCAAGAGGAAGCAATAAGAGATCTATTGAAAACGAGAGACCCCCTCTTCTTTAACCCTACAAGCCGAAATCCCCACGCCTAATCCTCAGAAGAAGAAGAAATTCACAACTGTAGCAGATCGGTTCCGTAATGTGGCATATTTTAACAGGTGTCAGGATGTTATTGGATCTGACATGGTCGTCGTTAGTCACGTCTGCAAATTTCGTTGGTTATCTGACGGCAGGACTAATGTGGGAAAATTTACGAACCCTAGGGATACTAGTAGGACAAAAAATTCCTTAGGGACCAATCGGGGACAATGCTAAACACCAAGGATTGTTGGAGTAATTTAGCCAAAGAGAAAAGGTGCATGTAAAACTACCCTAAGAAACCATGCTACCCGAATGCCCTAAAGGGCTTTTTATACTAGGTACAAATTTTATTTCGACACCAAACTAAATAGATATGAATTTTAATAATTATAGGTCTTAAAAAAATTTCAGCTAATTTGGATAAGTGGAAATGACCGAATTGCCGTTGGAAGAACCTGGGGGCAGTGGGAGCGGATTCCCTCCGAAGGAGAGGATTCCGAAGGCAACCTAAGAGACGCTTAAGATTAAAAGAGAGAAAATTAACGGTGGTTACAAATCCACCTCATTTAATGAATAGAGAGGCTTCATGGCTACCAAATTCCCCCCAAATTTCCTTTTTTGCGTGAGACGCAAGCTTCGTTCATTTTCCCTACTCCCTTCACATCCTCTCTTCATATGCCCCTTTCTCTCTCTCTCCTCTGTTTACTAAAAATTGCAGGAGTCATGGTATTTGTTATATATTCAGGTATAATGCCCAAGAATTAGAGTGAGAGAGAGAGAGGGGTATAATATCAATGTAAAATGATTGATTTTACACCTTCATCTTCGCAAGTTCACAACATCCTGAGCAGGCTGTAACTTCGAATGAAATTAGAGCAGAAACTGAATCTGGTACTTCGCAGATAAATTAAAGTACCAACAGAAGACATGTCTTCGATCCAGAGAATTAAAAAAGGGAGTAAAAGATAAGGGACATGCTTCTCAAGGAATGCTAAAAACGGATGACAAATACATAAAATATAGAATCAACGTAGCCTTGACAGTACAAGAAAAACCAACAACGGTCACAGTACTTACACAGACCGAGGAGTAAGACCACAACGAACAACTCAAATTTTTTGTCTTAAAAGAGATGCTTTTACGACCTTCCAACTCAGCCTTTTCTCATGAAATCCTCACCGTTGGATATCCTCACATTTCTACAAGAATGTTCGACCAATAACAACTCATTATTTTTCTTTTTATTTTTATTTTTTGGTTCCTGGGTGGGTCATCGATTCATCGTCAGACCTATTGAACAGACTTGTTCAAGACTCAATCAGATACCAACTTAACCTAGAGGGGGGGTGAATAGGTTATCCAATTTTTCTTCCCCCTATTACAACTTTTCAACAGGAAAATTCTGCTCACTCTATGCAAAGACTAATCAGAATTTATTAACACACCTTAAAAACAATCTAACTAATCAAATGGAATGTGAATCAAACTATTTCAAAACTATTTCAATCAAACCAAAATGTTCCTGCACAAACTTCACCAAGTCATATTAGTAATTTCAACACACAAAATTACTACAACATTAATTTGTCAAGCAGAATGCAAATCAGGTAATACCGAATCTATATCCAAGATTCTTTTCAAATCAAGAATAACATATGAACATTCAGCTTATGGTTTATATTGATAAGCACTTTAAAAACAAGAACACAATTAAAGAATCAATCACCACACAAACACACAATCTGGTGACGAAGAGAAAATCTCTTCGAAACAAATTCCAAGAGATAAAAACTCTCCGGGTCCTTAGACCGGGTAACGATTCCACTAGTTTTTCAAACTCGAAATACAAGGTGATCCATAGACTCAAGAATAACCATAATCCTAGTCTAACACACTTGTTTTCTTACCCGAACCACACCGTTCAGATCTGCACCATAGCAGGGATCGAGAACCTCTCGTCCATTCGAAAAACTACAAACCTTACCACGCTGTCCATACCTTGCCGTTTCTCATTGTGAACTCACAACAACAGCAACTCTTCGAACAGGGCACTTGGACCTTCAAGATTTCAGCAACCTCCGAAATCTCGAATTTCTTCTTGGGGAAATAACGACGGTGATCAATCAACTCGAACTGAGAGTACTATGAGAGGGGTTTTACTTTTCAAAGCTCCATTCTCAGTTCTCACACAATCAAAGACTTAGAAAACAGAGCAACAAGAGATTAGAGAGAGTTTCACGTTGAAGGCACAATCTCACCAATTTTCTAAGTGATGAATCTTGAAAGAAGGAAGGGGGTTAAAAGCTACGGGTGTTTTTCGGTTAGGAGTAGAAAGTTCTGGGCTTCTTGGTTCAGGTATGACGTCACTCATTTAGTTAGAAACGGACTAACCAATTTTTGTTTCAGTCGTTTCTTTAATTCGCGTTTCTGTCTGATTTGCATCTGACTCCAAGCTGACTTGAATTTCTGAACAAATACCCTGTTTTGTACTGCAGTCTTCAGCTCTTCACAGAAGCTTCATTAACCTCAATATCTCAGGAAGTACACCACAATTACATACGAAGTAAAGCCAATTAAATTATTCCTAACACCTATAAATACCGATCACGCTGAAATGTGAAGTCGACGTTTTTGCCTTTTGCTTCTAAGATATGAATATTTTATAGAGCAAAATTTGTTTTTAGTGCTTTGCTAGCAAATCGTATCTGATTCAACGAACTAAAATAAATTTTTTTAACGAAGAAATAAAAATCCTACAAGTCTTCAAGGCTCCTATAATTCCCAATTTGTGATTGCAGTTCGTCTTCGCTTGATACCTGAAAGGGAACAAAATAAATTGTTATGAAATAGTCATATAAGAAAATAAAATATGAGTAAGAATATGCATTATACCTCTGGCTCATCCTGTAATTGCAACTGACGAGCTATAGCTTGGGACGATGTGCCAATGCCAAGCTTGCAACCGCCCAGATGCTTCAACCGCTTTTTGCCTTCAAGTGCACTTTTTAACCGTTTGTTGCCTCGATGTTTTGGCTCCCAAGTTTTCCACCCCTTTGCACCCACTTCTGGAGCTCTATCAGCCGCACTTTCAAGATCGCACGACTCTCTAGTAGGCGGTAATTTAGCAAGTTCATCCAGCAGTGCGGTGTGGTAACGTTGTAGGACCTCCCATGATTCTAGGGCATCTCCATATCTCAAAATAGTGGATGCATAAGTATTGATAAACCTCCTACGGTTGGAAACTCTCTCCAATTTCGGATCAACATGTTCCCTGGATGTCGAACCTGGATCAACCCTCAATCTTGCCTTCTTTGTCCATCGGCTGAGTATATACTCCTCTGGGATAAATAAAGCACTTCTTTGTTTCAGCAACTACAAAATGTGGCTACAAATAACACCCATATAACTGAAGTAATTGCAACTACATTGATGAAACCCATTGACAGTGATGATAACATGTCGTTTGGCCAACGAAAAATTATGATCTGAGTCATGGCTGCAAACATGTACCTCAACCGCTTCGGAATCAACACTTTCCCTTCGACAATTTAATACAATTCAACAAGTCTTCTTCTCATATTGTTCTAAAAAAATTGTGAGACCCCGATTTTCTCCTACGTAATTCCTTATGTATTATTTTTATTTTTCCAATGTAATAGCTTTTATTTCTTAATGGGGCTATGTTTTGGCCAATGTATGGCCTAATCTTTATGTTATGGAATTTCGATTAAAATGGGATTTTATTTCATAAAATCTCTTTAAATAATTTTAATGTCATTTTATGCAAGTATAAATTATATTTATATTAGGAGCCAAAATTTCAAGTAAGTTTCTCTCTTGTAAATTTATATTTTTCATTTGCTTAATATGATTCATGGACCATAGAATTTGAATTATGATTTAATTATTTCCTTGTACAAGCCGAAAATTATAATAGATTAAATGATGAATTTTTGTGAATACATGGATCGAATATTTTATACATCTTCTATATGTGACATGTAATATTATCATATGGCCTATATTATAAATAGAATTTCCATTTTAATATACATGATAAGCTATGTAGTTATGTGATAAGTTTAGAGATGATTTAATTGATAAGCACACTTGCTTATCATAGTGATAAGCAAGCATGATAAGTTAGGGAACTTTTAGAGTGATAAGGCCTTGTGATTATTGTAGATATATGCTAGGGTCATTATCACATGATAAGAGAACATGCTTATGAGGTGATAAGCTATTGGAATGAATTAGATAAGCAAGAGAGCTTATGAAGTGATAAGTTAGGTGAGAATGAAACTAAGTTGAAAGTTGGTTGCCATTTAATGTGGAAGTAACTAGGTTGGTTGAAAAGCAACCAAACTAAGTTAAATGCAAGCCATTTACGTAAAAGGCTAGGGGATGAATTTGAAAATCCATGAAACAAGGCCATGTGAAGTGTAAGAGATGTGTAAGTGGTGTAAGATGATGAAACAACTCATGGAAGTAAAAAGAGAAGAGAAAAGTGAGAAAGGAGGAGTGTATGTCGATGGAATGCATTGAAGAAAGAGAAATTACAAAGAGACAAGGAAGTGATGTGAGAAAGAAGTGAAAAGAAAGAAGAAAAAAAAAAGAAAGAGAGAGGGAAGCTTGTGTGAATGTCGACCAAGACCCCCCCCTTTCACCATTTTCCTTTTTGCATTTCTCTCTCTTGTCAACTCACTCTTTCAAACTTTATGTCAAGTGCTTTGGGAGACTCAATCTCACACAACCCTCTTGCATTTCCTCTTGACCGAAACACTCAAGCATTTCACTCTCAAACCTCTCCTCTCTTGGCCGAATGTTGCAAGTTCTCTCAACCTTTACCATTTTGCTTCTCTTAGCCGAACACCACACTCCACATTCAAGGTTTGTGCTATTTCATTTTGCACCTAAGCCACTTTCTTCTAGCTTACCAAATCTCATTCCAAAAGCCAAGTAAATCTCTCTTGTTGTAGACAAAAATCCTTCCTTGAAAACCTAGCCATTTGACACCATTTTTCTTCAAGCTTACCATGTCCTCTTCACCACCATAGAGCTTCATTTAAACCAAGCTTGGACATTTCTAAGGAGGGTGGACCGAATCTTTGAAGGAGGAAAAGGATAGGAAGAGTTGGTAAAGAGTGAAGGTAAGATTAGTTTCATTGATGTTCTTGCCTTAAGCATCACAAGTACTAACCATAGATGCTTTATTTTCTAGGTGCTCAAGCTTCGATAAACAACAAGGTAAGGCTAATGTGATGTTGTTGGTTTAGCATAAGTGGCCGAATGGTTTATGTAAAGATCTTGAAGTTTTAGTTTGTTAAATGCCTTGATGTTGTTAGATCTTGGATGCTTAAGAACCCTAAGTTGTTTACATGCTAGATCTAACCATGGAAGCCCTAGATCTAAGGTTGTATGTGAAGAAAAATGCAAATGGAGAATAATGCAAGCTAAAGGAAGTTAGATCTAAGTTTTGATATGTTGGGTTGATAAAAGATGATATCTTTGTTTAGATCTATGGATATTAGTGTGAATAAAGAGTAGATCTATTGTTGATGGAATTATTTGATGAAAAGATTTAGTGTATGCATGCTAGTTAGGTCACAAATGCAAAGGATATGCATGATATGATTTTTAGCATGAAAAGGTAACATTTTGGGGAATGGCCGAAAATGAGCTATGTGGATTTTCATGTATAGTTTTGAATATGTGTAGATCTGGACATTGGCCTTAACATGTGCAAGATTTATGACCTTAATGCATAGTAGATGATTATGTTAAGTATTGGAAGCATGCATATTGAAGGAAATAAAAGAAAACTAATCATTTGGGTAAAAACATGTGTTGGCCGAATGCCATGAGTATGGTGTATGGTGTTGGTGCTTTGATTTATAGATATTAGGTTGTGAAATTGTTGATTGGAGGATGGGATAACCCTTGGAGAAAAAGTTGTGATTAATTGGTGCATAAATGGTAGTGGCCGAATGTTGTAAGAAAAGGTAACCCTAAGTGCAATTCATGATTTATGGATTTTCATTTGTTGTGTGGGATAAGAAAATTGGGTTAGGCTAGTTGGAATAATATTGTAGAGCCATGATCTTTTATTAAATATTATTGGAACCCTAGTTAAGTTTTACTCGGGTTTTATTTGAGGTTTAAAGTCTAAATTAAGATTTAATCATGAATAATTTATTAATAGTTAGATATAAGGTTTTAATGTAGTACGTGTAATAAAAAGAGACTTAGGTTTAAGTCTAAACCTATGAGTATTATTTAACCCTAATCGAGACATGTACATGGATAAATATATTTTTATTTCAATAAAAATATTAATGATTTAATAAGCTAAGTTTTGAATATTTGTTAAGGAAAAGGATAAAATAATTATTTTGTAATTAAATGAATTTCAGTAATATGTATATATATATATATATATATCTTCGATTGATGACTGATTTTCAAAAAGAAATGATTTCATAATTCTTAAAGTCTAAAAGAATATTTGAATCGCTTGTAGGCGATCCACGTGACATATACACTACCAAGGAAGACCAAGTGTAAGTGGATACTGTAAGTGGACAGTAAGTATTTCTTTTCAAAACTGGAATGACACACTGCATCGTTTCATGAACAAGTATGGATTTTTAAGAAAGCATGACATGATATAAGTTTCATGAACAAGTATGGATTTTTAAGAAAGCATGACATGATATGAGTTTCATGAACAAGTATGGATTTTTAAGAAAACATGACATGATATGAATTTCATGAACAAGCATGACTTTTAAGCAAGCATGACATGACATGTGCATTGCATGAATTTTTCAAGAAGAAAGTTTATGCAATGATTTTATGGAAAACTATGAGAAGTTTTATGAAACGATAAGTTAAGATTAAGGGCACTGGTCGGTACCGTACCATCAAGTTGGACTCCCATACCGAAGGACATTTATGAGAAGGATGGGTGAATCCAAGAGGCTGTGCAAGCCACACTGAAGGACAGTGAGAAGGTGTGGTGCCTCCAAGGGTCGTGTCTAGCCATCAGGCCTGGGGCCACTTCAAGGGCTAGCTCGGCCAGATGTTAAGGTCTCCAAGGGAATTCGGGGACGGTTCCGAAGGGAACGCACAACCCTGACTTCAGGGGTCAAATGGAGCGAGCCCACAAGTAAAAGACATGAAATAATTATGATAAGGCCAACAAGGGCACAAGTACGAATAAGCAATTTTTAAGGGCCAAGGGCCAGTTTTACAAGCAAGTATGAAAGAAAGTGGTTTTCAAGGGCCTGGGGCCGAAAACACTAAGCAAGAGCATATGCATAATTCATGAGCATGCATATGCATCAATTATCAATTTTTCTTTCTTCCATGATTAAGCGGGCATAAGTCAAGAGCAAGATTCAAGTTTTATGTTTTTCCCTTACTGAGTCTTTTTGACTCACGTTTTTTAAAATTGTGTCACTCCAGATGTATCAGGTGAAGAGAGTCAGGAGGACTACCTGACCTAGATGCCCAAGATATTATGTTTCTCATTTTGTTGATAGTGACACGAGCGTCACTAATTGGGTTCTAATATGTTAATTATATGTTTTGTATGAACTTAATGAGAACCCTGTTTATGTAAGAATTTGCTCGAACCCCTCGCGATCCTGTACGTTTCCGCCGTAATTAAGTAAGAATATAAGTAAGAACGCTGGAGCCATCCGGGGGATAGCTCGCGGCTGTCACGGTCCCTGCGGGATGCCGTTCGGGGCGTGACAAAAATGGTCAAAACAGAAGGAGTGTAGACTTTCGATGCATGAACACAACTTTAGTGTAGAAACTTGTCATTCATCTCAAAATTCGATCGAAGCTCCTTGTACCTCATACCATCGACAATTTGCTGAAAGTGTTGAAAAAATCGGGGCATATTTAGTACTGTCTTCAAGTATTTACGCAAGGTCGCATTAAAACTTTCACTCAATTGTGTACTCCTTTTGCCGGCACAGAAAATATCTTATGCAACCATTTATTGTCATGTAGTTCATGATCATCAATCATCTTAGACCATCCAAACTCAAAATCATCAACGTCAGCATCAAACAAAAGTTTATCCCATTTCTTCTTGAAGTCTTTGACATGAAACAATGATCCAATATTCTTTAATGCATTCTGCTTAATATGTCATATGCAAAGGAAGTGATGTGTGTCTGGTAAGACACTAGGGATTGCAGCAAGCATCGCAGCATCTTGATCAGTAAAAAGCGACTGAGGTGCTTTCCCTCCCATACACTCAACGAAGTTCTTGAACAACCACTTGAATGATTGAGCTGTCTCATCAAAAAATAAGCACGCCCCAAACACCACCCGCTCCCTGTGATGATTCACTCCTAAAAATGATCCCAAAGGTCGATGTTCATTGTTTGTCCTGTATGTGGTATCAAAAACAAAATCTCCAAAAATTGCATAGTCATTTCGCATATCATGATCAGACCAGAATACATTAGATATTTGATCATCATCGTCGAACATAACCTTGAAGAAGAATTGAGAATTCTTGTTATACTCATCACCAAACCAATGAAGAAGAGCACTGGTTATTCCAACCTCTATGGATTTACTTCTTTTGCTGCTCGGGTAAATTTTCAAGTTTGTTTGTGTGAATCCCAACTTCTCTCTACCCCCAGCTTGGGCCACCATCAAATCGTGTTCTAGCTTCGGACGGATACCTGCTATATCTACGTCATCACACTCGAGACGCTGCAATTCGTTGATTCATCTATGTGAATGGAGCAAGTGAGTTTTTTATGGTGTAGCCAACTCATGGTTATGCTGTGCACACCAATCAAATGTACAATACTTCCCATTTGACTGCCGCTGAATGGTGAAAGTACACCCACATCTAGTATTTTGCCGTTCCTTTAGCACTGACACATCTAATTCAACATTTTTTTCTCAAGCCTTCTTTATTACTCATGAATGTTCTACATGTAAAGTACCCTTTGTCTTTATTCTTGTCTCCAGAATTCCTACGGATGCTAAACCCAATGCTAATTGCGTACGCATTGTACCAATTATAAGCATGCTCTTCATCCCTCCACTCTAAAGTCAAAATATTAAGTAACTCCCCGTTATCTGCTCAAACCATATCACCTACACAATCCAACCATACAATTGAGACAAATAAAAATTTAACAATTTCATACACGAAGAGAAATAAAAATCTAACAAAATCCAAATAAAGACTTTACGAACCTTCTGGTCTTGAGATACTAGAAGACACTTGTCTATTAATATTTGGACAAATACCACTGCCATTTATCAACCTATTAAATTCAATAGTGTTAGGGTATTTTCGTGTTGTCATTATTCCGTGTCAAAATTTGTCGTGGTTGAGTTGTAAGTTTGGTTCCATGTTCAAGAGTTAGAAGTGGTCTGTTTAAGGTGTCATCACGTTCAACCAGCGTTCGACACACGTTCGAGCGTCCATGGAAAATTCAGACAGACTTGTCACGCTCGACCGGCGAGCGACTAGTGCTCGAGCACCCTTGGAGAATTTTATACAGACTCATCACGCTCGACAACCGCTTGACAACAACTCGAGCGAGACTAGAAAAAATTCAGATATAAGCTTTGCGTTTGACGAGTGCTTGGCCGACGCTCGAGCGGTCTCCGGCGAATTTCAGAAAATGCTAAATTTTTGGAGTTTCCTTTTGAAGACTTGTGAAACCCTACTATTAGCGAAGCTGGCCATCCAAAACCTGGTTAAGAAGTTTTTTTAGTGTTTTGGGTGCCTCCTTCCTTGGAAAAAGAGTTGAGAGAATTTGTGCTTCAAATTGGTTGATTTCTTCCTCATTCTTCAATCATATTGGCTTGATTCCTTCATGGTGGTGAAAGAGTGCTAATGAACAAGGTTGTTCGTGGAGATCTATAAGGAGAACCTCAAGGCGTTGAGGTGAATGTCGCTTGGAGCGGGTCTAAGCGAGGTAGCTTAGATTATTACACCAGGGGTGTCAGAGTCAAGCAACTGGGGTTGCCTGTGTCTGAATCACTGTTGTAAGTTATTATTCTTAGTGGATTTCGAGTGGCTGCTAGCCCGGAGTGGTTTTTCCTTTGAATGGTATTTCAAATGTTTTCCACTTCGTCATCAAATCTCTTGTTTCCTTGTGTTCGTGTGATCTCTTTACAAGTTGATTTTCTGTTTTGATGGTTGTGTTGATTTGATTGTTTTTTATCTAGGCTGATCGATATTAAAACTTGTTTTTAATATATGAATTGTTTCAAGTACATTTTATATTTCACCTATTCACCCCCTCTAGGTGAAGTTAGAGTCTAAACAAGGTTTTTCAAATATAAACAAAAGTAATTCAATAAAGTGGGTTCTTCAAAATAAGAAGATCCAAAAGAAACAAAATATCTCAACCTAATAAATTCAACAGAAACAAAAGTAATTCAATAAAGTGGGTTCTCAAAACAAGAAGATCCAAAAGAAACAAAATATCTGAAAGAAACCAAATGGTTCTTAGAATCAAAAGGCAACCGGATATGACACCTTTACATAACTTTAACTAAAAAGTGACATCGATTTGCGTATTTCAACAAAACAAAAAAAGACATTGATTGGCGGATGTTGAGAAAGCAAGCGAGACACAGAGGCTATTAGATTTTCTTTTAGAATTAATCAAAGCAAGCGAGATACAGGCTATTAGAATTAATCAAATCAAAATAAGATCTGAAATAAATAAATTGAGTCCGGAGAAACTAACACAATGGGCGGACTGTTGCGGGAAAGAAAGCAGGTGTAATCACAAAAGAACAGCCCTGGTTACAGATAGTTACCTCTTCTCTTTTTTCTCTTGACTCCTACGATTTTTGGCAAACAGAGGAGAGAGAGAGAAAGGGGCGAATGAAGAGAGGATGTGAAGGGAGTAGGGAAAGGAACGGAGCTTGAGTCTCACGCAAAAAAGGAAATTTGGGGGGAATTTGGTAGCCACGAAGCCGATCCACTAAGCCATGAAGCCTCTCTATTCATTAAATGCGGTGGATTTGTAACCACCATTAATTTTCTATCTTTTAATCTTGAGCGTCTCTTAGGTTGCCTTCCGAGAGAATCTGCTCCCGGGGACAGTTTCGGCATTTTAGGAAAAGATAGGGGTAAAAACGTCCAAGACCATATTTAGACCTATGATTATTATGGACTGAATTTAAGGAATTTAAGGTAGAAATTAGAACTCTAAACTAATTTATATAAGGCTCAAAACACAAGGCCTAATGCGAAAAGAAAATCGGCCTAAGGGTACTTATCTAAAGAGAAATTAGTAATATTGAAATCTGTAAAATGCCATTTACATAACAAGTGACTAAAAATAGATTAATAAGATAAGGTAGTGACCTTAAGACATGTAAGTTCAAGCTCTTAGAATAATTAGTTTAAAACATAATTTATGGAATCATTAATACTCCTCTTTTCATGGTCAATGTCATTTGCAATTTTATTTTGTTAGCCATTGATCATTTTTTGTGAATTGAATTATCAATGATGCATATGATACATGCTGCATCAACATATCATGGGTATGGGTATTCAATTGATCGAAATGACCGAAATGAAACTCATACCCAGAAATGGTCTTGAGATCGGGTGACGGTACCATACACAGTGGGATAGTGCAAGCACCACTAAGAGGATAGTGGTTGGTATCCCTATGCGATGAAACAATTATGTCTAACTGGGTCCTGGTGCCGGGGCACAGGACAGTCCCAAAGTAGAGGGAGATGCACAACCCGGACTCTAGGGGTTAAACTGAGCGCAGAAGGACACCTCTATTGGACCGGGAAAGAAAGAAAGTGAAATAATCAGGAAACAGATGCATCATTTCTGCTTTACATCGACCATACATTGTTATCCTGTTTATTATTATCGATGCTCATTTATTGTTTACCTGCTACTATGATTGTTCCTGCTTATTTATTTCACACGACATGTCCCCTTTTATTCCCCCTTACTGAGTCAGTAGGACTCACCCCTTTCATTTGTTATTTATATTATATGTACCACTGT
The DNA here is from genome assembly GCA_963930655.1 of Myrica gale. Taxonomy (NCBI): domain Eukaryota; kingdom Viridiplantae; phylum Streptophyta; class Magnoliopsida; order Fagales; family Myricaceae; genus Myrica; species Myrica gale. The sequence continues at coordinate 13,885,738 of OZ005618.1, forward strand.
GGACGTTGGACCTGAAAGATGATGACGTTTATGAGCGAAAAGATCTTGGATTTTGATACACACATCGTAGTCGTTAAGATCTGGATGTATGTTACTGACACACTTGAGGTGTATGTGGAGTACGAGCTCCAATGGTACCTCAAGCGTCCACCTATATCTCCACCTCCTCATGTAGAGTACTTTGGGCTGGTCGGTGTCAACCTAGCCCTTTAGACAGCTTCCGCTTTTGTCCTTATTTTCTCTTACTTTTGTATTCCTCATGAAGGATATTTTGTAAAAGAGAAAATCTGTGATCATTGTGGAACTGTTTTATTTCAAAAAAATTATTATTCCATTTCTTGTCTTATGCCATATTCGATTTTATTTTCTTCAACTTTCATTTCTTCTTTAATTTTTCCTAGTTAATTTCTAATGCCAATTCCTTAAATATTTCATTACTAATTTCAAAATAAATTTTCAAGTGTTCCGCTATGCTTTTTCACGCCAATTGTCAGGACTTTATAGGATCAATTCATGTTGTACCCCGCTTGTGTGCATACCATCACTATAGGTGAGCCTAGGGGGTAAGTGCTGGCATGGGGCGTGACATCGTGGTTCCTCCGTCAACCCCCCCGTGAAACCATTAACGGAGAATGCTGACGTGTCAATAATTTACTACGTGGACATGGATGAGCTGGTAATTTTTACACGTGAAAATACCTCCTCACATAATATTTAAAAAATAAATAAATAAGCAACCAAAAAAGACAGCAAGATTTGGGGGATTTGCATGATGTGCGAGAATTTAAAAATGGGAAGAAAAGAGTAGGTGAAGTGGGGGATTTCGGTGATTTAGGGGGAAGGGAAATGGAGGTAGAGAAATCAATTTATAGTGTGAATGAGAAGTTAAGTGTCTCAGTGAAGAGGAAGGTTTCTCGGTGAATGTAATGTAATTTGGGGTAAGTTTAGGTCATTCGATTTTTTTTTACGTTTTGTAAATTTATTTATTTTTTAAAATATTATGTGAGGTGGCATTCCATGTGTGAAAATTGTTAGCTCATCAGTGTCCACGTGGTAAATTATTGACACGTAATCATTCTTCGTTAATGAATTCACAGGGGGATTGACTGAGGGACCACGATGCAATAATTTAATGATCACATGGACTAATTTATTCAAGTTGAAACCACAGGGACCATTTTGTCAGAATGTGAACCAGAGGGATTGTTTGGGTACTATTCTATAAATTTATTTATTTATTAAAATATTATGTGAGGTGGCCACGTGTGAAAATTTACAGCTCATCCGTGTCCACGTGGTAAATTATTGACACGTCAGAGTTCTCCGTTAATGATTTCACGAGGGGATTTACAGAGGGACAACGGTGCAACAGTTTGCTGACCACAGGGACAGATTTGTTCAAATTGAAACCACAAGGACTATTTTGTCACAATGTTAAAACCACAGGGACTGTTTGAGTACTTTTCCCTTTATTTTTTAGGGTTAAATGTATGTCATGCCCCTGTGGTATGCGGTAATAGCAAATATGCCCCTGAGGTAAACAAAGTCCTTTTCATACCCCTAAGGTAATTTAGGAGCAAATATGCCCTTTCGTTATGTGTCGTTTGAAACACTAACAGTAAATGCTGACGTGTCAAAATTAGACACGTCAGCACCAATCAAAATTAGACACGTGGCATTTTAAAAAAAAAAAAGGAGAACCCCAGATCTGGGCTCCCCCGTCGCCAGAGTGGCACCCTGCCGGCCACCCCTGAGCAGGGAAGCCGCGGGGTTGGCTGGCGGCCACCCCTCACGGCGCGAGCGGCGGCTATGAAGGGAGCTCCCTTCGCCGCTCGGGGGTTCTCCCCTTTTTTTTTCGAAAATGCCACATGATTAATTTTGATTGGTGCTGACGTGTCTAATTTTGACACGTCAGCATTTACCGTTAGTGTTTCAAACGACACATAACGGAAGGACATATTTTCTATTACCGCATACCACAAGGGCATGGCATGCATTTAACCCTATTTTTTAAAGACTTTCTCGTGACTTATAAGACCATGCAATTAGTTGTTTAGTGAAAGAAGGTGTAACAAACCTACATAAGCTTGGAGATTCGCACCTTAGAAAAATGACTTACCAAATGGAGAGGTGCCTCCAAGTTTATATAAAGTCATTACATATGTTTCTCAACCAATATGGGACTGTTACATACCCCCACCCTTTTAAGACCAATGTTCAAATTGGTTGAGCACCATGGGATCTCTATTCACCGGACTGGGGTCATGCCCGTACCACCGGATCCATGGATGGCCACTCCGTAGGCGGGGTAGCACAGGAGCCCACAACCGGCTATGATATCATTTCTAATAGACCCACATAAGCTTGGAGATTCACACCTTGGAAAACCGGCTTGACCCCAGTCCGGTGAATAAAATTCCCATGGTGCTAGACCAACGTGGGCGTTGGTCTTAGAATGGTGGAGATATGTAACAGTCTCACATTGATTGAGAAACATATGCAATGACTTTATATAAGCTTGGAGGCACCTCCACTTGGTAAGCCGATTTTCTAATGTGTGAATCTACAAGCTTATGTGGGTTTGTTACAGAGGTTGAAACATGCATACATTTTTTAGTTGAGATTCACAACTTACATTTTACTCTCAAATTAGTCTATAGAGTAAGTTTCGTCCTAAAATGGTATATTTGGAATTCTTCATATATCTTTAGGTGGTCATTTCGCCTACACTAGTGACTCTAATAAATAGAAAAAATTCAATGTGACTAACAAGGACACGTATTAACTATTTGCTAATGACCAAATTCGTCGATCCTTCTCTTTTTTCCTCTACCTTCATTATTAAAGGCGAAAGTGAAAAAAATGCTTGCTGATATTAGCTCGGCTAGGCCTATTCGCTGGTGCCAGTAACCGGCTCCTTCTTAATAGCAGGGACGGTACCGGTTGCCATTTTCACCCGTTAGCGGTGGGCAGTTCACTTTCAAAACCATTTTTCCATTTTTTTTAAAGACGCATGATGTCATTTTAGTTGGTGTGGTATGGGTGCCCCCCGAATCACAACATTTCATCCTCCCTCTCTCTCTCTTAGAGACTCACGCACGCCTCTCAACCGCCTGTAAAAGCTGCTCCACCATGGCTCTGCCACCGTCTCTCTCTCCCTCACGGTAAGGCTCTCTCTCTCCTTCTCACTCTCAATCTCTCTCTCTCCCTCTCTGCCTCTCTCTCTTTCGACTCTCATCTCTCTCTCCATCTCACAGCTACTGCCTGCCGCTATGCAATAGCTGCTCTCCCTCACAGTAAGGGTCTCTCTCTCTCTCTCTCTTATTTTTATTGAAACCTATAACTTCATTTTGATTTTTCAGGTCTATTTTTTGTTTCTTTTAAATTTGATGTCATCATTGTGAATCTGTGATGTGCATGAGAGAATTTAGTCTTTTATGTTATCAAATTTCAAGGTTCTAGACCAAAGGATTTAGGGTAGTTTGTTAAATGTTTTATGGTCTTATATGAATTATGGATGAGTTGCAGCGGTAAAAAACGGAGAAAAAAATGTAAAAACAAAAAAACACCAAAACAGGGGCCTAAACGACCCAAAAAATAGGCCCAGTGGTTGGCGGTTAACCGCTACCGCCATCGGAAGCACGTCACCCGTGGGCACTCGTGACCAGTATTACCAGTACAGATAATAATTGCTGGAAATGGGACACTGCCCAAGGCGGTGGTGGCCATAACTACAACTGCCACCGCACAGCCCTAAACTCGGCTGAGCTTCTGACAAATCCCGTGAAATATACTAATGTGCTTGGACCAAACTATTATACTACTAGCCAATCACTTCCTTAACTAATGACCTAACTCACTTTTGGGCCTAGCCCAGTAAGTATCTAATCAAGCCTTGCTGCCAACGATTCAGCCAACTACGCACAACCAGATAGGTCTCCACTGCCACGACAAGTCTCCCCTTCATCCATAAAATTCGCCTTACCCAGCTGTAGCTACAGACAACTCTCTAATTCCCAAAGTGATGCCTCCACGTCGCTTTTTACGCACTCATTCAAGGGTTGTTGCTTCTAGTCAAACCTCTTGACTGTCTCTGCACCCGTACGTCCTTTATCACTGAGCAACCATTTTGGGGCCTTAGCTGGTTATCCGGGCTGTTTCCCTCTCAACGATGAAGCTTATCCCCCATCGTCTCACTGGCTGATCTTGACCCCTATTATTTTGAAGTCATATCTAGTATTGAAATTTTGCCTCGATTTGGTACCACTCTCGCGGCCTGCACTGAAATAGTGTTGTACCCCTAGATATCCAGTCAACTGCTACGCCTCAACGCATTTCGGGGAGAACCAACTAGCTCTGTGTTCAAGTGGCATTTCATCCCTAACCACAACTCATCCTCTAATTGTCTTGATCGCGGGATATCATTGAGAAATAGGAATCTATGTTATCAAAAGATTTCCTGCGATTATTTCTAGTATGGAATGAGTGTATCATCCACCAGTTTGGTATCTTATTGAACAAAAATGGTTATATTATTCCTCCATTGATCAAGAATTTCAATTTATGGTAAATATCGTGATCATCCAAATAGAAGTGCTTCCATTTTTTCAAATGAACGATTTAAAGACCTATTAATTCTAACAACTGATTGCCAAGTTGATCATTCGAACCTTTCAATTTATAGATGTTGATATCGGACCTATTTATTCCACTATTACCCTTCGTCTCCTTTTGTGACCATGACAGCGGTAAATATGTTCTATCTCCCACCCAGCAGGGACAAACTACAGGCGAGAAACAAGAAAAGGGCAAATAAGTTTTTTTTGAAAACTTTCTTGCCCCCAGAGTGTGGATGAGTTGGTGAGTACAATGAGTTCGTCAGAGTACAATCTTTCGACAGACAGATCCTGGTTTGATTCTTCACGGTAACAAAATTTGTGGCTTAAATGATCCATGTAGTCACAGGCGGATCGGAGTCCAAGAATGCACTGCTACCCCACTACCTATCAACCAATACTCTAGAGGTTTAGTTAATGGTTTGAAGGAGCAGATCTAACTGCTTTCCTGATGTCACCTTAAAGTGTGTCAGTGACAACACTATTTTGATGGGCCCAAATTAAAAATTTTTGGTGAACAAAATAAAATTAATATTTTAGGTAAGGGGGAAAGAAAATAAAAAACAGTACATGAGGAAAAAGCAGGTGCACTTGTAAATTGTAATTTATCATGTTTATTTTTTCTTAAATTCAGGGAAACCGGGCTCATCATCATTTCATCTACCTCTCGAGGTCTGGTTAAAGATAGCGAGATGAGTAGCCTGAGAACTGACCTACATCCACGAGAATAAACACATTTATGGCTCCATTAAACCCAACAATGTCCTCCTAAACACTGACATGGAGTCCATAATCATGTCCATTGGTTTATCAGCTTATTGAGTTAGCATTGGTCTTACCAGTTGCGACTGCAACCATTGAGAGAGCGTTCTCTGCAATGAAGTTTATCAAAACCGACTTGCGAAATAAGATGGAAGATGAATAGATGAATGATTTTATGGTGGTATATATCGAGAGGGAATTTTTTGAAACTATTGATCATAACGAAGCTATTTTACAATGTTTTCAGAAGATGCCACCTCTCAGTATCAACAAATAGTACGATACGTGTATTTCAATATTTTTAGTGTTTTTAGTCCTTAATTTTTGATATTTTAACTCTTAAGACATTTTTTTGTATTACGTAGTAATTTTTTTTGTCATTTTCCTTAGGAGTTTGCCCCCCTTCGATTACATTCCTGGTTCTGCCACTGCATGTAGTTAGGGCCATTGCATGTGTTAGGGGCTTGCCATGGCGTTATACTTTTAGTGCTATGGTGTTAAACCTTTAGTGCAACTAAACTGGGCCAAGTAGCCTTGTGCACAACGATGTCGATTGTCCTTGGTAACTATTAAAAAAACAAAATTCTTTCACTTTCTACATTTTCCCCTATAAATCGAATTTTAATGAAATTGACCTTTTCAATTCCCTGATTTTAATTTCATCCCTGTTCCTATCCTTTATGCTGATTTGGTTGTTACTAAATTTTTAAGAGAAAAGTTCATTTTGCAGCCCATGTTTTATTTTCAGACATTGAATCCATGAAGTTTTGATTCTAGTTTATTTGCACTCTCACTTAATTGACCGTCATGACTAGGCAAAATATTAGATGGAGGGTGCAAATTGACGGTGGGTATCACGTGTGTGAGAGGCACGCGATTATTTTTGTCAATTTTGATAGGCAATTTTGACGGAGGTAAATTGACCAAAATCAAAGGTTGAATGAGATGCCCTTTGAGATTGACTCGCTTTGCGTATGGGGGATGCTGGAGATACATTAGGGATCCAACAATACAACTGTCAGCTTCACCAGCTCAAGGGTATGCTGCTCAAACTATGGGGGACCCATACTACATGCACATTAAGCTACACTCCAGACTCACTTCACTTGCTTCCTTCTCCAGTGCAGCGTACAAATCATTGTTGATTCATAACCAATATTATAGATAAGACAACACGAGTAAGTTGACAAACTCATCAGCCTTATTCAGCAGAATCACTGAAGATCCTTCATCTTGCACAATGAATGGAGAGACTCTCAGAACATTCTTTGCATTTCTAATGTCCATTTTCCATTTATTTCTTTCCTTTTTTCTTTTCTCTCCCTTCCTCCAGCAGACATTAACCCAACTCAGATGTTACCAAATGAACCCCATCTAAGTTGAGGTCCACCCATAGGCAGAATAGTCAGCCGGCCAGAAGGCAATAATGGGAGAAAGAAATGGAACCATACTCTTATAAGCTGCCTCGGATCTCTTTCGTAGCTGTCCAAACAATCAATCTTGCTATATATATATCATCCACAATGTGAAACTAACAGATGAAAGAACATATCAGTCTCTAGCCATGAAGACAACAGCTCTGTTCACGGACATGAGCAGGCTTGGAGGTTCCAACCTTTCTATCATGCCTCTCTTGACAATTCAGTGCCTGCTTCCAACATTCTGAACAAAGCACCTCCAAACAAAACGTCTCCTCATATTCAGTGTCATTAATGCACCTACCACACTCAACACACCGTGCAATGCAAAGTGTGCATGCCCTGCATACCTGTGTGGCATGCTCTTTCCCTTGACAACCCTCAGCTGTGCAATCATAAACAAGCCTCAGGTTCTGGCATCTTGGGCACATTTCAATATCAATTGCTCGATCATCATCACAGGACAGATAAAAGTTTCCTCTGAGATAGAAATGTGGTTTGTGGGCATTCTGCTGCGTCAGGCTATTCATGCCCAACAAGAACTTCAACTCTTCAAAATGCTTCCGAGTCACCATAAAGCCCACTAATTCGTAAATGCCTCGCTCCAGATGTTCCCACGGACTTAAAAGCCCTTAAGCAACTCAGAATACCATCTATACTGAGTCTTGTACATCCAGGCACACTCAACTGCATACAGGAAGAGCAAGTTTAGCAGTGTATCATTTCAAGATATTTTTGTCACGAAAATAATAGATGCACATACTCCCAAACTTTGAGAATGCAAAATATATTTCTCCTTTTTTAAAGTATTGCAAAATTACCTTCTTGAACAAAATCATTTTTCAATCTCCCAAAAAAGCCCTTTCAAGTTTACCAAAATACCCTTTTCTTTCTTTCATTTGCCAAAAATTATAATTTTATTTACATTTGCCAGAAGCTCACTCCATGCTTTCCAATCTTCCATAGTCGAGTCAGGTTATAGAAAGTTAAAACAGCTATAAGAACATCTGCATTACCCATACAACCAATATATATATATATAGAGAGAGAGAGAGAGGCAGATATAGGAACAGAAAAGGCACCCTCTCAACTTTCTCCAACACCACCAGCTTCCTTTTTTTTTTTTAAATCAAAGAAGAACATAACATTAAAACAAGAAAGAGGTACATACAATAATACAGACCATCAAGGGGGATCAAAACCCTCATAAACCCAAGGAAAACTAGAATGGAGCCCACAAAAATCAGGGAAACATCCTTCCCTAGAGGAAGAAGCAGCCCATTGGGCAAAACTATGTGCAACAACATTTGCACTACGAGGGACAAAAGAACATGAGAAATGAGGCTTTCCCACTAGTTGTGCTTGAATTTGCTATATCACTGAGTCTATCATCCAAGGACAATCACAACTGGGTCGGTGAACAGCATCGACAACTATCAAAGAATCACTTTCCAAATCAACATAATCCCAAGAGGAGTTAACAGCCACTTGAATACCAAGCCAAAGAGCTTCAGCTTCACCAACTATAGGATCCACAGATAACAGCCGACGAGCCTCAGCATGGATAATTCGACCTGAAGCATCACGACATATGCATGCAGCTATAGAAAACGCAGCACGAGTTGCAACATCGACATTAATTTTAAAATAGCCGTGAAGAGGAGGAACCCAAGAGACAGAGAACCTGGAAGGATGAAATTGCCAAGCCGCAAGATGTTGCAAAGTGGACTGTTGTAACCGTGTAACCATTCAAGGAATAACAGTAGGTGACCCACCATGAACAACTTGATTACGCTCAAACCAAACAAAATCAATAGCATTAACAGCAAATAATTGAAAATGGTGATGGTCATGCAATGGTATCTCGAGGGTTGCAGGATTCAAAATGACTGAGATCCATGTAGTCATTGGATGATTTGAAAAACGTTCAATCAGAATAGGCCATGGAGCTGCCCTCCAAATAAAGCGACTGACCATACACTCCAAGAAAAGGTGATTGACAGTTTCAATCTGAGAATTACATAAAGGGCATAGACTAGTTTCAAGAATTACCCGGTGTATGATCATGTCAAGACGTGCACGAGTGGGAAATAAATTCCAAGCAAGCTTCCATAATAAAAGTCATAGCCGAGCATGAATTTTGAGCTTCCACAGTTGCTTCCATTGAGAAATGCTCAAAGGACTGGCGGCTTCATCAAAGGGAGGAAGTAGAGCCTGGTACATGGATTTTGTTGAATACTTACTAGAAGACTCCAAAGTCCACACCCACCGAAATTACATGGAACTCTTCCTCCTGAAATTACTTGGAACTCTTCTTCCTGAAATTAATCAGACTAATTTCGAGCTGTTTGGTTCTTTGGTACTGACCTAAAGATTAATGAGGTGGGTCCGAATCAATTTTCGTTCACCTTCTCTGACATCACCCATAAATCTCGTATCCTGCAACAAGCACCGTGGAATATTCGCGGTTTTCTTCTTCTTCTTCGCGAATGGCCTCCCTCTGGTGTTATTGCCGATCTTGAGTTTAATCGCGCTGCCTATTGGTTGCGCATCTATGGTCTTCCGCTGGAGCGCTTATCCTCTACTAATGCTCGGCTGATTGGCAGTAAGCTGGGCGAAGTTCTAGACGTAGATACATCTGTAGATTCAGAACAGGAGGTATTGGACTTCATGCGGGTGAAAGTGGAACTAGATGTCCGTGCTCCTTTGTCCCCTGGTTTTTATTTTCGGCCTTCATTGGAAACCATGATCTGGGTGAAGTTCAAGTACGAGCGTTTATCGGGATTTTGTTATCGGTGTGGGCGTATTGATCATCTTATCAATTCGTGTGATGCACAACTTCCCCATCCTTTTCATACGGCTTTAGGGCCCGATATGAAAGTTTCTTCTTTTTCACGCCCAGTTGGGGATCATACAGTGGACTCTATTGCTGCGACAGTTAATAGTCAACCGGTTCAACCGGTTATTCATTGTTCAGCTACTCAATGCCATAGGATGATACCATCTGCATCTACGGCTGCCAGGGGAAACAAGTTTGTATGTTGTCATCCTTGTCTCCAACGGCTTCACCAGCCTCGGAGAAGGATTTTGAGTTGGAATCGCGGAAGTTGCCTTGTTCCCAGGTGGATCCAATTTCGCGGGGCCCAGTCTCTGATCTGGTTACTCTCGTCCCACCTGTTTCCAAGCCGCAAACATTTAAGACTCCTCTGTACGAGCCTACCCCCCAGGTTCACGTGCCGGCCCAGCCGCAAACATTTACCTTCGGAGGAACGACAGGGGTTCTTCTCTTGTTCGCCTCTCGTTCGTCTACCAAACATTTACCTTCGGGCGTTAAAATGTAAAAAAACCGGTCCAGACCGTCTTTTTTTAAAAAACTCTCTCAGACCGGTTTGTTTTTCGAGACTGTCTCAAAACCCATGTTTCTCTCTCCGTCCATTTGCCCCCAAATCAAACATTTCTCCCTCCCAAACTGTTGCCCCAAATTTACGCATTCCTCTCTCCCCGTCGATTTGCCCCAAATCAAACATTCTCAAACTTAAATTTGCTCGGTTTTGCTCGATTTGCCTCCATCAACGCCTTCTTCCTATCCCCCTCCCCCACCAAAGACCTTGGCGTCTCCGCCGCCTCCGTTGAATACTCCCGTAACCCCGGCGACGCTGAGCCCGCCCCCTCCCTCGAGTTCTGGCACCACCCCAACTGTTCGCAGCACGCCGCCTCCGCCGCCTAATACTTCGTCGTCGTCGAGTGGTCTATCTACTGGGGTTGTGGTGGGATAGCGATTGGTGGCTTGACGATTCTGGTGGTGCTGAGTATATTGTGCCTGTGTTGCACCAAAAAGAAGAGGACGCCGTGGTGACGAGGAAAACTACTACCAGCCTCCACCTCCTGGGCCCAAAGGTAAGAGCTTTTTGTTCTCATCGAGTATTTTTGTTCATTTTTCGCCGTCCGGGGTTTGACTGTAACTCTATAATTCGAGATTTTGTGTGTACGAGAACCAAATGTGCTATGTTTCCCCTTTCCGAGGTGGTTGCAGATCGATATTTTATTGGGTTCAAATTTTCATTAGTGGAATTGTTGAGAACATATGCATGTGTTATCGGTGCGGATTTGGATGAGGATACGGGAAATGTAGCCAGATAATTGGTTGTTCAAGGGGTTTATTTGCATAAAAGAGCACATTTTTTGTCGGTAGTAGAGTCTTGTTGGATTGTTCTTTAGCTATGACATTCCAAGTTGTTTGATTGCCTTATTCCTCTTATATATGAGCTTCTAATTAAGTGGTTAACAAGATGATTTTGCACTTTTGTGTAGCTTGTTGATCGTAGTTCGTATAAATACTTTGGTAAAGTTTGATTTACTGCTTTTCATGTCCATATCTGAAAATCTGCACTAGTGCCAACGCCTTTCCCCGGATATTGTTTTCACTCGCCATTTCTTGAGTTATGGAGCTTCTGGAAATAGCAAGAAATCATTGACTTAATTCTGATTAGCATTTTTCAACTGAAATTAAAGTATCAAAATATGATTTGCTTATACACATTGTTTGTCTGGATTTCCAATGTTTGTCTTTCCTTTTTATTTTATTTTTTTCGGGGTGGGGGAGGCATTGATAGAAAATTAGTAGTTTGAAATCTCGGATGTCAGATTAAGTAACTCCTCTGTTGTTGTCACTGGCAAGGCCTTTACTCTCACTAGCTCTGGAAGATGGAAACTTTGATGCTCTAGTTGATCCAAGGCTGCAAAATAGTTATGACCACAATGAGATGGCTTGCATGGCTGCTTGTGCTGCAGCTTGTGTGCGTCAAAGAAAAATGGGTTTGAGTGGTACACCGTTGATATTTGCAGCCAAGAGGAAGCAAAGAAATCTCTGTTTCAACTAAATACTACTATGCTATTGGTTGCAACATCCTAGAAAAGTACTACTGTGGGTAGGTAGCAAGTGCATAGTGGCGAACTACCACGGGAGAAAGACATAATTCATCTGTGGACCTGTGGTTGGATCACAGACCTAGTAGGTGTCATAAACTTACAGGCCTAGTAAGAAGCTTAGATGGTCAAATGATCACTGAAATATAAGGCAAAGCAGGAAATATTACCAAAACAAAATAGGGCATGAATCATAAACTTACAGTATTTGCATCACGAAACTCAAAGGATTTGTCAAGCAAGCTATATAAACAACAATTAGTTGCAAATGCCTCAATTACAAACTTTTGGAAACCAGACACCTGAAAGAATGCACCACTCAGTACGATAAAAGGTTTGTTAAGGTCAGAAAGAAAGAAAGACAACTCAACAAAACAATGTTGGTGAAGGAGATTAGGGTTTGAGAAACGTTTGGTATTCGCCCAGTCGAAATCCAGTCGGCCGAAACCCAGCCAAACCCAGTCGAAACCCAGCCCCAACCCAGCTCAAATCCTGTTTGATTTGGGGGCAGACGCGGAGAGAGAGAGGGAGACGGGGAAATCTACGGTTTGGGGGGGGGGCGACATTTCGTTTTGGGGGCAGACGGGGAGAGACAGCGAGGGGCTCAAGAGATTTAGGGTTTGAGAAACGATTGGTATTCGCCCAGTCGAAGCTCGGGATTTCGGGGCAAACGGGGAGAGACAGAGGGACAAAACTCGAGAGAGGGAGAAATATGAGTTTTGGGGGGCAAATGGACGGGGAGGGAGAAATCTGGGGGCAAAAGCTCGGGGAGGGAGATGTCTGGGTTTTGGGGGGCAAATGGACGGGGAGAGAGAACTTGGGTTTTGAGAGTAGAAAAACAAACCGGTCTGAGGGAGTTTAAAAAAAAAAACAAGGTCTGCTAAACAAACCGGTTTGCATTTTAACAAGGCCCACAAATAGAAGCAAATATTAATATTATATTGGCGAGGCGAACGAGAGAAGAACGCCAATTGTTCCTCTTTATGAAGCCCTCATATGAGTGTCCCGAGACCGCACTTAATGCTGTCCAATCTGCTCCTAAGCTTGATCCTGTACTTCCACCTGGTGAACAACTGACTCAGTATTTTCAATCTATCTTCTTTCGCCTTCTTTGATCCACTTTGCCATCCACCCGAATCCCCCCCCCCCCATTCTTCCAGAAGAATCAAATACAAAATTACGATACCAAATACGCTCCAGTAGTAAATATCCTTTTCAAGAAGGTACAAGAATATGGCTCCCCTTCTCAATGGTATTACCATAAATAAAACGTTACAAAATATCACTTGGTCTACAACCAGGTAAAATGCAACTGCGAAGATCCTCGTGCAAAAAAAAAACCTAATAAACGAGCAGAGGGCATGGAATTTGTCAGACCTATTCCGCCGCTCTTACGCCTTCATAAGCCATAACAAATCCGCTCTTACACCTTCATAAGCCATAACGAATCCGCTGGGTAATCCCTCGCTTGAACCTTAATACCATGTAAGCCAGAGATACTGATAGAGTAGCTTGATGCGGGAGCTATCCTGCTATGGGATTTAATCAGATAAACCAGCCTTTTTCTTGAGATGCGCCTTGAAGTCCATGATATCACCCCCCCACCGAGTAACGGCTTGATTCTCACACACCCATATCTCGTGGGCGACCTGGTTTATGAGCCGGAAATCGTGGCTAACAAGAACTAAACCCCCATCCCACTCATTCAATGCTTCAGCCAGTGAGTCAATTGTCTCAATATCCAAGTGGTTAGTTGGCTCATCCAGCAGCAGCAAATGGGGCTGTCTATATGCCAACCACGCAAAGATCACACGGCTCCTCTGCCCATCTGATAAATTCTTCATTGGCATCACCTGGGCCTTTCCAGACAATCCAAATTTTCCAATGGCAGCCCTCATCTTCTCTTCCTCAGTCCCTGGGTACTCTCTCATCATAAACTGGAGGGCAGGCAATTCCATGTCAAGTTTCTCAGTCAAATGCTGATGGAACTGTGCAATTCTCAGGTGATTATGCCGCCGTACCATGCCATCAATAGGAAACAGGTCACCTGTCATCAGCTTTAGCAGTGTACTCTTCCCAGCTCCATTGGGTCCGACCAGAGCTATCCTCGAGTCCAAGTCTACCCCAAAGTCAATGTTCTTGTAAATGAGATTATCAGGTGTATAGCCGAATGTTACTTCCACGAATTGTAGTACTGGTGGTGGAAGCTTTCCCACATCAACAAAGCGGAAGACCAATACCTTGTCTCTCACCACCCTCTCAGTTAGTCCACCTCGCTCCATTTTTGCCAATGTTTTCTCTTTGCTCTGTGCCTGGCGTGCTAGTTTTGCTGAACCATGCCCGAACCGAGCAATGTATTCCTTCATTGAAGAAATCTGCTCCTGCTCCCACTTGTACTGTTTCATCTGGTTCTCTTCTAGTTCGGAACGGGTCTGAACATATTGATCATAGTTACCAGTGTAGATCTTTAATATCTTGTTTTGCATGTGGATAATATTTGTGCAGACACCATTCAGGAAGTCCTGGGAGTGTGATATCACAACCAGAATGCGATCAAAGTTCTTCAAAGTCTCCTCCAACCAGACACAAGCTTCTAGATCTGAACTCCAGACAAAAAAAAATGTTACCATCAAATTCGTCCTTTTTGTTTTTTTTTTCCAACCACATGATAGAGAGAGGACTATTTTAAACAAGTAAAAGAGAAGTGAACCTAAGGCATTCAGCAACCAAAGTTGTTCAGATCTATTTAAATTCTCTGTATTATCAGGTTTATAAGCACAAACCCCTTCTCAACCAACCATTGCAGTGGGGTCAGAAGTCGGAAGAAAAATGTTTGTGCGCCTTGGTATCTGATAGACCAAGAGGGGCTCAGACGAGACTGCACGGGGGATTAAAAGGTACAAATGACAACAATTACTACGGCTAAATGTATAGGCCTAAATGCATCCTACCTAGCTTGGATACCATCTGAATACTGAAGTTGACATAATGCCAGCTATTTAATTTATCAATTTCCCATTGGCTACAGTTATTTGCCAGTCGGTAAATAAAACATTGTCCAGGAAGCAAACTATTGGATCCGCCCTTCCCGGGCTTCACCAACTACGGATGTTTAAGCTAGAGCTTTCAGAATAGCAATGAGGTTCTTGTAAGAGCAAAAATACACAAAAGTGGTTAAATTCAAATGACAAATGCATGCACAGATTTTGAGAACAATAAAGCAGACAAACACGTTTGGCATCTAAAAATTTTCCAAAATTTTGAACATGTATAAAATTCTCACCAGCAAACACTAATTTTGGAACTTTTTGTCAGAAAATTCTCAAATATTTCAGACATGTTGGGCCTACCTTTTTACTATCTCAATATAAAAAAACTCTATCATTCTTCTCTCCCCACTTTTCCACTCAATATTAAAATACTCCATCAAATCTTCTCTTCCTATTTTTTCACCAACTCCTATAAAACTCCAAAATTTTCCAACACCAACCAAACATACTTCAAAATTTCACTACCTTTCCACAAACTCCAATAAAACGTCAATCTACCTAAATTTTCACACCAACACCAAAATTTCCACTTTCCAAACGTGCCAATGTATACATGAAAGATACTTAAAAAAAATCCAATTAACAGGATGACCAATATATTAACCTAATAAGACCTACCAAGATGATTTGTAGGTTCATCAAGCAACAGGATGGTTGGATTCATAAACAGAGCCCGTGCTAATGCAATCCTCATCCTCCAGCCACCAGAAAAATCACGAGTTTTCTTTGTTTGCATATGCTTGTCAAATCCAAGGCCAAACAAGATCTCAGCAGCACGCTTCTCTGCAGTTGCTGCATCTAGGGATTCAAGACGCTCATAAATGAGTTCAAGTGCTTCTCCACCTCCATCGTCCTAGAGCCAGAAAGCATATTGAGGTCAGAAGAAATGTTTGAAGTCAGAAGAAATGTTCAAGAAGTACCAAGCACCAAAAGCCTAGGTAACATTAACACACCTGCGCTGCCAAAACTTCAGCTTCTTTCTCCAACCTCAACCTCTCTTCATCACAGCTTATAACAGCCTCAAGTGAAGACATATCAGAAGCTTCAATCTCCCTTGTGAGATGAAAAATATCCATGTGGTCAGGTATCGGAAGCTCTCGGTGCCCTATTGCAGTGAGGAGAGTAGATTTACCACACCCATTTAATCCAAGCAAACCATAACGTCTGGAAAGACAACATTTCATCAAAGAATTAGATAAATCACACAAAGAGTTCCTTACATGACTAGAGCAATAGAGTAGGTAGGTAAGCCTCAATAACCTGCCATAGTTAAGCTCCAGTTCTGAATCAACTATGAGATCATGACCATGAAATGTGACAGATAAAGACTCTATCTGCAAAGAACACAAAAGTCAGTACATCCATATTGCTCATTCTAGCGAGACACTCAACTACATCATTGTGGCGTTTGATTGCCGAAATTTTGGCACCCCAAAATTTCATGCCTGATTAAAAAAACTACAAAATAATCTCTCCCCCCATCAAATAATTCTTTTTCATTATAATATTCATTCAATTCTTCTCTCTCCACTTCTTCACCAACTCTCATAAACTATATTCACTTTTTCACCAACCCCCATACCCCAAAATTTCCACAATCAAACACCACCCATGTATGCCTAAAATCTATAATGGCACAATGTTACCTCCTCCAAGGAGTTCCAAGAAGGATGACAATGAATTACAATTATATTCAGAAGGGGATTTCAAGTTACTGACCCTGCGAACACAAGGCCCTCATGACAGACCCAGCTGCTCAACTAGGCATTTGTCTAGGTGCACCAAGCTAGCAACAAAAAGGTAAAGGTGAGCCTCATTAAGATGAGGACATCTGTTATATTCTAATTTCTGATTAATATTGGACCCAATAACTTATGACAACGCTTAAGTGATATCACATGATACACACCATTAAGCTGGAATTATAGTCGAATGCCAAAGCAAATACCAACCTTGAATCCAAGAAAAGCTCAAAACAACATAGCACAATTGATAAGAGATTAGGGGTGAGAGTTAGCACCCATGTCAACCCATCATGATACTTGTAAGATGTATGGCATGAAGATACCCACTCCTAACTCAAGTAGTTAGATCAAAAGTATTTGAACGAGCTAATTTGCCTGAATAACATCATACCAAATTTTACAGCCACACAGAAGCAGAAATAATGAAAGCTACGTATTGCCCATTAATACAATAAAAACAAAAGAACCAAATCCAGGGCGTTACCTAACTCTCGGACATCCCCTCCCAACGCCCCCATACCCTTTTCCCGTTGTATAAAGCACCAAATGGAAAGAAAATCTTATAGAAACATAGAGAATCTTTAAACTCATTGATCGGTGCGTTACTTACGCGGATATCTCGGGAGAGCGGATGCGAGCAAAGCACGCCAGTGCACGTCCGATCCGATATCAGAAGCGCCTCAACCCCGTCCGCCAACTTCTCCACTCCGTTCTGCGAATCGACCGAAGCTGTCGCTGCGGATTTCGAAGACGTAGCCGCGGCCTTGCCTCCTCTCTTGGCCGCCGCCGCTGCCTTCTTCTGCGCTACTTTCTTCTTGCTCGCGTCCGATACCATCCTGAACCTGTCGAGAAACACAACGTGAAAAGCAATGAACCATTAGAACACAAAACCCTAAAAAGATACAAAGAATCAACCAAAAGAAACTAAAACTAATCGCCGGTATAATGATATTTCGCTGTGGAATGGATTTAGCCAACCTTTCTTGGAGATCGGAGGTCGGAGACTGTGGAAGAGGAATTAGATCGGCGGTTTCCGGTCCTCTTATCAGAGGAGAGAAGCAAAGCCCAGCGACGAGGGTTCGAGGTTTTTGGGTGGTGGGGGGAGGCGAGAAGAGGCCTGACAGTATATATACATGTGACTGATATTTGGGGGCTCCACGTGTCCTGGAGAAGTGTTTTAGTCCGAGTTCTCGACCTGAGGTATGTGCTGTTGTAGTTGCGTGAGAGACTGAGAACGTAAAATGTCCGGTTTCAGAAGGTTAATGGGGTCTAGCGTCTATGAGGTCGGTCCGATATTTTTGTTTTCACCTCACGCGATCGATACGACGGCGTCTCCATCTGTGGGCTTGGGCTAGTGATGGCAGGGAATGAGTGGATCGTGGCTGATGTACGTGGATCAGCAGGCCCAACAGCGGAGTAAAAGAATCGGTGGACCAACATCTGTAATAAATTATGGACTGGACTTGGGTTAAGTTAGTGGGCTGAATTCGGAGTTCTCACTGTTCAATTTGTGGGTGCATAAGGGTGGGCAACCGAATTGCCGGATCCGTAATAATTGGATGCCTATTTTGGCATCCAATTTTGGTCCGTAACTGTCTGAATTTTGACAATCTCGGATGTCAGAATTCCGGCAGTGATATATGGGCTAATTTTTAACAATTTTTGGCTTATTTTGAGTGGGCTTATTACGCTATCTGATTCTGAGCTAATTACACAATCTGGTTTTAGGCTTGATTTTTTAGGTTTACATGTCCAGGTTTTTAAAGATATTTAAAGATATTGGATGTTGAATCCAAAATTTAGTTGGATGTTGGATCTAATACTTTTGTATTCATTTATATATTACATTTATATAATTGAAGATTGCATTAAATTGATAAATCACATAAATATTTTAATGAAAGGAAAATGTTACAAAATTACAAATAACAAATCTACAAATTACAAATAAACATAGAAATAAAATCTACAAATAATACAAATTTACATTCTGAAAAAAAATCTACATATATTACAAATTGGATTATCCAACTTAGATAGTTGAATTGAATGGAATAAAATGTTGGTCATTTTAATCAAAACATCACTACCATATGATTATGGTAGTGTTAGCTTTGTATGACCTTTTTATTTATGCTCATAATATTTAATGATCAACTACAAAAGATTGGTCACTAATGTCTAAACTAATTTAACTAATGCATAGCATAACATCTAATTGATTACTTTCCATTTTCCAAAACAATGAAACATCACCATATCAAAATGATCAATTTTACAAAATAATGAAACTTACGAAATATGTGAACAACACCATGTCCATCATTAAAAAAATCCAAATCCAAATCTAAAAAATAATTGTTTATGTTTATTGCATATTCATAGTAAATAAAGAAACAAAATACAAGACATCCCCAAAATCCAAATTATTAATTACCAATCAATCTCATTATCTAAGATTCCAAGTCTAACAATTATTAATCTAATATTATGGGCATTTTCCTTAAAAGAAAAAAACAATATACTAACATCTAAAGTTTAAATTATAGAATAATAGAACATATATTCTAATAATCATATTGTAACAATTAAAATGAAAAACAATACCTCCTTTAATCGTCCACGTCAAGAGTCATGCTATCTATGTTGGAGATCGAGATAATAGACATCAGTTATTTAAGGTTATTAGTCATGTCTGGAAACAAAGAGTGCTTAGAAAAAATGAACATTTTTTAAAAAATAACAATTAAAATAAATTAAACAAAGAAAGCATTACTTTTTTCCACATTATAACTTTCCAAATATTATGTTCCAATCTCATGTTCACGTTCAGCATCTTCGTGAATGTTCACAGATTGCAGCCAATTCTGACAACATTTAAGACTCTCTACTATTTCGTAGACAAAGAGCTTCGAAAAGCATCCAATACACGTCCTTCTGTTTTGAAGACTGACTCAGATGACACGGTTGTACTGGGGATAGTAAGTACATCTCGAGCAATCCAAGCAAGTATAGGGAACTTAAATTGATTCACTTTCAACCAAGCAAGAATATCAAAATCCTCGGTCTTAGGTTGAGGAGGCTTCATTAGATATCTATCCACCTCATTCGTGCTTTATAGGGCATCCTTATCCTCCATGAAAGACATATATTCATTCCACATGCGTTCTTCCATTCCACTTATACCAGAACTAGAACTACCAGCTTCACTTGCGGTCCCTTAACGCCTTGAAGTATTATCATAACCAAAAATAACATTATACTTCGTAAACAATCGATCCAATGTACTTCTAACCAAATTAGTTATCGCTCGACCCTCCTCCTTGCTCAATGTCTTAGAGAACCAAAAACGCAACCAACCCAACTTCAATTGGGGATCAAGTGCTACTGTCACAAACAATAGTCTATTCACCTTCCACAGATTACCCCAATATTTATCATATTTTACTTGCATCCTCTTCGTCATATCCACCAACGATGCATCCACACTTTGAGCAAATTTCTTCAACTGGTTGTGAATCAAAGCCAACTGCGTACAAAACAGATTTGCAATAACAGTCTTCGAAGCAGATATCTTCAGTGTGACATCGTAAAACAACTTCAAAAAGTTTATAAAATGTCTCACATGCACCCAATCCTCTGTAGTTGGAGGCCCTAACTCCTTTTTCCCATGCTCGTCATCAATTAAGAAATCCAAAACCCCAACCTATCATCGAAAGCCAACATATTACTAAAAACATCTTCATACTTCACTGCAGACTCCAACATAATATACGTCGAATCTACAAAATCCAAGGTCCTTATAGGTACATATAGTTGCAAGAATCTATCCGTAGGAATAGACCTCTTACTCACACAACTTCTAAAATAATCCAACCTTTGAGGGGATGACTTAATATACTTCATACAATTTCTAACCCTCACCACCGAATCATCCAATTCTTTTCAAACTGTCTTGCATAATCAAGTTTAAGATATGTGAACAACACCTCTTGTATATAAATTCAGGCCCACAAAACCAACTCCCCCCACCCTACCACCAGCAAGTGTCATTTGTCTCTTTTTAAAATAATCAACTGCAACATCATTAGATGATGTATTATCCACTGTGATCGTAAGAACCTTATGAATCCTCCACTCATGCCCACAATCCTCCAATGCAGTTGCAATTGGAACCCCTCTGTGATCTGCGACTCTACAAAATCCAAGGATCCTTTTGTTCAACACAAATTTAGAATCAATAAAATAGCCAATCACAGACATATAGTTCATATTTTTAATAGAAGTCCACGTGTCTGTTGTACAGCAAATCCTTGGACACGTTCCCAAAATGATATTTCTCAACTTATTCTTCTCTTCAAGATAAAGACTCATAAAATCATTCATCACTATGTATTGAGAGGGCATCCTATATCGGGGCTCAAGTTCATGAATCATATCTTTGAACTCATCCTTGCTCACCACCCTAAATGGCAACTTATCGACGATTATGAATAGAGCAATGGCCCTTATAATTTTCTTTTCATCATACGTATCTATCTTCATCTCCCCCACCACATCCCCATTCACCAATTTTGAAGAAGCATCGTGAGTGAACTTCGTTGAGAGAAGTCCAACTTACTTTGCTTTCGTTGATAGGCTAAACAACCCTTCAAGTGAGACCGCATACCAGAGGTCCCTTGACGGGTATGGTGAACCCTACGCTTTATTACAATAGTTACATTTTGTCATTGGCTTCTCTGGATCAGTCATTTTTTCGTCCATTGTGAAATGATCCCACATGGGAAATGCTTGAGAAACTTTCCTCCTCTTTGGGAGTGGTGGTGCTGACACATCAACACCACCCCTAACTTGAGGAGTCGGCTCCTCACCAATAATAGGGGAGGAAGCATCAACTCCTACTTGAGGGTGTGGTGTTGGTGAGTCAACCGAAGAAGTAGAAGAAGTAAACAGATCCATCTGAGGAAACAAAAAGTTTTGAAAAAAAAGTAAAAGATTTTAATCCCCTAAAATACTCATACTCTAATTGTCATTTTAAAACTGTATAATAGTAATTAAAAAATAAAATAGAAACCAAACATTAAATTAAATTAAACATACTCATACTCAAATTACTAATAGTCATTTTAAAACTGAAAAAACTGTTTGAAAAAAGAAAACACAATTTCAAACACAAATTACAATTTCACAACAAAATGCTAAATATTTCATTTCTCCAAGTTTATTGCATTCAAATTGCTATATTTAGATTGCATTCAAATTGTTAAACAAATTCACAATCAATCAAGAAAATTTCAAACACAATTTCAAGCAGATTCACAACTTCAAAGACAATTTCAAACAATTTCAAGAGAATTCAAATTGCATTAAAATATATACTCATAAACAAATTATTCAAATTGCATTAAAATATATACTCATACACAATTTCAAAACCAAATATCCAATCAATCAAGCCCACTACCCATCCTCCAATTGCAAATAGATTCACAACATCAAACAATCCAATCAAACTCATCCTCCACAGTTTCACAACCTAATCTATACTCTAAAATTCTAAATTAACTAGTGAACTACAATAAATAATTAACTAAATAGAGGAACAAATTTTTACCTCAATAACAGTACACTGATCACACACGACACAAATTCACAAATCACATTCTTGTAGCCTGCACTAAAAAAATAAATTAATTAACAGATAATGAAATGAAAAACAACTAAATACTGATTCTAATAAAAATGAAATGGAAAAAAAACTAAAAAATTAAACAGAGAGGGAGGGTTGTTCTAAAAAGAGAGAGAGAGATCGAGAGAGAGGCAGAGAGAAAGTGTTGAGAGAGGCAGAGAGGCTGTCAATGGCAGCTACCTTGGCCCTTGGCCATCGACGGCGTGACGACAGAGGGACTGAGTGAGATGACCACCAAGACCAGAGAGAGTAAGAGACAGAGAGAGAGCTAAGTAGTGAGCTGAGGCCTTAGAGAGTGAGAGGTTCGAGAGACTAGAGAGAGAGCTACATGAGGTGAGAGAGAGACTGCTACAGCGTGAGGCGAAGTTGTCGAATGGGGGGAGAATTCGGAGGGGGATTTTGACAAAAAACCCTAGGACCAAAATGCACCGTTTTGGTCTAGTCCAAAACTGTGCGTTTTGTTTTTTTTTTAAATATCGATACTATAATTCCGCCATGTTTCGACGGAATTACCGGTACCGATTCCAGCACTATCAATTTCTTATACCCTATACCGGCTCCAACTCCGGTTTCAGGCGGATACTGTATATGGTGGGCGGAATCGGAATTCTGGTATCGGCGAAAGTTTTACCCACATCTATGGGTGCAAATAGGCTTCACAGTACAAGACCTGAATCTATATCTTATTTACATCCGTAGAGTGATGTTCGACGAAAGTTTTACCCACCTCCGGTTTCAGACGTATGTTTGAAAGATGGTCCACAAGGACAGGTCTATTCAAAATTGTACCCAATGGCTGATTTGTTAAACGTTAATACCACAGGGACTGTAGCGGTAACTAAGCATATTTTAAAAGCAACAAAATTCACGACTGAACAGCCAAATTAAACAAAAGAAAATTCTGTTTAATTTTTTTTGTATATATTTAGGAAAACCTAATTCAATCAGCCATAGAGAGAGAACCGATACAATTTCTAATATATACATTTCTATAGGTTCGGTTATGGTGAATGCCAATGGCCAATGCTAGATGCTCTTTAATATGATTGTGTCGTCTCTGTGTTTTGATGTTCTCATTGAAATTTTAAATTCCTTTTTCTTTGAAGACATATTTAGATTTTTTCAAAAAATTATTTTATGTCGATCATGGTGAGGATGTACGTTTTCTTGAATTGAAAGTTGTGGCAGACCATTATGTTTTACCTTTTTCAATTATGCCCAATGCCGGAGAGAAAAAAAAATCTCATTTCCATGCAATCCTTGGTTTGTGATTGGTGATATTTATACTGATGACTCTTAACATCAATGTAAATTGGTGCGTACAAAAAAATATTGATTCCTATTAGTGGTGAGCCAGAAATTGATATTTGGGAGGCCAATTTTGTATAATATGTAAGATTTTGAGTGGAAATTTGATTATTGAAATCTAGCAGCCCAAGCGTTATGTATCTTTAAGATCCACGTACACAGTTATTGAGAGAGAGAACTCGAGAGAGTTCTTTCAGAGAGCGAACGATTCTCGCGTAAAATGACTTATCTTCTTTCAAATGAAATTCTGAGCTATTTGTAATTGCTTCCTCAGAGCTTCAACTATGCTTATGCGTGAGATCTATAGGGATCTCAAATCTCGGTCATAGGATCATCATGAAAAATAATTTTTCATTAACTCCCTTATATTATGTATTCCAAATTTATAAGCTTCTACAATTTGCGATCATGTCCATTAACATATCACAATTGAGCCGCAAGATAGTGAGACTATTTTCGTGAAATCTCTTTTTCTAACAATTAGTTGTTTTTTTATCTTTTCACCATACTACATTCCACATGAACTAATAGAACCGAAATAATATCACCGATTAAGTCTCTATCTCATATAATTCTTAATTCACAATCTATAACTCGTTGGACTCTCAAATTATTTATAAAACAATTTCACACACACACACACACACATATATATATATATATATATATATATATATATGTGTGTGTGTGTGTGTGTGTGTATGTATGTATGTATGTATTAATTTTGAAAAACATTTTATCAAAAGTCCACTGGCCAATGATTTCTTTTTGAGTCCAACTCTATATATAGATATATTGAATATACTGTCTCACAAAGAGACTGGTGGATTTCATGTTGATCATTTACAGAAGCCCATGTATCATGTACAAGACTCAACGTTGTTTGGAATATTTGACCTAGAAAATGACTCCGTCAAAGCACAAGTGCACAATAAACATACATGTATAAACCTATCGGGTCTAAGGATATAATAAACTAATTATGTTGAATATCTTCTCAACATCAGTAATCACTTCCAAAAGGTATCCATATTTGAACACGTTAAGTGCATGTACTCTTACAGTGCACCTACTCGTCTACTTAAGGTCATTACCTCAATGACTGAGTCCATCATTTTAGAGGCACAATGAGTATAGACTTATTTGTATATAAATATGTACCTCAGTCTAGAATAACTATCAAGTGAACAAGGAACCGAAAAGTCATACACCATGCCTTTTGATTCATTAACCATTGGCATGACTTTTTTACAATTTCACTTAACAATATAACTATGTAACATCTTATATTACAACATTATACCCAACAAGTGTTAAATACATGCGAATATAAAATAAATAATTATCTCACAATTATTCTAATAACTGATTTTGAGGGCATATTTCCAACATAATAATAATTTAATATTTTTTGAGGGCATAATAATAATTCTAATAACTGATTTGGAGGCTAGATCAAGACTGATGATGCAAGAGATGTATTTTCTCTCTCTATAACGTTGTATTTAACACCTTTAGTCATGGGTGGTTACCAAGGGCCTTTTTGAAATATTAGAGGGGTGTCCTAAGACATGTCTCGACACATATATGTCTATGTGTCGACACCTGCTTCAAGCCTGAGTAGGTGTTTATGACATGTGTCGATAAGGTTGTTCAACTCCGATGTAGGTGCGGGTTATGGAAAAAATGGGCACTTACACCGGATAGGCCGGTTTTCAAATACTGGCCACCTACGCCTACACCGTTAAGGACAATAACCGACTCTTAGCGTTGGCGGTTCAGATTAACCTGCATTTATATTGTGCCATTTTTTTTAGCATTTTACGCACTTGACCCAAAGGTGGTCCTAAACAATAAGAAGGATTCACTAGTCATAAAACTTGCAATAGCTTAAAACTATGCTATGACAATTCTCTAGGTATGATGCAATAGCCTAAAACTCTACTGCCACATGCCTTCTAATAAAAAAAATGTGTAAACTTACAAACGCAAACACAACACACAAACAATATCCCCTTGATGTTATATTTGTTGTTTCAACTAATTAAAATTTTTAAATGTAGTATACAAGAGTGGGACGTGAACCGACTTATTTCTCTACCACTCTCATTTCCATACAGGAGCCTAAAGTACCCTGTGTGAAAATATGCTACCCCAAACATCTTAAAGCTACTTATTTTTCTTGAATTGCTGGAAATAAACCATTATTCAATCACAGTCATTATTTTGAAAGCCAAATAACTCTAGAAATCCAATTCCAAGACAATACAATTCATAGATTATATAATATGGGATTATATTTAGAGTTAAAATATCATCATACATTGAGAAGACTCACAAAACGAACGTTTACTGCATAGGTTTTTTGAGAGATCGAACTAGAGGTTTTGGGGTTGTGACTACGAATACAGGATTTAGTAAAAAAATGGGCTAAATTCAAACCTTACCACACCCAAACAGCTTATAAACTCACAAAAGGAACAACTACTTCAAAAGAAACAAGATCCCCCGTTTAGCTTATACTATAAAGTGCAGCGACAACAGGAAGAAGAAAAAATTAAAACCCTACAAATTGCAAAGAAATAGGTTAAAGTTAACGTGAAGGAGAAGGAGAAGAGAAGATGAGAGTACATGTGGTAGTCGGCGAAGGGAGGTGCGGCAAGCGTGCTGGTTGACGAAGGGCGGTTGTGCTGCCTATGCACAGGGAGTTTGGAGAGGGAGGTGAGGGAGAGGCAAACAATGTAGAAATGGGAAGGAGGGGGGTCAACTGTCGAAGAAGAAATGGGAGGTTGAGGGGAGGACAAAACAACGTAGTTTCTCTTTAAGTGAAACTACGTCGTTTAATATAAAATTTTTAAAAAATTAAGAAATAAAAACATTGTTTCACCGGTCTTTGGGAACCCGATACCGAGTAAACCGGGTACCGGTGGCGGTGCTGGTTCCACCAAATTTTACCAGTGGGTTTGAACAGCCCTATATGTTGACACTTGCTTCACTATGTGTCGACACCATCTTCCCATGTGTGAACACTTTGCTTCACATGTGTCAACACTATCAAAATGACATTCTGGTTGACAGAGCAATGTGTTGACACATACATCCCATGTGTTGACTACATCTTGGCTGGATGAGGTTTTCAGTGCTTTAATGTAGTGCAATCCTTTCCATTTCAACATCAAAACTCCTACAATGAAAAATATAAAAATTTAAGTGCATGTCATGGTGTTTAATACAATTTTAGGGCTTAATGAACTTAAGAGAGAATAAATACAAATGAATACACTTATTTGAATTTGTGGATTGACAACCACGTATTCTAAAAATACTTAAAAGCTATTTTGTCATTTGTTATCATCAAAATCAAATTAGATAGCTCAAGGAGCAACCTCGGGCTATTAAAGATTTTCTTCAAGTTACAATTATAAGGAAAATAAAAAGAAAACAAATAAAAACAAGTGAATATTTTAAGGTCTAACAGAAATATACTAAACATTACGTGTTTTATTGCTAAAAATACATTGTCACAAAGGGAAAAAATTGTCTAAATTTTTTGAATTAAATAATAAAAAATTATAAATCTTGAACTTTAACAAACATTGTAATTTCAAACATTCGAGGAGGTTAAATCTTAAATCTTGTAAACAAAAATATACATATAGGGACCAAAGGAAGATGGGGGATCTAAAATGGGCCAAATATTAATTTTTGTTTTTACCCTATACAAAGAGATTAAAGAGCAAGATGGGTCTTAACATTCTTGGAGTACCATGACCCCTAGCTCCGCCACTGGTTCTTGCTGATTGAATGTAAAATTTTTATTTTCTAGACCAATTGACTTGGCTTCATGTCAGTGACTAAAACATAGTTAGGACTACAATTGGGTTTAAGCCTCGTATAAAATATCGTAGGCTTGTTCTAAAGCAGCTCACCTTAGTCATATTCAAAGCTATATAAGGGTGCAGTTTACGAATAAAAGTTGTACAACTAATAGTGCTAATATCACTACTATATGTTGTTGCAAATTTTACTATTGTTGATGGAGCATTCACGGGACACCTATGTCAAAATGGTTGGCTTTGAGGCCACTATACGAGAGTTCAGCTACAAAAATAGGAAAAAGATTTGAGAAAACTTGAATAATGAAGATCCTACAAATTTTTTTGTTTAACAGTACTCAACGAACCTAGAGGGCGTGAATAGGTTTTCTAAAAATTCTGCACAATGTTTAGAAAAGATGTGAGATACACAATGATATTCAACCCAATAATGCGATCTGATCTAAATGTTAGTAAACTAATTCAGGAAACAAAATAGCTTTACAGATTCTAAATGTTCTCAATGACCTCAATAACTAACGTAACTGACAGACCAAGATCAGTTCTGATACTCTAAAAACAACTCAAAACCTAGCATTATTCTAGTAAACTATAGTAAAAATCAATCAAACTTCAGATATAACACTAAATTGCTCACAATTCAACCTGTCAAAAGTAATAAACCAATTAGATACAAGAAATCTAATCTGACAGTTATTTTCATTTGGTCTTCAATCTTTCTTCTGCAAAATCTTCAAATCTCCAAGATTGAAAATCTCAATTACTCAATTCAAGAAAGATTAGATTATGACAAGATAAACAACTAAAAGGTAAAAGACACAATCATAAACTTGACACACGATCTGCTGACGAAGTGAAAATCCTCTTGAAGAACTCTTCAAAGGGGAAAAAATCTCGGGCCCACGACCGAAAATTTGAATAGACTAGATCTGAACTCGGTTACAAGATGATCAATAGATTCCTCAATCTCAACTGCTAATCAATAACACCCAAACCTTACGCAAAATACCACATTTGGATATGCAACATGTAAGGGACAAGGAACTCCTCACCCATTCAAAATCACAATTCTCCTCCAATCCCTTCAGCAAAACCAGCCTCTCAACATGAACCCATGTAGTCAGCTTCTTCACTACTAGAAACTCCAACATTCATGATCACCAGCAGATCTAGTTGTTCCACACAATCTTGTGATAGTAACTTAGTGATCAATCAAGAAAATACTCAAAAATGAGATCAGTGCATTTAGTGCACTATCCTCTCAAGGTTTCTTAAGATTCTAGAAAATCATAGTTGTTGCTGGAAAGTTCATTTATGAGAGAGAAGAAAGGTTCTCGAAGCTTTAAGGATCTAGGTGAATACGTGAATGTTTGTTAAGCATAATAGAAAATTCATTATTGATGAACTTCAATCGAACTACATGCAAACTCTATGTAGCACTGTCAAACATCCAGAACTCAACATCACTACAGTAAAAAGTGCCTATAATGACCAGTACAGGGGTCACTTGAAACCCCTTTCTGGTCGTTACAGTGAATAGTGGACCAAATTTAGTGGTCAAACGTTGGTTATTTTTGCTCCATCTAGTGAAGTTTGTGTGGACCCGAAATGACAGTGGTGACCTAAACAACATAATCTTTTGTCACTAGACATTCTTTTTAGAGCTAATGTCGTCGATATGTGAATAGTTGCCATAACATACATTTGCTCACCTCTGAAAAATGTTCTGTCCAGTCGTCTTATGTGATCACTCTTACATGTTTTTTCCTTGTTATTATGTGAATAGTAGTCACTAGCATCATATGGTCGCCACTAACAACGTTCGGCCCAGTTGACTTATGTGGTCACTATTAACAGTTGACTAATCTCGTTCTATTTTAATGTCACATGACAATTTTTAAATAGTTACTAACAATATTGTCATGACAACTACTGTGTCTTCCTTTAAACAAATTGCTGACTTTGTTTGTTTAGTGCCTATTCTTTTTTCGATGATTTTCTAAATGGTCACACCAATACGATTATGACCATTTATTATTTTATCAAAACAATTCCATTTAGTTACCAACATGAAATGGTGATCGTTTGACTCTTGATGAATATTGTATGTTCTAGTCTGCAATGATTGATTTTCTACCATGTTATCTATACATTGAAATTGAACCCATTCTTACCACGACGAAATGTGTAATTCCTAGGATTAAGACAACCCAAGAAGGAGGTGAATTGAGTTTCCAAACTTTTCACTTTTAACCCCCAAAATCGTGATTGCAAAGTAAATAATAATTTGGCACAAGTATTGAAGTGATAAATAAAGAATAGTTAAATGTAAGGAGTAGAGTTAAAGAAGTAAACATGAGATTTTTTAGGTGGTTTGAATCTTCACTTTTGAGCTCCTTGCATCTTCTTGATCTTCAATCTTCTAGTCCTTGGCTCTTTGATAAAAAACGTCTTTTTTTTAAGATGTCCATTTTGTAACCTAATCTATTTATTGAAAATCATCAAAATATCAATTGTGGAAAAAAACCAACAAAATGGACAATAACTAACTTTTCATTCCAAAATGAATCTGGTAGTTGGCAATTTTTCATTACCAACTATTACTGGTCATTAAATTGCACTGCCATTCGTTCCTGGTTAGTAAAGTCTTTTTCCTACCATCATATATTACTTTAAGGGGCGAATTTACAATGGTTGGATTAATCCTTTTTTATCAATATTAAGTGGTATATATTTACTTTTATTGGTGGATTGATTCACATTACCAATAAATTTTATTGACAATCCCAAAGTGGTCTGTAAACTGATTTTTTTACTAAAGTTAAATTATTTTTGTACTGGTCATCTAAAACCACAAACTACCACAACAATAATATAGTCGGTAGATAATTGTTTACGATGTTTTGATAAAAATCATTAATGATCTAATTGAATGCACATAATTTGGATTTATATAAAAAAACAACTCACAACTATTCCATGTCCTAAAACATTAATACAACAAACCAAAACATTGATCCAATAACCATGAATTTGGTTAGTGAGCTACACCCACTAAAAAAAACTATAACATTAAAATTAATAAATTAGTCGTACTTCATAAACTGTTTTGTCCTTTGATTTCTAAATTCATCCTTCTTAAATACTATAGTTGTTGCTGCTTTGAGTTCCAATTTTTTCTTTTAGGTACTTAATATGTTCATCTTGTTTTGCGCACCTTCCTGCATATGCAGTGTATTTTTGAACTAGCTTTTGCACATCATTAGTCAGATTATCATATTTATTCTCGTACCCGCGAAAGAACTAAAAATTAAAAGCATCTAAAAAAACTATGCACCAATTGGAAACACGATTCTCTTTCAAGGTAAATATAACAAATATAGTCAAATATTCTCAATGTGTTTCCTCGGTAAAAGTATTCAAAGTGAGATTAAAAATATTGGTCACCTAACAAATCTTTAGCAAGAAAAAGTTCACCACAAACAAGAACGAATATAGCACATTGTCATCCTATTTTATATCACTCAATGGAAAAAGAGCTCAAGAACAAATTATGACCTACCAATAGAACGGATAAGAGAATGTACAGTACGATTGTACTTACAGTTATTACCAGCAATTTGCTTTTTCAACTCAGCTATCCCAGTATCATCATGGTCTGGAGGAATTGTCATGTTTACAGAAGAAATCAAATGTTTACATATTATTTTTAACATAGAATAATTAAAACCACTAGAGACTTCACATTTTACCTGAAGTATCGTTTGTTTCTTCCTCTTGAGCAGTTTCAATGACACTGAAGTTTTCATCATATGGTTCCACTTCATCTCTTAAAGCCCACATACTTTTTCTACCGAACCCATTGCCTGTACAAAAGTTCGAGTCATCGATTTTCCATGAACACTGATACTGGAGTTCATATCTACCGAACCCGTTGCCTGTACATTTTTCCCTCCATTATTGTTTGTCCCAAATCGATACATCCTTGAAATACTAGTGAAAAAAATTAATATAGATAAAACTCAAAATGCATTCAAACAAGAAACGATATAAATGAAAGCACTGTATATTTGATTCCTCTACATAATATTTCTTCCTCGATGGATGAAGGAGAGTCTTTGGTATTTTTGGATGGCCTACACATGAAGCTTTGATGTTTTTCCCATATATATATACGAACATATGAAGGAAAAAATTTTCATCCCTAATTTGAGGCGTCATACCTCATGCCACTCTAAAAAGAAAAGGAAATCTAGAATTTTCTGTGGGGAAAAACTATTTGATCGTGGAGATCTAGAATTTTCTACGGAAGCATTAACTTCTTTATTATCTTGAACGTTCTATTAAAAGATAACCTAAAGAGATCAAGTTCACATTTTGAATTGATGTTGATGTTTTTGTGCTTTTTATTTTACATTACTGAGTAACGAAATTCCTTTTGCACATAACTGACGGCTTCCAATGCGAAATTCCTTTAGCCTTTATATGTTAACTTCTCAAAAGATTTAATAATTTTACTTGCGCATGTGTAACATGCCAAGTAAACTCTGAAGATTTAATCAAGTGGAGGGATTTGACTGAGTGTTTTTCATTTTTAGGAATCATATTGAAAATTTAGTAAATACTTTAGGTAAGTGGAGGGACTTAATTGACATTTTATTTAGTTACATTAATTAAATTAAAATACAATTTTAGTTAATTTTTTATGCTCGAAGTTATATATATATAACTTATTATTTTAGTTAATTCTTTATGTTCGAAGTTAATTCTTTATAATAATTTATTTTTCTATATCCAAACAATAGAAACACTCATTCATATGACGTGACGTTTTTATGTCAATTCAACTTCAAGTGACGCTTTGGTGTGATTTTTTTTATCAAAATCGTTTTTTAAAATTTCAAAATACCATAAAAAACACTCAATTGATTTTTTTATAACAAAAAAGAAACAAATCAACAAGTGAGATAACTTAATTTGCCTTAAAAGGGAAAAAAGATGAGGAATATGGTTCAAAAGTTGCCAGCAAGCTACGCTATGACTTATATATGTACTTTATGGACTAGCAATTATGCCCAAATCGAGAAAAATAATTTTAAAGATGAACTACAAAGAAAGACAAAATAACACACATCTGCAACCACTTATTTTTAAAAACAAACCAAAAAATTGAAAAGGAAAAGAAAAAGCCTAGCAGTGGATAGAAGCACAATTCACCATTCCTTCGCTCCTTCGTTTCCTCCCAACATAATGAAAACTGACTTACAAGGATTAACTAATTTTTAACCCACATGCAGTGTTGGGGAGAGAGAGATACATTTTTCTATTCTTGTGTGTATATATCATGTAGATAAATCCCCAAGAAAATATGATATAAATAAATAAATGATCAATCGTCTTTCTCCCTGCATTGCCTCTCTGACCTGGCTTCTTTCTATACTCCGAGTCTCAACCTCTAAAAAGCAATTACGAAATGGTCCAAACCCCTCTGTTTCTTGTAGAAGAGCCAAAAGCATCTCCTAGTTGGAGATAAGAGGGAGAAGGGAGGAGTTATAACTTTTATTTATATTGTTTGGACTGTTGTTGTTCAGTTCAAACAATAATGAGGAGTTTAAGATCATAGTTCAAATTTAAATTATTTAAGTTCAAAAAGTAACTGGAGATGTTCATACTTATTTTCCCTAGTTGAAACTATTATTTTCTTTTTTCTTTCTGTTGTAGCTCAATTCAAACTGGTGTGCACTTATGTTCCAACTTGATGGGTTATGTTCAAACTCCATCTTATTTGTTTAAACTTTATTTGTTTTAGTTCAGACTTTTCATTTTTTAGTTCTAACTTATATGAATTAATTTTTTTTTTCTTTTCTTTGTAGATACACTAAATTTGAAAATGGCACGACAAGTCAAAGCAAGGTTATCCCGAGAGCCCTCACCACCCCCTCCGCAGTTACTTTGGATCAATGTCGGGAGCTCATGGAGGCACGTGCCGTGAACATGGAGCGGGAGGCATATTTGCAGGATTTTGAGGATTTAGCATTTGAGTGGCGGACTCTTTCCACTATTTTCATGTAGCGGGGGTGGAATCCCATCTTCGAGGAGACAGGGTTAGTATGTGCAATCCTTGTATATGAGTTCTACTGCTACTTCTTGGAGCGAGAGCAGGCCAGGTAATCATTATAGAAATAATTGACTTTGAAAGTGAACAAAAGTTTGAGTGTGGTTACAAGAAATTTTAGTTGCTGAAATTTCTTTGGAGTGGAGATAGTGTTAGTAAGTGCGACTCTTGTATATGAGTTCTACTGCTGCTTCTTGGAGCTAGAGCAGGCTAGGTAATCATTATAGAAATAATTGACTTTGGAAGTGAACAAAAGTTTGAGTGTGGTTACAATAAATTTTAGTTGCTGGAATTTCTTTGGAAAATTGTTGTAGACATGATAAATAAGACTTAATAAATTTTTGTTTAAATTATTAAGCATTGTGGAATTGTTGAAAGGAAAGGTAAAAGCACGAAATAATTTAACGATAAGTTTGTTAAGAAAATCTAAAATTTCTTTCATATATGAGTCATTTGCAAACTTAACGTGCAACTTGGATTGCTGTTTGTTGATTTTACACCTTATTAATGCAGAGTCAAAAATTCATTGTGTGTAGTTGTATCATGATATTTATGTTTGTTCTTTAATGGAGAGCGGAAGTAATTTATAGAATAGTAATATATATTTGGTTGTGTTGGATTTTCCAGTGTAATTGCAGGTTAGGGAATGATATATTTTTAAGCTTTACCCTGCCCTATTTTTTTCTAATATCTTTCATTGTTTTTAGGCGTTGTACGACATCACCCTAAGGGGGTTTCGATTACATTCTCGGCCAACAAGATCAGAGAATTTTTGGGTATTGCTTGACCTGAGGGCCCTTCGTACTTCGATCAGGAGTAGGAGATAGCTGACCGTTTGATGCTATTTAATAGTGCGATGTACAAGTTGTTGACTAGGAAGGAGGAAGTCCCATACCACTTGCCAAACATCCCTCACAATGCCATGATGGACTTTTTCAGAATGCTACATTTGATAGTCGCATATAATATTGACCCTCTTCGGTGCACCCGTGAGGCGAGCTTCAAGAGACCGAATGTCACGCCCCAAACCACGAAGGCTAGAGGGTGACTAACTTGCAATAAACAATTAGACTTTTGATTTAAAACATATCTAATAATAAATGCGGAATAAACTTTATTTAAAAACTTCAATCAATCTCTCTTAATAAAACTAAAAAAAAACTATTTCAGCACACAAAGACAAAACTAAAAAAGATTAGACTCATACTAGAGTTAAACATTTATTCTCTTGAGGGACGTGGCTCACATTCTCGGGCTTCAACTCGGATTGGGATGTTTGTGATTCATCCACCTCCTTGTAGGATTCCTTTACACTCCAGCTGCCTTGAATAAAATCTTGTAGTTCTTGGTACAAGTATTGGTCACAAGGAACGAACCGCTCTCTCATCTTTGCTTTGGACGCTTGTGACTCATACATCTCCTTTTGGTGTTCCGCTACAATCCGGCGTCCCAGTCTAAGACCTTGTCGCTTTTTGTACAACTCTCGGTAGTAGTAGCTTGGAACGAACCTTTTTCTCATGACCACCGTCATAGCCTCCCACGTCTCTGTTGGTCGTTCTCTATTCCGCCTCCTATTTATCACAAGTTGATCCCACCAAGTTATAGCATACTCAGAAAATTCAATGACGGCTAATTTTACCTTGTTTATTTCGGAGTAGTTGTGACAATCAAACACGAACTCCATCTTCTTCTCTCACTCAAGATAGGCCTCCGAGTCAGATCTACCTTGAAAAGACAGAATCTTCATCTTAATTCCACTGAAGTTGTTATCTTCTCGATTCCTATCTTCTCTTCACCCTCCATATCTTCTATAGCCAACATGAGAATCACGATCCTCTTCCTCCTCAAATTCAGATCTATAAGGCTCTTCTTCGTCCTCCCTTTCCTCCCTCCGTGGTGCTCTCTCCCCAGTCTACGAAAGTTGGGGCCGTTTTAGTGTTGCTTCGTCTCCAGCTGACCTATCCGTTCGTGCATGTGCTTCATCTTCTCGAGGAGTGAATCCAATGATGTGTTCAGAGATTTGTACAGCTTATTCAACAAGGCCTCCATAAACAATCTCGGATCAGCCGGTGGGGTAGCATCATTGGCCACGCTCTTACCACTATTTTGAGACATGGTTGCTGTAACAACAATGTTAGAACGAAAGAAATAACAAGGACCTCCCAAATCGCTCCCTGACGTGTTTACGCTCAAGAATAGAGATCACTCGTCACTCGTGTTTCACTCAAAATAATAGGGCTTTGGGGTGGGGTGAATTTCAGAATAACAGGAACCTCAATAAATGAGATTTTCAGAATTTTTTTTTTCCGGAAATTCGACTCAGGAAAGATAGATGGTGTGAACCGAATTGGAGAAGAGGAAAAAAAAAGAAACGAAATTTAAAGGATAAGCAAACCCGAACTAGAACCAAAGCTCTGATACCAAATGATGTGAACCCCGTTATCCCGTAATGAGACCCAACAACTATAGGGAACCCAAGATCGTTTCTAGGACCGATTCGAATGGAACCTCGACCCGTTGCTTAAGAAAGCAAGAACCTTGGTATGATGAGGACGCCACAAACGGTGATGAAAATCCGTTTGATAAGTCAGGATGAACGCCAAGGTAAATCCCGAAAATTTCGAGAAGTTCTTCAAAGAACCAAAGAGAAATACTCTCACAAATATATTGATCAATCTCCTTTGAATTACAATGAAAAGCTCCTATTTAAAGGGCTGAAAATAACAAGGAAATAAATCTAACATAGAAACCCTAATAAAATTCGAAATTAGGCAAGGAATTAAATCCTAGCTTGCCTAAAACACATAAGACAAATAAGGAAATAAATTTCCTTATTTCCTAACGCACTTGGCGCCTAAATCAAACCAAAATAAATAAAAAGATAAAGTTGCCTTGCCGATCAGACACGCATAACATAAAAGGGAAAATGACAAACTAGCCTAATTGATCTAGCAGACCACACGACACTTTCAAAAGATCTTTCCACAGCTGGACCTCACCAACTAACAAAGGGGACTTTCCTAGCATATCAGACGCCTAAACCAATAAATAAGGAAATAAAATATTGTTTTGTTTGACAATTCAAATATGGACGTAAAGACCATATTCTTAAATGAGCACATGCCAAAATCACTTTAAGAAAGTAATTTTGCCCCCTGGCAAGACTGAAATTGCAATGTCTTTAAGAAAGGAAATATTTGCCCATTTAATCTTAACTTTGGGCAGTCCTTTGTGGCAATTTGTTGGCATGCAAGTATATGTCAATTTTGCCAATTTAAAGCTTAACCTTGACCGGATCTTTCTTGAACGTGGATCATGTTTAATGGGCCTCCACGAATGGGCTTGGGCCCATATCTCCTGAATGATTTCGTCGAGTACGTTCTTGAACTTCTTGTATCGTTCTCTCGTAACCGGCTCTACGGGAACTTGAACTAGCACATTTGAGGCGTTCATCGTATTCTGATAACCTTGCTTGCCTGAGGTACGAACTTGGTCCAATGAATTCAGTACTCTGTTCGAACTTCAAATTTTAATTTTCGTGGGCGTCCTCCGGCAGCATTAAAATGAACGTTTTAAGTTGAAACTAAAACATCAAAACGACGTGGTGTTATTCTATTCGAACTGAGGCTGCTTGAGTTTGGACCACCCTAATCACTTTAATTGGCCATGACTGTTATTCCAAGTTCGAAATTATGTATCTAGTTCACACTTCTTTATGTTTGAGTTCAAACATGTGTTTCATTTGACTTTCATGTGACCGCGCAAATTTTGTTTCTCACCATTTAAAGTTCGAACGGGTATATGTAAGTTCAAACTACCTTATGGGAGTGCGAACATTGCTTTTGTGATTTTTCAATTCAAATTTAATTACGTTGAGTTGTCTTCTTTAAATTTGAATTTGACTTTAGATGTAAATTAGGAAATTGTTAATTTATTTAAATAACTTTAAATGTATATTAACAAATTATTAATTTGTCATGCGTGATAGGGAGAGAATAACTATTTGACTCTCTTTCTCTTTCGACTCTCCCTCTCCCTCTCTCTCTCTTTCAGCTATTTCTCCCTCTCTCTCACCTCTTTGTCTCACTCTCCTTTTCTTTCATGTTTCAACTCCCTCTCTCACTCCCTCTCTCCCTCTCCCTCTCTCTTTTCTCTCTCTCCCCTCTCTTCCTCTCCCTCTCTTTTCTCTATCTCCCCGGCACATACTCCCTCTCTCACTCCCCCTCTCTTCCTCTCCCTCTCTCTTTTCTCTCTCTCCCTCTCTTTTCTCTATCTCCCCGGCACATACTCCCTCTCTCTTTTCCTCTCTCCCTCTCTCTTTTCTCTCTCTCCCCTCTCTTTTCTCTATCTCTATCTCCCCTCTCTTCCTCTCCCTCTATCTTTTCTCTATGTCCCTCACACATCTCTGGCTCTCTCTCTTCTCCCTCTCTCTCACCTGTTTTTCTTTTAAAAAAAGCGGTGGTGGCAGTGAACCGCCCAGCGGTAGGCGGTTTCACCGCCATCGCCATTTTCACCGCTACCCGCTGAAAATGGCAACCGGTACCGCCCCTGCTACTAAGCGGGGAGCGGTGACCGGTGTCGGTACCGGTGAACAGCCCTAGATATAAATGACCGGACGTTATGATTTGTAACCTGTGAAGATGCTAATTTTTTGGTGTACAGACTGTCAACATATCATTGCGGACGTCTGGACATTGTTAATCCGTCCGGAGTTCTAAATTATAATATTAAATATGCGAATTTAAATTATTTAATTATGCATTTAAAATTAGATTAGATATGAATATGAAGTATAAATCAGTAATGCTATACAAATATCTAATCGACATAATAGTAAATAACGGAAATAATCAAAATCAAGTCTGAAATAAACAATCTACCCTAAGTTGCGTCTGGGAGCGAAATGCGCGGTCACCTTCCTTTCATGTTCCATCATCTGCTCACGCATTTATGCTTCCAATAGTTTGAGCATCTTTTATTGCTCTGTTTGTTGCTTCTGTTGTTGCTCCTCTAAATGCTACTTCTGCTCCATTAAATGTTGATGTTGCTCTCGCATCCCCTCTCCATTTCTACTTGCCTCACAGCTAACTCATCCTATTCTTTTTATCTAGCCCTCATCTCTTGTATCTCCATTCCTGCCTCTTCCAATCTCCGTGCCAGATCAATGGATGACATTGAGGACGATGATCTGACTTGCCGCACTGAACGACCTAAACCACATACATAACTCGCTTTCGTCCCCAATACCTATGTGAAGATCTCCACTTCTGTGTATGACCTTCCCTCAAACTTTCCTACAAATAAAGGAGAACATTGTTAAAATTAATACCTTTTTAAATATAAGAAATTAATAATGCATAATAAAATTTTACAAAACTTACAAAATGTTCCCGTGCAGTATTGGATATCCAAGTGTCGTCCTTATTAGTATGCATTTTCTTGTACATCAATGCAGGATTAATTTGATCAGTTTTTTAATCTTTCTGCACAAAAAAATGACATATACATTAAAATCACTTAATGACATAATGCGATAACAACAAGAATACACTTAAATATTAGAGTCGATTACCATCAAAACTAGAGCGCATTGGAAAGACCGAGCACCCGAAGGGTGAGCAACCGTCAACTTAGCCCTATTTTGGCATTTGATTTCACTAATTCTCTAAAATATATATCTAATGAGTTAGCAAAAAAACAATGTATAAAGTGAATAAAAATATTAGGATAAACATTTTTACCTGAAATTCTTCAGTACTAAATAATTTGCAGATGGGAGCTCAATCTTCCTTTTTCATGTTCGGGTACGGATGCTTTAACGATTATTCTTTGGTGGGGAACAAAGCATAGTACTGGTGCATTCTGTTCTGATGCACCTTGTACGTTGTGTTCATTGTAGACATCAAGCTATTAAGATCCTCTCGCCGATCATAATTCGGGTTGAAGTCATCCTAAAATGAACCATGTTAGTATGATTAAACAATAATTAATAAAAATAAATCTAACTTTTACTAAGTTGCACTTACCAAATACTTTGTTCGTGATGTAAGACTTAACCTCATCGGAGACTTTGGACCAGTTGACCATATCAAATGGGACATGTGATCGCACTAGCAAGCCAATATAACTAGAGCATCAAAGATGCCTCAACTTTCCTACAATACGAGCCTTTTCTAATGCAAGCCCGTGCATCCTACCCCATACATGTCTAATCCCAAAGGTGGCTATACATGAACAAAAACATTATTAACGTAAAACATCAACACCTAATTACATGTATTTAAAAAATTAACATTAAAGTTTATTTGAAATACTTACACCACAACTACTCTGCGGGGTGCCATGTCGATTGACCGATGCAAGAGATGGTAAATCGTCATCTGCTCCATTTGAAGGAATTGCAGCTGCATAAGTCCTGGGATGATTGCTAGCACCAACCGATCTAGCACCTGAATCAACACCAAGATGTTTTCCTCCAGCTGCCAAGACGACGTCCTGTGACCGCACAAGCAAAACAAGTGAGAAACCCTATTATTATTAAAGAAATAAAATATGAACGTGTGAAATAAACATAACATAAACAACAGAGATTCGTAAAATTACTTCAATAATCAGAGTCGGACTCTTCAAAGATATCACTATCCTCACTATCATCATATGACTCGTCATGACTGTCCGATATTGATGTAGCACGACGCCGTGTCTTTGTGTCATCAGTGACATGCAAAAGAAGATCAACGTCGTTCTTACTCAACGGAATCAAGTTGAAATTGCTGAAATCTATAAAAAGAGAAACTTACTCGTTCTCCTGGTATGCTTCCGGGTTTGATGATCCTGCCCTCTTTTCCTGGTTCAACGGTCCTACCCTTTCTTTGTCGTCTTCTTCTCCAACATCGACCATATCATATGTATTTCTGCTTATTATTTTCTGAACTATCTTTCAGTGGCTGTCCAACGTCATATCATCTAGATAAAATACTTGACCACCTTGAGATACAAGCACGAACGAGTCGTCTTTATACCACTTTCGTGATGTGTTGATGCTAACAAACCGTCCACTTTTATAAAGACCACAGTTTTGGGTGCTCAAGTCAAATCAATCACACTTAAATAAATAAACGAAATTCCCGCGCAGGTACTTTAGTGGGTAAATGTCTACAACTTTACCATAAAAATCAACTCTTTCCCCATCATGGTCTCCCGGAACAAACATACCGTTATTCTTTATTCTACGAAATTGTTCATCTTGACTTGTATGAAATCAAACTCTATTAACTATGCATCCAGAACAGGAAAGTACTCGTTGATCCGATCTGGATGCCAATGCATATAAATCATCCGACACCTAGGCCGGATATTCATTGCGCATCATTTGTATCTAAAATAATACAAGTCAGTGAGACATTAAAAAAATTAAACAACAAAATAGATATACATTCTATGAACAGGTAATAAATACATTTTTTTTAACCACAAAGGGAATTCTACTTCGTGCCTTCGATCAACATCTACTTGTGATTGCTGTCTGAGTTCGTGTAGATGCTCGATGAGAACAAATATTTGTAAAACAAATGCACTACAAAAACTTTGAAACACAACAATGAAACAACGAAAAGTCGCTTACTCTAAATGTGGACTGAGTTTTGTACAATTGTTGATCTCCTTCCTATTCAAATCGTGACCCTTGTCTGCTCCTAACGGACGAAGATTCACAGCAAACACAGAAAGGCGATCCATCTGTCCTCCTCGATCGTCAACTTCGGCATAATTCCTTTATTTTTATTGAATCGTATCTCAACCCCACCGAGATACATAAAGCAAAATGTTAGACATAACTCTCTGCTATGGACACCTTAACCTGCACCCTGTTCTTCACGACACACTTCATTCTCCCCATATACCTTTCCATTAGATACATCCACTAAATTGTACGGGCCTCGCAAGTAAAACTTCCTGTGGAAAGTGAAACGCTAAATGGACCATGACTGTGAAAAATGATAGGGCAAATAAGTGCTCCAACTTATAGAGGACCAATATAATATATTTTTGCAACTGGTCTACAACCTCTACTTTTGCAGTTCTAGAAGAGAAGTCCTTCAAGAATAAGCTTAGTTTTGTCAATATTGTACTTCTTGGTCTAAGAACCCATGTATCATCGCCGGTAATAGTCGTTGCAGCATAATGTGACAATCATGGCTTTTAATACCAAATATTTAGCGTTATTTCATATTCACACATCGGGATATATTTGCTCTGTACCCGTCAGGAAACTTCACACCTTTCAACCATTGACAACACTTCCTACACTCCTCTTTCTTTATTCCCATTAATGCTAAATATCTCCGATCACTGACTTTATCCTTCGTTTTCCCATCAATGTTTAGCAAAGTCCCCAACATGTTATCACATAAATATTCTTCTCTGTGCATCACATCCAAATTGTGTCAAAGTTTTAATTCTAATCATTACGTTAACTCAAAGAAAATACTTCGTTTCATCCAACACAACTCATCCACAAATCAGTTTCCGCTTCTTTTGCATCTTTCTAAAAGGCATAATAGGTTCCGATGCAAGTTGCACAAGTATCTCTTGTCCAGTCAACTCTTTAGGCTCCAATCTAAACTCTATATTCCAATCAAATATGTCCACATTGTGCCTCCACTGATGCGAAGCGGGCAAATACCTGCGACGTCCCAAAAAATAATGTTTGCCTCTATTTTTCAGCCATGAAGACATCCAGTCCACATTACACGTTGGGCAAGCTAACTTCCTTTCGTACTCCATCCAGACATATTATCATAGGCCGAGAAGTCATTTATTTTCCAAAGCAACACTACGTGTAAGTTAAATGTACCTCTTTCCACCTCATCATATGTTTGCACTCCATCCTCCCATAACTCCTTCAACTCTTCTATTAGGGGCTGTAAATAAATATCGATATCATTTCCCGAATTTCTATCCCTGGGAATAAGCAGTGAGACCATAAAACTGGAATCTTTCATACACTTCCATAG
Organism: Myrica gale; assembly: GCA_963930655.1. NCBI lineage: Eukaryota > Viridiplantae > Streptophyta > Magnoliopsida > Fagales > Myricaceae > Myrica > Myrica gale. The sequence continues at coordinate 13,928,217 of OZ005618.1, forward strand.
AGGTAGATTGTACGGGACTAAGACCATTGGCCATATACTGTATGATAAGCTCATGTTTCTGAACGGATTGAATCTATCAAACGCTAGACCCAAACGAACGTTACAAGCTTCCCGACCAAACCTCTCGTATTTCTTGTCTAGTTCCTTCCACACCACCGAGTCCGCAGGATGACTCATCACCCCGTCTTTGACCACTCGCTTCTCTTGGTGCCACCGCATATCCATAGCCGTCTATCTTGAGATAAACAACCGTTGCTATCTTGGTTTCAAAGGAAAATGTTGCAACACTTTCTGGGGGACCTTCCACTTTGCATTTTCACTATACTTCTACCTCGACTCCTCACACACTAGACACTCCTGTAACTCGTTATTCTACTTCCAAAACAAAATACAATCATTTTGACATACATGTATGTTGTCATAACTAAATCCTGTATTGTTCCTCAACTACTTCGCCTCATAGAAAGATTTCAGTAACATCTCCCCATCGGGTAATGCATCTTTTATCAACCCTAACACGTCCTTAAATGCCTTTATGCTCAAGTTATTCTCCGACTTCACATGGAGTAATCTTACTACAAAAGACAACTTCGAATACTTGACTCTCCCAGGATACAATTCTCGCTCAACATCCTTCCACAACTTGGCCTATGCAGAAAATCCATCCCAGACCCCGATTCAGGTGACATTGGGCCAGCAATATGATATGATCCCTCATCAAAGTCCTCTATCATATCTGAGTTGTCGTCATCTATATTCCCTCAGACTCCTCACTAGTCAGCTCTGGCTCTTTTTCAGACTCTACAAAATAGTAATAGGTGATTCTTGGAATTGGTTCTCCGTGCAATACCCAATCAGTATAACTCTTCTCAAACCCATTTATGAACAGGTGAACCTCCATTTCTTGAATACTTTGGAACAAAAGATTCTTACATCTCTGACATGGTCACCTTATTTGACCACGACTATCCGCAGAATTTCTAGTCATACTCATAAATTCCCGGACAACTTCCTTATACTTCACACCGAACCTATCTAGTTCATGAATTCAGCTCTTATCCATTTTTTGTGCCTTTGGTCATAGATATACATAAAACAATCAAACAACAATCAAGCATAGAGTATTGACAGTTCACCTCTAACACTTTATTTCTCTAGGGTGATAGGTCATATACCATTAAGAATTAAATTATCCATAATGTACGTAAATGTCCCAAGCATTGTGCCCGACGTGCTAGAAATTTTGGCAGTATCTCTCCTTAGTCCCTAGATACAAGCATTTAACGTTGAGGTTATACACATGCCAACAAATGGCAAGTGTGTAAGCACAACATTAAATATGCATCCGAAGGACAAAAGGAGAGTGTAAACAATGTAAGCACAACATTATCCAAAAAACATTTGTTTCATCCCACTATTTCGCACCCAATCAACATCAAACATGTTTCTAAGCTACCCAAATATGTGAACAATCAAACATCAAGCAAAACAACTTATTTTTACTCAAAAAGCACATAAATCGTTGAATACTATACCTAAAAAATCATCCAAATCTCACAATGCTTCCCAATCCACCCAAAAAACTTCCAATCTTTGCTTCAACCTCCTTCTATCAGCCTATAGACGATTCTTCAACAAGAAACTCGAAAAATGAAGAATTGGGGAGGATTTGAGAGTATTTTGAGTGAATGATAAGTCTATGGGTTTCGACCCTTTCATTCTTTGTAATAGCCATCCGAACGTGTATAAGTGACACAAATTTTGGTGTTGAAAGTTACGGCCAAGAATTTTGTCTTCATCCGGACTGTAATCCACAACTACATGAATCTGTTTTCAAAGGAAATGACCCCGTTTTAATTTGAAAGAAATGACGTCGTTTTTAAAGCCAACCGTCCGGATGGTAACGAATAAAATCCAACAATTTATTCGAACATGCCAACAACACCGTTTTAAATACAACTGAACGACGTCATTTTATCACATGGTCGTCTCCACAGTAATTAAAATCGTGCGAAGATCCTTTTTTGAAAAGCACGACACCGTTTTTAATTAAGTAAACGACGTCATTTAAATAGACCAACCATGCAGATGATCTGCAAAATGTCCGAATGCTACCCGTCTCATTTATTTATAACATGATAATAGTATTTCATTTCTTAATAATGTATTAATAGTAATTTATATTATATTTTACTTAACATAACCAAACATAAATATTAAACCATAAAAAAGATGTATAATAACCATCACATAGTGAAATCAAAATAAATATTCAAATACAAACTATACCAAAATATCAAACATAAATAACCAGTACGACCAAAAATATACATGAAAATGAAAACATAAGATAAGAATCATAAAACTCCTAATCATGCATCGGACCAGGCTCAATGGATTCATCCCCCGGCTTCTCGCTCATCTTCCCCATCTGATCCTCAATAGCGCCAAACCTCCTCAACATCAAACACAAGGTGCCGGGAGTGGTAGTGACAAATGGCTGCAATTCCGCCATCTGAGACTCCATATTGTACAAACGGATCCCCAAGCAGACGCACGACTCATGCATCGGTGAAATAGCAGCATCAATCATCTCCTTCAGGTCTGTCATAAAAGCATCGGCCCTGGCTGGTCACTCCTCGGCATAACAACGATGGGGCTCCTCCTCCAATTGCGGCTCGCCAAGAGCAATACCCCGCGGTTGTTGCGGATGCCTAATTTGAGCCTCAGAACGGTCAAAGTAGTCTGACAGATGGGACCGATAGGCACCTTCCTTGTCTCGTTCGGACTATCCATGCAGCCCACACTATGGAGGAAGTGTGTAAAGCGTAAACTGTACGCCAACGCAGTAGCAGAACTATACTGTGGCAAATCCACAATACCTCCTCTAGCCATGTACAACATCATCTCGGCTCTTGTCATAGGGCACTCTTTCTTGTGAGTCCTCGTCTTGTTGTCGTAAGCGAATATGAGATGCATAATAGGCTAGAATGGAAGATGTACCTTTGTCTAACGAACGGTGAGACCACCACCACGTCCCGGCTCGTGAATGTACAGAAGATGTCTTCCACATCTAGCTTGTTCTCCTTCTCCAGCCAAGATGTCTGCTGCTAGCAGAAAGGTCACCCACATGTACAGTGACGCTCCACACTTGGGCATCCATATCTGCAACATCCAACAATGCTGCATAGAACTCCCGGACTAGATCCACAGATGGTACACCTTCCCTTTTCAATTAACCGATCCAACCATACTTATTCAATATATCGCTTATAGATACGCCGTAATACTTCATTTCCTCGAATTCAACCACATAAACTGTTGGAATCGCGGAATCGGCGCAGCGGAAGATAGGATCGTTGAAATCAAAGCAGCCCAAGCGTTCTGTCTCCTTCAGATCCATGCACATAGCTTTGAGAGAGAGAATTCTAGAGAGAGAAGCTCTCTTTCGTGAAATCGTATTTCCTTGAAAATGAATTCTCTCTTTCTCAACTGAGTTCTGAGCTATATATAATGGCTGGCTCAGAACTCAACTGTGCTATAGCGTGGGATCTTTAGGGATATCAAATCTCGGTCGTAGGAACATCATGAAAAAACTCTTTTTCATTAAACCCCCTTATATTCTGTATTCTGAATTTATGGGCTTCTACAAATTGTGATCATGTCCATTAACATATCACAATTGACTCCCGAGATAATGAGACTGTTTTTATGAAATCCCTTTTGCTAACAATTATATGCTTATTTATCCTTCCACAATACTATATTCCACATTAGCTAATAGGACCAGAATAATATCACCGATTAAGTCCCTAGCTCATATAATTTTTAATTCTCAGTCTGTGTCTAGTTGGACTTCCAAAACTTTTTGAAAAATTTTTTCGCAAATATTTACTTAATATATTATATAAGTAAAACTCGGGAAAACATTTTTCACAAAATCTCGATGCGCAGCGTTTTTACAGGAGTCCAACAATATAAAGACATAATGAATATACTGTCTCATCAAGAGATTGATGGATTCCATATTGAGCAATTATACAAATTCACTTACTATGCACAAGGCCCAACATTAGCTGGAATATTTGATCTGCGAAGATCATCACCAAATGACTCAGTCAAAGCACAAGCAAACCTGCATAACTCTCTCAGGTCTAAGGACAACATAAGCTAATTGTGTTGAATACCATTCTCTACATCAGTGATCATTTCTAGAAGGTATTCATAGTTGATCCCGTTCAGTGCATGTACTCTTACAATGCACCCACTCGTCTGCTTAAGGTCATCACCTCAATGACGGAGTCCATCATTCTATCTTATAAAGGCACAACGAGTGTAGACCTTTTTGTACATTACCATGTACCTCGGTCTAGAACAAAGTGAGTCAAAAATGATCCGAAAAGTCATACTCCCCGCCTCCGATTCATTAATCATTGCCCTGACTTTTCTACAATGTTACTCAACAATATGACATCTTATGTCATTACATCTTATGTCGTTGCAAATATGATATCTCATGTCATTGCATGTACCCAAAATAATATACAAGTGATTAATCAATAACAATAATTATCTCATAATTATAAAAAAAAGGATTGGTTTTGAGTGTATACATCTAACAATAAACCTCACGCTCCACGATGATTGATCGTCTCAGGATCTCAGCACACTACTGGGCCACCCGCTCCTCTTGTGTCATGTAATCTTCCTGAGTTTGAAGATCCTGCTGCGTAGAGCTCCCGACAAATGAGGTAGATGACAAACAGTGTCGTTAGACATTTTTTAATCTGTAAAAAAGGCAAAAACAAATAAACTGTTAGGGAAGATTGTCCGTACAGTGTCACATAACGTTCACACATAATATAAAACGGTACCATCCTATACAAATAACCATCCGAGCAGTTCATATAACATTCGAACATTAAGTAAAACGACTTAGTTTTAGGGAATACACGTTCGAACTCTATAATAACCGTCCGCAATAAAAAAATCCTTAAAAAAGAATTCTAACATGTGCATCCTAAATAAAATGACAATGTATATATAAACACGTCCCAACACACAAATAACGCCATCAGAATGGCAAATTAAAGGACATAGTTTTAGCAAAGATACATTCGTACGCTCATATCACCGTATGCAATAAAAACTTCTCCTTAAAAATAACTTTTCAACTTGAACGTATATATCATTACCAAAATGACAGGGTATAAGGGCCAAACCTCAGCACGCAAAATAAATCATTCGAACGGCTCGTAAAATGTCCTAGCTTAGTGAAAAAATGTGCAGAGGCTATAATAGTCGTCCGTAACAAAAATAATGCTAAAAAATAAATTTTTAACATGTGTATATATCCTATACAGCACGACAGTGTATAACAGCTTACCATCCGCATGTGAATTGTCCCTTTCGAACGTCTTGTGAAAAATGACGTAGTTCAAAAGACATAAACATAAATACTTATCTTAAACTAAATGACGACGTATAAAGTACAACATTGTTTGCACAAGACACTAAGAACGTCCACGGTTTAATTAAAATGGCAATGATTTCAAAACTGACCGTAGAAAAATTTTAAACTATATGTCTGGACGGCATCAACCCTGTCCGGACATGTCGTGGTGAAGAAGACAAAATCGACTCAGTCATGGCCGGCCTCTCTCCCACCTCCAAAACTCCCCCAAACCAACACCAAACAACACAAAAGTATGGCCTAAACAAACAATCCTACAACATTAGGCAATCTATATCAACACAAATTATTGGTCATCCAACAACTGTGGTGGCCGAAAATCGTTCATGAAAATATCTACTTAAAAAGCACAATTTTTATGCGAAAAAATCAAATAAAAACATAAGAAACATACCTGGATATAAAGAACTCCACGAAAATGAAAGATTACTTGATGAGAAACGTGAATGTAGGTTGAAAAATTGAGAGAAATTGCAAGTGTAAGTAAAATAACGTTTAAAAGGCTTCTGTTCAACTTTAAAATCCGTCCAGGACGTTTGGACAGGACATTCATGGCCGTTCGAACATTACCGCTTTCGACGTCGACCAATTGGATTCCTAAGCATTAAATTCTAAATTGTGAATGGTTAGGAAAATGTTCTCGAAATGATGGTGTTCAGACGATATAGGTCAATGCGGATGGGAAGACGTCTGGAACATACAACGTGGTGCACCTCCACTCGCTGAAATTGTGGCGATGGCGTCCGGGCGGTCTGGAAATGTGCGGCAGCGCATAGCTGTTCTCTACGGTCACATGAAATAGACGTGAGTTCTTGCGCGGATAGTCCCGGTCGTTCGAATGTTTATGTCATACCGTTCAGATGAGGATGCAGCTTTTGTGACGATTTGCCTTTCGTTAGGACATCCAGACGATTTTGTAATTCCTGGCACACTTTGCATAACATAATTTTTATTTTGACATAGAAGGGCACGATTTGGTTACAAAATTTATTTTGACACCCAAAATTGTGACACCTAATTTCAATTTTCTTGTAGTGTCTGTGACTACATTACTAGCGAAGGGTTGAGAGACTTTCGTGAAACCGACAAAGTGGACGAGGACTTGTTTACTTCACAACCAACCCAACATATTAGAAAACTAACCTGATGTAAAACAAAAACAATGATTTCTTCTCCTCATAATGAAAAGCTTTAGTTTGTTCCACACGTCTTGTAACCAAAATATTTAGCAGATATCTCAACAAAGCAACCCACGCTTAGTATTAAATTGTTAATCGAGAGATACACGCACAAACTCACAGCGTAAGAGTAACAGGTAAGAGAAATAACAGAGAGAGAGAGATCTTTAGGAATTTTTGTTGTGTCAAACACTAAAAGATAAAGGTTATATATAGCCCTCCATTTATGTCATTGATGGCTGGCCATCAATGGTGCCATCAATGCCTGACTTAAATCTAGCCATTATGCCTAGGGAGCCGCCCAAGGTGTTGTCCCAGTTGGAGCCTTTCACTACATATCTCACTCCCGCACACAATGACTTGACATCAATTTGTCTTCCTCTAGCCATTCCTAAACTCATTCATTTTAGCAAATAGTTTGTGTAACCACCGAGCACACCTGTATAAAAGGTGGGAGCACTATACCAAATCTCTTACAAGAGAAAACCAGCATAGCAACATCCCTAAAGTGTCTTGTTATACCCTAGTTTTATTTCGACATATCAGTTTAAGCATTTCTAATCCCTTTTAAGTATAAATAATTAGAATCACTTGAACTTTCTACAATCATCGTGATGTATTCACGATTATATTGCTATCATAATGTAGTAACACACTACAACAAATTTTTGATTTTGGGACGGAATTTTTGTCCCAAAAAACCCAAAAATGTTTTTGGGACGAAATTTGTTCGTGCACCTGGTGTCCCAATAATTCCGTTACAAAATATTTTTTGGGACTGGAAATTTATTCAGTCCCAAAAAGTACCCTTTTGGGACGGATATATTTCAACTATTCGAATTCTATATCCAATCGTTGGAATGCTATATCCAACAACAACCATTACAACGCTAAATTCAATCGTTTGAATGCTACATCCAACAACAACCATCTAAACGAGTATGAACAAAATATCTAACAGCAACCGCTCCAACGCTACATCCAACGATAACCGTTCGAATGCTAAATTTAACCATTTGAATGCTACATCCAACAACAACCATTCCAACGCTGCATCAAACGTTCTAATGGTGGACGAGCCATTCTAATGGTGGACCGTTCGAATTTTCATCAAATTATAAAACATTATTATTTTTTACGGTGGATTAATCGTTCTAAAGGTGGATGAACTGTTCGAACACTGAAAAATGTGAAACCGTCTTCGTCATCTCCTTCTCCTCCTCTTTTTTCTTCTTCTTCTTCTTTTCCTTTTCCTTCTCCTTCTTCTTCTCCTTCTCCTTCTCCTTCTCCTTCTCCTTCTTCTTTTCCTCTTCCTCCTCCTCCTCCTCCTCCTCCTCCTCCTCCTCCTCCTCCTCGTCTTTCACTCTCACGATTTCCGTATGTTTATTTCTATTTTCTGTGAGGCGTTCAGATAGTGTTTAAAATCATTCTATAGGAAAAATGTTGGTAATTTGGCATACAAATTCATTCAATTAAAACCTTACGAAGTCATTCACTCGCTTACACAGTTGGTCGAAGAAGCACATGTAGCATGAAATACACATTACGACGAAGTTCTCTTTAAAACAATAGTGTATGTCCAACCTCAAAACATGACAAGCACCTAACTTGTATCCTCAATTTGCCCAACCTTCCCAGGTGTCAAATAAAGATTACACATTTGGCTTATACAGTGGCAGAGATAGGGAGCGGGTAAGGCAACCTCCCTAAATTTTTTAAATATATGCTTTTTCTATAAAGTCTCTACCCTCTCCAAAGTTTTCCAAAATGAGATTTGTGAAAAATTGTTTTCACTGTGTTTATTTACTTATATATATATTAAGTACAAATATATTTATTTGAGAAAATTATTTTTTGAAACTTTTTCGAAGTCCAACTAGGTACAAATTGAGAATTAAGAATTATAGGAGTTAAGGATTTAACCAGTGATATTGTTCTTGTCATATTAGCTTGTGTGGAATATAGTATGGTAGAATGATAAATAAAACTTTCTTATTATTTTGGGAGTCAATTGTGATATGTTAATGGACATGATCACAATTTGTAAACCCATTATGACGCCCCTCCTTGTTTATAAACTTTTTAGCATATCTAAGTTTGTTTAATCAAGAGATTTTTGCTATAATTTGAATTTTTACTATATAAATCTTCTTTATTATAATTGCATGTCTAAACAAGCGTTCATATTTTAAAACAAAAAATTAATTTCCTAATTGAATGCCAAAGATAGATTAAAAATCGTTGTGAAATTTCTTTTGTTCTCATAAAGTCCTTTTTATTTGGTAATTTCTTTATATTGCTTCTTTGAATTATTATTGCTTATATTTTTAAATTACTAATTATTTAGCTTATTGTACACAGTCAAACTATTTGTTGGCATTATTATTGTTATTCCTATATCTTTCTTTCATTAAACTCTTTAATGGTCAATATTATTATACTGCTCTTGATTTAAATTTCTTAGTGACCAATAATATTTTATCTTTCTCTTGATTAAACTCTTAAATGAATTCCTCTTCATTAACTTCATTTTAATTGCTAAATAGTTTGGTGTTGGACTCTAATATTGGGCTTAGAGGACTATAGGGGGTGAGGCCAGACCTAAGGGAAATTGTGTTCACAATCAGGATCAGGAAATTACCAGAGGCTCCACGAAGGTCGTGATCTCCTTCTCGCCGCCCTCACCGCATCGAAGACTAATTTTGATGTTTAGTCAAAGAGTTAGGGCAGGGGGCAATCTGGTAAGTTCGCGTGGTCTGGGTGTCACGTGCCCTGCACGTGTGATAGAAAACGTGAGCTTTAACACCAAATCTGGGTGAAAAGCCGAATTGCAACGTGCCACGTAATAGATGAGGTCCGATTGTAACGATTTTTAGTCCATAGGGTATTTAAGATTGACATAGAAGTTCATGGGGGTTTTTTGTAATTATCCCAAAAAAATATATAAATGAGTAAAGTCCTAGTTAGCCTCATAAGTATGAACAAAAATCAAATTGGTACTCACAACTATCAAAAAACGTTTGAAACTCTTAACTTTTTAAAATCATCAATTCACGCTCGTCCAACTTAGGCATTATGTCAAATGAAAATCATGCAATATGATCGAATGCTCCCGAGACTAAATTATAAAAAAAACTTAAGAAATACATTAAAAATAAAAAGATTATTGAAATAGATTTTCAATAGTCTTATTTAAAAAATATCATTTTTTTTTATTTTTAATGAACTTTTTAAAAATTTTAGTAATTTTATCTTGAAGGGACATTTTGATCATTTTTCATGTTTTTTTGTCTGATTTAATGCCTGATTTGAAAAGAGAACGTGAATTGATGATTTTCAAAAGGTAATGGGTCTTAAATCGCCTTTTTGAAAATAAAGGATCATAATTTGATTCTTGCTCATACTTACGATAGGGTAAATTAATATTTAGCCTCATATGTATGGATAAAATTCAAATTGGTACTCCTAATTATCAATTTGGAGATTTGAGATCTTTAACCTTCAAATCATTTTAATTTTATACTCGTCTAAATTGATCATTAAATCAGACGGTTTTTGAATCACGTGTGTCCCACGTGCTTTAATTTAGTTGGAAATGACCAAACTTTCCACGTTCAAGTGATCGTAAAGGAGACTATCAGAACAAAGAGGTTCGTCTTCGACTCCTTAGCAAAAGGAGCTACAAGAGCCAAATACACTGAGAACAGAAGCCTCGAATTCCAATAGAGACGAAAAGGGAGATGGGGTTGTTGTTCTGTATCTGTATTGTGGCTCTACTTATTGCCGCAGTACCTTTGGGTAGCGGCAAAAGACCTACTGAGCTCAAGGGAATGTGAGGATCTGGGTTTTTCGGGACCTGCTCTTTGCTCTGATTGCAACGCTTTCGCTGAGTATGTGAAGGACCAAGATTTGGTATCAAACTGTTTGAAGTGTTGCACCGAGGATTTCGATGATTCTATGAGCAAGGTTAGCTATTTTGGTGCTGTACTAGGGGTCTGCATGCGGAAACTAGTGTTCTATCCCGAAGTTGTGGGCTAGGGCTACACACAATCGGACCAGACAAACAAACCGTACCTGATTTGTCGTCCGGTCCGGTCCTAGTTCTTAAAATGCGGTCCGGTCCGGTCTTCTTTTTTAATAAATGCGGTCTGGACCAGACCGCATTTATTAAAAAAAATAAAAAATAAATATAATTTTATAATTTTTAATACAAATTATAAACTTAAAACTTTTAATTTTAATTTAAACTAAAACTCAACATTTTTATATGCACTTCCTCTTTTGAAATTAATCTTAAAAAATTTAAAAAAAAAATTTAAAAAAATTAGACCGCATTTAGTAAGACTGGAAGTGGTCCGGTCCGGTCCTCTATTTTAAGAGGACCAGAAATCCGGCTTTCAGCCTTATTGTGGGCTTCATTGAAGAAGAGAAGGATCGGTTCCCTTTAATTAAAGTTCAATATATTTTCAATTCTCTACCAAAGCCGATCATGCTGGATGATGCAGGTCAACACAAGGAAACCATAAAGTGGAAACGTGAACATATATTTCAATTCTGCTAGAGAAGGTTAAGCCCGCTTCAGCAATCTGAGTCGTTTATTTTTGTTTTTGCTCCAAACCCCCCCTCCCTCTCTCCTCTTCTCCCCAGCTGGGCTGTTATGTATCTTAATTATTAGAAGTAGGCGAGCTCCTTTTCTCGAAATCGGTGGACTCATTTTCACAAAATCTAATGGAAAAAATTTTACCATAAAAAAAAGAGTGTCGAACAAAGACCCCCTTCTCGCGTGAGGCCTTGTGGCCCTTGTCAGCTTTCATATGGATCTGCTTCATGGTTCCAACTCAATCAAAATCAGATGCCACTACAAAAAAGTGACCTATAGCAGCGGTCGTAAACGCTGCTATACGTTATAGCAGCGGTTTTTTAGCGGCGGTCTATAGCTCCGTCGGCATAGATCTATCGCGGCGGTTTAGGTAACCGCTGGTGAAGACCTCGGGTCTATAGCGGCGGTCACGTAGCAGCGGTCAGAACCGCCTTTATAAACCCGAGCGCATTTGCGCTGAAGGTCTGTAGCGACGGTCAGTGACCGCCGCTACAGACCTAATATGACCGCTGCTATATGTCTCTAGCCGCGGTCATGTTCAACCTATAGCCGCGGTCAATGACCGCCGCTATAGGTTTGCAGGGTCAAAAAAAATTTTTCCCGGGGCATAGCCCCCAGACACCCATCAATCAAGACAGGCTTGTCCATGAGCGCTCCAACTTGGGCCGATACTCCATGGACTAAGCCTCAGAAAAAATCTCATTTCAAACTCCAAAACACAGATTATTTTTTCATGTACTAAAAAACTAAAGAAAAAAATCATACACATAAATTGACTGGGAAAAGCATACTATGACCTGATGACTTCAAAAGTCAATTTCAACAACTGACTTCGCAGTATTATTATTTCTTCTTCTCGTGAGTCTCATCCTCTAGAGTTTTCCGAAGCTTCAAAACTTCTGCATCTCCACCTACGTACACCGAGAGAAACCCTCATATAGAACTGATTACATGCTTGCAAGTTGAAAAAATTTCAGATGATGCTGTTCAGAAGAAACTCTATAATCCAGGCAAACAACATACCTCTGAGTGCATATGTTGCCCTTAGTTTAATTTCCTTTTCAAGCAATTTTTTCATTTCAAACAGTCTGAGATATACAAATGTGTCCAGCAAGGACACAAGACACCTCTTTCAAGAGAACATAGCAAAAAGGGTGTTGCATAAAAGGGAGTACCTGTCCAGTAGATTTACCATAGCTGAAGTCATCACGATCATGCTTTTACTGATTTAACACCAACTTCTCCTCCAGCTGCTTGACTGATTCCATATAATCCATCTGGCCCCTGGTACTCTAGAAAATTACAAACTAGGGATAAGATAATATCCTAGAGCCCCTGGTACTCTAGAAATTTTTTTACCGTACTCTAGCTAGAATTTAGGGTTGCTGAACTTTATTTTGATAACATATAGATGAAAAAAATAGTTGAACAAACCTCTAATGCATCTGCAAAACTTCTCTCAACATCAGAGATTCGATTTTGTGCTTCTACATTTAATCTTTCAACTTCATCCTCAAAAGCTTTCTGCTGCCTTTCATTTTCTGCAATGAGCCTATCAAGTTGTACTTCAAGTTTCCTAGACAAACTTTTGTAATCAAATTCCTCCTTTATTTTCAACATATTCTCTACCTTCATAGCCCGTTATGGATAACAAATGAAATAATTACTCATGCAGTCATTTAATTTTTCCACATATGCCTAGGATAACTACTAGGAAGGGTTAGCAACAAAGTGAAAAACAAGCTAACTGGGTAAATACATGTGTATTCTGTCTGTTGTAACTTACAAATAATATTGAGTACATTGCTTATATTTGACGCTTTAAAGACAAGTCTTAGAAGGCTTCTAAATATATGGTACTTGCAGTCTCTCCTCGATGGCGTGGGGATGGGCCAATAGTCACAATTAATGATGTCCTTGCCGTGCCTGTGAAACAAAAACCAATGTGAAACAGACATAATGTCTAGATCTGTAATTAGCCTCAATGTGCCAGAAAAAGTGTAGAAAGAATATGGAATGAAGATAAATATTTGCACGTATACCAGAGAAGGGCTGAGACAGATTAAGTATTAAACCAAAATGTTCACAAGCATACCAAACTTGGTGCTGAGCAAATAGCTTCATTGATCAGCTAGACCTAGACAAACAAAGGGCCAATCTATTCACCTTATAGTTATTACTAAATCTGACAGATTTAACAAAGGCATACAAAAAGGAATACTATTTTTTTCAGCACACATGCATGCCACCAGCATTCAGCAGTGCAAATGACAAATATCTCCATAATTAGCTCAGGAAAAAAAAGTAGAGAAACAGTAAATAAAATACACAGCTTCACAGAAAACCAGCAGTCAAAGAGATCAATTAAAGAAGATCTCCAGCAACAGTTTTTGGGAACATATAGAAGACAAGGATGGTACTTACATTCGATCCTTCGGCCACCAAACCTTAATCTTTGAATCAATCAAGTTCACACCATAATCGATTTCTTGAGAGAACAATCACACAAATAAGAAACAGATTCCAAAAGCAAAAAGGATCCCTTAAGTTAATCCCCAACTTCAAATATTCAAGGATAAACCCCAATTCAAACACTGTACCAGCACAATCACTGACCACTAGAAAAGCATTCAATATCCCAATCAAACATAAAACTGATGCACCTTCTATGTTTTAAATAAAAGGAACACATGATACATTTCAATTTTCATTTTCACTTCCCAAACTTTTTGTACAGCCAAAAACTTCCAAAAATTAAACATAGGGGTCAAAGAACTAATACCCAGTTTGGTCAGAAGTATAGCGAGAACGAGACCCACTGGTCCAGCACCCACTGTCAGAACCGGAAGCACTGATTCTTCTTCGTGGCCATTGAAAACGTCGGAGTCTGATAGGTATCTGCCTCGAGACTAAAATCGAAGAGGACAACAACGGAGAGGGTATCGATGGAGAAACCCAACTTAAATCGAAGAAGCTTACCTGCAAAATCAATGAAACCCAATTGAAATCAAAAGAGATATGTAAAAAACACCTTAAACAAAGAAATTGCGAAAAGAACAAGATAATGCCAAAGAGAGGGGGAGAAAGAGAGAGAGGGAGAGAGGCCGGAGCGTGGCATGGTGGGTGGTGAGTGACGGCAAGGAGAGGGAGCTCGAGGGACCAGGGGGTGAGGGCTGTGCGGGGGGGGGGGGGAATTAAACGAGGAGAGGTTCGGCGTCGGGTGAAGGGGGAAAATACGGGGGTGATGGGTTCGCGTTTTAGGGCGCGGGGAGGGGAAATTTTCGACTTATAGGGCGGGAGGACTTTTTTTTAAGAAAGGGAGAGGGGAGGTGGGGGAAGGAACGACAGCGTTTTTAGGTAGGGATACTGTTTTGAATCTTAATTAATTAGTCTTATATTATAAATTAGTCTTATAATTAATTAGTTAATTATAATCAATAAAATATTCAATTATCATAATAACTATGACCAGATATTAAGTTATGTACTTTAATTGAATCACAATATCTTTTTTGTTTGAAATTAAATCATATGTCATAATTAAATATTATTATATTACTAATTATTACAAATATATTTGGTCATTATAAGCATATGATAATAGATGTCTAAACTACTTAGATTTAGTCAATAAAAATACAATTACCATAACAATCATAGATATAACTGTCATAACATTATTTCTAATTTCATATAAACAATTGAAAAAAATCGTGTATGTCCCAAAAAAAACCACAAACCTGGCTAAAATAGCTAAAATCTCATCCCTAATCGGGTTCAAAAATAATTCCTAAACGGTAAAGGAAAGAAAATCATAACTAAAAATAGGTTTTTGAGAGGGAAAACAGCGGATTTAGGGCTTGAAACGAGGCGCATTGAAGCATAGCTGGGTGCCCACGACGTGCGCGCCGAAAAGAGCTTTCCGAATTGGGGTCATGGGCGCGAATCGGATACTTGTAGCCAAAGTTATGACCAAAAAACCGACACGTGTGCGAAAAGTGCCCAAATTCTATATAACAACTTCAATATTCATAACACTCTCTCTAATTTCATATTTTATTAAGTAGGTCTCTTAAAATTTTTTTAAAACATGTGACAAAATAAAATTATGTATAAAAAGGAATAAATAGTCAATAAAACAATTTTTAACCTTAAATAACACATAAAATTTTATTTTTCTATTTTGTTTTCATATTTTTAAAATTATACCTATAGCGGCGGTCACTACAAAGACCGCCGCTATAGGTATAACTGTAGCAGCGGTTTGTATTAAAACCGCTGCTATAGGTACGAGATTCAGCGGCGGTCAACGTGACCGCCGCTGTAGAGCCTCTTTCTAGAGCGGCGGTCACCTTGACCGCCGCTATAGACACCCCTGACCGCTGCTATAGACGACCGCCGCGACAGACCCCGTTTAGCTATTTTTAGCCGCAGTTTTCGTTAAACGCCGCTAAAACCACCTTGTAGCGGCGGTTTTCGTGACCACCGCTACAGTGACCGCCGCTATAGGCGGTTTTTTTTGTAGTGTGCAGATAAGATCTACATTGTCTTCCATGCCTTTAACCTGCGCACCAGGATGGAACTTCATGAAAGACCTCGCCGCACGAATCGCAAAGGAGCGGTGGTCCCCTTTGACTTCACTAGCTTGTGCAAGTTTCCATTATACGACATTGATTTTGAGTGGGGGAAGCCGGTCTGGGTTTCCTCGGTTAGTTTCGAGGCC
This sequence comes from Myrica gale, assembly GCA_963930655.1. Lineage (NCBI taxonomy): Eukaryota > Viridiplantae > Streptophyta > Magnoliopsida > Fagales > Myricaceae > Myrica > Myrica gale. The sequence goes on from OZ005618.1 coordinate 13,944,191, forward strand.
AAGAATTCTAGAACCTGCACTAGTTGGAAAATGGAGATGATCTCACGCGAAAATGGAGATATTCTAGAGTCTGTACTAGTTGTCAATGATCACAAAGTCGACAAATTTATCAATCAAGTGTTAGCAGATTTGGTCATTTCAAATGGAAGAGAAGCACGTGGACGTGATTGAAAAACCGTAGGATTTTACTATTGATTTAGAAGGGGGACGAAGATTGAACTGTTTTAAAAGTTAAGGGTCTCAACTTGCTGAATTAATAATTAAGGATATCAATTTGAATTTCGTCCATACATATGTAGCTAACTATCACTTTATTTCTAAATAAAAATTAAATTTGAAGATTGCATATAATATAGTTTTAGGGCAAAAATGTACCTTTAAGGATCTTCACGTTGAAATCAGTATCTTAGGGACAAAAATATTAAAATTTTGAGAAAAATTTCATGTCACTGGACAGCCTATGATTAATGTTGAGATGAAATTTAAAATCTACGTAAGCACTATTCTATTTGTTGGCTAACGATAATAGGACGATGATCGATTTGTCTAAAAAGCTTATCTTAAGAACCCGATGAATGAAAATTGATATCTGAGGGACTAAAATGTCAAATGTATAAACTATATAGACTTGTCACTACAAAAAAATGGCCTTTAGCAGCGGGCTAAATCTCCGTCACAATAGATCTATAGCGGCGGTTTGTGCGACCGAGGGTCTATAGCGACGGTCGAGACCGTCGTTATAGACCCGAATGCAATTTTACATTTTTTTTAGCGTTTCGTGAAAACGCTGGTACAGACTTTTAGCGACGATCGCATTTTTTTTTTTTTGCATGTGCCAACATTTTTAAAACACCACTAATTTTTTTTTATATTTTCCTAATCGGTAATACAAATTTATTTTAATAACCATAATTCATTGGATGTAAAAAGTTAAAGAACAAGGAGAATAAAACAAAATATATTTCATCGTTGATTAATAATATTTTACAACAAACACAATAATCTCTAAAGTAATCTAAAAAGTAACAAATTTCTAATATAAAATAACAATACGCAAGGACTGACTAAAATATTCAAATACAACACAATAAGCAAGGACCAATTAAGATCTTCCTCCTTTGACACATCAACATCCTCGATCTTAAATTCTTGTAATAAAAAATAAATATCACATGAGAAATAGAAATAAACAAAAGATTTATGTCAACAAAATATCTACTTGTATATAAGGCTATAAGCAACTCTAAATAAAAGTGGTCAATAGACTAAGCTTCACAAAAAATCTCATTTTAAACCGTAAAACACTTTTCATTGAATCGGGTCAAATATATTAAGAAATACTCATCATCACCTATTATAAGGAAAATTCACATTATGGAACGAGATCGGGTCAGATGCCCCCTCCTTGCTTGAGCAGCAGTTGTATCAGCGACTTTACTATTCTGCACCCGAGCCAGAAACTTATACTAAGAAACTCATAAACCTAAGTGTAAGGCTATATGAGACATGCATAAACAACATCATTCTCCAATAATAATAAAAAGGTTCCAAAGATAGAAGCTACATTCTGCACTAGTATTAGGTAACATGAAATCTACTTATTGGGATTAAGTTATGCACATATGTGATCTTGCAAAGCATATCAGTATAAACACAAACCGAGTTGTCATATTCATCAACATCGGACTCTGAGCCACCCATTTCTCTACTGCGAAACTCATCATCTATCTCCTCATCTACATCTTCCATCTCATATTTATCCACCATGTATTCAGCATCATCACCTTGATACTCTGACATATTCTGTCCACCGATTCCACACCTAATATGGCAAAAAATCATAACCAAGTTGCAAAGCATCAGAACAGACAATGTTTTACTTTACCCAAAAACAAGCAGCAATTGAAGGTGAAATCTAATTACAAGGCTACACCACCACTACATGATACAAATGGTTTCAGGTATTGCATTTTCCGACTCTATATTTAACTATTAGCTAATACAAATCAACACATCACCATTTTCCAAACTGATTGCAGGATTGCAAAGCTTTGACATATCATCAGTTCTGAATTCAATTCACCCATGGCATTTTCTGTTACCAAAGGAAAGGCTGGTAGACTACAGAAAATTAGCCCAACAGTCCCCTACCGATATCTCTTTAGTCCAGGAGGAGGTTACAAGAGAATACCAGCTACATAACTAGCTCAATACTACAATTTATTGAAGTTCAGTACTCAGAGGTGAAAGAGCTGAAATTTATGCAGTTCAAATCTAAAATGGAAAAAATTTATGATCCCAAAACTGAAGTGAAAGAAATAAAAATTGTCTTGGTTGAAATAAGTACAACAATACACTGAAATGCAAGAAGATTATGGAGCTCAAGTGAAATGTTTACTAGAGAGTGAGAGTCCTATGTATCGAATTATTTGAAGCTAAAAAAATCCACATCTTCTCCCATTTGAACTGATCTAAGATAATTACATCAGAAGGAAACCCATTTAGTATATGACTGCAATTGTGCATGAGTATCATGTGCAATTCTTCTCGGACTTCCAGTAATTTCTGAACCTCAAAATCCTTCAAGTGTATTGCATAATTTTTACGAATTCCAAAAAGCAAATAGAATAGGCGAGCTCAATCAGGAGAGAACAAAGAAAAAGGCAACAAATTTAAAATGCTTTCCACAAATTATTGTACAAAACCTACCTATAGATATTGAAATAGCCCATCTAGTTGTTGAGGTTTCTGATACACCCCACCAGTAATATAAGAAGCCTGTTATTCAAATGCATCAGAAGCAGTCAATGAAGCTACGAGAGGGCTGGGGATCATGATAAACATGTCTTGCAATAACAATCCATTCAAATTTCATGTGATATACAGAGTACCTGCTGCAGGAAGGCAGAATTGTTAGAAACAATAAAGCAAGAATCAATAAGAACCTGCAACAGAAGGAAATTTGTTACAACAGATGGTTCTTTAAATTCAAAAAAGAACAGTAATGCACGTAACAATAGATTGGGGACGAGAGGAGGTAAAGTTTTAGCCAAGCATACAAGTTGAAGGATTCAAATCTACAAAGGGAGAAAAAAAAACCCACTTCGGCACTGATTTTGTCACTTCAGTTATCAACAAAAGACGAGCAATGAAAACCTTACACATTATCAGCCCCTTCTCTTGTCTTTCATTATGCCCTTTCTTTGCATATGTACCCCTGGAGGCTCTTTTCTTAGCCTTTCTTTTCCACTTTGCAATTCCCACGGTATAAAGCCTAGGTCGCATCTGCAATCAAAAAACACTTGGCATTTTAATTGCCGGACTCTATGTTCAGTTCCAATAAAAGAAAAGGAAAAAGAGGCTGAGACCTTGGCGAGAGAGAGACAGAACCACCGAGCTAAGAGGCGGAGCAGTGAGCTGAGGGAGAGAGTCAGCGCCATGAGCGGGTGGGGAGCGTTTGATGAAGATGAAGATGAAGAGAGAGAGAGAGATTTCGAAGAATAAAAGAGGAAGAGGGAGGGAGAGACTTTGGTCCACGGCGCGCGCGGGAAATGAAAAATCCTCACCATGCCGTTTTGCATTGTTTTTTTTAAAAAAAATTATTTTATTTTGATTTATATAATGTTCTTTTTCTTGTAAAATAAAATTATAAAGCCACATGAACATTATAAAATTATAATGTTCTTTTGTAAGCTATGTACATGTTAAGTATTTTTAGTAAATTGTAATAGTATTTAAAACTCTTTATACTTAGTATTAAATACATAGCATATTATTTTACATTCTTTTTTATAATTAGTGTAATAATCTTAATTAAAATAAGTTGGTAGTAATAATATATAATACTTAACCATTAAAAGTATAATGTCTTCTATATAACATTGCATGATCTATTATATGTGTTGATCATATACGTGATATGTGCAAATTAAACTAAGTACTTTATATGTATGTACCTACCTAATGACTAAATATTATTATATTCACAATATATATGCTCATCATAAGTATGATAATATATATTTTATAAACTACTTAGATTTAGTCAATAAATATGCAATTACTATAACAATCATAGGTATAATTTAAAATATACCACATATCAACTTTAATTTTCACAACATTCTTTCTAATTTTATATTTCATTAAGTAAGTCCCTTAAAATAAAAATTTTCAAATACATGACAAAATAAAATTCTATATTAAAAAGAATAAAATAATATATAAAATAATTATTAACATTAAATAGCTTATAATTAACAAAAAAAATTGCACTTATACCTATAGCAGCGTTTTTGAAACAAAACGCTGTTAAAGGTGTACCCTACAGCGGCGGTCACAGTGACCGCCGCTGTAGATACCTAATTTCTAGCGGCGTTTTACAAAAAACGCGGCTAAACAGCCGCTATAGACCCCCTTTAGCCGCGTTTTTTGCAAAAAACTGCTAAAGGTGGGTCTATAGCGGCAGTCAGTGACCGCCGCTAAAGGTGGTTCCTGTAGCGGCGGTCTGTTTTGCAAAACATGCGGCTAAAAACACCATTTAGCGGCGTTTTTAGCGACAACCAATAAAAAGACCGCCGCTATAGACCTATTTTTTGTAGTGTGTACAATAACCTTTTTTTATGTAAATGCGTTAATCATTAAGCGTGTCAAACATCAAAAAATATTTTCTTGAAAATAATTTAAAAGAATAACCAAACAATGAAAAGGAAAATTTTTCTTGAAAACATTTCAATAAAGTTTTTTTACTTAAAATAATAGTTCTACAGGCAAACAAACGGACCCTAAGAGTATCTTTTTTATTTTTCTGTATCCCTCCCTTTTTTAAAAAAATTCTTCTCTCCCTCCCTTTTTTTAGAGTGTCTTTTTTACTTTTCTTTCTCTCTTTTCTAAAATTTCTCTTTTCTTTCCCTCTCACTTTTTTCTTTAATTGTCGAGATTTTCTCTCAATGTCGTTTCTCTTTTCTTTCTCTCCCGTAACTATTTTACCTCATAAATAGAAATACTAGAAAATAAGAAAAATTCATAGCTCGGAATATATTAAACGTTTTGCTTTGCACTCATACTATTGATTAATTTTACTTGTTGAAAGAAAATTCAGTATTATTATCTAATTAAAATATTATTGCTATATTATTTGTGTGTGCATGTATTCTTTTGGCTAAATTTTAATATTTTTTGTGCCTTTTTAATAATTTATGAGTCTTTTATGAGCTCTTTATTCCATCACATGCTATTGATGACTTTTACTCGTTGAAAGAAAATTATGAATTAGTATAATTGATGAAAATTTAGCTTTTACACTTACATTAAAGTATATAATTTTTTTTCTTTTTTAAGATTTAAAATATATTTTTACATTTTGATTATGCTTATTTTAATTATAATAAAAATTTAAAAGCTTTGAAATTAGTCGAGGTATACTTAAGAAGACCTCAACACTATTAGAAAAAAATTCAAGTGAAAATTATATTTGACCTCTTAAAGGCAAATCCTGTAGGTTGCAATAGATTTGTATTTTGTTTATATTCGTAGCTGAAGAATTCAAACCTTCTTTCCAATTTTATTTCTGAGAGATACCCAAAAGTACAAGTCTTGATCTGGATCCAACGAAACAAAATCTTCCATGACGAAGCCCCCCTGGATCACTTTTTGGTACAGTTGCAGCTCTCAAAAATCGTTCAGGATCATGTCCAAGCCTGGCAGGCCCCACCATTCCCACTTCGGGTAAACACTCAACCCTCCCCCTCTTAACTGCTCAAACGCCCAGTTTGATGCAGCTTCCAGACAAACTCTCCGCAGCCGCGGGGGTCATCTTGATGAACCCACAGCAAAAAATACTCCAAGCAGCAACCAGAATCCTCACTCCTCAGTCGCCTTTGTGCACTGAAACGGAAGGAGCTCTCCTAGCATCGGAACTTCTGTTGAAGCAAAACTCAGAGAACTGGGTTTAGAAGGCAATAACTCAACGCTCATTGACACCCTCGACAAACCTCAAGAACCGGCTGACTGGGCCATCTCCAAAACAGTTGAACAGATCCGGGCCAACCTCACCCAGCCCTCTTTCTGGCTGGCCAGCAAAATTCAGCGAGACTTAAACTCGGTTGCGGACACTTTAGCGCAATGGGCCGCATCCACTCACTTCAGTGGCAACATACCATCTTCTCTTTTTTCAAGTATTTGGAAATTTAATGGGCCTGACCACCCTAATGTATCTGCTTTACTTTTTGTGAACCTTTCTTGTTTTAATGCAATTTCTTTTGACGAACAAAAAGAAACCTATTCAATACTTTTGAGTTTTTGCCAATCTCTTTGCAAGCGAGTGGGATGCACGGCACTGAAGCACGCGCAGGGGCCAACACGAGTTGGTTGGTTGACGCCATATTGGTTCCTATCGAAATGGTGGGAGGTGCGGAGGCTGATCAAAAGATGCGCGACATTTGAAGGTGTCGTTAGAGCTCAGATCTAGCATAAAATTTGTCAGTCGCTAGATCTCAAGTGCTGGCAGGTCAGTTACAGGATGGGGTGGAGAGGAGCGCTAGTTGATACCGAATCCATCCATGGTGGACGTGTACGCCGGATTTCTCCACAATCGTTGAGATCTACACTTTACTGGAGAAAGATCCCAAAAGGGACCAGAAGGGGGGGGTTTATTATAGAGCCGGTCACCAGAGATTGGATAATAGGAAGGAAGAGAGGCCGGAGGGGCCAAAGGAGGTCGGTTATTGTGTGAGTGAAGAGTGTATGTTAGTGTGTGAATACATAGCTGAGATTAGATTGTGTGAAATCTAATAGCTGAAACAATGTCACATCAATTAATGAAACCGGGTCGGTTTCGCGGGTCGGGTTCTCGACCCGGTTTCATTAATTGACGTGGCATTATTTCAGTCATTGGATTTCACATAATCTAATCTCAGCCGTGTATTCACACACTCACACACACTCTTCAATCACACAATAACTTTTGTCGGGGCCAGGAGGTCGGTTATTGTGAGATTGGAGAGTGTGTGTGAGTGTGTGAATACACGGCTGAGATTAGATTATGTGAAATCCAATGACTGAAATAATGTCACGTCAATTAATGAAACCGGGTCGGTTTCGCGGATTATGGAGAGAATGAATAGCCTCTCTCTCTCTAGAACGAAAAAAATGATATGTAACCTATGTTGTCCAAGTTGAGGTATAACGCAAGGACAATGTTGGGTTATGGGTATCTGGGAAGGGGGAAGGTAAAGGATATTGGCTTGGAGACCTCACTATTCACATTTCTCAAACTTCTAGTGACAAAAATACCAAAATGAGGTAACTATCGGCATCCATTGCTGGATAAATTGGGTTGGTTAATGCAGGTGATCTGCATCATCTTTACTAGCTCAGGAATAGTATCATACTTAAGGTATTTTCTAATGCAGGATTCTCCTCCAGAGATAGCTAGCTTCATTAAGTGGAAGGCACATTCAGATTTCAATGACTTATGCTGTGAGTTTCCATGTTGCAAAGGATCGCAGAGTCGTTGAATGAGGGGGGTGTTTAAGATCATATCTCTAATTTTTAGGTCTCCTGATTTCTCAACAATTGGTATGAGATCTTGCATTGCTTCTAATTCCTGCTTATAATCGTTGTCAAGTACCTTGTGGATGAGATCTTCAAATGTTTGTGGCCTTGGTGAATGAGCAACATTCTGGTCTGATAACACAAATCTTTCCAAACGAAGCCTCTCTTGCCATGGTAGAAGGTTACACTTAGCGAGTTGTAGAGACCCATTTGTAGGATGGCCTCCTTGCTCGTGTTGAGTTAAGAAAATAGAGTATGGGAATGTAAAGAAGGTGAAGGAGAATACGAGAGAGTATGTTCAGTATCGAATGAATTCAATCAGATTAATTAACTTATGTACAAACTATTGTCTATATACATAGTATACAACTGAATCTGTTATATAACGAATACAACAAACTTCCTAACTAACTAACTAAGATGAGACGAGAGATGAGTTGCACTGATGAGTTAGAATTATTGTTGATGATGAATCATCTCTACACGCCCCTTTAAGATGAAGTGTGTATGTTTAGAACACCCATCTTGGATAAGAGAAGATGAAACTGAGGAGCAGATAAGGCCTTGGTAAATAAATATGTCAGTTTATTATGAGTGGAAACATGCAAAAGCCTAAGAATTCCAGCAGTAAATTGTTGTCGAACCACATGACAATCAATTTCTATGTGCTTAGTTCTTTCATGAAAAATTGGACTATCAGCTATGTGCAAGGCAGCCATGTTATCCCAAAACAAGAGAGCTAGTTTAGAGTGAGAAACTGTGAAATCTTTAAGAACAAAAATTAACCAAACAAGCTCACAACTAGTGATAACCATAACCTGATATTCAGCTTCGGCAGAAGACCTAGAAAAAGTGTATTGTTTCTTTGATTTCCAAGAGATCAAAGAATCACCAAGAAAGATGCAATAACTTGTGACATATATACGTGTATCAGGGCAACTAGCTCAATCAGTCACAAAAGGCTTTGAGGTGCAGAGCTGATTTGGAAGAAAAGAAAAAGCGTTGTCCAGGTGTAGCCTTGAGGTACCGAACGATTCTGTGTACAACTTGAAGATGAGGTTGTCGTGGTTTGTCAAGAAATTGGCTCAAATGTTGGACAACAAACAAGATATCAGGTTTGGTGATTGTTAAATATAGAAATCGACCAACCAACGTTCGATAGATGCTAGGATCTGGAATTGAATCTCCTAAAGTAGAATCCAGTTTAACATGTTGATCAAGAGGAATGCTTAAAGGCTTAGAACTAGCAAAGCCACTATCAGCTAAACTATCAATTGTATATTTACGCTAACACAGAGAAATCTCTTGTTTAGATCGAGCAACTTCAAGCCCAAAAAAATATTTGGCAAACCCAGATCTTTGATTTTAAAATTGTCATGAAGAGAAGCTTTAATAGCAACAATAGTTTGCATATCATTGCTAGCCACCAGAACATCATCAACGTAGACCAACAACACTAAAAAAATATCATTATGTAATCGAAGAAACATAGTCGAATCAAATGCAGCCAGTTGAAAATCAGATTCAAGGAGAAAATTGGACAGTTTATGAAATCAAAACCAAGTGGAACTTGTATATACCCTTCCTCATGAAGATCACCATGTAAAAAAACATTGTTAACATCAATTGAATATGAGAACCAATGCTTTATGGAGACAACAAGAAGCAAAGTTCTAACTGTGACTAACTTTGCAATAAGATGAAAAAGTGTCCAAGTAGTCTAGACCAGCTTGTTGAGCGTATCCTTTGGCAACTAATCAAGTTTTATAACGCTCAATAGACCCAGTTGATTGATACTTGATCTTATAAATCTATCGGCAACTAATGGCTACTTTACCAGAAGGTAAAGAAGTGAGGGTCCAAGTATTGTTTGTTTCAAAAGATAAGATTTTAGCAGCCATAGCTTGCTACCATAGAGGATTTTTGACAGCTTGATGGAAGAATTTTTGTTCAATTTGAATGGAAACAAATAAGGTAAAAGCTCAATGTGAACAAGACAATTTATTGCAGCCAATGAGAACTATCATATTGCTTACCTTCTGCCGGGATCAGAAAATTTGGAGCCATGGATGAGGTAGATGGACGTTGTAAAGCGAGCTGGCAATGATAGTCCTTAAGATAAGGAGGAGGTTGTCGAATCTAATAGACTATCTAGGAGGTATTATTGATACAATTGAGTAGCATCTGAAGAAATATTAGAAGCAAAAGCAGGAGAAGTGTCTGAAGTGGAAGGTACAATAGGAATTGACACGAAGGAAAAATTGACAACGTTATTAGGAGAAGAATTTGGTACAACCAGATGAGGATTTGAGTGATCTAAAGAAACATGTTTGAATTAACATAACAAATGATTGTAAAATGATTCGAGTTTGAGATTTATGTGTCATCAAATAAACCCAAACATACCTTGTACAATCATCAACGATGGTGAGAAAAAAAATCGAGAACCATCAAAAGCAGGAATAGAGAAATGTTCCAAAATGTCACAATGTATGAAGTCAAATTTACATTGAGCTGTTTTGGAATGAATGAAAAATGGTAATCTGGTTTGTTTTGCTAAGGTACATGTAAGTCCTGGGATTAAGGCAACCCAAAAGGGGGGGTGAATTGAGTTTCTAAAACTTTTCGCTTTTAACCCCCAAAAACATGTTTGCAAAGTAACTACTAATTTAGCACAAGTTTATAATATGGAACAAGTGTAAATATGTGCTAAAAGTAAAGAGTAAGGATAGATAAGCAAACACGTGATTTTTAGGTGGTTCGGCAAACCCGCCTACATCCACCCCTCTAGCTCCTTCATCAAGCCTTAAGGTTTTCCCACTATTTTTCAAATAGCATACACTCTAGCTTCCGGGTGCTAGAGAACCATACAAGTATTTTCCCGGGCTCAACACTCAAACTCAACCAAGTGATTTTTCGGGCACACCACTCACAGCCAACCCAAGCTTGAGATATTTCTTGTCTAAGCTTCTTTTTTAGTAAACAACCCTCAATAAAAGGAATCACCTCTTTTTATATGAAGATTATAAGAACAAACTCTCTTAATAAGAGTAGATATGAAAATGAAAGGCTCTATCTCTTGATTCACATAAAGGCAAGGATACGAAAATGTGTTTTGTGTGAATGATATGAGAAATATCGAATATGAAGGTTTGAAATATTTCTCAAGTAGTAGAAATGATATGTGGTCATTGTATATGTCATTTTGGACATTATGAAGGTGTATTTATAGGTCATATATGAAAACTAGTTGTTTATAGCCGTTGGGAGTCATCTGTTAAAACGAGTCGGTCGACCGCTACATGAACCGGTCGACCGCTTCAAGTTATCGTAACCCAATGGTCACATTTTCAGAAGCTCAACAGATCTATTTACAAGATCAACATGTCGACCGCTAGGTACCAGTCGATGACTTCATCAGCCAATCGACCTTCTCAACTTAAGCACATAGTCCGATTCTTTTGAAACTATGTTTTTGACCACTTTTAAACACCCAATTTTAAAGACTTACTTCCCATAAGTATATGAAAGGTTTGGAAGTTTTGAAACCATTAAAAACATTTTAATCTTTCGAACAACAGGTAAAAACGGTTTATGCATGTTTTGAAAGATATACAAGTGCGTGATTCAAATCCTTGTCAAAAGTGAAGTAAAGAGGTACAAAGTTTATACCCTGAGGTATTGAATCTTCACTTTTGAGCTCCTTGATCTTCAATCTTCTAGTATTTGACTCTTTGATAAAACATGATTTTATCTTTGAAGATGTCCATTTTATAAACTTAATCCATTTATTGAAATCATCAAAATATCGATTGTGCACAAAAGCTAACAGTACATACGTAAAAAATGAGATTATAGTTCATTCCAAATGCAGGTAATTGCTTATTGAACAATGACAGTCAAGAAAAATAAATATGGCCAAGTCTATAATGTTAAGTGTGAGCAAAAGGAGAAGCAATGGAAGAGAGGGCATGGGTAGAATATTGAAATGATAGTAGATTATATAAGTCATTGATAGCTTTACTCATTCCAATTGTCATCCATGTGCTCAAGTATGAATAAAGCAATGTGTATCAAGAAAAACCAGGTAGCATATAAGATCATGGATAAGTTTATTGGAAGCAAAAGAGGGGACACATAGAACATTAGGTATAACAAGAGAGTTTGAGAGTTGAACTGTGCCGATATGTGTGATTGGAGCAAAAGAGCCATTTGAAAATTTAATAGATGTATTTGGAACAGGAGAATTATGTGTAAACATAGAGAGAGAACTGACCATATGATCTGTAGATCCTGTATCTATGAACCAGGGATAAGAAAAAGAAAAATATGTAGGTAAGGAAGTATTACGTGTCATATTACTGAATGACGTAGATTGTAAAGAATAGATCATAGCTGAGCTTGAAGAGCTAATCGAAGTAGAATTCATCAAGGAATCAGATGGTTTTATGAGGTTCATTCATTGCTGGTATCGCTCTTGTGTGATTGTAAGATTTGGAACCTCACTGTTCTTACCTTGCAGTATAAAAACTTGGTTAGCTCAAGGATTTTTCACACGATTAGATTTATAACCAGGAGGATATCCGTGAAATTTGTAGCATTTGTCAATAGTGTGTCCTGGAATACCAAAATGACTACAAACTGGTTTATCCTTTCTAAAAGACTGATTAACTGAAGGCTTGTGATAAGACAATATGGTCCAGAGTTGTGCTGACTTACGAAAGCAACAACTTTAAAGTTTGTTTTTGCCATGGAATAAACTGTTTTGTTGTCTTTCTTCTTGCAAAACCAAAGAGAAAACCTTATTGATTGAAGGCAGAGAATCCATAAGGAGATTTTGACCTTGAACATAGGCAAAAGTCTCATCAAGTCCCATAAGGAATTTAATCACATATTCCTACAGTTGATATTCTGCAATAGCTTTCAAACCACCACAAGTACAGGTTGGAATTGGGCGAAAATTGATTAATTTTAGTCCCGACGTCTGATCTTGTGAAAGATTAGTTATGGATCTTTGAATTTGAAAAAATCAAGGTCCATTAGATTGAGAGAACCTCTCCTTGATATCAATCCACATATTTCGTGTTGTATATATTTATATGACACTAGCAGTCAGGTCTTTTGACAATAAATTCAAGAGCTATGATGTCACCATATTGTTGCAACGAATCCAATATTATACTTTGAACTAGTAGAAGCAAGTTTTAATAGAGATCGATCAATGAATCATGTTTTATTCTCAGCACTGAGAACCATAATCATAGACCGACTCCAGGTGGAGTAGTTTTCTAAAACAAGCAACTGTAAAACCAAAACAATACTTGGACTATCACCATGATGCAAAAAGAAAGGATTTGAAGAATCTTCAACAACAATCGGATTGCTTAGAGTAACAGGTGCTTTCGAAGACATTTGGAAGCAAGAAAATTTGCTCTGATACCATGTAGAGTTAAGAAAACAAAGTATGAAAATGTAAAGAAGGTAAGGGAGAACAAGAGAGAGTTTGTTTTGTTTCAAATGAATTAACACTTGTACAAGCTATTGTTTATATACAGATCTAATACCCTTACCGTTTAATCTTTTTTCTAAACTTGTTTTGTTAAGCTTCTCATGACTTATGTTAGTATTTAAATCTTCTAAGTTAAATAGATGTTTTTAATGCCACTTTTACATGTCTAAATTTTTGTGAAAAATCATTTGTGTCACTTACTTAACTTTTATGAAACTTTAGATCTCATGGATTTAATTCCTTATAACTAGGATTCCCTTGCTGAAAATTTTCTTTTATTGCCCAATAAACTTATGTCGATTATTTTATTATTTCCAAGTATATATAGTCATTTCTTTTAATAATTTTCTAAATATTTTCTAGACTTTGTGAATAATTTTACTTAGGCCAATTGTCTAGAATTTACTTAGGCTTGGACCTCCCCTTTTTGGCCAATTATTGGGCGGGGTGGTAGGCCCATTAAGACAATCCAAGGCTGGACTTTGTTCGGCAAAAAATGATGCATTTGAGTAGTGAAATTAGGTCCAAGAACAAATCAAGAGACAAACTCATTATTTATCGTTATGGCCGGCCAAATAAGTGAGCTTTTTGCCTAAATGGGGGCTAATTAATGAGGATTAAGGAGGCTTTATGACACTTAGAAAAATCTTCCAATTTTGCCCCCCCAAAAACCAATCGGTGAAATTGCTTCACCTTGTAAAACTTGCCATAATCATTTAACCCTAGACATAGCATTAACTCTAGCACTTAACCCTACCCTTTAACCTTTGGTTGACCTAGGATTTAAATAGAGGAGAGAGAATAAAGCAACTCATTTGTTTGGCTATACAGAGAGAATTAGAGAGAGTATGTCGACAGAGAGAGAAGAGAAAGAAGGAAAGAGAAAAGAAGAAGAAGAAGAAGATAAGAAAAAAAGGGGGGGAAAGGGTATGAAGTTTCGGTGAAATTGCTCCCCATTTTTCTTCATCTAGTTTTCATCTTCTCCATTTTTTTCAATAGGAGCTTTTAGAAGTAAAAAAGAAAAGGATCTAAAGAAGAGAAGGGAATGAATAGTGTAACAAAGGTTGGTTATCTTGGTCGAAATGGCCGTGTGACATCCTAGTGGCTAAAACATTTTTTTTGTAGACTTAATCGTTTATGTCCAAGGGTTTTTCTAGTATCTTGGTTGTTCCATTGCTTGCTTATTGGTTTTTGATGGAGTTAAGTTGTTTTATGGAGGTATTAATGGCTACTATGAAATATGTCATTCTCTTACTTGATGGTTGCATAATCTTTATGAAATGATGGCATTTAATGTATTAAATGAAGGCTTGGTCCTGGTTAGTGACCAAAAGAGCTCCATTGGAGCCTAGAAAGCCATGGTTTGGTTATGGAGGTCCATGTATGGTAGATTTTCGAAAACCTTGATGTAAAGTTTGAAATTTTGAGATTTAATCTATGGTTTGGAATTTATATTTTATATTAGATGAGAGAGAGAGAGAGAGAGAGAGAGAGAGAGGACATGCATGTACATTTTCAAGTGTTTTATGAGGTCTGGGTATTAAATGGATTGATTCATGTGCAAATATGTCTCATTTGGACATGAAAATTTTCAGATTTGTAGTTTTAAGTGTCCTGAGCTAACCCTAACAATTTAAAGGAAAAAGATGAAGGGAAATGATAAAAATGTCCCTAGGAGCCGATAGGGACAGATTCAACATTTTAGGAAAACGTAGGGGTAAAACGGTCCAAACATAAAAATTGGGTATATGGCAGTGTTAACATAAAATAAGGAAGTTATGGTGAATATTTAAGTACAATCCGAATTAAATAGGAGCCCAAAACACAAGGCCCATTAACCAAAAGACCCAAAATAACCCTTAATGAAAAATGGAGCTTGAGCAATATGTTATTTTGGCTCAAACAACAGATCTTAGGTTGGGAACAAAAGAATAATAATTAGAAAAAAATAGAGGCCCATTTAGAAGAAAAAAAGGCTCATAAAGAGAAAATAGATTTTAAGACTTAAAAGGTAAGAAAAAGAGATTTAGATCCAAAACAATAATTTTCTGAAAAAAAAAACTTTGAAGGTCCAAAATTTTTATAATTAGATAATTAATTGGTTAATTACAATTTCCCCCCCCCCCTCAAACTACTACTCGTTTCCTAAATACCTCCACAAACTTTAACTCATTGCAACTCACACCACGAACAATACTTATTGTTGCGATTTCATCTTCCAACCTGCTGAAGTTGTTATATCGAACAGTTTTCATTCCACATGAACAACATGTGATCTTCTCTTTACTTGAAAAAATAATTTTACCCTCGTTGGAGTCCTTTTAGCCTTCTAGAGTGCTTCTAGCAATTCGTAGAGCCAAAAAATAATATATTGTTAGCTGATTTTTTTTATTTTTTTAAAGAAAGATGTTAAACTTAGAATTGAGTTGGTCAAATTTGTTTTTTCAAGTAAGGAGAAGATCATGTGTCATTCACGTGGGACAAAGACCGTTCGATATAACAAGTTTAGCAAGTTGGTGGATGAAATCGCAATGAGAAGTATAGTTTGTGGGGGTGAGTTGCAATGAGTTAAATTTTGTGAGGGTATTTTAGACTCAAGGCTATTTTGATGGAAAAAATGAAATTAACCCATAATTAATAAATAAAGTGGAATGAACAGACAAATCTATAAAAATAAATCTAATGAGTTATAATTAACTTCAGTGTGTTATGTATCTTTTTTTATTTTAATTGAATGTAATGCATTAGAATACTATCAGCATTTGATGTTACATTTCATCATTGCATATGCATCATTGGTCATGTGTTGTGATAGGCAGTGCTGAGGAAAGAGTATTGTCGATTGTGAGATGGTCCTGATTTTTGGAGAAGAAAGTTCTTGTGACGGTATTGATCACCCTTGAGGGGATGTGCAACCACCACTGACGGGGTCAGTGGGTGGCCTCCTCTAGGTAGGAAGCAATGTAGTGCTTTGACTCGAATTTGTCCTGGTGTGTGGGTTAACACAGGACTGTCCCAGTGGAGGGGGAATGGGACGCACAACACTGTATTTGGGGGTTAAATAGTGGACAGATTTGTGGACATCTCATGCGAATTGTTAGTCAGTGATTGTCAAAGTGGTGTTGTCACATGTGCATCATATGTTTGATTTATTTTATTTATACATTATTCTTTTATTATGTTTTATAATATTCTCTTATCGGCTTTTTATTATATGGTTATTGCCATGTTTCCCCATCCCCGACCTTACTGAGTCCTTAAGACTCACCTCTATTTCTTCTTTTGTTGCATGTACCTGTATTTTAATATAATTAGCAGAAGATAAGGGTGTTCAAGAACTATCAGACGTATGATTTTGACTCGCACGTCCTCCTAGTGCATATATGTGTATGTGTGTTTGTTACCTATCATGTAGTAGTTGAGCACTTCCACTACTGATTGCCGAAGGACGCACCACCGACTGCACCACTTGCTCCTTGGATCCTTGATGTCCCGGTAGAGCCGCTAGTCATTTCTATTGAATATATTATTGATAGCCTCTATAGAATCTGTGAACCATAAGATATCATGTCCTCAATCTTGTGAATTCCAGGACTAAGGAAACCCAAGAAAGGGATGAATTGGTTTTCTAAAATTTTCGCTTTTAACCCCAGAAGACATGTTTGTAAAAAAACTACTAATTTAACACAACTATATAATATGCAATAAGTGTAAATACGTGCTAAAAGTAAAGAGTAGAGATAAAGAGACAAACAAGTGATTTTTAGGTGGTTCGGCAAACCCGCATATATCCACCCCTCAAGCTCTTTCACCGAGCCTTGAGGTTTTCCACTATCTTCAAATAGCAAACACTATAACTTCCGGGTGCTAGAGAACCGCACAAGTGTTTTCCCATGCTCAACATTCAAACCCACCCAAGTGGTTTTTCAGGCTCACCACTCACAACCTAATCAAGCTTTGAATATACCCTCTCTAAGCTTCTTCTTTAGTGAACAACATCACTGAAGGAAACACTTCTCTTGATAAGATAAATTGAAGAACAAAAACTCTCTTAATAGAGTAGATATGAAAGTGGAAAGTTATATCTTTGGATTCACACAAAGATAAGGATATGAAAGTGTGTTTTGTGTGAATGATGTGAGAAATATGGAATATGAAGGTTTGAAATATTTCTCAAGTAGTAGAAACGATATGTGGTCGTTGTGTATTAATTTCAGACGTTATGAATGTGTATTTATAGGTCACATATGAAAAATAGTCGTTTATAGCCTTTGGGAGTCGTCTGTTAAAACGAGCCAGTAGACTGTTACATGAACCGGTCGACCGCTATACCAAGTGATCGAAGATCGGTCGACCACTTCACCAGACGGTCGAGCGCTTCAACTTAAGCACATAGTCTTTTTCTTTTAAAACTATGTTTTTGACAACTTTTAAATACCCAATTTTAAAGACTTACTTTATATATGTATATGAAAGGTTTGAGAGTTTGATTGAGGTGTTTTGAAACCTTTAAAAACATTTTAATCTTTCAAACAAAAGGTAAAATGGTTTATGCATATTTTGAAAGATATGCAAGTGTGATTCATAATCCTTGTCAAAAGTGAAATAGAGAGTTACAAGGTTTATACCCTAAGGTCTTGAATCTTCACTTTTGTGCTCCTGGCATCTTCTTGATCTTCAATCTTCTAGTCTTTGGCTCTTTCACCAAAACGTCTTTGTCTTTGAAGATGTCTGTTTTGTGAACTTGATTCATTTATTGAAATCATCAAAATCTCGATTGTGCACAAAAGCCAACAAATTCTACGTCCCAATATGCTAACGAAACTTGTTGTACTAGCTTCAAAATTAGATATTGACTTACTAACCATTAGAGCTTGGATAATTGCTTCTGATGTGGTAATTGCTTGCTTTTCTTCTAAAACATTGAGAAATATCTTTATCTTTTGCTCAACAATTCTTTTGACAGTTTCTTTCTCGAAAATAAGAACCTAAGGGCATATTAATGCTGATTCTTCAAACTTACTTTTGCTCCTACGACTTGAACTCATGACCTCCTGGCTCTGACACCACTTGTTTGACCGTTGAGCCACCATTCCTCCAAGAACCAATTAGTGTTAGGAGAGCGCCACTCAAGTCTTTATAAGATTTGACATCATAGCCAGTTCGTCTATTCTAAGAAAACTTGCAGGGAGTGGCATTGTGGAACTCCAACATTCAAGTGAAAGTCTGGCAAAAGCTTGGAGAAAATACCTTTTGGTATCCTCAAACTATCACACGTTTTGTAATTTACACCCCCAAACTACCAATATATTTATACTCTCCACCCCCTGTTATATCTTGATTGTTAAGATTGTAACATGTGGCCTATTTTTCATCAATTTTTATTTTGAGATCATAGCATCCGATTTGAAGTGTAAAACCATTGCTAGTTTGGTAGTTTATGATGCATATTGCAAAAAGTGTAATAGTTTGAGGGTGTAAAATATATTTTTTTCCAAAGAATTAATTTTAAATAGGTTTTAAATAGGGTTGAGTAACAATGGAAATGTGTCAGTTTGGCCAAAACCGGTACCAGTTTACTGGTAACAACAAAGGGAATGACCTATTTTAGTCAAATTAGAGAAATAATTGGACGTCAGAAAGCTGAGGGAGTAGAGAGAAGGGTGCGGGGTTGGTAGGGTCGGGAGAATGGGAGAGAGGCGAGAGAGAAGGTAGAAGGGGGCGTAGGGGTACTAGAAGAGCGGCGAAAGAAACGTTAGAATGGCTTCTTTCTCCTTAAGTAGAGACACCTTTTTTACCCTTTATAAAAAATAAAATGACGGCACGACGTTTTTATTTAAAAAGAAATTGTAAACGGTGACCGCTGGTTTAACCAGCGATTACCGATGACGGTAACACCATTGGTAGCAGCAATATGGTGCACATTCAAAATTATGGTTGTGCAAGCCCACCCAATTTGTTGCTACCTGTATCGGCACCAGAAACTACCAGTTGGCACTTCCTAGTGGCCCGTGACAGCGCTGGCGGTGGGTTTTCTTAACCCTAATTTTGAATGTGCACCTTAATCTCAACTAATATCGACATTATTTGTATAAGAGTGGTACCATAGTTTCAAGGACACCAAGAGTAGGCCTTGAAATGTGAGATTTAGTTTATAGTGGACTAAGCGAAAGCTTTTGAGATTGTAACGTTCCATTGGCCTCATGGGTGTCAAACTTATTTTGTGCAAACAAATGAGGCACAACTCCTTAAAAATTGAAACCTTAGTTGTGGGAAGGCTGGTATAAAAGATGTATTACAGCTCTATGATTAAAAATTTTATAACATTTATTTGGAAGTGGAATGCATTTTTTAAAGTGTAACTCAGACGATTATGGGCAGTAACAAAGTTTTACCATGACGAATGCAAAAGTACAAAGGAAATATTGTTATTTATTTTGATTCTACTGGGAATAAGGTAATACCTTGAATCGCACGTGTAGTGTAATAGAGGAGAATAAATCAGATTTGAGGTCTATAGTCTATAGAGAGATAAGTCTCTCATTGGGACCTTACTCTAGATCTTATAATGAATCTAAGGGAGTTCAAAAAATAATCTTGACTAGTTTTTTCGAAGTCATATTCAAATGCGGCTACCTGTATCTTAAGCGAGTACAAATGGAGCGAGCCTAGAGAGAGACTAAGTTATATTTTTGGATAACATGGCCTTCAAGTTTTGACTAAAGAAGTTGAGGTGGAGAGAGCACATGGATGGAACCTGTGAGCCTAAATATCAACCCAAGAGGGGGGTGAATTGAGATTATAAAAAACTTAGCCCATTTTTTATAAAACGTAGACCTGAAAATTTAAATTAATAACAACCGAATAACAGTAAATGATAGCAATAAGTACGAGAGTAGAGAAGAGAGATAACACCGTGATTTCTAGGTGGTTCGGCCAAGACTTGCCTACGTCCACCCCCAAGGCTGTTGCACTTGGTCCAAAGAATAAGTGAGAACAATTATAATAGCAACGGAATTCATGCTATGTTTATGGCTTTTTGTCCTGAAGGATGCTTGGAGTATTATGAAAACTGCACATGAAAGAACAGTTATGGTGAATAATTCAAAGCTACAAATGTTGACCATAAAATTTTTAGGAATCTGCATGAAGGATGATGAGACATTTGAGGAATTGTATACAAATTTGAATGAGTGTTGTCAGAAAGGTCATGAGATTTCTTCCTAGTTTTCAAAAATCAGTGTTGTTAGAAAGATTCAGACCTAGACTCACTACAATATATGAAAGCAAAGATCTTAAAAAGTTAGAGATTGAAGAACTTGTTGGCTCCTAGCAAACTTATGAATTGATTCTAACTGAACTCATAAAGAAGAAGTCAATTGCTCTTAAATAAACAAAAGATGAGGTACTAGCCGATTCTGATTATGAAACAATGGAAGATGAATAATTTGAACTACTTGTTAAACAATTAGAAAAATGTTCAAGTCCAAAGGTGGTCAAAGGAGGTTCAACAAATTTGCTGAAAAGAACCAAGGAAGCTTGAGTGGTCACAAAAAAAAGGAAAGAGTCAATAATGATTCAATCGAGTCCAAGGCCACTTAAACCAAGTGTTTTGAAATGTCAAGGATATGGGTATGTTAGATCAGTGTGTCCTACATATTTGAAAACTAGGAAGAAGGCCATGGACGCACGATTGAGTGATAATGAGTCAAACTCAAGTAGTGATAGTGAAGATTCCTCTAGAGATGGACAGTTAAATTTCATAACTTTCATGTCTACTATTGATGACAATCTTGATTTGCACCATATTTTCAACGAAAAATTAGAGGATGAAAAAAATGTTGAAAAAAGTGTACAGGAAGTATAAAACCACCTCTTCAAGAAAAGTTTGAGACTTTAAAAGACAAATAAAGGACTTCTTAAGAAAGTACAAGAGATCCAACTACAAATAGATGAACTCATTGTTGAACTTGAAGAAGTCAAAGAAAAGAATGTAATCCTTCAAAATGAGATAAGGAACACAAAGCGTGAATGGGATAAATCTACTGCACAATTACTACAATTATTCATTGGAATAAAGAACCTTGATCACATATTGAGCCTTAGAGTTCTTGCAGGAAATAGAAGAGGACTAGGTTCTGATGAGTCAAACGTTGTGTCATCCTAAAAGACCGTTTTCATTCCTGCATCAGTGCCAAACAAGCAAGTAAATCCTCTACAGAAAGGGGTAGGTTATTCTTCTAAGTTCAATGCATATAGGATTCAAAAAAACTCATAAATTTGTCCATACCTGTCATTTTTGTGGTCAAATAGGTCATATCCAACCTAAGCATCTAAAGTTAAAAAGCTCAAGAGAAGACAAATGTTAATCCTACATATAATGATGAGGATCCAGATCTCTCACATCAAGTTAAGCTACTGATAGAGCATACAATGTCGATCAATGAAAGGTTACGTCAGTTAACCCAACAACCTACATCTTCTAAAAAAGTTTGAGGCCAAAAGCGTAAGTTAAATTTCTTCATTGTTGATGTTGCTATTAAAACTAAAAGTTATTTGATGTACTACTTGGATAATGCATGTTCTAAACATATGCGTGGAGATAGAGCTTTATGTACAACATTCGAGGATCATAAGGTTGGGTCTATAACTTTTGGTAATGGTGGCAAAGCTCCTATACTTTTAGAAGGTACAATTGAACTACCTGGTATGCCTCCATTCAAAAATGTTTTATATGTTGATGGACTAAAGGTTAATCTGCTGAGTATAAGTTAGATTTGTGATTCTTATTTTGAGATATGTTTTACTAAAAATCATTGTTCTGTTTTTGATAATAATGAATATTTATTAAGAATGCGAATCCCAACATCATTGTAGCTAATCTATGTTGATGACATAGTGTTTGGATCTTTTGTTGATAAACTTGCCTTCAATTTGCAGAAGCTATGCAACTAGAATTTTAGATGAGCATGGTTGGTAAACTTAACTATATTCTTGGTTTACAGGTGAAGCAGTTTGAAGATGAAATATATATATATATATATATATCAATCAAAGTATGCCAAATATCTAGTCAAAATATTTGGACTAGATAGCAAGAAACACATGAGAACATCCACGAGTACTAACATCAGATCTCAGTAGATCCATCTGACAAGAATGTTGACCAAAAACTCTACAGAAGCATGATAGGTAGTCGTCTTAATATTACTTATAATGTTTTATGTGTTAGATTTCAAGTTGATCCTAAAGAATCACACTTGAGTGTTGTGAAACGAATAAGAAGATATGTTGATGGGACATTTAATTATTGTATTTGGTATTGAAGAGATATAAATATCGAGTTACTTGGATATTCAAATGTAAACTGGGTAGGAAATGTAGATGATAGAAAAACACCTCTAGTGGGTGTTTTTATGTTATGGTACAAATTTAGTGGCATGGATGAGTAAAAAACATAATTCTATTTTGTTATCCATTGTCAAATTAGAGTATATTGCAGCTGGGAGCTGTTGTACACAATTATTGCGGATGAAACAAATGCTTAAGGACTATGGTCTCAATCTGGATTGCATGACAATATTTTGTCGAAACACTAATGCGATAAATATTTCCAAGGATCCTATTCAACATTCCTGTACGTAGTACATTGATAGTCGTCATCACTTCATTTGTGATCTTGTGGAGTCCCATAAAATCTTGTTGGAGCATATCTCCACTAAAAACCTATTAACAAACATCTTCACCACACCATTGGATGGTTTCAGGTTCAAGTTTCTCAAAAAAGCCATTGGTGTTTATGTTGCTTCTTCAGTATGAGTTGCATTAGTTCATAATTTTAAAATAGGATTAATGTATTTTTCATTTTATATGTTCTTATATGTTGCAATTTATGGATTTAGCTATTAAAAAGGGTCAATTCCATTGTAGGTCCCTATGGTATCATTTTTTAACAAAATAATCTCTCGAGTAACATTTTCAACAAAATAGTCTCTGAGGTTACATGTTTAGGTAAAATATGGTCCCTCAGTCACATGGGCGTGAACCCACTAATGACAATTGCTAACGTGTCAAAAAACACCACATCCTCAACCAATGAGACCTTTATGCGTGTAACTGCAGCCAACTCAACAAAAGGCTTAAGATTTCCCCCAAATTAATTTTCACCTCACTGTCCTACTCAGCCTAACTAATGACATCGTACCATTGTAACTTGACGAGACAAACATGTTACTTTGTCGTGGCATTGATCAGGTGCAATCTCAAATCCTTGGCTGATGTCTAAGAGAGGATGGTTGCACTAGATCAAATTGAACCCATCAACTACAAGTGCCTCTGGGGATGGTACAACCAAACTCATACCATCTGAGGCTTTTTTGATCATGACATTGTCTAGACATAGTTATAGTCGTCCTTCCCTGTTGTCAAGAAGAGTATTGGATACACTTTTGGCTACCACTTTTCCTCCTCTTGGAGACCATTTTGCTGTCTTTACTTCTTGCTTTGTCTTGTTTGTCAGATGGGTTTCTCTTCTTTCAATGTCTGAAGGCTGAGGTTCCCATGTTTTTGCAAGTCCTCCGTGAATGGATGTGGGAAAGTTTCTAACTGATGTTATGTTTCTTTGGTTTTCTGTAAGGTGGTACTAGTACCTAGTATTACTTTAGTTGTATTTGTAAGTAGTAATGTTGGAAAAAGGTGCTATGGACCTGGGTTTTTCATGTTTTAGCTGCAGTCTCTAGGTGCATTGCGGATTTAGGAGAGGACCTTTGCGTAGTGCTATGTTGTTTGTCTTATATATTCAAAAAGTCATTTAAACCCCTCTAACGGTACAATAAAGTTACTTGAAGACCATGGAAGCCTAGAGGACTATAAAAATAGAATGAGATGGAGAGAGAAAGTAAGGATTTGCATCATCATTCAAAATCTACCTCTGAAAGGGAGAGAGAAAGCTAGATCCAAAGAAATCATTTGCTGATTCCTTCAAGACCAAAACTTCATTGTCAAATCTCCTCCTTTTGCTCATCATTGACGACCTAGCCTCTAAAGAAAGAGAAATTTATTGAAAAAGAGACAACACACTTGCAATTACTCCTTGCCCTAACTTCTAGAGAGAGAAAGTACTTTGAAGAAGATGGAAGACCACACATACAGGAAAGCTTGTGCTCCCACCAACCAAACTTTAGGTTTCCTTTGAGAATCTTGTATTCTTGTACTTTATTGAGCTTTTCACTTGCTGATTCGGCTTAGAGAGTCATTTCACATGTTTTGTGCCTTCCACTTGCTTATTCGGCTTAAAGAGTCATTCTTTGTGATTCATTTGTACCCACTTTTTGTAAACCACTTGAGTGTTGGGCGAACACTTGGTCATACTTGTGAGAGTAGAAGAAATCCCTTATGTTTTGGGATTTGTGAAGAGAGTTGAACCGTGAGCTCGCAAAACGCTTTGTAAAGGTTACTTAGCACCCCAGAAGCTAAGGTGTATTTGCTATTTGGGGAATAGTGAAGGAAGTCCAAGGAAGTCAATAGCCTTTGGGGTGGACGTAGACAAGTGTTGGTGAAACTATCTAAAATTGCGGTGTCGTCTCTCTAATTTTATCTCTCTTACTATACGATACATATTCATATTTGTGGAGATTTATGTTTTATCATTGTTGCTTATATTTAGTTGCATTAAACACTTTCAGATCTACATCTTTATTTGTTAAAGAGTGACATTTTTCAGATCTCTGCTTTCATAGAAAATGAGTAATTTTTTGAAAAACTCAATTCACCCCCCCATCTTGGGTTGTTATTTAGGCTGCGTTTATGTTCTAAAATTTTAACACAATAAAATATTACAATATAATCTCTCTCTCCCCCATCAAATCATTACTATTCACTACAAAAATATAAAAAATTACCTCTCTCTTCACTTTTTCACTAAACCCAACACCTAAAATTTTAACAACATTGAAATTTTACAAAACAAACTCACCCTTAGACTCACAACAACAATGAAGGAAAAGAAAAGGAAAAGAGAGAAAGATAGAAGGCCATGAAATTGCCGGCCATTCCAAGAAAAAAAAGAGACAACCAATGAGAGAAAAAAACAAAGGGAAAAGTAAAAGTGAAAAGTGAATTGTGTGTGTTGATCGGCCAAAAAAAGAGAATATAGAGGAGAAATAGTGTGTCAAAGTTGTTAGGAGTACAAGGACCATTGAAAGAGAAAATGGTGAAAAAAGGAATGGAAAAGAGAGAGACAAGGAGAAAAAGCAAGAGAGAGAGAGAAGGATGATCGGCCAAAGAGAGGAGAAAAGGGAAAGGGAGGAGAGAGAAAATGAGAAAAGGGAAAAGGAAGAGAGAGAAAAATGCAAAATTCAGTTACAATATTTTCTCTTTCTTCAGGCTGGCTTTTCTCATACTTTTGGACAGTTAGATCATCAAGCTGACTTTTCTCTTACTCTTGGATAGTTGGCTCATCAGGCTGCTCTTCTACGAGTCTAGAGAATAATTAATTTTATCATCCTACACAAGTAATATTTAATTAGTTTCTGGAATCATATGATTAAATTCATGAAATGATTATAATGACAATAATCATAGTGCTTATGATAAAGAAAATGATTCAACAAATGTATCTAGACACAATATGAGCTAGATACATGCTGTTCATCAATAAAATTTTGCACGAAAATGTAATTTAACTCAAGTTATACAAATAAGCATATTTAGTTCTCATCTTGGATTAATGACCCCTAATCAATGACACAATATGAGATAGATACATGCATATTAAGCATATTTTATCAATTTAAATCTCATCTTGGATTAATGACCCCTAATCAATGTTTCTTCTAAAATCAATAATTGTGACATGAAATGATTGCAATTATACTGGTATTAGATGTACTAATCATGCAATATTCTAGCTCAATCAAGAGTAATCAAGAAATACACATTTGGTAGCCCAAGGATCAAGCTTGTCAAACCCGGGACCCAGCTTACACACATAACAAGAATAGAGTGAGGGGACACACCATCTAAAACAGAGGTGAACATTCGATTAATGAGATAGCAAGCCATAAGAACAACATAACCCTAAAATATTTTGGGAACACGTATATGGAGCATGAGAGCACGGGTCACCTCTAATAATTGACGATTCTTATGTTCAGCAAACCCCATTTTCTCGGAGGGTGTAAACATAAGAAATATAGTGAATAATGCCTTTATTGAAGAGAATAAGAAAAAGAGAGCCTCATTTTTGGCATTATCAGAGCGCAAGATCTGATTCTTACGACCAAACTGTGTTTTGATTTCTTTTCAAAAAAGTTGAAAAATAGAAAACAATTCAAATCTTTCATCAAGAATAAGCAAGTGATACAAGAATCATCATCAACAAAGGTCACAAAATAATGAAATTTGTTGGATTCAATATGAAAAGGTCCCCATACATCTGAATGAACTAATTCAGAAAGGTGTGAGACTCGACTATGGGTGTGTTTGAGATGTAAAATTTTGGGGAGTTAAAATTTTTAGGGTATTGGATTTGGTGAAAAAATGATGAGAGATAATTTTTTATATTTATTAGTGAAAAGTAATGATTTGATGGGGAGAGAGATTATATTTGGGTTTTTTATTGTGTTAAAAATTTTTAAGAGGTAAAATTTTATGTTGCAAACGCAACCTATGAATTCTGGACTGAAAAGAGACACGACTATGTTTACTAAGTTGATACATCTCACAAGGGAGTGATGACACATGACTAAGACTCATAACCTGATGCTTCAAATTAGAGAGACGGATTGCCCAAAGACAATGCTATTGAAAAGGAGATAAGGATGTCTGGAATGCATGAGAACATACAGGTTGCATATCCAAGTAGTACAAATCACCAACTTCACGCCTCATACCAATTGTCCTCTTCGTCGTGAGATCCTGAAAAATACTCACAGAAGGATAAAAAAATGACACAACAATGAAGAGTTTTAGTAAGCTTGCTCATGGACAATAAACTAAAAGGAAAATCAGGAATGTACAAGACCGACAACAAATCTATATCAGGAGTAAGATGGGTGGTGCCCAAACCAGCAACTTTCGCCAAAGAACCATTAGCTAGAGTGACTATGTGGAGAAGTTACACAATGACAATCAGATAAGGAAATGGACAAACCAGTCATATGTTCAGTGGCACCACAGTCGATGACCCAAGAATTTCTAGTGGACGATAAAAGGCATGTAGGTGCAGTACCTGACTGAAATAGAGTAGCCATGGATGAAGAACACCGGCTTGTGAGATAGGAATTGAGCATACTCATCTCAAGAAATGGGAATCATATCAGAGTTAGGAGAAGGGTCGGATGGCTAGGAGGACTCATCTTGAGAGGAAGTAACTTGATGAGCTGCAACTATACTCGGTTTTCCATGCAAATCCCCAAAAAAATTAATTGTGTAATTGGATCGACCAGAATGAGTGCATTTTTCGTGGTTTGTGTCCTCCAATGCGACCACCACCTCGAAATTGATGTCCGCCATGTTCACCACGACCACCACAAAAACCATTAGAGGGACCATGAGAGGCAACTAAGGCTAAATTGTCTCTGTTACACTCATAACCCAAAAGAAAAGAATGGTCAACCAGTGTAGCTCGCTGGAGTCTAGAGAAGACATCCAGGAGGGATGGAAGATTACAGCTACTCATAATTTGTGCACGAATAGGTTTATATTCAGATTATAAACTAATAAAAAAATGAACCACATCAACGTCCTAACAATATTTCTCTATACTAGAGACATTGGATGAGAGTGGCTGATACATATTCTGTTCTTCACAAACACTCATGATTTGAGAGTAATACTCCTCAAGACTTTGAGTGAGATTTTCAAAAGCAGAATACATGTGATGTAGACACTCCCAAATAGACTTAGTTGTCGTAAGATAGAGCAAGGTGGAGCCAATAGTAGGTTTAGTGCTTGTGAGCATAAAAGACATAATTTGTGGATCATCCTACTTCCAAAGAACAACACGAGGATCTAAGGCAGTAGCCTTATCCACAGTGAGTTGATTATCTAACCCTTAGCCAGTTAGAGGATCTCAACTGATTTTGCCCACAAGACATAATTCTTGCCATTAAGTCGAACAAATGTCATAGGAGAATTAAACAAAGAAGTAGGAAGACAAGAATCTGAATTAGGATCCATATTATACGAATGATGACACTCAAAATAGCAAAAAAAAAAAACAGAGAGAGAGCATAAAATAGAGTTGGGAGCAACCTGTGTAAGTATAACCAAATATAAAGTGAGATGTATTGGGTCTAACACAACTGAGCCCAGTGAAGAGATGGGAGCCAATAGAAGGTCAGCCTAGTAGCAAAAAGCCACCAGCGAAACTAGATTTCTTATGTCTAGTCTTCCCACCATGAAAACACCAACCAACGCTCTCCCAACAACTATCGGCAACTACCGAGGGCCACCAAGAACAACACCCAGGCCCTGCCGACCACAACCAAACCTACGACACCACCAAACCAAAACAGATCCTGTCGAAAAGTGACTAGCCACTGTAGAATACCACAAGAGATGCTAGAGGACCAACCCGGATTAGGAAAATAATTCCTATTGTGCTGGAAAGCCATAGACTGGGATGGAAAGTGACACGGACAACATCGAAGCTCAAGAAACCCATTAGAAAATGACGTAAAACATGTGAGAGGGCTAACCACAACAAACTATAGAGCCGAAACTCAACAAACAACCATCACCCAACGCAGCCCAAAAAATTCACCACAAAAACCAGCCACTGGAGTCATAGAGATTATCGAGAATACTCCACAAGCACCAACACACACCACAGAAACACCCTCTGAGTTGGTAATTGATTCGAGAATTGTTTTTGTTTTACCTCCGGCAGCCGTGCATCGAATCTGTTGGCCACCAACAAACAATAGCCACAATATAAGTGGGGATGACGACAATGGTTGACATGATTTATGACACCAACACCATCCCCACTCAACTAGGGCAGCAGCCCAATAAAAAACTAAAGAGTAGTCGGCAAAAGAGACTCACGAGATAAAAAAATAATAATGGAGCGAGGTAGAAGAAAAAGAAGAGATTGCTAGAAGAAAAGTGAGAGATAGCAGAACCCTACTGTTATGGCTTCGATACCATGCAAAGATTAAGGTTTTGTGTAAAGGAGAGAAGAAGATACTTTCCATCTCTCTGACATTCTATTATATAGCATCACAATACAATCGACCTACAGTTATTACAAATATTTCTTTCTATAGATATAAAATCTTTCCTAAAACACTAACTCTTTCCTTAATAGAATTTAACCCTGACTAGATGATCT
This sequence comes from Myrica gale, assembly GCA_963930655.1. NCBI lineage: Eukaryota > Viridiplantae > Streptophyta > Magnoliopsida > Fagales > Myricaceae > Myrica > Myrica gale. The sequence goes on from OZ005618.1 coordinate 13,973,590, forward strand.
TATTCAATTATACCCCTCAAGATTCAAATAGACAAAAAGACAAGTCATACTAAAAAGAGTCAATCCCCACATATAAAAAAAATGGGGAATTCAAATTTAGGGTAGCAACAATTTAACATTTCCAAGTTTCGGCATTGGATTTGACTTTTAGTTTTTTTATTGTATGTTCTCAGTTAGGTTTCATTTGATTGACCTTGACTCTACTCACAAAATTAAGGTCTTAAAACTGTTTGATATATCACACATGTATGCATATGATTATATTTCGATCATTGAGTCAAAAACTTAATAGTGGCATGAAATTGATGATTGTTGATATTGATTTATATGCCTTTCTTAAAAATTGTCTGACACAATCTCTCTCGCTCGCCTTAGCGATCACTTGAGCAAGACGTGCCAGATCAGATTTATAAAAATCTCTCGCGATTCTTCTCTCTCCCTCATTTTCCTTTTCTATCTTTTTCCTCTCCCGCAAACCCAGTTCTCCCTTTATCCCATTTTCACTTAATCTTCCTCAAATCTTCTCACTTCTTCGCTGATTCTCTTGTATTCTCATTTCCGCACTTTACTCAGCTCATTTTTAGGTTACCCACCGATTAATTTTGGAGATTTTGCTTGATTTTAAGATTTGGGGATTAGGGTTCTTTATTGTTATTCATTTTTACAATGCCTTCCTAATTGCTGAATTTTGAACCCATTGCTTTGATATAATCGTGATTTTGCTTGAGTATTTGTATTCGAGTTAGGATTCTTCGGGTTCCTCTTTTCTATTGACCGAATTCGTAATGTCATGTCTGTTTATTTGCTGCTCTTTTAGAATATTTGTTGGTTCTCATTCATACATTTACGCATCATGTCTTAGCATTTTGTAGAAAATATGGTTGCTTTGTCAAACAATTTGAGTTTACATGTCTAATATAGGTTGTCTGTGAGTCATCTTTGTTTGATCTCTTAATTATCTTTGTTATGAGAGAGAGAGTGATTTTTTTCAGATAACTGGGTTTGGAAGAATGCTCAGTGGAAGTTACGACCCATTTATTTGTGTTATTGATTTTGTAGAGTGAGTCCATCTGATCGAATAAAAAAATGAGTTCAATAGGAAATATCTTGGAGCATAACATAATGATTTCTTTTTGGTTTATCATTGTTGGTGCACATAACGGGTATATACTGAAATTCCATCTGGTTTTTCAATGACTGATTTTTTTTTGTAATTTTTGAAGTTAAATGGAATAGTAAGTTATCTAAAGCTGTGTTTAATAAAATTCCAAGTACATCCTGTGTCGTGTTTTTGGCTGCTTCCTCAAATTGAATTTTTTTCCTCCTTTGATTTAAAAAAAAACTTTTTGTTTCAATGTGTTGATTGACTTTCAATCCTTGAATGTTGTAAAAGAATGGCTTTCAATAAGTGGTAATGAAGAAGAACTGTTGGGAATCATGAAGGAATGGGTCGGATTTGTGTGATTGTCTGATGTGCTCATGCAAACTAACATATAGCTCTGATGTTTGGAAACGGGAAAGAAATTTGAGATTCAATTCAACGGCAAGTTATTAGCGCACTCCATGTAGATTTGACTAGCCTAGAATTGAGGAAATAACTCTATTTCTTGCAATATGAAAGTTTATCTAGCACAAGTGTGATTATGCTATTCACTATAGAAATTTGGAGTTGTAGGAGGTTGTCGGAATAGGGTTTGGAAATAGGTTTTGTTTTGACATCAGTATTCGATAGATTTGCTTTGTTTTGACATTAGGATCCAGTGTGTGCGAGTCCAGTTCTTGTTTGCTGTTTTTTTTGTTCCTCACTCCACCGAAGGTTTTTTGAACTCACTTCCTCCTTTCTGATTGTGGCATGGTTCTTCATGCAGAGGCTTCGCATCAAGTGCAGTTGAGAGAGAGTGACTTGCGGTGGTGTTTCTTCGATCTAATTTTGTGTGGGTTTTTCTTTGTTCCTCCCTCACTCGAAATTTTTTTTCTCAAAACTTCTTCTTGGTGTTGTTTCTTACTTGATTTCCCAATTTTCAAAGCCTTGGTGTCAAGTGCGGGAGAGAGTGAGCGGTTTGCAGCGACCGACAAATTGGTGGCCAAAGATAATTTTTGGACAAGGTCTGGTGTTGGGCTGGGGAAAGTTTCTTTGAAATTCCACGATTGGGAATAAATCTTCCAAAAGGTCTCTTCGGCCAAATATGAATTCTTTAGTACGTCGATGTTGGCCACAAATCAAGTCCTTTGATGGTGAATGAAATGGGTGAGTGATTCGGGTCCTCTCTTTTCCTGTAGAAATTATAGATTGTGATTGTTGAGGATGAAGATTCTAGTTGTCTAGTGATTCGGGTCCTCTCTTTAATGAAAATTCCATTTCGGTTTTCAATGTTTTTGTTTATCTTCATTTATCTGGCTTTGACACCAATGTTGGGATTTGATTCGGGATCAAGAGAAATGCTGTAAGGATATTTGGGGAGTGCAAAGAATTTTTCACTCTTCCTAGGCAAGCGGCGGTGGGCTGTGCCCCTTATGAACCGACACAACCCCACCAGGGGGTATGTTGAACCGTTGTCCACATTGTAAAGGTGTGGACACCACAGTTAATCCGTTCATACCCGTTGTTTTCTTATTCATTAACTGTACTATCAGATATTTGCATCTGGGGCTTCAAATTGATCAACATGTCCTTTTCTCGTATTGATAGTGCTCTTCCTTGTCGTGTTGTCCTTTTTTATTTTAAGTCAATCAGCAGTTACAGGGTCCTGTTTTGTATACAGTTTTGTGGTAGCTTGTTGCAGTTTGTAATAACTTGTTTTAGAAGCTCTGCAAGTAAAGGAAAAGGCTATGCTTCACCTAGAAATTAACTTACATTTGAGGTGCGTTCTTTCTTATTTAATGAAACAGGGTCCAGTTTTGTATACAGTGCGTGGGTAGCTTGTTGCAGTTTGTGTTAACTTGTTATAGAAGCTCTGCAAGTAAAGGAAAAGGCTAAGCTTCACCTAGGAATTACCTTACATTTGAGGTGCGTTCTTTCTTATTTTTTGTTTATTAATTCCATGCTACGACAGGATGAACTTTTCCATGTTTTGGGATGGCTTCATTCTTAAGGTAGTTTTCAATGTGTTTTGGTTGCTTTATTGTTTTATACATGTTGTTTGAGTAAAGTAGGGTGCTTTGGGAATCTAAAAAGTTTTCAGATATAAAGAATGTGACGGATCATATGAACTTATTGGCTCTGCCTTGACTAACAGTTCGAGCATGACTTTTCTAACTCTATTCGGGAATGGGGTGTTACAATGATGGTGTTTCTCGTTCTTCAATGTTTCTGACTAACAGTTTGAGCTTGATTTACGATATAGTGGTGTCAAGTGCTATTACGATATAGTGTTGTTATTCCTATAGCTTGGTCTAATTGGTTTGGAAGTGAATCCATTTTACTTACCACTAGGAAGACATGTCAACCTAAGTGCTGATACCAGATTTCCTGGAACTTTCTTTCAAGTCCTATATCCTTCCACAACTGTTATTTTGCATTTCAGTTTAGATTATTATATGTGGCCTCACTCCCCTGTTAGTTCAATGATTCATCTGTTAAGAGAGCAGTCTAATGCTTTGAGGATGAATATCATCTCATCCAGTAAATCTCAGGGTATAACTTTTACTGCCACCATGTAGATTGTGGTATTTCCCAAATATTTTCTGGTTCTTTGCCAAAATCCCCTGGTAAAATCTCCAAATCTTAGACAAAACACTAGCCTTCTAGCTGCGGAGTTTCATTATTTGATTGCAATCAGGTTTATCCACCTTCCTCTTCATTCTTGGCAAATATGAGTCGCTTTAGTGTAAAGCCCATGTTTGTCAGGTGTATAATTGTTTCTTTATTCTCAGTGGCAATTCCAGCTTTGTTCCTTCTTTTGTTTTTTTTCAGGGAATGGGGGGTGTAAGTGGGGTTGTAACCATATATAGCAAACCTATACCACAATGTTATTTTTGTTTTGGGTGAGGATAACTTTTTTTTCTCTAGTTTCTTTTTCTTTTAGTTCCTCTATACACTGATACAACTGTTATTTTGGTGGGCTTTTCTGAGGCTATGCCGCCTCGATAACTGTTATTTTGGTGGGCTTTTGTGGTCTACATTGATGGTTAGGTTAACCATAAATTTTTGACGTTATCGTAATATTTCTGACTGTAGATGTAATTTGGAATTGGATTGATTTGTAGTTAAAATTTATCAGGACTATTGAAGAATGACAGTTTTAAAGCGCTATGTGCTTCGATTGTTCATATCACTCAAGTACATCACGGCAAATGTAGTGGACAGAAATAATGGACGGATTGTTGTGACAACATCCACCGTTGAACATTCTATCAAGGAATCACTCGAATGCGGCAGGTCTTGCAACGCTAAGGCAGCAGCAGTTGTTGGAGAGGTGTTGGCTATGCGACTCAAGGTGGAGGGTCTTGAAGAGGGACTGGGAAGAGGGATTCATGTGGATGTAAACAAGGAAGTGGAAAAGAAAGGCTTTACGAACCGCACCAAGATATGGGCCATTGTCAATGCTCTTAAGAACGGTGGAATCAAACTTATTCTGGATGATAACAAGGACAGTACTTCTCGGCGAAGTTCCTGATATGTTTCTTAAGAGCAACCTTGGTCCTGGTCCTAAAATTGATATCTGATAGGCATCAAAATTGTTATGGGGTGAGCTGGCTTTTTCTTTTATCCTATTTATGATCTGAAGAAAATGTCAGTCCCATGGAACCTGGCTACTTATGTCGAAGACTCGACAACTGTGCTGAACTATTATTGAGATTCCTACTCCCTTAGGTTCCCAAACAGAGCTGGCAGCAGAAGACAAGCAAGCCCCCCAATGAGCCATAATGAGGAGTCTTTCAGTGCAGGATGAAGTGTTTGAGGTGCAAGAATTTTGGTTTTTGCCGTCCCCTGCTTAGTAGCGGTGGGCGAATAACACACATTGGAGGCATAAATATGCAACAGAACGTGGTGATCTGTTTTGACATAAGGAGGCAGAAACTATTTCTAGAGTTTGTCGCCCTTTCAATTACATATGTATTTTGATACCATTGCCTGCAGATGCTAACGAACCATAGCGTTATGCTCTCTTGACTGATCAAATAGAAAACCACTTGATTTGCCCAATGTGAAGTAGGGGTTGACGTGGTAGAGAACTCAACACCGTTTTTTTTTTGTAACGTAATTAAAGACTCAAACAAGGGCCTACACTCGGCAGGCCTTCCAATCAAATGGGAGTGTATTTTTTTTTTTTTTTTGCTTTGCTGTTTCTTTCAAATATAAATCACTAGTCCAAAATTTGAGTTTTCCCCTCCGCCCGAATTGATTAGAGGTATTAGCCGACCCTATTTCAACTATTTATAACAAAACTCGTTACCTCAATTATGCATGTGGCGAGATGGCATTAAGTTCTCTAGGGTATCAAACACAGCTTACCCGACAAATGCCATCAGTCACAAATGATGATTGCTTTTAATCCACTTTTTAAGGGATTGACACAAAAATTTTCAAAAATCTATTAAAATTTATTCCTTTATTTTTTTTTCAAGACACTGACACTTGACATATCTATCTAACATGTGACTTGTCACGTAAGTAAATTCTGTTTAAAATCTAGATGAAAAAATAATGGAGGGAATGCTTTTTAATTGACACCATCACTATTCGCGATTATTTTGGAATATGTACAATTATATAAACACACAATAAGAAAGAGCTTAATTTTTTTTTTTCAAAAAAAAGAGCTGAAAACAAGTATGCATGCCCGTCACAATCAGCGAAAAACTTTTTAAACTTCCATTTCTTCATGATGCTCCTTTTGTGCTCGGCCGAATATTGTCCTGAAAAATGTACTCACGTGAGCCTGGCTTTATTGGGAGAGAGTTGCCACAATCAGCGAAACATATCTGTCCTTCTGACGAAATTCGTTTCAGGACTGTGCTCCTAAATATTTAAATTTAAGACTTGTGCTAACACCGTTACGAGACTCTACCCTGATTTCAGTCAATCAAGTTTCCAGAAAATTCCATATAGCACACTGCTATATATCGTGAAATTTTTTCATCACGTAATTAACGGAAGTTAAAAGGTTGAGTCTTGTAACGATGTTAGAAAGGGTTCAAATTGGCGGACCAACTTGAGATCTTCACATGAAAGGGGTCCCAAGAAGAAACCAATAATATCAGTTTGCCAGTTCCAACTTTGTTTCTCTTGCTTCACTAAGAAGCTCTTAGTCCATCAAGTGGTATCCCTAGTAGACCAACCAAAAAAGTCTCCGACATTCTCAGAGTTGCGACCCTAACTGCAAGCATTTAGTCTTGACCCTACAAGAATGATAAAATAATTTGGTTCAAGAAATTGCACACCTAGCTCAAACTTAACGCGCTGGAAGATTAATTTTGATGTTGCGGTAAGACCTTCTTGTTCGCTTGCAGCCGTAGTTTGTAGAGATACGGAAGGACATTTGCTCTTTGCTTGGACAAAGAGCCTACCTCCCAGCGGTCCTCTTGTGGGTGAGGCTAGAGCGACATTATTTGCTGTTCAGGAGGCGTCTTTTTTTACAGCAGGAAGGCGTGATCTTTAAAGGGGATTCTAAGACTGTGGTGGATGTCATTTCTGATGGTGGCGCGTCTACAAACTGGCGCATCCGTTCGATTATTGCAGATATTTTGCACCTGAGTTTTAGTCACAGATTTTGGTCTTTTAACCATGTAAAGCGTAATGCTAATTCGGTTGCCCATCAACTTACTAGTTGGGCTTTAGCCAAAAACCTTGTTGGGAATATCCCTTCCTCTGTTGTTCCGGTTTCTATTCTCACCTATGACAACCCGAGGATTCCACCTTGAGTTGTTCTGGTGTCTAATAAAGTTTATTTAGAAAAAAAAAAAAAACGCAGGGGGTTGCTATACTGCTCGCTACGATCTATTCCAATCAAACAAGAATTGCCAAGACGTTCTTTCCCTGCTATGATGGGAAAGCAGAAATGTGGACCATGGAGATTGGAAATGGCCTCTTAAAGTCTCCTTTGGTGACTTGCTTTCCCCAAAGATCACGACAAAGCCCTGTACGCTACAACCATTAGTGGATTATCTACACTATTCACTAAATCATTGAAGCTATCAATTATCTGCTAGGACAGCAGAGTATCGACCTTTGTTTTGCGCGCATTGAACTTCAAAGCGGCGTGACATGACCTTCTGGTTCCTGTTTAGTATTTACTAGCTAGGTTCTGCTGCTCGTGAATCGTGATGGCCGGCAACTTTCCATCTCCGACAATCCAGTTGGCATATTATTCAACCAAAATTGCTTATTCCATTTTGTCACCAATTTGGTTGACGAAGAACACTAATCACTAGAAAGCATATCCCTCTCCCTCTCTAGTCTGCAGTATGTTCAAATGAGTTGAATGATTAGGTTTATATGAGATATGATCAAAGCAGTGCACCTGCATGTATAGTTGAGAAGCAACTTTGAGATTTACCGATCGATGGGTTTCCAGCAGTACTGGTTTAGGTGAGTATATGCGCACGCATTGCGTCGGTAGGGGACTGTTTTAATGAGATCTCACTGCAGATTAATGACACAAGAATTTTCCTTGCCCAACTTTAAAGCCTGCGACAAAACCACTCCCTTTCGCCCAATCCTTTGTCTTCTTCAAAGGAATAATTTAAGTCTCTCTCAACCCTACCGACTAGTCGACTACCCCACCTGACCCTTATCAGGTCCAAAACCTGGGGGTTTTCTTTATGCACTAATATAGCTCCTATCTAGATCAATTTCTTCATATGACTAATCAGACTTCGTTGAGGAGTTTTAAGTTTCTAGAGAGATATGTTTCTTTGTTTTTTTTGCTGGGTGGGAATCAGTAAGCTTATTATGAACCGACAGATCAACTACGAATCCTGTGTTTGATATATCAACTCAGACGACGTCCTGATCTGGTTAACCCGGATAGATTGACACCAGATGCATACTCTCATGACCCACTGCAGGAATCATTTAAGTCATTTAGTTTGCTTTTACTTGTGAACTCTCTCCGAGAAATTATAGAGCTTTCTTTATGCCTAGCTCGGGTCCCTATCTTGACACTTCCAAGTCTTCTGGGCCTTACCCTGTAGCAATCATTACGAGCATTGCATGAATTATTCTGATTTCCTCACCAAAAATAGTGCCAGTTTATGGTATTAACTAGGGGAATTATATTAATCTCAGCTTTTCCTGCAAAACTGATAATTAAGGATGGAAAAAGCAACCTTTTTCATAGTTGAAGCTCTGAATGTAAATATGTCCAAAATGCACAGGATAAGGGACTTGTCCATCCCAGAAAGAAAGAAAACCCCCTCCTTTTTTTTCTTTAATCCCTTCTTTATTTTTGCCTTTAATCCCTTTTTTGATATGCCCCTGCCTATGCTCTCGCAGGAAAAAAGATAGAAAAGAGAAGCCCCTTTTCTTTAATTTCCTTTTTGGCTTTTGATATGCCCTACCTATGCCCACATGGGGCTGAGCTCAGGCAATCATCACATTTGAAGGAAAAGGGCCCCAAGTAACCCCTTCGATCACATGGATTTGGAATCTCAAATTACATATACCTTGTCCTCGAATATACAATGAGCAGGCCCAACAAAAACAGGACTTAAATCTTTAATAGATGCTGTAAGTACTTCCTATATCATTATTTTATCCGGTTAGCCACTTGTGAGGTGGTTTGAGTAGCTAGAATATTCCTGCATTCTCCTCTCTTCTGGGCCCTCAGGGACACAGGTATCTTTCCCATCAACCAAACAGAAAATTTGGAATTGCTACCTCCACTTTATGATTTGCTAATTGCCAAAATTTAACGTGTTTCCGAGAAAGTGTTTGGGTTGTTCTGTTGTGAACCCTTTTCTCCTCCACCACCCCCAGTACCCTTTTGTGGAAGGTTCATGTTTCTTTCACAAAGGCAGACAGAACCAGAGGGACGGGGAGAACACCCTGTCATGAAATGCACCATCATCATGCGCGCACACATACATGCATAACAAGCACCCATGATGATGATCCACACGTTCTCAATCTTTAGGGCCATGATGGTACAGGCAACCTAAAGGACTGCACAAGGTAGGGTCCGTGACCTTCGACACTGCTTTCTATCCCAGATAAAAAGAGCTTAGCTCTAGCATATTGGTTGTGGGTCTCCTACTTGAGACTACAAAGTAAACACAACTCTTTTCTTTTGCTAAAGCGATGCTATTACAATTTGTATTAATTTTTCCTTCCTAATTAGCCCATTAAACATTGGAGTAAAAACGAAAAGAAAAAGGAAAAGAAATCATGAGTAGCCTATAGGAAGGCCTAAGTAATTAAGACCATATTCAGATAATCTGATAGCAATTTAATTATATCTGATATTATTGAGTCCTAAAGTAGGGCCAATTTTTTCTTTTGTGGGATTACAAAGCTGAAGTGGCAGAGTAACAATCCTCCCTAAAAGTGATTATAAGAATACTTTTGTAGCAGAATGTTCGGTTTTAATTATAACTAATGTCTACTTGACGAGTCCATCACTATAATACCAACAAGATCACTCAATAATCTCAACCTATGTACTAAAGTTTAAAATTTTGGGAGCTATTTAAATTAGTGGGTGGTTAAATGACGGGTATGGGCAGAGAATGGGATAGTGCCCTCTTAAGAGCATTCCTAGTAGGTTCTCTATTCTAACATTTTGGTTAGAATAGAGAACCAATTTAACAAAAAAGTCAAAAAAACACTCTTTAACAGCTTATCTATTTTAACAATTTTTAGCTAAAAATTTTAACATGTGAACAGTGGTTCTCTATATTTTAGATAACCACTGTTCACTTCTCTATAATAAAATATTAATATTTTTCTTATTTTTTTTTCTTTCTCTTTTCTTAATACATTTTAGACTAAATAAAGACTAATTTAATACATTTTAAACTAAATAAAGACTAACTTAATACATTTTAAAAAATATGATCGTTAAAATAAGAAAAATTTTTAAAAATCTAATCGTTGAGATAAGATAAACTTAAAAAATGCTGAGCGTTAGGAAAAGACAAAAATTAAAAAATCCACCCTTTTTAGGATAAGACAAATATTCAAAAATATATCCATTACAATAAAACGAATATTAAAAAATATAAATGTTAGAGAAATAATAAAGAAATCTTTGAATAATAATATTTAAATAGAATAGTAAAAGTAGATGGTTAAAATAGAGAAGCTGTTGTTGGTGTTTTTAAAAAGTTGATAGTTAAAATAGAGAAGTGTACTTTTTGGTTAAAATAGAGAGCCAAATTTGAATAAGCTACTAGGAATGCTCTAACCGTGGGGATTGTAAACTCCACTCTACTCTACTTTGGCCGTACTTTCCACGAAGAAACCCCGACGGTGGAAGGCACAAAGGACGCACTACGCGCCTGCTACAAAAGGACAACAGGAAGGGGGGGGGGGGGGAATCATTGCCCTCTCAGGGTCCAGGAACACCCAGTAGGACGCCTACCACATCTGACAAAAGAGTTTGGGCGTCTCCGCAGGTCGAAGGCTCCATTGTGCGCCCTATACGAATTGGCTACTTGTCCCACCTAACATAAGTCCAGTTGGACAAGTCCCCGCCGCATAGATCCAAACGCATCTGAAAATATATAGCTCCCACTTTCTCAAGGGAAAAAAAATGGGAATTGCTCCTTTAAATGCAAATGTATTGATATTTGTTTGTTTTGCCACTGCCGGAGAGAAACACAGGACATGGCGTTTGTAATATGGACATGTACTAGATGCGCATGAGGGCAGACGTGAAGCCAGAGGCTCTGGGCTTCGTAGTTCGTTATTGCAGATATCTGGGAGGGAGGGGTACATTAGGCATAACACAGCACGGAAAGGAAAACGGACGCAAAAGGAAGACGAAAAAAAAACCAATATAACTAGTACATTAGACATTCTTGCATCACTAGTACTTGATGCAAGAATGTTTGTTGCAAACATTCTTAATTGCATTAAATGTTCATTTAAATGCTTTTGGAATTAAATTTTGATATGTCGATAGATAGGTTTAGTTCCTGTTTCAACTGACTCATAAGTAGGTATGCTGTTTGGTTTGTTACCCAATATTTCAAAGCTCTTTTTATTTTTATTTTTATAGTACTTTTTTTTAAGCAAAAGGAAGAGAATAATCCAAGTAGCAATCTTTTTTGGACATGATTACAGGGACTTCCGCTGCAGAATATTCGATTTAAACTATTGCTACCACATACTAACTCAAACTCCTGGCATTAAAATTACAGTGAAGCTTTACTTTTACAAGCGATTTTAACTTATGACCTAACTCAAACTCTTGACATTAAAACTAGTGAATTAATGAATAATACAAAATGAAAAACTAGTGAATTAGTGGATAGTACAAAATGGATTACAACATGACTATTGTTAACCACAAATCTTCTTAATTCAGCTAGTAGAATAAATCCTCAGAATTCGAACTGATCCCACAACCTTATTATGAATTAAATAAAAATATCCTTGTACTCACTCTCCAAATCCTGAATACTCGAATTGACCCAATAAACTAATTTTCAATTAAATAAAAAACTTGCTTGTACTTCCCAACTATTGCATGCATGCATTAGATTCCTCTAACAGAGAAAATCCGTCTGGAGAAGGACTTGAAGAGTTAAATGCTGATTAGAAGTGTTAAGCCGACCTTTGGGTTTGATAGAAAGGTGGGTGTAGGTACAGATTGGTTCGAGCAAAATCATTTGAAAAAAAATATCAAAATTACTCTCAGAATCTTCCAGATCATGCAATAAATATTATATTTACTTTATTAGGTGGCACGTATTCCTCGATGGAATGCCTCAAGTGACAATCCAATTCCAAGTGGTTGGACGTAAGAAACATTAAACCCCACATAATCCTATGAGGGTTTAGATAACCTCTGTGCTAGCAAAGTATAAGATAGCTGGCTATAAGAGATTCCATGTGATAATCTACAATTCAGAACCAAACAAAATCGTCAATATATTTAAGCACTATCCAACTGAGGAATTGGGACTAAACAAAAAGCAAAAAAAAAACCAAATCTAACCCCTCACCAACCAGTCCAACAACAAATGCTGGACCTGGACCAGCTTGGGTCAAAACCTTAAACATCTACTACTTTTCTGCTCTCTTATTTACACTTTACTCTTTTTCAAGTAGTAGTCTATAAGGACTGTGTATTTATGCGACCACCCCCCTTCTCAGCGTCACATGACAGAGCAAGCATTGGGGTTTTCGTCGCTGAATATCTGCGGGGCATGCAAGTGCTCCCCCACCAGCCCTCCTTGCCCGTACCCATACCCGTAGTTGAATCCGTATCCATTTCCAACCCCAAATCCGTATCCGGGCGGTGGCATAAACTCCATTCTGTTCCCTTCAAATTTTGCAACATTTCCAGCAACACCGGCATTTTCCTCTTGCCCAGCATCTCCACCTCCTCCTCCTCCGCCCTTGCCACCCTTCTTTTTCCCACCACCGCCGTCATTCCCTTCCTTCTTCTCCCCCTCGCTTTCTTTCTCCTTCTTCGGCGGGACGATATCCACTTGCCTCTTGAGCTTCTCCTTCAGGTTCTCAGCCAGAGCCTTCGCATCCATCGTTCCTTTCACGGTGACCAGTTCTTTCTGTTTGTCAATCGTCATTTCCTGGACACCTACAAGCCACAACAACGCCGTCTTCTCAATTAATCAAAACTCCCACTACACAGGTGAAACGTTACCGTAACCGAAAGGGGTTAAGGTGGGGGAATAATAACCTCACCTTCGGTCTTCAAAACCGTCTTTTGAATCTTCCCGACGCATCCCTGACAGTGCAGCCCGACCTTCAACACCGCCGTCGTCACCGGAGCCTGCATTACAGTACCCAAAAAATTAGAAAGTAAAATTAAAGAATTAATTAAAACGGTAAAAAATTTAAATATGTTATTTTATTGACGACTTAATTTAATTACATCCAATATGCAAAAGCTTCGTCCCCACTAACTCAATCGCACGAACGAAAACAAAAATTAAGGCTCTGATACTTCAAGTACGTTGTAAGTGCTAAAATGGGCATCGGACTAAGAACTACCCCCCTCACACACACACACACACACTAATTCTGGAAAAAGTCGCCTAAAACTAACATGCGCCAGGAGTAAAATTTAACGGAAAACAAGAGCACAAGCATCAAGAAGGCTGAGTAGTTGAAGTAAAATCTGACAGTGGCGCTTATAAAAAAAAAGTGACAGAGGCGCACGATAGCGGGGACTAGTGAGAGTACCTCTTTGGGTTTTTTGTCGCCACCTTTCTTCTCCGACTTTTCGTCGGATTTGTCGTCCGTTTTGTTGTCCTTCTTCGGCTGGGGGGAGAGGAGATCGACCTTCTTCTTGGCCCTCTGGACCAACTTGTCCCGGAGCATCGTGGGGTCCACCTTTCCGACCACCGTAAGTTTGTTGGCCTCGGTGTCTGCTTTCACCGACTCCACGCCTGAACAGGCAAGTAGCTATTTCAGGTTACCCGCACCAAATTAAAACAAAACTCCAAAAAAATAAAAACTGCACGAATAAGACCTCGAAAGTCACATTTAGTCGCCTTCCTCTGTTGGAAATAACAGGACATTTAAGGAGAATCGGGGGACACAGCACTTCCATGTGAATCGTCGGGAAAACGAAGGAAAAAAAGTCTAAGAAACAGGGAGGAAACTAAACCCTCCCACGCATTAGAAAAAGGTTCAGAAATAGAGATGATTTAGTAAAAATGGAAAAAGAAAGCAGATACAGAGTAGACAAACACTTATGAATCCACTTCCAACTTCAGCAAAAAAATTACCATAAACAAAAGGTCTATAACAAAGAAAAGATCTGGGTCACTGTTGATCAGTTTTCCAGTGCCATGAAAATCTAATAAAAATTATACAACTAGTAAAATAAAAGGAAACCCTGTTAGGAAAGTAGAATAACTTCAATGAGAAAAATACATTCAAATCGGAGAGAGATACCGTCAAAACTGCGAACGCATCGTATAATCTTTGAGGCGCAGCCCTCGCAATGCATGTCAATCTTCAACACCACTACGTTGGGATTCGACTCCATCTTCTTCTCCCCCTCACCGCTATCCTTCTTCTCGTTCTCGTTCTCTTTCTTCATCTCTTTCACGTCCAAGTTTACTTTAACATTCTCGTTCTCGTTCGTCTTCTGGCTGCCGCTCTTGTTCTTCTTCTGAAAACACAGGAAATCCAAGAAACTCAGCCTCATCGACATACAAAAAAAGGGGAGAGAAAGATGAAAAACCCAACACGAGAGAGAGAAAGAGAGTGTTTTTTTGGGGGAGTCCGCTCACCTTGCCCATTGTGAGTCAGTCAGTCAGTTACTCGTCTCTCCGGGTGAGGAGGACAACGCGTTTGGCAAGCACCGTATTTATAGGGGAGAGAATGCAGATGGGGGAAGTGATGTGCAGGTGGTTCTAACGTGGTCGATGATGATGACGATCTAACGGTCACGATGATGTTATACGTATACCACAGTAGCATGTACAGTGCCGAAAACTTGAGTGTTAAGATTAACGTGTTGTATGGGGTTGGGTTGGGTCGTCGACACGTGTGCTACGTCGTTTCACTGGGAGCAAAGAAACTTCCGGGTAATATGGTCGTAGGTGGAGGGTGGGATGTACGGCCTAGTTCGAGGGACGCAGCTTTTGGCCGTTTGTCTTTGCACAACCAACCTCCATGCTTTTCTAATTTTTTTTTTCCCAAAATACGAGTCAAATAAATTAGGGTTAAATAAAATTTGCCCAGGTCATTTTTACATTCTCTCTAATCTCTGAATGATGAGATATTAGACCCAAATTGCATCTCATCTCATTTTTGTAATATGCATCCTGTATTCGATTTGACGGTCTATTTAGACGTTTCTCATCAACACGTGTATCTCACGTGAGTACCCTTACCTGAGTTTACGACAATACGCTTGACGCCAAAACACAAACATTAAAATTAACCTAAGAAATAAGTGGACAAAAATGCCCTTAGTCAAAACGGGTTGTTTCACTCAGGGCCCTCCACTCCTATTTCAACAACCAATGATGCTTGTTCACTCACAATATTTAGGCAGGTAGTTGCTACGCTGCTGGTGGCCTCTGTGTTCGCCCTTTCATACTTCTCCTGTATGTGTCTCAAAACTCTTTTTCTATAGCAACTGAAGAAATTGCAAGAACGCCCATACTGCAGCTAGAACAATTTCGTAAGAAGCAAAGACTTTAGGTTTCAATATATTTAATTTGTTAGTGGTGAAGGAAAAAAATTTACAGCATTTATATACGTTGTGATTAACACAGCTAAAGAATCTTCGACCGAAATTTCTTCGGTGTAAGCAGTTTTTAAAAAGGCTTCAATTGAATAGTGACACATTGGATATCTAAATGATGATTCATTTCCAGCAGTACATGAAATTCCGGTACTGGGGATAAATTGTTGTCCAAGATTGAAAATATAGTCATAGTGCATATATTCATGAAACTAACAAGAGTGAGTGCATATTAAACTGCAGCACATAGATTCACCCAAAAAAATGGACTTTAGTGTTGTTCCACCTTCTTAGAAAATCTACATATTTACCACATTTCATTTTTAACAGTGCTCTCATACTTGTGATTGACACAGGCCACCCAATGATACACGGGCACTGCAAAGCACTTCTTTCTAGTCTCCTACAATTTGCACCAACTATTCAATGAAACCCACTCCTTTCTATTCAATGAAACCCAAGGATACACGAACACTGCAAAGCACTCCTTTCAAATCAATGAAACCCACTCCTTTTGTTTTTTTTACAAGTTTCGCATCTTCACAAAGATTTGACGCCATCTTCAAAAAATAGAAAAGGAAGACAAGTGAAGCTAACCTTGACGGCATCTTCACTAAGGTGGCGATTGGAGACTTGGGTGTTCTGCGCAAAGTTGCCAAGTGCTCACCCGAATGTCTTCTTCACGGGAAACTAGCAAGAAATGAAGATTTAGCAAGCGAACGGGGGAATGAACGATCATATTCAGTAGCAAGATTTGGAGTGTTCGTAGGTTAGGCAAATTTTAGACAAGAAATGGGTATGAGATTTGATGAGATCCATTTGTGGGTTCAGGGAGCATATTAAGTTTCAAGCTAATTACAATACGAGGTTTTATTTTAGTGATCACATTAACCATGTTTAGTTTGAATCTTTGTGTTTTGGCGTCAAGGGCACTGTCATAAGCTCGCATAGGGTACTCACGTGAGCCGGGTGCATATTGTAAAAATGTGATACAATATGGGTTCAATGTCTCAAAATTTAAAGATCGGGATGCAATGTGAAAATGACCCCAAAGATGAGGGCAAAGTGTATTTAACCCTTAAAATTATTACCCAAATTGGCACAATAATGCAGATAAATTACGGGGTAAAGTTAATTAAAATTCCCCTCGTTATTACTCAAATTGACAAAACAAAGCAAAAGAAGTAACAGGGAAAGTTAATTAAAAGTTCCCCTCGTTATTACTCAAATTGACAAAACAAAGCAAAAGAAGTAACAGGGAAAGTTAATTAAAAGTTCCCCTTCGTAATTACTAAAATAGATAAACCGACGCAAAGAAATTGGACGAGAAAGATAGTTAAAGAAAAAAAAATCCTCAAACAAGTCTTTACATACCATAGATGAACACAGATAACACAACAAAATTCAAACGTATTCGCAGTTAAGAGATCACAAGAGTACAAAGAGGCGCAAGGCCACTTCAAAAACCAGACTTAGCCTATATGCATCCGTTACACATTTAGCATATGGATACATCACCGACGTCCTTTGTACCTGCGTGGTATGTGGGTGTTGAAGTCCCCGACCGCCACGGGTCAGAGTTTCGATCGTTGGTAGAGAGTGGAGAAGAGCAAATGGATACATCAGAGTTTGAGGAGAGGTGGCTCTGTTTGGATGGGCCAAGAAAAAAAGTTCACCAATATTTTATATACACGAATAATTTTTATACAAGTTCAATATTTTTTTTTTACAAATTCTGATAAAATCTGCAGTATCTTCAATGAAATAATTTTCAACAAAAAAAATTTTAGCCCGTTAAACAGAGATGCCTACGCTCATGAAATGGTTCAAGATGGAATAGGATATCTTGAACGGAGAGTTGGATCAAACTTTTGGTAAGAACGTTTTTTGCCTCCTCTTAGTTGGTGTAGCTGCAGTGAGCAAGCGGTAGTGTTCGTGGAGGTATAAGAATGGGTTGGAGTGGTAATTGTTCTGAATTGAATTGGTTCGATAAGGCTAGCCCGATTTTCGACTATTCAGTCATTTATGGGTGGACAAAAACTCTAATTAGAATTGAAATTTTCGGTTTCACTTTTGATTTCAATATCAAACCAAATTTTGTCGCTTAAAGTAATCTTACCTTGTTAAAATATTAATTTTGTCACTAAATATCATCCAGGAAACACAATACCGTCTGGACCACTCAAAACAGCGTTTGGACGTATTTCAGAAGTGACGACATACACCCGTCGCCAACGAGTGACGGTAAAAATTGTCCCAAAAAAATAAACACTGTCCGGACTCCTAAATACACCGTCCTACTCTATGCTGGGTGACAAATTGCAAATTGTCCTAACTGAGTGACAATTAGAATCGTCACAATTTTCCAACACCGTCCGGACACCACAAAAAGGTCGTCCGGATGGCTAATAGATTCTTTTACCCAGACGTCCGGACCAATAACACCAGTCCGGACGTGTAAAGTTCTAGATCCATTTCGAATCCATCGGCATATTTAATGGCGTTAAATTTGATTGGGCCACGTCTAACAATAAAGCAGAAACACGTGCGAACGCTTATGAAACACGGTCGGACGCTGCCAAGGGACGTCTAGATTTTGTCAAGATCACAAACTATCTCTCATCTCTCAAACTTTTCTCCTAAACTCTCTGTCCTCTCTCTCAAACTTTTCTCCAAACAGTTTCACTTCTCATTCAAGATCTCTCAAACAACATCAGGTAAACTTTTTTCCATGAGTTTACTTTTTAATTTCATATATTTTAATTCAATACCGTCTGCTATTTAATTTGTTGGGTTGTTTTCGTTGATCAAATCAGGTTGTTTTGGTTTGGTTCGTCGAAATATCGTTTTGATGGTGTTAAAAACAATCCGTACTGCGTTTCACAACGTCCAAACTTTTTTTTTACAACGTCCGGACTGTTTTATATGTTCGGACGGTGTACAATTTAAACGACAGTTTGATTTTCGTTCGAACGTTTGTGATAAGGTTTAGACGGTGTTTGCTAGGTTGACCATGGAACACTTAGGAAGAAATAGCACCAATGTCGGGAGACAGAGCGACCAGCTTGGGCAGACGCCTTTTTAGTGGAGTTGAGGGAGAGTATTCGGGAAATAGTGATGCCGACACATTCGTTGTGCATGACGCTCAAATGCCACTTGACTGGTCTAGAGATCAAACTTGCTCTAATGGATAGGGCTCTGACGGAAGAGCTCAATATTATGCGGAGGGAAATGTTCTCTGTGAGAGAACAATTGTCTGAGTTGTCCCGATCTATCCATACCGAGCCGATACAGCTAAAGACACACGTCTGACGAGTGGATAATATGAAGGAGCATTTGGCGCATGTTCGTGACGCCCTTGGTTTTAAAGACCGTCTCAGGCTTGTACTTGTCAATATTATCGTATTTTTCGTTCGGTATTTGGATTATTTTTTATATTTTAAATTAGTTTATATTCTTTCAGTTGATAAAATTTAGTACAATTTAAAGGGATAATTAGTACAATAAAATAAGCGATTAGTACAAGTGTTATGTTAATAGAACAGGTAGTGTAATTAACTTGTAATTATAGTTAAATAGGTGATTTGTTAATTTAAGTAAGGGAAGAAAATTGATAAGTTAAAGCGTTCGGACGCCAACCACAACGTCGGGACTACATAACAAATAAGCGTTCGAACATAGATGGATAGAGTCCGGACTGTTATCATGAGGTGACACCGTTGGAACATATAAGGATGACGTCCGGACTCTTATGTAACGGTCGCATGGTTTACATGTGTTTACGTTACAAGATGGTGGGAAACAATTGTTCACGTTGCGTGGTTTAGAAGTAAAAACGTTCGCACATCTAAACAACGTCCGAACGTATTTAGTGTGCCGAACTGTTTTAAACAGTTTAAATTTTAGCATTTAATACGCGTGCATTGATTGGGCCACGTGTGTAAAATAACCGTCCGCACTTTCAGTATAGGGTCGGGACGGCGTCGATGAGTTTTGAAAATGCAGAACAGTTCGACATTTTCAAAGCAAACCCTTCGTCTCTCATCAAAATCTCATAGCTCTCAACTATTTTCTTCTCAAATCTTCGCCTAGTATCACTCTTTAACATGATCTCTAATCTCCTTAAGGTATGTTTTGTTTACTTTTAACAGTAAAAATTTAATTTTTTTTTTATAGTTTTACGTATAGATTTTCAATTCCATTTTTTGCATTGTTCATTGTGTTTTTTGATTGATTTTTATGTAAAACTGATTGTGTTAATTGTTAGCATTGTTTTGAGTATGATACTTTATGTTTTAGTTGTGTTTTTTAGCGTGTATGGTGGTGGAGGGACGCTGCCATGGCTGAGTTAACCTGACAGTGACACAGCGTTCGGACCCTTACGTTATAGTCTGGACGTTAATGTTTAACGTCCAGACTATTTCGAATGCGGTATGGAAGACCCATACGTTGTCATTTATGGTTTGTCTGGACACTATGTTGAGAGCGTTCAGACTGTTTTTATTTTTGTTCGGACGCACTTATCATCCCTACGGGATACATTGTTGTTTTGAATTCAGTCCAGAAGTTTCAACATTGTAATTAAACAAAAAATTAGTCGGTTAACATTCGGACGATAGTTATTAGTATGTCCAGACGTGTTTATGACTTTCAGACGTTTTGAACTTCTAGTTTGGACGTTTTGTGGGTTCATATGCCTTTCTTACCGTGCGAACGGTGTTTTTGCAGATTAAAAACATGAGCAAGCATGCACGTACAAGCGGCCAAGCTGATATGGAGCAATCTTCCTGTTCCACTTTGTCGTTGGACCAGCATATAACGATTACTATGTCACGCTCGATTGTTTTGGAGCGAGACATAAAGGCGGCATATTTTTACGACATCACTTTTGAGGGTCGGACGCTTCCGGAGGTGGTAGAGGAGATTGGTTGGCTTCCAATAATTCATAGGACCGGGTATGCATCGAAGAACCTGGTGCGAGAGTTCTATTGTGCCATTTTGCGCGCGACGGACATCGAGGAGCCTAGTATGGAGGTCACAGTTCGTACTGTTCCGATCGTATTCTCGCCGGACGAGTTGGCGAGATTCTTAGGGTATGAGTGAGATTTGACAGCGTTCCCAAACCTTCTAATGAGTCAGGAGGGTCGGCCTACTAACACCGAGGTATTCCGGACCATACTGGGTACTGATACAACAATTTTGGACGGAGCCTATATGGTACACGGGCAGCTGCATCCATTTTGGCGGATCATGCACCTGATTTTATGCACCATCATCAACCCGAGGAAGCACACTACGGAACTGTCTTATAGCCGGGCGGAGTTCTTGTACATGGTTGTTGTTTGGGGGATAGCTGTTGATATCCGAGGGTGCTGATGAGCCTAGGGCCGTTCCATTTGGGTATATAAACAAGACAACACTCTCCAAATCGATGGCCCAGACACGCCGAGCACTGAATGTCACTTGGGCTGGTAGAGTTAGACGACAGGAGGAGCCTGAGGTGGCGAGAGAGCAGCATGATCCTGAACAGAGCTCGACCGAGGGATTTGGCACAGAGAGACCTGATTGGATGGACGACATGATTACGCAGCTGATAGAGCAGATGCAATCAGTCTTGCAGCCCACCCACGAGATGATCAAATTGATATTAGTTTTCGGCTGACTGCTTTAGAGAATAAGGTTGTGAACATTAACTCTAATTGGAAGAAGGAAATCATCCAAATTCGGGAGGCCAAGAGGATGGCGGCAAGCAGTGCTGAGTTAGTTTCATTGACTCGGCGAATCATATAAATAGAGGAGCACCTCAGACAAATCCGTGACGTTTTAAATATCACGGATGATGATGATGATGGAGATGATGAGCTGTAGTTTATTTTTTATTGTGTTTTAAGGATATTTTTTTTCTATTATGTTTTGTGGACATCGATTGGTATTTAGTTGATATTATTTTGTTTATATTTGTGTTTTGACGATATGTGATATATTTATGTTATCTAGTTATGTTATTGATACAATATGTTTTCCATACAACATGTTTTTATAGACATATTTTCATTTCAAAATACTCATTCAAAAAAATATTGATATTAGAACTTAACAAATTCAAAGTCAAAGTTAACGGAGTCAACTATATATATTAATAAAAAAGATAGGTATGAAAAGTAAGTCAATGTTACTCATTCCATACAATATATTTTAATTAATGTTACGTCTCTAATTTTGATACTATATCGTACACTCATTCAAAAAAATATTGATATTAGAACTTAATCCACTTAAGATTATTTACATTATTAACTAACTTTGGTTATTTTCAATTTTCTAATAAAGTTAATTCAAAAATGAAAAAAATATATCAAAATCGTCAAACAACGTTCGAACGTTAATTTATACGTTCGGACTGTTTAATGTAAGCTTGAACGATGTCGTATTATATAAAAAAAATCGTCCGAACACTTGTTTATACGGTCGAGACTCCTGAAATTCAAACCACCGTGTGGACGCAGGTTTAATAACGTGCGGACGTATTTACGGTCCGAACGTATATGTTAATGAGCATACGCTGTCGTTTGAGAATTACTAAAATTTGAAGTTGGATTGCATTTGAGGTTAATGATTTTTAAATTGAATTGTTTTAGGATGAAAAAAATTGTATTTTAATATATGAAAGCATGTGTTTTTCGAAATTTTACGTTCTAAAATGATAGTAATGGAGTTTGGGGTTGGTTGTGACGTGTTTATATTGAAGTGGTTGTGATTTGGGCTGAAAATAGAGTCTATGCGTCCAAGAACTAACTTGTTCGACAATCATAGTCCGGACGGTTGATGTATCGTCTGGACTCTTTTCAAAATGCGTCCGAACGACTATATTTATGGTTCAGACCGTTATATTACGTCCGAACGGTATTTGTTGTTATGGCATGCATTCATTTAGTAGCCTTAGATCTCTTTTAAGAATTATACAAAATTCGGATATTCCCCTAGAAGCTAGTGATATTCCACCTATTTATTTGGTCACAGGACGACGTCATGCTAGTGGGAGGGAAACATCTTCGGTGCGATTCATCAGTTCGAGCTGAGAGTATTCCTGGTACACTAGCAATGTCGGGTCCTTCGCTTAGGGATATGAATGAATTATCGTCCCCTACCACAGCCAGTCCAGTAGGCATCCAGAGTAGTTGTGCGTGTAAGTATCTTACCCCATCAATCTTTATTAAATATTATGACTTTTAAATCTCTATGCTTAATTGAATTTTAAATTTATTGTTCTTCATTTGTAACGATGTCCGAAATTAGACACGTTCGAGGTAATACGCACGAGATTGCCTTACTCAAGGCTCGCACTGGCGGAAAGCTGACATTTCATATCCCTGATGGACGTACAGATGGTGATGACAAGGCGTCCTCAATGCTCTCGAGTCATATTGGTGCGCTCGTTCGACAACATGTTCCATTTGAGAAGAGTAAGTGGAAGGAGGTCCCGATGAGGTTAAATCGTATGTGATGAACCAAGTGTTGGTAAGTATAATTTATTAAAGTTAAATTGTTGAAACTTTTTTACGTTTCACTGTGACGTCAATGACCGAGCCGAGGATCGCATCACTGTGACGTCAATGATGAACACAGCATACAGGACGCACAAAAATAGAATGTTCCAGCATTACTCGGTGTTCAATTCCAAGAAGAGGCGTTAGAGAACCCTTATCCCGATATTAATAAGGAAGAATGGACTCGTGTTTGTGATTTATTCGAGAGCGAAGAATTCCAGGTTAAATATTTTTATTCAGATCTGAACGTTTATTTTAGCCATTTTCTTAATTGTGTTAATAATTGTAAATGTACAATGTAGAGGAGAAATGCAACAAACAAGGAGAATAGAGCTAAGCTGAAGTTGTACACACATCGAGAGTGAGGTCCTTCCAACGCGCTAGAGCGTTGTTAGTAAGAAATAAATTTACATTTTTATTATTTAATATTTAAATAAATGACTTAGATTTTTTAATATCCATGTTCTATATTTTTTTTGGTGTACAGAAAAATCTAGAATCTGATAAAATTAGTCTTTCGTTATTTTTATAAAAAGCTGCATACTACCAAGGATGTCATATGGACTACAGAAGATTCACGAGAAAATTTTGTAAGTTGTAACGTTAGTTTTAATGATGCATTCGTATGTGTTTATGTTTCATAATGACTATTTTTATCTTCTTTTCTAATTATGTAGGAAAAAATGGAGTCGTTATAGTTGCAGCACGAGTTAGAGGGAAAGTCATACACCGAAGTAGAGATCTTCATTGAGGTGTTGGGGACGAAAGCGGGTTACATGCGAGGTTTAGGCCGTTCAGTGCAGTCTGTAGGATCATCTTCATCAGCATCGTCCGTTAAGCAGATGAAGATGATGGCGGAGCAGCAACGAAAAAAAGACAGAGCACGAGAAGATGCTGCAGGAGTAGCAAAGGAACCTAGTGGAACAGCAAGAACGGAGGATGCAACTAATGGCGGAACAGATGCGTGAGCAGCTGATGGGGCAGATTAGACAGATGCAATCTCGTTCGACACCCAAACGAAAATTTGGGTAGATTTATGTATTTTTACTACATTGTCAGTATTTATCGATTATGTATTTTTCTTAATTCTAGTAACGATTGCATATTTGTAGATATTTTATTATATTATGAGCATCGAATATTTTTATATTTATATTATTTCATAAATTTTAATTAAATTAATTATAATATATAGAATACCGTTCGAACGGTTTTTAAATGTTGTTCGCACGTACCTTTTTCGTTGCTAGCGTGCGCACGCATAACTATCCGTCCGCACACTTTGCTTAAAATTCGCTAGCCTGAACGATGCTTATCGCGTCCACACAGTATGTTAAATAAGAAACCGTGCGCACGATACACCAATACATTCGAACGTATTCAACGTACAACGAATCCGAACTGTATACGTAAAGGTTCGAACGAATTTTTCAGATGACAAAAAATATTTGTCATAATGAAACTACGGTGCGGACGTCATCACAAATGCGTTCGGACATCTTTACATCAACGTTCAGACGGTTATGTCCAACGATGCGGATGTTTATTACGTGACAAAATGTATTTCGTCACATTGGATTAATCGTTCCCATGAGCTGTGCGAACGTATAGAGAGAACGTTCGTACAGCTCATGTGAACGGATTGACTGTACTGGGCATGACGATTTTGAATTTAGTCAGTATGAAATCAAACCGTTCGGACAGGTTTATAATCCGTCCGAATGGTTTTGAGTGACAGAACACGAAAATCCTCACCTAAAACATTGGCTGACGAGTTTTAGGTGACAAACCGGGTGACAACCCGTTTTTGTCACCCAAAATCTTAGCTGACGAAATTAGTAAAAATTTGTCACCCAAAATATTTTTTTCTTGTAGTGAATATTCCTTTCATCAAAAAAACAAAATGCTAAAAGGTACTAAAAATATGTAGAATTGGTCTCATCTTATGCGTCCCATGCCTACTATTATACCCAGACTTTTCGTTATATATATCTTTTGATAATCTGATTAAGACCTAAATGAAGTGTTGCTTAACTTAGCTAAATGTAGTGACATCCACGTATTATGGGCTTGCCTCTGCAAATCTCCTTTCGATATCTCTAAAAGGAAACAAATCAAGATTGACTCATTTGTTGAGAGCTTGACACTAACTTCATGCAGCTAGGGCTGTACATTCGGTCCGACGGGTCAGAAACTAGCTGACCCAACTGATTGCGGAACATACAAATTAAGCAATTCCGAGCCGATCAAATGAGAGGGGGAATTCCGAGCTTGAAAATCGGTTTGGAAATCAAAAGCCCAAGACAGCCCAAATATGTTCTGCAAGGCAGTTTTTTTGGAGCTCAATATTCCTTTTAGCATGTTTAACCTTGTGTATGCCAACCCAATTTAGAGTTATAATGCAAACTTCATTGGGCTTTACTTCAAAGAAAAGTTCAACTTTTAGTCCTCAAATTTTTTCCTTTTCATAACAAAAGTAATTGGATTTCAAAAATGAAAAAAAAATCAATCCCTCAGTTTAGTATTCATTTAAAAATCAGTTATGTCTATCTTCAGTAGGTCGAATATTAGTCGAATTGTGGAAAATATGAGATTTTAAACGTGCACCGTATTTTATATGGTTTGATATGTTACATGGGGAACAAAATTGATTTTGGTAAAATGAGATTTCATGAACTTATTTGAACTGTTTGACTTGGTTTGTTGAAATGTTGAAACTTATGTTGTGAGCATATTATAAAACTATATTTGTACTTATGAAGATTCGCGTCTTTGTGACTATTGAGGTCTTTGTGACAATTACTGATTTCACTATGTTGCGTGGCCTGTGATATTTTGTGACAATTACACATGACGTGCTTGATGACAAATATCCATGCTGTATATCATTCCAATTTTCGGAAAATATAATTTTTCCATTACCTATGTTGCATAGGACTGCTTCACCAAATAAGGAAAAGAATCATATATTGAACTGATAAAATTGGACCATCCTTGAGCATCAAACAAATCTTGGAAATCAAACCCATTTTCTGTAAACCACGAAAATAAGACCCAACATCCAGATATTACCTTTTTATAACTTCACTTTTGACTCTCTACATTGGCATAGAAGATTCCCTATTGTCGAATACTCTCTTCCTTCAACCACTAGACATCTCAGTTGATGGCTAGGGTTTTATGTGGAGGAGAGGGAGAGGATTTATGGTTCTGTTGTGGAGGATAGATGTTTGGGTGAGATGTAGGGCACAGAAAAGGGAGGATTGTGAGCTCAGTGGTGAGGGAGAAGGACAGTGTGAAGGTTTAGGGCACATGCCAGTTTGAAAAATTAGGAAAATGATGTTTTGGGGCAAGATAAACTAAGTATATGAGGTGTCGACTCATTAAATGGAAGAGAACTTAATGAGAGCAGATGAATCGTCGCCATAATCAGCATGGGAGAATCCTTACAAATTAAATTCAACACAATTTAGATAAAACAGACCAAGATCTTGTGTAGCAACCAGGAAATGAAATATCCTCTTAGCTGCAAGGAGGATGGACTCAATGGTGTACCAATCGGTTTTGAATTGTCCATCTCAAATCTTTTGAGTAGGTTTCTTGTGTATTTAGCTTGGTTTATTAAGATTCCCTCATGATTTTGCTTAATCTAAAGCCCTAGAAAGTAATTCAACTCTCCCATGAGGCACATCTCGAATTCACCTTTGATGACTTCGAAAAATTCTTCACAAAGAGACTCATTAGTAGAACCAAAAATGATATCATCCATATATATTTGAACGATAAGCAATTCATTATCATTTTCCTTATTAAAGAGAGAGGTATCGATAATACCTCTTGAAAATCCATTTTCAATAAGGAAGGAACTCAATCGTTCATACCATGCTCGAGGTGCTATTTTCAAGCCATATTAAGCTTTTGTGAGGTTGAACACATGGAGTGGCAGCTTTTCACATTCATTTGAAATAATTTGAAATCTTTAAAACATGCATATGCAAGCAACATGCGAATAGATTCTAAATGAGGAACATGTGAGAAGGTCTCATCAAAATCGATTTCATATTTTTGAATATAACTTGGGCTACCAACCTTGCCTTGTTCCTTACCATAACCCCAGATTTTATCCATTTTATTACGTAAATACCACATGAATAGATTCATCAACAATCAAAGTTCTCTTATAAAATATGCGATAAGCATTACTGGAAAAAGAATAACAAAAAAATATACATTTATCTCCTTTCACATCAAACTTACCCAAGTTGTCCTTGTTACTGTTGAGAATGAAACACTTGCAAACAAACACATGAAAATAGACAATCTTGAGTTTTATATTTTTCCATAGCTCATATGGAGTTTTCTTAAGAGTTGGCCTTATCATACATCGGTTCATGACATAATAGCTAGTGTTAATAACTTCTGCCCAAAAATAGTCTAGCAAGTTATTTTCAAAAAGCATGGTCTTCGCCATTTCTTCAAGAGTCCTACTCTTGCTTCAACAACCTCGTTTTGTTGAGGAGTCCTAAGAGCCAAGAAGTTATGGTTTGTACCAAAATCATCATAAAATTTTGCAAAGAAGAAGTTTTAAAATTCTTTTCCATGGTCACTCCTTATGCTAGAAATAACAAAACTTATTCATTTTGAATTCTCTTGCTCAGTTTTTTAAATGCATCAAAGGGTTCAACCACAACAAAGTCATATCGTTTGCCACCCAAACTTGATGTTCGGTTGGAGCAAAGAAGTCCGTGTGGAGAAGTTGAAGCGGCCTAGAAGTGGACATACTATTGGGTTTAAAAGATGTTCTAGTTTGTTTGTCTTTCTGACATGCAGTACAAATATTATCTTCTTCATAAACAAGGTTAGGTAAACCCGAAACAAGGTCCTTTTTGGCTAGTTTTGAAATAAGGTTCATGCTTACATGAGCAAGTTTTCTATGTCACGGCCAACTATCCTTGTCACGACCAACTATCCTTGTCACTTAGAGATAAAAGACATTTTATATTTTCAGAAGATATGTTCTCTAAGTGAACAACATACACATTTTCTTGTCGATGTCCGACAAACAAGATTTTCTTGTTTACAATACATATTAATGATTCAAATATGACTCGGTTTCCCTTATCACATAATTGACTAATGCACAACAAAGTCATATCGTTTGCCACCCAAGCTTGATGTTCGGGTTGGAGCAAAGAAGTCCGTGTGTAAAAGTTGAAGCGTCCTAGAAGTGGACATAATGTTTTTTGGTTTAAAAGATGTTCTAGTTTGTTTACCTTTCTGACATGCAGCACAAATATTATCTTCTTCATAAACAAGGTTAGGTAAACCCGAAACAAGGTCTTTTTTGGCTAGTTTTGAAATAAGGTTCATGCTTGCATGAGCAAGTCTTCTATGTCACGACCAACTATCCTTGTCACTTAGAGATAAAAGATATTTTATATTTTCAGAAGATATGTTCTCTAAGTGAACAACATACACATTTTCTTGTCGATGTCCGACAAACAAGATTTTCTTGTTTACAATACATATTAATGATTCAAATATGACTCGGTTTCCCTTATCACATATTTGACTAATGCTCAACAAGTTATGTTTCAAACCATCAACAAATAGGACATGTTCAATAGTAGGATTAAGAGTTATACCGACATTTTCAATACCAAGAATCCTTCATTTACCATTATCACCAAAGTAACCGATCTTTTTTCTTTGGGCTAAGAAACTTGAACCAATTCTTATCCCCTGTCATGTGCTTGGAGCATCTATTATCAATAACTCAATATTCCTTGATTTCGTTTGTCTTCAAGCACTCTTGCAAAAAAGAACCATTTCTTGATTTTTGATACCTATATCATTTTGGGTCCTTTGGTGTTAGAAACGGTTTCCTTCACCTTGTCCTTAGGAATCTAAAAAAATTTAATACCAATAGAAGCTTTTTTTTTAGTTGGACAAGTGTGTGAGATATGTCTAGATTTACAACAAAAAGTTGCAGAATCTAAATGATGTAGATGATTTTTTGTCATACTCACAATCCTTTGTCATCAAACAAAGGTTTGCAACTTCCTCTTCTTCACTAAGTAGGCTTTCTTCTTATCCTCGAAGTCTCTCGACTTCTTGTGCGGTTCTGTGTTAGGACATTCAGATTTGATATGACAAGACTTTTTACATCCAAAGCAAATGGTCTCATTCTTTTTGCTGCTATCACCCTTGAAGTTGTTCTTCTTTCGGTACCTCTTTTCACCTTTCTTCTTTCCAAAGAATTTCTCAAATTTCTCAGTAAACAAGGTCATGTCATCGTCATCGGATGATGTTTCACTACTAGAGTAAGAAGCTTTTAAGGCAATTCCTCTTTTGCCTTTTTATTTAATCTTGTCTCCTTTTACTTGGTTTTCTCGTGGGTCATGAGTGATCTCATAAGCTCATCAAGAGACAATTTCGTTAATTCCTTAGCTTTTTGAATAGCTGTAACTTTGGGTTCCCAAGCCTTAGGAAGACAACTGAGAATTTTTCTCACCATTTCCATATTAGTATACACGTTACTAAGAGATTTCAATTAATTGATAATATCAGTAAAGCGAGTGAACATGACAAAGATAGATTCATCATATTTCATTTTAAACAACTCATAGCTATGCACAAGAATGCTAATCTTGTTCTCCTTAACTTGATTTGTACCTTCATGAGTGACTCACAATTTTTTCAGTATTTCCTTAGCAGATTCACAACCAGAAACACTGTTAAATTCGTTAACATCAAAAGCACAATTTAAAACATTCATAAGTTTAGCATTTAATGACATAAGCTTATGATAAGCCTCATCCAAATCTTTTTCGGTTTGCTAGCATTGTCCTTTGAAAGTCTTGGGCCGTGTGTGATGATTTTCCAAAGATCGTAGTCCACAACTTGAATATAGGTTTTCATCCTTGTCTTCCAATAGTTGTAGCACATTCCATTGAACAAGGGAGGATGGTTAGTGGATTGACCTTCAAACAAGGAAGAGCTAACAAGAGTTGTCATTAGTAAAGATATTACACCTTAGCTTCGAATCAATTGTGAATCCGAATAGCAACCAAAGCGGGGGTGAATTGGGTTGATCAAAATATTAGACTTTTTCAATAAAAACGCAGATTTAAAAATACTTAATGTTATAATAATCGTAGAACAATAAATGATACCAATAAAGTAAGAGAGTAGGGAAGAGAGATAACACCGTGATTTTTAGGTGGTTCGGCCAAGATTTTCCTACATCCACCCCCAATACTATTGACTTCCATGGGCTTCTCCACTATAATCCAATAGTGTTCACAACTTAGCTTTCGGGTGTTAAGTAACCCTTCAAGATTTTTCTCGAGCTCACTAATCAACTAGTACACAAATCTCAAAGCCTGTGAGATTCTTCTATCCTCACGGGTAGGCCCAAGTATATCCCACACTTAAAGGTTTTTCAAAGCTTCAAAGATAGGAATGAATAAAAAATAGCTCTCAAAGCTAGATCAGTAAAACAATGTTCAATAAATGACTACTCGACAAGACGATGGCAACAAGACAGTAACAGATCTCTTAGAAAACGTGTAGCTTTGTTATTTTGCACTTTTCTCTCACTTTTGGAGACTAGGTCAATATTTATGATGTAGGAGAGGCAGAAGGTGTGCAAAAGCTGCTTTTCTCTCTCTATAAGGTTCCCTTTAGTGGTCTTTAGTCTTGGGGAGTCCCAGGGGCCTTTTTGGAATATTTGAGTGGTGCCAATTTTGGCAACAGTGCTATGTGTCGTCATCATGTCAACCACGTGTCAACACTATCTTGACAAATATAATTTTTCAGTGCTTTTTGATATCCAATCTTTCCCATTTCAACACAAAAAACTACTACAATGAAAATATCAAAGTTTAGGTGCATGTCATGATGTTTAAATCGAATATAGGGCATCATGAATTCGATAGAGATTTAAATACAATTAAGTACTCTCGATTGGATAGTGGATTGACAATCACATATAATAAAAATACTCCATAGCTATTTTGTCATTTGTTATCATCAAAATCAAGTTAGATAACTCAGGGTGCAACCGTGGGCTAACAAAACCAAATAGTTTCTCCTACATGTTAGTCCAGTCTTGAAATTACTTTCAAGTACTACTTCAACAAGAGCCAAATAGTCATTCCTAAATCGTACAGTACTTGAATAAGCAACAAAGAGAAGGTTTACCAGACGTGCATCCATTGTTAGACTAGGTAAAACTGTGGATGCTACGTCTTAGTTCCCCGGAAAAAGTGCTTCAAGTAATAGAGCTTTCTATCATACATTTTATCCAAAATTCTTTCCCCACAAGCCCCCCTCCTCCCCAACCCGAATGAAATAATATCAGATAGCAACAAATAAGTATCCCAATAATTATGCTGATGCTCTCTAAGGTCAGGGAAAGTTGGATCATTGTTGTGTGAAAAGTTTCTGCCTTGTACGTTCCTGCATTGTTGTGTGAAAAGTTTCTGCATTGTTGTGTGAATAATTCCTGCATTATCTTGTCGAAAGTATTTTTTTGTTTCTTGTTTTTAACATCGGTGACAATCGTACTAAGTAGTGCAGCTAGTGTTCATTTTACAGAGTGCTTTATCTTATGTTGCACGGTCTTGTACACATCATTAAAATGAATGCCTAGATGAAGTTTCAAATTTTGAGTTTGAAAAGGTAGTGCTTGTTTATATAAATCTGCTATACCAAATATAAAAGATTTATTTTCAGCGACACGTTTGTATGTCCAAGGGATTTTTTAGTTGTAAATTACCCTCTACTTATGCATGCAACTCTGTCTAAACCAATCTGCATCAAGTGCTTCGCATATTCTTTACTGGGCACAGTCACAGTTAACCCCTTATGTTTGGGAAAAAATCAAATAGACATTAAATTAGACGGAAAATCATGAAAAATGACAAAAATGACCCTCCAAAATAAAATTATTAAAAAAATTAAAAAAATTCATTAGAAAAAAATGATATATATTTTTTTAAAAAATTAATATTTTTTAAATAAAACTATTGAAACTCTATTTCAATAATCTATTTATTTTTAATTACTTTCTTAAATTTATATTATTTTGATTTATTTTTTAAAATTTAGCCTTGGAGGGGAATTTTGGTCATTTTGCATGATTTTTCGTTAGACTTAACGCCTGATTTAGACGGGACGATGATTTATAGGTTTTAAAAATTACGAGTCTCAAATTATTGATTGCTCGACCACGTTCAGTTGTGCTATTTAAGGTTTTTTCAATAAAATAAGGAGTCTTTATGTCGCGTTACAGAGGGCCTCGTTTCAAAAAAATACGTCGTCTGGGGGCTTTACCGGGACTAACGAGTAGAAGGCCTAAAGCCGGAAGCGATCTTAGAAACCAATCACGTTCCAGTAAAAAATATCAATATCGTATTCGTTTAGAAGAAAAACAAAAATTGCGTTTTCATTATGGTCTTACAGAACAACAATTACTTAAATACGTTCGTATTGCCGGAAAAGCCAAAGGATCAACAGGTCAGGTTTTACTACAATTACTTGAAATGCGTTTGGATAACATTCTTTTTCGATTGGGTATGGCTTCAACTATTCCCCAAGCCCGCCAATTAGTTAACCATAGACATATTTTAGTTAATGGTCGTATAAGTCTGGCTTGGGCTGCTTTAATGGTAGTCTTTACAGATCATGAATTAGTAACTGCATCCAATCTCCAAAAAAAATCCCAATTGTTTCGAGCCAGAAAACGGGGTTGTGGGAGAGCAATACAAGCGTCATGCTGCTAGGCGAAGCGGTGGAGTGCTGCACCCTAGATGGTGAGAGTCCAGTAGCCGAAAGCATCACTAGCTTACGCTCATATTTTGGATCTTAGCTACGTGGAACAATATACTACTGCTGAAACACGGAAGAATTGAAATCTTAGATCAAAACATTATGTATGTATGATATGAATTGCCTAAACAAGAATTCTTGAACAACGAACAACCAGAGCTATTACTCACTACATCAAAAAATTTCCATTAATGAAAGATGCAAATCCATTGGAAATGTTAGGCATAATGAGTATCAAGACCTCAAAAACAAAATTCTCTTTTCGTCCTATCTTATGAACTTTAAGGTGTATGAAGTTTCATATTTGATTCTTTAAGCAGAAGTAGGTCGATAGAGATCCCATTTAACTTAAGTTGATTTAGGCCAAAAGCAGACCTATGTCAGGATAATCCTTCTTTGAAACACTTTGGTAGTGCTTCTTTATTTTTTTTAGTGGAATCAAAATAATGGAGCACATGGAGCCATCTCCTTATCTTTCTGTCAAGAAAAAAATATGATAGACTAGCCGATATTTATATCAGTAATCTTTATATTTTTAATCTTTAAAATGGATTTTATTGGAATATTGGAAAGGATATTTAGCGATTCAAGGAGACGAGAAAGTAAGGTCTGATCCATCTAGCTACAATGCACTACTGACATAGGCCATCAACGCGTTTGATTAAAAGTGTTTGTCTATTAACGCTGTCTACTATTTTGTATCCGTTGGATTTCATGGATGCGTAGGAAAAAGTTTTACATTATTATGTCAGGAAAAAAGAAAAAGTTAAAGAAAAAATAGTTGTTTGAGGACAACACGTTAAATTAAAAAAGGAAAAAATTCTGTACACTGCAGATTTTTGGATTTTCATTAAAAACTGGAATACAAATGGTATATATAAGTTAAGAATAAAAAGGATAAATATAATTTAAGTTTAATTATTGCTTTAGAATTTAACAAATTTATGAAATGAGATTTTTTAAAAAAAAATAATTAGAAGGCAAAACGTGCAAACCCGTTTGTAACAGAAAGAACGGCAAACACGTTTGCAATTCAAGGACGCTGCAAGTTTTGCACGCCCAGTTTGTTTTTTCTTTTTTAAATTTGAAAAAAAAATCCTCCTTTACACACATCCTAAAATAACAACTATCCCTAAAATTTTCAACATTTATCCAATACCACCTCTATTTTGGCACCAACAACAAAATTTTGAAATAAATTTGTAAAAAAATTGTATTCAAACGCTTTGTAAATAAATGTTAAATGTAAAATTACAGTTAGAGAAGCAAATATGAGATTTTTAGATGGTTCGGTAAACCCCTTCTACATCCACTCTTCAAGCTTCTTTCCAAACCTTGAAGTTTTCTCCATTATCTTACAAATAGTGTAACCTCTAGCTTTCGGATGCTGTAGAATCTTTAAAATATTTTCCTGAGCTCAATACTCACAACCCAACCGAGTTTGAGATATGCCCTCTCTAAGCTCTTTCTTTAGTGAACAACCTTCACTAAGGGAATTACCTTTTATGAATAAGAAGATTCAAGTATTTAACTCTCTCAAAGAATGGATAAGAAAATAGAAATCTCTATATCTTTTAATTCACACAATGACAAGGATATGAAAGTCTAATTTGTGTGAATGATATGAAAAATATGAATAAAAAGATTTTAGATCTTTCTCAAGCTATATAAATGATATATAGTTGTTATCTGTCTTTTATGAGACCTTAGGAGGGTCGATATATAGGCCACATACCCAAACTAGCCGTTGGGGGTCGATAAAATAATTTTACCGTTGTACCAGTTGACTGCTACATTTAGTCACTGCCCAACGATCATAAAATTGAATGCTGTCAAATTTTACCCTACGCGAGCCGATTGACCCCTACAGAGCATTTTCATCAATGCCTACAACCGGTCGATCGCTTCATGTAAAGGTCGACTGCTACAGATTATTACATAGACTGCTACAATTTAAAGCTCGTTTTTGACATTTTTGAAATCCCAATTTAAAAAACCAACTTCCTAAAAGTGTAACTAAGGCTTGAGAATTTATAAGGATGATTTGGGAACACTTAAGCTGCATTTTATTGTCAAACTTGTGATAAGAAGATTATGCAGGATTTGAAATATATACGTGTATGATTCAAATCCTTGTCAAAAGTTAAACTAAGAGTTACAAGGTTATATCCTATGGTTTTAAATCTTCACTTTTGAGCACATTGCATCTTCTTGATCTTCAATTTTCTTGTCTTTGGCTCTTTGATAAAAAATATTTTTATCTTTGAAGATGTCCATTTTGTAAACTTAATCCATTTATTAAAATCATCAAAATATCGATTATGAACAAAAGCCAATATAAATCATTCTAGTTTGTTGAAGTTACAGCCCACCACAACGAATCCTTGAACACCTTCCCCTTAAATCTTTTTTACTTCAAGTTTCCGTGGATATGACGTAAGCAACATCTATGAGCCATCTCGGAGTACTCATTTCCAAACATGAGTCCCATGCCCTACAAAAGACCCAAATATGATAAATAAATTGTCTTAAAAGAATATGATTAATTGAAACACATGATAAAGATTAAAAAAACAAAAATTGCTTTATGTCAAAACATACCTTCTGCCTATCGCTCACGAATGTCCAGCCATGATTCTTAATATCTTCAGTGTCACCCAATAGCAAACTCATAAACCAAATCCAGGAATTTAGGGTCTACGCCTCAACTACCGCAAATGCAATCGGGAACATATCGTTGTTCTCGTTTATTCCGATAGCACACAAGAGTTGGCCTCCAGATTGGCCCTTCAAGTGAAATCCATCAACACAAATGAAGGGTCTACAATGTTTGAAGCCATCCTGACACATATTCATGTAAACGTAAAGCTACTTAAAGTGATTCTCAGAATTGTAGAGGACCACATTGGTGCCTGGATTCTACCTTTGCAATGTTAAGCCGTATCTTCCCATGAACTTGAATAGTTCACTTTGGTTCCCATGGACCATCCTCATGATAACCTTTTTGCTCTGTAACAAAGGTGTAAGGGCATGTCAATGTTGATGTCTCGACAAATCTGACCCCTCATCGAGCTACAAACCAACTAGGCTAATCTCTGAAGTTCAAAAGACAGTGTTGCTCCAATAAATCTATATTGTGTCTCTTGGCGTGCACTTTCTGGACTCTAGATATTTACATATGCCTCAGGTTCATCAGCGTCCTTCCCTGAGAAGTCACTCAAATCACTCCCATAGTCGGACCCCTCTTCTCTTTACCACTCATTATTTTTATCACCTCTCCCACCTCTATCACTTGACCACCTTTATATGTCCTACCTTTCCTTCTACGTCTGTCCCTTTCTCCTTCTCACCACTCTCCTCATCATCAAGACCCCTTCCCTCTTCAAACTCGGGATCCCCAATAATATCCTCATCACTATCACAACCTCTATATGTGGATTATCCAGCTCCAACTTCCATCAACGAGAATCTATATCAAGTAGCTAAGCCTTATCAATCCCATGCTCTAGAAATATTTTTAGAACTGTCCTCTTTTCATCTTGGGATCTATTAATCATATTGATGGCATCTTTGTCTCTGTAAAATGTTTTAATGGCAAGACACCTTTCATCATCGAACGTGTACCAAAGGTCACCCATTTGTGGATACCCAAGACCATTGACAACGCTGCCAATTTCTCCTATTGATATGTAATCGGGGTCCATGTTACCAGCCACATCGACCTTGCCTCTAAATAAAGCTGACCCTGACCTCTTAGAAATGTACCTCCATGATATACCACCTATAACAAACATAAAATTAATTAGTCTATAGAAGTAAACTGATGTACTCATATTTATATAGTATATAGATAGTAAGCTTAATTAGAATACAAATAGTAAATTAATTATTATACATACAGATAGTATACATATAGTAAACATAATGAGTGTAGGCAATATAAAAAATTATGAACTCAATTTATATCAAAAGAAAATCATATTGATAACAATATCATACAGATGGTTTGGACCCTAAATTGTCAAAGTTCCTTTAGAATCCTAACAACTTGTCAAATGTTTAATCCCTTTTAGAGTCTGATCACTTTTAGAGTTTTGCCGTATAAAGTTTAATTTTCTCATGTGTTTTAGATGTCGTGATGCAATGCAAAAAGTATTGGGAGCTCGGGGTCCCCCTCTGTATGAAGATTAAGTGCTAGAGGGAGACTCCATAGAGCTACAATACATCTTTTAATTTTTTTAATTTTTTTTCTATTGGTCTATTCGTGAGGAAGTCATAAAGCAAATGCATCTGGGACCACTATAAAGGAAACAATACATGTGCATTCAAATATTAAATGAATGAGACGAATTGAAAACCTAGGGACCAAAAGTTATTGCATGCAACAATAACAAAAAGAAGACAAAAAGTGACACTTATTCTAAGATTACAACACCAAAAGTCAACAACACAAGAAAGCTACAAAACATCCGAACTTCATGGTTCTCAAAAAAAAAATAATAGTTGGATTCCCAAAAGTTCACACAAAATATGGACAGCGCTGACCCACTTTTATATTTGAAAAAAAATGATTTTTAGTGGCGGTCGGAAACCGCTGCTAAAGCTTTAACAGCGATTTTTTAGTGACGGTTGCAGTAGGCTATAGCAGCGGTCATATAGCGGCAGTCTTGACCGCGCTATAAACATAAACCGAATAGTAGTTTTTTGTAGCGTTTCAAAAAATGTTGTTATAGGTCTTTAGCAGTGTTTTTAAAAACGTTGCTATAGGTCAGCTTAGTTTTTTTGTTATCCAAAACCACCACTAATTTTTTCCTATATTTTCCTATACATGTTTTTTTAATCGGTAATACAAATTTATTTTAATAATTATAATCATTAGATGTAAAAACTTAAAGAACAAGGATAATAAAACAAAATTTACTTCATCAATGATTAATAATATTTTACAACAAGCACAAGAATAAATACAAGTAATCTATAAATTAACAAATTTGTAATCTAAAATAACAATACGCAAGAACCAACTAAAATATTCAAATACAACACAATAAGCAAGGACCAATTAAAATGTTCCTCGTTTGACACTTCAACGTCCTCTTGAATTCCCAAATAGCCCTAAATGTACTAAAATGAGGAAGAGATTAGTTAACCTCACTGGGAAGCAATAAAGAATACGACAATGAGAAATGCTTATCAGTAAATTCAACAAATTCTTGTATGCTAAAAACAGATTCACAAAATTCTTTGGCTCTATCAATTAATATAAAACAAGACAAAAAAACTTAGAGACTATCATAAATGTGAAGCTCGCAAGGCATCAGCAAAATAAATGAGATCATCTATAGAGTCTAACTCAAATCCAGCAAAAAGTTTTCTTCTGGTACAACATCACTTTTTCCAATTGATTCACCTTTTGACTAAGATAAACCAATCAAAACATGCAACAGTTCAATATTTTGAGAGAAGCTAAAAGGAAACATTACAAAACTACGTTCTAACATAGCGCATCAATCTACAAGTCAAAAGGATCGAATATGATCCAAGTTCTATATTTTATTTTCTGGATTTGTATTTCGTTGTCAGATTAAAGCATATTCTCCCAAATGATTATTGCATGAGATCTACTATGTATGAGCATCTCTGAGCATACCATCAGCCTCTGTCGATTCACTTGATTGAATTGAATTCTCGATCTGCAAAATTTCTGCCTCTATAGTGACAATTCTTTTAAGAACCTCTGGAGTGCTAACAAATCTCACAAACCTGTTCCATAAAAAACAAGAGCTAACAACAAAAAAAGTTTAGATTCTAAAATTTATCAATAACAAGCAACTATTTGTTAGATCTCACAGAAAATATTGTCAGACGAAGCGTATACCCAGACAATATGGTCAGAAGACTCACTTCCTCCATGCTTGTAAATCAATTCAAAACACAAGCTAGAAACAGGGTGAATTGGCAGAAGGATAGCATACTATAGGAAGTGACAAAAGGTGTATATATAACAGTATAAATACAAACCAAAAACACGGTGCTAAGTATCTCATATGTGATCAGTACAAGCTCGATTTGTTTTCCATCCTACAGAATAGACTACTACACTTACATACTCCATTCCACCTAAAGAAGGATAGAGCCAAAATAACATTCCAAGAACTACAAGAAAATATCCAACAGAAACATGTAAAAAATGAAACAATTTATAAATACAATTTATATAATCGAGCTGATTTTGGATCCACTTAATGCATCAAACAAATTGATAAATAAAATTTATATCAAGTTAAAGAACTTATTTTTCCAAAAGAGCAACCACGAAATTGAAAGTGTGACAACAGACAGGGGAGGAGCTGGACGCGCGCGACATGGGTCCAACTCCATGTATAAAACAAGATTTTGCTTTCCCTCGTCTCTTAGAGATATTTCGCCCCCACCAAAACGGAAAAAAAAAATAGAGGGAATGTAAGGTGGTTATATCATGGAACATAATCCCTGCCAAATTCTATGCCAGTAAACCATCGATGCTCTCAGAAATCAAATAATAGAACTATGATTTAATTAAGCTATAACTTACCCACTGGCCACTGCTCAGTAGAAAAATCTGATACCAAAAAACTTAAAACATCTGTGCAATAGGAATAAGATAATAACATATGAAATTAGCATAGCACGAATGGGAGAAAAGCACCTCGCTTGGGAAAGTGTAGGATGACTCTGATGGCAGAGGTAATTCTCGCTATCTTCGCCCTTCCTAGAAGCCATTTCTCGCTATGCAAAGAGAAGGGGCTGGAACTTCTAGGAAGAGGGGAGGGACACTGTCGACGAAGAGGGCAGCGATCGGAGGGGCAGGAGCTTCTTAGACGAAGAGGGGGCGGGAGACTTTAGATTTTTCACAAGTAGGGCGCGGGGAGCAGGAATGATTTAATTTAAAGGGAGGGAAACAATGAGTTTTGACATTTTTAAGACAGGTCAAAACTCACTATTTTTAAGCATTTTTTTTTAAAAAAATAGTGTTTTTAGAAAATTAAAATCAGTTGTAATTTGTAATAGTATGTTAAAATCTTTATACTTAGTGTTCAAATATATAGCAATGTACATTCTTTACACTCTTTTTTATAATTAGTATAATAATCATAAATAAAATAGGTTATGAGTAATAATATATAATACTTATAATTTAAAAGTATGTGTTTATTATATAATTGATATGTGCTAATTAACCTAAGTAATTTATATATATGTACCTACTTAATTTATATAACATTACTTTATACTGTATATACTTTATATAAGTAATTAGCAAATATACTTTATATATATATGTTCTAATTAACCTAAGTGCTAATTAACGTAAGTAATTTTAAGTATGACCCTTAAAATAAAATTTTTCAAATACATGATAAAATAAAATTATATATTAAAAGGAATAAAATAATATATAAAATAATTATTAACATTAAATAACTTATAATTAATAATTTCTTTTTGCACTTATACCTATAACAACGTTTTGTGTCAACAAACACTGCTATAGGTATACCTTTAGCCCGTTTTTACACACGCCGCTAAAGGGGGTCTATAGCGGTGGTCCGTTATAAAGATTGCCCCTGAAGGTAAAA
The DNA here is from genome assembly GCA_963930655.1 of Myrica gale. Classification (NCBI taxonomy): domain Eukaryota; kingdom Viridiplantae; phylum Streptophyta; class Magnoliopsida; order Fagales; family Myricaceae; genus Myrica; species Myrica gale. The sequence goes on from OZ005618.1 coordinate 14,013,925, forward strand.
CTTTTAGCGGCGTTTTTGTTGTTGCAAAAATCCTTCTAAAGGGACCGTCGCAATAGACCCTTTTAGCGTTTTTAGGGACCGCCGCTAAAAAGACTGCCGCTACATACCTGTTTTTTTTTGTATGGATCCCTTCATACCTTTTGATATTTCAACTCATGTCGTGTACTACGAACTGCAACCGAGATCCACAAATGCATTTTTTTTCTCCTTTATTGACGCAAATCCAAGCCTCATTGCATTTCCTTAGCATTCAAAAGTAAAATACTGAAGCTTGTTGTGTTGTTCTGAGTTCTCTAGGGTTTACCGGGTTTTGAACAAACTAGGAATTTTGGGGAAAAAATCCTACTTTGTCACTTAACTCTATCGAGGGCAAAAAAGTTGTGTCAAGTCATGGGGTTTACCTGTTTGTTGCCTGAGCCATGGCAAAGCTAAGTTGGTAGGTGACGTGGTTTATTATCGTGCCACGTAGACATATAGATGGCGTAGCTTCAGTGTCTGTTGAGAGGATGGAGGAAGGCTGATGGAAGGTTGTTTTGTTAATCAAAAGTCTAAAATATAATGGTGTTAAATTTAAAGTTTAAAATTGAAGGACTTAAATGCAAAAGGTGTCCAAACCTAGGGACTGAAATGTCAATTCACCACAAAACGGGTTTGGGCTGTATAGCCATACCACCATGGTCGGCCCTCTCAACTTGCTAGCCCGATCGAACGGAAGGATTGAGCCTTCTTGAACCCAGCCTCCAATGGGCTCGGCGGTCAGATAGAGATCGGTCAATCCATTTTGGATATCGGTCTAGGCCAGGTTGGGCTATGTGAGTTGGGCTGGGCTGGTCTTTTTTCTTAGCTTTTTTCACTTTTTTAAGCAGGCACAATCCGAATATGTTGATATCAATTGGGAGGCTTCATTTAATTTAAGCCCAAAATAAAAGCTAAAAAAGACAATGGGCTAACTAACAGTGATCCCTAGAATGCAAAAATTACAACGAGATCACACATTACAAAAAGCAACAGTAATTTTAAGTGCACTACAATGCAGTTCTAATAACAAGAAATTAGAAAGGATCCCATATAAAAACACCAACACATCATTGCACAAACATATATCAAAATAACCACAAAAAAGTACCATGAAGACAAGAACAATGTATTAATCGCCTTGAAGATACTCAAAATGAGAAATCATACAAATCTAGAACTTGAAAGTAAACATTAACAGCTCAACAAATGAAATTAAAAAACTTGAAAACATGATGAAGTTTGCCTCCAAGTTCTACCATTATCATTCTTCTTCCTCATCAACGTTAGTGGGAGTTGAGTTTTCATCTAACACTTGAAAATGTAAATAAACAATGAAAATGGAAACACATCATAAAATTAACATCAATATTAAACAAATAAACAATCAAGGTGCCAAAATATACAAATGCAATAAAATCACATAGTTACCTGGCTCAACTTCAAAATTCTCAACAGTATCCAATGTCTCACGAAGATCAATTTAAATTGGATCAGACCTCAACCAATTTTGTGCACAAACAAGAGTCTTGATTGTTCTTGGCGTCAACGAACTCTGAAATGGATCTAGCATTCTATCCCCTATAATAAAGGCTAACTCAAAGGAAACTGTCGACAATGGAATGGCCAACACATCCCATGTGACCCTAGTAAGAATAAGATACTTGGATTCATTTATCTTCCACCAAGCCAAGATGTCAAAATCTTGAGTTCTAGCTTCACACTCATCTAACAAATACTGATCTACTTTTGACTTATTACCAGCAACATGTTCATCTACATTTTGCTCATACTCCTCATAAAATGTCACATCAAAATTATCACAATCGAAGTCAATTGTGGAAAATTCAATATTCGTACGGGGAGTTTTTTTGCGTGAAACAATCGTACTTGAAGAACTGTATAGATAATTATATTCAACAAACAACACATACAACAAACTTTTGGTATCTCACATCATTATGGATGTTTAAAAATTGCCATACATTTTGTTAAACAACCAATACAAAACTTTCAATTTGCACTTAGGATAAAAAAACTAATGCAAAAGCATCAAAAAATTAACTTTTTCAATCTTCCCCCAATACTTATCAAACTTTAATATTGTGCTTGTCCCCATAACACTGAGAAGATCACATGATCAAACTCACTCATTTTCATGAAGTTTGATTGAATGGTACAAATCTAACTATAACAAATATTTCATGTGACATACAATGAGCCAGAAACCTTTACAGCAACATCAAAAAATACCTTTAGAAACTTCAAAAATACTTAAACTGTGTCCCAATCCTCATATTCTAGAGGTCCCATATGTGCCCCATCACTAAAATAATGAATATATTGGCCAATACCTTCCTTCATCAGCATTAAAGTTTTTTGAAACTTCTCGGCAAACTTTAAATAATGAATGTTTCAGCGCTTACTTTTAATCTTGCAGCGGAAATTTTTTTTTTAAACAACATAACATGGCTGCATGGCTGCGATACATGATCTAAGAGATTCCATCAAAACCTCGTCATATGGACTTACTCATAGCATCTTTACATTACTTCTTGAATCCTTATATACATTACATTATTGTTTAGCAACCTGCTGCCTCAATATGATATCAAGCACTCTTAGGGCTTCTCGTGCATTCTACAACTCTTGACCCATAATGTCACGCCCCGAACGGCATCCCGCAGGGACCGTGACAGCCGCGAGCTATCCCCCGGATGGCTCCAGCGTTCTTACTTATTTTCTTACTTGATTACGGCGGAAACGTACAGGATCGCGAGGGGTTCGAGCAAATATTTACATAAACATGGTTCTCATTAAGTTCATACAAAACATATAATTAACATATTAGAACCCAATTAGTGACGCTCGTGTCACTATCAACAAAATGCGAAACATAATATCTTGGGCATCTAGGTCAGGTAGTCCTCCTGACTCTCTTCACCTGATACATCTGGAATGACACAATTTTAAAAACGTGAGTCAAAAAGACTCAGTAAGGGAAAAGACGTAAAACTTAAATCATGCTCTTGACTCATGCTTGCTTAATCATGAAAGAAAGAAAACTTGATAATTGATGCATATGCATGCTCATGAATTATGCATATGCTCTTGTTTAGTGTTTTCGGCCCCAGGCCCTTGAAAACCACTTCCTTTCATACTTGCTTGTAAAACTGGCCCTTGGCCCTTAAAAATCTTTCTTTCGTACTTGTGCCCTTGTTGGCCTTATCATAATTATTTCATGTCTTTTACTTGCGGGCTCGCTCCATTTGACCCCTGAAGTCAGGGTTGTGCGTTCCCTTCGGAACCGTCCCCGAATTCCCTTGGAGACCTTACATCTGGTCGAGCTAGCCCGTAGTTGCCCCAGGCCTGATGGCTAGACACGACCCTTGGAGGCACCACACCTTCTCACTGTCCTTCAGTGTGGCTTGCACAGCCTCTTGGATTCACCCGTCCTTCTCATAAATGTCCTTCGGTATGGGAGTCCAACTTAATGGTACGGTACCGACCAGTGCCCTTAATCTTAACTTATCGTTTCATAAAACTTCTCATAGTTTTCCATAAAATCATTGCATAATTTTCTTCTTGAAAAATTCATGCAATGCACATGTCATGTCATGCTTGCTTAAAATTCATACTTGCTTAAAATTCATGCTTGTTCATGAAGTTCATATCATGTCATGCTTTCTTAAAATCCATACTTGTTCATGAAACTCATATCATGTCATGCTTTCTTAAAATTCATGCTTGTTCATGAAACGATGCAGTGTGTCATTCCAGTTTTGAAAAGAAACTTACTGCCCACTTACAGTATCCACTTACTCTTGGTCTTCTTGTTCGTATATACAGACACGTGGATCGCCTACAAGCGATTCAAATATTCTTTTAGACTTTAAGAATTATGAAATCATTTCTTTTTTGAAATCAGTCATCAATCGAAGATATATATATATATATATACATATTACTGAAATTCATTTAATTACAAAATAATTATTTTATTCTTTTCCTTAAATATTCAAAATTTAGCTTATTAAATCATTAATATTTTTATTGAAATAAAAATATATTTATCCATGTACATGTCTCGATTAGGGTTAAATAATACTCATAGGTTTAGATTTAAACCTAAGTCTCTTTTTATTACACGTACTACATTAAAACCTTATTTCTAACTATTAATAAATTATTCATGATTAAATCTTAACTTAGACTTTAACCCTCAAATAAAACCCGAGTAAAACTTAACTAGGGTTCCAATAATATTTAATAAAGATCATGGCTCTATAATATTATTCCAACTAGCCTAACCCTAATTTTTCTCATCCAACACAACAATGAAAATACATAAATCATGAATTGCACTTAGGGTTAACTTTTCTTGCAACTTTCGGCCACTACCATTTATGCACCAATTAAATCACAACTTTTTCTCCAAGGGTGATCCCATCCTCCAATCAACAATTTCACAACCTAAAATCTATAATTCAAAGCACCAACAGCATACACTATACTCATGGCATTCGGCCAACACATTTTTTTACCCAATGATTAGTTTTCTTTTATTTCCTTCAACATGCATGCTTCCAATACTTAACATAATCATCTACTATGCATTTAAGGTCATAAATCTTGCACATGTTAAGGCCAATGTCCAGATATACACATATTCAAAACTATACATGAAAATCCACATAGCTTATTTTCGGCCTTACCCCAAAATGTACCCTTTTCATGCTAAAAATTATATCATGCATATCCTTTGCATTTGTGACCTAACTAGCATGCATACACTTAATCCTTTTTATCAAATAATTCCATCAACAATAGATCTACTCTTTATTCACACTAATATTCATAGATCTAAACAAAGATATCATTTTTCATCACCCAACATATCAAAAACTTAGATCTAACTTCCTTTAGCTTGCATTGTTCTCCATTTACATTTTTCTTCACATACAACCTTAGATCTAGGGCTTCCATGGTTAGATCTAGCATGTAAACAACTTAGGGTTCCTAAGCATCCAAGATCTAACAACATCAAGGCATCTATCAAAATAAAACTTCAAGATCTTATACATAGGCCATTCGGCCACTCATGCTAACCCAACAAAATCATTTTAGCCTTACCTTGTTGTTTGTCCAAGCTTGAGCACCTAGAAAATAAGGTACCTTTGGTTAGTACTTTTGAAGCTCAAGACAAAATCATCAATGAAACTAAACTCACCTTCAACCTTTATCAACTCTTCCTATCCTTTTCTTCCTTCAAAGATTCGGTCCACCCTCTTTAGAAATGACCAAGCTTGGTTTAAAAGAAGCTCTATGGTGGTGAAGAGGGCATGGTAAGCTTGAAGAAAAATGGTGTCAAATGACTAGGGTTTTCAAGGTAGGACTTTTGTCTACAACAAGAGAGATTTACTTGGCTTTTGGAATGGGTTTTGGCAAGCTAGATGGAAGTGGTTTAGAGGCAAGATGAAATGCACAAACCTTGAACTCTTGAGTGTGAGATTCGGTCAAGGCTTGAAAATGGGAGAGAATGGAGAGGTTTGCAATATTCGGCCAAGGCTTGGAATGGGAGAGAGTTGAGTGAAATGGGGGGGGGGGTTCGGTCATGGCATTAGCAAGGGGATTGGTGTGAGATTGAGTCTCCCCATGCAACCCTAAGGCTATGACATAGGGTTTGAGAGAGAGAATGGTCATGAGAGAATTTGAAAGAGGGAGGGGGGATGAATGGAGGGGTTGGCCGACCAAGGCCATGTCCACATCCTTCTCTCTCTCTTTCTTTCATCTTTTCTCCCCATCAAATCTTGTCCCCTTAGCCAAGCTTGTGTTTGAATTACATCACTCTCTCTCCTCCCTTGAGTCCATCGACCAACACTCCTTCTCTTTGCTTTTCTCTTCTCTTTTTACTTCAATGCCTTGTCTTATCAATTCTTACACACTTACATCTTCTTACACATCTCTTACACATCACATGGCACCTCACTTTGGCTTCCAAATTTCCTCTCCTTGCCTTTCACGTAGAAGCTTTTCAACCAACCTAGTTACTTCCACATTAATATGCAACTAACTTTCAACTTGGTTTTCACTTATCACCTAACTTATCACTTTATAAGCTCTCTTACTTATCTATCCATTCCAATAGCTTATCACCTTACAAGTATGATATCTTATCATGTGATAATGGCCTTAGCCTATCTCTACAATAATCACAAGGCCTTATCACTCTAAAAGTTTCCTAACTTATCATGCTTGCTTATCACTATGATAAGCAAGTGTGCTTATCAATTAATTCATATGGAAATTCTAATAATATAGAATACATAATAATGTTACATGTCACATACAATATTTAATCCATGTATTAAAAAGAATTTCATTATTTAATCTATTAATAATTTCGGCTTATACAAGGGAATTATTAAAGCATAATTCAAATTATATGGTCCATGAATCATATTAGGTAAATGAAAAATATCAATTTGTAAAAGAGGAACTTACTTGCAAATTTCGGCTCTTAACATAATATAATTTATACTTGCATAAAATGGCATATTAATTATTTAAAGAGATTTTATGAAATAAAATCCCATTTTAATCGAAATACCATAACATAAAAAATTAGGCCATACATTGGCCAAAACATAGCCCCATTAAGAAATAAAAACTATTACATTGGAAAAATAAAATAATACATAAGCAATTACGTAGGAGAAAATCGGGGTCTCACACATAAGGCATTCCCAAAGGCCTACGACCAACAACATTACAATCTAATATTTACTAAGTCAGGTAATCCTCAGGACTCCCGCCACCTGGCAAATCTGGAAGGATACATTTTGAAAACTGTGAGTCAAACGACTCAGTAAGGAAAAGAACTTGTAAACATAAACTTGAACTTGTAAACATGAGCTTGTAAACATGAACTTGTAAACATGAGTTTGTAAACATGAACTCGTAAACATGAACTTGAACTTGTAAACATGAACTTGTAAACATGAGCTTGTAAACATGAACTTGTAAACATAATGTAGTTCATGCCTGATCATGAATCGTAATGTGCATGTATGCTTCATGTTTGCATATACACATGCACTTGCTCTTGAAAACATAAACTTGAACTTAATATGACATTTGGTCCTTGAAAAGAATTATTTCTTATCTTGTGGGCTACATACGCTCCATTTAACCCCTGAAGTCAGGGTTGTGCGTTCCCATTGGAACCGTCCTCTTTTCCCTTGGAGACATAACATTTGGTCGAGCTAACCTTTGAAGTGGCCTCAGACCTGATGGCTAGACACGACCCTTGGAGGTCCACACCTTCTCGCATTCGTCCTTCAGTGTGGTTGCATTTACCTGGAGGACTTACCCAACCTTCACGTAAACGTCCTTCAGTATGGACGTCCTAGGTAACATCCACCCTTCAAGTAAACGTCCTACAGTATGGATGTACCTTCTTAACTTGGTGTGGTACTGACCAAAGCCCCTTAACGTAACTTGTCATAAAACTCTTTCATACTTTCATTTGCACAAAAACTTCTTTTTTCTTTCAAGAATTTATGCAAATGCTCATGTCGTGTCATGCTTGATAATCAATATCTAATAAAACTTTCATGCTTTCATTTGCACAAAACCCTCTTTTTCTTGAAGGAAATCATGCAAATGCTTATGACGTGTCATGTTTGATAATAAATAACATGTTATGCTTGACCATGAAAAATCATGTTGTGTATCATTCCAGTTTTCATAAAAAGTAAGTTTTCACTTACCTCGATCCTCTCGAGCTTAGAATGGGTCTTCACCTACAAGCAAGTTACTTTTGTTACTTAACACTTAAGAATAAACATTCAAAGAAAAGTATTCATATACGTACTCGGTTTCAAAATCCGTATCTTTAAACATGAGATTTCCTTTAGGTGAAATCATACATGAAATCGTACGTGAAATTTATTTTAAACATTTTTAGCTTTCATAAAAGCAAATTTGAAAACAACAACAATCATACACATCAAACAACTCCAAATTAAGTGAATTTCTAGGGTATTTCAACTTGATCTTACAACATCATCTTTCATAACCTCAATATCCAAGATCGGATCCGTAATGATTCAACCTTATCAACGATTCCATACCAAATCAGCAACCTATATCATGTCGAATTATATTCTCCTTGTTCCCCACTTTTCAATCTTACTTTGTATGGACTAATGATCATCAATTTCATCACTTAAACCTCAAGGAATACGCTATATAGTTGCTGCCGAGACCTATAGGACTTGACCTTATTTCATGTTCTTTTATCTCTAAGTTTTTCAATCAAGAACATTGATTTTCAAGACCTATCTTGAAGGTCAACAACAATACTTATGGTTTAGCTTGCAAATCAGCAACCTACTTCTACTTCCCTTGCTTCACAATTTACAACCTATCCTTGTAAGGACTAAAGACCATTTGTTTTCTCTTTTTCCCTCTATTAAACCTCAAGGAGAACTCATTCTAGGTACTTCCGAGACACTTATTGTCATAACATATTAAAATTCCAAGTAATTTGGAGCTTATTTGCCACTCGAAAGAATTACTCGAAAATGCAATCTACTGAGGAGGTCCAAGCAGACAACCCCGACGTCTCCAGCTTCAAAATTCATAACTTCAAAAACATGGCTCCAAATTACATGAAATTTCTTTTAAGCTATTTTTCTTTCATATTTCAAACTTGAAGATAAAAATCACAAACATTGGAACTAAAATGCATTGTCAAAAACACTCCATATCAGATAAATTCCTCGAGTAATACTACTGCTGCCCCAACTCGGTCGTCCACCTTTAAACGACCACATCTTATGCATTACCTCTCCAAATCACACGAAATTTACCTCAAAATGTTCTTCTTCACAAACTTAAATTCCAAGACCAGATTCATAATATTTGGACTTAAAATGATTATTGAAAAGGTACTCGAACTGAGCAAAAGTTCTGGGCGTGCAAGGCTGCTGGCAGCTTGACGTCTGGACCTTTAAAAATTCCTAACTAATTCAATGCTTATCGAAATGACCTGAAATTTGGTTTGAAATATTTTACTTTCATAGAACTCTGTCATAACCTATGGTTGAAGGGTAAAATATGTCATCAAGGTTAACTTAAACCGAGTCTAGTGATCTGTCAGAGCTTGTGATTGCATGCATTGTTTTCTCATTCTTTGGCCAACCTATGACTCTCTTGCACTTTAATCCATCCTTAGTTTACTGACCTAGACCAAGAGCAGGTCAGCATGGACATTTTTTCAGCCTCAAAATCCTCAAGTTTCATGACTCCCCATGATTTATGCAAAGATTCACAACATGCAAGTAATCACCCAACCTAAGCATGTTTGGTCCTTTACTCTCTACGCATAACTCAATTCCTTTAAGTGTTTAGCTTGCTGTTCTGAGCAATATCACCAACATAAGTTCTTAACAGCAACAACTCTTATGAAAACATAACAAAAGACACATCTCATGCCATAGGGCAGCAACCATTCGGCTCCCATAGTCCATTTTTCTTCCATTTTCACAACACTATCTCACATTAACATTTTCCAATCACACTTGCTCTTAGGTTTAGGCCACTGACCGAAACCCTAATCATCACCCAAACTTACCATGCTCATATCTATTTTCAAGAGTTACAACAGCAAGTTTAACAGCTTCCAAAAATCAAAGATTTACACTTTAACTTCACATGCAACTAGTCTATAAGCAAGGTCATCATCCCACGTGTTTCTCAAGTTGTAACAACTCAAATCAGTGGCTTCAAACATCAATACCCGACCTCAAATCACAAGAATATATAGCAACTAATTTACTTCAAACAGTTCACAACATTCGGCCAAGGGATCTCAAATCATACATGCATGTTAAAATCCTTACGACAACATATTTCTATTCTTCCATCCAACCAAAACTGTGGTCTTCATATGTATCCTCCACCACCAGCAACTTCAACACCATCCCAACACTACATGACAACCAACAGATCCATAGACAAGAAAATCTCAAAGAAAGAAGGAACACAACATGTAAGAAAACATTCGGTCAAGTTCATCCTCCAAAGGCCGAACTTACCTTGTTGTTTTTCCTCTCTTCTTCTTTCTTTTCTTCTAGTTTCTTTGTTCTATTTCTTGATCTCCTTCACAACTCCAATCTCCTTTTCTCTTCTTTTTCGTTTCCTTCTTCTCCTCTCAGTTTCTCTCTCCTTTCTCTCTTTGTGTGCTCTCTTGTGCAACCAAGTGGGAAATGAATGTGTGTGGAAAGGGAGAGGCGTGAAAGGCAAAGTGGCAAGGCTGAATTTAGCCAAATACTCGACCAAATGAGGGGGAGAAAAGTCTTGCTTGTTTTGCCCATGTGACATGGTCAGCTTATTTAACGCCTTGTCTTCTCTCTTTTCATTCCTTTGCCTTTCTCTCTTTCACGTGAATTCCCTTCCATCACACTTTTACTTTTCAGCCTACACCTACTCTCTTTTCAGCCTACCATTGCCTTGTCTTTTCTCTCTTTTATTTCTTTGTCTTTCTCTCTTTCACGTGAATCCCCTTCTATCCCACTTTAACACTTCTCTTGAATTTCTTTTATTTTCTTTGGTTTTTTGTTTCTCTTTTGTTTCTTGCTTTCTTGTGCCTCATGTGACTTCACCTACCACCTTCTCTTTTGACTTTCTATGCTCTACAAGTCATGTCATCCAGTTAATGCTTTGTCTCCTTCTTTTTATTTCTTATGCTTCACGTGAACCACTATCTCCCTCCTCGTTTGTCTTTCAATGCACCTCACATGGACCTCTTGCTTAGCACACTATATAGACACTTAATCCACCTAATGAAGATTAAGGTTACTAAACAAAAGACATAGTATAATTAACAATATTATAATCAAAATCATAAGTTAATATACAATGAGCATATTTAGAAAAATTCTGAACTTATAAAGTGTCACGCCCCGAACGCTAGCTAAACGAGGCTAATGACAGCCGCGAGCATTCCCGGCATGGGACGCTCCAGCGTACTTACTACTATACTTGCAGCGGAAAAGACGTTGATGCTTCAATGTTAAAAAGAAGCCTTATAATGCTAGCGTATAACGTGCATAAGAACATACTTTCCATTGATAACTCAAGGTTGTTAAACATATTCTCAAAATATCAACCAGTTTAAAACATTAACTAACTAAGCCAAATGAAACCCATGACCACCACATCACGGTGGCTCATGCCGGCTTTTACAAAAATTAGCTAAATCTTTCCTAACGTTAGCAAACAAGAGAAACATTTCATCAACCCTTCTCCTAGGGTTCAAGGTCCTCTTCTTAAGATTCCACCCCTATAACATCATCTGGAATGATACAATTTAAAACTGTGAGTCGAAAGACTCAGTAAGGAATATAGCTAAAACATGGGTTGAAATTGTAAGCATGCACTTGAACTTGTAATCATAGTCATGTAAACATAATGCGCTGCATGCCTGATTATGAAACGTGATGCATGTATAATGCACATGCATTTACTCTTGCTTTTGTAAAAATCGATTCACATCTTATCTTGTGGGCCACTTGCCCTCTTTTACCCCTGACATCAGGGTTGTGCGTTCCCGTAGGAACAGTCCCTTATTTCCCTTAGGGACCTTACATATGGTCGAGCTAGCTCACCTTCTCTCATTCGTCCTTCAGTGGCTAGACACGACCCTTGAGGTTCACACCTTCTTGCAAGCATCCTTCAGTGTGATTGCACTTACCTCATGGACTACCCATCCTTCTTGCAAGCATCCTTCGGTATGGGTGTCCTAGGTGACATCCATCCTTCACGTAAACGTCCTTCGGAATGGATGCACCTTCTTGACTTGGTACGGTACCGACCGACTTGGGTTCGTTAATTAACTTGTCATAAAACTTGTCATAAAGTAGCATAAAAATGATACTTTCATTTGCATAAAATGTCTCATTTCTTATGAGGAAAATGAATGCAAATGATCATGATGCATTCATGTCGTGCTTGGTAATGTCATGCTTGATATGCTTATTCATGAATATTCTTCATGCAGTGTATCATTCCAGTTTGTAAAGATTTTCACTTACCTTAGGCTTGCTTGAGTATCGAGTGTCTCGTTACCTACAATGAACCGTACTATTGTCATTCATAGGTTCACTAAACGTATATAGTAATCAATACATTACTCACACGAATCTGTTTTAATAGACCCTCACACTAATTTTTCATACCATAACATATTCGTCATACCTCTAATTCACATGCAAGTTATCTTAAAACGCTCTCTTTCTTAACTTGAAACAAATTCCAAGACCAACCCCGTAAAATTGGACTAAAATATCAAGAGATAACCACCAATGCAACAAAACACACTTTCTATTCCAGCCTTGAAATCCGCATATGTAACTCCAGAAATCACAACAATCTCCAACAACCAAAATCCGAATCTCTATATGTCACAACCAACATCCAAGACTAACTTACTCTCACCTTCCTCCCACTTACAACTTCAACTCGAAGTTTACAACCAAATCATGGTTCCATAATTATCAAGTTAACACCATTGCATGTACCCATTTCTCTTGGGCTGTTTACCAAACACCTAGTGTGCGTTATTGGTCCTCTTGCCTATTTTCCCAGATCTGAACATATCCCTAACACTTAGGGCTTTGTGGTTCTCAATATCACTAGCATACATACACAATCTAATGCATCAAACCCTAGATTCGGCCATACTTGCTCAACTTAGGTTTCAATCCCCTCTTAGGCCTTTTATCAAACACCTAGAGCACATAACCAATTTCTCTTGAACCCTCATTTCAGATCTAGTCATTTTTCCACATGTTCTCATGTAAAAATCTATGCTACACTTACAAGATCTACCTTGAACATACCTAGATCCACACTAAACATCCATGAATCACAAGGAGAACACTACTTAGACAAATTACCATCAAACCACAACCAACCAACAAAAGAAAACAAGAACATCACCAACCACAACTAACCAACAAGAGGAAACGAGAAGAGAATAGAGAGAGAGAGAGAGAGAGAGAGTAGCACGATTTTCGGCCAGCAAGGATTTACCTCGCTTCTCTCCTCTTCCTCCTTCTTTTCTTCTTCTTCTTCTCCTTCTTCCTCTCCTTCTTCCTTCTTCTTCTTTCGGGTGGGTGACTTAGGGCAAGGGAAAATGAAAAGCCTGAAGAGAGAGGGGAAAAATGAAGTGTTCGGCAAAGGGGGAGAGAGTAATAGGCGTGAAAATGGTTGGGGAAAAGACAAGTTTGCCCTCCCCCTACTTCATAAATTTCAACTCGCGTATTTCAAACCGGTAAAATTCCGGAATGTAGTTATATGTGTCGACACCATCACTCAAGGTGTCGACACTTACAACATATTTAGTAAGATGTGTCGACACCATCACTCAAGGTGTCGACACTTCCAACACTTAGCCATAGTGGGAAAAATGTAAACTCTCGGGTTTCAATTAGATGTGTCGACACCATCACTCAAGGTGTCGACACTTCCATCACTTGGTCAAAATCCACGGGAGTTCTGGAAAAAGGCGAACTCTCGGGTTTCAGTTGGATGTGTCGACACCATCACTCAAGGTGTCGACACTTCCAACACTTAGTAAAAATCACTCTAGTTCCGGAAAGATATAAACGCTCGGGTATCAGTCTAATGTGTCGACACTATGACTCAAAGTGTCGACACTTACAACACTTAGTCAAAATTCACTTTGGTCTCCAGGAAAAGGTAAACTTTCAGGTGTTAGTATAATGTGTCGACACTATGTTCCAATGTGTTGACACTTACCTCAAAAATCACCAATTAAAACATACCTACATCCTGAGGAAAATCATAGCAAAATCTCTCTCTCCTATACAATGACATAAGTAAATTCGGGATCTCACATAAAGTTTAATAAATGTACTTTAAATGAAATACGACATACTAACATCTCTTACATCCAAATATTCAAAATAAGAAAGTCTTATACATAAAAAATAATTATAAAGAACTTTAACTTCATAGTGAAAATCAGGGTCTATCCAAACCCAAAGTTTAGCCAAAATACAAGATATTAAGCCCATAAAAACAATACAAGGGTCATAAAATAAGACCATTTCGATTTGATATAGAACATACCCGTTTTTAGGCAAAATCCAGTTTTTGAACAAAACTTCAAAAATCCATAACTAATTCATCTTAGTTCCAAATTATACGAAATTTTAACTGGAGACCCCCAATAATAGCTGATTTCAAACCTCAAAATTTCACATCAGTCCAAGATATTTTTCTATATAATAAAAATCTTTAAACACATTGTTATCAAGAATTAAGCTACATAGACTAGTTTCAACCTAGTTAAGCAAATCTTTTAATTCCCCCATAAATCATTGCACAATTCAATCCTATATACTTCTAATACCTCTTAAGGATCTAAAACTTGTGCCATGCAGTGTTATGTCTACATTATCCATCACATGTCCTAACTATCGGTTGCACAGATAGCTGAGCAACTCTTTAAATATTGAGGTCCCATTTGGTCAGAATAAAACTAGGCCATAAAAACTCTTTAAGAATTGCTCGATGCTACTAGTCTAAGTCGGGGTCTCACACATCTAGTTGGAACATCAAGGCAAACCGACTTCTTGCACTCAATCTTCTCATTCTTAGCGCACTTCTTAAATTTTGCTATTATTGCTGGAATGAGCCTCACATATTGCACTGCATTCTGAAGGCTCATAATTGAATCCTCTCAATCCTTCAGACCTTCATTCATAATCTAATTCAATATGTGCACAACACTGTAAGTCCAAGATTAAGGCAACCCAAGAGGGGAGTGAATTGAGTTTCCAAACTTTTTGGGTTTTAACCCCCAAAAATATGTTTGCAAAGAAAAAGATAATTTAGCACAAGTAATTAAACAACTATAGATGCAATAAGTAAATAAGTGCTAAAAGTAAATAGTAGGGATATAGAAACAAACACAAGATTTTTAGATAGTTTGGAAAACACGCCTACGTCCACCCCTCAAGCTTCTTTACCGAGCCTTGCGATTTCTCCAATATACTCCCTTTAACCAAGGGAAGGTTCCTTACACTTGAGCTTGAGAAACACCTCTTCAAGCTTCAAGATTGAATTTGAGAACAAACCTCTACAAACTCCGTTTTTTGATGAACAACCCTCACAAAAAGGAAACAAGAGAATCACTCTCAGTAGTGTATAAGTATGAACGAAAATGCCCACTAAAACTCCCTTGATGGAGTAGATTTTACAATGAGAAATATCTAGCTCTTAGGCTTCACACAATAATAAGGATGTGACAATGATGATTTTGTCTGAATGATGGTTGAACAAGGATTGAAAGATTTTTTTATCACTCTTTGTCTTTATATAGGTTTGATAAGAAAAATAGTTGTTAATAGCTGTTAGGAGTCGATCTGCCAAAACTTCACGACGAGCCGGTCGACCTTCTCAACTTAACCATTATCCGGTTAATTTAAAAACTCGATTTTAACCAACTTAAAATACCGAACTTTAAAGGCTAACTTCCCATAAGTATATAAAAGGTTTGGAAGTATATTTGAGATATTTTGAAGCAATTAAAATATTTTAAATCTTCAAAACAAGTGATAAAACAATTCATGCATGTTTTGAAGAAATATGCTAGTGTGTGGTTTAAATCCTTATTAAAGATGAAGTCTTAGAGTTACAAAGATTACCCTAGCATCTTGAGTCTTCACTTTAAGAGTACTTCCATTGAAGGTGATGTTGCTTGATCGCTTCGTGCTCATTTTGTATCCACTTTGCTTCACATCTCAATTACTTCTATTGTTATCATCAAAACATTAATTGTGACTAAAAGCCAACAAACACCTTATATGGAGATGCCTACATCCAATCCATGCCCTCTCAAATATTTCTTCAAAAAATCAATTTTAATGTCATTTGAAGAAGCATTATCAACCATTACAGTAAAAATACCACCAATTCCCCAATCCAACAAACAAGACTCAACATGTTTTCCAATGGTGTCACCCTTGTGATTAGGAATCAAACAACAGTTTATTATCATTTTCTGAAGTTTCCAACCACTATCAATAAAATGTGCCATGATATACATGTAGTTGAGATTTTGCACAGACGTCCATGTATCGGTGGTTAAACAAAAACATTGACCAGTAGACCTGAATACATTCTTCAACTTGAAACCTTGGTTCAAAATCCCTTTACACTTTTTTGAAATTCTATCACACATAATCATTTATGTAATCACCAACTGTCTATTTTCGGGACTATATTTATGAACCTTCAGATTGCTGACATCATGATCACCAACTCCTTTTGAGAGTTTTGTCCGGCCAAATGTGATTGTTACATGTACTTGTCAATTGGTCTATGCCTAAATTGATACTTGGGACATGTATGTAATACATGATTCAACATAGTAGATGTTCCATGTCGTTAAGAGTGGCAATGCTACTGTTTGCCACAATAGTTATATTTAGCATGAGGATCACTTGGATCGCAACCATATATTTTTGTGAAATGATCCAAAACTACAGACCGTTCCTTATTACCCTTACGTTTATGAGAAAGGTTACCCAAGGCCGAAGGCCCATTACTAACAGAGACATTCTAACTCCTGAAAGTAATGGATGACATTGAATGAGATCTACATCTATGTCAAGAAATGAACAAAGTGTATCATCATCGTCGATATTAATGGATAGCAAGGATTGATTTGTTAGAGATTCAATAGTATCCATCTAAATCAAACAAACAAATAAGGCACAAATATAATAATTAGTTAATATACAGAAGCCTTTATAATCAGAGTTGATAGAGAAGAGAATCAAGAGATCCTTCATTGAAGATGACTGGCTTCGTTACATCTCAGGTTAGACATGAACGTTAGTGTAAAGGTATCCACCAAGAAGTGATATCGGAACAGAAAAACTAACAATGACTAACATAAACAAATTTATAATCACATAACAAAGCATGTTGCATTTGAAATTTAAAACACAACAAAGCATAACTTAATTACCCAATAATAATTTCAGCATAAAATATTACCAAAGCATTAATAAACAGATCACCAAAGCATTAAACAAACAACATAACTTTATCACCCGATTAGAATTTGAACATAATAGATCCGAAATTGAACATAACATAACATTAGAAATTAAAAAATAGAACCACTCAACCAATAAAACCAACAATCCACCTAATCTTCAAATAAATATAAAAAACCATCTTCCAATATAAGCGCTAACCTCCAAAAATCCACCACATCTAATGGAAAATGGAATAACAAAGGCTAATAAGGTTTTTAGGATACAAATTGCTTGCAAAAATAATAACCCCACGACTCAACCAACTAAATTTCAATTCAAACAATAACCTGCAAAAAAAATTACTCATTTGAATCAAGGCTTCATTTGTAGAGAAAGTGAGATGGAGAAGAATCAATTATAACAATAACCTGCAAATTTTGGGCTTTAAAATTAACTTGCAAAAAAAAACAACTTGCAAAATTAGGGCTTCGAGAGAGAGAGAGATAGAGATAGAAATTCAGAAATAGAGAGACAGAGACAGAGACGGATAGGGAAGAGAGAGAGGAAAAGTCGTGAAGAAAAGAGAGAGAGAGAGAGAGAGAGAGACTTAATAATCGGACTGTGACCCGAATTAGGTAGACAACGGCAACTGGCGACTGCCGAGTGGCGAGTGGCAGAAGGCAGAGGCAAAGGTCGAAGCTGAAGGATAAAGGAGGAATGGCCTCACGAGGAGTTGAAAGGAGACACGCACTCAATAAGTGAAGAAAGGATTTATGCTTAGGTTAGGGTCTCTAAAACGGCAGTGTATAGGGTAGAGATTCATTATCGGGCAGGCGGGTCGGGCTCAAGAGAAACAGATAGTATGGTCCTCCCTATATCGAGGCCCGAACATATTTAAGGAGGCTCCAGTATTCTAGGCCCACCCCCACCTGGGCCATCGTGGGGTCGATTTTGGGCCTAATATGTACAACTCTAGTATACAGGGTGGAAATTCTAATTTTTCAAATGAAAATCTGTCCATTTAAACGTTTGGGTTGAGGTGTTACATATTTAGACAATTGAATAGTATACTATTACATGTTTACAAGAAATTGGTTTTAATAAAACCTTCTACAGAGGAATGATAAACTTACTCAGTATAACATTGGATGATGTTCACTTTCTGTGGATTCATGGGCTGGACAATAACGGTAAGTCACTATCGCAGAAGTTATTTCTGATAGAGTTTCTTATCAATTTGAAGTGAGTAACTTTACTTTTTTTCAAAAGATAAAAAACCCAGAAAGAATTTTCTAGTCCCTTTACAGAACCAAGTTATTTCTTAAATTCTCATGTAAAAAAATATAAATATATGGGATGTTCGTGGGAGAATCGATATGAGAGAAAATAAAGTGCAGAATAAAATGAATCTTATTATTTTTCATCATGTTTATGCTTAAATACTGTTAAAAGTATTAGCGAGAACCCATGGCTAGTTTAGTCTTGGGAGTAGGATAATTGTAACAATCAAATGTAATCATTTATTGAAAAGACCATATGGATTATCTCTATGAGATTGAGGTGCTACAATGATGAAGCTTCGAAGCTTTTTAGTTTGTCAACTTTTAAGGAACTCAATGCAAATTATGTGAATTTGTGTGAGTTTTAGTACTTATGCTCGACGCCTTCCTTTTTAACTCTTAAAGTTTTGGATTCTTTTTTGTTTGGTAGAACAACATATGCATGGAAATGTGCCTAGGATCACCAGAAAGCAAATCCTAAGAAAGAAATCTTAGATGTACTTACAAAAGGTTTTAATGGATTGGATGATTTGCAGAAAAAATTATTCTTCAAAAGAGAGGTCTTGGATAATGTCCTAATGGATATATGCTTTGGTTACTATCCAATTGCATATATTGATGTTTTCATGGATAAATCCCTTATAACAATCTCATGTTTTGGAAACTTGTAAATCAATGATTTCTTACAAGGAATGGGTAAAGAAATAGTTCGATGACAATCTCCCGAAGAGCTTGGCCATTGCTCTAGATTATGACATTATGAGAAAGTCATTCATTGAGTGAGTGTGCGCAATATTGGTATAAACTATGCATGCTTGTTATCCATTAAACTACATATGGGATACTAATCACAATATGAATTTGTTACTGAAGTAGTGAACATTTGGACTTGGTCCGTATTTAGAGACTGGAGATGTTGAGCGTAGGCATAAAGAACAATTTCCTAAGTAGTTTGAAGAGCGGGTACAACCTTGGAATATAATCACAATTTTTTTATTGGTCTATAATTAGTTATGATTTGTCCTTCTATGCATTGAATGATGTGACTAATACATACTTGTAATTAATTTCTTATCTGTTTAGATTCGTATGATACGCAATGAAAATCCCTCAAGCATGTCACACGAATTATACACATTGGCGTTTGGTCTGTCTATGCATGGTTGTCAGTATTCAAAGTGCATGGGAGGAGAGTTCAGTACCATGGGGTTGGATTTCAATAGGCTCGTAGAACTCAAAACACTGGGGTGAGTAAAAATGATGTAATAGACTTGAAATACTTGGGTGAGTAAAAATGATGTAATAGGCTTGAAATACTTGGGTGAGAATGTGAGTTATATCTTCAAGTGTACTTGGTGGGATACCGAAAATGGTAGAAATGGCATGCGGGTAGATGAACACTATACGAGCTCAAGATAAGCAGAACGTGGTATGAAGAAGATCCATTCAATCTAGCTTTTCACGCAAAAAAAATATTTTATCTCAACGATCTCAAATTAGGCGATAATTGACGTGTCGTCAAAAGATATCTCGCATGAATGTTTATGACATCCGTTCATTGGCTGGTAACGATGATGCAGAGAGTTACGATGGGGAAAGGGCCAATGTTGAGCCATTACAAGAGACTACAAAAAAAAGTCTAGGGGTAGTAAAAAACCGCTACTAAAGGCAGGAAAAACATTGCCAAGTTTTTGGTAACGTTTTCTTAGTGTTTCTGGAGAGGTTTTAGCAACGTTTTTTGCAACAAATGGTAAAAAAGGCGAGATATAGCAGCAGTCACAAATGCCGCTAAAGACCCGAAGCGTATTTGTGAAATTTTTTTAGCAACGTTTTCCTAAAACACTGCTATAGCTCAATTTTGTGCTGCGTTTAAACATCTACAGCAGCGTTTTGTGACCACTGCTAAAAACATATGCCAACATTGTTTTTATTTTGGTTTGGTTTGGTTTGGTATGTGCCTTTTAAAAATAGGTTTAATTGCATTGTAGGTCCCTGTGGTATACCATTTATACAAATTCGTCCCTGTGGTATCACTTTGTACAAACAAGTCCATGTGGTCACCCTTCTAGGTAAAAGTTAGTTCATCCGTTCATCAGGCGTCAACAATTTTTTTATCTTTTAGAAGCAGTTTTTTAGGTATCCTATTTCCATGATGTAGGTCTAAGATCCAAGCTCAAATAATAACAATTCCAAAACTGAGTTCAACGTCAAAATTTATTATCCTCAAAACAAAATACCTATTCCTCAAGCAAATTTGACATCAATGAAAATCCAAACATTCAGGCAAATTCCATTCGGAGGTCTACATAATCAGGACTTATACCTTTACTTTAACTAAGATCCCCTCCAAGGGTCTGCAGAATCATATCCTTAGGCTCTAAACAATCATTATTAATAGAGAGCAACTCTGATCATCTACATAAACATCAAGATTCAACCTTAACAATCCTCTGATACTAATCTGTCACGCCCCGTGCTCATACTTACCCTCTAGGCTTACCTATAGTAATGGTATGCACACAACAGGGGATTATGGCAGGTATGTCACTGTGAGTCTTAGTCGATTTAACATGAAACTTAGCGGAAAACGTATTTAGAAAAAATAAAATTGTGTGGGAAATTGGAAAAGATTTAAGGTAAAAACTCTATATTTTTAGAAAAAGGCAAAGAGTTAATAAAATCAGAATAGGTCGAAAGTGTTAGATTAAGTTTTTGAGTAGAAATAAGAACTTTGAAATAAAAGATGAGGAAAGAGACACAAAGGAGATTGAAAACCTGAAATAACAAGAACATCTTTAATAGAAGGAAAGTTCAAAACCACGTCCTCCCGAGACTACATAGAAGGCTATATAACAAAGTTTCCGAAACTACCTGATACACATGAACAGAACTCTGGAGACTAACGAAACACTTCAACAAGCCTAAGAGGTGTATTAAACCTCTACATTCGAGTCCGATGTAAGGTTGATAAAATCGAACCCCGGAGCGGCACCACTATTCCCCGTCAGCGAGACTAGGGGATTGTAATCGAGTCTTAGCCACTTAGGAGGTACATCTGGCATACGAAAATCCTTAAAACAAATGTAACGAGGATGAGAGTACATGGGATGAGGTTAAGGGCTCCCTAAAGAACTAGTGGGTCAACTCTTCCTCGAATAGCTTCATTCTTCAATACCCAAGTTGACAGATATTGCAAAAACAACATAAGAGAAAAGGGTGAGTCCTATTGACTAATTAAGGTGGGGGTGGGGAAAGCATGATCAAACAAATACAGTGCATGAATTCACCAAAGCATGATGTAGAACAAACTTCCAAGACAATAAGTATAAGCATAGAAAATTTGAAGTATGCAATGCATCACACCATCATTGGTTCCTGAGGAGTTCCAGGTGTCTGCTCTGTTCACCCCTAGAGTCGGGTTGTGCATCCCCCCCCCTTCTATGGGACTATTCCGTACTTCCAACACCAGGACCCTTAACATAACATTACGCCTTAGCGTTCATAAAGGAGCCCACCCACTCCCTGTAGTGGTGGGTTGCACATCTCCTAAGTGCTCGGTACCGTTACTACCATTCGGGGAATCCTCGCAGGCTAGGGGGTTCCTCACTTTCGTTTTCCCTCTTATGAATGCAATAGCATATTCAAACATTAGAGTACATAAGTAACAATGCACATTTTGAGGGAATCATAAATAGCATAACATGTTCGGAAAATAATCATTGACAATTGAAACAACCATGATAATAACTAGAGGATTTCAAAACATTAAATTTCAAATCAATACCTATTGGGCCTCTTTAGACCACACTGGGCCTTTTCTCAAAGTATTAGTGGACATAATGTTCTTTTAGGGGTATTGGGCCTAAAATTCATTTAGGCTCCTACACGGGTTTTGTGATTTGAGCCCTTATTCCAACTCGGATTGAGCTCAAATTTGGGCTCCCCCATCAGTTTTTCGTGCTCTATCCAACCATGTAATCATTTTATCACTTTGGATCCTTTTACGCTAATGAATTTGGAAAAATGTTGAATCTGCCCTCAGATATCTCCAGGGGCATTTTTGACCTTTTTCCTCGTCATTTTTGGCTGAAATTTTTACAGTCATCCTTATATTAGATAATAATGCTATCTGAAAATTTTCATGCACAAATACAACCTGTAGCTCGGGGTTGATTTGGACAGTGTCTATATTGAAGACCTTAGCCAAGTGTTCATGCATTTGATCAATTACCGCATTTATAACTTTAGGCTAATGATGCATCTAATCTACCAATACATATGAACTTACAGATCATCATCATAGAATATCATCATAGAATATGCACAAGGCATCATTTTCATGCTTTCATATTTCATAACCTCTTTCATCTTTCATAACTTGTTTCTTGAGCTCAAAGTTCCTTTCTTTGGCCCCATTTGGCCTATTCTTGATCAGGGATACTTTCATGCCTCTTTGGCCATTATCATACTCATTATTGCATCATCATTTCATATCACATTGTATCATAAAACCATGGAATGCAACATCAGTTTCATTGACCAACCCGTGGTCTATAAGGCTTATCCCCAGTGTCATATCTCATGGATTATACCAAGAATGCTTTGAATCATCAAACCAACTCAGCAAGCAAATTATAATAAATATTCATCAAGTTTTTTCATGCAAGGGGGTCTAGATTAGGTTTTACTTCATGGCATCCTTGTACCTTTCTTTTTACAAAATCTTGAACCCAACCTGACCTTAACATATTCATCATTGAATCATAGCTCTATGTACACCAATAAGCATGATCAATTATCACAAAAGAACATGTTATCCATTCACAAAACACAAGAGTCTAAACCCTTACTAAAGCATGAAGTTCTAACCCTTACCTTGGTGATCTCGAGTAGCTCTCGATGTTCTCCTATAAATACAAGATCTATAGGTTAATGAAACTGATCTAGGGCAAAGAAGAAGTGGAAATGATGATGAGGAAATAGAGAAGAGGAGGTGCAAGGGAGTGTTCAAGGCCTTGGCCGAACCCCTTGCCAACTTACCTTGGCGTGGAAGCTTTCACCTTCCTTCTCTTCTTCCTCTCCTCTTTCTCTCCTTCCTTTCCCTCTTGGTCGAATGCTCTCAACACTCACTCCCTTCTCTCTAACTCAAATGGCCGGCTGTGGTGTGAGGAATGCATGGCAAGGGTTGGCTTTTATATAGCCAACCTAGCCATCATTTGGTCAAGAGGTGGCTGCCAGAAGCAAGTCCCTTGATTGGGTGGCTTGGGCGGCATAAGGGTTGGAGGAGCCAAATGGCATACTCCCTCTTCCCTAGGTAATGATTAGGATCACTTACATAAGCTAAAGTCACTTCAAAAATCACATCAATTGTGATTGCAAGCAAGCATGGCCGGTTGGTCCATCTTTGAATCTTACTAGTCATGCAACAAAGGCCAAGAACATGGGACAAGGGAAAAGGACAAAGAGAATAAGACAAAAGCAAGATCTCATTGTGTGTGTCATGTGCCCTAGGGAGGAGAGAGAGTATGAGACCAACATGACATCAAAGTAGACTTTGGTTAGCAAAATAATTAGCGAAGTTGAAAAGTTAATCAATGCATATGTTCTAGAAAAGAAATAGGTAATTAGTCAAGTAATTAACCGAGATTAGTGATAGAATAATCAAGATTGACACAAGGTAAAATTTTAGATGTAAAGAAGAGAATGAAAAGGGAAAGAGATTAAGCGTACCGAAATCCATTAGTGCAATTAGAACAGAATGAATCATGTGTCAAGAAATCAAATCTAATACTTAGAAAATATTAAATACGAGCTTATGAAGTATACGTAGGAAAATATCACGTGTTTAAATCAAGTAACAGGAATACTAAGATATTATCAAGAGAATGGAAGAATTTTGTTAAACGCATAGAAATTGATAAAATAGAGAGAATCACGATCATAATCATTAATTGGCTAAATACGAGAAATCAAGGAAATTAGAGAAATTTGGAAATTTAGGAAAGGGATATCACACATTATGGAAAACTTAAAGCCCCTAATGTAATTTAATAATGAAACTAAATACCCTGAGCATACAGACATGTTCCAAGGTTTAGCCGGGTATACAGGGCTTTTCAGACCTGTCCCCGGGTATACAAGCACAGGCATGTGGAAAACCGGGCATACAACTATGTGTCTTCCCGAGCGCGCACTACTCGGCCCTCCCGGGCTTGGAGTACTCGGGCGTCCCGGGAGTTTAGCTCTCAATCCTCCCGGTGTCAAGCTCACCCAATTAAAATTTAAAAGAATTTAAATAGACATTAACCAAATTAATCGTATTACAAAATAATTAAGATCTAATAAAATGAAATACCTTAAATAATAAGAGTAAATTGGGCAAATAAAATCACATTAATATGGGAATGATAATTTCTTAAAATCAAGGTTAAAATACAATTTTTAGACCAAAGTGTAATACGACCATATGTTAAAAATTTAACCAACTTGCTCTAAAATATTAGAGGAAATAGAAATCAAATCAATTAGACAATTTAAACACATGGATTTAAATGAAATAATTCAAGGGTTTAATAATTAGAGAAAGAAAGCACATACACAATGTAAATTAATAAGGTAGATCAAAATACTAAGGTTACAAGTTTAGAACCTAAATACCAAAGGGTATAATTACTTAAAATATTAGAGGAAGTAAAATTAATCATATGATAAATACTAAAAACGCACAAAGTTAGCAAATAAAGGAAATACTAAAGAAAGTAACACAATTACTAAAGATATGAAAATGAAAGCCTTAACACGAGAGTCACAAAAATAGCTCAAAAGGTACGGGGTATTACATCCTCCCCCATTTAAGAACAATTTCGTCCCCGAAATTCCCTACGTTCAAAAGTTGGAAGTTGTGTAGTTCAAAATAAGGAAAAACATAAAATTACTCCACTTGTTTTTCTTTTCCAAGTAAATCTTCCTTTTTGACCTAGGGATCGTCCTTTCCCGGTTCTTCCTCTTTTATTACAGATCCTCCTTCAGGGTCAGACTCACTATTCTCGACACTTGTCATCTCGCAAATAAGGGTTCTTCAATCATATACGTTTCACCACCTAAAGTTCCCCTCGAGTCTTACATTGGATCTACGCTTAGGCTCTAAAATCTTCCCCTTTTCGACTTCATCTTAACGTATCAGAAAATCATATCAGAGATCCATACAAATTCCATGAATATATCATAATCCTTCAAAGATTTACTCATCACATCCATTGTACTTGCTTATTCAAACAACTAGGAAAATTTTTCTTACATCTCCATTATCGATTTCATGAAGTTATGATTGCTCCCAAGAATAGACTAGAGGTATTTCTTGTGCTAAAAGAACAGTGGAATTTTGAAGGTCTCACCTGTCAACAGAAGTTAGATGTAATGGTCCTGAAAGGCTAAAGTCTTCCCTCTCAAAAGTTGTTCTGTAACGCAAAAGGAAAGGCCACAACAGTGGTCAGCGACAGAGCAAAATCAGTAGCTTCTTTTCCATAGGAAAGGGAGACATGGTTTACCTTTCCAACTTAACAGTGACAGCCAATCAGCCATAATAGACTTACAGAAAGTTCCCTATTCCTTTTATACAAAATATAGCCATACAAAATGTGTCCTCTATGACATTTTTCTCTATTCCTTTCTCCAATTTCCCTGCAACCAAACCCACAGAAGCACATAGATACATAAAAACACATACATAAATAAATAGACAAGCACATGATCACATGAGAGACAAGACAAAAAAAGAAGGAAAACTCAAGCCCCTTCTATTTATTCAATCTGTTGACCCTAAAAAAATCTAAAATAACTCTGCACGACCTTATTATAATCCACATAAATGAAAATGAATGCAATAAGGATTACACTTTATTCAACCAACACAGAGGAAATGAACCCTAAAATCTATTCAAACACAATAGACACACAAAATGAAAAACTAGCAGGAAAACAAACATGGAGAACTCCATAGGGACAGAACTTCAGTATCGTGGCACACTGAAACTTGGTATTGGTGCTGGCAAAAATTCCAGAAAAATGAAACACATGATATTACAAAATATAGTAAAAAGATTGAAGAACTTTCCAATCAGTGGTCATGTCTAATCAATTGAAATTAGGAGTCATCCACAACAAGACAAAATGCAATACTTATTGTTGAAAGAAAATAAATATTCACATAAGGCCATACTTGTCTCAGATGGGACCCTGTTGATGATCCCATATCTCGTGCCAGGCGTTGAAGGACACAAACCAAGACACCTACTCATTAGCAGAACAAAGCTAATTGAATTAGCAGTGTTGTCTTACTACTCATTTATTTAACGAGCTAATCACCTAAAATCCTTTTCCCATTCACTACAAGCAAAAATGTTCTTTCCTAGAAAGCATACCAGGTAAATGTCTCTGTATATAGGCTTATATTATTCCCTAAAGTCTTCCTGGCTATGCATATTATTCCCAGGGCACTAAGCTTTTGCATTCCAGCATAACCCACATAGGCTTATATGATTCAATGATAACCGCCAATAGAAAAAAAATTCCCAAATAATTTTTTCACCATAGGAAAGCTCTTTAATACTTTCTGAAATTCAGTGGGATCAAAAAGGCATACCGAGAAAGAATTTGTTTGCCATCTCCTCCTGTGCCCTCGATGCCTAACACACCCATCTTCAGTGGAAACGCACTTCCATATGTGTTCCTCAAGATCTTCCTCTTCATCTCCTCCTGTGTCCTCGATGCCTAACAAAACCCCCCAAAAAAATTAATAATAAAAATATCAACATAAAAAATACAAAATCAGTAGGTCATATAGCTAGAATGACACAGAAGCTTCGCTCCATTTGTTCCAATGAAGAGTTGTGAGAGCTGAGAAATTAGATACCAGGGAGAGAGAGTGAATACAGATTGGCAAGCGGATTCAAGAGGAATCCACTTGGATCTCTCCAATTTCGCGTGCTAAATAATCACATCACCCATATGATCTAATCAAATACTGTACTAGCTAGCTAGCTTAATTAGTGAGATTCGATATATGTTTTCCACGTACGTACCTTCCTTCATAAATTAAAGATCTCAACGAAAACGAACGGGCCCAGATCATCAGGAAAAAACCATCCATGTGCATGTGATATTCGTTTCTTATAGTACTTTTATCGAAAAGTTCATCTGTAAAGTTAGGTGTGCAGGATGTGTAAGAGATCGCGCAGTGAGAGATCACCGATCGTTGAAAACTAGCAGTCCAAGCGTTCTGTCTCCTTCAAATTCACACACACAGTACTTGAGAGAGGGAATCATAGAGAGAGAAAACTTAGAGAGATAAATTTTTCTCCTAAATCATTTTCTTCTATTCTCAAATGAAGTTCTGAGCTATTTATAATGGCTTCCTCAGAGCTTCTTCTACGTTTATGCGTGGGAATTTTAGGGATCTCAAATCTCAGCCGTAGGATCATCATAAAAAATTCTTTTTCATTTAACTCTCTTATATTCTGTATTCCAAATTTATGGACTTCTACAAATTGTAATCATGTCCATTAACATATCACAATTGACCCCCGAGATAGTGAGACTATTTTTCATGAAATCTCTTTTGCTAACAATTATTTGTTTATTTATCCTTCCACCATACTGTATTCCACATGAGCTAATAGGACTGGAATAATATCGTTGATTAAGTCCCTAGCTCATATAATTCTTAACTCACAATCTGTAAATCGTTGGACTTTCAAATTGTTTCTAAAAAAATTTCACAAATAAATATATAATATATATTAATTTCGAAAAACATTTTCGCAAAAGTCCACTGGGCAGTGATTTCTTTTCGAGTCAAACTCTATACAGATATACTGAATATACTATCTCACAAAGAGACTGGTGGATTCCTTGTTGAGCATTTACACAAGCTTATTTATCATATACAACATACAATGTTTTCTGGAATATTTGACCTAGAAAGATCATCACCAAATGACTCGGTCAAAGTACAAGTACATAACAAACAAACCTGCACAAACCTCTCAGGTCTAAAGATACAATAAACTAATTATACTGAATACCTTCTCTACATCGGTGATCATTTCCAGAACGTATTCATATGTGATCTCATTCAGTGCATGTACGCTTAGAGTGCACCCACTCGTCTGCTTAAGGTCACTACCTCAATGACGGAGTCCATCATCCTATTTTAATAGAGGCACGACGAGTGTAGACCTATTTGTACATAAATATGTACATCGGTCTAGAACAACGGTCAAGTGAACAAGGAACCGAAAAGTCATACTCCCCGCCTTTTGATTTATTAATCATCGGTATGACTTTTCTACAATTTCACTTGCTAGTATATAACTGTGTAACATCTCATGTTATAACATTATACCCAATAAGTAATAAATACATGTGATTATAAAATAAATAATTATCTCAAAATTATTCTAATAACTGGTTTTGAGTGCATATTTCTAACAGATGGCACCGTGACACTGTCTCGAGTGTATCTTATGGAGCAAAGGCGGATTTTATTCTCTTATGGTTGATGAGTCTCGAGACAATTCAGTGAAGGAGCAAATGACAGTAGTTTTGAGATTTGTGAACATACGTGGACAGGTGATTGAAAGGTTACTTGGTGTGGAACATGTTCCTGATACTTGCTCTCAATCTTTGAAAAAAAATATAGACAAATTGTTTGCAAGACATGGGTTGTCAATATTCAGATTGAGAGGTCAAGGGTATGATGGGACATCAAACATGCGAGGTGAGTTCAATGAGTTGAAGTCACTCATTTTGAGGGACAATCCTTCTGCTATCTATATCCACTGTTTTGCTCACCAACTTCAATTGACTATTGTGAGTATTGCAAAGAATAACTTGCAAGTTGGTGATTTTATTAATTATACTTCCTTGGTTGTGAATATGGTCGGAGAGTCATGTAAAAGGAAAGCTGCTCTTCGGCAAAGTTTTCATGAGAATATAGTGGAGTGGTTGGAAAAATGAGAGATTTCTAATGGAAGGGGCAAAAATCAAGAAACCAGCCTCACACGACCAGGTGATTATTATATTTCATTATAATATTAATAGACTATTTTTTTATAGTTTTATAATTCCTACAATATTGTAGGTGACACTCGTTGGGGTTCATACCACCGTACAATAATCCGTCTCTTCACTATGTGGTCATCAGTATTGGAAGTACTTGAACACATAAAAGATGATGGTACTCTCCCAGAACAAAGATCCACGGGTATGCGTTTGATGGATAAGATGGAAAATTTTGAGTTGGTATTCACTATGCATATGTTGAGGAATATATTGGGAATTACAAATGAATTGTCACAAGCCTTACAACGAAAAGATCAAGATATTGTTAATGCTATGAGTTTGGTTGGAGTTGTGAAGGAACAATTGCAAGAAATGAGAGATATAGAATGGGATGGATTCTTGGAAGAAATCAAAATTTTTTGTGTGGATAAATCAGAGTTACTTCTTTGCATAGCATGTCTTGATCCAAAAAATTAATTCTCAGCGTTTGATCATTGCTAAGTTACGTCGTCTTGCTGAGCTTTATCTAGAATATTTCACAATAGATGATCATTTGATACTTAGAAATCAGCTTAATACCTATATTAGAGATGTCAGAAGAAATACTGTTTTTTCTAGGCTTCAAGATATTAGAGGTCTTGTTATGAAGATGGTTGAGACCAAAAAGAATACTCTATTTCCATTAGTTTATCGACTTATTGAGTTGGCATTGATCTTACCAGTTGCGACTGCGACCGTTAGTATTTTCTGCAATTAATATCATCAAGAGTGATTTGGTCTTACCAGTTGTCGGGAGTGTTGTAAAGTTGGAATAGGAGGTTCTCGAATCCGATTGTCAAGTCTATTTGGAGAATGATTTCTTCATGCATTTGGTGGTGTATTTAGAAGGAACAGAATAGTAGATGTTTTGAGGATTGTTCCATATCTTGGGTGAAGTTGCAAGGATGTTTGGTACTTTTCCTTTTTAGTTGGGCTAATGCGGTGCTTCGCTGCCCTTTTGTTGATTTTCATGATTTTCTTAGTTGTTTGGTTTGTTTAGACTAAGTGATTTCAGTATAACCCTTTGTATTGTTTTCGCTTTTTATAATGAGATTGGTTACTTATAAAAAAAACATATGATGAAAGTGGGCATGACTAAGGCTTGAGAAGTTTGCATTTTGGAAGCTTTTGAGAAAAGGTTCATATGGTGGGGATGAGAAAAGTGTAGGTGGGGTCGGGGTCAGTGGGTCACGCAGGAAAAGAATTAATGGGTTTGATGAGATTTTTTTAATTATTTATGACGTGTCAAGGACTTACGTGGCAAAGGCATCGAGGGCTAATGTGGTTTAAGTTCTGGTAATTTAGTGAACGGAATGGGGTAGGGGACCATCGGCAAACAAGTTAGTTAATAAGATAACCAATTTTTCGTATTTCACAGAGACCAATTTGACATGTATCCTTTATTTTTACACGTGTTTGCTTTTTTAGATTAATAAGAAAAGTCATTATTTTTCTACTAATTAATGACTTAAGGTAGGAGTAACCACATCTAGGACTGGTCATCCCCAACGGTAAAATTCGCCGGCACCAGCACCGGGTTGCCGGTACCCGGCCTCACCGGTGCCGGTTCCGGTGGCTTGTTTTTAAAAAAACCTAAAAATCCTCCCCCCCTCAACGTCGACCTTCAATTCCCCCTGTCGATAGCCTCCCTCTCCCTCCCCACCTTTTCCAATCGCCACCCTCCCCCACCCTTCGCCGGCCACGCCTCACTTCGTAAATATGCTTAGACATTATTTTGGCAGGTGACAATAGGGCCCAGTCCATCTTGAAAGATCTGGTTTCCGTGGCGTTCCAGAAAAGTGTTCGGCCGCCGACCGCTGACCGGAGGGCCAAGAGTGCAAATCGGTCCGAACCCAGATCTGGTCTTCCCAAGGGGAGCATAAAGAGAAATGTGAAAACAAAATGGTAATCACTTGAGGCTGCATTCTGGTGTTTTGGCGGGTTTTCTCCAAAAGAAAACCCAGATTCCTAAAAGGCAGCACAAGAAGGAAATGAGTCTTGTGGGTTCTCAAGCTATGTTTTATTTCTAGGCATTGGTGAGTTTCTGGGAGTAGAAAGTGAGTTAGAGAAGTTGCATGTTCGTCTGTGGATGCGAAAAGGTCAGGAGAGAGAGAGAGAGTAAAGACAGAGGGGAAGAGAGAGTCTGTGATGTATGCCAGTTCTCGTGCCTCCCTTAGCCATTGGTCTGTCTTCCCCTTTCCCCTTACTTGCTTCTGATTACCAAGTTGACTGCTCTTCTAGGCGGTGCAATTGATGGAATTGTGCTAAAGACCATGAGCAAGGCTTGCTCGGATCCTCTTGTTAGTATAAGGAAAGCAGCAATTTCAGCTCTTTCAAAGGTTAATTTTCTGTTTTGCTTCATCTATTGTCTTCTCTGTCAATTGACACTATCACTTATGAAAGATAACACAGCTTTTAAAGATAACACTGCATTGTCTTCATCCATGGTTATATCAGTTATGAAAGTGAATGAAGTTTTGCTATTCAGATTCAAAGTAATCAATATCTATTAGCTTCATAGTGAAAGGAAGAGATATCTTCCACATCATGAGCAAACAACACGTGAATATGGATTAACTGCAATTCATTTCTAAGTTGCATTTAAAAGAGTCGAGTTGATTGCACATAGCAGTTGAGATGTTCAGATGAAGTTGATCTTTCTTTTCTTGGATATCATCATACAATGCAGTTTTTCTCTTCTATATATTGGTTGGTTATTGCTTTTAAATCCATGCGGTTTTGCTGGAGAATTCAAAGGAGATCTTGACATGAACCAATTGAAAATGTTGCTGATGCCCCCATTGGTTTCTTTTAAAGGCATCTGTGTGATAGATGTTTAAATAGATAAAGGAATAGTAAAACCATTTAAGCCAGTAGCTCCATGCTTTGTCATTGATCTTACCTACATTTTCTGGTGATTCAAGAGGTATTTCAGCTTATTGTAATGTGCTCTCCGCAGGGGTTGCGGTTTCATTGCCCTTGAGAATCTGCTGTTTTTGCCAGAACTTACCTGGTATGCCTCTTGTATTTAATTTCTCAATTTCTTTGTGCTAACTTCTTTGTTGATAATCATTTGTGGCCAGATGTCTTGGAAGTACTCAAGTTTGCTAAGAAATATATTTAAACAATACTATTTTCAGAAGTCCTTGCCTTCATTGATATAATATCTTGTCCATATAATTTGCTTACAGTGCTGATTTGGCGCTCCCAGCTTGAATCTCCTAGAGGTGATAATGATCCACCCGCAAAGTGTCACCCGCAAAGTGTACTGGGAAAACTGCTTATCTCTGCATCTCAATGGTTGATTCTTTGCGGTTAACCATTCTTGATGCATTATCCCTTATTTTGTCAAGGTTCGGTGAATTTTTTTCTTGAAGGATTTTCTAGTTTTTTTAAAAAAAGGTTGAATTTTCTGTTGATCTGAACTAAATTATTGTGGAAGGTCACAATGAGAGGTCATTGTATTGGAAGTTCTGAAGGGATACCAGGCATTCACTCAGGTAACTTTGATTTTAACCTATCAATCCACCACATAATTATGGTTCTAGTTTAGCTATTGTTAGTAACATCAACAACACCAGCTTGAATCTTTAGAACAGAATTTCGTTTTCAATTATCCTATGTAAAGTGATGGTGATTTGCTTGGTTGCTTCATAGGCATGTGGAGTTCTTCATGCTGTAGAGCCTTTAAACTCCTTTCTTGCTTCATATCCTATGGAAGTGATGGTGATTTACTTGGGTAGAAATTGTTCAATTTCTTAAAGTGCGTAAAATCCTAAAAAATAATCCAATATAAATGTAGCATAACCACTAAACCGCCACTGCTAAGGGCCGATTTTTGCCCTTAACAGTGTAGGTGTAGGTGACAATTATTTAAAAACCGGTCTACCCAGTGTAGGTGCCGGTTTTGGCCAAAACCGGCACCTACACCGGGGTAGACCGGTCCTAACCACATCTATGATTCAATTTATAAAAGGCTAATCAACTTGAAATTTTTTGAAGAGACTTTTTTAATTAGAAATAATTTGCCTCTCATTCATTTTCCTCTCCAACTTTAGGTAGGATTGAGATATCACATTCTTCCTATATAGAATTTTAAATCCTCATCAAGGCCATCAAGCACATATGATCTATATTGAATAAAACTGGATCTTCAAAAATCAAATTGGACAAGTACTTTTAGAGTCGAAGTACATATACGATTAGCGCTTCCGTGAGTCGTTACAATATAAATATTTATTTACTTTCTTATTAGTTGGATCTTAAATGTGGGTAAATAGGAAAAAATGGCAATTTAAGGATATATAAATGCAAATAGAGTGGTTGCATGTAAGGTCAAAATGTAATTGCTAATTTCAGATGTAAGATTAACTTTCAGCGGGGCATTGTCTTTCCCAGAGTTGGAGACTTTACTTTAATTGGGATACTCTTAAATCATTTCAACTTTCTTTTAGTTGGATGTTAGGCAGTTCTCGAAAGAAGATAGCAAAACAAACTATTCCTAACGTCTACAACAACGAGGAATGTATGAATCAATACTTCCTGAGCTTCGATTTTGGTTTGTTATCATAGCTTCGATACCTGTTCACTTCGGATCATCTCTTGGATAATTAAAGAGTGAGTCAAAGAAAAAGCAATAATTCAAATTTCAAACCAAGATTTATTCGGAATTCCATTAATGTTAGACTAAATCACAATAAATTGAGATAATGAGTAAGAAACCGATCTTTTATTAGATTACTTTGATCCAGATCCCTAAGTCTAACTTGTACTTGTGTAATGTGTATAAGTACACAACCAACCAAAGAAAAGAACAAAAAGATAAGAACATTGTTTTAGTCAATGATCAGACTAGGCTAGGTATTATTTACATGCACAGTATTGAAATCTTGATTTTACTAGGTTTACCAAAACCATGAAAATAGGTGAAGAAAAACTCCATTGTAAAAGAAACAGCAATAATCACCACGAACAAGCTGCGCATAAGCAGAGCGGAATGCTCACATTATATTTCACCATTTTTAAAATATCAATCTATACATTTGAAGGTATGTTTTTGTTTAACAGTGACCTAAAATCAAATTTTATAGATAGGTGATGACCTAAAATCAAAGTTATCAACACATTACATACCTCTAAATATAAGATCTGCATTCAAAAGACGACTACTTTCAGAAATAGCATATGATTAATCAATCACTTGCCAGTCCATAATTTGAATACCAGCCTAACAAAATAGACGTGTCTAGGACCAGTTTATTTACCCTTCTCAAATGTCTGTCATTTAGGCTCCGATGAGATGAAATTCAAACCACTACCTAAAACATCAATGACTAGTCCCACTAGTGTGTGAGACGATATCAACTGATTATCTGGGTCTCAAACATACGGAGTATTATCTGGAAATGTAACAACTTATGCCCCGCAAATCCGTTAATGTCAGTGACAAGAGATATGTGAAAGAAAAGAATAATATTACTGAAATAAATGTTATTCCCAATAATTCTTAATGTGTCAGAGACGAGATGTGTCAGAGACGAGATATGTGAAAACTAAAAGAAAAATATTAAATGAATGTTATTACCAATAATTCTTGTCTCCTTGTCTCTACAACTGTGTTTATCTCCCCAAACAAAAAGAAAATCGAAAACCCATAGGAAAGATTTATTTTCACGAGAAAAGTACAAATGAGCGCGTGCAAGCCGCAAGGGGTCATCCCTTTATATGAACGCTCAAAAAACGTACCATTACTGTTAGGAGGCATGGCAAAAAATAAAACCTAACTCGGAAACCAAAATACCTATGAAGAATACCAACAGAATGGCTTGGCAACCATTCTCCTTTAGCTATATACCCAGCGTGGCAGGGGGAGTGATTAAAGCACCTGAGATAAATAATGGAAATTTTTGGGAGCATTTGTCACTACTGATTTATGCATATTTACGTTAGGAAGATCGGAGCCGCACATTCACAGACAGAGAAGGCTATAGAAAACCAGTGGTATGAAAGCATTGTCAAGTTGTGCAGTGTAGGCTTCCAATAAACCACTCATGGTCACGGCAACGAGAAGAGAGAACCAATGCTGAAAAAGTTGGCATAGAGACATCAACAATGCATTAATCACCCAAACAAGAAACAAATAAATATAAACAACAGGGTGTTAGGGAGGGGAAGAGGGTTTCGGAGATGGTACAGGCCCACAAACAAGTCAGTCCTTGCTAAGATATGTATTTGTTTTGAAGTCGAAGACCTCAGGAATAATGCACATTCATTAAAGTAGAAATGCAAGAAACCAATCGTAACATTATTCATGCACTGTATGCCTTTAAAGAAGCCACAAAGCAGAGAGAGAGAGAGAGAGAGAGAGAGAGACCTGGCTAACAATATATCCAGTAGATGCTAGAAGTGGCAGCAGAACTGAACAAGCAGCCAGGACAGATGTTATACCAGCCGCAGTACCTTCAATGGTTTTTTCTAGGAAGTGGAAAAAAGATCACACTTGTTAGTAAATTGGCAAAAGCTCTATTATGCACCCAAAACAAAAATACAAGTAGATTTTCTCAAAAAAAAAGGGTGGGCGAAACTTACTGCCAGTTTTGCTCCACCTAAGAACACCATACTTGTGACCAACCATTGATGCCTGGAGCATTAAAAGTAAACTGTCTTGTAATCCTCTGACTACGATATATAAGATAGTACAAACCAATTATGGCAGTCAACATGACAATTAGACGCATCACCATTAATGGTTTTCTTATCCGCCTTATACATCTCTACTCTCATCAATGTCATTCTGCTTGTCATTTCTCCAATTAGCAAATCATTTAGACAGCCCTAATACTGTGTTTGTAATTGTCTTTTTCAGGGAATAATCATTCTGCTCTAGATCCACATGGCAAACTAACCACAAGCATAGCGTCATGAGTAACCTATTGTCATAAAAATTTATCCATTTGCAGTTTCATGAATAGGAATGTCACCAAAAATCAGGAATGGTAACCGTGAATTTCAACCCCCGAGTCTACGAAAAATCCGCTACAAGGCCAAAAAGGAAAGTCTATGACTTCTCAACATGTGCGTAAAGTTGATACAGCAATAAGTTGTCTAGATGTGATTACAGTCCTGAATTCTGTAAGGTTCAAATTTTTAAATTGCTTGTAAAGTGATGCAAAAGATCATAATGCAAAAGTGTCGCCAAATTGTTTGCCCTAGTGGTCCATATGATACTGATGTTAGCTCAACAGAAGTGGAAATTCTCTTTCATATTTTTCAAGGTCCTGCAATTCCAAGGCAGAAATTGAAACACCATAAGCCAAACCAGTGTAAAAGCAAGAGATTCCTAAGGAATGCATCAGTTCCAATAGCATCGCGATCACAAGAAATCTTTGACTTGACACGAAAGGAACTCAAAATGCAACCAAAACTCTAGGCCATGTTCTCTATTCCTCCAAAGGCTTTTTTCTTGTTTACTGTACATGATCAATAATGCTCTAGGTCTCATCAAGAACAAATTTCATTTTTGTTAAAATATAATTTTCCTCCCTAACCCATGGGATCCTTGACGTGTTACACC
The DNA here is from genome assembly GCA_963930655.1 of Myrica gale. Classification (NCBI taxonomy): domain Eukaryota; kingdom Viridiplantae; phylum Streptophyta; class Magnoliopsida; order Fagales; family Myricaceae; genus Myrica; species Myrica gale. The sequence goes on from OZ005618.1 coordinate 14,050,977, forward strand.
CTAAACTACCAAATATGAGACATTTCAACCTAAAGCTTCCAATCACTAACAAATGGATCTAAAATCTATGAGCAAGTGGTTCATTTTCCGTCTAATTTTCTTCTCATGAAAAATTTTATACAAAGGGTGTTAAGTGTCAGTAGTTCATAGTTTGAGAGTGATATGTCTCAAAGTTGGTAATTTCTTATGCAAAGTGTCGATGATCCCATAGTTTCATGGTAAAAATTTATTGAACTATTTCTTTATATATGTTACAATACAACATGCAAACAAGGAAAATGAAATTTCCGGACAGTCCAAAAATATATGGAGTGGTATCCCTTTTCTGTTCCATGATTTCTATCTACAATATCATTTCAAATACAACTGAATTGTCGTTTGAACCCCCTACTTCAACAAATTCCACATATTAAACCCACTTCCCCTAAAGAATTAAATCTGAAGTCAAAGCCTAGATCACATTAAGTGGTAAAACATGGTACAGCTTCTAAATGCAAACAATCTTCTCCTCAAATTTGACATTAAGTAAGATGACACAGTAACATTGAGTAACGACTTCTGAATCTAAACTTGTATAGCAGAGGTAAAATTCGACAAAAAGGTTGATGTACAGCAGCAAGTGAAACAAGACTATCAGTAGGTACAGTTCCCATCTTTTTCACGAATACACAACAGATAATGCTACTTTCATCCTATTAAAGAAGCATGCTTGTAAACATGTGGTCCTTGACATCACTTAATAAATCCAATTGTCTTGAAATTCTAAAGCCTTATGGACCTAAATATCGACCTACTGTTACACAGCAACAAGCAGACTCACCATTGTATCACCAATTCCAAGACTCAAAATCCCAGCAAAAGGAGTAAGTGGTCGATCATTGTACCCAGAAGACATCCAAATTGGAAGTGCACAACCCAGTAAGAGCGAGAAATGGCTGTTGACATCAGATAATGTTAAAAGAGGCAATGTAACTTCTCTGTTCAAACATATGCTCAACAAGTTTGGACTGCAGAGGAGACAATGTGCATACCTGACAATGAAAAGTTCAGAATCACGGTGGTCTGTAAAAGCATTCATAAATTCATGTATCGCTTGTCCAAAAGGCCAAATTCTCCATACCTGGCTAGAATAAACCGGTTATGAAAGATTATCCAAGATATGGAGAAAGAAACGTAAACCAGTTTAACAGTTTTCAAGCATGTGAAAAAGTGCAAAGCAGCTTTTACGTTGTAACCACTAGGATCTAAATAATTTCCTCCACTTTGAGAATGGTTGAGAAAAAGGACAGTGCAGTTGACCCAAACTAGCTTGGGAAAGCCATTAATGGATATCGCTATTTGTAAAGACACCAAGACAATTTTCCATGTTTTTTGAACTTTTCAACGTCTGAAAAATCCAATAAGGGCAATTTCTTCCTATGTTGGAGTGGGTCATCTTACTTTTTTCTATGTGCAATATACACCAGGATCTTTCCAAACAGGCGTGCGTTAGTCCCATGATTACTTTCTTAAATCCATTGCAGCCTATTATTGATGAAAACCATTCCAGAATAGTAGTATCCTCACATTCCAATGAAAGTCAAAACCATTTACTTAATAGAGGGTTGAAAACGGAACTTATCTATGGATAGAAAGATTTATAGGGCCAATGCTACTGCTGACATGTTAGGCGTCTAATAGCAGTTGAAGCCTCCCTCCCTCCACCGTGTTACCCAAGGTTTACCACACTGAAGGTCACCAGGGCCACATCCGGGGCTATTAATTGTTTCTTATTACATCTTCAAGAGCAATTCGAGGTATCCTGACCTCGTTATTTGCATATCACTCCTAAGAACATATTGTAAAGATTCTAACAAAATCCTCTCTTTTTGTAACCTAATGTGTATTGTAACTCCTAAAGTTGCAACCATAAATAAATTACTATCTCAAGGCTCAACAATTTTTGTTCCCAGACCTTGAGTTATAGATAGTCCAGTGTATTCTGCAATATGGCACTTCAAACTATGAGTGATAGATACACAGCAAAACAATTATTTGGGTGAATTTTTTTTTTCAAAGCAGTGTGATAAATGACAAAGCTCTCAACATCAACAACTTACTCGAACAATTTCTAATGCCAAGAAAACTGCCAAAGCTGCACCAAATGCGAGATCTAGAAAATTTGGCTGAAAAACAGGCATCGAATCATGAGTTGTATTAAACAAACTGTTTCGAGAATGGAATATCATAAAGATGCTCTTTACTCCTAAATCACCTGGAAGATAAGGGCCGGAAGAAACATTGAAACTGCCATTAGATGGTAGTATTTTCGGAGGAGTATTCTTTCTATCCTACTATTCTTTGAAATTTTGTAGAACCGCAGAACAGATACACATATCACACACACCCAATAGATACATAAAGATAGTCTTTTAACTGGCTCAGAAAAAACAAATGAGATTACCCTGCCAAAAAGATAAATGTGAACATCAGAACATAATCTGGGGAACAAGAATAGAAAAAGCCACCAAGGCTCTATATGCAACAAAATAGCAACCCAGTGATGATAGTGTGAACACAAAATTATTAACAACCACAACTATGGTAAATAACCAAATTAAGCAACATTTGAGATTTTCAAGTCTCACACAAATGTTGACATAAATCAACTTCTAGAAATAATAGAGGATAACCACATGACATCAAAATGAAGCAGAGAGTTGAAGTCATTTCAGATAATCAAATTATCTAAATGGGTCGTGCTATTAAGAATAATGAAGAAAAGCATTGAAGTAATAACTCCCAGATAAATGGTCCACCTCTTGATTCACTAGTAAAATTTATATAACTTTTTTTCCCTCTGTATTCGCAATAGATTGGAGGTTACACCAGGGAATCCAAGGCAGGAATTTAGCTTGGGCTCTACAGATTCAACCGCAGGTATTCAAAAGAGAAATAAAAGAAGGCAACAAAAGGAAAATAGAAAGAGGATAATGCTATTTGATTAAAACTTTCAAAACAAAATGAAAGCTAAATGACATGCTAAATGTCCCACAAAACATATGTCCTTTAATAAAATTCCAAAGTACAGAAAACTGCTAGAACCTATCCCTCACCTAGGTTGCAACTACGCAGTCTGAATAGTTTCCTGAACTCAGTGGCCATAAATATCTCACCCTGTTCTATCCCAGATAATTCCTGATATGGCTAGTAACCACACGTGTAGTTAATGGTATAGAATATGACATGATGCTTCACACAACATTAAATAACTGGATGCAGAAGTCAGCATAATTATAAGATTAAGTTTATTAGCTTGCTTATGCAGATAGAAAACCCTCAAAGTACAATACCGATGACAGCAAAATCATTACCTTTTGGCATAAACTGAAAAAGACGGATTTTTACTGGGATTGCATTATAGAAAGATAATCCTCACCATTGTGCGACTATCATTACAGAGACCGAGGAAATCCAGGAGAACAGTCAAACATTTAGAAGATTCTCATAGATATGAGTGTTTTCTCGCTATTGTATTATCATATGTTGATACTAGCATAGGCAAGTATCAACATGCTAGCACACCCACATACAACTTGATAGCATCCTCCATTTTACCTCCTTTTTATCCCATTTATTAACTGCAGCACAAAGTAACATGCATCCCTGATGCCTAGTATGACAAATGACTTAAGACTTTAAACTCTAAGTAGTACTCTACACAGACCACACGGAGGAAGCAGCTTATATTTTCTGTTAATACCAAGCAGAGCTAGCAAATACATGAATCAACAAGTAACAGAAAAACACATTACTCCATCACCTATCCTTCTTTATGATGCCACTGATCGCTATTCATATCACCAGATCAAATCTGATGACAGCAAAATGCAGTGGAAGAAGATACAAGCATAAAATCCGATTAAATGATGGTAGAGAAATATTACCATAAAAACGGATGTAAATTAAAATCCTGAACAAACTGCATCCATGATGGGACGATCACAATCAAGATAAATCCAAGGAATGAGAAGAATATAAGAGATCTTCCTATCTCATTGTAGGTCCTTGCTTCAGGGTAAGATCTACTTGAGCCTTCCCATACTCGAATCAGAAACTTAAAGGCCACAGGAAAAAGAAGAAGGCCTAACAGCAGGCCCTGCAGGAAGAAAACAAACTTTTGGTCTCCAGTTTCACCCTTCACAATCATTTTCACCCCTTACGGAATCATACCTGAATAATCGTACTAATCTCGCTTCTTTTGATTCCATATTGTACAGACAACAACTCAGATGAGCTTAAGTATCCAATCACCTGTTTGAACAATGTCGTCACAAATAAAATGTACATATAGACAATTTTTTGAGGGAAACATGTAAACTACCTTGGGTAGAATTGCACTAACCTTCAAAATTGTACATGCCAACATGTCACCAAAATAAAGAACAAGGCCTGCAGTCACCAGAAGTGCTTCCCCTAAAAGCAAAGAGGGAAGTGATAAATAGTGAGAAAAAGAAAACGTAACACTGGCCTAAACTAACCAAATAACATTATTTCCTCTAAAAGAAGGAAGATCTGATCATCTAATTAAGCCAACACCTCAAGCATTCAACTATACATTTTCCAAGGTGATTTTGGGCAAGTCTTCAAGGAACAAAGGATGGTCAACCAGTTCTCAATGGGATATAGGCACTAAATGCAATAATCTTTTTGAGCTTTTATTTCTATTGTTTGCAGTTGATCCACAAGTACTTTTCCCAAAAAACAAGAAAGAGAAAACTCAATCAATAAAAATGCAAGGCCCATTTAGATAGCTATATACTATTTTTTTTATAAGTAACCAATCTCATTAGAAGAAGCGAAAACAGTACAAAGGGCTATACCGATATCACTTAGTCTAAACAAGCCAAAAAACTAAGAAAATCAACGAAAGGGCAGCCAAGCTCAGCATTAGCCCAACTAAAAAGGGAAAGTAACAATCTTCCTTTCAACTTTGCCAAAGACAAGGAACAATCCTCAAAACATCAACTATTACGTTCCTTCCAAATACACCACCAAATGCACGAAGGAATCATTCTCCAAATAGCCTTGGCAATCAGATTCTTGAACCTACTATTTCAACTCCACAGCACTCCCGACGCCTTCTCCGGCATAACCCAACGAAAATTCGTAATGCCAAGCACATGGTTCCATAGCCCCCGCGACAACGGGCAATGGAGGAGCACATAGTCAACAGAATCCCCATCAGCACAACAAAGATAGCACCAATCAGCAATATAGATACCTTTCCTTCGAAGATTATCCGAAGTAAGAATTTTCTCATGCATAACCTCCCACACAAAGAAATAAACCTTCAAAGGGCACTTTGACCTCCACAATCCTTTCCAAGGAACAGGAAAACTGCGCCTACTAGCAAGGGAAGAGTACATAGACTTAAATGTGTTCACATTTGGGATGGGATAATCGAAAGAATGGAGAGAAGGCTAGAGGGTTGGAAGAGGATGTTTCTCTCTAAGGGTGGAAGGCTTACTCTAATAAAATCTACTCTTTCATGTCTTCCGACTTATTTCCTTCCCCTGTTGCAGTGGCTAATAGGTTGGAAAAGATTCATAGAAATTTCCTTTGGGGGAGTGATGAGAATGTGCATAAGTTCCACCTTGTGAAGTGGGAACGGGTGTGTTCTCCCATTCATTATGGGGGTTTGGGGATCCGCATTTTTTCCATGTTCAATAAGGCTCTATTGAGTAAGTGGTTGTGGCGATAGCTATATACTATTTGAAGCAGGACGAATGGTTAACATGTCTCAACAGTCCCAATGATTTTGCAACTTAGTCATTGTTTGCGAGCTCGTGTCATCTATCAACTAATTTGTGTCATCTATCAAGAATCCATGTGCCATAACAGTCACAAGCAACGTAATTTCCTCTCTATAGCAGGTTTTATTATCCATTATCCTAATTTCTTTTGTCCCCTTTAAGGAAAAGTTCATTGCAATCGATAAGAGAGGAAAAGGAGAGAGAAAGATGCCATACCAATGGAAGCACAAGATGGAAAAGTATTCAGAAAATGCTGGATCAGTTTCACTGCTGCCAATCCATGGCAGAGCACCCACAGTAACTTCAATACTGTGAGTTTGCCTGTAAAAGAATGGAACATAAGAATCTGAGTTGTGCCCAATAGAACCAAACTTTTCTTTTATTTATTCGTTTCCTCAGTTAGATTTAAAAAAGGACATCCAATCATCAAGTTGATTTCTCAACTTTATATCACTATCCTAATCCTTCCAAGTCATCAGACATAAGAAGAAGCATCATAGAAACAAGAAAAAGAATCAGAATGGGTGCAGAATTACAAACTCACCACTATCAGATGTCATAGCAACAGACACAGCGCACACCACTGCAGATAAGGCTATACCACTTATATTGAACTTAGCACTCAAACTACTGTAAGAACAATGAGGGCGCATATTGTCAGGTGCACGCGATATAACAGCCCAGAAAAATACGAGAACAGTCAAGCTGCAGGCAGATGTGGCCCAGTATTGTATACTGAGATATTCAAGCTCTACATTGAAAATTGGACATTGTCAAAATACAGAGTGGCATTTTTATAAAATGCATAGAACAAAAGATAATGAAAGTTGGAAGAGGAAAGAGAGAAACGCACAAAATTGTAATATAAGATAAAAGAAAGACATCATAGATGACAGGGATGGTGCATAAAACATGTAACCTAAGAAGGTACAGAGGTTCCCATCCGAAAAATAAAAAGCAGAAATTTGGTACAGTGGTTTGTTTGTTAGAAAGTAGATGACACAAGTTAATATTGTGTAAATCCTTTCGAGGAAGAGAGAAAAAAAGAGGTCTCAAGAACCCAACTCCATGAACTTCAAACCTTATTTATGATTATAGTCCATTCCCTCATACGCAAATCACAGAGTTAATATTAGAGAATACTATGACAACGTAAATATATTAAAGATGTTTTTTCTATATCTTCACTCATGATATTGAAATGTTAAATGCTAGTATGTGTTTCAGTATTGAGTACAATTCACCAAAACGTAGAATGTACCAGAAATTCAATATCAAATTAACAGAGGAAATAAAGTGGAGTACCTTCAAATGCAACTTCATGCAACAAAAATGCTCGCGACAACTGTATCAATTTCGAGAGCATAACTGCAGGAAGAATTACTGCTCCAAGCAGTATTCCTGATGAAGCTCCAGGCCTAGATGAATTCATTGATAACTCAATTTACGAAAAAAAAAACTGCAAACGAAGGCATTTCAATTAATAATGTACTGCATCACATACCATAAACGCATATAACTCTCAAAGAGGTAGGATTAAGAGTGCAATAATGCCTCATTCACTATTAAAATGTATCATAATCAGCTGCACGAGGAGAAAGATTCAAAACGTTTTGAAAAAACAGGACATCATAGCTATGACTACAACGAGCATCCTGTAGAACCTTGGAACTGCTATTCAGCTTAACGGGGACTTCTACATGACGCAAAGCGAAAGAGTAAAGGAACTGTATAGTCAAAATTTATTGTCTTGATTTCCAAAGCTCTACCAGTAACCAAAGAGGAGAGCACAATTCACACGCCAACCTCAATTTCGACCTCCCGATGATCAGGAAACCCTCGATATAACTAAAACCAAAATAGAATACCGAAAAAACAACAAAGAGTATGTAAATTCCGAAAAAAATCTGTTGTGGAGAGGAGAAATACCTGATCTTGAAAAGTGAGAGGACAGTGGAGGTCTCGGCGCGGATCTCAACGAAGAGGGCGGAGATGACGAGGAGCGAGAGAGCCAGGCCGTGAAGGAGAAGAGATACAGGGAGAGAGAAGAGCACGCAGGCGATGAAAACGAGGACCACGGCTCTTTCGCCGTTGAACAGCGACGGAGTCGCCTCTCTTGCCATTTCACCGGCGTCCTCAAATTCCAACAGCAAAAACTGACAATTCAGAGAGAGAGAGAGAGAGAAGGGGGGGGGGTAAACAGTTAGGAATAGGAAGAGGAATTTAGCGGGACGGGACTTAGGTGGGTTTTTGACATTTTGTTTTTTATTTCGAAAACTCTTCCCTAAGGGAGAATGAAGCAAAGAGGCCAAACTCGTTTCAGTCGTTTGGGTGGCAAAAAGGCGATGGGGGAGAGCAGTTCCGTACTTTCAGTTAGGTTGCCAAACGGTGGGCCCCCACAGATTCAGCGTCTTCGTTTGGGAGACTCGGCGGTGCTTACCGTTACGCGGTATCTTTCTATTGGTAAACTAATGGGTCAGCTGGTGATATTCGCGTGCGTGCGACGTTCAAACAAGCAAGAGGGTATATGCCTTCAGCGTACGAGCCACGAACGCGCTAAAGGGTTGACAACTTCTACGACTTGGACCATGTCCTGTGTCCCGCTGAGCAATAAGTTCTTGGACCATATATCAATGGCATTTCAAAGCATCGAAGATTATTCTTTAATTTCTTTTACTGGATACTTTTTTTCCTCTTAGGACGTATAATAATTTTCTTTTATTTTCTTTTCAGCAACTTAAAAGGAGGAAATTGATGACCATCGTTTTTATTACTTGAAAAGTGATTATTTCCATGTATCAAAATATAGTACATAATTCAAGGAGATTAGAGAGAAGATAAGAGATAGAATAAGAAGAGACATTTGAGTCGATCTAGAAGACCTACATCTATCGTAAAAATTTCTATAAATGTGTTTGGGAGATCTTAACAATATCTCAAGTTACAATAGAATCTATTATATCTTGATAATATTATCATATCAAATTTTGTAGATTGATTATGATATTATCTCTAGTAGGAAACTTGAAAAATGGCCGGTAACCAAAACTTAGCTAGCTTTTGATTCATATTACGAGTCAAATTTAAATATAAAGTTTGACTCAAATATTAAAAAACTCAACTCGCATAAATTCGAAGCAACTAATTTTAACTCACCGGAAATTCGTAACCCATGTAAAAAATCCACCTCTAACGGCCAGGTAAAGTACAAAAAAAACTGCCAGTAAACGTTCACCAACCTTTTTCTAATTAGCTAAGTTTGCAATGCGCTACCATAGATGATAGATGCATAATAGCAGTGTTTGTCTAAAACGTCGGTGAAAATTGAACTACACCAGCAGTCGATTAAAAACGTCGATAAAAACTAATTTTTCGGGTCTGTGTAAAATGCTGCAAAAACTCATTTTCTAGATAAGCCTTTAATCCATTAATATTGGCGTTTAAACGCTGCTGTAAACTGTAGTATCCATTTCTGCGGGTGTCTTTTAATTATTTTCAAAATCGTTGGATTTGATGCTTTGTGACAAAGAACAGATTGTTCGGCTCCACTAATATTTGAAATCCTACCCAAAAAATAATATAGTACCATTTTAAAAAATATTTACAGTAATTTGTATTTCAAAATTCCAAAAATAACCATATAAGTGAATATATATAAATTATACGTGTTAGTTGTTACATACTATGGGTCTGATTTAGTATATATTTGTTATTTAATAATATTTTTAGTATTGCCACGTGCGTATGTATGAGCATATTCTACGAAATACATTTAGCTATATTATATTTTATGTATTTAGTGATTTTTTTTTAGATAATATATATTATTACTTCACGTTATATATATATATGTAGGGTATGAATAATATTGTTCTAAAACTCATGATATTATTAACCGGAGATATGTTACATAGTATAAAATATATTATGAGGACGTGACGTTTTCTCTAAGTCAACTTGATAGCATACCAGGGGTTGATTTCTGTAGAGCTATATATATATAAGCCAAGTAGATGGGCATTAAGAATGTTGATACATGACATATTTGTCTTTTGTAGAGATTATATATTCCATATATATATATATATATATATATATACTATACGTTGACATCTCCACACAGCTATATATATAGAGAGAGAGGGGGGTTATTTTATTAATGTTGATGCATATATAAGATATAAGATATATAAGCTAATTATATATAAAGATTTAATTATATATAATACATATCTGATGGCTAGAAATAAAATTATAAAAGGATATGTAATATGTTATTTAGATTTCATATATACACTTATCCTAATTTCTTGCCCAATACGCCTGCGCATACCTCAAAGTCAGTGTAAGCTCTACCTTCGCTCGTGCACTGGCGCTAGAATGCCTCTATCCTCTCCTACACCATGTTATAATTATTGTTTTTTAATCAAAACAACAAGCTTTTATCAAGATCCACGAGCGCGTGAGTTCACACGCGTCGCTCCACCTGTTATCGGAGATGACAACGAGGAGCGCGAGTAAGTTCAGATGCCAGCCACCTGATGTGTGCATACCGGAGAGGACCACCTACCGCTGAAAAATGAAGAAAAATGGACGGGTGCATGAGATTCACGCGCGCGCGTGGCAGCGCGTGAGATCACATGCTCCATCCCGTCGTTGGTTGGCTGGTGCAGAAATCTTCTCCAGTCGATGTAGATGTCATCCCCTTCGGTTGTAGTCTTCAAAAACCTCCAAAAAAGCATAGATCTAGCTACCAAAACTGCCGGAAAAAATCCCCCAAAAGTTGCCGAAAAATGAGGTGAGAGGGGAGGTTCAGGCAGCCAAGGAGGGAAAAATTCTAGAGAGAAGGCAGAGCCTCTCCCTCTAGAATAGCCCATACATACTATTCTCCCTATACCATGTTATAATAAATGTGAGATAGACTTAGTTCTTAAATCACTTAAATGCTTAATTGTAGCACATTAAATAAAGGTGAAATTACCCAAATGGTCTATGTGATTTCAATTTGTTATAATTTAGTCTTTATAGTTCCAACTTCAACGATTTAGTTCCTATAATTGTCAATATGATGTACGGAGTCCATCCGTTCACATGCATCTTCGTTAATCTCTCGACGGAATATGCTAACATATCATTTTTTAAACTCCTAGACAAAGCTGAGGTGACATTTTTTCAAACATGGACAACCAGCTCAATCATTTTTAAACACGTTAGAGTGAACCAAAAAAAATGTAAGGATCCCAAATGCTGAAATGCGGATCACTTTCACCCTTTTCTCTCAAATCACGAATGTCATTTTCCTCATCCAAATCTCCCAAATCACGGAACTTGTTTTTGCTACTGGCCGAAATCACCGAGAACCCGTTCGTGTTTCTCCATCAGTATCACCAAGTACCAGTGATATTTTCCACTATGAACCCATTCGTACTGCTCCATTTGTGCAATTCATGACCCCGTGGAGGCAGAACCCAGCTTTTTCCTTGGACCCAAGTAGTAGGTAATGTGATATTTCCCACTATTTATAGACTCCCACTGCGAATCCTTGGACCTATTTATATATTCGATTGTTATTGGCTCAAAAAAGGGCTTTATTGTAAGAATGTTTTAATTAAATATGGTCCACATGACACATAGGATATAATGGTTTTAATTTAGGTGCTGAGCATAATTATAAATAAAGAATTATTTGTGGTACATTTGTAATTAATCCTTGATGGAAGGATTAAACTAAGGTTTCTATTACCTATCAAGGGGTCCCTAGCCTAGCCTATATATTTGGCCTGTTCACTCCATCTAAAGTACGGCAAACCCTAAGGTAGGTTATAGGCTAGAAGATTCCCTTGCTATTACTCTGACGATTTTTCTCTCTGAGTTACAGGGAAAATTGAAAATCAATTTCAGATCTACATCAACACTTGAGCATCAATGGCAGGAGGTTAGATCTATAAAGTTTCTGCTGTGCAATTTTATTTATATTCACATGTATGTGATTACATACGGATTCAAACATGTTTGGCATATCTTGTTTGAATAAAGAATATATATTTACATGTGGTATCAGAGCTTGCCTCTTTGTTGTTATGCTCAGTGTACAGTATCTATTATGGCTTTTGTCTGCATCTAGAGATTTGCGGGTTGCAAAGAAAATCTTCGGTCTCGGTTTCTTTACAGCCTTTGATTTCTGGAAAATGATGAGTTCTTTACATGTCTTCTTGCCTTATGTCTTTATCTGTTATGGCCTTTTGCCGATTGATTCAAATTTCAATTTGAGATCAGTTTTGTCTTTTGTGCAAAGACTATTCGGTCAATTTTATGTCTTCACTTTTCATGAACCAATCTTTTGTGCCATAACAGATCTGATTTTTAAATCTTTTGTTTATAATTTCTGGTAAGCCATCTATCGATTTTGTGGGTGGTTTGAGTCAAACCAGAAAGAGAGAATGGGAGATTTCTCTCATGCGGTGCAGTGGAGGAGAATGGGAGATTTCTTTCATGCGGCGCAGGAGATTTCTCTCATGCGGCGCACAGAACACAGGCCATTTCGCCCTAACCCAGGCCGTTCTGGGCCATCCGGTTTTGGGCCCAGAATGGCCTAACACTGACCCGGTGAGGGTCAGGGCTGGGCTGACATTTGGGTCAGCCCAGCGGGCTTCATTCCTAAAGGGGCCTGATTTTAATCCGGCCATGAGGATCCGACCCGTATCGGGTGGGTCGCCGGTGGTCCAACCGGTCCGGTCAAACTGGCCGGACCGGAACAGTAATTATTATTATTTTTTAATTTTTTTAAAAAAAAATTCAGAACATTTAAAAAAAAAATCCAGAAATTTTATTCTGATTATATGTTTTATTTGGACCACTATAAAGTTCTAAATTGATTTTTTGATGCCTGAAGTAGTGATTTTTAAAATTTTTGGGAGTAGCCACAGCATCCCATTTATAATAATTATCATATAAAGTAAACTTCCTAAAGATTTAAGCATCTATGTTGTAATTAACTCATGAGGTTGATGACTCGGCCCCACAGGGAAGTTATTAATTTTTGTGAGTTGATTAGGATAAGGTAGTAAATTAGCATTAAGAAATGGATTTTCCTATGCCCGCAGGTACGGAGAGTTTTATTGATTGATGTTTATATTTACTAGTCTTATCATTTAAGTTTAGTAAATTCATGTGTTATGCGACCTTTACCCACAGGAAGGTTGAATTTACTATTTAAATTAACATTGGTTAGTTTAAAATAAAGTCTTTAAATTCATAGCATTGAAGTAATAATTTTTTGGTTGTTGCAGCTATTCCTACTGCACTTATGGATGGAATGTTCCATGTTCCAATGCTGAATGGTGAAAATTTTTCTGAATGGTGAAAATTTTTCTCGAAACTTGATTTATGTTTCAAAGTTATCTTTATCTGGTTTTGGATTTAAGTTTGTGAACTCAGTTTTTGAGATTTCTTATAAAGATTCTTATGTTGGTGGTGGATATTTAAATGATGGTTTATTTAAAGTTGAATTAAATCCAGATTTTGAAAATAACTGTTTATCCCTGCATACTGATGTTGGCATAAAGCGGAGCCGAATTAAAGAGAACTCATCTATGTTATGGCACAGGAGATTGGGACACATCTCCATAGAAATAGTTAAACGGTTGGTAAATGCTGGGATCTTGAAAGACCTAGACTTTACTGATTTTGGTACTTGTGTGGACTGCATAAAGGGAAAGCAGACCAACAAGTCCACTAAAGGTGCCAAAAGGAGTTCTGAGATTCTAGAAATCATACACACAGATATCTGTGGACCGTTTCCTACCCCTTGCCCAAATGGTCAGAGATATTTTATCTCATTCATTGATGACCATACTAGATTCATGTATCTCTATCTTCTAAATGATAAGGCTGAGGCATTAACTGTCTTTAAAACCTATAAGGTAGAAGTAGAGAAACAAAAGGAAAAGAAAATCAAGATCGTAAGATCTGATAGAGGTGGGGAATACTATGGACGGTACACAGAAAATGGTCAAATGATGGGTCCTTTTGCGCAATTCCTTCAAGAGGAAGGCATTATTGCACAATACACAATGCCTGGCACACCACAACAAAATGGTGTGGCTGAAAGAAAGAATAGGACTCTCATGGACATGGTAAGAAGTATGATTAGTGATTCAAGTCTGTCATTATCCTTATGGAGTGAAGCCTTAAAAACCGCAGTGTATTTGCTGAATAGGGTTCCATCCAAGGCAGTCTCTAAGACACCTTTTGAACTATGGAATGGGTGGAAACCTAGTATGACACATTTACATGTATGGGGTTGTCCTGTTGAGGTGAGGGTCTACAATCCAAACCTAAAGAAATTAGACCCAAGGACAATCAGTGGTTTTTTTATTGGCTATGCAGTACACTCTAAAGGATTCAGGTTTTATTGTCTTTCTCATAACACTAGAGTTGTTGAGTCTCGCAATGCTAAGTTTCTTGAGGATATTGAACCTAGTGGGAGTATTCACCCACGAATGATTGAGTTTGGTGAAACAGAAGAGCAGTCTACATTACCTTCAAATGAAGGACGTTTGATTGCGTTTATGGCTAATCAATTTGATAACCCTGAGCATCAGTCATTCCCAGAACAGACAGCTCATGAGGATGAGGTTCAAATCGACTCTACTGAAAATCCACCTGATACAGAACAAGTGGAATTAAGAAGGTCCTCAAGAGTAAGGAGACCTGTAATTTCTGATGATTATGTTGTATACCTCCAGGAGTCTGACTTTGATGTTGGACCTAAGGATGATCCGAGTTCGTTTTCACAAGCTATGACTGGAGATAACTCCACTCTGTGGCATGATGCCATGAAGGATGAGATGGAATCCATGGCTAAGAACCAAGTTTGGAATCTCGTTGAATTACCAAAGGGAGCTGTAGCCATTGGCTGCAAATGGGTCTATAAGACCAAAAGAGATGCTTCAGGTAATGTAGAACGATATAAGGCCAGACTTGTAGCTAAGGGTTTTACTCAAAAGGAAGGAGTTGATTTTCACGAAACCTTCTCTCCAGTTTCAAGGAAGGATTCATTAAGAACAATCATGGCTTTAGTAGCTCATTTTGATTTAGAGTTACAACAGATGGATGTGAAAACGGCATTCCTGAATGGAGATCTTGAAGAGGAAGTGTACATGTTACAACCTGAAGGTTTCAATGAGCACAGTCATTTGGTTTGCAAATTAAGGAAATCCATATATTGACTAAAACAGGCATCCCGCCAATGGTATATGAAATTTAACAAGGTGATTACCTCATTTGGTTTTATAGAGAACATTGTTGATCAGTGTATATACCTTAAGGTCAGTGGGAGCAAATTTATTTTTCTAGTCTTGTATGTGGATGACATTTTACTTGAAAGCAGTGATTTGGGGCTGTTGCATGAGACCAATCAGTTCTTCTCTGAAAAATTTGAAATGAAGGATTTGGGTGAAGCCTCATATGTCATTGGCATAGAGATTCACAGAGACAGGACACAAAGAACTTTAGGACTGTCTCAGAAGGCCTACATTGAAAAGGTTTTAGAGAGATTCAGAATGAAGAACTGTTCATCCTCTGTAGCACCCGTTGTTAAAGGGGACAAATTCAATAAAGATCAAAGTCCGCAAAATGCATTGGAGCAGGAGCAGATGAAAAGTATACCTTATGCATCTGCAGTAGGGAGCCTTATGTATGCTCAGGTTTGCACAAGACCTGACATTGCTCATGCAGTAGGTTTATTGGGTCGTTACCAAAGCAACCCAGGTTTAGAACATTGGAAAGCTGCAAAGAAAGTCATGCGATATTTGCAAGACACCAAAGATTTCAGATTGACCTACAGGGCTACTGACCAGTTGGAGGTGGTTGGTTATTCAGATTCGGATTTTGCCGGATGTGTAGACACCAGAAAATCTACTTCAGGGTATATCTTTCTACTTGCTGGAGGGGCTATATCTTGGAAAAGTTGTAAGCAAACTATTGTTGCTACGTCTACCATGGAGGCAGAATTCATTGCATGCTATGAAACAGCAACACAAGCCTTATGGTTGCGGAATTTCATCAAGGGTCTCAAGATTGTCGATTCTATAGCGAGGCCGATCAGGATTTTCTGTGGCAGTAGAGCTACAGTTTTCTTCTCCAAGAATAATAAAAGCAGCAGCAAAAGCAAACACATCGACATCAAGTATCTCAGCGTGAGAGAGTACATTGAGAAACAAGAGGTACTTATTGAGCATATAAGCACAGAATTGATGATTGCAGATCCCATGACCAAAGGATTACCGGTAAAGCAATTTAAGGGTCATGTGGAATATATGAGACTCATTAATTCGATGTAAGTTCTGTTTCTCTATATTTGTTCTACATATAGACATAAAGTTTAATTTTGGAGAATAAAGTTATTTTGCGCGCATATGACAAATAAATTGGACCCGAATGGCTTATAAGAAGTCCATTCATGAAGTTATATAGCCCATACAGTACTTAATTAGGAGATGTATTTGCATAGTAATACATGGAAGAGAAGACTCAATATATGGAGTCTTATCGCTATGATTCGTGTAGATTATTTTCCTGGTTGAGTGGGAGAAGTTCACAAATAATTCATGGATAAAATTTTGGTCATATTAAGGAGTCTAGCACCTCTAAGGATATTCTTGTGTCATATGGCCCAAGTGGGAGAATGTAAGAATGTTTTAATTAAATATGGTCCACATGACACATAGGATATAATGGTTTTAATTTAGGTGCTGGGCATAATTATAAATAAAGAATTATTTGTGGTACATTTGTAATTAATCCTTGATGGAAGGATTAAACTAGGGTTTCTATTACCTATCAAGGGGTCCTTAGCCTAGCCTATATATTTGGCCTGTTCACTCCATCTAAAGTACGGCAAACCCTAAGGTATGCTATAGGCTAGAATATTCCCTTGCTATTACTCTGACGATTTTTCTCTCTGAGTTACAGGGAAAATTGAAAATCAATTTCAGATCTACATCAACATTTGAGCATCAATGGCAGGAGGTTAGATCTATAAAGTTTCCGCTGTGCAATTTTATTTATATTCACATGTATGTGATTACATACGGATTCAAACATGTTTGGCATATCTTGTTTGAATAAAGAATATATGTTTACATTTATTTCTGATATCGCAACCTGTGTGGTCAATCTGCACATGCATGCTTATTTTTGTGTCTGTTCTATGGAGTTTAGTGAATAAATCGACAAGAAAAGTGAGGGAACATTTTTTATTTTAATGGTCCCTCACATGTCAAATGCATGATTTTGGTTTAAAATCATGGAGAATGTATGGAAATGTGAGTCCGTAAGGAGAATTGGATAAATAGATATATGAAATTTACTTTGTCTTGATAGAAACAAACTGATATTTTCGACAAGAAAACTCTTATTATCTTTACTCTGATTATGTTACTGGTTAGACTGAATTGTTAATTGAGGTAAATCAAATGTGAAATTGTGTATCAAAACTTTAGTTTTAAGTGCCTGTGAATTCTTCCTACTCTTTAGTACTCATATCTTCCTACAGCATTAAGCATAAGAATTCTATACCATGAAAACATGGTCTCTTTCCTGCTACAATTTTTTGTTGTCATCTTTTTATTGAATCCGTAGGTGTAGTGCTTTATAATTTGCTTGAAAACATTTTGTTTTTGTTCCAATTACATTATCGTAACTATTATCTTTTCCATCAATTTTGTAGAAATGGTGCACATATGCATATGTTACAGGGGTAGTCTAAACTTTGTACACGGGGATATATAGAAGAAGACGTTGTGGACCTCAAAACGGCCGACCCAGTTTACATATCGAAGATGCGGTTAAAGTACTTGAACATGATTGGGTTTGCATACAAGTTCGAGGATGATGACTTCGATGGTGGGTTTGGCTTGCTTTATACTAATAGAGACATGTGGTGTTTACTTGAGAGGGTTGCGAATGAGCACCTGCATGTACTACATATATACTTTGAGTATGGAGTAGACGAGCCTCAATTTGTACCAGTGGAGTCTCATCCCCTTGCACCGCTCCCTATTAAGGGTGTTAACATTGTTGGAGCCACGGAGGCGGTGGCATTGGCGGAGACAATGAAATGAGTTTTAAATCATAGTTTCATATTAATAATAATTTCACTATATACTAATAGATACCTTCTTTATCTGTTGTAAATGTTTATCGTTAGCATGGTTCGTGTAAATAATTGTTGTGTTTGTTTACAATATTCCTAAGATTGAAAATGTTGAAGACACCTTTTTGTCAGGAATGATGCCAAACACAGAATTTAAATCTCATCAACAGACAACAAAACTAATGACCTTACTTATTGTCGGTTCTAAGGCACCTGGAAACAACATTTACATGTATTCTGACCATTAGTTGAGGAGTTAAAGGAATTGTGAGAATTCGGTGTAGAAATATATGATGCACACGTGGGTCAAACATTTTTGCATGTACACAACATTACTATGGACTATCAATGACTTTCCTGCTTATGCAAATCTCTCTGGTTGGAGCACTAAAAGTAAATTGGCTTGTCCCACATGCAACACATTTACATCATCTGTTCGGTTGAAATATGGTAAGAAGAGTTGTTATATGTCACATCGTTGGTGGTTACGACGAAATCAAGCTTAGCAAAAAAAAACACTTTTTGTACGATCGCACCAAAGAGCATGGAAATGCTCCTTCAAAATTGTCCGTGAAGGAAGTGTTAGATCAGATTTTGAAAGTTAGAGATATGCAATTTCGAAAAACTTCATTAGATAGGAAGCGAAAACGTACTCCAGAGGAGTTGAATTGGAGCAAGAAGAGTATCTTTTTCGAATTACCATATTGGTCAACATTGAAATTAAGACACAACTTTGATGTTATGCATATTGAAAAAAACATTTGCAACAGCGTAATAAGGACATTGACGGTAAAACAAAAGACACAGTCAAAGCATGTAAGGATTTACAAGATATACGTTTGAGGCTGATTGCACATTCATGAAGCAGTTGATGGTCATGGTTTAATGCCACCAGCTTGTTACACGTTGTTGAAGAGTGAAAGAAATAGTTTTTGCGAATGGTTGAAGTCATTTAAATTTTTTGATGGATATGCCTCCATTATTGCCTGGTGTGTTAATATGACTGAGGGTATGGTATCCGGTATGAAGAGTCACGATTGCCATGTATTTCTTCAGTGGTTGCTCCCTGTTGGTATTTGTGGGTACTTGTCGAAGGATATATCCAAATCATTAACTGAGCTTGGTTCTTTTTTTCAAGATCTTTGCTCACAAACATTAAATATCGAAGTGTTGAAACGACTAGATCGAGATATTATCACCATTCTTTACAAGCTTGAGATGATCTTTTCACTTGCTTTCTTTGACATAATGATTCACTTGGAAATACATCTATCACAATAAGCATTGCTTGCTGGGCCTGTACAATTTCTATGGATGTATCCAATGGAGCGTTTCCTCAGCGGAGCAAAGCATTATGTACGAAATAAGGCTCACTCAGAGGGGTCAATTGCAAAGGCCTATATCGATATCGAGTCTCTGACATTTTGCTCTCAATATCTTATTAGTATTAAGACTAGATTTAATCGAGGTCATCGAAATTTAATTATTGGGCCACAAGACTGATAGTCTAATGTGGGTTTATTTATTTTTTCTCATCAAGTCCGTCCACTAGAAGCCTCAAGAATACAACAATGATTGGATTGGATAATCGACTCTTTGCAAAGGTTGAATGGTATGTGCTAAAAAATTGTGTCGAAATTACTAGTTATCTAAGGTTAGTATGCTTAGTTATCTTAGTTTTTTTTGTGCAAAAATTATTTTACAATTATGTGTGCTTATTACTTTTTCTTTTTATAAATGGTGAATATTATGAGGAAATCAAGAAACATCACCCAACTCAAGTAGATGGTAGGCACAAAGCAGAGTTTCCAAACTGGTTCAAAAGATGGGTAATTTTTGCGAGTTTAAAGTTTTTGCATCAATTTGTATGCACCTTCTTTTACAATAAATCTTGGAGCGATATTTTTACAATTTATATAGATTATGGGTCTTCAAATGACTGATCAAACTAAACTGTCTCATGATTTATATGCCCTAACAAGTGGTGCTGATTAAAATGTTCAGTTGTTCTTTAGTTGTATCATGAATGGTATTAGGTTCCATACAAAGCACAAGGAACAATACTGGCAAACACAAAATTCTGGGGTGGTTGTGGAGGGGTGGCATAACTCATAAATTGTTGACTTCTATGGTGTTGTGAGAAACATATTAGAAATACAATATTTAGGATGGCGCAATGTGTATATCTTTAAGTGTGATTGGTGGGACATGCGTCATAAAACGATGGGAGCGAAAGTTGATGGGCAATTTACGTGTCAATAAATCATATAAATGGTATGAAGATGACGCTTTACGCTTTCTTTCTAGCGACTCAAGCAAAGCAAGTTTTTTATTTAAATGATACCAAATTACGTTGAAGTTGGAGAGTTGTGTAGACGATCACCATAAGGAATTTATATGATACTCCTCCATCATCATCCATAGAAGAAGATGTTGGCAATGATGACGCCTAGCAAGAGGCTAAGCCAACTAACCTTAATGGCCAGATAGTCAAAAAGGGGCTGATCCCATTATTGAATTGCATAAGGATGATGTGTTGCCAGAGCATATCGAAGCTCATAGCGTAGTAGAGACTGAGGGGGCAGGTGAAAATATATTGATCATTGACGATGATTCTAGCAAGGAGAACGATTATTAGAATGACCTATCTCCTAGTGAGGAAGAACTCCCGGACGAGCAATGTGATTCTGACTCTAATTAGGAGAAGACGACCATCAACTTTCTTGAAGGTTTTCTTTGTTGAAACCTCATCTTAAGTATTTTTACATTACTTTGTGCATTTTGAATAAGCTTTGATGTAATTGTACAAAATGGGATGTTTTTGTCATCAACGCCATAAGGAGAATTTTCACAACACTTAGATGAGATATTTTACTTTGATTTCATATACAAATATGTGTATCTGTGTAACATTTATTAAAACATATTAAACTGAGTACTGGACTTGTAATTATTTGTGTTTGTGGTACTGCAGGGCCCCACATTCAGAGCCAAGATGATATAGGGACAGAAGGTAGCTCATTTGGCCTTCTAGTCATTGGGACTTCCAAATGCTCTTGATGGGTCATATGTTTGGAGAATCCAGCCGAAGTTGATCCTAGCTGTTGCAGACTCTACTTAAGTCACAAACACATAATTAAACTTCAATAGTTGTAAATGATTATGAAGATATGCTGGAAATAATATATAAATCTACTAGGAATGAGTGGTAGTGGTAGTGGATGGTTGATGTGATTATGTGGTGAAGTTTTTCAATAATGTGGGTGTCTCAACTTGTCATTGGGAAAGGCATTTTTGGAAATTTGGAAGTGGGAATGCAAACAATTCTATTTTTCTTCTGTAATTTCTTTCTGTATGGCATCTTCGATACTCTCTGTTGAAATGTTGAATCAAATTTTGGGTTGAAATTGCATTTATGAGGATCCTTCCGTTATGGGTTTGTGGAGTGATATTTGTATTGTTCAAGACTCAATTTCTTTGTAGGATTTGAGATAAAGAAAGGGATGTAAATAGCTTGTTGAGCAAGTTATAATTACAGTCAAGTAGGGTTCTTAGTTCCTAGTATTGTGCAGAAGTCTAATTCATGGCTTGTTAAAAGCCTTTTTCTCACGTGATAGTTTTTGCTAAGACCTATTGTGGGTTCTTGTTTCTCGTAGGAACAACCTTTCCTCCATAAAAGTAGGATACTATGTTGTAAGAACAACAAGGATACTTGTTTCTTGTAAGAACCTATTGTGGGTTCTTGTTTCTAGGGAGAGGGCCCAAACTAAATAAAATGAAATAAGTTCATTTTATGAGACCTAACTTCACTGAAGATGGTAAAGAAGTTGGCCATAAGGCTCAGTAGTGGAGACGAGCCAACTTTTCCCTTTCACTAGGTACTTTATTGTTGTTTAATATGAGAGTCTATTTGATATAATTAAAATATTAATGGCTTATTATTCTTTTCTTTCTCCAAATGGTAGGTGGTGGTGGTCCCAGTGGATCCAAAACTACAATATGATTTTATTGATACAGGAATTGCTAGTCACCCTTGCATATTAGTTATAGTAATTTGTTTTAATGGTTTGAAAAATTATGAACACGTTGGAATAAATGATACGCTTATCCTAAACTCAATAATATTTTTTCTATTTTGGTAATGAAACTAGCCCTAACTGGAG
Source organism: Myrica gale (assembly GCA_963930655.1). Taxonomy (NCBI): domain Eukaryota; kingdom Viridiplantae; phylum Streptophyta; class Magnoliopsida; order Fagales; family Myricaceae; genus Myrica; species Myrica gale. The sequence continues at coordinate 14,073,092 of OZ005618.1, forward strand.
GCCTTCCTTCCTTTCATCCTTAATTTAGTAAAGAGTTTGAGTGAGGAATTAAATTCTCTCACTTTGTAAATGAAAGTCAATGTTTTATTTGTAATTAGAATTTAATTAGTCCTTGTTATTGACTTTAGTTGTCCTTAACCCATACAAATTCCAGTATATATATACTACTAATCTGCAAAACTTAAAACAGTCGTATATATGGCTATGACCCCAAGTATGAGTTTAAGGTTATGTTTGTTTAAGTTCTCAAAAAGTTTTCGAAAACTTCTCAATCGCTTTTTCATCCATTCCAATACATTTTCACCGATCCCAATAATTTTTTCATCAATTTCAATACCTTTTTACCAATTTCAATAACTTTTTACAAATCTCAACAACTTTTAACTAACTTTTTACCAATTCCAAGAGAATCTACACTACTTCCAAAAAAACACAAAAACAAAAATTATTTTGAGAACTAAACCAAACATAGCCTTAAAAATCCCATGATATTTTTTTGTCTTGAATTAAAAAATTAGCTCCCACAATGTGAATAAGCCTTTTACTCGGTTAGTTTGCCACTCACACTGAAAGGAGCCCACGTCCAGCCACTGTCGAGTTTTTATTTCTCAACTTTTCAATTTCTGCTCTTTGAACTTCTCCTAAAACTAAAGCTACACCAGAGCACACAAAGAAATGTATATGCTCCCTAATGGCATTCTCTCCCCCACACATTTCCGGTGATGGTATTGGCTAGGTAGGGACTCCCTACTCCCACTTTTTCACTTACCTTTTTGAAGTTGTTCCAAACAAAGGCAACGGTAAAAGGAATTTGGTAGTCAATTTTCATTCTACAGACTTTACCATCTTCACTGTGACAGGCAAGTCTATGGAGCACTCTTACAGTTGGGACTCCCTACTCCCACTCTTTCACTTACCTTTTATAAGTTGTTCCAAAGGAAGGCAGCAAAAGGAATTTGGAAGTCAATTTTCATTCTGCAGAGAACTTTACCGTCTTCACTGTGACAGGCAAGTCCACGGAGCACTCTTTCAGTTGATTTTTTACATGTTGTAGAAAACGAAAAGGAGAAAACTTTGAAGAACAGAGTTTTAAGTAGAAGAACAGAGTTTTGAGGCGATCAGAGTTTTCATTCTTTTGTCTAAGGCTGAATTATCTATTAACAGTCCTAATCTAGAAAGATTTTACCAGTCCTAATATAGTAAAATCTTTCAGCTTCTAAACTCTCTGTTCTATCAGGAAAAATCCCAAGTAACGTTACAAAAAAACCATTCTTTTGTTGCCCATATTCTCTCTCTATTTCACACTATTTTTAATGCTTTGTAGAGTTATATGTTCTTCTTTTCTACTGGCTCGAGCGTAATTTAGAGAAGAGTGTTGGACTAATTAAAGGTACTCTTTTATTTTTTATGTTTGGATATTCTGTTGTATTTGGTATTGTATTTCCTATCGAAATTGTGTAGTGGGGAGTGATATTTTGAAATTATAAACGATATTGTTTACGTGTAGAGAATACGCCACAAGTAAAAGAAAAAAAATATAGTTGTTAGATTTAGACTTCTTGCAATATGGTATTTGAGAAATTGAAATCTTCATTAACCCGCGGTAAGAAAAATGTATGTTCTTTTCTGTTGTACTTGTAAATTGATAAATTCCTAGTTTAGTGTTTTAATTTTCTATATTCTCTTTTGATTTTGTGAGATTCTAACCAACGGGAGTAATGATATCCTATCAAACTGTCTTACTAGGAGACAACAACCTTTGACACATCATGTGGGTGGGGTTCATGTGTCATTGTAGTCACAAGTCAATTTTGAATCTAGTTAATGCATTTAAGCTCTGTTTGCGTAACAAAATTTTATCATCATTACAAAACACTCTCTCTCCTCATTTTTTCATCAACCCCAATACCTAAAATTTTAACAACCCTAAAATTTTACTTCTCAAACACAGCCTTAGGGTATTAAGCACTTGTTTTAGGCCTCATAAAGTTGGTCACCTGCTACTTATGCTGTGTAAACTGACTTAGGATATTGAAAACCTGCTCTAACTATATTGCCTAGGTTTATGGCCCAATAACTGTAACATTAACTGCCTCTAGTAACGTCGTTCTTTCGTGAACGAATACGTTAAAAAAACACGTAATATATGACGGGCAAAGCAACTCGAGGGCGAGGACAATTCATAGCAATGCAAACTTTCAACTCTAGGGGACAAGCACACAGAGGCCAGTCTGCTTAACTCCCGGTGTGAGATAACTTGCCAGTAGGTTCTGATGACTCGACACAACCTCTAGATGACATCATGCAAGAGTTTGAAGACAGTCGTGATATGCCCACATATGTCTAACAGTGGAGTAGGTAGCTTGGGATTGAATTTTTTATGTATGCATCTAGTTCTTAATGCAGCCTAAATTTCATGAAACCTAGGCAAATTTGTATAACAAATGCATAATGATTTTTTTCCCTATATTTCTTAGGCTCATTGGGTATGAAAAGAACTCGTGGGAAGAAAAAATGCACATTATTTGAGAAACTCAGGAAGCAAGGGCGGGTTCATATTGATGTCCCAAATAATGAGCGAGGCACATCAGTGAGAATGCTAGGATGTTTGGTGGGCAGGTGACGTATATAGTACATATATGAGGTATAAGAGTTGGTCCTACGAGCCTAAAGAGGAAAAAGACGAGCTTATTGCTAGGGTTCTAGTGAGCTTCGATTTGTAATTCACATGAGTTTACATTTGGTTAGAGCAACGTTCATTTACTTTAGTCTAAAATACCACCCATGGCATCTTGTAAAGGGATTTCAAAATGTATTGGGAGCGGTATGAAAACTGGGAGTGTATAATGGCAAAGTTGACTTACAGCTACAACCACGAGCTCCATAAAATATACAAGACGTTTGCAACACCATAAGAGGAAAGGACCAACCCTCTTGCAGAAGTTGCACAAGATGATTGGTTGCGGATGTGTGACGAATGGGAAGATGAGCTATACCAAGTAAGATTATCATATAACATAGTCTAATGATTCATTGCCCATCACCCTAGGGAGCTAGGAAGTTGTGCAATAGTTAAGGTGTATAGATTATTTGATGCTTATCTATTTGCTTTAAAAAAAATAAGGTAGACAAGTAGTTGAAAGAACTTGAATGGCATATATTCTAAGTCAAGGAAATTTGGCTGCTTCCCCATGACCACTTACTTAGTGTCAACCATATTCCCAACTAATCACTCCTTGTGCTAATGGGTTTATTTGGTTGCTTCCTCAGAGTTTTTGTCTGGAGAATTCTATCAATAGTAGCAAGCGACATTCACATAACAGGCTTTAAATCGTTACTAAATCTAATGGATGAAAAGGTAGTAGATGAGATAAATAAGCTCTTTATACTATTTTTTTTCCTTTCTTTCTAATGAGCATGTTGGGTCATTAAAGCACTACAACTTTGTGTTAAAAACATTAAAGTATTTGCGTGTCAAAATTGAAACAAAGTTAGTTTCCCTATCATGGCTCCCACTGTCTTTCACTAAAGAAATTTGTCTGAGTATTGCTGACTTGAGTTTCATCTGTGATCCCAAGAGGCAATTCCTTAATAGGTTTTCTTACCAATTCAGGATGAACTTTTAAATGTGATGACACTGAGGCTGAAAAAAATTGACATTTATGTAGTTAGTGTTTTGTGACAAAAAGAACACAAATTTCATATATCCATATTTCCTAAAACATGTGAAAATTTATGGCCGAGAAGATAAAGAGGTGGAACAGAGGAAGTGGGAGCACTTATTATTGGTTAATTTTAGAATGAAGAATCATCAGTCATGAAAATGGTAGAGAACAATTTGGTTTACCATGCAATCCTCATCTACTTTTGCATTACTTTGTGCTTATATAATCCTTGAAGAAGGGTTTCTGGAAATAGTTGTAGGTCTCCTGAATTCCTACTGCTCAACACTGCCCATGATTATTTGTAAGTCAATGACAAAAGACAACTATTCAGATTATGAAAGGTTCATACATGCTCATATATGTATTGTGCTATTTTTCTATTAACGTGCTCAATTTCCTATTAGTGATGAATAAAGATAATAGGGATTCTTATGTCCTGATCTTTTATCATCAAGTGTCACAAGAGCAACTACTAATATCTAGTAGTTATGTATTCCCCAATGCAAATGGGGGGAGTATGGAAACCTAATTAAGTTCCACTTTAGATCCCACATTGACAAAGACAGCAAATTCACTAGCACAATAGGAAAAGAATGATATGTGAGTATACAACTGAGAAATGTTGGCTTCATTAACAACTTAAAAGAGCCCTCCCTCCATTCCTATTACGCCGAGACGAAACATGCCCTCAATCATAATTAACACTAGAATTTAAACCCTTCAATTCCCTCATCAGCTTTCCCCCGACCAATTAGGAGTTTTACTTCCCACAGAACCCCTATGTCGCTCCAAGCCACAAACAAATCCATCAATTCACTCTCATAACCCTCACAAGATACCCTAACCATATGACGAAAAGAAGACACCATTTGTAGCACCCAATTTGAAGGAACGCCCCTCCCAGAAACCGGATAATGAATCTGCAAAGGTGCGCAAATAATTCCCCCACTTCCACTCCCCACCCTTAAGAACTCCTCTTCCTACCTGCAACGATGTACAGGCAAGTCCTCCTCTTCCTATCTTCTTTTATATGAAATCAGCTGCCACTATGGAAAATATATTAGAGATGATATCATGCTGCCTAATAAGTCAAAGGAGCAATGATTCGTGTGAATTTCAGACATTAGCATTAAAAAAAGAATTGGATGGATTCAAGCTAAAATCTGGATACCTAATGAGCCAAGGTGATTTTGTTGTTCTTGAAATTCGACTAAGATGAGGATATTGTTGGCTTTTGTGCACAATCGAGATTTTGATGATTTCAATAAATTGATGAGTTTACAAAATGAACATCTTCAAAGACAAAGACAACTTGACGAAAAGAGCCAAACCTTGAAGAAAAAGGAACAAGAAGATGCAAGGAGCTTAAAGTGAAGAATCAAGACCTTAGGGTATAATCCTTGTAACTCTTTATTTCACTTTTGACAAGGATTTGAATTACACACTTGCATATCTTTCAAAACATGCATAAACCGTTTTAAGTTTTGTTTGAAAGATTAAAATATTTTTATAGGTTTCAAAACATCCCAATCAAACCTCTAAACCTTCATATACTTATGGGAAGTATGTCTTCCAAATTGGGTGTTTAAAAGTGGTCAAAAACCTTGTTTTTAAAATAACCGGATCATGCTTAAGTTGAGGAGGTCGACCAGCTGTTCAAGCGGTCGACCGGTACTTCGACTGCCTCATGTAGCGGTCGACCGGTTGGTTTTGACAAAAGACCCGTTGAAGCTTCTGACAATATGATCGTTGGGTGACGGTAACTTGAAGCGGTCAACCGACTCGTTTTAGCAAAAACTCCCAACGGCTATAAACGGCTAGTTTTCATATGTGGCCTATAAATACACCTTCATTTCGTCTAAAATTGAAAGGGTAAAAACAAACCAAGAGGGCGGTGAATTGGGTTTAAAAAAAACTTTTGCCCTTTTTCTTATAAAACCCAATATGATAAGAATCATTTCTAAAGAGCAGGAGAATAGATCTATATAACCAAAGACTATAGTGAAGATTAAAAGGAAAGATAAACAAGTGCAACAAATAAATATCAGCAGTAAATGGAGATAAGGATAGAAAGATAACACCGTGACTTTTAGGTGGTTCGGCCAACATTTGCCTACGTCCACCCCCAAGGCTATTGACTTCCTTGGGCTGCCTTCACTATTCTCCAAATAGTAATTACTCGTTAGCTTCTCGGGTGCTAAGGAACCTTTACAAAGTGTTTTCAAGCTCACACTTTAACTCACTTTCACAAATCCTCACAACCTGGAGGATTTCTTCTACCCACGAAGTAGGACAAGTGTTTTTCACAAACACTCACGTGTTTTTCAAGAAAGGGTACAAAGAGAATCTTCGTAAAATGTTCTTTAAGCTGAATAAACAAGTATGAGGTACTGAGGTGTGCAAAGAGACAAGATTCACACAAAGAACAACTGAAATTGCAGGTGAAAGCACGAGCATTTTGGTTGGTGAAGCTTTTTCCTTGTTGAAGGCTTTTTCTCTCTCTAGAATTTAGGGCAAGAGTTAATACCGTAGCACCCACCCTTCTCTCTCTTCATCCTCTTCTATTTATAGCTTCTAGGGCACCAAGGGTCTTCTTGTAAAGTTTAGAAGCCGTTGGAGGACATTTGAGACAATAGGAGGAGTTTGAAATGAGTTGACGTCGTTTCCAGATTTTCTGCAATATAGCATGATGTGTCGACTCATTGATTGTAAGTGTTGACACATTAACTTAATCTGGAAATAGGCTCTCGGGTGTTAGTTCAATGTGTCGACACTATGCTTCAATGTGTCGACACTTCCAACACTTAGCAAAAAATCATTTCAAATGGCTTGAAAAGCAAACTCTCGGGTGTTAGTGCAATGTGTCGACACCATGGTCCAATGTGTCAACACTTCCAACACTTAGTCAAAAAAATTGTTTTGAAGGCCAGAAAATCAAAACTCTCGGGTAGTAGTTCAATGTGTCGACACTTCCAACACTTGGTCATAAAAACTTAGTACTTTGACAACAACTACTCCAATTCAATAATTCTCAAAAACATTTGCAATATAAAAGATGATCAATTAACAAGATTAAAGAAGATCAAGTATGCTTAGAGAGATTTTAGAATAAAGAACCATTGATACATGAAGAAAAGTAATGATCTTTAAAAGGAATTTCAATCTAAAATCTAAAAGACTTAAACAAGTTTGAAAACTTTTTTATCATCAAAATCATGAAAGATTGTTTGCAAGAACAACCTTGGGCTAACAAAAATGATAACCAAACGACCACATATCATTTCTACTACTTGAGAAATATTCTAAACCTTCTTATTCTATATTTCTCATAGCATTCAAACAAAACACACTTTCATATCTTTGTCTTTGTGTGAATAAAGAGATAAGAGCCTTCATTTTCATATCAAATAGAGGTGTTTCCTTTAGTTAGGTTGTTCACTAAAGAAGAAACTTTGAGAATGTATATCTCAAGCTTGATGAGGTTGTGAGTGGTGAGCCAGAAAAACCACTTGGGAGGGTTTGAGTGTTGATCCCGAGAAAACACTTGTACGGTTCACTAGCACCCGGAAGCTAGTGTGTAAAAGCAATTGGAAGATAGTGGAAAACCTCAAGGCTCGGTGAAGGAGCTTGAGGGGTGGATGTATGCGGGTTTGCCGAACCACCTAAAAATCACGTGTTTATGGGTGAGTATCGGAACGGATCGGTTCCGATTCCGATACTTATCGGAATGGAAAATTCCATTCCGGTTCCAGAGCAATAGGTAAAATTTGAAGTAAACCTAGATCTAGTTTGTAACTCAAGGGATCATCTCTACCATCTATGTCGCCATCATCTTCATCAAGTATAGGAGCAGCATGCAACCAATTTTGCGCACATATGAGGCCCTCCACGGTACAAGGCGCCAAGGAAGAGCGAAAATCATCCAACACTCGACCGGAAGTGCTACAAGCGGACTCAGATGACACTGTCGTAATTGGGATAGCCAATACATCCTTCGCAATGCGAGAAATGACTTGAAACTTTGGAGAATTCACCTTCCACCACAACAAAATATCAAAACCTGGCACCCTTGGTTCCACATCTTCAATCAAGTATCTCTCCACCTCTGACTTACTATCTAGCAAGTTATGTTGCAGTCGATAAGTAGAGTGACCACCCCATAAACAGCAATGTTCACAACCTAAGGATCTAAGCATAAATAACAACAAGTTCAACTCACAACTAAGACATGGTAAATTATTTTCTTACACATTAATACATGAACAAACCAACTCACAGATTTCACAATGATTTCACAACATGCAGATTAAGCATACAAAATAATCATAAAGAAGGAGAATCTAAACAGGGGGAAACAGTAATGATTTCCATCTTAATATGCAAATTAAGCATACAACTTAAGCATTATAGCATACTAACTCACAGATTTGACAATGATTTTTTTTTCTAAAATAATCATACCTTGTTGACACTTGAGAAAGAGATTTGCTGCCCAAATAATCAACCCTAAGAAGATTTCTTCAAATTCAAACTTCAATGACCGAATCTGCCAGTAAAATTATGAAAATACCAAAATTAAATTAACAAACCCTAAAGCAATTTAAATTAAAGACTAACACAACATTTATGAAAAAAAAAATTAACAAATCTTTACCTTTGGTGAGAGATTCGACCACTCGATGGAAGCTACCAGAAGAAGAAAACAGTGAGAAACCTTTTACAGTTCAACTTCAAGATTATCCCTTTGTCTTTCGAGTTCTGCTATCTCAGTTGCTAATTCTTGGAAACAAATTTATGGAAACTAACACTTCAATATTTTTCCTAAACAAATTGACACAACAAATATACAAATCCACTACCTGTAGAAGCATGGGTTTTGTACTGCACATATACCATTAAGCCTAGGAAGATTGTTAACAACAAAGGAAGCCACAATAGGGTTACTTTCTAATGAATCTACACAGTATCCCACATTGTAAATACTACACAACTATTCGGGACCATCAAGTATGAAACAATATGAAATCAAGCAACAAGATGTTTATGATTCCAAAATAGGCATGCATATAGATAATGACATTCTCAAAGGTTGCAGAACTACCTACCCGCAAGAGAGAGAGAGAGAGAGAGAGAGAGAGAGATAAAGAGATTTAGGGAGGGTAGGGAGAAATTTGAGGGATCTGTAGACTGTGAGGGGAAGAGAGAGAGAGAGAGAGAGATAAAGAGATTTAGGGAGGGTAGGGAGAAATTTGAGGGATCTGTAGACTGTGAGGGGAAGAGAGAGAGAGAGAGAGGAGGAGGAGCTTAAGTGATGCCGAGAGAGATGCACCGATGCTCGGGGAGGGATCTGCGTATTTAGGAATTAGGGCTGGAGGGAGGGAACGGCAGTCGGCAGAAGTGTGAAGTACTGAAGTATCGAAAAGTGTTGAGGAAATTGAAAAGTAAAAGCTAATGTTAGTCAAATGAAATTGTCAAATTGCATTATGCAATTTGACAATTTGTCGTGTAGTCAATTTTTCTTTTCCTTTTTTTATTTTTTTAAGTTTAAGTCTTCAAAACAATTTAAGACATACTGACATAGCTTTAACTCCACGCACGTCGACGACTTGACGTCGCATTTCTTTATTTTTTTTTTCAAAACCAGCGTTTGAGCCTTGATTTTTTTTTCAAAAAAAATTGTTCGGAATCGAAAAATTCCGGAAATTCCAGCAGAATTTCCGGTTCCGAAAATTACTTAAAAAATGTTCCGGTTTTGGTTCCGAAATATTTCGGAATCGGATCCGGAACACTGGTATTGGAATCGGAATCTGAAATTCCGAATTCCGCCGGATAAAAAGCTCACCCTTATACGTGTTTGCTTTCTCTATCTATACTCTTTACATTTAGCACTTACATACTTGTTATATCATTATACTTGTGCTAAATTAGTATTTACTTCGCAAACACGGTTTGGGGGGTTAATATCAAAAAGTTTAGAAAACCAATTTACCCCCCTCTTGGGTTTGCCTTAATCCTGAAACTAGGACTCACAAGTATCAATTGAGATTTGATCTCAGGATGCATAATACATTAAAAAAAAGGTTTGTTTCATGTGAATTTCGTCCCTTAAGGTTAAAAGGAACAAAAGTTTTGGAGTTTAGCAAAAACTAGCTTGTTTTATAATGAATTCAGCAGCCTAATGGATAAAACATAGCATGTTTTACATTGAATTCAGCTCCCCTTCTGGATTGGAATTTGGATTTGAGATATAGTATTATTTTGGCTGACATGTGAAGACAAAGTAAGCTTTAACATTTAGGAAATTTCGGCTGTGAAAAGAGGAAGAGAAGAAGTTGGAGTGGTTCACCAAAACCCTATTCCCTTATAAGTCAAAATTCTATCTTGTTTCAATGATGACTTTGATTGCCTAGCAAGTCAATTTGGCTTCTTTTCTCTAAATTTCAGCCCAACTCTTGCCTATAAATAGGAGGGTGTGTTGAAGAAGTTTCGTTCATAGCAAGGCAAATTGAAGGTAGTTAGAGCGAGAGTAGAGTGAAAGATTGAAAGCTAGTGTAAAGAACTTGAGATTTTCGGGTTAGTTCTTTGAAAGTTTTTCAATATTTTTGAGTTCTATTATGTTCAAATGTTCAAGACCATGTCAAGGATGAAGTGTATTGGAGTAGATGGTAGATGACATGTTAAAGAAGTTAGTGAAAACACATGAACCGAATGATAGTTTCATGAGGCTTAAGCTAAATTTGATTCTAGTTGGTGAAAATCAGTTTATGTTTTAGCCATTAACTTAAGTTTTGTTTGATTTGATTTTATAAGCTTAGAGTTGTTCAAATAATAATCATATATGTGGACAAGTTATAGCAATACTAATCCAGGTTGAAATGCATATCATATTGCACCACTATCATGGTATATGTATTAGAATTCTATATCATATTGGGAGAGATGTGAAAAATTATGTGCTATTGAGTACGAGATGAGGAGACATACATAGCATTATGGCACTATTTGGGCTAATGGGTTCGGTACCGTACCTATGAAGCCAGATAAATGATCCCGAGGCTAAAACATGCAAACCACAAGGTTTCCTATGTGATGTTGTGCTTCTATGGGTTATTATTATAAGTTGTAAGGTCTAGGCCTTATAATATGAAAAGAGTTAGAGTTGACCAATTGAAGTGTTCTTGGCAGTACATGAAACTTAGCCCTAACAAGTGGGGGCACAACCCATACACTAGGAGTTTATACAAGGCCCTTTCAGCTAAAGGGACGAAAAACTGTGACTGAGGGTGCGTTCATTAAAAAAAAAAAAATTGACCCATAAAAATATCTATCTCCGCATTTTTTCACTAACTCCCATAAATTTTTTCACTTTTTCACCATCTCTAGTAACTTTTTCACTTTTTCACCCACTTTTATAAACAAAATTTTATCACGACCCATTTGATATTTCGAAATACAACAAAGACCACCGATTGTACTCAACTGACAACTCAGACTGGAAACGATTGGTTTTAAGCCATGGAATGTAAGAAAAATTGTTCATTCTTTATTGTCACGCGAGGCGAAAATGAATCCAAAATTAATTAATCTTTTCTTTTCTTTTTCTTCTTTTTTTTTCTGGAAAACCCAAAATTGTATCATTTGATTACTAACGGCCATCCAATGACTCATCAATTTCGGCCAATGTCCCAGTTAAATTGGAGCTCATCCAAATAAGCTTAAATCAAGTGAGGCATCGTTTCCACTCCTAACAGTAAATAATCGGGATATGCTGTTATCAATCGAGTACGAGGAAAAGAAACAAAAATGGAAGCACCAGACTGTTGCCAAAACACTCGTAGCTTATGACATTTAGCATGTCATCATCACTCAAACAGTATAAAACCACCCTTCTAAGGACCAAGTTTTTGTATTTAGACTTGCAAACAGTTGGGCCCAGGGAATGTCAAATTAAAAACCTGCAAGCAGTATGCTATTTCAACAGTAATTCTATAGCACATACATATATCTATAGGAATCCTAAGTCCCTATGCACTTTCAACAGTAATCCTTAACCCAGCATACATGTGATTCGACACCGAGGCTTTTGAAAATCTCAAGAACCAAATTTAAGTAATGTAGACACTTGAGGAGCAAAAGCTTCATGAATCTTATGCACTTCTATCATTCATTAAACGTTTTCAAAAATTTCATTGCACAAGCTAGCAAAAAATGTGCACAACGCAACAAGGCTCACTTTCCTTTCATTCATCTTGCATTTGTCTTATCTCGATTACATCGAAAAATCTTGAGCACGGGTTTATTTTTCCCAACACGAAGATGCAGCAAAACAAGAACAAGAATGCGATACCCGACCACCATAATAAACAAGACGAGTATATTCTTCCACTTGGAACTAGTGTCCAGAGATATGTCATATGCACTACCAAGGGCCTGAAACCCTGAAATGGTTCTTACCTGCCCAACTGCAAAGGAAGTTCCTAGATACTCATTCTCCAAGAGGCCCTAAAACATGAAAATGGGTCTGATTTTACAAGAACATTCAGCCAAGAAAACAGAAATTTAAACAAACCAACAGTTTGACGCAGTGAGAATTGTTACTCACCCTAGTCGGGACACTCAGAATCAAAAGCCAGATATTTTATATGCAATGTGGTGTGCCTAATAAAACCACATTATAAGTTTACTTGCCTGAATAGAGTATGTATGGAAAGCAATGTAGGATAGTGGATATTTCCACATTGTTCCAGGCAAAGTGCTTCGAATTCTGAAATAGCCCGCAGCAAGCATCATCAATACCTGAAATTCCATGAGTGTTGACTATTACATCACAGAAGAGTGATCAAATCAGCCAGAATCCAGATGGTCAATCATAAGCATTATAGTTCCTATTACACCAAAGTGGATGATTAGCTCACATTGTTTGCAAGACAGTGCTTCATAAGCACCACATATTGTTACCTCCACCAAACAAAGCTACACGAACTCTTCGACAGTGATTCATAAGTTCAGTTTTGCAGGTCAAACAAACATAATGGTCCCCATTACAACAGCATATAAAGCATGAATATTTGAACTTCATTCTTGAAATAGAAGACTCAGAAAATGGTGATCTAGAGGAGATTCGGTAATTTTTCTGGTGGAATGGGAACTCACATGTACGGATACCAGTGTCAAGATGCTCCAGAAAACATCTCGCCATAAAGAAACAACAAGCAGCATAAGCCCTTCATTTACTAGAAGGCACATGAAGAAATTCAGCACAAAGTACATCAACAAGCTGAATTCGTCCCTCAACCCAATGAGGAAATAGAAGACAAGGCTCGATGAAATAGAGATGAGAAACAGGAACGGAATGCTAGAGAGAAGTTGCCCCACTAAAAAGACAGTTGCACCCGAATGCTGGTTTGATTCTTCGCTCGCATATACCTGCAAAATGAAAGCAGTTTGATCCAGATCAATTACGAGAAAACTATGACCACCTAGAGGGAATTTGGTGCTAGAAGGAGAATACAAATAAACGAACACTTGATTAGTTATAGTTAATTTGATATTGCGAATAAGTCTATATGAGATCAGACTTTGTAAAAGCCATTTTGCAGTTCATTCTTGTCCAGTTATGGACAGTGGAGAAACAAATATTGGAACAGAGGCCAACTACCAACAACCCAGAAAAAGTATTCACCCAGATTCATGGATAGACTAGTCCATTCCTGGATATTTAGGAATTCGTGTAGCCCACAACATAAGTCCATTTGGCACCCAAAAATCAAATATTTGCAGGTTGTGCATTATATTATCTATTGACATCATGAAGGGCTATAAGCATATGCATGACTGGGAGAATCAACCACAACAAAGCGAGTCCCACAAGCCTATGCTTTGCTTTCGAGGCAAACCAGCAATTTTAATCCTTACAAATACTAACATCTTGATGTCATCATCATTATCACACTTGGGTCATAAGTTGATGAAAGCTCACCTAAATGTCCACAAATTGTATCTGTAGTACCCGAGGCTCATACGGAGTGGAAAAGAAAAGGAAATGGAAGAGGAATCATCACGTCCCACATTGAATCCTCAGTAGGAGTATTGGTTTTGTAATGACTCCAAGGAGGTTCAAAAGTGACATAAACTATTCTTTTGGAGTACAGTGTTGTTAGGAGGCGTTACAAAAGTGGCAGTTGTGGATATGGTAACAACGATAAGGTGTTTAATGGGCCATGACCATTGTCAAGTTCCGCATTAGATCCTTACTAGGAAGAACGGAGGCTTATATAATGACTTTTCAAGGAGCTTCTAAAGCAACCATATCTAGTTCGTTCAAACAATAGTGCTATAATTTGCACTTTCTTGGGACATTAGCATCATAGAAACTACAAAACCTCCATTGAGAGGTATATCCTACATGATTAGAATGTCAAAGATAGATGAATCACAACAAATACAATTTTAAAAAACCAATAAAACCAGCAATTACAGGCGGACTTGAGCATATATGAGTCCTGTTCTATCACTTGCACATAATCACATCTTCACAAACAGCCAATCCCGCTGAAATTAATATTTTATGTATAGCAATCAGGAGTACCTTAATCTCTTTCATCAGTGCTGGTGTCCCAGCAATACTTAGAAGCGAAGTAAATGATATAAATACAAATACTGCTGCAACTCTCGTCTGCAACATAATAAATGAAGCCAAAAGGCATTCACATAAATCACAGATCCATAATATATTAATTTAACATAAATAAAGCTATGAGCAACCAAAATTTCTGAAAAGTAGGGAAATTCAGTTAGTGTGTAAGAGATAATATATGTAACAAATAAATGATGAGCGCAATTGAAGACAGAATATTGCAAGAAGTTCATGTTGACGCAGCCCACACATAGATCAGAGTTTACAAGCACAATGGTACTTGTTGCATGGTAGTCCAAAATGTATATGATTTCTATGGGGGTCTTGAATGTCAAGAGGTTGTGCAGACCTGTGCCTACTAGGTAGCAAGCAGAAGACTTTCGAGGGAAAACAAAATAGAAAAGCAACTCCCAGGGCCCATGACAGTTTTCTTGGGTAAGTGGGCCCATGACAGGTTAGTCACATTAATAAGCACCATTATAATGAGTAACGGATGGACCTTCTTTTGTGGGAACATTCATTACGTGGTGGGGTGTGGTCTTAGCGTCAGGTTTTGGCATGATCTATGGTGTAGAGCAAGGCCTTTGAAGGTTGCTTTCCCCCTTTTATTTTCTCTTGCTACGCACAAGGTTGTGGTGGTAGCGGATTGTTTGGAAGACGATTACGGTTATGGGGTGTGGAATATTCAGTTTGCTAGAACCGCCAATGATTGGGAGATTGAAGACTTTTCTGCTTTCTACTCATTGTTGTACTCTATGGTTCTTAGGAGAAGGGAAGAAGATAAACTATTGTGGCAAGGTACTAAGAATGGGGTCTTCTCAGTTAAGTCATCGAATGGGCTCATTGTTGGGGGTTCTGGTGAGGTATTCCCGTGGAGGCAGATCTGGAAGGTTGTTGTCCCGCCTCGTGTGTCGTTCTTTGTGTGGGAAGCGGCTCATGGGAAGGTCTTAACCATTGACAATTTAAGGAGGGGGTTATGCTTGATTAATTGGTGCTTTCTTTGCAAGAATGAAGGGGAGTCTATGGATCATGTGCTTATCCATTGCTTGGTCGCTAGAGAGTTGTGGGTGCACGTGCTTAGTATCGTTAACTATCCTTGGGTGATGCCTAAGAGGGTGGGAGGGGTGCTGAAGTGTTGGAAGAGGAAGTTCCATAATCCTGTGGCGGTGGCTGTGTGGAATATGATTCCTTTGTGCATTTGGTGGAATTTATGGAGGGAAAGGAATGGAAGATGCTTTGAAGACTTGGGTCTATCCTTAGAATGTTTGAAGGGAAATCTGATGCAGACCTTGTTTCTGTGGGCTAATGGGGTTTTGGGTTCCCCTTTTGTAGACTTCAGTGATTTTATTAGTTTCCTAGCTTGCTTGTTGTAGCTGGTTCAGTACAGTCTTTGTAGTGTTCCGTTTCCTATTTCTTTTAATAAAGCTTTACTTACTTATCAAAAAATAATAATAATAATAATGAGTCAAGCTGCATAACGACAATGGCCATTACAGGCCATCACTATCTATAATTTGATTCCGAGAAGAATGTTATAAAGTATGAATGAATTTGAGGAACCAGTTTAGAGGTTCAACTAAGGAAATAATCAGTATGTGAAGCTATACATGTAATCTCAGAATTATTGCACCCAAATAATACCTACAAAGTCATTTAAGAAACTCACCACAACTGAAGAGAGAGAGTGCCCCAATCCAGAAAATACTGTACCAACACAGAGAGTAAGGAGCATACAAAGAATAAGTCGAAGCCAGTAGTATTTCCATTCCCTTGACATAATTAATAATGATCTCCAAGTCAGGACAGCAGTTCGTGTCGCATTGCTGGCCTTGCCTTTGCTTTTGAGAACTGGACCTTTCTGTAGATGCAATTGTATATGGCAAATCAATGAAGCTGATAAAACCAAGATACAACCACTGAACACATCTTGATGCAGACAAACAAGCTGAGAAAGGACCAAATTAAGTGCATCATGGGCATTGAAATTATTCGAAACTTTAAACAATGGAAAATGTAATACCTAGGTCACTCAACCTCAATCTAAGAAGCTACTTAACATGATTTAACTACAATTTTCCAATCCTAGCCTTCCAACAACTTAACTTATTTAAGTCTCTACGTCCCATTTTCTAATCAAAGAAGCTCCTTTTCTCCAAAATCTTATTGCCACATATACGCAGATCCCCACCCACTAAACAAAAGGGATGCCTCCTTTTGAGTCATTTTTGTCCAGTCCCAGTCGCTCTCTTCAAGTGGAACAGGTGCAGAAGCAGTGACACAGCTTGTGTGTATCCACATATCAACACTCAGATACGAACACAGACATGATTGCATTAGGATTCCACATACACGATGCCACATGAACAAATTTGCCCTATATGTCTCATCATTGGAAAAACGTAACAGGGCTGGCCCTTGGTGGACATATCCCTCCTCATTCCACAACCATATCCAAAACATTATTGCGAAGCCGCATCATTGGAATCAATCAAGCTGTTTTTATGCCCTAATGCAACTTGCCCAGTTTTACAGGACTCAAAAACCGGAAGATTTGATATTGCTATTCTTCTCCTAAACAATTAACGAGAGAACTAATGCCCCCACACAACAGACCATTTTAGATCGCAGTGAGGTCAGACATAGCCAAAGCTACATAGATATCAACCAAGAATTTATGGGTAGAGTAACAGACAGGAAGACATCAGACCCATACCTTCTCTGTCAGTCTTAGTATCATAGTTTCAACAGCGGCAGCATCTGTCGACGATTTATAAGTCGCTTCAAGGGTGCGTATTGCAACAGCAGTATCCATATTCACTGATGAGAAGTCTCCATGGTCATCCTGTTATGTTGTATCATCAGTACAATGAAATGCACTTATTTTACTGGAAAAATGTTTTCTCCGTCCTCTCTCCTCTTCCCTCTTCCCCCAATAGTTTGCTCCGGTTGTTTTCGTGTCAGTTTTTCCGGCAGATTGTTGTTCTTAGCTTAGTTAGTTAGTCCTGATGTCCTTTTCCCGTCGCTTCAGTGTTGAAGCTAAGGAGTTCCGGGTCTCAGTTTTTGTCAATGGGGTAGTCCAACTGTCGGAGTGGAGTCGGAAAGTTACGAGCTCGATCTTCCTTGGGAGGTTTGGAGCTGACTGGATTGTAAACGTGGTTCGCCGGTTGGAAATGGTTGCCAATACGGAGGAGGTTGTTGTTAAACTTAACGAAGCTTCTCGAGGCCTCTTGGCGCAGAGGTGTAGTAACAAAGCTGGGAGGTTTGTTGCTATCGCCGAGTTTGGAGGGGGACGCAGGCAGGGAGTGGTTATGGTCCCGGAAGGAAAGGGGGGAGTTGGTTGGAAGAGGTTAGCCGATGTGTTTAAGGAGGTTGTGTCTCACCTCAGTCTGAGTTATAGCCGGAAAGAGGGATCGGGTGGGGCTGGAGAGCGTCAAGAGCTCTCGTTTGTTGATGTTCTCAAGAAGGGTCTGTTGAGAGAAAGTTTAAGGGGCCAGTCATCGGAGGTGGAGGGGCTCGGAGTGAGTAGGGATGAAGTGGGGAAGACGAAGGAGACGCATAACGTCTCGTTTTCAAATTTGAACTCTGACATGTCTTTTCCCAAGGGCCCGACTGTAACTGCAGAGGCGGCTGGAGTCGTGTCTGTGTGGAGGCAAAAGCTGATGGGTATTCGAAAAGAGGTGGACGAGTTATTGGAGTTGTTGGGAAGTGCGAATGGGTTGGGTATTTTGCAGCTGGGTAGTGCGACTGGGGTGGGTGTTTTGCAGTTGGACAGCGAGAATGGGTCGGACCCAAGAGTTGGGCCTCGTCTCTTTGAAGGGCCCTCATCTTCTGGGCTGAAGCTGGGTGGTATGGAGGCATCGGCTGGGCTTTCGGGGGCCCTGGTTGTGACGGATGGGGGAGCAGTTCACCCGATCGTTTCTGTGGAGCTCGGAGGCATGAAAGGCCACGTGGCGCCGGAGTTTAAGTCGCCGGCGCCTTCCGTCGTCGTTGGCGACTTCCCGGAGACCTTTCCGGCGTCGGAGTATTCGCCGGATAATGGTAGAGCTCTTGCTGATGGCTTATCGGGGGTCATCGAGCTCGGAGGCAGGGAAGGCAACTCGTCGGCGGCGGATTCCCTCTTGTCGGCGCCGTCTGTTGTCGATGGCGACTGCCCGGAGGCCTCTCAGACGCAGGAGCTTTCGCCGGAAGTTTCGCCCGAAGGCACTTTCGAGGGTCAGCTCCCGTCGGGGGCTATGGTTGTGTATGCTGGAGGGGGTGGACATGATGGAGGGGGTGGGCATGATCGAGGGTCCGATCTTGTCGGGGGCTCTGGGCACGATGGGCCTATCTCGGCTGGGTTTGCTGGGCCTTGGGCAGGAGAAGGGGCTGGGCACGAGGGGGCTTTGGTTGTGGCTGGGCATGATGGGCTCGGGTCTGCTGGGCCTATCTCTGGGCCCCTCTTAGGTGGGCAGGAGGAGGGGGCTTTGGTTGTGGCTGGGCATGATGGGATCGGGTCTGCTGGGCCTATCTCTGGGCCCCTCTTAGGTGGGCAGGAGGAGGGGGCTTTGGTTGTGGCTGGGCATGATGGGCTCGGGTCTGCTGGGCCTATCTCTGTCCCTAGTAACGTTATGAAGGGTGAATCCCCGGCGTGGGTTTTAGATATGGTTTCCTCTGTGGGTAATATGGTTGGGCTGTCGTGTGGTGGTCACGAGGACAAACTGAGAGATCTCTTTGCAGCGTTGGAACGGGATCGGGTGCAGCCTTGTTCGAAAAAATCTCGAAAATCAAAGGGGAAGATGATTAGAGAGTTGCAGGGATTGAAGTCTTCAGTTAACTATGATGGGGTTCCCTCGATCGATCGGAACACTTAGAGCCATGGGCTAGTCTGATAGGGGGACAGTTTGGGCGGGATCTTGTTGGGGGTGCTTTTGTTTTTCTTGTTGGTGTATGGGCAGGATTTTCTTGTTGGGAGGGTGTTTCGTGAGGGGTGTGTTTTTTTTTTTTTTTTTTTTTTTTGAGTTCCTCAGTACATTCTCTTGTACTGGCGACTCCGTTGTTCCTTGTTTTCCTTAGTGTTTAATAAAATTGACTTACTTATCAAAAAAAAAAGTTATGTTGTATCAGTCCCAACAGAGCGCATGTCCAATCAAGCAATAAAGGAAAATGAGCCGCTAAATTTTGTGGTGAATGTTCAATTACCTGCCAATTTTTGCACATCGCAATGATCCTGTCGAAATCCGCGTTTATAGCACGTAAAAAGTGATCAGAAGGACTTTGCATAATCGGGCAAGGAAATCCAGCATTTGAGAAGTGCTTCATCAGCAGAAGGCACGTTAATTAATTATAACTTAAGATGCTCCATTTAGTCTCGAAAAAGATACAACAAAAGAATTCTTGAAATTTCCCACAAATTCATGGATTCCTGAACCTTATTTCTTATCTTTCCTTCAGGACAACAAAATACGGTAAAGATGTATAACGGCGGGCATATGTGCTGGGTTCAATGCTCCCTTCATTAAATTCCTTATGCCAAGCCAAAAAAAATAAAAAATAAATGTGTGAGTCATAGATAGCATATTCTTTACCTGCAAGCAAGCCAATGTTTCTCCAAAAAACAGGGTATTCCCATTTGAAAGTAGACAAATCCGGTCAAAAAGGCCAAATACTTCTGTGCTGCTCTGGTAGATAGTAAAAATGAGAGTACACCCTGTGCTAGCGAGTTTCTTCAAAGTAACCATCATCAGAAGTGCAGAGACACTGCACAATGCAAAATCACATTCTTTAAGCTAAAACACGACAGTAGATAAAATTTTTCCAACAGTTGGACACAACATTATAAGCAAACAGGGTCTGCAACATTCTGTCGAAATCATATAGTAATTTTACAAAGGATACTCCCGATGCAGAGACAATCAAATTATCAGACTGATGGAATCATTGCAACGAGCACAGGACGCTGAAATAAAACGAAAGTAAACAACTCCAAGTTTCAGCAATCAAGATTCCCCTATCCCAACAATTTTTTTGACCAGTTGTAACTTGTAGGGAAAACTAGCATTTAATGCAGGGAACACAGCTGGCTCTATGCACACACAGTCAAGTTTTCTTTTTAATAAGATAAGCACACAATCAAGTAAAAAAAAAGTGCCTTCGTAGTGATCTAGTGTCATCTAATCAAAATAATACAACTGGTCTTTTCTACTCCAGAAATTATGTCACCTGTTATACACCGTAAGCATCATCTAGTTGTGCACCAGTATGGTAAGCAGAAACTAGCAAGTTCCAAATGAAACTAAAACCCCTTCTTCTTCTTTTTTATGAATAGGAGACTAAAACCCTTTAGAATCTAAATAGAGGCAACATAAAAATTCACCTGTCAAGATGATAAAGTGGCTCGTCTATAAATAAGATATGTGGCCTCATAACAAGCTCCCTGGCAATGCTGACACGCCGTTTTTCACCACTAGGAAGGCCCTTCATATAGCAATGGCCACCTATCAATTTGTTTGCATAATCACCAAGAGACATAGCCTGGATCGCATCCTCTACTACATTCTTTTTCTGGCAAAAGAAACCAGGAAGTTGAAGCAGTGCTGAGTAGTACAGAAACTCCCGGACAGTTAGGGATCCAATCAAAGTGGTCTCCCGCTCAACAAACCCCTGCAAACAGGAAAATCTGTAAGAAATGAAAAAAATTCTTGTTCAATTGTTCCATTATCACCATAATTGTTTGTCTAGTCAGGAATTTCCGTACAAAATAAACAAAATTGAACAGCTAAATCTACAATCAAGTGCTATGATGAGGAAAATCTCCTTGAATTACAGCAAAGGTAAAGAATTATGAGAAGGCTGCAAGGTGTAAACTTTCAGAATGCCTACCAACCACATTCACTCTGGCTATATTAGGCTTGCAGAGTTCAATACAATGAAGTAAAAGCAGTAGAGGAAATTCTATTTGAAGACCAACAAAAAGGGAAACTACGAGGAACTGATAGAGCACATGGATAAGTGAAGACTTTCAGGGAAGAAAAACAAATGAATAAAAAATAATAAATGAAGATCCAATGGCAACTGTGATTTTGTAGAACTTACATACGACCCATAAGGCATGTGTGATTTTGCCCCATTAACAAACACTTCACCGTACATTTTGGCTGAGTGATGTAATCTCCCTGAAGTGACAATAAAATACTGCCTGAGTTTCAAAGACATCCAAAGATATAAGAAAAAGCACCAATGAAATGCTCAAAACGAAATTATACAAGTTAATATAATTGAAAACCTGAAATAGCCCTTAGTAGCGTGGATTTCCCTGATTTAGCAGGACCCATGATTACTGTCATCGTCCCTGGAAATGCATAACCATGTGAACTCTTGACAACCTTGTCAGAGTACTTCCTTTTCCCCTTTATTGTGACAGTTAAGTCTTTCCACGCAATTGATGCTCCTGCAAGTTTCCTTGCAACAACAGCACCCTCTGGCAATGGTGGAGATGGCAAGGACCCACTATCGAGCTTCGAGAGAGAGGGAGAGGCTGGAGTGGTCGCAATGTTAATAGCATCGCCTCCTTCATCCACCCTTACATCAAGATCTGTATCCTCCCATTGTGGTGAATCCTCAAAGGAGATCGGTTGTCTCAGTGAACCAGGTTTACGCAAATAGAAAAAGTGACTTGAGGGCACCCTACTAGCTGGACTACTTGCTGAAGATGAAGAAGATCTATAATTCTCGGACTGAGACTGTATTTCTTCCATTTTCTTCTCCCAACACCCAAAGCTTCAATTTGTAGAAGATAACATTCTACAATAAATGGTAGGATTCTTACTTTGCTGCTCTACTTAAACAAATCAAGTTACAGTTCACACGACAATAATTTGCCTGTCTAAACCATGAAACTGAACAACACCCGATTATAAAAGGAGTCCTACATCAAATTTTAGTGCAAGAGAACTGAAGCTCCAACTTCAAAATTCCTTGAATCAACTTCCTGCATCCAATTGTACAATCAACCTAACTTTTAGTTGTTGAGAAACTTAAAGGAGATGGGTGGGAACTTATTCATTTAGGATTGAAAACAAATGGCTGCAGTTAGCTTTACATCAAAAACTAAAGATTGCGAGAAGGGGAAAAGACTCGAAATGACATAGAACACTTTTATCAACGCATTTCAAAAAGCACCATTCCGCAATTTGTCGGAGAATATCTGCTATCCAGGCATCATCCTCGTTTTTCACAACTTGATATGGCGTTTTGAGAATGAGAAGGTTAAAGGGGAAAGCAAAGAGCAATATACGATTTTGCAAACCCAAATTGGATAAGGTGCCGATTAGCTTTTAAGAAACCATATCAACCTAAAACAGTTTCCGCACAGTTCCCAGCAATTTAAACCCAGCTAACACGACAAATGAGCTCAGTTGGAGAGCTTAACTTCACAACTGTAAGACATGATACAAAATAGGATGAACAGAAGCGAAATGCAAAAACGCAGAAGCTCCAAAACTAACAACCTATCAAATCCCATCAATGGTATCGTTTCTACTTAACTTTCTCATATGACGGCCACCAACATAACCATAACCTACACATGACAAGTCCATAAATGATTAAACAGTCTGTTTTGCGCTCTCATAACCCATTTCCTCATACCTCATTTGGTTACCAAGAAATCGTGCGAATCGATTCCCCGGAAAAACTTTAACGATTAGCCTTCTCATTCTTGGAGACTAACAAGAGGAAAACCCCTACTCCAAGTAAGAACCCAAGTAATACCCTTATTTAGCTAAGCCGAGCCGAGCAAACGATGTTGAGGAAAGGTGAAACAAGAAGATATTTGCTCAGCAACCATACCATAGGAGCTACCATCTGACTAGAAGTAACTTCAGCAGTAGAATGCAAAACTGGAGAGGACGGAAAGAGAGACAAACCTGGATCTGAGTAGGAGAAAACCCAGAGACAAAGCGAGAGAGTGAATGTGAAGGGAGTGAGGAAGCGAGAGAGAGAGCTGAGTGTAAATTATAAGCTTTGAAATGGATGATTTGACCCACTTCTTTCGGGTCTTTTTGTATCCTCCACTTGGCGTTTGTCTCACTCATATAATCTCTTTCTTTTTATTTGCTCTTTTTTATTTTTCCTGTCGTCCTTTCCCCTTTAACGTTTTTCCTTGCAAACTAAACAACCAGTAATCATCCTATGCCTGCCAACAACGCATGGCTTTAGTGAAAAGGTGAAGAGAGGGGTAATTTTTTATAGTTTTTTAATTTTTTATATTTTTTTATGGGAGAGAGAGATTATATTGAAGTATTTTATTAAGAGAGAGATAAAATGTTGGAAATGTTGAGTTTTGCAAACACAGCCTACATACTCCTTGATGTTTGTTCCCTCCTTTTCTTTTCTGGTGTGTGCTTTTCTGATATTATTGACTGTCTTTTCTGTTTTTGGAAATATTTTTTATAATAATTAAGAAAATATTTGAAATATGTTTTTTAAGGATGTTTGTAAGAGTGGTCAATCCAAAAAAATTCTAGAAAGAGAGATTTTGAAATATATATATTATTAAAGAATGTGCTTTGGAAATTAATTTTGTTATGAGAGGGATTTATATGAATTTTTATCAAGGTTTAATTGCACAATCACTCCTTGTAGTATCAAGTTTTGACAAAAAGATCATGAAATAAGATAAATTAGTTCCGTGTTAGTTGGTTGATGCCAAATGGAGGGATTAAGGGTGCGTTTGCATAAAAAATTTTACAAAATATTTCACCAACTCACAATAAAATACTACAATATAAACTCTCTCTCTCATTAAAAAATATAAAAAATTACCTCTCTCTTCACTTTTGCACTAAATCCAATACCTACACTACACCCAATAACAAAAAATTTTCAACACAAACATAACCTAAGTTTTTTGTCAAAGCAGGATACCACAGGTATTGTTTGTGTAATTAAGTCATTTATCAAAGTTGTTTTTATTTTAGCCTTTTTTTTAAATTGAGTCCAACAATTAAATATAAAATTTTATTAACGATTAAAAAATTTAAATATGCAAAAAATCAAATAAAATGTTTTTGAAATTTCAAAAGAAGCCGGTCTTGCTTGGCACCTACCACATACAAGATTGTCTCGACATGTAAAATCACATCAACAAAGACCATAGGCATGAGATGCCCCTCGTAAGATGAGTGGACGGTAATCCCCTAAACAATGCTTTAGCCAGTATACATATTGACTATGGATATTTAAGTTAGATCATGATCCTTTCCTACCCCTATTGAATTTATCCAATTTGAAAGGAGAAAAATAAAATATTCATTGAATGTTCTAAGATCCATATTGTTCATCTAATTGTTATGGGAAGTAACCATAAGTCCCGTAGTCACCTTTTTTTTCCCTATATACCATATTGGCAAATTACACCGTGTTGGTCCGAGTACGACAAAAAGTGAATTCAGACATTGTGCATGGGTACTTTTGTAAATGGCGCTAATATCAGAGGTTTGAGATCATCCTCTTTTGTTGTGTTGTATTGTATTCCAAAAATTTGCACATAGAAATAATGGTTAGAAGTTCTAGAACCCAAAATTACGTAGGGGCTAGGGCTATGGACCACCTTAAATATGGTCTCTAATTTTAATTTTAAGCAATTTTGTGACATTAGAGGTTTTTATAATTATCTATCAGCCCCACAGAGTCACCAACCTCTTGTCAGAATTTGAATGCATGCCAACCATCTCAATTTCTTTCTAATTAGCTGAAATTATTTCACGCTGGCAATTAAAAAAACTTTGTAAGAAAATAGAAAATACACAATACTGAGAAAAAAGGGAAGAAAATTAGAGAAAGTAGACATATAATTAACATTTTTTTTATAACTTGAAATTCCAGATCTTAGGTTTTTAAAATTGGTTATGGTTGATCAACCTTGGGAAGAAGTTGACAATATCTCCATACTTGAAAGGATGAATTTGTACGTTAGCATTAAAAGTAGGGATAAATGTAAAATTGGTCCATGTGCTATACGTAAAAATCGATTTAGTCCCTGTGATATGAAAAACATCGATTTAATCCTTGTGATTTCAGAAAGTGATAAAATCAGTCACTGATGGAGGACCAATAACAAACAAAAATAAAATCACAGGGACTAAATCGATGATTTTCATATCATAGGGACTAAATCGATTTTTGCGTATAACACAGGGACTGATTTTGCATTTATCCCTTAAAAGTATACATTAATTTTTTTATTTATTTTTTTTTTAGAGTAGAATATTTTACAACGCATAAACAAATCTCAAAACACCTAAAATAACATTTTATCAGTAATGTTATTAAAAGGTAGCGTTAATTTATAGAAAGTTAATGTCCCTAACTTTGCTATGATATGAAATCTTTTGGGAATAAATATACTTTGGACAATCCAATAGGGGTCTTGACATTAATTGAATATTGGTTCTCCCGAGTATCTTGGAGTTGGAGAATTTTATTCTTCTGCTTCTTCTAATTCAAACTTGGTGATATAATCAAGAGTGCTTCTTGAGAATTAATTCTTATTCCTTTTAACTTTAAATTCATGTCCCTTCTTAAAGAACTATGTAGACTAGTTAGATTTTCTAGACCTATCATCTCTTTCTTTTATCAAAAGTTGTGATTTAATACGCAGTTTATCAAAACTAATTGAGAATGCATCATCTACATATTGTTGAATAAAGTCTAAATTTGTTACATCCTTTTGGATTTTTCTTTGATTGTTTTCATTTTTGCGAAACCATTCGCTTGGAAGAGTCACATCTTTCCAAGGAATTGACTTAGGTACCCTAATGTTGGCATCATCTTTGAATCAATAGAGTTTGATCCTTGGGACTTTTGCTTAGTGCATGAACATTTCAGTTCTTTTGATACATTTATAATAAATTCTGTAAATTAAGGTCATACGTTGACTTTCTTCTAGCATCTCTCTTGTATCCTAATGGTATAACATTTATTGTTAAAGCTTTTTAAAATATGAGGATAATAAAATAAAATATACTTCATCATTGATTAAATAACCACATTTTACAAGTTTTGCAACAAAAAATAGATTCTACAAGTTTCTAACAAGTAGTCTTAAAAGTAGTATCACCATCTAACATAAAATAACTATAATTTTAATCCTCAGCAATAGCGGTAGCAGCTTCACCACCACCACCACCACCATCATTATCGCCTACAATTGCAATGTTGGAAAAGTATTAAACATTAATATTTCTAACAAAGATACAAAATAAATGATTACAAACACAAAAAGTTAGTATACACTCAAGGACAGCAGTATCTTACCATTAGACTTTGAACCCACGTCATTTCGACTTGCAGCTGATAATCGAAGAACTGATCGTGGACTTGATGGAGTGTTGAGATTTTGTCCACCATGGCATTCCTACAAAAGTAAAATAAACAATTAGCTAGGAAAATAGGGAAATTGGTATTTTAGTTATTAAGTTTTGGCCACTTTTATGTATTAGTCCTTCATTTTCAAATTTTAATCCTTCAGTTTTATATTTTTGACAAAAGCATCCGTTAGTATTCTGTCAAATTTTTTAACGGTAGCACTAGCTGTTGGCTTTTGTGTACAATCGAGATTTTGATGATTTCAATAAATAGATCAAGTTTATAAAGTGGACATCTTCAAAGACAAAGACGACTTGATAAAAGAGCCAAAGACTTGAAGAAAGAAGAACAAAAAGATGCAAGGAGCTCAAAGTGAAGATTCAAGATCTTATGGTATAATCCTTGTAACTCTTTGTTTTACTTTTTGACAAGGATTTGAATTACACACTTGCATATCTTTCAAAACGTGCAAAAACCGTTTTACCTTTTGTTTGAAAGATTAAAATGTTTTTAAATGTTTCAAAACACTCCAAATATACTCTCAAACCCTTCATATACTTAGGGAAGTAAGTCTTTAAAGTGTTTAAAAGTGGTCAAAAACAGGGTTTTAAATGAACCGATCAATGAACTTTTGTAGCGGTCGACCTCTACATGAAGCGGATGATCTTGACATCATTCAAATTAATGACCATTGGGCAACGGCTACTTGAACCGGTCTACCGGTACATAAAGCGGTCGACCGGTACAACGGTAAAATTGTCAAATCGACCCCTAACGGCTATAAACTGCTAGTTTTTATATGTGGCCTATAAATACACATTCATTTCATCTAAAATGAAGAACCAACGACCACATATCATTTGTATAGCTTGAGAAATATTTCAAATCTTCCTATTTCATATTTCTCATATCATTCACACAAAACACACTTTCATATCCTCGTCTTTGTGTGAATCAAGAGATAGAACCTTCCATTTTCATATCTACTCTATCAAGAGAGTTTTTGTTCTTCTATCTTCATATCCAAGAGAGGTGTTTCCTTCAGGGTTCATTAGAGTGACGTCTGTTGGCTTTTGTGCACAATCGAGATTTTGATGATTTCAATAAATGGATGAGTTTACAAAATAGACATCTTCAAAACAAAGACAACTTGACGAAAAGAGTCAAACCTTGAAGAAAGAAGAACAAGAAGATGCAAGGAGCTTAAAGTGAAGATTCAAGACCTTAGGGTATAATCCTTGTAACTCTTTATTTCACATTTGACAAGGATTTGAATCACGCACTTGCATATCTTTCAAAATGTGCATAAACCGTTTTAAGTTTTGTTTGAAAGATTAAAATGTTTTTATAGGTTTCAAAACATCCCAATCAAACCTCCAAACCTTTATATACTTATGGGAAGTATGTGTTCAAAATTGGGGGTTTAAAAGTGGTCAAAAACCTTGTTTTTAAAAGAACCGGATCATCCTTAAGTTGAGGAGGTCGACCGGATGTTCAAGCGGTCGACCGGAACTTCGACCGCCTCATGTAGCGGTCGACCGATTGGTTTTTGACAAAAGAGCCATTGAAGCTTCTGACAATATGACCGTTGGATAACGGTAACTTGAAGTAGTCGACCGGTTCATGTAGCGGTCGACCGGCTCGTTTTAGCAAAAACTCTTAACGGCTATAAACGACTAGTTTTCATATGTGGCCTATAAATACACCTTCATTTCGTCTAAAATGATAACCCAACGACCACATATCATTTCTACTACTTGAGAAATATTCTAAACCTTCCTATTCTATATTTCTCATAGTATTCACAAAAAACACACTTTCATATCCTTGTCTTTGTGTGAATAAAGAGATAGAGCCTTCCATTTTCATATCTACTCCATCAAGAGTGTTCTTCTATCTTCACATCTAAGAGAGGTGTTTCCTTTAGTGAGGTCGTTCACTAAAGAAGAAGCTTAGAGAGTGTATATCTCAAGCTTGTTAGGTTGTGAGTGGTGAGCCCGAAAAAATCACTTGGGTGAGTTTGAGTGTTGAGCCAGAGAAAGCACTTGTACGGTTCTCTAGCACTCGGAAGCTAGAGTGTAAAGCTATTGGAAGATAGTGGAAAACCTCAAGGCTCGGTGAAGGAGCTTGAGGGGTGGATGTAGGCGGGTTTGCCGAACCATCTAAAAATCGAGTGTTTGCTTCTCTTGTCCCTACTCTTTACTTTCAGCACATACTTACTCTTATTGCATTTTATACTTGTGCTAAAGTAGTATCTACTAGCAAACACGTCTTTGGGGGTCAATACCGAATAGTTTTAGAAAATCAATTCACCTCCCCTCATAAGTTGTCTTAATCGTGAAATCTAAGACTTACAATTGGTATTGGAGTTTGGTACTCATTATACAAGATTTAACCATCTTGAGTTAGAATGACAACTACAAGCTTCAACACTCAAGTTGAAGGGCTTTCCACTCTTAGACCACCATTTTTTGACGGAAAAGATTATGCATATTGGAAAGCTAGGATGAAAATTTATCTTCAATCCATTGATTATGATTTATGGTTATGCATTTTGAATGGTCCACATATTCCCACAAAGAAAGTTGGAGAGGTTGAAACCCTTAAAAACGAAAATTAATATAGTGATATAGACAAAAATAAAATCTCTTTAAATGCTAGAGCTATAAACATTCTTTATTATGCTTTAGAGAGAAATGAATTTAATAGAATATCTTCTTGCACAAATGCTAAGGGAAATTTGGCATGCTCTAGAAATTACTCATGAAGGAACAAGCCAAGTTAAAGAGTCAAAAATCAATATGCTTGTTCATAATTATGAATTGTTTAAAATGACACCAGAGGAATCTATTTCTAACATGTATATTAGATTTACCACAATAATAAATGCTTTGAATACTCTTGGTAAATCATATACTAACTTCGATTTGGTGAAAAAAATCCTTAGGTCACTGCCAAAGGCATGAGAGGCCAAAGTGACTACCATACAAGAAGCCAAGGATCTCACCAAGCTACCTCTGGATGAGCTCATTGGATTCTTAATGAACCATGAGATCCAAATGCTCGAGAATGAAGATGAGAGCAAGAAAAGGATGGGGATCGCTCTAAAATCCTCCACAAGTGAAGATGGAAAGAAAGATGAGGAAGATATAGTCTTAATGACTAGAAAGTTCAAGAACTTCCTAAAGAGCAAGAAAGGAAATAAAAGCCTCAAATACAAGAAGACATCTTGAAAGGCTAGCAATGAAAGTTCCTCCTCCTCCTCCGAAGAATAAGATGGAAAAATTGCCAACATGTGCTTCATGGCATTTGAACAACAAGATTGATTCTCAAAGCAAAATTATTGAGAAGTTTACTAAAGGAAGCAAAACCTTGGAAAACATGCTTAGTAGTCAAAGATGTGTCTTTGAAAAAAGTGGCTTAGGCTACAAGCCTTCAATTCACCAAAAATATTTTAAGAATTATTTTGTGAAGGCTAAGTATTTTAATGCACCTACTCAAACATGTCATTTTTGCAACAAAAATGGGCATCTTATTTTTTATTGTGCATTAAAGAAACTTGGGAGCAAGACTCTCAAGAAAGCATGGGTTCCAAAAGGAACCAAAGCGAACATTGAAGGACCCAAGAAGGTTTGGGTACCAAAAATGGTTTCTTGATTCTCTTGTAGGATGAAGCAACAAACAGTGCTTGGATGAAACTTGCCTATCAAGAAGGCTTGTGACATTTGAGGACAAATGCTAAGGGGAAACCTTTGGTAACCTCTAAATCCTTATTTGAGAATAAGTTTTAAATTCTTGGTTGTTAAATCTTACAAATGCAAATATTTTCACATTTTGACATATTTCTTGCATTTGTCAAAATAAAACATCTCTATAAGCTAACACTTTTACAAAAGTCATGAACTTTGATAAGTTTTTGTGAGCTTAAACCTTATTAGTTGAGAATGACCTTTAAATTGTCGTTGGTAGCTAAGAGGTTGGTACAAAATCACTCGGTGGGTTACTATCGTAATAGCAATGGACTCTTGAGTCCCCGTTAGACATCCTCTATATCATTTCAAAGAGATTGTCATTTAAAACTCAAACTTGTTCTTTTGGTTTAAAAATGATCTTTTGAATTCTATACATGCATTCCCATTTTGATTGACAAAGGGGGATAATTATTAAATGTCTACATGCTTGGATTCCCTTTGTTTTTAGAATGCATATTTGGGGAGAAATGTGTCCTTTGTCTTTTTGATGTGACAAAGGGAGGAAAATGTGCTAATAGTTTTGATGACTATATATTCTCCTCTGAATTGGATTATGTTTGAATTGTATTACTCTTTATGAATCCAATGGCTACTAATGCTTTGTCTTCAAGTTTTAAATGTTTGTCCAATTACAAAAGATAGGGGGTGTCATCCCAAAACTATCACTTAAATGTCATCATCAAAAAGGGGGAGATTGTTGGCTTTTGTGCACAATCGAGATTTTGATGATTTCAATAAATTGATGAGTTTACAAAATGGACATTTTCAAAGACAAAGACAACTTGACGAAAAGAGTCAAACCTTGAAGAAAGAAGAACAAGAAGATGCAAGAAGCTTAAAGTGAAGATTCAAGACCTTAGGGTATAATCCTTGTAACTCTTTATTTCACATTTGATAAGGATTTGAATCACGCACTTGCATATCTTTCAAAATGTGCATAAACCGTTTTAAGTTTTGTTTGAAAGATTAAAATGTTTTTATAGGTTTCCAAACATCTTAATCAAACTTCCAAACTTTCATATACTTATGGGAAGTATGTCTTCAAATTTGGGTGTTTAAAAGTGGTCAAAAACTGTGTTTTTAAAAGAACCGGATCATGCTTAAGTTGAGAAGGTCGACCGAAACTTCGACCGCCTCATGTATAAGTCGACCGGATGTTCAAGCGGTCGACCGGAACTTCGACCGCCTCATGTAGTGGTCGACCGATTGGTTTTTGAGAAAAGAGCCATTGAAGCTTCTGATAATATGACCGTTGGGTAACGGTAACTTGAAGCGGTCGACCGGTTCATGTAGCGGTCGACCGGCTCGTTTTAGCAAAAACTCTCAATGGCTATAAACGACTAGTTTTCATATGTGGCCTATAAATACACCTTCATTTCGTCTAAAATGATAACTCAACGACCACATATCATTTCTACTACTTGAGAAATATTCTAAACCTTCCTATTCTATATTTCTCATAGCATTCGCACGAAACACACTTTCATATCCTTGTCTTTGTGTGAATAAAAAAATAGTCTTCCATTTTCATATCTACTCTATCAAGAGAGTTTTTGTTCTATCTTCATATCCAAGAGAGGTGTTTCCTTTAGTGAGGTCGTTCACTAAAGAAGAAGCTTAGAGAGTGTATATCTCAAGCTTGTCAGGTTGTGAGTGGTGAGCCCGGGAAAGTACGGTTCTCTAGCACCCGGAAGCTAGAGTGTAAAGTTATTGGAAGATAGTGGAAAACCTCAAGGCTCGGTGAAGGAGCTTGAGGGGTGGATGTAGGCGGGTTTTGTCGAACCACCTAAAAATCGAGTGTTTACTTCTTTTATCCCTACTCTTTACTTTCAGCACATACTTACTCTTATTGCATTTTATACTTGTGCTAAAGTAATATCTACTAGCAAACACGTCTTTGGGTGTCAATACCGAAAAGTTTTAGAAAACCAATTCACCTCCCCTCTTGAGTTGCCTTAATCGTGAAAACTAGGACTCACAACGTCAGCACGCGAATGCATAGATTTGTACAATGTGGCTCAATCAGCCACAACCTGTGTATATTTCTCCTACATAAGAAATTTCAAATAGAATGATAATATTTAAATACTATATATGAATCCCAATAATGGCAACTATACCAATAAACAATAAATAAAATCCTATGTACCATCTTTACATATGGTACATAGGATGAGCGTTTTATGCACATGTAAAGATGGTACATAGGATGAGCGTTTTATGCACATCCAAGAAGGCAAGTTATATTGTACTAATATCATTGGCCATGGATTCTGGGCATCTTGAGATTCTGATTTTTAAGTATTATTTTTGAATGACATACTTGCAGATGATGAATGTGAAGAAGCAAGGGAGGCCTGTTCATGACTTCCAATAAGACTAGTAACATCAACTTAAGTGCAAACGTCTTGTAGATATTCTTTTGTTTTACTTTTGACGTCGCCGAAATAACTATTGTTTGAATACCTGATTTTTCGCGAAGAGCTAATTAGCGTTGTTAAACTCCGGTGTAGGTGCAAGTTTTTTAAAAAATGTCACATACACCTACACCGTTAAGGGCAAAAATCAGCCCTTAGTGACGGCGGTTTCCGGTAATCCTACATTCATATTGAGCCATTTTTTAACATATTACGCACATAGAAAATATAAACTCTACACTAATACAATCCAAAATCAATAATCTAATCCAAACTAATACAATCCAATCCAAAATCAATAATCTAATCAAAAGCAATACAATCCAAATTCCAAACTAATACAATCTAATCCAAAATCAATAATCCAACCCAATTTAATACAATTTAAATTCCAAACAAATACAATCCAATCCAAAGATTTAAAGTATTAGGCGCAGGTCGAGTGGAGTGGAGCAATTGCCGCTGCCTACATTAAAGTAACGAAATAGCTGCCAACAATCTACAAAAACTAAATTATTTTTTTGTTTTGCAATAATTTGATGCAAGAGACAAATACATTTAAAAAGCATTCTACCTGAGACATTTTAGAGGAAAAAATAGTAAGCTCCCAAGACTTCCCGACTATAGTTTAAGAGATTGGTATAGATTGTGTTCAAGGAGATCTGTCATGGTAGTCGGTCACAGGAAACATAGAAGGTCAAAAGAAACTAGCATTGGTATGCAGACCAAGAGCATAAACCTTATATATGGGAAAACATGAATGCAATGTATGGAAGAGGAGGTATGATGAAAGCTATAAGAACCACTAGATACATATAGAACAACAAACATTAAGGTAAACCATCAGCATCAAAATTCTCTAGAACAACACAAACAACTTTAAGGCTTATAAGTTGAACATACTGAAACAAGCTGCAACTGTAGGGCCCAAACAAAAAGGTAGAAATCCTATTACGAATTGTCAAACCCATAGAGTACACGAAACCAATAGTATTATGCCATTAAAAGGGCAACTTGAACTTATCTCTAAGTAAATCATGCTAGATAGCATGTCTGATCCCAGAAAGTGCTAATTTGAGGATCAACTATCCAGCCATGATATAGTGGAATATCCAGTAAATCAAAGATTGCACACTCTCGGGTGAACTCAAAATCATCTATTCTGCAAGTTAGAATACTTTTGGTCAAGCTTTGTAAAGGAAATTACAATGTAAGGAAAGATTTAAGCATATTTAAGCAAATGTTACCTAAAAAGAGACATTGTCGCTGCTGGAGCTCGGCAAGTGGCTAGGCGGAGGTCCGCAGGAGAGGGAGGGGAGGGAGAGAGAGACGTTCGCCGACACTACTGTCGGCTGAAGGGAAAACAGAAGAGGCGCGGAGCAGATTTAGGGTATGAATGGCGAAAGGAAAATGGGGAGTGGGGGGAGGGGGTGACGCAGGGTAGGATTTGCTGGAAGAAAACGACGTAGTTTCTCTTAATTAGAAACTATGTCTTTTGATTTTATTAATTAAAAAAGGTGGAAAACTCGGTTTCCCGGTGCCAGGGAACCGAGAATACCCCGGGTTTCTCCCAAATTGCTAAACCTGCACATACACCGTGGTGCTGGTACCGGTGCCACCAGAATTTTCCGGTGGCACTGAACAACCCTAGAGCTAATCTTGTTGCTTGTTATAAGGAAATTCTTCATTGACTTGAATTTATTATACCATTTGAGATAAAAAAATTAATACAAATATTTTGACTTATCCCATATTTCTATTTGAGGATGTATAGAACTTTATATTTACTAGAGAAATGTACGAGTACCGAAAACTAGGAATTGTGATAGTTGACTTGGCAAGCAATTGAAAACTGCTTCATTGCATCTTTAAATGTAATGGGACATTTAAATTAATAATTTTATATTATTTGGTTGTGATTTACATTTTGACAGATTAGTAGTTATTATGTGTTATTAGGCTTTAGCCTATGAATTTTTAGAGTTTACTTAGGACCTTTTGTTCTCTATTTAAGGTTTGTGAGAACCTTAAATTATTTAGATTAAGATTATAAATTTTATTAGCGGCTGCCTTTTGCACTAAAATATGGTAATTTTCCCCCTCTCCTTGGCTTTATTCATCTCTTCTTTTTTATTATTTCTTGATTTTTCTATCTGATTCCTATTTCTTCACTATATTCCACATCAAATTGGTATTGAAGCCCAACCTGCACAATTTCTTCATTTTTACACATTTCTTTTCGGTTGTGCAACACTATTCACACCC
Organism: Myrica gale; assembly: GCA_963930655.1. Lineage (NCBI taxonomy): Eukaryota > Viridiplantae > Streptophyta > Magnoliopsida > Fagales > Myricaceae > Myrica > Myrica gale. Next base: position 14,108,172 of record OZ005618.1, read on the forward strand.
ACAAATTGCCCAATGTCGTGTTTAGCTTCTTGGTGTTCCCCAGTGTGTTGGTTGGTTACCGACGCCCCATCGGTGCTCTCAGGCTTCGCCGAGGCCCCACAGAGTTCTGACCGCTACTGTGAGGCCATTTTTCCAGCAGTCCAAATCTGTCCCAAGCGATTTCAGTAATTTTTGAGATGATTCTTCAAGATTTGAGTTTGGTTTTCAAGTTCTTCCTGTTTGTCGGTCCCCATAACTGAAGTCTGTACCATTTCGCTGCCAACAACCCCTTTTGTCGACCAATTTCGGCAATTCTGGCCGATTTTCCCAGATCAGGCCGATACACACCCGGTTCTGGTTGATACCATAAATTTTCGGCTTAAATTCACCACCTTTATGTCTCTTCTCACCGATTCAGATCATCTTTGGAACTTTTGCTTCATTTTTTGCTCTAATTCAGAGGGTACAACACCTTCGTCGACGGTTTTTCACCTCCTCAACCCCTTCAACGGCTTCATCATTGTGTTCACTAGTGATATGAGGTGTGCTCGTTCCACTTTATTTTTAGTGACATAATTGCTCTTTTTATAGTTTAATCTGTCTATGAGTGCTACGGTTCACTCTGACAATTTTGTTTTGCCCATTATTTTGCTTTTAATCCTATAGTCGACCTCATACTATACCTTTACTCGTTTTTTCCCTTCCTTCAACCCACACATAAAAAATAAATAAATTTGAGTTCCCTAACCTTTATTTTATCCCTGCATGCTTGTTCGCCTTAATAGTGGATTTTGGTGCATCGTGTTTAGTCCTTGCTTTATTATTTTGAAACTTAGCACTAATTGTCTGCACTATTTTGATTTTGCTAATCCCAAAACCAAAATCTATTTTTTGCTCAAGTTCTTATTTTTCATTTACTTGCATCTGTTGTTTATTGATATCAATTGCATGTTTAGGTTGGACCAAATGCATATTTCATTAATATTCCATCTCACTTATGTTTTCATCATACTTTCAATGTTGAGGACTTAGTTGCCTACAAAGGTCCTACCAGCTTCCCAGATGATCCTTTTCTAGACCCCACTACACCTGACCCTGAGCCTATTCCTACCCCTACACCATTACCTTCTCTTCATGCACCCATAGATAAAATTGATGTTATTCTAAATTAGCAAGTTTTGTTCACTATAAATGGAGCAGTTCAGTGTTTCCTTGTTCGCTGGGTAGACCGACTGGATTCCGAATACACTTGGATTATTCAAGATATTCTCCGACAACTTGATCCCAACATGTTGGAGCTCTGTAGAAGTCATCAGGATCTTCTCTCGCCAGAGTCGAGCTCTATAAAACGGGTTGAGTTCTTCTCAGACCTTCATTGATACGAGTCTATAAGCGTTCAAAGAAGAAGACTGCACAACCACTTAGTTTGTGGTTGGGTACTTGAGAGTGACAATTTCATCATGTTTTATTTTACTCGACGGGGTAGAGTTTCTCCCACTTGGGGAGAGTTAATGAGGACATTTAAATTAATTGTTTTACATTATTTGGTTGTGATTTATATTTTGATAGATTAGTAGTTATTATGTTTTATTAGACTATAGCCCATGTACTTTTAGGGTTTGCTTAGGACCATTTATTCTCTATTTAAGGTTTGTGAGATCCTTAAATTATTTAGACTTAGATTATAAAGTTTATTGGCGGCTGTCTTTTGCACTCAAATGTTCACCCTCTCCTTAGCTTTATTCTTCTCTTCTTCTCTATTATTTCTTGATTTCTCTATCTCATTCCTATTTCTCCACTATATTCAACGTCACAATGGAAGGTGGGTATTAGGAATGACTGCAAAAAGAGAACCAAAACTAAGGAACTAAGAATGAGTGTAATTAAGACTCATTTTAGTATATAAGAACTTTGGACCAAGCTTCAGCATGATCAAAATAACTGAAGGTAATTAGATGACTTGGAAGATCCTGTAAAAAAAGAAGGATCATGTGTTCCCATTCTCGACAGAAGAATTTTTTGTGAAAAATAACTCGTTTTTGTGTGCTCGTGGAACTTGTCTCGAATTGGTTCTATTTTTGTTGACTTAGTACAGAGTATGATATCTTTACAATAATAATTAATTGACTTGTTGGAGGGTACTGGAATGGAATGAAATGCCATTTTGTGGTAAAGAAATTTGGACAAGATCGAGTGGATATTTCAAACCTTTAGAAAAAAGAAAAAAAAATGTGGATATTTCAAACGACTTTGAGCTGGACTGGACACAAGTCCTTTAGACTTTTGTTTTGACGACTTCCTCATCTTCAAATTTTGATACCACATTTAACCACTACCAATAAAACATAATAATAAGCCATGTGGCGCCAAATTTTGCCACATATATATAGCAAACGATTCTGTTTATCCTTTGTTTTTTTTACGTTGATTCCCTCAAAATTTTAATATTATATTTTGGCCCCTCCAAATGTAAAAATTCTGACTTTCCTCCTGATCATGATATGGTTCTGAAAGAACTAATTGGCGCCTGTTGCGGTTAGATACGCGGGATACGCCTACACAATTGGGTCGCGTAATTCGAAATTGGAGTGCATCCTAATCTTCTTTTACTTTAGCCAACAGCTCACAAATACAATAGAAACCAATCAGAAAAAATAATAAAATAATAATAAAGCAAAGAAAAAGGGAAGCAGCACCAACGATATGATCGTATAATCATCATCCGAAACTACTATAGGTATATTTATAATGATCGAGCAAACTCTCGTAATCCTCTCGCATAAGATCATGATGACAGACAGACAGACATTGAACTCTCCTCAACCGCCGCATGGATCGATCATGATCAAGGTTTTGCAGGAGCTGCAGGATGTCCTGAAGCAGAACACCGGGGCGAGACAAGGGAGTTGTAGTTCACGTACCGGCTTGGAGCAGATGAGCGCCTATACCCTTTCGGCAAGCAATTCTTCACCTCCCTGGCTCGAAATACCGGATGCTTGTGATTGAAATGAGGCAGCTTCATAGTTCCCAACCCTTGGGCTTCGGAGACGGCCAATGGCCTCACAATCGTGCTCGGAGCGCTGGACGGGATTTCTCTTGCTTCCATATTTGTGTCCAGAGAAGATAGTAACAGGAAGCTGAGAAGAGAGAAAGCCAACATATAGAAGGTGGTAGACATTTAGAGTTTAGAGTAGTGGAGTTTAATTTCCTTCGTTGGAGAATTCACGGGGGTTTGGAGGGGTTTATAAGGGGTTGTAATGGGAGAGAGTTTTAAACAGGGGTGGTGAAAAGGGCCTTAAATGGGCTCGTGAGTAGCTGAAGCAGGCAGATATGGCACAGCTCACTGCTCGCATGATATTACTCGGGGAGGTGGTGTGGTGTTGTGGTGGTGACTGCTGAGTTGGTGTTCAGTTGGGCACTCCTTTTTACTCTAGACATGGCCGCGAGGACGCCCGTGAGTTTATCTAATTGCATCCTCCCTATCAAATCATATCCAAGTCTTTGTTCCCTTATCTTTTAGCTTTGTTTTCTTGTCTCACTTTTCAGATATTGAGTTGTAGTGACTGAGAACGCACGTTACCCTTCTCATAATTTGTCCGAATTATACCATATAGTTTGAAGAGAAATAGACCAACAAATAGACCCTAATATAAGGTACAAACAACTAGAAACTTTACTAGAACAGTATATAGAATGCTGTGAGATTCAACTATTGCAAAATTTATCACATTGAACAATGAAACTTTAGGATCATCGCCTCGTTGATCACCGATTCACCAGACTTGAAAAATTCATATTGAGTAACACATGGAGATAACGTACAATTACCATTTGAGGTTAAGGCTTAAGTATAATTAAGTTCTTCGTACTATAGTATAATTACATATCATAATACTTTGATATTTCTATATCGATCAGGTATTTATTAATGACCAATTAAAGAAGTTATAAACTTTGGCCTAACGAATGAAAGAAGTTGTTCACTGTGATTAAGAATTGAGAGAGATTTTGAGGACTTTTCTTTATCCGTGGGTGGTCCGAACATTGAAATTTTGGGCCCAATTAGTAAACTCTCAACGACCATCACCCACTGATCTTTACTAATAGCTATAATGAAGAGGCACTTCCTATAAAAGGAGGTGGATGGAAGGGGCCGGGTTTAATATTGTTTAAACCCACATATTTAATATCCATAAGTACTGCTCTAAAATTGGCCAACATTAATTTTCCATTAATGTAAAGTTTTTTAGGAAGTTCTTTAGCAAAAAGTGAATTTACTACGAGGAGAGAGGTAAATCAATTGGGTTATGCCATTAAAAAATATAATATAATTTTTCTTTAAAAAAAATGAAAACATTATAATACTCCCTCATATTTATGGAGTAAAATTTAAGTGACTTTCTCAAGTTTCAATTTGTTTCATTAAACCCTTTAAGTTGCAAAAAAAAATCAATTTTCTCTCAAGGTTAGATTTGTCCGAAGCTAGACGGAAAGTGATGAAATGTCTCTCTAAGATAAAAAATTACTCAAAATATTGAGAAATTCAAAACAATAAAAAGTGATATATAAATAAAAAAATTAATAACTTAAATATAATTTCTTTTATTTTTAAATTTTATTCATTTTTTTCTTCTAATCTTATCTTGAAGCGACATTTGGGTCACTTTCGATTGAGTTTTTTTTTATACAATTTGAAGGTCCAATCAGACAAAATTGAACATGGGGTACTTTAATTTTACTGCATAAATTTGGGGCTTTCCCCATCTAAAATTATATTTTACCTCACAAATTATTACAATATTTGTAATGTGTCCTAGATTAGTATTCTTCATAATTAGACCCCTAAATTATCCCTAAAATAATTTTTTTAAAAAAAATCTTCATAAAATATGGGTTAAGTACCTATGTCCCTAGGTTTTGACTATTTTTAAAAATTAATCCTTGAGGTTTGCGACTGCTCATAGAGAATCATTGGGCTTTCATTATTTATCAAATAAGTCATCCACTAGATTTCCATCCATTTACTTAATGGAGTGGCACGCCATCTCCAGTAAAAAATTTGACACGTGTAGCTCAAGTTAATAAAAAAATCCAGATCAGATTTTATAGGCCATGTCAACAATAAAAATTGCAAAAAAAAAATCAATTCAATTATTTTAAAAATATAAAGATAAATTTAAAAAAAACAAAAGAAAAAGAGAAAGAACCCGCTTCATGCGGATGGGGGCACAATCCCATGCCAGCCCATGTTTTCCCACGTTAAATGCAGTCATACAGATTTCATGGGTATTTTGTAGTAATGGCAAACGGGTGGGTTGGGGCAGGTTTGGTTGGCTCGAGAACTCAGAGTTTAGGTAATTATTAATTCCTTTTTCACCTAACTAAATAGTTTTTCATCTGAAGCAAGTAAAAATATTTGTGTCCCCTCTTCTACCTTATCTAGTATCAATCTATTACTCTATTTCATACACATATCGAATACATCAAAGATCCGATGCAAATTACTGCACATAAACAAAAAAAAACTATATATTATATACCACATTGGAAAACATTATAAAAAATTCATGTTATATTGTATACTCTTATGTAATTTTTTGAAACGTTTATAAAGCTAGGTTTATTAATGTTTGGAAAAGGGGTCGCAATTTGCCATTGGCAAGATAAATGCTCAAGAACTCCTTCAATATTAGTCTATTTTACGTCTTTATTACACCTGGCAACTGAGGTCTCTTCATTGCGCCACGAGCGAACTGTTGTTGGAAAGTGAGTGGAGCTCATTGCTGACGTGTGCAGATTAATAATCTCACCTGTCAGCCCTTCCGAGTGGAGATATGGTCCGCCTAACGAATTAAGGGTTGGTGCCACGCGGCGAAAACCCAGCAGCCCTACGAATGACTGCGATCATCAGGCCTCCGTATTTAGTTGCTCCAAAAAGCATGCTCACATGGATTAGGTAGCAGAGGCGGAGCCAAGGGGGTGCCAGTGGGGGCGGCCGCCCCCACTGGCTCCCAAAATCCTTTGAAAATTTTTTACTTTTGTGTTTTTTGAAGCAGGCCTGCCCCCACTGGCCCTGGCGCCCAGGCTTGCTTCCAGGGCCAGTGGGGGCGGGACAGGGAGACCTTGAGTTCGAAGGCAGCAAACTGAGGGCGGCAATAGCTTCAAGGTCCGCTTTCTCAGATTCGGTGGTAGGTTCCATACCCGTTTCCGTCCACAGCGCCATGCTGCTTCGACAGACAACAGAGAGAGAAAGTGCGAGAGAGAGAGAGAGAGAGACTTTCAACTCTAATGTTAAAGAAGAGACTAGAGACAGCACGCAAGCGCGGGGCCCCCACGGTCTGAAGTCCGAACCCCCCAAGCCAAATATTTCCCTAGGAAACGAACGATGTACTACATGTCGTTGTATGTATTGGGAGGAATCTAAACAACTAGTAGGTGTCGATCGTAGGATGATAAGATCTGCTACGTGTCGTCCAGGAGCCAAATTATACAGGTGACATTTGGTGCAAAATACAGGGAAAGCCGAAATGAAGACTACTCCTTAAAATTCTGAGGTATTCTACCGGGTGCATTTTTGTCATTTTGATCCATGAATACAAATTATATACTCATGCTAAATATTAACATAGAAAAATTTCTACCATAAAGTTTGAAATTATTTATATATTGAGATTTAGAAAATCGACCTGAAATAAAAAACACTCAAAAAATTCTAAAGATATCGAGATTCATTTATAATATATATATTAACTAAACTAAATTTTAAAGTGCTTAAAATTTAGAATATAGGAATTAGAGAAAATAATAGTAAAAAAGATAATTTAAATAAAATTTTTATATTTATTATATTTAAAAAATGATTGAATGGAAAGAGATATTATTTTATAATTATTTTATTCATTCAAAATTTTGATACAAAATGAAATTAGAGAATGAGTCGGGATTTTCTTAGCTACTCAAAAAAAAAAAAATTGCTTAACAGCATCCATTTTTTATGAGACATTTGAACATTTTGTAACATCCAAATTAACTTCACCCCAGCTAGTTTTCGTGTTGTTCCGTTGGTTTGGTTGTATTTGTTTGCTTAATCCTTATGAGAATAGACACAATTTTTGTTTGTTATTCTGATATTATTGGTTCTTTCAAGAAACTAGAACCTGTCTGACACATGACTTTGCAAGTGAAAGACTATCTCAAACAAAATGAAGAGCTCCGGGGAAGTCTAGATAAGTTGAGAACAGAACAGGCTAGGTTCTTGCCCGAATCTTATAAAGAGGGGGTGGACGAGACTAGTTCGTTGACATCTACTGGTGGATATGAGTTGAGTTGGTGTTAGTCCAATGTTAAGCTAGTTTTAAAACTAGTGCAATTTTGTTTTTAAGGTTTGTTGTTTTGTTTTTAAGGTTTGAATTAATGCTTATGACTGTCTTTTTTATTACTTCAGACAGTCTTTATATGAATAAATATGTTATATTTTATTACTTTTGTGTTTATAGTGTCTTTATTGTCCTTTTGTGTTAAGAATTGTCTTCCTCATATGCTGATGCACATTTTAAATTGTTTTGTTTTGTTCTTTTTAGATAATGGATGAGTTTTTAAGACACTTTACATTATGCGAATTTTTTTTGTAATTTTACCTTAGAAATTCGACCCCCCTCATTTTATATTCTAGATACGCCACTGTTAGGTAGCAAGATAAATGCAACAACTCTCATAACTCTCTCATATAAGTTCTTGGCGAGATATCTACGCAATGCTGCAATTTTAAAGGCTATGGGTGGTAGGGGAGTGTGGGCTTTTGAATTTTCCAAAAAGGGGAAAATGAAAATTTTGTCTTTTTGAATTTTATCATATTAAAAACTAAGAAAAAAAATACATTTTTTACTACCGAATTATCATAAATTTTGTACCACAAACTACCATTTTTTAAGTATTGCGCCCACAAACTTTCAAACTCTAATACATTACGCCTTCTGTTTATTTGTCCCGTTAAATTAGACGAAAATTAACATTTATTTAAAAACGAAATGACGATTATCCTTTAGAAGTAATCTGCTATTTGATTTTTTTAATGGTATAGTTGACATTTCATATTAAGAAAAAAAGTCAATTTCCATCAAATTTAACAGAAAAAATAGTCGAATAGTGCAATATGTCAGAGATGGGTAGTTTGTGGGTGCAATCTCTTAAACGTTATAGTTTATGATGTAAAGTGCAAAACAAGTGATAATTCGTGAGTGAAAAGTGCATTTTCTCCTAAAAAGTAATTATCTTCCACTTTTCTAAATAATGAATGCTTCATCAATTTTCTCAATTTTTTAAATAAGATCCTTCAAGCTAAAAATTAACGAGACTGTTATTTTAAAATGGCTTAATTACTGACACATTGCACTATTCATCTAGTCACATAAAAAGATAGGGCTTTGAAACATCAAAATTGATGAAATAAAGCTTAATTACTTTTAGAATCGGTCAATATCTTATTAACTTTTAACAAATCAGTCCAAGTAGATATGTTGATTCACACTTACATTACAATGTCATCCATAAAATGAAAGAATTTCAATATAGTGGTATTCTTCTTTAACGAAAAAGTATTTTTTTTGTTCTAAGCATAACAAAAACAAAGTACTTAGCTTGCTAAACATGTCTTTTAGCTTAATAATTATACACTATTAAATTTTAAACCTCCTAACAAAGTCACAACCTTCAACCTTAAGAATGCAATGTAGATCTATTTTCCTTAAAAAGCGATGATCTCGTTTGAAGATACAGAAAATGATTGGTACGTTTTTTTGAAGTCAACAACTGGATGGCGGATATTATGAGAACTCAGCAGATAAACGTTTTGGGCAAAGTAGTAATTTTCATGTCAAATTACATTTTCACCCTCCAATCTGAGAAGTTTGTCATGCAAATTTCAATTCCCGACTCCCTAAATTATGTTCCTTTTAATCCCACCCAAAAATCTGAAAAATGTTCTCATTCAAATTAAATTCCCACCCCTAATTTTTTTTAATTACACCAAAATTAGGGGTGTTGGAGATCTCCAACCATTCTAAATCTCAACTAATTATTTTGTATTTTTTTTCTAGCTAACACCAGCTTTTTAAAGGTAAAAATGACACATAATTTTCACAAATAATATAATCCCATATTTACTTTTTAAATTTTTATTTTTATTTAGTAAATCTTAATTTTTCTTGAAATTCAAAACTGATTTAATTTTGTTACATCATTATTCTATTATTTTCACCTAATTTGTTATGTATTCTCTATCCTTATTGGTTTTAGACTTGCCAAATATTGAGCTACAAACAAAAAGAAAAGAAGTTGCTCCCATTTAATAATGTATACTTTTTATTCTCACTAATAAAATATTACGTCATATCTATATATTTATGTACTAATTAAACGTAATCACAACTAACGTAGTTTTTTATTTTTATCACTCTCCATATCTATATATGCCTTTAGAAAAAAAAATTTATGTTTATAGCTTTTATGTCTGATGAATTTACATTCTGTGAAAAATAAACTTAGTATTGTGCTTTCTTGATATATAAAAATTAAATTATGCTTTATTTATTTTAATATGCATTTTTGCATATATTGTTTGAGTAGTAATGAGAATTTTTGTACTACACTAATTTGCCCCTCCAAAAAAACAAAAGTTTACAGTGGCACGTGATTTGCACGGATATCATTACAATGGCAGATTGTGGAATTATGTGTATTATCGAGGCTTTAGCTGTGACCACATCCAGCTGCCAGATAATTAGGAAGGGAACGAAGTTACGAACAGCGAGACTTGAGAGATCTTTTTCTTAATGGAGCACGCTCTGAGCACCCTCTCATGTCCCTCCTTTTCTAAGAGTAAGATAAATCCCTTTTTCTCCTCTGTCCTTCGTCACAGTGTCTAATACATTTTCCCTTTTTCGTGTTGAGTAATGAACAGTGTATATATTATTGCTGGAGGTAGTTGACAGGCATATGTTGCAGACATGAGGCGAATGATAGCCATTAATGGAAGATAGCCGAAAAACATTGTTGAAATAAAAAGGACAGCAGTAGTTTGATATGGTTGTTTGTTGTATACGGATTGAAACTGGTGTGAGACAGAATGTGATAGCCGTAATCGAAAATGCCCATTGCAGATTGAGCTGGTATGAATTTAGTTGCGGTTGTTGATGGGTACACGTGTGCATTTGAGGGGCATTTAGAACTGGGTTCCTGCTGATTTTAGAAACCTTTATGGTCATTCATTTTAGTATTTATGGCGGAGGGTTTCTGTTGTAATGGTTCACTCAAGGAAGATGAAGAAGGTTTTCCTGTCTCTAATTTTTTAACACCCACTATAGTTGTTGTTGTGGGTGTTGGGGGAAACCATGGAAATGGGAAGCATTAATGCTGGTTGAAGTCGAGTGTTTCAATAAGCTTTTTGCAATTTGATGGATGGAGTAACTGCTTTGAGCTCATCATTTATCGGACTGCACTTTCGTGCACCCGAAACGGGTGGAGAGAAAATTCTGTGCCGAGTCTCATTAAATATAACTATTGAAACTTTAATGGTGTTTTTACTGACGAAATAGCATTTATCTATTGTTACCCACCAAACGTAGGTTTACAGTTTCTTGAGCCTTTATGTGAATGAAGTCACCTGATTTCTCGCTTGCAGAAATGTGACGATATTCTGTAACTAGAAGTCATTGCAGTCACTAGGCATGGAAGCGATTGTGAAACTATCTTAATTTTAACATGAGAGGCTGGTTGAAAACATTGGTTGTGAATCTCTTTACTCTCTTCCAGCCAATTGAAGTAACAAAATAGCAGTGTTATGTAATGAGGTACAAATAACTGCCTAGAGAAAAAAAAAGTAACGACAAATTACTGATGGCATCCTCATGGTGTAACTGTTAGCATCTAAAGAGTGTTCTTTTTACACGGTATCGTTTGTTGAATCATGAAAGTGGTGAAAATGTTCCATTACAGATGATCAAAACGAATAATTATTAATTTATTACCCACCATGGTCCTGGCTGGTCGGATTGTGTTTTCATCCTTTTTTGATCTGCTGTTGTTCCAAGCTTAAACCGCCAACCTTGTGCTTTGGAGAATTTGTGTTCCCTGATGAAAGATAGTCTATGCTTCATAATTGATGAGATTATATGGTTTGGTATTATTTGAATTTTGGATTTTATGTTTCCTGCTTTTATGTTCTGGTTACACATCAGTAGGACTTTGGATGAATACTGCGGCGTACTTTTTGTTCAATGGGTGCCTGGTGTGACCTAAATCGTGAAGTTACTTTGATAAATGAGTCCACACTTAAGCCGTGGGCAAGTCAACTAACAAGGAGCCCACTATATTGGAAAGAAAGATATGTCCGCTTGTACGAATATACTCTTTTTGGTTCGAAACATGTGTTTACTTACTTCTTATATGTGGTATTCTGAAGTGACTAGGGATTTTAAGCCTCATTTTGGGTCGTTGATAGATGGGAATTTGCAAGAGACGGAGAAAAACATCCATGGTTTTTTCTGCTCTACCAGAAACAGCTGCTTCTGTGGCAATTGCTGCCAAAGTCGAGGGTGCAGCAGCTACCATTCTTGCAAGGAGAACCAAGGCTTCTGAAGCAACTGAGGTATGCAAGTAACTTACAGTGAAATTTAAAGCTTATTAGATATTACTTTAAAAGAAGTGAAGTGGTTGTTAGAGAAATTGTTAGAGAAATTGAGAAGGCAAAAGAAAGAAAATTGAAAAGGGACGACACAAGATATTGATGTGGTTCAGCTATAGTGGATTACCTTGACGAAAGACAAGGCCATCCTCCTTAGACTCAATGTGATTATGATGTACCCATGTGCAACTATGCAGGTCCAATTCTGCAATGACCCATGCTTTGTCCCTGCTGCGATCTGTGCCTTTTCAGTTCCCTCGCATGATTTCCAAACTCTATCATAGGCTGTTGAACCCATATGGGAATCAGGTTTTCACTTGAGTATGAAAGTGTATGTTAGAGTTTTAGGGAGAGAGGGGTATACGTCCATGAAGTATAAAATCCATGTGGCTACATTTTATTGTCAGTGCCGATACAATTACAATATATCACTGGGGTGGGGGGGGGGTTCTTTAAAACTATGGAAATTCAGTCTTCCTATAGTACTCTAACAATGATGGTAAGATAATGCAATATACTAGTTATATGAATCACTATGACCTTTTCAATACTTCTCATGCTGCTTTCTTTTGTGCATTTTGCTAGCGTTATAGAAAATTTTACTGTGCATGTAGGCGCTCAGTATTTCAGAAGGATACCTTTGTCTTAGGTTATACGATTTAATTATGTCATAGTTCCTTGCCTTTCAATGGCAAGTTGGTGGATAAACAAAATGAGAAAAGATGTCTTTGAGAGGGTGCAAAAGCCTAAGGGTTGTAAGAATGACCTACTTCTGAATTTAGATGTCTGAACTACAGATCGTTTGCTGTTTCCTTAAAGCTCAATCTGTGGAATTCTTAAAATACTTCTCTACTTTCCACAATTGAACCTGAAGTCCAAAGCAAGTTTCAAACCTCTAAAGAATCCACATCCATTTGCAGTCAATAAGTGTTGCATGAATTTTAATACCATTGATGATTATTGATATCCAAGATGGTATTTCAGTGACACTTTAATTAGTTATAGGTTTGTGATCTATTGGACTTCCAGTAGTCCCAAAACGCCCTGCTTTGCCCAAAAAAAAGAATATAAGGAAAGCAAATACAAGAGAATACAAATCTCAAATGGTAAGAAATAAAAGACAATTATGTAGTGAGTGAACAATGAGCCTCATTAGCTTGACCGTCACATATTGAGAGATAGGCCCTACAGCCTAACAGAGTCAAGACGAAAGGTGTAATGATCCAAGGAAGTGCTTGTCACATCTGCATTTTAACTTCAAAAGGATTAGTAAATATTGATTTTGAAGCCTTTGAAAATATTTTATGGCCCAATTCACCTAGTAAGGTCTCATTGTGAGACTTGGCTCTTATGGAGCTCAAGTCTCATCCATTCTCCTCTCCAACTCCATATGAAAGTCGGAGTATCACAATATTCTCCTTAAGCACGCTTTTTGATATCATTTGTAACAACCCAAGAAAGTGTTAGCCACATCTGCACTTTAATTTCAAAAGGACTAGTCAAGATCAGTTTTGAAGCCCTTGGAATCATTATAAGGCCCAATTCCACCTAAAAAGGTCCTAATATGGGACTTGACTCTTATAGAGTTGAAGTCTCATTCCTTCTCCTTTCTCACTAGCGGTGGGATTTAGAGTATCATAAAGGAATGTTAGAGATGGCCTACTTCAATTTAACCACAAGTCTAGTGACTTAATGTGCTGAAGAAGAAGTCCTTCATGCTGGTTACTGAAGCCTAGGAAGATATCATATCTTTTGGCCTCGATGACGATTGAGAAATGCAATGTGTTCTGGAACAAATATACGATAGTGACTATATAAAAATTGTTGTGTTAAAGCTCATATAAAATGGATCAGACATAAACTTAGTTGGATGGTGAGGAGAACCAGAAGCAATTTCCTACTAGTTCAGTCATATAATAAATAATTCATCTCAAGCTCCAATATTATCATTTCTCAACAAGAAATAACAACGAAATCGCGTAGGTTCATTGATAAAAAACCAGTTAATCCATTTAACCAATAAATAACAAAGAAATCGCAAAAAGGATTACATTAATTTCCATGGGCGGATCCAAGGGGGTGCGGGCAGGGGCGGCCGCCCCCATTGACTTTAAAAATCCTTTGCGAATTTTTTTTGGTTATTAAGAAGCAGGCCCGCCCCCACTGGCCCAGCTGCCCCAACCTGCTACCATGGCCAGTGGGGGCGTAACTGGGCCAACGGGGGCACACCCACTGGCCCAGTTTGTGTAGCCTAATTGCTTAATTTTTTTTTAAAATTAGAGGGTGAAATTACGCTGTTTCACTCTCTGATTTTTTTAAAAAAAAAATACTCACGTCTCTCTCTCTCACTCTGCGATATCTCTATGTCTCCCTTAGCCCTCACGCCTCAGCAGTCCCTCTCACTGGTCCATTATCACTTTAACTGCACTAATACATAAATTATGTAGGTCTTCACTAATTTATCATTTGTCAATTAGAAAGGAAAGCACATAAATACTATTTTTTATTAATCTAATTTATTACTGAGGTTATTTTTAACGAGAAATAGCTGAGTGCACCAATACTTTATGACAAAAGAAAATTCATTATCTTCATATAGGCATCAAACTCCATAATTATTGATGGGTGTTAAGAATTGTCTTCCTCATATGCTGATGAACATTTTGTTTTGTTTTGTTCTTTTTAGATAATGGATAGATTTTTGATAAAAAAAATCCACGAAGCATGGAGTCGTCTAATACTCCTAATGTGGCTACTACTTCTAATGAGGATTCTAGTTCAAAAAAATCTCGCCCTTTGTAGAGTTTGGATGATATTATTTCTGACCTAGGGTTGCGTAAATCTATTGACTTGTGCAGCACAGACCACACTTGTTATCATTAAAGACATTAGGGATGAATTTTTTTGTCTTATGATTGATGAATCTCGAGATAGTTCAGTGAATGAGCAAATGACAGTGGTTTTGAGATATGTGAACAAAAGTGGATAGGTGATTGAACGATTTCTTGGTGTGGAACATGTTACTAACACATGCTACCAGTTTTTAAAAACTGTTATAGATAAATTGTTTGTAAGACACGGGTTATAAATGATTTCTTGGTATGGATAACTGTATTTCATTATTTTTAATATTTTTAGTTCTTAATTTGCGATATTGTAATTTTAAAACACTTTTTACATTATGTGGAAAAAAATTTCTGGTCATTTTTCCTTAGAAATTCGACCCCACTCATTCTATATCCTAGATACGCCACTGTTAATTTCTATCCTTGGGGGCTGAGAGTCCTCCTTAATTGCACCCTTGGAATGGTGCATCACAAAATAATAGAATGTACTAAGTTAAATATTGATTTACTAGGTGCAACTGAACTCGAAAAATATACAAGGGAATTGCAGCAGTATCTATGACTATTACTTTTTGTTATAGTGGAAGCGGAACCAGCATTTTCTAGTAGTACCAGTATCCTCTGCATTGCCCTGTGATGTGGGTTTTGGCAATACTGTCATATTAATATCCTATCTCTCTTTCTTCTGGTTTGCTTAGTGCAAAAGCAGTATTGATGTGCTAAACTTTTCAAAATTCAGTTGAGATTTTGAATATAGCTGTATCTTTGTAATTTGTTTGCCCTTTAAGCTTGGGAATCTTATCATTTTGTATCCAGAAACAACTTTTTGCAGCCGATATTTTAGAAGCCAGAACTAAAGCAATTTGTTGTTTTCTTTTTCGATGCTACGGCCTCTTATATAGCTACAATGTTATTGCGCTTTTGGTTGAAGGGGTCCTAGTCATTCTAAAATGCACATTTCCAATTTGATGTGTTGTCATTGGCGTGGGAAGACTGCTTATTCATGTGCAAGGCGTCGCATTCTTAGACTGCCTTTGGATAAGAAAAGTTCTTCCTGGAGACCTTTGATATTTGCCGTAATTTGTCGGTGCTTCTTGGAGTAAATGCATATATGTGCAAAGGGAATTTGAATGAACCAACATCTGCATCCTGGAACAGAATTTATGAAATCTTTTTGTTTGGTGCCATAGAGTAGGGGAGAATGGTTTGTGTGGCAAATTTCACTCCAAAATCTGAAAATATTGGGAGCTTGTTTTGTCATTGATAGTGTAGTTTTTTGGTATAGTCACAAAAAGATACAAAGAGTTAAGCTATAAAGATAACATGTTTAATCAGCATGGATGGCCATGTGACTATTTGGCAAGGAAATCATGTTTCATGTTGAATAAATTGAGTTTTTGGTGGTCTTCTTGAGATTTTGTCTTCAGATCTTCTCTTCCACCGTTTGTTCTCGCTCTCGCTCGCTCTCTGTCTCTGCTCCCTTTCCCCATTGTGGTTATTTCTATTAGTTGGGGAAGCATGTCTTTAGGAAACGCTACAACTTTCAGGATATATTATTATGTAGTAGTGACTTTCAAACAGAGACATTATCCCAAGAAATAATGGGGGCCAATACAATATTTGATCCATCTGCTTATTCACCAAGGTCTGCACTGTTCCCATGGCCAAGCTATTTGACCAACTGAAGTTCTTTCTGTACACAGATACGTTTAAAAGTTTGTGGAGATTGTGGTGGTTCTGATATATGCTCTGAATGCAATGGCGAAGGTTTTTGCTTAAGAAACTGTCTGAGGAAGGGGCTGAGAAGGCAAGACTGGCATCAAAGAATATGGCCACTCAATACACAGCTGGGTATGTTTTGGCTTATTTTTATGTGTGTCTTTCTCTCAAGTTTCAGCTCCCATACGGTTAGAACATATCCACTAAATTGAACTTAATCCCAACTGGACTCTGTCAGCCTTCCCAAGAAATGGAGCTACTGCACAAAGTGCTCTTCTGCCAGATCCTGTAGTACTTGTGGTGGCCGTGGAAGTTAAGCTACTAGTTCTAGAAGAGAAATGCTATAAATTCTTTCTGGGTTCTTCTGGGAATAATCTGACGGCTCAGAACTTGGGGAAGAATCTGACGGCTCATAATTCATTTTAGAATTGTATTCTCGGAAGAACACAGGAAGAACATCAAGCATTTCTCTTTTTAGAATATCTGCTCTTCTTATTTAGGAGGCTTCAACTTCAATGAATCATAGAAAGAAAGGTAAGCTTATATTAAATAAGATTGGAAACAAAATTTCTACAATTTTTTCTGTATAGTCTTTTGGCAAAGAATTTTCTATATTGATTAGTAGTTTTTATGGAATTTGTTCCTTTTTCCTTGCAATGCAATTTATAATTGTTATATCGAGTAGTTATTTCAATTTATAAACCCCTCAAAAGGATTGAAAAGGCAATCAAAGCTTGATGAATTTGAAGTCAAAGTTGTTTTCTTTATAAATAAATAATCTTCAACTAAACTAAATTCAGATCTGCGAAACTTATTTAATTAATTTTTTTGAGTCCATTAATTTCTTGTGAAGATTTTTATTTTTGTCTTCAAACTGTGGTTTACAAATGACTGAAGCCTGTCCGTGCATGAAAATGAGCTGAGAACGCGACAAGCTTTTGAAAAGCCAGTGTTGAATTTGGTTCCGGTGCATGATTCCTTTGTTACTGGATGATAGGATCTATCCGACAGGTCAGCGTAACATCTAGTGGGCTTATTAGAGACCACGTTGTTTCCTGTCAAGAGCTCTAGAATTTTGTTAGAAATTCCTTTCTGTTTATTTTTAGTGGTGTTTAATTATAAAAGTAGTTTGAATCTATCAAAAAATGTCAATAAATAATTTTTTTCTTTTTCTGTTTTTGTAAAATAAATTTTTTGGAGGTATTTGAGATAAAACATTTAAATTAAGAATCTTTTATAATTTCTTACGTTAATTACATCCGACAATTTGAAGAGAATTATAGAAATATAACAATATATATGGATGATATATTATTTAATGCTGTAATTACTAAACTTTTGATAATTGCTATCCTGTGACCAGATGCGGTACAACTAAAGACTAATAAAAAAAATTAGATGACTTAACAGCAAATTCTAAAATCACTAAATTTAATCGATTCACCCTTAAAAGTCCACTTTAGATTATAATTGACAAAAATTATTACTGAATAGTACAAAATGGGGGGAAATTAATTATTTTTTAATAATAATAATAATTTGAAGTAGCAATTATTATAATTTTATATTTTTTAAAATATAAAGAGTTAAAAAAATAATTAATTTGAATAAGACGAGACACAAGATGCGACTTGCAGGAACCATGACGTGGACTGAAAAGGAAGAATAGCCTCAAATGGATTAGAAAAGGATTTTTAAATAAATAATAAAAAAACGTTTTCAAGACTTAAACAAATTAACATAGCCTATTTGTCGGCTAATCAAGATATTTGAATCATAATTAGCCCACTGTAGCTTCCTGTTAGGCAAGAATGATCCAGGAAGTAGCATAACATATTATTTCCTGAATTACCGAAAGGATTACTTTCTTGTTACGCAAATACTCAAATAATTCCTCCTTTTTAGAAACGTTGATTTTTATAAAAACCAATTAATAAAAAACTCAAATTACTGTAGACGGTCCGAAATATCCGACAAAGGCGTCACATAAATAAATAATTTGACGAAAAATCTTAACAAATAATTTGATCAAAAGTCTTAACAAAGGTGTGTTTTGTAAGTCATGTATTATCACAAAGATAGTAGTTTAAGGTGTAAAATGTGAATGTTAATTAGGCTGTAAAGTGTATTTTTTTTCTAATAAACTATTCTTTTCAGCAAGGGTTATAATTCACGACACCTACTGTGCATTAGATTTGATGGACTTGTGGCAAATCTCGGACACCTATAATGGCCCCACACCACACAGATTAATTAGTAAGTACTCGCAGTAATTTTTATTATTATGGAGATAAGAAGGTCTAAGTATCCTTTTTGAAGATTTGTATCCTTCTCATTTCTTCCACACTCAAAGGAATCAAGACAAGTTAATTACATTAATAAGAGCAAAAACTACTACAGAAGGAACGGACAGAACCCTACTTCGTTAATGTTTAAGACATTTCAAATTATTGTTCACCGTCCAAAGGAATTGGAGTATATATATAAATTAAGCCAAAGTCCTAAATATCACATAAAGAAAATATGGTATATAAGCCTTTTTCTCAAATCATGCTTAGTTGATCTACATCCTGTCGAGATCCTTTAGGGACTTGGCTCGATTTACAAATTGTTCATTAATACTCATGATTCCTTTTTTTTTCTGTCATGAGGAATTTTAGTACCTTTTTCTCTCATTTTATGTGGAATTTTAATAAAAACATGAGGCTTGAATTTAAGTAATTGGTTTCCATTAAAATCATGTGAAGGGGATATACGTAATAGTTAAAGAAAACCATTTTGTCGATGGTAACCATAATCCACAACAAGACGAATTTAACAACACTAGGGTTTATATATATATATATATATAATCCAATAATTATCAAATTCATTTGTCTGAGGAAATATATATATACTGTCCTGATCAACTGATGTGACTTTGATCAATCACCTATATATAGTAAAAAGAGAAGTCATTTTCTATCTCGACAAATAGATCAGAGAGACGCAAAGAACGCAATAGGTAACGGGTAAGAGAGACGCAAGACTGGCAGACAGCTTTTGACCTTTTCTTCCCTTTATTGGGCTAACTGGCATGAACCATGTCTTTGATCTAGCCTTATGGACTAGCTAGACATGGGCTGGTGTGGAATCCGGTGGAGTTCCAGCTGCGGCCACACGCTTGCCACGCTCTGACCGGCTGTTCTCAGCGAATTTGAGACTTGGCTGATGCAATCCCCTCTGCTTCTCATCCTCGTTCCATTCCGATGCATAGTAGGATTCTTCTGTAGACTTGGCCACGTCTTTGGAAGGTGGAAGGAACATGCCTCCCCACTGTGGGAAGTGAACCAACGTCACTGGAAGGGTGCAACACACAATCATGACCCCCATGAGAGAAAGACCTGTTCCAGTGGAGAATCTAGAGCTTGTGAAGAACACTAATTGGGTCAAACCGGAGCCAAAGTTCCCACCAGCCCCTGTCAAGCCTGATATGATGCCCAGTGATCGCCGAGAAATGAACGGTATGATGCCAAAAGTTGCTCCGCATGCAGCTTGAGCTCCAACAGAGAAGAGGATCATTGACACGACGGCGGTGGGAAGTGAATTGGCACGGCCAAGCCAGATACAGAAGACACCTCCAAAAGTTTGGAGGATCCAAAGATTCCATAGTCTGCCCCTCATGCCAAAATACCGAGCTGCTAAGTCAGATGTATAACCACCAAAAGGACGTGCAAGGAGGTTGGCCATACCAAAGGTGGCTGCAATGGTTCCAGCAGTGTGAAGCTTAAGATCAAACCTGTCACAGAACTTACATGACCTTAGTACTGAATCTTAGAATTTGAGATGAGACTAATGAGGAGGAAATTAAGTCGCTAGACAAACCTGTCATAGAAATACTCGGCGATGACATTATCTGTGCTCAACTCAACACCCATGGAGTAGCCGTAGAGGAGGACAAAAATCCATGTCCTGTAGTTTGTGATAGCATACCACAGCACCTGAGTTGTAAAAGCAGATCAGTTTAAAATATAATCATTCTGTGTAAGCCAGAAAAAGAAATAGATCTGAGAGTTCTAGCAACTGACTTTGGAGAATTTATCTTTGGCAACCTCACCCTTCTTCTGTAAGGTACCGAGGTTCCCATCAGGCAAGTCTTGGCCGAGGGCTAAGACCAAGATTCCCATGATTACATGAAGCCACCCAGGAATAAAGAAGGCTATCCTCCAGGCAGTGAAGGGAGTGGAACCTGCACGGCGAATGAGTTCATAGAGCAAAGGCATTATAAGTTGAGTGGCTCCTCCACCCATGTTGCCCCACCCGGCAGCAGTGCCATTGACAAGCCCAATGATCTTACTGTTAAACATTGTGCTCATCCAATACTGGCAGGACACAAAGGTTGCAAGAGAGAATCCGATCATGAACCGGACAGCAATATAACCGGCAGCATTTGACACAAATGACATGCAGAAAACAGTCGGAGCTGAAAGCATGATAAGAAATGCGCAACCATACCGGGGTCCAATTAGGTCGCAAACTGCACCCATTACAAGCCTAGAGAAGATGCTTCCCGAGACAGAAGCAACTCCAGCGTTACCAATGTCTAGTTTGGTTAGATTGAGGTTGTCACGAATGATAGGGACAAGCGGAGCCGCGGCAAAGGTGGAGACAAAACAAGTGAAGAAGGAAATCCAAGAAAGGTGGAAGGTTCTCATATGGGGATTGGCGAGGGACAAAATATTGAAAACCTTGGCCTTGTGCTCGGAATCCACAGGTAAATCAAATTTTGCAGTCGTATCGGTTGGGATTATAGGTGAGGCAACGGAAAAGGCAAAGCTTTGTTCTCTGCCTGTCACTCCATGCATTGAGCTTCCAGGGGATTGCTCAATGTTAGCCATTG
The DNA here is from genome assembly GCA_963930655.1 of Myrica gale. NCBI lineage: Eukaryota > Viridiplantae > Streptophyta > Magnoliopsida > Fagales > Myricaceae > Myrica > Myrica gale. The sequence goes on from OZ005618.1 coordinate 14,129,275, forward strand.
ATTACTCCCTCTTTATCTGGAAAGAACTTGGGAGTGTGAGCCAAGGGAAGCTGAGAAAATATATAATTAAGGAACTATGGCTGGTGTTGGTGTGGTGGAGAGGAGGCCAAGATGGTCTGCTATTTATAACGTCTGGGATGCCTACCTGTTGCCATTGTACCAGTTGGAAGGGCCGCTGGCACTTGAAACGATTAAGAAACTCAAAAGAAATATTTTAAAGGTCTAATCCATCTCGCCGCATCTTGGTTAGGAACATGAAAAGGCCTCGTCGTATATCCGAAGGATCAGATAACCCTTTTAGATGGACCCCTCGCTTATTGCGGCTTGATTGCTATATAAACTAACCTAACATGTATAAAAATTAACTTAAAATACTTGAGAAAAATGTTCTTTTAGTTACTGTAGAGACTAAACCTAAATGTACTAGAAATTCCAAAGTCAAGTATTAAGCTACATGTTATATTTACATGAAGTGATACGGTTGCGTGAGTAGCGTTATTCATGGAGTATAAGTCCTATAATTGGTTCCCACCAAAAATTGCTTTACCCAAATTTATAATTGTCTCTATTAATTATGTGATCTTTATACTGATAGAAAATTTAATGAGTTTCTGAATTTAAGGCGTGTCGAACCATGGACGTGAAATCTAATCTAAAAATTGTCTTCTCAAATTATTAGTTCGGTTTGTTTCCACGTAAAATTATTTATAATGTAATGTAGTTTCTAGTAAATTTTGTTTCCGTAAAGTATTTTAGTTTTTAATATTTGGTTACTACCTCAAAACATGTTTTCTGAACGCATGCACTTTTTAATATTTGATATATTTTTCATAATCTTGTATAAGAAATAAATTTAATTTTTAATATCAGTTTGAGATGAATTAAAAATAATATATGCAAAAATTGAATAAAATATTTTTCATAAAAAATAAAAAATATTTTGTTTAAAAAACAAAGTGCATACATAATATATATATATATCAAGAATAATAGACTTGGAGGGCGAGAAAAAAGAAAGAAGCACGGGTTCAACTGCAGTGAGAGAATGAGAAATCACCAAAGTAATTATCTTCTTTCAAACAATAAATCACTTTACTTGGATTAATTAGTGCTTCATTTTGCAGTTAGCTATTCTCGTTTCTACTCTAGTTGACTAAGTTTTACAAATCCCCTCAAACATTGCAAAGTAGAAAAAGTACATTTTGAATTCTTGTTTAAGGTGATTACAAATGGAGTTAAGTATTAAATTTTTGCTAAAAATAAATGCATTTGTTTTTCCGAAAATGGGATATGCATAATGCTATTAGTAGTAAATGGTCGGGTTTACATAATAACGAGGCCAAGGGGTCTTCGTGTCAAGTCCTGAGCTCCAAGTATAGGCAGCATAAGCACTGCCTTACGCCCCTAAATTAGGGAGGTCCCAATTTAATTTTTTTAATAGGTATATTTAAAGATATTTAATGTTAATGTCTAAAAAATTTAACTTAATAATTGATTTGTATAGAGCATTAGTTAATTTTTATTCTTAAAGTAGGCCAATTAAATCTTCTTAACTGATCTTCAGTTTGTTTATAAAAGTCTCCTTAATTAAAGTCACTAGTGATCAACCCTATAAAATCTCCTTATTTAAAAGATATTAATTATCAATTGATTCAAATGAAGTGTCTATCAAATCAACACTATAAAATCTCTTTAAAATTAGCTGCAAATTGATTTAAAAAGGAGAAGTCCTACAAAATCGCTTTAATGAAATAATACTAGCAGCAGAATAGTTTAGAGTTTATTATTATTATTATTATTATATATATAGTAGATCAAGTTACTTATTCAATTGAAAATAGGTTTGAACAATTTACAATCTATGAAAATATTTTTTTTATTTTTTATTTAATTTAAAAAAAGTTAAAATCTTTGGATGAAGATGACTTGAAAAAACATGGTCTTGTAGTTAAAAATGTGTTATAAAATATTATTGACAATACTCCTAACTATAAGAAGTTTTTCAAAATTAAAACTAATAAAATCCTACTTAAGATCGACTATGATGCAAGATAAATTAAATGGATTACCCATATTATCAATTAAAAATGATATATTAACAAATTTAGAATATAAAATTCTAGTAAGTAATTTTATATCTCAAAAAATTTAGAAGAATACATTTTATCTAAATTTTATTAATATATTATTTTTTAAATTACTATAAAAATCATCACTTTAAAATTTTAAAGTAAGGCGCCAATTACCTTAGCGCTCCAAACGGATTTGATCTCCATGCACCTTGCCATTCTCGGTTACATATAGAATTTTGCAACTTTCCAACCAGAGTAGCTCTCAGCTTCTGGCCGTTTGCAAACTAAAGAATTTTTCACAATTTTGGAAATATTGTGAAAATTATTGTAAGTTAGAATTTTATTGAATTTTGAGAAAAAGTAGTAAAAAGTAGTAAAAAGTAGAATTTTATATTAGTAGGTGAAAAAGTGAAGAGAAAATAATTTGAGTAAATTTTTTATGTTTATTGTAATAGAAAGAGATGATTTGATGGGGAGATGAATATGATTTTATAATTTTTTATCAAAATTTTAAATTAATTATTATTGCATTAAAAAAATTTGATGGATCTAAAAAAATTTCACAATACTTTAGATATGCAAACACTCCATTATCTTTGCTTGTTTATCTTGTAATTTTACCATGAATATTTTATAAATTATTTAAACTACAACAAATATAATTTTAGGTGACAAACTTTTGGGTGTCAAACCAAATTTTGTCACCTAAAGTGGACATGTCTCATTTGAGACGAGCAAGTGGAAGGAGGTCTCCGACGAGGTTAAATCGTATGTGATGAACCGAGTGTTGGTAAGTATGATTTATTAAATTTTATTTTTTGATACTTTTTTGCGTTTCTAACTGTTATATATGTTAAAGATGACTTCCAACTAGATTACGACCGAGCCGAGGATCGCATCATTGTGACGTCTACGATGAACACAGAGTATAGGACGCACAGAAATAGAATGTTCCATCAATACTCGGTGCTCAATTCAAAAAAAGAGGCGTTAGAGCACCCGTATCCCCATATGAACAAGGAAGAATGGACTCGTGTTTGTGATTTATTCGCGAGCGAGAAATTTCAGGTTAAACATGTTTATTCCATTCTGAACGTTTATTTTAGCTATATGTTTAATTGTGGTAACAACTGTAAATGTACAATGCAGAGGAGGAGTGCAATCAACAAGGAGAATAAAGCTAAGCTGAAGATTGTACACACATTGGGAGCGAGGTCCTTCCAACGCGCTAGAGCATTGTTAGTAAGTAATAAATTTCCATTATTATTATTTATTATTTAAATAAATGACTTATGTATTTTAATATGAATGTTCTATATTTCTTTTGGTGTACAGAAAAATTCAAAATATGATGAAATTAGTCCCTCGTTTCTTTATAAAAAGACGCATACCAATAAGGATGGCATGTGGGCTTCAGAAGATGCACGAGAAAATTTTGTAAGTTATAACGTTAGATTTAATGATACATTCGTATGCGTTTATGCTTCACATGTACTAGTTTTATCTTCTTTTCTAATTTTGTAGGAAAAATGGAGGCTTTACAGTTGCAGCACGAGTCAGAGGGAAAGTCATACATTGAAGTGGAGATCTTCACTGAGGTGTTAGGGACGAAAGCGGGTTACGTGCGAGGTTTAGGCCGTTCAGTACTGTCTGTTGGATCATCTTCATCAGCATCGTTCGTTGATTTTTCCCGGAGATTGGAGGAAGCCAGATTACAGATTGGGGGAGATGAGGGCTAGACAGATGAAATATGAAGCTTTTCTGGTCAAGCGGTCAGATATGGAGCAGACGATGCGAGAGCATCTGCAGATGATGGAGGAGCAGCAACGGAAGAAAGACGAAGAGTTAATGCAGAAGATGACGGAGTAGCAACGGAAGAAAGACGAAGAGCACCAGAAGATGATGCAGGAGCAGCAAAGGACCCTAGTGGAACAACAAGAACAGATGATGCAACTAATGGTGGAGCAGATGCGTGAGCAGATCAGACAGCTGCAATCTCGTTCGACACCCAAACAAAAAATTGGGTAGATTTATATTGTATTTTTACTACCTTGTCAGTAGTTATCGATTATGTATTTTATTTACTTTTTTAATAACGATTGCATATTTGTAGATATTTTATTACATTATGAGCATCGAATATCTTTCTATTTATATTACTTTTAAACTATTTTAAAATTTTAATTAAAGTAATTTAAATACGAAGCAAATCGTTCGAACTATAACAAAGGTTGTCCGAACGGTTATTTGGTCTCGATAACGTGCATACGCATAACTACCCGTCCGAACTCTTCGTGTTTAATTATTCTGTCCGAACGATTATAAAGGTGTGCACACAGTCTGAACGTGTTCGTCTGACGAAGAGTCTGAACCGTATACGTAGTAGTTCGAATGGGTTCTATGGATGACAAATAGGTATTTCTTCATAAATGAAATAACGGTGCAGACTTCTTTACGACAGCGTCCGGACTGTATGTAAGCCAGTTCGGACCATTTTATATAATCGTGCGCACGTATTGTACATGACGAAATTCATTTCAGCACCTTGGACGAACCGTTCGCATGAGCTGTCCGAACGTGTAGAGAGTACATTCTCACAACTCATGTGAACGGATGGACTGTACTGGGCATGACGATTTTCAATTTCGTCGCTATGAGACAAAACTGTCCGAACGGTTTCGAGCGACTGAACGCAAAAATCGTCACCTAAAATTTTGTCTGACGGGCATTAGGTGACAAACCGGGTAACAAACTGGTTTTGTCACCCAAAACAATAGGTGACGAACTGGGGACTTTTTGTGACAAATTATTTTGTCACCCAAAATAAGTTTTCTTGTAGTGTTAATACATATGCATCCATATTTCTTGACAAAAGAAAAAAAAGAAACCAATATATTTCCGAATTGGGTTAGTTTCATTTCCTTACCTTAATGGACAAATTGTTTTTAGGGAGGGAAAATGATACTTTAATATTGCCTCAAACTACTATAACCCATTGGAAAATTTGTCTAAAATTACCACTCACCCTTTTTATCACAGATGAGATTAATTAACGGGTCGAGATTGTTCTAATGCTGAAAAATTGTCATAAATATCGACGCCTTTACGATTTTAACTTGGGTGAAGATTTCTCATAATGGTCTACAATCTCATCCACCCCGACCCAACCTAAGAGCTTAACATGTCAAGTTTCATCCCAAAACCAATTGGCAATGGGAAGAGGTGACCAACAGGTATATGAAACACAAGATTTAATGGTCTCTAATCAATGTGGGACTCTAACACTCTCCCTCACGTGCAGACCGAATGAACATGGTCCATGCACATGGACAACAAATGGGGAACACAAACAAGTGGGCCAAGCCCAGAAATAGTTGGCTCTGATACCATGTTAAGTTTCATCCCAAAACCAATTGACAATGGGAAGAGGTGGCCCAACAGGTATATGAAACACAAGATTTAATGGTCTGTAATCAATGTGGGACTCTAACATAACAATATGTGTATCTCGGAGTACACTAATTAATTGGACTTTTCTTCTGATCACCGACACCAACTATATAATATAAGAAAAGTTCACGCTACCTCTACCCTTTCACGAGCTCTTATAGTTGTTTTTAGTTTTATTTTCGAGGGTCGATCACTTGATTTGGTCAAAGTAATGAAGATTATATATGCTTCTTCTGAGACCTTTTGGTACTTCTATATGGACTCAAATATACGTTCCACCTTGTATTTATCAGATTGCTTACAAAGGTGAATATATATATGAACATTTTGCAGATGATTTGCGTTTGAGGAATGACGAAAATGTTTGAGATCACATCTGTACGTCACGTTCCAATTTTCACTTTTTTTTTTGCTTCTTCAGGGCAGCAAATTTGAACGGAAGCTGAAAGATTCAACTTGGTTTTACCAGTACGTTGCTGATATTATTTTGTGGAAAAAGAATAACAGATGATGCATTTCCGTACTTGTTTTCTAATTAATGACCCACTTCTGACTTCTGATCATAATTAACAATAGAATGTACGGGCATGCTGGAGTTGTTTTTTTAACTTTAAATAATAATAATAATAATTTTTCTTTTAACTTTAAATCATTTTGGTGGTTGCGTTTCTTGGGAAAAAATACATAGGCGACGACATCAGATGTTTAATCAATTTTGTTATGGCATCGAGCCTTGGCCATCAGTTTATGAGTTGCAGAACCACTTCCCATCTATCATTTTGCAAATTCTGAACTTAATTGGATATGATATTGATGCAAGCCGTCTGTTAGTGATTGAGATGCTGTTGAGTTAGAGTCCTTGTTTCAGTTGAATCTCATGTTTAATTTTGAATTAGAAGTCAATTAGTTACTATTTATGATGTTTTAGTTTTATTGTGCTACCAGTAATTGCACACCCGTCCTTATTTTCAATTGCTTGGCATACTTAAAATTAGTATATGATAATATTTGAAATTTTCTAGTTTAAATTATTTCTTTGTCAAGCCTATATGATTTTCGATACACTTGCTTAAATATTTTAGTTCTCTTATTATCCAACTAGGTGTTTACATTTTGTTAAGATTTTTAGTAAATTGAATATTTACTTCTTTTATGAGCTTTACATTAGATATTATTTTATTTTACTTGAATTAATCAAGTACTAGAGAATTTAATTTCGTTAGTAGCCTTCTCATTAGTATCTTGCCTTATTTTTATTATCTTACCTTAATATTCTCATTATTCGGAATATTTAATTATCCTTACTTAACCTTCATTTTTTTCAGCCTACATCCGAATATAAGGTAATGCTACTGTGAAAACCAAGTTAAAAAAACATGCTAGGCTGGGATTCAAACCCAGGCGCATGGGGGATTTAATTATCCTTACTTAACCTTGCACGCTTCTGTTTTATAGTGAAACTTTATTTTATTTAAACCTATTTTGCTTGAGATGAATTTTTAAGTGAAACGGTGCATTTTGATATTCTTCTTCCTCAACCATAATCTTTTCGACTTCCTGAGGTTCCAGCTCTCCGTTCGATGACCATTCCTCTCTCTCTCATCAATTTCTCTCTCTCTTCGATTTCTCATCCGTTTTAGCACCTTTTCGTCTGGTTTTCGTGGCCTTTTAACTCCATTGTGTAGATCTCGACGTTTCTCAATAAATCAAGCGATTTATGTGGGTTAATGGAGGATTTCGAAAGGGCAACGATTTTGGGTTGTTACACATTGATTTTCGGCCTATAAAAGGGACATTTCGCTCACAGATTATTCACACCTCTCAAATGTGAATTCTCTATCATTTTTTAGATTTATCTCTCTAGTTCAATTTTTGTCATTGTTGAGTTTTTTGATTTGCTTCGGTTCTTTTGGGTCACTGCAATACGTTGATTTTAGAACGGTTCGATTATCGAAGAAAATCGGGTAAGCAGAGCTACTATACTGTTTTTCTTCAAAAATGACGAACATATTTTCATAAAAGATTTTGTGGAAAATATTGTTTTATTGCAAGCTTATGTTATTCTGAAAATGAATGTAGAATTTTAAACGGCGTATTGAGATCTGTTTATAATACTATTCTGTATTCTTTCTCAAAGATTCTGTATTCTGTTGAATATTATTTATGTTTCTGTTTCTGATATTATATATTATACTGTTTTCAAACTCCGAGGCGATGTTCTGTTACTGATTACTGCTGCACTTACTGATTACTGAGTGCACCCATTCTTCGAATTGGTTTCAGTGAGTTTCTGCCTAGTGCACACTTAGCGTATGTGGCTAAGTCTTAGTAGGGCAAACTCCACTTATTGTTGGCTTAATTCGGTTTGACCGCGGGTTAAGTCGTTGCACAACCTTGCCACAGAGGTCAATGTGACTTACTGTTGATGCCAAAAGGGATTTTATGATAAAGCTATTCTATTTTCTGTATTTCGACTCAAAGAAAAGAATATATATTTTTAATCTCTGCTTACTGAGTTGTCGAACTCACTCCGTTATTATTTTTCTTATTTTTAGAGATTGTTCAAGGATCAAATCTATTAACCGTGCGGGTGGGATAGATGAGAGCATCATTTTGGATTTTAGACTGTTAAGAGAATTTGTTTGATGTTTATGTTTTGAAACATTATAGTTATAATATGTTTTGTTTCAAATAAAGGTGATAAATTTCTTTTATTTCTTTTCTTTATTTATGTTGATTTTTGGGGTGTGACAACTACTACATACATGATTTTGAATTTTCCCCTAGGTTCGGCTACCTCTAGAGCTCCCATTGGCTCTTGTCCTTTTTTGGTCTCATGTGCATGCATAATATGTTGGAGGCTTAAGGCATTCGATAGAAACATGTGTGTGGGGTTATGTGAGATTTGGTGCAACCCTAGTGACTGCCTAGAGAAGAGTTAAGTCACCACATGGAAAAATCTGCCCCATTGCCACCCAAGATGATTGTTAGCCTAAGGTTGCTCCTTGAGTTATCTAACTCGATTTTTATAAGACCAAATGACAAAATAGCTTTGGAGTATTTTTAGAATATATGGTTTTTAATCCACTATTCAATTGAGAGTACTCAATTGTATTTAAATTTCTCTCTAATTCATACTGCCCTATATTCGATTTAAACACCATGACATGCACTTAAACTATGATATTTTTCATTGTAGGAGTTTTGTGTTGAAATGGAAAAGATTAGATATCAAAAGCACTCAAAACCTCTATCTGCCAAGATGGTGTCGACATATAGCACTGCTGCCAGAATGTCATTTTGATGGTATTAACACATGACAAGTACAATGTCAACACTGGAGAAGATGGCATTGACACATGGTGAAGGAAGTGTCGACACATGTCACAGGCACCTGCGAGTCAGTTCCAGACTTGATGAAGGTGTCGAATATATGTCGACACATGTTGTGGGAACTCTGTTTTTAGAAACGATGTCTCAGCTCACGAATGATTATTTTCGTATGAATTGCTTATTTTATCATTCGTATGTTGGTTTGATGATATTTTTATGCTTAATTGGATTGCATTATACATGTTTTGATTGATAACATGTTTTACACATTTGCATGTCATGTGTCAGCACTTGAGTTCTCAATTGTCGACACTTCTGGACTTGCTTGACTGTTTTCTCTGGAATCTGTATGTGTCGACATTATTCAGCCATGCGCTGGCACACTAGTTTTTCCTATAGAAGACTGTTAAGTAAGTGTGGACACATGTTTTCATATGTGTCGACACAGTCTTGTGTATATGCAATGTGCCAACATATGTTTCGAATGAATAGTTTTTATAACGTCGATTCAGTTGCTTTCATTAACTTCTCTTACGTTTTATGAGTTGACACCTCATATACTTAGTCTCTTTCGGCCTAAAAATCATGTATCCCTAAATATCAAAACCTCCCGTGCCCTAACCTCCATGTCGCACCTCTCCCTTACCGTTGAACTCTCAATCCTCTCTCTCTCTCTCTCGTGCCCTAAGTCTCAACGCAACACCTCTCCTCCACCACAGAACCTTAAATCCTCTCCATATTCTCCATATAAAACCCTAGCCTTCAACTGAAATGTCTAGTGGAAGAGGGAAGAGAGTATTCGACCATGGGGAATCCTCTAGGCCGAGGCAGCGTGTCAGACGTGATGGGGATTCATCTGCCCCTTTCGAAGGTTTACCTTTTCACTTAAGGATTCATCAACATCGTTTTTAAAGCGATTTCAGAAATAGAAAGGTAATCTCTGGCCGTTCGGTATTGTTGTCGTGGTTTACGGAGAACAAGTTTGATTTTCAGGAGTTGTTTGACGCTCAGGGTTGGTCAAATTTTATAAGCTTGAAGTGTGATTATTTTCCGTATTTAGTGACGCAAGCATATGCAAATTTTAATTTTGATATGTCTGAGACTGCATCGGGGGTTTGTGAAGGGTAAAAAGCTTGACTTGTCTGTGAATGGGCTTAATGTTGTAGCCCTTTCCCCCAATTCAGGGGTGAAATTCTTGAAATCATATACATGGGCTAGGATGCCAAATGTAGCCCATTGAGATTCTCAGAGTAATTTTGAACAACCCTAATCTGGATGAGAATGTGAAGACAGTTGCTAGTGATTTTAATGTGCATAGAAGATTATTACATCACATGGTTTGTAACATTATTCTTCCCAGGATGTGAAAGATTAAATATGTTACCTTTTTGGATATGTTTGTGATGTACTGTTTGATTATGAGGTACCAAATGAATTTTGGTCACCTCCTCCTAATTCATATGAAGGCCGCTTATGAGAAGAAAATACAAGGATTGCCTTATGGGATGTTGTTTACTTAGATTTTTTTATTTGTCTGATGTTGAGACTAGTGGAGAAGAAAGGGAGAAACCTAAAGTCTATAGGAAATATAATCAGAAGACTTTGAGACTCATGGACTTTGTTCAGAATGAAGATGATGAGTGGGTGAAGAAAGTAGTGGCAACTCTATCTCAAGAAATTCAAGAAGAAGAAGATGAGGAAGAAGAAGTTGAAGAGGACGATCTAGAAGAAGTGGAAACAATGGCTGAAGGCAAATCAGATGGTGATACTCTAGTTCCAGCCTCTCCATGTACTCCAGCAGCTGGGCGGTCAGTATCTTCGGGATCACATGCTACTAGGCTTGCTCTCCTGGTAGCCTCATTTTTAGATCTCAAGAATCAAATGTTTTCCACTCATATCGTTCTGTGGATGGGGATTGAGGAGATCAAATCCCTTTTGAAGTCACATACTGCTGAGCTAGCATTATCAATTTGTGAAGCTCATTTTACTCGCAACCTCTGCAGCAAAAACTTGACTATTGGTAGGAATATGATGTGGGATTGGTGGCAGACATTTAGAAGGCAAACAAATGAGTTGAAGAAATCTATGGATATTATGACTACTACTATTACTAGGGCTACTACAACTATCTCGCATCATGTAAATTTCTTCTCAGTCAGTGATCGATATCTACGTCCCTCCATCAATTGGGTCCACTAGTTCAGCACATCGTGGATAGAGTTTATGCAGGAGTATCTTTCCCAGCAATGATCTTTTACCTTGCCTTTACCCTCCCTCTCTTTTTGATGATGCCAAAGGGGGAGAAGTATATGTACTAATTTCCGTACTCCTTTATTCATAGAGAAAACATTCCACTTCTTTTTCATATATCTTTGTACTTGTGTGACCTTGATTGATATATGATTACTTGTTATGGATGCGTTTGTGTTTATTCTTCCTATCCTTACTTAACTCTAAATGCAAATTGTATTTTACTTGATATTATATTCTCTCAAATTTGCTAAGCTTCGTTATTGACTATGGGGTATTACTCTTAAACTCTAAACTCCTGTTTATTTTAAGAATATTGAAGTGTTTGTGATATAAGATTACATTATGGAGTTTGACAATTTGGAGGATGATAAAGAAGTGCTTCTAACAAGTTTATCATTTTTGGAAACCTCTAAATACAAAGGAGTCTCTTGTAAAATTTTTTAAAAATCTAAAGTACTGTGCAACAAATTATTTTGAAAAACCTTTGCTTGTTCTCATGGGGAGCTTTTTGTTTTCATTGCAAAGATCTTTAAAAAAGAACTTGTCATCACCAAAAAGGGAGAGATTGTTAGCCCAGGGTTGCTCCTTGAGCTATCCAACTTGATTTTGATGATAATAAATGACAAAAATAGCTATGAAGTATTTTTAGAATATGTGGTTGTCAATCCACTATTCAATCAAGAGTACTCAATTGTATTTAAATTTATTTTCAATTCACATTGCCCTTTATTTGATTTAAACACCATGACATGCACCTAAATTATGATATTTGTCAATTTGTAGGAGTTTGTTTTGTTGAAATAGAAAAGATTAGATATCAAAAGCACTGAAAAATTCTATCTGCCAAGATGGTGTCAACACATGGTTGACATAGTGTCACAACCTATACCCAGAGGTGGTCCTGAAATCGGGTGACGGTATCGTTCACATGGGTAAACGTGCAAGCCACCACTAATGGAATAGTGGTTGGTTTCCCTAGGCAATGGTATGAGGCTTGTTTAACCGGGTCCTCGTGTGTGTGATGCACGGGACAGTCCCAAAGGAGAATAGAGACGCACAACCTTGACTCTAGGGGTTAAACAGAGCGTAGCGGGGAAATGGACACATCTTTTCTTCACTGCATGGATCATACATTGATATTCTGTCGATTACTACCAATGCTCTTGCTGTGATTATTTCTGCTTATCTGTTTCACATATCATGCCCCATCCCCCCTCCATTACCGAGTCAGTAGGACTCACCCATTTTCCTGTCTAGTATTTTGTATGTGGCGTTGTGGATACTAGACATTGTAGATAAATCTTTTTAAGAACGAGCAGATCATGGACCTCGACCCCTATATTTTAGTGTTGAAGATTCGAACGTAGGTTACGGACACGTTCGAGATACTAGTGGAGCATGAGCCCCACTTGTATATTAATGGACCACCTTTACCCTTACTACCTCGATTAGAAGACTTTGGGCTGATCGATATAGACCCGACCCTCCTTCGCATCAATCCTACTCCACCGACCTCGACGGCGGAGGGTAATCGTTTCTTCCCCGAGATCGAAGTAGTACACCTGACCTCTGATACTGATACAGAGGACTAGTGAACTTTAGACGCTTTTGATGTATATGAAGGTTTTTTAAAATCACGGATGTATTAGTATGGAAAGCTTTAGAAAGCTTCCACTCCTGTTCCTACTTCTCTTTCTTTTTGTAGTTCTCATGAAGGACGTTTTTTTTTTTGTAAAAGCGTAAAACCGTGATCAGTTATGAATATTATGTATTTGCGACTTCAAACTTCCTTCTTATCTTATTTAATTTTCTTTTGTATTGTTATGTTTTCTTTTCTTTTTACTCTGAAGAGTTTTAAATTTCGAAAAGCTATCCAACGCATTTAACATTGTCAATTTACCATTATTTTCCAAAAACCTGAATTTTCATTTTTTAACGTGTTTCCAATTACAATACTATTCTCAACTAAAAGTTTCCGTTAAACATTTTTGAGGTCAAACAGTCGGTACTTCGTAGGATCAGTTCGTGTCGTAATCCCCACCTGTGTGCATAATATCTCTAAAGGTGAGCCTAGGGGGTACATACAGGCACGAGGCGTGACATGGACAAATTTAAAAGTTTAATATTTTAATTCTCAACTAATTTTTAATTTTACAAATTGGAGAGGTATTGTATAACAAAAGACAAATTGATTTGCATCATTATTTCCTTTTAGAGGGTGAGACTCATTTTTTTATTGGTGAGACTCCAATATGAAGTATGATGCCTCAATTGTTGTGGTTAGAAGCCACTTATATCATGAACGACATGTGTTAATGAGACCTTAACATTCGCCATTTAGTATGTTATCAATCAATTTCGTGTAGGACTGTTCAAATCGGGTTCAGGGTTAAGTTTTCACCACCTTGACCCTGATCCGGAGGTAATCAGGACAAGGAGTTTGCAATCCGACCCCCAAAAAAGTTAAAACTACCAAATTTGGGACGGGCTTGGTTAGAGTTCCCCTAAATGCTTCAGTTTCGGGTTATAAGATAAAACACTTAAAAATGAGTAAAACAGTAGCATTTCATTAAGGGCACAAGGGAAAAAAAGACGAAGAAATTAATGTTAGAGACCCACTCGAACACAATTTCTCTCGGGTTCATATTTCAAAAACTGTACTCGAAGTAATCCAAACTGTTCATGTTGAGCCGGGTCGAGTGGCAGGTGGGCGTCTTTGCCTACCCCTAATTTCGTGTTATTCTGTCATATCCCATGATTGTTTCCTTCACCCCGCACACACTTGGCGTTACCAATGATGATGAAAGTGCGTGCAAAATTGATTTTAATGACCAATGCACGGAAAAAGATAATGACGTAGCTGCTTGTAAGACATATAACAGTCAAACACCAACAGTAGACATCGGGTAGCTGGAGAACTTAGGCTTGAGATCCTGCCTAGTAATGTAATTAGTATTTATCATGACGCGGATGAGTCGTTTTGAGGTGTAGTTATTTGCTTAGGAAAAAAAAAACCAACAGTAGACCTCGACATTATCTTTGTGGTTGTGGGGGCTAAACCACGGAAACAGCGCAGAGCATTGACTGAGGAATTTCCTCAAACATCAACAATGCATTCTACTTAGAAATAACAAAAAGTCAGATAACGGTAGCGCAAAAGTCCACAGATGCATGGACATACTTCCTGCATTAGAAATAATTTCTCAGATTTCATGGCCCTAGCCACTCCATACCACGTAGTAACAGTAGAAAGAATATGGTGGAAAACTGCATATAGCATGTCTAACGTCATGGCAATATCAATAACTCAAGTCCACAGGAACTTTTAATAAAACAAATCTAAGCGCATTAGCCGCTGTGAGGCAAATTAAGTATCCCTTGTGCCTAATTTTGTATTTGGGTTGATCTTGGCTACTTTCGTCAAAACCAAACCTAATTTTGTACTTGGGTTGATCAAGTGCTGGTACTACCCCCTCCTATGAACTGGTTTGTAAACCACAACTGTAACATATTTTTGACGGAACCGATGAGTGAACCCAAGTGCCACTACAGAACGTGGGGCCTCCCTGTTCTCAATGTAAAGATGGTTGAGAATCACATTTTGCGGCAATGGAATAGTTCCAGAAGCGTCTCTGCTTGCTGGCTGGTTGAGCAACGTGTTTTGCAGATGAGGAGGGACAAGAGGTGGGTCCCGTGCCTCATCTTCATTACCTGGGTAGGCGTTGTTGTAACTTGAATCAGGTGATTTCGGAACCTCAAACCCCATAACAGTTGCTTCTTCCTGCAAAAGAATTATCTGCTTAAGATCCATTTGGTTTTAGCAATCAACATAATCACCCAAGGTCACAGGACTTACATGCTCCTCACCATACTGGCTGTTCATCATGATACAAGAACGCAACTAATGGGACAAAACCATCAACAAAAGGAAGATTATGGAGACGCTGGTATCGATGAGCCTGAAAAGACGGTATTGTTACTCTGTAAGCATTGTGAGATATACTGGCAGACCATTAAATGTTTACAGAAGTATTTTTTTTTATAAAGTTTACAGAAGTATTAACTACCGAGTAAATAATGCTAATCCATTCCGCTTGGGAAACTCTCTACCACTAAGTTAAAATCACACACACGCACACTATTTCATACTTGTTACCATTCCATGCTCATAATGTTGCAAGACACTGTTATGCAAGCTGTTCCCCTCACATAAGCCTACTTGTTAAGTTTGTTAAAGATAAAGCTTTTGGAGGACATAGGAGAATTGAATTGCATCATATCATACAAAAGGAAATGTTATTAACATGTAGGAGCCAACTATTGGCTGTTCGGACTTGGCTCTGCAGAGTTTTATTGGAGCTTGAGCTCTCACGCCGAGCTGGAACAGTGGTGTTCGAGCTCAGCTTGTCCACAATTTGTCATGTATAAGCCTGGCTTGAGCAGAACTAGATGAAATCAAACAGGTCGGGCCGAGTTCTACCTCGAGCACATCTCGAGCCAACAACCAATACCAGGTAAATGGTGTTTTGCATTGCCGTCCCGAGTGTGAAAAACTGTTAAATTGCATAATATGCATTACATACTGAACTCCCCCCAAGGCATAAAACCTGTCTTCAAATTATTCACTGAATAAGCCGAAAAATCAAGGAATAAATGGTTATTAAACCATTGATTTTTAGACTTCCAACTATGCTATCCAGATTTGAAAATTGTTCCTCCTTCGCATAAAACGAAATACTGCCACAAATTTTGAGTTTCATCCATATAAAAATAAAATAACAAAAGAAATTGATTGAAGAGGAATGCGAGCGTGAGAATGTAAGCGATAATAGTCTAACTGGTGCCTCAAAAGTAGAACCATAAGAGTCATTGGTGTACAACATTTTTCAACAAAACCAGAGGTAGTTTTATTCAAAACAAGGGAAACACAACATAGTTTTGCAAGACTTTGATTAGTTCAATTTAACTTTTCTCTAAATACTATCTTAACCATAAGATTGATGGCACGGCATTTGAAAAGTGGGTTTGGTGAAGCCACAGTCATTTTACCGCCACTTTCTAGTTCAGAGAATCCTAGTGTTGGCCTTCTACATAGTGTAGCTCTTGATGGCATCTTCCGAGCAAGAGAATCTCCTAAAAAGAACTGGAAAGAGAGTTCCTGAACCCCCAAGTCAGTTGAAAGGCAATGAAGATCCAATCATTGAGTCACTATGGCATGAGGAGGGGGGGAGAGGGGGGGGGGGACACACATACCAGCTTATTCTGCTATTTATTTCCATTAACCATGGTGCAACTGTCTGCTTACCAGAAGAAAGAAAATATATGCACTAATTAATCAGCTTCTTTCTATTTCCCCTGAGGTTAAAGCATTGAGTGTCCTTTCTGTGTATAGAACGTTGGATGTCTTTGCTAGTGCATCAATGATTAAAAGTGAAATCAAGAAGCTTTACAGGGTGGAAGAAAGTCTAATCAATTGAAAACCTTTTGCCATAAGAAAACATATGATGTCAAATGGTGGATCCCAATAAAGCAGTTCTGACAGAAATGTATCAGTAGGCATCAGTAATCTCTTTTGTTGGATAAACAAAGAACATGCTCTGGAATTAATGGAGATATTGACACGATTTCTGCTGATTACTGACTTGTCATAAATCCAAATATTAGGAGAATGTTGAGACAGATGTCTACGAAGCTTTACTAGACACCTATGGATATCCTTCGACCTATGTATATCCTTGGAGTAAATAAATTCACCAGACTTTTCAGCTTCATTTGTTAAAACAGCAGATACCAGAACTTTCTAGCCTCCTTCATCAATTTTTTAGGAGCATAGAGTCAAATCCCATCTCCAAATCCCTTTATTTCCTACGCTTTCTGATGCGGAATATAGTGGAGAAATAGGAATTAGATAGAAAACTCAAGAAAGAATAGGGAAGAAGAGAAGAAATAAGCCAAGGAGAAGGGGGAAACACACATTGAGTGCAAAAGGCAGCAGCCAATGAACTTTATTATCTTAGTCTAATTGATTTAAGGTTCTCACCAACCTTAAATAGAGAACAAAGGTCATAAGCAAACCCTAAAAGCCCATAGGCCAAAACTTAATAAAGCATAATAACTCATAGTCTATTAAAATATAAATCACAACTAAATAAACTAAAACAAGTAAATTAAATGAATGTCCCCATTAACTCCCCCCAGGT
Source organism: Myrica gale (assembly GCA_963930655.1). Lineage (NCBI taxonomy): Eukaryota > Viridiplantae > Streptophyta > Magnoliopsida > Fagales > Myricaceae > Myrica > Myrica gale. The sequence goes on from OZ005618.1 coordinate 14,146,583, forward strand.
GGGAAAAACTCGACCCTGTCGAGTAAAACAAAACAAGACGAAATCATAACTCTCAAGTACCCAACCACAAACTAAGTGGTTGTGCAGTCTTCTTTTTCGCACGCTCATAGACTCGTATCAGTGGAGGTTTGAATCGAGTGTCCCCGGAGTGAGAAGAACTCGACTTTGGCGAGAGAAGATCCTGATGACTTCTGTAAAGCCCCAACATGTCGGGATCAAGTTGTTGGAGAATATCTCGAGTAATCCAAGTGCATTCAGAATCCGGTTTATTTACCCAGCGAACAAGGAAACGCTGAACCGCTCCATCTGTAGTGAACACAACCTGCTCATCTAGAATAACATCAATTTTATCTACGAGTGCAGGGGTAGGAATAGGCTCAGGGTCAGGCGTAGTGGTGTCAAGAAAAGGATCATCTGGGAAGCTGGGAGGGCCTTTGTAAGCAACTAAGTCCTCAACATTGAAAGTATAATGAAAACCAAAGTGAGATGGAATATCAATGACATGCATTAGGTTCAACCTGCTTCAAAATTTTAAAAGGACCAGCACTACGAGCCTGCAATTTGGAAGCGAATCCAGAAGGACGTCGTTCCGGTAGAATTCGGATCATGACATAATCCCCAATATTAAATGCAACATGTCTTTTATGTAAGTCAGCTCGAAGTTTATATGATGCATTACTTGCTTCTAGACGTTTATTGATCTCAAGATGCAAGTCATGAAGATGATGCGCAAATGATTCAGCAGTCATAGATACACTAGCATAGGGAGACATGGGAATAAGGTCTAAATGTTTCCTAGGCTTATAACCATGCACAACCTCAAAGGGACTCACACCGATAGATCGATTCACAGAATTGTTATAAGCAAACTGAGCAGTAGGGAGGATCAAGTCTCAATTCCTAAGGTTTTCCTGGACTAGGCATCTCAATAAGTTGTCCAGACTATGATTGACAACTTCAGCTTGGCCATCTGTTTGTGGATGGTAGTATGCAGTGGAGAATTTTAGTTTAGTACCAACCATATGCCAGAGAGTCCTCCAAAAGTGACCAGTGAAATGAACATCGCGATCAGACACAATAGTTTTAGGAAGACCATACAACTTAACAATTTCATCAAAATACAACCTAGCAACCTTAGAGGCATCAGAAGTCTTACTGCAAGGAATGAAGTGAGTCATTTTAGAAAAATGATCCACAACAACAAAAACAGAGTCATGCCTCTTAGGGGTACGCGGAAATCCTAAAATAAAGTTCATACTCACATCTTGCCAAGGACAACTAGGGACAGGGAGAGGCGTGTAGAGACCGGTATTCCGTTTCTTATGCTTGGCAAGCTGACAGGTTCTACAAGTGCTAACTATCTTAGCAACATCCCTCTTCAAACTAGGCCAATAAAATTGGCCTTCAACTTCCTCTATGGTCTTATTACGCCCGAAATGTCCAGAAAGACCTCCGACGTGAACCTCCCACACTATAAAATCCCTCACTGAAGTCCTAGGAATACAAAGCTGATTGGCCTGAAAAAAGTAGTCATCCTGAAGACGAAACCCAATAGTAGGATCAGATTGATCACTTAGTAAAGCTAGATAAAGTTCCCTAAAATCAGGACAAGTCTCATAATCTTCCTTTAGTCTCTCAAATCCTATGACCTTAACGTGCATAACAGACAATAAGGAGATACGACGACTCAAGGCATCAACGACTTGGTTCTCAACACCTTTCCTATGTTTCAAAACAAAAGAATAGGCCTGTAAATATTATATCCAACGACCATGCTTACTATTCAACTTTTTCTGGGAACTAAGGTAACGAAGAGCTTCGTGGTCAGAGTAAAGAACAAACTCTTGGTGTAACAAATAATGGCGCCAATGGTGCAAAGCCTACACAACTGCATATAACTCTTTGTCATAAGTAGAGTAGCGTAGTCTAGCATCATTCAATTTTTCGCTAAAGTAGGCAATAGGGTGACGCTCCTGAGTAAGAAGCCCGCCTATGCCAATACCTGATGCATCACACTCAACTTCAAACAATTTAGAGAAATCAGGAAGGCCCATGACAGGGGCTTCAGTCATTCTCTTCTTAACATCCTCAAAAGCTTTCATAGCTTGAGAAGACCACTTGAACTCTCCTTTCTTCATACACTTTGTGAGAGGAGCCATAATAGTGCTAAGCCCCTTAATGAATCGACGATAGAAGGTAGCTAGACCATGAAAACTCCTAACATCATGAATAGATTTGGGTGTAGGCCAATCTACAATTGCTTGCACTTTCGTAGGATCAACAGACACTCCATCAGAGGAAACAATGAAGCCTAGGAAGACAACACTTGTGGTAAAGAAAGAACATTTCTTCACATTGACATATAAACACTCTTTCCGAAGGGTGGAACAAACCTGAGTGAGATGATCTAAGTGTTGAGTACGAGACTTACTAAAAATAAGGATATCATCAAAGTAGACTACTAAAAACTGCCCCATGAAAGGCCTAAGAGCTTGGGTCATGACCCCCATGAACGTAGTAGGGGCATTAGAAAGACCAAACGGCATAACTAACCACTCATAAAGACCATCCTTCGTCTTGAAGGCAGTCTTCCACTCATCACCTGGGCAGACCCTAATATGATGATATCCACTCTTAAGGTCGCTTTTAGAAAAAATAGTGGCGCCAGCCATCATGTCCAACATATCATCAAGCCTAGGGATGGGAAAACGATACTTGACAATGATCTTGTTGATGGCTCGACTATCAACACACATTCTTCAAGAGCCATCTTTCTTAGGTGTCAATAGAGTTGGAACCGCACAAGGGCTCAAGCTCTCACGGAGAAACCCCTTATGAAGAAGTTCACTCACTTGGCGGTGGAGCTCGGCATGCTCAGAGGGATTCATCCTATAATGAGGCAAATTCGGGAGGGACTCTCCCGAAACAAGATCTATGGCATGTTGAATGTCTCGTAATGGTGGCAAATGATTAGGGAGATCCACAGAAAAAAACATCTTGAAATTCCCGAAGGACCTCTTGGGCCTCCTCAGAAGGTACTACTGTCAGAGAATCAGATGGAACTTCCATAACAATTACTGCAAACACAACCGACTCCCCTACCAGATCTCACTCAAACTCTGTTGAGCTGATAATATTTAACCCCTTCTTGTCTACAACTGTCTTGGGGTGATGGACATCAATAGGTTTTGGGGGAAGAGGATTAAGGAGAATCTTCTTTCCCTTGTACAAAAATGAACAAGAGTTGGAGCGACCACGTATGGTCACATCCAAATCGAACAACCATGGGCGACCAAGTATAACATGACCTACATCCATAGGGATAACATAACACCATATTTGATCTTTGTACTCTAAAAATTGAATGGGCACCAGACATCGTTCCTTCACTGCTATGGAGGAAGTATCGACCCACGAGACACTATAGGGGTTCGGGTGAGGGACTGGTGGTAACCCAAGACGAGAAACAGTAGTAGCAGAAACTGCATTAATACAACTTCACTATCTATAATGACCTTACAACTCTTATCATTGATTTTGATATAGGTATGAAAGATAGCATGACGATGCCAGTCATCAGCATCTTTGGGCTGGGTAAAGATACAACGAACAACACCCAACCGGGAGGTGTCGGGGAGCAAGGTTGAACTAAACCTATACCAATTTGATGCGGAATATAGTGGAGAAATAGGAATTAGATAGAAAACTCAAGAAAGAATAGGGAAGAAGAGAAGAAATAAGCCAAGGAGAAGGGGGAAACACACATCGAGTGCAAAAGTCAGCAGCCAATAAACTTTATTATCTCAGTCTAATTGATTTAAGGTTCTCACCAACCTTAAATAGAGAACAAAGGTCATAAGCAAACCCTAAAAGCCCATGGGCCAAAACTTAATAAAGCATAATAACTCATAGTCTATTAAAATATAAATCACAACTAAATAAACTAAAACAAGTAAATTAAATGAATGTCCCCATTACTTTCTCTGCACCTTTCTCTCTGCTAAAGGTCGACATCGGTGACCAAGATATGGAAGAAGATAAGGTTTATTAAGATTCCAGCCTTCGATCACAAATTCTTTCCCCTTTTCCAGTCATCAGAGCTATATGTAAATTGCTTGAGAACATCAGACCCATTCCTTCATCATTCCCAACAGTTCTTCTTCATTACCACTTCAGAAAGCCAATCTTTTACAACTTTCAATTATTGATGTCAATTGACGCATTAAAACCCAAAGTCTCACATAAAAGGGAAGCAGGAAAAAAATTCAATCTGAAGCAGTAGCAAAAAACACAATAAAGGATGTACATGAACTTCATTAACACAGCTCAGATAACTTACTATTCCATTTGACTTTGATGATTACAGAAAAAAAAAATCAGTCAGACAAAGCTTCCGTGATAGCAGTGTATCTATTGAAAATTATTATATATTCCTTTGTTATGAAAAAGACATCCTCAAGCAGAAATTACTGATGTCTTGTCAAATTATAGATCGTGTTGTTCAGTAGAAAAGGATACGTGAATATAAAATTATCCCTGATGCATGAGTGCTGGACATGAAAGATATGAGCGAAAGATAAAAGACGAATTTAGACCAATTTGGTCAGTACGAATGTTCATAAGTAGCTGAATAGGAACGCAAATAGCTTAAAGTATCAGGGAATAATCTCCCTAAAACAAATATTGCCAGTTGATTATCAAATCGATCAGAAAACAAAGATAGGACTACAAAAAAAAAAAGCTAGCCAAGGTTTAATGCAAATTTACACATGCTTAATACCACCATGCATTTGTTTGAGCTATTGAATCTACCAAACAGAGCATCCCGGGAAACTTGAACCAGGACAACCCGGTCAAATTGTCCCCGGTCATCCCGGGCCACTTGTCCCTGGGCATCCCAGGCACCCCTGGAAACTTGGTCTCCGCTTTCTCGGGGTACCAGATTCAAGCTGAGCTTTCGGATTTTCCGCCTGACATACCGATCTTCACCTCGGGAAGTCCGTTGGGGAGCTTTAGGGTGGGATCCCGTTGGAGGAGGTCCATGTAGTGCTTGATGGGGTTGACTCTCCTAGCGTCGAGGAGAGTTGTGGTGCCGCTAGGGAGCGGGCAGTGCTGGCTCTTTCTTCTGGGTCCCTCTTAGGTGGTCTGGAGGTGGGGGAGTGTTCTTTTGGACCAGTTCTCGAATCTCATTCTTTAGCGAAGGAGGATGGTCGCAATACCACGACCGAACCCTTAGCGGTTAGTTTCCCTAGAAACGCTTTGGAGGGGGAATCTCTGGCGTGGGTCTTGGAGATGGTTTCCTCTGTGGGTCATATGGTTGGGGTGTCGTGTGGTGGTCAAGAGGAAAAGTTGGGGGAAGATGCTCAGGGAGCTGCAGGGATTGAAGTCTTCGGCTAACTATGAAGGGTCTTCTTCGATCGTTAGGAAGACTAAGAGCTATGGGCTGGACTGCTAGGGGAATCGTTTGGGGCGTCTTTGTTAGCACGGCTGGCCGCGGTTGGGTGGCTATAGGTTTGAGGGTGGGTGGGAGTACATGGGAGAGTTTTGTTGCTTTGCCCTGTGGCTAGTGGGTTGAGGGTGCTTTTGTTTTTTGTTTTTTGTTTTTTTTGTTTGTTTTTGTTTTTAGTTTGCGTGTTTGGGGTTTTCAGTATAGTCTCTTGTACTGCCGACTCTGTTGTTGTGTGTTCTCTGGTTCTTTTCTCTTTAATAAGATTGACTTACTTGTAAAAAAAAAACTACCAAATCTCCAGTAGAGTCCAGTTATAGGACAACAACCACATGCTCTTGAGATCATCAAAGCTAAATATAACTTATAAAGGAGGTAAAACGCATGCCATGTAGCACGCTGGCATGTTCTCTAATTTCTCAAGTTCTTGAAAATCTGTATTTTAAAGCATGGTTGAGAAACAATCTGAGCATGTACAGAATACTGAGCTAAGTAGATCTTCATATTTGCACAACCCACTTTTTATTCCAAGCATCAAAACACTGATCTAAGTAGATCTTCCTTTTCCACTTTTAGGAAAATAGTCCTCTTCCAGTTTTAGCAAAATTGTCAGTCGACTGATAAAATCGGAGATTTGCAGCAGTGACAACTAAACCCAAGAACCTGACAAGACTCCCAACAAAATCAAAGCCGACCAACACCAATTATTTGGCTTGGTTCAGTTTCTGAGGAACAGTCAGTTTAGTTTGGTGGCCAAGTAAAAGTTAAATCGGCTTCAATCAAGATCAGCTTCTTAGGCGCACGAGGCACCTGCTCAAAATCTTTTCAATAGAAATCCCCATCAAAGACAATAGGTTCAGTATAAGTTTGACCATCTGAATTTGACAACCACAATCATTTGGTGCAATGTGCACCAACAATGATAAACCAAAAAGAAATCATTATGTTATGCTCCAAGATATTTCCTATTGAACTCATTTTTTATTCGATCAGATGGACTCACTCTGCAAAATCACTAACACAAAGAAAAATGGGTCGTAACTTCCACTGATCATTCTTCCAAACCCAGTTATCTGACAAAATCATTCTCTCTCACAACTGAGCTAATTAAGAGATCAAAAGCATGTATAATAACAGCAGAAATGGCCGAACAATTAAATATAGACACCCCAAAAGTGTACGTGCAAAAAGTATTTTGAAAAGACAAATTCAAAACTGAAAGGATAATTGTGGACCCAAACGAATTCAGACTCTAAATACCCACACCCGGTCACAGACAGGAAGCCACATAGACAATTCATAAACAAAACTAGATATCCACAAACAGCACAAGTAATTTTGAAACAAATATCTAAATTTGACAGCGGAGCCCTAAAGCGGGAGAAAATTCGAAGTACAAACATACGGATAACCACACTACGTGGCAAAACTACAACATGCTAAAGAAAAATTTACAGCGAAAATTAATAAAGAGAAGAAGATACACACACAGTAACCAGAGAGGATTTTGGGCTCGAACCGTTCAATAACTAACTTCAGCTTCTCAGTGACTGAATCCTCTTTAAACCGACACGCACAAATCCACTGAGATGAATACAAGAATTTTCATGGAGAAGAAGCTTATCTGCAAAAATCACTGAAACCGAGCTGAGGTCAAAAGAAAGCCATCAAATAAAAAATCAGCAGCATAAATTACCCAACAATATAAACCCTAGAAATTGCGAGCCAAAACCTCGAATTCGAAGAAATAGTGAAGGAAAGAGAAAGACAATACGCATTCTCTAGGAGAGAAACCAAGGGAATTAGTTTAAAAGACGCACCACGGGATTTCGATACCAGTTAAATCAGAAAAAAAAAAGAGGAAAAAAGAAATCTTACCTTACACAGGGAAATTGTGAAAAGAATAAGAGAATGCAGGAAACTTTAAAAGATGGAAGTGGAAGAACCAACAGAGAAGAGTGTTTTTCAAGGGGAATCCGGAAAGTGTAGGTGACGGGGGAGATTGTTTTCTAAACACGGGTTGCTTTATACAATAACTTCATTAACTTTTGTAGTCATTAAAAATGACTTAGAAAAAAAGTTGTCATTAAAAATGGGTTTAGCAAGAAAAAAAAGTCATTAAAAATGCATTAACTTCATTAACTTTTGTAGTGATTAAAAATGACTTAGAGAAAAGTAGTCATTAAAAATGGGTTTAGCAAGAAAAAAATTCATTAAAAACGGTCCTATTAAAAGGACGTTTTCTTTTTTATTTTCTTCTTCAGCGTTTTCTCATGGCCTAAAAGATTTATTCCTTATTTTAAATTGAGAAAAAATTATATTTAGCCGGTATCTATAAAATAAAATCAATTGTATACTTACTATTATCAAAAAAGCATTCAAGTCATTTATCTTTCGAAAATCATCAATCTACATCGTCCAAATCAGGCGTTAAATTAGACGGAAAAACATATAAAATAATCAAAATGCTCCAAGACAAAATTATTAAAAATAAAAAATAATATTTTATTTTTAAAAAATCTATTTATTTCCTAATTTTTTATATATTTTTTAAAATTTTGTCTTGAAAGGGGATTTCGGTCATTTTGCATGTTTTCTCATCGGACTTAACGCCTAATTTAGACGGAAAGAGTACATTAATGATTTTCAAAAAAATAAAGGGTTCAAATCGCTGTTTTTATAATAGCATGTATGAAATTGATTTTACACTATAGATACTATAGATACGAATCTAACTATGACTTTTTCCCTTTTAAATTTTACTTTCAATTTGATCCTTCATTCTAATTTGACATAAATTTACATTAAAAAAATACACAACTAGTCACAATTATTTATAATATCATAAAATAACTTTGCTAACATTAAGATAAAAACTAACACAAAAGAAATGGCAAACTTTTATTTATTTATTTTCACTAATAAAAAAGAAAAATACAATAAAAAAATTATACTTTGAATCATTTAACTACCTATTATTTTGCAATTTACATTCAAAACTATCAAACATAACACATTATACCTTAAACTACTAATAACTTTATACTTTTCATTTATATTATAATTGACAAGTAGGATTGTGTCATATTTTTAATTGATTTTAACAATAATATTTTTAATATAAAGTGTAAAGACTAAGGATGCGTTTGCCAACCTAACAATCCCCAAAATATTATCTCACTCCTAATAAAATAATTCAATATAATCTCTCTCTCTCCTATAAAAAATATAAAAAATTACAAAAATATAAAAAATTACCTCTCTCTTCACCTTTTCTCTAAACCCAATACCAACACATATTCTCATACCAAAAATATTACAACACAAACACAACCTAAACGTATTGATTGTTTAAAATGCTTTTTATCGTGTTTGGTAGTTTAAAGTAGAAATTGAAGAAGGTGATGAACATCGAAAATGCAAATGTATTTCCTCGCTTAGAACTTCTAGTATAAGTAGTCGGTCATTTATATGACATTTTCTGCATTTCTGAAAACGGAAAATGTGAGACCCGTATTGCATTTTACTATTTACTCTATATATTTATTTTTAGATCTAAATTCAAGGGACTATTATTTGGCCAATGTAAGATATTAAACTGATTATGGTATTTTGAATTATAAGTTTACCTTAAGTATTTCATTACGTTGTGAAATCATGTTAGTATAATTTGTTATATTCATCATGGCCGAATTTCTCTAAAGTAGATTTTCTTTATGAATTAATTTTCATTGACCTATTATTATGTTACAATGATTTAGTAAATTAAATGCCAAGAATATTTGGAGAGTATTTTATTTCTTGTTGTTGATGAAATTCTTAAGTAAAATTCATTACATATTAATCTACGGTTGTGAATTTTATGTTAGTGCATGGAGATTATCACATGTCTTTATTATGTGACTTTAATCTCCATTAGGTAATCTTAAGCTTCATTAGGAGAACTAATTGATAAGTTAGTGTGCTTATAGAGTAGTTTAATAGAGATAAGTTAGTGTGCTTATAAAGTAGTCCATGTGAAAAGAGAAAAGCAAAATGAAATAGTAGAAAAATGAAAGTCAAGAGAGGAGATTCACGTGAAAGGCAAGAGAGGGCTGAAGTGGCTTTTTAAGAGTGAGTCACGTGAAGTGCTTGTAGTCAAAGAGAAATAGGAAAATAAATGGAAATGAAGGAGACAAGACAAAAGCCTTAATTAGCCGACCATACCATTCAATAGCAATAGGCGATGCAAACAGTGCTCTCTCTCTCTTTTCTCATATTTTAGGTTAGGTTCATGTTGCCTTCTTTTCCACTTCACTCCTTTGTACCCCTCTCTCACTCAGCTCACTTTGGTTCTTTCATTTCACTTCAGCTCACCTCATTGCACTCATTTTCTCTCCTTGGCCGAGAAACCCTCTTCACTTCTCCAAAGCTTCCCTTCCCTTTTTTCACGCCATTTCCAGCAACTCATTCTCCACATATCACTTTCAGCCTTATCCGTACCTTGCTTGCTTTTGTCTTAGCCCTTTTTAGGCCACACAAGAGGTGGGAGAGTGAGAGAAGCCGAGAGAGTGGGGTTTTGGTATTGGCCGAATAAGATAGAAGGAGGAAGAGGTAAAGGAAAACTGATTCCTCTTTGCATGTTCATCTCCTTTTTCTTTCCTTTCCTAGATCCTGACCTTGGGTATTCTTATGCTAGGTATTTCCTTAACCAGCACTTGTGTCCAGCATTAGAAAGGTAAGCTAGCGTTTGGTTTTCTCAAAGGAAAAGGCTTGCTGTTTTGGCTGAATATGCTTGTGTTTCTTGTGTTCTTTTTCCTTTGAAAATGTATGAATATTGGATCTGATTAGGTTGTGATTGTTGGAGTTATGGTTGTGATGTTGTTGTTGATGGAAGAAGGGTTAAAGCTACGATTTTGGGCTAAGAAGTGGTGTCTTGGTTCAAATATTGGAGATGATGTCATGCATGTGTATAAGTTGTTGTTATGCCGAATTTTGTGACCTTATTGGGTGAATTAATGTTTCTGATTTGAGATAGATCATTAATACTTAATGTAATGGTTAGTTAAAATCATGGAGAAATAATGTTGCATGTAGGATTAGTGACATTTGATGTTGGCCGAATAGACTAAGCATGAAACCAAGTTAGTAGTGTTAAGGTGTGGATCGGTTAGTGGTGGTAAGGTGATCAAATGAGTACATTGCAATCCATGCATGTGATTAAAGATAGATAAGGGACATTGGTAGCCACGGTTTTGTTTAAGCTAGGGCTAAAAATAGAATAGCTTGTTTAAATAGAAATGAACTAGGTGAATATAGAAATTGAAGTTAAGATCCTTGATATTATGTGTTGTGATGTTGCTAATGTAAACCTAGGTCTTGAATATGAAAAATATGAAGGTTTATGGTTTATATAGGGTTCGGGCAATGACATTAACCTAGGGGCAAGTAGGATTAGACTATGATAACTTAATAGAATTATGTAATGATAGATAGGGTTCTTTAGAGCCGAATAGGCTGCTGCCCATGGTCATTGGTTATACCCTCTTGTTAAGTTTTCTTAAGGGTTAACTGCTTTTAAGAAGTATTTTGATGAAGTTGATTAAAACATCAAGTCTATAAGAGGAAAAAGAGGTTAAGTTGGTGGAGTTTGATGAACATTAGGTTTGGTAAGGTTTAGAACAAGAAAATTGGGTTAGGCACATTATTAGTTGCTGCTTTGGGCTTAAAATTCTAGAATGTAATGTTGCTGAAGTTAATGAATAGGCTTTGAAATCAATGATGTCGATGGGAAAAATCAGTGTACCTAAGCGATCATAAGTGAGATATATAGTAGTCCAATCAGCAACCCTATTGGAGATGTTTGATGCATGTGTTTAAATTGTTTTTCTTCAATTGTTTTATGAAAGCTAATTAAAGTAATCTTTTGTAAATGAAATCGTATTTTCAAAGATACGTACTTTTGGAAAACCGAAATATTTATAAGTATTTCTTTGAATGTCTATGTGATTAATTTCCTAAGCATCTAAGTGAAGTATTTGAATCGCTTGTAGGCGAAACTTCATACCGAAACTCAAGAAGACCAAGATAAGTGGATGTAAGTGAGAACTCATTTTTATGAAAACTGGAATGGTACACATCATTGTCTTTCACGAACAAGCATGACATCATAAGCAAGCATAAACTCTCATTCTATCAAGCATGACATGACATGAGCATTTGTATGATTTCTAAAAGAAGTTTTTGTGCAAATGGAAGTATGAGAGTTATTATGACAAGTTAAGTAAGGGGCTCTGGTCGGTACCGTACCATCAAGAAGGTACATCCATACTGAAGGACGTTTACGCGAAGGATGAATGTTGTTTAGGACGCCCATACTGAAGGACGTTTACGTGAAGGTTGGGTAAGTCCATGAGGTTTGTGCAACCACACTGAAGGACAATTGAGAGAAGGTGTGGACCTCCAAGGGTCGTGTCTAGCCATCAGGTCTGGGGCCACTTTAAGGGCTAGCTCGACCAGATGTATGTCTACAAGGGAAAAAGGGGACGGTTCCGATAGGAACGCACAACCCTGACTTCAAGGGTTAAATGGAGCGTATGTAGCCCACAAGATAAGAAGTTAATACTTTTCAAGGACCATGTGTTATTTAAGTACAATGACACGTTTTCAAGTTCAAGAGCATGTGCATAACCATTAAGCATGCATGCATATCCAGTATTATGATTACTCATGATTTTCAAGTTAAGGCATAAGCTCATGTTAACAAGTTACATTTTCCCTTACTGAGTCTTTCGACTCACAGTTTTCAAAATCTATCATTCCAAATATTTCAGGTGAAGAAAGTCAGGAAGACTACCTGTCTTAAGAGAGAAGACCTTTATGTATTTTGTTGTTGTGACTTTGATTGTTGTGATCTGTCACTTAAGAAATGTATAGTTATATGAGATGTAATTAAGAAACTACTCGTCTTTTGAAGTCTATTATGAAGTTAAGTTATTATGAGTTCGTTAGCCCGTCTCTCTTTCGGTTTTTATTCCGCTGTTTAGTATGATCAAGTTAGTTGGAACTTTCTTTAGGGATTGCTCGCGGCTGTCATTGGCCCTACGTGATAGCGTTTGGGGCATGACATAAAACATGACATTTGGGAAAAGTATATTTATATTATTTTTTTTTCAAAGCAAAGGTTTGTAAAGCTCAATAATTGAATTAAGCTGAAAAGTGGGGATGATAGGCCCCAATCTAGAGGGTTAAATGTTGGCTCCCCTTATATAATACACAGGCCACGCGTCGCGCAGCATCGTCGCGCAGCATCAAAGCCCTGAGCATTTAACCTTTACTTTACAACCCAACACAAAAACATAAGAAAATATTTGTCCCTTCTTCTAGCCTTATATTTTGGAGGGAACAAAAGCACTTATTCAGTTTAAAGATGGGTAATACGACATAGCCCTCTTTTTATTAATATGTATTTAATAAATAAATCTCATTCAGACACCATATTAATAAGTTATATAAATTATTAAAATTAAGTTATAATTAAAAAAATAAATAGAATTAAGTCTGAACTCCTATTATTTCTTACAAAATTATTTTAGGGGAAAATACATTTTTCACCCACAAATTATCATAGGTTTTACACTTTGCACCATAAACTACCAATTTTTATACATTGCACCCTCTAACTACTAAATTTCAACATGTTAACATCTCAAGTAAGTAAACTTGCTCAACAAGTTGATATAATGTCTAAATTAGGTTGTTCACTCACCCTATGTCAAATTTGTAGACTAAAATGACGATAATATCCTTGACCCATTTGACATATATTAAAGATATTGTTGTCAATTTATTAATTTATTAAGGGTATTATTGTCAAATGGAGGGTTCAAAGTGTTTAATATTAGTAGTTGTAGGGTGCAACGTGTCAAAATTGGTAGTTTAGGGTGTAAAATGTCTAACATTGGTAGTTTGAGGATGCAATGTCTTAAATATGGTAGTTTAGGGGTGCAATATGTAACTACCCTGGTAGTTTATGGGTGGAAAATGTATTTTACTTATTTTTTTATATTTTATATTTTGTAAAAAAAAATTAAAACAGCCTGATATATATGCACAAAGTGTTAAAAGTGTGAATTTGCATAACGAAATTATTTATAATGCGAAGAACAAAAGGAAAGAAATAACATGTGATGTGATATTTCATCCAAAAAATAGCAACTATATGATAGCCGATATAAAATTGTTGTTTCCAAATCCATTAGTTAAGAATGTTCTACATAATAAGCTATATATATATATATATATAATTTTCCAATTTAAGAATTCTAATAAAGGTTTGTTTCTTTCATAAATAGTACTAGCAATGCAGTAGTAAGAGATACATTGAATATTGTAAATATTTTTTTTTTCTTTCAAAACTTCATTTTCTTCTCTCGTCATGACAAAGTAAGCAGAGGTTGGAACTTTTAAGGTTTTAGATGTGTGATCGAATTTCGCTAGTGTTCTACTAATAAACTAATTAGAAAAAGATAATAAAGATTAAATACATAATTTATAATATAGTAGTGGCTGTTTCTAAAGAAATTATTTTCCAAAACAAACCTAAAGACGAAGTAAAGGACGTCATCCAGTACTCATGATGCACGCATTATTTCCGCTTCTTGAGTGGCCACTACGATGGATGAGGATCGTTTTCTATTTATTTATTTTTGTTCGTTTTGCCTTTTGTTTTTCTACTAAAACTGCCCACTTACCTTTCCATTTTCGGAAAGAAATTCAGTTGGATTATTGTAGATTTTTATAAGTACGTGATCAGAATTTGATCATATCTCATTTAATAAAGTGAGATAAAATTGTCTTGACGTGATAATGAGATTTATTTTCATTAAATGATGGAATTAATTTTAAACTGTTAAATTTATTTTTTAAAATTATAACCCGTATTTATAATAAATTAAAATTTGACTTTTAATTATAATGGAATCTTTTTCTATCCATTATGACTAAAGACAAAACAAAACGCAGAAGAAACTACCCGACCCGATATCGTATAATCGGGTTGTCCATTTTACGTTATGAGCTTTCGCTTCGAACCTGTTTGACCGTCCGACGTTTCAGTACGGCAGCAAACTGACCGAGCTGAATGTAGGGTACATGAGGCCCTCCCCTTGACTTCAGCCTTCCAAGTCATTGTTTCTCAGGTTTGGCCCATTCAAAAAAGTGCCACGTCCAACTACTATTTTCTTGAGGCGAGCCTTTTGTTTCTTTTTATTTATTTTTATTTACTAAACCAAAGTATAGAGTAATTTTTTTTTTTCAATGGCGAATCAAACTTATAACCAAAAGAAAAACCACGTGGTCGGCGTTTGTATAAACAATGATTGTCGTGTTGGGTAGGGCTGAATAAAACCGGATCGCGGATCGGACCGAATTTATGCGGTCCGGTCCAGTTTATATATTTCGGATTTTTTTAATATATTAAAAAAGCGCTTTGCGCAGTACAGGATAATTTTTTTTAAAAAAAAAATTAAATCTGGTCTGGACTAGACCAGACCACATTTTAAAGGACTGGAAGTGGTCCGATCCAGTCTTTTAATATAAGAGAACTGAAAATGCGGTCCAGACCGTATTGTGGTCCGAAAACCGGACCGCATTTCCGGTTTTCAGCCCTAGTGTTGGGTTCCAGAATATATTATCCTCAAAAAATTTTGTCATCTGGTGAAGTAGTTATATTATAGTCTAGTTCGAGAGGAGTATATGCCGCAGATCTTCATGTGATCACATTATTCTAATGCTTACTCTTATTGTATATTTAATGGATATGATGTTAATTTCTCCTAGTTGAGGATGCTACCGAGGGGAAATAAGAAGAAGAAAACTCTTAGTTGAGGATAGCGTTGCTCTCATCTCCTAATGTATATCATAGTTTCTTATTATTGTCTTTATTACTAATGCTAAAAAAATGTTTTTGGAATAATAATCATTCATCAGTTTAGTGTCCCATGGACAACCAAAATCTCAATGGATTTTTCTTTTTTTGGTGATTAAAAATTTAGGGGTAAAATCATAGTTAACCCCCTATGTTTGGGTAAAAATCAAGTTGCTACCCTTATTTTTCAATCCAACAATTTGAGACCCATTACTTTCAAAAATTATCAATTTTCGCCCCGTCTAAATTAGACGTTAAATCAGATGGAAAAGTATGAAAAATGACCAAAATGCCCATCTAGAATAAAATTACTAAAAATATTAAAATTTTTCATTAAAAATAAAAAATGATATTTTTTTTAAATAAAAACAATAAAAACTCTATTTCAATAAAATATTTATTTTAATTTATTTCTTAAATTTATGTTTATTTATTTATTTTTTAAAATTTAGCCTCGGAGGGGCATTTCGGTCATTTTGCATAAATATAGAGAGCTAACTACGAGTTTACCCCAAAAATTTAATTACATCCGAACTTCGTGCACGAAATTTGGACAAATTTGGTCCAATTAAAAAATGTATTGACTTTTTTTTTGATAACGTGGAAATCTCTCAAAGCCGAACCCGTTTGGTCCAACCTTGAAGTACAAGTCACGATCCACTAGATCGACCCCACAACCGAGGGAGCAAAGAAGTCAAGAACTCGCCTAACAGCAGAAAAATCCATTACACACCCTTAAGACTCAAACATGGTACGTCGAGCCCTAAGAATGATGTATCTCCTAACTATTGAGCTATCGCCCTTGGAGGCGTATTGACTGAACTAGACGCGCAACGACAAAGCTTTAAATCGATCTGACAATCTAAGTAATATTATTTTTGTCAAGAACTTATTCTCATATAGTAGAATTCGAACTCACGATTCCTTATTTACTACCGTTCATTAAAAAAAACCATTCCAATCACTTTTATGTTGTACCAAATATACCCAGTTATCGGCTTGAAAAAATAATTTACCCTTTTATCAGGTTAGCAGTACAAATTGAATCAAGACAAAAAAAAAACCATAAATAAAAGAAAAGGCTGCAACAGATTAAGGCAACCAGTTGTTTTTCTTCAGACACGAGGACAACCATTTTGTTCAAACCTTCCTTAGAAACAGATCATAGACAGGCTACAGTGCACCAGGAATAGAGATAAATGGGAAAATGATTTTATAATAATAAAGACGAGGATTTCTTATGCTGTCCGGTCCCAACTACAACCATCATCTTCGTTGGCACCAAAAAGAGAAAAAGGGTTACTCAAACTTTGCACGTCTACCGATGGATTTTTTAATGTTGTAAACAGATCAAATGCAGTGGAAAAAGCATCCTTTTGTAACGTTGGAGCTAATCCTACTCACAGAGCGATCCGCAAAATAGGACGAAAAAACAATGCAGAGAATTATTATACCACAAATCTCATGGGCCTCAAATTGTTGATAAGCCACCGAGGAGGACCAAATGGCCGCAATAATCAAGGAGCGACTTGGAGTCCAGTTTTGGTCTCTTTCCGACAAATTTCAGTCTCTGTATTGGTGAAATTTTTTTGGCTTTCACCGATCAATAATTCACGGGCCGAGGCAAGGGGCGAAGGCTATCGGCGCCTTCACTCCCAAATGTTTTTTACATGATATATATATATATATTTAATAAGTTGGCCTGGGCCGACACCCATCAGGCTCAGGCCCAGGCCAACTACAAACATATTTTGCCCATAAAGCCTAGGCCCGATCCCCTTGGCCCATACCTTTTTATTTACTTTTTAAACAGCAGAGAGTGAAACGACGACATTTCACTCTCTGCAGATTTTTTTTTTAAATAAAACCCAGAAGGCAGAAACGTGCGTTCCGCTCCCCCCACGTCATTTCACTCTCTGCAGAATTTTTTTTAAAAAATAAAACCCAGAAGGCAGAAACACGCGTTCCGCTCCCCCCTTTCCTCCTCTCCCCCTCCTTTCTCTTTTCTGCGACTGCATCTGAAGAAGACTTTGGCCATTCTCACCAGCCACCGCACACTCACCAGGCACCAGCCACCATCGCACGCTGCCTCTCTTTCTCTCTTCGACAGAATCACTCAGCCAAGGTAAGTAATTTTATTGTTGTGATTTTTTGATGAATTTTATGAATTAGGTTAGGGATTTGATCATTTGTGAATTATGGATTTGAGTGAATCATGATTAAGTGGTTAAAGGTAATTAGGGCTGGAGAAATTAGAGGAATTCTGAATCAAAGAAAGCTCATAACCCTGGCTACTAAATTTCTCTGATTTACCTCCGTCTATTTTCACATAGCTTTCATGATATTCCTCATACTTACACCTGTTATCCATAACGCATGCTGATCTTTCATTCTACCATAGAGGGATTATGACTTGCAGTCGAATCAGACATACTACATGATCTTTTCTTCTCTGAGAAATTGAGTCTTATAGTGGATAGCATCGAAATTGTTGAACCTTGTCCACAATTGTATTCTCTGTTCTGGTGTCCTCATTTTCGTACTTTATTGCTTCGGAGGAGTAGCAAGGCAGGTGATTGCAGGGGCGGAGGGAAGTGGGGGCGAAGGGTATCGGCCGATACCCTTCGCCCCCCAAATTTTTTTTACATGGTATATATATATATATTAAATAAGTTGGTCTGGGCCGACACCCATCAGGCTCAGGCCCAGGCCAACTACAAACATATTTTACCCATAAAGCCTGGGCTCAATCCCCTTGGCCCAGGCCTTTTTTTATTTTTTATTTTTAAACAGCAGAGGGTGAAACGACGTTGTTTTACCCTCTGCAGAATTTCTTTTAAAAATAATCTAGAAGGCAGAAATGCGCGTTCCGCTCCCCCCTTTCCTCCTCTCCCCCTCCTTTCTCTTTTCTGCGACTGCATCTGAAGAAGACTTTGGCCTTTCTCACCAGCCACCGCACACTCACCAGGCACCAGCCACCGTCGCACGCTGCCTCTCTTTCTCTCGTCGACAGAATCACTCAACCAAGGTAAGTAATTTTATTGTTGTGATTTTTTGATGAATTTTATGAATTAGGTTAGGGATTTGATCATTTGTGAATTACGAATTTGAGTGAATCATGATTAAGTGGTTAAAGGTAATTGGGGCTGGAGAAATTAGGGGAATTCCGAGTCAAAGAAAGCTCATAACCCTGGCTACTAAATTTCTCTGATTTACCTCTGTCTATTTTCACGTAGCTTTCATGGTATTCCTCATACTTACACCTGTTATCCATAACGCATGCTGATCTTTCATTCTACCTTAGAGGGATTGTGACTTGCAGTCGAATCAGACATACTACATGATCTTTTCTTTTCTGAGTCACTGAGTGTTATAGTGGATAGCATCAAAATTGTTGAACCTTGTCCACAATTGTATTCTCTGTTCTGGTGTCCTCATTTTCGAACTTTATTGCTTTGGAGGAGTAGCAAGGCAGGTGACTGTAAGATAGAACTTCTGGCTTTAATTCGTACGATTTGTGTGTGACACACCATGTGTAAGGAAGCATTCATCACCATATGCTGATATGCTACAACTCTTTTACTGTTGTTTTTGTATGGTCGGTCTTCTCTAAGAAACTTGTATGTTTAAGTCGTACTTTAGAAAATGCTGGCAATAGAGAGCTGCCCTCTTTCTCTAGTGTTTTTTTTCTTTAAATTAGTTGTAGGCTTTGAAATAGGGGATTCGAAATGGTGCTGTCTTACAACACGAGTTGCAGCAGTTGTTAAGATTCTCTTATTGGTCGTTACCGAGTGTGATTGATGCAAGTTAGCTTGAGTAGTTATTATCCAGTCTGCTGTCTGCCGTCATAATTAGTAGGATGTTTACAAGGAGTTTGTATTAACAATTCATAGTTAAGCTTGTTGTAGCAGTTGGCAAACTAACTTGCGTAGTTTGTAATGCAATTCTTTTTTATTTACAAATGGTATGTGCATCTGTCATTGTATTCTTGGGAAAATTTAAAACTTTCTTTATCTATGGAAGCCTTTTTTTAAAATTACTAGGATACAATGACATCAACAACATAGTTTATGGCAGAGCTTTTGACGCAACTTAGGTCCTAAACCATTAAAGAATCCATAATTGCTCCATAGATGCTATATCTCTGCAGCAGCATAGTCTTGGGTTTAGTTTAAAAATCCATTCACATCGATAGGGGGCAGGGAACCAATAAGAAGCATGCAAGGAATAATATTAATATACTCTCATGATGTCTCTTGAATAGGTCTGGATTTCCTTTTATTTATCTTTTAGTTTGGCGTAAACTGAGTTGGATTCATATAGTAGGATCTTCTTCTGTTTTAAAAAGAAAAGAGGAGCCAGGGAGGGGGGGTGACAACCAATATTCGCGTAATAGTATTGTTACATAAGAAAAGCTAGTGAGGTTTACATCTACGTTTGCAAAAATATAACCTTATGCAGTTTGTTAGTAGGTCAATGATGCCCACGTTTTGCAGCAATCTCTGCTGGATTTGTTACTCTGAGTTTGATAGAAGTAGGTCACAAGAAATTTTGTATGCACATAGAATTATTCTTTGTTTATTTATGAACTTATTCTTCCCAACGTGTGGTATAACCTACTAACCTAGGATGTCTCATTGTCAAAATCTTGTGGATTGATGTTGTTCAATTGTAGGAATTGGTTGTTTTATGAATGGTTCAATTTTGTCTCCACTGAGACTCGTGGCCTACTGAGTGATCCTTAGGGAGTCATTCATGATAGATCCTTCGCATCAGCCCTTATTTGATTGAAATGAATGGTAAACTAAGTTTAGTGACACTATGGTGAATTAATTTTGTTGATTGATGTTATTTCTAATTTATTAGAATTGAAATTGATTTGAATTTTTGAAATGATTGAATATTTGAGACCACATTGAAAAAACCTCGCATTGAATTTAATTCGAATGATATTGTTGCTGACTCGGGGTTACGTAAACTCATTGAAAAATATGATGTTGGGATTAGGGATCAAGTTCGTAGGGAGTACTTGATCAAATGTCATTTTCAACCACGTGGCCTTGATTTTCCCAAGAGGCAATACGGACAAGAAATGAGGGGTTTTAGGGAGACTTGGTTCAAAGATTTCGAGTGGTTGGAATATAGTATATCAAAAGATAAGGCATATTGCTTGTGGTGTTATCTGTTTAGGCGACCTAAAGGAGGACAGTTCGGGGGAGATAAGTTTACATCTAAGGGATTTAGCAACTGGAAAAAGGCATATGAGGTTTTTGGTGAACATGTTGGTGTATATGATAGTGCTCACAATGAAGCTAGAAGACTATGTGATGCATTTATAAATCAGCGACAAAGTGTATCGCATATGTTATCCGCACATGGGCATGATCAAGAGAATGCTTATCGCATTCGTTTGACCGTGGTCTTAGATGCCATTCATTATCTTTTGGGGGCAAGGATTAGCTTTTTGTGGTCATGACGAGTCTGAGGGTTCAATAAGGACAACTTTCTTGAGCTTTTGGAAGTGTTTTGCCAACGTGATGAAAAAGTTGCTAAGACACTTCAGACTAATGCTCCTGGAAACAACCAAATGACTTCTCCAAAGGTGCAGAAGGAAATGATGAATGCTTGTGCAGCTGTGACCAGATGTGTCATCATTGAAGAAATTGGGGACAAATTTTTTTCTATTATGGTTGATGAGTCTAGAGATAATTCAGTGAAGGAGCAAATGACAGTGGTTTTGAGATTTGTGAACGAATGGGGACAGGTGATTGAAAGGTTTCTTGGTGTGGAACATGTTCCTGATACTTGCTCTGAATCATTGAAAGAAGATATAGATAAATTGTTTGCAAGACATGAGTTGTCAATATCCAGATTGAGAGGTCAAGGGTATGATGGGGCATCAAATATGCGAGGTGAGTTCAATGGGTTGAAGTCATTTATTTTGAGGGACAATCCTTATGCTACCTATATCCATTGTTTTACTCACCAACTTCAATTGGTTATTGTGGGTATTACAAAAAATAACTTACAAGTTGGTGAAATTTTTCAATTTCTCAAAGTCGGGATCATTCTTCTTTTCAATCCTTTCCCTAATCCCCCTTATCACCGCATCACTTTTCTGGGCCTCGCAAATTTGTTCCTCCAGCGATGGTGTCACTGAAAGCCCTGCGATGAAAACATCTCGATCTGCCGACACTAACGTAATCTCCTCTCTTTTTAGATCCTCCATGATCTCTTTCGCCACTACCTCCACAACACTTGTTTCAGCCGACTTCTGACTTAGGGCATCAGCCACCACATTAGCTTTTCCAGGATGATAGCTAATGGTGCAATCATAGTCCTTAATCAACTCCAACCAGCGCCGTTGCCTCATATTCAGCTCCTTCTGAGTGTTGAAGTACTTGAGGCTCTTGTGATCCGTAAAAATCTCGCATTTAACCCCATAGAGATAATGCCTCCATATTTCCAGAGCATGCACGACTGCAGCTAGCTCCAAGTCGTAAGTGGGGTAATTCACCTCGTGGGGCCTCAATTGCCTTGACGCATAGGCTATGACCTTCTTGTCTTGCATCAACACACACCCGAGACCTTGCTTTGAGGCGTCCGTATAGATTTCGTACTCCCCATGCTCTGAGGGCAATGCTAACACCGGGGCAGTAACCAGATGAGCCTTTAATGTCTGGAAACTTTGTTCACACTTGTCTGTCCATTCGAACTTAGCGTTCTTCTTGGTCAACGAGGTCATCGGCATAGCTATCTTGGAGAATCCCTCGATGAACCTCTGGTAGTATCCTGCCAACCCCAGGAAACTCCTTATCTCCTTAACATTTGTAGGCCTAGGCCATTTGGACACCGCCTCAACTTTACCAAGATCCACAGCAATCCCCTCGCCCGACACTACATGCCCCAAAAATTGGACTTGCTGCAACCAAAACTCGCACTTGGAGAATTTAGCATACAACTTCTTCTCCCTTAGGATCTGCAAAATAATCCTGAGATGTTCCTCATGCTCCTCCTGGTTCCGAGAATAAATCAGAATATCATCTATGAACACCACCACAAACTTATCCAGGAATTCCCTAAATACTCTGTTCATCAAGTCCATGAATGCTGTCGGGGCATTAGTTAGCCCAAATGGCATCACCAAAAATTCGTAGTGGCCATATCGGGTTCGAAAGGCCGTCTTAGGTATATCTCCCTCCTTTACCTTCAACTGGTGGTAACCCGACCTCAAATCAATTCTTGAAAATACTTGTGCCCCCTGCAATTGATCGAACAAATCGTCAATGCGAGGTAACGGGTACCTATTCTTTACTGTCACCTTATTCAGCTCCTTATAATCGATGCACATCCGGAGACTCCCATCCTTCTTCTTCACAAATAGGATCGGTGCTCCCCAAGGCGACACACTCGGCCTTATAAATCCCTTCTCCAAGAGATCTTCTAATTGGACCTTCAGCTCCTTCAGCTCTGCCGGAGCCATTCTATACGGCACCTTGGAAATTGGGACTGTCCCAGCTTCCAATTCGATACTGAAGTCCACCTCTCTATCCGGCGGTAACCCCGGTAAGTCTTCCGGGAATACATCCGGAAACTCACTCACTATTGGGGTTTGATCAAACGCAGGAACCTCGTTCTGCGCATCACTTCGCGTATCACTTGCCCAAACTAAAATTCCCTCATGCCCTCCTTGCAACAATCTTTTAGCTTGCAGGGCCGAGACAATTGCTGACCTTCGTTCCATTTTTCTCATACCGGTAAAACAACAATCCGGTCTCCCCTCCTTTTGGAACAAGACCTTATTCTCATAGCACCGAATGTTGGCACCATGCTTCGACAACCAATCCATACCTAGGATGATATCAAATCCTCCCATCTCCATAACTATCATATCGGCTGACATGACTTGCCCTTCTACCTCTATCGGATAGTCTTTCACCATCCGGCTACATTCGACTCTTCCCCCAGCGGGCGTCGACACAAGGACGTCACAATCTAACAGCTCACTAGGTAAGACGTGTGTCTTGCAATATGATGATGAAATGAATGAATGCGTGGCCCCTTAATCAAACAGAACTAGGGCTTCCCCCTGGGGCAAGGGCAACTTACCTGCCACTACTCGGTTCTGGTTCTCCGCATCCTCCTGAGTCATTGCATATAACCTCGCCTGCGTTGGGCCTCCTTGCCTCCTTGCTTCGTTCTGCTGCTGGGGTCGGGGCGCTTGGTTCGAGTTGCCTGCACTCCTACAGTCTCTGGCAATGTGACCAGGCATCCTGCATTTAAAACATAAGCCCTGTCTGCATTCCCCTGGATGTTTCCTGTTGCATTTGCTGCACAGAGGAAATTGGTTCCCTCCGGCATTCTGAGCTCCACTAGGCCTCTGGTTCGGCCTCTGGGTCGGCCTCTGTGGCTGCCTCTGTGATGTCTCGGGCCTACTCCTCTTCCAGGACATCTGCGGAGTGGTTGGGTTGGAAGGAGCCTTCCTCTTCTGCTGGTCATGATAGGCTGCTATCCTCTGCAGTCCTCTCTCCACTATCACCGCTCGTTCTATCACCTCGGCCAGGGTGTTAAGGTTATGGCTATACACCCTGTCATAGACCCGTGGGTGTAGCCCTTCTTCAAACATTCGGGCCTTCCTTTCTTCATCTGGTACTAAGTATGGGGCAAACCGCACCAATTCCATGAATCGGCCTGTGTACTGCTCCACCGTCATGGCTCCTTGGGTTAGGGTAGCGAACTCCCTTGCTTTTGCTTCCCGGGTCGTTCTTGGGAAATATCGGTCTAGAAATTCTTGCTGGAACCTTTCCCAGGTTATGGGTTGTTCCCCCAGCTCCTGACCCAGTAACACTTTCTCGGACTGCCACCATCTTTTAACATCCCCTTGCAGCTTGAAGGTAGCATAACTTAACTTCTGGGCGTTGGTACACCCCAAGACCTCGAGCAATTCCTTCATCTCCACCAGCCAATTTTCTGCAAGTATGACATCTCCTTTGCCATTGTATGTTGGCGGGTGCTGGCGGTTAAATTGATCAAAGGTACACCCCTCAGGGCGTCCTCGGGCCCCTTCAACATGGGTACCTGGCTGCACCTGCTAGGCAATGAGCTGAGCCATGTGCCTTAACACTTCCTCGGTGGTAATACCTGGAGCCTCGGGCTCTTGACTTCTCGTTGGTCTTCTAGGTGCCATCCTGCACTTCAAGGTTATCGTTCAGCTTAGAACAACCTCAACCTCAAAATTCCTTATCATAGTTGACCCTAAACGTACATCTCATGCTTTAAGGTTTAGGGTTCTAACTCGTTCCCTATGTTTCACGGCTCTACCCTCAGATCCTCTGATACCAACTTAACTGTCACGCCCCGAACGGCACCCCGCAGGGACCGTGACAGCCGCGAGCTATCCCCCGGATAGCTCCAGCTCTTACTTACTTACGTGCTTACGGCAGAAACATACAAGATCGCGAGGGATTCAAGCTAAATCTTACATAATCAGGGTTCTCATTAAGTTTGCATACAAAACATATATAATATTTTAAAAACCCAACTAGTGACGGATCTCATCGATCGGGTCACCATTATCAAAAATATGAACTTCATCTGGGTCCTTCTAAGTCAGGTAGTCCTCCTGAATCTCTTCACCTGTGGCATCTAGAACGACACAATTTTAAAAACGTGAGTCAAAAAGACTCAGTAAGGGAAAGACATAACTTTGAAACATGCTCTTGACTTATGTTTGCTTAATCATGAAGAAAGAACTTGATAAGTGATGCACATGCATGTCATGGATATGCATATACTCTTGCTTAAATTCGGCCCCAGGCCCTTGAAAATTACTTATTCATACTTGTGCCACTCTTGGCCTTTCATAACCATTTCATATCTTTTACTTGTGGGCTCGCTCCATTTAATCCCTGAAGTCTGGGTTGTGCGTTCCCTTTGGAACCGTCCCTGAATTCCCTTGGGGACTTACATATGGTCAGCTAGCGCACCTTCTCGCATTCCTCCTTCAGTGGCTAGACTTGACCCTTGGAGGCCCACACCTTCTCAATGTCCTTCAGTGTGGTTGCACAGCCTCGTGGATTCACCCATCCTTCTCGCATTCGTCCTTCGGTATGTGAGTCTATCTTGATGGTACGGTACTGACCAGTGCTCCTTAACTTAACTTATCGTTTCATAAAACTTCTCGTAGTCTTTCCATAAAATCATTGCATAAACATTCTCTTTAGAAAAATTCATGCAATGCACATGTCATGTCATGCTTGATCAAAATCTCATGCTTGTTCATGAAACGATGCAGTGTGTCATTCCAGTTTTGAAAAGAACCATTTACTGTCCACTTACAGTATCCACTTACACTTGGTCTTCCTTGGTAGTGTATAAGACACGTAGATCGCCTACAAGCGATTCAAATATTTCTTAGACTTTAAGAAATCGTACGTAATCATTAAACATATATATATCACTGAAATTCTTTTAATCATTTAAAGTATTTTATTTACTCTTCTTTAACTAATAATATTTAAACTTAGGTTATTTAATTATTAAACTCTATTACAATATATTTATATATCTATTCTCGATTAGGGTTTTAATCAACAATTAATAGATTTGAGATTAAACCCAAGTCTCCCATTAGTTAATGTACCCCATTAAACCTTACATTAAACTATTAATAACTTAATCACACTTAAATCTTGAATTGGACCTTAAACCTCAATTAATCCCGAGTACTAACCCTAACTAGGGTTTCAAATATTTTTATTACATGACCATGGCTCTTCAATATAAATTCTAATTAGCCTAACCCTAATTTCCTTATCCATCACAACAATGATAATCCATTTATCATAAATTGCACTTAGGGTTTCATTTCATTATGATATTCGGCCATTACCATTTTATGCATCCTTTAGTCACAACTTCAACTCCAAGGGTGATCCCATCCTCCATTCAACCAATTTCACAACCTAAGATCTAAGAATCAAAACACAAACATGAGATATTCTGAAGTACAATTTTCGGCCAGCACATGATTTCATCCAACTTATTATGTTTCCTTTGGTTTCCTTTAATTTACATACATCCTTTACACTTAGCAATCACCTACCATGCATTGGGTCATAAATCTTGTACATAACATGACCAATGACCATATCCAATTATGCACAAAATTAATCTTGGAACCCTAGGTATACTATATTCGGCCATACCACATAATACCACCTTTTATACTTACAAAATTTGTAACATGCATACTTTGCACTCTACAATCCATCTTAGCATGCATTTACTTCACACCCTCATCATTCATGTATGACATGTCCAGATCTAACATTTAAACACATATATAATCATAGATCTAAAGAGATTCACAACTTACAACTAACATAGGCTTAAATCCAACATCCTTTAACATACATTGTTTTCCCTTTGCATTTTTTCCAACATACAACTCTAGATCTAGAATATACATAGTTAGATCTACCCTCAGACATCTTAATACTACCAGATCTAGCAAGATTCAACAACCTAAGAACATGAAACATCAAGATCCATTCACAACTAGTTCGGCCAATCAAGAGGTATGGTGGTTCGGTCACTACCTTGTTGTTCCTTCTTCCTTCTCTTTGTTCCTTTGCAAGCTTCTCCTCTCCTTCACCTACTAAACAACCTAAGTTTCTTAATCATTCCAGATCTCACCATATCCAAGCATAAAACAACTCAAACTCTAAGATCTATACACAAGAGAATTCGGCCAGCAAGAAAGAACAAGATCCGGTTTTTACCTTAGTGCTCCTTTGTTTCTTTTCTCTTTTTCCTTTGCACAACACCTCTTTTACTTTACTTCCTTCTGCTCCTTTCTTCTTCTTCCTTGTCCTCCTTCTTCCCTTTACACAAAATCCCTTTGACACCAGCTCAAATCTCGGCCTTTTGGTTCAAAAGTTTTGGCCCCTCCTTGATTTCTCTCCTTTGGCTTTCGGTTCTACTCTCTTTCTCTTTGGTTTGCTTTGGCTTGTGTTTCTCTCTATTAGCTATGTGTTGGTCGACTAAGGTAACCCAAATGAACACAAATGAAGTGTAAAAGAAGGTGATAGGCGTGTAAGGTCACAAGTGAGGACAAAAGGGCATGAACCTCACCACTAAATTCGGCCAAGAGGTGTTCCTTCACTTTTTCTCCAACATTTCAGCTTTTGCCCATGCTTGTCCCCTTGTCTTGGTCGACCATCACCCCTAGCCACACACTCAGCTCCTTCATTAAATGTTTGGCTAACTTTCTTAGTTCATTTGGTTGAATTCTAACTACTTAGTTCACTTATCCTAATCTAGTTACTTAGGAAACTTAAATAGGATTAGCTCCACTAACCTAACTTTATTAACCTAATTTTCATGGCCCATTGGGCAGTCCATTAAGCCCTTGATTCAAGACCCATCATCATATCCTAAAGCCCAATTCATAAGCCTAAGGGCTTAGGCCCAATGTCCAACTTCCTTAAGGCCCAATAACACCATTTCAAGGCTCATTGCCATGGGCTTCATGGCAACCCAATATCATGCTTTCCAAAGCCCATCTCCATGATTATTTTGGCAGCCCATTAGCATGCCATTATAAGCCCAATATACACAAAATGTTATAGCCTCATGGCAGCCCAACATCACACTTCAAGGGCCCATCATCACATGTAATTGGGCAGCCCATTTGATTAAATTTCAAGGCCCATCATACCAAATTTTCGGCCAAGCATGGGCTGTCCATTATCAGCCCATTCTTTTAGGTTTTAAGTCCACCCATTTAAACCTTAATAGCCCAATAATATAATCCATAAGAAAATCCTTCAAATAAAAATCAAGAATATTGAGGAAAAATATACAATTAATCTAGCAACATGAAATTGGTTACTTTTAAAATTTAAATTCCATCCATGGCATTTAAATCGTAACATCACATATTAGAAATTCAAAATAATTACATATACATTTTCTTAACATTAAATCATGCCTTGGCCAAGCAAGGTTTCTTTTAATACAAAATAGGTCATGGAATCCTTCATCTAGTAATGAAGTAGACACGGTTTTCTTTGGGGTCTTACAGCATGTAAGGGCCAAGATCTGGAATGAGCGCTGGATCGAGCTAGAATAGCATAGAAGAGTTAGAGAAGTAAGGGGTGTGGGTTGGGCGAGGAATAATAAAAGAAGAGGAAGTCTCTGAAAGGGTTGGGTTGTCATAACGGAGTTTGGGAATGCCCAACCCAACCCTTTCATGGGAGATAGTTGCCATGAGCTTGACTTGAATGTCCATCTATTGGGAGATCCTGTGCGTGCTAGACATATATATAATAAGTTATGTATAAAATTGGCACATATCAGATTTCAAAATGGATGATCTTGACTTGAATGTCCATCACTGATAACATACAGCTGGCAGCAGCAGAGGATAACACTACACCAACCTTGTCCTCACAGCCTAACGTTTCCACAATATCTTCGTAGCCTCTAGAATAATCTGTGTAACCATAATATTCTCTACTTGTCAAGCATACAACTTAACTGTCACGCCCCGAACGCAACCCCGCAGGGACCGTGACAGCCGCGAGCAATCCCGAGGGGAAAGCTCCAGCGCTCATACATTCATACATACATCGGAAAATATAGGATCGTGAGAGAGAGACGAGCCAAACCCATAATAACATGAAGATCCTCAATAAACTGTATCGTAATATACAAATAACATGATTTACACATAAACAAGTGACAGATCACATTGATCAGGTCATCACAACAAAACACATATAAAGATCTTCTAAGTCAGATAGTCCTCCTGACTTCCTTCACCTGAGGCAACTGGAATGACACAGTTTTAAAAAATGACGTGAGTCAAAAAGATTCAGTAAGGGAAAAACATAACTTTAAAAATATGATTTTAATGCTTGAACTTGAATATCATGAGAATTCATAAATCGTGATGCACATGCATGTCTCATGGTTATGCATATGCTCTTGATCGTAAACATAATCTTGTCCTTGAAATTGGCTCATGGCCCTTGAAAATATTTCCTTAATAACTTGTGGGTTGCTTACGCTCCATTTAACCCCTCCTTATTCTCCCTTACCGTTGGAGACTTTTCATTTGGTCGAGCTAGCCCGTAGTTGCCCCAGGCCTGATGGCTAGACACGACCCTTGGAGGCCCACACCTTCTCATTATCCTTCAGTGTGGTTGCACAACCTCTTAGGATTCACCCAACCTTCTCGCATTCGTCCTTCCGTATGAGAGTCCATCTTGATGGTACGGTACCGACCAGAGCCCTTAACTTGACTTGTCTTCCCATAAGAACTTTCCATATGACATTGCATAAAATAGAAGTAACTAGACAAGCTCTGTGCGCAGGAAATTTCGATCTGAAGCAAGCCCTTATTTCAAAAAGGCATTCTAGCAAAGAGAACGGCACATTCTCGGCATCTTTTATATGTCACTTCCTTGTCCAATTCTCTATCTGCTTTCATGTGGGCAAATCGGCTTAATTCTGACCTATGATATTCCCAGCATTCGTCGCAGCCTATTGGTCCTTCAACTTCAAGTCTTATTGCTGCGGATTCGAGAACAGTAAGAGCAGATTCAATAGCAAAGGATTATAAACCTTCCCTTGTACTGCCAAGTGTGCTTCCTCTTCTCGACAGATGGTTGATTCAGGGGAACTGTAGAAAGACCATATTCCGACATCAGGCATATTATTGAAGCCCACACATACTTCTAATGCCAACCGTGATATCAGAGGAATATCCTCTGGATCTTATAGATTTCCTTTGTGTATAAAGGAACACCACTGTACACCATTATACTGCAATGAGAGAGGAAGATTATTTTATGGATATTATTTTCTATTATTTGTCATGGTATCAGAGATTTATTGACTCACCGTCAAAATGGCTGAAGAAGAACCCATAAGCGATCCTCTACCACATTACACACCACCTGTTTCATCTTCTACCTCATCTCCTATAAACAATATCACCTCTCTTCCTCACCTGGTCACTGTCAAGTTAACACATGAGAATTATTTGCTATGGAAGACCCAGATGACCCCCTATCTTCGGGGGCAGCAGTTGTGTTGGATACATTGATGGAAGCCTTCCTACACCATCTTTTTTTCTTGCTGGCACTACTACTCTTAACCCAGCATACACGCACTGGGTTCAACAAGATCAATTGATCTTGAGTGCTATTATCTCCTCTCTCTCTTAGAAAACTTAATCGCTCAAGTTGTTGGACTTACATCTTCTCGAGCTGTCTGGATAGCTCTCGAGAACTTATTTGCCTCTAGAACTCAAGCACGACTGGGCCAATTACAGTTTCAACTTGCCACTCTTAAAAAAGGATATGACTCTATTACTGACTACTTTCGGAAGACAAAGATGCTTGTCGACACCTTAGCTGCTGCTGGTCATCCGTTGGCCTCCACCGAGTTCAACTCTTATCTTATGGCTGGCTTGGGCACTTAATATGACTCGCTGGTAACCTTTGTTACTAATAGACTTGATCCTCCTGTTGGAAATATGCCCTCAAAACCAGTTATTAGAATAATTATGAGATAATTATTTATTTTATCTTCACATGTATTTATTACTTTTTGGATATAATGTTGTGACATGAGATGTAACACAGTTATATTGGTAAGTGAAATTGTAGAAAATTCATGCCAATGATTAATTAATCAAAAGGCGGGGAGTATGACTTTTCGGTTCCTTGTTCACTTGACCATTGTTCTAGATCGAGGTACAGGTTTATGTACAAATATGTCTACACTCGTTGTGCCTCTATTAAAATAGGATGATGGACTCCGTCATTGGGGTAGTGACCTTAAGCAGACGAGTGGGTGCACTGTAAGAGTACATGCACTGAACGAGATCACATATGAATACCTTCTGGAAGTGATCACTGATGTAGAGAAGGTATTCAACACAATTAATTTATTGTATCCTTAGACCTGAGAGGTTTATGCAGATTTGTTTGTTATGTACTTGTACTTTGACCGAGTCATTTGATGTTGATCTTTCTAGGTCAAATATTCCAGACAACGTTGGGTCTTGTATATGATAAATGAACTTGTATAAATACTCAACAAGGAATCTACCAGTCTCTTTGTGAGACAATATATTCAGTATATCTGTATAGAGTTGGACTTGAAGAAATCACTGGCCAGAGGATGTTTGCGAAAATGTTTTTCGAAATTAATATATATTATATATTTATTTGTGAAATTATTTTAGAAACAATTTGAGAGTCCAACGAGTTACAGATTGTGAATTAAGAATTATATGAGCTAGGGACTTAATCGGTAATATTATTCCGGTCCTATTAGCTCATGTGGAATATAGTATGGTGGAAGGATAAATAAACATATAATTGTTAGCAAAAGGGATTTAATGAAAAATAGTCTCACTATCTCGAGGGTCAATTGTGATATGTTAATGGACATTATCACATTTTGTAGAAGCCCATAAATTTGGAATACAGAATATAAGGGAGTTAATGAAAAAGAGTTTTTCATGATGATCCTACGACCAAGATTTGAGATCCCTAAAGATCCCACGCATAAGCACATGAGAAGTTCTGAGAGAGCCATTATAAATAGCTCAGAACTTCATTTGAGAAAGAAGAAGAAGATAATACGAGAAAACTTTATCTCTCTAAGTTTTCTCTCTCTATGATTCTCTCTCTCAACTTGTGTGCGTGGATCTGAAGGAGGAACGCTTGGGCTGTTCTGATTTCAACGATCCTGTCTTCCGCTGCGCCGATCCCGCGATCCCAACACCTCCTTCATCTTAGGAGATCTTCAGTCATTTGTTAACTCATGAAGCACGACTCAATCGTCACTCGACAAGCTTACCATTTACAGAAATTACTGCAAATGTCTCCACCAAACCTGGTTCAGTGCCATTTAGAGGTAGTCGTTCTGGTCGTAATCGAGGTCATGGTGGCTTTCGTGGACGTGGTTGTGGCCATGGTGGCTCACCTACTCAGTACTTATCTGAAGATTGACCCAAGTGTCAAGTTTGTTCGAAGTTTGGTCATGTTGTCCTTCAATGCCATCATCGGTTCAATCAAGCGTTTTAGGCTCCCCCTCCACCATCATTCACTGCTCATTATTCCTCCATTCCCTTTTCTGTTGAATCCAACTGGTAGCCGGACTCGGCTGCTACTCACCATATGACAGATGACTTCTCCAATCTCACCATGAATCCCTCTGGGTATTCTGGTGATGACCAAGTTAGAGTTGGGGATGGTTCCTCTCTGCCTATCCAGTACACTGGCAGTTCCAGCCTCTCCACACCTCACAACAAACTCCTTCTTCATTATCTTTTACATGTTCCTCAACTTACAAAAAATCTCATTTATGTACGTCAATTCTGTGAAGATAACTCTGTTTTCTTTGAGTTTCATTCTTCTTTTTTCTGTGTCAAGGATCTACGTACAAATATCACTCTGTGCCACGACTATACTGATCATGGACTATACAAATTTCCAGCTCCTCCCGAGTCTACTGCTTTGTCATCTCCAACAGCTCTTGTTGGTGAATGAGCTACTATCTCACATTGGCATCAGCGTCTTGGCCACCCGAGCTTGGCTATAGTTCGTCAAGTTCTTAGTCGCTTTCAACTTCCTGTTCAGTCTTCCACAACCGAGCTTGGTCTCTGCTCTGCTTGCTGTCGGGCAGAGTTTCATGCTCTTCCTTTTCCATCTTCATCCTCTGTCAGCACCAAACCTTTACAACTTCTTTTCATGGATGTTTGGGGTCCTGCACCAGTGCTCTCCAGAGATGGCTTTCGTTTTTATTTTTCAGTTGTGGATGATTTTAGCCGCTATACTTGGCTCTTTCCCATTTCCTGTAAATCTGACGTTTATGCTCAGTTTCTTTCATTTCAAAAGAATGTTGAACGCTTTTTTCAATTAAAAATTATTTCAGTGCAATCTGATTGGGGAGGGGAGTTCTGTTTGTTGCATTCTTTTTTTTTTGTCACGGTATTACTCATCGGTGTAGCTGCCCTCACACTCACCAGCAAAATGGAACTATTGAGCGCAAACACAGACATATCGTTGAGTCTAGTCTTGCACTCCTAGCTCATGCTGCTATGCCATAACTTTTTTGGGCTGATGCCTTCCAAACTGCTGTTTATCTCAAGAATACGTTGCCTAGTAGTGTTCTTCACAATTCCTCTCCTTTCTTTATATTATTTAACAAGCATCATGACTATTCCTTCTTAAGGGTTTTCGGTTTAGCACAGAAGCTGGTTAGTTTTTTTTTGTAGCTCATGATTAGGTAATGTGTTGTAATGTTGTTGATTGTTGGTTTGGCCCAGACATATTCAATCCATTTGTGCAATCTTATGAGAATTCGATAAGCAAGGACCAGTCATTCAGTAAGTAGAAACTCTAATGAACAATGGCTTAGAGCTTGAGAAGAAAAAGAGAAAGAAAGAGAATAAAAATTCACCCTTGAGGTAGACTAGTGGTAAGGGCAAACTTGTGAAAGTGTGGGTAGACGCACATTCATAGGTTTGATTCCCCCTGGAAAACCGAGAGAGGGGTTATCTAGTGGTAGGCAAACTTGTGAAAGTATTGGTAGGTGCACATTCATAGGATTGATTCTCCCTAGGAATCCAAGAATTTCGAAAAAACAATGGGGTTACCTAGTGATAGGCGAACTTGTGAAAGTGTGGGTAGACGCACATTCATAGGTTTGATTCTTCATAGGGAGCAGTGAGGTATATATATATAAAATAAAAAAATAAAAAAGAGAGAAGAATTGGGTTACTTAGTGGTAAACAAGCTTGTGAAAGTGTGGGTAGGCGCATATTCATAGGATTGATTTTCCCTAGGAATTCAAAAAAAAAACTGTTTGTGCTGGTATTGCTTTGAGGAGTCTTAAAGATCAACAAGTGTAAATTGATCACCACTTATAGCACTCTACAATCAACAAAATGATACATGTCTTCTTTGATTGAGTTCCTAGAAAACTTAACAAGTTTCTCTGATGAATTTTGGGAAAGTCCAAGAATTTGAATGCTTATAATCTTCACTTGCTTTGATGCCTTGCATAGGATTTTGAGACTGGAAATTGACAGAATCTTTGTTTCTAAATCACTTATTTTGCTAGGGACTAGCAAAAATTCAGTTGGGGGGTGTGATAATTAAACATTTTTGTCACTTTTCTTACTCTTAACATAGTGAGTTAAGTGAGTGTAAGTTGTTAAACGAAGGGAATTAATTTGAAAAAAAATGTTTAAGTGTTTTTAGCATGTGAAATATCACTTTTACCCCTAATGGGCTTTTGCAACCTTTAATCACAGGCAAAAACCCACCGGGGCCCAGTCCAGCCCAACCTCCACAAGTCATTCCGTGTGTTGCTCGAGCAGTGATCGAGCGGTGGTTGAGCGGGAAGTTTCTGTCTGAAAGCATCCAAGAGTGATCGAGCGGGTCGTCGAGCGGTGGTTGAGCGTGAAGTTTCTGTATGAAATCCGCCAAGAGTGCTCGAGTGGTTTGTCGAGCGTGTGTCGAACGCTGTGATTTTATATTGGATTCTTCTTTACTCAGGGCAATTTTGGAAGACAAACTTATAACAAACTACGCTGAGTTGGAAAGGGAGGCATATTCGGCAGTTACAAGATGGGTAATGCGGAAGAGACACGCGTGGAGAGAAGGGGGAACACCGAATCTATTGCAGAGTTTTTTTTATTTATATCTGGATTTTCGCCTGGTGTGGGCGCCTTCTTTTTGGTTATCATTCTCTGTTTTCGATTTACGTTTTCCATTTTCGGTTCTTTCATCTTTGTTCTGCAACGTTTCTTTAGACAATGCTAAGGTTTATTTTCATTGAGGTATTTTTGCATTTGAGGATGATTGGCTAGGTTTCGAGACTTGGTTATGGGTTAAATTCCTTTGGCTTCATGATGATTATATTCTACTGTTGAATGTTCAATTTTCACCTGCTGAAGCCGAGTGTTTGAAGAGACATGTACTTTGAATAGCTTGATTCATTTCTTGTTTTGTTGTTGACGTTAGGCACAACAAAATCTTGATTTAATTAAGTATTTTCATTAGTCATATGTTATGTGAATTTGGAGAATATTGATTAGTAAGAATCAGGTACTCTTCCTCAAGCTTAGTCTTGCAAATTCTCATTCTACTAATGCCTTGAATGGATTAGTAGCAGAGGAGTAGTGCTAAAGAAGGTAGAACATGGAGAAGCAAAGGTTAATTAACTCGTACCCCAAGTGTTTGTCAAAATTACTCTGTTAAGTCAGTTACTCTTTACCTTTGAGTTGGATTATTATTTTCGTTTCTCTCCAGTATTTGAATATTTTGGTATTCACTTTTCAAGATATCATCATCAAACTGATTTTTACATAAACATAAAGTCCAAAAACACTTTTGCATAGCATTTTCCTTTAGCAATAATAGTTTACAAATACTTTGATACTCTTTTATCCCCGTGGAATACGATCTTAGATTTATCCTTGTTACAACTTGACACTTCTACACTTGGAAGTATTTCCGAATTCACATCATTGCTAAAGGTTTTCATCAACAGCTGAGGTTGGATTATCATATGACTTTCAGCCCTGTTGTGAAACCATCTACTATTCGACTTGTGCTCTCTCTTGCTGTCCAAGCTGGTTGGTCTCTTCATCAACTTGATGTGCAGAATGCCTTTCTTCATGGTGACCTCACTTAGGATGTCGTTATGATGCAGCCCCCTGGATTTGTTCATCCTCACTATCCTTCCTATGTCTGCAAGCTTAAGAAAACCATCTATGGTCTGAAACAAGCCCCCCGTGCTTGGTTTTTTAAGCTTAGTTCTCGTCTTCTTGAACTTGTCTTTACTTCTTCTCGGGCTGATTCTTCACTTTTCACCTACATTCTTGGCTCTCTTCACATTTATTTTTTGGTCTACGTTGATGATATAATTATCACTAGCTCCAATACTGCTGCTGTTCAGTCACTTATTCAGCTTTTGCAGGCTTCGTTTCCTCTCAAGGATTTAGGAAGGTTGCATTATTTTTTGGGGGTCGAGGTTACTCATTCTTCTTTGGGTATTTTTTTTGTCTCAGCAAAAGTATATCATGGACCTCCTCAAGAAGACCAACATGA
The DNA here is from genome assembly GCA_963930655.1 of Myrica gale. Taxonomy (NCBI): domain Eukaryota; kingdom Viridiplantae; phylum Streptophyta; class Magnoliopsida; order Fagales; family Myricaceae; genus Myrica; species Myrica gale. The sequence goes on from OZ005618.1 coordinate 14,183,079, forward strand.
CTCTGTAAAAGCCGGTCCATACTCCTATGACTGCTACTGGCACTTTGTCTGCAGGGGATGGAGCTCCTTTTGAAGATTCTACCCTTTACCGTAGTGTAGTGGGGAGTCTTCAATATCTTTCCTTTACAAGGCCGGATTTTTCCTATGCAGTTAATCGGGTGTGTCAATACATGCATAGTCCCAGAGTACCTCACTGGCAGGCTGTCAAACGAATCCTGCGGTATCTTCGATATACACTGCATTTTGGTCTATTTTTCTCTTGCAAGTCCTCCCACACTCTGGCTGCCTTCTTTGATGCTGACTGGGCTGGGTGCCCAGATGATAGAAGGTCCACTGGTGGCTCTTGTATCTTTCTCGGTTCTCACCTAATTTCATGGAGTTCCGAAAGCGGCCTACGATTGCAAGGTCCAGTACTGAAGCCGAGTACAAATCTGTAGCTAATGCAACCTGTGATCTTTTATGGCTTCAGTTTTTGCTCCGTGATCTTGAGGTATGTCTTTCTTCTCCTCCGGTATTATGGTGCGACAACATTGGTGCTACTTACCTCACTGCAAATTCAATGCTTCATGCCCGTACTAAACATGTGGACGTAGATTACCATTTTGTTAGAGATCGTGTGGCCTCTAAGTCTCTTGTTGTATCTTGTTGTCTCATTTGTTTCCAACAAAGAACAGCTGGTTGACATCCTTACAAAGCCGCTTTCTGCTTCTCGCTTTGAAGTTCTTCGTACGAGCCTCTCTGTTTAGCCATTACAGTTTGGCTCGAGGGGGGTGATAACATACAGCTGGCAGCAGCAGAGGATGACACTACACCAGCCTTGTCCTCATAGCCTAACGTCTCCACAATATCTTCGTAGCCTCTAGAATAATCTGTGTAACCATAATATTCTGTACGTGTCAAGCATACCGTGATATCAGAGGAATATCCTCTGGTTCTTACAAATTTCCTGTGTATAAAGGAACACTACTGTACGCCATTATAATGCAATGAGAGAGGAAGATTCTTTTATGCATATTATTTTATATTATTTGTCAATCACTATAAATATTTGTTGCAAAGGTGGAAGACTGCCTTCTTGTGAAGTGGACGACCTTGACTTGAATGTCTATCCTGTGAGTTAAGCTAGCTTTACCCTCCCTTCCTTTATACGCATCAATGAACAACGTCACAGATGATCAATAACTTCACGTGTTTCTTCATCGATTATGTTAACTATTTCCGTGATGTAAATTATGCATTATTTGAGCGGACCTTGACTCAATAATTCGCCGAACACTTCGGCATCGACTCGTTGACTAGTACAGAAGTCGGAAAATTATAAAAGAGCAGAAGAAAAAGAACTTCTTGCAATTTCTTTCCCTGTACGGACATGGATTCAAGAACAGACCAATGACTTGAAGACTTGCTATTTCTTTCCAGTACAGACATGGATTCAGCCTTCAGAAACAGCCAAGGACTTGAAGGCTTGACCTCAATAGTAACTTAGCAAACGCGTTACCTGTGCTTTTTTTTTTCTTCCGTCGGCTAGAAAATTGATGTTGGTATAAATTTATATTTGACAATTGTCTCCAGGCCTGAACCGTATTTTTGGTCGCTCCATTGTTGACCCTGATTTAGATTCCATTAATCCTGACTCGGCACAAAATATATGCTATAAATATTGTAATACAATAAAGGCATAATAGTCTATCCCTTCAAAAACATTTTGGAGTTTTTCAACAATCATGACATTGAACCCACTCACAGTACGCGCATTCGGTCCTATGATTTTTGTGCAGGCCCAAATATTTGTTTTTTTGAGGACGAAAAATTTGCTTATTAGATACAAAATTTCTTATGATCTATAGATTGTAGATTGTACAGCATAGAGGACAAATTTCCAAGGACATAGTCAAATTCCCAAAATTTGTTCATACTTTTCTACCTATATACGTCTAGTCAATTAATCACGTCAACTCCCAAAACAACTCCGCCCTGTTTCTCCCGAAAGCCCCGTCTCTTTTTCCTCTTAATTAATTCTTGGTAGTACGATAGCTACACTCTCCTCTATATATATTTGAGTCTTGCTTTCGTGGGTATTGCCAGACTTATTCCAGTGATCCACCTACGAGCCTCAAAGATGGACGGAATCCTTCTTTCACTGATATTAGTACTTTCCGTACAGAGTTTCATGGTTTGTGTGGCTAACGCAACAACTCCCAACATTACCTCAGATCAGACTGCTCTTCTTGCGTTGAAAGCTTGTATTTCTGATGAACCTCACAATCCTTTGACGAGCAATTGGTCCACTAATACCTCTATATGCAATTGGATCGGCGTCACATGTGGTCTGAAGCATCGCAGGGTCATTGCCTTAAACCTTTCTTACATGGGCCTTGCCGGTACTATTCCTCCACACATAGGAAACCTTTCATTTCTAGTTAGTCTAAGCGTCTCCAATAACACTTTTCATGGTTACGTGCCAATTGAGTTGGCTTGTCTATACAGGCTGAAGTACTTGAACTTGCAGTTCAATAACTTCAATGGAGAAATCCCATCATCACTTGGTTTGTTATCCAGACTTAAATTCATGTCTTTGAGTTATAACAATTTCAAAGGTACTATCCCAACGTCTCTGTGTAACATAACTTCGATCCAAGAAATCCATTTTCGTTATAATATGTTTTTGGGCTTCATACCTCCATGCCTCTTCAACGCATCTTCCTTGCAAGTGATTTCACTCACCGAAAACAGGCTATCAGGTCCGATGCCTTCAATTTTTTTTGACTTGCCTTCACTGCAATCCATTGGTCTTGGCGGGAACAATCTGTCTGGTGGATTCCCGGTAGATATGTTTCATCATCTTCCCAATTTGCATGTGTTTGATGTGGCTTCGAATCAATTCTATGGCAAAGTCCCGTCCACTTTGTTTAATTGCAAACAGCTGAGTTGGTTGGGGTTATGGGATAATAATTTTGAAGGAAGATTACCGTCTGAAATCGGTAACTTGACCAAGCTCATATATGTAGACCTTCAACAGAACAAATTTGAAGGTATGTTTTATCTTCTTGTAGTCGATTATATATATGGAAGCATATATAGCATGATTGATTTAGCGAGCATGTCGTTTGGGCTAATTGACACTTTTGGTCAGTACAGGAATGTAGGAATGTTAAATCACTTGAACAAAAAGACATAATATTTTGCCTCACAAAAAATTATTCAGGATATTCGCAGCCATGCCCGTCTCCCAAGTACAGGAATGTAGCATAGTCGCAAAGTTAACTCTGTTACAAGTACGCATATATAGTAACAGAATTGAAAAAAGATTCCTTCCCCTTTTTTTTCCCTAAGCATGAGACCTTTATTGTAATTGTAGCTTAATTAATTAGCCTCTCAAACAAGCAAAAGACTGTTTTATATAAGGAACCAAAATAACCATCAATATTCTTTTGTCAAGCATATTCTATTCAGACTTCTTAAAGCATTTTGTACGTTAGATTGAGCATTAAACAGAAAAGAGCTATCAACGGGCCACACTAATTAACCCCACCCGTAAATTATTATAATTTAAGACAACCCGAGACTTCAACAACTTGCATATTTATCTTCCGATTTCTTATTTTTATCCGCGGATTTAAGTCTTAGATCACTTCATGTAACTAGAATATCATGCATCCTGCCTTTCTGCATGCCACCTAATAATTTAGTCATCATCATCAACAGAACCAAATAAATTTTAGATAGTATATATTAACTTTATCTACAATCCTAATTAAAGCCTAATTCAAACATTTGGTCTAGCTAGCTAGCAAACGCAAGTATGAGAATGGAGTGATCAAGTAGTATTGTAATAACCAAGTGCGATATTCATGCCAAAACTACCTCATTATATATATTCACACTTCATTATTTAATTGGCTTATTAGACGTCCACTTGCTCCCTTGCATGTAAGATTTAGTGAAATTTTGAAATATAATATTACTTCTCAGATTAGTACTACTAAATAGTTATTGTTATCGTGACAGGTGCAATACCAAGAGAAATCGGGAATCTACGAAACCTTGAGTTTTTCTCCATCGGCATTAACAGCTTCAGTGGCCCGATTCCATATGAGATCTTTAATATCTCAACAATACAAGCCATTTCAATTGACTTCAATAAATTCTCAGGCCAACTTCCATCCAATATGGGTCTTTTTCTTCCGAACCTTCAACAGCTTTTTCTTGAAGGAAATGAACTCAGTGGAACAGTTCCCAGTTCGATCTCCAATGCCTCACAGCTCACTTTTCTAGACTTATCTAACAACTCTTTCTCTGGCTTCATTCCAAAAACAATTGGAAATTTAAGGCTCCTCCAATTCCTAAACCTAGCAGTCAATTATTTGACCACTGAACCTAGTCTCTTTTCCTTTCTGTCCAATTGTAAATATCTAAGAAGTTTATATTTCTCCTACAATCCACTGAATTTCGTCCTACCTAATTCCATTGGTAATCTTTCTATCTCTCTTCAACAGTTGAGACTAGAGTCGTGCCGCATCAGGGGCATTATTCCCCCAAATATTGGCAATTTAAGCAACTTGATTTTTTTGGCGCTATATCAGAATGAACTGGCAGGGCCTATTCCAAGGACAATCGAAAGGTTGCGGAAGCTTCAGGGGTTGTCCCTTTCCAGTAATAAACTAGAGGGTCCCCTCCTCTCCGACCTTTGTCAGCTGAAAAGTTTGTCTTACTTATCTGCTTCCCGCAATAATCTCTCTGGACAGGTTCCTGAATGCATAAGTAACCTGACTTTGATAAGAGAACTTGACTTAGGCTTCAATCAATTAAGTTCGATGGTTCCTTTGAGCTTGTGGAACCTTACAGATCTTCTGGTGGTCAACTTAACATCAAATTTTCTAAATGGTTCTCTTTCGTCTGAAATCGGAGATATGAAGGTCCTAACTGTATTGGATTTATCCAGAAATCAACTCTCAGGACATATCCCAACAACCATTGGTGGCCTCCTACAACTCATCCGTCTCTCCTTGGCAGATAATCGATTAGAAAGCTCCATTCCCGAATCTTTTGGGAAAATGATAGGTTTGGAATACTTGGATCTTTCCAATAATGAGTTATATGGAGAAATTCCAAAGTCCCTAGAAGCACTATTATACCTGAGGTTTCTAAATGTCTCTTTCAATAAACTACGAGGAAATATTCCAACAGGAGGACCATTTGTAAACTTCTCGGCCACATCATTTATTTCAAATGATGCACTTTGCGGTCCTTCCCGACTGCAAGTTTCCCCTTGCAAAAAAGGCCCTCGGCCAAAAGTAGCCACAGAAGTGCACATTCTTCAATATGTACTACCAACTATTGGGCTGTTGATACTGGTAGTGTCTGGTTTGATTTTTTGGACAAAATGTCGGAGGAGGAATACCAAACTTGTATCTGAGGTAGACTTGTCACCTTTAGCAACATGGAGAAGAGTTTCCCGCCAAGAACTTCTACGAGCAACAGAAGGGTTCAGTCCAAACAACTTAATTGGAAAAGGGAGCTTTGGATCAGTTTATAAAGGAACACTTTCAGATGCTACAAGTGTCGCAATAAAGGTGTTAAATTTGCAAGTAGAAGGAGCATTCAGAAGTTTTGATGCAGAGTGTGAGGTACTCCGCAACTCTCGCCACCGAAATCTTGTCAAATTCGTAAGTGCTTGCAGTAACATGGACTTTAAAGCATTTGTGCTGGAATACATGCCCAACGGAAACCTCGAGATGTGGTTGTACTCTGACAACCAGTTTTTGAATCTATCACAAAGGCTAAATATAATGATCGATGTGGCAGCTGCTCTAGAATATCTTCATTTTGGTAATACAACGCCTATTGTTCACTGCGATTTGAAGCCCAGCAATGTCTTGCTCGATGAAGATATGGTTGCACATGTTGCCGACTTTGGAATTGCCAAGCTCCTTGGCAATGGTGATTCTCTCACTCGAACCATGACTCTAGCCACAATTGGGTATATGGCACCAGGTAATACGAACTTGGATGTCTTTTATTTTAGATTTACACAGACGAATGACTCAAATATTTTGCTACAATCAGTATTACTTTATTTTATTTTTGTTGCTTATTTTTAGGTTTTGTGTAGTATGGTAAGTATAAAACTGTCTCATTTTTGGTTTTGATGTATTTATAGAGTATGGATGGGAAGGAATTGTTTCTACAAGAGGTGATGTGTACAGTTATGGCATTTTGTTGATGGAAACTTTCACAAGAAAGCGGCCAACAGATAGTATGCTTACTGGAGGAATGAGCTTGAAGCATTGGGTAGAGAAATCATTCCCCAATTCCGTAATTGAGGTTTCTGATCCCAATTTGTTGAGCAGTGAAAGTGGTTACGGTGCAACAACAGAGTGCTTTTCATCCATTCTAGGGCTGGCGTTGGATTGTTGTGCAAATTTGCCAGAAGAAAGGATCAATATGAAAAATGTCTCAGTTAGACTCAACAAGGTCAAACTGAAGTACTTGCGAGATGTTGCATTCGGAGATGTGAGAGTGTCTACAAATTGATGGTGGTGTTGAGAAATATCTTTGCATTATGAGAACAAGAATTAATTGAATCCATGGTCTCCCGGACTTTCAAGAAGACAAAAATATGCAAGGAGGAGGGGAATTTATGGAGTGCGTGCTCATTCATAGATGAAGAAGTTTTTTGTTCTGAACTTTATCGATCGTACTTTGTTTACTGTGTTCATGTGGTTCCTTCTAATGTAGTTTGGATATCTGCCGGTGGCAATAGCTTTGACAGGGTACTATTGCTCTGTGTGGAATACTTACTGCTATATTATATACGGATATTGTGTGCTAGGTATATGGGATGTAATCTTTTGCATTTTGCTGGAATGTGCTCTATTTGTGCTGAAAACTTTGTTGTTAAATTCAATAGAAACAGCTATATTGTTGTCGTTTTATTCCGTTGATATGCTTTAATACACTCACCACTTACAAAAAAAAAATCCAGAACGTAGGTTCGTTTGATTCCGTTGATATGCTTTGATATTAGGTTCTTTTTGTTTTTTTTTTTTTGGTTTTTTGGGTCCGCCAAAAGATACCATAGCTGCCACTGAACCTCCCTCTCTGTTTGATAACCTCCCATGTTAGCTGCTAGCATATGATCCGTGTAGCGCCCTTATATTCTTACTGACAAAGGTTTCCGGAGCTGGGATCTTCTTCACATGCACTGCTTCATGGCTGCAAATAGAAGTAAATCCCTCCATCTTAGTCCTGCAGATATGGTAAATCCCTCTATTCGATCGGATTTGTGAAAAAAGAGAGAGAAGATTATTGAATTTTGTTAAATTGTGTTCAAATTTGTAAAAAATTATTATTGTTGGTAAAAGAAGGTGACGATGGAATTTGTGAAAAAGTAGTTATAGAAACTTTTTAAGTGCATCCAAACATGCACTAAAATCATATTTGGATTAAATAAAAAATTCAAGACCATAAACCAAAATAGCCCAGTCATCCACTTGGCACAAAGTTTTCATACTGATTTCATAATGGACATGAGATTGCAATTATAAGGTTGATGACCTTGACTTGAAGGTCCATCATAAATTGGGATATTGTGCGAAACCTTCTTCTAGGAGCTACAGAGAACGTTGAATTCTTCAGAAAATGTTATCTTATCAGCCTGCTGGCGCACCACAAGAGAAAAACCTGCTGTCTTTTCAGTCGACACAAAATTTTTACATGGGCTAGTCATGATCAAATTTCAAAGTGGATGAGTTTGAATCCTTCTTCCTTTCTTCTTCTCCCTACCAAACTCTGGGAATTGTAGCCCATATACTACGGCCAGTCACAGAGAACGTTGGTAGTGGATGACCTTGACTTGAATGTCCATCAATTGGGATAATTGACCAAATTGTGGTTAATTAACGTCAAACACGTCATTAAAGGTTTTTTGCTAATTAATCGCTTCCATTGATTTTCAAATTTCTCCTCAACGCAAGATTAGATTATCCAGAACTTAAAAAACAACAAGAAATCGGCGCGAACGAATTTGCATCAACCCATTACACAAATTGGTATTGAAAATATCGTTGAAGAAAATTAGCAATGGTCTCGTTCGTATATTTGGATCTGAATAAAATAGATACTAATTATTCTATGGACGATGTGGTAATCTCAGATCTTTTTTTAGTATAATTAAACTTATTAACTGCAAACCGCGAAACTCATCCACGAAGAATTAAAGAATATGATAAAAGACCACAAAATATCGACTTTCCTATAAAAGAGTTAAAAAAAATTAACAAATAACAACTTAAATCTCTTATTTTCACGAAGTTTATATTAGGCATCGAAACTATAAATATCCAATAAGGTTTTTCCAAGATTAATTAACATTCTAAAACCCATCATGATCAGTGATTTAATGGTAATTGAAAAATCTAGTTTAGACCCTAACAACACTTAGAGACGGAAAATATGTGTTTTCCCTCTAATAAACAAATCAACAACAATTTTAAAACATGTTCTAAAATTGTCCAGCCTAGATATGCATAATAATCAACTCAGTCAACAAATAGGCAGCGGAAAATTAAATAAACTTCAATCACACAAAGACACAAGAATTTGGTGACGAAGTGGAAAACCTTTGAAATACCATTCAAAGGAAAAACCACTCCGGGCTAGCAGCCACCTAGAATCCACTAAGAAGAAAACCTTACAAACAGTGATTCAGACACGGGCAACCCCTGTTGCTTGACTCTGACAACCCTGATGTAATAATCTAAGCCTCCCTGCTTAGACCCGCTCCGTGCGGCATTCCCCTCAAACCTTTGAGGATCTTCTTGTGGATTCTTCACCGAACACTCTTGTTCTTCAGCACGCCTTCAACACCATGAAGGTTACACAGGTATTTGATCAAAGGATAGAGAGAAACTTGTTAATCTTGAAGCCCCAATCTTCTTGGGGTTTTTCTCTCAAGGATGGAGGCACAAAACTGCTCAATAGAAGCCTCAATCCACATTAGGGCGGCCTCCCACGAAACCTAGTAGGGTTTCCTAACCTTTCAAAAGGAAATTCCAAAAATTCAGGGATTTTTGAAATTCGCCGGAAGTCGCTCGAGCGCCTGTCGAGCGCTGGTCGAGCGCTTGTGTTTCTGTCTGAAATTTGCACTGAGCGCTCGAGCACTGGTCGAGCGCTTATGTTTCTGTCAGCCAATTTATACTGAGTGCTCGAGCGCCTGTCGAGTGCTGGTCGAGCGCTTATGTTTCTGTCAGCCAATTTGTACTGAGTGCTCGAGCACTCGTCTAACGCTGGTCTAACGCTGAGACTCTGTTTGCATGTTTCCAAAGCCGCTCGAGCGTCTGTTGAACGCTGGTTGAACGTGATGAAGACTTTGGACACACCCTCAACTCTAACTCTTGAACAAATGTGGGGACCAAAATTACAACTCAATAAAGACATATTTTGACACGGAATTTTGCCAATACAAAAATGCGCTAACAGTAATGTAGAACTTTTATTGGATGAATTGTCACGCTCCGAACGGCACCCCGCAGGAAACGTGACAGCCGCGAACTATCTCCGGATAGCTCCAGCGTTCTTACTTACTTGCTTACGGCGGAAACATACAAGACCACGAGGGATTCGAGCTTAATCGTACATAATCAGGGTTCTCATTAAGTTTTCATACAAAACACATATAATGTTTAGAATTTAATTAGTGACGGATCTCATCGATCAGGTCACCATACTCAAAATAAGAATAACATCCGGGAACTTCTAAGTCAGGTAGTCCTCCTGACTCTCTTCACCTGTGGCATCTGGAATGACACAATTTTTGAAAACACGTGAGTCAAAAAGACTCAGTAAGGGAAAGACATAACTTGAAACATGCTCTTGACTTATGCTTGCTTAATCATGAAAGAGAATAAACTTGATAAGTGATGCACATGCATGTCATGGATATGTACATGCTCTTGCTTAATTTCGGCCACAGGCCCTTGAAAATTACTTATTCATACTTGTGCCACTATTGGCCTTTCACAACCATTCCATCTCTTTTACTTGTGGGCTCGCTCCATTTAACCCCTGAAGTCAGGGTTGTGCGTTCCCTTTGGAATCGTCTCCGATTTCCCTTGGAGACCTTACATACGGTCAAGCTAGCGCACCTTCTCTCATTTGTCCTTCAGTGGCTAGACATGACCCTTGGAGGCACCACACCTTCTCAATGTCCTTCAGTGTGGGTTACACAGCCTCGTGGATTCACCCATCCTTCTCACATTTGTCCTTCGGTATGGGAGTCCATCTTGATGGTACGGTACCGACCAGTGCCCCTTGACTTAACTTATCGTTTCATAAAACATTTCATAAAATCATTGCATAAATATTCTCTTTAGAAAATTCATGCAATGCACATGTCATGTCATGCTTGATCAAAATCTCATGCTTGTTCATGAAATGATGCAGTGTGTCATTCCAGTTTTGAAAAGAACCACTTACTGTCCACTTACACTCGGTCCTCCTTGGTAGTGTATAAAACACGTAGATCGCCTACAAGCGGTTCAAATATTTCTTAGTCTTTAAGAAATAGCACGTAATTATTAAATATATAATATACATATAATCACTGATATTCTTTTAATCAATTAAAGTATTTTATTTACTCTTCTAATATTATCTAAACTTAGGTTATTTAATTATTAACCATGTTACAAAATATTTACACCTCTATTCCCGATTAGGGTTTTAATCAATTAATAGATTAGGGTTAAATCCAAATCTCCCACTATTAATGTACTTAAAATCTTCACAAGTGTAATTCACATAGTAATTTCGGCCAAGACCTATTTATTCTAATTAAATCTTTAGTACATGTTTTCAACACAAGGTTTTGCTAATTCCTTGTAACTCTAGCTTCTAAGTCTTAATATCCTTTAATCCGATTAGCCAATCCTAATCTCATTTATCCATCTTAATCAATTATATTCCATTTATAACAAACTAGCAATTAGGGTCTCTACAACACTAGGCATTCGGCCAACACCATGTTCTATGTTTCCTTAGTCAAAATTCATCTCCAATGGTGACCCCTTCCTCCATTCAACAAATTCACAACTTAGGATCTAAAATTCAAAACACAATACAAGTCATCACTAATAGCAATATTCGGCCAACTCAAAATATCACAACACCACTAGGTTTTCTTTGGTTCTATCACCTTGCATGCATTCTTTACACATAGCACTCATCTACCATGCATTAGGTCATAAATCTTGTACACAACATGGCCAATGTCCAGATCTAAGCATATACAATCCACTCATGAAAACCTAAGCATACATGGTTCAGCTATACATCAAAATCCCACATTTTTCATGCTAAATTTATAATATACATCTCCTTTGCATTCATGACCCTTCTTGCATGTATTAATTTCATATTTTCATCATATAGAACCACCAACTCTAGATCTATCATTTAGAGACCTCAACAACACAAGATCTAAAGGAAAACAAACATACCATTCGGCCAAGCACAACCTATGTTAGGTCTAAACCCTTTTTCTAACATACATTGCTCATCCTTGCATTTTATCACTTATCTTGCATATATCAACTTCATATCTTCATCATTAATGTCCACATGACTAGAGTTATACTTTAGACACATCAACAGCCCTAGATCTAAGAAAATATTCAACTTTCATTCAACAAAACATAACCTAGGTTAGATCTAACTTCATCTAGTATACATTGTCTATTCTTTGCATTTTTCCAACATTTAATCTTAGATCTAAAGCATGTATGTCCAGATCTAACACTTGCACATAACCATGTTCAAAGTCCAACTAAAATAGAACATAAAAACTCAAGATCCAACCCCATATGGTTCGGCCAACATAGAGATGCAAGATCCATATTTACCTTGTTGTTCTTCCTTCCTCCCCTTTGATCCTTTGAAAGCTTCTTCCCCTTTTTCACCTACTAAGCAACCTAATACTCTTAGTCATTCAGATCTCACCATATCCAAGCATAACAACTCAAACCATAAGATCTAAACACAAGAGAGTTTGACCATCAAGAGGAAAACAAGATCCGGTTTTTACCTTAGTGTTCCCTTGTTTTCCTTTTTCCCTTTTTCCCTTGCACAACACCTCTTGACTTCACCTTCTTCTTCTTCCTTGTCCTCCTTCTTCTCCTACCCAAAATCTCCTTGACAGCAGCTCAATCTCAGCCTTTTGGGGCCAAGGGTTTCGGTTTGGCCTTGGTTCCTCACCTTTCTCTCCCTTTCTCTTGGTTTCGGTTTGGCCTTGTGTTTCCCTCTTTCTCTCCCTTTCTCTTGGCTTGTGTTGGTCGACCAAAGGGTGTCAAATGAGTGAATGAGTGTGTGAGGGTGGTGTTATGCGTGTAAGGGTTCTCACAAGAGGCAAAAATGAAGTGCATGTAGCCAAGAATTTCGGCCAAGGGGTTTTCTTTCCTTTTTCATGTCTTTTTTCAGCTTTTCCAATTTTTGTCTCCCTCATGTCTCCATTGCCTTTCTAGTATAACATTTTGCACCACAAGAATTCAAACCCTAATGCCATTCACGTGTGTCTTCCCCCTCCACATAAATCCAACTTCTAGTTTGAAACTTGTTCCCCATTTAGTTAACTTGGTTGAATTCCAACTACCTAGTTTACTTAGTAAAATAAATGAAGTTTAGCAATACTAATCTCATATTATAAACTTGACTTCAAGGCCATTGGGCAGCCCAATAAATCCTTAGTCCAAGGCCCAACATTACCACCTAAAGCCCAATTCATAAGCCTAAGGGCTTGGGCCCAATGTCCAACTTTCTTAAGGCCCAATAGCACCATTACAAGGCCCATTGCCATGGGCTTCATGGCAACCCAATGTCATGTTTTCCCAAGCCCATTTCCATGTTTATTTTTGGCAGCCCATTAGCATGCCATTATAAGCCCAATATACACCACATGTTATAAGCCTCATGGCAGCCCAATATCTCACTTCAAGGGCCCATCATCACATGTACTTGGGCAGCCCATATGTCATAACTTCAAGGCCCAAATACATCTAATAACCGGCCATACATGGGTAGCCCAATGTCAGCCCATTGTTTGAGGTTTCTAAGCCCAACATGCAAGTCTTAATAATCTAAAATCATTCATAAGAAAATCCTTCAAAAATTAAAATCAAGAATATTTAAGGAAAATATATAATTAATCTAGCAACATGAAATTGGTTACTATAATTTTAAAATCCCATCCATAGAATTTAAATCATAACATCACATTTTAAAACTTCAAAATAATTATACATACATTCTCTTAACATAAAATCATGTCTTGTCCAAGCAAGGTTTCTTCGGGGTCTTACATGAATAGAGTGGGTGAAACGTAATCATTAGTTAAAGAGAAATATAATGGTCATTGCTAAAAGGAAATTAGATAAAGATGGTGCATGAGCATAATCTATTATAACTTGGACTATTGGATAAAGAAACCACATGTGATGTTACAGACAACGAAAGATAATTAAAATTAAGTAGATCTTCTTATCTTTCTTCGTGTTTAATTTAACTTTAAATAAGGTTAAATTATTCCACACGTCCCTGGGATTTGACCATTTCCCAAATTGGTCCTTAGGGTTCAAATTTTCTTAAAAATATCCTCGAGGTTTAGGCTTAATCCCAAACAGATCCTACTGTCTAACTTAGTGGACGAACACACGTGATAATCACAATGTGATACGTGTTAGTAAAATAAATAAAAATAAAAACATAATTAAATTTTATTTTATTTTTTGAAAAAAAAAGATCGGGGTCTCTTCGATCCTTTCATGGTGGAAATGGCCTCCACCGTGACTGACGAGACAGTTTTGCCGCCCAGTTCGGGGAGGAGGAATGCTGGAGATACGACATTAATGAGTATGGTGGGGTTGTCGGATGGAGTAGATGACACTAGGGGCTGAAGAATTTAAAGTCTTCGATTTACTTTTAGAAATTCTTATGATCAATTGTGACGAATCAGCTGGTTTATGGTCAACACGTCCAAGTATAGGCGTCTCGATCTTCTGGTATCCTTCTTGCAAAATCACAAGAATAGCCTCGGGCACCGAGGTTTCTAACCGCTAATGCTTAAGTCAGTTTCCTTTCTATGTACGTTATGTAGTTTTTGTTGCTCAGAGAATTGTCTTACCTCTTCTAACGTTCTCTCTTCCTTTTATAGCTTTTCTGCCAAGTTCTTTCCTTTCCTTTTTGGCGAGAATTTCTCCTCGTAAGATCGTGTGCTCTATGAGGTTATTTCACATCTTCGCAGAGATCATTCTTTCCCACCTTCGGAATCGAGGGATCATGGAGTTGGCGGTTATAACAGGTTGTTTGAACAACCGTTTATGGCACGTCTAACGATCTGTACTTCTCAATCTGTATGCAAGATGGGCTTGATTGTAGCCTTTGGGTTTCAAAGAGATGTAATTACGCTTGCCGGTCCAAATTGGTTTGGGTTGGGCGTGATTCAGTATTGGTATCATCAGAGTCCCCCAATTCTAGAGCGGATTCATGGTGAGAATCTAGTTGAGAATGTCTGTCGTGCTTTAGAGGCCGAGGTACGAGGGCGGCGAAGCTAATGTATAGCAAAAAACTGAATTTTTATTAGTGATTACATCTCGGTCCAAGGGGGAATCGTCTATTCGATTACACTCCCTGTAAAACCAAAATATATTTCACTATATTGAAATTCTTTGTTTGCATAGCAAGTGTTGCAAAAATATCGGCGATAGGCACTCCACAATTCTCGGAACGATGCTGGGATCCCAGCTGCTGTTGGAATATGGCAGGAGTTCTCCTTCGGACACTTCAGTTTGTCTTCTAGTCTGCACCGATGTTCTTCAGTTCGACTTCATCTGGTTATTGTCCAATCTATAATGGCGTTTCTCACGGTCTCCATTTGTTCTGCACGTAATTCTTGTCGAAGCTTTGTAATCAGATCTATGACATCTTGCCTTGCATTCCCTCCTTGGTGGTGATAGGCTAAGGCGAGTAAATATATGGCCTTCGAGTTTCCTTCCTTGGTCGAGGCGTGGATTTCCCTCAATCTTGCAACGATCGTGGAGGTCCAGCATATCTTTTTGCTGCCTCAGATGAAAAGTTCATTCGGGTTTTTGTTCGCGTAACACTCGTCGCGAAGGATTCTTCATTCTTCGGTCAAAGGTTACGGGGGCAATATGTTCTCAATCCTCAATCTTCGATATACTGCAGGTCCATGAGCAGCTCGATGGAATTGATGGGATACCAAACAGATATTTTGCCACTCTCGCGGGTTGTCACGTATGACTCTGCTCATCACCTCGGTCCACATTTCTTCAGGTAGGGTCCTAGGGTTTCGCTTTGACGTCGACATCTTTCTCCCCCTGTGTGTTACGTGGTGTTTTTTTTCCCTTTTTTGGATGTGGCAGCCTCTTCTTTTATGCTTGTATCCGACCGACAATTATCTTTTTGGGTAAGTTATTTGGGAAAAACTGTCTGATTCTCAACATATCATTGCCTCCTCGTTCAAATCGCACATTCCTTGGATTTCGTACATTTGGCCGCTCATGTTTCAATCGTCCTTCGCTTGTTGTGACATGTGGCACTCATGCCTTTGTGTATGATCGTGGGTAACCCACTCCGCGTGTCTTGGGTGGCACGTTACATTTAATGTGGCCGTTTTTGGCATTTGACGATCCAGCTGATTGTCGTTCACAGCAACACGTAGTCCCTTTTGGTACGCCCGCGGGTTCTACGCAGCATGTGTGTCATTTCGCCGTGTCTTGGACAGTGCATCGCTTTGTTGCAGCTTTAATATCTACCGCTCCGATTTTTTCATACGATGCATGGCTTTCTGATATCCGGGCTGATGTGCATCACTTCATCATGCTCCAAAATAGTCTGCATTTATGATGGTAGCTTTGGGTTATCCGACGACTTGGGGAAGTGTACGTCAGTTCAACTTTGATTTGAACGGTTGAACCAAGTATGGCTGTTGTTTTTGATCGACGCACGTCATACTGATTCTAGCTCGTTTTTGGCAAAATTATTTGGTTTGGTGAGCATGTTGTTCTATGTCGCAATCACAAAGAATAAAAAGAACTTTAATAGAATAAAAGTTGTTTTCATTGATTTGTAAAGGGTACAGAACATTCGGACTATATCATTGTTTGGACATGTGCTCGTGAAGGCGTTTGAATACCCAATTGATGTAACATGTCCTGCAGAGGTCTTTCTTCTGACTTTTCTTTCGCGGTCCGCCATGAAAGGAGGGTTATGGCCATCCGGGCAAAGGACATACTTTTCCAAGGGAAAAATTAATCCATCATCTCTGATGTGGTACGTCAGACACCCTTGCGCGGTGCACAGCAATGCCCGCATTTCTTTCTCCCGAGTTGTGTCCGCAGAGTCTAGATCATACATCAGACTTGTGTTTGAAAAGCCTCTTCGTCCGTGGAATGGTGGAGAATAGCCAAGAAAAAGCGTGCTAACTTGTGTCTTTCCGAAGCCGATGTCCTTAGTTTGTTGATGGCCTCGAGAGTTACCCCCTCTTCTTAAAGGTGTCGAGCCGCATCTATGAAAACTTCGTGAGGGTTTTGTACTTCTCTGCAAATTTGTTTGACTTCGTTCCAAATGGAAGTTGTTGTCCAGGGTGTGGAGTAATCCTCCAGGTTCATTCTCCTGAAGGATAACTCGTTGGAGGCCGCAAGACGAAATTCTTAGGAGGCCAGTTTGAACTGCTTCCAGTCATTGATGTCACATTTTGCCACGTAGCTGGCAATGATGGTGAGAACATCAAGGGGAAGGTGTGAGGGGTGATTGTCTTCAGTCATTGTCGCTGAAGTTGTATTCTGGCCTTCTTTTTTGTTGTCTTCCGAATTCTCTTTCTTCTTTGGAGTGTCTGTATAGTCTTTTATAGACGTTGTGGCCGATGTATTCGCTTGATCGTGGCCTTGAGGGTGCATGAAATTATTTTGATGTCCGTAGAGTTTCCTGAGAAACACTTCGTCTATCTTTCACGATGACGGTCAAATGGCATTTTTTAGTCCAAAGGGCATTACTCGATAGCAATAAGTATCACAACCTGTTGTAAAGGAGGTGCATTCTTTGTCCGGCGCGTGCATCTTGATCTGGTTATACCCCTAGAAGGCGTCCATGAAGCTGATGAGTTGATGTTCCACAGTTGAGTCGACAAGAGAATCAATTCTTGGGAGCGGATAATAATATTTTGGGCACGCCTTACTTATGTCAGTGTAATCTACACACATTCTCCACTTACCATTGGCGTTCTTTACCATGACCACGTTTGCTAGCCAGCTGGGGTAGTTTACTTCCCTGATGAATCGGGATTTGACCAACTTCTCGACTTCCTCCTGGATTGCTTGAAACTTTTCGGGGGTGAAGCTCCTCTTTCGTTGTACGATTGGATTGACTTCGAGGCACACATTCAATTTATGGGTGATAACCTCGGGGTCTATTCCTGGTATATCTTCATACGACCAGGTGAAAACTTCGTCGTTTGCTCAGAGAAATTCCAGGAGTTCTCTTTTAGAGTCGCTGGATACCTAGGTGCCGATCTGCACAGTTTGTTCTTTCGTGTTTGTCCAGAGCGATACTTCTTCCAACGGTTCCACTGGTTGTGCTCGTAATTCTTCCCGATATGCAATAGTCATAGTTTCCGCGGTCCCTTGGGTGTCCGACAAGTAACACCTTCTTGCTTGGTCTTGGTCTCCCCTTGCCTCCCATATTCCCGATTTGGTCGGGAATTTCATTTTCAAATGATAAGTTGACACTACGGTGCATAATCGATTCAGGGTGACTCGACCTACGATGGTGTTGTAGGAAGACTCTCTTTCGAGGATCAAGAACCTCACGGAAAGTGATGCTTCATTCAGGGGATCCCCTACTGTAAATGGTAGTTCTTTTATTCACAGGCTAAACACTTCGTGACCGGTGAAACCTGTGAGTCGAGTATTTTCCTTTCTCAGTGCTTCCCTCCCGAGCTTCATTTGATTATAGGCTGTGGTATACAAGATGTCGGCGAAACTTCCGGTGTCAATGAGTATGCGCCGGATTTTGTAGTTTCCTATTAAAGCATCGATTACCAACACGTCTTCGTGTGGGTACTCGATTCCCACCGTGAACTTTGCTGTGAACACGATAGGCCTTTCTTCTCCCGACATCGGATGCAGGGCACCGTTGTTTATCTTCGCAACCAACAATCATCTCGCGTAGGTCTTTATCGAAGATCTAGAGGATCCTCCTGCTGCAAAGCCTCCATAAATGATTTTGATTTTGCCTAGTGCTCTCTGTGGCGAGCATCATCCCTTCGGTATTTCTCTCTGTAGCGGGGCTTCGTTGACCCTGCGATCTTCTTATGGTTCTTCCCTCTCCTCTCTTCAGTAGGGCCCCAAACGCATGGTTGTGGTGAATTTTCGAAGACAACCTTGTTGGATGAAGGCTTCTATTTGTCTCTTTCTGTTGTATGCACTCATCTGTATCATGGCCATGATCATTATGGAAACGATAGAATTGACGATTGTCTTTTTTGTTGGGATCAGACTGCATTTTCAGGGGCCACTGTATCTCGGGGTTATTTCGAATCTCCATGAGAATTTTTCCCGGGGCAGTGTTGAGAGGAGTAAAGTGTAGCCTCTTATGATCTGTTCGTGGTTCGATCCGCGGGTGCGCTCTTTGTTCCCCTTCCGTTATGAGGAGCCTAGTTGGAGGCCCTTCTTTTCTTCTTTTTGCCAACATCCCTCCTTGATCGACGACTTGTTGCCGGCAGGCTGTTACCATATCCTTTGCGTTCATATACTTTCGCGCCTTCTCCATGAATTCTCTGAAGGTCTCTGGTGGTTTCTTCCCCAGCGAGAATGAAAACCTCCCGTCCATTAAGCAGACTACTATGGCGGTGAGTGCCACTTTATCTTCAGGATCTTCCACGTTGAGCTTTTCTTGATTGAAGCGCGCCACATAATCTCGTAGGTTTTCCTCTTCCTTCTACCGGGTGAAAATGAGGTGAATAGCCGGCTTATTCTGCTTTTTTGCTCACAATGAAGTGGCTAACAAAGACTTTGCTAAGCTCTTTGAAACTTGGAATGGAGTCTGGTGTGAACCTACTGAACCGCACGCGTGCTGGTCCGGACAATGTTGTAGGGAATGCCTTACATTTGATGGCGTATTTTTCCATCATTAGCATGCGAAATTTGGATGGTAACCGAACTGTTAGAATATTCGAGGTGAATGGAGATTCTACCTACTGCATCATGTTCTCCAGGGAGGACGGTGGCGGCTTCTTTTAGCCTTGCGTGTACTCCGTCAGCGTCTTCCTTCCTTCCGGGTGGAGAATGTGAATCTCTGTTGTACGGTGGGACATGGACCTCTTCGTTATGCCTTTCTGACATCGATACCTGTGGTACGTGAGTTTCCCTGGCACTCCTTCCTTGGATGGATGTTTCTCCAGGTTGCCCGTGGTTTTGGCTCGGATCTCTTCCTAGGTTAGTATGGGATTCATGGATGGCTTCCATCAATCCTTCGATTTCTTGTTGGGGAGGTTCCGAGTTACCTTCGTCTTTCCCTTTTCCTTTACTCTTGGTGGTCACCATAGACCTTTTATCAAAAGAACTTTAAACGTTCCCACAGACGGCGCCAAGTGACGAATCAATTGGTTTATGGTCAACACGTCCGAGTATAGGCGTCTCGATCTTCACGTATCCTTCCTGCAAAATCACAAGAAAAGCCTTGGGCACCGGGGTTACTAACCTCCGATACTTAAGTCAGTATTGGTATCATCAAATTGTATGCACCGAAGTTTTCTAGCTTTTGACTTTTGAATCTGAATATTTGTATAGATTTACCCCATCGACATCCACTCACCTTTCTCCCCATCGCCAGAAAGCTGGAATAAAATTAGTTGGTCGCAGAAAGTTAATCTCGACAGTCTGTGAATGTCAATGCAGAGCAACGTGAACGTGTAGGCAGCTATGGATCCCAAAAGTACCAACACCTCAACAAGGATCTTTGAGCGTGTGAATGCAATGGCAAATAATCGAAGGTCAGCGTTCTTGCAGTAATCTCTGTTCGTGTGCTTAGCATTCCCGTCAATCCCAGCTACTCTATTTACATAAAAATACTTATTTTTTGTCTTGTAAAAACCATATCCAGACTCCATTGTTGCGTCTATCATGACGGTAAAAACTCGGGTGCAAGGAGATTAATGTTTCCCCTTCCCCGTGGCAGCAAGCCCTTGCGTCAGGTGCACCACATACCTGAACAGAGCACAACAAAAATGGAGAAACATGTGCAGGCCTTTGGTGAAGGACAGCCAAGAAACCAGCCATCCGTGTTATCGTTTTCCTTAGCCTAGGCCGCATGCCATCCCACCTCGGCTAGACTCCCCCGGCGGTCACGGTGGAGGGGGCCACGTGACATCCCCGAACGTTTCCTTTCCTTTTTTTTAAAAAAAAAATATATGTTTTTTAATTAAATTTTGATTTATTTACTGACATGTGTCATAATGCAATTGGATCAGATTTTTTTTAACTGACCTGTCATTTCCACGTCTAAGCCGTTATCCGCGTTTGCATTTCCGTCTATTAAATTCACGGCAGGACTAATTTTTGATTGAATCCAAATCCCAAGATTGTTTTTAAGGAAAATCAAACCCTGAAGAAGAAACTGGGAAATGGCCAAACCCCAACGACGTACGCAGTAATTTAACCTTTAATTCTTCTGCACAAATAATTAAAAGCCACCAACACATCACTATGAAGATTCCACTTTCTTATTTGTAATCTTGATAAGCAAAATCTTTGCTAACCTTCAAATTACCAAATCATAGCCATTGAAGTAACGTACCTAGACCCGTACAAAGCATATTTCCAGAACTCAAAAGATTTTCACAATCGGACTCTTCTTCAAGCAAACTCATTTATTCAAATCCATTAGAACTTCAACTTTCAGCCAACACTGCAAAACTCTAAAGATTCTCAGAGAGGTGATGTAACAATGATTGATTTTTTTTTTTATGTTTTCAAAGAGAAGATGATTTATACACGATTTTTGGTTCAAGGCTAGGGATTTCAAATATAATATGTTAAAGGCTTCTCTAATCTTAAATGTGGGTTATTCTTTCTTTATCTAGTTTTGCATATGCTTTAGGAAGTGATGAGTTTGTATATATATAAGGAACTCAGGTTCGAGCACGATTGATGCCACGATCAAGCATCAACACTCTGGAACTCTATTAACCACTACATCAGTCTAGCTCCAAACTAACTACAACACTATTATTCCAGTCCTCAAACCTCATCACATTATACGATGGTAGTGGATGAGCTTGACTTGCATGTCCATCCTTTGGGATATTGTGTGAAACCTTATTCTAGCAGCCTAGCACCGGACCCCATGCGAAAATTCTTGACAAGCGGCCTGCTAGATATATACAAGTTTTCTATGAAATTGTCACATATTATATTGCCAACTGGAAGACCTTGACTTGAATGTCCATCACTTGGGATATATGGAGAATAGTGGAAGACTTTATTCTAATTAAAGTGGCCGACCATGAACTGTGTTGGTTGTGTTTGAGTATTTGCGTGATTCTGTCCTTGACTCGTGTTAGGGTACTAGGGTATTTGTCTACTTTTATTACCAAATTAAGTCCAAATTGAGTTGTAATTCTTTATCAAATAAATTTGAACCAGTGTTTAAGAGGATAATTAAGCATGATCTTTTTGAGTTCTAATAAGATTGTATCACTCGATAAGGATAAGCATTTGGAGCTATGATGAGATTGCATAAGAATAAGCAAATAAACATGATCTTCTCGAGTCCTGATGACTGATGAGACTGTATCTCTTGAATAACTTTAAATATTTTTTATGCTCGTGCCTTGAGTATCTACCAATTTGGATACTTTATTTATTTTTCCAAGTATTATACTATCAACATGCTGACTAGACATGTTAAGATAATTGTAAGGGAAAAATATTTTTTAGTTCATGGATTTTACGACGTTTTTATAATATGCATTGAGTTTTCAAACTAACAATTTTATTCCCTAGATTTTTTTTTCTCTAGAGACAAAATATTTCCTTTTCTCATTTCAATGTTCAATCCGATGCCTTATTACTGAAAAATGGTGCACATGGTAAGTGAGGGAAGAGGCTGGAACATGGATTTATGACCCACATGGTTGAGGAATATGCGAAGTGGCATTAAAAGTGGATAGCATCGGCTGCATCGCACACGCAACTACCATTAGTAGATTTGACGTTGGAACTTCGGATCGCCACATCCGATTAGAGATTCTTACAGTTCCCTCTGTATGACATACACGGAACGACTAGTTGCTATGGACCCGGTGGTTGGGTAAGCTTTCGCTTTGGCGGACTCAGTTAGGATTGCACGGAGGCATAAGTGGGAAAAAGTGGTTTTTAAATGCGATTCACTCATTCTTTTGTAATGATGTGAATTCGGGGGAGACTACTTCTCTTTGGGCTGTAACCGGGATGATGGAGTTTATTCGTAGGTGGAAGGACGAGCGAAGGGAGTGGAAGGTCGCCTGGATACCAAGGAGGTGTAATTTTCAGGCCCACTTACTTGCTAAATGGGCAGCTAGGTTTAACGTTTCTAGTTTTATTTCTATTCCTGACTTACCTGACCATATCCGGGTTTGTGATATGCGCTTTTGATATTTTTATTAGATGAGTTTGTTCAGCAAAAAAAGGATTCGACGTTGGAACGATAAAAGGAGTTTATTTAAAAAATCTGAGGACTACAAAATTTTTAGTTTCAAAATTCAGGGACCTATTTTGAAAAGACATAAAAAGTAAGGACTAAAATTTTTAGTTTAAAAGCCTAAGAAAATATTATTAAAACAGTACAAAATCTAAGAACTATTTTTTTTTTCGTACCATTTGTCCCAGGAGGCACATGAGATAACAAATTAATGGGGGAAAAAATGAGAATCTTGTCGATATAGTTTCTCTGTCTTGATTTGCTCGCTAGAGTATATGCCACATAGTCACAGGGCCGGGGTTGGAGAAGTGGTGGTATTCTCACAAGTCAAAACTGTGTTCTAATTTCTAAGCATCCTCAAACGGATTGAGCATCATGTGTTCACGCTGTTGTGAATTGTGCTTTAGAAAATTATTTCCAGTGGCCACATCTTTGATAAGTAATTTGGTGCGTTGCTGACGAACCTCCCTAAAAGTAGATTCTATTTTTGAAATCAAATTCTACAGTGTACCGTAATTATAGGTTTGTGCTTGTTACTAGCTACTTACTAGTCAATTATGTCGTCAACCCTCAAAGCAACTCCGCTCCTCTTTTACCCAAAGCCCGGCGGATCGCTTTTTCCTCTAAATTCTCTAACTCTACGCTTTCCTCTGTGTATATATATTTGAGTCTCGCTTTCCTTTGCAGTAGAAGACTCGCTACATCCAGTAGCTCCACCTACAGATACCTTATAGATGGATAGGATCTTCCATATTTCATATTAGAAAAGAGTTAGGTTTAATTCTCTTAGACTCAATGAAAAGGGTTCGGTCACTTTTGGTGACAATAACAAATGAAAGATATTCGGTGTTGGTAACATTGGTATGTCTGCTAATCCCATAACTGAACGTATACTTTTTGTCGGTGGATTAAAGCATAATCTTTTGAGTATTAGTCAATTGTGTGATAAGGAAAACTGAGTCATTTTTTAATCAAAAATATATTTTGTTGAGAATATTGAAAGCAAGAAAGTCTTGTTTGTTGAACATAGATTTGAAAATGTGTATATTTTTCATTTAGATAGTATTTCCTCAAAAAAATGTAAAATGTTTTTCTGCTCTAAATGACAAGGATAGTTAGTTGTGGATAGAAGGCTTGCTCTTGCAAGCATTAACTTGATTTCAAAACTAGCTAAAAAGAAACTTATTTCGGGTTTACCTATCCTTACTTTTGAAAACAACAAAATTTGTACAGCTTGTCAAAAAGCAAACAAACCAAAACTACTTTTATGCCCAAAAATATGGTATCCACTTCTAGGTTACTTCAACTTCTATACATGGACTTATTTGATCCAACACAAATGTCAAGTTTGGGTGGCAAACGCTTTGACTTTGTTGTTGTTAATGATTTCAGTATATTTACATGGGTTTTATTCTTAGCTCATAAAGATAAGGCTTTTCATACTTTTGAAAACTTAGTAAGATAATTCAAATTGAAAAAGGTTTTTTTTTGTATTTCTAGCATAAGAAGTGATCATGGAAAAGAATTTGAAAATTCCTCCTTAGAAAATTTTTGTAGTGAAAATGATATTAACCATAACTTCTCGGCTCCTAGAACACCTCAATAAAATAGTGTTGTAGAGAGGAGGAATATGACTCTTGAAGAGATGGCTAGAACCATGCTATATGAAAATAACTATCCTGATTACTTCTGGCCTGAAGCAGAGCACAAGTTGTCTTGTTCCTATTCTTAGGAAAGCTTCATATGTGCTTTGGAATGATAGAAAACCTAATATTGGTTTGGTTACCTTCATGTTTTGAGATGTAAATGTTTTATGCTCAACAACAACAAGGATAACTTGGGTAAGTTCGATGCAAAAGCCGATAAAGGTATCTTCCTTGGCTATTCAACTTCTAGTAAAGCCTATTGCGCTTTCAATAAACAAACTTTAGTTGTTAAAGAATCGGTTCATGTCATTTTTTAAGAATCTAATAAACTTTCAAAAAGAGATGATGAAGAGGTTATAGATCTTGACAAAGAGGTTGAGAAGCTTGTCATAAATGAAGATAAGGATGAAACTCATGTACAACTGCAAGAATATTAAGAACCGCAAGAAGAAGTCCAACAAGACAACAGTGATCTAACAAAGGATTGAAAATACGTCAAAAGTCTTTCACTCAAGCAAATCATTGGTAATGTTGAGAAAAAGGTAAGCACTCGCTCTTCTTTAAACCAAGCTAATAGTTTTGCTTTACTTTCTTAAATTGAACCCAAGAATTTTCTTAAGGCAAAAGATGATAAAACTTGGATCCATGCTATGGAAGAGGAGTTAAAACAATTTGAGAAAAAACAAATATGACATCTAGTTCCTAAACCCAAGGATTATCCAATTACTGACACAAAATCGATTTTTAAAAACAAAATGGATGAATCAAGAAGAATGCTTTGATTTTGATGAAACCATTGCTCATGTTGCTCGTTTAAAATCTATTCATATGTTACTCATTTTTGCTTTCTATAAAAATTTTAAACTATTTCAAATGGATGTGAAAAACACACTCATAAATGGATTCTTCACGGTGAAAGTGTATATTGAGCAACTACCGGGCTTTGAAGATGAGAAACTTTCAAATCATATGTTCAAGCTCAGAAAGGTGTTTTATGGCTTGAAACAGACATCTCGGGCATCGTATGAACATCTAAGCTCTTTTCTCATTGAAAGTGGTTTCTCTCAAGGTATGATTGACACTACTCTTTTCACTAAGGATAAAGATAACGAATTGTTAACAGTTCAAATTTACGTTGATAACATCATTTGTGGATCTACTAATGAATCTTTATGTCAGGAATTCTCACAAGTTATGCAAGGTGAATTCGAGGTGAGCCTCATAGGAGAATTGAACTATTTTCTTGATCTTCAAATCAAACAAAGCAATGAGGGAATCTTCATTAATAAAGCATAATACACAAGATATCTCCTCAAAACCTATGGGCACACCTATGAGTCCATCTACTAAAATGGAAAAGGATGAGAAAAATAAGGATGTAGACCAGACCAAATATCGAGATAGGGGGAAAAGGGCATTTTTGCCTTTTCCCTTTTCCCCCAACCCCTTCCCGTATAACTGTATAAGCTTCTCCCCCTCTCCCCCAAAAATCAAAACATGCCCTAGCCCCCACCGAAGAAGAAGGAGAAAGAAGAAGAAGAAGAAGAAGAAGAAGAAGAAGAAGAAGAAGAAGAAGAAGAAGAAGAAGAAAGAAAGAAGGAGAAGAGAGAAAAGGTGAGTAGTTGGCCGGCCAAGCCATCTCTCTCTCACCCTCTTCTTGTTTTCATTTTTAATGGTTGGTTGTTGTTGTAATGGTAGTTGTCTAGGTTGTTTCTCCTTGTGTTCATGAGAGTATAATGTAGATCTATACATGCTTTCTTAAAGATAATGTAGATCTAGCAAGCTTTAAAGAGTAGTATGGGTTGTATAGGAAACCATGGAAATGTGGCCAGATCTGGAGATTTATGTACAAAGAAAAAACCAACTTGCATACTAGGTGTTTGATAATAGGATCAAAAGAAGTGGAATAGATGCAATGGCTTTTGGTTGTAGGATGAGATCATGGTTTTGGTTGGAAGTTTTGAGTTGTATGTGTAAAATAGAAGTCTGGAAATGAGGTATATGAGGAGAGCATTTGGGGCAAAATTTTGTGTGTGTTGGATGTATTATGTGTGTTTGGTGTTTGAAATATGGACTGGGGCTCGACAGGCGCTCGAGCACCCTTCAAGAATTTTTGGTGCAGTAACTTCACGCTCGACCGACGCTCGAGCGTCCTTCGAACAATTTCACAGAGGCTTAGCGCTCGACTGAAGCTCGACCAGCGCTCGAGCGTCCCTTCACATTTTTTTTACAGAGGCTTAGCGCTTGACGAGCGCTCGACCGGCGCTCGAGCGGCTTCTTTGGATTTCACAAAATTTTTCCTAAGTTTCTAAGTTTCTCATTGACCTATTAGGAGACCCTACTAGGTTTTTCACTTAAGAAAATTCCTTGTGGTGTAAGATGACCAACTAGAGGTCAAGATTATTGATATTTTTGTATGACGAAGTATGAGCTATTGAATGTTTACTCCATACGTCTAGTGAACCCTTGAATAACACAAGTATGACCCAATTGTAGGCAAAGTGCAGTCAAGCGCTCAAGGGAACAGAGGTAAGTGAAAATAGTAAGTAGAAACTTACGCTTTTCAAAACTGGAATGATACACAGCATGAAAGTATTTATGAATAAGCACATCAAGCATGGCATGACACGAACATTGCATGATTTTCTTGAAAGAAAAAGAAGCATGCAAGCATGGAAAGTATTATGGTTATTCATTTTCAAGCATGATATATCAAGCATGACATTATCAAGCACGACATGAATACATCATGATCATTTGCATTCATTTTCCTCATGAGAAAGGAGAAATTTTATGCAAATGAAAGTACCATTTTTATGATACTTTATGACAAGTTAGTTAATGAACCCAAGTCGGTCGGTACAGTACCAAGTTAAGAAGGTGCATCCATACTGAAGGACGTTTACGTGAAGGGTGGATGTCACCTAGGGCACCCAAACCGAAGGATGCTTGCAAGAAGGATGGGTAGCCCAGGAGGTTGTGCAATCACACTGAATGATGCTTGCAAGAAGGTGTGAACCTCCGAGGATCGTGTCTAGCCACTGAAGGACGAATGCGAGAAGGTGTGCTAACTCGACCATATGTAGGGTCCCCAAGGGAAATAGGGGACAGTTCCAACGGGAACGCACAACCCTGACGTCAGGGGTAAATAGCGGGCAAGTAGCCCATCAGTTAATAATTGGAATGATTTTCCAAAAGTAAAAGTTTACAAGAATAAGTGTCGGTTTCGAGAGAAAGTGCATGTGCATATGCAAACATGAAGCATACATGTGCATTACAATTAATGATCATACATGAATTACCTTATGTCCACATGCGTATGAATTTAAGTTCAAGTGCATGCTTTCGGTTTCAAGTTCATGCTTCCAAACCATGATTTCAAATCCATGTTTTAGCTTTAACTTCTTACTGAGTGTTCCGACTCACAGATTTAAATTGTATCATTCCAGATAATGTTTCAGGGGAGGAATCTTAAGAAGGGGGACCTTGAACCCTAGGAGAAGGATTGGCGAAAATGTCTCTTCCTTTTTGCTTACTTTAGTAATGGTTTAGATAATTTTTGTAAGAGCCGGCATGAACCTCCGTGGTGTGGTGGTCATGGGTTATTCGGCTTAGTAGGTTAAGGTTTTCAACTGGTTGATATTGCGAGACCATGTTATTACTACTTTAAGTTATCGATTGGAATCATGTTCTAATGTTCGTATATGTGTTAAGAGCTAGCGACTAAGGCTTCTTTTAAATATTGAGGCGTTATGATATTCCGCTGCAAGAAGTTTAGTGAGTACGCTTAAGCGTTCCTTGTTGGGAATGCTCGCGGCTGTCATTAGCCTCGTTTAGCTAGCGTTCGGGGCGTGACAGTAACTATATGTTGACACATCTTTTGAACTTAGAGTTTTTAAAAACGGTTCACCTGTCATATAAACACTCTCTTAGGGCAAAGGTTCAACACTCTTTACTTTTCACTCTCTCACAGAAAGCCCTCTGTCACTCCCAAACAACCAATTTCCCCTCTCCCCCTAAAATCTCTGTTACCCACCGTCGGTTTTCACTCTCTCTCACCGGCAACCTCCATAACCCCACTGTTCTTCATTCAAGATGTTTTCTAGCCACTTCAAGAGACCCACTTGTTAGACGCCTACCTTTGCTAGTTCTAGGGCACGAAAGAGGGGAAGAGGAAATGAGGAACCAGCCAAGCTCTAGAGCCTTCCATCTATATGTCAAGTCTTTCTAAGAACAAATTTGTGCAAGATTTACAGAATAGAAAGGTGATTGCTGGAAGATGGGTTGATTCTCCTTGGTTCAGTGAAAATGAATTTGATTTTAAAGAAAAGATTGACTTCCAACTATGGTCTACGTTTGTGAATCTGAAGGTTGATATTTATCTCTATTTGGTGAAGCTTGCCTATGGTAATTTTGCCTATATTGTGACCGAGGATGCCTCCAGTTTGGTTAATGAGTGACATTTAGATTTTTTGTGCCTTCCCTAAACCCTTTAGCTTCTGCTCCTAATTCTGGAAAGAATTCTTTGACTCATATGGTTGGAGTGGGATGTCAGAAATAAAGCCCATTGACCTCTGGCAAGTGAAATGGTTTAACCTCTGGCAAGTGACCTGGCCATCACAGGAGATTGTTGCATCATATGGTCTGTAATATCATACTTCTAAGGACTGAAAAATTTGAATGCATTACTTTATTGGATATGTTTGTAATGTATTGTTTGATCACTCGTACTCCTATAAACCTCAGACACTTAATGCTCAATCACATGAATGCTGCTACTAAGAAGAAAAAGCAAGGGCCCCCATATGGGTAATTTTTACACTTATTTCATGCTTTTGAGATAGAGAAAAGTTAGAGAAAAACCCAAAGACTCCAAAGAATACAATAACAAAACCCTTAGGCTGATGGTTTTTGCTAAAAGTGATGGTGGGGATGGATGAAGAAAGGTGTGGTGACACCTAAGAAAGGGGACTCAGATTCTCGGGAAGAACAAAAAGAAGAGGAAGATGTTGAAATTGAAGGGACACCTAAGGGAAATAGGACTCATTTGGGTGAGCAAACACCTACTTCTACAGTTCCTTCACTATACATTGCATCATCCTCTAGGATTCCTGCTCCTAGCTCTCATGAGCCTCGTTTAAGTCACCTTAAGGCTTTCATTGCTGAATTAAAAGAGGAGCAAAAGAAATTGGTTGCCAGTATGCAGACTGGGTTTGAGGATATTAAAAAGCTGCTGACTGATCAAACTGAGCGCTTTGGGACTCTCGATAGAGATATGAGGTCCCTCAAGCATCAAGTCAACAACAATATCACAATGGCTAGTGGGGTGATTCAAGGTTTTATTGATGAATTCAAGGCTACCTCTACTGAGCTTTAGGCTTTTGTAAATAAATCAGCTGAGGATGTTGCTCAGGCCACAGAGGTTCACATGAATGCTGATTGTTTGCTCTTGTAGTGGACATTTCATTTTGTATTAACCTTAATTGTCATCTTTATGTTTTAGATATGTTATGGCTGAACACTTGACTTGCTTTTAATCTTAATGAATATCTATGTTGATTTCTTATTTAAGATTCTCCATTGGATTATATATCTGTGCTCATATCTATTATGATTATCTAATGTTGATTATAAGATATTCTTTTGAGAAGTGCTTAACTCATTGCACTTAATTATGGATATTTGAGACGTTCTTCGAAGGTAATATTCCTAATCATTTATCTCAAAATTTGAATTCTTCAGTTCTGGTTGGTTGATTGGAAGGTTGAGAAGATTATAGGAAGTTTACAGAAGTGTTTTTATTTGGTTTTGATTTTTTTGAAACCTCCATTTACAAAGGTAACTCTTGCAAATTTTTTGTAAAATCTCAAAGTCCTTTTTGCTAAAAATGTCATGAAAAAATCCTGCTTGTTTTCAGGAGGAGCTTTTTATTTTGTTAGCAAGTTGCCTATTCTAAAACTGTTTTGCCATCATATAAAATGGGAGATTGTTAGCCCAAGGTTGTTTTGCAAACAATCCATATTTGATTTTGATGATAACAAAAATTACTAAGTGTTTTGAAGACTTTTAGATTTCACCTTGTCAATCCACAATTTCTAAAAGTTTTTCAACAGATCGAGGTTATCTCTATTGAATAGTTGTAATCGTACTTAAACACCATTGCACAATGTTGAAAGATCAATTTTTCTTATTATAGTGTTTAAAGAAGTGTTGAAATGGAAATAACACTTTCAAGCTGTTGATTTTTCTATCCAGCACTATAGGTATTGAGGATTGGTGTCGAAACATTGCACTGACACCGGAGAGCAACTTTTGGGGTGTCATCACATTAATGGATGGTATCGACATATCGCACTGTCACATGAGAGTTGAATTCATGGTGTCGATAGATTGCACTAACACCCGATGGCATATTTCCATACCAATATTGAGGTGTGGACACATGTCGACTATGTGTCGACACATGGTGCGATTTCGCAAAAAATATTTGATAATGGTGTTCTTAGGTGGAGGAGAGTTCAAGGAAATATGTAATGGTTAATTTCTTAATGGTGGGTGATGGTCGAGAAGAAGAGGCAGTTGATTTTGACCTTATTTTTCCTATAAAATTTCACAGATGAGATTAGAATATCCTTTGATATATTCAATATATCATAATCAGAAACATATATATTGCCTTGCCACCGGGAATAGAAATGTTTTGAGGCAAGGTTTTGAACATCCTTCAACAGAACATCTTTTGCAGCTTTTTAATCAACTCGTATTAAAAATTTTTATTAAGTAAATCGTCTTGGAATTTGGAAATACAAAGTATAATGGATAAGTTTCTTTTTTAATAGTACTGTATTTTTCTTGAGTTGTATTCCACGATCCTCAATGAAAATGTACAATATTTTTTCATGGTTAGTATCATGCATGCGTTGTTTTAGTATGCCACCATAACCAAAGTCAAATGCATCAGTTGCGACTATTTAAATGCATGAGGAGATCCAATGCCAAGACATGATAATTGCTATTTTTTCATGGTTAGTATCATGCATGCATTGTTTTAGTTTGCCACCATAACCAAAGTCAAATGCATCAGTTGCAACTATTTTAAATTGCATGAGGAGATCCAAATGCCAAGACATGGTAATTTTTTAACATGGTGTTTGATTTCTTTTTTTTTTTGCTTAGAAAAAAAGGCCCACATGGGATGAACCATCATATAAAGCCAGGTTAAAGCTCACCACCACTTAAGCTCGGGAATTCCAAATAGCGTGGAGACCACTAAATCATAATGGGGCTACTGTGATTCGAAACTTCATTGGGAGCAAGCCCTGGGTCCTAGGCACAACCCGCACACCACTACGCCACCTCCCCTAGTGGTACACAGTGTTTTATTTCTTTTACTATAGATGCATGCAATTCAGTCCAAGGAGAAGGAGTTTTTTGAAGTCCTGGAAACAAAGGTTTGTATATCTTTCTAAGATCTTTTTTGAAATCCGAAATATAATTTAGGTAGCCTAAAAATCTTTGGAGTTGAGTTTTATCTTTTATTTTGTTAATGAATTTATCAGGAAAATGAATGGCTCAGGAGATAGGAGTGAGATATATTTTGTGTCCAAGAAATTTGATATTATTATTAAAGAGTCCGATTTTTGGGGTTGAGACAAGTAGACCATTTTATTTAATATTATTAAAGAATTTATTAAGATGATTCCCGTGTTGTTTATTGATTTTCAAAAGATTAAAACATCAATCAATGTAAACAATAGAAAGAGAAGAATAATGGTTGATAATATTTTGGAATTTAGAAGGTGCATTTTTCAAACAAAAGGGCATGAAATTCTATTTATAATGACCAAAAGGAACAATAAAGACAATTTTATATCTATCGGAACTGTTATATCTAATCTATTTATAACAGGTATTGGAACTGCTTGTTCCATTTCAACCTGTTTCTGCACATAAAATGCGGCACAACTCTAGGGTGATTTGAACTTTCGATAAGTCATTTTTTAATAAATCAGCAATTTCTTTTTTGCAAATTGTCTGCATTCATTTGAATTGGTCTTTCTATGTGTTTTCTTCTATTCCAAAAAGCAGTTGGAAGAGAATAACATATATATTTCAGTTTCAATTATTTGTAGAAATTTTTTGATGTGTTGATTGAGAGAAGGGTCTTTCAATTGGTTATCTATTTGTTTATAAAGAATCTCATTTTGTAGCGAAACTTAAATATTTCTGCTTTCTAAAAATTTGTGTCCGAGTAAGAAGAGTAATTTCGTTCTGCATAGACATTTTGTAAGAAGTTGAATATCACCATAAAAAAGAGGGCAATAAAATTTGAAAGTAATATCAGGGCCTAATAGATGTGTAGAAATTCCTTCCTCAATGACAGCAAAGGAATAAAGTAAGGCCTCAAGCTAATTCTGTTGCGGATAGTTTGGCTAACTGGACCGCTAGTAGGCGTTTTGTTGGGGCTATTCCGTCGCTTTTTTTTTTTACCGCCTTCTTGTTTTAAACTGTGTGGGTTATTTTAGGCCATCTTGAGACTCCTTTGTTGTTGGTTTGCTATTTTGTTTAAATGAGTTTGATTGCTTAGAAAGAAAAAAAAAGGCGAGAAAAGGATTCCTAAAATCAGTTGTGAAGAAAGATTTTTCACTAAAACAATAGTTTGAAAACAAAATCCATTATTATAGACACGATCACTGGGAAGTTTATCATTTATAGATATTTTTTGGCCATAAGCTTTGGAAAGTTTTTCAAAAGATTTTTTTAAAGTATTAAGAGTCAATCAATCGTTCTTGAATACAATCTAAATCAACAAAAAAATACTAATTCTTCATGAATGTTTGGTTTCAGGGTCATTGATTTGAGTTGACATATCAAAGAGTACTAATTCTTCAGCTTTTGTTCAAAAAAATATCATTTTGCATGTACAAAGCTCATCGGTACAATCACAAAGTTCACAAGTTTCGGTTTCTAAAGAAGAAGAGAAGGGAGGTGAACGAGAAGAAGAATTTTCATCAAGTTGCTGGATAAATTGTTCATCATCAGGAGGGGGTTTGGTCTTTAGGAAAATAGAAAATAATTTTTCTTTCAGTATAGCATTTTTTGCAAAATGGCCCGTATAACAATTTTTTTTTTGCAAAATGGCTTGGCTTGTCACATTTCCAACAAATAGCTATGAAAATGTACTTATATGGTTTTTTGGAAGGTCTAGAGGAAGAGGGCTTATAAAAAGAAGTATGTCTTCCTTTGAAATGTATTTTGGAATATTTTTTTATAAGGATAATAAAATTTTCTATAATGTTTCTCAAATTGTTTTCTTTGTTTAGAAGGAGGTATGAGAGGAGAATATATATATTGTTCACAAATAGTTCTTAATGCACGACATGAGTTTTTCTTATCAAATTCTAAAGTTTGTGGGTTAATTAGACTAATTTGTACCCATGTGGTTTGAGGGTCTTAACACTTTACATCTCGTTCTTTCAATTTTGACGCATTTCACTCACGTGGTTTTGGTTTACTTTGATTTGTACCCCCGTCAATTTATCCATTATTTCAAATGGAAAAATCAACTAGATGCAAAACATGTGGGTGCAAAGTGTCTCAAAAATAAAAGAATGGAGTGCAAAGTGTCAGACCCTAAACCACGTGGTTGCAAACTGTAATTAATCCTTTTAGAATGTTAGGACAAAATGAGCAAGTGAGTCACGTGTAGAAGACGTGATCAAGATTAATATTCGTTTTAACGGATACTAAAAGGCAAACTGAAAATGAAGAATCTTAGAACTACATAGGTGAAATGTGTCAAAATTAAAAAAATGGAGTGCAGAGTGTCAAGACCCCCGAACCACATGGGTGTAAAGTGTATTTAACCCAAAATTTTTCAACCTTAAATCATTACAAATCCATAAGCCAATTTTGTTGACAATATAATTATATCACCATAAGTAAGATTATCAAAATGAATAAGACCATCAATATCAAAAGATTTATTAGGACTTTTTGAGCAAAATAGTAAGGTAAGCCTGCTATAAATTTTTTTCCCAATAGTATTGTTTGCAATCATCTCTAGTAATCTCTGTGTAAAACTTTTGAAAGAAAAGTATCTTTATACCAACAAAAATCTTAGAAGCTTGGACATTTTAAATTGACAAGAAAATCAGAGACATGATATGAATATTATGAGTTATTATGGATGACCATTACACCCGTTACACCTTTTACCAACCGTTAGTTTTCTCACCTCTAGGTATCTTTTTAATTCCATTTGAATTCTATGTATCTCCTCTATGCCTATATAAATGGGTATTGAGATGAATTGTTAGAGATAACAATATTTAGAATATATCATAGTTCCTGAAGAACTATTGCTCTCTTTCTCTCTTTGTTACGGTTTCTAGATCCTATTGTTCCTTAATTTTACAACACGTTATCAGCTAGAAGCTTTACCGATTGTGAAGGAATCCTTGTGTTTTTCTTCATTGGCATCCAAAGCTATTTGTCATTGAGTTATCAACAAAGGTTGTGATTTTTCTAATTCATTACCAAAAGCTATCCGTGTAAGACTATCAACACCGAGTAAGTTTTTCAATATCTACTTTGTTATAGTTAAAATTGAATCCTACAAATCTTGAATTTTTTTTACTCTTGATATTTCTATTAAATATTGATCTTGGGTTTCTCAATGACGAGATCCATCTTGATGCTATGAATCCTAAAGATTCCATCAATGAAATAAATGACGCATCCCTGTAGGATTGTGCAACAAGTAATATTTTTCTTTACCATCATTTCATGAGGTATTGAAATCTAATTACCTCACAATGAAAAATCTTCTTAGAATTTATTATAATTTAAAAGCGAGATCTGAGCACCAGAAGTGCGTAATCCTCTAAAAAATTTATTTACAAGTATATGCACTTGAAGTTGTATATACAACGGTCCTTACCTCGAATATACTCCTGAAGTAGTAATATCGAGAATATTAGTTCAAATATGTTGAAAAAATAATGAACTTTTGATAAAAATCATCAATCATGACCAATTAGCTATATGTCAGTCCCTGAAGCGAATGGAACATCAATTTGCTCTATATCATTCCCTGAAGCGAATGAGAACATCAATTTGCTCTGTCATTCCCTGAAGCGAATGAAAACATCAATTTGCTCTTTGTCATTCCCTGAAGCGAATGACACATTCCCTGAAAGTGAATGAAACACTCCCTGAAGCGAATGAAACCTCTTTGAAAAGAAGTGTGGTCCTAGACATGCAAAGAATAAAACAGAGGGGAGCGTACTTCTTCAAAAAGTCAAAACTCGTACCACCAGAAGTGGAACAAGGAGAAACAAGAAAATGACAAAGTTTTCAGAATAAACCTATGAAGAATTATGAAGAAAATTTATTTCGGTGTTGTATGTAGGAAAATTGGTCACGTACCTGTTGCACGCCTAATATGTGGTAGACCAATATGAATATTCTATAAAGAATAAAGAAAAAGGAACCGAAATAATTTTGATTGTCTTGATTCCCCTGAAGGGATTTACGTTACCAATCTTCATAGTTTTTTATTTCTTTGAATATTCTAACAGAAAATTTGATTATTTGATAGGTGATGAAAATGTTTGCACTCATCAAATGATTTCTTTTATCATAATTTGTTTTGTCTATTATTTACAATGAAGTTTAATTTTTCATATATAGACTCATGTGTCATACTAATAAATTATTTCCTTTTTATGATTGATGAGTATTTATATCTTGCAGACAGTGCATCAATGCACACAATCTTTTAATGTTGCCAAAGTCAATATCATATAAGATCCAGCAGATCTGATTGAAGGCTCCAGGAGAGCAAATATTCTGTTACCACTTTGCATCAATGATGCTTTGTATTCTTCTAAATCTAGAAGAAATATGTTATATTTTGAAGATATTTGTCGTAATGGTTATCATATCAAAACCAATAATGAAGGCAGAGACGAATATCTCTACATCATAACTTCAATGGTTTTGGGCCAAAAACTTGTATTAGAAACTCTTCTGGTTTATATTTCACAACCATGATGGTCATTGAAGCTAATGTATTGATGAACCAGAAGTGCTTTAAACAAAACATATTTTAAGATTTGGCACGTTCGTCTTGGTCGTATGAGATTGATAATGATACATCGATTATCATATTAAGATAATTTGTTTGGATAATGTTGATAAGTTTTTATCTCCAATTTTCAATAATGATTGTATGTCAATTAGAATTGATGTTGAACATCATGTTGTTGATGATCATAGTTAAAATCGTTTAGTTGAACTATTTATTAAAAATGTTTCAAAATATTACTAGACTTTTGCTTATGATAATAAAATTGTTGGCATTTGCTTGGGTACATGCTATATTATATGCTACATCTTTAATTGGACATCATTTGGTTGTGCTTTCTACATTTTGATTACACCCATTCAGTGTTCTTTGATGGATTCTCAATGTAGACTTAATGTTTATTGATTTTGATTCTCTATTTGCTAGTAGATATCATGAAACATTAACTGTTGATATGTTTAAGGCACGTTTTCAATTATTTTCATTTTAATGAAATTTTTTTTCTACCATTAGGTGGTAAACATTCATTGCCTGAAGCACGATGTGAGACTTCTAGAAACTATTCAATGTTCTCTCATTTTGATCATCCACCGATCAATGTGAATTAGAAGTTCAAAGGATCATTCATTTGTAAAATGTTGTAAATCAACTACCGGATGCCTTTACTAAAAATAAAGAAATTGTGAAATGTCACATTCAGACTTCTAATGCTCCTGTTCAAATTGAAGTCCCTGCAGGATAATCAATGAGTATAGCAGAAAAATAGTCTAAGGCATGCCTGAAGCATGGAAGACCATTTGGTTTAAACAAATAAAATGCTTCATAAGAGGAAAGCACAAAGAAAATAAACTCCCGAAGAGTACATAACTACTAAAGAGCATATAACTCCTGAAGAGAATAGAGATCTTGAAGAAAATATACCCACAAAACAGGCAACAAAAGTTATTGATTCGTTCAGACTTTCTGGACCCAAATCTCCTGGAATAGCACCTCCTGAAGAGGAATCTCCTGAAGAGATATCTCTTGAAGAGAAACCTCCCGATGAGGAACCGGTACCGGTGAATAACGAGATCTCAATTCACTACACAAGTATATGAGAGAAATGTTGGATAGAAGCAAAGTTGTTGTCGACAACATATTTTCATTCAAAATTGCTTTTGACATTACCAGAAGTAATGATGAAATTGAACCACAATTCGTCGAAGAATGTCGACGTAGAAATGATTGGCCAATGTGGAAAGAAGCAATCCAGGCAGAGTTAAACTCTCTAGCCAAACGTAAAGTATTTGGACCTGTAGTCCAGACACCTGAAGATGTCATGCCTGTTGGATATAAGTGGGTATTTTTGCGAAAACGTAATGAGAAAAAAGAAGTCGTGAGATATAAACCACGACTTGTCTCACAAGGTTTCTCGTAGAGACCTGAGATTGATTATGAAGAGACATATTCTCCCGTAATGGATTCAATTACCTTCAGATTTTTAATCAGCTTAGTAGTCACATAAAGATTAGATATGCGATTAATGGATGTCGTGATTGCATACTTATATGGTTCATTAGACCATGATATATACATGAAAATCCACGAAGGATTTAAATGCTTGAAGCATGTAATTCAACATCCAAAAGCATGTATTCTATCAAGCTGCAAAAATCTCTGTATGAGTTAAAACAATCCGGACGCATGTGATATTACCGTCTTAGTGAATATCTTCTAAACCAGGGATATGAGAATAATATATTTTGCCCATGTGTTTTTATCAAGAAATCATAATCCGAATTCGTAATAATTGCAGTATATTTTGATGATTTAAATCTTGTAGGGACTTCAGCAGAGCTCACAAATACTGCAAATTGTTTAAAAAGTGAATTTGAAATTAAAGATCTTGGAAAAACTATATTATGTCTCGGCCTGCAACTTGAGCATTTTTCAAGTGGAATTTTTGTCCATCAGTCGACATATACTGCAAAAAGTCTTGAAGCACTTTTATATGGATAAAGCTCATCCTCTGAGTACTCCAATGGTTCTACGATCACTAGATGTGAAGAAAGATCCATTTCGTCCTAAAGACGAAGAAGAAAAGATTCTTGGTCCTGAAGTACCATATCTCAGTGCAGTTGGTGCCTTAATGTACCTTGCAAATTGCACTCGTCCTGATATAACATTTGCAGTTAATTTGCTTGCCAGATATAGTTCTGCACCAACTCGGAGACATTGGAATGAAGTTAAACAAGTATTACGTTATCTCTGAGGAACCAATGACATGGGATTATATTATCCAAAAGAATCAACTGCTCAGTTGGTTGGTTTTGCAAATGCAGGCTGGGGTTGATGATAATATACCGGATCCTGAAACAGTCCAGTCTGGGTCTGGAGACAGATTTTCTGCGTATACTAAGTTATGGGCGGATGCTGAGCGAGAGTTGTATCCCAGGTGTAAGAAGTACTCCAAGTTGGCTTTCGTTGTTAGGTTACATCATGTGAAGTTGGAGAATAATTTGACTGTAAAGGCGTTTGAAGATGTGTTGGGCTTGATAAAAGATTATTTGACGGAGGGGGAGACACTTCCTAAATCTTATTAAGAGGCGAAAAAGTTAAGAAAGAATTTAAGATTTAGCTACGATAACATACATGCGTGCTTAAATGACTGTGTACTGTTTTTGAAGGAGCACAGTGAGTTACAAGAATGTCCGGTGTGTGGGGAATCGAGGTGGAAGTACAGTCAAAATAACAAATCAAAGGTTCCTCAAAAAGTGTTGCGGCATTTTCCCTTGAAACCGAGGTTGGAGAGATTGTTTTTATCAAGACAGACGGCAACGGATATGCGGTGGCACCAAGAGAAGCGTGTGGTGGAAGATGGGGTGATGAGACATCCTGCAGACTTTGAGGTATGGAAGGACCTCGATAAGAAGTATGAATGGTTTGGTTGGGAATCTCGGAACGTCCGGTTGGGTTTGGCATCTGATGGGTTCAATCTTTTTGGCAAGATGAGCTTATCGTATAGTATATGGCCAGTTGTACTAATTTCATACAATTTGCCGCCTTGGAAATGTATGAAGGATTCAAGTTTCATATTGTCGTTGCTTATTCCGGGTCCAAAAAGTCTCAGGAATGCTATGGACGTCTACTTGTAGCCATTGTTAGATGAGTTGAAGGACTTGTGGGAAAATGGAGTGCAGACATACGACGCGGCCATATCTAGTTCATTCAAGTTACATGCTGCTTTGTTTTGGACAACAAATTACTTCCCGGCTTATGGCAATCTCTCGAGTTGGAGTACGAAAGGACAGTTTAGCATGCCCTAATTGCAATGCGAACACAACGTCATTTTGTTTGAAACCCGGTATATACCCGCGACGCATGGGTGGAGGCATGATGTCGACATATTTGACGGGAGAAAAGAATTTAGAGCATCACCTGAAGACGTAACTGGAGAGGAGATACTTCAACAACTTGAATCTGTACCGTTATGTTCGTTTGGGAAGACTTAGAAGAAGAGAAAACGGGCTGACATTGAGTTAAGTTGGATAAACTCAGCATATTCTTCAGAGTTGAAACTTCGACATAATTTGGACGTCATACACATCGAGAAGAATATTTGTGACAATGTGTTGGGAACTTTGATGAACATCGATGGTAAGACGAAAGACAATTCTAGTGCTCGGCGGGACGTAGCATTAATGGGCATTAAAAAGGAGTTGCATTTGCAATTTCGGGATCAGCAGGAGGTGATGCCTTGAGCATTATTTACTTTAACGAAGGCTGAACGTAAGAAGTGTTGTGAATGCCTGAAGGGTGTCAAGTTTTCAGATGGATACGCCTCTAACATATCTCGGTGCGTGAATATAAATGAAGGGAAGATAATGGGTATGAAGAGTCACGACTCACACGTCTTGTTGTAGTGACTGTTACCTGCAATGATACACTAGTTGTTAGGAAACGAAGTATGTACGACGTTGACTGAGTTGAGCTTATTCTTCAGAGACTTGTGCTCAAGAACAATACGAACCGACGTTGTGGACCAGTTAGAGAAGGACATTGGAATGATTCTTTGCAAGTTGGAACATATATTCCCTCCATCATTTTTTACTATTATGGTTCATTTAGCTGTTCATTTACCTCGGGATGTGAAACTTAGGGGTCCAGTTCAATTTCAGTGGATGTATCAAATAGAGAGGTATATGGGGAAGATGAAACATTTCGTTAAGAACATGACACGGTGTAAGGGCTCAATAGGAGAGAATCGTGTGTTAAACGAATGTTTAATTTTTTGCTCAATGTATCTTGGTATGGTTGAGACGAGATTTAATAGAAAATATCTAAATTATGCCGACATGGATGATCAAAGTTGTCGATTTTCTGTGTTTACTCAAAGTGTTCGACCGCTGGGAGCTGGTAGGGGTCAAGATTTGAATAGAAATGAATTTACAAAAACATAGTGGTACGTACTCAACAACTGTTAAGAAATCAGCCCACATATAGAGTAATCGCTTATGTGAATATTTGCTCACTTAATGGGCATTATAAGTTCATTATATTTTAATTTACTATAAAATATCTTATTTCTTTATAGTGAGCACTTGGAAGAGATGAGGAGGAAATCACCAATAAATGTTGATAGGAGGCACGAAGAAGAATTTACGTTATGGTTTAAAACTCGGGTATTTATTTATTTAATATTATATTATGAGCAGTAAATATCTTTATATTTATATTATGTCAAAAATTGTAATTAAATTAATTCAAATATATAGAAAATCGTTCGAACGGTTGTTACATGTCGTTCGCACAGAGATTTTCGTTGCTAGCGTGCGCACGCATAACTATCCTTCCGCACATTTTGCTTTAAATTCGCTAGTCCGAACGGTTTCAAGACTACAAAAAAAAAACAGGCAACAACAGCGGTCGAAAAACCGCTGGCAAAAGCCAAAAAAACGTCGCTAAGCTTTTACCAGCGGTTTTAAAAACGCTGGTGTTTCTCCTGATTTTCAACATCGGTTTTTTAGCGGCATTTCTAAAAACGTTGGTGTTTCCCCGCTTTTAGCAGCGGTTTTTTACCAGCGTTTTTAAAAACGCAGGTGTTTCTCCTGATTTTCAACAGCGGTTTTTTGCGGCGTTTCTAAAAGCGTTGGCGTTTCGCCTGATTTACAACAGCATTTTTCATCAGCGTTTTGAAAAACGCTGACATTTTCCCTACTTATAGCAACGTTTGCGACCGCTGCTATAGGCCAAAAACACTGCTATAATTCTTTTCATTTTTTTTAAATGTTGCGACATTTTTAAAACACCACTAATTTTTTCCTATACGTCATTTTTTAATCTATAATACAAATTTATTTTAATAATCATAATTAATTGGATATAAAAACTTAAAGAACAAGGATAATAAAATATATATATTTTATCATCGATTAATAATATTTTACAACAAACACAAGAATCTCTACAAGTAATCTAAAAAATAACAAGTTTCTAATATAAAATAAAAATAAATAATGACCAATTAAAATATTCAAATACAACACAATAAGCAAAGACAAATTAAAATCTTCCTCCTTTTACACATCAACGTCCTCTTGAATTTCTGTAATTGAAAACAAATATCACATGAGAAATAGAAATAGGTTAACTTATTATACATAATCTCAAACCCAACTAACAAGTAGTCTCTAGTAATAGACGAGCAACCAAAAAACTGAATCTGCAACAGTAATAGACAAATTTCTTACGGTGCAAGCTTGTGTTATTGACGGCAAGCAATAGACGAGCAGCCAAAAAAATGAATCTGCAACAGTAAAAGAAAAAGTAGGACAAGAGTTTCTATCAAAAGCAGCCAACTCTGTGTTTCCTGCAGTCACTTGAAATCACATAGATACACTTAAAAGCACATGCTGCAGAAAAATTAATACAATTCATTTTTTTGAGCTACTTGAAGAGCCGGTTAAGTCCAGTGGCAGATAGATGCTTTCTTGTGAAGCATGAAAACATGCACTTTGTGGTAACTACAAGAATGTTAACATCTTATAGGCTCTCTTCATGTCGCTAACATGTTTATGCTTTTTTATTCAGTTCAAAAGACTTACCAATTCTTGTGGAAAGATTCATCATCCAGGGTTGGGTTTTCTCTCAAAGTCACCAATATGGGCACTTTAAAAATTTTGTTCTACTATTTA
The DNA here is from genome assembly GCA_963930655.1 of Myrica gale. Lineage (NCBI taxonomy): Eukaryota > Viridiplantae > Streptophyta > Magnoliopsida > Fagales > Myricaceae > Myrica > Myrica gale. The sequence continues at coordinate 14,225,735 of OZ005618.1, forward strand.
ACAGGATTCAGCCCTATAGTTAGTATGATTCCTAATCCAATAAAAACATGAAGAAGAATTCTTGGCACCATTATAGGCTAGTGAGAAACGTAAGCCTAATTCTCGATACATAGAATCTATAGCAATTGCGAAATTAAGCCCCTGTTGATATATATCTATTATGGATTGAATCCCATGTTTACTGTTACAAAGAGGAGAAAAAAAGTTACGAAGAATATTCAAATTAAAGGATCGGCTAGCTTGATCAATCTTCATGGGCCGAAATAATTAATGACGGAGACCCACAAGCAATATTTTATCTGTTAATTAACCTAATTAACTCGATCGTTTACACATGTTTGAAAGTCTAAATAACAACCCAAGAGGGGGGTGAATTGGGTTTAACAAAAACTTATCACTTTTTCGCTAAACAAGCAGATCTGAAAAACTACCCCTCTTTAACAAATAATAATGTTGAACTAAATGTGTCTAATATTATGTCAAATATAAGTAAGGAATGATAAAGCATAAAACTCCAAAAGTATGAATAAGTACTAAAATGTAAGAGAGATAGAGTTAGAGAGATGACACCGTAGTTTTTAGGTGGTTCGGCCAAACACGTGCCTACGTCCACCCCCAAGGCAATTGACTTCCTTGGGCTTCTTCCACTATTCTCCAAATAGCGAATATACCTTAGCTTTCCGGGTGCTAAGGAACCTTTACAAAGCGTTTTACGAGCTCACGCTTCAACTCTCACAAATCCTCACAACCTAGAGGATTTCTTCTACTCTCACAAATAGGACCAAGTGTTTTCCCAACACTTAACAAGTGTTCACACAACACTCAAGTGTTTTCCACAAAATGGATACAAAGGAATTACAATGAATGACTCTCTAAGCCGAATATGCCAATAAAAAGCTCAAATCGTATGGAATGGCTCTCTAAGCCAAATCAGCAAGTGTAAAGCTCAATAAGATGTAATAAGACGAGATTATTGAAGGAAACCTAAAGTTTTGCAGGTGGAAGCACAAGCTCTCTCGGTAGGTGTTGTTTTCCCTCTTCTTCAACAAGCTTTCTCTCTCTAGAAGTTAGGGCAAGATTGATTGCAAGTGTGTTGTCCCTTCTTCAAGAAATCTATCTCTTCCTTTGAAGGCTTGGTTGTCAAAGATGACCAAGAGAAGAAGATTTGACAATGGAGCCTTGTTCTTGAATGATTCAGCAAGTGAAAACTTTGGATCTTGGACTTTCTCTCTAGATGTTGCAATATTGGTCGAGCTCTCTTTTCTCTCTCTCCATCTTCTTCTTCTTATAGTTTCTAGGTCTTCAACGGTCATTAAGGGTCTTCTTGTAAAGTTAGAGAGCCGTTGGAGGGGTTTAGAAGACATTTGAAGAAGTTTGGAATGAGTTGACGTCGTTTCCAGATTTTCTGCACAATAGCACAATGTGTCGACACATTGATTGCATGTGCTGACACATTAAACTTGGTCTGGAAATAGGCTCTCAAGTGTTAGTTCAATGTGTTGACACTATGCTCCAATGTGTCGACACTTCCATCACTTAGTCAAAAAATCGCATTGAATGCCCTGCAATGTAAACTCTCGGGTGTTAGTGCAATGTGTCGACACTATGGTCCAATGTGTCGACACTTCCAACACTTAGTCATAAAAATCGTGTTGAAGGCCAGAAAATGCAAACTCTCGGGTAGTAGTTCAATGTGTCGACACTTCCAACACTTAGACAGAAAAATTATTCTTTGTCAGCAACTACTCCAATTTCAACTTCAAAGCATCCAAACCACTCCAACACTTCTTTAAACTCCTACAATATGAAAAATTGATCTTATCAACTTGTGTAATGGTGTTCGAGTGCACTTAGAATTATTTTAGATAGATAAACCTCAATCCTTTCGAAATACAACTTGGAAATTGTGGATTGACAATGTAAAATCTAAAAGTCTTTGAAACTTAGAATATTTTGTTATCATCAAGATCATTTATGGATTGTTTGTAAAACAACCTTGGGCTAATAATGTTAATCGCATTTTAATTTGTTGACTCCTGTAATTATATGTTCAGCATATATACTTAAAGCCAAATGGCCTATTTTCACATGGAAAAGTTATTTATTGCATTAATTTATAGTCAATTTCTCACTGTTTTCTTAGTATATATCATATATATTCAACTACAAGCTGCACTACTTGCATTATGCTCATGCCCTACAAAAATTTATTGAATTCCTGATTACCATCCAAGTTTAAAAATTTGAAGACAGAACCATATTGTTTCATTGACAATGGATCATAAGAATCTGAAAAGCAGTATGAGTTCACGACCATGAAGGAAACATTTCACATAGGGAACCTTTGTTACCCATACGTTGAAGGGAAAATTTGAACATGCAAACAAGCAAAAATTAAACTCCAATTCAAACAATTTTAGGGAAAAAAAATTAGGAAGAAATACATAATTGTTCTTGCCTGCCTTAGCGGTAAAGATGGTGGACCTTGGTGCATTTTGGACGATGCAGATCGAGCGATTTGCAAGTCTAGAACCGAGAAACAGCTTTGCCTCAAATTTCTCAACCTGACAAGGTCATGCAAAAATTTCAGATGATTAAGCCTGAACGAAGACAATAACAAAAGCAAATAATTTTGGTTCCCCGATATGCACCCGACTTATTCCTAATGAGGATAACGGGCAACAAAATGAGTTTCCACCATTGACCATCATTGCGCTTATTCTTCAAATTCAACCCCTGAAATGAACATGTTAAGACAAATCCCTTCCAAAATCGTAGTTCTTCATCAAGTCTTACAAAGAATGAAACAAATTCCATAAATGAAACAACCAGGCGGCAACTAAAATTTCTTCATCAAGTCTTATGAAGTTTTTACCCAGGTTCAGACATGGGAACATCAAAAAACAAAGAATGAAACAAATTCCATAAATGCTTTGTAAGAAGCATCTCCTACGCAATGAACCAAAAGTCTCAACAATTAGTAATCTTCACAAAACAAAATCCCCAAAATTATTCAATTATGCCATCACATGCAAAAAATCAAACCAGCTGCACAAAAAACACCAAACAGCTTAGGATAATCCATCAACGGAACTTTTTACAAGATATTAAAACGAAAATAGTACTGAACACAAAACCAGAGGAATAAAGAGGAAAAAAAATCCTAATATCCATGCATCATTTGCTCCAAAATCGAACACGAACATTAAGAACGAAAAACGAAAAAGCATAGCCATTGATGAAGCAACTGGGATTACTAAGTAATGGATTCGCGGGGTGGAAACACTCAAAGGCCTAAACTTCGCCAAGTTTGCACTTGAGGATATTCAGCTCTGCAATGCTCCTCTAAAAGCTTTCCTAAATTGCAAACCAACATTAAGAAAGAGAAAAATAAAAACAGCATAACAGCAGGTAAGCATAGATAGACTGGGAAGATAGATCGTCTGGTAAGCTATTTTCTTGCAGAGGTCATCGCAGGGGCCAGAGATGACAGAGTACCAAGGAGCTCAACAATAACACCTAATCCCCCAAAATCAGAGCTAGAAAATCCGAACTTAACAGAAATCAAAATAAAAAATATCAGTAAATCGAAACCTAAACGAGACAAAAGCAGCAAAGTGAGAAGAAATAGAGAGAGAGAGAGAGACAGAAGTGGCGTGATTGAGAGGTGAGGGGTTGGAGCTTCGATGAAGAGGAGGGCTTTCAACAGTGAGGGCAGAGATCGAAGGGCAGCGAAGAGGGTTGTCGACTATTAGGGCTGGAGACTTAGCGTTTTTCCAAAAGTGAGAGAAGGGGGGATGTCGAACAAAATTAGGGGAGGGGCTGGGAAAATGGTGAAGTGTATTAGCGAAAAGAATCAAAACCCTGGATCAAACGGTGCGCAGCAGTCCTAAAATTTTTGGAAAATTTGGGTGCTCTGGGTTGGGCGGATAATTACGCGGTAATACAATTTTTCATCTCATTTTAAGATAGTTATTTGTTTCCTTATTGACAAATTTTAAAAAACATCAATACATTAAAGCACACATATATAATTTATATATGTGTATTAGACAAATATATCAATTATATTTATTGCAATTATATTGTTATTTTGTTATTATACTTTAATTATTGATATAAATAAATTGAGTCTTATATATATATATATATATATATATATATATATAATATCTGACAATAAAAATATACTAAATATGCTACTTCTCAATAAAAATCTACTAAATACATTAACTTTATATATATATATATATAATACGATATACCTTAAGATTTGTTTGTAAAGTGAGAGGACATTGATCATGTGAGAGATAAATTGATGCAATAATTATATATGTTAATGTTCATATTGCATTAGCAAATCCGCATCACGCTCCCTGATTAAGAACTTGTCAAATAACTAAACTACTAAGACTCTTATCATGCACTAATGAACTATTTTGATTATACATAATGTATGCACTGTTACCAAACTAAGGCTAAAATAAGAATATGAATTTTGACATCATAATATAATATGATATATCATGCTATAACAATATCATACTTGAGTGACATACTACTTTAGTAACTTCAATATGGTGAACTACCACATAGTACTATACCTCATATACCTTGAGTGACATACTATATTATACCTTATAACTTCAATATGTTATAATATAATATGATATATCATGCTATAATAATATCTTACTTGAGTGACATATTATATTATGCCTTAATAGCTTAAAATACAGTGGATCACTATATACCAGTTAAACATATCCTAATATATCAAAAATTATGTTACAATGTATTTAACATGGCATACATCTAAATTATATAATATATCATGATGTATTGTGATATAATAATCTATAATATACATGTCAATAAACTATTCTATATAACAAAATATACAACAACAACTAAGTCATCAAGTTATATCATATAATAGCTTCAATTTCATAATACCCCATCTAATTTCATATTTTATAATAGTTTCAATTTCTATAACACCCCCTAATTTCATATTTTAATTTCTATAACACCCATTCTAATTTCATATTTCATATTTTAAATTACTACAAAATAATATATTACAAAAAATATTATAACATCTTTTTTTTACTGTTGTCATAACAAATGCCGCTGAAAGTCACCTAAAGTGGCGTTAAAAAGACCTCTGTTAAAATTGACTTGATTTTTAACGGCGGTCCTTTTAATGGCGGTCAAGACAAACGTCGCTGAAAGTAACTTATAGCAGCGCTTTTTTTTATCGCCGTTAAAAAATCGCTGCTAAATGTGAGACCCCGATTTTTCCCCTACGTAATTGCTTATGTATTATTTTTATTTTTCCAATGTAATAGTTTTTATTTTTTAATGGGGCTATGTTTTGGCCAATGTATGGCCTAATTTTTATGTTATGGTATTTCGATTAAAATGGGATTTTAATGCATAAAATCTCTTTAAATAATTTCAATGCCATTTTATGCAAGTATAAATTATATTAAGAGCCGAAATTTGCAAGTAAGTTCCTCTTTTACAAATTGATATTTTTCATTTACCTAATATGATTCATGGACCATATAATTTGAATTATGCTTTAATAATTTCCTTGTATAAGCCGAAATTATTAATAGATTAAATAATCAAATTCTTTTGAATACATGGATTAAATATTGTATGTGACATGTAATATTATGATGTGTTCTATAGAATTTCCATGTGAATATTCAAAGATAAGCTATGTAGTTATGTGATATGTTTAGAAATGATTTAATTGATAAGCACACTTGCTTATCATAGTGATAAGCAAGCATGATAAGTTAGGAAACTTTTAGAGTGATAAGGCCTTGTGATTATTGTAGAGATAGGCTAAGGCCATTATCACATGATAAGATATCATACTTGTAAGGTGATAAGCTATTGGAATGGATAGATAAGTAAGAGAGCTTATAAAGTGATAAGTTAGGTGATAAGTGAAAACCAAGTTGAAAGTTAGTTGCAATTCAATGTGGAAGTAATATGGTTGGTTGGAAAGCAACCAAACTAAGCAAAATAGGGCTTTTACGTGAAAGGCAAGGAGAAGAAAGTTTAAAGCCAAAGTGAGATGCCATGTGATGTGTAAGAGATGTGTAAGAAGGTGTAAGTGTGTAAGAATTGATGAGACAACACATAATTGTAAAAAAGAAGAGAAAAAGCAAGGGAAAAGAGTGAATGTCGATGGAAATGCATGAGAAGAGAGAGAGAAGGATTTCAAAATGCAAGACAAGCTTTTGGAGACAATTGATGTGAGAGAAAAAGGTGAAAAGAAATAAGAAAGAGAGAGAAGACAAAGGGCCTTTGCTTGGTCGGCCAACACCCTCATTCATCCCCTCTTCCTCTTTCTTTTGCTCTCTTGTCAATTCACTCTCAAACTTTATGTCAAGTGCTTTGGGAGACTCAATCTCCCACATTTCCTCTTGACCTAAACACTCAAGCATTTCACTCTCAAACCTCTCCTCTCTTGGCCGAATGTTACAAGTTCTCCCAACCCTTACCATTTTGCTTCTCCTAGCCGAACAACACACTCCACATTCAAGGTTTGTGCTATTTCATCTTGCACTTAAACCACTTCCTTCTAGCTTACCTAATCTCACTCCAAAAGCCAAATAAATCTCTCTTGTTGTAGACAAAAATCCTACCATGAAAACCTAGCCATTTGACACCATTATTCTTCAAACTTACCATGTCCTTTTCACCACCATAGAGCTTCTTTTAAACCAAGCTTGGTCATTTCTAAGGAGGGTGGACCGAATCTTTGAAGGAGGAAAAGGATAGGAAGAGTTGGTAAAGAGTAAAGGTAAGATTTGTTTCATTGATGTTCTTGCCTTAAGCATCACAAGTACTAACCAAAGGTACCTTATTTTCTAGGTGCTCAAGCTTGGAAAAACAACAAGGTAAGGCAAAAATGATGTTGTTGGATCTTGGATGCTTAGGAACCCTAGGTTGGTTACATGCTAGATCTAACCATGGAAGCCCTAGATCTAAGGTTGTATGTGAAGAAAATGTAAATGGAGAACAATGCAAGCTAAATGAAGTTAGATCTAAGCTTTGATATGTTGGGTTGATGAAAAATGATATCTTTGTTTAGATCTATGGATATTAGTGTGAATAAAGAGTAGATCTATTGTTGATAGAATTATTTGATAAAAAGATTAAGTGTATGCATGCTAGTTAGGTCACAAATGCAAAGGATATGCATGATATATGCATGATATGATTTTTTTAGCATGAAAAGGGTACATTTTGGGGTATGGCCGAAAATGAGCTATGTGGATTTTCATGTATAGTTTTGAATATGTGTAGATCTGGACATTGACCTTAACATGTGCAAGATTTATGACCTTAATGCATAGTAGATGATTATGTTAAGTATTGGAAGCATGCATATTGAAGGAAATAAAAGAAAACTAATCATTGGGTAAAAACATGAGTTGGCCGAATGCCATGAGTATGGTGTATGGTGTTGGTGCTTTGATTTATAGATATTAGGTTGTGAAATTGTTGATTGGAGGATGGGATCACCCTTGGAGAAAAGTTGTGATTAATTGGTGCATAAATGGTAGTGGCCGAAAGTTGCAAGAAAAATTAACCCTAAGTGCAATTCATGATTTATGTATTTTCATTGTTGTGTTGGATAAGAAAATTAGGGTTAGGCTAGTTGGAATAATATTGTAGAGCCATGATCTTTTATTAAATATTATTGGAACCCTAGTTAAGTTTTACTCGGGTTTTATTTGAGGTTTAAAGTCTAAGTTAAGATTTAATCATGAATAGTTAGATATAAGGTTTAATGTAGTACGTTTAATAAAAAGAGACTTAGGTTTAAGTCTAAACCTATGAGTATTATTTAACCCTAATCGAGACATGTACATGGATAAATATATTTTTATTTCAATAAAAATATTAATGATTTAATAAACTAAGTTTTGAATATTTGTTAAGGAAAAGAATAAAATAATTATTTTGTAATTAAATGAATTTCAGTAATATGTATATATATATATATACATATATATATCTTCGATTGATGACTGATTTCAAAAAGAAATGATTTCATAATTCTTAAAGTCTAAAAGAATATTTGAATCGCTTGTAGGCGATCCACGTGTCTGTATATACGAACAAGAAGACCAAGAGTAAGTGGATACTGTAAGTGGACAGTAAGTATTTCTTTTCAAAACTGGAATGACACACTGCATCGTTTCATGAACAAGCATGAATTTTAAGCAAGCATGACATGACATGTGCATTGCATGAATTTTTCAAGAAGAAAATTATGCAATGATTTTTATGGAAAGAATATGAGAAGTTTTATGAAACGATAAGTTAAGATTAAGGGCACCGGTCGGTACCGTACCATCAAGTTGGACTCCCATACCGAAGGACATTTATGTGAAGGATGGGTGAATCCAAGAGGCCGTGCAAGCCACACTGAAGGACATTGAGAAGGTGTGGTGCCTCCAAGGGTCGTGTCTAGCCATCAGGCCAGGGGCCACTTCAAGGGCTAGCTCGACCAGATGTTAAGGTCTCCAAGGGAATTCGGGGACAGTTCCGAAGGGAACGCACAACCCTGACTTCAGGGGTCAAATGGAGCGAGCCCGCAAGTAAAAGACATGAAATAATTATGATAAGGCCAACAAGGGCACAAGTACGAATAAGCAAATTTTAAGGGCCAAGGGCCAGTTTTACAAGCAAGTATGAAAGAAAGTGGTTTTCAAGGGCCTGGGGCCGAAAACACTAAACAAGAGCATATGCATAATTCATGAGCATGCATATGCATCAATTATCAAGTTTTCTTTCTTTCATGATTAAGCAAGCATGAGTCAAGAGCATGATTTAAGTTTTACGTTTTTCCCTTACTGAGTCTTTTTGACTCACGTTTTTAAAATTGTGTCATTCCAGATGTATCAGGTGAAGAGAGTCAGGAGGACTACCTGACCTAGATGCCCAAGATATTATGTTTCGCATTTTGTTGATAGTGACACGAGCGTCACTAATTGGGTTCTAATATGTTAATTATATGTTTTGTATGAACTTAATGAGAACCCTGTTTATGTAAGTATTTGCTCGAACCCCTCGCGATCCTGTACGTTTCCGCCGTAATCCAGTAAGAATATAAGTAAGAACGCTAGAGCCATCCGGGGGATAGCTCGTGGCTGTCACGGTCCCTGCGGGATGCCGTTCGGGGCGTGACAGTTAAGTTGGTATCAGAGGATCGGAGGGTAGAGTCGTAGAACATAGGGAACGAAGTAGAACCCTAAACCCTAAAGCATGAGATAACACGTTTAGGGTTAATTATGATGAGAATTTCTGAGGTTGAGGTTGTTCTAAGCTGAACGATAACCTTGAAGTGCAGGATGGCACCTAGGAGGCCAACAAGAAATCAAGAGTCCGAGACTCCCGGAGTTACCACCGAGGATGTGTTAAGGCACATGGCTCAGCTAGTGGCCGAGCACGTGCAGCCGGGTGCCCATGCTGAAGGGGCCCGAGGACGCCCTGAGGGGTGTACGTTCGACCAGTTTAACCGCCAGCACCCGCCAGCGTACAACGGCAGGGGAGATGCCATACTAGCAGAAAATTGGCTGGTGGAGATGAAAGAGCTACTTGAGGTCTTGGGGTGTACCGAGGCCCAAAAGTTAAGTTATGCTACCTTCAAGCTGCAAGGGGATGCCAAAAGGTGGTGGCAGTCCGAGAAGGTGTTGCTGGAACAGGAGCTGGGAGAGCAGCCCATAACCTGGGAGAGGTTCCAGCAAGAATTTTTAGATCGTTATTTCCCACGAACGACCCGGGAAGCGAAGGCAAGGGAATTCGCTACCCTAACCCAAGGAGCCATGACGGTGGAGCAATACGCAGGCCGATTCATGGAGCTGGTGTGGTTTGCCCCGTACTTGGTGCCCGATGAGGAAAGGAAGGCCCGAAAGTTTGAGGAAGGGTTGCACCCGCGGGTCTATGATAGGGTATATAGTCACAACCTTAAAACCCTGGCAGAAGTAATTGAACGGGCAGTGATAGTGGAGAGAGGACTGCAGAGGATAGCAGTCTATCATGACCAGCAAAAGAGGAAGGCTCCTTCCAACCCAACCATTCCGCAGATGCCCTGGAAGAAAAGTAGGCCAGAGCCGTCACAGAGGCAGCCTCAGAGGTCGAACCCGAGGCCGAACCAGAGGCCTGGTGGAGCTCAGAATGCCGGAGGGAATCAGTTTCCTCTATGCAACAAGTGCAATAAGAGACACCCAGGGGAGTGCAGGCAGGGTTTATGTTTTAAGTGCTGGAAGCCTGGTCACTTCGCCAGAGACTGTAGGAGTGCAGGCAGCTCAAACCAAGCACCCCGACCCCCGCAGCAGGACAATGCAAGAAGGCAGGGAGGCCCAACACAGGCGAGGTTATATGCAATGACTCCGGAGGACGCGGAGAACCAGAACCGAGTGGTGGCAGGTAAGTTGCCTTTGCCCCAGGGGGAAGCCCTAGTTCTGTTTGATTCAGGGGCCACGCATTCATTCATTGCATCAGCATATTGCAAGACACATGCCTTAAATAGTGAGTTGTTGGATTGTGGTGTCCTTGTGTCAACGCCCGCTGGGGGAAGAGTCGAGTGTAGCCGGATGGTGAAGGACTATCCGATAGAGGTAGAAGGGCAAGTCATGTTAGCTGATTTGATAGTTATGGAGATGGGAGGATTTGATATCATCCTAGGTATGGATTGGTTGTCGAAGCATGGTGCCAACATTCGGTGCTATGAGAAGAAGGTCGTGTTCCAAAAGGAGGGGAGACCGGATTGTTGTTTTACCGGTATGAGGAAAATGGAGCGAAGGCCAGCAATTGTCTCGGCCCTGCAAGCTAAGAGATTGTTGCAAGGAGGGCACGAGGGAATTCTAGTATGGGCAAGTGATACGCGAAGCGATACGCAGAACGAGGTCCCTGCGTTTGATCAAACCCCAATAGTGACTGAGTTTCCGGATGTATTCCCGGAAGACTTACCGGGGTTACCGCCGGATAGGGAGGTGGAGTTCGGAATTGAATTGGAAGTTGGGACAGTCCCAATTTCCAAGGTGCCGTATCGAATGGCTCCGGCAGAGCTAAAGGAGCTGAAGGTCCAACTGGAAGATCTCTTGGAGAAGGGATTTATAAGGCCGAGTGTGTCGCCTTGGGGAGCACCGATCCTGTTTGTGAAAAAGAAGGATGGAAGTCTCTGGATATGTATTGATTATAGGGAGTTGAATAAGGTGACTGTGAAGAACAGGTACCCGCTACCTCGCATTGACGATTTGTTCGATCAATTGCAGGGGGCACAAATATTTTCAAGAATTGATTTGAGGTCGGGTTACCACCAGTTGAAGGTTAAGGAGGGAGATATATCAAAGACGGCCTTTCGAACCCGATATGGTCACTATGAATTTTTGGTGATGCCATTTGGGCTAACTAATGCCCCGGCCGCGTTTATGGATTTGATGAATCGAGTGTTCAGGAAGTTCCTGGATAAATTTGTGGTGGTGTTCATAGACGATATTTTGATTTATTCTCGGAACCAGGAGGAGCATGAGGAGCATCTTAGGATTGTTTTGCAGATCCTAAGGGAGAAGAAGTTGTATGCTAAATTCTCCAAGTGCGAGTTTTGGTTGCAGCAAGTCCGATTTTTAGGGCATGTAGTGTCGGGAGAAGGAATTGCTGTAGATCCCGGAAAGGTTGATGCGGTTTTCAAATGGCCTAGACCTACAAATGTTAAGGAGATAAGAAGTTTCCTGGGATTAGCAGGGTATTACCGGAGGTTTATCAAGGAATTCTCAAAGATAGCTATGCCGATGACCTCGTTGACCAAGAAGAACGTTAAGTTCGATTGGACAGACGAGTGTGAGCAAAGTTTCCAGACGCTAAAGGCTCATCTGGTTACTGCCCCGGTGTTAGCATTGCCTTCGGAACATGTTGAGTATGAGATCTATACAGACGCCTCAAAGCATGGTCTTGGGTGTGTGTTGATGCAAGATAAGAGGGTCATAGCCTACGCGTCGAGGCAACTGAGGCCCCACGAGGTGAATTACCCCACTCACGACTTGGAGTTGGCTGCAGTCGTGCATGCTCTGAAAATATGGAGGCATTATCTCTATGGGGTTAAGTGCGAGATATTTACGGACCATAAAAGCCTCAAGTACTTTAACACTCAGAAGGAGCTGAATATGAGGCAGCGGCGCTGGTTGGAGCTTATCAAGGACTATGATTGCACCATTAGCTACCATCCTGGGAAAGCTAACGTGGTGGCTGATGCTTTAAGCCGGAAGTCGGCTGAAACAAGTGCCGTAGAGGTAGTTGCTAAGGAGATCATGGAGGATCTAAAAAGAGAGGAGATCACGCTTGTATTGGCCGACCGGTATGTTTCCATCGCAGGGCTGTCATTGCAACCATCGCTGGAGGAGCGAATCTGTGAAGCCCAGAAAAGCGATGCGGTGATAGTAGGGATTAGGGAAAGGATTGAGAAGAATAATGATCCCGATTTTGAGGATAAGGATGGAGTGCTGAGGTACCGAAGTAGAATATGTGTCCCTGGTGATGGGGGAATCAAGGAGTTGATTTTGGCAGAGGCGCATACTACGCCCTATACTATCCACCCTGGAGGAACGAAGATGTATCAAGACATCAAGAAAGTTTACTGGTGGCCGAATATGAAAAGAGAGATAGCGGAGTTTGTCGCTCGATGTCTGACTTGTCAGAGAGTGAAAGCAGAGCACCAGAGGCCAGCAGGAACATTGAAGCCTCTGGAGATCCCTGAATGGAAGTGGGAAGGAATAGCCATGGATTTTGTAGTAGGGCTACCGAGAACGACAGCTGGCTACGATGTAATATGGGTAGTAGTGGACCGATTGACCAAGTCAGCCCACTTTCTGCCCATCAGGGTGAAGTATACCCCGGAAAGGCTAGCTGAAGTTTATCTCCAAGAAATTGTGAGGCTCCATGGCATACCAAAGAGCATAGTGTCGGATAGGGATCCGAGATTTACGTCAAGGTTTTGGAAAAGATTGCAGGAGTCCCTAGGCACTAAGTTGAATTTTAGCACGACTTTCCACCCACAGACGGATGGCCAATCGGAGCGGACCATTCAAATTTTGGAAGACATGCTTCGAGCATGCGTCATTGACTTCAAAGGAAGCTGGGCTCAGTATTTTCCGCTAGCAGAGTTCGCATACAACAACAGTTTCCAATCAAGTATTGGCATGGCACCGTATGAAGCTTTGTATGGAAGGAGGTGTAGGTCGCCATTATATTGGGATGAAGTAGGAGAAGGAAGACTGTTGGGGCCAGAGATGATTGTGCAGACAAAAGAGAAGATTCGGTTGATCAAAGAAAGACTTATTACGGCCCAAAGTCGGCAAAAGAGTTATGCGGACAATCGAAGAAGAGAATTGACCTTTGAGGAAGGAAGTAAAGTGTTTTTAAAGATTTCTCCAACAAAGGGGGTAGCACGATTCGGGAAGAAGGGGAAGCTTCAACCCCGGTTTATAGGACCTTTCGAGATCCTGGAGCGTGTTGGACCAATGGCGTATAGACTGGCCTTACCGCCATCAATTGCGGGAGTACACGATGTGTTCCACGTATCGCTCCTGCTCAAATACGTGTCTGACCCTACCCATGTACTAGAGTATGAACCTTTGCAGATTAGGGAGAACCTTACCTATGTAGAGGAGCCAGTAAGGATTCTCGATAGAAAGGAGCAGCGATTGCGGACCAAGGTGATACCGCTTGTGAAGGTTCTATGGAGGAATCATGGGGTAGAGGAGGCATCTTGGGAGTTGGAAAGCGATATGTACGAGAAGTACCCCCAGTTCAAAGGAGAATAGGATCCGAATGTTTATTTCCTTCCCTATTGATTGAATGTTTGGCTTGTATGAGTATTATTGTCTGATATTTGTGCTTGACTTCCTTACATAAAGAATGCTAATTCTTTGTGATATATGATGATATTTTGTATGCACACATGACTGACCGTTGTATTATGTTGTCAGATGCCACCGAGTAGTCGACCCCCTCGTTCCCAGCATTCGGGCACGCCTTCTCAGAGAAGGATGACCGCACGAGAGTACCGCAGTTTGTTTCGGGTTAACCATAGAACCCAAGGTTCCACGAGACAGTCGGGAAGCCAGGAGGCTCCGACTCACGCATCACATGAGACGGATAGAGGGGACCCCCGAGGAACGTACAAACCCACGTAACGTATTGGCAGCAAGGTATGGCGGGGACATACCAGCCCCCGCCACCCCCGGCACCCGACCAACCTGGACCTTCCAGGTGGGGTCAACCCTTATCTCCAGATTGTTCTGGATATCTGGAGGGTATTTATTGGCCAGAGTCGCCAATAAACGCCATTCCCATAAGGACCATGTTACCCGAAGACTTTGAGGAAGATCCGGAAGAGGATCCGGAAGAGGATCCGGAAGAGGACCCAGAGGAGGATCCGGAAGAAGACCCCATGGAACAACATCCGATACCTAGTGAGACTAGAGAACGATCCCAAGAAAGACCTAGGCGTAGTAACTCGAGACGTGAGTGTACACCTAGGCGATGTAACGAGAACCGACATCGTCAAAGAGTTAGGGCTCAAGACGCTGGATCGGAGACCCACTTTTCGTCACAGGAAGTAGAGTCTACACCTAGGTTTCATGGACCACCCGAGAACGTCATCCATGACCCTAGTCTAGAGGAACCAAGCCAAGGAATCAAATCGCACTCTTGGACGGGGAGTAATTCCCCAGATCGCGTTTACCAGGGAGAGATTAGTAGTGGGACAAGCACTAACGTTCGTCCCAATCCCCATTGTCCTACACCTACGCAGTCAGGACAAAATTTCTGGTGGTAAAAGAAATTCCGAGGTCGGAATTTTTATAAGGAGGGGAGAATGTGAGACCCCGATTTTTTCCCTACGTAATTGCTTATGTATTATTTTTATTTTTCCAATGTAATAGTTTTTATTTTTTAATGGGGCTATGTTTTGGCCAATGTATGGCCTAATTTTTATGTTATGGTATTTCGATTAAAATGGGATTTTAATTCATAAAATCTCTTTAAATAATTTCAATGCCATTTTATGCAAGTATAAATTATATTAAGAGCCGAAATTTGCAAGTAAGTTCCTCTTTTACAAATTGATATTTTTCATTTACCTAATATGATTCATGGACCATATAATTTGAATTATGCTTTAATAATTTCCTTGTATAAGCGGAAATTATTAATAGATTAAATAATCAAATTCTTTTGAATACATGGATTAAATAATGTATGTGACATGTAATATTATGATGTGTTCTATAGAATTTCCATGTGAATATTCAAAGATAAGCTATGTAGTTATGTGATATGTTTAGAAATGATTTAATTGATAAGCACACTTGCTTATCATAGTGATAAGCAAGCATGATAAGTTAGGAAACTTTTAGAGTGATAAGGCCTTGTGATTATTGTAGAGATAGGCTAAGGCCATTATCACATGATAAGATATCATACTTGTAAGGTGATAAGCTATTGGAATGGATAGATAAGTAAGAGAGCTTATAAAGTGATAAGTTAGGTGATAAGTGAAAACCAAGTTGAAAGTTAGTTGCAATTCAATGTGGAAGTAATTAGGTTGGTTGGAAAGCAACCAAACTAAGCAAAATAGGGCTTTTACGTGAAAGGCAAGGAGAAGAAAGTTTAAAGCCAAAATGAGGTGCCATGTGATGTGTAAGAGATGTGTAAGAAGGTGTAAGTGTGTAAGAATTGATGAGACAACACATAATTGTAAAAAAGAAAAGAAAAAGCAAGGGAAAAGAGTGAATGTCGATGGAAATGCATGAGAAGAGAGAGAGAAGGATTTCAAAATGCAAGACAAGCTTTTGGAGACAATTGATGTGAGAGAAAAAGGTGAAAAGAAATAAGAAAGAGAGAGAAGACAAAGGGCCTTTGCTTGGTCGGCCAACACCCTCATTCATCCCCTCTTCCTCTTTCTTTTGCTCTCTTGTCAATTCACTCTCAAACTTTATGTCAAGTGCTTTGGGAGACTCAATCTCACACATTTCCTCTTGACCTAAACACTCAAGCATTTCACTCTCAAACCTCTCCTCTCTTGGCCGAATGTTACAAGTTCTCCCAACCCTTACCATTTTGCTTCTCCTAGCCGAACAACACACTCCACATTCAAGGTTTGTGCTATTTCATCTTGCACTTAAACCACTTCCTTCTAGCTTACCTAATCTCACTCCAAAAGCCAAATAAATCTCTCTTGTTGTAGACAAAAATCCTACCATGAAAACCTAGCCATTTGACACCATTATTCTTCAAACTTACCATGTCCTTTTCACCACCATAGAGCTTCTTTTAAACCAAGCTTGGTCATTTCTAAGGAGGGTGGACCGAATCTTTGAAGGAGGAAAAGGATAGGAAGAGTTGGTAAAGAGTAAAGGTAAGATTTGTTTCATTGATGTTCTTGCCTTAAGCATCACAAGTACTAACCAAAGGTACCTTATTTTCTAGGTGCTCAAGCTTGGAAAAACAACAAGGTAAGGCAAAAATGATGTTGTTGGATCTTGGATGCTTAGGAACCCTAGGTTGGTTACATGCTAGATCTAACCATGGAAGCCCTAGATCTAAGGTTGTATGTGAAGAAAATGTAAATGGAGAACAATGCAAGCTAAATGAAGTTAGATCTAAGCTTTGATATGTTGGGTTGATGAAAAATGATATCTTTGTTTAGATCTATGGATATTAGTGTGAATAAAGAGTAGATCTATTGTTGATAGAATTATTTGATAAAAAGATTAAGTGTATGCATGCTAGTTAGGTCACAAATGCAAAGGATATGCATGATATATGCATGATATGATTTTTTTAGCATGAAAAGGGTACATTTTGGGGTATGGCCGAAAATGAGCTATGTGGATTTTCATGTATAGTTTTGAATATGTGTAGATCTGGACATTGACCTTAACATGTGCAAGATTTATGACCTTAATGCATAGTAGATGATTATGTTAAGTATTGGAAGCATGCATATTGAAGGAAATAAAAGAAAACTAATCATTGGGTAAAAACATGAGTTGGCCGAATGCCATGAGTATTGTGTATGGTGTTGGTGCTTTGATTTATAGATATTAGGTTGTGAAATTGTTGATTGGAGGATGGGATCACCCTTGGAGAAAAGTGGTGATTAATTGGTGCATAAATGGTAGTGGCCGAAAGTTGCAAGAAAAATTAACCCTAAGTGCAATTCATGATTTATGTATTTTCATTGTTGTGTTGGATAAGAAAATTAGGGTTAGGCTAGTTGGAATAATATTGTAGAGCCATGATCTTTTATAAAATATTATTGGAACCCTAGTTAAGTTTTACTCGGGTTTTATTTGAGGTTTAAAGTCTAAGTTAAGATTTAATCATGAATAGTTAGATATAAGGTTTAATGTAGTACGTTTAATAAAAAGAGACTTAGGTTTAAGTCTAAACCTATGAGTATTATTTAACCCTAATCGAGACATGTACATGGATAAATATATTTTTATTTCAATAAAAATATTAATGATTTAATAAACTAAGTTTTGAATATTTGTTAAGGAAAAGAATAAAATAATTATTTTGTAATTAAATGAATTTCAGTAATATGTATATATATATATATACATATATATATCTTCGATTGATGACTGATTTCAAAAAGAAATGATTTCATAATTCTTAAAGTCTAAAAGAATATTTGAATCGCTTGTAGGCGATCCACGTGTCTGTATATACGAACAAGAAGACCAAGAGTAAGTGGATACTGTAAGTGGACAGTAAGTATTTCTTTTCAAAACTGGAATGACACACTGCATCGTTTCATGAACAAGCATGAATTTTAAGCAAGCATGACATGACATGTGCATTGCATGAATTTTTCAAGAAGAAAATTATGCAATGATTTTTATGGAAAGAATATGAGAAGTTTTATGAAACGATAAGTTAAGATTAAGGGCACCGGTCGGTACTGTACCATCAAGTTGGACTCCCATACCGAAGGACATTTATGAGAAGGATGGGTGAATCCAAGAGGTCGTGCAAGCCACACTGAAGGACATTGAGAAGGTGTGGTGCCTCCAAGGGTCGTGTCTAGCCATCAGGTCTGGGGCCACTTCAAGGGCTAGCTCGACCAGATGTTAAGGTCTCCAAGGGAATTCGGGGACGGTTTCGAAGGGAACGCACAACCCTGACTTCAGGGGTCAAATGGAGCGAGCCCGCAAGTAAAAGACATGAAATAATTATGATAAGGCCAACAAGGGCACAAGTACGAATAAGCAAATTTTAAGGGCCAAGGGCCAGTTTTACAAGCAAGTATGAAAGAAAGTGGTTTTTCAAGGGCCTGGGGCCGAAAACACTAAACAAGAGCATATGCATAATTCATGAGCATGCATATGCATCAATTATCAAGTTTTCTTTCTTTCATGATTAAGCAAGCATGAGTCAAGAGCATGATTTAAGTTTTACGTTTTTCCCTTACTGAGTCTTTTTGACTCACGTTTTTAAAATTGTGTCATTCCAGATGTATCAGGTGAAGAGAGTCAGGAGGACTACCTGACCTAGATGCCCAAGATATTATGTTTCGCATTTTGTTGATAGTGACACGAGCGTCACTAATTGGGTTCTAATATGTTAATTATATGTTTTGTATGAACTTAATGAGAACCCTGTTTATGTAAGTATTTGCTCGAACCCCTCGCGATCCTGTACGTTTCCGCCGTAATCAAGTAAGAATATAAGTAAGAACGCTGGAGCCATCCGGGGGATAGCTCGTGGCTGTCACGGTCCCTGCGGGATGCCGTTCGGGGCGTGACACTAAAAAACATCGTTGTCATTTTAACAACGATTTTTTAACGGCGGTCAAAAAAGCGCCGCTAAAAGTCATCTATAGCAGCACTTTTTGTGAGCGCCGTTAAAAAACCGTTGTTAAAAGACAACGAAGTTTTTTAGCATCGGTTTTTTAACGGCACTCATTAAAAACACCGCTAAAAGTCACCTATAGCGTCGCTTTTTTGACCACTTCTAAAAAACTTCGTTGTCTTTTAACAGCGGTCACTAAAAACTCCGCTAAAAGTCACCCTAAAGCGGCGCTTTTGTTGAACGCTGCTAAAAAATTCGTTAACTTTTAACAACGATTTTTTAACAGCGGTCAAAAAAAGCGCTGCAAAAAGTCACCTATAGCAGGGCTTTTTGTGAGCGCCGTTAAAAAACCGCTGTTAAAAGGCAACGAAGTTTTTTAGCAGCGGTTTTTTAACGGCGCTCACTAAAAACGCCGCCAAATGTCACCTATAGCGGCGCTTTTGTTGACCGCTGTTAAAAAAATGATGCTAAAAACTTCGTTGACTTTTAACAACGGTTTTTTAACGGCGGTCAAAAAAAGTGCCGCTGAAAGTCACCTATAGCAGCGCTTTTTGTGAGCGCCGTTAAAAAACCGCTATTAAAAGATAACAAAGTTTTTTAGCAGCGGTTTTTTAACGGCACTTTCTAAAAACGTCGCTAAAAGTCACCTATAGCAGCGCTTTTTTTTAACCGTCAACGAAGTTTTTAACAACGTTTTTTTAACGGCGGTCAAAAAACACGATGCTATAGGTGACTTTTAGTGGCATTTTTAGAAAGCGCCATTAAAAAACCGCTGTTAAAACCCGATTTTTTTGTAGTGTTATCGCGTCCACACGTTCTTAAAATAAGAAACCGTGCGCACAATACACTAAAACATTCGAACGTGTTCAACGTACAATGAGTCCGAACTGTATACATTAAGGTTCGAATGGCTTTTTCAGATGAAAAAATAAATTTCGTCATAATGAAACTACGGTGCGAACGTCTTCACAAATGCGTCCGGACATATTCACATCATCGTTCGGACGTTGATATACAATGGTGCGGACGTTTATTGCGTGACAAAATGTATTTTCGTCACATTGGATTAATTGTTCGCATAAGTTGTGCGAACGTATAGAGAGCGCGTTCGCACAACTCATGTGAACGGATGGACCCGGTTTTGTCACTCAAAACCTTAGGTGACGAAATTTGCACATTGTCACCCAAAGTGTTTTTTCTTGTAGTGAGTACCTTTGTGGCTTTGTTGTCGGTCTAGCATGGAGTTGTGGACGAAATTTGCTGCAAGATGATGCTGATGATTTTCTCATCAAATCGCAGGAGTATGCTTCCTTTAAAGGATTGTCAATGGCGCATTATATGCCCAAAGTATAAAATGTCGAGTAAGATTGTCCCGTATGTATAGAGCTTGTAAGATGTATATAGCTTCTATTATTCTGGTTAATTTGTTGAGCATTTTGCTACAATAAACTTAATTAATATTTCAGGAAAGAAACATCAATTAGGAGGTTGGTTTGACGACTTATCATCAAGTTTCAAGTTCTTGTGTAATTACATATAAAAAGTTAAAGAAAAAAATATTATATTTTACCACCCCAAACCACCACCACGTCAGTCACAATTTTTTTTTTTTGAGGAAGGATGCGTCCAAATTTTATTAGAATACACTTACTTATGTGTGAAGAATACCGTGGTAACAATTAAACTTGGTCTAATACAAAGTAAAACACCAAAAGTTAAGTTAAAAACCAAACAAAACCTAAAACAAACTAAGGATTTAAACCAAACAACACAATCAATTATTATATCATCAATGCGAATAGAACTAACTGCCTCTCGAGGGAGAGTAGCTATAGAATAACAAATTCTATTTGACCCACTAGCTCCCGACTTAGCATGGTAATCAACTAGACAATTTCATTCTCGGTATACACAGCAAAAGGAACATCGATTTCAGGAATTAACACTTTTAGTTCCTCCCAAAGGTGTCAATGAAAAGAAGATCCTGAGACCAACCTTTGGAGTAACCGAAGAGAATCCAAAATCGTTACAAAGACGTCACTCAACTTACCTCTTAAACCATCACTTTTGGTCATTGATCACATAATTGATTCTCCCAAACTATCACTTATTTGGAATTTACTCTCGAATTAAAGATATAACTACTGGCACACATAACATATATTTTAATGATTAGATCTTCAATTGAGGGGCTAATTACAAATAAGTTGACGTTCGAAAGACCCAATTGCCTAGAGTGGTAATTTAAGGAGGCAAATTGCTAATAGACTGATAATTTAGGGTGGGAAAATGTAGTTTTCCAACATTTAAAGATGCATCCTTGGAATATTGCCTCATTGAAAATATGGTTCTTATATTACAAAAGCTGATACATTGCAATATTCTAAGCTATTGAAATAAAAAAATTGCAATTGGATCCTGATTATTATTTGACCATTAGCCAAAAAAAGAAGAAGAAGAAACCTGCAACAAATTAACTGCTATATCTTAGCTAATGATATTCCAAGTTTTTAATGAGAGCAGAAGATCTCGAAGTTGGTAGTTTTTGTTATCGCATTGTTAAAGAGAGTACTTTATAAGAAGCACAAAACATCCTTTGTATGGAAGTTGAAAGAACCAGGAGCGGAGAAACACTCAAATTTTCTAGGTTTGAGACCTTAGCCCAAGCTTAAGTACTTAGACCAATCGAAAGTTTGATTCCTTTTATTTTTTAAGTACTGGAACTATAATAATATGATATCCAAAGTAAATGTACAATGTCCTTTAGGTATCTGCCAAATCTATCAATTTACTAAGAAAAGAAAGAAATATACTTCTCTTCTTTGTTTTAAGTTTAATGTTACAAATGTTATGTTACAAATGGTATGTGAATGGCCCCGTATGGGTCTCCACTCCCATTTTCAACCAACACGCCACTGGACTTCTGTTTTATTGTTTTTTTTCTTAAAGCTATCACTTCATTAATTAAAAAAAAAACTCCGAAAACAGGGGAGTATCAGAGTCACAATACAAGATATGAAAAGGAATACAATTAACATCACAAAAACCAGAACGATGCGACCGTGCTGCCCATTGTGCGAGTAAATGAGCTTGCTGGTTAAGCTTCCTTGGCACCCAATGCAGTGACCATGCGGACTGAGCCTTGAACACCAAGCGTAAAGAAAGCACTAAGTCCTCTATTTTCCAGCAAGGGGTTTTAGCATCGTCTGTAACATCCTCCCAAAGCAACTTAGAGTCCGTTTCAAAAATGACAGCAGACCAATGATTAGCAATTGCCAATTCCACCGCGCAAGCAGCCGTCATCGCTTCACCCAAGAGAGGATCCATAGCTTGAACATGCTCCATGTACACCGTACAGAGAGAGCTGGAAGAATCTCGACAAGAGATAACTATGTACGATCGGTATTGAGGTATTGCAACGTCAAAATTGATCTTCATTTGGTTAGGTCCCGGACGAACCCAACAAGTAGCTGGTTTTGAATCTTGCATAAGCCAGGCAGCAGAGTGTTCTGAAAAACGCTGAGCTAAGGATTGCTGTAATTCTGTAGCAACTACGGGACAGTCATCATGAAATGCTTTGTAACGAGAGTACCAGAGGACATCCAAAATGAGAACTGCATTTAACATGAACGAATTGATAGATCGTGGTCGAATACCCAAAATAGAGTCTGCATTCAATAAAATATGAATCCACTCCCCCATATAAGAGACCGGTATCCTGGAGATATCCAAAGGCCAATTTGAAGTGTTCCAAAGTAATCTAGCCATAGAAAAGTCATGGAAAAGATGAACAACCGTTTCAGGATACTGCCCACAGCAAATGCATTGAAGATGGGGCTCCTCATTCTCATCATGACTTCTGAATTCTGGAACTAGAACTGGTATAACTCCCGCTGCAACTTTCCATAAGAGAAGTTTTAAACGATCTTGTAATGGGAGGCTCCACAGCTTTGACCAATCCTTCTCCTGAAGAAACAACCGAGAAGACCTTCTCCTAGCTTGAGCTGATAGAACAGCCCCCTTAAAAGAATGAAGAATCATCTATATTTCATTCATAGAGTCATCGGTCATACAGGAGGTGTAAATATATACACTTAAAAGAAGATTCCAAAAATTGTACAGGCGATGCGCCGAGCACCTGGCATGCGTAGCCTCAGAGTGGAGGGACCACTGACATTCGGTTACAAAAGCCACCCAGGAATTACAACAGAATCTCAACAAACAATATTCGAAAAGTTACGTAACTCCAGATCGTTCTAGAGGGACTGCAGAGGTGGAGGATGACTTGGAAGGAGAAGAGTGATGTGGCTGCTTCGTGGGCACATCTCGGGTTAGTTCAATACGCCCCCTCGAGTCAAGCGGAGTGTCAACAACAGCGAGACTCAGACGAAGAGCAAGAAAACGGGCTGGAGAGAGCGGTTTAGTGAGCAAATCCGCAATCTGATTGTGACCAGAGATGAAGGAGACCTGAAGGGTCTTAGCAGCCACTCGATCACGGACAAAGTGGAAATCGATGTCCATATCTTTGGTGAACGAATGCAAAACAGGATTTGTAGACAAATAGGTGGCACCAAGATTGTCACACCACAACGTTGGAGGAGAGTGAAGATAAACGCCAAGTTCACTGAGAAGAGTTTGCACCCATAAGAGATCAGCAGTGGCATTGGCTAAGGATTTGTACTCTGCCTCAGTACTAGAGCGTGCCACGGTACGTTGCTTGCGAGACCCCCACGAGACCAGATTAGCACCAAGAAAAATACAGAATACTCCAGTAGAGCGACGGTCGTCAGGACAGCTCGCCCAATTCGCATCAGAGAAAGGTTGAAGTGTGAAGGAGGAAGAGTGGCGAATGAGCAAACCAAAATTCAATGTCTGTTTAAGATACCACATGATCCATTTGACAGCTTGCCAATGAGGAGCTTTGGGGCAGTTCATGAATTGACAAATTGTGTTGACAGCAAAGGCAACATCCGGCCGAGTAAGGGAGAGGTATTGCAAACTACCCACAACGCTCCTGTAAAGAGTGGCATCGAAAAATTCTGGTGAATCAGTAACAGACAGACAAGTGGAGGAAGCCATGGGAGAAGAAATACCCTTCGCAGAGAGCATGTGAGTGCCCTGAAGCAAGTCAAAAATATACTTGCGTTGAGAGAGAAGAATACCAGACGAGAGGTAAGAGACCTCAACACCAAGAAAATAGGACAGGGCACCAAGATCTTTAACGGGGAACGCCGAACTCAAAAAATCAACAAGAGCATTGATACTGGAGACAGTGTTCGAAGTAAGGACAATATCATCAACATAGACCAAAGCATAAATCACAATTGAATTATGCCGATAGACAAATAGAGAAGGATCTGATTTTGCTGCAGAAAAACCAAAATCCAGTAGGTGGGCACTCAGCTTGGCAAACCAAGCCCGGGTGGCTTGCTTCAGGCCATAAATGGCCTTCTGAAGTTTGTAAACATAATCGGGGGTATTCTGGATTAATAAAACCAGGAGATTGAGCCATAAATACAAATTCGGCCAAGTCACCATGAAGGAAGGCATTCTAAAAGTCGATCTGTCGTATGGGCCAGTTCTGAGCTGCAACAAGGGAAATGACAGTGCAAATCAAGCCCGGGGGGCTTGCTTCAGGCCATAAATGGCCTTCTGAAGTTGTTTAACATAATCGGGGGTACTCTGGATTAATAAAACCAGGAGATTGAGCCATAAATACAGATTCGGCCAAGTCACCATGAAGGAAGGAATTCTAAATGTCGATATGTCGCAAGGGCCAGTTCTGATCTGCAGCAAGGGAAATGACAGTGCAAATTGTGGTAGGCTTGACAACCGGGCTAAAGGTATCAGAGTAGTCGATCCCTTCACTCTGATGGAAGCCTTTGGCCACAAGTCTGGCCTTTCTCCGCTCAAGGGACCCATCAACACAACGTTTGCTGAGAAAAACCCATCTGCAACCAACAATGTTAGTAGAGGAAGAATGAGGAACCAAGGTCCACGTCTGGCTCTGAAGAAGAGCCTGAAATTCACTAGACATAGCAGTTCGCCACTCCGGATGACGAGCAGCAACAGTATAGGAGCTGGGTTCTTCGGGGACCTCAGTAGTGGTGGCGAGACAGTGTTGGAGAGATGGGTAGAAAATTTGACCATAAGTGAGCACACAGGGTCGACTGGAGTTTGTGTGAGAGCGGGTGAGAATAGGAGAACGAGGAGGAAGAAGAGGAGGCGGAGGAGGTGCAGGAGGCACGGGTGCTGGTGAAGACACGAGAGATAAAGAAGGAGAAGATGGTACAGAAAGGGTCGGCGTGGAAGAAGGAGAAAAAGAGGCAGGTGCAGGTCCAAGGATCGAGGGAGAAAGAAGAGGTAAAGACACGTGAGTGGGAGAGGAAGGCTGTGGGAAACATGTAGTGGAAGAAAAAGGAAAAAGAGACTCATTAAAAACCACATCACATGAAATATACATCCGATTCGTGGGCATATGAAAACACTTGTAGCCTTTGTGTGCTGGGCTATATAGCCTAAGAAAAGGCAAGGAATGGATCAGCAGTGAATTTTGTGATTATTGTAGGGACGTAAATTGGGCCAGCATTAACAACCAAACACTTTAAGAAATTTGTAATCTAGTTCTCTGTGATAAAGTAAGTGATGGGGAGACTTGTGATTTAAAGAGTGAGAGGGCAGAAGATTAATAAGATAAGTGGCAGTGTGGAAAGCATCAGCCTAAAACCGGTAAGGGAGAGAGGCAGAGGCAAGGAGAGCAATACCGGTTTCGACAATATGATGGTGTTTACGTTCAACGGTCCCATTTTGTTGATGCATGTGAGGGCACGAGAGGCAATGAGAAATGCCTTGTTCTTGTAAAAGACGATGAAGAGGACTAAATTCACCGCCCCAATCACTTTGAACCATTTTAATTTTAGAGTAAAAAAATGTTCAACATGAGTCTGAAAATTAGTGAATGTAGCAGTAGCATCTTCTTTAGAGGCAAGAGGATAAAACCACATAAACGACTGCAATCGTCAACGAAAGAGATATAATAACGAAAACCGTCTCTTGATACATATGGGGAGGGACCCCATACATCAACAAAAATTAACTGTAAAGGAGAAACAGAGCGAGTAACACGAGTGGGAAAGGGAAGCTGGTGACATTTGGCAAGAGGACACTCTTGACAAAAAAAGTTAGCGTTAGTTGGAAGGAACGAGAGGCACTTGGAATGTAAAATACGCTGAACAAGCTGGAGAGACGGATGACCAAGACACTTGTGCCAGCGATCAACAGTAGTCCGTTCACCAACGCAAGTGGAGGAAGAAGAAGTAGGCGGAGGAAAATGATATAAACCATTACGAGTGGGGCCTTGGAGAAGAAGCTTGCTGGTCTGGTTGTACTTCACACAAAAAATAAGACTAGTGAAATTCAAAGAAGACATTATTGTCAAAACAGAACTGTTGAACTGAAACCAAGTTTTTGGTAATAGAGGGAACACAGAGTAACTAACGTAAAAGAAACGAGGAGGAACCAGTGTGAAGACAGGAGTCACCAGTGTGAGTGATGGGCAAATCGGACCCATCACCAACCCAAATATGTTCACCACCATGATAAGGTTCCAAAGAAAGATGGAGATTGTCCAGCTCACGTGTGAGATGATTAGTAGCAACAGTATCATGATACCAATAAGCGTCGGATGGAGAGGAGGAAGCACTGGTAAAATGAGCAGCCATGGACGGATGAACAGTATACTGAAAGGCATGGTTGAAACGGTTGTAGCACTGAAGAGCTACATGACCAATTTTGTTGCAGACCTGGCAAGTGGGCTTCGGAGAAGCAGTAGATGATGGCGAAGAAAACGGCTGACCACCACCACAGCCTCTCGACCAGGACCACCCCCACCCCGACCACAAGAGCCACCGCATCCTCTGTTGAAACCAGAGTTGGTGGTGAGGTTGGCAGAAGCTTGTTGGAGGGTGTTTTGTAAAGTGACAGAGTGATAGAGACGACTATCAAAGGTAAGCAACAGATTGAATAACTCAGAGGAGGTAATGAGTTGAGAATGAGTGGTCACAGAGGTGACAAAAGATTCATAGTCAGAGCCCAAACCAGTGAGAAGATAAGAGACAAACTCAGAGTCTCGAAAAGGTTCTCCGGCAGCAGTGAGAGTGTCAAAGAGTAAACAAATTTTGTGATAGTAGTCGGAAATGGAGAGAGAGCCTTTGCGAATGGTAGTGAGCTTGATACCGAATCTGAAAAACTTTGGCCTAAGATTGGGTAGTGAACAAAGTCTCGAGGGAGAGCCAGAGTTGACGAGAGGTGGTGGAGGAAATAACCTGGGCAAGAATAGGTTCGGTAAGAGAAGAGAAGAAGGCAGATATGATAAGTTGATCTGTACGGTGCCATTTCTGGTAGGCTGGGTTAGGAGCAGTGTCATCTCGAGAGGAGGAGGGAAGGGTAGTTGATGGAGGAGAGACTGAGCCATCAACAAAGTGATAGAGCTTTTGATCGCGTAGATAAGGAGAGATCTGGGCACGCCATAAAATGTAGTTATCAACGTTAAGCTTGACAGAGAGAATGTGAGAGATATTATGGGGAAGGAGAGAAGGAGGGGTGAGACAATGTCACTGTCGGAGTTCCCTGAGCGTGGATTTTCTTAAGCCATGAAGACGTTACTCACAGTTGCTCTGATACCATAAAAGAATGAAGAATCATCTATATTTCATTCATAGAGTCATCGGTCATACAGGAGGTGTAAATATATACACTTAAAAGAAGATTCCAAAAACTGTACATGCGATGCGTCGAGCACCTGGCGTGCATAGCCTCAGAGTGGAGGGACCACTGACATTCGGTTACAAAAGCCACCCAGGAATTACAACATAATCTCAACAAAAAATATTCGAAAAGTTACGTGACTCCAGATCGTTCTAGAGGGACTGCATAGGTGGAGGATGACTTGGAAGGAGAAGAGTGACGTGGCTGCTTCGTGGGCACATCTTGGGTTAGTTCAATACCCCTTAACTGAAAAAGACCTATGCGGGTCCTGTACCCAGATAATAGAATCTTCATAAAGAGGATGGGGAGGAGGCATGCACATGATTATTTCCAGAGTCTCAGGAGAAAATATGGAATCCACCAGATGAATATCCATTCAGATGTTAAAGGGTAACCAAATCTTGCACGCATTGCAGCGGGCAAGTAGTGGAAGCATTAGGCAGCCATTCCGGAGAGAAATCAGGAGCCATGGATCAATTCGAATGCTCACAGTAGCCCCATTCTGTGGCTGGTAACAGATAGAGCTTTTTAGAGTAGTGATCACCTTAGTTATGCCTTGCCATATTAAGGAGGAACTTGGGTTATGTTCGTTTTGAAGATTTTTGTAGGATTTGGAGTGTTTTGAGAATTTTTAGGTGATGTTAGAGTTATATTGGTGTTTGTGTAGAAGTTGTTGATGTGTAAAAAATTAATGATAATGTTTAAAGTTGTTTTTTTGTATATTTCGAATTTTTTTATTAAAAATTGAATAATATATCAGTCTCGTACTTTTCGGCTTTTGTCTTTCTTCCACTTCCTTTGTCTCCTTTCCCAAAATATATCAAATAATAAATGTTTTTCGTTAGTGTCCTACAGGTGGCAAATGCTTTATAGGTTGCTTCAAGATGAGTTGCATACGTGTCGGTAGCAACTGTACTAACACACCAAAAAAAACTGACCAAAGACTCCAAACGTATGATGTATGTCAGCGGGGCAAATGAGAATTGAGAACATCCCAGTGTTGGTCATCACGTGGTGTAACTAATTGATAGATTTGTCTTTTTTTCTACTTGAGCTAGGCTAGATCGTGGACCATAAGTGGTGTAACTAATTGATTGACAAGCTACAGGGCAGGTGCAGCCGCATGGGGAAGGCGGACTGACGAGCTGCTGTTCAGCGGCTACTGACATGCTGCAGGGGAAATTTGAAGTGTGAATACTGAGTTTGCCGAATATGACGGTATCGAGAATTCGAATCCTAATTTTTTTCACGAAACCATCACTCTGCTTTCGGGGAGGAGTGCAAAACAGTGGTGCGAGGGAGATATAATTAGCTTTTAAAATCTGCACCCAAATCAGATTCGGTTGAGTGAGTATCCTCCAACCTAACTTTTGTAAAAAGGCAGCATTAATTTCCGTCATGGATCTGATGCCCAATCCTCCAAATTGCTTAGGCTGACAAATATTTTGTCAAGCCTTAGGAGTATAATTGTGAGTTTTATTCCCTTGGGTGACCCCACCAAAAGTCTTTAAGAAGCTTGTCCACTTGAGAACATCAATTGATAGGAAAATGGAGGGATTGCATATAGTATTGGGGAAGAGATGTTGCAACAGATTTAATTAGAACTGTTTTACCCGACTGAGAGAGGACTTTGATTGGCATGAGTAAAGTGTAGATGGGGGACGTGAGAAGCCAACGAGTGTTTATGTTTGGTTTCTCCTCTTTAAATCGGATCATAATTTCTTTAATATGTGACTTGAATTGAATGGTCAAATTCAGATTAAAGAAAATACATTTCCGTAGTTTATAATATTCAATGCATGCTGTGTTTATTTTTATCAGAATTTGACCATCTAATTCGAACAATTAATTACAGTATAATCTGTATTCCTTTTATACGGCATATCTGGCAAATTATGGAATATTTAAACAAACTTAAGCAGTTGACCTTAACATTAATTATGGAATATTTAACGACCAACTTCCTCGGGAAAACTCAATTGTGTCTTGGCGATGTGTTAAGGATTCTTCATTTTAAACCCAGCCATATGCTGTTGTTAATTAAATTTAATTAATGCTGATTTCCAGTCTACAAAACACACCTTTACTATGTTCCGTTATTTCCTGTTCTAAGACAATGCATTTTAATTTATGACAAAATATATTTTCCACTTATAAATTATTATTTGCACTTTCCGTCTTAAATAATATGTTTGAGATATTGCCTTCAGTTACTATCAATCTCTAACACCTTGCACCTTCTATGCACCCTTTCGTTTATTTTGTCGTCAGATTGAGTGAAAAATAATTTTTTAAAAATGAAATAATAATTATGCCCTTAAATGTCACCTTTATTTGACTTTTTTAAATATATAATAGACATTTCATCCAAAAAAATTATTTTTTTTCCAATGAAAATAATATGGAGGGTGAAATGTATTATAAATGAATTTTGTAGATGTAATTTTCTAAACGTGATAGTTTAGAGTGTAAAGTGTAATATAAATATTAGTTTGTAGATGAAAAGTGTAATATTATTATCTTATAATGAAAATGTTGGCCTAGAGAGAAAATATAAAGTGTACTATAGCAGAGCAGGGAAGTCCCACAAAAAACTTATAACCAGTTTTCATTCGTTTATGTTTTGTCTTTCATTTCTTTAATTTAGCGCATGCATCTGCACATAGAGTATGCCGATGTATTTAGGGGCCTGGCCTGGTGGGAAGAGGAAAATGTTCGTTACGTCGTGAATTCCAAATACAGCCTACAAGAGGAGCTTTCTATGTACTGTATGACTTTTTTTTCTTACCACTATGTATTAATCTACTATATTTTTCTCTTCATTAAACACAAAAAGGACTTAGAGTGTGTTCGGTTAAAGTGTATTGTGAGGATTTTTTGTGTTTTGAGAATTTTTATGTGATGTTAACTTTATTGGTATGCGTATTGTAGTTATATTTATGTGGTGTGAAAAATTATGTTTGATTGTAGAATCCTGAAGATTCTACCTACGAACATGCCCTTAGAGTTCTAATCCAATTGCATATATTATAGACTTTTGTATTGCAATTATTGCATGTGAGCTAGTAGCAGCCTGACTCCACTCCGACTGTCCCACAGACAGTAATAGCACTTAAAAGATAGAAGGGTCTAAAAATGCACAGCACGCCAGCTTCAAACCTGGTCCATGCAGCTGTCCTTCTTGGTATCCGGGGCAACTCAATTTTCCTTCTACTAGGCTGTTCTTTAGACAGACGTAATTGAAGTCTCTGTTGCTCCTTACTGTTATCTGTCGGCTCAAATTCAGCGGCTGCTTTCTTTCTTTTTTTGAATAGGGAACCAAGTTGGAATAGCGCCTTTCAAATCTTGCAAAACAAGTTATCAGGGGGGGGGGGGGGTTTGAATAGGGAACCAAGTTGGAATAGCGCCTTTCATATCTTGCAAAACAAGTTATCAGGGGTGGTATCCAAAGGGGGGTTTGAATAGGGAACCAAGTTGGAATAGCGCCTCTCATATCTTGCAAAACAAGTTATCAGGGGTGGTATCCGGGGGGGTTTGATGTCTAAGTTCATGATCGGAGAGCTAGTAATCAAAAATGTAAAATTCGAGATTTGTTCTTTTTTTTTAGAAAATTCATTTTGTACTCCTGAATTTTTGGGTTATTTCTAAGTTACACCCACTTTTATTAATTTCGTTAGATTAGTACTCTAAAGTTTATACTTACGTTGATTTCCACCTTAAACCTCAAATTACCGTTACTTCTCACGGAAAACTAACCATGTGTTGTCCACGTGATAACTTACGATTTGGATGGTCCGTTTTGCGATTAACGCAAATAGAGGATGCAAAAAAAGCTCGTGTCATCTCCGAACAGCTTCTTTATTGACAAAAATGTCTTCATTCCTTGTTTCGTCCTATTATCACCCTCCTGACCATTCACACCCTCTTCTCCCTCACCTCCTCTCCTCCCTTCGCGTCAAGGTCTGTTAGCAGATCTCACAGAGTAGGAGGAGCAATAGCACCGCGTCAAGGTCTCCACTCCCTCTCCCACTATTCAAGCGTGTTCTTCTGCCCAAGAGCATCAACTGAGCTTGTGCCCAAGTAGCTGAAACTGGAGCTTGCTGCAGTCGAGTGGGTAGAAGGAGCTAACATTATTAAGGCTTTCAACGCGTAAGTTCTTCAGAACTTTTAGCAAGAAGGAAAGAATTCAAGATTCCATTTTCCTCATATTTTACGTCTGTGAAGATCTTGATGCGCTGATTTCCGTGACGACCGATGAAGACGTGGAGAACATGATGGACGAGTACGACTGCTTCGGCTCTTTCTCTTTCACAAAGGCGATGACTCAATGCTGGCACAGTAACACAGAATTCTCTAACCGACGTAGAATATAGGCAATGAAAATAATTACCGCAACAAAAACCAATGGATGCGTGAAAAATAGTTCGGGTTTGTACATCGATCGAAGTGAAATCGACATTACCGCAACTGCAAAAAAGCTCACCCCATAAAACTAATCCTGCTAGACAAAAACTAGACCAGTTCGATGTCTAAAACTCAAACTGAAAAACCATAAGCAAGCATCAGGAAAAGGAGCAAAAACCCATGAAGATAGGTGCAATTGCTCCTCTTTGACTAGACTGCAGTTTCTCCTGGAAAAGGTTGCGTCGTACCAGTGACTAATTTGATTTTCATTTTTCTTTGCAGACATGCAAAATATACAGTTCAGCAGGGCAATGATGCTGGAAACTGTGGCAGCTGTTCCGAGGATGGTGGCAGGCACGCTGCTGCACTGCAAGTCGCTGAGGAGTTTCGAACACAGCGGTGGTTGGATCAAAGCACTGCTGGAGGAAACCGAGAATGAGTGTATGCACCTCATGGAGGTATCCCAGCCCA
Source organism: Myrica gale (assembly GCA_963930655.1). Taxonomy (NCBI): domain Eukaryota; kingdom Viridiplantae; phylum Streptophyta; class Magnoliopsida; order Fagales; family Myricaceae; genus Myrica; species Myrica gale. The sequence continues at coordinate 14,258,273 of OZ005618.1, forward strand.
CGTGGTTGGACTGTGCCCTTGTCATCACTTTCCAAGGGATTTTCTTCAATGCCTACTTCTTGGGCTACGTGATCTCTCCCAAATTCGCTCACCACATGGTGGGTTACCTAGAAGAGGAGGCCATCCACTCGTACACAGAGTTCCTCAAGGAACTGGACAACAGCAACATCGAGAACGTACCCGCTCCAGCCATTGCCATTGATTACTGGCAGCTCCCTGCTGACGCCATGCAGGATATACATTATCAAGGACGTAAGTTAAGGGAGGCTACGCACCCACGTGTTCGAAATTCCACCACACCAAACTATAAAAGACATTTAACTCATCTGTAATCACCGAAGCACTTTGAAGACCAAACATCATCTGTAACCACCGAAGCACTTTGAATGAACTTGCAGTCGCTCCCGGTCCCATATGGACATCTTCAGCCAGTGCTCAGATCCTCATCCTTTTGGCTCGGATAGAATCTCCATCGAGAAGACAGAGACTTCTCCTCTGTCCGACAAAGGCTCCTCCACAACTGGGTTTGTGGGTTTGTGAAGTGCGAAAATTAACCACAACTGTGAAAAAGAATATTTCCATGTCTAATAGCTCATGCAGCGTAGAGTTGGACTTCTTTCCGTGGTAGAAGCACCAGGAGTTCTAGTTGTAGAGGAGCTTCTTGCGGAACTTGCGCAGAACCCCGACGTGGAGGGAGTCGATGTTGTCAGGGGAGGAGAGAGGCGCATTTGCCATAGTGCCATGCAGCGTTTGGAATTCACGGACTTAATATGATATTTTTACAGGAAGGTACATGCAGCGTTTGGAAGTGATATGTTGTAAACCTCCATACAGGTCATCTCTGTCGAGCATATGGGTAAACAGAGGTGACCCGTATGGAGCGGTCAAGGAGGAACTTGTTTGTACAGTCAGGGTGCATTGCAAGATCATCAGATTAATGAGTTTGCTGCAATGGTTCATGATCGGTGCAGAGACAGGTTCAGGGGGTCGACGAGATGCTCCCACTTGTTCCGTACTTGTCATTCTGAAAGTCGAATAAGAGGGCCAGCAGTTGAGAAGGTCCACGTGAGGGGAGGGCAAAACGGAAAATGAGAAATTAAGTTCTCACATGGACGGCATGTGGTTGGTTTGCCGTGAGAAGTAACGGCAATTTGACATTCAGGGTGGAAATCAACGTAAAAATAAACTTTGAAGTATTAATCTATCAAAATCGATAAAAGTGGGTGCACATTAGAAATGACCCCAAAGTTCGGGGGGTGCAAAGTGAATTTTTTCCTTATTTTTTTATAGGTCCAGAGAGGTTTAGGACTTGTTTGAACTCCAAATAATTGGTCTGGTTAATATTAAAAAATTCATCAAATAATTTTTTATTATTATAATATTTATTAAAAATCTTCTCTTTCTTCACCTTTTCACCGATTCTCATAAAATATCTTTACTTTTTTCACAAATAATAATATTTCACAAACTCAAATACCCAAAATTTTTACACTTAAACAACACCTTAATCTCAATAGGATATATAAGAGTTTAAAAACTTGTTCTTCTTTATCATACAAGAGAATTGTCTTATCTTTATTCAAAATTTAAATGATGATAAGTTAAATTTTGAAGTACTTAAAGTAGTGAAAATTAAAATAAAAAATATAATAAAAAATTAAATAAGAAAAAATTATTTTAAAGTTTTTTGAATTATGGTGAAGACACTCAACCACCAGAGAGTGCCATAAATTGGACAAGATTATATTTCGAGCCAACCACTTATCCCATCACCCGTGCTAAACCAAGTTGCGTCACTGGAAGGCACAATCGCAGGTCACCGTTATAGTATGACAAGAGTATAATAATAATAATACCCTTAACGAATAGTGAGAATTATATTATGTTTGAGCCGACCAATTATTTAAAATTAATATTAAAAAATTAGAAAATTTGCTTTTTAGTCACTGGATTTTACCCTCTTTTTATTTTTAGTCCTTAAACTTAATGAGTCAAATTTTTAGTCCTTTAATTTTCACTCCGTTTAAATTTTAGTCCTTTCGTTACCCTCCGTCACTCTAATTAACGGAATAATTTTACACGTCAGCTTCCATCTAACAAGCCACCCTTCATTTCCACGTTAGCCTCAACCAATTGAACGTGATTTCTTAAACGACATGTAGCTTCTATTTAATTGAAACTCTACATAAAACTTAAAGCCTCAGCATCGTCTTTCTCATTAAGTTTAAGGACTAAAAATAAAAAGAGGGTAAAACCCAGTGACTAAAAAGCAAACTTCCCTAAAAAATTCATTACATAATTTTTATTATTATAATATTTATTAAAAAATTTATCTCTTTACTTTTTTTTACCTATTCTTATAAAATATCTTTAATTTATTATATTTCACTAACCTCAATACTTAAAAATTCAACACTCAAACATACACAAACATCCCCTGAGAAAGCCAACCAAGATGCGGAAAAAGTTAATAATTGTCCTTGAAATTCACCCTCTGGAAAGTATTTGGTTCTCCGTACCGGATGTAACGCCCCGGGCCCACACTCCATACGGATAAATTTCCGTATAAAATAAATTTTTTTTTTTACCATGGATACTCATTTATCTAAGCCCCAATATTTCAAAACTAATTTTTTACAACCTCAGCAAAATATTCATAAACCATAAAACGACCCAAAAAATATAAATCCGAGCTTTAAAATTTACATTAGAAAATTCGATATTTCCAAAATCGATGAAGATCTCCCAAAATAATACAATATCGAATTCCCCAATATAAATCTTCAAAAGTACTCTTGCAAAACACGCCTTCGAAACACAAATCTATCTGAAGCTCCTCGAACTTCTCTAATGCTGCCAACTCTGAAAAATATGATAATAAGAGGTGAGCTACGACTAGCTCAGTAAGTAGTAAGTCAATGGGGGTTGGAAAAAAGACAATTTTATTACAATAACCGAAATCCAGAATAAAACATTGTAAGTCATACCGAATCCAAAATACAAGTTTGTAACAAAAATATCCAAGGCCGCGCAATATAGGGAAATCACCAATGGTCACACAGACCTCCAGGCCACAATCACCTCCAAATATCAGGCCACACAGACCTCCAGGCCACAAAGACCTCAAAATATTAGGCCACACAGACCTCTAGGCCACAAAGACCTCCAAATACCACGAGGGGTATCAAATTGGCAACACAGACCACAAAGATAAATTGGTCACAAAGACCGTAGAGATATATCACCAGCGCAAGGATAATTTTCACAGCACGCTCACCAAACAAGTTATAAATATTTCAATTGAGTTTTACGAAAATCTCAACAATCTCATTTTATCAAAAACTTGTTCACTTCCCCAAATAATACATCAAAATCATATAAAATACGATGCACGTTCAAAATCTCATTGAAGAACCATTTACCTCAAAAACTTAATCAATCCTTAAAGCTTCTCCAATAATTGACGAACAATCTCTCAGAAACTAGTAGCACCACCTCAATCCAAATTTTGGTCTCTAATAAACATTCTCTGCAACTATTTATTAAGCTCAATCTCTGCAACTTTAAAATTCAAACATACCTCTATCCATCACTTTTAAATTCAAACATAAGATCTTTATCCATATATTTCAAATTCAAATATAAGAATAATAAATATCGATATTCAAACCTTTAAATTTAAATATCGATCACATCTCCTTTAAATTCAAAAATACAATTTAATCTCTGTCCAAAAATCAAACACAATATTAAATATTATCTCTTCAATTAAAATTCAAATTAGTAACGGGATATTACACCGGACGCGAAAGGGAGGACAAAGCATATACAATATAGCTTTTCATACACTGCGAAGTTGACTTCAAAGACAAATCCTCAAATCAAAGATGGCGGCATACTTATCTAGATTCTTAATGCCAGTGGGCTGTTGGGATGCCTCTTTTAATGGATCTAGTTTCTACGAACGTTGAAAGATAGTTTCTTTGATTGACCCCATGTATTATCCTATTTGTCCTGTCAATGTCGACTTACGTAGAACCGATATGGTTTTGGTTTAGGGAATGAGGATCCAGCTTAGAACGCTAGGAGCCCGTGATGGTACAGTACCAATCAACCAAAGGTTCCTATTTCATAAACTAGGTGCCCAAAGTTAACCAGGTCTGTGATGGTTTTGTTAATATATCTCTATTTACATGAAGGTTTGAAAGCGAAGCATACGGCAAACCTATTTGATCATTTGTGGGAGACGATGGCAACCCAGCTTTATATTCCAAAGACCAGCTTTGCTTTCACTGTGTTTTTATTGCTCATTTTCATGGGAGCAAACAAAGTCAAAGCACAAGTCGGGCGTCTTCCAAACAATGAAGGTATTTCTTGGTCATATATTCGTATGTTTTATTTGGGTGAAACTCTTGTTGATGGAAATGGAATCCAGTACATTGAAGTTCGGCAGAATGACATCTGAGAGTTTGACATGCTTCTTGGTATTTAGGGGGCGTTTGGCCTAACTGCAACAGAAAACAGAGTAAACTCTTTTAGCAGAAGAAGCTAGTTTCTGCTAAAAGAGATGTGAAAACTAGCATAAGTGCAGAACAGAATAAGACGGTCTTAGAAACAGAGGCGATATGAAGCAGCAATATAGCAATTATTCAGAAACTAATTGCTCAAAAATTGCAGGAGAGATCTCCAGCTAATCTTGCTGCTTCTAAACTACGGTTAAAATTTGCTTCATGACCCCGACTGGATGCGACCAATCTACTTCATTTACAAATTTTTCTGTGAAGGTATCCTAGCTAGCAGTCAAATCTAACTTTCTCTTCTAGGAATCTGAAGTCACTAAATCTTTATCAGCTCATTAGATCTAGCAGGACGCCAGCGTCATTCTCTAACTACCTATGACTCTTTAGAATTTAGCACGATCGCTGCATCATAAACTATCCTCCGAACATACTTGGGACTGAGAGATTCTTGTGTGTGCCAGTTATATGGAAAAAACTTTTTTCCATTTATCCCGAGGGCCAAGTCCATTCCCGGTAGGCAATTTCACACATCAAGGACTAAGGCTTATTGAATTAAAAAATGAAGCCTTTCCCAACTAACAATTGTCTCGCAGCGCTATCAGTTCATGAGATTTTTGCTGTTGTTTTGTTCGTCCTTTTTCTTTTCATTGTTCTGGTTTCTTTGTCTTCTTATTTTCCAATCCTGGTAGCCGGGTAGAAGACTGATGCTTTTGGTTTGTACAGTGGAAGCCCTAAGTGAAATAGCTGCTCAACTGGGGAAGAAAGACTGGAATTTAAGCGCAAACCCATGCAATGACTCAAGTTGGATAACTACACGGAAAGATGCAGGGACGTTATACAACAATACGGTCAACTGCAATTGCTCCTACCCTGGTGGTGTTTGCCACGTCGTTAATATGTACTCTTCCTTCGCCTGCATATCTCGAACTTTATACTGATTGAACTTTCTTGTGACGCCTAATGGCAAGTAAAGCAATAAGTTCCTGATGGAGCGTGTGACTTGGCTTTTAGAGGATAATATCACTTCATTTTTCTCTATTTTTCTGTTCTTTCTTTTAAGGTAATTGGACAGCAAAAAAATTTCAGATTCATCCTATGAAATCTAAGACATTGCTTTGACCTATTTACCTACGAAATTTTTAGTTTATCCTCTTGTTTTTTGGACATGTAGATATCTTAAAGGCCAGGATCTTGGAGGTACGCTTCCGCCAGCGCTGGTGAAGCTACCCTACCTTAAGGAACTGTAAGAAGAGCTTCCAGTTGGTTATTTTCCTCGTTATTACCATAAAATTGCAGTACTGCAAGCTTCAATGCTAACGGCACACTTTTCTCTTTCAAATAGTGATCTCAATAGGAACTACCTAAGTGGTACAATACCAAGAGAATGGGCTTCTACACAGTTGACATTTCTGTAAATGACTTACTCAACTATCTTGTTCAAGGTTAGGTAAGAAAAGCTCGTTACCAAACTAATGGAATGAATCAAGTGCAGGTCCATCAGTGCAAACAATCTATCCGGACCTATTGACTACTTGGCAAATATTACTACCCTCATAGCCCTGTATGCTCTGGATCTCTTTGTTAAGTCATTAAACTTTCGTTTCGTTTAGCCTGGCTGTAATCATGAAGGACTCTATTTCAGGACCATAGAGAGCAATATGTTTTCTGGATCTGTTCCCCCTGAGCTTGGGAACTTGGTTGACTTGAAGATTCTGTCAGTGTTGCTTTCTTTTCTGGTTTCTTTTTCCAAATAACAATTGATTAGAAATTTTTAAATTCTTCGTAATGTAACAATAGCCTTAGCCCTGACTTAAGTTCTCATCTGGTGGCTGCAGCATTCTTAATGCTAACAATCTTACAGGAGAGCTGCCTGCCACTCTCACTAGGCTGACCAAATTAAAACAACTGTAAGTGGTTGCAAACTTTTACTAGCATAAACTTTAGATTTTTCCTTGAATATTTCTTTTTCAACCAATTTTGCTTCCATTTGGACACTTGCGCAGTAGGATTAGCAGTAACAGCTTCACTGGAAGAATTCCCGACTTCTTTCGAAGCTGGAAACAACTTCAGCAATTGTATGTGATGTTTCCTCTTCTGAATCTCCCTGAATAAAAGTTTCAGCTATAATCTAAATCCATTGAAATTGTGCATTTAACAGAGAGATCCAAGCTAGTGGTCTTGAAGGGCCCATTCCTTCTAGCATTTCTGGCTTAAGTAGTTTGAACGAGCTGTAAGTTCTGCCTTCAAAGTTAATAAGTCCTTTAGATGCAGAAGATTCAATTGGATGACAAATTCTTATGTGCTCTATATTCCATCAATGCACGTGATTTTAGAGTAGTGAAGTTTATTTCTAAGGCAATGACAGTTGTCAACCATGTAATTCTTTCCAGAAGGATTAGTGACTTATTTGGAGAGGGCTCAAGTTTTCCACCATTACAATACATGGGAGGCCTTGTCAAATTGTAAGGCATTTTTATGTTGTCTGCTCTGCAATTTGAATACTACACACTTCTTCTCAATTTTTCTCACATGAAATTTTGTTTGTGGTTCAGAATGTTGAGGAGCTGTAATATCTCTGGAGCGATCCCTGGATATATATCAAACCTAACACAGCTGAAGATACTGTAATACTCACATTCATTCTTATGTCAACTTTTTAGTGAAGTAGATGGGAGTTTAGACGTATAATAATCTTTTCATGGAAATGTGTGAACTTATCCTACAGCAGAGCTTCTCCAATAGCTTGAAAAGCTAATCTTTGGCATTGATAGAAATTTCGGATCTTCTACCAAAAACTTGACTAAATAGATAGGTTGTAGCAGTGACAGTTCTATGACTAATATTTAAAGGGTGGATGGCATCTGCTTTCTAAACTCAAGAGTAACTTAGAATGCCAGGACAGAATGTTGGCGATCATATGGATTACTGATTTAGTTCTTCAATTCTCTTCCTTTTCAATTCTTTTTGTCTTCTCTATGCCTTCTAAATTCTTCCACAACATAATCTCGTTTATGGAATAGGCATGTCTCTCATGTTTTACCATGTTCACTTGAATGGCCGCTAAACTTTTGTGCTTAGAACATATGCTTTCCCCCCCTTTGCAGAGATCTCAGCTTCAACAGATTGGAAGGAAACATCCCAAATTTCGGTGATCTAACAAGCTTGGACACCATGTAAGCAATCTATATTCGTTAGAAAACATCATGACCGGGGCAGGGCCTTTTAGCGTTTGTTAAGCTTGCAATATAACAGTGGCTTGAGCTGTTGGTATACAGTTCTTTAATTTTTAAGATGTTCGAATATTGTAAGTATGGCTTGAGCTTTTGCAATAGGGTTCTTTAACCCTTAACAATCCAAATGCTGCAACTACGTCTATTTTTCATATTAGGAAAGTTAATGCTGCAGCTAGTTCAGGTACTAAATACTGTGAAGTGGGAACCAAATGGTTACTAGAATACTACCAGTGAGTAGTGAATAGTTTGTTTCTATTTTTATGAAGTTCAAAATAGTAATATGAATGTTTCTAACACTGATTTTGTGGATAACTGGATTAGATATCTGACAGGCAACTTGCTCAGTGGGTCACTTCCAGAATGGATCAAGGGAAGAGATAGCCGCTAGTATGTTTTCCTTACGAACTTATACTGTAAAGTTTGCATGAGATTTCCATCCATTCATGTATTCTCTTGTTTGGGACTGCACAAGTATATATATTTGAGTTACGCTCTTTCTTTGTTTTGTTTTATGCTTAAATGCATACAGTTGGAATTTGTCCTTGCTTGGGGTTCATTGCGTGACCATTTTAGTGTTACTGGTGGAAAATATTCCCCCTGCCCAACCGGCAAAATAATCCCATTTGCATCTTCCTCCAAGTGGTGTCATGTAGAAAGGGTGTCATTGTCCTTCCATTGTACCACGTTTGTGGTTTAGATCTGCTAAGAGCATACCATTCACCCATAGATTGTTCGTCTTGGACAAATCCACTGCGAGGCATTGAGACATTGAAATAATTGATAGATAATGATGCTTTGTCAGACAAGATAGAAAATCTGGTATCAATCATTGAACTTCTTCATTGTTCAGCTAATTATGGTGAGAAGGCCCAAAGAGCTTGGTGCTTCTGGGTTGTTAGCAAGGACATTGTTTTGCATACAGCTTCATGAATTATGGAATAAGTTTCTGCTGATATCTGTCTTAATTGGATCGGTTATGTGCTTTTTTTTCGGGTATGGGGCATTGGGGATGTCAAAGATTAAAACAATTTATGTTTATGTGCAGCCAAATTGATGTTTCATACAACAAATTTTCTCCTACCTCTGCGCCAAATACATGTCCAGACACCCTGTAAGAAACCGTTTCCCATCATTATCAACCTTGAGCACTTCAAGAAGCTTTCTTAACCTCATAAAATGTTTTATATTCTGAACTAATTCCATTGTAATTCAACAGAAATCTGTTCAGAAGCTTTTCTGGACCAGACAACTCGTAAGCTTCTAGTAATTTGACTTTCAAGGGAGTGCACTTTTTTACTCTTTATTGTTCACTTTTATTTAACTCTGTAATATGCTAATTCTTCTTTTGATGATACATATTTTTTAGAATAATTTCAGAGTGTCTGAAGAATAATCCCTGTTCAAAAGGTATGTATCTGCTACAACTCAAATGGAATATAGATGGGCCAGTATTAGCTTCAATTATCAGTATTGAGCCTTCCTCTTCAGTAATATATAGCAGTAAACAAATCGATCATTGTTCAACATAAGAGGAAAACATGACTAAGCTAGTAAATGGATGGAAAATCTTTCCTTTGTTCAGCATAAGATGAGAACATGACGGAACTAGTAAAGAAATTGAATATCTGTTTTATCGTGTTTAATTGTATGTGATTCCATCTTTAATCTTGCTCTCTTTAGATCAGTACTCATTACATGTAAATTGCGGTGGAAATGCAATCACCGTTGGAGGGATCAAGTATGAAGCAGATTTGGAGCCTGGAGGTGCAGCAAAATTTGTTCGCATGAAAGATGATATTTGGGGCTTTAGTAGCACTGGAGATTTCTGGGATGTTTGGAGTTCCTCAAAGGACTACATCATGGAAAATGCGTCTATGCTAAAAATGGAAGAATCTGGATTGTACACGAATGCACGTCTCTCTCCTCTTTCTCTAACATACTATGCCCGCTGCTTGGCAAAGGGAAATTATACTGTCAAACTTCATTTTGCTGAGATATTATTGAGGAACAACAGATCCTTTTACAGTGTTGGAAGACGGATATTCGATGTTTATATCCAGGTATTCTTGTTCTCGAGATTTATTTTCTTCTCTTAAGCCATGGAAGATAATTTGACTTAATTTCCTTTGTTGCAGGATGAATTGGTGCTGAAGGATTTTAATATTGAAATGGAAGCGCGTGGAGTTGACAAACCAGTAGTCAGGAATTTCACAGCAGTTGTGACAAATAAAATTTTGCAGATCCGCTTTTATTGGGCTGGGAAAGGGACAAAAGATGTCCCAAAGAGAGGAACATATGGTCCTCTTATATCAGCTATCACCATCGATTCTGGTAAGTAACATAAGTGAAGTTTGATATTTTCTAGTACTCAGGGAGTAAAGTTAGAAAGTAATGTTTCTTAGCCTATAGCCACAGGATGCTAAAAGGAACAAGATTTTTGAGGCAACACGAATTTTCCCAAAGCTGTACAGATTGCTTGGTGGAGAACATTTCAAAATTTTTGTTGCTCCTGTCTTTTGTTCTGTTTTTAGGAAATCTATGTTTTGACCATGGAACATTACCCGCTTTTACATTATATTTTTAGTTATAAATACATTTTTCTTCTATAATATCCAAAAAGGATGTAATCCTACAGTCACTTTTCTCCTCTACTATTTGTTCCTGCAGATTTCAGTCCACCTAATGACAGGAAAAAGAAGATAATTCTAGCTGTTGGAATTTTAGTTTTGGTGTCAAGCCTTTTTTTCATGATTTTAATAATTCTTTGGCGGAAAGGCTACTTGGGGGGCCAGAAATCAAAAGAACAAGGTATTTGGAATTTTAGTTCAGAAGTATGTATTAACTAGAAAACCCAGATGCTCATAAAGCAGTCTTATGATGTTTCAAGACGCTGTTCAACATCTTAACCTGGTGTCCTTTTACAGAATTAAAAGGGCTAGATCTGCAAACTGGTTTTTTTACGCTTAGGCAAATCAAAGCTGCCACTAACAACTTTCATGCTGCAAACAAGCTTGGGGAAGGGGGCTTTGGATCTGTATACCAGGTGATTACAATTCTATCCATGTCTTCTATCTTTGTACGAATGCATTTGGAATGTTTTCCTTTTTTCTTTGTTCTTTCTTTTCTTCACATTCTTACTAGTGTATGACAACACAGATAGACCTCATACATAACCAATAATGCTAATTATACTGTCAACAGGGAACATTATTAGATGGCACTATCATTGCTGTTAAGCAACTTTCTTCTAAATCGAAGCAAGGGAATCGAGAATTCGTGAACGAGATAGGCATGATTTCTGGTTTACAGCATCCGAATGTTGTGAAACTTTATGGATGCTGCATTGAACGGAATCAACTGTTGTTGGTATACGAATACATGGAAAACAATAGCCTTTCACACGCTTTGTTTGGTAAGCTTAGTGTTTGATCCTTGGCAAGTTTAGTACGTGGATTTTCGAAAGAATAAGAATCAAATGCCAAGAGTAATATAGGTTGGAATTTAAATGTTTGATATCATTGGTTAAGCAATCTGCTGCAGGTCCAGATGAAGGCCAGGTGAAATTGGATTGGTCTACAAGGCAAAAAATATGTATCGGCATAGCAAGGGGTCTGGCTTTCTTGCACGATGAATCACCACTGAAAATTGTTCATAGGGATATCAAAACTACCAATGTATTACTGGATAGGGACCTTAATCCTAAGATTTCTGACTTTGGGTTGGCCAAGCTTGATGAAGAGGAGAATACACACATTAGCACACGAATTGCAGGAACTATGTGAGCTACCTTTTTCTCTCTCCTCATTCTGAGCTCAAATTTTGCTTCCATTCCTTTTTTATTCTTTTGGAATCAATGTTGATCACAATGTCTCTGAATTCTCTAAAAGTAAACGATAATAAGGAGGCCATTGACGTCTCTAAGACAAGTTCAAGTATGGACAGTACCATGGAAAAAGTTCTGGCATAAAGATTTGTAGGAGGTTGTTTATCTTGTCCATCTGCATTTAAAATCCAGATGTACCGTTATGGAGTATTCTTGCTTTTCAAATTATTTCAAATGCGATGTTAGGAATAGCCTGCATAGTTAGTCTTCCGAATTTTATATGCAGTGGAGCAACAACTCAACCACTCTCTTAAAATAGCAAGGGCAATGCAACATAAGACTGAATGTTATGTTTTGTATGACTATGATGCATGACTAGATCAATTATCAACTTGCTAATTGGATGGTCTTTCTTTGCAGAGGATATATGGCGCCAGAATATGCATTATGGGGGTATTTAACATATAAAGCAGATGTATATAGTTTTGGGATTGTCGCATTGGAAGTTGTGGCTGGGAAGAACAACACTAAGTTTCGACCAAGTGATGATTTTGTATGCCTGCTAGATTGGGTGAGATGCATCAAACTAAAAGTTGGTTTTCGGAAACGACTTATCTATTTGGGTCTGTCTTGTTTTCCTGTTTCATAAAATCTTCATCTGAGTCTCAGTTTGCATGCTCACTCTATCTTCATTGAACTCATATATAGAAGAAACTTAAAATTGTTGTTGCACGCTCACTCTATTTTCAGATGTATAAAATCTTCAATCTTTTTTGTTCAATGCCGCGTATTTCCATTATAATGCTAATTTCTCTCTTGTTTTCTTGTTTATTCTTATACAGGCCCTTGTCTTACAACAAAAAGGAGATTTGATGGAGTTGGTGGATCCAAGGTTGGGAACTAACTTCAGTAAAGAAGAGACGAAACGAATCATTAAAGTTGCTCTACTATGCACTAATCCATCGCCAGCACTTCGGCCGACCATGTCTGCTGTAGTGAACATGCTTGAAGGCCGAACTGCTGTTCATGAGTTGATCATGGATCCAAGTATTTACAGCGATGAGTTGAGATTTAAGGGTTTAAGAGAGAAGTTTGATCAGATCCTAGATCAGAGCTCAAGTGACACTCACAGCCTCATTCATCCATCAGATGCAACATGGGCTGACTCTTCTACTTCACTATCAACTCGATCTTAATTCTAGGTGACATGACCATTTCGTTCTGGACAATGCATTTTAATTGAGAAAAAATAAATTTTTTTTCATTCTTGAACTATCATCAGTTTTCTACTTTACACTTCAAAGTCTTAAATTACCGAGGTTTGAAATATTGCATTTACTAACCATCAACCTCTAATACAGTACTATTTATTTATTTTCGACAAATTAGGCTGAGTTTGGATGGGGCAAAATTGGAGGTAGTATATTTTCTCCTGATGAAAATCTTGTTAAAATTTGTAAAAAAATATTAGAATTTGTAAAAAGTCGTTAAATTTGTAAAAAAGTGAATTTATAAAAAGTTATCAAACTTGACTGAATTTTTAAAAAAATATTTGTATATCCAAACGTTTTTTTTATCTAAAAATCTTACAATGTTTATAAACTGAACATCCAATGTAGTAAGCCACGTTCAAATCTGGTTGTTCAAATTTGGAGCATGTTCGTGTTGTAAAAAATTGTAAGATTTTAATAGAATTGTGAATATTTATGTAAAATAGTATTTCATAGGTGTTTATGTAAAGAATAAAGAGAGATGATTTGATGTTATTGTTTAATAAAAAATATTAGAATTAGGTGAAAAAATATAGATAGAAAATTTGTTATAATTTTTTTTTTAAAATGTATTGAGGTTAGTATAAAAAATTGTTGAAAATTATGTTAAATGTATTGATGTTTATGTTTGAATTATTAAAATAGTAGATGATAATTATATCAATGAATTTAAATGTTAGAAAAAATTTAAGATCGAACGTTTACCTGATTCAAGCAGTAAGCACAGTAGCAGGTCACCACTACAGTAAGAACAAAAATAATAATGGGAATGCCTTACGTCCTGCTGGCTGACGCTGGCCCCATTATTGCGTCAGTCAATAAAATTGACCCTCTGGAAAGTATATGGTTCTTCATATCGTGCCGACGGGCTCATGCCTCATGGGATGGTTGCACGTCTTAAAGGGGGACAACTAAAATAACTTTTCATGACTGCACAGACAAAGCTCAGACCTCAAGTCAAAGAGGGCGGCGCATACTAATCTAAAGGCTAGATGGGCGGCACATACTTTTTCATTATAAACATCTGACGAAGAAGGTTGAAAGATGGTTTCTTTGATTGACCACTTGTCTTATATTTCGGCTTACGTAGAACCGACGGGCTAAGTATGTTCGTTTAGAAGTTTTTTTTTTTTTTTTAGGGAATTTTGTAAATTTATAGGTGATATTAAAATTATATTGATATTTGTGTAAAAATTATTGAGTTATAAAAAAAGTAACGATGATATTTAAAGTTATTTGTTTTATATTTTAATTTTTTTATTAAAATAAAATATTTAAAAATATTTTAATAAAAATATCACTAAAGACAAAATAAGAGTGAAAGCGCACAGGATATCAGGGGAAATGGACGCAGGGGAGGGATTCGAATCCTCCCTTCTCTTTGAGCTTTTACCGAATACAGTGGAGTGAGGATTCAAATCCTCAATTTTTTGTCGTAAACCGAACATGCTGGATCCCGTGATGTTACAATACCAATCGACCAAAAATTCGTATTTCATAAACTAGGCGCCCAAAGTAAACCAGGTCTGTGATGGTTTGAAATATATCCCTATTTACGTGAAAGTTTGAAAGCGAAGCATACGGCAAACCGATTTGATCATTTGTGGGAGAAGATGGCAACCCAGCCTTATATTCCAAAGACCAGCTTTGCTTTCACTGTATTTGTAGTGCTCATGTGCATGGGAGCAAACAAAGTCAAAGCACAAGCAGGGCGTCTTCCAGATGATGAAGGTATTTCTTGGTCATATGTTGGTATGTTTCATTTGGGTTAAACTCCTGTTAATGGAAATTGAACCCAGTACATTGAAGTTTCAGCAGAATGCCATCTGGGAGTTTGACATGCTTCTTGGTATGTAGCCTAACTGCCACAGAAAACAGAGTAAACCAAGAACAAGCTAATTTCTGCTAAAAGAGCTATCAAAACAACCAGAAGTGCAGCCACGCAGGATAGGACCCAAACTAGATGCGACCACTCTTCTTCATTTACAAATCTTTCTGTGATGGCATCCTAGCTAGCAGTCAAATCTAACTCTCTTCTAGGAATCATTCACTAGATCTAGCAGGACGCCAGCATCATTCTCTAACTCCCTATGACTCTTTCGGATTTGATACAATCGCTGCATCATAAACTATCTTCTGAACATACTTGGGACAGAGTTTCTTGTATGTACCAGTTAGATGGAAAAAACCTTTTCGTTCATCCCGGGGTCCAAGTACATTCCCGATTGGCACTTTCACACCCCCAAGACTAAGGCTTTATTGAATAAGAAATCAAGCCTTGCCCAATTAACAATGCCTCGCAGCGTTATCAGCACTTCCATTCCGCCAGTAGCATTGCTTATCAATCATTTAGGTCATGCTCATAAGAGTTTTTGTTGTTGTTTTGTTCGTCCTTTTTTCTTTTATTTGTTCTTGTTTCTTTGTCTTCCTATTTTCCAGTCCTGATAGCCGGGTAGAAGACTGATGCTTTTGGTGTGTGCAGTGGAATCCCTTCGTGAAATAGCTGCTCAACTGGGGAAGAAAGACTGGAATTTCAGCGCAAACCCATGCAGTGACTCAAGCTGGATAACAACACGGACAGATGCAGGGACGTTATATAACAATACAGTCAACTGCAATTGCTCCTACCCTGGTGGTGTTTGCCACGTCGTTAATATGTACTCTTCCTTCGCATGCATAACTCGAACTTTATTCTGATTGAACTTTCTTGTGATGCATAATGGCAAGTACAGCAATAAGTTACTGATGGAGCGTATGACTTGGATTTCTAGAGGATAATATCACTTTATTTTTCTGCTCTTCCTTTTAAGGTGATTAAACAGCAAAAAAAATTCAGTGTCATCCTATGAAATCTAAGACATTGCTTTGACCTATTTACCTACGAATTTTTTAGTTTATCCTCTTGTTTTTTGAACATTTAGATATCTTAAAGGGCAGGATCTTGGAGGAACGCTTCCGCCAGCGCTGGTGAAGCTACCCTACCTTAAGGAAATGTAAGAAGAGCTTCCACTTGGTTATTTTCCTCGTTATTACCATAAAATTGTAGTACCGCAAGCTTCAATGCTAACGGCACACTTTTCTCTTGCTGATAGCGATCTCAATAGGAACTACCTAAGTGGTACAATACCAAGAGAATGGGCTTCTACACAGTTGACATTTCTGTAAATGACTTACTCAACTATCTTGTTCAAGGTTAGCCAAGAAAAGCTCGTTACCAAACTAATGGAATGAATCAAGTGCAGGTCCATCAGTGCGAACAATCTATCAGGTCCTATTGACTACTTGGCAAATATTACTACTCTCAAACAACTGTATGCTCTGGATCTCTTTGTTAAGTCCTTACAAACTTTCCTTTCGTTTAGCCCTGCCATAATCATGAAGGACTGTTTTTCAGGACCATAGAGAGCAATCTGTTTTCTGGATCTGTTCCCCCCGAGCTTGGGAACTTGGTTGACCTGGAGAATCTGTCAGTGTTGCTTTCTTTTTCCAAATAACAATTGATTAGACATTTTTAAATTTTTAGAAACTTAACAATGGCCTTAGCCCAGACTTAAGTTCTCATCTGGTGCCTGCAGCATTCTTAATGCTAACAATCTGACGGGAGAGCTGCCTGCCACTCTCACTAAGCTGACCAAATTAAAACAACTGTAAGTGGTCGTAAACTTTTACATTATTTTTTACTAGCATAAGCTTTAGATTTTTCCTTGAATATATCTTTTTTAACCAATTTTTGCTTCCATTTGACTCTTACGCAGTAGGATTAGCAGTAACAGCTTCACAGGAAGAATGCCCGGCTTCTTTGAAAGCTGGAAACAACTTCAGCAATTGTATGTGATGTTTCCTCTTCTGAATTTCTCTGAATTAAATTTTCAGCTATAATCTAAATCCATTAAAATTGTGTTTTTACAGAGAGATCGAAGCCAGTGGTCTTGAAGGGCCCATTCCTTCTAGCATTTCGGTCTTAAGTAATTTGACCGAGCTGTAAGTTCTGCCTTCAAAGTTAATAAGTCCTTTAGATGCAGAAGATTCAATTGGATGACAAATTCTTATGTGCTCTATATTCCATCAATGCACGTAATTTTAGAGTAGTGAAGTTTATTTCTAAAGGTAATGACAGTTGTCAACCATGTAATTCTTTCCAGAAGGATTAGTGACTTATTTGGAGAGGGCTCAAGTTTTCCACCATTACAAAACATGGGAGTCCTTGTCAGATTGTAAGGCATTTTTATGTTGTCTGCTCTGTAATTTGAATAGTACACACTTCTTATCAATTTTTCTCACATGAAATTTTATTTTTGGTTCAGAATGTTGAGGAGCTGTAATATCTCTGGAGCGATCCCTGCATATATATCACAACTGACACAGCTGAAGAAACTGTAATACTCGCATTCATTCTTCAATCAACTTTTAGTGAAGTTGATGGGAGTTTAGACGTATAATAATCTTTTGATGGAAATGTGTGAACTCATACTACCAGCAGCTTCTTGAATAGCAAAAAAGGCTAATCTTTGGCATGGACAGAGATTTCGGATCTTCTACCAGAAACTTGACTAAATAGATAGGTTGTATCAGTAACGTTTTATTAATAATATTTCTTGGGTGGATGGCTTCTGCTCTCTAAACTCAGTGTAACTTATAATGCCAGGACAGAATATTAGTTATCATATGAATAACTGATTTCGTTCTTCTTCAATTCTCTTCCTCATTGATTCTTTTTGTGTTATCTATGCCTTCTAAATTCTCCCACAACACAATCTCTTTTATGGAACATGCTTGTCTCTCATGTTTTACCATGTTCGCGTCAATGACCGATAAATTTTGGTGCTTAGAACATCTGCTTTTCCCCCCCTATGCAGAGATCTCAGCTTCAACAGATTGGAAGGAGACATTCCAAATTTTGGAGTTCTAATAAAGTTGGACACCATGTAAGCAACCTATATTCGTTAAGAGTGGCCAACTTACAACATCAAGACCGGGGAAGGGGCTTTTACCCTGTGTTAAGCTTCTTGGAATAAAATATTGGCTTGAGCTGTTGGTAGTTCTTTAATTTTTAAGATGTTCAAATATTGCAACTATCGCTTGAGCTTTTACTATAATGTTCTTTAACATTTTAATGATCCAAATGCTGCAACTATGTCTATTTTCCACATTAGAGAAGTTATGCAGCAGGTAGTTAGTGTACCAATACTGGGAACCAAATGGTTACTAGAATACTACTAGCGGGTAGTGAAGAGTTTTGTTTCTATTTATATGAAGTTCAAAATTTTAGTATGAATGTTTCTAACACACTGATTTTGTGGATAACTGGATTAGATATCTGACAGGCAACTTGCTAAGTGGATCTCTTCCAGAATGGATCAAGGGAAGAGATAGCCGCTAGTAAGTTTTCCATCCGAACTTCTACTGTAAAGTTTGCATGAGATTACCATCCATTCATGTATTCTGTTATTTGGGACTGCATAAGTATATATATTTGAGTTACTCTCGTTTTTTGTTTTGTTTTATGCTTAAATGCATATGCTTGGAGTTTTTCCTTGCGTGGGGGTTCATCGCATGACCATTTTAGGTGTTACTTGTGGAGAGAGTTCCCCCTGCCCGACCGGCAAAGTAATCCCATTTTCATCTTCTTTCAAGTGTTGTCATGTAGAAAGGGTGTCATTGTCCTTCCATTGTACAATGTTTTTGGTTTACACCTGCTAGGAGCCTACCATTCATCCATAGATTGTTCATCTTGGACAAATCCACTGTAAGTCATTGAGACGTTGAAATACAGTTCATAGATAACGATACTTTGTCAGATAAGATACAAAATCTGGTTTCAATCATTGAACTTGTTCATTGTTTAGCTAATTATGGTGAGAAGGCCTTTTTATTTTATTATTTTAACGAGATGATCTTCCTTATATATATAAAGTTATGGTGAGAAGGCCCAAAGAACTTGGTGCTTCTCGGTTGTTAGCAAGGACATTGTTTTGTATACAGCTCCATGAATTATGGAATAAGTTTCTACTGATATCTGTCTGAATTGGATCGGTTATGTGATTTCTTTTTTCTGGGGGGAAGGGGGCACGGGGATGTCAAAGATTAAAACAACTTATGTTTGTGTGCAGCCAAATTGATGTTTCATACAATAAATTTTCTCCTACATCTGCACCAAGTACATGTCCAGACACCTTGTAAGAAACCGTTTACCCTCAATATCAACCTTGAGCATTAGAATTTGCTTTCTTAACCGCCTAAGTTTTTATTTTTTAAACTAATTCCATCACAATTCAACAGAAATCTGTTCAGAAGCTTTTCTGGTGTGGACAACTCGTAAGCTTCTACTGATTTTACTTTCAAGGAGTGCACTTTTTTACTCTTTATTGTTCACTTTTATTTAACTCTGTAATATGCTAACTCTTCTTTTAATGATACATATTTTTTAGAATAATTTCAGAGTGCCTGAAGAGTAATCCATGTTCAAAAGGTATATATCTGCTACAACTCAAATGGAATATAGATGGGCCAGTATTAGCTTCAATTATCAGTATTGAGCCTTCCACTTCAGTAATATATAGCAGTAAATAAATCAATCATTGTTCTACATTTGAGGAAAACATGACTAAGCTAGTAAATGGATGGAAAATCTTTCCTTTGTTCAGCATAAGATGAGAACATGACGGAACTAGTAAATAAATTGAATATCTGTTTCATCGTGTTTAATTGTATGTGATTTCATGTTTAATCTTGCTCTCTTTAGATCAGTACTCGTTACATGTAAATTGCGGTGGAAATGCAATCACCTTTGGAGGGATCAAGTATGAAGCAGATTTGGATCCTGGAGGTGCAGCAAAATTTGTTCGCATGAAAGATGATATTTGGGGCCTTAGTAGCACTGGAGATTTCCTGGACGTTTGGAGTACCTCAAAGGACTACATTGAAAATGTGTCTATGCTAAAAATGGAAGAATCTGGATTGTATATGAATGCACGTCTTTCTCCTCTTTCTCTAACATACTATGCCCACTGCTTGGCAAAGGGAAATTATACTGTCAAACTACACTTTGCTGAGATATTATTTAGGGACAACAGATCCTTTTACAGTGTTGGAAGACGGATATTCGATGTTTATATCCAGGTATTCTTGTATTCTATCAGATTTATTTTCTTCTCTTATGCCATTGAAGATAATTTGACCGAATTACATTGTCACAGGATGAACTGGTGCTGAAGGATTTTAATATTGAAATGGAAGCGCGTGGAGTTGATAAACCAGTAGTCAGGAATTTTACAGCAGTTGTGACAAATAAAATTTTGCAGATCCGCTTTTATTGGGCTGGGAAAGGGACACAAGATGTCCCAGAGAGAGGAACATATGGTCCTCTTATATCAGCTATCGCCATCGATTCTGGTAAGTAATCCAAGTGAAGTTTGATATTTTCTAGTTCTTGAATTCAGGGAGTAAAGTTTGAAAGTAATGATGCTTAGCCTATAACCACTGGATGCAAAAAGGAACGATTCTTGTGTTTGGCAAGGCTAAAACTTTTTTGAATTTTTTTTTACAACCACTATTTTACTAACTTCAAAACCTATTCCCAAACTCTGATTCATTTTCTCAAACTCCTATACCTTTTTCAGAAACAAAAAATATCAAATCATATTTCTCTTTCCACTTTTTTTGCAAAACCCAGTAAAATCTGCAGTACCACCAATACGAAAAAAGTTCCCAAAATTTGTTGAGGTGTCCAAACATGCAATCATATCAAGATTTTTGAGGCAATACGAAATTTTCGCCAAAATTTGCAGCTTGCTTGGTGGTGAACATATCAAGATTTTTGTTGCTCCTGTCTTTGGTTCTGTTTTTAGAAAATCTATGTCTTGACCATTGAACAGTACCCGCTTTTAAATCGTATTTAGCTATAAATACATTTTTTCTATAATATCCATAATAGATGTAGTCCTACGGTGATTGTTCTCCACTACTTTGTGTTTCTGCAGATTTCAGTCCACCTAATAACAGGAAAAAGAAGATAATTCTCGCTGTTGGAATTGTTTTGGTGTCAAGCCTTGTTTTCATGATTTTAATAATTTTTCGGTGGAAAGGCTATTTGGGAGGCCGGAAATCAAAAGAAGAAGGTATTCTGAATTTTAGTTCAGATGTATGTATTATCTAGAGAACCCAGATGCTCATAAAGCATTCTTATAATGTTTCAAGATGCAGTTCAACATCTTAACCTGGTTTCCCTTTTCAGAATTAAGAGGATTGGATCTGCAAACAGGATTTTTTACCTTCAGGCAAATCAAAGCTGCCACTAACAATTTTGATGCTGCAAACAAGCTTGGGGAAGGTGGCTTTGGAGCTGTATACCAGGTGATTACAATGCTATCCTTTTCTTCTATCTTTGTACGAATGCATTTGGAATGTTTTCCTTTTCTCTTGGTTCTTTCTTTTCTTCACATTTTATACTAGTGTATGACACCATAGATAGACCTCATACATAACCAATAATGCAAATTATACTGTCAACAGGGCACGTTATTAGATGGTACCATAATTGCTGTTAAGCAACTTTCTTCTAAATCGAAGCAAGGGAATCGAGAATTTGTGAATGAGATAGGCATGATATCTGGTTTACAGCATCCGAATGTTGTGAAGCTTTATGGATGCTGCATTGAGCGAAATCAACTGTTGTTGATATACGAATACATGGAAAACAATAGCCTTTCACATGCTTTGTTTGGTAAGCTGTTTGATCCTTGGAAAGTTTAGTATATGGATTTTCGAACAAATAAAAATCAAATGCAAAGAATCATATAGGTTAGAATTAAAATGTTTGATATCATTGGTTAATCTATCTGCTGCAGGTCCAGATGAAGGCCAAGTGAAATTGGATTGGTCTACAAGGCAAAAGATATGTATCGGCATAGCGAGGGGTCTGGTTTTCTTGCATGAGGAATCACCACTGAAGATTGTTCATAGGGATATCAAAACTACCAATGTATTACTGGATAGGGACCTTAATCCTAAGATTTCTGACTTTGGTTTGGCCAAGCTTGACGAAGAGGAGAATACCCACATCAGCACACGAGTGGCAGGAACTATGTGAGCTACTTTTTTGTCTCTGCGCATTCTGAGCTCAAATTTTGCTTCCATTCTTTTTTTTTTCTTTTCTTTTGGAATCAATGTGGACCACAATGTCTCTGAATTCTCTAAAAGTAAATGAGAATAAGGAGGCCATTGACGTCTTTAAAACAAGTTCCAGTATGGACAGTGCCATGGAAAAGGTTCTGGCATAAAGATTTGGTGGGGGTTGTTTATCTTATCCATCTGCATTTACAATCCAGATTTACCATTATGGAGTATTCTTGTTTTTCAAATTATTTCAAATGCGATGTTAGAAATAACCTGCATAGTTAGTCTTCTGAATTTTATATGCAGTGGAGCAACAACTCATTCTTTTAAGATAGCAAGGTCAAGGCAACATAAGGCTGTATGTTATGCTTTGTATGAATATGATGCACGACTAGATCAATTATCAACTTGCTAATAGGATGATCATTCATTGCAGAGGATATATGGCGCCAGAATATGCATTATGGGGGTATTTAACGTATAAAGCAGATGTATATAGTTTTGGGATTGTCGCATTGGAAGTTGTGGCTGGGAAGAACAACACGAAGTTTCGGCCAAGTGATGATTTTGTATGCCTACTAGATTGGGTGAGATGGATCTCAGCATGTTTTTCAGATGCATACAAAGCTTAGTTTTGTATGCCTACTGTCTTGGTTTCCCGTTTCATAAAATCTTCATGGAGTTTCAATTTGCATGCTCGCTCTTTACTCATTGAACTCACATAAGATATAGAAAGTACTTTTTTTTCCTCTTTTTTTCATCAACACTACCATTACCTTTATTGAATTAAACCAAGATAAGAAAACTATGGGGGGTCAGTCCCAGCATAAACCCAACAAAGATATAGAAAGCACTTATTTGTTGTTCAATGCCACGTATTTCATTATAATGCTAATTTCTCTCTTCTGTTTACTTATTTATTCTTATGCAGGCCCTTGTCTTACAACAAAAAGGGGATTTGATGGAATTGGTGGATCCAAGGTTGGGGTCTAACTTCAGTAAAGAAGAGGCGATAGGGATCATTAAAGTTGCTCTCCTATGCACCAATCCATCGCCAGCCCTTCGGCCAACCATGTCTGCAGTAGTGAACATGCTTGAAGGCGGAACTGCTGTTCATGAGTTGATCATGGATCCAAGTATTTACAGCGATGAGTTGAGATTTAAGGGTTTAAGAGATAGGTTTGATCAGATCCTAGGTCGGAGCTTAAGTGAAACTCAGAGCCTCCGTCATTCATCGGATGCAACATGTGCTGACTCTTCCGCTACATTATCAACCCGATCTTAATTCGAGGTGACATGACTATTCCGTTGCATCCCGGATGATGAGAAATCCTGTTTTATAACAAGCAAATATATATGTGGAATCCTCTGGTTGCTAACAGTTTTTTGTTTTTCGCTCTTCTTGAAGCGAAAAATGCTGTAACATGAAGTTGAACGCATCCAGCAGAACACACCATTAATATATTTGAGATAGTAGCCCACTGTCCAAGGCGTATCCTGCTACGAGTTATTATATAGTAACGACTGTTAAGTTAGTTATTCAGTTACGAATTTGTTATTTTAGTTACAGAGCTATGAGGTCACTTCACTCGTGTATATATAGTTCTCTCATTATGTTCATTCTATATTACAGTACAATATACAAGATTTCATTTCATCTAATCCAACATAGCATCGGAACAAAAAATTTAGCAATTTAGCTTCGGCGACTTCAACGATTTTCTTTTGCACACGCTGCTTTTTGGTTCCTTCCAAACAGATCATGCCTGCATCTGTTTCAGAACAACCTTCCTCTTCCGATCCACCTCCTGTGAGGTCTCAATCCCCTGTCGGCAGCAATTTGCGGATGGGCTATGCTTGGATTACCAACCAGCTACAAAGACGAGATATAAAACTAAAAGCTGCATCGAAGTCCGATTACAGGGTTTAATATTAGAGGTCCTTAATGTTGATTGCCTGAACTGACTTGGCCAAAGTTGTCAAAGAAATCACTCTGTACTTCTGACACCACTCAGGATGGAATGGTCCTAATTGACGCCACGAAGTCTTATCTCCAGAACCAACAACTTTTTAGTGCTTTGGTCCCCTGAAACTGCACCCGGACGGTTCTTTCTAGTTGATTTCATAGCTTCACGCAGCAGCCAAGGGTGACTCGTTCAGCATCCTTTTGGATCCCACCGCCATGAGGACCATCAAACTCATTAACAACTATAGTTCCGAACCCTTTTTGACCACTATCTCAACGCTGAAAGTGAAGGCAGAGCATACAACGAAGCGACAACGTCGGCACAATCACCCATTGAAAAAGACATCGCCTAAGGTCCCCTAACTTCAAAGGCTTCAATCACACCCTAACCTTCAAGCATTAACCTTTAAACTGCAGGGCCGGCTCACTACAGATGGGAGGCATAGAACAAAAACTCCGGCCTTTTTAGTTTTTAATATAATAAATTAAAATTTTTGAAACAAATATTTAGACATAAAAATTATGTTGTCCTTGGAGAAAGTAAAAAGCACTGATTCTTTGGTTTTGACTTCCTTGTTTTGAATACCACTTCCAATGGCATATTTTGGATTTAGTTCCCCTATTAATTCATTGGGAAGATATTTAACGATGCAAACTGCAATGATTCCATAGTATGCAACTCGATGTTCTGTTGAACATCACTTAAAACTAAAAGTAATATATGAATTAAATGGTTTTTCTGAGAATTTCTGTCGTATTTTCCCTCTTACGGTTTCATTGAGAATTCCGGTACGCATGTTGTTACATCGGCGACAATCGGTGGAAGAGATGTAGTTTACATTAGGCAGCACCAGTCATCTGCTTTATCCACTCTGGACATTGAGAGCTATTTGAAAGATATTGGGGACTAGAGGTTTCTGGACTCAAAAAGCCAGTCAAGTGCTGGCCCCTGGCCCCTTGAAGTACAAGGATAAGGTCAGTTTATAGTGCTTCTCCCTTTGACTTTTTTCTCCTGAAACATTGTATTTAACTCATTTCATCATGCCGCCTTGTTCTGGAATGTGTTTGGGTAAAATATTGTACTCTGATGCACATTCTGTTTTATTGCATAAAAATTCTTCTCTTGGCGTATTTGCAAACTAAAATCTATAAAGATTTACATCTATTCCTGCAGGATGTTACTGTTATTTTCAGGAGGAGAGGAGGCGATGATCTTGAGCAGAATCATGTCAAGTGGGCAGAGACTGTCCAATTGGCACCAGATGTGATTAATATGACATTTACACCTATTGTTTCTCTGTTGGAAGGGGTGACTGGAATAAAGCATTTGGCCCGTGCAATTGAGTTATATCTAGAGTGTAAGATCTCATCTATGTGCTTGAAATTTGAATTTCTTGTTTTAGAAAGTGTTTTTTTTTTCATAAGTAATCTTGTTCTAGAAAGTTGCTACTAAAGTTTTTCACGAACCTATTAAAATTGCAAAATAATAATAATAATAATAATAAAATGACAATCCTATGATATGAAGTGAAAAGGATCGGAGCCATTCTAGAAGTCTTTGCAATACCACCCTTCATTTGTATAATAGCAATGATAATACAATGATAAAAAAATGTATTGATATGTAATCTATACATGACGGAGAGGCTATTCAGTCTAATGTCTCAGAATATCATGAACTCTGACCTGGTTAGATCTTTGCATAAAACCCTGTTGAACCAACAAGGCAAAGTCACCCAAAAGCATTAGCTTGCAGAAGGATTTGATTAGAATAAAACTAAGCCTGAAAGTTTCTGGTATTCATGTGAGGGCAACATACTGTTGCAAATATTTTTAAGAATTTTTGAGTAATCGATTCCATGATAAGATGGAGTTAGACAGGGTAATGATTCCATAGTGAAAAAGATCTTACGTTCAGTTATGTCAAATTTGGTATTTGTTTTGTTTTGTATTTCTTTTCGGGTAAAAAGTCTTGCTTTGTATTACCGTCCAGATGTATTGTATTGCCTTTGTGATTATTGTAAGACCAGTAAAGCTCTATATATCCTCAACAATACCAACTGCAACTCATTGAAGACTTAATAGTGGCAGTCTTATTCATTGTTTTTTAAGGATAAATTGTTTTACGTAAACTCCTTCCTGATGGTTATTATTTTGCTATCTGTTATCATCTTGCCAGACAAACCACCTATTGAAGATTTACAATATTTTTTGGATTTTCAAATTGCTCGAGTTTGGGCTCCAGAACAAAATCTGCAAAGAAAGGAGCCCGTTTGTTCCTCCCTTCAGTTCAGCTTGATGGGTCCAAGGCTCTATGTGAGCCCAGATCAGGTATTATTCATTGTTCCATAAACTCTTTGTATGGGTATGGTTACTAAATAACGAATTTGGAACTGGCTTCCTCAATGGTTTAGAGATGTAATGCATTTTTTCAGTTGGTAATCCTACTATATAAAAGAGAGTGATAAAAATGTAACTGAGGTCAAAAATTTGGTGAGACTAAATTACATGCAGTAATGCCTGGACAAGTACATTTATGTTTCTGTTTTCCCCTTCTTATTCTCTGTTTGTGCCTCTGTCATGTATGGGTTAACTGGTTTGACATCACTGTTATCCAAATCATGAATGTGTTAACTCACCTTAAGGATAAGATCCTAGGTGTGGTGAGGTGCTGGTGCTTAATATTCCATGGTTTTTTTTCGATAAGTAAGTTAAACTTTATTAAAGAAAATAAATATGACAGTACAAGAGAATATACTTACCTAAAGCATACAAGCTAAAAAAACTGAGAAAATCCTGAAACCCCACAAAAGGACCCCCCAAAACTGAATTAGCCCACAGAAACAGAGAATGCAACATAGACCCCCCAAACTAGACAAAACGAGGCCCCGTCCTCAAAACAACTTACATTCCTCTCACTCCACAAACTCCACCAAATGTAAGCCGGAATCATCTTTCAAATGGCCAAGGCGACCGGATCCTCAAACTTCTTCCTCCAACTATACAACGCGTCTACCGCCCTTCTAGGCATAACCCATGCATAGTTTAGAATGCCCAGCACATGTACCCACAATCCTCTAGCCACTGAACAATGAAGAAGGATATGATCAACCGATTCTACATTACTCTTACACAAATAGCACCACTTAGTCAAATAGACGCCCCTTCTCCTCAAGTTTTCAATGGTCAGAATCTTCCCGTGAGTAGCCAAAAAGAAAGCTCTTTTGGGGGGATAAAGCTCCTCCAACACTGACGCCAAGGAAAATCTGCACTAGATCTCTCCAAAAGTAAAACATACATTGATTTAACTGAGAAAACTCCAAGCCCATCCAAAACAATTTTTCCTCACCCCCTCCTCTCCACATCTTCGAATAAAGACAGTTATTCTGTATTAAACTCAAAAACTGGAGCCAGAAGTTTCTTTTCCCAATTGTACAATTTTTTGGTGACTTGGAACTTCTCACTCCTTCGAACACAAAAATGTGAAGAGACAGGGAGAGACAGAGACTATGAATATTCGATAGCATCCGTGGAATTCTAAGGTTCCTCTCTTTGTTCTTGGCTCGCAGCAGTTTATTGAACAAAAGTGCAAAGCTAATGCATAGTCAGAATATCTCTTTTTTCTTTTTTTGTGGGGGGGTTGGGGATAAGTAAGCAGTCGTGGAATTCTAACTCCTTTGATGGTTAAGGTTCCTGTTTTTGTTCTTGGCTTATTGCAGTTCTATTGAATGATTCGTGCAAAGCTAATGCATAGATAGAATATCTCCTTCTTCTTCTTGTTTTTTCTTTCTTCTTTTTTTGTGGGGGGGGGGAGGAGAGGGGAGATAAGTAAGCAGTCTATTAGCAAAAAGAGATAACATCTGTCAGGAGGAGGTCAACACCTCCTAACATATATCTCCTTACATGGAACTTATCATTATCTTTCTGTAAATTTTATCACCTCGGAATATCTGGTGTTTATTTCCCCAAGTTACATATTAGTTTAAGATTCTCTTACTATGTGTAAACATGTTGCTATTGCAGGTAACGGTTGCGGTAAGCCAGTCACTGGACTTAGGCTTAGCCTAGAAGGTAGCTAACAGAACCGGCTTGCCATCCATTTGCAGCATTTAGTGTCTCTTCCAAAGATTCTTCAACCCCATTGGGATGCACATGTGGCAATTGGTGCACCAAAGTGGCAGGGTCCAGAGGAACAAGATAGTCGTTGGTTCGAACCAATCAAGTGGAAGAACTTCTCCCACGTAAGCACAGCACCTATTGAGCACACTGAAACTTGTATCGGAGACCTCTCTGGTGTTCATATTGTCACAGGGGCTCAGCTTGGTGTATGGGATTTCGGTGCCAAAAACGTGTTACACCTCAAACTCCTCTTCTCCAAAGTACCAGGCTGTACAATCAGGCGGTCCGTTTGGGATCACAACCCGTCACCCCTTTACAGTTCACAGAGGCCCGATGGCACATCGTCATCGTTTTCAAGTGACAAGAAGGAAGATACGTCGATCCAAATTGGAAAACTGGCAAAAATTGCGGGAAAGATTGTACTGCGCCGAAAATACTCCTTGCTAAATTACTGATGTGCTAGTTTCTTTGTTGTAGTTTTACCCCCCCCCCCCAACTATAAACTGTATTCAAGCATTCTTTGCACAGGCCATACCAGTTATACAGTCTTGTACACTGTGTTTTTTGTTCTGTAGTCGCCTTGTTGATAGCCACCTGATTGATTAGCTCATGAGCTTTTCTTCTAGAAATTGGTTGTATTTTTTATTATTGAAAAGGCTCTGCTTTTCAAATGATGATAGACTTGATTATTTTCTACATCTAGTATTTTTTTTCATGAAGATGAATACGTACGCTTCCAGAGTTTTAGACTATGGACTCTACTTGGCATTCTCTCTGCATTTGTCTTTCGTCTTTGTTCTTTTATGATGTGTCCACATTTCTCTCATATTTGTCTGTTCACAATGATGTCTGTTTCCAAATTGATGTCTCAGTTTTTCCAGAACGAACTCCCGCTCCCGGTCCTCGGGACTGTTGGTGCATGGACCACCCAACCTGTCACTGCAAGTCCACCCCAAAATTTCTACGGCGTCACCAACTGTGCAGGGAATTCTTTGCTTTATGGGGTTTCTCCACTAAAAAGCTATTCTGCTCGTCGCTTGTCTCCTAAGTGCCCTTTTCTGAATGTACAATCAACCCACTGCAAGGTGCAAGAGCAACAATATTCTGGTATCATACCAACGGCTTCTCGTGATAATATTTCCAACTCTTCCAACCTTAACTTCAAGTCAGTTTATGCCCCCAAAAGAAGAAGACAATTTAGCAGTAGTTTTGACATTTTAGTTGCCAATTTTTAGGCAGAAACCTAGGCATTTTTGTTTTTATCATAACAGTTCCATTCATTTTGTTGATTCGTGGAGGTTCAAAGGCCTTATTAGTTATAGGCTCACAACATAAGAAATGTCAGGTCTCCTGATGGTGAGAATAAGACTATCAACTAGGTTACGAAAGAGACTATGATCCTCTAAGAATTCTTCTTCATCATTCTGGTATTTTACGTTAATCTGCATGGAGCGACAACAGAAACAGTGTGATAGGCCACGGCAGTCAACGAGATTCCGTAAACCCAATCCCAAGTATTTGGGATGAATTGTTGCATGCAGCAGTTGAGAACGGGTCGTAAGGAACGTTGGGAACTCCACGTTGGGAACGTGGGAAGCTGGAGTTACGTATTTTAGGTGTTTTTCTTTCCGTTGGTGTTCTGTTTTGGGCACTGTTTTATGCTCTGTTTTACGACGTGTTGGAGTCGGTTAGTTAGCAACTAGTTTCCCTTTATATTCGGCATGATTGTTAGAGTTCGGTTAATGTGTGAAGCGGGACCGTATGAAGCGGTGTGGAGCTGCGGTCAGGATCTCCACACCGCTCATCCAACGGTCCCGCTTCATACACCGAATAAATGAGGCTTTTTCCGGTCCAGCCACCGAACTCCCCCCGGTCCAGCACTTCGAATTCAAAATTTGGAGTTCAGACCCCCCTTCCCGAATTAAAGCAGATCTCGCCCGTTCCCTTCCCGAAAATCACCCAAGCCCTTCCCGAAAATCACTCCTTCTTCCTCCCCCAACCCCTTCCCTGTTCCAGCACCTTCTTCCTCCCCCAAACCCTTCCCGAAAATCACCCAAGCCCTTCCCGAAAATCACTCCTTCTTCCTCCCCCAACCCCTTCCCTGTTCCAGCACCTTCTTCCTCCCCCAAACCCTTCCCGAAAATCACTCCTTCTTCCTCCCCCAACCCACCATCGCAGAAGACCCAACCCGTCTGATTTTCGGGAAGGGTTTGGGTGATTTTCGGGAAGGGTTTGAATTAGTCCAAGGCGTTAGAAATTTCGGGTCAATGACCTTTTTCTTCTGAAATATGTGGTTATAGGATGACACCTTGACCGGGACAGAAGCTTCAGTTGATGTGTCGACGAAATCCAACTTGAACAAACTTGTACAGATAGGGGAAAGCCTATTGCAGAAACCAGTCTCAAGGGTGAATTTGGAGACGGGTCTGTCAGAGCCAGTCGAAAATGGTGGCACAAATGAGGAGGCTTTGAGAAAGTACGGAAAAACATGCTTGCACTAGTAACACTTTTCATTAGATTGCATCTGTTGGTGTTATCATTAATTATTTACTAATACAGAACTGACTCATGTGCATAAACTTCTCTGTACAGGTTCGCAAAAATACTTTCACAAGAAAGGAGTCTTCGAGAGGTCAAATCACCTCACACGAAAAAGCTTCACTTGTAGTACTGTGCAGACTACGTAGTATTGCCCTCCAAGATTATTCTTTCCAATTTTAAGTTGTCTGTAGAAGTGGCAAGAAAGAATTCATTATTCGTTGATCCTTTCATGCTAAAATGAGAAAAGTTGTCTCAATAAGTTTGGAAGTTTTGTGCAAAAGTTATGAACTATGTGTGGGCTATACAAGCAATGAAGCGCAATTATAATGGCTACCTGCAGTTGTTTTGGGTCGAATTAAAAAGCCTAAAAGAATTTGGGGTTCGGCCAAGGGTGACGATAAGCCATGAGTCATATCTAGGCAGCATTGATATCTCTGCCCCAGTCTCCTACCCGAATTTAAAGCAGACTTGCAACAATAAGGTTTTCATGACGAAATGGTCTAACTCCCTGATCATAATATTTAAGGAAAATTTATTTTCCACTGAATTATTCAACCAACCCTATGTAGCCAATGACATTCTAGAACTAAATCAATCGTCTTACTGCTAATTATTTGGCAATTGCTCAAGATCAGGAACGAAAATTAGCTACAAATACAGTCCGCGGATTAAATTTCGGATCAAAGAAGGCCTTAAAAAAATTTGGGAAAATAAAACTTGATCCCTAGGAATTAAGAAGCGAAACAAAGGCTTTCTCAAATAAGTATTCAAAACCAGTGTGGTTTAGATCAAACTTTCGTCGTTCTACTAAATCTAGACATTTGGGTTGCCACCGTTTGTGGGAAAAACCGAAAAAGAAAAGGGAAAACAATGGCAAATTGCTTTTAAATGAAGATGAGAAACATTTTCCATTTCCCAACGCAACACGTCTCAATTATGCGCATATCCACTTATACATTGGGGCTGCTGATCAAAGATAATGAGTTCTAATTGGATAAGGGCTTAACCCTGAAGATCACCTAATATTTGTGAAGTCCATCTGCCACAATAACTGCATCCACATCGCCATGTATGACTATTTCACCTAATTCTCTGCTCACCTGCAATTCTTCTGGATTTTCAAGTCTTCAACTACAATTCTTGCAAAAATAGTGTCTAAGATGCCGCCACCTTTTTGTGTCTGAATTAGGCAAGAGCACTATATGAAATTGAACCGCAGGGGAATACCCCCTCACTTTACAGGATAAAGAAATGCCAAAGCATCATGCGCAGCATCAAAGCAAGTCGCAATAAGATCTAAAGCCAGCCGAGTGCCACAAATGCACAGTAGACATTCCTCAGCCAAGCTTGCAGCATGATGCATGTCTACAAGCAGTGGAGATAAAAAAAACTAAGAATGGTCCCAGAAAGTACATAAGTTTTTCAGCGTGATATCAACAGCCATGGCTATGTGCATATTTGTTGTTTTATGCTTTGGCTTATATGCATATTATGTTGATATTATGTTGAGTAAAAGAGAATACTTTTCCATTAAAATATAATTTTACATAAAAAACAATAGTGAGACCCGTACATGACTTTTAGATTCTAACAACCCGTACAATAATTTGATTTACCTCACGGACACACACCTACACCTATTCATGCACCATCCACACACACTTTCTTTTACTCTGCACTTTCTACTTTCACACAAGGACACGGCTCACATCACTTTTTACCTCACTTTCACTCCTACCACAAGTTACTCACTTCCTATTCATTGGACACGAAGTCTATCTAATTAAATTTTCATCAGATAAAGAAGAGAAGCAATTACAATTTTCATCAGATAAAGTAGGCAATAAGTGGATGCAACACTACACAACTCACACTGCATCATAAAAGCATGCTGTATCTCTACTGTCAACAAATAAAGCAAAAGAACCCCTATCACCGCTACTAGATTCTTCCGGAGTAGTAACTGCTTGTACTCTACCTATGACGAGAAGGAAAATTGAGATCAAGAGGATCGACAAGAAGACGGCAAGGCAGGTGACTTTCTCTAAGAGGACCAAGGGGCTGTTTAAGAAGGCTATGGAGCTCTCAACTCTCTGCGATGCTGAAATAGCTCTCATAGTTTTTTCTGCTACTGGAAAGCTCTTCGAGTACGGCAGCTCGAGGTTTCTCTTCCTGTCTCTCTCTCTTTTTTATTTTATTTTTATAAGTACTCTTCCTATCTCTCTCATAGACGCATCTTTCTTATACTTATAGAAATTAAAGCTATGAATGTCTTCTACGAAGGTCTGCACCTTTAGATCGTTTTCTCCCCGCATTATCCAACAAATATTTCGTTGTCTATACTTCAGCTCATATAATGTAATTTATGCTGTAAATCAAAACTGGAAAAAAAAACTGAAAGTACCTCTTACAGCAGGGTTGGGTCTTCTGCGATGGGGGAGGAAGAACGGGCTGGAACAGAGAAGGGTTTGGGGGAGGAAGAAGGGGCTGGAACAGGGAAGGGGTTGGGGGAGGAAGAAGGAGTGATTTTCGGGAAGGGAACGGGCGAGATCTGCTTTAATTCGGGAAGGGGGTCTGAACTCCAAATTTTGAATTCGAAGTGCTAGACCGGGGGGAGTTCGGTGGCTGGACCGGAAAAAGCCTCATTTATTCGGTGTATGAAGCGGGACCGTTGGATGAGCGGTGTGGAGATCCTGACCGCAGCTCCACACCGCTTCATACGGTCCCGCTTCACACATTAACCGAACTCTGATTGTTAAACGGCTTGGCTTACTTAAAGAAGCCCAGAAAGTGTCAAGCATTATCAGAAAATCTACTCAACTGTTACGGTTTATTTCTCACCGGAAGAGAATTATTCAAATACTTGTGGTACGATTCTCACCCGAAGAGAATATTATCTTGGCTTTGACTGGGACCTAACATTGGTATCAGAGCTGCGTTATTCTTACTTAAACACTGTCTTGGTATCATGACAACAAACAAAGAGAGAATTGAGAGCTTAGAAGCAGGGTTGGGCAAACTTCAAGATGAGATGCAGCGCATGGAACTTGGAGTTGCAGACAAACTTCACCTGCTCGAAGAGACCATCAGTCGATTTTCTGAGGCTCTGTTGCCAAACAGAGAAGGCTCCAGTTATAAGGTTCATCGTCGGAATAGCCATTCCGAAAACAAAGAAGGTACAGATGCAAGCCGACTAATTTTCTCCTCAAAAATAACGATGAAACTCTATTGGGAAAATCAAAGCCGAAAGTTGCAAGGGGCTGATGTCAATTCAATTCAGGCCGCATCACTTAAAGCGATTTCTAAAGAATTACGTCGAGGAAGATTACCTCCAACAATTCCATATTTTCAAATGGGTAATTCTCCAGTCAATGAGGTTGACCAAAGTCTCATTTCCCGTGATGTTTTGCTTCGTCAATTGAAGAAAAATCAAATGAAGCAAGTAGCAGATAGGAAGCGGCGAGATGTTGAGTTTGAAGTAGGAGATTTGGTCTATTTAAAATTACATCCTTATCGCCAGCAGTCAGTTTTTAAACGAGATTATCATAAGTTGGTTAGCCGATTTTATGGCCCTTATAAGGTGGAGCAGCTTGTGGGAAATGTGGCATATCGGCTTCAGTTACCAGAAGGTGCACGCATCCACCCTGTTTTTTATGTCTCCTTACTCAAAAAACGATTGGGGGATGTTTGTGTTGTAAGTGATGATATCCCACCACTTCCGGATGAAGGAGAAATTTTATTTAAACCGGAAGCCAGTTTGGAAGTACGTTGGGTAAACGAAGAACCACAGCAGACAACATTGCCACCAGTCTCCGATGAAAGAGTGGTCGAACTCGAACCACAATTAATTCTGGACAACCGCTGGGTCAAACAGGGAGGTCAGCTGGTTGAAGAGAGCCTAGTGCAATGGAAGCATCGACCACCGGAGGACGCCACCTGGGAACAAACAAAGAAACTGCTGAGTGAATTCTCACCGACGATCCTTGAGGACAAGGATCCACTAAACGGGGGGAGTATTGATAGGCCACGGCAGTCAACGAGATTCCGTGAACCCAATCCCAAGTATTTGGGATGAATTGTTGCATGCAGCAGTTGAGAACGGGTCGTAAGGAACGTTGGGAACTCCACGTTGGGAACGTGGGAAGCTGGAGTTACGTATTTTACGTGTTT
Organism: Myrica gale; assembly: GCA_963930655.1. NCBI lineage: Eukaryota > Viridiplantae > Streptophyta > Magnoliopsida > Fagales > Myricaceae > Myrica > Myrica gale. The sequence continues at coordinate 14,293,030 of OZ005618.1, forward strand.
TTCTTTCCGTTGGTGTTCTGTTTTGGGCACTGTTTTATGCTCTGTTTTACGACGTGTTGGAGTCGGTTAGTTAGCAACTAGTTTCCCTTTATTTTCGGCATGATTGTTAAACGGCTTGGCTTACTTAAAGCAGCCCAAAAAGTGTCAAGCATTATCAAAAAATCTACTCAACTGTTACGGTTTATTTCTCACCGGAAGAGAATTATTCAAATACTTGTGGTACGATTCTCACCCGAAGAGAATATTATCTTGGCTTTGACTGGGACCTAACACAGTGTCTGTGAGTTTGGCCAACTGTATCAAATCTTGAATATACTTGTTTTGGTTCAACAAAATACCCTGAGACCGACGATGTACCTCCAAACCCAAGAAATAAGTGAGCTGTCCAATGTCTTTCATGTGAAAGGTAGAGTTTAGTAACGGTTGAATAGTCAAGATAGCGTCCAAATCAGATCCAATGACAATGATGTCATCTACATAAAGGAGAAAAAGTACAACGCCCTTAGCGGTCTTCTGTAAGAAAAGAGATCAAGAGTTATATTGACTCTTATGTGGAGGAAAAACCGAGGAGAGTGGTTCGAAACTTTCAAAGCATGCTTGTGGTGCCTGCTTCAGAGATAAAGAGACGATTTAGTTTGCAAACATTTGTAGAAGAGGCAGTAGGCATAAGAGATGAAAGTTTCATGTAGACTTCTTCCTTGACATTGCCACGGAGAAACGTATTATTTACATCCATTTGATGTAAAGACCACGATTTAGAAGCTGTAAATGCTAGAATAGTCCGCACAATAGTCATCTTGGCAACTGGTGCAAAGGTCTCTTCATAGTCTAGTATAGTGACGCATTAAAGGTGTACAGGAAAATAAAACCTCCATAAACTATACAAGAGGATTACACAGGTTAGATGGTACGAGATTCTGGCTTTAATGACAGCTTTAATGGGGCGATAATCTGGCTTTAATGACAGCATTAATGGCTTTAATGAGTAAGATCTAAATGGCTTAGCATTAATGAGCGAGATTTAAATGGCTTGATATCTGCCATATCAATGACAGTTTTAATGGCTGGATAGTCTCATTGAAATGGAAAATTTTCATGGGGCTTCTGTTACCCTACATTGTACCAATTCACACCTGCTATGCGTGGGTCTGGACTGAATCCCGTCCCGCTATGCATCATCGCACTTTCATGTCAGGCCCAGGGTACGTGACAATGCGAACCCGAGTTACGTCGAAAATCAAGTGTTTCTCTACGTTCTGGGTTCATCTGTCCTCAATAAGATGTATGACCTCTGTTTCGACGTTATTGTTGGACCCCCCACATTTGAAAATAAATTCTCTTTGCCTTGTCAATAGTTGAAGTTTCTGCTACATTATGTATCTACAGAACAAATGGGTAGATCCCTTTCCTTGTTACTAGACATTTGCTGTGCAGTTGTTTACCTTGTATTTGTATTTTTTACGAACGTCATTGCTAGTGACTGAAGGCGCAGCGGCTCATATGCTAGTCACAACAACAATAATTGGCGTCATCTTACATATTAAGGCTCCACTTGCTTTGAGGAAATAGTTGTCTAATGAAAAAAGAGGTACTTAATTTACCGCATTTGGGAACCGGAAGCGTTATCTACATCTACAAAATAAAAGCTATTATAGTCTGCTAATATTAATTTTCAAAATAGTGGGCTGATAGCACCCTCAAAATCTTTCTCAAAAAGAGACGGCAATTTCAGCAGCAACTAAACTTTTTGGAGTCAAACGACATAAAATTTGAGTCATCACAGTGTTTGCGCCTTATTTATACCAATGGAACTCATTCTAGCTTCTACTAATCTAAGCATCAGTCCTCTTTAGAACCAGACACAAGAAGACTCTAGCTAGTGGCTATGGTATACATACATATTATGCTCTTCCAGTCATTGTGCCTCACTTTGTTGGATTACATATTGTGTTTTTGGTTTCTTTGTAGGAGAACCTTGAGCTTGTTGAAGGAAAGGTCGACTGGAAGGGAAGAGCAGCTGTGAAGCATATACATGGAGGAACCAGAACTTCGTTGGTCATACTAAGTAAAATTCAACATGGTTCACTTTCTAGAAACGTAGCGTATGGTTGTATATTGCTGTTAATGTATAATAGAGTTTTTTTAGCATAAATCCAATCATTTCACATATTTTTAAAAGGAAATTCCGTCACAAATCCACAAGAATTACTCTGGTGCAGGCCAATAATTTGGCCTTCAAACGTTCGTCTTGTAAAAGTATTTCTCCTCTCATCCTTGGCCTTGGTTGAAAGTAGCTTCCGTGTTCTACTTTAGTCCATGATCTTGCTGGAATAACGATTCTTTATCTTGTAGCCGCGTTTAGCTTTGAGAGAATGGCAACCATGGGACTGGCGGTGAACTTGGTGACATACTTGAATGGTGTGATGCATTTGGAACTGGCCGATGCGGCTAATGAGCTTAACAACTACATGGGCACTGGTTACATTCTGTCCATTCTGGCAGGGACCCTTGCAGACACCTACGTTGGCAGATTTAAAGCTGTTCTCCTCTCTGGATGCCTTCAGTTTATGGTATGCTTGCAAATCATCCTTCCATCATGATCATCATAAAGAAAATTTCTTTTAGTATAGAATTTACAAGACAAAATTATGATGATGACCTTGTGGTATTTAGTTGCAAGGTAGCCCACTTTTGCTTTGTTCTAAAAAAATACTTTTGCAAATGATTAAGAGTTTTTTTAGGGTTAATTACAATTTGCACCGACATGGTTTGGGGGTCCTGACTTTGTACCTCATTCTTTCAATTTTAAGACATTTTACCCACGTAGTTTTGAGTTTTTTCAATTTGCACTACACTGTCTATTATCTATTATCTGTCTTTTTATGTTCCGAGCGAATTAAGGGGGATCATGACTATATGGAATACCTGTGATTACAGAGATGAGCAAATTAACTGATTGTCCACAATATTTATATTAATGTTGAATGTTTATGCAGGGACTAACTTTGTTAACATTACAAGCTGACTATCCCAAGCTAAAACCCCCACCTTGCAACGTATTTGATCAAACTTCTCGCTGTGCGAAAGTTGATGGCGCCAAGGCTGTTCTCCTCTATGCCGCTCTATATTTGCTTGCTACTGGGGCTGCAGGAGTCAAAGCAGCATTGCCATCACATGGCGCTGATCAATTTGATGAAGAAGACCCGAAAGAAGGAAGGCAGATGTCCATCTTCTTCAACTGGCTTTTACTAGCCTTGTGTTGGGGGGGCCGTCAGCTTAACTCTGATTGAGTGGATCCAAGACAATAGAGGATGGGACTGGGGATTTGGGATCTGTGCCATTTCGATGTTGTTGGCTTTGATTATCTTTGCTGCGGGACTGCCAATTTACAGGATACAAGTTATTCAAGGAACTAGTGACATCATCGAAATCATACAGGTCTGAGTAACCATGACCACCTGTTGTGTGCTTAATTTGAATCTCTGAGAAGATTCCATTAATATTTTCTTAACTAATATTTGCTCTTTAGTGTCTAGATTCTGAAAATTTGAGTGCCCTAACATCTAAAATTCTTCATTGATACTTCCAAATCTGTCCTGTTCTAGTCTTTAATTAAGGAATTGAAGATCAAGGTTTGTTTGCTAATCCCCCAGCCACGTGTTTTTCAGGTGTATGTTGCAGCCATACGGAACCGAAATCTTCCCCTTCCTGAGGACCCCACAGAGCTCTATGAGATCGTTAGAGGACAAGAAGCTGCTCAGGAAGCAGAAACTTTAACTCACAGAGAGATTTTCAGGTTCTATCCCAGCCTTTGATCCGCACCACAATGAACACACCAAATTTTTTTTCTCTTCTTTTTTCCCTCGATCTCTGTAATTTGCGTAATATATCATTCACTACAAAGGAGAGACTTGGTTGCACCATTCAGTGGATGCATGCAGCATGCTGCTATATTTTGACTCTGTTGCATCAAAATTTAATGCTAAAATTCTTTGCAGGTTTTTAGACAAAGCAGCCATCCAAGCCACATTTACAGGGAAGAATGGTCGTCTAGAGGCTCCAAACCCATGGAAACTTTGCAGGATAACTCAGGTGGAAAAGGACAAAATTATAACAGGCATGGTCCCTCTTTTTGTTGCACGATTATCATGACCCTTTGCCTTGCTCAGCTCCAAACTTTTTCAATCCAACAAGCTCTCACTATGGACAGAAACCTCACCAAATCTTTTGACATCCCACCAGCCTCACTCCCTATCGTACCAATCATATTCATGATCCTTGTTGTCCCTGTCTAATGTCTATGACCGGATTTTCGTTCCTTTTGCATGCAAAATCACCGTAATCCCTACAGGCATCACCCATTTGCAAAGAATAGGAGTTGGCCTAGTCCTCTCATCCATCTCCATGGTCGTGGCTGCAATACTGGAAGGGAAGCAAAAAGACATAGCAAGAGTGATAGTTTATGCGGAATTAAACTATAAACAAACAACATGTTTTCAACAAAACATAAGTCAAGATTATGATTACAATTTTGGATTCGATTCCATACCTGACACAGGAATTTAGAAGCCTACAAACCTTAAGCCGCTTTACGATTCAATCTAAAGCTCCAATAATTCAGAACAACAACTCAGATGTGTTGCCTCCTAAGGGATTTATGTCACTCTCTCATTTTGGGATTTCTCTAATAGGTTTTGATTGCCAACCACTTGAATATAACAATGATATTTATAGGCCTTGGAAAACCCTAGAAAGAGCATGAGACATAGGATCCTTAGGGATCTCAAATTTCAGCCGTAAGATAACACTGAAGAACTCTTCTTCTAATACAATTAGAGCTTCTACTAATTACAATCAAGTCCATCAACAAATTACAATCAAGTCCATCTCGACTTGCTTCCTCTGGAGCTCCATGGCACTGGGATATCGCCTTACAAGAAACGAAAGTTGGTTGGCAGGGAATAATATCAATAAGAACCATTTGAACCTCTTCTATTGGTTGCTCTCTACATTGAGCCTCATCAACCTCTCTATCTATGTGTTTGTAGCCAAGAGGTACAAGTACAGGCCTCAGAACTCTGCGATATCAAATGAAAACAGGGATGAGTAAAAGAAGACCAAGTCATGACTTCCCTCATTACGTGTGGAGTGCTTTTTTTTCTAATCAAGACGTCATTTTATTCAAAAGAACAAGCCCTCCAACCAAAACTATGGATGTTCAGTACTAGTATACAACCAAGAAAGATCAAACACACACTCACAACTACGGGGAGAGCCAACCAAGCTATACTCGGCGGCGGCCTAACGAGAAAGGTGATGCACTAAAGAATTTGCACCTCTAGGGACATGAATAGCCTGCCATCTATGCAAATGACTTCCTAGATCATGGATCTCTTGCACTACTAATTGAATACGCCACTCAGAGATCTGTGGCCATAGACGAATTGCCCTGATAACAGCTTTTGAGTCCCCCCTTCTAACATCACCTCCAGAAAGCCCTGAGAACACACCTGCTCCAGCCCCAGCTTTGCAGCCTAAACCTCGCCATCCAGTGGATCCAGAGCTGCAATTTTCTTTACCTTCGCCCCAAGGACCCCACCTTTAGAATCATGAATAATAGTTGTTATCACCGCGTACCGTTCCCGAACTGCTACATCAACATTTACCTTAATAGTAGCCTCAGGTGGGGGAGCCCACTCTAGCGAACAATGGGACTGAAGTTTTTTGTCTCATGCCACCTTATGCTCCCTACTCAACAGGAGGACTCTTTGAGCTAACGCCTTTGCATCACACTTCAGGCCCTCATGCACAACGTGGTTTCTTGCTGCCCCAGAGAAGATCAATCGCGTTGGCAGTGCAGACTTGAAAAAAGTGATGCTCTTCCAGTGGGATGCCCAGAGTCTGATGTGGATGTAGGATTTTCTGTACCCAATCAGCAACTGAACCCTCCCCAAACGCCCTGATATTCAACTGCCATGGAGATTCACTCCAAATCGTTCGACTGAAATGACAGAGAAGAAGTAAATGTTAGAGAGATTCGGGAGGCTCTCCACATAAAGCACAACAGAGACCAACATCCCCACATGAACTTCCCTCAATGCGAGTGGCCACCGCAGCTTTCGTTGGAATCACCTCCATGCAGACTTCCAAATTAAGAATGTCAACCTGTCATGCAATTTGAGTTTCCAAAGGGTCTGCCACTGGTCTGAAAGAAAAGGTTGTGTTGGGATGACTCTATGACCCGCGAGGGATCTATGAGCAGATTTGACTGTGAACTCCCCAGAGGAGCTCAACGGCTAGAACAGTCGATCTATAGTACCTATATCCGCAAGTCGCAGCTTCAAAATTTCTTCTGCCGAGTTTGGTACAAAGAGAGTTCGTATCAACCCTTCATTCCATCGCCTACCCTCCTCCACCCAAAGATCACGTACAGTCACAATATTTTCAGGAAAGCTGGTCCCCTCCCGAGTAACTGGGACGAAACAAGGCAAGGAAGGGACCCATGAATCCTTCCCGATTTGAACTCTTCGGCCATCCCCTAAACCATAACACATACCTGCAGTCAAAACTTGGCAAGATTGGACAATGCTCCTCCAAGCCCACGACGCCGTACGACCTGCCCCCACTTGCCAAAAGTTTTGCCCTTTTAGATATTTACCATGCAACACTCGAACCCATAGGCTATTGTCATCAGTCAGCATCTTCCAAGCAAGTTTCGAGACAAGAGCTTTATTGGCTTCAGATATCAAACGAATGCCCAAGCCACCATCGCGTTTTGGAAGACAAATAGAATTTCATGCCTTTAAAGTCAAATGCCGAAAGTTATCGTCCTTGAAGCCCCACCAGAAATTTTTTGTCGCCCTGTCAAGCTCTTTACACCATTGTTGCGGCATAAGGTAAAAGCTCATAAGATAAGATGGGATGACACTTGCTACGTATTTTATCAACATTGTACGACCCGCTTGGGAAAGAGACTTCGTCTTCCACCCTGTTATCTTCTAAAAAAAAATTCCTTTATATCATTCACAGCCCGCGATCTAGCTCGAGGAAAAAGCAACGGAAGACTGAGGTGTTTCGCTTTAAGAGGGAGTTTTTTCAATTGCAAACAGTCCAAAATAGGCAAAATTGCTTGGCCTCCAAAATTCTTACTGAAATGCACTGAAGATTTTTCTTTGTTCACCTTTTGTCCAGACCATGACATATATTTGTCGAGGCAAGCATTCAAAATAGACACCTCCCAGGTAGAAGCCTTAGCAAATAAAAGAAGGTCATCTGCAAAAAGTAAGTGAGAAATAACAGGAGCAGAGTGTCCCAACTTAATACCTCTGAGACGTCCGTGGTGTTCCTCACGTAACAAGATCCGTGACAGGACTTCAGAACATAGAATAAATAGATACGGAGATAGTGGGTCACCTTGACGTAGACCTCTGGATGGTTTGAAACATCCAAAAGGACTGCCATTTATAAGGATGGAGAAAGAGGATGTAGAGATGCACTGCGGCACCCAATTGATCCAAACATGACTAAACCCAAACTTTTCAAGGACCTTCAGCACAAAACTCCATTCAATTCTTTCATATGCCTTCTCCATATCTGCTTTAAGAGCCATCCAACCCCCCTCGACCCCTCTTATAATGCATACTGTGGAAAATTTCCGCGGCCACAATATAATTATTGTGGATCACACGCCCCGGAACAAAAGCAAGCTGAAAATGAGAGATAAGCTTTGGAAGCACAAGCTTAAGTCTCTCCGTTATAATTTTGGAGATGAGTTTATGAATAACATTACAGAGGCTTATGGGGCGAAACTGACTCACCTTCGAGGGATTATCCACCTTCGGAATTAAAACAATATTGATAGCATTCAAGTGCGGCAATAATTCTACATGAATAAAAAAATCCCAAACTGCCAGGATAACATCCTTCCCTACCACATCCCAGAAATGCTTGAAGAAAAGCACTGTCATACCATTCGGACCCGGTGCTTTTTTCGGGCTCATCTTTTTCAGCGTACAAAAAATTTCCTCATCATTCGGTACTTGAGTGAGCATAAAATTATCCTCTGTTGTAATCAACGGCTTTATCAATTGTTCCAAATCATCAGGAATATCTGGATGGCTAGAAGCAAATAAGTTCTGGTAGAAATCCACCATCTCCTTGACAATGGTAGCCTACTCGAGATCCAACCCTCCCTCTCAGTCTTCAGCCTCAAAATCTGATTCCGACATCTTCGAATGACCGTGGATGCATGATAAAACTTGGTGTTTAAGTCATTTGATACCAACCAGGACTCGCGTGACTTTTGCTTCCATAAGGCTTCCTCCCGTCTAAGCTGTTCATCCAAAGCCAAACTCAAATGTTGTGCTAACTGAAAATTCTGCATTGTAGGAGGATCATTTGGACACTTTCCTATCTGTTCCTTCAGAAGTTGAATGTGAAGATGGATCTGGCCAAAATGGTGTCTATTCCATCTATGTAAAGCATATCTCGTGGCCTGGATTTTATGAACTAACGCACTTGCTGGATTTTCACCACCCCCCTTTTCCCATGCCTCGGCTACCACACCTACACAAGATTCATCTCTAATCCAAAACCTCTCAAATTTAAAAGTCTTCGGGGCTCTCTCCTCCAAACCAAACAAGGAAAGTACCAACGGGGTATGATCCGAAGAGGTGATGGAATAATGAGCAATAATAGCATTTGGAAAGGCAAGACACCAAAGTAAATTAGAAATACCTATATCCAAGCACTCCCGGATATTTGCAAGTCCTGGGCGTTTGTTGCACCAAGTGAACTTCGAGCCCACAAATCCCAAGTCAACAAAACCCATAGAATGCATAAAGTGGGACAAACCTCGAGATGAGGATAATGAAGTAATCCTACCTCCCTGCTTCTCCATTTGGCTTAGAATATCATTGAAGTCACCCAAGCAAACCCAAGGCATATTTTTGTCATGATTCAGAGTTTTCAGCTCACACCAAAAAGCCTCTTTCTCCCTCCATTTCGACGGGCCATGAACAAATGAACAAAGAAAATATCGGATCAGCATCACCATTAGTCACTTCCAAGTGAATTATATTCGAGGTACTCCATAAAATCTTAAAACGAAAACCCGGACGCCAGCAAAACACAAGACCTCCTCTTTTGCCAATCGGAGGCACAGAAAAAATAAGAAAACCCAATCTTATTCAGAACACGAGAAACAACTACATCATCCACCTTAGTTTCCATAAAAAAAACACCCACCGCATCCATTGCTTTCACAAGTTCCCGGACGGCTCTAGCTGTCGAGGGTCGCCCCAATCCCCGACAATTCCAAGATAAGAGCTTCATGGAGAGGGTGGGGGCATGGTTTGGCCCGCCTCTTCAGTCCAGTATCTTCAACTACCGTAATGTCCCTACCGCGCTTAGCCTCTGGACCAATCAATAGCTCGTCAATATCACCACGCTGTTTCAGCCCTCCACTCATCAAACTATAGTCCAGAATTGTATTAACAGCTCTGCCAGCGACCCGTGTGGCCTCAAGTCCGATATTATCTTGTCCTTTGCTGTTGTGAACCAGTGCCGTATGGGAGCCCAAGTTGCTAAAGTTCTGCACACTTTTCAGCCTAGTATGAGAGCCCTGGCCCAACGTCAGCACATGTAAAGAGGCCCTCTAAGCTGCCATCGGTAATACATCACAGGAGAAAAATGCGTTGTTATGTGCATTCACTGCAGGAGAATCTTTCGATATTGTGGGATCTCGCGTATTTCCGGAAATAATAGGAAAGTCAACAGTACCCTGGCTTTTATCTCCCAATCGTATGTCACGCCGAGAATCCTTAGTATTCCATGTCTCCCCACGAATCTCTTTTTGAATAAAACTTTCCATTTTTTGTTTTGCGCCCTGCAAGCCAACGGTAGACGCAGTCGCAGCCGGCGTTGAGCACCGCCTCCTTAGCCCGTTCCAAGCCCACTTCTTGTGACCTGGCCATAGATCCTAGCGGCAGAAACCTCCATCTCTCTTCAGAGCCTATAGGCACAGAGCCATGCAACGCCTCAGACAACGCATGATTCTGGGGATGAGGAGAATTTTGAGAACATGCACCAACCGTATGATCATGTAGACCACAGTGAGAACAAAATGATGAAAGGCGTTCATACTTAAAGTCGATCCAAACAGATTCCCCATCAGCACGAGGAAAAAAGAACCCTGGTTCAAGTGGGGTAGAGGTAGGGAATTGGATTTTCAGACGAATAAACAAGTGGTGGGCATCTATATCATCCAACTCCAAAACTACCCCCAGTTTGCTCCCAATCAGACGGGCATTGTCCGCATCCACTATCTCCAACGACAATCTGTGGATCTGAACCGAGAACACCACTGACGTTAAATCTACTTCATCCAAAGTCTGCATCATATCCCACTCTTTCAGGATCATGTATGAGCCTTTGAAGTTCCAAGGCCCCTGGGAAAGGATACGATTCTTCGCTTCCTCAGACACAAAGATGAAAATAAAACGATTCGGTCCAGCATCCTCGATTCTAAAATCAGGAATAAACCACCATCCGGACTTGATAATCGGATGAATAATATGGGATGGATAAATCTTCTTCGAAACCAGTTTTCCTATCAACGAAACCTGACGAATTTGGTCTGCCCTGCCCTTATTAGGTTTCAACAAAGTCGAAATATCACCCCAGGACAACTTCTTTGTTTTTTCAATAATCTCCTCCATCCTAGAGAGTTGACCACAGTAAGACGACAAAGGCGCACGTTGAGGAAAGGAGTAAAGTAGGATAGAGAAGGAAAAGTAAGTAAACGAATACAGTAGGAGAAAAGACAAACAACCTCCGGTTGTTCACAAGGGAAAGAGGGGTGAGAGCACCATGCTCGGGAGCTCGGTAGGAGCGGGAGAGGCCCATTGCGTGTGGAGTGCTTGCAGATGAAGATTTGGTGTTCTTTGTTTATGAGTGCCAACATTTCGTCCTAATAAATTAATTTCTCGCCATCAAATCATCTATTTACATTACAATTAAAATAAAAATTTCATATAAACCATCTTTTTACCTTTTTACTAAATCCTATAAACTACTAAATACTTGTTTGGTGCTGCAGTTTATAATGATACATATAGCACCTTTACAACCATATATTAGTTTCTAGGAATTGAAATTACAATTAACAAGATAAAGTACTGACCTTACGTCTACTTAAAAAATGATCAATATTGTTTCCTTTTTTTATTGCTAAGAGTCACTTTTTCCTCAAGGATGTAGAATTAGTCTTATTTTTAATACGCTGCTTCTCAATTTTGACGTCAATTAAACAAGAAAATCTTGTACGGTATAAAATGAAATATTTTATATTGAAATAGGACCATATGATTTTTTTGCATTGAAACTCTTTAAATATATTTCAATATTTAATTTATTATTTTCCTGCTTGAAATATAAGAAAAATTATCTTTATGGGCTCTTCTTTGTTTCGGGGCCTCTCCTGCCTAGGCTCTAAGCCGACAAGGAAGGAAATCTGAAGCTCTCTGTTTGCAATACCGGTTCCTGTATTTCCGGAAAATTATTGACCATGCATATACATTTTTACGATAAGAAAAGGTTAACCACAATGTAAGGCTTGACAGTCGACAAGGCGAGAAAATAGAATAACAAAAACAAGTTTCATATGTAAGATGATATATTTTTTATCTACAAATTATTATAAATTTTTCACTTTACACTACTATGTTTGAGATATTACAATCATAAACTACTAATTTAATTGCACTATCAATTTATTTTTCTGTCATACGAGACAGAATTGATTTTAAAAAAATAAAATGACGATTATACTCTTGAAAAAATCTAATTTATATTTATTTTGATAAAAAAATAGACGACGATGCAATGTGTTAAAAATAGGTAATTTGTTGGTGTTATTTATCAAACTTAATAGTTTAAGATGTAAAATATAAAATTTCAGATAATTGATGAGTGAAATATATATATTTTTTCTTTAATTTAATAACACCAGCGAATTAAAATGACTCGTGGATGATTCATGATACAAATCACATTAATTTAGAGTATTTCAAAAGCTTAGCCGAACAATATTCTGCAGTTTTAATAAGGAATAATCAAGACAATGGTGCCCGGGACCCCACCTGCGGCATGGTGCTTTTAATTTTATTTTATTATGTTTCTTGTTGTTTGTTTTGGCATACGTTCGGTTTGAGTAAAAATGTAGAATTTTAGAAAAGTTGTGAATATTTATGTTGAATAGTATTTTATTGGTGTTTATGTAAAGTGGACAGAGAAATGATTTGATGTAATTGTTTAATAAAAAAATATTGAAGTTATGTGAAAAAATATAGAGAGAAAATTTATGTTGAATAAAAAAGTAAAAATTTTTTGAAGATTGTGTAAAATATATTGGTGTTGTGTTTAAATTCTGAATATCTTCGGTGGTAGTTTTGTGAATATATTTGAATCATGAAAAGATGTAGAAAACTAACATAACCTTGATTATTTTTTTTCTCCATATTATTAGGTGATGGGTTGCGGATCATATGACACTGGCTACCATTATATACACGCATGGCAGCAGGTGATATCTGACCGAAGAACTTAGACTCGAAATTTCGCTATCATTATTAATTAAAACTTCATTATAAGGTTTTAAGATTAATATTTTTTTATTGGATCTAAACCATGAACTCAGAAAGATGTGTTTTGGATTAGATTAAGATCCGTTGCATAATAGAGTTCGAAAGGAGAGAGAAACTATAAATAGATTTTAGTGTAAGATTATATAAACAGATATAAACGTGTACTAACCTCACTTGGACACACTTAGAAAAAAAAAAACCTCACTTGGACACGGCGTAATAAGAGAACAACGTCGTTGTTAATAGTCACGCGCGACGTGGTAAGTTGATCCATTCACGCAAGGTCCGACGCTCTGCAACTCTCCGTGAAACAGTTTAAAAAAAATGTAAAATTGGATCTCCAACAACGAGGGAAAATAAAATATTTAGTTTCATCGATAATATTATTTTCAAGAATATTAAATTTATAAAAATCGGAAAACACAATGATTGAACCCAGTTACCTTATAAAAAGGCCAAAAAGGGGTCGGATGTTTTGTCCAAACCCGGAGCAGCTCGCTAGCTACCGACCCCACTTGCACACGGGGTGCTGCTAACTCACTCGCATACTTCAACCCAATTAGCGGCAATGGATTCAAACAGAGGAGCAGTGAGGTTCAAGCTGGGGAAGCAGTCGTCGCTGGCGCCGGACCGGCCCGTGGATGGCGAGCACGTTTACGAGAGCGAGGACGTGGCGGAGGGGATCGATCCCTCACTGCGGTTGATGTATCTGGCCAATGGAGGCGACCTGGAAGGGATCCGAGAGCTCTTGGATTCTGGCCTCGACGTCAATTTTAAGGACATCGACAATCGGACGGCTCTGCACATCTCGGCCTGCCAGGCTCTTAGCGATGTCGTCGCGCTCTTGCTCGAGCGTGGCGCCAATGTCGATGCCAAAGACCGCTGGGGGAGCACTGTAAGGACACGTCCCCTCTTTCCATTCTAACTTTTATCCTATTTTTCTGGACAAATGTTTAAGCTCTAGTGCTGGTTTTGAATGAATGAAAACAGCCTCTTGCAGATGCTATATATTACAAAAACCACGACGTGATCAAGCTCTTGGAGAAACACGGTGCGAAGCCTCTGGTATGCATGTTTAATTGTTCTACATTGCATATTTGTTTGAGAAAGATTAACAGGATTTTGTTTGGGGAAAAGTCATGCTTCCCGCGCGTGCAATATCAATCTTGACCATTTACGTCATTTGTAGTTTGTATTTCTATGTGTTTTTTTTTGGGATAAATGCAAAATTGGTCCATGTGCTATACGCAAAAATCGATTTAGTCCCTGTGATATGAAAAACATCGATTTAGTCCTTGTGATTTCAGAAAGTGATAAAATCAGTCTCTGATGGAGGACCAATAACAAACAAAAATAGAATCACAGGGACTAAATCGATGATTTTCATATCATAGAGACTAAATCGATTTTTGTGTATAGCACAAGGACTGATTGTGTATTTATCCCTTTTTTTAGGCTACGTCCTTTGTACTTCAACTTTTGAAGAAAACAACGCAAATAATGCCTCTCAAGTTAAAATTATTATAAATATTTTTATTAATAAATAAAAAGTGATATTTTTTATCAAATAAAAGGATTGAAACTATATTTTCGTAATCTATTTATTTTAAATTTTTAAATAAAAAATTCTTTAAGGGGTATTTTAGTCATTTTGTATATGATTATTGAGATAAAGGACATAAATTACAGTTTTGATAGTTGAGGGTCTAGATTAATTTTGGTCTTATGGGACGAGTTATGATTGTTCTCATTTTTGTTTTATTATGATTTGCGTTCTGTGTTAAGAATTCTGAATTTTATTGATGTTTTGTGGTTTTTTCCTGCTGAAGATGGCTCCAATGCACGTTCGATATGCACGTGAAGTCCCTGAATACGAAATTGATCCCAAGGAGCTTGATTTTACCAACAGTGTGGAAATAACTAAGGTAGAATTATCTCTACGTATATTTAGTTACCTAAGATATCTGGTTTTTTTTTCTTTTCTCAACACCTGGTCCTAAGATATCTGGTTCATTCTGCTTCTTACACCGCAGGTGTTGAAACTTATCGGATACTGTTACCTATTCTCGTCATTTTGTAAAGAATAATTTAACAGCACAAGGAGTTATTGATATCATTTAGGAAAATACACTTTTCACCCATTAATTATCACGTTTCAAAAATTGCACCCACAAACTATATTTCACCCTCAAACTACTCGTTCCTAACACATTGCACTCTCTATTTATTTTTTCCGTCAAATTATATGAAAAAATAATACGAAATATGGATTATGTTCTTAAAAAAGTCAAATAGCATATTACATTTAATGGTATAATTATCATTTTTTAAGCGTGAACTTCCATCCAATTTGACGGATAAAATAGACGGAGGGCGCAATGTGTTAGCAATTGGTAGTGTGTGGTACAATGTCTCACATGTGGTAGTTTAGTGTATAAAGTTGAAAACCTATGGTAGTTCGTAATTGAAAAATATATTTTCTCCTAATCATTTATTTGTGAGCTTTGAAAGTTCAAATCAGTTTGCTGTTTGAGTTTCACTTGTCCGTATGTGATATGCTCTTTTGGTTGAAAACGGGTTGAATTTGTATTCGTGGATAACTTAATCAATGTTTCAAATCGTTCTTTAGCGTATTCCTCGTGGGAAAATCAGGGTGGATTTATTATCCTTCTCAAAGTGATGAAATATGTTACTTGGTCTTGTTTTGTCTTATTAATTACCTTCCTCTTGAATCTAAGAATATGAATAAAACAATTATCTCAGGGAACTTTCCGTATAGCATTGTGGCGTGGGACCCAGGTTGCTGTGAAACAGCTTGGGGAGCAAGTGATTTCTGACGAGGATAAAGTGTGGGTTGCTGATGTATTTGGAAAGGATTGTGCTATTCATGCTTTCTCTCATTTGGTATTTTTAAATCGGTACATTTTTCACAGGAGGGCATTCAGGGACGAGCTTGCATTACTCCAGAAGATACGACATCCAAATGTAGTCCAATTTCTTGGTGCTGTGACTCAAAGTAGTCCAATGATGATTGTGACAGAATACCTACCCAAGGTTTTTCTATCCCTTGGTCTGTTAGCATGTGATGAAATTCTCTATTTATTCACCAAATTCGTGGCTGCTCATGGAGAGATTTGTAAACCTTGAGGGTGCATGTACTGAGTGGTCTGATGTTTTATACCTTTTCTGTGACATGAATTATCCCGTGTGGAGTGATCCGTGCATGTATGTGCAGGAGAGGGACGAAAAGAATGAGTTTTAATTCTTATAACTCCTTGAGTTTTTCTCTTGTCCTCATCAGGTTGTTGCAATCAGTTAAGAAAAATGAAAATCACAATAGGAACTCCTTTAGCATTCTTTTGTCATTTGTTGTGCAGGGAGACCTTTGCGCTTTCTTGAGAAGAAAGGGCGCGCTAAAGCCAGCAGTTGCTGTGAAGTTTGCACTTGATATTGCAAGGTTCTAACTTTCTTCTTATGCTCATTAACGAATTGCAATGGTGATGATTCTGTGTTCTGGACTCCTTAAGGAAGTTTGTGTAGCCTTTTTTAATCTTTGAATAGCAATTATTAGTACAGACACAAAGTAAGTTCACAAACTTTCAAATATTGCACGATAAGTGAAAACTTTGCTCATAGTGATTTTTGTTAAAGACTGACTTATTGGGAAAGAAAGCGATGGAAATATCTTATTATATTAATATAATAAATGGCTTCTTATCAAGTGTTTCTGTCTGACATTCCAGTGTTCAGAATCAGCAACCATTTTTCCCCCCTTTATAGAGGCACTTAGAATCGAGCCAAGATTCAGTAAGTGCGGGAATTAGGGTATCTGAAACTCAATCTGTGCATCAAAATCCAAACTCAATATATACTATTGTATTGGTTAAAAATATGCTTTTTGAACGGAAGAAAATTGTGTAAATATTAAGTTTAAATCTTTCGTGTTAACTGTTATTTGAAGACGAGAATGGTTATTCCACCCCTTTTTTTTTAGCAAAGGGACATTCGTATTTATAGATCACGATTTGGTTGATGTACATTGATCAGTTCTATTTTCTGCTGATTTCTTGCTTCTTGATGCGTGACTGAGGTAATTAAACTGCCACTTATTTTATTTTGATATTTTCCCTTGTGACATTGTTGTCTTAAAATTCAGGGGACTGAATTACTTGCATGAGAATAAGCCACCAATAATTCACCGTGATCTTGAACCCTCGTGAGTCTTCTTCTTCAACTTGATCTCCCTTAAGCGAATGTGATAGAATGTAGACTCTCCAAGAACAGCATTTTGTTTTCAGTCGCTTGAAACTCATGATTTTGTATATTCCTTTCGAGTAAGATGACAGAAACATATTGAGGGATTATTCTGGGCACCTGAAAGTTGCAGACTTTGGAGTTAGCAAATTGCTGACAGTTAAAGAAGATAGACCTCTTACATGTCAAGAAGCTTGTTGTGAGTAATTCTGTTCTTTTTTACAGTATATTTATTGTTGCACTGCGTTGAGGTCGTGCAAAGCTAGGATGACAGTATCTTAAAAATGTAATATTTCCCTAACTTAAAAACTAGATGAGTTTCAGTTCGTCATTGAGCTGGGTCTTCTGTAATTGACAGGCCGATATGTGGCTCCTGAGGTTTTCAGAAACGAAAAATATGATACCAAAGCTGATGTGTTTTCATTTGCTTTAATTCTGCAAGAGGTAAGCTCTAGAGCTCCCACACTCTTTGAATATATTGAGTTGGCTATGCCATGGTAGGACTTTACCCAGTCATAAATCTTTTCATGTTTAATATTTGTTAATCATTGAAGAGCACCTATCAAGTTCTTGTAAGCAGTATAGGTGCATGTATATGCTAACTAATCCACTCGTGGGCATTTCTGATTAATGAGAATGTTATTCAGGTTTTTTCCATGAAGAAAAGACTATTATACTAATTTTGTTGATTACGGTGCTAATGCTAATAGTTCAGTGCTCGATGCTAATTTCTGGTTATTTACATTTAATGTGACATGTACGCATCTCTGACATCAAAAGGGCTGAACATGTTGGAAAATAGTGAGATATATGGGTGTAATGCATTCTAGTTCATACTCCCTGTATGATAGGAGGAAAGTCACTTGATACATGGTATACTTAGGACCAGTGGCTGTAGGGATCTCTTCTTTGTTGCTTTTTTCTTCTATTTTTCTTCTATAAAATCTGTTAAAAGGGACTTTGCCCTTGCAATACAATTTTTTTTTTTCGAATTCTTATTTGATAACTAAAAAGAAAAAATTTATCACAGAAGAAAATAATGCCTGCCTTTCTATTACACAAGTGCATGTAGCTTTTAATGATACTTTATGTAATAGATATTTTTGGCTTCATTTATATTGAATTCTTGACCGCCCCATGATTCTGTAATTTGAATGAAAATTATTACCTCTCAGATGGTGTTTCCATGATTAATGAGCAACTGTGTATTAGATAATTGTGGTATATTATACTTGGATGATGTTTGGACATTTGAAAAATTCATGCTTTTGAAGAAATAATTTGTAAGTAAAGAAAAAAAATCACAGCTGTGGATCTATAATCTCAAAAATTTAACTCAAATTCTAACACCTTTTCATCCAAACTCCAAAACCTTTTCACACAAATTCTAATATCTTTTCAACAAAAATTCCATAAAATCCTCTCTCTATACTTTTTCACAAAACTCCAGTATTTTTGTTAAAAAATTTCATTTATTTTTAACAAACGCCAATACAACTCCAGTCTCCCTAAATATTCACACCAGGGCTAAATTTTCTTCAAATTTTGAGAATGTTTTGCCACCGAACATCACCTTGATCTAGAAGGGATGTATAATTTTGCGTTCTATTTCTTGTGAAACGCTAGTAGTCATTCCCATCCTCTATCATTGAGTCTTAAACTGGCATTGCTCTCTTTTCAAATCGGTTTTGTCGTGTGAGATATTCCTTATTTGGTGTTTATGTTATATCTGTCATTTGTGCAAGGACAAGTTTGGAGTTAAATACTTTGAATCTTTATTTTAGTGTGCGTCTGACTCTATTGGATTTTATCTCATGCTTTTGCCGCAAATTCGATTTGGTCATAGGCTTGCTGTGTGATATTTCCAATATCCTGTGCTTTAGATGATTGAAGGCTATCCCCCATTTTCTGGAAAGCAAGAAAATGAAGTTCCTAAAGTATACTGCGCAAAGAAACGTCCTCCTTTCAGAGCTCCAGCAAAGCTCTATTCCCATGGACTTAAACAGTAAGTCCTATATATATTCTTTTTTTCTTCCTCGGGAAGTCCTATATATATGTGGTGTATGCCAGCTTTCATTACTCACTGACTGCAATGGCAGACGTACTTTTCTACTCTGTTGCATAACTTGCATACAGTTTCTTTTAGCTAGTTATCGTTTAAATAAACCTTTGTAGATGTATTTCTTGTTCTTTGCTTTCGTCAATGAGAAATTAATTCGAAAAGTTCTAACAGAAAATTGCAGTCACTTTGACTTAGGACGCTTTTTTATGACATAAACAGTTTTCCTGTAAATGGTATGTTGATGCTGCTGCTTAGTTGTTTAAATTAAATGTGGCCACGACGAAGCCTAGATGGCAATAATTGGACAACTAGAAATCGAGTAATCTAAATTACTTTCTTAAGGTTGGTGTCAAGGCAACAGAGTATTGGTTGGTGGGACAAAGGTATCAGTCTTCTTCTCTCATTTTTGCTCCCGTTCTTCTGGTGTCAATTAATTGCAATTAAAAGAAATGTGGTGCATTTTGCATGATTTTTTTTTCTTTTCTTGAAATAACATGACTTTGGAGCTGTCAAAGTTGGACGTCTCTCAGACAAAACATTACAGTCATAGAGTTATAGTCCGTGATTCTGTTTACAGGTTGATTGAGGACTGCTGGAGTGAGAACCCCACTAAACGACCAACATTTCGGCAAATAATAACAAGGCTGGAGTCCATTTGCTACATTCTTCGTCATATAAGGCGTTGGAAGGTCTCTCTCTCTCTCTACTGAACATACTGTAGCCTGTAGGTTTTCATGTTTAATACTTTCGGTGCTACCAGGATGAACCAAGTAACTGTTGTTATATCTAGATGCAACTTAATTTACGATGCAGGAGAAATATTCCAGCAATTACATAAATCTCCTGCTAAAATCTGTACTTATAAGTTTCCTGCAAGAAGAAAGCTGAAACCTATCTTTTCTCCCAAGCTATGTATATTTTCTCAAGTCCTACACTTCCGGTTTAGTATCTGAGTAATCCTTCTTATTCAGATATGGTAGAAGTTGGCCAGCCATGATGCTTTCAGTATCAACCCAGTCAGAGAGACTCCTCAAAGATTTTCCAACAGCCCAAGTGAATTCAGCATCCTATCATCAGTATTCTTGTTTCTATTCCAAAATTTTCAAGGCTCTCTTCCATATCCTTCTTGAGTTGCCTTAAAATCGCCTCTACAAAGAACTTGTCATTTTCGTCAGTCAGGTTGTTTGTGGAGCCTAGGTCCACAGTCAAATTACTTGTAAACCCTAGTTTATGTCAAGCAGTAGTTGGAGATTTTCATTGATGGTCTCAAATCGCTGAATTGTCATGATATCTCTTGAGAACTTTGTTCTCTTAAATGGTGGTTCTTTTAT
This sequence comes from Myrica gale, assembly GCA_963930655.1. Classification (NCBI taxonomy): domain Eukaryota; kingdom Viridiplantae; phylum Streptophyta; class Magnoliopsida; order Fagales; family Myricaceae; genus Myrica; species Myrica gale. The sequence goes on from OZ005618.1 coordinate 14,313,321, forward strand.
TCATCTCCCAGCTCGGCACTTGTGACCTGTGCCGCAACGATCTCTTCAGTCACTTGATATCACTCGACCACAAGCCATGCTGGCTCCTTATGATCTGTATTATGAATATTCATCTTTGAACCCATTCTAAATTATTCTTGTTGTTAGAAGCGATTCCAGTTGTAATAAGGGAAAGCCTAGAATCACAGCTTCCTGCAACGAACTTATCATTGTATAAATGCATACCAAGTGAATGAGAACATTTACCAGAGACAATTTCTCTTCAATGGTTGTTTTCTCAATCTTGAACTATCTGCTTAATATTAAATAGCCCTAGTCAAAACTCCAATTATGTAGAGAGAGAGAGAGAGAGAATGATCGAATGTGGAGGGGATGAAATCAGTTTGAGGGATCGGTTGGTGCAGCAGAAGAGGTTGATTGATTAAGGTTCTACGCTGGCTGAGCAGGTTCAAGAATATGCAGAAGAGAGATTGTAAGGGATAGGGAGAGCCCGTGTGTGGAAAAAGATAATGCATTGAAGAGACAACATATATATATATATATATATATGTTGCACGGGCCTTTTTTGTTGATAGAAGACGGTGAATTATCCTTAGCTTAAAGAAAAACAAAACAACAACCGAAAAGAGAAAGACTCAAAAAAGAAACTATGAGAAAAATATAAATAAACAATCGAACTAAAAATAAAATGGGAAATGGAGAGAAGAAAAAAATTTGTGAAATTGATGTGGCTAGCTCTCCCTGCAGCCCAGGTGTCCCCTCATGTCCTCCATTTGGCGTCAGACTTCGCCAGCCTCAGCCACCTCAACCTGCATGCATGTCTACGTGGGATTCTAATACTTGACCACGTCCCCCATGCCTTCCCTCCCCCATTCTCTCTTTCTCTATATGTTCGGCGCCTCCCAAAACGCTAAAAGGAACGGAAAGAAGCTGAGCAGAGAGAGATCGCCTCATTTGCCGTGGTATCAATGGCGTCGAGCGACGACAAGTCACAAAGTCCTATGGTCGGCGACCCCAAGCCACCTGAGCAGCCCATGTCGGTAGAACAGCAAATGATAGACAAGGGAGCGTAGATACTTCAGTCCCTCAAGCCCGTGAAGCAGATAAGCCAGCACGCCTGCACCTTCGCATTATACAGTGACGACATGACCCGCCAGATCGAGACCCACCACTATATTACCCGTGTTAACCAAGACTTCCTCCAGGAGGCAATCCCCTCTCCTCTCCTTCCTCCAGTGCGCTGTTTACGATACGGATCACGCCCTTGGCCGTCTCATCGGTATAGAACTTTTTCACTCCGCCCTTCCCCAGCTTCTTGTTTTAGCTTTGAACAATCGTGAAAGCGAAACTTTATCGTCACTATCTCCACTTAGCCTCTCTATAGATGTTGAATATATAGTATCGGACAGGATATTTGAAGCTTTGCCTCCTGATGAACAAAAGCTGTGGCACTCCCATGCTTATGAGGTTTCATTTTGTTTTTTTATCCTTGCTTTGGTTTCCTTCCTGGTATTTTGAAGTGAACACTCTTAATGATCATGACTTTGCACGGCACAGATCAAGTCAGGCCTCTAGGTGCATCCTCGAGTTCCAGGTATCCTGGAGAAGCCAGAACTTGAAAATCTGGTCAAAACATACGGCAAATTCTGGTGCACTTGGCAGGTTGATAGAGGTATGAAAGCGCAAGAAATCTAGATCATATAATCCCCTTACGTTTCCTAAGCGTAATCCCCTTACGTTTGTTCCACATGTGTGTGACTGATTCTGTGGTGGGGTTGTGAATTAGGCGACAGGCTTCCAATGGGTGCGCCAGCCTTGATGATGTCTCCACAACCGGTGAACCTGGGCCAGGTCGCACCGGAGTTGGTTCATACGAGGGATAACAAGTACAACATATCAACAGAGACTGAGGCAATCAAGGGTGGAGCTTCCGGAGCCGGAGTGGATCAATCCGCAGGCAGATTACTGGAAACAGCATGGGAAGGGTTTTGCGGTCGACATAAAGCCCACCGAGATGAAATTAAGGGCACCATTTCCTTGAAGCACTTGACGTGAATAAATGAGTTGTTATCTTTTGAGTAAACAAAAGACGTTATTAAAGCGTGGAACTTGTCTCACGTGGTTACGTATATATTGTTTTGAGTGTTGTACAGGTATATATATATATATGTGGATCAGTATATCTGGGTAGTTGGGTTTGTAGTATGGCTTACCAAGTATATTATGTTTATTAAAGTTGAACAAGTGAGAGCAGAATACAGCAGTAGCCAGTAGTGCATATAATCCTATTGAATTTTTGTGTGTGATGTTTTGATCAAATTTTACTCGATTTTTCCATCAACCCATTGAATTTCTTCTAGATTCATACTTGGAGATTTTTGTCTTGGACACAGCAACTGGAGAATTACTAAATTTGTTACCAAGCCCTCATCTGGGATCCCCATCGCTAGATTTTACTTTACTACACAGCCAATTAAGCAATCATTCTTTAACCCTTCATCTGAAATTCCGGCGAAATAGAAGATCTCGGTTGGCCCATTCTTCAAAAGTTCTCTCTTCTTCCTCAATTCTCCGTGACATGAACTCAGAATTTCTTAGCTAATTTGTTTATTTTTCGAAACCACGACCCTGTGCTCTCTCCCACATAAGATGCCACATACCGCTCCAGCTTAAAAAAATCCCTTTGATCAACAAAAGCCCAATACGCGTACTCATATTCAACTCTCCCTCCCTTCCCACGCCACCAGCTTCCCCTCGGGACAGCAACCAACTCATTTTTCTTCTTATTTCCATCACCAGCCAGCCCTATATATAATGAACTCCAGGCTTCCTGATCTGAGGATTCCTCGACCTGGCCAGTCCCCATGGCAACCAAGGAAACCCCCCAGTTGGACGAGAAGCATGTGTACTCCGTGTACGCGGTCCCACCGGATGACGAGGCCTCCAGGCTGAAGAAGCTCATGGAGGGCCTTCGCTCCGAATTCGGCGGGCCCAAGTTCGAGCCCCACATCACCATTGTAGGAGCCATCAGTTTGACGCCAGAAGATGCGCTTCGCAGGTTCAGATCATCCTGTGAGGGCCTCAAGTCCTGCACTGCCACCGTGGATTGTGTGACCACCGGAAAAAGATTCAGTCGAAAGAAGCTTGGTTCAAAGGGGTTCAAAGCAAGGGTCCAGATTTAAAGAAAGACATCTAATGGTCTCAAAATCTCCACGTCATTTAATGAGATTGATGAGAGAGAATTGGGTTATGGCTCAGCTTTTGTTTCTGTTTTTTTTTGCTCGGCTTTGGCTTTCACTTGCAACCAACAATTCGTTCAAATATTATATTGGCCAAAAGGCTTGCAGAACAAGCTTCCTCTCCTCCTCCTCAGTCTTCCCTGTTTTCGCCAACCCTGCGGTTCTTCCCACTCCTCAGTCTTCCCCGTTTTCGTCGTCCGCTCACCAATCACTCGCATCCGTCTTTTTCTAGCCGTGGCCATTAATTTCTTGTGCTCGGTGGTGTACTACGGTCTTAGTCTAAACGTTGTCAACCTTCGAACCAATCTTTACCTCAACGTGCTCCTCAATGCGGTGGCAGAGATGCCAGCGTTTACAATTACAGCCCTTTTGTTGGACAAGTTTGGAAGGAAGCCATTGACAATAGGGACATTATGGTTTAGTGGGATTTTCTGCTTTCTGGGAAGCGTAGTCAGAAGCGTTGGGATATGGAAATTAGTGAGGATGGTTTGTGGGATTTTGGGAATCTTTGGGATGGCTGGGACTTACAACTTGCTGTTCATTTATACATCCGAACTGTTCCCGACAGTGGTTAGAAATGCAGCACTAGGATGTGCCACACAGGCGGCTCAAATGGGAGCAATATTAGCACCGGTTGTAGTGGTTTTGGGTGGTGGGTTACCATTTGTGGTGTTTGCTACGTGTGGGACTGTGGCAGGCATACTTGCATTTTACCTGCCGGAGACATTACACAGGCCCTTGTATGACACGATGGCAGGAATGGAGGGTGGGGAAAGTGCTTATAGAAGTGCCTGAAGGTTTTCATGATAGGGTGTTGACTATCAGTCTGTTGTCCTTTCTGAGTTCACAAGATAAGCACGGAATTAGCTTTCTCTGGAATATGCTTGCTTTCATCTTCGGTGGGTGGATGCGTACTGCGTATGATGTAATGTGTTTCACCTACTCACTATTGGGGCACCAATTGAGCTTTGGCAATGACCACTAAAAAAAAAAGCCAATACCATCAATTAATGCATGTCATAATCTAGATCTAAGCCCACACAAGTGATGGTCCAATACATTTCCATGCCCATATGAACTACTGAAGATATTCATAGCATTTGCAGAAGCTTCTTTCCCTGATGGTGAATGCCTGGCAATGGATAATTCGCTTTCTCTGCCTTCAGCTTGTAATGACACTAGAAGCACGAATCAATTCAACATTAACTCAGTCACGTATATCGGACTGGGCTCTGGCATGGACTATTTTGCGATTGATTTCATGAATCCGGTTAGAAATGGTGTGAGTTTGTCCCTCTGTCAAGATCTATGTTCTGCAAATTGTTTTTGTCTGGGCATTTTCCATGGAAGTCCTTCTCTTTCTTGTTATCTCCTCGAAAACTATTTAGGATCTATCATCTTGTCCGCCAAGCCTAAGAATGATTATTGGGGATACATAAAAGTTTTGGCAAGCTCTCCTAGTCCTCCGAAACATAAATTCCCAATAGCTGCTTTGGTACTACTGCCTTCATCAGGCTTCCTCTTATTGACCACCTTTGTAATCTTAGGAATTGTTTGTTTGAGGAAAAATAGGCTTTCTAAAACAGGAACTGCAAAATGGAGCCGATGTGACTCATCATCTTCTGCAGACCTAGAGATAATCTCTATCCCAAGGTTGCCAAGAAGGTTCGATTATGAAGAGCTCGAAGCTGCTACTGAGAACTTCAAGAATCAGATTGGAACATGTGGCTTTGGTTTTGACATATTCTCCTGTATTTCCTTGCTATAGCTTTATAAATTTCAGGTGGAGCAGTGGTGGAATTCTCCAGTCCTTTTCCTTTTTCACCAATAGTTATTTCTAGTTGTCTTATAATTTGGAGCTTTTTCAGTCTCTACAAACACTTCATATGTTTTGATTTTTGCCCTTTATTTTCTTACATTGCTTATAGTTTGTGCTTTCATTGTTCTTTTATCTATTGAGTAAAGAAGGCCGTCTCTGTGATTAACATGACCCTCGGCTGGGGGGTGTCTCATAATTCTGTTGCTGTGGCTGGCTAAGCTGGAGATGGACTGGTGCATATGAGTCCTCTCCAATACCAAGGCTATCTAAGAGAAGGGAAGTTCTGTTTGCTCCATTCACATCCCTTGTTCCATAAACCTGGGATCCGAAATTTTTCCATTGAGGGTGACTATAAGGCATCTAAGAGAAGGGAAGTTCTGTTTGCTCCATTCACATCCCTCTTTTTTACTATGTTATTGTAATATCCACTTTCCAATACTTTCCGAGGGAAATAAAAAAGAGCTTCAAATAGTTAGTGCTTGATGTACAATGACTTGTTGTCAATCTGATCATTTTATAGTCTTTTCCTTTTTCCTCCTCTCATGTCTTAAATACATACGCATCATTGGGCAATGCAGCGTTGCTTCACAGATATGGATTTACAGAGCCAGATAATGCATTTGACATTGTAAACATCGAAACTCAGAAACTCAAAAGTTTACAGGAAAACATTATCTCCATAACAAAATGAGTGATTTTATATGGAGATCCACCAGTTGGCTGATACTTAAGCATTTTCCCACGAACAGCTTTTCCATGTCTTCTATAACAACATTGCTCCTGTAAGAATCAAAATACCCTTAAACATCAGTAATGGAACTTCTGTCAATTATTGAAAAGAATTAAGCTTCAGTCCAAAGAATATTGCTAAATGCTAGTATATCCAATTAATTCATAAATAGATTCCATCGAACAAAATTAAAACGTGATATTGTTAAAGGAGCTTATGGACAAATATGTCAAATAACAGATTCAATCAAAGACATTCTTTAGTTTACATATATATTGTATTCTAATGGCTCACCAGTTCGTTACTCCAATTCAAACAGGTTGGCAATTTTTCTACTATCAACTCGCATCCAATGAATCTGTATAATATTTGCTGAGTGAGTACCTGCAACAACTAAGAGAATTAATTCAAAAACCCCATATTTAAAATATATGCAGATAAATAAGAATAAGCCTCCATTGCAATAGCTTATACTCCTAATAATAATGACTCCCAACAATATAAACATTTTAAAAATAATCATAGCTAGAAACAAGTAGTTGAAGTTTTTTTTGTATGTGTACAACACATGTAGTAAATAATAAAGTCAAAACCTTTCATCATTTGACATTACTATGTAAGATACGACATTGGCATTTGCAGACCCAAGTAAATTTCTTGTTTGATCTAGACCCAAGTAATTATTACCCTCTAGTCTACTCACATGAAAAGTTTTTGGAAAACATGTGATCCTCTGCAACAATTGGCAAGGAATATCAGCTCAATAGCTAGTCCAGCCTTGTAGCAATGAACATTCCATAGATGACCTCCTGACTTGTTGAACAATGTAAATAGCAAATCAGGTGATACTTTAGAAATTAAAAAGCTCAGATAGATCATACAGGGCAGGCAACGGTTGGTGGTTGTATGTAATACTTTAGAAATTAAAAAGCTCAGAAAGATCATACAGGGCAGGCAACTCCACAGATGCCATCAAAATAAGCTTCCACTGTATAAGACAACCAGACAGGTATCTGTTAATAGGTAGCAGGAAGTCACTCTTACCAACAACATGTCGCCATAACTGCCCCAGTTACTATAAAATGGAAAAGCAATACTGAGACAACAACATAGATAGTATGCACAGCACTATGGTCATTCCTGAAATAAAGACAACACAAGGAGAATCAATACTCTAAAGAGCAGATACTGCAGGATTGAAGAGTCTACAAGTAACTATGAGCCAAATAAATTTCCAAAAGTAATTATGAGCCAAATAAATTAATCATATTAGAAATCATGAGATGTTTATGCTGAGTTGTAGCAAAGGCCCATATTTTGAGTCTACTCATATTACTAGGTTGCTAAAATGCATAATTTAATTCTGAAAACTCTTTTCTACTAAAGTTTCGACCTTCCTCAGACCATCCTAAATCGAGCCATAGATCCCAAAATGACCCTGATCTACATTAAAGGATATCACTTGGCAGAGTACTAGAGTAACTTAAAGCTTTTCACATTCGTTTTGAAAATGGTATTATTGGCACTATAATCTCTATATAAATGAATTATAGCACCAGCCGTCAAGGAGCATCTTAGACATGTAGGCTAGAGAAGCCTTATAAGGCATTATGCATGAGCACTGTGATTTCTGTAGCTATTTTATAATATATTTTTTTCTCTAAGCAACATGGTAGCGTAAATTAGTCACCAGAGGCACTCAAGAGAGTGCTTACATCGAAGGAAAATGACATCCTGCGGCAAAACTCCTCAGTTAATGTCTCCGAAAAATATCATCTAAAGAACTCCCCTAGGCAATGTTATGAGCTAAGGAATTTCCTTCTCTGGGGGTCCAAAGAAACTCCAATGAGGATGGTCCTGTGGGAGTTTCTGAATAGTGAGAACTTCCCCTTCTATGCTCCAAATCAATATCTGTTTTTTTAAAGTCCAAAATAGCAGCAATAGTGTATTAGAGGATCTTCGATGTTCTTGAATTTTTACCATTACTTTAAATTATATGGAGTATCTTGAAACTATGCTCATTCCATAGGACTCATCTTACCTACAGGAATCTACAAAGGTAAAAAGAGGCCTACAAAATCAAACAGAACCAGAGGACTCAAAATCCCATGTATAGAAGCTACTGAATTGGTAAGAGAACTTCATGGGGCCCTAAAAAGGAAGTTAACACTTGCCTTGCATGTCAGAAAATCAAAGAGTCTAATATTATTATACTCCTAAAGACGGAACAAATAACAGCAACATTCAAACCTCTTTAGCAACAGCTCTAGCTGTTCTCCAGTTGTCCCCTGTAACCATGACTGTCCCTGACACCCATTTTCGCAAGGCCCTCCACAACCACAACAGCTTCTCTTTTTATTGGGTCTGCAACTCCCAAAGGATTGGCGAAAACGGGGAAGACTGAGGAGTGGGAAGAACCGCAGGGTTGGCGATAACAGGGAAGACTGAGGAGGAGGAGAGGAAGCTTGTTCTGCAAGCCTTTTGGCCAATATAATATTTGAACGAATTGTTGGTTGCAAGTGAAAGCCAAAGCCGAGCCAAAAAAAACAGAAACAAAAGCTGAGCCATAACCCGATTCTCTCTCATCAATCTCATTAAATGACGTGGAGCTTTTGAGACCATTAGATGTCTTTCTTTAAATCTGGACCCTTGCTTTGAACCCCTTTGAACCAAGCTTCTTTCGACTGAATCTTTTCCCCCGTTTTACCAGTGCGTCTTCCTCCTCATCCATCCGACGTCCGAGGTAAATCTTCTCTTCTGGCCTTTGGACAAATGTCAGCTCCAATTAGGAAGTAGGAACTCTCATTTTATTGCTGCGCAAAGTCGAGTTTTCTACCCCATTTTAATTTCGATTTCAATTTTCTGTTGAGGCCTTAATTAAAGCAACGATCCGAACTTAGAGAAATTTTGGGTTTTGATATTGGAGAGAAATATAGACTTTTTTTTTGCTGCTGAATTTTGGAAGGTCTGGCATATTACACAACTAAATTTTTTTGTGACGTGTGATTTTAATTTTATACCCTGAACAGTGTATTTATCCTTCTGCTTCAGGTTGTGGAAATTAGTGCACATTGCAGCGGCCATTTTGGATACAAAAGCTCGTCTCGTGAGTTACAGTTACATTTTTCAGTACTACTTTGCACAGACGTGAGATATAGATTCAGTCTACTATTAAGTTATTGATGAATATGAGTACTTTGCAGCCTACATGCCACATCTGAGCCTGCTCTACGGGGACCTGATAGATGATGAGAAGAGGAAAGCTCAAGAGAAAGCCAATGTTCTTGATGAGTGCATCAACAACCTGAGCTTCCCAATTACTCGTCTTGCCTTATACAGAATAGACACGGAAGAGCTCGAATCCTGGGAGAAAATTGCCGAAGCCAGCCTAGCTTAGCCCAAATTAGCTTCTTCGTGCTTTTTAGTTTGTAATAAGAAGAATTATATCCAATATGTTACTCTGTTGACTGGTGTTCTTCTGTCTTTGTCCAATATGGTCAATTTGGTACGCATTCTCTTTTCTTGTGGTGTACCACACTCTTGTGTTTGGTGCATACAGTAATAAACCTAAGAGTTTTTGTTTTATCCATATTCTCTCAATATTGGTCTTTTTGGATGTAGATACAGTTCTTATCGCGTTTGTGATACAAGAGTGTTACAAAAATTCTATACTAGCATATAGAGAGTAGAGAAATAAGGAGGGCAAATTGGTGTGTCTAGTGAATATTAGAGAGTAACAACTTTGTACTAAATATTAGAGAACTGTGGTGAGTAATTAGTTAGTGTGGTGAGTAAGTTAGTGTGTTTCGAGGATATTAGAGAGCATCAACCTTCCATATAAGAGAATTGCATTGGGCAAGGTTGGTGTCTTTTGTGTGTTTGTTTGTTTTTTCTTCTGTAATTTACTGTCTGAGCACAACACACTCTTAGACCCTATAACCATCACCTTAACTTTTTTTGACATTTGAAGAGAATTTTTTGCTTTGCATTTATTTTGAAAAAGACGATAATTGAATTTCACTTTCTTGTTCAATAATATTCAAAAACCCGTTAAGCATCCTGGATTGGTGATCTAAGGGCATGAAATATAATAAGCATACTAGATTTTTTGGGTGATTTTCACTATAATATGCATTCGGTACGAATTAGGATTCTCTGCAATCTCTTGCCCAAATTACAGTGTGCAATACGGATAGAAATAGACCGAACAAGATTAACTTTACACTATTTAATATTGTTCAAGTAAAATTTTTGACAGCATAAGTCTTACAATGAGATTTAGTTATACGGTCGAATTGCAAAAAATTACAGAGTATCTCCATTCGTCAAACACTACCAATAACTGCAAGAAATTGCAGAAGATTCTAAGCCCTATAAGACCTATTCTATTTGCATCCTAAAATTTGAGCTATCTCAAAATTTTAATCTAATAAAATAATATTTCTACATCAACTCATCTTTTAATATTATAATAAATATAAAAATTCATTTAAACGATTTGAATTAATTTTACAACTAAACAGGTTTGGGGCTTACTGATCGTACACATTATTTTTCTAAAACATGAATTAAAAAGGATTTTACAGATGCCACTTACATCCTTTCAGTGCCTCCATCCCCAGCATATACCCACGCTTATGCCATGTGCCCCTCCCACATAAGATGCCACTTACCACTCCAGCCCCATTTTCCCTTCCAGCTTTACAAATCCCTTCGAACAAAGCCCAATCCCTGCGTATTCCGCTGTACTCCACTCTCCTTTCCTTCCTAAGTTCCTAGTCTACCTTATTCCCCACGAATATACCTCGACGCGTCCAAATCTATCCCACCTATACTCTCAAAAGCAACCAATTTTCTTTTCTCCCCACTTTCATCAACAGCCAGACCTATATTAGACTCTAGGCTCCCTGATCGGAGGACACTTGGACTGATCTGTCCCATGGCGAACACGGAAACCCCCCAGGTACAGGACAAGCACGCCTACTCCGTGTGGGCCGTCCCACCGGACGACGTGGCCCTCAGGCTGAAGAAGCTCATGGAGGGCCTTCGCTCCGAGTTCGGCGGGCCCAAGTTCGAGCCCCACATCACCGTTGTAGGAGCCGTCAGTCTGACGCCGGAAGATGCGCTTCGCAGGTTCAGATCGTCCTGCGAGGGCCTGAAGTCCTACACTGCCACTGTGGATCGCGTGGCCACAGGAACTTTCTTTTATCAGTGCGTGTTCCTCCTCGTCCACCCAACGGCCGAGGTAATGTTCTTTTTCTAATCTTTTTCTGCTGGGCAATTTTTTGTTCCATATAGGCAGTAGGAACTAGGAACCTTCAATTTTACTGCTGAGCAAAGTCGAATTTTTCTACCATATTTTGATTCGAAATTCGATTTTCTGTCGAGCCTTAAATGAAGCAATGATCCGGACTTAGGGAGATATGTTGTTCTTCGCTTCAGGTTGTGGAAACTAGTGATCATTGCAGTGGCCACTTTGGATACAAGAGCTCGTCTCGTAAGTTGCATTTTTAAGTACTACCTCACACAAAGCTCATCATACTTGATAACTTATTGAATGCCTTCTACAATTTTTGCAGCTTACATGCCACATCTGAGCCTCCTCTACGGGGATCTGATAGATGATGAGAAGAGGAAAGCTCAAGAGAAAGCCAATGTCCTTGATGAGAGCATTAACAGCTTGAGCTTCCCAATTACTCGCCTTGCATTATACAAAACAGACACCTTCGACCAGACTCTCGAATCCTGGGAGAAAATTGCCGAATGCAGCCTTAGCCCAAATTAGCTGCTGCTTCGTCTTCGTGCTTTCAGCTTGTAATAATGGGAATTCTCTCATTTCCTGTTGTTCTTCTGCATTTGCCCAATATGATCAATGACTCAATTTGGTGCGTTAGTGTGCTGTTTTCTTGTGGTCAAGTATACTCTTTGAAGTTCAGTATAATAACCCTCACTTTTTCATGTTTTTCCTATAGAGCTTGACATTGGAAGAATCCCTTTTTGTTTTGGCATTTAGTTTGCAAAGGACCAAGAGTATGTAAGGTGGGCACCCGATGGAACGAAACCGGAATTGTCTATTCCAATTTCCGTTCTGGTACCCACCAAAATTGTGATTTTCATTCCGGTTCCATTCCGGAATACACCGGAATGGAACAGGAATTGCCGGAAATGGAACCGGAGATTCCGGTTCCTTGGGCCTAAAAGCGCCAGATTTTGTATGGCCCATAACCAATTATGCAAAAAAATTGCATCTTTTAAATGTTGTCCAAGTCCAAAATAAAGACCAAACTACCATATAAAATACTACCATCTAATATGAAGGGTCAATATTCAAATGCCAATAATCCAATTGCCAAATAATTAACAAACAATTAACCATAAACAAATAAACAATACAAATAAGTAAATAAACAAGACATTCTTCAAACTACAAAAGAAAAACTAAACAAACAATTAACCATACAAATAAGTAAACAACTAAATAAGTAAACAAGCAAAAGATGAACTCTAAACAAGTAAACAAATAATCCAAACTCAAAAAGGTAAACTCTAAATTAAAATTAGTTCTTTGAAATTTTAAAAAACAAGTAAAAGATAAAGATTAAAGGACATCCAAAATTCCAAATTCAAGAATCAAAATCTCAAGCTTCCTAATTCATCAAACATTCCAAGCTTTTCCAATGCTCCATCTCTAAAAAAAGACAAAAACAAAATAAGACATTTATAAGAGAATATTAAGACAATCAAGTAATCAATTAACAAAAAAAATTATTTATGAGAGAAATACTAAGGCAACAAACCAAATAAAAAGTCCAACTATCCAAATACTAAGGCAACCAAATAAAAAATCTTAAAAATTATATTTTTCCGGTTCCGGTTCCGAGATTTTCCTAAAATGGGATCCGATTCCGGTTCCGATATTGGTCGGAACCGGTGCCGGAACACCGGTACCGGAAATTCCGTCGGAAACCGGATAATTTGCCCACCCTTATGAGCATGGTATCAGATTCAGTGGGATAGATTGAGACAGAGACCCATCTCCTGGAATATCAGATTTTGAGTTTCCTGTTGAATGCTTAGTTAAGCCATCCTAGATAACCAGATAGATTGGTGCTCTAAGGGGTTTTACAAGTGCAAGGCCCATGAAGTTTGATTGGACTTTACTCGAAATAGCATGTTATGCTTTGCAAAAGCTCCTTCTTGTAGGGGTTGGGTCCTTCGTAAGCGTGTTAGGGTAAAAAGCCCAGTTCTCAAGGTTGCACGCCAAATTGTGCAGAAGCCGAAGCCCGAGCACCCCCCATTTGTTCTTTTTTTTCGGAACACCCCCCATTTGTTCGACGGATTAAAAAGACATGGGGGAAAAACCAAGAGGCTTCCTCTAATATTTCAAACAATTTTTAAGTGAATTTTCAAATATTGATTGATATAAAAAAGTAAGATAAAATATTAGTGCCAAACATATAAAATTCACCAAGCTAACGACTAATTTGGTGTCCTAACATCCTATAAAAGGAGTGAGAAAAAGGTGTAAACAATGGTTGTGTTTGTGTTGTAAAATTTTAGGTATTGGGTTTAGTGAAAAAGTGAAGAGAGATGTAATTTTTTATATTTTTTGTAGTAAATAGTAATGATTTGATGGGGAGAGAGAGATTATATTGTAACATTTAATTGTGTTAAAATTTTAGTGGGGGTAAAATTTTGGTACACAAACACATAGTTAATATAATTTCAAAAAACTTCACTTTTTCTCTTTTATTAGAAATATATTATTTTAAGATTCAAACTATTAATGTCATCATATTTCACTCGTAGGTTATCTGAGTTCTTAAATTCACACTTTACAATCAAATCTTACAGTCGAAGAACTACATGATATAATTTTAATGGTTAGATGGCATAAAATTAATGAATTTTGATAGCTGGTTCGAATTCTAAATACTTGTTCACTGTAACTCAAAATAACAGAGGAAATATATATATGTGTGTGTGTGTGTGTGTGTGTGTGTGTGTCAAAGATAGATCAGAATGAGACGTGCACTAGTAGAAAATCGGTCATCGCCGACGGAGGCTTCCGTAGACAGACATGGCAAAAGTCGTCGGAGTTGCTTTTCAACCACGGGTTTCAGTCGTCGAAGGTCGGTCGAGATTGTAGCGTCAACATTGGCCTGTCATGACCACCTTTTTGCCACGTCGGGAATCAGATGCTACGTCGACGAGAAATCACGTCGGAATAACCTCTGCGCATTCGTCGATGAAGGGTCATGCGCTTATGACGGTCTGGTCGCCGTTGCTCACTCACCGACGAGTTGAAGGACGTCAAGAATGCCAGTGCCTCTGCCGACGACTGACTTCGACGTGAAGGTTGCAGTCCATCACTGCTGACGTGGTATAACTCGTCAAGGATGCCTCTGCCTTCGGCGACGATGACTATGTCGTGAAGGATGCTGGCTTTCTTCTTTGTCGACGAGCTGAAGACGACAGAAAGGTGGTCACGAATCTGGACTAACCAAACGTTGACGGGAAGGAAGAGTTTTGCTGACCTCTGTATGTTGTGGGCAATGGGCAATGGCCACGACGAATTTTTCTTATCTCGTCAACATTTCTGCTTCGATTTAATTTTGCGCATGCAGCAGATTCTTTGATAACGACGTCCATGGTTATTTCATTGCTTTGATACGCCCTTCTACAATTGTTCATTGCTTTGATAACGACGTCAACATTTCTACAATTGTTCATTGCTTAATTTATTCAATGTCACATTTTCTTACATTTGTTTATTTCTTTCACTCATCAACTTAAAATTTGCAGCACTCCACAAGTAGAGATTTACAGAGTACAGAGCACAATTTTATATACTCAAAGAACAGAGCACTTGATTTACTGAATCACATATTTACTTGCAATATCATAGTTTGTTCAGATTTACAAAAATTAAAAAGTGAGGCTAGCTGCATTTGTAACTACGGTAACCACCTGATCCTCTTGAACTCCTTGGGCAATCTGACCATGTCAGTTCAAAACATGAACATTGCTTTACTTACAAAAAAAATGACTTGTGTCCAACCCCTGTTCTTATGTTGGCTGCATCACATAGAAATGTTGTCTTGATTCAGGGAGTTCATCTCAGATCATATATCCAAAACCTTAGTAGTATTTCCTGCAGATAATTTAAATACCAACAGAAAGTAAATTCACTTGATTAGCTATGAATTTGTGGGCATTGACTAGTCATGGAAGAATGCTTCTCAAATACATGCAAGAAAACAGAGAATTAAAAGTAGTACAAGTCCATGGCTTTTCTGCAGCTGATTGCAGGGTCCAAATATTTCAGCATGTGCTACGAAGACATCAGACATGAATCTTCTGTTTATCTTGTAAGTATACCAGAATTTTTCTTCCAGTATTAATTTTATGCATGTACATCAGAAAACTACAATCCGTTTTGCGAAAAACACGTGTGCTACTGAATATATGCATACCACAATTAAATGTGCAGGTTCTTGGTCAAGGACATATATACCTTTCAAAAAGCTCTTCATATGCCTCATTCATCCACAGTACCGACTTAGGCCTCCAAGCCCTGTCCCAGACTCTCATTTCCTTGTGTGGCTGTATGAGATCCCAAGATTTTGTCTAACTTATCGTCGTATGAGCCAATATGTGCCATCATCGCTTTCATATGGACCCACAATTCATCGTACTTTTCTTTGCACGACCCCAACTCACTTTTATATTGTTCTACCTGTTCAGCTAGGTGGGTGACATGAGATGACCGGGAAGTTGGGGATGGCTTTGGAATTGCTGAGAGTCCTAACCCCCTGACGTGCCCAGATTTAAAACCCAACACTTCATGAAATACT
Source organism: Myrica gale (assembly GCA_963930655.1). Lineage (NCBI taxonomy): Eukaryota > Viridiplantae > Streptophyta > Magnoliopsida > Fagales > Myricaceae > Myrica > Myrica gale. Next base: position 14,328,966 of record OZ005618.1, read on the forward strand.
TCTTCAGCCACTTCCAAATTAGACTTGAGGGGATCCCTCTCTGCAAATAGGCTCATCATCTCCTCCTGGACATTATTTAACAAGTATGTAACTGCTACTTGCAAGTGAATGTGATTCAAAGCAATACAAAACCTGAAAAACATCACCAATTGAATCGTGTGGTAAAACGAACACAAGCTTCTCGATGCAAACTTTAACATACTTGAGTGATTGCAATCTTAGCATAGGGAATAAGTGGATAAACTTGGGCTGCTGCTAAGTGAAGTTAAATTCAACTCATACTCACATATGTTTGTTCTGCCACCTCATTGATGAACTTGCCATCCGATTTTCGTAAGTGTGATCGCTTGTAAAATGCGATCAAATTCTCATCTTTGTCACTCTGCAAAATAATGTGAGACTTAGTCCAAAATAATGTGGAAGTACCACTTGATTAAACTAATTAATTGTTACCTGCTCTGCCCGTAGGTTTTGTAGAGACTTTGAGCCGGAGGTGTGAGGCACTTTGAGTTTCCTCCTATTGATCGCATTCCGCCGACAGATTTTCTACAAAAAATAATTGCACTCATAATTCATTCAACTCAGGTAGGAGAACTCATCCACCCAACACCGCACATAACTTTGGGAAAATCACAGCCAACCATATATTTCACCTTGTATCCCTCCTCCTCCCACTGGTCGCACATGATTTTCCATGTTTCCGCACGCATTTCTTCCGGAGGATTAGCCAAGGCCGCTGCTTTCGTTGGAAACCCTTTGAAAATGTTATGCAAATCATATCTATATGTCTTGTAACTACAGGCCAACTTTGTCTTGATGCACTCGCGATCCTCATATCTATCCCAATTAAGTTCAAAATCCCCCTGTGCAGAGGCCATTTCATAGCATAGAAAAGCGAACCAATCAAATTTAAATATGCACCCAACATACAAACACTAGAGGGAACGTAATGCAGGGAAGAGGAAGTTGCAAACACTAGAGGATACATAAATAGACAATTTCAAACTCACCAAGACTCGGGTGTATAACTCGTCCTTATCCTCTTTAGGAACTAGCGTCCAGCATTTGTGCTTCATATTGGCAAAAGTACGCACAAGATATGTCACCCTCGCAGCGAGTACTAGAGCATTGTCGGAGGAGGGCCCTCTTGCTCCGGATGGTACATTCACAGGGACACGTCCCAGTTTTCGGAGCTTTGCAAACTCTGTGCCTTTGGCCTTTCCTCGACGCCGCATAGTACCCCTTGACATAGCTAACATCGAAGATGAACAATAAATTTCATTCATGATACAAAACTAAAACCAGTTGGTGAACACATATCCAAAATGCATTTGGTGGGTAAGAAATGCTATTGTTGAACATATTCTAGTATTTGACAACTCTGTTTATAGTTGAAAAAAAACTCTCCATCCGCATGCAAAATTTGAACTTCACAGAATAACTACACAATAATCACCTCATTACAGAGGCTGCGGACGGCAACAAAGACTCTTAAGAGTGAAAAGTGTTAAAAAAAAAACAACGTGTCAATGCTTTAGGCTAAAGTAGGCTCCTCCATTGATTACTTTATTATAATAAAAAAGTTTAACTATTTTATTAAGTTTTAGGATTCAAGTCACATTATGCAGGAGGCAATAGAAGGTGGAACATAATTATCTACCTTGGGCCCTACTAATAATATTTTCTGCCAGTAAGCACCACGAGATTATTGATAATTATAAGTACTTTGAAAACCGGAATAAGTTGGTGGGAATTTGACGCTACGTTAGACATGTAGTTGAAATGAATGAATATTATTTCTTCCCTCTTCATCTCTTTGTCAAGCTACTTCCAGTTACATATTTTACACTTACCTTCATAACGCTCATCATTGCGAACATCTCCCTGTTCCAGCCATCCATCTGGTGGCTGTGTGGAGTCGTCTGAAGACCCCAGAGGGCTGTCTTGCAAGGAATGTTGGGATGATCGCGGTTGCAAAGCTTTAGCACCCCGAATCTGTTCAGAGGATCATTGTGAACTACATCCCCCTTTCCTGCCTCGCTTAGCAGTTGATGCCATCCAACTTGCAAGAGTAGCTGCAAACTGAGTGTAGGAGTAAGACTCTGCGAACTGAGTGTAGGAGTAAGACTCTGCGAACTGAGTGTAGGAGTAAGACTGAGTGTAGGAGTAAAACTGAGTGTAGGAGTAAGACTTAGTAAAAATCCAAGTTTTGAAGTGATATTTGCTTCAAAAGTCGAGTCTGCCCATAAAGCAAATTTTTCGCTTCTTTCCGCGAGCGGCAGCTCTTTCCCGCCCAAAGGCCAAAAATTTTCCCTCACAAAACCGGCTCTTTCATTTCTCTTCGTATCCTTGGTACCTTTTACTGTTTTTATCCCTTTTAATGGGTCTAATATATATATATATATAATGCACTTGCTATATACGACGTTAATATATATTATTTGGGGATTGCAAGTTGACTTTCGCTTGCTGAAATTTTCCTATAGATTTGAAATAAATATAACTAATTATGGCTTACTACTCTTTTTACGTGAAGCTTTAGCATAATCCAGGCTTGAAACAAATATTTCTTTAAAAGGTTGCATAGTGTTCTACGTAGTTCTCATGAATTTGCATAGTGTTCTACGTAGTTCTCATGAATTTGCAGCAGAGTTGTCTGACATCCATTACATGTGTGGATGTTTCTCATATCAATTAAGTCGAATCCACGCTTGAAAAAAATATCATAATAATTATTAGAGGTGCATGAAGAGACTGAAGAGGGGAGGTATTTAGTTGACATGCATAATAATAAACCAGCAGAAATTTGAATTGAGATGGAAGGAATACAATATTATTCCTTCACCCTTTCCCTTTTATGGGCAAAACCAAAATCTCTGTGCATGATAGTCTCTTACACACTTAGCTCACGGCTTGGAAGTTGGCACAAATACTTGCTCTCTGTAGACAGATTTGGCAATATGTGGAGAACTTTGCATAAGGGAAAAGACGATGATTCAACATCTGTAGACAGCAAAAGCAGAGAAACCCAAAAAATAAGATATTCAAACAGATACAATGTGCATATGGAGTGACTATTCTACAAACATATACCTTTAATGATGCAAGAGTAGTTGCAGACAATCAGACATATTGAAAAGCTAGGCACTCATACCATAACAGATGAAGAAAAAAACACAAGTATCCTTGAATGCAAAACCAAATATGTTCACTTGAGAAAACAATTACGATGGCTTAAAATTGCAGCATACCAGACCTGCAATATGCACAGCAGAACACCAAAATATGTGTATCTTGTAGCTGATTCAAGCAATCACAAATTTTACATTCAAAAAGCAACGATTTAGCTTCCTCTGTTGTGCCACAAAAAGGCAACTTTTGCCCAGCTCAAATCCAAAATTTGCAGCAATATACCATCCCTGCAATATGCACAACATAGGAATGAATTTGACAGCCAGATGTCCTAATTTTTAAAAATCCACATCAGATGAAAGAAAAAAGTACGAGTCATATGCAGGATCCAAACCATTGCCACCGAGAACAACTCCAACCCTAAACATCTAAATCGGAGTTGAATTCCCCACTACTAGGCATGTCAGGTAGTTCATCATCAGAAAAGGCTGTAGAGCTAAATTCTGACTCGTCGGTGGTACTGCCATATTGTCCTGCTATATCGTCTTCATCAACATCTCCTTCAGCCATGGGGGACATGTCCACGAGTTCAAGAGTTAGATCATCTCTGTGCAACGGATTAAGAGACCCATCCACATCTCCCCCCGTGAAAGGACAATGGTGTCCCGGTTCTTCCTCTTGGTATGGCTCTCCAATAGCCGGGTCAACAGGCACTGCGGACAACATGGAGACATCATACACATTCCTTGGGGTGAATTTCTGGACAACTCGCCAGTTAGCCCGTTCTTTAGGGTCGTCCAAGTAGAAAACTTGCTTCGCTTGTGTAGCCAAAATAAAGGGATCATCCGTATACCAGCTCCGAGAGGTATTAACGGATGTGAAATGCCTGTCAACGCGTATCCCTCTCTTCTTGTCCCCAATATCCCACCATTCACACTCAAATAAGTACACCTTATTGCCCCCCATATAATGAAGCTCAAGTATACTAGTCAGTTGCCCGTAGAAGTTCACTAGCTTCGAATCATGCCAACCCTCCACAACCAAACCACTATTTTGAGTGCGCCGATGTTGCTCAGAATGTCGTGTGTGGAATCTTACCCCATTCATGATACACCCAGCATATGAATAGGCACGGGGGTCTGCACCACAAGCTAACGCATACATTTGTTGTCTTACCTCACTGATGGCTTGACTATGGGACATCTTAATCTGCAAGATTACCTCCATATTATGATATCAGATTGAAACAAAAGCAATTTAAGCGTATTTTATAACATACTAACTGAAGAACATGGGACTTACGTGGTTCTTAAACCATGAAGGAAATTCGGCTTCGTGGCTTAAACCCACATTAGTACACATGCTTCCATGAAGGAGCTCACGGTGCTCCCTACAAAAATGATTATTAATCCACGTATAGGGTAAAATATGCAGGTAAGACTTACAATGTGTATATATGGTAAAAGGAGTCATGAGAAAAAAAGAGAAAGAAAGCAAGATGTACCTTAGGTAGGGCCCAACCTCTTCACAATTATTAAGGATATACCACTGAGCCTTGGTGAATAATTCAGGGCTCAATCGTTTTACCATGCCTACTCCAAGCGGACGTACATTTTCTGAAAAGACAGATATCTTTCCCTCAACATTATCTGTTGCGCTCTTTGTATTCCTTTCAGTATGAGTAAAGCTTGACTCAATATCCCGAAGATACGTAGAACAAAAATTCAAGCATTCGAAGTCGATATATGCCTCTGCGATAGACCCTTCTGGACGACACCTGTTGCGAAGAAAACGCTTTAGGCGTCCCAAAATTCTCTCCATCGGGTACATCCATCGAAATTGTACCGGCCCACCAAACAAGACTTCACACGGTAGGTGCACCGCCAAGTGTACCATAACGTCAAAGAACGAAGGTGGAAAGATCATTTCCAACCTGCAGAGGATTGTCACGATGTCACTTTGAAGCCGTGTGACATCATCTACCTTCATTGTCCTTGAGCACAGCTCCTGGAAAAATTGACTGAGATCGGTTAATACGTCATTAATGTCCTTTCGCATATACCCACGAATGCCTACAGGGAGCACCCGCTGGATAAGAACATGGCAATCGTGGCTCTTCATGCCAGAGATCTTGCACTCAGCCACATTGACATAACGGGAGATGTTGGAGGCAAATCCATCAGGCAATTTTACACCTTTTAACCACTGACAAAATGACTTTCGTTCTTTCTTCGATAGAGTGTAGTATGCAACAGGCATTGATCCCTTAGATCCATCCCTTTGAATATGAAGTTCAGGCCTTATCCCCATTTTACATAAGTCGTTCCGGCTAGCAATGGTATCCTTGGTTTTCCCCTCAATCCCCATCAGAGTGCCAAGTATACTGTCACATATGTTCTTCTCAATGTGCATTACATCCAGACAGTGTCTAAGTCTCAGAGTTGACCAATAAGGTAGCTCAAAAAAAATAGACTTCTTCGACCAATTCAACTCATCTGGGGTGCGCTTGTGCTTCTTGAACTTAGGAGATTTACCGAATGGGACAACTCGAACATTCCTCAGTTGCTCCAATACATCGGTCCCAACAAGTTCAGCCGGTGCGCCTCTACGCTCCTCAGTGCCATCAAACGCAGACTTTTTCCTCCGCCATGAATGCCCTAGTGGTAAGAATCGCCGATGGCCCATGTAACATGTCTTTCTACTATGTTTAAGCCATACAGAACTAGAATCACCATTACACGTGGGACATGCCAATTTACCTTTTGTGCTCCACCCAGAAAGATTTCCGTATGCTGGAAAATCATTGATAGTCCAAAGCAATGTTGCATGTAGCTGAAAGTGTTGCGAGGTATGTGCGTCGTATGTATCAACCCCTTCACTCCATAATTCATTCAACTCATCAACTAAGGGACGAAGGTAGACATCCATTTCGTTCCCAGGTGCTTTAGGCCCAGGAATAAGCAAACTCATCATAAGGAATGGATCCTTCGTACACTTCCATGGCGGGAGGTTATATGGTATCATCACTACTGGCCAGACACTGTAAGTCGTACTCATGTTTGCAAATGGATTGAAGCCATCACTTGCAAGGCCTAAGCGAACATTGCGAGGCTCTTGAGCGAACCAAGGGTGATTCTTATCAAACTCTTTCCATGCCTGTGAGTCAACTGGATGCCTCAAAGTATTTGGATCAGAGGATCGACCTTCGAGATGCCACCTCATGTCCAAGGCTGTTGGCTTAGACATGAATAGCCTCTGAAGCCGTGGCTTTAACGGAAAGTATCGCAAAACCTTACACGGAATATTTTTCTTCCTCATACTATCAAAAGTCCATCTAGATTCCCCACAAATAGGACATTCTTCTCGGTTGGCATGATCTTTCCAGAAAAGTATACAATCATTCTTGCAAGCGTGGATCTTTTCATAGCTAAAGCCTAATCCTCGACGCAATTGCTTTGCCTCATAGTGTGATTTTGGCAGCTCAACTCCCGCCTCCTCGAATGCAGCATTTAACAAATTAAGCATCATATCGAAGGCCTTGATACTCATATTGTTGACGGTTTTAATATGCAACAGCTTAATGATAAAAGATAACTTCGAGAACTTCGTACAAATCGGATAGAGTGGTCGTTCAGCGTCCTCCAACAACCGCAGAAAACTTGTGGGAGCAATATTTGGTTGATCATGAGAAGTAGAGCTAGTAGAAGGTTGATCGACATTGGTATCAGCAAAAGTCCCCATAAACACATCATTTAACAATGGTTGCATCTCGTCCACATCATCTAACAAATAAGAGCTATCCTCATAGTCGTGCACTACTGGACCACCCAATATTTCCTTCTCCCTATGAAAGATCCACTCCGTGTAAGACTGATCAAATCCATTTACCCAGATATGGTTTTCCACTACGTCAATGCCCTTGTAATATCGATTACAACACTTTCGGCATGGACACCTTATCCTATTGGCCCCGTCTACATGATCTCGTGCCGATCGAAGGAATTGCTCTAGACCCTTAGCGAATTCAGCACTTTTAAACCTGGTGGTAGAGTTGATCCAACTCTTTTCCATGCTATAAAAGCTTGTCAATAATACTCTAATGGAACAAATTTGTCCTGGAAGATTAAAAGCAAAGATGAATAACTCGTATAAGGCAGCACGTGCCTGGGGAATATCCTAATAAGTGTACAACCCAAATTTTTTATCGTTGACAACTACCTACGCATTCACCTTCTACTCAACTTGCTGCAACAAACAAATGAGCACAACCAAAAAATTTGAAACAAGAAGTGTAAATGGAACAATTTATGGAGTATATAAGGGTACAATAAAGCAAAAACAACATTTTATCCTCTTCAGTAACATCTCAATTTAATTTTGAAGGACCCCATCACGGGATCTCAAGACAATGGTGTAGGCAATCATTCATGTTAGTTCTTAATTTCATTGTCAAACGAAATTCCATGCTAAATTTATATGGAAATGAAATTAACAAATTGAAGAAAATGTGGACAAAAGTTTGTTGTATAGACATGATATACAGCTCCCATACATCCTATTTTGTCTATTTTATGCTCATATTTCATTTTCATATAAACCTCACCTTTCACTGATGATTCTCTGTGACATGGATGACTTCTTGCAGGTGCATCCTAAATGTGGTCCTTTAAGCAGCGATGAAGATCACAAATGGCAGAAAAACAAGGATGGAGCAAGCCCTGCGAGAGAAAACCAGAATGGTGGGAATACACTTAGCATTGGGAGGGATTTGAACTGGGCATGGGTCCCTAAAATGTATCGGTCATTCTAACAAACATATCATGTGCATCAAAATTCTAGAAGGTGCTAAGTGTATTCGCTTACAATAGAATTCTCTAAATACAAAAGATTCACAATTCAATATACAGGAATCAAATAGTCTTAACAATCGAGGCAACCAAACAGCATCCCTTACTTGCTTCAAAATTTCTGTTTGTAACAAGTTCTGTCCCATGCATAGTATATCAATCTGCAAATATAAATGGAATGAAAAAGAAAGGTAATATAGAAATCAGCTTCAAATATCTTTATGTAATTTCAACTCTCTGCCGTGGACTCAAAGAAAAAGTAATAAAACAACAACCAAAAGTCCCATATCGGATTGAAACAGAACCACATCTTGAACGTGTAATGTCCTGTGAGAGATAGGTGACTTGACAATTGTGGTAGCTAGAACAAAAGAGAAAGAGACATTAAGGGACCCATGGATCTGCACAGAGATTATTAGAAGATTGAGACTCACATAAATTAGGGGAAAACATGGAAAGACACTGAAAGTAATCTCTTTAACAAAGGGAAAAATATGGAACGGTTGACATAACTTAACCAAAACTAAGCTGCATAAAGGTTTTACATAGCCCCCAAGAGAATCAGAACGAACTATAATTAGTTTCATAGATATATTCAAAGCACTCATAAAGTGTAATGCGAGAGAACTTGCTAAAAACGTATACTTAATGGGATAGAAATAAACAGTGGGTCCTCGTGGCAAACTATGTATTGTCTGTGTGTCATTCTCACAAATAGCTGGTCCTCTTCAAGTCTCAGCAGCAACACTTAAAGTTAACAATATGTAGAGACGAAATAAACAGTGGCTAGAGACGAAATAAACAGTGGCTCCTTGGCATGTACCCAAATTCGGTGGATCCAAGATGGTACCTGTCAATGAGTCGGGCTTCCTCTTCGAGTAAAACAGGGGAGGTCGAACAATGGACCTTCACCAACGGCGACGACGAAGTTGCGCCGATTCTTCCATCTGTCTCGACGGACCCAGAAAGAAGGTAAGCGTTGCCGGGTTACTAGAGAATCACGACAATCCACCGCGTCTCTGTTATTAAGAGATCCGTCTCTAAAGACCTTTACTGTTACAGTATCTGTGATGTCAGCGAAATGCAACCACAAAACCCGACGTTTAAAAGCCGTCGAGTTCTTCAAACTTAACGGAGACGGATATCCCTTAGCCGTGGACGCAGCTTACGCTCTGCTGACGTGAAGTTGGTGACCGTGTTCTAAAACGTGGCTGTAGCTATGTTTTCTACTAGTGGTGGCAGCTTGTGGCCATGTTGTCGGCTAAAAGCTTATATTTTATTACAGGGATAAATGCAAAATTGGACCCGGTGCTATACGCAAAAATCGATTTAGTCCCTGTGATATGAAAAACATCGATTTAGTCCCTGTGATTTCAGAAAGTGATAAAATCAGTCCCTGATGGAGGACCAATAACAAACGAAAATATAATCACAGGGACTAAATCGATGTTTTTCATATCAGAGGGACTAAATCGATTTTTGCGTATAGCACAGGGACTGATTTTACATTTATCCCTTTATTATATTACATACGACTTTATGAGCCACCAGAAGGTGAAAAATGACATGGGATGTGTTTAATGGTCAAGAGATAGCAGCTTCTTTCTCCCCAAATTATACTTTGCAATCCTGATAAAAAATTCCATGTTAATATTATCTTCTGAAGTCAAGATCGCCGAAAAATTATATTAAGATGTACCTTTTCCTCATTCCATGTTAATATTATAACTTGATTAGGTGATATACTGCCTTAGAGGATCATCTTTACATTTTGAAGAAATATCTTACCACTGGCCTTGTAAGGATGGTCTTGAGCACAATACATGAAGCGGAAGAGTTTGAGACTTGGTAGCCTACCCCCCATTCTGTATCCTAACTCCTTGCATGTGGATAAGATGTCTTCGAATTCATCCGATTTCTAAAAATGGTTACTAATCCAGCCCCTAGATACCCAGACATAAAAGTAGCCTTTTCTTTATTTTGATCCTGATTATAGTTGGTCAAGCTTCTTGAATTTATTACTTGATTCTGTTCCATCTGTTATTTAATAGGTAGGCTGCATAACGAGATTGGTACCGCCGAAAGGTGTACATCTCATTAGACATGCGATATACAGGACACTAGAGTTGGGAGGACAGTTTGTACTTCTTGGCTCAAGCCCAGTCCCACATATCCAGGTAGTTTTTTTTTTGCAAATAGCTACTTGCTTCTCTCTCTCTCCCCCCCCCCCAGCCCACCAAACACATGCACACCAAAGCCCAAAAAAAAAGGAGTGAATTGGAAACCAAGAAAGTAGTTTATTCTTGGCTTTGAAAGCCCATATATCTTATTTGTTCTCATAATACATCATTTCATTTTGAATTTTACCATGTGTTGAATCAAAACAACATCTTTAAGAATCTAAAAGTGGAAGATCAAGTGACGTTTCACAAGTTGGAAATTTCCTTCTGGCCCAAATCTGGATGATTTTTTTTTTCAATTACGAAGATCCAAGCGATTATGAGCCAAATAACGTGATCATTATGGAGTATGCCTCATAGTCATGTGCCCCATAGCTGCGATTGCCTTTGGAGTTTTTATTTTTGTCATCATTTTGACTACAATAGGAGTTAATCCGGTATATTTTTCCATGAGGTTCTTATGGCATTTACAGTTCTTAAAGTAGCAGTAATCTGCAGTTTGTGTCCTTTCTTGTACTGTGTAGAATTGAGTAGCTATACTTCGGGTTTGGTGAACTTTGAGATGATACATTTGTCCTTAAGTAATCGAGTTCTATTTTCAAAATGTGTACTGTGATGGAGTCTGCTTTTGAAGTTTCAGTGATCTATGCATAATGGATTACTGTGTAGAATTGAGTAGCTATACTTCGGGTTTGGTGAACTTTGAGATGATACATTTGTCCTTAAGTAATCGAGTTCTATTTTCAAAATGTGTACTGTGATGGAGTCTGCTTTTGAAGTTTCAGTGATCTATGCATAATGGATAAAGACTTTAGTTTGGTAAAAATTTATTGTATGCTATTTTGCAAAACATCCAGCCATTTAATTTCTTTTCAAGCACACTTTAGGTGATTGTGTCATTGCACCTTTTAACTTCTGTCATACATCATTGTTGCCGTTAGAGCAAAAACCGGTTATGTTTCCATTAACATGCTCTCTGAGAAGTAGCACATTATCTGAAGTGTATACGGAAGATTATGAAAAATTATCTTTAAGAGGTATTAGAGCCAATGCCATTTTCTTTGCTGCTCATAAACAATGGTCTAACTGAAGCATTTAGCTCTTTTCTGTTTCGCATAACGAGGATCTGGCAAAATATGAAATCCTCATTGTGTAAAGACTCTTCAGAATTGTGACCGTTTGGATGAAGACTCTGATTAAGACATCTCTCTTGTTCATTCCTTTAATAGTAGGCGTCAGAGCAAATTGGAATAGAGGGGATAAAGATGTGGAATAGAATAAAATCTTAAGAATGTTTAGAAAATCGATAAAAAGTGCTAGTGAGCACAGTTTGACTACATGATCGATTGGACCATATCTGTCAATTAAACTTAGGAGTGGTTTCTTCAGTTGAGGACAGTGTCTAGTTTTAGTGTAACGTTTTGATATCACCATACTAATCTTCTTGATATTTCAGGGTATTCATAATAAATGTCCCTTCTTCTGAACTGGCTGCTGGCTTTAGGCCCATTTCTAGTTTAGGTTAGGTCTTGCCTTTGTCATGTCTTTATTGTCATGACTCAGGGATGCACTTGTTACATCTACTTTTAATTTTACCCCCCTAGGCTCACAAGTTACATCTACTTCTGAACACAAAACATTAACTATCTGTAGGAGCTTCAATGTGAATATTAATATAGTCTAGTTCCACCTAGTAGACACCTAATTTGGGACTTTTCACCTGGCAATGTAATGCCATCACAATCCACACAACTAGGGCTATCACATTTGGTGTTTTGTACTTGTGTTGTTTTCTTTATTAAATATATTTATTTGATTATGCACTGACTTTGCCCTCGCTGCTGAAGAAAAAGGGTAGAAAACATATGAAAAAAGAAAAAAGAAAAAAATTTGATAGAATTCTCTGGCTATCATATGTCATACAAATGTCCTTGTGACCACCCTTAAAACGCAAAACATGAAAGTTGTATAAATTTGTCTTGGAATTCCATAGCAGCTTGAATCATTTCAATCAGAGCTTGTATGATGGAGGTCTGCCCAAATTACGAAGTAATGTCGAAACTGTCCAAAATCGCCCAGTTAACTTCGTTTTGCACTTAATACCTCCATTTGTATCCTAAATCAAAACATACGAATAATGAGTACATTTAGGCACCAAATAAGTATAAAAGACTGAAAATTATGGGAGAAAAATATGACATTTTCCATTCTTATCATGTAGTCTTCAAGATTCATCCTTCTGTAGGATAAATCATTCGAGGCTGCACGATAGAATTCTTTGGATACCAATTTGAACCTTTTCCAGACCTTAGTATCATGATTTGTTGTGTAGCCATCAATGATGGTGAAGATGTCGAGAGGAAGGTAGGGGAGTTGATTGATTTCACCCATTTTTGCTGAAGTTGCTTTATATTCTTTTTTGTCATCATTAGACGCACGTTTGTCCTTTTGTAGACGTTTTTACCGATTGTTCATCTGATCGTGGTCTTCATTGGCGCATACGGGGCAACAATGTAGCTTCATTTCTGAATTTATTTCGGCATGTTCTCGAATTTCCCCTGAGAAAATGCCTCGCGTAAACCTCCCATGATGATGGGTATTTTGTTAATCCGATGTGTTCACCTACTTTTTTACAGAAACGCCTTCGACTCATGCTATCGTGGTTTGGTATGCATCACTTTGGGATTTTTAGAAAATATCTTATGTGTCGCCTTCCCTATCTGGACATCATCTCGTTCTTCAATTAAACGTGCTATTGATGTTGTCATTCCTTGTGACTGTTCAGCTACAGGTTTAATTGGCATCCTTTCAAAACTTCTCAAGGAATATTTTGAAATGATGTGTCTTTATCGAAGGCATTCCAGTCATTGTGCCCCTCCTATTTAGAGGTTCTTTCTTGGCTTATCAGCCTTTACGCCCTTTCTTGTTTTCCAAGCTTTCTTTCTTGCTCTTTGGTTCTTCTCGATTCTTCGCCTTCTCTCTCTTACTCGCCTTCTTGCTTTTGTGCAATGACCAACGTTGGAGGCTCTTCGAGTGGTGTTGTAAGAACTCCCAAGGTACCTGAGAGGCGCGAGGGCTATTGGGGCCCTAGCCAGATGGAGGAAACTGATTTCGACTCCTTTTATGCTGAATACCATTTCACAAGGGGGATTCGTATATGTCTTCCGTCTACTAAGGAGACGCCTTACACCAAGGGAGCCACGAGGATGATGTGCTTCTTTGAGGCTCCATTGAAATTCGGGGTAAATTTTTCCTCTTCCTTTAAGTGTTCGTAAAATTTTAAGGTCATTGCATCTCTGCCTGACCTAAATAGTTCCTAATGCTTTGAGGGTTTTGATAGGATGTGTTGTTATGTGGCCTATGTACCTTGGGCTTGAGTACCAACTAACTCTGAAGGAGTTTTTGTGGTTTTATACACCCATTTGTTCTTCTCAAGTTGATAAGTTCTGGTACTTTTGCCCTTGTAATTAGAGGGTTTCTCCAATTACTTCCTATTATGATAATAATAAGGGATGACATGATCGCTATTTCTTTATGTCTGGTGTTGGATAGGAGCATTTTCCTGATGTGTACCAGGAAAGCGATTCTTCCTTATGTTAGGTGTTTGGTTCTGTTCCGGAGCATCATAGGAAGGAGGTGATGGGTCTTACTTTGGCTAAAGCACGCTCGCGTGGAAGCCAACATGGGGTAGTGGTTGGTACCTTTTTTTGTGAAAGTGATGGGTTTGTTTTCTCCTAATATTGGACGCAAAGGTCTGCTACTTATATTTGCCACAAGCAATTGTCTTACATAGGTCTTCCTATGAGGATTTAGAAGATCCTCCTGCGACGAATCCTCCAGAGATGACCTTGATTTTGCCTACTGCTCTTGGCCGGGAACATCTCTCTGCTGGTCTTGCTTCTTGTCTTAGAGCTTCCTTTCCTCTACGATCTTCCCAGGGTTCCTTTTCATTTCTTTAGTAAGGTCTGAAATGTTGATCATCGGGCGCTTGTGCTTCCCTTATGAATGGTCAGAAACATCCTTGTTGAATAAGGGTCTCGATTTGTCTTTTCAGGTGTATACATTCGTCTGTGTGGAAACGACAAAATTTTGGCTCATCCCGTTTGTCCGATCTTATCGCGCTTTGAAGGACCATTCTATCTCGGTATCATTTCAGATTTCCATGAGGATCTTTGTTGAACGCGTGTTAGTGGCGTAAATTGCAACCTCGGATACTCAGCTTGTGGTTCCATTCTTCGATTTTTTTCCACTGTAAGAGGTTTAGCTAGAGCCGCTTCTTTTCTCCTTTTGGCTGCCGCTCCTCTTTGATCGATGACTTGTTGTCTGCGAGTTGTCACCATGTCTTCCGCATTCATATATTTTTGCGCTTTTTCCATGAATTCTCTAAAGGTCTCCGTGTGTTCCTTGTCTAAAGAGAACGAAAACCTTCTGTCGGTTAATCCAACTTCTATGGCTGTAAGGATCACTTTATCTTCTGGATCTTCTACGTTGAATTTTTCTAGTTGAAGCGTGCTACATAATCTCGTAGTCTCTCATCTTCCTTTTGCTGGGTAGAAAGGAGATGAATGACTGGTTTTTTTTCTGTTTTTTATTTGCTATGAAGTGGCTAACGAAGGCTCTGCTGAGCTCTTTGAAGTTCGAAACGGAGTTCGGTCTTAACCTACTAAACCAAATACGAGCTGATCCGGCCAACGTTGTAGGAAAAGCCTTGTATTTGATAGCGTCTTGGGTGTTCAACAGGTCCACTGTGATCGATACCTTCTAAGTGATCGAGAATATCAGTGGCTCTTGTATATTTATCGATGACAGGCATGCAGAATTTGGATGGTAGCCGAACTTCCAAGATTCTTAGTGTGAACGGAGATTCCACATGGTGCATCATGCTTCGTCATATCTTTCTGACATAGCTACTTGTGGTATGCGAGTTTCTTTGTTACGTCTTCCCTGAACAAATGTTTCTCCTGGTTGCCTGTCATTGTGGTTTGGCTCTTGGTTCGTGCTGGTGCCAGATTTGTGGATGGTTTCCACTAACGCTTCATTCAGTTGCGGAGGAGGTTCTGGAGGTGACTTTGGATTACCTCCAGTCTTCCCTTTGCCTTTACAATTGGTAGTTACCATAAACCTTTTATCACAAGAACTCAAATGTTCCCACAAACTGCATCAACTGATAAATCAGTTGATTTATGATCAAAACTTCGTAGTAAATGTATCTCAATCTTCGTGTAATTCATTCTGTAAAATAACAAAGATGACCCTGGATACCGGAGTAAGGCACATTCGATGCCTAAGTCAGTATTTGGTCTTTTATGAATTTCACTATTTTATCGCTCTAGAATCACTTGCCTTTTTCCTATATGGTCTTCTCCTTTAATAGTGTTATCTCCACGTCCTCATGGTTCCTCTTTGGCTGACATATTTTCTTTTTGGTGGGAATCTAATCCTTGTCCCGGGATATGTATGCTCTTCGCATGTCTCTCTAAAGGGCACTTGCTTTGATTATGGGAACGGTGGGATCGTGGAGTCGCTACACGTTAGAAGTTGTTTTATAACCTCGTCATGACACGTATCATAGTCTCTTCTTCTTCTTCTGGGCTTAATGCGACTGGGCCTAATTGTTGTTGTTGGGCTTTGGTACGAGTGTGATCATGTCCATCCAACCCAAATTGATTTGGGTCAGACTAATTCAATTTCGGTTTAATCACGAAGGAAGGGAGAGCACAGGTTTCTGGGTAAAAAAGAAAGAAAAAAAAAGAATAGAAAAATGAAAAAAAAAATGAAATTGTGGGAGGTTCATACATGCGTTTGCTGCACATTTCAATCCACATTTTCAAAACCTCCAAAAACATGAATGGAGGAATTGGATATTGTGAAGGTAATTAGAAAAATTTACTCCAAAAACTAGCTCAAAGGGGAGAAAGAAGTATAAGATATATAAACTCCATATTGATATCTCATACTATTAATATGAGATGATCTCACACTTTTCAAATAGTCCATATCATTTCACTACACTCTACAGCTCTGGAGTAGGCTGTAGGTCTTCCTAATCTTAATTGGCTTACACAACAATACCGGAGACTCAAATAGCCCTACTATAAGAGGTTGATTATCCTCATATTAAACCATCCTTGGAGTTTTGTTGGTTTTTCTCAAAAGAATCAAAATTGTTACATGTATGCACGTAATAATTGGTGTAAGAGTCATGACTGACAAGCGTTGGGACTGCTTAGAAAGTGAGATCATATCCTTACCCAATCTTTGTCACCCTTGAGAAGGTCATCTTCATCATTCTCGTTACTGTCATATAGTGTGAGAAGAAGGAATGCAAACGTGAAAAATAATTACTTTGATATATAATTTAAATATGCCGCTATTAACTCAACAAGATTTGAGGCAATTATTGTGTATTGCAATCTACCTCTTTTGCAAATGCATCAATTCAAGTACATCTATCCTCTAGAGCTCCAAAAGGGATAAATATCTTGATGGAATAAGTAACTAAAATATTAACTTTTGCCCTTGTGAACATGAGTGTTTAAGGGGTGGGAAATGTTAGGTTCCATTTTTTCTATAAGTTGCTATTTGATTATTTGAAAAAATGAATTTAGAAATCTACATTATGATAAATTTAGGATAAGAATGATAATTAGTTATCAAGTGTTTTGGTAACTTATACTTTTCTTGATAAGTTAATGAGTGTTTTGTGTGGTGGAATCATTATTCATACAACTCTTTATTTGTAAGCTTATTAAAGGGTATGATTGAATATTTCTATTATAAAATAAATTTATTAATAAACAACTTTTGTTTATTTGGGAAGCTGTTTTCCTCGAATTAGACCACTTTTGGAGCTTTGTTGGCTTCCTTCGAAGAAACCAACCCTTATTACGTGTAATTGTCTAACAAAATTAGGATACAAGTGATACATATGACATATTGCATGGAGCTTTATGCTTCTTCTTTTTTCTGAATAAAAAGAGAGGTTCACGGTGGAAGATCTCACTTAAATCCGACATCAAATAAAATTTTTCATACTTATCTTCAGTGAAGCAAAACCTGCATATTATGAATAATAAGCTGAAAAATCAATAAGATATGATTATATGTATATATGTATGTACACTAGATAAACTTGTCATGCTTAAGTCACTCTTAAAATTAAATGAGACAGAAATTAACAACATATTGCTGAATAAGCATCAAGTGTTTTAATTACCGACTAATAAAAAAGAGCTAATCCCTTTTGAAAGTAGTAATAATAATATGCTCTGTAGATCAACTAACACAGTGTTCACATATAGATCGAGATCCTTTATATCTGTGCCCAAATTACACCATACAATTAAAGAAAGAAATTACATATAGGTTATGTTTTATATGGTTTGGAGGCTACAGGTATATGGAAATATAGAATGACCATCTGGGTGACAAAGATGCTCTTCAAGCATATGAAAGAGTTAAATTTGAGCAGAAGTTACTGTTAAGTGCATAAATATAATGTGTGTCGAATAGGTAGACCTCAGTACAGTAAAATCGCTCATCTGAACAAAGTGCTGGACTTGTCTGGGTGTGAAAGTCGGAGCTCTTAAAACAAAAGCAAAGGAACAAAAACAAGAATACATTGCCACGCCAGGTGAAGACACCAAGCTCGAGGGCTAGCTCATAAAAAAAGAGTCCGAAGCAGAAAGCACTGAGTTTTTAACCCTTGTGGGCACACCCTTTTCCATTTTTTTTGGCATTTTCTTTACACAAACTGTAATTACTCTCAATAAGAAAAATGTATTTATGAAAATACAAAAACGAATGACAACACCTGACGGTAATTTCTACTACACCTTAGGTTTTATGTCTTTTTTTAAGCAATATTTTGATCACAAACGAACGCAAGAACAGTTCTTAATTAATTTGTGATAAGATCTATGAGTACTTTTTTCAATGCACGTTGGTGTGTGTATGTTTGAAAAATTTAAGATCCATATAGGATGTTATTTTTCAAACATCTAATCAAAGCTCTAATTGGCATAACTTGACAACTGCATGCATCAACCCTCCCATCAACCCTCACACCGACCCAAAAAACAAGAAAAAAGAAGCTCCGAAGAATATCTATCATTTTGCTTATCTCTGCTGGTATGAATTTGAACTTGAACCACACATATAGTCAAATTAGGAAGCGGGGAGAAAATTTGTGACATACAATTAAGAGTTCATGCGGTCACATGATGTCTTGGTTGGTGAAAATCCAGAAACCATCTTTTGTAGCACATCCTATAAAATGCACATACCTTGCATGTACCTGGCCACGATTTTGACCATTGTATTAATGCTTCTCACCGGAAATATTTACTTGAAAAGTTGGGCTCAGGAGAGGTCAAGAGTCATGATTTTTCTAATTATTAATTACATTACTGCAGATGATGTTTGTACATAATTTGGATTGCTACAAAGTTGGATATTCTATTCTGAAAAAGGCATACCTTGGGTGATTGGGATTTACAGTTTATGGGGATAAGATTTCCTATCCTTTGACAGAAACAAATATACGAGAAAAGAAAGGTAAAGAAAAAAAGAGGTATAAAATGTCCACGATAAGCATAAGAGGATGCCCTTAGCTCATTGCCCCCACCTCCCAAAGTAAGACGAGAGTCTAGGGTTTCGGGAAGATGGTGATGGTTAACTGCGCCCATTTTGGGGCGGTACTGAACAGCTAAGCACAACCAATCGAAATACAAAGATATTAAAACATAAGGCAGCCAATAAGACTTCGCGTCAGGCATGTTTATAAGAATATCTCTCCAACTGTCAGTCCTCCATTGTTCCCTCCTCGTGAGCTCTTTTCTCTCTCTTGGTGAGATCTTGAGGTCTTGACCCCTGACATAGATCTCAATCGCATGCTTCTTTTCTCTCT
This sequence comes from Myrica gale, assembly GCA_963930655.1. Lineage (NCBI taxonomy): Eukaryota > Viridiplantae > Streptophyta > Magnoliopsida > Fagales > Myricaceae > Myrica > Myrica gale. Next base: position 14,348,033 of record OZ005618.1, read on the forward strand.
GTTTCTTCCTCAGATTCATTGTTTATTTGTTTCTCTCCGATCCCATGAAAATATTTCTGTTCAATTTACTCCATCTGCTTCTTCTTTTTTTCTGATATGTAAGTCTTTTGTCTGTTCATTTACCTCTATTTTTGCTGTTAATGTAGCTGGAATCCGGCATGGAGATTTATACTACTGACTGCGCCTTTCTCTTCTGTGCCGGAATCTGGCTGGGCTTGGAACTCTTTCCGTGGCCGGAATCTAACCGGCCGGAGAAATCTGGCCCACATAACATAAGCTTTGGTGTTGGAAGTATTATGCAATTGGATACAGTTTGTTTCCGTCTTTTGTTTGTGTCCCCTCAAATAATACTAATTGTTTTTTCGTTGGGTTTCAAAAATTATGAATAGGGTTTTGTTTTGTTACAATAGGTCCATTTTCGGTAATTGAAATGCTTTGTTGATTTTGTTCGTGTATGGTCGTGTTGGACATGGTAGATTCTTCTCGGGCTACCCCATCACGTAGTACTCCCACTTTATGTCCCGGCCACTTGTAACCAGCCACGTCAACTTATGCCCGTGGCCTTGGCCGGGCCAACCTGTGCATGATATCTCATATTTTTTCGAGTCATCCTTTCTCCTCTTTTCTTTTGGTAAGTGGGTATGTATTTTCTTTTCTCTCTCTTTCATTCATAGTTTTTCCTTTTCTTGAGGGTGGTCTCCATATGGAAATCTTCGGATGCACTGCTTCCTATCTCGATACATATATCCACTTCTCCAGTAAATCGGGCTTAATTTGTGCATGGATGATAGATAGCTCGACAGTCAGTTGTTTGCGGGTGTAGCATCATCAAGATTCACATGCAAATGCACAGCGAGTGATGCAAAATCTCTCTGTCAAAGTTTTTTAAAGTGAGAATCTTGATGATGCTGCATCGGCAATAAACGACTATATAAAAGAAGATTCGATCTCACGACTACTCAATCCTGCCACTTTTTCACTTGAATCATCAGGTGATCCAATTTCTTTATAATTGCTTTCTGTTGCTGTCAGGTAGGTTTTTTTCTATTTTCTGGGCTTTTCTTTCTATTTTCTTTTTCTCATTAAAGCAATCTATCAGTGGGTTCACTGACTGTTCTATATCCAAGCTCTCTTTTGCACACTGCGTAGAATCTTATAGCTACGCTACTCAAACAGTACCAGTGCAGACCTTTTTTTCAGATCTGTGAATATTCCCCGGGAAAAATTTGCTAGGATGCAAATAGTATCTTTTCAGGTGCTTCTTAATGGGCGTGAATTGGACTTTAAGCATATAACTGGAAAGAGAAAGAGAAAGAGAACCTTGATGATGCTGCATGAGCTATACAACATATTTTCGAAAAAGGTAATGTTTCGCTATGATCCATTTTTGTTGTTTTATAGTTTTTCCTTGGTGGTTATTTGGCTTTTAGATCTATCCACCGATTCTGCAACTCCTCGACATGAATGTTTAGTGGATCTTCATAGTTCCTGTGCAGAAAGGCAAACAAACATTTTGCGGGTGGATCATTCTTAATGATGTTTTTACCCTGATGGTACAGATCTTATTTGATTCTTTAAGAACGGATTGGCAATTTAGTAGAAACTGAGGAGAAAGAGGTGAGCAGAAAGACGCTTTCACGTTTGGTTGTTTTCTGGAGTTTGGTGATCTCATCAATCAGTACCATAGTAAAGTTTTGGTTTCAGCTCCTAATTCCGTCGACCACCGTTGTCTTCACTGCATGATGCAAAATATTTAATGATTATTTTGTGAACATTCTTCCGATTCGTTTGTCCCTGAAATAAGTAGATCATAGAAAATTGGAACTGGTTTGGATATGCAGAATCATGGTGGGAACTTATTATTGTCCCTGCCAGTTTGTTGTCTTTCGCTTTAGATTAATCATGCCACCCGTCACTCTTGTTAGTGGGAGTCATCTCGCAATTTGGACCTCTCTGGCATGTACTCTCGCGCACAGAGATATTCAGTACTCCATCTATCTACCACCCCTTCAATAATAGTACCCAAAAAGCTTCTTACATCTTTCTTTTCTTCTTCTTCTTTCATGATTAGATATAGTTGTCGTTTCAAGATCATGGAGATCTGTGTGCCTCTATCACTGTCCAAGGCTACGAGCCCTGCAGTTGGTTCACTGGTTATGGGGCTTCAGTGGGGGATATATCCACGCCTTACTTTATAGAATCCAAACAAGGCGCAGGAAATACTAGGCCCACAGATTTCCAAAACTGTTATCAAGTTTATATAGAAGCAACGGAGTCACATCGGTAATCAATGTAGGTACATATCACGGATTCTTCTTCTGAATCTCTGATTTTGCCTTTCTTCTTAGATCACACAACTTGAAACCTCGGTCATTGGTTTTTGTTATTGTGGTTATTGCCTCACTAGGATTATTAGACCAGGAAAAATTATGTCGTACATTAATCTTCAACATATCAGGGCACATATTGGATGGCCTCACGCCACTCTGTCTCTGTGGCATGCAAAACACTAGTACTCTAGGGTTTAGACTCTCCAAACAAGACAAGTTAGCTGTTTTTTTTTTAATGTTAAGAGTTCTTCGTTATCTGAGATGTTATATTAACCTAAATTGTTGTTTGGCTCTAACAACATTAATGTAAGAATAGAAATCTATAATTTCTGAACTTGATGATGTTATAGCTTCCTCTTTTATATTTATGGTTCAAAGATTCTTTTTATACATATTTCTCTTGGTGAAATAAGCCCTTTTCCCTTTCAACTCTAAAGCATTTGTTTTTTTACTTGTGCTAGAGCTAGTGACAAATATGTATAAGATCTCTTCTATGCACCCCTTTGGTACATCTCTAAATTGTCAATATCATTGATTCTAAATTACCACCATTAATAGTCCATCATCCAAGTGAAAAGGCCGTACTTTGCATGCACAAAAGGCATACTAAATGACGCTCTACTTTGGAAAGAAAAGGTGGCACCAGTTAACTTCTCAAGTACTTGTAATGCTTAATTTGTGAGCCACATTTAGAGGAATATTGCTACGTACCTTGTCCTACGCAATCGACTACATCCAAACCAATGTCTTTAAAATCATGGTCCTACATCGACTATCTCGTTGCTATCACCCATGTGTTTGGCGGTGCTCCACTCTGAGTGTTGGCAGCAGGCCCAGTTTTCTTCTAAATATTGTTATTCCTTTCGTACGTACAGTATGTTAATTGTCTTAAACTCCAATAAAGCCATAGATGAAGACCAAGTAATCGTGCTTACTCGACCATATTGTAGGGGTGATTTTAGTTTTCAAATTGATATTTGTCGTTAAATATTTGTTCTATGGTTAATTAAGAACTTTAAGCATTACTTGTAAGAAAAATTATACTTTGCACACTTAAAACTCTCATACAATTGAGGTGTATTTCACAAATTTGAGCACCCCCCCCAACCATGTTGAGATTGGCTACTAAGATCGTTAAAAACATATATCTATGCGTCACGGGACACGATCTTAAGTTGCATGGATTTACTCGTTAATCAAAAGTGAAAATCGCTTTCAAATTAAATTGTATTACGATTGTATGAGCTCCTTAAAATAGTATATAGACAGACAAAAATAGCATAAAAACTGAAAATAGTGTTAAAAGTAGAGTTCATGCTATGCTTGTCCTTTTCTACAAAATTCATCTAAAATAATGATGCTTTTAGTTGAATGAAAGTTGACACTGAAACTCTAAAGTGGGTCCAAATTGTACCGACTTCAAGTTCAAGTTGTAAAGGAGAATAAAGGTGTGCATGCTAGGCTAGTGCGCAAAATGTCATTTTTCAAACCTCTAGATGGTAAAAGTTCCAATTTTCTAAACCAAAAACTACTTATGAAGCTTGACCACATAAAAATCCCACAAAACAGTCGAGTACGTATCATCTTTAAGGAATTATTTGCTGGTTCATGTTTGATGATAAAGTTAGACAAGTACTTTTATTTGGGTAAATTAGTTCACCTAGTTCAATTGGGATTCACTGATCGGACATATAGACAAATTTTAGAGAGTTGGTGTAACGCCCTGGACCCAAACTCTATACGGATAGATTCCGCATAAAATAAGGTTTTTTACTATGGATAATCATTTATCTAGGCCTCAATATTTCAAAACTAATTTGTACAACCTCAACAAAATATTCTTACACCATAAAAAGCTCAAAACTATCAATCCGAGCCCTAAAATTTACATTAGCATATTCGATATTTTCAATATCGATGAAGATCTCCCAAAATAATTCTCCAATATTAATCTCCAAAAGTACTCTTGCAAAACACGGATTCGAAACACAAATCTATCTGAAACTCCTCGAACTTCTCTAATTCTGCCAACTCTGAAAATATAAGAATAAGTTGTGTGCTACGACTAGCTCAGTAAATAGTAAGTCAATGGAGGTTGGGGAAAAGACAATTTTATCACAGTAACCAAAATCTAACATAAAATATCGTGAGTCATACCGAATCCAAAAATACAAGTTTGTAACAAAAATATCCAAGACCGCGCAATATAGGGAAATCATCAATGGTCACATAGACCTCCAAATACCAGGCCACAAAGACCTTCAAATACCAAGAAGGGTATGAAATTAGCCACACAAACCACAATGATAAATTGGCCACAAATATCACAGAGATATATCATCAACGCAAGGACAATTTATACAGTATGTTCACTAAAAAAGTTATAAATATTTCAATTGAGTTTCACAAAATCAAGACAATCTCATTTTACCCTAAATTTGTTCAGTTCCCCAAATAATATATCAAAACCATATAAAATACGGTGTACATTTAAAAATACCATTGAAGAACCACTTACCTCAAACGCTTAACCAATCCTTAAAGTTTCTCCATTAATTGCCGAACAATCTCTCGAAAACTAGTATAACACCACCTCAATCCAAATTTTTGGTCTCCAATATACATTCTCTACGTCCATTTATTAACCTCAATCTCTTCAACTTTTAAAATTTAAGCATACCTCTATCCTTCACTTTTAAATTCAAATATAAGATCTTTATCCATATCTTTCGAATATAAGAATAATTTTTATCCATATATTAACCTTTAAATTCAAACCCAAGATCAAACCTCTATTCAAACCTTTAAATTCAAATATAGTCCATCTCAACACCTTTAAAGTCAAATATACGATTCAACATCTATCCAAAAATCAAACATAGGATTAAACCCTATCTTTTCGTTTAAAATTCAAATTACTCACTTAACACTTTTTTTGGGATGGGGTATTACAGTTAGCATAGATCCATTGACTTCATGACTTTTATTTAATCAATAAGTTCGGATATGATCCTCACGGAGAATTAAACTTAGGACCATACGCCTTATTTACAAAAGTTCAGTTCACTCCTTGCAACTAGGTTGTTGTTCAGAATGTTGAGGAGCTCGTATTGGATCGATAAATTTTTTTAAGCAAGTAGGACGTTTTTGTCTCAAAAACTGAACCAAATGATTTTTATTTTTCTAATATGTTGGCGGATCATCCACGAGGTTATGGTTCAAATTTGGAGACTTTTTATTATCGGAAGCAAGTATGACGGTTTTTGGAAGCAAGTAGGTTGATTAGTGAACATCGTTGGAATTTTGAGGACCAGCGAAACTTATCCATTGAATTGTGGATAGAGATAAAATTGTGGATAAAGATGATACCTAGGAAGCACGACAAATCAAAGCTAGAAGCATGACAAATCGATGAAAGAAGCATAACACAAAAGGCTATAACCTAAGAAGCATGAAGTGTCGACCCCCGGTGAACCTAGGCGGCGACTCATCAAATCTATAAGAAGAATTTCGGCCATAGCCTTGCCATGCAGCTGTTGTAGGTTGCTAGGTTTCAAGAGGAGAGAAATATAGCCTAGTGACTCACCAAAGCTATCCTAGCTAGGCTTGACACGTGTCGGAATGCAACCGGTCATGTTTTCCTATATATAGGGGTGGATTTCGACATTTGAAGAGTACATCATTCAATCAGAATTTTTGTGAGTTAAATATTGAGAGAAAGAGTGAAGTGAAGTTGGAGAAAGAGGAGGAAAAAGATTAGTGAAGATTCGGCTTCATTAGAGGTAAAGTTTAGTTTGGTTATCCTTGATTTCAATTCTTAAGTTGTATTGTTCTTGATGTTCTTCGTGTTCTTGACGAAGAACAAGCATGTCTTTTTGAAAAGTACCATTGTCAAAGTTCGATTCGTTTTTAAGGTGTTTTTCTACTTTGATCCGATTCTTTTCAAAATATCTTCTAAAAGTTGTTTTTCAAAACTTGAACATATGTCTTTCCTTCTGATTTCAATACGTTTCATGTCAAAATTAGTATTTTCTACGTGGTTATTAAGCCGGTTTTTAACCGAGAAATCAAAGTGTTGTTTTTTACTTCACAACATTTTCCTTTGAGAATTGTTTTATAATGTTGTGACGATGGAAATGAGTTAAGGTGTTGCATATCATAAATGAGATGTATGAGCGTTGATATGAGACATGCACGCTTAACTTGTATGTTGGAAAGGAATATTGATGTTCAAGTGTGGTTAAGGTGTTGCATATCATAAATGAGATGTATGGACGTTGATATGAGACATGCATACTTAACGCATATTGTGAAGACGTGACAGTACTGTGCATAAGAGAATGCGTTCACTTGTTGTGAAATTCTGGTCTCTCAGTCGTACGCGGAAAGATCCTCTATGAGGATACTGTATTCAACTCTGGGAGTAATGCCGAAAAGATATGGTCTGTGTTATACTTTGGGAGTAATGTCGCAAAGACACGGTGGTTACTTGTAGTAACCCGTCACTCTGGCCAAGTAATTCACTCTGGTAGTGAGAGGAGTGGTGATTGGTGACCGAGAATGGAAAAAGGAAAAGATCATTTTTGAGAAATTTGAGTCTTTTCATTTACTTTTTCTTCTGTTGAGATTTTATTATTGAAACGGGTTTTCTTCAATATTTTATTCTTATTTCTACTATTCTGTTGTACTAACCACTGGCTTTACTGAGTCATTTGGACTCACCGTTGTTTGTTAAATATTCCTTTAGCAGATGTTTGAGGTTTACTCAAGTGAATTCACCAAGGTCATTCAACATGACTTTATTACTCTGGAGCTGACCTGTCTATGTCACATGTGACCTAAATGTTCTGATGGAAGACTAGGGTCATAGGTGGATTAACCCAAACTCGAATGACTATGTCAGCATGTGCGACAAACTTAAGTGATTCTGATGGCAAGGAGTAGAGGTTTTATGTTTCTTAATTTTCTGCTGCTGTGGTTTTCTTTTTAGTATGGACATTATAAGAAGTTAGTTCTCTTTTGTAATACTTCGGTATTAATAAAATGATCTACTTGTGTTTTAGTTAGAATCTTGTTGCTTTCACGACCTCCCACTGGCCGTAACCTCAGTCTAATAGCGGCGTCCATTACTATAAGACAATGCTTGAGGTCTTCACGGTCCGGGCTATTACATTATAACTCTCCTCTCGTCTCTCACATACGTGAGACATTAGGCACTAAAACTTCACATATTTTCTAAAAAGAATTTGCATGTTCCAGCTGAAATAATCCTTGATCAGCTTATTTTGTGTTCTTCAACTAATTTTTTTTCCTTTGGGGCGGGCGCTGTGGTGTCCCAAAAGGACGTTTGGTCCCCGTGTGTAACTTGGTCCCCTTGGTGCGCCACAGGGTGGGGTGTACAAGTGGCAGACATGCAAGTGAAGGACAATCTTTCATGCAAAATCCATGCAATCTGCCAGGATCCAGTGAATGAGTGATCTTGCGCGGGGCCAAGTTTTTTTTCCTTTCTTTCTAAATGAGTGATGCTTTGCGCGGCTAAGTTGCTTGGCAAAACATTAATGTTGTAAAGGGCTAATTTGTACAGGTGGACCATCGCATTCAAATGGGCTCACTGCCATTAGGTTTGCGGGTCCAAATTAATGGCATCTCCTTTTCACGTGGTATTTCTTTTCATTCCTGGGCTTGTTTGTCACTTCAATGCATTAACGTTTCCCACGCCACAATGATGTCACCTGTGATGCCATACATAACGAGTTTGTACGAAAAAGTTTCAATTTTGTAAGGCTTAAATGCATTGTAGGTCCCCGTGGTATCACCTTTTTACAAATTGGTCCCTGTGGTATGAGTTTGTACTGGCTAGTCCCTGAGGTAATCATCTTGTAAAGCGTTTCTTTCCTAGAGACGAGGAGTCGGTGGAGACGGAATGCATTCACAGATAGTGGAAACACGATATATAGTTCCTCCTTATTGAACAAAATCAAAGTAAACCTCCCAAGTTTAAAACATTTGAAATAGTAAAAATAAAAAATAAAAATTCAATTATCGTTCGGAGTTTGATTTGACCGTTAAAAAGAAATGGAAAGTGATGTGAACCGACTATAATACCCTTTTAAGACAAAATTATTTTCCCCTTATTAAAAATATTGAGAAATTCGTAAAAATAATAAATAATAATAAACCGTTAAAAAAATGTTCTTATTTTATTTTTCTCAAATTTCTATTTATTTGTAAAATTTTATTCATTTATTTGTTTTTTAAAATTTCATCTTGGAGGATCAATTTAGTCATTCCACATTACTTTTTATCTGATTTAATGTTCAAATAAACAACGGACGAAGATTAATATTTTTTTAGAACGTGAAGATAGTAAGGGGCACTTTGATTTTAGTTTATGTTTTTCAATAAGTATTTATAAATCCAATTGGGAGAGGTGATGTTTGAAAAATATTGCATTTAGTATTACTGTAGATCAGAGACGAAGTCAGGGGTGCCAGTGGGGGCGGCTGCCCCACTAGCTCCAAAAAAATCTATTAATTTTTTTTTAAACAGACCTCTCCCCACTGGCCCAGCTGCCCAGACTTGCTTTGGGCCAGTGGAGGCTGGACTGGCCCAGCCGCCCAGGCCTGCCCCGACTGGCTCACCCGGCTGAACAATGATACATACACATACGGCATATGCCCTACAATCAACTTTACGTACACTAGAAGGAGAATCAGAAGCCAAATCACTCCCGCTCCCGGACTTCCAGTGCTCCAAAACCTAGGTTGGTTTTCTTATCTCCTGCTTTGCAATTTGATTTTTTTCTATCAATCTATTGAGATATTGGTAATTTCGCGGTTGACCCATTTGATATGTGTGCAAAAGATTCATGGATTACTATCTTCTTGGTGTTTTTTTTCCCAGTATCCTCACAATCGCCGCCTTTCTGTCTCACTCCTTGCATTTTGTTGAAGTTGAGATTTACATGGTTTAGTGATGATATGTATACTCGGATCGAGAGTTTCCCATTTCATTTGTGTTGTTGATGCTTTGGACGAATGATTGTAGTTAGCTTGCAAATTATTAGACTTGTTGTTTGGTTAACATGTTTAGAATAAGCAAGGAATAATATTCTCGAGTGATTCTTTAATGTGTAAAATTCCTTGTTTTGTCTTCTAGTAGCATGATCCGTGCATCTTTACTGGGTATCGTTATCTACTTCTAGATAGCTGTTTTGTATTGTGATTACTCTTTCCGTGATTTGGTAATTTAGCATTTTATTATGGTAAATGGCTATACAAATTGAATTTCTTTTGTAAAAATCGATCTGTTTTGTTTCCTAAAGACTCTTTCGTTTGTGTCAGATTTACTCAAGGACGTGATCTTAACTTGGTCAATGAGGCATCCTGTTAAGGAAAACCAAGTTATCTCTTTATCCTTTGCCATGCAAAAACTTGTTTGAGATAGTGGAATGGAAAAGAAAAGAATGGATGACTATGAACCAGGTCCAGTTCCTTCGCCCAGATCTTTGGATAGATTTGGGTTTGTAAAGCCGGAACTTAATAGTTCTCTTGATGGTTTAATCAAAGGGAGGTCAACTTGTGAATATGAGAGGTATGCTTTTCTTTTACTGGATCATAGAGAACTTTCTGCTGAATGATTGATTATGTGTGATCGGCCACTTAAGTTGTTCCAAGTTTTCTACACATTAACCTTGTTCATTTACAAAGATATTAATTCCTTTTAAGGGAGGAAAGACAGGTTAGAAAATGGAGGAAAATGATTGGGGCTGGAGGGAGTGATTGGAAGCATTACGTCAGGAGAAAACCCTATGTTGTTAGAAGGCGTATAAGGAAAGGAATCCCTGATTTTTTAAAAGTTCTTGTTTGGCAGTTGATCTCTGGAAGTTGGGACCTTGTCCTGATGAACCCTGGGGTTTATGAGGTATGCCTTCTTCCTTGTCCTGATAAATGGCCTTGAGAATTATTGTTAGTGGAAAAGTATATCATTTTTAAGATGGCCTCTGCTTGATATATCTCAATCGACCACATAAGTTTGTGTTTCATTCTTCAAATGACCACGGGGAAAGGATTCTCTCAAATTTGAAGGTTTAGCGTTAGAAGTATTAGAAATTATATCCTGCATAGACATTGAAATAGTTTTGAGGCCTCGACTTGACATCCGAAGAGTGCAATGCACCACGAAAAGATGAAGTTTTGGGTAAAAACCACATGCCATAGAACTAATGTTTTGTGTTTGTATATATTTATGTGAGGGACACCCAATTAATTCATTTTCGTTTCACAACAGTGCTCTTATCCTGTTCAGCATCCTAACAAACTCCACTCTGTTTCCCTCCCAAACAGAATTAATATTCTTGGCTTTTGATGATTCTTTAAACATTCTGGGTTTATTTTCCCCTTGCTTCTCTTCTTACTCATGCACAGACACGAAAAAATATACTTATTAATCTGACGCTAACCGAACTTTATATTCATGCTGCAACTAGTAATATATGAGACATCAGCTTCAAAACTGGACATAATACGAGACATTTCACGCACATTTCCCTCACATGTTTTCTTCCAGCAGAGGCATGGACCTGGTCAAAGGTCCCTTTACAATGTTTTGAAGGCATACTCATTCTTTGACAGAGATGTGGGATATGTTCAGGATATGATGAGTAGGCTTGCCTTCTATAACAATATTAACACTCCTCCAGAAGATTTACACTGCACTTCTCTCATTTGTTTTTACTTATTAAAACGCTGCCGCGGATACCCTACCTATCCAAGTCTGTTCAAATCTTCTAATCTACTTGAAGAACATCCAAACCAAGGGAGAATTGTAAACCCCTCTCCTCTGCTAACACCATCTAAACCTACCAAACCATCTAGCTTAAAGAAGAATTTGAAAATATCATAGCTAATTTGGTGAAATCCCTTGGTTAGATATATTTTTCCAAAATCTAGTTCAGTGTAGTTTTGATATCTGCTTCTAATTATACAATGTTTGTCTTCACTGGAATGTGTTCAGGATCAATGGCTTTGGTTACAACTGCTGAAGTTTGTGATGCCAACCCACAACTAATTGTGAGCTTCGAGCTTTAAGACATTTTTTGCATTACGTAGAAATTTTTTTTGATATGTCATTTCGCCTTAAGAATTTCCCCCACTTCAACTTGGATCCTGGTTACGCCACTGCTGTAGATTAGTGCTGGAGCCAAGATCTGATCCTTTTAGTGGGCTACAATATATTTACTAATTAAGCATTTTTCCCCTGTTAAATAAAGTGTATTGGGTGGCGCATTCTATAGTGTTTGTGTGACTTGGGCTCCACAAAGGTTGGCCAGGATCAACTCACATTTTTTTATTAACGTTTATAATATATTAATACTACAGAACAAAAATATAAAAGTTCAAGGAGAATCAGTTCCTCCAAATTTCCAAATAGTATGATATAAGGAGGAGGAAATGTGATCACTAAAGTGATTGGCCACAGCTCATGCGCTTGTGAGCTTTCCACTCGTGAGATTTTCTAGCAGTCCAAGATGTATTAAATAGTATATACATATCATTAGAAATGATGTTGAGTATGGTCCATTACACATAAGGATCTTGTAGAAGAGCTGCAGTAACAATACTAGAGTCTTCTTCCAGTATAATCTTACTAAAACCCAGTTTGTTTGCAAGGGTAGCAGCCAGTAAAGCTGCTGAAGCTTCTGCAGCTAAAGGGTCAGTGACGCCTGGGAGAAGCTTAGTCTCAGCTTTCAATTCCAACAGCATCATCATATTGGAATCGATAGGTAGGTATATTCTGCAAAGTGCTAGAAAGACTGTGAGGGTGAACAAAAGGGGCCTTAGGCCAAGCAGTTGGATGCTGCTTTGATAAGCGGAACATCGTAGCCGATAGCTTGATAGGATCAATAGTTGAAGCAGGATTAATTCTGACCTTATTCCGTAACATCCATACCTGATCAAAAGCTAAGACTGCAAAAATTTGATAGTGATGAGCTTCCTCACTGGACAGATTTCAATGACAGCTCTCAGGTTGTGTTTGAGTGTTAAAATTTTGGGGAGTTTAAAATTTCAGGGCATTGGAATGAGTGAAAAAATGAAGAGATAGATGATTTGAATGGATTTTTTATATTTTTTAGAGTGAAAAATAATGATTTGATGGAGAGAGAGATTATATTGTAATTATTTTATTATGTTAAAATTTTACAAATCAAACACAACCTTAGCTCATGAATTGTACGAGGTTGAATGCAATTTAGAATAAGAGGAAAACAAGAGTTCCTCCAAATGATCTGTTGCACCGGACAATTCAGAAATAGATGGTCTAAAGTTTCTAGTTCATTGCAGCAAAAATAGAAAAGAACCGAAGTCAATGCACATGGTAGATGATCCAATATTTTTTAACCGTTGACTTGTGGGGAGCATATCCCAAGCTATTTTCCAACTTGAGCCTCGCATGAATCCTAAGTTTCCAAAGACCAAGCTTATCCTTTTTTTCCAAGAGCTGGTGTCTATGACTGGTGGTGTTTAGAGTAAGATGATAAGCTGACTTAACAGAAAATTTACCTTTGTTGTCTAGTGTCCATATCAGTTTATCAGCATGCATGGTAGAGGCAGGTTGTAGTTTTTGAATGGCGCGGATGGTGGTTGTATCAAACAAACATTCATATTTGTTAAGGTTCCATTGTCTTATTACTGGATCAATAAGACTATCCACAGTGAGGTCTTGGGGTTATGAAATTGTAGCATCTGTCGGGGTTGGCTTGAAATTGGGCAAGGTTGGATCCAGGGATCACACCAAACTTTGTTGTTAGAACCATTTCTAATTAAGTGGCAGAAACCTTGCTTGAGAATGGATCGTAAGCAAAGAATGGATCATTCGGGGACACATCCCAGAATGAATGATGTTTCAAATATTTTACTTGAACAGCTTGAACCCAAGGAGAGGTGGGGGAAGAGAGAATCATCTAGCCAAGTTTCGCAAAGAGGGCTTGATAGATATTACTCATCTGACGTAACACTATTCCACCCGAGGATTTAGGTTTATAGATAGAGCCCCAACTTTTGAGTGACAAATTGTGAGGTTTGGAGAGGAATTCCCACCAAAAGTTCTTCATCAATTTGTCCAATTCTTTACAAAGAGAGTGCAGTAGGGCATAGGAGTACATGTGGTAGGATGGAATGGTGGCAGCCACGGATTTTATAAGATGGGTATGCCCTGCTTGAGATAGGAGCTTGGCTTTCCATCCTGAAATTCAACTCTTAATTTTTTTCTTAGCAACTGGAAAAAACTTCAAATTTGGATTTTGGGAAAATAATAGGTAGGCTCAAATGGGATGCCTTGGATGAACCTTTAGGAATACCAAGAATATTGAGCATTTGGCGTTGTAACTGAGTATGGACATTTTTGCTGAAATAAATATTTGATTTTTGGGCATTTAAAGCTTGAACAGTATAAGCAAAATATTTTGAAAGTGTTCGCTGGAAAACCCTTGCCTCATGAATTGTCGCTTTGCCTTAAAGGATGAGGTCATCAGCAAAAAGAAAATGAGAAAGAGATGATCTACGCCGGCACAATTGAATTCCCTTTAAATTGGTTTGGTATTCTTTAAGATGAAGACTTCTAGTTAATATTTCAGCACCAATAATGAAAGGAGAATGTGAAAGGGGGTCACCTTGGCAGAGTCCTCAAGAGGAGGGAAAGTTGCCAATTGGGCTACCATTGAGTAAAACAGAGAAATAGGCTATGGAGATGCAAGAATGGATCCAACTGACATAAACATCCGGGAATCCAAGGAGAGATAAGACCTGAAGAATTGGTTGTCATTCCATGCGGTCAAAAGCCTTTTCCATATGAATTTTGATTGCCATATAACCCTCTTTACCTCGTTTATTCTTAATGATGTGAAAAGCTTCAACTGCCATTGTGGAGTTTTCTTGAATGATTCTTCCATGAACAAGGACAGATTGGCAAGGAGAAATAAAACGGGGTAGGAAAGGGCTAAGCCTAAGAGTCAGAATCTTGAAGATGATCTTATAAAGAGTGTTGCAAAGGCTAATTACCCTAAAATGAGAAACAAGAGTAGGGTGTTCTATTTTTGGGATGAGTTCAATAAACGTGTTGTTAAGCTCCATTAGCAAATGACCTGTTTAGAAAAAAAAGTCATATGGTGTAGATGAGATCAGTTTTAACAATATCCTAATATGTCTCAAAAAATATGTAAGTCATTCTGTCTGGTCCCAAAGCTTTGTTTTGATGCATTGACTTGAGAGATGTTAATATTTCTTGGACAGTGGCGACGATAGAGCTTAGAGATTCTTGATCCTCCATTGATAGGATGCTGGAAAAAAGATCTTCGAGGCCATTCATGGTGGTGCCAGTGTTTTGGGATGTGAATAAGGCCAAGAAATGAAAGGCTAAGATCCCCCACAATATTTATATCAGAAACCCAATTGTTATTATGATCTTTCAAAGAGTTGATGATGTTTCTACTTCGCCTAATAATAGTGGAGGCATAAAAGAACTTTGTATTAAGTTCACTAGAGATGAGTCATTGTGTTCTGGATTTCTGCCTCCATAAAATCGACTGTCTCTAAACTTTCTCTTCTAAGAGAAATTTCAGATGGCATTCATATTGTTGATTTGCTGAAGTTGGAGGGAGATGTTGAACTCAGCTGATTTCAGAGGAAATCTGTTTGATTCTTCTTGAAATGTATCCAAAATCGAATTTATTCCATAGGTCAAGAGTTGTTGTGGTGGCTTTTATTTTATGGATAATAGTGGGAATGGGATCAGTCAGATTTGAAGAATTCCAAGCAGCAGCAATGACAAAGAAGCAGGAGAGGTCTCGAACCCAAAACTTCTTAAATCTAAATGATTTTCATGAGCAATGAGACTGTCCTTCAGTATCAAGATGTATTGGGGCATGGTGAGAGGAGGATCTAAGTAGATGTTTAAGAGAGGCTCTTGGATATTTTTGTCTCCAGAGATTATATGCAATACCTCTGTCAATTCTCTCTCAGAAGCCCATGTCTACCATTTGACCATGTAAAAAGTATGGCCTTTAAAGCCAAGGCCAGTCAGCCCGTGATTTTAGATGAAGATTTTAAAACTAAAGACTTTTGAGGTGGAGCCTATGGATCTGCCGCCTCGCTTATCATTAGAAGTTAGGATTGCATTAAAGTTTCCAATTAGAAGCCACAGCCCTGAGTAAGACTGGCCAGCAGAATGAAGATCCTCCCAGAACTTTTTCTTAAGAGTCGAGTAAAGGGGGCCATACACAAAGAAGAAAAGGAATGTGTCACAAGAGACAGAGGGATAGTACAAAATATGGATTATATTACTATTTTTACAGACAATAGAGAGGGAACAACTAGCCCTCCAAGAAAACACAAGACCTCCTTAAGTACCCAAAGGAGGAACAAGAGTAGAAGCCTAGTTTGTTCAAATAGAAATAGCAACACTATCACACTTTAGATTGCATAATATACAGGCAGTCGGGATTATGATCCCTTATCATGGTTCGAAGAGAATTGATTTCCAAGGTTCGAGCCAATCTCGATAATTTTAGGATAGGATCTTCATGGTGCAGGGTGGGGCAGCTATTGGCTCGCCTTCTCAGCCATAGGATCTATTTTCTCAAAGAGATAAGTGGGGAAGACATGCTTAGCCACAAGAGTTGTTTTGCTGCTATGGATGGTTGGCACTGCATTTTCTATACTATATACAAAACTAGATACCAGCTTTATTGCATGAATACGCCTCTCCCAACTATTAATTAGTTTATGCCCTGAGAGTGGTCTATAATTGTTTGTTAGATTGTAAGCGAGGATGCCATTACAAGAATGCCAAAAATGGTAGTTTTGTGTGGCCACAATATATAAAAGAAAGAAAAGTTTATGGGAATCAAATATATATATATATATCTGATTCGAGAATTGTTTGATTGGTTAAGCAAAGGTGGAACTGGACTACTTTATAAGGAGCTGGCCTTGCAGTTGGAGTATTGACATGCAGTGTGCTAGAGAAGAAAAATCAAATACGATCAATTCATATATAGCTTATAAGTATGAATTACGTAATTTTTGAACGTATAAAGGCTGGTGTTACTTGATTTCTAAAGCATCGTCTAACAATTTGAGAAATGTCCGTGTAGAGCATGTTGGAAGAATTGTTGGTTTTAAAAAAAAAATCGTTGATCTACCCAAAGATGGTTTACTTCATCTATTCAGAATAGGTAAATGCCCTTAATAACAAGGTGACTGACTCTTGTTATTCTTTGATAGATGGAATAATGAGAGTAGCCTAAAAGTTGTAAGAATAATAAATGAGCACACCATTAGTTCACTAAGAAGGGAGAAATATGAATTCTTGTAGAGGAAGATCATCATGTTTCTTAAGGTAAAGTTTGAAGGAAGGAAGCCATGCAAAAAAAGTACTTTGATCACCCGAAACACTAAAAGTATACTATTAGGTTGCTTGGAAAGTTTACTTGTCAGTGACTACCTCCATGATGCGAATATACATTAATCTTTCACTGTAGAAGAAGTTATTACCCGAGCAAATACGACAATTATCTTTCATTCTAGAATATATAACTAATGTGTAAGCAAATAAGAGGTTGGAGATAACCAAATTCCTATTGCACTTTTAAAAAATGAGTGGCAGAAATAATGTTGACAAGGAATGGGCATAATCCTTAGATACAGTGACGAAACTATGAATTTCTTATTGGAGGGCAAATTGCATTAAAACACATTTTTTAGGGCCAAGATGCACGAAACACAAAGATTACATTACAAATATTAATTAAAAAATTCCTAAAAAAGAGGGGGTTAGATTGCCACTATCCCCCCTTGCCCCTGGCTTCTTCTCTACTCAAATTATTTGTCTCCCTTATTTTTTTTACCCGTAGCAATGGCTATCGGCTATCGTGTGATCTCCTGAACTAATTCATGGTCTTTAATACTTACTACCACACCAGTTAAGATCATTAAAGCCGTGTGTTCTTTTATCCATTTTAAATTCATCTGTCAATACATGGCATTATAGACTAGGACATGTTTGTGATATTGGGCTGCTATAAGGCTTAGAATATTAGGTGATTATTGGGCCTTTAAATGTATGCAAATGGGCTGCCAAAAATGACATTGAAAATGGGCTTTAAAGTCATGGTATTGGACTGTCATGAAGTCCATGATAATGGGCCTTTAGAACTATGTTGTTGGGCTTGAGGAATTAGGTTGTTGGGCCTTAGCCTTGGGGCTCATGAATTGGATTTAAGATGGTGTTGTTGGGCCTTGGATTAATGTTGTTGGGCTGCCCCAATGAGTCTTAAAGTTCATGATATTAGATTAGTGGTGCTAATCCTTATTAAGCATGTTTAGTAACTAAGTGATGATGCATGAACCAAGTTAGTTGGATTTCAACCAAATGAACTAATTGGTGGAACAAGCATTTAAAGAAGAGTTTGAATTATGTGGAGGGGGGAGGTACACGTGAAAGACAAAGAAAGATTGAATTGTATGGTGGGGAGAGATATACGTGAAAGGCAAGAGAGACAAGAGGGGGACAAAGGATGAAAAAACTGAAAAGTGACATGGAAGAGGAAAAAACACCCTTGGCCGAATATTATGGCTAAGTGCATGCCATTGTCTTGACTTGTGCCTTACACGCCTATCACACACTTCTTACACTTTCATTTTTTTCATTTTGGTCGTGCAAACCAAGCCAAGAAAGGAGAGAACGGAACCCAAAGAGAGAAGGCAAACCGAAAGAGAGAAAGTGAGAACCAAGGGGGGAAACCGAAGATCTTGAGCCAAAGAGTGAAGTTTTGGGCTTGAATCAAGGGGAAGCTCGGGTAAGAGGAAGAAAGAGAAGAAGGAGAAGAAGGAGAAGAATAAGTAGGTGAAGAAAGAGGAGAAGTGGTGCAAGGAAAAAGAAGGCAAAAACAAGTACACAACAAGGTAATATAGGGGTCTCACTTTTCCTTGCTAACCGAACCCTTTATGTAGTTGGATCTTGGGTTTTTATGTTGTGTCTTGGTTGGATTTTGATCATGGTTATGTGTAAGTGTTAGATCTGGCCATGCATGCTTTAGATCTAAGGTTGAATGTTGGAAAAATGTAAGAAATGGACAATGTATGTTAGATAAAGTTAGATCTAAACCTATGTTATGTTTTGTTGGATGTAAGTTGGATATTTCCTTAGATCTAAGGTTGTTGAGGTGTCTAAAGTGTAGATATGGTCATGAGGTTATGAATGATGAAGATATGAAGTTGATACATGCAAGATAGGTGATAAAATGCAAAGAATATGCATGTTGTGATTTTGGGTATGAAAAATGTGATGTTTTGGTGTATGGCCGAACCATGTGTGCCCTAAATCTTTGAGAATGATTTTATATATGCTTGGATCTGTTGGTTGGCCATATTATGTGTAAGTTTAGTAATCTATTGCATGAAAATCAACCTTGAAATGTGAAGAATGCATGCAAAGCAAAGGAACCAAAGAAAACCTAGTGGTGTTGGCCGAATAATGCTATGAGTGATAACTTGTGTTTGTGTTTTGATTTTTAGATCCTAAGTTGTGAATCTGTTGAATGGAGGATGGGGTCACCATTGGAGATAAATTGTGATTAAAGAACACATAGAACTTGGTGTTGGCCGAATGTCTTATGTGTAGAAATCCTAATTGCAAGTTTGTGATAAATGGAAATATAATTGATCATGAATCGGATTAAAAGATATTAAGGCTTAGAAGTTAGGGTTATAAGGAATTAGCAAAGCCTTGTGTTGTATGTATGTACTAAAGATTTAATTAGAATAAATAAGTCTTGGCCGAAATTTATTAAATACAAGTGAGGTACAATTGTAAAGATTTTATTAAGAACATTAAATAATGGAAGACTTGAGTTAATCCTAAATCTATTAATTGTTGATTAAAACCCTAATCGAGAATAGATACATAAAAAAAAATATTTTAATAGAGTTTAATAATTAAATAGCCTAAGTTTAAATATTATTAGTTAAAGAAAGAGTAAATAAAATATTTTAATGATTAAAAAGAATTACAGTGATATATATATATATATATTTGGTTGATAACCGATTTCAAAATGCAAATGCTTAATGATTACGTACTATTCCTTAAAGTCTAAGAAATATTTGAATCGCTTGTAGGCGATCCACGTGTCTTATACACTACCAAGGAAGACCAAGTGTAAGTGGACAGTAAGTGGTTCTTTTCAAAACTGGAATGACACACTGCATCGTTTCATGAACAAGCATGAGATTTTAATCGAGCATGACATGACATGTGCATTGCATGAATTTTTCAAAGAGAATGTTTATGCAATGATTTTATGGAAAGTTCTATGAAACAATAAGTTAAGTCAAGGGGCACAGGTCGGTACCGTACCATCAAGATGGACTCCCATACCGAAGGACGAATGCGAGAAGGATGGGTGAATCCACGAGGCTGTGCAAACCACACCGAGGAACGTTGCTCGAGAAGGTGTGGCGCCTCCAAGGGTCAAGTCTAGCCACTGAAGGACGAATGCGAGAAGGTGCGCTAGCTGACCATATGTAAGGTCCCCAAAGGAATTCGGGGACGGTTCCAAAGGGAACGCACAACCCTGACTTCAGGGGTTAAATGGAGCGAGCCCACAAGTAAAAGATATGAAATGGTTATGAAAAGGCCAAGAGTGGCACAAGTATGAATGAGTAATTTTTAAGGGTCTGGGGCCGAATTTAAGCAGAAGCATATGCATATCCATGTCATGCATGTGCATCTCTTATCAAGTTTCTCTTTCATGATCAAGCATGTTTCAAATTTATGTCTTTCCCTTACTGAGTCTTTTTGACTCACGTTTTTAAAATTGTGTCATTCCAGATGCCTCAGGTGAAGAGAGTCAGGAGGACTACCTGACCTAGAAGCCCAAGAAATTATGTTCAAAATTTTGATGATAGTGGCTTGATCGTCACTAGTTGGCTTTTTATATGTTATATATGTTTTGTATGATAACTTAATGAGAACCCTGATTATGTATGTTTTAGCTCGAATCCCTCGCAATCCTGTACGTTTCCGCCGTAAGCACGTAAGTTAGTAAGTAAGAGCGCTGGAGCCATCCGGGGGATAGCTCGCGGCTGTCACGTTCCCTGCGGGATGCCGCTCGGGGCGTGACATCATATCTTGAGAAGTTCTCTTTTGTTCTACAACACAAAGTTGGATAATCAAACAAAGTTGTTGATGCTTTGAGTCGACGACATAGTTTGCTGACAACTCTCTCTAATGAAATCACTGGTTTTGATCTTTTACCAAGATATTATGTTTCAGATCCTTTCTTTTCAAAAGTATTGCAGGATTTGAATGATGAGAAGAGAAGAGATTATTTGTTGATCAATGGCTATTTGTTTAAAGGCAACCAACTTTGTTTGTCGGAGGGTTCTTTGAGAATATTTGTCATTGAAGAATTGCATGCTGGAGGACTTGGTGGACATTTTGGAAGGGACAAAACTAAAGATCTTGTGAAGTTGCGCTACTTTTGGCCAACGTTGAAGCGTGATGTTGCTCGATTTGTGCAAAGCTGTCTAGTATGTCAAAAGGTCAAAGGAGGAGTTCAAAACGCTGGTTATTATCAACCCTTACCAATCCCTAATGCTCCTTGGGAAGACTTATCAATGGATTTTGTTCTTGGTTTGCCTAGAACACAACACAGGTTTGATTGCATATTTGTGGTAGTGGATCGATTCTCCAAGATGGCTCACTTTATCCCATGTAAGAATTTTACTGATGCATCTCATGTAGCTGCCTTATTTTTTAAAGAAGTTGTTCGTCTTCATGGTGCTCCAAAGACCATTACTTCGGATCGTGATGTAAAGTTTTTCAGTCACTTTTGGAGGACACTAAGGAAACTTTTGGGAACTTGTTTGGAATTCTCTAGTGCTTACCATCCTCAAACTGATGGAAAAACTGAAGTGGTGAATAGATCTCTTGGACATTTGCTCAGAAGTTTAGTGGGAGAGCATCCAAGGAAGTGAGACTTTGTCCTCAAGCTGAATTTGCTTACAATAGTTCAGCCAATCGATCAACCAAGAAGTCTCCATTTAAGTTGTTTTTGGCAACAATCCAAGTCATGTTCTTGATCTCCTGCCACTGCCTAATCAAGCAAGAGTAAGTATGGAAGCTGAAAATTTTGTTGAGCACATAAAAGAAGTTCATGAACAAGTTTGACATCAATTGCAGCATTATACTCAAATGTATAAATCCAAGGTAGATGCTCATCGGAGGAAGCTAGAGTTCAAGGAAGGAGACCTGGTTATGGTCTATCTAAGGAAGGAAAGGTTTCCTGTTGGTACTTATAACGAGCTGAAGCAGAGGAAGTTTGGCCCTTTGTCGAGTTTTAAAGAAGTTGGGACCGAATGCTTATCGAATTGAATTACCTGCTGGATTTTCAATAAGTCCTACGTTCAATATATGTGATCTTTATCCTCTAACTCTCCACGAGAGTCCATTGATGTTTTGGATGTGTGTTCTATCACAACTCGGCGTGGCATTGACACACAATATTTGGTTCGTTGGCCTGGGATACCGAGTTCCGAAGATGCTTGGATTTCTAGTGAAGAGCTCAAGAAGTTAGATCAGTTGTTATGGGAAGATCTGAACTCAAATTCAAAGGCAAATTCTTTTCAAGACGGGGAGAATGATGCAGGAGCATCCCTTGAACCTTGGAATAACTATCCCAGGGAAAATGAGGCATCACTTGCATCTCTGGCTGAGGTAGTAAAGCATCATTTGCATCTCTGGCAGAGGTAACAAAGCATCACTTGTATCTCGGAGTATAGATCTCAGCTGGAACGATTTACGAAAATTTAGAAAGCGTGTGATATATCATTGGAAAGCTCTACGTATCTAGTTTCCAACGCATCTGACCTCGTAGCATTTGAAGATTCCTAGATAAAGTTATGACATTTTTACTATGGGACGTCGTGAATGGCAACAGTCAGCGAATTTAAAAAAGCATTTAATTTCTTTTGTGTTGGAATTTTCTAGACTTTATTATTCCGTTTTTCTAGCTTGACCATGATGTAATGAACTCTATATATATGAGTGATTATCCAAAATAAAGAGAAGAACTTTTGAATTCAGAAATATAATTCTTGCAAGTGTATCCCTTGCTTTGGAGTTGAGTGGCATCCTCTTACCAATCAAGCGTGTGGCTTGGTCGCGTCGAGTGGCTTCCGCTACCCCTGATTGAGTGGCATCCCAGGACTATCCTCTTCCCTTGGCTTGATCCTTTTCGGATTTTGCTAAGCCTTGCAGACACCTTGGGTATTCCAAACGAGGATTGTCAGTTTTAAAATTTTTGCCTTGACTACAATGGATACAATGTGGATGTATAGGGATTAATTACTACATGGAGGAGCAACTGAGTCTATGTGGAAAATTAGTAGGCGAATCCATAAGATCACTAACGAACATCTTGTAGCATGGCAGGTGTGAAGGGAAGTAGAAGGAGGTGTAGAAAAATGGGTGCACCCAGCATTTGTTCATTTGAAGCTAAATGTAGATGTCACTAATTCCAATGAGTATTCGTCGATTGCACTGGTAGTCAGGAATTCTAAGGAGATGGGGACGTTTGTTTCCCAATATTTCCACCCCTCAATATTTCCAAACAATCATAAAATAATTCATCTCTCCTCATTAAATTATAAAATAATATTATACTATTCAATTAAATCTTCTCTCTCTTCACTTTTCCATAAAATACTATATTTTTTCATAAACCTCAATACCCAAAATTTTTAAAACCCCAATATTTTCACAAACAAACACCCCATAGTTCATGTTGTTACTAAAACAATGAATGTAGTCTATTCAGTTTTGGGAGAGGTGCTGGCAGTTAGAATGGCAGTAGAGTGTATAGTGAAATAAAAAACTAGAGTGACTTGTATTGAAACTGATTTAACTGATTGTGGAGAGAGCCCTTCATAGGCCATCGTGGTGTGAATCATGGCAAATTAAACACGTTGTCGGCGACTGCGTTAACTGCTTGAAGCAGGTAGATGGTTGGAATCTAAGGAAAATAATCAGGAAGGCAAATTCCTAGGCTAATCGTTTAGCCAAGTGGGTTGTCTCAATGGGTTGGTGTGGAGACATTCTCAGCATTGCTTTACCAGAGTTACAATGAAACCTTCATAGCGGCGAAGATCCACCTCTGGAGACTCTCATGTAGGTGGTTTGTGTTGGAAGTCATTTCATTGTGTCTTATCTTTCCATTAGACTTTAGTTAAGCTTTCTTTTCTTGGAAGAGTCCTCCAAGCAAGGCCTATATGTGTCTTCTATTTTTTCTTTGTTCTCTTTCCTTGATTCAGATATATGTTTGAAATATAGGGCACAATTCTGTATTTTTGCCTTACCGATTTTGTTTTTTTTTTACCTTGTGCTTGGTGGGTTACTGACTCATGGAAAATTTTCAACTTTCGACTTCGTGGTTTTCTTATAATCTAAACCAAAAGTTTTGGCCGAACATCGATTGATCACGGTGACAGTTGGCCCATATGAATGTTTGGTTTGGTACATCCCCAACAGGTCACAACTAATTTTCCCAATTCGATTATGGGACACGCAACGGGTTTCGAACCAAGGGGATCATTTTACAACGCGATCCAAAATATATCAATGTAATCATCCACTTGATAAGGATGCAGGGGCGGCTCAACTGTTTGAGACATTAGGCAAATCATAAAAATAAAGTCATTTAATATAAAAAAAATTTAAATTTTTTTAAAAAATTTAAAATTAAAATTAAATCATAAAATTTACAAAAAGATGCAAAATTACTAATTAAATTTTTGTATTCAAGTTTAGCAATTTAATAATCTTTAGTTTTGAAAAATTTCTTTTTACAGATGCAACTGTAACCAGGTATGATAAATAGTATTCTATATGTAATAAAACAATTTAAAAAATAATTTAGTTCTTTTATTAGATCAAGTATTAAGTGGAGTACTAATTTCTTCAAAGTTCTCCCCTCGAGTTGCATCAACATTATCAACTTCTTCTAATTTGGTTCCTTTTGTTAAATAAAAAATTTATTAAGAGTTCCTCTTTGAGATTAAACTAAACTTTCTATTCTCCTTTTTTTCTTGAGTTTTTCATATACTGATGAATATTTTCTACTAATCACTTAAAAAAATAAAAAAATTTACACAAATAATGAATAATAATAATAGATAAATAAAAACTAGTTGATATCAATAATAAATTAAAATGTAAATTCTTGAATAATATAGCGTAATCCCAAATTTGTTTAAGCAACAACTAACTATCAAGAATCTAAACTGATTTGCAGATTACATGAGAGGTTGTTTTGTAGATATGGTTAGCAAAAAGGTTAAAAATATTTAGAGATTAAAAAATAACATTAGAATTTAATTATTTAAGAACTTAATTAGCAATAAATTAATAACTGGTAGAGAGTATCACTTTACCATTAAAAAGGTTAGGTTCAAATTTAATTGTTTGAGAAATTAATTAACAATAAAGTAGTTGTACCATTAAAAAAATTAATTAGAATTTAATTATTTGAGTATTTAATTAATAGTTGAGATTCTAGATTTTAAAAATTAAGAATTTATTGTGAATTTAAAAAGTGACCGCTAATTTCTATTCATTTATGCTTTATAAATATTCCTACTTTATAAATTTGTAATCAAGTTTTATCTTTACAATTTTAAGCTTTTTTTCTTCCCTTAATTTTAATTTTTCTATATGGCTTCGTAATTTAAAATTTTTAATTTTACTATAATATTGGTTTAGTCTTCCTAATCAAGCGATAGCCTCACCCGCGGGTTCACGACAATTGAAACATAAATAAAAGGGTTAATGACCAAAATAGTCCCTGTATTTTATGCTCTTTATCGATTTGATCACTGAGTTTCAAATTTGGTCACATAAGTCCTTAAGTTATCTTCATTTATCGATTTGGTCCTTCCGTCCAATTCCGTCTCCTCCGTGCACAGATCTAGGCTCCCTTCGTCGAGCGAATAGGGGGTTTCCCCTGTTCGTTCGTTCATTTTTTTTCCCGAATATGTCAGGTGGACGTTATTTAAAAAAAAATACACGTGTTGCGATTTTATTGGGGGTAACGTGGCCCACCATTAGCTGATTGTGCACGGAGGAGACAAAATTGAACGGAATGACCAAATCGATAAATGAAGATAACCTAAGGACTTATGTGACCAAATTTGAAACTCAGGGACCGAATCGATAAAGGGCATAAAACTCAGGGACTATTTTGGTCATTAACCCTAAATAAAAACGAAAACCACTCTTTAAATGCTTTCCACGCAACCGATTTGATCCCTTTCGATCCTCATCTTTGAAGTGGGGCAGACTGCAGTTTTCCAAGAATAGCGTTTCAGGAAGGAATCGTATATCCTTGCGAGTCCTGGGTTATGTTCGTTTTTAATTTTTTTCAGGATTCACATACATTCACAAAACTACTACCGAACATCTTAAGAATTCAAACACAAACACCAATACATTTTACACAATCTCCAACAACTTTTTATTTTTTTATTTAACACATTTTCTCTCTATATTTTTTCACTTAACTCTAATATTTTTTTATTAAATAATTACATCAAATTATTTCTATCTCCACTTTACAATAAAACACCAATAAAACACTATTAAACATAAATATTCATAACTTCTCTAAAATCCTATATTTTTACACAACACGAACATATCCCTGTCATTACGAAAGTCTCTATCTTTTGAACGAGATAAGAGTGTTGACAACTAGCAGACTATATCGACTAAAGATTTCAAAATAGCATTTGTAGCCCACCATTCCACCTCCGCG
This sequence comes from Myrica gale, assembly GCA_963930655.1. Lineage (NCBI taxonomy): Eukaryota > Viridiplantae > Streptophyta > Magnoliopsida > Fagales > Myricaceae > Myrica > Myrica gale. The sequence goes on from OZ005618.1 coordinate 14,374,232, forward strand.
ATAAAGACATTAGTCTACTGGGCATCTGCCAACACCTTTTCTTGGTCCACGAAAATGAGGGAGATAAGCAATAAATGATTCATCCCATTCATAACAACAGCTATTCAAGAAATGTACCAATTACACGACAACAAAATCAGATTTCTCACCATTCACTATGGTCGAACATAATCTGAGACAGAACAGGGAAAAGGAAACATACACCTAACTTATTTATATTACAGTCCTATATATAAATTAACAAGAGGGTAGTTTATGAAACCCTATCTACTTCTTTATTAGGCCATTAACGCATTCTAATCTTAAACAATTCTACACCTACACGGCTTGAAAGCAAATACAGCAACAACAACAGTTTTAGCGGAGGAAGATTTTACCTGCAATGCTTCCTCGGGCGAAGAACAATAATAGACTGACGGAAGCATCTATGTGAGATTATCACTGATACCAAATTGAGATATCCAGTTGCTTTGACAGAGGATCCATTGCTACTCCTTGTAGATCCGACTGACAGTCAAAAGAGGACAAGTCAAATGAAGACCCGAACAACATATGGAGGTTATTGTTACTATGGTTGGTCTCGAACAAAGAATTTGGAATCGTAAAGTGGTCAAATTGGCTTTCCTCACGCGATAACATGTGATTCATGTGATTATAGTTGTGCGTGTTTGCTTCTTCAAAGAAGTTTCCTTCTATCGAAACCCCTTGACCATGAAAGTAAGTGTCCCGTTGAAGTTGAGTTTTCAGCTGAGGATGGTTTTGATCCTCTGCAACAGAATTTGTAGTAGAATTCATACTCTTGTTGGCTTGAACGTTGGTATCGTAGATTGACATAAGCTCACTGATCATTTTCTGCCCATCTTCAGGAACTCCAAGTCCTGATAAATCGAAGGAAGGTGAGGCAGGGTTAACTGATGGACCAGCTGGCTTGGGTTGGACAAAGGACTGAGGGACGATAACTGGTTTAACCTCACTGACATGAAAATTTGATCCTCTAAACTCTGTAGTACTTCTATATGGACAATTCAGTTGATGATTGTCCCTAGAAGTCCTGTCATGAAAACCAAGGCGCACTTCGCTGTAAGGACACTGAAGCATTTCACAAGTATAGATCTTCTGATCCATTATCATGTTTAAATCACTGGCTGGCTTCCTCTTCCGAACGAAATCTAAATTGGCGACAATTTCTCCCTTGATTGGATATGGTGGTTGTATAACTGACGGTCTTTCCCGGATTCTCTCCTTCCCCACAGTAGACAAATTAAGATTCTCCAGTTTTTGCACTTGAACATCAAAGCTTGGCTCATCGTCAGCCCCTTCAACATCATACTCACTGCAATCATTGATGACCAAAGACCCACATCCTCCAACAGAAGATAATGCATAACATGAATCAGGGTAAAGTTCTCGGGCCAAGGCCTCTTCCTGATTGATGATGGCAAGCCAGGTGGCGCTTTCCTTGGCTGTCATCTTGTCCTGCAAGCACTTAGACTGCATTACAAGCTTGCGTATCTTAGCAATATCAGGGGACATGTGCTTGATAACTGCTGTGAGCACGCCCACCTTCCATGCCTTCTTCAAGTCATGAGGCTTCTTGTAAGGAGGAGGACCTTGATCCTTTGGCAATCCAAGTTGTGGCCACCAGTCCTCATTACCGTTGGGCCACCATGGTGGGGAAACCCCTTTCTCTAATGGAAACCTCCTCTGAGGTGGGTCACAATGCTGCATGAGCGCTGACAAGAGAGAACCAAGGGTTGTGTCCTGAAGCTCTTGCAAGGTGTGTGGGGTTGGTCCAATTGAATTACAGCCATCATTCTTGCCTGGAATTGAATTATATGCTTGGTACTTGGCTATGGCGGCCGGACCATTACGATCAAACCTGACTTTATCCTTCCACCACTCACGAAGATTATCAGACGCCCCAGTCACCGGCTTTCCCTTCTCCGGAATAATTCCATAGACAAAGCCTTGGGCTTTACAAACTTCCATAATCTTCAACATGTATTTCAAGATTCCATCTTGTGCCCTTGACATCTTCTTCCTCCTTGCCTGTTCTTGGGCCTGTTGCTGCTTTGCTATGTCAATTCCTTCTTTACTTTTATTCTGTTCTTTGAGCCGTTTCAGACGCATTTTGTCCCTCCACATTCTCCTCTCAAGTTCATCTACATCTATCTCTTCATCAGTATAATCATCCTCCATTGAGGCTTCCACTTCAGGAGCTGGGACAGCCACCTCTCTTTCTCCAATCGGGGCAGATATGAACTCCATATCACAACAAAGCCTCATCTCATCGAACATCATCTTCTCCCAAAGGAAACCCAGAAATAAACCCCCAAACCCGGTTATTTGTTAGCACTAGAAACCCTCGAAAATTACTCAATTTGGATGAACAGACCTGCTAAATCTGGCAATAGAGTAACAAAAAAAAACAAATAAGAATCCCGCAAAGTTCAGTTCAATACATACATTTTACTCATTTGAGAAGAAGTAACTCATTTAATGCATCCTCGCACACTGAGGCAGAAGCCGTGTTCTTTTTTCTTTTTTTTTTACCCGGAACTCGTACTTGAATTTCCATAAAGAGAGACATTTTCTGTCAATAAATCAGGGTTTGTAAACAACTTAGATGCATCCATAAGAATCAAAGCAGGATATGTACTCCTGCTTTCATTTACATGTTCACATAACACGGTCATGAACAAAAGAAGACCTTTAAAATTCCCTTCCAAAATAATTCAGTGCCAAAACAACGGAGGGCGCTTAAAAAGCCTGGTATTACAATCAGATCCATCATCTACTGGAAAGTCAGATCTAACACATGAAAGCTGTAGACTGCTGCACAGAAAGACTGGGATCCCGGGAAAGAGAAAATCCCGACAATTTCGCGGGAAAAATGGTAAGAAAAGTTTCCCCTTCGTACACAAAAATGAATCATGTTTATCAAGAAAGCAAAAACCAAAGCCAAACTACTCTCAAGCAGCTTAGATCTAAGGAAAACGCATATATCTCAGATAATCGAAACACAGCAGACCCAGAAGAAAAGGTACGAACACAAGCTGATTCACAACCAACCAGACTAAGAATGAACCGAAACAATTTCAAATTTCACGAGTCAATTAAAACTACAGAAAAACTAAACCACGGAATGATCCCAAAAGCAAAAATCAGACCAACGGACTTGTCGATCAAAAAGAAACGCAAACTAAAACAATACCACCAAACCAGTTCAAAAAAAAATTAACCTGAAAAGTTAGAGATTGGTCCTCTGGGTCCTCTCTCTCGTTTCCGCTGGCTCCAAAGTCAATCTTGCATGAACATAAAGCTCAGCTTTCAGCTTTCACAAAAGGGAAGAAAGATAGAGAGAGAGAGAGAGAGGGGGAGGGGGGAATTATCCTCGTGGAATAGGGAGGAGGGCGGTCCTCGGTGAATGTGGAAAGTCTGTCGGGCATTGGTGAAAAGAGAGGGTTTATAAATGTACCGGCTCAGGTTAATCCCATTCCCGCCTTGGGATAAGTAGGAACCGTTTCGGCCTTTGGGACTATTTTTTTTTTATAAGGCCTTTGGGACTATTTAATCGTGTGTGTGCCGTCGTCTGCTTCAGGGGAACAGTTGCCCACTGCCCCAATTATCAAGACCATCCAGCCTTGGTGATAGCGGCGTTGCATCCAATGGCAGGCAGCAATTGTGATGAGGATTTGGGCTCTAGACCAGAAGATATGTCTTACAGTTAGAGTTATCCAAGCTCTCTTATTAACTCTTCTAATTAGGTTCTCCTAAGCAATGTGGGATCTCAACAATCCTTCATTCTTCGAAGACTGACGTCCTCGTCGTCTGCGTCTCCCACATGACCTCTATAGGGGGCTTTCACCGGACTTGGGTCTACCCTGACCCGTACCGGATCTATAGGGTCGAAGAAAATGGGTTCATGCAAGCCACCACACGACTTAAGAAAGACGCATGGGCTACCAATTGATGAGGACCTAGGCTCTAGACCAAAAGACATGTCTTACAATTAGAGTTATCCAAGCCCTCTTATTAACTCTTCTAATTAGGTTCTCCTAAGCAATGTGGGATCTCAACAATTTGGCTACCAACGATGTTTGCATTGTATTTTACGGGTAAACTCCTTATACCCAGTCTTCATTTTCTCTCTCTACAGCACATACGTGTCACTACTGTAGCTGGACAACAACAGAAAACTATTAAATACCTTCCTATCCCATTTTGCATGACAAAGTATAAGGTAAAACCATCATGGCTGTGGAATATATAAAATGTAAGGATATTAAACGTGAATGTAAAATGTAAATGTGAAGGATATTAAACGTGAAGGTAAATGCCAAATAGGAAACAACTGTATATGGTATATAAAAAACAGAAAATAGTTAGAACCGTTCATGTAGGCGGTAACAATAATAAAATAGTAATTAAAATAAATACTGTTGAAATCATGATTAGACATAACAAAGTTTATTTGAATAAAGTATAACAGGGATTACAAGTAGCGGAAATACAAGTACAGAGATTCAGAAAAAGATTGAAGTATTACAAGAGAAATGAAAGGTTAACGGAGGAGTTATGAGATAGTCGGAGAAGGTAAGGGATTGGGGAAAAGCCTGAAGGAGGTAGAGAGAAAGAGAGAGAGGCCTGAAGGAAGGTAGAGAGAAGGGAGAGAGTTGAGAGAGAGAGAGAGAGCGGAACTCGATCTGAAGAGTTCAGAATACGAGATGCCACTTATATAGAAATGCAAAGAAATGGAAAAGACCAAACTAACCTTGACTTTAGTTACAGTAACAGGGGTATTTTTGTCTAGGGTAAAATAGTCATTTATTGTTTGTCGATAGGGGTATTTTGGGTATATCTCCAACATATCTTCAAATCGTTGAGTTATCAACAAAATATCATCTCAGTATATCGTCATTCTTCAGTTAGTAAATTGCTAATAGCAGCAATATCTTCAGGAGAAAGTCCTGAATCAAAGGCATCATAGGAATCTTGAGCATCATCAAAGGTAGGCATAAAGTAGTCATCTATGCTTGATATATCTGAAGTATATGTTCTATCTTTATCATCATCTTCAGAAAGCTGGGAGAATACTTCAAGCAATTATTTTTTGTAATCATCACTAAGGGTGAGATTTTATTCCTGTTTCCGCCGGAATTTCCGGTTCCGGTACCGGAATCGGAACCCATTTTAGGGAAAAACCGGAACCGAAAATGCCAGAATTTTTCGGTTCCGGTAAAAAAAACACATTAATTAGGTGACCTGGGTCAAAACGACCCATGTCACGAAGACAGACGACATTTCGTCCCATTTTCCCCTTCAGCCTTCGCGAAATTTCCCCCCTCCGCGCTGCTTGCCGCCAGCGAGTCGCGATAGCCTTCCCACCACTTGCTCCGGCCACCGTCCCTCCCGCGGATCTCTCTCTCTGATCTCTCAGGTCTCTCTCTCTCAGATTCTCTCAGCTCTCTCCTACCCTCCCGAAATCTCTCTCTCTCTCTCCCCTCACCCTCTCGAAATCTCTCTCTCTCTCCTTCTCTCTCGCGGGTTGCTGCATCAGTCGGATTTTCGACCTTTGGTGGCCGAATCTTTCACGGTTTGTCTTTCATTTTGTCTGTTTGATTTTTATTTGATTTTTTTTGTCTTTGATTTAGTTTCTATAGTTTCTTGTTTTGACTTGTCTAGCCGTATTTTGATTGGTTTGGTTGTCTGAAAGAGAGATTGTAGTGAAGGAAAAGAAGGGGTTTGAGCTTTAAACTTTGAATTTGAAATGCGGGAAAGAGACGCAAGCAATTATGAGGATGATGATGAGGAAGTTGTTGTAGTTAGCTGTTTCTGGTGTGGTGGTTCTAGATGGTTGGGTGTTAATTGGAATTTGGATCTTGGTAGTGTGAGCTATCTGCCTATCTCTGGTTGTAGCCATTTGGGTTTGGGCTGTGGAGTCGAAATTGACACAGAGCTTGGTTTTTGTTGGAGCTAGCTTTGTTTTTGTTTCTGTTTATATCTCTAATAGAAAGGATTACAGCATTATGAAACTGCTTCTACATATTTCTATCTCATGGAATTCCTCTAGCATCTGTGTTCAGTGTAAATCACATTGCATTAGCAATTGAGGATTTGTTTAAATGCTATCAATTTTGTTATTCGACTTTGTTTAATTGCTATCAATTATGCAAAATGGCACTACAGGTGAGAGTTTAAATGCTATCAATTTTGTTATTCGACTTTGTTTAATTGGTAGCTGTTCTGTTAGTGTTTAGTTTCTGCTGTTCTTTCACTAGTTGTTCTCCCATTAGTACTTCTTACATGCCATTTTGCATATTGTTGGGTAATTGTGTCAATGAAATGTATTAGAGTGATTCTTACATTTAAATGTGAGCATGAACAAATTAGTATTGATGCTAATAGGGGAAAAAACAGGAAAAAAGACCCCAATTTTGGCCCAAAATGCTTAAAAAAACATTTTGGGCCAAAGTAAAACTGGGCCTTTAGTTTTGGAACCGGAATTTCCGGTTCCGGAATGGAAATTTGGTAGCAGCTAACTTTGCTTGTTTTTGACTTCGTTGAGCAAGAAATTGAGGATGAGTATCTTGAATCTATTTGGCTTTAGAAATGGTGGAAATGATAGTATCAATAGTGAACACAGGCCACCATTTCACAAAAAAAATTTGGGATTATATCTTGGCTTTATCTTGGAGGGTAAAGACAAATTTCCAACTAAATATCCAAGGTAATAGGTTGAATTGGATATGAAATCGGAGAAGGGGAGGTATATCTTTGAGTGGAGGATTTTTCATAGCAGGATATTTCTGGACAGCAGGGGTATCATGAGGACATAAGGCCCATTGATCAAAAGCTTGTTTAAGGGGAGCATAGAAAATAGATAATTCTTGACCAAACCTATCCCACCATTGGAGAAACCAATGAGGAATTGGATCAGTACAATAAAGTCCTTTGAATCTTATAAACCAAGTATGACGATGGGTTTGATTGTCAAAAAGTATGGAAAAAGTTCATGCTTCAATATAATTATAATATGAAATGTGTTTTAAATTTTTGAAAGGTACATACAGAGCTCGAAGAGTCCATGGTTGTCCCTCTTCTTTGGACGAAATAATTCTTCTAATGGTAAACTTTTAAAATCCAATTCGGGAAGGATAAAGATTCAGATGAAAATCCAATTTTCTATCCAAATTTAATAGTTCTATTTGAAGAAAGATTCATAAATTTTATTGAATGTTATGAGACTAATATTATTCGGTAATTAATACAGACAATATTATAATATTATAATATTCATATTCTTTCTCTCTCTCTTGATTGAATTTGGTTAAAAAATTATAGATGATTCAAACATATTTCTATGAAAATTAAATTTCTCAAATAAGACCAATTTTAAACTTGGATAGATCCTAGCGATGTCGGGAGAGCAATGGATTAGTAAGAAATTTTCTAATTTGTTTTACCAATATTCGTATGAAATATTCAGTAAATCTAATTTGGGAAAAATACACTTTTTAAATACCAACTACAACGTGTTTTGTACTTTGTATCATAAATTACAATGTTTGAGATATTGCATTCATAAACTACCCGTCACTAACACATTGCACCTTCCATCTATTTTTTTGTTCAAATGGAACGGAAATTGATTTTTTTAATAGAAAATGTCAATTATGCTCTTACAAAAGTCAAATATCAGCTTACATTCTTGGATATACTCGTCATTTCGTTTAAAGAAAAAATCAATTTCCGTCCAATTTAATGGAAAAAAAAAAATAGAAGGAGGGTATTGGTGTTAGACATTGAAAGTTTATGGGTGCAGTGTCTTAGACGTGATAGTTTAAGGTGTAAAGTGTAAAATCTATGATAATTTGTAGGTGAGAAATGTATTTTTACCATCTAAATTTAAAGTGAAGGGTAGATCAAAATTCCAGAAAATAGAATTCTTGTTTACGAATAAAAGCATTAGATTCTGGTATTTTGAAATATATTCAGAATATATGGAAATAATAAAAAAGTTGATTGTTTTCGTTGGATAATAGAAACGATATATTCTCTTAAACTAAATTATTATAATTGGGGTAGCTAGGTATAGTCCCTTGATATAAAGGGATATATTCTCTTATATTTAGAACCGGTTAAGTCAATTGCCCTTAAAGCGGAAAATGCCTCATCTAGATGGAATATCAACTTGAAAATTGCATGTATATGCGAACTTTAATGGTTAATTAAGGAACTAAGGATCCACTTCAAAATGTTGGAATCAGTTCTCTCTTTAGGAAGCAACTAAGAGCATTCCTAGTAGACTCTCTATTCTAACATTTTGGTTAGAATAGAGAACCAACTTAACCAAAAAGCCAAAAAATACTCTGTAGTAGCTTCTCTATTCTAACAATTTTTAGCTAAAAATTTTAACATGTGAACAATGGTTCTCTATATTTAGATAACCACTGTTCACTTCTCTATAATAAAATATTAATATTTTATTTTATTTTTTCTTTCTCTTTTCTTCCGCCTAACACACACGTTCCCTCTCTCTCTTTCTTTTCTTCCTTCCCGTTCTCACCCTCTCCCTCTCTTTCTTTTTCTATTCTTTCTCCCAGCGTGAATTCCTCCCAGCAATCACACTCTCCCTCTATTTGAATTCCTCCCAGCAATCACGTCTATTTGATGACTATTTGAAAAAGATAAAAATTAAAAAATCTGCCCTTTTTAGAGTAAGACAAATATTTAAAAATATAACTGTTACAATAAAACGAATATTTAAAAATATAAATGTTAGAGAAAGAATAAAGAAATCTTTGAATAATAATATTTAAATAGAATAGTAAAAGTAGATGGTTAAAATAGATAAGCTGCTGTGGGTGTTTTTAAAAAGTTGAGAGTTAAAATAGAGAAGTGTACTTTTTGGTTAAAATAGAGAACTAAATTTGAAGAAGCTACTAGGAATGCTCTAAGGATGTCTTGTGTTTATGACTGGACAGTATCTTTCTAGTTAAAAGGCAAGCCAGATTTTAAACAAATTGTGTCGTAATCATGTCACGCAAGACACACTTTAGGAATGATGACTATTAATGTGTATTTATTCCAACTTAATTAGGTTATTATCTTTTTTGGTGTTTATAGTTTTAAATAAGAATATAAATCATTATTATTAAAATGAACTTCTTATTAAAATTCGTGGTCTAAATTAAGAGAAAAAAATATAAAAATAAATCGTTCTTAGCTTTTGTTTCAATCTTCATTGTGTAATGTTTGAGCGGGTCAATTATTTGGGGTTAATATGAAAAAATTCATCACATAATTTTTTATTATTATAACTTCACTGTTTGGTTGTGCATTTTGAACTTCATGGTAAGTTCAGAAAAATTCCAAAGGATCTGCCCAAGTGTCCTCAACCAGTAGTACACTCCTAACACCATATCACAACCAGTCAAGCTCAGCACATATGTATCAGTTACAAAGTTGTTCCCCTGTATTTGCAGCTTCACACCTTCACTCTTCCCTTCACTACTGAGTAACTCTCCGCTCGCAACCCGTACCTTAATATCTTCCCCCTTCTTAGCTACCACCCGAGCTCTTTGAGCAATAGAGGGATCTAAAAAATTATGTGTACTGTCAGAGTCAATAAGAATTACTCTTGCTGTCCTCCTATTTTCCTGAGCACTCTCATAGTTTTAGGATTCATAGAACCTGTGAAAGCATGTAAGGAAATCTCAGGTTCTGCATTCTCAACTTCATGAGTTATCTCCCCCTCCATTTCTGCATCTTCCTCATTTCTACATACATCCACATCCCCAGGTTTCCATTCCTCCATGAGAAATAACTTTGGATTTTTGCACACATGCTTAAAAGTCCACTTCTAATCACAGTTGTAACATAATCCCTTTTCCCTCATTTCCTTCATTTGGTTGGGTGTAAGTTTTTGGATCTAAAATGGTTTTCTGTTGGTTTGTTGGTGGTTGTATGATTGGTTATATGGTGGGTTTGCTGGACTGTTTGGGTTGTGAGAGGTTTGGTGGTATGAGGGTGGATTGGGCAGCAGCCCCTTTGTGGTTTTTCGGTTGAGTAAAACGTGTTCTTCTTGGATCTTAGCTAGTCCATAGGCTGTAATTAGATTGGGAGGATTGAACATCCTCACAGGAAGTTGAATCTCATCTTTGAGTCCACTCAAAAAACAGCTGAGTTTATAATTCTCAGTCAGCCCCCTCAATCTAAATAGATTCAAACTGACTCTTGTAATGCTCCACACTCCCGATTTGCCTCAACCTGGTCAGCATTTCCATGGGGTCATCATAAGAGCTAGGTCCAAATCTAATTAGGAGAGCTTGTACAAACCCCTCCCAATCTTGCAGATTACCAGAATTTTCTTAGTCTTGGAACCAAACAAGGGCTTGTCCTTCCATATAGTAGGATGCTAGTAAGAGTTTGTGGGTCGTAGGAGTCTTATGGAAAGTAAAAAAATTAGGTGGTTTTATATAACCAGCCATTTGGATCAGTTCCATCAAATTTGGGAAAGTCTAGTTTGACTGACCGGAATTGCAGCCCTCCTATCTCACTATTACCTCCACTTCCAGTCGGTGGTGGACCTTGTGGGATAGCAACAGCCCTGTCCTCTTGCTCCTTCTCCTTCCCTTTGGTCAAGATCTGCATATTTACTGTAAGTGTTGCAAGTTGCTGTACTATTTCATGCAAGGTTTGCCGCTGATCCTCCTGATCCTTCTTCAACAAATTCACTTGTTCCAGCACTTCCTTGTAGTGGGTACCCTCAGCCATGGCAGAATCGAAGGGCTCTGATACCACTTGTAATAGTTTTCTATGAAAAAAAAGCTTGTAATAACGTAGGGATTGTAATATGAATGCAAACAGAGTAATCTTTGATTGAAAGAGTAAGACAGATATGACCAATTTTGAGGATTGGCAAGCCTCCACAGAGAATGGGGATGAGAGAAGCACAACTGCTCAGTTCGTCGATGCCCCTTTCACCATACTTCCCCCTATATTCTAACAGATTCACGTAACAAACTTCTACATCAACACGTCACACACTATGGGCTGATTCTAATTCAACCCGAGCCCATCCAACTAAAACAACCCAACATCACAGCTAAACAAGTTAAGATAACATAACCCACACAATGTTCGGCCCAAGGCCCAAAACACTAACCCAACCCACACCACACGTAGCACTTAACACATCAGCTCCGCATACTTCAACTACGCGACATCAATCTCAGCTTCTGTCTTCGATCTCTCCTTCTGTCTTCTTATCCCTCTTTCTTCATGCCCTATCTCACTGCAACATGTGACATATACCCAATGCCACTTTTGTTAAAGCAGCACCTTTGTGAACCAAGAAGAATTTCAAAGTTTTTCTTTCCTTAAGGTAATCTAGCAAGATCTTGAGTAAGAGAATCAACTTTTTCTTTTAAACAATTGTTTTCTAATTTTAAATCTATTTATTCTTCATGTATAACATATACCTTTTCTTTTATGACTATTGCAAGATTCTTTTTAAGAGAAATAACTTGACATTTTAAGGAATCACTTTCTTGAATGAGCAATTCATGGTTCTTTTTTAGACAACAATACTTTGAAAAATGTTTTTTTAGTTCAATGTATTGTTCATTAAAAGCTTCTTGCAAATCATCAAAAGAGAATGAAGAAGTTAAAGATTCTTGTACCTCTTCGTCATCATCCTTTGCCATAAAGCATAGGTTTGCCACTTCTTCAACATCGCTTTCACTATCGCTATCATCAGATTCTCCCCATGCAGCCAAGAAGGCTTTCTTCTTGTCTTTGAAATTCTTGGATTTCTTGTGGTTTCAAGGTTGGGACAATTCGTCTTTATGTGACTCAATTTTTTGCATCCAAAACAGATAATCTCATTCTTCTTGCTACTATCCCTTTTGTAGTTTATCTTTCTTTGAAATCTTCTATCTCCTTGTTTCTTGCGAAAGAACTTTTTGAACTTCTTGGTGAATAGTGTCATTTCTTCATCGTCTTCGGAAGACTCATCACTACTTGAGCATGAGGCTTTCAGGGCAATTCCTCTTTTTCCTTTGTCTTCTTCCTCATCTTCCTTTGTTCGGTTCATCTCATGTGTCATGAGGGAACCCATGAGTTCATCTAAAGAGAGTTTGGTCAAGTCTTTAGCCTCTTGAATAGCAGTTACTTTGAGTTCCCAAGCTTTAGGTAGACACCTAAGAATTTTTCTCACCATTTCAACGTTAGTATATTCTTTACCAAGAGATTTAAGACCATTCACAATATCAGTAAAGCGCGTAAACATAGATGAGATAGATTCATCAGATTTCATTTTAAAGAGCTTATAATTATGTACAAGCATACTTATTTTAGATTCCTTTACTTGGCTTATACCTTCATGAGTTACTTGAAGTTTATCCCAAATTTACTTTGTAGTCTCACAACCATTAAACTCATTTGAATCTAAAGCACAATATAACACATTCATAGCTTTTGAGTTTAAAGACATGAGTTTCAAATCATCATCATCAAATTCATTTTCATCCTTCAATACACCTTTCTTGTTTCTAGGGTATCTAGGGTCATTTGAGATTATTCTCCATACATCATAATCTATGGCTTAGATATATATTATCATTCTAGCTTTCCAATAGTTATAACATGTTCCATTGAAGAGAGGTGGTCTATTTGTGGATTGATCTTCAGCTAAGGAGGTACTAACAATGGTTGCCATTAAAAGAGTTGAAACCTCAGCTCCGATACCAATTGAAAGTCTATGTAGCAACCTAAGAGGGGGGTAAATTGGGTTTTAATAGAAATTAACAATTTTCAATCGATTTAAAACACCAATCACAAACAATCACAAACAATCACTATAAACCACTGCAGTAAAAAGTAATAGAAATAATGAAACTTGAGAAGATAAGGGTTGAAGAGATGACACCGTAGTTTTTTGGTGGTTCGGCCAAAACACTTGCCTACATCCACCCCCAAGGCTATTGACTTCCTTGGGCTTCCCTCACTATAATCGAATAGCAAGTACACCTTAGCTTCCGGGGTGCTAAGGAACCGTTACAAAGCATTTTCAAAGATCACGCTTAAACTCTTCACAAATCCTCACACCCTAGAGGATTTCTTCTACTCTCACAAGTAGGACCCAATGTTTACCCAACACTCTCAAGGTTTAAATAGAATGGGTACAAAGTGAAAACACACGTATTGACTCTTAAAGCTGAATATTCAAGTGTGTGGCACAAAGGTAGGAGAGAAGATAGATTTACAATAGAAGACTTGAAATTTGATGGGAAAGAGCGGGCCTTCTCAGTAGGTACGAAGCTTCTCTCTTCTTCAAAGCTTTCTCTCTTTTCTCAAGAAGTTAGGTCACGGAATGAATGCAATTCGTTGAGTAGGTGAGAGCTTTTTCTTTTTCTTTAACAACCGGTCCTCTATTTAAGCCATTTTTTCTTCAACTGTCGAGTGGGTAGGTGAGTGAGCCGTTGGAAACTTTTCCATGAAAAAGAGGAATGATTTGATGTCTCTGATGTCATTCCGGCAAATCCTCAATCCCGTTTAATGTGTCGACACTTCAACTAGCATGTGCTGACACATAAAATTTGAACAAAAAATTAGTGCTCGGGAGTCGGTGCAATGTGTCGACACATGTTTTGGTCAAAAACACATGTCTCGGGTGTAAGTGCAATGTGTCGACACATGTCCTGAATGTGTCGACACCTAAAAGTCCTGGAGACAAAAATCAGTGCTTTTGAGGTTTTCATCCCTTTCCAAAACCTTTTTAAGTGCCCATATCTTGAAGAATTTATCAAGCATCATGTGCAAAGACTTTTAGTACATTAAGAAGACTTTTTAAAGAGATAAACTCAATCCTTTTGAAATATAACTTGGAATTTGTGGATTGACGAAATAGATTCTAAAGTCCTCAAAAACTTAGAAACTTTTGTTATCATCAAAATCATTTATAGATTGTTTGTAAAACAACTTTGGGCTAACAATCTCCCCCCTTTTTGATGATGACAAAAACATGTTAAAAACAACTTTTTGCTAACAAATAGAAAAGCTTCCCCTGAGAACAAACAAGAGTTTTTCATGTCATTTTTACCAAATAGACTTTAGAATTTTATAAAATTTTTGCAAGAGTTCCCTTTGTAAATGGAGGTTTCCCAAAATTTATGACATAAGAAAACACTTCTATGAACTTCCTCCAATCCTCACAAACTCCAAAGGATATCAACAGAACCCAAGACTTCATATAGAGAGAATATTGAGAGATAAAAAGATTACCTCTTGAGCAATTTACACAGATTCATAAGGAAGTGAAATAAGCACTTCTCATTCCATAGAGAATGTCAACAAGCAAGTTCAAGATATAGAGAATCATATAAAAATATTATCCATTTCATATCTACTATATCAAGAGAGGTGTTTCCTTTAGTGAGGTTGTTCACTAAAGAAGAAGCTTAGAGATGGTATATCTCAAGCTTGGTGGGGTTGTGAGTGGTGAGCCAGAAAAACCACTAGTATGGGTTTGAGTGTTGAGCTCGAGAGAATACTTGTACAGTTCTTTAGCATCCGGAAGCTAGAGTGCATACTATTGGAAGAATAGTGGAAAATCTTAAGGCTCGGTGAAGGAGCTTAAGGGGTGGATATAGGCAGGTTTGCCGAACCACCTAAAAATCATGTGTTTGCTTCTCTTACCTTTCTCTATACGTTTAACACGTATTTACACTTGTTGAATAGTATATACTTGTGCTAAATTAGTAATTACTTTGCAAACACGTCTTTGGGGGGTTTAAATCGAAAAGTTTAGAAAATCAATTCACCCACTCTTGGGTTGCCTCAATCCACATTAAGACTACTATTTTTTTATGGAAATGATTATGCAAATTTTTATTCAATCCATTGATTATGTTATATAGTTATACCTTAGGCTACTGAGTGAGAATCAAAGATTCAGTTAAGTTTCAGGCGCTTCTAAATTAGTTAGAGAGGACATTCATGTTTATATTTCGCAATTCATGTAAATCTCAGGCAAACTTCAGATAAAATGTTCCAACATAAAACATACTGTGCTCCAGCTTCATGTTATCAAACTGGTGGACAAACTTCCCATTATACTATACATTCTCTAGACATAATCAATTTGCTTGCTGAGACATTTGAACCATGCAGTGCTTTCACTCTTGAATCTTCAAGAATATGACACAACTGCAAACATGGAGTTTGTGCCAACTAAAGACATTTACATCTTTAAAACTTTTCACCAAATTTTATGCAAAAACCTATAAAACTCCAATCTGCATAAATATTCACAATTCTATAAAAAAATTTACAATTTTTTTATAAAATGGACATCCCTAAATCTACACGTGTCCATCTCAATCGCCAAGCCGCATAGTTAAAGCGTCAATACACTCTCCAGTAACACGATTGAACTCACCATTGTTAACTGTCAAGAAACAACGTCTCCATCGTCTTCTAACACGCAGAATATCAATCAATCAAATCGAGAAACTGAAAACAAGGAGCTTCCAGCTCCAAGAGAGACCAAACGAGAGAGAGAGGGGATAGAATTTCGATTTAGGGCCTATCTCCATCCACTCCTTCACTATGCAAGACCTTCCCAAATCTTCTCTTGCCGTTGATGGTGGGAGTTTTAGGTGGTGGGGGCACTTAAGGTCAAGTAGCGGACTAAAAAATTGCATCTTCTAACTTCAAAATCTATTGTGGCGCACCGTGACACTTTTTTCTGCTTCGTTTTTTGGCAGACTTAGAAGAGAAGGGGAAAGCAGGTAATAGTGGTAATCGAGAAAAACCCATTCCGACAAAGCCTAATTTTTTAGGGCATAGCAAGAAGATTCACTACAACCCGAGAGCAAGCAGAAGAATATAAAATTATTCTATGATTTTTCTTCCTCATTTTCATAGTTGATATAGTGAGGAGAATATCACAAAACTATCCTGGTGGAAGGAGTGTGGGACGCACAGCCCTGACTCGGAGGGTAATGCGAGTTAATCACTCGTCAACTAAGGAACAATTAAATGAAAATTAAGTATTGCATTATTTTAACTGTCCACAATTACACGTCATTGCTTGCTGCATTTCAAATGCATGCTGTTGTAGTTTTTTAAAATGTTATTTTATTGATTTGTACTGGATGAACATGATCATACGCACAAAAAGCCCAACAACAACACTAGGCCCATATCGCACTAAGCCCAAAAGAAGAAAAAACCACGACACGTATCGTATACGGTTATAAGCCAACTTATAACGTGTAACAGCCCCATTATCCCGACGTTGTTATCAAAGCAACTGCCCACTATGGAGACGTTAGAAGAGTACATCCTGAGTACATCCTGGGACAAGATGCTACGTGGGATCAAATTCCTCGAAAAAGGGAAACACAAAGACGTAGAGAAAAGGCTATAAAAGCAAAGTATCATGAAGAAGAATGGTGAGTGGTTTTAGAGAAATTGAATAAAAAAATTAAGATACCAAAGTACTGACTTAAAGCATCGGAGGTGTCTTACCCCGGTGTCCGAGATCATCATTGTTATTTTGCAGAGAGAATTACACAAAGATTGAGACGCAATTACTCTGAAGTGTTGACCATAAATCAACTGGTTCTTCACAAAGTAGCACGTGGAAGCACATGATACAAGTCAACGACACCTAATGGCGTTAAATATGGATATAACCAGCGGAACTAAATAAAAAATTAATTTGTACCGTCTGCACCAGGAATCTGCACTATAGAGCTTCAGTTCAAAAACCTCTCTACAAAAAAAAACCTCTTTAGAAAGTTGTCGTGCCACTACAAAAAAAAAAAAGCGTTTATAAAAAGCGCTATTAAATGCTATTTTTTGCTGTATTGTTAAAACATACTTTTTAGTATTACTTTCGTAAAAATGCTCTAAAAGACAATAGATAGCGGCAGTTATTTCAAAAATGCTGCCAAAAGTGTGACTTTTAGCTTGACCAGCATTTTTTGAAAAATGTTGTCCAAAGTGAGTTTTAATCGCATTTGTAGCAGTATTTTTTAAAAAACACTATCAAAACTATGACTTTTAGCCGCGTGTGAGTCTAAATAACAACCCAAGAGGGGGGTGAATTGGGTTTTTCAAAAACTTTTTAATTCTTTTGCAAACAAACCCAAAACGTTCAGATCTATTTCTAAGCAGACAATGATATTAACAATAATAGATAAGCAAGTTCAATCAAGTAATATCAGCAGAAATGAAAGATGAGAGTTAGGAAGATGACACCAGTATTTTTAGGTGGTTCGGCCAACTCTTGCCTACGTCCACCCCCAAGGCTATTGACTTCCTTGGGCTTCCTTCACTATTCTCCAAGCGAATACACACCTTAGCTTCCGGGGTGCTAAGGAACCGTTACAAAGCGTTTTCCGAGCTCACGCTTCAACTCTTTTCACAAATCCCAAAACCTAGGGATTTCTTCTACTCTCACAAGTAGGATACAGTGTTCACTCAACACTTAAGGGTTTTATGAGGTTTGGATACAATGATTGAAGGCTCTCTAAGCCAGATATATAAGTGGATAGCTTAAGAAATGAAACGGCTCTCTAAGCCAAATCTACAAGTTTAAGAACCTGAGGTGAACTAGAAGAATACGATCTTCAAGGAAAGCTTCTGAATTTGCAAGATTGAATGCAAGCCTTCTTGGATGGAAGAGCTTCTCTCTTTTTAAAAGACTGCCAAAAGTTTGAATTTTAACTATGTTTGTCAAAAGTGCGAGTTTTGACGGCTTTTTCCAAAAAATGCCGCTAAAAAGACAATCTGTAGCAACATTTTTTTTTTACAAAAAGTGGCCAGAAGTGTTAGCTTTAATTGCAAGTTTCAAATAATGCTTCAAAAAGTTAAAGTATTAGCGGCATTTAAGAAAAAAAGCTCCCAAAAGTTTGAGTTTTAGTGGCTTATTTTATTGAAAAAAGTTGCTAAAAAAATATTTATCATATAAAATAAAATTGTTGTAGAGGTACAAATAAAGTATTTTTTATTATGCTCAAGCATCATACATACATAAATAGTTTTATCGGTTACATAAATCAGGTACGTTATAAAATTAGGTGCCAATAATAAGTATATGCTTATCCTAAGTAATATAATGTTAACAATTATTTTATATATTATTATATCCCTTATAATATATTAGTTTGTATAGTAATGTATTTTAGGCCAAAAAAATGTTTTGGGCTATAATCCCCAAGACACCTAGGGCATGTTATTTTCAGCCTGGGACGCTCTGGTTTTCAGCCCCGGACAGCTTGGTCTATTTTATTTCAAGGCCAAGACGTCCAGGGGTATTTTATCTTCACTCTTAAAGAGTTATCTTAACTAATAAATAGTAACTAACCATTCTAATTTGCTATTTTATCTAGTACCTAAATAAAATTAAAAAAACATTCCAATATTCCATGTCCACAGCCTAAAATCGAAAACCAAAACTCCAACCTTTTAATATTACAAAACTAACAATAACTAAAATAAAAAAGCAACTAACAATAACAATAATAAGATAAAAATAATCAGCTAAACAAGTTACAAAACCAACTCACTTTAACATAAAATATAATGTTCTTTGTTGCTCAAAGCCTCAAATCATAATCATTGTTCAAGAAGTATCACCATTGGATCCTCCTCTAATTCTTCAAAATAATAACGAAAAAATAAATTTATTATCAATTGTCAATTGAAACTAAAACAAGTGAATTTAACAATTAACATGAATGAGAAAGTTATCTGCATCAGGTCAATGTCATCCATCTGATAGTGAGTGAATAAAGCTCATTTAAAAAATAAAAAGTAAAAAAAAATAGAAATCAAACTTCATAAATCAGATTAAAAAAACAATTGAATCTCAAATTGAAAACAGATGCAAAAACAATCTCAAATATTGTTTCCCAAATGCACCTATGCAACATACTAGTTGTACTATATTCATTGATTGGAGAAGACTTCACTTAGACCAAATAGTAAATATCAAAGAACTAAAGTAACATAGTCATGTACGATCGCTTCAAAAAATAATGATATCATTGAACGAGAGTAGAGGTAACATATATATTTCATAATTCAGAGTTGATAAAGGAGAGATCCCTCATTGAAGAGGACTGGCTTCATTGCACCTCAAGTTAGACATGAGCATTAGCGTAGAGGTATTCACTTAGAAGTGATCTCGGAATGGGAGAAGGAGAAACAAATATATCACAACAGTCAATAGTGAACCATTTGAACAACAAAGTAAACAAGAATATAAAACGTAATTAAAAAGACATCAAAAATTACTAGATAAATAGAAACTAAAGTATAGCCCAAGGTAAGAAGGATACACAATTAAAAGAGCACGCATAAACTGAAAGTGAAGCCATAATAAATATTCAAAAACTAAATTAGTATGATAATGTGACACCCTTATCTTTTAAACTTCTTTTAAGACCATAATGGCAAGCTTTTTCCTTTAATGATCTTGGTATTTTTTTTTATTATTTTCCTTTGATAATTTTCTTTTGTTAAAATTCATGCTTTTAGTGCTTTACCTAGTATTACATTTTTAATTAATTGCTTGTTATTTAAGCATGTGATTATTTCCCTTGATTTTGACCCTTTAGTTAATATTACTATTTTTATTTTAACTACATGCCTTTAACTACATGAATTCGGCCAAGAAAAGAGAAGAGCAAGAAGAAAAAAAGGAGGGAAAAATCAAGAAGAGATAAGGAGTATATTTTCATGCATTTTGAGTTTGGGAAAAATAGTTCTTGCTTGTTTATGCTTGTTGTTTGAATCAAGTTAAGTACAACAAGCCGCTGATAACATGAGTAAGTCATTGAAGAAACCAATTTAACAATTCAACAACATAACGAAAGATGAAATAATGGAAAAGACTCAATTTAAAAATAATCTTTCAAAATTTCAACCATCATTCTTCAGCATCACTTCCAGAGTGAATCACTAGGCCAAAGTGATATATACGACATACGACATGTAACATTGCTTCTAGAGTAAATACGTCCTTATTTACGACCTTTCCGTGTACGACGGAGCAACGACCAGGAAGCCACAACATGTGGTTCACATCCTCCGATGCACAGTATTTGTCACATCTTCAAAACACCATTTAAGTATTCATATCTCATGTCGACGCCCGCATTACATAATATGTCATATCTTAACCATTAAACTTCCCTTGGAAACCATGTTTTTCAAGATAGAAAACAATTGACATTTTCAAAAGAAAATGATAGGTATTGTGAAGAAAAACAGCACCTTGATTTCAAAGGTTGAAATCCGATTAACCTCCATGTAGAAATAATGAATATTTTGATATAATAAAAACGACATAGAATTTTAAAAATCATAAGGAATCCTTCAAAGAATATTTTCAAGCTTTGAAAAACATAGTTCATGAAGACTTTTACAAAGAAACGAATCAAAGTTTGAAAAACATCTTAACAACGAATCGAACTTTAAAAACTATACTATTTTGAAAACACGAGCTTGTTCTTCATCAATAACACGAAGAACATCAATAGATGTAAAAACCATTTTGAAAACACAAGAGATTCACAACAATCTTCTTGAAAACTTTTGAATCGAAATCAAAGATAACCATGCTAAAATTTACCTCTAATGTAGCAGAAACTTCTCTAGATTCTTTCCTCTTTTTTCTTCCACTTCACTTCACTCTTGATGTTAAGATTTAACTCACAAAATACAAAGTGAAAGGTGTACTCTATAGTGATCGAATTTCATCTCTATTTATAGGAAAACATGGCCGGTTGCATTCTGACACGTGTCTGGCCTATCTAGGCTAGCTTTGGCTAGTCAAAAGACTACATTCTCCTCCCCTAGACACCTAGCAACCTACAGCAACTACAAGGCAAGGTTATGGCCGAAATTCTCCTACGTAGCCATGGAAAGTCATCGTTGATTCACCAGGTGTTTGACACTTCGTGCTCCCTAGGTTTAGCCTTTCTTTGTCATGTTTTCTAGCCTTGATTTTTCATGCTTTCTATTCTTACTAAGTGTCATCCTCTAAGGCTGTTGAAATTACCTGATGTAACTGAACCCATTGATAAGTTCAAAACTTAAGAGCCTTGACGCAGTAAAAGAATAATTAAACCTCCAGATAGATTCACTTTGATAAATTAAATTTATCATATGAAATCGAAGGGGTTAGATGATGATCCATGCACTTACCAAGAGGTTATTAGTGACAAGGATACAACACAGTGGGAGGTGGTGATGGAATTAAAAATGGATTTCATGTACTCCAATGAGGTCTGAACGTTAGTTGATCAACCAGAAGGCATCAAGCCTATAGGTTGTAAAAGGGTATTCAAAAGAAAAGGGAGACCAATTGGAGAGGTAGAGACCTTCAAAACTAGACTGGTAGCGAAAGGTAATATTCAAAAACATGACATTGATTATGAGGAAACATTTTCACCAGTAGCTATGATGAAGTCCATTAGAATCTTGTTGGCAATTGTCGTTCATTATGATTATGAGATATGATAGATGGAAGTGAAAACCACATTTTTTAATTGGTACATTCAAGATAGGCTTTATATGTAGTAACCTGAAGGTTTCCAATCCCTTGGATAGGAATCTAAAGTGTGTAAACTGGACAAGTCCATTTATGAACTAAAACATGCATCATGTTACTGAAACATCCATTTTGCTAATCTGATTCTTTGGTTTCTTACAAAACATATATAAACCATATGTTTACAAGAAGATTAGTGGGAGTTCAATAATGTTCCTAGTTCTTTATGTCGATGATATTCTACTCATAAAGAATGAAATTGTAACCAGTGAAAGTGTGGTTAGCGAGCCATTTTTCAATAAAAGACCTCGGTGAAGCATGCTACATTTTTTGAATCAAAGTGTTTAGAAACTGAGAAAATAGACTTTTGGGACTTTCACGAGTCAACTACATTGACAAGATACTGGCACAGTTTAGCATGTATGATAGAGGAGGTTTTTACCCTTTATGCATACTATTTATCTCTCTAAAAATGTCTCCTACGACACAAGAAGAAAGAGATAAAATGAGGAACTATCCATATGCTTCTGTCGTAGAAAGCCTCGTGTATGCAATGTACTATACAAGGCCATATATTAGTCATGCAATTAGTGTTGTGAGTAGATATCAGTTAGACTCAGGTCTTGAGCACTGGACAATGGTCAATAAAATTCTCAAGGAAGCATATTCTCAAGTAATTGAAAAGAACTAAAAACTATTGTCTATTGTGTGATGGTGAGGATTTGCTGACTTTTCGGGGATACACATAATCAGATTTTCAATTAGATATTGATGATAGAAGATCTACATCTAGATTTTTGTTTACTTTTGGTAAAGGAGTAGTGAGTTGGAGAAGTTTCAAGCAAAATATCACAACAAACTCCACCCCTGAGGTATAATATATAGCTGCAAGCAAATCTGCAAAGAAAACTGTGTGGATATGAAAATTCATACAAGAACTTCAAGTTGTCTCGTCAATTGAGTCCCTGATCACTATTTATTGTAGTGACAATGGTGCTACAAGGCTCATCAAAGGACAAAACATATAGAAAGAAGATTTCATCTCTACGTGAAATTGTGAACCGAGGTGATGTAATGATTTCTAAGATAGCATTAACTGAGAACATCGCAGACCTGTTCACCAAACCTTTGACTCAAAAAGTGTTTGAGAAGCATTTGGCGTCTATGGGTGTTAAGTACATGTATGATTAATTCTGAGTGGAAGTGGTAGATTGTTAGATGTATGCCCTCAAAACCAATTTTTAGTGATAATTATGAGAATTATATTGGATATTTCTTATGGATCAATCACTAGTATAAATTATTTTATAAAAAAACCATTGGGTATTTGTAATGACATGAGATGTATATACAAAATATCATTGAATAACAAACACTTTAGAAAAAGTTAGGCTGATGATTAATGAATTAGAGGTGTGGAGCATAATTTTTCAGATCCTTGTTGACTCATTGTGTTTATACACCAATATATCTAATTATGTATAAATAGGTCTATAATCGTTGGACCTCTATTAGATAGAATGGTGGACTTCGTTTTTGAGGTAATGACATTAAGCAGACAAGTGGATCCACTATAAGAGTACATGCACTGAATTAAATCAAACATGGATACATTTTGAAAATCATCACCAATGTAGAAAATGGTATTCAGGACAATTAAATTATGATGTTCTTAGACCTGAGAGAGTTATGCATATTTGGTTATTGTGTGCTTGTGCTTTGACTAAAAATTTTGGTGATGATCTTCGTAGATCAAATATTTGAGATAATGTTGGGTCTTGTGCATAGTAAGTGAATTTGTGTAACTGCTCAATATGGAATCTATCAGTCTCTTGTTAAAGTAGTATGTTCATTATGTCTATATAATGTTGGACTCAAATAAAAACGCTGCGCAGCAGATTTTGTAAAAAAGGTTTTCACAGTTTTTGTTTACTTATATTAAATGAAAATATATTTTTTTGAGAAAATTGTTTTGAAACTTTTTGGGAGTCAAACTAGGTACCGAATGAGAATTAAAAATTATATGAACCATAGATTTTATCAATGATATAATTTCAATCCTAAAGGTTTATGTGGAATATAATATGGTGGGAAGACAAATAAGTCAATAATTGTTAGCAATAGAGATTTCACAAAAATAGTCTCGTTATCTTGGGGGTCTATTATAATATGTTAATAGACATGATCACAATATATAGAAGCCCATAAATTCAGAATAGATAATATAAGGGAGTTAATGAAAAAGAATTTTCATGATGAATCTACAGCCAGGATTTGAGTCCCTAAGGACCCCACGCAGAAGCACAGTTAAAATTGTTTCAGTGAGCCATTATATAAACTCAAAAATATCATTTGAAAAAGAAAACAAAGAAGATAAAAAAATTCTGGTTAGAAAAACTCTCTCAAAAAGCTGTGCGCGTGAATTCGAAAGAAGTAGCATGTTTAGGCTACTTTGATTTCAACGATTAACACGTTCTCGCTTCCGTTGCGACCCGATCATCAGTCACTTTCAATAATAATTTATAAGGGGAAAATGACACTTGTCACCCTCAAAGTACCACACATTTTTCACTTTGCACCTCTAAGTATCACTTTTGTCAGATTTCACCCTCAAACTACTATGACCCAACAGTTTGCACCCTCCGTCCATAATTTCTTTCAATTTAGACGGAAAACCAATCACGTGCATCTCACATGACTATTTTCCACTTGCTTTCCCCTTTTTGCCCCATGCTTTGCCAACCAATTGATGCCAATACCCCTAACCTCCAATGTTCGACGAGGTGTAAGCTGGATTTTCAAAAAAGACCAGCATGCCCCTACTTAAACATGCGTGGTTATTAAATGCATGTAGACATTCACAATCAGAATTGAAATCGCAATGCCCTAATCCCTTTGCCGCAGTCAATTCCTGAAAACCATTAACTGTTCTTCATCGAAATAGTTCTTACCTTCACAATCAGCGTTCTTTGTCAAACCAGTTGTTGCTTCACAATCAATCCTTACCGAAGCCGGCCGAACCTTTCTCAAGGACGATTAAGAGTGGGTGGTCCTCTTCTTCGTGCACGGTCTGCACACATTGTTCGGTAAGTCTTCCCTCTATTGAATATTTACCCTTTATATACAATTTTTGTTGTTTGTGACTGAAGGTTCAATAAACGATGGAATATCGATCACATAGTTTGAGAAGTTTTTTTAATATTTCAACGTGAATGAGTACAATGCTATCAATTTTAGATTTGAATCGGTTTGATGCTGTAAATTTTATATGCTTTGAGTCTTAAGACCTGACAATAAAACCCCTGGTGGGACAATGTTCGAGTCTGTAGAGACAATGTTTGTTGTTTTAAAAAAGGGAGTTTGTGGGTCTAATGTGACTCTGTTCCTTGTGATTTTCTATTTTTTTGGAAGAAAGAATTATAGTGTTTTTTATTCCAGGTCCCAAACAGGAGTACTTTTAATAATGTTGCTCTTTGTGGACAAGATCTCTGAGTTACTCAATCAGTTATAATGACTAGTGGCTTTCTGTTGATGTGTTAATCTTCTTTTGAACTCACATGGTTGAAGCATATATTATTCCTGTTTTTTCTTGATTCTCTAAAACCTGATTAAAAAATATGTGCCCTGTTTCAAATGTGAAGTAATGTCGGCAGCATATTTTATGATACTAAATTGTCGTGTCTCTTTTTTATGATACTTTATGTATGTGGTCCTGGCAGCTTCTTCCACACTTGGAAAGAGAAACTATCCCACCATTCAATAGGAAATCACATGATGGTATATACAGCGAAGCTAACAAAGAAACCAAGCAAAGCGCCTGCTATGACTTCAACCTCAGTATGGCCGATTGATTCTTTTAATGTAAATAAACTCCTAGTAGTTCTTTCTTCTTCAACATTTGTTAAGCCAGTAGACAGCACTGCTTGACTAGTTTGCCATATTTTTTCATCTGACCTAAGTAATGAGGAGAATTTGTTGGCTTTGGTTTGAAAGAACTTGCTTCCGTGGACAAAGGGGGCCCGAAGCTCTCCAAACTTGAAGACAATGAGGTCCCTCATTTAGAATCAATCACATCATCTCTATCTTTCGTGGGAACTGAATCTTTCTTGGCCAGCACTTTCAAATGATCTCCATCTTCTCTTCTCACACCCTGCAGCAAGTAAAGACCCATACTCAGATGGAAGTTTTCAGTTCATATTTATCGGTATTGTTCCTTTATGTTTGTGTTCCACACTCTGTCCATCATAGATTGTTGATTGTGATGTGTCACGTGGATTGGATTTGACACGTCTCTACCATTTGCAGGTGGAGGTTGTTGCTGTGGAGTTTTATTCTAGAAGATGAGTTCAAAGTTTTTTTTATTTTTGAGGTCCACTTTGGTGGGAAGTTCAACCGGAAGTATGGATGTACTTATGTCGGTGGAGACACCGATGTGTACAATGATCTGTATGATCCAAACTTATTGTCCTTCTTCGAGATACAGATGATAGTGAAGAAATATGGGTACAAAACAGGGGACATGATATACTATCAAGTGCCCGATAAGAGTCTAATGGATGGGTTGGTCTTAATTTCTTCAGACCACGATGTTATCCAAATGGTGAAGCGCCATGTGGGTCATCAAATTGTGGTGGTATACCTTCTATCTTTCGGAGAGCACACAAAGGATGTAGAAGTGGTGCGAGCAGAGGATGAAGAGCGAGAGCGTCGTCGATTGGGAGTTAATGACCCATTCTGGAATGAAGTAATATGTTCTGATGAGGAACTGTTTGATGTTGAGGTAGTTGGGGTGGTGGTAGTTCATGGAAGCAAGGAAGTAGAACAATGGCTGACGACGAAGAGAAAATATGTGTGGAAGATTTTGATATCGAGGATGAAGGCGGGGATAGTGACGATGCATTAATGGATGACAACCAAGATGATGAACCGGAACAACCAAGTACTGAGGGGGCTGCACCCCCGGGAGATGGAGACAAAGCTACTACATCTGAAGTTGAATCATATGGTAGTAAGTACACATGCATGCAGGCTTCAGTACATTAATAATCATTTTTCTATGCTTTGGTCCTTACATTAATACTGTATTGGTCGTTTGTATTTTAGATGACAATTCTGACTGGCACAGAGTGACGCCTTAGTTTCGCCAACTGTCAGTGATGATGGTGAGGTTGAAAACACTGGTCCACCTCTATTTGCTGGTCCAAAATTTTAGCAAACTGACCAAGTTGCCCCTATACTTCAACTTGGCATGAATTTTGAATCGGTTAGGTCATTTAGAGAAGCTGTCAGAAGAAGAAAATCTCCTCAAAGGGAAGTTTCTGAAGTTTTTGAAGAATTGCAACCACAAATGTATTATTGTCTGTAAAGCGCATCCAAAATTCCCTTATAGGTGTATGCTACTTGGGTGAAGGGTGAAAAGACATTTCAAATCAAGTCTCTAGAAGCGAGACATGTTTGCAGCAGAAAGTACAAGAGTTATACCATCAACTCAAGATGGCTTGCGAAACGATACCTTGACCACTTTAAAGGTCAGCCAAATTGGCTAGTATCTTCCATTTCTGTAGAGGTCAAAAGAACTTGGAAAGTTGATGTCACCAACAGCCAAATCTATCGGGCTAGAAAAGCTGCAATGACGAAGATATACTGGAAGCACAAAGAACAATACAATCGGTTATGGGCTATGCTACCACGATCCACCAAACCAATCAAGGAAGTTGTGTTATTCTGAAAGTGGAGAGAATAGCACCAGCGCTGACTCCCACCTTCCAGCACATGTACTTCTCTTTGGCTGCCATGTGCTACGGATTTAAGGTGGCGTGCAGACCTTTAATTGGTTAAGATGGATGTTTTCTAAAGGGACTATATAAAGGACAGCTTCTAAGTGCAGTCGCAAGAGATTCGAATGACAACATGTACCCCATCGCGATGGCGGTGGTTGAAGTAGAGACTATGTCACACCCCAAACGCTAACCCTAATAAGCCAATGACAGCCGCGAGCATTCCCGAATGAATGTTCCAGAGAACTTAACCTTGGTTTTGCAGCGGAAATTTTTTTTATATAATACTGAGATAGACGAGCCTAAGAGATTCACATTAAGCTCAACTTACACAAAACAACTTCAATAATAAAGTATATACATCACAACTTAAATCCATATACAACAACTGATTGGTCCATGGCCACCAAAATCTAAATGGTTACACTGAGGCTTTTCCTTTCAAGACAAGTAGTCCTCGGGACTCCTTTCACCTAACACATCTGGAATGATACAATTTAAAAATTGTGAGTCAAATGACTCAGTAAGGGATCATATGTATTAAAGAATGCATGTCTTGCATAATCATGGATATCAATGTGCATGTATGTCAAATGAAATGCTTGCATATGCATAAAACGTCTATACTTCATCTTAAAAACATGCACTTGATCTTGAAAAGATTTCTTTCTCGAATTGGGCTACTTATCTCGCTCCATTTACCCCTGAAGTCAGGGTTGTGCGTTCCCATCGGAACCGTCCCCCTTTCCCTTGAGGACATATCATTTGGTCGAGCTAGCCCATGATATGGCCCCAGGCCTAATGGCTAGACACGACCCTTGGAGGTCCACACCTTCTTGCAAGCATCCTTCAGTGTGGTTGCACATACCTCAAGAGCTACTAATCCTTCTCGCATTCGTCCTTCGGAGTGGATGCACCTTTTTAATAGTACGGTACCGACCAACTTCAGCCCTTAACTTAACTTGTCATAAAATACTTTCATGCTTTCATTTGCACAAATTTTTCTTTTCTTTCAAGAAAATCATGCAAATGTTTATATCATTTTATGCTTGATAATGAGTAATCACGCTGTGTATCATTCCAGTTTTTCAGAAAAACATAAGTTTCCACTTACCTCGATCCTCTCGAGCTTAGGATGAAGCTTTGCCTACAAGCGAGTCATATTCGTCACTTAGAAGTTTAGAAATAAGCATTCACGTAAAGCATATCATTATATTCATATCCTTTTCCGATTTCAAAATTCGTATCTTTAAAAATATGATTTTACGTTACGAGCAATTTCTTTTAAACGTTTTAGCTTTCATAAAACAAGTTTGAAAACAATAATCATACACATCACACAACTCCAACTATGGCGAAACTCCTAGGGTATTTCCAACTTGGTCTTCCATTTTCAAGATACCATAACTTCTTCCATACATTTCCTACTTGCACAGATTTAATCTTCAAATCCTCCATCCTTAATTCACCATGCAAACCTAGATCCATAAAAGGGCAGCAACAACACTCAACATCAAATATTTGGTTTGCAAATCAGCTACCTATAACATGTCTAATTTCAGTCTCCTTGTTTCACAATTTACAACCTTACATTGCATGGACTAAAGACCAATTATTTTCTAATTTTTCATCCATTAAACCTCAAGGAATGTTCTGTATAGGTACTGCCGAGACACCTATGACTTTGACCTGATTCCATTTTCCTTTTATCTCGCAATTTTCAGTTCACATGAGCCCAATGTACAAGAACTCTTCAAAACACAACTTATATGCATTGAATTCTCACTCCAATGGCCAACCCGTGGCCTCTTTACACTCATATCCACTCTTAGAATTTCAATATTCCACAAGTTTCTTGTAAGATTCATACAATTCTCTTAAAGAAAACAACATGCAAGCAAATCTCACCTAACTAGAGCATGCTTGATTCTTTATCTCCAAATACACCTTGATTTGAGCTTGTTGATCTACCCACATTATTCACATGCAAAACACTTAACAACAAGCAACATCAAAGAAAAACATGAGACATAAGGCATTGAATATACTCGGCCAATATGCATGCTGAAATCTCCCAATGTCATATCACTAACTTACATGCATGTTAGAACTTCTCCAAATAAATTTTTCCATAGTTTATGGCCACTAACTGAAGCCCTAATATCTCCCAAAACTATCAATTGTCACACCTATTTCCAATGTTTAGAACAGCAAGCTTCACAGCCTCCAAAATCAAAGATTTACCCCTTTCCATTTCACTTGCCACTAGGCTACAATCACAAGCTCAACATATATATCATATCCAACATCATCATCCATCCTCAAGGCATCACAAACAAAACCAAAACATGAAAATTTCAAGAGAATGCATAGCATACTTCATTCGGCCAACAAGGATCACCAACCTACATGCATGATAAAATCTCTCCAAGAAAAGGTTTCCTACTCCCATTCAGCCAAAACCGTGGCCTCTAAGCTCATCTTCCATCAGCAATTTCACAACCAACCCAACATTACAACCAACAATACATCCAAAGAGAGTTTACATTCAAGAAAATGCAAGAAAACACCATACAACATGTTCGGCCAAGCTCAAAACCAAACGACCGAACTTATCTTTGTTTTCTGCCTCTCCTTCTCCTTCTTCTTCTTCTTTTTCCTCTTCTCTTTCACGAGTTCACTCTCCCTTTTCTTTCTTTCTCTCTCGGCTTTCTCCCTTTTCCCTCTCGGGTTCTCTCTTTGTGAGACTAAAATGAGTGCAAGTGATGAGGTGAGGTGTGAATGAGTAAATCAGGGAGTGTGGTGAATGAATGAAGCCTCATTCACGTGAAGGGGGGCAGCCCTTGTTATCATCGCCCCCTCCCATTGGCTGCCATGGGAGGCTGATTTAAATTTCCTTTTTGTTTTCTTTTTA
The DNA here is from genome assembly GCA_963930655.1 of Myrica gale. Classification (NCBI taxonomy): domain Eukaryota; kingdom Viridiplantae; phylum Streptophyta; class Magnoliopsida; order Fagales; family Myricaceae; genus Myrica; species Myrica gale. The sequence continues at coordinate 14,404,497 of OZ005618.1, forward strand.
TTTGTTTACCACTTGTACTTTGTCTCACATACACTTTGTTTCATGCCTAACATCACTTAATAGAGGTTACATAATAAATTACACAACCATAATTATCATACAATGAAAATACTTAGTAAAATTCTTATACCATAAACTATAATAAAAATGCACCTTAAATATCCTTGAATATTGAAATACATAATTCATCATAATGTAAGGAAATCTCTTACATTCTTTTCCAAATATGCAAAATAACAGCCTTTGAAAAGGTCTTAAACATAAAATAAAAGAAACTTACACTACATGGTGAAAATCGGGGTCTCACAGACCAAGGATAGTTGGTTGTGGTTTTTAGAAACCCTTGTGTCAGATCTTGGCCAAGAACATGTGCATGGTTGGACCTTTATCTCGGATCGCCAGAAGGTAATGTTATTCTTTTTCTTAACATTTTACAACTCTTAAAATGAAATCTGATGTTTTGACCTCACATATTGTTTCTGTAGGGATTGATACCCAGTTTTGAAGAAGTGTTACCTCGCACAGATCACAGAATCTGTGTGAGGCATATATACGCAAACTTTAGAGACAAGGGTCATCGCGGCGTTACATTGAAGAGCAAGATTTGGGCTGCTGCATCCGCATACACAGAAAGGAAATTCACATATTGCAGGAACTGAAAAAATTGAGTCGAGACGCTTGGTTGTACCTTTTGAAAGTGGATCCAAGCACGTGGTCTCGAGCGTGGTTTCGCCAAAGAGGATGTGATAGTGACACCTCGATCTCAATTGTTCAAGGACACAAACATGCCAACGCTTACAGAGGAGCACACGGAGGTGGTTTTATCATCTCAAACAAGAAGCTTGTAAAAAAAGTTCAAATAAGAAAGAAACTAAAGTCCGAAAAAAATAGAAGCAAACCTTCAATTGGATGTCCGATATGGCAAGTGCCTATTCATAACTGGAAAAGTATGATCGGATAGAAAGTCGAGGTCTCGCCGACAATGCCCAGTGCATTGGAATGGGAGGGTGTTCAAAATTGGTCCATGTTATATACTAGAAAATCGATTTAGTCCTTATATACCAAAATGATAAAATCAGTCCCTATATTCACTAACTCGTTTGCCGATGGTTCTGTCTCCCCATTCCGTTCACTATATCGCCGAAATATAATCCACGTAAGTTCTAAATGCCACATGTCTACCACCTCTGCCACGTAAGCCATTGACTAGTCATGAAAAAAGAAAAGAAAAACACAGCTCACGAAATCGTTTTCTTCATTTGGTTTCTATTTCTAGTTGGTTGTTGTTTTTGTTCGTTGTCCTGGTTTTAGGTGGGTTCTTGGGTTTCTCAGTTGCTGGTTTGCTACTTTGATGATGATTTGTTGGCTTTTGCTTTTATTTACTGTGGATTGTGATTTGGACTATTGTATGCTTATAAGTTTAAATCAATAGGTTCACAGCCACCACAACCACGCAGGCAGGCACTCACGAAAGGCGTCTTGTATGCACAAAGGAGATTTCTCAACGAAGATAATCGTTCCTTTATCATTAACCAAGCCCCGTGGAATGTCTGTGGGCAACTCATGGTGTTTAAGAAGTGGGAGGCAGATATGGTGCTTCAAGAAATCTCCTTTGCTACTGCTCCCTTTTGGGTGCAAGTTCATGGCATGCCTCGTAATAGAATGAGGGAAGTGAATGCTAGATTTATTGGCTTGAAACTGGGCAACCTTCTGGAGCTAGATGCTAATGAATATCTGGATATTTCAAAGCGTAGCTTTTTACGTCTCAGGGTGGAGCTAGATCTCTCTAAGCCTTTGGTGGCAGGTTTCCCGATTCCACACTATGGTATGGCTACGGCTTGGGTGCAATTCCGGTATGAAAAACTTGCTAATTTTTGCTATGTTTGTGATTGTCTTGGTCACACCCAAAGTTCTTGTAAGGCGGTTGAGCTCCATGGCAATAAACCTCAATTTGATTATAAGTTGCGTACATAATCTCTTAACCCAAAGAAAACTCCTATTGTCAGAGTGATGCAATCTTCTTCTAAGCCCCCGATGGGAGTTGGTGGTTTGGCTGTCAGCCCTCCTTCGGGTCTCGCTGGCAGGGGTGACGTTCAACGGTCCGTAGCTCTAGTTCCTATGATGGACGAGCGAGCTCTATCCAACGAGCCTTTGCATGATTCGGTTGTTCCTGAGGGACCTGGCTCGCAAGTTGTGATGCAGGTGGACAATCGGGTTTCCCAGGTTGAGTTGTCTGAAGCTGGTCATTTGAGTTGCAAAAATTTATTGGGCACTGCTGAAGTAGACAAGTTGGAGGCGCCCCCAGGAAATTTCTCTCCTGATAAAGTCGTAGCCTATATTCCCAAGGGCAGTAGTTGGTGTGATTTGTTCTTTTCAAGCCATACTTTGGCGACGCCACCTAAGAATCAATCTTCTAAAAAGAAATCAGTTGGTCGTAGTGGCTTCTCTTCGGGGCCCACGAAGCGTTATGCTCCTTTGCACTCCTCTTTGGCTTCTCATGGGCCTACTTTTAATGAGCCTTTAGTGGACTCTTTCTCGCATACTCATGGGGGCCCATGTTTTGTCCCCTCTCCTTTATCTGATGTTCCTCCTCTAGTCCAGCAGAGTGAGGCCCAGATTGATTACCTGAAGAATGTTGATCCTGCTTTGCCTTCTTCAAAGAGGAAAGCGACGGGCTCCTTAGCTGAAGATCTCAATGGAAAACGTAGGGTTTCTTTTGATCGCACTCCTTTTTTTCACTCTCTTAATTTTCCTGAAGATTTTCCTAAAGACTCTGATCCTCTTGAGGAGCATCTCATCCTTGCTGACCTCAAAGCACGCTGTAGCCGTATGGTTGTTAGACACAAACAATCTCCACGGCAGCTTGTATTGGATGAAGGTGGTCTCTTAGAAGAAGATGAATCTATGGCTGATGCTTCTACCTGCATATCCAAAAAGGGCATGTGGTGGGCCCTCAACCACCCCGCAGCACCCAATGAGACGACTCTACTGAAACTGCAGTGGGATTGGTCGGGTGGCGGCAGTTCATGAGCTCCGGTCTTTCTCTGAGTTGTGTAATTTAGATTTTCTTTGCCTTTTTGAAACTAAAGTTACTAATGTTAAAGACCCTCTTCAGAGGGCTGGCTTCTTCCATTTTGTTGCTAGTCTTCCTTTTCGTCACTGAGGGACTTGTTTTTGCTTGGAAGCCTGGTGTAGATGTTGAACTAGTTTCCCTTAATCAGTTTTTTATTCATTACCTGGTGTATTCTGACCCCCCTAATTGCCCTTGGTTTATTTCTTGCATCAATGGTCCTACCAAGTGGCATCTTAAATCTGTTTTATGGGAGGGACTTGGTTCCATTGCTTATTCATTTGGGGGGCCTTGGTTTTGTAATGGTGATTTCAACTGCCTAGCTGCTAGCTGGGAGAAGAGAGGTAGTTTGCCTTTTTCTTCTTCTTCTTCTAATCCGCTGCAAAATTTGATGACTGGGAGCGGTTTAATTACTCTTGGAATTTTGGGGGCTCCTTTTACTTGGTCCAACAAGAGGGATGGACTGGCAAACATTAATGAGAGGTTGGACAGAGGACTTCCTAATAGTGCATGGAGGACTCTTTTTCCCCCTTCAAAAATCACTCACTTGCCCCGGTCTTCTTCTGATCATTCCCCTTTGCTGCTGGACACGGAAGGTGGTGCAGTTGCCTTGAGCAAACCTTTCAGGTTTGAATCATTTTGGCTCTCAGATGCTAGTTGTGGTGATGTTATTAAGCGCTGCTGGAATATTGAACCAAGAGGCTCTTATGCCTTTTGTCTATGTCAGCGTCTTAAAAATACAAAAAAGGGCCTCTGTGCTTGGAATAAAGCACATTTTGGTTGTATCCAAGAGAGGATTAAGGCCTTAAGTTTCTCTCTGGATTGGGTTCAACAACAAGAGGCTTCTCAAGGCATTTGTAGTCTAGAAAGGCATCTCATTGTCGCTTTAAATGAGGAGCTCAAACTTAAGGAGGAGCTTTGGAGATTTAAATCGCGTGAGACGTGGCTTACTACCAGCGATCTCAACACGCGATATTTTCATACCTCTAAAATTATTAGACGAAGAAGGAATGCTATTGAATTCCTCAAAACAGAGGAGGGATGTTGGATTTCTACTTGTGCAACAATTGGCAAGTATATTTCAGCCTATTTTCATTCTTTATATCAATATAGTGAGCCTGATGTTCCTGCTGACTTGGATGGCCTGATTTCCCCTGTCATTTCTGATCAAGACAATCAGATGTTGTGTTGTATACCATCAACGGATGAAATTCATTCTACACTTCTTTCTATGGGATCTTACAAGGCTCCCAGGCCCGATGGTATGACCGCCATTTTTTTATAAGAAATTCTGGGATATTGTAGGCCAGGATGTTATCAAAATGGGGCAGAGCTTTTTTATTTATGGTTTTATGCTTCGGGAAATTAATCATTGTCACATTGTCCTCATTCCGAAAGGAGAATGTCCGTCTCAAGTCTCTCAATATCAACCGATCAGCTTATGCAATGTGCTTTCGAAACTTATTTCAAAAATCCTTGCTCACCGAATTAGGCCTGTGATTGATCGTATGGTGTCTCCTCAACAGGCTGCATTTATCCCGGGTCGGCATATTCATGAAAACTGGATCATGGCACATGAAATCTTCCATGTTTTGAATGGTCGAAGGAAAGGGAGAACACTCATGGCTGTCCGTGCTGACATTGAAAAAGCCTATGACCGCGTGGAGCTGTCTTTGATCCTTACAACCCTTAAATGTTATGGATTCCATCCCAAATCTTGTTCGATTTTGTTGAATGGTACTCCCTTTGGGATGATTAAGCCGTCTAGAAGCTTAAGGCAAAGTGATCCGCTAGCCCCTTTTCTCTTCATTATTGGCTCGGAGATTTTACCCCGTCTTTTAATACAAGCTGAATTGGAACGACGCATTCATGGTATCTGGATTGGCTGAGCTGCTCCTCCGATTTCTCATCTTTTATATGCGGACGATCTCCTTATTTTTACTCGGGTAAATTCTAATGATGCTAATGCTGTTATGAGCAGCCTCTCTAAGTATGCTAGCTGGTCAGGGCAGCGCCTCAATGTTAGAAAATCCACGGTTACTTTCAACAAAAATATGTGGCCTGAAGTTTGACAAGAGATTTGCTCTATTCTTACTCTGCGTAGTGTGGACAATCCTGGCAAACATTTGGGACTTCCCATTATTATTGGTTCCAACAAGAAACACGTTTTTGCGGACCTCCTTGAAAGGGTTAAGAAACGCATAGAGGGTTGGAGAGCCAAAGCTTTATCGCAAGCTGGACACACGGTGTTAATTAGAGCAGTCGCTTCTGCTCTTCCCTCTTATACCATGGCCCACTTCCTGTTGCCTAAGAATATATGCTCCAATCTTGACTCGTTGTTTATGAGATTTTGGTGGGGTTTCTGCGAGCATAAACGGCACAACTGGACTACGAAAGCTTGGAGCTCTATTTGTAGGCCAAAAGCGGAAGGAGGCCTTGGACTCAGATTAATGTGGACAGTTAATAGGGCCCTAGTGCTAAAGCTTGCTTGGTTCATTTATTCAAATGTTGATAAGCCTTGGGTTAAGGCTCTTCGAGCTAAATATTTGGCTCCTAATTTTGATTGGAATCCTCAAACTAATGCTACTGCTTCCTGGTTTTGGAAAAGACTCTAAAGTGGCTGAGTTTCTTAAAATGGGTGCTGCTATCATATTTCTGGTGGATTGGAGGTTCGAATTTGGCTTGATCCTTGGGTTCCCTCAGCGCCAAATTTTCTTCCCCGTCCAAGGTATTAATGGCGGGTGATTCCCATGTGGTGGAGCTTATTGATCCATTAACTAGATGTTGGGATGAAGCAAGTCTTCAGGAACTGTTTAGAGAAGAGGACGTGACCCATATTCTAAACATTCACCTTCCTGCTGAACAAAGAAGAGATTCTCTCCTATGGATTCCTGATGCCAAAGGTAAATTCTCCTTAAAATCTGCCTATTCCATTCTCTCCCATAATGTGCATGCCCAACCGTCCCCTGTTGCTCCCCACTTGTGGAAAAGGATTTGGTCTCTCAGACTTCAAGATAGGCTGAAGTTGTTGATCTGGAAAGTTGCGTGGAATATTTTGCCTTGCAAATTCAATTTGCAAATATCTCTTAATCTTGGGTATTCTGATACGTTATGTCCCCTATGTGGTATGGAAAAGGAATCTTTGCAACATGTATTTTTCTACTGCCCATTAGCTCAAATAGCTTAGCGTGAATCCCCTTGGGGCTTTCAGTCAGCTAACATAAGGAATTTAAATATTCATGAAATGGGTCTCTCTTATTTTAGAGCCTCGTATTACTCTTGTTCTACCTGAAGACCAATCTCTCAATTTCATCAGGTTTACTGCTATTTTATGAGATGTTATCTGGTTTTCTAGAAACCAGTTGGTGCACCTTGGCAAGAGGGAAGAGGTGTGGACTACTATTCGTAGAATCCAAAGAATTTATGCAGAGCGTTCACAAACGTGGATCTCTACTAGGTCACCAAAGCCTACCCAATAGGTTCCACCTAGAGGAAACATTTGGAAAATTAATTTTGATGTTGCTATCCAAAATGAGTTTTCTGTTCTGGCAACGGTTTGCAGAAATAATGTCGGTCACATACTCTTTGCTTGGTCAAAGAGAGACTCGCCTGGTACTCCTTTAGTGAGAGAGGCCAAAGCAGCTTTATTTGCTGTTCAATAGGCTAGTTTTCTTGACTATCCACTCATTGAGTTTGAAAGAGATAATCTGCAAGTGTGTAATGCTCTCAGTTTGGATGATTTTCAACCGGAGTGGTCTATCTCTTCTTATATTTTGGATGTTAAAGCTCTCTTGTGTAATCAGCCTAGCTAGAAGGTGCATCATGTTGGTCAGGTTGCTAATCGTGCGGCCCATAATTTGGCTAAGTGGGCAGCTAGAGAGAATGTAGTAGGAAACATTCATGTTCATTGTATTCCCCATGATGTACTTAACGCTGACAATCCTCCACTTCCTCCCAAAGCTTGTCGTGTTTATTATTGTTTGAATGAATCTTTGCTCAGAAAAAAAAATTATGATTTATCCCTTTAATAAAAGTTAGTTATCCCGGTCAAATCACCAACTCACCCACTTCACATCGCAGTGTTTCCATAGGCGTAGCTGTCTCTCTTTGAGCTTCCTTTTCAAGTATTAACAAATCAGCTACCACACCTACCACTCTGAACTGCTCCCTCGTCAGCTCACTGCCTCACTCTCTCACGGCTCATTACTGCTTCCCTTGAATATCCGCTGCTCTATCATTCGTTTGCTCCTGCTATAGTCTCTACCTCGAAACTCCAACCCCCGGAGTTGACTTCTACCCCTTGCCATTAAGAAGTATTCTGATTCTGCCATCTTGTTTTGTTTCTACTTGCGATAGTTTGCATTGACGCCGTATTTGATTACGGGCACTCCCATCTTTCCCCGAGCCGCGGCCGCCCATTGCTATTGATGAATTAGTTTGTTCAGGGACTTTCAATTGCTTGTTTGTTGTTTGATCTTGAGCTTCACCTGCTTGGTTTTGTATTTTGTACAAATTGGTTCCATAATTTTGTCAATTTTTTAGATTTAGAAGTTCCATCCCCTCCTGTTGGTTAGTGTTAGTAGCGACCGCATGTTTCGATTCAAGTCTTACGTGCTTTAGCTTGGCAGCTTGCAAAAACTTTCAGCAGCTCTCAGACTTTCTTTGTGTTCCAATCTGTTACATTCCGCCGCTCTCTCTTCGAGTGTTCTGAGAGCTGGGTCTGTTAGAACGGATGCAGGTGATCTGTTTGATACTACTGTTGTCAGTAGTGATTGCATTTGGACAATCAGATATTGTAGCGCTCTTGGAGCTCAAGAAGGGCATTGTAGGAGATCCTTCTGGGCAAGTTCTCGTTTCATGGGATCCCAAGTCCTTGGACTCTAATGGGTGCCCCCGAAATTGGTATGGGATAACTTGTAGTGATGGCCTTGTGACATCAATCATTATAAATAATGTGGGCCTGGTCGGGAACTTCAGTTTCTCAGCCATTACAGGCCTTAGTATGCTTAGCAACTTATCAATTTCGAACAACCAGTTGACAGGGACTATGTCCGAGTTTGATTCGATTCATTCTCTTCAATATTTGGATCTCTCACACAATATTCTCCATGGGTCGATACCTTCTGGATTGGTAAATTTGAAGAATTTAGTGCAACTGAATCTTTCTTGGAACCAATTTGAAGGCAATGTTCCTGGTTTTGGCAAACTAGAGCAGTTGAAGTATTTGGATTTGAGGGCAAATAGATTTTCTGGGGATATTATGCAGCTTCTGTCTCAACTAGGTAGTATGGTTCATGTCGACCTAAGCAGCAACCGGTTTTCTGGTTCACTGGATCTGGGACTTGGAAGCTCCTATTTCATTTCCTCAATTCGATATCTAAATATTAGCCACAATTACTTGGTCGGAGAGCCCTTTGCTCATGACGGAATGCCATATTTTGACAGTTTAGAGGTGTTCGATGCTAGTAACAATCAGCTGGCGGGTACTGTACCTTCCTTCAATTTTGTGGTCTCTCTACGGATTCTTCGGCTTGGAAGCAACCAATTTACAGGGTCTCTACCTGCAGCGCTTTTGCAGGATAGCTCAATGATCTTGTCTGAGTTGGATCTTAGTCTTAACCAGCTCGAAGGTATCTTTTACACTTTACTGTTCATTTGACATAAAATTTTGCGTACCTGTTTTTTATTTTTATTTTTAGGCAAAATTTGGTATACAACTTTATGTAGAGGGTACTTTTCTCACTCTCTCGGACCAAAAGCAAGAGCATACTCCAAACTGCACTTTTGTTTTAAATGTCCTGTAAGCCATTTCCATTTTATTCAGCTGGTTAATGCCTATGCACATTTTATTTTAGGATAAATACAAAGTTGGTCCATGTAGTTTGCGCGAAAATTAAATAAGTCTCTAATTTTTAAAACTCATCAAATTAGTCCCTGTAATACATCAAGATTTTAATCCCTCGGCGACCTTTCAAATGTGAAGGATTTTAAACCTTAGGTACTAATTTGATGAGTTTTAAAATTTAGGGAGTTATTTGATTTTCAAGCAAACTACAATGACCAACTTTATATTTATCCCTTTTATTTTTCTAACGTTTTACCCAAAATAAAGATTAAGATGCTTTTATTTACCTTTCATACATTTTAGTGTTGTTTATATTTTGCTCCAAGGAGGGACTCTACTTGGAGTCCAGCTTAGTATCAATGTATCAGATTTTCCCCCGGCATGTGCTAGAAGGAAGAAATTACCGATAAAGGGATCACCATGACTTGAACCGAGGACTTACAGGCAATCAGGCCTTAGAGACTATCAATCTCAAAAGCTTGAGCTATTAGTACTTGATGAATTTTTTTTATATAAGAATTAGTACTTGATGAAATTAGCAAAAACCTGTGAATAAGATTGAGAAATTTGATAAGTTAAATTTAATATTCTATCTCATTTTGCTGGAGCTTAATGGCCGTACTTATTCTGTATTATGAGAGGAGCCAACAAATTTTTTGGGAGTTGTTATAGTTATTACAGAAATTAGTTTTCATGGATAGTGTCTCAAAAATCTCTTTAACTTCTTAGTACCTAGATTGATACTCTATGCAGGCCCCCCATTTGTTTGGTTGAAAAATAAGCTAATAAACTGTATGCCTATTGATTTTCATAGGTCTCTTATTTCTTTGCGCTAATTGATTGAGCTATTCGTAATATCTTGGCTGATTCAACGAAAGATCCTCATAAAGTGGTTAAATGGGTTTCTTACTGTGTTGTGCCTGTGTTTATGAAGCAAACCAATCCTGCATTAACTTGATCTTTATATAACCTCATTAGTTCAACTTTTTTGGCGAAGATAGGATAGGAATTGAAAAATTAAGTCCTAGTTAATGGAAAATAGATCCTCATTCTTTACTAAGTCCTACTTAGTGAAATTTATTGGAGAACACATTGTAAGTAGCTCATCTCCAATCCCCGTGTTAAAATTTTAGATCTGTTCTATCTACAATGCTCATAGTCATTTGCTTCATAATGGTTCCTGTTAAATAACATGATGATATGGACTATTCCCTTCCAGAAGTATATGCTATGTGGAAAATATAATTGCTGGGTTCTGTTTCACTGGTAAAGAAGGACCTCTCTTGTTTCATATAAGTTCGATGATTCTCAAATTGTAATCTCTATTTTTCCCTCTTTCTTCGTTTAAACGAACTTACATTCATGGCAGGTACAGTAGGAAGTATCACCTCTGCAAATTTAAAGAAGCTTAATTTATCCTTTAACAAGCTGTCAGGATCCTTACCAGCCAAGGTAGGGCACTGTTCCATCATAGATCTGAGTAATAATATGCTCTCAGGTAACTTGTCCAGAATCCAAAGCTGGGGAAATTACGTCGAAGTCGTTCAGTTAAGTTCAAACTTTTTGACAGGAAACTTGCCGAACCAAACTTCTCAGTTCTTGAGGCTGACTTCACTTAAGATATCCAAAAACATGTTAGTGGGTGGTCTACCAACAGTTGTGGGAACATATCCGGAATTGAAAGAGATTGATCTTAGCCTCAACCAGCTTAATGGGCTCCTCTTTCCAAGCCTTTTCACCTCAACCAAACTGGCTTATCTTAACCTTTCTGGGAACAATTTCTATGGGTCAATACCTCTTCAAGAAATTGGAGATGTTAGTTCAATAGGTTCTGTGGAAGATTTGGTGTCTCTTGATCTGTCCAATAACTCGTTGAGTGGCCATTTGCCCCCAGGGATAAGTAAGTTTCATAACTTGGTGTATCTTGACCTTTCTGACAACAAGTTAGAAGGAAGCCTCCCTGATGACTTTCCAGATAAGTTGGAAGTATTCAATGTGTCTTTCAATAATTTCACTGGTGTTGTACCTGAAAACTTAACGAAGTTCCCTAATTCAGCATTCCATCCTGGAAATTCCTTGCTCATTTCTCCTTATGCTCCATCATCTCCCAAAGATGTCCCAAACCTGACTCTGAGGAAACACAATTCACATATGAAAAATGCTATTAGAATTGCCCTAATTGCAGGCTTGGTTGGTTGCACTGCCCTCATATCTCTTACATGCATATGGATCCATTATGGAAGCCGCTGGAAGGAAAATAGGAGCAGTTCAATAGAAAATAGTGCTAAGAAAGGTGTTGCCGGAGAATGTTCACCCATTTCTCATAGATCAGGACCCAACAGAAATGTGGAACCATCATTATCTTCGCTCACATTTGATAAAGATATTTGCCCGTCATCCCAAGTTGAATCTGCACATGATGGTGGGGACACCTCATCAGCTGTAAAGAAGCCTAAAGATCACAGCCATCCAGAATCAGTGAAAACAGGGCAAAGAGTTTCTTCTTCTATGTCCCTCTTGTCATCTTCAAACCCATCACCTTCTAAAAATCAACAGCTGCCTGATAATCCTGGTGTGGTCAATGTTTGTTCTCCAGAGAAGTTACTCGGGGATTTACATCTGTTTGATGGTCATTTTCTGTTCACAGCAGAGGATCTTTCACGTGCTCCGGCCGAAGTCATTGGAAAGAGTTGTCATGGAACATTGTACAAAGCTGCACTGGACTCTGGGCATGTATTGGCTGTTAAATGGTTAAGAGAGGAAACAGTGAAAGGACGGAAGGAATTTGCAAGGGAAGTAAAGAAACTTGGGAACATCAAACATCCAAATTTAGTTTCGCTGCAGGGTTACTACTGCAGCCCAAACGAGCATGAGAAGCTGATTATTTCAAATTATTTAAATGCACAACCTCTTGCACTCTATCTCCATGGTAAGATTCGTTTTTGTTTGTTTGACAATAGGCACTGATCCTAGAATTGAACTGTTTTGGCTTCATGAGTTACATTCATTGCATATTCAACCATTTGTAGGCTGTCATCTGACCTTTTCTGTAGTGGAAGATGCTAAGTTCAAAGCTGACTCAACTGTATAACAATGTGCCACTCTCATTTCTGCTAGAAGGAAATTTTCTTTCTATAAATGAGCAATTGCTCAGATGGTTTAGGTCATGGATTCTGATTGCTGTTGCTTAATCAATTAGATCTGAATGCTAAGTGAAGCAAATGTTTGCCATTTGCAGTCTATCTGTCACTGTGTTCCTGATGACCCCTCCCCCTTCTCAACCACAAAAACGTCATTTAGCAATTAGTTATCCAGTAATTTGTGAGAGAGTTTCCTTAACATTACCTGACAACATTATCTAGTCAGGCCATTGCTAGCCCAGTTTGCCTATGCAATCCTAAACTAGGCAATATCCTTGAGTACCTGTCCTTTAGTGACGTGGTTACTTACAGAAATGTTGGATAATCATTCATTTGATCTTACCAGAAGATTATACTGACAATGATCATATTGTTAGCCAAGATCTTTTGTGATCACTGAACTCCCCAGCTGGTTGCAGAACTTGTGTTCACGAACCAGTATTCTTAAAACGCTTTTCTCTCCTGTATACACCTGGATGATCTGGATTCCTCTGGACATCCGAAAATTTACCTTTGTTCATTTGGGTTCATAACCTGTGTTTTCTACAATTGTACAAAATTTCATTTGTTCGGATGTTACATAACTCTAAAAGAAAATGCACTTGGGATATGGTGAAATGGTACCGTAGAAGAGCAAGTGGAAGATAAAATTCAATATCATCTGGTTCTCATTGCTATCACTCTCATAAAACTCTTGATTTGCACTTGTGTTTTTTTCAGATTGATGGTTTACATGTTGCATGTCCACCACTGGGGAGATTATTGGTGCTTGTAGTTTTTTTCATCTTTCCTTGTACTTTCTTATCTTACATTTCTTTAGGCTTTCAAGACTTGTTGACTCCTTAAATTAAAGTTTGGACGAAGTTTAGAACCTTAACGCACCTCCTGATTCAATTATTCCATTTGTAGGTATGCAATGATCAGACTTAATGATATATTTATGACAGTGAAGCCAGCCTCCTAGCTTTTTGTATGAAAGATATTCTGTATAAATAATCCTTTAGGGCTTAATTCCAGTATCTGATCCAAGAATTATGTTGCGTGCCTTTTATGTCTTCCACAGATATGGAGCCTAGAAAACTGCCACCCTTGTCTCTTGGTGAAAGGCTTAGGGTTGCTATAGATGTTGCCCGATGTCTGAACTACCTACACAACGAGAAGGCAATACCCCATGGAAACCTCAAATCCAGCAACATTTTGTTAGAAACTCCTAATCTGAATGTGCTTCTAACTGATTACAGTCTGCACCGAATCTTAACTCCAACTGGGACAGCCGAGCAAGTTTTGAATGCAGGTGCCCTTGGCTATAGCCCTCCTGAGTTTGCTAGCTCCAGTAAACCATGTCCATCATTAAAGAGTGATGTGTATGCATTTGGGGTTATCTTGTTAGAGCTTCTAACCGGTAAAAGTTCAGACGATATAGTTTCGGGTATCCCACATGTGGTTGACCTGACTGACTGGGTGAGGTTATTGGCAGGAGAGAGTCGTTCTGATGAGTGCTTTGACAGGCTGATTCTGGAAAAGCGCAGTTTGGAGCACCATCCTAGAGTTCTTGATCATATGCTACAGGTGGCTATAAGATGCATCCTTTCAGCATCTGAGAGGCCTGACATGAAAACAGTCTTTGAAGATCTTTCAAGGATAGTGTTAAAATATCACCCGTTACAACAGGAGCTCTAACTGTCGTTGTTGGCATTGTCTCTGTGTTGATTGCTCCAAACAATTTTTAGGTTAGAATCCTCTTCAAAGAGTTTTTTCACTAAGCCATATACATTCCTAGTGCTACTCAATGGATAAGGAAAAAATGGCGATCCTAGTGGCCTGCCTCCGTTGAACTTCTCGAGCCTGTTTAAAACTATCACGCAGGTCAAATTCTGGAGGGGTGCATTGCATGAATGTATACATTTGATCCCTTTTCTAGTAACAAAAGTTGAAGAAAACCTACTTCATCGTAACAAAAAACCTAGATCAGAGATGTATTTTAGCGATCCGTATCCGGTATCCATAAGAGAAGTCGACATACAACGACTTCTTTGCGACGACATTTGTGGTCGTCACAGAATATTAGAGATTTTGCGAGGAATAGTATCGTTGGAAAAAGTCCAACAGATTAATATTCCAAAATATATGCTTGGTCTTTGCTAGAACTGGCCATCAGGGACGATGAAGGCCGCCGTAATAACTCTAATAAGGTGATTGCAAAAAAAATTGTTTGGAGCGACTGTGCAGGCAAGTGGTGCGTGTCTGCTCTGCACAATGTTCGAGCCGTCATCGGCAATTAGAAAATACCCTCGACTAGCGACGACAATCATTCTAATAGCCGATGTCTAGATTAAAAAAAAAAGTGATTCAAAGAGTTATCATTTTCTTTCATGGAAAATTTTATCCAAGCAGATACTCCATCGATATGTCGCCGAAGTCACCAATGTGCTACTTTTCAGTCTTTTCCTGTCATTCCTCAATCAATTAATATAATCAGGTGGGAAACTTTGCCAACCTAGGACCTCAATCCAATAATGCATTAAAAAAACATTCTTGCATCACACGGATGATATTCAGGACTCAAATCAGGGCCCTAAAGGGTAAGGTAATTTATGCGACTTAGATGTCTTCAAGCATAAGACTCTAAAAGTAAACATTATGTCTATTATAAAATATATATATATATATATATATATATATATATATATATATATATATATATATATATATTTCACATTACCCGCTTTGACACACTTTTCACCATCAACTTTTGTATAAATTATCAGTTTTAATACATTGGAGCTTTTGCCTAACAATTTTAAACGCTTAGCACAATGTCAAATGCACTATGAAATTGAGTTTTATTTATCTAAAATGACAATAATACCTTCGATGCAATATTAAACTGATAAAAGTACTGTCGATCAGATATCAAAAAAGATACAAAGTGGGTCAGATATCAATTCAGATTTTGTTAAATATAATAGAGCATTATTATCGTTCAGTCTAATTTGACTGAGAGTTATAAAATGCATAAAATTGAAAATTAGAAGATGATATTGAAATGGGTAGTTCAGAATATAATGTGTTATAATTGATGGGAGGAAAAAGTTTTTTTTATAAAAAAATATGATGCAAAAGGTGAACCGTATCAGTTTGTAATTAGTGCACCTGATTTTCCAGACCGATTCTTCTACTCTCTTGGTGTGAAGTTGAAGTTAAAACATACAAATATTGCTTGTTGCATCAATAAGCGTATTGGAGTCTAAAGGCTAGCTTCCCTTAAAGAGGTCTAGGGAGCTAGTGTGTCAGACCATAAAAATGTGGCACAAAATTCATTCCTAAATGGCTTCTAAAGTGGGCAATATTAAAAAGGCGATATTGTGGACCTTTTCCTCATACTCCTTTTCTTCCATGTACCTGGAGACCATAATAAATATATATAATTGCTTCTTAAACCTCAAAAACCTTTTCCTCGTCTAAAAAGATCGCCTCTTGTTATCTCCATCGCAACAACTCGGAACGCGTTCAAAATTCTGATCAACCACCCGTTCCTGATTCTAATTTTCCTCCAGTTTCTAGAATCCTAGTCCCAGTTATCCACCAAATGACCTTTGCCCGATCCTGAGGTTTTCTTTTATCTTATTTATTCCAATAATTAGCTTTCATTAAATTATATAAGATTCTCTAAGTCATGTTTGAATCACTTTCAACTGTCGAAATAAATGATAAATTTACAAAATTACTGTGAGAAATAGAGCACTAAGCCTAATTGGTTCAGGACCTAATTGAAAGATTAAATTTTAGTTTGACGTCTAAAAATTACCGCTTATACCAACAACTTACTTTATTAACAATAAGTAAATTTTATAGTTTATTTTATATTTCTAACACTCCTCATCATGTGTGTAACGCCTCGGGCCCAAACTTTAAAAGGAAAGATTTCCGTATAAAATAAGGCTCTTTCACCATGTATAATCATTTATCTAGGCCCAAATATTTCAAAACTAATTTGTACAACCTCAGCAAAATATTCATAAACCATAAAAAAGACAAAAAATATCAATCCGAGCCCTAAAATTTACATTAACATATCTGATATTTCCAATATCGATGAAGATCTCCAAAAATAATACAATATTGAATTCTCCAACATTAATCTTCAAAAGTACTCTTGAAAAACACGCATTCGAAACACAAATATCTCTGAAGCTCCTCGAACTTCTCTAATTCCGCCAACTCTGAAAAATATGAGAATAAGGGGTGAGCTACGACTAGCTCAGTAAGTAGTAAGTCAATGAGGATTGGGGAAAAGACAATTTTATCACAATAACCGAAATCCAGAATAAAACATTATGAGTCATACTAAACCCAAAAATATCAGTTTGTAAAAAAAATATCCAAGGCCGCTCAATATAGAGAAATCACGAATGGTCGCACAGACCTCTAGGCCACAAAGACCTCCAAATTGATCACACAGATCTCCAGGCCACAAAGACCTCCAAATATCAGGCCACACAGACCTCTAGGCCACAAAGACCTCCAAATACTACGAGGGGTATCAAATTGGCCACACAGACCACAAAGATATATCACCAGCGCAATGACAATTTTCACAGTATGCATACCAAAACAAGTTATAAATATTTCAATTGAGTTTCACAAAATCTCGACAATCTCATTTTACCCAAAATTTGTTCAGTTCCCCAAATAATACATCAAAACCATATAAAATATGATGCAAGTTTAAAATATCATTGAAGAACCACTTACATCGAACGCTTAACCAATCTTTAAAACTTCTCCAATAATTGTCGAACAATCTTTCGAAAACTAGTAGCACCACCTCAATCTAAATTTTGGTCTCCAATATACATTCTCTGCAACTATTTATTAACCTCAATCTCTGCAACTTTAAAATTCAAACATACCTATATCCATCACTTTTTAATTCAAACATAAGATCTTTATCTATATCTTTCAAATTCAAATTTAAGAATAATTTTTATCTATATCTTAAACTTTAAATTCAAACCCAAGATCAAATCTCTATTCAAATCTTTAAATTCAAATATAGATAACATCTCCATAGCAGCACCTTTAAATTCAAAAAATACAATTCAACCTCTATCCAAAAATCAAACACAAGATTAAGCACGATCTCTTTATTGAAAATTCAAATTAATCACTTACACCTTTTTCGAGACAAGGTATTACAATTTGTGGTTGGAGTTCTCTCCTAATAGGCATGTCCAACACGTAGATACTTTAGTTGAAATGAGGGTTAAGCGTGAGGTGATGGTTCGAACTCAAGAGTTGTTCTAATAGTACGTGAAACTACCTTTTATTTTAAAAACTTAAGCGATTAGAAATATGTAAACTTTATAAATTTTTTGAAGAAATATTATAGTAAATTTTATATTTATGGGGTAAAATCAAACTGTCCCGTATAATTTCAATTTGCCTGATTATGTCCCTCAAGTTGTAAAATAATAATAATTATTATTATTATTGCCCTCTTTCAATTTGGTCTTTCAACCAAATGAAAAGTGATATTGATCCAAAATGTTACTCCAAGATAAAATTATAAAAAATAAAAAAATAAAATAAATATATAAAATAAAATAAAATTTGTATTTAACATTTTTTACTTTTTTAATTTGCTAAGTTTTTAGTAACTTTGTTTTAGAGCGACATTTTGAGATAAAATTAGAAAAAAATTATAGATATAAAAATAAAAATAAAATAGAAATAGTATTTAAGGTTTTAATATTTTTTTAAACATTACTTTTTATTTTTTAAAATTTCTTAATTTTCTTAGTAATTTTGTCTTGGAATTTCAATCACTTTTCTTCTGGTACCAATCAATCGTGAATGCACTGCCAACGAGATTCACAAGTAAAACAAATGTGTATATTAATGTTTAGATGATGTAACAAGTACAAAACAGATATAAAACAACCGTAGATATGAGGGACAATATAAAATGTAAAATATGTGTACCATATCCTAATTCTGGGGATCAAAACAACGAGGATAACATAAAATGAGTGTTTTTTTTCATGTAATTATGAGGATAATTTTTTAAGAAATAAATTTTTTCTTTCAGTCTTCATGAAAATTGTGGGACCTGAAAGTTATGTTTCCCTTTTTTTAATAGAAAAAAATTATATGTCCATGGTTTTACATGATGGGACCTCTATCATGTGTTTGGGAAAAAAAGTTCTCTGAGATAGTGTAATTTTAGATTTTGCGAAGGTAGGGTATAGTTTCTGTGACTTTTTCATTATGGAAACCAAAGTAATACGGGGTTAAATTTTTTTGGGACACCGAAATTATTGGGTGTTGAAATTATAATTGAAGAAACAAAATAAATTAAGGCTTAAAATCTGTTGCACGTAGCGGAAGTAAGTTAAAGACATAAAAATATTTTCTAAATCAATACCCATATAATACACTCGGGTTTTAAAAAGGCCGGTTAGAAACAGAGCAAATCCAGGAGAACTCAGAATTTTTTTTTTGGCAAGCAAGCTTTGATTTCATATGGGCAATAAAATAAAATGTCCTTACACCACCTTATAAGAGAAATAAACATAGAAAATATAAAAGATAGACACTATAATTATATGATGCAATTTGGAAAAATATAGATATAAAATGTGAATCTTATTAGGTAGCATTAAATGGTGTAAGATCCATTTATTATATCTATCTCTCCAAATTGCACCATACGGATTGAAAATTGATGGATCGTAATTTTATAGAGTCTATCTTGTTCGAAACTTGCTTACCAAAAAAAATGTGAGTTAACTCAAGGAGGAATTATAAATTGTTGGATCGTAATTGATCATGTTCTACAAGTAGGGTTGTGCATAATCGGTGCTGGTGGCGGTTATGGCCTCCACCGGCACCGTTACCGCCACCGTAAGGGGAACAACCGTCACCTAACGGTGGCGGTGGGTGGTAACCACCACAATCACTGAAAATTCAAAAAAATTCAGGAAAAAAAATACAAACCGCACAAATCGAAACAAACCGCACAAATTGCAAGATTTCAACCCAAATCGAAGATTCCAAACCAAAACAAATCGCAGATTCCAAGCCAAATCAAACCAAACAAACCAAATCACAGATTCCAAATCGCAAGAAACTAGAAATTTTTTCCAAAAATACAACAAAATAATCAAATCGCAATGAACGAGGGAGAGAGAGAGCAAGAAAGTTGCAGAGGAGAGACAGAGAGAGAGTTGCATATTGTTGTGGTCTTGTGGAACGGGCGAAGCGGCAGCTTTGCTGAGTGGCTGAGAGAAGAAGAAATGGGCGAAGCGGCAGCTTCGCTGAGCAGTTGAGAGCAGAAGAAACGGGCGAAGAGGGAGAGGGAGGGGGAGGGAGGAGAAGAAGAAATGACGAAGAGGGATGAGAAGTAAGGTTAAGAAGAGAAATTAAAACGACATCGTTTCATATATGTTAAAAACAAAAACGGGTAAAGCGGTGAAACCGCTCAGCGGGAGCGGTTTCACCGCTACTGTCATAAGCTCACCGGCATCGGTGCCGCTTGGCCCCGGTTAACCGGCCAAAGAGTATAATTAAAATGGGTCAAAAAGAAATAGTATTTTTGATATGAGATTTTTTAAAAAAAATATTTGGGTTGCTAACATGATATTTGAAGTTATAAAATTAGGATAGGATGCCCAGCTCCAAGTGAACAGAGAAATCCATTGCTTACCCTAGAGAGAGGAAAAAAAAGACGAGCAACTTAACTCCTTTACAGAGGAAAAAAAAAATTGCCCATCAGTTAGTTGGCTCTTTTATGGCTAAATATGTGTATTGTGCCCAAATATAAAAACTTTCCCAAGGTCAGATAAGTGTTTTAGGACATCCCGGCTTCTTGTCTCAACTGTACTCTGAAGGGAAACCGTGTGTGCCAACTGCCAAACAATAAAAGCCTACACGCATTACTGCCTTTTTCTTTTGTTTCCTGAACAATTCGCGCATTGGAGTTTTCGTCTTGACTTGGTTAGCCTCCTCGAGTGAACTCACATTCATTGATATCTAAGGATGATTCCGAGGAAAAGAAAGAAAAAAACATATAAGGATGAACTGTACACAACATCTTTTGTTTACTCGTTCCACACACAGTCCTCCTCCACATAAAAAAAAAATATAAATAGCCATTTGCTTCCCTCATTCTCTCTCCACTGCCACAGACAGCCTCTTTCTCAAATCACCCACGACCGAGCCCGGAGCAGCGTACCAGAATTTAGGGAGGCCCTGTTTCTGCTTCTGCTTCTTCTCAATTACCCTTCTGGCAGATTCGGGTAAGTAGTTTATGTTTCTGTTCCTGGTTCTTCAGATCACAGTATATGTGAGACTCTGTTTTAGGCTCTCTTCCTTGGCTTCGACTGTATGCTTGTTTATAGCTTTCTTTCTTTTTTAAGAAGGTCCTGGGTGCATCTGAATTCTTTCTTTCTTTCTCTAATTCCTCTTTCTTTCTTTTTCTCACTCCTCTGGATTCTGCATTAGCTGAAAGAACTCATCATGCCTACCATATCCTCATTCCCCCAAGAGGAAAAGTCTCTAAATAATTTGTTCCTTTTTCTTATGTGTCTCTAATGAGCTGGGTATTGACGAGAAGAGGAAGAAACTGAATACACCTCGTGCAGACTGTTTTAGTAGTTATAATATTTACTTCTGGGGATGACCCAATCAACGTCTCGAGCCAACGGACACAAAGCTTAGATTTTTAATTTTTATACATATATCTTAAAAGCACAAATTCCAGTACGGTCGACTAATTAATTCGACAGCCATTCACAGCCTCACATCACGTAATTCAGTGTATACTTCCTTTTTGTTTTAACTTCGATTTTTCTTTTTCAACGCACGCGGTTTATTTGTCCAAATATACCCCTCATCCGGGATCTTATTTACAATATTTTCCATTTTCAACGCGGTTTGCTGACTCTCTCTGTTTGCCAATTGCTCACAACTCTCTCTCTCTCTCTTGTTTTCGTTTACTTTACAGACCATTTCCACCCAGTACCCTGCCTTCGAACTCAGCAAATGGCGGACCGAGTGCACCCACACGATTCGCCCCGACTCGACGAAACCTGTTCGGAGAGCTCCGAAACCACACTCAGAACCGACGCTACTGACTCCGATAAACCGCTCCCTCAACCCGGAACCTACGTAATCCACATTCCCAAGGACCAAGTCTACCGCGTCCCCCCACCCGAGAACGCTCGCCGCTACGAGGACCTCACACGCCGCAAAAACGGCCGCCGACCCTGCTGCACGTGCCTTTGCTGGTTCCTGGGCCTTCTCGCCATTTTCGTATTCCTCGTCGCTGTCGCCGCCGGCATCTTCTACCTGGTCGTCAAACCCAAAACGCCGAAATACTCCATCAACGCTATAGCCATCAGCGGCCTAAACCTGACGACAACGACGTCCTCATCGGCCCTCACGGTATCGCCGGCATTCGAACTCACCGTCAAAGCTGATAATCCTAACAACAAGATCGGCATCTACTACCAAAACGACAGCTCCGTCAAGATCTACTACACAGACGTTGGGCTTTCAAACGGCTTCTTGCCGGTTTTTTATCAGCCGCCGAACAACGTGACGGTATTTGAGACGGCGTTGAAGGGGGGCCGGATCGCATTGACGAGCACGGTGAAGAACGCGTTGGTGGCGGCACAGAAGCAAGGGCAGGTGCCGTTGAAGTTGAAGATAAGAGCGCCGGTAAATCTTAAGGTGGGGTCCGTTAAGTCATGGGCGATGACTGCTAAGGCGGACTGTGTCATAACGGTGGACAAGTTAACGGCGGAAGCGAAGATCATTTCTAGTAACTGTAGCTATGGTTTGGATCTATAGTAGGAAATAGACAGGCGTGGTGGACAGTATGATGTGTGTCGTTTTGATCCCCAGAATTAGGATGTGGCACACAGATGTTACATTTTTTTGTTTCCTTTTTATATCTGTGATTATTTTGTAGCTTTCTACACTTATCTTTAAACATCATTATACAAAAATTGTTTTACTTTATGAATTACATTCGCATGTGTAGTTTCTTGGAGTTCTATGAATTGTTTTGGTTACATTCAAAATTCATCCGCACAAATTAAAAAAAAAAGTTTTTCACTTACGAATTATTATCAAGTAAATAGAGGGTGCAATATGTGAGGAATAGGTAGTAGGGAGTGCAGTGGATAGTGTGGGTGCGGTTTTTCAAATGTGCTAGTCTAGGTATAAAGTGCAAAATTTATAAAAATTAGTTGGTGAAATGTTATATTTAAAAAAAATGAAAAAAGGTTTAGCCTAATCCACCATGTTCTTGTGACAAATAATAATAAAAAAACACTTTTAACTTCCGAATTACTTAAGAAAATAATTAAAATTGAAGGACTAAATTCAGAAAAAGTTAAAACCATATAGACTAGCAGATTAATTAAGTTTTTAAAAAATTAGGTAAAAAAAGAGAAGATATGGATTAACGTTAAATGGTATTGAGAATTTTTTTTATCAGTGGTATTGAGATTTTTGTAAAAGAAATGTCACATATAAAAGGAGAATTTGTTCTCTGAGATTATCTTGAGTCACAAGGAGGTATGTGTTTTTTTTTCTTTTCCCTTCTCGTAAAAAGTGTTTTACCGAATTATTCAGTGTGCGAAAACTGCATTTTAAATAAGTTAGAGAAACATTTTGGTTTAGAATTAAGGAATTTTCAGCCAGCAATAATCTTTTCTTGCTCTTTATCGGGTTACCTCACACAAGATAAATACATTTTTCACATTCAAATTATAGACACTTGATATTTTGTACATCTAACTATTATTTTTGTTATATTTTCTTAATTAATTATTGATTTCAGATACTTTACAGTATGTTTAAAATTAATACTTAGTCGATGTCATGTGATAAAAATAATAATTTGAGAGTGAGCAATGTCAAAAGCCACATAGTTGGAGGGTACAATATGCATTGATTTTTTTTCCTTTTTTTTTTAGCTAAGCAATCAAATGGAACAGCTAGACTAAAAGATATGTTCATAGCTAGTTTGTGAATAAAAAAAAAAGTCGAGTAGTTGTGCATTTTTCTTTCTTAGTTGTTCTTACCATTCAATTATCCTCGGGAAAGAATTACTGCATCACTCTTCAAAACATTAGCGTGTGAAAATTTAGGTCGCAGTGTATTTCTAGGCTTGTTTGGTTAATTGTCAACATAATTGGTACTAACAAAACCCTGTCTACTTGCAGCAAATTATAACAGCAATTTACCCTAAAAAATAAAACTACAGGAAATATTACACGAATAGTATAATGTTATCGAAGAATATATATATCTCAGTGGTAATTGGAATATTTAAAATTTCACATTACATGTTTCTAGGAGAAAGTTTTTGAGTTAACCCACCTCGGGTTGTCTCAGTAGTTTACCATGCCCATAAGTCATGTAGATCAAACGCACGGTCTCAAATTTGATTCTCCTTAAAGATTATACTAGTGACTTAACTATAAGAGATTGGATTGTACGCTATCGAGTCTCTTCGAAATTTGTGGTGACGTTATGCCCACCAAATATGATTAAGTTTGAATTAAGTCCATCCGACCAATTGCAAATAAAGTGTTGCAGATTTTTCTCGTTATCCAAACAAAAATTTGGGTTTAACTCCAATATATTGATATTTATGAAAGTTTGTAAAAAAAATTGAAAAAACTATATAGATAGAGATGGGGTTTGGAAAGTAAGTAAAAAATCGATGAAAAATTTATAGAAAGAGGGGGGACATGAAATGAGTTGGAATGATCTCGGAAGACCCTCGGAAAATTGAAGCGATCAAAAGTTTGACATGGAGACCACGATTTGGATGTGTTCTACTGTTGGTGGTAATAAAAGATTAAACTGAGAGAGAGAGAGGAAGAAGAGGAGAGAGAGAAGTTCTTCAAAGTTGTCGTCGTCACCATTTGTCTGATTCAAACGTGGAAAGATAAAATGTTCGGACTTCGATGCAAGATGAGGTAGGTGTTACCATTGATTAACCGATGTTCATATACACCTAGAAAGCATAGCACCATATCAACTCGGTATTAAATACCTCTAGTGATTTTTTATTTTATATAAATACCTATATTGCTTCCTACGCTTATGCAACAGCCTTCACCAGTTGCAAGTATTGATCAAACCCAATATGGAACTTTGTAGGGTTTCAAAAAAACTGGTAGGGTTTGAAAATTTAGGGAGTTTTGATTTTTATGGAACTTTGTGATTGGATGGAGTATTTTTTTTAATATTTGTGTTACTATAAAATTTATTGGAATTTTTAAGAAAGTCATTTTCATGTTTAGCATCCAAAAATTTTTAAATATGAAAAATTATAGACTTTTTGAAAACATTTTTTGTGTTGATAGTGTCCAAGAAGGGCGTTTGGCCTGATCCTTCTAAGCTGGAGCCTGGAAGCAATGATTAATTGGCCTTTCTGGAGACAATTAAATCATTGAGTGATTTTTTAGATTTGACAGGTTATTATAGGAAGTTTATTCAGAATTATCGTCCTATTGTTGCTCCATTAACAGCTCTCTCTAAAAAGAATGAGTTTGAGTGGACAAACGAGGCTAGAGAGGTCTTTCAACGCTTGAAGGAAGCTGTATCCAAGCCTTTTGTTTTGGCCTAACCAAATTTTGCACACATTCACTATTGAATGTGATGCATTTAGAGTGGGTATAGGAGCTGCGTTAACGCAGCAGAATAGGCCTATTGCCTATTTTAGTCAAGCACTTAAAAGATAGGACTTAGGAGTTATCTACCTATTAGGAGCTGTTGGCTTTAGGGTCAGCTGTAAAAATGTCGAGACCCTATGTTTTGGGACAGAAGTTTATGGTGAAGATAGACCATCAGAGTTTTAAGGTCCTTCTGAAGCAGAAGGTTAGTACTGCTGCTCAACATAAGTGGATTTCAAAGCTTCTGAGCTATGATTTCCATATTGAATACAAGCAAGGCAGATAAAATAAAGTTGCAGATGCTCTCTCTAAAAGATATGAAATGAATCAAAGGGGACAACATGCATAATGATCACAGGTCCTAATTTAGTGTGGGTGTAAAACCTATAGATTAAAATACCAATTTCCCTGCTTACTTGGCAGCTGATGTGGTTTTGCAGTTAAGAGAACACACGAAACCCTAACGGAATGACTTATTTGTCAAAAGAGGGAAGTTCATGGGCTTTTTTTTGGAGTGTCAAACTTAAGAATCAAAGTGCTAAAATGTGTAAAACCTAGGGACTAAAATGTTAATTTTCTTAAATATTATTTTATAATATTTTATTATTAATTTCGAGATTTCTCAATAAATTAGAATATTTTATTAAAAAAATTATGTAATTAATCTTTCCGTGACTATCTTCCTTAAAAATAATATTTTTGATATTCTGTGATTTCTTGTGCTAATAATTGAGATTAGTATTGTAAAATATATATGCATATATATATGTGCAGCATTAAATTGCCATTAGTCCTTAAATTGTATTTTTCTTAAAAAGGCCTTATAAATCACGAAATTGTGTACTTCAACTCTTTAATTTTAAACTCTCTTGTAATATGTTGAGCCTAGGCTTGAATCAATTTCGTTGGTGAGATTAGAGGATGATTAGTTGAAGGTGTTAACTCATTCATTTTTAATTGGGGGGTAATTAGGCTTGATTATGAGCTAGTGGACTAAAAAGGGGCCAAAGATGATATTTTAATGGGCTGGACATGTAGGCCCTTGAGAGGAGACAAAATTGACTTTGTGGGCTTGGACATGGGCTCAAAAATAAGTTCATTGGTGGAAAATAGAGTGACCAATCGGCAAGCATAGAGACCAGTAGACCACATCTACCAACATCTCTTCTACAAAACATTGCACCCTTTACAATCCGTCCATCTTCAACCAGTTATCCCACAACCCAAAACTGCAAGACAACATAAAACCTGTAAACAAAAGGTGGCCAATCCAAAAATGTCCAGAAATCAAATTGCACAAAAATCAAATTTACAACATCAAATATCCAAAAATCATAGAAATCGACATTTTGCCTACAACCATATGTCTAGAATTAATACATACCAGAAAATAATAGAAATGTCCATAAATCATAGAAACATACATCGAATGGCCATAAATCAATTTTTCAACATCAAACCTACAACATATGTCTAGAAATCATAGAAACCAACTTTAACCAACTAAACAACTTAATCCCACATTTAACAAAAAGAAAGCTAAGAAAAAAAAACCATATAACAACACCTGCCAGTACTCCTAATGAGGTAAGATACTCCTAGTCCCTACACCAGTCACAAACTTGTGTTTAGTTGTAGTGGAAAATAGAGTGACCAATCGGCAAGCATAGAGACGACATCTACCAACATTTCTTCTACAAAACATTGCACCCTTTACATTCCGTCCATCTCAACCAGTTATCCCACAACCCAAAACTGCAAGACAACATAAAACCTGTAAACAAAAGGTGGCCAATCCAAAAATGTCCAGAAATCAAATTGCACAAAAATCAAAATTTACAATATCAAACCAACATCAAATATCCAAAAATCATAGAAACCAACATTTTGCCTACAACCATATGTCTAGAATTAATACATACCAGAAAATCAATATATATGTCCAGAAAATAATAGAAATGTCCAGATATCATAGAAACATACATCGAATGGCCATAAATCAATTTTTCAACATCAAACCTACAACATATGTCTAGAAATCATAGAAACCAACTTTAACCAACTAAACAACTTAATCCCACATTTAACAAAAAGAAAGCTAAGAAAAAAACCATATAACAACACCTGCCAGTACTCCTAATGAGGTAAGATACTCCCAATCCCTACACCAGTCACAAACTTGTGTTTAGTTGTAAGTAATTACAACATCAGATCATATTTATAAAAGTTGAAGTTGCAGAACTAACATAATGTTAACATACCAACGACTGTAGTAGGATTGATAGTCTCTTCATCAAATATTTCATTAACTGCTAGAGGAGGATTGAGAGCTCCTTCACCGAGGATTTCATCAGTTGCTTGAGGAGGATTGGAAGTCCCTTGCCTCTACCCCTTCCTCTGCCAATGATAGCCTCACCTTGGGCATTTTGCATCTGTCAACACAGTATATTAGTTAATGAACTAAAACCTATCATGTCATTTAAGAAAACAGTTTAATGAAAATACTTAGTATATGATATGTCAGTCATTTAGGAAAATATTTTAATGGACTGAAATTTGTCATAACATAATTACCTTTGCCCGATTCATTTGTGTTTCCCCCCTCTATAGTAGCTATTTTCTTCTTTTTCCTCACTTTTTTGTTCAAATTTTCTGGATGCGAACAAGACTTTGCGTTGTGGCCCTCCATACTACAATTGCCACATTTCACCGCTTACCCCGTCCACTAATCTTGTAAGGGACAACCAGTTCATCGGGATCTCTTCTTCTAGACTTCCTAGGTCTCTTAGGTTGAATCAAATTAAATGGTGGCAGGAACCTATCGTTGATGGGATCCTTAGGCCATTCTTTTGAACCAGACATAGGATGTATTCAATGCTCGTAGGATTTGAGATAAGTTGACGTGTGATACCAGTCTGCGACATAATCTGCGGGTCGATGTCTACGTTGGTATACCGCTGCACATGCGTGAATACATGAAATTCTGCATAGCTGCCACTTCCCACAAGAGCAGGTGAGAACCTCAAGGTCTACCACTCTACATGTCTCAAATGGATGGTCGACATCAAACTCCAACCCATTGTGCCATCGACACACACAAACACTTGAGTCGCTCTTAATTTTTTCTAGCTTCTTAAATATCTTTGGACACAATGACTCTGGTGCCTATCTAATTGTAGCTTCTGCCCCTTGCTTTTTTTTTTTCCTTTCTTTTTAAATCTAATCAACATCTGCCATCTTATTGCTTCACACATGGCAATGATGGGCTTGTCATGTGCTTCCTTTATCCAAGCATAGAAGTTTTAGCAAGATTATTCAAGAGCATGTCGCTCTTCCAACCTAAACCGAATGCATGTCTTGTCCATAAGGCTGGATTGATCTCACTCAGATATTTGTGGGCACTTGGAAAAATAACTTAAAGCTTCATCATACAATCTCCAAAAGCAGTACAGTTTGTGGATATCGCAACAGCCCATAAAGCATCCTTTGCTGCCTTTCCCTTAAACCCAGCAGTCTTAAGGTTCACATGAAGAAGGCGAAGACAGACTCTGCTCAACTTTTAATAGTTCATGGTCAAAGGTGAGGCCCAATACCTTCATTATGATCACTATTTAATTGATTCTATCCAACAAAACAACGTATAACGTATAATGAAAAACTAAACTAAAACACAAACCTTTTGTCTATCAGTTATGAAAGTCCACCCATGAACTTCGACCGGTCCAATGTCATCCAATAATTGATTCAAGAACTATGTCCAAGAAACTTGGCTCTCTGCCTTGGCCACTGGATAAGAGTTGCCCTCCAAATTGACCCTTCATGTGACATCCATCAACACTGATGATGGGTCTATAATGCATTAGCCATGCTTGCATGGAGCAAGGCAGACATACAATCTCTTGAAGTGGTCTCTAGTCTTTAACAATACAATGCTGCTCAGGCTCCATTTCTAAATGGGCAGCCCATACTGATGAGAATACATATGTTCAGCTTGGTTTCCATGGACTTTCTCGCATGCCAATCTCTTCACCCTATAGCAGCGGTGCAAAGGCACTTCAAATGTTAAAGTCCCTCCGAATCTAGTCCTGAAGTGCAGTGGGAGGCCAACTAGGATGATCTCTGAAATTTGACAAATATTGATGAGCCAAGAATTCAACATCACACTTTCTATATACGTAGTGATCACCAATGTGTGCTCATGAACAAAGTGTTTGATCTAGAACCATTTATGGTCCCTCATCTTTGATACAAAGATGTACCAATCGCACAACTCTTCTTTACAAATGGCTTGCACCTGGAGCTTATCGTTGTGCAAGTATACACAGTCAAAATATTTCTGCACCCACATATCACCTCGGAGCCTTCCTCACTGATTTAATAGCGGAAAAATAAGCCCATAATCTATTTTGTTAGTTTGAACTGCGACTAAACAACTTCAAGAATTTTTTTGACCCATCTACCCTTACCTAAGCTCTATAAATAGTCACCTACAAAGTCTCACAAAAAAATAGTCTCATATATGCCATACATGATCAAATTCTCTTAAATGTTCCTTTGTTCTTTGAGTTTGTCCCTACATAAGACTTATACTTTCTGAAGATATCAGGTGAGATAGTTGTTGCTTTCCATTAGGTTGAAGGTTGATAAAGTAGAAATCTGCTAGAGTTTGATACAATCATTTCTACTTGCATATTGAAGATAACAATCACCAAATTACACAAGATTGTGAGAGTTCTCTAGAGGAGTTGCTAGAGTTCCAAATGGGTGAGATCAGAGTTTTAATCAAGTATTCAGTGTGGGGCACTGGCTTGAGAAGGTTTCTCAAGTGACTTTTTGAATTGGAAAATCTAGATGGACAACAAAATTATTTAGGATCATCAATTGTAAAGTTATTGTTCATAGTGGATCAGTGGTGTAGCCCAAAGTGTTTTTAATTTTTGGATAAAGACCCTTCAAGAAATTCACTTTGTGAACAAAAATCTGTGTTGATTTTCTTATTTTATTGCTTTTTCTTTTATTTTTTTGCTATCTAAGGGGTTTGATAAGTGTCTTTAACTGTCTTGATTGATTAATTAAGAGTGTTGAATCTTAATTAGACAATCTTGACTTAAAGAATCTACCGTTATTTCAAAATTGTATTAAAGTTAGATCATAGTTAATCACGAGTCAAACAACTGGGAATTTGCAAATTGATAGCTAGCTGATTTAATTTGACTGGTGCGTGACTTGATACTTCGAAAAAAGGAAAGCTATAGATTTATTAATTTCGTGTGTACCACAGGCACTGATTTTGCATTTATCCCTTATTAAAATACTTATTCACCCTCTCTAGGTATAGTTTGGGTCTAAACTTAAGTTTTCAATTCATATCAAAGCCTAATTCGTCTCCTTGACCATTGTAATTATTGTCATGGATAAGAGTCAATCTCTGTCTATTCCTCCCTACTTTTATGGGAGTAACTATGTCTATTGGAAGGTAAGAATGAAGGCTTTCTTGAAGTTTTTCATGAGTTCTATGGTAAGCTTAATGATATTGTGAATTCAACATATAACTTGGGTGAAAGAATTCCTGAAACAAAAGTTGTTCGAAAAGCTCTAAGGTCATTGACAAAAAAATATAGATCTAAAATTACAGCAATAGAAGAGAGTAAAGATTTATAAAAAAAATAAAATCGAAGAACTTGTAGGATCTTTACAAATGTATGAGCTTTCACTGACACAATCCAAGAAGAGTAAGTCCATTGCTTTAAAGACAATAGCTGAAGATACACTTGATTTTTCTGATGATTCTCTTGACGATGATGATGATGTTGATGTTTTATTTCTAAAAAGTTTAGAAAAGTTTTTAGATTCAATAAAATCAAGTGAAGAAAACAATCTTCCACTTCCTCAAATTTTGCTGGAAAATCAGTTTGAAGTCTAAAGAAAAAGGACAGAATGTTGATTTTAAAGACTCCAAAACAAAAGCTTCGCAAGAACCTCAATGCCACGGGTGTAGAACATATGGACACTTCAAGGCTGACTATCCAACATTCCAAACACTTAAGAGTAAGGCTATGAATGCCTCCTTGACTAATTCAGATTCAAATGCATCTAAAGGTAAGGTGAATTATATTGCTTTTATATCTTCTATCAATATTATTGAAAAATTTTAGTTAAGATGACGATGATTTATTGAATGAAGATTATGTGTTGATGAACCTCTTCAAGTTGCTTATAATGCTTTATTTCAAGAAATTGAGAAATTGAAAAGGGAAAAATATTGCATCTACTAAGAAGCTAAATAATCTTGAAATAGAAAAGATAGATTTGTTGACTAAATGTTGTGATCAAACGAGTCTAATAGATGAAATGAAAAATAGTAATTCATCTTTAGAACTTCAGGTAAAAAACTTAGACATAGAACTAGAAAGTTCTAAGTCACAACTTCAAGACTTCTCTCATGGTACAAAGAAGCTTGTAAAAATGTTAAGTTTAGGAATCTCTGCTGGTGATAAACATGAATTGGGATTTAAACATTCTGATTCACATGCTTATGTTGCTAATAAAAATATTTTTGTACCTGCTTCGATTATAGAGAAAGTTTCAGAGGTTAATAACCAACCTAATGTAAGCCTACAGTCGACTGTTCATGGTAAGACCAATGTTCAAAGTTCTTATATTTCTTTCAGATTTGAACCTACCTATTTTTTTTGTGGAAACCTAGTATATGTGAAATCTTAAATGTTTTAAAATGAAGTCTCACGAAACTATGTTTTCAAAACCATTCTCTAATTTCTCAAGTCTCAAATTTATCTACACAAGTTTAATTTATATACAAGAAAATGGATTTAATTTCCAAAGATTCAACGCTTTCAAAACAAGTTGAGGTAAGAAAGAATACCAAAACATGTTATATTGCACATGTTGCTTTCAAAGCAAAAAATGACTTTGTTTGTTATCTTGACAACGGGTGCCTAGGCACATGAGTAGTGACAAATCTATATTTACTAAGCTTGAGGATTAGAAAGCTAGAACTTTTACATTTGAAGATGGGGGTAAAGCATCCATTGTTGGAAAAAGAATCATAGAGCTTTGCTTCGGTACCGGTAAGAACCGGATGCCGGTTCCGGTTCGGCAAGTGCTGGAATTCCAGCAATTCCGGTGTTGGAATCCCGGTAACGAACATCGAAATTTCAGTAAGGACAAATTGAACTTTAGAATGAAAATTGTCTTGATTCTTGAAGGAAGAATGCACAACAACATTGTCGTAACCAAGCTTAAAAACCACTAAAAATAATTCCCTTAAGAGACAGATAACAATGAAAAATAAAGACACTTCAGAGCCTAAAGAAGAAAATATATATTTTTTTAAAACGTCAATACTTCAAATTTCAAAAGAGAGAAATAAAGCAGGGAGATTCCTGCATCATCCAAAATTCCAAATTTGATTTGAAACCAAAACAAATCCAATCATGACAACCAAAATCATGCAAATTCGAAAGCAAACCATATCCACTCATTCAAATTTGAAACAAAAAAAATCACAAGTTTTAACGATAATCACATAACAAACCCTAATTTGAAGTTTCTAACACAATTCAAAGATTCAAAAATAAAATAAACAATAGCACAAATGACAAATATGAGACTAGAGAGAGATCGGCTAAGAGAAGCTCGGCTGCGGGCAAGGTCTCAAATTAGAGACTAAGAGTAGTGAGAGTGACAAGAGTGAGCGTGGACTGTGGTGAGAGACTGAGAGTTGAGATTGAGGAGGCGATATTCTGTGAGATCAGTGGGCAGGGACGGGAGTTGACACTTGAGAGAAGCGGCGAGAGAGGTGGTGACATGACATTGAGGAGAGGCGACACAGAGGAGAGGCAAGATTCAAGAGAAGAAGAAAGAGAATTGAGGTCGTGGGGGGAAAGGGGGGTGGCATAACCCTAGACTTTTGGTCTAAGGGTTTAATTTTCTAAAATTGGGTCGTTTTGGACCCAGGTTTAAAAAAATTCATAACCTAAATTCTGGGCGTTGAAGGCAGAATTATTGGTTCCGCATCCAACACAATATCACCTACCGCCTCCTGCTCCGGCTCCCGATGTTAGACGAAATCAGTAATCGAAGCGGAATTCTGGTACCGGTGTACAAAATGTCTAGCCCTATGTTCAAGGCTTGAAGGCAAATCTCTTAAGTATTAGTCAAATTTGTAATTCAGATGTTGAGGTAAAGTTCAATAATTATTTATGTTATGTTTTAAATTCAGATGGCAATGCAATTTTTCAAGGTATTATAACCAATGATAAATTACTATTGAAAACAATTTAAAATGTAATCTTGCCAAAATTGATGTGAGTCTCTATGGCAACAAATACTAAATTGGTAGATGGAGCACCTATAGTTCATGTTCATTTGCAAAAATATTCTAGAATACAATAGGATTTAACAATATATAAAACGAAGATCTAAAATCTCAAAAAATCATACACAAACACCAATATTTTTTACACAATCTCCAACAACTTTTCACACAAACTTCAATACCTTTTCAAAAAAAATTAGGGAATTTAGCAGTTTAGTCCTTAGGTTTTATACACTTTTACGTTTTAGTCCTTGGGTTTCATTTTTTCAAATATTAGTCCTTGGGTTTATATTTTTTTACAAAATGGTCATTCCATCAGTCTGTCGTCCATATGCTTAACGGAGCTCTCTGACACGTCAGCAATTTGAAGCTCGCTTAATGTACCGGTCAACCGCTTATGTTTTACACATATACTCGGTCGACTGCTACATGGTTCGTTAAGCATGTGGACGACAGATTGACGGAAGGACTATTTTGTAAAACAAATGTAAACCCAAGGACTAAAACGTAAAAGCATGTAAAACCTAAGGACTAAATTGATAAATTTCCAAAAAATTATAACAAATACTCTCTTTCTATACCTTTTCACCTAACTTCAATACTTTTTTATTAAACAATCATCAATTTATCTCTCTCTACAACTTTTTACAAATTTCAACAAAAATTAAAATATCTTTAAAACTTTTCGCCAACTTATACACAAAAACCTATAAAACTATAATCTACATAAATATTCACAATTCTATCAAAATCTTAAAAATCTTTACAAAACGAACATTCCCTTGATGTTGTCAAGAATAGTTATGTGGACCATGTCAAGTAGGAAAACAAATTAGAACTAATCACAAAAAGACAGTTGGTGTCTTGATTAAGATATGCTTAGAGTTTTTACACATTGACTTAATGGGACCATTTAAAACTGAAAGTTTAGATGGTGAAAGATATATTTTAGTTGTTGTTGATGACTATTCCAGATTCACATAGATTAATATGCTTAGAGACAAATCTGAAACATTTGATCATGTTCAAAGCTTATGTAAAAGAATTCAAAATGAAAATTCAAACTCTATTATAAAGATTAAAGTGATCATGGAAAAGAATTTGAAAATTCATCCTTTGATAATTTTTGTGTTGAAGAAGATATACACCAAGAGTTTTTAGCACCCATAACACCACAACAAAACGGTGTTGTGGAGGAAACTCCTCCAAGAAATATTGCAAGGTAAGAATCTTGCACAATACTTTTAGGGAGAAACTGTTAGTACTGCTTGTTACATTATTAATCATGTATACTTAAGACCAAACACAAAAATGATCCCATATAAAATATGGAATGGTAAGAAACTAACTATTAAATACTTTAGAGTGTTTGGCAACAAATGAAGGGATTTTCTTAGGATATTCAGCATCTAGTAGAGTCTATCGTGTCTTTAATTTACATACTCATACTCTTATTAAATCAATAGATGTTGTAATTGATGATGCTATAGATTTTGAGATAATAGACTATACTAGAGGAAAATAAAGAGGAACTAGAATCTGAAATTTAAAATTTCAAAATTCAAAATTCCCTTATTAAGGATGAAACAAAGAAGACTCCTAGCAAATAACCTTCTGCAAGTATTAAGGTACATCAACTCAAAGAAAATATTATAGGTGATGTAAATAAAGGCATGAGACTAAGGAAAAGATTCATAAATAATTTATCTTTATCTTCTTATGTTTCAATTATTGAACCTAAGAAAATAGAAAATGCTTTGAATGGTGATTTTTGGATAAATGCTATGCATGAGGAACTTTATCAATTCATTTGTAATGATGTATGAACTTTGGTTCCTAAATCTTCTAATGTTAATGTAATTGGTACTAAGTGAATCTTAAGAATAAAACAGATAAAAATGGAGTGGTTATTTGAAACAAAGCAAAATTTGTGCTCAAGGATATACACAAATTGAATGAATTGATTTTGATGAGACATTTCCGCCTGTTGTACTGTTAGAATCAATTCGTATACTCCTAGGATTTTCATATTATATGGTATTTAAACTATATCAAATGGATGTCAAGAGTGTATTTTAAAATGGCATCTTGAATGAAGAAGCTTATGTTAGCTTTATGGGGCCAGTAATATCCCTTTGACTCGACTGTTGTAAAATGGGGACAGGGGACGGTGCTTGACAGCCCAACTTGTGGCACCCACGTGGTGCAGCCCCTCATGTATACATATCGCTCAGTATGGGCTTTGCGCTGCCAAGAGTATAACGAAATAAGGTTGCGCCTTTGCTAGCTGCTTAAGCTTTTGGCTTGATGGTAGCACTTGATCCTTACAATTGGTATCGGAGCGAGGTTGCGGGTTTGAGTCCCAGGGTAGTTGCAGTGGGGGAGTGTTGGCTTTATGGGTGCTTGGTGCTTGACAACCCAACCTGCGGAACCCATGTGGTGCAGCCCCTCATGTCCACCAGTCGCTCAGTATAGGATTTGTGTTGCCAAGCATATAAGGAAATACGATTGCACCTTGGCTAACAGCTTGAGCTTTTGGCTTAATGGTTGCGCTTGATCCTACAGCTTATGTGGAGCACCGCAAATGATTTGTTGATCCTAAATTTCTTGATCATGTTTTTATATTGAAAAATGTCCTTTATAGATTGAAACAAGCTCCAAAAGTATGGTATCAGAGATTGAGAACATACATACTTATAAAGTGATGAAGAGTTCTTAAGGCCACAATTTCTTCCAAGCTCGGGACGACAGATGACTATTCCGGGGTCTTCTCTCCATCAACAAGGGATGACATGAGAGTTTTTTTTTTTGTCTTGGGTGAAGGCTGGGAGTATCCTCTGGATGAGAAGGACCCTGTTAGGGTTCAGAACCAGTGGGGCGCGCCATTGAGACGATGTAAGTTTGCGGTTTGTTACCCTTTGTTTTTATGTCAAATGGAAGTAGGATAACATTGAATGGTTGAGTTGTATTGCAGTAAGAGGTGTGCTTGAGCTTGATGCGGCAAAAGAGGCCCGTATATGGAAGGCGACGGAGAATAAACCCTTGGACGTAGCCGAGCTGCGGCGGGTGAGTTTCTGATGGAGCAGTGGAGAGGTGCAAATTATTGGTGAAGCTACATAACTATAGCACAAATCTATGTTTATGACATTGTTTTCGGTTTACCCATTGATGCACATGCTCTAAAATTTGTTGATGCAATGAAGAAAGAATTTGAAATGAGTATAGTTGGTGAACTTAATTATTTTTATGTTTACAAATTAAACAATGTGATAAAGTTTGTATATCTCTCAATCTAAATATGCTATGGACCTTGTTAAAAATGTTTGGTCTTGATAATTCTAAACTTACTTGAACTCCTATGAGTACTAGTTTGAAATTAGATCTTGATCCATTTAAAAAATGTGTCGATCAAACAATGTATCGAAGCATGATTGATAGCTTACTATATCTTACAGCTAGCCAACCTGGCTTATCTTTCAGTGTTAGTATGCACGCTAGATATCAATCTAATCCAAAAGAATCTCATTTAAATGTTGTAAAAAGAATAATTAGAAATATAAATGAGACTTTTAATTATAGAATATGATATTCAAAAGACTCAAATGTGAGTTTAGTTAGATATACTGATGCTGATTGGGCTAGTGATTCAAATGATAGAAAGAACACTTCAAGTGATTGTTTCTATATAGGACAAATCTAGTAGCTTGGTAGAGTAATAAACAAAATTCTTTTTTTTTTTGTCTACAACTAAGATTGAATACATTGATATGGATAGTTGTTGCACTCAACTTTTTTGGATGAAGCAAATGCATTCTGATTATGGTGTTAATCAAGATTACATGACCATATTTAGTGATAACACAAGTGCTATTAACATTTCAAAAAATCTTGTACAACATTTAAGAACTAAAAATATTTATATTAGACATCATTTTATTCGAGACCTTGTTGAGAACAACACTGTGATCCTTGAACATGATACTATAGAAAATCAATTAGCTGATTTATTTACTAAACCTCTTGATGGTTCAAGATTTAATTTTTTTTAAAGAAAATTAATTGGTATATATTCTATGTCTTAAGTGTTTTGTGCATTATAATTGATATATAATGTGTTGTTCATATAGTTTTTAGAATAATTAAAGTTATGAAAAAAATTATTTTAGGGGAAAATTTTGATTTTGTGTAAATCTATGTTTTTAGATGTTAATTCAGGCTTTTAGTTTGTTCAGAGTTAGTCTATGGTTAGCTATAACTTTGACAAGTTACATAGGATAGTAGGTAAGTATATAAGGTGAAGGTAAGTTTACTTCTTCTTTTTTACACAATCATTTTTCCAACTCTTACTCTCTCACTCTCTTGAACACTCTCTCTCTCACCCATGAACTCGTGTAATCTATTTTTTTTCATTTTTCTTGATCAAATCGAGTGAAACCTTTTGGGTTTTTTGGGGAATAATCTTCTCCACAATCTACAAGGTAATTTCGATGATCTTTTTTAGTTTATGTGGATTAAACTCTTTTACATTGTGTTCTTGAACAACCTAAATGGTTTTTTTTTCTTGAATGAGCTTCATTCTTATGTTAAAATGATTTGAAATCACAGGTTTTTTTCTTCTTATGTTGTTTAATCATAGATTACTACAATTTTTATAAGATTTACAACCTCCCATAAGAGATTCGAAATTTAAAATTTGAAACCTAGGTTTTTAAAAAATTTCATATTTTCTTGCAAAATCTTACGGGCTATGTTTAATTAATCTTTAAAGCAACCAAATATGAGATTATAACAATCTTTTGTCAGGATTCTTTCAACATTTCATAAATTTGTGATATGTCCAGATTTTGTTCATTCTTTATGCTACAGGTTTTATGGATTATATGCTAATTTGATTGAGCTTCTGAATATTTTGTTTGAACTGATGATTCTCATATATTTGTTTATATTTGAATATCAATATATTGTTTTGTCGGTTGATATGTGAATTGCTATCATATGATTTTGTTGTTGGATTGATAATATTTTTTTTACTATTGTGAGCTGAGCTTATGAGCTGAAAGATAATATTTCTGCTTATGATTTTTATATTCTTTGACTAAAGGTTGAAATGGGAATTGAGAATTGTATATGAACATATTTTAAATTGTTGAAAATTGAATCTGTTGGTGGAATTATGATTCTTTGTTTTCAGATAATAAGTTCTGTTGAATAAAGTTGAGCAAACTTATTGAGCTGGATTATATGAATAGATTTATAGTCTTACTAGTATAATCCTTTCTTTTATTCGGTTAATGATTTGTTGAGTAAATATGAGCAGATTATTGAGTTGGATTATGTGAATAGAATTGTTGTTCTGTTGATATTATCATTCAAATAAATGCAATATCTGTGAAATTATTCTGTATAGATTTTGAAACTGTTATTCTGTGCAAGAAATGTGTGTATCTCGGAATATGTAAGTGTTTAATATGAAGTGATTCATACGAACAGGTTATTGTGATATTATATGCTTTGTTTAAAATAGATTATGATTTATTCAACATATATTGTGATGATATATTCTATATTTTGAAACTCACTTTGTTATCTGTTTAAACAGATGCCTTTTAAAAGATCTTCTAAGAAGGGAAAGAAAATTATTGATCATAATGCTCAACTATTTGTGGATTCAATACATAAGAATATTTCAATGGACATTTTTCCTCTTTAAATCCGTTGATTGAAAGGGAAGTATCTCTTAGGGACCTATCTCAAACCACTATCCCTAGGTTGTATGGACATACAATGAGTCTCTTCTGATGAATCTCATCACTCCAGAGAATTTTATTCTGACATTCATCATATCTTTGAAACTGGTCATTTCTCAGTCTTCATTAGAGGGAAATATATTAGGATTACTCTAGATAAGTTGTCAAATACACTTTCTCTTTCCTAGGATTAGTAATCTTGTCTTCACATATACTGTAGAATCTCGTCCTCCATTAGACACTATGACTAGTTTCCTTGCTAGGAGAACTTTGTCATTTGATGGTAAATGATTTTCTGTTGTTGTGTTTACTCCATGAGTCATGTTAGTAAGTAGTATTATTGGTACAAATAGCGCACTTGCTCATTATTTGTGTGCTTTGTCTCTTGATAGAGCAAAGTTTCTTTATGCTTTCCTGCACAGTGATTCTATTAATTCAGGATCCATTATATGTTCTCATATTTTGAAGACCTTCCATTTCAACAAAGTAAAATCTCTCTTCCTTATGAATGTTTGATTCAGAAACTGGTTACTCTTAATGAGTTACCATTCCCAACTTCAATTCCTAAAGTCAAACCACCTTCAAAGATTGGTCTAGCCTCTCTTGCACAAATTGTAGCACAAGAAAAAAGTGTAAACCTAAAGCTTCTACTTCTACAACTTTATCTGCTCCACCAAGAGCTGATACTTCTTTTATGACTAATAATAGTTATTTGGTGAAAAGTATGAACATTAGGCTTGAACATACATATGCAATTATGACTGATATGTTGATCACGAAAGCTGACTCTTAGCTAACCAGAAATGACAGCCTCAAGATGCAATCTGATAATTAGAGGATGGTCGAGTATACTTCAAGGTTGCAAACTGAAAATGATGTCATTTCTTCTTCTCAGACATTGCTACAAGTTGAATCCAATAAGAATAGAGTGAATATCAAATGGATGAGGAAATTATTGGAGTCAAGAAGAAGCTGAAGATTCAGTAACAAACGTTGCAACCAAGGCTCCTAAGACTTCAACCACTACTTCAACATTTCAGTCCCCTCCTCCAAAATTTGAAGATAAGCATCTTACCTCTGATGAGGAAGCTCACAACGACTTAAACGATATGGAGGATTGACTCCTTTGGCTCTTCCATGACAAAAAAGGGGAGAAATTGGAGTAAGGGGGAGCTAGAGTTTTTGTTATTGTGTTGCTGATTGGATTAAGGGGAGCTTTGCAGGAAGTTTGATTGTTGTTTTCTGATATGATCTCATGATGGAGTTATGAATGACTTGCTGAAATGAAAATAGGTGAAGAATTTAAAGTTTGAAATGCATATTTCTTTTGTGTTGTTATCAATCTGTCTTTTATTATTTCTGTTCTTGGTGATATTTTGTGAATAATGGTTTATGTTTCTATTTGCTGAACTATGTTGTTATTTTTTGATGATACTCTTAGGTTGATATTAGGTATATTGACTTGGAGATATGTTGTAGATATAATAATGTATCCTTAGATCTTTGTTGTTGAGATTAGCTATATAAATATGTTTAAAACTCTAATATATGTTAGATATGTTAATGCTCTCTTTGTTAGTTTATTTTGTTTTTTATGATGATTTGGTTATAGTCATTATAGATCTGATTAAAAGCTTGAAGTTTATAAGTAGCTTGAAATTTTTGCTACTTTATGATGTTCTAGTTGTGATGAAATTAGAACTCATGTTATTGGAATTACACTAAACTTCCCTACTCTAATAATTGATTTACATAGAAAGTATTATTAATGCAATAATTGTGATCTTATATGAACTGAACTGAACTGAACTGTTACATATTGTTATAATGATCTATGTGTAGGCTTTTATGCACAATCGAGATTTTGATGATTTTAATAAATGGATGAGTTTACAAAACGAACATCTTCAAAGACAAAGACAACTTGACGAAAAGAGCCAAACCTTGAAGAAAGAAGAACAAGAAGATGCAAGGAGTTTAAAGTGAAGATTCAAGACCTTAGGGTATAATCTTTGTAACTCTTTATTTCACAGTTGACAAAGATTTGAATCGCTCACTTGCATATCTTTCAAAACGTGCATAAATCGTTTTAAGTTTTGTTTGAAAGATTAAAATGTTTTTATAGGTTTAAAAACACTCCAATCAAACCTCTAAACCTTCATATACTTATGAGAAGTATGTCTTCCAAATTGGGTGTTTAAAAGTGGTCAAAAACTTTATTTTTAAAAGAACCGGATCATGCTTAAGTTAAGGAGATCGACCGGCTGCTAAAGCGGTCGACCGGTACTTCGACCGCCTCATGTAGCGGTCGACCGGTTGGTTTTGACAAAAGAGCCGTTGAGCTTCTGACAATATGACCGTTGGAGTAACAGTAACTTGAAGCGGTCGACCGGTTCATGTAGCGGTCAACCGGCTCGTTTTAGCAAAAACTCCCAACGGCTATAAACGACTAGTTTTCATATGTGGCCTATAAATACACCTTCATTTCGTCTAAAATTAAAACCCAACGACCACATATCATTTCTACTACTTGAGAAATATTCTAAACCTTCATATTCTATATTTCTCATAACATTCACACAAATTACACTTTCACATCCTTGTCTTTGTGTGAATCAAGAGATAGAGCTTTCCACTTTTATATCTACTCTTTGAGAGAGTCATGTTCCTCAATCTATCTATCAAAAGAGGTGTTTCCTTTAGTGAAGTTGTTCACTAAAGAAGAAGCTTTGAGAGTGTATATCTCAAGCTTGGTGAGGTTGTGAGTGGTGAGTAAAAAAACCACTTGGGTGGGTTTGAGTGTTGAGCCCAGGAGAAAACACTTGTACGGTTCACTAGCACCCAGAAGCTAGTGTGTAAAAGCTATTGGAAGATAGTGGAAAACCTCAAGGTTCGGTGAAGGACCTTGAGGGGTGGATGTAGGCAGGTTTGCCGAACCACCTAAAAAAATCACGTGTTTACTTTCTCTATCCCTACTCTTTACATTTAGCACTTACATACTTGTTATATCATTATACTTGTGCTAAATTAGTATTTACTTTGCAAACACGATTTTGGGAGGTTAATATCAAAAAGTTTAGTAAACCAATTCACCCCCCTCTTGGGTTGCCTTAATCCTGAAACTACAACTCACACCATGTTTTCTTTAAGTGTGATTTTAGGGATCACAAGACAAGTTGTTTAGTATCTTTGTTAATTTTTTAGGCTTCATGATGTTGTAAACTAAGTTCTGTTATGGTGATAACAAAATTTAGGTTAGATATATGTTAGCTTATGTTTTTGTCATTGAATTTCCAAAAGGGGAGATTGTATATGCATATAAAAGATTGGCAAAATTACTATGTCAAAACAATTTTCTACAAGTGTATTTTTGGTTTAGAAAAATATAAAACTACTTGGTTTGTCCACATTGATGTACATGAAGGAACGAGAAGGATGTAGACAGTAGGTGAAGCTTCTAGAAGGTATGTCCAACTACTGAGAAGATCTGAAACAATTTGAAGAATTTTCTGGAGTTTTGTAGTTGCTAGAGGTAGCTCGGGCTCAGACCGAGGTCAGCTTGACAGTAAATTAAACAAAATATGTTTTGTTAGTTGTAACTTCGACTAAACAGCTTCAAGAACCTTTTTGACCTGTCTACCCTTACCCTAACTCTGTAAATAGCCACCTACAAAGTCTCACAAAACAAACTAGCCTTATATATGCGATACACCATCAAATCCTCTTAAATATTCCTTTGTTCTTTTATTTTCTTTACACAAGACTTTTACTCTCTAAAGATATCAATTGAGGGGATTGTTGCTTCC
This sequence comes from Myrica gale, assembly GCA_963930655.1. Lineage (NCBI taxonomy): Eukaryota > Viridiplantae > Streptophyta > Magnoliopsida > Fagales > Myricaceae > Myrica > Myrica gale. Next base: position 14,447,141 of record OZ005618.1, read on the forward strand.
TTTTGGTTGGAAGGTTGATGAAGTAGAAATCTGCTAGAGTTTGATACAACCATTTCTACTTACATACTGAAGATAGCAATCACCGAATCACACAAGATCTTGAGAGTTCTCAAGAGGAGTTGCTGGAGTTCCAAAAGCTGGAGGGACCAGTGAGTTCATTGGTATCCACATGGATGAGATCAGAGTTATAGTCAAGAATTGAGTGTGGAGCACCGGTTTGAGAAGGTTTCTCAAGTGACTTTTCGAATTGAAAATCTGGATAAACAATGGAGTTGTTTAGGATCATCAATTGTAAAGTTATTGTTTTTTTAGTAGGGCGATTGTGAGACCCCGACTTAGAGACTAGTATCATCTATTAGTTTAGATTTTCTTTTATGTTGATCTGAACATTTAAATTTTACTTTGTCACTCCTAATTGTTACACTATTTTAATTATTGAAAAAGGAAATGCATGGTTTAATTTAAAATTTATGACCAAGGTAAAATTTTACTTTACATTTAGTTTGGTCTATTTTGTTAATATTTAAATTTTATATTGTGTGCTAATCTTAAAATAAGAATGTTGAATTTAGATCTTTTTTTGTATGATAGGGTGTATTTCAAATTCTTTTAGAGATTAGAGTCCAATTATTTTGAAATTTTATAGCTGAATTATAAATTTACAAAAAACTAAGTACCTTTAATTTATGAGTCTTACGTTAAAATTAGGGTGTGAATGTTTAACTAAGGAGAATGAAGGGTAGAATTTCAAATACATAGATAATAGAGAGAGAATTTAAAAAATTTAAATATGCTGCCCATGAGACCCAATGGGCACAGGTGATAAAAACAAGGTTTGGGGCAATTAAGTCTATTGCCCCTCTCTTCTCCTTCTTTCTTCTCCATCGTCGACCATTCTTCTCCCATTTTTCATTCCACGCATACGGCAGCTTAGAGAGAGAGATAGAGATAGAAAGAGAGTTAGAAGCGTGAAAGGGAGGAAGACAAAGAAGAAATGAAGAAGAAGAACTCGTGGATTTTTTTGGTGATTCGGTAAGTTTTGAGAAAATAACTTAGTATCTTTATTTTTTCGGATGCATGTAATAATTTAGAGTTGAGGTCGTGCACAGGGTCAAGGAGAAGAGAAGAACATCAGAAAATCGAAAGAAATCAAGGTAAAAAAGATATAGATTGTGAAATTGATGAAAAAGGGATTTTTTATGGAGATTTGGTTGTTTTAATTTTGTTTGTGTATCAAACTATTTAGAAACTTGTTTAGATTAGATATAACTTGTTGCATGTGTGATTTAATATATAAATATTCAAGAAATCGATTTAACAAGGTTTGAAATCGATTTCAAACTTTGTTAAATTTATCTGAAAGGACTTTTCAGGTCATATTTTTGTATTTCCAATTTTGAAATTTAAATTTAGAAAATTAAATTTTTTTGAAACCGACTTTTGAAATTTCAAGAAAAGATAAACAAGTTACAAATTTTCAAAGTTAGGTCAAGCTAGAAACAATAATATTTACTCTAAGATTTTTATCTGTTGTGAAGCATTTTTTTGAAATCGTAAATCATATCCAATTTTTATCTTCAATTTTAAATATATTAAAGAAGAAAATTTCAAAACTTTTTTAGCTCAATTTGAATCTATACTTATCAAGTTATGAATTTTTGAAGTTGGACACGTCATCAGCTTGAACACGACCGACAACTTGTATTTTCAAATTAATCTTTCGAGTAGAGTACGAGCTCTGAATTACCCTAAGTTTTACTATGTTATAGCATCAAGTGTGAGGATCATTTTTGCACCAAATTTTAATGGGTTCATTGGTATTAAAATATAGTTTTATATTGTAGAACCACTGCTAGTTAGTAAAGAAATATATGTGATTTAGCATAACATGTTATAGTTGAAATGAATGATTGTTTGTTGCATCAAGTGAAATTCTAAATCATTTAAGTGACGACCTTAGTATGACTCACTTGTACGTGGGGGGAACCACCGCAAACTCGAGTAGGTAAAGATATGTGAAAAAAATAAACTAATGTTACGGTTCCGAAGGGAACACACAATGGAATGAGATGTTGTGTTATGTTTTGATATGTTTGGGGCTAAATAGGATGACCGGTACCGTACATAAGTAAGAAAGGTACATCCACTCCGAAGGACGAATCCGAGAAGGATGCATGACTCATAAGGGCACCTATTCCGAAGGACGAAAGCGAAAAGGGTGGGTAGTCCTTGAGGTATGTGCAACCACACTGAATGATGAATGTGAGAAAGTGTGAACCTCTAACAGTAGTGTCTAGCCATCAAACCTGGGGCCACATCAAGGGTTAGCTCGACCAAATGACATGTTCCCAAGGGAAAGAGGAACGACTCTGAAGGGAACGCACAACCCTGACTTCAGGGGTAAATAAAGTGTAATAGATCGAGCTGTGAAGACCTCTAGCGTTGTTTTATAGTAATGGATACCACTATTAAACTAAGGTTACGGTCAGTGAAAGAATTGTTAAAGCAACAACTTATCTAAGTAATAAAAACATTCAAGATCTTATATTCGTACTGTAGTAAAACAAAAGAGTACTGAACTTCCTTCATACATACTACAAAAGCGAATAAAGAAAAATACAACCAAAGACTAACTCCAGTGATGACCCCTTCCTTCTACTATCACCTCTAGTAGGTTCATAGTTACCCAAACGCCAAACTTCAGCTCCAAAACAAAAAGACCCTCATTCTGAGACATCTGTTAAAGATACAAGAAATAACAAATAACATGATAAAGTCATTGAAGAAACTCATTCATCAATAAAATGAAAAGAAAGGAAAAGACTCAATTCTTAACAAAAATGATCTTTTCAAATTTCAACCTCCACCCTTCAACATTACTCCCGTATGCGGCATTACTCACAGAGTAAATACGGTCTCACTCCCAAAGTGAATAATTGGGCCAGAGTGATATATACGGTATACAACATGCAACATTACTCTAGAGTAAAAATATCCTTATTTAGGATCTTTTCGTGTATAACGGAGCGGCCAGGATGCCACAACATGTGGTTCACATCCTCTTGTATACAATATAGTCACGACTTCAAAACAAAAATTAAGTATACATGTCTCATGTCAATGCCCTCCATTCCATGATATGTCATACCTTAACCCTCAAACATCCCTTGGAAATCATAAAATCAATTGACATTTTTCAAAAGAAAAAGAAAGGTGTTGTGAAGTAAAAGACAACACCTCGTTTCATGGTTAAAACCCGATTAGCTCCATGTAGAAATAATAATTTTTTTTATCAAAATGACATAGAGTTTTGGAATCACAAAGAATACTTCAAAATAATATGTTCAAGCTTTGAAAAACATAATTTAGGATTTTTGCAAATAAACAGATCGAAACTTGAAAAACACCTTTATAATGAATTGAACTTTAAAAATGATACTATTTTGAAAAGACGAGCTTGTTCTTCATCAACAACATGAAGAACAACAATAGATCTAATACTCATTTTGAAAATACAAGAGATTCACAACAATCTTCTTGAAAACTTTTGAATCGAAATCAAAGATAACCAAGCTAAACTTTACCTCTTGTAAGCCGAAATTCTCATTTTATCTTCTAAGCTTTGTTTCTTCTTTTTTTACTTGAATTCACTCTTGCCTCTTCTAGCCTTTCCTTTTCTTCATTACTCGGTTTCTCTTCTCTGTGAAAGCTCTATGATTTCACTCAAATGGTGAGTTTTTTATAGCTGACCCCCTCTATTTATAGGAAAACATGGCCGGTTCCATTCCGAAACGTGTTCGGCCTATCTAGGCTAGATTTAGTGAGTCAACAGGCTACATTCTCCTCCCCTCGACACCTAGCAACCTACAGTAGCTGCAAGGCAAGGTTATGGCCGAAATTCTCCTAGGTAGCCATGGCGAGTCACCGTCGATTCACTCGGTGTTCGACACTTCGTGCTCCCTAGGTTTAGCCTTGTTTCGTCGTGCTTTCTAGCCCTTCTATGTGTAATCCTTTAAGCTGCTGAAATTGCATAGCATAGTGACTAAGTTTCCAAGACTTAGTTGCTAAGTTTCGTCGATTTCCAGTGATGTTCATAAAACGTACCACTAGCTTCTGAAAAATAGAATGTCTCCAAAATTGAACTGTAAACTTATGGATAAACTCCTGACCTACTAGTAGAATAAAAATCACGTGTTATGGTCTTTGACAAAATCTTATCCTACTAGCTTCTAAAATTAAATTGTCTCAAAATTACATCTCAACATCCTGAATAAAAAAGATTGTTCACTTGTGAACTCCAATTCTCACTAAATCAGACCCAAATCAAGGTTTTCAAATTACACATCAAGTACTAATTTATCTCCAAATCACCACGGAATCAATACACTTATCCACTAATGCACTACTAAACTCAAACTTGATTTCACAGACAAATGCATGTTATGTTAGACAAAAGCTCAACGTATGACATAGAGCGATAGAAGTAGCCCAAATAATGATGAAGAGATTTTTAAGCTAAATTTCAAGTACAAGAGTCTCATGCATAAACATGCATTTACTTTTAGCACTACATGTATACCTGTCATTCATGATCATGCTCGAGTCACACATATTTCAGTTCATTAATCATCTCTTACTGAGTCATTTGACTCATAGCATTTTCAATTGTATCATTCCAAATGGCGTCGCAAATAAAGAAACTTATGAGGAGAATGTAGAACATGTGGAGGGGCTGAGAAAAGTGTCCTCCCCTGAACTGTAGTACATGTAGTCCACTTTTTGAAAAACTTATGTGAACCTCCCTAGCAATATTCTTATGGTCGTTTAAGCTACAAAACTATATTACGGCTTTGCATGTTATGTGGCATAGGTATATGTTTTACTTAGCGTATAGTTACTTACATATTTGTACTACGTAAGAACGCATGAGGATCTACGTGGAGCCAGCAATAAGAAAATAAATTTTAGAGTAGTATTTTCAAAAACTAAAAGTGACTCATACATTATAAATTATTAATATCAAGTTAAAAAAAAACTCCACTGCAAGATTAATTTAAGTCCACTATGCTCGCGACTATCATTAGTCCCCTTCGGACCAGCGTTTGGGGTGTGATAGCGATAGTTCTGAAAAGACAGATGATCTATGTTTTTTTAATCTCGGTCAAAATACGATTGCTGGGGGGGGTAACTCAAACCCATCGGGTAAAATAAGAACAACCCCTACATTCAAAGCCCCATTTTTACCATTAGTAAGAACATGTTTTAATTGCATATCATAAGGAATTCAAACAACTACTTCAAATACAGTATCAAGATGTACCGCTTGTGGAACCTCGATAAAGGCATGACCTGCAGGTTTTATTCGACTCTGTCTCACTTAGAAAATCACAACACCCACTTGAATAAAAAGCGTCATTGACATCCTAAATAAGTACCCACAATTTGTAAATAACCTGGTCTGACCTAGATAAGGGTGAGAAAATCATCCGGTTTTCACCGAAATTTTCATTTCCGATACCTAAATTCAGGTATTGGTTTCGGCCTATTCCGGTATCGAAACCGGAACCCATTATATGCAAATTCCGGCGGAAATGTTGGAATTTTTCGGTTATGGTATTTAAAAAAAAAAAATTCAGTCTTAAACGATGTCGTTTGAGCCCTTTAAAAAACACCAATTATGTGAGTCAATTAGACAAAGTCGTGGTTCTACCTTCGTGAATCTTCAAGAAATTTTCCCAAGTCCCTCACCGCTAGTAGCCAACGACCCCACCCGAAATCTGCATCTCTCTCTCTCCCAGCTCTCTCCTAGGACCTGACCCTCCCCAAATCTCTCTCTCTCTCTCACGGGTTGCTGCCATCCATCAGTTGGATTTTAGACCTTTGGTGGCCGAATTTCTCACCAGCTCTCTCACACTAAGGGTGTGTTAATTTTAGTTTTGTAAGTGTTGTATTTAATCTTTAAATTGCTTTAGGGTTTGTTAATTTGATTTTGGGGGGTTTTATGATTTTATAGTTGGCAGATTCGGTCATTGAAGAAATCTCTTTAGGGTTGATTATTTAGACATCAAATCTCTCTCGCAAGTCTCACGAATGTATGATTTTACTACATTAGTTATTAGACCAATACCTAGCTGAAAATCACACGCATTACATGCACATGGATATGGTTTCTGGTTGGAGTTTGTATTTGCTCCATATATGATGCTTTGCATAAATGTGAACTGCTTAAATGGTTTTTGAAATTTGATGCTTTGCATAAATGTGACCCGCTGAAATTTGATGCTTTGCATAAACATTGATAGTGAACATGTTTGATTTAAATGTGAACATGCTTGATAACTTTTGTTTAATGCCATGGAATGATAGGTCAAGTCTCTGCTTGTTTTTTTGTGTTTGTTACTAGAATTACATCTACATGCTATTGCATGCCTATCTAGTACAGTGTTAACCTTCCAAAGAAATGTATAACGTGGATACAATTTAAGGATCTAATAAAGGATAATGATTGGTTCCTCTTTTTTTTTTTTCCTATTGACAGGTTAATGGTTTTGTTGCGGGTGCTGTAGTTGGGGCAGTTGTTGCTGCTAGGACTCGAAGTTGGACACAGGTACTTGGGATGGCTAGGATTGTTAGTTTCGGATATCCTTCTTACCTAAATGTCATTAATCCTTCGAAGTCATTGGGATTGTTAGGTTTAGTTATCCCTTTAGTTTGACTCGTGGTTTCTTTTCACTTCACTCCTTTTGACATTGTTTGTTCTGATTTTCAGATTTTGTGTGTGAATTAAGTGTCAGCAAATCTCTGCACTTTTTGAAACCTGGAAAGCAAGCCTTTTTCAGTCAATCATGAGAATTGTTTGAGGATGAAGTATGAGTGCGTGTTTCCTAGATAACCATTTTTCATATAGTCTTACCTTTTTGTATCCTATGTAACATAGGGGTTATAACAATAACATTATTGTTCAGTTGTAATTTTTTTTTGATGTCTTGACGATGGAATGGTATGTTTTAATACTTACAAACGTCTTATGAAAACTGCTGCTAATAGGGGAAAAACGGAAAAAATACCCCAAATTCGGGCTTAGTAGTAGTGTCTTAATTGTCCTCTTGCATGAGCGCCCTATCGGTTTAGTTTTCTGGCTTCTCCCTATAGCTGAGGACACCAACTACTAAAAGTACGCAATCTATTGAGTTAAAAAAATTGAACCTTCCAGTAAGAAGTTAATATAGGAACCAACCGGGTGCGAAAATGCATTATATAGATTGCAAAATAGAATGAGTAGGATATATCAGATCTCCCATGTTTACAAAGAAAAACTGTACAAGTTCCGCTACTTTGCAAGCAACTCTCTTTGTCGCCTCCTTCCCTTGTAATGATATCTTTCACCTACAATCACCACCCACGTTAACTTTTTGCAAGTGACTTTATTTTCTGTTGAAACCAATACCTCTTTTATTCTTCTCTATAGACAGATGCCATTCCCTAATGACAATTCAATCTTATCTGAAATTCTTCAAGTGCTCTAGATCGGTTAAAGCAACATTTTATTGGACCCCATGTGGGTGATATGGGTCTTCCATCTTTTCATACCTTCTATCTTAAACAACTTGAGATCTTGACATCAAATGATCATAACTAGTCTTACCACCTTGGATAGCCTCTTCAAGTTCAACATACTTCTTAACAGAAGACTCTGCAAAGTCACTCAACTGACCAATAAATCCCACCATACTTGATTGAAAACGATCAAAACATGAAGTCCATTCATCCGGAGCTTCATCTCTCAATATATTTGCTGAATCACTTTTATTATCAGCCTTCCAGGATGGTAAATATGGATGGTTCATGTCCTTCCCCTGATTCTTTTCTTGAGATGGTACAAAGCGACCAGTTTCATCCGCTAAACTCTTCGTTGAATCAACAACTTGCTTCAAAGGCAAGGACAAGGATTCTAGCTTTTCCAACCAGACACCACAGGTGACATATATTGGAGGGCCGTGGTTTCTCAAGGATCTGGGTTCTTTTTTCCGTTTTCTTTTGGAAGATTTTTCAACAGGGGCACATTTGAAAAGCCATCCATCTATAGCCTGCAGATAGGACTTCTGAGCTCCAATCCATTTTATAAGACTTGATGATAGAGAACACAGTTCATTCTCAAGATGGATAGCGATCTGTCGATGTGGTTCTGATTGTATGGAGATCTTGGTGTTGCCGTTGTTGTGTGCAACTGAGATGATGTGAAACTGAAGCTTGTGGCAGTCAAACATCACTTTCCACATCCTACTTAACCTGAAACCGGGGCAAATGACCCCAAAAGCAAAGCACTTGTAATAATAGAACTCAAGGAGGGAGATATAAATAAATGGAAGAAATATATAAGCATCAATGTGAAGGCACTTTTAATTGTTTCTCCCAAAACTGAGAAAAGTCAAAAGTACTTAATTATCATTATGGGTAGGAGTTGGTTGGGGCCAGTCACCTTAACCATGCTTAGATATATTGTCATCTTTACAAGGTTAATTGCAAAAGTACAGTTTTCCTTCCAACACTTATAATGTTCCATGGCATTATTTTTTTTCACATGGTACCTATCTTCTATCCCCTCTAAACTTGGGAACATTAGCTGTAGACAATACTACAGTAGCACCAAACAAGTAATATAAATCAATAATGAAACCATGGAGCAAAATATGTGTGTGGTGGTTATAGTTTTAGAAATATTCTACCTTTCAAGACTTCCTATAGGAAAAGTATTCTAAAAAATACATGGTTGGACCACATAACCTCAGAACAATCCTGATCTATCCTATGTCAAATGATAATAAGAGCTATTTCAAATAAAAAATCTTCAAAAGTTCAGTGGTCCTCATAAAAGTACCAAAATAATGATAATAATAAAAGAGTTGAAGGATTGGATATTTGAAATTCGGGCTACATTTTTAGACAAGAACTTATAATCCGATAGTAGGACTGTCATATATCAATTCAATTAGATGTTATCAAGTATTGGTCACATCAATGAAAAGTCAGTAGCTTGGACCTCACCCAATGACATATATATTCTCCTATTCACACAAGACTGTTCTCTAGTTTCCTACTTACTCCTCTGCATTCGGTAAAGATGGGATCCAACAAACTTAAAGGGTTTTTGTGGGCCAAAAGGCCCAAAACTAAAAAGCTTATCTAATAAATCTTAATGTAGTGCTAGGCATCAATGAAAGTGAAAAAGTAGGACACGCCATGTTTATTGGTTATACGCTCTGTATTTGCTAACTGGATCAACCTACAACAGGGACAAGGTAAACCATACCAACAGGCTAATGAGCTCTGAGTTGACTAAATAAACCAACACCAAATGCTTGAGATGGAGCTTCAATCCATGAGAAGCTAAAACAAACAGGACCAAGACGTGAACATCTATTTAAAGCTTTGAAAGGCCAACAGGTGTTTGATGTTCAAAAAAAAAAGACAAAAGTGTACACAACAATGTCAACAAGCGGCTGATGCAAAAATACGCTAATTCCATATGTCAACTGTTTACAAAAGAAAGGAATGGTAAGGTTGTTTTCCCCTTATGCTTTTTGGACCAAAAAAGTGCCATACCTAACTCCCAAGGTCCACCAGAAAATTACCTAGTACACTCTCTAAGAGAACCCTCAGATGGTTTTCCATTATCGATTTCAAGGGGAAGAAAAGAGGTTATATTCTACATGTTTGACACATTTGCTAGACTTTTTTTTTTCAAGTCTTCGAGCAAGATGAAATTTATAAACAACATTAAAGGTTATCCCAGTAGCAAATCACATTCTAGAAAATGTCAATCCCACACTTTTTAAACTTTCGTTCCAATACACTAACTGGTAGGGATAAAGATAACGTTAAGGTGATACAAAGATCCCATACCTACCTCATAAATTATTTCAGCAGAACAGGGGTAGAATTATGAATATGATTTTACTAGTAATCAACTTCTATGTCCATTTTGCATAGCATTATTATCCACACTCTTGGTCACACATGAAGCACTTGATAGGTTTCATAAGCTAAACACTATAATTTGTATCTTTAACATATTGGACGACACTGGCATATGGGTGTGACTCACTTCTGAAGTATTTGTGCTACATGTCCAAAAAGACAACTTGATCGGACACTCCCAAGCATCTTATTTCTACAAATCGCATTTGTGTTGCTTGATACAAGGATGTCCTTTGAAGTGTCAATGTAAATAAGGATCAGAGAAGAAGACAGTGGAGATACAGCTTCGACAACATATACACCCTAACCTTTATTTCATTTAAAAAATCAATATCCTTTCATCTGCGTTTATGAAAAAGAGTGTTTAGGAGACAAGAAACTTTTTACTTCAAACACAACACAATAGAACTTTTACAAGGTGTAGGTTATAATCTGGACAGACAATATGGGGACCGAAAGGGAGTTCATATTTCCTTATCTTAAATTTGAGAGAAGGTAAGTGTCAAATTTGAAAACCTAAGCGCTTAACTTTAATGGTGATATTAGGAGGTTAAATGGGTTAGTGCTTTCCTCTTTGAAAACTTTACTCTAACAAGTTGTAAACAGCACTAACAAGTTGTAAACAGCAGTTACAAAAAAAAAGATGCTTATCAAAGAAGTAACCAAGGGCATTGGCTTAAAGAAGCCCAATACGAAGATCTATGTGGCCAATCCATTTACTTCACATAAAAATCTGAAATATTTTTTTTTCGCATTTCTGTGCGAGAAACACTATGACCAAGTTATCCATAGGAGCCTTAAAAATTCTTTTATTGACGGTTACGTTGATCAAGTATTAATGACAGAACAAGCACGTACCCTTCAATCAACTCCTCAAGTTGTGGCTGAAGCTCTTTGTCCCTCAGATCCTCAACCCTCTTTGATATTGAGTCAATTCTATGAATTGCAACTCTGATTCTTGAATGTAGATCCTTGACAACTGCACGAATTTTATCTACCTTATGGGAACCTTCCCCACTTGATTCCAGATGTCTTAAAAGTTTGCACTTCAAGTCATACTCCCTCCTGACCATTCCACTGGCCTGAAATGAAAAGAAGTTTCTGTATGTTAGAAAAATTATTTATTAGGTAATACCGAGATAAAGTACAACAATTGAAGGATATAGCAACTTGACATATAGCACCTATCACTCTACAGTCACAAATTACAGATTTCACAAGATACTATAGACAACTATTTCTGAAGGACTTTCAGATCGGACAAGCTGATGCATACCATAGAACAATTCCACAGAATATACATCTCTCTGATTTCTGAGGTATAAGTATCATACCTCAGGAAACCAATAAAAGGCTCTTTATGACTTAGAAGTTTTTCATATAATTTGCACATACCATTTAGAAAATCTTTTCTTCTTCGTTATTTGAAATGAATACCAAAATATCAAACTAAAAGATGAAAAATAGGAAGAGAATGGTCGATGGGGAAGAGAGAGAGGCTTTTGACAGATTGTGTGAAAAGAAAGTTTGGCTCTTTCTATGTTTATGTTTCTTCCACAAATGTCTTGATTAGCTTAATTGTAGATTTCCTTATTTAGAAATTCTCTTGTACTTATAATGGAGATTATAAATGAGAAATCTTGCGTCTTGGGGACTAATTCTTCCCAAGCAACCCATTCTCTCTAAGCATCTTCCTAAAATCATCATGGTATCAAAGCTTTCTCTGGTGAATTAGACTTTGGGTTTTAATTTTATTTTGGGCTCAAAGGGGAAAAATAATTGTTTTGAGGGTTCTTGTTTCTGTGTGGGTGCACACTCTTTCATCATTTATCTGGGTCAAAAGCAACGAGGTTGGAGCTTTCGGCATTTTCTGGTTAGTGTGTTTGTCAGCTGAGATGCGGCAGTAGGATTTTCTAACAATTCTAAGGTGGCCGATTAAGTGTTGTCCTATTCTTCATTATAGACATTTTTTGGCTTTGTTGACGACATGCAATGGAAGATCGGTTCTTTCTGATTGTTTTTAAGCTTTTGCAAGTTTTCCAGTCAAAGGTGGTAGGGTTCCAGCAGCGGCAACTGGCAACGTTCACCAGAGATGTTGCTGGTGAAAGATTTGGCTAAACAACATGTTGTTTAGTCGACCTGGGTGTTAACTCTACAACTCTCTAAACTGCAGGTCATTTAGGGAAAAAAAAGGACAATCTCAGATACTCTTGATCAATCATCTTAACCAGACTCAGGCAACTCTACTATGAATCATTCAACATCCACATTCAATGGTAGTGACATCATTATTTCATTTCTTTTTAGTGTTACTCACCTGCATCTCATTCATATCTATCCAAACTGTCATTTGTGCCTGTACCTTAAAGTCCTTCGTGATCTAAAATGGGAAGTGGCGATGCATGAAAAGATGAGTGTTCTAAATAAGAATAATACATGGAATTTAGTTAAATTGCCTAACAAAAAGAAGGAAGTTGGATGCAAGTGGGTCTTTACAAGCAAGGATAAGGTTGACGAGTCTGTGGAAAGGTATAAATCCAGATTGGTTGCAAAATATATTACCGAAACCTACGTCATCAACCACAGAAATCACAAATTGTAATACCAATATCTTAACACCATCCATCAAATTTTTTGATTCTTACTACCAGTAATTTCAGTGAGTTGAGAGGTAAGTTCCTCAAAGATTCTATCCACCCAAAGTTTTTTGAAAAGGGAAATTGGGTTTTTAGTTTTCTGCAACTTTTGGTCCAATTAAAAGTTAGTATATAGGAAACTGGAGCGATAATTTAAAGTTTGAGACTTTGGTCTTCTAAATGCAGACAGGATAAGTAAAAATTGTCCACAAAATGCAGACAGGATAAGTAAAAATTGTCAGTTGCGAATAGAAATCATACACTCCCCCTGTGTCTCACTTGTAAATATATGGAACTACATGAAGGAATCCTTGTGTTTTATCGATAAGAGTATGTGCAAAAGTATTAGTAAACTACTATATGTAGGACAAGTAAACTAAAAATCTATAAGCCATTTTCCACAAATGCAAAGCTAAAAAGAAGTCCAGAAAAGAAACGAGGAAAAAATAACAAAAAGGGATGAGCTGCCTACTTGTCTCACTGATAATACACTATTTAACCCTTTGGGCACAAATCCTTCAAAAAAACTCCCACGTAATACAGTTTTCCTTTCCTAAAGATAATGTCAAGCACTAAAGTAAATTGACACGTATGTTCTCTGTTCATAAATCTGCGACGCAAATGATTGCTTGGTTTTGCGCTTGCATGCTTCAGCAATGGACAGAGAACTGTCATCCCAAAAGAATGGAATTGTAAGAATATGTCACTGAACTCTAAAGTTGTATGATCAAGTTTATTTGCGGAAAACTATCTTTAACATATGAATGACATCCAAATTTGCATTTGCATTATAAGGCAGGTTTCTAGAGAGATTAATAAAATATCGTATGGAATCCATCCTAGTCCTTCCAAAATCATAGTTACTATTGCCCCTATATCCCCCATGCAGCTAGTTGCCATATATATCTTTATGCAATTAACTTCCCCGGTAGAAACCAGGACACCTAATTATGAACAAGATGTGATTCTTCATATTGAAAGCCTCATCACTACCACCTTGTAATTAAAAAATAACCAACATCATTACCATCCCACCAACATCAAATATTCTCTGAATACAACACCTGCACCCATGATGGGGGGGTCCTTAAGACATCAAACAGACAAGAAATGACAACGACATCTACAATTATTGGTTTATTATTGCATCGACAACTATGATTTAGAAGATAGTGAAACATATCTCCTCTTTTAAGTCAAACACAAAGAGTTGGAGATAAGGACATGACAACACCAACAAGAGACAGATATATGAGTTGACATAAGTAGTTCCGTCTCTGGCCACACACATGAACATGCATGTTTACATTTGAATTTTAATTGTGTGCCTGAGAACAATAGATAAGCTGCTTTCTTCACAAAAAAATTTAGCAACTTCCTGGACAATCCTGCCCGAACAAGTGTCAGAGAAAGCTGGGCAGAGGTGTGGTGTCCTCGAGTGTTTGGCACACCAAGTTCCAATTTCAACAAGTAATAGTTTGGAATCTAGGGGATGTTACTTTTGCAAAAAATTGTAAGATTTTTAGTATTTTGATAGAATTGTGAATATTTATGTAGATTGGAGTTTTATAGGTTTTGTGTAAAAGTTGGTGAAAAGTTTTAAAGGTATTTAATTTTTGTTGGAGTATGTAAAATGTTATAGAGAGATGATTTGATGTAATTTTTTAATAAAAAAGTATTGGAGTTAGCTGAAAAAGTATGGAGAGGGAATATTTGTTATAATTTTAATTTGAAAAAGTATTGGAGTTTGTGTGAAAATTTGTTGAAGATTATGTAAAAGGTATTTAGTGTTTGTGTAGGAATTTTTGAGATTTTGGATGTTCATTTTGTAAATTTTGTTGAGGTTTCTAGAATACTTTTGCAAACAAAAATGCCCTAGACCTAAGTGACCAAATGTCAAAAAATTCTAAACTTTGAGGGACCAAATAACTTCCGACAATAATTCAAAATTCAAACAAGAAAATCACACCTGCTCATATGAAAAATAGGCACTATTAGCAAATACTTCAAAAACATAACAATAATCTAACTAATTGTAATAATAAGATGGTCATTATTATCCTACCACTTAAAGGACCATGTAATATAACAGTACCTTAACTTCATCATAAAGCTTCCTCTCCCAGGCATATAATCTATCCAAGGTAGAGGCATGACTACCAGAGATCATGCAGTAATTATCAAAGAGATTACCGGTGAAGTCCTCTATACTTTCTTTTGAGTTTGCTCCCAATGGATTCCTAGATGAAGTGGATCGAGATGATAACGTCCCATGCCAAGTTAAGTACTTCATGGAATTTTGAGCAAGCTCTGAACAAACGTCACAAGAATTAGCTGAATAATCAACAGAAAAGACATAGAATTGCTTCTTCTTCTTCTTTCCTTCTCTCTAGGCGCCTTAATTAAGGAGAGAAAGAACATCACACCTCTCTGAAGTGGGTTATAGAAAATGTGAACTATGCATTGCATAGACATCCAAACTAAATTCTAGCATATAATATTTTCATCATAACCTTTTATGGCAGTTTGGAGGAACTGTTGTCCACATGGCTGTGTGAAGGTCAATATCAGAGGACCGGTCAAGAAAACATGGAAGAAGATTTAGATGCTCCTTTAAAACTTTAGGTTTTGAGGATTTGGCGAGGCAAACGGGGCAAAAATGAGGTTGAAACGGTACATTGACATGGTAATTTCAACATTATGCAATATACTATGCATAAGTTATCTAGTGGACTAAATCTTCCCTCTTGGTACTGTTAGCCGCATAGGGTGGCACATTTTGGAGAATTACTTTTGGAAAAACACAACTCAATAAAACATCCAACTATCCATTAACCTTATGCACTCTACATGCTCTTATTCATTTTCTCCTTAACCGTGCCAAGTACATACTTCTTCATTCCCTAAATAAATTTTCCATAGAACTAATTTAGAAAGAGATTATTCAATTGGAAGCCCAAATGAATTAGGACCTGCTTGAATGAGATCTGCCAAGTTTTCTCACTTCTCTCTTTTCTTTGTAACAAAAAGTACATTCTTAGGACAGAATCATTTCAGAGTATCTGGTCAACATATGCCATCGGGCATATGGGCCTTCGAATAAACCCTAATGACGTGTTCATTTAGTCAGACTCATCTAAAATGAAAATTCACGAAGATTTCAAAAAGAATTGAGCCTATATATAATCACCAATACTTTTCATCAAACCACATGACGATTGAAGTTAGAAATGTGATTGTAATACTTTGGTATATCCATAGATTTAGCTTTAAATCTAATAAATTTAGGTGTACATCTGTAGACCTGCTTGTCTAGAATAGGTGACAAGCAAATATAGAGATTAACACAATCAACATGTTTGGACGATTATTGAGGTAGTTTTATCTTTCAGACTATAATCTTCTTCTTTGATGTAGCACTCGTTGTTCATGCAATTAAATCAGTTCTCAAATATCTAAATGCACTGACAGTACCAATTATCTGTACATCGTTACAAAGTATATTCATGAACTAAGTCCAAAAAAAATAATATCTCCTCGAAAATTGGGGTTAAATATAAGAATGACTCGCTGGGATTTTGTTTGTTTGACATTTCTTGAGAATTTTGATTAAAAGATCATTGAGTCTTTCCAATATCACAAATAAGGTCCTTCCATCAATTGGCTTCATTTTCCTCCATATTTTGGTCTCTAATTGTTCCATTAATCAATTGTGTTCATTTCCTCAATATTATGGTCTCTAATTGTGAACGGATTTCCATCATGTATCAAGTGTCATATATAATGCTTAAGTACCTGACATGTGTACCACACATCTCAGTGGTACATCTAAACATGTACCAGTTCAGACTTGCTCCCAAAACCCACAAATGAGCACGCATGTGTATGAGTTAAGCTTATCTGGAATATTCCATCGAGGAACATGATAAATTGTCAACTACTTAAGTCATTCGACTATTGACATATAAGAGAATATCCATTACAAAAACTAATTTTAAGCTGACAGACGGAGCGATTTGTCAAATTAGAGCTTTTCGTCAAAATTAGGAACCATGGAGTTTTCTGCCTGACAATGAAAACTCCAGGAGAGGCTCAATAATTAACCCTGAAAAAGAAACAAGGCTTGTAATGATTCATTTGATAATACTTTTCGTACAGTTCTTGGCTTTTCATCAACTAGTTATTTCACAACATAAAAAACTTTCTTTCTTTACTCTTCATCCTTCAACTTAATTTGCTGCAAGTGGACAAAGTAATAAGATCAAAAAGATGCCTGGATTAACTTCATTTATTTCTCTCACTTCAGGGAACTCTAAATGATTTTGCATAATCCTGAGTGCATGACAAACTAATTAAAGACAAGTAAAGTAGCATGAGCTTCTGCAGATTGGAAATTATGAAGTGCAAATAGTACAGGCATCAGTCAGATTTACTTGCAGATTACCACCATTTATTATAGCATCTTTATTACGGATTAAATTACAATTACAAATGAATCCACGTGGCATAACAGACTTCTTGAAAGTTAATCAGACAATACTTAAAACCATGAAACCCTATGTTACACATCATATAATTTCAATGCCAGATGTTCCTTAGTCTCAAAGATGTTCTGTGGTGCCTCTGTGACATAAATGAGTACAGTAATCTGAGAGCAAAAAGACAAGTAGACCTACCTTCTTGAACTTGGGTTGGGTCCTCCCCACAAGAGAAACAGAACTTCAAGAAGGTAGATGTCGTTGACCCGCCTCCTACAATAGAGAATTCACTTGTTTATACTTTTATCAACAAACATCGGGATAAGAATTCTCAAATAACCTCCTATGATCTTCATATAATTAAGCACAAAATAGACAGTTTCTCCTGACCCAACAGAAGATGCCAAAATCTTCCCTAAACTTTAGCCATGAGCCCCACTAAAGCAGGATGTATCTGCTGGATTAGAGAGGGCATATGAATGATAAACTGCATTAAAAAGCCAAAGAGTATTGTTCCGGAACTTGATGATGTTCATAATTTTCTAAATCTTACTTTTGAAAATTTATCAGAGATGAAATAACAGAAAGAAGAAAAAAAATACCCTGAACACTAAATATTGTGTTTGAGAGAAGAGAGAGGAGACATCTTTGGTTTTTTTTTTTGATAAGCAAGAGAGGAGACATCTTACTTTCTTTCCTTAGGAATATAGGATGGAATTGCAACTTATTTGCTTCTAGCATCCTTGGAACTTCTTTACCAGAATCAGAAGCTTTTATAAAGAGAATTTCAATCTCTCTTATGCTTGAAATGAAGTCCTTTCCGTCAATCTTACTGTCAATAATCTCTTCTTCCAATGGTGTTTCATCACCCTCAGTAGGAAGTGCAACAAGCTTAGATGTGTCTCTCAAAGGTGACAAATCAGGGGACTTTCCCTTCCTCTCCCCATTCATGAACTGAGTCTTCAAAACTACATTTATTGCAGAAGGCATACTGGGTGAAGAATTATCCCCAGCTTGATCATGAATCCTATTAAGATTTTCAAAACTTCGGACCAGAGTATTCGTTGAAGGCTCTGTAAATTCATCTTCCGAATCCTGAGATTCTTCCGTCACATCAAATGAAGCCTCTTCTTCTTCATCTTCCAGCTGAGGAGATCCCTCCTCTTCTCTAAGCCGTCTTAGATCATCAACATTCTCCAACCCTTGGTTCATTCCCTTACCATCTTGAAAAGAAAACTGATTATCAGTTGGATGAAAGAGACCAAAATAATCCCACGGGTCATTTCCAGGTACTAGAGAACCTTCGAAGGATGTTTCAGACCTTTCAGTTGAATGAGGTGTGTTATGCAGTGGGGTACTTGATGAAGTTAATGTTTCTGTAACAGGTAAAGAAGGTTTTTCTTCAATCTTCTTTGATGAAACACCCCTGAATGTCATATGATTCACCTGAAACTGGCTAGAGTTTGGAGGAGAAGAAGATGGAGAAATGGTTTCAGTAGCATCTACAGGTTGGGATGCGGATGGGGAAGAAAATGAGAACTGTGAAAGAGACTTGTCAGTTAAAGCAAGTAGCTCTGGAGTTGCGCTGGTAGAAGTAGTATACAACGAAGATTCTATAGGAGCTTCAGGTTCAATAAATTTCCTAAGAGCAGTTCCCGTATTTTTAAGGGATTGAATATACATAACATGAGCAGCTGCTATCGAACACCTGCCATCAAGTGCTTGCCTAACAAACTTCTTCCTTTCACGACATAGCTGCAGAGCCTTATCTTCCTCTATTTTAGAGCTCGCTGCACCCATTGCTAGATATCACTTTTACTTTGTACTCAGGTAATGGGCTTCTCCTGAAAATTTTCAGTGCCAAGTGTATTAGGAACATCAAAAGTCATGTACCAAATAGATTTGAACCCAACATCACCACACCTCAACATTGTTCACGACATACAATACTAATTAAGTAGCATAAAAAATAACCCTGTTTCTAACAATTCCACTCCATCCATCCATCCCAAAAGAAGATGGAAGATAGATAATATACAAAACTACAAATCGCCTTGCCTTCCATAGCTTTCAACCAACCAACAGCCCAAGATTCTGAATATTGGTGGGAAGCAAATGAACAGCCAAACTCCAATTCTTGACACCACATGAAGCATAAATGAATCCGACAAATTTGTTAAAGGAATCAGTCATAGTTCATTGGCGATAAACGCATCAAAAAACAGGTACAGTGAACGTTTCAAACTAAGACTTGACCGGCCAAATAGCTCAATTGGGAGCGGTTTCTAGTTCCCAATTTTAAACAAGATAATCAACCCAAGCCCCTTAAACCCTGCTCCAATAAAAGATAAGGAAAAGAACGATAGAACATTTCCTGAATTTTGATACCCAAAAAAAGGCAAAAACGAACTCAAAAAGTCTCTAATTTCAAAACCCAATGAAAACCCAAAAAGAAGAAGGTTGTCTGTGCTACTATTCGTAAATAGTTCTAACTAGACAACTATACCAACATAACATAACATGAAATCTCTGAAATACTAGAGAACTCTATATTCTTGTTTAAAACAGGAAGAGAGAAACCGAGAGCTAAAAATAAAAAGCCCAGTTCAGTAAATCAGAATTGCATTTAAAGATATCAAATAACACCATAAAGTATACCAATCAGTTCCAAGGGAAAAAGGAAAACGGAAAAACACAACGATGAGAAATACAGAGAAAACAAGAACTAGAGCAACTAAATGGAAATCAAAATCCAATACGACCTACAGAATCGATAAGTAGACCATTCAAAAAACAAAAGAAAGATATTGATCTTATTATTATAAAGATGTAGAAAAAGAACGGACCAGAGAATTTGATAAAGTTGAATGGAAGTTGTGCCGAGAGAGCTTGGATTTCAGAGAAGACTCATATGACGATATCAATGAATCATTGGGAGGTGTATGAGTTTCAGTGAGATTGCGAGAGAGAGAGAGAGAGAGAATTCCAGAGTAGAGGACCAGAAGAGCGAATCTCATCGATCCATGGGCATGGCTACGTCCATGCAAAAGGCACATGGAAAGGCGGACATGATCACATCAGGATGTGTCTGTGGACTACGGACCCCACTTTGCTAAAGTCCATTTCTCCCACTGGAAAGTACCGCGTGAATCTACGCGCTGGCCTCTGGTGAAAACTTTAGAAGACAGTGCTACCCGTACTAGGCAAAAATCCCCAGGATAAGAAAAGAGTGGGATCAAGATGCAAAACCTGTGGACTCTTCTTTTAAGCATTCAGCGGAAGGTTGGTAGGAACAGAATGAATGGCTTTTTAGATTCCTTTAGTCCTTTTTCCCGATCAACTTTCGTTTGCTCGTAAGAGAAAGCATTGGATTAAACAAACACAAGGAAAAGATTAGTTCAAAGTGACAGTCGATTGCCCAGTTGAAATTGGAGGGCATCACTTTTAGGCAAAGCGAACAACTTCTTTCTCTGAAGCATTGATTGGGTTGTTAATTAGTTCAAAGTGACAGTCGATTGCCCAGGTGAAATTGGAAGATTGCCGACGATCGCCCCAAAAGAAGTTTGTTTATTTATTTTTTAAAACAAACTTGGGACATTGAAGATGGATGGTCAACATATGCTGTGATTATACATTGAAGACGTTATACATTTTTATTCTATGTACCAATAAAAGTAATTAAAGTAATGAATAATGAATTTTCATACTTTAACAAATTAATGTTTTGGGCATGAATTCGAATTCTACCGTCTGAGATCTAGTGCTATAGCTAACCAAAACTCGACTTTTGGTGTTAGTTTTGAGTGTCTAAATTTTTATAGTTATATGGAAAATATTTCTCTTATTATCTAAAAAAGAGAATTCTACCGCGGAGTAACACCAAAAATATGAAATTTGTGGACAGTATCTTTTTGAAGGATGTCTTCTCCTAGTCCTAGGAAGGAGAAGTGGGCTCGTCACGAAACGTTACTGGTCCATCATTAGTCTTTCTTAACGTTAAATAGCAATAGAAGTTTGGTGTATAAATAATTATATAGTCGAAAGATCAGGCCAATTTGGCCAAATACGTCTTGCCCAAGTTTAAGTCCAAGCCTTTACAATAAATAAACAACTATATATTGAATACTTGTTCTTTTTCTTTGAAATAGGACAGGGGAAGGGAAGTTTCACGGATATTAGGCTAGCTGTCTTAGCGGGCAAGTTTTTTTTTTCCTTGGCAAATTGGGATTGGGGGAGGGGGGATTTGATCCCCTGATCAGGACCCTCCACAAAGGAGGAGATGTCAACTGAGCCAAAACTTGCACAAGCGTCTTAGCAGGTAAGTTGATTATAGAAGGATCAAACCTTGACCAGCTGGCCAGAGGAAAATAAAAACTACAAAATTACGAGAACAGCCTTGACTAGCTTTGAGAATGTGACGGGCCACATTACCATGTTTTGTTTTCTTTCCCTCTTTCTTCCTCTCTCATAAGTGCAGAGGACGCGGGGCAAGGCCCTTGACATTATCTTTTTTATTTAGCTTAATTACACTTTACACCACCCTAATTTAAAAGTCTTCACACTTTGTATCTGTTCTTTTAATTTTGAGACATTTTACCCACGTAGTTTGAGGGTCTTGACACTTTGCACCTCCGTCAATTTATCTATTATTTTGAACGGTCACGTGCAGAACACGTGGGTGCAAAGTGTCTAAAAGTAAAAGAACGGGATGCAAAGTGTTAGACTCTTAAAACCACGTAGGTGCAAAGTGTAATTTATCATTTTTTAATATCATGACAAATGGGCAAGTCACGAGCAAAACACGGGACTGTCTTTTCCGTTCAAAATAACGGATAAATAGACAGTGAGGTGAAAATAAAAAAAAATTCAAACCACATGGGTGAAATGTCTCAAAATTAAAAAAAAAACGGAGTGTAAAGTGTCATGACCTCCAAACTGCGTGGGTAGGGTTGTTCAGTGACACCGGAAAAATCTGGTGGCACCGGCACCCGACTTTACCGGTGCCGGGAAACCATGTATTTTTTTAATACAAACGAAGCGTTTTGTCAAAACACCGCCCCTCTCCCCATACTTTCGACAAATCCCCTCCCTCCCGAAACGTTTAGTTACATCCCACCCTATCTCGTGCCTCTCTCTCTCCCTCCCCTCCCTCTCCTGCCCACAGGCGGCAGTGGCCCATGTTGCTTCTTCTTTTTTGTCTGTTGTTGTATTTTGTCCCTTGAACTCATAGTCATGTTCATTACTTGTTTCTAGAGCACATAATCCCAAACAAATCTTTTTGTGATTATTTGATTCATGGGAGGCAGACATCAATTGTCAGAGTTTGCTGATAGCACTTTTTGTGAGTTCCAGGATTAAGGCAACCCAAGAGGGGTGTGAATTGGTTTTCTAAAACTTTTCGCTTTTAACCCCGAAAATCGTGTTTGCATGTAAATACTATTTTAGCACAAGTATATATATGCAACAAGTATAAGTAAGTGTTAAATGTAAAGAGAAGGGTAAGAAAAACAAACACGTGATTTTTAAGTGGTTCAGCAAACCCGCCTACATTCATCCCTCGAGCTCCTTCACCGAGCCTTTAGGTTTTCAACTATTTTTCAATAACATACACTCTAGCTCCGGGTGCTAGAAAACTGTACAAGTGTTTTCTCGGGCTCAACACTCAAACTCACTCAAGTGGTTTTTTGACCACACCACTCACAACCCACCCAAGCATGAGATATTTCCTCTCTAAGCTTCTTGTTTAGTGAATAACCCTCACTAAAAGGAATCACCTCTTTTGATAGAAAAATTAGAAGAACAAAACTCTCTCAAAGAGTAGATATAAAATTAGAAAATTTTATCTCTTAGTTCACACAAAGATAAGGATATGAAAGTGTGTTGTGTGAATGATATGAGAAATATAGAATATGGAGGTTTGAAATATTTCTCAAGTGATCTAATTGATATGTAGTCGTTGTGTTTTAATTTTGTATGTTATGGATGTGTATTTATAGATCACATATGAAAATTAGCCGTTGGGTGTCGTCTATTAGAACGATTCGGTTGACCGCTACAAGAATCGGTCGACCGCTTTATGTTACCGTTACCCAACGATCATATTGTCAGAAGCTTAATGACTCTATTTTAAAATCAACATGTCGACCGCTATACCAAGCGGTCGAAGACCGGTCGACTGCTTCACCAACAGGTCGACCGCTTCAACTTAAGCACATAGTCCGGTTCATTTAAAACCATGGTTTTGACCACTTTTAAACACTCATTTTAAAGACTAACTTCCCACCATAAGTATATGAAATGTTTGAGAGTTTGTTTGGGGTGTTTTGAAACCTTTAAAAACATTTTAATCTTTCAAACAAAATGTAAAACAGTTTATGCACGTTTTGAAAGATATGCAAGTGTGATTCATAATCCTTGTTAAAAGTAAAACAAAGAGTTATAAGGATTATACTCTAAGGTCTTGAATCTTCACTTTTGAGCTTCTTGATCTTCTTTTTTCAAGTATTTGGCTCTTTGATGAAACATGACTTTGTCTTTGAAGATGTTCATTTTATAAACTTAATTCATTTATTGAAATCATCAAAATCTCGATTGTGCACAAAAGCCAACAATCTCTCCCTTTTTTATGGTGACAATAAATTGATAGTTTTGGGATGCTCCCTTTATCTTTTGCAATTGGACAAACATTTGAAACTTGAGACAAAGCATTAGTAGTAGCCATTTGGATTCATAAAAAGTAGTACAATCAAAACATAATCAAATTCAAAAAGAGAATATATAGTCATCAAAACTATTAGCACATTTCTTCTCCTTTGTCACATCAAAAAGACAAATGACACATTTTTTCTCAAATATGCATTCTAACAAAAATCATCATATGATCAAAGTGAAAACAAGCATATAGACATTTAAGAAAACTCTTCCTTTGTCAAATAAAAAAAGAATGCATGGGTAGAACTAAAAAGTTCATTTTTCATCCATAAGAACAATTTAGATTTTAAATGACAATCTTATTGAAATGTTATAGAGGATGATTAATGAGGACTCAAGAGTCTATCGCTATTATGATGGTAGCCCACCGAGTGGGTTTGTATCAATATTTTAGCTGCCAATGACAATTTAAAAGGTCATTCTCAACCAAAAAATTTAAGCACACAAAAACTCATCAAAGTTCATGATTATTTTTGTAAAAGTGTATGCGATTTTTTGGATTCAAAGTTCAATCTCGGAGACATGAGTATCAAAATGAAGGGTATGCGATTTTTTGGATTCAGACTGTCAGACACATCTAAAGGGCTCAGATGGCATTGGAGTGAAACTGGAAGTTTGCAAAACAGAGCTACAATTGATCTGATTTAATTGTGAATTTTCAGTTGTGGTGAGGAGAGCAGAATTTTTTATGGATTGTGATTTATTTTTCTCGGTAGTGGGGTGCTAAGAGGAGAGAATTTATGAATATAAGAAAAGGTTAAAATAGGCTTTTTTGTGTTGGGAGCAGGGGTATTTGTGGAAGCCGCGGAGGACTGGTGATCCAAATTATAAGCAAAAAAATAAATTTTAATTGATTTTTCTAACTTCCCCAAGTATCCAGCTCTTAGATCCAGACTATATTTTAACGTCGGATAATGATTATAAATCCCCACACAAGTGAATGGAATGATCATTCCTCCCAGCAAAACAGAAAAACAGAAAACTCGTTTTGGAAAGCATTGAGACATCAAATTAAACCTTAATTTGGACAAATTTCTTCCAGGCAACACCAACCGGGAGAGGCTCAATTTCTAACAATGTTCTCACATCTCTACCGATCAAGGCAATATTTTGCGAGAGGCATACCGTGTAATTGGACCCATAATTGGGCTTTTGAGAGGCAAACCGTATATAAACGGCTTAGACCTTGTAATTTTATTTTAGATTTTGGATGTGTTAGATGTATGTTTTCAAAACTAATCATTTTGAATAATTATGAGATAATTATTATTACTGATTAATCATTATACATTGTTTTATATTATTTTGGGTACATGCAATGACATAAGATGTCATATGGTTGAGCAACATTATAGAAAAATTAGCTCAATGATTAATGAATTGGAGGCGGGGAGTATGATTTTACGGATCCTTGTTGACTCACTTTATTCTAGACCAAGATATATAGTAATATATAAATAAGTCTACACTTGTGATTCTATAAAATAGAATGATGGACTCCGTTATTGAGATGATGACCTTAAGCAGAAAAATGAGTGCATTGTAAGAGTATATGCATTAAACCAGATTAAATATACCTTCTAGAAACGATCACTGATGTCGAGAATGATATTCAACACAATTAGCTTATGTTGTCCTTAGACTTGAGAGAGTTATGCTGATTTATTTGTTGTGTGCTTGTGTTTAGACTGAGTCTTTTGGTGATGTTCTTCGCAGATCAAATATTCAAGATAATGTTAGGCCTTGTCTATAGTAAGTGAATTTGTATAATTGCTCAATATGGAATCTACCAGTCTCTTGTTGAGGCAATATATATTTTTGAAACTTTTTGGGAGTCCAACTCGATACAGACTGAGAATTAATAATTATATGAGCTAAGGACATAATCAGTGATATTATTCTAGTCCTATTAGCTGATGTAAAATATAGTATGATGGAAGGATAAATAAGTGTATAATTGTTAGCGAAAGAGATTTCATTATCTCGGGGTTCAATTGTGATATGTTAATGGACATGATTACAATTTGTAGAAGCCCATAAATTCAGAATACAAAATATAAGAGAATTAATGAGAAATAGTTTTTCATGATGATCATACGACCGAGATTTGAGGTCCTTAAAGATCTCATGTATAAGCACAGTTGAAGATCTGAGCAAGCCATTATAAATAACCCAGAATTTCATTTGAGAGGAAGAATGTCATTTTACGTTGAGAGTTTCTCTTTCTAAAAACTCTCTTAAAAACTCTAAAAAACTATGTGCGTGGATCTCAAGAATGTCATTGTAATTTTAAAAAAGGGCTCAAAATGTTTTTTAATACCCATAATTTTAGAACTGTAATTTTGTTTTAGATTTTGGATGAATATTTATTTTATATTATGTTAACTTATGATGTATAACACATAAATTTTACCAAAAATATGGCTAAAAAAGACTACGGTGATGTTCTGTTAGAATATTTTTTTTTTAGAATTTTTAGTGTTTTGAGAACTTTTAGGGGATGTTAATTTTATTGGAATACGTGCTGCAATTATTTTTAGGTTATGTTAAAAAATATGTCCAGTTTTAAAATTCTAGAATTCGAAAAAATCCTATAAAAACAAAGAAAACGAACAAGATCTACATATTGAAACCAGAGTTTCCAATTTCGATTACCAGAATGAAATCGGAACGAAATATTGGATTTCGGTGGATACCATAATCAACCTTTCCTTAATGGCTCCACTCCCATTTATATCTTTCATTCCGGACTGTACTGGTTATTTTGGGGTGCATGTAGGGGTCCCTACCCCTACTATTGTACCTTTTATGTTATTTACATGATTGGACAAAACCATTTTTTATGCACTCTCTTCCGAAAATAGTTTTCTTTTTCGTTCTTGAAAATGTTGTTTATGAAATAGTTGTTTTCAAGAACTTTTGGTAATACTAGGGATGGATGAGGTTTTTCTTTGTGTTTTCCTGGTGGGCCTGCCAAGGTTCATTCATATCATGCTACCAAACTTTTCCTGCCTAGGTTCCTGCATATCATGCTACCTGACGTTTCTTCAAAAAAAAATTCATCGCATTTTTCCTTCCACTCTTATTATTCAGCAAAAAAAAATAAAAACTGAAGATACACATTTGATTGTTCAGGAAACAAAATGCATAAGATAACCATATGCTTGAATGCAGCAGCGTCCGTTACATTCATCAAGACGCCATTGTATGGATATGGACTCACAGGACAGGCTCCCAGAAAAAAGTGAAGAAAACAACAATTTCTCACCCAACCAACCACCGAACACAGTGATTATATTAAGCAAATTGAACACGACACTTACAATACCGACACATGACACCTACCACAGTTTACACTGTTATACCCTATCCAGATTGGAGAGATGAGATCGGCTTCGACTTTTGCCAGAGAAAACCGGTCGGAAATCCTCATAGAACAATGAGTTTTCTATGCAATTTCTCTCCAGAGGACCCAACTCCATGATTGTGACCGTGATCGTGGAAAAGAAGTGTCAAAATTCCGACCAAACATAACACACAGCCTACAAGAAGCTTGTCATACCGCTCCACCCAATGAAACTTGAGCTGACTGGCACCATAAAATGATAGAGCCACCAGCGACGTCATTACAGCTATGGTGCTGCAAGTCCAATATCAAACAGTGTTAGGCTAGATGAATTGCTTTTGGTTAATCAAATGTGCAACGGTTAAAGAGCACAAGTCATTGATATTTTAGGATAAATAATAGCAATTAAGTGAAGAACAAGAATCAATGCTGGATTTCCAAAAACGCTGCTGCCTGGTTAACATTTCACCATATCAATTAACATAATAAAGGAATCTACTCCAAAAAAAAAAAACAAATATCCAGTACAAAGTAAAGTAATAGAAGCATTCCTATTAATAAATTTAAAGGGAAATATCAACCTCTAAAACTTAAGCATGAGAAAATGATGGCCAATATCAAGGTCGACTAGAAATATTATCCCCTACGACAGGAATAAATACTGATCAAAGTTTCTGTATACAGGTAGTCAGAGTATGTTAATAATAAACAATAAAACGTTACGAGGAAGAAGAGGAATTGCACTATAATTTGGATATATATCCCTGAATGAATGAACCTGTTAGGACAATCTGACAAACTGATTACTCACTTCCACAGTATTTCAGAATTCCAACAGCCAAGTCATAAATAGACAATAAAATAGATAGAACTAGTAATGTCGAAAATCAGGAAGATAACAAAATTATGGGAGCTGAAAGTCAGTTCTCCCACTAAAGCTTCTTTCACAATATGCCTGAGAGAAATTAGCAGAAACAAATTCACTCATCACAATAAGAACGGAGGTTTTCCTCCAGTCCTTATTAATTTCTTCCTTGTGTGACTTTCTTTTTCTCTCCTTGATCGATCCTCTCTCCCTCTCCACCTTGTGAACTAGCACCATTATGCAAGTCCTCCAGGAGGATGGAGAAGCTCCAGCTTTTTCCTTCATTCAACCCCTGCCCCTCCACTTCTCTTCTTCTTCTTCTTCTTCTTCTTCTTCTTCTTCCTTTTTTCTCTTCCTTTTTCGGATGGTAGACTGTATATGTTGCTTATTGATCATTCAACACTTAGACACACTCCCCACCAGATTGCTTGCCATCCAATCTACCTGACCTTGTCATGATGTCATCCATTCCACCGGCAGATGATCCTCGTGAGTGCCAAAGGAGCACGTGCATCTCACACTTTGCCCTACCCAATGGAGACTATGCTTTCGGAACATGGCGTTTGTGTACACTACAATTTTAACAAAATTTTACCAAAATTTTAACATCCTTACTTTTTCATTCTCTCTCCTTACTTTTTCTTTAACTTTTTTTCACTTTTTCACTTTTTCACTTACTTTTCCATTCTCTCTCCTTACTTTTTCTCCAACTTTTTTTTTCACTTTTTCACTTTTTCTTTCTCTCTCACTTTTTCACAACTACTAAAATTTTACCCCAAAATTTTACTTACACAAACACCATTTGATCTTTCTCCGGAGAACCCTCTAAATAAATGTGGACAAGATTACTCTTTTGCTAGGATGCCATTGGCTCACGTTCTAGGGACATCTAGCCACCATTATAGTGTAAGACAGCCATCTCGTCCTAAATAGTCTTGTTTCAACCCTCATGAGGTAGAGTCTCCCTAAGACAAGTAGGAACAGAAACAGAAAACATATATTGGGAGCACAGGGTGCATGGTTAGGAACAAATTACAGAAAGGATGTTCGGCGACAGATGGAAGAGTACCTTTACACAGGCAATTAGCAACTCCTCCGAATAAGTGATGGTAGGAACTGAATCAGCCAGACAAAGAAGTTGGTGGCAAGGAGAGGGTGTCCCCTCTAGATTGACGAGGATATATGTAAGAATGAAGGTGAAGGCATAGATGGATTATTAGAAACACAAACGATTGAGTTTACAACAAGAGGACTAGCAGGAAAATACGATTGAGTCTCAGAAAAGGTAAAATCTGTAAACATGAGAAGTTTCAAGATATATGACTATAAAATCAATAAGGTTTCTAATTCCGGGAATATCCAAGATAATTATAAATACGTGGATCAAATATATCAAGACCAGAACTAAAGCTAATGAATAAAGGAAATACAACCAAGGACTGTTGAGAAAGAGAAAATAGAGGCCTGGTTCTCGAAATAACACTGGGTAGAAAAATTTAGCATCAAGAAGAGTAGGCATACGATTGAAAAATCAAATAATGAGCAATCTAAATGGCACCACTTCATAAAGACTTCAAAAGTTCTATCTCACAAAAGACAGCATAGTAGCCTTCACTTTAACATTCAACAAATCCATTTTGATGGAGATACTCACACAGAACGACTGATTACAATATCTCGAGACAACATAGAAATCAATATGCTGTAAATGTATATATGTTTTGTATAATTTCTTTAGGAATGGAAACAAAAACAAAAAAAATGCTCATTCATTAAGAAAGTCGCGTTATTCTTGAAAAATCAACCACTAGAAGTTTTTTATAACCAAGATAAGAAAGCACTTTCAAGGGACCCCAAATATCACAAAATCCGAAACCAAATAGACTAGATTCTTGATCAGCAACAGTATGACAAAAAAGACATAATGATGCTTCTGAGTTTAGTAAGCAGCATCACAACCAAATACATTCTTATCGTTCAATGTGAAAACCGAATGAGTCCGACACGAGATGGAATACCAAGTCCGCAATGCCATGGAAGAGAACTATGAACCAGAAGATTGAAGGGATCAACTTTCTAGAAGGAAAAGAGCAAGATCAAAGTGGTATAGACCATCCACTTCATGACCTCCACCAAGCATCTTATGCATACATACCAAGGAAGTTTAGTGAGTTTACAAGAAGATACTATAGTAACATTCCAAGGATCCGCAAACCACCACACTATGCTTACTCACACCAATAGAACTCGACACTTGTACCATTCCTTCTCATTCCTCCTCTTTTTTCACTACATATGAGACTCATACAATCTCCCCCTTTGATCCCATGATGTCCTCATCAAGGTTTGATGGTAAGAGCAACAGTTCACTAGACAACATCACAATGACCAACAAAGCAGCTCACACTAACAATACCCACAGAAGCAAATACCAATTATTTCAATCAACCTCGCCACAACAACCATCTCGCTGAAAAATCCACCATTTGAAACAGGAGGAATGACAGATCTGCTGACTTGACATTCAATGGATGACGCCTCAGGCACATCCATGATGACATAATGACTTACCCAATAATGGACCCTCCAACCACAATAAAGGAAAAAAAAGGAGACAATATACTTTTCATTCACGAATTACCACGTGTTTTGCATTTTGCACCCTAAACTACCACGTTTCAAAATTGCACCCGCAAACTACTCATCCCTAACACATTGCACCCTCCGTCTATTTTTTCTGTTAAATTAGACGGAAATTGATTTTTTTTAAAGAAATGATGATTATGCCCTTAAAAAAGTCGTGTATAACAAGATTTAAGGGTATAATAGTCATTTTGTTTCTTATAAAAAGTCAACTTCCATCTAATTTGATGAAAAAAATAGACAGGGGGTGCCATGTGTTAAGGATGGGTAGTTTGTGGGTGTAATGTCTCAAACATGATAGTTTAGGTGCAAAGTGCAAAACCTACGGTAATTCGTGATTGAAAAGTGTATTTTCCCCAAAAAAAAATCAATAGAGAAATATCTAGCAGCAGAAGAAAATGATTAAATAAAGAGAGCTGAGACTTTTATAGAGAAAGCGAAGAAAGAATATTAATGGGGAAGGAAACAAAATAAGAGACTAATGGGACTTAAAATAACTTGTCCCACTAAGGGTCAGTTCAACGTATAGAGTAGATATAGAGGATTTGAATACAAAAATAATTCTCACATGATAACTACTTCCCCCAATGGCTAAAATAAGTTCATCTAGGACAATAATAACAGTAGCTATCTGAAAAAAAAAACACTAAAGTATGAGTGTTATGCTAGTGATACCTGAATAACAGCACAATGACAGCAAGCACCATAAGGTAAGATGAATTTCCAACAGCAAGAAATACCGGCAGTGTGGTTGCACAGGGTGACAATGCAGGAACAAGGATAAGCCCAGCAACGGCCATTTTTTCCATCGGTTGGTTATGAGAATGACTATGACCACCCTTTCCAGATAAAAACAACAAGACATAACCACCACCGAGAATTACAAGCAAAAGTGAAGCTAGTTTGTGTACTGTCTCTTCACCAGCAATAGTATTCGCCATGGTGATTGCCGTTATGCCAAGAAGTGAGGTGGACACTACATGCAAAACTGCTCCAAAAGCAGCTGCATAAAGAGAACAAAAAGATAAAGATGATTTGTGAAAGCACTTCACAATTATTATTCTTATTGATCTGATTTCACTTTGCCTAATTACAGTCTAACCTTATTACTAAATATTTACCTACAGACAATTCAACGTCACTTCTAATAAACCTATTTATACACGTACTTGTGAACTCAACCGGGTACAAATGACTAATTTTCTTTTTAAATAAAAAAAAATTGAAATGACCTTTCTACCGTGGTCGGGCTTGCTTGAGTGAAAATATCATGAGATCAAGGGCTGGTATGGTAGGAGTCTAACACATCCAAATGTAAAATCTGTCCAGATCAAGCTGCAAAATATTGGGTTAGCCAAACCTATCTTCAAGAAGGCTGGATTGATTTCATGAGAATTTAACTACTGAGGAACTGGTGTGAATCCATCCCTGTTAAATCTAACAAAGAGCATAATCTCCAGGACGTCCATGGCAGAACTGGAACTTAGGAATACAGAGAAAAATAAGGTGATTAATTGTGTGATATGGCTCCATTAATAAAAAAAAATTATCAATATATTGTTTTATCATGCAATGGACATGTATCTATCCATGGACATGTATCTATCCAAGGTGATGCTCCTATGAAGCCTCAGGAGTTATCAATTTGTTCACAATCTTGTGATTAATAGAATGACGACATCATGAAACAAAATTGGTTGAGACCATCCCACCACTCAACAACCTTTCCATGACACAAGATATGCTATTTGCAAGTTAATGTTGTCTGAGAAACAAGGTTGTAGAACTTAACCGACCTGAAAAATTTAATGTACTCATATGAGTTGGCCAACAAGTAGATGCAAGGTACCAAGACGCACAAATAATGCCCAGAAGGCTCAAAGGTCAAAGTGCAAAAGGGATCTACGTGTTGAAATTATAATTTTATGATATCAAGCTAGCTAATATTCTTATCATTAAGAGACAGATGACACATATTTACCCGTTAGGTATAATTATTTTTGTTATGTACCTCACCTCTTATAACCAAAGATTGAAATACATTAAATGGTCACATCAGATCCCATAATATGGATCTCTTATCAAGATGACAGCTCTTTAGCAATTCTCAAATGACCAGTAACTTGAGAATGAATACATCTCCCCAAATGTTTTTTTGATAAGGCAATATTATTAAAAGAAAAAGGAATAGAAGGGACAGTACAAAGGAATATACTGAGACCTCTAGACCAAACAAGCAAGAAAACTAATGAAATCTAAAAACTCTAAAAAGGGAGAACCCAACAAAGCATTCGGGTACAAGAACAAGGACTACAAAAAGTTTCCCCTCAGACCCTCCATGGACACTGCCAAACCCTCAAAACATCTCCCATTTCTCTCTCTCCATAAATTCCACCAAATACAAGGGATCACTTTCCAAATAGCTAAGGCCTGAGGGTCTTTAAAATCTCTTTTCCAGCACAACAAAACTCCAGCTACCTTCCTAGGCATCATCCAATAATAGTCCATAATAGAGAGCCTAAGGACCACAAATCCCTAGCAATCAAACAGTGCAGCAAAATATGCTCAACAGACTCCCCATCACATTTGCAAAGATAGTACCAATCAAGCACATTCACTCCCCTCCTCCTCAAGTTGTCAGTGGTAAGGATTCTTCCATGGGTGACTTCCCAAACAAAGAAAGACGCCCTAGGCGGGGCTCAAGACTTCCAAATCTGTCTCCAAGGGAAGCTCTCATCAAAATCCCCAACAAGACACGAATACCAAGATTTCACCAAGAAAACACCATTCTTGGATCTCACCCATCTCAACTTGTCTTCAGCATGACTCCTCAAAATTTTAGAGTAAGAGAAAAGTGCCGAAAACTCCTCCAACTCCCAATCATTAGCCCTCCTAACAAACTGAATATTCCACGAAGAACTCCCAGAACCTCTCTCCAAACATTCCGCCACCATATCATCCTTATTGCAAGCTAGAGAAAACAAAAAAGGAAACATATCCTTTAAGGATCTCTCACCGCACCAACGATCCTTCTAGAAACGGACTCTCATGCCACTTCCCACCTCAAAATGGATGTTCTCGGCACAGGAATCCCATCCTTTGCAAATATTCTTCCAAAGACCAACACCGTAAGGGTCATTGCATACAAGAGTGTTCCACCCACCCAAAGCACAACCATATTTCTCCATGATAACAATCCTCCACAAGCTATCTCTCACAACCCTAAACCGCCAAAGCCATTTCCCAAGAAGGGCCCTATTAAACAAAGCAAGCCTTCTCAAACCCAATCCACCGCATTTAATAGGAGAACACACTTTCTCCCACCTCACAAGATGAAATTTTTGCACGCTATCATCACTTTCCTATAGAAAATCCCTCTGAATCTTCTCCAACCTATTAGCCACCGCTACATGAACAGGAAAGAGAGACAAAAAATAAGTGGGGAGAGAAGACAGAGTGGACTTGATCAACGTGATTCTACCACCCTTGGAGAGATAACACTGTTTCCACCTTGCTCCAACCTCCTCTCTATCCTCTCGATAATATCACTCCAAATGCAAGAACATTTTAAGGTAGCTCCCAAAGGAAGACCTAAATATGTGATAGGCAAAGAAGCAACCCGACAACCCAAAATAGAAGCCAAAGCATGCACATTGACGACATTACCCATAGGGATGACTTCCGACTTGGAAAGATTAATCTTCAAACCAGACACCGCCTCAAAACAAAGGAGAAGGCAACGAAGATTGCGAAATTGACCCTCATCAACCCCACAAAGAATGAGTGTCATCCGCAAATAATAAATGAGATATGCTTACCCTACCTCTCCCACCAACTCCAACATCGAATCCTTCAATGAAACCATTGCCAACCAACACCTTCATCATCCTACTAAATGCTTCCATGACAATAACGAACAGCAAAGGTGAAAGGGGATCACCTTGACGCAACCCACGGGACCCGCCAAGAAAACATTTGGGAGATACATTCACAACCACCGAATAACTGTGGGGATGCAGAACTCGATCCAGCTGCACCACCTAGCTCCAAAGCCACACCTCCTTTAAGAGGTATAAATGGAATCTCCAATTCACGTGGTCATACGCCTTGTGAACATGCAATTTGCAGATCATGCCCGGGATGTTGGAGCGCATCCTAGAGTCAATGCACTCATTAGCAATGAGAACGAAATCTAAAATTTATCTACCGTTCACAAATGCGTTCTGAGAAGACAAGATGATACCACCCAAGATCACCTTCAGCCTATTCGCCAACACCTTGGCCAGAATTTCGTAAACCCCACCTACAAGGCTAATTGGGCGAAAATCCTTCAATTCAACTGCACCCACTTTTTTTTTGAATCAGCACAATGAATGTTGCATTAAGACTTCTGACAAACTTCCCATGCTGCGCAAACTCATTAAGCATAGAGAGGACATCACCCTTGATCACCTCCCAACAAGATTGGAAGAAAGCAAGGGTAAAACCATCAGGGCCCAGCGCCTTGCCTGATGTGAACCTCGTTATCCCGTAACGAGACCCAACAACTATAGGGAACCCAAGATTGTTTCTAGCATGGATTCGAATGGAACCTCGACCCGTTGCTTAGGAAAGCAAGAACCTCGGTATGGTGAAGACGCCACAAACGGGATGGAAATCCGTTTGATAAGTCGAGTTGAACGCCACGGGAAAATTCCCGATAAGTTCGAGAAGTTCGTCAAAGAACCAAAGAGAATTAAAACCTCACAAAACCGTGTATATTGAATGAATCCGAAATACAACTTATGCCTCTATATATAGGCTAAACCAATACACGAAAAAACCCTAAAGGAAACACTCCTAAACATGGAAACAAAGTGGCGCCTAAACCTAATTCAAAAGGAAACTAAATAACACCTAAACCAGCTGCTGCAATTAAGGAAAGAATCCTTTCTTGCCTAACACAACCCTTGGACGCCTAACATAGAATTCTAATTATGGAATGTGATAAATACTCGACCAAAATAATAACTAACCTAAGAAAGACATCTTGGCCGAACTAAACCCTAATTGCCTTAAATAAAACACTCTTCAAATGGCAATAGGGTGCTGGCCGACCATCATGTCAAAAGACCATGAATGGAAATGATTTGGAGCTTAAAATAGCCATGCAATCTGAATCTTCTAGAATAGTCCCATATTTGTCTCTTGGCCGGATCCTTCTAGAGTGTGCATCATCTTGAATGGACCGTGCATCATCTTGAATGGGCCTCCACGAATGGGCTTGGGCCCATATCTCGTTACTGAGTTCAACGAGTGCGTCTTTGAACTCCTTGTCTCGGGCTCTCGTCTCTGGCTGTACGGAATGAAATACTTCACTCAGAGTCTTGCTCGGATTCTCATCATTGCCCCCATTAAGACTCTTTTTATTTTGATATGCAAGACAATCTTATTAGAAACAGAAAAGACAATACAAGGGACTATACCGAAATCACTAGTTCAAATAGGCAAGAAAACTAAGAAAATCAGCAAAATCAGCAAATGGGTAATCTAACAATGCATCAGCCCAACAGAAAAGAGAAAATAACATAAAACCCTGCAACATGGCCAAGGACAAAGAACAAAAATCAGAACATCTATTGTTCCGCTCCTTCCAAGGGCTCCACCAAATACAAGCGAGTATCAATCTCCAAATAGACTTAGCGAAGGGGTTAGTGAACTGCCTCTCCCAACTCCACAACACATTCACCACTTTCTCAAGTATCACCCAAGGATAGTTAACAATACTTAGAACATGGTTCCAAAGCCCGCGCACCATAGAGCAATGAAGAAGCAAATGGTCAACCGATTCTTCATCACATCGGCAAAGATAACACCAATCAGCAATATACACTCCCCTTCTCCGGAGATTATCAGTAGTAAGGATCCTCCCATGCGAAGCCTCCCACACAAAGAAAGAGACCCTCATTGGACAATGCGACCTCCACACTCCTTTCCAAGGAAAGGACAAATTAGTCCTACCCACAAGACTAGAATACATAGATCTCACCGAAAAAACCTCATCCTTAGACTCCTTCCAACACAACTTGTCTTCCTCACCTCTCCTAAACATCATCCCATACAAGAGGGAAAAAAAAGCAGAAAAATCCTCCAACTCCCAATCGTTCGCTGATCTAATGAAATCAACACTCCATGCCACAAACCCATTGTTCTCCACCAAACACTCCTCCACCGAAACCTCCTTGTGACGGGCCAACGAGAAGACAACCGGAAACACACAAGACAACGGTCTATCGCCACACCACACATCATGCCAAAATCTGACCCTATCTCCATTACCCACCATAAATCTGATATGGTTACTAAAGACATCCCAACCTTTGCTAATAAATCTCCACAAACTAACACCATAGGGTCCCCGGCAAGAGGAAGTCCTCCAACCACCCATCGAACACCCAGATTTAGCAACAATAACCCCATTAAGACTCATCACCACCCCAGCCACTTCCTCCTCATCAAAGGGCCTTTCGAGCCAATCCGCCTCAACCCCAGAAATGGAATTGAAAGCCAAGTCGTCCAGAAAAGGTTTCCAAGAGAAATGCTTCTTAAACAAGGAACTATAATAACTGACAATCTCTTCAGAAATACTCTCCAGATCCACAAATAACTCCCCATCCACCTCCAAGTTGTCAATCGTATTAATTCTACGATTAGAGTTGGTCATACGATGGAAAAACTGGGTACACCTATCACCCTCCTTAAACCATAAAGCACGAGATAACTCTCATCCCTCCCATCCAACGAAGATAACTCACCCAACAACAAGGATTTCCTATAATTCAGATCGTCAAAAACCTCCCGGTTCCACTTTAATAAGATCTTTCTTCAATGCCTTTAGCTTAGCATTAAGCTTGAAACGAGGGGAACCCGCAAAATCATACGACCTCCGCCACCGTAAACCACCTACTCCAAGAGTCAACCTAAGATACAATAAACTACCCACTTGAAGAGTTTTTTTTTCCTCAGACGACCAACTACAGTGAACCACTCTCACCAAACACTAATGTTTCCCTCTTTTAAAAAACCAAGTACAGCAAAAATTGTGTGTTTACAACTACTTGAGTTATTTTAGAAGTGCAAAGCAATAATTGGTCATCAAGGTATATAACTTGTAACTCACAAAGAAAAAACCTTGTAACTCACAAAGAAAAAAGGCCACTTGAAAAAAATTCAATTGTCTTCACGAAAAACCATAGGAAATAAAGGCAATAAATTGTTCACAATCAGCATTAATAGGATTTTGTGCCTTGCAGAAAAAAATAAGTGCAATCAAACATTGGAGAACTAACGGCTATGTATGTGAACAGACATACAATTTCTTCCTTTTAGACTTCTCGTGCCAAACATCTTTTAAGGCTTATATTTCATTATCAAGAATCTTTAAAAAAATTGGATTGCCTACGATTTGAAAGAGTTTTTTAAATAATAATAATAATAATTAAAAAATACTAAAAATAGAAAAAGAACATTTGATCACAATAGGGTATTCTAAGTACGCCTCCAGCATTAGCATTTAACCAACTCCTTAAATTGACTTCTATACGGTAATGTATCCATGATTTAGCTATGATTGGAAGAGTTGCATGTATGATTAAAAGTCATAAAACAAGCTGGCAGTTTCCAAAAGAATTCACCATACCCCTAGGCCAACTTTTTGGGTTCTGAAGAATCTTCAGCAGCTATACCCTACATAGAATTAACAAGTTTAAGGTCTCAAAGGCCATTTTTTGGCCCAGTATCACAACTGCTAGTACCCAAAAGAGTCCATAAAACCTGAAAAAAACCCCACAAAGGTACCTTAAAAACTGATTATCAAGAAGCTCTATTTTCTGTATATTCATGATTTATGAAGATTGATGATATAAGGGCTGTTTTATCTAATGTGTAACAATCAACTTTTACCCTAAAACCTGTACTCTAGAATCATTTTCCAGAAATTTCATGAACGAAGGAAGAATAAATTTCAGAAAGGTTAGGTTCATACAGAAAAGAGCATAACCTAAATATATATTGCATGCTAAAATAGTATAAACGCATAGGGTGTCCATTCAATGATGAAAATTGATTTTTAGTTACAAAATTAGTATTTACAAATGCATCAAGAGAAAAAATCATATCTGACCATAGGGGCAAAAGGGGCATTTCAAGGTAAGTGAGCTAAGGATCCTAGGCCAAGCAATAATTTAACACGTGTCAAGATGAAGCTTATACAGGAAAAATTGCAAACAGCAGAAAGTCAGCAAAAGAGATACAGCGACAACAAAAGGTAGAAATGAGGTTCAGTAAGAAAGCAAGCTAAGTCCTAAATACATTTTACCCTGTGAGTGTCTAGAAATAGTTGGTCTAGTGGCATACCGAGTCGCTTAGCCATCTAGCTTAACGGGGGGATGCATATAATGTGCTATTTATCAATGCTGAAAGAACATAACCCAACCCCACTCATGTTCTGGATTAGAAAGCTCTACAAGTTTAGGAAAGTTTTTCTTAACAAAGATGTGTGTGAAGATCTTGAAAAAACAACTTCGGAAAGCTTTTGTTCTGCCTCAAATATATCTTGAAAAAACAATAGACAAATTAGCTCTGGCTCCAATGACACTTCCTACTCCTATAAAAACGCAATAAAGGGGTAGGTTTATAGGAACAAGATTGATTACATTTCTGTAACTTTAACAACAGAAAGTTTGAAAAAAAAAAAGTAATGTATCGCCAAACTTGGAAACCTGATCTGGAGGGACACTATGCTAAGTCCCTATTGGAGGACTCAGTTTAAGACACATGCTAAAATATAATCCTTGGATCTTGGTATCACTCTTGTATGACCTGATACATGACTGTATGAATGTACTTATTTGCTCAAGATCATAAAATGGTCTCCACCCAGCCAATAGTTAATGGAAGTTTGTGCATAGATATAGGAAACGGAGCATACTTAGAGTGAAGCCCTTAAGCCAAAGAGAAGTATGTCACTGATATCTCTAGATTGAGTGTAGGTTATAGTTCGCCTTTTTATATAGAACCACCATGTTGCCACCCACCCTAAGCCATATGACAGTAGCACTCATTAACAAGGAAAATCAATCGCAAAACCTTCCACCCAGCAACTCATATGAATTTCTCAGTCCTTGCTATAACCGAGTCCTCTTTAGTGTAGTGCGAAAAAATGAATCAAATCACCACAAACAAACACCAAAAAGATTGACAAATGGATGCCTGAACCCCAACATCAACCCGTAGTGCAGACAATTCAACAGACAAATGATGTGCAACATTTGACCTACTTGGTCCAGATAAAGTGAAAACCATCAAAAACAATTATTCCACTCTCACAAGCCATCAATGCCTGTACCACAGCAATGATTAGAAAGCTTTTTAAAGGTCAGATTCTAAGACTAGTATAAGTACTCCACACGAGATATAACACAATAGAAGAACTGAAGCAGGAAGGCAAACATATCCGATTTGCATTCCAACATAATAATTCGAGGTGAAGATAGCATTAGCTTACGAAGATGCTCAGTACTCACTAATGGACTTATACAGCTGACACTCGTCTTCTAGCAGAACACGATTGGGATCCCCAACAGAGTTTTCAGCACCATTTCGCTAAGGCAAGACTAATGTTGGCCTCTCATTTTTCAGATTTATTATATGATAGGTAGGACAAAGACCATTTTCATACACAAAATGGAGTTGTGACTTCAAAAAATACACATACAGTACATGCATATGTGCAGAGAGAGAGAGAGAGAGAGAGAGAGTGAGATAAATAATACAAAAAGATGGGACGTACTGACGAGCAGAGTGCGGGAAAGGGTCCATTTTTGGGCGCGGCCGACGATGGAGAAAGGCAGCCAATGGGTCGGTATGAAGGAATGCAGCAGCGAAACCGTGGCGATTCCTCCGATGGTTGACAGATCTTCGGCGCTGAAACTTTCCATTACCCCTCTACCCAAGCAGAATGTAGAGATATTTGTTGATGATGTAAAATATTAGGATAATGAATGAATATGATGATGGATGGAATGCTGTTTGTTTGGCAAGAAAGGAAAAAAGAATCGCACAGACTTGATTCGAGGTAGTCAGCCTCCCTTAGCTTAACAGCTCAATTTTTCATATCTTTTCCCACGTAATACTAGTGACTATAATACCACCAATTGGACCCCAAATGGACCCTAACTGCCGGCTAACACTTGCCCACTGGGCCTACGAAATACAAAGCAACAATCAAAGCAACAATGCAATAAAATAACATAAGGACTTAACCAGCCCGATGAACTTAAAGACTAAAACATGCAGGCCCAGGCCCAGGCCCAATCTTATCCCCAAGCATATCCGACCAAGACAAGTCAGTCAACCCTTTCTTCTCTCTTCTCTAACTCAAACCATCTCGAACTCAAACTCTCTCACTTTCCCAACCGCCGCCTTCGACACTTTCCCCCAATCCTCCACAGTCCCGTGACATTCCTTCCCCCATTAAAGAACCTTGCCCACAAGGTGGGGGTATTCCTCCCTCAAACGCCAGTATGCCACCCAAGTGGAGTCTTCCTCTGAAGCCCCTCTCCATTTGACCAAGACTTCGGTGAGGGCTCGATCTCCCAAGCGACGAAAGCGCCGATCTGTAATACGTTCCGGCTCAGCTTGAACAGCTCCATCAGCGTCGACTGGAGGCAGCGTGGGTACCGGTACAGTGTGGGAACCCAGTTTTTTTTTGAGACACGAAACATGAAAGACCGGATGTATACGGGCCTCGGCAGGAAGGTGGAGCTTGTAGGCAACGGAACCGATCTTCTGTGCTACCTGGAAGGGCCCATAGAACCGAGGTGAAAGCTTCAAGCTTTTCCTCACAGCCAAGGTTTTCTGGCGGTACGGCTGAAGTCTCAGGTATACCCAGTCACCGATCTCAAATACCCTCTCAATATGATGTTTATTGTACTGTGCTGTGTACCTTTCTTGAGCTGCATGTAAATTGTGTTTGAGAGTCTCTATGATTTGATCTCTGGATTTGAGTTGAGTTGCAACAGCAGCGTTCTGGGTAGTGTTGGGAATATAGTGGATTAGCTTAGGAGGAGGGTAGCCATACAGTGCTTCGAAGGGTGTAATTTGGGTAGATGAGTGGTGACAAGTATTGTACCACCATTCGGCCATAGATAACCAGGTAGACCAAGACCTAGGTTTTTCTCCACAATAACATCGTAGGTACTGACCTAGACACTTATTGACCACCTCAGTTTGCCC
This sequence comes from Myrica gale, assembly GCA_963930655.1. Classification (NCBI taxonomy): domain Eukaryota; kingdom Viridiplantae; phylum Streptophyta; class Magnoliopsida; order Fagales; family Myricaceae; genus Myrica; species Myrica gale. The sequence goes on from OZ005618.1 coordinate 14,489,072, forward strand.
GTCACTTTGAGGATGGTAGGCTGAAGAATGAGCCAGTGTCGTTCCCTGTAATTTGAATAACTCAGACCAGAAATTGCTGAGAAAGATAGGGTCCCTATCTGAGACAATGGTTTGTGGCAGACCATGGAGTTTCAGGATGTTGTCTGTGAACTTTTGGGCAATGGTAAGGGCTGTATAGGGATGAGACAGGGCAATAAAGTGTGCATATTTGGTTAACCTGTCCACTACAACCAGCACCACAGTGTAACCCTTAGAATTAGGAAGACCTTCTATGAAGTCCATAGAGATGTCAGCCCAAGCTCTCTCAGGTATAGGCAATGGTTGGAGAAGTCCAGCAGGTTTTAGATTCTCCGCCTTGTTTCTTTGGCAAATGTCACATTCCCGTACAAAAGTCTTGATATCTGATTTCATTCCTGGCCAATAGAATTCACTCTTAGCTCGATGAAAGGTTTTGTGATATCCCGAGTGTCCAGCTGTGGGACTAGAGTGCACATGAGCTAATATCTGCAGCCTCAATTCTCTATCATCTCCCACATAGATTCGACCCTTCTTCACCAAAATTCCATTCCTCAAATCTACATGCCTGCCTTGCTGAACCTTAGACATAAGCACTTGGGCCATAGGATCTTCCACATAGCTCTTTCTCAGCTCCTCAATCCACACGGGTTGGGGAAAGGTGACAACAGCTAAGACTCCCTTTGTGATGACCTCATCCACAACCTCATCCCTCCTTGACAGAGCATCTGCCACCCGGTTCTCCTTGCCCTGTTTATACTCAATTGAAAAATCATATCCCAATAGTTTAGACAACCATTTTTGCTGAGCAGGTGTGCCCACTTTCTGTTCAAGCAGAAACTTCAAACTCTGTTGGTCGGTTTTGATTTTAAAAGTCTGTCCCAATAAATAGGGCCTCCATTTCTGTACAGCACATACTAGGGCGTATAACTCCTTCTCATATGTCGATAGATGTAACAGTCTTCCTTTTAGGGCTTGGCTAAAGTAAGCCACAGGTCTGCCCTATTGCATAAGCACGGCTCCAACCCCTGCACCACATGCATCACATTCAATTAGGAACGTCTTAGTAAAATCAGGTAAGGCAAGCACGGGTGGATTTGTGACAGCCTCCTTCAGCTTTACAAAAGCTTGAGTAGCATCCTCAGTCCAATTAAAGGAGTTCTTCTTTAATAATTGGGTTAGAGGAGCTGCAACCTGTCCATACCCCTTAATGAATTTCCTGTAATACCCGGTGAGTCCTAAGAACCCTCGTAATGCCTTTAAATTCTTAGGAATTGGCCAGTCCAACATTGCTGCAATCTTTCCCGGATCTGCCCGGACTCCATTTGCAGAAATTAAGTGCCCCAAATAGTCTATTTCGGTGTAGGCAAATCGGCATTTAGTCCTCTTAGCATATAACTGATGTTGGCTCAACATCTGCAAAACCTTCTTAAGGTGTAACAGATGAGCTTCCAAATCCTTGCTGTACACGAGTATATCATCAAAGAAAACAATGACAAACTTGCGTAAATAGGGTCTGAATATGTCATTCATAAGGCCCTGAAATGTAGAAGGGGCATTGGTAAGCCCAAATGGCATTACCAAAAATTCATAGTGACCCTCATGGGTCCGGAATGCAGTCTTAGGCACATCCTCAGCCCTCACCCGTATTTGATGATAACCCGACCTGAGATCCAGTTTAGAAAAAATGGCAGCACCATGCAACTCGTCCATGAGTTCATCTACAACCGGAATGGGATATTTGTCCTTAACAGTAGCTTGGTTGAGAGCCCGGTAGTCCACGCACATTCTCCAACTCCCATCCGCCTTCCTAACCAACAAAACGGGAGAGGAAAATGGAGATTGACTCGGTCTGATCGCTCCCAATTCCAACAACTCCCGGACAATTTTTTTAATCTCCCCCTTTTGATAGAAAGGATACCTATAGGGTCTCACACACACCGGTAGAGTTCCATCCTTAAGGTTGATTTGATGGTCATGACTTCTCACTGGAGGTAACCCACATGGCTCAGCAAACACCTCTTCAAACTGCTGTAGTAATTCCTTCACTGAAGGCTCTAAATCTGTCTCCGTTTGTACCGCCACTGACTGGACAGCATGTAACACCACCCCTTGTCGCTCCACTTCCGCATGGACGTGAAAATTCTGTCCCTCCATCATTGACCATTCCATAGGTTGTAATCCATGCAACAGCACCGATCTGCCCCTGTAGTCGAATGCCATGGTTAGCTTGAGGAGGTCCCACAAAATAGGTCCTAGGGTGCTTAGCCAACTTACACCCAATACCACATCACATCCCCCCAATGATAGCAAGTAAAAGTCAGCATCATAACTATGGCCTTGCATTTTCACAGTAACTTTCTCACAACCCCCATCAGCTAACATAGTGTCACCATTAGCTACCCTTACCCTCAGTCTGTTATAGGGTGTCACTGGCAGATTGTTCTTCTTAACTATTGAAGGGTCTAGGAAGTTATGAGTACTTCCCGTGTCCACCAAAATGACCACTTTGCTCATGCCAATCTTCCCCATTAATCTCATGGTACTCGGTTTAGGGGTGCCTGAAATAGCATGTAAGGAGATTTCCGGTAGATTAGGTTCCAACACTTCAGTCTCACAGTGATCAGCAACTTCATCACCCTTTTCCTCCTCACTGTCAGATACCCATTCCACCTCTTCCATCATGTAAATTCTCCTTCCCTTACACTGATGTTGTAAATTCCATTTCTCATCACAATTGTAACAGAGTCCCTTGTCTCTTCTCTCCTTCATTTGGGCAGGTGAAAGTCTTTGAATGGGAAATCTAGGTTTTGCTTCAGTAGAACCCCTTAAGACATCACCCCCTCTTGAATTATAATTTCTGTTGGCAATTGAACTCTGAGTCCTCCCTGCATCTATATGGCCAGATCTGAGACTTCGTTTGAGTGTAGCTATACTCTCCTCTTGAATCTTAGCTAACCCAAAGGCTGAATTAAGGTTAGAGGGGTTCAATAGCTTCACTTGGTAACGAATCTCATCCCTCAATCCACTGATAAAACAACTTAACTTGTTACGTTCAGACAACCCTCTTATTCTATTAGATAGTATCTCAAACTGAGTCTTGTACTCAATAACAGTGGCTGTTTGTCTCAGCCTATGCAAGGCTTCCATAGGGTCATCATAGACCATAGACCCAAACCGAGTGTACAAAGCTTTAGTAAAAGCTTCCCAACTGGTAAAAACCCCAGATTCTTCAGCATCTTGAAACCATACTAATGCATCCCCTTCCATATGAAAAGAAGCTAATAGAATCTTTTGCACAACAGGTGTTTGATAATAAGTATAAAACTGATTGGCCTTATACACCCAAGCAGTAGGGTTATCACCATTGAATCTTGGAAATTCTAACTTAAGAGGCTTACACTGTGGAAATCCAGAACTATCACATTTTTCTTCTTCCAGGTTTACCGGTGGTGGATCGACTTTGTCACTAGCTCGACCTCCTCCAGGTTCCCCACCAGGATCTCCCAAATCTCCCCCCGAACTCCCTGGTGCTCCAGAGCCACCAAGATCTGTATGTTGTTTGCCATGTGAGATGGATAGTGACTTCATGTTATCAGCAATCTGTTGTAGCTGTTGCGACATGGTCTCCAGCAAGTTCTGATGACTATCTTGCTGGGTCTTCATCGCAATAACCGTTTCTTCCAACTGAGATAATCTAGCAGCTTGCGTCATGAGGATCTGCTCTGATACCAAATGTAGAGATATTTGTTGATGATGTAAAATATTAGGATAATGAATGAATATGATGATGGATGGAATGCTGTTTGTTTGGCAAGAAAGGAAAAAAGAATCGCACAGACTTGATTCGAGGTAGTCAGCCTCCCTTAGCTTAACAGCTCAATTTTTCATATCTTTTCCCACGTAATACTAGTGACTATAATACCACCAATTGGACCCCAAATGGACCCTAACTGCCGGCTAACACTTGCCCACTGGGCCTACGAAATACAAAGCAACAATCAAAGCAACAATGCAATAAAATAACATAAGGACTTAACCAGCCCGATGAACTTAAAGACTAAAACATGCAGGCCCAGGCCCAGGCCCAATCTTATCCCCAAGCATATCCGACCAAGACAAGTCAGTCAACCCTTTCTTCTCTCTTCTCTAACTCAAACCATCTCGAACTCAAACTCTCTCACTTTCCCAACCGCCGCCTTCGACACTTTCCCCCAATCCTCCACAGTCCCGTGACACAGAATGACAATCTTCTTCAATTATACGGTGCTTGCTCTGAGATTTCAAGGATTTGAAACTCTGCCAAAAAAAAGGTTATGAAGATTTGCAAAGGGCGCCTGCCTATATCACTCCCAGTTTTACGGTCCGAACCTGTTATGGACCATTTGAGGAGTATGAGATCCGTCCCACATTGGTAGTATGAGATGCCAATATGGGGTTTATATGCCTTGGGCTCCCTTCCCTCTTGAGCTAGCTTTTGGGTGTGAGTTCTCCTAAGGCATATAACAAATGGTATCAGAGGCTACACCATGCCTCTCAGTTGCAATCGTGCGGCGCGGGGGGTGACGTCGGTATTGCAGTGTTAGCCCGGGACTAGGAAAAGCCTAGTGCACAGCCAGCCCGCGTGGGCGCCGGGGCTACGGAGCGTGGTGGAATGTTATGGACCATTTGAGAAGTATGAGATCCGTCCCACATTGGTAGTATGAGATGCCAATATGGGGTTTATATGCCTTGGGCTCCCTTCCCTCTTGAGCTAGCTTTTGGGGGTGAGTTCTCCTAAGGCATATAACAGAACCTCCATCCAGTGTTAATTTGCGCCGGATTTGCGTTTTCCACGTGGTTGGACACGTGATCTATTAATCCAAAGGTCAAGCCACTGCCACCTCAGTCATCCTTAAAGGCCCAACTTTTAAGGCCCGCGTTACTATCCTTAATGCGACACAGAACAGAGACGTCCCTTAGGGCCCTAGCTCAACAGTTGGGTAGTCGTCCTCCATGGTTTTGATTTACCATGTTTAAATCAGATAGGTCTACAGTTGATACTCTTACTCTGTGGGGTCGATTTTGTGCACCCCAATTGATAGGTTAGACATTTCTCGGCCCACTTGACTAGGTCCAACTTAGCAGGGGCACATTAGGCTTGAGAGGAAAGCCCCAAAAAGTAAAGAAAGACCTACAGGCCCCATTTCGCTTTGTAAGAGAGGATGAAGCTCGAAAGGTCCCTGTACTAGTGGCGTGGGCCTTCAAGGATTTCTTCGGCTGCGGTGTCAAGCCTTCACCGCAAAAAGGAAACTTCTTCTGAAGGATCGTTGAGCCAAAAGTTTAAACTTTTAGCTAAGGTGCAACCTTATTTTCATATACACTTGCCTCGTACTAAGCAACAGGTGGACATGATGGGTTGCACCACGAGGGAGCCGCAGGTTGGGCTATCAAGCATCGTCCTCTGTCCCCCATAGGATAGTGGTCAAGTCAAAGAGTTATTATTGGCCCCCATAAAGCCAACAATCTCCTCAGCAACTACCCTGCGATTCGAACATGCGACCTCACTTCACGACAAGTCCAATCACAAAAACTTGACTCACTCTAAAATGAGCAGCGCAAAGGCTATCCCAAGTATAGGAGTTCTGTCGTGTAATAATTAGCCCAAAAGGCCAGATCGTCTCCTCAGGTAAAATAGATTAATTTCAAACTCGCGTAAAAAAAAGAAGAAAATAAAAAGGGTTTACCGAACATGGTTCAGATTCATATTTTTTTATTTGGGAGAGTTTGTAACGAAATTAAAGCAATACAAAACATAAACTAAGAATATAACAAGCATCAAAGTAAATGACGAAAAATAAATGACGGAAAGTAAATAGCAAGAATTAAATAGCAATAAGTAAAGTACGAAAATTAAATGACGGAATTTAACTGACAATAATTAAATGACAAGGAATAAAAAAAACATAAGAATCATGGATTAAATAATATTGTCTTATTACAACCCAAAATTCATGTTTAAAGAAACAAACAACGAGAACATAATCCAAAATTCTAATAGAAATTATAGGAAATTAAAGAGCAAGAAACTTAAATCTAAATCCTAGGAATTGAAATACAAGACATTGAAATTATAAAGCATAAAAGAAACTAATCTAAAACCTGAAAATAATGAAGAGAGAGAGAGAGAGTAGAGATATGGCCAAAGAGAAAACATAGGAGAAGAGAGAGAAAAGGGAGTAGTGATGGGCGGCTAAGAGAGAAAATAGAAGGAGAAGAGAGAGAAGGAAAAAGAAAAGGGAAAATAAAGGTGAGAAGGGAGAGAGAGAAAGGAGTGGCACATAAAAGTGAATAGAAGAAAGAAAAACTAGGGTTTTTGTCAAGAGAAAAGATAGAGAGAGTAACGTATAAAGAGAAGTTAGAGAGAAAAATTAGGGTTTGGACAAGAGAAAAAGAGAGAGAATAAGGAGGGAGGGGCGGCTGAAAAATAAAAAGATGTGTTATGGACCATTTGGGGAGTATGGGATCCGTCCCACATTGGTAGTATGTGATGCCACGCTTTTGGGGGTGAGTTCTCCTAAGGCATGTAACAAATGGTATCAGAGCCTACACCATGCTTCCGAGTTGCAATCGTGCGGCGCGGAGGGTGACGTCGGTATTACAGTGTTAGCTCGGGACTAGGAAAAACCTAGTGCACAGTCAGCCCGCATGGGCGCCGTGGCTGCGGAGCGTGGTGGAATGTTATGACCGTGGGGTTTATATGTCTTAGGCTCCCTTCCCTCTTGAGCTAGCTTTTGGGGGTGAGTTCTCCTAAGGCATATAACAAGATGAGAGTAGAAAAATTCTAGGGTTTATTCGGCTAAGAGGGAGAGAAAAAAGAAGAAGAAGAGAATATAGGAGGAGAGGTGCGGCAAATAGAGAGAAAATGGGGAGAGTAATGCATAAAAGTTAGAGAGAAAAATGTAGGGTTTAGGACAAGAGAGAGAGATTGTGAGATTTTGATTTGGAAAAAGAAAAAGAGAGAGATTAAATAGGGGGAGTAGTCGGCCAAAAAGAGAAGAAAAAGGGAGAGAGAGAAAAAAAATAAGGAAAAGGAGGCTAGGTTAGAAAAAATAGGGAGGAGGAGAATAAGACGGTAGGTTAAAAGAAAAAGAGAGGAAATAGAGATGTATGGCTAGGATTTAGTCTCTCATTTCTCCATTGAATTACAACACTGCCATTAATGAGTCCCTCTTGCTTTGCCATGTGTCCCAGTAGAATGCTCTTGTTGTCTGCGAATCCATAAAGCAATTAATTTTATCACCTTGCACAAAAATATTTAATTAGTTCTTGCATCATATGACAAAATTAAGGGAATTTGATATTTTAGTCCTTAGGTTTGTATCACTTTTGCATTTGGGTCCTTCGATTTCAAAAAGTCCTTCCGTTAACCATCTGTCTCTCTCCTAACGGACACTCGTGCCATGTCATTTAAATGTCCCCGTACCTGCCAACCAACGTCTTTAATACCTCGTGCAGTTTGGCTTTGAAGAGGAAGCTCTCTCTTGTCAGTGACAGTACAATTGTTTTCCGGCATTCCACGAGTTTCCCAGATTTTGCATATGCAACTAATTTCAGCTTTGCTCAGCTTCATGCGCTCCTTCATATATTCTTTACGATCCTTCACATTCGCAGCGAATTGGACTCTCTTCTTCTTTCTTTCCTTGAGAAACCACATACGAAATATTTAGTAATTGTACGGGGTGGAAGTGTTTGAGGACTGCGCAACCCAAACCTCCTAAAAAAAGGAGGAGGAAAGAAAAAAGAGAAACCACTTACTTGAACATAAGCAATAACGTAAAATTTGCTTTTCGGGCTACTTGGAGCTTTGAAGCTCTGAAACTTAGGTTGGTGAAAGAGACTTTTGGAGACAATAACCAATAAATAAAGTGGTGCTAGCTATGATCATGGCTATGGCCAAGAGAGCCTCCGGTAGTTCTATGTTTTCGCACTCAAGGACTCATGTACAAAGAGGGACTATTATATAGAGAGAAAAGAGAAGTGAAGTGCTCGTGCAGTTTAGTGAGGACTGAGGGAAGACAGAATAGAAGAGGCACTTACAATATGAAAAAAGAATAAGAGAAAATGGGCTACAAGTTTGCCAAGAGATAACACTGACTGAAGTTCTGTTTTGCTGGCAGTTTGTATATGGTTGATAGTTTGCCTTTGTTTTCTTTCTGAATTGTAAATACAAGCCTTGCAGCTAAATTTGATAAGATACATGGCAAGGTGATGTACTATTGTTAGTCTCAATATTGGTGCTCTAACAAAACAAAGTTGGTAACTAGAGTTCAAGTGAACTCCATTTCACATATACGACAGCTAGGAACCTGGGTTCAAGTGAACCTGTACTCTAATACATCCAACTCTGCAAGACAGCGATATCTAATTTTAACTAGCAAGATCACGCGCGTGATTCTAAACCAGAATATAATTTTATTAGAGTAGACGTGCCTGGCCTAGGGAGTTTGACGGTGGTGGATGCAGCGATAATGCAATAGCCGAGGAGCTTGGAAATGAGAGGGAGCAAGCAGTCTTTGTTTGGGATTTTACCTTGATGAAGAGATCCCACAACATAGCCGCAAGTCAATTCCTAGAAATTCCATTCGGTTGACGGAGAGATCCGCTGCGAATGTGAAGGACAACCCTCTGAAGCCTGACGGGGCAGTTTAAGGCACTCGCGTAACGCATGCCGTGTTAATTATTTAGTTGTAACGTCCCGTAGTTTACTTCAGTGATACTCGCGTAATGCATGCCTTATTAAATAACTTGTTTGAGATTGAGACCATATCCTTGTGGGTTGTAAACAATGTAAGACTCCCTCAACCCTCTAAACTGCCAGTTTTTTAAATGGACCCAACAAACTACTGGTCATCATCTCTGTTGTCACTGTCGTCACATTCTTCTTTAAATTTGGAGAACAAAAATTCAGAAACTGGTGAAAGACATCAAATACTTTCATTGTCTTCTGCTAGGAAGTAGAGGCTGGCCTTTCTTTGGTGAACTCTTGAAAATCTCTTTACGGCCAAAGAAGGAGTCCCAGAAAAGTTTGTAACAGAGAGAAGGAACAAGTACAACCCAAAGGTGTTCCAGACATCATTTGCTAATGGAGAAGTACACAGACGACCAGTTGATGGAGGATTCGGACATTTCAAACAAGATATTTGGTTTAATAGTCGGTACCTTTGACAAATGACAATACAAGCACTACACTGGTTTCCATTATCAACTGCATGGCAGAAATGCCTCAAGTGTATGATGGGGTTCTTAGAGGTAAGCTATACTAAAACTGATTCACGCTGATTTTACCTTGAGGAAGAGATCCGCTGCGAGTGTGAAGGACCCAAGTGGGGGGGGGGGAATGGTAAAGAATATATGAAGGAGCGCATGAAGCTGAGCGAAGCTGAAATAAGTTGCAGATGCAAAATCTGGGAAACTCGTGGAATGCCGGAAAACAGTTGTACTGTCACAGACAAGAGAGAGCTTCCTCTTCGAAGCCAAACTGCACGAGGTATTAAATACGTTAGTTGGCAGGTACGTGGAAATTTAAATGACATGGCACGAGTGTCCGTTAGGAGGATAGACGGATGGTTAACGAAATGACTTTTTTGTCAAAGATAGAAAGTATAAGGGTCTTAAATTTGAAGTTTGAAATCGAAAGACCCAAATGCAAAAGTGATATAAACTTAAGGACTAAAATATCAAATTCCCCGAAATTAAATTCACGAAATAATTATAGTGCCAATAATATAGTGCAAATGATAAAAAAAATAATGATTTTCAAATATATCTGGACACGATATGAATAAGTATAGGCAAGCTAAAGATTGAGAAAATTGTATGTGCAATAAATTAAATCTAAAGTCATATAAATTCAACTATTAAATGCACAATTTAGATTTATGCCTCTTAATCATTTTTCCATCTAAAATTAATATTTAAAACATTAAACAATTAATATTATACTAATTTTAGATGTACTAAACATGCAATATTCTAGCTCAATCATCGCATGAGATCACTAAGCAAGAAAAGGTGATTAGCTCCCCTCACGACTAGTGAACTCCTAAAGACTAGAGCAAAGGCCTTTCTTGGAGACAACACAAGGAGGCATCGTGGACAGTAGTCACTTCTCCCACCTACTTTGTCATATAATGCACTTCCCCCCTACAGGGAAACAATAAAAAAGGAGGTCTATGACCAGTAGGAGGAGACGTGCGATACCGTTTCTAATATATACTCATTTTCTTCTCCTTTACATATATGTTCCTTGCCTTAAACATCGGAGATTGACCTCATGAGGAGCTCCGTTCTTATCACTTTGTTGCATAGGCCTCCAACCCAGAAGAAGCTTGATTGTGTGGCCCATAACTTAACAGGTGGATCGTCCATTTTTTGGCTTCATCAGCTGGCGCCGTTTGTGAGAACCGCTTCGATTACATCTCCAAACAACAAACCTGCAATTCGGCTAAAGAGAAAGATGTCCAGCAACCACCCGCGAATGATGCGCAAAATGGGAATCTAGTCAACCCTCTCTGCCTCCCCCCCAATGGAGAAGCCTCCAGGGCAGCGAGCACCGCCGATAGCCAACTCGACGACTTAGAGAACAATATGACTTGCCTCGTCCAAGATATGGAGGTAGTGAGCCAAAAAATTATCTTCTCATGACATGACTAGAGAACAAACACCCCACATCTCTTAGGCAAACCAACCAAAGATGGAAAGTTGAAGCAAGATCACACGAGCCCTCTACCATGAGGGGAAATCTGCATCCCACCGAAGAAAATCAAGAAGAACCGCCCGAAGATGATGTGAACCCCGTTAACCCGTAACGAGACCCAACAACTATGAGGAACCCAAGATCGTCTCTAGGATGGATTCGAATGGAACCTCGACCCATTGCTTAGGAAAGCAAGAACCTCGGTATAGTGAAGACGCCACAAACGGGATGGAAATCCGTTTGATAAGTCGAGTTGAACGCCACGGGAAAATTCCCGATAAGTTCGAGAAGTTCGTCAAAGAACCAAAGAGAATTAAAAACCTCACAAACCGTGTATATTCAATCAATTCCGAACTACAACTTAGGCCTCTATATATAGGCCATCTAATACATGAAAACCCTAAAAGAGACACTCACAAATAAGGTAAAAAAGTAGCGCCTAAACCTAGTTCAAAAGGAAACTAAAAGACACCTAAAATAGATTCGGTTATTAAGGAAATAATGCTTGGCGCCTAAACCAAAAAGGAAACAAACTTAGCACCTAAACTAAACTCGAAATCAGCTCCTAAATGGAAAGAAAGGTGCGGCTAAAATAGTCCCAAAATCATGCCATCCGAAACCCTAATTAGGAGTATCTTCTAGAAGACTTCCTTGCATGCTCAAATGAAAACCCTACTCGGGCTCTTCTAGAACTTGAAGCACATTGACAATTCGTGGGTCATGCTGAATGGGCTTCCACGCCTTTGCTTGATCTCATGCCTCTTGAATTAGCCCGTTGAGTGCATCCTTGAACTTCTTTGCTCGTGCTCTTGTAACCGGTCCACTTGGCACTTGAACGAGTTCCTTTGACACGGAACCTTGAGCTCCATCATTCCCCTCCTCTTGAAAAGGATTTGTCCTCAAATCTTCACCTACATCAAAAGGACTCAGATCAGTAACATTAAATGTGGCACTGACAGTGTACTCACCAGGCAAATCTAGTTTGTAGGCGTTATCATTGATGCGCTCGATGACTTGGAAAGGACCATCGCCTCGTGGGAGCAATTTGGAACGTCGTTTCGTGGGAAATCTCTCTTTCCGCATATGTAGCCAAACCCAATCGCCGGGTTCAAAAACTATCTTGTGACGACCCTTATTGGCTTGTTTTGCTTACTGCTCCGTTCGTCGCTCAATGTTGAGTCTCGCTTGCTCGTGAATCTGCTTAACAAAGTCAGCTTTCCTTTTGCCATCTAAATTAACATGTTCAGTGACTGGCAAAGGTGATAAGTCCAATGGAGTCAAAGGATTAAAACCATAGACTATTTCAAATGGAGAAAAGTGAGTAGCAGAATGAATAGCTCTATTATAGGCAAACTCAACATGTGGTAAACATTCTTCCCAAGTTTTAATGTTCTTTTTGATGATCGCCCGTAATAACGTAGACAAGGTCCTATTGACAACTTCAGTTTGACCATCCGTTTGTGGGTGACAAGTAGTGGAAAACAATAACTTAGTGCCTAGCTTACACCACAAAGTCTTCCAAAAATAGTTCAAGAATTTCGCATCTCTATCCGAGACAATCGTCCTAGGCATGCCATGTAGTCTTACAATTTCCCTAAAGAATAGAACAGCAACATGCGACGCATCATCCGTTTTGTGACATGGAATAAAATGTGTCATTTTAGAAAATCTATCCACGACCACAAAAATTGAATTTCTCCCACGTTTAGTCCTAGGCAATCCTAGCACAAAATCCATGGAAATATCAACCCAAGGCTCACTAGGAATAGGCAAGGGAGTATACAAACCATTGGCTTGCACTTTGGACTTAGCTTGTCTACATGTGATACACCTACCACAAATTCTCTCGACATCCCTCTTCATGTGAGGCCAATAGAAGTGTTATTGTAAAATGGCTAAGGTTTTGGCAACTCCAAAATGTCCCATTAGTCCACCCCCATGGGATTCTTGCACTAATAACTCCCGCATTGAACAATTAGGCACACATAGCTTATTTTCTCGGAACAAGAACCCATCAAGCCTAAAGAACTTACCACATGCAATTTTCTCATAAGCACGATATTCATCACCAAAGTCATGGTCATCAGAATATAAATTCTTAATATGCTCAAAACCTAATAACTTGGCATCTAGTGTGGAAAGTAGAGCATACCTGCGAGAAAGGGCATCGACTACCACATTCTCCTTACCTTGCTTATACCGAATGACGTATGGAAACGTCTCAATGAACTCTACCCAGCGCGCATGCCTTTTGTTTAGCTTGTGTTGGCCCTTCAAATGTTTCAAGGATTCATGATCGGTATGAATCAAGAATTCCTTAGGCCATAGGTAGTGCTGCCATGTTTCCAAGGCCCGGACTAGTGCATACAGCTCCTTGTCATAGGTGGGGTAGTTTAGGGCTGCCCCGCTTAGTTTCTCGCTGAAATAAGCAAGTGGTCGTCCGTCTTGCATAAGAACTGCGCCAATGCCAATACCTGAAGCATCACATTCAATTTCAAAAGTTTTGGAAAAGTTAGGCAAAGAACTACCGGAGGAATTGTTTCAAAACTTCTCCTTAAGTAATTGAAACGCCTTCTCTTGCGCGTCTCCCCATTGGAATCCCACGTTCTTCTTGATTACTTCGGTAAGTGGTGCGGCTATGCTACTAAAGTCCTTCACGAACCACCGGTAAAAACTTGCAAGGCCATGAAAACTACGAACCTCACCTACACTTGTGGGACTCGACCATTCTTGAATTGCACGTACCTTTTCTTCATCAACCTGTATACCTTGTGCACTAACAACAAACCCCAAGAATACAAGCTTATCGGTGTAAAAAGTGCACTTCTTCATATTAGCAAACAACTTCTCTTTCCTTAGCACATCTAACACAGATTTCAGATGCACTACATGATTGTCCATGTTTTTGCTATAAATGAGGATATCATCAAAATAGACAACGACAAATCTTCCTATAAAAGCACGCAAAACATGGTTCATAAGTCTCATGAAGGTGCTCGGAGCATTAGTTAAACCAAAAGGCATAACTAACCATTCATACAAACCATATTTTGTTTTAAAAGCTGTTTTCCATTCGTCTCCTTCTTTTACTCTAATTTGATGGTATCCACTCTTCAAATCAATTTTTGAAAACACACAAGAACCATGCAACTCATCTAACATGTCATCTAAGTGAGGAATAGGATGACGATAGTTTACAGTGATGTTGTTGATGGCTCGGCAAGCAACGCACATTCTCCACGACCCATCCTTCTTAGGTACAAGTAGAACCGGAACAGCACATGGACTCATGCTTTCCCTCACGTGCCCCTTATCCAACAACTCACTGACTTGCCGTTGAAGCTCCTTGGTATCTTCGGGATTGCTCCTATAAGCTGGTCGGTTTGGAATGGCAGCACCGGGAACAAAATCAATTTGATGTTCGATCCCTCGAATCGGAGGTAATCCATGTGGGGTTTCTTCGGGAAAGACATCGTCATATTCCTGCAAAAGAGACACAATAGAACTAGGCAAAGCTTGGTCAAGAGCGTTAGTGTTTAAAAGGGCCTCTTTGTAGAAAAGTACAATCATCGGCTGATTTGAAAGCATCGCTCGCTTGATCTCACTCACTTTTGCATAGAAACTTTTTTTTCTCTCTGGTTTTCTCTCAAGGGCCGAACCTCCTCTCTTTTTTTTCGGCTTCTCTCGAATTTTCACTCACTCTCTGTTTTTCACTCTCTTTCATTTTCTCATTCTCTTTCTTTTGCTCACTCTCTTTCCTTTGTTCACTCTCTAGCTGCAACCTCACTTGATCTTCATAGACTTGCTGCGGTGTCAGGGGTACAAGAGTGATTGGCTTCTGATTAAGTACAAAAGAGTACTTATTCGTAAAGCCATCATGCTTCACATGTCGATCGAACTGCCACGGACGCCCTAGTAACAAGTGTCCCGCTTGCATCGGCACTACATCACACATTACTTCATCTTCGTACTTACCGATTCGAAAAGCAACTAACACTTGCTTGTTCACCCTTATTTCTCCACTATCATTCAGCCATTGCAACTTATATGGCCTAGGGTGTTTCAACACGGGCAATCCCAACTTTTCAACCATGACTGTGCTCGCAACGTTAGTACAACTACCACCATCAATAATCACACTACATACCTTGTCTTTGATGTAGCACCTAGTGTGAAAGATGTTCTCCCGCTGTACTTCCTCGTCGCCCTTTGCTTGCAAGCTCAAGGCTCTCCTCGCCACCAAGGTCAACGCATCAGGGGCTGTGTATTCGTCCTCGGAAACATCCTCCAAGTGTGGCATGTCGTCGGTGTCAGATTCTTCACTATCGGTCACGATCTCTCCATTGACCTTCAACACCATGACTTGCTTGTTTGGACATTGGCTTGCTATGTGTCCCCTGCCTTGACATCGAAAACACTTGATATCACGATTTCTAGAAGTAGAAGCTTCAGTTTTACCTTGAGATGCGTGGCTGGTGGTAGGGGTTTTGGGCTCGGGTTTGGACACTTGTGGCTTGTCCATGGGCTTGGTGTAGCTTGGCTTGAAAAAAGTAGAATTCGAATTTTGGTTAGCACGTCCCCCACTCCCTCTCTTGAGTTGCTGCTCCACTTTGATAGCCATATGCACCATTTCTTCTATCTCCACATAATGTTGCATCTCCACTCTATCATGGATCTCTCGATTCAAACCATGTAGGAAACGAGCCATGGTAGCCTCTCGATCCTCTTCAATATTGGCACGGATCATGACCATCTCCATCTCCTTGTAATAGTCTTCTACGCTTCGACTTCCTTGCTTTAGGCTTTGTAACTTTTTGTACAGCTCCCGGTAGTAGTGGCTTGGAACAAACCGTTTCCTCATGACCGCCTTCATAGCATCCCATGTCTCTATGGGACGTTCTCCATTCCGCCTCCTATTTGTCACAAGTTGATCCCACCAAGTTATAGCATAGTCAGAAAACTCAATGACGGCTAATTTTACCTTCTTAGCTTCGGAGTAGTTATGGCAATCAAACACGAATTTCATCTTCTTCTCCCACTCAAGATAAGCTTCCGGATCAGATCTCCCTTGGAAAGACGGAATCTTTATTTTAATATCACTGACGTTGTTATCTTCTCGATTCCTAGCGTCTCGTCGCCCTCCATATCTCCTATAGCCAACATGAGAATCACGATCTTCTTCATCGTCAGATCTGTAAGGCTCTTCGTCGTACTCCCTTTCCTCCCTCCGTGGTGCTGCTCTCTTCCCGTCTACGGTAATTGTGACCGGGTTGGGGTTGAGGATGCTCCAGCCGATCTAGCCGTTCTTGTACTTGGTTCAACACCCGCCTTAGTTCACCTACCATGGCCTCCATATACAGCTTCGGGTCAGTTGGTGGTGTATCTTCGTTGGACACGCTCTTTCCAGTATCTCGAGACATGATTAATGCAAAGATATAGTGTTAGAAATAAAAAACAAGAAAAGGACCTCACAAATCTCTCCCTTACGTGTCTCACTCAAGAATATGGTCTCTAGTCACTCGTGTTTCACACACAAGATATGGCTTTTTCCCTCTAATAATCTCACCACTCTTGCCTTTTTCCACTTGGTAATCCTCTTGCGGTTCTTTTGGAACTAAACAAACAATCAAGGAATTCCAGCAACGATTCAACAATAACTCATCAAGGAATTTCAGAGAAAGCAAGATAAATAATATCAAGGAAATAAGAATGCAAAGAACACAATGGATCAGAAAGGTGGAAACTAGAATAGGTAGTGATTCGTCCACTAGAAAAAAATACTTGTTTGAGGTAATGAGATTTTCGGAATAATAGGGACCCCAATATATGGAAACAATCGAAAAATTTTTTGAAGCACTTTTATACTCATTTTTTTTTCGACCCCTTTCTTTCTTCTTCTTTTGGGAGTCTCTTTCTCTTCTCCTTTAATAGCACAATAGCACAAGATCTCAAGGCACAAAGATATGAAACTTTCGCACCAGATATACCAAGAACCAGCTCTAGCAAAGCTTGAATAGAGAAGTTAAGAATTTTCGACTAAGTAGTTGCTGAACCGACTGTAGGACAGAAACAAAGAAAACGAAATTAGAGAAGATAGTCGAAGGATATGAAAAGAAGAAACAAAAGGATGAAAAATAAAAAGGATAAGCAAACCCGAACTAGAACCAAAGCTCTGATACCAAATGATGTGAACCCCGTTAACCCGTAACGAGACCCAACAACTATGAGGAACCCAAGATCGTCTCTAGGATGGATTCGAATGGAA
Source organism: Myrica gale (assembly GCA_963930655.1). Taxonomy (NCBI): domain Eukaryota; kingdom Viridiplantae; phylum Streptophyta; class Magnoliopsida; order Fagales; family Myricaceae; genus Myrica; species Myrica gale. Next base: position 14,506,090 of record OZ005618.1, read on the forward strand.
CCTCGACCCGTTGCTTAGGAAAGCAAGAACCTCGGTATAGTGAAGACGCCACAAACGGGATGGAAATCCGTTTGATAAGTCGAGTTGAACGCCACGGGAAAATTCCCGATAAGTTCGAGAAATTCGTCAAAGAACCAAAGAGAATTAAAAACCTCACAAACCGTGTATATTCAATCAATTCCGAACTACAACTTAGGCCTCTATATATAGGCCATCTAATACATGAAAACCCTAAAAGAGACACTCACAAATAAGGTAAAAAAGTGGCGCCTAAACCTAGTTCAAAAGGAAACTAAAAGACACCTAAAATAGATTCGGTTATTAAGGAAATAATGCTTGGCGCCTAAACCAAAAAGGAAACAAACTTAACACCTAAACTAAACTCGAAATCAGCTCCTAAATGGAAAGAAAGGTGCGGCTAAAATAGTCCCAAAATCATGCCATCCGAAACCCTAATTAGGAGTATCTTCTAGAAGACTTCCTTGCATGCTCAAATGAAAAACCTACTCGGGCTCTTCTAGAACTTGAAGCACATTGACAATTCGTGGGTCATGCTGAATGGGCTTCCACACCTTTGCTTGATCTCATGCCTCTTGAATTAGCCCGTTGAGTGCATCCTTGAACTTCTTTGCTCGTGCTCTTGTAACCGGTCCACTTGGCACTTGAACGGGTTCCTTTGACACGGAACCTTGAGCTCCATCAGAAGAGCTTCAAACATCCCCTCTAAAGTGAGAATAAATAACAGCGACAAGAGAAAACCTTGCAATCGGGGGGGAAGACAAGCAAGAAAGTTGGCTTCACGAGATGCAGCCAACTGGGCCTGCTGAAAAGCTAAATGAAAGGGAAGCATTATTCAGCATTGGCTGATGTGGTCCAACGCACTGACTCGCCCTTCACATAAGAGATATTGGAGCATCCCGTACCTCTAAAATATTGGGCACCCCCTGTCAAGATCTTTGATGGAACTAGAGACCCCACAGACCACCTGGAAGTCTTCAAAGGGCAAATGCTATGCTAGGGTACTTTTGATGAAATCATGTGCAGAGTTTCCCCTTGACACTAAGGAGGGCTGTGTTAAGGACCCCAATCAAGGTACAAAAACAACTCACCCAACCTCTAAGTGGTTCGCACACAACCACACCAATTGATTTCTCCTAGACCTTTCTAGGTAACACATGAGCTCAAAAAAGTAGGATTACACACAAAGATAAAGAACTCCACATGTTGTATTGCAAAAGATAACATGGTCAAAGGATTATTAGTCTTAAGAACCAAAAGATAGACGTAACTAAGGATTATTATCCTTAGAACTACAAGATAAATCGTCCAAGGGTTATTAGCCCAAGTTCGCCCAAAGCCAAGAAGGTTATTAGCCTCCAAAATTGAATATTCAAACTAGGGTACTAGCTTAGAATGAATCTCAAGTGAACATGGTTATTAGCCCCAAACACCTAATAGCATATAAAAGGACAATGAGTCAATAAAAAAAGAAGATCACAAGATTAATCAGGGATTAAATAATATCATCTCATAACAACCCAAGATTCAAGTTAAAAGAAAAACATAATCTGAAAATGAAATAGAAATTATAGAAAATTAAAGAGTAAGAAACTTAACTCTAAATCCTATGAATAGAAATGCAAGACATTAGAATAATAAAGCTTAAAGAAACTAATCTAAAAACTAAAACTAACGACTGGAAAATAAAACTTGAGGTTGGAAGCAATGAGAAAATAGAAGAAAATAAAAGGGAAAAGGAATAGAGAAGGCTGAAAAATAAAAGGGGAAAAGTCATAGTTAGCCTTGTATCGATAGGGAAAAATCAATTTCGTACCCACTATTATCAAAACGGCGATTTGAGCCCTTTTAAAAATCATCAATGTACGCTCCCCGTCCAAATTAAACGTTACGTCAGATGGAAACGCTTGTAAAATGACCAAAATGCCCCTCCAAGACAAAATTTATAAAAAAATAAAATAAAAAATTATTAAAAATAAAAAATTATATTTAAAAATGAATAATTTTTTAAATAAAACTATTGAAACTCTATTTGAAATAATCTATTCATTTTTAATTTATTTCTTCAATTTTTATTATTTTTAAACTTTTTGTCTTGGAGAGCATTTCGATCATTTTACATATTTTTCCATTTGACGGAGGGGGCGTATATTGACGATTTTCAAAAGATAAAGGGTTCAAATCGTCATTTTGATAATAGCATGTACGAAATTGATTTTACTTTATAGATACGGGGCTAATTATGACTTTTTTCAAAAATAAAGAGAGAGAGAGAGTAGCCATTAAGAGGAAAATAAAAAGTAGGTTTTTGGCAAAGAGAAATAAAGGAAGAAAGATAAAAAATGAGAGAGAATAAAGAGGAAAGGTGCGGCAAAAATAAAATAAAATAGAGAGGTAAGAGAGTCAAGGGTTTTTGAAAAAGAAAAAAAAATAAAAGGAGAGAGAGTGCAAAAGGAGAGAGTCAGTGGCAAAACTATGAATGAATTTGAAGGGGGGGAACTCCTAAGGGAAAATGACCAATTTTTTTACTACGTAATTTTTCTTAATTTTAGACACATTTTTTGCTACGTAATGCAAAAAATGTGTCTAAAATTAAGAAAAAAATATTAATAATATATTATATTGAAATATACGTACCGTACTATTTGCTAAGATTGAGAGGTGAGAATTAAATTCTATGAGTCTGTATCTTCTGAAAATGTTGCAAAATGGCTTCGTTCTCAAAATACGAGTGTTTTCGAACTAGTATTCATTTCAAAAGTAGCAGTCACGTTAGGAGTATTAGACGACTCTTCTGATTTTTTTTATCAAAAATTTATCCATTATCTAAACAAAACAGAACAAAATTCATCAATATAATTTCACAAGTCACAACCTAAGGTCCTAATCACAATTTCACTTCTTAGTCCTAATCACAATTTCAATATAAGTTCAAAACCTAATCACAATTTCATAATTCAAAATAATTTCACAACCCAACCATGTAGTATCACAAACATAAAATTTAGTAGAAATACCAACTAAAATTCACAGCATCATAACAACCTCTAAGTTGGCAACAAATTCAATATAAATCCGAAGTTATTCAAGTTTCAACAACAAACTAATTATTCCTAAGAATATTAGTTTAATAATTGAAAGGATGAACCACTGCAACAATTTTGATCTTTAGTGGCGAACTTATCAGTGGTGAAATCCATTTCGTCGCTAAAAATACATCTTTGGTGCCCATGGTCGTTTTTGTAAAACAAACCATATTTGATTTTGATGATAACAAAGTTTCTAAGTTTTTGAAGACTTTAGATTTTATATTGTCAATCTACTATTTCCATGATGTATTTCAAAAGGATCGAAGTTTTCTCTCTCTAAATGTGTATAAGTAGATTTGAAACATCATTACACAAGTTAATACAATCAATTTTCTCGTTGTAGGTGTTTAAATATGTGTTGAAATGGTTTGGAAGCTTTAAAATTACAAATATTCTCTCCAACACTTCTAGGTGTCGACACATACAGGACAAGTGTCGACACATTACACTTACTCCCGAGAGATGAAAACTTGGTGTCGACACATAGTAGTCAAAGTGTCGACACATTGCACTTACACCCGAGACATCTTTTCCAAACCAAGACAAGTGTCGACACATTGACCTCATGGGGTCAACACACTGATGTGAACCCCGTTATCCCGTAACGAGACCCAACAACTATAGGGAACCCAAGATCGTTTCTAGGACGGATTCGAATGAAACCTCGACCCGTTGCTTAAGAAAGCAAGAACCTCGGTATGATGAGGACGCCACAAACGGTGATGAAAATCCGTTTGATTAGTCAAAGTGAACGCCACGGGAAATCCGGATAAGTTCGAGAAGTTCTTCAAAGAACCAAAGAGAATAACTCTCACAATTTCATTAATCAATGTCTCTCTCCAATTATAATGCAAGAGCTCCTATTTAAAGGGCTGAAAATAACAAGGAAATAAATCTAACATAGAAAACCTAATAAAATTCGAAATTAGCTAAGTAAAGAACACTTTATGATGTGAACCCCGTTATCCCGTAACGAGACCCAACAACTATAGGGACCCCAAGATCGTTTCTAGCATGGATTCGAATGGAACCTCGACCCGTTGCTTAGGAAAGCAAGAACCTCGGTATGGTGAAGACGCCACAAACGGGATGGAAATCCGTTTGATAAGTCGAGTTGAACGCCACGGGAAATCCCGATAAGTTCGAGAAGTTCTTCAAAGAACCAAAGAGAATTAAACCTCACAAAATATATTCATCCAAGTTGTTCGAATTACAATGCAAGAGGCTCCTATTTATAAGCTAGAAAAAACAAGGAAATAAATCTAACCTAGGAAACAAGGGCTGGTCGAGTAAGGCACTTTTGAACAAGGAAAGAAATCCTTGCTTACCTAAGACAAAGATAGCAATTAAGGAAATAATCCCTTGCTTGCCTAACTAACCTTTGGACGCCTAAAATAAAGTTCTACTTAAGGAAATATGATAATACTCGACCATAATAAGAAACTAACCTATAAAAGAAAGCTTGGACCTTCAACCCTAACATATGGCCGAACTAAACCCTAATTGCCTTAAATAAAACACTCTTCAAATGGCAAGAGGGTGGTGGCCGACCATCATGTCAAAAGACCATGAATGGAAATGATTTGGAGCTTAAAATAGCCATGCAATCTGAATCTTCTAGAATAGAGCCATATTTGTCTCTTGGCCGGATCCTTTTAGAATGTGCATCATCTTGAATGGGCCTCCACAAATGGGCTTGGGCCCATATCTCTTTACTAAGTTCAACGAGTGCATCTTTGAACTCCTTGTCTCGGGCTCTCGTATCCGTCTGTACGGGATGAACTTCCTCATTGAAAGTCTTGCTCGGATTCTCATCACTTTACTTGCCTAAAACTCACCAAACACTTAAGGAAATAAATTTCCTTATTTCCTAATACACTTGGCACCTAAAGCAAACCAAAATAAATAAGGAATTAAATTCCTTATTTCCCCAAACTAAAGCTAGACTCCTACAACAAGACAAAGCTAAGGAAATAAAATTCCTTATGACAAAAGCTGGCCGGACACAACAACTGAATTAAACAATTTGGAATATTCCTTATTTGACTATCCTAACCTGGACGTGGAGAACAACACAGTTCCTACACGCTAACTTCAATAAAGGAAATGAAAACTTTCTTGACTCGCCTAGACAGTCCAAACCGAAAAAGAAAATTATGATAATTTTCTTTTGTTTTTTTCCGCAATTTATTGGCATGCAAAAATATATATGCCAATTTTGCCCATGTGAAACTTATCATTGAAGCTTAGCCTTGACCGGATTTGATGCGTCCTTCTAGAACTCGAATCGTGGTGATGATTCTTTGTTGCTGACATGTATGATGCTCAATGGGCCTCCAAACCATTGCTTGAGCCCATATCTCTTGAATGATTTCGTGGAGTACGTCCTTGAACTTCTTGGCTTGTTCTCTCGTAACCGGCTCTACAGGAACTTGAACTAGCACATTTGACGCCTTGCTCGTATTCTCATCACACACTGCACTAACTCCCGAGAGCCCAACTCCAGTTCATTTTTTGATGTGTCAGCACATGCCACCCATGTGTCAACACATGCCACAGGTTTAATGAAATTTCGAAAAATTGTCAGAACCTAAAAATCACTTCCTTAAATCATGGGCACCTTTCCGACGGTCCTTTTCACTAGACTTGATGACCGTTGCAGTCAAAGGAGATTTAAATACAAGAGTCAAGAAGAAAGAGACAACGGCTTCCGCACGAACACTTGCAATAATTCATCAACGTAACTTCTAGAGAGAGAAAGATCTTTGAAGAATAGAGAAGACTGCACCTACCAAGAAAGTTTGCTATTTCACTGCCACACTTCAGCTTTCTTTTGTTATTTTTGTCTTCTTGCTCTAATTTGCACTTTACATTTGTATATTCGGCTTTGAGAGCTACTCCTTGAGATTCCTTTGTACCCATTCGTTTTAAACCTCTTGAGTGTTGGATAAACACTGGGTCTTACTCTTGTGGGTAGAAGACATCGCTTGGGTTTTGGGATTTGAAAGAGAGTTAAAGCGTGAGCTCGAAAAACGCTTTGCAAAGGTTCCTTAGCACCCCGGAAGCTAAGGTGTATTTGCTATTTGAAAGATAGTGGAGGAAACCCAAGGAAGTCAATAGCCCTGGGGGTGGTCGTAGGCAAGATTTGGTCGAACCACCTAAAATTACGGTGTCATCTCTCTAAACCTCATCTCCTTTTATTCTTTTCATATCCCGGCTCATTGTTCTTTTGCCTTATCTGTCATATTGCTTAAACTATGTTGAAAAATATTTAATTTTTATTAAAACCCAATTCACCCCCTCTTGGGTTGCTACTTGGACTTTCATTTAGCGACAAAATTATCGATGCCTCGCTACAAAAGACTATTTTAGCGACGAATTTATTAGCCACGAAAATGTTTAAAATACATGTGCTTTTAGCGACGAATATAGATTTTGTCGCTAAAAGTATCTTCTGCAACGACTATCTATGATTTGTCACTAAAAGAATAAAATACGTGTGTTTTTAGCGACGAATATCAATTCCGTTGCTGGAAGTATCTTCTGCGATGATTTAGTTTCGTTGCTAAAAGTACCTTTAGCCACAAAGATCAATGTCGTCGCTAAAAGTATCTTCTGCAATGATTTTGTTACCTCGCTAAATACTTTTAGCGACGAAAATTTCCAAATCGTCATTGAATAGATCTTTAACGAAATAAGTTTGTCACTAAATGTTATATTATAAATTAATAATATTAATATGCTTAATCTTGGCTTTTGTGCACAATCGCTATTTTGATGATTTCAATAAATACGATTTGATGAAAGAGGTAATGTCTTGAAGAAAGAAGAACAAGAAGATGCAAGGAACTCAAAAGTGAAGATTCAAGACCTTAGGGGTATAATCTTGTAACTCTTTATTTCACTTTTGATAAGGATTTGAATCACGCACTGACATATCTTTCAAAACGTGCATAAACCGTTTAAACTTTTGTTTGAAAGATTAAAATGTTTTTAAAAGTTTCAAAACACTCTAATCAAACTTTCAAACATTTCATATACTTATGGGAAGTAAGGTTTTAAAATTGGGTGTTTAAAAGTTGTAAAAAACATGGTTTTAAAATAACCGGACTGTGCTTAAGTTGAAGAAGTCGACCAGTATTCAACCGCTTGGTATAGTGGTCAACTGGTTGACTTTAAAAAAGAGTCGTTGTGCTTCTGACAATATGATCGTTGGGTAAAGGTAACTTGAAGTAGTTGACCGGTTCATGTACCGGTCGACTGACTCGTTTTAACAGACGAGTCTCAACGGCTAGTTTTCATATGTGGCCTATAAATACACATCCATAACGTCCAAAATTAATAACCAACAACCACATATCATTGCTACTACTTGAGAAATATTATAAACCTTCCTATTCTATATTTCTCATTTCATTCACACAAAACACACTTTCATATCCTTGTCTTTGTGTGAATAAAGAGATAGAGTTTTCCACTTTTATATCTACTCTTTGGGAGAGTCTTGTTCCTCAATCTTCCAATCAAAAGAGGTGTTTCCTTTAGTGAGGTTGTTCACTAAAGAAGAAGCTTAGAGAGGATATATCTCAAGCTTGGTGAGGTTGTGAGTGGTGAGCAAGAAAAACCACTTGGGTGGGTTTGAGTGCTGAGCCCGAGAAAACACTTGTACGGTTCTCTAGCACCCGGAAGCTATAGTGTATACTATTGGAAGAATAGTGGAAAACCTCAAGGCTCAGTGAAGGAGCTTGAGGGGTGGATGTAGGCCGGTTTGCTGAACCACCTAAAAATCAAGTGTTTGCTTCTCTTTCTGTTCAATTTACATTTAGCACTTATGTAATTACACTCATTGCATATTATGTATTTGTATTAAATTAGACTTTACTTTGCCAACACATTTTTGAGGGTTAAAAGCGAAAAGTTTTTCTAAACCAATTCACCCCCCTCTTGAGTTGCCTTAATCCTAGGACTCACAATTGGTATCACAGCAAGGTGCTCATCATACAAGATTTAACTATCTTGAGTTAGAATGGAAACTTCAAGCTTCAACACTCATGTTGAAGTGCTTTCCACACTTAGACCTCTATTTTTAGATGAAAATGATTATACATATTAGAAAGCTGGGGGTGTAAATTTTTATTCAATCCATTGATTATGATTTATGGTCATGCATTTTGAATGGTCCACATATTCCTACTAATAAAGTTGGAGAATTTGAAAACAAAAATGAATATAGTGACCTAGACGAAAAGAAAATTCTTTGGATTTTAGATAAAAATGAGTTTAATAGAATATCTTCTTGCACAAATGCTAAGAAAATTTTGTATGCTCTACAGAATACTCATGAAGGGACTAAGTTTAACGATGAAGGCTCATCTGAAGAAGAAAAAGATGGAGAAATCGCTAACATGTGCGTCATGGCATTTGAGGATGATTTGAGGTATATTCTTCCGATGATGAACCTAAACCTTCTTATGTTGAACTTCAAAATGCCTTTGATGAGCTTCTTGGTCAATTTGAAAAATTAGGTTCAAAATATACATAATTGAAAAAAAAACTCATTTTGATCTCATAAAAAATTGATTCATTAAAAAATGAGGGAGATACTCTAAAGCTTGAAAATGATTTATTCCAACAAAAAGCTTTAGATTTTGAAAATGAGAAAGTTGCTTTGAACAAGAAAATAATCTCTCAAAGCAAAATTATTGAAAATTTTACTAAAGGAAGCAAAACATTAGAAAACATGCTTAGTAGTCAAAGATGTGTCTTTGACAAAAGTGGCTTAGGCTACAAGCTTTCTATTCACCAAAAATATTTTAAAAATTATTTTGTGAAGGCTAAGTCTTTTTGTGCCCCCACTCAAACATGACATTTTTGCAATATTTAGGGAGAAATGTGTCCTTTGCTTTTTGATGTGACAAAGGGGGAGAAATATGTTTAATAGTTTTGTTGACTATATATTCTCTTTTAAATTGGATTATGAATATTGATTGTATTATTTCTTTATGAATCCAATGACTACTAATGCTTTGTCTCAAAGTTTTAAATGTTTGTCCAATTGCAAAAGATAGGGAGAGTCATCCCAAAACTATCAATTTATTGTCATCATAAAAAAGGAGGCGATTGTTGGCTTTTGTGCACAATCGATATTTTGATGATTTCAATAAATGGATTAAGTTTATAAAATGTACATCTTCAAAGACAAAGACGATTTGATGAAAGAGCTAAAGTCTTGAAGAAAGAAGAACAAGAAGACGCAAGGAGCTCAAAAGTGAAGATTCAAGACCTTAAGGTATAATCTTGTAACTCTTTATTTCACTTTTGACAAGGATTTGAATCACGCACTTGCATATCTTTCAAAACGTGCATAAACCTTTTTAAGTTTTGTTTGAAAAATTAAAATATTTTTAAACGTTTCAAAACACCACAATCAAACTTCCAAAACCTTTCATATACTTATGGGAAGTAAGGCTTTAAAATTGGGTTTTTAAAAGTGGTAAAAAATGGTTTAAACAAATCGGACCGTTCTTAAGTTGAAGCGGTCGACTGGACTTTGATCGCTTGGTATAACGGTCGACCTGTTGGTTTTAAAAAAGAACCGTTGTACGAAAAATCTATTGGGTGGGTTTGAGTGTTGAGCCCGAGAAAACACTTGTACGGTTCTCTAGTACCCGGAAGCTAGAGTGTATACTATTAGAAAAATTAGGGGTGGGCAAACCGGGTTCGGGTTTATTTGTGAGGAAACCCGAACCCGAACCCGAACCCGAAAATATTGGGTCGAAACGGGTCGGTCCGGTTCGGAAAAGGCGGGTCACGGGGTGATAGCATTATATTTTCGGGTTCGGGTTCGGGTTTAATTTCGGGTTTGTTCATATACCCGAACCCGAAAATACATTTTTATTCACATGTAAACCCGAACCCGAAACCGACTAAACCCGACCCGATCGGGTCGGAAACTGGTCGTGCCGGTTCGGGTTGTCGGGTCTCGGGTTTTTTGCCCACCCCTAAGAAAAATAGTGGAAAACCTCAAGGCTCAGTGAATGAGCTTGAGGGGTGGATGTAGGGGCTTGCCGAACCACCTAAAACTCAAGTGTTTGCTTCTCTTACCGTTCTATTTACATTTAGCACTTATTAACACTTATTGCATATTATATATTTGTGTTAAATTATGTCTTGCTTTGCAAACATATCTTTGGGGGTTGAAAGCAAAAAGTTTAGAAAACCAATTTACCCTCTCTTGGGTTGCCTTAATCCTAGGACTCACACTTATCATAAGCGATATAATGTTACTAATTATTCTATATATATTATGATATTCATTATAATATATTATTTTAAAATACCCACTTTGTAAAATATGAAATTAGAGAGTATTATGAAAATTGAAGCTATTATATGATATAACTTGATGTCTTAGTTGTTGTTTATTTCGTTATATAGAATAACTTTTTGACATGTATGTTATATATTATTATATCAACATACATGATGATATATTTTATAATATAGATGTATGCCATGTTAAATACATTGTAACATAATATTTGAAATATTAGAATATGTTTAACTGGTATGTAGTACTCCACTGTATTTAAGTGTTTATGGCATAGTATATAGTATGTCACTCTTGTAAGATATTATATAGCATGATACATTAATTACCTTATTAATTCAGCGCGGTTTTTATCTATATTTTGGTTTATAATGACTCCCATTAATCTATTAGCTCCATTCGCTTCAATCCTATGGTCTGAAATTTTTAAACTATTCAACTTCGATAATTTTTAATAAATAATTTTGACTACAATTCTTCCATTAGTCTATTAACTTTCCTCAATATTATGGTCTCTAATTGTTCAACTAATCAATTTGGGTAATTTTCTATCCATATTTTGGTCTCTAACTCTTTTATTAATCTATTGGCCTAATTCTCTTCAATCTTAAGGTCTTTGATTTTTAAACTATTTAATTTGTCTCATTAATTTATATTTTGGATTATAACAATTCCCATTATTTAATTAGCTTCTTTGCCTTCAATGTTGTGGTCTCTAACTATTAAACCAATTAATTTGGTGCACTTTTAAGCTATATTTTTGGTCTTTTACAATTCCTTTTAATCTATTAACTACATTTCCTTCAATATTACAGTCTGAAATTTTTGAACTATTTATTTTGTATAATTTTTAATAGATGATTTTGGCTACAATTCTTACATTAGTCTATTAGATTCATTTTATTCAATATTATGTTCTCTAATTGTTCAACCTAAATTTGGGTCATTTTCAATCCATATTTTGGTATATAAATCTTTCATTAATATAGTACCCTAATTCCATTCAATATTAAGCGATATTTTTGATCTGCCACCGGAGTTTTCACGCGAGAACGGCCTCATGGGGGCAAATCACATCGGCATAGACTGGATAGACCTCACCATATCATTTGTTGAAGTCTCGTTTTGAGAATATTTGTGTTTTCTGCTTTCATTTACTTTGTGTGGCTTGTCTGTAATTAAGCTTGAACAATAGGGTTAGAGATCCTAGGTTTTGTAAGGACCTATAGTCCTCCCTTAATCCCCTAACTGGCTTTTGTTCACAATCGATATTTTGACGATTTCAATAAATGGATTAAGTTTACAAAATGGACATCTCCAAAGACAAAGAAATTTTTATCAAAGAGGCAAAGACTAGAAGATTGAAGATCAAGAAGATGCAAGGAGCTCAAAAATGAAAATTCAAGACCATAGGGTATAATCTTGTAACTCTTAGTTTCACTTTTGACAAAGATTTGAATCACAAACTTGCATATTTTCAAAAAGTGCATAAACCGTTTTAAATCTTGTTCGAAAGCTTAAAAATGTTTTAATGGCTTCAAATTACCCCCAAGTGAACTCTCAAACCTTTTATATACTTATGAGAAGTTAGTCCTTAAAATTGGGTGAATCTAGTTGATCAAAATCGATGTTTTTAAAGAACCAGATCATGTGCTTAAGTTGTGGAGGTCGACCGGCCTACGACTGCTTGGTGTAGTGGTCAATTGGTCTAAGTTTTAAAATAGATCCGTTATGTGTTCTGACATTATGATCGTTAGGGGAACGATAACCTGCAGCAGTCGACCAGTTCATGTAGCAGTCGACCAGTTCGTCGTGAGTTTTGACAGATCGACCCGTAACGGCTAGTTTTCTATTGTGACCTATATAAGACCTTCGTAGTGTCTAAAAGAAGAGAAAGCAACCACATATCATTTCTATAGCTTGAGAAATATCTTAAAACTTCTTATTTCGTATTTCTTATATCATTCACACAAATTATATCTTTACATCATTGTCATTGTGTGAATCAAAAGAGATAGAGCTTTCCATTTTCTTATCCATTCTTTGAGAGAGTTTAATTCTTGTATCTTCCTATTCAAGAGAAGTGATTCATTTAGTAAGGGTGTTCACTAAAGAAGAAGCTTAGAGAGGGTATATCTCAAGTTTGGTTAAGCTGTAAGTAGTGCGCCCGAAAAACCACTTGGGTTGTGAGTGTTGAGCCTAGGAAAGTACCTTTAAGGTTCTCTAGCACCCGAAAGCTAAAGTGTACACTATTTGGAAGATAGTCGAAAACCCTCAAGGCTTGGTAAAGGAGCTTGAGGGGTAGATGTAGGCGGGTTTTCCGACCTCCTAAAAATCTCGTGTTTAATTCTCTAACCCTACTCTTTACATTTAACACTTATTTACTTGTTTCATCAATATACTTGTGCTAAAATAGTCTTTTCTTTGCAAACACGATTTTTGGGGGTTAAAAGCGAAAAAAATTGGAAACCTAATTCACCCCCTTTTGGGTTGCCTTAATCATAGGAATTATATTAACCCCAACAACATGGTTGTTTTTCTTTTCCTTTGTTTTTTCATAGTACTGTTTGTCCTATTTATATCTTTTCTTTTCAAAGTCATATTTATATCTTGGCTTTGCTTGCGTTCTACTATACACTACAAGAAAAGAGATTTTGGGTGTCAATTTTTTTTGTCATTTAAAGTTAAAAATTTGTCACCAAAACTCATTGCTGTCAAAAATATTTTGACACCCGGTTTGACAAAAGAAGCGTGTCACCCCTGTTCTTCGATCACGGATTTTGAGTTTCCTCAGGAACTAGCGTCCGGACGCCAACTCAGACAGTTCGGATGGTTTTCATTTTGTGTGGCATATCCCATGCGAACGTTAATGTATTACATGACAAAATCAATTATGTAATGGAAAACACGTGAAACGTTTGTAATATCAGTTCGTACGAGGTTAATTTCGGTGTCAAAATGTAAATTTTGTCAGCAGAATTATCGTCCGCACGCTACTAAACCACGTGTGGACTCTTATTGTTTTTATGGTTAGACACAGACGTGGAGACGGTGGATTTGAGTGCGAACGCTGGTTGTTTTTATTTTTTATAAAAAGAAAATCTCACAAATGTAATGTTAGAATGGCTTTAGAACGTGCGGACTTTGATCAAACACGGACGTGGGGGTGGGGGATTTGAGTGCGGACGCTGAATATTTTTATTTTATGGAACAAGAAAATGCCACGAATATAATGTGCGAACGGCTCAGGAACGTTCGAACAATGGATATAAAACGGACGTGGGGACGATGAAATAGCGTACAGGCAATATTACGGGTAACCTGTGCGGATTCTAATTTTGTAGCGTACGGACGAATGACATATCATGGAGCACGTTGACAACATCCAGACAATTCTAAATTATAATATTAAATCTACGAATTTAAATTATTTAAAAAATTAGATTAGACATGCATTTGAAGACATCATATTAAATATAGTATAAATCAGTAATGATCTACAAATATCTAGACATAATAGTAAAATAAAATAAATAATCGAAATTAAGTCCAAAGTAAACAATCTATATGACTTTCAAATCACCTCTCCTAGACTTTAGAGATTTATTCTCAAAATCTGGGAGATTTTAATTACAAATCTTATTCAACAAATCCCCTAGACTTTATCTCTAAAATCTAGGAGAATTGAATTCAAATAAAACTAAAAATAAAACAACTACTACCTAAGATAGGCTTCTTTAAAATGACGCTACATTTAGCAACAGTTCCGGTCTTTTGCCGCTTTCGCCATACATGGTGGCACCACCTCCAGTAGATTTCTTCACTGGTCCGGTGGCTTGTTTTGTGCAGGGGTTCCTTTTCGTACTGTGCCTCGCACGCCTTAGCTTCTCCCATGCCTTGACTTGAGTGTCTCTACCAGGGTCTTTATCATTCTCCCTCCTTTGAGATTGACTTTGTCCTCAAGGTCTCTATCATAAGTCTTCTCGACTCTACCTTGCTTCGGCTTCTTCAAGCCCAATGTTGCTTTCCATATCTAGTTGTCCTCTCATTCTTTTTCCCTTCCTTTGCCATCAAAGGCAGGACTTCAAAGACCCCACTGCTTGTCGATTTCCTTGTTCTTTTCTATCTTCCTATTCAAATGTTGGTAGCTTTTAGGAAATTTTTTTGATCTCCAACTCTTTTCACCCAAATGGACATCTTGAAAGCTTCAAAGTTATTGGATACTTCTTATTTTTTTCTCCTTTCCTTTACCAAATCGAATTCCACCTCCATTTTCATCACATGGTTTCATTATAGAATGACATTGTCATCTTTCTTTGAGAACTACTTTTCTTCCTCTTCCTCCTTGATCCCCCCCATATTGAGATCTACTGCTAGTCACCTTCCTTCTTCTTTCTCTACTCCTCGTACACTCATGCTCAAGGTAATCCACTTATCGGCTAAGGTGAACTCTATGGTCCTTTTTTCATAATCGATTATGAACCTGCCAATGCCTCTCAACCAAGCATCACCCAAAACTACATCCAATCCATCGCAGAAAAACACATGCAGATCATCGACTATCATGACACCTTGGACATCCCTCTTGACCGCCTTCACGAGCTTCTTACATCTCAACTTCTCTCCATTGACAACCTTTATATCGAAGGCCTCTATATCCTCCCCATGTAATCTCACTTTTGAAAGAATGTAGGTGTTGATGAAGTTGTAGGTAGAACCACTATCCACCAACGATGTCACTTCGCTTTCCCTCTTAGTAGTGGATTCCCCATGCTTGTGTTCCCCCTCATTTGACTCCGACTAGTGCTCATCATCAATCATAAACATGATCTTGGCTTTCTTGCACTGATGCTCACAGGTCCACTTTTCTTCACATTTGAAGCATAACCCCCTTTTGATGTAATCATCAAGCTCCTCCGGGTAAAGTTCCTGATTTCTTGCCTTTGCTCTTCGACTCTCCAATAGCTACTTCTTTTCCTTTCCAGGGCACCATGGGTTGCAAAGGTTTAGAAACCTTGCTGCCCATGTGGTCCTTGACTTGCTTCTTCTTGAACCAGTAGTTTCTTCTAAGATCTTGGCCATCCTCATGGCCTCTTGTAACCTGGTGGACTACTTCAACTTGAGCACCTTGGAGATCCAAGGCTTTCAATCCAAGCACAAAAGTACCGATCAGTGTCTCATCGAACCAACCTATCACCAAAATTTGGAGTTGCTGAAACTCCTTCACATAGGTATGCACCTTGCTCATATTGGGCCTGAATCCAACTCCACCACTTGTTTGTTTTGCCGTCAAGGAAGAAACATGTTATGGCCACTCTCTCTTCTCTTGGAACTTCAAAGACATGGAAATAGTGATCAGCCTTGTCAAGCCACTCAAGTGGATCTTTGCCACTAAACTTTGAAAAATTAATCTTTGGACTCCTAAGTCCTTGGTTGTTAAACCAATTTCCATCACCTTCATCATCATCATAATCACCTACGTGATAGTTTGGCCTCCTAGGTCATCGATTGTTAAACCGATATCCATTGCCACCACCACCACCATCATCGTAGTCATCTCTTCTTGGCCTCTCTTGTATTGTAGCATCATCATGGACTCAGCCATAGGGTCTCTCCCCCTATATCGACTCATTTCTAGTCTTAAATCCACCATTGACATGTGATCATCAATGTAGTCAAATCTATCTTCACGTAGCCATCTCTTGACTACTACAAACTCATTCTCCACTCATCTACACCTCCTTAGACCTTGCCTTGGCCTAGGATCTTCACGAATGGCCTCTGTTGGATTAGTCTATCTTCCATCAAAGGGCTGAGCATCTTATACCCTTTGGATCTTCTTAACTCTAGGAGCTGCATGTTGTGGCCACCACTTGGTTCTCCTCCAAGTCTAGCCAATATAGCTTGTAGATCTTGTCTAATGCCCTCTGTGGCACTTGTAATTTTATCTACGGCCCTTTGCATTTGAGCCACACTCATAATCATGTCTTGCATCCTCTCTTCAAGCCTTAGAGTTGTTAATTCAAGAACTTCAAATTGATCTCTATTGGAAGGCACTGACCTAGGACCCGCTTCTATCACTAGATCTCCCAGGTGAATTCGACAACAATAAAAGAGAAGTCAAACCATGGGTTCTCACCAAATTGATGACCTGTTAGCCCAAGGTTGTTTTGTAAAACAAACCATATTTGATTTTGATGATAACAAAGTTTTTAACTTTTGAAGACTTTAGATTTTATTTTGTCAATCCACTTTTTCCATGATGTATTTCAAAAGGATTGAAGTTTTCTCTCTCCAAATGTGAATAAGTAGATTTGAAACACCACTAGACAAGTTAATACTGAAAGTCTATGTAGCAACCTAAGAGGGTAAAAATTAACCTTTTCTAAAGAGATTTAAAACACGAAGCACAATAAACAACAAGAGCAAAGAACAAGAGAGAAGAACAAAACTAAGGAGATAAGGGTTGAAGAGATGACAGCGTAAATTTTAGGTGGCTCGGCCAAACTCTTGCCTACATCCACCCTTAAGACTATTGACTTCCTTGGGCTTTCTCCACTATCTATTAAATAGCTAGTACACCTTAGCTTCCTGGGTGCTAAGGAACCTTCACAAAACGTTTTTCGAGCTTACTCTTTAACTCTTCTTCTCAAATCCCAACACCTAGGGATTTCTTCTACTCACAAGATGATGGAAATCAAGGCACATCGTTGGAGGATCCAATTCGAGTTCCCATTGGGCCGGTTACGAGGGCACGAGCCAAGAAGTTTAAGGAGCTACTCAATGGGCTAATTCAAGCGGCATGAGCTCAAGCAAATTCATGGAGGCCCATTGAACATGACCCACGTGGACCACAAAGGAGTGTCACTTTGATTCACGTTCTAGAAGCAACCGACCACCACTTTATTTCCATTTGAGATGACTTAGTTCAGCCTTCTTTAGGAAGGGAACGTCCAAGCTCTATTTCCTAAGTTAGATTCTTATTTTGGGCGAGTATCAGCTATTTCCATAGTTA
This sequence comes from Myrica gale, assembly GCA_963930655.1. NCBI lineage: Eukaryota > Viridiplantae > Streptophyta > Magnoliopsida > Fagales > Myricaceae > Myrica > Myrica gale. The sequence goes on from OZ005618.1 coordinate 14,523,542, forward strand.
GATATCTATGTTAGGCATCCGAGTATTTTGTTAGGCAAGCAAGGAATTATTTCCTTAATTGCATTATCTGTTTTAGGCGTTGATTTGTTTCCTTTTGAGATAGCTTTAGGCGCCACTTTGTTACCTTAATTAGGTCATTCGAATTTAGGGTTTTCTTGTCGTGGAGGACATATATATAGGTGCCTAAGTTATGTATTTCGACATTGATCAATATATTTGTGAGAGTATTTCTCTTTGGTTCTTTGAAGAACTTCTCGAACTTATCGGGATTTCCCGTGGCGTTCAACTCGACTTATCAAACGGAGTTTCCATCCCCGTTTGTGGCGTCTTCCTTTATGCCGAGGTTCTTGTTTTCTTAAACAACGGGTCGAGGTTCCATCTGAATCAGTCCTATAAACGATCTTGGGTCCCCTATAGTTTGGGTCTCGTTACGGGTTAATGGGGTTCACTTCATAAGAGTAGGACTCAGTGTTTACCCAACACTCACAAGGTTTGGCTTGAATGTGTACAAATAGAATAACTCACGTATTGGCTCTTAAAGCCGAATTTACAAGTGTGAGGCACAAAGGGTGAGAGAAGAAAAGATTTACAATAGAAGACTTGAAATATGGCAGGGAAATAACAGGTCTTCTTGGTAGGTGCGGAGCTTCTCTCTTCTTCAAAGCTTTCTCTCTTTTCTCAAGAAGTTTGTTGGTCAAGGAATGACAAGATCATGCGTGTAGGTGAGAGCTCTATCTTCTTCAGCTACCGATCTTGTATTTAAGTCATTTTGTATTCAACGATCGACGGGGTAGGTGAGATTAGTCGTTGGAGAGTTGCCCATGAATTAAGGAGCGATTTGGTACCTCTGATGTCATTCCGGAAAATCCTCAAAATCGTGGGATGTGCTGAGACATCAATTGGCATGTGCTGACACATGAAATTTGACCTGAAAAACGAGTGCTCAAGAGTCAGTGCAATGTTTCGACACCATAAGGTCAATGTGTCGACACATGTTTTGGTCTCAAAACACATCTCTCGGGTGTAAGTGTAATGTATCGACACTATAAGGTCAATGTGTCGACCCATGTTTTTGTCTGAAAAACATGTCTCTGGTGTGAGTGCAATGTGTCGACACATGTTCTGTATGTGTCGACACCTAAAAGTCCTAGAGACAAAAATCAATATATTTGAAGTTTTCATTTCATTCCAAAACCTTTTTAAGTGTCTATAACTTGAATAATTTATAAATCAACTTGTGTAAAAGGTTTTCAAGTGCATTAAAAAGCTTTTTGGTGAGATAAACTCTAAGGTGGCTGATTTTGGAGGTAGGTTTGTTTTAATCTTGGTTTAGAAAGATATTTCTTTCTATTGATTTGGGTTATGCCGTTTTACAGACGACGTTGGAGAGCCGTTCTTCACGTATTAGGCGATTTTTCTTCAACTTCGTCGGCGCAATTGGGTGAGCTTTTCTCTAAGTTCCGACCTTCAATGGAGTTTTAGATCTGAATATTCTAGATTTTTCCAGTTTAGTTTTGTTTACTGTAGGGTAATTAAAGGCGAATTTGAGGAATTTCGCGATTTTGGGAATAGACAGAGTTATTGCAATTCAGGCGTGTTGTTGTTGGAACTCTATTATTAAATTACTTTGGGGATGTACGAGGATTTAGATGACGAGTTGACTGATTTTCAAATGGATTCTAGGTGCTGATTGACTTTTCAACAATTCTTTGTGAATCTTAAGCTTCGTTTAAGCATCGAGGTAAGTGGCTTATCAATGAGATTTTATTCCTCTAAACTTTTGTGGAATCTAAGTGCACGAAATATTTAATTATTCTGTGAGATGATATTGATTTAAAAATATTTCTTTGTGCAAAATTTAAATCTCGTCATTTGTGAAATAGATTTTTAAAACGTGCACTGTTTTATATAGTTTTGATTCATTATATGGGAAAAATGTACAAATTTCTAATAAAGATGAAATGACTTAAATTTCATGAATTTGTTTGAAATATCAAACTTGAAGTGTTGAATTGTTGGAATATATTTATTTTGTGAGTATACTTTGAAAATTGTCTTTGCACTGGCAATATATCTTTGCGGTCTATGTGACCTAATATTTTGAGGTCTTTGTGGCCTAGAAGTCTGTGTGGCCTAATATCTGGAGGTCTTTGTGGCCTAGAAGTCTGTGTGACCTAATATCTGGAGGTCTTTGTGGCCTAGAGGTCTGTGTGGCCTAATATTTGGAGGTCTTTGTGGCCTAGAGGTCTGTGTTGCCTAATATTTGGAGGTCTTTGTGGCCTGGAGGTCTGTGTGACCATTGGTTATTTCCCTATATTGCGCGGCCTTGGATAATTTTTGTTACAAACTGATATTTTTGGATTCGGTATGACTCACAGTGTTTTGTTTATGGATTTCGGTTATTGTGATAAATTGTTTTTTTCCCCTACCCTCATTGACTTGCTACTTACTGAGCTAGTTGTAGCTCACCACTTATTCTCTATCTTTCAGGTTTAGAGGTTGGTGGCAGCGAGTGATAGAAAGATTGTGAGTTGAAATCTCTGAGAATAATTGCAAGATGCAAAATATTTGAATAAAGAGTCATCTGGAGACTCTAGTAATAATTGTTTTATTTTGAAGACTTTAGTAGTTTTATTGTTTATTGAGACTCTTATTAAGAGAAGTTTTTAATGATTCATGTTTTTAGTAGTACTCTGACTAAACTGTTGGGATTCATTTTGACTATTGAAGATGAAATATAGTTTTTTTTATGAGTTAAGATTCTTGGTTGGGATGATATTTTCAAGTAGTTTTCTATTCGTTTAGACTTTTGGGTCGGGGTGTTACAAGAGTCAATTTTTTCTTTTAAACAATTGTTTTCCAATTTTAAATCTATTGAATCTTTTTGTATAACATTTGCATTTTCCTTTGTGACTTTTGCAAGATTCTCTTTAAGAGAAATAACTTGACATTTTACGGTTTCACTTTCTTGAATAAGCATTTCATGGTTCTTTTTGAGACAACAATACTTTGAAAATAAACTTTTTAATTCAATGTATTGTTCATTAAAAGCTTCTTGTAAGTCATCAAAGGAAAATAAAGAAGTTGGAGATTCTTCTACCTCTTCTTCATCATCCTTTGCCATGAAGCATAGATTTGCAACTTCTTCAACATCACTATCGCTATCACTATTGTCGGACTCTCCCCATGCAGCCAAGAAGGCTTCCTTCTTGTCTTTGAAATTCTTGGGTTTCTTATGAGATTCAAGGTTGGGGCAATCCGTCTTTATATGACTAGAATTTTTGCATCCATAACAAATAATATCATTCTTCTTGCTACTATCTCCTTTGTAGCTTGTCTTTCTTTGAAATATTTTATCTCCTTGTTTCCTCAGAAAGAACTTATTGAATTTCTTGGTGAATAATGTCATTTCTTCATCGTTTTCGGAAGACTCATCATTACTTGAGCATGAGGCTTTCAAGGTAATTCCTCTCTTTCCTTTGCCTTCTTCCTCATCTCCCTTTACTTGGTTCATCTCATGTGTCATGAGAAAACCCATGAGTTCATCCAATGAGAGCTTGGTCCAATCTTTTGCTTCTTGAATGGCAGTGACTTTGGGTTCCCAAGCATTTAGTGAGCACCTAAGAATTTTTCTCCCCATTTCATCGTTAGTATATTATTTACCAAGAGATTTAAGACAATTACAATATCAGTAAAGCAAGTAAACATAGATGAAATAGATTCATCGGATTTCATCTTAAAAAACTCATAACTATGAACAAGCATACTAATTTTAGTTTCCTTCACTTGATTCGTACCTTCATGAGTCAGTTGGAGTCTATCCCAAATTTGTTTTGCTGTCTCGCAACCGGAAATATGATTAAATACATTCATAGTTTTTGAGTTTAAAGACACGAGTTTCAAATAATCATCATCAAATTCTTTTTCATCCTTCAATATATCTTCTTTGTTTTTAGGAAATCTAGGGTCATTTGAGATTATTCTCCATACATCATAATCTGCAGCTTGAACATAGATTCTCATTCTTGCTTTCCAATAGTTATAACATGTTCCATTGAAGAGAGGTGGTCTATTTGTGGATTGACCTTTCAGCAAAGGAGGTACTAACTAGGGTTGCAATTAAAAGAGTTGAAACATCAGCTCTGATACCAAATGAAAGTCTATGTAGCAACCCAAGAGGGAGGGAATTGGGTTGTAATAAAAATTAACCATTTCTAAAGAGATTTAAAACACGAAACACAAAAAACAAGAAGAGCAAAGAACAAGAGAGAAGAATAATACTAAGGAGATAAGGGTTGAAGAGATGACACCGTAATTTTTAGGTGGTTGGGCCAAACTCTTGCCTACATCCACCCCCAAGGCTATTGACTTTTTTGGGCTTTCTCCAGTATCTATTAAATAGCTAGTACACCTTAGCTTCCCAGGTGCTAAGGAACCTTCACAAAGAGTTTTTCGAGCTTACGCTTTAACTCTTCTTCTCAAATCCCAACACCTAGGGATTTCTTCTACTCACAAGAGTAGGACTCAGTGTTTACCCAACACTCAAAAGGTTTAGCTTGAATGGCTACAAATAGAAAAACTCACGTATTGGCTCTTAAAGCCGAATTTACAAGTCTGAGGCACAAAGGGTGAGAAGAAGATAAGATTTATAATAGAAGACTTGAAATATGGTAGAGAAATAGCAGGTCTTCTTGGTAGGTGCAGAGCTTCTCTCTTCTTCAAAGCTTTCTCTCTTTTCTCAAGAAGTTGTTTAGTCAATGAGTAATGGCAAGATCGTGCGTGTAGGTCAGAGCTCTACCGGTCTTGTATTAAATTCATTTTGTCTTCAACGGTAGACGAGGTAGGTGAGAATAGTCGTTGGAGAGTTACCCATGAATTAAGGAGTGATTTGATGCCTTTGATGTCATTCCGGAAAATCTTCAAAATCATGGGATGTGCTGACACATCAATTGGCATGTGCTGACACATGAAATTTGAACTGAAAAATAAGTGCTCGGGAGTCAGTGTAATGTGTCGATATCATAAGGTCAATGTGTCGACTCCTGTTTTGGTCTCAAAACACATGTCTCGGATTTAAGTGCAATGTGTCAACACTACAAGGTCAATGTGTCGACACATGTTCTGTATGTGTCGACACCTAAAAGTCCTGGAGACAAAAATCAATATATTTGAAGTTTTCATTTCATTCCAAAACCTTTTTAAGTGTCTATAACTTGCAAAATTTATAAATCAACTTGTGTAAAGGTCTTCAAGTGCATTTAAAAGCTTTTTGGTGAGATAAACTCAATCCTTTTGTAGATAATATTAAAAAAGTGGATTGACAATGTAAAATCTAAAGTCTTCAAAAACTTAGAAACTTTTGTTATCATCAAAATCATTTATGGTTTGTTTGTAAAACAACCTTGGCCTAACAAATACGAACAATTTTTTTCCTTTGTAGGTGTTGAAATATATGTTGGAATGGTTTGAAAGCTTTTAAAATTGCAAATATTCTCTCCAACATTTTTAGGTGTCGACACATACAAGACAAGTGTCGACACATTGCACTTACACCCGAGACACCATTTCAAGACGAAAACAAGTGTCGACACATTGACCTTATGGTGTCGACACATTGCACTGACTCCCTAGAGCCCAACTCCAGTTCAATTTTTGATGTGTCAACACGTGCCACGGGTTTAATGATTTTTCGGAAAGATGTCACAACTTTGAAATTGCTTCCTTAAAATATGGGCACCTTTCCAACGGTCCTTTTCACCTGCCCTGATTACCGTTGAAGTCAAGATGTTTTAAATACAAGAGTCAAGAAGAATGAGAGAGGCTCTCCCGCATGAACACTTGCAATAATTTCTTCGACCTAACTTCTTGAGAGAGAAAGAGTTTTGAAGAAGAGAGAAGACCGCACCTACCAAGAAAGCTTGCTATTTTGCATGTCATACTTCAGCTTTCTATTGTGATTTTTGTCTTCTTGCTCTCCTTTGCACTTTACACTTAAAAATTCGGCTTTAAGAGCTATTCCTTGATTTTCTCCTTGTACCCATTCAATTTAAACCTCGTGAGTGTTGGGTAAACACTGGGTCCTACTATTGTGGGTAGAAGAAATCCCTTTGGTTTGGGATTTGTGAAGAGAGTTGAAGCGTGAGCTTGAAAAGCTAAGGTGTACTTCCTATTTGATAGATAGTGGAGGAAACCGAAGGAAGTCAATAGCCTTGGGGTGGATGTAACCATGTGTTGGCCGAACCACCTAAAATTACGGTGTCATCTCTTTAACTCTACATCTCCTTTTATTCTCATCATATCTTTGCTCTTTTGATGTGAACCCCGTTATCCCGTAACGAGACCCAACAACTATAGGGAACCCAAGATCGTTTCTAGAACTGATTCGAATTGAACCATGACCCGTTGTTTAAGAAAACAAGAACCTCAGTATAAAGGAAGACACCATAAACGGGGATTAAAATCCGTTTGATAAGTCGAAGTGAACGCCACGGGAAATCCCGATAAGTTCGAGAAATTCTTCAAAGAACCAAAGAGAAATAGTCTCACAAATATATTGATCAATGTCTTTTCCGAATTACAATGCAAGAGCTCCTATTTGAAGGGCTGAAAATAACAAGGAAATAAAACCTAAACTAGGACACATGCTGGACGCAGCAAACAAAATAAGACAACGAAATTATTCCTTATTTGACTCTCACAAAAACTGGACATAAAAGCAACTTAGAATACTAAAAGAAAATTCCTTATTTGACTTCTCAAAAGCTATACATAAAAGCAACTTAGAATAGTCAAATAAACTTCCTTATTTGACTTCTCAAAAGCTATACGTAAAAGCTAGACTTAAGGGAATAAAAATATTCCTTATTTTTGAAAAACACAAGATGGACGTAGAACCTTACTTGCCAAAATAAAAGACTCTTAAAATGGAAAGATGAGCTGGACGCCTATAGCTAATAAAACAAAGGAAACAACATGTGCCTAAAAGAGACACACACGTCTTACACAAAGAACACAAGGAAATTAAATGCTGAAACAAAATAAATAATCAAAAGACCATAAAAGGAAAGGATTTTGGCCCTTAAAAAAGCCGTGCAATCTGATTCTTCTAAAATAGTCCCAACAATATCTCAGGACCGGATCCTTCTAGAAAGTGGATCATCTTCTTGTCTTGTTCTCTCGTAACCGGCTCTACGGGAACTTGAACTAGCTCATTTGAATTTGCTTGAACTTTTTGTCTTACTGTCATCTTGCTTAAACTATCTTGAAAAAGTTTTAATTTTTATTAAAACCCAATTCACCACCCCTCTTGGGTTGCTACTTAGACTTTCACGAACAAACCCCTTCAAGAATGAAACTACGAACACCTCCTCAACCTCCAAATCCACACACAGTCCCACAATCCACAATTAGCAAAATAAACAAAGTTTCAAGTTTGCTTGTGTTTACCTCTTGAAACGTAGATTTCCAAACGGAAATTCTTTCAATGAAAGCATCAAAATTGTTAGAGACCCTGGTAAATGCCACAAAAACAACTTAACCAACAGCTAAGTGGTTTGCACACAACCACATGAAATTGCAAGAGTAAGCAAGAGTCCAGGAGGTGAAAGCACTTTTGAGAAATTGGTGATAAAAGAGAAAATACCTATGAAAATGTGGCATGCTTATCCATTGTAGTATGCCTATCTCCTACTTGGGACTCCTCTGTGAGTCCTAGGATTAAGGCAACCCAAGAGGGGGGTGAATTGGTTTTCTAAACTTTTCGCTTTAAACCCCAAAGATGTGTTTGCAAAGTAACTACTAATTTAGCACAAGTATATAATATACAACAAGTGTAAATACGTGTAAAAGTAAAGAGTAGGGATAGAGAAGCAAACACGTGATTTTTAGGTGGTTCGGTAAACCCGCCTACATCTACCCATCAAGCTCCTTCACCGAGCCTTGAGGTTTTCCCACTATTCTCTAAATAGCATACATTCTAGCTTCTGGGTCACCACTCACAACCGTACAACTGATTTTCGGGCTCACCACTCACAATGTCACGCCCCGAACGCGAGCCCAAAGGGGGTTAATGACAGCCGCGAACATCCACTCAATGAATGTTCTAGCGTTTTCTCTTATTCTTGCAGCGGAAATTTATACACATATAACTGAGAGAGACGGCCAAAGAGATTTACCATAAACTTCAACTTACACAAGACAACTTCCTCGTAATAGGGTAGCGTCTTAATTACATCGCATGGCTGTCTCAATAAGATATCAAGCGCTCTTAGTGCTTCATATGAACTCAGCAACCCCTGCTTCGGTTTACAACGTCTAGGATACTTGACATCTAAACTTACTACGTCAAGTAATCCTCAGCACTCCTGTCCCCTGAAACATCTGGAATGATACGGTTTAAAAAATTTCGTGAGTCGAAAGACTCAGTAAGGAGTTATAGTTAAAACATGGACTTGAAATCATGGTTTGAAAACATGAACTTGAAATCGTGAGTTTGAAACCATGAACTTGTACTTGAACTCATAATCACGAACTTGAAACTATAAGCATGCACTTGAACTTGAAATCATAAGCATGCACTTGAACTTGAAATAATAAGCATGTAAACATAATGTAATTCATGTATGATCATGAATTTTGATGCACGTGTATGCCTCATGATTGCATATGCACATGCACTTGCTCTTGAAAACAACACTTGTACTTGTAAAGCTCTTGCTTTTGAAAAATCATTCCAATGCTTATCTTGTGGGCTACTTGCTCTCCATTACCCCTGACATAAGGGTTGTGCGTTCCCGTTGGAACTATTCCATTTCCCTTGGGAATACGTCATTTGGTTGAACTAGCCCTTGAGGTGGCCTCAGGCCTAATGGCTAGATTCAACCCTTAGAGGTTCACATCTTCTTGCAAGCATCATTCGGTATGGGTGCCCTAGGTGACATCCACCCTTCACGTAAACGTCCTTCAGTATGGATACACCTTCTTAACTGGTACGGTAGAGACCGACTTTAACTTATTAACTTAACTTGTCATAAAGTAGCCTAAAATGGTACTTTCATTTGCATAAAATTTCTTTTTCTTTCTCATGAGAAAAATGAATGTCAATGCTCATGGTGTGCTTATGTCATGCTTGATGATGAGAAATCTTAAATTCTTCTCATACTTTCATTTGCACAAAACTTTCTTTTTCCTGCAAATGCTTATGTCATGTCGTAATAAATCCTGAGAATTCATGCAGCCTTCACGTAAACGTCCTTCAGTATGGATACACCTTCTTAACTGGTACGGTAGAGACCGACTTTAACTTATTAACTTAACTTGTCATAAAGTAGCCTAAAATGGTACTTTCATTTGCATAAAATTTATCTTTCTTTCTCATGAGAAAAATGAATGCCAATGCTCATGGTGTGCTCATGTCACGCTTGATGATGAGAAATCTTAAATTCTTCTCATACTTTCATTTGCACAAAACTTTCTTTTTCCTGCAAATGCTAATGTCATGTCGTAATAAATAATGAGAATTCATGCAGTGCATCATTCCAGTTTTTCAAAAAGTGTAAGTTTCCACTTACAATTTTCACTTACAGACGTAAGTTCCACTTACTTCCACTTACTTCGTTTGCTAGAGTGTCGAACGTCACTTTACCTACAGTTGGATCATACTAAATGTCATTCGAAGATTTACTAAACGAATAGAGTAACCAATAAATTAATCACTCTTCAACATACAAATCGTACTTATTCTTGACTTCTAGTTGGTCTTTTTACAACACAAGGTATTTTCTTAAGTAAAAACCCTGTAAGGTTTCCTAATAGTCAAAAGGAAGCTATAAAAATTCTTGAAATTTTCTTGAAATTCAAAGGACGAGGCTCGAGCGGAGCTCGAGCGCTGGTTGGGCGAAAAGTCTCTGTAGGAGATTTTCGCTTGAGCTCCAGTAGGGCGGACCTCGGGTGAAAATCTCTAAATAAAATTGTCGAGTTTCGCTCGAGCGCTAGTAGGGCGTACCTCGGGCAAAACGTCTCTGTAAGAAAATCTTGAACTATAAGCTCGAGCGGTTGACGAGCGTTCCACGGGCGACAATCAATCAACTTATGCTATACACCTCCAAAATCCACGAAATTTGTCTCCAAATACTCTCCTTTCTGATGTGAACTCCGTTATCCCGTAACGAGACCCAACAATTATAGGGAACCCAAGATCGTTTCTAGGACTGATTCGAATGGAACCTCGACCCGTTGCCTAGGAAAGCAAGAACCTTGGTATGATGAGGACGCCACAAACGGTGATGAAAATCCGTTTGATAAGTCAGGATGCATGCCACGGGAAATCCCGATAAGTTCGAGAAGTTTTTCAAAGAACCAAAGAGAATAAACCTCACAAAATTCGTGTATATTGACTGAATATCCGAAATACAAAGCTTAGGCCTCTATATATAGGCCGACCAAGACACGAAATAAACCCTAAAAGAAACACACACAATTATGGAAATAAAGTGGCGGCTAACCCTAGCAAATAAGGCAACTTATTGACGCCTAAAACAAACTCTATTCCCACAGGCATCTAAATTAATATGCTCACTCACAGGCAAAAGAGACAAATCCAATGGGGTTAAAGTATTACAACCGTACACAATTTCCAATGGTGAAAATTGAGTAGCAGAATGAACGGCTCTATTATAAGCATACTCAACGTGTGGCAAACACTCTTCCCAAGTTTTGATATTCTTTCTAACGATCGCCCTCAACAAAGTAGACAAAGTCCTATTGACAACTTCAGTTTCACCATCAGTTTGTGGGTGACACGTAGTGGAAAATAATAACTTAGTACCTAACTTGCACCACAAATTCTTCCAAAAATAGCTAAAGAATTTAGCATCTCTATCTGAAACAATGGTGCTAGGCATGCCATGTAATCTTACAATCTCCCTAAAGAACAAATCAGCAACATGTGAGGCATCATCCGTTTTGTGACATAGAATAAAATGTGTCATCTTAGAGAATCTATCCACAACCACAAAAATTGAATCTCTTCCTCGTTTAGTTCTAGGCAATCCTAACACGAAATCCATTGAAATATCAATCCAAGGCTCACTAGGGATGGGTAAAGGAGTATACAAACCGTGGGGCTTCACTTTGGACTTAGCTTGCCTACACGTGACACATCTTCCACAAATTCTTTCAACATCTCGTTTCATGTGAGGCCAATAGAAGTGTTCCTGTGAAACAGCTAAGGTTTTGGCAACTCCAAAGTGTCCCATTAATCCTCCACCGTGCAATTCTTGCATTAATAACTCCCTCAATGAACAATTAGGCACATATAATTTATTCTTCCGAAATAAGAATCCATCAAGCCTAAAGAACTTACCACAAGAGGTTTTCTCACACGCTCTATATTCCTCACAAAATTCCCGGTCATCAGGGTATAGAGTCTTAATATGTTCAAAACCAAGCAATTTTGCATCAAGTGTGGAAAGTAATGCATACCTGCGAGAAAGTGCATCGGCGACCACATTCTCCTTACCTTGCTTGTATCGAATGACGTATGGAAACGTCTCAATGAATTCCACCCATCGCGCGTGCCTTTTGTTAAGCTTTTGTTGACCCTTCAGATGTTTTAAGGATTCAGGATCGGTATGAATCACAAACTCCTTAGGCCATAGATAGTGCTGCCACGTCTCTAAAGCTCGAACCAACGCATACAACTCCTTGTCATATGTTGGGTAATTTAAGGCTGCCCCGCTGAGTTTCTCGCTGAAGTAAGCTATTGGTCGTCCTTCTAGCATAAGAACGGCGCCTATACCAATACCTGAAGCATCACATTCAATTTCAAACGTTTTAGAAAAGTTCGGTAAAGACAACAAAGGTGCGTTAGTCAACTTCTCTTTGAGTAATTGAAACGCCTTCTGTTGCTCTTCTCCCCATCGAAATCCAACGTTCCTCTTGATCACTTCGGTAAGTGGTGCGGCTATGCTACTAAAGTCCTTCACGAACCGCCGGTAAAAACTAGCAAGTCCGTGAAAACTACGAACATTACCTACCACTCGTGGGACTCGGCCAATCTTGGATTGCACGGATTTTCTCTTCATCAACCTGCATATCGTTGTAAAACGTGCACTTTTTCAAATTAGCAACACAACTTCTCTTTCCTTAGCACATCTCACACAGATTTCAGATGTACTACATGATCGTCCGTTTTTTGCTATAAATGAGGATATCATCAAAATAGACAACAACAAATCTACCTATAAAAAGCATGCAAAACATGGTTCATAAGTCTCATAAAGGTGCTCAGGGGCATTAGTCAAACCAAAAGGCATAACTAACCATTCATACAAACCATATTTTGTTTTAAAAGCGGTTTTCCAGTCATTCCTTCTTTGATCCTAATTTGATGATAACCACTCTTTAAATCAATTTTTGAAAATATGCAAGAACCATGTGGCTCATCTAACATATCATCTAAGCGTGGGATAGGATGACGATACTTCACCGTTATATTGTTGATAGCCCGGCAATCAACACACATTCTCCACATCTCATCCTTCTTAGGCACAAGTAGAACCGGAACCGCACATGGGCTCATGCTTTCCCTCACGTGCCCTTTATCCAACAACTCGCTGACTTGCCATTGAAGCCCCTTTGTCTCCTCGGGACTGTTCCTATAAGCTGGTCGATTTGGAATGGCAGCACCAGGGACAAAATCAATTTGATGTTCAATCCCTCGAATCGGAGGTAATCCATGTGGTGTTTCCTCGGGGAAGACATCATCATATTCCTGCAAAAGAGAAACAATTGAACTAGGCAAAGCATGGTCAAGAGCGTTAGTGTTTAAAAAGGCCTCTTTGTACAAAAGTACAATCATCGGCTGATTTGAAAGCATCACTCGCTTGATCTCATTCACTTTTGCATAGAAATTCTTTTTCTCTCTGATTTTCTCTCAATGGCCGAACCTTCTCTCTTTTTTGTCGGCCTCTCTCGAATTTTCACTCACTCTCTGATTTTCACTCTCTTTCTTTTTCTCACTCTCTTGATCTTCATATACTTGCTGCGGTGTCAAGGGTACAAGAGTGATTGGCCGCTGATTAAGTACAAAAGAGTACTTATTCGTAAAGTCATCATGCTTCACATGTCGATCGAACTGCCATGGACGCCCTAGCAACAAGTGTCCAGCTTACATCGGTACTACATCACACAACAGTTCATCTTCGTACTTACCGATTCGAAAAGCAACTAACACTTTGATGGAGCTCAAGGTGCCGTTTCAAAGGAACCCGTTCAAGTGCCAAGTGGACCGGTTACAAGAGCCCGAACAAAGAAGTTCAAGGATGCACTCAACGGGCTAATTCAAGAGGCAAGGGATCAAGCAAAGGCGTGGAAGCCCATTCAGCATGACCCACGAATTGTCAATGTGCTCCAAGTTCTAGAAGAGCCCGAGTAGGGTTTTCATTTGAGCATGCAAGGAAGTCTTCTAGAAGATAATCCTAATTAGGGTTTCGGATGGCATGATTGTGGGACTATTTTAGCCGCACCTTTCTTGCCATATAGGAGCTGATTTCGAGTTTAGTTTAGGTGTTAATTCTGTTGCCTTTTTGGTTTAGGCGCCAAGCATTATTTCCTTAATAACCGAATCTATTTTAGGTGGCTTTTAGTTTCCTTTTGTACTAGGTTTAGGCGCCATGTTTAAGAGTGTTTCCTTTTTGGGGTTTTCGTGTATAAGGTGGCCTATATATAGAGGCCTAAGTTGTAGTTCGAGATGGATTTTGAATATACACGGTTTTGTGAGGTTTTAATTCTCTTTGGTTCTTTGACGAACTTCTCGAACTTATCGGGAATTTTCCCATGGTGTTCAACTCAACTTATCAAACGGATTTCCATCCCGTTTGTGGCGTCTTCACCATACCGAGGTTCTTGCTTTCCTAAGCAACGGGTCGAGGTTCCATTCGAATCCATCCTAGAGACGATCTTGGGTTCCTCATAGTTGTTGGGTCTCGTTACGGTAAAGTATCGTCATCCTATTCCTCCCTTAGATGACATGTTAGATGAGTTGCATGGTTCTTGTGTGTTTTCAAAAATTGATTTGAAGAGTGGATACCATCAAATTAGAGTAAAAGAAGGAGACGAATGGAAAACCGCTTTTAAAACAAAATATGGTTTGTATGAATGGTTAGTTATGCCTTTTGGTTTAACTAATGCTCCGAGCACCTTTATGAGACTTATGAACCATGTTTTACGTGCTTTTATAGGAAGATTTGTCATGGTCTATTTTGATGATATCCTCATTTATAGCAAAAAGATGGACAATCATGTAGCGCATCTGAAATTGTTTGCTAACATGAAGAAGTGCACTTTTTACACCGATAAGCTTGTATTCTTGGGATTTGTTGTTAGTGCACAAGGTATACAGGTTGATGAAGAAAAGGTACGTGCAATTCAAGAATGGCCGAGTCCCACAAGTGTAGGTGAGGTTCGTAGTTTTCATGGCCTTGCAAGTTTTTACCGGCGGTTCGTGAAGGTCTTTAGTAGCATAGCCGCACCACTTACCGAAGTAATCAAGAAGAACGTGGGATTCCAATGGGGAGACGCGCAAGAGAAGGCGTTTCAATTACTTAAGGAGAAGTTAACCCATGATCCTTTAATGTCTGTGCCTAACTTTTCCAAGACATTTGAAATTGAATGTGATGCTTCAGGTATTGGCATTGGCGCAGTTCTTATGCAAGACAGACGACCACTTGCTTATTTCAGCGAGAAACTAAGCGGGGCAGCCCTAAACTACCCCACCTATGACAAGGAGCTGTATGCACTAGTCCGGGCCATGGAAACATGGCAGCACTACCTATGGCCTAAGGAATTCGTGATTCATACCGATCATGAATCATTGAAACATTTGAAGGGCCAACACAAGCTAAACAAATGGCATGCGCGCTGGGTAGAGTTCATTGAGACGTTTCCATACGTCATTCGGTATAAGCAAGGTAAGGAGAATGTGGTAGCCGATGCCCTTTCTCGCAGGTATGCTCTACTTTCCACACTAGATGCCAAGTTATTAGGTTTTGAGCATATTAAGAATTTATATTCTGATGACCATGACTTTGGTGATGAATATCGTGCTTGTGAGAAAATTGCATGTGTTAAGTTCTTTAGGCTTGATGGGTTCTTGTTCCGAGAAATAAGCTATGTGCCTAATTGTTCAATGCGGGAGTTATTAGTGCAAGAATCCCATGGGGGTGGACTAATGGGACATTTTTGAGTTGCCAAAACCTTAGTCATTTTACAAGAACACTTCTATTGGCCTCACATGAAGAGGGATGTTGAGAGAATTTGTGGTAGGTGTATCACATGTCGACAAGCTAAGTCTAAAGTGCAAGCCAATGGTTTGTATACTCCCTTACCTATTCCTAGTGAGCCTTGGGTTGATATTTCCATGGATTTTGTGCTAGGATTGCCTAGGACTAAACGTGGGGGAGATTCGATTTTTGTGGTCGTGGATAGATTTTCTAAAATGACACATTTTATTCCATGTCACAAAACGGATGATGCGTCGCATGTTGCTGATCTATTCTTTAGGGAAATTGTAAGACTACATGGCATGCCTAGGACGATTGTCTCGGATAGAGATGCGAAATTCTTGAGCTATTATTGGAAGACTTTGTGGTGTAAGCTAGGCACTAAGTTATTGTTTTCCACTACTTGTCACCCACAAACGGATGGTCAAACTGAAGTTGTCAATAGGACATTGTCTACGTTATTACGGGCGATCATAAAAAAGAACATTAAAACTTGGGAAGAATGTTTACCACATGTTGAGTTTGCCTATAATAGAGCTATTCATTCTGCTACTCGCTTTTCTCCATTTGAAATAGTCTATGGTTTTAATCCTTTGACTCCATTGGACTTATCACCTTTGCCAGTCACTGAACATGTTAATTTAGATGGCAAAAGGAAAGCTGACTTTGTTAAGCAGATTCACGAGCAAGCGAGACTCAACATTGAGCGCCGAACGGAGCAATATGCAAAACAAGCCAATAAGGGTTGTCACAAAATAGTTTTTGAACCCGGCGATAGGGTTTGGCTACATATGCGGAAAGAGAGATTTCCCACGAAACAACGTTCCAAATTGCTCCCGCGAGGCGATGGTCCTTTCCAAGTCATCGAGCGCATCAATGATAACGCCTACAAACTAGATTTGCCTGGTGAGTACACTGTCAGTGCCACATTTAATGTTACTGATCTGAGTCCTTTTGATGTAGGTGAAGATTTGAGGACAAATCATTTTCAAGAGGAGGGGAATGATGGAGCTCAAGGTGTTGTTTCAAAGGAACCCGTTCAAGTGCCAAGTGGACCGGTTACAAGAGCCCGAGCAAAGAAGTTCAAGGATGCACTCAACGGGCTAATTCAAGAGGCATGGGATCAAGCAAAGGCGTGGAAGCCATTCAGCATGACCCTCGAATTGTCAATGTGCTCCAAGTTCTAGAAGAGCCTGAGTAGGGTTTTCATTTGAGCATGCAAGGAAGTCTTCTAGAAGATACTCCTAATTAGGGTTTCGGATGGCATGATTGTGGGACTATTTTAGCCGCACCTTTCTTGCCATATAGGAGCTGATTTCGAGTTTAGTTTAGGTGTTAAGTTTGTTGCCTTTTTGGTTTAGGCACCAAGCATTATTTCCTTAATAACCGAATCTATTTTAGGTGGCTTTTAGTTTCCTTTTGTAATAGGTTTAGGCGCCATGTTTAGGAGTGTTTCCTTTTTGGGGTTTTCGTGTATAAGGTGGCCAATATATAGAGGCCTAAGTTGTAGTTCGAGATGGATTTTGAATATACACGGTTTTGTGAGGTTTTAATTCTCTTTGGTTCTTTGACGAACTTCTCGAACTTATAGGGAATTTTCCC
This sequence comes from Myrica gale, assembly GCA_963930655.1. Classification (NCBI taxonomy): domain Eukaryota; kingdom Viridiplantae; phylum Streptophyta; class Magnoliopsida; order Fagales; family Myricaceae; genus Myrica; species Myrica gale. Next base: position 14,540,425 of record OZ005618.1, read on the forward strand.
GTGGCGTTCAACTCGACTTATCAAACGGATTTCCATCCCGTTTGTGGCTTCTTCACCATACCGAGGTTCTTGCTTTCCTAAGCAACGGGTCGAGGTTCCATTCGAATCCATCCTAGAGACGATTTTGGGTTCCTCATAGTTGTTGGGTCTCGTTACGGGTTAACGGGGTTCACATCACACTTGTTTGTTCACCCTTATCTCTCCACTATCATTCAGCCATTGCAACTTGTAGGGCTTAGGATGTTTCAACACGGGCAATCCCAACTTTTCAACCATGACTGTGCTTGCCACATTAGTACAACTACCACCATCAATAATCACACTACATACCTTATCCTTGATGTAGCACCTAGTGTGAAAGATGTTCTCCCGCTGTACTAAATCATCACCTTTTGCTTGCAAGCTCAAGGCTCTCCTCGCCACCAAGGTCAGCGCATCAGGGGCTATGTATTCATCCTCGGAAACATTTTCCAAGGGTGGCATGTCGTCAGTGTCAGATTCTTCTCTATCGGTCACGATCTGTCCATTGTGATGAGAATACGAGCAAGACTTCAAATGAGTTAGTTCAAGATCCCGTAGAGCCGGTTACGAGAGCACGAGACAAGGAGTTCAAGGACGCTCTAGCTGAACTCATTGAAGAGATATGTGATGTGAACCCCGTTATCCCGTAACGAGACCCAACAACTATAGGGAACCCAAGATCGTTTCTAGCATGGATTCGAATGGAATCTCGACCCGTTGCTTAGGAAAGCAAGAACCTCGGTATGGTGAAGACGCCACAAACGGGATGGAAATCCGTTTGATAAGTCGAGTTGAACGCCACGGGAAATCCCGATAAGTTCGAGAAGTTCGTCAAAGAACCAAAGAGAATTAAAACCTCACAAAAGTCGTGTATATTGAATGAATTCGAAATACAACTTAGACCTCTATATATAGGCCATATAAGACACGAAAACCCTAAAAGAGACACTCACAAATATGGCAATAAAGGGGCGGCTAACCCTAGCAAATAAGGTAACTTAAATGACACCTAAATAAACTCGATTACTAAGGAAATAACACTAGGCGCCTAAACCAAAAAAGGAAACAAATTCAGCACCTAAAATCAACTCGAAATCAGCACCTATAAGGAAAGAAAGGTGCGGCTAATTGGTGCCCAAAATCATGCAATCCGAACCCGAATTAGGAGTATCTTCTCGAAGACTTTTTTGCCAAGTCAAATGAAACCCTACTCGGACTCTTCTAGAACTTGAATCACATTGATGATCCGTGGGTCATGCTCAATGGGCTTCCTCGCCTTTGCTTGGTCCCATGCCTCTTGAATTAGCCCGTTGAGTGCATCCTTGAACTTCTTTGCTCGTGCCCTTGTAACCGGTCCACTTGGTACTTGAACGGGTTCCTTTGAAACGGCACCTTGAGCTACATCATTCCCCTCCTCTTGAAAAGGATTTGCCCTCAAATCTTCACCTACATCAAAAGGACTTTAATGTGGCACTGACAGTGTACTCACCAGGTAAATCTAGTTTGTAGGCGTTATCATTGATGCGCTTGAGGACTTGGAAAGGACCATCGCCTCGTGGGAGCAATTTGGAACGTCGTTTCGTGGGAAATCTCTCTTTCCGCATATGTAGCCAAACCCAATCGCCGGGTTCAAAAACTATCTTGTGACGACCCTTATTGGCTTGTTTTGCATACTGCTCCGTTCGTTGCTCAATGTTGAGTCTCGCTTGCTCGTGAATCTGCTTAACAAAGTCAGCTTTCCTTTTGCCATCTAAATTAACATGTTCAGTGACAGGAAAAGGCGATAAGTCCAATGGAGTCAAAGGATTAAAACCATAGACTATTTCAAATGGAAAAAATTGAGTAGCAGAATGAACAGCTCTATTATAGGCAAACTCAACATGTGGTAAATATTCTTCCCAAGTTTTAATGTTCTTTTTAATGATCTCCCGTAATAAAGTAGACAAAGTCCTATTGACTACTTCAGTTTGACCATCCGTTTGTGGGTGACAAGTAGTGGAAAACAATAACTTAGTGCCTAACTTACACCACAAAGTCTTCCAAAAATAGCTCAAGAATTTCGCATCTCTATCCGAGACAATCGTCCTAGGCATGCCATGTAGTCTTATAATTTCCCTAAAGAATAGATCAGCAACATGCGACGCATCATCCGTTTTGTGACATAGAATAAAATGTGCCATTTTAGAAAATCTATCCACAACCACAAAAATCGAATCTCTTCCACGTTTAGTCCTAGGCAATCCTAGCACAAAATCCATGGAAATATCAATCCAAGGCTCACTAGGAATAGGTAAGGGAGTATACAAACCACTGGCCTGCACTTTGGACTTACCTTGTCTACATGTGATACACCTACCACAAATTCTCTCGACATCCCTCTTCATGTGAGGCCAATAGAAGTGTTCCTGTAAAATAGCTAAGGTTTTGGCAACTCTAAAATGTCCCATTAGTCCACCACCATGGGATTCTTGGACTAATAACTCCCGCATTGAACAATTAGGCACACATAGCTTATTTTCTCGGAACAAGAACCCATGAAGCCTAAAGAACTTACCACATGCAATTTTCTCACAAGCACGATATTCGTCACCAAAGTCATGGTCATCAGGATATAAATTCTTAATATGCTCAAAACCTAATAACTTGGCATCTAGTGTGGAAAGTAGAGCATACCTGCGAGAAAGGGCATCGGCTACCACATTCTCCTTACCTTGCTTATACCGAATGACGTATGGAAACGTCTCAAAGAACTCCACCCAGCGCGCATGCCTTTTGTTTAGCTTGTGTTGGTCCTTCAAATGGTTCAAGGATTCATGTTCGGTATGAATCACGAATTCCTTAGGCCATAGGTAGTGCTGCCTTGTTTCCAAGGCCCGGACTAGTGCATACAGCTCCTTGTCATAGGTGGGATAGTTTAAGGCTGCCCCGCTTAGTTTCTCGCTGAAATAAGCAAGTGGTCGTCCGTCGTGCATAGGAACTGCGTCAATGCCAATACCTGAAGCATCACATTCAATTTCAAATGTTTTGGAAAAATTAGGCAGAGACAATAAAGAAGCATGGTTAGCTTCTCCTTAAGTAATTGAAACGTCTTCTCTTGCGCGTTTCCCCATTGGAATCCCACATTCTTCTTGATTACTTCGGTAAGTGGTGCGGCTATGCTACTAAAGTCCTTCACGAACCGCCGGTAAAAACTGGCAAGGCCATGAAAACTACGAACCTCACCTACACTTGTGGGACTCGGCCATTCTTGAATTGCACGTACCTTCTCTTTTTCAACCAGTATACCTTGTGCACTAACAACAAATCCCAAGAATACAAGCTTATCGGTGTAAAAAGTGCACTTCTTCATATTAGCAAACAATTTTTCTTTCCGAAGTACATCCAAAACAGATCATCCTTGTTTTTGCTATAAATGAGTATATCATCAAAGTAAACAACAACGAATCTATCTGGAAAGACATGCAAAACATGGTTCATAAGTCTTATAAAAGTGCTCGGGGCGTTAGTCAATCCAAAAGGCATAACTAACCATTCATACAAACCATGTTTTGTTTTAAAAGCTGTTTTCCATTCGTCTCCTTTATTTACTCTAATTTGATGATATCCACCCTTCAAATCAATTTTCGAAAACACACAAGAACCATGCAACTCATCTAACATGTCATCTAAGCAAGGAATAGAATGACGATACTTTACCGTGATGTTGTTGATCGCTCGGCAATCAACGCACATTCTCCACGACCCATCCTTCTTAGGTACAAGTAAGACCGGAACTGCACATGGACTCATGCTCCTTGGTCCTTTCTCCAACAACTCGCTGACTTGCCTTTGAAGCTCCTTGGTCTCCTCGGGATTGCTCCTATATGCCGGTCGGTTTGGAATTGCTGCACCAGAGACAAAATCTATTTGATGTTCAATCCCTTGGGTTGGAGGTAAGCCATGTGGTATCTCCTCGGGGAAGACATCCTTAAATTCCTGCAAAAGAGAAACAATAGAACTAGGCAAAGTAGGGTCAAGTTCGTTAGTGTTAAAAAATGCCTCTTTGTACAAGAGTACAAGCATCGGCTGACTCGAGAGCATCGCTCGCTTGATCACACTCACTTTGCATAGAAATTCTTTTTTCTCTCTGATTTTCTCTCCATGGCAGAATCTTCTCTCTCTTTTTTTCGGCCTCTCTCGGATTTTCACTTATTTTCTTTGTTTCACTCTCTTTTTGTAATCTCACCGGATCTTCATATACTTGTTGCGGTGTCAACGGTACAAGAGTGATCGGTCTCTGATTAAGTACAAAAGAGTACTTATTTGTAAAACCATCATGCTTCATATGTCTATCGAATTGCCATGGTCGCCCTAGCAATAAGTGCCCCTGCTTGCATTCGAACTACATCACATATGACTTCATCTTCGTACTTACCAATTCGAAAAGCTACTAACACTTGTTTGCTCACCCTTATTTCTCCACTATCATTCAGCCATTGCAACTTATAAGGCCTAGGGTGTTTCAACAAGGGCAACCCTAATTTCTCTACCATAATCAAGCTTGCAACATTAGTACAACTGCCTCCATCAACAATCACACTACATACTTATCTTTGACGCAGCACCTAGTGTGAAAGATATTCTCCCGTTGCACTTCCAAATCTCCTTTTACTTGCAAGCTCAAGGCTCTCCTCGCCTCCAAGGTCAACGCATCAGGGGCTATGTATTCATCCTCGGAAACATCCTCCAAGGGTGGCATGTCGTCGGTGTCAGATTCTTCAGTATCTGTCACGATCTCTCCATTGGCCTTCAATATCATGACTTGCTTGTTTGGACATTGGCTTGCTATATGTCCCCTGCCTTGACATCGAAAACACTTGATATCACGATTTTGAGAAGTAGAAGCTTCAGTTTTACCTTGAGAAGTGTGGCTGGTGGTAGGGAGTTTGGGCTCGGGTTTGGACACTTGTGTCTTGTCTATGGGCTTGGTATAATTCGGCTTGAAGGAGGTAGAACTAGAGTTATGGCTGGCAAGTCCCCCACTCCCTCTCTTGAGTTGCTGCTCCACTTTGATAGCCATATGCACCATGTCTTCTATCTTCACATAATGTTGCATCTCCACCCTATCATGGATCTCTCAATTCAGGCCATGTAGGAAACGAGCCATGGTAGTCTCCCAATCCTCCTCGATATTTGCACGGATCATGGCCATCTCCATCTCCTTGTAATAGTCTTCTACACTTCGGCTTCCTTGCTTAAGGCTTTGTAACTTTTTGTACAGCTCCCGGTAGTAGTAGCTTGGAACGAACCGTTTTCTCATGACTGCCTTCATAGCCTCCCACGTCTTTATTGGTCGTTCTCCGTTCCGCCTCCTATTTATCACAAGTTGATCCCACCAAGTTATAGCATACTCAGAAAACTCAGTGACTGCTAACTTTACCTTCTTGGTGTCAGAGTAATTATGGCAATCGAACACAAACTTCATCTTCTTCTCCCACTCAAGATAGGCTTCCGGATCAGATCTCCCTTGAAAAGACGGAATCTTCATCTTAATACCACTGACGTTGTTATCTTCTCGGTTCCTAACGTCTCTTCGCCCCCCATATCTCCTATAGCCAACATGAAAATCACGATCTGCTTCCTCTTCAAAGTCAGATCTGTAAGGCTCGTCTTCGTAGTCCCTTTCCTCCCTCCGTTGTGCTCTTTCCCGTCTACGGAAATTGGCACCAGGTTGGGGTTGAGGATTCTCCAGCCGATCTAGCCGTTTGGTTCATCTGCAAACTCATCATATGCCTCATATCACCTATCATGGCCTCCATATAAGGCTTCGAGTCGGCTGGTGGTGTATCGTCATTGGCCACGCTCTTACCACTATTTCGAGACATGGTTGCTGCAAAACAATGTTAGAAATAAAACAAGAAAAGGACCTCACAAATCTCTCCCTTACGTGTTTACACTCAAGGATAGGGTCTCTATTCACTCATGTTTCACTCACAATATACGGCTTTTACCCTCTAATAATCTCACCACTCTTGCCATTTTCCACTCGGTAATCCTCTTGCAGTTCTTTTGCAACTAAACAAACAATCAAAGATTTCTAGCAATGATTCAGCAAGAACACATCAAGGAATTTTCAGAGAAAGCAAGATAAGTAATATCAAGGGAACAAGAATACAAGGAACACGATGGATTGGAGAGGTGGAAACTAGAATAGGTAGTGATTCGTCACGGGAGAAAAAAAATACTTGTTTGGGGTAAAGAGATTTTCGGACTAACAGGAACTCCAATATATAGAAACAAACGAAATTTTTTTTGAAGCATTTTTATACTCTTTTTTTTCTTTTTTTTCGGACCCCTTTCTTTCTTCGTCTTTTGCGAGTCTCTTTCTCTTTTCCTTTGATAACAATAGCACAAGATCTCAAGAAACTAAGTTATGAAACTTAGAACAAGAGATAACAAGAAGCAGCACAATCAAAGTTCGAATAGAGAAGTCAAGAAGTTTCAGCTAAGAAGAGTAGTTGATGTGAGCCGACTGTAGGATAGAAACAAAGAAACGAAATTTGAGAAGGTAGGCAAAGGATATGAAAAATGTTAAAGAAGAAACAAATGAACGAAAACAAATAAAGGATAGGCAAACCCGAACTAGAACCAAAGCTCTGATACCAAATGATGTGAACCCCGTTATCCCGTAACGAGACCCAACAACTATATGGAACCCAAGATCGTTTCTAGGACTGATTCGAATGGAACCTCGACCCGTTGCTTAGGAAAGCAAAAACCTTGGTATGATGAGGACGCCACAAATGGTGATGGAAATCCGTTTGATAAGTCAGGATAAACGCCACGGGAAATCCCAATAAATTCGAGAAGTTCTTCAAAGAACCAAAGAAAATAACTCTCACAATTTCATTAATCAATGTCTCTCTCATTACAATGCTAGAGCTCCTATTTAAATGGCTGAAAATAACAAGGAAATAAATCTAACATAGAAAACCTTATAAAATTCGAAATTAGCCAAGTAAAGAAAACTTTACTAGCCTAAAACACACCAGACACTTAAGGAAATAAAATTCCTTATTTATTTGACTAGAACCTGACGTTACCAACAAGGCATGACAAAAGACATAAAGTTACCTTATTTGACCACCACAGAAGTTATACGTAAAGGCTCTTAAGGGAATAAAATATTCCTATAATTGACAAAATCTCAAGCTGGACGGAAAGACACTTGCAGGCTAGACTTAAGGGAATAAAATATTCCTATTTTGACAAAATCTCAAGTTGTACGTAAAACCCAGTTGCCAAAATAAAAGACTCTAACAAAGGAAAGTGTGCTGGACGCCTATAACTAATAAAGGGAAACAACTGGTGCCAAAAAGATGTCACACGCCTAACACAAAAAAACACACCGAAATTAAAATGCTGAACAAAATAAATAACCAAAAGATTTCAAAAGGAAAGGATTTTGCCTTTGAATTTCCATGCAATCCGATTTTTCTAGAATAGTCCCAAAATTATCTCTTGACCGGATCCTTCTAGAAAGTGGATCATCTTTGATGGGCCTCCATGAATGGGCTTGGGCCCATATCTCATGAATGATTTCGTCGAGTACGTCCTTGAACTTCTTGGCTCGTTCTCTCGTAACCGGCTCTACGGGAACTTGAACTAGCACATTTGAAGCATTGCTCGTATTCTCATCAATCTATTTGGCTTGTTTACTTCAATATTAAGATATACTATTAAGCAAGCTAATTTGGACGACTTTTAATTTACGTTTTGGTCAATAACTCTTCCATTAATCTATTTGCATCTTTTTCTTCAGCATTAAGATATCTAATTTTTAAACTAAATAATCTTATCTATTTTTAATTTATATTTTGGCCTATAACTCTTCCATCAATCTATTTGCACCATTTTCTTCATTTTTGAGCTATCTCATGTGTAAACTCATCAATCTATTTGGTTCATTTTCTTCAATATTAAGGTATATAGTGTTCATACTAATTAATTTGAAGAATTTTTTTCATCTATATTTTGGTCTATAACTTTTCCATTAATCTAGTTGGATCGTTTTCTCCAATATTAAGGTATCTTATTAAGCAAGTTAATTTGGACGATTTTTAATTTACGTTTTGTCAATAACTCTTCCATTAATCTGTTTGCATTATTTTCTTTGTGAGTCTATTTAACAACCCAAGAGGGGGGTGAATTGAGTTTTTCAAAAACTTATCACTTTTTCGATAAACATGCAGATCTGAAAACTATCATTCCTTAACAAATAAGAATGTTGATCTAAATGTGTCTAATGCTATGTCAAATATAAGCAATTAATGATAAAGCACAAATCTCTACAAGTATGAAAATGAAACGATTAATGAGAGAGATTGAGTTAGAGAGACGACACCACAATTTTAGGCGGTTCGGCCAACGCTTGCCTACGTCCACCCCCAAGGCTATTGACATCTTTGGGCTTCCTTAACTATTATATAATAAAAATACACCTTAGCTTCCCGGGTGCCAAAGAACATTTACAAAGTGTTTTTCGAGCTTACACTTTAACTCTGATGCAAACCAAGGAGCTGGACATACACGTGGGAATGGAGCTGAAGACCCTTTGTCACTACCTAGTGGCCCAATTACAAGACTTAGAGCAAAACATTTCAAGGAAGCTTTCAATGGACTAATCCAAAAGAGTTCGGCTGATTCTAAAAAGATCAAGATGGGCTCAAATAATAACCAACGCTTAGTCCATGTCATCAGTGTTTCTGACTGATTTCCCGACGTCTTCCCGAGGTCTACATTCCTTTGCCGAGGTGTCTATTTATCCTGAGTTATCACATCCTAGATGAGAATACGGGCAAGGCTTCAAAGGAGCTAGTTCAAGTCCCTGGAGAGCCGGTTACGAGAGAACGAGACAAGAAGTTCAAGGACGTTGTCGTTGAAATTATTCATGAGATATGGGCCCAAGCCCATTCGTGGAAGCCCATCAAAGATGATCCACTTTCTAGAAGGATCCGGTCAAGAGATAATTTTGGGACTATTCTAGAAGAATCAGATTGCATGGAAATTCAAAGAGCAAAATCCTTTCCTTTTGAAATCTTTTGATTATTTATTTTGTTCAGCATTTAATTTCCTTGTTGGGTACTGTTCACGTCCAGGTCTAGAGTTAGGCAAATAAAGAATATTTCTTTACTTTATTTTGGTACTGTTCACGTCCAAAATATAGTTCCTTAAATAGGTTGTTGTTTTAGGCAACTAAGGAGTTATTTCCTTAGTCTTCCTTTTTGGTTTAGGCGATAAGTATGTTAGGAAATAAGGAAATTTATTTCCTTATTTGTCTTATGTGTTTTAGGCAAGCTAGGATTTAATTACTTGCCTAATTTCGAATTTTAATTAGGTTTCTATGTTAGGTTTATTTCCTTGTTTATTTCAGCTCTTTAAATAGGAGCTCTTGCATTGTAATTGAAAAAAAGAAATTGATTAATGAAATTGTGAGAGTTATTCTCTTTGGTTCTTTGAAGAACTTATCGAACTTATCGGGATTTCCCGTGGTGTTCATCCTGACTTATCAAACGGATTTCCATCCCGTTTGTGGCGTCTTCACCATACCGAGGTTCTTGCTTTCCTAAGCAACGGGTCGAGGTTCCATTCGAATCAGTCCTAGAAACGATCTTGGGTTCCCTATAGTTGTCGGGTCTCGTTACGGGTTAACGGGGTTCACATCATTTGGTATCAGAGCTTTGGTTCTAGTTCGGGTTTGCTTATCCCTTTTTATTTTCGTTTCTGTCATTCCTGAGTCGAATTTCCGAAAAAAAAAACATTCCGAAAATCTCTTTTATTGAGGTTCCTGTTATTCTGAAATTCACCCACCCCAAAGCCATATTATTGTGAATGAAACACGAATGAAGAGTCATCCACATCCTTGAGTGTAAACACGTAAGGGAGTGAATCGTGAGGTTCTTTTTTTTCTAACCTTGTTTCTGCAGCAACCATGTCTCAAAACCGCGGTAAGAACGTGTCCGAAAATGTTTCGACACCAGCTGACTCGAAGCTGTATATGGAGGCCATGAGAGTGAGGTGTATGTTGAACCAAGTACAAGAACGGCTAGATCGGCTGGAGCATCCTCAACCCCAACCTGGTTTAAATTTCCGTACACGGGAAAAAGCTCAACGGAGGGAGGAAAGGGAGTACGAAGAAGGGCCTTACAGATCTGACTTTGAAGAGGAAAGAGATTGTGATTCTCATATTGGCTATAGGAGATATGGAAGACGAAGAGAAGCTAGGATTCGAGAAGATAACAACTTCAGTGGTATTAAGATGAAGATTCAATCTTTTCAAGGGAGATCTGATCCGGAAGCCTATCTTGAGTGGGAGAAGAAGATGGAGTTCGTGTTTGATTGCCACAACTACTCCGAAACCAAGAAGGTAAAATTAGCAGTCACTGAGTTTTCTCGGTATGCTATAACTTGGTGGGATCAATTTGTGATAAATAGGAGGAGGAATGGAGAACGACCGATAGATACGTGGGAGGCTATGAAGGCGGTCATGAGAAAAAGGTTTGTTCCGAGCTACTACCACCGGGAGTTGTACAAAAAGCGACAAGATCTTAGACCGGTACGCCGGAATGTAGCGGACTACCAAAAGGAGACGTATGAGTCACAAACGTCCAAATCTGAGATCAAGCAACTTCACCAACGTTGGGATTCATTTGAGCAGCAGACACAAAATGCCCCCAAATTCCGTAGTCGAGAATTCCGTGAGGCATTCCCGAAGTGGGAGAAGAAGATGAAAGACCTCATGTTTGCTCGTAACAAATCCGAGCTGAAGCCCAAGAAGGTCAGCGACGTACCTCAAGAGAATTGTTGTGTTGTTGCCGACAATAACGATTCCACCACCGACGATCTACCACCCTTGGAGGAAATCTACAAGGAGGTGGATGAATCACAAACAGCCCAATCCGAGTTCGAGCCCGAGAATGTCAGCCACGTCACTCACGAGAATTCTTGCATCGCTGCCGAAAATGACAATTCCACCCCTGACGATCTGCCACTCTTGGATAAAATTCCCGTGGAGGATCCTTTAGCTCCTGAAGTATTGTCATTGATTGCAAACGAAGCATTGCCACCGACGCAAGTATATGAGGATCCCTATGTCCAGGAATATGAGGTTGTCATTCCCGAGGAAACACCATATGACATTTTTTTTATGTCTGCGATGATTTGAGGACAAATCACTTTCAAGAGGAGGGGAATGATGAGAATACGGGCAAGGCTTCAAAGGAGCTAGTTCAAGTCCCCGGAGAGCCGGTTACGAGAGAACGAGACAAGAAGTTCAAGGACGTTGTCCATGAAATTATTCATAAGATATGGGCACAAGCCCATTCGTGGAAGCCCATCAAAGATGATCCACTTTCTAGAAGGATCCGGTCAAGAGATAATTTTGGGACTATTCTAGAAGAATCAGATTGCATGGAAATTCAAAGAGCAAAATCCTTTCCTTTTGAAATCTTTTGATTATTTATTTTGTTCAGCATTTAATTTCCTTGTTGGGTACTGTTCACGTCCAGGTCTAGAGTTAGGCAAATAAAGAATATTTCTTTACTTTATTTTGGTACTGTTCACGTCCAAAATATAGTTCCTTAAATAGGTTGTTGTTTTAGGCAACTAAGGAGTTATTTCCTTAGTCTTCCTTTTTGGTTTAGGCGACAAGTATGTTAGGAAATAAGGAAATTTATTTCCTTATTTGTCTTATGTGTTTTAGGCAAGCTAGGATTTAATTACTTGCCTAATTTCGAATTTTAATTAGGTTTCTATGTTAGGTTTATTTCCTTGTTTATTTCAGCTCTTTAAATAGGAGCTCTTGCATTGTAATTGAAAAAAAGACATTGATTAATGAAATTGTGAGAGTTATTCTCTTTGGTTCTTTGAAGAACTTATCGAACTTATCGGGATTTCCCGTGGCGTTCATCCTGACTTATCAAACGGATTTCCATCCCGTTTGTGGCGTCTTCACCATACCGAGGTTCTTGCTTTCCTAAGCAACGGGTCGAGGTTCCATTCGAATCAGTCCTAGAAACGATCTTGGGTTCCCTATAGTTGTCGGGTCTCGTTACGGGATAACGGGGTTCGCATCAATCCTGAGGTCCATTTCTCTCATTTCTACCTTTCCGAGGTGCTCCCGAGGTGAACAGTAACGTGACAAGCAAGGTTTGCCTATTATTAGGCATGAATTTATTGAATTTCAAGGATATTCAATTGGGGAATGAATGTGGTCTTTGCTGGGCATGTTAGATACGTTGAATCTGGTCTTTTAGCTATTTCTGGTTGCCTCTAGTAGTCCCAAGAGGCCTAATTTCGTGGGAGCTTGTTAGTTGTTGTTTTAATGCTTTATTTATGGTTTTTCCTTTTTTTGGAGGGATGTTCCAAATATTTAGAGGGTCCATTTCGTGTGAACAGTAACCATTATTGATTAAGATTGAATGTACAAACTTTTGAGAGGTTTTGTGTTCCTATTGGTACTTCAAAGAACTATTTGAACTTATCAAGTTTATCTTATGGCATTCAAGCAACTAAAACTTATCACCTTCATTTCTTGAGAGCTTTTTGGGTTATCCTGGTGTGGCGTTTCAATCCTCCGTAGGTTGTGTTTGTGTTGTAAAATTTTAGTGTTGTTATAATTTTAGGTATTGGGTTTAGTGAAAAAGTGAAGAGAGGTAATTTTTTATATTTTTTGTAGTAAATAGTAATGATTTGATGGGGAGAGAGAGATTATATTGTAATATTTAATTGTGTTAAAATTTTAGAGAGGGCAAAATTTTGGTACACAAACGCACCCGTAGTCTTGGTTTGTCATCTGGCTGGGTGACGGGTCAAGGCTCAACCAATCTTGTCTTCACGTCTTCACGTAATTGGGTTTCATCACAATTGTTGGTGGAGTTCGTATCAAACTTACTCTCACAAATCCTCACAACCTAGAAGATTTCTTCTACTCTCACAAGTAGGACCAAGTGTTTTCCCAACACTCAAATGTTTTATAAAGTATGGGTACAATGAAGGCTCTTTAAGCTGAATGAGCAAATGAGGCACAAAATGTGTGGAATGGCTCTCTAAGCCGAATTAGCAATTGAAAAGCTCAAAAATGTGCAAGAAGACAAGATTATCAAAGGAAATCTAGTGTTTGGAAGATGTGAGTAGAAGCCTTTTTGGTAAATGCGATTTTCCCTTTTCTTCAATAAATTTTTCTCTTTGGAGGTTGGGTTGTCAATGATGAGCAAGATAATGAGATTTGACAGTGAAGCTTTGGTCTTGAACGAATCAAGAATTGATTTTTTTGGATCTAGCTTTTTCTCTCTTTGGAAGGATAGATGTTGAATGATGATGCAAATCCCTCTTCTTCAAGAAATTTCTCTCCTTTTGAAGGCAAAGTCGTCAATGATGAGTAAGAGGAGAAGATTTTGACAATAAGAGCTCCGGACTTGAAGGAATCAGCAAATGAATTTATTTGGATCTTTGCTTTTTCTCTCTCTAGACGTTGCGATTATGATCGAGCTACTTCTCTCTCTATCTCGTTCTTCTTATAGCTCCTAGGTATTCAACAGTTATAAAGGGTATTCTTTTAAAGTTTGAGTGCTGTTGAAGGGGTTTAAAAGACTTTTTGAACCACTTTGAACGATCTGGTGTCGTTCTAGAATTTCTACAAATTCGTGGTATGTGTCGACACATGGTCTTCTATGTATCGACACCATGTTTTCATCTCTCTGGAGACAGTGCAATGTGTAGACACTATGGTCCAAAGTGTCGACACATTGAACACTTAGTCTGAAAATGCTGTCAACAGTGAAACTTTGCATTCTGGATTTGGGCTCTCGACTGTAAGTGCAATGTGTCGACACTTAGTGTTCAATGTGTCTATACCATGGATTTAGAATTCTGGAGAGTTTTTCAGCAAATTGAAAGTGTCAAACCAATTCAAAAACTTCTTTAAACACCTACAATATGAAAAATTGATCATATAAACTTGTGTAATGGTGTTCAAGTGCACTTTGAAATATTTTAGTGAGTGAAACATCAATCCTTTTGAAATACAAATTGGAAATTGTGGATTGACAATGTCAAATCTAAAGTCTTCAAAACTTAGAAACTTTTGTTATCATCAAAATCAAATATAGTTTGTTTTACAAAAACAACCTTGGGCTAACATTCTTCAACATTAAGATATCTAATTTTGGAATATAATTTTCTTCAATATTATGGTATCTAATTATCTAAACTAAATAATTTTGTCTATTTTTTATTTATATTTTGGTCTGTAACTCTGTCATTAAGCTATTTGCATCATTTTCTTCAAAATTAAGGTATCTAATTTTGAGTCTAAATAACAACCCAAGAAGGTGGGTGAATTGAGTTTTTAAAAAATGTATCACTTTTTCGAAAAACAAGCAGATCTTAAAACTAGCCCTCTTTAACAAATAAGAATGCTGCTCTGAATGTGTTTAATGCTATGCTAAATATAAGCAATATTTTAGCATAGCATTAAAATAAAGAATGACACTCTTATGTGTTTCATGCACTTGAAGTTGATTTGACTCCAAGTAGCATAACAAGAAAACTCTTCGGTTGATGGGTTTTGTTCAAAATGATGATGGACAATGGATAACAAAAGGTATAATAAATCTAACATAGAAAACCTAATAAAATTCGAAATTAGGCAAGGAATTAAATCCTAGCTTGCCTAAAACACATAAGACAAATAAGGAAATAAATTTCCTTATTTCCTAACATACTTGGCGCCAAAACCAAAAAGGAAGACTAAGGCAATAACTCCTTAGTTGCCTAAAAGAACAACCTATTTAAGGAACTATATTTTGGACGTGAACAGTACCAAAATAAACTAAAGAAATATTCTTTATTTGCCTAACTCTAGACCTGGACGTGAACAGTACCCAACAAGGAAATTAAATGCTGAACAAAATAAATAATCAAAAGATTTCAAAAGGAAAGGATTTTGCCTTTAGAATTTCCATGCAATCTGATTCTTCTAGAATAGTCCCAAAATTATCTCTTGACCGGATCCTTCTAGAAAGTGGATCATCTTTGATGGGCCTCCACGAATGGGCTTTGGGCCCCATATCTCATGAATGATTTCGTCGAGTACGTCCTTGAACTTCTTGTCTCGTTCTCTCGTAACCGGCTCTACGGGAACTTGAACTAGCTCCTTTGAAGTCTTGCCCGTATTCTCATCAGACGAAGTGTTGTGTGATGTAGTATCGATGCAAGCGGGACACTTATTGCTAGGTGTCCATGGCGGTTCGATAGACAAGTGAAGCGTGATGGCTTTACAAACAAGTACTCTTTTGTACTTAATCAACGATCAATCACTCTTGTACCATTGGCACGGCAGCAAGTATTCGAGGATCAAGTGAGATGGCATAAGGAGAGTGATCAAAAGAAAGAGAGTGAGCAAAAGAAAAAGAGTGAAAATCAGAGATTGATTTAAGATTGATTTAAAGAGTGGTTACCATTAAATTAGGATAAAAGAAAGAGATGAATGGAAAACCTCCTTTAAAACAAAATATGGTTTGTATGAATGGGTTAGTTACGCCTTTTGGTTTGACTAATGCTCCGAGCACCTTTATGAGACTTATGGACATTGTTTTGCGTGAATTTAAAGGCCGGATTGTTGTTGTCTATTTTAATGATATACTCATTTATAGCAAAAACGTGGACGATCATTAGTACATTTGAAATCTGTTCTAGATGTGCTAAGAAAAGAAAATTCGTTCGCTAATGTAAAGAAGTGCAATTTTTACACCGATAAGCTTGTATTTATGAGATTTGTTGTTAGTGCACAAGGTATACATGTTGATGAAGAGAAGGTCCGTGCAATTCAAGATTGGTCAAGCCCTACAAGTGTAGGTAACGTTCGTTGTTTTCATGGACTTGCTAGTCTCTAGCAGCGGTTCATAAAGGACTTCAGTTGCTTAGCCGCACCGCTTACCGAAGTGATCAAGAAGAACATTGAATTTCGATGGGGGAGAAGAACAAGGGAAGGCGTTTCAATTAATCAAAGAGAAGCTGACTAACGCACCTTTGTTGTCTTTACCTAACTCTTCTAAAACATTCGAAATTGAATGTGATGCTTCAGGTATTGGTGTAGGCGCCATTCTTATGCAAGAAGAACGACCGATTGCTTACTTCAGCGAGAAACTAAGCAAGGTATCCTTAAACTACCCAACTTATGACAAGGAGTTGTATGCATTGGTTCGGGCTTTAGAGACGTGGCAGCACTACCTATGGCCTAAGGAGTTCGTGATTCATACCGATCATGAGTCCTTGAAACATTTGAAGGGCCAACACAAGCTTAACAAAAGGCATGCGCGTTGGGTGGAATTTATTGAGATGTTTCCATACGTCATTTGTTATAAGCAAGGTAAGGAGAATGTGGTCGCCGATGCACTTTCTCGCAGATATGCATTACTTTCCACACTTGATGCAAAATTGCTTGGTTTTGAGCATATTAAAACTTTATATGCTGATGATCACAATTTTTGTGTGGAATATAGGGCTCGTGAGAAAACCGCATGTGGTAAGTTTTTTAGGCATGATGGATTCTTATTTAGAGAGAATAAGTTATGCGTGCCTAATTGTTCATTGAGGGAGTTATTAGTGCAAGAATCTCATGGTTGAGGATTAATGGGACACTTTGGAGTTGCCAAAACCTTAGCTGTTTTACAGGAATACTTCTACTTGCCTCACATGAAATGGGATGTTGAAAGAATTTTTGGTAGATGTGTCACATGTATAGGCAAGCTAAATCCAGAGTGCTGCCCCACGGTTTTTATACTCTTGTACCAATTCCTATTGAGACTTGGATTGATTTTTCATTGGATTTTGTGTTAGGATTGTCTTGGACTAAACGAGGAAGAGATTCAATTTTTGTGGTTGTGGATAGATTTTCTAAGATGACACATTTTATTTCATGTCACAAAACGGATGATGTATCGCATGTTGCTGACTTGTTCTTTAGGGAGATTGTGAGATTACATGACATGCCTAGGACGATTGTTTCGGATAGAGATGCTAAGTTCTTGAGCTATTTTTGGAAGACTTCGTGGTGTAAGCTAGATACTAAGCTACTGTTTTCTAATACTTGTCATCCACCAACTGATGATCAAACTGAAGTGGTAAATAGGACTTTGTCTACTTTATTAAGGGCGATCATTAGAAAGAATATCAAAACATGGGAAAAGTGTTGACCACATGTTGAGTTTGCTTATAACAGAGCTATTCATTCTGCTACTCAATTTTCACCGTTTGAAATTGTGTATGAGTTTAATCCATTAACCCCATGGGATTTGTCTCCTTTGCCTTTGACTGAGCGTGTAAATTTAGATGGCAAAAAGAAAGCTGATTTGTGAAGTAGATTCATGAGAAAGCAAGACTCAACATTGAGCGAAGAACGGAGCAGTATGCAAAACATGCCAACGAGGGACGTCACAAGATGCTTTTTGAACCCAGAGATTGGGTTTGGCTGCATATGAGAAAAGAAAGATTCCCAGCAAAACAACGTTCCAAATTGCTCCCAAGAGGAGATGGTCCTTTCCATGTCGTCGAAAGTATCAATGACAACGCTTACAAGCTAAATCTACCTAGTAAGTACAATGTAAGTGCCACTTTTAATGTTACTGATTTGAATCATTTTGATGTAGGTGATGAGTATAATGGAGATCAAGGCACCGCTTCGAAGGATCTCGTTCAAGTATTAATTGGGTCGGTTATGAGAGCACGAGCAAAGAAGGTCAAGGATGTACTTAACAAAACTCATTCAAGAGTTATGGGCTCAAGCAAATTCAGGGAGGCCCATGGAGCATGATTCAAGTCTGCAACAAAGGATCGTTACCTTGATTCAAGTTCTAGAAGGATCCAGTCAAGGCTAAGCTTCAAATTGGCAAGAAATATTTTTGGGTCTATTCTAGAAGGATCTCTATTCTATGCGCCACTTTCTTTCCTTCTATGTTGCATTTTAAATATAGTGGGCGTCCAACACTTTATTTCCTTTTTGGTTCAAATTGCATGGCTGGTTTAGGTGCCACCTTGTGTTTCCTTTTTTTGTTGCTTTTCTTTCCTTAGGCGTTGAGGTGTTTTAGGCGAGTAAGGATTTCTTTCCACACCTATTTTCGGCTTTAATTAGGTTTTCTATGTTAGGGTTTTTCCTTGTAATGTTCTGCCCTTTAAATAGGTACATAAGCAATGGAAAACGCAGACATTGATTATTCATAAACTTGTGAGGTTTATTCTCTTTTGTTCTTTGAAGAGCTACTCGAACTTATCGGGATTTCCCGTGCCTTTCGCTTCGACTTATCAAACGAAAGTTCCATCACTGTTTGTGGCGTCTACCTTATATCGAGGTTCTTGTTTTCATAAACAACGGGTTGAGGTCTTCCATTCGAATCAGTCCTAGACCGATGTTGGGTTTCCCTTTCGTTGTTGGGCCTCGTTATTCTTGACGAGGATCACATCAGTATCTATAAGGATTTGAGAAGTGCTTATATCTTTGCACTTCATTGTGGAAAATTGACTTGCATTACAGATAGTAATTCCTAACTTTTAATTCTCAATATGTGAAGTGTTGTGTTCTGATTAGAAAATTGGAAGTTTGGGGAGTTTGGAGGAACTTATTGTGTTGTGTTCGCACTGTATGTGTTTAAAATTTTGGGAAACCTCTATTTACAAAGGAAACTTTTTCAAAAAATTTGTAAAATCTAAAAGTCATTTTTGCTAAAAATGTCATGAAAAACTTCTGATTGTTCTCAGGGGGAGCTTTTTCTATTTGTTAGCAAATTGTTGTTTTTTAAAATTGATTTTTCATAATCAAAATGGGGGAGATTGTTCGGTTGTTTTTGTAAAGCAAACCATATTTGATTTTGATGATAACAAAAGTTTTTAAGTTTTGAAGACTTTAACTTTTATCTTGTCAATCCACAATTTCCAAATCGTATTTCAAAAGGATTGAGGTTATCACTCTTTAAAATATTCTACATATATATTAACACCATTTCATAAGCTAAAATGTTCACATTATTAATTGTATGTGTTCAAAGATGAATTAGAATGAAAAAGACACTTTCAAATGGAATTCAAATGCAAATTCAAATATTCCTATAAATCTGGCTAAGGAAAAGGGATAAACTAGCATTTGAAAAGGAATTCAAATGAAAATCAAACATTCCTAAAAATCCGGCTAAGGAAAAAGGGTAAACTAATTTGAAAAGGAATTAAAATGCAAATCAAATATTCCTAAAAATCCGGTTAAGGAAAATGGATAAACTAGTATTTGAAAAGGAATTCAAATGCAAATCAAATATTCCTTTTATCATGTCAATCCACAATTTCCAAATCGTATTTCAAAAGGATTGAGGTTATCACTCTTTAAAATATTCTACATATATATTAACACCATTTCATAAGCTAAAATGTTCACATTATTAATTGTATGTGTTCAAAGATGAATTAGATTGAAAAAGACACTTTCAAATGGAATTCAAATGCAAATTCAAATATTCCTATAAATCTGGCTAAGGAAAAGGGATAAACTAGCATTTGAAAAGGAATTCAAATGCAAATCAAGCATTCCTAAAAATCCGGCTAAGGAAAAAGGGTAAACTAGTATTTGAAAAAGAATTAAAATGCAAATCAAATATTCCTAAAAATCCGGTTAAGGAAAATGGATAAACTAGTATTTGAAAAGGAATTCAATGCAAATCAAATATTCCTAAAAATCATATGCAGCCTTCTAGAACATGATTCGTGGTGATTCTTTGTTGCTGACGTGGATCAGGTTCAATATGCCTCCATGAATTTGCTTGAACTAGGCTCCTTGTAAGATTTGCATCAATCATTATTCAAAATCTACCTCCGATAGAGGGAGAAAGCAAGATCCAAAGATTTCATTTGCTAATTCCTCCAAGATCAAAGCTCTCATTGTTAAATCTTCTTCTATTGCTCATTATTGACGACTTAGCGTCCAAAGAGAGCGAGATTTCTTGAAGAAGAGACAAAACACTTGCAAGTTCCATTTGCCCTAACTTCTAGAGAGAGAAAGTTATTTGAAGAAGAGGGAAGAGCACATCTACTAAGAAAGCTTGTGCTCCTACTTGCCAAATGATGTGAACCTCGCTTAGTAACGAGACCCGACAACTAAAGGGAACCCAAGATCCTTTCTAGGACTGATTCGAATGGAACCTCGACCCGTTGTTTAAGAAAACAAGAACCTCGGTATAAGGAAGACGCCACAAACGGGGATGAAAATTCCGTTTGATAAGTCGAAGTGAACGCCACTGGAAATACCGATAAGTTCGAAAAGTTATTCAAAGAACCAAAGAAAAACTCTCACAATTTCATTAGTCAATGTCTATTGAATTACAATGCAAAGCTCCTATTTAAAGGGCTGAAATGAAATAAGGAAACAAAACCTAAGCTAGGACACATGCTGGACGCCTAAAGTAAAATAAGAATAAGGAAAATATTCCTTATTTGACTATCACCAAAAGCTGGACGTAAAAGAGGACTAAGGGAATAAAATATTCATTATTTTATAAGCTATACGTAAACTACTTGCCAAAATAAAAGGACTCTAACAAAGGAAAAAAGGAGCTGGCCGACTATAGCTAATGAAAGGAAAACTTTCCTAGCTGATGTAGTGGATTACACAAAAAAACAAAACTAAGGAAATAGATTCCTTATTTAACTAAAAAGTAAGCTGGACGTGAACACATAATAATAAGCTAATTGAAAAATTCTTTATTTGCCTAACTCTAGACCTGGACGTCCACTCCTAATAGCCTTAAAAATTCAACTTTCAACTTTTCAAAAGGAAATGACACACACTCCTATAATAATCAAAAGACCTTGAAAGGAAAGGATTTGACCCTTAGAATAGCCATGCAATCCGATTCTTCTAGAATAGACCCAAAAATAACTCTTGACCGGATACTTCTAGAATATGGATCATTTTTAATGGGCCTCCATAACTTTGCTTGAGCCCATATCTCTTCAATGAGTTCATCGAGTACATCCTTGAACTTCTTGTCTCGTTCTCTCGTAACTGGCTCTACGGGAACTTGAACTAGCTCATTTGAAGCCTTGCTCGGATTCTCATCATTCCCCTCGTCTTAATAGTGATTTGTCCTCAAATCATCGCAGACATCAAAAAGAGCGCCATATGGTGTTTTCCTCGGGAATGACAACCTTATTATATTCTGGGACATTTGGATCCACAACCAATGGAAATGCCTCAGGAGCTAAATGATCCTCCACAGAAATTTCCTCCAAGGGTGGCAGGTCGTCAGCGGTGGAATCGTCATTTTCGGCAACGAGGCAATAATTCTCTTGAGGGGTGTGGCGGACGTTCTCGGGCTTCAGGTCAGACTGGGCTGTTTGTGATTCATCCACCTCCTTGTAGGATTCCTCTAAACCCCAGCTTCCCGGTCTAAAACCTTGTAGTTTTCGGAACAACTCTCGATATTGGTCACATGGAACGAACCCCTTTCTCATCACCGTTTTACGCTCCTTCCATGTCTCTATTGGTCGTGCTCTAATCCGCCTCCTGTGAATCACAAGCTGATCCCACCAAGTTAGACATATTCAGCAATTCATTCACAGCAAGTCTAACCTTCTTTGGCTCAGGATAGTTATGGCAAGCAAACACGAATTCCATCTTCTTCTCTCATTCAAGGAATTCGTCAGGATCAGATCTACTGTGAAAGGATGGTATATTTATCTTATTACCACCAAAGTTGTTATCTTCCAGAAACCTAGCTTCTCTATATCTTTGTCCAAGTCTCCTGTTGTTAACAATGGAATTTCGAAACCCTTCTTCCTCAAAAATAGATCCATAACCTTCTTCATCCTCCATCCTAGCCTCCCATTGCGGAACTCGTTCTCTCGTCTACGGAATTTGGGGCCATTTAGGGGTTGCTTCTCAAAAGAATTCTCCAGCCGATCTATCCGTTCGTGCATGTGCTCCATCTGCAAATTCATTGCACGCTTCATATCACTCACCAAGGCCTCCATATACACCTTCAGATCAGCTGGTGGGGTAGCGTCATTGGCCACGTGAACACCATAATAATAAGCTAATTGAAAATTTCTTTATTTGCCTAACTCTAGACCTGGACGTCCACTCCAAATAGCCTTAAAAATTCAACTTTTAACTTTTTAAAAGGAAATGACACATACTCCTATAATAATCAAAAGACCATGAAAGGAAGATTTTGACCCTTAGAATAGCCATGCAATCCGATTCTTCTAGAATAGACCCAAAAATAACTCTTGACCGGATCCTTCTAGAACGTGGATCATCTTTAATGGACCTCCATGACTTTGCTTGCCCATATCTCTTCAATGAGTTCGTCGAGTACATCCTTGAAGTTCCTGTCTCGTTCTCTCGTAACTGGCTCTATGGGAACTTGAACTAACTCATTTGAAGCCTTGCTCGGATTCTCATCACCCGACCCCCCGACCTGGCCGTTATTCTCCTTCTTCCCTCTTTCAAATTTATAGCTTTCTCTCTGTCACCTCACACCGTAGCTCTCTCTCTCTCTCTCTCTCTCACACACCTCACGCAGCTCTCTCTCTAATCTCTCACTCTCTCTAGTCGTGGTTCGCCGTCAAAGGCCAAGCCACCGCTGCCATTGACAGCCTCTGCCTCTCTCTCTCTATATATATCTTTTGATCAACTATGTCTGCTCTCTCAGTCTCTATATCTTTATCTTTCGATTCTTTTTAGTTTTTTTTTTCAATTTCAATTTCATTCGTATCAGCTTCTTGTTCTTCATTTCCTTATTTGTTAACTAATTAATTTTTTTTAGTGCAGGTTACAAGATTGACAGATTGTGATTTGTGAATTTGTGTTGACAGTGTTGTGCCGTGTGTGGTCAGTGCATTGCATTGAGGCAAAATTTTTTTAAAAAAATCACTCATTTAGTTAATTATTGTAGTTTATTAGTTAGTTATTTATTTTATAGTATAGATTAAATTAGGTTGTGAAACTGTGGAGGATGGTTTTTTTTGGAGGATTTGATTTTGTTTGAAGTTGTGAATCTGTTTGCAATTGGAAATTTGGAGGATGGGCAATAATGGGCTTCATTGATGTTGTTTAATTTTGAAATTATTTGGAAATGAATCTGTTTGAAATGCATATGTTAAATTTGAAATTATTTACGTATGAATATGTTTAAATAAAAGAATATTCATTTATTCACGTATTAAATGGTCAGATGGTTACATATGAATTTGAAATTATTCACGTATTAATATGTTTAATTTGAATATGTTTGAAATTGTCTAGAAATGTTGTGAATCTGTTTGAAATTGTTTAGAAATGAAATGTTTAGTTTTAAAATGACTATTAGTAATTAGAGTATGACTATGTTTAATTTAATTTAATTTACGTTTCTATTTTATTTTTTTAAATGACTATTATGCAGTTTTAAAATGAGTATTAGTATTATTTTGTAAAGTTATCATTTTGATGTTGTGATGTTTCATTGTTTTGGAAAATGAGAAGTAAGCAATTAGGTCTAATGTTCTGCATTGGTTGAAATTTAAATTATTTTACGAATTATTGAGTCGATGACCAATCTTTTGTAGTTGGTCAATAAATATGATGGGCATAAGTAAAAAGGTCATACAAAACTAACACTATCATAACAATATGATAGTGATGTTTTGATTAAACGGCCAACATTTTATTCCATCAATTCAACTATTCAATTTGTAATATTTCGAGTTTCTTTTAGATGATGTAAATTTGTATTATTTGTAGACTTTTTGTATATGTGTAACTTGTAAATTTATTTCTATCATTCTTCTTTCATTGATGTATGTACATGATTTATTAATTTAATGCAATTGAAACAACTATAGAATTGTAAATTTGTAATTTTAGAACAGAGTAAATTATTATTGCATAAAAAAAGTAGTGGATCCAACATCCTATTAAGTTCTAAATTTGGTATTTCGGATCCAACATCTATATTTAAAAACTTATTAAATCAAGCCCAAGTTAAAAAGGCCGAAAAAATGCAATAATAAGACAATCCCAAGTTAAAAGACCTAAAAAACTAAGATTTTGGGCCCAAAATCAGCCCAAATGAATTGCTGGAATTTAATCAATATGAAAAATCACCAATTTAATCCAAAGGAAATCTCATTCCACTTTCTTGGCGAATAAAGCAAAATCTATTCTCATTAAAGGGTTTTGTGAAAATATCTGCCAATAAGATATCTGAAAATTCTTTTAACCGCGAGTAGATGAGATTCGTTAGGACAATATTGGAATCTAGCACACATGCATACACTAAACATTATATTCGGTCTACTAGCGGTAAGATAGAGTAAAGAGCCAATCATACCTCGGGATTTGGTTTGGTCCACATTCTTACCTTTCTCATCATTTTCCATTTGGGTTGATGGATTCATTGGTGTGCCCATTGGTTTTGAGTTGTCCATCCCAAATCTTTTGAGTAGGTCTCTTGTGTATTTGGCTTGGTTAATGAAGATGCCCTCATGATGTTGTTTAATCTGAAGCCCGAGAAGATTTGGGAGAAGATTTCGCTCCTCCCGCGCAGTCATCGATCCCAAGGTCCGCCAAGTCGGTTTCTTCGCTCCAATCGCCAACCCCCAACTGGCCCGCACGCAGTCCAATCCCCCCGGCGCCAATTCCCCGCCACTCTCTGAGTCTCTGGCGGGCAATTCGCTATCTCCGATTATGATTCCCCCGCCACGTCACCCCTCGGATCGTACCCCCGCCGTGCCTGTTCCGGAGACCGGGATACGACGCCAGGGTAGCGACCAGGTACCTGTCGGTAGCTACAACCCGTCCGAGTCGTTGCTGGGCTCGTCTCCCGCACCTTTGTCGCCGACGGGCCGGATTGGATTGGGGGACGGGCAATTCTCCAATGAGGTTCATCTCGAATTCACCTTTCATGTCTTTGGAAATTCTTCACAAAAACACTCATTAGGAGAATAAAAAATGATATCATCAACATATATTTGAGCAATAAGCACATCATTTTCCTTTTTCTTAGTAAAGGGAGTGGTATCGATCATACCTCGTGAAAATCCATTTTCAATACGGAACTTAATCGTCCATACCATGCTTAAGGTGCCTGCTTCAAGCCATATAGTGCTTTTGTGAGCTTGAACACATGGTGTGATAGCTTTTCATCTACAAATTCAGGAGATTGTTCTACACACACTTCCTCAAAAAGATAACCATTAAGAGATGTACATTTCACATCCACTTGAAATAATTTGAAATCATGAAAACATGCAAAAGCAAACAACATGCAAAAAGATTTTAATCTAGCAACAGGTGTGATTGTTTCATCAAAATCAATTCACTCTTCTTGATTATAACCATGGGCTACTAAACTTGCTTTGTTCCTTACCATATCCCCAGATAGATCCATTTTGTTTTGAAAATCTCATTTAGTACTAATAACTGGATGATCTTCGGGTCTAGGAACTATATGTCATATCATATTTTTCTCAAACTATTCTACTTCATCATCCATGGCATGGATTCAACTATAATCAACTTTTGCCTCATAAATATTCTTCGGCTCAATTTGAGAAAGTAAGACAAAATTACTAGCTTGATTATAAGAAGAGGGAGTTATTACACCTTTCTCCACATTACCAATTACTTGATCAATATGATGATTTCTGACAAACTTCCAAAGCCTTTGGTAGATCGTTGTTGATTTGAGGTGTTTCTTTTTCAAGATCTACAATATCATTGTCATCTCTTGTCATAGAAACGTTAGATTCATCAAATACCACATGAAATGATTCTTCAACAACTAGAGTATATTTTTTGAAAATACATTTGGCTTTACTAGAAGTTGAATAACCAAGAAAGATACCTTCATCCGCTTTTGCATCGAGCTTACCCAAATTATCCTTGTTGTTGAGCATAAAGAATTTGCATCCGAAACAAGGAAATGACTAATGTTGGGTTTTATATCATTTCATAGCTCATAAGGAGTTTTCTTAAGAATATTTCTAATCATGCAACGGTTCATAACGTAACAACTTGTACTAATGGCTTCAGCACATAAGTAATCAAGCAAGTTGTTTTCACATAGCAAGGTTTTATCCAACTCTGCAAGTGTCCTATTCTTCCTCTCTACATCATATTTAAAAAGGAGTTCTAAGAGCCAAGAAGTTATGGTTAATACAAGTTTCACTACAAAACTTTTCAAAGAAGGAATTTTCAAATGGCAAACGAAGCATTGCCACCGATGCAAGTATATGAGGATCCCTATGTCCAGGAATATGAGGTTGTCATTCCCAAGGAAACACGATATGACGCTACTTTTGATGTCTGCGATGATTTGAGGACAAATCACTTTCAAGAGGAGGGGAATGATGAGAATACGAGCAAGGCGTCAAAGGTGCTAGTTCAAGTTCCCGTAGTGCCGGTTACGAGAGAACATGCCAAGAAGTTCAAGGACGTACTCGACGAAATCATTCGTGAGATATGGGCCCAAGCCCATTCGTGGAAGCCCATCAAAGATGACGCACTTTCAAGAAGGATCCGGTCAAGATATATTTTTGGTTCGATTCTAGAAGAATCGGATTGCATAGCAGTTCTAAGGGAAAAATCATTTCCTTTCATGGTCTTTTGATTATTTATTTTGTTGATTTAGGCATCTGATTTTTCTTTTCCATTTTTTTGTTTGCCGTGTGATCTCTTAGATAGTTAGGTAAGTCAGCTTTTCCTTTTATTTTATTTTGGCATGTGCTGCAAGTTTCTTTCCCTTTTATTAGCTATAGGCGGCAGCTCGCTATTCCTTTGTTAGAGTCTTTCTATTTTGGCAAGTGTCTCTACCGTCCATGTTAGTTTTAGTCAAATAAGGTAGTTTATTATATTAGTAATGTTTTGTCCTTTCCTTTTGAAAGTTAGGCGTGTAGGATCAGCCACCTAATGGCTGCTTGTCTTATTTCTTTTGTTATTCACGCCAACTTTAGTCTGGGAAATAAGGAATATTATTTCCTTAGTTAATTATTTCTTTATTTAGTTAATTTCGAATTTTATTAGGTTTCTATGGTAGTTTTATTTCCTAGTTATTTTCAGCCCTTTAAATAGGAGTTCTTACATTGTAATTGGAACAGCTTGGATGAATATAATTTGTGAGGTTTAATTCTCTTTGGTTCTTTGAAGAACTTCTCGAACTTATCGGGATTTTCCCGTGGCGTTCAACTCGACTTATCAAACAGATTTCCATCCCTGTTTGTGGCGTCTTCACTATACCGAGGTTCTTGCTTTCCTAAGCAACGGGTCGAGGTTCCATTCGAATCCATGCTAGAAACGATCTTGGGTTCCCTATAGTTGTTGGGTCTCGTTACTGGATAACGGGGTTCACATCAAATCCCATGTGTAGAAGTTGAAGTGACCTAGAAGTGGACATCACATTTTTGGGTTTAAGAGAGGTTTTGGTTTGTTTGCCTTTTTGACAAGTTACAGAGATTTTGTCTTTCTCAAAAGTAAGTTTAGGCAAACCCGAAACAAGATTATTTTTGGCTAGTTTTGAAATCAAGTCCTTGCTTGCATGAGCAAGCCTTCTACGCCACAATTAGCTATCCTTGTCATTTAGAGACGAAAGACATTTATATTTCTTGAATAAATGCTCTCTAAATGAACAGTCTACACATTTTCAAATCTATGCCAAACAAACAAGTCTTTCTTGTTTTCAATGTTTTAAATAATACATATTGAATTTGCAAAAATGACTTGATTTCCCTTATCACATACTTGACTTATGCTCAACAATTTATGCTTCAAACAATCAACAAATATAATATATCCAATAGAAGGATAATGAGACATACCGACATTTTCAAAACCAATAATCTTTCCTTTATCGATATCACCAAATGTAATTAATCCATTTTCTTTTATGCTATGAGATTTGAAGTAACTCTTATCCCCTATCTTGTGCTTGGAGCATATGCTATCAAGAACCCAATGTTCCTTGACTTCGATTGACTTCAAGCACTGCTACAAAAAATATGACGTCTTGTCTTTTGGTATCCAAATCTTTTTGGCTCCTTTTGTGTTAGAATTAGTTTCTTTCATCCTATCCTTTCGAATCTAAACATATTTAATGTCAGTAGGTTATTTCTTTCTAGTTGGACAAAGATGTGATATATGTCCAGATTTACCACAAAGTTTGCACAATGTAAATGATGGAGATGATTTTGTAATCACATAAGAGTAAGATTTTTGATCATTTAAAGAATCATATCCAATGCCACCTTTGTTGAAGCAACACTTTTGAGAACCAAGAAGAATGTCAAGGTTTTTGTTTCCTTGAGTAACCTTGCAAGATCATTTGTAAGAGAGTCAACTTTCACTTTCAAGGTGTCATTTTCAACAATCAAAATACTTGTCTCACTTTGCAAAGATTTTTCATTTTCTTTTGTGGTCCTTGCAAGATCATCTCCAAGCGATATGACTTGACTCTTCAAAGTATCATTATCTTTTGCAATACTTTCAAAATTCTTTTTGAGAGAACAATATTTTGAAAATATTATTTTTAGTTCATGGTATTGTTCATTAAATGCATCTTGCAATTCATCAAATGAGAAAGAATAAATTAAAGAGTCTTGTACCTCATCTTCATCTTCCTTTCCCAAGAAGCATTGGTTTGCAACTTTTTCATCACTAGAGCTTGAGGCTTTCAAGGCAATGCCTCTTTTTTATTTTCCTTCATCCTCCTCTCTCTTTACCTGAATCATCTCATGTGTCATAAGAGATCTCATGAGCTCATCCAAAGAAAGATTTGTTAAGTCTTTGGCTTCTTGAATGGCGGTGGCCTTGGGTTCCCAAGCTTTTGATAAACACCTAAGAATTTTTCTCACCATTTCAACAGTAGTATATTCTTTACCCATAGACTTAAGACCAATTATAATATTGGTAAAGCGACTAAACATGGAAGAAATATTTTCATAAGGTTTCATCTTAAAAAGCTTATAGCTATGAACAAGCATACCAATCTTGTTCTCTTTAACTTCATTCGTACCTTCACGGGCTACTTGAAGTTTGTCCCAAATTTGTTTCGCGGTATCACAACCGGAAACACGATTAACTTCATTTGAATCAAATGCACAATATAACACATTTATAGTTTTAGAATACAAGGACACAAGTTTTAAATCAGCATTATCCCCAATCTTTTTCATCTTTTAACATACCTTCCTTGTCTCTAGGAAATTTAAGACCGTTTGAGATAACACTCCACAATTGATAGTCCACGGCTTTGATGTAAATCCTCATCCTTGCCTTCCTGTAGTTATAGCAAATCTAATTGAACAAAGGAGGTCTATTTATGGATTGACCTTCAGCTAAGGTAGAACTAACAAGGGTTGTCTTGAATAAAAATATTTAACCTCAGCTCTAATACCAATTATAAGTCTAAATAACAACCCAAGACCCGGTGAATTGGGTTTTTAAAAAACTTATCACTTTTTCACTAACACATGCATATCTGAAAACTAACCCTCTTTAACAAATAGGAATGCCGATCTGAATGTATTTAATGTTATGCTAAATATAAGCAATAAATGATAGAGCATAAATCTCCAAAATTATGAATATATACTGAAACATTCGAGAGATTGAGTTAGAGAGATGACACCGTAATTTTAGGTGGTTCGGCCAACACTTGCTTACGTCCACCCCTAAGGCTATTGACTTTCTTGGGCTTCTTTCAATATTCTCCAAATAGCAAATAGACCTTAGCTTACAGGGTGCTAAGGAACCTTTACAAAGCGTTTTTCGAGCTCATGCTTCATCTCTCTTCACAAAACTCAAAACCCAAGGGATTTCTTCTACTCTCACATGCAGGACCAAGTGTTTTCCCAACACTCAAATGTTTTACAAATAATTGGTGCAATAAGGAATGACTCTCTTAGCCGAATATGCAAGTGGAAAGCTCACAACGTTTGGAATGGCTCTCTAAGCCTAATTAGCAATTGAAAAGCTCAATAAAGTGCATGAGGACAAGATTCTTGAATGAAACCTAAAGTTTGGGAAGTAGGCACAAGCTTTCTTGGTAGATGTGGTCTTCCCTCTTCTTCAAAGAACTGTCTCTCAAGAAGTTAGGGCAAATACAACTTGCAAGAGCGTTGTCTCTTCTTCAAGAAATCTCTCTCTCTCTTTGGAGGCTAGGACATCAATAATGAGCAATAGAAGAAGATTTAACAATGGGAGCTTTGATCTTGGAGGAATTATTAGCAAATTAAATCTTTGGATCTTGCTTTCTCTCTCTATCATAGATAGATTTTGAATAATGATGCATGTCCCCCTCTTTCTCTCTCTATCTCCTTCTATATATAGCCCATAGGTCTTCAACGATCGTCAAAGCCCTCAAGAGTGTCGTTGGAGGGATTTAAATGACTTCTTGAACCCTTTTGAATGATCTGTCGTCGTTCCAGGATTTCTGCAAATTCGCACCATGTGTCGACACAGTTTCTTCATGTGTCGACACTTTAAATTTAGTCTGAAATTTCGCTCTTTGGAGACAGTGCAATGTGTCGACACATTGAACACTCATTTGAAAATGTTGTTCACACCATGAATTCTGCATTCTGGAGTAAATGCAATGTGACAACACATGTTTTTAATGTGTCGACACTATATGTGCTGGAGAGGTTTTTCAGCAACTTGAAAATATTTTTTTCACTCCAATTCATCTTTAAACACCTGCAATGAATAATGTGAACATTTCCAGTTTTTAATTAAACAAGTTCATTTGGCCAATTTTTAATTTATCCTATGGTCTATAACTTTTCCAGTAATCTATTTGCATCATTTTCTTCAACATTAAAGTATCTAATTTTTAAACTAATAAACTTTGGACTATTTCTAGTTTATATTTTGATCTATAACTCTTCCATTAAGTTATTTATATCATTTTTCTTCAATTTTGAGCTCTCTATTGTACTAATTAATTTTGACTAGTTTTTTTGGTCTGTTACTCTTCCAATAATCTATTTGTCTCATATTATTCAATATTATGGTATGTAGTGTTTATACTAATTAATTTAGACTATTTTTCATTTATATTTTGGTCTATAACTTTTTCATTAATCTGTTTGGCTCGTTTTCTTCAGTATTAAGTTATCTATTTAAATAAGTTTATTCAAATGTTTTTTTTATTTATCTTTTGTAGTATAACATTACCACTAATCTACCTGTTTAATTTGGATGTTTTTTATTTACTTTTGCTCTTTAACACTTCCATTAATATATTTGCTTAATTTTCTTCAATATTATGGTAACTAATTTTTCATTTATAGTTTGGTTTATATCTTCCATTAATCTGTTTGCATCATTTTCTTCCATATTACAGTATATAATGTTTAAACTAACTAATTTTTACTATTTTTCATTTTTATTTCGGTCCATAACACTTCCATTAATCTATTGGGCTTATTTTCTTTAAAATTACAGAATCTAATTTTTAAACTAAACAATTTCGACTATTTTTAATTTATATTTTGGCCGATAAGTCTTCCTTGATTCTATTTGCATCATTTGTTTTTCAATTTTGAGCAATCTAATGTTTAAACACATTAATTTAGACTTTTTTTCTTTTTTTATTTTGGTCTATAACTCTTCCATTAAACTAGTTGGTTCATTTTTTTTCAATATTAAGGTTAGTGTTCATACTAATTAAATTGGAGTATTTTTTTCATCTATATTTTGGTCTATATTTTACATTAATCTATTTGGCTCGTTTTCTTCAACATTAAGGCATCTAATTATAAGCAAGTTAATTTGGACGAATTTTAATATACGTTTTGGTATATAACTCTTCCAATAGTCTGTTTGCATAATTTTCTTCAACATTCAGATATCTGAGCCTAAATGATGTGAACCTCGTTAAGAGTAACGAGACCCGACAACTAAAGGGAACCCAAGATCGTTTCTAGGACTGATTCGAATGGAACCTTGACCCGTTGTTTAAGAAAACAAGAACCTCGGTATAAAGGAAGCCGCCACAAACGGGGATGGAAATTCCGTTTGATAAGTCGAAAGTGTACGCCATGGGAAATACAGATAAGTTCGTGATCAATACTCTCACAATTTCATTGATCAATGTCTCTGAATTACATTGCAAAGCTCCTATTTAAAGGACTGAAAATAACAAGGAAATAAACCTAACATAGCAACCTAAAACGTTACTAGCCTAAAATACTTGAGACAAATGAGGAAATAAATTCCTTATTTTCTTAGACCAAAGCTGGACGGAAACACAAATTAGACTTAAGGAAATATAATATTCCTTATTTGACAAAAGCTATACGTAAACTAATTGCCAAAAACACAAAAGACAACCATCCATTTAAGGAAATGTATGTTGGACGTAAACACACAAAAATAGACTAATTGAAATATTCTTTATTTGCCTACATCTAAACCTGGACGTTACTTCTAATAGCTTTAAAATTCAACCTTTTAACTTTTCAAAAGGAAATGACACAAACTACTATAATAATCAAAAGACCATGAAAGGAAAGGATTTGGCCCTTGAATAGCCATGCAATCGATTATTATAGAATAGACCCAAAAATATCTCTTGACCGGGTCCTTCTAGAAAGTGGATCAGCTTTAATGGGCTTCCATGACTTTGCTTGAGCCCATATCTCTTGAATGAGTTCGTCGAGTACATCCTTGAACTTCTTGGCTTGTTCTCTCGTAACCGGCTCTACCGGAACTTGGACTAGCTCCTTTGAAGCCTTGCTCGGATTCTCATCACTAGACCTTCTTATACTGAGCTTCAAAATGCATTTGATGAACTTTTATGTCAATTTGAAAAACTTGGTTCAAAATATACATCCTTGAAAAAGAAACTCATTTTGATCTCACAAGAAATTGATTCATTGAAAAATGAGCGAGATACTCTAAAGCTTGAAAATGATTTATTCCAATAAAAAGTTTTAGATTTTGAAAAATGAGAAAGTAGGTTTGAACAAGAAAATAATCTCTCAAAGCAAAATTATTGAAAAATTTACTCAAGGAAGCAAAACATGCTTAGTAGTCAAAGATGTGTCTTTGACAAAAATGTGGCTTAGGATACAAGCTTTCTATTCACCAAAAATATTTTAAGAATTATTTTGTCAAGGCTAAGTTTTTTAATGCACCTACTCAAACATGTCATTTTTGCAACAAAGATGGACATCTAATTTTTATTGTGCATTAAAGAAACTTGGGAGCAAGACTCTCAAGAAAGCATGGGTTCCAAAAGGAACCAAAACTAACATTGAAGTACTCAAGAAGGCTTGGGTACCAAAAATGGTTTCTTGATTCTCTAGTAGGATGGAGCAACAAATAGTACTTGAATGAAACTTGTCTATCATGAAAGTTTGTGACATCCGAGGACAAATGCTAAGGGGAAAACCTTTGATAACTTCTAAATCTTTGTTTGAGAATATGTTCTTATGTGTTAATCTTACAAATGTAAATATTTTCACGTTTGACATATTTCTTGCATTTTTCAAAATAAAACATCTACAAACTACCACTTTTACAAAATCATGGACTTTTATGAGAATTTGTGAGCTTATACTTTCTTTGGTTGAGAATGACCTTTAAATTTTCTTTGGCAGCTAAGAGGTTCGTACAAACCCACTCAGTGGGCTACTATCATAATAACGATGGACTCTTGAGTCCCCGTTAGACATCCTCTATACCATTTCAATGAGATTGTCATTTAAAAACTACAAATTGTTCTTTAGGATGAAAAATGAACTTTTGAATTCTATCCCTGCATTCCCTTTTTGATTGAATGTCTACATTCTTGTATTCCCTTTGCTTTTAGAATACATATTTGGGGAGAAATGTGTCCTTTCTTTTTTATGTGACAAAGGGGGAGAAATGTGCTAATAGTTTTGATGACTATATATTCTCCTTTGAATTGGATTATGTTTTAATTGTATTACTCTTTATGAATCCAAAAGATTACAACTAATGCTTTGTCTCAAATTTCAAATGTTTGTCCAATTGCAAAAGATGGGGGAGTCATCCCAAAACTATCAATTTATTGTCATCATCAAAAAGGGAGAGATTGTTGGCTTTTGTGCACAATCGAGATTTTGATGATTTTAATAAATAGA
This sequence comes from Myrica gale, assembly GCA_963930655.1. Taxonomy (NCBI): domain Eukaryota; kingdom Viridiplantae; phylum Streptophyta; class Magnoliopsida; order Fagales; family Myricaceae; genus Myrica; species Myrica gale. The sequence continues at coordinate 14,574,613 of OZ005618.1, forward strand.
TTAAGTTTATAAAATTGACATCTTCAAAGACAAAGACGATTGATGAATGAACCAAAGTCTTGAAGAAAGAATAACAAGAAGATGCAAGGAGCTCAAAAGTGAAGATTCAAGACCTTAGGGTATATCTTTGTAACTCTTTGTTTCACTTTAGACAAGGATTATGAATCACACTTGCATATCTTTCATGATGGAGCTCAAGGTGCCGTTTCAAAGGAACCCGTTCAAGTACCAAGTGGATCGGTTACAAGGGCACGAGCAAAGAAGTTGAAGGATGCACTCAACGGGCTAATTCAAGAGGCATGGGATCAAGCAAAGGCGTGGAAGCCCATTGAGCATGACCCACGGATTGTCAATGTGATTCAAGTTCTAGAAGAGTCCGAGTAGGGTTTCATTTGACTTAGCAAGGAAGTCTTCTAGAAGATACTCCTAATTAGGGTTCGGATTGCATGATTTTGGGCAGCAATTAGCCGCACCTTTCTTTCCTTATAGGTGCTGATTTCGAGTTGCTTTTAGGTGCTAAATTTGTTTCCTTTTTGGTTTAGGCGCCTAGTGTTATTTTCTTAGAAATCGAGTTTATTTAGGAGTCATTTAAGTTACCTTATTTACTAGGTTTAGGCGCCACTTTATTGCCATATTTGTGAGTGTTTTCGTTTAGGGTTTTCGTGTCTTATATGGCCTATATATACAGGCCTAAGTTGTATTTCGAATTCATTCAATATACACGACTTTTTGTGAGGTTTTTAATTCTCTTTGGTTCTTTGAAGAACTTATCGGGATTTCCCGTGGCGTTCAACTCGACTTATGAAACGGATTTCCATCTCGTTTGTGGCGTCTTCACCATACCGAGGTTCGTTGCTTTCCTAAGCAACGGGTCGAGGTTCCTTTCGAATCCATTCTAGAAAAGATCTTGGGTTCCCTATAGTTGTTGGGTCTCGTTACGGGATAACGGGGTTCACATCATTTCAAAACATGCATAAACCATTTTAAGTTCTTTTTGAAAGATTAAAATGTTTTTAAAGGTTTCAAAACACTGCAAACAAAGTCTCAAACCTTTCATATATTTATGGGATAAAAAAAACATGGTTTTAAGTGAACCGGTCTGTGCTTAAGTTGAAGCGACCGGCCTTCGATCGCTTGGTATAGCGGTCGACCGACTCATTTTAACAGACGACTTCCAACGGCTATAAACGATTAGTTTTCATATGTGGCATATAAATACACCTCCATAACGTCCAAAATCAATACACAACGACCAGATATCATTTATATCACTTGAGAAATATTCTAAATCTTCATATTCTATATTTCTCATATCATTCACAATAAACACTCATTCATATCCTTGTCTTTGTGTGAATAAAGAGATAAAGCTTTCCACTTTCGTATCCACTCTATCAGGAGAGTTTGTTATTCAATCTTCCTATCAGAACAGGTGTTTCCTTTAGTGAGGTTCTTTACTATAAAGAAGAAGCTTAGAGAGTGTCTCAATCTTGGCGGTGTCTCAAGCTTAGAGAGTGTCCCGAAAATCATTTGCATCACTAGAAAAAATTGACTTTTGGTGAAAAAAAATTTGTCACTAAAAGTCAAAATTTCGTCACTTAAAGTATTAGTGACGAATTTTTTTTTGTCCAGAGTTCCGTCAATGAAAGAGCGTCACAAAATGTATTTCGTGACAAAACCCGAATTTTGTCACGAAAAGTTTTTAATGGCGGAAAAATTTTCGTCACTAAATCTAATGATCGATCGGTGAGAACGTAGTGATGGATCGGTTGAAAGAGCGATCGATCGGTCATTTATTTCAGCGATGGAGCGTTGATTAAGTAACTGATCGATCGGTGTAATCTGATGATCGATCGTCTATTTCTCCACCGATCGATCACGTTACTGATCGATCAGTTATTTTTTTCTTTTTAATATTGACGATCGAACAGTGATATTGAATGATTGATCGGTTGGTTTAACAAGAAGCAATCGATCGCTGAAGATGCTGATCGAACGGTGGTAACAGAATCGATTTTTTAAAAAAATAATAATAATAGAAAATATTAATATTGTACTATTATAATAACAATACAATACTCACATTAATAAACATCAATAATAATAAATAGTGATCCTTAATTAAATAAAAAATAACATCTTAATAATAATACATAATCACAAAGCTATTAAAACATACATGCATATACTTTTTAGAACCTCTATACTCGCTGAATAGTCGCTTTGACATGTCGCTCATTTTCTTTTCCACATGTGACATTTTCTTCTCCAGCTCCTTTGATATTTATGCCCGTAAGCGCTCTTGCTCCTTTCGCATGTGCTATTGTTCCTGTTGCATGCGCTCCTCGTGCTCCACTCGCATGTGCTCTTGCTAAATGTCCTGATTAATGATGTAGTTGCCCTGTTACCCGAAGTAGCATCCCTGCTTCAACAACTTATTATGATAGCAAGAAAAATCAAACAATCATGAAACTTTTCCCTCCTAGCAAATAAAAAGGAGCATTTGGCTGGCGATTGTAGAAAAAACTTTATGCTAATAAATAGAAAGAAAAAAATAAACAAATGGAGCGAGAACAGAAAATTTGACAAATCGGTGTACCAAAAGCTGGTGAGCTAAACTGTATAACCTTGCATGAGCGTAAGCTATTACTTGTATATACTTGCATGCACATACGTGCGTGCACCTGTAGGGTTAGATGTACAGTCATATTTGCATGTGATTTCCAACTGCAAAATTCCGGAGCATAGGCCATCCACTTTATCTAAACGATCGATCGCTTCGTCTAACGAAAACGACGACGCATCCTGACGATCGATCGTTATGCATAAGACAAAACGACACCGTCCTTTACTGATCGATCCTTATGCATAAGACAAAATGACGAAGTCCTTGATGATCGATCACTTCAATATAAACGATCGATCGGTAGATTAGAAATATCTAAATGACATCGTACTTAAACGATCGATCACCTAAATGACCGATCGATCGGGTATCTTAAAATTTAGAAAGATATTTTATGACGCTTGTCGATTGAGCGCATATCGTAGTGATGGATCGGTTATTGTGCCTTTACCGATCAATCGTTATGCATAAGACAAAACGACGACGTCCTTGATGATCGATCACTTCAATATAAACGATCGATCGGTAGATTAGAAATAACTAAACGACATCGTACTTAAACGATCGATCACCTAAATGACCGAGCGATCGGTTATCTTAAAATTTAGAAAGATCTTCTATGAAGCATGCCGATCGATCGTCATATCGTAGCGATGAATCGGTTATGATGAACGATCGATAATGTTTCAAATCCACGTGTTTATTGATAACCGACGGATTGGTATATAAACAACGATCGATCGGGTAGAGTGACGACGTAGTTTCATCGCCAAAACTCTTTGCATTTAGTGATAGAGCATTTCGTCACAAAAGCACTCGATCGGCGTGTGACAACTTTTCGTCACCAAAAAATTAACTTTTTGTGACCACATTTTTATTTTGTCACAAATAAGACTTTTAGTGACGAAATTAGCGACCAAAATTATTTTCGTCACGAAAAACCATTTTTCGTGTCAAAAATAGCATTTCGTAACTAAAAATAGACTTTTAGTGACGAAATTTCGTCACTAAAAGTCAATTTTCTAGTAGTGTAAGGGTTTGAGTATGAGCCCAAGAAAACACTTGTACGATTTCCTAGCACTCGTAAACTATTGGAGAATAGTGTAAAACCTCAAGGCTCGGTGAAAGAGCATGAGGGGTGGATGTAGGAGGGTTAATAATCAAGAAAGTGAGCCACAAGAGTTATATACCAAAATTAATGAGTTTAAACAATAGATTGCTCAAAATTGAAAAAAAAATGATGCAAAATGAATGAAGGTGATGTGAACCCCATTTAAATGCAAGAGCTCCTATTTGACTCTCACAATAACTTGGACGGAAACACAAGCTAAACTTTAGGAAATATTATATTCCTTATTTTGACAAAAGCTATACGTAAAAGCCACTTTAGAATAGTCAAATAACTTTCCTTATTTGACTTCTCTCAAAAGCCATACGTAAAGGCAAATTGAAATAGGAAATAAAGTTCCTTTTTGGACTTAAAGAGCTGGACGGAAAGACACTTGCAGGCTAGACTTAAGGGAATATTATATTCCTTATTTGACACAACCTAAGGTGTACAAGCACACAACTGAAAGAGACACATGCCTAAAATAAAATAAAAAGGAAAAGATGAAACTTACCAAACTATCTAAGTGGTCACACGGCAAAAATATTCAAAAGGAAAAGAATATCAGATGCCTAAACCAAATAAATAATCAAAAGATTTCAAAAGGAAAGAATTTTGCCCTTAGAATTTCCATGCAATCCGATTCTTCTAGAATAGTCCCAAAATTATCTCTTGACCGGATCCTTCTAGAAAGTGGATCATCTTTGATGGGCCTCCACAAATGGGCTTGGGCCCATATCTCATGAACAATTTCGTCCAGTACGTCCTTGAACTTCTTGGCTCGTTCTCTCATAACCGGCTCTACGAAGACTTGAACTAGCTCCTTTGAAGCCTTCTCAGATTCTCAACAGAAGGAAGAGTTATCGGCCAAAATATAAATGAAAACTTGTCTAAAATAATTAGTTCAAAATTAGATACCGTAATATTGAAGAAAATGAGCCCAATAGATTAATGGAAGTGTTATGGACAATATAAAAAGGAAAAATAGTAAAAATTACTTAATTTAAACATTAGATACCTTAATACGGAAGAAAATGATGCAAACAGATTAATATTTGGCTTTTAGTCACGATCAATGTTTTGATGATAACAATACAACTAAGTGAAATGTGGAGCAAAGAAGATTCAAAATGAGCACGGAGCGATCACGCAACATTCCTTTCAATGGAAGTGACTCTTACATTGAAGACTCAAGTTTTTAGGGTAATTCTTGTAACTATTCATCTTTAACAAGGATTTCAATCACACACATGCATAAGTCTTCAAAACTTGCATAAACTGTTTTAACATTTGTTGAAAGATAAAAACCTTTTTAATTGCTTCAAAATATCCCAAATATACTCCCAAATCATTTACATACTTGTGGGAAGTTAGCCTTTAAAATTGAGTATTTTATGTTGGTCAAAATCGAGTTGAGGAAGTCGATCGGTTGGTCCAGCGGTCGACCTGTGCTCGAACCGCTACATCAAGCCGTCGACCGGTTAATTTTGAAAAGGCTGAAAAGAGCCGTTAAGCTTCTGACAATATGACCGTTGGAGTAACGGTCGACCGGTTCATGTAGCGGTTGACCGGCTCGTTTTAACAGATGACTCCCAACGGCTAGTTTTCATATGTGGCCATTAAATACACATCCATAACGTCTGAAATTCATAACCAACGACCACATATCTTTTGTGATACGAACTCCACCAACAATTGTGATGAAACTCAATAACAAAGATGGATTGGAACCCCAAGAACGTGAAGACAAGATTGGTTGAGCCTTGATCCGTCACCTAGCCAGATGATAAACCAAGACTACAGAGGATTGAAACGTCACACCAAGAATACCCAAGAAACTCTCTAGAAATTGAGGTGATAAGTTTCGGTTGCTTGAACCCCGCAAGATAAACTTGATAAGTTCAAAGAGTTCTTTGAAGAACCAAGACGAACACAAAACCTCTCAAAAGTTTGTAGATTCAATCTTAATCAATAATGAATACTGTTCACACGAAATGGACCCTCTAAATATTTGGAACATCCCTCCAAAAATAGGAAAAGCCATAACTATAGTCATTAAAACAACAATTAACAAGATCCAACGAAATTAGGCCTCTTGGACTACTAGAGGCAACCAAAAATAGCTAAAAGACCAGATTCAACATGCCCAGCAAAGACCACCTTCATTCCCCTATTTAATATCCTTGAAATTCAATAAGTGCATGCCTAAAAAACGGCAAACCATGCTGGTCACGTTATTGTTCATATTAAGCCTCTTCACTTGCCGCTAGATACCGGGGTAAGTCGGGGAAGGTGCGGAACACCTTAGGAGCACCCCGGAAAAAGTAATGGGGACCTCAGGAAGTTTGTGGGACGTCGGACCCGGAATAGATAGAAACCTCGGACATCGGCAATTATTGTGGGACAATCGGGAAATTCACTCAGAGACACTGATGACTCGGACTAAGCCTGGGTTATTATTTGAGCCCATCTTGGTCTTTTTAGAATCAGCCGAACTCTCTTCGATTAGTCCATTGAGAGACTCCTTGAAACGATTCGCTCTGAGTCTTATAATTGGGCCAATAGGAAGTGACAAAGGGTATTCAGCTCTTAGTCCAGCTACTTGGTGTCCAGCTCCTTTGTTTGCATCAAAACTAATATATTTTGATAATTTTTAATGTATAATTTGTTCTATAACTCTTTCATCTATGTTTTTTGCTTGTTTTCTTGTATATTAAGTTATCTAATTTTAAAACTGTTTAATTTGAACTATTTCTGCTCTTTATTTTGGTCTATAACTCTTCTGTTAATTTATTTGGTCCATTTTCTTCAATATTAAGGTATCTAAATTATTCAAGAATTTCATTGGGACGATTTTAAATTTATCCTATGGTTTATAACTTTTTCATTAATCTATTTCCATCATTTTCTTCAACATTAAAGTATCTAATTTTTAAACTAATTAACTTTGGACTATTTCTAGTTTATATTCTGGTCTATAACTCTTCCATTAAGCTATTTGCATCATTTTCTTCAAATTTTTGCTTTCTAATGTACTAATTAATTTTGACTATTTTTCTTTTTTATTTTGGTCAATAACTCTTCCATTAATCTATTTGGCTCATATTATTCAATATTATGGTATCCAGTGTCTACACTAATTAATTTGGACTATTTTTCATTTATATTTTCTTCTATAACTTTTCCATTAATTTATTTGGCTCGTTTTCTTCAATATTAAGTTATCAAATTAAACAAGTTTATTCCGACGTTTTTTATTTATCTTTTGTTCTATAACACTACCACTAATCTATCTGCTTCATTTTGTTCAATATTAAGGTATTTAGTTTTAAAACTAATTAATTTGGACGTTTTTTATTTAATTTTTCTCTATAATACTTCCATTAATCTGCTTCATTTTTTTCGATGTTAAGGTCTCTAATTTTTAAACTAAATTATTTGAACCATGTTTCCTTTATATTTTGGTTTATCTCTTCCATTAATCTACTTGCATCATTTTATTCTGTATTAAGGTATCTACTTTTTAAACTAACTAATTTTTACTATTTTTTTCTTTTATTTTGGTTCATTACACTTCCATTAATCTATTGGGCTAGTTTTTTTTAATCAAAACCTCAATTTATTTCAAAAGAAGATATCCAAAGAACAACACCCTAAGGAGGGTTAGTACCAGCAAACCAAGACAAATCAAGCGAATGCTCACAACAACGGGGGTTGCCCACTGAGCTATATACTCAGCGGCGGCCCAACGAGCAAGGTGGTACACCAGCTCATTATCACCTCAATAGACATGAACTGCTTGCCAACTCAGCAACCGTTGGCACACTTCATGAATCTCTTTTACAGCCGAATGAATTCTCCACTCCGTTTTTTGTCGAAATTTCTGGATGCGTGAATAAAGCTTTCCGAATCTCCATCTAGAATCTCCTCTCGATAACCTTGAATCTCCAGGGGATCAACTACTGCAATTTTTTGTGCCACAGCCCCCTGAATCACACCTTGGCAATCACGAGCAATAGCAGCTATCACCGTATAACTCTCTTATAGCAACGTCCACGTTCACTTTTATTGTATTGGCAGGTGGGTGTTTCCAAACTTGCAACCGGACGGGTTGCAATTGGTGTTTCCAAGCAACCTTATGCTCCCAACTCAGCCGGCGAACACAATGAACAAACTCCCTTACGTCACAGCGCTTGCCTCCATGAACCATCTGATTTCTTGCAGCCTAGAGCAGATCAATTGCATTGGCAGCGAAGATTTGAAACAAGTGCTGGTCCTCGAATGGAATCCCAATGAGCTGATGAGGATGAAGAATTGTCTATTTGCATCATTTTCTTCAACACTAAGATGTCTATTTGCATCATTATATTTATATTTTGGTCTATAACTCTTCCATTAATCTATTTACAACGTTTTCTTCAATAATAAGTTATCTAACATTAATCTAATTAATTTTGACTATTTTTCCTTTTAATTTTAGTCTATAACACTTCGATTAATCTACTGGGCTCATTTTCTTTAATATTATGTTATCTAATTTTTTATCTAATTAATTTGAACTATTTTTCATTCTTATTTTGGGCTATAACTCTTCCCATTAATCTATTTGCCTCATTTACTTGAAAATATTTGGGTATCAAATTGCTAAACTAATATATTTTGATCATTTTTATTGTATATTTTGTTCTACAACTCTTTTCATCTATTTGTTTTGCTTCTTTTCTTGTTTATTAAGTTATCTAATTTTTAAACTATTTAATTTGAACTATTTCTGTGAGACCCCGAATGTCATTGTGCTATTTAAGCTTACGTATTTGTTCTGGAATTTAATTTTGGGCGCTGTTATTTCGCATATTGTAAGAAATTTTATGATATTAAAATGACTTGTTGAGTTTTAATGTCGAGGATATTTAAAATGCATTTCATTATATCTTATAGTTTCTGTATTTCTCTAAGCAATTTCATTTTTTATTTTAAATTGTGATTGTGAATTTTTAGTGCATGTGATGGGAATCAAGGCACATCATCGGAGGATCCAATTCGAGTTCCCATTGGGCCGGTTACGAGGGCACGAGCTAAGAAGTTGAAGGAGCTACTCAATGGGCTAATTCAAGCGGCATGGACTCAAGCAACTTGATGGAGGCCCATTGAACAAGACCCACGTGAATCACAATGAGTTGTCAATTTGATTCACGTTCTAGAAGCATCCGGTTAAACTTGGCAAGAAATTATTCTAGAAGACTCAATTAGGCGCCACTTTCTAAGGAGATCAATAGCGCCTCTTTGTTGCCTTATTTGGATCCGGATTGCATAGCCTTTAGGTGCCTCTTTTGTTTCCTTTTATACTTAGGCGCCAACTTATCTTTGCTTAGGCATGATTTTGTGTTTTAGGCGCCATTTTGTTTCCTTATTTGCTAGGTTTAGGCGCCTCTTTGTTTCCTTCATTATGTGTGTTGTTTTAGGGTTTCTTTTCATGTCTTGGCCGACCTATATATAGGTGGCTTTGCTTTGTATTTCGGATTCAGTGAAGAGACACGAAATTGTGAGAGTATTTCTCTTTGGTTCTTTGAAGAACTTCTCGAACTTATCGGGATTTACCGTGGCGTTCATTCTGACTTATCAAACGGATTTCCATCACCGTTTGTGGCGTCCTCATCAAACCGAGGTTCTTGCTTTCTTAAGCAACGGGTCGAGGTTCCATTCGAATCGGTCCTAGAAACGATCTTGGGTTCCCTATAGTTGTTGAGTCTCGTTACGGGATAACGGGGTTCACATCATTTGGTATCAGAGCTTTGGTTCTAGGTCAGGTTTGCTTATCCGTTTTTATTTTTGTTCCTTCGTTTCTTCTTCTTCACCGTTCACATCCTTTGCCTATCTTCAAAATTCGTTTCTTGTTTCTTTTCAAAATTCGGTTCACATCATCACCCTTCTCTTCTTAACCAAATTTTCTTTACCCCTCCCTTCCAAGTTTGGTTACTCTTGGTCATGACTAAAAGTGTGTTTTTGTCTACATATCAAGAGATTTCGAGATCTGGTGGTGATAATCTTCTCAATAGATAGTTGCTGACCATCAAAAGAAAAAGAGAAAGAGACTCGTAAGAAGAAGTATTTTTTTCTCTCTAGTGACAAATCTCTACTGTTCTAGTTTCCTAGATTCCAACTAATCGTGTCCGTTTTATTCTTGTTCTCTTGATCTTATTATTGCTTTATCTGAAATTCCTTGATGAGTTCTTGGTGAATCGTTGCTGGACATCTTTGAGTTTTTGTTTAGTTTCAAAAGGAGATAAATTCACTGTTACAGTGAAGGCCCCCAGCAACAATGAGTGTGGTTCTTGGGTTGCCTCTTGGAATGGGAGACCAGCAAAGAGGGATGTTATCCAATCCTCCTACTGAACCACCCCAGTTACACCGAGCAGTCTGCAACAGAGACTCAGAAGACTCATGGCAAAGTAGGAAGCCCAGATGCTATCATAGATCCTCTTAGGGAAGACGGATTGGATCGAGAGGAGATGCCTATGCCTCTTCTTTCTCGACAAGATTCCCATCATTTGCAGTCTCCGGCGAAGAAGACAAGGGCGAGGCACCGAACATGTTCTATCCTCAACCTCCATCCGTCATTAGTAATCTCAATCCGCTTCTCCAATTCACTAGTACACTGCGAGCAACAACTAGCAGCCCCTTTACGTAAAGGAAAACGCTAGCGCGCAACAGCTGAAAAGCCAGCAACTTGTTAGGAGTAGGTTTTGGCTTGCCCCGAGAATTACCGAGTGGAAAAAGACAAGAGTGGTGAGAATATCAGAGGGTAAAAGCCATACATTTGAGAGAAACACGAGTGACGAGTGATCCATATTCCTGAGTGTAAAAACTCATGATAGTGGAAAGAGCGTTGCCAGCGATGATACGTGCCTTGCTGAACATAGATCACTTATGGAGGCCTTGGTGAGTCGACTGGAGAAATCTCTGAAGGCAAATAGAGTCAGTACACGAGACGATGGAGCGCACAAACGAACGGGTAGCTCAGCTGGAGACGAAACAACACCAAAACTGATGAGAACCCCGTTATCCCGTAACGAGACCCAACAACTATAGGGAACCCAAGATCGTTTCTAGCATGGATTCGAATGGAACCTCGACCCGTTGCTTAGAAAAGCAAGAACCTCGGTATGGTGAAGACGCCACAAATGGGGATGAAAATCCGTTTGATAAGTCGAGTTGAATGCCATGGGAAATCCCGATAAGTTCGAGAAGTTCTTCAAAGAACTAAAGAGAATAACTCTTCTAGAAAGTGGGTCATCTTTGATGGGCTTCCACGAATGGGCTTGGGCCCATATCTCATGAATGATTTCGTCGAGTACGTCCTTGAACTTCTTGGCTCGTTCTCTCGTAACCGGCTCTACGGGAACTTGAACTGGCACATTTGAAGACTCGCTCGTATTCTCATCATTCCCCTTCTCTTGAAAGTGATTTGTCCTCAAATCATCGCAGACATAAAATGGAGCGTCATATCGTGTTTCCTCGGGAATGACAACCTCATATTCCTGGACATAGGGATCCTCATATACTTGCGTCGGTGGCAATGCTTCGTTTGCCATCAATGGCAATACCTCAGGAGCTAAAGGATCCTCCACGGGAATTTCCTCCAAGGGTGGCAGATCGTCAGGGGTGGAATCGTTATTTTCGGCAACAACACAACAATTCTCTTGAGGTACGTCACTGACCTTCGTGGGCTTCAGCTCGGATTTGTTACGAGCAAACATGAGGTCTTTCATCCTATTCTCCCACTCCAGGAATGCCTCACGGAATTCTCGACTACGGAATTTTGGGGGCGTTTTGTGACTGCTGCTCGAATGAATCCCGACGTTGGTGAAGTTGCTTGATCTCAGATTTGGAGGTTTGTGACTCATACGTCTCCTTTTGGTAGTCCGCTACAATCCGGCGTGCCGGTCTAAGATCTTGTCGCTTTTTGTACAACTCCCGGTGGTAGTAGCTTGGAACAAACCTTTTTCCCATGACTGCCTTCATAGCCTCCCACGTCTCTATTGGTCGTTCTCCATTCCGCCTTCTATTTATCACAAATTGATCCCACCAAGTTATAGCATACCCAGAAAACTCAATGACTGCTAATTTTACCTTCTTGGCAATCAAACACGAGCTCCATCTTCTTCTCCCATTCAAGATAGGCTTCCGGATCAGATCTTCCTTGAAAAGACGGAATATTCATCTTAATACCACTGAAGTGGTTATCGTCTCGAATCCTAGCTTCTCTTCGTCCTCCATATCTCCTATAGCCAATATGAGAATCACGATCTCCTTCCTCTTCAAAGTCAGATCTGTAAGGCTCGTCTTCGTCCTCCCTTTCCTCCCTCCGTGGTGCTCTCTGGGAGTCTACGGAAGTTGGGGTCGTTTTGGTGTTGCTTCGTCTCAAGCTGAGCTACCCGTTCGTTTGTGCGCTCCATTGTCTTGTGGACAGAATCTATTTTCGCAGTCAGCTCTATTTCCCCAGCTTATTCAACAAGGCCTCAATAAGTAATCTATGCTCAGCAAGACTTGTATCATCGCTGGCAACGCTCTTTCCACTATCACGAGACATGATTACTGCAAAAAAAATAGTGTTAGAAGGAAAGAAGTAACAAGGACCTCTCAAATCGCTCCCTGACGTGTTTACACACAAGAATAGATCATTCGTCACTCGTGTTTCACTCAAAATAATAGGGCTTTGCGGTGGGGTGAATTTCAGAATAACAGGAACCTCAATAAATGAGATTTTCGGATTTTTTTTTTTGGAAATTCGGCTCAGGAAAGATAGATGGTGTGAACTGAATTGGAGAAGAGAGAAAAAACAAAACAAAGAAACGGAATTTAAAATGATAGGCAAAGGATATGTGAATGGCTAACGAAGAAACAAAGGAACGAAAGAATACAAAAAAAAGGATAGGCAAACCCGAACTAGAACCAAAGCTCTGATACCAAATGATGAGAACCCCGTTATGCCGTAATGAGACCCAACAACTATAGGGAACCCAAGATCGTTTCTAGCATGAATTCGAATGGAACCTCGACCCGTTGCTTAGAAAAGCAAGAACCTCGGTGATGTGAACCCCGTTAACCCGTAACGAGACCCGACAACTATAGGGAACCCAAGATCGTTTCTAGGACTGATTCGAATGGAACCTCGACCCGTTGCTTAGGAAAGCAAGAACCTCGGTATGATGAAGACGCCACAAACGGGACGGAAATCCGTTTGATAAGTCAGGATGAACGCCACGGGAAATCCCGATAAGTTCGATAAGTTCTTCAAAGAACCAAAGAGAATAACTCTCACAATTTCATTAATCAATGTCTTTTTTTTCAATTACAATGCAAGAGCTCCTATTTAAAGAGCTGAAATAAACAAGGAAATAAACCTAACATAGAAACCTAATTAAAATTCGAAATTAGGCAAGTAATTAAATCCTAGCTTGCCTAAAACACATAAGACAAATAAGGAAATAAATTTTCTTATTTCCTAACATACTTGTCGCCTAAACCAAAAAGGAAGACTAAGGAAATAACTCCTTAGTTGCCTAAAACAACAACCTATTTAAGGAACTATATTTTGGACGTGAACAGTACCAAAATAAAGTAAAGAAATATTCTTTATTTGCCTAACTCTAGACCTGGACGTGAACAGTACCCAACAAGGAAATTAAATGCTGAACAAAATAAATAATCAAAAGATTTCAAAAGGAAAGGATTTTGCTCTTTGAATTTCCATGCAATCTGATTCTTCTAGAATAGTCCCAAAATTATCTCTTGACCGGATCCTTCTAGAAAGTGGATCATCTTTGATGGGTTTCCACGAATGGGCTTGGGCCCATATCTCATGAATAATTTCATCGACAACGTCCTTGAACTTCTTGTCTCGTTCTCTCGTAACCGGCTCTCCGGGGACTTGAACTAGCTCCTTTGAAGCCTTGCCCGTATTCTCATCATTCCCCTCCTCTTGAAAGTGATTTGTCCTCAAATCATCGCAGACATAAAAAAAAATGTCATATGGTGTTTCCTCGGGAATGACAACCTCATATTCCTGGACATAGGGATCCTCATATACATGCGTCGGTGGCAATGCTTCGTTTGCAATCAATGACAATACTTCAGGAGCTAAAGGATCCTCCACGGGAATTTTATCCAAGAGTGGCAGATCGTCAGGGGTGGAATTGTCATTTTCGGCAGCGATGCAAGAATTCTCGTGAGTGACGTGGCTGACATTCTCGGGCTTGAACTCGGATTGGGCTGTTTGTGATTCATCCACCTCCTTGTAGATTTCCTCCAAGGGTGGTAGATCGTTGGTGGTGGAATCGTTATTGTCGGCAACCACACAACAATTCTCTTGAGGTACGTCGCTGACCTTCGTGGGCTTCAGCTCGGATTTGTTACGAGCAAACATGAGGTCTTTCATCTTCTTCTCCCACTTCGGGAATGCCTCACGGAATTCTCGACTACGGAATTTAGGGGCATTTTGTGTCTGCTGCTCAAATGAATCCCAACGTTGGTGAAGTTGCTTGATCTCAGATTTGGACGTTTGTGACTCATACGTCTCCTTTTGGTAGTCCGCTACATTCCGGCGTACCGGTCTAAGATCTTGTCGCTTTTTGTACAACTCCCGGTGGTAGTAGCTTGGAACAAACCTTTTTCTCATGACCGCCTTCATAGCCTCCCACGTATCTATCGGTCATTCTCCATTCCTCCTCCTATTTATCACAAATTGATCCCACCAAGTTATAGCATACCCAGAAAACTCAGTGACTGCTAATTTTACCTTCTTGGTTTCGGAGTAGTTGTGGCAATCAAACACGAACTCCATCTTCTTCTCCCACTCAAGATAGGCTTCCGGATCAGATCTCCCTTGAAAAGATTGAATCTTCATCTTAATACCACTGAAGTTGTTATCTTCTCGAATCCTAGCTTCTCTTCGTCTTCCATATCTCCTATAGCCAATATGAGAATCACAATCTCTTTCCTCTTCAAAGTCAGATCTGTAAGGCCCTTCTTCGTACTCCCTTTCCTCCCACCGTTGAGCTTTTTTCCCGTCTACGGAAATTGAAACCAGGTTGGGGTTGAGGATGCTCCAGCCGATCTAGCCGTTCTTGTACTTGGTTCAACATACACCTCACTCTCATGGCCTCCATATACAGCTTTGAGTCAGCTGGTGTCGAAACATTTTCGGACACGTTCTTACCGCGGTTTTGAGACATGGTTGCTGCAGAAACAAGGTTAGAAAAAAAAGAACCTCACGATTCACTCCCTTACGTGTTTACACTCAAGGATGTGGATGACTCTTCATTCGTGTTTCATTCACAATAATATGGCTTTGGGGTGGGTGAATTTCAGAATAACAGGAACCTCAATAAAAGAGATTTTCGGAATGTTTTTTTTTTCGGAAATTCGACTCAGGAATGACAGAAACGAAAATAAAAAGGGATAAGCAAACCCGAACTAGAACCAAAGCTCTGATACCAAATGATGTGAACCCCGTTAACCCGTAACGAGACCCGACAACTATAGGGAACCCAAGATCGTTTCTAGGACTGATTCGAATGGAACCTCGACCCGTTGCTTAGGAAAGCAAGAACCTCGGTATGGTGAAGACGCCACAAACGGGATGGAAATCCGTTTGATAAGTCAGGATGAACGCCACGGGAAATCCCGATAAGTTCGATAAGTTCTTCAAAGAACCAAAGAGAATAACTCTCACAATTTCATTAATCAATGTCTTTTTTTTCAATTACAATGCAAGAGCTCCTATTTAAAGAGCTGAAATAAACAAGGAAATAAACCTAACATAGAAACCTAATTAAAATTCGAAATTAGGCAAGTAATTAAATCCTAGCTTGCCTAAAACACATAAGACAAATAAGGAAATAAATTTCCTTATTTCCTAACATACTTGTCGCCTAAACCAAAAAGGAAGACTAAGGAAATAACTCCTTAGTTGCCTAAAACAACAACCTATTTAAGGAACTATATTTTGGACGTGAACAGTACCAAAATAAAGTAAAGAAATATTCTTTATTTGCCTAACTCTAGACCTGGACGTGAACAGTACCCAACAAGGAAATTAAATGTTGAACAAAATAAATAATCAAAAGATTTCAAAAGGAAAGGATTTTGCTCTTTGAATTTCCATGCAATCTGATTCTTCTAGAATAGTCCCAAAAT
Organism: Myrica gale; assembly: GCA_963930655.1. Taxonomy (NCBI): domain Eukaryota; kingdom Viridiplantae; phylum Streptophyta; class Magnoliopsida; order Fagales; family Myricaceae; genus Myrica; species Myrica gale. The sequence continues at coordinate 14,590,545 of OZ005618.1, forward strand.
TATCTCTTGACCGGATCCTTCTAGAAAGTGGATCATCTTTGATGGGTTTCCACGAATGGGCTTGGGCCCATATCTCATGAATAATTTCATCGACAACGTCCTTGAATTTCTTGTCTCGTTCTCTCGAAACCGGCTCTCCGGGAACTTGAACTAGCTCCTTTGAAGCCTTGCCCGTATTCTCATCACTCGGTATGGTGAAGATGCCACAAACGGGGATGGAAATCCGTTTGATAAGTCGAGTTGAACGCCACGGGAAATCCCGATAAGTTCGAGAAGTTCTTCAAAAAACCAAAGAGAATGACTCTCAAAATTTCATTAATCAATGTCTTTTCGAATTACAATGCAAGAGCTCCTATTTAAAGGCTGAAAATAACAAGGAAATAAAACTAACATAGAAACCTAATTAAAATTCGAAATTAGGCAAGGAATTAAATCCTTGCTTGCCTAAAACACATAAGACAAATAAGTAACTTGTGCTGGACGCCCACCCATTCCCCAAAATAAAAAGGACTCTAAAGAAGGAAAGAAAAAGCTGGCCGACTATAGCTAATGAAAGGAAAAGTTTCCTAACACCAACCAATCAAGCCATGGAAATATATTCCTTATTTAACTAAAACAAGCATGGACGTAAACAACTAAAGAAAGAGACAACTGCCATTAGGTGGCTGACCCTACACGCCTAACATAATAGGAAATGACAAAGATGACTAAATAAATAAAATCCCACCATATTTGACTAAAAGCAGCTGGGCGTGTACCACACTAAATAATCTAATTAAAATACCATAAAAGGAAATGATTTTTCCCTTAGAATTGCCATGCAATCCGATTCTTCTAGAATCGAACCAAAAATATATCTTGACCGGATCCTTCTCGAAAGTGGGTCATCTTTGATGGGCTTCCACGAATGGGCTTGGTTGGGCCCATATCTCATGAATGATTTCGTCGAGTACGCCCTCGAACTTCTTGGCTCGTTCTCTCGTAACCGGCTCTACGGGAACTTGAACTAGCACATTTGAAGCCTTGCTCGTATTCTCATAAAAAATGACCCCAACTTCCGTAGACGGGGAGAGAGCACCACGGAGAAAGGAAAGGGAGGACGAAGAAGAGCCTTATAGATCTGAATTCGAGGAGGAAGAGGACCGTGATTCTCATGTTGGCTATAGGATATATGGAGGGCGAAGAGAAGCTAGGAATCGAGAAGATAACAACTTCAGTGGTATTAAGATGAAGATTCCGTCGTTTCGAGGGAGATCTGATCCAGAAGCCTATCTTGAGTGGGAGAAGAAGATGGAGTTCGTGTTTGATTGTCACAACTAGTCCGAAACAAAGAAGGTAAAACTAGCAGTCATTGAGTTTTCTGAGTATGCTATAACTTGGTGGGATCAACTTGTGATAAATAGGTGGCGGAATGGAGACGTGGGTGGCTATGAAGGCGGTCATGAGAAAACGGTTCGTTCCAAGCTACTACTACAGGGACCTGTACAAAAGGTTACAAAGCCTTAAGCAAGGAAGTCGAAGTGTAGAAGATGGAGATGGAGATGGCCATGATCCGTGCAAATGTTGAGGAGGATCGAGAGGCTACCATGGCACGTTTCCTACATGGCCTGAATCGGGAGATCCATAATAGGGTGGAGATGCAACAATATGTGGAGATAGAAGACATGGTGCATATGGCTATCAAAGTGGAGCAGCAACTCAAGAGAGGGAGTGGGGGACGTGCCAGCAATATTCTAGTTCTGCTTCCTTGAAGCCGAGTTATACCAAGCCCATGGACAAGTCACAAATGTCCAAACCCGAGCCCAAACCCGCCACCACCAGCCACATTCCTCAAGGTAAAACCGAAGCTTCTACTTCTAGGAATCGTGATATTAAGTGCTTTCGATGTCAGGGCAGGGGACACATAGCAAGTCAATGTCCAAACAAGCAAGTCATGGTGTTGAAGGCCAATGGATAGATCGTGACCGATAGTGAAGAATCTGACACCGACGACATGCCACCCTTGGAGGATGTTTCCGAGGATGAATACAGAGCCCCTGATGCGTTGACCTTGGTGGCGAGGAGAACCTTGAGCTTGCAAGCAAAAGGTGATGATGAAGTACAGCGGGAGAACATCTTTCACACTAGGTGCTACATCAAAGATAAGGTATGTAGTGTTATTATTGATGGTGGTAATTGTACTAATGTGGCAAGCACAGTCATGGTTGAAAAGTTGGGATTGCCCGTATGGAAATATCATAGGCCCTACAAGTTGCAATGGCTGAATGATAGTGGACAGATAAGGGTGAATAAACAAGTGTTGTGTGATGTAGTACCGATGCAAGCGAGACACTTGTTGCTAGGGCGACCGTGGCAGTTCGATCGACATGTGAAGCATGATGGCTTTACGAATAAGTACTCTTTTGTACTTAATCAGCGGCCAATCACTCTTGTACCCTTGACATTGCAGCAAGTATATGAAGATCAAGTGAGGTTGCAGCAAGAGAGTGATCAAAAGAAAGAGTGTGAGAAAAAGAAAGAGAGTGAAAATCAGAGAGTGAGTGAAAATTCGAGAGAGGCCGACAAAAAAGAGATAGACGGTTCGGCCATTGGGAGAAAATCAGAGAGAAAAAAGAATTTCTTTGCAAAAGTGAGTGAGATCAAGCGAGCGATGCTTTCAAATCAGCCGAAAATTGTACTTTTGTACAATCATCGACTGATTGTTTCTCTTTTGCAGGAATATGATGATATCTTCCCCGAGGAAACCCGACATGGATTACCCCCGATTCGAGGGATTGAACATCAAATTGATTTTGTCCCTGGTGCTGCCATTCCAAACCGACCAGCTTATAGGAGCAATCCCGAGGAGACCAAGGAGCTTCAAAGGCAAGTCAGCGAGTTGTTGGAGAAAGGACACGTGAGGGAGAGCATGAGTCCATGTGCGGTTCCGGTCTTACTTGTACCTAAGAAGGACGGGTCGTGGAGAATGTGCGTTGATTGCCGAGCCATCAACAACATCACGGTAAAGTATCGTCATCCTATTCCTCGCCTAGATGACCTGTTAGATGAGTTGCATGGTTCTTGTGTGTTTTCGAAAATTGATTTGAAGAGTGGATATCATCAAATTAGAGTAAAAGAAGGAGAGGAATGGAAAACAGTTTTTAAAACAAAATATGGTTGGTATGAATGGTTAGTTATGCCTTTTGGATTGACTAACGCCCCGAGCACATTTATGAGACTTATGAACCATTTTTACGTGCATTTATAGGTAGATTCGTTGTTGTTTACTTTGATGATATAGTCATTTATAGCAAAAACATGGATGATCATGTAGCACACTTGAAATCTGTTTTGGATGTGCTTAGGAAAGAAAAATTGTTTGCTAATATGAAGAAGTGCACTTTTTACACCGATAAACTTGTATTCTTGGGATTTGTTGTTAGTGCACAAGGTATACAGGTTGATGAAGAGAAGGTACGTGCAATTCAAGAAAGGCCGAGTCCCACAAGTGTAGGTGAGGTTCGTAGTTTTCATGGCCTTGCCAATTTTTACCTGTTGTTCGTAAAGGACTTTAGTAGCATAGCCGCACCACTTACCAAAGTAATCAAGAAGAACGTTGGATTTCAATGGGGAGATGCGCATGAGAAGGCGTTTCAATTACTTAAAGAGAAGCTAACCCATGCTCCTTTATTGTCTTTGCCTAACTTTTCCAAAACATTTCAAATTGAATGTGATGCTTCAGGTATTGGCATTGGCGCAGTTCTTATGCAGGACGAACGACCCCTTGCTTATTTCAGCGAGATACTAAGCGGGGCAGCCTTAAACTATCTCACCTATGACAAGGAGCTGTATGCACTAGTCAGGGCCTTGGAGACATGGCAGCACTATCAATGGCCTAAGGAGTTTGTTATTCATACCGATAATAAATCCTTGAAACATCTGAATGGAGGCTTGATGGATTCTTATTTCGGGAGAATAAATTATGTGTGCCTAATTGATCATTGAGGGAGTTATTAGTGCAAGAATCTCATGGTGGAGGATTAATGGGACATTTTGGAGTTGCCAAAACCTTAGCTGTTTTACAGGAACACTTCTATCGGCCTCACATGAAACAAGATGTTGAAAAATTTGTGGAAGATGTGTCACGTGTAGGCAAGCTAAGTCTAAAGTGAAGCCCCACGGTTTGTATACACAATTACCTATCCCTAGTGAGCCTTGGATTGATATTTCAATGGTTTCCGTGCTAGGATTGCCTAGAACTAAACAAGGAAGAGATTCAATTTTTGTAGTTGTGGATAGATTCTCTAAGAAGGTACATTTTATTCCATGTCACAAAACGGATGATGCCTCACATGTTGATGGTCAAACTTGTGGTGCAAGTTAGGTACTAAGTTATTATTTTCCACTATGTGCCACCCACAAACTGATGGTCAAACTGAAGTTGTCAATAGGACTTTGTCTACCTTGTTGAGGGCAATCATTAGAAAGAATATCAAAACATGGGAAGAATGTTTACCACATGTTGAGTTTGCTTATAATAGAGCCGTTCATTCTGCTACTCAATTTTCACCATTTGAAATTGTGTACGGTTTTAATTCTTTAACACCATTGGATTTGTCTCCTTTGCCTGTGACTGAGCATGTTAATTTAGATGGCAAAAAGAAAGCTGATATTGTCAAGCAGATTCATGAGAAAGCAAGCCTCAACATTGAGCGACGAACGGAGCAATATGCAAAACATGCCAACAAGGAACGTCACAAGATGCTTTTTGAACCCGGAGATTGGGTTTGGCTGCATATGAGAAAGGAAAGATTCCCAGCAAAAAGAAGCTCAAAATTGCTTCCAAACGGAGATGGACCTTTCCAAGTCCTAGAGCGCATCAACGACAACGCCTACAAGCTAGATTTACCAGGCGAGTACAACGTCAGTGTCACTTTCAATGTTACTGATTTGAGTCCGTTTGATGTAGGTGAAGATTTAAGGGCAAATCATTTTCAAGAGGGGAAAATGATGTGAACCCCGTTATCCCGTAACGAGACCCAACAACTATAGGGAACCCAAGATCGTTTCTAGGACCGATTCGAATGGAACCTCGACCCGTTTCTTAAGAAAGCAAGAACCTCGTTATGATGTGGACGCAACAAACGGTGATGGAAATCCGTTTGATAAGTCAGAATGAACGTCACGGGAAATCCCGATAAGTTCGAGAAGTTCTTCAAAGAACCAAAGAGAAATACTCTCACAATTTCGTGTCTCTTCACTGAATCCGAAATATAAAGCAAAGCCACCTATATATAGGTCGGCCAAGACATGAAATGAAACCCTAAATCAACACACATAATGAAGGAAACAAAGAGGCGCCTAAACCTAGCAAATAAGGAAACAAAATGGCGCCTAAAACACAAACTCACGCCTAAGGAAAGATAAGTTGGCGCCTAGGCATAAAAGGAAACAAAAGAGGCGCCTAAAGGCTATGCAATCCGGATCCAAATAAGGCAACAAAGAGGCGCTATTGATCTCCTTAGAAAGTGGTGCCTAATTGAGTCTTCTAGAATAATATCTTGCCAAGTTTAACCGGAGGCTTCTTGAACGTGAATCAAATTGACAACTCCTTGTGATTCATGTGGGTCTTGTTCAATGGGCCGCCGTGAAGTTGCTTGAGTCCATGCCGCTTGAATTAGTCCATTGAGTAGTTCCTTGAACTTCTTAGCTCATGCCCTCGTAACCGGCCCAATGGGAACTCGAATTGGATCCTCTGATGATGTGCCTTGATTCCCATCAGCATGTTAATTATCTATTATTGCCTTCATTAGGTAGCCTTAATCTTCATTAGGTGGACTAAATGACTATTTAGTGTGCAAAGCTAGTGATTCACATGAAAGAGAGAAAACCAAAGAAAATAAAAGAAAGTCAAAAGAGAAGTGGTAATGGTGATTCACGTGAATAGCAAAAAGAAGTGTAATAGTTGACTGAAGAGGGAATCATGTGAAAGGCTTAGAAAGGCAAAGAGAAAAAGAAAAAAATAAAATAGGAGAGAAAAGACGGCATTTAATGAGCTGGCCATATCACCCAATGGACATAGCCGATATACACAATGCTGCACCCCCCATTTGCCTTTTTTCACTTCACGCCTCACATTCACACACTTTCACTTCCTGATTTGGTTACACAAGAGACCACCCAAGAGAGCTTGGTCGAGTGAGCGAGAAGGAGAAACCGAATAGGGAGAGAAGAAATCAAAGGAAATCAAGTCAAGGTAAGGAAGATTCGGTCCTTTTGGCATTCCTTTCTTTATGAACACTCTTCTTCTTTTTCAAATTCTTACTATAGATGTCTTCATATAGGTGTTCTTTAGCTATCTCTTGAGTTCAGCCGAAACCCCTAAGGTAAGCTACTCTTGTTTTAGAGAAATATGGCATGGAAGTTAGGTTTTGGCATGTCCTTGGATGCTGTTCTTGTGTACTTGCTGATGGAGGTCTTGTGAACTGATTTCTTCAGATTTTGTTGAAGGAGGACGGGATTGAAGGCCATGGTTTTGGGCGATGTTGAAGGAAGTGATGATTTGGGTTTTGATGTTGGATATTAGCATGCCTTGATGTGAACCTCGTTAAGAGTAACGAGACCCGACAACTAAAGGGAACCCAAGATCGTTTCTAGGACTGATTCGAATGGAACCTCGACCCGTTGTTAGGAAAACAAGAACCTCGGTATAAAGGAAGACGCCACAAACGGGGATGGAAATCCGTTAGATAAGTCGAAGTGAATGCCACGGGAAATCCCGATAAGTTCGAAAAGTTCTTCAAAGAACCAAAGAGAAATACTCTCACAATTTCATTAATCAATGTCTCTCGAAATACAATGCATACGGTACCTATATATAGCTCGACCAAGACATGAAAAAAACGTAAAAGAACACACATAATTAAGGAAATAAAGTGGCGGCTAACCCTAGCAAATAAGGAAATAAAAATGACGCCTAAAAACAACCCTAGAATCCGAACTAATAAGGAAACAAAATAGGGTGCCTAAAGCTAAGAAAGGAAAGAATTGGATTCACGTGGCGTCTAATTGAGTTTAACCGGATGCTTCTAGAACGTGAATCAAATTGACAACTCCTAGTGATTCACGTGGGTCTTGTTCAAAGGGCTTCCGTGAGTTTGAATGAGCCCATGCCGCTTGAATTAGCCCATTGAGTAGCTCCTTAAACTTCTTGGCTCGTGCCCTCGTAACTGGCCCAATGGGAACTCGAATTGGATCCTCCGACGATGTGCCTTGATTTCCATCATGCATGTAGGTTGGTTGACGGCCGCATCTGATGTGAACCCCGTTATCCCGTAACGAGACCCAACAACTATAGGGAACCCAAGATCGTTTCTAGAATGGATTCGAAGGGAACCTCGACCCGTTGCTTAGGAAAGCAAGAACCTCGGTATGGTGATGACGCCACAAACGGGGATGGAAATCCGTTTGATAAGTCGAGTTGAACGCCAAGGGAAATCCCGATAAATTCGATAAGTTCTTCAAAGAACCAAAGAGAAATACTGTCACAATTTCATTAATCAATGTCTCCTTCATTACAATGCAAGAGCTCCTATTTAAAGGGCTGAAAATAACAAGGAAATAAATCTTACATAGAAAACCTAATAAAATTCGAAATTAGCTAAATAAAGAAAACTTTACTAGCCTAAAACTCACCAGACACTTAAGGAAATAAATTTCCTTATTTCCTAAACAAAATATGACCAAGGAAATAAGATTCCTTATAGAACATAGCCTGGACGGAAACAATAAAAGTAGAGAAATGGAATAGAATATTCCTTATTTGACAACCACTTAATTGGACGTCAAACCCACTTGCCAAAATAAAAAGACTAACAAAAGAAAGTGAGCTGGATGTAGAACAGCAAACAGCACATGCCAAAATAAATGAAAAGGACAACCAGCCATTTAAGGAATGTGCTGGACGACAAAAGACAAAATAAAACTAATAGTTTTTTTTAACTCATTTTTTTTAACTTTTCAAAAGGAAATGACACACCCTCCTATAATAATCAAAATACCATGAATGGAAAGGATTTTTCCCTTAAAATTGCCATGCAATCCGAATCTTTTAGAATAATCCCAAAATTATTTCTTGACCGGATCCTTCTAGAAAGTGGGTCATCTTTGATGGGCTTCCACGAATGTGCTTGGGCCCATATCACATGCATGATTTCGTCGAGTACGTCCTTGAACTTCTTATCTCGTTCTCTCGTAACCGGCTCTACGGGAACTTCAACTATCTCCTTTGAAGCCTTGCCCGTATTCTCATCATTCCCCTCCTCTTGAAAGTGATTTGTCCTCAAATCATCGCAGACATCAAAAATAGGGCCATAGGGGGTGTCCTCTTGAATGACAACCTCAGATTCCAGGACATGTGGATCCTCATATACTTGCATCGGTGACAATACTTTGCTTGCCGCCAATGGTAATGCCTCAGGGGCTAAATATTCCTCCACGGAGATTTCATCCAAGAGTGGCAGATCGTCAGCAATGGAATCGTCATTTTCGGACACGATGCAAAAATTCCCTTGAGGTACGTGGCTGACCTTCGAGGGCTCGTCAGTGGTGGAATTGTCATTTTTGGAAACGCTGCAAAAATTCTCTTGACGTACATCGCTGACATTCTTGGGCTTCAGCTCGGATTTGTTACGAGCAAACATGAAGTCTATCTGCTTCTCCCACTCCAGGAATGCCTCACGGAATTCTCGGCTACGGAATTTGGGGGCGTTTTGTGACTGCTGCTCAAATGAATCCCGACGTTGGTGAAGTTGCTTGATCTCAGATTTGGACGTTTGTGACTCGTACATCTCCTTTTGGTAGTCCACTACAATCCGGCGTCCCGGTCTAAGATCTTGGCTTTTTGTACAACTCCCTGTGGTAGTAGCTTGGAACAAACCTTTTTCTCATGACCGCCTTCATAGCCTCCCACGTCTCTATCGGTCGTTCTCCATTCCGCCTCCTATTTATCACAAATTGATCCCACCAAGTTATAGCATGCCCAGAAAACTCAGTGACTGCTAATTTTACCTTCTTGGTTTCGGAGTAATTGTGGCAATCAAACACGAACTCCATCTTCTTCTCCCACTCAAGATAGGCTTCCAGATCAGATCTCCCTTGAAAAGACGGAATCTTCATCTTAATTCCAATGAAGTTGTTATCTTCTCGAATCCTAGCTTCTCTTCGTGCTCCATATCTCCTATAGCCAATATGAGAATCACGATTTCCTTCCTCTTCAAAGTCAGATCTGTAAGGCTCTTCTTCGTACTCCCTTTCCTCCCTACGTTGTGTTCTTTCCCCCGTCTACGGAAATTGGGACCAGGTTGGGGTTGAGAATTCTCCAGCCGATCTAGCCGTCCTTGTCGCTGTTGATATTCCTTCTTCATTCGATCAAAGTGCGCATCCAATATCTTTTCCCAGTCACGCACCACGGCCTCCATAAACGATTCTGAAAGGAACCCACTTGTAGCCTCTTTGGGAACGTTCTTACCATGGTTGTGAGGCATGGTTGCTGCAGAATCAATGTTAGAAACAAGAAAGAAAAAAAAATAAAAGGCTCCTTGACGTGTTTACACTCAAGAATAGAGATCACTCGTCACTCGTGTTTCACTCAAAATAATAGACTGATATTTTCGGATTTTTTTTTCGGAAATTCGACTCAGGAAAGATAGATGGTGTGAACCGAATTGGAGAAGAGAAAATTAAAAAAAAAACAAAGAAACGAAATTCAAAGGATAAGCAAACCCGAACTATAACCAAAGCTCTGATACCAAATGATGTGAACCCTGTTATCCCGTAACGAGACCCAACAACTATAGGGAACCCAAGATCATTTCTAGAATGGATTCGAAGGGAACCTCGACCCGTTGCTTAGGAAAGCAAGAACTTCGGTATGGTGATGACGCCACAAACGGGGATGGAAATCCGTTTGATAAGTCGAGTTGAACGCCACGGGAAATCCCGATAAGTTCGAGAAGTTCTTCATAGAACCAAAGAGAAATACTCTCACAATTTCATTAATCAATGTCTCCTTCATTACAATGCAAGAGCTCCTATTTAAAGGGCTGAAAATAACAAGGAAATAAATCTTACATAGAAAACCTAATAAAATTCGAAATTAGCTAAATAAAGAAAACTTTACTAGCCTAAAACTCACCAGACACTTAAGGAAATAAATTTCCTTATTTCCTAAACAAAATATGACCAAGGAAATAAGATTCCTTATAGAACATAGCCTGGACGGAAACAATAAAAGTAGACTAATGGGCTTGGGCCCATATCACATGCATGATTTCGTCGAGTACGTCCTTGAACTTCTTATCTCGTTCTCTCGTAACCGGCTCTACCGGAACTTCAACTATCTCCTTTGAAGCCTTGCCCGTATTCTCATCAGCATCTTGCGATTTGCAGGATGTAAGTTACTTGCTGTAAATTATTGTTATTTGAGGTTGAATATTAATGTTCAAGCCACTGATTTGAGTTGTTAAAGCTTGAGAAACATGTTGGATGATGATCTTGTGATTATAGACTAGTTGCATGTGAAATTAAAAGTGTATATCCTTGATGTTGTTGCTGAATGGTTGCTGTTGTAACATTTGGAATATAGATGTGCATAATGTTGGTTTGAAATGATGCTAGGGTAAGGTTAGGGTTCAGTCAGTGGCCTAAACCTAGGAGCAAGTGTAATTGGTAATATTAAAGTAAGATAGTGTTATGAAAATGGAAGGAAAATGGATCATGGGTGCCGAATGGTTGCTACCTTAGGTCATTGAAAGTGTCTTATGTTGTTCCTTGGGGTTGCTTGTTGTTAAGAAGGTATGTTGATGGCATTGAATTAAACAGCAAGCTAATCACCTAGTAACTTGATTACATTTGGTGGACATGGAGATAATTACACTCGAGTTAAGCGGGAGTTGAATTCATGTTGTTGTCTTTAAGTGAATTGTATGGATCTTGTAAGAAAGTGGAAGATTGTGAATTTGAAAATACTTATTTGGTTATTGTCAGCAAGCCTAAAAGAGAAAAGGAGGCCAAGATGGTCACGGATTGGTCACTTAAATGAGGATTAATGTCTATCGGCTATATTTCGAAGAATTGTGGGTATTGGTGTTCATGTGAACCTGAAAACTTAGAAATAGGACCCTTGTAACTTAGGTTAAATCCTATAGGTCTCGGCAGTGCCATATAGCACATCTATTGAGGTTGAATTGGTGGAATTTGATAGTCATTAGTCCATGCATAGTATGATGAAAGGTGTAGAACAAGGGAATAGAAATTAGACGTATAAATAAGTTGCTATTTTGACTTGGAATTCTTAGTACGAAATGTTGTTGCTGATCTTCACGGATAGGTCTTGAAATCAATGATGTTGACGGGAAGAACTATTGTAATAAGTTGAATACAAGTTGGATATATATTAGTTAAAACAACAATCTAGTTGGAGTTGTTTGATGCATATGTTGTTGTTTTCAAATTTGTTTTATGCAAGCTAAAGTTTAAAATAAATTTTTTGTAGGTGAAGTCATAATTTCAAAGATATGAATTTTGGAAAACCGAAAACTTTTATAAGTATTTCTGTATATTTATTTGACTAGATGTCTGAGCGTCTAAGTAACGTATTTAACTCGCTTGTAGGCGAAGGACCACTTGAAATTCAGGAGGATCAAGGTAAGTGGAAGTAAGTGAAAACTTACATTTTTTTTGAAAACTGGAATGATACACAGCATGATTTTTCATGATCAAGCATGACATGCTATTTATTATCAGGCATGACACGTCATAAGCATTTGCATGTTTTCTTTCAAGAAAGATAATGGTTTGTTTAAATGATAGCATGAAAATATTCTTATGACAAGTTAAGTTAAGGGGCGGAGAAGGTCGGTACCGTACCAGGCCTGAGGCCACTTCAAGGGCTAGCTCGACCAAATGTTATGTTCCCAAGGGAAAAGGGAGACGGTTCCAATGAGAACGCACAACCTTGACTTCAGAGGTTAAATAGAGCGTTTGTAGCCCACAAGATAAGAAATAATTTTTTTTGAGGACCAAGTGTCATTTTAAGTCCAAGTATATGTTTTCAATAGCAAGTGCATGTGCATATGCAAATATGGAGCATGCATGCACATCAAGATTCACGATCATTCATGATTTACATGTTCAAGTTATAAGCGCATATTTAAAAGTTCATATTTCCTTACTGAGTCTTTTAACTTACGCGTTTTTAAATTGTATCATTCCAGATGTTCCAAGTGAAAGCAGTCCTGAGGACTACTTGTCTTGAGAGGGAAGACTCTCCATGTATTTTGATGTTGGTGATTATTGACCACTGTGGTCTGTCACTTAGAAAGTATTTAGTTTATGATATGTAATTAAGATGTTACTCATTTATTAATGAGGTCATTTTCTGTAAATTAAAGCTTATGTAGATTCCTTTCGCCCGTCTCTCTCTCAGTAATATTTTCGTTGTTAAGTTATGGTTAAGTTCATTGGAGAGTTCATACGGGAATGCTCGCGGCTGTCATTGGCCCCTTTGGGCTAGCATTCGGGGCGTGACAATTTCTTATCTTTATTTAGGTCTATAACTCTTCCATTAATTTATTTGGTCCATTTTCTTCAATTTGGGAGCAGCAATCAAAGAATTTAACGATGTTGCAGACAAATCCAAGATTTGCCCATTTACATAACTAGTGAAAAATTTTGATGCAGTGTGCTGAAGGTTAGCATATACCAATTTCACAAGATATACGTAGCAATCTTCCTTCAAGTTCACAAAAACTCTTCCATCCTTGATGCTCAAACATATCCTTAAAATCAAATCCATTCTCACTAAACCACTTGAAATCTGCCCATCTTCCAGCAATAACTTTTTTACCCCTAAAATCTTGTAGAAACCTATTCTTACAGAGACCTGACCTGTAGATATAGGCTTTGGAAGAGGGCATGGCTTCCTCATCATTTTTCCCTTCCTTCCGTGCTCGGGAACTGGCAGAGGAAGGCGTCTGAGGATTGGAGCGCTTGGGGTGACTGGAGGACATCTCGGCAAGGAAAGGAGAGGCTAGCGGCGGTAGGGTTTTGAGAGGTGGCCGGAAGGTGAGAGGATTTCGTGGGTAAGAGAGAAATCGGGCACGGCTTGGATGTGAGAGAGAGGTCTGCGAGAAGGAAAGGGGAAATGTGCTGACCCTTGCCCTAATGAGGTTTAATAGGACACGCATGTACCCCATTGTTAAAAACCATTGTGCCCGATAAATGTGTCGACATATTGCACATATACCCGAGAGCATTTTTAAAGGGTACAAGAAATGCAGGCTGATGTGTTGACAAAGGCTTATAAGTGTCGACACAAGTAATATGAACCCCGTTATCCAGTAACGAGACCCAACAACTATAGGGAACCCAAGATCGTTTCTAGAATGGATTCGAATGGAACCTCGACCCGTTGCTTAGGAAAGCAAGAACTTCGGTATGGTGACGACGCCACAAACGGGGATGGAAATCCGTTTGAAAAGTCGAGTTGAACGCCACGGGAAATCCCGATAAGTTCGAGAAGTTCTTCAAAGAACGAAAGAGAATTAAACCTCACAAAATTCGAGTATATTGAATGAATCCGAAATACAAAGCTTAGGCCTTTATATATAGGCCAACAAAGACACGAAGAAAACCCTAAAAAGGACGCACATACTTAAGGAAATAAGGAGGCGGCTAACCCTAGCAAATAAGGAAACAAAAAGAAGCCTAAAACACACAATCACGCCTAAGGTAAGATAAGTTGGCGCCTAAGCATAAAAGGAAACTCAAGAGGCGGCGAAAGGCCATGCAATCCGAATCCAACTAAGGCAACAAAGAGACAATATTGATCTCCTTTGAAAGTGGGGCCTAATTGATTCTTCTAGAATAATTTCTTGCCAAGTTTAACCGGATGCTTCTAGAACGTGAATCAAATTGACAACTCCTTGTGATTCACGTGGGTCTTGTTCAATGGGCCTCCGTGAAGTTGCTTGAGTCCATGCCGCTTGAATTAGCCCATTGAGTAGCTCCTTGAACTTCTTAGCGCGTGCCCTCGTAACTGGCCCAATGGGAACTCGGATTGGATCCTCCGATGATGTGCCTTGATTCCCATCAACAAGTCCTTGGTGCAAAAGGCCATGAAAACCAAAAGTGTTGACAGTCAATTACCAAGAGTTGAGACATCCTATACAAAGCAAATTTTTTCAGAAAATTTTCGAAGAACAGCAATTGAAATCAAACTATTATGAAGCACTTTAACATATAGATCAAACCATGTTCTAAGCAATCAAAGAAGCATTATCAAAACAACAAGTGTCACGCCCCGAACGGCACCCGCAGGGACCGTGACAGCCGCGAGCTATCCCCGGATAGCTCCAGCGTTCTTACTTACTTACTTACGTGCTTACGGCGGAAACATACAAGATCGCGAGGGATTCAAGCTAAATCTTACATAATCAGGGTTCTCATTAAGTTTGCATACAAAACATATATAATATTCTAAAAACCCAACTAGTGACGGATCTCATCGATTGGGTCACCATTATCAAAAATATGAACTTCATCTGGGTCCTTCTAAGTCAGGTAGTCCTCCTGACTCTTTGCACCTGTGGCATCTGGAACGACACAATTTTAAAAACGTGAGTCAAAAAGACTCAGTAAGGGAAATACATAACTTTGAAACATGCTCTTGACTTATGCTTGCTTAATCATGAAGAAAGAACTTGATAAGTGATGCACATGCATGTCATGGATATGCATATACTCTTGCTTAAATTCGGCCCCAGGCCCTTGAAAATTACTTATTCATACTTGTGCCACTCTTGGCCTTTCATAACCATTTCATATCTTTTACTTGTGGGCTCGCTCCATTTAACCCCTGAAATCCGGGTTGTGCGTTCCCTTTGGAACCGTCCCCGAATTCCCTTGGGGACTTACATATGGTCAGCTAGCGCACCTTCTCGCATTCGTCCTTCTGTGGCTAGACTTGACCCTTGGAGGCCCACACCTTCTCAATGTTCTTTAGTGTGGTTGCACAGCCTCGTGGATTCATCCATCCTTCTCGCATTCGTCCTTCGGTATGGGAGTCCATCTTGATTGTACGGTACCGACCAGTGCCCCTTAACTTAACTTATCGTTTCATAAACTTTCCATAAAATCATTGCATAAACATTCTCTTTAGAAAAATCCATGCAATGCACATGTCATGTTATGCTTGATCAAAATCTCATGCTTGTTCAGGAAATGATGCAGTGTGTCATTCCACTTTTGAAAAGAACCACTTACTGTCCACTTACAGTTTCCACTTACTCTTGGTCTTCCTTGTTAGTGTATAAGATACGTAGATCGCCTACAAGCGATTCAAATATTTCTTAGACTTTAGGAAATTGTACGGTACCGACCAGTGCCCCTTAACTTAACTTATCGTTTCATAAACTTTTTATAATCTTTCCATAAAATCATTGCATAAACATTCTCTTTAGAAAAATCCATGCAATGCACATGTCATGTCATGCTTGATCAAAATCTCATGCTTGTTCATGAAATGATGCAGTGTGTCATTCCAGTTTTGAAAAGAACCACTTACTGTCCACTTACAGTATCCACTTACTCTTGGTCTTCCTTGTTAGTGTATAAGATACGTAGATCGCCTACAAGCGATTCAAATATTTCTTAGACTTTAGGAAATAGTACGTAATCATTAAACATATATATATCACTGAAATTCTTTTAATCATTTAAAGTATTTTATTTACTCTTCTTTAACTAATAATATTTAAACTTAGGTTATTCAATTATTAAACTCTATTACAATATATTTATATATCTATTCTCGATTAGGGTTTTAATCAACAATTAATAGCTTTGGGATTAAACCCAAGTCTCCCATTAGTTAATGTACTCCATTAAACCTTACATTAAACTTTTAATAACTAAATCACACTTAAATCTTGAATTGGACCTTAAACCTCAATTAATCTCGAGTACTAACTCTAACTAGGGTTTCAAATATTTTTATTACATGATCATGGTTCTTCAATATAAATTCTAATTAGCCTAACTCTAATTTCCTTATCAACAATGATGATCCATTTATCATAAATTGCACTTAGGGTTTCATTTCATTATGATATTCGGCCATTACCATTTTATGTGTGTCTCTTTAATCGCAACATTAACTCCAAGGGTGATCTCATCCTCCATTCAACCAATTTCACAACCTAGGATCTAAGAATCAAAGTACAAACATAAGATACTATGAAGTACAATTTTCGGTCGGCACATGATTTCATCCAACTTATTATGTTTCCTTTGGTTTCCTTTAATTTGCATGCATCCTTTACACTTAGCAATCACCTACCATGCATTGGGTCATAAATCTTTGTACATAACATGACCAATTACCAGATCCAATTATGCACAAAATAAATCTTGGAACCCTAGGTATACTATATTCGGCCATACCCCATAATACCACCTTTTTTATACTTATAAAATTTATACATGCATAGTTTGCCCTCTACAATCCATCTTAGCACGCATTTACTTCACACCCTCATCATTCATGTATGACATGTCCAGATCTAACATTCAAATACATATATAATCATAGATCTAAAGAGATTCACAACTTACAACTAACATAGGCTTAAATCCAACATCCTTTAACATACATTATTTTCCCTTTTCATTTTTCCCAACCTACAACTCTAGATCTAGAATATACATAGCTAGATCTACCCTTAAACATCTTAATACTACCAGATCTAGCAAGATTCAGCAACCTAAGAACATGAAACATCAGGATCCATTCACAACTAATTCGGTCACTACCTTGTTGTTCCTTCTTCCTCCTATTTGTTCCTTTGCAAGCTTCTCCTCTCCTTCACCTACTAAACAACCTAAGGTTCTTAATCATTCCAGATCTCACCATATCCAAGCATAAAACAACTCAAACTCAAAGATCTAAACACAAGAGAATTCGGCCAGCAAGAAAGAACAAGATCCGGTTTTTACCTTAGTGCTCCTTTGTTTCTTTTCTCTTTTTCTTTTGCGCAACACCTCTTTTACTTCACTTCCTTCTTCTCCTTTCTTCTTCTTCCTTGTCCTCCTTCTTCCCTTTACACAAAATCCCCTTGACACCAGCTCAAATCTCAGCCTTTTGGTTCAAAGGTTTTGGCCTCTCCTTGATTTCTCTCCTTTGGCTTTCGGTTCTACTCCCTTTCTCTTTGGTTTGCTTGGCTTGTGTTTCTCTCTATTAGCTATGTGTTGGTCGACTAAGGTAACCCAATTGAACACAAATGAAGGGGAAAAGGAGGTGATAGGCGTGTAAGACAATGGCATGCACTTAGCCATACTATTCGGCCAAGGGTGTTTTTCCTCTTCCATGTCACTTTTCAGCTTTTTCATTCCTTGTGGACCTCTTGCCTTTCACGTATAACTCTCTCCACCACAAAATTCAATCTTTCTTTGTCTTTCACGTGTACCTCCCCCACCACATAATTCAAACTCTTATGTAAAGGCTTGTTCCACCAATTAGTTCATTTGGTTGAGTTCTAACTACCTAGTTTACTTATCCTAATCTAGTTGCTTAGGAAACTTAAATAGGATTAGTTCCACTAATCTAACTTTATTAATCTAATTTTCATGGCCCATTGGGCAGTCCATTAAGCCCTTAATTCAAGGCCCATCATCATATCCGAAAGCCCAATTCATAAGCTTAAGGGCTTAGGCCCAATGTCCAACTTCCTTAAGGCCGAATAACACCATTTCAAGGCCCATTGCCATGGGCTTCATGGCAGCCCAATATCATGCTTTCCAAAGCCCATCTCCATGATTATTTTGGCAGCCCATTAGCATGCCATTATAAGCCCAATATACACCAAATGTTATAAGCCTCATGGCAGCCCAACATCACACTTCAAGGGCCCATCATCATATGTAATTGGGCAGCCCATATGACACAACTTCAAGGCCCAATTACATCCAATAACCGGCCATAAATGGGTAGCCCAATATCAGCCCATTATTTGAGGTTTCTAAGCCCAACATGCAAGTCTTAATAATCCAAAATCATTCATAGGAAAATCCTTCAAAAATTAAAATCAAGAATATTGAAGGAAAATATACAATTAATCTAGCAACATGAAATCGGTTACTATAAAATTTAAATTCCATCCATGGCACTTAAATCATAACATCACATATTAGAAATTCAAAATAATTACATATACATTTTCTTAACATAAAATCTTGCCTTGGCCAAGCAAGGTTTCTTTTAATACAGAATAGGCCATGGAATCCTGCATCTAGTAATGAAGTAGACACGGGTTTCTTCGGGGTCTTACAACAAGACACACAAATTTTATCACATTAATCCAATGGAGATCTCATTCCTATCTCTTGGCGAATAAAACAAAATCTATCCTCATAAAGGGGTTCTATGAAAATGTCCATCAATTGAAGGTCGGTACTTACAAACTGAAGAACAATGTCCCCTCTTTGAGTATGATCACGAATAAAGTGATGTTTTATCTCAATGTGTTTTGTCCTAGAGTGCTAAATTGGATATTTAGTAAGGTTTATAGCAACTGTGTTGTCACATTTTATTGGGATGAGAGAGTAATGAAGATTAAAATCCTTCAGTTGTTGTTTCATCCACAATACTAGTGATTGTGATTCTCTTTGGTTCTTTGAAGAACTTCTCGAACTTATCGGGATTTCCCGTGGCGTTCATCACCATCCCCGTTTGTGGCGTCATCACCATACCGAGGTTCTTGCTTTCCTAAGCAACGGGTCGAGGTTCCACTCGAATCCATTCTAGAAACGATCTTGGGTTCCCTATAGTTGTCGGGTCTCGTCACTCTTGGCGAGGTTCACATCAATTGAGTAGCTCCTTAAACTTCTTGGCTCGTGCCCTCGTCACCGACCCAATGGGAACTCGAGTTGAATCCTCCGACGATGAGCCTTGATTTCCATCATCTTCCATCTTTCTGTTTCGCTTCTTTTCTCCGATATTGTGTTATATAATTTTTAAACTGATTAATTTGAAATATTTATTTTCTTTATTTTTGTGAATAACTCTTCCATTAATTTAAACGGTCCCTTTTCTACAATATTAAGCTGTCTAATTTTTAAACAAGTTCATTTGGACGATTTTTAATTTATCCTATGGTCTTTAAATTCCTCATTAATCTATTTGCATCTTTTTCTTCAATTTTGTGCTCTATAATGTACTAACTAATTTTGACTATTTTTTTGGTCTACAACTCTTCCATTAGTCCTCATATCATGGTATCTAGTGTCTATACTAATTAATTTGGACTATTTTTCATCCGGACGTTTTTTTTATTTATCTTTTATCGTATAACAAAACCACTAATCTATCCGTTTCATTTTGTTCAATATTAAGGTACGCATTCTTAAAACTAATTAATTTGAAAGTTTTTATATTTACTTTTGCTCAATAATACTTTCATTAGTATATCCGCTTCATTTTATTCGATATTAAGGTCTCTAATTTTTAAACTAATTAATTTGGACGATTTTTCATTTATATTATGGTTGATCTCTTCCATTAATCGGTTTGCATCATTTTCTTCCGTGTTAAGGTGTATAATGTTTAAATAAACTAATTTTCACGTCCATTAATCTATTGTTATTTTAGTCCGTAACACTTCCATTAATCTATTGGGGTCATTTTCTTCAATATTACTGTATCTAATTTTTAAACTAATTAATTTGGACTTTTTTTCATTTCTATGTTCGCCGATAATTCTTCCTTCACTCTATTTGAGTCATTTTGTTTTCAGTTTTGAGCAATGTGATGTCTAAACTCATTAATTTAGACTATTTTTCTATATTGATTTAGAGTATTTTTCTATATTATTTTGGTCTATCACTCTTCCATTAAACTATTTGTTTCATTTTCTATAAAATTAAGGTATCTAGGGTTCGGACTAAGTAATTTGAATAATTGCTTTCATCTATTTTTGGTCTATAACGTTTCCATTAATCTATTTGGCTCGTTTTTTTCAATATTAAGATATCTAATTTTTAAGCAAAGTTAATTTGGACGATTTTTTTTTTACGTTTCGGTCAATAAGTCCTCCTTTATTCTATTTGCCACATTTTCTTCAACATTTAGATATCTAATTTTTGTACTGAATAATGTTATCTATTTTTCATTTGTATTTTGGACTATAATAACTCTTCCATTAATCTATTTGCATCGTTTTCTTCAATATTAAACTATCTAATGTTTAAACTAACAAATTTTGACAAGTTTTCCTTTTTATTTTGGTCTATAACACTTCGATTAATTTAGATGGCTCATTTTCTTCAGAATTATGTTATCTAATTTTTTTACTATTAAATTTGATCTATTTTTCATTCTTATTTTGGGCTATAACTCGTCAATTAATCTATTTGATTCATTTAGTTAAATATCAGGGTATCAAATTGTTAAACTAATAAATTTTGATCATTTTGTTTGAATATTTTGGACTATAACTCTTCCATCTATCTGTTTCGCTTCTTTTCTCCGATATTGTGTTATCTAATTTTTAATTGATTAATTTGAAGTATTTCTTATCTTTATTTTTCTGAATAACTCTTCCATTAATTTAAACGGTCCATTTTCAACAATATTAATCTGTCTAATTATTAAACAAGTTCATGTAGACGATTTTTAATTTATCCTATGGTCTTTAAATTGCCCATTAATCTATTTGCATCTTTTTCTTCAATTTTGTGCTCGATAATGTACTAACTAATTTTCACTATTTTTTTGTCTATAACTCTTCCATTAATCCTCGTACTATGGTATATAGTGTCTATACTATTAATTTGGACTATTTTTCATTGATATTTTTGTCTGTAACTTTTACATTATTCTACCTGGCTCTTTTTCTTCAATATTAAGTTATCCAAATCAACAAGATTATCCAGACGTTTTTTTATTTATCTTTTGTTCTATAACACTAAGAATAATCAATCTGCTCTTCCGTATTAGGGTGTATAATGTTTAAAACTAACTAATTTTCACTAATTTTCTTTTGTATTTTGGTCCGTAACACTTCCATTAATCTATTGATCTCATTTTTTTTTTAATATTGCTGTATCTAACTTTTAAACTAATTAATTTGGACCTGTTTTCAATTAAATGTTTTCCGATAACTCGTCCTTCATTCCATTTGTATCATTTTTTTTTCAATTTATAGCAATCTGATGTCTAAATTAGACTATTTTCTACATTATTTTGGTTTATCACTCTTCCATTAAACTATTTGTTTCATTTTCTATAATATTAAGGTATCTAGGGTTCAGACTAAGTAATTTGAAAAATTGTTTTCATCTATTTTTGGTCTATAACGTTTCCATTAATCTATTTGGCTCGTTTTTTTCAATATTAAGATATCGAATTTTTAAGCAAAGTTAATTTGGACGATTTTTTGTTTACGTTTGGGTCAGTAAGTCCTCCTTTATTCTATTTGCATCATTTTCTTCGACATTTGATATCTAATTTATTACTGAGTAATGTTCTCTATTTTTCATTTGTATTTTGGACTATAATAACTCTTCCATTAATCTATTTGCAGCGTTTTCTTCAATATTAAACTATCTAATGTTTGAACTAACAAATTTTGACTAGTTTTCCTTTTTATTTGGGTCTATAACACTTCGATTAATCTAGATGGCTCATTTTCTTCAGAATTATGTTATCTAATTTTTTAACTAGTAAATTTGATCTATTTTTCATTCTTATTTTGGGCTATAACTCGTCAATTAATCTATTTGCTTCATTTAGTTAAATATTAGGGCATCAAATTGTTAAACCAATACATTTTGATCATTTTGTTTGAATATTGTGGACTATAACTCTTCCATCTATCTGTTTCGCTTCTTTTCTCCGATATTGTGTTATCTAATTTTTAAACTGATTAATTTGAAGTATTTCTTATCTTTATTTTTCTGAATAACTCTTCCATTAATTTAAACGGTCCATTTTCAACAATATTAAGCTCTCTAATTATTAAACAAGTTCATGTGGACGATTTTTAATTTATCCTATGGTCTTTAAATTCTCCATTAATCTATTTGCATCTTTTTCTTCAATTTTGTGCTCTATAATGTACTAATTAATTTTCACTATTTTTTTGTCTATAACTCTTCCATTAATCCTCGTACTATGGTATATAGTGTCTATACTAATTAATTTGGACTAGTTTTCATTGATATTTTTGTCTGTAACATTTACATTATTCTACTTGGCTCGTTTTATTCAGTATTAAGTTATCCATATCAACAAGATTATCCAGACGTTTTTTATTTATCTTTTGTTCTATAACACTACCAATAATCAATCTGCTCTTCCGTATTAAGGTGTATAATGTTTAAACTAACTAATTTTCACTAATTTTCTTTTGTATTTTGGTCCGTAACACTTTCATTAATATATTGCGCTCATTTTTTTTTAATATTGCTGTATCTAACATTTAAACTTATTAATTTGGACCTGTTTTGATTTATATGTTTTCCGATAACTCTTCCTTAATTCCATTTGCATCATTGTTTTTTTCAATTTTGAGCAATCTGATGTCTAAATTAGAGTGTTTTTTCTATATTATTTTGGTCTATCACTCTTCCATTAAACTATTTGTTTCATTTTCTATAATATTAAGGTATCTAGGGTTCAGACTAAGTAATTTGAAGAAATATTTTCATCTATTTTCGGTCTATAACGTTTCCATTAATCTATTTGGCTCGTTTTTTTCAATTTTAAGATATCTAATTTTTAAGCAAAGTTAATTTGGACGATTTTTTGTTTACGTTTTGGTCAGTAAGTCCTCCTTTATTCTATTTGCATCATTTTCTTCAACATTTGATATCTAATTTATTACTGAGTAATGTTATCTATTTTTCATTTGTATTTTGGACTATAATAACTCTTCGATTAATCTATTTGCAACGTTTTCATCAATATTAAACTGTCTAATGTTTAAACTAACAAATTTCGACTAGTTTTCCTTTTTATTTTGGACTATAACACTTCGATTAATCTAGATTGCTCATTTTCATCAAAATTATGTTATCTAACTTTTTACCTAGTAAATTTGATGTATTTTTCATTCTTATTTTGGGCTATAACATGTCAATTTATCTATTTGCTTCATTTAGTTAAATATTAGGGCATCAAATTGTTAAACTAATACATTTTGATCATTTTGTTTGAATATTTTGGACTATAACTCTTCCATCTATCTGTTTCGCTTCTTTTCTCCGATATTGTGTTATCTAATTTTTAAACTGATTAATTTGAAGTATTTCTTATCTTTATTTTTCTGAATAACTCTTCCATTAATTTAAACGGTCCATTTTCAACAATATTAAGCTGTCTAATTATTAAACAAGTTCATGTGGACGATTTTTAATTTATCCTATGGTCTTTAAATTGCCCATTAGTCTAATTGCATCTTTTTCTTCAATTTTGTGCTCGGTAATGTACTAACTAATTTTCACTATTTTTTTGTCTATAACTCTTCCATTAATCCTCGTACTATGGTATATAGTGTCTATACTAATTAATTTGGACTATTTTTCATTGATATTTTTGTCTGTAACTTTTACATTATTCTACTTGGCTCTTTTTCTTCAATATTAAGTTATCCAAATCAACAAGATTATCCAGACGTTTTTTTATTTATCTTTTGTTCTATAACACTACAAATAATCAATCTGCTCTTCCGTATTAGGGTGTATAATGTTTAAACAAACTAATTTTCACTAATTTTCTTTTGTATTTTGGTCCGTAACACTTCCATTAATCTATTGCGCTCAGTTTTTTAATATTGCTTTATCTAACTTTTAAACTAATTAATTTGGACCTGTTTTCAATTATATGTTTTCCGATAACTCTTCCTTCATTCCATTTGTATAATTTTTTTTTTCAATTTTTAGCAATCTGATGTCTAAATTAGACAATTTTTCTACATTATTTTGCTTTATCACTCTTCCATTAAACTATTTGTTTCATTTTCTATAATATTAAGGTATCTAGGGTTCAGACTAAGTAATTTGAATAATTTTTTTCATCTATTTTTGGTCTATAACGTTTCCATTAATCTATTTGGCTCGATTTTTTCAATATTAAGATATCTAATTTTTAAGCAAAGTTAATTTTTACGATTTTTTGTTTACGTTTTGGTCAGTAAGTCCTCCTTTATATTAGCATCATTTTCTTCAACATTTGATATCTAATTTTTGTACTGAATAATGTTATCTATTTTTCATTTGTATTTTGGACTATAATAACTCTTCGATTAATCTATTTGCAACGTTTTCATCAATATTAAACTGTCAAATGTTTAAACTTACAAATTTTGACTAGTTTTCCTTTTTATTTTGGACTATAACACTTCGATTAATCTAGATTGATCATTTTCTTCAAAATTATGTTATCTAACTTTTTACCTTGTAAATTTGATGTATTTTTCATTCTTATTTTGGGCTACAACATGTCAATTTATCTATTTGCTTCATTTAGTTAAATATTAGGGCATCAAATTGTTAAACTAATACATTTTGATCTTTTTGTTTGAATATTTTGGACTATAACTCTTCCATCTATCTGTTTCGCTTCTTTTCTCCGATATTGTGTTATCTAATTTTTAAACTGATTAATTTGAAGTATTTCTTATCTTTATTTTTCTGAATAGCTCTTCCATTAATTTAAACGGTCCATTTTCAACAATATTAAGCTGTCTAATTATTAAACAAGTTCATGTGGACGATTTTTAATTTATCCTATGGTCTTTAAATTTCCCATTAATCTATTTGCATCCTTTTCTTCAATTTTGTGCTCTATAATGTACTAATTAATTTTCACTATTTTTTTTGTCTGTAACTCTTCCATTAATCCTCGTACTATGGTATATAGTGTCTATACTAATTAATTTGGACTATTTTTCATTGATATTTTGATGAGAATAAGAGCAAGACGTCAAATGTGCTAATTCAAGTTCCCGTAGAGCCGGTTACGAGAGAACGAGACAAGAAGCTCAAGGACGTACTCGACGAAATCATTAATGAGATATGGGCCCAAGCCCATTCGTGGAAGCCCATCAAAGATGACCCAGTTTCTAGAAGGATCCGGTCAAGATATATTTTTGGTTCGATTCTTGAAGAATCGGATTGCATGGCAATTTTAAGGGAAAAATTATTTCCATTCATAGTATTTTGATTATTATAAGAGCGTGTGTCATTTCCTTTTGAAAAAGTAAAAATGTTGAATTTTAAACACATTAGGAGAAGTCACGTCCAGGTTAGTTGAGTTAGGAAAGTTTCAGTTTTTCCTTTTATTTTATTTTGGCATGTGCTGTTTGCTGTTCTACGTCCAGCTCACTTTCTTTTGTTAGGGTCTTTTTATTTTGGCAAGTGGGTTTGACGTCCAATTAAGTGGTTGTCAAATAAGGAATATTCTATTCCATTAGTCTACTTTTATTGTTTCCGTCCAGGCTATGTTCTATAAGGAATCTTATTTCCTTGGTCATATTTTGTTTAGGAAATAAGGAAATTTATTTCCTTAAGTGTCTGGTGAGTTTTAGGCTAGTAAAGTTTTCTTTATTTAGTTAATTTCGAATTTTATTAGGTTTCTATGTTAGTTTTATTTCCTAGTTTTTTTCAGCCCTTTAAATAGGAGCTCTTGCGTTGTAATTGAAAAAAGACATGGATCAATGAAATTGTGAGAGTTATTCTCTTTGGTTCTTTGAAGAACTTATCGAACTTATCGGGATTTCCCGTGGCGTTCATCCTGACTTATCAAACGGATTTCCATCACCGTTTGTGGCGTCCTCACCATACCGAGGTTCTTGCTTTCTTAAGCAACGGGTCGAGGTTCCATTCGAATCCATGCTAGAAACGATCTTGGGTTCCCTATAGTTGTTGGGTCTCGTTACGGGATAACGGGGTTCACATCATTTGGTATCGGAGCTTTGGTTCTAGTTCGTGTTTGCTTATCCTTTCAATTTCGTTTCTTTGTTTTTTTTTTCTCTTCTCCAATTCGCTTCACACCATCTATCTTTCGTGAGCTGAATTTCCGAAAAAAAAAATCCGAAAATCACATTTATCGAGGCTCCTGTTATTCTGAAATTCACCCACCCCAAAGCCATATTATTGTGAGTGAAACACGAATGAAGAGTCATCCACATCCTTTAGTGTAAACACGTAAGGGAGTGAATTGTGAGGTCCTTTTCTTGTTTTATTTCTAACACTGTTTTGCAGCAACCATGTCTCAAACGGTGGTAAGAACGTGTCCGAAAATGTGTCGACACCAGCTGACTCGAAGCTGTAATGGAGGCCATGATAGTGAGGCGTATGTTGAACCACGTACAAGAACGGCTAGATCGGCTGGAGCATCCTCAACCCCAACCTGGTTTCAATTTCCGTAGACGAGAAAGAGCTCAACGGAGGGAGGAAAGGGAGTACGAAAAAGAGCCTTACAGATCTGACTTTGAAGAAGAAGCAGATCGTGATATTGGCTATAGGAGATATGGCGGAGGAAGAGAGCCTAGGATTCGAGAAGATAACAATTTCAGTGGTATTAAGATGAAGATTCCGTCTTTTCACGGGAGATCTGATCCGGAAGCCTATCTTGAGTGGGAGAAGAAGATGGAGTTCGTGTTGGATGACCGCAATTACTCCGAAACCAAGAAGGTAAAATTAGCAGTCACTGAGTTTTCTGGGTATGCTATAACTTGGTGGGATCAATTTGTGATAAATAGGAGGCGGAATGGAGAACGACCGATAGAGACGTGGGAGGCTATGAAGGCGGTCATGAGAAAAAGGTTCGTTCCAAGCTACTACCACCGGGAGTTGTACAAAAAGCGACAAGATCTTAGACCGGGACGTCGGATTGTAGCGGACTACCAAAAGAAGACGTATGAGTCACAAAAGTCCAAATCCGAGATCAAGCAACTTCACCAACGTCGGGATTCATTTGAGCAGCAGCCACAAAACGTCCCCAAATTCCGTAGAGGATTCCTTGAGGAATTCCTTGAGTGGGAGAAGGAGATAGACTTCAAGTTTGCTCATAACAAATCCAAGCTGAAGCCCGCAAATGTCAGCGACGTACCTCACGAGAATTTTAGCATCGTGGCCGACAATAACAATTCCACCACCGACGATCTACCACCCGTGGAGGAATCCTACAAGGAGGTGGATGAATCACAATCAGCCCAATCCGAGTTGAAGCCCAAGAATGTCAGCCACATCACTCACGAGAATTGTTGCATCGCTGCCGAAAATGACGATTCCACCCCTGACGATCTGCCACCCTTGGAGGAAATTCCCGTGGAGGATCCTTTAGCTCCTGAAGTATTGCCATTGATGGCAAACAAAGCATTGCCACCGACGCAAGTATATGAGGATCCCTATGTCCAGGAATATGAGGTTGTCATTCCCGAGGAAACACAATATGATGCTCCTTTTTATGTCTGCGATGATTTGAGGACAAATCACTTTCAAGAGGAGGGGAATGATGAGAATACGAGCAAGACGTCAAATGTGCTAATTCAAGTTCCCGTAGAGCCGGTTACGAGAGAACGAGACAAGAAGCTCAAGGACGTACTCGACGAAATCATTAATGAGATATGGGCCCAAGCCCATTCGTGGAAGCCCATCAAAGATGACCCAGTTTCTAGAAGGATCCGGTCAAGATATATTTTTGGTTCGATTCTAGAAGAATCGGATTGCATGGCAATTTTAAGGGAAAAATTATTTCCATTCATAGTATTTTGATTATTATAGGAGGGTGTGTCATTTCCTTTTGAAAAAGTAAAAATGTTGAATTTTAAACACATTAGGAGAAGTCACGTCCAGGTTAGTTGAGTTAGGAAAGTTTCAGTTTTTCCTTTTATTTTATTTTGGCATGTGCTGTTTGCTGTTCTACGTCCAGCTCACTTTCTTTTGTTATAATCTATTTGGCTCGTTTTTCTTCATTATTAAGATATCTAATTTTTAAGCAAAGTTAATTTGGACCATTTTTTGTTTACGTTTTGGTCAATAAGTCCTCCTTTATTCTATTTGCATCCTTTTCTTCAACATTTAGATATCTAATTTTTGTACTGAATAATGTTATCTATTTTTCATTTGTATTTTGGACTATAATAACTCTTCCATTAATCTATTTGCAACGTTTTCATCAATATTAAACTGTATAATGTTTAAACTAACAAATTTTGACTAGTTTTCCTTTTTATTTTGGTCTATAACACTTCGATTAATCTAGATTGCTCATTTTCTTCAAAATTATGTTATCTAACTTTTTAACTAGTAAATTTGATGTATTTTTCATTCTTATTTTGGGCTATAACATGTCAATTTATCTATTTGCTTCATTTAGTTAAATATTAGGGCATCAAATTGTTAAACTAATACATTTTGATCATTTTGTTTGAATATTTTGGACTATAACTCTTCCATCTATCTGTTTCGCTTCTTTTCTCCGATATTGTGTTATCTAATTTTTAAACTGATTAATTTGAAGTATTTCTTATCTTTATTTTTCTGAATAACTCTTCCATTAATTTAAACGGTCCATTTTCAACAATATTAAGCTGTCTAATTATTAAACAAGTTCATGTGGACGATTTTTAATTTATCCTATGGTCTTTAAATTCCCCATTAATCTATTTGCATCTTTTTCTTCAATTTTGTGCTCTATAAAGTACTAACTAATTTTCACTATTTTTTTTTGTCTATAACTCTTCCATTAATCCTCGTACTATGGTATATAGTGTCTATACTAATTAATTTGGACTATTTTTCAATGATATTTTTGTCTGTAACTTTCACATTATTCTACTTGGCTCGTTTTCTTCAATATAAGTTATCCAAATCAACAACATTGTCCAGACGTTTTTTATTTATCTTTTGTACTATAACACTACCAATAATAAATCTGCTCTTCCGTATTAGGGTGTATAATGTTTAAACTAACTAGTTTTCACTAATTTTCTTTTGTATTTTGGTCCTTAACACTTCCATTAATCTATTGCGCTCATTTTTTTTTTCAATATTGCTGTATCTAACTTGTAAACTTATTAATTTGGACCAGTTTTCATTTGTATGTTTGCCGATAACTCTTCCTTCATTCCATTGGCATTTGTTTTTTCAATTTTGAGCAATCTGATGTCTAAATTAGAGTAATTTTGCTATATTATTTTGGTCTATCACTCTTCCATTAAACTATTTGTTTCATTTTCCATAATATTAAGGTATCTAGGGTTCAGACTAAGTAATTTGAAGAATTGTTTTCATCCATTTTTGGTCTATAACGTTTCCATTAATCTATTTGGCTCGTTTTTTTCAATATTAAGATATCTAATTATTAGGCAAAGTTAATTTGGACGATTTTTTGTTTACGTTTTGATATTTTCGTCTCTAACTTGTACATTATTCTAGTTGCCTCGTTTTCTTCTATATTACGTTATCCAAATCAACAAGTTTATCTAGACATTTTTTTATTTATCTTTTGTTCTATAACACTACCAATAATCAAGCTGCTCTTCCGTGTTAAGGTGTATAACGTGTAAACTAACTAATTTTCACTAATTTTCTTTTGTATTTTGGTCCGTAACACTTCCATTAATCTATTGCGCTCATTTTTTTCAATATTGCTGTATCTAACTTTTAAACTAATTAATTTGGACCTGTTTTCATTTATATGTTTGCGATAACTCTTCCTTCATTCCATTTGCTTTTTTTTTCAATTTTGAGAAATCTGATGTCTAAATTAGACTATTTTTCTATATTATTTTGGTCTATCACTCTTCCATTAAACTATTTGTTTCATTTTCTATAATATTAAGGTATCTAGGGTTCAGACTAAGTAATTTTATGAATTGTTTTCATTTTCATCGATATTAAGGTCTCTAATTTTTAAACAAAATAATTTGTACTATTTTTCATTTATATTTTGGTTGGTCTCTTCCATTAATCTGTTTGCATCATTTTCTTCCGTAGGATGGTGTATCATGTTTAAACTAACAAATTTTCACTATTTTTCTTTTTTATTTCGGTCCGTAACTCTTCCGTTTATCTATTGCGCTCATTTTGATGGAAATCAAGGCTCATCGTCGGAGGATTCAACTCGAGTTCCCATTGGGCCGGTGACGAGGGCACGAGCCAAGAAGTTTAAGTAGCTACTCAATGGGCTGATTCAAGCGGCATGTGCTCAAGCAAACTCATGGAGGCCCATTGAACAAGATCCGCGTGGCCCACAAAGGATTGTCAATTTGATTCTCCTTCTAGAATTCGGCCAAGGCTGAGCATCAAGTTGGAAAGAAACATTTTTTGGGTATTTTCTAGAAGGGTATCTATGATAGGCGTCCAAATTATTCCTTTTATATTCCCTCCTTTTATTTTGGGCGTCCAGCAGCTATTTCCTAAAGTACAACTCTATTTTAGGCGTCAAAATTTTATTTAGGCAAGCAAGGGATTATTTCCTTAATTGCTCTCTTTGTTTTTAGGTAAGCAAGGATTTATTTCCTTGCTCAACTTTGCTTTACTCAACCAGCCTTTGTTTCCTAGGATAGACTTTGTATTTCTCTTTGGTTCTTTGAAGAACTTCTCGAACTTATCGGAATTTCCCGTGGCTTTCAACTCGACTTATCAAACGGATTTCCATCCCCGTTTGTGGCGTCATCACCATACCGAGGTTCTTGCTTTCCTAAGCAACGGGTCGAGGTTCCCTTCGAATCCATTCTAGAAACGGTCTTGGGTTCCCTATAGTTGTTGGGTCTCGTTACGGGATAACGGGGTTCACATCATTTGGTATCAGAGCTTTGTTTCTAGTTCAGGTTTGCCTATCCTTTATTTGTTTTCGTTCTTTTTTCTTTTCTTCTTCTTTTCATATCCTTCGACTACCTTCTCTAATTTCGTTTCTTTGTTTCTGTCCTACAGTCAGCTCATATCAACTACTTAGCCGAAACTTCTTGACTTCTCTATTCAAGCTTTGATTGTGCTGGTTCTTGTCATCTCTTGTCGAAAGTTTCATATCTTAGTGCCTTGAGATCTTGTGCTATTGTTATCAAAGGAAAAGAGAAAGAGACTCGCAAAAAGCAGAAGAAAGAAAGGGGTCCGGAAAACAAAAAATTCGATTGTTTCTATATATTGGGGTTCCTATTAGTCCGAAAATCTCTTTACCCAAACAAGTCGTTTTTTTTTCCCGTGACGAATCACAGGTATTCTAGTTTCCACCTTTCTAATCCATCGTGTTCTTTATATTCTTGTTATCTTGATATTATTTATCTTGCTTTCTCTGAGATTCCTTGATGAGTTCTTGCTGAATCGTTGCTGGAAATCTTTGATTGTTTGTTTAGTTCCAAAACAACTGCAAAAGTATTACCGAGTGGAAAAAGGCAAGAGTGGTGAGATTATTAGAGGGTAAAAGCCATAGATTTGAGAGAAACACGAGTGACGAGTGATCTATATTCTTGAGTGTAAACACGTCAGGGAGCGATTTGAGAGGTCCTTGTTACTTCTTCCCTTCTAACACTATATTTTTGCAGTAATCATGTCTCGTGATAGTAGAAAGAGCGTGGCCGACGATGATACGAGGTTTCCTAATCATAGGTTGCTTATGGAGGCCTTAGCGAGTCAGCTGGACAGAACGTTGAATGAGAAATGGGAATCCTTCCAGGAGACGATAGAGGAGCAAATACGCGAGCGGGTAGCTCAGCTGGAAACGAAGCAACCCCAAAACGGCCCCAACTTCCGCAGACGGGGGAGAGGGCACCACGGAGGGAGGAAAGGGAGTACAAAGAAGAGCCTTACAGATCTTACTTTGAAGAGGAAGCAGATAGTGATTTTCATGTTGGCTATAGGAGATATGGGGGGCGAAGAGACGCTAGGAACCGAGAAGATAACAACGTCAGTGGTATTAAGATGAAGATTCCGTCTTTTCAAGGGAGATCTGATCCGGAAGCCTATCTTGAGTGGGAGAAGAAGATGGAGTTCGTGTTTGATTGTCGTAATTACTCTGAAACCAAGAAGGTAAAATTAGCAGTCATTGAGTTTTCTGAGTATGCTATAACTTGGTGGGATCAACTTGTGATAAATAGGAGGCAGAATGGAGAGCGTCCAATAGAGACAAGGGAGACTATGAACGCGGTCATGAGAAAACGATTCGTTCCAAGCTACTACTACCGGGAGCTGTACAAAAAGTTACAAAGCCTTAAGCAAGGAAACCGAAGTGTAGAAGTATTACAAGGAGATGGAGACGGCCATGATCCGTGCAAATATCGAGGAGGATCGGGAGGCTACCATGGCTCGTTTCCTACATGGCCTGAATCGGGAGATCCATGATAGGGTGGAGATGCAACATTATGTGTAGATAGAAGAAGACATGGTGCATATGACTATCAAAGTGGAGCAGCAGCTGAAGAGAGGGAGTGGGGGACGTGCCAGCCATAATTCTAGTTCTACCTCCTTGAAGCCGAGTTATACCAAGCCCATGGATAAGTCACAAATGCCCAAACCCGAGTTATACCAAGCCCATGGTTCTTGCATATTTTCCAAAATTGATTTAAAGAATGGTTATCATCAAATTAGGATCAAAGAAGGAGATGAGTGGAAAACCGCTTTTAAAACAAAATATGGTTTGTATGAATGGTTAGTTATGCCTTTTGGTTTGACTAATGCTCCGAGCACCTTTATGAGACTTATGAACCATGTTTTGCGTGCTTTTATAGGGAGATTTGTTGTTGTCTACTTTGATGATATCCTCATTTATAGCAAAACCATGGACGATCATGTAGTACATCTTAAATCTGTGTTAGATGCGCTAAGGAAAGAGAAGTTGTTTGCTAATTTGAAAAAGTGCACGTTTTACACCGATAAGCTTGTATTTTTGGGCTTCGTTGTTAGTTTACAAGGTATACAGGTTGATGAAGAGAAAATCCGTGCAATCCAAGATTGGCCGAGTCCCACGAGTGTAGGTAATGTTCGTAGTTTTCACGGACTTGCTAGTTTTTAACGGCAGTTCGTAAAGGACTTTAGTAGCATAGCCGAAGTGATCAAGAAGAACGTTGGATTTCGATGGGGAGAAGAGCAAGAGAAGGCGTTTCAATTACTCAAGGAGAAGTTGACTAACGCACCTTAGTAGCATAGCCGAAGTGATGCTTCAGGTATTGGTATAGGCGCCGTTCTTATGCAAGAAGGACGACCAATAGCATACTTCAGCGAGAAACTCAGCGGGGCAGCCCTAAACTACCCAACATATGACAAGGAGTTGTATGCGTTGGTTCAAGCTTTAGAGACGTGGCAGCACTATCTATGGCCTAAGGAGTTTGTGATTCAAACCGATCATGAATCCGTGAAACATCTGAAGGGTCAACACAAGCGTAACAAAAGACATGCGCGATGGGTAGAATTCATTGAGACGTTTACATACGTCATTCGATACAAGCAAGGTAAGGAGAATGCGGTCGCCGATGCACTTTCTCGCAGGTATGCATTACTTTCCACACTCGATGCGAAATTGCTTGGTTTTGAACATATTAAGACTCTATACCCAGATGACCGGGAATTTTGTGAGGAATATAGAGCGTGTGAGAAAACCTTGTGTGGTACGTTCTTTAAGCTTGATGATGTGAACCCCGTTAACCCGTAACGAGACCCAACAACTATGAGGAACCCAAGATCGTCTCTAGGATAGATTCGAATGGAACCTCGACCCGTTGCTTAGGAAAGCAAGAACCTCGGTATAGTGAAGACGCCACAAACGGGATGGAAATCCGTTTGATAAGTCGAGTTGAACGCCACGGGAAAAATCCCGATAAGTTCGAGAAGTTCTTCAAAGAACCAAAGAGAATAACTCTCACAATTTCATTAATCAATGTCCATTTTCAATTACAATGCAAGAGCTCCTATTTATAGGGCTGAAAATAACAAGGAAATAAATCTTACATAGAAAACCTAATAAAATTCGAAATTAGCTAAGTAAAGAAAACTTTACTAGCCTAAAACACACCAGACACTTAAGGAAATATATTTCCTTATTTCCTAAACAAAATAAGACCAAGGGAATAAAATTCCCTATAAAACTTAGACCAAATCTGGACGGAAATACACTAAAATAAGGAAATGAAACATTCCTTATTTGACAAAGGCAAGCTGGACGTGAACAACACAATAATAAGCTAATTAAATATTCCTTATTTAACTAATTCTTAACCTGGACGTTACTTCTCCTATATGCTTTAAAATTCAACTTTTATCTTTTCAAAAGGAAATGACACACTCTCCTATAATAATCAAAAGACCATGAAAGGAAAGGATTTTGCCTTTAGAATTGCCATGCAATCCGATTCTTCTAGAATAGTCCAAAAAATATCTCTTGACCGGATCCTTCTAGAAAGTGGATCATCTTCGATGGGCCTCCACGAATGGGCCTGGGCCCATATCTCATGAATGATTTCGTCGAGTACGTCCTTGAACTTCTTGTTTCGTTCTCTCGTAACCGGCTCTACGGGAACTTGAACTAGGACATTTGAAGCCTTACTCGGATTCTCATCACTTGATGACTTCTTCTGATGTGAACCCCGTTATCTCATAACGAGACCTAACAACTATAGGGAACCCAAGATCGTTTCTAGCATGGATTCGAATGGAACCTCAACCCGTTGCTTAGGAAAGCAAGAACCTCGGTATGGTGAAGACGCCACAAACGGGATGGAAATCCGTTTGATAAGTCGAGTTGAACGCCACGGGAAAATCCCGATAAGTTCGAGAAGTTCTTCAAAGAACCAAAGAGAATTAAACCTCACAAAACCCTTGGAAATACAACTTATGCCTCTATATATAGGCTAAAGTGCTAAACCAATACACGAAAAAACCCTAAAGGAAACACTCCTAAACATGGAAATAAAGTGGCGCCTAAACCTAGTTCAAAAGGAAACTAAATAACACCTAAACCAGCGGCTGCAATTAAGGAAAGAATCCTTTCTTGCCTAACACAACCCTTGGACGCCTAACATAGAATTCTAATCATGGAATGTGATAATTACTCGACCAAAATAATAAACTAACCTAAGAAAGACATCTTGGCCGAAACTAATTAATTTGCACTATTTTTCGTATATATTTTTTACTATAACTTTTACATTAATCTATTTTGCTCGTTTTCTTCAATATTAACTTATCTAATTAAATAAGTTTATCCGGACGTTTTTTAATTTATCTTTTGTTCTATAACAATAACACTAATCTATCTGCTTCATTATGTTCAATATTAAGGTATCTATTTTTGAAACTAAATAATTTGAAAGTCTTTTTATTTACTTTTGCTTTATATTACTTTCCTTAATATATCTGCTTCATTTTCTTCAATATTAAGGTGTCTAATTTTTAAACAAAATAATTTGTACTATTTTTCATTTATATTTTGGTCGGTCTCTTCCATTAATCTGTTTGCATCATTTTCTTCCGTATAATGTTGTATAATGTTTAAACTAACTAATTTTCACTAATTTTCTTTTTTATTTCGGTCCGTAACACTTCCATCAATCTATTGCGCTCATTTTTTTCAATATTACTGTATCTAATTTTTAAACTAATTAATTTGGACTTTTTTTTCCTTTATATGTTGGCCGATAACTCTTCCCTCATTCTATTTGCATCATTTTTTTTTCAATTTTAAGCTATCTGATGTCTAAACTCATTAATTTAGACTATTTTTCTTTATTATTTCGGTCTATAACTCTTCCATTAAACTATGTGGTTCATTTTCTTCAATATTAAGGTATCTAGGGTTCATACTAAGTAATTTGAAGAATTTTTTTCATCTATTTTTGGTCTACAACGTTTCAATTAATCTATTTGGCTCATTTTTTTGAATATTAAGGGATCTAACTATTAAGCAAACTTAATTTGGACGATTTTTTATTTACGTTGTGGTCAATAAGTCTTCCATTAGTCTATTTGTTTCAATATTTAGTATCTAATTTTTATACTAAATAATGTTATCTACTTTTCATTTGTATTTTGGACTAATACTCGTCCATTAATCTATTTGCATCGCTTTCTTAAATATTAAGGTATTAAATGTTTAAACTAACTAATTTTGACTAGTTTTCCTTTTTAGTTTGGTCTATAACACTTCGATTAATCTATTGGACTAATTTTCTACAATATTATGTTATCTAATTTTCAACTAATTAATTTGATCTATTTTTCGTTCTTATTTTGGGCTATAACTTGTCCATTCATCTATTTGCTTCATTTACTTAAATATTAGGGTATCAAATTGTTAAACTAATAAATTCTGATCATTTTTTAATGCGTATTTTGGTCTATGACTCTTCCATTTATCTATTTCGCTTCTTTTCTCCGATATTGTGTTATCTAATTTTTAAACCGATTAATTTGAACTACTTCTTATCTTTATTTTTGTGAATAACTCTTCCATTAATTTATATGGTCCATTTTCTTCAATATTACGGTGTTTAATTTTTAAACAAGTTCATTTGGACGATTTTTAATTTATCCCATGGTCTTTAAATTCCTCATTAATCTATTTGCATCTTTTTCTTCAATTTTGTGCTCTATAATGTGTACTAACTAATTTTGACTATTTTGTTTTGGTCTATAACGCTTTCATTAATCCTCATATTGTGGAATCTAGTGTCAATATTAATTAATTTGGACTATTTTTCATAAATTTTTTTTACTATAACTTTTACATTAATCTATATTGGATCGTTTTCTTCAATATTAACTTATCTAATTACACAAGTTTATCCGGACGTTTTTTAATTTAGCTTTTGTTCTACTACTTTCCTTAATATATCTGCTTCATTTTCTTCGATATTAAGGTCTCTAATTTTTAAACAAAATAATTTGTACTATTTTTCATTTATATTTTGGTTGGTCTCTTCCATTAATCTTTTTGCATCATTTTCTTCCGTAGGATGGTGTATAATGTTTAAACTAACAAATTTTCACTACTTCTCTTTTTTATTTCGGTCCGTAACGCTTCTATTAATCTATTGCGCTCGTTTTCTTTCAATATTACTGTATCTAATTTTTAAACTAATTAATTTGGACTTTTCTTCCTTTATATGTATGCCGATAACTCTTCCTTCTTTCTATTTGCATCATTTTTTTTTCAATTTTGAGCCATCTGATGTCTAAACTAATTAATTTAGACTATTTTTCTTTATTATTTTGTTCTATAACTCTTCCATTAAACTATTTGGTTCATTTTCTTCAATATTAAGGTATTTAGGGTTCATACTAAGTAATTTGAAGAATTTTTTCATCTATTTTTGGTTTATAACGTTTCAATTAATCTATCTGGCTCGTTTTTTTGAATATTAAGGTGTCTAACTATTAGGCAAAGTTAATTTGGACTATTTTTTATTTACGTTTTATTCAATAAGTCTTCAATTAGTCTATTTGCAGCAACATTTAGATATCTAATTTTTATACTAAATAATGTTATGTGCTTTTCATTTGTATTTTGGACTAATACTCGTCCATTAATCTATTTGCATCGCTTTCATAAATATTAAGGTATCTAATGTTTAAACTAACTAATTTTGACCAGTTTTCCTTTTTAGTTTGGTCTATAACACTTCGATTAATCTATTGGACTAATTTTCTTCAATATTATGTTATCTAATTTTCAACTAATTAATTTCATCTAATTTTCGTTCTTTTTTTGGGCTATAACTCGTCCATTTTGGGCTATAACTCGTCCATTCATCCATTTGCTTCATGTAGTTAAATATTACTGTATCAAATTGTTAAACTGATAAATTTTGATCATTTTTAATGCATATTTTGGTCTATAACTCTTCCATCTATCTGTTTCGCTTCTTTTCTCCGATATTGTCTTATCTAATTTTTGAGCTGATTAATTTGAACTATTTCTTATCCTTATTTTTGTGAATAACTCTTCCATTAGTTTATATGTACCATTTTCTTCAATATTACGGTGTCTAATTTTTAAACAAGTTGATTTGGACGATTTTTAATTTATCCCATGGTCTTTAAATTCCTCATTAATCTATTTGCACCTTTTTCTTCAATTTTGTGATCCATAATGTACTAACTAATTTTTACTATTGTATTATCTAATTTTTAATCTGATTAATTTGAACTAGTTCTTATCTTTTATTTTTGTGAATATCTCTTCCATTAATTTATATGGTCCATTTTCTTCAATATTACGGTGTCTAATTTTTAAACAAGTTAATTTGGACGATTTTAATTTATCCCATGGTGTTTAAATTCCTCATTAATCTATTTGCATCTTCTTCTTCAATTTTGTGCTCTATAATGTACTAACTAATTTTGACTATTTTTTTTGGTCTATAACGCTGTCATTAATCCTCATATTGTGGAATCTAGTGTCAATACTAATTATTTTGCACTATTTTTCGTATATATTTTTTACTATAACTTTTACATTAATCTATTTTGCCCGTATTCTTCAATATTAACTTATCTAATTAAACAAGTTTATCCGAACGTTTTTTAATTTATCTTTTGTTCTATAACAATAACACTAATCTATCTGCTTCATTATGTTCAATATTAAGGTATCTATTTTTGAAACTAATTAATTTGAAAGTCTTTTTATTTACTTTTGCTTTATATTACTTTCCTTAATATATCTGCTTCATTTTCTTCCATATTAAGGTCTCTAATTTTTAAACAAAATAATTTGTACTATTTTTCATTTATATTTTGGTTGGTCTCTTCCATTAATCTGTTTGCATAATTTTCTTCCGTATGATGTATAATTTTCTTCCGTATGATGTTGTATAATTTTCTTCTGTATGATGTTGGTCTCTTCCTGTTCAGAGCTTTGGTTCTAAGATAAGTTTGACTATCTTTTATTCGCATTTCTATTTCCTGTTCCTTGCTATAAAAAAAATCGTTTCTATTTCCTGTTCCTTGCTCAGAGAAAAAAAAAAGACGAAAAAAAACAAGGACGAAAAAAGAAGAAGAAGAAAAGAACAAAGTATACGATTCTAGAAAGAAAAGCTCTTGCTTTCAATCTTGTTTCTCACCTAATTCAAGTTCTTGATCTATTTGTTGAGTTTGGTTGTTTCTCATCATTGAATCGCTGCTGGATTTACAATCCGAGGGATTGCACATCAAATCGATTTCATACCTGGTGCATCAATTCCAAACCGACCTGCTTATAGAAGTAATCCCGAGGAGACCAAGGAACTTCAAAAGCAAGTAGGTGAATTATTGGAGAAGGGGTATGTGCGTGAAAGCATGAGTCCTTGTTCGGTTCCAGTGCTATTAGTTCCTAAGAAGGTGGGACATGGAGGATGTGTGTTGACTGCCGAGCCATCAACAACATCACGGTAAAATATCGTCATCTCATTCCTAGATTAGATGATATGCTGGATGAATTGCATGGTTCTTGTGTCTTTACAAAAATTGATCTTAAGAGTGGATATCATCTGATTCGGATGAAGGAAGGTGATGAATGGAAAAAACTGCTTTTAAGACTAAATATGGTTTGTATGAGTGGTTAGTGATGCCTTTCGGTTTAACTAATGCTCCAAGCACATTTATGCGTTTGATGAACCATGTTTTACGTGCATTTATTGGCAGATTTGTGGTTGTGTATTTTGATGATATCCTAATTTATAGCAAAAACTTGGAAGAACATGTAATGCATTTGAAATCTGTGTTGGAAATTCTAAGGAAAGAAAGGTTGTTTGCTAACCTCAAGAAGTGCACCTTTTGCACGGATAAGCTTGTGTTTCTTGGTTTTGTTGTTAGTAATAAAGGAATTGAGGTAGACGAGTTTGGTGAAGGCAATCCAAGAGTGGCCAATGCCTACAACAATCATCCAAGTGAGGAGCTTCCACGGCTTAGCTAGCTTCTATAGACGGTTTGTACGTGATTTTATTAGCTTAGCCGCCCCTCTTACTGAAGTCATCGAGAAAAATGTGTCGTTTAATTGGGGGAAAGAACAAGAAAATGTATTTAATCTGATCAAAGAGAAGTTAACCAATGCACCTTTGCTTGTTTTACCTAACTTTGCTAAAACTTTTGAAATTGAGTGTGATGCTTCAGGAATAGGCATAGGAGCTGTTTTGATGCAAGAAGATCGTCCAATTGCTTATTTCAGCGAAAAGTTGAGTGGGGCAGCCCTAAATTATCCCACTTATGATAAGGAGATGTATGCCTTCGTAAGGGCTTTGGAAAATTGGCAACACTATCTATGGCCAAAGGAATTTGTGATTCACACAGATCATGAATCTTTGAAGCATTTCAAAGGACAGCACAGGTTGAACAAACGTCATGCCAAGTGGGTGGAATTCATTGAAACATTTCCTTATGTGATCAGATACAAGCAAGGTAAGGAAAATGTGGTGGCTGATGCTTTGTCTCGAAGATATGCCTTACTTTCCATGTTAGATACAAAATTGCTTGGCTTTGAATACTTTAAGGATTTGTATGCACAAGATTCTGATTTTGGTCATGTGTTCAATGCATGTGAAAAAGTGGCATTTGATAAGTTTTATAGGCATGATGGATTTTTGTTTCGGGAGAATAAATTGTGTGTACCTATGTGTTCTTTGCGTGAATTGCTTGTGAGAGAAGCTCATGGTGGTGGATTGATGGGTCATTTTGGTGTAGCTATGACTTTCGGAATTTTGCATCATCATTTCTTTTGGCCTCATATGAAACGTGATGTGGAACGATTATGTGAGAAGTGTATCACGTGTAAACAGGCTAAGTCTAAATTGAAACCTCATGGTTTGTACACCCCATTGCCAATACCTTGTGAACCTTGGACTGATATTTCTAAGGATTTTGTTTTAGGTTTACCTAGGACTAAGAGGGGAAGAGATTCAGTTTTTATGGTGGTGGATAGCTTTTCCAAGATGGCACACTTCATTGAATGTCATAAAACTGATGATGCATCACATATAGCTGATTTGTTTTTCAAAGAAGTTGTTCGGTTACATGGTATGCCCAGGACCATTGTCTCTTATAGGGATGCAAAGTTTTTGAGATACTTTTGGAAGACTTTGTGGGGGAAAATTGGGAACCAAGTTATTGTTTTCCACTACTTGTCATCCCCAAACGGATGGCCAAACTGAAGTATTGAATAGAACTTTGTCTTCTTTGTTGCGTGCTATCTTTAAAAAGAACTTGAAAACATGGGAAGATTGTCTGCCACATGTTGAATTTGCTTACAATCGAAGTATACATTCTGCAACTATGTTTTCACCATTTGAAGTTGTTTATGGCTTCAACCCATTGTCACCTTTGGATTTAATTTCTTTAACTTTGAGTGAACGTGTGAACTTAGACGGCAAAAAGAAAGCAGAATTTGTCAAGATGATTCATGAAAAGGCCCGGCTGAACATTGAAAAGAGGACTCAACAATATGTCAATCAAGCCAACAAGGGAAGCACGAAGGTAGTATTTGAACCCGGAGATTGGGTCTGGTTGCATTTAAGGAAGGAACGTTTTCCGAAGAAACGACGTTCAAAACTCCTACCTCGGGGTGATGGACCATTTCAAGTCATCGAACGCATCAACGATAATGCCTACAAGCTTGACTTACCCGGTGAGTATGGTGTCAGTGCAAGCTTTAATGTTGCTGATTTGTCTCCATTTGATGTAGGTGCTGATTTGAGGACAAATCCTTCTCAAGAGGGGAAGAATGATGCAAATCAAGGAGCTGAACTTGTACGTGACCAAAGAGCTGGACTTGTTGAGCATACACATGAGAATGGAGCTCAAGACCCTTTGTCACTTCCTAGTGGCCCAATTACAAGACTTAGAGCCAGACGTTTCAAGGAAGCACTCAATGGGCTAATCACAGAAAGTTGGGCTGATTTTGAAAATACCAAGATGGGCTCTAATAATAATCAATGCCTAGTCCATGTCATCAGGGCAATTGAAGAGACTCATTTCCGTGCACCAACGTGAACAGTAACGTTTGACCGTTTATGAGCTCCAATTTATTGAGTTTCAAGGCTATTTAATAGGGGAATGAACTTGGTCTTTGCAGGGGCATGATTAGTACATTGTACCTAGTCCTTTAGCTATTTTTGGCTGCCTGTAGTAGTCAAAGAGGCCTAATTTCGTGGGAACCAGTTATGGTAATATTTATGTGGCTTTAAAGATATAGTTATGGCTTTCCTATACTTGGAGCCTATTCTTGGAGGGATGTTCCAAGTATTTAGATGACCATTTCCGCGTGAACAGTAACTTCGATTTCAATATTGATTTTTCAGATCATTTGAAAGGTCTTGTGTTCCTCTTAGTTCTTCAAAGAACTCTTTGAATTTATCAAGTTCATCTTGTTGCGTTCAATCAACCGAAACTTATCACCTAGATTCCTTGGTGTGGCGTTTCAATCCTTCGTAGTCTTGGTTCAACATCTGGTCAGGTGAAGGGTCACGGCTCAACAAATCTTGTCTTCACGATCTTGGGGTTTCAATCCATCATTGTTATCGAGTTTCATCACAATTGTTGGTGGAGTTCATATCATAAACTAACTAATTTTCACTAATTTTCTTTTTTTATTTCGGTCCGTAACACTTCCATTAATCTATTGCGCTCGTTTTCTTTCAATCTGCTTCATTCTGTTCAATATTAAGGTATCTATTTTTGAAACTAATTAATTTGAAAGTTTTTTTATTTACTTTTTGATTTATATTACTTTCCTTAATATATCTGCTTCATTTTCTTCTATATTAAGGTCTCTAATTTTTAAACAAAATAATTTGTACTATTTTTCATTTATATTTTGGTTGGTCTCTTCCATTAATCTGTTTGCATCATTTTCTTCCGTATGAGAGTGTATAATGTTTAAACTAACTAATTTTCACTAATCTATTTGCATCGTTTTCTTAAATATAAAGGTATCTAATGTTTTGAAATATTAAGGTATCTAACTATTAACCAAAGTTAATTTGGACGATTTTTTATTTACGTATTGGTCAGTAAGTCTTTCATTACTCTATTTGCATCAACACTTAGATATCTAATTTTTATACTAAATAATATTATGTACTTTTTATTTGTATTTTGGACTAATACTCGTCCATTAATCTATTTGCATCGTTCTTTTCAATATAAAGGTATCTAATGTTTGAACTAACAAATCTTGACTAGTTTTCCTTTTTAGTTTGGTCTATAACACTTCGGTTAATCGATTGGACTAATTTTCTTCAATGTTATGTTATCTAATTTTTAACTAATTAATTTGATCTATTTTTCGTTCTTATTTTGGGCTATAACTCGTCCATTAATCTATTTACTTAAATATTAGGGTATCAAATTTTTAAACTGATAAATTTTGATCATTTTTTATGCATATTTTGGTCTATAACTCTTCCATCTATCCGTTTCGCTTCTTTTCTCCGATATTGTGTTATCTAATTTTTAAACTGATTAATTTGAACTATTTCTTATATTTATTTTTGTGAATAACTATTCCATTAATTTAGATGGTCCATTTTCTTCAATATTACGGTGTTTAATTTTTAAACAAGTTCATTTGGACGATTTTGAATTTATCCCATGGTCTTTACTAACTAATTTTGACTATTTTTTTGGTCTATAACTCTGCCATCAATCCTCATATTGTGGAATCTAGTGTCAATACTAATTAATTTGGACTATTTTTCTCATATATTTTTTACTATAACTTTTACATTAATCTATTTGGCTCGTTTTCTTCTATATTAACTTATCTAATTAAACAAGTTTATCCGGACGTTTTTTTATTTATCTTTTGTTCTATAACGGTACCACTAATCTATCTGCTTCATTTTGTTAAATATTATGGTATCTATTTTCAAAACTAATTAATTTGAAAGTTTTTTTTACCTACTTTTGCTTTATAATACTTTATTTAATATATCTGCTTCATTTTCTTCGATATTAAGGTCTGTAATTTTTTAAACTAAATCATTTGTACTATTTTCCTTTATATTTTGGTTGGTCTCCTCCATTAATCTGTTTGCATCATTTTCTTCCGTATGAAGGTGTATAATGTTTAAACTAACTATTTTTCACTATTTTTCTTTTTTATTTCGGTCCGTAACACTTCCATTAATCTATTGCGCTCATTTTTTTCAATATTACTGTATTTAATTTTTAAACTAATTAATTTGGACGTTTTTTCCTTCATTTGTTTGCCGATAAATCTTCCTTCATTCTATTTGCATAATTTTTTTTTTCAATTTCGAGCAACCTGATGTGTAAACTAATTAATTTAGACTATTTTTCTTTATTGTTTCGGTCTATAACTTTTCCATTAAACTATTTGGTTCATTTTCTTCAATATTAAGGTGTGTAGGGTTCATACTAAGTAATTTGAAGAATTTATTTCATCTATTTTTGGTCTATGACGTTTCAATTAATCTATT
Source organism: Myrica gale (assembly GCA_963930655.1). Lineage (NCBI taxonomy): Eukaryota > Viridiplantae > Streptophyta > Magnoliopsida > Fagales > Myricaceae > Myrica > Myrica gale. Next base: position 14,634,989 of record OZ005618.1, read on the forward strand.
TGACTCATTTTTTTGAAATATTAAGGTATCTAACTATTAACCAAAGTTAATTTGGACGATTTTTTATTTACGTATTGGTCAGTAAGTCTTTCATTACTCTATTTGCATCAACACTTAGATATCTAATTTTTATACTAAATAATATTATCTACTTTTTATTTGTATTTTGGACTAATACTCGTCCATTAATCTATTTGCATCGTTCTTTTCAATATAAAGGTATCTAATGTTTGAACTAACAAATCTTGACTAGTTTTCCTTTTTAGTTTGGTCTATAACACTTCGGTTAATCGATTGGACTAATTTTCTTCAATGTTATGTTATCTAATTTTTAACTAATTAATTTGATCTATTTTTCGTTCTTATTTTGGGCTATAACTCGTCCATTAATCTATTTACTTAAATATTAGGGTATCAAATTTTTAAACTGATAAATTTTGATCATTTTTTATGCATATTTTGGTCTATAACTCTTCCATCTATCCGTTTCGCTTCTTTTCTCCGATATTGTGTTATCTAATTTTTAAACTGATTAATTTGAACTATTTCTTATATTTATTTTTGTGAATAACTATTCCATTAATTTAGATGGTCCATTTTCTTCAATATTACGGTGTTTAATTTTTAAACAAGTTCATTTGGACGATTTTGAATTTATCCCATGGTCTTTACTAACTAATTTTGACTATTTTTTTGGTCTATAACTCTGCCATCAATCCTCATATTGTGGAATCTAGTGTCAATACTAATTAATTTGGACTATTTTTCTCATATATTTTTTACTATAACTTTTACATTAATCTATTTGGCTCGTTTTCTTCTATATTAACTTATCTAATTAAACAAGTTTATCCGGACGTTTTTTTATTTATCTTTTGTTCTATAACGGTACCACTAATCTATCTGCTTCATTTTGTTAAATATTATGGTATCTATTTTCAAAACTAATTAATTTGAAAGTTTTTTTTACCTACTTTTGCTTTATAATACTTTATTTAATATATCTGCTTCATTTTCTTCGATATTAAGGTCTGTAATTTTTTAAACTAAATCATTTGTACTATTTTCCTTTATATTTTGGTTGGTCTCCTCCATTAATCTGTTTGCATCATTTTCTTCCGTATGAAGGTGTATAATGTTTAAACTAACTATTTTTCACTATTTTTCTTTTTTATTTCGGTCCGTAACACTTCCATTAATCTATTGCGCTCATTTTTTTCAATATTACTGTATTTAATTTTTAAACTAATTAATTTGGACGTTTTTTCCTTCATTTGTTTGCCGATAAATCTTCCTTCATTCTATTTGCATAATTTTTTTTTTCAATTTCGAGCAACCTGATGTGTAAACTAATTAATTTAGACTATTTTTCTTTATTGTTTCGGTCTATAACTTTTCCATTAAACTATTTGGTTCATTTTCTTCAATATTAAGGTGTGTAGGGTTCATACTAAGTAATTTGAAGAATTTATTTCATCTATTTTTGGTCTATGACGTTTCAATTAATCTATTTGACTCATTTTTTTGAAATATTAAGGTATCTAACTATTAACCAAAGTTAATTTGGACGATTTTTTATTTACGTATTGGTCAGTAAGTCTTTCATTACTCTATTTGCATCAACACTTAGATATCTAATTTTTATACTAAATAATATTATCTACTTTTTATTTGTATTTTGGACTAATACTCGTCCATTAATCTATTTGCATCGTTCTTTTCAATATAAAGGTATCTAATGTTTGAACTAACAAATCTTGACTAGTTTTCCTTTTTAGTTTGGTCTATAACACTTCGGTTAATCGATTGGACTAATTTTCTTCAATGTTATGTTATCTAATTTTTAACTAATTAATTTGATCTATTTTTCGTTCTTATTTTGGGCTATAACTCGTCCATTAATCTATTTACTTAAATATTAGGGTATCAAATTTTTAAACTGATAAATTTTGATCATTTTTTATGCATATTTTGGTCTATAACTCTTCCATCTATCCGTTTCGCTTCTTTTCTCCGATATTGTGTTATCTAATTTTTAAACTGATTAATTTGAACTATTTCTTATATTTATTTTTGTGAATAACTATTCCATTAATTTAGATGGTCCATTTTCTTCAATATTACGGTGTTTAATTTTTAAACAAGTTCATTTGGACGATTTTTAATTTATCCCATGGTCTTTACTAACTAATTTTGACTATTTTTTTGGTCTATAACTCTGCCATCAATCCTCATATTGTGGAATCTAGTGTCAATACTAATTAATTTGGACTATTTTTCTCATATATTTTTTACTATAACTTTTACATTAATCTATTTGGCTCGTTTTCTTCTATATTAACTTATCTAATTAAACAAGTTTATCCGGACGTTTTTTTATTTATCTTTTGTTCTATAACGGTACCACTAATCTATCTGCTTCATTTTGTTAAATATTATGGTATCTATTTTTAAAACTAATTAATTTGAAAGTTTTGTTTACTTACTTTTGCTTTATAATACTTTATTTAATATATCTGCTTCATTTTCTTCGATATTAAGGTCTGTAATTTTTTAAACTAAATCATTTGTACTATTTTCCTTCATATTTTGGTTGGTCTCCTCCATTAATCTGTTTGCATCATTTTCTTCCGTATGAAGGTGTATAATGTTTAAACTAACTATTTTTCACTATTTTTCTTTTTTATTTCGGTCCGTAACACTTCCATTAATCTATTGCGCTCATTTTTTTCAATATTACTGTATTTAATTTTTAAACTAATTAATTTGGACGTTTTTTCCTTCATTTGTTTGCCGATAAATCTTCCTTCATTCTATTTGCATAATTTTTTTTTTCAATTTCGAGCAACCTGATGTGTAAACTAATTAATTTAGACTATTTTTCTTTATTGTTTCGGTCTATAACTTTTCCATTAAACTATTTGGTTCATTTTCTTCAATATTAAGGTGTGTAGGGTTCATACTAAGTAATTTGAAGAATTTATTTCATCTATTTTTGGTCTATGACGTTTCAATTAATCTATTTGACTCATTTTTTTGAAATATTAAGGTATCTAACTATTAACCAAAGTTAATTTGGACGATTTTTTATTTACGTATTGGTCAGTAAGTCTTTCATTACTCTATTTGCATCAACACTTAGATATCTAATTTTTATACTAAATAATATTATCTACTTTTTATTTGTATTTTGGACTAATACTCGTCCATTAATCTATTTGCATCGTTCTTTTCAATATAAAGGTATCTAATGTTTGAACTAACAAATCTTGACTAGTTTTCCTTTTTAGTTTGGTCTATAACACTTCGGTTAATCGATTGGACTAATTTTCTTCAATGTTATGTTATCTAATTTTTAACTAATTAATTTGATCTATTTTTCGTTCTTATTTTGGGCTATAACTCGTCCATTAATCTATTTACTTAAATATTAGGGTATCAAATTTTTAAACTGATAAATTTTGATCATTTTTTATGCATATTTTGGTCTATAACTCTTCCATCTATCCGTTTCGCTTCTTTTCTCCGATATTGTGTTATCTAATTTTTAAACTGATTAATTTGAACTATTTCTTATATTTATTTTTGTGAATAACTATTCCATTAATTTAGATGGTCCATTTTCTTCAATATTACGGTGTTTAATTTTTAAACAAGTTCATTTGGACGATTTTTAATTTATCCCATGGTCTTTACTAACTAATTTTGACTATTTTTTTGGTCTATAACTCTGCCATCAATCCTCATATTGTGGAATCTAGTGTCAATACTAATTAATTTGGACTATTTTTCTCATATATTTTTTACTATAACTTTTACATTAATCTATTTGGCTCGTTTTCTTCTATATTAACTTATCTAATTAAACAAGTTTATCCGGACGTTTTTTTATTTATCTTTTGTTCTATAACGGTACCACTAATCTATCTGCTTCATTTTGTTAAATATTATGGTATCTATTTTTAAAACTAATTAATTTGAAAGTTTTGTTTACTTACTTTTGCTTTATAATACTTTATTTAATATATCTGCTTCATTTTCTTCGATATTAAGGTCTGTAATTTTTTAAACTAAATCATTTGTACTATTTTCCTTCATATTTTGGTTGGTCTCCTCCATTAATCTGTTTGCATCATTTTCTTCCGTATGAAGGTGTATAATGTTTAAACTAACTATTTTTCACTATTTTGGTTGGTCTCCTCCATTAATCTGTTCGCACCTTTCTTTCCATATGGGAGCTGATTTCGAGTTTAGTTTAGGTGTTAAGTTTGTTTCCTTTTTGGTTTAGGCGCCAAGCATTATTTCCTTAATAACCGAATCTATTTTAGGTGTCTTTTAGTTTCCTTTTGAAATAGGTTTAGTCGCCACATTATTACTTTATTTGTGAGTGTCTCTTTTAGGGTTTTCATGTATTAGATGGCCTATATATTGAGGCCTAAGTTGTAGTTCGGAATTCATTCAATATACACGGTTTTGTGAGGTTTTAATTCTCTTTGTTTCTTTGACGAACTTCTCGAACTTATCGGGAATTTTCCCGTGGCGTTCAACTCGACTTATCAAACGGATTTCCATTCCGTTTGTGGCGTCTTCACCATACCGAGGTTCTTGCTTTCCTAAGCAACGGGTCGAGGTTCCATTCGAATCCATGCTAGAAACGATCTTGGGTTCCTCATAGTTGTTGGGTCTCGTTACGGGATAACGGGGTTCACATCAGTAGGGTTCATACTAAGTAATTTGAAGAATTTTTTTCATCTATTTTTGGTCTATGACGTTTCAATTAATCTATTTGGCTCTTTTTTTTTAATATTAAGGTATGTAGGGTTCGTACTAAGTAATTTGAAGAATTTTTTTCATCTATTTTTGGTCTATGATGTTTCAATTAATCTATTTGGCTCATTTTTTTGAATATTAAGGTATCTAACTATTAAGCAAAGTTAATTTGGACGATTTTTTATTTACGTTTTGGTCAATAAGTCTTTCTTTAGTCTATTTGCATCAACACTTAGATATCTAATTTTTATACTAAATAATATTATCTACTTTTTATTTGTATTTTGGACTAATACTCGTCCATTAATCTATTTGCACCGTTCTCTTAAATATAAAGATATCTAATGTTTAAATTAGCAAATCTTGACAAGTTTTCCTTTTTAGTTTGGTCTATAACACTTCGATTAATCGATTGGACTAATTTTCTTCAATGTTATGTTATCTAATTTTTAACTAATTAATTTGATCAATTTTTCGTTCTTATTTTGGGCTATAACTCGTCCATTCATCTATTTACTTAAATATTAGGGTATCAAATTTTTAAACTGATAAATTTTGATCATTTTTTGATGCATATTTTGGTCTATAACTCTTCCATCTATCCGTTTCGCTTCTTTTCTCCGATATTGTGTTATCTTATTTTTAAACTGATTAATTTGAACTATTTCTTATCTTTATTTTTGTGAATAACTCTTCCATTAATTTAGATGGTCCATTTTCTTCAATATTACGGTGTTTAATTTTTAAACAAGTTCATTTGGACGATTTTTAATTTATCCTATGGTCTTTCCTAACTAATTTTGACTATTTTTTTGGTCTATAACTCTGCCATTGATCCTCATATTGTGAAATATAGTGTCAATACTAATTAATTTGGACTATTTTTCTCATATATTTTTTACTATAACTTTTACATTAATCTATTTGGCTCGTTTTCTTCTATATTAACTTATCTAATTAAACAAGTTTATCCGGACGTTTTTTTATTTATCTTTTGTTCTACAACGATACCACTAATCTATCCGCTTCATTTTGTTAAATATTAAGGTATCTATTTTTAAAACTAATTAATTTGAAAGTTTTTTTTACTTCCTTTTGCTTTATAATACTTTTTTTAATATATCTGCTTCGTTTTCTTCGATATTAAGGTCTATAATTTTTTAAACTAAATCATTTGTACTATTTTCGTTTATATTTTGGTTGGTCTCCTCCATTAATCTGTTTGCATCATTTTCTTCCATATGAAGGTGTGTAGTGTTTAAACTAACTATTTTTCACTATTTTTCTTTTTTTTTTTATTTCGGTCCGTATCACTTCCATTAATCTATTGCGCTCATTTGTTTTCAATATTTCTGTATCTAATTTTTAAACTAATTAGTTTGGACGTTTTTTCCTTTATATGTTTGCCGATAAATCTTCCTTCATTCTATTTGCATCATTTTTTTTTTCAATTTGGAGCTACCTGATGTCTAAACTCATTAATTTAGACTATTTTTCTTTATTGTTTCGGTCTATAACTTTTCCATTAAACTATTTGGTTCATTTTCTTCAATATTAAGGTATGTAGTGTTCATACTAAGTAATTTGAAGAATTTTCATCTATTTTTGGTCTATGACGTTTCACTTAATCTATTTGGCTCATTTTTTTGAATATTAAGGTATCTAACTATTAAGCAAAGTTAATTTGGACGATTTTTTATTTACGTTTTTGTCAATAAGTCTTCCATTAGTCTATTTGCATCAACACTTAGATATCTAATTTTTATACTAAATATATTATCTACTTTTTATTTGTATTTTGGACTAATACTCGTCCATTAATCTATTTGCACCGTTCTCTTAAATATAAAGGTATCTAATGTTTAAAACTAACAAATCTTGACTAGTTTTCCTTTTTAGTTCGGTCTATAACACTTCGATTAATCGATTGGACTAATTTTCTTCAATGTTATGTTATCTAATTTTTAACTAATTAATTTGATCTATTTTTCGTTCTTATTTTGGGCTATAACTCGTCCATTCATCTATTTACTTAAATATTAGGGTATCAAATTGTTAAACTTATAAATTTTGATAATTATTTTATGCATATTTTGGTCTATAACTCTTCCATCTATCCCTTTCGCTTCTTTTCTCCTGATGTGAACCCCGTTAACCCGTAACGAGACCCAACAACTATGAGGAACCCAAGATCGTTTCTAGCATGGATTCGAATGGAACCTCGACCCGTTGCTTAGGAAAGCAAGAACCTCGGTATGGTGAAGACGCCACAAACGGGATGGAAATCCGTTTGATAAGTTCGTCGAAGAACCAAAGAGAATTAAAACCTCACAAAACCATGTATATTCAATGTCTCCCGAACTACAACTCAAGCCTCAATATATAGGCCAAACCAATACACGAAAAACCCTAATAGAAACACTCCTAAACATGGAAATAAAGTGGCGCCTAAACCTAGTTCAAAAGGAAACTAAATAATACCTAAACCAGCTGTTGCAATTAAGGAAAGAATCCTTTCTTGCCTAACAAAACCCTTGGGCGCCTAACATAGGAATCTAACTATGGAATATGATAATTACTCGACCAAAATAATAAACTAACCTAAGGAAGACTTCTTGGCCGAACTAAATCACCACATGAATGAACTAAACCCTAATTGTCTTAAATAAAACTCTCTTCAGATGGCAATAGGGTGGTGGCCGACCATCATGTCAAAAGACCATAAATGGAAATGATTTGGAGCTTAAAATAGCCATGCAATCTGAATCTTCTAGAATAATCCCATATTTGTCTCTTGGCCGTATCCTTCTAGAGTGTGCATCATCTTGAATGGGCCGTGCATCATCTTGAATGGGCCTCCACGAATGGGCTTGGGCCCATATCTCTTTGCTGACTTCAACGAGTGCATCTTTGAACTCCTTGTCTCGAGCTCTCGTATCCGGCTGTACTACTTCATTCAAGGTCTTGCTCCGATTCTCATCATCTCCGATATTGTGTCATCTTATTTTTAAACTGTTTAATTTGAACTATTTCTAATCTTTATTTTTGTGAATAACTCTTCCATTAATTTAGATGGTCCATTTTCTTCAATATTACGGTGTTTAATTTTAAACAAGTTCATTTGGACGATTTTTAATTTATCCCATGGTCTTTACTAACTAATTTTGACTATTTTTTTGGTCTATAACTCTGCCATTAATCCACATATTGTTGAATCTAGTGTCAATACTAATTAATTTGGACTATTTTTCTCATATATTTTTTACTATAACTTTTACATTAATCTATTTGGCTCGTTTTCTTCTATATTAACTTATCTAATTAAACAAGTTTATCCGGACGTTTTTTTATTTATCTTTTGTTCTATAACGATACCACTAATCTATCTGCTTCATTTTGTTAAATATTAAGGTATCTATTTTTAAAACTAATTAATTTGAAAGTTTTTTTTACTTCCTTTTGCTTTATAATACTTTCTTTAATATATCTGCTTCATTTTCTTGAATGAAGCAGTACAGCCGGATACGAGAGCCCGAGACAAGTAGTTCAAAGATGTACTCGTTGAACTCAGTAAAGAGATATGGGCCCAAGCCCATTCGTGGAGGCCCATTCAAGATGATGCACACTCTAGAAGGATCCGGCCAAGAGACAAATATGGGACTATTCTAGAAGATTCAGATTGCATGGCTATTTTAAGCTCCAAATCATTTCCATTCATGGTCTTTTGACATGATGGTCGGCCACCACCCTATTGCCATGTGAAGAGAGTTTTATTTAAGGCAATTAGGGTTTAGTTCAGCCATGTGGGGATTTTGTTCGGCCAAGATGTCTTTCTTAGGTTAGTTTATTATTTTGGTCGAGTAATTATCAGATTCCATAGTTAGATTCCTATGTTAGGCGCCAAGGGTTTTGTTATGCAAGAAAGGATTCTTTCCTTAATTGCAGCAGCTGGTTTAGGTGTTTTTTTAGTTGCCTTTTGAACTAGGTTTAGGCGCCACTTTATTTCCATGTTTAGGAGTGTTTCCTTTAGTGTTTTCGTGTATAGAGGCTTGAGTTGTAGTTCGAGGGAATTCAATATACACGGATTTGTGAGGTTTTAATTCTCTTTTGGTTCTTTGACGAACTTCTCGAACTTATCGGGAATTTTCTCGTGGCGTTCAACTCGACTTATCAAACGGATTTCCATCCCGTTTGTGGCGTCTTCACCATTCCGAGGTTCTTGCTTTCCTAAGCAACGGGTCGAGGTTCCATTCGAATCCATGCTAGAAACGATCTTGGGTTCCTCATAGTTGTTGGGTCTCGTTACGGGATAACGGGGTTCACATCATTTGGTATCAGAGCTTTGGTTCTAGTTCTGGTTTGCTTATCCCTTTTCTTTTCGTTCCTTTGATTCTTCTTTTCATATCCTTCGACTATCTTCTCTAATTTCGTTTTCCTTGTTTCTGTCCTACTGTCGGTTCATAGCAATTACTTAGCCGAAAATTCTTAACTTCTCTATTCAAGCTTTGCTAGAGCTGGTTCTTGTTATATCTGGTGCGAAAGTTTCATATCTTTGTGCCTTGAGATCTTGTGCTATTGTTGTCAAAGTAGAAGTGAAAGAGACTCCCAAAAGAAGAAGAAAGAAAGGGGTCGAAAAAAAAGTACTTCAAAAATTTTTTTCGATTGTTTCCATATATTGGGGTCCCTATTATTCCGAAAATCTCTTTACCTCAAACAAGTATTTTTTTTCTACTGGACGAATCACTACCTATTCTAGTTTCCACCTTTCTGATCCATTGTGTTCTTTGCATTCTTATTTCCTTGATATTATTTATCTTGCTTTCTCTGAAATTCCTTGATGAGTTCTTCTTGAATCGTTGCTGGAATTCCTTGATTGTTTGTTTAGTTCCAAAAGAACCGCTAGAGGATTACCGAGTGGAAAATGGCAAGAGTGGTGAGATTATTAGAGGGTAAAAGCCATATCTTGTGTGTGAAACACGAGTGACTAGAGACCCTATTCTTGAGTGAGACACGTAAGGGAGAGATTTGTGAGGTCCTTTTATTGTTTTTATTTCTAACACTATATCTTTGCAGTAATCATGTCTCGAGATAGTGGAAAGAGCGTGTCCAACGAAGATACACCACCAGCTGACCCGAAGTTGTATATGGAGGCCATGGTAGGTGAAATAAGGCGGGTGTTGAACCAAGTACAAGAACGGCTAGATCGGCTGGAGCATCCTCAACCCCAACCCGGTCACAATTACCGTAGACGGGAAGAGAGCACCACGGAGGGAGGAAAGGGAGTACGACGAAGAGCCTTACAGATCTGACGATGAAGAAGATCGTGATTCTCATGTTGGCTATAGGAGATATGGAGGGCGAAGAGACGTTAGAAACCGAGAAGATAACAACTTCAGCAGTATTAAGATGAAGATTCCGTCTTTTCACGGGAGATCTGATCCGGAAGCCTATCTTGAGTGGGGAGAAGAAGATGGAGTTCGTATTTGATTGTCATAACTACTCCGAAACCAAGAAGGTAAAATTAGTAGTCATTGAGTTTTCTGAGTATGCTATAACTTGGTGGGATCAACTTGTGATAAATAGGAGGCGGAATGGAGAACGTCCAATAGAGACATGGGATGCTATGAAGGCGGTCATGAGAAAATGGTTTGTTCCAAGCCACTACTACCGGGAGCTGTACAAAAGGTTACAAAGCCTTAAGCAAGGAAGTCGAAGTGTGGAAGACTATTACAAGGAGATGGAGATGGCCATGACCCGTTTCCTACATGGCCTAAACCGGGAGATCCATGATAGGGTGGAGATGCAACATTATGTAGAGATGGAAGACATGGTGCATATGGCTATCAAAGTGGAGCAGCAGCTCAAGAGAGGAAGTGGGGGACGTGCTAGCCAAAATTCGAATTCTACTTTTTCCAAGCCAAGCTACACCAAGCCCATGGACAAGCCACAAGTGTCCAAACCCGAACCCAAACCCCCTACCACCAGCCACACTTCTCAAGGTAAAACTGAAGCTTCTACTTCTAGAAATCGTGATATCAAGTGTTTTCGATGTCAAGGCAGGGGACACATAGCAAGCCAATGTCCGAACAAGCAAGTCATGGTGTTGAAGGCCAATGGAGAGATCGTGACCGATAGTGAAGAATCTGACACCGACTACATGCCGCCGTTGGAGGAAGTTTCTGAGGAGGAATATGTAGCCCCCGAAGCGTTGACCTTGGTTGCAAGGAGAGCCTTGAGTTTGCAAGCAATAGGAGATGAGGAAGTGCAACGGGAGAATATCTTTCACACTCGGTGCTACGTCAAAGACAAGGTATGTAGTGTGATTATTGATGGAGGTAGCTGTACTAATGTTGCAAGCGTGATTATGGTAGAGAAATTAGGATTGCCCTTGTTGAAGCACCCTAGGCCTTACAAGTTGCAATGGCTGAATGATAGTGGAGAAATAAGGGTGGACAAGCATGATGGCTTAGTAGCTATGCGGATTGGTAAGTACGAAGATGAAGTCTTATGTGATGTAGTACCAATGCAAGCCGGACACTTATTGCTAGGGCGACCATGGCAATTCGATCGACGTGTCAAGCATGATGGCTTTACGAATAAGTACTCTTTTGTACTTAATCAGAAGCCAATCACTCTTGTTCCATTGACACCACAGCAAGTATATGAAAATCAAGTGAGGTTGCAGCAAGAGAGTGATCAAAAGAAAGAGAGTGAGAAAAAGAAAGAGAGTGAAAAAAAGAAAGAGAGTGAGAACAAGAAATTGAGTGAAAATCAGAGAGTGAGAGAAAATCCGAGAAAGAGTGAAAATCCGAAAGAGGCCAACAAAAAAGAGAGTGAAGATTCGGCCATGGAGAGAAACTCCGAGAGAAAGGAGAGTTCCAAGGCAAAAGTGAGCGAAAGGAAGCAAGCCACTCCGTACAAAAAGGCAGTTTTAAACACTAATGAAATTCATCCTTCCATGCCTAGTTTTATTGTCTCTCTTTTGCAGGAGTATAAGGATGTGACATGGAGAACGAGCGATAATCACCAAGTCATCCACAAAATAATAGTAAAAGTACAGGCCTCCTATTCCCCGATTCACCATAATCCTCACCGATGTGACCAAGAAGAATGTTAGATTTCGATGGGAAGAAGAACAAGCGAAGGCGCTGCCATTACTCAAACAAGAGTGCCCAGATGCTTCTTTATTATCTTTATCTAACCTGAATAAACCGTTCAAATTGACATATGGTGCTCCAGGTTTTAACATAATCACAGCCCGTAGGCAAGAAGAACAACCAATGGATTATTTCAGTGAGCAGCTACAAGGATCAACTTTCACATACCCAACTTATGCAAAGGAGTTGCATGCACTGATGCAAGCCTTAGAGACATGGCCAAGTCGTCCCAAAGTCCTTACAAGGGGCGGTGGTTCTTTCAAAGTCTTCGTGCAAATCAAAGACAACATGTATCAGCTGGAGTTATCAGGTAAAGCCAATGCAAGTGCTAGTTGTCAGATTTCTGATCTCCGTCCTTTTGATGTAGGTGAAGATTTGAGGACAAATCCTTTTCAAGACGAAGGGAATGATGAGAATCCGAGCAAGACCTTGAATGAAGTAGTACAGCCGGATACGAGAGCCCGAGACAAGGAGTTCAAAGATGTACTCGTTGAACTAAGTAAAGAGATATGGGCCCAAGCCCATTCGTGGAGGCCCATTCAAGATGATGCGCACTCTAGAAGGATCCGGCCAAGAGACAAATATGTGACTATTCTAGAAGATTCAGATTGCATGGCTATTTTAAGCTCCAAATCATTTCCATTCATGGTCTTTTTACGTGATGGTCGGCCACCACCCAATTGCCATGTGAAGAGAGTTTTATTTAAGGCAATTAGGGTTTAGTTCAGCCATGTGGGGATTTAGTTCGGTCAAGATGTCTTTCTTAGGTTAGTTTATTATTTTGGTCGAGTAATTATCATATTCCATAGTTAGATTCCTATGTTAGGCGCCAAGGGTTTTGTTAGGCAAGAAAGGATTCTTTCCTTAATTGCAGCAGCTAGTTTAGGTGTTTTTTAGTTGCCTTTTGAACTAGGTTTAGGCGCCACTTTATTTCCATGTTTAGGAGTGTTTCCTTTAGTGTTTTTCGTGTATTGGTTTGGCCTATATATAGAGGCTTGAGTTGTAGTTCGAGGGAATTCAATATACACGGTTTTGTGAGGTTTTAATTCTCTTTTGGTTCTTTGACGAACTTCTCGAACTTATCGGGAATTTTCCCGTGGCGTTCAACTCGACTTATCAAACGGATTTCCATCCCATTTGTGGCGTCTTCACCATACCGAGGTTCTTGCTTTCCTAAGCAACGGGTCGAGGTTCCATTCAAATCCATGCTAGAAACGATCTTGGGTTCCTCATAGTTGTTGGGTCTCGTTACGGGATAACGGGGTTCACATCAGTATCACTTCCATTAATCTATTGCGCTCATTTGTTTCAATATTACTGTATCTAATTTTTAAACTAATTAATTTGGACTTTTTTTTTTCCTTTATATGTTGGCCGATAACTCTTCCCTCATTCTATTTGCATCATTTTTTTTTTCAATTTTATGCTATCTGATGTCTAAACTCAATAATTTAGACTATTTTTCTTTATTATTTCGGTCTATAACTCTTCCATTAAACTATTTGGTTCATTGTCTTCAATATTAAGGTATGTAGGGTTCATACTAAGTAATTTGAAGAATTTTTTTCATCTATTTTAGGTCTATGACATTTCAATTAATCTATTTGGCTCATTTTTTTGAATATTAAGGTATCTAACTATTAAGCAAAGTTAATTTGGACGATTTTTTATTTACGTTTTGGTCAATAAGTCTTCCATTAGTCTATTTGCATCAACACTTAGATATCTAATTTTTATACTAAATTAAATTATCTACTTTTTATTTGTATTTTGGACTAATACTCGTCCATTAATCTATTTGCACCGTTCTCTTAAATATAAAGGTATCTAATGTTTAAACTAACAAATCTTGACTAGTTTTCCTTTTTAGTTTGGTCTATAACACTTCGATTAATCGATTGGACTAATTTTCTTCAATGTTATGTTATCTAATTTTTAACTAATTAATTTGATCTATTTTTTGTTCTTATTTTGGGCTATAACTCGGCCATTCATCTATTTACTTCATTTACTTAAATATTAGGGTATCAAATTGTTAAACTTATAAATTTTGATAATTATTTTATGCATATTTTGGTCTATAACTCTTCCATCTATCCGTTTCGCTTCTTTTCTCCGATATTGTGTTATCTTATTTTTAAACTGATTAATTTGAACTATTTCTTATCTTTATTTTTGTGAATAACTCTTCCATTAATTTAGATGGTCCATTTTCTTCAATATTACGGTGTTTAATTTTAAACAAGTTCATTTGGACGATTTTTAATTTATCCCATGGTCTTTACTAACTAATTTTGACTATTTTTTTGGTCTATAACTCTGCCATTAATCCTCATATTGTTGAATCTAGTGTCAATACTAATTAATTTGGACTATTTTTCTCATCTATTTTTTACTATAGCTTTTACATTAATCTATTTGGCTCGTTTTCTTCTATATTAACTTATCTAATTAAACAAGTTTATCCGGACGTTTTTTTATTTATCTTTTGTTCTATAACGGTACCCTTAATCTATCTGCTTCATTTTGTTAAATATTAACGTATATATTTTTAAAACTAAATAATTTGAAAGTTTTTTTTTTACTTCCTATTGCTTTATAATACTTTCTTTAATATATCTGCTTTATTTTATTCGATATTAAGGTCTCTAACTTTTTAAAATAAATCATTTGTTCCATTTTTCATTTATATTTTGGTTGGTCTCCTCCATTAATCTGTTTGCATCATTTTCTTTCGTATGAAGGTGTATAATGTTTAAACAAACTATTTTTCACTACTTTTTTTTTATTTCGGTCCGTAACACTTCCATTAATCCATTGCGCTCATTTTTTTCAATATTACTGTATCTAGTTTTTAAACTAATTAAATTGGACCTTTTCTCATTTATAAGTTTGCCGATAACTCTTCCTTCATTCTTTTTGCATCATTTGTTTTTCAATTTTGAGCTACCTGATGTCTAAACTCATTTATTTAGACTATTTTTCTTTATTGTTTCGGTCTATAACTTTTGCATTAAACTATTTGGTTCATTTTCTTCAATATTAACGTATCTAGGGTTCATACTAAGTAATTTGAAGAATTTTTTTCATCTATTTTTGGTCAATGACGTTTCAATTAATCTATTTGGCTCATTTTTTTGAATATTAAGGTATCTAACTATTAAGCAAAGTTAATTTGGATGATTTTTTTATTTACCTTTTGGTCAATAAGTCTTCCATTAGTCTATTTGCATCAACACTTAGATATCTAATTTTTATACTAAATAATATTATCTACTTTTTATTTGTATTTTGGACTAATACTCGTCCATTATTCTATTTGCACCGTTCTCTTAAATATAAAGGTAGCTAATGTTTAAACTAACAAATCGTCACTAGTTTTCCTTTTTAGTTTGGTCTATAACACTTCGATTAATCGATTGGACTTATTTTCTTCAATGTTATGTTATCTAATTTTTAACTAATTAATTTGATATATTTTTCGTTCTTATTTTGGGCTATAACTCGTCCATTCATCTATTTACTTCATTTACTTAAATATTAGGGTATCAAATTGTAAAACTGATAAATTTTGATCATTTTTTTATGCATATTTTTGTCTATAACTCTTCCATCTATCCGTTTCGCTTATTTTCTCCGATATTGTGTTATCTAATTTTTAAACTGATTAATTTGAACTATTTCTTATCTTTATTTTTGTGAATAACTCTTCCATTAATTTATATGGTCCATTTTATTCAATATTACGGTGTTTAATTTTTAAACAAGTTCATTTGGACGATTTTTAATTTATCCTATGGTCTTTAAATTCCTCATTAATCTATTTGCATCTTTTTCTTCAATTTTGTGCTCTATAATGTACTAACTAATTTTGACTAT
Source organism: Myrica gale (assembly GCA_963930655.1). Lineage (NCBI taxonomy): Eukaryota > Viridiplantae > Streptophyta > Magnoliopsida > Fagales > Myricaceae > Myrica > Myrica gale. Next base: position 14,650,795 of record OZ005618.1, read on the forward strand.
TGTTTTTGGTCTACAACTCTTCCATTAATCCTCATATTGTGGAATCTAGTGTCAATACTAATTAATTTGTACTATTTTTCTCATATATTTTTTACTATAACTTTTACATTAATCTATTTGGCTTGTTTTCTTCTATATTAACTTATCTAATTAAACAAGATTATCCGGACGTTTTTTTATTTATCTTTTCGTCTATAACCATACCACTAATCTATCCGCTTCATTTTGTTAAAATATTAAGGTATCTATTTTTAAAACTAATTAATTTGAAAGTTTTTTTTACTTCCTATTGCTTTATAATACTTTCTTTAATATATCTGCTTCATTTTATTCGATATTAAGGTCTCTAATTTTTTAAAATAAATCATTTGTTCCATTTTTCATTTATATTTTGGTTGGTCTCCTCCATTAATCTGTTTGCATCATTTTCTTCCGTATGAAGGTGTATAATGTTTAAACTAACTATTTTTCACTATTTTTCTTTTTTATTTCGGTCCGTAACACTTCCATTAATCTATTGCGCTCATTTTTTTCAATATTACTGTATCTAATTTTTAAACTAATTAATTTGGACCTTTTTTCATTTATAAGTTTGCCGATAACTCTTCCTTCATTCTATTTGCATCATTTTGTTTTTCAATTTTGAGCTACCTGATGTCTAAACTCATTTATTTAGCCTATTTTTCTTTATTGTTTCGGTCTATAACTTTTCCATTAAACTATTTGGTTCATTTTCTTCAATATTAAGGTATCTAGGGTTCATACTAAGTAATTTGAAGAAGTTTTTTCATCTATTTTTGGTCAATGACGTTTCAATTAATCTATTTGGCTCATTTTTTTGAATATTAAGGTATCTAACTATTTAGCAATGTTAATTTGGGCGATTTTTTATTTACCTTTTGGTCAATAAGTCTTCCATTAGTCTATTTGCATCAACACTTAGATATCTAATTTTTATACTAAATAATATTATCTACTTTTTATTTTTATTTTGGACTAATACTCGTCCATTAATCTATTTGCACCGTTCTCTTAAATATAAAGGTAGCTAATGTTTAAACTAACAAATATTGTCTAGTTTTCCTTTTTAGTTCGGTCTATAACACTTCGATTAATTGATTGGACTAATTTTATTCAATGTTATGTTATTTAATTTTTAACTAATTAATTTGATCTATTTTTCGTTCTTATTTTGGGCTATAACTCGGCCATTCATCTATTTACTTCATTTACTTAAATATTAGGGTATCAAATTGTAAAACTGATAAATTTTGATCATTTTTTATGCATATTTTGGTCTATAACTCTTCCATTTATCCGTTTCTCTTGTTTTCTCCGATATTGGGGATGTTTGATTGCCAAATTTTTGGGGAATATTCCCAAAATTTTGGGAATCTTGTGAAAATTGAGATTTATTGGGGTTTGAGAAAAATGTTAAATTTTTGAAGTGTGTTTGGTTTTATGTTGTAAAATTTTGGGATAATAATTATTAGTAATGATTGAGTTTGTCTGTTTGACTTTTGTGTGTAATAAAAAATGCGTTTAAAAAATCTAGGGGCTGAGTTCCACCGTTTCTTTGTCGCAGCCCCCATTGCTTTTCTTTGATGCAAAGCGCCGACCACGTCTAAAAAAGTTCTATGTACATGCTTATTTTTTTGTTTTGTTTTTTCTTCCCTCAACTACTCTATTGCTTTTCTTTTATGCAAACCGCCGACAATGGTTAATTTCTAAGTACGGACCACATGGATTGACTTATAAGGAAATGGTTAATTTTTTGTTTTGTTTTTCTTCCCTCAAGTACTGGTCAAATATTAATAAATTGCAAAGTCCATTTTTTTAAAGGGTACAAGAATATTGATAAAGAAACATATATTTTTATATAACTTTTTTTTAACTTTAAATCCTTAGTCCACAACGTAATATTTCCCTGCAAATACATTTCGCCAAATAGTTACTGATGTGCAATGATAACTACAGTATATAAAACAACTCGTGATACATTTCTACATCATTACCTGGTGGTGGGTGAGGAAATCCAGGTGCGCGCATTGCATCAAATAGGATACGTGTATCATGAGCGGATCCTTCCCAGCCACTGTATACATACGTGTACAGCATGTCGAAGTCGCAGATACACAATACATTTTGCGTGACTTGTTTGTGTCGATCGTAATACGCTGCCTTGATTTTCTTGCACACCCCAGTGGAAACGATGTGTGTCCCGTCCATCGCAACGATACAATCCTGTCCAAAAAATATGACGACCAAATCAAATATTAATACTCAGATTAATGTATTTACCCCAATTGAGTCATATATGATTAAAGGGAGCTAACAACACACATACCCTAAACCACGGGTCGTACTTTGGATTTGCTTCAATGTGTGGATGGACGCCTTCGGTATGTTGCGGGCGTATAATTGCTGGGGCCATTCTGCATAAAGCGTCTAAGATCTTATGGAAGCAAGAGTTCACCGTCTCCGCAGAATGCTGAAATCGATCGCAAACGTCCCTGTGAACGTTCCCATGCCCCGTGATTTTCATAAACATAGCTAATGCCTCCTCCACCGTCGTTCGTTCCGTGGGTACGTATCCGCCCTCTGCCACTATTCTTTGGGCTAGCAATCGAAATACCCTTGGCACCATCCTATAATTGTTCTGAAATTTTGTTGTACTGGGATGATTAAGAAGCCCCTCAATATAATCCGCCCCCGACAGTCCGATTGGGAACATGGGCAAGCGCTGGGTATGTCTTCTCTGTGCTGGAGATGCAATGCATATGGCACATGCTACCATGATAACTTCCGTATTTCTTCGTCCAACTAATGGTTGTGGCCACAGGAACGACATCGACCACATCGTTGTGTGCCACTGGGGGCAACTCCAGTTGAGTACTGTTGTCGATCGACACCGGGGTTCGTGCTACTGGGGCCAGCGTTTCCTCCCCAGTACGGTTCGCTATACTATGGGAGGGTAGCGGAGTCTATGCCATTGTTGTTACCATCTTCTGGCCAAAAGGTTCCAGCATCAAAATTTCCATCGTCCTGGCCCATGCCATGTGGCATGAAGGGGTCCATAATAGAAATGCCGATAAGGTAGAGATCCTGCATATACTATCGTCAAAGTACTACCCAAGTGTTCAATTTCCTGGTTACAAAAGCAGTGTTTTGTTGTTGAAAAAATTTCCCTTTATATTGATCTATAACAATGAAGATAAATAAATTAAATATTTTACAACGACTGTTTGACAACATATCCGAACTGTTCCTTAAAAACTTCTCATTATTTCGCGTCTATCGATTAGTTAAAAGGGTAAAAATGATGAGAATCCGAGCAAGACCTTGAATGAAGTAGTACAGCCGGACACGAGAGCCCAAGACAAGGAGTTCAAAGATGCACTCGTTGAACTCAGCAAAGAGATATGGGCCCAAGCCCATTCGTGGAGGCCCATTCAAGATGATGCACACTCTAGAAGGATCCGGCCAAGAGACAAATATGGGATTATTCTAGAAGATTCAGATTGCATGGCTATTTTAAGCTCCAAATCATTTCCATTTATGGTCTTTTGACATGATCGTCCACCACCCTATTGCCATATGAAGAGAGTTTTATTTAAGACAATTAGGGTTTAGTTCAGCCATGTGGTGGTTTAGTTCGGCCAAGAAGTCATCCTTAGGTTAGTTTATTATTTTGGTCGAGTAATTATCATATTCCATAGTTAGATTCCTATGTTAGGCGCCCAAGGGTTTTGTTAGGCAAGAAAGGATTCTTTCCTTAATTACAACAGGTGGTTTAGGTATTATTTAGTTTCCTTTTGAACTAGGTTTAGGCGCCACTTTATTTCCATGTTTAGGAGTGTTTCTATTAGGGTTTTTCGTGTATTGGTTTGGCCTATATATTGAGGCTTGAGTTGTAGTTCGGGAGACATTGAATATAGACGGTTTTGTGAGGTTTTAATTCTCTTTGGTTCTTTGACGAACTTCTCGAACTTATCGGGAATTTTCCCGTGGCATTCAACTCGACTTATCAAACGGATTTCCATCCCGTTTGTGGCGTCTTCACCATACCGAGGTTCTTGCTTTCCTAAGCGACGGGTCGAGGTTCAATTCGAATCCATTCTAGAAACGATCTTGGGTTCCTCATAGTTGTTGGGTCTCGTTACGGGTTAACGGGGTTCACAACATAAAATTAATTACTATTCAAAATATGCTATGTGAAAGTGAAAAAATTATCTACTACGTATCACTCACCAATTATTTAACGATGATTGGTTGTGGCCGTTAATCCTAATAGCGAGTCGTGTTCAATTGCTGCTCAGTGTATTAAATGAATTAGTCCAACAGAATTAAATGTGCATAAAAAATAATGAAACGTTGGGCAAATTAAATGTGCATTCAAAACAATTAAACGTGCATAAAAAATAAACTGTCAACCATCAAACATAATAGTCTACACTTAGGCAAATAAGTGCATATGAACCTTAAAGTGGAGCCCACTGGCTTCATTTGCGGGACCATGCCCACCAATTCCTTCGATCATAAGGCATGGACAGGAAGCCAGTCTGCATGTCAATGTGCCCACATAGAATTCCAAAGACAATGTCGTACTGCTCTGGGGTCAGTGGGGGTTCCACCATCTCAAGCGCATCAATGCACGCCTTGAAAGTTTGATTGAAGTTCGTGTTGCCACCTTGGCATTCCTTCTTCCCATGAATCCATTCAGACGCGTCGTCAAAGAACATTTCCTAACTACTGCGTTGTGCCTTCTCCTTCCCCCCCCGTCTACCAACGGAAGGAGATCCACGCTTCCTAGAACTCGATTGAGTGTTCATAGGGGTAGTGCCATCGATATCAATCTGGACCCCCCACTACCAATATGCTCGTCAGTGACACCACCGACAGGCCCGTGCCTATAACGGTTTCGACTCTCGACCCGGGCTGCTTCCTCTTGACTCTCACCTCCTTGGCCAGAGGAGTACGCATTCAATCCAGCCGCCGTGCTCTCCGCGAACATCAGGTGCAGCTTAGGGAAGTTTGCAAGTCCCTGCTTCCTAAACTTCTTCGCACCTTGGCATGTCTGAATGTTTCAAACGTACCGAAGCATGAGATTAGTCAAGGGTACTAAACAAATACCAATATAAATAATCTTTCAATACAAAAAAGGCCAAGTGAGATGGAGTTGTACCGGTATGAAACGTTCCCACCAACCAGCATCCGCTTCGACCGTGTTGGTGTCTTCATTCCAGCCAACGCCGGTTTGTTTTTTCAAAGTGCAAAAGGCCCTGTAGTCTGCCTTCAAGGAGCTCACTTTGTTGATTACATGCGACACTCCTATATCTGGGATTGCCAGATTCGCTGTAACTCTATCCCATACTTTCGAGTTCTCGGGCTTCCCTTCTGCGAACTTCCCATTTTGCCATTCATCTAACAATAAATAAACGAGGTCTTGTACCTCTCTAGGTTTGCTCCAGAGTCGTTCACGCTATAGGTTAACCAATATATAGCAGGAAATGTCTATTCATTTTCAGTTAAAAGGTAAAGAACATCAAACAAGTACAGCACTTTCTCATGTGATTTGTTTTAAATCAATAACTAGAAATTCCAATAATCGAACCAACATAATGCATTCAGTTGAAACGTGACAAAAAACCAACCACCATTACATTTCGAATACAAAAAACAGCATGTCGTAATGAATAACCATGTAGTAGTCAAGAAACAAACCGGTGGCATTCGACTGGAGGATCCGTACATGGGTTGGTCGGCCCTTCTCTTACCCGATCGTAGGAAGCGTCCCTACAATATCATCCAAATTTATCAGCCAACAAGCTACAATCAAATATCAGTGGTTTTGATGGGTTTAAGGCAAACATCTGGCCCATAATACTTATCACAAGTAACTGTTCATGGAGAAGATCAATAAATACAAATAGCTGTTCCTGAAAACAAATGAAAGAAAAATGTACGGTGCCAAAGTACATATCACATCATCATTCAGAGGAAAATGTGCAGAGCTGAAGTTCATTAGGTCTCCTCAGCAAGGGAATTTTAAGGATGAAAAAAGGGAGACATTCGCTACTTACCAATCAAATGGAAAGAAGTAAAGAAAAATTGCAACTATGATCCATGTCTATGCACGAAATATGAAGGCATAAAAGTATAACGTTCATACTAAGAGAAATACAACGATATTGTGGTTGAGAAATCAACAGTGCCAGTGAAAACAGCTGAGGCAATAGAAAAGATCCTGGCCCACAATAGCAAGAAGATCAAAATTCTCTCCAATCCAGAATTTCTTGCCGAAGGAACTGCAATTCAAGACCTTTTCAATCCTGACAGGGTCCTCATTGGAGGTAGGGAGACCCCGGAAAGTGCTAAGGCAATACAAGCATTGAAAGATGTTTATTCCCATTGGGTCCCTGAAGAATGTATTATTTGTACTAATCTTTGGTCGGCTGAGCTTTCTAAGCTTGCTGCCAATGCCTTCCTGGCACAAAGGACACCGGGGATACGAGGGAGACCCCAGCCATTGATCTGTGTAAAGGACTTTTGGGAGACAAAGCCCAGTTGAGCATATATGATCCACAGGTGTCACAGGATCAGATCCAGAGGGATCTTTCCATGAAGAAATTTGATTGGGACCATCCAATTCATCTACAGCCATCGAGTCCTACTTCTTTGACGCAGGTTAGTGTTGTTTGGGATGCTTATGAGGCAACAAAAGATGCTCATGGTATCTGTATTCTGACTGAGTGGGATTTTGTCTAAAAAGCTTGAGTACCTCTGGAATCATGATAACATGCAGAAGCCTGCATTTGTGTTCGATGGCCTGAATGTTGTGGATGTGGAGAAGTTGAGGGAAATTGGGTTCATCGTTTACTCCATTGGTAAGCCACTAGATTCATGGCTCAAGGACATGCCCGAAGTGGCATAGAAGATTAGAAGCATAATCCCTATTGGCTTGTGGTGGGTAGAAGTAGATATGATAATTGAGAGACCATGCTTCAAGACACAATATTTTAAATGATGAGAATACGAGCAAGGCGTCAAAGGAGCTAGTTCAAGTTCCCGTAGAGTCGGTTTCGAGAGAACGAGACAAGAATTTCAAGAACGTACTCGACGAAATCATTAATGAGATATGGGCCCAAGCCCATTCGTGGAAGCCCATCAAAGATGACCCACTTTCTAGAAGGATCCGGTCAAGAAATAATTTTGGGACTATTCTAGAAGAATCGGATTGCATGGAAATTCTAAGGGCAAAATCCTTTATTTGCCTAACTCTAAACCCGGACGTGAACAATACCCTCCTATACGCCTAACACAAAACCCAACAAGGAAATTAAATGCTAAATAAAATAAATAATCAAAAGATTTCAAAAGGAAAGGATTTTGCCCTTAGAATTTCCATGCAATCCGATTCTTCTAGAATAGTCCCAAAATTATTTCTTGACCGGATCCTTCTAGAAAGTGGGTCATCTTTGATGGGCTTCCACGAATGGGCTTGGGCCCATATCTCATTAATGATTTCGTCGAGTACGTTCTTGAACTTCTTGTCTCGTTCTCTCGAAACCGACTCTACGGGAACTTGAACTAGCTCCTTTGACGCCTTGCTCGTATTCTCACCATTAAATTTCTTTGTTCCTTCCATTTTTAATCCCCTTTTTTCTTGTCCGGTTATCCTATTCCTTCCATTTTGCTCATTATCTGAGTCGGTCTTTAGCTAGTAGAAATCTAAGTATGTTCTTTATTAAATCTTGTATGCAAGAAAGTGTCATTGTGTGAACGTAATTCACCTCTACTAGTGTCATCAAGAAGAGTAAACAAACCAGATCCATCACGCAAACACTCATCAATAACAGGTGCAATAACAGATTCCTTTCTTACCGACGAAAGGCGTTTGTTACAATAAGGGCAAGATGACAAATCTTTGTCAACCACCAAGCCTCGAAGTTCCTGAAAAGAAAAAAAAATCTCTTAGCAGTACGATTTAGTTACAGTAAGTTTATTATTCAAGTACATAATTATAGACACAGACACAGGTATATCATACAAATAGCACATGAACATAGTTTTAGAAATAGGAAATAGTATTGTGGTTATAAATTCCGCTACCTCTCTTCATGTTTGTTACAAATAGCAGTATGTCAACTGGGATATTTGCTAATGTGTCACAAGCCCAACCAAGCGACATAAAAATTTCGACAGTAACAGCAAGGCTTTAAGACGGAACCTGGCACTTTGATTGAAAAGGGGATATTTTAGAATTAAAAGATCCTGTTGATCGATGACGGCAAGAGATCCTCTACAAACTCTAACTGTAATCAAAATCGTACTTGTCAAGGGTGAACATTTTAGAATTAAAAGATCCTATTGATTGACAATGAAAGGTTAACCAAGGGTGAACATTTGGTACTTGTCTGGTCAATAGTGGCAGATGTTTGCTTAAACACTTCATGCTTATAATAGGGTGGTCACACGAGAATGCCTTGTTCAAAACTTATTTCTACTGGCTTCAATCCCCATTACCCACCCCTTCTGTGTGTATATGCTGTGTACATGTTTGTCATTCACATCAGATGTCTGTGTTCTTTGTGTGCCATTGAAGACCTTAACTCGGAAAGGATTTCTCGTTGTCCTGATTTTATCTTGCTTTCTGATTCTATTTTTGTACACAGTGAGATCACTGCTGAAGGGAGACGGATAACAAAGCTTGACCAGATTTTACTAAATGGGAATAACATTGCCATTGTAAGTATTAAATAGTGATTTTCATTCGTCCTTAAATTAGTCCAAGGCTTAGGTTATTATTTATGCCTTGAGTCTTTTACTTCTGTTTTGTCAAGTTTGAAGGATATATGTTCTGTATTACCGGTTCAAAATACCTGAACTCGAGCCTCTCAAACAATAAATTTGGAAGTCCCAAAAATTTCAATCTAGACTACAAACGCAATGATTTCACATAATTTCTGCAAGGCTTAGGTTGTTAGTTGCAACTTACTGTAACTAGAGCTAAAAGGGAGCCTCAACACTAAAATAGGAAATTAGATCTAAACCACTGGTACTAATACGCCTTGTTTGTGGAATGCGGCTCGTCCCCGGTGGTTCCCCTGATCCAGAATGAGAGTGCAGTAAACCTCTGCTTGGTTCTTGATTTTCTCAGTTTTACTGTGGTTCGGGTCAGCTAACTCCTCTGCTTTAATGAGAATTCTGTCCCGTGACGATGCTATTTTCTCCATCACTCTGTTGTTTAGTTAGTGGTAATGGTTGTAGGATAATGGTTGTTGGGTTTTTCAATGGTCATGAGGTAACGATGGAGTGTCTATTAGTTTCTGTTAATTTGTGTTTATCTTCATACTGTCATGATCTCACCTATTGATCGATGACGGCAAGAGAGCCTCTACAAACTCCAACTGTAATCAAAATCGTCATTCTGAGTTATTTGAAGATGTTCCTCCTCAGGCACTAAGGGTATGTCCCTATGTCTTCTCCTCATTATAATTTATATAGCATATAAGAGATGTCGGCATGGAAGTCGCACTAATTTTCCAATCAACACACATTCACCACCAACCAAACAAACTGCTAAAGACAGCTCCTAGCCAAACCAAGCACAGTATAAAAGCAAGACAGATTTTCACAGTCAGACCACAACAAAGGAGCAAAGCTCACAGCATCTTAGCTATACAGTAAGATTGGTTCTGGAGGCCTATATTTACTCACGAACCCAATTGAGAAAGACAGGTGCTATAAATTGACCAAAAATAAATATTTCTGGAAAATAAATGAAAAGAAATGGAGGCAGAGCATTCATAGAGCGTGAAGAGAAGTACTCTGAAGCTTTTTGTCCATGAACCTGCCTGCGACTGTTTGAAGAAATTGGACAATAGTTGGGAATTGACAAACTCTACATCTTTGAACCAATTTGAGAAGCATTTAAGTGGTTTCAGTGAGAGCATAATTGACAATGAAAGGTTAACCAAGGGTGAACATTTGTATCGTGATTTTTACCCACTTGGAAAATAACGGACTCATTTTACTTACAATGGCAACAACAGACGACCAAAACCAAGACATTCACCGATTGATAACAAGGTGAATCGAAAAACCGAATCAAATGAACATTAAATTAACTTCAAGGCACCTAATGAAATCAAACCATACCTGGAGGACGAAATCCGGATTTGTCGATGACGTTTGCAACATGTGAATCGAAAAAGGAAATGTTAGAAATTTCGTGAAGGGAAATTAAAGGAAAAACGAAAATTTGGGGAAGATTTAACTGACCTGGCTGCTCTGACGTGTGTGGGGCGCCGTGGCTGTCGATGATGAGAATGATCTCCACCGCTTGGGATAGAAGGAACGGGAGGAACGATTGCGGGTGCGTCTTCTTCCTCCGTGCACAGGACGATCATAAATACAAGGGAGGGGTTGTTCACCCGTGAGTGAGCCATCCCTCAAACGTCTCCTCATACCAGCGTAATCGACGGTGCATCCAGCAGGGCCGGTCAAAAAGGCGACTGCCTCTCCTCCGTACCCACGAGCAGAAACAAGAGACGAGGAGAATGAAATCAGAAGGGGCTCGAAGAGAAATTAGGGCGTGGTCAAAAGGTTTGATGCGAAGGCTGCTTCTCCGTACCCAAAAACAGAAAAGAGAGGGGGTCGGGGAGAAGAACAGGGTGATTCGCAGGGTGGTCAGTATGAGGCATGAGTCGGGGTGGTCAGTTTTTCAGCTGGGTTCGTCGAAGGAGCTGTTGGATGCAGGGTGGGGGGGGGCAAAAAATTTCGAGTGCTGAATTTCTGAAAAGGACTGGAGATGCTGTCGGTATTCCAGGTGCAGTCCGACATCATAAATAGTAAATGCCAATTTTAGCCCTCGTCGTAGCAGAGTAAGTTGGGCAGGTGAAGGGTAATTTCGTAAACTCAGAATTTGAAGCTTTAACTTCGCGCAGAGCAAGGGGCCCACGTGTTTCTTTTATTTCCATTTCTGCCCTAAGTGATGGAGCTCGAGGTGCCGTTTCAAAGGAACCCGAGCAAAGAAGTTCAAGGATGCACTCAACGGGCTAATTCAGGAGGCATGGGATCAAGCAAAGGCGTGGAAGCCCATTCAGCATGACCCACGAATTGGCAATGTCCTCCAAGTTCTAGAAGAGCCCGAGTAGGGTTTTCATTTGAGCATGCAAGGAAGTCTTCTAGAAGATACTCCTAATTAGGGTTTCGGATGGCATGATTGTGGGACTATTTTAGCCGCACCTTTCTTTCCATATAGGAGCTGATTTTGAGTTTAGTTTAGGTGTTAAGTTTGTTGCCTTTTTGGTTTAGGCGCCAAGCATTATTTCCTTAATAACCGAATCTATTTTAGGTGTCTTTTAGGCGCCATGTTTAGGAGTGTTTCCTTTTAGGGTTTTCGTGTATAAGAGGCCTAAGTTGTAGTTCGAGATTCATTCAATATACACGGTTTGTGAGGTTTTTAATTCTCTTTGGTTCTTTGACGAACTTCTCGAACTTATCGGGAATTTTCCCGTGGCATTCAACTCGACTTATCAAACGGATATTCATCCCGTTTGTGGCGTCTTCACTATACCGAGGTTCTTGCTTTCCTAAGCAACGGGTCGAGGTTCCATTCGAATCCATCCTAGAGACGATCTTGGGTTCCTCATAGTTGTTGGGTCTCGTTAAGGGTTAACGGGGTTCACATCACTAAGAATACTTAAAAGAACCTACGTCGATGGGAGGTAAAGTTGGAAATTTGGCATGAGCTTCAGGGACAAAAACGTCCTAAATTTTCACAGGTTCAATATTTTCGGTATCAAAACTGTGTTTGTCTCGCCCGAAGTATTGAGACCCCAATTTATTGGTCAATCAAACATGCCCATTGTGTTATCTAATTTTTAAACTGGTTAATTTGAACTATTTCTTATCTTTATTTTTGTGAATAACTCTTCCATTAATTTATATGGTCCATTTTCTTCAATATTGCGGTGTATAATTTTTAAACAAGTTCATTTGGACGATTTTTAATTTATCCTAAGGTCTTTAAATTCCTCATTAATCTATTTGCATCTTTTTCTTCGATTTTGTGCTCTATAATGTACTAACTAATTTTGACTATTTTTTTTGGTCTACAACTCTTCCATTAATCCTCATATTGTGGAATCTAGTGTCAATACTAATTAATTTGGACTAATTTTCTCATATATTTTTCACTATAACTTTTACATTAATCTATTTGGCTCGTTTTCTTCTATATTTAACTTATCTAATTAAACAAGTTTATCCGGACGTTTTTTTATTTATCTTTTGTTCTATAACAATACCACTAATCTATCTGCTTCATTTTGTTAAATATTAAGGTATCTATTTTTAAAACAAATTAATTTGAAAGTTTTTTTACTTACTTTTGCTTTATAATACTTTCTTTAATATATCTGCTTCATTTTTTTCGATATTAAGGTCTCTTATTTTTTAAAATAAATCATTTGTTCAATTTTTCATTTAAATTTTGGTTGGTCTCCTCCATTAATAAGTTTGCATCATTTTCTTCCATTAATTCAATATTACTGTATCTAATTTTTAAACTAATTAATTTGGACCTTTTTTCAGTTATAAGTTTGCCGATAACTCTTCCTTCATTCTATTTGCATCAGTTTTTTTTCAATTTTGAGCTACCTGATGTCTAAACTCATTTATTTAGACTATTTTTCTTTATTCTTTCGCTCTATAACTTTTCCATTAAACTATTTGGTTCATTTTCTTCAATATTAAGGTACCTAGGGTTCATACTAAGTAATTTGAAGAATTTGTTTCATCTATTTTTGGTCTATGACGTTTCAATTAATCTATTTGGCTCATTTTTTTGAATATTAAGGTATCTAACTATTAAGCAGAATTAATTTGGACGATTTTTTATTTACCTTTTGGTCAATAAGTCTTCCATTAGTCTATTTGCATCAACACTTAGATATCTAATTTTTATACTAAATAATATTATCTACTATTTATTTGTATTTTGGACTAATACTTGTCCATTAATCTATTTGCACCGTTCTCTTAAATATAAAGGTATGTAATGTTTAAACTAACAAATCTTGACTAGTTTTCCTTTTTTGTTTGGTCTATAACACTTCGATTAATCCATTGGACTAATTTTCTTCAATGTTATGTGATCTAATTTTTAACTAATTAATTTGATCTATTTTTCGTTCTTATTTTGGGCTATAACTCGTCCATTCATCTATTTACTTCATTTACTTAAATATTAGGGTATCAAATTGTAAAACTGATAAATTTTGATCATTTTTTTTTATGCATATTTTGGTCTATAACTCTTCCATCTATCCGTTTCGCTTCTTTTCTTCGATATTGTGTTATCTAATTTTTAAACCGATTAATTTGAACTATTTCTTATCTTTATTTTTGTGAATAACTCTTCCATTAATTTATATGGTCCATTTTATTCAATATTAAGGTGTTTAATTTTTAAACAAGTTCGTTTGGACGATTTTTAATTTATCCTATGGTCTTTAAATTCTTCATTAATCTATCTGCTTCATTTTGTTAAATATTAAGGTATCTATTTTTAAAACTAATTAATTTGAAATTTTTTTATTTACTTTTGCTTTATATTACTTTCTTTAATATATCTGCTTCATTTTCTTCGATATTAAGGTCTCTAATTTTTTAAACTAAATCATTTGTACCATTTTCATTTATATTTTGGTTGGTCTCCACCATTAATAAGTTTGCATCATTTTCTTCCGTATGAAGGCGTATAATGTTTAAACTAACTATTTTTCACTATTTTTCTTCTTTATTTCGGTCCCTAACACTTCCATTAATCTATTGCGCTCATTTTTTTCAATATTACTGTATCTAATTTTTAAACTAATTAATTTGGACCTTTTTTCATTTATAAGTTTGCCGATAACTCTTCCTTCATTCTATTTGCATCATTTTTTTTCAATTCTGAGCTACCTGATGTCTAAACTCATCAATTTAGACTATTTTTCGTTATTATTTCGGTCTATAACTTTTCCATTAAACTATTTGGTTATTTTCTTCAATATTAAGGTATCTAGGGTTCATACTAAGTAATTTGAAGAATTTTTTTCATCTATTTTTGGTCTATGACGCTTCAATTAATCTATTTGACTCATTTTTTTGAATATTAAGGTATCTAACTATTAAGCAAAGTTAATTTGGACGATTTTTTATTTACCTTTTGGTCAATAAGTCTTCCATTAGTCTATTTGCATCAACACTTACATTTCTAATTTTTATACTAGATAAGATTATGTTCTCTTAAATATAAAGTTATCTAATGTTTAAACTAACAAATCTTGACTAGTTTTCCTTTTTAGTTTGGTCTATAACACTTCGATTAATCGATTGGACTAATTTTCTTCAATGTTATGTTATCTAATTTTTAACTAATTAATTTGATCTATTTTTCGTTCTTATTTTTGGCGATAACTCGTCAATTCATCTATTTACTTCATTTACTTAAATATTAGGGTATCAAATTGTAAAAATGATAAATTTTGATCATTTTTTGATGCATATTTTGGTCTGTAACTCTTCCATCTATCCGTTTCGCTTCTTTTCTCCGATATTGTCTTATCTAAATTTTAAACCGATTAATTTGAACTATTTTTATCTTTATTTTTGCGAATAACTCTTCCATTAATTTATATGGTCCATTTTATTCAATATTAAGGTGTTTAATTTTTAAACAAGTTCGTTTGGACGATTTTTAATTTATCCTATGGTCTTTAAATTCCTCGTTAATCTATTCGCATCTTTTTCTTGAATTTTGTGCTCTCTATTGTACTAAATAATTTTGACTATTTTTTTTTGGTCTACAACTCTTCCATTAATCCTCATATTGTGGAATCTGTTGTCAATACTAATTAATTTGGACTATTTTTCTTGTATATTTTTTTCTATAACTTTTACATTAATCTATTTGGCTCGTCTTCTTCTATATTAACTTATCTAATTAAACAAGTTTATCCGGACGTTTTTTTTACTTATCTTTTGTTCTATAACAATACCACTAATCTATCTGCTTCATTTTGTTAAATATTAAGGTATCTATTTTTGAAACTAATTAATTTGAAAGTTTTTTTACTTACTTTTGCTTTATAATACTATCTTTAATATATCTGCTTCATTTTCTTCGATATTAAGGTCTCTAATTTTTTAAAATAAATCATTTGTTCCATTTTTCATTTATATTTTGGTTGGTCTCCTCCATTAATAAGTTTGCATCATTTTCTTCCGTATGAAGGTGTCTAATGTTTAAACTAACTATTTTTCACTATTTTTCTTTTTTATTTCGGTCCGCAACACTTCCATTAATATATTGCGCTCATATTTTTTCAATACTACTGTATCTAATTTTTAAACTAATTAATTTGGACCTTTTTTCATTTATAAGTTTTCCGATAAATCTTACTTCATTCTATTTGCATCATTTTTTTTTCAATTCTGAGCTACCTGATGTCTAAACTCATTAATTTAGACTATTTTTCTTTATTATTTCGGTCTATAACTTTTCCATTAAACTATTTGGTTCATTTTCTTCAATATTAAGGTATCTAGGGTTCATACTAAGTAATTTGAAGAATTTGTTTCATCTATTCTTGGTCTATGACGTTTCAATTAATCTATTTGGCTCGTTTTTTTTGAATATTAAGGTATCTAACTATTAAGCAAAGTTAATTTGGTCGATTTTTTATTTACCTTTTGGTCAATAAGTCTTCCATTAGTCTATTTGCATCAACACTTAGATATCTAATTTTTATACTAAATAATATTATGTACATTTTAGTTGTGTTTTGGACTAATACTCGTCCATTAATCTTTTTGCACCGTTCTCTTAAATATAAAGGTATCTAATGTTTAAACCAACAAATCTTGACTAGTTTTCCTTTTTAGTTTGGTCTATAACACTTCGATTAATCGATTGGACTAATTTTCTTCAATGTTATGTTATCTAATTTTTAACTAATTAATTTGATCTATTTTTCGTTCTTATTTTGGGCTATAACTCGTCCATTCATCTATTTACTTCATTTACTTAAATATTAGGGTATCAAATTGTAAAAATGATAAATTTTGATCATTTTTTGATGCATATTTTGGTCTATAACTCTTCCATCTATCCGTTTCGCTTCTTTTCTCCGATATTGTGTTATCTAAATTTTAAACCGATTAATTTGAACTATTTTTATCTTTATTTTTGCGAATAACTCTTCCATTAATTTATATGGTCCATTTTATTCAATATTAAGGTGTTTAATTTTTAAACAAGTTCGTTTGGGCGATTTTTAATTTATCCTATGGTCTTTAAATTCCTCGTTAATCTATTCGCATCTTTTTCTTGAATTTTGTGCTCTCTATTGTACTAAATAATTTTGACTATTTTTTTTTGGTCTACAACTCTTCCATTAATCCTCATATTGTGGAATCTATTGTCAATACTAATTAATTTGGACTATTTTTCTTGTATATTTTTTTCTATAACTTTTACATTAATCTATTTGGCTCGTCTTCTTCTATATTAACTTATCTAATTAAACAAGTTTATCCGGACGTTTTTTTTACTTATCTTTTGTTCTATAACAATACCACTAATCTATCTGCTTCATTTTGTTAAATATTAAGGTATCTATTTTTGAACTAATTAATTTGAAAGTTTTTTTACTTACTTTTGCTTTATAATACTATCTTTAATATATCTGCTTCATTTTCTTCGATATTAAGGTCTCTAATTATTTAAAATAAATCATTTGTTCCATTTTTCATTTATATTTTGGTTGGTCTCCTCCATTAATAAGTTTGCATCATTTTCTTCCGTATGAAGGTGTCTAATGTTTAAACTAACTATTTTTCACTATTTTTCTTTTTTATTTCGGTCCGTAACACTTCCATTAATATATTGCGCTCATATTTTTTCAATATTACTGTATCTAATTTTTAAACTAATTAATTTGGACCTTTTTTCATCTATAAGTTTTCCGATAAATCTTACTTCATTCTATTTGCATCATTTTTTTTTTCAATTCTGAGCTACCTGATGTCTAAACTCATTAATTTAGACTATTTTTCTTTATTATTTCGGTCTATAACTTTTCCATTAAACTATTTGGTTCATTTTCTTCAATATTAAGGTATCTAGGGGTCATACTAAGTAATTTGAAGAATTTTTTTCATCTATTCTTGGTCTATGACGTTTCAATTAATCTATTTGGCTCATTTTTTTTGAATATTAAGGTATCTAACTATTAAGCAAAGTTAATTTGGACGATTTTTTATTTACCTTTTGGTCAATAAGTCTTCCATTAGTCTATTTGCATCAACACTTAGATATCTAATTTTTATACTAAATAATATTATGTACTTTTTAGTTGTGTTTTGGACTAATACTTGTCCATTAATCTATTTGAACCGTTCTCTTAAATATAAAGGTATCTAATGTTTAAACTAACAAATCTTGACTAGTTTTCCTTTTTAGTTTGGTCTATAACACTTCGATTAATCGATTGCACTAATTTTCTTCAATCTTATGTTATCTAATTTTTAACTAATTAATTTGATCTATTTTGCGTTCTTATTTTGGGTTATAACTCGTCCATTCATCTATTTACTTCATTTACTTAAATATTAGGGTATCAAATTGTAAAAATGATAAATTTTGATCATTTTTTTATGCATATTTTGGTCAATAACTCTTCCATCTATCCGTTTCGCTTCTTTTCTCCGATATTGTGTTATCTAATTTTTAAACTGATTAATTTGAACTATTTCTTATCTTTATTTTTGCGAATAACTCTTCCATTAATTTATATGGTCCATTTTATTCAATATTAAGGTGTTTAATTTTTAAACAAGTTCGTTTGGACGATTTTTAATTTATCCTATGGTCTTTAAATTCCTCGTTAATCTATTCGCATCTTTTTCTTGAATTTTGTGCTCTATAATGTACTAAATAATTTTGACTTTTTTTTTTGGTCTACAACTCTTCCATTAATCCTCATATTGTGGAATCTAGTGTCAATAGTAATTAATTTGGACTATTTTTCTTGTATATTTTTTTCTATAACTTTTACATTAATCTATGAGGCTCGTTTTCTTCTATATTAACTTATCTAATTAAACAAGTTTATCCGGACGTTTTTTTCTTTTGTTCTATAACAAAACCACTAATCTATCTGCTTCATTTTGTTAAATATTAAGGTATCTATTTTTGAAACTAATTAATTTGAAAGTTTTTTTACTTACTTTTGCTTTATAATACTATCTTTAACATATCTGCTTCATTTTCTTCGATATTAAGGTCTCTAATTTTTTAAAATAAATCATTTGTTCCATTTTTCATTTATATTTTGGTTGGTCTCCTCCATTAATAAGTTTGCATCATTTTCTTCCGTATGAAGGTGTCTAATGTTTAAACTGACTATTTTTCACTATTTTTCTTTTTTATTTCGGTCCGTAACATTTCCATTAATATATTGCGCTCATATTTTTTCAATATTATTGTATCTAATTTTTAAACTAATTAATTTGGACCTTTTTTCATTTATAAGTTTGCCGATAAATCTTACTTCATTCTATTTGCATCATTTTTTTTTTCAATTCTGAGCTACCTGATGTCGAAACTCATTAATTTAGACTATTTTTCTTTGTTATTTCGGTCTATAACTTTTCCATTAAACTATTTGGTTAATTTTCTTCAATATTAAGGTATCTAGGGTTCATACTAAGTAATTTGAAGAATTTTTTTCATTTATTTTTGGTCTATTACGTTTCAATTAATCTATTTGGCTCATTTTTTTTGAATATTAAGGTATCTAACTATTAAGCAAAGTTAATTTGGACGATTTTTTATTTACCTTTTGGTCAATAAGTCTTCCATTAGTCTATTTGCATCAACACTTAGATATCTAATTTTTATACTAAATAATATTATGTACTTTTTAGTTGTGTTTTGGACTAATACTTGTCCATTAATCTATTTGAACCGTTCTCTTAAATATAAAGGTATCTAATGTTTAAACTAACAAATCTTGACTAGTTTTCCTTTTTAGTTTGGTCTATAACACTTCGATTAATCGATTGCACTAATTTTCTTCAATCTTATGTTATCTAATTTTTAACTAATTAATTTGATCTATTTTGCGTTCTTATTTTGGGTTATAACTCGTCCATTCATCTATTTACTTCATTTACTTAAATATTAGGGTATCAAATTGTAAAAATGATAAATTTTGATCATTTTTTTATGCATATTTTGGTCAATAACTCTTCCATCTATCCGTTTCGCTTCTTTTCTCCGATATTGTGTTATCTAATTTTTAAACTGATTAATTTGAACTATTTCTTATCTTTATTTTTGCGAATAACTCTTCCATTAATTTATATGGTCCATTTTATTCAATATTAAGGTGTTTAATTTTTAAACAAGTTCGTTTGGACGATTTTTAATTTATCCTATGGTCTTTAAATTCCTCGTTAATCTATTCGCATCTTTTTCTTGAATTTTGTGCTCTATAATGTACTAAATAATTTTGACTTTTTTTTTTGGTCTACAACTCTTCCATTAATCCTCATATTGTGGAATCTAGTGTCAATAGTAATTAATTTGGACTATTTTTCTTGTATATTTTTTTCTATAACTTTTACATTAATCTATGAGGCTCGTTTTCTTCTATATTAACTTATCTAATTAAACAAGTTTATCCGGACGTTTTTTTCTTTTGTTCTATAACAAAACCACTAATCTATCTGCTTCATTTTGTTAAATATTAAGGTATCTATTTTTGAAACTAATTAATTTGAAAGTTTTTTTACTTACTTTTGCTTTATAATACTATCTTTAACATATCTGCTTCATTTTCTTCGATATTAAGGTCTCTAATTTTTTAAAATAAATCATTTGTTCCATTTTTCATTTATATTTTGGTTGGTCTCCTCCATTAATAAGTTTGCATCATTTTCTTCCGTATGAAGGTGTCTAATGTTTAAACTGACTATTTTTCACTATTTTTCTTTTTTATTTCGGTCCGTAACATTTCCATTAATATATTGCGCTCATATTTTTTCAATATTATTGTATCTAATTTTTAAACTAATTAATTTGGACCTTTTTTCATTTATAAGTTTGCCGATAAATCTTACTTCATTCTATTTGCATCATTTTTTTTTTTCAATTCTGAGCTACCTGATGTCGAAACTCATTAATTTAGACTATTTTTCTTTGTTATTTCGGTCTATAACTTTTCCATTAAACTATTTGGTTAATTTTCTTCAATATTAAGGTATCTAGGGTTCATACTAAGTAATTTGAAGAATTTTTTTCATTTATTTTTGGTCTATTACGTTTCAATTAATCTATTTGGCTCATTTTTTTTGAATATTAAGGTATCTAACTATTAAGCAAAGTTAATTTGGACGATTTTTTATTTACCTTTTGGTCAATAAGTCTTCCATTAGTCTATTTGCATCAACACTTAGATATCTAATTTTTATACTAAATAATATTATGTACTTTTTAGTTGTGTTTTGGACTAATACTTGTCCATTAATCTATTTGAACCGTTCTCTTAAATATAAAGGTATCTAATGTTTAAACTAACAAATCTTGACTAGTTTTCCTTTTTAGTTTGGTCTATAACACTTCGATTAATCGATTGCACTAATTTTCTTCAATCTTATGTTATCTAATTTTTAACTAATTAATTTGATCTATTTTGCGTTCTTATTTTGGGTTATAACTCGTCCATTCATCTATTTACTTCATTTACTTAAATATTAGGGTATCAAATTGTAAAAATGATAAATTTTGATCATTTTTTTATGCATATTTTGGTCAATAACTCTTCCATCTATCCGTTTCGCTTCTTTTCTCCGATATTGTGTTATCTAATTTTTAAACTGATTAATTTGAACTATTTCTTATCTTTATTTTTGCGAATAACTCTTCCATTAATTTATATGGTCCATTTTATTCAATATTAAGGTGTTTAATTTTTAAACAAGTTCGTTTGGACGATTTTTAATTTATCCTATGGTCTTTAAATTCCTCGTTATTCTATTTGCATCTTTTTCTTCAATTTTGTGCTCTCTATTGTACTAAATAATTTTACATATTTTTCTTTTGTCTACAACTCTTCCATTAATCCTCATATTTTGGAATCTAGTGTCAATACTAATTAATTTCGACTATTTTTCTTATATTTTTTTTCTATAACTTTTACATTAATCTATTTGGCTCATCTTCTTCTGTATTAACTTATCTAATTAAACAAGCTTATCCGGACATTTTTTTACTTATCCTTTGTTCTATAACAATACCACTAATCTATCTGCTTCATTTTGTTAAATATTAAGGTATCTATTTTTAAAACTAATTAATTTAAAATTTTTTTATTTACTTTTGCTTTATAATACTTTCTTTAATATATCTGCTTCATTTTCTTCGATATTAAGGTCTCTAATTTTTTAAACTAAATCACTTGTACCATTTTCATTTATATTTTGGTTGGTCTCCTCCATTAATAAGTTTGCATCATTTTCTTCCTTATGAAGGTGTCTAATGTTTAAACTAACTATTTTTCACTATTTTTCTTTTTTATTTCGGTCCGTAACACTTCCATTAATCTATTGCGCTCTTTTTTTTCAATATTACTGTATCTAATTTTTAAACTAATTAATTTGGACCTTTTTTCATTTATAAGTTTGCCGATAACTCTTCCTTCATTCTATTTGCATCATTTTTTTTTTCAATTCTGAGCTACCTGATGTCTAAACTCATTAATTTAGACTATTTTTCTTTGTTATTTCGGTCTATAACTTTTCCATTAAACTATTTGGTTAATTTTCTTCAATATTAAGGTATCTAGGGTTCATACTAAGTAATTTGAAGAATTTTTTTCATTTATTTTTGGTCTATGACGTTTCAATTAACCTATTTGGCTCATTTTTTTTGAATATTAAGGTATCTAACTATTAAGCAAAGTTAATTTGGACGATTTTTTTATTTGCCTTTTGGTCAATAAGTCTTCCATTAGTCTATTTGCATCAACACTTAGATATCTAATGTTTATACTAAATAATATTATGTACTTTTTTTTTGTATTTTGAACTAATACTCGTCCATTAATCTATTTGCACCGTTCTCTTAAATATAAAGCTATCTAATGTTTAAACTAACAAATCTTGACTAGTTTTCCTTTTTAGTTTGGTCTATAACACTTCGATTAATCGATTGGACTAATTTTCTTCAATGTTATGTTATCTAATTTTTAACTAATTAATTTGATCTATTTTTCGTTTTTATTTTGGGCTATAACTCGTCCAGTCATCTATTTACTTCATTTACTTAAATATTAGGGTATCAAATTGTAAAACTGATAAATTTTGATCATTTTTTGATGCATATTTTGGTCTATAACTCTTCCATCTATCCATTTCGCTTCTTTTCATTATTTTAGACTATTTTTCTTTATTATTTTGGTCTATAACTTTTCCATTAAACTATTTGGTTCATTTTCTTCAATATTAGGGTATCTAGGGTTCATACTAAGTAATTTGAAGAATTTTTTTCATCTATTTTTGATGGAGCTCATGGTGCCGTTTCAAAGGAACCAATTGAAGTGCCAAGTGGACCGGTTACAAGAGCACGAGCAAAGAAGTTCGAGGATGCACTCAACGGGCTAATTCAAGAGGCATGGGATCAAGCAAAGGCGTGGAAGCCCATTCAGCATGACCCACGAATTGTCAATGTGCTTCAAGTTCTAGAAGAGCCCGAGTAGGGTTTTCATTTGAGCATACAAGGAAGTCTTGTAGAAGATACTCCTAATTAGGGTTTCGGATGGCATGATTTTGGGACTATTTTAGCCGCACCTTTCTTTCCATATAGGAGCTGATTTCGAGTTTAGTTTAGGTGTTAAGTTTGTTTCCTTTTTGGTTTAGGCGCCAAGCATTATTTCCTTAATAACCGAATCTATTTTAGGTGTCTTTTAGTTTCCTTTTGAACTAGGTTTAGGCGCTGCTTTATTAGCTTATTTGTGAGTGTCTCTTTTAGGGTTTTCATGTATTAGATGACCTATATATAGAGGCCTAAGTTGTAGTTCGGAGGACATTGAAGATACACGGTTTTGTGAGGTTTTAATTCTCTTTGGTTCTTTGACGAACTTCTCGAACTTATCGGGAATTTTCCCGTGGCGTTCAACTCGAGTTATCAAACGGATTTCCATCCCGTTTGTGGCGTTTTCACCATACCGAGGTTCTTGCTTTCCTAAGCAACGGGTCGAGGTTCCATTCGAATCCATGCTAGAAACGATCTTGGGTTTCCTCATAGTTGTTGGCTCTCGTTACGGGTTAACGGGGTTCACATCACCTTGAGACAAAGAGAGTTAAACCAACACTTGTCTCCGGTCATATGCTTGGAGGCCCCACTGTCAAAGGCCTAATGTTCCTTTGTTTTATTGGACTTCAAGAACTCCTGCAAGAGGAATCAATTCTTGATCTTTGGTACCCAAATCCTTGTGGGTTCTTTGGTGTTTAAAATGAATTCTTTCACCTTGACTTTTTGGATCCACACAAATTTAATCCCATGAGTGGATTTCTTTCTAGTTGGACAAGTGTAAAATGTGTTCATTCTTTCCACAAAAGTTACATATATTGAAAGATGTAGATGATTTAATAATCACACCCGAGTATAACTTTTGGTTACTAATTGAATTATAATAAATCCCACTTTTGTCCAAACAACATCTTTGGGAACCAAGTAGAATATCAAGGTTTCTTTTTCCTTGAGTGAATCTTGCAAGATCTCGAGTGAGAGAGTCAATTTTCCTTTTTAAATCAATGTTTTCAGATTTCCAATCCTTTGACTCTTCTTGCAAGATTTTCACATTTTCTTTTGTGACTCTTGCAAGATTCTCTATAAGAGAAACAAATTGGTATTTCAAATTATCAGTTTCTTGCATAAGTATTTCAAGGTTCTTTTTAAGACTACAATACGTTAAAAATACTCTTTTTTTATTTCAAGATATTGTTCATCAAAAGAGAAAGAACAAATTGAAGAGGCTTGTACCTCATTTTCATTTTCTTTTGCCATGAGGCATAGATTTGCAACTTCATCATCACTATCACTGTCACTTTCATTGGACTCTCCCCATGAGGCCAAAAGGCTTTCTTTTTTACTTTAAAATCTTTTGATTTCTTGTGGGATTCAAGGTTAGGACAATTCTGACTTTATATGTCATGTCTTCTTGCACCCAAAGCAAATGATGTCATTCTTCTTGCTACTATCTCCTTTGTAGCTAGACTTCCTTGGAAATCTTTAACTCCTTGTTTGTTTAGGAAGAACTTCTTGAATCTCTTGGTAAACAAAGTCATTTCTGATATTCCTAGGATTAAGGCAACACAAGAGGGGGGTGAATTGGGTTTCCAAACTTTTTCGAAAATTACCCCAAAGAATGTGTTTGCTAGCTACAAGTCTCACAAATGAGATTGATTGCAATAAAGAATTAAACACAAGAGAATGTATTGCAATCTAAATGCACAAGAGAAGACTTTAAAGCAATAAACTAGTAGCACACATAAAGGAGTTAAGGGAAGAGAAGCAAACACAACATTTTAGGTGGTTCGGCAAGCCCGCCTACGTCTACCCTCAAGCTCCTTTACCGAGCCTTGAGGTTTCTCCATTATTCTCCATTCAACCATGGGAAAGGTTTCCTTACACATGAGCTTGATAAAACCCTCTTCAAGCCTCAAGAACGAGTTTGAGAACAAACCTTTCCAAACTCCTTTCGATGAAAAAACCTCACCGAAAGGATACAAGAGAATCACTCTCTTAGTAATGTGCATTGTTGAATGAAATTTCCCTCTAAGCTCCCTTGATGGAGTAGATATTACAATGAGAAATAACTAGCTCTTAGGCTTCACACAATAACAAGGATGTGAAAATGAAGATTATGTGTGAATGATGTTTGAATAAGGATTGGAAGGTTTTTGATCACTCTTAGCCTTTGTAAAATGATTTTAGACGATTGAGTTAAGTTCCAAAGGCGTGGGAATGACTTTATATAGGCCTCATGAGAAAAATAATCGTTAGAGTGATCTGTTTAACGAGCCGGTCGACCGCTTCAAGTTTACCGTTGTCCAATAGTCATATTGTCAGAAGCTTAACAGCTCTCTATTAAATGTTACCGGTCGACCTCTAAATGAACCGGTCGACCGCTTCAAGTTACTGTTACAAAACGGTCATTTTTCAGAAGCTTAACGTCTCTGTATTAAATGCTACCGGTCGACCGCTACACCAAGTGGTCGTAGGTCCAGTCGTCCGCTTCATTGAGCTGGTTGACCTCCTCAACTTAAGCATGATTTGGTTGATATAAGAACTCGATTTTGACCCACTTAAAATACCCAATTTTAAACTCTAACTTCTCATAAGTACATAAAAAAGGTTTGGAAGTATATTTGGGATATTTTGAAGCCGTTAAAAAGGTTTTAATCTTTCAACAAACTTTAAAACGGTTTATGCAAGTTTTGAAGAATTATGCATGTGTGTGATTGAAATCCTTGTTAAAGATGAAGTCTTAGAGTTACAAAGATTACCCTAGCATCTTGAGTCTTCACTTTAAGACCACTTCCATTGAAGGTAATGTTGCTTGATCGCTCTCTGCTCATTTTGGATCCGCTTTGCTTCACATCACTAGAGCATGAGGCTTTCAAGTGATGTGAACCCCGTTATCGCGTAACGAGACCCAACAACTATAGGGAACCCAAGATCGTTTCTAAAATGGATTCGAAGGGAACCTCGACCCGTTGCTTAGGAAAGCAACGAACCTCGGTATGGTGAAGAGGCCACAAACGGGATGAAAATCCGTTTGATAAGTCGAGTTGAACGCCACGGGAAATCCCGATAAGTTCGAGAAGTTCTTCAAAGAACCAAAGAGAATTAAAAACCTCACAAAAAGTCGTGTATATTGAATGAATTCGAAATACAACTTAGGCCTCTATATATAGGCCATATAAGACACGAAAACCCTAAAAGAAAACACTCACAAATATGGCAATAAAGTGGTGCCTAAACCTAGTAAATTTAGCACCTAAAATCAACTCGAAATCAGCACCTATAAGGAAAGAAAGATGCGGCTAATTGCTGCCCAAAATCATGCAATCCGAACCCTAATTAGGAGTATCTTCTAGAAGACTTCCTTGCCAAGTCAAATGAAACCCTACTCGGACTCTTCTAGAACTTGAATCACATTGACAATCCGTGGGTCATGCTCAATGGGCTTCCACGCCTTTGCTTGACCCCATGCCTCTTGAATTAGCCCGTTGAGTGCATCCTTGAACTTCTTTGCTCGTGCCCTTGTAACCGGTCCACTTGGTACTTGAACGAGTTCCTTTGAAACGGCACCTTGAGCTCCATCATGAAGGCAATGGCTCTTTTTCCTTTTCCTTCTTTCTCATCTCCCTTTACTTGGTTCATCTCATGTGTCATGAGAGATCCCATGAGTTCATCCAAAGAAAGCTTTGTCAACTATTTGACTTCTTGAATGGCAGTGACCTTGGGTTCCAAGCTTTTGGTAAACACCTAAGAATCTTTCTCACAATTTCAATATTAGTGTATTTTTTACGAAGAGATTTAAGACCATTTATAATATCGGTAAAATGAGTAAACATAGATGAAATATTTTTATTGGGTTTTATCTTCAAAAACTCATAACTATGAGCAAACATACTAATCTTGTTCTCTTTAACTCGATTCGTACCTTCATGGACTACTTGAAGTTTATCCCAAATTTATTTCACGGTATCACAACCGGAAGCACGAACCTTCCTTGGCTCTAGGAAATTTAAGAACATTTGAGATAACTCTCCACAGTTCATAGTCCACGGCTTGGATGTAAATCATCATCATTGCCTTCCAGTAGTTATAGCAAATCCCATTGAACAAAGGTGATCTATTTGTGGATTGACCATCAGATAAAGATGTGCTAACAAGGGTTGTCATAGATAAAAATATTAAACCTCAACTCCGATACTAATTGAGAGTCTAAATAACAACCCAAGAGGGTGGTGAATTGAGTTTTAATAAAAATTAAATTTTTTTGATAATTTAAATAATGTCACAGTAAAGCATAAAGCATAAAGCACCACAAAGAGATATATGAAACGAGTAAAAGGAGATATTGAGATAGAGTGTCACGCCCCGAACGGCATCCCGCAGGGACCGTGACAGCCGCGAAATATCCCCCGGATAGCTCCAGCGTTCTTACTTACTTACTTACGTGCTTACGGCGGAAACATACAAGATCGCGAGGGATTCAAGCTAAATCTTACATAATCAGGATTCTCATTAAGTTTGCATACAAAACATATATATAATATTTTAAAAACCCAACTAGTGACGGATCTCATCGATCGGGTCACCATTATCAAAATATGAACTTCATCTGGGTCCTTCTAAGTCAGGTAGTCCTCCTGACTCTCTTCACCTGCGGCATCTGGAACGACACAATTTTAAAAACGTGAGTAAAAAAGACTCAGTAAGGGAAAGACATAACTTTGAGACATGCTCTGGACTTATGCTTGCTTAATCATTAAAGAAAGAACTTGATAAGTGATGCACATGCATGTCATGGATATGCATATACTCTTGCTTAAAATCGGCCCCAGGCCCTTGAAAATTACTCATTCATACTTGTGCCACTCTTGG
Source organism: Myrica gale (assembly GCA_963930655.1). Lineage (NCBI taxonomy): Eukaryota > Viridiplantae > Streptophyta > Magnoliopsida > Fagales > Myricaceae > Myrica > Myrica gale. Next base: position 14,678,531 of record OZ005618.1, read on the forward strand.
CCTTTTCATAACCATTTCATATCTTTTACTTGTGGGCTCGCTCCATTTAACCCCTGAAGTCAGGGTTGTGCGTTCCCTTTGGAACCGTCCCCGAATTCCCTTGGGGACCTTACATATGGTCAGCTAGCGCACCTTCTCGCATTCGTCCTTCAGTGGCTAGACTTGACCCTTGGAGGCCCACACCTTCTCACTGTCCTTCAGTGTGGTTGCACAGCCTCGTGGATTCACCCATCCTGATGGTACGATATCGACCAGTGCCCCTTAACTTAACTTATCGTTTCATAAAAATTTTCATAGTCTTTCCATAAAATCATTGCATAAACATTCTTCTTGAAAAATTCATGCAATGCACATGTCGTGTCATGCTCGATTAAACTCTCATGCTTGTTCATGAAACAATGCAGTGTGTCATTCCAGTTTTGAAAAAGAAACACTTACTGTCCACTTACTCTTGGTCTTCTTTAGTAGTGTATAAGTCACGTAGATCGCCTAAAAGCGATTCAAATATTTCTTAGACTTTAAGAAATAGTACGTAATCATTAAACATATATATATATCACTGAAATTCTTTTAATCATTTAAAGTATTTTATTTAATCTTCTTTAACTAATAATATTTAAACTTAGGTTATTTAATTATTAAACTCTATTACAATATATTTATATATCTATTCTCGATTAGGGTTTTAATCAACAATTAATAGATTTGGGATTAAACCCAAGTCTCCCATTAGTTAATGTACTCCATTAAAACTTACATCAAACTATTAATAACTTAATCACACTTAAATCTTGAATTGGACCTTAAACCTCAATTAATCCCGGATACTAACCCTAACTAGGGTTTCAAATATTTTTATTACATGATCATGGTTCTTCAATAATAATTCTAATTAGCCTAACCCTAATTTCCTTATCCATCACAACAATGATAATCCATTTATCATAAATTGCACTTAGGGTTTCATTTCATTATGATATTCGGCCATTACCATTTTATGCATCCTTTAGTCACAACTTCAACTCCAAGATGATCCCATCCTCCATTCAACCAATTTCACAACCTAGGATCTAAGAATCAAAGCACAAACATAAGATACTATGAAGTACAATTTTCGGCCAGCATATGATTTCATCCAACTTATTATGTTTCCATTGGTTTCCTTTAATTTGCATACATCCTTTACACTTAGCAATCACCTACCATGCATTGGGTCATAAATCTTGTACATAACATGACCAATGACTAGATCCAATTATGCACAAAATTAATCTTGGAAACCTAGGTATACTATATTCGGCCATACCACATAATACCACCTTTTATACTTAGAAACTTTATGACATGCATACTTTGCACTCTACAATCCATCTTAGCATGCATTTACTTCACACCCTCATCATTCATGTGTGACATGTCCAGATCTAACATTCAAACACATATATAATCATAGATCTAAAGAGATTCACAACTTACAACTAACATAGGCTTAAATCCAACATCCTTTAACATACATCACTACCTTGTTGTTCTTCTCCCTTCTCTTTGTTCCTTTGCAAGCTTCTCCTCTACTTCACCTACTAAACAACCTAAGGTTCTTAATCATTCCAGATCTCACCATATCCAAGCATAAAACAACTCAAACTCTAAGATCTATACACAAGAGAATTCGGCCAGCAAGAAAGAACAAGATCCTGTTTTTACCTTAGTGCTCCTTTGTCTTCTCTTTCTTTTCTTCTTCTTGCAAGACCTCCTTTTTTCCTTCTACTCCTTCTTCTCCTTCCTCCTTACAAAAAATCCCCTTGGTCCAAGCTTGAAATCACTCTTTGTGGCTCCAAAAGGTTCGGTTTACACCAAGTCCTCTCTTCCTCCCCCTTTCTCTTTGGTTTCGGCTTTGGCTTTGTTTTTCTCTCTTTTGGATTGTATTGCACGACCAAAGGACCCAAATGAAAGTGAATTAAGTGTGTGTGAAGTGAGTTGGTCGTGCAAGGGCTCATGCCAAGACAAAAGATGGATGCACTTGGACATAAAATCCAGCCAAGGGTGAAATGTCCTTCAATTTTCACTTTTTTCAGCCTTGTCATGTCTTGTCTCCCCATGTCTCTCTTGCAACCCACGAAATTCACCCTCCACCACACCTTTGAATTCCATATTTAATGCTTAGTTCAATCATCTAGTTCATTTGGTTGAAATCCAACTAATTTGGTTTGTTTACATATTCTAGTTACTTAGTAAACTTAATAAAGGTTATCACTACTAGTTTAGTATCATTAGCTTAATTTCAAGGCCCATTGGGCAGCCCAATAACTCCTTAATTCAAGGCCTAATATCACCACCCAAAGCCCAATTCATAAGCCTAAGGGCTTAGGCCCAATGTCCAACTTCTTTAAGGCCCAATAACACCATTCCAAGGCCCATTGCCATGGGCTTCATGGCAACCCAATATCATGCTTTCCAAAGCCCATCTCCATGATTATTTTGGCAGCCCATTAGCATGCCATTATAAGCCCAATATACAGCAAATGTTATAAGCCTCATGGCAGCCCAACATCAAACTCCAAAGGGCCCACTATCACCACCAATTGGGCAGCCCACATAACACAACTTCAAGGCCCAATTACATCCAATTATAAGCCCATTATTTGAGGTTTCTAAGCCCAACATGCAAGTCTTAATAACCCAAAATCATTCATAAGAAAATTCTTCAAAAATTAAAATCTAGAATATTGAAGGAAAATATACAATTAATCTAGCAACATGAAATCGGTTACTATAAAATTTAAATTCCATCCATGACATTTGAATCATAACATCACATTTTGGAGATTCAAAATAACTACATATACTTTTTCTTAACATTAAATCATGCCTTGGCCAAGCAAGGTCTCTTTTAATACAAAATAGGCCATGGAATCCTCCATCTAGTAATGAAGTAGACACGGTTTTTCTTTGGGGTCTTACATAGAGAGATGACACCGTGATTTTAGGTGGTTCGGCCAACACTTGCCTATGTACTCACCCAAGGCTATTGACTTTCTTGGGCTTCCTTGACTATTCTCCAAATAGTAAATACACCTTAGCTTCCGGCATGCTAAGGAACCTTTACAAAGCATTTTTCGAGCTTGTGCTTTAACTCTCTTCACAAATCCCAAAACCTAAGGAATTTCTTCTACCCACACGAGTCAGAACAAGTGTTTATCCAACACTCAAGTGTTTTACAACATATGGGTACAAGGAATATTAAATAATGGCTCTCAAAGCCGAATAAACAAGTGGAAAGCACAACAAAGTGTAAGAAGACAAGATTCTCAATAGAAAGCTCAAGTTTGGCAAGGGAATCACGAGCTTTCTTGGTAGGTGCGGTCTTTTCTTATTCAAAGCACTTTTCTTCTTGGTAGAGAGCCAAATTTGAAGAAGTTGCTAGAAATGCTCTAAAAAGCACTTTATTCTGAATGCGGTTTTTTATTCGATTTGGTTCTCTCCGGAATATGGTTGCGCATAGTGGTGGGCTGGTGGACCCGAAGACTATGGTTGGTGATATCTGCAGAAGATTCGCTGAGCACTCTGGTGCTTGCATGGTGATGTGAACCCCCGTTAACCCGTAACGAGACCCAACAACTATGAGGAACCCAAGATCGTCTCTAGGATGGATTCGAATGGAACCTCGACCCGTTGCTTAGGAAAGCAAGAACCTCGGTATAGTGAAGACGCCACAAACGGGATGGAAATCCGTTTGATAAGTCGAGTTGAACGCCACGGGAAAATCCCGATAAGTTCGAGAAGTTCTTCAAAGAACCAAAGAGAATTAAACCTCACCAAAATATATTCATCCAAGTTGTTCGAATTACATTACAAGAGGCTCCTATTTATAAGCTAGAAATAACAAGGAAATAAATCTAACCTAGGAAAGAAGGGCCGGTCGAGTAAGGCATTCTTGAACAAGGAAAGAAATCCTTGCTTACCTAAAACAAAGAGAGCAATTAAGGAAACAATCCCTTGCTTCCTAACTAACTAACCTTTGGGCGCCTAAAATAGAGTTCTAATGAAGGAAATAAGATGATACTCGACCCAAAATAATAAACTAACCTAAGAAAACATCTTGGCCGAACTAATCCCCCCCCCATGGCCGAATTAACCCTAATTGCCTTAAATAAAACACTCTTCAAATGGCAACAAGGTAATGGCCGACCATCATGTCAAAACACCATGAATGGAAATGATTTGGAGCTTAAAATAGCTATGCAATCTGAATCTTCTAGAATAGTTCCATATTTGTCTCTTGGCCGGATCCTTCTAGAATGTGCATCATCTTGAATGGGCCGTGGATCATCTTGAATGGGCCTCCACTTATGGGCTTGGGCCCATATCTCTTTACTGAGTTCAACGAGGGCCTCTTTGAGCTCCTTGTCTCGGGCTCTCGTATCCGGCTGTGCTAGTTCATTCAAGGTCTTGCTCGGATTCTCATCACATGGGCTGAGGTGGACAGTTTGGCGCTTCGTAGATGAAGATTTGAAAAAACTGTTATCCTCTTTCATTAAAGAAATAGTATACAGTGCCACACACTTTATAAGGAAGCTGTAACAAGATATCCTATATTCTCGGAAGAATATTTGTACAAACAGAAACATAATTTGTTATAACCGTAAAATCATCGAGGAGCAGTAGAACATTCTGGACTCAGGTGAGCTGTATTCTGATGAGCTGTATTTTGCTGAGCTGGAGCTGTAGGCAGTGAAATCTTTTTATCAGCTATTGCATCTATTTAAACTGAAGGGAGTTTGAAAGGGCTTCAGAAGACATGGAATTTTCCATCTAAGGGTTGCTTTCTTGCATTGCAGTGAATGTGGTCAGCAACCAAGTTTTGTCAGGGTTGGCGTTTGTTTCTTGGTTGCAAGTAAATTGTTCAGGTTTCTTTTTCCTTTCTCTGTGTCCTATCTTCGCTATAGTTTACATTGTATTTGCATTCTACCTGATGTAGTGATTACAATGCCTTCCAGCTACCAGCTAGACTGGTAACTCTTTAAACTCGTCTGCAACTGTTTATTACAGTTTATAGCATAAAACATCATTCAAAATTGGTAATCAACTAGCAGATTCAAAGAACAAGGGTTCAATAGGAGAAGAGAGAGAAGAGAGGAAAGGAAAAGGAAAAGGGAAAATACAAGGTGGGAAAGAGAGAGAGAAGAGAGTAACTCATAAAATAAGAGAAAAGCTAGAAAGAAAAACTAGGGTTTTGGAGAAGAAAAATAATGAAGGAAAGAGAAAATAGAGAGATAATAGAGACAAAGGTGCGGTTGAAAAATAAATAGAGAATGAGAGAAACTAGGGTTTGTTTCGGTTAAGAGGTGAGAGAATAAAGGAGAGAGGAGAGAGAGAATAATGAGGTGTGGCTACGTTAGAACAAAGGAGAGAAAAGAGAGAAAAAAATAGGAAGAGAAAAAATGTTTGTGCCACAAAGAGAGAAGAAAAATAAAAATAATAGGGGAAGAAAACATAAGGGGAAGAGTGGGACAAGGAGAGAAAAAAGGGGAGAGAGAGAGAGAAAATAGGGAAACAGAGACTATGTTATAAAAAGTAGGGAGAAGAATCAGATATAGGTTTTGCTAGGTTAAAAAAGAAAAGGAGAGTGAAAAGATAGATAGAGGGCTGAGATTTGTCTCTCATTTCTTCATTGAATTACAACATTGTCATTAATGAATCCCTCTTACTCTGTCATGTGTCCCAGTAGACTACTTTTGTTCTCTGCGAGTCTAGAAAGATTTTATCACCATGCACAAAAATACTTACTTAATTAGTTGATTGCATCATATGAAGAAATTAAATTCATAAAATAATTGCAATACCAATAATTATAGTGCAAATGATAAAAATGATGATTTTAGAATGTATCTAGACGCGGTCTGACTTAAGTACAAGAAAGCTAAAGATAGAGAAAAATTACATGTGCAATAAATTAAATTTAAAATCATATAAATTCAACAATTAAATGCACAACTTAGATTTATGTCTCTTAACCATATTTCCATCTAAAATTAATATTATATTAGTATTAGATGTACTAAACATACAATATTCTAGCTCAATCACACCCCAACTAATTTTTTCTAGTCTTTTAACAAAGAAATTGAAAGACAATGAGCTAGACACATCCTAGGAACAAAAGCTCAACTGACATCAACTATTATTCAAACTCAAATGCCACAACTTATTATGAAGTCAAGAAAAGATTTTCGAACACACTTGCATTTTCAAATAGTTCTCAACAAGCAGACAACCATTTCACAGAGATAAAGAGATCAGTTTTGTGTGTGTGTGTGTAGGGAAATACTCAAGACAAAAGAATGAATGACCACAAGAGTGACAAGCCTTAGGATTAGTGTCTAATAAAGACCCTGACATTCTTCAAAACCCATGGAATGACAGTTTTCATACATAACAGTGTTAATTAAAAGCTATTATTTAGCTTTCAATGCTTAGGTAACTGTTTCCACCCCAACACTAAAGTTCATCAACTCAAGCATGTCATCACAATCATCCGCACTTTCCTCTTTTTTTTTTAATCTCTGTTTCTTTTCTTCATCTTTTTTTTGGTTTTTTCTTTTTCTTTCTTTCTTTTTTTTTCAATAGTGGTTCGGCAGCTCTACTGCTTATCTGCTTCTCAAAATCTAACTCACCTAAATGTCAAAAGCAATCCTAAGTACGTGCTCAAAATTGAACTGACCAAATTATCTTAGTGAAGTGTGTTAGTATGAGATGCAACAATGTCATGCAGGTTTATTCTCAACTCAAAATCCAAATTCACATAAGGCATATTGTAGGAGTCCAAAGAAGTGATATCAGTTGTGATGGAGCTCGAGGTGCCGTTTCAAAGGAACCCGTTCAAGTGCCAAGTGGACCGGTTACAAGAGCCCGAGCAAAGAAGTTCAAGGATGCACTCAACGGGTTAATTCAAGAGGCATGGGATCAAGCAAAGGCGTGGAAGCCCATTCAGCATGACCCACGAATTGTCAATGTGCTCCAAGTTCTAGAAGAGCCCGAGTAGGGTTTTCATTTGAGCATGCAAGGAAGTCTTCTAGAAGATACTCCTAATTAGGGTTTCGGATGGCCTGATTGTGGGACTAATTTAGCCGCACCTTTCTTGCCATATAGGAGCTGATTTCGAGTTTAGTTTAGGTGTTAATTTTGTTGCCTTTTTGGTTTAGGCGCCAAGCATTATTTCCTTAATAACCGAATCTATTTTAGGTGGCTTTTAGTTTCCTTTTGTACTAGGTTTAGGCGCCATGTTTAGGAGTGTTTCCTTTTAGGGTTTTCGTGTATAAGATGGCCTATATATAGAGGCCTAAGTTGTAGTTCGAAATTCATTCAATATACACGGTTTTGTGAGGTCTTAATTCTCTTTGGTTCTTTGACGAACTTCTCGAACTTATCGGGAATTTTCCCTTGGCTTTCAACTCGACTTATCAAACGGATTTCCATCCCGTTTGTGGCGTCTTCACCATACCGAGGTTCTTGCTTTCCTAAGCAACGGGTCGAGGTTCCATTCGAATCCATCCTAGAGACGATCTTGGGTTCCTCATAGTTATTGGGTCTCGTTACGGGTTAACGGGGTTCACATCATTTGGTATCAAAGCTTTGGTTCTAGTTCGGGTTTGCGTATCCCTTTTTCTTTTCGTGCCTTTGTTTCTTCTTTTCATAACCTTCGGCTATCTTCTCTAATTTCTTTTCCCTTTGTTTCTGTCCTACAGTCGGCTACTATCAAATACTTGGCCGAAATTCTTAACTTCTCTATTCAAGCTTTGCTAGAGCTGGTTCTTGGTTATATCTGGTGCGAAAGTTTCATATCTTTGTGCCTTGAGATCTTGTGCTATTGTTATCAAAGGAGAAGAGAAAGAGACTCCCAAAAGAAGAAGAAAGAAAGTGCTTCAAAATTTTTTTCGATAGTTTCCATATATTCGGGTCCCTATTATTCCGAAAATCTCTTCACCTCAAACAAGTATTTTTTTCTACTGGACGAATCACTACCTATTCTAGTTTCCATCTTTCTGATCCATTGTGTTCTTTGCATTCTTATTTCCTTGATATTATTTATCTTGCCTTCTCTGAAATTCCTTGATGAGTTCTTGTTGAATCGTTGCTGGAATTCCTTGATTGTTTGTTTAGTTCCAAAAGAACCGCAAGAGGATTACCGAGTGGAAAAAGGCAAGAGTGGTGAGATTATTAGAGGGTAAAAGCCATATTTTGCGTGTGAAACACGAGTGACTAGAGACCCTATTCTTGAGCGAGACACGTAAGGGAGAGATTTGTGAGGTCCTTTTTTTTCTTGTTTTATTTCTAACACAATATTTTTGCAGTACTCATGTCTCATGATAGTGGAAAGAGCGTTTCCAACAATGATATGAGCCTTGCTGAACATAGATTACTCATGGAGGCCTTGGTGAGTCGCCTGGAGAAATCTCTGAAGGCGGAAATAGAGTAAGTCCACGAGACGGTGGATCGCACAAATGAGACGGTAGAGCGCACAAATGAACGGATAGCTCGGCTGGAAACACAACAACCCCAAAACGACCGCACCTTCCATAGACGGGAGAGAGTACCACGGAGAGAGGAAAGAGGTTACGAAGAAGAGCCTTACAGATCTGACGATGAAGAAGATCGTGATTCTCATGTTGGCTATAGGAGATATGGAGGACTACGAGACGCTAGGAATCGAGAAGATAACAACGTCAGTGGTATTAAAATAAAGATTCCATCTTTCCAAGGGAGATCTGATCCGGAAGCTACCTTCAGTGGGAGAAGAAGATGGAATTCGTGTTCGATTGCCATAACTACTCCGAAGCTAAGAAGGTAAAATTAGCCGTCATTGAATTTTCTGACTATGCTATAACATGGTGGGATCAACTTGTGACAAATAGAAGGCGGAATGGAGAACGTCCCATAGAGACATGGGATGCTATGAAGGCGGTCATGAGGAAACGATTTGTTCCAAGCCACTACTACCGGGAGCTGTACAAAAAGTTACAAAGCCTAAAGCAAGGAAGTCGAAGCGTCGAAGACTATTACAAGGAGATGGAGATGGCCATGATCCGTGCCAATATTGAGGAGGATCGAGAGGCTACCATGGCTCGTTTCCTACATGGCTTGAATCGAGAGATCCATGATAGAGTGGAGATGCAACATTATGTGGAGATAGAAGAAATGGTGCATATGGCTATCAAAGTGGAGCAGCAACTCAAGAGAGGAAGTGGGGGACGTGCTAGCCAAAATTTGAATTCTACTTTCTCCAAGCCAAGCTACACCAAGCCCATGGACAAGCCACAAGTGCCCAAACCCGAGCCCAAAACCCCTACCACCAGCCACACTTCTCAAGGTAAAAATGAAGCTTCTACTTCTAGAAATCGTGATATCAAGTGTTTTCGATGTCAAGGCAGGGGACACATAGCAAGCCAATGTCCAAACAAGCAAGTCATGGTGTTGAAGGCCAATGGAGAGATCGTGACCGATAGTGAAGAATCTGACACCGACGACATGCCACACTTGGAGGATGTTTCCGAGGATGAATACACAGCCCCTGATGCGTTGACCTTGGTGGCGAGGAGAGCCTTGAGTTTGCAAGCAAAGAGCGATGAGGAAGTACAGCGGGAGAACATCTTTCACACTAGGTGCTACATCAAAGACAAGGTATGTAGTGTGATTATTGATGGTGGTAGTTGTACCAACGTTGCTAGCACAGTCATGGTTGAAAAGTTGGGATTGCCCGTTCTCCACTATCATTCAGACAAGGTATGTAGTGTGATTATTGATGGTGGTAGTTGTACCAACGTTGCTAGCACAGTCATGGTTGAAAAGTTGGGATTGCCCGTGTTGAAACACCCTAGGCCATATAAGTTGCAATGGCTGAATGATAGTGGAGAAATAAGGGTGAACAAGCAAGTGTTAGTTGCTTTTCGAATCGGTAAGTACGAAGATGAAGTAATGTGTGATGTAGTGCCGATGCAAGCGGGACACTTGTTACTAGGCCGCCCGTGGCAATTCGATCGACATGTCAAGCATGATGGCTTTACGAATAAGTACTCTTTATTACTTAATCAGAAGCCAATCACTCTTGTACCCCTGACACCGCAGCAAGTCTATGAAGATCAAGTGAGGTTGCAGCAAGAGAGTGAACAAAGGAAAGAGAGTGAGCAAAAGAAAGAAAATGAGAAAAAAGAGAGTGAAAAGCAGAGAATGAGTGAAAAGTCGAGAGAAGCCGAAAAAAAAGAGAGAGGAGGTTCGGCCCTTGAGAGAAAACCATAGAGAAAAAAGAGTTTCTATGCAAAAGTAAGTGAGATCAAGCGAGCGATGCTTTCAAATCAGCCGATGATTGTACTTTTGTACAAAGAGGCCCTTTTAAACACTAACGCTCTTGACCAAGCTTTGCCTAGTTCTATTGTGTCTCTTTTACAGGAATATGACGATGTCTTCCCTGAAGAAACCCCACATGGATTACCTCCGATTCGAGGGATCGAACATCAAATTGATTTTGTTCCCGGTGCTGCTATTCCAAACCGACCAGCTTATAGGAGCAATCCCGAGGAGACCAAGGAGCTTCAACGGCAAGTCAGTGAGTTGTTGGATAAGGGGCACGTGAGGGAAAGCATGAGCCCATGTGCTGTTCCGGTTCTACTTGTACCTAAGAAGGATGGGTCGTGGAGAATGTGCGTTGATTGCCGAGCCATCAACAACATCACGGTAAAGTATCGTCATCCTATTCCTCGCTTAGATGACATGTTAGATGAGTTGCATGGTTCTTGTGTGTTTTCAAAAATTGATTTGAAGAGTGGATACCATCAAATTAGAGTAAAAGAAGGAGAAGAATGGAAAACCGATTTTAAAACAAAATATGGTTTGTATGAATGGTTAGTTATGCCTTTTGGTTTAACTAATGCTCCGAGCACCTTTATGAGACTTATGAACCATGTTTTACGTGCTTTTATAGGAAGATTTGTCGTTGTCTATTTTGATGATATCCTCATTTATAGCAAAAACATGGACAATCATGTAGTGCATCTGAAATCTGTGTTAGATGTGCTAAGGAAAGAGAAATTGTTTGCTAATATGAAGAAGTGCACTTTTTACACCGATAAGCTTGTATTCTTGGGATTTGTTGTTAGTGCACAAGGTATACAGGTTGATGACGAAAAGGTACGTGCAATTCAAGAATGGCCGAGTCCCACAAGTGTAGGTGACGTTCGTAGTTTTCATGGCCTTGCAAGTTTTTACCGGCGGTTCGTGAAGGACTTTAGTAGCATAGCCGCACCACTTACCGAAGTAATCAAGAAGAACGTGGGATTCCAATTGGGAGACGCGCAAGAGAAGGCGTTTCAATTACTTAAGGAGAAGTTAACCCATGCTCCTTTATTGTCTTTGCCTAACTTTTTCAAGACATTTGAAATTGAATGTGATGCTTCAGGTATTGGCATTGGCGCAGTTCTTATGCAAGACGGACGACCACTTGCTTATTTCAGCGAGAAACTAAGCGGGGCAGCCCTAAACTACCCCACCTGATGTGAACCCCGTTAACCCGTAACGAGACCCAACAACTATGAGGAACCCAAGATCGTCTCTAGGATGGATTCGAATAGAACCTCGACCCGTTGCTTAGGAAAGCAAGAACCTCGGTATAGTGAAGACGCCACAAACGGGATGGAAATCCGTTTGATAAGTCGAGTTGAACGCCACGGGAAAATTCCCGATAAGTTCGAGAAGTTCGTCAAAGAACCAAAGAGAATTAAACCTCACCAAAATATATTCATCAAAGTTGTTCCAATTACATTGCAAGAGGCTCCTATTTATAGGGCTGGAAATAACTAGGAAATAAAACCTAACATAGAAACCTAATTAAAATTCGAAATTAGGCAAGGAATTAAATCCTAGCTTGCCTAAAACACATAAGACAAATAAGGAAATAAATTTCCTTATTTCCTAACATACTTGTCGCCTAAACCAAAAAGGAAGACTAAGGAAATAACTCCTTAGTTGCCTAAAACAACAACCTATTTAAGGAACTATATTTTGTACGTGAACAGTACCAAATAAAGTAAAGAAATATTCTTTATTTGCCTAACTCTAGACCTGGACGTGAACAGTACCCAACATGGAAATTAAATACTGAACAAAATAAATAATCAAAAGATTTCAAAAGGAAAGGATTTTGCTCTTTGAATTTCCATGCAATCTGATTCTTCTAGAATAGTCCCAAAATTGTCTCTTGGCCGGATCCTTCTAGAGTGTGCATCATCTTGAATGGGCCTCCACTTATGGGCTTGGGCCCATATCTCTTTACTGAGTTCAACGAGGGAATCTTTGAACTCCTTGTCTCGGGCTCTCGTATCCGGCTGTGCTAGTTCATTCAAGGTCTTGCTCGGATTCTCATCATTCCCCTCCTCTTGAAAAGGATTTGTCCTCAAATCTTCACCTACATCAAAAGGACAGAGATCAGAAATCTGAATACTAGCACTTGCATGGTCTTTACCTGATAACTCCAGCTTGTAAACGTTGCCTTTGATTTGCACTAAGACTTTGAAAGAACCACCGCCCCTTGTAAGCACTTTGGGACGACTTGGCCATGTCTCTAAGGCTTGCATCAGTGCATCCAACTCCTTTGCATAACTTGGGTATTTGAAAGTTGGTCCTCGTAGCTGCTTACTGAAATAATCCATTGGTTGTTCTTCTTGCCTACGGGCTGGGATTATGCTAATACCTGAAACACCACATGTAAAGTTGAACGGTTTATTCAGGTTAGGTAAAAATAATAAAGAAGCATCGGGGCACTCTTGTTTGATTAATGGCAGCGCCTTCGCTTGTTCTTCTTCCCATCGAAATCTAACATTCTTCTTGGTCAGGATTATGGCGAATCGGGGAATAGGAGGCCTGTACTTTACCATTATTTTGTGGATGACTTGGTGATTATCACTCGTTCTCCATGTCACATCCTTATACTCCTGCAAAAGGGAGACAATAAAACTAGGCATGGAAGGATCAATTTCATTAGTGTTTAAAACTGCCCTTTTGGAGAAAGGTACAATCGCAAGCTGATTTGAAGGAGTGGCTTGCTGGATCTCGCTCACGTTTGCCTTGGCATTCTCTGTTCTCTCGGATTTTCTCTCCATGGCCGAATTTTCTCTCTCTTTTTGGTTGGCCTCTCTCGGATTTTCACTCTCTATCGGATTTTCCCTCATTCTCTGATTTTCACTCACTCTCTGATTTTTACTCAATTTCTCGTTCTCACTCTCTTTCTTTTTTTCAATTTCTCTCTCTTTCTTTTGATCACTCTCTTGCTGCAACCTTACTTGATCTTCATGTACTTGCTGTGGTGTCAATGGAACAAGTGTGATTGGCTTCTGATTAAGTACAAAGGAGTACTTATTCGTAAAGCCATCATGCTTGACACGTCGATCGAATTGCCATGGTCGCCCTAGCAGTAAATGTCCGGCTTGCATTGGTACTACTTCACATAAGACTTGATCTTCGTACTTACCAATCCGGATAGCTACTAGTACTTGCTTGTCCACCTTTATTTCTCCACAATCATTCAGCCATTGCAACTTGTAAGGCCTGGGGTGCTTCAACAAGGGCAATCCTAATTTCTCTACCATAATCAAGCTTGCAACATTAGTACAACTACCTCCCTCAATAATCACACTACATACCTTGTCTTTAACGTAGCACCTAGTGTGAAAGATATTCTCCCGTTGCACTTCCTCATCTCCTATTGGTTGCAAACTCAAGGCTCTCCTGGCCACCAAGGTCAATGCATCGGGGGCTACATATTCCTCATCGGAAACATCCTCCAATGGTGGCATTTCTTGTACTTGGCTCAACACACGCCTTAGATCACCTATCATGGCCTCCATATACAGCTTCGTGTCAACTGGTGGGGTATCGTCGTTAGACACGTTCTTTCCACTATCACGAGACATGATTACTGCAAAAAGATAGTGTTAGAATTAAAACAAAAAGGACCTCACAAATCTCTCCCTTACGTGTCTCAGTCAATAGTAGGGTCTCTTGTCACTCGTGTTTCACACACAAGATATGGCTTTTACCCTCTAATAATCTCACCACTCTTGCCTTTTTCCACTCAGTAATCCTCTTGCGGTTCTTTTGGAACTAAACAAACAATCAAAGAATTCCAGCAACGATTCAACAAGAACTCATCAAGGAATTTCAGAGAGAGCAAGATAAATAATATCAAGGAAATAAGAATGCAAAGAACACGATGGATGATTAGAAAGGTGGAAACTAGAGTAGATGGTGATTCTTCATAGCAGAAAAAAATAAACTTGTTTGGGGTAAAGAGATTTTCGGAATAATAGGGACCCCAATATATGGAAACAATCGAAAATTTTTCTGAAGCACTTTTTTTTTTTTTTTTCCGACCCCTTTCTTTCTTCTTCTTTTGGGAGTCTCTTTCTCTTCTCCTTTGATAACAATAGCACAAGATCTCAAGGCACAAAGATATGAAACTTTCGCACCAGATATAACCAAGAACCAGCTCTAGCAAAGCTTGAATAGAGAAGTTAAGAATTTCGGCCAAGTATTTGATAGTAGCCGACTGTAGGAAAGAAACAAAGGGAAAAGAAATTAGAGAAGATAGTCGAAGGTTATGAAAAGAAGAAACAAAGGCACGAAAAGAAAAGGGATACGCAAACCCGAACTAGAACCAAAGCTTTGATACCAAATGATGTGAACCCCGTTAACCCGTAACGAGACCCAACAACTATGAGGAACCCAAGATCGTCTCTAGGATGGATTCGAATGGAACCTCGACCCGTTGCTTAGGAAAGCAAGAACCTCGGTATAGTGAAGACGCCACAAACGGGATGGAAATCCGTTTGATAAGTCGAGTTGAACGCCACGGGAAAATTCCCGATAAGTTCGAGAAGTTCGTCAAAGAACCAAAGAGATCAAGCAAAGGCGTGGAAGCACATTCAGCATGACCCACGAATTGTCAATGTGCTCCAAGTTCTAGAAGAGCCCGAGTAGGGTTTTCATTTGAGCATGCAAGGAAGTCTTCTAGAAGATACTCCTAATTAGGGTTTCGGACGGCGTGATTGTGGGACTAATTTAGCCGCACCTTTCTTGCCATATAGGAGCTGATTTCGAGTTTAGTTTAGGTGTTAATTTTGTTGCCTTTTTGGTTTAGGCGCCAAGCATTATTTCCTTAATAACCGAATCTATTTTAGGTGGCTTTTAGTTTCCTTTTGTACTAGGTTTAGGCGCCATGTTTAGGAGTGTTTCCTTTTAGGGTTTTCGTGTATAAGATGGCCTATATATAGAGGCCTAAGTTGTAGTTCGAAATTCATTCAATATACACGGTTTTGTGAGGTCTTAATTCTCTTTGGTTCTTTGACGAACTTCTCGAACTTATCGGGAATTTTCCCTTGGCGTTCAACTCGACTTATCAAACGGATTTCCATCCCGTTTGTGGCGTCTTCACCATACCGAGGTTCTTGCTTTCCTAAGCAACGGGTCGAGGTTCCATTCGAATCCATCCTAGAGACGATCTTGGGTTCCTCATAGTTGTTGGGTCTCGTTACGGGTTAACGGGGTTCACATCAAGTTGAATATCCGCAGCTAACATGTTCCTATATCAAATGCTCTTCACAAACCTACTCATAGTCATACAAAAGAGTGAATTGAGGCATGTTCAGATAAGCACAGTAATGTAAAATCAGTATAACATGCGAGTTTGATAGAACTCGCTCCCCCAAATGAATCAAACATTGTCCTCAATGTGAAAGCATAAAGGGAAACCAAAAAGATGCACACAAAGACAAGCAAAGCAATAGAAAAACAACATAAAATCACAGCCAACAAGTGCAACAGAAAAAGAAAATAAGGATTAAAATAATAATAAATAAAACTAAAAGAAAAAGAAAGACAATAAAAGGGAAATGTCAGAGGACTCCCCTAGGGTCTTGCACAAGAAAGATCTCTTTATTTGGCTCGAAGGGAGTCGTAAATGGCTTGAGACGTTGTCCATTGACTGTCTATTGCCATTTTTTGGATCAACAATATCTACCGCGCCATGTGAATGAACCTTTTTAATGATGTACAGGCCACCCCATCGGGACTTCAGCTTCCTGAGATAAGAGAGAGAGAGAGAGAGAGAGAGAGAGTGAACAGAGCTTCCCCATGAGGTCAGCCTCCAATTCCGGAATCAGTATCCAGTGAAAAAATAGAATTAAGAGTGTGTGTAGGGAAGATATTTGCTCATAGATCTCAAAATGGGTTCTATGCTTGTGTCACAAAGAGCTGTTTTAGGAGTGACCTATCCTTTTTCACCCATAGTCCCCTGGAAGATATCTCTGGTTCTCCTTTTTTCTAACATTTTTCCTTTCTTCTTCGACTTTTTCTTGCTAGGCCTCATTTAGGTGTGTTGGATTTTTTTTTGTTGATAAGTAAGGATAGCCCAATACAGCATTGGCCCATAAAAAAAAAAAGAGAACTCGTCAGTTTGCCCCTCAACCTCTCTAGGGACATAATTGTGTCATCAAAACATCTGTCATTCCTCTCCCGCCAAAGAACCCAGCAGATGCACAACGAGATCATCTTCCAAGCAGTCAAAGCAAGAGGGTGTGTTGGGCTTTTCTCAGCCAGGTAGGCTGAAAATTTCATACCCATCATATGTATTGCGGAAGGCTAGCATAACTCATTGAAATTTCAAACAATGTGATAAATTGAGATCATTTCCCTGAGGGGCAAAAAGGCGATGATACCTAATGGCAGCTTACCTCTCGCATGAGAATTCCCTTAATGGATTTCCTTTGCTGGGATCTTTATTTCGTTGCATCGTTGGCGCAAGATTCATTTCGTTGTGTGCTCTCAGCACTACATCTCTTATTGGTACTCTTGGCACAATATTCTATTCCTAGACGCCCTTGACACAACCTTTTTCATAGGTGCCCCCGGCACAACATTTTTTCTTGGGTGCTCTTGGCACAACATTTTTCATAGGTGCCCCCCGGCACATGATTTTTTCTTGGATGCTCTTGGCACAACATTTTTCATAGGTGCCCCTTACACATGATTTTTTCTTGGATGCTCTTGGCACAACATTTTTCATAGGTGCCCCTTACACATGATTTTTTCTTAGGTGCTCTTGGCACATACGTAGTGCCTCATCCTGAGAAAGGCTCACAGACTCCCAAATTTACAATGGTAAAATAGATTTCAAAACAAGAAATGACTTTAATGAAAGAAGATTAACTCGCTATTGATAGTACCTTCAAAGATATTCCACATTCCATGGGTGGGGGATGATTTTTCCACGAAAATCTTCAAGGTGGTACGTACCTGGGTTGTTAATCTTCGTAACGCTGTAGGGGTCTTTCCAGTTGGCTCGAAGTTGCCCCTTTAGAGGATCTAAGATGGGTGAGAGCGCCTTCCTTATGACAAGATCGCTTATGTTGAACTTTCAGGATTTGACCCGGGCATTATAATACCTTCGTACTTTATCCTGGAGAGCAACATTCTTTATGGTAGCATCATTCTTCAAATCCTCTACTAAGTCCAATTCCAATCTCAACTTTAATTATTTAGGGTTGAATCGAAATTGCCTACCCTTGAGGATGGGCTGGCGGGGAGAAATGATTTTTTATACCCAATTCTGAGCAAAAAGATTTAAACATGTAGTTGTTGAATTGCCGCCCATTGTCCAATAGGCAGGCCAATGCGGTAAATAATGTGCTTCCATACAAAACCCCGAGCACGTTCTTCAGTGATGGTAGCAAAGGGTTATGCTTCTACCCATTTAGTAAAATAATCAAAGGCCACAATTAAAAAATTTACCTATTCCTTGGCTGGGGGAAGTGACCCACAATATCGAAGCCTCGTTGCGCAAAGGGCCAAAGGCCACTCAAGGGGGTCATCAGTTCAGCTGGGCACCTCTGTTTGTTAGCATGCCTCTGGTAGCTATCACATTTCTGGACCAGGTTCTTGGCATCTTGAAGCATGGTCGGCTATAAATACCTTGCTCGCAATCCATTGTGTGCAAGAGCTTGGGATCTTGAGTGATTGCCACATGGAATCTTTATGGATTTCTCTCAAGACGCACTCGGCTTCTTTAGGTGCCAAGCACAGAAGCAGTGGCAAAGTGAAACTACTTTATACAAGAGTGTGGGTAGGGAAATTTCTTTTTTTACTCTATAGCGGTTAATGCGCATACGGAACATTAGAACCTGCTCCTCAAACGATAACGTGAAGTAATAGCTATAATTACACCAGAGTCTCAAAACAATAAGTTGTTTAACAGCTCTCAGCCTACAAGGCCGAATAGCCCATGACCACCACACATCGGAGGCTCATGACGGCTCTTTCCAAAATTAGATCTAAACCTATACTGAAATAACAAAAGGGAGAGAACATCCTCGATAGCCCCTCACCTAGGGTTCAAGTCCTCTTCTTAGGTTGATACCAAATGGTGTGAACCCCGTTATCCCGTAACGAGACCCAACAACTATAGGGAACCCAAGATCGTTTCTAGAATGGATTCGAATGGAACCTCGACCCGTTGCTTAGGAAAGCAAGAACCTCGGTATGGTAATGACGCCACAAACGGGGATGGAAATCCGTTTGATAAGTCGAGTTGAACGCCACGGGAAATCCCGATAAGTTTGATAAGTTCTTCAAAGAACCAAAGAGAAATACTCTCACAATTTCATTGACCAATGTCTGTCAAATTACAATGCAAGATCTCCTATTTAAAGGGCTGAAAATAACAAGGAAATAAATCTTACATAGAAGACCTAATAAAATTCGAAATTAGCTAAGTAAAGAAATTTTACTAGCCTAAAACACACCAGAAACTTAAGGAAATAAATTTCCTTATTTCCTAAGACACTTAGCGCCTAAAGCAAGCCAAAACAAAACAAGGAACTAATTTCCTTATTTGTTAGACCTGGACGGAAGCAACAAAACATGAAAAGGGAATATAAAATATTCCTTATTTGACAATACTTAAGATGGACGTAAAACACATAAATGAGAAAGACAAGCAACCTTTTTTAACTGGCTGATTCTACACGCCTAAAAGAAAGACTCACATGCCTAAAGAAGATAAAATACCATACTTGACTAATAGCTGGACGTCCAGTCCTTCTAGTTGCCTACGTGAGCAATTTTTGCAACTTTAATTTTTCAGAAGGAAATGAATCACATGCATATAATAATCAAAATACCATAAAAGGAAAGGATTTTTCCCATAGAATTGTCATGCAATCCGATTCTTCTAGAATCGAACCAAAAATATATCTTGACCGGATCCTTCTAGAAAGTGGGTCATCTTTGATGGGCTTCCACGAATGGGGGATTGGGCCCAGATCTCATGAATGATTTCGTCGAGTACGTCCTTGAACTTCTTGGCTCGTTCTCTCGTAACCGGATCTACGGAGACTTGAACTAGCTCCTTTGAAGCCTTGCTCGGATTCTCATCATTTCCTCACCTGAAATATTTCCTGCAGTGATACAATTTAAAAAAAAACTGAGAGTTGAAAGAAAAAGTAAGGGATTATGTGCAATAAATAATGCATGTCTTGCATGATCATGGATATCAATGTACATGAATGTCATATGAAATGCTTGTATATGTATGAGGCAATGTACTTGATCATAAAAAGAATCATGCACTTGATCTTGAAAATACTTATTTCTTGATTTGGGCAACTTATCTCGCTCCTTTTACCCCTGAAGTCAGGGTTGTGTATTCCCTTCGGAACTATTCCCTTTCCCTTGGGAATACGTCATTTGGTTGAACTAGCCCTCGAGGTGGCCCCAGGCCTAATGGCTAGACTCAACCCTTAGAGGTTCACACATTCTTGCAAGCATCCTTCAGTGTGATTGCACATACCTCAAGAGCTACCCATCCTTCTTGCAAGCATCCTTCGGTATGGGTGCCCTAGGTGACATCCACCCTTCACGTAAACCTCCTTCAGTATGGATGCACCTTCTTAACTGGTACGGTACCAACCAACTTTCGCCCCTTAACTTGTCATAACATACTTATCATACTTTCATTTGCACAAAATTTTCTTTTTCTTTCAAGAAAATCATACAAATGCTTATGCCATGTCATGCTTGATAATTGTCATGTTGTGTATCATTCCAGTTTTCATAAAAGTGTAAGTTTCTACTTACATCCACTTACCTTGGTCTCCCTTGAGTATTGGTATGGAGTTCGCCGACAAGCAATTCAAATATCTCACTTAGATGCTTAAGAATTTAATAACATTCAAGAAATACTTGTAATTATTTGATTTTCCAAAAGTACATATCAATGAAACATAATTTCGTTCACAAAATGTTAATTAACTAGATTTTGTATAACGAATGAGGAAAGACAATAAAAAAAACAAGTATCAAACATCTCTTATACGGTTGCTAAGGAGGTCATAAGAAATACTCAATCAACTAGGTACACTTGCTCTCCCCCCAAACATCAATGATTTCAAGCCTATTCATAAATTTCCCGCCATCCCAACCTCAATAGCTTCATAACTAAGCTTATTCAACTATCATCAATGTTCACAAGTCTTCAATTGGAACTCCAAATTCATCATATATGGAATTTTAATAGGTCCCGCTCGAGCGCCAACTCACTGTCCAACTTCCATCAACCCTCGCTCGAGCTGCAGTCGAGCACCAACTCTCTGTGTGGAATTGTAAAACGACAAGACACTGTCCATCATATTTGCTTAAGGCCGCTCGAGCGCCTGACGCACGCTGGTCGAGCGCGATGTTACCTAAAAACAGGGTGCTAAAAATCTTCTTATTCCAACACCCTAATTATGATATCTAGCTTGATTTTTCTGACCATAAACAATTTCACACACTCTAATACATGCCTAAACAATCTCCAATTCAAAGTTTACAACAAAACCATGATTCCATCCTCAAGCTAAGCTATTGCATTTATCCCTCTTCTCTTGGTCTTTTTATCAAACACCTAGGGTGCATAAATGGTCCTCTTGAACCATTTCCCAGATCTAGCCACATCTTCTCATGGTTTCTTCTCCTCCGTTCAACTCTCTCAAGTTTCTTGTAAGATCTATACCATTCTTAAAGAAAGCAACATATAAATAACATATACACAAGGAGAAAACATCAAAGAAGCAACACCCATCAAAGAAACAAGAGAAAATGGGAGAAATGGGTAGTGGGTAATCTGGCCAACCCAGATTTTTCACATCCCACACTACCTTTCTTTTCTTCTTCTTCTCCTCCTTCTTCTTCTTCTTCTTTCTTCTTCTTTCTTCTCCTTCTTCTTTCTTCTCCTTCTTCTTTCTTCTCTTCTGCGGGTGGGCTAGGGCAAATGGTGTTTTGAAAAAAATGCGGTAGAGGGGGGGGGGGTCTTGTGCGTGAGACTTGGGGGAAGGAAAAGGCAAAACTGCCCTTCCCCCCTTCTTTCCCTCCTCCTTCAATTTTCTTTTATTTCCTTTTTCTGCCACTCCACAAAACTACTCTAACATGCCTCCTCATTTTTATTCCAAGGACTCACATATTTTCCAATGTTAAAGCCCCTAATTAAATTCTTCCAAATATTGCAAACTTAGGGATATGTTCCAACAATTAAAATAATTGGCCTAATTAATCAAAATTACTCAAATTTAACAATTGCAAACAATATAACCTTTAAATCATAGCTTAAGACGCATAAAAAAAAAGCTAGGGGAAAATCCCACCTAGTCATGGTTTTAGATCAAGTCAACCATATATGTCTTTCTCAATAATTATAGCACAACTTAAGGAGTCATAATTTTACAACGACAAAAAAAATAAAGTTGGGGTCTCACATGTAACGTGTACAGAGGAAAATCGTTATGGGCATCTTCAAAGGGGAGATGACCTATTCCTAGGGTTCTCCCAAGAACCATCATTTTAGAGAGAATTTTGCCTGTGGGCCAGATCTTGCCTCATCCAATCATGCTCTATAGGCTTGCTTCTTTTGTCTCAGTCTCTTAGTTGGGTGTCTCTTTCTCAAAAACCCCTGTCAATATGGGCTTTTTGTTTGTGGCCAAGGGCTGGACTTGGGCGGATGGGCCACAGATTCCACATCTATCAATACTCATGAAATATCATCGGATCGAATTAATGTGTGCTTGACATGTAGGTATTATCTGCTTCTTCATAATTGTTACTTTAGATCTCACTAGAGATAATATTACTCATAATATTATGGGAATTAGTTAATGTAAGTTGTTTTCCTTGTGTGGTTAGTTTAATGTGTACTCAGTAAAGCAAGTGAAAAGGTTTAATGAGGATTGATGGGCCATAATATGACCGGTCCAGCCCATCAAAAAAATATGCTAGCCCATTTGTAGTCTCGCCTAAGACCATAGGCGTGTTCAAGGCCCCCGACTCGCACGAATATGAATTAATCCCTCCATGTCTTCCCGCATGGCTATTCAAGGGGTCCTAAAGCTCATGATATTAAACTCCTTTGAGAACTCTACCCTCCTGATGAGAATACGAGCAAGGCGTCAAAGGTGCTAGTTCAAGTTCCCGTAGAGCCGGTTACGAGAGAATGAGACAAGAAGTTCAAGGACTTACTCGACGAAATCATTCATGAGATATGGGCCCAAGCCCATTCGTGGAGGCCCATCAAAGATGATCCACTTTCTAGAAGGATCCGGTCAAGAGATAATTTTGGGACTATTCTAGAAGAATCAGATTGCATGGAAATTCTAAGGGCAAAATCCTTTCCTTTTGAAATCTTTTGATTATTTATTATGTTCAGCATTTAATTTCCTTGTTGGGTTTTGTGTTAGGCGTATAGGAGGGTACTGTTCACGTCCAGGTCTAGAGTTAGGCAAATAAAGAATATTTCTTTTAGTTTATTTTGGTACTGTTCACGTCCAAAATATAGTTCCTTAAATAGGTTGTTGTTTTAGGCAACTAAGGAGTTATTTAATTAGTCTTCCTTTTTGGTTTTGGCGCCAAGTGTGTTAGGAAATTTCTTTATTTCTCTTATGTGTTTTAGGCAAGCTAGGATTTAATTCCTTGCCTAATTTCGAATTTTATTAGGTTTTCTATGTTAGATTTATTTCCTTGTTATTTTCAGCCCTTTAAATAGGACCTCTTGCATTGTAATTGAGACAGAGATTGATTAATGAAATTGTGAGAGTAATTCTCTTTGGTTCTTTGAAGAACTTCTCGAACTTATCGGGATTTCCATCATCGTTCATCCTGACTTATTAAACAGATTTCCATCATCGTTTATGGCATCCTCATCATACCGAGATTCTTGCTTTCTTAAGCAACGGGTCGAGGTTCCATCCGAATCGGTCCTAGAAACGATCTTGGGTTATTATTGTTGTTGGGTCTCGTTACGGGATAACGGGGTTCACATTACCTCCTCTCATATAAATAGTCAGGTTCCAACTTTATATTTTTCTAAGCTTAATTACTTCTCCATACTAAAACTCTTGAGATCTAACTTTGGCATCGAAGTCTCTACTTCCGACACCACTCTTCTTCTTGTTCCTTTTCAGGTCTGGTCGGCTCCAACTCTTGGTGATTTTGGCATCATCTCTCTGTCTTCCCGCCCGATTATTCAAGGAGTCCTAAAGCTCACGACTCTTGGTGATTTTGGTTAGTTTAATGTGTACTCAGTAAAACAAGTGAAAAGGTTTAATGAGGATTGTTTATGAATTTTATACGTTCGTTTCAATTATACTTTGCATAGACCCAATTAGCATTATGAAACAGCAAGGAAAAAGCTTAAATTAAGTTGATGTATATAATATAATTGCCTTTCAAGGTAGTACAGGTTACATATTTTATTTAATATTGATAATGTTACATGAAGCCTATTTCTTATTTCACTCTGAAATAAACATTTAATATGGCTGTTAATTATCTATGCCCTTAATACGAAGAAAAGAGAATCACTCTTTATATACATTTAATTAGCACATAAGATATGATAATATATAACGAGTTCTGCAATTTTCTATTTTACGGTGAAAAAGAACCAAGCGAATATATCTGCATACATTCTGAATTTCAGAGTTCAATTGTCGTCTAGCGGGAGTTATGCAAACGCTTGACCGTATGATGCTCCCCCGCAGATTGGGAGCTTCTTGGCACAACATTTGACGTGAGGAGCCGTTCCAAGGTGACTAGAACATCAACCATAGGAGGCCTATTCTTTGGATCGGTGTGAAGGCACTGCAATGCAAGTGCAGCTGCAGCTTGGGCTCCTTTCTTGGAATACTGGCCCCCCAGCCTCGTATCCATAATCCGCAAAACTCGTCTGCTGTCATTTAGAAACGGTTTTGCCCAATCTACTAGAGTTTCCTCGACAAATCCAGCTCTGTCATCATTTAAAGCCCGTTTTCCAGATAATAACTCTAATAGGACAACGCCAAAGCTGTAAACATCACTCTTTGGGGTCAAGTGACCTGTTTGGTTAAACCAGTTCATCAAAAGTGAAAGAGTAGTTAGTAAAACTTACTCAACCTTCATTCACACCGATCATTTTAATTCCTTGAGTGCCGAAAAGAATAGTAGCAAAACAGAAAAAAAGACAAATATATAGAAGACACTGGATACAATAACTCATTATAATTATAAAGGCATCTTTTCGTATCTTGTTTCTACCAAAAATTTAGAATATTAACCTGAAAGTGAACTGAACAAACTATAACTACTCAGGCTCTTTCATTTCATCAGCAAAAGTGGCGATATTGTTCCTTTAATTTCCATTGTTTCTCTTCTAATTTTTCATTTTTCTTCCTCTGTGTTTATAAAATGGTGTGTTTCCTCATTTCTACTTCATCTGGACAAACTAGGAAAAGTATGGCGAAAAGCATTGAAAGTGCAATATGAATCAACTACACAGCAGAATTGTATATCAGTTTCGTATGAGGTTTTACAAACAATATAGATAGAGAGATCATCCCACACCGTACAAAAGAGCACAAGGAAAAATGGAACTCTTATGCAGTCTGTATATGATAAAAAAGATTATAAGTGCAGATAGCAAAAAAAGGCAGGTTAAGCTTCGAAAAATACAGCACCAGGTTCCTCTAAAATCCGTATTGATAACTACCCAAGAAACCATCTAAGTCTTGTTTTCCAAAGTTATAAAGGGTAACAACAGTTGATTTTTTCTGCTTTTTAGGGGTGATAAGAGTACTACTGGCAGTGAAACGTACCCATTATCTCTACAGCTGCTATGTTAGATCAATTTTATTGACGACACTAACGAAGAAGAATGCAAACTTTGAACAGACTAATGAGGGTGAGCAGAGCTTCTAGGAGCTGAAATGACAGATAGTAACCACCTAGGTCATAACAGTTCCAGCTGGAAATGACGGATTTCTTATTTATAATGACGCATTGTGAAAATGATTATGCTGTTCATTGATGTATTGATTGGCTGTTGTGGTGTTTGCCATCAAAATCTAGAGACACTACTAGATGCCAACATAGTAGCTTATCTGTTGTGTGGAAAGTAATCTGGTGTTTCAATGTCAGCTCTAGTCAATTAATATGAGATTAAGATGCACATGGAGAGATGGGAAATTGAGGTTCTCATTGGAAACCAACGAGCTTTCTTGGCCAGTTTGTGGGTCAACTAACTTTGCCGGAAAGAATCAAAGCTGGTCAGTTGAAAAATATAACATAGGTATAGCTGACAAAGGAGGAGGTTCCATTTGGGCCGAAACAGGAGTTCATAACTTAAATGGTGTGAAGAACCTTTTTTTTTTATAAGATTAATCTTATTAAAGAGAAAGATACAAGAAGCGAAATTAGTACAAAGACTGTACTGAAGTCACTCAAAGCATACAAATAAAGAAACTAAGGAAATCAGCATAGTCCACAAAAAAACCCCCCAACAAAGCATTAAAGAAACACATCGCTCTGCAAGGTCCTTAAAGATCTGTCCGAATCTTCGAAACACCTTCTCCTCCGCTCCCTCCAAAGGCACCACCATACACACGGATAACCCAATGAACATTCAAGATACCAAGGACCGACATCCTTAAAGTTATTAACCCAAGAAGATAAAACATCATCCACCGTCTCAAGCATAACGCAATGAACATTCAAGATACCAAGGACCGACATCTAAAGACCTCTAGCAATCGTGCAATGCAATAGCAGATGATGAACTGATTCGCCATCTCCCTTACACATATAACACCACTCTGTAACATAAACACTCATTCTTCTGAGATTATCAATAGTCAAAATTCGCCCGTGGGTGGCCTCCCAAACAAAGAAAGACACTCGCATAGGGACCTTGGCCTTCCAAACCCCCTGCCAAGGGAGTGAGACAGAACTAGCATAACTAGAAAGATAATCATAGAAGGATTTAACAGAAAAAACACCAGTCTTCGACCCCACCCACCACATCACATCTGCACTATCTCTACGCACCCTCTGCTCATAGAGGAGAGAATAGAAAGCATCAACCTCCTCCAATTCCCAATCATTCACAGATCTAGAGAACTGCAAATTCCACATTAAGGAAGAAGAATCAAACTCCAAACACTCCACCACCATAGCTTCCTTACAAGAGGACAAAGAGAAGACTAAGGGGAAGGAATGGCTTAGAACTCGCCCACCGCACACCTGTCATGCCAAAAACTGAGACGCTGACCATCTCCCAAAACAAACCGAGTATGCTCAGAAAAAGAATCCCAAACATTACTGATATATTTCCAAAGGCTGACCCCATAGGTGTAGGACCCCGAAGAAACCTTGCTTGGACAAGACATGATTTTATGTTAAGAAAATGCATGTATAATTTTGAATTTCTAAAATATGATGTTATGATTTTAAATGCTATGGATGGGATTTTAACTCTATGGTAACCAATTTCATGTTGCTAGATCAATTGTATAATTTCCTTCAATATTCTTGATTTTAATTTTTGAAGGATTTCCTTATGAATGATTTTAGATTATTAAGACTTGCATGTTGGGCTTAGAAACCTCAAACAATGGGCTGACATTGGGCTACCCATGTATGGCCGGTTATTAGATGTATTTGGGCCTTGAGGTTATGACATATGGGCTGCCCAAGTACATGTGATGATGGGCCCTTGAAGAGAGATATTGGGCTGCCATGGGGCATGTGGTGCATGAGATGTGGTGTATAACATGTGGTGTATATTGGGCTTATATGGCATGCTAATGGGCTGCCAAAATAAACATGGTAATGGGCCTAGTAATGGTGCTATTGGGCCTTAAGAAAGTTGGACATTAGGCCCAAGCCCTTAGACTTATGAATTGGACTTTAGGTGGTAATGTTGGGCCTTGGATTAAGGATTTATTGGGCTGCCCAATAGGCCTTGAAGTCAAGTTTATAATATGAGATTAGTATTGCTAAACTTCATTTATTTTACTAAGTAAACTAGGTAGTTGGAATTCAACCAAGTTAACTAAATGGGGAACAAGCTTCAAACTTGAAGTTGGAATTATGTGGAGAAGGGAGATACACGTGAATGACAATTAGGGTTTGAATTTTGTGGTGGAAAAATGTTATACAAGAAAGGCAAGGGAGACATGAAGGAGACAAAACTTGCAAAAGCTGAAAATAGACATAGAAAGGGAAAGAAACACCCTTGGCCGAATTCTTTGTCTACATTCACTCCCTTTGCCTCTTGTGAGAAGCCTTACACGCCTAACACCACCCTCACACACTCATGCACTCATTTTGACACCATTTGGTCGACCAACACAAGCCAAGAGAAAGGGAGAGAAAGAGAGAAACCAAGGCCAAACCGAAACCAAGAGAAAGGGGGAGAAAGGTGAGGAACCAAGGCCAAACCGAAACCCTTGGCCCCAAAGGCTGAGTTTGAGCTGCTGTCAAGGAGGTTTTGGGTAGGAGAAGAAGGAGGACAAGGAAGAAGAAGAAGGTGGAGTCAAGAGGTGTTGTACAAGGAAAAAAAAAGGAAAAAGGAAAACAAGGGAAACACTAAGGTAAAAACCGGATCTTGTTTTCCTCTTGATGGTCAAACCCTTTTGTGTTTAGATCTTAGGGTTTGAGTTGTTATGCTTGGATATGGTGAGATCTGAATGACTAAGAGTATTAGGTTGCTTAGTAGGTGAAAAAGGGGAAGAAGCTTTCAAGGGATCAAAGGGGAGGAAAGAAGAACAACAAGGTAAGCATGGATCTTGCATCCCTATGTTGGCCGAACCATATGGGGTTGGATATTGAGTTTTGTTTTCTATTTTAGTTGGACTTTGAACATGGGTATGTGCAAGTGATAGATCTGGACATACATGCTTTAGATCTAAGTTTTAAATGTTGGAAAAATGCAAAGAATAGACAATGTATGTTAGAAAAAGGGTTAGACCTAGCCTAGGTTGTGCTTGGCCGAATGGTATGGTTGTTTTTCCTTTAGATCTTGTGTTGTTGAGGTCTCTAAATGATAGATCTAGAGTTGGTGGTTGTATATGATGAAAATATGGAATTAATACATGCAAGTCGGGTCATGAATGCAAAGGAGATGTATATTATAATTTTAGCATGAAAAATGTGGGATTTTGATGTATAGCCGAACCATGTATGCTTAGGTTTTCATGAGTGGATTTATGCTTAGATCTGGACATTGGCCATGTTGTTTACAAGATTTATGACCTAAGGTATGGTAGATGAGTGCTATGTGTAAAGAATGCATGCAAGGTGATAGAACTAAAGAAAACCTAGTGATGTTGTGAGATATTGAGTTGGCCGAATATTGCTATTAGTGATGACTTGTATTGTGTTTTGAATTATAGATCCTAGGTTGTGAAATTGTTGAATGGAGGATGGGATCACCATTGGAGTAAAAGTTGTGATTAATTGGTGCATAATGGTAGTGGCCGAATGTTATAGTAATAATGAAACCCTAAGTACCATTTATGATTTATGGATTTTCGTTATTGTGATGGATAAGGAAATTAGAGTTTAGGCTAGTGGGAATAAATATTGAAGAACCATGACCTTTTGATAAAATATTATTGGGAACCCTAGTTAAGATTTAATCATAGTTGGATATAAGGTTTTAATGGAGTACGTGTAATAAAAAGAGACTTAAGGTTAATTCGGTCATGGTGTCGACACCTTGAGTGATGGTGTCGACACATCTAACTAAAACCCGAGAGTTTACATTTTTCCCACTTTGACGAAGTGTTGGAAGTGTCGACACCTTGAGTGATGGTGTCGACACATCTAACTAAAAGTGTTGTAAGTGTCGACACCTTGAGTGATGGTGTCGACACATATAACCACATTCCGAAATTTTATCGGATTGAAATATGTGAGGTGGAATTTATGTAACCCTAATCTATTAATTGATTAAAATCCTAATCGGGAATAGAGGTGTAAATATTTTGTAACGTGGTTAATAATTAAATAACCTAAGTTTAGATAATATTAGAGGAGTAAATAAAATACTTTAATTGATTAAAAGAATATCGGTGATTATATGTATAGTATATATTTAATAATTATGTGCTATTTCTTAAAGACTAAGAAATATCTGAACCGCTTGTAGGCGATTTACGTGTTTTATACACTACCAAGGAGGACCGAGTGTAAGTGGACAGTAAGTGGTTCTTTTCAAAACTGGAATGACACACTGCATCATTTCATGAACAAGCATGAGATTTTGATCAAGCATGACATGACATGTGCATTGCATGAATTTTTCAAGAATAAAATTATGCAATGATTTTATGGAAAGATTATGGAAAGTTTTATGAAACGATAAGTTAAGTTAAGGGGCACTGGTCGGTACCGTACCATCAAGATGGACTCCCATACCGAAGGACAAATGTGAGAAGGATGGGTGAATCCACGAGGCTGTGCAAACCACACTGAAGGACATTGAGAAGGTGTGGTGCCTCCAAGGGTCATGTCTAGCCACTGAAGGACAAATGAGAGAAGGTGCGCTAGCTTGACCGTATGTAAGGTCTCCAAGGGAAATCGGAGACGGTTCCAAAGGGAACGCACAACCCTGACTTCAGGGGTTAAATGGAGCGAGCCCACAAGTAAAAGAGATGGAATGGTTGTGAAAGGCCAACAGTGGCACAAGTATGAATAAGTAATTTTCAAGGGCCTGGGGCCGAAATTAAGCAAGAGCATGTACATATCCATGACATGCATGTGCATCACTTATCAAGTTTATTCTCTTTCATGATAAAGCGAGCATAAGTCAAGAGCATGTTTCAAGTTATGTCTTTCCCTTACTGAGTCTTTTTGACTCACGTGTTTTTTTTAAAATTGTGTCATTCCAGATGCCACAGGTGAAGAGAGTCAGGAGGAATACCTGACTTAGAAGTTCACGGATGATATTCCTATTTTGTGTATAGTGACCTGATCGATGAGATCCGTCACTAATTGAATTCTAAACATTATATGTGTTTTGTATGAAAACTTAATGAGAACCCTGATTATGTTCGATTAAGCTCGAATCCCTCGTGGTCTTGTATGTTTCCGCCGTAAGCAAGTAAGTAAGAACGCTGGAGCTATCCGGAGATAGTTCGCGGCTGTCACGTTTCCTGCGGGGTGCCGTTCGGGGCGTGACAATAGGAACCGCTGGAAGACAAGGAGAACCACCCACCACCCGCAGTACCATATTTTGCAGCAATAACACATCTCCACAATTTATCCTTCTCAATGCCAAACCGCCACAACCACTTGCCCAACAACGCTTTATTGAACACAACGATCCTCCTAAGCCCCAGCCCACCAAAACAAATTAGAGAACACGCCTTCGCCCAACTGATAAGATGAAACTTGTGAACACCATCTTCACTACCCCGCAAGAAGTCCCTTTGTAACTTTCAATTCTCATTGCCACAACACTCGGAATGGGAAAAAGAGATAAAAAGTAAGTTGGAATACTAGATACGGTGGACTTAATCAAAGTGATCCTACCTCCCTTCGACAAATACATACGCTTTCATCCCTCCAACCTCCTTTCCATCCTCTTCAAAATGTCATCCCAAATCTGCACGCTTTTGTATCGGGCACCCAAAGGAAGTCCCAAATAAGTCATTGGCAATGTTGAAACTCTACAACCCAACAAAGAAGTCAATCCCTGCACATTACCAACATTACCAATTGATGAGAATCCGAGCAAGACCTTGAATGAAGTAGCACAGCTGGATACGAGAGCCCGAGACAAGGAGTTCAAAGATGCCCTCGTTGAACTCAGTAAAGAGATATGGGCCCAAGCCCATTCGTGGAGGCTCACTCAAGATGATGCACGGCCCATTAAAGATGATGCACACTCTAGAAGGATCCGGCCAAGAGACAAATATGGGACTATTCTAGAAGATTCAGATTGCATGGCTATGTTAGCTCCAAATCATTTCCATTCATGGTCTTTTGACATGATGGTCGGCCAGCACCCTATTGCCATTTGAAGAGTGTTTTATTTAAGGCAATTAGGGTTTAGTTCAGCCATGTGGGGATTTAGTTCGGCCAAGAAGTCTTCCTTAGGTTAGTTTATTATTTTTGGTCGAGTAATTATCATATTCCATAGTTAGATTCCTATGTTAGGCGCCCAAGGGTTTTGTTAGGCAAGAAAGGATTCTTTCCTTAATTGCAGCAGCTGGTTTAGGTATTATTTAGTTTCCTTTTGAACTAGGTTTAGGCGCCACTTTATTTCCATGTTTAGGAGTGTTTCCATTAGGGTTTTTTGTGTATTGGTTTGGCCTATATATTGAGGCTTGAGTTGTAGTTCGAGAGACATTGAATATACACGGTTTATGAGGTTTTTAATTCTCTTTGGTTCTTTGACGAACTTCTCGAACTTATCGGGAATTTTCCTGTGGCGTTCAACTCGACTTATCAAACGGATTTCCATCCCGTTTGTGGCGTCTTCACTATACCGAGGTTCTTGCTTTCCTAAGCAACGGGTCGAGGTTCCATTCAAATCCATCCTAGAGACGATCTTGGGTTCTTCATAGTTGTTGGGTCTCGTTACGGGTTAACGGGGTTCACATCATTTGGTATCAGAGCTTTGGTTCTAGTTCGGATTTACTTATCCCTTTTATTTTTCGTTCCTTTGATTCTTCTTTTCATATCCTTCGACTATCTTCTCTAATTTCGTTTTCTTTGTTTCTGTCCTACAGTCGGTTCATAGCAACTACTTAGCCGAAAATTCTTAACTTCTCTATTCAAGCTTTGCTAGAGCTGGTTCTTGTTATATCTGGTGCGAAAGTTTCATATCTTTGTGCCTTGAGATCTTGTGCTATTGTTATCAAAGAAGAAGAGAAAGAGACTCCCAAAAGAAGAAGAAAGAAAGGGCTTCAAAGTTGGGGTCCCTATTATTCCGAAATCTCATTACCTCAAACAAGTATTTTTTTTTTACTGGACGAATCACTACCTATTCTAGTTTCCACCTTTCTGATCCATTGTGTTCTTTGCATTCTTATTTCCTTGATATTATTTATCTTGCTTTCTCTGAAATTCCTTGACGAGTTATTGTTGAATCGTTACTGGAATTCCTTGATTGTTTGTTTAGTTCCAAAAGAACCGCAAGAGGATTACCGAGTGGAAAAAGGCAAGAGTGGTGAGATTATTAGAGGGTAAAAGCCATATCTTGTGTGTGAAACACGAGTGACTAGAGACCCTATTCTTGAGTGAGACACGTAAGGGAGAGATTTGTGAGGTCCTTTTTGTTTTAATTCTAACGCTATATTTTTGCAGTAATCATGTCTCGTGATAGTGGAAAGAGCGTGTCCAACGAAGATACACCACCAGCTGACCCGAAGCTGTATATGGAGGCCATGATAGGTGATCTAAGGCGTGTGTTGAGCCAAGTACAAGAACGGCTAGAGAGGCTGGAGCATCCTCAACCCCAACCTGGTTTCAATGGCCGTAGACGAGAAAGAGTACCACGGAGGACGGAAAGAGACTACGAAGAAGAGCCTTACAGATTTGACTTTGAAGAGGAAGCAGATCGTGATGTATATGTTGGCTATAGAAGATATGGGGAGCGAAGAGACGTTAGGAACCGAGAAGATAACAACGTCAGTGGTATTAAAATAAAGATTCCGTCTTTCCAAGGGAGATCTGATCCGGAAGCTTATCTTGAGTGGGAGAAGAAGATGGAATTTGTGTTTGATTGCCATAACTACTCCGAAGCTAAGAAGGTAAAATTAGTTGTCATTGAGTTTTCTGACTATGCTATAACTTGGTGGGATTAACTTGTGACAAATAGGAGGCGGAATGGAGAACGTCCAATAGAGACATGGGATGCTATGAAGGCGGTCATGAGAAAACGGTTTGTTCCAAGCCACTACTACCGGGAGCTGTACAAAAAGTTACAAAGCCTAAAGCAAGGAAGTCGAAGTGTAGAAGACTATTACAAGGAGATGGAGATGGCCATGATCCGTGCAAATATTGAGGAGGATCGAGAGGCTACCATGGCTCGTTTCCTACATGGCTTGAATCGGGAGATCCATGATAGAGTGGAGATGCAACATTATGTGGAGATAGAAGAAATTGTGCATATGGCTATCAAACTGGAGCAGCAACTGTCACGCCCCGAACGCCATCCCGCAGGGACCGTGACAGCCGCGAGCGTTCCCCGGGAACACTCCAGCGCTTACACTAACTCTTACAGCGGAAATTTTTTTTTTTTTTGTATACACATAGGATGGCTCACTCAGGATCCACATGTTGGCTGAGATACAAGCCCAATGATCATAACCTCTCGGTATACACATCATAATTCATAAAAGTCTATACATTGCATCTTGTTCGCAACTTATACAAAACGTACTAGGGCAACATACTGCCACTTGATCAAAACCAGCACTCCCAAGTGCTACCTCGGAGTTCACCAACTCCGGCTCCAATCCCCAAACTTCCAGGATTTCTACGTGAGATACTCCTCTGCTCCCCAGTTATCTTGTGGATCTGGAATGATACGATTTACAAACTATGAGTCGAAAGACTCAGTAAGGAACAACAGTTGAAACATGAACTTTAATAAAACATAGCTTTAAAAGCATACTTACTTCAATACACTGTAGCGATAAGAGCAGAAATGCAAAACTGTAAATCATGAGTTAGTGCATAAAAACATGATGCCTATGCATGCTCCGTGATGCACATGCCATGCACTAAAATCTCTTGCCACTCTTGGCCTTTTCAAATGCATTTCAAATCTCGAAATTGGCCCCAGGCCCTTGAAAATCTTTCTTTCATTCTTGCTTATAAAATTGGCCCTTGGCCCTTGAAAATCATTCATTTCATACTTGTGCCACTGTTGGCCTATTCACAACCATTTCGTATCTCTTACTCGTGGGCTCGCTCCATTTGACCCCTGAAGTCAGGGTTGTGCGTTCCCTTCGGAACCGTCCCCGAATTCCCTTGGAGACCTTACATCTGGTCGAGCTAGCCCTTGAAGTGGCCCCAGGCCTGATGGCTAGACACGACCCTTGGAGGCGCCACACCTTCTCGAGCAACGTTCCTCGGTGTGGTTGCACATACCTCACGAACTAACCCATCCTTCACGAACAACGTCCCTCGGTATGGGCGTCCATCCATCCATCCTTCACGAACAACGTCCCTCGGCATGGATGTCTCAGGTTCCATCCATCCTTCACGAACAACGTCCCTCGGCATGGATGTCGAACCTCACTTAACTTAGTACGTGTTCAACCAAAGCCTCCGGGCTTAATCATAACATAAATTCTCTTTCATTTGCAAAAAACAACTTTTCATGTTTCTATGAAATGAACATGTCATGCCACTCTTGAAAACATCGTAATTTCATTTGCATCAAAACGTCTCTCATGCGTTCATGCAAATGATCATGCTATGACATGTTCGAAACATCATGCGTACTTGAAACATTCTTCATGCAATACATTTCATATGTATTAAAAACATCTTGCCATGCACAATAAAACATGCAGTGTATCATTCCAGTTTTCCAAAAGGGGTAAGATTCACTTACAGTACTCCTCGCAAATTCTTCTTTGCTCACTAGGCTCCTCGCCTACAAGGAATAGGTTCAATCTTTCAATGTACTGCGTATAGATGAAACCATATCGGTACGTGTCGGTCCTACGAATTACCCGACAGTCCTATCTTGAAGTCCACTAAGGACAAGTAGCGATAATTCAACGCATTACTTAATTTAATGGTATAATATAGTTGCCGGATATTTCTCAATCCATCTCGAACTTCCCGTTCATCACTTGACTTCTTACCTTCCATTCATCGGAACGTTTCCGAATAGCAACTATATTATATCTTTCTGGATATCGTATATATATATATATATTAATATAATCTTTTAATCATTAAACATTTTATTTAATCTTCTTTAACTAATATACAAAATTTAGGTTATTTAATTATTAACTCTATTACAATATATTTCTATTCTCGATTAGGGTTCTAACCAACAACTGACGGATTTAGGATTAAACCTAAGTCTCTCTTTTATTTCCTGTATTCGGTTAAATCTTTACCTGAATAAATCACTAACCTTAATCATTAACAACCCTTGGCTTGGATATTAAACCTTTATCAATCCGAGACATTAACCTTGATTAGGGTACATTTTTCTCCTCATAAGATAAATTTTAATCTGAGCCCTTTAAGCTTTCTTATCTTTGTTCTCTCTCACATACATGTAGTCTTTTACAATCGAACTTAGGCTTTCAACCTCTAATTCATTCGGTCATATTCTAACCTTACATCCACGACATATCAGTGTATTTTCATTTAGAATTTACTTACCATTAGGTTTCCTTTCTCTTACCTATTTGGCCATGACCTAAATTTCACTCATGCATCACATGCGATTGCATCACTTATTTGCTAATCCATTGGTCATTAGGGTTTCTTCACTAAATCATTCGGCCATGCTTCAATTTAAAACATTTATTGTACAAGTCTTCATCTCCAATTGTGACCCCATCCTCCATTATCATATTCACAACCTAGATCCTATAATTCATGGCACAAACATAAGGTTTCATGCAATACCCTATTCGGCCAACACCAACATGCATAACATTAACATGCATTTTCATTCTCTTATCACATGCATTCTTTTCTCTTCAATCTTAGTCAAACCCATGGCTTATGTGCACAATCTACCTAGCAAATCAGCCTACAAGATCCATACTTTAATCATTCCCAAGATATTTAACACATAGCATGCATTTCGGCCTAACATTGTATAACTACATCCGAAACTCCTCTTACATGCATTATCCATTTCCATTGCACTTTCCAACAACCAATTCATGTTCTTATGCATACAAGTTCAGATCCAACATCACATTACAACCTAAGAGTATTCTAAAACTCAAGAGTTGTAAGAACAAGGCATTCGGCCAACATCCATTTATCTCATATTTTTTTCCATTTAAATTCATGTATATTTAATCCATTCTCTCCATATACAACAACCATAACTGGACCTAACACTTAGGAACCTCAAAAGCAATAGATCTAAGGAAAAAATCCAACTTACAACCGGCCAAGTATAGTGTGAGTTTAGATCTAAACTTTCCTAACATGTATTTACCTTCTTTGCATTTTCTAACAATCAAGATAGGATCTTAAGCATGCATTTTCAATTCCAAGTTCACATTATACTCTATGGGTTGATTAAACTCCAGATCTAACTAAAATAGACATCCGGCCAAGCAAAACTCTCATGAAAATCTATTCTTAACATTTTCCAACTCTCATGCATACATGTCAAATCTTCATCTTCAATATAAATCTCTCCAGCAACCAATTTCACAACCTAGGATCTATAAATCATGAAATAACTTCAAGATCTAGCAAAATGGGATATTCGGCCAACACCATTATTCCTAGAACACCTAGACTTTTCTTATTTCTTTGATTGCTTGCAAACATCCTTATTTCAAACCAAACTTACAAGTATTCTCCATTAACAACTTAGGATATCTCCACATACATTCTCACTCTTAGATCCAACACAAAACACAATAATAGATCACATGATGGGGTATAGGTTCGGCCTTCTCCAAAGACATGTATCCTTATCCCCTTCCTTTCCAAAACCATGACTATCAATTATATTTTCCATCTTTAATCCACAAGAATCACAACCAAAGATACTAGATCCATTTAGTATGAACTTTTACAAAACTAATGGACACAACAAGCAAGAGAAGGATTCTAAGAGATGCTGAAAATTACCTTCCAATTTTAGTCGTCTTCTTCTTCTTCTTCTCCTCCTCCACCTCCTCCTCCTCCTCCTCCTCCTTGCACAAAATTCTCTTGGTTCCAAGCTTGAAATCACTCTTGGTGGCTCAACCCATTCGGTTTACACCAAGTTCTCTCTTCCTCTCCCTTTCTCTCTTTCTTGGTTTTCTCTTCTCTCTCCCTTGTGTTGGACGACCAAATGAGAAGCAATGAGAGGGGAAACAACTTAGGTGAGAGGCAAGACAAAGTGAGGGCTGCACTTGGACTCATTCGGCCAAGAGTGAAATGTACATCACTTTTTCACTTTTTCTCACTTTTCAACTTTGTCATATCTTGTCTCCTTGTCTTGGTCGTCCATCTCCCTTAGCCACACAATTTCAAGTCTTCATTTAATGCTTGGCCAACTAGCTTGGTTCCTTTAGTTGAATTCCAACTACTTAGTTACTCAAGACTGACTCCAAAAAAGGATAGGGATCACCGGGGACTTCCCCCTACTTTCGGTACATGCCACCAAGGGCACTTAGTTGGTCTAATGTAGTTGTAAGGTAACTAGCCCAATAACATAGGGCTTGAAGCCCAATAACATAGGGCTTGAAGCCCACTTTCATGTGTATGTTGGCAGCCCAATATCATAGGTCTAGGCAGCCCAATAACATAAATCTAAAGGCCCCATTATCTTAGGTATTATGTCCAAATCCTAAGTCCAAGGGCTAAGGCCCAACATCACAAGCTTAAGCCCATTCCATAAGCTTAAAGGCTAAAGTCTAATAACATAATTCTCCAAGGCCCATTAACATTTCAAGGCCCATTAACATGGGTTTCATGGCAGCCCAATACCATGACTTTTAAGCCCATCTTTATGACTATTTTGGCAACCCATTAGCATACATTTAAAGGCCCAATAATCACCTAATATTCCAAGCCTTATAGCAGCCCAATATCACAACTTCAAGGGCCCATCATCACATGTAATTGGGCAGCCCACTTGATTAAATTTCAAGGCCCATCATTCCTAATTTTCGGCCAAGCTTGGGCTATCCATTTTCAGCCCATTCTTTTAGGCTTTAAGTCCAACCATTTAAACCTTAATAGCCCAATAATATGGTCCATAACATAATCCTTCAAAAATTAATCAAGGATATAGAAAAGAAATACATTTAATCTTAACAACTTAAATTGGCTACCTTAAAATTTAGACCTCATCCATTGATATTCCATGATGCTCATTAAATTTAGATCATACCATGAACTCCATTAATTCAAAACAAATCACTGAATCCTTAAGCTTACAACGGAGTACGTACTGATTTTTCGGGGTCTCACAGCAACTCCAGAAAGGAAGCGGGGGACGTGCAAGCCATAGTTCGAATGCTACTTTTTCCAAGCCAACCTACACCAAGCCCATGGACAGCTCACAAGTGTCCAAACCCGAGCCCAAAACCCCTACCACCAGCCACACTTCTCAAGGTAAAAATGAAGCTTCTACTTCTAGAAATCGTGATATCAAATGTTTTCGATGTCAAGGCAGGGGACATATAGCCAGCCAATGTCCAAACAAGCAAGTCATGGTGTTGAAGGCCAATGGAGAGATCGTGACCGATAGTGAGGAATCTGACACCGACCACATGCCACCATTGGAGGAAGTTTCCGAGGAGGAATATGTAGCCCCCGATGCGTTGACCTTGGTTGCAAGGAGAGCCTTGAGTTTACAAGCAATAGGAGATGAGGAAGTGCAACGGGAGAATATCTTTCACACTCGGTGCTACGTCAAAGACAAGGTATGTAGTGTGATTATTGATGGAGGTAGCTGTACTAATGTTGCAAGCGTGATTATGGTAGAGAAATTAGGATTGCCCTTGTTGAAGCACCCTAGGCCTTACAAGTTGCAATGGCTGAATGATAGTGGAGAAATAAGGGTGGACAAGCAAGTGTTAGTAGCTATGCGGATTGGTAAGTACGAAGATGAAGTCTTATGTGATGTAGTACCAATGCAAGCCGAACACTTATTGCTAGGGCGACCATGGCAATTCGATCGACTTGTCAAGCATGATGGCTTTACGAATAAGTACTCTTTTGTACTTAATCAGAAGCCAATCACTCTTGTTCCATTGACACCACAGCAAGTATATGAAGATCAAGTGAGGTTGCAGCAAGAGAGTGATCAAAAGAAAGAGAGTGAGAAAAAGAAAGAGAGTGAAAAAAAGAAAAAGAGTGAGAACAAGAAATTGATTAATAAAATTGTGAGAGTTATTCTCTTTGGTTCTTTGAAGAACTTATCGAACTTATCAGGATTTCCCGTGGCGTTCATCCTGACTTATCAAACGGATTTCCATCACCGTTTGTGGCGTCTTCATCATACCGAGGTTCTTGCTTTCTTAAGCAACGGGTCGAGGTTCCCTTCGAATCCATTCTAGAAACGGTCTTGGGTTCCCTATAGTTGTTGGGTCTCGTTACGGGATAACGGGGTTCACATCAAAACATAACAGCAGATAGCGAATGCTACGAATCTGATCCTCCTCAACCCCACACAAAATTAATGCGTCATCCGCAAAAAGCAAGTGGGAAACACTAGTAACCACACCATTCACACCACCAACCTTAAACCCATCAATAACACCATGCGAAACACACTGCGTCATCATTCTAGAAAGAGCCTCCATAACAATAACAAACAAAAGAGGAGAGAGAGGATCTCCTTGCCTCAAGCCCCGAGAACTACCAAAAAAACCCTTCGGGGATCCATTCACAAGGACGAAAAATTTGACCGAAGAAATGCAAAATGCTATCCAGCTGCACCACCTGTCACCAAAGCCACATCAGCGCAATAAATACAGTAAGAAATTTCAGTTGACGTGGTCGTAGGCTTTGTGAATATCCAATTTACACAACAAACCCGGCTCGCCCATTTTCAACCTAGAGTCAATACACTCGTTGGCAATCAAGACAGAATCCAGAATCTGCCGTCCCTCCCCAGAAGCATTCTAAGTAGGCGAAATAATCTTATTCAGCATGCATACACTTCAATCTATTTGCTAAAACCTTAGTGAGAATCTTATAGATCCATCCCACAAGGCTGATGGGACGGAAATCTTTCAACTCCACAACACCCGGTTTTTTCGGGATCAAAATAGCAAAAGTAGAATTCAGACTACGGACAAATCTACCATCCCGAAAAAATTCATTGAAAACGGAAAGAACATCCCCCTTGATAACCTCCCAGCAAGTCTGATAAAACGCTAGCGATAAACCATCCGGCCTCGGAGCTTTATCTCCATTAAAACCGCTTACCACCCCAGACACCTCATCCTCCTCAAAGGGTCTTTCTAACCACACAGTCTCCTCCCCCGAAATCATGTCAAAATCCAACCCATCCAAAGAAGGCCTCCAATGATAAGGCTCTGCATACAGAGAAGAATAAAAATTAACAATCCTCGATGAAATATCTGCAGGGTCTTCCACCAACTCCCCCCCATCCACCTCAAGAAGAGAGATAGAGTTAGTTTTTCTATGTGAATTGGCAACACGATGGAAGAATTTCGTACACATGTCCCCCTCCTTGAGCCACAATGCCCGTGATTTCTGCCTCCAACTCACTTCCTCCAAATCAAGCAGCTGATCCAACTCCCTCATAATATCCAACTTCCTATTGACACCCGCAGCATCAAGACGACCCTCCTCATCCAGCCCATCCAACGAAGATATCTCCCTCAACAAAGACAACTTACGAGAAGATAGATCACCAAAAACGTCTTTATTCCAAACTTTTAAATCTTGTTTCAGAGCCTTCAATTTCAAACTGAGCACAAAACTGGGAGACCCAGCGAAGTCATAACTACTCCACCATTCCGGTTTTTTCCATCCCTAGATGAAGCACGCTTCAACGAAATTGGAAAGTGATCAGAATACAGACGAGGCAAACGGCGCTGGATAATCTTCGAGAACAAACTCTCCCACTTTGGGCTAAAGAGGAATCTATCAATCCTGGACCAAGAACGGTTATTAGACCACGTGAATAAACCACCAACCATCGGAGCATCCACCAACCCAATCTCAGAGATAAAATCTGAAAATTCAATCATCGATCTCCCAAATCCTCCCAAGCCAGACCTCTCACCAGGAAAATGAGCGACATTAAAATCACCACCAATACACCACGGAGCATTCCACCAAGAGAAAACGTCGGCCAACTCATCCCATAACATCCGTCGAAGGAGTCATCATTAAGACCATACACCCCAGAGAAAGCCCAAGCAAAACCATCCTCAACATTCTTAAAGAGCACAGAAAGGGAATAACTCCCCACACAAACGTTGACTATCTCCAACACACGAGAATCCCATAAAATTATAATACCTCCTGAAGCACCCTCCGCTGGCAAACTACTCCACCTCACATGAGGACCTCCCCACAAACGTCTCACTAAGGCTCTCGAAACATCCCCATTTTTGGTCTCCTGAAAACACAAGAGATTCGGCTTCCAACTACGAACTAAATTACCAATCCTAGAGCACTTAATAGAGTCATTAAGGCCTCAGACATTCC
Source organism: Myrica gale (assembly GCA_963930655.1). Classification (NCBI taxonomy): domain Eukaryota; kingdom Viridiplantae; phylum Streptophyta; class Magnoliopsida; order Fagales; family Myricaceae; genus Myrica; species Myrica gale. Next base: position 14,720,267 of record OZ005618.1, read on the forward strand.
AACTCAGGATTCTAGGCTGCATTAACAACCGGAAATAGCCCTCCCTCTAGATTTCTTCACCTCCTAGAGTAAACGAACTTCCCATCATAATGAATAGAAGTCTCTAAACCCCTCAATTCTCTTTCTAACTTATCCCCCTTCTTGAAAGGGTTCGTAAAACTACCTTGCACCCTGTCCCTCTCCAAAGCAGCAAATAGACTCATCAAATCTTCCTCATAACCTTCACAAGACACACCCACCATATGTCTGAAAGATGACACCATATCTAACACCCACCCCGATGCCCCTCCATCCTATTGTTTCCTTTCCTCCCTCTGACAGCCACGGGAACCGCATCCAGATCGGGTTCAGCGTCTCCCACTAAGACCAACACCCCCCTTCTGTCGTAGCACCAAGCTGAGAAGGCACCTGGTCAGCCAACTCAAACTCACCCCCTCCATCCCTTTGCAAACGACAAGCCCAGCCTCAGGAGCCTGTCCATCCACAGTATCCGAAGAGACAGCAACCGACTGTTGCCAACTTCGAAAAATTTCCTACGGGAGTAGACCGCACCTACTGGAGGACGAGTCAGCTGGACCGTACCTTCCGGTACCTGCAGTTGATCACCAGAAGGGAGCTCCGGCTCCGGCGAGGCAGTGGGCAGCTCTTCTACCAACGCAGGTTGCATCATCGATGGGACTTGCAGAAGACCCATGCGCCTCGACTCTAACAGCTGTTCACCAACGGCTTGCTTCGGCGCCGACAATCTAGAGGGGGTGCTGCCGACCACCACAGAAAACTCCAACAACACCTCTGCAGGAGCGCCGGGGCTGTTGAAGCAGTCGCCAAGGTCTTCTTGGGCTCCGTCGATACCATCGACCAACTCCTTGGCAACCTCGACCTGGCCCATCTTTTCCCTCAGCTCACGTGGCCCCCAAACACCCTCGCCAACATTCAGCCCAGCGCATTTAACCTCCATGGCAACCTCGACCCGGCCCATTTCCTCCCCCAGCTCAAGTGGCCCCAAATCTCCCTCACCAACTTTCGGGCTCCCATAAACAAAATCGTGATGTTCTTCCGCTCCAGGTTTCGGGCCCCCACAAGACAGCCCACACTCACACCCGAAGAGAAAACCTGGATTCGGAGAAAGGCTCTTAGATAGGGTCGGTTCTTGTTGGGCTTTTAAGGAAAACCCACATACACTACATCTTAAAGCGTGAAAGAGGAAACCATTGTGGCACTGTTGTCGTAAAAGCAAGGCAAGCCTGTCGACTTCCTTTCGCAAACTCAGGACCTGCTTCCACAAATCAGCACCAGAAAAAGACACCTCGCTCACCGGCAACCCAGAGGGATACTTTCCATCTGCAGCCTCCCCCTTCGACATAGAAGAGGAAATCATCTGGGGAAGCAGGCTAGCAGCAGCCTCTGTGGCATGCAGAGTTTTCGACGTGTCAGAATCTCGTGAATTTTGAACAAGTGCTGTAGACCTCCCACCATCGTAGTTCACCACCACCAGAGTTACCACAGCCTTAGCAAAAGAAACTCCTGGCCGAATGTGAGAGGAATCCACATTATTCACAGAGGGATGTGCAGAACGAAAGCAGGACACTACCTCAAGAAACACCCAGTTCAAAATCTGCCACCCATGGCCATTTTTGCCTTCCGGCACCATCACGGCCCCCACCTTCCTACGCCCTCCATATTCAACAACCACTACGTAACGTCCGCCTTTGTTACGACCTCGCTGCGCCAGAAAACTGCGCCTAGACTCGTTGAATGTAGAAGCAAAGTCCACTGCTAGAGAAGCCCCCATCAGTTTATCAGACATATTTACCATCCACACTGCGCCATACCGCCCCATATGAATCACGTTCACAGACCTCGAGCTCCATTCTGAGAAAAGAATATCACCCTTCACACTAATCCTTGGAATTCCTTAGACTCAATGCGGAAGCACCGATGAAAGAGCGACATCACAGCTACTACCTCCCTGCTCTCAACATGAACCTCCGGTACATCGGATTAACTAAGAAAGTGAAGGACCTTATTATAGAAGAGCACCAAAATGTACCAGGTTATAAGTTTGACCTCGATAGTGATATGCAAGGTTAGATGTTTGCTTCTTCTTCTTCTTTTTATGCTTATAGCATTCTAGCTTTATATGCAGTGAATTGCTAGGACAGAATCTTTTTATGAGAAGGGAGGTGTTGATGTATTGCAGTATATTTAGAATAAGGGTATTTAAGTAATTTAAACATGCAGTATAAACAATAGGCTGATAGAAGGAGAACCCTAGTTTTTGAAAACTCATTTCCTTTTTTCACTCTGACAGACACAGTAGAAGAGCGACCCGAAGATCAGGAATGGAAGGCACGAGGACAGGTAGATGTGCGTTGCATAAGAACAAGCAGTCACGAAGCACTAGAAGATGTCTTTCATTGTTGCTGCTGTATTTAGTTTCAACTATAGCGACATATTTTCGTTTACTATTTGCAAATGTTAGGCTACTGCATTTCAGATCCAATTATTTCAAAAAGCTGGTAATGAACGAACATATTACTTGTACAGACTTAAATTATTTGTGTACTTATTTTCCACAGTGAATCTCTTAAGTCGACTGTGCAAAGAACATTGAGTTTCCTTCACCATCTTAGTTTGGGTTGTGACATCCTTCATGCTTGCCACTAACTGTGGTGCAAATTAACAAGAATCCTAGTGAAAAGGAAGAACTGAAAGTAGATAACACGACAACTTCCACTTACAGATAGAACAACATAATCCAAACTTATGTTTTTCCACGTCTTTTATCTATACTTCCCTTCTGTTTAAACAACTCCTTACATGGACTCCTCTTCCCATTTACACAAGCTACCTACTGCCACACTCGCACAAAACCTATCCACTCTGTGTAACCTTTCATCTAGTTGAAATCACTCATTAACACAAAACCCAATATATACATACACAAGCTAACCCACTCACTCAACACAAATATCGCCAACAGGTAGCCTATGCTCTAGCCCTAGAATCCAGATTCACTAGAATTGACGAATGTTGTCTTGCTGCTTCCCCCTACTATGTAACTGTATTGAGCTACCACGCTGCTTTGAAACCCTAACTACGCGCATCCTTTGCTGCCCATAGAGCAAAAGAAGGGCAATGGACACTAGAAAAGATGGCTAACTTTATAAATATATGGTTCTAAACCACAAGATACTTCCAAAGTTTTCCTATAAGGTCTATTTAGCCAAAACAAGTACATAACCAAGACAGACAAAACCACATTGCAGTTCAGGATAGCTGTGGCATGGGACCCCCGATTTAATTGATATAGTTTCATGGTTTCTGGTTTCTCTGTTCTGCCATTTTGTATTTATGGTTTACTAAAGAAAAAAAAGGAAACAGACTCTTCACTCTCGCTCTCTCTTCCCTAGCAACCAATACAACCCACTGATGAAGACAGACCAGTTAAAGACGTAACAGAAAGGTCAAGTCTACCTGTAGCTACATATTCTGGGGCAGCATATCCTTGAGTTCCCACTACTCTGGTAGAAACATGAGTATTATCTCCAGTTGGCCCATCCCTTGCTAAGCCAAAATCTGAAAGCTTTGCATTGAAATCCTACGAATGCTTAACACAATTCAGATACATATAAGAAACTACCATGCAGATATAAAAGTTGCACCACTGATAAAACATTCAGCATTTCAACATACCGAATCAAGTAGAATGTTAGAAGCCTTTAAATCACGGTATATTACGTTTGCATCTAAACTATGCAAGAAGGCCAGTCCTCGGGCAACACCAATTGCAATATTCATTCGTGTAGCCCAGGTTATAGGTTGAACACCTTCTGCAAAACAATAGCCCAATGGTATTAACAAGAACCAATTATGGTTAGCTCAAAATATCTATTCTTTCAGGAATACTTGAAGCAAGAAATCACAAGGAAGCTTGCCAGCAAAGCATAGCCAAAAAATGTATCTTTCTTTACTGGCCATATCAAAATATATTGATTGCTACAGTTTTCTGTTTCTTGTGCCCCAAAATTCTTGCCACTTTAACACTTTCTTCAGGAATCATTTTCTTAAAACTGATCCAATTATTCCTCGACTTCCAATCCTAATAATATCAATGAAGAAGTTATATCGCAGAAGAATTACCAGCCACAATTACCCGACCTGTTGAGTCCTAGCTTCCAATGTCTTTGGTTCTCATAGAACAATTTATTGTATGAATAATAAATTTACGCAGTCAATGATGACTCATCCAACTATTCGAACTTAACTGTGTGAATTCAGCGAATTATAGTTCTATATTTTGCTCCTTTTCTATGAAAAGAACATGGAAAGCAGGCACTTATTATCTTTCTTGTACAATCTCAAGCATCTTCTGCCGCAACAACATACACCAATATTTCACTTATTTCCAACAATGGAAGGAGGAGATGAATTATCCAAATTTTCTCTTTTTTTTTTTCAGAAACAACACAAACATTCCATAGGCACACATACTACACTTGTTGATGCTTATAGAGTAGGCCGCAGAAGACAGGGAAGAAAGTTTCGCTAAAAGTTAAATGTTTGGATGCACTGGAAAATTTTGAGAATTTTTTCACAATTATACCTTTTTTCACAAACTCCAACAATTTTTCACAATTTCCAACACCCTTTTACAAACTCCAAAACATTTTTAACAAACCCCAATAAAATCTACACTACATCCAATACAAAATTATCCCACAAATTTTTTTTTTAGCCATCTAAACAGAGGAAGCTGGGAGAAAGAGCTCTCAAGTCTCAAATACCAACCATAAGCCAACAGTGGAAAGGCCCTGTATCCCAACTCAATAAACCATCTATATCGTTCAAACACATTAGAAAAAAAAAACTCCTAAAACATGTCTTGGGAAGCTCTGGATCAGGTCTCTCAGAATTTTGACCTTGGGAAGAACTCCAAAAGCCTCGTAGGCATTACAATATAGATGAGAAGGCGGTTATGCACATTGATTGGATAGAATAGCGGAAATAAAATTGAGCTACCACCATAACGCCTTCATAATGAATCAGGCACATTAAATTGCATGTCTGATTTCATCTTATATGTCACAATGTTAATGGTATCAATTATAATACCTAATGCATATAAAGTTATACAACCAAACAAAAGGTTATCTAACTGTTGATGGATTCCCATACGAAAACAAGGAATGTTGCATTTAACATAAAAGGAATAAAAAAAATGAATTACACAAGAACAGGGTGAATAAAATTTCTAGCAAGGGAGATGTACTTACTTCTAAATAAATGATTCTCCAAGCTTCCTTTTGGCATAAACTCATAAACAAGGAGTCTATTCTCGGACTCTGAACAATAACCAATGAGTTTCACAAGATTTTCATGGTGAAGCAGGCCTAGATAATTAAGTTCTGCCTGCCAAGTTGAATGGTCCAAAACAGACTACAAGTTAAGTTTTGTTAGGGTCTAAAGGTTAAGAAAGCAAGTTACACTACAGTTTTCATTGCACTTACAAGCCATTCCTTGTGGCCTTGATAGCTTTCTGGCTTGAGCCTCTTTATCGCAACTACTATCCCAGATCCTGGCCTAGTGGGAGCTAATGTGTTCTCGTCAATCCAACCCTTGAAAACACGTCCAAACCCTCCCTCTCCTAGCAAACTTTCTGAGCCGAAATTCTTTGTGGCATTCTTGAGATCATTGAAGGTAAAGGACTTGAGATTGTCTCCGGGAGATGCATCTGCCTTGGATGTTATAAAAGATGTGTTCAAACTTCCCAGTGGTATTTGCTCACTAGAAGTAGTCGAATCCAGCGTTGCCTTGGAAGGAGGCTCTGTAGTTCAAAAAATAGTAGGGACGGAGGTTGGGAAAGCACATACAAGTTAAAGGCAGATGAAAAGAAAGGGCATTCGAAGAAATTAGTAAGTAAAAAACTGACAAGCCTACCTTAAAAACTCATAAAATCAAATATAATATGCTAGAGAAACACAGAACAAAGTGTGAATTCAGGTTACTTTTTCCATCACCGTTATTTGTACATTCAGACTGGAAGCTACTCAAAAGATCAAAATACCATGAACTGTAAAAATGGAAGATGACAAATCATGGTCACATTCAGACTGGAAGCTACTCAAAAGATCAAAATACCATGTACGCTTCTCTTCCAATTTACAAGTGTCATTGGAGGCCATAAATATACGATCATAGTGCATAGTCTCACAAATGTTGATATTTTCGCTTGTATCTCTATATATCTGTACGTTACAAAGTATTCTGCATTTACTTTACCGGTCGCTTGTACATAATTCATCGTCTACATCATCCAAACGTAGAAAAAGGAAAAATTGGCCTAAAATCAGCAACTCCCAATCCAAAAACCGGACAGCGCATTATAATATAGTGTTTAATAGAGACAACCATTTCACTTTCACCTATCTCTTTAATTGGGCCAGATACAGAGGGTTCAATCAATGAGCTAGCAAGCGGAGTCCCGAGTCCGTACAAGATAACACAACAAACATTACCAAGCAAAGCAAGAAAGAAAAATAATAAATAAATAAAGTAGCAGAGAGTCACCAGAAACAATGGTAGAAGAAGCACGAGCACACTTGGCGGTCTTCCTGAAACAATTTCCCATCGTTGATCCTATGAGACGCAGCGATCCCAAACTGCCGTGTAAGAATAAAGGTAAAGCAACTGTCTCCCTGGGATAAGCAAGGATATGTCAAAGAAGCAGCGGGGTCTTCCATCTGATAGCGGCGGCGACAATAGCAACGGGGTTGGTCAAATGGATGAAAGTCGCTTTCTTCCCCGTAAATGAGAAATTCTCAATTCAATAATCCATAGATTATTTCCCAATAGGCAACAGCACTCTGTGGTGGGTCCCACTTTTCGATCAAATGAAAGCATGAGTCCATGTTCAACACCTTGACCAATGACTACGACAGTCTCCAGCCCGGTGGTGGACACAAGAGGCAATGCGGTCAAGGGAGGGATATATTTTTTTTTAAGCTGCAAAGAGAGGGAATCAGCGGAGCCCTCCGATGACAAATTTCCGAAAAAAAAATCTCTGTTTTTCATTGAATTTGTCATAAAAAAATTTTGTAATGGAAGAATTTTTATGTTAATGTTTATTTGCATTCTGACTTATGTTATTTTATTTAAGTTGTATATTTCTCACATATTAGTCTTTTTTCTTCATATTGACTTGACTTCTGTTTTGTTTTAGTTTTTTATTTTGTAGCTTTTATGTTTTATGCTTTGTTGTTTTTTTAATTATTCATTTTTAGTATTTTAATCTTTTTTTAGTTTTTTTTAATATCTTTGTAATTTTTCTGCCTTATTTGTGAGGGTTTATCCCATTTAGCTTTTTATTGTTATAATGATATATACACACGTGGCATCCTAGTTTAGCATTTGAGGACACATGTATATTGGGCATGATGTGAACTTCTCAGACCACCCAGCATTTCCCATAAATCATATTAAGGAGGGTGGACAAAGTGATTCTCTTATTTGATGAAAAAGGACTTTCGAGACTATTTTTTCGAGTTTAAAATTCATATAATAAAAAGAATAGAAAAGAAAACTGAACATCTTTAAAAACATATAAAAGAAAAGACTAAATTACCTTTGGCCTCCGAATTATGGTGTCAATAAAATTCAAGGATTCAAAGCTACGCATTCTGTTACATTCTTGATATGGATCCCTCTCAAGCCCAAACCCACATATTTCGCTCCCAACCCTCTGGCTGAACCCATTTCCCCACTGTCCGAAGCCTTCCTTTCGTCTATCATCCAAATCCAAGAACTCCCCGAATATCCTCCCTTTCACTCAACCCATCTTCACCCCCCACCCAAGCCTTCTCTGGACTCTCTGACTCGGACCTATCAGTCCTACCCGCCCTGACTACTCAATGTCACCTGCAGATTTGGCACCCCAATTCCTCCTTGACTCCACAAATGAATGTTGCCACTCATCCCCTACTCCTTCCCTGATCAAATCCCATACTTATACCTCATCCCTCCACCCAACCACCCGGTTTACCTGCCCAAGAAGAAGAAAAATCTGGGCCCTGGCCCAGCTGACCCTATTGTTACCATCCCACATCGTTCCAAGCAGTCTCTGGCAGCACACCAAGCTAAGGCCCGTCAAGCTAGGGAACTCTTTTAGGAGTCCATTAGCTCTCAACCTTTTCATTTTTCAAGACCAAATTGCCCAGAGTAGATCCCATGGTTATGGAGGCAAGCCTTTACCCCATCCCCCACCCCTCCCTTCAATGAGACTACTTTCTTGGAACTGCTGTAGATTTGCCCGTCCAGCGGCTTCTCGGTTCCATCAACCTCTTCTCCGTGACCAAAATCCGGATGTTATCTTTATTATGGAGACCAAAATCTCCTCTGCTTTGTCTGTGTTAAAATTATGAACTCTCTTGGTTTTTAACTTTTAGTTTTTGTTCCCTCTATTGGCAAGAAAAGGGGTCTTTGATGTGCTTGGAGAGCTGGGATCTCCATTGATGTACTGGACTCCTCTAGTAATGGTACGTCACAATGCCTCAACTCGCCATGTATACTCTCAGTTTGATAGACCTCGGGTTTTCTGGCTACAAATTTACTTGGGATAATCGTCTATCTGGATTGGCCAATGTTCAAGAGTGCCTTGACAGAGGCCTCTCAAATAATTCTTGGTTGCTAAAATTTCCTAATGCACGAATTTCACATCTGCCTACGAGGACATTTGATCATTGCCCTATTTTGCTTTGCACTCATGGTCCTGCTAATAATTTGGCCAGACCATTCAGATTTGAGGAATTTTGGATCCGAGATCCCTCTAGTTATTATGTAATTTCAAAAGCATGGCAACCACAGCTCCAAAATGTACAGCACTCCAATTTCTTACAGAGGTTACATATGACAAAATTGGCACTCAAACGTTGGAATAAAGTCCACTTTGGCTTCATCAAAGACAGAATAAAAAATCTGATGACTGAAATAGCCAAAGTCCAAGAATTGCCTCCTACTTTTTCCAACCACCATCTGAACTCTCAGTTAAGGCAACAGCTTGATGAACAATCATCGCGAACAAATTCTCTGGAAACAGAAGTCGCGGGAATCTTGGCTTATTCCAAAGGATCTCAACACAAAGTATTTTCACACTTCTACTCTCATCAGACGAAGCAGAAACTTAATGGGTCAAATGCATTGATGTGAACCCCGTTATCCCGTAACGAGATCCAACAACTATAGGGAACCCAAGATCGTTTCTAGAATGGATTCGAAGGGAACCTCGACCCATTGCTTAGGAAAGCAAGAACCTCGGTTTGGTGATGACGCCACAAACGGGGATGGAAATCCATTTGATAAGTCGAGTTGAACGCCACGGGAAATCCCGATAAACTCGAGAAGTTCTTCAAAGAACCAAAGAGAATAAACCTCACAATTTCATTAATCAATGTGTCGAATTAAAATGCAAGAGGCTCCTATTTATAAGCTAAAAGCTAACATGGAAACAAAGTCTATCCTAGGAAACAAAGGCTGGTCGAGTAAAGCAAAGTTGAGCAAGGAAATAAATCCTTGCTTACCTAAAACAAAAAGAGCAATTAAGGAAATAATCCCTTGCTTGCCTAAATAAAATTTGGACGCCTAAAATAGAGTTCTACTTTAGGATATAGCTGCTGGACGCCCAAAATAAAAGGAGGGAATATAAAAGGAATGATTTGGACGCCTATCATAGATACCCTTCTAGAACATGCCCAAAAATGTTTCTTTCCAACTTGATGCTCAGCCTTGGCCGGATTCTAGAATGTGAATCAAATTGACAATCCTTTGTGGGCCACGTGGATCTTGTTCAATGGGGCTCCATGAGTTTGCTTGAGCACATGCCGTTTGAATCAGCCAATTGAGTAGCTCCTTAAACTTCTTGGCTCGTGTCCTCGTAACCAGCCCAATCGGAACTCGAGTTGAATCCTCCGACGATGTTCCTTGATTTACATCATGCATGTCATGCCCCTGGGGTATGTGGAAATAGCAAATATGTCCCTGAGGTAAACAAAATCCTTTTCATACCCCTGAGGTAAACATTCAGGAGTAAATATGTTCTTCCGTTATGTGTCGTTTGAAACACTAATGGTAAATGCTGACGTGTCAAAATTCGACACGTCCGCACCAATCACAACTCGACACCTCGCTGATGTGAACCCCGTTATCCCGTAACGAGACCCAAAAACTATAGGGAACCCAAGACCGTTTCTAGAATGGATTCGAAGGGAACCTCAACCCGTTGCTTAGGAAAGCAAGAACCTCGGTATGGTGATGACGCCACAAACGGGGATGAAAATCTGTTTGATAAGTCGAGTTGAACGCCACAGGAAATCCCGATAAGTTTGAGAAGTTCTTCAAAGAACCAAAGAGAAATACTCTCACAATATCATTAATCAATGTCTATCCGAATTACAATGCAAGAGCTCCTATTTATAGGGCTGAAAATAACAAGGAAATAAAAACTAAATTAAGACACAAACGCTGGACGCAGCAACAGAATAAGACAATAAAAAAAATACCTTATTGGACTCTCACAAAAACCTTGGACGAAAACACCAGCTAGACTTTTAGGAAATATTATATTCCTTATGTTGACAAAAGGCTATAGGTAAAAGCCACTTTAGAATAGTCAAATAACTTTCCTTATTTGACTTCTCTCAAAAGCCAGTAAAGGCAAATTGAAATAGGAAATAAATTTCCTTTTTTGACTTAAAGAGCTGGACGGAAAAAAACAAACTTTCCTAACTCAACTAACAGGTCACACCGCAACAGAAAAGGCAAGGATCTTTGGTAGCTGGTCACACTCGACTAACAAAGGAAAATTAAAAGAAAACTACATGTGCCTAAAAGAGACAACACGTCTAACACAAAAGCTCACACGAAAATTTAAATGCCGAATCAAAAATAAATAATCAAAAGATTTCAAAAGGAAAGGATTTTGCCCTTAGAATTTCCATGCAATCTGATTCTTCTAGAATAGTCCCAAAATTATCTCTTGACCGGATCCTTCTAGAAAGTGGATCATCTTTGATGGGCTTCCACGAATGGGCTTGGGCCCATATCTCATGAATGATTACATCGAGTACGTCCTTGAGCTTCTTGTCTCGTTCTCTCGTAACCGGCCCTACGGGATCTTGAACTAGCACCTTTGACACCTTGCTCATATTCTCATCAGGAGGGTAGAGTTCTAAAAGGAGTTTAATATCATGAGCTTTAGGATTGGTGTCGAGTTGTGATTGGTGCTAGGTCTCGGATTTGGACTTTTGTCACTCATGAGTTTTTTTTTTGCGAAAATGTGAGGTGTCGAGTTGTGATTGGTGCTGACGTGTCGAATTTTGACACGTCAGCATTTACCGTTAGTGTTTCAAACGTCACATAACGGAAGGGCATATTTGCTCCTGAATGTTTACCTCGGGGGTATGAAAAAGACTTTGTTTACCTCAGGGGCATATTTGCTATTTCCGCATACCCCAGGGGCATGGCATGCAGTTAAAATTTTAGATATTGGGTTTAGTGAAAAAGTGAAGAGAGATAATTTTTTATATTTTTTGTAGTGAAAAGTAATGATTTAATGGGAGAAAGAGAGATTATATTGTAATATTTTATTGTGTTAAAATTTTAGAGGGTGTAAAATTTTATAACACAAATTCAACCTTAATTACAACTCTTAAGAAGTCTCCTATGGAATGGGTTTCTTCTAGGATAGACATGGGCAATCTGTTTGTGGATTTCTACAAGAACCTATTTACTTCGATTTTGGTCAATATCCCTCCAGATCTGGAAGGCTTAGGCTATGTTTGGTTTAGATCTTAAGATATGTTTTTGTGTTTTTGTTTTTTTGAAAGTAGTGTAAATTCTCTTGGGATTGGTGAAAAGTGTGTTAAAAGTTGTTGAAATTTGTAAAATGTTATTGGGATTGGTGAAAATGTATTGGAATTGATTAAAAAGTGAGTAGAAAACATTTTGAAAACGTTTTGAGACATGAAACAAACATAGCCTTAATTTCCCCTCTCATTACCACCGAGGACAGTTCTCTATTAATCTCAATACCCACTGAAATGGAGATCCCATCGACACTCAACTCATTCTCACCATCTGTAATACCCTGACCCTCTAAGTATTATTACTTACCCTAATTTTCTTAATTAATTATAATAAATTGTATTTATATTACTATTTTCGGAATTAATTATTTTATTAGTTTAAAATAGGAAAAAAATCCTTAAAAATAGTTTTACATGTCCAAACATTATGAAAAAAATATCCTCTTTCTTATCTTTTTAAGCTCTTTGATTTTGATTCATTTTAGTACCTTGAATGTTTTTAAATATTATATATTTTATTGCTGAAAAATACTAAAATACCCTTATTACATGTTTTTAGCCCTAATTTCTTATAAAACCTTTTTTTTCTTCAGTCTTTTTGCTTGCTTTGCATTACTCCCTTAATTACCAAGCCAATAGGACCTACTCTAAGATTGCCGTGCACCCTATTGTTTATTTTCAAGAATTTTTGCAAGAAATAGGATTTTTGGGCTTAGAAAATAGGATATCTTGACTTTGGCCTTGGATAGCTTGGAATTGGGCCTGCAAGCACACCATTCAGACCAGCCCATCTCCACAGCCCATTTAAACCTTCCTTTGACTCACAAAACCGGTCAAAGCCCTTAGATTTGCATGTAATGATTGCCAATCATTAAAATCATGCAAAACCACCTTCCAATTGTCACAATTTGAGTTACTGCCGCCCATCCTCACCAATTCAGCTCTCACCCTTGCTTAGACTCCCTAACCTAGCAGTAGACATGATCATTAGGTCTCTCTAACCCCAAGCATAGTTAAACTAACCCTAGGATGCAAACCATGGTCAAGGGTAGTATAAATAGGGAGCTTTGTGAAGGTTTTTCTTCACTTAACGATGCTTAGAGCGAGGGAGAGTGAGAGGGAGCTGGACAAAGAAGAAGAATAAAGGAGAGAGGAGAAGGCTAGCCGAATTTCTCTAGGAGCAAGAAAAAGAGGAAATTTTGGAAGAAAACAGGTAAAGGTTGAGGTTCTCTTGAGCTTTGCTATCCTTGAAGTTATTACGATGATTTTGATGATAACAGCAAGCTCTATGTAGGTTTTATATTCCATAAAGCTCATCAAAGACCAAGAAAGTACAAGAGAGGTAAAGGGTAGTTTGTGTTAATGACATTGTTGATATTTTGATGATTTTAGGTTAGGAATGTGATATGTAGTGATCTGGAACCTTTCATTAGGCTATTCATGAGCTAGATAAGAGATTATAATGGTTGAATAGGAAGTATTGTTAAGTTTAGGTCATATAGCCCCTTTGATGAATTTTGAGTAATTAACTTGCATGGCATGATTTCTGGATGATTAAGAAGTATTATAAACATATAGGAGAGGTTTCATGCAAATATTTACGTGTAAAAAGAAAGATATAGATAATTAGGTCAAACCTAGTCTAGTTTTGATTAGTTAGTGATAACAGTGCACTTAGTGAATTATCTTATATAGTAAAAGATGACATATTGATCAAAAATTTGGAGATATTAGACTAGAAACCATCAGAAACCTTCAGTTAAAATTTTGAGTCTTTTGGAGTTAGGATGAATGAGTTATGAATATTTGAAGTTATTGTCAAAACTAGGTTTTTGCACTAAAACTTGTATTTTCTTTAGCTACACGAATTAGACTTGTTTTCTATCACTTGTACGGTTTAAATGGGCTGAAATACTTATAATTTTGCTAAGTTACAGGCTTTGTAAGTGGAGCCCAATGATAGGTCCCTTTTGGACCCAAAAAGCTTAACTTGAGTAGCCATATGTAGTGGGCCTATTTTTCCCTATTTTGGGCTGACCCAATTTGCTTTCCATAGCTACTGATCTTGTCAAAAATTGGGTTTGTTTGCAAGCCCAAGTTCAAGTCTATTAAACTTAGATATTGGACTTGGAATATTGAACTTGGATATTTGGCTTGTATTTAAATGAGGTAAGTTTTTAATCTAAGTCTCTAATTGCGTGCTGATTTGATTAAGTATTTTAGTTTGGTTTAATGATATTTATTTTGGAAATAAATACAAGATATGGATGTGATAAGAATATTATGTTTTCTTGGATGCAATAAAAATTACTAAGTCTTTTTACAAGATTTACTGTGAACTTGAAAATATCATGTGACATGTTTACATGTGATTTTTTAAGGAAATTGGGTAACGATATCGATCACTAGGGAGTGCAACCATTACTACCGGGCAATGGATGACCCTGGAGTAAAAGGCAGATAGGCATTTTTCAGAACAAATACTCTTCCTTCAGGGCTGAATCATACTTTTATTGCACTCTTCCCTAAGACGGATTTTGCAGCTACCACTCTCAATTTCGCCCCATCGACAAGATCATCTCAAAACTCATTGCTACTCGTCTCAAACCTTTTTTGCAACATATGATCTCCCCTCATCAATCTGCCTTTTAAAAGGCAGATTAATACAAGAGAACTCCCTCGTTACTTATGAAGCTCTACATTCCATTACGAAAAAGAGGGGTAAAGGAGGCTCTATGAAATTCAAAGCAGATACGGAAAAGGCTTTCGATAAAATGAAATGGAACCCAATACTGATTGCTCTAAAAAACTTTGGTTTTCCCTCCATTGGCATGGATGTGCTATCCCGTCTCCTTCTCCGGGAAGAGGAACATACTATTTTTTTTTATAAGTAGAGGAACGTACTAATTTGAAAGGCTTAAAGGTTGGCATTCGTGGCCAGAGTTTCTCTCATATGCTTTTTGCAGATGATCTTCTCATTTTTGGGAAGGCTTCTACTAGAGAGAGTAGAGTTATCAACAGGTGTTTACAAAAATTCCTTCTCTGGTGGGGACAATCAATAAACTCTTCTAAATCATCACTTCTCTCCAACCCCAATACCTCTCGAGAGAATACTAAGGATATTAACATCAGTATTAGTAGTAACTAGAGGCTGAAACTCTTATCCCAAGCAGCACGAACTCAACTGATTCGATCAGTGGCCTCTGCAATTCCAACCTACTCTACGAGTATTTTTCTTCTGCCCAAAATTTTTTTTGGTGCTTTCCAACTCACAAAACCCGTAACCTAACTTTGAAGAGTTGGTCCATAATCTGCTCTCCTAAATCTACTGGTGGTCTTGGCATTAGAAGGATGGCTCTGGTCAATACATCTCTTATCACTATGATTGGTTGGAATTTGGTTAAAATTCATCTGCCACTTTCTCCCTTTTACTGAATGGCTGCCCTTTGAGGTTTTTTCCTTCCATTAGAGGACTTAGACAGGGAAATTCTCTATCCCCTCTCTACCTATATGGAAGCTCATATTCCCTCAGGGGTCTCCTGGATCTGGAAAGACATCCTATCCACTAGACCCATCCTCCTATTGGGTATGTGCACACAGCTCCACAGTGGATCACAGACACGCATATAGTTGGATCCATTGATCCCATCACTACTAGATTTTAAGTCAAAATCAAAACATCCAGAACAGTTTCAGAATCAGAGTTTACATCAATCAGTGGACTCTCTTTACAACTCGACTTCTACAGGGTGGAATGTGCAGATAGTTACAAAGCTCTTTGACCATCAAACTGTCACAACCATACTGAATCAGTGGATTTCCCCCTCAAATAGACTAGACGGCCTCCTCTGGTTACCTGAAACAAAAGGCCGATTCACAGTCAAATCCACATACCAACTCCTCGTCTCAAGTACCACATCAATCAGCAACAGGGGGCCTGAAAATACTTATATGCTCTCAGTTTTGGAATGGAAGAAACTCTGGAATTTGAAAGTGCACTCCCGGCTGAAGATTCTTCTTTGAAAAATTGCTTGGAACATTTTACAAACACAGTAAAGAATTCATCAAACTCTACATGCAGCATCCGATGATCGACCACTCTGTTTGTTTTGCAACTGCCACAAAGAAACAATAAAACATCTCTTGTTGACTTGTCCTATAGCACAAATCATATGGAGTTTGAGTCCTTCGCCGTTTTTACCCAGATTACTTGAATCTTATACCAAAATAGACTGGGTCAAGTTAATTCTTAATCCCACAACACTCCTACAACTATCCAGTGGCCACCCACCATTTCCAAATATTTACTTTGATTGCATGTGATCATATTTGGCTTTTCAGGAACAAGATTTGGTCGGAACATATAGATATTGATCCTCTCAACATTGTGCACAAGAAAATGTTGCAAACAGATTAATCATGGAAGAGTTATAAACAAACATCTGAATGAAAAATTGTCCAAATTATTTAGTTTAATAATTTGAGACCTTAATATTGAGGAAAATGAAGCAGATATATTAATGGACGTGTTATAGAGCAAAAGCAAATAAAAAAATGTCCAAATTAATTAGTTTTAAATATAGATACATTAATATTGCAGAAAAAGAATGGATCGATTAATGGTAGTGTTATAGACCAAAAGATAAATAAAAAAGCGTCCCAATAAACTTGTTAAATTAGATAACTTAATATGGAAGAAAACGAGCTAAATAGATTCATGAAAAAGTTATAGACTAAAATATAAAAAAACATTAGTCCAAATTAATTAGTATAAATACTAGAAACCATAATATTGAATAATATGAGCCAAATAGTTGAATGAAAGAGTTAGAGAGCAAAGTAAAAAAGAAAAATAGTCTAAATTAATAAGTTTAAACATTACGTAGCTCAAAATCGAAGAAATGAAACAAATAGATTAATTGAAGAGTGATAAGCGAAAATAAAATTGAAAAACAGTCCAAATTAAATAGATTAAAAGTTAGATACATTAACATTGAAGAAAATGAGCCCAATAGATTAATGGAAGTGTAATAGACCAAAATAAAAAGGAAAAATAGTGAAAATTAGTTAGTATAAGCAATAGAAACCTTAATACGGAAGAAGATGTTGCAAACAGATTAATGGAAGAGTTATAAACAAAAATCTAAATAAAAAATCGTCCAAATTATTTAGTTTAAAAATTTGAGCCCTTAATATTGAAGAAAATGAAGCAGATGTACTAATGGAAGTGTTATAGAATAAAAGTAAATAAGAAATTGTTCAAATTAATTAGTTTTAAAACTAGATACCTTAATATTGAAGAAAATGAAGCAGATTGATTTATGGTACTGTTATAGACCAAAAGATAAATAAAAAAGCGTCCAAATAATCTTGTTTAATTAGATAACTTAATATGGAAAAAGACGAGCTAAATAGATTAATGAAAAAGTTATAGACTAAAATATAAATAAACATTAGTCCAAATTAATTAGTATAAATAGTAGATACCATAATATTGAATAATATGAGCCACATAGTTGAATGAAAGAGTTAGAGAGCAAAATAAAAAAGAAAAATTGTCTAAATTAACAAGTTTAAAGATTACCAAGCTCAAAATCGAAGAAATGATACAAATAGATTAATTGAAGAGTGATAAGCGAAAATGAAATTGAAAAATAGTCCAAATTAAATATATTAAAAGCTAGATACATTAACATTGAAGAAAATGAGCCCAATAGATTAATGGAAGTGTAATAGACCAAAATAAAAAGGAAAATAGTGAAAATTAGTTAGTATAAGCAATAGAAACCTTAATACGGAAGAAAATGTTGCAAACAAATTAATGGAAGAGTTATAAACAAAAATCTAAATGAAAAATCGTCCAAATTATATAGTTTAAAAATTTGAGACCTTAATATCGAAGAAAATGAAGCAGATATATTAATGGAAGTGTCATAGAATAAAAGTCAATAAGAAATCGTTGAAATTAGTTAGTTTTAAAACTAGATACCTTAATATTGAAGAAAATGAAGCAGATTGATTTATGGTACTGTTATAGACCAAAAGATAAATAAAAAAGCATCCAAATAAACTTGTTTAATTAGATAAATTAAAAATTGAAGAGAACGAGCCAAATAGATTAATCACAAAGTTATAGACTAAAATATAAACAAACCTTTGTCCAAATTTATTAGTATAAATACTAGATACCATAATATTGAATAGTATGAGCCAAATAGTTTAATAAAAGAGTTAGAGAGCAAAATAAAAAAGAAAAAAAGTCTAAATTAATAAGTTTAAACATTAGATAGCTCAAAATCGAAGAAATGATACAAATAGATTAATTGAAGAGTGATAAGCGAAAATAAAATTGAAAAATAGTCCAAATTAAATAGATTAAAATCTAGATACATTAACATTGAAGAAAATGAGCCCAATAGATTAATGGAAGTGTAATAAACCAAAATAAAAAGGAAAAATAGTGAAAATTAGTTAGTATAAGCAATAGAAACCTTAATACGGAAGAAAATGTTGCAAACAAATTAATGGAAGAGTTATAAACAAAAATCTAAATGAAAAATCGTCCAAATTATATAGTTTAAAAATTTGAGACCTTAATATTGAAGAAAATGAAGCGGATATATTAATCGAAGTGTTATAGAATAAAAATAAATAAGAAATCGTTAAAATTAATTAGTTTTAAAACTAGATACCTTAATATTGAAGAAAATGAAGCAGATTGATTTATGGTACTGTTATAGACCAAAAGATAAATAAAAAAAGCATCCAAATAAACTTGTTTAATTAGATAAATTAAAAATTGAAGAAAACGAGCCAAATAGATTAATGACAAAGTTATAGACTAAAATATAAATAAACATTTGTCTAAATTAATTAGTATAAATACTAGATACCATAATATTGAATAGTATGAGCCAAATAGTTTAATAAAAGAGTTAGAGAGCAAAATAAAAAAGAAAAATAGTCTAAATTAATAAGTTTAAACATTAGATAGCTGAAAATTGAAGAAATGATACAAATAGATTAATTGAAGAGTGATAAGCGAAAATAAAATTGAAAAATAGTCCAAATTAAATAAATTAAAAAGTTAGATACATTAACATTGAAAAAGATGAGCCCGATAGATTAATGAAAGTGTCATAGACCAAAATGAAAAGGAAAAATAGTGAAAATTAGTTAGTACAAGCAAAAGAAACCTTAATACGGAAGAAAATGATGCAAACAAATTAATGGAAGAATTATTTAGTTTAAAATTTTTAGACCTTAATATTGAAGAAAATGAAGTAGATATATTAATGGAAGTGTTATAGAATAAAAGTAAATAAGAAATCGTTCAAATTAATTAGTTTTAAAACTAGATACCTTAATATTGAAGAAGATGAAGCAGATCGATTTATGGTAGTGTTATAGACGAAAAGATAAATAAAAAAACCTACAAATAAACTTGTTTAATTAGATAACTTAAAATTGAAGAAAATGAGCCAAATAGATTAATGATAAAGTTATAGACTAAAATATAAATAAACATTAGTCCAAATTAATTAGTATAAATACTAGATACCATAATATTGAATAATATGAGCCAAATAGTTTATAGAACAAAAGATAAATAAAAAAACGTCCGGATAAACTTGTTTAATTAGATAAGTTAATATGGAATGAAACGAGCGAAATTGATGGAGATTAAGGTACCGCTTCAATGGATCCCGTTGAAGTACTAAGTGGGCCGGTCACGAGAGCAAGGACAAAGAAGTTCAAGGATGCACTCAACGGACTTATTCAAGAAGAATGGGCTCAAGCAAATTCGTGGAAGCCCATTGACCATGATCCACGTGGGTCACAAAGAATGGTCACCTTGCTTCAAGTTCTAGAAGACTCCGGACAAGAAGGCTCAAGACTCTAGGCGGCGAAATCTTGCCTTTTGGGTCGGATTGCATAGCTTTAGGCGCCAAGAAGTTTTCATTTCTTGACTCGCTTTAGGCGCCACTTTGTTGCCTTATTTGGATCCGGATTGCATAGCCTTTAGGTGCCTCTTTTGTTTCCTTTTATGCTTAGGCGCCAACTTGTCTTTCCTTAGGCATGAGTTTGTGTTTTAGGCGCCATTTTGTTTCCTTATTTGCTAGGTTTAGGCTCCTCTTTGTTCCCTAAATTAGGTGTGTTGTTTTAGGGTTTCTTTCATCACGTCTTGGCCGTCCTATTGATGTCAACCTCGTTAAGAGTAACGAGACCCGACAACTAAAGGGAACCCAAGATCGTTTCTAGGACTGATTCTGATGGAACCTCGACCCGTTGCTTAAGTTGAAGTGAACGCCACGGGAAATCCCGATAAGTTCGAGAAGTTCTTCAAAGAACCAAAGAGAATAAATCTCACAATTTCATTAATCAATGTCTGTCGGAATACAAAGCAAAGGTACCTATATATAAGTCGACCAAGACATGAAAAAAACTCTAAAAGAACACACATAATTAAGGAAATAAAGTGGCGGCTAACCCTAGCAAATAAGGAAATAGAATGACGCCTAAAAAAACAACCCTAGAATCCGAAGCGATAAGGAAACAAAATAGTGGCGCCTAAAGCTAAGAAAGGGAACAATTTGACGCCTAAAAAAACCTATGCAATCCGACCCATATGGAAATAAAGTGACGCTATTGATCTCCTTAGAAAGTGGCGTCTAATTGAGTTTAACCGGATGCTTCTAGAACGTGAATCAAATTGACAACTCCTTGTGATTCACGTGGGTCTTGTTCAATGGGTCTTGGTGAATTTGCTTGAGCTCATGCCGCTTGAATTAGCCCATTGTGTAGCTCCTTAAACTTCTTGGCTCATGCCCTCGTAACCGGCCCAATGGGAACTCGAATTGGATCCTCCGACAATGTGCCTTGATTTTCATCATTCCCCTCCTCTTGAAAAAGGATTTGCCCTCAAATCTTCACCTACATCAAACAGACTCAAATCAGTAACATTAAAAGTGGCACTGACGTTGTACTCACTAGGTAAATCTAGCTTGTAGGCGTTGTCGTTGATGCGCTCTAGGACTTGGAAAGGTCCATCTCATATTGGAAGCAATTTTGAACTTCTTTTTGCTGGGAATCTTTTCTTTCTCATATGCAGCCAAATCCAATCTCCGGGTTCAAAAAGCATCTTGTGACGTCCCTTGTTGGCATGTTTTGCATATGGCTCCGTTCGTTGCTCAATGTTGAGTCTTGCTTTCTCGTGAATCTGCTTGACAAAATCAGCTTTCTTTTTGCCATCTAAATTAACATGCTCAGTCACAGCCAAAGGAGATAAATCCAATGGGGTTAAAGGATTAAAAGCTACACAGTTTCAAATGGTGAAAATTGAGTAGCAGAATGAACGACTCTATTATAAGCAAACTCGACATGTGGTAAACATTCTTCCCATGTTTTGATATTCTTTCTTATGTGAACCTCGTTATCCCGTAACGAGACCCGACAACGATAGGGAACCCAAGATCGTTTCTAGGACGGATTCGAATGAAACCTCGACCCGTTGCTTAAGAAAGCAAGAACCTCGGTATGATGAGGACGCCACAAATAGTGATGGAAATCCGTTTGATAAGTCGAGTTGAACGCCACGAGAAATCCCGATAAGTTCGAGAAGTTCTTCAAAGAACCAAAGAGAATAAACCTCACAAAATTTGTGTATATTGATTCAATCCCGAAATACAAAGCTTAGGCCTCTATATATAGGCCGACCAAGACACGAAATAAACCCTAAAATAAACACATATAATTAAGGAAATAAAGTGGCGGCTAAGCCTAGCAAATAAGGCAATGTAATGGCGCCTAAAAACAACCTAGAATCCGAACTAATAAGGGAACAAAATAGAGGCGCCTAAATCTAAGAAAGGAAACAATTTGGACGCCAAAAACAGACTATAAGCAATCTGACCTATATGGAAAGAAAGTGGCGATCTTGCTCTCCTTAGAAAGTGGCGTCTAATTGAGGTTAACCGGATGCTTCTAGAACGTGAATCAAATTGACAACTCCTTGTGATTCACGTGGGTCTTGTTCAATGGGCCTCCGTGAAGTTGCTTGAGTCCATGCTGCTTGAATTAGCCCATTGAGTAGCTCCTTGAACTTCTTAGCTCGTGCCCTCGTAACCGGCCCAATGGAAACTCGAATTGGATCCTCCGATGATGTGCCTTGATTCTCATCACTTTCTAATGATCGCCCTCAATAAAGTAGACAAAGTCCGATTGACAACTTCAGTTTGACCATCAGTTTGTGGGTGACTAGTAGTGGAAAATAATAACTTAGTACCTAGCTTGCACCACAAAGTCTTCCAAAAATAGCTCAAGAATTTAGCATCTCTATCTGAAACAATCGTCCTAGGCATGCCATGTAATCTTTCAAACTCCCTAAAGAACAAATCAGCAACATGTGAGGCATCATCCGTTTTGTGACATGGAATAAAATGTGTCATCTTAGAAAATCTATCCACAACCACAAAAATTGAATCTCTTCCTCGTTTAGGTCTGGGCAATCCTAATACAAAATCCATTGAAATATCAATCCAAGGCTCACTAGGGATAGGTAAAGGAATATAAAAAGCGTGGGGCTTCACTTTGGACTTAGCTTGCCTACACGTGACACATCTTCCACAAATTCTTTCAACATCCCGTTTCATGTGAGGCCAATAGAAGTGTTCCGGTAAAACAACTAAGGTTCTGGCAACTCCAAAATGTCTCATTAATCCTCCACCATGAGATTCTTGCACTAATAACTCCCTCAATGAACAATTAGGCACACATAACTTATTCTCTTGAAATAAGAATCGATCAAGCCTAAAGAACTTACCACAAGAGGTTTTCTCACAAGCTCTATATTCCTCACAAAATTCCTGGTCATCAGGGTATAGAGTTTTAATATGTTCAAAAACAAGCAATTTTGCATCAAGTGTGGAAAGTAATACGTACCTGCGAGAAAGTGCATCGGCGACCACATTCTCCTTAGCTTCCTTGTACCAAAGGACAAATGAAAACGTCTCAATGAATTCCACCCATCGCGCATGCCTTTTGTTAAGCTTGTGTTGACCCTTCAAATGTTTCAAGGACTCATGATCGGTATGAATCACGAACTCCTTAGGCCATAGATAGTGCTGCCACGTCTCTAAAGCCCGAACCAACACATACAACTCCTTGTCATATGTTGGCTAGTTTAAGACTGCCCCGTTAAGTTTCTCGCTGAAGTAAGCTGTCGTCCTTCTTGCATAAGAACGATGCCTATACCAATACCTGAAGCATCATATTCAATTTCAAACGTTTTAGAAAAGTTAGGTAAAAGACAACAAAGGTGCGTTAGTCAACTTCTCTTTGAGTAATTGAAACGCCTTCTCTTGCTCTTGTCCCCATCGAAATCCAACGTTCTTCTTGATCACTTCTGTAAGTGGTGCGGCTATGCTACTAAAGTTCTTCACGAACCGCCGGTAAAAAGTAGCAAGTCCGTGAAAACTACGAACATCACCTACACTCATGGGACTCGGCCAATCTTGGATTGCACGTACTTTCTCTTTATCAACCTATACCTTGTGAACTGACAAGAAAGCCAAAAAATACAAGCTTATCGGTGTAAAACGTGCACTTCTTCAAATTAGCAAACAACTTTTCTTTCCTTAGCACATCTAACACAGATTTCAAATGTACTACATGATCGTCCTTGTTTTTGCAATAAATGAGGATATCATCAAAATAGACAACAACAAATCTACCTATAAATGCACGAAAAACATGGTTCATAAGTCTCATAAAGGTATAACTAAAAGGCATATTTTTCAAACCCAAAAGGCATAACTAACCATTCATACAAACCATATTTTGTTTTAAAGGCAGTTTTCCCCTCATCTCCTTCTTTGATCCTAATTTGATGATAACCACTCTTTAAATCAAATTTTGAAAATATGCAAGAACCATGCAGCTCATCTAACATATCATCTAAGCGTGGGATAGGATGACGATACTTTACCGTGACATTGTTGATGGCTCGGTAATCAACACACATTCTCCACGTCCCATCCTTCTTAGGTACAAGTAGAACCAGAACAGCACATGGGCTCATCCTTTCCCTCATGTGCCCTTTATCCAACAACTCACTGACTTGCCCTTTGAAGCTCCTTTGTCTCCTCGGGATTGCTCCTATAAGCTGGTCGGTTTGGAATGGTAGCACTGGGGACAAAATCAATTTGATGTTCAATCCCTCGAATCGTAGGTAATCCATGTGGTGTTTCCTCGGGGAAGACATCATCATATTCCTGCAAAAGAGAAACAATAGAATTAGGCAAAGCATGGTCAAGAGCGTTAGTGTTTAAAATTTATTAATCAGTTTAAAAATTAGATAACACAATATCGGTGAAAAGAAGCGAAACAGATAGAGGAAGGAGTTATAGACCAAATACACATTAAACTGATCAAAATTTATTAGTTTAACAATTTGATACCCTAATATTTAAGTAAATGAAGCAAATAGATTAATGGACGAGTGCCCAAAATATGAATGAAAAAAGATCAAATTAATTAGTTAAAAAATTAGATAACATTATATTGAAGAAATTGAGTGCAATAGATTAATCGAAGTGTTATAGACCAAAATAAAAAGGAAAACTAGTAAAAAATTGTTAGTTTAAACATTACATACCTTACTATTAAAGAAAATGATGCAAAAAGATTAATGGAAGAGTTATAGTCCAAAATACAAATGAAAAATAGATAATATTATTTAGTATAAAAATTAGATATCTAAAACGTTGAAGAAAATGATGCAAATAGACTAATGGAAGAATTATTGACAAAAAAGTAAATAAAAAATCGACCAAATTAACTTTGCTTAATAATTAGTGATGTGAACCCCGTTATCCCGTAACGAGACCCAACAACTATAGGGAACCCAAGATCGTTTCTAGGATGGATTTGAAGGGAACCTCAACCCATTGATTAAGAAAGCAAGAACCTCGGTATGGTGGTGACGCCACAAACAGGGATGGAAAGCCGTTTGATAAACTGAGTTGAACGCCACGGGAAATCCCAATAAGTTCGAGAAGTTTTTCAAAGAACCAAAGATAAATACTCTCACAATTATATTGATCAATCTCTGTTTGAATTACAATGCAAGAGCTCCTTTTTAAAGGGCTGAAAATAACAAAGGAAATAAAACCTAATTAAACTAGTAAGGAAATAATCTCTTAGACGCCTAAAACAAATAAGGAAGATAAAACACTAAGGTTGGACGTCTAAGACAAAACTAGAAGACTAAGGAAATAAAATTCCTTATTTATTTGACTAGCACCTGACGTAAACCTAAGGAAGGAAATAGAATATTCCTTATTTGAGAAGTTGTACGTAAAGAAAGAAACACCTAGATGGTCACACACGCCTAACAGAATCAAAAGGAAAAAGATAACATGAATAGTCAAATAAAATACCTTATTTGACTAAAAGCTAATCTGGACGTGACCAACACAATAATAGCTAATTGAAAAATTCCTTATTTGACTTAGAGCTGGACGGAACAACACACTACCTAAGGAAATAAAGTAAGCTGGACGACTCAAATAAAAAAAAGGAAAGAATACCTTAAATGACCGTACGTACGCCCAGAAATTCCTTTCAAAAGAAAAGGAATTAAAATAATTGTCCCTTTAATCTCAAAGCTAGGGCTTTTGCGGCAATTTATTGGCATGCAAATATACATGCCAATTTTGCCCATTAGATGCTTGTCCTTGAAGCTTAACCTTGACCGGATTTGATGCGTCCTTCTAGAACTCGAATCATGATATTGATTCTTTTTTGCTGACATCTATGATGCTCAATGGGCCTCCATGAAATTACTTGAGCCCATATCTCTTGAATGACTTCGTCGAGTACATCCTTGAACTTCTTGTCTCGTTCTCTCGTAACCGGCTCTACCGGGACTTGAACTAGCTCCTTTGAAGCCTTGCCCGGATTCTCATCAATTATATACCTTAATATTGAAAAAACGAGCCAAATAGATTAATGGAAACGTTATAGACCAAAAATAGATGAAAACAATTCTTCAAATTACTTAGTATGAACCCTAGATACCATAAATTGAAGATAATGAACCAAATAGTTTGATGGAGGAGTTATAGACCAAAATAATATAGAAAAATAGTCTAAATTAAGGAGTTTAGACATCAGATAGCTCAAAATTGAAAAAAAATGATGCAAATAGAATGAAGGAAGAGTTATCGGCAAACATATAAATGAAAAAAAGGTCCAAATGAATTAGTTTAAAAATAAGAAAAAGTAATATTGAAGAAAATGAGCCCAATAGATTAATGGAAGTGTTACGGACCAAAATAAAAAAAGAAAAATAGTGAAAATTAGTTAGTTTCAACATTATACACACTAATACAGAAGAAAATGATGCAAACAGATAATTTAAAAATTGTCTGTTTTTAAATTAGAGACCTTAACCTCGAAGAAAATGAAGCAGATAATTAATGAAAGTATTATAGAGCAAAAGTAAATAAAAAAACTTTTAAATTAATTAGTTTTAAAAATAAATACCTTAATATGGAACAAAATGAAGCAGATAGATTAGTGGTAGTGTTATAGAACAAAAAATAAGCAAAAAAAACGTCCGGATAACCTCTTTTAAATAGATAACTTAATATTGAAGAAAATAGCCAAATAGATTATTAATGTAAAAGTTATAGACAAAAATATAATTGAAAAAGTCCAAATTAATTGGTATAGACTCTAGATACCATAATATGGAATAATATGAGGATTAATGGAAGAGTTTTCGACCAAAAAAAGAAAAGAAAAATAGTCAAAATTAATTAGTACATTATAGAGCACAAAATTGAAGAAATAGATGCAAATAGTTTGATGGAAGAGTTATAGGCCAAAATATAAACAAGAAATAGTGCCTAGTTAATTAGTTTCAAAGTTAGGTATTCTAATTTTGAAGAAAATGATGCAAATATATTAATGGAGAATTTATAGACCATAGGATAAATTAAAAATCGTCCAAATGAACTTGTTTAATAATTAGACACCATAATATTGAAGAAAATGGACCATATAAATTAATGGAAGAGTTATTCACAAAAATAAAGATAAGAAATTGTTCAAATTAATCAGTTTAATTATTAGATAAAACAATATCGGTGAAAAGAAGCGAAACAGATAGATGGAAGAGTTATTGGCCAAAATATACATTAAAGTGATCAAAATTTATTAGTTTTAACAGTTTGATACGCAAATATTTAAGTAAATGAAGCAAATAGATTAATGGACGAGTTATAGCCCAAAATAAGAATGAAAAAAAGATCAAATTAATTAGTTATGAAATTAGATAACATAATATTGAAGAAAATGAGCGCATTAGATTAATCGAAGTGTTATAGACCAAAATAAAAGGGAAAACTAGTAAAAAATTGTTAGTTTAAACATTAGATGCCTTACTATTGAAGAAAACGATTCAAATAGATTAATGGAAGAGTTATAGTCCAAAATACAGATGAAAACTAGATAACATTATTTAGTATAAAAATTAGATATCTAAACGTTGAAGAAAATGATGCAAATAGACAAATGGAAGAATTATTGACAAAAAAGTAAATAAAAAATCGGATAAATTAACTTCGCTTAATAATGAGATACCTTAATTTTGAAAAAAGGGAGCCAAATAGGTTAATGGAAATGTTATAGACAAAATAGATGAAAAAAATTCTTCAAATTACTTAGTATGAACCCTGATACCTTAATATTGAAGATAATGAACCAAATAGTTTGACGGAAGAGTTATAGACCAAAATAATGTAGAAAAATAGTCTAAATTAATGAGTTTAGACATCAGATAGCTCAAAATAAAAAAAAATGATGCAAATAGAATGAAGGAAGAGTTATCGGCAAACATACAAATGAAAAAAGGTCCAAATTAATTAGTTTAAAAATTAGATACAGTAATATTGAAGAAAATGAGCCCAACAGATTAATGGAAGTGTCACGGACCAAAATAGAAAATAAAAATAGTGAAAATTAGTTAGTTTAATCATTATACACATTAATACGGAAGAAAATGATGCAAACAGATAATGGAAGAGATCAACCAAAATATAAATGAAAAATCGTCCAAATTATATACTTTAAAAATTAGAGAACTTAATCTCGAAGAAAATGAAGCAGATAATTAATGAAAGTACAATAGAGCAAAAGTAAATAAAAAACTATCAAATTAATTAGTTTTAAAAATATATATCTTTATATTAAATAAAATTAAGCAGATAGATTAGTGGTAGTGTTATAGAACAAAAAAAAAACGTCCGGATAACCTTGTTTAATTAGATAACATAATATTGAACAAAAGAGCCAGATAGATTAATGTAAAAGTTATAGACAAAAATATAAATGAAAAAAGTCCAAATTAATTGGTATAGACTCTAGATACTATAATATGGAATAATATGAGGATTAATGGAAGAGTTATCGGCCAAAAAAAAAAGAAAAATAGTCAAAATTAATTAGTACATTATAGAGCACTAAATTGAAGAAAAAGATGCAAATAGCTTAAGAGAAGAGTTATAGGCCAAAATATAAATTAGAAATAGTCCCTAGTTAATTAGTTTAAAAATTAGATATTTTCACGTCGAAGAAAAGGATACAAATCGTTTAATGGAGAATTTGTAGACCATAGGATAAATTAAAAATTGTCCAAATGAACTTGTTTAATAATTAGACACCTTAATATTGAAGAAAAAGGACCATATAAATTAATGGAAGAGTTATTAACAAAAATAATGAGAAAAAATGGTTCAAATCAATCAGTTTAAAAATTAGATAACACAATATCGGAGAGAAGAAGCGAAACTGATAGATGAAAGAGTTATAGACCAAAATATACATTAAAGTGATCAAAATTTATTAGTTTAACAATTTGATACCCTAATACTTAAGTAAATGAAGCAAATAGATAAATGGACATGTTATGGCCCAAAATAGGAATGAAAAAAAGATCAAATTAATTAGTTAAAAGATTAGATAACATAATATTGAAGAAAATGAGCGAAATAGATTAATCGAAGTGTTATAGACCAAAATGAAAAGGAAAACTAGTCACAAATTGTTAGTTTAAACATTAGATACCTTACTATTGAAGAAAACGATGCAAATAGATTAATGGAAAAGTTATAGTCCAAAATACAGATGAAAAATAGATAACATTATTTAGTATAAAAATTAGATATCTAAACGTTGAAGAAAATGACGCAAATAGACTAAAGGAAGAATTTTTGACAAAAAAGTAAATAAAAAATCGTCCAAATTAACTTCGCTTAATAAATAGATACCTTAATTTTGAAAAAAGGGAGCCAAATAGATTAATGGAAAAGTTATAGATCAAAATAGATAAAAAAAAATTCTTCAAATTACTTAGTATGAACCCTAGATAGCTTAATATTGAAGATAATGAACCAAATAGTTTGATGGAAGAGTTATAAACCTAAATAATGTAGAAAACTAGTCTAAATTAATGAGTTTAGACATCAGATAGCTCAAAATTAAAAAAGGAAAACTAGTCAAAAAATGTTAGTTTAAACATTAGAATACTTTACTATTGAAGAAAACGATGCAAATAGATTAATTCAAGAGTTATAGTCCAAAATACAAATGAAAAATAGATAACATTATTTAGTATAAAATTAGATATCTAAAGGTTGAAAAAATGATGCAAATAGAGTAATGGAATAATTATTGACAAAAAAGTAAATCAAAAATCGTCCAAATTAACTTTGCTTAATAATTAGATACCTTAATATTGAAAAAGACGAGCCAAATAGATTAATGGAAACGTCATAGACCAAAAATAGATGAAAAAAATTCTTCATATTACTTAGTATGAACCCTAGATACCTTAATATTGAAGAAAATGAAGAAAATAGTTTGATGGAAGAGTTATAGACAAAAAATGTGGAATTATAGTCCAAATTAATGAGTTTAGACATTAGATAGCTCAAAATTGAAAAACAAATGGTGCAAATAAAATGAACAAAGAGTTATCGGCATGTATATAAATGAAAAAATGTCAAAATTAATTAGTCTAAAAATTATATACAGTAATATTGAAGAAAATGAGCCCAATAGAATTATGGAAGTGTTACGGACAAAAATAAAAATAAAAAGAAAATAGTGAAAATTAGTTAGTTTAAACATTATACACATTAATACGGAAGAAAATGATGCAAACAGATTAATGGAAGATATCAACAAAAATATAAATGAAAAATCGTCCAAATTATTTAGTTTACAAATTAGAGACCTTAACATCGAACAAAATGAAGCAGATATATTAATGAAAGTATTATAGCGAAAAACTAAATAAAAAAACTTTAAAATTAATTAGTTTTAAAAATAGATACCTTAATATTGAACAAAATGAAGCAGATAGATTAGTGGTAGTGTTATAGAACAAAAGATAAATAAAAAAACGTCCGGATAACCTTGTTTAATTAGATAACTAAATATTGAAGAAATGAGCCAAATATATTAATATAAAAGTTAGAGACAAAAATATAAATGAAAAAATGTCCAAATTAATTAGTATAGCCTCTAGATACCATAATATGGAATAATATGAGGATTAATGGAAGAGTTATCGACAAAAAAAATAGTAAAAATTAATTAGTACATTATTGATGTGAACCCCGTTAACCCGTAACGAGACCCAACAACTATGAGGAACCCAAGATCGTCTCTAGGATGGATTCGAATGGAACCTCGACCCGTTGCTTAGGAAAGCAAGAACCTCGGTATGGTGAAGACGCCACAAACGGGATGGAAATCCGTTTGATAAGTCGAGTTGAACGCTACGGGAAAATTCCCGATAAGTTCGAGAAGTTCGTCAAAGAACCAAAGAGAATTAAAATCTCACAAAACCGTGTATATTGAATATTCCTCGAACTACAACTCAAGCCTCAATATATAGGCCAAACAAATACACGAAAAACCCTAATGGAAACACTCCTAAACATGGAAATAAAGTGGCGCCTAAACCTAGTTCAAAAGGAAACTAAATAATACCTAAACCAGCTGCTGTAATTAAGGAAAGAATCCTTTCTTGCCTAACAAAACCCTTGGGTGCCTAACATAGGAATCTAACTATGGAATATGATAATTACTCGACCAAAAATAATAACTAACCTAAGGAAGACTTCTTGGCCGAACTAAATCCCCACATGGCTGAACTAAACCCTGATTGCCTTAAATAAAACACTCTTCAAATGGCAATAGGGTGCCGGCCGACCATCATGTCAAAAGACCATGAATGGAAATGATTTGGAGCTTAACATAGCCATGCAATCAGAATCTTCTAGAATAGTCCCATATTTGTCTCTTGGCCGGATCCTTCTAGAGTGTGCATCATCTTTAATGGGCCGTGCATCATCTTGAGTGGGCCTCCACGAATGGGCTTGGGCCCATATCTCTTTATTGAGTTCAACGAGGGCATCTTTGAACTCCTTGTCTCGGGCTCTCGTATCCAGCTGTGCTACTTCATCCAAGGTCTTGCTCGGATTCTCATCATTCCCCTCCTCTTGAAAAGGATTTGTCCTCAAATCTTCACCTACATCAAAAGGACGGAGATCAGAAATCTGAAAACTCGCACTTGCATTCTCTTTACCTGATAACTCCAGATTGTAAATGTTGTCTTTGATTTGCACGAAAACTTTGAAAGAACCACCGCTCCTTGTAAGCACTTTGGGACGACTTGGCCATGTCTCTAAGGCTTGCATCAGTGCATGCAACTCCTTTGCATAAATTGGATATTTGAAAGTTGGTCCTCGTAGCTGCTCACAGACATAATCCATTGGTTGTTCTTCTTGCCTACGGGCTGGGATTATGCTAATACCTGAAACACCACATGTAAAGTTGAACGGTTTATTCAGGTTAGGTAAATTAATAAAGAAGCATCGGGGCACTCTTGTTTGATTAATGGCAGCGCCTTCGCTTGTTCTTCTTCCCATCGAAATCTAACATTCTTCTTGGTCACATCGGTGAGGATTATGGCGAATCGGGGAATAGGAGGCCGGTACTTTACCATTATTTTGTCGATGGCTTGGTGATTATCGCTCGTTCTCCATGTCACATCCTTATACTCCTGCAAAAGAGAGACAACAAAACTAGGCATGGAAGGATCAATTTCATTAGTGTTTAAAACTGCCTTTTTGTAGAAAGGTACAATCGCAAGTATGTTTGATGAAGTGGCTGGCTTGCTCTTGCTCACTTTTGCTTTGGAATTCTCTTTTCTCTCGGATTTTCTCTCCATGGCCGAATCTTCTCTCTCCTCTTGGTTGGTCTCTCCCGAATTTTCACTCTCTATCGAAATTTCTCTCATTCTCTGATTTTCACTCACTCTCTGATTTTCACTCAATTTATTTTTCTCACTCTCTTTCTTTTTTTCACTTTCTATCTCTTTCTTTTGATCACTCTCTTGCTGCAACCTCACTTGATCTTCATGTACTTGCTGTAGTGTCAATGGAACAAGTGTGATTGGCTTCTGATTAAGTACAAATGAGTACTTATTCGTAAAGCCATCATGCTTGACACGTCGGTCGAATTGCCATGGTCGCCCTAGCAATAAGTGTCCGGCTTGCATTGGTACTACATCACATAAGACTCCATCTTCGTACTTACCAATCCGCATAGCTACTAACACTTGCTTGTCCACCCTTATTTCTCCACTATCATTCAGCCATTGTAACTTGTAAGGCCTAGGGTGCTTCAACAAGGACAATCCTAATTTCTCTACCATGACTGTGCTCGCAACGTTGGTACAACTACCACCATCAATAATCACACTACATACCTTGTCTTTGATGTAGCACCTAGTGTGAAAGATATTCTCCCGCTGTACTTCCTCATCGCTCTTTGCTTGCAAGCTCAAGGCTCTCCTCGCCACCAAGGTCAACGCATCAGGGGCTGTGTATTCATCCTCAGAAACATCCTCCAAGTGTGGCATGTCGTCGGTGTCAGATTCTTCACTATCGGTCACGATCTCTCCATTGGACTTCAACACCATGACTTGCTTGTTTGGACATTGGCTTGCTATGTGTCCCCTGCCTTGACATCGAAAACACTTGATATCACGATTTCTAGAAGTAGAAGCTTCATTTTTACCTTGAGAAGTGTGACTGGTGGTAGGGGTTTTGGGCTCGGGTTTGGGCACTTGTGGCTTGTCCATGGGCTTGGTGTAGCTTGGCTAGGAGAAAGTAGAATTCGAATTTTGGCTAGCACGTCCCCCACTCCCTCTCTTGAGTTGCTGCTCCACTTTGATAGCCATATGCACCATTTCTTCTATCTCCACATAATGTTGCATCTCCACTCTATCATGGATCTCTCGATTCAAGCCATGTAGGAAACGAGCCATGGTAGCCTCTCGATCCTCCTCAATATTGGCACGGATCATGGCCATCTCCATCTCCTTGTAATAGTCTTCTACGCTTCGACTTCCTTGCTAAAGGCTTTGTAACTTTTTGTACAGCTCCCGGTAGTAGTGGCTTGGAATAAATCGTTTCCTCATGACCGCCTTCATAGCATCCCATGTCTCTATGGGACGTTCTCCATTCCGCCTTCTATTTGTCACAAGTTGATCCCACCAAGTTATAGCATAGTCAGAAAACTCAATGACGGCTAATTTTACCTTCTTAGCTTCGGAGTAGTTATGGCAATCGAACACGAATTCCATCTTCTTCTCCCACTCAAGGTAAGCTTCCGGATCAGATCTCCCTTGGAAAGACGGAATCTTTATTTTAATACCTTACAAATCTCTCCCTTACGTGTCTCACTCAATAGTAGGGTCTCTGGTCACTCGTGTTTCACACACAAGATATGGCTTTTACCCTCTAATACTCTCACCACTCTTGCCTTTTTCCACTCAGTAATCCTCTTGCGGTTCTTTTGGAACTAAACAAACAATCAAAGAATTCCAGCAACGATTCAACAAGAACTCATCAAGGAATTTCAGAGAGAGCAAGATAAATAATATCAAGGAAATAAGAATGCAAAGAACACGATGGATGATTAGAAAGGTGGAAACTAGAGTAGATGGTGATTCGTCGGAGCAGAAAAAAATAAACTTGTTTGGGGTAAAGAGATTTTCGGAATAATAGGGACCCCACTTTTTTTTTTCCCGACCCCTTTCTTTCTTCTTCTTTTGGGAGTCTCTTTCTCTTCTCCTTTGATAACAATAGCACAAGATCTCAAGGCACAAAGATATGAAACTTTCGCACCAGATATAATCAAGAACCAGCTCTAGCAAAGCTTGAATAGAGAAGTTAAGAATTTCGGCCAAGTATTTGGTAGTAGCCGACTGTAGGACAGAAACAAAGGGAAAAGAAATTAGACAAGATAGCCGAAGGTTATGAAAAGAAGAAACAAAGGCACGAAAAGAAAAGGGATACGCAAACCCGAACTAGAACCAAAGCTTTGATACCAAATGATGTGAACCCCGTTAACCCGTAACGAGACCCAACAACTATGAGGAACCCAAGATCGTCTCTAGGATGGATTCGAATGGAACCTCGACCCGTTGCTTAGGAAAGCAAGAACCTCGGTATGGTGAAGACGCCACAAACGGGATGGAAATCCGTTTGATAAGTCGAGTTGAACGCTACGGGAAAATTCCCGATAAGTTCGAGAAGTTCGTCAAAGAACCAAAGAGAATTAAAATCTCACAAAACCGTGTATATTGAATATTCCTCGAACTACAACTCAAGCCTCAATATATAGGCCAAACAAATACACGAAAAACCCTAATGGAAACACTCCTAAACATGGAAATAAAGTGGCGCCTAAACCTAGTTCAAAAGGAAACTAAATAATACCTAAACCAGCTGCTGTAATTACGGAAAGAATCCTTTCTTGCCTAACAAAACCCTTGGGTGCCTAACATAGGAATCTAACTATGGAATATGATAATTACTCGACCAAAAATAATAACTAACCTAAGGAAGACTTCTTGGCCGAACTAAATCCCCACATGGCTGAACTAAACCCTGATTGCCTTAAATAAAACACTCTTCAAATGGCAATAGGGTGCCGGCCGACCATCAAGTCAAAAGACCTTGAATGGAAATGATTTGGAGCTTAACATAGCCATGCAATCTGAATCTTCTAGAATAGTCCCATATTTGTCTCTTGGCCGGATCCTTCTAGAGTGTGCATCATCTTTAATGGGCCGTGCATCATCTTGAGTGGGCCTCCACGAATGGGCTTGGGCCCATATCTCTTTATTGAGTTCAACGAGGGCATCTTTGAACTCCTTGTCTCGGGCTCTCGTATCCAGCTGTGCTACTTCAGCCAAGGTCTTGCTCGGATTCTCATCAATTATAGAGCACAAAATTGAAGAAAAAGATGCAAATAGCTTAACGGAAGATTATTATAGGCCAAAATATAAATTATAAATAGTCCATAGTTAATTAGTTTAAAAATTAGATATTTTAATGTTGAAGAAAAGGATACAAATCGTTTAATGGAGAATTTGTAGACCATAGGATAAATTAAAAATCGTCCAAATGAACTTGTTTAATAATTAGACACCTTAATATTGAAGAAAAATGATGTGAACCCCGTTATCCCGTAACGAGACCCAACAACTATATGGAAGCAAAGATCGTTTCTAGGACTGATTCGAATGGAATCTCGACCCGTTGCTTAGGAAAGCAAGAACCTTGGTATGATGAGGACGCCACAAACGGTGATGGAAATCCGTTTGATAAGTCGAGTTAAAAACCACGGGAAATCTCGATAAGTTTGAGAAGTTTTTCAAAGAACCAATGATAATAAACGTCACAAAATTCCTGTATATTGAATGAATGCCGAAATACAAAGCTTAGGCCTCTATATATAGGCCGACCAAGACACGAAATAAAGCCTGAAAGAAACACACATAATTATGGAAATAAAGTGGCGGCTAACCCTAGCAAATAAGGTAACTTATGGACGCCTAAAAGAAACTCTATTCCTAAGGAAAGAAAACTTGGCGCCTAAACCAAAAAGGAAACAAAATTAGGGCACCAAACCAGCTATACCATCCGAACTAATATGGGAAGAAAAGGTTCCTAACATAACCATTCACGTCCAAGCCATAAAAGGGAATAAAGGTGGCGTGTAAATCAATCTTGATCAGCTTCTAGAACGTGTATCACATTGACACTCCTTTGTGGGCCACGTGGATCTTGTTCAATGGGCCTCCATGAATTTGCTTGAGCCCTTGCCGCTTGAATCAGCCCATTGAGTAGCTCCTTAAACTTCGTGGCTCGTGCCCGCGTAACCGGCCCAATGGGAACTGGAATTGGAACATCCAACGATGTACCTTGATTTCCATAAAAAAAGGACCATATAAATTAATGGAAGAGCTATTCACAAAAATAAAGATATGAAATTGTTCAAATTAATCTGTTTAAAAATTAGATAACACAATGTCGTCGAAAAGAAGCGAAACTGATAGATGGAAGAGTTATATACCAAATTACACATTAAAGTGATCAAAATTTGTTAGTTTAAGAATTTGATACCCTAATTTTTAAGTAAATGAAGCAAATAAATTAATGGATGAGTTATAGCCCAAAATAAGATTGAAAAAAAGACCAAATTAATTAGTTAAAAAATTAGATAACAAAATATTGAAGAAAATGAGCGCAATAGATTAATCGAAGTGTTATAGACGAAAAGAAAAAGGAAAACTATTCAGAAATTGTTAGTTTAAACATTAGATGCCTTACTATTGAAGAAAACGATGCAAATAGATTAATGGAAGATTTATAGTGCAAAATACAAGTGAAAAATGGAAAACATTATTTAGTATAAAATTTTTATATCTAAACGTTGAAGAAAATGATGCAAATAGACTAATGCGAGAATTGTTGACCAAAAAGTAAATAAAAATTCTTTCAAATTAACAAGTATGAACCCTAGATACCTTAATATTGAAAAAAAAGAGCCAAATAGATTAATAGAAACGTTATAGACCAAAAATAGATGAAAACAATTCTTCAAATTAATTAGTATGAACCCTAGATACCTGAATATTGAAGAAAATGAACCAAATAGTTTGAGTTATAGAACAAAATAATGTGAAAGATAATTTAAATTAATGAGTTTATACACATCAGATAGCTCAGAATTGAAAAAAAAAAACTATGCAAATAGAATGAAGGAAGAGTTATCAGCAACTATATAAATGAAAAAAGGTCCAAATTAATTAGTTTAAAACTTAAATACAGTAACATTGAAGAAAATGAGCCCTATAGATTAGTGGAAGTGTTACGGACCTAAATAAAAAAGAAAAACAGTGAAAATTAGTTAGTTTAAACATTATACACATTAATACGGAAGAAAATGATCCAAAAAGATTAATGGAAGAGATCAACCAAAATATAAATGAAAAATAGTCCAAATTATTTAGTTTAAAAATTAGAGACCTTAACATCGAAGAAAGTGAACCGAATATATTAATGACAGTATTATAGAGCAAAAGCAAATAAAAAAAATTCAAAATTAATTAGTTTTAAAATTATATACCTTAATATTGAAAAAATGAAGCAGATAGATTAGTGGTTGTGTTATAGAACAAAAGATAAGTAAAAATAGTCCGGATGACCTTGTTTAATTAGATAACTTAATATTGAAGAAAAGAGCCAAATAGACTAATGTAAAAGTTATAGACAAAAATATAAATGAAAAATAGTCTAAATTAATTAGTATAGACTCTAGATACCATAATATGGAATAATGCGAAGAAAAAGATGCAAATAGCTTTATGGAAGAGTTATAGGCCAAAATATAAACAAGGAGGTGGATGAATCACAAACAGCCCAGTCCGAGCTGAAGCCCGAGAACGTCAGCCACGTCCGTCAAGAGAATTATTGCGTCGTTGCCGAAAATGACGATTCCATTGCTGACGACCTGCCACCCTTTAGGAAATTTCCATGGTGGATCATTTAGCTCCTGAGGCATTACCATTATCATTTAGGGACTATTTCTAGTTTATATTTTGGACTATGACTCTTCCATTAAACTATTTGCATATTTTTCTCCAAGCGCCAATGGTAATGCCTCAGGAGCTAAATGATCCTCCATGGAAATTTCCTCCAATTGTGGCAGGTTGTCAGCGATGGAATCATTTTTTTTGGCAACGATGCAACAATCCTCTTGAGGTACGTTGCTGACATTCGTGGGCTTCAGCTCAGATTTGTTACGAGCAAACATGAAGTCTATCTTCTTCTCCCACTCCAGGAATGCCTCACGGAATTCCCGACTACGGAGTTTGGGGGCGTTTTGTGACTGCTGCTCAAATGAATCCCGACGTTGGTGAAGTTGCTTGATCTCAGATTTGGACGTTTGTGACTCATCCGTCTCCTTTTGGTAGTCCGCTACAATCCGGCGTCCCGGTCTAAGATCTAGTCGCTTTTTGTACAACTCTCGGTGGTAGTTGCTTGGAACGAACCGATTTCTCATGACCGCCTTCATAGCCTCCCACGTCTCTATTGGTCGTTCTCTATTCTGCCTCCTACTTATCACAAGTTGATCCCACCAAGTTATAGCATACTCAGAAAATTCAATGACGGCTAATTTTACCTTATTTGTTTCGGAGTAGTTGTGGCAATCAAACACGAACTCCATCTTTTTCTCCTACTCAAGATAGGCTTCCGGATCAGATCTACCTTGAAAAGACGGAATCTTCATCTTAATTCCACTCAAGTTGTTATCTTCTCGATTCCTAGCATATATTCGCCCTCTATATCTCCTATAGCCAACATGAGAACCACGGTCCTCTTCCTCCTCAAATTCAGATCTATAAGGCTCTTCTTCGTCCTCCCTTTCCTCCCTCCATGGTGCTCTCTCCCTTCTACGGAAGTTAGGGCCGTTTTTGGGTTGCTTCGTCTCCAGCTGAGCTACCCGTTCATTTGTGCTCTCCACCGTCTCGTGTACTGACTCTATTTGCGCCTTCAGAGATTTCTCCAGTCGACTCACCAAGGCCTCCGTAAGTAATTTATGTTCAGCAAGGCTCATATCATTGCTGCCAACGCTCTTTCCACTATCACGAGACATTATTGCTGCAAAAACAATGTTAGAAGGAAAGAACTAACAAGGACCTCCCAAATCGCTCCCTGACGTGTTTACAGTCAAGAATAGAGATCACTCGTCACTCGTGTTTCACTCAAAATAATAGGGCTTTGGGGTGGGGTGAATTTCAGAATAACAGGAACCTCATTAAATGAGATTTTCGGAATTTTTTTTTTTGGAAATTCGGCTAGGAACAGATAGATGGTGTCAACGAATTAGAGAAGAAAAAAAAACAAAGAAACGAAAATAAAAAGGATAAGCAAACCCGAACTAGATAACCAGCTCTGATACCAAATGATGTGAACCCCGTTATCTTGTAACGAGACCCGACAACTATAGGGAACCCAAGATCGTTCTAGAATGGATTCGAGTGTAAACCTCGACCCGTTGCTTAGGAAAGCAAGAACCTCGGTATGGTGATGACACCACAAACAGGGATAGAAATCCGTATGATAAGTCGAGTTGAACGCCACGGGAAATCCCGATAAGTTCGAGAAGTTCTTGAAAGAACCAAAGAGAATCACAAGACCTCTCAAATAATATTAATCTCCAAGTTGTGTCTTCTACATGCCCAAAGGCCCTTTAAATATACTTGGAACATCCCTCCAAGAATAGGATTCTAATTAAAAAGGGAAACTAATTCAAATTTGAAAGAAATTAAATTCTCCTAAAAATCCGGCTAAAGAAAAGCGATAAACAAACATTTGAAAAGTGATTCAAATGCAAATTGAAACATTCCTAAAAGTTAGGAAAAGGGATAAGCTAGCATTTGATTTGAATTCAAATTCAAATCAAATATTCCTAAAAATTAGGAAATGATCAAAAGACCATGAAAGGGAAGGATTTGGCCCTTAGAATAGCCATGCAATCCGATTCTTCTAGAATAGACCCAAAAATAACTCTAGACCGAATCCTTCTAGAATGTGGATCATCTTTAATGGGCCTCCATGACTTTGCTTGTCTCGTTCTCTCGTAACCGGCTCTACGGGAACTTGAACTAGGTCATTTGAAACCTTGCTCGGATTCTCATCAGCATATTTGCTATTACCGCATACCACAGGGGCATGACATCCATTTAACCCTAATATAGAACACAAAATTGAAGAAAGATATGCAAATTAGACCAAAAATTGATGAATTTTTTTTTTCAAGTTACATAGTATGTAAAATAACAACTTCTGCGGTATTAAGATGAAGATTTCGTCTTTTCAAAGGAGATCTGATCCGGAAGCCTATCTTGAGTGGGAGAAGAAGATGGAGAGAGTGAAAATCAGAGAGTGAGTGAAAATTCGAGAGAGGCCGACAAAAAAGAGAGAGAAGGTTCGGCCATTGAGAGAAAATCAGAGAGAAAAAAGAATTTCTATGCAAAAGTAAGTGAGAATTTCAGCCGATGATTGTACTCTTGACCATGCTTTGCCTAGTTCTATTGTTTATCTTTTGCAGGAATATGATGATGTCTTCCCCGAGGAAACACCACATGGATTACCTCCGATTCGAGGGATTGAACATCAAATTGATTTTGTCCCCGGTGCTGTCATTCCAAATCGACCAGCTTAT
Organism: Myrica gale; assembly: GCA_963930655.1. Classification (NCBI taxonomy): domain Eukaryota; kingdom Viridiplantae; phylum Streptophyta; class Magnoliopsida; order Fagales; family Myricaceae; genus Myrica; species Myrica gale. The sequence continues at coordinate 14,760,787 of OZ005618.1, forward strand.
AGGAGAAATCCCGAGGAGACAAAGGAGCTTCAACGGCAAGTCAGCGAGTTGTTGGATAAAGGGCACGTGACGGAAAGCATGAGTCCATGTGCTGTTCCGGTCTTACTTGTACCTAAGAAGGATGGGACGTGGAGAATGTGCGTCGATTGCCGAGCCATCAACAACATCACGGTAAAGTATCGTCATCCTATCCCACGCTTAGATGATATGTTAGATGAGCTACATGGTTCTTTCATATTTTCAAAAATTGATTTAAAGAGTGGTTATCATCAAATTAGGATCAAAGAAGGAGATGAGTGGAAAACCGCTTTTAAAACAAAATATGGTTTGTATGAATGGTTTGTTATGCCTTTTGGTTTGACTAATGCCCGAGCACCTTTATGAGACATATGAACCATGTTTTGCGTGCTTTTATAGGTAGATTTGTTGTTGTTTACTTTGATGATATACTCATTTATAGCAAAAACATGGGTGATCATGTAGCACACTTGAAATCTGTTTTGGATGTGCTAAGGAAAGAGAAGTTGGTTGCTAATTTGAAAAAGTCCACGTTTTACACCGATAAGCTTGTATTTTTGGGCTTAGTTGTTAGTTCACAAGGTATACAGGTTGATGAAGAGAAAATCTGTGCAATCCAAGATTGGCCGAGTCCCACGAGTGTAGGTAATGTTTGTAGTTTTCACGGACTTGCTAGTTTTTACCGGCGGTTCGTGAAGGACTTTAGTAGCATAGACGCACCACTTACCGAAGTGATCAAGAAGAACGTTGCATTTCGATGGGGAGAAGAGCAAGAGAAGGCGTTTCAATTACTCAAAGAGAAGTTGACTAAAGCACCTTTGTTGTCTTTACCTAACTTTTCTAAAACGTTTGAAATTGAATGTGATGTTTCAGGTATTGGTATAGGCGCCGTTCTTAGGCAAGAAGGACGACCAATAGCTTACTTCAGCGAGAAACTCAGCGGGGCTGCCTTAAATTACCCAACATATGACAAGGAGTTGTATGCGTTGGTTCGAGCTTCAGAGACGTGGCAGCACTATCTATGGCCTAACGAGTTTGTGATTCATACCGATCATGAATCCTTAAAACATCTGAAGGGTCAAGCTTAACAAAAGGCACGCGCGATGGGTGGAATTCATTGAGATGTTTCCATACGTCATTCGATACAAGCAAGGTAAGGAGAATGTGGTCGCCGATGCACTTTCTCGCAGGTATGGATTACTTTCCACACTTGATACAAAATTGCTTGGTTTTGAACATTTTAAGACTCTATACCCTTTCCACACTGAATTCATTGAGATGTTTTCCACACTTTCTCGCAGGAGTTCTTTAGGCTTGATGGATTTTTATTTCGGGAGAATAAATTATGCATGCCTAACTGTTCATTGAGGGAGTTATTAGTGCAAGAATCTCATGGTGGAGGATTAATGGGACATTTTGGAGTTGCCAAAACCTTAGCTGTTTTACAGGAATACTTCTATTGGCCTCACATGAAACGAGATGTTGAAAGAATTTGTGGAAGATGTGTCACGTGTAGGCAAGCTAAGTCCAAAGTGAAGCCCCACGGTTTATATACTCCTTTACCTATCCCCAGTGAGCCTTGGATTGATATTTCAATGGATTTCGTGATTGGATTGCCTAGAACTAAACGAGGAAGAGATTCAATTTTTGTGGTTGTTGATAGACTCTCTAAATGGCACATTTTATTCTATGTCACAAAACGGATGATGCCTAGGACGATTGTTTCGGATAGAGAAGCTAAATTCTTGAGCTATTTTTGGAAGACTTTGTGGTGCAAGCTAGGTACTAAGTTATTATTTTCCACTACGTGTCACCCACAAACTGATGGTCAAACTGAAGTTGTCAATAGAACTTTGTCTACTTTGTTGAGGGCGATCATTAGAAAGAATATCAAAACTTGGGAAGAGTGTTTACCAGATGTTGAATTTGCTTTTAATAGAGCCGTTCATTCTGATACTCAATTTTCACCATTTGAAATTGTGTACGATTTTAATCCTTTAACCCAATTGGATTTGTGTCCTTTGCCTGTGACTGAGCATATTAATTTAGATGGCAAAAAGAAAGCTGATTTTGTCAAGCAGATCCATGAGAGGGCAAGACTCAACATTGAGCGACGAACGAAGCAATAAGAAAAACATGCCAACAAGGGACGTCACAACATGCTTTTTGAACCTGGAGATTGGGTTTGGCTACATATGAGAAAGGAAAGATTCCCAAGCCAAAAGAAGTTCAAAACTGCTTCCAAGAGGAGATGGACCTTTTCAAGTCCTAGAGCGCATCAACGACAGTGCCTAGAAGCTAGATTTACCTGGTGAGTATAACGTCAGTGCCACTTTCAATGTTACTGATTTGAGGGCAAATCCTTTTCAAGAGGAGGGGAATGATGGAAATCAAGGTACATCGTTGGAGGATCCAATTCCAGTTCCCATTGGGCCGGTTACGAGGGCACGAGCCAAAAAGTTTAAGGAGCTACTCAATAGGCTGATTAAAGCGGCATGGGCTCAAATAAATTCATGGGAGGCCCATTGAACAAGATCCACTTGGCCCACAAAGGAGTGTCAATGTGATACAGGTTCTAGAAGTCGATCAAGATTGATTTACACGCCACCTTTATTCCCTTTTATGGCTTGAACGTGAATGGTTATGTTAGGAACCTTTTCTTCCCATATTAGTTCGGATGGTGTAGCTGGTTTGGTGCCCAAATTTTGTTTCCTTTTTGGTTTAGGCGCCAAGTTTTCTTTCCTTAGGAATAGAGTTTGTTTTAGGCGTCAATAAGTTGCCTTATTTGCTAGGGTTTGCTGCCACTTTATTTCCATAATTATGTGTGTTTCTTTTAGGCTTTATTTTGTGTCTTGGTCGGCCTATATATAGAGGCCTAAGCTTTGTATTTCGGCATTCAGTCAATATACACGAATTTTGTGAGGTTTATTTCTTTGGTTCATTGAAGAAATTCTAGAACTTATCGGGATTTTCCGTGGCGTTCAACTCGACTTATCAAACAGATTTCCATCACCGTTTGTGGCGAAAAGTTATAGACCAAAATATGCATCAAAAAATGATCAAAATTTATCAGTTTAACAATTTGATACCCTTAGATTTAAGTAAATGAAGAAAATAGAAGAAAACGAGCCAAATTGATTAATGTAAAAGTTATAGAAAAAAATATATAAGAAAAATAGTCCAAATTAATTAGTATTGACAATAGATTCCAAAATATGAGGATTAGTGGAAGAATTGTAGACCAAAACAAAATATGTAAAATTATTTAGTACATTATAGAGCACAAAATTGAAGAAAAAGATGCAAAAAGATTAATGAGGAATTAAAGACCATAGGATAAATTAAAAATCGTCCAAATGAACTAGTTTAAAAATTAAATACCGTAATATTGAATAAAATGGACCATATAAATTAATGGAAGAGTTATTCACAAAAATAAAGATAAGAAATAGTTCACATTAATCAGTTTAAAAATTAGACAAAACAATATCGGAGAAAAGAAGCGAAACGGATAGAAGGAAGAGTTATAGGCCAAAATATGCATCAAAAAATGATCAAAATTTATCAGTTTAACAATTTGATACCCTAAGATTTAAGTAAATGAAGAAAATAGATGAATGGACGAGTTTTATCCCAAAATAAGAAGGAAAAATAGAACAAATTAATTAGTCAAAAATTAGATAACATAACATTGAAGAAAATTAGTCCAATCGATTAATCGAAGTGTTATAGACCAAACCAAAAAGGAAAAATAGTCAAGATTTGTTAGTTTAAACATTAGATACCTTTATATTTAAGAGAACGGCGCAAATAGATTAATGGACGAGTATTAGTCCAAAATACAAAAAAAAAGGAGATAATATTAATTAGTATAAAAATTAGATATCTAAGTGTTGATGCAAATAGACTAATGGAAGACTTATAGACCAAAAGGTAAATAAAAAATCGTCCAAATAAACTTTGCTTAATAGTTAGATAACTCTTAATATTCAAAAAAATGAGCCAAATAGATTAATTGAAACGTCATAGACCAAAAATAGATGAAAAACATTTTTCAAATTACTTAGTATGAACCCAAGATACCTTAAGATTGAAGAAAATGAACCAAATAGTTTAATGGAAAAGATATGGACCGAAATAATAAAGAAAAATAGTCTAAATTATTGAGTTTAGACATCAGGTAGCACAAAATTGAAAAAAAAAATGATGCAAAAAGAATGAAGGAAGAGTTATCGGCAAACTTATAAACGAAAAAAGATCCAAATTAATTAGTTTAAAAATTAGATACAGTAATATTGAAAAAAATGAGCGCAATAGATTAATGGAAGTGTTACGGAGCGTAATAAAAAGGAAAAATAGTGAAAAATAGTTAGTTTAAACATTATACACCTTCATACGGAAGAAAATTATGCAAACTTATTAATGGAGGAGACCAACCAAAATATAAATGAAAAATTGTACAATTGATTTAGTTTAAAAATTAGAGACCTTAATATCGAAGAAAATTAAGCAGATATATTAAAGAAAGTATTATAAAGCAAAAGTAAATAAAATTTTTTTCAAATTAATTAGTTTTAAAAATAGATACCTTAATTTTTTACAAAATGTAGCAGATAGATTAGTGGTATAGTTATAGAACAAAAGATAAGTAAAAAAACGTCCGGATAAACTTGCTTAATTAGATAAGTTAACATAGAAGAAAACGAGCCAAATTGATTAATGTAAAAGTTATAGAAAAAATATATAAGAAAATAGTCCAAATTAATTAGTATTGACACTAGATTCCAAAATATGAGGATTAGTGGAAGAGTTGTAGACCAAAAAAAATATGTAAAATTATTTAGTACATTATAGAGCACAAAATTGAAGAAAAAGATGCAAAAAGATTAATGAGGAATTTAAAGACCATAGGATAAATTAAAAATCGTCCAAATGAACTTGTTTAAAAATTAAGCACCGTAATATTGAAAAAAATGGACCATATAAATTAATGGAAGAGTTATTCGCAAAAATAAAGATAAGAAATATTTGAAATTAATCAGTTTAAAAATTAGACAACACAATATCGGAGAAAAGAAGCGAAACGGATAGATTGAAGAGTTATAGACCAAAATATGTATCAAAAAATGATCAAAATTTATCAGTTTAACAATTTGATACCCTAAGATTTAAGTAAACGAAGAAAATAGATGAATGGACGAGTTTTATCCCAAAATAAGAAGGAAAAATAGAACAAATTAATTAGTTAAAAATTAGATAACATAACATTGAAGAAAATTAGTCCAATCGATTAATCAAAGTGTTATAGACCAAACCAAAAAGGAAAAATAGTCAAGATTTGTTAGTTTAAACATTAGAAACCTTTATATTTAAGAGAACGGTGCAAATAGATTAATGGACGAGTATTAGTCCAAAATACAAATAAAAAGTAGATAATATTATTTAGTATAAAAATTAGATATCTAAGTGTTGATGCAAATAGACTAATGGAAGACTTATAGACCAAAAGGTAAATAAAAAATCGTCCAAATAAACTTTGCTTAATAGTTAGATAACTTAATATTCAAAAAAATGAGCCAAATAGATTAATTGAAACGTCATAGACCAAAAATAGAAGAAAACAATTCTTCAAATTACTTAGTATGAACCCAAGATACCTTAATATTGAAGAAAATGAACCAAATAGTTTAATGGAAAAGTTATGGACCGAAATAATAAAGAAAAATAGTCTAAATTATTGAGTTTAGACATCAGGTAGCTAAAAATTGAAAAAAAAATGATGCAAAAAGAATGAAGGAAGAGTTATCCGCAAACTTATAAACGAAAAAAGGACCAAATTAATTACTTTAAAAATTAGATACAGTAATATTGAAAAAAATGAGCGCAATATATTAATGGAAGTGTTACGGACCGAAATAAAAAAGAAAAATAGTTAGTTTAAACATTATACACCTTCATACGGAAGAAAATAATGCAAACTTATTAATGGAGGAGACCAACAAAAATATAAATGAAAAATTACAGACCTTAATATTGAAGAAAATGAAGCAGATATATTAAACAAAGTATTATAAAGCAAAACAACATAAAAAAAATTCAAATTAATTAGTTTTAAAAATAGATACCTTAATATTTAACAAAATGAAGCAGATAGATTAGTGGAATTGTTATATAACAAAAGATAAATAAAAAAAAACGTCCGTATAAACTTGTTTAATTAGATAAGTTAATATAGAAGAAACGAGCCAAATAGATTAATGTAAAAGTTATAGAAAAAAAAAATATAAGAAAAATAGTCCAAATTAATTAGTATTGACACTAGATTCCAAAATATGAGGATTAGTGGAAGAGTTGTAGACCAAAAAAAAATATGTAAAATTATTTAGTACATTATAGAGCACAAAATTGAAGAAAAAGATGCAAATAGATTAAAAGGGAATTTAAAGACCACAGGATAAATTAAAAATCGTCCAAATGAACTTGTTTAAAAATTAAACACCGTAATATTGAATAAAATGGACCATATAAATTAATGGAAGAGTTATTTGCAAAAATAAAGATAAGAAATAGTTGAAATTAATCAGTTTAAAAATTAGACAACACAATATCGGAGAAAAGAAGCGAAACGGATAGATTGAAGAGTTATAGACCAAAATATGCATCAAAAAATGATCAAAATTTATCAGTTTAACAATTTGATACCCTAAGATTTAAGTAAACGAAGAAAATAGATGAAGGGACGAGTTTTATCCCAAAATAAGAAGGAAAAATAGAACAAATTAATTAGTTAAAAATTAGATAACATGACATTGAAGAAAATTAATCCAATCGATTAATCGAAGTGTTATAGACCAAACTAAAAAGGAAAAGTAGTCAAGATTTGTTAGTTTAAACATTAGATACCTTTATATTTAAGAGAACGGTGCAAATAGATTAATGGACGAGTATTAGTCCAAAATACAAATAAAAAGTAGATAATTTTATTTAGTATAAAAATTAGATAACTAAGTGTTGGTGCAAATAGACTAATGCAAGACTTATTGACCAAAAGGTAAATAAAAAATCGTCCAAATTAACTTCGCTTAATAGTTAGATACCTTAATATTCAAAAAAACGAGCCAAATAGATTAATTGAAACGTTATAGACCAAAAATAGATGAAAAAAATTCTTCAATTTACATAGTATGAACTTTAGATACCTTAATATTGAAGAAAACGAACCAAATAGTTTAATGGAAAAGTTATAGACCGAAATAATAAAGAAAAATAGTCTAAATTAATGAGTTTAGACGTCAGGTAGCTCAAAATTGACAAAAAATGATGCAAATAGAATGAAGGAAGAGTTATCGGCAAACTTATAAATGAAAAAAGGTCCAAATTAATTAGTTTAATAATTAGATACAGTAATATTGAAAAAAAATGAGCGCAATAGATTAATGGAAGTGTTACGGACCGAATATAAAAAAGAAAAATAGTGAAAAATAGTTAGTTTAAACATTATACACCTTCATACGGAAGAAAATGATGCAAACTTATTAATGGAGCAGACCATCCAAAATATAAATGAAAAATTGTACAAATGATTTAGTTTAAAAAATTACAGACCTTAATATCGAAGAAAATAAAGCAGATATATTAAAGAAAGTATTATAAACCAAAAGAAAATAAAAAAAATTCAAATTAATTAGTTTTAGAAATAGATAACTTAATATTTAACAAAATGAAGCAGATAGATTTGTGGTATTGTTATATAACAAAAGATAAATAAAGAAATGTCCGGATAAACTTGTTTAATTAGATAAGTTAATATAGATGAAACGAGCCCAATAGATTAATGTAAAAGTTATAGAAAAAAATATATACGAAAAATAGTCCAAAATTAATTAGTATTGACACTAGATTCCAAAATATGAGGATTAAAGGAAGAGTTGTAGACAAAAAAAAATATGTAAAATTATTTAGTACATTATAGAGCACAAAATTGAAGAAAAAGATGCAAATAGATTAATGAGGCACTTAAAGACCATAGGGTAAATTAAAAATTGTCCAAATGAACTTGTTTAAAAGTTAATCATCTTAATATTGAAGAAATGGACCATATAAATTAATGGAAGAGTTATTCACAAAAATAAAGATAAGAAATAGTTCAAATTAATCAGTTTAAAAATTAGATAACATAATATCGGAGAAAATAAGCGAAACGGATAGATGGAAGAGTTATAGACCACAATATGCATTAAATGATCAAAATTTATCAGTTTAACAATTTGATACCCAAATATTTAAGTAAATGAAGAAAATTGATGAATGGACGAGTTTTATCCCAAAATAAGAAGGAAAAATAGAACAAATTAATTAGTTAAAAATTAGATAACATAACATTGAAGAAAATTAATCCAATCGATTAATCGAAGTGTTATAGACCAAACTAAAAAGGAAAACTATTCAAGATTTGTTAGTTTAAACATTAGATACCTTTATATTTAAGAGAACGGTGCAAATAGATTAATGGACGAGTATTAGTCCAAAATACAAATAAAAAGTAGATAATTTTATTTAGTATAAAAATTAGATAACTAAGTGTTGGTGCAAATAGACTAATGGAAGACTTATTGACCAAAAGGTAAATAAAAAATCGTCCAAATTAACTTCGCTTAATAGTTAGATACCTTAATATTCAAAAAAATGAGCCAAATAGATTAATTGAAACGTTATAGACCAAAAATAGATGAAAAAAATTCTTCAATTTACATAGTATGAACTTTAGATACCTTAATATTGAAGAAAACGAACCAAATAGTTTAATGGAAAAGTTATAGACCGAAATAATAAAGAAAAATAGTCTAAATTAATGAGTTTAGACATCAAGTAGCTCAAAATTGAAAAAAAATGATGCAAAAAGAATGAAGGAAGAGTTATCGGCAAACTTATAAATGAAAAAAAGTCCAAATTAATTAGTTTAAAAATTAGATACAGTAATATTGAAAAAATGAGCGCAAAAAATTAATGGAAGTGTTACGGACCGAAATAAAAAAGAAAAACGGTGAAAAATAGTTAGTTTAAACATTATACATACCTTCATACGGAAGAAAATGATGCAAACTTATTAATGGAGGAGGCCAACCAAAATATAAATGAAAATGGTACAAATGATTTAGTTTACAAAATTAGAGACCTTAATATCGAAGAAAATGAAGCAGATATATTAAAGAAAGTATTATAAAGCAAAAGTAAATAAAAAAAATTTCAAATTAATTAGTTTTAAAAATAGATACCTTAATATTTAACAAAATGAAGCAGATAGAGTAGTGGTATTGTTAAATAACAAAAGATAAATAAAAAAACCTCCGGATAAACTTGTTTAATTAGATAAGTTAATATAGATGAAACGAGCCCAATAGATTAATGCAAAAGTTGTAGAAAAAAATATATAAGAAAAATAGTCCAAATTAATTAGTATTGACACTAGATTCCAAAATATGAGTATTAATGGAAGAGTTGTAGACCAAAAAAAAAATATGTAAAATTATTTAGTAAATTATAGAGTAAAAAATTGAAGAAAAAGATGCAAATAGATTAATGAGGAATTTAAACACCGTAATTTTGATGAAATGCACCATATAAATTAATGGAAGAGTTATTCACAAAAATAAAGATAAGAAATAGGTCAAATTAATCAGTTTAAAAATTAGATAACACAATACCGGAGAAAAGCAGCGAAACGGATAGATGGAAGAGTTATAGACCAAAATATGCATCAAAAAATGGTCAAAATTTATCAGTTTTACAATTTGATACCCTAATATTTAAGTAAATGAAGTAAATAGATGAATGGACGAGTTATAGCCCAAAATAAGAACGAAAAATAGATCAAATTAATTAGTTAAAAATTAGATAACATAACATTGAAGAAAATTAGTCCAATCGAAATAAAAAAGAAAAATAGTGAAAAATAGTTAGTTTAAACATTATACACCTTCATACGGAAGAAAATGATGCAAACTTATTAATGGAGGAGGCCAACCAAAATATAATTGAAAATGGTACAAATGATTTAGTTTAAAAAATTAGAGACCTTAATATCGAAGAAAATGAAGCAGATATATTAAAGAATGTATTATAAAGCAAAAGTAAATAAAAAATTTAAAATTAATTAGTTTTAAAAATAGATACCTTAATATTTAACAAAATGAAGCAGATAGATTAGTGGTATTGTTATAGAACAAAAGATAAGTAAAAAAACGTCCAAATAAACTTGTTTAATTAGATAAGTTAATATAGAAGAAAACGAGCCAAATAGATTAATGTAAAAGTTATAGTAAAAAATATATAAGAAAAATAGTCCAAATTAATTAGTATTGACACTAGATTCCACAATATGAGGATTAATGGAAGAGTTGTAGACCAAAAAAAAAATAGTCAAAGAATCTTTTTCGGACTAGAATGCAAAGAACACGATGGACTAGAAAGGTGGAAACTAGAATAGGTAGTGACTCGTCACAGCGGAGAAAAAAAATTAACTTGTTTGGGGTAAAGAGATTTTCGGACTAATAGGGACCCCAATATATGGAAACAATCGAAATTTTTTTTTGTAGAAAGGTACAATCGCAAGCTGGTTTGAAGGAGTGGCTTGCTGGATCTCGCTCACGTTTGCCTTGGAATTCTCTTTTCTCACGGATTTTCTCTCCATGGCCGAATCTTCTCTCTTTTTGGTTGGCCTCTCTCGGATTTTCACTATCTATCGGATTTTCTCTCATTCTCTGATTTTCACTCACTCTCTGATTTTCACTCAATTTCTTGTTCTCACTCTCTTTCTTTTTTTCACTTTCTCTCTCTTTCTTTTGATCACTCTCTTGCTGCAACCTCACTTGATCTTCATGTACTTGCTGTGGGGTCAATGGAACAAGTGTGATTGGCTTCTGATTAAGTACAAAAGAGTACTTATTCGTAAAGCCATCATGCTTGACACGTCGGTCGAATTGCCATGGTCGCCCTAGCAATAAGTTTCCGGCTTGCATTGGTACTACATCACATAAGACTTGATCTTCGTACTTACCAATCCGAATAGCTACTAACACTTGCTTGTCCACCCTTATTTCTCCACAATCATTCAGCCATTGCAACTTGTAAGGCCAGGGGTGCTTCAACAAGGGCAATCCTAATTTCTCTACCATAATCAAGCTTGCAACATTAGTACAACGACGTTCATCAATAATCACACTACATACCTTATCTTTGTCGTAGCACCTAGTGTGAAAGATATTCTCCCGTTGCACTTCCTCATCTCCTATTGCTGGCAAACTCAAGGCTCTCCTTGCCACCAAGGTCAACGCATCGGGGCTACATATTCCTCCTCGGAAACATCCTCCAGTGGTGGCATGTGGTCGGTGTCAGATTCTTCACTATCGGTCACGATCTCTCCATTGGCCTTCATCACCATGACTTGCTTGTTTGGACATTGGCTGGCTATATGTCCCCTGCCTTGACATCGAAAACATTTGATATCATGATTTCTAGAAGTAGAAGCTTCATGTTTACCTTGAGAAATGTGGCTGGTGGTAGGGGTTTTGGGCTCGGGTTTGGACACTTGTGACCTGTCCATGGGCTTGGTGTAGGTTGGCTTGGAAAAAGTAGCATTCAAACTATGGTTTGCACGTCCCCCACTTCCCCTCTGGAGTTGCTGCTCCACTTTGATAGCCATATGCACCATTTCTTCTATCTCCACATAATGTTGCATCTCCACTCTATCATGGATCTCCCGATTCAACCCATGTAGGAAACGAGTCATGGTAGCCTCTCGATCCTCCTCAATATTTGCACGGATCATGGCCATCTCCATCTCCTTGTAATAGTCTTCTACACTTTGGCTTCCTTGCTTAAGGCTTTGTAACTTTTTGTACAGCTCCCGGTAGTAGTGGCTTGGAACAAACCCGTTTTCTCATGACCTCCTTCATAGCATCCCATGTCTCTATTGGACGTTCTCCATTCCGCCTCCTATTTATCACAAGTTGATCCCACCAAGTTATAGCATACTCAGAAAACTCAATGACGGCTAATTTTACCTTCTTGGTTTCGAAGTAATTATGGCAATCGAACACGAACTCCATCTTCTTCTCCCACTCAAGATAGGCTTCCGAATCAGATCTCCCTTGGAAAGACGGAATCTTCATCTTGATACCACTGACGTTGTTATCTTCTCGGTTTCCAACGTCTCTTCGTCCGCCATATCTCCTATAGCCAATATCACGATCTGCTTCCTCTTCAAAGTCAGATCTGTAAGGCACACCTTCGTAGTCTCTTTCCTCCCTCCATGGTACTCTCTCCCGTCTACGGAAGGTGTGGTCGTTTTGAGGTTGTTGTGTTTCCAGCCGAGCTATCCGTTCATTTGTGCGCTCCACCGTCTCATGGACTGTCTCTATTTCCGCCTTCAGAGATTTCTCCAGGCGACTCACCAAGGCCTCCAGTAATCTATGTTCAGCAAGGCTCATATCGTCGTTGGAAACGCTCTTTCCACTATCATGAGACATGAGTACTGCAAAAATATTGTGTTAGAAATAAAACAAGAAAAAAAAAACCTCACAACTCCTCTCCCTTACGTGTCTCACTCAAGAATATGGTCTCTAGTCACTCGTATTTCACTCACAATATATGGCTTTTACCCTCTAATAATCTCACCACTCTTGCCTTTTTCCACTCGGTAATCCTCTTGCGGTTCTTTTGGAACTTAAACAAACAATCAAAGAATGCAAAGAACACAATGGACTAGAAAGGTAGTGACTCGTCACAGCAGAGAAAAAAATTAACTTGTTTGGGGTAAAGAGATTTTCGGACTAATAGGGACCCCAATATATGGAAACAATCGAAAATTTTTTTTGAAGCACTTTTTTTTTTTCGGACCCCTTCCTTTCTTCTTCTTTTGGGAGTCTCTTTCTCTTCTCCTTTGATGACAATAGCACAAAATCTCAATACACTAAGATATGAAATTTTCGAACAAGAGATAACAAGAACAAGCTCTAGCAAAACTTGAATAGAGCAGTCAAGAAATTTCGGCCAAGTATTTGATAGGAGCCGACTGTAGGACAGAAACAAAGGGAAAAGAAATTAGAGAAGATAGGCGAAGGATATGAAAAGAAGAAACAAAGGCATGAAAAGAAAAGGGATAAGCAAACCCGAACTAGAACCAAAGCTCTGATACCAAATGATGTGAACCCCGTTATCCCGTAACAAGACCCAAGATCGTTTCTAGTATGGATTCGAATGGAACCTCGACCCGTTGCTTAGGAAAGCAAGAACCTCGGTATAGTGAAGACGCCACAAACGGGATGGAAATCCGTTTGATAAGTCGAGTTGAACGCCATGGGAAAATCCCGATAAGTTCGACAAGTTCTTCAAAGAACCAAAGAGAATTAAACCTCACCAAAATATATCCATCAAAGTTGTTCGAATTACAATGCAAGAGGCTCCTATTTATAAGCTAGAAATAACAAGGAAATAAAACTAACCTAGGAAACAAGGGTTGGTCGAGTATGGCATTTTTGAACAAGGAAAGAAATCCTTGCTTACCTAAAACAAAGAGTGCAATTAAGGAAACAATCACTTGCTTGCCTAACTAACCTTTGGACGCCTAAAATAGAGTTCTAATTAAGGAAATAAGATAATACTCGACCAAAATAACAATCTATCCAAAGAAAGACATTTTGCCGAACTACATCCCCACATGGCTGAACTAAACCCTAATTGCCTTAAATAAAACACTCTTCACATGGCAATAGGGTGGTGGCCGACCCTCATGTCAAAAGACCATGAATGGTAATGATTTGGAGCTTAAAATAGCCATGCAATCTGAATCTTCTAGAATAGTCCCATATTTGTCTCTTGGCCGGATCCTTCTAGAGTGTGCATCATCTTGAATGGGCCTCCACGAATGGGCTTGGGCCCATATCTCTTTACTGAGTTCAACGAGTGCATCTTTGAACTCCTTGTCTCGGGCTCTCGTATCCGGCAGTACTACTTCATTCAAGGTCTTGCTTGGATTCTCATCATAGACCGAAATAATAAAGAAAAATAGTCTAAATTAATGAGTTTAGACATCAGGTAGCTCAAAATTGAAAAAAGAAATGATGCAAATAGAATGAAGGAAGAGTTGTCGGCAAACTTATAAACGAAAAAGGTCCAAATTAATTAGTTTAAAAATTAGATACAGTAATATTGAAAAAAAATGAGCGCAATAGATTAATGGAAGTGTTACGGACCGAAATAAAAAAGAAAAATAGTGAAAAATAGTTAGTTTAAACGTTATACACCTTCATACGGAAGAAAATGATGCAAACTTATTAATGGAGGAGACCAACCAAAATATAAATGAAAAATGGAACAAATGATGAAGTTTAAAAAATTAGAGACCTTAATATCGAAGAAAATGAAGCAGATATATATTAAAGAAAGTATTATAAAGCAAAAGTAAATAAAAAAATTTCAAATAAATTAGTCTTAAAAATAGATACCTTAATATTTAACAAAATGAAGCAGATAGATTAGTGGTATTGTTATAGAACAAAAGATAAGTAAAAAAGCGTCCGGATAAACTTGTTTAATTAGATATGTTAATATAGAAGAAAACAAGCCAAATAGATTAATGTAAAAGTTATAGTAAAAAATATATAAGTAAAATAGTCCAAATTAATTAGTATTGACACTGGATTCCACAATATGAGGATTAATGGAAGAGTTGTAGACCAAAAAACAAATATGTAAAATTATTTAGTACATTATAAAGCACAAAATTGAGGAAAAAGATGCAAATAGATTAATGAGGAATTTAAAGACCATAGGTTAAATTAAAAATCGCCCAAAGGAACTTCTTTAAAAATTAAACACTGTAATATTGAAGAAAATGGACCATATAAATTAATGGGAGAGTTATTCACAAAAATAAAGATAAGAAATAGTTCAAATTAATCAGTTTAAAAATTAGAAAACACAATATTGGAGAAAAAAGCGGAACATATAGATGGAAGAGTTATAGACCCCAATATGCATTAAAAAATGATCAAAATTTATCTGTTTAACAATTTGATACCCTAAGATTTAAGTAAATGAAGAAAATAGATGAATGGACGAGTTTTAGCCCAAAATAAGAAGGAAAAATAGAACAAATTAATTAGTTAAAAATTAGATAACATAACATTGAAGAAAATTAGTCCAATCGATTAATCGAAGTGTTATAGACCAAACAAAAAAGGAAAACTAGTCAAGATTTGTTAGTTTAAACATTAGATACCTTTATATTTAAGAGAACACTGTAAATAGATTAATGGACGAGTATTAATCCAAAATACAAATAAAAAGTAGATAATATTATTTAGTATAAAAATTAGATATCTAAGTGTTGATGCAAATAGACTAATGGAAGACTTATTGACCAAAAGGTAAATAAAACATCGTCCAAAATAACATTGCTTAATAGTTAGATAACTTAATATTCAAAAAAATGAGCCAAATAGATTAATTGAAACTTCATAGACCAAAAATAGATGAAAAAAATTCTTCAAATTACTTAGTATGAACCCTAGATACCTTAATATTGAAGAAAATGAACCAAATAGTTTAATGGAAAAGTTATAGACCGAAATAATAAAGAAAAATCGTCTAAATTAATGAGTTTAGACATCAGGTAGCTCAAAATTGAAAAAAAATGATGCAAATAGAATGAAGGAAGAGTTATCGGCAAACTTATAAATGAAAAAATGTCAAAATAATCCTAACATAGAAACCTAATTAAAATTCGAAATTAGGCAAGTAATTAAATCCTAGCTTGCCTAAAACACATAAGACAAATAAGGAAATAAATTTCCTTATTTCCTAACATACTTGTCGCCTAAACCAAAAAGGAAGACTAAGGAAATAACTCCTTAGTTGCCTAAAACAACAACCTATTTAAGGAACTATATTTTGGACGTGAACAGTACCAAAATAAAGTAAAGAAATATTCTTTATTTGCCTAACTCTAGACCTGGACGTGAACAGTACCCAACAAGGAAATTAAATGCTGAACAAAATAAATAATCAAAAGATTTCAAAAGGAAAGGATTTTGCCCTTTGAATTTCCATGCAATCCGATTCTTCTAGAATAGACCCAACATTATCTCTTGACCGGATCCTTCTAGAAAGTGGGTCATCTTTGATTGGCTGCCACGAATGGGCTTGGGCCCATATCTCATGAATGATTTCGTCGAGTACGTCCTTGAACTTCTTGGCTCGTTCTCTCGTAACCGGCTCTTCGGGGACTTGAACTAGCTCCTTCGAAGCCTTGCCCGTATTCTCATCAATATAAATTAATGGTAGAGTTTTTCACAAAAGTAAAGATAAGAAATAGTTCAAATTAATCAGTTTAAAAATTAGAAAACACAATATCGGAGAAAAAAAGCGGAACATATAGATGGAAGAGTTATAGACCCCAATATGCATTAAAAAATGATCAAAATTTAGCAGTTTAACAATTTGATACCCTAATATTTAAGTAAATGAAGTAAATAGATGAATGGACGAGTTATAGCCCAAAATAAGAAGGAAAAGTAGAACAAATTAATTAGTAAAAAATTAGATAACATAACATTGAAGAAAATTAGGCCAATCGATTAATCGAAGTGTTATAGACCAAAATAAAGAGGAAAAACTAGTCAAGATTTGTTAGTCTAAACATTAGATTCCTCTATATTTAAGAGAACGCTGCAAATAGATTAATGGACGAGTATTAATCCAAAATACAAATAAAAAGTAGATAATGTTATTTAGTATAAAAATTAGATATCTAAGTGTTGATGCAAATAGACTAATGGAAGACTTATTGACCAAAGGTAAATAAAAAATTGTCCAAATTAACTTTGCTTATTAGTAGATACCTTAATTTTCAAAAAAATGAGCCAAATAGATTAATTGAAACGTCATAGACCAAAAATAGATGAAAAAAATTCTTCAAATTACTTAGTATGAACCCTAGATACCTTAATATTGAAGAAAATGAACCAAATATTTTAATGGAAAAGTTATATAGACCGAAACAATAAAGAAAAATAGTCTAAATTAATGAGTTTAGACATCAGGTAGCTCAAAATTGAAAAAAACAATGAAGCAAATAGAATGAAGGAAGAGTTATCGGCAAACTTATAAATGAAAAAAGGTCCAAATTAATTAGTTTAAAAATTAGGTAGAGTGATATTGAAAAAAATGAGCGCAATAGATTAATGGAAGTGTTACGGACCGAAATATAAAAAGAAAAATAGTGAAAAATAGTTAGTTTAAACATTATACACCTTCATATGGAAGAAAATGATACAAACTTTTTAATGGAGGACACCAACCAAAATATAAATGAAAAATGGTACAAATGATTTACTTTGAAAAATTAGAGACCTTAATATCGAAGAAAAAGAAACAGATATATTAAAGAAAGTATTATAAAGCAAAAGTAAATAAAAAAAATTTCAAATTAATTAGTTTTAAAAATAGATACCTTAATATTTAACAAAATGAAGCAGATAGATTAGTGGTACTGTTATAGATCAAAAGATAAGTAAAAAAACGTCCGGATAAACTTTCTTAATTAGATAAGTTAAAATAGAAGAAAACGAGCCAAATAGTAATATGTAAAAGTTATAGTAAAAAATATATAAGAAAAATAGTCCAAATTACATAGTATTGACACTAGATTCCACAATATGAGGATTAATGGAAGAGTTGTAGACCAAAAAAAAATAGTCAAAATTTTTTAGTACATTATAAAGCACAAAATTGAAGAAAAAGATGCGAATAGATTACTGAGGAATTTAAAGACCATAGGACAAATTAAAAATCGTCCAAATGAACTTGTTTAAAAATTAAACACCGTAATATTGTATAAAATGGACCATATAAATTAATGGAAGATTTATTCACAAAAATAAAGATAAGAAATAATTCAAATTAATCAATTTAAAAATTAGATAACAAAATATCGGAGAAAAGAAGCGAAACGGATAGATGGAAGAGTTATAGACCAAAATATGCATCAAAAAATGATCAAAATTTAGCAGTTTAACAATTTGATACCCTATTATTTAAGTAAATGAAGTAAATAGATGAACGGACGAGTTATAGCCCAAAATAAGAAGGAAAAGTAGAACAAATTAATTAGTTAAAAATTAGATAACATAACATTGAAGAAAATTAGGCCAATCGATTAATCGAAGTGTTATAGACCAAACTAAAAAGGAAAACTAGTCAAGATTTGTTAGTTTAAACATTAGATACCTCTATATTTAAGAGAATGCTGCAAATAGATTAATGGACGAGTATTAGTCCAAATTACAAATAAAAAGTAGATAATGTTATTTAGTATAAAAATTAGATATCTAAGTGTTGATGCAAATAGACTAATGGAAGACTTATTGACCAAAGGTAAATAACAAATCGTCCAAATTAACTTTGCTTGATAGTAGATACCTTAATATTCAAAAAAATGAGCCAAATAGATTAATTGAATCGTCATAGACCAAAAATAGATGAAAAAAATTCTTCAAAATACTTAGTATGAACCCTAGATACCTTAATATTGAAGAAAATGAACCAAATAGTTTAATGGAAAAGTTATAGACCGAAACAATAAAGAAAAATAGTCTAAATTAATGTGTTTAGACATCAGGTAGCTCAAAATTGAAAAAAGAAATGATGCAAATAGAATGAAGGAAGAGTTGTCGGCAAACTTATAAACGAAAAAGGTCCAAATTAATTAGTTTAAAAATTAGATACAGTAATATTGAAATGTTATCCTCTTTGATTTTGATGATAACAAAGTTTTACAACGTGTTTTTAAACCTTTAGATTCTACTTTTGAAAATTCGTTTTAAGAAAATGATATCAAGAGTTTTCTAGTTGTAAATCGGCGTTAGATGTAATCGAACACTCTACATAAGCTTACTTGTTAAACTTTATATTGTAGGTGTTTTGGTATTGCTTGTTGGTGCCAGGAGAAACACTTTTCAACCTAAGTGTTGAAGGTGTCGACACATATCATCATGGTGTCGACACATATGTCATACACCAGAATGCATGTTCCAAGCCGATGTGAAGGTGTTTTGGGATTGCTTGTTGGTGCCAGGAGAAACACTTTTCAGCCTATGTGTTGAAGGTGTCGACACATATCATCATGGTGTCGACACATCCGTCATACACCAGAATGCATGTTCCAAGCCGAAGTGAAGGTGTCGACACATCAGTCATACACCAGAATGCATGTTCTAAGCCGAAGTGAAGGTGTCGACACATAGTGAAGAGGTGTCGACACATTGGTCATTCAACAGAAAGCAAGTTCCCTGGCCAAGATGAAGGTGTCGACACATAGACCAAGAGGTGTCGACACATTGCACTATCAATAGAAGGCAAGGTTTACAGGCCAAAGCTGATGGTGTCGACACATATGCAATTAGTGTCGACACATTGCACATACACCCGCAGGCATGTTTCCAAGGCATTTTGAAGGGTCAACTCTTTGAAGAGAAGTGTCGACACATTGGTCATACACCCGAAAGTGAGTTTCCAGGCAATACTCCTAGGTGTCGACACATACAGGAAAGGTGTCGACACATGCTTCGATTTCTCAGATCCTGGAGCGACGTCACTCACTTAAAAATGTCTCCAACGACTCTAAATGCCCTCCAACGGCTCCAAAACATGACAAGAAAGCCCTTGGTGCCGTAGAGACTATAAATAGAAGAAGTTTGAAAGAGAAAGGTAGAGCTTCACACGAAAAGCATCCTTGCCCTAATTTCTTGAGAGAGAAAGCTCAAAGAAGAAGAAGAGAAGTTATCCGACCTTGAAATCTCGTGATCCATCTTGTAAATCCGAAAGCCTTCCTTGAAGATCTCATTCTCTTGGCACACATCAGGTTCTTGTACTTGTAGATCTGACTTAGAGAGCCGTTTCATTTCTTGAGCTACCCATCTGTATATCTGGCTTAGAGAGCCTTCAATCATTGTACGCAATCTCTGTAAACCTTTCAAGTGTTGAGTGAACACTGTATCCTACTTGTGGACGTAGGCAAGAGTTGGCCGAACCACCTAAAAATACTGCTGTCATCTTCTTCACTCTCCTCTTTATTTCTTGCTTATATTGCTTGATTGAACTTGCTCATTTATTGTTCTTGATCTCATTGCTTGTTTACCTAGAATTAGATCTAAGCTATTTTGGGTTTGTTTTCAAAAGGATTCAAAAGTTTTTGAAAAACCCAATTCACCCCCCTCTTGGGTTGTTTTTGCACTCACAATTGGTATCAGAGCTGAGGTTACTAGCTCATTAGAATGACAACCCCAGTTGGCACCTCTTTGGCTGAAGGGCAGCCGACGAATCGACCTCCCTTGTTCAATGGAAATGCTTATAACTATTGGAAGGCAAGGATGAGAATTTACATCCAATCCGTAGACTACAAACTTTGGAGAGTTATCTCCAGCGGTCCTAGATTACCTAGAGACAAGGAGGGTAAGCTGAAGGACGAAAAAGATTGGGATGATGCCGATCTTAAACTTATGTCCTTGAATTCTAAAGCCATGAAAGTGCTATACTGTGCACTCGATGCAAATGATTTCAATTGAATTTCCGGATGCGATACCGCGAAAGAAATTTGGGATAAGCTAGAAGTATCCCATGAAGGTACTAATCAAGTTAAAGAAAACAAGATTAGTATGCTTGTGCATAATTATGAGCTGTTCAAGATGAAATCTGATGAATCTATTTCTTCTATGTTTACTCGTTTACTGATATTATAAATGGATTAAAATCTCTCGGTAAAGAGTATACTAATGTTGAAATGGTGAGAAAGATCCTCAGGTGCCTTCCTAAGACTTGGGAGCCTAAAGTGACAGCAATTCAAGAAGCTAAGGATTTGACAAAGCTCTCACATGACGAACTCATGGGATCTCTCGTGACACATGAGATGAACCAAGTAAAGGAGGATGAGCACGAAGGTAGAAGAAAAAGGGGCATAGCATTAAAAGCAACCTGCTTTAGTGAAGATGAATCCTCTGAGGATGATGATGAAGAATTTGCCCTATTCACTAAGAAGTTCAAGAAGTTATTCCGCAAGAAACAAGGGGATAAAAGATTCTCAAGGAAAACACACATCAAGGGTGATAGCAGTAAGAAGAATGAGATTATCTGCTTTGGATGCAAGAAGCCCGGGCATATAAAGTCGGATTGCCCCAATCTCGAGACACACAAGAAGTCAAGAGACTTCAAAAGCAAGAAGAAAGCATTCTTGGCTGCATGGGGAGAATCTGATGAAAGCAGCAGCGAAAGTGATGAAGAAGCTGCAAACTTGTGCCTCATGGCAAAGGGAGAGATGAAGATGAGGTACAAGATTTACTTTATTCCTTTACACTTGATGAACTGCAAGATGCCTTTGATGAGCAATATATTGAATTTAAAAGAATGGTTTCAAAATATAGTTCTCTTAAAAAGAATTTTGAAAGTATTGCTAAAGAGAACGATATTTTGAAAAGTCAAGTTATATCTTTTAGAGATGATCTCGCAAAAACTACTCAAGAAAATGAAAAACCTTTACAAAGAGAGTCAAATACCTTGATTATTGAAAATGAAGCTTTGAAAATGAAGGTTGACTCTCTCACAAAAGATCTTGCAAGGTTTACTCAAGGAAAGAAAAACCTTGACATTCTTCTTGGGTCTCAAAGGTGTTGCTTCAATAAAAGTGATATTGGATATGATTCTTTTAAAGATCAAAAATCTTACTTACATGATCACAAAATCATCTCCATCATTTATGTTATGCAACTTTTGTGGTAAATCTGGTCACATATCACATGTCTGCCAAACTAGAAAGAAATCCTCTTGTGGGATTAAATTTATGTGGGTCCGTAAGGACAAGATGAAAGAAATCAGTTCTAATACTCATGGACCCAAATAGATTTGGGTACCAAAGATCAAGAATTAATTCTTTATGCAGGTGTGCTTGAAGTTCGAAGATGTCAAGGACCATTGGATTCTTGATAGTGGATGCTCCAAGCACATGACCGGAGAGAAAATATGATTCAATTCCTTTCATCCTAAAAACAAAGGATCAGTCACTTT
Source organism: Myrica gale (assembly GCA_963930655.1). Classification (NCBI taxonomy): domain Eukaryota; kingdom Viridiplantae; phylum Streptophyta; class Magnoliopsida; order Fagales; family Myricaceae; genus Myrica; species Myrica gale. The sequence goes on from OZ005618.1 coordinate 14,782,921, forward strand.
TGGTGACAATGGAAAAGGTAAAATACTCGGAGTTGGAAGCATTGATAAGTATCCCAATTCCTCAATTGATAATGTTCTTCTTGTCGAAGGTTTAAAGCATAACCTTCTTAGTATTAGTCAATTGTGTGACAAGGGAAACCGAGTCTTTTTTGAATCATCTTTGTGTCTTGTCGAAAAAATTGAAAACAAGAAAGTCTTGTTTGTCGGACACAGATTTGAAAATGTGTATATTGTTCATTTAGAGAGCATCTCTTCAGAAAACATAAAATGTCTTTCAGCTCTAAATGACAAAGATGGTTGTGACATAGAAGGCTTGCTCATGCAAGCATGGACTTGATTTCAAAACTTGCCAAAAAGGATCTTGTTTCGGATTTGCCTAACCTTTCTTTTGAAAAAGATAAGATTTGTGCAGCATGTCAAAAGGGCAAACAAACCAAAACCTCCTTTAAACCCAAAAACATTGTATCCACTACTAGACCACTTCAACTTTTACACATGGACTTATTTGGTCCAACCCGAACCTTGAGTTTGGGTGGCAAACGTTTTGGCTTTATTGTTGTTGATGACTTTAGTAGATTTACATGGGTTATATTCTTGGCTCATAAGGATGAGGCATTTCATGCATTTGAAAAACTTAGCAAGAAAATCCAAAATGAAAAAGGTTTTGCTATTTCTAGCATAAGGAGTGATCATGGAAGAGAATTTGAAAATTCCTCCTTTGAAAAATTCTGTGATGAAAATGGTATTGACCATAACTTCTCGGCTCCTAGAACTCCTCAACAAAATGGTGTTGTAGAGAGGAAGAATAGGACCCTTGAAGAGATGGCTAGAACCATGCTTTGTGAAAACAACTTGCCTGACTACTTCTGGGCTGAAGCAGTTAACACAAGTTGCTATGTTATGAACTGATGCATGATTAGACCAATCCTCAAGAAAACACCTTATGAGCTATGAAATGATAGAAAACCTAACATTGGATACTTTCATGTATTTGGATGTAAATGCTTTGTCCTAAACAACAACAAGGACAATTTGGGTAAGTTTGATGCGAAAGCCGACGAAGGTATATTTCTTGGCTACTCAACTTCTAGTAAAGCATATCGTGTATTCAATAAAATTACTCTAGTTGTTGAAGAATTTGTTCATGTTGTTTTTGATGAATCTAACAATCTTGTGAGGAATGATGACGAGGATCTTTTAGATCTCACCAAAGAAGTCGATCAACTCACTATCAACATGGACAAAGAAGAATCAATTGTGAAAGAGGAAGAACCCCAAAAGATTCAAGAGGAATCTCATCACGATGACAATGACTTGCCAAAGTCGTGGAAATACATCAAGAGTCATCCTCCTCAACAAATCATTGGTAATGTTGAAAAAGGGGTAAGAACTAGATCTTCATTTCTTCAAGCCAATAACTTGCTTTACTTTCTCAACTTGAGCCTAAGAATTTTTCTGAGGCTAAATATGATGAAAGTTGGATCCATGCTATGGAAGATGAACTAAAACAATTTGATAAAAACCAAGTATGGCATCTAGTTCCTAGACCCAAGGATTATCCAGTTATTGGTACAAAATGGGTTTTTAGAAACAAAATGGATGAATCCGGGGTGGTGGTAAGGAACAAAGCAAGATTAGTAGCCCAAGGTTACAATCAAGAAGAAGGAATTGATTTTGATAAAACCTTTGCTCCTGTTGCTCGTTTAGAATCCATTCGCATGTTACTCGCTTTCGCTTGCTATAAAGATTTCAAATTATTTCAAATGGATGTGAAAAATGCATTTTTAAATGGATTCCTTACTGAGGAAGTTTATGTTGAACAACCACCAAGATTTGAAGATGAAAATCTCTCAAATCATGTGTATAAGCTCACAAAAGCATTTTATGGATTAAAACAAGCACCTCTAGCATAGTATGAACGTCTTCACAAAAGAAAAAGAGTACACCTTATTTTTGGATCTACTAACGAATTTGCTCAAGTGATGCAAGGTGAGTTCGAGATGAGCCTCATGGGAGAACTGAACTATTTTCTCGGACTTCAAATCAAGCAAAGCAATGAAGGGATCTTCATTAATCAAGCTAAATATACAAGGGATCTCCTCAAACGATTCAACATGGACAATTCAAAACCAATGAGTACACCCATGAGTCCATCCACAAAATTGGAAAAAGATGAGAAAGGTAAGGATGTGGACCAAACAAAATATCGAGGTATGATTGGCTCTTTACTCTATCTTACTGCTAGTAGACCCGATATAATATTTAGAGTTTGCATGTGTGCTAGATATCAATCATGTCCAAAGGAATCTCATCTCCTTGCAGTTAAAAGAATTTTTAGATATCTTATTGCCACTCAAAATCTAGGTCTGTTTTATCCTAAGAGTGTTGAATTTATTTTACAAGGATACTCGGATGCGGATTATGCTGGATGCAAAATTGATAGAAAGAGCACTAGTGGTGCATGCCAATTTCTTGGACCCTCACTAGTCTCTTGGTGTTGTAAGAAACAAAATTCCGTGGCTCTATCAACCACGGAAGCCAAGTATATTGCTATAGGCAATTGTTGTGCACAAGTATTGTGGATGAAACAATAATTGGAGGATTTTAATCTTCATTATTCTCTCATCCAAATAAAATGTGACAACACTAGTGCTATAAATCTCACTAAAAATCATATTCAGCACTCTATGACTAAACACATTGAGATAAAACATCATTTTATTAGAGATCATGCTCAAAAAGGGGATATTGTTCTTGAATTCGTAAATACCGACCTTCAATTGGCGGACGTTTTCACAAAACCCCTTAATGAGGATAGATTCTGTTTTATTCGCCAAGAGATAGGAATGAGTTTTCCAATGGAATGAATTTTTGAATATATTTGTGTTTTATCTCTTAATTAATATTGGTTGATTGCATTGATCATGCTTTGAATGTTGGTTGATGTTTGTTCAATGATTTTTGTATCATATCTCATGTTTTCTCTAGTGAAACTTTGTGAAAAATCATGTTTTCATGCTATGTGTCGACACTTCAAGAACCAAGTGTCACACATCTGATTTTAATGGTCTTTTTCTTCACTAGAGAAGCTTGTGTCGACACATATATGCAAAGTGTCGACACATCAGCCTTGTACCCGAGATAGTGTTTTTCAACACATTCGGGAGCATGACCAATGTGTCGACACATAAGGACTATGATATGAACTCCACCAACAATTGTGATGAAACCCGATAACAATGATGGATTGAAACCCCAAGATCATGAAGACAAGATTTGTTGAGCCTTGACCCTTCACCTGACCAGATGATGAACCAAGAATACGAAGGATTGAAACGCCACACCAAGAAATCTAGGTGATAAGTTTCGGTTGCTTGAACGCCACAAGATGAACTTGATAAGTTCAAAGAGTTCTTTGAAGAACCAACAGGAACACAAGACCTCTCAAATGATCTGAAAAATCACTACTGAATTCGAAGTTACTGTTCACGCGGAAATGACCATCTAAATACTTGGAACATCCCTCCAAGAATAGGAAAGCCATAACTATAGCTTTAAAGTCACATAAATATTACCATAATAGGTTCCCACGAAATTAGGCCTCTTTGTCTACTAGAGGCAACCAAAAATAGCTAAAGGACCAGGTACAACGTACTAATCATGCCCCAGCAAAGACCAAGTCTATTCCCCTATTAAATAGCCTTAAAACTCAATAAATTGGAGCTCATAAAGGGTCAAACGTTACTGTTCACCTTGGTGCATGGATATGAGTCTCTTCACTTGCCTTGATGACATGGACTAGGCCTTGATTATTATTGGAGCCCATCTTAGTATTTTAAAAATCAGCCCAACTTTCTTGGATTAGCCCATTGAGTGCTTCCTTGAAACGTTTGGCTCTAAGTCTTGTAATTGGGCCACTAGGAAGTGACAAAGGGTCTTGAGCTCTATTCCCTTGTGTATGCTCAACAAGTCCACCTCCTTGGTCACGTACAAGTCCAGCTCCTTGATTTGCATCATTCTTCCCCTCTTGAGAAGGATTTGTCCTCAAATCAGCACCTACATCAAATGGAGACAAATCAGCAACATTAAAGCTTGCACTGACACCATACTCACCAGGTAAGTCAAGCTTGTAGGCATTATCGTTGATACGTTCCATGACTTGAAATGGTCCGTCACCCCGAAGTAGGAGTTTTGAACGTCGTTTCTCCGGAAAACGTTCCTTCCTTAAATGCAACCAGACCCAATCTCCAGGTTCAAATACTACCTTCTTGCGTCCCTTGTTGGCTTGATTGACATATTGTTGAGTCCTCTTTTCAATGTTCAGCCGGGCCTTTTCATGAATCATCTTGACAAATTCTGCTTTCTTTTTGCCATCTAAGTTCACACGTTCACTCAAAGGTAAAGGAATTAAATCCAAAGGTGACAATGGGTTGAAGCCATAAACAACTTCAAATGGTGAAAACATAGTTGCAGAATGTATACTTCGATTGTAAGCAAATTCAACATGTGACAAACAATCTTCCCATGTTTTCAAGTTCTTTTTAATGATAGCACGCAACAAAGAAGATAAAGTTCTATTCACTACTTCAGTTTGGCCATCCGTTTGGGGATGACAAGTAGTGGAAAACAATAACTTGGTTCCCAATTTTCCCCACAAAGTCTTCCAAAAGTAACTCAAAAACTTTGCATCCCTATCAGAGACAATGGTCCTGGGCATACCATGTAACCGAACAACTTCTTTGAAGAACAAATCAGCTATATGTGATGCATCATCAGTTTTATGACATGCAATGAGTGTGCCATCTTTGAAAATCTATCCACCACCACAAAAACTGAATCTCTTCCCCTCTTAGTCCTAGGTAAACCTAAAACAAAATCCATAGAAATATTAGTCCAAGGTTCACTAGGTATTGGCAAAGGGGTGTACAAACCATGAGGTTTCAACTTAGCCTTAGCCTGTTTACACGCGATACACTTCTCACATATTCGTTCCACACCACGTTTCATATGAGGCCAAAAGAAATGATCATGCAAAATTCCGAAAGTCTTAGCGACACCAAAATGACCCATCAATCCACCACCATGAGCTTCTCTTACAAGCAATTCATGCAAAGAACACATAGGCACACACAATTTATTCTCCCGAAACAAAAATCCATCATGCCTATAAAACTTATCAAATGCCACTATTTCACATGCATTGAACACATCACCAAAATCAGAATCTTTTGCATACAAATCCTTAATGTATTCAAAGCCAAGCAATTTTGTATCTAACATGGAAAGTAAGGTATACCTTCGAGACAAAGCATCAGCCACCACATTTTCCTTACCTTGCTTGTATCTGATCACATAAGGAAATGTTTCAATGAATTCCACCCACTTGGCATGACGTTTGTTCAACCTATGTTGTCCTTTCAAATAAGCACTCAACTTTTCGCTGAAATAAGCAATTGGACGACCTTTTTGCATCAAAACAGCTCCTATGCCTATTCCTGAAGCATCACACTCAATTTCAAAAGTTTTAGCAAAGTTAGGTAAAACAAGCAAAGGTGCATTGGTTAACTTCTCTTTGATCAGATTAAATGCCTTTTCTTGTTCTTTCCCCCACTTAAACGGCACATTTTTCTTGATGACTTCAGTAAGAGGGGCGGCTAAGCTACTAAAATCACGCACAAACCGTCTATAGAAGCTAGCTAAGCCGTGGAAGCTCCTCACTTGGCTGATTGTTGTAGGCAATGGCCACTCTTGGATTGCCTTCACCTTTTCCTCGTCCACCTCAATTCCTTTATTACTAACAACAAAACCAAGAAACACAAGCTTATCCGTGCAAAAGGTGCACTTCTTGAGGTTAGCAAACAACCTTTCTTTCCTTAGAATTTCCAACACAGATTTCAAAGGCATTACATGTTCTTCCAAGTTTTTGCTATAAATTAGGATATCATCAAAATACACAACCACAAATCTGCCAATAAATGCACGTAAAACATGGTTCATCAAACGCATAAATGTGCTTGGAGCATTAGTTAAACCGAAAGACATCACTAACCACTCATACAAACCATATTTAGTCTTAAAAGCAGTTTTCCATTCATAACCTTCCTTCATCCGAATCTGATGATATCCACTCTTAAGACCAATTTTTGTAAAGACACAAGAACCATGCATTTCATCCAGCATATCATCTAATCTAGGAATGGGATGACAATATTTTACCGTGATGTTGTTGATGGTTCGGCAGTGAACACACATCCTCCATGTCCCATCCTTCTTAGGAACTAATAGCACTGGAACCGCGCAAGGACTCATGCTTTCACGCACATACCCCTTCTCCAATAATTCACCTACTTGCTTTTGAAGTTCCTTGGTCTCCTCGGGATTACTTCTATAAGCCGGTCGGTTTGGAATTGATTCACCAGGTATGAAATCGATTTGATGTTCAATCCCTCGGATTGGAAGTAAACCATAAGGTACCTCTTCGGGAATGACATCTTCAAACTCCATGGCCGAAATCCTCTCCCTTTCTTTTTCACTCTGATCAATGTTTTTTTCTCTCCTTTTTTCCCAAACTCCTTTTCAATTTCGGCCTTTCTTTCTCTTTCCTTCTTTTTTTCATTTAATCTTTGTAACTTCAATTGGTCCTCCCTGACCTGTTTTGGAGTTAAAGGCACAAGAGTAATAGGCTGCTTTTTAAGAGTGTAAGAATACTTATTTGTGAATCCATCATGCGTAACCCTCAGATCATACTGCCATGGTCTTCCCAACATAGGAACCACATCACATAGCACCTCATCTTCATATTTTCCAATTGTTAATGCCACCAACACTTGCCTTGTCACCTTGATTGCGCCACATTCATTCAGCCACTGAAGCCGGTAAGGTTGAGGATGTTTCAAGGTAGTTAAGGCCAATTTCTCCACCAAATAAGTGCTGGCCACATTGGTGCAACTCCCTCCATCGATAATGACACTGCAAACTTTGTTGTTTACAAAGCACCGAGTATGAAATAGGTTCTCCCTTTGGTTACTTTCTTCCTCCTTAATCTGCACATTGAGAACCCGCCTTGCTACCAATAAATCTCCAATCACAGCATTTTGCTCTTCATCATCATCCTCCAAAGATGGCATGTCGTCATCATCTACTTCTTCCTCATTCTCTTTGATTCAAGTTCTCCTTGGGCGTTTATAACCATCACCCTTTTGTTTACACACTGGCTGGCTATGTGTCCCCGCCCCTGACATTTAAAACACTTAATATCACGAGTTTTAGAACTTGAAGCTTCTATATTACCTGAAGAAGTGGCAGGTTTTGAATTGGCATTCTTAAAGGGCTCAAACTTTGGCTTATTGTGCAGCTGCTCGTCCCTTTATGGAGCTGTCTTCCATGGATTGGTGGTAGTCATAGGTTGTCCCCTCCTATACAATCCCTTTCGTTTGAATTGCTCCTCCACTTTTATGGCTTGATGCACCATATCCGTCAATTCAACATAGTGCTGCATCTCGACTATATCTGCAATCTCTCGATTTAATCCGTGCAAGAACCTAGCCATGGTGGCTTCCCGATCCTCTTCTATATTGGCCCGGATCATAGCTACCTCCATCTCCTTGTTATATTCATCCACGCTTTTGGAACCTTGAGTTAACCTCTGCAACTTTTGATACAATCCCCTATAATAGTGGCTGGGTACAAAACGCTTCCTCATAAGCATTTTCATCTCCTCCCAAGTGTCTACGGGTGGCTCTCTATTCCTTCTCCTACTAATCAATAGTTGATCCCAACAAACAATGGCATAATCAGTAAACTCAATTGCAGCCAACTTAACCTTCTTTATTTCCGAGTAGTTGTGACAGTCAAACACCATCTCCATTTTTGTTTCCCACTCCAAATAAACTTCAGGCTCATTCTTACCTTGAAAAGATGGAATTTTAATCTTTATGCTTCCTAAATCATTATCCCTCCTGGGTCTACCCATCCTATCTTCTCTATTCCCATACCCACGCTCATACCTTCCTCGATTCACATATGGCTCATTAAAATCCTCTGACTCCTCCTCTTCCTCAACATTCCTCCAAGGAACACGCCCACCTCGCTGCCCATTGGGAATGTCTTGTCGCTGGTCTCTAGGAGTTCCTGCTTCTACCCTATCCAACCTTGCATGAATAGGCTTTAACTCATCTCTCAACATACGTCTCATCTCCCCTAACAGTGCTTGCATTTGGAGGTTTGGAACTGTAGGTTGTCGAGATTCTTCGGTTGCATCTTCTTCTTGATTATTGGACATGTTTAAAAATCTGCAAAAAAAAGGTTAGAATCCTCACGAACACTCCCTCACGTGTTTCACTCAAGAATGGATACACTAGCACTCGTGATGTGAACCCCGTTATCCCATAACGAGACCCAACAACTATAGGGAACCCAAGATCGTTTCTAGCATGGATTCGAATGGAACCTCGACCCGTTGCTTAGGAAAGCAAGAACCTCGGTATGATGAAGACGCCACAAACGGGATGGAAATCCGTTTGATAAGTCGAGTTGAACGCCACGGGAAAATCCCGATAAGTTCGAGAAGTTCTTCAAAGAACCAAAGAGAATTAAACCTCACAAAATATATTCATCCAAGTTGTTCGAATTACAATGCAAGAGCTCCTATTTAAAGGGCTGAAAATAACTAGGAAATAAAACTAACATAGAAACCTAATAAAATTCGAAATTAACTAAATAAAGAAATAAGGAAATAAGGAAATAATATCCCTTATTTCCTAGACTAAAGTTGGCGTGAATAACAAAAGAAATAAGACAAGCAGCCATTAGGTGGTTGATCCTACACGCCTAACTTTCAAAAGGAAAGGACAAAACATTACTAATATAATAAACTACCTTATTTGACTAACACTAACATGGACGGTAGAGACACTTGCCAAAATAGAAAGACTCTAACAAAGGAAAAGTGAGCTGCCGCCTATAGCTAATAGAAGGGAAAGAAACTTGCAGCACATACCAAAATAAAATAAAAGGAAAAGCTGACTTACCTAACTATCTAAGAGATCACACGGCAAACAAAAAAATGGAAAAGAAAAATCAGATGCCTAAATCAACAAAATAAATAATCAAAAGACCATGAAAGGAAATGATTTTTCCCTTAGAATTGCTATGCAATCCGATTCTTCTAGAATCGAACCAAAAATATATCTTGACCAGATTGTTCTAGAAAGTGGGTCATCTTTGATGGGCTTCCACGAATGGGCTTGGGCCCATATCTCATGAATGATTTCGTCGAGTACGTCCTTGAACTTCTTGTTTCGTTCTCTCGTAACCGGCTCTACGGGAACTTGAACTAGGACATTTGAAGCCTTACTTGGATTCTCATCATTCCCCTCCTCTTGAAAGTGATTTGTCCTCAAATCATCACTCACATCGGAAATAGCGCTATATGGTGTTTCCTCGGGAACGACAACTTCATACTCCGGAACATGTGGATCATATACTTGTGTCGGTGTCAATGCTTTGGTTGCCGCCAATGGTAATGCCTCAGCAGCTAAATGGTCATCTGCGGAAATTCCCTCCAACTGTGGCTCGTCGGCAGCGGGGGACTCGACATTTTCGGCAACGATGCAACAATCCTCTTGAGGTACGTCGCTAACATTCGTGGGCTTCAGCTCGGATTTGTTACGAGCATACATGAAGTCTATCATCTTCTTCTCCCACTCCAGGAATGCCTCACGGAATTCTCGGCTACGGAATTTGGGGGCGTTTTGTGACTGCTGCTCAATTGAATCCCGACGTTGGTGAAGTTGCTTGATCTCAGATTTGGACGTTTGTGACTCATACGACTCCTTTTGGTAGTCCGCTACAATCCGGCGTCCCGGTCTAAGATCTTGTCGCTTTTTGTACAACTCCCGGTGGTAGTAGCTTGGAACAAACCTTTTTCTCATGACCGCCTTCATAGCCTCCCACGTCTCTATCGGTCGTTCTCCATTCCTCCTATTTATCACAAATTGATCCCACCAAGTTATAGCATACCCAGAAAACTCAGTGACTGCTAATTTTACCTTCTTGGTTTCGGAGTAGTTGTGACAATCAAACACGAACTCCATCTTCTTCTCCCAGTCAAGATAGGCTTCCGGATCAGATCTTCCTTGAAAAGGACGGAATCTTCATCTTAATACCACTGAAGTTGTTATCTTCTCGAAAACTAGCTTCTCTTCGTCCTCCATATCTCCTATAGCCAATATGAGAATCACGATCTCCTTCCTCTTCAAAGTCAGATCTGTAAGGCTCGTCTTCGTCCTCCCTTTCCTCCCTCCGTGGTGCTCTGGAGTCTACGGAAGTTGGGGTCGTTTTGGTGTTGCTTCGTCTCCAGCTAAGCTACCCGTTCGTTTGTGCGCTCCATCGTCTTGTGGACTGAATCTATTTTCGCAGTCAGAGATTTCCCATTCAACAAGGCCTCCATAAGTAATCTATGCTCAGCAAGGCTTGTATCATTGCTGGCAACGCTCTTTCCACTATCACGAGACATGATTACTGCAAAAACAATGTTAGAACGAAAGAAATAACAAGGACCTCCCAATTCCCTCCCTGACGTGTTTACACTCAAGAATAGAGATCACTCGTCACTCGTGTTTCACTCAAAATAATAGGACTTTGGGGTGGGGTGAATTTCAGAATAACAGGAACCTCAATAAATGAGATTATCGGATTTTTTGTTTTTTAGCAAACTCGACTCAGGAAAGATAGACGGTGTGAACAGAATTGGAAAGGAGAAAAAAAAACAAAGAAACGAAAATAAAAAAGTGATAAGCAAACCCGAACTAGAACCAAAGCTATGATACCAAATGATGTGAACCCCGTTATCCCGTAACGAGACCCAACAACTATAGGGAACCCAAGATCGTTTCTAGCATGGATTCGAATGGAACCTCGACCCGTTGCTTAGGAAAGCAAGAACCTCGGTATGGTGAAGACGCCACAAACGGGATGGAAATCCGTTTGATAAGTCGAGTTGAACGCCACGGGAAAATTCCTGATAAGTTTGAGAAGTTCGTCAAAGAACCAAAGAGAATTAAAACCTCACAAAACCGTGTATATTGAATGAATCTCGAACTACAACTCAAGCCTCTATATATAGGCCAAAACAATACACGAAAACCCTAAAGGAAACACTCCTAAACATGGAAATAAAGTGGCGCCTAAACCTAGTTCAAAAGGAAACTAAATAACACCTAAACCAGCTGCTGCAATTAAGGAAAGAATCCTTTCTTGCCTAACAAAACCCTTGGGTGCCTAACATAGAAATCTAATTAAGGAAATAGGATAATACTCGACCAAAAATATAAACTAACCTAAGATAGACATCTTGGCCAAACTAAACCCCCACATGGCCGAACTAAACCCTAAGTGCCTTAAATACAACACTCTTCAAATGGCAATAGGGTGATGGCCGACCATCATGTCAAAAGACCATGAATGGAAATGATTTGGAGCATAAAATAGCCATGCAATCTGAATCTTCTAGAATAGTCCCATATTTGTCTCTTGGCCGGATCCTTCTAGAGTGTGCATCATCTTGAATGGGCCTCCACGAATGGGCTTGGTCCCATATCTCTTTACTGAGTTCAACGAGTACATCTTTGAACTCCTTGTCTCGGGCTCTCGTATCCGGCTGTACTACTTCATTCAAGGTCTTGCTCGGATTCTCATCATTCCCCTCCTCTTGAAAAGGATTTGTCCTCAAATCTTCACCTACATCAAAAGGACGGAGATAAGAAATCTGAAAACTAGCACTTGCATTGGCTTTACCTGATAACTCCAGCTGGTACATGTCTTTGATTTGCACAAAGACTTTGAAAGAACCACCGCCCCTTGTAAGGACTTTGGGACGACTTGGCCATGTCTCTAAGGCTTGCATCAGTGCATGCAACTCCTTTGCATAAGTTGGGTATGTGAAAGTTGATCCTTGTAGCTGCTCACTGAAATAATCCATTGGTTGTTCTTCTTGCCTACGGGCTGTGATTATGTTAAAACCTGGAGCACCATATGTCAATTTGAACGGTTTATTCAGGTTAGATAAAGATAATAAAGAAGCATCGGGGCACTCTTGTTTGAGTAATGACAGCGCCTTCGCTTGTTCTTCTTCCCATCGAAATCTAACATTCTTCTTGGTCACATCGGTGAGGATTATGGTGAATCGGGGAATAGGAGGCCGGTACTTTACTATTATTTGTGGATGACTTGGCGATTATCGCTCGTTCTCTATGTCACATCCTTATACTCCTGCAAAAGAGAGACAATAAAACTAGGCATGGAAGGATGAATTTCATTAGTGTTTAAAACTGCCTTTTTGTACGGAGTGCTTGCTTCCTTTCGCTCACTTTTGCCTTGGAACTCTCCTTTCTCTCGGAGTTTCTCTCCATGGCCGAATCTTCACTCTCTTTTTTGTTGGCCTCTCTCGGATTTTCACTCTCTCTCGGATTTTCTCTCACTCTCTGATTTTCACTCAATTTCTTGTTCTCACTCTCTTTTTTTCACTCTCTTTCTTTTTCTCACTCTCTTTCTTTTGATCACTCTCTTGCTGCTACCTCACTTGATCGTCATATACTTGCTGTGGTGTCAATGGAACAAGAGTGATTGGCTTCTGATTAAGTACAAAAGAGTACTTATTCGTAAAGCCATCATGCTTGACACGTCGATCGAATTGCCATGGTCCTCCTAGCAATAAGTGTCCGGCTTGCATTGGTACTACATCACATAAGACTTCATCTTCGTACTTACCAATCCGCATAGCTACTAACACTTGCTTGTCCACCCTTATTTCTCCACTATCATTCAGCCATTGCAACTTGTAAGGCCTAGGGTGCTTCAACAAGGGCAATCTTAATTTCTCTACCATAATCACGCTTGCAACATTAGTACAGCTACCTCCTTCAATAATCACACTACATACCTTGTCGTTGACGTAGCACCGAGTGTGAAAGATATTCTCCCGTTGCACTTCCTTATCTCCTATTGCTTGCAAACTCAAGGCTCTCCTTGCAACCAAGGTCAACGCATCGGGGGCTACATATTCCTCCTCGGAAACATCCTCCAACGGTGGCATGTGGTCGGTGTCAGATTCTTCACTATCGGTCACAATCTCGCCATTGGCCTTTAACACCATGACTTGCTTGTTTGGACATTGGCTGGCTATATGTCCCCTGCCTTGACATCGAAAACATTTGATATCACGATTTCTAGAAGTAGAAGCTTCATTTTTACCTTGAGAAGTGTGGCTGGTGGTAGGGGTTTTGGGCTCGGGTTTGGACACTTGTGACCTGTCCATGGGCTTGGTGTAGGTTGGCTTGGAAAAATTAGCATTTGAACTATGGTAGCCTCACTCCCCCACTTCCTCTCTGGAGTTGCTGCTCCACTTTGATAGTCATATGCATCATTTCTTCTATCTCCACATAATGTTGCATCTCCACTCTATCATGGATCTCCCGATTCTACTAACCATGTAGGAAACGAGCCATGGTTGCCTCTCGATCCTCCTCAATATTTGCACGGATCATGGCCATCTCCATCTCCTTGTAATAATAGTCTTCTACACTTTGGCTTCCTTGCTTAAGGCTTTGTAACTTTTTGTACAGCTCCCGGTAGTAGTGGCTTGGAACAAACCGTTTTCTCATTACCGCCTTCATAGCATCCCATGTCTCTATTGGACGTTCCCCATACCTTGTGAAGCTGGTTTATTCGAATCTCAATATTACGTCCGCTGAGAATGTGACAAGTTATGTAAATGCTAAGCACCTAGATTTGTCTGTCACATCGTTGAATTCTGTGATATCGGCCCCCAATGATGGAAAATGCTTCTATGATCTTGTCTTCACGATCTTGGGGTTTCAATCCATCATTGTTATCGGGTTTCATCACAATTGTTGGTGGAATTCACATCAAAGGAAAAGTAAAACTCACGTTGATAGAAAATAAACTGCAAGAAATAAAGACAAAGCAAATGGGTCACAGGAGTCTATGCAAGAGCAGTTTTAGATGAATGAAATTTAAAAACCAATCAGTAATTTTCGAAAACAACTTAGAATCTGGTTAAAAAGAGATTTCGAAAAAACACTAGAGTTTTGATTTCACCAGCACTGATTCTCAATCTAAAATTAATATCATTGAGCTAACATTACTCGGTTACCTATCCATTCAAGGATTCAATAACCGGAAAATAAAAGACATTAAACTCCACAACTATCAAAGATTGAATAGATTCATCATCCATAAAGAGATTTTAAGCATATAATGACTGAATGAAATCTTACTCTTAAATGGAGTAAAATGTGTCAAAAGTCTACAAGATACCGATTTCAAGAATTTCACAGTGTTCAAACATAAATCACCTCTATAAATGATGAATAACAATGAAAACGAACATAGGGCATTTCCATCAATTTACAATCTCGAATCGATGCAAGATAAAAACAAAACCCAAGTTTTTGGTACTTAGAAACCCATGAGAAAAACACAGCAGCAGTAAAATCGAGAGAGAATGGTAAAGAAAGGAAAAATACAGTAAAAAAAACCCCTTCCTATCCTCTGGACGATAAGTTATAACCGAAAATATGGCCAGCCCAGCTCCATTCCCTCTCTTCCACGTGCTCCATCCTCTTCCTCTCTCCCTTGCTTCGGTTGATCCCCAAATCGCAACAGAATTCCCTTATCGCAACATAATTCCCTTTTCTCTTTTCCTTCTCTACCCTCCAGCCTTGTAACTCCATTCAAATCGTATAAATTGATATTTTGATTTCCAAAAATACCCTGAATAAAGAAGAGCCAGCATAAAGGAGCATAACGGGCTGGACGTCTAACACAGCATCAGAATTGTCACGCTCCACCAGCGTGCGACCGGCGCTCGAGCGCCCTTGGAGAGTTTCATACAGTTGGAAATCTTCATACAAAAGCTTCACGCTTGATCACCGTTCGAGACACGCTCGAGCGACACTAAGAAAATCCTTTTATTGAAAACATATGAGGGTCAGGGTGAGATTCTTTTTACCATAGCAACATAAATCATATACTTTGAGTGCAAATCATCAATTGTTATAAACTTTGCTCAAGTACTGAAATATGGTGCTTAATTAATAGCTTAATTCATTTTCGATTAAACAATTAGTTCACTTAAGCTACCTAATTAAGCATATTAAACACTTTGTCAGAGAGCTAATCAGGTATCATGACTACACTAAGGATTATCTCACCATCTGTTTTCCCACTCCAACTTATTTTCATGTGATGTGTACGGAGAGTAATTGTATTGAAAGTTTGTAACCCTACTGCATTTTTTGAGAGGAAAATTATATGCCAATTGACTATCGTGATTATTTGCAGCCCATTTACCTTGAAATTCTGATGCCGCCATTAATTGCAAAGTGGCAGCAACTTTCAAATTCAGAAAAGGACCTCTTTCCACTGCTGGAGTGTTTTACCTCTATAGCACTGGTACTTTTCTGTTAGATGTAAGCCCTCAAAACCAATCTTTTCGCAAAATTATGAGATACTTATTATTATTATTTAATCACTTGTATATTATTTTGGGTACATGCAATGACATAAGATGTCATATTTATAATGACATTAGATGTCATATTGTTGAGCAACATTGTAGAAAAGTCAGGCCAATGATTAATTAATCGGAGGCGGGGAGTATGGCTTTTCAGATCCTTGTTAACTCACTTTGTTTTAGACCAAGGTACATGATAATGTACAAATAGGTCTACACTCGTTGTGCCTCTATAAGATAGAATGATGGACTTCATCATTGAGGTGGTGACCTTAAGTAAATGAGTGGGTGCAATGTAAGAGTACATGCACTGAACCGGATCAACAATGAATACCTTCTGAAAATGATCACTGATGTAGAGAATGGTATTCAACACAATTAGTCCTTAGACCTGAGAGAGTTATGCAGGTTTGCTTGTTGTGTTCTTGTTGTGTGCTTGTGCTTTGACTGAGTCAATTGGTGATGATATTTGCAGATCAAATATTCCAGATAAGGTTGGGCCTTGTACATAATAAGTAAATTTGTATAATTGCTCAATATGGAATCCACCAGTCTCTTGATGAGGCAGTATATTCATTATGTCTGTATATTGTTGGACTCCTGTAAAAACGCTGCAGCGAGATTTTGTTAAAAGTGTTTTCACGAGTTTTACTTATATAATATATTCAGTAAATATTTGCGAAAAAGCTTTTCGAAAAGTTTTGGAAGTCCAACTAGGTACATGCAGAGAATTAAGAATTATATGAGCTAGCGACTTAATCGGTGCTATTATTCCGGTCGTATTAGCTCATGTGGAATATAGTATGGTGGAAGGATAATAAGCATATAATTGTTAACAAAAGGGATTTCACAAAAACAATCTCATTATGTCTGGGGTCAATTGTGATATGTTAAAGGACATTATCACAATTTGTAAAAGCCCATAAATTCGGAATAAAGAATATAAGGGGTTAATGAAAAAGAGTTTCCTGATGATCCTACGGCCGAGATTTGAGATCCCTAAAGATTCCACGTTATAGCACAGTTGAGTTCTGAGACAGCCGTTATAAATAGCTCAGAAATCAGTTGAGAAGAGAGAGAATTTCATTTCGAAGAATTTCAATTAGAGAGTTTTCTCTCTCTACTTTCTCTCTCTCTCTCGAAGCTGTGTACGTGGATCTAAAGGAAACAGAACACTTAGGCTACTCTGGTAAGGCAATAGTTGCCCTGGGTCGCGCGCTTGGGCCTCTATTAAGGCAATAGTTGCCCTACCCGACCCACGGCCCAGTGGCCCAGCCCAATAGTTGAGCTGGGTCCAATAAAAAAAGGAGTGGAGGGGCTGACCGCTCAGGCAGGGCCCTCTTGGGCCAGCCCATGGCCGGATGGGATCCGGGCCATGGCAGCCCGTGCGAGGCTTGGGCCACTGGTTGGACCAGGTCCCATAGCCCAGCACAGGTCCAGGTTGGAACCGGACCATGACCCGGATGCGGTCCGAGTATGACCTGGACCGATACCCACCACCGACCAGGTTGGACCCGGACCAGTGGGTCAACGGGTCAACCCGGTTTGACCGTTGACCGGGGTTGACCAGTTGACTTTTTTCAAAAAAATAAATAAAAATTTCAACAGTTTAATATAAGTGTTAAATGGGATTATTTTCCAAGAAAATTAAATCTCATGGCCTTCCATTGTTGGTATTTGGGAATGTTATTTGATTGATGATCGGTTCAAACTAAAATAGTCACTGGCCAATTGTTGAATTTATAATTTGTCCTAGATACTTCTTTTGAAGATAAGTGAGTGTATGAGTAGTGGGAGTATTGACTAAAAATAGCAATGCCGACCCATTACAAAATTACATGTCATTTAGACGATGGTTGCACTTAACCAAATAAACGCGTCCACTAAAATAGTGAAGATGGTGTTTATGTTGGTGGCCAAAAGAAACATCAAGAATCTTGAAATTTGTATATGCATGATATACAACATGTGATGTGATGATGATAAGTAGATTCTACTTGCTTTTATAAGTTGTGTCATGATTACTAAAATTGGATTATGTGCACATAAGTTGAAAGTTCTTGATACCCACTGCAAACGCTGAATATAAATGTTATATTCTGCTTTTTCTTTTGGTTGTTGTGATTCAGTGGGAAGTACCATTAGCTATTAAAAACCCTATGCTAATGGATTGTTAATATACTTGTGAATTTTCTTTCTTATATTTTGATGTGAACCCCGTTAACCCGTAACGAGACCCAACAACTATGAGGAACCCAAGATCGTTTCTAGGATGGATTCGAGTGGAACCTCGACCCGTTGCTTAGGAAAGCAAGAACCTCGGTATAGTGAAGACGCCACAAACGGGATGGAAATCCGTTTGATAAGTCGAGTTGATCGCCACGGGAAAATCCCGATAAGTTCGAGAAGTTCTTCAAAGAACCAAAGAGAGTTAAACCTCAAAAAACCGTGTATATTCAATATCCCTCGAACTACAACTCAAGCCTCAATATATAGGCCAAACCAATACATGAAAAACCCTAATGGAAACACTCCTAAACATGGAAATAAAGTGGCGCCTAAACCTAGTTCAAAAGGAAACTAAATAACACCTAAACCAGCTGCTGCAATTAAGGAAAGAATCCTTTCTTGCCTAACAAAACCCTTGGCGCCTAACATAGGAATCTAACTATGGAATATGATAATTACTCGACCAAAATAATAAACTAACCTAAGAAAGACATCTTGGCCGAACTAAATCCCCACATGGCTGAACTAAACCCTAATTGCCTTAAATAAAACTCTCTTCACATGGCAATAGGGTGGTGGCCGACCATCATGTCAAAAGACCATGAATGGAAATGATTTGGAGCTTAAAATAGCCACGCAATCTGAATCTTCTAGAATAATCCCATATTTGTCTCTTGGCCGGATCCTTCTAGAGTGTGCATCATCTTGAATGGGCCGGGCATCATCTTGAATGGGCCTCCACGAATGGGCTTTGGCCCATATCTCTTTGCTGAGTTCAACGAGTGCATCTTTGAACTCCTTGTCTCGGGCTCTCGTATCCGGCTGTACTACTTCATTCAAGGTCTTGCTCGGATTCTCATCATATTTGCAGATTCATTATGCCTAACCCAATATCTAGAATCCTAGATGATAACAAACTGACTGGGACAAACTTCCTTGATTGGAAGAGAAATCTTATGATAGTACTCACTGTGGATAAAATAGCTCATGTCCTTAGAGACGAGACTCTTCAACTTGCCTTAGCCGATGATACTTAAGAACAAAGAGTTGCTTTTGAGAAGTGGTACGAGGCAGACGAATTAGCTCGTTGTTATATGTTGGCATCAATGTCCAAATTACTGCAAAAGCAATGCGAGGGCATAGAGATAGCTAAAGAGATATTGAGATATCTCCAAAAGCTATTCGGAGAGCAAAGTCATTCTGCACGCCAGCAAGTTATGAAATTCCTGATGACTACCAAAATGGTGGAAGGTGCTCCAGCTCGGGAACATGTCCTAAAGATGTTATCTTTCCTCACAGAACTGGAGATACTAGGTGCAGAAATGGATGGCGAGACCAAGATAGGAGCGATATTGGCATCTTTGCCAGAGTCGTTCAACGAATTCATATTAAACTATAATATGAACTAGATGACAGTGACTTTGTCCGAGCTGCTCAATATGTTGCAAGCAGCTGAAGAGCTTATCAAAAATGAGAAAGGTTCACTGATGATAATGGACAACCTAAAAGTCAGTTCTCCCTCGGGATTCAATCCCAAAGGGAAGAAATTTAAGAAGAATAAAAGGTCTCAGCCTAGCTCAAAGGAAAAGAAGGAGGACAAGCGCAAGCCGGATAAGAAGGCTAAGGAAAATTGTTTCCACTACGGCAAACCAGGTCATTGGAAAAGGAATTGCCGCGTGTATCGTGCTTCTTTGAAGCAAGAGAAGCCTTCTGAAGGTATGCTTGTCATTGAAATGAATTTAATAGATGGTTAATTAAATTCATGGTGTGTCGATTCAGGCACAACGTCTCATATCTGCAATATGTTGCGGGGGTTTAAAGAAACTTAGAGACTAGAAGAAGGGGAAGTCATCCTAAAGATGGGGACAACTGCAAGTTTTGCAGTGATTTCTATAGGAACTTTTCACTTAAGTCTACAACGGAATAAAGTTTTACTTCTTGAAGATTGTCTATACATACCAGAATGTCGTAGCAACTTAATTTATGTTTCAAAACTTGGAATATCTGGATATTCTGTTGTCCTTAATATTAAACTTGTTATTAAGTTTCACAATCAATTTATTGTTTCTGGTACTATGATAGATGGACTTTATATTTTGGAAAATGTTGTAGACTCTGTGAATAATATAAAGAATGATGCAATTACCAATGTGAAAACTCTCAAAAGGAAGAGGGATGTCAATCCACTATGAGACCCCCAATTTCATTATGCGGAATTATGTTAGGTATCTATTTTGGATTTAAATTTTGGGGGCTATTATTGGGCCTAATATAAGAGATTTTGTTATATTACAAAGACTTATTAAATTTAATGTCAAGAAGTGCATTTTATTATCTAATAGGTGCTGAATTCTCCTAAGCAAATTCATTATATTAAAGTATGGATTATGATTATGAAAATCAGTGCATAATTACCTTATACCTTCATTAGGCAGTCTTAAGCTTCATTAGGAGAGCTAAATGATAAGTTAGTGTGCTTATAGAATAGTTTAATGAAGAACTAAGCGATGAGTTAGTGTGCTTATAAAGTAGTCCATGTGGAAGAGAGAAAAGCAAAATAAAATAAATGAATGAATGAAAGTCTAGTGAAGTGGGCGATTCACGTGAAGGGTTTGAAATCAAAAGGCAAAAGAAATGTTAAAGTGGCTGATGTGGGAATCACGTAAAGAGAGAATGCCAAGAGGAAAGGAGAGAAATGGTGGTAGGTTTAAAAGTGATTGTAGGCTAGAAAGAGAGATGATTGTGGGCTAGAAAAAGAATTGATTGTAGGCTAAAAAGGAGATTAGTTTCACGTGAATGACAGGGAAGTGAGAAAGAGAAGACCAAAGTAAAGCCAAAGAAGATAAAGAGAAGGAGACAAAGCAATTAGATGACATGACTTGTAGAGCAAAGAAAGTCAAGAGAAGTGGGATGGAAGGGAGTTCACGTGAAAGGCTAGTGAGGCAAGAAATGAGAAAGCAAAAAAAGATGAGACAAGGCATGAAATGAGCTGGTCATATCAAGCAAGACTTTTCCCCTATTTCAAGTGAAGTGGTCACTTGCACCTCTCATTTCACACACATTCAAGTCGCACAAAGAGTGAAAGGAGAGAGAAACCGAGAAAGAGGGAGAAGAAGAAGAAGAAGAAGAAGAGAAGAGAAAGGGAAGAGAGGAGCTTGAACTGAATAGGAAGAAGAAGAAATCCAAGGGGAAAATCAGGTCAAGGTAAAGGAAATCTGACCTTTTTTATATTCTCCCTCCATGAGCTTTTCCTTCTTTATATTCTAACCATGAATTTCCTATTATAGGTGTTCTCTAGTCACCTTTAGTGTCCAGCTGAAATCCTAAGGTAAGATTCGGTCTCTTTGGAGTTCTTGGCTGATTGTCCTTTTGCATGTTATGAACCCCCTTTGGCCCGAATCTTGTTGTGATTGCTGTGTTTTACTGATGGATGATGAACATGGAGGTTGGCGAACTGATTTCTTGAGGTTCTATTGATAGAGGAAGGGATTGAAGGCCACGGTTTTGGGCTATGTTGAAGAAGGTGATGCTTTGGGTTTTGATGATGGAGATTTGTGGCCACGGTTTTGCCTTAGCTAGGGCTGAAATGGGTTGGCATGTAAAGTAGAAAATGAACTAGTTGCATGTGAAATTGAAGTTAAGATCTTTGATGTTAAGTGATAGTATTGTGAAAATGGAAGAGAAGGAACGATGGTACTGCCCTATGACATGTGATGTGTCTTTTGTTAGGTTTTCTTAAGAGTTGCTGCTGTTAAGAACTTATGTTGGTGATTTTGATTATAACAGCAAGCTAAGCACTTAAAGGAATTGAGTTATGCTTGGAGAGTAAAGGATCAAGCATGTTTTGGTTGTGTGCTTGGTGGCTGGAAAATGTGGTTAGAAGTCTTGGATTGTGCAAGGATTAACAATAATGATGCATGCATGAAGATTTGATGGTAGCTGATCGGGAATGTTGCTGCATGTTCCTAGGTTTTAACTATTGAAACATAATGTTGGTTGTGATTTAGCAGGGTTAGATTAGATAGGAAGTTGAAAACAATGTTGCTTAGAGATTGAAAATGCATGTAATGAATTGTGTGGGTTTGATGTTGGCAAATGAATCAAGCTAGAAACCACGCTTAAGTTGATGGAATAGGGATTTGTTAGTGACCTGTTTTAGGTATCATCACGCTTGATCAGCGTGCGACTCACGCTCGAGCGCCCTTAAGGAAAAATGTTAGATAGAGTCGTACCTCTTGACCAGCGCTCGATAGGTGCTCGAGCGGGCTTGGAAGATTTCATACAAAATCATAGCGCTCGACAGTCGCTCGAGCAAGGCTAGACAAAATTTGGACAGAGACTTGGCGCTCGACTGGTGCTCGACTGGCGCTCGAGCGGTGCCTGTTAAATTTCGGGAAGATGTGGAATCTTTGGAGTTTCCTATTCCGCCTCCTATTTATCACAAGTTGATCCCACCAAGTTATAGCATACTCAGAAACTCAATGACTGCTAATTTTACCTTCTTGGTTTCGGAGTAGTTGTGGCAATCAAACACGAACTACATCTTCTTCTCTCATTCAAGGAATTCATCAGGATCAGCTCTACCTTGAAAAGATGGAATCTTTATCTTATTACCACCCAAGTTGTTATCTTCCCGAAACCTAGCTTCTCTACATCTTCGTCTAAGTCTCCTGTTGTTAACAACGGAATTTTGATACTCTTCTTCCTCAAAAACAGATCCATAATGTTCTTCATCCTCCATCCTAGCCTCCCATTGCGGAACTCGTTCTCGTCTACGGAATTTGGGGGCGTTTTGCGTCTGCAGCTCAAGTGAATCCAGACGTTGGTGAAGTTGAGTCAGTTGCAAAGTCATCTCACTCATCATGGCCTCCAGAAGAAATTTCGGGTCAGCTGATGTCGAAACATTTTCGGACACGTTCTTACCATGGTTTTGAGACATGCTGCAGAAACAAGGTTAGAAAAAAAAAGAACCTCACGATTCACTCCCTTACGTGTTTACACTCAAGGATGTGGATCACTCATCATTCGTGTTTCACTCAAAATAATATGGCTTTGGGGTGGGTGAATTTCAGAATAACAGGAACCTCAATAAATGATATTTTCTGATTTTTTTTTCGGAATTTGGCTCAGGAAAGATAGATGGTGTGAACCAAATTGGAGAAGAGAAAAAAAAAACAAAGAAACGAAATTTTGAAGATAGGCAAAGGATGTGAACGGTAAAGAAGAAACAAAGGAACGAAAATAAAAAGGGATAAGCAAAACTTGAACTAGAACCAAAGCTTTGATACCAAATGATGTGAACCTCGTTATCCCGTAACGAGACCCAACAACTATAGGGAACCCAAGATCGTTTCTAGGACCGATTCGAATGGAACCTCGACCCGTTGCTTAAGAAAGCAAGAACCTCGGTATGATGAAGACGCCACAAACGGTTATGAAAATCCGTTTGATAAGTCAGGATGAACGCCACGGGAAATCAAGATAAGTTAGAGAAGTTCTTCAAAGAACCAAAGAAAATAACTCTCACAATTTCATTAATCAATGTGTGATTGAATTACAATGCAAGAGCTCCTATTTAAAGGGCTGAAAATAACAAGGAAATAAATCTTACATAGAAAACCTAATAAAATTCGAAATTAGCTAAGTAAAGAAATTTTACTAGCCTAAAACACACCAGACACTTAAGGAAATAAAATTCCTTAGTTATTTTGACTAGAACCTGACGTAAAGAACTAAACTAAGGAAATAATAATATTCCTTATTTATTTGACAAAAGCTATACGTAAAAGAAACTCCTCCAACTAAAGACCACACCTGGACGTGAAGACACTTGCCTTAAATGAGCACATGCCAAAAATAAAAAGGGCTTTAACAATGGAAAGGGAGCTGGACGTAGACAACAACCACTCCTATACGCCTAAAACAAAAACAAACTAGGAAAGGACAAAATGGTTGAAATGGATGCTGACCTCACACGACTAACAAGGAAAATTAACATGCTGAAAATCAGACGCCTAATATAAAAAATAAAATAAAGAATCAAAAGATTTCAAAAGGAAAGGATTTTCCCTTAAAATTGCCATGCAATCCGATTCTTCTAGAATAATCCCAAAAATATCTCTTGACCGGGTCCTTCTAGAAAGTGGATCATCTTTGATGGGCCTCCACGAATGGGCTTGGGCCCATATCTCATGAATGATTTCGTCGAGTACGTCCTTGAACTTCTTGTCACGTTCTCTCGTCACCAGCTCTACGGAGACTTGAACTAGCTCCTTTGAAGCCTTGCTCGGGTTCTCATCATTATTGGTCATAGGCCATTGGGAATGCACTACGGGTCAGGAGTTGGAGAATGCACATGAAGCCCAAAGAGGGCTTGATATCATTCTGAGGCAGCAGGATGCTAAACAATATTGTAAGGTGTATATGGATTCAAGACGTAATGTGAAGATGTTATGAGTAAGTTAATATGAAGAGGTTTGATGGAATCCCTTAGATCTTGTACCTCAGCCATGCAGCCATGATATGTAATTAAGATGCTTACACTTACCGATGAAGTCGATTGTGTAAGTTTAAGTTTATGTAAATCTCCTTGGTCCGTCTCTCTCAGTTGTGTAAAAAAAATCAGCTGCAAGATTAAGAGAAAACGTTGAAACATTCATTGAGTGGATGTTCGCGGCTGTCATTAACCCCCTTCGGGCTAGCATTCGGGGCGTGACACCCACTGACCTGTGGCATCTAAGACTTGGTCATGCTAATCTTGATAAGTGATGTGAACCCCGTTATCCCGTAACGAGACCCAACAACTATAGGGAACCCAAGATATTGTGAGAGTATTTCTCTTTGGTTCTTTTAAGAACTTCTCGAACTTATCGGGATTTCCCGTGGCGTTCATCCTGACTTATCAAACGGATTACCATCACCGTTTGTGGCGTCCTCATCATACCGAGGTTCTTGCTTTCTTAAGCAAGGGGTCGAGGTTCCATTCGAATCAGTCCTATAAACGATCTTGGGTTCCCTATTGTTGTTGGTTCGCGTTATGGGATAACGGGGTTCACATCAATAAGATCAATAGAATAGTAAGGGATGGGCCGTTAAACATTGTGAAAGTTGAGCCATACCCAATTTGCGAGCCTTGCTTGCAAGGAAAGATGACCAAGAATCCTTTTAGAGGAAAAGGAACTAGAGTCACAAAGTTGTTAGAGTTAGTTCACTCTGAAAAGATACTCCGGTTTGATAGAGGAGGCGAATATCTCTCCGGAGATTTTCAATCTCATCTCAAAGAGAAAAGGCATCATATCTCAATTGACTCCCCCTGCTACGCCACAACATAATGGTGTTGCACAAAGAAGAAACCGAACATTATTAGATATTGTTCGGTCAATGATGAGTATGTCACAATTACCTGTTTATTTTTGGGGTTATGCATTAGAGACAGCTGTTTATATTCTAAACAGGATACCCACTAAGTCTGCTTCTAATACTCCATATGTGTTATTGACTGGCAAAAAGCCAAGTCTGAAACATTTTAGAGTATGGGGATGTCCAGCTCAAGTTAAAAGGTTTGACGTGGAGAAGCTAGGGTCAAGGACTGAAAAATGTTTGTTTGTGGGTTACCCCAAAATGTCAACTGGTTATTACTTTTAGGGTTAATGACCAAAATAGTCCCTTGGTTTTATGCCCTTTATCGATTTGGTCCCTGAGTTTCCAATTTGGTCACATAAGTCCTTAGGTTATCCTCATTTATCAATTTGGTCCTTGGGTTTCCAATTTGGTCACATAAGTCATTAGGTTATCCTCATTTATCAATTTGGTCTCTGGGTTTCCAATTTGGTCACATAAGTCCTTAGGTTATCCTCATCTATCGATTTGATCCTTCCATCCAATTTCGTCTCCTCCGTGCACAATCAGCTAACGGTGGGCCACGTCACCATCAATAACATCGCGACACGTGTATGCTTTTTTTATTATTTAAAAAAAACTCACGTCCACCTGACATATTCGTAAAAAAGAAAAAAAATCGAACGGGGGAGACCCCCCATTCGATCGACGAAGGGAGCCCAGATCCATGTTTTACCAAAAATCAGTCATGCGGGTCGTCTATTTTTCACGAAGCGGAGAGATATCCTATCTGAAGCCGTTGGTGATCTTTGAGATTTGAATCATGTCGTGGATTTTCTATTTGTTGCTCTCTGTTTGCAGATTGATTTGGGGGTAGTGGCTCATTTTGATGAGACGTAAAAGTAGAAATTGGACGGAAGGACCAAATCGATGAATGAGGATAACCTAAGGACTTGTGTGACCAAATTGGAAACCCAGGGACCAAATCGATAAAGGGCATAAAATTCAGGGACTATTTTGGTCATTAACCCTTACTTTTATAACCAAAAGGATCAAAAGGTAATTATCAGTAGGAATGCGATATTCCTAGAAGATGAGTACAGCCTAAGTGATGGGAAAAACAAGATTGTTCTCGATGAACAGTTAGCTGAACCAGAAACTATGGCAGATAAGATTGATGATGAAAGGGATATAACTGAACCCACTGTTGAGTCTGAAGATTTCAGAACTCAAGAGCCTCGACGCGGTAAAAGAATGCATAAACCTCTAGTTAGATATACTTTGATAAATGAGATTTATCAAATGCAATCGGAGGGGTTGGATGATGATCCATAACTTACCAAGAGGCTGTCAGTGACAATGATGCAGCACACTGGAAGATAGCGATGTAATCGAAAATGGACTCCATGTACTCCAATGAGGTCTGGACCCTTGTTGATCAACCAGAAGGCATCAAGCCTATAGGTTGTAAATGGGTATTCAAAAGAAAGCGAGGACCTACTGGAGAGCTAGAGACCTTCAAAGCTAGACTAGTTGCGAAAGGTTGTACTCAAAAATATGGTATTGACTATGAGGAAACTTTTTCACCATTAGCTATGATGAAGTCCATTAGAATCCTGTTGTCAATCGTCGCTCATTATAATTATGAGATCTGGCAGATGGATGTAAAAATCGCATTTTTGAATGGGTACATCCAAGAGGAGATTTATATGGAACAACCTAAAGATTTCCTTTCTCCCGGACAAGAATCTAAAGTGTGCAAACTGAATAAGTCTATCTATGGACTAAAACTGGCATCACGTTGTTGGAACATCCGTTTTGATGAGATGATCAAGTCGTTTGGTTTCTCACAAAACATAAATGAATCTTGTGTTTACAAGAGGATTTGTGAGAGTTCAGTAATGTTCCTTATTCTATGTGTTGATGATATTCTACTCATGGGGAATGACATCAGTGCAATGTCATTAGTGAAAGTATGGTTAGCGAACCATTTTTCAATAAAAGACCTCAGGGAAGCATCTTACATTCTCGGGATCAAAGTGTTTAGAAACTGATAGAAGAGGCTTTTAGGGCTTTCACAAGCCCACTACATTGACAAGATATTGGCGCGGTACAACATGCAGGATGCCAAGAAAGGGTTCTTGCCCTTTAGGCATAATATTCATCTCTGCAAGACGATGTCTCCTAAGACACAGGAAGAGAGAGACAAGATGAAGAAGTTTCCTTATACTTCTGCTGTAGGAAGCCTCATGTATGCTATGCTTTGTACAAGGCCATATATCAGTCATGCAGTTAATATTGTGAGTAGATATCAGTCATGCAGTTAATATTGTGAGTAGATATCAGTTAATATTGTCATGCAGTATATATCAGTCAGGCAGTGCAACCTCAGCTCATCAAAGGACAAAACACATAGAAAGAAAATTTCATCTTGTACGTGACATTGTGGATCGGGGTGATGTAGTGATGGCTAAAATAGCATCAGCTGAGAACATCTCAGTCCCGTTCACTAAATCGTTGACTCATAGAGTGTTTGAGAAACATTTAGAGTCTATGGGTGTTAAATACATGTCTAATTGATATTGAGTGCAAGTGGGAGATTGTTAGATATATGCCCTCAAAACCAATCTTTTGCATAATTATGAGATAATTATTATTATTATTTAATCACTTATATATTATTTTGAGTACATGCAATGACATAAGATGTCATATTTGCATTAACATAAGATGTAATATTTATAATGACATTAGATGTCATATTGTTGGACTCCTGTAAAAACGATTCAGCGAGATTTTGTGAAAAGTGTTTTCACGAGTTTTACTTGTATAATATATTAAGTAAATATTTGCGAAAAAGTTTTGGAAGTCCAACTAGGTACAAACTGAGAATTAAGAATTATATGAGCTAGAGATTTAATCGGTGATATTGTTCCGGTCCTATTAGCTCATGTGGAATATATAGTATGGTGGAAGGATAAATAAGCGTATAATTGTTAGCAAAATGGATTTCACAAAAACAGTCTCAATATCTCGGGGGCCAATTGTGATATGTTAATGAACATGATCACAATTTGTAGAAGCTCATAAATTCGGAATACAGAATAAAAGGGGTTAATGAAAAAAAGTTTTTCATGATGATCCTACGGCCGAGATTTAAGATCCCTAAAACCTCACGCTATAGCACAGTTGAGTTCTGAGCCAGCCATTATAAATAGCTCAGAAATCTGTTGAGAAGAGAGAGAATTTCATTTCGAAGAATTTCAACGAGAGAGTTTTCTCTCTCTAGATTCTCTCTCTCTCTGAAAGCTGTGTGCGTGGATTTGAAGGAGACAGAATGCTTAGACTGCTCTGATTTGAACGATCCTATATCCGCTCCACCGATCTCGTGATTCCAACACTTTCAGTTCTCTTTTGATCTTGATTTACTTTATTGGTTTCTTGAGGATCTCTGGAGTATCTAAAGATTGCAACTGTCCTGAGTGTCTTCAGATAATATTCTTCCCTGCTGTAGTTTTTAACTACTTGATTTACTTCAAACCCGTAATGTGAGACCCCGATTTTAATTCTGTCAATTTAATGCTTATGACTCCTTAAGTGTGTACTACTCTAAGTATTGAGGAATGTAAGTATGGTTGAATTAATTTAAAACCATGACTAGGTGGAATTTGCCCCTAGCATTATGTGCATCTTTAATTATAACTGAATCGGTGTATAAATTCAAGTATTTGGGGATTTCTTAAGCTGATCATTTTTATTGTTGGAGTATATTATATCCTTAGATTTGAAGGAATTTTAATTAAGGGTTTGATTTTTGAAAAATGCATGATTTCTAGAAATGAAGTGGCATAACATACGCATTTGCATTAAAGCATGGAAGAAGTTTTTGTGCAAATGAAAGGATGAAAGTTTTATGTGATAATCATTATCAAGCATGACACGTCATAAGCATTTGCATGATTTTCTTGAAAGGAAAAGAAAGATCTGTGCAAATGAAAGCAAGAAAGTTTTATGACAAGTTAAGTTAAGGGGCTATGGTCGGTACCGTACCATCAAGATGGACTCTCATACCGAAGGACGAATGCGAGAAGGTTGGGTGAATCCTAAGAGGTAGTGCAACCACACTGAAGGACAAATGTGAGAAGGTGTGGACCTCCAAGGGTCGTGTCTAGCCATCAGGCCTGGGGCAACTATGAGCTAGCTCAACCAAATGAAATGTCCCCAAGGGTAAGGGAGACGGTTCCAATGGAAATGCACAACCCTGACTTCAGGGGTTAAATGGAGCTCAAGTAGCCCACAAGTTATGAATGTTCACTATTTTCAAGGGCCATGAGCCAAATTCAAGTGCATGACCAAGTTTTACGATCAAGGGCCATGAGCCAAAAGCAAGTGCATGTGCATATGCACACATGAAGCATACATGCACATCAAGAAGTCATGATCATGCATGAAGCACATTATGTTCCTAGTGCATGATTACAAGCGCATGATTTCAAGTTATGTTTTCAAGCTATGGCACTAGTGCATGATTACAAGATTATGAATTCAAGTTCATGTATACAAGTTTCAAGTTCATGCTAAAAAGTTCATGATATCAAGTTATGTTTTCAAGCTATGGTACTAGTGCATGATTACAAGATTATGAATTCAAGTTTACAAGTTCAAGTTTATAAGTTCAGGTTCATGATTTAAGTTCATGTTTACAAGATCATGTTTACAAGTTCTTTTCCTTACTGAGTCGTTTGACTCACAGTTTTCAAAATGTATCATTCCAGGTTTGCCAGGTGACAGGAGTCCTGAGGATTTCCTGACTTAGTAAGTAGTAGATTGTAATATTGTTGGTAATAGACCTTTGGGAATGTACTATGGGTCAAGAGTTGAAGAATGTTCATGAAGCCCTAAGAGTACTTGATATCCCACTGAGACAGCAGGATGCTAAACAATATTATATGATATATAAGGATTTAAGATGTTATGAGTAAGTCAATATGAAGAGGATTCGATGGAATCCCTTAGATCATGTACTTCAGCTGTGCAGCCATGCGATGTCATTAAGACGCTTACCCTATTTCGAGGAAGTCGTTTTGCGTAAGTTGAAGTTTATGGTAAATCTCTTTGGCCGTCTCTCTCAGTTGTATGTGTAAAAAAAAATTCTGCTGCTTGATTAAGAGAAAACGCTGGAACATTCATTAAGTGGATGTTCGCGGATGTCATTAACCCCCTTCGGGCTAGCGTTCGGGGTGTGACACTTAACCCTTAAGTGGTATAATGATTGCTTCAAGTCAGGTAATACTGATGTGCAACGAATATATTACTAAGAAACATGTTGGTAGTAGTTAGTGGACAAAATGAGGGACTTTGACATACCATATCTTAGGCATAGGGGATTGTCACAATATCAGTGCTCTGCAGAATGCTTCTTCGTTTTCATTAATTGCAGAATTGCTGTTTTTTTCCCCTTCTGCAATCTTGGAGTGAATGCTCTAAAACAGGTTACATATTTAAAATATTAATGAAGCTGTCAACTGAAACCCCTAAAGGATTGTTTAGACATTTGGTCCACCCAATAGAATTTTGGAGCAAATCGTTGTAAACCCCTTGATCTGGTTGTAATTATTACTTTCCAAATGGATGAAAGGGTTGAGTGGGGGCAGATGCATAATCCTCGTGGTTCCTCCAGGGATGAAAATAGAATCAATTTAATGATCTCTCATGTCAATAAGACCTTCCTTATGGTCCCCAATCTCCACTCCTCCCCTTCTTTCTCTCTCCAATTCCTCTCCTATTCATAAATTAGAATTTAACTTCAAAGAACCATAATATGCATATACCTTATCTTATGATTACTTGAGTATTTATGCTTATTAAAAAAATGATTACTTGAGTATTTACGAGGTCAAACTTGAAAAATTTATTGGGAATCACACCATGGTCTTCATCTTTAAGTTGATTTTACAAGAGAAAAATAACATTTTTTTTCCAGGCATTGGGTCCAGGTTTGTCTCAATTTGCTGATCCTGTTTTTCAGAGGTGCATAAACACCATCCAGACGAAACAATTGGCAAAGGTTTCAGTTATATAGTATCTTGATGGTTATGAATCAGCGGTCACAAGTTATTTACTTTAAACTGCATTGCATCACATAAGCCTCATGGTGTCTACTTTTCTGAGATGTGTATTGGAACTTCTATTGCAGGTTGATCCTGTTTCAGCGGGGGTTCAGTTTGATAAAGAATTCATTGTTTGCTGTCTTGATCTGCTATCTGGACTTGCAGAGGGTCTTGGCAGTGGGATACAGAGTCTGGTACTCCCCTTTCTCTGAACTTTCTGGATCCAAGAAAAACTCTTTTTTAGCCTATTTGCTTTTGTAACAGCCTGTTTCAGTGGCCTCCTTTCTCAAACTGTGCTTATTGAAAGTGGTTGTATATACGCTAAAACATCAACTTTAATACAAAACAAAAATTAACCAAATATTTTTGATGGTTTTCCATGTCCTGCTCAATAATGCATTGGATTTTCTTAAACCTGATACGAGAAATCTTTGGATAAATAATCATATAAGTGACGGCTGAATGCTATAAAGGCCTCCTTTCTTCCTTAGCTTTTCATTTGTGCCAACTCAATAGGTCTTGACAAGAAAAAAATGACCGTGTCTAATTTTTGACAATTTGTCGAAATGTTCTAGATAGTAATCTCTGTGGATTCCAATTTGTGATTGTAGCAGAGCTGGATTACAGCTTTTCTGAATGGAATATAGATCGTCCACATATCAAATAGACTTAGACATGATGTGGCCTGTATATTGACAGCTTAGTTGTGTTTTCTTGTATTACTTTTTTCTGCAGGTTTTACATAGTAATTTGAGAGATCTGCTTCTTCAATGTTGCATGGATGAGGCTTCTGATGTCCGAAAAAATGCCTTCCCTTCTTGGGGACCTTGCAAGAGTAAGTTAAATGGTTGATCAATCATTTTTTACCCCCAGCCCATAATTGTATTGATGTGAACCCCGTTATCCCGTAACGAGACCCAACAACTATAGGGAACCCAAGATCGTTTCTTGCATGGATTCGAATGGAACCTCGACCCGTTGCTTAGGAAAGCAAGAACCTCGGTATGGTGAAGACGCCACAAACGGGATGGAAATCCGTTTGATAAGTCAAGTTGAACGCCACGAGAAATCCCGATAAGTTCGAGAAGTTCTTCAAAGAACCAAATAGAATTAAAACCTCACAAAAGTCGTGTATATTGAATGAATTCGAAATACAACTTAAGCCTCTATATATAGGCCATATAAGACACGAAAACCCTAAAAGAAACACTCCTAATTATGGAAATAAAGTGGCGCTAAACCTAGTACAAAAGGAAACTAATTAACACCTAAAACAACTGATGCAATTAAGGAAAGAAATCCTTGCTTGCCTAACAAAACACTTGGACGCCTAACATGGAAATGTAACTATGGAATGTGATAATACTCGGCCAAAAATAAGAAACTAACCTAAGAAAGACATCTTGGACGTTAAACCCCCACATGGCCGAACTAAACCCTAATTGCCTTAAATAAAACTCTCTTCAAATGGCAATAGGGTGATGGCCGACCATCATGTAAAAAGACCATGAATGGAAATGATTTGGAGCTTAAAATAGTCATGCAATCTGAATCTTCTAGAATAGAGCCATAATTGTCTCTTAGCCGGATCCTTCTAGAATGTGCATCATCTTGAATGGGCCGTGCATTAACTTGAATGGGCCTCCACGAATGGGCTTGGGCCCATATCTCTTTACTGAGTTCAACGAGTGCGTCTTTGAACTCCTTGTCTCGGGCTCTCGTATCCGGCTGTACGGGATGAACTACTTCATTCAAAGTCTTGCTCGGATTCTCATCATGTATAATACATGGGTTGAGCTTCTTGCGGGATTTGAGGACTTGAACATTACGACTTCCCCTGATTTAGAGGAGAGGTCAAAAGAATAGAAAATTGTCAAAGAGGAAGCAGCTAGGTACCACAGGGCAATGGGGCTGGTGGATTGATGGGAGCTGTAAATCTGTTCTTTTATGGTGGTTTATTTCTCTGAATGTTTTGATGAATATCAGTATCCTTCCATGATTTTGATTAGGTATGCCCTGTTCATTTACACCCCCGTTTGTCTGAATTTCTTGATGTCGCGGCAAAACAACTGGTAAGTGAAACTTATATGATTGGTTTACTTTTTGAGCAGAAGCCTCCTAGCATTTTATCTGTGTAACATATGCACTATACAGAACACTCCTAAGCTGAAGGAAACTCTTTCAGTAGCAAATAATGGATGTTGGGCCATCGGGGAATTAGCAGTTAAGGTATGCTAAGCTCTTCATTCTCCCACATAGCAACTCGAAACTTTTGCTTCCTTTTTTGGCCCTAGTGCCATGTTGTCCATTTGCTTAAGTGGTGGTAGTATTGTTTTTATTTTGTAGTTGAAATAAATTTTTTAGGTTGATTTTTATCCACATTATCCAAAGGTTGGCATACTTGATCTATATCTTGTAGCAAACCACATTCAGTTGTTGGCTCAGGCTTTTGGGTGGTCTGCAATTTGTCGTTTGGAATTCCTTGGTTTCATTAATCATGATCCTAGTGGTCAACTTCGTCTTATTAAGGTTTGTATAACATGTGCAATCACGGGCTTGCATTGAGGCTATATTTGTAAATGCTGTGCATACACAAATAATGTCGAGTTTGTAGCTATTTTAGAACCTTACTTCTCTGTCTGTGATAGTTCTAAAAATCTTGTTACAACTAAAGGGGCGCTTCTTCGGGATATCATGTTTCTTTATTAACAATGAACAAAACCCGTGATTCTATTCACTATTTAGCTGACATTGGATGTGATTTAAAATTTCATGTCCGGCAAGAAATTGCTTCTATTGTTTTGACTGTTATTTCATGCTTAGTGCCAATCCTTCAACACGCAGAGGTGATTGTCTTTTCTGATTTTAGTATGTTTTTTGTCATGTTTTGTGCTATGCCACCGCTCCTCAACAGCCACCTCCACATGCTATGCCACCGTTTCCTCCTAGTTTGTAAGAGGTTGTTGCACCCAGCCCCTTGGGCATGTCTACTAGGGCTGGACAGCCCCGGTGTAGGTGTCGGTTTTGGCCAAAACCGGCACCTGCATCGAGTAGGCCAGTTTTTAAATAATTTTCACCTACACCTACTCCGTTAAGGGCAAAAACCAGCCCTTAGCGGTGGCGGTTTCCTGTTATCCTACATTCACATTGAGTCATTTTTTTTAGCATTTTAAGCACTTGGCCCAATGTATTTTTTTTCTTTTTTCTTTTGGTCCATTAATAGCATATCAATAAAATCTAAACTAATGAAATCCAAATTCCAAAATCAATAAAATTAAAGATCATCTTAAAAGATAAGATGAGAATTTAAAGTCCAAAATAATAGAGACGTAACTGTAAGAATATAATAAAGATGGGTAACTCCTTCAAAACCTCTACTCTTCGATCTTCGTCGCCAAGATGGGTAACTCTACACAATATATTTAAATACATCAAGTTATAATTTATAAAAATAAAAATATTATTGAAACTAATAAAATAACAAAAGCAGAAATGATGGAAATCACGGTACAACGTTGGAGGATCCAAGTCCAGTTCCCATTGGGCCGGTTACGAGGGCACGAGCCAAGAAGTTTAAGGAGCTACTCAATGGGCTGATTCAAGCAGCATGGGCTCAAGCAAATTCATGGAGACCCATAGAACAAGACCCACGTGGCCCACAAAGGAGTGTCAATGTGATACAACTTCTAGAAGCCGAGCAAGGAGGATCTACATGATTTACAAGCCACTTTTATTCCATAAGTGGCTTGGACGTGAATGGCAATGTTAGGGTTTTCTTTCCATAGTAGTCGGATGGTGCAGCTGATTTGGTGGCCTAATTTTTGTTTCCTTTTTGGTTTAGGCGCCAACCTTTATTTCCTTAGTGGTCAAGTTTATTTTAGGTGTCAATAAGTTACCTTAATTGCTAGGTTTTGCCGCCCCATTATTACCTTATTTGTGAGTGTCTCTTTTAACGTTTTCGTGTATTAGATGGCCTATATATAGAGGCCTAAGTTGTAGTTCGAAATTCATTCAATATACACGGTTTTGTGAGGTTTTAATTCTCTTTGGTTCTTTGACGAACTTCTCGAACTTATCGGGAATTTTCCCGTGACGTTCAATTCGACTTATCAAACGGATTTCCATCCCGTTTGTGGCGTCTTCACCATACCGAGGTTCTTGCTTTCCTAAGCAACGGGTCGAGGTTCCATTCGAATCCATGCTAGAAACGATCTTGGGTTCCCTATAGTTGTTGGGTCTCGTTACGGGATAACGGGGTTCACATCAAGAAATAAAATTACCCGAGTCAATTGTATAAGTTTATGGATCTTCTGTCATATCAGAAGTAATAATGTAAATACTTTTTGTTCCCACTATAGCTTAATTAAATCAAGGTACAAATTAACTAAAGTCCAGTATTAAGAGGGAGAATGCATCGAAGGTAAACTTCAGCTATTGCATAGGCAAGCCTAAATGGGACATCAATACTTGTTTGAACTGCTACTACTCTCTGCTTTTCTGTTTCTACTTCTTCACAATAGTCTAAAAGCGAGGGAGGTTTATGATTCAAGTTGTTTGACACAGCTTCTCAAACGGGATCTCTCCATAATAACTTATGCACGTCTAATCCCTACATTGTGGGAGTGTTCTACTTTAACTCATTTTCAACTTCAGTAACATTTTAACTTGAGCTTATTCCAATCAAATCCAAGTCCTTCATGACTTGAGGCAAGGCAAAACGTTGTATTGTGTATTTTGATTCAAATAATAGAGGACCTGTAAATTATAAAGTAGAAACTAAACTAAAAAAACTTTAAAAAAAAAATCTTAGTTTCCCGGTACCCGGTTTTTAAATGGTATTTAAATAGGGAAAAACTCCGGTTTTAAAAAAAACGAAACCTACACCAGCACCGGTTAGGCCGGGTACCGGAAACTCGGTGCCGGTACCGGTGCCAATGCCGGTGCCACCGGAATTTTACGGTGGTACTGAGCAACCCTAATGTCTGCATGCCACGACCTTGGCTTGTACACGTGCCCACCCCCTGGTCATCAAGGGCGAGAAGGGGCTACTGCCCCCCACAAAAATGTTGAATTTTTTTAAAAAATATTTTTAAGGTAAATATTATCCCATCCCAATTTTACATCTTCAAATATTTTGAAAAAATCTCTTTTTTAAGGCCAAAAATATTATCCATTTTCCCCATTTAAATACCATTTATCCCTCAGAATGAATAAAACAAATTTAGTGCTTTAAAATGACAACAAATAAAAAATGAACTAAAGTATCTTTTAAAGTAACAACAAATGCTAAAAAAACTAAAATTTCATCAAGAGATGCAATTTATTTTATGACTTAAAAACAGGTTTTTGTTTCTATTTTGTTATTTATTTTTCTTAATTTTACTTTTTTTTTAAAAAAAAAGACCTATTGATTTTGTCTCACCTTTAAAAAGTTTACATAAAGAAATCCCCACCAAGTTTCTTCTGCAGTTTTAAATATGACAAATTTAATTTGTTTTTTCTTTCTTTTCTTTTGACATTGTTTCGGTTTATGTAAATTTATTCTCTTTTTTTAACTTTAAATCTCTATCGATCTCAAATTTTTTTCCCTCCTTTAATTGCTAATTTCAATTTAGAGTAAACATTTATTTTATTTTCTGTATAATTTTTGGGTGATGAACTTCATAATGATTTGATGGTATATGTTTTTAAAGGTATTGGAGTTTGTGTGAAAATGTGTTAAAAGTAATATTAAATTTGTTGAGATTTTAGATCTTTAAGATTTCCTAAAAAAAAGTGAATACTTTCATAAAGGTTCGTTGCTGAAACCGTTCATCTGACAACAAGAAAATCACAGCCACAAACGCCTTTCAAAAGCATAAATCCATGTCGCTAAAATGCAAGAGCGATAATCATGGCCATTACCTGGAACTAGGGAGACAGCTAAGGGAAAAGATTCAGTCCAAAGAGGGTTAGTTCAAAGACGCGGTTCAAATTTAAAGAGAAAAAAATTAACGGTCTCAATTTTGACACATCAATTAATGAGATGGACGGAAACGGCTCGGCTTTTCTTCGGCTTTGGCTATTTTTTTTACAACTCACCCATTTTAAGCCGTCTTTTTCAACAAGCCTCTTCTTCCCCAAGCCACTCATTCTCACATTCAAAATTTCATCACTTCTTCGTCACCAGTCTATCGTTCAAATACCATTTCACCTCTGTTGTGCAGGTGAACAGTTTAAAAAATTTTCCCTCCATTTTTTACATTTGTATATTTTTTTCTACATTTATTTGGTTTTGGTAAGTTCAGGTTTTTTGTTGAGACTTTAAATTTGGAGGAATGATACCATTTGTATTTAAATACCCGTTTAAAAGCTGCTATATTTTCATTTGGTTTAAACATTCCTCTCTTTTTATATGAACGTATTCGCAGGTATCAAGAGATGATGAGGAGCATTTCAATGTGAGCGATATAGGACCATCGAAAATCTCTATGAGCAGATTGCAAGTTTATAAGTTTGGAGGAATTTGCTGTAGTTTGAAAGTTTTTGTTGATTTCAAAGTTTGGAGGAATTTGCTGTAGTTGGAAAATTTGAGGAATATGCTGTAGTGCTTTGAAGTTTTTGTTAGCTTGCTAGTTTTTAAGTTTGAAGGAATTTGC
This sequence comes from Myrica gale, assembly GCA_963930655.1. Classification (NCBI taxonomy): domain Eukaryota; kingdom Viridiplantae; phylum Streptophyta; class Magnoliopsida; order Fagales; family Myricaceae; genus Myrica; species Myrica gale. The sequence goes on from OZ005618.1 coordinate 14,820,771, forward strand.
TGGTTTGGAAGATTTGAGGAATATGTTGTAGTGCTTTGAAGATTTTGTTAGCTTGCTAGTTTGGAAGTTTTTGCTTACAGGAGTGTTTTCGACTCATGGCCTTTATTTACCTTCTCCCCAACCATTTTCATGTAACACGGATGTGTTTTGGACTCCTTAATTCCAGAGCGCCTTGCGCGCGGGCCGCGAGCGACAGGGTGCTAATAGATTTTGCGCCCGCAGCCTTGCTCGCGGGTCGTGCGTGACATGATCTAATAGACTTTGCGCGCGCGGCCTTGTGCACGGGGGCCGCGCGCGACTTTGGATTTGAAGGAAATTTCAAATTACTTACTTTTTTACGGTCTGAAAGAGTCTTCCATCTGTAGATGCAGTCAAACCTCGTACAGAACCTTGGTGACTAGGAAACTGACACACTTTTGTCTTTGGATTCAAATTTCAAACTTAAATGTTATTCGATCACATGGCTTGAGGCCTCCAAAATGGAAATAGAACAACAACAAAAATCCCTAAAATAACCTTGTGGTCCAATTGAGTAGAAGGCAACAAGTGGCTCCAGTGGTCAGAGCACTAAGTTAATAAAAAGTAGAAGGCAACACGTTCCAGAGTTTTCAGAAGAAATATCTAGAATAAGTTAATAAAAAGTTGAAGGCAAAAGTTGAAGGCTCGAAATATTGGTTGTCAGCAAAAGTTAAAGCCGAGCGAAAAAAAAAACAAAACCCAAGCCTCAAAAGTGGGTTGTTAGAAAAATGAGCCAAAAACAAAAGCCAAGCCGAGCCAATTTTTTCTCCGATCATTAATTGACGTGTTGAAATTGAGACCGTTAAATGTTTCTCTTTAAATCTGAACCGCATTTTTGAGTGTCTTTGAACTAACTTTCTTTGGACTCAATCTTTTCCCGACAGGTAATAGCGATAGGATATGCTACACAGCGCACTCTCGCGACAAAATTAAAATATTCTGCCGGATACACGAGGTGACGGCGTAAAGGTGACAGAGGTTTGATGGTTTTGTATTTGTATCCAGTAAGTTGCAGCGACAGAAATTCAAGGAGATATTCGGTTTCACAAAAAACATAATATTTGAATCTCAAAGTATTCTTGTTAGGCAAAAACAGAATGAAAATGAGCCTCCAAATGACCAACGCCCGCAGCCCCTGCAGCCCTATGTCCCCTGCGCACTCACTTGTATTTTGTCTTTTAGTGATTATTTTATTTTATTTTTTTAAAATATCTTTTAAATATTCTATTTTTAATAAATACATTCAAAATATAAAACAAACAACTTTAAACATCATCATTACTTTTTTTACACATCAACAACTTCTACACAAACACCAATACAACTCTAACATCACCTAAAAATTATCAAAACACTTCAAATCTTACAAAAATCTTCAAAACGAACATAACCCAAGTTTTAGCTACGGCCACATAGCGCCGTTAAACACTGATTTTCTTGCAATGATGGCATAAACTCATTTAGGGAAAGGGTGTGGTACCTCGTCATTCTTTCAGCTTATGGATTACTCATACTGTCACGCCCCGAACGCAATCCCGTAGGGACGGTGACAGCCGCGAGCAATCCCGAGGAAAAGCTCTAGCGAACTTGATCATACTTAATAGCGGAAAAGAATCGAGAGAGAGAGGGGTTACCAAGCTCAATAATAACTTAACTTCATAAAAGACTTCAAGGATACGTAGTATCTTAGATTACAAAATACATGAACAACACAATCTATAGGTGACAGATCACATCGATCCACGTCACAACAACAAAACACATAAAAATCTCCTCTCTCAGGACAGGTAATCTTCCTGACTTCCTTCACCTGAAACATCTGGAATCATACATTTGAAAAACTATGAGTCGAAAGACTCAATAAGGAAAAACTTAAACTTAAAAACATGAGTTTATGACTTGCATATGAATTTCGTGAATAAATATAAGTCTTGATGCACATGCATGCTTCATGGTTCATATGCACATGTAACAATCTTGAAAAACATGTTCTGGAACTTGAAATGGACACATGCTCCTTGGAAATATTTTCTTCTTGACTTGTGGGCTACTTACGCTCCATTTAACCCCTGAAGTCATGGTTGTGCGTTCCCATCGGAACCGTCTCCCTTTTCCTTGGTGACATTTCATTTGGTCAAGCTAGCCCACCTTCTCGCATTCGTCCTTTAGTGGCTAGACACGACCCTTGGAGGTCCACACCTTCTCGCATTCGTCCTTCAGTGTGGTTGCCTTATCATAAAACTTTTCATACATCATTGTATAAAACTTCTTTTAGAAAATCATGCAATGCTCATGTCATGACATGCTTGCTTATGATGTCATGCTTGCTCATATAAAACCATGCAGTGTATCATTCCAGTTTTGTAAAAATATAACTCCACTTACATTCCACTTACCTTGCTTCTCTTGATATAGAGACGGTGCTTCGCCTACAAGCGAGTCAATTACTACACTTAGATGTTTAGAAATTAATCACATAGACATACAAAAGAAGTACTTGTAATTATTTCAGTTTTTCAAAAGTACATATCTTTGAAATATGATTTCTTTTACAAAATATTACTTAAGTAGTTTTTGTAAAACAAATGAAGAAGACAATTAAACATAAGCATCAACCATCTGCTATACGGTTGCTAAAGGGATCACTATGTAATACTCAATCAACTAGGTATACTGATTCTTCCCAAACATGATTTCAAGCTTATTCATGAATTTCCCGCCATCCTAACCTCAATAACTTCATAACTAAGTTTATTCAACTATCCCCAATGCTAGAGTTCACAAGACTTCAATTGGAACTCCAAATTCAACATACATGGAATTTTAACAGGGACCGCTCGAGCGCCTGTCGAGCACTGGTCGAGCGTCAACTCACTGTCCAACTTTCATCAACCCTCGCTCGAGCGGCAGTCGAGCGCCAACTCTCTGTATGCAAATTTCCAAGGGTCGCTCGAGCACCTGCCGAGCGCTGGTCAAGCGGCAAGACACACTGTCCATCATATTACCCTAAGGTCGCTCGAGCGCCTGACGCACGCTGGTCGAGCGCGATGTTGCCTAAGAACAGGGTACTAACATTTTCCTATTCCAACAATCTAATCATGATCTCTAGCTTGCTTCTTCTGACCATAAACAATATTTCACACACTATTTTTCATGCCTAAACAATCTCCATCCTTCAGCAATCAATTTCACAACCTAGGAGACACTACATTCAAGATGTTGCAATAGAACCCAATCGGCCAAGCATGGATTTCAAACACAACCAAAGGCCGAAACCTAAACTTAGCATATTTCAACTTCACATGCATTTAGTCTATAATCAGCCCTTCCTTCAACATAGCCCAAAACCGTGGCCTTCAATCCCTTCCTCCATCAACAAGATCTAAATAAATCAGTTCACAAAACCTCCATCAACAAGTACCCAAAAATAGGAACCAAGAACATGGCAAAACCTAACTTTCATGCCACAAATCTCTAAGTCAAGAGAACTTTACCTTAGGATTTCGGCTGGACCCAAAAGATGGCTAAAGAACACCTATATGAAGACATCCATAGTAAGAGTTTAAAGAATAAAAAGAACTCATAGAGGAAAGAATGCCAAAAGGACCGAATCTACCTTACCTTGACTTGAAAAGGATTTCTCACCCTATTCGGTTCCTCCTTCTCTCTCTCTCTCGACCAAAATCTTTTAGGTAAACTTTTGTGCAACCAAATGAGGAAGTGAAGTTGTGTGAATGAGTGAGGCATGAAGTGTAAAAAGACAAGTTGAACTACACGTCCAAATGGGGGGTTAAAGTCTTGTTTGATGTGACCGGTCAATTAAATGCTTTGTCTCCTCTTGTCTTTTATTTCCTTGCCTTCCTAAGCCTTTCACGTGATTCTTCTTCACCTACCCTTACTTTTCAGCCTATCCTACTCTCTTTTCAACCTACACCTTCCTTGTCTTTTCTCTCTTTCTCCCTTTCTCTCTTTCACGTCTTCACTCTTCCTTTTTGTTTCTATTTTATTTTCTTTGTTTTTTTTTCTTTCTCTTTCACGTGATCCACTAGCTTGCACACTTAAAAGTCATTTAGTTTATCTAATGAGGATTAAGGCTACCTAATGAAGGTAATAGACAATTAACATGCATTAAAAGTCAAAATCACAATTTAATGCATTTTAAATATCCTTGACATTAAACTTAATAAATCATTGTAATATCATAAAATTTCTTACAATAGGCCAAATAGCAGCCCCAAAATTAAATCCAAAACAATTACATAAACATAAATAGCATAGCAGAATTCGGGGTCTCACACATACTACAACAGATGAAATTGAAATGATCAATTTTTTGTTTCGATATTTTATCAGAATTAGAATTTCTGAAATTTGAATTAGAAATTTGAATTTGACATGTGAATTTTTTTTAGACATTCTTTTGGGGCCCTAATGTGCCTAAAATGTTTTTTGGACCAAAATTTTCAAATCTTTCATTTATTCATCATAAATTAACAATATAGGTAAATATTCATTCATTTAAATTCTAGATTTAAAAATAAACATTCAAGCAAATTTCATCTGTTTGTACTTTCTTTTGGGCCTATTTTTCAAAATAAAACATAAGGAACCGAAAACTGCAGGAATTTTCGATTCCGATTTTAATTCTAGAAATTGTCAAAAATGAATTCTGATTCCGATATATGCCGGAATCTAGAAATTCTTATTCCTGCCGGAAATATTGCCCACCCCTAATTACCCACACAGGATCGACTCTTCAAGATGGGATGCTCCTAAGCAACCAATGTGTATTATGCAGAAGAGAAGGTGGTGTTTTATTTTTGGAGAAAGATGCAACATCCACAGGTTCAGTTTGTCTTGGATTGACACAATCAAATTAAAGGGGCAGCTCGTCGCCGTAAATGCCCTTCCCTTATGAAAACGTCGAGGAGAGTCATTTTCGTTGCATTAGTTTCCCACATTTGGAAGGAGAGCAAAGGCGCAAGCTTCTCCATATTGCTTTTGAAGTTCGAACCGGAGTAAACGATAAACATGGGTTCACTCCTACCATCACCAAGCGCTCGTTGTTTGCTAGGTGGGGGCTTGCTGACTCAATTATCTTGTAGTTAATTGTAGCTGTACACATTATTGTATGTGGTTAGATAGCATTGCAGTGTTGTATTTGCTCTGTTTTGGTGCTACTGTTTGTGGGTTTGTTGATGCCGAGTTTGTTTCCCTCATCCAGATACGTGGGGATCTGATGTAATTTTGGGTACTTACCGTGTAATGTTGTTGATATCAATACAATCCTCACTCGCCAAAAAACAAAAAAAAAACATCTGGAGCTCATCCTTTTGCTCCCTCGACCCTTAGCTATCTGAAATATTACCTCAATATGTAGTAAGACGTGGTAGGACGATATAATTACTGGTACGCCACAGCCTTTTTAATTGTGTGAGAACATGTAGCTATAACATGAAAGGGAGAGAGAATTGGGAAGGAAGGGTTGGTTGTGGGGGTTTGAGGGAATTCTTTACTGGAAGAAGTGCTGCGTTCAAAGAAAACGCAGCCCCAGATAGTCCAACTAATTATATAGCAGGATGTGCATTCAACGTCAAAAAAGAAATTACAAAGAAATTTGACAGTTATGTGAAGGTAATCGCCATTAAAATACGCCTAGGACCAATAGAAACAACACCACGACAGAAGTTTTGCCTTTGAAAAGAACAACATAATTATGATGATGCACTCTCCGCATACAGGCATGTAGTGTCAAAATTCGAAGCAGGACATAATTAACAGACAAAATAAATTTACCAAAACTCCTTAATACGACTTCCCACAATGTATCAGGCTCCCAGCACCCAAGAAAAGACCGAAAATAGCTGCACTGCCAAGTGTAGTTTGTCCAATATACCTGATCTTCATGAGTCCTGGCACCTGCATATTCCAACAACAATTGATCACGTAGGATACAAAAAAAAAATTACATAGTATACAACCATCTAGGCAAGTGCCAACGTTGATAGTCATAAAGAAAATTAATTGACTCGTAATTGACAGTCCTGGACAATGGAATAACTATTTACAGCTGGTACAGATCTAAGATGCAGAGAAAGTGTATTTCACAGTTTTTGCATCCAAAAGTGTGCTCCATCTATATTTTGATCAAACGATATCTTTCCTTGGCACTATATCTTGTGGCCGCACAAATTAATATTCTTCTAGGGTTCAGTTTGTAGGTAGCTTATTACACGTTGAAGATTCTAGATCTATTCAAATGGTTGCCAGGAAGAAGAGAGGCTAATAGTTGTCATATCTCATTTAGAAAGTAATGATGCCATTCATCACGTTAGTCAATGTTTTAATCGAAATTTTCCAAATGGTCTCTCTCCTCCCAGTCTCTGACTGGTGGTAGTAGAGCCAATCTTCAAAGAGTAATAGCAAATAACACACAAGGTGGGATTAGCATCAATTACCCAGCAATAAAAAAAACTAATATCATCATCGTCATGTCTCAATGCACAGTGGCCAAACACGCTAAACTGAGGACCCAGATAATAAGGGACCTATTGCAGTAATCAATGTTCTCCCAGCAGTGGAGCTAGCAACAGAAACACCACTTTTTTTTTTGTCTCTTTTGTAAGGTATATAAAAGAAATGCACTCATAGCAGATAGCTGAATAGAGCAAGAGGCAAGGCTTTCGCCCCACTATCTTATGGAGGAATTTCCTCAAACTTCTTGATCTAAGAAGAAACTGCTTGTTACTACTCCACGTGCTGATATACTATTGAATATCTGACGTGAATGTTGATAAGGAGGTGTTCTTAAAGATGCGGATAAAATAATCTGAGAATTGGCCATTGTCAGTTTGATCCTGTTCACGTCAACACCGATTTAAGTTGGAACCCATAGCTCATTTTGGTTCCTGAATCAATGATGCAGAATAATCCTTCTAGCAACAGAGATAACACAAAAATTTTTTAAAAAAAAAAAGGAAAGAAAGAAAGAAAGGGAAACAAAAAAGTAACACGAATTGGTATGGTATATAGTTTGCTGACGCCTGTAGTGATAATGATCTATAGGATATAGATTGCTGACAACTATAATGATATATATTAACCCAGCCTCTCAATTACATAAATGGGGGGAAGAAACAAATACGGTCACCAAGAATGGAGCCTTGAAGGACACTATGTTTGAATTTAACTACCCTGGAGATATGGAATGCAAAGGTCAGATCCAAGTTATAGTTACAGGACTGGACAGCAGAGAGATTAAGGCAGCAAATAGAAAAATGGGAAAGCCGCTAAGAAAGGCTCCCAGATTACAATGGTGGTAATCTGGCTGCAGGCAGTTCAAAGGCCATTAGAACCTTTTGCAATGGAGCGCAGGGCCTTTGGCTACAACAAGTTTTGTTTTATTAGTTAAGGCAATCCTTGTACGCCAGAGTCCAAACTCCTATAACTGTAAAGTCACAATGTGCAGTCCAGCCGAGATATAATAGTTATGCCGGTCCTAGTTCCACTCTCACTCTTAAGGTATAAGAAACTTCATGACACTACTAACATGTTGTGCAAAAACCGGGGGATCTGGAGGAGAAAGTGAGTGTTTTTCCCCCAGATGTGTTAATGTGAATCAAGAATTATATACCCATCTCAAACTCCTCTTAGACATTCTGAAGCTCCATTGGATCCTCTTATATTTTGAACATTCTTTCTCTTTAGTTTTTGCAGAAAGGAATCTCTTTTTCCAACTTGAATACCAGCAGCTGCTTCTGTTTGAACATCAATTGACTGATCTATAAGATGGCAAGAAATCATCCTTCTCCATGTGACTGGCAAGAATTGTGAGGCATTCATACACCAGCTCAGATTGTGGGTGTGAGTCATCACCGACGAAAAAAGGTTGGATCCTCTTGTTAATCTCAATCCAGCTACACCCAGGGTTCTTCGTCAATCCTAGCTCTTTCATCTTTGATCTCAGCTTGCGCATCTCACCCCACTGTTTGGCAGAAGCGTACATATTTGATAAAATGATGAATGTTGATGGATCATCAGGATCCTTCTCCATAAGCAAACTTGCAATTTCCACCCCCAATTCTATATTTCTGTGCAGATTACATGCAGAAAATAGTGTGCTTAACAACCCAACATTATCCATCATTTCTGGGTTTGATTGGAGAATCTCATAAGCTTCACACAATCTTCCGGCACGTCCAAGAATATCAATCAAGCATGAGTAGTGTTCAATTCTAGGTTTAATACCATACTTGGTGATCATTTGATTGAAATAATAGCAACCTTCATCAACCAATCCGGCATGGCTACAAGCTGATAAAATAGAAAGGAAAGTAACCGTGTCTGGTTCTGCACTGGACTGCTGCATTTCTCCAAAAAGCTTTAGAGCTTCTAAAGCTTGACCATGAGACCCATAAGCAGTGATCATTGACGTCCAAGAAACTGCATCCCTCTCTGGCAATCTACGAAAAACATTCCAGGCTCCATCAACGGCACCACATTTAGCATACATGTCAAGGAGAGCCCCCATGACTATTTCATTTGTTTCCAACTTACTCTCAATGACAAAGTTGTGAATCTCCTTACCCTGTTCTAATGCTGCTAGATGTGAACAAGCTGGTAAAACACTAGCATATGTAATGGCATCTGGTTTAACACCAGCTTTTCTCATGTCAGCAAAGATGCCAAGAGCATTGAAATAATTGCCAACTGTCACATATCCAGAAATCATAACATTCCAAGAAACTGCATTTGTCTTGGCCATCCTTTTGAAAACATTTTCAGCTGATCTAACACTTCCACATTTAAAGTACAGGTCGATTAGGGCAGTTTCAGCAAAAAGGTCTCCCTCTGTTCTGTATCTTATTATATATCCATGTATGAACTTTCCATGTTGAAGCTGTGATGATCTTGAACAAGCCATTAATATGCTGGTTAAAGTAGTTAAAGTGGGTTTAATCCCGTCCTCATTCATCCTTCCAAAAAGTTCAATGCATGATCTGCTATCACCTTTTAAACTGTACCCAGCAATCATGGAGTTCCATGCAACCAGAGTCTTTACTGGGATATGCTCAAAAACCTCTATAGCCATGTCTAAACAACCACATTTTGCGTACAAGTCCACAAGTGCAGAGCTGATGAAACTATCCAACAAAAACCCTCCTCTCACCAACTCCATGTGAATCTTCTTCCCTCTTTCCAAGTCTAATTGCCTTCCACACGATGAAATAACAGTTGTTAGAGTCACCGAGTTAGGCTCAAACCCAGAACCTCTCATTCTTTCAAAAATTTCCAATGCTTTTTTAACTTGCCCATCTTGATAATAACAAGAAATCACAGTATTCCAACACACCACATCCCTCTCAGGCATTTCATCAAATAATTGTATAGCATACTCAAAGGCATTGCACTTAGCATACATGCTCACAAGAGCACTGGCCACAACAACATCGATTAGAGAACCAGTTTTTATCAAATGGGTATGGAGCATTTTCCCACAACCAACTCTACCTAATCCACCACAGGCCTTGAGAATGCTGGGGTAAGTGTAACTATTGGGATTCACATCCGGGTAATGTAATAACCTCCCATACAGCTCAAGTGCCTCAGCGAACCTGAAGTTTTTGGTGTAAGCAGCCATGAGGCCATTCCACAAAGAAATGTCTAATGGATTCTCAATGGTTTGAAAAACAAGCTTCGCAGAATCACACGAATGGAAAGACAAGTAATAGTTGATGAGGTTTTTGCAAATGGCAATGTTGTTTTGCAAGCCTAGAGAGACTATCTTCTGGTGGATGAGCTGGCCTTGCTTGAATGTCTTAGAAGTTATGCATGCTTTCAAGAGAGAGCGAAGCTTTATGGTGTCCATTCAAGAGTGAAGTCTAAACAATCTCATAAGTTGAAGTTCAAGATCAGATGAGTACCTTATACCGAATAGCCTCATAGGTTCCATACACAGCACCTGTAGAATCAAAATTGATTAGATAAAGAATCACACAAGAACTGTAAACCTGAACTTGCTACACGTCAAACAATTGATTAAAACAAAGAGGGCATAGAAACAGAAACAATTTCTTCAAGCTTGTTAAGCTCAGTCATCATCAGGAACAACTATTCAATCTTCAGTGAAATCATGGCAGAAGTAACTCCGAAGAATGTCATTGGAGGGAGAATAGCAATACCAAAAATGTCAATGCACAAATCATTCCCGTCACAATTACAGAAGTAGAAGAGTGGGTAGTGTTTAGACAAGGTGCTGGGCTAGGAATACACTTATAGACGTTAAATTTTCGCAGATGCTATACAAAAAAGTCCTTGAAATCCCAGACAAGAAATTGGAAAACAACTATGCAATCAAAGAAAGAATAAACAATATCCAAAGCATTATTGAAGGACAAAACGAATAGTGAATAATAAGGGTTTTAGGAATCTCGGTGGAATAGGAAAAAAAGTGATAAAGGGTTTTATAGGGGAGTGGGGGAATTACCAACGGCACCACCAACCGCGCCTCCGACAGCAACGCCGGCGGTCACACGAGCCAGGCAGCTATCCCTCGCCATCGACAGCTGAGATGAACGTCTTTCTCTCTGCGGTTATTTTACTTTTTGTTGGATGTGCGCCGAGTTTGGTTTTTAGATTTCGGAGTTTTAAGTATTTGTGTTCGGCCGTGGGCGTTGTGCTCCTCGAGAGAAAGAAATTGGCGCAGCCGGTGACTTGTGTTTATGTCGACTGCTGGAACCCCTAAAAAAAAGTTGAAAAGAACCAGAAAAATATAAATACACATGTAAAAGGATTTTCCGTTGCCGGGAATCGAACCCGGGTCTCCTGGGTGAAAGCCAGATATCCTAACCGCTGGACGACAACGGATTAATGGAATGGCTTTCCCTGTTATATTATATGACTTTTTTAATTAACCTCGCAAAAACACACCAAAATCATTGAACTTTTTTTCTTTTCATATATAGGGGAACATCATAGTTCGGGCCAAAAGTTTACGTCAATCGTATTTCACCTTCTCTAAGTTAAAAAATGTGATTTACATCCTATAAATATGAAACATTTGCAATTATTGTCCACAATCAAATTTCCTGTTATAATTGACAGACTCAGCCTCACATGTATCGTATACACTAGAAGCTCACATGTCTTTTTTGAATTGCCATGTGTGTTTTATGGTTTAAGATCCAGCATTTTTATTTGTCAAAGAAGTCATCCCCATCCTCTCCATTTGCCGAAGTTGACCTCCACATCTCGTCGGGAACCAGCCGACCTCTCCGTCCTCTCCATTCGCATAATTGAAGGTATGCGTATTTATCTATCTTCCTCCTCCTCCATATCCCCTTCTATCGAGCTCATTCTTAGATTTCTTAGAAGGAATGCACTTTTATTTTATGCGTACTTCTCAACCTTGTGAATTTCTTAGCTGAAGATTATTCATAGCTTGCAAAGACCATGTTTCACCCTTTAGCACTTGTTATGCTTTTGAGCCCACCCAAGATCTCATATTCTCAGCCTTCTGGTAGACAAACAGTGAAATAAAATGGTTCAGTAAGATGAAATGCTATACCTTTCTCCATCTCCCTCTATATTTCATAAACTTAAAAAACTATACCAAGGATATTCATACAAATAAGATGGAAGGAATTGCCGCAAACTTTTGAAACTTGGTTGGTATTGATGGGGAAGGTACAAACATTCTGGATGCAGTGTGGGAGATAAAAGCTACCAATCAACCTGTCAACACCAGAATCAAACACTTTGTGCCAATCGGTATGCTATATATTAATAATTGAATGGAGTATGATAAAATATTAATAGACCACTATTTTTTTATTCCTTAGAAGACCACTATTGGAACTACTATATTTTATGGCGCATTTGTTTTTAAAATTTCATCAAAGTTTTGTTAAAATTTTGTGTTGGTGTTAAGAACGAACTGATATTGGAATTTGAATTGGTGAATGAATGATAAAAGTAAAATAAAATTTTAAAGTGTGTTTGATAAAAGTTAAAATTTTAAGTTGACAAATGTCATGTTGGTGTCAAAAGTGTCCAGTAATACCAAACCGTCAATAAATATGTTATTATTTATAGTTTTTTCGGTGTTCCATAATCGAATTAATTCACGAATTCTAGAACATGTAATAGTTTGCAGTGTCCAAAATCCACCTTTTAAGGGGGTGTTTGTTTGTGGAAATATTGGAATTTTAGAAATTTTGGGTATTAGGGTTTGTGAAAAAGTATAGTATTTTATGGAAAAGTAATGAGAGATAAGATTTAATTGAATAATATAATATTATTTTATAATTTAATGAGGAGAGATATATTATTTTATAATTGTTTAGAAATTTTGAAGATTTAAAAGATTGGGAAACAAACGCCATTAAGTATCCTCCACTGAGACATACAGGACAATCTAAAATTTGCTTTTGGCATTAGGCGGGAACAATGTGGCGCCACCGTAATGCAGTAGAAAGGGACCTTTATTGGTGCTCTGTTTCAAACAGCCGTATGCAATAAGCGTACTTCTGATTTTGTGGGTAGATTTCTTAGTGTTAAGAGTAGCGAATGTTTTCATATCCTCCATCCACAAGACACTGACAGAGGAGAGTGCGGAACCAACTTCGCAGCTGACCAGAGGGTATACTCAGTGGTCTCTGTTCCTGAAAGCCAAACAACTTAGGTGGGGTTCTTAAGCAAACACGAATAGCGCCAATGTTTGAATCACCTAACTCCGTTAAAAGCTTTGATATTTTTACACTTGTCCACCATTGTAGAAAAGCAACGTCCGCCATCCTCTACATTCCCAAGCTACAACAAGCAGTTACAGAAGGAAAACGTAAGAAGGTGTGTATCTACATTTTTTTCTTTTGAAGATCAGACTGTTCATTGTTCGAATGCTATCATGTTAGTTTACGACATTGGGGCTTCGAATGAACCTCCAACATACTTCATACTTATGGATTCGGTTTAGGACGACAGCAAGTTAGTTTAGCATGCTTCTGTTCAAGTTGCATAGTGCTCTGTTCTTGATGTGGTTGTGTTTGAAGGTGTGCCTTGAACAATTTCGAATCAACTTATGATGATTCATGTGATCAATTTTGAGCGGAAGCAATGAATCTATTTCAATTCAAACACAAATACAAAATATCAAATCCTCTCTGTGGGTTTCTTTCTTCCCACAATCTCTCCAAAATCTATCTGAGTCTCTCGCACTGTTTTGTTATACTCTGTTTTTTTTTTAACTACAAACTATCAATTCTATTTACAGATTTTCAAACTAACGGGAATAGCAATTTTAGTCAACAGATACTTGGGATTATGTTCTAAAAGTTTATGCTCATCCATTAGAGTTAACTAAATGTGAGTACTGGAACTGAAGGGTTTTCTGCAGATTTTCATTTGGAGGCCACCTACCGACTTAGTTTGTGGGATCCTCCGGTTTGTATTTTCCATTTTTCTGGTATCTAGTGGAGCATTTTACTATACATTTTTGGCTTTGTGCAGGTCGATTTATGTCAGAACATTTTGCAAGCTGTTGAAGTTTTGCTATCTGTAGATTTGCTTCCTGTCAATACGTACATGTGAGATATGTTGATTCATTTTCTCCTTCCACTATAAGATGGGCATGAAGATGTTGCCATCTTTTCTGGAACCACATGGTAATAGAGTAAGAGTTCGTTTGAAGACAATTGAGAGGGTATATGCCTAGTCGAACCTAGAGTGAAGTATGACAATGACGGCATTTCCAAAGCGTTACTTGATTGTCATCTGAACCTTCATCTGCACGTCTGTTTGTTATATAGAATGTGTGGGCTTCTCTATTGCATATATGGTTGCAGCAGATGCTACCAAGGTAAATCAGTCGACTAAAGGAACCATACTTTCAACGTTCTAGTTGGATATACCTGTTCACAGGTGCCTGGAAGATGGGTAGCTCGGCAAATCGGGCGAAGGAAGGTCCTTATTTCCTTTTTGTTATGGTCATTGTTTTTTTCTACGCTTTTTCTTATGGTCATTGACTTGTGCATTAGTCCCATTAGACCCTAATAAAGTCATGGTTTTGGTGATTGCCCCGCTTGCTTGTTGGTGTGGCACAAGGCTTCATCTTCCCCCTCTATGCACACGGTTCTAGCACAGTGTGGGTTCCACCCCATGAAAGATCTAGATCTGTTTCTCTAACAATGTCCGGGATGTACCTTGGTGCGGCTGCAGCGATGCTTGTCCTTCCAAGCCTGGTGAAGCAAGAGGGCCCCAATATGTATTTCTTGCTGAGGCCACATTAGGTGACATGTGATGTTTGCTTTGGGTCAAGTATTCTAGGCGATGTTTGGGAATGGAATTGAATCCCACTTTCAAGTCTCAAAAACAGGATCGGGCTCCAAATCCCTATTTGGGATGGGCCGAGACACAGTTTGGTTTTTATTAACCGGACTAAATGGTTGGGTCCACTAACGGCTCTAGGAAAACCGTTTTCCCCTTCTCCGTCTCTTTGTTCGATTCTCTCTCTTCCCTTAGAGAGCATAAGGGAAGCCACATCTCAAAATAAAACTAAAGGAAGCCACGTCTTAAAATAAAACTTATTTACTTTTCGCTAGGGCAAGTTAGAGAGCATAAGGGAAGTCACATATTAAAATAAAACTCATTTACTTTTTGCTAGGGAAATTTAGAGAGTATAAGGGAAGTGAAAGTTTACAAAAATAAATATTTACATACTCGCTCTTGCAATTTGGAGAGAGCGAGAGCAACGAACATTAACAAAATAAACCTTGCTAGCTCGCGCGAGTCGGAGTGCTCAAGGGAAGTGGAAGCTAATGAAAAAAATAGTTACAATTGCACGAGCTCGAGAGGAGAACGGAAGTCGCAGCTGAAAATGCCAGTGAGACAAGTTCGCGTTGGCAAAAGGACAACCCAAGATGAGGAGGCCCAAATGCTTACTTCATGTAAAAAAAATGAACATTGAGCAGGAAGTGTGTAAACACTAGTGGAATTGACAAAGTGTCAATGAGACTGTTACACACGGCTGGGCAGATGGGGTAAAGGAGGAAGCTTTAGTGGAAGGAAGGGAAAGTGTAGCTGGAGAGAGAAGGGAAATTTGGTTGCAGTGTTCGAAGTGGCTGGAGTGTTCGAGAGAATTCACGAAGTGGTTTGGAATTCACGTGTGTTAGTGGTTCTGATGTTCGGATGGGTCATTTGCTGGGTCATTTGGCTGGGCCATGTTGGGCCTTTGGGCTTTCACTAGGTCGGGCTTTGGAAATCCAGTGTTAGTTGAATATGTTAAATGCTTTATAGTGTTTAGGGCTTTATATTTCATTCATAAGGGTTGGGCTTATTACAGCCCATTGCCAACAGGTCCGGCCCTGCTTGGTCACCAGAGGTATATATGTTCGGTAGTTTTCTTAGAGAAGCATCGAGAAGTTTGTATCATCCCGATTGGGAGAATTCAGCAGGCTTGCTACCTCGAATTAAGCTTGTTACTATCAATTGGAAGTTAATACATTTACAACAATTATCCATTACAATCCACTTGTTACAATTTGGTATCAGAGGACGTACGATCCACTCATGGTTGATGGCAAGAAGTTGAACCAGGTGCTAGAATCTTTGGCTAAAATGAAGAAACAGCATGAGGTCCAACAACAGAATCAGGAGAACCTACAGAAGATGCAAGAAAATCAGCAGGAAATGCTGGTGCATATAACCAAACAGCTGGAGACACTTACCGTGGGGCTGCAATCAGTGGTGAGGAATAAATCCTTGGAGATGGGAGAACCAGTCAATCCCGAGCCTCGTGGACCCCAACATCAGTCAGATTCAGGAGGGATCTATTTAAAATCGGTAAGACTAGATTTCCCCAAATTTCATGGGGAAGACCCCACTGGATGGATTTATAGAGCAAATCAGTTCTATGCATCTAATCAAACACAACCTGCTCATCGTATTTTGATTGCCTCATTCCATATGGAAGGCAAGGCACTATTTTGGTTTCAAGAGGTTGAACAAACAGGGGCCATAACTAGCTGGGATGCCTTTACTAAGGCTATGCTTATGAGATTTGGCACCCACACGTATGATGACCCTATGGAGAGCAAAAGTCAATTTGAGGCCCTAGCTAATAGACTTAAGGGTTTGGATGAAGGGTACAAATTAAGTTGTTTCTTAAGTGGGTTAAAGGATGAAATCAGACTAATGGTGAGGATGTTGAATCCCTCTAGCATACATGTAGCATATGGGTTGACAAGGATGCAAGAAGAGAATCTGGTGGTGAATAGGAGAAACAATAGACCAGCCATCACAGCTGGATTTCAGCACACTAACAGTAATCCTACTGCTGGAGGAATGGGTATGAAACCTAAAGTACAAGTGCAGAAGATTTCCCCACAACAGATGAGGGAGAGGAGGGACAAGGGGTTGTGTTATTATTGCGACTCCAAGTGGAATCCACAACATAAATGTAGCAGTCTCAAGTTGTTTGTGATGGAAGGACAAGAGGAGTTAGGGGATATTTGTGAAGGGGAGGAGGACCCTACAGATAATCTGGGTGATGAGACCCAAATTGAGGGTGCTGAGGAGGAGCTCAGCATATCCTTGCATGCAATTTTTGGAGCTTCCAATCCCAAAACAATGAGACTCAAAGGGAAGGTCAACAATCAAGCATGTGTGGTGTTAATAGA
This sequence comes from Myrica gale, assembly GCA_963930655.1. Classification (NCBI taxonomy): domain Eukaryota; kingdom Viridiplantae; phylum Streptophyta; class Magnoliopsida; order Fagales; family Myricaceae; genus Myrica; species Myrica gale. The sequence continues at coordinate 14,837,462 of OZ005618.1, forward strand.
CAGTGACAGTACTCATAACTTCCTTGATCCAAGAATTATGAGAGAATCCCAACTCAAAGTGGATAATGGACAAAGATTGGCAGTGACTGTAGCTAATGGGGAGAAAATGAGGAGTGAAGGACAATGTAGAAATGTCAAGCTGAAGTTACAAGGGCATGAGTTTTTGTTAGATGCACACGTACTAGTTCTTGGTGGATGTGATGTTGTACTCGAAGTTCAATGGTTGAGTTCTTTGGGGTCTATCTTGTGGAATTTTAACGAACTAACCATGAGGTTCAGCCACCATGACCAGCAAGTGTTTTTGAAGGGGTTGGTCTCAACTCATCTAGTACACGAATCTTTGCAATTTTGAATGCAAAAAGGGGAGCATCGTGGACTCATTCTTCAGTTAATTGGAGAAGACAAGGGGCAGACCGTGGGACCCTTGGTGGAAGGGGCAGTGGCTAAGATCCTAACTGAATTTTCTAAGGTGTTTGAGGAGCCGAAGGGGTTACCCCCACAACGAACCCATGATCATGCTATCATACTTAGAGACGGGGCACAACCCGTGAGTATGCGACCTTATAGGTACGCCTATTTTCAAAAGGATGAAATTGAAAGAATTGTAAAGGAGCTTCTACAAACAGGGGTGGTTCGACCCTCACAAAGTGCTTTTTCTTCCCCGGTATTACTAATGCGCAAGGCTGATGGGAGTTGGAGGATGTGTGTGGATTATCGGACTCTAAATCATGCGACTATTAAGGATAAATTTCCTATTCCCGTGATTGAAGAGCTATTGGATGAGTTGAATGGCGCAACATTTTTTTCTTAGCTGGATCTACGTTCAGGATACCATCAGATTCGGGTTAAGACTGAAGACATACCCAAAACAGCTTTTCCGAACACATGAGGGCCACTACGAGTTCCTAGTAATGCCCTTTGGGCTGACTAACGCACCCTCTACATTCCAAGCACTAATGAATGAGGTATTTAGACCTTATCTTCACAAATTCATTTTAGTGTTCTTTGATGATGTTTTGGTGTACAGTGAGGGAGAGAAGGAGCATTTAGAACACTTGGAAGTCACTCTAAGCCTACTGCAACTGCATACTTTATTCGCCAAACGATCAAAATGTCACTTTGCATGTAAGGAAATAGAATATTTGGGGCATATCATTTCGGATCAAGGGGTGCGGATAGATCCTAAGAAGCTACAACCCATGACTACTTGGCCTATACCGAAGAATATCAACGCCTTGAGAGGATTCTTGGGGTTGACCGGCTACTACCGAAAATTTATAAAGGGGTACGGGTCCATTGCAGCACCCTAAACACAACTCTCAAAGAAAAATGGTTACATGTGGACTGAGGCAGCTACTGAGGCTTTTCAGAACCTCAAGGAGGCAGTAGCTAATCCCCCTGTGTTAGCACTTCCAGATTTCACTAAACCCTTTGTTATCAAATGTGATGCCTCTGGGGTAGGTATTGGAGCAGTGTTGATGCATGAAGGGAAACCCTTGACATTTTTCAGCCAAGCATTGAAGGGAAGAATGTTAGCAATGTCCACTTACGAGAAGGAGTTATTGACTTTAGTAAGTGCCATTAAGAAATGACATCTATACCTATTAGGACAAACTTTTAAGGTTAGAACTGACTAACAAAGTCTCAAGTATTTGCTGGAGCAAAAGGTGGGAACCCCACTCCAGCAAAAATGGATCACTAAGCTCCTAGGGTATGATTTTCTTGTGGATTACAAACAGGCCAGAGAGAATAGAGTTGCTGATGCTCTATCCCGAAAACATGAGACACCAGAAGCAGAAGAGTTGGGGGAATTCAAAGCTATTTCATTTCCCATAGCTATATGGCTTGACGACTTGAAGATGACTTATGCACGTGACAGTTATCTCCAGGATCTACTGAAGCAGCTAGGGGAAGAAAAACTTGATCCATTACATTATACCTTGACCAATGAGGTCCTCACTTATAAATGGAAAATTATTATAGGTGACAACCCAACCCTCAAGGAGAAGATTTTTCAGATGGTTCATGATAGTCATGTTGGAGGACATACTGGCTACGAAAAGACCTATCAAAGGCTGAAAATGGATTTCTATTGGAAGAAGTTGAAGAGAGAAGTGAGGCAGTACATCCGACAGTGCAGAATATGGCAACAAAATAAACACGAAACAGTGTTACCAGTAGGGTTACAACCCTTACCCATTCCAGCACAGCCATGGCAAGATATCTCTATGGATTTCATTGGTGGACTACCTTCCTCAAAGGGACACTGTCATTTTTGTGGTAGTGGACAGGTTCACAAAATACAGCCATTTCATGGCTCTTACTCGTCCTTACACAGCTAAGACAGTAGCCCTGGTCTTTCTGGAGACAGTGTTTAAACTACATGGATTACCCCAAGCTATCGTCTCTGACAGGGATCCAGTTTTCACAAGTAGTTTTTGGAAGGAGTTGTTTCGTATGCAGGGTACACAACTAAATTACAACACTGCCTATCATCCTCAAACGGATGGGCAAACTGAAGCTGTTAATAAGTGTATTGAGTGCTACTTACGGTGTGTGATTGGTGATAGACCTAAAGAGTGGATGCAATTTTTACCCCTAGCCGAATGGAATTATAACACTAATCAACACATGTCCACCAAATTATCCCCATTTGAAGCTGTGTATGGGTACTCACCTCCTAGGTTGCCAACCTATGAAGCTGGAACTACCACTGTGGCGGCCGTGGACACTGAGCTTCGCAACCGCGATCAAATGTTGCATCTCCTCCGTGAGAACCTCCACAAGGCACAGAACAAAATGAGAAAATATGCAAATTTGAGACGTACAGAGAGAGAATTTAAGGTGGGAGACTTGGTTTACCTTCGGCTTCAGCCGTATCGCCAGATCTCAATTCGCCAACGCCATAATATGAAGCTTTCCCCCCGCTTCTATTGTACGTTTGCTGTCATCGAGCGCATCGGTGCGGTGGCTTACCACTTAGACCTTCCCCCGGGCTCTTAGATTCATCCTGTGTTCCATGTATCTCAACTGAAGCAGCACCTTGGGCGTCGAGTAGATCCCCTTCCCATATTACCTGCCGTTGATTCCTCCGGAGCTCTTCGTCCCGAGCCTCTCCAAGTCCTAGATCAACGTATGGTGCGCTTGGGCAATAAGGCTGTCACTGAGGTGTTGGTCCATTGGCACGGACAAACCTCTGACGATGCCACTTGGGAACGCCTCCAGCGTCTCTCTGAAGCTTTTCCTCACCTTGTGGACAAGGTGTTTTAAGGGAGGGGTATTGTTACACACGACTAGGCAGATGGGGTAAAGGAGGAAGCTTTAGTGGAAGGAAGGGAAAGTGTAGCTGGAGAGAGAAGGGAAAGTTGGTTGCAGTGTTCGAAGTGGCTGGAGTGTTCGAGAGAATTCACGAAGTGGTTTGGAATTCACGAAGTGGTTTGGAATTCACGTGTTAGTGGTTCTGGTGTTCGGATGGGTCATTCGCTGGTCATTCGGCTGGGCCATGCTGGGCCTTTGGGCTTTCACTGGGTCGGGCTTTGGAAATCCAGTGTTAGTTGAATATGTTAAATGCTTTATAGTGTTTAGGGCTTTATATTTCATTCATAAGGGTTGGGCTTATTACAACCCATTGCCAACAGGTCCGACCTTGCTTGGTCACCAGGGGTATATCTGTTCGATAGTTTTCTTAGAGAAGCATCGAGAAGTTTGTATCATCTCGATTGGGAGAATTCAGGAGGCTTGCTAACTCGAATTAAGCTTATTACTATCAATTGGAAGTGAATACATTTACAACAATTATCCATTACAATCCATTTGTTACAGAGACGTTAACTTTATTTCAAGACAGGCCTAAGATTATGAGGCCAACCAAACGTGAGCTTGGCATCCGGATGCTAAAAAAAAAAAAGAATCTCAATCCAAAACTGAATCCTAAACTTAGACCGCATACTAAACATCCTAGTGACCGGATCCTCAGTCTGAACATCCAAAAGCTACTGGTGCTGGGTTTGGTGAATCTTTGTTACCAGTCAAAGGAAACTAGAAAATGAAAGTGGAGCATGGAGGATTTTCTGCCAGAACTGCTAAGATTCCGTGGCAGAAAATGTTTCTCAGCTTGCCTGTTAGGACTATTGTTGTGAATAATTTCACCTTCCATTATGCTTTGTATGTGTTGATGAACTGGCTGCCAACATACTTTGAACAAGGCCTGCATCGTAACCTTCCTTCAGGAGATGGGGTCATCTAAGATGACGCCTTCTTTTTAATATGGTTATATTTTCAAATATTGGGGGAGTGGTGGCTGACCACTTAATCACCAATCGAATCTTGTATGTGACTAAAATCTGGAAGTTATTGAACACTGGGCTTCTTGGTTGCTTCTGTTGCATTGATGGCAATTCCCATCTTTAGAATTTCTGGAGGGGCAGTCTTCTGTTCTTTAGTGGCTCTTTGTTTCTTGGCACTCGGAAGAGCTGGGTTTTACAAACCAGGGTTCCTCTGCATTTTTAGTTCTTTGGTCTTTTTACTGTTTACAACAGGAGAGAATTTTTGATTGAGTTAAACTTGTTCCAACTATTACTCTGTCACCATTGATATTGAGTTTTATAATGTCTGCTCATGAGCCCCCTCTGATGCTTGTTCAGCAGACTAAAAGAATCTAGAGGGTAGGCATATCGATAGGATAGATAGCTGTGCATAAATTAATCGAGCAGGCTTTCATCTGCTCAGGTTTTCCTGATTCTTCTAGACACAGCCCACTAGAACTAGGAAATACCTCAGTTGTGATCCATATACTGTCTGATCTTATACTGGTTTTTGAACAAAATTTTTCACAAAAATCTCGCAGGAAAGAGTTCTGTAAAGCAGCTAGTAAGCATGCTACTGTTTTCATAAGGCACCGAGAGGAGCAATACTGTTAAGCAGAAAATTTTCCGAGAACAGTGCTGGACGAATTTGAATTTATCAATCCAAATTGTGCGCTAGAGATGAAACATAATCTTCCTTCACCAGAGATGCAAGGCAATAAAATTTAGCTACAAGCCTATCTTGCAGAGTTGTCAACCACCACATTTGCATATAGCACACCAAGCTCGGGAAAACATGTACTCTAATAGTTAACAGGAAAAAAACATACCCCATTTTTTTTGCCAAAATTTTACGTCACACAGAACATATTCCTGTGTCAGGTGTACATGTCATGACTGTTGAACTGCTTGAATCGACTTTCTGTTCTCAACTCTCCAGTAAAAGAGGAATAATTATCAAGATCCTGTAACCGATGGTGAAGAGAGTTGAACCCAAGCATATTCCTGTTTGTAAGCAAGAGTCCCCTCACAAGAGGCTTCGCAAGCATATACAGCGATAGTTGCCCAATCAAGAGAGTCAACATCATTCTTCACATTGAAGTAAAAAAGCAGCTGAGGTAATATCTGAAACCACCAACAAAATGATAACATCAATCAAAAGTCTCATGAAGTTTAACTGCAGATATTGGTAAGGGGTCTTCTATTTCAGTAAGTTTACTACCAATCAATCAGATACTAATGAAGTCCACACTCCCTTTAGAGGTCCATGATCCCTAGAACGCATACTAAATAAGCTTCTTTAACAAAAAAGCCAACTACACGTCAGGAACAGAAAAACTCTCAACCCATAACCCAAAGCATTCACAAAACAGAGTTAGCTCTCTAAGCCCATAGAACACAAGGCCCCTCTATTATAGACCAGAGAACAGAGGCAAAATAATCACAGAAGTGGCCAGAACTTGATAAGGCCAATGCTTTGGCTGAGCAAACTGATAACATCATGGGATATTGAAAGTATTTTAGCACGCACATGTCCATACCTGAAACTCAAATGACAGAGGACCACGACAGTAGGTGCATGTAGGAATATCTGCTTTCGATGGCCGGCCACTTGACATGGGCCACAGAGGTTTAGTGCTTCCATTCCTACAGTACCTGATATTTGAAACAAAGAAACGAACTTATCGATCATTGCAAAAAGGAAGAAGGATGAAAGTTGATTCGATTGAAAAAACCAATGACAAACAACCAAGGATAACTCAACGATGGGCCAGCACTCAATGGACTAGGCGCATTGCTATAAATTCACATCCAAAATTGTACCAAAATCAGGAGATCCACACAAATGAAAATTTATATACAGTGCAACTAACAAAAATAAATGACTAGTTCATATGACTTGGCCTGCCTTTTAAAATAACATAAATGCCAACTCCGTCCTCTATTAGATTCCTTGCATAAGCATTTGAAGTAAGATGTTGATAGATGATGCAGAAGCAGAATGTCCATGACAACAAATTCTTCATATAACTTGTTTCCCTTGAACACTGACTAATTTTCTTAATAGGAGTAATGCATTTAAATTTTTGACACTACTTTGCTTAGCTTTCAGTGCAAGATTGTAGCCAGCATAATGCATATATTTCTTGTGGAAACTTTCTAAGACTTTTGGCAAATTTTAGGGAAGATAACGAGGCCAACAGACTATTTGTTCATTCTCCATATGCAGGCCACACAAACATGTGATGATTCATCTTCCACTGTTCCCCAGATCGTTTAATAATCATATTATTCTTGACAGGGACCATTGCTTCTCCAAATCAAGCAGCTTGACACATGGAAGTTTGTATCCTCAATTAGAAAAATAATCACCTCAAGACTTGTTCAGGCGCCTTAGCTATGCGCTCTTGGAAAGAGGCCCAACTTTTCCTGTCATCGTCGCCCTGTTGACAGACAACACTATATCAATCTGAGAGTCTTGAGAAAGTAAACAATATATTTAACTACAACTGCAGCATCATTATACCTCAAAATTGTCCAACGACTTCATTGTGTCCCCAGTTTTGTCCTTCGAGACCAATGCATTAGCACTTCCATTTTCCTCGGACATTTCTGTGCTGAATTCACTTTCGTTATCAATTATCATCTCAAACTCTGGCCATGCAGTGTTGCTCGCAACTGTGTGCAAAAGCAAAACTTCTCAGATGTGGTAACCAAAATAATTGACTATCTCTCAGGTAATAGAGTGCATAATGCATAGCTTTCCTTGTGTAATTTTGTACATGATTTATACTCTCAGACAACACCTCAGAAATCATGCCGACGTTTTACATGCCAGAATCTGTCTCACGTTCTTTCACCCATTAACAGCTCTTACTTCTTTCCCCTCCAAGGTCAAGTTGGTATATAAGTAAAGATAAGGTAAAAGACCAAGGAGATGTTTGGCATCACAAAATTATCAAAATTTGTAGAAAATTTGACACTGGAGTAAATATTTAGGTAAATTGGAGTTTTGTTAGGGTTTGTAAAAAAATTGGTGAAGAATTTTAAAGATTTTGGGATTGTAGATTATTTTTATTAGAGTTTGTAAAAAAATGCAGAGAAAGATGATTCGATGGAATTTTTTTTTAAAAAAAATATTTGAATTTTGTTAAAAAGTATGGAGCGATGATTTGATGGAGTTTCTTTTTCCTGAAAAGATACTGGAGTTTATGTGAAAATGTGTTAAGAGTTTTGTGTTGAATTTTTTGTGATTTAGTATATTTGGCTGTGAATTTTTTTACTTGCAAAATATTTCCTCAAAAGAGTGAATACTTTTTTCTGATAAGTTAAAATATATATTAAAGAAGAATGTTCACAGTACGAGAGACTATACTGAAAACGTCAAACCCAACCAAGCTAAACCATACAAGCTAAGAAACTAAGGAAATCCAAACAGTCTGAAAGAGGACACACTAAGACCGAATTAGCCCAAATAAACAAAGATTGTAACATAAAACCCCTCAAACACTCCAAAGACAAAGCCTTGTCCTCAAAGCATCTGCCATTCCTTTTCCTTCCACAAACTCCACCAAATACAAGAAGGAATCATTTTTCAAATAGCCAAAGCAATTGGATCCTCAAACTTCCTTCTCCAACACTTCAACTACCCTCCTCGACATAACCCAAGCAAAGTTTAGAGTGCTAAGCACATGCGACCGCACTCCTCTTGCAATGGAACAGTGGAGAAGGATATGATCAACCGACTCTCCATTACTCTTGCAAAGATAACACCAATTGGTCAAACAAACGCCCTTCCTTCTCAAGTTGTCAATAGTCAGAATTTCCCCATGAGTAGTCTCCCAAGCGAAGAAAGCAACTCTAGAGGGAACCAAAGTCTTCCAACACTGGCACCAAGGAAAACCCACATTGGAGCCTCTAAGGAGGATACTATACATTGATTTAAGTGAGAAGACACCATTCTTAGAACCCAACCATAACAACTCATCATAACTCTTCTCCAAGCCTTCTAGTAGAGTAAAGAATAAAACGCCGAACAACCATCCATCTCCCAATCGTTAACCGTTCTTTCAAAATGAATATTCTAAACTACGACTCCTGACCCTCCCTCCACACAATCAGCCACCCAAACATCCTTGCACCGAGCTAGAGAGAATAAAAGAGAAACTCTAACCTCAATGGTTTCTCTCCACACCATAATCGTGCCAGAAACGGATTTTGGAGCCATAACCAATCAAAAACTTAATATTCTCCCTGAAGAAGATCTAACCTTTACTAATGTGCTTCCATAAGCTAACTCCATAAGAGCCACGTGCCTCCAAAGTGCACCAACCACCCTCCTCACTCTCATACTTCTCCAATATAACTAACTTCCACAAGCTATCTCTATCCATAGCAAAGCGCTACATCCACTTTCCAAGTAAGCATTGTTAAACAAAGATAGCCGCCTTAGACTAAGCCTGCCATAATTAAAAGGGGAGCAAACTTTGGCCCACTTGATTGGTGAAACTTGTGCTCATCCTCACCACAACCCCACAAAAAATTCCTTTGGAGTTTCTCCAATCTATTAGCCACCACCTTAGATTTTATCAAAGTGATCCTTCCCCCTTTGGAGAGATAGATAAGCTTACAACCCGTCAGTCTTCTTTTAACTCTTTCAACTATTCCGTCCATATGCGAACACTTTTAAACTTAGCTCCAAGAGGAAGACCCAAGTAGGTCATCAGAAGTGAAGACACTTTACACCTCAAGATATCAGCCAATACTAGAACTTTACTAACTCTGCCAATAGGAATAACCTCAAACTTGCCAAGGTTAATCCTAAGACCAGAAACCGCCTCCAAGCATAGAAGTAAGAATCTAAGGTTACACACCTGGTTCACATCAGTCCCCTAGAAGATGAGGGTATCATCAACAAAAAACAAGTATGAGATACTCACCCCATTACTACCAACATTTCCAACCTCAAACTCCACTATAGAACCTCTCCCAACCAACTCATTCATCATCTTACTTGGAGCTTCCATAACGATAACAAACAGAAGGGGTGAGAGAGGGTCACCCTGACGTAATCCACAAGAGCTACCAAAGAAGCCATGAGGAGAGCCACTTACCATCACCGAGAATTTGACCGAAGAGATGCAGAACGCAATCCACCTACACCACTTGTGACGGAACCCACATCTCCTCAACATACACAACAAAAAGGCTCAATTCATGTGGTCGTAAGCCTTGTGAATATCCAACTTGCACAATAATCCCGACACATTCAATCTCATTCTAGAATCTATGCACTAATTGGTGATCAACACAGACTCCAGAATCTGCCTACCCCTAACAAAGGCATTCTGAGAAGGCAAGATGATTTTCTTTAACAAAAGTTGCAGCCTATTTGACAACACCTTAGCAAGAATCTTATAAAACCCTCCCACCAAACTAATAGGACGAAAGTCTTTCAAATCCACTGCACCAGCCTTCTTAGGTATAAGGACAATGAATGTGACATTCAAACTTTTAACAAATTTTCCCCTTCGGGCAAATTCATTAAACATAGGCACGACGTCCCCTCAACAAAGGACCTCTCTAGCAAACTCGTTTCCTCCTCAAAGATAGAATCGAACTCTAAACCATCCAAAGATGGCCTCCAAACAAACAGTTCCGTATATAATATATATAAGGAACAATAGAAGGTCAACTATTTTCTTGAAAATAATCATCAGGTCCTCCACCGTTTCTCCCTCGACCTCCAAACTAGATATAGGCTCTGTTTGCGTAACAAAATTTTAGCCACCTAAAATTTTATCATCATTACAAAACACTCCCTCTCACTTTTTCATCAATTTCCATACATATTTTCACCTTTTTAGCAACTTTTTCACTCTCTTCACTTTTTCATCAACCCCAATACATAAAATTTTAACAACCCTAAAATTTTACTTCTCAAACACAGCCATAGTATCCCTCCTATTTGAATTAGCCATATGATGAAAATTTTTTGTACACATATCTCCATCTTTGAGCCAAAGAGATCTCGACTTCTGTCTCAAACTCACTTCCTCCATCTCAATCAAGTGATCCAAATCTCCCAACACCTCAACTTCCCCCCTTTCCCAACCTCCTCTAGAAATCCCCCTTCAAAGAGTCATGCGATGACAATTCACTTAACAAGGTAGACTTTCTATAGCAAAGATCACCAAAAACTTCTTGGTTCCACACTTTCAAATCTTTCTTCAAGGCCTTTAGCTTTGAATTAAGCACAAAGCTAGGAGATCCCAAGAACTCTACGAATCCCACCACCCCTTAACACGATCAACAAAACCGTTCTCCTTCAACCACATGTTTTCAAACTAGAAAGGCCTCCCTCCTCCAACCTTACCATCCTCCATGACAAACCATTTATGAGAAGCCTCAGGGAACAAGGAATCCCAGCTAGGGCTAACAAAAAAGGATCAATCCTAGACCAAGTTTAAGAAGCTCTATTATTGGACCAAGTGAGCAAACCACCCAATAACGAAACATCCATAAGCCCAATTTCAGAAATAAAATCGGAGAATTCAACCATAGCACTCCCAACCCTCCTCCTCCACCAAAGTGTTCACTAGGGAAACGGGTGCCATTAAAGTCCTCACCAATACACTAAGGGAGATTCCAAAGAGCACAAACACCCGCCGACTCATCTCATAACACACTCTTACTACCGTCATCGTTGGGACCATAAGACTCCTGAAAACAACAACTAATTAACATCCTCAATGTCTTAAAAACTATTGAAACAAAAAAAGAACCAAAACATGAATCAACCAACTCTAACACATGAGGACTCAGTAGCCCTCTCAGGTACAACTGAGAACCAACAACCTCCATAGGAATATCTCGAATATCCCCATCTTCACGCCCAGCTCCAAGTCATGCCCGAGTGCCAAAACAACCCCTCATCATTGCTAACTAACGCAACTCCTTTACACCTCAGATAGGGGTAATCGGTCTGATTTGTCGCTGTTACAAGTGTTTCCGGCGTCTCTTGGCACATCAGAGGAACCAACCATAATGGCCACCGCCTGAGAAATTGTCAAAGAGGTCTTCGGAGCCAGCTTGACTCCCGAGTAGTCACCGCCAACCACAAACGGCGCTGGCGCCGACTAGGGGCCTACTGTCTACAACTTGCAGTGGGCACCTCCATCCGAGCCACCCAATGGAAACCTTGCGCGAGAGCTTCGAATCAGCAGAAACACCCACTGATCCAAGATAACCTGGCTCACCCAACCTGCCCGACCTAACACCTAACTCGTGGGCTCCCAAATGTGTTAAGGCAGGCTCTGAGTCACACGCCTCCAACCCGTTCAAGATAAGCAAGCCCGGTAGCCTCAAAGGAGGTTGGGACTTCAACTCATCAACAGGGCTTAAAGAGCCCAAATGTTATAAATTCGGACCAACATCCTTCTCCAACAACACTAAAAGACGGTCAACCTCCTCCCTAATCCCTAGTAACTTATTTCTCCAAAAAGATACGTTAACCCAATCACCCACCTCGCTGCCAGCCGACTTCTCATTAACTGCTCTTTTCTTGGAATAAGCAGCGTCGACCACCAACTTTGCATGCGTGGTGGCTGGCAGTCTTTGCGTCTTCAACAAGTCATCACCGAAACCATCATCTCCGATATCACCCAAAGCCATGCGGCCACCAGAGCACTCCCCCTTTTGGGTCCTTCACAACTTCAACGAAAGACACTCCCTTACGAAAAGCAGCACCATAAGAAGCTCTTCTATCACGGCTAAGCTTTCCAAGGTGAGAAACCACCTCTTGAAACACTCTGACCAATACCTTCCAACTAGATCCCTCCTTACCCTCTGGGACTATCACCACCCCTCTCCTACGACCACCACCACTCTGCAATGGCAACATATCTCCCTGCTTTGTAATTGCACCGCTGCGCCAAGAAAGCCCGGGAGGCTTAATTGAATTTCTCAGCAACCTCGTTATCAACCCCCAACAACCTACTTGCCATATTCACCATCCATAAAGTTGCAAACCTCCTAAGGAAAATAGAACTTAAGAGCTTTCTAACTCCACTCCGACAACTTAACAACCCCATTATCATTAACCAAAACTTGGAAATCCTTAGCCTCAATACTAAAACTACTAGAAAACAACATAGAGACACCAAACAGAACTGAATCTACAGGAAACTCCCAATCACTTAACAAACCAAAAAGAGAATTTTTTGCAGAACATCAGTTGCAAAAAATTCTCTAAATGTGTAGAACATTTGAGTGGTGTGAATATTTAAGTAGATTGGAGTTCTACTGTGGTTTGTAAAAAGATGGTGAAATTTTATTGAAATTTGTAGATTGGAGTTTTATTGGGATTGTAGATTGATTTTTATTGAAATTTGTAACAAATGTAGAGAGAGATGATTTGATGGAACTTTTTAATAAAAATGTATTGGAATTTGGTGAAAAAGTATGGAAAGAGAAGACTTACTGGAATTTTTCTGAAAAGATATTGAAATTTGTGTTAAAAGATGTTAAGAGTTTGTGTTGAATTTTTGGAGATTTTGAATATTTGGCTGTGAATTATTTTGCTTTGAAAAAAATTCCTCAAAATGGAGAATTTTTCACCTGCCCAAACATCACCGAAGTCAAAATTATCATAAGATGCGTCGTCTAAGATGAAACTGACATCCTTTTATGTTCCAATAGCAAAGATGGCCCATAGATACACATACAATATCTCAAATTGTGAACTCAGTATTTCCAGTCAAACCAGCAGAGTAAAAATATTCTTTACTGACCTTTTTGTAAATTTGCAGAAGTAGTTCCATTTTCATTAGGGGCAGCTGATGACTGAGAAGAAATGCTCATCCATGGACAGTCAGTCTTATGACCAGAGTGCCAATGCATGACCTGCAAATTAAAAAGGACAGGCTCGAATTAGGCATATTCTAAACTACTATCTTTGTCCGGGAAATATTTAACCAGCTTCTATCTTAATTGTTTAGGATATTTAAAATCTTGCAATGTTGTCCTTCCCCGATTAGAATTAATGGGCCCAAGCAAGGAATGCGAGAACAAGGGAGTTCCCACTTTGACTGCATTTAAAAAGCAAGCTCAAATTCATAATCTCAATAATTAGATGTCGGAGTAGAGGATTGTCCTAAACAGTCGCCCAAGTCTGGTCACTGCGACCCCTTTGTGACATTGATGGTTTATGCATTTTTTTTAGAAGTTAGAATTCTATTGAAAAAGAAAGAGTGTTAGCAGTGCAAAAGACTGTACTGAGAACATCTAAAACATACAAACTAAAAAGCTATAAAAATCTGAAAGGTCCACAAAATGAAAACCCAACACATGCATTAAGCCACAGGAAAGAGACTACAACATTTGACCCTTTAAACACTCAAACGACAACGCCTTATTGTCAGAATATCAATTATTTCTTTTCCTTCATAAACACCGCCAAATATAGGAGAGTATCATCTTCCAAACCGCGAAATCTGTCGAGTCATCAAATTTCCTCTTCCAACACATCAAAACCTCAACCACCCCTACTAGGCATAACCCAAGAAAGATCAACATACAAAGCATATTCGACCACAACCCTCTAGCAACCGAACAATGAAGAAGAATATGATCCACAGACTTCCCATCACATCTACACAAATAACACCGATCAGTAAAGCAAATGCCCCTGCTCCTTAAATTATTTACGGTCAATACTATCCCATGAGCAGCCCTCCCACACAAAGAAGGAAACTCTCGAAGGGGTAAAGTCCTCCATAACTAGCGCAAAGGAAAAGCCATAGCAAAATCACTCACTTTTTTTTTATAAGGCAATTTTATTAAATAAAAGAAATATGACAGTACAAGAGACTATACTGACAACTACTAAAGCATACAAGCTAAAAAACTGATAAAATCTTGAAAATCCACAAAAGGACTGCCTAAACCCGAATTAGCCCATAGAAACGGAGAATGCAACAAAAAACCCCCCAAACTAGCCAAAGACACAACCCTGTCTTCAAAACATCTCTCATTCCTTTCCCGCCACAAAACTCCACCAGATGCAACCTATTTGGGAATCATCTTCCCAAAAACTCAAAGCCTTCCTACTCCACTCTTAAGAGTTTCACAACACGCAATAAATTCCTCACACCACTACACTTAAGTCTCTTATGTTCCAACTCAAAATTCTTGGCTTCATTTACATTTTAACAAAGCCCTCCCTCCACACTACCCTTCTTAGAAGTCACGGATTTTCCATTATAATTAACGGAAGTTTCCAAACCCTTCAACTCCTCAATAGCTTACCACCTGATCTACAAGGTGACATTAAGGAAATCATCATCATATCTTTCTCCAAGGTAGTAAAGAGGTTCATAAGCTCCTTTTCACAACCCACACAGGACAACCCCACCATGTGTTGAAATAAAGACACCATCTCTAAAACTCAATCCAACATCCCAACATTACACGTCTTCCACCTGCTCTCCTTTAGGAAAGCGCACTGCCAATGGTTCTACCTCCATCTCGGGAGCACCAACTTCCCCACAAACTAGCTCCCTGCCCTCCAAATCATTCATATTCCCACCAATAGTAATACCCACATAATGATCATCCACCCCCTCTAGACCACCTAACAGACCCTTAGTAGTTCCCCCACCCACATCATCCACAGGGGCACCTAAATCAACACCAACCAACTCAGCCCCTTCTTGGGCTTTCTTTCTAGAGTATATGTTGCTCACTAGTTGAAGATGCTGCTTACCCAGATCCTCTGGCGACTCCCTAACTTGGGTAGACACATCTGGCGCCTGCAACCTATCACTAGAAGGTTTCTCCAGGAAGGCCTCGATCAGCACAGACATCACCGACGACGACTTTGGTGGCTGGATAGAGGCATGCAACTTCTCAAAGTCAAGATCCTGGACTCCCGAAGCTGCGTCGCTGGTGGTTCCTCCAAAAGATAACGCCGGCAAGTCCAATGAGCCAGGCCCCGACGCTAGAGGCTCAATTTCGATGGAAACAACCCCCCAGAGCCGCGACTGTCGACCCACTTCCCTTGGGCTACAAAACTATCGTCGCATCCTCAAGCGGAGATGGACCTAACTTGACCCGACCCTTCCTATCCTTTAAATTCAAGTCCAGCCCATCATTCGACAAAATCAACCCACAAACCTCTTCCCCTTCCTTACTCGGCCTAGAATCCTCTCCCCCACCCTTATTCGAGACTAGACCATTATTACACATCTATGACTGTTGGGCCTTAGGTTTTTGGGGCACTAACTTAAACCCACACACCTCACAGTTAAGATCCATCCCCTGAAGGCCCCCAACTTCCTCCTTATTCAAAAGCCCAACCAGCCCATATAACTCTTTTTTCAGCACCTTAATGTCATTCCAAATCTAGTCCTTAACATTAGCCGACAAGTTCAAATCATTCTCCCCATATTTTTGGAAACCACAATCTCCTCATGCATCTCATTTACACAAATATCACTGGAACCCGCGTATTCCGCCTTCAAATTTGTGAACGTTTCCTTAGGCAATTCACTTTCCTTCAAACGCCTTTAACCTTATCAGCTACATGCTCCTCATTTGAATTTCGAACGTCACCATCTCTTTCTGACAGGCCAGCCACCACCCGAAGGAGGCTCCATTCCGCAACCCCGAGGCACCAGCATAATCAACCTTACGTCGAGATCTGCCAAGGAATGAAACCACCTCCTGAAATAAGTTAACCACTGTCTGCCACCCAAAACCAAATTTCCTTTTGGGAGTCATCACTACACCTCTCCGACGATCTCTACTATACTCTGCAATAGTGAGATATCTCCCATTTTTATTCGAACATCATTGCACAAGAAAAGCATGTGAAGATTCATTGAACTTCGCAGCAAAATTGAGACCTTCAGATGCCGCCAACAGTTTTCCAAACATGTTCACCATCCATACAGCCCCATACCTCCCTAACTGTATGCTACTAATGAACTTGTGACTCCATTCCAAAAACTTAATGACACCCAAAGCACTAATCGAAACCTGAAATTCCTTGGCCTCAATACTAAATCTACAAGAAAACTCCATCGAACCAAACAAATATTAACTCACAATACTAAGAACCCAGGTACTCAAAAGACAGAAAGAATCATACTCCAAACACTCATTTATGGCATATTCATGTCAGGAAGGACTAAGAAAACAATTATTTCCTCTCCTGATTTTTATGAATAAACTCAAATTTCCCTCCCTCTTTCCCACTCATACACTCCACCCACCCCACCTATAACTCTCCCCCTAATCTACTCTATCCCCTCCCCATGATTTCTTTCTCACCCAAAAACTTACACCATATATCCTTCCCTCACATGTGATGAAGAAAGCCACGAAAATTAAATTCTCAGTTTCCCCATTGTAGCGCCTTACAAGGACCTCGCAAATCCATTCTCCACCTCATTTAGCTACTTGCACCATTCTACTCCTTTTTCATTCACATCGCTCAGATCATCCATTATGAAACCCCATTGCTCTTCCATCCCACTCAACAAAAATTTCCGTAAATCTTGTCAAATTTGTAAATCAAGAACAATTTAGAGAAAGCAATGAAACCAAGCCTGAACAAACTGCTATAAGAGAAAAGAGTTATCCTTATTTCCACTCCACAAGATGGGTGGGAAGGAGTGTAATTGATGGAGCCAGCAAAATAATGACTATAAGGGCAGCAAAGTTTGTGCCAATAAGGAGAAGCGATAGGAGTGCGTGATCAAAGAGGGTAAGGTTCTCAGAAGGGGGAGAGCTGATTGGTGGGACAAATAGTCAAGGTGGGCGGGAGGAGAGAGAGAGAGCTGCTATTATTTCCTGGCAATGGGGCTGTCCAAAAAACCGGCTGAACCGGACTGGTTTTGGCCAAATCGGACCGGTTTTCTGAAACCGGTTTTACCGGACCGAGAAACCGGTGTACTCCGGTTAGATTTCGGGTTACCTATATGGAAAACCGGACCTAGATCGGAGTGTACCACTCCAAACCGGTCCTTGCCGGTAAATAAAAATAATTAAAAAAAAACACCCCAAAGGCCGAATTGGACCCGCGCCCCCCAACCCTTCTCTTTCTTTCTCGTGCCTCCCACCCCTTCTCTTTCAGAAAACCCTAATCCCCCTCCCTGCCGCCTCCCCCTCCTCCCTCGCCCGTCCTTCCCTCTTCCGGCCTCCCCTCCTCCCTCACTGCCTTCCCCTCCCTCTTCTGGCCTCTCCCTCCTCCCTCGCTCTTCCAGCCTCCCCCTCCTCCCTCAGGACCCTCACGGCCTCCCCTCCCTCTTTCAGCCTCCCCCTCCTCCCTCAAGACCCTCACGACATCCCCTCCCCCCTCCCCTCCACTTTCCCTTCCTCCACGGTGCGTCTGTAAGTAATGTATTTCCTTTTTTTTTTTTACATCAGTGACAGTAAATTCAAATTGTTCAATATCTACTTAATTATGTTGTAAGTTTTTTTTTGGCATATTATTTCAGTTTGTATTTAGTATTTAATTTTTTTAGTGCAGGTTATGAGATTGTGAGTTTTGAAGTAGTGTTGTTTGAAGTCAGTGCATTGCATTGATGTAAAAATTTGTTCACTTATTTAATTAATTATTTATTATAGTTCATTAGTTAATTTAGTATTTTAGAGTATAGGTTAGGATGTGAAACTGTGGAGGATGAGCTTGATTGGATTATTGATAATTGATTGAATATTTCCTTTTGAAATTGTGATATTTGCTTTTTTAGTATATCACATTTAAGTATTAGTAATTTAGTAATTAGTATATATTGTGACATTGGAGTATATATTTTGATGCATTGTTTGTTCACCTTTGCAAGATGAATAATCAATCTGAACCAACCATAGAGGGTCAGGGAACACCGTCTAATAATATGTCTCCTGTAATTGATTTAGAGTCTAGCCAAGATGTCCTTAGTCCTATTTCTACTCGTTCCAACCAAAGTCGGCCTCCCAAACATAAAGTATCTATGGTATGGGATCACATGACAAAGAAGACAGATTGTGATCCCAATTACTCAATATGTTATTGTAATTACTGTGAGAAAGAGTATCTTTATGACAGTAATAGAATTGGTACCCCGACCCTTAAGAATTATGTCTTGAAGTGTGAGAAAAATCCTATGAATAGGATAAAAGGTCCAATGGATAAATATCAAACACAGTTGTCTGGTAATGCAACCACTGAAGGAGAGTGAAAATATTGGGCCTAGTTTGATAGTCCATATGTATAATGCAGCAGTTTCAAGGCAAAAGCTTGCAGAGATGTGTATAATTGATGAGATGTCATTCAGGGTAGTGGACGGTCAAGGTTTTCAGGCCTTTCTTAAGTCACTTGTACCTAGTTTCCAAATGCCTTCTCGTCAAACTGTGCAAAGAGCTGTTCTAAAGATTTATGAAGATGAGAAGGAGAAGTTGAAAGGACTTTTTAAATCATGTGCACTTTGTTGATAATGATTGGAAGTTGCGCAAAAGGATTATAAACTTTTGTCAACTTCCTAATCATAAGGGGGAAACAATTGGGAAGTATGTGGAGGCTTGCTTACTAGATTGGGGTATTGATAGAATCTTTTCTGTTACAGTTGACAATGTTGCTTCTAATAATGGTGCTATTCGTTTTCTGAGAAGTATTTGAAGGATAATTTATTAGAGGGCATGTATCTTCATATGAGATGTTATGCGCAAATTCTTAACCTTGTTGTTTGTGAGAGGTTAAAGGATTGTGATGAGTCTATTGTTAAAGTCCGGAATGCAGTGAGGTATGTGAGATCCTCTCCATCAAGGTTGGTGAAATTTAAGCTTTGTGCTGATTATATGAAGATTGGTATAAAGAAATTGGTTTCTCTTGATGTGCAAACTAGATGGAATTCAACATATCTAATGTTGGAGAGTGCAAAAAAGTTTCAAGCAGCTTTTCTAAGATTAGAGACTGATGATTCTTCCTTTATTCGTGCAATGTCTGCAGGAGATGGACTTGGACCTCCCACGACAGATTGGGAGAAGATAAGAATCTTATGTTTTTGAAGGTCTTCTTTGGTGCGACTGTCAAACTTTCTGGGTCATTGTATGTGCATCAAACATATTCTTTCCTGAGCTTTGTCAAATTTAGTCACATTTGATAAGAATGTCTAAGAATGATAACGCAGTAGTTCGCAACATGGCAATAGAGATGGAGACCAAGTATGATAAGTATTGGGGCAATGTGGAGAAAATGAACATGATGATATTCGTTGCAAGTGTGCTTGATCCTAGAGGCAAATTGGGCATGGTAGAGTATTGGTTGAAGAAATTACATACATCGGATTTGGCAAATACTTTGATATCATCTACAAAGTGTTTGACACGTTCACAGGTATATCATTTGTAGTTTCTAATGTATTTCTTTTAATTATTTGAATTTTATTTGATTTGTAAATTATTTGTAACTTCTAATTTATTCCTTTTAATTATTTGTACAGGATTTTGAGCCTCCATCTGCTAGTGTTGATTTTACTATGGATGATGCCTCTGGCTCTAGTGGCATAGTAGACGTCCCATATTTTGAGATGTATGGGCAAGATAATGAAGTTGAGTATGTCAAGTCTGAAATGGAAGCATATCTAACAGATAGGTGTGAGTCACGTAATACCCAGCTTTTTATATTTTGACTTGGTGGGAGAACAATAAATCCAAATATCCAATATTTGCGAGGGTGGCGAGGGATGTGCTGGCTATGCCTGTTTCTACAGTTGCTAGTGAGTCAGCATTTAGCACTGGGGGTCGTGTGCTTGATTCTTTTCGCAGTTATTTGTCTCCAGTCACAGTTGAGGTCATTGTGTGCTCTCAAAATTGGTTGAAGCATCCAATTAAGTTAGAAATTCAGGAGTCACTGGACAAAGTTGAGGTCTTTGAGGCGTTAGAATCAAGTAATAATATTATATTTTGTTTCTATGTTGGTTAATTTTTTTAATTTTGTAAGTTCTAGTTATTTATCAAGATTTGAACATGTTTTTTGTCATAAATTATTAGGAATAATGTTTAACTTACGAGTGGCTCGGGTTGAGATAACTGAAGACTAATTTGATTTGATTTCATGGTAAGTTTTTATCTCTTTTTTATAATTATGCCCACTATATTGTTTATTAGTTTATTATCTCACGTGTAAATATTTTTTTCTTTTACAACTTTCATGGGAGATGGACAATTCACAACCGGACAGTGGACACATTAATGGATATTTTAATGACATGTATTATTAATTATACTTTTAGTTTGTTGATTTGATTATTTTGTTATTTGTTATATAGCTTGTAATAGAGTAGTGTAGTTAGTAATTAGTTTTACTAGCAATTAATTAGTAATAGAGTAATTACTAATTAGATATGGCCGCAAAACCTAGCACCGGCCTAATATTTCCTCCTAAGACGAGCAGCATTTGTAGGCCGTATACCGAAAATGCATGTGTATGGTGTCCACATGACGAAGAAATTAAGCAGGCACTTTGGATAGCCAGCTTGTTCGTTTTGGGGGGTGGCAAACTATGAAATGGATAGAACTTCGTAGGGGCATCTTGACAAACAAAGTCGCTTCCTGGAAGCAATTGTGAAGGCCAGGATTCCGGAAAAAAGAAAAAGATGAAACATGGTCTGAAGAAGGGGTAGATAACAAGGCCTAAAAAAGTGGTCCCAAAAAGTCCAAAATAAAACCCCAAAAAAGGCCTAAAAAAGTAAAAATGCCAAGAGGCCCAAACCAAAAAAAGGCCCAAAATGTAATGGCCCAAGCCGGCCAATCCGGGCCAGCGAAGCCGGGGACCGGACCGGACCGGTTCTATAGAATGACTGGTCCGGTATGAGAGCTATGCGACAATACCGGTTTGGCCGGCCGGACCGAACCGGGCATTGGACAACCCTACCTGGCAATAAGGGCAGAGTCATTTTTATTTTTATTGGATGGCTTTCTCATTTTGAGGATTACCCAATCAGCAACTTCCACTAATTTTCATTAACTCCTAACTACACGTGCATCAGATGGGTGTTGAACCCATGAACCTTAGCCTCTCTCCACTTCTTCTCTTCCAAGGAAAAGTAGGCCAAGATCTGAATTAGAGCTCATTGACATTAAGGAGACAAAGGTTTATACAACAACCTAAAAGACTCAATTACCTGGTGTTTCTCAGAGCAATAACGAACAGTCCTGCAACTGCTACAGAGTTTATCTCCTTTCCACGTGCCACACCAACTACAAAGCGAAGCTAAAACAAGCAAACATAAAGACCATCAAATCAGCTTTTGCAAGTGCATTAATGTACATAACTAAGAGTTCTGATAAGGATTTAAGGCCTTCGAAAAATGCTGCCACATAAATGCAATTTTCTAAGATTCACAAAGACCATCCGTGCAATATAAATAAGAGAATGTCATACTAGTAACAAACCAAACTTGTTTACTCGCAAGCAAAATTCAAGCTACCCTCCATTTAGATAACCTTTTACAAATACAAATTACACATCATGTAGTAGAGAAAACTGTGTCATAATATGAAGCATCAGAGAGAACCAGAGAAATATTCTCTCCCGTCATTCAAAGGCTATTTTGAAATTCATACCACAAAGACAAGCGTTGAAATTCATACCTCAAAAAGGAAAGTTGCCTACACAAAGAGCCACTATTGTTGCTTTTGGAAGTGCAGGAGGGAATTTAAGGATTTGGATTTCATAGTTCAGGGTATGGATTTTTAAAGCCCTCCAAGATGTCATATTCAACCAAAATATCAATGTATCTTTACATCACATCATTAGAAGTCCTTACAACAATTTTAATTTGGAGGCTCACATCCAAATGTGTCCAATTTGACCTCTCAACACAACACATGAACAAACTCATTCAATTTTTCTAAAAAATAAATCATGAACCCTAAGTTTTTATACCATCACAAATGAGAAAAACAACAAAAAGTTAGCCAGCTCATGAAGCTCAGATGAAGACTTCGCCGCATTGAGAATATTTATCATAAGAACTGAAGTTCAATAGCAAAATGAAAGAAACGTATAAACTACCTCCAGTTCCAGAAGGTTTGTCAGTCCCATCGTATCTTGGGGGCTCACTCAAGTAAAAAGGATTAAGGCGAGGCAATTGACAGCGAAAAACCTTCACACTTCAAAAACCATAGCATAATGTGAAACACAGAATCAGAAAAATGTCATTTTCTTCTTGTAATTACTACTTAATTTCAAGTAGAGAATGTCATTGTCTTAGAGAACATGCAAACCACGTGAATAACAGATAATACCTTCTAGATGGCTTCTCCGAGTAGTGTTTCCATTGCTCATGTTGATCCCGGAGAAGACATTTCATTGATGAACACATATAAACATACAATGTCCGATGAAATGCATACTCTTTCTCAATCGGTGCATAAACCTAGAAAGTTAACACGTAAAGGCAACTGTCATCAACAACTGTTTATTGTATCACTCAAGAAACCCAATTGGCACCTAAAATTTTTTCATCTTCCTTCATCAAAAATGAGAGGAATAAGAGGACTAAGATATAGAAATCCGATATACTATGTACACAGACCCCATTATCTCATTACGAAGTCATATCCTCTTATCTCATTACAAACTTATCCACACATGGATACAGTGAATCCGAATTTTATCCGACGGTTAATATTTTCAAAATACTTGTTCATTGACTGCATTTGTGAAAGAACTTGTAGGTATAGAATTCGAAAAGAGCTATACCTGAAGCAGGAACTGCAAAGGTTCTCCGCATATATCACAGACACAAGATTTTCCTGATGGCAAATTAACCGGATCCAACCAAGCCTAGAAGCAAAAAGGTAGCACTATAAAAAGGTCATTTTTTTCTCTCCAATTTATGCAGAAAAAAAGGAAACAAACACTGGATTTCCTGCTCAAAAAATAAAAGGAAGTTTTTTTACTGTCCTCACGCAATGAAATACTGGGAAGTACCGGTAAGCCTCCAGCCTTGCTAGGAAATAATTGACTGAGAAGGGACCAGCAGTTCTTCGGCTTTTCTACAAAACCCAAAGTCACGAATTCTTCTTCTTCTTCTTCTTCTTCATCATCATCATCATCATCATCATCATCATCCTCCGCAGCATATACTTCTTGTTGTTGCCGTTGTTCTTCTTCTTTGTCGTCGTCCTCATCAAGCAAGGAGATTCGGAGGCCCCTTTCCTTATCCAAAAAGTCTCCGTTCACAGCACCATCCGGTTCATTCGCCATTCCGCCTTCAATTTCTATAATTTTAAAGCTACTGATTTTCCAGTGGCGTAGTTTGTAATTCTTTCTTCATGTCTATCACATAGTGGAAGGAAAAAGCATCAACATACCTCACATGTATTGACAGGAGCAAATCTATAGATAGCAAAACATCAACAGCATGCAAAATGTACTGACATGAATCTACCTACATAAAGCCAAAAATGTATAGTAAAATGCTCCACTAGATACCAGAAAAATGGAAAATACAAACCGGAGGATCCCACGACCTATGTCGATAGGTGGCCTCCAATAGAGAATATGCAGGAAACCCTTCAGTTCCACTAATCACATTAAGTTAACTCTAATGGATGAGCATAAACTTTTAGAACATAATCCAAAGTATCTGTTGACTGAAATTGCTATTCCCGTTAGATGACAAAATACCTTGTTTAGCTCAGGCAAGAGCCATGAATGTGTGTGTCCAACACAGCTGCCAAATCAAAGACCATCCTAGTGGTATCCCCTCATTAACATGGTTCCACCAGAAATCTTAGGCAGAAGAGAAAGAATGGAATTGTATGACTGGATGCAAAAGAAGTTCATTCGAGCATGAGATTTCATAGTACAGAGATAATTGTACCATCAGTAAAATCACTAGCGTGTAAAAGATTAAAAAAGAGGTTGTGCATTAACCACTCTAAAGCATTGATCATGAACCAGGTGGCAATATATAGATGCAATCATATAATATTTCAAATATTTCAAAATGGTACGTAAGGCACATATCTAGATCAACATTGAAAAGTTTCAAAATCACCAAATATATAATGCTCACAGAGGCCATCCCATCAAAAGATAGAATCCTCACCCTCCTCTCCCCCCCCCCCCTCCTCCCCACCCCGCCAGGGCCCGGGTAAAAAGCAGGAAAAAAAGAAGGAAAACAAAGGAATGAATATGACAGGCAACCAACCAGTGCATACTTGGTGAGTAGCAGCACTAGATACAGATTATTTGCCATCAATACACAGGCATAAATTGTTAAATTCACTACTTGACTTTCGAATAGTGCCTCCAGCAACTACATTTAGTAAGTTTAAGAATGAAAAACAAGCCCTTTGCAATAAAAAAATGCAGCACATAAAAAGTTATTTGCTTCAGAAGTCCTCATTAAAGAAGCAGATTAAGAGTTCCAGAGGACAAGCAAACACATCAATGTCTACGATATCAGCTAACAAAATCTGTTAGGTTCTAAAGGTACTTTTACTCATACAATATGAAGCATTACTGACAATATTCCGGAAACTCCATAGAATTAGTCTCAATTGTTGTTCAGTTCAATTAAAAATTCAGCAGTCAGCACGGACAAAGGATTCGGCCATTTGTTCCACTAAATGAACACTTTGGAAATTACCCAAATCCTTTCCAGTGAATCTTGCAAAGATATCCCCTATTGGTTCTTTAAAGGAAAGTTTAAAGAACCCAAGGAAAAACAAAAATGGTCTTTTGGGGAATTGGGAAAACACATTGCAATCATACAAACAGGGGCTACTGATAATGCTGCATACCAGGGCGTTCGGCACTGAAATGCGAATAAGAACTCCTTGATTTGGTGCAGAAGCTGGACCAAGAAGATTTGTGATCTGGGAAATAGTTGCACTTCTGGGAATATCTGGCACCGTTTTGAAAGCAAAACGGACCCCAAGTAGATTGGCCTTCACTCGACCACTCGCTCGCGACCCCTTTGCTGTACGAACTTCAGCCAACGCAATCGAGGGGGTTTTTCTACTTCTACTGTGGCTTTAGCTGCAGTTCAAGTAAACAATTCCACGCCTTCACGATCACGTGTTGTTACAGGTTGAAAGATACGGAAGTGGCGTAGATCGGATATGGAGGCTTAAAGAGGCTAGGGTTGAGAAAGAGACGCTAGTTTTTGAACGTCAGTCTCTGAAGTTTGAAGACACGTGCTGCGAACATCTTTGAAGCTAGAAGCTTCGTTAGTCATTAATGGGCTGGGGGAGATGTAGTGGGGCTAAGCCCATTTCTTGCTTTTATCTTTCTTTAGTTAGGTCGTTGGGCTTAGTTTGCCCGTATCATGGGCCACATAAATAGAACAATTGAATAAAGGAATATGTACTGGGTTGTGGTTTTGGGTCGATCACGTGATTATGGTCACGTAGAGATGTCTCAAGTCACATCCATTCATTTCACGCTTAGGAAGCTAAAGGTGAATAACGAAACAAATGGGACCATTCCAGTTCCAATACTGGAACCTAAAAATTCATTCGGATTCTATTCCGGAACTGACAGAAACGGATCTAGAGTGGAACCAAAATGGAATCCAAAAATTCCAGTTTTATTAGTAGGCCCAAAAGCCCAAATTTTACTTTGGCCCAAAATAGTCCAGAAAATGGGCTGTTTTTTTGTTTTTTTCCCCGTTGTACAGTTATATGAAATAGATAGAATATTATTTTTAAGCATATCATAATTATCATTCCATCAAAGGAAAAAAAATGCATTTGTATCCAATCATTCCATCACCCATGTCGTCCAAGGAAAAAAATTGCACTTTACTAGGCAACCAACAAGCCTTTTAAGCATATAAATTCATTACACTTAAATAGATTTTTCACCCACGAACTACCATAAGTCTTGCGCTTTGCACCCTAAACTACCAGTTTTTGACACATTGCACCCTTAACTATCAATTTTAGACACTTTTTAATTCTTGTACAATTTTTAGACTAAAATGATGATAATGTCCTTGACCCACTTTGCATATATTTAAGATATTTTTGTAAATTCATTAATTTTTCGAGGGTATTATTGCCAGATGGAAGGTGCAAAGTTTTTAACATTAGTAGTTAGAGGGTGTAATGTGTCAAAGTGGGCAGTCTAGGGTGCACAGTGTCTAACATTAGTAGTTGAATAGTGCAATGTGTCAAAACTGGTAGTTTTGGGTGCAATATGTCATAAACATGGTACCTTATGGGTGAAAAATGTGTTTATCCCCCCTCCAAAAAAACGCATACATATTACAAATTACACTTTGCAGCAATAGCATAATACACCTAAGGGCTTGTACCCAAAAAGCATACAAATTAAACTTTCAAGTAAATATTGCCCCACCTTCACCACTAACATCAACTAGTCCTGAAGCAAATTAATGACTCAATTTATCTAAATAAACTCTAAGTAGCTATGTTCACAACCTAAATGATTAGGTATATTAGCATAAACAACAAGTCCAAATTCCAAACAACAAGCCATTCTTCATTTCTTAAGTTGCCCTAATATTCAAATTGTTGAAAAAGTTAATTACATAATATACAACAACCTAACAAAAACTACAACATACCATATAACCATTATACTAAGAAAAATTAAACAACAAAATATATGGAATAAACTTATTTATTTTTAGGGTATGTAATACAGAAAAGACTTCAACAAAGTGACTATTTTTTAAACTCTCAACTTTTATCACAAGTCATTCTTCATTATTTTGTTGGTCTTTTTGTTCTCTCTTTAAGCCTTTATTCTTGCATTGTTAAATGCAAACTTTATAGTTCCATTCATGTTAAGGAAGCATTAAAATACATCCCACATTGGAAACTTCATTTTTTTGCTACTAGTTATGGACATTAGACAGATATTATATTCTGTTTTCATATGGTAACAAGGGAGGGGGTCTGCTGAAGTTTATATATGAAAACAAATTTGCAGTTCACAAAACTGGATCTTCCTATCGGCATTAAAAGGACTAAAATAGAATTGTGAAGGGTAAAATCTTATTTTGGTGATCAAGGTCCAAAAAGAAAAGAGGAAATCATTAATTGATGTCGTGCATCTCCATGAAGTATATATATAGTGATGGTGTTATCAAAAAACGTGTGATCAAAACTTCGAAGCGTGATCAAAATTTCAACCCAAAACGTGTGATCAAAATTTCAAAGTGACAAATTAGTAGCTAATAGATGAGATAATCTAAATCCTCATATTAAATTAAAATCAACAAACCCTAAGCCAATTTAAAGACTAAGGCTGCGTTTGCGTCCTAAAATTTTACGCACTCTAAAATTTTAACACAATAAAATATTACAATATAATCTCTCTCTCCCCCATCAAATCACTACTATTCACTACAAAAAATATAAAAAATTACCTCTCTCTTTACTTTTTCACTAAACCCAATACCTAAAATTTTAACAACACTAAAATTTTACAACACAAACACACCCTAAATACAACATTTAAAATACTAAAATTAACAAACTTCACCTTACGAAAGAGAGCTGATGAGAGATTCGACCACCAAAAGTCCAAAACTCAACTGATGGCAGCAACCCTTTACTCGAGAGAGAGAGAGAGAGAGAGAGATTTATGGAGGGAGGAACGGAGGCCGGAGGGTTGAGGGCTGGCTGGTTGGGATTCTGGGACGTTTGAAGAAGAATAGAGACTGAAAGTCTCTGTCTCGCGTATGGGTGAGTACTGGTATGGATGGAATCGGAATGAGGTCATTTTGGTTCCGATTCCTGTACTCACCGGAACCCAAAATTTCATTCCAGTGCCATTCTAGAATGGACTGAAATGGAACAGGGATTTCTAGAAACGGAATCCAGAAATTCTGGTTTCATTAGTTGGCCTAAAGGCCCAGATTTTACTTTTGGCCCATAATCCTTAGGCCAGAAAATGGGTTGTTTTTTTTTTGTTTTTTCCATGTTATGCAGTTTCATAATAATATTTTTAAGCATATCATTCGATCAACAAAGAAAAAAAAAATGCATTTGTATCCAATCAGTCTATACATTCATTCTGTCCAAAAACCACCACAATCTGGGAATAGAGGTACAACTATGGTGGTGTTTGTTTGTGGAAATTTTGGGGTGGTGGAAATATTGGGGTATTGGGGTTGGTAAAAAAGTAAAGATATTTTGTGGGAGTTGGTGAAAAAGTGAGGAGAGAGAAGATTTGAGTGAATATTATAATAATAAATAATTGTTTGATGTAAAAAAATTATTAATTTATAATTTTTTTATAATATGCCCGCATCCAACATTCGGGAAACAAACGCTACGTATGTTCACAACCTAAAGAATCTAAGCATATTAGCATAAACAGCAAGATGAGATAATCAAATAAACGACACAAAGTAAGCACCTTTTCAAGTCTTGCAACCTCTTCAAGAGTTTGGGAATTCATAATGGCAGCCTGCATACAAGTGAATTACATATAACACATCAGCTAATCAAATTATAATCTTAAACATGAGATAATTCAAATCATAATCTAAACAGGGAACACAAATTAAAATTTCAGTTGAAAATTAGATTGGTTCACAATGGTTGCAGACGTAAATCTTGTGCATTTAGGATACTAGAACTACTACAACTTATCAGTTTTCCTCCAAGAACTTCAAATTTCCACCTTCTGGGTGCAATCTGCAATTGAGAAATGAAAAAAGAGAGCTAGGTGTGAGACCCCGTTTATTTCTTTTGTTATTTCCTATGTATTAGCTTTTAATTTCTTATGTATTAGCTTTAATTTTTATTATGG
Organism: Myrica gale; assembly: GCA_963930655.1. NCBI lineage: Eukaryota > Viridiplantae > Streptophyta > Magnoliopsida > Fagales > Myricaceae > Myrica > Myrica gale. Next base: position 14,866,559 of record OZ005618.1, read on the forward strand.
GGTCATATTTTTGGCCAATGTATGACCTAAGCTTTATGTTAAGGTACATCAATTAATATGAGATTTTATTTCATGGAATTTTTCCTAAATAATTTTCTTTTCATTATGGAAGTTTTGTGCAAAGTTTAAATTATATTTTTCTAAGAGCCGAAACTTGCAAGGTAAGTTTCTCGTATGAATTTATATTTTTCATTTGCCTAGTATATTTCATAATCCATGGAATTTAAATTATGATTTAAGATTTATATAAATATTGGCCGAAAATAATTAAGTGGAAGAAAATCATGAATTTCTTTTAAGTATTGAATATTTTTGTGTGTCATTAATAGGTGACATATATTATTATTATGTCACCTAAATTAGTAATTGAATTATCATTAGAATATTAGATGATAAGCTACTAGGCATATGATAAGTTTAAGAGAGTTTAAAATGATAAGCACACTTGCTTATCATGGTGATAAGCTAGCATAATGATAAGCTAGGAAACTTTTTATGTAATAAGTTAATGTAGCTATCGTAGAGATAGGCTAGAGCCATTATCTTAAGATAAGTTGTTATGCTTATGAGGTGATAAGCTATGTAATGAACTAGATAAGCTAGAGAGCTTATAGGAGATAAGTTAAGTGATAAGTAACTAAGTTGAAAGTTAGTTGTGAGGGTAACTAGAAAGTTAGTTGTGAGAGTAACTAAGTTAGTTGCATTTCAACCAAACAACATAAATGAGAGTTTAAGAGAAGGCCATTTACTTAGGAGTGAAAATCCATAAAGTTTGTAGGCCATGTGAGTTGTAAAGGAGTGATAAGAGAGCAATTAATTGACAAGACAATTCAATGGAAGAGAAATGAGAGAAAATCAAATGCAAGGGGAAGGAATTCACGTGGGACATAGCTTGAGGAGGCAAAGTGGGATGTGAGAGAAATTGAAAAGCCAAAAAGAAGAGAAAAAGCCATGAAGTGGTCGGCCAATGCATCCCCCATTCACCCCTTTATTTTTCTTCCTTCTCTCTCTTGTCACTTTCAAACACCTCATGTCAATTGTCATTGCAATAATTTCACCTTGGGAGATTCAAATTGCCTCAATTCACACTTCACATTTCAAAACCTCACACTTCATTTGTCTTGGCCGAATACCCCATTTCCTTCCAACTCTCTCTCTCTTTTTCCTCTTGGCCGAACCTCTCCCTTAAGATCAAGTATTGTTATTTTCTTCTTGCAACCAAGTCATTCCTCTAAAGTCTTAGTTTGTTGCCTTTCCTTTAGGTGACCAAATCTTCCCCTTGTGCAACTAAATCCTTCTCTTAGAAATTTATACTCACTTAGCCACTTTTTCCTTGAAGAAATTTAACTCATTTCCTTAGAGCTAAATCATTCAAGTTTACCATATTTCTCCCCACCATAAAACCTACCTTAACACCTTATAATCAAGCTTGGAACCACTCCAAAAAGGGCGAACCGAAAGTTGGGAGAAGGAAGGGTTTTGGTGAAAATTTGGTGAAGGTAGAGGTAGGTTTGATTTCACATAGTGTTCTTGCTTAAAGTTCTTTATAAGTTCTGACCTAAGGTATTTTATTGTACTAGGTACTCAAGGCTTGTGTTAATCATCAAGGTAAGGCCAAAGATGTGAGTTGTTAGTTCTAAAAAATGATGTAGGCCGAATATCTCTTGGTTGATTTTGAGTTGGTACTTGGTTTTGTTAGATCTTGAGATTATGAGACCAACCTTAAGTTATAATGTTAGATCTAGCTATATGAGCATGAGATCCGAATTTAAATGTTAGAAAGATGTTAAAGGATGAACAATGCATGCTAGTATGGTCTTAAAATGCAAAAGGTATGCATGATGCAAGTTTTGCCATGAAGGATTGTGATTGATGGTGTTGGCCGAAACTTATAGGTGTTGGATCTTTAAATATAATTTTGTTAAATGTCAATTTGATGAATGACCATGAGATGTATAAAAGTTTGGTGAACACATGCATATGAGCTAGTCTTCAAATATAACAGGTTGCATGCAAATCGAAAGGGCTAATCATTCTATGAACATGTGTGTTGGCCGAATATGGCACTGTGCTAGATCTAGAAGTTGTGTTGTGATTGGTAGATCCTAGGTTGTGAATTTGAAAATGGAGGATGGGATCACCATTGGAGAAGAAAACTTAGACAAGGAATGCTTAAAATAGTACATGGCCGAATGACCTAATAAGTGGAACCCTAATAGCAACCCTACAAATAAGATTATCTTACATATGATGAATAAATAAAATTAGGGTTATGGCCAAATGGGTTAGAAGATTTAAGCTCAATCATAAAACACGCCATATTAGTAAGAGAAAAACATAGATAATAGGCTTAAAGATTCGGATTAAAAGAATTAGCAAAGTTTTGTGGTGTTAAGTATTGATTGAGGATTTAACTAGGTTGGCCGAAACTTAGGGTGAACAAAATAGCTTATATTTTCGGGCTGCCTAAAGATTTAATGTCAAGCCAAGGATTAAGTATAATTAGGGTTAGTAATTGGTGAACTTAAAGACCTAGTTAAATGTATGTGATAAAAGAAAGATTAGGATTTGATTATAGTGAAATTAGCTTGCTAATTAGAAAACCTAAGTAAGATTGATTAATAAGAAATTCTGTATAAAACTTTGTGAATAATATTATATTTTCAGAAATATATCTTTGGGTAATAACCGAATAAAATACAAATATTTAACTTGTATAATTACGTACTTAATGCTTAGTACTAAGAAATGTTTAAATAGCATGTAGGCGATCTTCACATCTTTACACATAATCAAGGAGACCGAGGTAAGTGGAAACCGTAAGTGGATCGTAAGTGAATCTTACACTTTTATGAAAACTGGAATGACACACTGCATCGATTCATGAACAAGCATGATATTTCGAGCAAGCATGACATGACATGAGCATTGCATGATTTTTCTAAAGAGAATTTTTATGCAATGATTTATGGAAAGTTTATGGAAAGATAAGTTAAGTGAAGGGGCTCTGGTCGGTACTGTACCATCATGATGGACACCCATACCGAAGGACGAATGCGAGAAGGATGGGTAAATCCTAAGAGGCAGTGCAACCACACTGAAGGACAAGAGAAGGTGTGGGCGTCGTGTCTAGCCATCAGGCCTGGGGTAACTACGGGCTAGCTCGACTAACCCCACCGAAGGACAATGAGAAGGTGTGAGCCTCCAAGGGTCGTGTCTAGCCATCAAGCTTGGGGCAACTACGGGCTAGCTCGACCAAATGGAAAGTCTCCAAGGGTAAGGGAGACGGTTCCGATGGGAACACACAACCTGGACTCCAGGGGTTAAATGGAGCGTAAGTAGCCCACAAGTGTGAATGAATGATTTTCAAGGGCCTGGGGTCAATTTCAAGATCAAGTTATGAATTAAACGTTTTTAAGGGCCTGGGGCCAATTTCAAACAAGAGCATATGCATATCCATGACATACATGTGCATCATGAACTATGTTTTTCCATGTTGAGCAAGTGCAAGTCAAGAGCATGTTTTAAATTTATGTTTTTCCCTTATTGAGTCTTTTTGACTCACGTTTTTAAAATTGTGTCATTCCAGATGCCTCAGGTGGAAAAAGTCAGGAGAAATACCTGACTTAGAAGGAAAAGATTATGTTTATGTTTTCTGAATTGTGACTTGATCGATTAGATCTGTCGCTTGATAAGTGTTGAACATGTTATGTATATATTAAGTTGCAAGTTTATTGAGAACTTAAATTATGTTATGAGTTGGCTCGAGTCTCTCGTGATCCTGTACGTTTCCGCCGTAAGTATGTAAGAATGTATGTAAGGACGCTGGAGCTATCCTGGGGATTGCTCGCGGCTGTCACGGTCCCTGCGGGATGCCGTCCGGGGCGTGACACTAGGAGACTGACTTAACCATTGAAGGGTTCACACCCGAATGACAGGGGTTCGTTTGTATTTTTTGCAGGAAGAAATAAGCGAAGGTCGAAGTGCATTTATTCTAAGTATTATCCATAAAACAATTGTTTTATCAATTGGCGCCCTTTGTGGGAACCGAGGTTCTTAATATAAATGGTTTATGGCGAATACAAGGAGTAAAGGTAAAGGAAGGATGGGAGAAAACACATCAGAACCCCATCAAACGGTAAGAGTTAAAGGAGAAGATGAGAAGACACAACGATTCTCAAACTGTCACTAATCGGGAACAACAAACAGAAACTCCTACAAACAAAGAGGAGAAACATCAAAACAACAAAGACCCGGAGAAGATACCTCGAGGCCACAATATGAAGAGGATTCCCCACCACTTGTCCTTGGCCAAAATTGAAGAGTCAATGCAAAGCTAAAAGAAGTGTAAGCTGAATTGGGGAGAATTAAGCAAAAAGTTGAAAAACCCACCACCATCTTCGCTTGAAAGCATGATACACCGGGTGGAATCCTCGTTCAAGCAGGAAGTGCTGGAAACCAGGCTGCCATATAAATTCTGCATTGCTCATCATTGACAAGTATATTAGAGCCATCAAATGTAAGGCTTTCCCCACCATCTTAGCAGGATTAGCTCGACTATGGTTTAGTAGACTCTAGCCAGATTTGATTTCAAGTTTTAAGGAACTTAGACGTGCTTTTATCAGTCACTGCATAGGGAGCAAACGATAGAAAAAGCCAGCAATTCACTTCATTCTACTCGTCAGAAAGAGGATGAAAGTCTACGAGATTACGTAACACATCTCAACAAAAAAAGTTGAATATAGAAGATCCAAAAGACAAAGTGGTTCTTAGAGCTATTATGGCAAGACTGACAAACGAGAGATTCTCGTTTTCAATGGGAAAGAAGCCTCTAGAGACCTTCAGAGAGTTCATAGAGAAAGCATAAAAGTACATGAATGCTGAAGACATGGTCCTCACCTGAAAAGGACATACAGCCGAATTAGGAGAAACAACAACTAAAAGAAGAAAAGAGGCAACCTCGGTCAAACCTCAAGCCGTTGAAAAATATTGAAAGATAGAACCACGAGCCGAATGTCCTGGGCTGCAGTTCACCCCACTCAACGCTCCACCCTTGAAATCCTCATGGAAATCCATAATGATCCAGAAAATCCAATGGTCCTTCGAGATGAGGTCAGATCCGAATAAAAGAGACGATGGAAAATTTTGTCATCTTCATGATGATCATGGCCACGATATCGACGAGTGCATCTACCTGAAAAGACAAATAGAAACCCTCATTCGTTAGGGATGTCTCCGATGATTTACTGTCGTTAGGATCGAAGAACCATTCACAAACCAAAGGGAATCATGCGGGCTAGAGAATTAGCTTTTTAGACCATATCAAATAAACGATCACGCACTTTTGGAGAATCAACGAGATAATGGAGCCTAAAGACAAAGATTAGAACATGGAGAGAGATGATCCCCTCAAAGAGTAGTTGGTGAAATAAGAGTCATCTTGGGAGGATTTACAGCGGGTGGTTCCTGAAGATCTTCCAATAAAGCATATGTAAGGTAGCTCTTTGTTGGAAATACAAGCAACGAAGCACATCATATCTCACTTGACAAAGAAAAACCCATCACGTTCACTACCAAAGATATGGTCAGTGTCAGTTTTCATCACGATGATTGACTAGTTATTGCTTCCATGATAGGAAACTACAACATATGTAGAATCCTCATCGACATGGGAAGCTCAGCTGATTTCTATACAACCGCATATGATCAGATGAAGCTAGGAAGAGAAGAAATAACTGCATGATCACCCCGCTGACAAGATTCACTGGTCATCACGTTTATCCTCTTAGAACGATAGATTTACCCCTAAAAATGGGAGAATACCCATGTGAAGCAACAGTCATGGTAAAATTCCTGGTTCTAGCGGAAAAATCATCTTACAATGCCATTCTCGGACGTACAACACTACACATCACTAAAGGTGAAGTTCCCGACCAAAGTCGGAACCAAAGAAATCAAAGGAGACCAAGAACAAGCACATAAGTGTTATTTATCAGACACTCAAGTGTAATGGTGATAGAATATCAAGAAAAACATCGAGAAAAACAGGTTGAACCCTTGGAAGAAATTCCCCTTCTGGGAGAATTTAACAGGATAGGCAGTCAGGGTAGGAACCAATTTGCTAGAGGAATCCAAAAGAACACTCGTAGAATTCTTACGGGCTAACAGTGAAGTTTTTACTTGGTCGCACGAAGACATGCAAGACATCTACCTGAAGGTCATCACACATAGGCTAAACATACGTCCCGACATTAAACCAGTCATATAGTGTAAGAGAAGTTTCGCCCCAGAATGACACGAAGCTACTAAAGAAGTAGGAAAGTTGGTCCGATCAGGATTTATCAGGGAAGTAAATTACCCCAGTTGTGGTTATTGTAATGAAAGCAAATGAGAAATAACAAATATGAGTGGATTACACTGATTTAAATAAAAGCTTGGCCAAAGGATTGCTATCCATTACCAAGGATTGACTCGCTAGTAGATTCAACTGTAGGACATCAGCTACTGAGTTTCATGGATGCATTTTTGGGATACAACCAGATCTAAAGGCATAAGTTGGATCAGAAGTGTACTTCTTTCACCACAGATTGGGAAACTTACTACTATCAAACCATGCCCTTCAGTTTGAAGAATGCGGGAGCGACATATTAGAAGCTGGCTAATTTAATGTTTCGGTAGCAAATAGGACACAATATAGAGGTCTATGTAGATGACTTGCTGGTTAAAAGACAAGAATCACTAAACCATGTGGTGGACCTATCTGAGGCCTTCAGTGTACTTCAACATACAAAATGTGCCTAAACCCGACGAAATGCGTTTTTGATGTATCTTCGGGGAAGTTTTTGGGATTTATAATATCTCAAAGAGGAATTGAAGCCAACCCAGAAAAAATCATGGTCATTCTAAAAAATGCAACCTATAAAAAACACCAAAGAGTTACAATCGCTCATAGGATGAATAGCAGCGCTCAATAGATTTGTCGCTCGTGCTACAAACAAATGCTTACCATTCTTCAAAACACTCTGCAAAGCCTTTGAATGGAAAGAGAAATGTCAAGATGCCTTTGACGAATTAAAAAGATATTTGGCGAATCCTCCAGTTATAAGCTCCCCGATTCCTGGAGAGACTATGTATTCATATCTCGCCATATCAAACGTTGTTGTGAGCGCAAGTCTCATACTAGATGACGATTGCATCCAAAGACCAGTATACTACATTAGCAAAGCGTTACAAGGCACCGAGTCCCGATATCTTGACGTATATAAACTGGCATTAGCCATTATTACCTCAGCTAGAAAATTGAGCCCATACTTTTAGGCTCATCATATAGTAATCATGACTGACCGACGCCTACGACAAATCTTGGGAAAGCCAGATGCATCATAGAGGTTAGTCAAATGGTCAGTTGAGCTCGGGGAGTTTTACATGGTGGTGTTCGAGTGACAAAATTAAATTTTTGGGCCTGATTAAAATAATTACAAAATAATATTAGGACTAAGGTTAATATTCAAATGTCCTTCCTTTTATTAAGACTAGTAATTAACACGTACTAAAAACTTAGTCAATTGGAGTTGATTAACTAATTAATATTTGGTAGATTTGTTTAATAATTAACTACCAATTATTTAATTAAGTTTTAATTTAATTAACCTTTATTAATCCACAAGTGGCCGGGCCTATTGGGTCCTATAATGGAGTGTCCAAATCTGATCAGATCTGGGCCTCCTTGCTTAAAACTCATTTTCTCTTTTATTTTCTTTAATTATTGTTTAATGGGCCGATTATCACTCTTAATGAGGCCTTGTGATTTGGGCCTCGAATTTAAATGGACTTGGGCCCAAATTTTTAGCCTAAGACCTCTAAATAGAGTTCAGCACTGCTATAAGCCCAGATTTTACGTTAGGATATTTTTAGCCCTCATTTTTACTGAAATCTCGAAATTGTCCCTGATGCCCTTTTTGGTCATTTTTACCTATTTTTCACATCTTTTTTTTTTTGAAATTTTTAGGGCTTCATCCAGTACACCACAGTGACCTACCTGAATTTTCTCAGGGCTAAACCCATATATTTTTCACAAAAGAGAGTATTGAGCAATTGGGTACAATAAAAGTGATGTAAAAAGGCATGCATCGCATTTGTTCTCTTTTTCAGCATCCAAATGTGATATCCAACACTCACAATACACTTATGTCTCAATAAAATCACTTGCTCACAGGTCGGTACCGAACATAACATTATTTAAGAGGATTTCACAAAGAAAAAGTGCCAAAATGGCATGCAAGAGATGAACATGCATGCATTCTCTTCTCTTCCTATAGTCAACCCGTGGCCTTCTTACTCCCATATTCACTATTTCTTCTACTGATAGAGACCAAAAGACACCCAGATCACCTTTAACACATCTCAGCTTTAAAATCAAGTCACACACACATGACATTAGAGCATTTAACAATGAACAAAGCAAAAATCTCATCATCACCAACATGCAACTATAAAGATGAGTTTTTTTTTTATCAAAATGAAATAGAAAAATCATCAAACCAGAATGTGTGAACATAGGCTCAGATCAATAGCACATTTTTGCATGGTCAAGCCAAACTCTCCTTTTCCCCTCAAATTTCTACATGCAACTAAAATCTTTATCTCTAGATTTGGTTGGTGCTAGGTTTCTTTGAAAATGGACACTTAAAAACAAGTCACCGTGAAAAAAGAGAGGTAAAAGAGAATGGGAAAATGGTGCAAAAAGGGAAGGGCTCATGGGAGAAATCTTCTCCCATGGCCGAAGGTCTCTAAACACCTACCTCTCTCTTCTATTTTTTTTCTTCCCTTTTGCTTATTCACTTCTTCTTCTTCCATTAATTCATACGGTTTTGACCTAAAAAGAGAGCGGTTAACTGTAGTTTTAAAAGTAGGTTTTTCTCTAATTGCCACCTCACCTAGCTATGTAATCATTAAGCTGCACTTAACTAAGGAAGCACGCCAAAAGATTGGCTCTCTTGGGGCGGCAAAGAGGCAGCACTTGCCATGTGGTACAATGTCTCTTTTCTAGGTAATGATTAGAGATCACAAAATCTCATAAATCTTCCTAAATTGCCCTTGCCGATTGGTCTCCAAATTTTTAACGTGAACATGCATGCTAATGAGACAAAAAAGGAAAACAAAGATCAATATGAACATGCAAGTCTCCAAGTCCTAACGTGAACATGCATAAAAATAAATAAATGCAAAGTCAGAAAAAAGTGCAACATTAATTAGGCCATGATTTGATTTAATATAATGATGAAAGAAAATATTTAAAACCATAATGTCTTACCTTATACTAGGCTATAAGCTGAAAAATAGTTAAAGATTAAACAAAGATAATTAAATATGTCAATTAATGAGAACATTGAGCCAAGAAAATAAAATTAAAGTAAGATGACATTGGAAAGACTTTTAATAGAATTAAATTCTCTAATGCAAGTAAAATGAATTAATAGCAAATATGAAACTCATAAGGAAATAAATATGTAATCAAAATGAAAACACCTAGTCGAATAATAAAAGAATTTAAATATTCAACCAAGAATGTTAAAAAAATCAGGTAGACTTAACAAAGAAATAATTTAGACTAGAAAACTCCAAATATTATATTCTACTAGTTTTTAAATATGTCAAACAGCTGAAAATAAAGAGGGGTGTCACAGATAGCCCCACGTTACAAGATCATAGATGAAAATCTATATCACCCAGGTTTCTTTAAACCCCTGTTATGATGTTGACTCATTGTAAAATTAGCAACACAAAGTATAAGAGTTATGTCATGTAATAATTGGCCCAAAAGGCTAGATCGTCTCCTTAGAGAAAATAGATCAATCTTAAACTTGCGTAAAAATAAAGAGAATATAAAACGAATTTACTGAACACGGTTCATATTCATATTTTTATATTTCGGAGAGTTTGAAACGAAATTAAAATAACACAAAATGTAAACTAAGAATTTAACATGCATTAAAGTAAATGATAGAAAGTAAATAACGGAAATTAAATGACAGAATAAACAACTGTAAGTAAAGGACGAATATTAAATGACAAAATTTAAATGATAAGGAATAAAAAAGAGAGCACAAGATTCTTGGATTAAATAATATCGTCTTATTACAACCCAAAATTCATGTTAAAAGAAAGAAACAATAAGAACATAATCCAAAATTGAAATAGAAATTACAGAAAATTAAAGAGCAAGAAACTTAAATCTAAATCCTAGGAATTGAAATACAAGACATTGGAATAATAAATCATAAAAGAAACTAATCTAAAAACTAAAAATAATGAAGAGAGATAGAGTAGAGATACGACCAAAGAGAAAAAATCAGAGAAGAGAAAGAGGTGAGAGTATCGACTAATGGGGAAAATTGACGGAGAAGAGAGAGAAGGAAAAAAGAAAGAAAAGGTGATAAGGGAGAGAGAGAAAGAGAAGAGAGTCGCGCATAGAATAAAGAAAATGAGAGAAAAAACTAGGGTTTTGGACAAGAATAAATAATGGAGGAAAGAGAAAAGAGAGAATATACAGAGGAGAAAAAGAAATGAGAGAATAGAGAGAGGAGAAGTGAGGCTAGGTTAAAATAAAGGAGATAAAAGGGTTGAGTGGCAAATAGAGAGAGAGAAAAAAAAGAGAGAGAGGAGAGAGAGAAGTGCGGTTGGAAAAATAATGTAAAGAGGCAGAGAGTGTGATTTGGTTAAAAGGAAAAAGGGAGAGAAAAATAGAGGGAAGCGTCTGCCAAGGAGAGAAGAAAAAAGGTGAGAGATAAAATAGGGAAAATGAGGCTAGATTAGAAAAAGTAGGCAGGAGGAGAATAAGATGTATAGTTTGCTAGGTTAAAAAGAAAAAGAGAGTGAAAAGAGATTGAGGGCTATGAATTAAGTGTTTCTCATTTCTTCATTGAATTACAATACTGCCATTAACGAATCCATTTTGCTCTGCCATGTGTCCCAATAGACTGCTCTTGTTATCTGCGAGACTAGAAATAAATTAATTTTATGACCCTGCACAAAAATACTTAACTTGTTTATAGCATTATATGACGAAATTAAATTTATAAAATAATTACAATGCCAATAATTATACTACAAATGATACAAATAATGATTTTAGAATGTGTCTAGACATGATATGACTTAAGTACAGGCAAGCTAAAGATGAGAAAAATTGCATGTGCAATAAATTAAATCTAAAGTCATATAAATTCAACAATTAAATGCACAACTAAGATTTATGCCTCTTAGCAATCTTTTCATCTAAAACCAATATTTAAAACACTAAATAATTAAGGGTTAGTTACGTTTTCTCCCCACAAATTGGGAAGAACGATTTTGCATTACTGGTTCCCGACTGCCAGGGATGTACAATCTGGAAGATCTATAAGGGAAATCACTACAACATCCATGAAACTAGATACATATTAGGAAATGCCACGCTTAGATAAGACTTTCATTCATTAGTTAAATTCATGTGTTTATGCCTACGTTAAATGAAAATTTTGAAATCTTCTTCAAAAATTGTGTATTGGCCCGAAGTAACAAACTCCGCTAAAAACACGATCTCGGAGGACCCCGGTCCCCAGATGCATTTAAGACGACCTCAGATGACCCCAGTCCCTAAGAGGAACCAAGATGACCTCGGAGAACCCTGATCCTTAGGCTCAATCAACACAATCAAGGGGACCTCGGAACATAGACCCTCGAAAAGAACAGCCAAGAGCCACCATGAAGGTTAAACACGACAGGTCTCAACTTCTAGCAACAAACAAGATGACTCCAAATTTCAAATCTAAGCAAATTACGAAGGAAGCAAGAATTCATACAAAATAAAGGAAGGAAAAAAGAAGTTCATAATCCAGAAGATACAAAGACATCATTCTTCCGAAGAAGGGTCAGAGAAGTGAGGTCCCAAGTATTCCAAGAATTCATGGAAGATATCCTTTTCACGACCGGATCGGTGCATATGAAAGATTCTTCACCTTGCGCAAGATGGGCATGGTTCAATACAATGGCAATGCACATGAGCATCAAGGTCTCAGGATCCCCCAAGAGGTTAGGACTGGCCGATAAACACTTAAGAGATCGGCATATTAGTGTCTTCATTCTACTTCCTCCTCTCAGCGGCCAGAGCACCAGCAACCTCTCAAAAGAAGAGACATGTTACTCCTTAATGCGTTGAAGCATTTCATCCTCAGTCCGGGAACTAGTGGACTCGATCTTGATCTTCTCCATTTCCAGAGCTTTAACGGTCTTCAGCAGCTCAAAGATGGTAGCATCCTGAGAAAAGACCTCTGCCTCTACGGTGGCAACTATAGCTTAAAAAACCTCGGCTTGAGAACGGCAACCCTAAGAGATTGTCCGCGCCTCGAACACCTCTCTCTTCTTGGCATTCAGTTCATCCTCAAGACTCCTCAGCTTCAAACGAGTTGACTCCAATTCCTCGTCTTGAGATAGCTTAGCAGCATCAAGCGTACTCAATGTAGACACGCGACAAGCCTGATAGCAGACAATGTGATCCACCTTCATGCATCTGGAATGTGAAAAGCTATTAGCCATTATCTCCTCTCGACAAAGGGGTTGAATATAAGGTCACAAATGCCAAATTGGAACTACCTCCCGTTCCGAAGTAAGAGATTAAGAATCCGCAGTAACCTCCGAATTATTAGCAGGAGGGATGATAACATCATTTCCCTTAATAGAAGTGAACTAGGCAATTTAAGACTCAATATAGTACACCCGAACCTAGAGGAGGGTGAATAGGTTCTTTTCCATTATTTTTATGATCTTTAACTTTATTGCACATTTCACAAGAATATTAGCAAGTTCAAGAACCCAAAATCTTTATCAAGATTTTATATATGCGGATAACAAGTAAACCTTTGAAGCGATTCAACTTTTTATCAAGGCTTCAAGATATTCGAGAACATTTTCTTTTAACTACAAACAATATTGGACATATTTATATTCAATCTATATTAACAATTTAACTATGTAAATCAATTCAATCACACACACATAACACATAGAATGGTTATGAAGATAAACCACTTGAAGACACACTTCAAGAAGAAAAAATCTACAAGCCTTATGGCCGGGAAAAGTTTCCACTAGTATGAGAACTCGAAGTTACACGTTGATCCGTTGACTTACACAAAACCCCTTGCTACTCTGACCAACCGAACTTCTTACCCAAATCTTGAATCTGGATTTGCATTCTTTGCAGTGACTGAGACTCGGTCTCCTCCTTTCATACACGCTAGCGCCTTCACTGCTGACCTTGTTCACAATCTGCCCACTGAACCTTCACTTCTACTGCTACCATACCAGAGCCACACAAACCATCTCAGGAACCAGAACTCTAGTAAACCCTAAGATCTAAAGGGACAAACTTTGAGTGTGATCAACAACCCTGATGCAAACTAAAGGATAGGTACAATATCTTTCTAGTACACTTTAGTTCTTATAGAGTAAATTAAGAAGCAATAACAGAGAGTATTGAAGAAGATAACAATAATGAAAGCTTTTTATTTGAAAATACAAAATGGACGTTACGAGGCAAATGTGAGAAAAGGATTTTATATCCTAGGCTTCTAAGTTGGGAGTCATAAAGCCAGTTATTTTTGAGGTGTTCTAAAAACAGTTAGAAGAGTTCATACTAGCTTACTTAATTCTTGGTAAACCTCAGACAAACTTCTAACAAACTTTGCCAATCACACAATACTCAGCGGTCTAACTTCACGTTGTCAAACTGTAGATAGACATACGTCAAACTACTGATACTCCAAACACATTCATATGTTGTTGAGAAGTTTGAACCATGCAGTGCTTCAATACTTAAATCTCCAAGAATAAGACATAAATACAATCATGAAGCTTTATGCCATCTAAATATATTTACAAGAAGGGACCATGGGCACATCTGAATCGCCAGCAGAAAGGACCTCAAGCACATCCAAAACACCAGTAGAAGGAACTCCAGGAATGTCTTGTCACACCTTATGTCACGCCCCGAACGACATCCCGCAGGGACCGTGACAGCCGCGAGCTATCCCCCGGATGACTCCAGCGTACTTACTTATGTTTTTACTTGATTACGGCGGAAACGTACAGGATCGCGAGGGGTTCGAGCAAAATCTTACATAGTCAGGGTTCTCATTAAGTTCATACAAAACATATATTTAACACATTAGAACCCAATTAGTGACGCTCATGTCACTATCAACAAAATGTGAAACATAATATCTTGGGCTTCTAGGTCAGGTAGTCCTCCTGACTCTCTTCACCTGATACATCTGGAATGACACAATTTTAAAAAACGTGAGTCAAAAAGACTCAGTAAAGGAAAAACATAAAACTTAAATCATGCTCTTGACTTATGCCCGCTTAATCATGAAAGAAAGAAACTTGATAATTGATGCACATGCATGTCATGAATTATGCATATGCTCTTGCTTAGTTTCGGCCCCAGGCCCTTGAAAATCTTTCTTTCATTCTTGCTTGAAAAAACTGGCCCTTGGCCCTTGAAAACCGCTTATTCGTACTTGTGCCCTTGTTGGCCTTTTCATAATTATTTCATATCTTTTACTTGTGGGCTCGCTCCATTTGACCCCTGAAGTCAGGGTTGTGCGTTCCCTTCGGAAACCGTCCCCGAATTCCCTTGGAGACCTTACATATGGTCAGCTAGCGCACCTTCTCAATGTCCTTCAGTGGCTAGACGTGACCCTTGGAGGCACCACACCTTCTCAATGTCCTTCAGTGTGGCTTGCACAGCCTCTTAGATTCACCCATCCTTCTCATAATTGTCCTTCGGTATGAGAGTCCAACTTGATGGTACGGTACCGACCGGTGCCCCTTATCTTAACTTATCGTTTCATAAAACTTCTCATATTCTTTACATAAAAATCATTGCATAAACTTTCTTCTTGAAAAAATTCATGCAATGCACATGTCATGTCATGCTTGCTTAAAATTCATGCTTGTTAATGAAACGATGCAGTGTGTCATTCCAGTTTTGAAAAGGAATACTTACTGTCCACTTACCCTTGGTCTTCCTTGTTCGTGTATACAGACACGTGGATCGCCTACAAGCGATTCAAATATTCTTTAGACTTTTAGGAATAGTATGAAATCATTAAATGTTTCATTTTGAAATCGGTCATCAATCAAAGATATATATATATATATATATATATCTATACATATCACTGAAATTCATTTAATCATAAAAAAAATATTTTATTCTTTTCCTTAACAAATATTCAAAACTTAGCTTATTAAATCATTAATATTTTTATTGAAATAAAAATATTTATCCATGTATATGCCCGATTAGGGTTAAGTAATACTTATAGGTTTAGAATTAAATCTAAGTCTCTTTTTATTACACGTACTCCATTAAAACCTTATATCCAACTATGATTAAATCTTAACTAGGGTTCCCAATAATATTTTATCAAAAGATCATGGTTCTTCAATATCTATTTCAACTAGCCTAAGCTCTAATTTCCTTATCCATCACAATAATGAAAATCCATAAATCATAAATTGTACTTAGGGTTTCATTATTACTATAACATTCGGCCACTACCATTTTGCACCAATTAATCACAACTTTTACTCCCATGGTGATCTCATCCTCCATTCAACAATTTCACAACCTAGGATCTATAAATCAAAGCACCAACACAATACATCATACTCATAGCATTCGGCCAACACATGCTTTCACCCAAATAATTAGGTTTCTTTTGTTTCCTTCAATATGCATGCATCTAATACTTAATATAATCATCTACCATGCCTTGGGGTCATAAATCTTGCACATGTTATGGCCAATGTCTAGATTTAACATATTCAAAACTATACATGAAATCCTACATAAATCATATTCGGCCATACCCCAAAATGTTACCTTTTTCATGCTAAAAATCATAACATGCACATCCTTTGCATTGTGACCTAACTAGCATGCATGTACTTAATCTTTTCATCAAATAATTCCATCAACATTAGATCTACTCTTTATACACTTTAACATCCATAGATCTAAACAAAGAAATCAACTTTCATCAACCCAACACATCAAAACTTAGATCTAACTTCCTTTAGCATACATTGTTCTTCATTTGCCTTTTTCTTTACATACAACCTTAGATCTAGGGTTTCCATGGTTAGATCTAGCATGTAAACAACCTAGGGTTCTTAAGCATCCAAGATCTAACAATCATCAAGGCATATTATGACCTACACATCAAGATCCACACATAACCCATTCGGTCACTTATGCTATACCAACAACATCACATTAGCCTTACCTTGTTGTTTATCCAAGCTTGAGCACCTAGAAAATAAAGTATCTTTGGTTAGTACTTGTGAAGCTTAAGGCAAGAGCATCAATGAAACTAAACTTACCTTCAACCTTTACCAACTCTTCCTATCCTTTCCTCCTTCAAAGATTCGGTCCACCCTCCTTGGAAATGTCCAAGCTTGGTTTAAAAGGAAGTTCTATGGTGGTTAAGAGGACATGGTAAGCTTGAAGAGAAATGGTGTCAAATGGCTAGGGTTTTCAAGGAAGGATTTTTGTCTACAACAAGAGAGATTTACTTGGCTTTTAGAATGAGATTTGGTAAGCTAGAAGAAAGTGGTTTAGGTGCAAGATGAAATAGAACAAACCTTGAATATTGAGTGTGAGGTTAGGCTAAGAGAAGCAAAATGGAGAGAGTTGAGAGAGCTTGCAATATTCGGCCAAGAGAGAAGAGTTTGGAGAGTGAAAATGCATGAGTGTTTCGGTCAAGAGAAATGCAAGAGAGTTGTGTGAGATTGAGTCTCCCAAAGCAATTGACATAAAGTTTGAGAGAGTGAATTGACAAGAGAGAGATTTCAAATGAAAAGTGAGGAATGGGGGGTGTGTTTGCCGACCATGCTTGGTTCCATCTCTCTCTCTCTCTTCTTTTATTTCTTTTCACCTCTTTCTCACATCACTTCCTTGTCTCCTTAGCAAAGCTTGTACATTCTCTTTCCTCCCATGCATTCCATCGACATTCACTCCTTCTCCCTCACTTTTTCTCTCCTCTTTTGCTTCAATGCATTGTCTTATCACTCTTACACTTCTTACACCTTCTTACACCTCCTTACACTTCACATGGCCTTACTTTATGGCTTTTCAAATTCACCCTAAAGCCTTTCACGTAAATGCCTTGTATTTTACTTAGTTTGGTTGCTTTTCAACCAACCTAGTTACTTCCACATTAAATTGCAACCAACTTTCAACTTAGTTTTCACTCTCACCTAACTTATCACTTTATAAGCTCTCTTACTTATTTATCCATTCCAATAGCTTATCACCTCATAAGCATGATATCTTATCATGTGATAATGGCCATAGCCTATCTCTACAATAATCACAAGGCCTTATCACTCTAAAAGTTTCCTAACTTATCATGCTTGCTTATCACTATGATAAGCAAGTGTGCTTATCAATTAAATCATCTCTAGACTTATCACATAACTACATAGCTTATCATGTATATTCAAATGGAAATTCTATTAATAATATAGGCCATATGATAATATTACATGTCACATATAGAAGATATAAAATATTCGATCCA
Source organism: Myrica gale (assembly GCA_963930655.1). Taxonomy (NCBI): domain Eukaryota; kingdom Viridiplantae; phylum Streptophyta; class Magnoliopsida; order Fagales; family Myricaceae; genus Myrica; species Myrica gale. The sequence goes on from OZ005618.1 coordinate 14,884,189, forward strand.
TGTATTCACAAGAATTTCATCATTTAATCTATTAATAAATTTCGGCTTATACAAGGAAATAATTAAATCATAATTCAAATTCTATGGTCCATGAATCATAATTTATACTTGCATAAAATGACATTAAAATTATTTAAAGAGATTTTATGAAATAAAATCCCATTTTAAATCGAAATTCCATATCATAAGGATTAGGCCATACATTGGCCAAAAACATTGCCCCATGAAGAAATAAAAGCTATTACATTGGAAAAATAAAAATAATACATAAGGAATTACGTAGGAGAAAATCGGGGTCTCACATTCTCCCCTCCTTATAAAAATTCCGACCTCGGAATTTCTTTTACCACCAGAAATTTTGTCCTGATTGCGTAGGTGTAGGACAATGGGGGTTGGGACGAACATTAGTGCTTGTCCCACTACTAATCTCTCCCTGGTAAACGTGATCTGGGGAATTACTCCCCGTCCAAGATTGCGATCTGATTCCTTGGCTTGGTTCATCTAGACTAGGGTCATGGATGACGTTCTCGGGTGGTCCATGAAACCTAGGTCTAGACTCTACTTCTTGTGACGAAAAGTGGGTCTCCGATCCTGCGTCTTGAGCCCTAACTCTTCGACGATGTCTGTTCTCGTTACATCGCCTAGGTGTACACTCACGTCTCGAGTTACTACGCCTAGGTTCTTCTTGGGATCGTTCTCTAGTCTCACTAGGTATCGGATGTTGTTCCATGGGGTCTTCTTCCTGATCCTCCCCTGGATCCTCTTCCGGATCCTCCTCTGGGTCCTCTTCCGGATCCTCTTCCGGATCTTCCTCAAAGTTTTCGGGTAACATGGTCCTTAAGGGAATGACATTTATTGGCGACTCTGGCCAATAAATACCCTCCAGATATCCAGAACAATCTGGAGATAAGGAAAACAATAGGGGTGAGTTTGACAACTCAGTAAGCAAAATCATTATGCTAGTGTGTATCTCATGAGCCACACTGTAACAGTAAAATATAGAATATTTAAAATATTTCTAAATTGTTAAAAGTTATTTTATTTATATAAGAAAATCAAAACAATTTTATCCACATAATACTATATAAAATCATTTTTATCTGTATAAGAAAATCAAAACAGTTTTATCCACATAATACCATATAAAATCATTTTTATCTGTATAAGAAAATCAAAACAGTTTTGTCTACATAATACTATATAAAATCATTTTTAATTGTAAAAGACAATCTCTTTGGCAATAACTGTGGGTCACGTTTACCCCCGTGATAGGGTTGTGCAGTTGCTACCTAGTTTGGGGATCAGCCAAACTAAGCCAATACTATGGGTAGAATTCTTCCTTACTAAGGCTTGGCCATGTCTAAGTGTGCACTCGCTAAGAATCCACAAAAGAAGTCACTCTATTTCCAGAATGGGTGCACTCAATAGGTTGCAATTGGTATCAATGCGTGGTCTCTGTAACTCTGTAACTCTAAGCCTCAGGGTTTGAAAATACATAACATATCATAAAATAAACATCATTTTGAACTTTGCATCTTTCTCTTCTTTTAATGAAATACATGCATAAATCTTGAATAACAATAATTATCAAAAGCTTTGATTTCAATCAATGAAAACATAATATAAAATTATTGGACATAAAAATAGGCTCATTTTTACACATTTCATGCTATAATCTTTGACAATTTTATCATAAAGTAATACACATAAAACTCCGAGGGTTTTCAATAAAAACATGAAATTTCTCAAATATCACCTCGGGGTCTTTTGGAAAAATCTAGCATAATAACTCCGCTTACCTGGATCTTCAAGCAAATAAGCCTTTGAGTTAACACTTATAAATACAAAATTTAACTTATTATAATACGCTCAAACGGAAACATAATTGAAACTCTAAATCTTCCCGACATGATTAAATCCGAAATTAACTGGTCATATTCTAAAATATAACTTACCAATCTAAGTTTTCCCTAAAATCCTCAAATTAACATATGTGCTTCCCTAAGATGTTAACTATATACCTGTAAAATTTCAAATTCAGATTCCTTGTACAACCTAGTAAATAAAATCGACACTCATCTCTATTCACGGAGTCAAACATACCCTGAAAATTCGGTATTCATCACTTCCAAAATTCATAAACATCTATTACGATATCTACAAATCCCGAAATTTATACCAAAGATTTAAATATGCGTTATCAAGATACCTATAAAATTTCATGCCGAAATTCCAAACCTAGATATGTCATCCGGTTCAAAACATTAATATATATCAATGATCTTTCTCAGCAATTCTGATTTCTCTAAGTCTAAATTCCGAATTTTCAAAACTATACCAATACAACTCCAAAAATTACGAAACTTTAAATCAATCCTCCTACAGATGCCTATTACTTAATATCCAAATATAATAATTTTTCGATTTCTAAAGTCGACTATAAAAATATAATTCGATCCACTATTCAGATCAAGAACCTGAATTTTCTCTGAACAAATCTTGCACCCAAATTTCTATTACTCCAAGAATCCTAATAAAACTATTTCGAAAATCTTGAAATAATTAGGGCTAGATCTAGACACCCTATGGTTTGATCTATCATAAAAAGAATACAAATATAATATCAAGAAATTCAAAATACCTGAATTTGCTTCAAGAAATTTCATCTAGATTGTTGAAAGTAAGAAAACTCTTCTTTTTCCTCTTGTTGGCATAAAAATGTGGTGTGTAAAAATTAAAACCAATATGTTAATCTATATATAGACTCACACTAGTAATATAGTCCCTTTTGAACTCTAAAACTTTTAAATTTTAAATAATCATAAAATCTTTAAAATTTTAAAAATGTTTGACTAGGTCAAAGATAAAAATTCAACTATTTTAAATGACTTAAACTCAAATTTAAAGAAGAGATTTCAAATATCAAATAACAAATTCAAATTAATTTTAAAATAGAAATCTCAAGTGTTACATGTCGGAACACCCAACAAGAGGGGTTTTGGGGCAGCTCAGCCCACGCATATTTGATCACCCAACAGGAGGGGTTTTGGGCAGCTCAATCCTAGACTGTTTAGACTCCAAAGCAGCAAACTGACTCGAGGTCCCTACCAAATCATCTAGGACCAGAGAAGTCCCACTGGACGAAAGGGTCCCACTAAGAACATGAGAAGAACCCGCTAAAATAGGATTAGGGGGACACATTCCACACATCCAAAGCTTCCTCCACGTGAACACTAGCAATAGGGCTCACAACTGGAGGCATCTCCTCGAAACCTATGTCAACAGGACGACGACTTAATAATGGAACCTTATTGCACCAGGCTTCAAATGAGAGAAATAAGAGTAACCCAAAATGGTTCGAATCTTAATGCCTACTAAAACACACATCGAAGGCCTACGAGCCAGCGGAACCTTTTCGACAACCTCTTCCTCTCCAGAGTTAGAAGGAACAGGGGAAGGCATCCGCCTTCGTTTAGAACCAGAATGGTTGGATGAACCTTCAGCAGCACTAGAGAATTCTCTCTTGGAAGAGCCACCATCACCCATGGGAGGGCGAAAGTGGTCAGGAGAAAACCCTTAGATGATTTCCCTCCAAACCCTCCTAGAAAAACCGTCTATTTTTGTAAAGTCTAGAAGGGAGTAGTAGCCAATATACTCATCAACATTCTCCTTGCATAATAGAATGTCCTAGGTAATAGACTTCGCCCTAGATAACATCTCAACCCGACTCACCTTGGCAGGAGAAAGGGATGGAGCATTTTTCTTATAGGACTCGAGAACAATACTAAAGTCCCAATACAGTCCTGCAATGGAAGAATACTGATCCGACACTCCTGGGAAACTCTCCCAACCAACACCAGCATAAAGAAAAAAGATCATGCTAGCCACAATTGTTATCCGGAGCATGTGAGACTAAAGAAACCCTCTTCAAGTGAGGACGAAAGTACCAAAATTTCTCAATATTAGATGGTATAGGAGTATAAAACCACATGAACTCAACAAAAGTCAAGTGGCAGTCTTGCCCAAAATGCATGGGCCACAACACAGCATAGCCCAACAAAACACTTCAACCATTTGTAACTGTTTAGGCTGGAGAGAGTTGCAAGCGCGTCAAAATCATACGAACGCTCAAGGGCAAAGGAAACCTTATCCCAATCTTCAAAGGAGTCTTGAAAATGCACATTTCCCAAGAGCCCCCTTCAAATATGGCATCTCTCCTGCTGAAGGAAGAGGAAGACACATCCCAACCGGCAAGTTGTACAACTTGTAGAACGAAGAAAGACGCTCCGAAGACATCTTTGTAAGGGACCATCGCTTATAACTTCTCTCTGGTCGAGTGCTACCACTGCCACTGGGAATAGGTCCAGAAATTGTTGTTCAAGAATGGAAAGGAGGAGCACATAAAAAAGAAGTGCACAGAAGAAGAAGAGACAAAATGAGAAAAAATTAGGAACTTGGAGAACACGAAATGGCTCAGCAGCTGATAAAATTGACATTTGAAACCCTATATACAAAGGTAGGAAAAATAAAATGGCAAAAGTATCCACTACTTCAATGGAAAATGAAGCGTTTTGAAATAATAATTGATAGACATAGTGGTGCCGAAACGATACCAAAAATAAAGGGGGTAAACGGCGCTACACTTCTCCGCAAAACCTACAAGAGAGTAGGAAGAGCAGTATGACAAAAATACCTATCACCTAGGTGAGAAACGAAACGTTTCAGAATTTAAATAAACAAAATAGTGGAAGTACCGCAACGACATCGAAAATAGAGGCGTAGTTAGGGCTGCACAACCCCGGTGTAGGTGCCGGTTTTGGCTAAAACCGGCACCTACACCGGGTAGGCCGATTTTCAAAAAATTGCCACCTACACCTACACCGTTAAGGGCAAAAACCGGCCCTTAACGGTAGCGGTTTAGCGGTGGCGGTTTTCGGTTATCCTACATTCATATTAGGCATTTTTTTTTAGCATATTACGCATTTGGACCAATGTAATGTAATTGACATTCAAGGGAAAACAATGCAAGAAAAGAAAAGACATAGAATAGAGCATTCAATGAACACAGTTCTAGTTATGTAACTGTAAGATTTTTCCATGTTTAAGGCTACAACCTATCAATAAGAAAAAAAGAAAAAAATCTGGGGCTGAATTCTTCCCTAGCAATCCAATTCTACTCAATTCCTTCTCTTTGTTTCTATTCTCCTAAAAATCTTCAGAGCATATGGCCAAACACAGTCTGAACAGCAAAAAGTCATCCAAAGATCAGAAACAATCAATATTCATGTGCTAAGCTGAAATTTTAAGCATGTGAAGACTTTTCACATTATGTCATTCTACTCACAGAAAATCAAAGCTTTTGAAACAACATGCATTAGCTCCAGCAATTGAACTTTGTGGTCACTTCTCCATTAAAGAGACATTTCCAACCAAGATTCATTATAGATTACATGTTCGATTCTAGGAAAACTTATGTGCAGGTTTTTCTAGCCGAATATGGTCAGCCTGTTCCAACAAACAATTCATTGTATCAGTGAACATGGCATAAGATTTTCAGAAAGGTGATAATGGAGGTACAAATTCCAGTGAACATGATATGAAGAAACGACCTGATCATCGGAAAGATCTGATAAGTACTTACTGAAACAATGTTATAATTTTAGCAGTTAACGATCATCGGAAAGATCTGATAAGTGATTTGGTTTAGCATTGCAAACGACAAACTAATTAGTCTTTCCCAAGGATTTTGGGAAACTGTTTCTATCTTCCCATGGTGGATGCAGTAAACTACCCAAATGCTCTTAATCCCCCCACCAATGATTTGCCTTAATATCATAGCATTACAGACTTGCAAATAAAATATCATTCACCCATACTAAGGATTTGGAGTAAAAGCATTGTGATCAAGAGAAAATGCAATGCCTACCTGGTCCACGAAGGTCACTAGAGCTTCCAAATTCTCCAATGCAATACGTATCTGTGGCATGCCACTTCCATCAATCAGTTGACCAGCTCCTACAGTCTCGGCCAGAATTTGTTGGAGTTTATCTATGCCTTGTGAAAGCGCCTCTTCTGCTTGCTGGCGAATATCACAGCTTCCATTTCCTCAGTGCCATTAGCACTATGAAAACATCAAACACAATAAAAACATCAAACAACCACAGCAGGGAACGTAAATACCACAGAAAAAGGAAACTTAGATTAATAAGATGTCACAGAACATAACTGGCCCCATATATTATCAAACTGGAGCCAAGCAATTCATAGATCAAAGTTACTGGAGCCAATCACCAACTCCTTAGATGTTGTAAACATACACACCTCAACTGCCTATATCATTTGAAACTTCTTGTTTCCATTTTAAACCATGAACGTTACCAAATTGAATGGCCCAATTTTATTGTCGTGAGTACAAAGACAGAAGCAGCATCAACATATTCATAACTAAACATCGTTCCCCTAACACAACCTTTTCTCCTCCATTTTTCTCACTAACCAAACAGAACACAAATACAATTCCATGATATACATCTTGGAAAAAAATGAAATATTGAACGGAGGAAATTGTTGTATTACCAGGAGTTGGGCGAGACTGGTGGACCAGAAGGAGGCTGGCATACATGAGCCTGGTGGTAGATTCAATCTCCATCACCACGGCTCGAATGCGCTCGCGCAGGCCTCCGGACTCTTTGAGTTGAACGCGGAAGTCCTCGAATTGCTTCTCCAGCGAGGACTTCCACCATCGAAGATTCAATCTCCATCCGTGGGTGTCACTGCCCGCCATCGAAGAGGAGCAGAATCTCGGAGAAATTGAACGAAAAGTTTCGAAACGCCGTGGGGTAAAAGAGCGAGCGAGGTTGAGAAGTGTTTCGAAACGCCGAAAGGGGGAATAAAAAAAAATCCCAGTTCCCCCGAATCCGGTGCCGGTTCCACCGGAAATTCCCGGTGTGGTTGTGCAGCCCTAGGCGTAGTGGTGCCTAGGGCTGTACAACCCCGGTGTAGGTGCCGGTTTTGGCCAAAACCGGCACCTACACCGGGTAGGCCGGTTTTGAAAAAATGCCACCTACACCTACACCGTTAAGGGCAAAAACCGGCCGGTGTAGGTGGCGGTTTTAGCGGTGGCGGTTTCCGGTAATCCTATATTCATATTGAGCTAATTTTTTAACATATTACGCACATAAAAAAATATAAACTCTACACTAATACAATCCAATCCAAACTAATATAATCCAATCCAAACTAATATAATCCAATCCAATCCAAAATCAATAATACAATTTAAACTAATACAATTCAATCCAAAATGAATAATCTAATCCAAACTAATACAATCAAATCCAAAATCAATAATCAAATCAGTTCAAGGCAAGAAACGGGAACGTATCTCCAACCAGATCAAGGCAAGAAAAACAAAATGTATATGCATAGTTGCAAAAACAAATATAATATCTAATATGAAAAACAAAACCGAAACCAAAACATCAAAGCCGTGTCTAACATAACGAAAAGGTCCAACATAGTTACATTACTTATATAACCCAACAGTTAACATGGAAACAACAGTTAATCCAACAATTAAAGAGAATCTAAAAAGAAAAGGTGACTGCTAATGAAGTTCAACCAATTACATCAACCTACATTTGTGAAAGCAATCACCAAAATACATCGAGATGGGTAAGTGGTAACTCCTCCAAAATCTCTATTCGATCTCCGTCCCTAAGATGTGTAACTCTACAAAATACATTTAAATACACCAAGTTATAAGTTATAGAAATGAAAATATTATTCAAAATAATAAACTAACAAAAGTCGAAATGAAATTACCCGAGTCAAGTGTATAAGTGTATGGATCTTCAGTCATATCGGAGGTCATGTCATCCTCCTCCTCCACAATAGGATCGCATCTCATCCAATTTTGAGCACAAATGAGACCTTCTGCAGTTCTTGGGGCCAAGGAACTTCGAAAGGGATCCAAGACTCGACCTCCAGTGCTAAATACTGACTCAGAAGGTACAGTGGTAATGGGAATTGCCAACACGTCACGAGCTATGCGGGCAAGGATAGGATACTTAGACGAGTTAAGCCTCCACCAAAGTAAAATCTCAAATGAAGAAGACTTTGATTCCAGTGACTCTGATAAATATCTATCCATCTCAGATTTGGGGTCTGAAATTTGACTAACAGTCCTTATATGGTCAAACACATCCCAATCCTCATTATCATCCAATGTCACACTATCACCAACCTCACCAACACCATCATGGCAGCCACTGTTGTATTCCCCAAACAATCGTTCTAAAGTAGCCTTCACATTCAATATCATAGCTTCGCCTTCCACATCTCCCAATACCTTTTTAAACCAATAATTCAGCACAACCATCTTGTTTCTCGGATCAAGCACCGCTGCAACAAATAGAAGTCTGTTCACTGTCATCAAATCACCCCAATACTTGTCGTACTTCGTTCTCATGCGGGATGCCATCTCCTTAAGCAAAGTGTCATTGCTAGAAGCATACTTGTCCAACTGCCTATGTATCTTAGCCAATTCCTCCAAGTAGACATTAGCTGTACACACATTTGATCCTGAAATTCTTACTGTTACTTCATAAAATAACTTCAAGAACTTTACAAAATGGCGGATGTGTTCCCAATCATCGAGTGTGGGGGGGCCTAATCCTCTCCTGCCATGCCCCTCTTCGCCCAAATACAACATAAAGTGTCCGTCCTCTGATAACATCAACTCGAATGCCTCCTGATATTTTTCAGCCACATCCAACATCAAATAAGTTGAGTTCCAACGCGTGCTAACATCAAGAGTCAAAAATTTCCCAAATGCAATCTCTTTAATCTGCACACATTTTTTAAACGTGTCTAACCTTTGGGGTGATGACTTAACATACTTAACCATATTTCGAACCCTAGCAACTGATTTGTCAACATCTTTCAACCCTTCAGTCACAATCAAATTCAAAATATGTGCACAACATCTCAAATGTAGGAATTCGTGGCCACAAACAATCCTCCCTACATCTAGAGTTTCTTTTTGCAACTGTCTTCTCTTTAAATGGTCAATGGCAGTGTCGTTAGAGGAGGCATTGTCAACTGTTATTGTAAGGATCCTTTGTATCCCCCAATCATTCATACAATCTTCTAGTTCCTTAGCAATACTGACACCCTTATGATCTTGCACCCTCCTAAAAGACAAAATTCTCTTCTGCAAGGTCCAATTAACATCGATGAAGTGTCCAGTGACACACATATAATTGAAATTTTGAATCGATGTCCAAGTGTCTGTGGTAAAACACACTCTATACCCATTTGTTCGAATCAGATGCTTCAACTTATCTTTCTCCTTCAAATATAATTTCATGCAAAGCCTCATAATTGTTATCCTAGATGGCATCTTAAATCTAGGCTCCAGGTAATGAATTAAATTCCTAAATCCTTGTTTCTGAACCACAATAAAAGGCATCTCATCAATAATTATCATCCTAGCAATAAGATCTTTAATAGTCTTCTCACAATACTTGGTAGTCACCCCCATTGTCCCAACATCAGACCCCGTTGACTTCTCAGCATCGTGGGTTAGGAACATCTGCCCAATATCTAACTGACCCCCCTTTGTCCTTTTGAAAAATGGACAAATGTTGTGATGTCCCCATAACCCCGATGTCCCATTCTTGTGATGAGCCATAAAATCTTTTTTACAATAATTGCATTTGGCTTTAGGTGGATCAGAGTCAGGTACCTTGGTATAGTGCAACCATACATCAGAAGGGTTCGAGTTCTTCCTCTTTTTGGTTTGAGGTCGTGGTGGTCGTCCACTTGTATCACCTCCGGTCATTGGCCCAATTGTCTCTGAATCTGGTGTGGACCCAACAACTGGACATGACACCGAGGGTGACAATGACAAACCAGTACCACTACCACATGTGGTTGCATCTGACTTTGAATGTGGAGTAGTGTCAGTGTCCATCTGCAAATAAAAATTACTTAAAAATATTAAATATTGGACAAAATAAGCATAAGATGACCATGTCAGAAGAAAAGACAAACAAAGTACAAAAGAAAAGTGTTTAGTACTATGAACAAACGCATCAAACGACTTAAATTGAGCTTATAACTACCCCAGACAACATCTAAAGTTTTCCACAAAGTCCTCCAATATTCTGAGAATAGTGCTCAATCTTATTACAGAAACCATCATAGCTGAGGGCTGTGGCCCACTGTTGTATGAAAAACAATTTTTACTTCTTGGCAATTAGACCCCACGGGAACGAGTAAGACCCACTGAAATAAAATTACAACTAAGGCCAAATATAATGCAAGTTATCGCACGTAACATGGAAAAACCTCAAGTTCCCAAAACCCACTAGCTAACCTGACTTGGTTTATTTGGTTCACGCAAAAATAACTAATTGGAGTAATGGTGTTTACTTGTTTTAATTAAAGGAATAAATATAAAATTAGTCTAATTTGCTGAAAATCAAACAAGTTTCTAAATTTAAAATCCATTTAAAATTCTTCACATCTTGGAAAGTTGTCGAGGGACTAAAGTTTTGAAGACCTCATTTGATTTCATCTATAGATCTATCACAGAGAAGTATTAGAGAGAGAGGATATATCTTAAGGTACGTAGAGATGAATAACAAAGAAACAGAAACTAACAGACACAAAGCAAATCAGAACTTCAGAATTATGTGTTATGCTCTCAAACATCAGAATTTCAATCCTTTACAATTATAAAGAAAAACCTTAGGAAAATCAAAGCCCATTAACAACCTTATTTTATTACAAACCCTAAGCTATCATTGGGGTATTTCAGCAACCTAAAAATCATCTAATCAACCTCAAAATCAAAGCTTTTACACGGTGCCATCATCAATTTCCAATCCAAAATTTTTCAGCAACCTACTCCTCAAGAAACCCATATTTTCTTTCCAAGGCTCTTGTCACAGTATCTCCCAAATTTTCCATATTTACACCATCACTCAAAGATCCCCTTTTTTGTTTCTCTAAACTTAGTGCTAAAATAATCAAGGAAGCAAGAAAGAGAGAGGAGCAAATCTGATCCTCTAAATGCAAAGTACCCGATTGCTCTAAATGCATTTTAGGGTTCTTTTGCCACCTTGTTTCAAATTGTTCACAACAATATTTAGGACACTAAATTAGATTCTTAAAGCATGGTAATTTTCTTAAAAGAACCCTTCGAAAAGGACTTCAAAAACTAATTAAAGTATGGACAAAACCGGTTCTATATGGTTCATTATTTGACCAATCTATCACATGCATTTGCTAACATTTTAAACACTAATAGCTTGGACATAACAGATCAAATTAACAGCCATGGCCTAAACCAAGGAAATTTAGGTTCCAATCAAAACCGAGTATTCTACTAAAGCAGATGGCATTTACGTTGATGATGCTACTATTTGAAGCATGAACATGCAGCCCTGACTAACAAGAGTGCTGTCCACTATTCTTGTTGGTGCTCTACATCAACCATGGCCTAATCAATGCTCTGATTAAACAGGACCATTTCCAAGCTCACACAATAGAGAAAAGGGAGGTGAGAGAGAGAGAGAGAGAGAGAGAAACGGTAGATTACCTGAAAGATGATGAGACAAATCAGCACGGGCTGTGGGCAGTGGGCACGTCGGCGTGAAGGCAGTGGGCAGGGGGCACGTCGGCGTGAAGGCAGTGGGCAGGGGGCACGTCGGCGGTGAAGGCAGTGGGCAGGGGGCACGTCGGCGGTGAAGGGCGATGGCAGTGGACTGGACGGTGATTTGGGGTCTGATGTTAGGGCTGGGATTTGGGAAATTTAGGATTCGGGAATGGCAAAGGCAGGCCTGCTGAGGGGGGCACTTCGAGTCTTCAACTTTCAGTTTTGCGTTTTTTTTTTTTTTTTTTTTTTTTTTTTTTTTTAACCCGGTTTCCCGGGGTCCGGGTTCCCGGTTCCGGGTAACCCGGGAACCGGGATTACCCCCGGGATTTTTAAAAAAAGGCAAACCGGCACCGGCACCGGGTTGCCGGTGCCCCGGCAACCCGGTGCCGGTGCCGGTGCCGGTGCCGGTGCCACCGGATTTTCCCGGTGGCACTGAACACCCCTAGTGGTGCCCGACACTCTTCCATGAAGGCCCACGACTAAATGGTCACGTCAGTAGCAGGGCCTATAAAAGGACAGGAAAGTATTCAAAAATAGAAAGAAAAGAGCAATTTTCACCAAAATGGATGAGCCAAATCAATTCCCTTACCTCCCACTTGACCAAAATGACTGGAAACAATTCAAACTAGCGTCCCACAACTTCTACCAAGCGGCATCAGACGATCTGTCTTACAGCAGATGAACCTTGAAGATTATTCGCATTCATGGATGCTAACTGAAGCATGGTATCAGCTAAGAATGAAGTGCAGAAAAGTTTAAAACTTTCATGAGGTCTTTGTAGAAACAACTCGACAGTTGCACGAAGAAGGGGCCGCCCCATAAGTCACTCAAATGCTGAGAGGAGTAGCATGGGAAGGCCAAAGGAGAATGAACCAAAGGAGAAATCTCTATAAAACATGTTATGTGAATAGAGTGTTTCAACATCTTCATAATCACATGATGAAGCAATGACCCGATCCAAATATTTTACTTCATTTTCATTAATAATAAAGTTACCTTTTTGTTGAAATAAATCTTTTTTATGAGATATCTGGTTCAAAATGAAATAATGGCATCCAAAGCCAAGTTCTTTGGTCAAAACCCAACCAGAAGGGTAACAGTGAAAAATATATCGACAAGACAGGAGCAATGCATCACTGATAGCAGAGGCAGAGGCGAGATTTGGTAACTGCCAAAATAAAATTGAATGGCACGCGTCACCCACACCTGAGAAGAAGCAGAAATGTCAAGCGTCAAAGGCTACCAAATTAAATGGAACATGCCGCTTAGGAAAAGGAGAAATGATGTGCTACACCACGATCTCAAAATATCTTTCAAAAAAAGAACCGTCATATCGACCAATAAAAGGACGACTCTCACGATAAGAAAAGGGGCAACCAAAACCAGAAGCAAAAATGCAGCCACACAAACGAAACTCTAACTAATCCCTACCTAATGAAATCTGGGCCGAAGTGATAAGTTGGGTGATACACGATGACGTGAAAGAATGGCATAAACTCTACACAGTATCAAAAGGATTCAACAAACCAACCCATGTACCTATAGTATATCAGAGACTAAAGATCGAGGACGTGCAGCCTCCATATCCACCAACAAAAGGGTGGTTAGGTCTAAGCAAACACTATTATGAATGCCAAAATTCACACAAACTCTTCATCGGAGGAAGCGTGAAGATGTTGTGGAAGGAAACTGTGGAGGAAGAACTAAAACAAAGTGAGTCAACAAGGATCCGAAAAGCCATACTTCACGCCTCTGATTCATTAATCATTGGCCTGACTTTTCTACAATGTTGCTCAACAGTATGACATCTAATGTCATTATAAATATGACATCTCAAGTCATTGCAAATATGACATCCTATGTCATTGCATGTACCCAAAATAATATTCAAGTGATTAACCAATAATAATAATTATCTCATAATTATGTAAAATGATTGGTTTTTGAGGGCATACATCTAACAAGATGTGCCCACTTGGTAATGCAAAATAGTGGGAGCAGGCGACCATACAACGCTTGGAAGTGCGTCATCCCTGTGGATGCCTGATAAGCCACTACTACTGATGATGGACCTAGGCATACCGTGAAGCTTAACCACCCCCTTCACAAATTTCTCAGCCACTTATTTCAGGTAATTGGATGAGCTAAAGCCAGAAAGTGGGTCAATTTACTGAGGCGATCCACTACTACTAAAATTGTATTTTTTTTCGTTGGACGAAGGAAGTCCTTTAATAAAATCCATCGTGATGATATCCTCTCATACATGACAAGGAATGGGTAGTGCCCAGAGGAGACTCGTTGGTGATAGTGTTTCTACCTTATTCCTTTGGCAAACATCACAAAAGGATACACAGTCTTACACTACTCGATAATAAACGTCCAATAGAATTATTGGGCTAGTCTCTTAAACATCCACAGCATACCCGAATGGCGAGAGTTGGGAAGCACCACCACTCGATTTTTGTAGAAGACTAGCCCATTGCGCCATGTGTAAGGATCTCCTAGCTTTTCAGTGGCCAACGTACCAACTTTCTCCGTATAAGAATGCCCAACGACAGTAGCCTTAATCTCATCCCATAAGTGGGCCTACGAAACAGACGAATGGAACCTCTTGCTAACTGTGAGAGTGAATCTACTGTAGAATTTTCTCAGCCCAGTTTATAGATTATCTCATAGTCGTTACTCAATAATTTTGCCACCCACTTTTGTTGTTCTGGCGTGACCATGCATTGCTGCAACAGATATTTGAGGCTAAGTTGGTCTGTCCAAATGTAGAATTTTTTACCCAGGAAGTACGGTCGCCAAGTTCATATGACTTCAATAAGGGCTAGCATTTATTTGGCGTATATAGACCAAGACAATTCTTTAGACCCGACTCATAAGGCAATTGATTTACCTTGTTGAGTAAGAACACGCCAATTCCGTTCCCAAAAGCATCAAATTCAATAATAAGGGCTTATTAAAGTTAGGCATAGCAAGAGTAGGAGCGGAAGTCATTGTTTGAGGACATGGAAAGCAACTTCCAATAAACATTTTTGCCCCACCTAAAAACACAGAGAGCCACTTGCGTTGAGAGGCGGAGAGAGTGACGTTGGAGGTGAAGACTGACGATTGACGGAGGCGGTTGTGCCATCCACGCTCATTCCAAGGGTATGTTTGTTTACCAAAATTTTGGGGAATATTCCCAAAATTTTGGGAATGTTTTGAATGTTGAAGTTTATTGGGATTTGTGAAAAGTTTGAAGTGTATGTGTAAAAGTTAAAATTTTGAAGTATGTTTGTTTTGTTGGAAATTTTGGGCAAACAAACATGTCCCAAATCCATCTCCCGGAAACCTCGAGTCCACTCGTCTTGCCCTACATGTTGCTTCATTTACAAACTCAAGACAGGTAGGTCCTTGGAGTGAGGTTCGGTTATTGTCATTTGCAGGAAAGTTATGGTTAGTCATGGGCAACGGTGGAGATTAAACAGAATGATCCAACGGTTTCACAAGCTGCCACATAAATTAAAACATTTAACCCGTTTCAGTTAAATAACATACATGTTTCAGCTCAAAAACCGACCAATTTCACCTCAAAATATTGACCCGCGGGTATCTCAAAATCTAGGGATCTCTTTTTCTTCAGGCAACCATTTCATTCGTCATTCAGAGAACCCTTCTTCATTTGCAAGCATCTACCCTGAGCTGAATCTCTCATGCTTGGGCAGCTACAAAACTCACGGGGAACCCCCTCCTTGCTTAATTAAGTTTTTATTTTATTCAGTGTTCGAGAAGTCAATATACACTATTGATTCGAAGTTAATTGAGGTAATTGTAATTATCTTTAATCCATAATCCTTGAAGTATTCGAGAGATGCTTATGGTGATATATATATCCTGATTCATAAGATAAACCTCAGAAGTCCTACTCTGCGAAGTATTCTACTGAATATCAATGTGAGCCTGTCGCTTATACTCTGCGAAACTGAACTTTTTTTCTTTTTTGCTATTTGGTTTATTATGTTTTGTTTTTTGTTGTTTTTTGTTTGCTTCTACTTGTAGTTCTCAATATATAATATGCACATTTTCATAAAATAGAACAAGAAAAGAGGCCAAATGGGGGATGGCTGGGGGGTTTAGCATCGTTAAATTTCCAGATCAAGTCCCCTTAATTTTTTCTAAGCTTCCCCTTTTCCTTTTATCATTGTCGGGTGCGCCATGCCCGTGCTTTAGTGCAATGCCCTTACTTGAATGCATGTGAAACTTTGGTCTAAAAAGAGCACTTTGTCGCTTATGTATCTAAGAGTTATACGATTTTAGGAAGTTTCTGTCAAGTGGGTATTGATTAACGATTGTCTTTTATTCATAACAATGACTTTTATTTTGATAACAAAAATTTGTATTCAACCATGCCAAGTAAATGAAATATGTAAAAGCTTTTAAGAGATAAAAGATTTACTCATGCTAATAAAGAACCACTAAAATATTATAAATTTGGTACATAGGTAACCATAGAAGAAAAGTATCTCTCTTCATTTAGGTACTTTATGAGGATATTTTCTCTATTCTCGTGCATTCCTGGCTGTTATCCAAATGTCTAACCTTTTCGCAATGTCTAACCCGTACTTTATGATTTTTTCGGTGTACTTCTAAGCATACTTAGAAAATATGGTTAAAATGAAAGGGATCAATCCCAATATCACTAGACGAGAGTCTAGTAGTACTTCTAAGCATACTTAGAAAATATGGTTAAAATGAAAGGGATAAATCCCAAGATCACTAGACGAGAGTCTAGTGGTACTTCTAACCCGGAAGGTGAATTGGTTGTTCTTTACTTGAGCGGCTTGAATGGTATTAGGACTTGTTTAATCATTTGTTTGATTCGTACATGTAGGAGACATGGTACAAGCAGACAACGGGAAGATAGTAGATGTTTGGAGCCTGGAATGGAAGGACGTCGAGCATGCGTACGATTGGTACAATCAGTACGCAACAATCAAAAGCTAGTATTCGTAAACAAACCAGCTTCAAGCAAAGAGAACATGGATATTGGACAATCAGAGTTTTTGTTTGTAGTAAAGAAGGGATGCAAAAAAAGAAAAGGATTTCCTTATGCCGGTGAAGCGAGAGCGACAAAATACAAGATGTGGGTGCCTAGCAAGTTGTACTTTTCAGCGACAATCGAGTGGAAAGTATTTCATCTTTGAATGGTGTCTGCAACATAATCATGGGTTGGCGACACCTTCGAAAGTTCACATGCTCCGTTCTCAAAGACACATGAGCGAGTTGCAATGTACGGAGGCTATAGCTTCAGATAGAGCAAGCATTCGCCCTAAATTGGCCCACGACTTGATGACGTCGCAAGCTGGGGGGGTAGACGACATGTGGGCTTCACTCATCAGGACTACAAAAATTATCTAAACTATATAAGAACTAAGACAATGGAGGTTGGTGTAGCTGGTGTTCTTGTTAATTGGTTTGGTGATCAGCTAAAGAAAGATTCAGAGTTCTTCTTTCGGGTCATGATGGATGAAGATGAGCACATTAGTAACATCTTCTGGTCGGATCATTCCATGCAAAATGACTATGCCTTATTCGGGGACTTCGTGTCATTTGACACCACATATAAGACAAACAACGACCACAGATAATGGAAATATTTAATTTAATTATTTTCTATTATTTGGTTGTGATTTATATTTTGATAGATTAGTATTAGGTTTTACATTAATAGGCCATTGAGAGCATTCCTAGGGGTGAATCATCACAGACAATTGATCGTGTTCGAGGCATACTTATTGTTTGATGAGACGACGCAAACATTCAATTTGCTATTTCAAACATTTGTTGAGTGTATGAATGGAAAGGCTCTCGAATCTCTGTTCACGGATCAAGATGCAGGTATGCTAGCTGCAATCTCATATGCTCTACGAGATACATACCATTTTTTATGTGCATGGCATATATCGCAAAATGCATTGAAAAATTTGGGACCATTGTTTGGCAACAAGGACTTCAAAAGAGACTGGTCGAGGCTTATGTTCGACCTCGAGGTAGATGGATTTGAACAATTTTGGAGTAAAATGATTGAGGAGCATGAACTCCAACACATTGAATGGTTCCAGAGGATTTATGAAAAACGGGATAAGTGGGCGCCAAAGTGCGTGCGTAATGTTTTCTGTGCTGGGAAGAAGATGACTCAGATAAGCGAAAGTTTCAATGCGACATTACGTAGTTACTTGAAAACAGTTATGAATATGGATCGGCTCCTACAAAATTTCCAACGAGAAGTCGATGAGTTGCGATACAACGAGTCACGGGCTAATTTTAAGATGCTCGACACAGAACACATTGGACCATTTGGGGATTTTTTATGTGACCATGTCACAGAAGTCTACACTCCCACTATGTTGACTACTTGTCTGGAACAAGCATGGAAAGTTGGCTATCTTAAGTTTGACTATCGGAGAGAAAGTATTGGGAATGAAGAGGTTGAGGTCCATGTATGCAGCCGGGACAACACTCATGATTGTTCATCATCTAAGCGTTATGTGATCAAGACGAATAATGGGTTTCACCAGTGCAGTTGCAAACAATTCAACTTTCTGGGTGTCATCTGAAGTCACATTATATGGGTGCTGAAACAAAAGGGAGTGTTGTACATTCGTGATGAGTATATTTAGGCGAGGTGGAGAAAAGATGTTAGACAGTCAGTTGAGCCGATCCCCAGGTCACATGCTACAGTTGATCCGACGTTGGTAAAGGTGCTAAACCGTAGGAGATATATAAACCAGTACGCTTCAACTATTCAGCGTTATGGAGATCGAAAAAAATCTTGGCCAAGCTTTGGGCGTAACCACGTTGCACTAGAAGATCTTCTTGCACAGTTGTCGTTGGATGATGATGATGATGATGAAGATCCTTCTGCCCCAGTTAGTGCGGGTTCTGGAGTGGATGTTGTTACATGGATTGTTGCAAAAGATTTCAAGACACGGGAACGAAAGTATAAAGGGAATAAGTGATTAAAGAGCAGACTTGAGCAAAAGAGTTCACGTGGTCGTGGCCGTGGGTTGGTCTTGTTTCTTCAAAACCAGTGTCTCGTCGTTTGCAACTACTTGATGAATTGGAGGTATATTCTTTAATCTGATGCTTATAGTTGAAATTTAAATTTACCATTATCGTAACATTTATATTTTTGTATCCCTCATTTGTAGGCATCAAACGAGGAAGAGGACGAAGAGGAAGATGACGGGGAGGACAAATCGCTAAGTGGACGATTTAGAAGTCTTGGCGAGTTGTAGAGCTACTTCTTCGAGCTAAACTTTGGTTATTGTAGCAAGACAATATTGTCGTTTTGTAACCTGTTTTGAAAAGTCAAGAACATGATCTCAGAAAATATCAATGTTTTACGTGATGAGTATTACAAATTACAAATATAAAAGAGGTACCAACACCACCTCTGCAACTTATGTCACTCATTACATCTTTACATGTCTATTGGAAAACTACTGGAAGTCCTTTCAACATGACTGCAATTATAAAAACTCAAAAATTATATTTCAGAGCAATCATTGTTGCTTCTCCTCTTCTATGTGGGAAATGGGAGTCGGGCGGGGGCCTAGGGGTGAGGGGTCGGGGGGGACGGAGGAAATAGGGGACTCACACGGGGGTGTGTATGCAAACAAATGGGGTAGGGGGTTTAAAAAATGATTCATTTTGTTTTTTTAAATATAGGCCAGAGTGGGAAATGGGGGTCTGGCGGGGGCCCCGAGGGTGAGGGACAGAGGGAAATGGGGGACTCGCACTGGGTGTGTGTGTGTGTGTGCGAACAAATGGGGTAGAGGGTTTAAACAAAACGAATCGTTTTGTTTTGTTTTAAAAAATAGGCCAGAGTGGGAAGTGGGGGTTGCGCGGGGGCCCGACTGTGAGGGGCTGGGGGAAATGGGGGACTCGCTCGGGGGGTTGCGAACAACTGGGTAGGGGGTGGGGCCAGGGAAAGAAGGCCAAATTGGGTAGGGGGTTAAATGATTTGTATTGTTATTTTTTTTAAAAAAAAATCCGGTATCCAACATCCATGTAATCCTTTACAGCTAGCACCTACAACCCTACTCATGTTGAGCAGAAACTGAAAGTTTACAGCCAACACCTACCTCTTTTTGTGCGGGCAACATCCATCTAATCTTTCTCTCGTCTTTTTGTGTGGGCAACACAATGCATTATTGTTTAATAAGCTTGATTAACTTTGTCCTCAACCTAACACTGCCCTCATTCAAATCGAACGTCCACTACACACACAACAACAACAGAGTGTTTACCCTTTTAAATCTGCCTTGAATAGAACAGAGACCATGCACCAAAAAAGTTTCCACCTTAGCTTTACATTGCGCAGACAGGTGATTAGTATTAAACCAAATAGGCCATCATTGAAAGGTTAATAGATTCCTAAGATGAAGCACTAAATTTTCAAGTAGCTTGAAACCAATTAGAATCATTAGCTAATGAAAAGTAGAGAAGAAATAAAAATGCCAAAAAAATCATAGAGCTACAATAAAATGCGAGGACAAATGTAATGCTTTAAACAAACAATTTACGATTACCTCAAGAAATGAAAACAAGGTTAATTTAGAGTACATGTATACCCATTTATCAATCACATTCACTGTTCTAATTTCTCTAACAACGAATTGCACAACCTTAGTTAGGCACAGGAAAGACCAAATTACCAATAATTACCATCTTAGCTTCAAATTTGCTGCTATGAACAACCAATAGCCAGTCGTCCAAAGAATCAAAGCATTCTTTGACCCCAGTCTTCGAACCACCATAGAAGCCACTAACAAAAGAAATGTCAAAGACAATTACAATATCCCAAGCCAAGACATACCCGAATCCTCCTCCTCCTTATAGGGACAGTCATCGAAGACTTCCAAAGCCTCTGCTAGTTTACCATGCCTTATCAAGGCTGTCAGGAATGCATTCACTAAGAAGATATTGGACTCAAACCCTGAACGGAGAACGCCTACATCAATTTTGTATGCCTCTATCAAATTGTCAACTAACGAGCTCGCTTGGAGAGCACTAACAAGGGTGAACTTGCTTGGCTTTGTATTTCCATCACAGCGCATACGCCGAAACAAAGAAAACGCTTCGTTAGGACATCCATGTTTAACGAGTCCCGCAATGATAGCCGACCACGACACCACATTCATGTCGGGCATTTCCTCGAACAGTTGAAGACCATCAACAAGATCACCTCACTTGACATACATATTAAGCAAGTGATTGCAGAGAAAAAGAGATGAGGGAAGAGACCCTTTGACGAACTTAGCTAAAACCTCACCAAATTCTAGAAAACAGAAAACAAATACCATCTTATCAAAACCGAAACAAAGCAAAGCAAAGCGGAAAAGAAACAACAGCAAAACAGGACAAAATAAAAATATAGCTAGGATGAAGCAGCTTGTGAAACCATTGGATCATTCTATTTTAATCTCCACTGTTGCCCATGACTGACTATAACTTTCCAGTAAATGACAATAATCGAACCCCTTCGGAGCGTCCTTCGCTGCCCACCCGCTCTCCTTGTAAAGCTCTCTTGGGGATGCATCCCTCCATCTGTCAGCTTTTTGTCTGGTCTTTTTTATCTTATGTGCACCACCTCCTTTTTCCCTTTTTCCAACAACGAGCGACCCAGTGGCGGAGCCAAGGGGTGGCAAGGTGGCATTGCCACCCCTTCGTTCTGTAATTTTTTTTACATATGTATTTTTCAACAGGCGGCCAAGCCTACCCCTTTGACCCAACCCAGCCCGCCCCCTTTCTGGTTTCTGTCTTTGTTTTCTTTTTTGTTTTGTCTCGTTGGTTTTAGTTAATTAGTTTGGTTATGTTGCTTTAATGTATTGTTGGTCCTCAGTCGTTTATGTAATGTGGTCCTGTGTTCCACTGTTCTTAGTTTATATATATGATGTTCGTTTCAGTGAAAAAAGAAAGAAAGGAATATACAGTGGCCTGGTGGGGGTTAAACGTGTCTTGTTGATATGTTGCCAAATGAATATTTGTTGATTTGTTGCAGAATGAAAGTATATGTTGATTTTATTTCTTTTGCATGAAAATTCGACATATCTTTCTCAACTGAAGTTAGGACCACGCTGACGCTTACACTATTGTTGATTAGTTTAATTTTTTATATTTCAGATTATATTGCAATTTGTTCAAATTTTTAGACACTGCTCAATTGTTTTTTCAGGTTAATTTTGAAGCTCGAATTTTATTTGGTGGTGGGCTTATTCAGGTGGATTGTATACTAAAACCTTATTAGAAATTTACAATATGATCTAGTGGATTGTTGGTTGATATTGGAAGGTGGTTTTGTGAATTTTTGGAGATTGGAGGTTAGAGCTTATGTTAGTTCTGTTGGTTTTTGTGAATTATTGGAGATTGGAGGTCTGGGCTTATGTTGATTCTGTTGGATTTTGATAAGTTGTTAAAATTGAAATTGAATTTTTGAATTGTTGGTTTTTGTGATTTGTTTATTTTCATTTTGTTTTTTTTAGATAATGGATAAGGTTTTGATAAAAAAAAATCAAACAGCGTGGAGTCGTCTAGTACTCCTACTTCTAATGCGAATACTAGTTTGAAAAGACCACGTATTTTGTTTAGTACAGATGATATTATTGCTGACCCCGGATTACGTAAACACATTGAAGAATATGATGTTGGGATTAGGGATCAAATTCGTAGGTAGTACTTAATGAAAGGTCCTTGTCAACCACTTGGCCATGATTTTCCCAAGAAGCAATATGGGAAAACAATAAGGGATTTTAGGGAGTTATGGTTCAAAAATTATGAGTGGTTGGAATACAGTGTATCAAAGGATAAGGCGTATTGTTGGTGGTGTTATTTGTTTAGGTAAACTAGAGGAGCAAGATTCAGAGCGGACATGTTTACATCTACAGGGTTAGCATTGGAAAAAAGTAACATAGGTTTTTGGCGAAAACACTTGCCATCATTAAAGATATTTGAGACGGATTTTTTTTCTCTTATAGTTGATAAGTCTCAAGATAGTTAAGTGAAGGAGCAAGTGACAGTGGTTTTGAGATATGTAAACAAACGTGGATATGATAGAGAGGTTTCTTGGTATGAAACATGTTACCGACAATTGTTCCCAATCTTTTAAAAATTCTATAGATAAATTGTTTGCAAGACACGGGTTAGTAATCTCCAGATTGTTTGCAAGATACAGGTTTTCGAAACTGTTGAGAATTAAGATATTTTGCAACGTTTTTAGAATATGCAGAACTGTAGGATCCAAATGTCACCTCCCAGTCTTAGCAAATAGTACGGTAGGTGTATTTTAATATTTTTAATACTTTTAGTCCTTAATTTTTGATATTTTAACTCTAAGACACTTTTGACTCCCTTCAAACCAAATGAAGAAATCTTGCTTGTGCAAGACCCCAGGGGAGTCTTCTGACCTTTCCTTTTTGTTGTTTCTTTTTGTTGTTTTATTTCTTATTTGCATTTTGTTTTGTTCTTTTTTCTATTGCTCTAGTTGGCTGTGTTTTTCTGTTGTTTTTTCTTTTGGTTTGCGTCTCTCTGTTCCCATCTTTCTCTTGTTTCCCTTTATGCTTTCACATTGAGGACAATGTTTCATTTAGTTGGGGGGGAGAGGATTTGCACGTTTTGCAATCATGCATTTACTCATTTACACTTGTCAATACCATAATGCATTTTACTGTGATTATGCTGAATTGCTGACTCCTAGTAAGATGGTGATGGTGGTTGAACTTTATTAATGCGTGTTGACAACTTTATCCTTCTCGAGCATTCAAATTTGACATTGATGAAACATGAATGATGATGTGAACTCTCTGGTTTCAAACTTTTGAAGTTTTCTGAGGTTGACCTTAGGATTAGCTCTCACAGGATGAAGGGCAAAACATTCTAAGAAATAGCTTTTTCTTTTACCTGATATCTCTCAGTAGTCTTCATCTACATACCAATGACTAGAATAGAGAGAAGTACACAACAGGACTACTGAGCTGTGCCTTAACTTTGCAAAAAAAAAAAGAAAGAAAGAAAGAAAGAAAGAAAGAAAAAAAGAAAAAAAGAGAAGAAAAAGAAAAGAAAAAGAGCAAAAGAAAGGGACAACTTAAGTTGTTACTGAGTCAAGGGCTAGAAACAGTTGCCCAAACTTTGGGGGTTTGGAAAACTCAACAACCCTTAAGAACAGAGTTGGCGCGAAAACTGCTAGACCCTTCAGCTTTGAAGCAGTTAGGATCAATATTGATCAATCTTAAGGTCGAAACTCTTTTGGATAGCCAGTGGTAGAAATGAGGACTAAGAGAGAGTCAAGGTGATAAATTGTAACTTCTCTAGACGTTTTGCCTCAATCCTATTAAGAGGAGATACTAAGTCTTTCAAAGATGCTGATATTGTTTGAAATTGTGAGAGGTAAAGTCATTGTGATTGAGAATTATTTTGATTGATTGATATGCTTGTGAATGAATTGTTGTCTCAATGCATTATTTTGTTAAATTACTTTTTCGCTATTTTTGCTAAGGGACTAGCAAAAAACTAGTTGGGGGGTGTGATTGTATCACAATTTTGTTAGTTCATCACTTGAGAAAGTTCAACAATTACACCATTTCCACTAGAAAATGAGAAAATTATGCTTTGGGCATCAGTATGAGGCGAATTGTTAATTTTGACAAAAACAAGTGTAATTGATTAAATTTAAGTTATTTATTTTCTCTCCTCTCACCATATTTTCATGTCTCCATTTTTACACCTAATGGACTCTTGTTATTCTTAAACTAGGTGAAAGCCCATCAGCCATAGGCCCAGTCGGATTAGTAAATGACCTCCCTTCATGGGAAGTAAGACAATTCGGCCCAGGGAAGCAAGACAACTCGGCCCACTCCGTGAGGAACAAAGCAGCTGGGCCCGTGAGGTTGTTGCACTGCATTTTCTTTGGTGCGGAATGGAAAAAGGCTGGGTCTTACGTGAAGAAGAGGAGACTTCGGCTAGAGGGAATGCAGCAGATTATTTATTTATTCAGCAGTTTTTCTTTTTGTTTTATTAGGCAGCAACTTTTCGGTGACTTTAGTTTTTGGGTGACCTAGACCTAGGCGGCAGCTGGGGTTTTTCTATTGGGTGCTTTGGAGAGTTTCATCCGGCTGCTCTTATTTCTTAACCATTCGGCTGTGCTTTAACTTTTGGGGAACTTTAGCTTTTTCATTTTGACCTAGTTCTTATGGATTGGGCGGCTGCTTTAGCTCTTGGATGGTCTTTGTTTTTTCATTCATCTCTTGTGCTTTAACTATTCGGCTATAGTTCTTATTCATTCGGCTGTTGTAACTTTCTCATTTGCTCTAGTTTAACATTCGGCTGCTGTAACTTTCTCACTTGCTCAAGAGTTTCATTCGGCTGCTGGAGTTTAACTATTCGGAGCTTTAGTTTTTGCATTCGGCTGCCTTTAGCTTTTTTCATTTGCTTTACTTTTCAACCACTCGGTACTTTTGAGTTTCATTCGGTGTTTTTTTAGTTTTTCATTCGGAGGGCTGCTTTAGCTTTTTCAGCTGCTCTAGCTTAAACATTCGGTGCTTTAGCTTTTCAATGGAGGGTCTCGGCAAAGGAGAGCTTTAGCTTATTCGGCTGCTGGAGTTTTTTTCATGGAGAGCTTTAGCTTTTTGCGGCTGTTTTAGTTTTTTTTATTGGCTTTGTTTTTCATTCGGCTCTTGTTCTTTTCATTCGGCTTTTTCATCTCCTTTTAGTTTTTATTCGGATGGAGTTCTCTTTGGCAGATTTGTTTCTTTTATTCTTATTCTTTGCTGCTATTTTAGACACCAATTTTCTTTGGTCTTTTGATTTATTTTGTTTTCACAATTTTTAGAATAGATCTTGTTGCGTTAGGTTCTTTATTTGAGAGTTATTTTTAATGCATTATCTTGTTGTTGTGTTGATCGAACCTTCTATTATTATTGCACTTTCACTTTAGTTGCAAAAAAATATTCCAGATTTGAGGTTGGATCGAATGTCATGTTCCTTTTAATCTTTAGATTTGAGTTTTGCTTTGGTTGAATGATTAAAGTTCTATTTTATTTCTTTAATGTTAGATTAGTATTTAAGTTTGCGTTTATTAATTCCATCTCATGCTATTTAATTATCGTGCTTGATTGTTAGTTTTTTTTCATTAGTCTCCTAGCGTTTAGATTAATCACAAATCAAAATCTCAAAAATCATGGATGGTAACCTAAAACCAAACTTTTCCCTTTGTAAATATCATTTTCATTGTAAATAGAACATAGTTTTCTCTCATCGTAATGGTGATTGGAATGAAAAGATTGAACACATCGTTCCTTGTGGAGATGATCTAGGACTTCCCTAGTATTACTTGACAACCTCCTATGCTTGGGAGTAATTCGCTAATCATTTTTAGTCGAGTCAGATGTCATTTTGCCTTATGAGTTTCCCCCCTCCACTTAAGTCCTGATTCTCTCTTTCGTTGGTGTTCCTCCTCTCTCATCCGTTTCACCCTCAATACCTTACTCTCTCCCTGATATTCCCCTTCCTTCTCTCTCTTCTCTCTGTCCTCCTCCTATACCTTACCCTCTCCCCACTTTTCCACCCCTTTTCAAACCCTGGAATCAGTTCTGGAAGACATGAATATTCACCATGAAGATTTTCTCACTTCTTCCCTCAGGGGTTGTTGTTCTCTCAAGCTTTCCCTAATGGTTCTGTTAGCCCAAGGTTGTTTTGCAAACAATCCATAATTGATTTTAATGATGACAAAAATTCAATGTGCTTTGAAGATTTTTTATTTTACCTTGACAATTCAAATTTCTAAAATATATCTCAAAGATTGAGGTTATCTCTTTAAAATATTTATAAGTACACTTAAACACCATTACAGAAGTTGATAAGATCAATTTCTCATATTGTAGGTGTTTAAAGAAAGTTGGAATGAATCGGACATTTTCAAGTTGCTGATTTTCTCTCCATTAGTGGGAAGTGTCGACACATTGGACCATAGTGTCAACACATTGCACTGACCCAAAACTCAAGCTTCCAGAATGCCAAAATTCACTTCACGTTCGACAACCGCTCGACCAGCGCTCAAGCGCCCTTGCAGAAAACTTTACAGACTCTTCACATTCGACAACTACTCGACAACCGCTCCAGCGCGAGTAAGAAAATTTAAGACAGTCGCTTTACGCTCGACTGGTCTCTGGCAAATTTCAAATAAATTTCGAAATTTGAGAAGAAGGTGTCGACACATAGAAGACACGGTGTCGACACATTGTGAAATTTTAGTTTTCCTGGAAACGACGACAGCTCTCCTTTGAAATGATTCAAATGTTTTTTAAACCCCTCCAACGGTATTATTGCTACACTTGATGACCGTTGAAGACCTAGGGCTATAAAGAGAACAAGATGGAGAGAGAAGAGATAGAGCTCAAACAACATTGTAACATCTAGAGAGAGAAAAAGCCAAGACCCAAAGAAATCCATTTGCTAAATCTTTCAAGTCCAGAAGCTCTCATTGTCAAATCCTCCTCTCTTGCTCATCATTGAAGATCTAGCCTCGAAAGAGAGAGAAATTTCTTGAAGAAGAGACAACACACCTGCAATCAATCTTGCCCTAACTTCTAGAGAGAGAAAGTCATTTGAAGAAGAGGAAAAACCACACCTAGCAAGGAAAGTTGTGCTCACACCTGCCAAACGTTAGGTTTCATTCAATAATCTCATCTTATTGCACTCTATTGAGCTTTTCATTTGCATATTCGGCTTAGAGAGTCATTCCTCATGTATTGAGATTTTCATTTGCATATTCGGCTTAGAGAGTCATTCTTCATGTATTGAGATTTTCATTGGCATATTCGGTTTAGAGAGCTATTCATTGTAATCCCATCTTTTGGAAAACACTTGAGTGTTGGGTGAACACTTGTCCTACTTGTGAGAGTTAAAGATATCTCTTAGGCTTTGAGGTTTGTGAGTGAGTTGAAGTGTAAGCTCAGAAAACACTTTGTAAAGGTTCCTTAGCACCCGGGAAGCTAAGGTGTATTCGCTATTTGGAGAATAGTGGATGAAGCCCAAGTCAATAGCTTTGGGGGTGGACGTAGGCACGTGTTTGGTCGAATCACCTAAAAACTACGGTGTCATCTCTCTAATTCTATCTCTCTTATTCTTTGGCTCATATCCATATTTGTTGTGCTTTAAGCTTTATCATTTATTGCTTATAGTTGCTTAGCCTTAAACACATTCAGACCTGCAGTTTTAGTTGTTAAACAGAAGTATCTTTCAGATCTGTATTTTTGTGAAAAAAGGATAAAGTTTTTGTTAAACTCAATTCACCCCCCCTCTTGGGTTGTTATTTAGACTCGCAGATTCATCCTCAAATGATTCAGTTCTTGAGTTTGCCACTCTGCTTATTAAATGTTGTTTGTCAAACCCTATAATAGACTGGGCATCAGTGAGGCTATCTTTAGGTCATGGAGTTTCATCAAAGACTTGGAGATCTCGGAAGGCCCAGAGGAGAGTCTTATCTTTTCATTCCCTATAGTCCATAGCCGTGACAAAATCCTCCAGCAAGGTCCCTAGAATATCAAAGGTTCCCATTTGGTTTTACGTTACAGGAGATTTCGTTTACTTCTATGAAACTATGGATGCAAATCCATGGCCTCCCGTTGGGGCTTATGACTCGGGAGAATGCTATGCTATATGGAGTAAATGCGGGTAAGGTGCTTGACATAGATTTTGATAAAGATAAGAAAGTCTGGTGTATGGCATTTTTGCGGGTTCAGGTTCTGATTGATCTTGTTAAACCTTTGGTCCTTGGCTGTTATTTGCATCATCTCAACAAGCCGAATATATGGCTCCAATTCCGGATTGAGAGGAATTTGAAATGGTGCAAGAATTGTGGATGGTTAGACCATGGGCGGAACGAAGGGGTGCGAAGGGTGTCGGTCGACACCCATTGATCCCTAAAAAAAATTATATATGTATTTTTTTAATAGAATATGGCCTGGGCCCGATACACATTGGCCCAGGCCAACTTCATATGACCCCATTAAGACTTTTAAGCTTTAGTATCAGGAAATCTTCCTCTTTGCCTCTTGACATCCATAAACAAATATCTGCAATTTCATTATGCAGCTTTGTCAATTGGTGCTATGTAGTTACTTTCTGGATCTGTTTAGGCAGAATGGATGTTGGGTTTCTTTTTCTTTTTATTGTTTTCTCTAGTCATATTTTGGGATAATGTCATAGTGAGCCTCCTAATTATAAGTTAAAATCAATTTTGCGACATATATCTGCCCTCAAAAGAGGTATGTTTGCAACATTTATATGATCTTACAAGCTTCCTTAAGATAATCAGAGTAATGTGATGAATTTATGAATTCATCACAGATTAAATCAACATGAATTTAAATTGTTAAATGTTTGTGAATCTATGATGAATTTATTTTAATTTTTGATGAAGAATGTGATGAATTTTATATTGTGATTATGAATTTGATTGAGATTGTTGTGAATCTATGATTAGGATTTGATAGTGCATTATATTGAAATTGTGATTAGGTTATGAAATTATATTAATGAATTTTTTTTTTGTTTAGATAATGAATAAATTTTCATTTTTCCTTAAGAGTTCCACCTCATTTGATTTAATTCCTAGTTCCGCCACTGGGCTAGACCATGTTCAAAAGTTTTGCTTTTATCCTCCGGAAGACATTATAGGACCCCAGGATGCTCTTTTGAATCTCAAAGCTACGTCTTTGGATTCCAAACGTTTCACTGGAAATCATCATCCTCAAGGTGGGTTTAGCTCTCCACCACCCTCTCCGAGACATACGACAACCACTCCTGG
Organism: Myrica gale; assembly: GCA_963930655.1. Lineage (NCBI taxonomy): Eukaryota > Viridiplantae > Streptophyta > Magnoliopsida > Fagales > Myricaceae > Myrica > Myrica gale. The sequence goes on from OZ005618.1 coordinate 14,913,702, forward strand.
TAGACGGGGTGCAATTTTGCATGGAGGAGTTGTCGGTAGATACGCAGGTGACAACGGCTCCTCCAGGGTCCCACTCTGATTCGAGTTTGGGACAGGCGTCCAGTAGCTGACAATTGGGGATTGCGGACAAATTGACTTGGTCAGATGTCACACCTAGCATACCTATGCTTTAGGCTACTAGGCAGCCTATTATGTCAGACTATAACGCTTGGAGAAATGCTACACGGTTGTCTGGCGTTCTCAGCTTGTTAATGTGTAATTTTTGGTGGTTCATTTATGCTTCTGGCTGTTTTAGATAAATTAGAACTACGTAGGTGTATAAATAACATTCTTATATAATGATTTGCACTCTCGTTACGTCATGAACTTACCATACTTTGATTGTACAAGAAAAGTAAAAATAAAAATCTTCAGCATACATTTGAAAATTTTGAACGTAGTGTAATGTGAAAGAGAGCTTCCATGAAATTGAAGCAAAAAAAAAATGGCGGTCGTGCCTTGTGCGCGGGTGCATCCTAGCATGGAGGAAAAAATTGTTATTTTAGCTACAAAACCATCTTCTAGCAACATAATTATATATTCGTTGCAAAATGGAGTTATTTTAGCTACAAAATAATCTTTTCTAGCAAAAATATATTTTTAGCTACGAAATTCGGTGCGTCGCTAATTTTATGAACTAAAAAAAGAAGAACAATAAGAAATCAAATTGGATACTATTTACCCCACCATTAGTGCATCGCCTGCAATTACGACAAAGGATGAAGGTGTGAACTCGACACTAATCCACTCGTCGTTCTTAGTTTCAACCTCCAAACCATTAAGTTGATTTTGGTGAAGAATGGTTGTGAAGCTCTTGTTAGTATGAGTGACAAAAGCAAGATTAGGCTCATTCCCCAGGGGTACTTTGTTCTTCAAGACTCGAAGAAGGTAAGTGATCGACCCGATATAAGAGTCATAGTGCTGCTCTACGCCATATAACTCATTGAAAATTCCTATAACTCATGGCAGTAACTAACAATGTTTTTCCCCACATGCAAGCAAAAGGAAATAAATACATATCTAAAGTTTTATCCGGGTGATCCACATCGAAAATAACAAGACTTCTACAACTACAAAAATAACGAGGTCACATTAGAAGTACAAGGACACTAATTTTAAGACTACATGATATCAATTGAGAACAACCACGAGCATGGAATTGATGGCATGCAGCAAAAGACGGATACTTGACATCTCGCCTGTGGATATAGATGGCAATGTACTATGATGGTTGAGTAGGGTATGAACTTGAAATAGGATGGACTTGGCATGCATAGCTATTCCCGGGTCGGTTGGAATCATGGAATTGGCCACGAGTGTCATCCAAGCTAGTTTTTGTGGTGAGTTGTTCTTGAGATCACAAGCTAACTGCCACAAAAGGTTCAGCAGTACTCCTTGACTCAACATGGGAGGAACTGAAGACAATATCCACCATAGATCAACCTTGAAAAAAGTAGAGCAATAGTTACATTGTACTTAAACCAATTGAATGTGTAATTATTTAAAGTTATATTTGTGCATAATATTAAATGCAACAACCATACCGTTGACAGGAGCCAGGAGTCAATGGACATAACATTACTCTGTAGGGCTACATTGAAAGCTTTTTCAAAATTGTGTTGAAGTACCATATTTGATAACTCCATTGTTACATCAACAGGCACCTCGACCTAATACAGACATGAGACAACCAATATTGGCAACGGTCAAGGAAACACAAGTGTCACATTTGTCTCAATATATTTGTATATACCTGCGTACAAATTTGACGACCTGGCTGAGCATCCATAAGACAAAGTGGCATCGGGGCTTCAGAAGCGATTGATTGATCTTGCATTGCCTGTAAGGCCTACAATACAGTACCAATGGTTATACATACATGTCTTTCCAACCAAACCAAAGAAAATCAATGGACATAACATTGGGTTTCCAACCTTTTTTTCCGGATCCTTGGTTCAACATCTCTCTCAACCGGTGCCTTATTTACTTTTCGTTGTGACTTCTTCACCGTTTTTTCCATCGCATACACCATTCTTGATGACCTTGGTCTCCCTACACGTGTTACCTTCACAGGGCTGAGGACCATATTACTTTGTGTCGTCGAAACAATGTTACTTTTAATGGCTTCATTACAATTAGAAGATGCAATTGCGACAACAGGTTGCTGGGAACACCGAATGGGCTCAAGTGCACGAAATTCATCTATCAACTGATTAACATCTCCCATCACCTCGTTGTATCTATCCACACCCACAGACGCGAGCGATGCTAACTCATTGAACTTCTTACACAAGCGATCATATCTTTCGTCATTAGGGTCACAGTGAAAAGCATCGTAACTCCCTTTAATAAAATTGTAATGTCGCCTTATGTCCTTCCTCCATCTCGCAGGATAATATTTCCCTGGCAACCTTGCAACTTGCATTGACAGTAGCACTGAAATGACATGACAACACAAGATACCTCTCGTTTCAAACAATGCACAAGTGCACTTCACCTCTATTTCTTCCTCATTGTAGTGAAGACAGTAGGATTTTTTTTAATATTTTTGTTTACAACCCCTAGTTGAATCACTTCGAAAGTAGAAAGTGCATCTTCTTCTTTGAGACAAGAGTGATTACACTGCATAACTTTCCGAAACTCCCCCTGAACTTCTTTGAACTTTGCATTGGTATACACATCTTGAAAGCTCTCCTCTAAAGGAAAGGGACTTGAAAATGAAATTATGCAATTAAAGGAATCGAAATCAGCATTTGTCTCCTTCTCAACCATTTTCCTCAAAGCACTATCAAATTGATCAACAAATTCTTTCAGTGTGGTCCATGAGTGCACATAACCATCAAAAAATGCATTCATACTTTCACTCCGCTGAGCTGTATTCATTCCCACCCAAAATGTATCTTTCACATACGCCGGGACCCAAAAAGTCTTATCACCGTATAACCTCTCCAACCACGTATTATCTTCTAATTGATAAGTCTCAATTATAAATTTCAAGTTTTCCTCAAACTGTTCACACGTTTCAGATTCATACACACAATTATTTAAGGCAACCCTAATACCATTGAAGTGCGGATTTGCCCCAAACTTTTCTGGTAGTTTTTTCATAATGTGCCACAAACAATATCTATGTCGTGTTGTCCTGCCGAAAACTATTTCAATTGCATTCTTCATAGCCCTAGCCTGATCTGTTAAAATTGCACTTGGAGCTTTACCGTTCATACAACCCAACCAAGCTTCAAATAACCACACAAATGTCTCTGTATCCTCGCTTGATATTCGTGCATCAGCCGAAAAAATATTTCACAACCTACAATCATCATCCATGTCCATCACATAGTAGAAGCCAGGGTTTATCTTCTGCATTTTACCAAAATATTCACTAAGTGCTTGACCACCTCCTTTACCTAGCCGAAGCTCTCTTGCCTTGTTAATAAAATTTCGACAATCTTTCTCTCCAAAGGAGAGATTTTCATACCCCCCTATTTCAACAACAAGATAATTAAAATTCTTACTTGCACGTATTCCAGCTCTGTCATTTATGTCTAGCCTTCTCTTCACAGAAGCTTCTATTTGTTTATGGCATTTCATTAACCTTGCTTTGCCTGGGCTTAGACTATGGTTATGTTCAATCACAACCTTAGTCAAAATCCACCTTCCATTGGCACATAAGATTGCACAAATCCTGGCTGGACAACCCGTTTTAATTATTGCAGGAACAACTTCACTTTTGGTTGTCCTTTGTTTGCCTTGACGAATGCAAGCATAAGTAACGTGTCTGACAACCCCCCCACTTTTTTTTACCCCTCTATTGATCACAGCAAAACCATCTTGCTTAGCATACTTTACATAGTGGCGTAACACTTCAACCGCCGAATCAAACGTCATTGATGTCTTAGATTCTTCAATTTTATCATCCCTATCTACCACCTTCTATAGCACAACATTGTCTTCTTTATCATCCATCTCTAAATTAAATATAAAAAATTAAATAAGAAATGCAATTTTCAAAGCCATAATTGGGTTAAAGAAAAACAATATGACGCTAAACTATCAAAATTACAAGCCTAACAAATTTCAGGGTCATATTCGTCGGTTAAATCATTGTCATTATATACAGATTGAATTTCTCCCTCATTCTCCAATCGTGAGCTTGAACAGTCCATTTAGAAAAACAAAAGGTGGACACGATGAGTAACTGAAAAGCAAACAAAGTTGGTTAGTGCTCATAAACTCATGGCTTATGGACACTTGTATCTTGTCTGAAACAAGGTATCAATGGCAAAAGTCATCGAACTTTAATTTGATACTTACCAAAATTTTACTAATATTGATAAAGGTTACATAGATCTTAAAATTTTCTCTGTTATTTGATTTTTTTGGATGAGTTGGCGACATTGACAAATTTTCTAAGAAATCAAACAGAATCCAACCAAATAACCAAATCAAAACAGGAAAAAAAAATTGTTTGGGTCTACATAAGAATTTAAGAATAGTTGGGTAAACATTAGCGAGATGCATACAAGATATCATCAAGTAGTTACTGTATCCATTATACCAACCAACACTTGGACCTTGAATATAGGGTCTCTTAAGGTCATAGCATGTCCAATTCAACCTTATAAAGAGAACTTGTCTCACATAACCGCATGTCATTGTTTGCAATTAGAGAAATGGCGTTTAGACTTTTATACCAAGAAAGGAGCTTGTCAGAAAAAACTTCCACAATGCTGAAAGATCCGTAAGCTGTAATGATACAAATCAGACATGAACTGATCAGATTAGGTGCATGCCATAGGCTTGAGCTCATGTACTTCAGGAAGGATAGTTACCACAAAAATAACAGCATCCAGGTAATTTAAAGTTCTTATTAAGGAAGGCTATTGTTGTGTAGCCTATCAATGTCAGCTCAATACAGGATCAAGAACTAGGTTTGGCAAAATTGCTTTGTGGTTCACTCTTCACCTTCTATTCGTTACCAAAATATCTTGATGGTTTACCACCATAAGCATTCTACAGTGTGAAATTCGGCCCGTCACTGGGAAACTAGAAGGTTGCAAGGTTCCAGGGAAACGACCTTTCCTCGATAAAGGCAACCATGGGTTTCTCAACATGGGAATACTGCAAGGTTTAAGGTTAAAAGAGGCCAACCTCCACATCATCTAAAATTTAAGATGACATAACCAAATTTGTCTTTCCCAGACCTTTGAATGCCTTGGTACTGGCATAACATCTAAACTAGAAACATTGGACAACGGAAAAGGGCAAACTTCATATATAACACAAACCCTAGAAAATCAAATAAATTATTTCGTTCAAAAAGAAATACCCATAAAAATCCAAATTATAAACACCAAAATCAAATACCTGAGATTCAAGCTAATGGACAACGTTCTGCTGCTAATGGACAATGGAAAAGGGAGAGAAAATGTGTTTATTTCCTTTGCTTTAATCTCTATGGATATTGAGGGAAAATGAGAGAGAAAAAATAGAGGAGAAATTTGTGAGAGCAAGAAGAAGACCGCGTCAAAAAACTGAGAGGGAACGAAAACAAAAGACCAAAAAACGTTATTGTTAAACCGATTTTAAATTTCCAACTAAAAGAGAACCGGTCTCAATTTCAAATAAAAAAAAGCCTCCACGTCGGATGGGAGGACTCGAGGCGAACGCCAGACGACCGTGTAGCATTTCTCTAATGCGTGGGAGGAGCATTTTTGCTACATTCTTAATTTGGAGAAATGGTAAGGAAAGAACGTTGTCTGGTATATGGGGAGGCTATTTTGGACTTTTGCCTTCTGCCCCACGTGACTTTTTGTCTCCTCCTTCCCATCTTACTTAGGCCATTCGTCTTCACCACCGTGGGCCTACCCACTATTGGAGGCTCTTTGATCGTGAATATCCAAGCTGTGGAGGAAAGTGACTCCACCGCCCCCTTTGGGCCCACTGGATCCTTCAATTCTGGGCCAATCCCTGATTTTCCAGCTCCCCTGGACGTGGCCTCTAAATCTTCTCCTTTGCTTCCATCTACAGGATTCAAGCGTCTTAACCCATGGCCTAGCTCTAGTAATAAGCGTTTATGCCTGTTGGTAGAAACACATTCGGCCCATCCAGTGGGTGATGATTCCCCTATCTCGGCTTAGAAAACTGTTGGACGGAAGAAGAAGATTCCCAAACATGGAAGTGGGATCAGATTGAAAAGACAAGAGTATTATTTCGACTACTTCTAACATTCAGGTGGAGCACCGGATGTCTATTTCTATATCAGCTGAGGAGGCGGGTCTTGCCATGCCTCCACCCTCCCAATGAGGACGATCTTCTAGAACTATCGGGGGTTAACCCGCCCTGCGGTATATTGTTCTCTTCAGGCACTTATTAGACAAAACAACTCGGATTGTCTTTTATCTAGTGGAGACTAAAACTGGTTGAAATCCTATATCGGGTAGGATTTCCTTTATCTATTAACTGTGGGTCTTAGTGGGTAGGGGTGTGCAAAAAATATCTGGTCCAACTAACTGACCCGGTTCCGACCCGGCTTGACCCGATCAAGTGATGTTCACTGAATCACTATAATGTCTTTTCTTGTTTTAGTTGATATGTCCAATTATAACAGCAAACATAATTTCCTGTTGTTATTTGTTAATTATGAATTCTAATTTGAAGTTATTATAGATATTGTGCTACTTGTGTAAGTGTAACTGTGTTGCTGTTGGAGTGTTGTTGTTCTTCGCTGCTAACTTGCTCATGTCAGTGTATATTTTGTCATTTTGGTAATTTAGAAAATATAATATTTTACCTATGGAGATTGGAGGACAGAGCTTGATGAATTGGTTTATTGGTTCTATTGTGTTGTTGGTGATTGGAGATTGAAGTGCTGATTTGGTTTATGATTTATCTTTGATTCTTTGTTTGAAAAATATATAGTGTGTATATTGATTTGATTTGCTGAATTGGGTTATATAATTTAACATATGGAACCAATTGATTTTGATGATTTGGGTACCCCTACTAGTGGCACTCTTGAAAGAGGTGGTGCTGGTACCCCTAAAATGGGTAGTACCCCAACTTCGGGTGCTAGATCTTTCCGTAATCCGAACAGTCTTATGTCTCCCGTTATTGAGCTTGATGTAGAGACAGAGGGGCCTTCTGCTGCTACTCAACCTACTCATGGTTGGCGACCACCATTGCCTAGAAGGCAGTCCAATAGATCTAAAGCCTGAGATCATTTCACAAGATTACCGATTGGTGGTGGTAAACTTCCGAAGTGTACATGTAACTATTATGGACAAAGTTTTAATTGTCACTCCAAGTTACATGGCACTTCGTCTTTGCTCAATCATCTAGCTAGTTTCCCTAAGTATATTTATATCAAGGGAAAGACGGACAAGAGGCAATCTCATTTAAGCTTCGAGTCTAAGAATAGTGGGGAGGGTAAAGATATGACATTGGCCAAGTACAGTGAGAAAAAGATTAGGGCATCCCTTGCTAAAATGGTTGTGGTAGATGAATTGCCATTTTGTGAAGACAATTGAGCCTAGGTTTCTCATGCCTTCTCGATATACAATGATGAAGAATGTTATGAAGCTTTTCTTAAGGGAGAAAGAGGAGTTGAAGACTATGTTTTTTACTTCAGGGCAATGGTTTTGTTTAACCACTGATACGTGGAATCCGATCCAGAATATAAACTACATGTGTGTTACTGAACATTTCATTGATAGTAGTTGGAAGATGCATAAAAGAATCCTAGCATTTTGTAAGATTCAACATCACAGAATCCTAGCATTTCATAAGATTCAAGATCACAGAGGGGCAACGATTGGGATGGAATTAGAGGAGTGTATGCTTGAATGAGAAATCTCTAAATTTCTTACTATTACAGTTGACAATGCCACTGCCAATGATAGTGTTATTGATTGGTTGAAGAAAAGAACCTTGAGTAGTGATCAAACTATTTGTGGCCATGATTTCATTCATATGAGGTGTAGTGCACACATTTTGAATCTAATTGTCAATGAGAGGTTGAAAGAACTTGATGAGTTTGTCATTAAGGTTCGGAACTTGGTGAAGTATGTGAAGTCTTCTCCTGCTAGGTTAGCAAAATTTAGAACTTGTGTGGAGAAGAAAAGAATCTAGTGTGCTTTATCTTTGTGCCTTGATGTTCCAACTAGATGGAACTCCACTTACCTCATGTTGAATGTTACTGAAAAGTACCAGAGGGTCTTCGAGCTGTTGTAGGAGGATGATGGGCAAATATATAATTATTTGAATGAGAATGGATCAGGCAGGAGAGGATTGGGAGCTCCTAATGATGATGATTGGAATATAGTTAAAACGTTTGTGAGATTTTTGCAAATTTTCTATAATGTTACGATGCGACTCTTTGGTTCAATGTATGCCACTTCTAATTTGCATTTTCAAGAAGTATCCTACATTCATACTTATTTGATGGCATATTGTGATAGTCATGATGATTTGTTGAGTGTCATGGCTTTTAGAATGAAGTTGAAGAATGAAAAATATTGGGGGATGTCCAAAAGATCAATAGGCTCGTGTTTGTGGGTGTTATCCTTGACCCACGTTACAAGATTATCACCCTAGAATTTTGGTTCAAAAAGATTATGGGTGTTGAGGAAGGGGACAAATTTATTGAGATCTTGAAAGTGGATGTTGAGCGGTTGTATAGGCACTACAATGATTAATTATCTTTAGATGAGCCTAGGATGGGCAGTGATAACTATGATTATGACTCTCAAAGCAGTGGCAGCACAGTGGGGAGGGAAAGAGGAAGTTCGAATCAGTTGTGTATCTTGCAAGAATTTCATCAATCTCGGGCATCTAGGAATTTGCTAGATTGCAAGAGTGAGTTGAAACGTTATTACTTGGAGGATGTGGAGTTCCTTAGTTCAGTGTTTGATATTTTAACTTGGTGGAAGGTTAACTCCACCAAATTTCCAATTATTGCTCGAATTGCACGAGATGTGCTAGCTATTCCTATCACTACCGTTGCTTCTGAGTCCGCATTCAGCACTGGAGGGCGTGTTCTGGATCCCCATCGGAGCTCCTTGGCTCCAAAAACAGTTGAGGGTCTCATATGTGCTCAGAATTGGCTAAGGTCATCACCCATTAGCCCTGCCCAACGTGTCTTAGAAGCGGTTGAGGACTTTGAAAGCTTTAGACTAGACTCAGCTAATAATGTTCTCTGAAATTCAATTCATTTATTGTTTTGGTTCTTCTTTTGTGTAATTAATGTTGTTTTCATGTTTTTGTATAGAATTGGAAGATGATCTTGTGCGTATCTTTTTGGATGAATCTTGAATGTATTGAATTTTGGACATTATCAAAGTGTGTGGTATTGACATCATGTGAGTAATATCTTACTTGTAACTTCTAATATTGCACTTATTTGTTTCTTTTTCTATCATACTTCTAATTTCTAACAGTAATTATACTAATTCATTTTCTACAGGATGGAAATTGGAAAGCATTGTATTTCTTTATTAGATTGTTGGAAACTTGGAATGTTATTAATTTTAATGTATCATTTTGTTGCCTTTTTGGTTCGTTCATAATTGAGTTAGTGTATATTTTTGTTTTTTATTTGTTATATTTTGCTTTCTGTTAATTATAATTTAGAAATGTGGAAGTATTTGTTTTTATTTGTTATATCTTGTTATTTAATTTAGAAGTATGGAAGTGTGTATTTTTTGTATTTTATTTGTTATATTTTGTTATTTCTGTTAATTAAAGTTTAGAAGTGTGGAAGTGTATTTTTTTTTGTTTGATTATATGATCCATATACATATATGAATTATGATGTATGGAAGTGAATTTATATTAGATATATAGTTGTTAAAATGATTTTTTATTTTTTTATATGACAATTTTTGCAAAGAAAACATTGTCTCAAAACAAAATTTAACTACTAGTCTGCAAATGCCATTATGCCAAATTGTTAACCACTTAACATAACAGCTTAAAAAAAAACCAAATAATAGCTTAAGGCTCAGTTCGGATTGCCCAAAGCACACTGCAAAAAAAAGATTAAAAAAAAGGCTCGTTAAACAGCAAAAAAAGGCCCAATTTCGTCATGCCCACATCCTAAAACTGATTCGACTTATCCGAATCAGCCGGATAATACATATTCGGATTCGGATTTCGAATTCCAGTATCCAAATTTTTCGGATTCGGATATACCCTTTTCGAATCCTGTACACACCCCTATTAATGGGGGTTTAATTTTTGCTTGGTGTGATGGTTTGGAGTTTGACCGGGTGCTTTTACATCGTCATTTTATTAGTCTTATGGTATATGACGATCCTCGTCGACAGCCTTGTCCTTTGACCTTTATACACTGTCCGGTTGAGAGTAGCCAGAAAGTGGAGTTCTAGGATTCTGTTGCTGAGTTGGGTGACCGGTTTGGAGGACCATGGGTTATACGAGGTGACTATAATGTGGTGTTGGACCAAAGAGAAAAATTTGGAGGTCGTGTGGGGGGCTCCTCTTCTACGGGCGATCTCTCTCAATTAATCCTTAATCATGGGTTGGTAGATTTGGGGTTGGTGGGCCCCTTCACATGGTGCAATGGTAGACAGGGCTCTAGACGTATAAAAGACATTTGATAAAGGCTATGCTAATCCTTCTTGGACGTACGGAGTTATTTCCAAGATCTCTTTTGTCTCATCTGCCACGTACCTCTTCGTACCATTGTCCAATTTCTTTGTTCACGCAGGGGAGCACTTTTCAAGATTTTCCTTTCAGGTTTGAAAACTTTTAGACAAAGGAACCCTCTAGTGGTTCGGTCATACAGCAAGCTTGGCAGGGTGTCACGTCTGGTTCTCCAGATTTTCAGTTGGTTAAAAGGATTGGGATTACACGGAAGGCATTGCAAAGGTGGAGTCGTGAAACCGTTGGTTTTTTACCTCACAAAATCCGATCATTGCATCAACAACTTACTTCGTTGGAAATGTCACCTTCATCTGAATTTTCCAGAAGATGCAGCTAATTGACATGGTGCAATCTTTCTTTGCTTCGAGGTATATGCTGAAGAAACTCAATCACACATTTGTAGCCTTGGTTCCAAAAATCTACAACCCGACGAAAGTTGAGCAATTTCGTCTCATTGCTTTATGCAATGTCTATTACAAAGTGATCTCTAAGATTCTTGCCAATCGATTGAAATCTATTCTCTCGAAGCTAATATCCTCCACGCAATCTGCCTTTGTTCCTGGTAGACTGATACAGGACAACTCTATTTTTGCCACTGAGGTGATGCATTCCATGCGGAAGAAAACAGGGAAGAAAGGTCATATAGCTTTGAAGATGGACATGGTCTAGCCCAGTGGCGGAACTAGGAATTAAATCAAAGGGGGTCGAACTCTTATGGGAAAATTAAAATTTATTCATTATCTAAAAAAAACTCATTAATATAATTTCATAACCTAATCACAATTTCAATATAATGCACTATCAAATCCTAATCATAGATTCACAACAATCTCAATCAAATTCATAATCACAATATAAAATTCATCACATTCTTCATCAAAAATTAAAATAAATTCATCATAGATTCACAAACATTTAACAATTTAAATTCATGTTGATTTAATCTGTGATGAATTCATAAATTCATCACATTACTCTGATTATCTTAAGGAAGCTTGTAAGATCATCTAAATGTTGCAAACATACCTCTTTTGAGGGCAGATAGATATATGTCGCAAAATTGATTTTAACTTATAATTAGGAGGCTCACTATGACATTATCCCAAAATATGACTAGAGAAAACAATAAAAATAAAAAGAAACCCAACATCCATTCTGCCTAAACAGATCCAGAAAGTAACTACATAGCACCAATTGACAGAGCTGCATAATGAAATTGCAGATATTTGTTTATGGATGTCAAGAGGCAAAGAGGAAGATTTCCTGATACTAAACCTTAAAAGTCTTAATGGGGGTCATATGAAGTTGGCCTGGGCCTATGTGTATCGGGCCCAGGCCATATTCTATTAAAAAAATACATATATAATTTTTTTAGGGAGCAATGGGTGTCGATCGACACCCTTCGCACCCCCTCGTTCCGCCCATGGGCACAAGCTTATGATAGACTTGAGTGGTCTTTTATTTTGCAAGTCCTTCACTGCTTTGGTTTTAGCCAGGGATGGATCCAATTAATCTACCAATGCATTTCGACTATTTTCTATTCCGTACTGCTTAATGGTAGTCATTTTGGATGTTTTGTTCCTTCCAAGGGCTTGAGACAGGGAGACCCCTTTCCCCGTTTCTCTTTATTTTAGCTTCAGAGACTTTATCTCGTTTATTTAACAGAGCTGAGCATTTGGAGGTTTTACATGGAATCCAAGCTTCTCGCAGGGGTCGTCTTATTTCTCATTTATTATTTGTAGATGACTTGGTGGTTTTTTGTACAGCTAATATTCGGGAGGCTCGGGCAGTGGACTCCATTCTTCTTGATTATTGTAATTGGTCTGGTTAAAAGATCAATAAGCACAAATCATCAATTTTCTTCAGCCCCAACACTATGCCAGAAGTTACAACAGCTATCTCCTCTACCCTTCAGTTGTCCAAGATGAAGAAAGAGAGCAAATACTTGGGTTCTCCGTTATTCTGGGAGAAAAGCCAAATCGAAACATTTTGTTGTAATGAAGAACCGGATCTCCAAAGTCTCTGGATGGAAAAGTAAGCTTTTATCTCAATCGGGGCATACCTGATAGTTTATATGCGGAATTAAACTATAAACAAACAATATGTTTTCAACAAAACATCATCCAGGATTTATGATTACAATTTCGGATTCGATTCCATACCTGACACGGGAATTTAGGAATCTACAAACCTTAAGCCGCTTACGATCCAATCCAAAGTTCCAGCAATTCAGAACAGCAACTCAGATGTGTTGTCTCCTAAGGGATTTATGTCACTCTCTCGTTATTGGGATTTCCCTAATAGGTTCTGATAGCCAACCCCTTGAATATAACAATTATATTTATAGGCCTTGGAAAACCCTAGAAAGAGCATGAGATATAGTATCCCTGGACAGTCAGATCCTCACTGCCATACACTAAGAAATAGTGTTTTGTATTTCTCAAATACCTGAGGATATGTTTCACTGCTGACCAATGTTCTGGACCTGGATTGGATTGATATCTACTGACAACGCTAACTGCGTGACTGATATCAGGCCTAGTGCAAAGCATAGCATACATGAGACTCCCTACAGCCGAAGCATAATGACAGTTACTCATCTTCTCTCTTTCTTCAGGTGTTTTTGGACACATTTGCTTAGAGAGATGAATTCCATGTCTAAAGGGTAGAAACCCTTTCTTGGAATTTACCATGCTAAATATAGCCAATATCCTGTCAATATAATTGACTTTTGAAAGACCCAATAATCTTTTCTTTCGGTCTCTAAACACTTTGATCCCGAGTATGTAGGATGCTTTCCCAAGGTCCTTCATTGAAAATTGGTTAGACAACCACATTTTAACAGATGACAAAGCCCCTACATCATTCCCAATGAGTAGTATGTCATCTACATAAATAACCAAAAAAGTAATAGCACTCTCACTAACCTTTTTGTAGACACAAGGTTCATCCATGTTTTGTGAGAAACCAAACATTTTGATTGACTCGTCAAAACGGATGTTCCAACAACGTGATGCTTGTTTTAGGTTATAAATGGATTTCTCCAATTTGCATACTTTCGATTCATTTTCCCGAGATATGAAACCCTCTGGCTGGTCCATATAAATTTCTTCATGGATATACCCATTCAAAAATGCGGTTTTCACATCCATCTGCTATATCTCATAATCATAGTATGCCGCAATCGCTAATAGAATCCTTATGGACTTTAGCATGGCTACAGGTGAAAAGGTTTCCTCATAATCAATACCAGTCTTTTGAGTATACCCTTTTGCCACCAGCCTAGCTTTAAACGTCTCTACCTTTCCTGTTGGTCCAAGTTTCCTTTTGTAGACCTATTTACAACCTATAGGCTTAATGCCTTCTGGTTTGTCTACCAAGGTCCATACCTTGTTGGAATACATGGAGTCCATCTCTGATTCCATGGCCACATGCCAATGCTTAGCATCTTTGTCATTAACAGCCTCTGTATAACCACAAGGATCAATCTCCAGTCCCTCAGATTCCATTTGGTAAATTGAATTTAACAAATTGAATTTTACTGGAGGTCTTATAATCCTTTTACTACGACGAGGCTCCTGTGTCTCAACAGGTTCACTTTGATCAGTGGGAACAACCACTTGATCGCCATTGTTCTCATTCTGCACAGTCACTGTACTATCTCTTTGCTGATCAAGAGCAACTCTACTCTCGGTTTCATTCAAACTATAATCCTCTTCAAGAAAAGTAGCATTTCTGCTAACAAACACTTTGTTTTCATTAGGATTATAAAAGTAGAAACCAGTAGTCATTTTGGGATAGCCTACAAATAGGCATCTATCAGTCCTTGATCCCAGTTTATCCACATTAAACCTTTTAACATAAGCTGGACAACCTCATATCTTAAAATCATTAAGACTTGGCTTCTTGCCAGTCCGTAACTCATATGGGGTATTAGGAACTGATTTTGTAGGGATCATGTTTAACAAGTAAACAACGGTCTCCAAAGCATGTCCCCAAAATGATATGGGCAACTCAGATATGCTCATCATGGAACGAACCATATCCAATAGGGTTCTATTCCTTCTCTCTGCAACACCATTATGTTATGGTGTGAGTTGAGATATGATTCCATTATCTTTAAGATAAACTTTAAAATCATCAAAGAGGTATTCGCCTCCCCGATCGGAGCGAATCATTTTAATGGACTTTCCAATCTGTTTCTCAACTTCATTGTGGAATTCCTTGAACTTTTCAAAAGATTCCGATTTATGCTTCATCAGGTATAGATGACCATACCTGGAATAATCATCAATGAAAGTAATGAAATAAGAGAAACCTCCTCTTGCCATGTGGTTGAAGGGACCACAAACATCAGTATTTATTAATCCTAATACTTCTGTGGCTTTTATTCCTTTTCCTGTAAAAGGACTTTTGGTCATCTTTCCTTACAAGCAGGGCTCACAGATTGGATAGGGCTCAATTTTTAGAAATTGCAATGGCCCATCCCTTACCAATCTATTGATCCTACCAATATTGGTATGACCAAGTCTTAGATACCATAAGTAGGTTGGATTAACATCCCTCTTCCTCTTAAGGGATAACACACTGGAATCATCATTCTCAACATTATTAAAAGAATTATCAACATTTAAAAGATAAAGACCATCATAAATAATTCCAGAAACAACAAATTTATTTTGAAACTTTATAACAAGTTTTGAATTGAAAAGAAACGAATATCCAGATAAAACAAGTTTCGAAACAGAAATCAAATTTCTACGTACTTCTGGAACATAAAGACAGTCTTCTAGAATAAAAATTCTATTATTCGATAATTCTAAACTAAACACTCCGATGGCAGTCGCTGCAACAGTTGCACCCGTCCCCATCTTAAGGATCAGCTCCCCTTCATGGAGCTTTCTGGTCTCCTTGAACCCCTGCAACATATTGCAGATGTGAGATGTAGAACCAGAATATACACACCATGAATTAAATGGACCATCCATTAAATTCAATTCAATTACAAGCATATTAGACACACCTTCAGAAGGTTTGCCCTTTTTAAGAGAAGCTAAGTAAACTCGACAATTTCTCTTCCAGTGATCGGGCTTGCCGCAATGGAAACAATTTCCTTTGCCTTTGTTCTTGTCACCTCTTTTGTTTCCTTGTCCACCTTGAACATTCTTTGCTGCCTGAAACCCCTTATTATTTTTCTTGAATTTCTTAAACTTGGGTTTCAGTTTCATAGAGGCATTAGATTTCTCTGTGACCATCACAGTAAGTTTGTCCTTCTTGATGAGATCTTGAGCTGACTGCAACATATTGAGCAACTCTGACAATGTCACACTCATCTTGTTCATATTGTAATTAAGGACAAACTGATTGAAAGAATCAGGCAGAGATGAAAGAATGGCATCAACTTTTGTGTCACTATCCATCTCAGCTCCCAAAAAATCCAGTTCGTTGATGAAAAAAATCATCTTCAAGACATGATCCCGAACTGGGCTCCCTTCCACCATTTTGGTGGACATCAGATTCTTCATGGCAGTCTGCCTAGCAGATCTGCTCTGCTCTCCGAACATTTCTCGGAGATGCAACATAGTGCCTGCAGCTGTAGCTATGCCCTCACAATCTTTCTGCAAAACATTTGAGATTGAAGCCATAATATCACACTTTGTCATATTATCATCATCATGCCACTTGTTAAAGACTTTCTTTTCTTCCTCAGTGGCATTGTCCAGGGCAAGCTCAGGTGTCTCAAAGGTTAGAACATAACCGATCTTATCGGCTGAGAGAACAATCATAAGATTTCTCTTCCAATCAACATAATTCGATCCTGTCAACTGATTGTCATCCAGAATCCTAGCCAAATGATTAAAAGTCATTTTGAATCTGCAAAATCATTCACATATATAATTCCATTAGATTCAGGTTTTTGAATAACTAATGGTACCACCCATCCGAACAATAAACAGATATATCACATATATCACAATAATGAAAAATATAACATTTATATTTATAATATTCTAAATGGGTATCGAGAACCTATACCTTACATGCAACAACAAATCCATTTTGGTACTCATTGTACACATCTTGTAAAGGCGAATAGCTACTATTCATCAAAATTTACATCATATGCAAAATATTTTAAAATATTTGTGATTCTCGATTTACTTTTTGGCCTACCTAAATAAACACGTCTTGTACTATTTTAGCACTAGCGTTTATTTGGTTTGTGCATTCCATATCTAAGTGTGTTCCAAATACTTGTGAGTTATGTCACTATTTTAGAAGACACTCCCACTAAGATGTAAACACTTATCTTCCCAAGAGATAAACAAGAAAATTTTACAAAATTAAAATTGGTTTTATCCATTTTGGCTTCAACCAATTTTAATCAAGTAAAACTCCTATTTATTGATAATAGAGACCATAGGAAAAATTACTATAATTAATCCTATTTAGCACCAAAAATTGGAAGACAAATTTCCAATTTTTTTATTAAATTCCGATCAAACCGGGTCAACCAGTCTGACCCGTTGACCACCGGTCCGGGTCCAAACCCGGTCCGGTCATGGGTGATGGTCCGGGTCAAACCCAGACCGCATATATGGTTCGGGTCAAACCCGAACTTGGGCTGGGCTGCGGGCCCGAGTCCAACCCGTGGCCCTAGCTCACTCATGGGCTGGCCCATTTGGGCCCAGCCCGTGCGGTGCAGCCCCAGCTGCCTTGGGCTGGTACATTAAGGCCCAGCCCGTGCCAACAACCCCATTTTTTTTTCACCCAGCCCAACATTTGGGCTGGGCTACTGAACTGGGTAGGGAAAAAAAATGCCCTACCCGTTTGGCCCAAGCGGGCGACCCGGGGATCTCATCCCTGAGCGTCGATCGTGGCCTTCGGGAGAGAGGACGGCGGCCAGCAGTGCTGGCCGCAGTCTGCCACTGGCTGGCCACGTCCGGCCAGTCCCAGGCCGAACGTTGGCCGGCCTTTCCATCGGGGGCCACCGCGCTTCCTACCGGCCCGCGGCTGACCGTCGTTTGAGGCTAAGAAGCCTCTCACACCCGTGTCTCATACGGGTGTGCTGGTGGTGGTCGACGGCTTTATGGCCGCCGGACCTCCACCTACTCCGGTCGAAGAGCTGCCCCAGTCATACTGGGTGCCCCTCCGGCCACTGGTGCGGCGGCAGTCATCCTATGGCTGCCGGCCACACTAGTTTTTGTTTTTTCTTATGTACGAACATGTTATCGCAAAAATAAAATTTTGACAATACCGCAAATAACATGTTATGCATTCACAGTTGAATTAAATCAATACGGAAAAATTCAAGCATATCACATACGCATATACAGGAAAACAAATTTTTCTCTTTCACGTAGATAGTAACCGTAAAAAAAAATCTTGGGTTTTTTATTCTCAATCAAAATTCAGCAAAGTTCTTATAATCCAACAATTGTAATCATGTGAACCTAACGCTCTGATACCACTGATAGTTTATATGCGGAATTAAACTATAAACAAACAATATGTTTTTAACAAAACATCATTCAGGATTTATGATTACAATTTCGGATTCGATTCCATACCTGACACGGGAATTTAGGAATCTACAAACCTTAAGCCGCTTTACGATCCAATCCAAAGTTCCAGCAATTCAGAACAGCAACTTAGATGTGTTGCCTCCTAAGGGATATATGTTCTGATAGCCAACCCCTTGAATATAACAATTATATTTATAGGCCTTGGAAAACCCTAGAATGAGCATGAGACATAGGATCCTTAGGGATCTCAAATTCCAGCCGTAGGATAACACTGAAGAACTCTTCTTCTAATACAATTAGGGCTTCTACTAATTACAATTAAGTTCATCAACATATTGTAATTGACCCCTGGAATTTAATTATTGCAAATATGCCCCTTTTATATACAATTAATTCCTTCCACCACACTATATTCCATATGAGATATTAGGACCGGATTAATCAATTTGGTTATCGAGGGCACATAGTTCTAACAGTACCATCCTTATCAAATCTGTGGCATCTTCTCTCCCTCGTTGTTACATGCAATCCTTGTATTTTCCCGTTGGCTGGTGCAACATGGTGGACAAGATTCTGAAAGACTTCTGGTGGGGCCACTCGTCGCACAAAACCAGGAATTACACTCCAAAGGCATGGCATGGTATATACCAGCATAAACAGTTCGGCAATCTACGGTCAGAGCAGGGGCTTCATTAGTGTGGCAAGAAATTTGTAAGGTGGTGAATTCCCTCCGACCCCATTTATGTTTGTTACCTAGGAATGGTGCGACAGTCAGCATACAACAAGATCTGTGGATTCCCCAGCTCACGGGATTTCACCCAATTTGGCGTCCTGGAGCTCTTCCTACTTGTTCCAGACACTGGGTCCGAGGTTTGGTGGATGACACCACTGGGGAATGGGATTTGTCTCTTCTGTCAGCTCTCTTCACCGATGATACAGTGACTCATATTTTGGGTATGCCACCTTCTTCTCCTCTTCATACTGATTCGTTAATTTGGACTAAGGATCCCATGGTGCTTTCTCTGTCAAAAGTGCGGTGGTGCTAGCTCAAGAGCACGGACGTCCTTCCAGAATTTTTTTGGAGGAGAAGGATTGGTCTGAGTTGTGGAAATTGAGACTTCAAGACAAATTGAAATTATTGCTCTGGAAAATTGCATCAGATGCCATCCCAGTTCAAGTACCTTCTTTTCAGAGAGAAGAGGCAGAGCATAATTCCAACTTGCGTTGTATTTGTTGTGGTCAACGCCCAGAGACTTCTTTGAATTTATTTCATGATTGCAGTGTGGCCAGACTCTTGTGGAATACGTTTCTATGATCTCTTGATATCTCTAGAATTTCGGTCTCTTCACCAGCCGAATGGATCCTATCCTAATCAACGCTGAAACTCTCCTTGGTATTTGGTCTCGTTCTTATCCCTCCTTTATCTTGAATGCTGCCTTGATCATGGATATTTTGTGGTTCTCTCGTAACAAGGCTTTCCAAGAGGCTCGCCCTATAGTTGTTTCGGATATGCAGCGCTCCCTTGCCTCTCGTATTGCTGAGCATTATGTAGCTTGGCTTGAGCAGGTTTCTTCTCCTGCTTTGTTTTGGGCCCCTCCTAGACCTAATCAGATGAACATCAATTTTGACGTAGCTATTCGTCAAACAGGATCGTACATAATTATCTCTTGTAAAACTCTTCTAGCTCTCTCTGTACTGTGTACATGGAACAAACCAGGGCTATGGACCCCTTCTAGGTGAAGCAATAGCTGCTGCGCGTGCTGTGGAAATAGCGAAATGCCGTCACTGGCCTATGGTTATTTTTGAAACTGACTCCAAGCTTTTATGGGAAGACATTTCGAATGATAGCTACCAACCATGCTGGAAAATTGCAGATTTGGTTTTCTCCTTGAGGCTTGCTCTCAAAGCAAAATCCACGTGGTCCATTCATTGGGTGCCACGGAAGCTTAACCAACAGGCTTATCTTTTGGCGCAATGGGCTACTCATTCTAATATTTTTGGTTTTATTGATTATATTCTGTAATGTGACTCGGATTGCCCTCTGTTTTGAGGGTTTTAATGCATGGTTGATTGTTTTCGAGAGAAGAAGGAAAAAAAAAAAAAAAAAGGACATGGAAAGCGGTCTCAGCTTCATCCGTCCACCCAAACTGTCTTTTCTTCAAAAGATTGGTGAGTGGTCGAGCCAATACTCCATAATTGCAGACAAATTTCCTATAGTAGCCTGTAAGGTCTAAGAAACCACGCAATCTGAAATTTGAGTAAGTCTACGCCAATTTAACGTTGTCTTAATTTTGCTTTAATCCATCTTTACACCACGAGGCATAAAAATATGTCCAAAATATTCCAATTCGTGTTGACCGAATGCACATTTGCTGGCATTAATAAAAAATTGGTGATGCCTTAAAATTTCAAAAGCTTGTTGAACATGTTCAAGATGCATGGTTCAATTAGGGCTATAGATCAAAATGTCATAAAAAAGACTAATATAAATTTACAAAGATCCTTAGGGAAAGATGGAATTCATAATGTCCTGAAAAGTAGATAGGGGATTGTAAAGTCCAAAGGGCATAACTAAATACTCAGAATGACTATTGTGAGTACGAAAAGCAATTTTTAGGAATATCTGGTTAGTGTCCTCATACTTGATGATAGTCGGTCCTTAGATCTAGTTTTGTAAAGTAAGATGTCCCATGGGAATGAAAATCTAGTATGTCATCGACCGTGGGAATGAAAAACTAGCCTTTGATAGTAACGGCATTAAGGG
Source organism: Myrica gale (assembly GCA_963930655.1). Taxonomy (NCBI): domain Eukaryota; kingdom Viridiplantae; phylum Streptophyta; class Magnoliopsida; order Fagales; family Myricaceae; genus Myrica; species Myrica gale. The sequence goes on from OZ005618.1 coordinate 14,934,693, forward strand.
CCCTATATTTGGTACAAAAGCGTCATGTATCATCTTTCTTTTTAACCAACAAAACAGGGGATGAAAAGGGATTGGTACTCGGTCTTATAAGCCCCAATTTTAAGATGTCATGAACTTGCTTTTCAATTTCAGCTTTTTCAAAATGGGCATACCTGTAGGGTCGTACATTCACTAGTTTCGTTCCTTCTTTCAGAGGAATGCAGTGGTCAACCTCTCTGGTTGAGGGTAACTGTGTAGGTTCTTAAAAAAATGTTGGCGTAGTCCCCCTATAGCTTCTGCATGTCCGTGTGAATGCCTTATTGTGGCACTTCTTTTAGTGACTACAAACAAATTGCAAACATTGATTTTCCTTGTCCCAATTCCTTAGAGACTACCTTTAAGGATGCTGATTGAATGGGCGTTGCGTCCATTCCCTGCAACCTTCGAGCTTGATTGTCCCACCGGAACTCCATTGTCATTCTTCTCCAATCACAGACAACTAAACCCAATTGCTCGAAGCCATTGTATTCCCGATACCAAATCTAATCCAGTTAGCCATAAAGAATAAAGGGTAAGGAAAAAAGGAATTCTTTGAAGAAGAGCATGCACGCGTTCAAACCTTCCTAGGCATTGCAGCTGATTTCCGTTAGCAAGTCGTATGGTGAATGGCTTGGTGGGAACCACTTTTAAGTGAAGCAAATTGGCCACCTTCTCACTAATTAAATTATGAGTAGAATCGTTATCAATGAGCACAACAACTTCAGTGTGCCCAATTTTGGCAGTGACTCGCATGGTTTTGGAGGTCGACCACCCAGTCAAAGCATGCAACAATATCTCTGGTTCATGTTGGAGATCAGGAATGGGTTCCTTCACTGCTTCATCAGTATTCTCTTCACACTGAATGGCGAAGAGAGGAGGCTCAGTAGGGAAGGAGTGGGAAATTGTCACGCTCCGAACGCTAACTCGAAGGGCCAATGATAGCTGCGAGCAGTCTCAAAAGAATACTCCAACGACTTTAACAACGGAAAAATTTACTGAGAGAGACGGGTCAAAGGGATCTACATAAACTTCAACTTACACAAAACGACTTCATTAATGAATGAGTAAGCATCTTAATTACATAACATATACAAAACACTTCCTAAGTGACAGAACACATTGGTCTATAGTCACCAACATTTCAAAAATACATAGAGAGCCTTCCCTCTCAAGATAAGTAGTCCTCGGGACTCCTTTCACCTGGCACATCTGGAATGATACAAATTTAAACTGGTGAGTCAAAAGACTCAGTAAGGGAACATGAACTTTAAAAACATGGATGATCATGAATTGAGATGTGCATGTATGCTCAATGCTTACATATGAAACATATGCACTTGCTCTTGAAACATGTACTTGAACTGGAAAGCACTTGATTCTTGGAAACATATACTTAAACTTGAAAAGAATCATTTCTTATCTTGTGGGCTACATACGCTCCATTTACCCCTGAAGTCAGGGTTGTGCGATCTCTTCGGAACTGTCCCCTTTTTCCCTTAAAGACATAACATCTGGTCGAGCTAGTCCTTGAAGTGGCCCCAGGCCTGATGGCTAGACACGACCCTTGGAGGTTCACACCTTCTCTTAATCGTCCTTCAGTGTGGTTGCACAGACCTCGAGGACTACCCAACCTTCACGTAAACGTCCTTCAGTATGGATGCACTTTCTTAACTTGGTACGGTACCGACCAACTCAGCCCTTTAACTTGACTTGTCATATAACTTTCATTTGCACAAACTTTTTATCTTTAGAAAATCATGCAAATGCTTATGTCGTGTCATGCTTGATAATCAATAATATGTCATACTTGATCATGAAAATCATGTTGTGTATCATTCCATTTTTCGTAAAAATGTAAGTTTTCCACTTACTTCCACTTACCTTGATCCTCCTGAGTTTCGAGTGGTGTTTCGCCTACAAGTGAGTTACATTCGTTACTTAGACGCTTAGACAATAACAGTCAAATAGACATAAAAAGTACTCATAGACGTTCCTGGTTTCCAAAATTTGTATATTTGAACATATGACTTCACTTACATAAGATTTCTTTTAAACTTTATCTTTCATAAAATAAATTTGAAAACAATAAGCATATACATCAAACAACTCCAACAGGTTGTTGTTTTAACTACTATATGTCCAACTTGTATTCAGCTTTAGAACACTTATACTTTCCATCAAGAACATTAATTTTCAAGACCTATCTTGAAGATCAGCAACAACATTTCATATTTAGAATCCCATACCAAATCAACAACTTATCTCATGTCTAATTTCTATACTCCTTGTTCCACACTTTACACTTTTACTACGCATGGACTAATGACCATCAAATTCTATCAATTAAACCTCAATGGATGTGCTATATAGGTACTGCCGAGGCCTATAGGGCTTGACCTGATTTCCATGATCTTAGATCTCTAGGTTTTCAAGTTCACATATATGCTCATTCACAAGAATTCTCCAAACATTACTTGTATGCATAATTTCTTCCTTCTATGGCCAACCCGTGGCCCTTTGCACTTAAATTCACTCTTTAGCTTGCTGACCTAGACCTTAATCATCCTACACATGTTCTATCATCACAATTCTTCAAGTTTCAGGTAAGAATCACATTAGGCTCTTAAGGACAACACCACATACAAGCAGTCCACCTAACTCGAGTGTATAGTCTCCATTTTCTCCAAAAATACAACCAATGTGCTTAAGTTATTGGCTTGTTGTTCTATCTCTATGATCCACATGCAAAACATCAAATCAGCAAGCAATTCCTCAAGGAAACCATGAAAACAATAACATAGGGCAGTGGACAATCTGGCCAATATCAACCAATTCCTTCCATTTTCATATCATACTCTTGTATGAATGTTAGCATTTTCCAAATATACATTTATTCCTAGACTTAGGCCACTGACCAAAGCCCTAACATCATCCAAACTTACCATGTTCATATCTATTTTCAAGGGTTACAACAGCAAGCTTAACAGCCTCCAAAAATCAAAGATTTACACTTTAACTTCACATGCAACTAGTCTATAAACAAGGTCATATCTCAAATCTTATTTTCCAAGCTTTAATTAATCTAAAACGTGGCCTCTACTCACCATTAACCATCCTTAATCATAAGAACATACAACAACCAAATCACTTCCAACAAGTCACAAGATTCGGCCAAGGTACCTCAATTCCTACATGCATCATCATCTCTTCAAAGATTTAGCCAAACCGTGGCCTCTACCCCTCCTCCAACAACAAGTTCACAACCAATATCTATCATAACTATCATCAGTCCACTCACAAGAACAACAACCAAGAATAAGCCAAAATCTAACTTCCATGTCATATTTTTCCAAAACAAGAGCACCTTACCATAGGAGTTTCGGCTGGACACTAGAGATGGCTAGAGAACACCTACAATAGGATATCCATGGTAAGAATCAAGAAAAAGAATAACTCATAGGGGAAGAAATATCAAAGGGCCGGATTTCCCTTACCTAGGCTTGCTTTTCCCCTCTTAACCTTGCTTTCTCCTCCTTCACTTACTCGGTTTTTCTCCTTCTCCCTCTCTCGGCCAAGCTCTCTTGTGCGACCAAAGAGTGAACTGCGTGTGTGTGAAGTGAGTGAGGCGTGAAAGTGCAAAAGGCAAAGCTGAACTTAGCCTAAAACATGTCCAAAGAGGGGGGCAGCCTTGCTTGTATCACCAACTCCTATTGGCTGCATGGGCGGCAGCTTTTGTTTCTTTTCCTTTTTATTTCTTTTGCCTTTCTATGCCCTTCACGTGACTCTCTTTTCAGTTTCTATTACTCTTCCTTTTGCTATTCGCGTGATTCTCTATTCAGCCTACTTAAGAACATGTCATTTGCCTAATAAAAACAAAACCTAGGATAATTTAACAACACAACCATAACTTATCATACAACTGAAAATACTTAGCCAAATTTCAGCAACCATAAAGTATAATAAAATGCACTTTAAATATCTTTAAACATTAAAATTCCATTAGTCATTGTAATATAATAAAAGACCTTACAATAGGCCAAACAACAACCCCAAAATTAAATTTAAAGAACAAATACGTAAGCATAAATAGCACAATGAAATTCGGGACTCACAAAAATTGTTCATGCTAGTATTTTCGTTGAGCAGCAATAGTTGTGGACCTTGACACTTATTAGCTATAGTGAACTTGTCGTTGTAATTAAAGCAAAGACCTTGAGCGCGCCTTTTTGGCATTTCCTCCCACGTTAGATGCTTAATCGGAGATGTTGCAGGGGATTTCATTAGAGTAGGAAGATCCAACTGCGGTCGGTTAAATTGAAGTGGATGCGTGATCTGCCATTGGTGAAGGAGTTGTTTGTCTCGCATGCGTGCAAGACTGATGGCTTCTTTCAAAGACTTTGGCTTGAACATCCGGATGCCTTCTGTGATTTTAGACTTAAGACCGCCCATAAAGGTTCCCACCAATGCCTTTTGTGTCCCCCTATGCACTCTGTTGCCCGATTTGTCAAACTCGTTCTAGAAGTCCCGCAAGGAGCCCATCTGATTAACCCGTGATAGTGCCTCATCAAAGTTCTCACATTCTATTGCCGAAACGAGCCCACAACTCCTCCTAAAAAACTGCCCATGTCACCGTTCAACCCTCATTCCTATACGCTCGATGTCAGTTATGCAACCATTGCCACCATTGGTTGGCTTCACCTTTGAGATGGGATGACGCCAAGGAAACCTTTTATTCTTCCGTGTTACCTTGATACTCAAAGAATTTATCAATGCGGTTGAACCACTTAGTAGGTCATCGCTGGAGTACCTTGGGAACTCAAGCTTAGCCATTTTTTATGAAAAAATTTGCCAGCCTACATCCATGTCATCTCTATTCTCTGCCCTTGTGGTGCGAGAATGATCATCTCGGTCATTGTGGTGATGACTGGTCCCAGCTCTGGAAGCGGTTGATTGTCACTTCGAGTTGGTGGAGTTTGTTAGCAACACCAAGCTCTATTTGGTGCACACTCTCTTGAAGGTTGTCAACCCCTGTTTCTAAACTCTCGATTCTCTCTTTATTAATGGCCATTGTGCAAGGCTGTGATACCACTGATAGGTCCCAGTCAAAGCTTAAGAACAATAGCAAATAGATAGAGTTCTCTTCGATATGAATGTACCACAATTTGTTGGGATACAAATTATACTTGTTTTAGTCAACGCTTCTCACATATTTAAATAAACAACAACAAAAATCTCCTCCAAAACATATGACCACAGCTCCTAAAATAAAGATATAATAATTGAATGCAAAATATTAGTAACAAATGCTAAACATACGCTTGGTTTCAACAAGTCCATGTGAATGTTGCCGAACAGACTTAACCAAGTTTTCCTTCAATGTCTTTTTCAATAGTCCACGTATGTCCAAGTCTTCAACATCCCACATCTGCTTTTACACATCCCTCCTTTTACTCCATGTACTTACTATTCTTCACACGAGCACGTTGGGATCTTCGTGGTCTATCATTAAGCAATCTCAGAATTTGAAGAAGGAATAGGCAATATATGATTGAGATACTCAATGCCATTTCTATGCACTCAAAATACAAATACATGAACATTGTTGAAAGTAAAGGTAAAGTGAAGAGTGGCTCAGGGCTAGTCTATTTCACTACAAAAAAAATGACCTTTAGCGTTGGTTTTTGCTACCACTGGTGAAAATGACAAGCTATAGCAAAAGTCAAAAACGCCGCTAAAGACCTGAAGTGCATTTGTGAAATTTTTTAACAGCGTTTCCCAAAAACGCCACGATAAGTCTTTAGTAGCATTTTAAAAACGTTGATATAGCTGAATTTTGTTGTGTTTATATATCTACAGCAGTATTTTGTGACCGCTGCTAAAAACATATGCCAGCATTTTTTTTGGTATGTACCAGCATTTTTAAAAACACCACTAATTTTTTCCTATATTTTCATATACATGCTTTTTAATCAGTAATACAAATTTATTTTAATAACCATAATTCATTGGATGTAAAAACTTAAAGAACAATGATAATAAAATAAAATATACTTCATCATTGATTAATAATGTTTTACAACAAACACAAGAATCTCTATAAGTAATCTACAATGTAAGTAAGTAAGGATCAACTAAAATATTTAAATACAACACAATAAGCAAGGACCAATTAAAATTTTCCTCCTTTTACACATCAACGTTCTCTTGAATTCATGTAATTGAAAACAAATATCACATGAGAAATAGAAATAAACAAAATACTACTTGTATATAAGGCTATAAACAACTCTAGATTTTGCGGCAAGACTTAAAAAGAGAAACATAAAGGACAAACCTGATGAAGCTGGGCAACATAATAATGACGATTACTAAAGAAAATTATTTTTTCACTCGCCGGCCACCAATTTGATTTATTGTAAATCAAGAATTTTTTCGTAGGCTTCTAACGGCAAAATCAGTGGACATTTTTAGTAATATCTTGTATTGCTCTAACTTAAAAATGAGAAACACAATGGATTTGGTATCTTAATGGTCCAATTCCAGCTTGTGGTGTGTAGAATAGAGTGAAACTTGAACTTTTATTCCTGTAATTTGTATCCAGCTTTCCTTTTGAAGGTGCTAAATTTTTTTTACTAAAAATGTCTTGCCCTTCTATCATCATGCAGTGGCGGATCCAGGATCAATATCCAAGGGGGGTCGAACTTTAAAGGTAAAATGAGAAAAAAAAATTCCCTTCGTAATGCAAAAAATTGTTTGAGTTACAATATTAAAAATTAAAGACTAAAAGCATTACAAATATTAGAATACATGTACCGTACTATGTACTGCTACTAAGAGTTGACAATTGCATCCTATGTTTTTCCATCTTCTGAAAATGGTGCAAAATGGCTTCATTCTCAATAGTTTTAAAAACTTCTTGCTCAAGGTACACTACCATGCAATCATTCATCCAGTCATCTCTCGTCCTATTACGCAAGGATGTAACAAGGATGTAAAATATCCAGTTCATTCTTCCGACGAGGAACCAAGTACTTAACTTTTTGGCTCTAGTCACCCAAGTTCAACTGTCACTATCTTCGTTCAATTTTGGGAAACACACGATCAATGACCTTACTATGATAGAGACACAAAGCATAATGATACAACTACCTTTAATAACGGCACCTTGGCCAATTTTGAAGGTGAATGGCTTCTGTCCAGGGTCCTTTGTGCTAAACGAGACAAAGATGATACATGAAAACTCTTACTTCAAATTAGAAGCAAATGCATAGAAAAGCACCACCTACAGTGGCATTCAAAATAGTAAAAATAGGCTACCAACAAGGAAAGCACAATCCACAGCTCCAAAACTTTTAAGAGAGATCACCATTTTTCCCTGCACCAAATAAGAACAACTATCGACACAAGCGACACAACAACAGGAAGACCTCTCACCCCCTAAATTCTTACAAATAGAATTGGGTACCATGAAATTTGGAGTTCAGTTTTCGTCCCAAGCATTCAAAACAGTTCCTCCGCAAACTTCATACATCAACTGTGACTGCCTGTCTAACCTTTTGACATCAGCCTAGTGTCAACCGTAAGTACAATTTCATTAATGACTGTGGGGAGAAAGACGACATTGCAACCATTCAAATAATTGGAAAACCGGAAATTTTTGTGTCTTATGGACTATCATCCGACTTAAAGCCAAATTTCAGGGATCAACAATATTTTTTTTACCTAGAAGGAAGACCAACTGATGATGCCTACGCGGAATTCAAGAACCACCAATAATCAAAATTTTCTCACGCCATTAAGATCCAAATTCCAAAACACATGTACTGGCCAACTTATGAATAAAAAAAACTAAACTACATGAATTTTTTTTTTGGGATACAATGGGTGGCGGCCGCCTAGGGCCACACCCCTTGCATCCGCCACTAACAATAATCATCTAAGAAATCAATGGCAGAGAGAGACTAACCGTAACCAATGCAGTGGACAGTGACGTTTGACCGGCAACTGGTTTCGGGCCAGCTTCGGGCCTCAAAACTTCCTTCTCCACTCTCTTCCTCCCTTCGAATTCTGTTGCTGAGAGTCCTCCTAAAACAAGTTTCTTCTGTATTTCGATCGGGAATGAAAAATCTAGTTTAGACCCTAACAACACTTAGAGGTGGAAAATATGTGTTTTACCCTAATTAACAAATCAATAACAATTTTAAAACATGTTCTAAAATTGTTCATCATAGATATGAATAATAATCAACTCAGTCAACAAATAGGCAGCGAAAAATTAAAACAAACTTCAATCACACAAAGAGACAAGGATTTTGGTGACGAAGTGGAAAACCTTTGAAATACCATTCAAAGGAAAAATCACTCCGGGCTAGCAGTCACCTAGAATCCACTAAGAAGAAAACCTTACAAACAGTGACATGGACAACCCCTGTTACTTGATTCTGACAACTCTGATGTAATAATCTAAGTCTCTCTGCTTAGACCCGCACCGTGCGACATTCCCCTCAAACCTTTGAGGATCTTCTTATGGATTCTTCACCGGACACTCTTTTTCTTCAGCACTCCTTCAATACCACGAAGGTTATAAAGATATTTGATCGAAGAAGGGAGAAAAACTTGTCAATCTTGAAGCACAAATCTTCTTGGGTTTTTCTCTCAAGGAAGAAGGCACTCGTTTGCTCAATGGAAGCCTCAATACTCATTAGGACGGCCTCCCACGAAACCTAGTAGGGTTTCCTAACATTTCAAAATGAAATTCCAAAAATTCAGGGATTTTTAAAATTCGTTGGAAGTCGCTCGAGCGCTCGTCAAACGAGCGTCGAACGCTTATGTTTCTGTCTGAAATTTGCACTGAGCACTCGAGCGCTTGTCAAACGCTAATCAAAAGTGATGAATCTGTCTGAGTATTTTCCAAGGACGCTTGAGCGCTTGTCAAACGCTGGTTGAACGTGATGAAGACTTTAGACAGACCATCAACTCTAACTCTTGAACAAATGTGGGGACCAAAAGTACAACTCGATCAAGACATATTTTGACACGGAATTTTGCCAATACAAAAATGCACTAACAAGGAATAAACGAAAGAGAGAGAGAGAGAGGGTTGAGAGAAAGATGGAGAAAATTTCAAAACAGGGTGAATTTTTTTTTTGTTTCGCGTTTCACGTTTTATTTTTTTAAGGGAGAAGGTGAAACGGTGTCGTTTCACCCTTTGCATATCAAAAAATAAAAGTCCTAGGCCATGCAGAACATATGGGGGTTGGTTTGGGCCAATGGGGGTCTGGCCCCCATAGGCCTAGGCCAACTTATGAATAAAAAAAACTAAACTACATGAATTTTTTTTAGGAGATGCAATGGGTGGCGACCGCCCAGGGCCGTACTCCCTGCATCCGCCACTATCATCATGAATATATTCATTTCTTTTTTTCTTTCAAATGGAGCTATAAAAGCTTTAGCAAACATGTCTTTCAGAAATAGACGTGCAAGATCCAAAATTTATGCATCTTCAGCACATAAAGTCAAAGTTGAAGCATTTTCATCCTCAGCGTACCAATTCACTGAATTATATATGAAAACCCAACACTATGTAACAAGAAAAAGAAAGAAGAATGCTAAGAAATGAACTTATGGTACAATTTAGAAGACTTGCATATTGATTCGTTTGTGACATTGGATAGATAACCCCTATAGCGGCGATTTTTACAGAAACGCCGCTCCAGAGTTTTTTTTTAGCTGCATGTATACAAACGCCGCTATAGAGGGTCTTTAGCACCGCTAAAACGACTGTCGCTAAAGAAAAAAAAATTACAGTGTTTTCACCACAGATTATAGGAGAAATACTTTACAAGTTTGAAATCTAATCACAATCATATATTAAAAACTTGTTTGTAGGTGAAACTGCAAATTCAATTCAACCTCCAGAAATAAGGTGTGGATCCCAAGAACTAAACAAATTGTGCAATGGGAAGACATGATTCTCATGCAATAGTGTCAGAGAAGCTAATGCACAAATAGTCAGAGGGACGCTACTGGTGAGTAAACTCAATTCAATGATACATAGATTACCTCTATAAAGTTCAGCAGAAAAAGAAATAAATAAGCATAAAAGATGAATTTCAGTCTTTCTTGATGTTTGCGTCACCTAAATGCAGATACCATGTAGAACCACAATGAGAGGGAGCTTTCCCCTCAATAGTACATGCTTTCAAGTCAATTAGGTAAGTTTCTTAATATTGGAGCCCAAGCACTACTGGTAAGTTTCTTTATATTGTATCCTACAAGTACTACCAGTATGACATTGTGATGATGATCAGACATGATGCCATTCATTGTTTGTCCAATTTGTGTTAGTGGCAACTTAGAGCCATTAGTTCCAGGGTTTTTCAAACAAAATTCTACTATCATTCAGGTATTTGCAGATCGCAAATCTAGCCTGAACCCAATTGATGTTCCAAGATCATGGATATGGAGTTTAAGAAGGACTGTATACTTTGGGACTTCTGTATCAACAATATTCAAAGGTAAGATGAAAGCTAAATTACAAGCATTTACTACAAAGTTATGTCAACTTAATCAAAATGGGAGCTTAGCCTAAAGAAAACATGTGTCTCGGGGGCCTATCAACCTAGGGTATTCAATTCTGCTTTTGGAGAGGCATGACATACTAACTTTAGTAATTCACCTTGCTTTATCTGCTTTGGTTAAGGACATCTCATACCATGCATGCAACACACAAAAAGGGGAAGAAACAATCCAAAGCCACGCTAAATGAATGTTATTTATATAACCTCTAAGATTTGATCCTTTGTTCTTCGCTTCCTTCATTGATTTTAGCACCAAGTTAAGAGCAAAATCAGTGAATGCACATTGAGTTTCCAATTCTCTCTTTCTTAACGCATTCTATATTGAAAGCACCGAAAGGTTATAAATAATAACCTTCATTTAGTGTGTAAATGAGCTTGGCATAACTTGCTTCTATTTAAGGGATAAATGCAAAATTGGTCCTTGTGCTATACGCAAAAATCGATTTAGTCCCCGTGATATGAAAAGCATAAATTTAGTCCCTGTGATTCTATTTTCGTTTGTCGTTGGTCCTCCATCAGGGACTAATTTTATCACTTTCTGAAATCACAGGGACTAAATTTATCACTTTTTAAAATCACAGGGACTAAATTTATGCTTTTCATATCACGGGGACTAAATCAATTTTTCCGTATAGCATAGGGACTGATTTTGCATTTATCCCTTTATTTAACTAATTAAGCAGGTGTAAATGATTGGATGTGTGTGTGTAAATTGGCATTACAGATACTGTGTGCCCGCGAATTATATGACATGCATTACAGGTAGATAGCGTAGGAAGTAGTTCGAACACATTGGACTACAGAGATTTGTGGTAACCACATAATGAATAGTATAAGTTCTAACACACTGTAGGTACATTGTTGTTCTAAGTAATCATTACAAAACATATTTGACATGCAAAAAAAGTTCGCCACCTTTTTTTTGAAACTGCGTTGTTTCACCAGAGCAGAACAAATGTCATCCATTACCACCTAAATAACAAGTTCAAACACAACAGAAAACAAAGAAAGCAGGAAAAAAAACAAAACAAAACAGAACAACAAGCAAAAGCAAAACTAAGGAAGTTCAAAGCCCTCATGCAACCAGGTTAACTTAGGCAGAAGCTCAAGATGAAGAGGGTAATCTCCAAAAGCGATTCTGGAGGCGGCCCAATGAGCAAGGTGGTGCGTCATATTGTTAGCACCTCGGTAAATATGTTTTGCTAAGCAAAAGCTCATCATGTTCACAATAGATTTTGTTGTTGTGATCACATCATAGATTTTCCACTCCAATCTCTTGGGAAAACTCCTGAAATCATTGATCACAGTCTTAGAGTCTCCCTCCAAGATAATTTGCTTGTAACCACATTCAGCAGCTACTTGGGCTCTGAAATGCCCTGCCAGAGCCTCCCCAACCAGCAGGTCTGTGCTCTCTAGCCTCTTGACTGCAGCTTTCATCACAACCCCCTACTGTCTTTAATCACCACCCCTGCCACAGAAAAAGAGTCTCTCACTACTACGTCAAAATTAACCTTTAGTACATGCATGGGATGAGGTTCCCAACGCTGTTGTGGGCCTTCTTTGCACTTTGTAGCCCACGCATCCACATGGTCTCTACTAACCCTGAGAACTCTATCAGTGACGGTCTATAAATCAGATATCTCCCTATGATGAACTGCCCTGCTACGACTGAACCAAACCAAATCCACCGAGTTAGCCGCGAAAAGTTGGAAGTGAAGGTGTTCTTCCGCCGGGATGCCGATTAGATGGGGATGCAAAATCTTTTTTATCCATTCTACAGTAGGCTAATTCTTGAAGGCCAGAATGTCTAGTTGTCACGGTGATTCACTCCAAATAAAATGACAAGCAAGGCACTCCAACAACAGGTGGTGGGTGGTTTCCAAACTGTGCCCGCAGAGTTCACAGACTTGTTGTTCCTCATCAGAGAGACCCATCCGTGTTGCAATTTTTCCTTTCGTTAGAAGAATATCCCACACAACACTCCATATCATTAATTTCAGTCTTCCATGAATCTGCATGCCCCATAATGCCTTCCAGTTTGGCGTTAGCCGCTGATGTTGGGAGCTGCACCTAAATGCCACAATCTCACGATACATGGTCTTGACAGAAAAGTACCCTGATCTTTTCGGAGCCCAAAGGAGCATGTCTCCTCTTGCTACGACTGGAAGGTGGATATTTTGAATTGCAGCAACAGTTTCATCGTCAAAAAGATCCCTAATCTTTCTCGAATCCCAACCAGCCCGGTCACTGCAAAACAGCTTGCACACTTTCATCTCTATCACCCTAGACTCCCCCATCTCTTCTTGTTGTAGGTTTGAAACCAGGCAAAAAGGGGATCCATGGTGAATCCAAAACATTGATGCATTGCCCATCCCCCACTGAAAAACACACACCAAGGTCCAAGAACTTTTGCTCCTTGAAGATGCTCTACCAAATCTAAGGAGCCGACCCTTTCTCTGCCTCCCAAAGGCTTCCCGAGTTGTAATACCTTGCCTTCAATAACTTGGTCCAAAGGAGATCTTCCCCAGAGGCTAGTTTCCACGCAAGCTTGGATATCAGTGCGTCATTTGTATCTCGTGTCAGCCTCAATCCCAATCCTCCTTGCGGTTTCGACATACAAATCGATTTCCAAGCTTTAAGATGTAGATTATGATTTTTTTTTCCAATGGGAAGCCCAACCAAAAAATTTTTAATAACCGATCCATCTCCTTTGACTAAGACTTTGGGAGAGTGAAAAAACTCAAGGGGTAAGACGGTAAAGCTGTCGCAACTGCACGGATCATGGTTGTTCTGCCAGCCTGTGATAGTAGCTTAGCCTTCCACCCATAAATTTTGCTCTTGGGATATGAGGAGAGGTAAGCCCAAATGTTTTGCTTTTGCCGGCAACTTCTTCAGATTCATTATCTGCATAATAGAGTTTGTTTGTTGGCCAACAAAATTCTTACTGAAGGAGTGATGATTTATCTCTATTTATTTTTTGACCCGACCAGCATGAATATTTCGCCAAGCAGCTCTCAATAGATTCAGCCTCTTTAGTGGTGGCCTTAGCAAAGAGCAGCAGGTCATCTGCAAAAAGCAGATGAGACACCGCTGGAGCTCCCCTGCTGATTTTCATGCCCCTCAGGTTGCCCCTTTGCTCTTCTCTGACTAGCAAGCGGGAGAGAATTTCAGAACAAAGGATAAACATAGCCGGGGACAATGGTTCGCCTTCTCTAAGACCACGAGATGGCATGAAACGTCCCAGAGGACCTCCATTTAAAACAATGGAGAAACATGCTGTTGAAAGACACTATTGTACCCCATTAATCCATTTCAGATGGAAACCGAACTTTTCCAACTCCTTAAGCAGAAAATCTCATTCCACTCTGTCATAAGCCTTTTCCTAATGGTTTGTGCATAAGGATATTTATGTCACGATCAGATTCCTTTATCGTGCTAGTCTAACAATATCATGCATGTCCGAACTGTTATAAGTCCATTGAAAATACGATTAAGGATTGAGGCTGAGAATATTAACCAGCCAATCTGCATTTTAGGTTTGATGCTAAAAGCTCTAACCCTGCCTGTACTAAAATGTATGATTATACTTTCTTGGTGAGAGTCTAATCACTAATGTGCCTTGCCCAGTTGGTTTCTAAAGCATCATGAAACGCATGAATTCACCAAGTTACATGTCATTTTTGACTAGGTAGTGCTGCTAACTTTCCAAACTCTCATAGATCAAATATTCATATGAATGACTTATCCAAGACATAAAAAATGAGGATGGTGGCTTGGTGCTTGATGCACCATAATCCCCTATAATTGAAAAAAAAAAGACAGAAAAAGACTTCCGAGTTAAGATTCTTGAAGATGCAGTTGGATTTTGTTCATTTCATTCAAGGAGTAGCATCAGATCCAACCATGTTATAATTACTTGCCTCACTTAATATTTGATAGCAAGCCTAACCGAACACCATTCTGCCTACTCGTTTATCCGGAGCACCGAAATCAACTTTCGGGGATGTGTATTGTATGAAAATGGACTCTGGAGTCAAATTACGAAATTTTTGGTACAAAACTGAGAAGGAAACGTGACCTTTTCCCGTGGAAGTGAGCCGACAACAAATGCAACCAGTTGAAAAACGGACAAAAAAAAGAGGAAAAATATACATAATTGTGTTTTATCATATCAAGTTAAGATTGATTGGTACAACAACAATAAACTTTGCTCCTCTAGGGAGCCTGCTCATGCTTTCCAACAACAATAACATGGAAAACAATCGGTACAACCATGTCTATCTAGTCTATGGAAAAACGAAAGGAAAAATCGTCGGAGAGAGAGAGGAGACAACACAAACAGAAATATAACATTTTACAAGGTAGCCAAAAAGCAAATCATTATGGACAGCACGCTTTAGAGTGGGCACCGAATTTACTTCATTTGTTCCAAGTCCTCTTCAGTTTTCCAAACAACATCGTCCAGGCAGGTTGAGAGACTTTTATAGAACTGCATAGGAAATGATTGAAAAAAGAAAACAATGTAACCAAAGTTAGTCAAAGTCACTGTTCTGATTACTAGGCCGCTCTTTTGTTAAAAAGATAGAGAGGTGCAGCCATTATGGACAGCACTAACAATAAATAAGAGGGAGAGCCTACTTCATCTCTCTCTCTCTCTCTCATGAATTATCAATACTATTTTCCAGCTTCAGAGTTAATATATCCCAAGGGAGTACTATCCTCAGCACATTATAATACTTGCCTCAAAAGTGGGAGAAATGAAAACTGCTAATTGCCTGAGGATAATATGGCACTCCCACTCCCCCATAAGGAGGAGGTAGGTGGTGGGTGAAATCTAGGCCCAATCCCGTGAAATGAGTGAGTTATGTAAAGCAAAAGGTCACAACAGAGAAGGATACCTTATGAAACTCCAAGGTGTCCCCTTTTGCTTTCCGCACTTCAACCATATGAATCGAAGGTGCCACTTGAAATATCTGATTAAAAGAACAAGAATTAATAAGAGTAATTAGAACGTACAAAAAAAGTCCAGTTCATCGATACCAAAAAAACTGATTGTTATGTACCTCAGTAGCAACATTAAGGTTTCCCTTTCTTCCAGCTTTCATGTTTTCAAGCCTCATCTAATGGATTGGAGAGATACCCGTTACTTCAATCCTTGATACATAAATTTAATAATACGTTTAAATGAGTTGACTGCATTTCTCGCACCTTGTAGTTTTTCTTGTGGACATCAAAACCAAGAGGCTTTGCAGCTTCTTCAATCTTATTGATTATCTCATTTGCCGGACATTTCGATGTGAACCTTGTTTCTCTCTTAAATTCCTGTATCCAATGACATCATGAGAGAACCCCAACATAGATATAAACCAAGCCTTCTATCGTAATTGCTCACTTGACCAGATATGGTACTACATACTATGCCGACAGCCTTAGTAAGCAGAAATGTCGTATTCTGCATAAATAACAGCATAGATAAACAGATTTCAAGATAGAAAGTGGCTTGCTGAAGAGGCACAAACATTTTTTCCCCTTTTTTAACATTTGAGCTATCAAAAAACATAACTGACTAAAATTAAAGGTGCTCAAACTAAGAGTCTCCTTGACACCAACAATATCCATCCTTCTTGGCCTTTCACTATTATGCCTTTGATGGGACTAGAGTCGAGTTATAGCTCAATTCTCTTGAGGAAGTCTGCAATCCTGTGGGGCTTCAAACTGAACCGACTAGGCGTTATGATAATAGCACCTAGGTAGAGAGTGCCTTTAGTTCCCTTTTTCCTACTTTTTATCATCAAATGGAAAAGAAGCAAAAATTACACTTCACTGTCTCAAATTAACCCGTGTGTAACGTGGCCATCTAACTACCAGTGTATGCAATTGGCAATTACCACCTCTTTCATTATGCACCCACGGTATCAAGATCTGCCCACTAAAGATATTGAGCATAATTTTCACCTATTTGAACACAGTTTTATCTGAACTGCAGATTGCAAAGTAGTAGTTTAATATACCCATGTGCGGAATCGGTAGTTTAACAGGCAAATTGAAAATAAGGTGTCAATTTGAGAAGGGTAAGTGTAGCTTTTCCAAAAATAAGAACAAAACAAACATCCTATGTGTAGATTTCCCAAAAAAGAAAAGCAAACATTAATTCTAACAACGGCTTTCCTAAGGGTATCTTTAGGCAGTGATTTTCATCCTAATTTTTAGGCTCAAATCAAATTTTCCTCAAAAACACATTTCAAACAATCAAGGCATTTGCAATCTCTTAAAATACTTTCATTTAATCATTTGACCTCAATTCTTGTGAAAAAACAAGACAAAACTTCTTTCATCATTTTCCAGAAACATCTCCTCTCACAAATGTTTTTCCCAACATATTTTCAATAGACTCTTACCACTTTCAGAAACATTGAAAAATACAGTCCAAGAAATAACACGCAAAAAACCACATCTCAAAATACCTACTGAATGCTTAAACTCAAAATTTTCCTTATCCAAACACAGCCTAAGTGTCCACATAAAAGGAACCTTTCTAGTTCATTTTGTTTGTAGTGATAAATCCCCTTCACAATACATTTTAGGTTCCCTTTTCAGTTGGTTCTTTAAATTATCATATACTTATCAAGTGGAACAGGGAAAACATAAAGGAACATAGTACCACCAATCTTCCTCAATGCAGGAGAAGACAGGTAGAGGACGCAAATGAAGATACTAATTTTCTGGTACCTTTCTAGTTCATTTCGTTTGTAGTGATAAATCCCCTTCACAATACATTTTAGGTTCCCTTATCAGTTGGTTCTTTAAATTATCATATACTTATCAAGTGGAACAGGGAAAACATAAAGGAACATAGTACCACCAATCTTCCACAATGCAGGAGAAGACAGGTAGATGACGCAAATGAAGATACTAATTTTCTGGTAATACAAAAAGAAAATCTTTTAATATTCAAACCTGTTCTACATCAAACAAATTCTCAAGGTTTAGCCCTTTTGACATTGAAATGAGCTCAAATGCATTCATTGCTGCCGGCTGTTCTTCCTTCTTCTCCGTAACATGGTGCTCCTGTTATTATACCAAAGCACATTTTTAGACAAATACTAGCGATAACTCTGCTTTCTTTAAAGGACAATACTACAACTAATGCTGTAATCATCTGAAACATACTTCTGAATCTTTAAAGACAGCTTCTACGTCATCCAAATTTGTATTCCCTTTTTCCTCAAACACCGGAGGTTTATAGTCTTTCTTAAACCATTCATCTATCAAAATCTCAGGTACAGTAATACGCTGCCACAGATCAAAGTCATTCAGAGATAAAGCTAATTCATCAAGCTAGTGGCAAAGCATAGTTATGGAAAACATCCAATAGATTCAATTACAAATTTCAGGTTTTCTAGAGGCAACCTGGAACGCACAATCAGCAGTCTATCTTTTTATATGTTATCGAATGAGTCAAAAATACAAGAGTCGCAGCCCACTCTTTTCACCTTCAAACATAGCTTTCTCAGTATGAAAACCCAACTGTTATATTGCCTCTCGGAAATCCAGGAGAAAACAAAAGGGGAAAAAAGAAGACGAAGCAGATAGGAAGAATACATTTTAGTTCTTAATTTGCAGATTCTCAGATGAACCCCCAACTGTTGTGCCTACTAAAAGGAACACAAAAAATAAAGGACATTACCAGGAGAAAAGAATTAAGTAAACCAGTTGGAAACCTGACAAAATATCCTACTCGTTGATTAGTCAAGAGATAAAGCAAAAAGTCTAGATCTATAAGGTTTCAGTGTTTAGAAAACCCGGTCATCTTCTACCATCTTTCTGTTGCTTATAAATCAAATTGTTCAAGATTCTTCCTGCACAAGCAATATGAACAAGAGTGTATGAGAGTGTAAAATAACTTTGTTCACGAATGTCCTACACCATTTAATTGTTCTCAAAGAACCATATAATCTAAAACACATCCAGAAAACTCTAGGGGCAGCAATATTTATTTTCAGGCATCGGTTTGCTGTTTCTCTATACAACCTCTGGTGATCACCACCCTTCCTAGCTTATGGAAAGTATTAGGCAGCCTGACCAAGAGATTTACTGCCTTGACAGCCTGTATGCATCTATAACTCATCTTCCTGATAATAACCAGAAGGAACCTAACAATGGCCAATAAGAAGACCATAAATGTAAGAGACAATCTATGCCAAATATATATATATATATAACTAAGAATACCAATGAACACTTAATCATAAACCTCCAGGTTTAGATACGATGTTAAATAACCAAAAAGATTTACATACTTGTGATCAGCCACTACAAAATTGTCATAACTGAGCAAAAAGATACACACACAAAAGTATTAAATGTACAAAAGGCCTAGAGGAAATAGGAGAGTAGAAGCCTGAACGTGCCCGCCTTTCAGCACCCTAGTAAAAGATCAGTATCCTTGGCCATTACTACGTCCTCAAATGTTTGATGAGTCCTTTCTCAATCAAACAGCTTAAGGACATATGAGAACGGTATCCTTCGCTGTCTGGTTGAACTTGTACAACACCTGACATTGGAGTAAGTATTTGAAACAAGCTAGAATAATGTTGGATCGGGTTCCATTTGTACAATAGAAATAGGACGTCAACATACCGAAAGTTTTTGAAAACTTTTGAGTTTTTTCTTCAACATTCTTCTAAATTAATGATTTTTTTTTTTTTGATGATGTGATACAAAGTTTAGGTTTCAGTAAATCCTTAACCACAAAGATACTACAGAAATCAAAGTCTACCCTAACAATAAGGTACAAAGATACATATGGAGATAGGTATCTAGAATTGCAAAATACCTACAAGACCACAAATTCCTCAAGAGAATATTACTTCATTATTTTCACTTACAGTCATAGGATTGGGATCCAAGATTCGGGTTATGAATTTCCTGGCACCGAAAGAGGGCCAAGGAGGGCAAGTAAATTCAGCAGCCGAAATCTGCCAATACAAAAAATGAGAAACATAGGACAAAGTAGAATAATATGAAGATCATGCAGTAGAACTCATCAATGCTCACTTTTTTATACAGGTTCAAAAGATTGGAATCATCAAAAGGCAAGTAACCTGCAAGCAATACAAAGAGTATTACTCCACATGACCACAAGTCTGCAGTTGCCCCATCATAGCCTCTATCGTTAAGGACCTAAACAGCAACATCTTATATTGTTAATACCTAATTACCAAAAAGGGATATATGTATCAAACAATATAAGCATGAATATGAAAGAGCTCACACCTCAGGAGCAACGTAATTTGGTGTGCCACAGGTAGTGTGAAGCAGGCCATCATCCTGAAATGTAATCATGAATAATTGGAGTAGGTGCCAAAGCTTAAAATGAATGAAATCCTAATGGGGGAATAGAGAGACGATAGACAGAGATAGGGGAGAGAGTGAGAGACGGACATGGAGAGAGCAATTTAGTTCCTTAAGTATTAACTTTGGAAATACAAGCAGAAATTAGATCTTAGAATTACTTCTTATTCGACAAACAAGGACGAGTCAAGCAAACACAAAGGACCCTGTCGGGCTCCTTCCCCCCCTTCCCACTCCCCAAAAAAAAAACTGCATGTGAGAGTTTCCCATCATACACCTCGAATCATTTTCAGATGCCTCTAGAGGCATCATATCCTTGTTTGTTGGGTTGGTTCGCATGCGCGCAAACGAGCACCGGCTGTAACAGCAGGGAACTATGACCAATAGAGATGCCGGCTGTTCTAAGTTCCGGGGTTGGGTCGGATAGCCTTGCTGAGAGTCTTTCATTTATGGATCTCCCTCGCCTGCCAACGGTAGGTAGGCAAAGGATGTGTAACGTTTGGAGTTAACCTAACATGAGGACTCTTCTAGCTCACCCACTTAGAGCAGATGGAGATTCTCAGATGGATTGAAGGTATGGAGGAAAATCTGGGAAGAGAACAAGGAAATCTCTGAAAAGGGAAGGCAACTTGACCTAACAATACCAGATACGAAGCCCGTCATTCAGAAGCTTCAAAATCACCCTGCTTGCATTCTAATAAGCTCAGTTTTTTCTTCCATGAACTTATCTTATAATATCATTCAGCTCCCCTTTTTGCATGCTATATCTACGCAAGGAAAATCATGAACCAAAAAGAGACTAAAAGCTCATTGGAAAGGTGCCCATTTTCATGTGAAATAAATGAATGTTCAAGCAAGACTTCTCTTGACTGTCAATATAAGTTCTTAAATAAATAACTTTTTCCATGAACTTGTCTTTTCATATCATTCAACTCCCTTTTCTGCATGCTATACCTAGGCAAGGAAAAATCATGAACCTAAAAGAGACTAAAAGCTAAATAAGGTGCACATTTTCATGTGAAATAACTAAATGTTCGAGCAAGACTTCTCTCAACTGTCAGTGTAAGTTCTTAAATGCCAACTCACTTTATCTGGATAGAAAAATCACACTAACCCCATCCACGCAGTCGCCTTTCTAAACTGAAGTTCTGTATGTACAACTCTCTCTCCACATTGCCTGAATTTAATCAGCCAAGCTCAAAAACCTGTCTTAACATCAGAAGTACATTTCCTTTTTGACTAATTAATCTAGTCTATAGCCATGGTATAGAAAATTCTTTGACTTGCCACCCAATGATGAGCAATATGGGTTTTTTTTTTCAAGTACAGAGATAAATGTTTAGATTCTCTACAAAAGCTCCAATAGGATGCTAAAATACCCGTAAAGAAAGCATGAAAACAAACCAATTTACTATGGTACTAAATTAAAATTATGGGTATCTAGGAAGATTATTCTTGTATATCATTTCAAGAAAAAAAAATGTAAAATTATTAATGTTAGGTAAACTCAAAAAACAGCTACAAGAGAGAAGATACAAGGCCATGAGTTTAAACATGAACAATAAACCCTTCAATATAAAACCCATTCTTCGGGGAGTAGATTAAGCCATTCCATCAACAGATACATCTTTGATTGATTCAGAATGTTGAAATTCTTAGATGTGCCTCTTCGTCAATTTTGGCCAAAGTAAAAACTCCAGTAATTGTGGAGCTTCGAACAGGAGAAAACATCAAACTCGTATCAAAATGCATGTTACAGTATTTCCCGGGTGGTCATCAACCAACAGAGAATTTATGTTCGCATCAAATACTACACACAAACCTTTCAGTTTTGAAGTTCATTTCAAATCCATATGGAAGCTGAAATCAATACCCTCAAAAGACCCAAAGAGGCATGAAACCTTTTAGCCTGCCAGAAGAAGAGAGCCTTTACATATGCCTACTCTTAAGGTACAGTTTGCACTTTGCAGTATGCACCAAGAAATAAAAGAAAAGGAATAAAAAGAAACAAAAAGAAAAGTATATGTAGCACCAGCTTATCCCCATTAATCCCTTCCAATCCCAACAATTGGCCATTGTTCAAAGAAAATCAAATTTATACTAAGTTTAGGAAGATATAGTTTTTAGTTCCTTTATCATAGACTAAATTAAGAAGTGTTTGGCTTCTACTTCCTTACCAATGCACATCTATGACATCACTACAATTACATAGACAAACATAAAAAGGGCAAAGACCAAGAGCACCAAGATCAAATAGATAGTGGAAGATAAAATGACCAAGGAGAAGTGTAGAAGGCACAGCATTGCATTACCCTGACTTGTTGGGACAGTGCACTCAATCCAAAATCAGAAACTTTAAGGTTTCCATAAGCATCCAACAGCAAATTTTCAGGCTGCAAGAAAACCCATAAAATTGGAGGGAAGAGGAACTTTTCCTGAAAGATTAACTGACATTCTCGTAGGAGTTAGAAAGGTCATGCACCTTCAGGTCTCTGTGATAAACACCCCTGCTATGGCAATAATCAACTGCGTTAATAAGCTGCTGGAAATATCTGCGTGCTTCATCTTCTCTCATTCGTCCATGATTTACCTTGTAATCGAAAAAGATTTGCATCAGAAACTACAGGCTAGTATTTCCCCTTATAGCATTCCTCCAATCTCATTTCAAATACCTAAGTACAGGGGAAAAGGGACACTGCTTTTTGGACAAGTATTTTAAGCAAATGGGAATGTCTCATATATTGTTCTTTAGTGGAGGCCTTTGACTCCTTGAGGTGGTATTGATAGAATTGGACTGAAACAAAATCCAACAACTTACAATCTTATCAAACAGTTCTCCCCCAGTAACAAACTCCATTACAATGAATATCTTTCTTTTGCTCCCCATCACCTGAACCGAAATATAAAAATATTAACATAAAATTCCTTAAGAAAACATGCAGAATAAGGGAAGGAACTTAACATCTCAAACAAAAACTGTTTTCAGAGTTAAATCACCTTTTTTTATTGTTCCTTCTTGTGAATCTAGCACTCATCCCAAAAGCTTAAGCTGATAGGAAGATGAAGATTTTATTATTTGAATTATATTCTCTAACACTCCCCCTCACGTGTGGGCCGGACTCTCCTTTAATTAAGAGACTCAAAACGTGCAATATTTTAATTGAAATTGGGATGGAGTGCAAAGTCAGGTCTCGAATCAGAACCTTGGCTCTGATACCGTGTAAATCTACTACTCATCCTAAAAGCTTAAGCTGATAAGAAGACAAATATTTTATTATTTGAATTATATTCTCTAACGCTTCTGAAGTAAGTTCCTCCAACACTGCAATTTAAGAATAGTTGGCTCAGACCTCCCCAGTCCGATAGGAGGCCGGGACACACCCCTACCCCATCTTCTGAGATATGTCCACTTTTTTATGCTAATAAAAGGTATGACCATATCCTAGCTGCAGTAGACACTGCCAAAAAGCATTGTTGTGTTGATTATTTTTTTCGCTGGGCAAGATATGAGTGATCGGGAAATATCAACTATGGACACAGTTTGAGGGAGAGCGTTAAAACAATAGGCTCAGATTTGTACGAAACTGAATCCCAAAAAAAAAAAGATAGGTTGAACGGTATGCCAATTTGTGATAGTTTGAGACCTTTAATTAAGAGGGGGCTGATGACCCAAAAGGATGAAGGTTGGTAGCATACTTAAGGGGAAAGATGATTATCAAAAGGGAGTGGAGGTGGTTGGCAAAGTTATGTGACCTAATATATACAACTTTCTCTAATGCCAGCATTGATCTGTAAAATTCCTGACGCTTGCTTTGAATTGGTAAAACAGAATGGACCAGTATCTCCAGTCCTCATTAATGTGAAAATGAGAAGAAAAAAATCATAGCTCTTGGTTTTACAAGCATGCGTGATGAGTATATGATGAACAAACTGCTTCCTGCTTTATTCTAATTGCATTATCACTGATAGCAGCATGCACTACAGAAGGCTTATAGAACATTGCAAAGTTTCCTAGATACACTTGTGAAATATCATTTCCCATTTTAGTCAATTTAAAAAAGACCTAAAATCATAAGTTCCAGAATTAGCGCAACTATTGACCAGAGTTTCAATAAAAGACTGCTTATTAACAATCTACGAAAGCACGCCTTGAAAGGAAAGGGGAAAAAAATTAGCTTTTGAAGTTAAAAAACAAGTTAGAAATACAATGGAATGTCCTCAAGAATGAAATGTTTATAAGATATAATAGATGTTACTACCACTAGGAATCAGATCTTACCAATCAAGCATAATTAAGGAGATTTGGGGGCGGGGGGGTGCCCATCTTTTAATAAAACTCATCCTATGCACAGAAAACTTCAAATTACTCGTGGTAACTGATTTCTCATGATCTTCAACTACAAGGAGGGTATTCTCTCCATAATTAGTCACTTCGTTCTCAGTTGTAGAGTATTTTCAGACTATTGGGGTACAACTTAAGGATTCGGGCAACTTTATTTGATGAGAGATAAGAGAGAACCTCATATAATTGAACCACGTTCGGATGCTTTATTAACTTCATTGTCGCTATTTCCCGCTTGATCTGTTAAGTACGCAAAGAAAAGTATCCATCAAACTTTTTCCAATCGATATGCAATAATTCATAGACAGTTAAAGAGAGAAAACATGCATCACTGACAGCTGAAATTAGGTTTTCCAACAATGGATCAGGATGGGAAAGCAATTAAGTAATGAGTCGACAACACAATAATAAACAACTATTCAGGTGGTTAAGAAACAAAAGGATTTCTTTGGGGGGGGGGGGGATAGAGGGAGAAGAAGAAAGAAAGAAGAGGACAGATTACAGTCTACGAAAGAAAAATTTTAGCGACCTGTTCAGCCATCTTGTGCTTCAGAACCTTCTCTTTGTCGAGGATCTTAAGAGCTACGGGTTCCCCAGTCTCTGAATTTCTCGCAAATTTTACTTTGGCGAATGTCCCCTCGCCAATTGTTCTTCCCACCTCATATTTACCCACGCGGCGCTTCACCTTAGCTTGACTCATTCTTTATTACAGATTGAGCTTTCTGAGATATCCTGTCTGATCTGCATGACGAAAACATAGCCGCAACTCTTAAACACATAATAAAGAGAAGATTGTTGTACATGCATGTAATTAAGTGCCAATTGGAAAGCGTCTTCAAAGATGAGCTTCAACATACGCATATTACTGCTATATTTCCAGGACCAAAATGCCAAAACCGAAATAAAAAAATCATCAACCAGTAACATCAAACGATTCTGCTCAAAACAACCAAATAAAAAGAAGAAAAGAGAAAACGTTTTGAAGATCTTGCGCATTTCTTTATAGTTGGGTAAACAAACACCGAACTGAAATGTTTAAGGTGGAATCCCAAAGGACAAGACCCCCGGAGACTCTAGTGCCAATATCTATCGTTTCGATACCACCAACGTTCCTACCCGAAAGGGGGAAGACAGAGAGAGAAGAGAGGGATAAAGATCTGGGGAATTTGCAACAATCACCTTCCGTCCAGCAGTGTAATTCAGTCCAAAAATAAAACCAAAAGCTACAAAGAAACCCAGAGAAATTCAGATCAATCAGTCTTGTGAATTTGGTAGAGCCCAAAACCTCAGAAAATCTCCACAAATGAACCCAAACGTGGGGAAATAAATTTTCAAGAGATCCGAGTATTTTGCGACCGAGACAGATTCGACAAACGAACGGGACAGTTTGGGGACAAGCTCAAGACAATTTCAACAATGGCATCACGACAATGTACATCGACAAAAGATCAAGAAATATTTTTTTTTTCCAATTATCAAGAAATATTGTTTATTAGCTAAAAGAATAATTACTGAAGGAATTATCACATATGTGAGAGAGAGAGAGGAGATATACATGGAGTTTGAGATAAGGCGGAAAGAGACGAGGCTCGGACTGACTATGGTAATCAGTGAATAGTCCTAGTTTTTGAGATGGCTCAAAGGCGAGTGCTCCAGTGACAGACTTTGATCATATCTCAATAATCTCATACTGTGGATAACAGCAACCAGACAAGGCCTACAGCAGACAAGGCCTACGCGGTAATAGTGGCCATTAACGACAAAAAAAATAAAAATATAAAAGAGAAGCAGGAGAAGAAATCTTGTTATATTTTGACGTTAGAAGGAAAAGAGTCAGAAGCTCAGCGACAAAAAAACGAGAACGGGTGAGGGAAGTGACGTCATATCGCTGAATCTGGAACAAAATATTCCGCGACACGTTTTTATGTCCCAGGTCAGATAATTTTTACTAATTAAAATAAATAATTACTTAAGGGCGTAGTGCTGTCCAAAATACCGGCCGGATCGGTTTTGGACAAACCGGTGTATTCCGGTCCGGTTTGGGTTACCCTCATTAAAACTCGGGATCGGACCGGAGTATACCTCTCCAAACCGACCCAAACCGGAAATTGGCCCAAAATGGCATGGTCCAACCCCAAAATCGGTCCAAAATGGCATGGCCCAAATCGACCCAAACCGGCCCAGACTGGACCGAAAAAACCGGGGACCGGTCCGGTCCGGTCTATATTGTAAGACCCCAAAGATACCCATATCTACTTCAATGTAAGTTGAAGGATTCTATGGTTCATTTTGAAATTAAAGGTAGGTCTTGCTTGGCCAATGTATGAACTAAATATTAAGGAAAATATATTATGTTATTCGATTGATGAAATTATCTTAGTGTTAATGAGTATGTGATGTTATGATTAAATTTCAGTGGATGAGAGTAAATTTTAATGTAGCCAACTTTTGAGTTGCTAAATGTCTTTAAAACATTTTTTTAACATCTTTAACTATTTTTGAAGAATTATATCATGGTTGTTGTAGTGGGCTGCTAAGACTTATATTATTGGGCTTAAGACCTATGATATTGGGCTGCCAAATGTTGTTATTGGGCTTTAAAGATTTATGTTATTGGGCCTTAGCCTTTAGACTTATGATTTGGACTAATACTTATGATAGTGGGCTTTAAGATTTATGTTATTGGGCTTCAAGCCCTATGTTATTGGGCTCAAGCCCTATGTTATTGGGCTGGTTATCTTACAACTTCATTAGGCCAACTAAGTAATACTAGAGTAACTAAGTTAGTTGAGTTGGAACCGAACAACATAAGTGAACTAAGCAAGAATCAAACCAAGAGATAAATTCATTCACGTGAAGAGCAAAGAGATAAGGCCAAGGAGACAAGAAATGAGTGAAGTGATGGCTGCCGACCAAGGCTGCAAAAGGGGGGCAGCAAGGGGAATCTCCCCTTTGGCCGAATATTTGGCCAAGTTCACTCCCCCATTTGCTTCACCTCTCACCTAGGTCACATCCCCTTTCAATTCTCCCTCATTTGGTCGTGCAACACAAGCTAAAGAGTGGAGAGAAACCGAGAAAGGGAGAAAGGAGAGAACCAAGAGAGAAACCGAGAGTTTGAACCAAGAGAGAAACCGTGTGAAAGGAAGAAGAAGAAGAAGGAGAAGAAGAAGGAGAAGAAGAAGGAGAAGAGGAGGAGGAGAAGTTTTGCAAGAGAAAGAAAGAGAAAGAAAGAGGAGAACAACAAGGTATTCGGTTCTCTACAAACCCCTCTTGGCCGAATGTTTCTCTTGGTTGGATCTTGAGTTTTGTGCCTTGATTTTCGCTAGATTTTAAGCTTAGAAAACCAACCCTAAGTTGTGTTGTGATGTTAGATCTGGCCATATAAGCACGATATATGAACTTGAATGTTAGAAAATGTAAAGGAATGAACAATACATGCTAGGAAAGTTTATATCTTAACTCACACTACACTTGGCCGGATGTAAGTTGGATTTTTCTTTAGATCTCTTGCTGTTGAAGCTTTTAAATGCTAGATCTGGTCATGGTGGTTGTATATGATGAAGAGATGAGGTTGTAAGGCTCAATGCATGCTAGTTTGGTCTTAAAATACAAAAGGAATGCATGTTGCAAGTTTTGGCATGAAAGGTTGTGTTGGTCAAACCTTGTATGCCTTCGATCTTCAAGTATAACTTTGTTTAAGTATAGATCTGATGAATGACCATGATATATGTAAGTTTAGTAAACATATGCATATAAGTTAGTCTTGAAATGTAGAAGTTTGCTGCAAATCAAAAGAACCAAGGAAAACGTAATTATTCTATGAATATGGGTGTTGGCCGAATGTGATGTCTTGCTAGATCTTTAAGTTGTTTTGTGATTTGTAGATCCTAGGTTGTGAATCTGAAAATGGAGGATGAGATCACCATTGGAGAAGAAATTGTAGACAAGGAACACTTGAAATTGAGCATGGCCGAATAACCTAGTAAAAGAAAAACCCTAATGGCAAGCTTATAACAATGAAATTATATTTGCTTGTGATGGATAAATGAAATTAGGGTTATAGCCAAATGGATTAGAGGATTAAAGCTTAAGTTCAATGATAAACACACACCATACATGTAAGAGAAAAACAAGGATAA
Organism: Myrica gale; assembly: GCA_963930655.1. Lineage (NCBI taxonomy): Eukaryota > Viridiplantae > Streptophyta > Magnoliopsida > Fagales > Myricaceae > Myrica > Myrica gale. The sequence goes on from OZ005618.1 coordinate 14,963,126, forward strand.
TAAGGCTTAAAGGGCTCGGGTTAAAATGATTATCAAGGCCTTGTAATGTTAAGCATGGATTAAGGATTCAATTAGAATGATTTAGTGTTGGTCGAATCCTATTTAGGGCAAAGTGAAATGTAATTGTAATGATATGAATATCAAAGCTAAGGATTAGAGAACCTTGATCATATGAGTAGAAAAATGTAAAACCTAATCAAAGAATAATGTCTCGGGTTGCATGGAGATCAAATGTCAAAGCCAAGGTTTAATTATGATTAGGGTTAGTAATTGATGAACTTAAAGACCTAGTTTAATGTATGAAATAAAAGAAAGATTAAGATTTAATTATAGAGCAATTAGCTTACTAATTAGAATCCTAAGTAAGAATAGAAAATAAGCTGCAATGAAGGTAAGTAATTAGATAATCTAAACCTTGATCAATAGTTGAAAGTAAAAGTTTAATTGGGAGTTAGATAATTAAAGGCTTATAGTGCTATGAAATCAATGTGTAATTCAATGGACGGGAAGTACGAGGTTAAGAGGTGAACAAGAAGTTCAATTGGACTAAGAGAAATTTAGCAACTATATTATACCGTTAAGAATAAGTTAAAGTGCTTAATTACCACTATCCATTACTCGGTAGGTTTCACAATAGGTTTTCTTGAATAGTTCATAGAACCGAAGCGTATCGATATGTTTTATCGGATACTCAGTATAATGAAAAGGAGACCTATTATTTGTAGGCAAAGAGCCAAGTGAGAACCAAGAAGATTGCAAGGAGTACTGTAACTTAATCTTACCCGTTTTTGGAAAACTGGAATGATACACTGCATAAATTTTCTTGTGCATGACAAGTTATTTCTATATGAATAAATTGAATATTTCAAGCATGTCACATGATCATTTGCATGAGCACATGAAAGACGTTTTGATGCAAATGAAGTTACGATGTTTTCAAATGTGGCATGGCATGTTCATTGCATAGAAACATGAAAGGTTGTTTTATGCGAATGAAAAGTAATTATGTTATGATTAAGCCCGGGGGCTTTGGTCGGATCCGTACCAAGTTAAGTGAGGTTCATCATCCATACCGAGGAACGTTGATCGAGAAAGATGGATGGATGAAACCTAGGACGCCCATACCGAGGGACATTGATCGAGAAGGTTGGGTAAGTCCTTGAGGTATGTGCAACCACACCGAGGGACGTTGCTTGAGAAGGTGTGGCACCTCCAAGGGTCGTGTCTAGCCATCAGGCTTGGGGCCACTTCAAGGGCTAGCTCGACCAGATGTTAAGTCTCCGAGGGTTATGGGAGACAGTTCTGATGAGAACAGCACAACCCTGACTTCATGGGGTCAAATGGAGCAAGCCCACAGTAAGAGATGAAATGAAATTAAAAAGGGCAAGAGCTGCCAGAATTTTAGTGCATGGCATGTGCATCACGGAGCATGCATATGCATCATGACATTTATGCACTTGATCATGATTTTCAGTTACTCATCTCTTCTCTTATGTTGCAATGCATCGAGATAAGAAAGTTTTCGAAAGCCATGTTTTTCCAAGTTCATGTTTTAACTGTTATTCCTTACTGAGTCTTTCGACTCACAGTTTTAACTCGTATCATTCCAGATCCACAAGATAACTGGGAAGCAGAGGATTATCTATCGTAGAAAATCCTAGAAGCTCGTGAGTCGGAGTTGGAGTTGGTGAACTCCGAGTTAATACTAGTATGTACTAGTCATGATTCGAGTGGCAGTATGTTGTCCTAGATAATCTTTGTATAAATTTTGAACAAGATGCAATGTAAAGACTTTCACTAAATTAATTTACGATTATCGAGGTATCGTTTATCGAGTTTGTATCCTAGCCAACATGTGGACCCTGAGTGAGCTTCCGCTGTGTCATAATACATTCCGCTGCGATAAATAATCGTTTCTGCTGTAAGAGTAAGTGCAAGCGTTGGAGTGTTCCTGGGGAATGCTCGCGGCTGTCGCTAACCCCCTTCCAGATAGCCTTGGGGCGTGACATATATACTCTACAAAATGACCGGTTTGGCCGGGCGGACCGAAACTGGACATGGACAGCCCTACAAGGGCGTATAGAAAAAAGAACTACAAGAGATCTCAAATAACGACGGAATCTAGTCCACGTGTCATATGTGGTGCTTGCTTTGTACACGCAGTAACCAAACATTCTCGATTCCTAAGTGATCTCCAAATGCACTTCCTTTTTATATTTCACGATACAATTATGAGAAAGATAGGTACAAGAATTAGATTTCACACCAATTAATGTTACTTATATAAAGTTATAAAGATTCGGATAGCATAAGTCCTATTTAATATTGTTCATATAAAATTTCGGACAACATGGGTCCTACAATGAGGATCACTTCTTGTGTTGTCTTTCTTCGAATTGCACAGTGCAATTCGAGCAGAAATTGTAGAGGATATTGATCCCTCAAGACATGCTCTAAGGGATGTGTTATGTCGAACCCTTTGGAGAGGCGACGAGCCAACGAGCAAAAGGGTCTAACGACTTTACAAACTCAAGCCTAAAAGGACGGAAAGAGACACATAAAGGAAAAAGCTCACGAAGGGCAGCAAGCTGAGGAGACTCAACGAAAAAGGAAAGCTAATGGCGGAATAGGATGGAAGAACCAGCAGTTGGAGGCAAGGACGTGGCCAGATCAGAAAATGGGGTGCTGCGTGAGATCCATGCTCATGGGCCCACACGCGCCGCCCGGTTGGTCGTTGGAGAAGACCACGAGGAGTGCATGGACATCCAGATGCTAGCCACTGGCACGTGCATACAGAAGAGGACCACCTACCGCTGAAAAATAAGGAGAAATGGACAGATGTGTGAGGCACACGCGTTGTCCCGTCGCAATCTGCCTAGTGCAAAAATCTTCTTCGATCGATGTAGATGTTGTCCCATTGGTCGTGGTCCTCAAAAGCCTCCAGAAACACACATATCTATACACCAAATCCGTCGAAAAAAAACCTTTAAAATGGCCTGAAGTGGGGGGTTATTTTGGATTCCGATCACAAAAGGTAAGAATAGAGGAGGAGAGGGGGGAGCTCCTCCCGTCGCTGAAGAAGGAGGTTGTGGGAGAGGTTCAGTCAGCCAAGGGGAAGAAAATTCTAGATAGAAGACAAAGCCTCTCTATAATAAGCTTCTTGGTTTTGATTTCCCTAATAATATTCATTTTGGGACTTTTGTGGGTTTTATTATTTTTACAGATCACAGGCACCGAAACACTAGAACAAAGCACAAACCCATCTATGAGAAGCCACATGGGAATGTTTTTGCAAAGTAAATTTGTCTAACTTCGATTTTCTCTTTGGGAATGACATTGAATTTGAAAAAAAAAATTGGGCATGAATAAATTAATATATAGAAGAAGACATTAGTGATCAAAATTATCTATCTATTTATATATTCATTAAATTTAAAATAATCAAAATTAACACGTAAACTTGTAAATGTTGTCATAAAATATTTAATAAGCAATGCTTAATCGGAAAGGTGTATTACAATTATTCGCATTTGTTTACTGTGGGTTGGAAAGATCGGTGCATGACACTAGCGTTTTGATGGACGCTATCAACAAACTTGAGAACAGGGAGACACTTACAACCCACGGAGCTGGGTTCTAGAGAGTCTCCATCCTCTCTCTAGAACCCACCCCCTCCTTTCCTCTCCTTCGGCTGGTCTCTTGGTGGCCGAAGTTTATATTTTTCTCTCTTTCTCGGCCTTCTTTTGGGCCCCTTTTTTGGGTGGTTTTGGAGGTTAGATCATGTCCTCTCCGGTGGTCTCTGGTATGCACGACCCCCTTGGTGGACTTCGTCTCCTCCCAACGTTCATTTTTTGCCCTGAGAGGTGGTCATCAGTCGGCGCGTGCACTTTCACGCGTGCCACGTGTGCGCGTGGATTTCAAGCGCACGACCTTTTGTGTCTTCTCGCTTGTTGTTTTGTCCTTATTTTGGAGGTTTCGCCCTGTCCAGCAGTGCTCCGCTCCGCCTGGCGGTCCCTGTGCTCTATTTCAGGCCTCTCTTTGCCGGCGTCTTGTCGTCACGTGTGGCTTTGCCCACGTGTGTTGTTTTGGTGTTCGGTATTTTTGGTTGTGAGGCCGATTTGTCGCCGTTGTCACCTCCTTTCGTGTTGTTGCTTGTTGCAACCATTTTTCTCCTGTGGCTCTCTTTTCTGCCGTTGTTTTGTGCCGCCTGCAGGTGCCGCTTCTCCTCCTCTCTCCCGTATGCTGCCAGTCTTTGCCTGAAGATCGCCCTGATGGAGTCGGATCGTTGCTCTGATGACCCTCCTCCAGTGGAAGCCGCCATCACCTTGAGTTGTGGTTTTGTTATGTCTCGGTCCTTGTGACCGATTTGTGTTTGTTTTGTGCTCTAGCTCTTGTGGCTAGATTGTATTGTGTTCTGGCTATTTTGGCCAATTTGTCTTTGTTTTGTGTGCTGGTCCATGTGACCTCATGGACCAGTTTGTGGTTTTGGTTGTTTCTCGGCCTTTGGAGTTGTTGGTGGTTCCAACATGTGTGTCCGGCTATTGTTACCCTTTGGATCTGTTTAGGTTTTTCACTGGCCTTTTGGTTGATTTTCTGTTTTGTACTGACGATATTCTTCTCTGTTTTTAATAAATTATCTTTGCCTAAAAAAAACAAACTTGAGAACGGATTTCCTACTTTGGCCCTCAATAAGAAATCTATAATATTTCCTCACAAGCAAAGTATTGGCTTAGAGTACGTAACAACGTTCCAACTTTGTTGCATTGGTGTCCAAACTGCTTCTACGTTTTGAATTTAGGCTACCCATATTTGGACGGGCTTGTTACCCCTTGATATAGGGGAGCGCTATCATTTTAGTAACTTCCAATCCAGTCCTTCAAGTAAGGACTCCATAGGAGTTGCTGATGACCAACTATATGTTACATGTGCAAAGTTTGTCACAACATCTTGTGTGATACACAATTTCGTCAAGTTATATTGGGGTGATCAATATTGTCTCCCAAACAAGAATGAAATCACGGGTAATGAGGACCACGTGCACGCCCCTTGATGAGTGAGGGAGCAAACTCGATGTGAGCCCGAAGAGATGAAATGGCGCAGCTAATGTGGCAACATACATATCGAGAAACATTGCCCTTTATGTGTATTGTGGGATATAAATAACTATTGGAGAGAAAAATAGTTTGGAAGGTTAATTTCTTGATTTAATGTTATTATTTGTTCAGTGTGCTTATAATGGAAACTCAAGGTCGATTTTCGGCTTTAGTGATATGTCGGTTGGTTTAAATCGAAGCGAGAATATAACATGAGATTCCATTACTAATTTGCAAATGATAAAAAATATCATTTGCAAATACAATCAATTTCTCTTTCTAACTTTTCACTGACCTCAATCATTACTTAACACCTCTTCTTTTTTTTTCTAAGCAATTACAACACAACTCATAACAACGGCGTCATGGTCAGTACTAGAAACATCAATAGGCAGAAGCTCAGGCCTAATTATCCCAGCAATTTGCTGTCTCGCACACCATTTAGCTAGCTGGTGGGCTGCCTCGTTTCCTTCCCTTGGTGTCCACTCGAATTTCCATTTGCGATGAAGATCCAGAAGGTGTCTAATTGTATCAACCTCACCAGCAATATCCCAATCCGAAGCTCGCTCCCGATCATGAATTTGATTAACCAAGTCCAGACAGTCCTTCAATAATCACCTTAACTTCCGCACACATACCAATCTTGCTGCCCCTGCCTCCCCTTTGATAGGATTATGGCCCCCAATGATGCCTGAGCGAGCCTGAAGGATGTCGCCGTGGGTGTTCCGAGTGATTGCAGCAAACACTAACAGTCCATCTTGAACGGCCACATCGTAGTTCACTTTGATTTGGCCAGTACCAGGTGGTTCCCAATGCTTCCTCAAACCACCATTCAGACGTGACCAGGCCATTTTATGACAATGATAGCGTCGGTGGACATCTTGGATCAAGGCCTCAGGTTCCGTAGGAGCTTGTCAATGGACCACGCGATTTCACCTCATTCATTGGTCTAAAGTTTACAACAATTATCACAATGTTTTATACTACTTTCTCACAAAATTCAATAAAATTTCAAGCTCAATTTTTACAAAATTCTCTACAATTTTTTTCAAAATTTTAGTTTAAAAACACCGGACTCTCGTGTTTGATATGAAGCAATTGATGCTTCATTTCCTTCTCTCGAGCAATTGATGAATACATTGGTCCTTGGACTTACAAAAAAGTATGACTGCAGTTAAATGATCTGGGGAAACTACTTACTAAGCCAACCCGATAACTTGTGATATTTAGAGATACATGAGTAGAGGATTTGGCACAAGCATGAAGCATGAGAGAGTACAATAAAGAGCTTCGCCAACAAATAGGAATGATCGTAGGCCGTATAAATATTACCACTTACCAATACACAAATCAGTCGCGATTGTACAGGCAACCGACCATCAGCAAAGAATATTTCACTAAACGTACATAAGCCATCTACAAGATTGTTGGAACCCTTCTTGGCAAAAGGGAGTGATGATGAGGACACCTGAAATTGAAACCTCAACGAAAGATTCCCTCTGCAGCAATTCCTTGTTCGCATCACTTCTTAGATTTGGACGCTTTGAAAATTTTCCCCATGTAGTATTTAAGTGCCATTATGCTTTCTCTTGATATCATCCATAGCTCTATGTTTATTCTCTTTTGAAGGGGCTTTCTTCTGATCTGTGTAAAAAATGTTGATACTAATATGAGACAGTTGAAGGAGCCCCGGTCTTTCATCAGACGGAGCGGACAATTAAAGGACAAATGCCCCCATTTGTGCACAAACACTACTTAAAACTTATGGGAAGTGAGGAGAAATGCCTTATTAGTATAGTAGTTACCTACTAATAAGGCAAAACAAAAAAGCAATTGTCATTCATGAAACAAACAAATCCAACAGAGGAGATCAGAATGCAGACATTACAAAGAAAATATTCACGAATTCTTGCTTTTGATGCCGTACTTATTTATCATTCTGATTGTGGCTTCTTTGATTCAAGGGAGAATAACAAAACCCCAGGACCATGTAAAAAGCAATCATTTAGGTGATGTTTGTTTGTTAAAATGTTGGGGTGGTAAAAATATTGAGGTGTAGAAGTTTGTGAAAAAATAAAGAGACATGATTTAAATGAATTTTTTATATTTATTTGAAGTAAAAATTGATAATTTGATGGGGAGAGAGAATTTTATGGTATTATTTTATTGAGGCCAAAATGTTGGGAGCCCAACATGTTGGCTCCCAAACATCTCCTTAATACCATATCACATATGTGAAGTTTACGTTGACACAGGTCAAAGATTTTCTCTCCCCCCCCTTTTGGTGGTTAAAGGCAAGGGTTTTGGATCCCAACAGCATAGTCATGTGGCTTAAAATAGTCAAGTAACACCCAAATTTTTTTAACACTCTAAAGAAGGGTGATTAGGATTTAAATTCCCGATGTTTCATCCAGTTACCATTTAAGTCCCTTGGGTTGGTTCTTTTTCTTTTTCTTTTTCATGGGTGTTTGCTAATCAACATTTCGAACTAGATCCTTAAGTCTCAGACCCATCAATTTCACTAGAGAGAAAACCGAGGCTATTGGATTCACAAGGATACTCGACAACACAAATTTAAGGGAAACAACTATCCATGGGTAAGATTTGGTTGGGTGTGATCGGTTTGTAATATATGTGGCTGGAATTTGGGATAGTGGTTAAAGAAAAGTAGGAAGGGAGAGTAAAATATGAGGGTTCGATTCCGATTCTTTCCGTATTGTTCACCCAATTTATCAACCGTATTGACAACAATGTATCAAACCAAATAAAAATGAATATACTTATTCCAACACTCAAATTTGACCTTTCTTTGATTTTGATGTAGATTCTTAATTTCTAATTTCTGCAGTACAAATTAAAAATTGCCAAGAGTGGACAAGGAATGAAAATCTCCTTACAGATCATATAAAAATAGCAAATTCCCCTTATCTCTACTGCACTTTCTATACACCGAAAAGAAAAAAATTCTCATATCGAATTCAAAATTCCATGTTATTAGTACTCCATAGTCATTTTCCATATCGAATTCAAAATTCCATGTTATTAGTACTCCATAGTCATTTTCCATATGGCAAAGGCTTAGATATCTAATATAATTTCTAATGTCCTTACTGGTCAAGAAGATATTGCTTGAATTATACGACTGCTTCTCAAGTCAAACCAAGGTGAGGCTTAGATGAAGAACATGAAGGAATTACTTGCTAAATAGGCTAGGTAGAGGAGCAGGCTATTGGTTTGACTCACCAGCAATATATCGAACCTGAGTATTAGTTTTCAAGCACATCAACTTTATGACAATTGAAAGACAAGCAAGCATGCCATTACGAATGCTACAAAGTACTCACCTCTAGGATACCAGCGAATGCACAAAGCTTTAATGCTGCTAACATCGACAATGTATGAGTGAAAAGAGCAGCCAAATCTGGCATGTATTTCTGCAAAGATAGAAAGTACACATCGCCTATTCAATATGGGTAAAACATGGGCAAATACCAAGCTGATAATATAAAATGGTGTTTCTGCAATAAAGTCTCAGCGCTCATGAGACATAGAAGACAAGAGGACTGAGCTGATGTTAGGCTCAAAAAGTAATTAACATTGGCCGTCCGATTCACATTCATTATGCAGTAAATGTAAATGATGCTAAACAGAAATACAGCGGACCGGCGAAAAAAAATAAAAAGGACAAGGGACCGGAAGTGCACAATTAAACAAGATTCAAACATGGAGACCATAGGGAAAAAAACATACGATATACTTTCCCCCAGGACCATTTCTTCTCCAGTTGAAAGTTCAAGCAAATAACACTAAAGGCTTTTTCAATTCCTTTATTTCAATTTAAGCATAGTATGAGATTTAAATGTTGAACAGTTACCTTGGAAACTGACAAAATTTATCCTCAAATTTTTGCAATTCAATCTTGAGATAGCTTTTGCAACTGAAGATCAACAAATGAAAAAGGGGTACTTTCCACCCTAACTATGGAGAAATTTGCAACAAATCTTTAAACAATGTGCGTAGTTGCAACTACTCTACTCTCATCGATTATTCTCCGATCATCGATAATGTAAAGCTTAACATTAAGTTTAACGGAAACTAAAGAAACTTTATGGTAGAGGGATACTGCAATGGACCCAAAGCTTAGTTCTAGATTGCTCAAACCTGTAATTTAGTACCTCTAAAAGGACAATTTACCCTATGAAGACATATTTTGATCATCTGAAGGACAAGTAGAAAATGATTCAAGCCTCCATCATGTATAAAAAAAAGCAACAGAAATGCAGAAATTTGCCAGTACTATCTAATTCTAATTTCCCAACAGGCTTACTAGCAGAGACACTTGGGAGCCCTCGAATAGAGAAATTGTTTGAAAGTTATGCATTCATAGAAACGTTATGGTCTCATTACCCAAGCCACCAAAAGTTCACAAAATCAAGTATATAGAGAACATGTGTTGCAGTTCGATGAGACATTTTTTTTGTTTTTTTCCATACATTCACATATGCTTCCAACCTAAAACAGGCAAGATAATGAATGTAGATGTAAACTTATGCAAATGTTCCATGCATAACCAAGGTCTCCAATGATGAGGCCTAATGTTTCTGCTAACAGAGCCCAGCATGCAATTGCCACTTTAGAGTAATATCTCAGCTTCAAATAACTTCAGCAATTTTCGTTCTTTCTGCGCTTCTCAAAATAGCATTCTAAATCCACTTCAAATATGTTAGCAATGCTCTGTTGAGTTCACATTCCATTATGGATCATTCCCTAATAATCTCTTCTTTTAAACTAAAATCCTCACCTACCACATAACCAGCATCTTTCATTAGCTCGGTTAATCCATCCAACAAAGAGTAAATCTCTTGTGCATGGCGGTTTGATGTGTCATCCACCACAAAGGGGGAAAATCCTGTGCCAACATCAACCCAAGCACAGCCAGGGTCCTTCTTCACACCCAAGTCCCTCATGGAAGTCCTAACCTTCGCTAGATTGTTCCAACAACCAGCAGCAGCATACATATTAGCAATCAACACATAATAACCTGAATTTTCCGGTCTCATTTCCAACAGTTTTTCAGCTGCCCACTCACCTATCTCTGTGTTTTGATGAATCTGACAGGCTCCTAATAGAGTGGCCCACATGGCAGAGGTGGGTCTATAAGGCATTTTAGCAATAATCTCTTTTGCTTTGTTCAACAAACCAGCCCTGCCAAAGAGATCAACCATACATGAATAATGCTCTAAACGAGGACTTATGCTGTATACACTTTGCATCTTCTCAAAAATCCTTTGGCCTTGGATTACAAGGCCGCAATGACTACAAGCCGATAAAACTGCAACCATGGTTACATGGTCTGGTACGGTCTGGGACCTTTCCATCTCTTCAAATACTTTTAGTGCAGCTTGTCCCTCTCCCTGCATTCCATATCCTGCAATCAAGGAAGTATAAGTCACCTCATCCCTTTTGCTCAATGAATCAAACACTTTTTTAGCTTCTAAAACTTTGGCAGATCTTGCATACATGTCTAAAAGAGCATTCCACAACAGCAGATAGTCCCTAAACCCTTCCTGCTTTAAAATGTAGCAGTGGAACTCCTTCCCATGTTGCAGATTTGCCACACGGGCACAGAGGGGAAGAATGCTAGCAATTGTCACAAAATTTGGTTCAACTCCAGAAAGCAACATTTCTCGAAACAGGAACGTTGCTTCCTCAGATTGATCCATGTGGCTGTATCCAGAAAGCATGGAGTTCCAAGTAATTAAACTCTTATTCTCTGTCAATCGAAAAAGAATATGGGCATGATTAAGGTCTTTGCACCTGGAATACATAGTAATCAAGGCATTCTTGACGTTATCAAATCTATCACAACAGAAACGAATTGCATAACCATGAATTTCTTTTCCCAATTTAATGACCCCAATGTGGGAACTCGCACCCAAACCAATAAGTATGGCAATGGAATCCAAATGAATGCCACGAGTTCTCATCTGAGAAAGCAAGTCAAGTGATCCCTTAAAATTGCCTGTCCGCAAGCACCCGCCAGCTATTGTATTCCAAGTTATGATATTAACCTCATTGCACGTACTTCTCATTCTTTCAAAAAGCTCAAATGCCTCTCCCCACATACCCCTAGAGGCATATGCAGAGATAATTGTGTTCCAAGAAACAGCATCCCTTTCTGGCATTTGGTCAAACAAGCTACGAGCGACATTGATTTCCCCAAACTTTCCATACATGGAGACCAAGGCATTGTGTACAAACAAATTCCACTCAGAAGAGCTAGAATTAATCGACTTATGAACATCTCTACCAAAATCCACATCCAATTCTTCACCGCAAGCCTTGAGAACAGCTGGGTAGGTGAAACAATCTGGTCTAATCCCCTTATCCACCATCTGTTTATAGGCACATAGAGCCTCACCAAAAAGCCTGTTTCCAACATAAGAAGAAATAAGTAGATTCCAAGGCAAAGGGTGCAAAATGCCTGAATTGTGAGTAATATTATGGGCATCAACAAGGTGGTTAAAGGTCGAGTATAAAGTGACAAGTTTTGGCACCAAAATGGGGTGTTGTTCAAGACCAAAGGAAATAATCTGGGCATGAAGCTGTTTACCTTGTGGGAGTGATTTAAGGTTGGTACAGCATAAGAGAAGAGAAGAGATAGCATGTAAGATAAGGTCAAAAGAAGCAAAAGAGGAGGCATGTAGCTGGATAAGAGAAAAGGTTTGGAATGCTTTTGACAAGTGGCCCTCACGTGCAAAGTTCTTGAGAGAAGTAAAAAGGGAATTAATCATGGGTTCATCACTGCTGGTGTGTGTTTCCAGGACAGAATCATTCAATTTGCATGATCTGGACTCGTTGTCATATTTTTTTGTGCCTTGTTTCCATTTTCTCGGAATGAATTTCTGGATTAAAGATAGAGAGAGACCTCTTGGGAAAAACTGGGATTGGAAAGCATACACTATAGATATATTTGCTGTGGTGTGAACATTCAGCATGGCTTCTTCGACATATGCAACATGTGGCTTGGGAAAATTGGCGATCAAGTGACTCAAACTTTTGCTTGTCAAATTCAAAAGCTACTTCAATCAATTAAGGGCTGAAGGCAATGACTCCCCTGCAAAATTAAAGCTGATTTAAGCAAAAAATTGTCGATGAGGCGTCAAGAAAGCACTCTGCGCTCTACTTCCCACACATGCTAATAAGACCTTTTCAATGGGAAATTGCAGATCAAATTAGCGGTGATTTTTCCTTCTTCTGTATTTGGTCCTTTCCGTCAGCTGAGCACAACAGCTGGACGACAATGTCCAACGTGGGTAATGGGAGCCATGTCACCGCTAATTTGTATTCGGCATGTTACATACATAGTACATTCAGGCTCTTGCCCTTACTCAACCCCTCTCCAGCTCCATCTGCGGAACCAGCTGCTAGAGCCCCAACCTCAAAATCTGGGAGGTGGGGACACGTGGCGAGATTAGCGGTGACAAGGCCCCTGTTACATACATAGTACATTCATTCAGCTGCTATCTTCATATTACGGAAAGGACTAAATACATAATGTTAAATTCCCCAAGACCTAATCCAGTACGAAAAATACTCTAGGGACCAAGTTGGGATTTCACCATACCCCAGGGCTCAATGAAGTAATTAAGCCTATTTCAAAATGTTACGTACAGGACATATCTAGATTAACATTGAAAAGTTTCAAAATCACCAAATATATAAGGGTTAATTACAAAAACCCCCCAAGAACTTGCACCCCAATCTCAAATACCCCCTACACTTGAACTCGTTGCAACCAAGCACTGTAAGATACCTGTCGCGTTTCAATTGGTTTTTGACCCAGTTTTGGCGTTAAATGGGATGTTTTCCGTCACAAGTGATATCCAGCCCACGCGAAAAGACCAATCTGCCCAATCTGACCCCAACTTCAACTTCCCCTTTTTACCTTGAAAGATTGTATTTGGTTTAACACCACATCCCTGCATTGCTCGAACTACTTCCAAGACTCTTTCATGCCGATTGCTCTGTACCAAACCTAAAATAACAGCATTCCATGTACTTAATCCTGGGTTTTTCATTTCCTGAAAAAGGTCCATTGCAATACAAGAGCAATACACATATTCACAAGTATGTTACAGTTCCCTCTCCCCTATGCTTCCAAAATCAAGGGGAACCGTCTAAAGCTCTGTACCGCCGCGCTCTCAGTGTCCATAAAAGCTGCAAAAAACGCTTCATCAACAATATCAAAGCTATCCAAACAGAAGGGACTGACGCATAGTGAAGCGGTGGTCATCAAGGATTGCATCGAGAACACCAAGGATACCATCAATGACCTCAAGGAATCTTTGGATGCAATGGGCCATCTTAGAGGCTCTAATTTGAAGTTTCAGATAGCTGATATTAAGACCTGGGTAAGCGCTCTGAAGAACAAGAGCATGAACAACTAAAACACCCATCTGAATTTTGTCAAGTCGGGGTGGTTGAGTGTAACGGCAACTCTCTCCCTTTTTTTAATCATTGCCGAATTTAATTGCATCTCTGCTCTAAACAGTAGCCACATCAAGTTCACCGCATTAAAGGGTCCCAGTATCTCCCCATTCTCCTCTGCTTCAAACCCATCCCCCCCCCATCTCTCTCTTTCTCTGAATCGAAGCAAGCATTGGTTTTTAGTCAGTCAAACCCATCCCCCTCCATCGTCCACGAAGGAATGCCACAACACTCTTAGCAAACAAGGATTTAAGATTCCATTGATCTGTGCACTCACCCTTACTTTTTGCAGAGACACATTCGTTCCTTTAATGGCTTTTTCCTTAAAATTAATGGGGTAAATTGGGTCGGGATTAGTGGGTCAAAACACACCGGATTTGGCATTGCAAGTTAATTCGAATGGAATGGAGACAGATTGGTATTTTCGTGCAGGCTAGATGTCAATTGTGACGGAAAACATCCCATTTAACGCCAAAATTAGGTCAAAAACTCAATTGAAACACGACAAGTATTTTAAGGTGCCTGGTTGCAACGAGTTCGAGTGTAGGGGGTGGTATTTACAATTGGGGTGTAAGTTCGTGGGGGGTTTTTGTAATTAACCCAATATATAAACAAGAAATCAACCAGACCATACTTGGTGAGTAGCAGCACTAGATACAAATAGTGCCTCCAGCAACTACATTTAGTAAGTTTCAATCTACTAAGAATGAAAATCAGGCCCTTTGCAACAGCTCAATTTTTTTATATAAATATTAAAAAATTAAAGGTACAATGTACCAAAGGCATGGGGAGCCAAGAGAAGTAAGCCGCGACCAATCTGGCTAAAGATAAACCCCCAAGACCTTTTGTAGCACATAAAAAGTTATTTGCTTCAGAAGTCTTCATTAAAGAAGCAGATGCCGAATCTAAGAGTTCCAGAGGACAAGCAAACACATCAATGTCTACGATATCAGCTAACAAAATCTGTTAGGTTCTAAAGGTACTTTTACTCATACAATATGAAGCATTACTGACAATATTCCGGAAACTCCATAGAATTAGTCTCAATTGTTGTTCAGTCAAATAAATATTCAGCTCGGACAAAGGATTCGGCCATTTGTTCCACTAAATGAACACCTTGGAAATCACCCAAATACTTTTCAGCGAATGTTGCAAAGATATCCCCCCATTGGTTCTTTAAAGGAAAGTTTAATGAAGCCAAGGGAAAACAAAACGGGTCTTTTGGGGAATAGGGCAAACACATTGCAATCATACAAACAGGGGATACTGATAATGCTGCATACCAGGGCGTTCGGCACTGAAATGGGACTAAGAACTCCTTGATTTGGCGCAGAAGCTGGTCCAAGAAGATCTGTGATCTGGGAAATGGTTGCACTTCTGGGAATATCTGGCTGCTGGCACCGTTTTGAAAGCGAAACGGGCCCTAAGTAGATTGGCCTTCACCAGACCGCTCGCTTGCAAGTTGCGACCCCTTTGCTGTACGAACTTCAGCCAACGCAATCGAGGGAGTTTTTCTACTTCTACTGTGGCAATGGCTGCAGTTCAAGTAAACAATTCCAGGCCTTCACAATCACGTGTTGTTACAGGTTGACGGATGTGGAAGTGGAGAAGATCGGATATGGAGGCTAGGGTTGAGAAAGAGACGTTAGTTTTTGAATGAAGTCTTTGAAGACACGTGCTACTAACAAGAGAATTAAATACTAGAGGTGACTAATCATGGTTTGTGTTGTTAAAATTTTAACAAAATTTTAAGAGTCGGTAAAAAGTAGGGAGTAAAGAAGTTGGTAAAAAAAATTTAAAAGTAAATAAAAAATTTAAAAAAGTTCATGAAAAAATTAAGAGAGAAAAAATTGTAACGATGATAAAATTTTACACTCATTAAAATTTTAACACAAAAAAATTACAAAATAATATATCTCTCTCCATCAAATAATTACTTTTTTACAATAATAAATATTAAAAATAATTTCTTTTCACTTTTTCACCAAATCTTATACTCTAAAATTTTAACCTCCTCAATTTTAATACTCAAACACAACATAAGTCTGTTCAAATCCGGTTATGATAATAACCGCCACCAAATGGGCCGGTTTTCAAATATTGGGTGCTGCAACTACCATCTTCAAGTGCAGTAATTGGCCCTTAGTTGTGGCGCGTCTAATTGTTGTCATCTATATTGAGCACTTTTTTAAACCTTTTAGTATTTGGCTTAATGGATTTTTTTGGGCCTACTGAACCCATATTAATAAATTTAAATTAATAAAATCTAATATAAAAACGAATTCAAAAGCAATTTCAAAAAAATATAAGAAAAACTAGTTACATATCACACTTGTGGCAACAAATAATCCTCGACTTTCCTCTACATTGACTTTTTTTTTCCCGATCGTCCATATAAGGCCATTTTAGGTGGGCTTTTTTCTTCTTCACAAGTTAATTTGAACTCCACATGAAAATTTTTAAAATCTTGATATGTTCCATTTTTATGTGAATGGGAAGAGCGTTATTGTTCCATATAATATTTAAAAATTAAAAATTAAGAACTACTTTTGTTTACTAAATACAAATAATAAAATTAAAAATATTATATTTTACTTTAACGAATTGTTCATTGCATCCGTAAGTATTTGTCCATGTACTCCACTCGTAAATACACGCTTCCACGTACGGAACAACTACGTAAGATCAATTTCAAACTGTATGACTTGGACAAATGGGTAAAATGCACTTACGCTACTTACTTGGACTTGGCGAAAGCTGAGACTTAGGGGGTGTTTGTTTCCCTAAAATTTTGGGGTTCGAAATTTCCAACAAAACAAACACACTCCAAAATTTTTAACTTTTACACACACACACTCTACTTTTCACAAACCCCAATAAATCTCAATAAAGTAAAGATTCCCAAAATTTCGGGAATATTCCCCAAAATTTCCACAAACAAACACCCCCTTAATAAACAACTTGTCATCACATTTCAACTATACGAATTAGAGATCCGTATACCTCTGACCATCATCTGTGAGAATACTATCAACACACGTCTAGATCGTCTATAACAGGTAATCATTGCGGTCAACCTCTCCATGTTTTGTCTTTTTATTTTTTATTTTTAAATTTAATGAACGATCTCCCTAATTCCTCTTCTAAGCCTAACTACACGATTCAGGTTACGCACGCAATGCAAGCACGCACACGTCATAAAGAGTTTTGTAACAGATAACAACATCAGAATAATGAATAATCTTCCTCTCTATTATTCAGATATACAAGCAGTTAGTTTTGCTTCATGACAAGGAGTCTGACGTAGACGCCGCTGCTCCTGATGCCTGTGCTGAAGACTGTTCTTTAACATTCTCCCGTGATCCAAGCGGAAGAAAAACGACGAAGAGGCTCGATCGAAGAGAACAGAACCGTTGAACCGATAAAGGTTTTGTAAAAATGTCTACGAGCTGCTCTTTGCTGGATATAAAAAAGACTACCAGAGACTTAGAAGCAACCCTATCACGCACAAAGTGATAGTCGAGAGCGACATGCTTCGTGGAAGCATGGAGAACGGGATTAGCCGTGAGGTAGGTGGCGCCAAGATTATCACACCATATGATAGGAGCTAAATGAAGAGGAACACGGATATCATAGAGTAGAGATTGGATCCAAACTAATTCACAAGTTGCATTAGTCACTGCCTTGTATTCAACCTCAGTGCTGGAATGAGCGATAGTAGGCTGTTTACGTGAACTCCAGAAGATAAGATGAGGCCCAAAAAGAATGCAAAGCCCACCTGTTGAATGCCAATCATCAGCCAACCCAGTCAGTGTATGAGAAAGCTGCAAGGACAGAAAAAGAAGACTGTGAAAACCACAAGCCAAAATGAGTGGTATGACGAAGATAGCGTAGAATCCTTTTCACAGCCTACCAATGTGGCACTCAGGGAGCTTGCATATTCTGACAAACACAGTTAACAGGAGCTCCATCAAGACCTGTGAGAGAGCCAGTTGTTGTCATAGGTGTCGAAACAGGTTTGGAAGAGTGCATGTTGGTCTTTTTCAACAGATCCTCAATATATTTTTTTCTAAGAAAGAAGAATGCTAGAGTCAAAATGATGGACTTCCACTCCAAGGAAGTAATGCAGTTGACCCAAGTCTTTCACAGGGAAAGAAAGCCGCAAGTTGGCAATAAGAGATCTGATGGCAGTGGGGTCAGATTCAGTGATGACTATGTCATCCACATAAACCAATAAATAAATTCGAAGATAAGCATCAATATACATAAACAATGATGAATCAACAAGGGATGCAACAACATTGAGTTCCATAAGCTTGGAGCTAAGCTTAGAGAACTAAGCTCAAGGAGCTTGCTTGAGCCCGTAGAGTGCTTTTTAAGTCAGCAGACATGGTTCGAATAATCAGGATGAATAAAACCAAGGGGTTGCACCATGAAAACGTCCTCTGTGAGATCACCGTGCAAAAAAGCATTCTAAACATCCAACTGATGCATAGACCAGCTGGCTTGCACTGCTAGAGAAAGAACAAGATGAATAGTGGCAAGATGCACAACGGGGCTGATTGTCTCAGAGTAGTCGAGACCATGTTGTTGATGAAATTCCTTGGCAACAAGATGAGCTTTTCTACGTTCAACACAACAGTCAACCAAATGTTTAGTGTGAAACACCCATTTACACCCAACAAGATTCTGAGAAGCAGAAGGTGGGACAAGAGTTCATGTATGATTATCAAGCAAAGCATTGAACTCATGTTGCATAGCCTGACGCCAGTCAGCATACTTGAGTGCCTGGGTCACAGAAGTAGGAGCAAGGGGAACCTAAGCAACTGTGGTGGCATGTGATCGTGGTGGAGGCCATAAAACAGTGCCATCAGTGTTCTCTTTGGGACGGCAAAGGCAAGTAGGATATCTCGGTGGTGGAAGAGGAACAGGAGGAGAAGTAGATGACGACGGAATTATAGGAGAAGAGGAGCTCAGAGGAGCTGTGGGAGAAGGAAGAAACTCAGAATTTGGTGGTGGAGAAGAAAGAGTGATTGACAAAGGGAGAGTAGTGTGAGTAGAGGGAGATGAGACAGTAGAGAAGGGAATAGAGCCTTTAAACAGGAATACCAGTTCATCAAACACAACATTCCTAGAAATATAGACACGAGAGGAAGACCTATGATAACGCAAGTAACCTTTATGATCGGTACTATATCGAATGAATGTACAAAGGTGAGAATGATAGTCCAATTTGTGAGCATTATAAGGTCGATGATGAGGGTAACAGGCAGTGCCAAAAACCCGTAAAAACAAATAGTCAGGGTGTGTTTGAAAAAGACGAAAAAATGGTGATTGATGTTGAATAACATAACTAGGGAGACAATTTATGAGAAAAATTGTTGTGCAAAAAGCATCAGCCCAAAAACGTTAGGGAAGAGAAGCTTGGGCAAGGAGTGCAAGACCGGATTCCACTATGTGGTAGTGATTGCGCTCAATAGTACTGTTTTATTGGTGAGTGTGAGGAAAGCTCCTCCCTAGTTGGATTGAACTGTTAAAATCTTTAGACTAAATGACCTTTCCACAGATTTTTGAAACAGAGCAAATTGATTATAAACATCCGAATTTGATTGAATAGGAAAGAGCAGGTTTCGGTTATTATGTGAGTGTAGAACGGTGTGAGTGGTGCGATTACCCGGTCAAGATTGGTTTTTACATTGTAGACCGCGCAGATCACGCCAGCGCTTTAATGAGCAACTTCTAGGGTGCCCCGACTCCACGACTCGAGTTTTCCTACATATTTGGTTCTGGCAGATCGCGCTAGCGCCTTAACAGTTGGATTGAATTGTTAAAATCTTTAAATTAAATGAGCGTTCTACAAATTTTTGATTATAGAGCAAATTGATTATAAACATCCGAATTTGATTGAATAGGAAATAGCATGCTCCTGTTATTATGTGTGTGTAGAGCGGTGTGAGTGGTGCGATTGCGCGGTCAGGATCGGTTCTCACATTTTGGACTGCGCAGATCGCGCCAGCGCATTAATGAGCAACTTTTGGGGTGCCCTGACTCCATGACTCGAGTTTTCCTGCATATTTGGTTCTGGCCATCCCCTACTTGTTTCGAACGTTTTCAAAGCCTCAAATCTAAGTTCATGCATCAAAACCTCCAAGCCCTAGCAGTGCCTCAAATTTCCTCCCCACTTTGCTACGTGAAGAACCTAGACGCGGGAAGAACCAAAATAGTATGTTGCGTGAAGAGGCCGATCTCCATTTTCACATTTCGTTGCAGTGAGTTTGCAGATATTCTTTTCGGGACTGTTTTTTCTCTCTTTCACTATTTGCTTTTATTTAGAAACTGTTAGAAGTGAGAGCAAGAGAGAGGAATGAATGTTGACTAATTGGCATGTTCCTCATTGGTGGACATGTTCTTTGTAAAGGCAGTAAATAATTCATTTGTATGGTTTGCCCCATTTTGTTCAGAAATGTGGTGTGGACCAATTTTACTAGCTGATTAATATTTTCAGCCATAGTCTAGAGAAAGAACAAATATTTGTTCAACAACCATCAAAATGATGAATGCCATTTTTCCCTAGTTTTCTTGTTATTTACTATATACCTAAGAGAAATATTAGTATATATCTTTCGATAGTACTTTTAAGAAAATATAGATTTTTGAACATTTATTATTCATTTTTTCTTTCTTTCTTAAAACAAATGTAATATGTTAAATGTTTATGTGGTGCGCTTAAGATTGCCATCATTCCAGCTCCATATATATCAAAAAATAATTGGGTACATAATATTTGAATAGGAAGGAAATGGACCACATGAATGAATTGGCTTTTTTCTTGCTGATGCATATAGGTAGCTAGGTAGGGAACCCTAGCTAGAAATTGACTAATTGATATTTTTGAACCTTTTGCAACAATATATATTATGTCGTTATGCCCTAATTTTGTTTTGCATTTTTTGTAAGATTAGGAGTAGTATACCCTTTTGGTTTCACTTTTACTATTTTGTTCCTTGCCGTATGGAAATTATCAATAAAATTATGCATGATATATACAAAGTTTTTCTCAACTACTCCATTACAAAAGATTATGCTAATAATATATTTCTCCTCCAAATTATTGGTGACGATTATTAATCATTTGAATATTTGTTAAGTCATATTATCATATATTATTCATTTGAAATAAAAATATCATAGTACTTTTAATTGCTCCATAAAAGATGTTTCTTTGATTGATAAATAATGGGGGAGTGCAACAGGTTGGTGCTTAGTGCAACTTCCATAGACGATATGACCTAAATGGAAGGGATCAATCCAAATATCAGTAGATGAGGGTCCAGTAGTTCCGAAGTCCCTAAAGGTGACTTAGTTATCCTTCATTTGAGCGGCTAAGATGGTATGAGGACTTTTTTTAATCTTTTTCTTTGATTGGTATATGTAGGAGACATGGTACTGGCTGACAATGGGGAGAAAAGAATGGACAAAGAAAGAAAATGACTCGCTTGTGCCGGTGAAATGGGAGCGACCAAATACAAGGTGTGGGTGCGTCTCCGGTATTATTGTTTAGCGGCAGCCTAGTGGGAAGTATTGCGTCTTCGACTGGACTATGCAACATAACCATGAGTTGGCGGCACCGAGAAAGGTTCACTTACTCCGTACTCACATAAGCATGAGCGAATCGCAGCGTGTTGAGGCTATGGATTCAGATAAGGTCGATATTTGCCCTAAATTGGCAGTGAACTTGATGTCTGCACAGGCTGAAGGTAGACAACTTTTGGGATTCACTCAGCAAGACTATAAATCAGCTAAAGAACGATTCAAAGTTTTTCTTCCAGGTCATGATGGATGAAGATGAGCACATTAATAATGTCTTTTGGTTGGACCATGCCATGCAAAGCGACTTTGCCATCTTCGGGGACTTTGTGTCCTTTGGCACCACATACAAGACAAATAACGAGCATAGGCCATTGGGAGCATTCCTTGGGGTGAATATCACTGAAAATTGGTCATATTTGGGGCTTGTTTATTGTTTGATGAGACGACGCAAATATTTAGTTGGTTTTTTCAAACTTTCGTTGAGTGTATGAATGGGAAGGCCCCCATATCTCTGTTCACCAATCAAGATTCAGGTATCAACTGTTAACCCAATAAATAATACTAAATGTTTACTTACTGGATGAAATCAATATGCAGGAATGCTAGCTGCAATTCCATCTGCTCTACCAGCCACACACCATTTTTTATGTGCCTGACACATATCTTAAAATGCAATAAAAAATTTGGAGTCATTACTTGCCAACAAGGACTTCAAAAGATATTGGAACGATCTTTTGTTTGACCCCAAGATAGATGGCTTTGAACAGAGTTGGAGTAAAATGATTGACGAGTATGAACTCCAAGGCAATGTATGGTTGCGAAGGATATATGAAAAGCCAGAGAAATGGGCACCAAAGTATGTACGCAATGTTTTCTGTGCTGGAAAAAGATGACCCAGATAAGTGAGAATTTCAATTTGATATTGCGTGGGTTCTTAAGCAGAGATATGAGTATGGATCGATACATACAAAATTTACAGAGAACAGTAAATGAGTTGCGATACAACGAGTTAGTTGTAGATTTTCAGATGCTCCAGATAGTGCCCATTAAAGAATCTAGGGAGATTGCTCTCTGATCACGCGTCAGAGGTCTACACTCCCACTATGTTGCTTGCTTTTATGGAGCAAGCACGAGTAGGTGGCTATGTTAAGTTTGACTATCGGAGGGAAAGTATTGGGACCGAAGAGGTTGATGTCCATGTATGCAGCCGGGACCGGTCAAATAATTGTTCAACCGCAAAGCGCTATGCGATGAAAATGAAGAATGGGGTTCACCAATATAGCTACAAACGGTTTAACTTTGTCGGCGTCGTATGCAGTCACATTAAAAAGGCTCGTGATTATGCCAATGCATGCAAAAACATTCCATAACATTCTACTGTAACATAATGCACATAAAACTCTGAGGGTTTTCAATAAAACATGCAATTCTCAAATATCACCTCGGTCATTTAAAAAAATCTAGCACAATAACTCTGCCTACCTCGACCTTCATAACACTTGAACCCATTATCAGTGAACCTCCATGACCTCAAGAAACTAGACTAGGACCTTCGAAAAGACGCTTGATTTCTCATTCTCCCAATCAATACACAATATCGCAGAAAATAACAAAGTATTTATAAAAGATTAATTGCAACCCTATTTAAAGAAGGACTCTAAATTTGAAAAGATGATAAGAATGACTTGCTATCCATTTAAAATTCAAACATATTCTCGTAAAATTTAAATTCAAAACTTTAAAATCTAAAGAGATAAATATAAAACCATCTCTTCTTCAAATTTCAAACACTTTTTTTAAAAAAATAACCTTTTAAAATCATATCAATATTTCAAACTTTAAACATTTTTAAAATAAGATAATTTTTTTAAATAATTCGAAATTTGAAATTCAATAAAAATAATATTTTATTACTAAGAAGAAAATCTGGGGTGCTAAAGTTGCGTCCAGATCTACCACCACAAGGAGGAGCTCCAGTAAGTTTGGTGGTAAGGTTGGCAGATATCTCCTGAGATGACATAGAGGTTATCTGGTGGTTGAGTCTGACATCATGAGTCAGAAGGTGGCTAAAAAGCTCCTCAGAGGAAGGAGGATCAAGCCTGGTGGAAACAGATGTGACTAGAGAGTCATACTCTGTACTGAGACCAGCAAGGAGAAATGAGTTGAATTTAGGAGAAGACCACGGGTGTCGAGCTGCGGCCATGGTGTCAGCAAGGATTTTAGTCTTCCAGGAAAAATCAGTGATGAAATTAGATCCTTTTTTAGTGTAGCAAGCTGAAAATGAAGTTGACCCAAGCAAGCTTGGGTTTTGGAAGCATATAGATTCTCAAGAACAATCCAGACAGCCTGAGAGGTTGTGAGACCAACAATCTGAGCAATCATAATTTTAGACAGGGATGAGATGAAACAAAGGGTGAAGGTATGCTGCCATCGACATACTCGTAGAGATGTTTCCCACTCAGATAAGGCAGCCTTTGAGCTTTCTAGAGGAGGTAATTGTCATGTGTGAGTTTCATAGTGACGAGATGTGGTAAGGAGGCGATATTGTTAATGGTGGTGGTTTTGTAAAGGAGGTGTAGAGGAAGGTGGAAAAGGAGAAGAGTTATTCGAGATAATTTCTTCTTTAGCCATTGACGACTAGTCGAACTAGCTCTGATACCATAAAGAGTTTTGTAACAGATAACAACACTAGAATAATGAATAATCTTCTTCTCTACTATTCAGACGTACAAGCAGGTATATATATACACTGTGACGATCCTAACAACCATGAAATATATTTCCTGGTAGTGTGGTGTGTAAGATACGTGAAGATTCTTTCTGTTATGAGAATGGTTCTAGAACAACTTATGTGTCAGCTGAGTTAGTTTTGGTTGATTACATATTAAAGGTGATGCATTTCTAGAATGTTCTAGAATGTTCACACATGTTCTAGAATATTCTAGTACATATACCTTCTAGAATATCCATGAATGTTCTAGAATGATCTAGAACATATACCTTCTAGAATGTTCTAGAATGATCATACATGCTACACTATTCTACAATGTTCTAGTACATGTACCTTGTATAATGTTCTAGAGTATTCATGAATAATCTACCTAGGAAGATGCAAGGACAATCTAGAAAGAATAAGATTAATGGGTGGTTCTAGAAATATCTTCCACCCACCTATAAATACCCTTCATGGGGTAAAGTTTTGTAAGAGTTGAAGCCAAAAAGAAAGGAAAGTTATTCTATCTAGTGCATTTGGAGAGAAGTGCTCCATACTAACCTTTCTAACTTCTATCTTCACTTTCCTATAAACAATCAAACCCCTCATTCTAATCCTAACATGACAAGTCTGACGTAGATAGTGTGGGAGAGAGATAGTGAAGCCATTGATGGTGATGCCGAGGGACATATGGTGTTAGCGGGTGCGCGTAGGGGCCACATGAAACCGATATTGTGCTTGGTGATAGTATCCGATTTGGTGTGCAGTGGCTCGGCTGACAACAAAGTCAAGATTTGGAGGATGAGATTAGGAGATGAGCTACTCTTGCTTGGTTGTGCTGGAAGGGCATACACGCCCAGTTAAGTGCTTGGTGGGGGCTGCCGATGGTAACAATGATAGAAATTGGGAGGCGAAACCATGAGAGTGCATTTGGAAAGAGTTTTCTAAAACTGTTTTATGTTGTTACAGAATCACAGTCAAGGATGTTAGTTTAGACACATTAATTAATGTGCTTTTCCCAGAGACTCACGACGTGAATATTTCTCACATCCCAACTATGGGCCAGGTCATGGATATAAGAAACGGGCCCGTATAATCCAGTTTGGCCCAACGTCACACTCAATTTTGCTGCTCGTGGCTACTTGAAACGTACCTTCTGTAACTCCTCAATTCAACGATCCCATGACCGAGTTCGCATGCATGAAATAGCCCCCGTGTCTTACTTAGCTGCTCAGAGACGCTTTAGATAACACAGGAACTTCTTTCCTGTACTGTTTTATTCTTCAAGAACTATAGTAATATATGAGCAAGTTATTGGAGCTGTTAAAGATGATAATCTGCATGTGTGCATCTCTATACAGAGGTCAGGGCTCAGTGGCGGAACTAGGACCAAAATTCAGGGGGGTCGAATTCTAAAGACGAAATGACAAGAATTTTTTTTCCCTTTATAATGCTAAAAATTGTCTTACAATTACAATATCAAAAATTAAAGACTAAAAACATTAAAAATATTACAATACATGAATCGTGTTATGTACTGCGACTGAGAGGTGACAATTGCATCCTACGATTTTTCATCTTTTGAAAATGTTGCAAAACGGCTTCGTTCTCTTGTGACAAACTTATCCATTATCTAAATAAAATAAAATAAAGTGAATGTATCAATATATTATATTCCAGAGACCAAAAGCCATGTGGAGATGCAAAGTGAAATCTCCTGTTCATAAACACATGTGGAGATGCAAATAAACAGTGAAAAATAGATGACAGTCAATTCCACAAAAGTAAAACAGTACAACAGTTGTCAAAATATAGAAACAAACAATTGCTGAAGTTCTAAAATTAGTGCTTCCCTTTCCTCCAGGCAATGACACATTTGTCTAAATCATAATCTCAGGCTTCTTTCTTCCCCCATCATCTCCAAGTTCTTACCCAAATTTCTGGCCTACGTTTCTCACTTCCTCCCAATGACCAGCCTTATTGACTAACCAATGAGAGCCAAGTCAAAACTTCCAAACCTTTTCAAGAACTACGCTTCCTCAGGCCAAAAAAATATGGACCCCCCCTCCCCTCTACAGATTTTCAGGGCATATATTCCTAAACCTTTTTTTTTCTATAACTCATTTTCAAGGGGGATATTAAATTTTAAATTTTCCAATCATTTGGATCTACCATTGCATCAAACTTGCCATGTGATATTATTAGTACCACCGCCAAGCAAACCCATGATAAATGTTCACAATTGATAATTATTTTTTTTTTTAGAAGGACAAAAAGAAAACAGCTGGTCATGATGCATTATATCAAGAAAGCTAAGCCAAGACATTGATAGAAGACGCAGAAGTACTAAATGGTTTTCTTATTATTTCTCTGTTTGAGAAGATTGCTCTTTTATCTCCTCAATTCAGGAAAGACCCATCCAACGAAGCTGTATTAAACTTTTTGTTAGTTTTCTTATTTGAAAAAACCATTTATAGTCGGTTACAAGAAAGATAAAAAAGTGACAAAGCCAGCAATAAAACAAGTTCCATTAGAATGTTTGTTTTTCTATTCCAGATTTTGACCGATAGAAAATGTTTGCACCTTCTGTCCATCTATTAGTGTAGACTGGTAGAAATGCTCAATTCAAAACATATTTCCATTATACATATACTGCCAAAAATAAAATTTAAAATAACTATAACTTACAGAACATCACAAAAAAGGACAAAGAGGACTGTGCAAGAGAGAGATGAAATTTTCTAACCTTTTCCCATGCTTCGTGCACGCATACCATTCCAACAGCATGATCCCAAGCCTAGAATGTGCATTATAAATAGTTGGCCTGGGCCTGAGCCTCAGGGGTATCGGGCCCAGGACAACTTACTTAAAAAAACAAAAAAAGTAATGAATTACTTTTTTTTGTGGCGTGAGGGGTAGCGGCCGCCCAGGGTCGCTACCCCTTCCTTCCGTCACTGTCTGGGCTGAGGTTTTTCCCTCGAATTCCTTATTGTTAATTGGTTTAACAACTAACAAATAGGTATATCCTATATTGTATGTTGGGTTGCTTCAGAAATCAGTGGCGGAACTAGGACCAAAATTCAGGGGGGTCGAATTCTAAAGACGAAATGACAAGAATTTTTTTTCCCTTTATAATGCTAAAAATTGTCTTACAATTACAATATCAAAAATTAAAGACTAAAAACATTAAAAATATTACAATACATGAATCGTGTTATGTACTGCGACTGAGAGGTGACAATTGCATCCTACGATTTTTCATCTTTTGAAAATGTTGCAAAACGGCTTCGTTCTCTTGTGACAAACTTATCCATTATCTAAATAAAATAAAATAAAGTGAATGTATCAATATATTATATTCCAGAGACCAAAAGCCATGTGGAGATGCAAAGTGAAATCTCCTGTTCATAAACACATGTGGAGATGCAAATAAACAGTGAAAAATAGATGACAGTCAATTCCACAAAAGTAAAACAGTACAACAGTTGTCAAAATATAGAAACAAACAATTGCTGAAGTTCTAAAATTAGTGCTTCCCTTTCCTCCAGGCAATGACACATTTGTCTAAATCATAATCTCAGGCTTCTTTCTTCCCCCATCATCTCCAAGTTCTTACCCAAATTTCTGGCCTACGTTTCTCACTTCCTCCCAATGACCAGCCTTATTGACTAACCAATGAGAGCCAAGTCAAAACTTCCAAACCTTTTCAAGAACTACGCTTCCTCAGGCCAAAAAAATATGGACCCCCCCTCCCCTCTACAGATTTTCAGGGCATATATTCCTAAACCTTTTTTTTTCTATAACTCATTTTCAAGGGGGATATTAAATTTTAAATTTTCCAATCATTTGGATCTACCATTGCATCAAACTTGCCATGTGATATTATTAGTACCACCGCCAAGCAAACCCATGATAAATGTTCACAATTGATAATTATTTTTTTTTTAGAAGGACAAAAAGAAAACAGCTGGTCATGATGCATTATATCAAGAAAGCTAAGCCAAGACATTGATAGAAGACGCAGAAGTACTAAATGGTTTTCTTATTATTTCTCTGTTTGAGAAGATTGCTCTTTTATCTCCTCAATTCAGGAAAGACCCATCCAACGAAGCTGTATTAAACTTTTTGTTAGTTTTCTTATTTGAAAAAACCATTTATAGTCGGTTACAAGAAAGATAAAAAAGTGACAAAGCCAGCAATAAAACAAGTTCCATTAGAATGTTTGTTTTTCTATTCCAGATTTTGACCGATAGAAAATGTTTGCACCTTCTGTCCATCTATTAGTGTAGACTGGTAGAAATGCTCAATTCAAAACATATTTCCATTATACATATACTGCCAAAAATAAAATTTAAAATAACTATAACTTACAGAACATCACAAAAAAGGACAAAGAGGACTGTGCAAGAGAGAGATGAAATTTTCTAACCTTTTCCCATGCTTCGTGCACGCATACCATTCCAACAGCATGATCCCAAGCCTAGAATGTGCATTATAAATAGTTGGCCTGGGCCTGAGCCTCAGGGGTATCGGGCCCAGGACAACTTACTTAAAAAAACAAAAAAAGTAATGAATTACTTTTTTTTGTGGCGTGAGGGGTAGCGGCCGCCCAGGGTCGCTACCCCTTCCTTCCGTCACTGTCTGGGCTGAGGTTTTTCCCTCGAATTCCTTATTGTTAATTGGTTTAACAACTAACAAATAGGTATATCCTATATTGTATGTTGGGTTGCTTCAGAAATCAGTGGCGGAACTAGGACCAAAATTCAGGGGGGTCGAATTCTAAAGACGAAATGACAAGAATTTTTTTTCCCTTTATAATGCTAAAAATTGTCTTACAATTACAATATCAAAAATTAAAGACTAAAAACATTAAAAATATTACAATACATGAATCGTGTTATGTACTGCGACTGAGAGGTGACAATTGCATCCTACGATTTTTCATCTTTTGAAAATGTTGCAAAACGGCTTCGTTCTCTTGTGACAAACTTATCCATTATCTAAATAAAATAAAATAAAGTGAATGTATCAATATATTATATTCCAGAGACCAAAAGCCATGTGGAGATGCAAAGTGAAATCTCCTGTTCATAAACACATGTGGAGATGCAAATAAACAGTGAAAAATAGATGACAGTCAATTCCACAAAAGTAAAACAGTACAACAGTTGTCAAAATATAGAAACAAACAATTGCTGAAGTTCTAAAATTAGTGCTTCCCTTTCCTCCAGGCAATGACACATTTGTCTAAATCATAATCTCAGGCTTCTTTCTTCCCCCATCATCTCCAAGTTCTTACCCAAATTTCTGGCCTACGTTTCTCACTTCCTCCCAATGACCAGCCTTATTGACTAACCAATGAGAGCCAAGTCAAAACTTCCAAACCTTTTCAAGAACTACGCTTCCTCAGGCCAAAAAAATATGGACCCCCCCTCCCCTCTACAGATTTTCAGGGCATATATTCCTAAACCTTTTTTTTTCTATAACTCATTTTCAAGGGGGATATTAAATTTTAAATTTTCCAATCATTTGGATCTACCATTGCATCAAACTTGCCATGTGATATTATTAGTACCACCGCCAAGCAAACCCATGATAAATGTTCACAATTGATAATTATTTTTTTTTTTAGAAGGACAAAAAGAAAACAGCTGGTCATGATGCATTATATCAAGAAAGCTAAGCCAAGACATTGATAGAAGACGCAGAAGTACTAAATGGTTTTCTTATTATTTCTCTGTTTGAGAAGATTGCTCTTTTATCTCCTCAATTCAGGAAAGACCCATCCAACGAAGCTGTATTAAACTTTTTGTTAGTTTTCTTATTTGAAAAAACCATTTATAGTCGGTTACAAGAAAGATAAAAAAGTGACAAAGCCAGCAATAAAACAAGTTCCATTAGAATGTTTGTTTTTCTATTCCAGATTTTGACCGATAGAAAATGTTTGCACCTTCTGTCCATCTATTAGTGTAGACTGGTAGAAATGCTCAATTCAAAACATATTTCCATTATACATATACTGCCAAAAATAAAATTTAAAATAACTATAACTTACAGAACATCACAAAAAAGGACAAAGAGGACTGTGCAAGAGAGAGATGAAATTTTCTAACCTTTTCCCATGCTTCGTGCACGCATACCATTCCAACAGCATGATCCCAAGCCTAGAATGTGCATTATAAATAGTTGGCCTGGGCCTGAGCCTCAGGGGTATCGGGCCCAGGACAACTTACTTAAAAAAACAAAAAAAGTAATGAATTACTTTTTTTTGTGGCGTGAGGGGTAGCGGCCGCCCAGGGTCGCTACCCCTTCCTTCCGTCACTGTCTGGGCTGAGGTTTTTCCCTCGAATTCCTTATTGTTAATTGGTTTAACAACTAACAAATAGGTATATCCTATATTGTATGTTGGGTTGCTTCAGAACATGGGCGGATCTAAGAGGGTGCTGGCGGGGGCGGCCGCCCCCACTGGCTCCAAAAATCCTTTGCAAATTTTTTTTTTGGTTATTAAGAAGTAGACCCGACCCCACTGCCCAGCTGCCCCGGCTTGCTTCCAAGGCCAGTGGGGGCGGGACTAGGCCAGCGGGGGCACACCCACTGGCCCAGTCCATGTGACTTAATTGCTTAATTTTTTTTTAAAATCAGAGGGTGAAATTACTCCGTTTTACCCTCTGATTTTTTTTTTAAAAAAAAATTATTCACGTCTCTCTCTCTCACTTTACGATTTCTCTGTTTCTCCCTCAACCCTCACGTCTCAGCAGTCCCTCTCACTGATCCATTATCACTTTAACTGCACTAATACATAAATTATGTAGGTCCTCACTAATTTATCATTTGCCAATTAAAAAGGAAAGCACATGAATATTGTTTTTGATTAATCTAATTTATTACTGAGGTTATTTTTTAACGAGAAATAGCTGAGTGCACCAATACTTTTTGACAGAAGAAGATTCTTTATCTTCATATAGGCATCAAACTCTACTTATATAAAAAAAAAATATATATATATATATAGGCATCAAACTCCATAATTATTGATGGGTGTTAAGAATTGTCTTCCTCATATGCTGATGGGCATTTTATTTTGTTTGTTCTTTTTAGATAATGGATAGATTTTTGATAAAAAAAAAAAAGCCACAAAGCATGGAGTCGTTTAATACTCCTAATGTGACTACTGCTTCTAATGAGGATTCTAGTTAAAAAAGATCTCGCCCTTTGTTGAGTTCAGATGATATTATTTCTGACCTAAGGTTGCGTAAATCTATTAATTTGTGCAGCACATACCCACTTGCTATCATTAAAGACATTGGGGATGTATTTTTTGTCTTATGGTTGATAAGTCTCGAGATAGTTCAATGAAGGAGCAAATGACAGTGGTTTTGAGATATGTGAACAAAAGTGGATAGGTGATTGAACGGTTTCTTAGTGTGGAACATGTTACTGACACATGCTATCAGTCTTTAAAAACTGCTATAAATAAATTGTTTGCAAGACACGAGTTATAAATTGTTTCTTGGTATGGATAAGTGTATTTCATTATTTTTAATATTTTTAGTTCTTAATTTGCGATATTGTAATTTTAAGACACCTTTTACGTTATATGAAAAAAAAAATTTGGTTATTTTTCCTTAGAAATTCGACCCCCCTCATTCTATATCCTATATACGCCACTGCTTCAGAAGCTAACACCGGATAGCTTCGTCTCCACTGGACACAAGAACGCCACTTATAAGTTATAAGTGCACCTGCAGATATGAACGACAAGGCTTCAAGTGGTATAAACATAATCCAGTTTGGGTTTGCACGTGTGGATGTAAACTGCCAAATTAAACCATTACCCATATAATGATTTAATGGTCCATGGAAAAATGCTATTGAAGAAACAAACTAGAGGCGTTTAAAGACCATATGCTTGCATTCGAGTAGAAGAAGGAACATGGGGTACTTCAGGTATGTGAGCTCAGTCATGGGATCGTTGAATTGAGGGGGTTACAGAAGGTATGTTTCAGGTTGCCATGCGCAGCAAAATTGGGTGTGACGTTGGGCCAAACTGGATTACACCGGCCCGTTTCCTATGCCCATGACATGACCTATAGCTGGGACGTGAGAAATATTCAACGTAGTGAGTCTTTGGGAAAAGTGGCCTGACAGGCGCTGTACATTAATTAATGCCCCTAAACTCACATCGTTGACTGTGATTCTGTGAAAAAATAAAACAGTTTTAGAAAACTCTTTCCTTAGGTAAGGTGGGTTTAACCAAAGACGCTAAAGTTGAAACTAGTTAAACTCAAGTAGTTGTCGAATAAACATCGCTTGACATTAATCCTGCTCTAAGAGACATTTCATCGAACACTTAGTACCCAATCTCTAGCTAGTCATAATCCATTCATACCCATACTCAATCCAACTAACAAAAACAAAACCAAACATCATTCTAACATTAAGGAGGTAAAATAGAAGCATAACATAACATTTAATCATCCAACCAAAGCAAAACTTAAATCTGAAACATAAATGGAACAAGAGAAGAAGAGAACAACACCCGATAGATTAAAAAGAACATTCAGTAGACTAAGAAAGCAACAACAAGAGAGTATTCGGTCTTGGCTCAACAACAATGAAAAAGCAATGAAAATAAACTCTATAAGAAAGAAAACCAAAAGCAACAAAAGCTACTACAAAAGCTACAAAAGAGATCTAAGCCAAAAGCAACAAGCTTTTGGTCTTTACGAAAGCAGCTGAGAAAAGCAATAAGGAAAAGTCTTGGGAGCTTGGGTAGACTCAGCAGCCATCCAAAAACAACCTACGAACCAGCAAAAAATGAAACTTTTGAACCCCCTCTGCTTTGCACGAAAATGTTCCCCTTTAAACCTTCTTTTTAGAGGGCTTTTTATCATGACTCAGCAACAATGCCCTATGGCCTTTTTCGACTTCCAAAAATACCCTCTAACTTGGCGTCAGACGTGTGCGCTCGACCGACGCTCAACCCTCCGCTCGAGCGCCCTTGGAGATTCTCACACAGAACTATAACGCGCGACCACCGCTTGACCTGCCGCTCGTGCGGTTTTTGGAGATTTTCAAACAGAGACTCCACGCGCGATCAGCGCTCGACCTGCCGCTCAAGCGGCTTCGTATTTTCAAACAACAGCATGATGCGCGATAAGCGCTCGACAGCGCGCTCGAGCGACTCTTTGATTCCAGCCTCTCTTTCACTTCCATGAGCTCACTTCATCCCCATTGTTCATATGCAAAACGTAAAAACAGAAGTCAATATAGAAAATATTCCAATCATGGTGATAGGAGAGAAAACAAATAACTTAAATTTACTCAATTACACTTGCTTTTGTCAAAATTAACAATTTGCCCCTTACTAATGCCCAAAGCATAATTTTCTCATTATCTAGTGGAAATGGTGTAATTATAGAGATTTCTCAAGTGATTAATTAACAAAATTGTGATACAATCACACCCCCCAACTAGCTTTTTGCTAGTCTCTTAGCAAAAATAGCAAAAGGTAATTGAACAAAATAATGCATTGAGACAACAATTCATTCACAAGCAAATCAGTCAATCGAAAGAATTCTCAATCACAATGAGTTTACCTCTCACAATTTCAAACAATATCAGCATCTTTGAAATACTTAGTATCTCCTCTTAATAGGATTGAGGCAAAACGTCTAGAGAAATTACAATTTATCACCTTAACTCTCTCTTAGTCCTCATTTCTACCACTGGCTGTCCAAAAGAGTTTCGAACTTAAGATTGATCAATATTGATCCTAACTACTTTCAAAACTTAAGGGTCTAGCAGTTTTCCCGCCAACTCTGTTCTTAAGGGTTGTTGAGTTTTCCAAACCCCCAAAGTTTGAGCAATTGTTTCTAGCCCTTGACTTAATAACAACTTAAGTTGCCCCTTTCTTTTGCTCTTCTTTTTTTTTTCGGCAAAGCTCAGTAGTCCTGTAGTGTACTTCTCTCTATTCTAGTCATTGGTATGTAGATGAAGACTACTGAGAGATATCAGGTAAAAGAAATAGCTATTTCTTAGAATGTTTTACCCTTCATCCTGTGAAAGCTAATTCTAAGGTCAAGCTCAGAAAACTTCAAAAGTTTGAAACCAGAGAGTTCACATCATCATTCATGTTTCATCAATGTCAAATTTGAATGCTCGAGAAGGAAAGAGTTGTCAACATGCATTAATAAAGTTCAACCACCATCACCATCTTAATGCAATATTGTAATGACAAGTGTAAATGAATATATTGTATGATTGAAAGCGTGCAAATCCCTCCCCCTAACTAAATGAAACATTGTCCTCAAGCGATGAGTTGCAGAGCCAAATAAAGAGTGCAAAGATGGACAATTTGGTATTTTCGCAAAAAGGAGGATTCTACTTGTTGCTCACGTGTGACGGAAAACCTCGCACATAACAAAGAAATCTCCGTCCTCGCACATAACAGAGAAATCTGGGTGTGAGACTGAATCGTAACAGTAAAGAAATAATAGAGAAATCTGGGTGTGAGACTAAATCGTAACAGTAAAGGTAGAATGAGGGGATAAGTTATAATGAATTATAGTTTATGAGAAATTTTTAGAATGAGGTGCTAGTCGGTATATAAGCTTCACTCGATGGACAATCTGTTACACGACATTGAGACATTAAAGAACAATTACATAAACAAAGAGAGAAAGTCTTCTACTAGAAGTAGATCAGAGTCATCATTTGAGCCCGAGGTTCTCTTCGATCATAGTACTGAAAATAGTGCTGCATGGCATGGAGTGGCGAGAGAACCAACTTAAGGAATATCTAATTGGGTGTCCTATTCGGCCTTCTCACTACAAAAAAAAGCACTTCTAGCGGCGGTCACTGTAGCGGCGGTCACTAAAACCGCCGCTACAATGTGTTTTTAGCCGCGTTTTTTGGAAACCGCGGCTACAAATATCCTATAGCGGCGGTCACTGTAGCGGCGGTCACTGACCGCCGCTATATGGGGTATGTAGCGTCGGTCATTGACCGCCGCTATAATGACCGCCATTATAGGGGGTCTGTAGCGGCGGTCTTTGACCGCCTCTACAAAGACCGCCACTAGGTACTATCTTACAGCGGCGGAATCTATAGCGGCGGTCAATGACCGCCGCTACAAACCCACTATAGCCGCGGTTTGGTAAAAACCGCGGCGATAGATCCTACCTCTAGCGGCGGTCAGTTGACCGCCGCTAGAAATATGGTGCCTACAGCGGCGGTCACGTGACCGCCGCTGTAGGATGTACCTTTAGCAGCGTTTTTTTATTTAAAACGCTGCTAAAGATATACCTATAGCAGCGGTTTGGACTCAACCGCTGCTATAGGTATATGCGAAAAAAAAAGAAAAAAATATTATTTATATGTTAATAATATTTTATTGATTCATTAAACCTTTTAATACATAACTTTATTTTGACATGTGTCTAACAAATTTTATTTTAAGGGACTTACTTAATAAAATGCATAATTAAAAAGAGTGTTATGAAAATTGAAGTTATTATATGGTTGTTATGGTTATTGCATATTTATTAACTAAATATAATTGGTTGAAAAAATTTCTATTATCATACTTATAATGAGCTATGAAATAATGAAGTTTGTCATGTATTTGAAAAATTCTAATTTAAAGACATACTTAATAAAATATGAAGTTAGAGGGAGTGTTATGAACTATGAAATAATGAAGTTTGTCATGTATGTGAAAAATTTTGGCCAAATTTTCTAAACTTGTTTTAATTAAAATTATTACACTAGTTAACAAAATATTAAATAAAATATATGTATTTAATATTATGTATAAAACTTTTCAAATACTATTATAATTTACAATTACTTTTAATTTACTAAACATATATAACTGTAAAATATAAAATTATTATAAAAAAACTAAAAAAAAAACCGACAGGCGAAACGGTTCGTTCCCCTCCCCTCCCCTCCCCCCTCCTCCCTTTATTAAAAACTCCCCCGCGAATTCCCCCGATTCCCCCCAAAAAATTTCCCCCCTTTCACTCTCTCCGCTCTCCCTCCCGACGCCAGCAAGCCCTCCTTCCCTCTCTCCGCTCTCCCTCCCGACGCCAGCAAGCCCTCCGTCCCTCTCGGCCTCTCCTCCATTCCCACACATTTTTCCTTTCTGAAGATAATAGGTATTTGAGTTTATTGTTTGGACTGAAGTGATTCTGGTGTTCATCGTGTGTTTCCTAGTTTGGCTTCTTCGAGCACTAGAATAGGAATAATCAGATCTGGGACCTCCAGTGTCATACTGCTATCTGTTAATGTTCCCTAGTCTGATACTGCTATCTGTTAATGTTCCATTGTGCAAATCCAGTTTTCATAGCTATAATTTATTTGAGGGTGTTTGAGTTCATATTATATTAATAGTTGTCATTTAACGCTATATTTTTGGATTAAGTGTTATTTTCATGGGATATGTTCTTAGATGTGGAGCAGAAATATGATAATGTAATTGGCTGAGTCTTCTACGAGGAATGGACTTGCATTGCTTTCATCATCTTAATTTAACTCTTTGTTTTTGGTGGATATACACCCATGAAACATATGTACAAACTGAGTTTCACTGGTATCATTGGTCCTCACTATACATATCAATTTTGTGGGTCAAATGACCTCTCCTCAGAGAGTGAATTAATCTGGTTTTCATATTATTTTTTGATGGTGACATGAAAATCCCTTAGAATTTGTAAGAGAGTTGGTAGCTCTGTTGGTTAACTCCAAGAGATGTCAGTATTGAGTTTGTTACATAAAGTATTATGTGATTTCTGTCCAGGAAGTGTTCTGGTGATGAAGAAAGGATGTTAAACCTGTATTTTAACCGGGTGATTTTTTTCCTTGTGATGTTGGAAAATGAAAAGCTTCTGGTAGCTTTGTAGAGTCTAAACATGCCTGTGCTACATCATTTAATCTGTGTGCCTGATTGCAGATTGGTTGGCCTACTTCATTGCCCACAAATGAGAAGGGATCATTCATAAAAAAAGTGTTGCAAGAAAAGGTTTGCGTAGGTCCAATTGATAAGATTAGTCATTTTAGTCAGATTTCGTAAATTATTACCTTCTCTAGTTGGCTTTTGACTTCGTGCTCCAATCCTAGCATGGTGATCATTCAATAGCTTTCATCATTTAAGGGTTGAAATAGAAAACAGAGCTTAGTTTAAAAAAATCTAAGATTTTATTAGTGCTTTCTTGTGAAATATAGCATTGTCTTCAGTTTAATCACAACAGTCATGCAGACAAGTTGAACCAACTCAAGTTAATACAACTAAACTCTGAGTTGAATTGGATTGAACTACCCATTACCTAACAACTGTAATGTTTTTACCTTGCTTTCCCTTATTACTTTTGGTGGGGAAAGAAATCATTTTTCTCACAAGTAAAAGCCTAAATAAATGGCAGAGTGAATCAAATATTTTACGCTTACTGATATTGAGAAATCAGTTTTGGATGCGGGAGATAATAGCAATATTTTCCATTGGTACATGAAGAAGATAGCGGGTCCTATTCCCCAATTCTGAAAACCCTTTATTTGGGATTTAAGATCAGTTAATATATTGTCATGTCAATTAATAGATGTCAATTTTTAGCTTGTCGTTTACATATCTTTTGGTCCTCAAATAGTCAAATCTTCCCAAATGGTATGTACATTTCTCTTTAGTATATTTGAATCTGCCCCTATAAATGTAGGTACCTTTTCTTATTCTTGAAGTTCGTGGCCTCTGTAATCCCAACTATTGAATATGATTACACCATGGACTTTGATGTTGGCAGCTCGAGCAATAGATGAAAGGTAAATGCTGTCTCATTCTCCTTTGTATAGGTTATTAGCAATTTTAGTTTGTTTTCTATATGGTCTGGGCTTTATTTTATGTTGATCTCATCTTATGTTTGGGTCAGTTTTGGTGGGTCTTTGGATTTAGTCTTAGGTCCAGCAATGCATGGAGTAATCCCACTAGTTTATTTGTTGTTTGACATCCTATTTGATTCAGTGTTTTTAACGAGGGAACAATTTGCTTTGACAGATGGAAGATGCAAATTTCATATAAAAGTCAAGCGAACTATCCTCTGTATGTGCTATGGTCTACAGCAGCCATCCTTTCTTGTAAATAATATCCAACTGAAACTATCCTCAGTGTTTATTGTAGCCTGACTACTTGTTGACTTCATTTTGTAAATTGTAAATATTTCTGTACAGATCCAGTTTACCTTTCTTGTTGTTGGCATGACAAGACTCTAATCTCTCTCTCTCTCACTCTCTCTCTTAATTATTGCCACTTTTTTTTTCTAGGCAACTTTGACTTAATTATTGCTATTTGATGCGAATGGGACGAGAGAAAGTAAAAGCTAATTGAACCTAACCCGACTTGAGGAGAGTATAAATTGCTCACCATGCTTAATTTAAAAAAATCTCTCTTTCTAGCACCAAAGTAGTTGATCTGTAGTCCTACAAATGAGTGCCCGAGCATGTCAAGACCAAAGCAGTCGAAAAGTGATTTATGGTGATCATATCAATGATTGTTGTCCTATTGTCATTACTCATTATATTAATTTGTTGAAACTAAAAGGAAAGTAAATCCGAACTTTATAATTTAAGGACATGCTCCCTTTTGACAATGAAGATGCTCATGACTTTTAGAAATAAGCTGCTTAAGTAGTTTCACTAACTTGGTTGATGATTCACTTTAACTTCCCTTTTGACAATGAAGATGCTCATGACTTTTAGAAATAAGCTGCTTAAGTAGTTTCACTAACTTGGTTGATGATTCACTTTAACTTCCCTTTTGACAATGAATATGCTCATGACTTTTAGAAATAAGCTGCTTAACATATGGATGATTGTTGGCAGAAAAATGCAGTGGATGAATTTGTGATGTCAAAAAGTTTAGCTTTGCGGCCTGGACTTGAAGAGTGAGTTGTCTCGTCTTGTTTAAATGGAAAGATATGCATCTGGCTACTAATCTGTATTTAAGATGTTTCAAACACTATAGGAAGACACAATTGATGAGGATTCTTGAGTTAGTTTTTGCCTTCGGTACTCTGTTTAACCAGTACTTGTCTTTTCTTGCTCGTATAATGTAGTTTAATTTTTATCATGAACCCCCCCTCTCATGTGCTGTCTCTATGTGCAGTTTTATAGATGATGCACTTTATAGTCACCATGCCTCCATTTTTTATTGGACTATCACATCCGCATAACTGCATTCAAATTGTGTTTTTGTCCTTTTTAATTTCTTTGAAAGATGTGAGATGAGCTTTACTATTAGTATACATCTCTACTTTAAAAGAATGTAAGTGTAAAGCAAGACATTTTATATCCATATGCATATTTGAATTGGAGATTTTCAATGATAGAAAGTTTAGAAATAATATTAAAGAAAACTGTCAGTAACATACATGTGCGATAATTTTGGTTTCAAGACCTGTGTTTATAAAATTTTCATTTCAAGACCTGTGTTTCTAAAATTTTCATTTCAAGACCTGTGTCAACAAGTTTCATACTCCATGTTTTGATTTTCCATTCTCTAAGCTTAAGCAGCCACTATAAACCATTGGGGTAAGTTGTTGTGTCAACTGGTATCATTATTATTGTAGTTTTTACAAGCTATGTTTGCTTGTGACAGAATAAGCTGATACCATTGGTGTTTGTTTACAGGGAAATTGTTTACTAGAAACGTGTTTGTTTTTGCTTTCTCCAAGAGAATCGGTTGCAGATAAGCATATTACTCTTTCACAGGTTAGTGGTATCTTGAATCTCTTCATCAATTACTATTGTTTGTTCTTTTGTCCTTATTTTTTGGAGATTGGAGTTTGTGGATTTTAGAAGGCGGAGGGTTGGGCTAACTATTACTTCTTGTTGGTTCTGTGGAGTTAATTGGAGATGGTGATGTTTGTGGATTTTGTTGGAAGGCGGAGGGTATGGCTAACTATTTTTTGTTGTTGGTTCTGTGGAGTTTATTGGAGATTGGAGGGGTAAGTGTTATATGATGTTGGTTATGTGTTTTTGTTGGAGATTGGAGGAGTTCAGTTGTGTTATTCAATATTTAATGTTTGTTTCTCTTCATTTAAAGCGTGGGTTTGTTTGTTAATTTATGTTAGTTTATAACAAAATATTGACAAATGTGATGAACATTAAAATAATGCATAATTTTTTGTTGCATTTCATATAGTTATTACTAGCGCTCATGGACAAGAGTTGGATGAAAAAGAAACGCGGGACAAGAGAATATGTGTTGGGAGTCAATGAGTTTCTAGGTTTTGCATCTAAGAGTATGGGTAGTGATGGGAGAATTTGTTGCCCTTGTGTAAAGTGCGTCAATTACAAGAGGTATAACATCAGTACGGTACATGATCATTTGGTCCAATATGGGATGTCCCCGGGTTACGATTATTGGTTTGCGCATGGTGAATTGCGAGATAGGGTAACATCTAGTAATCCATCTATTCCTGTTGGAGATAATCAAATGTGTGAACCATCATCTGGACTGCATGAACTATTACACGAGGTATTTCCATTAGTATCGGAAACACAATCTCATAATGTACGAGAACAAAGAGAACCGCATCCTACTGAAAATACTGCAAAGTTTTATGACATGCTTAAAGATGCAGACGATCCTTTGTATGAAGGGTGCATAAAATTTAGCAAGTTAACTGCTGTTGTACAGTTATACCATTTGAAGTGTATGGGAGGTTGGAGTAATACCTCTTTTACGTGGTTACTCCAAACACTGGTTGATATGCTCCCTGCGGGTGCTAAATTGCCAAAGGATACTTATGAAGCTAAAAAATACATGAAAGAGTTAGGACTTGGATATGAAAAGATCCATGTTTGTCCAAACGGTTGTATGTTGTTTTGGAATGAGAATGAGAAGAATGACGTTTGTTCAAAGTGTGGAGCATCAAAATGGAAGGGCAATGGGGAGGGAAATATTTTGTCCCAGAATGAAGGTGAATCATCCAAAAGATCAAAAAAAAAACCGGCGAAAGTTTTGCGGTGGTTTCCTTTAAAGCAACGCTTGCAGAGATTATTCATGTCCTCAAAAACTGCTTCTCATATGAAATGGCATCACGATGGACGTGTAAATGATGGGTTGTTAAGGCATCCGGCCGATGGTCAAGCTTGGAAAGCTTTTGATGCACAGTATGCTGATTTTGCTTCTGATCCTCGTAATGTTAGGCTTGGGT
Source organism: Myrica gale (assembly GCA_963930655.1). Classification (NCBI taxonomy): domain Eukaryota; kingdom Viridiplantae; phylum Streptophyta; class Magnoliopsida; order Fagales; family Myricaceae; genus Myrica; species Myrica gale. Next base: position 15,004,222 of record OZ005618.1, read on the forward strand.
TAGCAGCGGATGGGTTTAATCCTTTTGGGAACATGAGCACTAGTCATAGCACATGGCCAGTGATATTAGTACCATATAACTTGCCTCCTTGGATGTGCATGAAACGTTCATCTTTAATGTTGTCATTACTAATTCCTGGACCGAAATCTCCTTCTTTCAAGATAGATGTATATCTAGAGCCATTGATATTGGAGTTAAAAGAGTTGTGGGATCTTGGATTAGATACTTATGACATTGCTTCGAAAGATATGTTTAAGATGCGTGCGGCATTGATGTGGACAATTAACGATTTTCCTGCATATGGTGACCTCTCTGGATGGAGTACAAAAGGACGTCTTGCATGTCCATGCTGTATGTATCAAACTTGGTCACGATGGTTGGATAATGGTAGAAAATTCTGCTACATGGGGCATAGACGGTTCTTACCATTAAATCATAGGTGGAGAAGAGATCAAAGATCATTTGACGGTACTTATGAAATGGCTCCACCACCCAATTTTATGACCGGTGATGACATTTGGAGGGAAATACAGGGTAATTTACATTTTGAGTCAAGTGTATGGAAGAAGCAAAGTATTTTCTTTTCATTGCCTTATTGGAAGGATAATATGTTGCGTCATAATCTAGATGTTATGCATATTGAGAAAAACGTAGTGGACAATATCATTGGTACATTGCTAAATGTGGACGGGAAGACAAAAGATAACTATAAGGCACGTCTTGACTTACAAAGCATGGGAATAAGACATGATCTCCATCCAAAGATCACTGATGCAGGAAAGGTGCATTTGCCTGGTGCTTGTTACTCAATGACTCGCGAAGAGAAAGAAGGCTTCCTAAAAGTGATAAAGAATGTCAAAGTGCCGGATGGTTTTGCTTCGAACATATCACGTTGTGTCAAGCTTCAACAACGTAATATCATAGGTTTGAAGAGTCATGACTGTCACGTCTTGATGCAACATTTGATGCCTATTGCAATACGGAGATCGTTACCAAGCGTGGTTTGTTCTCCTTTGATCTCATTGTCATGTTTCTTTAGAGAAATTTGTTCCAAAACATTACGATTGGAGGACTTAGATCGACTTGAGGCTCAAATTCCTATAACATTGTGTCAACTTGAAAGGATATTTCCACCTGGGTTCTTTACTGTTATGGTGCACTTGGTCGTACATCTAGTCGCAGAATGTAAGATGGGTGGACCGGTTCAACTTCGGTGGATGTATCCTATTGAAAGGTAATATTAATTATAGAGATATGTTACAACTGTGTCTTTGCACTAGGACTTATTTAATAAACTGTAATATTGTTGGTGTAGGTGCATGCACCGTTTCAAATCTTATGTTCGCAACACGGCCGCACCTGAAGGCTCTATTGCTGAAGGATATATAGCAGATGAATGCTTAACTTTTTGTTCAAGATATTTAGAATCAGTCCCAACGATCTTTAATAGATCACCAAGAAATGTAGACGATACTATGAGTGGAATATCTTTCGTTCGTCTTGATATGAAAACATGCACGCAGGCTCATCGATATATCCTTTTTAATTGCGATGAGTTAATTCAAATCCGCACGTAAGTGATGTTAGACTCCTGACTCTTTCATTGAGCATGAACTATAGTTAATAGTATTAATTTTTTTACTTCTATTGTCTATGTGTAGAATGCATAAAGATCGATTGAAGGCAAGAAACCGTGGTAGTCGACCAACAGATTATGTCATCGATAAGATGCATAGAGATGAATTTTGTGACTGGTTTCGAGACTATGTATGTGTTATGTTTAAAATGTTTTGCATTGGGATTACTATAACTCTTACAACTAGTTTTAATCTTGAGTTGCTGTCCGAGGAAAATAGGTTCAAAATATGGACGAGACGATGAAGCGTCAACTTCCAAATAGAGTTCGATGGCTTGCTAAAGGTCCAAACCCCGAAGCTAGATCATTAAGTCGATATGTACGTAATGGTATGAAGTTTCGTACAAAAGACAATGAAATAGGCATAACAACTCAAAATAGTGGAGTATGTGTGACTGTTGAAGGGGGCACCACATATTACGGGCGAATTAGAAGTATCGTTGAGTTAAACTATTTTGATGAAGAATGTTTTGTACTATTCAAATGTGATTGGGTTGACACAACTATTGGTAGGGGATATAAAGTTGATGAGTTTGGATTCGAACTTGTTAATTTTTCGCGTTTGGTGCATACTGGAGATCGATTAAGCGATGATCCATTCATTTTGGCACCACAAGCATCTCAAGTCTACTATGTAGCAGATGAAAGACATCCAAATTGGGAAGTAGTTGTCAAGACCAAACCAAGAGATGTATTTGATGCAGGCTCATCGATGTTAGAGGACGACATAGATGACTACTGTGAAAATGAACCTTACAATTTCAACGTTGAGCAAATCCTTGAGAATGTACAAGATGATTTGATCTGGTTTAGAAATGAGGTCGAAGGAACAACACTAGATATACCTCAGAACTTTCCTATGGTATGTCAAGTTTCTCTATGTTAATTGAGTTTTTTGTATGTATTTCGCATTACAATTATTCTCTGTGTTTTAGTTATATTGGCGTTGCTTTGTTTAAGCAAATGTTTTGTGTTGTTGAATTTTACATTGAAATCACTTTTATGCATGTTTAAATATTGTATAGGTACAATGACGAGGAAGAGGTTTAGAACTATATCTTCTTCATCACAGCAATATATGCCCCCATCTCAAGAAGCAACGCCGTCGCAGCCATCTGTGCCCCCATCTCAAGAAGCAACGCCGTCACAGCCACCCGAGCTGCCTTCAGAACAGGCTACGATGCCGTCCTTCGAAGATGATCAATCTTTGAATGATAATGAAATTATTGGTATGTTCATAACCACAATAGAGATAATCTTACTTATATTTTAGTGAATAATGTTTCACATACTAAATATGCAGGTGGTAGTGGACTTCGGAAAGTGCGTGGTGGCACGCGGATGACGGACGTCTGGAATCTGAAGGAAGACGAATTGATTCCAGTACAATTCAATGGCAATGGGCAGCCATTGGGTAATGAAGGGGGAATATTTAACAAATTCACGGGTTGTATTGCCCGTGTTGCGAATCAAATCCCATTAGATGCGGCGGATTGGCGTAAAGTCCCTATGTCAACAAAAGATGACTGTTGGAGCCTCGTGACGGTATAATTTAATAATGCTGATTTTTCATATAAATTTAATAATTGACGCACCTAACTCTTGCGATATATTTTGCAGAAACGATTTACAATCCCCGAGCCTCCCTTAGGGGATATTGTCAAGAGCTGGTTTCTCAAAGATTTAGGAGAGAAATGGAGGAACTATAAGTGTAGTTTAAAACAGAAATTTTTTTATGAGGCCTTTACGCCTCAGTATGTGAAAAATAATGCTCCAACAGACGTTAATTTGGAGCAATTTTGCAAATTAGTCGATTTTTGGTACTCTGATGCAGGACGGGTACGACATTATTTATTTTGTATTATAGTTTTCAAGAATGTAGCTTATTATTAATCTTAATTCTCTTGATGTTAATGTAGCGTCGAAGTGAATCTGGAAAACAAAATCGATCGCTTCAAACGTCGGTCCACACTGCAGGATCAAAAAGCTTCGCACGTTATGCTCACGAATTGGTATGTAGCACTTCATTAGTTTGTCTAATGGTATGATATGATATTTATCATTAACATTATTATTTTTGATTTACAAATCTCTTTGACGAATTGGTGTTTGCGATGCAGGAAAGAGAGAAACAAATTCCAATCGACCGAGCGGAGTTATATAAAACCGTTCATATACGTTCTGATGGATCTCCAATAAATCCGGACGCAGCAGAGAAAATAGTAAGTCACAACCTTGATTTGAATGTGAGAATATTAATTCAAAATATAATTCTATGTTGTATTCTCTCAGAGGCGAATGGAGGAGATTGGACTGGATGATTCAGGAAGTTCCCAATCTTTAGGCCAATTTAGAGTGGATGGCAGCATCGGTTGGTCACCATCTGACCGATATGCACAAGTGATTGGGCCAGACAGACATGGTCGAGTTCGCGGCGTTGGATTAGGACCAACTCCGAAATCTCATCCTGACAACGCGAACTGCATATACAGTCAGCCTGCATCCACTACTAACGAGAGAGAGAAACACTTGGAAAATAGAGTTCAATCGTTGGAGTCAGAACTAGCATCGCTTAAATCTACACTACAGAGGATAACAGAAGTTTGGGTAAAAGTTTTATTTACTTATTCTCACATGTTATTATTGATTCTATTTATATATACTTCGTATTTAATTAATTTTGTATTAACGTTGTAGGATCAACGACAAAACCAAAGTGCTGACAATAACATTCAAGTTTCACCAGCAATTCATGGATCATCTCGTGCAAGCCGGAAAACGTTTATTGGTAAGATACTAACATAAATTAATACTGTCATTAATGTAATTTTAAGTGTGCACTAAGCTTATTGGTTCATGTCATTACTGTTTGTTAATTTTCAAATATTGTAACAACAGATAATGCAAACGAAGCACAAAGCGCAGGATGTGCTGAACGTGCTGAAGGTGCTGAGGATTAATTTTTATAGTTATTTGTTCTTAAATGTCCAAACTTATTACTTTTTAGATTATTGACAGACTGTCCTTCAGAAATATTTTTTTGGTGTAAGACTTGTACGATAGGATTATAATGAAATATATTTTGGTCGATTATACTTTTCTTTGAATGCATCAGTTAGTTATCACAAAATTTGTATACCAGGAAAATACAAAAAAAAAAATAATAATAATAAATATATAAAAATAAAAAATTACCTGTAGCGGCGGTCAATGACCGCCGCTACAGGTAAAATAAATAAAAATAATTACAAAAATAATTACAAAAATTGCCTGTAGCGGCGGTCAAGGGCCGCCGCTACAGGTAAATCAAATAACAAAATTAAAAAAAAAATTACCTGTACCGGCGGTCATTGACCGCCGCTACAGCAAAAATGTCTATAGCGGCGGTAATGACCGCCGCTATATGACCGCTGCTATAGCGCGGCGGTCTTCACCAGCGGTCAACGAAACCGCCGCTATATACCTATGCCGACGGGTATATACCGGCGGTCGTGACCGCGGCTAAAAAACCGCGGCTATATCCTATAGCAGCGGTTTATATGCCTATAGCGGCGGTTTTTGACCGCCGCTATAGGAGTTTTTTTTTGTAGTGTCTGGCATATAGAAGTTGAATATCCAAACCCAATTCTTGGACGTATCTCTAACGATGGACAGATTGAGTCTAATTGAGTAGGTAAACCTTTTTTTAACTATTAAGAGTCATCGGGGGTAAGAATCGATCAGTCCTTCCGTCATACTCCTATTCACTTTTGGATGAAAAATGATGACCTGACTAACTAATGCCACATCACATGCAATAAGATAACACCAAGTATTTTCAACTATAGACCCGAGATGTTCATTAATTTTTTAGTTTTAACTTTTAAAAAATAAATAAATTTTAAAATTTGAATGAAAAAACAAAATTATGAAGAAATAGAAAAAAATTCCAAGAAACAAGTATGACCATCCAATCCTTGATAAAAAAAAATACAACTCAAAAACACAGAAAAATGAGACGAAAAATGAAATTTAAAATCTCTAAAAATTAAATAAATAACTAAAGATATAAAAGAAAGACAGAATATGACCCTCCAAATGTCGTCAACTTTTTACTATTTTCGTATTGTTAAGTTTACTGTTTGGTCCGTATGTCTGTTTCTTTTTCTTGTTTATTTACTTCATTTCTGGATATGTTTTTTTTTTCTAAATCATTTCTGGATATGTTATTTCTGGTTATAAGGTTTAAAATTTGAGGCTGTCCCCCCTTTTTAGAAGTCGTAGTGTTATACTTTTTTAAAAAAATTTCCATTTGTTTATTTTTGTATTTTAATCTTCGATTTATTTTTCCATTTTTCTTCCATAGTCAATTTTGAATTTTTTTGTTATTTTTTAATGGGTAGACTCATGACTTTTTACTTTATTTACTTGGTGGTCTTTTCTTCTGGGGTTACTCATTTTATTTAGATGGTTGTCTTTTCTTTTGGAGTTTACTTATTTGGTCTGTAAGTTGACTCCTTTTAACAAATACTTATTGAGTTTTCAAATAAATAATAGACATTCTAAGGCTGCGTTTGTCACTAAAATTTTACCCAAAATTTTATCTTTCTCCTAATAAAATACTCCAATATAATCTCTCTCTCTTCAATCAAAAAATATAAAAAATTACAAAAACTATAAAATATTACCTCTCTTCACTTTTTCACTAAACTCAATACCAAAAATTTTACCACACAAACCCACCCTAAGATTTGCAAATTTTATCAAACAAGTTCTTCTATTGAACTTTCTTCCACAGAATTAAACAGTTCACACATCACCTCCAATTACAAGCATGTCACCTTAAAAAACACCATTTCTCATCGTTATAACTTCCCCAAGACATTGTCCACGAACTTTGGCACCTTCACACTCTTGTTGAGCTCGTCAACTACTTAGGTTGTGTTTGTGTTGTAAAATTTTAGTGTTGTTAAAATTTTAGGTATTGGGTTTAGTGAAAAAGTAGAGAGGTAATTTTTTATATTTTTGTATTGAATAGTAGTGATTTGATGGGAGAGAGATTATATTGTAATTTTTTATTGTGTTAAAATTTTAGGACGCAAACGCAGCCTTAGTTAGCTAACCCGATTAATTGCGGTACTTAGAGATACATGAGTCAAGGATCTGCCTATTTTGTACAAGCATGAGAGACTACAATAAAGAGCTTAATTTGCCGACAAATAGGAACAAGAAACTTTGTGTTGTGTTACATCAAAGTACAGCCGAATGATCGTAGGCCGTATAAACATTACCATTGAACTTACCAATACACAAATCAGTCGCGATTGTACATACAACCATCAGCAGAGAATATTTCACTAAACATACATAAGCGATCTACATGATTGTTGGAACCCTTCTTGCCAAAAGGGAATGATGGTGAGGGCACCTGAAATTGAAACTTCTCCACAAAAGATTCCCTCTGCAGCAATTCCTTGTTCGCATCACTTATTAGATTTGGACACTTTGAAAATATTCTCCTTGTAGTATTTAAGTTCCATTATGCTTTCTCTGATATCATCCATAGCTCTATGTTTATTCTCTTTTGAAGGGGATTTCTTCTGATCTGTGTAAATGTTGATAGAAATATGAGAGCTGAATAAGCCCAGTCTTTCATCAGACTGAGCGGACAACTAAAGGACAAATGCCCATTTGTGCACAAACACTACTTCTTTATGGGAAGTGAGGAGAAATGCCAGAGTTGATACACCTCTTCTGGGGAACAAGTCATCAACATTAAAACAAAAAATTCATACATGAAACTAACAAATCCAACAGAGGAGAACAGAATGCAGACATTACAAAGAAAAAATTCACGAATTCTTGCTTTTGCTGTAGTACTTATTTATCATTCTGATTGCTGCTTCTTTGATTCAAGGGATAACCACAAAACCCCAGGACCATGTAAAAAGGAATCATTTAAAACCATATAACATATGTGAAGTTTATGTTGACACAGGTCAAAGATTTTCTCTCTCCCCATTTGGTGACTAAAGGTAGGACTTTGGATCCCGACAGCATAGCAATGAGGCTCAAAATAGTTATGTGACACCCAAAGTTTTTTACACCCTAAAGATGGGCGATTAGGATTTACATTCCCGGTGTTTCATCCAGTTACCATTTAAGTCCCTTGGGTTGTTTGTTTTCTTTTTTCTTTTTTTTGGGGGGGTGGGGGGGGGGGGTATTGCTAATCAAAACCCCTTCGGTACCAACATTTCGAACTAGATCCTTGAGTCTCAGACCCATCAATTTCACGAGAGAAAACCAAGGCTATTGGATTCACAAAGATGCCCGACAACACAAATTCAAGGGAAACAACTATCCATGGGTAAGATTTGGTAGGGTGTGATCGGTTTGTAATATGTGACTAGAATTAGGGATAGTGGTCAAAGAAAGTAGGCAGGGAGAGCAAAACATGAGGGTTATGTTTAACAAGAGTTCGAATCCCTCTCTTTCTGTACAGTTCACCCAATTTATCAACCGTATCGACAACAATGTATCAAAGCAAATAACAATATATACTTATTCCAACACTCAAATTTGACCTTTCTTTGATTTTGATGTAGATCTTAATTCCTAATTTCTGCAGTACTAATAAAAAATTGCCAAGAGTGGACGAGGAGGAATGAAAATCTCCTTACAGATTAGATAAGAATAGCAAATGCCCCTTATCGCTACTGCACTTTCTATACACCAAAAAGAAAAGTTCTCATATCGAGTTCAAAATTCCATGTGTTTACTTCAGTCATTTTCCATATGGCAAAGACTTTTTTTTCCCCCCCAAATACAAGACTCATTGGTGTTGAGCCTGAGGGGGTGCTAGGTGTGTGTGGTAATTTCTCCTCTAACCACAATGGTGATTGAGCCTGGTAATCCTGATACATATATTCTCCAGAGGAAAGTTTATAAACAAATAAAGGGTTATGTTCGTGTTGAGTAAAAATGTAGGATTTTAGAGAAGTTGTGAATTTTTATGTTGAATAGTATTTTATTGGTGTTTGTGTAAAGTGGAGAGAGAAATGATTTGATGTAATTGTTTAATAAAAAAGTATTAGAGTTATGTGAAAAAGTAAAGAGAGAAAATTTATGTTGAATAAAAAATTAAAAAAATGTTGGAGATTGTGTAAAATGTATTGGTGTTTGTGTTTGAATTCTAAACATGTTCGGTGATAGATTTGTGAATATAGTTAGAATCCTGAAAAAAGTCTGAAAACGAACATTACCAAGATCTTTAGTATCATCCTCTGCATTAAGATATCAATATTTCGAATCATCCTGGCTTGGTACCTTTCATATCAATATTTCGAGTCAAAAGATATCCAATATAATTTCTAATGTCCTTACCGGTCAAGAAGATATAACTTTGAATTATACGACTGCTTCTCAAGTCAAACCAAGGTGAGGCTTAGATGAAGAACACGAAGGAATTACTTGCTGAATAGACTACGTAGAGGAGCAGGCGATTGGTTTGACTCACCAATGGAACATGAGTATTAGTTTTCAAGCACATCAACTTTATGTCAATTGAAAGACAAGCAAGCATGCCGTTACAAATGCTACATAGTTCTCACCTCTAGGATACCAGCGAATGCACAAAGCTTTAATGCTGCTAACATCAACAAGTACATGAGAGAAAAGAGCAGCCAAATCTGGCATATATTTCTGCAAAGATAGAAAGTACACATCGCCTATTCAATATGGGCAAAACATGGGCAAATACCAAGCAGATAGTATAAAACGGTGTTTCTGCAATAAAGTTCTCAGCGCTCATGAGAGATACAAGACAAGCCAAGAGGACTGAGCTGATGTTAGGCTCAAAAGTAATTAACATTGCCCGTCCGCTTCACATTCATTATGCAGTGAATGTAAATGAATGTGATCGCAATATATCTTTAAACAATGTGCTTAGTTGCAACTACTCCACTCTCATCGAATTATTCCTTTTTTCATCATCAATAATGTCAATCTTAACATCAAGTTTAACGGAAACTATAGAAACTTTATGGTAGAGGGATACTGCAACGGACCCAAAGCTTAGGTCTAGATTGCCCAAACCGGTAATTAAGTACCTCAAAAAGGCAATTTACCATAAGAAAACATGTTTTGATCATCTGTGGGACAAGTAGAAAATGATTCAAGCCTCATCATGTATAAAAAAAGCAACAAAAATGCAGAAATTAAGCACAATACTATCTAAATCTAAGTCATGTTCGTTTACCACTTTTTTTAGGATTTGCATCCTACTTTTTTTTTACAATCCAAACATCACAAAACACACGTATTCCAATACAACACTTTATTACCTTTTTTACAAACATCAATCCCTTTTAACAACTTCTACACGCATGCCAATACAACTTTAAAATTACCTAAATATTCACAATTTTATCAGAAATCCTACAAATTTCTTCCAAACGAAACATCCCCCTAATTTCCCAACAGACTTACTAGCAGAGACAAGTAAGCAGCCCTCGAATGGAGAAACTGTTTGAAAGTTATGCATTCAATAGAATTCATCGAAACGTTATGATCTCATTACATAAGCCACCAAAAGTTCACGAAATCAAGTATATAGAGAACGTGTTGCAGTTTGATGATACTTTTTTTTCCCTTAGATTTACTTGTACTTCTGCACCAAAGAGTAGGATCTGACCCACAACATTAAATTATTGTATAATATGAAATTATATGAGCAGAATCTAGTCCATATATGCAACGTTTGTTGAGACAATAAACAACCATTTATTTTTACACAATTTTGAAATAATTTATTAATAATACTGAACATTCCTTCCTGCGCAAAAGAGATATCATTCACTATGGTGATGTTTGGCTAGGAAAAGTTTTATTTTTAGAAATTTTTTGAAAAAGTAAAACTTTTTACACCCAAACATCAAAATCTAAAAAATTTCACACAAATTCCAATACCTTTTCACACCAACTTCTCTTTCATTAAAAAAAAAAACTACATGAAATCTCTTCTCCTTACTTTTTAACAAACTTCATTACTTTTTCATTCAAAAATTTCATCAAATTTCTCACTAGTTAACAAACTCCAATAAAGATCATTTTCCAATCAAACATTCTTAAGCTTTTTAATTGTTCACAAACCTCCATAAAAATTCAAACTCTCAAAATTTTCTGCTAAAATCTCAAAATTCTTAAAAAATTTTGCTTCCCAAACATCACTTAAAATATATAGATGCAGCCTAGTGGCTTAGGCTTCCAAGATGAGCAAGTCCAGGATATCAATAATAGAAGGGCATTCACGTTATTTTGTGTTTGCCGGAAGTTTCCAATAGAACTGGTATTTTGACGTTTCTAGTTGGCTTTTAGTGTTGCTACCAAGTTTATTTACAATTTATTTCAAATCGTACTTTTGGAATGCTTGTTTATATGGATAATAAGACCTTTAAGTTAAAGGTTGTCTGCTTGCCTAGGCACTTTAGAATTTTAAATGAGGTTATAATGGATTTCTGAACAGCATTGAGTGTAAACAATTTTTATTTTTTATTTATTTTGATAAGTGAGTGTAAACAAAAAAATAAAGCCCAATCGAGTTTTTTTTTTGATAAGTAAGAAGAGCTTTATTGAAAAAACAGAAAGAGGTTACAATACAAAGAGCTATACTGAAAACCTACTCCAAACAAGCTACAAAGCTGAGAAAATCAGCAAAATCAGAAAAAGGGGAGCCCAAAACAACATTGGCCCAAAGAAAAAGGGAACTCAACAACAAACCCCTCAACCCTTCCGAAGACGAGGAAGAGTTCACAAAACACCTCTCATTCCTCTCCCTCCAAATAACCCACCAAATACACAAAGCCCAATCGAGTTTTGACTCCATAATTATCCCAATGGTGAGATTCTCCCTTTATCAGCCTTCTAAGTCTTCATTTGCTCTTCTACAACATCATCTAGGTGTTGCAGCATTATTCTGGTTGCTGCTACTTGAGCTACCCTTGGAAAAGAAAAAAAAAGCCCTAGCAGGATTTTTTGATAAGTAAGATAAACTCTATTTTTTTAAAAACAAAAATAACAGTACAAAGGACCATACTGATACACCTAAACCATACAAGCTAAGAAACTAATGAAATCCGGAAAATCTGAAAAAGGAAAACTCAACACAGCATTAGCCCATAAAAAAAGAGTATGCAACAACTTGCCCCTCAAACACTCCAAAGACGACACCAAATCTTCAAAACATCTACCATTTTTTCACTTCATAAACACCACCAAATGCACAAGGGGTTCATCTTCTACACTCCCAAAGCAAGAGGGTTATCGAACTTCCTCTTCCAACATTTCAGCATGTCCATCACCCTCATAGGCAAACACATGTGACCACAAATCTCTAACAACCTCGCAAGAAGAAAAACGTGATCCACAGATTCTCCAACCAATCTATTAAACATAATCCCCTCCTTAGATTATCAATAGTCAAAGCTACCCCATGAGCGGCCTCCCACACGAAGAATTAAACTCTTAAGGGAACAGAGGCCCTCCAAATCTGATGCCAAGAGAAAGAAACAGCAGAACTACAAGAAAGGAGCCCATACATAGACTTCACCGAGAACGTGCCACTCTTGGAATCCTATCATCAACCCTTCTCCTTAAGACCTTAGAATAAAGTAAAGTGAAAAGTACCAAAAATTCCTCCATCTTCCCGTCATTAGCAACCCTAACAAACTAGACATTCCAAGCCCCCATGCCAGAATCTCCCTCCCAATAATCCGCCACCATTGCATCTTTGTCCCTAGCAAAGGAGTATAAAAGGGGGAAAACATCCTCAAAGGTCTCTCCCCGCACCAATAGTCATGCCAGAAGTGAACTCTAAAGCCACAACCAACCACAAAATGGGTATCCTCACTGAAAAGAGTTCATCCATTACTAATATGCTTTCATAGGCTCACAACATAAGAACCACGGAGCTGAAGGGTTCTTCAACCTCCCACTTCACTGCCATACTTCTCCAAAATAACACTTCTCCCTAAACTCTCTCTTTGTAAGGCATAGCGCCACAACCACTTCTCTAATAAAGCTTTATTGAACAAAGCAATCCGTCTTGTGCCCAATCATTCAAACCTAATAGGGCAGCAAACATTTTCGCAATTAAAAAGATGGAACTTATTGATGCGGAATATAGTGGGGAAATAAGAATGAGATAGAGAAATCAAGAAATAATAGAGAAACGAGAGAAGAATAAAGCCAAGAAGATAGAGAAATCAAGAAATAATAGAGAAATATAGAAGAATAAAGCCAAGGAGATAGAGAAATCAAGAAATAATAGAGAAGAAGAGAAAAATAAAGCCAAGGAGAGGGGGAAAACACCACATTGAGTGCAAAAGGCAACCGTCAATAAACTTAATAATCTCAGTCTAAATAATTTAAGGTTCTCACAAACCTTAAATACAGAACAAAAGGTCATTAGCAAACCCTAAAAGCCCATGGGCTAAAACCTAATAAAACATAATAACTACTAATATATCAAAATATAAATCACAACCAAATAATGTAAAAAAATTAAATTAAATGTTCCCCATTACTTATGCTCATTACTGTCACTACACTACAGAAAATCTCTTTGTAACTTTTTCAATCTGTTAGCCACTGCAATAGGAATTGGAAAAAGAGACAAAAATAAGTTGGAAGAATAGCAAGAGTAGACTTCCTCCATTTGATAGATAATTCGATTCCACCCCGCCAACCTTCTTTCAATTCGCTCAATAATGCCATCCCAAATATGAATACTTTTGAAACGAGCTCCCAGAGGGAGTCCAAGATAAGTTATTGGCAAAAAGAAAGCTCTGCAACCCAGAATAGCTGCCAAATCCTAAACATTGCCCAAACCACCAATAGGAATGACTTCAGATTTCGAAAGATTGATTTTTAGCCCTGACACCGCCTAAAAACATAGGAGTAAGCATCGAAGATTACAAAATTGACATTTAACTGCCCCACACAAAATAAGGATGTCGTAAGCAAAAAGCAAGTGAGAGAGACTCACCCCACCACTTCCACCTCTTCCAACTTTGAATCCCTCAATGGAGCCATTCTCCACTAGCTCATTCATCATCCTACAGGCTTCCATAACAAGAACAAACAGAAAAGGGGAAAGAGAGTCACCTTGACTCAAACCACGGGGGCCCCCAAAGAAGCCTTCAGGAGAGCCATTCACAATAACAGAAAATCTGACAGTGGATATATAAAACTCAATCCATCTACACCAGTTATCATCCAATCCACACCTCCTCAATAGGACAGAAAAATCCAATTAATGTGATTGTAAGCATATCTAGTTTGCATAGCATTCCTAACAAATTAGATCTCAGCCTAGAATCAATGCACTCACTAGCAATTAACATCGAATCCAAAATTTGTCTACCTTTCACGAAGGCGTTTTGGGAAGGCGAAATGATTTTATCCAAAACCAGCTTCAAACTATTTGCTAATACATTTGCTAGACCCCTCCCACGAGGCTAATGGGACAAAAATCCTTTAACTCGACCTCACCATGCTTTTTAAGAATAAGGACTATAAAGGTGGCATTAAGACTTTTTAACGAATTTTCCATGCTGGGCAAACTCATTGAACATGGATAAAATATCACCCTTAACCACCTCCAAGAATAAAGCTGAGGAGAAGCCATCCGGAACCAGAGCCTTATCTATATTGAGATCCCGAACCACTCCAGTCACTTCATCCTCATCAAAAACCCTCTCTAGCCAATCCCCTTCCTCTCCAAAAATAGAATCAAATATCAAATCATCTAACAGCGGTCTCCAAGAGAAAGGCTCATTATACAAAGAGCTATAAAAACTAACAATCTATTAAAAAAGACACTTAGGATCCACTGTAATATCCCCTCCACCGCTAGCCTAGAGATAGAATTCACCCTCCTATTAGAGTTGGCCACTCGAAGGAAAAACTTGGTACATCTATCTCCCTCTTTAAGCCAAAGAGCTCTAGACTTTTGCCTCATTAATCTCCTCTGTCTTGATCAAAAGATCCAACTCCCTAGACACCTCCAATTTTCGAACTTTCCCCTCCTCATATCCCTCCCTCATCCAACCTATCCAAAGAGGATAATTCATGCAATGAGGATTTCTAAATTTTAGATCCCCAAAGTCCTCACGGTTCCATATTTTGATATCCTTATTTAAAACCTTCAATTTGAGTCAAGCACGAAACTCGGAGACCCAGAATAAGCATATGACCTCCACCACACCCCTACTTTATCAACAAAGTCATCCTCCTTGAGCCACATATTCTCAAACCGAAATGGTTTCTCCCACTCCCAAAATAACCTCTCCAAAAATATAGGGAAATGATCCGAGTACAAGCACGGCAACCACTTCTGAGAAACTTCTAGCAACAAGGACTCCCAACAAGGACTAAAGAGGAAACGATAAATCCTCGCCCAAGATTAGGCGAGTTTACAAATAGACCAAGTGAAAAGTCCTACCGAAGTAAAGACGAAACTCGGCTTCTGTTGTTCGTTCTTGTCATTAGGGAGGCATGTAGCTCCTTAAGTAACTGTAAGTTCTTGAAGGACTCGGGTATCATAATCACACCTCTTTTGCGTCCCTCTCCATATTCAGCAATAGTTACATATCTACACGACTTATTTGCACACCTCTGTGCTAAGAGAGCTCGAGAGGCCTCATTAAACTACATAACCAAGGTTTGATCACCAGCTACTGCCAAAAGCTTTCAAGCCAAGTTAACCATCCAACTTGATCCATATCTTCCAAGGAAACCGTACTATAATCTTTACGGCTCCATTCAGAAAACTTAATCGCACCACCATTGCTAACAGAAACTTCGAAATCTTTAGCTTCTACTCTGAAACTACAAGAAAAACCCATCGGAAAACCAGCTAAAATGGATGCTAATAACTACTAGAAAGGAACACCATAAAACTCAAACTTCTTCAAAGAACTAGAATGGTTCAACAGAAGTTTCTCGCTGTCATCTTGAATGATGAATGGCTTATTCGAGACAACCAGTCTCCATGGGAATGACAATGCAATGGATTAAAATTTACAGCTATGGTTTTCATTAGCAGCAGGATTTAGAACTGAAATCAATTAATGGCTTCACATCAAACAAGATTAAACTTCAAGTAGGTCACTGCATATTTCAAAGGTTTAATGCTATGTGTTGGCTTTTGTACACAATCGAGATTTTGATGATTTCAATAAATGGATTAAGTTTATAAAATGGACATTTTCAAAGACAAAGTCATGTTTCATCAAAGAGCCAAAGACTTGAAGAAAGAAGATCAAGAAGATGCAAGGAGCTCAAACGTGAAGATTCAAGACCTTAGGGTATAAACCTTGTAATTCTTTATTTCACTTTTGACAAGGATTATGAATCACACTTGCAAATCTTTCAAAACGTGCATAAACCGTTTTAGCTTTTGTTTGAAAGATTAAAATGTTTTTAAAGGTTTCAAAACGGCCCAATTAAACTCAACATTTCATATACTTATGGGAAGTAAGTTTTTAAAATTGGGTATTTAAAAGTGGTCAAAAATAAGGTTTTAAAAGAACCGGATGATGTGCTTAAGTTGAAGCGGTCGACCGGTCTTCGACCGCTTGGTATAAAGATCGATCAGTTGATTTTAAATAGAGCCGTTAAGCTTCTGACAATATGATCGTTAGGGTAACGATAACTTGAAGCGGTCGACCGGTTCATGTAGCGGTCGACCGACTCGTTTTAACAGACGACTCTCAACGGCGATAAACGGCTAGTTTTCACATCTGACCTATAAATACACATTCATAATGTCTGAAATTAATACACAACGACCACATATCATTTAGATCACTTGAGAAATATTCTAAACCTTCATATTCCGTATTTCTCATATCATTAACACAAAACACACTTTCATATCCTTGTCTTTGTGTGAATAAAGAGATAGACCCTTCGACTTTTATATCCACTCTTTGAGAGAGTTTTGTTCTTGTAATCTTCCTATCAAAAGAGGTGTTTCCTTTAGTGAGGTTGTTCACTATAGCTTTGAGAGGATATATCTCAAGCTTGGTGAGGTTGTGAGTGGTGAGCCAGAAAAACCACTTGGGTGGGTTTGAGTGTTGAGCCCGAGAAAACAGTTGTACGGTTCTCTAGCATCTGGAACCTAGAGTGTATGTTATTGAAAGAAAGTGGAAAACCTTAAGGCTCGGTGAAGGAGCTTGAGGGGTGGATGTAGGCGGGTTTAACGAAACCACCTAAAAATCAAGTGTTTGTTTCTCTTACCCTTCTCTTTACTTTTAGCACGTATTTAGACTTGTTGCATATTATATACTTGTGCTAATTAGTAGTTATTTTGCAAACACGTCTTTCGGGGTTCAATAGCGAAAAGTTTAGAAAACCAATTCACCCCTCTCTTGGGTTGTCTTAATCCTAGGACTCACAATTGGTATTGGAGTTTGGTGCTCATTATACAAGATTTAACAATCTTGACTTAGAATGACAACTTCAAGCTTCAATACTCGAGTTGAAGGAATGCTACCAAAGTCATGGGAGGCCAAAGTGACCACCATACAAGAAGCCAAGGACTCACCAAGCTTCCTCTGGATGAGCTCATTGGATCATCCTTAGGGTGGGTTTGTTTTGTAAAATTTTAGTGTTAAAATTTTAGGTATTGGGTTTAGTGAAAAAGTGAAGAGAGAAGTAATTTTTTATATTTTTTGTAGTGAAAAGTAATGATTTGATGGGGGAGAGAGATTATATTATAATATTTTATTGTGTTAAAATTTTAGAGGGTGTAAAATTTTACAATACAAACGCAACCTTAATGACCTATGAGATCCAAATGGTCAAAAATGAAGATGAGAGCAAAAAGAAGATGAGGATCACTCTCAAATCCTCCATAATCGAAGATGAAGATGATGATGAGGAAGACATTGTCTTGATGACTAGAAAGTTCAAGAACTTCCTCAAAAGAAAGAAAGAGAAGAGAAACCTCAAATACAAAAAAACATCTTGGAATGTTGACCATGAAAGCTTCTCCTCCTCCGAAGAAGATGGGGGAAATAGCCAACATGTGCCTCATGACATTTGAGGATGATTATGAGGTACATTCTTCAAATGATGACCTAATATTTCTTATACTGAGCTTTAAAATGTTTTTGATGATCTTTGTGAATTTGAGAAACTAGGTTCAAAATATGCATCATCGAACGGTCTTCGACCGCTTGTTATAGCGGTCGACCGGTTGATTTTAAATAAAGCCGTTAAGCTTCTGAAAATATGACCGTTGGGGTAACGGTAACTTGAAGCGGTCGATCGGTTCATGTAGCGATCGACCGGCTCGTTTTAATAAACGACTCCCAACGGCTATAAACGGCTAGTTTTCATATGTGGCCTATAAATACACATCCATAACGTCTGAAATTAATACACAACGACCACATATCATTTAGATCACTTGAGAAATATTCTAAACCTTAATATTCCACATTTCTCATATCATTCACTGAAAACACACTTTCATATCCTTGTCTTTGTGCAAATCAAGAGATAAAACCTTACACTTTTATATCCACTCTTTGAGAGAGTTTTGTTCTTGTAATCTTCCTATCAAAAGGGGTGTTTCCTTTAGTGGGGTTGTTAACTAAAGAAGAAGCTTTGAGAGGGTATATCTCAAGCTTGATGAGGTTGAGTGGTGAGCCAGAAAAACCACTTGGGTGCACCGGTTATGGATATACATAAAAGGTTATATGAAAGAGTTGAATTGTGAATTTATCAAGGTAGCAGAGTTGACAGCTCCGAACCAACATATTCACAACCACAGACCTGCCAATCCAATGCATATTCATGCTCTACAAAATAGTTTCAAACCGTATGCATCAACTAAGGTCACAATACTGTAGAGTAAGTATTGATTGGGACTAACAAAAGAACATTTATTAGTGAAAAAATATAAGCCAAGATGGTGATCACTGGCTATAAGTTGACTTTCTCCTATCATCAGATTTGGAGCCATTGTTTCCGGTTTTTCTTCCCTCCTTTTTTCTTTTGGTTGGATGGACAATATTTTAATAAAGTCATATTAACATGTCCTTAATTCTTTGAACTAGTAGAATATTATAATCAATTGACATCAAATTGTTACGGGGACAAACAATAACGAGCAGAAATTCAAAGGAGAAAAGAAGCTAATAGAGTTATTTACCAGGTGGATTGTGGCCTATCAAGAAGGTTTTTAGATTCTGCAAGACATTCAACATTGTGGGATGCTCCCTTCAAGTTATATGGAAGTCATGGCATTATTTCCACATATTACAAACTTGGGAAATCCTGAAATGTGGAATTCACTCCAGCTCCTATCATTAATTTTAAGATCATGACAACATGTATGCAGTACTCATGGCTCGAGTGGTGAAAAGAATGATCCTTTTAGACAACTCTAAGCAGTCATAGAGGTGATACTATAAAGGAATGATAGGATATGATAGTCCACAAGATTTACCTTCAGAAATAGAAAATCAACATAAATTGAATTTCCTGCCAAAAGGGGTGTGTATGTACCAACATTAATCTTCACATATTCCATAACCTGCAGTATTCAATAATATTATTACCCAAAAAAAAGAATAATAATTTGGCAATTAGACTTCGAAAAGATTGAAGTTACATTTACACAAGAAAGCCCATGGTACCAGGAAACTAAAACTACTACAATTTGATTCTATATAAAGCAAGAATGGAAGAAATAAAAGGATATCATTGTCAATTAAAAAAAACATTTAAGTAGGTTAACATCACATAGAAGTTGTAAATCCTGCATGGCAGGATTGGCAGCATTGGCTTCATTTACAACTGAAATTTGGACCTCATAACATACACGATGCACCACACTGAATGTAGATTTGTAACTATTCAGTGGGTGTAGTGTAGTTCCATTTGGCAGATGGAGCAAAAAGTATGCTTGAATGTAAGAACCAAGGCAGGCATAAGAACAGGGTGAATGTCATTTAACCTTATACTTATTATTAACACATTGATCAATCGAACGGGTAGGGTTCTCAAACTAGGGAAGATATTTTATTCTTTTTATCTGAAGCTGAAGAGAGTATAAAGACAAATAGAGAATAATACGGACAATCAGATATGGAGAGAGATCTAAGAAGATTGATACTTGCACGCCAACAAAGGAGAGTCCGAAGAATAGAGACGGAAAGGCAAGAGAGATAAAAAACCTGGAAGTACTCAAAACTTATTTATAGGCATCACAACTCACAACGTAGACAAGTATGAGACAAGTACGAAAAGGTAGACTGGTTGCAAAAAGTCACACAGATTCACGGAGATGAAAATGAGGAGACATTTGCATCGATGGCAAAGATGAACTCAATTTGAGCGCTTATCTTATTGGCAGCTAATCCAAATTGGCCTCTTCATCAATTTGATGTGAAAAACATGTTCTTCCATAGAGTTCCTGAAGGGAGGGTACAATGGAAGTCCCTTTGGGTAATGAAGTACAAACCTCTAGGGGAAAAGTATGTAAATTAAAGAATGCACTGTATGAATCAAGTCTTAGAGCATGGCTTGATAGGTTTATCTAAATCATTCGACATTTGGTTACAAACGAAATCAGACTCACTATCCACTACCCATCAAACATTCTCTTCGAGGGAAGGTAATTGCTCTCGTTCCATTTGTTGATGACATTATGTTGACAGTGAAATACAAGATTAAAGCTATCTCTTGCATGAATTCGAAAATAAAAGACTTGGGAAATTTGAGGTCCATTTTGGGTCCTGAGGTGGTGAGAACTAAGTATGGCACATTTCTTTCTCAATGAAATGTATTGTTGATCATCTCAAATAAAATTCACAAGGCCATTGATAACACAGTACAGCACAATGCTAAGTTGGGGAAGAAAACAACCATTTGGTGGAGAAAGTGAGATATTAACTACTTGTTGGCAAATAATCGACTTATCACAAACTTGACCAAACATTGATATGCAATGAGCGTGGCAAGCCAATTCATGCACTTGCAATGTGACCAAACATCAAAGCTGTAATAAAGTATTTGAACTCCTCTCCTAGTAAAAGGTTCATTGTTAACTCGATAGAATCACTAGAAGATAAGAGGCCTATACTGAAGTCAACAGCTAGGTATGGTTGTTGATGGAAGTTATTGCTCCTTTGTACAAGGTATTTAGTCATTTAGTGTATTAAGAAGCAGTCGATGGTTAATAGATCCAATGCAAAGGCAGAGTTTAAAGCCTAGTGATAGTGAGGTTGTTTTGTGATAATGCGGTTGCTATTCATATTTGTCACAACCCAGATCAACCCAATCGAACAAAATCTAGTGAGACTGACACGCACTTCTTCAACTTGACGAGCGTTGACAGATTGTGGGATTGTACGGGCATCCCATTTACAATAGGTTGGCTGACTAGATTGATTCCATATTTGTGTATCTTTTGTCTTAATTGGTGATTGTTTTCCCCTATTCACCATCAATGTCCTACAGCTAATAAGCGCAATTGTCAATGAGAAAAACAAACTTCAGGGACTCCTTTTCCTAAGCAATCTATGTACTTCTCTCTATTGTTTCCTTCTCTCAATTTCATCAAGTTCAACCCCATAAACATCAAATAGGTTTCTTATCTGTCGTACATCACCAGTTAGTTTGAACAAAAACTGTAATTCAGTGGCTTTTAAAAGCTAGTACTTCTTTAGCTACATACCATCTACTTCTTAATTCCATTCCTTCCCAGATTACATGTTTCCGAAGATATATTTTCTTTTAATTTCTTAACCAATGGTTACTTCAATCACACTTTATTTTATCTAGTTCAATAATTAAACTTCAATAATAATTTTTCCCTACCATTTTTTATAACCAAGATTATTTTATTGATATGTGAAAACAGTACAAGGGACTATACCGAAATCACGCATCCAAACAAGCTAAGAATCTAAGGAAATCCTGAAAATCTACAAACGGGCACCCTAACACCGCATCAGCCCAACAAAAAAGAGTAAACATAAAAAAGCCATGAAGCATCGGTAAAGGCAAAGAACCCTCCTCAAAACAGCGGTAATTACGCTCCCTCCATAGGCACCACCAAACACATGCCGGAATCATCCTCCAAATAGCCTTAGCAAAGGGGTTGGAAAACTTCCTCTCCCAACTCCAAAGCACGTCCACCACTTTTTCCGGCATAACCCAAGGGAAATTCACAGTAGATAGAACATGCGTCCAAAGCCATCGCGCCACCGGACAGTGAAGAAGCAAATGGTTAACTGATTCCCCGTCACTACAACAAAGATAACACCAGTCAACAATGTACACTCCACGTCGACGCAGATTATCAGTAGTGAGAATTCTCTCATGCATAGCCTCCCAAACAAAGAAGGAGACCCTCATGGGGCATTTCGACCACCACACCCCTTTCCACGGTAAGGCGCAGCCATTCTCACCCACATGGAGAGAATACATAGACTTCACCGAGAAAACCCCATTTGTAGACCCCATCCAAGACAACTTATCATCTACACCTCTTTGAATCTCCGTCCCGTACACGGGTGAAAAAGGCTGAAAAGTCTGCTACCTCCCAATCATTCGCCATTCTAATAAAAGGAACATCCCAAACAGCATGGCCACCATTCCCCACCATACAATCCGCCACCGAAGCCTCTTTGCACCGAGACAAAGAATAAACAACCAGGAATGCAAGAGACAAAGGTCGATCACCACACCAGCAATCATGCCAAAAACTAACTCCTCCTCCATTTCCCACCACAAATCTGATGTGCTTACTGAGTCATCCCACCCTTTGGAAATGAAGCGCCATAGACTAACACCATAAGGCCCCCGATTCGAAGAAGTTCTCCACCCCCCCAGCGAGCACCCATATTTCGCAGCAATAACCACCCTCCAAAGTCTATCCCTCTCGAACGCAAAGCGCCAAAGCCATTTGGTTAAGAGAGCCTTGTTGAACACAATAATGTTTCTAATTCCCAACCCCCCATTCTGAAACGGAGAGCAAACTAACTCCCACTTCACAAGGTGGAATTTGTGCATATTTCCGTCATTGCCCCAAAGAAAGTCTCTCTGGATTTTTTCCAACCTCTTTGCCACTGCAGCCGGAATGGGAAACAAAGATAGAAAGTAAGTGGGAAGGCAAGAAAGAGTCGACTTAATAAGAGTAAGTCTACCACCCTTGGAGAGATACAACCGCTTCCACCCCGCCAACCGCCGCTCCATCCGCTGCAGAATCTCATCCCAAACGCGAACACTCTTAAAGCACACACCCAAAGGAAGCCCAAGGTATTTCATAGGCAACGATGCCATTCTGCAGCCCAAGATAGAAGCCAACATCTGAACATTATCAACATTGTCAATGGGAATAACCTTTGACTTAGACAAATTGATCCTGAGGCCAGAAACTGCCTCAAAACACAAGAGAAGACATCTCAGTCTCCGAAACTGGCCCATCTCCGCCCCACACAACACCAGAGTGTCGTCAGCAAAAAGTAAATGGGAAATACTCACATCCCCTTCGGGACCACGACCAACCTTAAACCCCTCTATACCACCAGCAGCCACTTACCTTCCCCATCATGCGACTAAACGCTTCCATGACAATCACAAACAGAAGGGGAGATAGAGGGTCCCCCTGCCGCAGGCCACGAGAGCTACTGAAGAATCCCTCAGGGCACACATTGACAAGAACCGAGAACTTCACCGTCGATATGCAGAAGAAAATCCAATTGCACCATTTGGAGAGTTGAGTGTTGAGGCGACGAAAATCTTGATAGATTTTTCCCTACCATTCAAGGATTAAAGTTCAATAATCTTGATAGAAGTTTTGGCTGACACCCATTTTCAAGTTTCTCTAAGAAAACAAAAAAGAACTTCCCAGACAAGCTTTTTGGCTTCAGCAAAAATACAACATGAAGAAGAATCACATTCAATTTAAGGGCCATTATATCATTAAGACCATCCGGCTGATCCAGACAAAGTTTTAAGGAGGATTTGGGTTAAGTAGAAAAGCAAGAATCACTATTCTTCTCCCTTTCTTATTTACGTCTGTGAAGTCTAATTAAATTTGGCAACAAGTATGTCCATGCCTTCGCATGCTACATATACGTAATACATTCCACAACTAGCCCGACTTTTAAGAAAGATACCTAAAGTTCCTATGATCTAATAAATGGTCATCTCTCAAAGTATATAAAGCAGCAGAAGTCAAAATCTTTGTTATATACATTGGTGTTTACGGTCTGCCCCAAAGGTTAATGTCTTAAGCAATGAACAATTTGAAAGATGATGTTTCTTAGCAGCGGATTAATGACCCAAATGCTCATCTTAAGCCATCCTATACAATTTTTTCCTAGCCCAATGCTTCATTTGCAATATACAACGAAGAAATGCCTAACTTTGGTGGAAGCCAAGAGAAAGCGGAAAGGGGAATGGGGAGGGGCTTTACTTCCATGACTTAGAACATGACAGCGAAGGGGCAACACAAGGCTATCAAGATCACTGACCACGACATGAAATTATGAAACATAGTGGATAAATAAATACATCATAAATTAAAAGTAGGTATGAGAGAAGGCTCACCAATAGGCAAGATTCTAACACACCTGCTTTTCAGCTTCTTTTTCGCTAATTGTGCTTTGGATCACTTTTTCGGTCAATCCTACATTTATTTGAAACCATTAGCGATGGTTTCCTGCAAGACATGCATATAGAAAATATAGATAACAGACAGACAATTCAAGATGCAGTGTCCGACCATAATATGCACCACTTACCACTTGCTGCATGATGGCTCTGACACCACTCTCCCATCCCATCCAAACACGCTTTGTTTTGGTGGATAACCAAATCAGGACCCTATAAGTGGAAATGTTATTCAAAGATAAGATTTGAGAATCATGGATAAAATAGTCCTTGTTACTCGAGACATGAATGACTGCAGATAATATAGTACAACCCTTTGTGCAACAAGTATAGCATAACCAACAACTTGAACACATTAGAAAGAAAACGAGGCAAAAGTATGACATATCACCTTATCCCCAGAATCCTCTACAGAATCACATTTTTACTTCCATTTAGCAATTAAACTACAGGTCAAAACAGAAAATCACACATTTGTGAGAACAGGTCGTAATTAGCTGTCTCACTTACCCAATCAAGACCTCTACAGTGCAAAAAGAAGAAGTTCATGTTTCAGAGCATGGATATCACGTTGTTATAGGCGAAAGTCCCATGACTGATTCTAAATCATTACAGTCATCAGACACTAATTTCAGACCTGTCCTCACTGATCAGACAATAATCTAAGTGTTGATTACACTTCACCCACCAGTGGCTTAGGCTCAGGTTGGTTTATCAACGTGAGGTTTAAACTTAGATTTTACCCATCAAAGTCAAGGCCCTCAAGAACCATCAATTTTAGCAATCAAAAACTGGTACCTACTACTACCAAGATGCCCACCAGAAATGCCCCTCAACCCGACCAATTTGGTCTACGTATGACTAAGTTTGTTCTTGTTAGAGATTTCTGGTCTACAAATATCAATGAAGTGGAAGGAATCTGCTTACTTGGAATGTCTGGCTTTAAACAAATTTGGTAAGAAACAACGGAGTCAAAGTTTTCAGTTATGACGTTTGTGCGTAGCTTATCGATTGAAGCTAAGTCTCTTCAGTTTTGTTAGTTCTTCTGGCACCGTTTCTCTCTCGAAGCGTAGCAGGAAGTCCCAGAGCTTGATTCGCTTTGGTAGATACGGGGTGGTCTGGTTGGCTAATCCGTTTGGTAAACTGGTGGAAGCTAAGGAGGTCCGAGACTTTTCCGAGAAATTTAATGAGGCCACGTGCGCGTTTTTGGCTCAGCGCTGCTCTAATAAGAATGGCAGATACATGGTTCTTGCAGAGTTTGGAGATAGACGACACCGTGGGGCAGTGATAATTCCTGAGGGAAGAATGAGAGGTGGGTGGAAGTCGTTTGCCCTGGTGTGTGAAGAGCTGATCTCAGTCCTCGGAGAGCTTAGTCGTAGGAGGATGGGCTCTGGTGGATCGGAGATTCGGCAGGGCACCTTCTTTGCCCAGATGGTTCAGGGTGGTGCTCCGACTTTGAGGGCGGTGGACGCTCGAGAGTCTCGCATTTGTCAGGTGGGCACTGGCAAAATGCTTTCGCAGCCGCCTGCAGTCTCGGGATTGCGAATTACATCTCCTTGTGCTAATCTCGGGAAAGGGGCTTCTGTTGAGCCGGCTGGGTCTGCAAGCAGTTTCAGGGAGCATTTAATGCCAATGAAAAGCGCACTCAATCGTCTCATTGAACTGGCGAGTTTGAAGTTTGCGAAGATGGATCCACAGACACGTGCACTGCTTGGTATGCGGATTTAAACTTGAAGCCCAACAACCAATCGCCCAGCAGCTTTCGGTTTCTGACAAAGGCCCGGGTCCTATTGGGCCCATTCCACATCTACAGACCGTCTCGGTTCCTCTTTTGGAGCTTGGTGTGGATCATGGCTCTGTCGGGTCCGTGGGTCGAGTGATTGGCATTTCTTCTGGTGGCGACGGTGCGGGTGGCCTTGGTGGGATCAAGGCTCTGGTTCGGATGCAGAGGTGGATGGTGCCTCTTCTTCAGTGAGTACGGGGCTTGACCACGAGATTCCAGGGTCTACAAGGCTTCCCGAGCCTCTAGGGTGTGCGAAGGGCTTACAGGGCTTCCCGGGCCTACAGGGATTGAACCCGGGAATCCATGTCTTCAACCCGGGCATGTCAAGCAGTCAGGTATTGCCCCCGGGTTTTCAGGGTACCCCGGCCAACAGGTTCTGACCCCAGTAATCCAAAGTTTCACCCCGGACCTGACGAGCGTACAAGGCCTGTCTCTGGGATTTCAAAAATTGTCGGGCCCGCAAGGCTTACTGGTTTCCTCTGGGCACACAGGGCTTGCGTCTGGTCATTTCAGGCTTACAAGGCTCTACTCCTCTGGACACACAGGGCATCGCGGTCTTCCCGGTCATACTGCTGGAGATGTTGACCTCCAGTTAGCTGCTACTGTCGCAGCGCAAGGAGGCTTGGCTGGTGGCGCCCACCACCAGTCGACGGAGGGAGCTCCATTGTCGGCGTGTTCTGTGGCAAGCAGCGCCTGCCAGGAGGCAACCCTGGTGCCGGCGCCGATGCTGTCTCTTCCTTTCTTGGGAGTCACAAAAGTTGTTTCTTTGTCGGGGGAGCGTGGTGATTGATCAGGGATGTTCCGGCGCCGGAACTGTCGTCGACCATCGGTACCTTGACTTCCAATATGGTTTTTTCTTCTACAGAAACTGGCGAGGTCTTATCGGATATGCCGACTACTCTGAATAAGCTCTCGGAAGTTCTAGAGTCTTCAATAGATGCGGTCGAGCTGAGTTCAGATTGCCGAAAGTTGGTGATTTTTTTCCGATGAGCCAACAGAGGTGCCTCGGGCCTTTGTTTCAAGGGAGTTCATGTAACCAGATTTTGTGGGGCATGCCGAGGTGATTTAGAATGGAGGTTGTGGAACCATTGGTACCTCAAGGCCTTCTTGTGAAGTAGTTGGGTGTTCTAATTCTCTGTTGCAACCACTTCAGATTTTTTACCCAAATGAGGGGCGGGTGGACCGGTCCATTTTGGATGAACCTCCTGGTTGGGTGTTGCAAATTGTGTCTTCTATTAGGCATATGGTGGGTGTGTCTTGTGATGGGTATGAGAAAGAGTTGATGGCCCTTTTTGCTGCTTTGGAGAAAGATAGGCCGCACCCTTCTTCTAATACGCCACGTCCGTCGGGTGGTAAGATGGTGAGGAAGTAGAAAGGGTTAAAAGTCTTCAGTCAATTATGCTGGAAAAGCTCCAGTTTCCAGAAAAAATAGAAGTCTTGGGAGGGCCTTAGTCACTCTTTCATGAAGCCACGACTTTTAAGTTGGAACGTTCTAGGGTTAAATGATATGTTGAAGTGTAGTGGGGTCGGTAATCTGGTGAGAGGATGGAAGCCAGATCTGGTGTGTTTCCAGGAAACGAAGGTGAATATAGTTTCGAGGGCCATGGTGAGGCAGTTGTGGGGTGGTCCTCATGTGTGGTGGTATAGTATGCCGGCGGCGGGTGCGTCGGGAGGTATTTTAATTCTTTGGGATTCTAGGGTGTTCGAGATGATGGATTTATGTGTTGGTAGTTATTCTTTTTCGTTGATATTCAAGAATATTGAGGATGGTATTGAGTGGATTTTTTCTGGGGTTTATGGCCCAAATGATAATAGTAGCTAGAGCATATTATGGAATGAGTTGGCGAGAGTTTTTACATTGTGGGATCTTCTGTGGTGCATCGATGGAGACTTTAATATTATTCGGTTTCTAGGTGAGAAACCGGGTTAGGTGGTATCGGAGGTGCTGTGGAAGATTTCTCAGATTTTATTTCTGAGCTTGAGTTGTTGGATATTCCGATGATGGGTGGTATCTATACTTGGTCTAACAATAGGGCTTCTCAAACTTGGTCTAGGAATGACCGGCTCTTGTTTACCTCCAGTTGGGATTTATTGTATCCGGAAGTTATTCAAAAACGATTGTCTCGCATGTATTCTGATCACTTTCCAATTTTATTGGAGAGTAGTAGTTGTGGGGGTGGGGGTACGAAGAAGCCTTTTCGTTTTGAAAACATGCGGTCGAAGGAGGAAGGGTTTGTAGACTAAGTGAGGGAGTGGTGGAATTCTTATGATTTTGTGGGCTCTCCTAGTTATGTTCTTAATTTGAAGCTGCAGGCCTTGAAGAGGGATCTTAACATGTGGAATCGAGAGGTTTTTGGGGATCTATCCATCGGGAAGGCGTCCTTGTTACATGACTTGTCTCTACTTGATGGGTTAGATGAGGTAGGAAGTATTGATGAGGAGGGAAGAGCTAGGAAATTTGTGGTTATGAGGGATTTGGCTTCTGTTTTGGGTTGTGGAGTCTCCTCTTTGCCTTTGACTTATCTAGGACTTCCTTTGGGTGCAAGATATAAAAGTGTGCATATATGGGATGGGATTATTGAACGTATGGAGAGAAGGTTGGCAGGGTGGAAGCAATTGTACTTATCCAAAGGGGGTAGACTTAGTTTGATAAAATCTACGCTATCTAGTCTTCCTACGTATTTTTTATCCTTGTTCCTCTGCTCAATGGTCGTGGCTAAGAGATTGGAGAAACTTCAAAGAGATTTCTTGTGGGGTAGTGGTGATGGCATCCATAAGTTTCATCTTCTCAATTGGAACACCGTGTGTTCTCCTATTCAGTGTGGGGGGTTGGGTCTTAGACGGTTATCTTCCTTTAATACTGCTTTGTTGGGCAAGTGGTTATGGAGGTATGCTACAAAAAGTGAAAAATTATGGCGAATTGTTATCCATGCAAAATATGGTAGTACGGTGGGAGGTTGGACTACTATGGTGAGTCGTGGACCTCATGGCATGAGTATGTGGAAGCATATTAGTAAGGGATGGCATTCTTTCCTGGAGCATATTCGTTTTGTGGTTGGCTGTGGTTCTAGAGTTCGCTTTTGGCATGACTGTTGGTGTGGTAATAGTTCCGTGCGGATTGCTTTTCCGCTACTGTTTTTGTTGGCTACGGATAAGGATGCTCTGGTGACAGATTGTTTGGAGGATGGCTCAAGCAGTCCGGTTTGGAATATTCAGTTTACAAGATCTACTAGCGATTGGGAAGTGGAGGTATTTTCGACTTTTTACACCTTACTTTACGCGAGGGGTATAAGAAGTGGGGTGGAAGATAAGTTGCAATGGATGGGAAATAAGGATAGTGTCTTCTCCGTTAAGTCTATGTATGATTATTTCATGAATAGACTTAATGGATGTGTTTCGACTTTTCCGTGGCGGGCTGTTTGGAAGACGAAGGTTCCATCACGAGTTTCTTTTTTTTTGTGTGGGAGGCTTCATATGGGAGACTTTTAACTACTGATAATCTCAGGAGGAGGGATATTTGTGTGTTAGATTGATGCTTTCTTTGTAGGAGGGATGCAGAATCGGTTCATCATTTGTTACTTCATTGTTCCGTCGCACATGGTTTATGGACACGTGTACCATATTTTGAATTTGAATTGGGTTATGCCTGATAAGGTAGTTGACGCGTTGGTGTGCTGGAACCGGAAGTTTATGGATCCCATGGCTAAAGCTATATGGAGGATGATTTCATCATGTATTTGGTGGTGCTTATGGAGGGAGCGTAATTCCCGGTGCTTTAACGATGCTGCCATGACGATGGAGCGTTTACAGAGCAACCTGCTGCATTCTCTTTTCTTTTGGTCAAATGCAGTGTTAAGTGGTCCCTTTTTAGATTTTCAGGATTTCCTTAGCTTCTTTGCTTGTTTGTCTTAAGTGGTTCTGGTACAACCTTGGTACTTTCTCACATTCTTCTAATAATATTTTCTTACTTATAAAAAAAAGGGCAGGAACGACAAACAGAAAATGTGTAGAGGGCTATGGTAAAGGGAAACAGAAGATAACAAAGAGACAAGGACAGTGAGCCTTTGGATTCGTAACAAAACGAAACATAAAGATTTTTTTAGAGAGAATAAGTAATTGATCTAAATACCGCCAAGGTTTTGACGCTGGCAAATTAGGACCTAAGTTTCAATTTTGACATTTAATTTGATTAGTGCTTTCAAAAATATGTTTTAGTTTAAAAATCAATTTCTCATCCAAACCTAATTATTTTTCTCCTAAAATTCTTTTCAATCCCCAATAAAATTTTCCTTGGTTTCCGTGACCAAAAAACACAAAAACTCATATACGACTCCTATCACAAAAACTCTCCTCCCAAACATGCTTTCATAAATTTCAAATCACAGAGAAAATATATTTCAAAAATTCTCTTTCTAAACATTTTTTCTACGAGCCCCACCACTTTCACAAACTACCACAAAACACATTTCAAAAAAAATTCTTAATCATTACCAGAAAAGCGTTTTCAAAACCACAACCAAACATAGCCTTAGGTTTTAGCCTCTAGCCAACTAGGTCCTTTACCACAATATTCTCCCTAATCTTAATGGAAGCCCCAGTGCCATTTTCATACATCACCAAAATAACATGCCACTTTATGTTCAGAAAAAGCACCAAACAAGATATGAAACGATTAAACTAACACAAAACAAATGATAAAAACGCTAAACAAACACTACGTGGGGGTGAGTTAAAAAATCTGAAAAATGCTATAAAAACAAAACAATACAAAAAACCATTAAGAAAGCATTGGTGGGGGTAGAGAGGGGAACCCTTTTCCAAAACTCTTTTTTTTTGGTTGTTTCTTCGTTTTGGTTTTTTTGTTGTTTCTAAAAAGCTTTCCCACTCTTTCTTCCAACTTTTTCTTATTCTTTCATTTATTTGACTTTTTGTGCCTTCCTAGGCCACATGGTTTGTAGTTTAAAAAATGAACTTGTCAGAGACCTCCGATTAAAACTTGAATATATAACGAATTGCAAGGAATAACCTATTTGGCAAGACCTTGTACTGTTACCCTTTCTTTTTCTATTAATAAAGTTTTCCTTGTTAAAAAAACACCTATTTGGCGAGACCTAGGCTCTTAATCGTCATAATAAAAACATAGGTCTTGATTTTACAAAAGGTAAAAACCCAACGAAGGCAAGTCGCATGTCGGCTTTAAGGACATTAGGGCATAACTGATGCAGAATATAGTGGAGAAATAGGAATGAGATAGAGAAATTAAGAAATAATAAAGAAGGAGAGAAGAATAAAGTCAATGAGAGTGGGAAAACACCACATTTGAGGTTCTCACAAACCTTAAATAAAGAACAAAAGATCTTAAGCAAACCCTAAAAGCCCATGGACTAAAGCCTAATACAACATAATAACTATTAATCTATCAAAAATAAATCACAACCAAATAATGTAAAACAATTAATTTAAATGTCCCCATTAATAACCGTCGAGGCAAAATAGGTACCCAAAAGATCAAATAGAACCATCCATGGACAAATTTTCCAAAGAGACAAGAAAGAAAGAACAAAATCAGATGAATTAGTTTTTGGGTATGCCTGACATTAAGAAGAATTGGTAAGGTCACAAAAGCTATGGTTGCTTCTTTCTTTTCTTATATTTCCCCATTTATCTGTTCCATTTTTACTTCCTCAACGAAGCCCAAGAATTCACTCTTCTTTTTCTTCTTTCAAATCTCTCCTCTTCACTTGATTTTTTTCTTTCTATCCACCTACTTTTGGTCATTACTTCAACATATGTTCATAGATTTGACCTTAGCTCGGTAAAATGCAACTTTCAAAAACAATGGTTTATGAAATGAACTCAACCTAAACCATAGGTGGATAAATTGTATTCATTCTTTTTCTTTTTGGTCAAGTTTAACCTAAATGTAAAGAAAAGCAAAGATGATCTTCCCAACTTCAGGCCCCACAATTCTAGTTTCCTTTCTCTCTCTTTCTTTTTCAAATTTGGATTCAAATAGATAATGCAATATACGAAGAACTGAACCTTACACCATGAACAAGGTATCAGATGTAACCTACCTTATATTATTACCTTAAATGGGTAGCCTGGGGGTAATACATCTCCCTTACAAAGAAAATAAAAGGCGAGACAGTTTATAGATACTCAGACAAGTATCTATGGCATTACTTTTTCTCATAAGATCGGCTTCTAGTTATGGACATGAATTCAAAGTAGAATTATGAACATGTTATCATAACTTTTGACAAAGAGTCCCAGAGTCGGGTTGGGGTATAGAGCAGTAAGCGCAGTGAGGGGTGACAGAGGATGTGCTCATATGGTTCAAAGAAAGGTATGATCAACTCGTTGATTTTGAGAACTTTCACTCCTCAATATTTGAAATATACCTTTCTAGGAGCATTAAGATCTGCAGCTCAAGTGGTCTCTTATGAAATCTTTATTGGTCTTATTCTTATTGTGCGCCTTGTGAACACTACCAACTAAGCTATATCCCCCAGAGACAAAATGATTACTGATTGCAAAAGAAGGGAAATCAGCAACATTAAAATTACCTTCTGGGGAGATTCGTTGCAAACCCCTTTTATCCAATGGAATTGCCATTGAGTTAGAGCAACTCACGCTGTATTTTGATCCCCCCTAATGAAATACAAATATCCCTTATTGATCATAACAAAAAAAAAAAGATTCTTCCTATGTGGATGGAGGGAGCTCTCTTCTGGATTGCAGGTCCACGCAAGGCAAGGCCTCCCTCCTCCTCTTTGCACTCCCTTCTTGGGGCCTTGAGGCAAAAGTTCCCCCTCGCCATCTTGCTTGGGGGTGGGCGGGAGCAATGAGCGAGAAGAGTGACCTCATACCCTCGAGGGTCGCGGATGGTCGGCCTCTGTGCACTCCTAAGCCAGAGGATTTACAACCACTATGCAAAGGTGGCACAACTTGAGCTACCTCCGTTAATCTGCAAGTGGGGTTCTGATGACTTTGTCGCATCACTATTTTGTTTTTGAAGCTTTTTTTATTTTTTGTGATCAAATTTTTTATTATTAAAAAATATCTCAATTTACATTTCGAAAATTTTCGGTCTTCAGTCATGCCAAACCAAGATTTTGAAAATGGGTCTCAAAATTGGTTTCAAGTACTAGAACTGGTTTTGAAACCCCATACCAAACAAGGCTTTAATTAGCAATTTTCGTAATCCTTAACTTTTTAATACTTAATGTTGTGTTAAATGAGTTTTTTCTCGAGTTTTAAAATTAAAGGAAAGAGGCCTTAACCTTGTCGAACTTAGACTCCACTTAAAAAATCTTAAATTGATTTAAAATTTCCATATTTAAAAGAGGGAAATAGAGTATTTTTATTCTTTCAAAATAGTAAAACCATTTCCTTATATGATGATGGAATAAACCATGTCCACTAGGGTTGCACAACTGAAAATCTGGTCCAGTTTTTTGACCGGATTTCAGGTTGTGCCTAAATTGAAGGACCAGACTGGACCACTTATTAAGTGGTCCAGACCGGTTTCTTATTATTTTTTTTCCCTAAATATAGTTTGCATAATATTTCTAACACCCTAGGGAATCGGGACTTATCATTCAAAGGGGGAAGGGATTCGGGAATAGATCATTTAGAATTAGGGCCTAATCAAAGAATTCAAAACGCATAGTTTTAGAGTAAAAGTTTTAAGTTTGTATAAAAAATTAAAAAAATATATATTTATTATTTATATTAAAAAATCTGGTCCGGTCCAGATAGTTTTCCAAAAGGCCTGGACCAGACCGGACTGGATATATCCAGTTTTCCAAATACGGTCCGGCCCAGTTATGTGGTCTGGTCCGATCTGCGGTCCGGTTTTGTTTAACCCTAATGTCCAAATTTGGAGGAAGACAAGTCTACGAGTCATGAGAATTAGATGTTGGAAAAAGCTAGAGGACCGCAGAATAAGTGCATTGGTGTACAAAAGTGTCGTTTTGGGATGATATAACTTTGAAGTTTTATTTTCGAAGTTCTCTTAAACTACAATGAAGTTGAGATTGTTTAAGTTTTGTTTTCTGCAATATTTTTTTATTTTGAGATTTTTTTATTTTATTTTGCTTATGTAGATGTGGTGACATTTTTAACCCTATCCAAGAAGGGGTGTTACATAGAGATTGAGGATAGAACACGTTTGGTGCCTCGCCCTTGTCTCCTTCACCAGAGACTGCAAATGATGGGAATACTATCGAGAAATAAGAGGCATATATTTATTACTTTTTCTACTTCTTCCAAGTGCAAGATAACCCCAAAGTGTTCCAGACCAATTTACAAAAATTGACAATAATTAAATGTCAACTTAGAGTAGTACAGTAACCATATTTTCTTTCGTACAACTGTAAAAGTTTTAAAAAGCAATACTTTTGAAATGTTTTTCCTTATGTGACATCTTGACAGAGTGTCTTTTGTTCCGCTGAATTAATCCCTCATTAAAGGCTCTCCATGAACTTGGTTAAGCTCATCCTGAAAGATTTCACTGTGGGTAAAGGTATTAATAGTGTCAACCCTAGGTAAGGATTTTCAACCTCTAATCACCCTTCGAAACCTCTTAATCAACAATTAAGATGCTGAGCCTTGAAAAAACTTGTACTGAAAAGACTTTAGGTTAATATCTCACTAATTTGGTTGTAGATTGATCACAGTTAATGAACACATTCGCTCCTGACATTAATATATATTTTGGAAATCAATTTTGTGGTCTCACTTTTGCTTTTTGAGTTTAACCTTTTATTGGCCAAGACCACTTACATGAGATGACGGCAATACAGCCCAATAGTTAACAAAAATCTGCTTCCTAGTCGATATCGAGTGCTGCTCATACAATTTCAGGGAAGCAGCGAACAAGTTCAATACAAGATAAGTAGATGTTTGATATAAGCTATTGTCCAGGTATCTCTACCAAACAATTTTCACAATAGCAGACAAACACTGAAGATATACAAATATACCAAGAAGATAAATAGAGTGCTAAAAACTAAAAGAGACAGAGCAAGAGAGCAAGAAACAACCACGCATGAAGGAAAGGAAACAGAACTCTCAAGCCAACAAAAATTAGGCAAACACTGATACGAAAAAGATATGTATATAGAGCACAATGCAACAATACACATAAAAATGAACTTGCAAATTAGGAAATACCTCCTTTGTTCTGGTCAGTTTGCCATCTGTAATGATACAAGCAATCTCCAGTATTCTATCAACTTCAACATTTAAGCCTGCATAGAAAAAAAAAAGTAAAGGAATGAGAAATTAAATTGCATTTAAATTTTGTTGTCCGGCAACCAATAGCTTGCAAATTCCCTTACAACAAATAATATGAAAATTCATGAAGAAAGTTTTGCTTAGACTGGTTCATAACCACATGTAATGTGAACACATAAAAGCATAGCATAATCAAGACATACGGAACATATAGTCCACAAGGAAGAAAATAAATTAAATGGCGAAACATAAACAGAAAAAAAAATCATGTTTTTACCATCTTTCTCTTTTTCCCAAGCAATAAGGTTTACCCAAATGGTTAGTCTTTTCTTTTAACCAAATCAGTTTTTTTTCCTGTCAACCTCTGCAGCTTTATGAATACCACTACAATCGTAACACTAATTTAATCTCTTTCTTGTAAACATTATCTCAATACAATAGCCCCAATAAAATAATTTAAATCACATAATCTCTCAACTGGGTGTATGAATCAAAAGTACCTTTTTTCACAATACATAAGCCAGATCAGCATAGCCTTAACCAAGTACATACATGTCATAGAGGAAAGCCAAGCATCATTTTCAACCAATTAGCCAAGGAAAGGATACATCTTCTGGAAATCAAAACACCTAACGCAATTTATGGTATTATGATCCATCAATGCCTCCTTTTAAAATGACTACAACTAGTCAGCAACATTTAAGAAGTTTATGAGAGTTATTAACTAGAAGTATTTAAAAAAGTTCCATTCTTCAAAATTAGCCTATCCTAAATTCATTTTCTTTTGAAATTCCAACCTACTATGATGATTCTTGCTTAAGAATAAAAGTGCAATATTTTAGCAAAGACTGTTAATTTTTATCCTCAATGAGGAAACCAATGCTTTATTCTTTCAGTGGGATTACTAAACAAAGATAACAAGTGTGAGCGACCCAAAAATACAGAGGCATGTAGCACCATAACAATGGTTCAAATGCAGTGAAATAAAATCCCAAGTCTCTGTAACTGGTCTAGAGGCAATATGTGTCTCATATAATGCAAAATCATATCCTACCAGTCATTTCCAAGTCAATCCAAACAAGGGGCAACTTGTACTCTACTGAAGGCAACACCAGACTTTGTTGACACTGTTCTTCATTTTCTGCTGGTAAATTGTCATCAAGGCTGTTTACTTTCTGGTCATTTTTACCTGTGTCAACAGAAAATATCATTTGTCAAGGTCTTTCATCAATCTGCCTTCATGTTCTGCTGCTAAATTGTCATCAAGGCCGTTTACTTTCTTGTCATTTTTACCTGTGTCAACAGAAAATATCATTTGTCAAGGTCTTTCATCAATCTGCCAACTTTTCAAACATTTATGGCTGATAGATTTGTACAGTCCATCTTGCGGGGGTGTGATGAAATATACACTACCCAGTTTATACATAGTTTTTTTTTATAAGTCAGTTTGTACATAGTGAGTTAGTTAGTTCATTAGTTGCTCAAATGCACAGCACGCTTATGTATTTATCTTGAGATAGAAAAAGGTTATGTTTGGTTTGGTTTTAAAAACGTTTTTCATATAATGATTAAGAAAATTTTTCGAATTATGTTTTTTTAGGTGATTGTGAGAATAGTGAGGTCCACAGAAAAGATGTTTGGAAAGAAAAAAGTTTTGAAATTTTTTATCTTATAGAATGAGTGTAAAAGAGTATGTTTGAAAAGAATATTTTTGTGAGATGAGTTCTTTAGGGTTTTCTTAAAAGTTTTTGGTTTTTGTGTTGATTTTCTCAGAAATTGAGGCTAATGATTATATAGCGAAGATTGAAATGTTTTTTGTATGAAAAAAATCATATTTGGATTGGAAAAAGTTTTTGAAATAAAAAAGACTTTTTTCAAGACTATTATTAACCAAACATGGCCAACTTTCTTGTACAGCTTTTATTCATTACGTTGAATGAATAAAGATTAGACGCAACAGTTATTTCCAGAGCTGTCTAGAACAACTCTGCCTCTTCTTTACATTTCATCAAACACCCAGTGTGCATTCTTAAGACAAACACTTTCAGTTTATTCTAACAACACATGCATTGCCAGATTCAAGATAGAAAAGAACTTTGCTTAAATAAAGACCAGAGGGATGATCGTTTAAGCAAGCAGCTACCACTAAAAACCTGACCCTGACCGGAAAACAATAATAACGAGTGATAACACAGGGGAAAATGAAAAAGGAGTTTGGTAAAGTAAAACCTGCAGTGGCGGTGCTAGTGGACAATCTGAGTGGAGAAGCTGCAGAGGCGGGCTGCAGTTGATTATCTTCAGCGTCCAGCTCTAGCACCGAAAATGCGTTTGAGAGGCCATCCATTTTATTTCTTTCCTTTCGTCTCCCCGGATTCCTACCCTTCAGTGCCCGCCTTCTCTTCTTTCCTTTTCTCGTCTCCCTGTTTCGTTTTCATCTAGCAGGAAATATGCCGTCTTTAATTGTTCTTTTTCAGGGCTATGGCCCGTCTTTTCTTCTTTTTTCGCTCCCATGTCACACTTCGTATGTGTCTTTTTCTTTCCTCTTCACCGATACGATGTCGCCCGTTTCTGTCTTTTTCGCTTTTTTGTTTTCGTATATTACGCGAGTCCCTTTTTGTCGTGTTCTTCTTAAAGTGCGCTTGCCACTAAAAATTTCACAAAATATTTCACCAACCCAAAATAAAATATTACAATATAATCTCTCTCTTTCATCAAAAATATAAAAAATTATCTCTCTCTTCACTTTTCACTAAACCCAATACCAAAAATTTTACAACACAAACCCACCCTTAGACGGAAAAAAAAAATTGTTGGCAACGTTTCAACTTTTGTCACGGCTATAATGCGTCGTCATCGCTCACAAATATGTCGTATAGTCCGTGTGCATATGTAACATAGAAATTTGTGTAGAAATTTGTTGTAAAAATTGTTAAGGAAAGTACTGTTAGGGTTTGAGTTTTTATGCAAAGGATTTGAGGGGTTTATTGTCGTTGATTTTCTTTCCTTATTTACATCACAGTATGTTGTCCTACATATGGAATGTGTGAGGGAGGAAGGAACATTCTCCTCCCTTTTACGTGAAATCCTAGTTTCTCTAACATGTACCAGCCTTTTTCCGCTGATGTTGCCAAGATGCAGTAACAATGTCAGGATGTGGATGTCGTACATTTTCTGTTTGCCCTGAAGTCTGACTATGAGTCCATTCGTGCACAGATTTTGGGCAACTTTGTTCTACCTTCCCTTCCTGAGGTCTTTTCCCGCCTCCAGCGCTCTACTTTGACTGACAACTTGACCCTTATTCTCTCATATCTGAATGGAGATCGGTTTACTTTGGTTGCGTCTCATACTGCACCTAGTGGTTCTCGTGGTGCCCATGGTGGCAGAGGTTTTCGTGGTTCCCGGGGTGGTCGTGATTCTTGTGATGGTGGTTGTAGTGGTGGTCGAAAATCTCGCAAATGTACTCATTGTGGTTATTCCTATCATTCAGTTACTTTTGCTGGGATTTCGAGTTCTTAGCCTGAGTCATCTCTATTCTCTGGCCCTTCCACTAGCCAGGGTCCTTCTGGTAAGCTTGATATGATCTCTATTTCCTGTGATGAGTACACTACTTTCCTTGCCCAACAGGGCACTAGTTCGTTCTCTATGGCTACTCTTGCTCAGTCAGGTACTGCACCTACCTGTCTTATATCCTCCTCTCAAAATCCTTGGATTATCAACTCTAGCGCCACTAAACATATAACAAGTTTGTCCAGCTCTTTATCTGATTATGCTCCTATCTCTTCCCCCTAGAGTGTTACCCTTGCCAATGGTTCCCTTGCTCTGTTTGAGGGTTCCGGCAACACTCGTCTCAGTTTTGATATCAACTTATTTTCTATTCTCCATGTTCCTAGTTTTCCCATTAATCTGTTGTCTATTAGTCGGCTTACTAAAACTCTCCAGTGTTCTGTAACCTTTTATCCTTTTTTGTGTGTCTTTTAGGATCTCAAAGCGAAGAGGATGATTGGTATGGGGCATAAAGTTGGTGGTCTCTACTACTTGGATATAGCACCTGCTCCTCCTCCTCGCGCTCTTTAGTCTTCTCTTTCCTCTCTACGATGGCATTACCATATGGATCATCCTTCTTTTCATGTTTTGAAGTGTCAAGTTGAGTGTCTTAGTCATGTGTCCTCTTTACCTAGTGAGGTGTGTCAACTTAGTAAGCATTGTCGTTCGTCGTTCCCGTCTCGTCCTTGGGGTTGTGTTTCGAATCCTTTTGAACTGGTTCATTCTGATGTATGGGGTCCCTTTCATATACCTTATAATAAATATCGGTATTTTGTTACATTTGTTGATGATCATTCCCGTATGACTTGGCTCTTTCTCTGCAATCGCG
Organism: Myrica gale; assembly: GCA_963930655.1. Classification (NCBI taxonomy): domain Eukaryota; kingdom Viridiplantae; phylum Streptophyta; class Magnoliopsida; order Fagales; family Myricaceae; genus Myrica; species Myrica gale. The sequence continues at coordinate 15,043,930 of OZ005618.1, forward strand.
GTCTGAAATTTTTTTGCATTTAGACTTTTTTGCCAAGAGGTCAAAACTCAATTTAGTCGTCCTATTCGCATTCTCTGGTCTGATAATGCCAAAGAATATCTATCTCTTCCTTTTTCCCACTATTTTTCAGATAAAGGGATTATCCATCAGACCTCTTGTACTCACACCACTCAACAAAATGGGGTTGTTGAGCGTAAGAATCGTCACTTGTTAGATGTAACTCATGCTCTAGACCAATGTTTCTAAACAATTTTGGGGTGATGTTGTTCTCACGGCCTGTCATCTCATTAATCGGATGCCCTCTCCCTCTTTCAATGGTATCTCTCTTTACTCCATTCTTTTTTCCCAACTTTCCTGTTTTTTCAGTCCCTCCTATGACTTTTGGGTGTGTCTGTTATGTGCATAACTTGGGTCCCGAGTTTGACAAACTTCATCCCCGGGCTACTCGTTGTGTGTTTCTCGGTTACTCTCGTACTCAGAAAGGTTATCGGTGTTACAGTCTCATTCTTCAACGCTACTTTGTTTGTGCTGATGTCACGTTTGACAAGTCTACCCCGTATTTTTCTCTTTGTTCCTCTTCTTTTGCAGGTGCTCCTCCTTCCGTTCTTGTTCCGCTTTTGTGTCCCTTAACTCATCTTCCTTCTCCGCTTTCAGTTCCGTTTCCGCCAGTCTCGCCTCCTCCGAATAAACATGCTTCAGTTCCATTACAGTTGTATTCTCGTCGTCCTCAACCACCTCCTCCTGCGCCCTAGTCGTCTCCCTCAAACTCTTCAAATCTTGCATCCCCTGCTGCTACATCCTCTCTGCCTATTACCCTTCGAGAAAAGGTACTCATACTTGTGTCACCAAACATCTCATTAGTCAGCTTGTTTCCACTATCTCTCTCTCTCTCTCTCTCTCTCATGTTTTACTTCACAGCTTCCCAAATTCCTATTCCTAAGACAATGTAGGATGCCTTATCTGAATTGGGTTGGAGGACAGTCATGGAGGTCGCAATAGCGGCTTTACACCAAAATGGGACTTGGGACTAGGGTTGTTCAACCCCGGTGTAGGTGCCGGTCTTGGCCAAAACTGACACCTACACCAGATAGGCCGGTTTTTAAATATTGGCCACCTACACCTACATCGTTAAGGTAAAAAACCGGCCCTTAGCGGTGACGGTTCTCGGTAAACCTGCTTTATATTGAGCTATTTTTTTAGCATTTTAGGCACTTGATGCAATGTATTTTTTTTTCTTTTGATTCATTGATCACATATTAATAAAATCTAAACTAATGAAATCCAAAATAAAAAATAAAAACAACATGTTCAAAGATAAGATGAAATCCAAAACAATAAACAGTAAGAACATTAGGCTCTGGACAGGAAATGCTTTCTAGCATCCATATGAAAAACCCCCTTAATTTAACTTTTCAGCTCTTCTATTTTGAGAAAACAATAAAACATCCTTGAGTTTCTACACAACCAAAAAAACCAAGCCTTTAAATGAACTCCCAAATTGAAAATTTCATCAAATTGAAACAAATTTGAACTGTAACTCTCAAAATTATATAAAGCTAAAATAAATTCCATCATGAGGGAAGCTAGAAAGTTCAACCAAAGCATTCACATTTTAATGAAAATCTCAAAGCATTCACATTTTAATGAAAATCTCAAACTAACTTTTCACTAAACAAACCAAACATTACCATGGTTAATAAAAACCCTAGAAAATCAAAGTTGTCGGCTCAGAAAAAACCCCATTATCCATCATATTTCTCATGAAGTAATCGAGCTTTTACATACAAGAACCTCAATAACAAGAAAAAAACAAAAATATCAGTCACAACTCGAAATCCAATGAAAATTCTTGCAACCAAAGTGAAGTAAACCTGCTAGAATCTTACATGAACGAAGAAGAAGACAAATCACCGCTCTTTTTCCAGAAACCATTTAAAATTCTCAAAACCCAATATGTACCCAGATGCCCTTCCTCAAGTATGGTCTGCTCCTCAGCGTCAGCGCTCCATTCCAAGGAGATACTCGGATTGTGCTTCATGGCCGGCGTGGTGGCGGCAGGGAGTTTGCCGTTTGGAGAGGGAAGGGAGGGGAGGGAGAGAGGTTGTAGACGTTGAAATGGGGGACTATGAACTGGGAGGGGGAGGGGTATTAAGTAGTTAAAAAAATTTAAACCTTGTTTATCGGTACCCGGGAACCGGTAAACCCACCGGGTTTTTCAAAATTTAAGCCATCAGTACCGGCACCAGTTAACCCGGGTACACGGAATCTGGTGCCGGTTCTGGTGCCGATGCCACCGGATTTTACCGATGGCTTTGAACACCCATACTTGGGACCTTGTTCCCTCCCTTCTAGTAAGCATGTTGTTGGTTGTAAGTGAGTGTATACTGTCAAATTTAATCTCGATGGCTCAGTTGAGCGCTTGAAAGCTTGGTTGGTGGCTAAAGAGTATACTCAGACATATGGTATTGATTATGAAGAGACTTTTTCTCCAGTTGCCATAAAATCTACTCTATTCGGATTGTTCTTTCTCTGGCTGCTAACCTTGACTAGCCTTTGTTTTAGTTAGATATTAAAAATGCCTTCTTACATTTTGACTTGCTTGAGAAGTTCTATATGGAGCAACCTCCTGAATTTATTGCTCATGGGGAGTATCGAAACACTGCGTGCATGTTGAAGAAGGCCTTGTATGGCCTCAAGCAGTCGCCGAGAGCATGGTTTGGCAAGTTCTTTGACGCTATGGCTGACTTCAACCTTAAGCGCTGCCAAACTGATCGTTCTATTTTTTACTTACATACTGTTGTTGGATGCATTGTTCTTGTAGTATATGTTGATGACATTGTGATTACAAAGAGTGATTCTTATGGTATTGATACGTTGAAACAATTCTTACTGCAGAAGTTTCACACCAAGGCCTAGGCAAACTACGATACTTTCTTGACTTGTGAGAATACCCCTTCCATTAGAACACCCTGCCCTCAAGGTGAGGAAAATCAATTTGCAGTTGCTGATGGCGCTCTTAAGTGGCATCATATTCGGTTTGGCCAGTCTAGTGGATTAGCAACTCAATGATAGCCCGATTGCCCAAACGCACCATGTAACGGTCCAAAACAGCTAGCGGTTCAGCTTGAATCTCTCCATTCATGTTGACGGTAGAGAGAGATGGCAGGGGATCTACACGATGGCCCAAGTGTTTCTTCAGTTGGCTGACATGGAAAACTGTATGGATATGAGCCCCTACCAATAGATTTAATGGATAGGTCACTGCCCTAACACGTTCCACCACCGAAAAAGGTCCATAGTAGCGTGGAGACAATTTCATATTATAAGTCGGCGGACTAATAGCTGACGGTAAGGTTGAAGACGAAGGTAAACCAAATCACCAATTTGAAATTCCCTCTCTATGCACTTAATGTCAGCATATTTCTTCATGCTAATTTGGGCTTTTGTAGGTTCTCTCACAGCAAAGTCAGCATCTTTTCCCGGTCTCGCAGCTCGACACCCACAGCCGAGACAATTGTGGTCCCCGGTTCTTAAGTAGGTAATCGAGAAGGTAAGTACCTATAGGTTACTTCAAAAGGAGATAGCTTAGTTGACATATGATGGTTGGTGTTGTAATTTCATTCTGCCATTGAAAGCCAATGAATCCATTCTTTGGGTCTGTCACCTATCACACACTACAGATAAGACTCAATACACTTGTTAACAGCTTATGTTTGCCCGTTTGTCTAAGGATGGTAGGTTGTGCTATAATGAAGTTTTGGTTCTTTGCATGTGAAAAAGTTCCTTCCAAAAGTTACTTGTGAATACTGGATTTTTTTCTGAAACAATAGTGTTGTGTAAACCATGTAGCTTGAATACATTTTGGATGAATGCATGTGCCTCTGTTTTAGCTTATATGGATGAGATAAAGCCATGAAGTGACTATACTTAGTAAACCGATCCATCACCATATAGATCACACTGTGCCCCTTCGATAGAGGTAAACCATCCATGAAGTCCATGGATATATCCCGCCATGGGCTCGCTGGAATGGGCAAGGGTTGTAGCAACCCTATTGGCAGAGCATTTTCATGCATGTTTTGCTAACATGTCCTACAATGCTTGATATAGTGTCTCACTGCCTTTTTCAACCCCTTCCAATAGAAGTCTCTTGACCCACTGATGTCTTTTCATATCCAGAATGACCCCCAATAGGGCTATCATGTGCTATCATAAAATTTTATGATAGCACATGATATCATGTGAGTAAGTCAGTTTGAGATCTTGAACTTGATTGTAGCTGGTTCACAAGATCTAACTTCTCTACTTGATAGCTGGTTCACGAGATCTTGAACTTGATTATCATGTGAGTAAGTCAGTTTGAGGTCATTGAGCTATGTAGCTATTGGAGGGAAATTGATTTGTACTCTACTTGCTTCTCTTGCTCCTCATACATTTTGGACAAGGCATTAGCAACCTTGTTTTCCTTACCCTGTTTATACTCAACCAAAAAATCATAGCCAAACAACTTGGTAATCCACTTCTACTGAAGAGGAGTACCCACCTTCTGTTCCAGCAAGTGTTTGAGGCTCTGTTAATCGGTCTTTACCTTAAATGTCTGGCCCAACAAATAAGGTCTTCATTTCTTAATTACATTAACAAGTGCTAATAATTCTCGCCTATAAGTGGACATTGTCATAATCCTTCCCTTAGGAGCTTGGCTAAAATAATCTAGGGGTCTGGTCTCCCTTCTTGCATCAGCACTACCTCAGTACCAACTTTTGAAGCATCACACTTTATGATGAAGAGTTTAGTGAAATCAGGCAAGGCAAGCACAGGGGGGCTAGTGACAGCCTCCTTTAAGCTGATAAATGTTGTTGTAGCAGCATCTGTCTATGGAAATTATTCTTCTTCAATATTTGTGTTTAAGGAGCTGTAATAGAGTCGTACCCTTGTATGAACTTGCGGTAATACCCTGTTAAACCCAGCAATCCTCTTAATGACCTAATATTTCGTGGTTGAGGCCAACTTGTCATTGATTGTAGTTTCTTAGGATCTGCTCGTACTCCCAGATCCGAAATTATGTGCCCTAGGTACTCAATTTATGAGCAAGCAAAATGACATTTGAAATGTTTGGCAAACAGTTGGTGTTGTTGCAGCAGTGCCAAAGTAATTTTCAAATGTTGCGTGTGCTCTTTTTCCCTTTGACTATACACCAAAATATTATCAAAGAAAACTAAAATGAATTTTCTAAGATACGGTCGGAATACCTCATTCACGAGACCTTGAAATGTAGATGGGGCATTATTGTGCCCAAAGGGCATTATGACAAATTCATAATGGCCTTCATGAATTTGAAAAGTTGTCTTAGAAACACCGGCTTCCTTAACTTGAATTTGGTGGTATCCTGAGCGTAAATCCAGCCAGGAGAACACCCTAGCTCCATGTAACTCATCAAGAAGCTCATCAACAATTGGAATTGGGAATTTATCCGTAACAGTTTCATCAGCCTTACGCACTAAAACATGAGGGATGAAAAAAGGGCTCTATGAGGGTATCACCACACCTGATTGCAGTAGCTCTTTGACAATCCTCTGAATTTATTCCTTCTGAAAATATGCAAATTTGTAAGGTCTTACACTTGTAGGTTGGATTCCCTCTTTCAACACAATTGCATGATCATGAGATCTTTAGGGTGGTAGGCCCTTTAGTTCTTCAAAAACCATAGCAAACTTAGTCAACAAATGATTCACTGCCATATTATCCGGTGGCTCTCCATATTCAGCCCCATCATCACCCAGCAACTGCAGTACAAGATCATGCTTCTCCTCTTTTGCCATTCTAAATTGTAAGGAATTATCCATAAATATAGTGTTGGCTAATAATTCCTTCTACGTTACCTCCCTATTAAGGTAGTTGAACTTCATGGTTCTCACTAAAATTTCATGCAATTTTTCAAGTGTGTTTAACCATTGCAATCCAAGGACAACATCACACCCTCCTAACATTAGCACATATGCCTCAATTGCAAACTCATTATCTTGCATTCGAATCTTAACATTAGCACATATACCTTCGCTTTTGACTTTCTCACCATTGGCTATAATTGCTGTCAATTTGTGACTTGAATCTGCCCTCAATTTCGACCCCTTCAAAATTTCAGGATCAAGGAAATTGTGTGTACTTTTGTTGTCAATCAACACTACACAATCTTGGTGGTTAGTTCTCCCTCCGAGTGCATGGTTCTAGGTGAGTTGGAACCAGTAAGGGCATGTAATGAAATGCCCAACTCTTCAGTTTCTATCTCATGCAAAAACTTTTCACCTCTAAGTTCTCTTCTTCATCGCTTCTCTCACTCAACTCCACATCCTGCTCACCACCTTCCATCACGTACAACTTTAGGCTGCTCCATTTGTGAAATGGGTTCCACTTATAGTCACAATAATAATATAGACTATTTTTCTTCTATCTTTCATTTTGTTGCGGTGTTATCTCATGAACTGTCATTTTTGGTTTGTTATTAGCTTTTGTTGCTTGATTTTGATATGGTTAAAATTGCCCCCTGCATTAACAGGTTTATAAACCTTCGTGCTAACAGATATATTTTCTTCTTGCATTCTAGCTAGTCTATAGGTTGCAGGAATATTGTTAGGATTCAACATACTCACCATAAGGCGAGTCTCATCCTTCAACTCAGAAAGCAAATCAACTTGTACCCCTCATCTAACCCCTTAAGCCGATTGGCTAGAGCCTCAAACCGCCCTTTATATTCCTCTAATATTGATGTTTGTCTCAATTCTATCATGTTTTCCATTGGATCATCATACGTTTGTGTACCAAACCTCATTAGCATAGCCTTAGCAAAGGCATCCTAACTAATGATTGTTCCTGAATGTTCAACTTCTTGAAACCAAATCAGGGCTTTGCCTTCCATGTGAAATGAAGCAATTAATATTTTGTGATGTGGTATTGTTTAGTTGTAGTTGTAGTTGAAAAATTGGTTGGCACAATATAGCCACCCCGATGGATCATTTCCTACAAATCTTAGGAAATCGAGTTTTACTCATCTCAAATGAACTCCTCCACCAGTATCTGGATTTGGATTTTGTCGGCCACCTGGATTGGATGACTCCACCGCCTGATCCACGATTATGCATCACTGCCTGTAATACCATAGTAAGAGTCTTTAACTGCTTGGTCAGATTCTCCAAAATAAGTTGTTAATTATCTTGAACCTTATGTTGATTCTCTTGTGTTTGTTGTTGCAGCTCCTGCTGCTTCTTCATTTCTGCCAATGTTGATTCCATCGCCTGCACCAATCTCTTGTCTGCCATAGGAGAATCAACTGCTCTAATACCAGTTGTACCAAATAGAAATTTGTTGTAGAAACAATACCCTAATTGTATTGAAATTATGGCCAGAAGAACAAGTTGTTTCGAGGCAGCCAACCTCCAGAATTCATAACGAAAACATATCGCAATTTTGTTTATAGAACTACTAACACAGTCGAACATGTATACCCTTCCCTAGCATGGGTTGAGCCTGTTGACACTAACAAACACAACTAAAGACATAAGAGCCCAACTGATAACAAACCCAAGTCCCATGGCCCCCTACACTACCCGGCCTTTTGGTAATTAAACTAAACTATAAGTTCAGCTGACTGAACGTAAGTCGCCCAACTCCGGCAAGCTTCTAGAATACTCCCGAAAGCTCTCAAAGTTGCCACCTTAGCACCTCCACTTCCTCTCTTCCATATCGACTTGTGACAACATATTTCAATTATGTTATGTTGTTAAGTAAAATTTAAAAATCAAGTGATTGCAGTTTCGAAAGATTTTAAAATCATTGTAATCATTGGTCACTAACGAATTTAATCTAGGGGGAATATTTGGAAATAGTTGTACAAGACTTGTAGTTTGGTCAAATGAATTAAAATAACATTGTACTAATATAATAACATAAGCAATAAAATTTCAAAGGAGAAATATAATACAATTTCTAAAAAAAATCAAGAAACACAAAGAAATGTATACTACAACCTAATTTTATCATAGGCATTTGATTAAGAAATTTAAAATACGAATGCACTTATAACATGCAAATGTATTAAGGGGAAATTTATCTAGTAAAATTCAAATCATAGAGGAAATTACTTTCATTAAACCGACGTAGGGACTTTAAGAGGTTTCAAAAAGGAGGGGGTGTCCCATCCGTACTCACTCTCGTTTGTTTTTATTTTGCAGGTGGCCGGTGCGAACAGATGGCACAGTCGTTGCTAAAAGACAGGGGATGAGACAACATTGTTAGACTTGATTGAGGAAATATACCCTTGTGGGACTGGCGGATTCATATGCGAAGTTAGAAGCGGTTAGTATATGAGCATAAGATTTTCTCTTCAATGTTGGCGATGGAAGGCTTCAACTATAATGAGTGGATTAACACAGTCATTGCAACCCAAGAGGCGTGGGAGAGTTACATTCGGGTGAGTAAGCAATTTTCAGGAGCCACCTTCCATACGGTGCACGGATGTGTTACACCCACTTGAATCGTTGTATTCGAAATGTATATAGGTTGACTATTATTACATTAATACGACTTTCTATCGATGTTTTGCCATGCAAGACCGAAGATGACGCATGCCACTTCTCTCGGGCATTTCATAGGCAAGGCTTTGTCCAATATTGTAAGATCACTAAGCTGCTAAAGGTGTCGCCTACCAAAAAGGACGTAGGAGCCGATAAGAATGAGGGTGGTGACCCCAACAAGTGATTCTGGTGGTATCACATAAGAGTGTAGAAGTTGATGTTGTTATGTCGTTGGCGTCGTAAGGGTTTGCCATAGGAACCACATCTTGTTCAAGAGAGTTGTATAAAAGAATCTAGTGACAGTTAGTTAAAAGATATCCGTGAATGGCTATATTTTGTGGATTTGAGTTTTTGTGTTTTTCTAAGCTTTGTGGATTTGACTTGTTTCTGTTGTGCTTGTTAGTTTGAATTGAGTTTGCTACTATTGTGTTTATAAAAACATTTTTCATCCCCCTTCCATTAACGTGACAATACAGTCCATTGGGCTAGTAATTACTTTGCATAACATTGGGCATCGTTTGATTGTGCATAGCAAACGCGACACCAGTAATGGGAATTGACTTCCAAGTCAAAGCATAAACCATGAAGATATAAATGAAGCCAACAATTAGTTTGTGGAAACTAGGAATGATGCCAAAAAATTTACGAATCTGGGTAGAAATGAAATTAAGTTGAATATAGTGTAGAATATGCGATTCAACGGGAAATGTATTGGGAAAGAGATGAACTGATTTTTCATATAATTAGACTATTTGTTGTGTCAGTAGGGATGACAACCCAATAACAGTCCTGGAAGTATATTAATTTTGATATATAAAAATTGGTATGGTCTCGATGCTCCGTTAATGGAGAGTCGATGATGCTATCCTGGAAGAAGTTAAATTACGAGTGGAAGAGGACAACAGAGACCTTGTCATGTACTTCGAGAACGATGATTGTCCTGTCAATTCAAATGAACTAGCTGTGGACTGCGTGTGCAATTTTGGGTGAACACTTGTCCGCATTGAAATTTGAGATTGGGTATACACTTTATTGACCAAAAATGGCACCACGGGGGTCGCTCCCATGACGGATGCTTTCATGAAAAGTAGTGTCTGCATGATTTCCGCGTGTGGGGTTAAATTAGACTGAGTAGCATAACTACGAAAAGCAAGGGTTGAAGGAGCAAACCGTGTAGCCTATCCCATTTTCGGTCCTGAATGGTGATTTGGCTATTTCGATTGCTAGAGCATATTGCTTCGTGCAAATTCATCCGGTGCAAGGTAAGTGTTCACCATCCTTCCACGAAGGTTGCATGGTATGTTATGTACCTGAATAAATGTACACAATGACTACTGCTAAACCTTTCTTTTGTTTAGGGAGTATAGTATTGGTTCATTACTCGTTTAGGACGGCCTGTACAGATTGTCTTGTGTGCACATGTCAATAAGTGTGTCCTTGTTAGGATGTTCTTCGAAATTTTTATGAAACTTAAAACTAGTGCAATTTCAAATGTAGCTAAATTCTAGGTAGCTTAACATTACCCAATATTAAGAGGTATTTCGAAATGGCGATTACTTTTGCAAAGGTATTACATAAATCCTCAATTATCAAACAGGTATGTGAATCACACTAAAAAAACTTGTTAGTACACAATAGATAAGGCCACCACTAATGAATGTCATTGAGTAGTCCCTCGTATATATAGAGTAGAAATCTGATTCTATTGTTAATGGGTTGTCACGTCTCATGCTTGTACTTACCCCCTTAGCTCGCGTATAGTAATCACATGCACACAAGTGGGGATTACAACACAATAAAATCTCCTAGGTTCACTTTAATGTCCTTTAATTAAATCAGTGGAAGACTTGTAAATGAAATTGGTAAATTTTAAAAAGGAAATCATTGAAAATTACTTAGGAGAAAAATGTCGTTAACAAAATAAAAGTTACAAAAGTGTATGAAATATCGTATTGTGATAGTTTGCATTCATTTAGGAAATATTTTAATGCATTTAGATTAAAACTGATTGGTACCATAAATAAATCAAAGTGAGATTAAAGGAAATAGATTAGACTTAGAAAATAAACCAAAATAGAGAGAGAAAGAGAGAGAGAGAGAGAATTCTTTCCTTTACTAAACACAGTTTGGTACAAGGTGTCCTTCATGAGGACTACAAAAAGAGTGGGTCTAAGTTACAAAAGTGTGAGCTTCCTAAAGCTCACCTAGCCTATACAATCATGTTTCAAACGATCAAAATACAAGTTTTTAAAACACCATCATCAAAAGAAAAGAAAAATAAATAAATGAAAAACTACAAGACTAGCCTTGAGCACTGAATTGCTCTTCATCCTCAGTATTCGAGGTGAGATTAATTATGTCATCATCCGGCGTACTTTGAATGCCCTCCACTTGCGGGGCTGGGTGGAGCATCCACCAAGCCAAGGTCAACGGGACCAGGTAGGGAAAATTCCTTCAGGTACCAGTGGGGCTCGTGCTCCACTATTACGTCAAAATCATCCGAGATTCGTACTCGGATCTTCAGAATCACAACGTATAGGTCCTCGTCAAGGATGTCCTCTACCTCATATAATTTCATCGCCCTGTTTTAGTAATTAATAGGCAAACAAGAAAAGAAGTAAAAATGAGTGAGTCATACAGACTCAGTAAGGTCGGGGAGGGGCATGTTATGCATCTAAAGATATAAACTATACAATGAAACGATAAACATAAAGACGATAAACGATTACAATAATGGCAAAGTAATAATGCAATGATCGTGTAATTCACTTTGCTCATCATCAAGGTTCTTGAGGTATTCCCAGTGTTTATTATGTTCACCCCCAGAATCGGGTTGTGCGTCCCTTCTTACCTCGTGGGACTTGTCCCATGTCACTTGCACCAGACCCTGTTGGCGTAAAACATCCATGTAGGGAGCCCACACACTCCTTGTAGTAAGGTGTTGCATTCTTCCAAGTGCTTGGTACCATCACCCTTACTTCAAAAATCACCTAATTTCTAATTCTTATACTAATAATCAATGCTAACATTACTATTTTGATTACATGCAATTCACCTAAGTTTCTATGTTTATATCAATATCTCCCTAGTTGAAATTAAAATCCCCTTTTTCTCTTTATTAAAATTATTTTATTCAATAATCCTGGAAGAAATTAATAAATATTAAATCTTCATTAAAGTTCACAGGTTTGGGCCTCTTGGACCCTATTGGACCCTAATGGGCTCAATCCAAATAGTTTCATGTAAATGAAGTCACAGTACACATATTGCAAGAAATTAGAAAGAAAATGAAAGCAAACGATAGCCAATTTCGAAATCCAAACATAAATATGTATTTGATGTCATGTACAAGCATATAAGTTGCAAGCTTCATCCTTGAGCTTTTATACTCCTTTCCATGGCCTTACTTTGTCATCTTTTCATCAAGAACTCATACTTGTCATCATCAAGGCCTCCATTTTGCATCATTTTACATCAAACACATGAAGCATGCATCATCAAAGCAAGGGATTGTATGCAAAACATCCAGCAACCTCTATGGCCATACAGTGGCCTCCCATCCTCAAAAAATCAAGTATACACAACAACCTTATTTAGCAAAAGAGTCATGGAAAAATCAAGGTTTTCAACATGAAAGCATTTCCAACACATATTCTTATGTTATAAACTACTTTTATGTTTTTCTTTCTTGCATCTAATGAATAAAACTTGATCTTGATTCAAACAGCAAGCAAAATGTACAAGAAAAACATTTTTTCCCAACTCAAAATGTATAAAAACTACCCTTACCTTGCTAGATTTTTCCTCCTTTTTTTCTTTATTTTCTTGGCTGGATTCTCCTCCTCTTTCTCTCATTTTTTTCTCTTCTTTTTCCTTCTGTTTCTCTCTTATCTTCTCCTTCTCTCTCTTTATCTCTTCCTCTCTCACTTTCTCTCTCCCTCTCTTACTTTCTCTCTCTAGGATTCATGGCAATGGCCCTTACCGTGAGCATCATGCACTTAAATAGGTTATCTATTTTTTTATCTTTTTCGTAGTTAATGATAAACAGAGCTGTGAATTTTTATTTTTCTCTATCGAGGGAGAGAAAGAGAGACCTAGGAAGAATTCTTTGCAGTAGGGAGTAGGGACGACAATTTTTTGTGAGTGTTTTTTTTGTTGTTTCTTTGAAATTTTTCATCTTTTTAATTTATTGAGGATGAAACTATTAATGAATTAATTGTTATCTTCTTTTCTTTTTTGATGCAAATGGTAAATAGACAAAAGTATTGTAAGATGAGGTAATAAAAAAAAAAGAAGCTCAGACAAATATTTAGAGAAAACCAGCTAAAAGGTATTGTTTCGCAACTTATGCACAGATAGATGCATAGGTTTGGTTTTTTGGTTTTTGTATGTATCCAAATTGAATTTGTTATAAGTTAAAATTCATATATAAAATTATATTTTTTAATTTAAATAATAATATTAAATTAGTTCAATCGAAAGGAAATATCATGACTCCGCCACTTCAACAAGTGTACACTTATGATTGTGTCATGTGTCCTTTTATGTTAACCTTTAATATTTAGTTCTTAAACTAGGGTGAAAAATGTATAATTATTGGTAATTTTGAGTGTAGAAATCAAAATGAAAATCGTAGTTTGGGGTAAAAAGAATAATTTCTCAAAAAAATTATGTGTTATATTTTGGCACCCAAATGTATTGTTATAAAATTGGCACCCCTAATATAGAATCCAAACTTCTTTGCTGACTAGACCATGGTCCATAAGGCATAGACAAACTAGGCCCATATTCATCTTCTAATCACTGGCCAGTACCGCAGCAGAAGGAAGAACAAAGGAGTTTGAAAGTCTAAATAACAACCCAAGAGGGGGGTGAATTGGGTTTAACAAAAACTTATCACTTTTTCGCTAAACAAGTAGATATGAAATCTACCCCTCTTTAACAAATAATGATGTTGAACTAAATGTGTTTAATGTTATGCCAAATATAAGCAAGGAATGATAAAGCATAAAACTCCACAAGTATGAATAAGTACTAAAATGTAAGAGAGATAGAGTTAGAGAGATGACACCGTAGTTTTTATTGGTTAGACTTAAACTCAAGCCTATGTCCACCATCAAGGATACTTTATTGGATTTCTTCACTATTTGCAAATAGTATACATTATAGCTTGCGGATGCTAGAGAACTTTTACAAGTACTTTTCAAGAGCAACACTTATAATTCAAGTATTTTTGTGGGCTCTATACTCACAACCCAAATGCTTTTAAATAAGAGCATCACTCACAACCTAAACCAATGTTAACTCAAAGGTTTCCCCTAACCTTACAGTCATTTACAAGTATTTTTTCTAACACTGAACAAACCTCAAGCTTTTTGATAATTGTGAACTCTCCAAAAAAATTCTCCTCAAAATTTGAAATATACTATGTTTGTTTCATCGTTTTGAAAATGTCTTTTTATTTTAAAAACGTTTTTCAATCCAAACAAGATTTTATCATACAAAAAAATATTTTAATCTTTAATAAAATTTCTATCTAATCATTGGCCTAAAATTCTGTGAAAAATAACACAAAAACTCATCTCACAAAAATCTTCTTTTCAAATATACTTTTTTACTTTCACAATTTTCAAGGGAATAAATTCTTCCAACATCATTTCTATGAACTCCATCGTTTTCACAAACACCTAAAAAGACATCTTAATAAATTTTCTTAATCATTACAACAAAAATAAAATATTTACGCGCCAAACGTCACATAGACTAAATTAATAGTAATCCCTCTATTGGCACCAACAGATCGTTACATATTTTCTTTGTCTATTATTTTAATATAAGGTCAACAGCCTACACTCTTCTTATGTTACCATGCACAACCTCAAAGATTACATTGTAATCATTAGCTACTTTATAATTTTGAAATGCTAGTCCATACTTCCACTTGCATCTACGCTCTTGATTATATATATATATATATATATATAATCCAGACCGAGGTGGAGACAATGAGGAGAGAGGAGATATATTATTATTCATGTGTGTGTGACTGGGTGGATGCAAGGGGTAGCGGACCCTAGGGCGGTCTCCACCCATTGCCCCGCCCAAAAAAATACATGTAGTTTAATTTTTTTTCCATAAGTAGGCATGGGCCCGACACTCATTAGGCCCAGGCCAGCCAGAGCCCAATGGCCCTAACTTAGCATTTTGAGTCTGCGCGGCCTAGGCCCGATCCCCATTAGGCTCATGCCCTTTTTTATTTTTTATAAGCAGAGGGTGAAACGAACATTGTTTCACCCTCTGCTTAAAAAAATTACAACAGGGTGAAATGGTGCGTTTCACCCTGTTTTGAAAAAATTCCTCCCCTCTTCGTGACTTTGTCTCTCCCTCTCTCTCACAGCTGCTTCTCACTCTCACTCTCACTCTCAGCCGTGAGTTCGTGAGTCGCCTGCCGCCGTTACCCGTTGTTATTGGTCGTTGCCCACAGCTCAGTTGTACCACCGCTGCACCAGCCACCAAGTATAACCGTCAGTTTTCACATTTCTAAATTTGAATTTTCTCACCTCTCTCTCTCTCTTTCACAGATCTGTGATATCAGCTGGTTTCTCACCTCTCTCTCTTTATTTCACAGAATCATAGCATCACAGGTAAACAATTTTATGCTATGCAAATATTTGGGAAATTGGAATTAGGGATTTTGTGAATTAGCAACTTTGGGTCGCCAAGGAAAAGCTAATAACTTGCTTAATTTAGACTTGCTTGGATAACACGAACACAAAAAAGAGTTCGCCAGAAAGGAGCTACACCGTCCTTTGAAAATTGAAATCATTGCATTCCATGATAATTTTTATTGTTGTTTGAATATAAATTCTTCAATTTGTGGTCGGAATTGAACCAACAAAATGACTGGTTTGGGCTTGGCTTCAAGTTCACCCATCAACAGTGAGCTCCTCTACTCTACTTAACCAATCAAAACTCAAAACCCCTAGTACTGATTTGTTTTATAAACATTGATCACCTTAAAGACCGAAAACAAATGGTGGGTTTATTTGGGTTTTTCTATTCAAATTACAATCAAAATGTTACTCCATAAAGTCTTATTTCTTGTATTGCCCACTATTTTGGCAAAATATAGAATCTTGCTACTAGTGGATTTGATTGTAATGCCATTGTGATTATGTGAATATGTGAATATAGCTAAGAATTAAGATGTAGTTTGGGTCTGTGTACTATCTTTTTCAATGTAATTAGATTGGGTTTGGATTGATTTTGTAGTTGGATTGGATTACCTTGCATGAAGCCCTCTATTATGCTTCATTAGCTATACCAACATCACTGTTACATTTATTCTTCAGGTTCCTCTTTTAGAGCACCACATGTGTCAAGCACCACCCTTTATGTGTGTGTCATTGTTTCTTGAGTAGTGTTTGAAATATTGATTTTAATCTCTAAGAGCAAACATACAAAAATATTTATGGTTCATATCCTGGTATTTTGAAATACTCGCTTTCAACTCATTGAATGACAATTTTATTTAATTGTCATTCCAACTTCAGAGACTAATTTCTTATTTACTAGTAGAGAGCTTTCCGGTTAAGAGTATGATTCATTGTTCTAGTTCGACAATTCTCTTTTCCTTTTTTGGATGATTCGACGTATTTGTTCTTTACATCATTGCCAACTGATTAATTTTCTTCACTTTGTTTTATTTTGTTTAGATAATGAATAAGTTTGTGATAATAAGCCATGGAGCGTGAAATAAGAAACTAATTTCTTATGTTTAGTCTGGAGGATATTATTGCTAACCTAGGGTTATGTAATCTCATTGAAGAATATACTGTTGGGATTAGGGATCAAGTTCGTACGAAGTACTTGATCAAAGGTCCTTTTCAACCGCGTGGTCATGATTTTCCCAAGAAGCAATACGGGCAAGAAATGAGGGGTTTTAGGGAGGCATGATTTAAAGATTTTGATTGGTTGGAATATAGTGTATCAAAGGATAAGACGTATTGTTTGTGGTGTTATTTGTTTAGGCGACCAAGAGGAGGGAAGTGTTGGAACGCGATATCGCAGCAGAAAGGATCGTTGAATCAAAACAGTCCAAGCGTGTTGCCTCCTTCAGATCCACGCACAGAGTTTGTAGAGAGAGAAACTTTCACGTTGAAAATCAATTCTCTGAACTGAACTGACTTTCTGAGCTATTTTTAATGGGTGGCTCAGAACTCAACTGTGTTATAGCGTGAGATCTTTAGGGACCTCAAATCTCGGTCGCAGTATCATCATGAAAAAGTTTTTTTCATTAATCCCCCTTATATTTTGTAATTCGAATGTTTGTATTTCTACAAATTGTAATCATGTCCATTAACATATCACAATTGACCCCCCCAAGATACTGATATTGTTCTTTGAAATCTCTTTTACTAACAATTATATGCTTAGTTATCCTTCCACTATACTATATTCCACATGAGCTAATAGGACCGAAATAATATCACCAATTAAGTCCCTAGCTCATATAATTATTAATTCTCAGTCTGTACCTAGTTGGACTTCCAAAACTTTCTAAAATCATTTTCGCAAATATTTACTTAATATATAATATAAGTAAAAACTGTGAAAATATTTTTCACAAAATCTCGTTGCGCAACGTTTTTTTATGAGTCTAACAATATACAGACAAAATGAATATACTGCCTCCTCAAGAGACTGATGGATTCCATATTGCGCAGTTATACAAATTCATTTACTATGCACAAGCTGGAAACAACGGAGTGCATTCCATATAACGAATTGTCACATACCTTACAACGAAAAGATCAAGACATTGTTAATGCTATGAGTTTGGTTGGAGTTGTGAATGAACAATTGCAGGAATTGAGGGAGATAGAATGAGATGGATTTTTGGAAGAACTAAAAACTTTTTGTGTGGATAACTCTATTAGTGTGCCCAATATGGAAGACATTATACCAACTCGTAGTCGTTCGAGGCGTGGAGGGCAAACTATGACTTATTTCCATCATTTTCATGTGTAAGTGGTTTGTCATGTTATTGATTTGATCACTCGGGAGATGGATCGGTTTACATAATCAAATATGGAGTTACTTCTTTGCATAACATGTCTTGATCCAAAAAACTTATTCTCAGTGTTTGATCATGCTAAGTTAGGTCGTCTTGCTGAGCTTTATCCAGAAGATTTCACAGTAGATGATCATTTGATACTTATCAGCTTAATACCTATATTAGATATGTTAAAAGAATTGATGTTTTTTTCTAGGCTTCAAGACATTGGAGGTCTTGCTATGAAGATGGTTGGACCAAAAAGAATATTCCATTTCCATTATTGAGTTGAGTTGGCATTGGTCTTACCTGTTGCGACTGCAACCGTTGAAATAGTGTTTTCTGCAATGAATATCATCAAGAATGATTTGCATAATAAGATGAGAGATGACTGGATGAACGATTGCATGGTAGTGTACATCGAGCAAGAAGTTTTTAAAACTATTGAAAACGAAGCTATTTTACAACATTTTCAGAAGATACAAAAGTGTTGGATCCAATTGTCACCTCTCAGTCGCAGTACATAGTACGATACATGTATTCCAATATTTTTAATGCTTTTAGTCCTTAATTTTCGACATTGTTACTCTAAGACAATTTTTTGCATTACGAATGAAAACTTTTTCTTTGTCATTTCGCCTTTAAAGTTCGCCACCTTTGGATTTTAATCCTGGCTCCGCCACTGGATACTGAATTTGTTTAAATAATATTATACTTGTTAGTGTAAGAAGCTCTTATTATTTGGCTAAAAGTCTAAGTTATGGCTCCTTGTGGCTTCGATAAATAATAGATAATTAAGAAGTATGCAGTGGCTAAGTTACTAGTTACCTTCACGTGATGTTAAAGAGAGCACCATAGCTGTTAGGATATAATTAAGGCTGAATGCACCTACAATATTTGTGGTATATGAAAGTTATAAATTAGTCCTTAAGATAAGATTTATGTTAAAAACACGTCTCTCCATCTATCCAATCTCATTCACTAATAGCAAATATTAGTGAACTACAATATCTATGAGTACATTGCACATTGTAGTTGGTGTCGACTAGCATCTACTGTTAGTGAAAAAGACAAAAATTGATAGAATACGTGTTTTTAACGGAAACC
Source organism: Myrica gale (assembly GCA_963930655.1). Lineage (NCBI taxonomy): Eukaryota > Viridiplantae > Streptophyta > Magnoliopsida > Fagales > Myricaceae > Myrica > Myrica gale. The sequence continues at coordinate 15,062,659 of OZ005618.1, forward strand.
TTCTTATAGAGACTAATTTGTAACTTTTTAAAGCTTAAAGACTAATTTGTAATTTTCATATACCACTTATATTGTGGGTGCATTTCAGTCTTAATAATAAACCTTTTGTCGAGATTTGAGATCTCTTAGAATTCCACCTACTAACAAAGTTGAAGCTTTGAGTGAGTTATTATATAAGTTCAAAGTGATCATTTGAGAAAATAGGCATTAGAAAAAGTTAATGTAACTTTCAAATAGAGAAACTCTCTCAACAGAAAATCTTTGTCGAAAAATTGTGAATGTGAATCCAAAGGAGGTAGCAGACTTGGGCAACTTTAACTTCAAAGCCCAATGCGACTAGCTTTCGTTGCTATCTTAAATAATAAATAACTTATTTTTTTTTTAGATTGGAATATATGTTTAAGTATGTCCTGTTAAAACAAAAAAAAACAAAAAAATAATGGTAAAACGCTCTTACGTTTTCATGAATCTCGTGTTTTGCGGGGTACAATTTGAGGTTTTTTTTTTAAGAGTTTTCTTCACCTGTCAAGTTGTTTTCCTTGAGATAGCTGACGGTGACTCGGCGAGAATCGAGCAAACCAGATGAGTGTTTGGTTTTTGGCTTTAGTTTTTTTATTTGATCGGCCGGTTATGTAAGGCACACGTTTGATGTTGCTCCTCAAAGAAATTTTAGCGCGTTAGCTTGACTTGATTAGCTGCGCGCCACAAATTAGCTGGTTCAAAGGCCATGCGATCAATGAGAATTTTGTTGGGTGAGTATTACAATCTGTGAGCTCGTGGCATTAGCGTTATTATACATTGCGTTTGTTAAATAATAAATTTTTATTTTTATCCAACTCATTTTAAAATTTATTTTTATATTTATTTTTTATTCACCAATTCTAATATCACTTCCTCATTAACACCAATACAAAATTTTATTTAAAAATAAACGCATTTTTAATCTTTAAATATTCCATCACTCACAATAACAGGACTCTCAATCTTTCCCAAATGTATTATCTGCCATTGACAAAAATTATGGAGAAAAAGGCTACAGAAAGAACGAGAGAGGGAGAAGAGTGATATTAAAAAAGAAAAAGAAAAACAGGAAGGAAAAAATTGAAGGAAGGGAGCCGCGTTAACCCCGTTAGTGGATTCTTTGAGTTTTGTACTAATTTGCTTACGTGTCATAATTTGAACCGTTCTAGTTTGAATGACGGATAGGATAAGAAGAATTGCATCCCTGCACTAACGCAGAGGATCTGGATCCCTCTCCTTCATCGCACGTGCGCACATCACAATCTCTGCTCCTTCCCTTCCGTTTGAGAGACCAAACAGAGACAGAACACCGAGTGAATCCAGAGCAGAGAAATGACAAGTCAATTCGTGGGTTCCTAAGGCGATCGAAGAGGGAAGAGAAGGAAAGGAGGAGAAGAGTGGGTTCGGTCATTAGAGGAGAAGGAAAGTGAAGGAGGGCCGAAAATTCCAGAAGAGAGAAGAGGAAGGTGACAGAGTGCATAGGGTAGAAATTTGAGTGAAAGGAGGTCCAAATTTTGGGATTTTTGAACTTAGAGCTTCCGAAAACCAGATTAAAGTTAGGGTAGGTGAAAGAAAGTAAGGAAAAGGAAAAGAAAGCGGGGAGGATTCAATGAGTATGTTTACTGTTTGTTGTTTTTCCTTTTATTTTTATTGCATGCAATTGATCTCAAAGTATTGTTGTTGCCAGGTTTTCAAGAGCAGAAACTTTGACAGAAAACAAAGGTAAGAATTGTGTATGCTGGAGAAAAGAAAACAGAGTTGTAGTTGTTGATTATTTGTGTTGTGGCTATAGCTGATAGATTTAGGTTATGTTGAAAATTTTCGGTGGTGGGGTAAACTCTGCGTAGGACCATAGCTGGAGATTTCGTTCATTGTGTGATAGGCGAAGAATAGAGCTTGAAAAGGGACTGGTTCTAAGTTTGTGTTATGGTTTTTCAAAGCAAACGAAATTTTACTTTTTGCTTTCTGTGCTAGAAGCCTCACACAGCCCGGTATGGCCTTGCATGTATGATTAATGCCTATATATTTAAGAAAAATAAAGGATAAGGTTATCCAAGCCAATGTTCTGCAGCAAAGAAAAATTCTGCAGAACATGATACTCTGAAGGAAACAAATTTGGTTCTGATTTTCATCCTTTTTGAACCATAAAATTATTTTTCATTTATAAGCCCATGAAACACAAAAATTTCAGTCCAAATTTCTGGTGGTTTGGTCAAATATGTAAAAGTTATGAATTTTTGATGTTATGAGAGTCAAGCTGGAAACAACGGAGTGCATTCCAGATTTTTCATCTGATACAAAATGATCTTGAAGGGCTAAAACCAGATCCCTATTTTTATGTGTCTGGTCTTGAAATTTAAGTTTAAGATTAAATACACTTTTTGCCTTCCGACTGTTGGGGTTTTGACACTTCGCACCCTAAAATATTAATTTCGTTACATTTCGCCCCTCAACTACTAACCGTTTACACTTTGCACCCCCTACCGTTAATTTGGATGAAAATTACTATTTTTGTTCAGTGAAATGACGATTTTACCCTCATAATTTTTTATAAATATATTTTATGAAGGGATAAAATCGTTATTTCACCGAATCAAAATAGCAATTTTCGTTCAAATTGACGGTAGGGGGTGCAAAATGTAAACTATTGGTAGTTTTTTTATAAGTAAAAAAAAGGTAAACGGTTGGTAGTTGAGGGACAAAATGTAATGAAATTGATAGTTTGTGGTGCAAAGTGTCAGAACCCTAATAGTCGGGGGGAGAAAGTTTGATGACCCACTAATTTCGTGCAATTTGGAGCTATATTTTTCAAGTTATGAATTTTTAATGTCGGAGACATCAATGTTGTCCTCAGCTTGGACACCACACGAGTAAGTATTTTTCAAATGACACTTTTCAATAGCAAACCAGCTCCAAATTTTATGAAATGTTGGTATGTTATAGTCTCAGGTGTGAGGGTTATTTTGGCACCTAAATTAATTGGGTCTTGTTACCCAAATGGTCAATTTTAGATTATTAATTGCCTGCTGGGGGATCATGTTCTTATTCACTATTCGGTTGCTAAAGGGTTGTGGTCGTATGTGTTTTGTATTCTGAATATTTCTTGGGTTATATACCTAAGAGGGTGGTTGAAGTGTTGGAAGAGAAAGTTTGATGACGCACTAGCTTTGGTTGTTTGGAAGATGATTCCCTCTTGCATTTGATGATGTTTGTGGAGGGAGAGAAATAGTAGATGCTTTGAAGATCTAGCTTTGTGGTTTGAGGGGCAAGATGTTGCAGTCTCTTTTTTTTATTGGCAAATGCGGTGTTGGGTTTTCCTTTTTCGTGCTATCTGTATTTTCTTCGCTTTTTAGCTTGTATGGTTTAAGTGTTTTCAGTATAGTCTTTTGTACTCTTAACACATCCCTTTTATTAATAAAATTTAACTTATGAAAAAAAAATTGCCCGCTGGTCAGCATGGCATTTCAGAACCCTTAGAAGATAAGTTTGTTCATGATAGTGGTTGGTGAGGATGATGGATAGTCTTAAGGATCGTGAAATTGATAGGGGCTGAACTAAGGGGATGTTCGTTTCAAAAATATTCTAGGCTACAAATGAATGCAACAAAATTCACAAAACGAACATCCAAAATGTCAAAAAATCCTACACAAACACGAAACCTTTAACATAATCTCTAATAACTTTTCACACAAACTCTAACACCTTTTCAAAAACAATTCTAACAAATCTTCTCTCTCCATATTTTTTCACCAAACTTCAATATTTTTTATTAAAAAATTATATTAAATCATCTCTCTCTACACCTTTTTACAAACTCTAATAAAAATTAAATATTTTTAAAATTTTACACTTAACTTTTACACAAAAACCCTATAAAACTCCAATTTACATAAATAAATATTCACAATTCTATAAAACATCTTAAAAATCTTACAATTTTTTTATAAAACGAACATCCCCTAAGATTTTTAAATTTTGATTGGAGGTAAGCGACTGTTATTAGCCCCCTTCAGGTTAGTGTTCGAGGCATGACATTTCTTCTGCTGGTTTAGGATTTCGCCTATAGCTATTGATTTGTTGTCAAAATGGGAAGCAAAAGAGAAGAGGAGCGAAATGAGAAGATCATACGTGGTGTGATGAAGCTTCCGCCGAATCGGAGATGCATCAACTGTAATAGTCTGGTAATTGATGTCTTGCTTTCCTTATTTTCCTTTATTTCAATTCTTGTATTTTTAGGATTTGTTTTGCTTTTTCTCTAAAATTTCGACATGTTATCGTTTCTAAGCTTTTCTTTTTCTCTTCATGTTTTCCAGTAAGAGTTATCGATTCTTAGTTAATTTCGCTTTGTTTGTCTCGTGCAGGGTCCTCAGTATGTTTGTACTGATTTTTGGACTTTCGTCTGTATGACTTGTAGTGGGATACAGTGAGTATTTATCTCTCTGTACGTGAAATTTCATTTGTTCTTTTTCATTTCATGTTTCCTTTATTTTCCCTAAGCAAGAAATTGCATTCAACTTGAAAACAAGGAAATGGATAAGGTAGTTTATAGCAGCGAATCCTTTTCCCTAGGCAACAGAAGCTTTCAGATAAAATGATAGAACGTGGCTATTAGGAAATACCCGCACTCTGTTCTAACTGTATGAATGGGATAAGTGGCAGAAAACTATGGCATAGTGAAGAAGAGTGTAGGACGTGCAAGTATTTGAGAGACTCGTGAAAATCCTAGAATTTAGTGTTGTAGGCAGTTCAGTGGAGAATGTGGTTGTTGTACAGTTAATTAACCACATGTTATTTTTGTTGAGTTGCTTTTGTTTGTATTTATAGTCGATGGTGTCAGTAGTATAGGCAAGTTGTTGACAACTTATCTTTATGTTGTTTTTCTCCAACCACAAGTGAAAAATAAGTTAATTTCTTTAATGTTTCAACATTAAAATTACTGCAACTGATCAAGTTATCTGATCAATTTCATCATGATTATCATCATCACCACTACTAAAGTTCCTGTGAAATTGAAAATGCTTCCTTCAACACCAACACTGTGTAAACGACAAGATTGAGCTTTTATGCCTGACAGCAAAAAATAGCTGGAATACCTACTGATAGAGGATGCTGGTTTGCTTTCTTAAACTATGAGGGGGGGTTTGTTATAGTTTGCTTACCCCCGAGGAAGGCCTGCATTTGCTTTGACCCTCATTCTCTTTAGGAAAAAATTTCCTAAAATAGAAATGGAACATGTTAGAAGGAAAAGTTCATTTTATAGATTATATGCAACTTAATGGGCTCAGATAACCTCCATATATCATATTCGCCATTTTGATCCACCATTATGTGCAGAATTCACTCTTTTCTCGTAACACCCCTACTCTAATCACAGGGGTATTTTAGTCTTTTACTGTTGTTTGTTTTGGTTAATTAACAATTTTCGTAATCCTTTCTTTTTAATGCTTAATGATGTGTTAAATGATTATTTTTATTCTTTCAAAATAGTAAAACCATTTCCTTATTTATTTTGTTGCCCTAATTCTCAATTTTCGTAACCCTACTTGATGGCTTTCATTGAAAGGCTTGTAAGACCTATTAAAGGCCTCAAAACCTAAAATAAAAAGGCTCAAGCCTTATTACAAGTCAGCCCATTAAAAATCAAGAAAAACCTAACCCTAGCATGTGTTTAAGCCTCTTTTTGCTACCACCCTTGAGAATTTCGAAAATCCTAGCCTCCTCTCTACAAACCACACGTTCCTTTGAGTTTCAAGAAATGGAGGTATCATCTACCTCTCAAGCACTACCACTAGAATCTCAAGACCGAAAATCATCTCTTTTCCTCCAAGAAATCAGTTTCTCATTGGACCTTGAAGACCATATCAAGGTTTCAACTTTTGGGTTTCTTTCGGAAATTGGGGTAAGTTCTAATCAATTCTCTACAATGTTTTCATCAATAACTTTCAAGAACATTCCTCTTTCTAATATTTTTGAATATTCATATAGACCTTGGTGATGTTTGGTTAGGAAAAAATTTCAACTTGTTAAGAAACTTTTTCAAAAAGTAAAATTTTTTACATGCAAGCATCAAAATGTTAAAACTTTCACATAAATTCCAATATCTTCTTACACCAACTTCACTACTTTCTCATAAAACAAAAAGCTAAATCAAATATTCTCTCTCCTTACTTTTTAACAAACTCCAATGAAAATCATTTTTTACAATCAAACATTCTTAAACTTTATCACCAACTTTTTACTAACGTCCATAAAAAGTCAATCTCTCAAAATTTTCTCCTACAAACTGAAATTCTTAAAATTTTTGCTTCCCAAACATCACCCTAGTGCAAGAGAGATATTCTTGATCAAAAGCTATTTACTTTTTACTCCATAACTCACCCGACAACCTTTATTGTCTTTCTTTTTGGGTTATATTGAAAATTAAACTTGGTAAGGCCCTCTCTTCCCTAAACTTTTGAAATTGAATGTGAGTTACGAAGTTAAAGAACAGATTTGACTTCCTATAGGTGCTGTCAGCGCTAGGTCAGGTTGGTTTCTCCCTAACTGACTAATTATAATAACTTAGATGTGATGATATTACATTGGGTAAATTTCAGCATGCTTTGAATGAAAAAATACATGATAGTATAGATAAATGATTGCTGGAAACGTGAAAAACACCCTAAACATATGTTTACACATGCTAATATGATGTAGGGTATGATTGCATGAAGAGTCAATATGTATGAATAATGTATTTGGTATTGCAAGCATATAAAGATGTTAATTTTTTACATTTATCGTTTCGGGAAATTTTCTCATATTCATGCATCTGAAAAGCCCTAAAAGGGTGTAACATGTGTAAGTACTTTTGTAGCATCTGTGAATTAAACAAAAACACTTGTTTAAGGCGTCAAATATCATGTTTTTCTACCGCAAGCAGATCTGTTAAATTGCATTTTAAGCTAACAAATGTTCAGTGAAAGCATGCATACACCTCATATATTGAGAATTAAGGCTACGAAGTAAATAAAGAAATGGTTTTACTGTTTTAAAAGAATAAAAATACACTATTGCGCTCTTTTAAATATGGAAATCTCAAATTAAGATTTCTTAAGTGGAGTCTAAGTCCTACTAGGTATAGGCCACTTTCCCTTAACTTTAAAATTCATTTAACACATCATTAAACATTAAAAAGTAAGGATTGCGAAAATTGCCAATTAACCAAAAGTGGCTATACTTCCAACACATGAGAAGGGCCGAGATATGTAATTTCATAACATGGAGATGTGGAAAACATTATGAACGCTTGACAGGTTGGGTGGTAAGGCAACTTGATAAACCGCCGCTCCTATCTTCTTAAGAACGTCAAAGGGACCGATATACCTAGGGCTAAGTCTACCCTTCTTCCCAAACCTCATCACACCCTTCGTCGGAGCAACCTTTAAGAACACCTTGTCACCTTCCTTAAATTTCTGCTCCCGATGCTTTGGGTCCGCATACTTCTTTTGTTGTCATTGAGCAGTTTCCAGCCTCTTTTAGATAAGGGCAATCTTCTCACAGGTATCTTGAACGAGCTCAAGACGTAAGATTGTCGGTTCACTTACTGAGTAATCAGACTCAATTTTTTTGTTTTATGTTTTAAATTTCCAGATTTGGAGAAAGCCTAGTCTACAGGTCATGGGAATTAGATGATGGAATAAACCTAGAGAATCTTAGAATAAGTGCATTGGTGCACCAAAGTGTTGTTTTGGGATGATATAACTCCTAAGTTTTATTTTCGAAGTTCTTTTAAACTACCATGAAGTTGAGATTGTTTTAAGTTTTAAATTCTGAAATAGTTTTTTGATTTTGAGATTCTATTATTTTATTTTGCTTATGTACTTGTGGTGACATTCCTTACCCTATCTGGGAAGGGGTTGTTACAGTTAATGTGTTAAGCAATGAACAATTTGCAAGATGGTGTTTCTTATTAGCAAATTAATGACCCAAATGCTCATTGAAGGTGTGATATCTGGATAGAGACCCCATGTGCAGGGCGTCATGTGTATATGGTTAGGGATTGAGTGAGGTTTGGTGGTTTAGACGGTGAGTGATCAAATGTTAATTCGAATTGTGTGGATTATTTTGGACATTGTTCTAAATAACATTGATTTTTCAGATTTTGGACGGTCAATAAGAGAGAAAAGATAGAGTTTGTTGGATGAATCTTCTTATACATTTTGGCCTTGTTATTTTGGAGGCAAAAGATTTCCGAGATTGGTTTCCTTGGGGTTTTTGCTAGTGTATGAAAATTTGAAAAACTATTTGGGTAAAGTTACTGTGATTTTTGGGGTTTTATTAAAATGGCTATGTAGGATGAGAAAGTGGGTGATGGAGTTTGGATAAATTTGTTTTGATGTGATGTTTTTGAATAATTGTGAAAATGCAAAATGATTTTCCCTCAAAAAAATATTTTTCTAACTATTAGCCTTGGTCTCTATTACATGAGTTTCAAAATAATATTTTGGTAACAAATATGGCCCTGTCCTGATCTCAGTTGTTTGAAACAAGGTTAATTTGTTTCATCATCAGGTAGTGGTCTCTTGGATAATGAGATGGCTTTTGAAAATTATTGGGTGGATAGAAGCGAAGGCCAATATCCTATAATCTGAAGATTTTCTCTGCTATTAGTGGAAGTCAAGTTAAGCTCTGAATACAAATGGTGACTTGGTTAGTTTTCTTTTCGTCTAGTCTTTTTAGGGGTTTATATTTTCATTCTTTTCATTACTTGGGAGTGAATGAGTGACTTTCCTAGGTTAGTTAGTATTCTAGAGTTCTATAGAAGGGTTTTCTCTTCGTTTGTGGGGTTTTTTATTATTTCTTTAAGGTTCTCCATAGTGATTTCTAGATTTAACCTGTCTAGGTTAGAATTTTTAGCTTCTATAAAGGTTTGCATTAGACCTAATTTCCTTTTTGAGTTATCCATTAAAATAGGTGAAAATGTTATTTACAGATCTTCTGTTGTGTCCCAGGAAGGGAAGAAATCTTTCTTTTTTTAAATGTAGTTGCTTTGCTTAGATTTTTAATGCCTAAATACATAATAAAAAACTTAAGACGGCTCTGTGATTTTTTTGCGCTTTTTGTTTGTCTTTTTGGGTAACAGGGGGAACCCTATGCTCATAGCTAATGCACCGGTAAACCCTGGGTACCTGGTGCATCCCTTTCCCATAGATATGAACTTCATTGCAGGTTGTGTGTGTGGAATGGAATCAAGAGTCCAGCCAGATTGTGGTACCCTTAGCCTGCCCTACCACACATTGGGAGCCTCTTTGAACTTTGCTTTGTAGCTGTAAAAACGCCTTTAAGTTAACTGTGCATTTTGTTTTTTGTAGACACTGTTAAACTTTAACAGGCTAAAATGAGGGGTCTATAGATAGGACTTGAGATTTGTGTGTTTGCTATTCTCTCCAAATAATGATGGTCCATTGTTGATCACTGGGAACCATGCATTTGTATTCCTGTTCTAAATTATAGGTTACGTCTAGAGAGTTCTGTCGTATTTTTGTTCTCTTACAGTTGATAATGATTGTGGGATAGCCAACGATGGGAAGCCTTTGCTCTCCTTGTATGATGCTAATGCGCGCATTGGAAGTTATGAATGGCTTCTTGACATAAAATGGGATGCTGAATTATTTCTTACAATCTACCTCTGTTCGGGAGTTAGTTTTTGGCATGATAGTTGGTGTGGCGATAGACCTTTGTCTGCTGTGTTCTCAGTAGTTTACTCAATATCTCATTGCAAGGAGGCTATGGTGGCAGATTGTTTGATGGGGAATGTGGCCATGCAGTTTGGAACCTTTTCTTAGATCAGTGAATGATTGGAAGTTAGAGAATCTTTCTGCATTTTTTTCCCTTTTGTATGGGACGGAGATTAGGAGAGGTGAGGAAGACAAGATCTCTTGGATGGGGTCTAAGGATGGGATCTATTCGGTGAAGTCTATGTATACTCTACTTGTGGGTGGAACAAACTTGGCATTTCCATAGAGAGGGGTATTGCGGTTGAAATACCCTTTGAGGGTCTCTTTCTTTGTGTGGGAGGCTATGCGTGAGAGAATTCTTACTACCAATAATCTTCGTAGAAGAGGTGTGTACATTGCTGATTGGTGTTATCTATGTCATAGTGATGGGGAATCGGTGGACCATTTGCTTCATCATTGTCCCGTGGCGCACGGGCTTTGGAATCATGTTCTTAGTATTGTGAATTTCCACTGGGTTATGCCAGAAAAGGTGGTGGTTGTGTTGTGGAGTTGGGAGAGGAAGCTCTCTAACCCTTTCGCTAAGGCTATTTGGAGGATGATTCCCTCATGTGTATAGTGGTGTCTCTGGAGGGATTGTAACAATAGATGTTTTGAAGACGGTTCCTTGCCCTTGGCTATGTTACAAGGATTTTTTATGTTTACTCTTTTTTGTTGGGATGATGCGGTGTTAGGTTGCCCTTTTGTTGATTTTGATGATTTCCTTAGTTTTATTGCTTGTTTGGACTAGTGATTTCGGTGTAGTCCCTTGTACTGCTATCACTTTATAATAAGATTGTCTTGCTTATCAAAAAAAATATATATTTGTTCGTGTGATTTTGAATACTTCCACAATTTGTTGTGGATAAGAGCATTGATGCATCTTGTGGATCATGTATTACAGTCTCTTATCGTTTTTGATTTATCCATTCATTTCTTTCTCGTTTGGTGAAGCTTTCTATTGTTTTCTGGTTTTATACGAGCTTGGGCTACTCGAGATCTGGCCCATTTAGATCTTCAGTTTTTTATTTTAGATGAATTTATGTATATTGTTGTGTCATACAGTCGTGAGTTTACTCATCGCGTGAAGTCTGTCTCCATGGCTAAGTTTACTTCTCAAGAAGTTGAAGCAATTCAAAATGGCGGTAACCAGGTACAACACTCAACTTTCTTTCTATTCGGCAATAGGAGGTTAGCTTTCTCCATGCTAATGGGACCTTCACTCATTTCAGCGTGCAAGGGATATATATCTAAAGGACTGGGACCTACAAAGGCAGCGATTGCCTGATAACAGGTGCATGATATGCGAATTACTAATAAAGATTTTAGTCGTGAATGTAGCCACGATAAAATTTATTAATTATGTTTTCTTTTTGCAGCAATGATGATAAAGTAAGGGAGTTTATAAAAAATGTTTATGTGGAGAGAAGATATGCTGGGGGAAACACCTCTGACATGCCTCCAAAAGATATGCAGGCAATTACCCTTCAACCAATTTCTAAATTGCTCATATTGTGAAGAAAATTAAAGTTTATTTTGGTTCTATTCCGGAAACAGAGGGAGTAAAATGGCGGTTGTTACTCATTTTGTAGCCGCTTTTTGGAAAATGTTTTTTAAAACGACTGGTTTTTGAAAGAGGATAAAAATAGTTGTTTTCCTGTTCCTCCCGCCCTCCTCTCCTTCAACAAAAAGGCTAGTAGCTACCTTTCTCTGATTCTGTTTAACAGCATATAATCATGTCTTTTTACTCATTTCTTGCTTTTCCGAACTCTTGAAACTCCTTCCCTGAAACAGAATCAAGCAGACTCTAAACCATTCATACCATTGTCCTTATCTTTTAGCTCAAATTATCAGATTTTATTTAGGGTAGAAGCTTACAATTGGGTGTTAATAATGGTATATGACAGAGCCCTAGAATCCATGAAGATGGGATGAGGCGTGCCAGTTCTTATCATTCATATTCTCAGAGTCCACCGTATGACTATCAATATGAGGACCGCCGTTATGGAAAACAAGCTGGTGCACTGACCAGAAAACCTGGTTCAGATCGAGGCCTCTATGCAGGGAAGATGTCGACTTTTGTCTACAGTCCTGGTCGCTTAAGTGACAAAATGTACGAGGATAGGTTTGCAAATGAGGGCTCTGTTTCCAGAGTTTCAGACTACTCTGTGTCTAGTGCAGGTGATCCATTCCGATCTAGTGCAGAGTCTCCTAATTTTGATAAAGATGGTGGATTTAGCAGCCCGCCATTTCCACAGGTAATGTTTCTCCTACTCTTGTCTGTAATTGATACAAAAAAATGAGTCATCTGAATGATTTATTCAGGGTTAAAAATCATGCATTACTTTAAGAGAGTATCAAAAGTGAGGGAGCATTGTCTTAGAGGTGCAAAATGTTTTTGATGTGTGGCTCTGGTAGCAGTTCAGTATAGAATGACTGTCTGCCACTTAATACATTACCTTATATAGTAAGCTTTAGGGTAATGACATATGTATGACTTGCATGCATGTCGGCATATATACTTCTCTTTGTTACATATGCATGGACAATGTGTGCATGTTACCTCCTATGATGTGGATACATGCATGGATGATGACTCATGTGCCTTCCTAATTGTTATGTGTGCTCTGCAGTGATCTTCGTTGTCAAACCATTCTTCTGTTTATTTGGCTTTGCTTTGCTCAAAATCCTTCATTATCAGACAGCTGCACCTTTCTGATTTCCTTTTCCTTTTTTGTTTTCAATTTTGATAACATGGAACTCAAAAGCAGAATGCTTACTTCTTGCTTGTGGTAATATTAGTCACTTCAAATTTCACCTTAAGTCATGCTTTATGTGCACGAACTACATTTTGTTGTGTTATGCTTTTACCTTCAGTAATACTTGATATATGTGTGCGCGCTCTTGTGTGTGCATGGATGGGTGTTTGCATGAGATTGGTGAGATGCTGGGACACAGTACCTGGTAGCTTATAGTCTAGTTCATTTATTTTTGACGTTTACAAGGATAATGGACTAAAAGATTTATGCATTGTGCCCGGAAGTTCTATGCTTTTGCTTCATAGGGGTTTCACATTCCATTACTTTTGCCTTGACCCTAGAGGAAAAATGTACTGATGTAGTTTGGATCTTTTCAAGGCTCCGCTTGTCTTAGAACAAGAGTCTCCTGCAGCTTCATCCTTTGATTTGTTTCCAAAACCGGCGGCATCATCTGCTTCATCTCTGGATTTGTTTCATCCATCCATTGTGTCTTCAGCTTCATCTGGGAATGTGTATCAACCTCCTTTCCCATCTTCATCCTTAGACTTATTTACGGAGATTTCTCAACAGCAGTCAGTGGCAACCTTGGATAAAGAAACACCACAGTTATGTGTCCCTGCAAATGATGGATGGGCAACATTTGATACACCGAAGCCAGCTGCATCGGAGCCAGCTGCTGGAAATCTTGCCCCTGGAAAGTTACCTTCTAGGGATGTGGATTCATTGGAGAAGTTTGACTTCATTTCATCTTTAAACACAAACACGCAATGGCCCTCATTTCAATCTGAAAGTGTTTGTGGGTTGACTTCAACGAAGTCAAATCAATGGCATGAGGATTTCCACAATGTTCAAGCTTCCACCATGGCACCAAGCACTCTGGTAAGCTTTCTGACCATTGCTTCATGGGTGTTTAGTTTTAAAAAATTGCAGTACCAGTCTTTATTGAGATTGTACGTTGGATGTTCTTCTAGTTTTGAGATGGCATGCAGGATATTGAAGGGATTGAATTATGTTGTATCTTTTGTGTATGAACAGGAATGGAGTGCATTTGAAGGTTCCATTGGGAATCTTTCGTTTGAAGGCAACAAGCAATGCAGTGAAATACCACTAGAAACTCACAATCTTTCGTCAACTTTTGATCAGTATTTGCAGGACTCCACAAAAGAGGGGATTCAAAGGACTACCTCTCATGGTGTGTCCCTGGGTCCTAGTGTGCCATCACATGTAATGGGGCCATTATATGCTCCCGTGCTTCCTTGGATGGTTTGTACTCTTCAGTTTTTGTTGAGCTTTTTCCCCATGATCTTAGCCAGTCTATCTCCTGGAGTAATGTATGGTTTTTCACAGGGAGAGACACAATCACATCCAATGGAATGTAAATCTACAAACCCGTTTGATCTTCCTTTCGATTCTGATTTGGAACAGAAGAATATGGTATGATATAAACGTTATTTTTGCCAAATCGCATTGGAAATTTGAATCAAATGTTTCTTTTGAGCTCTGTGTTTCTCTGTCGTGTCCTCCATAGGCTGCTAGGGATTTCTGTTTGAGAGACCGGGGAGAGAGGGGGGGTAGTGGGCATTCGTAGCTCTCTTTTTCAACTAGTCTACTAGATTATTGCTTTAAACATGTTTTTTGTTCAACTTTATCGGTTGATACCAAATCAAAGTTGATATAGGAATGAATTAGGAAATGCTATGGTTCTTTCCATAGTGTTTCCAACTTACCTTGGTGCATTTGAGGAAACTCAAATGATAGTCTGATGCACTTAACTATGTGAGAGGATTTGGATACCCACTGATAACATAACATCCGTGGACCGTAGGTATTACATTGTGCGAGTGAAAAAAGAAATGATTTCATAAATCTATGGAGTTGCCGAAATAATTTATTTTGGTTGGATTAAAGAAGGATTTTGTGTAGCAGAAACAACCCTTGATAAATTCTTCAGAGCAAAAATCTCTTCCACAATGGGATTTAATAAGCAAAATTTGGACCAAGTGGTGCTCCTGTCTGACTGCATATTTCACTATATTTGTGAAACTATTCGTGTTGCTATTTGGGTGGTCTACTGGCTGCTGCTTTGGTCTAGCTAGTTCTTGAAGTTCTAATTTGCTTCCAGGTAGAGCTCATGTGGGTTTCTTTGTGCTTGGTATATAATCACGATTGTGGAGTTAGAATTATCAGAGGCAGCTCTTAAGGTTTTCATTCGGCAGATCTAGAGTTTTCTAGGTTTTGACATACATGTATTTTGGACTAGATTCATGAACCATTGTATAGATAGGATCAGGTAGCACACGTTGTTAGGAGCCTTGTCTAGCTGTTATAGATAAGTATTATCTTGGGATTCAAGCTAAATGTTTGAATTTCCTATATTATTTTGTAATTATCTTGTAATTTGTTGTCTTTTTTATTATTCAGAAGTAGTATCTCGTAAGAGATCATTCAGTAAAAAATCTATTATGGTATCAGAGCCACTCGGCCTGATCCTCTTGTTCTTGGCTGCTATTCTAGTTTCTAGGGTTTTGGGTTCTTGTGTCCAGCCCTTGGGTTTTCGGGTTCTTTGTTTTGCAGCCTTGTTCTGGCCATCGTCTTGCTTTGTTCCTAGTCTTAGTCATGACTTCCAGACGTCCTGATTCGTTGTGCATTCGTTTCACGGGAAAGTACTCAGCTTGGGAATTTTATTTTCAATTGTTTATCGAGGGAAAAGGAGCTTTGGGGTCACATTGATGGTAGTGCTCCTTCACCTGATAAAGAAAAGGAGAATGATCAGTTCTCTACTTGGGAAAGCAAGGATGCTCGGACTATGTCTTGGATCCTTGGCTCAGTTGATTCTCATATCATCAATTCTTAGCAAATTGCTGCTAGTCGACTCACCAGCATCAATTTGAGGAGGGAGGGTATCAGAGGCAGCGCGAGGGTTTTCATTTGGCAGATCTAGGGTTTTTTAGGTTTCAGCATATGTGTTGTATTTTGGACTAGATCCATGATCTATTGTATAGATAGAATCGGGTAGCACAAGTTGTTAGGAGACTTATCTAGTTTTTATAGATAAGTATCTTGGGATTCAATCTAATACTTATCTATATTGTTATAACAAGTTTTTGACTGAATGATCTCTTATGAGATGCTTCTTCTGAATTTATAATAAAAAATATAACAAATTACAAGATAATTACAAATAAAGATAGGAAATTCAAACATTTAGTTCGAGCAACAATTTGCTAACTATGATATGAGAATCAATCAAGCCAAGGATCCAAGAACTACCATCTAGAGAACTGATCCTTCTCCTTCTCTTTATCAGGTGACGGAGCACTTCCATCAATGTGACTCCAAAGCTACTTTCCCTTCACAAACAATTGAAAATGAAATTCCCAAGCCGAGTTGTTCTTTTCTGTTGGACGAGTCAGGACATTCGGAAGTCATGACTAAGACTAGGAACAAAGCAAGACCACAACAAGAACAAGGCTCCGAGACCAAAAACCCTAGATCTGTCTCTGATAAGAATGTGGCTGTCTATCTCTAGATATAGTCAGTAAGCCAGACGGGTTGTGTAGTTATTTCTTTATTGTCTTTGACTAGATTTGTTTCTTTACCATAGTTTTTAAGGCTCTATACTCATTCATACCCTGTACAAGGAATTTCCTTTGTAAGCTAAAGTTGGCTGGATGTAACTTGATGAAATTGTTTTGATGATGTTTAATTGCATTCTTACTGTCCTTGTCAAAAAAAAAAAATTGCATTCTTACTGTCAAGTTTTAGTGTTCTGCATTCGACATACTGCAAGTGCATATTTACCCTGCGTAGAACTTTTTGTAGGCTGCAGCTTGATTGTTTTTCTAATTATCAATCACTATTTGTAATATGCATACGGTTTATTCATCTGCCATGACTTTTTTCAGTAAATATAAGATTCGTGAGTTGTTCATATGCAATGCATTTCAGGCTCAGCTGGATCTTTTTATACATAAATTGTATGCAGGTTCTGTTTCTTTACTTCACAAATGATTATTTATGAAATTTGTAAGTGATCTCTTTGTCCTGTACACAAGTTGTATGCATGTTCCTTAAAGATTTAGACTTTCAAACTGGGACTAAGAATTGTATGAGGCAAGCGAAGCAATCTCCCTTTGATTGTAGAACGGACGGAGTACTCATATATCAGTGACTTGTTGCCAATTATTTTAAGCATACCTCAATGTCAGCCTGTAGAAGGGAGTATCTTATGTAGAAAAATTGACAATCGCAGGTTAATGGTTCACCTTAGCGTTTTTGTCTAATGTTTTTTCCTATGCTTCAGATTCATTTGATATCATTCCATTAATACATAGTCTTGTTGTGTATGGTAATTTATGGCTTAAGTACATTGTAGTACCTAGTGAAATTTTGTATCCTGAAAGACACCTGTCATAACTAGTATGTAAAATACCAAGCAGTGACACTGTTTAAGGTTTATTACCATTCACTTCGTAGTCAATCATTTTGCACTGATAGAGCTGTAGGGTCTAACACATGATTTTGAAGTCTGAAATGGTCGACTTTGTATGGTTTTAAATGATGCAATTCGCAAATTTTCCATATACATTGTTTCCAAGTAAGTTTTGAGCAATACTTTTGTTGTACTACCTTCCTCCACACTTCTTTGTTCTTGCGTGTTTGTTATTCTATGATAAGTACTATAAGTCAATTGGATATTATTTCTATGAGAAAGACATTGGAGGGGACTGCGAACATTCATGGATTTCTTGTTGCTAATTTTTTTCGCTGTATATCATATGCAGTTTTTGGACATCGGCTCCTTGCAAGTTGCTCTCCCTGATGCCCAGTTGCCGTCCACCTTTCATAGTGGTATTTCTCAACCATGGTTCCCTCAAAATGCAGTTACTCCTTATATTCCAGCTGCAGGACAAGGTACATTATGCTTATATGTTCTATTTTTCAAGGGCTAATGTTGAAGATTTATTTGCTAATTGCGCTGCAGTTTGATGTGTCTCTTTTGGAGCGTCTCTCAACTTTGAGTGAAGCAAACCCTCCAGAGCCTTCCTTGAAGAATCTTCTCTCTATCTTTCTCTCCCCCGTAAACCATAACCAAACATTTATGAAAAAATTGACAAATGTGAACTTAATTTGTAGGATGTCGTATATGATGATATCAGTAGTACCTTTCTATTTTCTGCCCCAGTTTGCAGTGTACTCTCGTAATCCATGTAGTCTTGATTTATCTAGTTATGTCATCTTTGTCCCCTTTTTCATTGTCCTTTCTATCTAGAGAGTCTGTGGCATGTGTACGCATAGGCATGCAGGAAGTGGCTTGCATGAGAAAATGAAGTTCCTTTCAAAATGTCTGCCATTAGCACGAAACTTTAGGCAGTTCCCTAACAAAGATAGTGGAAAATATTATTCCTAGAGTCGAGAGTGCAAGGAATGAATAAACCGATACTTCCATAGATTCGATTGTGATTTACAATAATAGCTTACATACATGTTTATTTTGGATTTGATCAAATTTTGATTTGATTCTGTAGGTGGTTTAACATACAAGTCAGCACAAGCACCAAACTCTCAAATAGGGTGAGAAGTGGTTTTCTTCCACTCAGTATTGTGCAGAAGGGCTGGCTGTGTTCTATATCGCTATCTTTATAATGCCGTAGCCGTCCTGCTAACTTTTACAAAGTTTATATTGCAGGAGTGTCTCGTCAAAGGGTCCTGTTGCTTCGTTTGGAGGAAACCCTTTTGCATAGAGGATTGTGGAGGCAAACAATTTTTCTCATTATTAAGCCTCTTATTTGTAAGCTAGACGTCAATTTGAATAGACTTAATCACACGATTGTGTTAGGATTTATTATTTTTGAAAAGCCAAGAGATTCCTTGTGTTTGAGGCCTCAGTTTGTATTTGGATGCATTGTAGTTATATGGGAGATGTGAGGTTGAATTTAGCTGCAGAAAAAAGTGTATGGATTTAGGTTTCAACTCTCGGTTGGGTTAATGATGTTATAAAAGCTTTGTCATCTCTCAGCCACCCCTTCTTGGTCGGCAGTTAAAGTTCATCGATCTTCGATGTGCGCACGAGCTAGCGCTTTGGGCGGCTTTCTTTTATCTCAAAGGAGAGCATCCTGGCACTGTTTTGCCTAATTCTACTCTCGATATCGATGGGTGGGAAATATCCCTCTTTATTGTGTTTTTTGCTTCCTGTATTGCTCTTTTATTTCAATAGAGTATCGTTTATCGGAAAAAATAAAATTACCAACCTGTCTACCTATTATTCGCAGCAAAAAAAAAAGGCTGCTTCGTCAGTTAAGGAAAGCGTTTTATGAACGCCTTCGGCTATGAATGAGTTGGTTAGAAGTAGTATTCTGGTTAATGATGCGTCCAAGAGATGTTTAGAGGTACCATCGGTGTCAATCCTTGTTTAAATATGCAACCAAGTTGTATCAGTTTCGTTCGAGATTCGTGCATAACGAGTGGTCCTGGATTCTCTCTCTAAAAAAAAAGCCCTCTTGCCAATAAAAGAAATGCATTTTCAGAAAAAATTCAATTGTAGTAATTCTCAATCATATTTCACTTTTTTGAAAATTCAGAGACTTATTTCAAATTAAAAATCTGGGGACTAATTTTATTATCTCGAAATTTAGAATTATGATGCATGTAAGCGGGAGCAGATCTGGAACCTTGGACTTAATTCTTATGTTGACGGTTGCACTCTCAGCGACATTGCTTCAAACTCCAGCTCTCGCTTCGACTCTGTGATTTTTCCGGCCACCTTCAACTTTGGTGACTCGAATTCTGACACTAGAGGTTTGTCGGAATTCCTACCGATGAATCGGTTGATTTATAATGACTATTTGGAATAAATGCACACCTCTTTTCTCTCAAATTCTTTCTGCACAATATGAACAAAAACTTCTTCACTGAGAAATCAATCCTCCGATGATTAAGTTAGTTCCTTTGTATTGTATCTTTTGAGTAGAAAGTAGTTATATTTTTGAATTGCGTATCTTGCTTCTCGTCCTTTTTATACTAAACTTCTCACGCTTTCTATTTTCCCTATTTCTTGGATTTTTCTTCTGACTACTTCGTGTCATGGTCTTTGTAGGCAGTTTCTTCTCTATCATGAGTAATCGATCGTGGGAAGTTTGTCTTCGTGGGTTGCTCTTAGGTTTGACGAATTATGTTGGCCTAGAATTCAGATTCCTTCGACTTGGTATATGTTCGGTTTGAATAAAAATGTAGAATTCTATAAAAGTTATGAATATTTATATTGAATAGTGTTTTATTGATGTTTGTGTAAAATGGAGAGAGAAATGGTTTGATGTAATTGTTTAATAAAAAGTATTTGAGTTGTGTGAAAAAATATAGAGAGAAAATTTATGTTGAATAAAAAAGTAAAAAATTGTTGGAGATTGTGTATAATGTATTGATGTTTTTGTTTGAATTCTGAATATGTTCGGTGATAGTTTTGTGAATGTATTTGAATCCTGAAAAAAATTTAGAAAACGAACATAACCTTAGACTCTTTTAGGATTAGAAAACTCAACTCTTGATGGGCCGATTAGTTTGGGTTTGGTATCATCACGACCTACTTCCACAGCCCAGCTGAATGGTACTGTGATGGCTGTCTCATCCTTGATTTCATAGGTAATTCTTCATTTTGCATTTCTGTTACTCTTCAGCTTGAGCAAAGTGGCCCCTAAAAATATGAGATGAAACTACCATTTAAGTCGGTAGAAATATTTAGGGTTAATTGCACTGTAGGTCCCTGTGGTATCATGTTTTAACAAAATAGTCTATGAGGTATGTGCTTTGACAAAAGAGTCTCTGAGGTCACAAACTCGGGTAAAAAAGAGTCATTCCGTCCCTTCGGCGTTGAAATATTAACAGTCGTTGCTGACGTGGCAAAATAATGTCACGTCAGCAACCAACGAGAGAGACGTGTAAAAAAAACAGGTCAGCTATTACACAGTATAAATGCTCCACGTCAGCAGCCCATTAACAGCCACATAAGCCTTTTAAAAAAAACAAAAAATAATAAAACTCAATATTAACAAAACATACGAGAAAAAAAAACAAAAAAAAAACTCAGGACTAAAAAGGACGACGGCGTCCCTGCAACTCCCTTCCCCCCTACCAGCCCCTATTTCCTCCCCGACAGTGAGCATTTCCCCCCAATTCTAGCCCTAGCCTCCCCAGCTGATAATCGATGGGATGAAGTTAAAGCATCTGTCACAGGTAAATGATTTCCTCTCATGGGACAGTTTGCGATCCATCTATGTTTCTTGATTCCTGCTGTGAATGAAGCTGAGAAACATAAGCACGAGGAGTGCATTGAGCCGGACTCTAATTTTCATCCCAACCTGGTGAATACAGTTTCCTACATGATGCTCCAGGTGGCTACCTTTGCTGTGAACTACATGGGGCATCCTTTCAACCAGAGCATCTCAGAAAACAAGCCATTTTTGTATGCCCTCTTGGGCGCTGTTGGGTTTTTCACCACCATAACTTCTTATCTATTTAGGGACTTGAATGACTGGTTGAAGCTGGTGCATCAAAAGGCAGAGGCCGTGAAAGGGATGGATATAAGTGAATGACTTTACTTTTGTTAGGGTCGCCACCGTTAAATTTTGCGGTTTCCTCTTATCAGTTGGAAATTTTGTCTAAAAAGTACGAGTAATTCATCTGGTGCAGAGAAAATTATGTTTAGGACTAGTCTCTTCTCATTGATACGATTTAAAAGCTGATAGTTTTAGCCTTCAAAACCATTTATACCTGACATAATCCTACGTTAGAAAATTGTATTGTGAAGAAAAAGTATTCTATACAGACGCTCTAGGCTCTAGCCCTAGCCTCCCCAGCTGATAATCGACTGGGGTGTAATTTCTGTGTTGGCTGGACTAGATGTATTTTGTGCATCTTTGAGCAAAATCGGCAAAATCAGCAAAATCTACAAAAATCTGCTCCCAAACCACTTAAGCTCAGTAAACAAACATCCAAGACCTGAAAGACATTTCAACAAACAGCTTGCAGGCAACACAATTCTCGCTGGAAATTGCGCTGGCTGGGAGGGAATTCAAAATGGGTGGGACGACGTCGTCCCTTTTAGTAATCACTTAGCTGGGACGACGTCGTCCCTTAGAGAATACAATTCACTTTCATGGGACAACGTCGTCCCTTTTTCCTCATTTAAGTTTTTTTTTTAAATTAACTTACGTGGCCCTTATTTGGCAAAAGGAGGGAAGAATTTTTTTTTCTTTTCTTTTTTATAGACAAGTGTCATCTCTCTTATTGGTTGCTGACATGACATTTTTTACCACGTCAGCAACTGCCGTTAGTGCTCTAACGCGGAAGTGACGGAGTGACTTTTTTTATCAGAACATGTGACCTCAGGGATTAATTTGTAGAAACACTTGACTCATGAACTATTTTGTTAAAAAATAATACCACAAAAATCTACAGTGCAATTAACTCAAATATTTAATGAGAAAGATATTCTAGTTACAGAGTTCTCAACTGAAGTGAAGAAATCGTCATTTTCAATTTATTGCGCACAATATGTATAATTGTCACGAAACTGACTCGGCTAGTATGGAAGTGGCATGCATGAGTGGGGTCTAACATTCGTACGCACTGACATGAATGGGGCGACATGTCACTTCAAGTAGGGGCGCTTGAAGAGATCACTTCACGAGTTGGTGTTAGTGAGGCCCCAACAAGATAGAGTTGCTGGGCAAGATGTCAAGAACGGCATGTTACTTGGGCCTTGAGTTCATGCGTTGTTGATGGGCATGGTGCTTGCTTGGCTAGGCCTTGGACCATGACACATGGTGGGCCTTGACTGCATGGGGCAGTGGGGTGCAGGATATATCTTTTTGAGAGGAGAACTAATTTAATATTATTTTTTAAATTAAATAATATATATAATTTCATATATTAATGGTAACTTATAACAACAGAAAAGTACACAATATTTTATAACAACTTCACTTTGGATATACATCAAAAAAATCAAATACACAAACCTCAGATTCTATGAATCACCAAGCATAACTGAGCTCAACTAAAGTTTAGAGAATAAGTCATCTAGTTTTGTGTTAAAAGTTGCGGCAATTTTTTTTTTAATGTAAATAATTAAAGAATTTGTAAGGAATTTATCTTCCAACTTGTTGTAAAGATTTGTTTGACAATCTTCATAGCTGAAAAAGCCTGCTCTACAGTGCCTATTGTCACTGGAAAAGTCAAGATAAGACGAATCAATCTATCAATTAAATAGTGGGTATTTTAATTTCATGTTTCAACTAACTTTTTACATAACTTATAAATGGTAAACAAACATTTCAACTCACGATGGTGAGGCACATTGACTGCAATTGGTATCACAAATGAATCTTTATACCTTGAGCTGACAAATTTTTTAAAGAGCTTAAAAAATAATTTTTTATTAGTTATAATTGCTTATATAACTTATAGCACAAATAATCAATGAGTAGTAATAAAATTTATCACTACAAAATCCACAAAGTAAACATACACAAACATTTAACAATCATATGAATATATGTTATCGATTTCTATCATTATAGCAGTACAAACATTAGGCCAATAAAGTCTTGAACACAATTAAAGAAGACAAACCTTACTTGTTGAATTGAAGCGGTATTTTTGTCTTTATTAAAACTCTCTTTTTGACAAGCTCAAGCATCATAGAATATACATAAATAATTAAAATAGGAGTAAAGTCATAGTTAGCTTCTTATATTTGGGAAAAAATAAAATAGCTATCCCTAACTTTTAATTCCACAATTTGAGACTCATAACTTTCAAAATCTAACAATCTTCGCCCCCTGTTTAAATCAGACGTTAATTTTTTTTGTTTTTTTTTAATTTAGCCTTGGAGGGGAATTTTTGTCATTTTACATGATTTTCAATCGGACCTAACACCTAATTTGGACAGAGGGCGAAGATTGATAGGTTTTAAAAGTTATGGGTCTCAAATTGTTAGATTGAAAGTTAGGGGTAACTATTTGATTTTTACCTAAAAATAGGGGATTAACTATAACTTTAACCCATTAAAATATTATTTCAGAAGGAGAAACTAGAAAGATAAAAAAAAATATACGTATAAAGTTATTTAATTGAATTGTTAGGTAATTGTAAAAGAGGTAACACTTCAAGTTTCAATATTTATATTTATTAAAGATAACGTGACAATATTTGGTTTGAAAGAAAATTCCAAAGATACATCAATTACAAGTTTCTAAACAAAATATGTACAAGATCGAAGAATAGCATTGATGACATTGAGAAAATATGTACATGCTTGTTTGGAGTTACGGAAAACCTAGCTTAAACTTTGATATTTGATTTTTATTTCCTAAAGCTTGGTTAGATATATTTTCTTTAATGCGGAAGCTTTCTAAGAATTTCCTTCTTGCCATTTTCGCCTTATTTTTCATTTATTGATTAAATTGCTAGTAAGAGAAATTGTGTCCTTGGCGACTTTAATTAACAATTATTTTTCTATTCTAAGTTATATACCGAGAATTTCATGTAATTTTCTCTAAGAAATTTTTTGGACTTTTTTATTATTATTCAAGTGTTCTAATCATCTCCCTTAATAATTTTGAGGCCTCGGTATTAATTTCAAAAATTACTTGAAAGAAAAGACCTAGAATGGGCCTAGGTTTGACCTGCCATTTGACCCCATTATTGGGCTATTAGTGGACACTTTTGTGTGCTTAATGTGTATAAAATTTCTGGTCTTTGATGGACCTTGAAGGAAGGGAACTTGGGTCATTAGAATTGGGCTTGGTTGAGCCCAAAAATCCAGCCCATTAGTTAATAAAGTGTTCGGCCACTTTAAGGGCCCTCAGCTAGATTAGAGTTATAATTAACGGCATAGGTTAACTTAATGACAAGTGGCAAAGACTAAACATGACGCTTATTGTGCCCAATCTCCATTCTTGCTTCTTTAATAAGTTAACTTTTAGATGTAATCATTTAACCCCAAGACACCTAGCTCTAACCCTAGATTTAAACCTTAGTTAATTAAGTTAATAACAAGGAGAGAGGGCCACAGTTCAGCCTTGGGCGCCAGTTAGAGAGAGAGAGAGAGAGAGAGAGAAGATGAAAACTTCGGAAAAGAAATGGAATCCTTTGGGCTTTTGGACTACTCGGGTAGGAGTTGGTTTTTCCTCTTCAACACCTCTAGTTCTAGCTCTTTATCTCTCTCCATTTTCATTTTAGGTGAAGTTCTCTAGAGAAAGAATTAACCACCAAAAGACAAGGTAAGAGTAAAAAACTAGGTTTGTTGGAGTGGAAATGGGATGGCCGAATATTATGTTCATGATGATGAGAAAATGAGTTTTTGAAATGTTAGAAATTAACACCTTTGGACAATATTCATGAGTTTATTCAAGAAAAATGCATGCATGGCCGAATCTAGGAGCCTAGAGGTTCTGAATGTCATACATTGATAACTCTTCAAGTTGGTTGTTGTTGTCTGATGAATTTATGCTTGTTACTTCGTGTTTAGTGCTTCTTTGGTAGGATATTGTCAGATGTATGTTTGATGGTGAGTATGACAAAAATTCAAGGATTTGGAGCCCACAGGTAGGGTAGGGTTTATCCAAAGGTGCAAACATGAATTGCACTCTTGTGTTTCCATGAGATTGATGTAACTTTTGCAAAAGAAATTCTTGTTTTTGGTTGCTGATCTATGTTCAAATTAAAGATCTGTAACTTATGTGAGCTTGCATGTGAAATGGACATGTTATTTGCCAAAAGAATGGTCAGATTGACGCCTATAGTATTCACGTGTTGATGAATCCGCTTGATATGGATGGTTAAATGCTCTATTTTTAGATGATTTTCACGTTGAAAATCATGTTCATGCATGAATTATAAAATATGGAAGTTATTCATGAAAATTAATGGGCCTAGGTGACTAGGTCACTAAAGGAAGCAATCGGGTTCAAGGGAAATTAATGGGCCGAAAGGCCTGTTTTTAATCTAGACCAAATTATGACCCAATTTAAGAGGCCTAATGAGTAAGACAAGGCTCATATCCAGATCTGGAATTTTGGCCAAAACAGTGGCCCATTCGGCCACTAATAAGTTAATGGGCTGAATGGCCCTAAGGACTGATTTTAAGCCCTTGTTTAAGCCCCAAACAAGAAAATAACCTAAAGACCACAATAAGTTAATGGGCTGAATGGCCCTAAGGACTGATTTTAAGCCCTTGTTTAAGCCCCAAAATTATTTACGACTAAATAAATATGGTAATAATAAAAATAAAATAGGGCTACAAGATACTCTTCTTTTAAAAGATTAGACGTCTACGGGCTGAATAAAAGGGTTCTAAAATAAAAAAAATCCATAAAATTAACTAAACATATTTATTTCCCTAAAAGAGAAGTAATTATATTTCAATATTTCATGATACATGATACATGAGAAATTTCTAATGTTGTCATTCATAATTGATGTTCTAAAACTTATACATAGTTGAATAATTCTGACATTGGTATTGATTCGAACTTAGGAGGTAGTTCAACGTTGATCATGGCTCAATGAAAATCACATATGATAAAAATGTTTTTATTTGAGATATATTCCTTGAGAAAGTTAATAATTAAAGGAAAGGGATGCGTGACGGAATCGATCACTAGGGATGTGCAACCATGAGCCAGTTGATCAGGGGTGGCCTCACATAGGCATGGAGCAGGGGTCTTCCTCGAATTGTGTTCCGATGAGGAATGTAGCACGAAACTGTCTATTTGAAAGAGGTGTGAGATACATAACTCTGACTCCGGGAGTTATACAAAATCATGTGGAGGTTGAAAAAAGGATATCTCATAAAAGTAATAATTTGGAAAAAAAAATTCAATAGTGGACATATTATCTGCCATTGCATATATTCTTTGTTGTATGACATTAGATATATTTATTGTGATCACATGTTTATGTTTTCAAGCTATAATCATTGTTTATTATTGATGCCATGTCTCCCTCCCGGACCTTAATGATCAGTACTTACCCTTTTATTTCATATGCATGTACACTTATCTAACAAGAGCAGATTATGAGGGTTCTTGAGAGTTTCCAAACGCGTGACTTTGACACACACGTGCTCACTATACAAATCCGAGTGTGGGTCTCAAGATTCTTTCGAGGTGCTCAAAAAACACTATCACTATTGCACTCTGAAGGACCCACCTTCGATTTCTCTGTTGGTGCTTTGGCTGCTCAACATTCCCGCGGAGTAGGTGAACCGGAACAAGGTGGTGCCGGATAACCTAGTAGACTAAAGATGGGTGCAGACAATGACACGTAATTATGTTAATTTTCTTAGTTTATTTTGTTGACAAACTTAAACAATTATACTTTGGTGGTTATTTTGTAAATCTCATGGAGATATCTTGCAAGTTTTAAGTGAGCTTTTGTAAATTTACTAGCAAATTTTGTAGAAATCCTCGTAAAAGATTATAAACTTATTTCCTTGATTTATAAACTGCTTTCCATTTTTATTAACGCGATGATATTTTGAAATAAAAAAGTTCAAAAAAAAAAAAGGATTAGGTCTTTTTCTCTTCACATTTAGAACCTAAAAATACACATATAACACATCTTTAAGTATGTAAATAGGGATTACGAAAATTCAAAATTTAAGAATAAAAATACATAAATACCACTGCTATTCGGGTTGGGGTGTTACAATCTCCCTTCACTAAAAGCAATTTCATCCCCGAAATTTGTCACATCTTATATAAAGGGTAACTTCATCGACCAAATGTAACACCCCTCTCTTATTTGACTTATGTGATATAGTTTTATGTTTAAAATATAGTTTTATACTATATGTGTTTAGAGCATTATTAACAGCTTCTCTATATTTGGATCTCTACTTTAACCAAAAAGTACACTTCGCTATTTTAACTACTAACTTTTTAAAAACATCCCCAGCAACTTATCTATTTTAACCATCTACTTTTACTATTCTATTAAAATATTATTTTTTAAAGATTTTTCCATTCTTTCTTTAACATTTATATTTTTGAATATTCGTATTATCGTAATGGTCATATTTTTGAATATTTGTCTTAGCCTATATGTTTAACATGTAGTTCTTTGCTTCCAATAAAAGCTCAATGAAGGACGTATCACCTTGCTCTTGAGAATCCAATCACCTTGCTCTTGAGAATCCATTCTAATAAAAGCACATAATAGTAAATGATAGATCTAACTACATGAGAGGAGTTGATCAACCAACAGAAACACTACCAGAATATGTAGCACTAAGAGAAAGGGAACATAGCCCTTCTAAGTGGTAAAAGTATTAAAATCTGTCAAATATTACATCTGTGATCTGCCTGGGGCAACTCAGTACGTATCTCGTGTCCACAGACGTGCACACAAACACAAAAACCAAAGACTCAGTCACAGACAGAACATGCATGGTTACATTGATACAGGAAGCAAAATGTAGAGAATGGTCTATGATTCTCTAGTTAGATGGATTCTGCGTGACTTGTACATCAGCTATTGATTGTCCTCGTCTATCGCCTTGTATATCCAAGATCATTGTACCTTCTTATCTTCCATATTCTCATTGCTGCAGATTCTTTTTTATTGGGTTTAGAGAATCCCCGGGAGAGCATAATAGGTTCATAATAGGTTCTTCAATCTCCAAAAAGCACACCCAAACTAAAGGCAGAAACAACTGACCTGAATTGAAGTTAAACAGTGAGCAGCCCCGTATTGCCCGTGACGCAAGCACTGACCCAAATCTAAAGAAGAATTTTGCTTGAGGAAGCAACGTAAAGCTTAAAATCTATTTATTTGGTCATATTTTTCAGCTATATCATCCTTACTTTTTGCTTTAAATTGTTCTTTAGCATTTCTCAGCATACAAGCAAAGCCGATTGCAGATTGACTTTATCCCCCAAAAAAACAAAAGAAAAACCCAACCTATGAACTTTCTACAAGCAACTTGTGGGCATTGGGGTACTTCATGGTGCTTACAACCTCATTCCAATAATCATATCCCAAGATTTCATGAATTTGCTAATCTTTAAACCAATCAAAGGACTAATGCACGGTGTTCATTGAACCCAGTAACAGAGAGAACCAATAGATTCATTATCAGGGACTTTGGGACAAGGTTTGGAACATATAATTGAATCGCCGAGAATTATAGAGGACCCCAGAAAAGGTCACCCTTTGAGCATTCATGTGGAATTCATTGGTTAAATGAGCAAACATTATGGCCTACAGATGCTCTCAGACCGATTGCAAACATCTACTCCCCCATAATGCAAAACCGATTGCAGATTTACAAAAATTAGGGAAAATCCCACTAACCTTTCAAGCTCATGCAATCACCGAAGTCGACTTGGAAATCTTGAAGGGAGGACGAGAGGGTTGATGGAGACCATAAATCTTGAAGGGAGGACAAACATGTTGGGTTGATGGAGACCAGAGATGGAGCGCCGACCAAAGAGGGAGACGAGGGAGAGAAAGAGCGTGAGTGGGAGAGAGAGAAAATGAAAGATAAAATATATTGTTATTTTATTATAAAGAAGTGAATAGTTGTTATCTAAAAATAGATAACAACTGTTCACTGGTTAATTTTTTTTGCTAACTTTTGATAGAATAGATAAGCTGTAAAACCCATATTTTTAGCTATTTGGTTGTATTGGTTATCTATTCTAGCTAAAAAGCTAGAATAGATAACCTGCTAAGAATGCTCTTAGAATTACTTTCCACGTGTTTTAACCATATAAAGAGCATTCAATGCATTCTTATCCTTATTTAGCTGGATGTCTAAGTGGTATATGGTGATTGGCTCGTCCATTTAGGTTAATCCTTATGAGAGATACGTGAGATATGGGTGATCCTGGTGGATTTTTATGATTCGTTCTTAGGAGATTTCAAATGATTGTCTAGCCTATAGTAGACCGTATAGATTGGCCAGGGGAGTTGCACCCATTTGTCCATTGCCTTAGTTGCCTTAAGACGAACTTACCTCGTATTTATATCATAAACACTTTCACCAACCTAACTGAAAGTGAAACGAAGGGAGAATATCAGCTGACCAAAGTACGAAAGACAAGAAAAGGGGGTAGAGCCCAAGGTAATCTTGGTCTACTCCTTTCTTCCTTAATCACGATTATCTCTTCTTGTCCTCACTAAGTGTTATTTGGTTCAGGGGTCATTATCATCATCCAGTCATTATCCTAGAAACCAGTCTAGACCACTCGGCTAAGGTAAGGGTGATAGATACTTGTTGACCTGGGGGTTTCGGGATAGTCACATGTGTAAGGGTGTAGAGACTAAACTGGGTCTTGGGTGTTTCTGGATAGTCACATGTGTAAGGGGTAGTTTGCATGATGTGTGTTGTGTTGTGAGAATATTGTAGAGAACCAACCAAGCCGTATAAGTTGTTGGACCTGTATATTTCAGCATGTTGCACTATGGTGTTCTATCTAAATCATATTAAGATTATAAATGATTTATGAGTATAGAGACACAGATCATATCACACAAAGAGCATATGAAGGCCAGCTTTGTTAGTGTAAATAGTGCACTGCCCAAATTGTCCCCAAGAAATCCTTGGAGTTTTTCCCTGAAAATTTTTGTACGTGTATTATATGGTCACAGTAGATCCCAGTAAAAATTTCAGGGTTATCCGAGGTCGGTGAAAGCTCGAAAATGCCCCTGGATATCTCTAAGGGTAGTTTCAACATTTCTCAAAACAACCCCATGAAATACTTGGATATTTGGCATGAAAATTTGTGT
The DNA here is from genome assembly GCA_963930655.1 of Myrica gale. NCBI lineage: Eukaryota > Viridiplantae > Streptophyta > Magnoliopsida > Fagales > Myricaceae > Myrica > Myrica gale. The sequence goes on from OZ005618.1 coordinate 15,092,987, forward strand.
ACTTGTATTATATGAGAATATTAGGCCCCCTTAAAAATTTTAGGGTTATCAGAGGTCTGGAAAGGTCGAAAATACCCCTGGATGTTTCATGGGCAGTTTCGGCGTTTCACACTAAGCGTTAATGTAAAAAGGTCCGAACTGGAAAATAACTTTATGGTTGTATAGAGCATGAAAAATAATTTGAGAGCCCAAATTTGAGTCCAAACCGAGTGAAAATATGGGTTCAAAACACAAAGTCCGTATAGTGGCATAAATGGATTTTAGGCCCATTAACCCAAAACGAGCTCGGAATATTGCACAACTTTGGGGAATGGTAAAAGGCCTTCAGTACACATTTTAGGGTGAATTGTTTAATTTTCCTTGTGCATTTTATTAATGAATATGTATGGATGGTATGTGTAAATTTATTGATGAACATGTGTAGATGGTATATTTAAGTTTATTGATGAACTTGTATGACTTGTTGAAGTGTATTGAAGCATATGAGACATGTTGCATCTTCATGTCATGGATCATGTTATGGGTATGGGTAATCTAATAACGAAATAACAGAAATGAAACTCATTCCCAGAGGTAGTCCAATGAAAAGGTGACGGTACCGATCACAACAATGAGATAGTGCAAGCCACCACTGAAAGGAGTGGTTGGTATCGCTAGCGTGAAACAATATACGCTTGATAAGGTCCTGGTGCCGGAGCATGGGACAGTCCCCTAGAAGGGAAGGGGACGCACAACCCAGTCTCTGCGGGGTGAAACAGAGGAGACTAAGGATACCTCTGATGACCTTGATGTTCAAGTGTGGTTAAGGTGTTGCATATCATGAATGATATGTATGGGCGTTGACATGAGACACGCATACTTAACGCATACTGTGAACCATGTGACAGTGACATAAAATAAAGAACAAAAAGAACGAACGGAAAAGAAAGAAAGATAGTAAAATGATCGGGAAACATATGCATCATCCCTGCTTTACATCAATCATATTGTGTTAAACTGTTTATGGTATAAATGCTTAATTCTTATGATTGTCATGCTATTATAATTGTTCCTAACATGTTCCCTTATTTCCCCCCCTTACTGAGTCAGTAGGACTCACCCCTTTTATTTGTTTAAATTTTGTATGTACTACCGTGGACCCTAGAATTGCCAGATGTTGACTTTCGCGAGTGAGTAGAATCTGGACATAGACCCGTATATTTTAAAGATGACTATCTGGATTTTTATTACTGATTCCTATTAGGTTTATTTGGGATGCGATCCCGAATGGTATCTTAAGGCCCATCAGGTATCCCTAGTTCCTTTGGTAGAGGACTCTCCTACTAGTTGACCCTTCTCCACCGGCACCACCGGTAGAGGGTACAGGGGACATTGAGATCATTGATCTCACTTCTGATTCAGAGTCAAGGGTATACTAGACGAGGTCTAGGTGGGTTAGATTACTTTTTGAGAGTTAGTTTTGAGTAGCTGGGTTTCAGTTATGTATCAGACAAAATGCTTTAGATAGCTTCCGCCTTAGTGTTGACAGATTTCGCCTTAGTGTATATTTTCTCCCACTTTTGTAATACTTTTGTATCCTCATGAAGGATTTTTGTACAGTGATATAGTGGAAAAATTTTATATTTATGTTTTTCTGCTTCACTTCCTGTTATTTAATTTACAATTTTTCTCCATTCATTTTATTTTCCCTATTCAAATCAAAACGTTTAAAATGTCATTTTTGTTACATCATAAAACTATTATTTTCCCTCCTTAATATACTTAAATTTTAACTTAAACATTTCCGCTAAGCTTTTTCAACGCCACTTATTAGGCCTTAAGAAGAATAGTTCGTGTCGTAATCCCCGTTTGTGTGCATTCTATTACTATAAAAGAGCCTAAGGGGTAAGTACTGGCACGGGACGTGACACCACATATAGTTACAATTATATTCTAAATTATCCTTTATGAAACTTCTCTTTAAGCCATCAAATTGAAAACCGATCATATTTATGTTGTGCTCTTTAAAAACTTGTTTGAAAGGCTTCGAGCTAAAACATGTCCATCATCTATTTTATAATGAAGTCCCACAAGGCAATCAACTAGTCGTGAAATCTTTCTATTCTTGGAGATTAGATCTTTATTCCACTACAAGAAAAATACTTTGGGTGACAAAAAAATTTGTCACCCAAAGTACAAATTTCGTCACCTAAAGTTTTGGGTGACAAAACCGGTTCTCACCTGGTTTGTCACCTAAAGCCCATCAGGCAAAGTTTTAGGTGACGATTTCCGAGTTCTATCACCCAAAACCGTTCGGACGGTATAAACCGTGCGAACGATTTTGGTGACATCGTGACGAAATTTAAAATCGTCAGGCCTAGTACAATCCACTGTGCGAACGGTTAATCCAATGTGACGAAACACATTTTGTCACGGAATATAAGTCTGCACGGTAATGTATAAATGTCCGGACGAATTTGTGAAGACATCCGCACCGTTTTCATTATGATGAAATATTTTTTGTCAGTTTCAAAAACCGCTTGAACTTTTAGAAACAAGGTTCGGACGCTTATCCGATTTAAACGTTGGAACATGTTTTATAACCGTGCGAAGGGTTTCCAAATAAAAAAGGGTGCATGCCTGAAATATCGTTCGGACTGTTCTTGTAGGCATGCACACGATACTATGAATAACCGTTCGGACTATGTTTGTTACCGTTCGAATCGTTTTCCACATATTTAATTAAAATTTAAAAATAATCAAAATTAAAATATATTCAATAATCATAGTATAATAAAATATCTACAAATATGGAATCGTCATTAAAAGTAAATAAAATACATAATCAATAAATACTGACAAAGTAGTGAAAATACAGAAATTTACCCAAATTTTCGTACGAGATTGCAACTGTCAGATCTGCTCCATCATCTGCTCGCGCATCTGCTCCACCATTAGTTGCATCCTCCGTTCTTGTTGTTCCACTAGCTTTCTTTGTTGTTCCTGCATCATCTTCTGATGCTCTTCGTCTTTTTTCCATTGCTGCTCCGCCATGATCTGCATCAGCTCTTCGTCTTTCTTTTGTTACTGTTCCTCTATCATCTGTAGATGTTCTCGCATTGTCTGCTACATATCTGAACGCTTGTCCAGAAGTGCTTCATATTCCATCTGTCTAGTTCTCATCTTCTCAATCTCTAATCTGGCCTCCTCCAATCTCCGGGACATATCAACGGACGCTGTCGATGAAGATGATCCAACAGACCATACTGAACGGCCTAAACCTCGCATGTAACCCAGTTTCGTCCCCAACGCCTCAATGAAAATCTCTACTTCGGTGTATGACTTTCCGTCCGGACTGCGATTTTCGAACAAGACAGTTCTTCGACGCCTAGTCGATATTTACACGACAAACTCTTCCCAAAATCACCCCAAATCACTGTCACGCTCCGAACGGCATCCCGCAGGGACCGTGACAGCCGCGAGCTATCCCCCGGATGACTCCAGCGTTCTTACTTATTGTTTTACTTGATTACGGCGGAAACGTATAGGATCGCGAGGGGTTCGAGCTAATTCTTACATAATCAGGGTTCTCATTAAGTTCATACAAAACATATATTTAACACATTAGAACCCAATTAGTGACGCTCATGCCACTATCATCAAAATATGAAACATAATATCTTGGGCTTCTAGGTCAGGTAGTCCTCCTGACTCTCTTCACCTGATACATCTGGAATGACACAATTTTAAAAACGTGAGTCAAAAGACTCAGTAAGGGAAAAACATAAAGCTTAAATCATGCTCTTGACTTATGCCCGCTTAATCATGAAAGAAAGAAACTTGATAATTGATGCACATGCATGTCATGAATTATGCATATGCTCTTGCTTAGTTTCGGCCCCAGGCCCTTTAAAATCTTTCTTTCATTCTTGCTTGAAAAACTGGCCCTTGGCCCTTGAAAACCGCTTATTCGTGCTTGTGCCCTTGTTGGCCTTTTCATAATTATTTCATATCTTTTACTTGTGGGCTCGCTCCATTTGACCCCTGAAGTCAGGGTTGTGCGTTCCCTTCGGAACCGTCCCCGAATTCCCTTGGAGACCTTAACATCTGGTCGAGCTAGCCCTTGAAGTGGCCCTAGGCCTGATGGCTAGACACGACCCTTGGAGGCACCGCACCTTCTCAATGTCCTTCAGTGTGGCTTGCACAGCCTCTTGGATTCACCCATCCTTCTCATAATTGTCCTTCGGTATGGGAGTCCAACTTGATGGTACGGTACCGACCGGTGCCCCTTATCTTAACTTATCGTTTCATAAAACTTCTCATATTCTTTCCATAAAAATCATTGCATAACTTTCTTCTTGAAAAATTCATGCAATGCACATGTCATGTCATGCTTGCTTAAAATTCATACTTGCTTAAAATTCATGCTTGTTCATGAAACGGTGCAGTGTGTTATTCCAGTTTTGAAAAAGAATACTTACTGTCCACTTACAGTATCCACTTACACTTGGTCTTCTTTGTTCGTGTATACAGACACGTGGATCGCCTACAAGCGATTCAAATATTCTTTAGACTTTAAGAATATGAAATCATTTCTTTTTGAAATCACCAAAGATATATATATATATATATATATATATATATATATATATATATATATATATATATATATATATCACTGAAATCTATTTAATTATAAAAAATATTTTATTCTTTTCCTTAACAATTATTCCAAAACTTAGCTAATATTTTTATTGAAATAAAAATATATTTATCCATGTACATGCCTCGATCAGGGTTAAATAATACTCATAGGTTTAGAATTAAACCTAAGTCTCTTTTTATTACACGTACTACATTAAAACCTTATATCTAACTATTAATAAATTATTCATGATTAAATCTTAATTTAGACTTTAAACCTCAAATAAAACCCGAGTAAAACTTAACTAGGGTTCCAATAATATTTAATAAAAGATCATGGCTCTATAATATTATTCCAACTAGCCTAACTCTAATTTTCTTATCCAACACAACAATGAAAATACATAAATCATGAATTGCACTTAGGGTTACCTTTTCTTACAACATTTGACCACTACCATTTATGCACCAATTAATCACAACTTTTACTCCAAGGGTGATCCCATCCTCCATTCAACAATTTCACAACCTAGGATCTATAAATCAAAGCACCAACACAACACATCATACCCATAGCATTCGGCCAACACATGCTTTCATCCAAAAATTAGGTTTTCTTTTGTTTCCTTTAACTTACATGCATCTCACACTTAACATAATCATCTACCATGCATTGGGGTCATAAAGCTTGCACATGTTATGGCCAATGTCCAGATTTAAACATATTCAAAACTATACATGAAATCCTACATAGCTCATTTTCGGCCATACCCCAAAATGTTACCTTTTCATGCTAAAAATCATATCATGCATATCCTTTGCATTTGTGACCTAACTAGCATGCATACACTTAATCTTTTTCTCGAATAATTTCATCAACATTAGATCTATTCTTTATACACACTAACATCCATAGATCTAAACAAAGAAATCAACTTCCATCAACCCAACACATCAAAACTTAGATCTAACTTCCTTTAGCATACATTGTTCTTCATTTGCCTTTTTCTTTACATACAACCTTAGATCTAGGGTTTCCATGGTTAGATCTAGCATGAAATCAACCTAGGGTTCTTAAACATTCAAGATCCAACAACATCAAGACATATTATGACCTAAGCTTCAAGATCCATACATAACCTATTTGGTCACTTATGCTATACCCAACAACATCATATTAGCCTTACCTTGTTGTTTATCCAAGCTTGAGCACCTAGAAAATAAAGTATCTTTGGTTAGTACTTGTGAAGCTTAAGGCAAGATCATCAATAAAGCTAAACTCACCTTCAACCTTTACCAACTCTTCCTATCCTTTCTTCCTTCAAAGATTCGGTCCACCCTCCTTAGAAATATCCAAGCTTGATTTACTTGGCTTTTGGAATGAGATTTGGTAAGCTAGAAGAAAGTGGCTTAGGTGAAAGATGAAATAGCACAAACCTTGACTCTTGAGTGTGAGGTTCGGCCAAGGCTTGAAAATGGGAGAGAGTTGAGAGAAATGAGGGGTTCGGTCATGGCATTTGCAAGAGAGTTGTGTGAGATTAAGTCTCCCAATGCAACCCTAAGGCTATGACATAGGGTTTGAGAGAGTGAATTGACATGAGAGAATTTGAAAGAGGAAGAGGGGGATGAATGGAAGTGTTGGCCGACCAAGCCTATGTCCTTTTCTCCCTCTCTCTCTTTTATTTCTTTTCACTTCTCTCACTCTCACATCACTTGTCTCCAAAGCTTGGCTTGCATTTGAATTCTTCTCTCTCTCCTCATGAGTTCCAACGTAAATCACTCCCTCTCGCACTTGCTTTTCTCTTCTCTTTTTACTTCCATGAGTTGTCTCATCATCTTACACCACTTACACATCTCTTACACTTCACATGGCCTTGCTTCATGGCTTTTCAAATTCATCCCCTAGCCTTTCACGTAAATGGCTTGTATTTTACTTAGTTTGGTTGCTTTTCAACCAACCTAGTTACTTTCACATTAAATGGCAACCAACTTTCAACTTAGTTTTCATTCTCACCTAACTTATCACTTCATAAGCTCTCTTGCTTATCTAATTCATTCCAATAGCTTATCACCTCATAAGCATGTTCTCTTATCATGTGATAATGACCCTAGCATATCTCTACAATAATCACAAGGCCTTATCACTCTAAAAGTTTCCTAACTTATCATGCTTGCTTATCACTATGATAAGCAAGTGTGCTTATCAATTAAATCATCTCTAAACTTATCACATAACTACATAGCTTATCATTGAATATTCAAATGGAAATTCTATTAATAATATAGACCACATGATAATAATACATGTCACATATAAAAGATATACAATATTTAATCCATGTATTCAAAAGAATTTCATTATTTAATCTATTAATAATTTTCGGCTTATACAAGGAAATTATTAAATCATAATTCAAGTTATATGGTCCATGAATCATATTAAGTAAATGAAAAATATCAATTTGTAAAAAAGAAACTTACTTGAAATTTCGGCTCCTAATATAAATATAATTTATACTTGCATAAAATGGCATTAAAATTATTTAAAGAGATTTTATGAAATAAAATCCCATTTTAATCGAAATTTCATAACATAAGGATTAGGTCATACATTGGCCAAAACATAGCCCCATGAAGAAATAAAAGCTATCACATTGGAAATAAAAGATAATACATAAGCAATTACGTAGGAGAAAAATCGGGGTCTCACAATCACAAACACTTCAATAACAACACATAAAAAACTCAATAGCTATCGTTTTAGACCGAAAAATTTCGAAAAAAACATGCTTTCATATCCACAAATCCATGCATTTCATCCTAAAACAGTTAAATTTGTAACTCACTAACCTCAAATGCAATCCAATATCAAATATTGAATGAATTGCTCTTCTACACCCGATTCAATGCGGTTAAACGCTCAAAATCTGTTCTCCTCTTCTCCTCTTGCTCAAATATCTTGTTTTTTTAAATGTTTCTATTTTTTCTCCCTTGTCTGCGATTCTACAATTTTGAAACGAATGACAACCGTTCGGACTCGTAAATGATGTTCAGACGCTTACGTGTATTAGTTTTCGAGGGAATTGTTGCTGCCTAAAATTTCCAAACCGTCCGAACCTTATAACCACGTTCGAGCGCTATTTTCGGATGCCATTTTAGAAATCCTCAAACGACAGTGGCTGGTCATAACACAAACGTTCGAACTCTTTTAACACGTCCGAACGATTTATTACATTGCACGACATCGTTTGTAAATCTGCAAACGACAGCGTCTAAATGAATTGATCGAAATCGAAAGCGTCCCGACGATGTAAAACACCGTTTGGACGGTTGCTCAAATACTAAACGATACCATTTCAGATTACAGAATATGGTCCGGACGGTTGTTTTACGTTCGAACGTTTTTGACTTACTTTCCATACCCATCTTTTTTATTAATAAATATAACTGACTCTATTAACTTTAACTCTGAATTTGTTAAGTTCTAATATCAATATTTTTTGTGAATGAGTATTTTGAAATTAAAATATGTCTATAAAAACATATTGTATTAAGTTCTAATAACAGTTATGACATAAATATATCACATATCGTCAAAACACAATATAAACAAAATAACATCACCTAAATACCAATCGATGTCCACAAAACATAATAGAAAACAAAATATCCTTAAAACACAATAAAAAATAAACTACAACTCGCCATCTCCATCATCGCCATCATCCGTGATATTTACAACATCACAGATTTGTTTAAGGTGCTCCTCTATTTCCACGATTTGCCAAGTCAATTCAACTAACTCAGCACTGCTTGCCGCTTTCCCCATGACCTCCCAAATTTGGGTGATCTCCTTCTTCCACTCAGAGTCAATGTTCACGACCTTATTCTCCAAAGCAGTCAGCTGAAAACTGATATCATTGACCATCTCGTGGGTGGGCTGCAAGACTGATTGCATCCGCTCTGTCAGTTGCGTCATCATGTCGTCCATCCAACCCGGTCGCTCTGTGCCAAATCCCTAGGTCGAGCTCTGCCCAGGATCCTGCTGCTTCCTCGCCATCGTAAGCTGCTCCTGTCGACGAACTCTAGCAGCCGAGCGACATTCAGTGCTTGGTGTGTCTGGGCCATCGATTTGGAGAGCGTTGTCATGTTTATAGACCCAAGTGGAATGGCCCTGGGCTCGTTAGCACCCTCGGGCACCAGCAAGGAGTGCAAGAGTTGGGTCAGTAGAATCTCGTGCGGCAATGAAGTCGTAGCATCCGTCTTCAGGACCTCCACACGAATGAACTGATAAATGTAGGATGTCATATCAACAGCTAGCCCCCGAACAACAACCATGTACAAAAACTCCGTCCGGCTATAAGACAACTCCATAGTGTGCTTCCTCGGGTAGATGACGGAGTATAAGATCAGGTGCATGATTTGCCAGAAAGGACGCAGCTGCCTGTGTACCATATAGGCTCCGTCTAAAATCGTTGTATCAGCACCCAACATGGTCCGAAATACCTCGGTCTTAGTAGGCCGACCCTCCTTACTCATTGTCAGGTTTAGGAACACTGTCAAATCTCGCTCGTACCCTAAGAATCTCGCCAGCTCGTCCGGCGAGAATACAATCGGAACATTACAGACTGTGACCTCCATACTAGGCTCCTCGATGTCCGTCACCCGCAAAATGGCACAATAGAACTCCCGCACCAGCTTTTTCGATGGATACCCGGTCCTATGAATTAGTGGAAGCCAACCAATCTTCTCTACCACCTTCGAAAGCGTTCGAACCTCAAAAGTGACGTCGTAAAAATCCGCCAACTTTATGTCTCGCTCCACAACAATCGAGCAAGACATAGTAATCGCTATATGCTGGTCCAACGACAAAGTGGAACCGAAAGATTGCTCCATATCAGCTTGTCCGCTCGTACGTGCACGCTTGCTCATTTTTTAATCTGCAAAACAACCGTTCACACGGTTAGAAATGCGTTCGAACAAAAAAAACATCCAAACCAGAAGTTCAAAATGTCTGGACGTCATAAATACGTCTGGACATACTAATAATTACCGTCCGAACGTTAACCGACTAATTTTTTTTTGTAATTTCAATATTAAAATATCCAGATTGAATTCAAAACGACAATGTATCCCGTAGAAATGCTAAGTGCGTCCGAACAAACCATAAACGACAACGTGTTCCTCTGAACAGCATTGGAAATAGTCTGAACCATAGAAGAAATGTTCGGACGCTAACGTAAGGGTCCGGACGCTGTGGGACTGCCGGGTTAACTCAGTCATAGCAGCGTCCCTCCACCTCCACACACGCCCAAAAACACAACAAAAACCCAAAGTACCATACTCAAAACAATGCTAACAATTAATACAATCAATTTCTACGTAAAAATAAATAAAAAAACACAATGTACAATGCAAAAAATGGAATTGAAAATCTATACGTAAAACTATAAAAGTCAAAATTTTACAGCTAAAATCATGTTAAAAGTAAACAAAACATACCATAATGATATTATAGCGTCGAAAGAGTGATATTAGGCCAACATTTGAGAATAAAATATTTGAGAGTTATGAGATTTTGATGAGAGACGAGGGGTTTGTTATGAAAATGCAGAACCGTTCGACTTTTCAAAACTCGTTGACACCATCCGGACCCTATACAACACGTCTGGACGGTTATTTTACACACGTGGCCCAATCAACGCACGCGTATTAAATACCAAAAATTAAACCGTTTGAAATGGTTCAACACACTAAATACGTCCGGACGTTTTTTAGATGTGCGAATGGTTTTACACATTTGCGACGTGTCAACGTTCACAACTGTTTTCCACCATCTTGTAACGTAAACACGTGTAGACCATGCGACGGTTACATCGAAGTCCGGACGTGTTGATCGTCCGTTCAAACGGTGTCGCCTCATGATAACAGTCCGAACTCTATCCCTCTATGTTCGAACACTTATTTTTTTATGTAGTTCCGATGTTATGGTTAGCGTCCGAACGCTTTGCAATTATGTTTGAATTACTTCTGTTTTGTTGTTAAACTCACCAATTTTAACTTAATTCACTAAAATTAGTTTACTTAAATGATTTAATTTACACGATTAATTTTCTTCACTTAAGTTGATTAAAAAATCACCTATTTAACTATAATTACAAGTTAATTACACTACCTGTTCTATTAACATAACACTTGTACTAATCGTCTTTTTTATCGTACTAATTATCCCTTAAAATTGTACTAGATTTTATTAAGTGAAAGAATATAAACTAATTTAAAATATAAAAAATAATCCAAATATCGAACGAAAAATACGATGATAATGTCAAGTACAAGCCTGAGAAGGTCTTTCAAACGATATATAAATAATAATAAAACATAAACAGGAAAGTAGTTGAAATCGATAGCTGGCTCGTCCAGATCTAAACTGAGGGCGTCACGAACATGTGCCAAATTCTCCTCCATATTATCCACTCGTCGGACGAGTGTCTGTAGCTGTATCGGAACGGTATGGACAGATCGGGACAACTTAGACAATTGTTCTTTCACAGAGAACAGTTCCCTCCGCATTATATTGAGCTCTTCCGTGAGAGCTCTATCCATTAGAGCAAGTTTGGTCTCTAGACCAGTCAAGCGGCATTTGAGCGTCGTACACAACGAATGTGTCGGCATCACAATTTCCCGAATACTCTCTCTCAACTCCACTAAAAAGGCGTCCGCCCAAGCTAGTCGCTCTGTATGTCTTCCGACATTGGTGCTATTTCTCTCTGAGTTTTCGATGGTCAACCTCGCAAAAACCGTTCGACCATTATCACAAACGTTCGAACGAAAATCAAACTATGTCGTTTAAATTGTATACCATCCGAACATATAAAGCCAGTCACGTTGTGAAAAACAGTCCGGACGTTTTGAAAACCGTCCGAACGGTGTTTTGACGAACCAAACCAAAGCAACTTAATTTGATCAACGAAAACAACCCAACAAATTAAATAGCGGCCGATATTGAATTAAAATATATGAAATTAAGAAGCAAACTCATGAAATTTTTTTTACCTGATGTTGTTTGAGAGATCTTGAATGGGAAGTGAAACTGTTTGGGAGAAAAGTTTGAGAGAGGATAGCTAGTTTGGGATAAAATTTTAAAAGATGAGAGAGAGTTTGTGATCTTGACAAAGTCTAAACGTCCCTTGGAAGCGTCCTAACGTTTTTCATAAGCATTCAAACGTTTTTCTGCTTTATTTTTACACGTGGCCCAATCAAATTTAACGTCATTAAATATGCCAACGGATTGGAAATGGATCTAGAACTTTAACCGTCCGGACTGGTTTTATTGGTCTGGACGTCTGGGTAGAAGAATCTGAATTAACCATCCGGACGACCTTTTTGTGTTGTCCGGAAGGGGTTGGAAAAATTGTGACGATTCTAATTGTCACTCTGTTACGACGATTTGTATTTTTTCACCCAGCATAGAGTCCGAACAGTGTATTTGGGAGTCTGAACGATTTTTTTATTTTTTTATGACGCTTTTTACCGTCACTCATTGGCGACGGGTGTATGTCGTCACTCCTGAAATACGTCCGAACGTTGTTTTGAGTAGTCCGGATGGTGTTGTGGTTCCTGGATGATTTTTGGTGACAAAATTAATATTTGACAGGGAAAGACCACTTTAGGTGACAAAATTTGGTTTGACACCCAGATTTTTGTCACCTAAAACTGTATTTCTTGTAGTGTTCTTAAGTACTGAAGCAAATCTTATATAAGTCCACAATCATTTCATAGAAGTGTTCCAAATTATCAAAATCTCTTTAAACTCATATGGGTAATACCTTACTAGTGATCGAGTTAAGCTCTGATTTGTTCTCATAAACATCAAAATCATGAATTTTCTTCCACTCATTCGGTCATTAGGATTGAAACTTATCTCTACAGGGATTACACTGGGATCTCCATCTAATTTACAAGAACATCGATTAAATCTATCCAAAATCATAAGTACATGACTCCAATCGATTCATAGATTCACTTTAACTTCAAATATGATAACAAAAAACTATGTGTCACCTTACCTATTTGATTAAAGCTTATAGTATTTCTCCATGAGTTTACCTCAAAATCTATAGCACCAAAAGACCATCAACTTGAATATAAATCTTATCAATATTCTCTAAGAATAAGGCTTGCCACTCTTCTGCTGTGTACTCAGATCATTCGACAAAATTTTCTCACAATTTTTTTCTAATGACATAATTCAAGCCTAAGACCTAAATTCATCCAACATCAGGGGCTAAATCAAGATCAATATCAAAATCCAATAATATGCCTTTAAAGAACATAAACAAACTTAGCTTCATTTCAAGGAAGAAAAAGATTGAAGTCTATACTTTTTTTAAATTCCAAACATATGCTCTAACTTCAATCAAAATCATTTCAATGAGTCTACAGAATCTGTAAGAGATTCCAGCGAGGGAAAACATGCCGGGACCTTGTCTCAAAGTATAAGGTCTTGAAGAAAGTGGGTAGGGTAGCCTATCAGTTGAAGCTACTAGAGAGATTGAAGCTCCCCCCAAAAATAAGGACTTTGTTAACTGTGAAGGATAAAGTCAAAGAGATCTTTTTCTAATATTCGAAATGAGATCAACAAGGAGGTATAAGACATATTGGCCCAACGTGTGGAGGGTAAAAGCAAGAAGAATAGGTGGACCTATTATCTTATGAAGTGGAAATATTTTTTGGAGTCTAAAGAAACACGGGAGAAGGACACCACGCTATGGCAGTTCGAAAAACTGTTCTAAGACTATATCAACCAAGCCTCGATGAGGGCGTCGAGTTCTTCTAGAGGGTGTAGTCTATGAAGGAACTTACTCGGATGGCATGACAGTGGTGTTATTGGTACCAAGCACTCATGCACATTGCTATGCACCTTGACATGAAGGGGGTGACATGTCAAGATACTTAAAGTAGGGGTACCTAAAGTGATGGCTTCACGAGTTGGTGTTGGTAAAGCACTAGCAAGATAGATCTGCTAGACAAGAGCTTGACAAGATGGACTTTCCAAGAGTCGCCTGCTGCTTGGGCCTTGAGTGCATGCTGATGGGCATGAGGCTTGCTTGACCTGGCCTTAGGCCATGCCCCTTTGTGGGTGATTGACTCTCAAAAGAATTATGTGAGTCTAAATAACAACCCAAGAGGGGGGTGAATTGGGTTTTACAAAAACTTGCCCCTTTTTCGATTAAAACACAGATCTGGAAAATGCTATTTCTCTAAGGATAAAAATGCAGATCTGAATATACTAGATGATAAGCTAAATAAACAATGAATCATGAATCATAAAGCATAAAGCATCACAAATACGAATATGAAACGAATAATAAGCGAGATAGAGTTAGAGAAATAACACCGTATTTTTAGGTGGTTCGGCCAACACTTGCCTACGTCCACCCCCAAGGCTATTGAATTTCTTGGGCTTCCTCCACTATTCTCCAAATAACGAATACACCTTAGCTTCCTGGGTGCTAAGGAACCTTTACAAAGTGTTTTCCGAGCTTACACTTTAACTCTCACAAATCCTCACAACCTAGAGGATTCCTTCTACTCTCACAAGTAGGACCAAGTGTTTTCCCAACACTCAACAAGTGTTCACACAACACTCAAAATTTATACAAAAAATGAGTACACAGGTGAATATCTCTCTTAGCCAAATAACCCAATGAAAAGCTCAAATCTTATGGAATGGCTCTTTAAGCCAAATTAGCAAGTATAAAGCTCAATAAAGGTAAGAAGATAAGATTCTTGAAGGAAACCTAACGTTTGGCAGGTGTGAGCACAAGCTTCCTTGCTAGCTGTGGTTTTCCCTCTTCTTCAAATGATTTCTCTCTTTAGAAGTTAGGGCAAAGTGAGCTTGCAAGTGGGTTGTCCCTTCTTCAAGAAATATCTCTCTCTTTGGAGGCTAGATCTTCGATGATGAGCAAGAGAGGAGGATTTGAAAATGAGAGGTTCTGGACTTTAAGGATTTAGCAAATGGATTTCTTTAAATCTTGGACTTTCTCTCTCTAGATGTTGCAATATTGGTCGAGCTCTCTACCTTCTCTCTCCATCTTGTTCTTCTTATAGCCTTAGGTCTTCAGCGGTCATTAAGGGTCTTCTTGTAAACTTAGAGTGACGTTGGAGGGGTTTAGAAGACATTTGAATCATTAAAGGAGAGCTGGCGTCGTTTCCAGGAAAACTGAAATTTCGCACAATGTGTCGACACATTGATTGTATGTTCTGACACATTGAACTTGGTCCTGAAATGTAAACTCCCGGGTGTTAGTTCAATGTGTCGACACTATGGTCGAATGTATCGACACTTCCAACACTTAGTCATAAAAATCGTTTTGGAGGCCAGAAAACCAAAACTCTCGGGTGTTAGTTCAATGTGTCGACACTATGGTCCAATGTGTCGACACTTCCAACACTTAGCCAAAAAATCATTTTGAATGCCAGAAAATGCAAACTCTCGGGTAGTAGTTTAATGTGTCGACACTATGGTCCAATGTGTCGACACTTCCAACACTTAGTCAGAAAAATTTGTTCTTTGTCAGCAACTACTCCAATTTCAACATTAAAGCATCCAAACCATTCCAATACTTCTTTAAACACCTACAATATGAAAAATTGATCTTATCAACTTGTGTAATGATGTTCAAGTCCACTTAAAAATATTTTAGAGAGATAAATCTTAATCCGTTTGAAATACATCTTAGAAAATATTGGATTGACAATGTAAAATCTAAAAGTCTTCAAAACTTAGAAACTTTGTTATCATCAAAATCAATTATGGATTGTTTACAAAACAACCTTGGGGTAACAATCTCCCCCTTTTTGATGATGACAAACACATGTTAAAAACAACAATTTGCTAACAAATAGAAAAGCTCCCCCTGAGAATAAGCCGGAGTTTTTCATGACATTTTTAGCAAAAAGGACTTTACAATTTTACAAAAAATTTGCAAGAGTTTCCTTTGTAAATGGAGGTTTCCCAAAATTTAAAAACATGAAAGAACACTTCTAAAACTTCCTCCAAACTTCTAAAACTTCCAATAGACCAACAGAACACAAGACTTCAAATTGATACCAATAGAAAGTTAGGAATACTACCTGGAAAGCAGGTGTCAATTTTCCTCAATAAAGTGCAAAAAGATCAGCATTTCTCAAATCCTTATAAATACAAATGAGATAATCAACAAATATGAGTATAACCAAATAATCCAATGGAGACATAAAAGGACTAGGGATATTCATAGATAATGCAAGTAAGTGTACAACCAACTTTAACAACTACAAAACATAAAGAGGACAAAATCAGATTAATACAAAATGAATGTCCTCACTAAGAGCTGGGAAGTCAACATAATACTTATAAACTTCTCCCCAATTCTCCCCATAATGCTTCTAATTTCTCCCCCTTTGGCATCATCAAAAATAGGATAAGGGGAGGGCAAGAGCAATGAGCGATATAGGTAGGAGGCTATGTAGTGGAGGTAAAAGGTTTAGATTTCTTGATAGGAGGAGGAGGAGGGTACTCGTAAAATGCTTCAGTGAGTCCATCCAAGTCGTGGAGAACCAATACGTCCATTTCATAACTTGAGGCCGAAGATTTCTATCAACTTTCATTTGTACCTCTGTGACCTTTACAACATCCTCAGCTGATGATTTCACAAAAGAATGAAGATTAGCAGAAATAGTGGTGAACTCAACAACAAGATTAAGAATTAAATTACTAGCCATAAGGATGTTGTTGCTGACTTGATGCATAAGACCCCTCATAACCTTATGAAGAGTCCCAAAACACTCTGTATGAACACCAAACAGCTTCGTAATATCTTCAAATAATGTCTTCATGCTGGTGGCCATGTCCTCCATATGATTACCCAAACTTTTCAGTTCCTTCTTGATTTCAGCAATTGAATCCTTAAAATCTGAAGCTCATTCATCTCCATTCTAAGGTGCCATCACACCTTTCTTTACCCATTATCCACATCATTTTGAACAAAATCCATTAATCAAAGGTTTTTCATATTGTACTCCATGAAGTCTTTGAGTTTTTCTCTTACTTCCTTGGTCATTCCAACCTCAAGGACATGAAACATGTGCGTGAAAAACATCCCATAAGGAAGCTCTTGCTTCTTTTTCTTAGTGGCAGCTTTCATATGGTTGAGCATTAAAAGACCAAATTTCATACGGGTAGAGGTGATCAGATAATACATAACAAATATCTCCAAGAGTATAATGTACTCAATTTTTTCAGTCCATGGTAAGATGATATTACAGACCATATGATGCAATAATCGCCTATGAATCTTCAAGACACTATCAGTAGGTCTAATCACTTCATTTAGGGTCGGATCATCCAACACAGCCCTAAGAATGTCAATTGGCTCAATTTCAAACATATTCATCCACCTATATAAAAAAATTATTTCAACTATTAGCAGCAGAGACCAAAGAATTTTGAGAAGTGACTGACAGGTCTAAATGCTTTCCATTCATGTAACTGGTGGCATCCTCAGACTTAGAATATTGAAAATTAGCATACACTAACTTCACCATATACACCTATCAATCCACCTTCAAATTTACAAGCAAACCCCATCCTTGAAATTCAAACATTTCTTTAAAATCAAAATCACTCTCAGTAAATCATTGAAAATAAGCCCACGACCAGCAATTACTTTCATATTTTGAAAATCTTGCACAACATGATTCTTACAAAGTTCTGACCTGTAGATGTAGGCTTCTGGAGAAAGAGTGGGTTGCTCAGCAAATTTCCCTATCTTCCGTGCCCTAGAATTGACAGATATGAGGGCGTCTGATGAGAGAGGTGCTTGGAGCGGCTGGAATACATCTCGGCAGTGGCTGGGTTAGGAAATTGAATGCTATCGGCGGTGGATTTTTCGAAGAAGGCAGCGGGTAAATGGAATTTGTGAGAGAGTAGGTGATGCTTGCCGTTTGGGAGAGAAAAGAGGTTCTGTGAGATGAAGAAGTAAAGTGTTGACCCTTTTTCCCCTAAAGAGTTTAAATATAACACGCGTGCCCCTCATTTTAAAAACATTGTACTCTAAAGATATGTCGACACATTGGCTCAATGTTGTGACACATTGCACATGTTCCCGAATGTATTTTTAAAGAGGCTCTTGGGCATGAAGCTTATGTGTTGACACATTCATATATGGTGTCGACACATACTTCCTTAGTGAAAACATCCATGAAAACTAGAAGTGTTGACACTTGTTTTACCAAGTGTTGACACATGCCGTGTAAAAAGAATGCATTCGATAATTTCTCAAAGAATAAGCATGATTTTAATAGGAAACAAATAGAGAGCAACTTAACACGCATATTAGAACATGTCCAAAGCAATCAACAACATAATTAACATGACAAATAAAGCACAAATCACCAATTTAATCCAAAAGAAATCTCATTCCAAAAATATATCTGAAAATTCTTTTAACCATGAGTAAATGAGATTCTATAGGACAAGATTGGAAATTAGCACACATGCATATACAAAACATTTTATTAGGTATACTCACAGTGAGGTAAAGAAAAGATCCAATCATATCTCGATACCTCTTGTGTACAACCTCTTTACCTTTTTTTATCATTTTCCAATTGGGTTGATGGACTCATTGATGTACCCATCGATTTTAAGTTATCCATCCCAAATCTTTTGAGTAGGTCTCTTGTGTATTTGGCTTGGTTAATGAAGTTGCCCTCGTGATATTGTTTGATTTGAATCCCGAGAAGATAATTCACTTCTCCCATGAGGTTCTTCTCGAATTCACCTTTCATGACTATGAAAAATTCTTCACAAAGAGACTCATTAGTAGAACAAAAAATGATATAATATATTTGAGCAATAAGCACATCATTTTCCTTTTCCTTAGTAAAGAGAGTGATATCGATCATACCTCGTGAAAATCTATTTTCAATAAGGAAGGAACTTACCCGTTCATACCATGCTTGAGATGCTTGCTTCAAGCCATATAGTGCTTTTGTGAGCTTGAACACATGGTGTGGTAGCTTTTCATCTGCAAGTCTAGGAGCTTGTTCTACACACTTTCTCAGAAAGGATAACAATTAAGAGATGCATATTTCACATCCATTTGAAATCATTAAGACATGCATAGGCAATCAACATGCAAAAAGATTCTAATCTAGCCACAGGAGCAAATGTTTCATCAAAATCGATTTCCTCTTCTAGATTGTAACATTGGGCTACTAATCTTGTCTTGTTCCTTACCACTTCCCCAGATACATCCATTTTGTTTTGAAAATCTCATTGAGTAGCAATAACTGGTTGATCTTGGAGTCTAGGAACTAGATGTCATACCATATTTTTCTAAAACTTGTTTTACTTCATCATCCATGGCATAAATCCAACTTATATCAACTTTTGTCTCAGAAATATTCTTTAGCTCAATTTGAGAAAGTGAGGCAAACTTACTAGCTTGATCATAAAGAGGGTCAGTACTTACACCTTTCTCCACATTACCAATGACTTGATCAATATGATGATTTCTGACAAACTTCCAAGCCTTTGGTAGATCGTTGTGGCTTTGAGTTGTTTCTTTTTCAAGATCTTGTACATCTTGCTCTTGTGGATGATAAACTTTCTTTTCTTCCCTTGTAGTTGGTTTCTCAACATATTTTCCAAGATCTACAACTTTCTTTTCATCTCTTCTCATAGAAACGTTAGATTCATAAAATACCACATGAAAAGATTATTCATCAACTAGAGTATGTTTATTGAAAATACAAATGATTTTGCTAGAAGTTGAATAACCAAGAAAGATACATTCATTCTCTTTTGCATCGAGCTTTCCCAAAATATCCTTGTTGTTGTTGAGCATAAAGAATTTGCATCCAAAGCATGCATATAACTAATGTTGGGTTTTCTATTATTCCATAGCTCAGAAAGAGTTTTCTTAAGAGAATGCCTAATCATGCAACGGTTCAAAATGTGACAAAACATTTTTTATTTTGAATTCACTTGCTGAGTTTTTCAAAAGCATGAAAGACATCATCTTTATGAGCTAGGAATAGAACCCATGTGAATCTATAGGAATCATCAACAACAACAAAGTCGTAGCATTTGCCACTCCAATTCAACATTTGGGTTGGACCAAATAAGTACATGTGTAAAAGTTAAATTGGCCTTGAAGTGGACATCACATTTTTGGGCTTAACATCATCGAGCTAACCTTACTCAGTTACCTATCCATTCAAGGATTCAATAACCGGAAAATAAAAGACGTTAAACTCCACAACTATCAAAGATTGAATAGATTCGTCATCCATAAAAGAGATTTTAAGCATATAATGACTGAATGAAATTTTGCTCTTAAATGGAGTAAAATGTGTCAAAAGTCTACAAGATATCCATTTCAAGAACTTCACAGTGTTTAAACATAAATCACCTCTATAAATGATGAATAACAATGAAAATGAACATAGAGCATCTCCATCAATTTACAATCTCGAATCGATGCAAGATAAAACCAAAACCCAAGTTTTTGGTACTTAGAAACCCATGAGAAAAACACAGCACCAGGAAAAACGAGAGAGAATGCAAAGAAAGGAAAAATACAGTAAAAAGCCTCCTCTCCTTTCCTCTGGCCGAAAAGTTATACCCGAAGAATGGCCAGCTCTCCCCCTCTTCCACGTGCCCCATTCCTCCGCTTCTCTCCCCTGCTTCAGTCGATAGCTTCTCCTCAAATCGCAACAGAATTCCCTTTTTTCTTTTCCTTATCTGCCCTTCAGCCTTGTAGCTCCATTCAAATCGTGTAAACTGATATTTTATTTCCAATACCCTGAATAAAGAAGAGCCAACATAAAGGAGTATAACGGGCTGGACGTCTAACACCGCATCAGAATTGTCACGCTCAACTAGTGTGCGACAGGCGCTCGAGCGCCCTTGAAGAGTTTCATACAGATACAACACGCTCGATCATTGCTCGACCAATGCTCCAGCGCTCTTGGAGATCTTCTTACAGAACCTTCACGTTCGATTACCGCTCAACTAGTCGCTCGAGCGCTCTTGGTGTATTCCAGACAGATTGCTCAAGCTCGTCAAGCTCTAGAGACACGCTCGAGCGACACTTAAGAAAATCCTTTTATTGAAAACATGCGAGGGTCAGGGTGAGATTCTTTTTGCCAAAGCAACATAAATCATATACTTTGAGTGCATAACATCAATTGTTATAAACTTTGCTCAAGTACTGAAATATGATGCTTAATTAATAGCTTAATCCATTTTCAATTAAACAATTAGTTCACTTAAGCTACCTAATTAAGCATATTAAACGCTTTATCAGTGGGCTGTGACTACATGGGGCTAATTAGCCTATGAATCCGACAGGCTTGGTTAGGGATGCAGGAAGGGGCTTGACAAGCATGTATTGCAACTAAAAAAGCTTTATAACATGTGGTCGGCTGCGTCTGGAGACACCAAAGGCATGATAGAGAGTGTCAGACAGCTCATGTTGGGCGCATAAGGCTTGACGGTGGGCAAATTTGAAAAGGGCGTTGGTTGTGGGTTGAAGGTGTAAGTGGACCTGCTGAAGATAGAGTAGACATCCAAAAAGTGTTGTAGTAGGACCTGAGAACAAGCTACTACAAGGTAGGCACCCATAAAGACCTGTAGAGTGCTGGCACCTAGATAGACCTGCAGCAGAGCCTTACAACAAGCAATTGCAAGGCTGGCAGTTAACTTTCTGGAGGTTCTCACCTTGGTGTCTATATAAGCTTGGTTTGGACCCTTTGTATGGACAGTTGAAGAGTTGAGAGAGCTCATATTGTATCTAGAAGCAGAGTGAATTGTAAGCTTTGTTCCCTTTGACTAGTTGGCTCATTGTGTTGGAAGAGTCCTAGTCTTCCTATACTTTTTTGTGTGTATGTAAAGAAACTAAATGTTGGGAGGCATTTCTTCCGTAATCTCGGTGTGCTATATTGTGTATGCTTTTCTGGTAGCCTCGGTTATTTCTCTTTCTAGTGTTGGCTAAGACTAGACTCGGTTATCTAGTGTCATCATGAGGTTATTTTCTTATGTGAAAATTTGTCCACGTGATAATAACTATGATGGATATATGTCGTATATCCCTTTCGTCTATGAACCTACCAAAATTAATTTTTAATTTTTTTTTGTGATGCATTCTAATAGTACATCCTCTCGTTTGTTTAATGCCACCACCTAAATAACTTAGTCTATCATATTATTTAATAGAGACACTACTACTATAGAATTATTTAAACATAAACATTTATCTCGGTCTAGAACATGTTGAGTTAAAAAGGTTCTGAAAAATTGTACTCTTGCCTTTGATTTCTTAATCATCGACATGACTTATCTGTAATATAGTCGTGTAAACATTTCATGTCACATCAAAACACCCAATAATAAATATATGTGATAAATTAATAAATAAATATCCAATAAATCATCTAAATACGATTTTTTAACACCCCTCCCAATTATTTTTCTTAAGTCAATCTTAAATAGCTATGTAAAGGGATTTTGTAGAGATTTTGGTTTTAATCTTGATATTTAATTTTTACTTGCTTAGCTTGGGTGCTTATATTTATCTCCTGTGATAATCTTTTATTAAATATCCTTGTTATCCCTTTCTTAACTTAATTATCATTTATTGCCCTTTTATGAAATTGCTAATAAGAGAAATTATATTTTAATGATTTTAATTAATAATTATTTTTCTATTCAATAGTTTAATTACCAAAATTTTATATAATTTCTTAAAGAAATTATGTGACTTTTCTTCATTTAAAATGCCTCCTTAGTTATAATTCTTTATAAATTAACAAGTCTTAGTGATAATTTTTAATTAGGTGATTAATTCCTAAATTGGATCTAGATTTGACCAAGACTTTGACCACCTTTGTTGAGCTGATATTGGGCTAGAATGTGGACCCATTTGGTGAGGAAAAATATGAAAATTGAACGAACCAAGAAGAGAAGTTTTGGATCTTTGGACAATGGACTTTAAAAGACTCAAAATGCAAGCCCATTAGGGTTAATTGTGGCTGGCTGATTAGTGAGCTTTTAACCTAATTTAGGTAGTGTTCGCTTTATGGGCTAATCAATAACAATTTGACTCGACCTTCTTCCTATAGGGAACAAAGGACGGTGCTTGACAGCCCACCCACGTGGTGTAGCCCTTCATGTCCATCTATACGTTAATACGGGGCTTTGCATTTCCAAGAATAAGGAAATAAGGTTGCTCCTTGGCTAACATCTTAAATTTCTGGCTCAATAGTAGCGCTTGATCCAACAATTTGTATCAGAGCGCGGTCTCAGGTTTGAATCTCAAGGTAGTTGTTGAGGGGGGATTGTTGGCTTTATAGGGGCCAGCAATAATCCTTTGACTCGACCGCTGTCATATATGGGACAGAGAACAGTGCTTGACAGCTCAGCCTGTGGCACTCATATGGTGCAGCCCTTCATGTCCATCTGTAGCATAAAACAAGACTTCGCGCTGCCTAGTATAAGGAAATAAGGTTACGACTTGGCTAACAACTTAATCTTTTGGCTCAATGGTAACACTTGATCCAACATGTTAGATAATTAACGCTTAAATAAACTTTTTGAAACATGGCCATAACTACCTTTGCCGCCCATATCAACCTATGAGAGTAATTGCTTATCTAATTAACTTTTAGCCTAGCAATCATTTAACCCAATAAAACTAGTCATTAACCCTAATTAACTCTTAATTAACCTAGAGCTTAAATAGAAGAGAGAGAGGATGAGTTTCTCATTTGTTTGGCTGTTAAAATGTAAACACGCGCGCACACAAGAGAGAGAGAAGGGAGAAATAGCGAAGAAGAAAAAAGAAGGAAGAAGAAGGAGGACCTTGAAAGGAAGAGGACCTTGAGGAATCCGACCATAACGTGAGGCTTCTCATCCCTTTTGAACTAGGCGATTTTAAACTCAATACAGTACACTCGAACCTAGAGGGGGGTGAATATGTTCTTTTATATCCTTTTCCGACCTTTCACTTTGCTGCACACTTAACAAATATATTAGCTCGTTCAAGAACCTATAATCTTTATCAAGATTAAATGTATATGTAAAATCAATTAAATATTTGAAGCCAATAAATTTTTTATCAAGGCTTTAAGATATTCAAGAAAACTGTCTTTTAACTTCAGACAATAATTGACAGTTTAATATCCAATAAAAAACACAACATTAATAATGTAAATCAATAACAATCACATCACACTTGACACACATATTGGTTATGAAGAGAAACCTCTTGAAGACACACTTCAAGAAGAAAAACTCTACGAGCCTTATGGCCGGAAAAGGTTTATACTAGAATGAGAACTCAGAATTACAAAGTAATATGTTAGCAGTACATACAACCCTTGCTACTCTAATACATTGAATTCCTTACCCAAATCTTCATTTTGGATCAGCAAACCTTGCTAGGACTGAGACTTGGTCTCATCCGTTCTTCCTCTCTATCACCTTCACCTTCTGATCTTGAAAGCAATCTTCCTAGTGAACCTCACTATAACTGCCATCAGATCAGTGCCACCCAAACCTGCTTAGGAACCAGAACTCTGGTAAACCTTAAGACTTCAATCGGGTAATCTTTGTGTGATCAACAAAGTCTGATGGAACTAAAGAACAGGTACAATCTTCCTGGTACGCTTTAGTCCTTACAGAGTAAACTAAGAAACAATGACAAAGAGTTCTTAGAGAAGATAACAATGAAGGCTTATACTCTCTCTAAACAAAGTATTTCGTATATGATAAGAGTTTGGCCAAATGGGAGAGAAATTTTTTTCTACCTCAGGCTACAGAGGTGAGAATCACGGATTCACTTAAGTTTTAGGCACTTCTAAATCAATTAGAGGTGTTCAAGTTTAGTTTTCATAATTCTGGTAAATCTTAGGCAAACTCCCGATAAACTGTGCCAACAATAAAACATATTGCGCTCAAGCTTCATGTTATCAAACTAGTAGACATACTTCCCATCATACTATACATTCTCTAGACACACTCATTTGCTTGTTGAGATGCTTGAACCATGCAGTGCTTTCACGCTTGAATCTTCAGGAATATGACACAAATACAAACATGAAGTTTATGACAACTAAAGACATTTACACTTTTTCCTCCATTTTCTTCTCCTAATATCTTGTTTCACATTTCTATCATGTACCTATTCAATCTAGGTGAAAACTAGTAGCAAGAGAGGCATCAAGCTCAAGATAAAGATTATTTGTTTAGGTTTAGTGATGAGATTTTGAGTATGGTGAGTATAGCATCATATATTTGTTAAAATAAAGTTCTAGTTTGACAAATCTTCAATAACTCTTCTGTTTTGAATCTTTATATGATCATTTGAAGAAGTTTTTGTAAAATAAAGACAAGCATGAAAGGATCTAGAGTATTATAAGTTCTAATTGATGAAAAGATGAAAAATCAAGTGTTTGAGTTCTATTTGATGTTTTTGAGTGATTTTTCATTTGCTAATGCATTCCTTGAATAGGATAGACTATGTAAAAATGTTCTATAAAATGACCAGAGGCAAAAATGCATCATTTTAGAGCATTATAGTGTGAGTCCTAGTTTCAGGATTAAGGCAACCCAAGAGGAGGGGGTTAATTGGTTT
Source organism: Myrica gale (assembly GCA_963930655.1). NCBI lineage: Eukaryota > Viridiplantae > Streptophyta > Magnoliopsida > Fagales > Myricaceae > Myrica > Myrica gale. The sequence continues at coordinate 15,118,297 of OZ005618.1, forward strand.
TCTAAACTTTTCGGTTAAAACTCCTAAAAATGTGTTTGCAAGTAAATACTACTTTAGCACAAGTATATAATATGCGGAACTGTAAATATGTGCTAAAGTAAGGAGAAAGGAAAGAGAAGCAAACACAGTATTTTTAGGTAGTTTGACAAACCCGCCAACGTCCACCCCTCAAGCTCCTTCACCGAGCCTTGAGGTTTTCCACTATCTTCAACCAATAGCTTACACACTAGATTCCGGGTGCTAGTGAACCGTACAAGTGTTTTCCCAGGATCAACACTCAAACCCACCCAAGTGGTTTTTCTGGCTCACCACTCACAACCTCACCAAGCTTGAGATATACACTCTCAAAGCTTCTTCTTTAGTGAACAACCTCACTAAAAGAAACACCTCTTTTGATAGGTAGATTTAGGAACAAGACTCTCTCAAAGAATGAATATAAAAATGGAAAGCTCTATCTCTTTATTGATACAAAGACAAGGATATGAAAGTGTGTTTTGTGTGAATGCTATGAGAAATATAGAATAGGAATGTTTAGAATATTTCTCAAGTAGTAGAAATGATATGTGGTCGTTGGATATTCATTTTAGACGAAATGAAGGTGTATTTATAGGCCACATATGAAATCTAGCCGTTTATAATCGTTATGGGTCGATTTGAAAATTTTACCGTTGTACCGGTCGACCGCTTCATGTACCGGTCGACCGGTTCAAGTAGCCATTGTCCAACGGTCATAAAATTTGAATGCTGTCAAATTTTTGTCCTGCGCGCGAGGTCGACTGCTATAAATCATTTTCATCATCCGCTACAGGAGGTCGACCGCTTCATGTAAAGGTCGACCGCTATAATTCATTTTCATAGACCGGTTCATTTAAAACCATGTTTTTGACCACTTTTAAACACCTAATTTTAAAGGCTTACTTCCCATAAGTATATAAAAGAAAATATATTTGAGGTGTTTTGAAACCTTTAAAAAAATTTTAATCTTTCAAACAAAACTTAAAACAGTTTATGCATGTTTTGAAAGATATGCAAGTGCGTGATGCAAATTCTTGTGAAATGTGAAATAAAGAGTTACAAGGATTATACCCTAAGGTCTTTGAATCTTCACTTTAAGCTTCTTGCATATTCTCGTTCATTTTTCTTCAAGGTTTGGCTCTTTTCGTCAAGTTGTCTTTGTCTTTGAAGATGTCCATTTTGTAAACTCATCCATTTATTGAAATCATAAAAATATCGATTGTGCACAAAAAGCCAACAATCTCCCCCTTTTTGATGATGAAAATAAAGTGATAGTTTTGGGATGACTCCCCTTATCTTTTGCAATTGGACAAACATTTGAAACTTGAGACAAAACATTAGTTGTATCCATTTGGATTCATAAAGTGTAATACAATTAAAAAATAATTCAATTCAAAAGGAGAATATATAGTCATCAAAACTATTAGCACATTTCTCCCCCTTTGTCACATCAAAAAAGACAAATGACACATTTCTTTTCAAAAATGCATTCTAAAAGCAAAGGGAATCCAAACATGTAGACATTTAAGAATTCTCCCCCTTTGTCCATCAAAATGAGAATGCATGAATATAATTCAAAAAATCATTTTTCATCCAAAAGAACAAGTTGTAGTTTTAAACGACAATTTCATTGAAATGGTATAGAGGATGTCTAACGGGGACTCAAGAGTCCATCACTATTACGATAGTAGCCCACCGAGTGGGTTTGTACCAATCTCTTAGCTACCAATGACAATTTAAAAGTCATTCTCAACCAAAGAAAGTTTAAGCATACAAAAATTCATCAAAGATCAGGATTTTTGTAAAAGTGATAGCTTATAGATGTTCCCATTTTGATAAATGCAGGAAAATATGTGAAAGATAAATGCATTTGCATTTATAACATTTAACAACCAAGAAAATATAACTAGCTAACAATTAAAAACTTATTCTCGAATAAGGATTTAAATGTTACCAAAGGTTTTCCTTTAGCATTTGTCCTCAAATGTCACAAGCCTTCTTGATAGGCAAGTTTCATTCAAGCACTGTTTGTTGCTCCATCCTACAAGAGAATCAAGAAAAAAAATTTGGTACCCAAGCCTTCTTGGGTCCTTCAATGTTAGTTTTGGTTCCTTTTGGAACCCATGCTTTCTTGAGAGTCTTGCTCCCAAGTTTTTTTTAATGCACAATCAAAGATAAGATGTCCATCTTTATTACAAAAATGACACGTTTGAGTTGCACAAAAAGACTTAGCCTTCACAAAATAATTCTTAAAATATTTTTGGTGAATTGAAGGCTTGTAGCCTAAGCCACATTTGTCAAAGACACATCTTTGACTACCAAGAATCAAATCTAAAGATTTCTTTCCTTGAGTAAACTTCTCAAGGATTTTGCTTTGAGAAACAATTTTGTTGTTCAAAATAACCTTTTCATTTTCAAATTCTAAAGCTTTTTGTTGGAACAAATCGTTTTCTAGCTTTAGAGTATCTCTCTCATGTTTCAAAGAATCAATTTCATTTGAGATCAAAATGAGTTTCTTTTTCAATGATGTATATTTTGAACCTAGTTTTTCAAATTGAGAAAGAAGTTCATCAAATACATTTTGAAGCTTAATATATGAAGTTTCAGGCTCTTCATTTGAAGAATGTACCTCATCATCATCCTCATCAGTATCTTCAAAAGCCATGAAGCACATGTTGGCAATTTCTCCATCTTCTTCTACTTCGGAGGAGGAGGAACTTTCATTGTTAGCCTTCCAAGATGTCTTCTTGTATTTGAGGTTTCTTTTTCCTTTCTTGTGTTGGCTTTTGTGCACAATCGAGATTTTGATGATTTCAATAAATTGATAAAATTTACAAAATGGACATCTTCAAATACAAAGACAACTTGACGAAAAGAGCCAAACCTTGAAGAAAGAAGAACAAGAAGATGCAAGGAGTTTAAAGTGAAGATTCAAGACCTTAGGGTATAATCCTTGTAACTCTTTATTTCACATTTGACAAGGATTTGAATCACGCACTTGCATATCTTTCAAAACGTGCATAAACCGTTTTACCTTTTCTTTTGAAAGATTAAAATGTTTTTAAAGGTTTCAAAACACTCCAAATATACTCACAAACCCTTCATATACTTATGAGGAGTAAGTCTTTAAAATTGAGTGTTTAAAAGTGGTAAAAAACATGGTTTTAAATGAACTGGTCGGTGAACTTTTTGTAGCGGTCGACCTCTACATGAAACGGTCGATCATTGACAGCATTCAAATTTATGACCGTTGAGCAACGACTACTTGAACCGGTCGACTGGTACATGAAGCGGTCGACCGGTACAACGGTAAAATTGTCAAATCGACCCCCAACGGCTATAAACAGCTAGTTTTCATATGTGGCCTATAAATACACATCCAAAACGTCTAAAATCAAGAGCCAACGACCACATATCATTTCTACTACTTGAGAAATATTCTAAACCTTCCTATTCTATATTTCTCATAGCATTCACACAAAACACACTTTCATATCCTTGTCTTTGTGTCAATAAAGAGATAGAGCTTTCCATTTTTATATCCATTCTTTGAGAGAGTCTTGTTCCTAAATCTATCTATCAAAAGAGGTGTTTCCTTTAGTGAGGTTGTTCACTAAAGAAGAAGCTTTGAGAGTGTATATCTCAAGCTTGGTGAGGTTGTGAGTGGTGAGCCAAAAAACCACTTGGGTGGGTTTGATTTTTGATCCCGGGAAAACACTTGTACGGTTCACTAGCACCCGGAAGCTAGTGTGTAAAAGCTATTGGAAGATAGTGGAAAATCTCAAGGCTCGGTGAAGGAGCTTGAGGGGTGGATGTAGGCGGGTTTGCCGAACCACCTAAAAAATCACTTGTTTGCTTTGTCTATCCCTACTCTTTACATTTAGCACTTACATATTTGTTATATCATTATACTTATACTAAATTAGTATTTACTTTGCAAACATGGTTTTGAGGGGTTAATATCGAAAAGTTTAGAAAACCAATTCACCCCCCTCTTGGGTTGCCTTAATCCTGTAATCTAGGACTCACATCTTGCTTTTGAGGAAGTTCTTGAACTTTCTAGTCATTAAGACTATATCTTCCTCATCTCCATCTCCATCTTCAATTATGGAGGATTTGAGAGCGATCCTCATTTTCTTTTTGCTCTCATCTTCATTTTCGAGCATTTGGATCTCATGGGTCATTAAGGATCCAATGAGCTCATCTTGAGGAAGCTTGGTGAGATCCTTCGCTTCTTGTATGACTTTCACTTTGGCCTCTCATGCCTTTAGTAGTGACCAAAGAATTTTTCTCACCAAATCGGAGTTAGTATATGATTTACCAAGAGCATTCAAAGCATTTATTATTGTGGTAAATCTAGTATACATGTTAGAAATAGATTCCTCTGGTGTCATTTTAAACAATTCATAATTATGAACAAACATATTGATTTTTGACTTTTTTACTTGACTTGTTCCTTCATGGGTAACTTCTAACATATGTTATATTTCTCTAGCATTTGAGCAAGATGTAATTCTATTAAACTCTCATCTATCTAATGCACAATATAAAATGTTCATGGCTCTTGCATCTAGAGAGATTTTTATTTTGTCATTTGCATCATATTCATTTTCGCTCTTAGGAGACTCTACTTCTCCAACTTTCTTTGTAGGCACATGTGGTCCATTTAAAATGCATAACCACAAATTATAATCAATAGATTGAAGATAAATTTTCATCATAGCTTTCCAATATGCATAATCATTTCTGTCAAAAAATGGAGGTCTAAGAGTGGAAAGCCCTTCAACTTGAGTGTTGAATCTTGTAGTTGCCATTCTAACTCAAGATGGTTAAATCTTGTATAAAAAGCACCAAGCTCTGATACCAATTGTGAGTCCTAGTTTCAGGATTAAGGCAACCCAAGAGGAGGGGGTGAATTGATTTTCTAAAATTTTCGGTTAAAACCCCTAAAAATGTGTTTGCAAGTAAATACTACTTTAGCACAAGTATATAATATGTGGAACTGTAAATAAGTGCTAAAGTAAGGAGAAAGGTAAGAGAAGCAAACACAGTATTTTTAGGTGGTTGGACAAACCCGCCTACATCCACCCCTTGAGCACCTTCACCGAGCCTTGAGGTTTTCCACTATCTTCAACCAATAGCTTACACACTAGCTTCCGGGTGCTAGTGAACCGTACAAGTGTTTTCCCAGGATCAACACTCAAACCCACCCAAGTGGTTTTTCTGGCTCACCACTCACAACCTCACCAAGCTTGAGATATACACTCTCAAAGCTTCTTCTTTAGTGAACAACCTCACTAAAAGAAACACCTCTTTTGATAGGTAGATTTAGGAACAAGACTCTCTCAAAGAATGAATATAAAAATAGAAAGCTCTATCTATTTATTGACACAAAGACAAGGATATGAAAGTGTGTTTTGTGTGAATGCTATGAGAAATATAGAATATGAAGGTTTAGAATATTTCTCAAGTAGTAGAAATGATATGTGGTCGTTGGATATTCATTTTAGACGTAATGAAGGTGTATTTATAGGCCACATATGAAAACTAGCCGTTTATAGCCGTTAGGGGTCGATTTGACAATTTTACCGTTGTACAGGTCGACCGTTTCATGTAACGGTCGACCGGTTCAAGTAGTCGTTGCCCAACAGTCATAAAATTTGAATGCTGTCAAATTTTTGTCCTACGCGCTAGGTCGACCGCTATAAATCATTTTCATCATCTGTTACAGGCGGTCGACCGCTTCATGTAGAGGTCGACCGCTATAATTCATTTTCATAGACCGGTTCATTTAAAACCATGTTTTTGACCACTTTTAAACACCCAATTTTAAAGGCTTACTTCTCATAAGTATATGAAAGGTTTGAGAATATATTTGAGGTGTTTTGAAACCTTTAAAAACATTTTAATCTTTCAAACAAAACTTAAAACGGTTTATGCATGTTTTGAAAGATATGCAAGTGCGTGATTCAAATCCTTGTGAAATGTGAAATAAAGAGTTACAAGGATTATACCCTAAGGTCTTTGAATCTTTACTTTAAGCTCCTTGCATCTTCTTGTTCCTTTTTCTTCAAGGTTTGACTCTTTCCGTCAAGTTGTCTTTGTCTTTGAAGATGTCCATTTTGTAAACTCATCCATTTATTGAAATCATCAAAATCTCGATTGTGTACAAAAGCCAACATATAGGTCACGACATGCTTGGTTTTTTTAGGAGCAAGTGCATGCATGTCAATAGCTTGGTGAGTCAATCAGGAAAAAAAAAGCTTGGTGAGTCATGAAAAGAAATGAACTTTTGGGTAGAAATGTTTCTCTTTTATGATCTGAGCATGTTCATACGTATCATAGCTTGTGTTTTCATGCATTTCAGGTCAAGTAGATGTCAAATGGATAGTCTTGCATGGTTAATAGTGCACGGTATGCATGCATGTATCATTTTGAACCCTTTTGTGATGAACCCGAGTGATGTGGGTCATTGCATGTGATTTTTGAGCTTATTTTTGTGTAAAACTCAAAGATTATTGTTAAGATGTTCGATCTGTACATTTGGTAAAAATATTAAGAGAAAATGATGAAAGAAAAATAAGAAAAAGGGTTTAGAACCAATACAGGGCAAAATCGGATATACTAAATTAATTAGCCTAAAAGCCCTATTTTTTATCTAATCTTGGAGACTTAAATAGAACCTAGATGAAGAGGCTAAACATACGTAAGAAAGCCCATAACCATATATGGGCCAATGGTGAAAACAAGGTCCCATTGGCATAAAAATGGGTCCAATAAGCAAAAGGGACCTAAATGACCTCTAAAACAAAGAAGTAAAACACTTTGGGCCAAGACAACCTTTAAAGGGTTTCTTGAAGGCCCAAATAATTTAAACAAAGCATAAATATATTTTCAAGAAATAAAGCTAATAAAATGGGAAATTAAACTAAAAAGAATAATTTTCTTAAAAACTAGTCTTAAGGGTTGAATGGGCCATGGGGTCCTTCTTAAGATCCAAGGCCAATTAACCTATTTAATCCTAAGATTGAACCTTAAGCAAGAGTGATTGGAGAGGCCCAATCCATGGGGACAAAGAGGATTGGGCTCAAGGGATAGGAGGAATTGGACAGAGAGGCCCAATCCAAGGAATGAGAGGTAATGGATCTTGGGGCCCAATGGAATGAAGATGGCTATAATTAAATACTTAAAGACTTTGTTTATTAGGGAATCTAAAGGAAATGAACTCTAAAATATTCCTGTAAAAATACCGATCACAGAAGAGCTCTAAAATATTCATTTGAATTCCTAGAATCTCAGAAGAGCTAACCGGTCACAGATACTTATCTACCGGTAAGTGGATTGCAGTCGACTGGTAGACCTATAATTTCCTATAGACTCTAGAACAACGAGTTTTTATAGGGGTCTATAAAAAAAGATATTGAAACTTGGGAGGGTGTTTCTTGAGCTTTGTGTAAAAACTATTCCCTTGGCTATAAGGGTTACTAGTGGAAAGTCTTGAGACTCGGTAAAAGAGCTTGAGGTGTGGACGTAGGCAAGATTTCTAAAACATCTAAGAAATCCAAGCGTTTGATATCTTTAACTCTAATCTCTTTACTTATTGCTCACTTGGTAAATATATTGAATTTTTTAGTTGAGTTTTCAAAAAAAATTTAAAACCTAATTCACTCCCTTTTGAGTTATCTTAATCCTTAGATTTCATAGATGATCTGTTTGATCAATTGAAGAGAGCGAGAGTATTTTCGAATATAGATTTGCGGCCTGTAGATTTTATTAGAGTTTGTAATGAGTGTGTTGCAATTGTAGAATAAATATTGAAATTTGTGAAAATTGTTAAAATTTATAAAAAGAAGAAAATATGTTGGAGTTGTGAAAATTATTGAAAAATAAATGATTGTTTGGCAATCATTTTTTTTAAAAAAAATTCCACAATTACTTTTTTTTATCAATTTCAATAACTTTTTACAAATTTCAACAACTTTTTATAAGCTTTAACAAAATTTTCACTAATCTCATATTACCTTCAACAAATTTTTTTTACCTATCTAAACACAAAGAGAATTTTTTTTTTATTTCACCTATCGGTATGGGGGCAAAAGTAAAGTCATTTAGAAAGGCTTAGAAAAAAAAAATCCCATAGAAAGAATGAAAGTAAAGATGCAAGAGAAGAAAAGAAATCAAAAGGCAAAACATAAAATGATGTCGGGACGGCGGCGGGCCTGGTTGGGTGGGGCTAAAAGTAAATGGCAAAATGGTCAAATTAGTATTGCACTGAATTGGGGGAAATGGATTACGTGCGGATGAGAGAGAATCGTATTCTCCTTGATAGGGATGGTTAACGGTGACGTAGGTGACGATTTTTATTGCACTGAATTGGGGGAAAGGGATTACGTGCGGATGAGAGAGAATCGTATTCTCCTTGGTAGGGATGGTTAACGGTGATGTAGGTGACGATTTGGTAAAAATCTTCACCGTCACCGCAATTGACGGAATCACATAATTGACACCGTTACCGCACCGCTAAAGCACAATAACCGCTCTTGCCGGTGACGGTATTAACGGTAACGGTTATACGGTAACCGCTTAAACCGTATAACAGTTGTGCAAAAAAAATGAGTTTTTTCCTTAGGCTTTTTCATTTATTATTATTATTGTGAGCTGTTTAAATTTATAACATAATATCATAATCAATAATCATATCAAATGAACAAATATCATAACATATTCAAACATAATATCATAATCATTATAATCATAACAAATATTATAAGTTATCCAAAATTCCAACATAATATCATATTCAAACATAAAGATTAAAGTCTAATAAAAAGTGTTCAACAATATGACATAAAATAATGGGAAAAGTACTGAAACAGTCCTTGTGGTTTCACGTTTTGACAAAATAGTCCCTGTGGTTTCAAGTTGAACGCGTTAGTCCCTGTGGTCAGCAAGTTGTTGCAATGCAGTCCCTCCGTCAACCCACTTAACGGTCAAAGCTTCCGGGAGGACCTATTAGTCCCTGTGGTATCACCTTTTGACAAATTGGTCCCTGAGGTATGCATCATGTAACAAAAAGGTCCTCCCGGTAGTTTTGACCGTTAAGTGGGTTGACAGAAATCTAACGGGAGGACCTTTTTGTTACATGATGCTTACCCCAGGGACTAATGTGTTCAAGTTGAAACCACAGAGACCAATTTGTCAAAACATGAAACCACAGGGACTGTTTATGTACTTTACCCTAAACCAATTAACATATTCTAATAAAAGCTCAACAAAAGTATGTTACATATCAATAGTCATCTTACGTCTCAACTATGAGTGGTTAACGGTAGTGCAGGTGACGGTTTGGCGTAAACCGTCACCGTAATTGACGGAATTACATATTTGACACCGCCACCGCACCGCTAAGGCACAATAATCGCCCTTACCGGTGACGGTTTTAACGGTTAAAATAGTAACCTCCGATTCAAATGAACACCCTACTCCTTGGCCCATGCTGTTGGATAGTTTCGGGCTCTCTGCCTTTATATATAGTTTAACGGCACTCCACTATTGCCACTTCTGGGTCTCAGACGAATCCGCGTTTTTCATTTCTTCCCTCTTCTTGGTTTCTTTAGCTGATTTTCTCGCTACTCCGAACAGATTCCTGAAAAAAATGGCGGATCAACTCACCGACGACCAGATCTCCGAGTTCAAGGAGGCCTTCAGCCTCTTCGACAAGGACGGCGATGGTTTCTTTTCTTAGATCCTCTCTTTCTTTCCCTTCTATCATGGCTTTCGTTTCTTTGTTTCTTTTTCTGTTTGACATTTTGATGTCAGATCTAGTATTTGTACTCATTATTAATAGACAGATGGTTGTTTCCGTTGGCTTTCTGTGTGTATGATATAGGGTCTCCGTTTAGTTTTGGTTGCGTTTGATTGCTATGCGTAGTCGGTATTTTTTGATTGATTCATACATGAGATTATTCGGTCCTTTTTCTTGGGGGAGTTGTGATTTTGTAGCTTCCTCTGCGTGTTAGGATCGTTCGTGATCTTTTCGATCTTTCCAGATCTACTATTTATTTCGCGGTTCGGGTTATTTTCAGTTGATGTTTATCATATTGTACTGTTTGTTGAGACGAGACGGATTTGCTGAATGGCTATTAGATGATTTTTGGCAATTGGCGGATATGGGGTGGAAATCATCGAATCCTTAATTTTGAAAATAATTCTCAACTTGCAAAGCTCTTTTATTTTTTCTTGTGTTGGGAGAGGAAATACGTGCTGAGTCGCTTTGATAAAAATGTTTGGGCTTCTATGGGAGAATCTGGTATGCATTCTTGCTACTCTGTAGCATTGGCGTAGGAATTACTTTCCTGTGGCTCTAAGCTGTAGGAAGGATAATTCTACGTTGTTCTCAAAATATTGGTTTGCCTGGCGGTGTCCCTACATATATGATCACCGGCATTTTATTTTTGGTTCTTTTTGCGCTTCAATTGGATCAGAAGTTTTTATTAGTGTCAGTAACCTATAGAAGCTTTAGTATATGTGCTTGACTCAGAGTTTATGAGTTCAAAAATTATTCATGTATCCGTCTTTGACTCTCTGCTTTCATTCTTAAGAATCATGATCGGCAGAATGATTATTGATCAGTTTCTTGAGCAAATGCAGTCACAAAATTTTGTTCTTTTAGTTAATGGAACGAGTGTTGGATGCTGATCGAGACTAATTCTCTTGCAAGTGGCTGTCACACCAATCCAATATTCAACTTTCAGAAAAACTATCTCTGATTTAGAAAATAATAAGTTGTATTGGCTAGCATTCTTTGCGAGGCAGAATAGGCTTTCTTTGGAAGTGGGTCTGGAGCTATTACAATCTATTAGTTTTGTTTTGAACCTGGCATTGTTTTTCCTTTGGTTAGCACTTTTTCTTTACAGACAGACATAATTGTTCTTCTTCTAAACATGGAATCTTATCCTATCTTCCATGTGTCTGTGTTTGGTCTTGGGTATGTGGTTTGTGATGTAATTACACTTTAGAGTTTTTTAGGTCATTGTTCTCTCTACTTTTTTCTGTCTTAGTAAAGGGAGAATTATGTGAGAGTACAGAAAATTGAAAGTAGGGTAGCAATTGGAAAACTAATCCTTATTGTATATGTTCATATGGGGAAATGAATCTCTGTCAGGCTTCACAATATCTGCTAGTTAAATGTATTGCTCTAACTCTTTTGATATCATCTCAAATAGTTGCCTAACTTTTGCTACAGGCTGTATCACTACCAAAGAGCTTGGGACAGTAATGCGGTCTCTGGGTCAGAACCCAACAGAAGCAGAGCTGCAAGACATGATTAATGAGGTTGATGCTGATGGGAATGGTACCATTGATTTCCCAGAATTCCTTAACCTGATGGCCCGGAAGATGAAGGACACCGATTCAGAGGAGGAGCTAAAGGAGGCTTTCCGTGTGTTTGACAAGGACCAAAATGGCTTCATTTCTGCAGCCGAGCTCCGCCATGTTATGACAAATCTGGGTGAGAAGCTGACAGATGAGGAAGTTGATGAGATGATTCGTGAAGCTGATGTGGACGGTGATGGGCAGATCAACTATGAGGAGTTTGTCAAAGTCATGATGGCCAAGTGAGGACCAATCAACCAAAACTAAAAATTTGGAAGCATAAAAAAACATAAGAGGGAACAGGGCAGATAAGTTTGATGAAATCTTTATTTATGTTAGGACATCTCCTCTTGGTATTATTAGCTGCGTTTGGTGGGTTACCTCTTCTTGTTTGCATTAATTTGCGGCACTCTTCTCTAGTGTCTAATTGTTTGCTTTGTCAGTTGTTTTATTAGCTTGGGTTGGTAGTGTCTTTTTGCTTTACATTTGGTAATTTTTGTTCGGTCTTTGGTGTCATGAACTTAGAACAATTGGATGAATTTGGTCGTTTTTGTCTATGATGTTTAATTTTGTTACCTCTCCAGGTTGTTTTTCTTCCCTTTTTGTGAGCTATTTCTTCTGTGAAGGTTGCATCAGTTTACTGTCATGTAAAATCTATCGGGCAGTTGTCTGATGCATATCAAACCATTTCACAACTGCTGAAGAATCGAGGTTGTCATGTTTAATTGTTTGGTTGCCCAGCTAATGTATATCCCCCTCCCTCTCACATGGTGCACATACTCAATCATACAGAACTTGAACTTCTAAGAGGGTTAGAAGGCCGTTCTCTAAATCTTTCGCGAATATTATGGGGTGTCAGAAATTGTTTCATATGCGTATGTTTGAAGAGGCTTTCTTTTCTGTAATGCGCTTGAGTAAAGGCTTTCTTGACGAATGATTTGGAAGGATTTAGTGGGCATCATTGGAATGGAAAGTTTGACCATCCTAGAATGAAAGGTTACGCGGGGGAAAAATCCCGATAGGTTCAGCATCGCTAGCCCCCCTTTTGGATAAGCATCTGGTTCGTTTTGTCGTTCAAATCTTATTGGTGATGCTTTTTCGATTCGGGGTATATCTCTAGTGGGAATATATCAGTATGGGATCTCTGGCTCTGAATACAATTTAGGGGTGGGAATATCAGTATGGGATTTGATTCCGCTTACGGGAGGCGTTAGAGCCAGAATAACTTACGGTCTAGGTCAACGGAATATTTACTTTTTGGGGCTCATATGAAAGGGATGTTTCCCAAATAAGCATCTGTTGGGCAGGCATGAAGAACAAATCCTAGCTTTTGGAAAATATTGGCCAAGTCCGGATCCAAGTAGGTTTATTTTCCTCTAAAATTACTCATTTACAGTTTGCTTCCAAATATTATTATTGAAATTATTTTGCCCCTTGATGAAGATCTCTCTAATGGTCCAAACTTCTATTTTCGGAAATATTAACCACTTTGATGAAGATCTACCTTTTAAAGGAAATGAACTTTACAAGAAGACTGCTACTTGTGGTAAAGTATAATCAGAAATACAAACAAACAAAAAATGAAGACCTCAGTTACCGAGAAGGAAGTTGAAGACTTCTCTTTGTCCACTTTCACAGAAACAAACCAACCAAAAACAAGAAAGCACATTATGTATTCTTTTACCCAAACAATTTTTCATCTCTGCCTATCCAAAACTTTCAAAAAATCAATTGAAAATATAAAATCACATAGAAAACTAATCAGATATGGCCACGATATATTATAGTACTTGATTTTTTTTATTTTGTTGTCCAAGTGAAATCCTGTGCATGACACGTGGTCTAAACTGATGAAATTGTCATTCCAGTCACCTACTTTGAATAAGTGCAGATCCTCTAAGCTGTCTTCTTCTTCTACTCAATAGATCCAACTTTCGGTCCTTTGCGCACAGCTCGCTCATTCTATAGGGCCCCACACCACACACATTGTTTGGTAGGTATGATAATCTTGGATTATTTTCCTTCATTTAAATATACGTGAGTTCTTGACTTTGCACGTGAAAGCGTTATGTTTGGAAACCATCACTTTCCTTTTTCAGTGAGTAGTGATTGTTTTTTGAGATATGTTTGACTGAGTTTGTATGTCTCACATGGTTTGTTATACTTTATTACGCAAATAAACTACGACGTTTTAAGACAGATACCATGGTGGGGTAGATTTGGTGTGCGTCAAAGACAGGGCAGAGGTCGGTATTTCATGTCTCTTCTTTTTAACTTTATTTGATAATTCCAGGAAAAGACACAAGACAATTGAGGAGAGGAGATCTACTACTAGACAATCCTCGGTGGAAGACAAGGTCAACAACAAGAAACGTCGTCGTAGTTGCTGGATTCTTTAATTTACGAGCAAACTACTCAATGCCAGGGGTCCAAAAAATTTCACTACTCTTCTTGTTGAAGAATCTATGAGACTGGATCACGTGTAACCCATTTCCTGTTACACTTCTTAAGTTCCCTACTGTAACGGATGTATTGTGTTTCTTGGGTCCCCCAGTCACTTTCTGTAATTTTTTTTTCTTCTTCTTACCCAAACAACAATGAATGGAAAGCTTGGGAAATAATTCATTCCCCTGCTTCCTGTTCCATTACACAGCCATCCATACTCACTCATAGTCATTTGGTTAAACTTGAACTATCCAAGGTTTTAGATCATCTAGTCCAAAAATAACTATTTATGAAAGATATACTTTGTACTCTCTAATTACAGCTTATTTTATAATTTACACTTCAACGGCTAAGATTGTGCCACATGTCCTATTTTTCAAGAATATAGTTTGAGATGTAATGTGTTAAGTTTGATAATTTAGAGTGTGAATTACAAATTATATAGTAATTAAAAGGTGCAAAGTATAATTTATTTATTGTCTTTCAATGAGGAAGGATATAGTTTCTATGTTCTGCTGCTTTACAAATGTGTAACTATAAATTTGTGTAATGGATCTACATAAACTTGGAGATTCACGCTTTGAAAAACCGGCTTTCCAATAAAAGTACCTCCAATTTGATTAGTAAATCCTCATATATTGCTTTAACAAAGGGGGTTTCTAAGCCAAGACGTCTACTGGTTTCAACGAGTAGAAGGTTTTTCTGCAGCAACCACAACTGAGTTATTAAGCTCTGCTTGGTTCGAATGGGAGAAAATCCTACCAACCAATCAAAATAACGGAAGAAAATTTAGGTCAAATATTTTTAACTAATGGTCATTCTATCAACTGGAAGAGGTACGATGTGGAACATAGCAGACCTTGAAAAGGGAGACATTGATGCCTTATCTTATCGAACTCGATGGATGCATTACATGTACAAATATGCTGGACGAAGATTACAGTGAAAGGAAAAGAGAGGCTATCAGACGTGAAGGAAATAAAACCATCCCAAGTCACTGAGTGGTGACCGTCCTTTCCATCCGTAGGGACAACCCCCCCCCCCCCCCACAATCTGGGCACGAAATTGGACGCACACAATTAGAACATTTCACTTCCTCTGCTTTTTGGAAACAGGCTCCAATTGGGTCTCAGCCTGCCAAATAAGTCTTATCATTAAAACACAATAAATCTTAATGTCATCATTAAAGATAAAAGACAATTACCTAGTAGACAGAAATGAGGAACACGTCTATAGGATTTTGACTGCTATAAAACTACGTAGAAACTACTTTATGCTTCAGATGGAGTTACAGAGGATCCACAGATGATTCAGCTGAATGAAGCTAATTTGGCCATTTTTGTAAGTTGCCCAGAACACAACCGACTTCCGCAAGCCTCCAGATTGCAGAAACATACTAGCTGACAGCAAATTTTAAGTAGCTGTGCATGATCTTCATATACAAAACCGAAAAGAAAAAAGTGTATCTTTCCTTTCATCAGTGAGGGAAGTTCCTGAATTGGAATCCATGAGGACACTGGCCCTCGCACATAATTTAATTGCATGTTGACCATTTAGAGAACAAAGGAGACAATGTTATTCATGATGTGTGGACAACGTCTTAACTTGATTATATAGTGTTTTGAATTTAATGATAGTTTACAATGTTATTCACTGCATAAAATATCTACATACAGAAGTTTTAATTACTTTTGATTTTTAGGTTTTACATTACACACATTAAGGATGGAGTCTTGCATAAAGGACATCTTAAAAGAAGTGCTGACAACACAATAGACTAATATTTGGTTGTTATGTTTCTTTTACAATTAAATGTTTGTAGGAGTTTTTTGTTGAAGTTGTAATGAAATTGATATGGGTGTTTTAAGTTTTAATAAAGCACTAACTTGATCAATCAAATTTTGAATCTTTTAGCTTCTACACGTTTATTATCGTTGCTAAGGTAGGATAACTAAACAAATCAGAAAATAATTGTGATATGACTAAAAGACAGGCCAGAAGTTGAAAATCTATCGCACAAGTCTACTCCACATGCAATGGCTGCACGCCAGGGTGGGGTTAAGTATCAATGGGATATCATTCCAAAATCTATTGGAAAAAGAAAAGAGCAACGTGAAGAATTCACCAGATGACCTTCGTTTTCCCTGTCATCCTTCTCTTTTCAACATCTTCATCATTGTCCACTTGACTGAGTGATGCTATTTATGTAAGTGACGGAAAATCAGTAGACCGTATCCTTCTTCATTGCTCAGTGGCTAGAGGATTGTGGGTGCATGTGCTGAGCATTCTTAACTATGATTGGGTTATGCCTAGGAAGAGGGTAGTGGATGTGTTGTATTGTATTGTTGGAGGAGGAAGATTGAGGATCCGGTCGCTTTGGCCGTTTGAAAGATGATTCAAGCTTGCATTTTGTGGAGTTTGGGGAGGGAAATGAATGAGAGATGTTTTGAGGACGGGGGCTTCTTCTTTGGATAGTTTGGGGGGTCTAAGTTGCATTCTCTTTTTCTGTGGGCTAATTTAGTTTTAGGGGGTCCTTTTGTGGGTTTTCCGGATTTTCTAAGTTTTTTAGCTTGTATGCTCTAGTTGCTATCAGTATAATCTTTTGTAATGTCATCTTTCTTTTTCTTTAATAAAATTTAACTCATCAAAAAAAAAATCATCGTCCACTTATCTCTCTTTGTCTACATTCTTTTTTAAGTTCCGCAATTTTCACCTCAAACCACTTCTTCTGGCTTCTACAAAAAAGTCCTTTCCACCCTCCACCTTTTTGTATCCCCATCATGCCTTTTTATTTTTCTTTCTTCTATCTTATCAGCAGGTGTCCCAGTGTGAAGGAGATGAGCATACCGGGCATACAGGTCCAGACTCCGGGCAGCAGGTGTTGGTTCCGACCCAGGACCATTTCAGTTTGCTGGGCAAACCGGTCTTGACCCCGGGCATTCAGGGCATCCCAGGCATACAGGGCATATTGGTCTCCTATTTGTCGGGGGCCCAGTGTGGAGAAGAGCATGCCAGACATACTGGTCTTGCCGAATCTATCGCAGCGCCTGGAGTCTTGGCTGGTGGAAGCCACCACCAGTCGTCGACGGTCGCTCCCTCGCCAGTGAATTTTGTGGCAAGTGGCTACTGCGTCTGTGGACCCTCTGTTGAGGTTGACGTGGAAGATGAGGGTGATAGGGATATCCCCCTGGCATTGTCCTAGCCACCACAGACATGCCGATCTTCACGTCGGGAAGCTGCTTTTCGGCGACAGAACATGCCGATCTTCATGTTGGGAAGCTCCCGAGTGGGCTCCCGATGAAGGAGGTCCACGTGTTCGATGGGGCAGTTTCTCATCGTGTCGAGGAGAATGGTGCTGCCGAGAGGGAGTGGGCAGTGCTGGATCTTTCTTCTGGGGCTCTCTTAGGTGATCTGGAGGTGGAGTGTTCTCAAGGGTTGTCAAAGAGTCTGGTTTGTGTTGAGAGCCCATTTGGACAAGATCTTGAGTCACATTCTCTAGCGACGGAGGATGGCGAGCTTTTCAGTGATACAACGAGGGAACTGGTGATTGTAGACCCCTTGGAGGGCTGTCTCCCTAGTGACAATTTGGTGGGGAAATCTCCGGAGTGGGTCTTAGATATGATTTCCTCTGTTGGACATTTGGTTGGGGTGTCGTGTGACAGTCACGAGGAAGAACTGAGGAATCTCTTTGCTGCGTTCAAAGAAGCCTCCAGAGCGTTTTTGGCTTAGTGGTGCGAGAATAAGGCGGGGCGTTACGTCGCTATTATTGAGTAAGGGGAGAGACGTCGCAGAGGTGCGATAATGGTCCCAAAGGGTGTCGATGGGAGTGGTTGGCATTTCCAGGCCGTTGTCACTTTCCTTGGCTGTTCAAGGGCAGGTCGATCTTCCAGGGGTGATGTGGGGAAAAGAAATGGTCTCTCTTTTGCTGACGCCGTCAAGAGGACATCGTTTCCCTCAGATTTGGCCTTTTCAAATTCAAATTCTAGGGCCAAGCCGACAGCTACTGGCGGAAGTGACGTTCCTTTCATGCCTAGGGAGAAGCAGGTGCAACACGCTATTTTCGAGGCTGATTGTTCTAGGTTCAAGGAGGGTGCATTTAATACGCGTTCGACTGCTGACAATAAGGGTGCGAATCTCTATCCTCAGCATTTTCGCACAAGACTGTTGCGTCTAAAGGAGGAGTTGGACCAAATTTTTCAGGCTTTAAGTTTGATGGGTGAGGAGGGATCAGTTGTTATGGGCTTTAGTTGTCCAGACTGCGGAGGTCAAGCCCTACACTCAGTGAGTCTGTGTGTGGTTGAGATGATTGAGAAAAATCAGGTGATTGAGGGGCTCGGTCCTTTGGTGGATAAGGGGCCGGGTATCCTGGGCCTGCCTGGATTGCCGAGCTTGATCCCGAGCATACAGGGCCTCCCGGGCATTGAGGGTGTTCTGGTCCCCTCTTTGTTGGGGGTCCCGAAAGAAGGTGCCGATCTCCCAGGTTTGGACCCCGGGCCACCAGGGCTTCCCGAGCATTCAGGGCAACCTTGTCTCCTCTTTGTCGGAGGCTCAGAGTGAAAGAGTCGGGCATGTCGGGCTAGCATCCGATCATCCAGGGCATGCCGGGCTAGCATCCGCTCTTCCTATTGGGAAGATCCAGAGTGGGGTCCCGATGGAGGAGGTCCACGTGTTCGATGGGGTTGTTTCTCATCGTGTCGAGGAGAATAGCGTTGTTGAGAGGGAGCATGCAGTGCTGACTCTTTCTTCTGGGGCCCTCTTAGGTGGTCTGGAGGTGGGGGAGTGTTCTTTTGGAATGAATGAGGGTGACGAGTTTCTACGCGATACCACGAGGGAATTGGTGACTGTAAAGCCCTTGGCAGTCCGTTTCCCTAGTGACAATTTGGAGGGGAAATCTCCGGAGTGGGTCTTAGACATGGTTTCCTCTGTTGGACATTTGGTTGGGGTGTCGTGTGATGGTCACGAGGAAGAGCTGAGGAATCTCTTTGTTGAGTTGGAATGAGATAGGGTGCAGATCAGTTCAAAAAAGTCTAGAAAATCAAGGGGGAAGATGCTAAGGGAGTTGCAGGTATTGATCTCTTCAATTAACTATGAAGGATCTTCTTCGATCGCTAGGAAGACTAAGAACAAAGGGTGGGCATTGTCTTTGATTAATTGATGTCCAGAATATTGAGCTAGACTGTTAGGGAGTCTTTTAAGGGCGGCGGTTGGCAGCGGTAGAATGGAGGTGGGATTTGGGAGTACGTTGGTGGAGGTTTTGTCTATTGTCATCTTTAGGAGGAGAAGCCTTTTCTTGAGCTTTGCCCAGTGGCTAGAGGGTTGAGGGCGTTTTTGTTTGTTGTCGCTTTTTCTTTGGGCCTCTGTGTTGTTGGGTTCTCTTTTGTGGTTTTCCGTTTTTTCTTAGTTTTCTAGTTTGTGTGTTAGGGGTTTTCAGTATAATCTCTTGTAATGTTGACTCCGTTGTGTGTTCTTCGTTTCTCTTCTCTTTAATAAGATTGGCTTACTTATAAAAAAATAAAGAAAAAACACGAAGTAGACGTAGAGATGAACCATGAACCATGAACAACAACGCAAGAAACCGAGAGCTGGTCTCCCTCCCTTGTCTGCATGATTAGATGCCTCCCTCTCCTCAAAGAGAGAGAGAGAGAGAGAGAAGCAGCGGAGGTCAGAGGGAGTTGCGTGGCCGGAGAAACAGGGCTCAACTCTCATGAAAGTTAGAATGAAGAAATAATACACCATGCTTATCTAATTAACATAGATGCATGAAACAATTCATTTAATCCTTTGAAATAATCCTAAGATTTTTCCAATTCTGACACTTATTTGGCCTCTTTTAGTAAGTTACAATGAGCTCTAACCAAAATGTTTCCAAACCTTCAAATGAGGGTCAGTTACCGGTCATTCCAAAAAATTTGTAAAGAAATATATCCTGGTGTAATTACCTCATAATCATGTAATATGAAAACAAATAGGTAATTCCAAGTCCTTTTCCATGTGTTTTAAATTAAATATCCTTTGTATCTTTAATTTTTTGTTTTATTATGTTAAGATCTCTTGCGTATAAAAGAAATTAAAGTAATTAAAATTAAGTCCTTGTGACAAATACGTTTGAATTGTTAGAGTATATGAGCCCAGACACGCGCAATCTACTGTGTTGATGTTTCAGTGTTTTGCAATTCATTAACATATTCAGTTATTATACTGCAAATATCTTCTAATCACTAAGTCAATGGTAGGAAGAGTTTCCAGCAAGTGTGTGAAAGCATCACGTGGTTATTTCATCATTTACAGATATGCTAGGCCGTCAAACTATAATGTCAATCAAAATGCAAACTTCTTCTGAGTGGCAATGCCTTGTTTGTGAGAAATTACCAGGGCCATCGCAACACATGTACTAGTTTGTAAAACTACAATGGCACTGCATGTGCATTTTATCCTTTTTGTTTAACCAAAAAGTTCATAATCTGTGCACAAGAAGGATTATTGTCACCATAAGAGTAGGTAAAGAAGCTTACAGGATTTGAAAGCTGCTCACGTATGTACGCCATTGATCTTAGCATGGCACCTAATGTATCCCTGGACACCTGAAATTTAACCTCCGACTCTCCTGAAGTTGTCTCAGTATCTTGAAGCTGCAGTTATAGAGATAAGAACACATATTCATCAACTGGCGGAGTACAAAAGAGAACTATGCATCCAAAGTAATCTGACAAATACTCAGGACACCGATTGAAAAATTAAAAAAAGAGAGGGAGGTCATGAAACCAGTTTTAAGGTTAAAAAACACTCCTCCAAACTTAAAACCTGCAACACCTATTGTTCCCAAATACTTTCTTGTAGATATATGAGGATACAGTGAGCTGGCCAGAGACAGAGAAGTTAACATGCAACACAAATGATCTTCCAGATCTACCGGTTGAACATAAAGTCAATCTTGAATGCAGCACTCATATTAACATAAAGAATTTTAGTTTTTTTTTTTTGGGGGGGGGGGTCCATACATAAACCTTTTCAGAATCAATTCCATCAATATACTGATCCAGTAAAGTGGCTCATGAAACAGATAGGACAGATTTAAGCAGAATAGATATACGGTTCAAATCCACATACCTTCAAATTTATGACAGCAACCTTATTAGCTGGCGTTGATAGCTGTTCACTTATGTAGGCCATAGACCTCAACATTGGTTCAAGGGATACCCTCGAGAGCTGAAACTTAACCTCTGATTCTGCTGAAGGAGTTCTCATATAATCTTGCAACTGCATTGGTTAAGACGTAAATGCAAAATTCTTGATCAGATGAAACAAAATACATGAGAATCAGAGAAAGCATTCCACTCACGTACATAATAAAATCCAATAGTACCGAAAACAAAAAATATAGATACAGCAAAACCACCTACACAGACTCAATTCCCCCCCCCCCCCATAGATTTAAGCAGTGATCTCCAAGCAGTTAATCATCAGATGAAACCTTTCCCAACTTGAGCAATTTGTTGACATGAAAGTTCCAAGTTATAGCTTTTGCTTCATCAGATACATACCTTCAGATTAATCACAGCTACTCTATTCCCAGGTGTCGAATTCTTATTCTCCATAACCCAAGTCATTGACTTTAGACAAGGAAGTGCAACCTATAAAATAAGGCCGAAAAAGGGCCAGATCAATCTTATGCTCTCATTCTTAAAAACAAAAGGACTTATAATTGAAAATGAATGGAAGTCAACAAATGAATAAATGAGCTGATAAACCACAAAGCAAAGCTGATTTTTTTTTTCTTCATACCATGTTTTCAGGAGGACCATCATCTCGGTGAAGAGACACAGGAGCCATGCGAGGCAAATTCAAATCAGCAACTGATTGAGCAGGAGCACCAGTATCATTTAGATTAAATCTCTGTGTCATCTCTTCTTGGCGTGGCCACAACAGCGGGGTCATATCTGAATTTGATGTAGAGGTCTTCCGGTCATCATAGCTAATTCTACTAACCTGAGAGCTAGGAGGACCAACTTTGGCAACATTTTTCTTCACCAAAGCAATCTTCTTTCCTCCTTCTTTAAGAGCAACCATTGCCACATTATAAGTTTCTACAGCTATTGCCCCATCTTCAGCATACTTGATTGCCTCCCGGCAGAGATTGTTGTAACGCAATGTCAGAGACTCCTGGCCTTGTAATTCACCACCACGCTCGTCTAATCCAGCTCCACATTTTGCATTTCTAGTCCATCGGTTCAATATGTAATGGGATGGCAACGTAAGCACATTTGTCACAGTGAAGACAGTCAAAACATGTCTACAAAGAATTCCAGAATACTCAAACATTTGGCAACTGCAGTTAGCTCTCATCTCAGGATAGTTCAATGTGACATTGTATGCCCTTTGATCATCCTCAAACTTTGCAACCCTAAATGTGCTAATAGCTGCATCACCTTCAATTCTATTTGCAGTATATACAAATGTCTCAACTAGCTCTTCCTGAAATTTTGCAAAGATTTTCCTCGTATAAAGATTTGCTGCTTGCTTTTCCATTGGTGATGGGGTCCTCAGTATTGGTGTGGTGCAAATTGTATCAAAATCTGCTTCTACTTCCTTTTCAAATGCGTTCTCTAAAGCTCTTTCATATTGCCTAAAGAACATTGGTAATGTGGTCTGCTGATTCACATAACCATCAAAAAATGAACCATCAAATCCTTGATTAGGAGATAGAACAGCAAAAAATGAATCCCGAAAATATACGGGAACCCATTGAGTGCGAGCATTATATAATGATTGAAGCCAATCATTTCTACTGAGATCATATTTATCAAGGACAGAATTCCAAGATAATTCAAACTCCTCAGTAGTTTCGGTCAGATTGATACAATTATAAAGCTCCAACTGCAAATTTGGATGTATATGACATACATGAGCAAGTTTTTCCTGGCCTTCTCTCAAGACATGCCACCTGCTAATACAATGGCGGGCTTCTGGAAAAACCTGAGAGACAGCAGTATGTATTGCTCTGTCTTGATCAGTGATTATAGAGACAGGGGGGCGATCATTCATTGCAGTAAGAAATGTCTTGAAAAGCCAGACAAAAGAAGCCTCTGAATCATCTAGAAGTAATGCACAACCAAACAAAACTGACTGACCATGATGGTTCACCCCGGTAAAGGGAGCAAATGGCACTCTGTATTGATTTACTCTATACATAGTGTCCAGCGTTACTGCATCACCAAAATGACTATAAGCTGTCCTTGATCTTGCATCCGCCCAAAATACGTTACCCATGCGGTTATCCTCATCAAGTTGTATTGCATAAAAGAATCCAGGGTTCTCAGCCTGCATTTTCTTGAAATATTCCAGTAAATTCTGTGCATCCCTCCCAAGTGTCCTCTTTCGATTACAAGGCCTAACAACATAATTCATTGCCCCAGCGATTTTCCCCAGGCGATTTGCTTCAGCAGGAGGGGTTTTTCTAACTCCATGATTTGCTTCTACTGGAACATGGTTTCCATCCATGGAGAGATACATAACACCACTTGGAACAATTCCCAAACCCTGATAACTTTCAGTCATGGTCTTTGAAGCGCCGGCAAAATGTCTCCGAGGCCGAAGGTAATGCACCTTACTTGGACTCACAAGGGAATGGCTGTGGTCCTTTACAAATTTAGTCACAACCCATTTGTCTTCAGCCTTCAACTCTATCTTGAGCATCGCGTCACAGCTATCAGCATGCCTTCTTTTCAAACCCTCTCTGCTACATACAAAATCCCGAGTAATGATTGTCCCATCAGATTGAGAGCGACTAGATTGACCAACTTTGGAGCTAAAACCTATACGTCTAGCATACTCATCGTAGAAAGTCTTAGCAGCATTTTCAGAATCAAACTCCATACCAACATACGGCTCAGCAAATCCATCGTCTTCATGAGCTGTGGAATTCTCCCCAGCATTTGGTTCACCTTCATTGAGTTCAGCAGCTCCATCATCTGCCGCACCACAATGACCCACCCCTTCTTCCACATCAATCACTTCAACATCCATACTTCTCTACCATTACAAAGCTAAAAATTATTGTGTTTAATTCACACACCACTTACATTGCAATGCACCACATGCTTTCAGAGCCAAAGTAGAATTGAGCTGCACAAAATCTTCAAGCATACAAACAGATTTATTATCTAATAATGCAAAGAATACTCCAAAGAACTGAATGAACAACAGATACAATAGTAAGAGACCAGCCTCCATTCAATTTCCTAAGAAACTGCACGTAACCTTCCCACTATGAAAACTGCAAATAAAAGTAATAAAAACGACTGATAATCATGAATAGTTTATATTTCTTGCCAAACTTAACCTACTATAGAAAAAAATATCAATTCAATCAAAGAACTGATATCATTCTTCGAGAGCAAACACTTTCACCTAATTGTCCGAAGCCAGAAAATCAACGTTGATAGACAACCAGTTTTCATATCAAAGAACTCTCGCGTATACGTATGTGCATAAATAAGCATGGACTATCATAGATACATACATAAAAGTACTTCATAGATAGCAGGGCAAAAAGCAAGAGGAAGAGAGTTTGAGAAACCCTAGGATTCAGACTATGGAGGGGCCTCAAATGGGAAATTACATGGGAAAATTTCAAAGGAAAGTGACAGAGAAAGTAATTAGAGGTATTACGTAAAGCGGAAGGTTAGAAAACGACTGTGTTTCGTGGTCTCCTTAGGGTTCCTCCACCACCGGACGCTTGCAGAGTCGGAGAGAGACGGAGAAAGCAGAGAAGGAGTGCGTGTCGCATAGATGGGATGACATAAGTAGACGCGCGAAGTATTAGCCGTCCAATTTCGATCATACGGCTAATGTGCATTCATAACAAACACATTGTACTAATCAGATTAGTACGAAGTCAGTGAGAGCTGTGGGTCCCGTGCATTGTAGTGTTTTATGCCAGACAGTATCATTTTTTTTCTTCAAAGTTTTTCTTTTTGTCAAATCCACAATTATTTCTTAATGCGGACCAATTAACATGCACATTCCTATAGTTTTTATACCACAATTAAAATCCAAAGATTTTAAGGCTATGTTTGGTTTAATTTTGAAAATATTTTTTGTATTTGTTTTTTTAGGTAGTGTAGATTATCTTAAGATTTGTGAATTTTTTTTAAAAAATTGTTGAAGGTTGTAAAAAGTATGTTAAAAGTTGTTAAAATTTATAAATAGTTATTGAGATTGGTGAAAATGTATTGGAATTGATGAAAAAGTGATTTGTGGACAATTTTTGATTTTTTTTTAAATCAAACCAAACATAGCCTAAATGTCTCTAGTTGTACATAATACAATGCGATGGACCCCTACTCATTGATATCAAGAATATTTTATGTCTAGAGATATTTTTAATTAGTGTATTAATGAAATAGTTGATTTATGAATAATACTTGGAGTAAATGCACCTCAATCTTTGTGTATCTCTTTTTGTAAAAATACAAATGGGCTACCAGAGTATAAACCCTCTCATAGTAAAGTCAGTATGCTTATTTATCTTTCTTAAAAATTCAATTACTAACTTATAATTTTTTACTTGCCTTTCTTCTTCCTCTTTTTCTTTTGCTTTTATAGTTTATTCTCCATGTCCTCGCCTTCCCCTTTTTTAGAGCTTGATTCCTCGTCACTTCGTATCGTGTATGGTTTCTTTTCTACACGTCTTCCTATGTGTGAGGTGTTTGCTTCACGTGAGGAATCCAAGATCATGGGCTGTATGCGTTCGTGTGATACTTTATAACCGATGTCCTTCGGGGGCTGGATATCTGTAAGACCCCGAAGAAACCTTGCTTGGACAAGGCATGATTTTATGTTAAGAAAATGCATGTATAATTATTTTGAATTTCTAAAATATGATGTTATGATTTTAAATGCTATGGATGGGATTTTAAATCTATAGTAACCAATTTCATGTTGCTAGATTAATTGTATAATTTCCTTCAATAATCTTGATTTTAATTTTTGAAGGATTTTCTTATGAATGATTTTAGATTATTAAGACTTGCATGTTGGGCTTAGAAACCTCAAACAATGGGCTGACATTGGGCTACCCATGTATGGCCGGTTATTAGATGTATTTGGGCCTTGAAGTTATGACATATGGGCTGCCCAAGTACATGTGATGATGGGCCCCTTGAAGTGAGATATTGGGCTGTCATGAGGCTTATAACATGTGGTGTATATTGGGCTTTATGACATGCTAATGGGCTGCCAAAATAAACATGGTAATGGGCCTAGTAATGGTGCTATTGGGCCTTAAGAAAGTTGGACATTGGGCCCAAGCCCTTAGACTTATGAATTGGACTTTAGGTGGTAATGTTGGGCCTTGGATTAAGGACTTATTGGGCTGCCCAATGGGCCTTTAAGTCAAGTTTATAATATGAGATTAGTATTGCTAAACTTCATTTATTTTACTAAGTAAACTAGGTAGTTGGAATTCAACCAAGTTAACTAAATGGGGAACAAGCTTCAAACTAGAAGTTGGAATTATGTGGAGAGGGGAGATACACGTGAATGACAATTAGGGTTTGAATTTTGTGGTGCAAAAATGTTATACAAGAAAGGCAAGGGAGACATGAAGGAGACAAAAATTGCAAAAGCTGAAAATAGACATAGAAAGGGAAAGAAAACCCCTTGGCCGAATTTCTTGGCCACATGCACTCCTTTTACCTCTTGTGAGAACCCTTACACGCCTAACACCACCCTCACACACTCATGCACTCATTTTGACACCATTTGGTCGACCAACACAAGCCAAGAGAAAGGGAGAGAAAGAGAGAAACCAAGGCCAAACCGAAACCAAGAGAAAGGGAGAGAAAGGTGAGGAACCAAGGCCAAACCGAAACCCTTGGCCCCAAAGGCTGAGATTGAGCTGCTGTCAAGGAGGTTTTGGGTAGGAGAAGAAGGAGGACAAGGAAGAAGAAGAAGGTGAAGTCAAGAGGTGTTGTGCAAGGGAAAAAGGGAAAAAGAAAACAAGGGAAACACTAAGGTAAAAACCGGATCTTGTTTTCCTCTTGATGGTCAAACCCTCTTGTGTTTAGATCTTAGGGTTTGAGTTGTTATGCTTGGATATGATGAGATCTGAATGACTAAGAGTATTAGGTTGCTTAGTAGGTGAAAAAGGGGAAGAAGCTTTCAAGGGATCAAAGGGGAGGAAGGAAGAACAACAAGGTAAACATGGATCTTGCATCTCTATGTTGGCCGAACCATATGGGGTTGGATATTGAGTTTTTGTTTTCTATTTTAGTTGGACT
Source organism: Myrica gale (assembly GCA_963930655.1). NCBI lineage: Eukaryota > Viridiplantae > Streptophyta > Magnoliopsida > Fagales > Myricaceae > Myrica > Myrica gale. The sequence continues at coordinate 15,145,410 of OZ005618.1, forward strand.
TTGAACATGGTTATGTGCAAGTGATAGATCTGGACATACATGCTTTAGATCTAAGTTTTAAATGTTGGAAAAATGCAAAGAATAGACAATGTATACTAGAAGAAGTTAGATCTAACCTAGGTTATGTTTTGTTGAATGAAAGTTGAATATTTTCTTAGATCTAGGGCTGTTGATGTGTCTAATGTATAAATCTAGTCATGTGGTTATTAATGATGAAGATATGAAGTTGATATATGCAAGATAGGTGATAAAATGCAAGGATGAGCAATGTATGTTAGAAAAAAGGGTTAGACCTAGCCTAGGTTGTGCTTGGCCGAATGGTATGGTTGTTTTTCCTTTAGATCTTGTGTTGTTGAGGTCTCTAAATGATAGATCTAGAGTTGGTGGTTGTATATGATGAAAATATGGAATTAATACATGCAAGACGGGTCATGAATGCAAAGGAGATGTATATTATAATTTTAGCAAGAAAAATGTGGGATTTTGATGTATAGCCGAACCATGTATGCTTAGGTTTTCATGAGTGGATTGTATATGCTTAGATCTGGACATTGGCCATGTTGTGTACAAGATTTATGACCTAATGTATGGTAGATGAGTGCTATGTGTAAAGAATGCATGCAAGGTGATAGAACCAAAGAAAACCTAGTGGTGTTGTGATATTTTGAGTTGGCCGAATATTGCTATGAGTATGATGTATTGTGTTGGTGCTTTGATTTATAGATCCTAGGTTGTGAAATTGTTGAATGGAGGATGGGATCACCATTGGAGTAAAAGTTGTGATTAATTGGTGCATAATGGTAGTGGCCGAATGTTAGTAATAATGAAACCCTAAGTACCATTTATGATTTATGGATTTTCGTTATTGTGATGAATAAGGAAATTAGAGTTTAGGCTAGTGGGAATAAATATTGAAGAACCATGATCTTTTGATAAAATATTATTGGGAACCCTAGTTAAGATTTAATCATAGTTGGATATAAGGTTTTAATGGAGTACGTGTAATAAAAAAGAGACTTAGGTTTAGTTCTAAATCTATGAGTATTATTTAACCCTAATCTATTAATTGATTAAAACCCTAATCGGGAATAGAGGTGTAAATATTTTGTAACATGGTTAATAATTAAATAACCTAAGTTTAGATAATATTAGAGGAGTAAATAAAATACTTTAATTGATTAAAAGAATATCGGTGATTATATGTATATTATATATTTAATAATTATGTGCTATTTCTTAAAGACTAAGAAATATCTGAACCGCTTGTAGGCGATCTACGTGTTTTATACACTACCAAGGAGGACCGAGTGTAAGTGGATACTGTAAGTGGACAGTAAGTATTCCTTTTCAAAACTGGAATGACACACTGCATCGTTTCATGAACAAGCATGAATTTTAAGCAAGCATGAATTATAAGCAAGCATGACATGACATGTGCATTGCATGAATTTTTCAAGAAGAAAGTTTATGCAATGATTTTTATGGAAAGAATATGAGAAGTTTTATGAAACGATAAGTTAAGATAAGGGGCACCGGTCGGTACCGTACCATCAAGATGGACTCCCATACCGAAGGACAATTGTGAGAAGGATGGGTGAATCCACGAGGCTGTGCAACCCACACTGAAGGACATTGAGAAGGTGTGGTGCCTCCAAGGGTCATGTCTAGCCACTGAAGGACAAATGAGAGAAGGTGCGCTAGCTTGACCGAATGTAAGGTCTCCAAGGGAAATCGGAGACGGTTCCAAAGGGAACGCACAACCCTGACTTCAGGGGTTAAATGGAGCGAGCCCACAAGTAAAAGAGATGAAATGGTTATGAAAAGGCCAAGAGTGGCACAAGTATGAATAAGTGATTTTCAAGGGCCAAGGGCCAATTTTACAAGCAAGTACGAAAGAAATATTTTCAAGGGCCTGGGGCCGAAATTAAGCAAGAGCATGTACATATCCATGACATGCATGTGCATCACTTATCAAGTTTATTCTCTTTCATGATTAAGCAAGCATAAGTCAAGAGCATGTTTCAAGTTATGTCTTTCCCTTACTGAGTCTTTTTGACTCACGTGTTTTTCAAAAATTGTGTCATTCCAGATGCCACAGGTGAAGAGAGTCAGGAGGACTACCTGACTTAGAAGTTCCCGGATGATATTCTTATTTTGAGTATAGTGACCTGATCGATGAGATCCGTCACTAATTGAATTCTAAACATTATATTTGTTTTGTATGAACTTAATGAGAACCCTGATTATGTTCGTTTAAGCTCGAATCCCTCGTGGTCTTGTATGTTTCCGCCGTAAGCAAGTAAGTAAGAACGCTGGAGCTATCCGGAGATAGTTCGCGGCTGTCACGTTTCCTGCGGGGTGCCGTTCGGGGCGTGACAGTTAAGTTGGTATCAGAGGATCTGAGGGTAGAGCCGTGAAACATAGGGAACGAGTCAGAACCCTAAACCTTAAAGCATGAGATGTACGTTTAGGGTCAATTAGAATAAGGAATTTTGAGGTTGAGCTGTTCTAAGCTAAACAATAACCTTGAAGTGCAGGATGACACCTAGAAGACCAGGGAGAAGTCAAGAGCCCGAGGCTCTGGGAATCACCACCGAGGAAGTGTTAAGGCACATGGCTCAGCTTATTGCCGAGCAGGTGCAGCCGGGTACCCATGTTGAAGGGGCCCGAGGACGCCCCTGAGGGGTGTACCTTTGATCAATTTAACCGCCAGCATCCGCCAACGTACAATGGCAAAGGGGATGCCATACTTGCAGAAAATTGGCTGGTGGAGATGAAGGAATTGCTTGAGGTTCTGGGGTGTACCAATGCCCAGAAGTTAAGTTACGCTACCTTCAAGCTGCAAGGGGATGCCAAAAGATGGTGGCAGTCCGAGAAGGTGTTGCTGAGTCAGGAGCTGGGGGAACAACCCATAACCTGGGAAAGGTTCCAACAAGAATTTCTAGACCGATATTTCCCAAGGACGACCAGGGAAGCAAAAGCAAGGGAGTTTTCTACCCTAACCCAAGGAGCCATGACGGTGGAGCAGTACGCAGGCCGATTCATGGAATTGATACGATTTGCCCCATACTTAGTACCAGATGAAGAAAGGAAGGCCCGAAAGTTTGAAGAAGGGCTACACCCACGAGTCTATGACAGGGTGTATAGCCATAACCTCAACACCCTGGCCGAGGTAATAGAACGAGCGGTGATAGTGGAAAGAGGACTGCAGAGGATAGCAGCCTATCATGACCAGCAGAAGAGGAAGGCTCCTTTCAAGCCAACTCCTCCGCAGATGCCCTGGAAGAGGAGTAGGCCCGAGTCATCACAGAGGCAACCACAGAGGCCGACCCAGAGGCCGAACCAGAGGCCTAGTGGAGCTCAGAATGTCGGAGGGAACCAATTTCCTCTGTGCAACAAGTGCAACAGGAGACACCCAGGGGAATGCAGGCAAGGCTTATGTTTTAAATGCGGGAAGCCTGATCACATTGCCAGAGACTGTAGGAGTGCAGGCAATTCAAACCAAGCACCCCGACCCCCACAGCAGAACGAAGCAAGGAGGCAAGGAGGCCCAACGCAGGCGAGGTTATATGCAATGACTCCGGAGGATGCGGAGAACCAGAACCGAGTAGTGGCAGGTAAGTTGCCTTTGCCCCAAGGGGAAGCCCTAGTTCTGTTTGATTCGGGGGCCACACATTCATTCATTTCATCATCATATTGCAAGACACACGCCTTACCTAGTGAGCAATTAGATTGTGATGTCCTTGTGTCAACGCCCGCCGGGGGAAGAGTAGAATGTAGCCGGATGGTAAAGGACTATCCGATAGGGGTAGAAGGGCAAGTCATGTTGGCCGATTTGATAGTTATGGAGATGGGAGGATTCGATATCATCCTCGGTATGGATTGGTTGTCAAAGCATGGTGCCAATATTCGGTGCAAGCTAGGAATACCAGAGTGTGGTTTTACCGGTATGAGGAAAATGGAACGAAGGCCAGCAATTGTCTCGGCCCTGCAAGCTAAGAGATTATTGCAAGGAGGGCATGAGGGAATTTTAGTCTGGGCAAGTGATACGCAGAATGGAACGCAGAATGAAGTTCCTGCGTTTGATCAAACCCCAATAGTGAGTGAGTTTTCGGACATATTTCCGGAAGAATTACCGGGGTTACCACCAGATAGGGAGGTGGAGTTCGGTATTGAATTGGAATCTGGGGCAGTCCCAATTTCCAAGGTGCCTTACCGAATGGCTCCAGCAGAGCTGAAGGAGCTGAAAGTCCAATTAGAAGATCTCTTGGAGAAGGGATTTATAAGGCCGAGTGTGTCACCGTGGGGAGCACCGATCCTATTTGTAAAGAAGAAGGACGGGAGTCTCCGTATGTGCATTGACTATAGGGAGCTGAATAAGGTGACAGTGAAGAATAGGTACCCGTTACCTCGCATTGATGATTTGTTCGATCAATTGCAGGGGGCACAAATATTTTCAAGGATTGATTTGAGGTCAGGTTATCACCAGTTGAAGGTAAAGGAGGGAGACATATCTAAGACGGCCTTTCGAACCCGATATGGTCACTATGAATTTTTGGTGATGCCATTTGGGTTAACTAATGCCCCAGCCGCATTCATGGACTTGATGAACAGAGTATTCAGAGAGTTCCTAGATAAGTTTGTAGTGGTATTCATAGATGATATCCTGATTTATTCTCGGAACCAGGAGGAGCATGAGGAGCACCTCAGGATTGTTTTACAGATCCTGAGGGAGAAGAAGTTGTATGCTAAGTTCTCCAAGTGCGAGTTTTGGTTGCAGCAGAAATGAAAGTAAATATGAAAGTACAAATTATCTAAGGGGCATATTTGCAAACCCAATGTTTTGTTCATTATTTTGTCTTAATAAAAAAAAAAAAAATATATATATATATATATTTGTTATACCCATTAAAATAAGTAATGAAAGAATAACAACACAAATCTTTAGGTTAAGAAGTAACATTCAAATTCTTAAAAATCTACAATTAAAAGAATTAAATGCCTTACAAAGAGTCATACAATCACGAAAAAAATATCAATTTAAGTTAAATTATGTCAACCTGATAACTTCTAGAAAAAAAGAAGTAAAATTAAAAAGAATTGAAGAGTAATTGAGAGGTAAAACTCTTTGAACCAAAAATTGAAGAGTACGAAATTAAATTAGAACAACAAGGGCTTCTTTGGGACTGGGTTTGAGCTTAAGATTGATATTGAGATTGAGAGGGGTTCATCTTTTGGATTCCAAAAGGCGCTAATAACTACAACAATTGTTATTCGTACGCTTCCCGCCAATTTTGTTTCCCAAAACTAATGATGAAACGTGTATACGAAAAACCTGTGGGTCCCCTTATCTGACACATTGGCAATGTAAACATCCCGTTATGACCCTTTACCCCATTTTTTTCTTTGGTACCTCCTACTTGCGTCAATTTTCCACTGTGGACTGGGCCTCTGCCTTAGTATCCCCTCTAGAACTGCTTTTTTGTAAGTTGTATAACTGTTTATTACAAAAATAGTAATACAGTTTTGCCACAATTAGACGGATTAAGGACACTGTCAGTCAGTCATTTAGATAACTTTTTTTATATCAATATATACGTCCATCTCCTCAATTACTGTAGGACAAGAGATGCCACTTATTTGTTAGGCCCATTTGACTGCTTATGTTTGTGACCAAACAAAACTTTCTCTGGCAAGCATAAACATTAATGGATCTAATTTCTTTAAATAGAGGACAAGGTCACAGATTTAGCACATCCCATTGAAATTTCTAAGATTAAGGCAACCCAAGAGGGGGTGAATTGAGTTTCCAAACTTTTTCGCTTTTAACCCCCAAAATCGTGTTTGCAAAGTAAATGATAATTTAGTACAAGTATTTCAAAAAGTATTGATGCGATAAGTAAATAAGTGTTAAATGTATAGAGTAGAGTTAGAGAAGCAAACACGAGAGTTTTAGGTGGTTCGGCAAACCCGCCTATATCCACCCCTCAAGCTCCTTTACTAAGCCTTGAGGTTTTCTCACTATCTTACAAATAGTGTACACGCTAGCTTCTGGGTGTTAGAGAACCTTACAAGTGCTTTTTCGAGCTCAACACTCACAACCCAAGTGATTTTTTTGGCTCACCACTCACAACCCAAGTGATTTTTTGGGCTCACCACTCACAACCCAATTAAGTTTGAGATATATCATCTCTAAGCTTCTTCTTTAGTGAACAACATCACTAAAGGACTTACCTCTTTTGAATATGAAGATAAAGGAAATAAATTCTCTGAAAGAGTGAATAATAAAATAAAAAGTTCTAACTCTTTGCTTCACACAATAACAAGGATAAGAAAGAGTAATTTGTGTGAATGATATGAGAAATATGAAATAAAAAAGTTTAAGATCTTTCTCAAACTATATAAATGTTATGTGATTGTTATGTCTTCTTTTTAGACACTAGGAATGTCTTTATATAGACCACATTAGAAAACTTGCCGTTTATAGCCGTTAGGGGTTGATTAGTAAAAATTCACGATGAGCCGGTCGACCGTTGCAGATTACCGTTACCCTAACGCTCATAATGTCATAACACAATGAATCTATTTTAAAACCATATACCGGTCGACCGCTACACCAAGCGGTAGTAGTCCGGTCAACCGAACCTCTACAACTTAAGCACATGATCCGGTTATTTAAAACCAAGATTTTGACCAATTAGATTCACCCAATTTTAAGGACTAACTTCTCATAGGTATATAAAAGGTTTGAGAGTTTGATTGGGGTGATTTGAAATCAATAAAAATATTTTGATCTTTCAAACAAGAGGTAAAAAGATTTATGCACGTTTTGAAAATATATGCGAGTGTGTGATTCAAATCCTTGTTAAAAGTGAAACTAGGAGTTACAAGGTTATACCCTATGGTCTTAAATATTCACTTTTGAGATCTTTGCATAATCTTGATCTTCAATCTTCAATCTTCTAGTTTTTGGCTCTTTGATAAAAAATGTCTTTATTTTTGAAGATGTCCAATTTGTAAAGTTAATCTATTTATTGAAATCATCAAGAATATCGATTGTGAACAAAAGTCAACACCCATATAACATTGACGGTTCTAAATTCCATTCTCCTTACAATCAGTTCAGATACGTTGACTAGAGTTACACAAATTAATAACCTTGCACAAACATATGTCCAATATTCTAACATCCTAATTGTCATTCCACACATATTAAAAATGTCATAAATTTATTTATGGTGTTATATGTTGCGTCTATCTGCTGCCCCACATTGCATCAGTTATTCTATCCCAGAGTTTTGACACCTCTCTCGTTGAGCTGGGAGCGATCTTGAAGTTACTTAGGTTATGCAACATCATGTGTGGTGAAAATTGCGTATGTACGCTAGTATATATGACAAAAGTTGTGAAGTGTGCAACTCGCAGTCACCACGCATGGCTGTTTTGTGAGAGGATACCTCGACATTGTCTTTAGTATGTGGAATCGATTTTTGAGAGCCCCAAACAACCTCTCAATTATGTTATGAAGTGATGAGTGATTATAGTTGAACAACTCTTTCTTCGCCCTTGGTCTGCCAGCTTTGCCACAAAATCTCTAAAGATGGTATCTTTATCCCCGGTAAGGTGTCAAAAAGCCCTTCATAAGCGGAAGGCCGGAATCCACTACATAATAATACCCTACACCATTGTTAATTACAATATGAAGCTCAACATTTGTTACATAGGATTTACGTACGTGCTATATCCACTAATAATATGTCATGTCTCACCATCGGGTGGTATCGAAACTTGTGGGCCGGATTGCTTATTGTATCATAAAAGACACGTGAGTCATGTGTTGATCCCTCCCATCCAGTGTATACAAAGGTAAACATCATGTCGAAGTCACTTACTATCAAGACATTTGGTTTGATTGTTGCTTTTCGATTTCTGTTCGCATTAATATCCTTTCCGCAACCATGCACTCACTTGAGTGCTGTCAATTTCCCTACGCATTTCTACAAAAAAAGTCAACTTTATGAGGCATGAAATTGTCCATTATACTTTACAAGCATACCATATATCATAGGAGTACATGTCAGGATGTATATACCTCAAACTATGTATAGTATTTTGGGTTGTTCTCCACATACGGATGAGTTGTAATCGGTTCCTTGGGTGCTAGTAAAGTCTTCCCCAATCTGCAAAATGCTCTCATGGCATGCTTTAAGTGTCAGGATACTGTCTCCAGCGAGTGCTGAAAAAGATCCACAGTTCTTCGCATCCCGGTTGGCCCAGCTACAATGTATAAAAATATCGCCAAAGACTCTTCCACCCTTAAACCCTTTGCATTGTCTATCAACCCTTGCCTTCAAGGTATCCACCAGTAATATGAAGGTTTCCAAATGAAATACCTCGTAACAAGTTTTGTCATTTGGATCTGCCTCCATCATTGTCGACTATATAGGAAACAAAACCCCTCCTCTTGCAACACATCCTCCTCGAAGGACATTGGGTGTAATGGGCATTGAAATATGTTATTAACTGCCATTACATTGCTCACTATATTATTAACCGTCATTACGTTGCAATTCTTCAAACAAACACACAAATTCTTGCAATACTACCCTGGACTACAAATGTCAAACATATTCTTGTCAGTTACTTGCCATAGTCCTAGCATTACAAAATTACGACACGCAGAATGGTCATTGTATTATCGAAAAAGATGCCTGCAACTGCTGCGAAGAATGGTGCATTGTCTCACCCAAAAAAGGAAAATGACTCGAGTGGTAGTTCAGATTCAGATACCGAGTCAGATGAGGAAGATGTGAGTATCGGATACAAACTCTCTTGATTTTTATTCTCTTGTTCTAGGATGTGATGATATCACCTAAGATTTCATGCTTTAAGGTTCTCTATCTTTTCAATGCCTCGTGTCTTTTATTGCACCTATTTTGAGTTTTCAATTACTGTGGTTACTATTAAAATGTGATGATGTTAAAAGTTAATATATGATATATTAGTTAGTATATGATATAATATTAGTTGATCCCTTCTCACTTTATTATCTTTTTTTAATAAATAAAGCTGCAGGTCCCTACAACAAAGGGTGTTGTTGGTTCGAAAAAGGCCTTTAACAACTAAAACAAAGGTATCAAAACAGGTGTCTTATTGACTGCCATCTATAAGCTACTACAAGCATTTGAAGGGTATTATGCTACAACGAAGTTGCTATAATATACATTTTCGGCTTTGAGGATATTAGGCTACAATGGAAGTGGTTGTAATGTGAATTTTTATGAATGTCATGGGTCCTGAAATTACTTCCAAATATATGCAACTCCATTTTTTGTACAACAGCTAAAATTCCCATAAAAACTCCAAGCAGCTAGAATTTACATAAAAACTTCTAAAATAAATTAGCATGAGCTCTGACTTATCATTAGCATTGTGCTAACTCATCGATAGAACATTTAACCTCCTGAAATTGGTGCACATAGTGCATCAAGTACTGCAGTCATTTCTGAGAATGCAAATTTATAGATTGGTCCTCAAAGTATGAACTTTATAGATCATAATAAGTGAAGCGACATGCAGGCAATGAATTCTCTTAAATTGTTCTTCTTCTAAGCTTTATCGGGGAGACAATTTATCAATCAGTAGAAAGGCAATGAATGGGGCCAGTTAAAGTTTAAATTTCGACAAACGTATAATGCACCATGTTCGTTTGAAAAATATCAAACGAACGGAAATTTGATATACACTATGCAAAGAGGATATATCTATGTGCAAGTTGCTTTTTGAATTTGCAGCTTTCTTGTGGAATCTATTAATGCACATATAATGCATATTATCGAAAGGAACACCCTTCTTCTTTAGTATAAATTTTTGACAAAAGTCTCACTTAGTTTAGGTTTTCTTCGATGCCAATTTAAACATTTAAAATCTTACTTCTTGACTCTTTAAGGTCTGCACTATTATGAATATTTGATAAAAGAAATGTATGGTTGACTTGATTTAAAATTTATATCTAAGGTGAAATTTTCCTCTAGCACTTTTTCGTGCATCTTTAGTTATAATTTAAATGCTATATTGTTTGTGAGTTTCAATAGTGTTAAATTTCATTATTTGGGATCAATTATGCTAGGGCCTTGATTTTTGGAAGTGCATGTTTGCTTGAAATAAAAGTGAAAGGGAGTCAAACGTGTATGAAGTGACAAGTGAAATAAAAAAATGAGGGAAAAACAGCCGCATGTTTCACCCAATGGGGGAGGTGATATTAACAATAAATGGGGGCAAGATGGACTTTTCCTCCACACCCCTCTATTTCACGAATAACTCTCCATTTTCTTCCTTATTCGGCTGCTACTCACACCACACATACTCTCACATTCACGCACACACACAATAGAAGGAAAGCACCGAAACAACAGAAGAGAAGAAGAGAAAAAAAAAGAAGAAGAGAGGAAAAAGAAGGCCGAGAAGAAGAAGAAGAAGAAGAAGAAGAAGAAGAAGAAGAAGAAGAAGAAGAAGAAGAAGCTGTAGAGAAGAAGAAGGAGCAGAGAGGAGAGAAGAAGAGGAAGAAGAAGGAAGAGAAGAGAAGGAGAAGAGGAAAGAAGAGAAGGAGAAGGAGAAGAAGAGAGAAGAGAAGAAAGGAGAAGAAAAGAAAAAGAGGGGAGAAAGGTAGGTCTTAGAAGTCCTTCGGCCATGAGAGAAAATTTCTCCCATGAGCCCTTCTTCTTACGCCATTTCCCTTATCTATTTTCACCTCCCTTTTCTAACGTGGTGACTTGTTTTAGGTATCCATTTCCATCAAAATCAATTACCAAGCGAATCTAGAGGTAAGGGAATTTGGAAATCCTAACTTGAAATTATAGGAACCGTAAACTTCGTGTAGAAGTTTCTGTTGCTTGCTTGCATGTTGAATTTGAGTGTTGATGAGTTGGGAATGAAAGGTAGACATGCAAACTGATCTAGAGTTGTGAATGAAGGAGAAGACGTTCTGTTGGGTCACAAATGAGCTTGATGATCGGTTATGGCTGACCGAACCTTACATATAATGTCTTTTGTCTTTATGTATTAGATTCACCTCTAGGTTGCATGCATGTTAGTTTTATTAGAGAACCAAGCCTCAAGTGTTGAACCTTTAAGAACCCATAGGGATGCATGGTCAGGGTTGAGTAAAGGTTCAAGAGAAACATTGATGTAGCATAGGTGTTTGATGGAATGCCAAAGAGAAAAGATAATGCATTGGCATTGGCCTGGTGAAGAGAGAGTCATAGTATTATTGTAAGTTTTGATTTGAAATCATTAAAGTATAAGATTTTCATGAGATTAGTTTATGTTATGAGGCGTTAGCAAGATCTAAAATCTGTTTTGCACATGCATGGCCGAATATGTAATAGTTGTGGCATAGGGTGTTGTCATTTAATATTTGAATGGGTTGAAATGCAAATGAGCTGAAGAGAGTGGAGGGCAGATTTTCTCCTCTGCTTTCATGGATGTCCCTGTTATTTTAGCACCTCCTTAGGGGTTTAAAGAGGTTCTTAAATGTTGGTTATGATGCTTGAAGAGACCATAGTTGCTGCTGTTAATGAATGTAATTGGTTGAAAAGTAAACTTCCTTGTTGTTGATGTTGCATCTATAGAGGTTAGACCATATCTATTATGAGCTATCGTTGTTGTTGGAGAACCCGTAGCATTGATAAGCTTGACCTATAATGTTGGAGATCATTGAGAATTATAGAGAAGACTTGTTAAACTAGTTGCTGAAATTAGTTTCTGCAGATCACAAAGTTCGAATTAGGAGTAACCTTTGAAGCGATTGTTCTTATTCTTTGATCTGGAGAGAATTTTATGTTATAGGTCTATGAAATACAAACATTTTAAGCCATACTTTGGGTGATTCCGATAAATATTGAGTGAGTTATACGTTTTTCAAGGTCCAGACGTCAAGCTGCCAGCAGCCTTGCACGTCCAGAACTCTTGCTCATTTCAAGTACCTTTTAAGTTATCCGTTTAAGTCCAAATTTTATGAGTCTAGTCTTGAATTTTAAGTTTATGAAAGAATAACATTTTAAGATATATTTCGTGTGATTTAGAGGTGTAATGAATAAGTTGTGGTGTTTTGAAAGTGGAAGGCCGAGCTGGAGGCAGCAATAGTGTTGCTCTAGGATTTCATCTGATATGAAGTGTTTTTGAAAATTCATAGTAATTCCGATTTTTGTGATTTTTATCTCCAAGTTTAAAATAAATTTCATGTAATTTGGAGCCATATTTTTGAAGTTATGAAATTTTGAGTGACAAACAAGCTCCAAATTACCTAGAATTTAAATATGTTATAAAAATTAGGGTAAGGATAAGTTTGGCATCCAAGTCTTATGGCTTCAGCAACCTTAAGATAGAAATTTACATTGTAGGATCACTATTGGGTAGTTAAAAAACATGGGTGATTTAGTATGATGTGCTGAATTTAATTGAATGATTATTCCCTGCATCTAATAAACCTCTAAATGACATTAGTATGACTCATTTGTAGGCAAGGTGCCACCTTAAGCTCAAGTGGACGAAGGTAAGTGGAAAATTATGTTTTCCGAAAACTGGAATGATACACATCATGGATATTTGTCATCAAGCACGACATGAGCACGCCATGAGCATTTGCATTGATTTTCTCAAAAGGAAGAAAGAGAAATTTTATGCAAATGAAAGTACGATTTTATGCTATGTGATGATATGTTGTGGGGCTAAATAGGATGGTCGGTACCGTACCTAAGTAATGTTGGTGCATCCACTCCGAATGACGAATGCGAGAAGGATGGGTAGTCCTTGAGGTATGTGCAACCACACTGAAGGACGAATGCGAGAAGGTGTGGACCTCTAAGGGTCGTGTCTAGCCATCAGGCCTGGGGCCATATCAAGGGCTAGCTCGACCAAATGACATATTCCCAAGGGAAATGAGAATAGTTCCAAAGGGAACACACAACCTGACTTCAGGGGTAAATGGAGCGATAGAAGGAGCCCAAATAATGATGAAGAGATTCTTTAAGTTAAATTTCAAGTGCAAGAGTTGCATACATAAACATGCATTTATTCTGGAATATATTTACCTGTTATTCATGATCATGTCATGCATAACCCTTACTGAGTCATTCGACTCACAGAATTTAAATTGTATCATTCCAAACGATGTTTCAGGTGAGGGGACTCATGAAGAGGAACTAGAACCCGAGGAGGGGGGCTGACGAGGGTTCCCTCCCCTAACTTGCAATTCATGTAGATTCTGAGTAATTTTTCAAAGGACTGACATGAACCTCCAATGTGTGGTGGTCATGGTCTGTTCACCCAACGAGACTCAAGTCTCCTAAACAACTTATATTTTAGGACCATGATGTAATTATACTTTATGGTTGAATGTAATTCTAAATGTCTTCCTATGTGTGTTGTTTGACATAGTTATATGTTTTATTTCGCCTACACTTTCTTTATGTTCTTATATTCGGTATGGCATTGAGGGTTCGCATGTCCGCTGTTAAATATCCCAATAGTATTCTCATAAACTAAAGAAATTCTTATTTTCTGAATTTAGTATTAGGCAGGATAGTTTTAAAAAAAAATCCGCTTCAAGTTTTTAGTAAATGCGCTGGAGCCTTCATTGTAGAGAATGCTCGCGGCTGTCATTAGCCTCATTGGGCTAGCATTTGGGGCGTGACACACTTCCATATGGAAAATATCAAAGTATGTTCGTCGACCATGGATCAATGCTTTGCTATGAGAAGAAAAGAAAAAGAGTAATCATTGTGAACTTTTTATACAACTATTGATACTTGTGGTGGCAAAGAGTGTGGTGAAAATGTTGGACAAATGGGTGGCAATGTCAAGACAAATGGGTGGCAATGTCGGTGACAAATGGGTGATGTGGAATACACTGTTGGCACTTACCGTTAAGTTAGCAAACTGATTTGAACGGAATGACTTAATATTAAAGCATGCAAACATCAAAGACAATTTTGATGATAAAAATTAATAAAGGACATTTTCACAAAAACCACAAGGACCAAAATAATATTTATCCCTAGATTATATAACTAGTTAAAACATGATCTGGCATAAGAATTAAATACACAAATTTCTAAACCTGATGATGAGCTTTCACTATCATCCCTTTTGCTTCCATACAGCTCCACGATTAGCTGACAGCACCCTTTGTTGTCCACGTACACCAACCGAATCTCATACATCACACCCAACCCCCTTATTACTCTTCGGTCACACCCAACCCTCGAAATTACATACCAAATATACCTCATGCAATACCATGAGGCCATTAACAAAATAATCGGAATATCCAATATTAAAAAAAAACAAATATACTGTATACGTATAGAACAAAATATTTAAATAGGCAGATAATTGGATGAAAATATATCAAACAAGTTAGGCTAATCGAAAAAAATATCAAAATAAGCTACGGTAAGAAAATATTCAACAACAGTAGACCAAAATAAGCAGTTTGCAAACTAATATGTTACTATACGGCCGTATCACTACCACTAGGAGAATATGTCCAAAATGTATACCATAAGTAGAGTCCAAAACATAGTCATTAATATAAACATAGTTACTAGAGGGGTCACTGGATGAACCATGTTTGTTCTCTAGAAAGTCATCCCACCCATAGCATGATTTTTTGCGGTGGCAACCTTCGCTGTCATGGCCGCCGTCTGAGTCTGAATCTGTGTCAGATACTGAACAGAACGAAAATATGCATTAGTGTTAGATAAGACCAGAGAATCAGATATACGTGAAAATGAAATATGTATTTTCTTAAGAAACTCTGAAAGTCTATGTAACAACCCAAGAGGGGGGGTGAATTGAGTTTTAATAAAATTAAAACTTTTTCAGACTAGATTTAAACATAAACACAATAAACCACAAGAACAAAGAACAAGAGTATAAGAATAAAAACAAGGAGACAAGAGTTGTAGAGAAGACACCGTAAGTTTTAGGTGGTTCGGCCAAACACTTGCCTACATCCACCCCCAAGGCTATTGACTTCCTTGGGCTCTCCACTATCTTTCAAATAGCAAGAACACCTTAGCTTCTCGGGTGCTAAGGAACCTTCACAAAGCGTTTTTCAAGTTTATGCTTTAACTTTCTTCTCAAATCCCAAAACCTAGGGATTTCTTTTACACACAAGAGTAGGACTTATTGTTTACCCAACACTTACAAAGTTTAAAATGAATGGGTACAAAGAATGACTCACTAAATGACTTTTAAAGCCGGATATACAAGTGTGAAGTACAAAGGGTAGAAAGAAGATAAAGATTACAATATAAGGCTGAGATGTGGCAGGGAAATAGCAAGCCTTCTTGGTAGATGCGACCCTTCTCTCTTCTTCAAAGCTTTCTCTCTCTCTTTAAGAAGTTAGGTTAGAATTGATTGCAAGGTACGTGCAGGTGAGAGCTACCGTTCTTCAACTTCTTGTCTCTTGTATTTAAACCAATTTTTCTTCAACGGTCATCAGGGTAGGTGAGAATAGCCGTTGGAAAGTTGCCCATGAAATAAGGAACGATTTGAAGCCTCTGACGTATTTCCGGAAAATCTTCAAAAACGTGGCATGTGCTGATGCATTGAAATTTGAACTGAAAATGGGCGCTCGGGAGTCAATGCAATGTGTCGACACTTATCTTTGTATGTGTCGACACCATATTTTCATCTCTCGGCAGTAAGTGCAATGTGTCGACACATGTCCTGTATGTGCCGACGCCTAAAAGACCTGAAGACAAAAATCAGTATCTTTGAAGTTTTCATTCCATTCCAAAATCATTTTAAGTGCCTATAACTTGAGAGATTTATCTAATCAACTTGAGTAAAGGTTTTCAAGTGCATTGACAAGACTTTTGGTGAGATAAACTAAATCCTTTTGAAGATACAACTTGGATAGAGAGGATTGACAACATAAAGTCTAAAAGCCTTTGAAATTTAGAATATTTTGTTATCATCAAAATCATTTATGGATTGTTTGTAAAACAACCTTGAGATAACAATCTCCCCATTTTTTATGATGACAAAACTTGTTAAAAATTGACATTTTGCTAACAAGTAGAAAAGCCCCCTCTGAGAACAAGCTGGAGTTTTTCATAATATTTTAACAAAATGGACTTTAAGATTTTACGAAAATATCCAAAGAGTTCCTTTTGTAAATGAAGATTTCCCAAAATTTAAAACACAAGAAAAAACACTTCTATATCTTCCTCCAAACTTCTCAAACTTCAAATATACCAATCAGAACATAAGACTTTGTATATATGAGAGTTAAGGATAGAAGAATTACCTGAAGCAAGTTTTAAGAAGGCATAATCAGGTGCAAAGCACTTCTCAAAATCTTCATAGAACTTCCTTAGAGAATAATAGATATCAACATAGAAAGTTCAAAATATAGGGAATCATACATGAAAATAATCACAACATCTCAACACAAATCAGGGATAAACATAAACATCATAATAAGCTCGAATAATCAAAAGATATGGCCAAAAGGTCAGCCCAAAGCAACAATACTTACAAAAACTATACAAAAGAAATGTCCTCTAAGTGAGTTAGGAAGTAAGTGACATAACACACAACATTAACTTCTCCCCCTTTGGCATCATAAAAAAAGATAAGGAAAAATGTTAAAGGTAGGAGGCAATGGAAAGAGTCAAGCAAGAAGACTATGGAGAATCAAAGGGAGGAGGAGGATGATCAACATCAAACTTCTTCAGCCAGTTAACCCAAGTGGTGGAGTACCGATATGTCCATCTGATCACCCGAGGATGAAGATTTTGATCTTCATCCAAATGTATCTCGATGACCTTGATCACATCTTTTTCAGTTGATTTCACGACGTGCTTGAGAATTTCAGATGTAGAGGCAAACTCATCCACTGAATTTTGAATTACATTGCTTGCCACTTTGATAGTGTTGTTAACTGATGCTTAAGATTCCTCATGTCCATAGAGAGAATCCCAAGATGTCCAGTGTGATCAGCAAGCATCTTCTTGATGTCTTCAAACCCAGTCTTCATACAGGTGGCCAACTCCTCCATATTCTTCCCCAATTTTTTCTGTTCTTTCTTTATCTCATCCATGGAGACTTCAAGGGAGTTTAATCGAGGATGATGAGAGCTACCAGCAGCAGCCTTCCGTGAGGTATAACCAAAAGGTGGAGGGGAGATAGAGATAGGGGTATGTTCCTCTATAGGAGTCCTATCTGTGGTTTTAGCATCTTCCTCATTTTCACTATCTTCTTCAGACCCGGAACCCCTGTCACTTTTTTGAGGTGTCACCACACCTTTCTTCACCCATGCCCCATCCTCATTTTGCATAAAACCCATCAATTTAAGAGTTTTCTTGTTATACTCTTGAGAATCTTTGGATTTTTCTCTAACCTCCCTAGATACTTCGATCTCAAGGGCATGAAATAAGTGAGTAAAAAAACATCTCATAAGGCAGCCCTTGCTTTTTCTTTTCAGAGGCGGCTTTCATATGATTAATCATCAAATGACCAAGATTCATCTGGGTATAGGTGATTAAACAATACATGAAAAATAACTCCAAGAAGGTAATGTACTCAAATTTTCGAGTCCTTGGTAAAATAACATGGCATACCATGTGATGTAATATTCATCTATGAACTGTTAAGTCACTAGTAGTGGGTCTAATCACATAATCTAGGGTTAGATTATCCAACACAACCCTAAGAATATTAAGAGGTTCTACCTCAGACATCCCCATCCAATTATAAGCATCATAAAATTTCTTTCCACCATTGGGGGTAGAGATCAATGAGTTTAAAGATGTTGCAGATAAATCCAAGTGTTTCCCATTAACATAACTAGTGACACACTCAGATGTAGTGTGTTGAAGGTTTGCATACACCAATTTCACAAGATACACATAGCAATCCACCTTCAAATTAACAAGAACTCCACATCCTTGATATTCAAATATATCCTTAAAATCAAACCCACTGTCACTAAACCATTTAAAATCTACCCATCTACCAATAATAACTTTTCTACCCCGAAAATCTTGTAAAAACTAATTCTTACAAAGACTTGACTTGTAGATGTAGGCCTCGGCAGAGGAGATGGATTCCTCAGTATTTTTCCCTTTCTTTCGTGCTCGGGAACTGGCAGATGAAGGCGTCTGATGGGAGGAGCGCTTGGGGCTACTGGAAGACATCTCGGCAGAGGCAGGAGAGGCTGTCGGCGGTAGGGTTTTAAGAGGTGCCGTTTGGGAGAGAGAAAGAGGTCTGCGGGTTGAGGGAGAAAAAATGTGCTGACCCCGTGCCCTAAGAGGTTTAAATATGACATTTTTTTTTGTCTGAAAAATATGTCTCGGGCGTAAGTGTAATGTGTCGACACCATAAGATCAATGTGTCGACATTTGTTTTGGTCTGAAAAACATGTCTCGGGTGTAAGTGCAATGTGTCGACACCATGTTTTCATCTCTCAGGAGTAAGTGGAATGTGTCGACACATGTCCTGTATTTGTCGACACCTAAAAGACCTGGAGACAAAAATCAGTATATTTGAAGTTTTCATTCCATTCCAAAATCATTTTAAGTGCCTATAACTTGAGATAAACTAAATCCTTTTGAAGATACAACTTGGATAGAGAGGATTGACAATATAAAATCTAAAAGCCTTTGAAACTTAGAATATTTTGTTATCATCAAATCATTTATGTATTATTTGTAAAATAACATTGGGCTAACAATCTCCACTTAGATAATCTGTAAACTTCTGAGGTTGCCAAATTCTGCTGGTAATGAAAGATCAAGACGATTGCCACTTAGATTCCTGTATGTAACACCCATCAGCACATAAGGACCACAGATTAACAAAGCTTTATGTTCCCACAGATTAACGAAGTTGAAATATAGGGATCAACTGCAGACTCATATCTTTGTCAATAAAATCCTTTCCCCCACCCTGATGCAAATGAAAAGTAATGCTCATAGAGATTGCACTCATTTGCAAAACCTCATATCTAGTTCAGGCCACAAAAAGAGCCATTTAAAATGTTATGTGCAACATGACATGTTGCAACATCTAGATTATTTTAAGCAATTTATCGCTTATAAATAATAAAATTTTATGTAATATCAGCAAGTGCTTCATAATGGGCAAATAAAGTCATCGAATTCTACAACTTACCATAGTAAGAAATCTAGACATGAACATTACAGAGGAGAGAGTAATCAATGCATCTTTTTTAATTAGTTTTTCTCGGAAGATTCAATAAGAACTAGAATTGCTAACTTCCAACTATGGTTTTGCACTTAATATGAATATCATCTATATGTTCAAACAGTTGCATTTTTAATACAAATAATCCAAATCATAGAACTGAGTGAACACAATAATCCAAATCCAAAAGAGCTTATAGGAATCATACCGTTTCTGGAGATCAGAAGCACAAAATATTGGAGTTTTTGCAAATAGCTTAAATGTTCCTCAATTAAAAATGTGTTTACACACAAGTGCAGGGCAAAACCCCCTTAAAGGTGAGCCACGGGTTGCGAGGATGGCCTATTGTATTGCTGAATGTTTTGAGACCTCCCTATTTGTATTGAGGGTGATTGTATTGAGCTGGTGAACCAAGTGAGCTCTCAGGATGATGCACCAAATTGGGAAATTGCAGGGGAGTTGGAGACTATTAGAAGTCTTCTTGACGCTCATTCGACCTGGATCTTCGTTTGGACCCCAAAGGCAGGGAATTCTGCTGCCCATTATTTGGCTAGTTGGTGTATTAATCTTGACTTATCTGGTCGTATTAGTTTTGATTTGTTGCCTAACTCTGTAACAGATTGTGATGCTGAGTTCGTTTCAACCTAGCTTATTAATGTGATGTAGGGCATTTGCAGAGAAAAAAAGAAAAAATATGTGTACAAACCAAAATTGCGGTGGTTAGAAAAGAACCTTATACCCGCTTGTTTCTGCTGTAACTTGAGAAATCTACCCCTTTTTCCATTGTGGTGGTTTCTAACTCTCCGTTCACAACTGTCTCCAAAGCTTTGCGAATCAAAATTGCATCTTCACTGTGACTATACATGTATCAGAAACAAATGAGTCCTTATTGACTTATTGTGTTCTAGACTGAGATAAATAATAATGTATAAATAGGTCTACACTCGTTGTGCCACTATAAGAGAGAATGATGGACTCCGTCATTGAGGTGGTTGCCTTAAGCAGACAAATGAGTGCACTGTAATAGTACATGCACTAAACTAGATCATACATTAATACCTTATAGAAATGATCACTAATGTAGAGAATGGTTTTTAGCACAATTAGCTTATATTGTCCTTAGACTTGAGAGAGTTGTGCAAATTTGCTTGTTGCATTCTTGTGCTTTGACTGAGTCTTTTGGTGATGATCTTCGCAGATCAAATATTACAGATAATTTTGGGTCTTGTGCGTATTAGTGAATATGTATAATTTCTCAATATGGAATCCACCAGTCTCTTGTTGAAGCAGTATATTTATTATGTCTGTATAATGTTGAACTCAAATAAAAACACTGCGCAACAAAATTTTTGTGAAAAATGTTTTCACTTTTTGATAATACATATATATATACATATATATATAATTTATTTGATAAAATTATTTTTTAAAACTTTTTGGGAGTCCAACTTGGTACAGACTAAGAATCAAGAATTATATGAGCTAGAAACTTAATCTGTGGTATTATTCCAGTCCTATTAGCTTATGTGGAATATAGTATGATAGAATGATAAATAAGCATATAATTGTGAGCAAAATAGATTTCACAAAAACATCTCATTATCTCGAGGTTCAATTGTGATATATTAATGGACATTATCACAATTTGTAGAAGCTCATAACTTCGGAATATAAAATATAATGGAGTTAATGAAAAACTCTTTTTCATGATGATCCTACTACGAGATTTCAGTACCTAGAGTAAGAAGGCTTCCAACCCTTCTGAAAGGGTGAAGACCCTACAATCACGCGCCAGTCAGTAACATTGTATATTAGGAATGTGGAGCCTACTAAGAGCGCTGGGGCTAATTACGGTAGTGGCGTACAGTCCGAGAATGTGGAAGGCTATGTCGGAGTAACGCTGGAATGAGTTGGAAGCGCCCTTGCGATTTCCCACTAGAGATTGTGGGGAAGAGAGCGCACGTCGACACTTCGGGTGATTTGTCTTCTAAAGCTTCTAGCCCCTGAGTTTGCGAAGGAAGATACCCATTCAGACAACCCCTCCAAATCAAGCGGAGATGCTTGCTCGAAGGTCGAGATGTTGGCTCATGAAAATCACGTTCAGAATGACCTGCTTAAGTTTGGTGGATGCTTGGGAAGAAGCTCCACGCGTGCTAGCAAGAAGGCACACCAGTGAGTTAGAAGGTGGCCCTTGCTAGGCTTCCTTGTGAGCTAGGCAGCTTCTATTTGGATGGAAGGGAGCTCTATGGTTAACTAGGTAATTATTGGATGAATGTTGGCATACCAGCATTGTATAGTGGTTGTATTGAAGTAGATCTTGATTAGTGCTGGTTATGCTGGTTGAGTATGGCTTGTGATGGCTTGGAGCAAAGCGCGTGGCAAAAATAAATTCAAACATTTGGCGGATATAATGGGGTGAATGGATATTTGCATTCAAGTAGTAACTAGAAGGTTAGCAAAGATACAATGGTAAGCTAGTGAATCAATCACAGGGTTGCCTCATGCTTACAAGGGTGTGATAGTAATTATCGTAGAGAGACGACTTGAGCAAAAGACATGGTCACAGTCACTAGGACACTTGTCTTTAGTAGGGCAAATATTCTTTCCTAGATTCAAGGAGGCAATTATTGGACATGCACTTGGTCCTTTCCTTGGGTGACACTTGTCAATCTTAACTCTTTGTAGTGGGACAAGTGGCCCCATCCAAAGCTGCCACTTGGACCCTTGGAAGCTTCAAGAACCTTTGAGAAGCCTCCTCACATCACCTGTCTGTAGGTCATCCCATTTGCCACGTTGAAACCCAATTCACCCCTCTCTTGGGTTGCCTTAATCCTAGGAATATTAGGCTGATCAAGTTCCTTTCCTTCTAACCAAGACCGCTTTGAAGCTTTGGAGTCATCCTCTTTATGGTTGAAAGAGAAGATGCAAAAGACCGCAACCAACATGACTCACATGTAAGGATCCATAGTCATAGTCACTAGTGCTACAGAGGAGAATATGAGGGCAGTAAAAAGCATGAGGCAAGATCTCCAAGCATTATTGGCGAGACTTGGAGGAGAGCAAGTGGGGGGAAACAACTTACGACCCACTAGAGTGAAAGAGATCCAATGGGAAGATGAACATTCCTTTGATGGAAGGGAAACCAACTTAAGAGAGTCCATGAGAGAAGATCCTAGACCACGATAAGTTCTAAGGAGGGGCGGACGTGTTGAGCATGAGGTAGTTGAGAGGTGGCTACGTGAGGAGGAGTCCAACCATGGTTGTGATGACCATACAAGGGCATTGGAAAGATTCGAAGGGAGTCAGTATAGGAGGAGAGAACCTATGGCCGGAGCCATGAAGATGATAGAAGACATGAGAGCCACGAAGAGACTGCAACTACCATGATGATGATGAGGAAGGAGATTGGTTTAACCACCGAGGACCTAGAAGGCCAAACTACCGTGGAGGTGATTATGATGATGAGAGATGTAATGGAAATAAGTTTAACAACTGAGGACCTTGGAGACCGAAGATTGACTTCCTAAGGTTCAATGGCGGTGATCTACATGAGTGGCTCGATAAGGTGGACCACTACTTCCATGTTAATGAAGTACCAAGGAAGGAGTCACGATATGTTTCTTCCTTGATGGCAAGGTGAGCAAGTGGTAGAGATGGATTTAGGCCCAATATGAGAAGGAAGGTAGAAGGCTCGAATGGAAGAAATTTGAGAGTGAGCTACTTATGCAAATTTGGGCCCTTACCCATTATCAATCTTCATGGCCAATTGGCCACGCAAGAGGGTAAGGTGCATGCCTATGTACAAGAGTTTCGATAACTCCAAACGTTGGTGAGAGGATAGTCTGAAGAGGTGCTTATTGGCACCTTTGTAGATGGATTGAAGCCTTGGATTCCAAAGGAACTCAAGTTGAAGCAGCCCACAAGGGAGGCCATGAGGATGGTCGAGATCCTTGAAGATAGTCATCGGTTTGAGAAGAGACACGTCAAGGACCAAATGGTTTGCAAGGTTTCTAAACCCTTGTACTCCACACTGCCTTGGAAAGGAAATGAGGTGGTTATGGGGGGTTTGAGGAACAGAGGGAAGAAGTTACCTAAGAAGAGATTGATGAACACATTATAAGAAGGGCTTATGCTTCGAGTATGGCAAAAAGTGCAAACGTGATCACTAATGCAAGAAGGCTAAGATCATGTTCATGATTGAGGAAGAAGTGGAGCATGTGGGGAAGTCAAGTGAAGAAGAGCACGGGCATGAGGAGTTCTCTAGTGACGAGAAAAATGAGGAGGCCCAGTTGAACCTTAATACCATGTCCGATATTCAAAAGCCCTAAACCATGCAGCTTATGACTTAGGTTGTGACTCACTCTAAAATGAGCAACGCAAAGGCTATCCCAAGTATAGGAGTTCTGTCATGTAATAATTAGCCCAAGAGACCAGATCGTCTCATCAGGAAAAATAGATTAATTTTAAACTCGCATAAAAAAAGAAAATATAAAAAGCGTTTACTGACACAATTCAGATTCATATTTTTGAATTTTTGAGAGTTCGTAACGAAATTAAAACAACACAAAATGTAAATTAAGAATATAACATGCATTAAAGTAAATGACAGAAATCAAATTACAAAAAATAAATAACAATAAGTAAAGGACAAAAATTAAATGATGAAAACTAAATTACATAAATTAAATGACAAAGAATAAAAAAATAGAAAACATGATTCTTGGATTAAATAATATCGTCTTATTACAACTCAAGATTCAAGTTAAAAGAAAACAAAACAATACGAACATAGTCTGAAATTGAAATTGAAATTACAGAATTTTATAGAGAAAGAAACTTAAATCTAAATCCTAGGAATTGAAATACAAGACATTGAAATAATAAAGCATAAAAAACTAATCTACAAACTAAAAATAATGAAGTGAGAGAGAGGGTGGCCAAAGAGAAAAGACAGAAGAGAGAAAAGGAAAAATGAAAGGTGTGAAGTTAAGAGAGAGAGAGAGAAGAATAACACGTTAAAATAAAGAAAAGCTAGATAGAGAAACAAGGGTTTTGGACAAGAGAAAATAATTGAGAGAGAGAGAGAGAGAGAATAGTGAGAGTAGAGGTGCGGCTAGGTTAAAATAAACGAGAGAAAAGAGAGAGAGAAAATAGGGAGAGAAAGGGTTGCGAGGCAAATAGAGAGAAAAATAAAAAGAGAGAGAGGAAAGAGAGAGGTGCTACTGGAAAAATAATATAGAGAGATAGAAAGAGTGATTTTTCCGAAAAGGAAAAAGAGAGAATTAATGGGATCAGTCGGCCAAGGAGAGAAGAAAAGGGAGAGAGAGAGAGAGAGAGAGAGAATAAGGAAAAGGAGGTTAGATTAGAAAAAGTAGGGAGAAGAAGAATAAGATGTAGGGTTTGCTTGGTTAAAAAGAAGGGAGAGTGAAAAGATAGATGGAGGGCTAAGATTTAAGTGTCTCTCATTTCTTCATAGAATTATAGCATTGTCATTAATGAATCTCTCTTGCTCTGTTATGTGTCCCAGTAGACTACTTTTGTTCTCTATTAGTCTAGAAATATTTTATCACCCTGCACAATAATATTTAATTAGTTCATGGCATCATATGACGAAATTAAATTCATAAAATAATTACAATGTCAATAATTATAGTGCAAATGATAAAAATAATGATTTTAGAACAATTCAGCAATTATAGTGCCAATAATTATAGTGCAATAAATTAAATCTAAACTCATAAAAATTCAACAATTAAATGCACAACTTAGATTTATGCCTCTTAACTATTTTTCCATCTAAAATCAATATTTAAAACATTAAAAAATTAATATTATATTAATTTTAAATGTACTAAACATGCAATATTCTAGCTCAATCAGGTTGGCAAGCATGAGGTGTCATTGTTGGTGGATTGTGGTTTTACCCACAACTTCATCAATACCCACATTCTTGCTAAGGTGGGATTACGTAGAGAAGATGTAGTACCCTTTGATGTGAAGGTGGCCAATGGCGAGAAGTTAAGGTGCGAGAAAGTGGTGAGGACGGTCAAGATGAATTTCCAAGGGGTCCGGATTGTGGCTGATCTTCATGTGCTTTCCTTGGTTAGGTTAGATGTAGTCTTGGGCAATGTTTGGTCGAGAGACATTGGCAAGGTCATAACTGACTATGAGAAAATGATCATAGAATTCAAAGTTGGAGGGAAGAAGAGGACGTGGACAACTTTAGCACCAAAGGAGCCAAGGCCTTGCGAGTCCAACATGTTTGAGAAACTATGTAAGGGTAGAGCTTGATACTTTTATCATTGTGAGGGGCCAAAACTGTGAAGATAAAGGGCAAGATGGTCACGAGGCAAAGCATGGTGATGAGTTGGAGGTGATGCCCAAGGACGTTAAGGCGGTTTGAAGAGGTATAAGGAAGTGTTGGAGGTGCCTACCATATTGCCTTCAAGTAGGGAGTTTGATCATCGCATAGTGTTGCAAGATATGAGTAAGCCGGTTAATTTTACTTGATACATGTATGCTCATTTTCAAGAAGGAAAGATCGAGACGCAAGTCAAAGAAATGCCTGCTAGTGGCTTGATTAGACAAAACACTAGCCCATTTTCATCACCGATGTTGCTAGTAAGGAAGAAGTATGGAAGTTGGCGCTTTTGCACCAACTATAGAGCTTTGAATGAGGCAACCATGAGGGATCGATTTCCCATACCTACCGTTGATGAGATCCTTGATGAACTACATGAGGCGCATGTATTTACCAAGTTGGATTTTAGGGAGGCTACCATCAAATTCAAATGAATGAAGAAGATGTACACAAGATGACATTTAAGACTCATTCTGATCAATATGAGTACCTAGTTATTCCCTTTGGTCTATGCAATGCACCATCAACTTTCCAAGCGGCTATGAATGCCATATTCAAGCCTTTCTTTAGGAAGTTTGTGTTTGTATTATTTGATGGTATCTTGGAGTACTCGAAGAGTGTTGATGAGCACTTGGAACAATTGGAGTGGGTATTGAAGATATCGAAGAAGCACCACTTCTTAATCAAGACTTCTAAGTATGCCTTCATGCAAAAAAAGTTGGAGTACCTTGGCCACATTATCTCAGGCCAAGTAGTAAAGGTGGATCAATGCAAGGTGAAGGCTATGGTGGATTGGCCATTGCCCAAGGATGTGTCGGCTTTGATGGGATTCCTTGGCTTAACAGGGTACTATAGAAGGTTCGTGCAAGGCTATGGGTTGATAGCCAAACCAATTACCGTCATGTTGAAGAACAAACCAAGGGTACAACTTTGAATGGATAGAAGAAGGAAGAAGAGCTTTTGAGAACTTTAAGAGAGCGACTTTAAGAAGCTATTTGAAGTCTACATCAACGCTAGTGGAAGGGGATTGGAGCGGTGCTAGCTCAAGAGAGGAGATTGATTGCATATATCTCCAAGGCCTTAGAGACAATGAAGAGGCGAGGAGCACAAATGCAAAGGAGATGCTGGTGGTAGTTCATTTGGTAAAGTTATGGAGGCTTTACCTTTTGGTGAGAAAGTTCACAATTGTGACCGACCAACAAGCACTACATAACTCGCTTGAGTAAAATATTGTTGCTCCAGAACAACAAAAGTTCCTTGTGATGATTTTGGGGTTCGGGAATGATATTGTTTATCAACCCAACAAGGAAAATAAGGCGGTGGATGCTCTATCAAGAAAGAAATGGAGTCCAATGATGTGGACTATCTATGAGATGAGGCCGAACTTTGTGCATTGATTGGAAACGAGTGGAGGAGTTGGATGCAAGGTCTCAAGAGATTATTATAGAGAAGCTAGATGGCCCATGTGATGGGGTGTCCGAGTTCAAGTTGAAGGATGAACTTATTTATTAAAAGTCCTACATTTATGTGCCCGATGTGAAAAACTTGAGGAAGGAGATCCTTACTCACTACCGATATCGATGTCGGTTTTGGTCATAATCCCTCCCACCACTAGATGGGCTGATTTCCAAATATTAGCCACCACTATCACTATTGTTAAGTGCGGTAACTGACCTTTGGTGGTAGTGGTTTTAACTGTAGCGGTTCCTGGTTATCGGCATTTATATCACTTGGCCCAATTGTTTTTTTTTTCTTTTTTTGGTCCATTGAGCCCATATCAATAAAATCAAAACTAATGGCATCAAAAATCAATAAAATTAGAGAACATATTAGATAGCATGAGAAATCTAAAGCAATAAAATCCATAATCAATACAATAAGAGAACATCTTAAAAGATCTATTGGAAATATGCCCTCAAAACCAGTTATTTGGAATAATTATGAGATAATTATTTATTTTATTGTCACATTTAATTAATACTTATTGGATATATTATGTTGTAACATAATATGTTACACAGTTATATTGTTAAGTGACATTGTACAAAAGTCATGCAAATGATTAATGAATCAAAAGGCGGGGAGTATGACTTTTCGATTCCTTGTTCACTTGACAATTGTTCTAGACCGAGGTACATATTTGAAAGTCTAAGTAGCAACCCAAGAGGGGGGTGAATTGAGTTTTAATAAAAATTAAAACTTCTTCAAGATAGTTTAGGCAATATGACAGAAAAGCAAAATAACAAAGAGCAAAGATATGAGGAGTATAAAAGGAGATGTAGAGTTAGAGAGATGACACTGTAATTTTAGGTGGTTAGGCCAACGCTTGCCTACATCCACCCCAAGGCTATTGACTTCCTTGGGTTTCCTCCACTATCTATCAAATAGCAAGTACACCTTACCGTTTTTCGAGTTCACGCTTCAACTCTCTTTACAAATCACAAACCCAAGGAATTTCTTCTACCCACACTAGTAGGACCCAGTGTTTACCCAACACTCACAAGGTTTAAATTGAATGGGTACAAGGAGAAAATCAAGGAATAGCTCTTAAAGCCAAGTATATAAGTGTAAACTGCAAAGGAGAGCACGAAGATAAAAATCACAATAGAAAGCTAAAGTATGGCAGGGAAATAACAAGTTTTCTAGGTAGGTGCAGTATTTTCTCTTCTTCAAAGCTCTTTCTCTCTCAAGAAGTTAGGTCGAAGAAATTATTGCAAGTGTTCGTGTGGGAGAGCCTCTCTTATTTTTTCTTGTATCTTGTATTTAAAACATCTTGACCTCAACAGTTATCAGAGTAGGTGAGAAGGACCGTTAGAAAGGTGTCCAAGATTTAAGGAAGCGATTTGAAGGTTCTGTCATCTTTCCGAAAATTCGGTAAACCCATGGCATGTGTTGACACATTAAAAATTAAACTGGAGTTAGGCTCTCGGGAGTCAGTGCAGTGTGTCGACACCATAAGGTCAATGTGTCGCCACTTGTTTTGGTCTGGGAAACTTGTCTTGGGTGTAAGTGCAATATGTCGACACTTTGTCTTCTATGTGTCGACACCACGTTTTCATCTCTCGGGAGTAAGTGCAATGTGTCGAAACTGGTCCTGTATGTGTCGACACCTAAAAGTGTTGGAGAGAATATTTGCAATTTTAAAGTTTTCAAATCATTCCAACACATATTTAAACATCTACAAAAGAAAAATTGATCGTATTAACTTGTGTAGTGTTGTTTCAAATCTACTTATACGCATATAGAGAGAGAAAACTTAAATCCTTTTGAAATACAACATGGTAATTATGGATTGAGAAGATAAAATCTAAAGTCTTCAAAACTTAGAAACTTTGTTATCATCAAAATCAAATATAGTTTGTTTTACAAAAACAACCTTGGGCTAAAAATCTCCCCCCTTTTTGACGATGACAAAACCATGTTAAAAAAAACAATTTGCTGACAAATAGAAAAGCTCCCCCTGAGAACAAACATGATTTTTTCATGACATTTTTTAGCAACAAGGACTTTGAGATTTTACAAAACATTTGCAAGATTTTCCTTTGTAAATGGAGGCTTCCCAAAATTTTAAAAACAAGAAAGAGCACTTCTATAACTTTCTCCAAACTTCTCATACTTCCAATATACAAACAGAACACAAGACTTCATATATAGATACCATAAGAAAGTTTAGAATTTTACCTGTAAGGCATGTCTCAGATATCCATAGTTAAGTACAAGAAGATGAGCACTTCTCAAATTTCTTATAGAAACCAATGAGATAAGCAATATATATATGAGCATAAGCAAATAGACCAATGGAGGCAAATAAATACCAGAAATATCATTAGAAAAGGACAAGTCAAATGTTTAGCCACAACAACAATAATTACATAAACACAAATAGAGAATGGAATGTCCTCTATGTAAGCTAGGAAGTCAGCAACATCTATACTTCTCCCCTTCGGCATAAAAAAAAATAGATAAGGGGAAGGCTAAGGATAGGAGGCTATGGAGATCAACCCGAAGACAGTGAAGGAAGGCTACATGTCAAGGAAGAAGACTATGGAGAACCAAATGGAGGAGGAAGGTAATCAACACCAAACTTTTTCATCCAATTCATCCAAGTAGTAGAGAACGAATACGTCCATTTTATGACACGAGGACGCAAATTTCTATCTTCATCTAGATGGAGCTCATTGGCCTGGAGAACATCTTCAGCAGCGGCTTTGACAGTATCCACTGTTTCTTTAATCACATTGCTGGTCACTATGAATGTTGTTATGTACTCAAAGTTTGAGTTGTCTCACTTCCTTATCAAGAGTCCCAAAACGCTATGTATGAGTACCAAGTATCTTCTTGATATCTTCAAATCTCGTCTTCATAGAGGAAGTTAATTCCTCCATATTCTGCTTTAATTTCTTTTGTTCTTCCTTTAACTCATCCATGGAAGCTTCAAGGGAGGCCATCCGAGGCACATGTGAGCTACCAGCAGCCCTACGTGAGAAGTATCCAAATGGGGGAGGTGAAATTGAAATAGGAGTGTGCTCTTCGAAATTGGAGTCCTAACAGTAGTTTCAGCTTCTTCCTCATCTTCACTCTCTTCTTCAGACCCGGAACCCCTTCCACTATCTTTCTGAAGTGCCACTACACCTTTCTTCACCCATTCTCCATCCTCATTTCGCATAAAACCCATCAAGATAAGAGTTTTCTTGTTATACTCTTGAGAAGCAATGAATTTAGAGAAGCAATAGATAAATCTAATTGTTTCCCATTAACATAGCTTCAAACATTGTCAGATGTAGAATGCTGAAAATTTGCATACACCAGCTTTATTCCTGTATGTGTCGACACCTAAAAGTGCTAGAGAGAATATTTACAATTTTAAAGCTTTCAAACCATTCCAACACATATTTAAACACCTACAAAGGAAAAATTGATCGTATTAACTTGTGTAGTGATGTTTCAAATCTACTTATACACATATAGAGAGAGAAAAAAAAACTTAAATCCATTTGAAAAACAACATGGTAATTGTGGATTGACAAGATAAAATCTAAAGTTTTCAAAACATAGAAACTTTGTTATCATCAAAATCAAATATGGTTTGTTTTACAAAAACAACCTTGGGCTAACAATATTTATATACAAATCGGTCTACACTCGTTATGCCTCTATTAAATAGGATGATAGATTTTGTCATTGAGGTAGTGACCTTAAGCAAACGAGTGGAAAGACTGTAAGAGTACATGCACTGAACGAGATCAAATATGGTTACCTTCTGAAAGTGATCACTGATGTTGAGAAGATATTTAGCACAATTAGTTTATTGTTCTTAGACTTGAGAGGTTTATGCAGGTCTTTTTATTGTGTACTTGTGCTTTGACCAAGTCATTAAGTGATAATCTTTCTAGGTTAAATATTCCAGACAACGTTGGACTTTGTGCATGATAAATGAGTTTGTGTAAATACTCAATAAGGGATCCACCGGTATCTTGATGATGCAGTATATTCAGTGTATCTATATTGGGTTAGACAAAAATTAATATATATTTATTTATAAAATTATTTTGGAAACAATTTGAGAGTCCAACGAGTTACAGATTGTGAATTAAGAATTATATGAATCGTTGGCAAGTGAACTTTAGTGAAAATATTTTTAAAATTAATATATATTTATTTGTGAAATTATTTTGGAAATAATTTGAGAGTTCCACAAGGTACAAATTGTGAATTAAGAATTATATGAATCACTGGCAAGTGAAATTTAGTGAAAATATTTTTTGAAATTAATATATATTTATTTGTGAAATTATTTTGGAAACAATTTGAGAATCCAACGAGTTACAGAATGTGAATTAAGAATTATATGAGCTGGAGACTTAATCGGTGATATTATTCTCATCCTATTAGCTCACGTGAAATATAATATAGTAGAAGGATAAATAAACAAATAATTGTTAGCAAAAGGGATTTCACGAAAATAGTTTCACTGTCTCAGGGGTTAATATTGATATGTTAATAGACATGATCATAATTTGCAGAAGCTCATAAATTCATAATACAGAATATAAGGGAGTTAATAAAAAATAATTTTTCATGGTAATCTTACGGTCGAGATTTGAGATCTCTAAGTATTCTGTGCACAAGAACAGTTGAAGTTTTGAAGTGGGCCATTATAAAAACTCAAAACTGTCATTTGAGAATGAGGAGGTTCATAATGTGAGAAAGAGCTTCTCTCTAAATTCTATCTCTAGAATTCTATCTCTCAAACAATTGTGCGCATGAATCCGAAGGAGGCAGCACTCTTGAGCTGCTTGATTTTAACGATCAAATTCCGCTACAACTCTAAAGATTGTCGATTCTTACAAGATCAACATTTATTTGCTATCAACATTGATATTTATTTGAATATTAATAGCGTCAAATATTGTTTGAAACTAACCAATTGCCAAATCACTAGTCATTAAAAAGCGCTAGCTGAGCTGAGATTTAATTAATTTCTAAACTTCATCAAAATAGTTTATTATCCTTCCAAATAGGTTGTTTTATGGTTATAGAGTGTTCCTTAAGCATTAAAACATCTTTCAATAAGATTTGATAAAATGAAAGGTTAGGGATTTATATTTAATAGCTTATGTGTTAAAGAAATAAAAAACCATGGCTATTATTTTTGTTATGATTGTTCAAACCCAATAGCAGTATCGATTATGGAAATAACCGCCACCACTACTGGATGGGCCGGTTTCTAAATATTGACCACCGCTACCGTTCAGTGTGGGAACTGAGTTTTTTGTATCGGTACCAGTGGCGGGAGAACCAAATAAATTATGGTGCCCAGATCATCCCTACAGTTCTATCATAGCAAGGAAGGAGGACATTCAGTGTAGCATAGAACCTATGTGAGAGTCAAACACTTCTTTGATTGGGAGGATCTTAAGAATAGTGTGAAGACATGGGTGGCCGAGTGTGATGTATGTCAAAAGGTCAAGCATGATACAAGAGCCCCTACAGGTTTATTGCAGCCCATTCCAATATCGAAAGCCATATGGAAGGATTTATCCATGGATTTTGTGGAGGGCTTGCCCACAAGCTAAGGATACGAAATGATTTTAGTAGTGATGGATTGATTGAGCAAGTATATGCACTTTGTGCCTCTTAAGCATCCATTCACTACGAAGAGCGTGGCAAAGGATTTTGTGGATAATATTGTGAGGCTCCACAATTTTCCTAAAACCATTATGACTGATAGGGATTGAGTATTCATGAGTTGTTTTTGGAAGGAGGCGTTTGCATTGCAAGGTAGCAAGATGAAGACTAGCCCTTCATATCACCTACAAACCAATGGCCAAACAGAGATGGTCAATTGCACATTGGAGCAATACTTGAGGTGTTATTACTACAATGAGCAAGATGTATGGATGGAGTATGTTCCATGGGCTGAATATTGGTACAATACTTCTTACCATTCATCCATAACTCTTAGCCTGTTTGAAGTTGTTTATAGGAGGAAGCCACCTACCTTGGCTACCTATGTGAGGGGCAAGACTAAGAATGTGGAAGTGGGGAAAGTCATGCTAACTAGGGATGAGATCCTAGCAGAGGTTAAGAAAGAGATCAAGATAGCTCAACCAAGCATGAAGAAGAAATATGACAAGGGGCGGAGACTAGAAGAGTCCGAGCCCAAGAAATATGTGTATTTGAAGCTTCATCCCTATGGCCAAAAGACCAGGAAGAGGAAGATGAGCTATAAGCTTGAGAAGCAGTTCTATGGGTCGTTGAAGGTGGTTGCCCATGTTGGAGAGGTCGTATAACAAATGGAATCGTCACCAACCTCAAGACTTCACCCAGTGTTCCATGTGTCTCTCCTTAAGAGACGGGTTGGAGATCCTAGCTTGATTGTGGAGGAATTGCCTTCCTTTGATGAGGAAACGAAGAATGCTTCTACAACCCAAGGAGGCCCTTGAGTACAAGGTTGTACCAAGAGGAAGAACTAGAAGGAAGATTTGGAGAGTATTGGTACAGTGGAATGGGCTACCTAGAGGGGAGGTGACTTGGGAGGACTATGATGAGATAGCCTCAAGGTTCCCAAGTTTTACCCTTGATGACAAGTACACTTCGTGGAAGGGGGAATGACAGGACCATTAGTGAAGATCATGGCCTTAACAGCCACGCGTTGGAGGATAAGTGTCAAGACAAGGCTCTAGTGGCACCTCTGACAAGACCACAATGCGCGCTGCAAGAGCACTAGAGCCAGGCCATGACATGGCCTCAGCGCCCACGAGCTAGGTGGACCAACGCCCCTGACAAAGAATGGAACCCCAGCAATGCCCATCCCAAGCATGCCAGCCAGCCAGCCGGAGACATGTCATGGCAAGCTCATGACCAGCACAAGGCCTTGCACATGCCGTGGCCATGACTTGGTGCCCTAGTAAGATCTTGGCCACTAGCCAAGCCAAGACAAGGAGTGGCTACCACCAGTGGCCACAACTAGTGGCGGAACACTATGTAGGACACCGGATTCTCTTCTTGTTAATAAAATATTTATTTTTAGTAAATTTTAAATTTTGAATTATTTGAAAAAGTTATCATGTTTTAAAAGTGTTTTTAAAGTTTGAAATGTTGATTTGATTTGAAAATGTTATCTTTTTAAATGTTTGCAATTTGAAGAATATATGTTTTATCTTTATCTCTTTAGATTTTAAATTTTTGAATTTCAAATGTTTGGATTTTAAAATGGATAGCAACCCAATCTTATCATCTTTTCATATTTAAAGTCCTTCTTTAATTAGAGTTGCAATCAAGTCCTTTATAAATACTTTGTTTGCCTTTGCGATGTGTATTGATTGAGAAAATGAGAAATCAAGCATCTTTTCGAAGGTTCTAGTATAGTTTCTTGAGATCTTGGAGGTTAATTGATAAAGGGTTCAAGTGTTGTTAAGGGCAAGGTAGCGAGGTTATTATGCTAGATTTTCTTAAAAGAACAAGGTGATATTTGCGAATTGCATGTTTTATTGAAAACCCTCGGAGTTTTGTGTGCATTATATTACAGTAAAATTGGTATGGAATATTTTGCATGCATTGGTGTAACTACAAGTCTTTTTAAAGTCTATGTTATTATTTGATGATTTATCTCACGATTTCATATGTGTACGATATTTTGTTGATGATTATTGTATAATATGTGAGACCCCGATTTTCTCCTATGTAATTTCTTATGTATTATCTTTTATTTTCCAATGTAATAGCTTTTATTTCATCATGGGGCTATGTTTTTGGCCAATGTATGGCCTAATCCTTATGTTATGGTATTTCGATTAAAATGAGATTTTATTCCATAAAATCTCTTTAAATAATTTTAATGCCATTTTATGCAAAGTTTAAATTATATTCATTTTAGGAGCCGAAATTTGCAAGTAAGTTTCTCTCTTACGAATTTATATTTTTCATTTACTTAAAATGTTTCATGGACCATAAAATTTGAGTTATGATTTAAGAATTCTTTGTATAAGCCGAAAATGATCAATGGATTAAATAATGAAATTCTTTTGAAGACATGGATTGAATATTTTAAATCTTTCATATGTGACATGTATTATTATTACCATGTGGCCTATATTATTAATAGAATTTCCATTTGAATATTCAATGATAAGCTATGTATTTATGTGATAAGTCTAAGAGAAGATTTAATTGATAAGCACACTTGCTTATCATAGTGATAAGCAAGCATGATGATAGGTTATGAAACTTTTAGAGTGATAAGACCTTGTGATTATTGTAGAGATAGGCTAGGGCCATTATCACATGATAAGATATCATGCTTATGAGGTGATAAGCTATTGGAATGGATTAGATAAGCAAGAGAGCTTATGAAGTGATAAGTTAGGTGAGAGAGAGTAACCAAGTTGAAAGTTGGTTGCAATTTAATGTGGAAGTAACTAGGTTGGTTGAAAAGCAACCAAACAAGGGAGGAGGATGGCTTTTACGTGAATGGCTATAAGGTGAATTTGAAAAGCCATAAAGTGAGGCCATGTGAAGTGTAAGAAGTGATAAGACAACACATGGAAGTAAAAGAGAAGAGAAAAGCAAGGGAGAATGAGTGATTGTCGATGGAAGCATGTGAGGAGAGAGAATGAAGAAATTCAAATGCAAGCCATGCTTTTGGAGACAAGATTTGATGTGAGGAAAAGATGAAAGAAAGAGAGAGAGGAAGGCCATGCAATTGTCGACCAAGGCCTCACCATTTTTCCTTTTGATTTCTCTCTCTTGTCAATTCACTCTCTCAAGCTTTATGTCATAGCAATTACTCTCCTTGGGAGACTCATTCTCTCACACCTCTCATTGCAAAGCTTTGGCCAAACCATTCATGCACTCCATTCTCTCCCACTTTCAAGCACTTGGCCGAAACTTGCATTCTCTCAAACTCTCTCTCCCATTTTCAAGCCTTGGCCGAACCACCCCTTAGAATTCAAGGTTTGTGCATTTTTTCTCTTGCACTCTAAACCATACTCTTCTTGCCTTCCAAATCCCATTCTAAAATCCAAGTTCAAACCTCTTTTGTTGTGGATAAAAATCTCTCTTGGTGCAAACACATTTCCTTCATTGAAAACCCTAACCATTTGCCTCATTTCTCTTCAAGCTTACCATATTCTTTTAACCACCATAGAACCTCCTTAAATCAAGCTTGGACATTTCTAAGGAGGGTGGACCGAAACTTTGAAGGAAGTGAAGTTAGGAAGAGTTGGTAAAGGTTGAAGGTAAGCTTGGTTCTATTGATGATCTTGCCTTAAGTTTCACAAATACTAACCAAAGGTATTTTATTTTCTAGGTGCTCAAGCTTGGATAGTCAACAAGGTAAGACCAATGTGATATTGTTGGGTTAGCATGAGTGGCCGAATGGCCTATGTATGAGATCTTGAAGTTTAGGTTGTAATATGCCTTGGTGTTGTTAGATCTTGAATGCTTAAGAACCCTAGGTTGTTTAAATACTAGATCTAACCATGGAAACCCTAGATCTAAGGTTGAATGTAAACAAAAATGCAAATGGAGAACAATGCTTGTTAAAGGAAGCTAGATCTAGGTCTTCATGTTGGTTTGATGAAAGTTAATTATTTTGCTTAGATCTATGAATGTTAGTGTGTATAAAGTGTGGATCTAATGTTGATGGAAATATTTGATGAAGAGATAAAGGGTATGCATGCTAGTTAGGTCACAATGCAAAGGATATGCATGTTATGATTTTTAGCATGAAAAAGGTGACACTTTGGGGTATGGCCGAATATTTGATGCTTGGGATTTCATGTATAGTTTTGTATATATATTTAAATCTGGACATTGGCCATGATATGTGCAAGATTTATGACCCTATGAATGGTAAATGATTATGTTAGGTATTAGATGCATGCATATTGAAAGGAACAAAAGAAAGTTAATCGTTAGATGAAAACATGTGTTGGCCGAATGTTATGAACATGATATATTGTGTTGGTGTTTTGATTTATAGATCCTAGGTTGTGAAATTGCTGAATGGAGGATGTGATCACCATTGGAGTAAAGACTAAATGGTGCATAAAATAGGGATGGACGAATGTTGTAAGAAAATATAACCCTAAGTGCAATTTATAAAAAAATGGATTATCATTGTTGTAATAGATATAGAAATTAGGGTTTAATCTAGTTGGAACAAATATTGAAGAATCATAATCTTTTAATAAATATTGTTTGAAACCCTAGTTAAGTTTTACTCAGGATTAATTGAGGTTTAAGTCCAAGATTAAGATTTAATCGTGATTAATTTATTAATAGTTTGATATAAGGTTTTAATGGAGTACGTGTAATAAAAAGAGGCGTAGGTTTAATTCTAAACCTGTGAGTATTAATTAAACCCTAATCGAGGCATGTACATGGATAAATATATTTTTATTTCAATAAAAATATTAATGATTTAATAAACTAAGTTTTGAATATTTGTTAAGGAAGAGAATAAATAAAATATTTTATTTATTTAAATGAATTTCAGTGATATATATATATATCTATCTTTGGTTGATGACTGATTTCAAAAATGCAAATATTAATGATTTCATATTATTCTTAAAAGTCTAAAGGAATATTAAATCGCTTGTAAGTGGATACTGTAAGTGGACAGTAAGTGTTCTTTTTCAAAATTGGAATGACACGCTGCATCGTTTCATGAACAAGCATGAATTTTAATCAAGCATGACATGACATGTGCATTGCATGAATTTTTTTCAAGAAGAAAGTTTATGCAATGATTTTTATACTATGAGAAGTTTTATGAAACGATAAGTTAAGTTAAGGGGCACTGGTCGGTACCGTACCATCAAGGTGGACTCCCATACCGAAGGACAAATGTGAGAAGGATGGGTGAATCCACGAGGCTGTGCAAACCACGCTGAAGAACATTGAGAAGGTGTGGTGCCTCCAAGGGTCATGTCTAGCCACTGAAGGACAAATGAGAAAGTGCGCTAGCTGACCGTATGTAAGGTCTCCAAGGAAATTCGGGGACGGTTCCGAAGGGAACGCACAACCCTGACTTCAGGGGTTAAATGGAGCGAGCCCACAAATAAAAGATATGAATTAATTATGAAAAGGCCAAGAGAGGCACAAGTACGAATAAGTGGTTTCAAGGGCCAAGGGCCAGTTTTACAAGCAAGTACGAAAGAAAGATTTTCAAGGGCCTGGGGCCGAGACTAAGCAAGAGCATATGCATAATTCATGACATGCATGTGCATCCTTTATCAAGTTTCTTTCTTTCATGATTAAGCGGGCATAAGACAAGAGCATGTTTTAAGTTTATGTCTTCCCTTACTGAGTCTTTTTGACTCACGTTTTTAAAATTGTGTCATTCCAGATGCCTCAGGTGAAGAGAGTCAGGAGGACTACCTGACCTAGAAGTTCAAGAATTTATGTTTATTACTTTTGTTGATAGTGACTTGATTGTCACTAGTTGGCTTTTTACATGTTATGTATGTCTTGTATGAGACCTTAATGAGAACCCTAATTATGTAAGTTTAGCTCGAACCCCTCGCGATCCTGTACGTTTCCGCCGTAATCAAGTAAAACAATAAGTAAGAACGCTGGAGCCATCCGGGGGATAGCTCGCGGCTGTCACGGTCCCTGCGGGATGCCGTTCGGGGCGTGACATAATATGTGTAACGTTTTCAAACCCTGAGGCTCAGAGTTCAAAGTTATAGCAATTGATACAGTGAGTGCGCAAAGAGTCTTCGAACTTTACAACCCTCTCACGGGGGTAAACGTTACCCATAGTTATTGCCAAATGCATTTTCTATAGTATTATTATGAAATATAAAAGTTGTTTTGAAATTATAGTTACAGTTATATAGATTGAGATTTACAGTTTTATGTTTATTTTCAAATGTAGCTCATGAAGTGCATCATAGCATAATGATTTTTCTTACTGAGTTGTTGAACTCACCGCCTTATCTGTCCTCTCTTTTCAAATGATATTTAAGAGTATGTCAAGAGTCATGTTAGGTGACGCCTAGATGGGTAGCTGAGAGAAGGCTTAAAGTTTCACTTAGATTGAGAGTTTTCTTTGTAATTTTTTCAGTTTTTGAAAAGTTTTAAACGAAGTATTTTTATTCAATTGTTTTGAAGTTTTAAACGTGATTTTGTTATCAAGATTGTTTATGTTGTGATGACTGGTTTCTACCCCCGACTTTTTGCCAATTTTAGTGATTTTAGCATAGAAGTAACCTCCTAACCTCCGGGTTTCGGGGCGTTACACACCACCACCCAAAGCTGTGTCAGGAGGGGAAGTGCAAAGAACGGTCTTGGAAGTCGAAAAGCAACCTAAGAGAGAGAGGGTGAATTGAGTTTCAAAACTTTTTCGAAATGAACCCTTAAGGATATGTTTACTAGCTACAAGATCCGCAAAGAGTATTTATCTCAATAAAAGATTAATCACAAGGATGGATAAAGCAATTCCAAATATATAATTTTTATTTAATCAAGAAAGTAGTAGCACAAAATAAAATGATAAGGGAAAAGAATCAAGCACAACATTTTTAGGTGGTTTGGCTAACCCGCCTACGTCCATCCCTCGAGCTCCTTTACTGAGCCTTAAGTTTTCTCTACTAAACTCCCTTCAACTAAGGCAAATATTTCCTTACACTTGAGCTTGAGAAATAGCTCTTCAAGCCTCAAGAACAAGTTTAAGAATAAGCCTCTCCAAACTTCTTCTTTCAGTGAACAGTTATCACCGAAAGGAAACAAGAGAATCACTCTCTTCAAAGTGTAGAAGGATGAACAAGATTGCTCAATATGACTCCCTTGATGGAGTAAGTATTACAATGAAAAATTTCTCTCTTAGGCTTCACATGATAACAAGGATGTGAAAGTGTTGATTATGTGTGAATGATGTGAGAAGTAGGATTCAAAGGTTTTTTTTATCACTCTTAGCCTTAACAAAATGATAAATGGTCGTTCAGCCGCATTTATGAGGCTTAAGGATGGTCTTAAATAAGCCTCATACGAAAACTAGCCATTTCTAGCTATTGAGGGTCGATCTGTCGAAAATTTCGTTGTACCGGTCGACCACTTACATCATCTGGTCGACCGCTGCAGATTATTGTTACCCCAACGGTCAAAAAGTCAGTTTTTGATCTCTGAGCCTAACTTCCTAAATGAACGTCTAGTTGCGGAGCTTATTCTCCTAATTAAATGTCTATTGCAGCAGCACAGGGATTGGAAGATGCTATGGGTTTCGCATTGCCAGAATATTATGGCCCAGAATTTAGTGCTTTAGAAAAAAAAAATGGTTAATTACAATTTCCCCCTCAAACTAGCACCCCAATTTCAAAACCCTTTGAACTATAACTCGTTACAACTCACCCCCTCAATCTACGTTTACCGTTACGATTTAATTGTCCACCTATATTTTCTATTGTGTGTGACGTTTTCTGTCCCACGTGAACAACACGTGGGTCCTTCTTTGCGCAAAAATATAAAATGGCCCACACGCCCGTTGCTTTTTTAAATTCAGCATCATTCCCAAACATAAAATCAGATTTGGGCAGATTTGCTTTTAGAGGCAAAACCACGATTTTCTTGGATCAGGTGGAAGAGGGAAGGACAATTTGTTATTTTCGTGCAAGGAGGGTCTCACGTGTTGCTCACATAAGAGGAAAAATGTTGCAGATAACGGGAAAATGTGGGGATAAATTGTAACGAGTCATATTTTATGAGTTTTTGAGAATAAAGTGTTAGTTGGAGGGAAGAAAATTGTAATTAACCCAAAAAAAACCTGATAAGAGGTTCCCCTACTTGAAAGACCATACTACCCTTTCATCTGATCAGATCTGTTGGACAAAGTGAAAAATCTCCACGGGCAGATTTTTTGTTTCTACTAACGAGCGTTAGAAGAACCAAATGTGATGCTTTTGAAAGTGTTTGGATATGTGCTAGTTTCTTCCGAGTGGGAGATCAAATCAGGGGGCAAACGTATCGGGTCAAATTTAGGGATGTTCAAAAAGTTGGCCAACCCGACCAATCAGCACGACCCGACCCGAACCCGACCGAATTTTGTCAGGCTAAACACGGGTTCGGGCTTGTGCGAGCCCAAACTGCTCGAACCCGTCTATAGTCGGATGAGCATCGGTATACCCTTGGATACACCCAACTCGCCCGACTATATTGCAATAGATCCTAAACCCTAAGAGCGCAGACTGCCTTTCAACCCGACACTCTTCGTCGTCGCCCTCA
The DNA here is from genome assembly GCA_963930655.1 of Myrica gale. Lineage (NCBI taxonomy): Eukaryota > Viridiplantae > Streptophyta > Magnoliopsida > Fagales > Myricaceae > Myrica > Myrica gale. The sequence continues at coordinate 15,186,718 of OZ005618.1, forward strand.
CGCTGCCTCTGTCTTTGTCTTCCTCCGTCGCCCTCACGCTCCCTTTGTCGTGTCTAGATCTTATTTTCCGTCTGTGCACCTTGATTTGGCTTATGGGTTGTTGAGGATACGATCCATCGTGCTACTCCCGGTGGAACTCAAGGCATAGTGCTTCTGGGTTGTCAGGTGAGTCTTTGTTGTTTTTGTTTCTAATCTGCTTGCTATGCGACCTTAGCTCTTGAGGTGAGTATTGTTCTCATCTTTCTTTAAATCTGTACAACTGAATGCCTTTATCATCGTTTTAGAATATCTTTATCTCTAGGACATCGTGCTTGATCTATTGTTTTGGAATAGAGACAAATCAGAGTATTTGATCTATAGTCGATTAGCATAATTAAGTATGAAAGGACTCAGTAATTTTTATATAGAGGAAGATGCAGGTGAAAACTTTTTCTTGGAAATTCTTGTTCTTGCCTTTTCGAAGTTTTTATTTGCTGGTTAAAAAAAATACCCAGTTCTTATATACCATATTATGTGTGCATTAGATGGATAATTCATATATCTCTTTTCTTTCCTAATCTTTCGGTTATCTCTTATTCTGGTTGTGTTTTGATTCTTAATCTTGTTTTCAGTTGCTAGAATCACATGGATTATTCTTCTGCAGGTTGGGCCGTTAACATTTCAAACAAAAGGTTCTCATTCTTTCCTGTTCGTAGCAGGACAGTTCAGTTTGGTTGCTCTTAGCATATAACCTTGATGTTTGGCTTTTACTTGTATTATTTTATTAGTTTCTGAATTTCTTCTGAATGGAAGCCTAGGATAAAAGATTTTCCACTTCGTATGCTAAACAAATTGCAGCATGAACACCTATTTGTAGATGTGAGTGTATATATCTGTACATGTTTACTGTCAGCACAGGTTTTCCTTGTTTCAGTCGACATCTTGACTATTTGGGGCAATAAAAGATTTCCACTTCGTATGCTAAACAAATTGCAGCATGAGCACCTATTTGTAGATGTGAGTTTATATATCTGTACATGTTTACTGTCAGCACAGGTTTCCCTTGTTTCAGTCGACATCTTGACTATTTGGGGCAATTAAAGCTTAAGTAATTTTGCTATGTTGTTTGTCTTTTTTGTTCTTTTGGGATCAGCTTCTTGGTAATTTGACTATTTTTAAATTTCAGGGAGGACAAAACACAGTTCAAAATGGTCTAAGTTTTGAGAGTAAATAGCATCTCCTTTTAGCATCCATTACTATCAAATCTATATGTTGAGTTTTTCTTTTCTGTTGTCCACTAATAATGTATACTTATTTTGTAAATTTTAGCAAATTTGGGCAGTTTCTTTTGTCGCATGTTTTTGCTGCAGTGGTCCCTTCTTTGTAAAAACCCGAACCGACCCGCCCAATGAAGGTCGGGTTCGGTCGGGTTAAATTATCCATTGCAGTCAGGTCGGATGTTCGGGTCGGTTTGAGGAACATATCGCAGTTCCACGTGGACCCGACCGGAACCAACCCGACTCATGTACAGCCCTAGTCAAATTGGGCTTTCCCAAGCAGTTCACAGAGATTTCATACTTATATCACATTAGTCCAAATATTAAAAAAAAAAGGCTTAAATGCATTGTAGGTCCCTGTGGTGTAACCTTTTTACAAATTGGTCCCTGTGGTATGAGTTTGTACTAGCTATTCCCTGGGATAAGTATCTTGTAACAAATTGATTCTTCCATTAGATTTTCGTCGACCCACTTAACGCCCGAAGCTAACATATCAAAAAATCTAACGTCATCAACGAATGGGGTGATGCCGCATGTCGAGAGGCGAGCAGGCTGAGTTGCTTGTTCTCAAGATACTCGGGATGCCAGGGCTCGGTCTGTGCTCGGGATGCTCGGTCTGTCCTTTGTTGGTGCTCTTTCATTGGTGCATATGATGCCGCATGTACTCGTATCCCTAGCAAGCCAGGCTACTTGTGCTCGGGATGCTCGAGCTGGTGCTGCTCAAACTGCTTGGGATGTCGGGGCTCGGTCTGTCCTCTGTTGGTGCTTTTCATTGGTGCTTACGCGGAAAATAATCCACGTCAGCTTCGGCCGTTAAGTGGGTCGACGGAAGTCTAACGAGAGGACTAATTTGTTACAAGATGATTACCTCAGGGACTAGCCAATACAAACTCATACCACAGGGACCAATTTGTAAAAAGGTGATACCACAGGACCTATAGTGCATTTAAGCCCAAAAAAAATATATATAGGAAAGAATAAGACGTGAAATGTTGAAAATTGTTTCCACTATTTACAGAAAAAGAAAAGGTTCCAGAAGCACAAGGATTGAGAATAACGTGTTGCTGTGCGACAGAACAAACATTTTTGGGGTCACTAGTTAAATGTCGAGCTGTTCTATTGGGAAAGTCACAAAGATATCTTCAAAATTAACTGCAAAACAGTTTCGGTCTTCCATTTACAGAGTCCAACTTCAAAAAGGGGGAGTTTTTACCTCTTGAGTGGTTTGTAGAGGACAACCGTGACATATTTGGACTGGAACCTATGGGTTAGTCCCAAGGTAACCACAGACTGGGAAGCCCAGCCCTTCTCCATGAAAACGTGGTTAAGCACAACATGCTGAGGCTTCGAAGAAGAAGCTTCACCTGAATTCTCCATACCCAGGACAGTTAGGTGCAGGTGGGGTGGAACGGTCACAGGCTCCTTCGCAAAATCCTCCTCTGCTGGAAAAACATGACTATAGCTGTAGTCTGGCGATGGTGGAGCCTCAAACTCAGCGGAACTCTCCAGGTTTTCAGGCACATTATCCTGCATAAAGCAACAAAAGCTAACAGAGGAACTTTTGATGATTGTTCTAGTTTTGTTGGTGCAAATAGGTCTCACGTCACTAAATTCATTGAGACCAGCTAAAAAAGAAGTTCCCACGTGAAATCCTCTAATAATGAAAGTAGGTCAAAAGGAAGTCCAAAAAATGGAAATGCTCCCATGAAAGCTGTTTGAATACATAAACACTCATTAAACTGAAGTATACATTTTTACAGTTATTTACTACGACAACAAAGTCTGAGAAATGGTGATCCAGACCTTCGATTTGTATCCCTAAAATTAAGGCGTGAGTGGGAACTATTATTATGACTAGTGTAAGAATTTTATTACCCTAGTGCATATTTGTTTTATGTCTGCTTGGAATTCCATTCCCACCTATGGCATGCAAAAGATTACAAGCAGCTGATGAACATGGTTGCACAATATTCCCTTTTCCCTCTATGTGCGTGTGAGTGCACCCACGTGCAAGATTATAGATCTGCTTGGTATGCTTCTTACATCCACTAACTGAATGATCTGGTCTCACGGGGAAAAGGAAACAAAATTCCAGGAGAATAGATAGATAACAAAATTGGGGAAGCAAAACACATACATGAACGTTGAGAAGGTTACAAACATGGCCCATTTCGTCAGCTACAAAAGGAAGATCTGGGCTATATCTGCATTCACCGTCTACAATGAACTTGTAATGGTATATACCTGATGGTAGGACCAAGAGAATTGCGTGGTCTTTACCAGATCGCTGAAGCATTTTCCTGCAAAAAAGATGAACCACATGTAGCATATTTCATTATGTATTTTCAGCCAAACATAGTTTCATACTTGTTAACCAGACACGATAAAATTTATGTGTAAAATTACTAATTGACTTATCTTACCTAGATGCCCAGTTGTCCCAAGATCCCTCAACCACCACATTGTTACCACCATAGTTCCATGTAATCATGGTGGGAATTCCTTGCTCAGTTGGATGATCAACTACCTGAGATTCATTCTGCCACATACTGTTGGGAAAGGGAGGACCATCACCCTTCTGAAAGGGAGCTAGAGGAACCTTTAAATGCACAGAAAACAGGCAACCCATCAGTTTAAAGTCAATAACAGTGTAAAGCTCCAGAACTTCAGCGTCAAAATATCACCAGAATTTTCATTAGTGGTCCCATATGCACAGGAAAACTAGGCAATTCTTAACAGTGTAATTTGCAAAATTCTCCACCACGGACAAAATTGGTGGATAGCACACAATACTACAAAACTCTCCCTATCATATAAACTAACAATGTTTCTAGTGATTCACATAAAACCATCAGAATCAACCAGAAAAGGCCTTTATGAACTAGCATATTAGCTTGCATCCCTGCAGTGTAGCTACTACTACGTTGACTTAAACTTGGAATTATCACCAAAGGCATCCCACATATCATGCAAAACTACACCATTTAAGATTACTGAAAATGAAGAAGAATCAAGGTTCTAACTCGAAACAGAAATTTATATCTCAGCCCAACCTACTCAGAAACGTGGATTTCAGGCTTTTAGCTCAAGGGCAGCTACAATCCTCCAAAAGATCTGACCACAAAAAGTTTTTTGATACAAATTCAATAGATTCAAGAGTTCTTTTTCTTCATTTTTTGGGTAAGTTGATATATAATTAAAAAACTAAACAATGGCAGGGCAAAGCCCATAGTTACAACCAGAGTTCCGAGAGGCACATGAGGGTCTGGAAAACCATAGACTACACAAAACAAAACATATAACTGTCACCCATTGCAGAAACAGGACTCCTTACAGGCCATCACCAAAGCATGACAATCATATAATCCACACCAGAGTTCATTTTCAGTATGTCACAGAGCATGGGTCATAAAAGTCCTAAAACCAGAGTATAGGTCCCAAAACCAGAAACTAAGAAAGAACAGGACCTAATTTCCAATTTTCCCTACAAGCTCCCCCCTCTCCCTCCCCCTCCCTGTCCACAGTAGATGCTATTTATACCCTACAAACCTCGTGTTCTTATGGCTCTAGTAGGGCCATGTAGAATTCCAATGCCTTGGGAAGCATTAGAGATCAATTAAACTTGAAAGATGTTCACCGAGGACTGGAATGAAATGTTCCATTGAATCGCTGCATTGCACCCTGACCATCTTTTGCATCATGCACATGCACATGCACATGCCCGCACAATGTATATGCCTGTGAATTCAATTGCTCAAACTCTCCAGTCACAAGCCTCGTGGAAATGTCATTTTGGAATTTTTCCTAACTTCCTATTCAAAAGAATTCAGATACGATTTATGAAGCCTGGTGTTGAGTGGACTCGACTATTCATTTGACAGAGAAATTTCAAAGTTAATATAGGAACAAAACAAGCAAAGAATTGACTTGAAGCAATACAGGCATTTAAAAATTCTAGTTCCAACACAGGTTTTTCAGTACATATACTACGCTGACTCCATGCACTTCTTTATCATATTATGGTTGTTTTGGTCATAACTAACACCAAAGCACAGAGCAAAAGACACAGCGAGATGGCGTTCAGCTGAATCTAAGACTTCCTTAGAGCTAGGTATTCTAAGAAAGATAGACAGTTGACCTATAATTTATACATCACACTATAAAAATATGCAATCAATTCCACTACACCACATTGGATAGTTGAAGAAAGCCACAAGGAGATTGACCGGTATACAATTTCCTTTCTGATTCTCGCGCAATCAGTAAGACTAATGGCTCCAGGTGACCCCCACTGCAACCGGAAGAAAAAACAACCCCCCCACCCAACCCAGTTCATACCTAACCTCAAGCTAGGAGTTGAACCAAGGGGGCTTGCACCAAAGTTCTTTTTCGGAGGAAAAGGGACATAAGTACTAAAGGATAAAAAAACCTAAACAACAAGTAAAGGTTCCTTCCCCCCACCCCCCTCTTTTTTGTGTCTGTGTGTGTGGTGGGGGGGAAGGGGCAGGCATGGTCACCTGTCCCTCCCCCTATATTAATCCATGGGACTCTAATTATGCACGGGGAGATCAATCTTGTGCTCCCACTGAAAGAAAAGAAAGAGAAAATCAAAATAAAACCAAAAATCTAAAAGCTCCAATGAATTACAAAAAAAAAAAGGAAGGAGGTGTGATTAGTCGCTACCAGTTGCACCGAATGCTAGAGTTATCTCATGAACATGGTTTTCAAAACACATGCCCAAGGTCCAAGCTGATCCATGATGCAGATGGAACTGCACTCCAAGAACTTGATAGAAAATTTGTCCAAAATATTTTTGATAATTGAGGACTTCCAAAGAAGGGAAAAATGAAATTTTTAAATTGAAAAATGAACACGCATCATTATGAATAAGACAAGTTAATCACTCCCAATCAAAATATTTTTTATCTATTTATTGACTAGCGAAATTCAGAAACAAGGTATCAGTTCCTGTTCACTATTTTAGTTTGAAACCTGTGCTTTCAATTTGATTTCTAAGACCTGAGCTTTGGGCCTTGCCGAATGCGAGAGCTGGTTGACTTTTCTTACCTAAAAGAGACATAAAACAACTGACTTGGAATCGTGATATCTATTGTGAGTTTAGCTATAGTAAAAAATAAAATTTCAGATGACCAAAAAACTAGAATGAAAGAAAGAAAAAGCAAAGGGTGGATGAAGGTGGAGAAACCCCATGCAGTGGAGAGGGATCTCCTCTACCCTGTCCTATGCTATGTAGGTGTGAAGTGGGAAGATTCCCTCACCGTTCACCCTCGAGATGGAGGTGCAGGTTTTTGAGGGGATGGATGGAGGATCCCCTCCACCCTGCCTCTACAGTAGAGGAGGAGGCTGAGGGAATCGTCCACTCCCCTCTATATTTTGTTTTCCTTTTAACTTTTTTATTATTTTCTTTTATTGTCTTACTTTATTTGCTTCTTTGTTTCAACTTCTGGTATTCAAATGTGAAATTTTTATATATAGCAAATCCACATCAAACATCAATAATTTTGAGTTAGTTTTTTCTTGTCCTTTTTCTTGTCAGAAAAGCCATTACGGTCTTGCAGTCCTCATGTCATAAAGCACAAGTTCTATATCACCAAATTGATAGTACAAGTATCCAAAACCTTATAGTGAAAAAGAACTGCTCCCTATTGCCCTCCTTCCAAATACATCAGAATGAAGACTATTATGATTCAAAGTAAAATCCCCTTGCCCAATGACCAAAATGAAGTTGGTGAAGCTAAGGAGTCAACGAAAATTGAATATTTCCTAAAACACCAAAGTAACTCCTTAAAGCATGAGCACCAGATTCAGAACTAGGTGCTCTTGGAGTTAGGATAAGTATGCTCAGAGACTCCAACAAAGGCCAACAGAAGTTCACATGGACAATGGGCGAATCACTCTTTCAGATAATAAGAAAAGTTTGCTTATCAAATCGCAATTATATGTTTTGGTGCTACATATAGGCTCACAAGAAAGAAAACCTTGAAGTCAACCTGCATGTCCAACGTCTTTTCCATGCTAGGCTATACAAAATAAACTTTGAGAGTATTCAATCTGAAGCTGAATCACATAGTAACCTTCTATTTTGCATTTGAAGTGTAGCTTGCATTAGCAGCCATGTGAAACACCATGGCCGACTACATAATAAAATACCAATTTAAGCGCACAAGCATTTACAGAAAGTATACAACTCTTGCTATGCTGGGAGGCCTTTTGAAATGGGTGATTGAAAGAAATTGGGACATAAAGTGAATACAATGTATGCATGAGAAATAAATATGGTATGAAAAACACAAACATAAAAGCATAGTTTGCACATGCCCTCAAACTTACAAATGCAGAAATATCACCCAAACCCAACAATAGAATTGACTTTATCAGTTTCCATCAATAAAAGACCAGGACAGAACAGCAATCTTTCCTTTCATTTGGCATTCAAAGACCAGGAGAGAGAAATGGTACCCTCTTAAATAAAATTCTCTAAAGACCACAACAAGATTGTCGAAAAAATGAATGGTTTCTGGGTGTGTCTATTTTGCTGGTTTACCAATTGCTGATTTGTGAATTGTCGGAGTCCGACAAAGATTCCATCACCCAATAAGTCAGTAATAGTTGGAGCTTTGGCACCGGCACACAGCAAGAAGTAGCTCCGTCAAGACAGCTCTAGGCACACGCAACATTATCAACAAAGATTCCTTCATCTTCTCAATTCCACCCTCTTTATTATTCCTTATTTTTCTTTTTTGTATAGGAGTTGTGATGGAAACCTGAATGGAATGAGCAAAAAGTGAAGTAGAAATTGCAACTAAAAAATCCACTTAGCACTAGAATGCACCACAAATTCCACTTACAGTGGGAAGTAGCACAGCATAAACTAACCCCCCCCCCCCTTTTTTATCCTCGCTTTTCGTCACAAGTTAACTCTATTTCAATACTTTCTTCAAAGGCTAACCTAATTATGTAAATTAGCCATACACCACTACCCAACTAAATTTACTATCCACTCTCCATAAACTGTCCATTATCTCAAAAGAAACTAACCAAAAATACAAACTACCCACCCCAGTTCACAATGTGGCCCATCACTAACTCCCTTCAAGATAAATATCAGCTTCCAAAATCAAAGTGACTGAAGTGCACCACTTGTTCTCGGCCCTTTCCAAAAGGCAGCAGATATTTCTCATGCCAAAGCTAGCCTTGCTCTCATTTACATCAACTTTATCATACAGATCAATGTCAACTTCATAAAGTGTCTTTTCTGCTCGACTGATAGCTAAGAAAAGTTCTCCATCAAGCTCCAACTCAAGCTTCAAATCCTGGGCATCCCACAAGTCCCTAGTAATGAAACATTTACCAGACCTCTAGGCCCATCTCACAGTAGGAGGACGAGTTAGTATCTCATAAAAGGGTCCCTCTCCTTGATGATGTTGATAAAAACCAAATAGCTGATTGTGATGTTTGACTTCGAGAGCTACCATTTGCATTAATAATAAGTTCAGTTGGTTTTACTTCGATTGATGATGGTATGAATGGAATAGGGAACATTTGAAGTAAAAAGGGAACCAAAAACTTCCACCTGGGGCTGGAATGCACCACAAATTTCACTTGGAGCAGGAAAAACCACAGTACAAATCCGGTTTTAATAATTGAGATTTGCATTCTATTTGAATAAATTACTACAAAGACTCTATAATAACATGACTTAACTAGCAACTAGTAAAAATCAGTCGCCAACACAAACTACTAGCCCACTCTCACTTCGCATGCGTAGCCCATCATAATACTAATGTGTATCTTGCGAGTAAGAAGGGGAAAAAAGTACTTATAAAAAAAACGAAGGGGAAAAAAAGTGAAAACAAGAACCAAACTACTGCATCCGCGAATCTCCTATCCAACCCTGGCATAGTTTTACTCCAAACGTGTATGCTTGTCTTGTTCTCAGCTGCCACATTACATGCAAGTCATTAACTAAAAATCTTCACATTTTGATGTACCGGCTGATGATTAGACGAGGAAATAAAGAAAGAGATCCATATGTGAGAAACCAAATTATTACTTCCGAAGGAAAAAAAAAACAAAGACTAAAGAGATTGAGATAACCAGAAAAGGTATTGCTCATATGGCAACGGCGACAATGGCTACCTCTTAACATATAGATCAAACAAGAGACATCAGAAAAAGGCACCGTGATTTTTAACCCAAAGAAAACGAAAAGAAGAGAAAAGAATAAAATTGTCTCGTTCCTACTGTTTGGTTGGCAAATAAGATATGGATAGAAAATTAATTAAAAGAACAAAAGCTACCACGAATATCTTTTCTTAGTTTCCCTCGTTAAAAGCGAACCGAATGGCGCGTGATCTCTCAGAGTAACACAAGAACTCCAAGCAAATAAAATCTGAAAATGACGATTCAATGTGCAGAAAGAAAGATGGACCGTACCTGAGGGGAAAACAAGATGGGGGATCGAGAACGTCCAGGGCTCTGAAGAGGAGTGTTGTTCCCCATTGAATCCGATGAACCCACGCGCCGCGGCAGACGCGAATTCGGAAGTTCGTTGTAACCAGCCCCGGGTTCACCGTTGGATCTCTGTCCCGATAACGGATCATCATCGTCCCTCCCAATCACATCGCCTCCTCCTTCTCTACCGCTGGCGTTTCCCATCGCCCCTTTGCAGAAACTCTCACAGATCCACCAGGATACAAATAAATATTACAGTCTATTTTTCACGTAAAATATAGGTATAAAATCACAGCAGAGAGAGAGAGAATTGAAATGCAGGTGGGGAAGGTAGTTGCAGCAGCGAGGTGGATATTTACTGGAATTGACACTTGCTAGCGTGCCAATAGAGAGGTGTAGCTCTTAGAAAAAAAAAAAAACAATAGAGAGGTGTAGTTCAGCCGGGTCCGGTTCTTTGATCAGACGCCCCCAAAAATTTATTTCCAGACAGGAGGAGAAATCCACGAGTGGATAAGCCTCGCAACTAATTAAGTACAATTATAAACTTCCAATTTGGGTTTACCCCCACGCGCCGTTTTTTCAGACGCACGGGTTAATTGTCTGAGCGTTTGCTGGGTACTTTTTAGTGCTCATCGCACGGTTGCTGTTGCTTGTAATTTAGCGAGTTGGGCGTCATCCCAGTCGTTAGCATAACACATCTGATTACATTAATATTTACACTGTAATTTTCTGTACGATTATATTATATAATTTAAAAATATAGATATAATAAATAGATTTTATTTTAAAATTTATTTTATTCGAGATTTTATATGAATAATATTAAGGCTGCGTTTGTCACTAAAATTTTACCCAAAATTTTATCTCTCTCCTAATAAAATACTCCAATATAATCTCTCTCTCTTCCATAAAAAAATATAAAATATTACAAAAATTATAAAATATTACCTCTCTCTTCACTTTTTCACTAAACCCAATACCAACACTAAACCCAATACCAAAAATTTTACCACACAAACCCACCCTAAATGGTGTAGTGTCTATGTTTATCTATTTTTGAATTGTATAGTACAATCAAATAGAAAATTACAAAATATCTTAATCTCATAATAATATATCTACCTACAAAAATACTTAAAACATTCAATATATGTTTGCTCACACAAATGAATGTATAAATCTCTAAAAGGATATTTAATTTGATGCACATAAAATTTTTGTGACAAATGATCGGATAGTTTTAATATTTTTTTTATCTATTTTTTTAAAAAAAAACTGTACCATAAAATTTGGATAAAAACTTTAGAGAATATTTTGTTATAATAATTTAAGTAATTATTTTATATATTGCTATATTTTGGGTTCCAATGTTCAATTTATAATTTTTAAATATTAAATTTTGTGAGTATTACATTTTAAATATATAAAAATATAATTTTATCAATGTTGTTAAAAAATGTGAAGAAAAATTATTTTGATATAGTTTTTTATAGAATTTATAAAAAAAATGTCAGTAATAGGGCTAAACATAGTATACGTTATCATTTGCAAAGATGCAGAAAATTAATGGGGCAACGAAAAAAAAAAAGCTGTTGGAATCCGTCACAAGAATTCGTGAAGATTGGATGCATATGCGAACCACTAACTAGTGCGAAGGGTAGAGCGTGAGGTTGGGCGCGTTATGCTACATCGTTTGTCATATATGGGTATCAGGTGCCTTAGGTGGCAAACAGAAACCCCACGTGTACGATTAAGATCCGCCACCGTGGCGACGCCGATTTCTTTGCCTTTGTTGTTTTTTAATCATGTAAGCCCTTTGTTTCGTTTGATGTTCGTCTTTCCTTCGTGGCAATCGACGATGACGCTTGGAAGAATCTTTGACACGCTATCTTTTAAGTTTTAACTATTAATTATTTACAAATTATACTCAGCATTAGAAATTCGGTTATTTTGGATAAAAAACGTGCACATGACATATAGGTAAGTCATAGTAATATTTTATGCCTGTTTTATTCTTAAAAAAAATATTTTTTTATCCCTCAATTATTAGATATTGACATTTTACACTTCATATTACCGATTTAGTGACATTTCATTTCCCCATCTACCACCTACTTACCGATTACACCATGACGTCACGGTTTTCATCATTTTGGACAAAAAATAGTGTATGTGACTCATGGTGACCTTGTTGTATGAGTGAACATGATAGGTCTAAAATCTTCTAAAACTTTTCATTTTGCCCTTTATTATCTATTTTAAGATATGTTAGCCCTTTACTCATCCTAATGTGAAGATCAACGGAACCAATTTTCTCAACAGAGATCCTGATAGCTTACTGGACCATTAAGGGTGGGGGGAATATTCTAGTGGTTACAGGAAATTTTGACACCAGTTCCAGTACCGGGATTCTGGCATCGGTTCCGGCCTATTCCGGTGTTGGAACCGAATCTCATATTTGGGGATTTTCAGAATTTGTGATTTCGGTAATTTGTGGTGTTAAAACATCTTTGAAGACATCATTCAGTGGCCAAATAACTTATTTTATGATATAGTTCGGTAAATACTGTGGATATTTATCTTGGTATAACTTTGAGATGTGTTACCACAGCAGGAGAGTGTTGTTGAGGTGGCTACAAAGGTTGGGGTTGAACTGTCACCAAACTGATAATATGAGGTGCAAAATGCTACAACCCTAATAGGTGGCAGCGAAAAATAATTTTGTTTCTAAATAAATTCGATAAAAGATTTTGACATTAGCTCCCAAAAATGTGTTATGGCAAAATGATCTGAAAAAATATCGATTACAAGGGATCATACTTTTCTTCAGAGCTCGGGAACGAAACTAGTTAACGAGGATTAACAATTAAAAGGAAGAATTTGATTAAAAAAATTTGGGAGTCCAAAATGCAAACCGTTAAAAAACGAATATTTGTAAAATTCATCCCCTAATTTTTGTGGTCTAATTTTTTTGTTTATTTTAAGCTCTTTTAATTTTTGTGGTCCGACACATTAAATTTGAAATTATAGAGAACATATAGGCTGGTATGTGGACACGACCCATTGCGTTAACACCTGCACATACGAGTTTGCATCTCGTTTTATAATTTATCTCTATCGCCATCTAGAAGTCTGCGGAGGCTAACTTGGCCCTGGAGATTTCAAAGGAGGAGTGTCCTTCCAGAATCGGTAAATTTATCTTGAGAATGACACATTCTTCGGCAGTCAGGAGCGTAGCTTCAGCTTCCGCACAGAGAGGTTCTGAAATCGGCAGAATTCTTGTCGCTACGAGCACACCTGCGGGTGATCTTGAAGCTCGAGTAGCAGGCATCAAATTGAGCTCGAAAGCAATTTACTCGATACTGGTTGTGTATTTAGAATACCTTTTCAAATGATTTATGATCTCTATACTTGCCATTTAGCACAGAAGGCCAGAGTGAAGAGAGCAAGAGATTAATCTCCATCCAAGCTTAGTAATGAGCGCTTTGTTAATCAACTCTATTTTCCTTAATCCCAGTCCACCATTAGCTTTAGAAGAGCAGATTAACGACCAACTTTTCAATCTTAGATTTTTGTTTTTTTCTTTTTCTTCGAGAAACCCACCAAAAAGTCTTTTACTTTTTTGCCCACGTCCTTGCAAAGCCTTTTGGCACCTGAAAAATACTCATAGAATAGGAGGGAATGGCGGAAGCAACTGATGGGATCAATTGGGTTTCTAGCTGCCTGGATAATAGCTTGATTTTTCAGCTTGCAATATTCTGTTCTAACTTGAGACAAACCTGATGAAAGCTAACTTTCTTTGATCTGTCTAGGAACATAGGAAGACCAAGATGCTTTTGATCTGAATTAAGTTGACTTTAGGTCAAAGAGAGATTTAATTTCTCTTATATAAATTTCACCTGGGCTATTTTTGCTTAACAGAAGGGAGGATTTAGCAGGGTTTACCGATTATAAATAAACTAGGGGAGAGAGTTCTCTTTGCTGTCCTCTAATAAAATGGAAAAGTCCATGGAGGCTTCTATTTAAAAGAATGGGAAAAGTACGGAAACAGTCCTTGTGGTTTAACGTTATGACAAATTGGTTCATGTGGTTTCAAGTTGAACGAATTGGTCCCTATGGTCAACTAGAGGTTGCAACTTAGTCGCTCCGTCAATCCTCCCGTCAAGTCGTGAACGGAGCACGTTTATTTGTCAAAAATTTGTCACGTGGATATCAATGAGTTGTCCAATTGCACACATGGAATTAATTTAGATTTAAAACAAAAAAAAATCACGCGCTGGCAGTCGAATGCCCTAGCCCGAAATCCCCAAATTCCTCTTTCTTTCATCCCCCCCCAAAATGCCCTATCCCGAAATCTCGAAATCCTCCTTTCTTCATATTGGTCCTAAATCAGACCACGTTCATCTTGGTTTCGCCATTTTTCCCGACAAAGAACCACCCTTGGTTGCCGTCGCCATTTTCTCCCAAACCACCAAACCTCCCCTTCGCCATTTTCGATTGGGGTATTCTGGAAAATGTTGAGCTCTTTTGCGCCTGAAGAACTTAGGGCTAGCTGTGGGGATCGGGAGAAAATGAAAGAAAGACGAATTCGAGGATTTCGGGCTACTAGACGTGAGTGCTTTTTGTTTTTTTGTTTTTTAAAATCTGAATGAATTTAAAGCAGTCAGGATTAGGCTCCACTGCATTTTATGAAACACTTTTTCCATATTTGCTTTATGGGCCATAGAAACCACATATACCTTATTTCTTCCTAAAATAATGGAATGCTTCGTAAGCAACAATGGAACTTTCTTGAATTAATCTCCATTTTATAAAGGTGGATTGATAAGGAAAAAAGGTTTGATGATGCTTGAAGCAATGATCTTACAAATAATTTTGTAGATAGTATTGCAGAGACTGAAAGACCTATATTGCGAGTAGGGCTGTTCAAATTTGGTAGCGGTGTTGGTTATGACAATAACCATCACGGTCACCGGATGAGCTGGTTTTTAAATATTGACTACCGCCACCGCCACCATTAAGTCCGGTAACCGGCCCTTGGCGATGGCGATTCTCGGTTACCGGCATGTATTTTGGGCCATTTTTTAAGCCTTTTATGCCTTATGAATTTTTTTTCTGTTTTTTGGTCATCACGTATTGATAAAATCTAAACTAATGAAATCCAAAATCAATAAATTAAAGAACATCTTAAAATTTAAGATGAAAATCTAAAGTTTAAACTAATAAAATCCAAAATCAATAAACTTGGGATGTTATGTACGATGGAATACATCTATATTTGTTAAACTTAAAGCATTCGGCCTGTAATTTTTCCAGCAGCAGACATACATTTTAATTGAATTCCTTTGTTCTCTTTGGATCAGAAAATGGAATTGGAGTGAATACAAAATCTAAATAAATTCAAAAAAAAATTCAAACATACAACAAAATGCATTAAAAAATCCAATTACTGAAACGTCTTATAAAGTGTCATTAAAAGTAAATAATAACCAAGCAATTTATAATATTTCCAATATGCCAAAACGTAAACGATTTGATATGCTGGAAGGTTTCATTCATTACATATAATATCTATTAGAAAACGATACTTTGATTTTTTTTTTTTAAACTGAAAATTAATGAATCCGAATGCCTCAGAGTGGCAAGAGGACGTTGCAGCAGGTTGGCTTCCCACTTCTTGGTTGCATGTCCATGACAAAAAAAGAGCCCGAGATGAAAAACAAACTCAGAAATTCTTGAATCCCACATGGAGCAGGTGTCAGAGGAGCGAAAAAGAAGCATATTATAAATCACGAAGCAAGCTACATTCCAACTCATACCTTTCTTGGACTTTTGCCTAAGATCAAGTGTAGTATTTATTTTTTTTTTCTTTAGGCAGAAGGTGGAGCATGACTGAGGATGTGCCATGATCAGGTGTAGTATCTGTAAAGAGAAAGAAACTAAGCTGTTTATTTTTTATTTTTTGAAAAAAATCAAAACTTAGGTTGTATTCTTTTCTTAAAAATTTTCAGGATTCAAATACATTGACAAAATTATCACCGAACATATTTAGAATTCAAACACAAACACCAATACATTTTATACAATCTCCAACAACTTTTTTATTTTTTTATTCAATATAAATTTTATCTCTATACTTTTTCACATAACTCTAATACTTTTTTATTACACAATTACATCAAATCATTTCTCTCTCAACTTTACACAAACATCAATAAAACACTATTCAACATAAATATTCACAACTTCTCTAAAATCATACATTTTTACTCAAACCGAACATATCCTAATGTTATCTATACTCAGAAACCAGTAAAACGATCAGATTTTTGAAATTATGGGTCATTAGAACTGGTTTGGTCGAATGTCGGTTGTGTCGAACAACTCTAATTGTGAGATTAAGGAGGTGTTCAGTATAAATTTTGGTAAAAAGTAAAAATATTTTATGAAATTTGGTGAAAAAAATAAAGATATAGAAAATTTAAATTAATATAATAATAATTAAAAAAAAAGAATAATTTGTTACATCCCGAACACCACCTAAGCTAAGCTTACTGAATGGGCCACTAGTTGGAAATCCGGTTGTGTTGAACAACTCTAAGCGAGACTAAGCTTACTGATTTCGTTTTGGGGATAAAAGCAATAAAAGTATGATTGATGTCCCTTGGCATAATCCCTAATGAGAAAAAAATTGTGGATGTTAAGGATCAGATCTATTTTGATAATTTCTCAATAATGTTGAAAAAATAACGGAGTAAGACCATCGGGATCGGGGGGCTTTTGTGGGGCCAAGAGAGTTGTTGGTGTCAGCAAGATTTCCTCCTCAATAGGAGTAAGTGAATTCACTTCAACAGTTTGATGTTTCAGCTCCTTATGACATTGGAGGTGTATACTTTTTTTTTTAGATCTTTTTGTGTCAGCCGTGTCTCTCTTGACATGCATTTGCCTCCATAAAATTTCTTCTCTCTGGAGCTGCTCATCCAATAATCCACTAAGTTGATTGTCATCCAATAATCTTGTCCCCTTATTATTAGCTTGGTTTTGATGAACCCAAAGTAATCGAAGTAATTTTTTGATGAAGAGAGGCTGTCGAGGAAGTTTCTAAAGAGGTGCCCCAAGCTTTGGCTATAACATAATAATAGCTAGATGGATCTCTAGTCCGGAATGGTTCAAATCCGAAGGGGCATGAGATCCCATTGTACAAAGCAAGATAGGACAATGAGCCAAGGATGCATTTGATAACCTCCTACAAGGCCATATATGTCTCCTGTTATCCAATATAAATTTGTATCCAAAGAAGCTGCCAAGGTCAATTAACCCCAAAGAATCTATAATCCATTTTAGTCTAGAATTAGATGATGAAGTAGTCCATATCCGAATAATACAATTGTAGACTGTAGTTGCCAACTAGGAGCCACAGACCATTCTATCCCGAACCCAGCCGCCGAATTAAAAACTATCCCAGAAAAAAAGGTGTTTTTTTTTCGCCGCATAGCGGGGGACCATATACAAAAGAACAAAGAGATCATTACATCAATAGAGAGGCCTCCTCTCCGGGCACACAAAATGCCCCCTTTTTATTTCTACAACTGAGACCGCAATCATAAAATAGAAACCTAGGTAGCTTGTTCTTACTCAGCTTCCACATTAAAGAAAATATAATCATTCAAGCGTAGGAAATAAAAATCAAATATCATTAACGAAACTATAAATTTATATCAAGAAAAAATATGGAAGCTAATAACGAAATATACCCCTTATAAATTCACAAGTTCAAAGACTTCAAAAATAATAATTGAATCATCAATACTAGGATATTATAAACACACATATTAATACTCATTTAATCCTATTTATTAAATGACTTAATTATTGATACAATCCGTATGATATTGACTTTTAACAAATTAGTCACTGTGGTACAACTTGGAACATGATGGTCCATATGCTCTGTTTTTTAGACATACATGTCTTTTCGTCCATAAAAAATTAGTCCACTGACGAGAATATGATCTAGATAGGTTATCCGACCACAAAAATGAATATCTCAGACACTTAATTCATGTTCATCTTCCGTTAGTTGACTAATTTTTATGAAAAAAAAATCCAATGACAGCAGCCCACTAGAGTAGACAGGGCTATCCACCAGTCACTTAGTTGCACACGAACACAGTCAAAGACCAAAGACAACCTAGGTAACTCCCGAAGCTTCCACACACCTAACTCCAAGACTCCTTTTATGAAAAAACTCCATCTCCTTCGTCTTACAACCCTAGCCACCGTGTTCCCCAAATGACCCTGGTTCAGGTTGAGTTCGTGACATATTCCTTCTCGTATGCAATTTTTATCTGCATCATAATTTATTATGGATATGACTTTAAATGAATATTCATTGTCGATGATAATATTTACTTTTGAATGTCAATTTTGAATGATTAAAAAAAATGAGGAAATTAAATCGGTATCCCTAATTATCAATCCGGCGATTTGAAACTCAAATATTTTGAAAATCATCAATTCACGCCCCCATCTAAATTAGGCGCTAAGTCTGACGGAAAAACATGCAAAATGACCAAAATGCTCCTCCAAGATTAAATTACTAAAAATATTTAAAATTTATTAAAAGTAAATAATGATATATATTTTTTAAAAGTAATATTTTTTAAATAAAACTATTGAAACTCGATTTTAATAATATATTTATTTTTAGGGAATTATAAAATAACACGGAGTTTTAGTGTCTTTTTAAAAAACTCACTGAGTTTTAAAAAAATTTAAACAGCTCACTGGGTTTGTCATTTTGGTATCAAAACTCACTGGACCTAACACTCTTACACATATTTAGGCTGCGTTTTTTTCGACTGAATATATTTTCATGCAGAATATTTTCAAAAATATATGTGTTTTGAAGGGGCTGAAAAAAAGTAAAAGGAAAATGAGATAAGTGATCAAAGGAAAATAAAGCGTATCAGGCTGAAAATAACTTACCATTTGAAGAAGCGTAAGTTATTTTCCAGATGACTATCTTTTCTCTATTTTATCTAACAGACGCTATCTACTATTTTTTCTCATCCATATTCTCTCTACTATTGTAACAAAAGAAACTTAAGTTATTTTTCAGGTGACTATTTTTTATCTATTATATCGCAAAATATGTTATCTACTATTTTTTCTCTAGCAAAAAAAACTTAAATGATTTTCCTGTTAACTATTTTTTCTCTATTCTATCGCAACATATATAGGTCATCTACTATTTTTTTCTCTACTATCGTAACAAAAAAACTTAAGTTATTTTTCAGGTGACTATTTTTTCTCGATTTTATTCTTTATAGATAGCTCTTCATTTGCTTATTGACAAATTTGTAAGAAAGACACAAATTTCCCGATTGGAGCCTTTGATAATTCAAATGGATCATTAGATGAAGTATTTGTTTGATAATATGATTGTTATTCTAAATCTAGAAGGTACATCAAAACTAAACAAGCTCACAAAATGTTCTTTAAATTTTCAAGTGACAACCAAATACTAGATGTTTATTTTCAAGGAATTAGCCAAACACTGAAACTTGTTTTGTTTCCCGTACAAATATTTTCTCATTTTCCTCATTTTACGCCGAAACAAATGCAGCCTTAATGGAAAATCCATCTCGACCAATCACAATGTGACACGTGTCATTAAATAAAGATATATATATATATATATATATATATATATATATATATATTTAAAAATAAAAATTAATAAAAAATGTAATTAAAAAAAAAGATCGGGGAACCCAGATCCTCACGGTGGAGGGGAGGATCCTCCCCTCTGGCTGCCGGGGGAGGAGAACTCCCCTACCCCTCTGGCCGCCTCGTTCCCAAAGAGCCGGGGGAGGACCCCCCTCCACCCGTCGGCTTCTAGGGGGTTTGGGGTGTTTGCATGATTGGGGGAGGTCCCCCCACCCAGACTACCGCTCGGGGTGGAGGAGCCCTCCCTCTGCCCCCCAAAACTGGGCGGCCAGGGGTGGAGGAGGTATTCCCCTCCACCTTCCCGATCCTTTCCTTTCATTTTAAATTACATTTTATTATTATTATTATTATTATTATTTTTTATTTTTTAAAAAATATTTTATTTTTATTTATTTAATTACACGTGTCACATTGTAATTGGTTGTGATGGATTTTCCGTTAAACATGTGTTACAACGTTGGGTCTAGTGAGTTTTTATACCAAAATAACAAACCCAATGAGCTTTTTGAAAATTTTTAAAACCCAGTGAGTTTTTTAAAAAGTCGCTAAAACTCAGTGTGTTATTTGTATGATTCCCTTATTTTTAATTAGTTTATTTATTTTTTAAAATTTAGTCTTGGAGGGACATTTCGATCATTTTGCATGATTTTCTGTTGGACTTAGTGCCTAATTTGGACAGGGAACCTGAATTGATGATTTTCAAAAGTTATAGATCTCAAATCACCGAATTGATAATTAGGATACCGATTTAATTTTTGCTCATACTTACAGGGCTAACTATGACTTTACCCCTTAATATTTTCTTCATCTTTTAATCTGTCATCTTCACTAGGCTTTTCAAGGTTTCTTAGATTTCTTCCTTGGATAACTCTTGACTTTGTTTTTCAAGAAAATTTTGATAAGTTTTAAAATAGTTACTTCTTGTTCTAATTTTTTTTTTAATTCCTTTTTACTTACTCACTTCATTATGTACTTCTTAGAGAGTTACTTCTTTTTGAGTTTGTTTCAATTTATCTAAATTTGTTGTAAAACTAAAGAATAATACAACCTAGAAAACGTAGCAAAGAGAAAAAGAGAGAAATAGTTCTTCAGAAACTATGATGTATTCTAAAAATATTGTTGTGTCTACAACTCATCTCAATACCCATTTATATAGGCATAGAGGAGTACATAGAATTAAAAGGAATTCAAATGGAATTAAAAGGGTATTTAATGGTGAGAAAACTAACGGTTGAGGATAATAAAAAGGTGTAATTGGTGTAACAGTCATTCATAATAACTCATAATTATAATATTCATAACACTCCCCCTTGAATGACTATACACAACGAATATGCCTCGTTAGAACCTTGCCAAAGAAAATTCAATGGGAAAAACCAATGGAGAAGGAAAAAGAGTACATTATTCGTGTGTACCTTTGAGTGGTAGACGATTGCCTCATTAAAACCTTGCAAAGGAAAACCCAATGGGACAAAACCATAGCGAAGGAAAAAGAGTACAATATATACAAATATAGAAGACTCCCCTCAAAAGGACGACTAGCTTCACAATGAACAATATTTGTGACGTCGCATTCCAATGTTGTGCGCAATCTTCTTGAATGTTGTAGTTGGTAATGATTTAGTGAATAAATCTGCAAAATTATCACTTTTTTCTCGAAATTACTAAATCATCACTTGAACGTATCTGCTTGACATCAATTACACCGCTTTTCGAGAGTTCATGAGTATAAAAGAATTTAGGTGAAATATGATTGGTTAGATCTATCACCTTTAATGTAACACCCTTTGATCTGTGTGATGCAAGCAACATTTTCTTCATAAAAAATTGTTGGATTGCTTTTAATTGATCGAAGATCACATTTTTCTTGAATATGCTGAATCACTGATTTCAACCAAACACATTCTCGGATTGCCTCATGAATTGCAATTATTTCAGAGTGATTCGAAGATGTAGTAGATATTGTTTGCTAGACGGATCTCCATGAAATGGAAGTACCTCCATAGGTAAATAAATATTCAGTTTGCGAACGTCCTTTATGTGGATTAGATAAATAGCATGCATCTGCAAAACCAACCAACTGAGCAGTTGATTCTTTTGGTTAATATAATCCTATGTCAGTGGTGGCTCGGAGATAACGTAATACTTGTTTGACTCCATTCTAATGTCTTCGAGTTGGTGCAGAACTATATATGTCAAGCAAATTAACTGCAAATGCTATATCAAGACTAGTGCAATTTGCAAGGTACATTAAGGCACCAGCTGCACTGAGATATGGTACTTCAGGACCAAGAATCTCTTCTTCTTTGTCTTTAGGATGGAATGGATATCTTTCTTCACATCCAGTGATCGTACAACCATTAGAGTACTCAAAGGATGAGCTTTATCCATATAAAAGTACTTCAAGACTTTTTCAGTATATATCAATTGATGGACAAAAATTCCACTTGGAAAAGGCTCAAGCTGCAGGCCAAGACAAAATTTAGTTTTTCTAAGATCTTTCATTTCAAATTCCCTTTTTAAACAATTTGCAGTTTTTTTGAGCTCTGCTGGAGTCCCCACAAGATTTAAATCATCAATATATATTGCAATAATTTCGAATCTGGATTCTTATTTCTTGATAAACACACCCGAGCAAAGTATATTATTCTCGTATCCATGCTTCAGGAGGTATGATAATACCACATGCGTCCAGATTGTTTTAACCCATACAGAGATTTTTGCAGCTTGATAGAGTACATGCTTTTGGATGTAGTTACATGCTTCAAGCATTTTAAATCCTTCAGGGATTTTCATGTATATATCATGGTCTAATGAACCATATAAGTATATAGTCACGACATCCATTAATTGCATATCTAATATTTTTGTGACTACTAAGCTGATTAAAAATATGAACGTAATTGAATCCATTATGGGAGAATAAGTCTCTTTATAATCAATCCCGAGTCTCTGCGAGAAACCTTGTGTGATCGTGCTTTATATCTCACGATCATTTTTCTCATTACGTTTTCCCGCAAATACCCACTTATATCCAACAGGCATGACATTTTCAGGTGTCTGGACGGTCCATATACTTCACGTTTGGCTAGAGAGTTTAACTCTACCTGGATTGCGTCTTTCCACATTGGCCAATCATTTCTATGTCGACATTCTTCGACTGATTGTGGTTCAATTTCATTATTACTTCTGTAAATGTCAAAAGCAATTTTGAATGAAAATATGTTGCCGACAACAATATTGTTTCTATATAATATTTCTCCTGTACTCACATAATGTATTGAGATCTCATTATTTTTCAAGCACCTTTTCTTCTTCAGGTGTTATCTCTTCGGGAGCTGCCACTTCTGGAACTATCTCTTCAGAAGTTTCTCTTTCATGAAATTGTTTTCTAGGAGATTGTATTGTGGGAATGGTCTCTTCAGGAGCAGTAATTTATTTCTTTTGCGTCTTCTGCTTCCGGAGAATTTTATCTTTAGCACTCAGAGGTCTTCCAAACCTCAAACGTGTATTAGATTCATGTGCTACTTCTTCTTCAGGAGCATTAATCTGTGCAAGGATATTAGTAGCTGGGATGTATGATTTCAAAACCCTATTATTATCTGTAAACACGTATGGTAATTGATTTGCAATATCTTGCAAATGAATGATCTTTTGAACTTCAAGTTCACATTCATTGGTTTCAAGGATCAAAATGAGATAACGTTGAATTATTCAAAGTAATCTCGCGTCGTACTTCAGGCAACTATTTTGCACCACCCAATGGCGGAAAAATGGTCTAATCAAAACCAACATAAATACCAAGTCTACGTTGAGGACCCATTTTAGTGCGTTGAGTGGGTGAAATCTGAACGTAGACAACAGAACCAAAAATTCGAAGATGAGAGATATTCAGAGGTTCACTAAAATCAAGTTGAAGAGGAGAATATTTATGATAATAAGTTGGTCTAATCCGTACCAATGATACAACATGTAAAATAACATGTCTCCAAGCAATGAAACCGATAACTTTGTTCTCATAAGTAAATGTCGAGCAATTAATTGAAGTCTTTTTATGGAAGATTTAGCTAAGGACTTGTTTGAACCCCAAATAATTGGCCTCAATTATTTGGGGTTAATATTAAAAAATTCATCAAATAATTTTTTATTATTATAATATTTATTAAAAATCTTCTCTCTCTTCACTTTTTCACCAACTCACATAAAATATCTTTACTTTTTCACAAACAATAATATTTCACAAACCCCAATACCCAAAGTTTCCACACTCAAACAACACCTAAACCATTTTCAGTATGAACATGAGGAACAAAATGTTCAACATCAATTCCAACAGATACACAATAGTTATTAAAAGCCTGAGATGAAAATTCAGCATCATTATCTAATTGAATGCTCTTAATAGGATGATCAGGATATTATGCTCTTAATCTAATAATTTGAGCAAGAAGTCTAGCAAATGCAACATTTCAAGTAGAAAGAAGGCAAACATATGACCATCTAGTAGATACATCAATTAAAACCATGAAATATCTAAATGGTCTATACGAGGGATGGATTGGTCCACAAATATCTCCCTGAATTCTCTGTAAAAATGATGGAGACTCAACAACTACCTTTGAGGGACATGATTTAATAATAAATTTTTCTTGAGAACATGAACAACAAGAATAATCACTTAGTAAAAGAATCTTTTGATTCTTTAAAGGATGTCCATATGAGTTCTCAATAATTTGATGTATCATTATAGATCCTAGATGTCCAAGTCGATCATGGCAAAACATAAAATGTCTTTGGACTAGAGCACTTCTGGTGCGCCTCACACTTCTAGTGCATTACAATATTTAATTCAACTATTCTTATGATCGTATAATATAATCCGAAAGAGAAAGCAGACAGTTTTCCAGTATGAGCTTCTGGCCCGATACTCTAGAAGTAATATAAAGAAATTTTTCACTGCCTCATTATTAGTTTTGATGTGATAATCATTGAGACATATATCCTTAAAACTGAGTAAATTTCTTCTAGATTTAGAAGAATATAATGCTTCGTCAATACAAAAATTTGTTCCTTCAGGGAGCATAGTATAGGCTTTTCCAGGGCATTCAATCATATTTGCAGAACCTGATATAGTGTTGACGCATGCAGTAGATAATGTTAAGTATTGAAAATACTTTTATCTTTCAAAATTATATGCTTTGTTGCTCTGTCTGCCAAACAAAAATAATCATCAACCATTTTTGAGTGAATCAATATATTAGATGCATCCATGTTGCTTCATGCAGATAAAACATATTTATTAATCATCACTAACACAAAAGAATTTGAAAAGAAATTTTAACATTTTATTTCATCATGAAGAGAATACATTAATTTATTCCAACATTTTCCGTAATGCTCTAACATTTTATTTCATCATAAAAAAATACATTAATTTATGAGGACATTTCCATGGCCAATCAAATGATCAACTCAAAGTAGGATCTTCAAAGAAATCCAAAACATCAATATGAGTAACATCAACTCCATCAAAACTATCAAGAAAGTTATTATGATCAACAAAATTCGTTTATTTTCCTTTCCCATTCAGAGTGGCTTGGTACAGATCCACCAAGTGCTTTGACGGATGACAAGTACGAGACCAATGGTCATTCATCCCACACCGATAACATTTTTTTTCATAATTCTTTGACGGTTTATTTTGCTACCCTTTGCCTTTTTCTTGTTTGGAATTTTCCCACTTCTAGTGGTTCGGTGTTGAAGAAGGTTCCACTTATGGTGGTGTTGTTTCCCCTTTTTATTCTTTCCCCAGCCACGACCACGATTGTAGTTCTTTTTCTGAAAATATGTCTCATTCACTTCAGGTAGTAAGACTTCATTCACTTCAGGGAATGATTGAGAACAAGTTGGTCGGGACTGATGATTTTTCATCAAAAGCTCATTATTTTGTTCAGCCACAAGAAGATAGGAGCATATTCGAGGCATGAAAAGTAGTGAACGTTTTCTCCAACATGTCTTCTTCAATGACGTTTTCTCCACAAAGGATTAACTGTGAAGTGATTTTGAACAAATCATAATTATACTCACAAACATATTTAAAATCGTACAACCTCAGGTGCATCCAAATTATATTGAGCTTTTGGGAGGATTACAGACTTTTCTGTGAAGTGATATTGAAAATACAGACTTTTCTTTCAAAATTATATGCTTTGTTGCGCTGTCTGCCAAACAAAAATCATTATCAACCATTTTGGAGTGAATCAATATATTAGATCCATCCATGTTGCTTCATGCATATAAAATATATTTATTAATCATCACTAACACAAAAGAATATGAAAAGAAAAATTTAACATTTTATTTCGTCATGAAGAGAATACATTAATTTATTCCAACATTTTACGTAACGTTCTAACATTTTATTTCATCATAAATAAAATACATTAATTTATGAGGACATTTCCATCTCAAATGATCAATTTCCCAGTAGGATCTTCAAAGAAATCCGAAACATCAAGATGAGTAACATCAACTTCATCAAAACTATCAAGAAGGTTATTATGATCAACAAAATTTGTTTCTATCTCCACCAAGTGCTTTGACGTAAGACAAGTATGAGACCAATGATCATTCATCCCACACCAATAGCATTTTTTTCATAATTCTTTGACGGTTTATCTTGCAACCCTTTGCCTTTTTCTTGTTTGGCATTTCTCCACTTCTAGTGGTTCGATATTGAAGAATTGTTATTCCACTTCTAATGGTTCCAATTATGGTAGTGTTGTTTCTCCTTTTTATTGTTTCCCCAACCACGACCACGATTGTAGTTCTTTTTCTGAAAATATATCTCATTCACTTCAGGTAGTGAGACTCCATTCGCTTCATGGAATGGTTGAGAACCAGTTGGTCGGGATTGATGATTTTTCATCAAAAGCTCATTATTTTGTTCAGCCGCAAGAAAACAAGAAATTAGACAAGAAGACATGAGCATATTCGAGGCATAAAAAGTAGTGAACGTTTTCTCCAACATGTCTTCTTCAGTAACATTTTCTCCACAAAGGATTAACTGTGAAATGATTTTGAACAAATCAGAATTATACTCACAAACAGATTTAAAATCTTACAACCTCAGTTGCATCCAATTACATTGAGGTTTTGGGAGGATTACAAAATTTTGGTGCTCGTATCTCTCTTTTAAATTATTCAATAAAATAAGGGGATCTTTTACCGTAAGATATTCAGATTTCAATTCTTCATGGAGGTGATAGCGTAATAAAATCATTTCTTTGGCGCGATCCTGCAGGGATGCATCATTTTCCTCTCAAATAATATTGTCAGGATTCTTAGCCTCAAGGTGAATCTCAGCATCAAGGACCCATAAAAGATAATTGTTGCCTGAAATATCAAGAGCTACAAATTCAAGTTTTGCAAGATTTGACATAATCTATAACAAGCAACGGATGGATAAGTTTATAATCCAATTACACGAATCAACAAATAAGAAAATGTCAAATCAAACAAACTTACCACCACCTGGTGAAAGGATATGAAAATATGCAACTTCCTTTGACTTCAAGAATGAACTTTTTGCAACAAGAAAGTACATATTCTTCTCTTGTAATTTCAAATACTTCCTTCACGATTGGTAGAGCTTCGTGTTAATAACGTGTAGTAAAACTAAAGAATAATACGATTTAGAAAGCGTAGCAAAGAGAGAAAGAGAGAAATAGTTCTTCAGGAACTATGATAAATTCTAAAAATATTTTTTTGTCTACAACTTATCTCAATACTCATTTATATAGGCATAGAGGAGATACATAAAATTAAAAGGAATTCAAATGGAATTAAAATGGTACATAATGGTGAGAAAACTAACGGTTGGAGATAATAAAAAGGTGTAACGGGTGTAACGGTCATCCACAATAACTCATAATTATAATATTTATAACAAATTTTTTTTATTAAGGGTACTTGTGGTTCTGTAACTTTTTGTTTAATTTTTTCTTTAAAATTGTTTTAGATATTGAGCTTTTAATTTATTATCTACTGTTTTTTAATTAGATATAACAATAATTCTTCGTTTTAACTTAATGTATTAATTGTTTGACAACAACTATCGTTACATCTTATTCTTATGCCAGGTTACTGGATTCAGATTCTTCGTCATTACTGAATTCTTCTATTAATTCATTTTCACTTAAAAATCTTTTAATTTTATCTTTTACTTTACCTTCTGTTTAGTGTCCTAATATCCCACATCTGTAACATTTTACCTTAGTTTTATCGTTTGTCTTTGGTTTGAATTTATTTTTAGTTTTTTCATATAAAATTTATTCGAAACAATTTTTTTTAATGATACTTTTTGGATTTCTTGAAGATTGACTTTTTTGTTCTCTTATTCCTTATAGACGGAGCTGCCGTAGGTAGAGTATATTGTTCACAGCCTATTTCGTATTGGGCTTTCTTTTTTATATCTATTTATTTGGTTACTTATTTTCATGTCTAGACATGTCATTTTTAATCCTAAAAGTAATATTACTAGGGGTTCCTAAAAATGTTTTACTATGGTATAAATTAAGGTGTTTATTCCATCAGTGACTCTCGTTCCTTGATTTTTATTGAATATAGGTCACATTCTTCATCTTTTTTGATAGTTTATTTGATCTGGTCCCTTGACTCTTCCGTGTGGTATTTTTCCCAAATGGCCTTAAAGTTCAGGTAAAACAAGAAACTATTATAAGGTCAACAATTTCGTGAATGACTTAAAATTTTGATTGACTAAATAATTATTGGCAACAATTGCCATATGTTGTAATTTATTCACAATTTCTTGTTCATAAAATCCGTCTATGTTCCATTAGCATAATTTTTCGGCAAAAATCTTCACATTCAAGCCTTTGCAATTCGTGTGAGCTAGAGCTTTCATTGTAAGATGTACTCTTTCAGAGAGTTTTTTGGTCTTGTAATCTTTCATCAAGTGCTTGTGATTCCTTTAGTAAGGATTCTTCAAACTTGGTTAAGTGTCTTTCGGTGAGGGTTGTTCGTCATATGAAAAAACTAAGAGAGGACATATCTTTAACTTGGATTATATTGGAGCTTGAGTAGAGTATCTCAAGCTTGTGTAAAAGCTGTCCCTGGGAGCCATAGTAAAAATTCTCAAGACTTGTGGAGAAGTTGCTAAGCAAACACATTTTTTAGGTATTTCAGTTTTTACACAAAATCCTATTGAGTTGCCTTAAAATTCAGTTCTTTATTGTTCCTTTGCTAAGCTTGTGGAGAAGTTTTTAAAATTAAATTCACTCCCTGTTTTTTTGAGTTGCCTTAATTCTTGATATTTCAGTTTCTTTTTTCAAATAAATGTCTGGAGGTGTAGTTCTAAGACTTATGGGATTTGATCCGACGTTGAGAGTTAAATTTGTTAATAATATGAGAGATCGTTCTGAAGGTTACTTTACAATAACAATCGAATTAAACCAAATGTTTTACTTCACAAGGACTATTTTCAAGACAAATACTTTAAAGAAGTAAAAATTTACTAGAAGTTAGTGTTTCGAAAAAATTTCCTGCTATAGAGATGTAGGTTTAAGTTAAGATAGCTAGTGCGCTTGTTAACTCAGAGCGTTTGCAGCTGTCGTTAGCACCCTTCACATTGGGACATGATACAAAATTCTCTAAATGACTTCGACTATCATTTAAGGCTCAATTTCCTTGAGTTTGCTATCCTTGGATCCCTAGTTTATGATTATCCAGGGGAAAATTGACATTTTAATTCCTAGGTTTCGCCTCTTTTACCGGTTTGTTCATTAGGAATTAAACCCTAACAAAATAATATTCAAACTATCATCTTTTGACAAAACCATCATTCCATCAGGGTTCCGTGTGCTTGTTTAACGACAGAGCGTTCTACGCTGACAAATTTTTCACTTGGCACTGCACAAGCCAAGTCAGCTGCCATTTTCTCCATTGGGAAATTGAAACGGTGTCGTGCCTTTTATATTCATACAACGAAACTAAAATGCAACCAGAGTTGTATGTTGTTGTTGCACTTCTTGGAGCTTCATTTTAATCAAACGGTGCCGTGAAATATAAAGGTCATAGAGAAATCGAATGACTATTGTATCCCCTCCGTTTTCTTTCTCTCTATCTCCTTTCCAAAAGCCCTACAGAGCCTCCTCGCAATCACCATCGTCTTCATGGCCGGAACTACCTCACAAAACCATTAAAAACCCTGAACCTGCACTCTACCAAACCATTAAGTCCTTCCTCATAATCACCTTACCCACCATTGCTTCTACAACCACGACATCATTTCTCTTATCGAGGATCTGGTTTGACCCCATGACCCTTCTTGCCCTAGCGCCCACCCAAGAGCTCAATAGAGAGAGCAGAAGTTTTGTAATTACATTGCAATGACTACTGACGTGGTTAGAGCGGGATACTGGTTTTGGACCA
This sequence comes from Myrica gale, assembly GCA_963930655.1. NCBI lineage: Eukaryota > Viridiplantae > Streptophyta > Magnoliopsida > Fagales > Myricaceae > Myrica > Myrica gale. The sequence continues at coordinate 15,216,633 of OZ005618.1, forward strand.
ATCATGCCTTCACAGTGGGTAGCATTGATTCCAGGCACTTCACCTATTTTTCTGTGCATTTACTGAGCTCGACCCCGAGGCCTATAAAGTTTCCTTGCCTACCCAAGACATCCATGCTCTGAAACCATGCAACGAAAAACCCCGATGTTAAGACTCTTTTATCAATTAGTGAAGCAGGGCCCTTATATAATCCAATCTTATACGATCCATTACTTGCAATATAGCCAACCGTAAATTATTCATAAGTTCCTCTGTAGATTTTGCCAGAAGTAACAACTTACATGGTCTTGACCTCTGTTGACTGCCCACCTCCTTTCCACCTCAAAATGGATTTTTCTTTCTCCTCAAGGAATGGCGTGAAGCCATCACTACCGAAGCTGAGGAAAGCAGCAATGAGCCCTTGCTTCTAATAGCACAGTTCGAGTACAACGTTGAGTTTTCCCCATGTCCACCTCGTAATATTCCTCGTTTCTTGGACCGGATGAATCTAGTGGCCTATGACTTCCATTCCCCACTTGACTCGCGTTCTACTAGAGCACATGCTGCATTGCACAGTAAGCCAGGTGATCCATGCGGGGAGTGCAGCATCCGCGCTTGGATGGAGAAAGGAGTGAACAAAAAAATAGTGCTCGACCTTCCATTGTTTGGGAACGCACGGTCACTAGCAAATGCAAAGAACAACGGTATGTTTGCACCCGCAAAGGGGCCTCCTTCTTCGTACCAACTGGGGTCATAATTTACGACCAAGTCACGAAGTTCCTATCCAAGATGGATACCATCCAAAAATTTGATGTTGACACTGAAACAAACTATTACTATAACAACTGAAAAACTGAAAGTTGTAGACAATGATATTAGGTATTGTTCGAGACATTTCAAGGACTTGGTTGCTCAAGTGCAGGGGCGGGAGGGGGCTATTGCCACCTAAATATTTTGATTTTTTTTTAATTTTAAAGATTTTACACCTTCAAATATCATTTTGCCCTCCAAATATTTTGAAAAAAATTATCTTTTGCAAGGTTAAAAATATTATCCTTTTTTACCCATTTAAATACCATTTATCCCTCAAAATGAATGAGACAAACTTAATGCTTTAAAAATCATAACCTTTAAAATGACAAAAAATAACAAATGAATTAAAGTATCTTTTAAAATAACAACAAAATGTTAATGGAATTAAAATTTCACCAAGTGATGCAATTTATTTTGACCTAAATACCGGTTTTTGTTTCTAGCTATTTTGTTATTTATTTCCCTCAATTTCATTTTTTTTAAATAAAAACTATCGATTTTGCCTCACCTTTGAAAAAGTTAACATAAAGAAATCACTTAACCCACCAAGTTTCTTCTGCGACTTTACATATTTAACTTGATTTTTTTTCTTTATTTTCTTTTAACGTTGTGTAGGTTTATATAAGTTCATTTTCTCTTTTTAACTTTAAATCTCTTTCGATCTCAATTTTTCCCTCTTTTAGTTGCTAATTTCAATCTAGAGTAAAAAATTATATTATTTTCTATATAATTTTTGGTTGATGAACGTGCATAATGATTTAATGGTATATTTTTTAAAATATATTAGAGTTTGTGTGAAAATGTGTAGGAAGTAATATTGAATTTTTTGAGATTTTGAATATTTAGTTGTAAATTTATTTTTTATGTTCAAAATATTTCCTAAATAAAGTGAATATTTCCCCGGCTTTATGACTCCGCCCCCTAAGGCAATCTTGGATCCGCCAAAAACACTTATTTTGAAACTTTATGATCGGTGAGGACTTCACTGCTTTTTATTGTGGAAACTCATGGGACTTTAAATTATAGGTTAGTAATTATTATATAAAGTCCTAATGAAATGTAATTTTTGGTGAAGTGGTTATCGGTGTGCCTCTGCACCCTCAACTTCTCTCGCCTCCCCCTCATCGTTTCAGCACATCTCGTTTCAAGAGCTTTACAAATGAAATGTTTCTAGGAATGTGGATGAGAAAGGTATCAAGGCCATAATCTGGGGCGCTGCAGAATGAGAGGAATGGGGACCCGCTGTCATTATCAAAATATAAGAGTAGTTTAAAGTTGAAGCGCTCAATGGATTCGGGTCCAGTGATCGGTGGGACTGATACGCTGTCGGTTTTGGTTTTTGGAAAGGAGATGGAGAGGAAGAAGACAGAGGAGGAGACAATGTCAATTCGATTTCTCTATAACCTTTATCATGCATGATGTCATTTGATTAAAATGAAGCTTCAATAATTGCAATGACAGCGTATAACTTGTTGCATTTTAATTTTCGCTGGATGAATATAAAAGGCATGCTACCGTTTCAATTTCCCAATAGAAATGACAGCTGACTTGGCTTGTGCAGTACCAAGTGAAAAATTTGCCAGCTGGAACGCTCTGCCGTTATACAAGCACATTGAAACTGACGGAAGGATGGTTTTGTCAAAGATGAGTTTGAGGATTATTTTGTTGGGGTTTAATTCCTAAAAACTAAACCGCTAAAAGGAACAAAACCTAGGGATTATAATGCCAATTTCCCTTATCCAGGATGTACATATCTTATAGCAAGCAAGTTTAAACAAAGGTTTCCAAATCTGAATGTACAGTTGTTGTTCCCAAGGAAACAATAGCTACTTGACTTCTCTACGTAAAAGCTATTCAACCTTAATTCTGGTTGAATTCTAAGAGCTTCAAATGTTTCTCCATTTCACTAAGGCCTTAGTGTCACAAAATCAAGATTAAAATTACAGCACCCCATGGTGATAAATTGGTCGAGGATCCAACGATACTTTTAGGATATCCCTACTGTTGTCTATTTAAGATATATAAAAAACCTTCGGTTCAAATCATATATTTCTTTATGGAAATTATACAAATGTTCCAAAATCAGGTTTTATCCACATAGAACCTGTACTGCCCATGAAGATAGGAACTGAGAAAGTCCAACCGCAACCAGATTCTGCAGCCTTGCGATCTGCCAAACATTCCAACTTAAGGACCTAATAACAACTGATGATCTGAGACCGCAAAACAAACGTCTAAAACATTTTAAGCCACAAAATCAAGAACTAGCTAGCTGCAAAAGCCCCACTTTACTAACAAGTATTTATTAGCTCACCCATGGATATGATGTGAATCCCAAGTTCCACAAAGAATATTTGTTGACGCCAAATTTCATTCCAAAACTTCATAATGCTAAAGAAATCCTCTTTCAAATTGCAAGCCTACTTCCCACGAAATAGGCTAGAGATCAATCTACTAAGATCCTGTTGCAATTATACCGACATGCGTCTCAACTACATGGATTCTATTGTTTTCAGAAACAGTATACACCAAAACATAAATTACAAACTTGGAAGTTTTACTGCAGTATATATTTTGGAAATCAGTTAATCATGAATTTACATCTAGTCATAATGGTGGACAGGGAGGAAGCATATCAGCCGCAGCAGCATTAGAAGCAGCTTGGTATAGAAATCCTAAAGTAGCTGCCCGTAGGAGCCCGACACAATAGTCCCAACAATAGGGCATACAAACATTTCACCGCAGAAATGAAGTCAGAAAGAGGCTGAACTTGTTCTTCGAAGTTGATACTTTGTTTCAGGTGATGATTCACAAGGAAACGTTTTGTCAAATTCCTGCAAGATCAAAAGAAAAAGAAGAATATTGGATTAAGCAAAAATTAAAAAGCATTAGAACAACAATCGTCTAGAAGAAAAAAGAGTTGATTCCCTTTTCCCCTATGGACAACCACCACATTCTTAAGTACACCCATAATCTCTGATTCGCCCCAATTTGAAGTTTCAGACTCATTAAGGGTGGTTTTGCCTTTTTACGTACATTTATATCCAAATCAATGCCTAGTGTGGATCTCAAATCTTAATTGTGCTTCTCGAATTGCTCCAGTACGGTCGACCAAGAGGCTGTAGCTATGTGTAGAGAAAACGAGCATCACACGAAAAAAGATTTCTGAAAGAATAGAAAAATGGGCACGCGTGATATGACTTGTGAAGGCATATTGCCTCCAGTTTTCATTCAGTGTCTGAACTGATCAACACCGAGCGATATATAATCCGAATTTGTACGTAAAATATTCTCTCGGAGCGTGTTTGGATGAGAAATTGATTTTGAAACCACTAACCAAACATAGTTTGGCGCGTGTTTGGTGCAAGTTTTGAAAATGATTTCCAGTTTTCTGTTTGTAACATTTCTCTAACTAACCATTTTAAATAAAATATTTTATTAATCCAAATTAAAAAAAAAAAAAGAAATTTGGTGAAAGAGAAGGAAACCTTCCCAGGCAACTCCTTTTTTTATTGCCTGTTAAAGAAGTGTCCCCCAACTTAATTCTTTCCTATGCAAAGTAGAATGTTGATGTAACACTTTGATAAGAGAAAATTATCTAGGGAGACACTTCATTAATATCATAGTTTGATTGTTCTAAATGGATATGACCAATAGATCATATACAAGAATATATGATGTACTATAAAAAAGAGGCGGCTTCATTAAACAAGCATGATTCCTCAATGTTTATTTAAGACTCAGCATGATATATTCATGGTGCATTGAAAGAATAAGACGATGCTGTTTCCCCAGATCGCTTCACTTGTTACTGATATATGTTTAAATTCCCCTCATTGTATTTACCTGATAATATCAAGACAATAAGAAGACAACCCATCAATCCTCGGGGAAGGTTGGGGCTGACACAAAACTAAATTCTGCCTATCTACAGACCCTTCTAGGACAAATTTTTGACTATCATACCTAAAAGCCTCTTCCATAAATTAGCCACAAAAACCACAAGAAGAACCAAGACAAACCCACATACCGCCAGATTCAAGAGAAGAGTTTCTAGAGTAGTTATCTAAGTTTTGGAGGTTCGGCCATTATATCTTTTGTGTAATGTTATGATTAATTGAGTAGAGTTCTTTAAGGATTTTTTTCTAATAAATACTACACAAGAATGGTTTATCAATTTGGTGAAGGAAAAATTGACCCTCGAAGGCATAGTTGGCTGTTGAGGAGTAACGTAAAATCCGATTATTATTTTTTTCTGGGTAAAATCTGATTTTCCTTTACTGATTTGAATTGTATTTTTTGCGAGAACTGTATGATTACAAGTTGTAGATATTCCATTGATTCTTAAAGCGCTAAAAGCGCGGCACCCACAGGAAATAAAGGAAGTGGGAGATAGGTGCTGGAACTTGGGATTTCAGTCACCTTGGGACCAATTAGGGACTGTTTTGATGATGATCAAGGCATGAAAATGCCTTTAAAAATCCTAGAGGAGTTCTAGTCATTCAGTTTCAAATACAGGCATGATACAGCTCCTTCAAAGTTAGGAGTTCCAGAGTTGATACACTTGGATCTGGGAGAATCCTAAGAGTTGAGTGCGGTATTGGCATGAAAGTTAGTGTTAAATAACTGACGTTTAGGTGTCTTGAAAACCCTAAAAAAATTGTTGCACGGAAGGGGTTTAAAGTGCTGCACACGGCCAAAACTACAAGAACAGATAGTTTTAAGGATAGTTGCATAGTGACACCCAGCTTTTCTTTACGTAATGACAAGTACTGATATTGCAATGGATTGGTAAATTTAACTGTATTAGTTGATTGGCAAAATTTCTGTGTCAAAACATGGTTTTATTAAATGTATTTTTGGTTTAATGCATGTAACAACTTGTCTCGATCCGGATTATTCAAGAAGGATCATGAAGACAGTAGAAAAGAGGTTCAAGCTTCTAGAATGTTGTTTCTAGCTGTCAGTTAGCTTGGAACAAATTTGGAAATATTCTGGAGTATTTGAGAATGTTAAAGTCAGCCGACGGTTAGATAGACGTTAGCCTGACGGTGATTTAACAGAATTGGTTATGATTTTAGAAAACTCCCCCAACTATTTAAAGAAATCTTTTACCAATCCTACCCTTCACCTACCTCTATAAATGTCTATCTACAAGACTCTCTCAATAGTTCTACACACTCTATACATGCTATACAGGAAATATTCTATTGAGAGTCCTTTGTTTCCTTAGTTTCTCTCTCCAAGAAGTTCAATGCTTACAAAATCCAATTTAGAGAAAGTTTTCTTCTTGTTCTTGGAAGATGTTGTTGGAGAGATCTACATGAGTTGAATATTCAACCATCTCTATGTGTTGTTAAAGATTATCATCACTTATCACCGAAGAAGGCCTTGAGAGTTCTCAAGGAAAGCTGCTTCTAGAGTTGAGACACTTGTGAATTCACAAGGTATCCGTATGAAGGGGTCACCGAAATTGATGCTGAGCATCCAAGTGAATTTGCGAATTGATGAATTTGGATAGACAAAGGGGCTTTGTTTAGGATCACTGGTTGTAAAGTTTTGATCATAGTGGATCAATTGGTATGGCCTGCACCCAGTGTTTTTACTGCTTGTAGAAGGACCTTCAAGGATGTTTTCACTTCGTCACTATAATTTTTTGTGTGATTTTCTTGTGTGCTTGATAATCTCTTTCTTGCTATCTTGGTAATCTCGTGTGTTTCTTACAATTCTTGATTGATTAAGCAACAGTCTTCGACATTGATTAAGCAGTCTTGATTTAAAGAATCCACTGTTTTTCAATCCTGCATTAAGGTTAGATTGACGCTAGTTTGGAGTTAGACTGGTGATAATCTGTGTATTGACAGCTTATTGAGTTTGTTTTGTTTGGTGCCTGAATTTGGTATAAGTGCTTAACGTATTTGATCTGAGTTTCTAAAATACTATTCACCACTCCTTTAGGTATAGTGTGGGTCTAAACTTGAGTTTTCACCTTCAAAAGGTCAGGATCAAATCTGAAAGAGATAGGAAATCACATCTTAAGGGCTGATGATAAAAGAAAAGTAAAGGAAAACCTTGGTTGTTAATTAGTATTATCCAATTTTTTCAGACACAAGGTTACCAGTTTTGGATAATAAAAGCTTGAATGGATAGCAGTATCAGATCAAAGTAAGCCCGGTTCATTAAACTAGATTCCTATTACCGACACCCACATATGTCTTCCAAAAGTATGTTCAAAAGATTGAGGATTCAAGCTACCTAATTTTGTGAGGTATATGGTGTTTAGAGAATGAATACCAAAGCCACTACTTTACACATGAAATTGCATTCTTTATTTCAGTGATACTTAAATATAATCACGATCTTTGAACTGTTCTCTGGTATCAAATTTCAAATTCTGTGGGAGTCTTATTTTGCATCATCTCTTGTCTGTCTATCACAACCATCCAACTATTAGAACAAGTACAATCCACGTATTGTATATATGTAAAGAATGTCCTTTTCCTTGTTCAGTAATTAAAACTTCTTGTATCAAGGAACTATCAGGTTGTATGTGCACCAAGTAGATCTGGAACCCACCATGCATCCTCCATTCTTATAAGGAGAAAGGTGTTAATTGATGGACGAATCATATAAATTTGTTTGGGTGGCACCAATCATCGGTATGAAGATGAAGGTGCACATCACAGACGAAGGCACACTAGTTATGACATGCTAAACTTTTATGAATAATGTAATAGTAACGCCTTGCAACTTCAAAAGGCATTAAAGCTAACACAATAACTTTTATTCTGCTAACACGCCAAAAAAGCAGTAACACTCATCGTACTTTCAAACAATTAGAGTATCTATAGTAGAAACACACTAACACATGTGAAACAGATGAAAGGTTTTGTACCTTTTCTTTTTTAAGCTTTATATTATCCTCTTCTAGATGTGAGACCTTGCCCACTAGTTCGTTATGGTAGGCCTGTGAAGTTCCACATGGATTAGCAATGGCATGGACACAAAAGTACGTAATTAATTTCCAAAAGGAAACAAGCATAGAAGCCCACCTGCTTTCTAGCTCGTGAGCGTGCAGCTGATTCCCTGTTCTTGATTTTTCTCCTTAGCCTCCTCTCCAAAGTCTTCTCCAATGTATCTGAGGCATTCCTTTTCCGTCCGGGCATTGTTGAATCAGATAACGTGCCAGCTGAAGGGGATGAAGACAAACCAACTTTCTGCGGAAGACTCTGTGTTGTCATTCCCTCAAAACTGTCCAACCTTGTAGTAGGTCCTATGAAAGAGTCGGCAAAAAGCCCCACTTGTACCAGGAAATCCTCTAAAGTTGTTTCTCCGAGTGTCATATCTCTGTCCTGAGTCTTCAAGCCTTCACCATACCTCTTACTCTGCCCTTGTTGAATCTCCCTCCACACTTGATCAACTGTCTTCCCACTCAATTCCCGGGCTAATGTAGTGCTGGCCTGACGTTGGAGAGAACACGCGGAAGAAGAGTTGTCACTGTCCGTTCCCACTGATTGATTTGCTTCAGCAGTCCATACTTTCTGAAGAAGCTCATCAAGGTTCGTGCTTCCTACTGGTTTCCCCATGTTCCCCAACTGGTTTATGACTTCATCTAACGGAAGGCTATACCAACAACTCTGCCTTGTCAATGGAGAGGGCAGTAAATGCGGCTGTTGCCCATTATCCTGAGACCCCATTGTTTGTATCCCCATTAAACAAGCACTAAACCCTCGGCACCTATTATTGCAACAAAGCAATACTCCTCGAAACTAGTAAGCAATAATCAGAAACTCTCTTTCTTGTAACATTTTAATTTTGCCCAGTAGTTAAACAGCTGAAATTGCTAAAAGAAAAACTAGTTTGCGCCCAAGACAAGATGCCGAAGGGACTCCGAAGAAGAACAACAATATATGCCCAAGCTGCGAAAAGCTAGCCCCTTATGCTCATGCGATTCTAAGATTTGGTTTCCAAGAAAATTTAGCGAAATGAGATGCATGCCCCCACGATTTCGAGGTAATTCCAACTCAACAAAAAAGCAGGCAGCGACAAATCTTCCCAGCGGTTCTCAGCAGCCAAAAGAGGGCAAAAGTGAGCCGAAGAAGAGTTCCATCTCAATCACGTAAATACAAAAACCAAACTTCTAACAACAAGGAGAGGAAGCGCCAATCAAGACCATACCAATCAAAATTAAATACAGAATTGTACAAAAACGGAGCCATTTGGCCAGTAAAACTTAGATAAACAGAACTGAAAAGGAGGAGGAACTAAACAAGAATCAAATCTACCTGGAGGATTGGAATAAGATGATGGGATTGCGAGAATCTGGATCTGGAATCGTGGAACTCGTTTCTTTCTTTTTTTTTTTGTTTGGCTGGGTAGTAAATTAATCTGGAATCCACGTGCGGTTTTCGTATATCTCTCCGGTCTCAATGACTACGTATGTAGGTCCGCGACTCAACAACACGGCTGAGGAAGAGGAAGAGGCCATTGGCCAAGAGGGGAGGGAAGCGAATTGGGAAAAGGGCCGGACGCCAGCAAAGCCCAGACATTGGAAGCCCAATTTCACGGTCCAGCTCGGTCAGAGACCTTAAAGTAATCCACAAGGGGGAAAAAATCGGCACGAGTCCCCTCATCTCAACCCCTCTACCGATTAGCTACAGAGGAACACACTTCCCTATCTCGTCTTCCATCTCAAACCCTAGCCCCCTTTTCCATTCCCCGTAAGCAAAACCCTAATTTGTCAGCCATGGCAAAGAAGCGAAAGCTGCGATCCTCTGAGACCGAACCCAGCAAGGCCCCGGAGCCTGAACCGCAAGAGGCACCGGTCCAAGTAGAAGAACAACAAATCCAGTCCGAGCCAGACCCAATACCAGAAGAAGAAGCTCCTCAGGAGCGACAAGACAACATGGCGGTGGAAGATTCGATGGAAGAAGAACCTGAGCAACAATTAGTTGAAGAAGAGGAAGAGGAGGAGGAAGAAGAAGAGGAGGAGGAGGAAGAGGAAGAAGAGGGAGAAGGAAAAGAAGAGCACGAAGGCCTGAACGCCTCAAACGAGCCTGTCCCATCAGAAGCCCAATCCCTAGCAGTAAATGGTACGGAGGAGGAGGGAGAGGGCGACCGCGACGAAGAACCCGTGGAAAACCTTCTGGAACCCTTCTCCAAGGAGCAGCTCGTTGCTCTCGTCAAGAAGGCCGTGGACAAGCACCCGGACTTGATCGAGAGCGTGCGCGAGCTGGCGGACGCGGATCCAGCCCACCGCAAGATCTTTGTCCACGGCCTAGGCTGGGACACCACCGCCGAAACCCTGATCTCCGTATTCGGCAAATACGGCGCGATCGAGGACTGCAAGGCTGTCACAGACCGCGTCTCCGGCAAATCCAAGGGCTACGCTTTCATCCTCTTCAAGCACCGCAGTGGAGCCCGCGAGGCTCTTAAGCAGCCCCAGAAGCAGATCGGAAATCGCACTACCTCCTGCCAGCTGGCATCCTCCGGACCTGTCCCGGCGCCACCTCCTGTCACCCCTCCTGTCTCGGAGTACACTCTGCGGAAAATCTTTGTGAGCAATGTTTCGGCCGACGTCGATCCCAATAAGCTGCATGACTTCTTTAAGCAGTATGGGGAGATTGAGGACGGCCCATTGGGGATCGATAAGCAGACTGGTAAGCCAAAGGGTTTCGCGCTTTTCGTGTATAAGACCGTAGAGAGTGCGAGGAAGGCGTTGGAAGAGCCGCACAAGAACTTTGAGGGGCATACATTGCACTGTCAGAAGGCTATAGATGGTCCAAAGCCCAGCAGGCCTTTCCATCATCAACAACAACACCACCCTCATCATCATCAATCGCATTACCATTCTAGAAAGGAGAAGAACAAGTATTCCGCGGGGGATGGGACTGGGCCTGGCCATGGGCATTTGATGGCACCATCGGGCCCGGCTGTGGGGTTCAATCCCGCTGTGGGGTTCAGTCCCACGCAGGCGCTGAACCCGGTTCTGGGTCAGGCCTTGACTACATTGCTTGCTACTCAGGGAGCTGGCTTGGGGCTTGGTAATCTTCTTGGAGGACTCGGTGGTGGACCTGTGAACCAGGCTGGGCCGCCCGCTGGATATGGAAATCAGGCTGGTGGGAGTTATGGGAACCAGCCGGTGATGCAGGGTGTATATCAGAACCCACAAATGGGGCATAACAGTGCTGCTAGGCCTCATCCAGGTGGCGGTGCGCCATACATGGGTCATTAGGTGAGTATTAGGTATAGTAGGTGGAACCTAAACTCTCCTTTACCGTTGCTACTATATTTTGACTTTAATGACTGCGTTTTGTGAAGTTCAGTTTTGTTGTGATAAAGAAAGAGGTTATACAAGGTTTGATGTTGGAATTTCTGGTGGAGCTTTTGAATCTTTAACCAGGCCCCCAACTCTCACTTGTTTCCTCACAAGAGAAATAATACACCAAGTAGAAGTTCCATTATAGCATGCATATTGAATTTGTAGAATACTGTATAGTCTAAAAAAATGATTACTCACTTGTCTGACTCGTAGTTATACACAGCAAGTTTACTCATATAACTAGCGTAAGGCTTGTTTTGCATGCATAAAGATTGTAGTTAAGACCTTTTTCTTTTGGCCAATTTGTTGATTTGTTTTGGGGTAACAAGCATCACTTTTTTTCCAATAGGTACAGTTGACCAAAATTAGAGGCATTTAAAGAATTTTTTTTGTTATTGTTCATTACCTTGAGGAGGTGAGGTTTCACACTAAAGATCAGGGCTTACATTTCTACATTGGGTGGTAGATAGATAATGTTTGAATTGTTTCTCAATAGATGAACATGCTTCAAGTACCCAAATATTAAAAAAAAAACAAAGTTCAGAGAGAGATTTAAGGTTGTGTTTGTGTTGAAATATTTTTGGTGTTGGGTTTTGTGTTGGTATTGGGTTTAGTGAAAAAGTGAAGAGGTAATTTTTTATATTTTTTTATGGGAGAGAGATTATATTGTAGTATTTTATTAGGAGAGAGAATATTTTGGGGAAAATTGTTGGTGCAAACGCACCCTAAGTAGGCTGAGATTTTTATGAGGGGGAAGCTGGAGGATTGTATGAGGAGCGTTTATGCAATACATTATGTGTTGTATATATAAGATCATTATTGTCTTCAAGTTGATGAGATTTATTCCAAATGCCATGTCAGAGTGCATATTTTGTGTATGCACTTGTGCGTGTAGGATCCTCTGATAATAATTGTGCTCAGTAGAGGCTTTAAGTTGTTGTCATTTCTGTGGTAGTTTGAATGAATCAATCAGGTGCAATTTATAAGGCTGGTGCCTGCATTTTTTTTTTGGGGGATGTTGATGCTTTTTTTCACGATCATCAGCTTTGTTTTGTGATCCATGTGTTAGATGTGTCAGAAGGGTTAAGTTCGGTACTGACCATTTAGTTTGTTTTATTGTGCGTATGTAGATAAACATGCTAGCATACTGACGACATTGGTTGTCTTGGCCTTGCTTCCTCTCTTCATATTGTACAGTCTTTTCATATACATGTACCTTGTGTACAGATTATTGCTTATTGAGGTGTGGGTGATGTTGATCTCTTTGTGCTAGGTATCTTCCACTTGAGGTTATTTTGTGGAGTAAAAGTTGTTTTAGATTGCATTGGTCTATTGACCCATCATTTGTTTGACTGTGGCTGTCTTCATATCTTGCCCCTATCTAGCGACTCTGTAGATTTGGGGTCAATTGATACTCAGTTATAGGCTGTAGATAACAGTTAAATTATGTGTTTTTACCTCATATTGAACATCTACTTACAGGTACAACTGGCCCTTTTTAACTTTCACTACATCATTTCATTGCACTTTTTAGATGTTATCATGCTGTATTTCCAACATGGATGCTAAGTGTTTACCAACCATTGCCCTGAAGTTTTAATCTTGTTATTGAAGCGTTTCAATTTGTTACATTACATTCCTTCAAGTAGATTTTTGTTGGACGAATTATGGGGAAAGCACTAAAAAATTTCTACATGAACAAATTCGATTATTTTTTTCTGCATTTATTTTTCTATGCGCTTTTTCCAATGTAAATATTTGGTTTTGAACTTGGTCTTTTCATGCTTTATGTATTCATTGTGCAGATCCCCTCATAGATGTATCAAACATTTAGTTTTGGACTCTGGTGATTCTTCTGAAGTTCCAGGCACTCTTGCAAACGACGTCTTTAAATTTGTACCGAAAAGTTATTATTTGCCTGCCATAAAGACCAGAATCTCAAACTTGTATTTCCTTTCTATTTTAGTACTTTTCTCCCCGCCACCTATTTTCAAAAAAATATGGTGTCTTGGTTCTAATATCTTGTTTCCTAAAAAGTGCTGGGGCTCCTGGGATATCGTTGAGGCAGAGAACTTTGGGTCTCCATCTTTTCATGTGTTACTAAACAATGCTTTTTAGTTACCGTTTTTAATTAATGCGCTAGTTTTGTGGTTATTTTCCTCTTGACATCGTAATAAATTTCCTGAGTATTCTCATTCCATGCATGTCTGTTGTGCTCGGATTTTCATTTTTTGCGAGTTGTGTTTTATTCTTTGAAATACGATTTTTTCTTGGATGGTTTGAGTCTACTGCTCTATGATTTTAGATTGTAAAGCCCTGTGAGTGCAAGCTGGATTAGATCTGGTAATCAAATATCATTGTAGGCTTTTTTTCCATCTTTTATATGGCTAAAGTAACTTCAGTTGCAAGAATTTTTACCTGATTTCTTCTCCTCTGCACACGTTGGTCTTCTGTCAGGGGGGTTTTCCCACATACTGGAGCTGGTGTTTCATTACATTGATAATTTACCAGTGCCTTCAATTGCAATTAAGTCAATTCACCAACATCTATAACTATTTTTAGTCGCTCAACTTCATACTAGGCTAAAGAGTTTCCCGATAACCGAGTTTGGAAGCCCAGAAAACAGAGGAAAAGAAAAACAGAAAAACTTAATAGTCATCTGAGTTGTACAGGTGACAATTTCTAGCTTAAATGGTATTACGAAGTGGAGAATAGGGTAGGGACTGAGGCGGTTGGTGTAACATCCATTGATATCTTATGCTCAATGGATATTTCAGCAAGTTACCAAATCTAAAAAAGAAAACGTTCTTCTCTATACCTTTTCATGAAGAAGATATTCAAGAGATCTCTTCCTAGTTTTAGATCACTTGAATTTTTCTCCTGTCTTCTGACAAGAAAGAAGTCTGGTGGCTGCCATTGGGTTGGATAAGCATATTATTTACTGTAACATCAGTTTGGGAGTTATTTAGCATTGCTTTCTTTTGACCATTATGTATGCATAAAAGTAGAGGAATATGAACTCTCTACTGATTTGTGAGGGATGGCTTGCACAAGACATTGAACCTTGCAAGAATTTGAGGTCTGGATTACCTGACTTCTATGAACCTTTCCCCTTTCCCAAGGTAAGAAGCTGAATCCTGCGGTTGCTTAAGTCGGAGGCCAAGAGTAACTTGTGTCATTGGGGTGGGTTTTATTCATCTGAAGAGATTTGACACCTGCACAAGTTGAGCGTTATCTTGGGCATGAACGTGCTCTGATGTAGAATGGTCCGAATGGGCTATTACCAATGTTGAAGTGGCCTTCATATGACTTTCAAGTCCCATTCGGCCAAGTTAAAATAGTTGGTAAAAGCGATATATAATTTGGCCATGCACATACTATTGTTTTAATGCTTTGAGTGTGGTTTTAGTTGTGGTAAGGCGGATTAGGCAAGACATCAGTGATGCCATGTCCTACTCTTTCTTTTGGTCCGACGGAGATCCATTTGGTGGGTTTCTCTAAACATGAGATACCCATCTAAATGGTGTTGGAATACCATTGTAGTGACTTTGCGATATTGGGCAGGATGGATGTGCCTTGGAGTGTACTCGGAAATGAAACAGGAGGGAAATAAGTTGCCTGCCCCTACTTTTAGAATGTCCTTTCCAGTTACCGAGGCCCTCCAAAGCTGGTAGGAATTGAGCATTTTTCTTTCTTTTGAGGCAGGAAACGTGCCTGTGTAATCTCGGAGGGAAATGGCCAAGCCATGATAGACTTTTTTTGCTTGGGATGATAATTGCGAGAACCTGAGGTTCCCACTACCCCGTGAACTTGACTTGGGAAGTGCAACTATTTGAACGATTATGAAAAGAGTACAAAAAATGGTACTCTTTCTTTGCCAATCTTGGATATGAGAGGAAAACTCGAAAGGAAAGAAAAAGGCCTATGCAGACCTACAATTTCAAATGATTCGATGATTGACGTTATTTTTACAATGTGGTCTCACTGTTGAGATTGGACCACTCAAAAAGAACATAAAAAAGTTTAAGCAGGTGAAGAACGAACATCAGAAAAAGAAGCAAAGGTTTGAGAGAATGAGAGAAGTAAGCATGATCATCTCTTAGGAATAATAATCTTTAGTTTTGAACGCCACTAAATCCCATTAACTTTGGTTTGAAAAAAACAAATCTTCATCCAAAACACTAATGACATATATGATCCGAGATATGTCGCGTGTAACAACATATATAATGACATGAAATGCATGTCCATGAAAAAAGCTAAAACATTTTCCAAAACAATATACATTATACATATTTTGCAGAAAATATTTCTGGAAAAATATCATCAGTGTCAATTTTTTAGGCCAACTTCCAAATGTGAGTCAACTTAATATATTGTTTCTTTAGAGACGGATGGATTTCTTGTCGAGCATTCGTGTCTATTCTATGATTATACACAAACAATTTTGTTAGTATATTTTAAGCCTTTGCTGGACTATCAACTATGACATTGTCAAGTCTATCAAGTTTAGGGACAATAAGTGACATGCCTTTCAATTGATACTGATTTCATAAGGCGTTTTTAATTGGATCCTCTTCAGTGCATGTACAACTTACATAACACTTCAATCGTTTGCTTAACCTCAATGACATAGTTAATCATTCAAATATATAGCAATACAACAAGCGTAGACATCAGTACTTTACTATTGCCTAGAACAACTTTCTTTTCCAAGGAATTTAATCACTTGTTTTACACCAATTTCATTTTGTCATGGAGTTTTAACTTTGAAAATTTTAGTCCCTCAATTTAGTATCATTTTAAAAAATAAAACTGGTACTCTCACTAACAGACTGACAAGCCATGTCATCTACAGCTTCCAACTCAAGACTGATTTTGCCACGTCGTGTTTTTTTAGTTTTGTGCTATTTGTCCCAAACACCTGCACTCCAATCGAACCTTCACCTCTGTCGACCTACAGAAACAATGGCGAAACCTGCTTCCTTTCTTTTGTCTCATTTCTGTTTGTTTCTCTTCATCCTTCACTTTGTGAAAGTTACAACTCCAGACAATTACCAATTCTCTTTGTTCTCCGAATAATATCAGATTCTTGTCGATCCCACAATCTCGAGAATTCCATGATAGCAGCCCAAATGTTCTGTCTCCTTCTTCTCCATGCTCACAACCATCGTAAGGGTTTTTTGAGTTCTGATGGTCAACTTTCAAACTAACGATTAGAATAGACTATCTCATAGCTATCATTTTATATGAAAACTCAAGTTGTGATAGTGTGTAAGATCGTTAGGGATATCAGATCTCGGTCGTAGATCACATGAAAAAACTATTTCTCCATTAACTCTCTTATATTCTTTTATTTCAAATTTTAGGCATCTACTAATTGTAATCATGTTCATCAACATACTACAATTTATCTCGAGAATTAGAGATTGATTTGTGAAATATGTTTTGCTAACAATTATAATCATTTATTTATCCGTTCACCACACTATATTCCATATGAGCTAATAGGAACATAATATTATCATTGAAAAAATTCCTAGCTCATATAATTCTTAATGTTATAATCTGTAACTCGTTAAACTCTCAAATTGTTTCAAAAAAATTTCATAAATAAATATATATTATATATTAATTTCGATTTTCTTTTTCACAAAATTCCTTTGGGCAGAGATTTCTTTTTCTCGACTCCAACCCTATACAAATATACTTAAATATATTATCTCATGAAGAGACTGATGAATTCCTTATTGAGCATTTATACAAACTCATTCATCATGCACAAGACCTGACATTGTCTGGAATATTTGAGCTAGAAAGATGATCACCAAGTGACTCAGTCAGAGTACAAGCATACAATAAACAAATCTGCACAAACATCTCAGGTCTAAGGATATTATAAACAAATTGTGTTGAATACCTTTCTCAACATCAATGATCATTTCCAGAATGTATCCATATTTGATCTCGTTCAATGCATGTACAATGCACCTATTCGTTTGCTTAAGGTCAATATCTCGATGACTGAGTACATTATCCTATTTAATAGAGGCACAACGAGTATAGACTTGATGTACATAAATATGTACCTTGGTCTAGAACAAAACATTAAGTGTACAAGGAACCAAAAAAGTGATACTCCCCTGCCTTTGATTCATTCACCATTGGAATGACTTTTCTACATTGTCACTCAATAATAATCGTGTAACATTTTATGTCACAACATATTACCTAATATAATAAATATAAACACTTGGTATCTAAATAACAATTATTTAGACTAATGATTTTTAGGACATATTTCATATACTTTTCACTCCTAAACTTACTTGGTTTCGGATAACACCACTTATGGCCTTCCAAGCTGCTTCAAACACAATGAACAAGCTCACCACCAGGAACTCCACCTCTAGTCCATGCTACTGGTCCGACGTCTCCTACCTCCATCGAACTCCGAGTTTTGAACGTCAAGAGAAACCACCTCTCGGGTCTCCAACCTGACCTCTCCAACTTCACTGCTCTCATACTTCTAACTTGCAGGAGCATGCTGCTATGGCTGTGCAGTATTTCTTCAAAATTTGAGCTGAAACAACTCTACATTCTCTTATGGTTTCATTTTCTTTTGTATTTTAATGGATTCTTGGGAGTATAGTGCATATTTAAGATTTTGTATCTATCTGCTTTTCTTTTTGTAGCATTGGATCTTTAATGAGATAGATATTGAAATAATATGCAGCAGAAAACACGGACCATTGGAACAAGAGGAGCCGCCTGCAAGTTTTGAAATTAACTGTTAACCTTTTACAAAGGAGGAGACACAGCTTTGCAATTGAAGAAATATAGTGGTTGTTTTACAAAAAATGGAACCTGCAGAAAGGAATGAAAGAAGTTGTGTTGTTAGGCCTATAGCTGTTACGTTTAGTCTGTAGTCATAAATAATCTCTATTTTTTAGGATCTAACTTTGTGTACATGTAGAGCTCTCTCCTTTGTAAATTTCACAACAATGAATATCATTCAATTCACTTGTTCATCGAGTTGGTAATCAGCCAAAAACTCGCCTCTCTTTTTGTTAATCTGTGGCTATCAAACTTTATTTATAAAAGCTTGTAGGTGTGACTGGTTGTTTTCCACTTTTCCTATTGGTTTGATGGTTGTGCTCTTCTAACCTTGACGTTCTCTTTCATTCAGTAAGTTTGAACGCGTATTGCTGTTGATTGACAAAAAATCCGCTTTGTTCCTACCTCCAGTAACTTGTCAGGTGAAAGTCTTGTGGCTGTTGTCTAAATGGAGACGTAACCCCCCCGCACCTCTTCCGTACTGAATCCACCTTTCCTCAGCATCTCCGCTGAGCCACGAATGAGGTTCTCCAGCTCAAACTACTTCTTTAATAGCCCGGACGGTGAAGACCTTTAGCACTGTCTTATAGTAATAGACATCATTGTTAAACTGAGGTTACGGTCAATGGGAGCATCGTTAAAGTAACAAGATTCTAAGCAAAACATGATCATGATCTTTTATTCATATCGTATTACAACAAAAGAGAACAAACAATGTTTTCCGTACATATTACATAACGAAAAACACAAGCCAAGACTAAAAATATGAAAGCATAAACTGGAGAACTAGTTCTCGTCTTCAGAGTCACTTAGTTCTGATAGGTTAACATAGTCGTCAGAGTTCGGGGTTATCCACTGATGACCTCAACCTTCTACCATCACGTCTAAAATCTCTGGTGACCCAAACACAAAATTTTAACTCGAAAATAATCCATCCATGGCTTATGGCTTCATGAACTCTCCTAAGAACACTTTAGATATTTGCTAAAATAATTTTTAACAAATAATGGTGAGTCCAAATGACTCAGTAAAACCAGTGGTTAGTACAACAGATAACAAATACTTGAAAAAGACATTAAAGAAACCTGTTCATCATTGAAATTAAAAAACAAAACATGAAAAATAAAGGAAAATACTCATCTTTAAAAAAAATGATATTTTCAATTTTCAACCACCACTCCTGTATTATGCGACATTACTCCCAGAGTAAAATACAGTATCACTCGCGGAGTGAATCACTGAGCTAGAGTGATATATGTAACCTCCGTATTTTTGCGGCATTACTCATACAGTAGAATACGGTCCATATTTTTTCAGCATTACTCTTGGAGTAGAATACGATATCCTTAAAAATGATATTTCCGCATACGACGTGTTGGCTTCTGTGCACAATCGAGATTTTGATGATTTCAATAAATGGATGGGTTTACAAATAGACATCTTCAAAGACAAAGAGAACTTGACGAAAAGAGCAAAACCTTGAAGAAAGAAGAACAAGAAGATGCAAGGAGCTTAAAGTGAAGATTCAAGACCTTAGGGTATAATCCTTGTAACTCTTTATTTCACATTTGACAAGGATTTGAATCACGCACTTGAATATCTTTCAAAACGTGCATAAACCGTTTTACCTTTTGTTTGAAAGATTAAAATGTTTTTAAAGGTTTCAAAACACCTCAAATATATTCTCAAACCTTTTTATATACTACGGGAAGTAAGCCTTTAAAATTGGATGTTTAAAAGTGGTCAAAAACATGAGTTTAAATGAACCGGTCTACGAAAATGAATTGTAGCGGTCGACCTATACATGAAGCGGTCGACCGTCTGTAGCGGATGATGAAAATGATTTATAGCGGTCGACCGGGCGCATAGGAAAAAAATTTGACAACATTCAAATTTTATGACCGTTGGGCAACGACTTCTTGAAGCGGTCGACCGGTACAGCGGTAAAATTGTCAAATCGACCCCTAACGGCTAGTTTTCATATGTGGCCTATAAATTCACCTTCATTTCATCTAAAATGAATATCCAACGACCACATATCATTTCTACTACTTGAGAAATATTCTTAACCTTCATATTCTATATTTCTCATAGCATTCACACAAAACACACTTTCATATCCTTGTCTTTGTGTGAATAAAGAGATAGAGCTTCCATTTTCATATCTACTCTATGAAGAGAGTTTTTGTTCTTCCATCTACCTATCCAATAGAGGTGTTTCCTTTAGTGAGGTTGTTCACAAAAGAAGAAACTTTGAGAGTGTATATCTCAAGCTTGGTGAGGTTGTGAGTGGTGAGCCAGAAAAACCACTTGGGTGGGTTTGAGTGTTGAGCCCGGGAGAAAACACTTGTACGGTTCACTAGCACCCGGAAGCTAGTGTTTAAAGCTATTGGAGAATAGTGGAAAACCTCAAGGCTCGGTGAAGGAGCTTGAGGGGTGGATGTAGGCGGGTTTGCCGAACCACCTAAAAATACTGTGTTTGCTTCTCTTACCTTTTTCCTTACTTCAGCACTTATTTACAGTTATTGCATATTATATACTTGTGCTAAAATAGGTTTTACTTGCAAACACAACTTTGGGGGTTAATATCGAAAAGTTTAGAAAACCAATTCACCCCCCTCTTGGGTTGCCTTAATCCTGAATTCTAGGACTCACAATTGGTATCAGAGCAAGGTGTTCATTATACAAGATTTAAACATCTTGAGTTAGAATGACAACTACAAGCTTCAACACTCAAGTTGAAGGACTTTCCACACTTAGACCACCATTTTTTAATGGAAGTGATTATGCATATTGGAAAGCTAGGATGAAAATTTATCTTCAATCTATTGATTATAATTTGTGGTTATGCATTTTAAATGGACCACATGTGCCTACAAAGAAAGTTGGAGAAGTAGAGTCTCCTAAGAGCCAAAACGAATATGATGCAAATGACAAAATAAAAATCTATCTAGATGCAAGAGCCATGAACATTTTATATTGTGCATTTGATAGAGGAGAGTTTAATAGAATTGCATCTTGCTCAAATGCTAGAGATATATGACATATGTTAGAAGTTACTCATGAAGGAACAAGTCAAGTAAAAGAGTCAAAAATCAATATGCTTGTTCATAATTATGAATTGTTTAAAATGACACCAGAGGAATCCATTACTGTCATGTATACTAGATTTACCACAATTATAAATGCTTTGAATGCACTTGGTAAATCTTATACTAACTCCGATTTGGTGAGAAAAATCCTTAGGTCACTACCAAAGACATGGAAGGACAAAGTGACCGCCATACAAGAAGCCAAGGATCTCACAAAGCTACCTCTGGATGAACTCATTGGATCCTTAATGACCCATGAGATCCAAATGCTCGAGAGTGAAGATGAGAGCAAGAAAAGGATGAGGATTGCTCTAAAATCCTCCATAAGTGAAAATGAAAATAAAGATGAGGAAGATATAGTCTTAATGACTAGAAAGTTCAAGAACTTCCTAAAGAGCAAGAAAAGAAAGAAAAGCCTCAAATACAAAAAGACATCTTGGAAGGCTAGCAATGAAAGTTCCTCCTCCTCCGAAAAAGAAGATGGAGAAATTGCCAACATGTGCTTCATGGCATTTGAAGACACTGATGAGGATGATGAGGTACACTCTTCTGATGATGAGCATGAAACTTCTTATAGTGAGCTTCAAAATGCTTTTAATGAACTTCTTGGTCAATTTGAACTACTAGGTTCTAAATATACTTCTTTGAAAAAGAAACTCACTTTGATTTCAAATGAAATTGATTCCTTGAAACATGAGCGAGATAATCTAAAGCTTGAAAATGATTTATCACAACAAAAAACTTTAGAATTTGAAAATGAAAAGGTTGCTTTGAACAATAAAATTGTTTCTCAAAGCAAAATCCTTGAGAAGTTTACTCAAGGAAATAAATCTTTAGATTTGATTCTTGGTAGTCAAAGATGTGTCTTTGACAAATGTGGATTAGGCTACAAGCCTTCAATTCACCAAAAATATTTTAAGAATTATTTTGTGAAGGCTAAGTCTTTTTGTGCACCAACTCAAACGTGCCATTTTTGCAATAAAAATGGACATCTTATCTTTGATTGTGCATTAAAGAAACTTGGGAGCAAGACTCTCAAGAAAGCATAGGTTCCAAAAGGAACCAAAACTAACACTGAAGGACCCAAGAAGGCTTGGGTACCAAAAATTGTTTCTTGATTCTCTTGTATGATGGAGTAACAAATGGTGCTTGGATGAAACTTGCCTATCAAGAAGGCTTGCGACATTTGAGGATAAATGCTAAGGGGAAACCTTTGGTAACATCTAAATCCTTATTTGAGAATAAGTTTTTAATTGTTGGCTAATTATATCTTCTTGGTTGTTAAATGTTATAAATGAAAATGCATTTATCTTTCACATATTTTCCTGTATGTATCAAAATGGAACATCTATAAGCTATCACTTTTACAAAAATCCTGATTTTTGGAGTTTTGTGTGCTTAAACTTTCTTTGGTTAAGAATGACTTTTTAATTGTCATTGGTAGCTAAGAGGTTGGTACAAACCCACTCGGTGGGCTACTATCGTAATAGCGATGGACTCTTGAGTCCCCGTTAAACATCCTCTATACCATGACAAATAAATTTTCATTTAAAACCCAAACTTGTTCTTTTAGATGAAAAATGAACTTTTGAATTATATCCACACATTCTCTTTTTGATTGACAAAGACGGAAAATTCTTAAATGTTTACATGCCTGTATTCCCTTTGCTTTTAAAATGCATTTTTGGAGCGAAATGTGTCCTTTATCTTTTTGATATGACAAAGGGGGATAAATGTGCTAATAGTTTTGATGACTATATATTCTCCTTTTAATTGGATTATGTTTTAATTGTATTACTCTTTATGAATCAAATGACTACTAATGTTTTGTCTTCAAGTTTTAAATGTTTGTCCAATTGCAAAAGATAGGGGAGTCATCCCAAAACTATCACTTTATTGTCATCATAAAAAAGGGGGAGATTGTTGGCTATTGTGCACAATCGAGATTTTGATGATTTCAATAAATTGATGAGTTTACAAATGGACATCTTCAAAGACAAAGAGAACTTGAAGAAAAAGCAAAACCTTGAAGAAAAAAGAACAAGAAGATGCAAGGAGCTTAAAGTGAAGATTCAAGACCTTAGTGTATAATCCTTGTAACTCTTTATTTCACATTTGACAAGGATTTGAATCATGCACTTGCATATCTTTCAAAACGTGCATAAACCGTTTTACCTTTTGTTTGAAAGATTAAAATATTTTTAAAGGCTTCAAAACACCTCAAATATATTCCCAAACTTTTCATATACTTATGGGAAGTAAGCCTTTAAAATTGGGTGTTTAAAAGTGGTCAAAAACATGGTTTTAAATGAATCGGTATACGAAAATGAATTGTAGCGGTCGACCCCTACATGAAGCGGTCGACCATCTGTAGCGGATGATGAAAATGATTTATAGCGGTCGACCGGGCCCGTAGGACAAAAATTTGACAGCATTCAAATTTTATGACCGTTGGGCAATGACTACTTGAACCAGTCGACTGATACATGAAGCGGTCGACCGGTACAACGGTAAAATTGTCAAATCGACCCCTAACGGCTATAAACTGCTAATTTTCATATGTGACCTATAAATACACCTTCATTTCGTCTAAAATGAATATCCAACGACCACATATCATTTCTACTACTTGAGAAATATTCTTAACCTTCATATTCTATATTTCTCACAGCATTCACACAAAACACACTTTCATATCCTTGTCTTTGTGTGAATAAAGAGATAGAACTTCCATTTTCATATCTACTCTATGAAGAGAGTTTTTGTTCTTCCATCTACCTATCCAATAGAGGTGTTTCCTTTAGTGAGGTTGTTTACAAAAGAAGAAACTTTGAGAGTGTATATCTCAAGCTTGGTGAGGTTGTGAGTGGTGAGCCAGAAAAACCACTTGGGTGAGTTTAAGTGTTGAGCCCGGGAGAAAACACTTGTACGGTTCACTAGCACCCGGAAGCTAGTGTTTAAAGCTATTGGAGAATAGTAGAAAACCTCAAGGCTCGGTGAAGGAGCTTGAGGGGTGGATGTAGGCGGGTTTGCCGAACCACCTAAAAATACTGTGTTTGCTTCTCTTATCCTTCTCCTTACTTCAGCACTTATTTACAGTTATTGCATATTATATACTTGTGCTAAAATAGGTTTTACTTGCAAACACAACTTTGTGGGTTAATATCGAAAAGTTTAGAAAACCAATTCACCCCCTCTTGGGTTGTCTTAATCCTGAAATCTAAGACTCACACGACGGAACGGCCAGGATAACACGATATGTAGTACACATCCTCTTGTGCACAGTACTATCACATATTCATAGTAAAGAAATTCCTGGATCATTGAAATCTAGCAGCCCAAGCGTTCTGCCTCCTTCAGATCCACGCACACAGTTCTTGAGAGAGAATTATAGAGAGAGAACATATCTCTCTGAAAAATGAATTCTCCTATTTCTTAAATGAAGTTCTGAGCAATTTATAATTGCTTCCTCAGAGCTTCTCCTGTGCTTATGCGTGAGATCTTTAGGGATCTCATAAAAAAAAAATTTCATTTAAGTCCCTTATATTTTGTATGCCGAATTTATGGACTTCTATAAATTGTTATCATGTCTATTAATATATCACAATTGACCCCCGAGATAGTGAGACTATTTTTTTGTGAAATCCCTTTTACTAACAATTATTTGTTTATTTATCTTTCCACCATACTATATTCCACATGAGCTAATAGGACTGAAATAATATCACTGATTACGTCCCTGACTCATATAATTTTTAATTCACAATATGTAACTCGTTGGACTCTCAAATTATTTCTAAAATAATTTTACAAATAAATATATATTAATTTCGAAACCTTTTTCGCAAAAGTCCACTAGTCAGTGATTTCTTTTCGAGTCCAACTCTATACAAATATACTGAATATAAAGTTTCACAAAAAGACTGGTGAATTCCTTGTTGAACATTTACACAAGCTCATTTATCATATACAAGACCCAACTTTGTTTGGAATATTTGACGTAGAAAGATCACCCTCAAATGACTCGGTCAAAGTACAAGTACACAACAAACAGAACTGCATAAACCTCTCAGGTCTAAGGATACAATAAACTAATTGTGTTGAATACATTCTCTACATCAGTGATCACTTCCAGAATGTATTTGTATTTGATCCCGTTCAGTGCATGTACTTATACAGTGCATTCACTCATCTGCTTAAGGTCACTACCTCAATGACGAAGTCCATCATCCTATTTTAATAAAGGCACAACGAGTGCAGACCTCTTTGTACATAAATATGTACCTCAGTCTAGAACAACTGTCAAGTAAACAAGGAACCCAAAAGTCATACTCCCCACCCTTTGTTTCATTAATCATCGGCAGGACTTTTCTACAATTTTACTTAACAATTTTACTGTGTAACATCTCATGTTACCACATTATACCCAATAAGTAATAAATACATGTAATGATAAAAGAACTAATTATCTTATAATTATTCTAATAACTGGTTTTGAGGGCATATTTCCAACACTTATGTCATTTGTCAAAACCGATACATATCATACATGATATGCAATACCATAATCATACTTAAACCTCAAATTTCCCTTTCCAAAATATATGTTAAGTATGCATGTCTATTGTCAATGCCCATATATACCATACATGATATGGAATACCTTAACTATTTCTCTGGAAATCATAAAAACATTATTCTAAGGAAAGTATTGTGAAGGAAAAACAACACCTCGATTTCATGATTAAAAACCGGCATAACCACCACATAGAAAAAACTAATTTTGACATAATTAATGACAAAGAGTTTAAAATCACAAATAATTCTTTCAAAAAAAATGTTCAAGCTTTGAAAAACAGATTTTGGGAATTTTTTTTGAAACTAAACGGATCAAATTTTGAAGAACACTTTGAAAACGAATTGAACTTAAAAAATGATACTATTTTGAAAAGGCGAGCTTGTTCTTCATCAAGAACACGTAGAACACAAAGAACAACAAGAACATGAAGAACACAAACAACATCGATAGATGCTAGAATAATTTTGAAAAACACAATCCTCTTGAAAACTTTTGAATCGAAATCAAAGATAACCAACTAAAATTTGCCTCTACTATAGCCGAATCTTCTCTAGACTTTTTCCTCCTCTTTTTCCCACTTCAATTCACTATTGCACTCAAGCTTTAACTCACCAATTCGGATTGAATGATGTAGTCTATAATGGCAGAATGTCACCCCTAATTATAGGAAAACACCTAGCAGCCTACAACAACTGCAAGGTAAGCCTATGGTCGAATTTTACCTAGGTAGCTTTGGCGAGTCAATGCCGAGTCAACCAGTTGTTGACACTTCGTGCTTTCTAGATTTTAGCCTTTTTGATCGTCTTTCTAGCCTTGATATGTGTCACTCTCTAGAGCTGCCGAAATTTTTATAACTTAATGGCTAAGTTTCGATAATTTTCTCAATATTCCAACGATGATCATAAAACCTCCTATTTGCTTTTGAAAAATAAAAGGTCTCCAAAATTGAACCATAAACTCGTGGATGAACTCTCGACATATTAGTAGAATAAAAATCATGTGGTTCGATTTTCGATGAAAACCCGTCATACTAGCTTAAAATAATTAAATTCACTCAAAACGTGTTCCTAAACAACCTGAATAAAAACTCAGTTACTTGCGAACTTCAATTCTCACTTAATCATGTCCTAATCAAGGTTTTGAAATTAATACATCAAGTACTAATTAATCTCTAAACCATCACTACATCACCATACTTAGTCACTAATTACCCCCTAATGCACTACTAAAACCAAACACGATTTCATAGAAAATATGCTAGTTATGCTAAACAAAAGCTCAGGGTATGACGTGATAGGTCAGTTTGTTGGTAAGACTAACGGGAAAGTAAGGAAATGACTATTTTTTTTTAAAATGATAATAAATTGAGGGACTAAAATTTTCAAGGTTAAAACTCCATGACGAAAATTGAAACGTGGTAAAATTCAGTGACTAAAAATCAAAATTCCCAATTAAAAAATCATTACTCCCCGCTTTTAACAACATGTGTAGGCTTGATTTATGAATAATATTTCCCAAAAAATAATATTTCATATAAAATCTCATATCACATTTATCATGTTGCATCTTATGTTACTGTCATTAATAGATATGACATCTCACGTCACATTTAAATACCTATAATAAGTGTTTAGAAAAAAAAAAAAAATACCTATAATAAGTATGTACGTATGTGAAAACAATATTTGTCATCTTGATCAAATTGCAATTATTGATTTTTCAAGGCACACATTCTAACAGAAACTCCGGATGGTAGACAAGGAGATTTTGGACCAAGACGAGGGATCAATGAGCAATCAATATAACTTACTTAACAGAGGTATGATCGTATAGAGGAAATATAGTAAATAATCTTAAAGTGGAGGGCCCCATTAGATATTAATTAAGGGATCAAAGGAGTAAATAGTTGGAGAGTTAAAATACGTAATGAATTTAGAGAAATGAATGTATAAAATAATGGTAATTTAATTAGATTATTTATGTTCTATTTAATTTCTCTACTATTGATTCAAGTTTCCCCGTTTTGGTTTTTGTGTTTTTCTTCCCTGAATTTGCTTACGTTTTTTTTTTTTTTTAATTTTATGTATGAGAACTTAAATTTCCAGTAATCTTTCTACAAGTCCTCTTGGCACAGAAAGTTAGTGGATGTCTAATTAAGTTCGGCCATGATTAAGTCATTTTGAATGTCACCGCTAGAATATTTGAAAATCCTATTCCTGTTGACTGTCTCCCCTGCAGCCCTCTTAAAATCTTCTTCATTTTGTTTTTGAGAACGACGATGGCCTGTCCGATTTCTATTAGAGTTTCCTGACTTATGGCGGAGGAGTATAGAAGTAACAATCAAACTTGGTTCAAGTGTTAAGCATGCCTTTTATCCAGTTTTGTGTTTTGTTTGTGTTGAATTAAACATAAATAAGATTGCACAATAGCGAGAGAGAGAAGTAGGGACAAAACAGTATAAGGTGGTTCAGTCTTGCGACCTACGTTCATCATCGGGATTCGGGAAAGCTCGAGAGGGCTATATGATTTCACTTATTCAATATGATTGTGAGTGTGTGTTTACAAGAGGTTAGGTAGGGTTGGGCATTCCGCTGACGGTATGTGATTTAACCACTATCGCCACCGCCGGGCGGCCAATGCTTCCCAGCGGTACCGGTGGCGGTACCCTCCCCCGGGAAAAATCGGGGTTTTAGGCGGGGGCGGTGGCCTCGCTATTATGGGTAGGGACATCGCCTCCATTGAGTTTTTTTATTTATTTATTTGTTATTTTTTAACCAAACGACGCTGTTTTGATTATTACAGAGTTAAAAAAGAGCAGCCTGCCCCTAAATTCTAATTCCCTAAAAACATTGAATTAATATGTTAATTGATCCTGACTTTGTGTAATTTGGTGTTTGTAGAGTTATCCAACTTGATGTAGGATGTTCTAACGATGATTGATAAGGAGGATGGAAAATGGAGCGGGATTAGAACATAGTAGAATTTAGAAACTTCAACTTGCATTAGTTTGTTTGAATACGTGTTGTTGAATTGATGTGTTGCGGGTTGCTAAATTAGGTTTGTGGATTGGTTAATTACTTGCACGAGGTAATTTAGGTTTGTGAAATGTGGATTGCTAAATTAGGTTTGTGGATTACTTGAAATGCTAAATTACTTGCATTCTGTTTGTGGAATGTAGATTGCTAAATTAGTTACATAGGTTTGTGGATTGCTTAATTACTTGCATTGGGTTTGTAGGTTGCTAAATTAAGTTTTTGAACTTGGATTGCTAAATTACTTGCATTAGGTTTTGTGGATTGCTAAATTAGGACCATTATGCATTACATTAGGTTATGTTTGTAGATTCTTAAAAGAAAAAGGCCATAAGATATAAAGTTCTATGACTAGAATCTAATATGGTCATAGAGATATCATATTGTGTGGCCAACATTTCTCAAATAAAGACTACATTTTGGCTTTTTTCCAATCAAATGATCAATTA
Source organism: Myrica gale (assembly GCA_963930655.1). Taxonomy (NCBI): domain Eukaryota; kingdom Viridiplantae; phylum Streptophyta; class Magnoliopsida; order Fagales; family Myricaceae; genus Myrica; species Myrica gale. The sequence continues at coordinate 15,245,735 of OZ005618.1, forward strand.
TTAAATATTAGGTACTATTTTTTTTTTGTTACAAAACAACCCCTATTTTGGCTTAAAAAACTGGGCATGACACAAACACAAAAAAAAATATAGACTCAAAATTGATTGCAAATCCCAAATTCGTTTAAGTTACTTGGGCTTATTTAGCCCATAATTTTTCACCCACAAAACTGAAAAAAAAGAGGCCTAAAATCGGTCTAAAAGAATGGGCTAAAAAGGCCCATAATCGGCTAGAGAGAAAGCCTAAAAAAATAAAAAAAACACGTTCTGGGCCCAAAAGCCCATTAAAATCAGGCCCAATTTTGGGCGGTTCAACTGGGAACTGCCTCTCGGTACCCGCAAGAGTGGTTTTCGCTCCTGGCGGTTGCCAAAAATGGCATACTGCCCTTGCTAGGGGCGGTAGCGGTTGGGGGCATAACCTCTCTGTTTGAACCGCTATCCACCCATAAGGTTAGGGATGACATTTTTATAAACGGTAGGTCCTTTTGGTACGTTTAGCCAGTTTCCAAGGATGACAGTTCTTGCCATTTTCGATTGCTGATCAGACGGTAGAGAAACCAAAACCAAAAGAATTGAAAAGAAAAATGTTTATTGTATAACGATAGTCTTCTGGAGATGATTCTAATCGTCCAAACAACGGGGCTCTAATTATTATGCTTGTTGGTGAGCGAGCAAACTACTACCATTGAGAAACAGAAGGGGGAGGGGTGTGTTGTGTAGGATGTCGTGATTTACAAAATCTGAATGTGAAAAAATGAATTGAAAACAACAATCTAATCATAGTTTGGAGATATATGCCTTGAAAATGTGGGAGAAAAATACAGAAAGCAGAGACACAAATTCTCCTTCATGCCTTGAATCAACACTACATATCTAAGATCGACCAAAATTGCAAATTTCTAGACCTCGTGCATCCCAGCTAGCCAGAGAACAATGAAACCACGTTGAAGGAAATCACAGCAATTTCTACTTTCTAGACCTCGTAAGTCATTCCCACCTTGAGAAGTCGCTTGCGAGGAATCATGAAAACTTCATCTGCCTTCCTCACACATCTTCTCAGCAAATTATATCCGTAGTTTATAGCTACTTTCTTACACAAGCTAGACCCCTTTGAGGCTATCACCTCGTCTTCGCCGAGTAGATACACAACGTCCCCAACTGTCAGTGCATCCTCCACTTTTCCTATCTCTCTTTGCACGATTTCTTCGCATGTCCTTGTCACTTCCTCGATATTTTCTGATTCATCGGCCATATCCTGCCTTGACATGAGCTCGTCCTTTCGTATGAAATTCTTCAACTGATGCACCAGCATTTCCTTAAAAGACTCCCACTCTGTCCTTGAGTCCTTGTATCCATACCGCACTACGCATCGAAAAATGCTTAGCTCGTGGGGGTCCAGTCGTCCGAACAAAAACCGATCTTCTGGAAGGACTGTGCTTATGGGTAGGGACTTGATTGAGACAAAGATGAGAACTGAGTGCAGAGCTGGCACATTGGAAACATAGTGCGTGAAAATTGGGGATATTCCGTGGACAAGCTCGGTGTAAAACAGGGCAAGACCCGGGACCCGATGGATGGTGGGATCAGATGCTATTTCAACCAATTTATGTGGAGAAACTTCATTTTCTAGCTCGTACATGTATTTCTTACGGTAACCATAATTCCATAAGAACATAACAGTCACAAGAACCATGGCAAATAACAAAGGAAGATACCCCCCATCAACAAACTTGTAGAGTACTGAGCTTAGAAATAGGAGTTCCAAGAGCCAGATCGTAAGGGAATAGATGATGATCAAGAATATATTTGTCTTCCATATCATGATCATGACAAGAACAAGAAAAGCAGACGTGATGGAATATACAAATGCTACTGCAATTCCTGTAAGGTAGTAATGGAAAGAGGAAATTTCTATCAAAAATAAATAAAAGAGTACTGAAAAGGATTTCTATATGACATTAACCGAATGTCCTACTTGAAAAACTTAAGTTTCGAGAATTTACCATAGGCGTTGCCAATCTTCAATGTATTTTTGAAGCCAAGAGTGACACCCACACAAGCCAACATGAGAAGTGTATTGATCTCGGGTACATAAACTTGTCCTCTATGTTGGGAGGATGTATGCACTACCTGAACCCGAGGGAAACAACCAAGCGCTAAGGACTGTTGGATGATGGAGAAGGAAGCCGAGATTAATGACTGACTAGCAACGATCGCTGCCATCACAGCCACCACACACATTGGCCAGTATGCCGGTTCTGCATAAAAGTAATTAGTGATATGAATACAAGGCAAATAAAGCAATTAATTAAAGTAATTGTAAGGACCAAGGACCAATAACGTACTTGGAACTGAACTATAGAAGGCATTGCTAGCATCCTGATTGTGCAGCCTGAGATAGGAAGCTTGACCAAAGTAGGCAAGAACAACAGAAGGAAAGACTAGAGTGCATGAGCTTATCTGAATTGAGCAAACGCAGAAGTGACCAAGATCAGCAAACAAGGCTTCGGAACCTGCATATATTGTTTGACCAAATAGCTACCATCTTCAATAGGAACACAAATTAGCAAAAGATTATTTATGGTTTAAGATTGACTGCTTAGAAAGTTTGATAATATGGATCATTATAGTTAGAGATTTCAATGGTTTCTAAAGTTGAAATATTTTGCTACTTGTTTTTCTAAAACATTATCTCCCTATATTCCTTTTTACCTCTGAATATTCAAGACTGTAAACAATGATAATAAAGTTGGAAAATTATGTAATGGGTACCTGTTAGGCATAGGATGACACCTCCAAGAGAAATCCATGCATCCTTCTTATTCCTCATGAAATAATGAACAATGTACATTGTATTGACTGCCTTGATAACACTCGGATCATACTTCGCAAAATTGTACAAGCCAATGACTCCGATGAAAATAAACCAAGTGGTAAGTATGGGAGCAAAACTATAGCCAATTTTATCTGTCCCAAACCTCTGAATTTGGAACAAAACGATCAAGATTCCCACAGAAATCCACATTATCATGTTGTCAGATAGAGTAGCTCCCTTAATTCCCCCTACAGCCGATAAAACTGCAACCAGGTACATCATGTTGTAAATCTTTTGTCTCAAAGGTATATATATATTAGATAAAAAGAAACTCTAAAGAAAAATTATTAAATAGCCAGAGCCCTTTATTGCTCTATCGTACCTGTTATGCATGGTGTGAGGATTCCATCCCCAAGCACCATCGAGGTTCCGAGCATGGTCACGAACAAAATGAAGTATTTTATTGTTTGATTTCCCTCAAGCAAGGACTTCACAAAGGACGCAAGCTTAAGCCGTCTGTTTGGCACATCTAGTCTGTAGTTGGACACTTCTTTGTCTTCATCCTGCTGGTTGGGCGTCAAGCTGACCTTGGCATGGCGGCATATGAGAGAATATAGGGCAAAAGTTCCTCCTATAGATATGAAAAAGAACTATCATGTCAAACTACCATCTATGGCAACAAAGTGTTTTATGTCTTAGAGAATTAGCATCAGCATTAATTAAATCAGAGTACTACTTTAACAGTTACTCCATGAGCAAATTAGTAAGCTCGAGAGAGGATTACCTTCACCGTTGTCGTTGGCTGCCAACACAATGAAAACGTATTTAAACAGAGTAATCAACATGAGCGAGTAAAAGATCAGAGACAACACCCCAAGTATATCATCATTGTTCTTAACCCCACTCGGGAAAACGCCTGGTAACACATACAGGGGCGACGTGCCCAAGTCACCATATACAACTCCAATGCTTTGAAACGCAAGCCTCATGATGGTTCCCCAATCGAAGGCCTGAAATCGATTACACCTCAAATATCTATATATGGGAAATTATAGAATAATAATAATAATAATAATAATAATAATAATAATAATAATAATAATAATAATAATAATAATATACAGACGAATGAAAAATTTATGGAATGGGAGGAAAAGGAAAAAAAGAAAAAAAAAAACTTACCTGGGGAGATCTAGGGCCTTGATTTGATGTGAATCCACCGGCCTCTAAATTGAAAGAGTCATTTTTCAGAAGCTTTTTCCGTGATAGTTTCCTACCAATATCGTGTTTCATCTCATTCCCATGCTGATAAACTTCAGGTCCTTCTCGATCTACGTGATGATTTTCTTCTCGTGACTTTTCTTCTTTTATCAGATCACTTTCCATGGTATGAAGCTGTAGGCTGACTAGCTTGCTAGAGAAATCGAACACGTTGTAGACGGCGTAATTTGGATTGAACTAATAAGCTTTTATGACATAAGCTACACTGTACTGTATCACAAGAATCCCAATTCTTCGTTTAGTTACTGATATTTGATTAATATGGGTTTGGCTTAGAGCAACTGAGTTGGCACTGACACGTAACTTGTTTGAAATATGTTATTTCCACATGAACCTTCATCCGAATCTTTCAACCATATGTAACTCGAATCTTTTGATTCATATCACGTAAAACTCATGACCTAAGAAAGCTACAAAAGTGGATACTCCCTAGCCTGACTATTGCTTCCGATATAGACTGGAAACGAACAATATATATATAAATATATGTAGAGAGAGAGAGGAACATGAAGCAGTTTATGCGAGTGAAAACAAAGAAACAAATTCTTTCAATCTTGTGTGGTAGCATCAGCAAAATAAAATAAAAAAGCCACGAAACTAAGTACGTACTGATCATACCAGCAGTGATCTCTAAACAAGAATTTGAGCAATATCGGCAAAACACAAGAAACAAATCTCACCGAGCGAAAAGAGGTATGCACGAACGTGAAAAGGCAATCCTGTGCAGCGGCAGTAGAAGTTCGCAGGCGAGAGAGAGATCAGGGGAAAAGAGCTGCCAGCGAAGTTTTTTCAAAACCCTCGCTGAAAGATTACTAGTTAAAACTGGGCGTCCACCACTACAGTAACCGCGGAATGAAAGTAATTGAGTTTAGGTGGGACAGGTTCCTTTTGGATGCATGGATAGTGGATATCATAGTTTGTTAAATTATTTAATTTTTAAATTGCAACAGTTAAAGCCGATCGAGACAAATCTGTTGTACTTTTTGATTAGTAATTTTAAACTTCAGATATCTGGATAATTTCTCTACTTTCTTCTCTCTTGTTTATCTTTACAACTTTTGGGTGGGGTTGTTTCCTTTTTTAAAATATGTTTTTTTATCCTCTATTTATTTTAGTTAAAGGTTCGCATTATATATAATTAAGGGGATATTATTTTTTTAATTTTTCTATTTTTCTGTAATTAAATTTTAATTATTTTTAAATTATGTTAATTGTTATATTTATTTTTGAATCCTTATGCTCTTTTATACGTTTAAATAATTTTTTAGACAAGTGGAAACTTTAAATGAATTTTTATTAAAAAAAATTTTTGTGCCAGGTGTCCCATCAAGTAGATTGGTCCATGTTCATGGAAGGACCTCAACCTCATGGACTGCTTTAGAAAGAAATAAATCTTTGGAACTAAATTGTTTTTTTATTTTAAGAAAAGTTAAATAAAAAAGATCTTTATATATAGGGTTAAAATATTTTTTTGGTCTCTAGATTTTACCTTCATTTAAGACATACTCCTTAAGTCTTATATTATGAGTAGGGCTGCACAGAACTGGACTGCAGACCGGACCAGATCACAAAACCGAACTGGACCGGATCATATTTGTGGTCTTAGTGGTACAAATCCGGTCCGGTCCGGTCCGGACCGGATTTGAAAAACCGGTTATATCTGATTTGGTCCGGTCCTAGCCTTTTGGGATCCAGTCTAGACCGAACTCGATCGGATATATTAATATAAATAATAAATATTTTTTTAAAAAAAAAAAAAAACTTAAAACATTTATCCTAAAACTATGTGTTTTGAGTTCTTTGACCATGCCCATCCCCCTTGACCTAATTTTTTTTTTTAATCTTAAGATGTGAGTTGAAAATAAAAAAACAGCTTAAAAAAGAAACCGATTTGAACCACTTATAAGTCGTCCAACAAGACCATTTTGGATCTGACCGGACCGGACCACTGGTCCTTCAATTTAGGCACAACCGGAAATTCGGTCCGACCGCATTCTGGTCCAAAAACCAGACCGTATTTCCGGTTGTCCAGTCATAATTATGAGACTTTCTCCCTCTTTCATAGTTGGGATTGAAATTTTTTTGGCTACTACCACCACTACCATTAAGTTTGGTAACCAGTCTTTGATATGATGGTTTTAGCGGTAGCAATTCCCGGTTACTGACATTTATATTGGACCATTTTTTAGGCTTTTACGCACTTGGATCAATTTTTTTCTTCTTTTGATCCATTGAGCCCATATCAAGAAAATATAAACTAATGAAATCCAAAATCAATGAAATTTGAGAACATCTTAAAAGATAGGATGATAATCTAAAGTCCAAACCAATGAAATCGGACACGATACTCATGAGGATGACAAAGCATTATCACATGTGGGTGCACGTGACTGATTGTGTAATGTACCCATTTGTAAACAAAAATCATTCAATCAATAAACTGTTAGTAAGGTACTGAAAGAGAGAAGATCAACATTAATTGGACAAATCTAAGAGTCATGGATACAACTGAAGCTTTTATAAGGAAGCATCCTCCTTTTTGAGATCAGATTATTTGTCATCCTTATGGTGGTGGCAAAAATATTTATATTCATATTGTATATGTATATACCAGAATCACTACAAGATCCTGTTATAGTTTCAAATTCAAATTATCTTGTGTAGATATGAAGGAATTATCAACTAAGGCTTTTTAAGATCGATATTCCACACCGAATTTTTAATGTATTTGTATATTGCTGGGATTTTTTTTGCTGTTTGTAATTTTTTGAATTCATTTTGTTGGAATTGGACTTTACAGAATTGTTGTACATTTGTAAAGAATTATTAGAGAATTATTTGGACTGTCCATTGAGACAAGAGTGTGAAATGCTCAAAAAAAATAGTCTAATATAAATGTCGGTAATCGAAAACTGTCACTGCTAAAATTGTCACCGCCAATGACCAATTATTGCCCTTAACGGTGGTGGTGATGGTGACTAATATTTATAAACCGGCCCATTAGGTGGCACTGCTATTGAGTTTGAACAGCCCTATTATCAACCACCTTTATCATTTACAATTTTGTTGTTGAAAATCAATTTAAAATTTCAAACTCTGAAGAAGAAAAAACCGCATAGCCATAGCATTTACAATTTTCTATAAATCGCAAGAAACTATGACAAATCGAAACAAAAAAAATTCAAATTTGGCCGAAATCAAAGCACTATTTTTGTAGAAGAAAAAATCGCAAGGCCAAATCCCTTCCAGAAGTCCAGCAGCAAAGATAAAAAAATCGACCAGCATTGTAGATAACAAATCGCCCAGCAGGCCTAATCCATATTAAAAAGAAAAGAAAAGAAAAATTTAAAACCTTGTTTAACCACCCAGCTGTGCCGGGGACACCGAGAACCGGTAAAACCCTCAATTTTTTGCAATTCTTGTCCACCGATACTTGTGGCGAAAGAATTGGAATTTAACAACCTTAGTGATCAGTACAAAAGGGGGTGGACAACTTCCTCAAGGAGAAAGATAAAGATCCTCTTCAAGTTGCTGCTCAAATTGGATGGTAGGGAGAATTATGATAAATCCCTAGGTACATACCTATTATTAGAGGAACATGTCTGCTGGTTACTCACTCTCTGGGTTACTTCGTTTGAACATGTGGTATTAGAATATGCTATCGGTCCATAGTTACACTTTAGATGAAGACATTTTCAAAACATACAGTACGTAATTACGATGTTGCATTAGTAACCTAGTATTTTGTTCAAAATACAATGTGGTGTTCTCTTAATCTTATTTTATAATTATAAAGTTTGTACATCCCTTTGATTCAAAAATGTAGAGTAATTTTAAGTGAATTTTTTTTTAGAAAAGTATTCTCTTTTTTAATATTTGGTTGCTATCTTGAAAGCACATTTCAATATTTTATACACTTTATATGATTAGTAAACTTGATTATTAATAGCAATTTGAGATGAAATTAATTAAAATAAGATATGTAACAATGGAATAAAATGTTTCTTATAAAAAAATTTCAACACAAATATTTTTCTAAAAAAATTATTATTATTTTTAAAATAAAGTGCATAAAATGATGAATATATTTAAGATAATAGAATTGGAGAGAAAAAGAGAGAGAAGTGCTGGTTACAGTACAGTATAAGAAATTAAGAAAATAGATTACATTCTTTTAAAATAGAAATTACTTTAAATTAGTGAATCGATTCAATTTTCAGTTGACTAAATTTTACCAACCTCCCCAAATACCGAAAAGTATGAAAAATGCATTTCAGATTCTTATTTTACCGTGACGAAGCCTAAAAGGACATAATTACATAAGAGACACCTAAAATTATATTATATTTACTAAAAAAACAGAGACTCAAGCTAGAATCCATGCATGAATTTAAAAGTTTTATGATATCACGAATAAGGAAAGCTTTATGTACACTTTTTTTTATGCACCCTCACATGACACCACAGTCCACGATGCTAGCATACATATTATTTGTAATAGTCATGATACCACAGTCCACGCACTAAATGCGGATTAATATTTCGATCTCAATTGATAGCATTCAAAATATATACCCCCACTCATGTAGATAGGAACTGGGTTGGGAAATTGGCATATTCTTCATGAGTCAAAAACATCCAAAATTACATCTTGAACGACCCTCCGACTGATCCTTTCTCTAATCTATTTTAGGTGCCACCTGCCTCGCCCACTCACTATAAGAAATTATGCTTTAGGTGACAAAATTTTGGGTGTCAAACAAAATTTTGTCACCTAAAGTGAACTTTCCACGAGAAAATATTAATTTCGTCACCCAAAACCATCCAGGAACGTCAAAATCGTCCAGACCGGTCACAACCACGTTCGGACGTATTTCTGGTGTGACGACATACACGCGTTCGAATGAGTGATGATAAAAATCGTCAAAAAACAAACGAACTTCTGGACAAACAAGAAAACAGTTCGGACGCAATGTAGGGTGACAAATTCCACATCGTCGTAACTGAGTGACGATTAGAATCGTCACAATTTTGACAATACCGTCCGGACTATTTTTATACAAAGTCTATACGGATATTACCTAACGAATAATAATCGTAAGGCAAGAGTGACAAATTAAAAATTGTCATGAACACTCTATGTCGTCCAGACATTGTGAACGCATTCCAACGGCCAAAATATCATCGTCCGGACGGTCAAAAAAAGGTCCGCACAATTATAAATGCTTCTTCCGCGAATCGTGTGGTTCCACATTGCAAAACTTCAGACATGTGACATCGATACAGTCCGGACCGTATAAGTTGATAGGGCCACATGTCAGCATAACCGTTGAGAAGAGTCTGAAAGCTAATCTAAAGCGTTCGGACAGTTACTGGCCACATTAAACCCGCCAGACTTTGTCAAAATGACAAAATTTTCTTTCAAACATTTCACTATCCATTTGAGATCTCTCAAGGAACTTTAGGTAAAACTTCCTTCATAAATTTTATGTATTTCGATTAAATATCGTTCATTGTTTAGTTTGTTGTGTTGTTTGTGTTTATGAAATTATGTTGTTATGCTAGTGTTCACCGAAACACGTTCGGACGTCGTTTTACACCGTCTGGACGTGTTATTAACTGTCAGGATGGTCAATGTAAGTTCAGATGGTTTTTGTTAGGTTCGGATGTCCTAAAATTTAAACGACGCAATTTGACGTTCGTGCGAACAATTTATGCTCATATTCGGATGGTTTTGCTAGGTTGACCGTGGAACACTCTGGGAGAAGTATCACCAATGTCGGGGGACAAACAGAGCGACCAGCCAGGGCAGACGCCTATTTAGCGGAGTTAAACGAGAGTATTCAGGCGATAGTGCAGTCGACACATTCGTTGTGCATGAGAGCTCCAACAGATAGGGCTATAACGAAATAACTGAATATTATGCGGAGGAAACTAATAAGGATGAGAGAACAATTGTCTCAGTTGTCCCAATCTGTCGATACCGTTCCGGTACAGCTGCAGACACTCTTCAGATGGGTGGATAATATGGAGGAGCATTTGGTGCATGTTCGTGACGCCCTCGGACAAGATTTGGACGAGCCAATCGCAGCTCGTGATTTGAACTAGTTTTTTGTTTATGCTTTAAACCTAGTTATTTATTTATCGTTTGAATGACCATTTCCGGCTTGTACTAGACATTATGATTGTGTTTTTCATTTGGTATTTGGATTATTTTTATTTTTTATATTAATTATGTTTTTTCACTAGATTAAATTTATTACAATTTAAACGGATAATTAGTAAAATTAAATGGGTGATTACACTAACGGAACGGTTAGAGTAATTAGCTTGCAATTACAATTAAATTGATGATTAGTTATAACTGATATTTGTTTAGACCAATTGATTCGAAGATGCATTACTGATGTTGAGTTTTCTTCCATTTTGGAGTTTTGTCATAAGGGCGCATGTGGTGGTCATTTTTCTGCAAAAAAAAAACAGTAGCCAAAAATTTTATAAAGTGGTTTTTATTGGCCTTCTATGTTCAAAGATGCTTACAATTTTTGTAAGACTTGTGACTCTTGTCAAAAGTTGGGAGCCATCACCAAAGAAACATGATGCCTCTCTCCCCAATTCTTACTTTGGAAATTTTTACTGTTGGGGAATTGATTTCATGGGTCCTTTTCCAGTTTCCTTTGGACATACTTACATTTTATTGGCTATGGATTATGTTTCTAAATGGGTGGAGGTCATAGCTTGCAAAACAAATGACCATCGTGTTGTTCTTAAATTTCTGCAATCTCTTTTTGCTCGTTTTGGTATGCCCAAGGTTATCATTAGTGATGGGGGTTCTCATTTTTGTAACAAACTGTTTTCCAACCTTTTGAAGAAATATGGAGTTACTCATTGATTCTCTACTCCATATCACCCCCAAACAAATGGGCAAGCCGAGTTAGCAAACCGTGAGATAAAAATCATTTTGGAGAAAACAGTTAATCCTAATAGAAAGGATTGGTCCCTTAGACTACTTGATGCCTTGGGGGCTTATCGCACTACTTTTAAAACTACTCTTGGCATGTCCCCATACCGTCTAGTTTATGGTCGTGCTTGTCACTTACCTGTTGAGATTCAACATCGTGCTCTTTGGGCCATTAAACAAGTTAACATGTCACTTGATGAAGTTTCAGGGTTGAGAAAATTGCAGATTGCTGAATTGGATGAAGCTCGTCGCAGTGCATATGACAATGCTCAATTGGCAAAGGAGCGCATGAAAATCCTCCACGATCAGAGGATTCTTCCCAAACACTTCGTACTTGGCCAGGAAGTTCTTCTTTACAATTCTCACTTACATATTTTTCCTGGTAAGTTAAAATCTCGCTGGCATGGCCCTTATATCATCACCAAAATTCATGATCATGGGGCGGTGGAAATTTTGAATCCCAAGAGCGGTACATTTTTTACTGTCAATGGTCAACGCCTTAAACCCTTTCTTTCTCCTTATGATCCCAGTGCTGAAACTCAGGTTGTTCACTCCCCTTGTGACTTTTGAGTAGGATTTCCTTCTCTTGTACATATTGTTCTTTCTTTGCTCTATTTCGCATTTGTCACTTCTCCTTTTTCTCGTCTCTTTTTTCCTGTTTCTTTTTTTTGGCATTGAGGACACTGCTTCACTTAGTTGGGGGGGGAGAGATTTGTACGTTTTGCAATCATGCAATATATTCATTTACACTTGTCATTACAACATTGCATTTTACTGTGATTAGGCTGAATTGCTGACTCCTAGTAAGCTGATGATGGTGGTTGAACTTTATTAATGCATGTTGACAACTATTTCCTTCTCGAGCATTCAAATTTGACATTGATGATACATGAATGATGATGTGAACTCTCTGGTTTCAAACTTTTGAAGTTTTTGGATGAAGGGAAAAACATTCTAAGAAATAGCTATTTCTTTTACCTGATATCTCTCAGTAGTCTTCATATACATACCAATGACTAGAATAGAGAGAAGTACACTACAGAACTACTGAGCTGTGCCTTTTGAAAAAAAAGGGAAAAGAAAGAAAAAGAAAAAAAGAAGAGCAAAAGAAAGGGGCAACTTAAGTTGTTTTTGAATCAAAGGCTAGAAACAGTTGCCCAAACTTTGGGGGTTTGAAAAACTCAACAACCCTTAAGAACAGAGTTGGCGCGAAAACTGCTAGACCCTTCAGCTTTGAAGTAGTTAGGATCAATATTGATCAATCTTAAGGTCGAAACTCTTTTGGACAACCAGTGGTAGAAATGAGGAATAAGGGAGAGTCAAGGTGATAAATTGTAATTTCTCTAGACGTTTTGCCTCAATCCTATTATGTTGATATTGTTTGAAATTGTGAGAGGTAAAGTCATTGTGATTGAAAATTATTTTGATTGACTGATTTGCTTGTGAATGAATTGTTGTCCCAATGCATTATTTTGTTCAATTACTTTTCGCTATTTTTGCTAAGAGACTAGCAAAAAGCTAGTTGGGGGGGTGTGATTGTATCACAATTTTGCTAATTTATCACTTGAGAAAGTTCCACAATTACATCATTTCCACTAGAAAATGAGAAAATTATGCTTTGGACATTAGTAAGGGGCAAATTGTTAATTTTGACAAAAGCAAGTGTAATTGAGTAATTTTAAGTTATTTGCTTTCTCCCCTCTCACCAAATTTTCATGTCTCCATTTTCATAAATATGATTGGAATATTTCCCATATTAACTTCTGTTTTGATGTTTTGCATATGAACAATGGAGATGAAGTGAGCTCATGGAAGTGAGAGGGAGGCTGAAATCAAAGAGTCAGTCGATCGGTTGTCGCACGCATGTCGAGCGTGAAGTCTCTGTCTGCAAATCTGGAGCCGCTCGAGTGGTTGGTCGCGCGTTACGCTCCTGTGTGAATTCTGCTGGCCGCTCGAGCACGACGTCGTGCGCTGGTCGCGCGTTACATCTCTGTGTGAATTTCTTCAAAGGACGCTCGAGCGGCCGTTGAGCGCCGGTCGAGCGTGACATGTTTGACGCCATATTTGAGGGCATTTTTGGAAAACGAAAAGAAGCCGTAAGGCTGGTGCTGAGTCACGACCGAAGCCCCCCAAAAGCAGGTTTAAAAGAGAACATTTTGGTGCCAAAAGGGGAGTTCGAAAGTTTGTTTTTGGCTGGTGCGAAAAGCTTCTTGGGTGGCTGCTGAGTCTCCCAACTTTTCTCCCAATACCACTTTGTCTTTTTCTTCTCTTGCTGCTACCGTAGAGACCAAAAGCTTGTTGCTTTTGGCTTAGTTTTTTCTTTTGAGCTTTTGTAATAGCTTTGTTGCTTTTCGTTTTCTTTCCATTAGAGTTTATTTTCCATTGCTTTTCCATTGTTGTTGAGCCATGACCGAATACTCTTGCTGCTGTTTTCTTAGTTGCTGAATGCTTTTTAATCTATCTGGTGTTGCTCTTTCCTTCTCTTGTTCCATTTATGTTCCAGATATGAGTTTTGTTTTCGTTGGATGATTAATGTTTTGTTAAGTTCCATTTCACTTCCTTAATGTTAGATTAGTGTTTAAGTTTGTGGTTGTGACTAGCTAAAGTTTGGGTAATAAGTGTTCAATGAAATGTCTCTTAGAGCAAGTTTAATGCCAAACGATGTTTATTCGACAACTACTTGAGTTTATCTAGTTTCAACTCCATCTCATGCTATTTTATTATCATGTTTGCTTGTTAGCTCTTCATTAATCTCTTAGCATTTACATTGATCACAACTCAAAATCTCAAAAATCATGGATGGTATCCAAAAACCCAACCTTTCCCTTTGTAAAGATCATTTTCATTGTAAATAGAACATAGCTTTCTTTTATTGTAATGGTGGCTGGAATGAAAAATTGAACACACCGTTCCTTGTGGAGATGACCTAGGACTTCCTTAGTATTACTTGACAACCTCCTACGCTTTGGAGTAACTCACTAATCATTTTTAGTAGAGTCAGTAGTCTCCGACCTTACTAGAAATATATTGATGCAACAGAGCATAAATTCGATGATTCAACATTCAAAATGTTAGATTTTCAAAAAATATCAAAAGAACTTCATGCATGTCTCTCTACTTTTCTCCTTAGCCAATCCGTGACTTTCCTCACTTCATTTAAGCTCCCTATGTCACTGAACGTGACCTCCTTCTACCTTAAATTCTCTTTTGCATCATCAAGTCTCAATGACTTCAAGAATGTGCCGTATAAGTATCTAAAACTCTAGCTATCTCTTATGTACAGAACCATAACTATAAATGAAAGGCCACTTTTCTAAAAGCACAAGTTTATTTATACCAACTCTGTAGACTTCAATTACAATCCCTTACCTTAGCTTCGGTTGCACTGATTTCTTGGATAAAAACACCTAAAAGGCAAGACACTAAGTTAGGAAAAGAAGAGACAAAAGCTGATGGGAAAAAAAGGTGCATGCCGAAACTACCTCTCTTCCCCTTTTTTCTCTTTGGCTTCCTTCTAATTCTCTCCTTTTTTCTCTCTTTTTTTTCCCTTGATCTATTCCCTTTTTCCTTTCGTCTTTCCTCCCTCTTCTCCCTTGGTAAGATGGTGTCTCTCTCTTTCTCTACTTCAGTCAATATAAGTGTTTCACGCCACTCTCCCTTATATCTCTATCTCTCTCACTTTTTCGATAACAACAAGGCTCCCCGCACTTAGCCGAAGGTTCTTGACAGCTAAACCCTTGCTTAAAGCATGTAACTCCACACCCTACACTAAATAGGCAACCATGAAGTTGTACTTTACTCTGAGAAGCTAACAAAACAAATTGGCATGAGGGGCGACAATGAGAGCAATTAATGGCAAGTGTTAGCTTAACACATTCCCAGGCAATCGTTGTGATTGCTTCAATCTTCTTTGCCCACTCAAAGATGTCACCGAACTGCCCTTGAGCTCCAATGTATAAATGCATGCATATAAGGCAAAATGAGAACCAATAAAAACTGCCCATCCAGTCGGCTAAGGAAGAGATAGTGAGGAAAAAAGTAAAAAAGAAGGGTAGTTGGCTTTTATACATTGTTTGGCCATGCATAGAGCTTCAAAATAATTAATGCAAAAATGAACACATTAATTACTAAGATATAAAAGTTAAGAGCATTAATTACCAAGATAATTGTAAGATTAAAAGTGTCACGCCCCGATATCCATCCCGCAGGGACCGTGACAGCCGCGAGCATTCCCCGGAAACACTCCAGCGCTTACACTAACTCTTACAGCGGAATTTTTTTTTTATACACATAGGATGGCTCACTCAGGATCCACATGTTGGCTGAGATACAAGCTCAATGATCATAACCTCTCGGTATACGCATCATAATTCAGAAAAGTCTATACATTACATCTTGTTCGCAAACTTATACAAAACGTACTAGTGCAACACACTGCCACTTAATCAAAACCAGCACTCACTAGTGCTACTTCGGAGTTCACCAACTCCGGCTCCAATTCCCAAACTTCCAAGATTTCTACGTGAGATACTCCTCTGCTCCCCAGTTATCTTGTGGATCTGGAATGATACGATTTAAAACTATGAGTCGAAAGACTCAGTAAGGAACAACAGTTGAAACATGAACTTTAATAAAACATAGCTTTAAAAGCATACTTACTTCAATACACTGTAGCGATAAGAGAAGAAATGCAAAACTGTAAATCATGAGTTAGTGCATAAAAAGCCATGATGCATATGCATGCTCCGTGATGCACATGCCATGCACTAAAATCTCTTGCCACTCTTGGCCTTTTCAAATGCATTTCAAATCTCGGAATTGGCCCCAGGCCCTTGAAAAATCTTTCTTTTTCGTACTTGCTTGCAAAATTGGCCCTCGGCCCTTGAAAATCACTTATTCGTACTTTTGCCTCTCTTGGCCTTTTCATAACCATTTCGTATCTCTTACTTGTGGGCTCGCTCCATTTGACCCCTGAAGTCAGGGTTGTGCGTTCCCTTCGGAACCGTCCCCGAATTCCCTTGGAGACCTTACATCTGGTCGAGCTAGCCCGTAGTTGCCCCAGGCCTGATGGCTAGACACGACCCTTGGAGGCCCACACCTTCTCATTGTCCTTCAGTGTGGTTGCACATACCTCACGGACTAACCCATCCTTCACGAACAACGTCCCTCGGTATGGGCGTCCATTCATCCATCCTTCACGAACAACGTCCCTCGGTATGGATGTCTCAGGTTACATCCATCCATCCTTCACGAACAACGTCCCTCGGCATGGATGTCGAACCTCACTTAACTTAGTACGTGTTCAACCAAAGCCTCCAGGCTTAATCATAACATAAATTCTCTTTCATTTGCATAAAACAACTTTTCATGTTTTCTATGCAATGAACATGCCATGCCACTCTTGAAAACATCGTAATTTCATTTGCATCAAAACGTCTCTCATGCGTTCATGCAAATGATCATGCTATGACATGTTCGAAACATCATGCGTACTTGAAACATTCTTCATGCAATACATTACATATGTATTAAAACATCTTGCCATGCACAATAAAACATGCAGTGTATCATTCCAGTTTTCCAAAAAGGGTAAGATTCACTTACAGTACTCCTCGCAAATTCTCCTTTGCTCACTTGGCTCCTCGCCTACAAGGAATAGGTTCAATCTTTCAATGTACTGCGTATAGATGAAACCATATCGGTACGTGTCGGTCCTACGAATTACCCGACAGTCCTATCTTGAAGTCCACTAAGGACAAGTAGCGATAATTCAACGCATTACTTAATTTAATGGTATAATATAGTTGCCGGATATTTCTTAATCCATCTCGAACTTCCCGTTCATCACTTGACTTCTTACCTTCCATTCATCGGAACGTTTCCGAATAGCAACTATATTATATCTTTCTGGATATCGTATATATATATTAATATAATCTTTTTAATCATTAAACATTTTATTTAATCTTCTTTAACTAATATAAAAAATTTAGGTTATTTAATTATTAACTCTATTACAATATATTTCTATTCTCGATTAGGGTTCTAACCAACAACTGACGGATTTAGGATTAAACCTAAGTCTCTCTTTTATTTCCTGTATTCGGTTAAATCTTTACCTGAATAAATCACTAACCTTAATCATTAACAACCCTTGGCTTGGATATTAAACCTTTATCAATCCGAGACATTAACCTTGATTAGGGTTTGTATTTTCCCTTTATGTGATCAAGGTTCTCTTGCTATCCATATCCTTACAATTACACTTCACTTGCATTCAATAAATTTCGGACAAGCTCATTCATCCCAATTAAATCCTTAATGCATGCTTAACATCACAAGGCTTGTTAATCCTTTTAACTCGATCCTTTAAGCCTTAACATCTTTTAATTTGTTTGGCTACAACCCTAATTTCCTTATCCATCACAACAATGATAATCCATTTATCATAAATTGCACTTAGGGTTTCATTTCATTATGATATTCGGCCATTACCATTTTATGCATCCTTTAGTCACAACTTCAACTCCAATGGTGATCCCATCCTCCATTCAAAAATTTCACAACCTAGGATCTAGGAATCCAAAATGTCAACACAATATATCATGCTTATACCATTCGGCCAACACATGTTTTTATCCAAATAATTATGTTCTCTTTTGTTCCCTTCAATTTGCATGCCTCCTTTACCTAACATGATCATCTACCATTCATTGGGTCATAAATCTTGCACATATCATGGCCAATGTCCAGATCTAAATATATACAAAATTATACATGAAATCCTAAGCATCTCATATTCGGCCATACCTCAAAATGTCACAACTTCATGCTAAAACTTATAACATGCATATCCTTTACATTTTATAACCTATCTTGCATGCATCAATTTCATATCTTCATCATTCATAACCAACATGACCAGATCTACATTTTAGACACATCAACAACCATAGATCTAAGGAAATATCCAACTTACATCCAACAAAACATAGCATAGGTTTAGATCTAACTTCATCCAACATACATTGTCCATTTCTTACATTTTTTCCAACATTCAACCTTAGATCTAAAGCATGCATTTCAATCCAAGTTCACATTATACTCTATGGGTTGATTAAACTCCAGATCTAACTAAAATAGACATTCGGCCAAGCAAAACTTTCATGTAAATATATTCTTAACATTTTCCAACTCACATGCATACATGCCAAATCTTCATCTTCAATATAAATCTCTCCAGCAACCAATTTCACAACCTAGGATCTATAAATCATGAAATAACTTCAAGATCTAGCAAAATGGGATATTCGGCCAACACCATTATCCCTAGAACACCTTGACTTTTCTTATTTCTTTGATTGCTTGCAAACCTCCTTATTTCAAACCAAACTTACAAGTATTCTCCATTAACAACTTAGGATATCTCCACATACATTCTCACTCTTAGATCCAACACAAAACACAATAATAGATCACATGATGGGGTATAGATTCGGCCTTCTCCAAAGATATGTATCCTTATCCCCTTCTTTTCCAAAACCATGACTATAAATTATATTTTCCATCTTTAATCCACAAGAATCATAACCAAAGATATTAGATCCATTTAGTATGAACTTTTACAAAACTAATGGACACAACAAGCAAGAGAAGGATTCTAAGAGATGCTGAAAATTACCTTCCAATTTTAGCTTTATTTTCTCTCTTCCCCTTTTCTTTTCTTCTCCTTCCCCTCTTCTTCTTCTTCTTCTTCTTCTTCTTCTTCTTCTTCTTCTTCTTCTTCTTCTTCTTCTTCTTCTTCTTCTTCTTCTTTCTCATTCTTCTCCTTGCACAAAATCCTCTTGGATCCAAGCTTGAAATCACTCTTGGTGGCTCAACCAATTTGGTTTACACCAAGTTCTCTCTTCCTCTCCCTTTCTCTCTTTCTTGGTTTTCTCTTCTCTCTCCCTTGTGTTGGACGACCAAATGATAAGCAATGAAAGGGGAAACAACTTAGGTGAGAGGCAAGGCAAAGTGAGGGCTGCACTTGGACTCATTCGGCCAAGAGTGAAATGTACTTCAATTTTCACTTTTTCTCACTTTTCAACTTTGTCATGTCTTGTCTCCTTGTCTTGGTCGTCCATCTCCCCTAGCCACACAATTTCAAGTCTTCATTTAATGTTTGGCCAACTAGCTTGGTTCCTTTAGTTGAATCCCAACTACTTAGTTCACTTAACCCAATCTAGTTACTTAGTAAACTTAATGAAGATTAACACTACTAATCTCATATTATAAACTTAACTTCAAGGCCCATTGGGCAGCCCAAATAAATCCTTAATTCAAGGCCCAACATCACCATCTTAAATCCAATTCATAAGTTTAAAGGATAGGGCCCAATAACACCAATCTTTAAAGTTAGGCCCACTAACATTTCAATCACATAAGACTTTGACAGCCCAATAATATTTGTCTAAGGCCCAATGTCACAAGTCTCAAGTCCATTTCACAAGCCTAAAGGCTAGGGCCCAATAACCTAAATCCTTAAAGCCCAATAACCATTCAATGGCAGCCCATTACCATGAATATTATGGCAGCCCAATAGCATAGTTTAAAGCCCATTTCCATGAACATTTTGGCAGCCCATTAGCATGAATTTAAAGCCCAATTTCTTGATCTTCATGGTAGCCCAATTGCATACATTTAAAGGCCCAATATCCACCTAATACTCTAAGCCTTATAGCAGCCCAATATCACAACTTCAAGGGCCCATCATCACATGTAATTGGGCAGCCCACTTGATTAAATTTCAAGGCCCATCATGCCTAATTTTCGGCCAAGCATGGGTTGTCCATTATCAGCCCATTCTTTTAGGTTTTAAGTCCAACCATTTAAACCTTAATAGCCCAATAACATAATCCATAAGATAATCCTTCTAAAATAATCAAGGATATTGAAAAGAAATGAAAATTTAGAAACTTAAGGTTGGCTACCTTAAAATTTAAACCTCATCCATTGAAATTCCATAATGCTCATTAAATTTAGATCATACCATGACCTCCATTAATTCAAAACAAATCACCAAATCCTTAAGCTTACAACGGAGTACATACTAATTTTTCGGGGTCTCACAAAAAAGACAATTAAGCTTAGGGGATTTAATAAAATGTTAAAGACAATGAAACATGCTAATTACTATGAATATAAAATAAGAAATAAAATTAAAGCTAAATATCATTACGAAGACGAATGCAATCACATAATTAAAAGTTAAGAGTGTTAAAAATGTGCAAAGTAAATGTATTAAAAAATGTAAGCTCAATGAGGTAATAAATTAAATAAGAAAATTTCACTTAGTAATATTTATATATTATATCATATATGTGTCAAACATGTGAAAAAGAGAGGGGCATTAGACATAGCCAATCACCCTTCTCCTCTTCCGTTTTTTTTTGTAAGGAAAGCCGATGGAAGTTGGAGGATGTGTATCGATTACCAGACACTTAACAAGGAGACGGTAAAAGATAAATTTCCAATTCCTATTGTGGATTAGTTATTGGACGAGTTGTATGGGGGGCTATGATTTTTTCTAAACTTGATTTGAGGTTGGATTATCATCAAATTCGAATTAAGCTAGAAGATATTCATAAAACAGTCTTTCGAACACATGAAGGCCATTATGAGTTCTTATTTATGTCTTTTGGGCTAACCAATGCTCCATCAACCTTTCAGGGGCTGATGAATGACATTTTTAGGGGTTTTTTGTGAAAATTTATCTTGATTTTCTTTGATTACATCTTAGTGTACAACAAGGGTTTGAAGGAGCATGTAGAACACTTGAGGGTGGTGTTAGAGACACTTCAAAAGCATCAGCTACTTGACAAGCTATCTAAGTGTAGGTTATGATATGATGAAATTGACTACCTTGGACATTAGATCTTAGCGGAAAGGGTTAGAGTTGACTCATGCAAAGTTGAGGCCATGCTCAAATGGCCTTTGCCAAGTACAATTAAGGCCTTAAAGAGAATCTTAGGTCTCACCGGATACTACCGTAAGTTTATAAGAAGGTATGGGCAAATTACAGCACCTCTCACGTAGGTACTGAAGAAAAATTCTTTCCGCTGGTCAGCGCCAACCACAGTGGCTTTCTTATAGTTAAAAGAGGTTGTTACTACCCCCAAGTTCTAGCACTACCTGATTTCTCAAAATTGTACACAATTGAGTGTGATGCATATGATGTGGGTGTTGGAGCTGTGTTGATGCATAACAGTCAAGCCTTCAGGGATACTTCTGCACTTTCTACTTATGAAAAGGAGTTGTACTCCTTAGTGTGTGCAGTGCAAAAATGGCGACCTTTGTTATTAGAACCGATAAAAAAGTCTTAAATTCTTACTTGAACGGAAATTAGGAATATGAATCAACAGAACTGGTTGACAAAATTACTCGGTTATGATTTCTCCATTGAGTATAAAAAGGGGAAGGAAAATTGGGCAGCTAATGCTTTATCCCGTAGAGATAAAGTTGACACTTGTCCTACTATATTAGTCATGTCCTTTCCTAATTCAACTTGGCTAGAGGACTTAAAGGGTAGCTATTTAGATGACCGTGAAATGCTGGAATTACTGTCTAAGGTGTAAGAGGGAACATTCAGGATCCTCAATATTTAGTGAGGGGTTTTGGAAGGGTCGAATTTACATGGGTAAGATAACCAGGTTAAGGGAGCAAATTTTACAAAAAATTCACAATGGTCCCTTTGCAGGACACCCTGGATATCATAAAACCCTACATTTTCCAAAGCGCTGCTGAAAGTCACCTATAGCGGGGCTTTTTGTGACCGCAGTTAAAAAGACTGCTGTTAAAAACTTCAGGTCTTTTGACAGCGGTCTTTTGAACGACGGTTACAAAAAACGTCGCTGAAAGTCACCTATAGCAACGATTTTGTTAATGACCGCAGTTAAAAGACAATGAAGTTTTTAACAACGGTCTTTTAATGGAGGTCACAAAAACGCTGCTGAAAGTCACCTATAACGACTTTTTTTTAACAGTCGTTAAGAAACCACTGTTAAAAACTTCGTTGTCTTTTAACAAATTGATCATACTTGTATGTCATTAACATAATCCAATATTTGTTAATCCTTGTTAATCAAATTTATCTAAGTTCGTTCTTTTCATCAAAGAAAGATGTAAAAAAATTCGTGAGAACATTGAAAAAGTGAATAAACCTTCTATATATAGATAAGCACAACCTAAAAAAATTACTTGGTTAATTCAATACTAATGTAATCAATATTGTATAGTTTAGAAAATATCTATTATCATATTTATAATTAGCATATATTGCTTTATCTTCTGATGTGAATTGCTACAAATTGGTACTTTTTGTCACACTTGATTTCTAGCTGAATCCTACGTTTGTATAAAAAGGTACTTTTTGTCTACCTTTTCGTGAAATCTATTTTCTTTTTATTCGATCTGTTACATCGATTTAAGTATTTTTGTTTCGATTGTTTGATCCGCTCGTGTGGCTCTAGTCTACTTATGTTCCTTTTTTTCAGCATTTCCGTTTCTTTGTTTTCCATTTGAATTGGGAGATTTTCTTGTTGGGAGCCATTCAACAAGTGATTTCGTAGCCCCTTATGCATGGTAGTGCTTGCCATATTTGTTTGTGAATTGACAGATCTTTATCCAAATATTAATTGAGGAGATATAATGAGTAGAAACAGCAGACCGCCGCTATAGGTTTGACAGATCTTTATCCAAATATTAATTGGGAGTCATCCTATTATGACCGCCGCTATATCCCTATAGCGGCGGTCAGGTGCCACCTATAGCCACGGTCAGCGACCGTCGCTATAGGTTTATTTTTTGGCTAGCATTTCCAAATCACCAAAAAAAACCTATATTTTTCTATACATGTTTTTTTAATTGGTAATATAAATTTATTTTAATAATCATAATTATTTGGATGTAAAAATTTAAAGATAAAAAATAATAAAACAAAATATACTTCATTATTTATTAATAACATTTTACAGCAAACACAAAAATCTCTACAAGTAATATAAAAAGTTACAAATTTCTAATATAAAATAACAATAAGCAAGGACCGACTAAAATATTCAAATATAACACCATAAGCAAAGACCAATTAAAATCTTCCTCCTTTGACACATCAACATCCTTTATCTTGAATTTCTGTAATAGAAAATAAATATCACATTAGAAATAAAAATAAACAAAAGATTTATGTAAACAAAATATCTACTTGTATATAACTCTAGATAAAACGGGTCAAAAAATTCCCGCCGGACCCAAGCCTCCGCTGCATGGACTAAACCTCAGAAAAGATCTCATTTTAAACCGTAAAACAATTTTCGTTGAATCGGGTCGGGATACTATTTGGGTAAAAAAGAACATACTAACAAAAGGTTATATGAATGAGAAATTTGGTATATAGATATTATTTGCATCAATGGCCAGCCAATGATGTCTATGGATTCCAGGTAAAAAGACAGCCGCTACAGGTAATACCTTTAGCGATGTTTTTTGCGAAACACTGCTTAAGGGGGGGTCTATAGCTCAACTTGCTTGTCACCTCTAAGTTCTGATGAGAAGTGTATTGAAGGTTAAAGTTCCATTAATATTCACCTCAGGTGTATGCAAGGACGGTTGTGCTGCTTTGGAGATTCAGGAACGTCCTTGCTTGCTGGTCCAACTGTATGTTTTCTCATTCTATGAAAAATGACATTAATTTCAAATGGACCTTCAGGCTTGATTTATTTTCCTTTTCTGTTTTGTTCCTTTCCTGGAGCCTATATTATATCCTTCTCCTTTTTTAATAAGTTACTTGTGGAACTAAACTTTTATTTGTTGACCATGATACAAGCCTATTGTGATTGAAATCAATCACGCAATTGGCGTCGAAGGAATTGTGAGTGCATAATGTAAGGAAATTGTAACTCGGTATGGAGACCTAATTTGTGAGCTCTTAGTATCAGGGGTGGGTTGTTTTTATGTTTGGCATCTGTTATCCTACTCTCTTTTAGTGTAGCCTTAATATAGTTCTTATGTTGCAGCCGGAATTCTTGAGCTAAGAACCACTAATTGCTATTCTGCCTAGTTGGACATTTTGTCATGTGCTTTTTGTTCTTATGTTTTCCAAGAAAAGGGTGATATGCAGTTTCTCCACGTTTGTTGACTAGACCAATATTTTGGCTCCACGCACAACATTTGGCATGTAGCGCACCCCCGCTCGCGGGGCACATGCGACCAGCCAATATTCTTTTTTTTTTCGGTTCGGTCTATAGCGCTGGTCGTGTCCGATGCTATAACATTGTTGTATATTAGGAGAAACGCTAGCAATTTCTACAAAAACTGCTAAAAAACCGCTGTATAAGCGGAGAAACGACGTTAAAAAACCGATGTTGAAAATCAAGAGCAATGCTACCGTTTTTCAAAACGTTGCTAAAAAACCACTGTTATAAGCGGGGCAAAGATATGGAATCACCCGCGTTTTTGAAAAAACGTTGTTGAAAGCATTCTCGACGGTGAAAAGACAACGGTCATAAAACACCAGTAAAAAAACTACCGGTAAAAGCTTAGCGGCGTTTTTTGGGCTTTTGCCAACAGTTTTGCGACCGTTGTTGTACCCTGTTTTTTGCAGTGTATTGTAACGTGATATGAACCCCAACGAGTATCACGTGGTTGTGCTAGACTGGTTTCTTAATTTATGCTTCTTCAAATAGAAATGTCTCCCTATTCAACTGCTCCACTATCTTCTCATGTTGACTTTGCCGAAGAATATTCATCTTTCCTTTACAAGAAACTTTGAGTAAATTCACAATCAAAGCAATGTAATTAAAAAATCACAAACTTTATCGTTACTCTTTACAAGAGCAACAATAGCCAATTGATGTTGGTGAGCAAAATAATGGATATAGGTAGTAGAAGGATTGTCCCTAAAAATGAGCGACTTCAACCCATTGAACTCGTCTCACATAGTTGATATCTCATCATACCCTTGACCTCTAAATCTGGATATTGATAACTCGTGTCTTGCAAACAACTTGTGTATAGCATTTTTCAAATATTGGGAGCAAGTGTCAGTAACGTGTTCAACACCAAGAAACCTTCCTAGGTATATAATGGACCGAGAGTCGGTAACATGTGCCCCATCATAATATATATGTCAATTTATTAACCCACAAGAATTGATGAATTCATTAAGCACAAATATATATATACATATATAAATTGGGAGCGAGAGTCGGTAACATGTGCCCCATCATAATATATATGTCAATTTATTAAACCACAAGAACTGATGAATTAATTAAGCGCGCACACACACACACATATATATATATGTCAATTTATCTTACATTTTTTAGGTATGTGATGGACCGAGAAGATTGTACTAACCATAATTCAAATTTTTGAAGAGCTCCTAGTACCTTTACAAGCAAAAGAAATGAATATATGACTGGGTCAGATAGAATCTGAGTTGGTTCCATTTAAACTTTGAAGTTTAAGATTACAATGACTGTTCATTGTCCAGTATGGAAAATCTGTCACAAAACACAATGAGAATAGAAAAGGATATACATATTGATGATGCCAAAAGTTACCAATAGCCGGAGCTGATCAAACCTGAAAGGGAACAAAAAGAGGGGCGGCGTCGGATGTAGAAACTCCGATACCTAAATTAGATCTTAAGAAGAGTTGTGTATTAGAATAGCAATTTAGCTTAAGAAAACATGAAAGGGGGTACTTGCCTATTTATAACTAAGGGGATTAGAGTCCTAAGAGGAGTCTTAATAATTTGAGCTTTAGGACTCCTTGAATAACCGAGCGGGAAAGCATGGAGGGACAAATTCTCATGTATGCGGGTCGGGGGCCTTGGGCGGGACTATAGTTAGACCGATATACTTTTTATGGGCTAGGCCGGTCATATTATAGCCCATCAGTAGTCCCCACTTTAAACAAAATTAAGTCAGTCGGGATTTTTCATTCCAGTCATTAATAGGATCTTCAACGAACTGGACCGTGGCCCATTAGCATCAGTGCTGTAAAATAATAAGGGTGCAAGAAATGCCTGTAGGTGTTTAGGAGGAAGATCAAATATTTTGGGCCTTTGTCTGGACCTAGCCAGATTTCGATACGTTTGAAACTCCAATGGGATTAGTACAGATGGGCCAGAAGCTGTAGAGAACGCATGTCCAGTAACTAACCTAGTGACGTTTGAATTGAAAGAGGGTGTGCAGGCGAGGGGACATTGAATGCTTGAGTGCATTACAAGTTATCAGACGACTGACATTCTATCCTTTCGCCCTTCGTGATATTCCTAGGATTAAGGCAACCCAAGAGGGGGGGTGAATTGAGTTTCAAAACTTTTTTGAAAATTACCCCAAAGAATGTGTTTCCTAGCTACAAGTCTCACAAAAGAGATTGATTGCAATAAATGATTAAACACAAGAGAATGTATTGCAGTCTGAATGTGCAAGAGAAAACTTTAAAGTAATAAATTAGTAGCACAAATAAAGGAGTTAAGGGAAGAGAAGCAAACACAATATTTTAGGTGGTTCGGCAAGCTCGCCTAAATCCACCCCTCAAGCTCCTTCACTGAGCCTTGAGATTTCTCCACTATTCTCCCTTCAACCAAGGGAAAGTTTTCCTTACACTTGCACTTGAGAAAACCCTCTTCAAGCCTCAAGAACGAGTTTGAGAACAAACTTCTCCAAACTCCTTTCGATGAACAAACCTCACCGAAAGGATACAAGAGAATCACTCCTTTAGTAATGTGTATGGTTGAACAAAATTTCCCTCTAATACTCCCTTGATGGAGTAGATATTACAATGAGAAATAACTAGCTCTTAGGCTTCACACAATAACAAGGATGTGAAAAAGAGGATTATGTGTGAATGATATTTGAATAAGGATTGGAAGGTTTTTGATCACTCTTGGCCTTTGTAAAATGATTTTGGACGATTGAGTTTAGTTCCAAAGGCGTGGGAATGGCTGTATATAGGCCTCATGAGAAAAATAGTCGTTTATAGCCGTTAGAGTGATCTGTTTAAACGAGTCGGTCGACCGCTACAAGAACCGGTCGACCGCTTCAAGTTTACCGTTGTCCAACGGTCATATTGTCAGAAGCTTAACGACTCTCTATTAAATGCTACCGGTCGACCTCTACATGAACTGGTTGACCGCTTCTAGTTCTAGTTCCAAGTGAGGGGTCACCAATAATTAACTCTTGAGGATGACTAGTAGCATACTTCCACTCCTTAGGGAGTTCTTGTGAAGTACCTTCTCCTTGCAATGTTTGAACATTTTCTTCACTTGGAGGTTGAGAGTCCTCACTTTGAGTGGGGTTAATGTTGATTTTAAGTCCTTCCATCTTCCCTTGAATATCTTCAATATCTACACTTGCATTTTTCTCAAATGGACTATTAGATTTATCAAAAGTAATATGCATTGATTCTTCAACACAAAGAGTCATTTTGTTATAAACTCTATAAGCTTTGCTCGAATTAGAGTATCCAAGGAAAATTCCAACATCGGTTTTAGAATCAAATTTTCCAAGGTTGTCTTGGGTATTTAAAATGAAGCATTTGCAACCAAAGACTTTGAAATAATGGATGTTGGGTTTTCTATCTTTCCAAAGCTCATAAGGAGTTTTCTTCAAAGTGAGTCTCATAGATACCCTATTCAAAACATAGCAAGACGTATTGACGGCCTCAAGTCAAAAATATTTTGGTAACTTGTTTTCATTCTTAATAGTTCTTGCCATCTCTTGAATAGTTCTATTCTTTCTCTCAACAACCCCATTTTGTTGAGGAGTTCTAGGTGTTGAAAAATTATGCTCATAACCATTCATGCTACAAAATGATTCGAACATCTCAATAGCGAATTCACCACCATGATCACTTCTAATGACCACAATGGTGTATCCTTTTGCGTTTTGCACCCTTTTTGAAAATTTGATGAATTCAGGAATAACCTCATCTTTTGAAGCTACAAATAAAATCCAAGTGAACCTCATCCACAATTACAAAAGCATAGGTTTTTGAGTTCTTGATGGACCAAATAAATCCAAATGAAGTAATTGTTGAGGTCTACTAGTTGAAATGAAGTTTTTGGATTTAAAAGAGGTTTTCACTTGTTTTCCCATTTAACAAGATTCACAAATTTGGTATTTTTCAAAATTTAACTTGGGTAGTCCATTCACAATATCATGGTTAGAAATTTTCAAAATTTGATGCATGCTAGCATGACCTAATCTTCTATGTCATAGCCAACTATCATTTACATTGACCACAAGACAATTTTCCACACAAGCATTTTGATCAATGTCAATCTTATACACATTTGAATTCCTATGGCCAATGAATAATAATTTACAATTAATGACATTTTCAATAAGGCATTGAGAAAATTCAAACATAACTCTATAACCTTTATCACAGAGTTGACGAATACTAAGCAAGTTATGCTTCAATTCATCAACTAATAGCACATTTCCAATAAGAGGAAGGGTATTACCGCCAATATTGCCTATACCAATTATTTTCCCTTTGGAGTTGTCGCCAAATGTTACATTTCCACCTTTGATGGTTGATAGACTTGAGAATCTTGATGGGTCGCCAGTCATGTGTCTTGAACATCCAATATCCAAGAACCAACTATTGCATTTCTTCTTTCTTGAATCCTACAAAACAAATTCAAGATGAAGCTTTTGGTACCCAAACCTTTTTGGGTCCTTTTGGGTTAGCTATGTTTCCCTTTGGAACTCATACCTTTCTAAGAGCTTTGCACCCAAATTTATTAAGTGGACATTCAAATATTAGATGTTCATTCTTGTTACAAAAGTTGCAAATGTGAAAAGATTCATTTAAAGATTTAGCTTTGACAAAGAAATTTTTGAAATATTTTTCATTTTGATAAGGCTTGTAGCCTAATCCACTTTTGTCAAAGACACATCTTTGACTATTAAGAATGTTTTCCAAAGCTTTGCTTCCTTGAGTGAACTTTTCAAGAATGATGTTTTGACGAATAACCTTATCTTTGAAAGCTTTGTTCTCAATTTTCAAGATTGAAGCTTTTAGTTTCAATTCCTCATTCTCTAGCTTCAAAGTTCCTTGTTCGTCCTTTAAGGAATCATGGTCACTTGTAGCTAGTGAATGCTTCTTTTTCAAAACATTGTATTTGAGTTTAAGCTTTTCAAATGTAATGTATAACTCATCAAAAGCATTTTCTAATTCATCATATGAAGGTTTTGAATCTTCAAGATCCGAGAGATATACCTCATCATCTTCGAGTGCCATGAAGTACATGTTTGCGATTTCTCCTTCATCTTCTTCTTCGGAGGAGCTTGAATCCCTATCTTCCCAAGTAGCTTTCATAGCTTTTTTTTGTATTTGAGTAGGGGGCAATCCGCCTTAATGTGACCGGGTTTCTTGCACTTGTAGCAAGTGATGTGGTCCTTCTTGTTGTCCACCTTTGAGTATTCCTTCTTTAGCTCTTCTCTCTTGAAATCCTTGAAGTTCTTTCTTGCTTGCTTTCTCTTGAGGAAGTTTCTAAAGTTCCTAGTCATGAGTGCAATATCCTCGTCTCCACTCTCATCATCATCTTCTTCAACCTCAACAACGGAGGATTTCAAAGCTATACTCCTCCTTTTTGGACTTTCTTCTTCATGACCCTTCATGATGATTTCGTGAGTCATGAGAGATCCAACAAGCTCTTCTAAAGGCAATTTTGTGAGGTCCTTTGCTTCTTGAATAGCGGTGACTTTGGCTTCCCAAGTCTTTGCTAGTGACCTAAGAATTTTTCTCACCAAATCGAAGTTAGTGTACACTTTCCAAGAGCATTCAAACCATTTATAATATTCGTAAATCTTGTATGCGTGTCACTAATGTTTTCCTCCGGTTTCATTTTGAACAATTCATAGTTATGAACAAGCATGCTTATCGTAGATTCTTTTACTTGGTTCGTACATTCATGCGTGATTTCTAGAGTATGTCAAATTTCCTTTGCACTATCACAAGTAGATATTCTATTGAATTCATTTCTATTTAATGCACAATAAAGAATATTTATGGCTTTAGCATTTATGAAAATTTTTTTTTTGTCATCATCGGTATACTCATTGGCGGACTTAGAGACAATTTTCTCATCTACGGATTTAATAGGAAAATTTGGTCCATTTAGAACACAAAGCCATAGATCATAATCAATGGATTGAAAATAGAATTTCATCCTTGTTTTCCAATAGGTGTAATCACTTCCATTGAAGGAAAAAGGTCTAGATGTTGAGAGTCCTTCAACATGAGAGTTGTTGCTTGAAGTTGTCATTCTAACTCAAGATTTTTAAATCTTGCTAAAGTGAGCACCAAGTTCTGATACCAATTGATATTCCTAGGATTAAGGCAACCCAAGAGGAGGGGTGAATTGGGTTTCAAACCTTTTTCGAAAATTACCCCAAAGAATATGTTTGCTAGCTACAAGTCTCACAATAGAGATTGATTGCAATAAAGGATTAAACACAAGAGAATGTATTGCAATCTAAATGTGCAAGAGAAAACTTTAAAGCAATAAACCACTAGCAAAAATAAAGGAGTTAAAGGAAGAGAAGCAAACAAATATTTTAGGTGATTCGGCAAGCCCGCCTACATCCAGCCCTCAAGCTCCTTCACCGAGCCTTGAGATTTCTCCACTATTCTCCCTTCAACCAAGGGAAAGGTTTCCTTATACTTGAGCTTTAGAAAACCCTCTTCAAGCCTCAAGAACGAGTTTGCGAACAAACCTCTCCAAACTCCTTCTTTCGATTAACAAACCTCACCAAAAGGATACAAGAGAATCACTCCTTTAGTAATGTGTATGGTTGAATAAAATTTCCCTCTAAAACTCCCTTGATGGCGTAGATATTACAATGAGAAATAACTAGCTCTTAGGCTTCACACAATAACAAGGATGTTAAAATGAAGATTATGTGTGAATTATGTTTGAATAAGGATTGGAAGGTTTTTTATCACTCTAGGCCTTTGTAAAATGATTTTGGACGATTGAGATTAGTTCCAAAGGTGTGGGAATGACTTTATATAGGCTTCATGAGAAAAATAGCCGTTTATAGCCGTTAGAGTGATCTGTTTAAACGAGTCGATCGACTGCTACATGAACCGGTCGACCGCTTCAAGTTTACCGGTTTCCAACGGTCATATTGTCAGAAGCTTAACGTCTCTCTATTAAATGCTACCGGTCGACCTCTATATGAATCGGTCGACTGCTTCAAGTTACCGTTACACAACGGTCATTTTGTCAGAAGCTTAATGTCCGTGTATTAAAAACTACCGGTTGACTGCTACACTAAGCGGTCGTAGGTCCGGTCATCCGCTTCATTGACCCGGTCAACCTCCTCAACTTAAGCATGATCCGGTTGATTTAAAAACTCAATTTTGACCCATTTAAAATACCCAATTTTAAATTCTAACTTCTCATAAGTATATAAAAAGGTTTGAGAGTATATTTTGGATATTTTGAAGCCATTAAAAAGTTTTTAATCTTTCAACAAACGTTAAAACGGTTTATGCAAGTTTTGAAGACTTATACACGTGTGTGATTGAAATCCTTGTTAAAGATGAAGTCTTAGAGTTACAAAGATTACCCTAACATCTTGAGTCTTCACTTTAAGACCACTTCTATTGAAGATGATGTTGTTTGATCGTTCCGTGCTCATTTTGAATCCGCTTTGTTTCACATCTCAATTACTTCTATTGTTATCATCAAAACATTGATTGCGACTAAAAGCCAAGACTTCGTCCTCAACAGTCACCTGTGTTGTTTTGTGTTCAGTTCGTCTGAAAACCGTCATTGTTCTGATTTTCTTTAAGAGATGTCGTATTCTTCCTGTGATGAGTCTGAGGAGGTAATGACCTTTGTGGGGGTCAACAACAAAAGGTACCTTGCCGGTGTCCCTGTGCGTTTTGAACCGTACCCCCAAACAACTGGTGGAATTGTACGCCACATATGATATCCCGGCGTCCATTGTGATGCGCGTGCTGGGCCTCAAAGGGAGGATAATGTGCCTAATGGTGGGGGGAAATTGTATTCTTTGAAGAAGTTCTCCATGCCGAAGCACGGATCCCTTTTCCTTGAAACATCCATAAACTTTTGCGCTTGTATCGTGATGTCTGCAACCTTGTAACACTAGATCGATCGGCCAGTATGGAGAGACACCTGTGCTGGTGTGTAGGTGCCCTTGGTACTGTGGAGTCGGACCAGTTCTAGTGTAGAGGTGTCCATGGTAATGAGGAATCACACCAGTTCTCTGGTGTCGAGGTGCCCTTGGCACTGTCATTTCATGCTATTCTTAGCATTGTAACAGCAAGGGTGCTCTTGCCACTGTAACATCAAGGGTGATTTTAGCACTGTAAGATTAAGGGTGCTCTCGACACTATAACATTAGTGTTTGTGGTGCTCTCAGCATTATAACATCAGGGGTGCTACGGCACTTTAACACTATGGATGTTCTTGGCATTGTAACATTAGTGGTGCTCTCGGCACTATAACATTAAGGATGCTCTCGGCATTGTAATATCAAAGGGGCTCTTGGCACTGTAACATGAGGGATGCTCTTAGTACTATAACATTAAGGGTGCACGTAGCTCTTTATAGAGAATGACCAGGTGCCTGAATTATCAGATTAGATAAAGCTAAAAGTTCGTCATGTTAGATAAGATACAACAAAATTATCATGGTAGGTAAAAAGATATTATCAATTGGATAAATGTAACCCGTGTAGGATTTCTCAGTTCCTTGCACTGAAGTCAGTCTCATCGAGGGGCTCCGTGTTAGAATATGAATCCCCGTTGCTTTTCTTGTTGGAACAAGTACTCAATCTGTCACTTAAGCTCATAACAATCATTTGTGTTGTGCCCGTGGTCTCTCTGGTGGCGTTTTTAGCTTCGGAGTCATTGACACTTTGGGTCTGGCCTTATCTGCGTCAAGATCTTCCTAGTGGTCGTGTGGAGAGCCATGAAAGCAGTGAGGGGGTGTCAATGATCTGGTGAGCGGTCTGGGCCGATTCGTAGTACTTTCATCATAGCATTTGCAAAATTGGTTTGGGCTTTCCTCATGAGGGTTGTGAAGAAGTTGCTTGGCAGGAGACCTGTAGTTAGAGCCAAAAGCTTGACCTCAACAGTAGCCTAGGGGACTGTGACGCCCTCACGATTTAAGCACGCTATGTAGCTGCATAGGCTGTCCTTAGGGTTTTGGTTGATGTTGAACAAGTAAGAGGTAAGACGTTTGATCCATCGATTGGATATGAAGTGGCTCAAGAATTGCATGTCGAGGGTGTCAAAGTTGTCGATGGTTCCAGCAAGAGGATGAGATTTGCATATGTCTGGACTTGTATGTGTAGGTGGAAGATCATCAGGTGGTCATAGGGGTCGCCAGAACCATCAAATAGGTCAATCTGGGGTGGTCGGAAGCGCAGGGGCAGCGGATATGCAAGCACTTCCATTGTAAACAGGGAGCTACCGACGCTTGCTAGAATGGAGGAATCGTTGATCTTAAGGTTCTTCACCTTATTCAACTTGTGTTGGAGGAGCCAAATCTGTTTTGCCTGCCCGGCCATCTGCTCATGGAAGGCGATTCGCCAACCATTCACTCTGTGTTGTTTGGAAGGAGATTGGTGAGTCGAGTGTGTAAATTGAAGATTAAGGCAACCTAAGAGGGAGTGAATTGGTTTTCTAAACTTTTTCGCTTTTAAC
Source organism: Myrica gale (assembly GCA_963930655.1). Classification (NCBI taxonomy): domain Eukaryota; kingdom Viridiplantae; phylum Streptophyta; class Magnoliopsida; order Fagales; family Myricaceae; genus Myrica; species Myrica gale. The sequence continues at coordinate 15,279,538 of OZ005618.1, forward strand.
TCCCAAAAACGTGTTTACAAAGTAATTACTAATTTAGCACAAGTATATACTATGCAACAAGTGTAAATACGTGTTAAAATTAAGGGGTAAACTCATAGTTAGCCCCCTATGTTTGGGCAAAAATCATAATTAGCACCATATTTTTGAATCCAACAATTTGATACACATAACTTTCAAAACCTATCAATCTTCGCCCCCGTCTAAATTAGACGTTAAATCAGACAGAAAAGCATGAAAAATGACCAAAATGCCCTTCCAAAATAAAATTACTAAAAAAAATAAAAAACAATTCATTAAAAATAAAAAATTATATTTTTTTTCATAAATTAATATTTTTTAAATAAAATTATATTGAAACTCTATTTCAATAATATATTTATTTTAATTTATTTCTTAAATTTATATTTATATTTTATTTTATTTTAAATTTTAGCTTTGGAGGGGCATTTCGGTCATTTTGCATGAATTTCTGTCGGACTTAACACCTGATTTAGACGGGGGGCTAAGTTTGATAGGTTGTGAAAGTTACGGGTCTCAAATTGTTGGATTGAAAAATAGGGAGCTAACTTGATTTTTGCCCAAACATAGGGGGCTAACTATGAATTTAGCCCTAAAATTAAATAGTAGGGATAAATAAGCAAACACATGATTTTTAGGTGGTTCGGCAAACCCGCCTACATCCACCCCTCAAGCTCATTTACCGAGCCTTGAGGTTTCCACTATCTTCCAATAGCATACACTCTAGTTTCAGTGTGCTAGAAAACCGTACAAGTGTTTTCTCGGCCTCAATACTCTAACTCACCCAAGTGATTTTTGGGCGCACCACTCATAACCTCAGTAAGCTTGATATATACACTCTCAAAGCTTTTTGTTTGTTTAGTGAACAACTTCACAAAAAGAATCACCTCTCTTGATATAAAGATTACAAGATCAAACACTCTCAATAGAGTAGATATAAAAATGGAAAGTTCTATCTCTTAATTCACACAAAGACAATGATATGAAAGTGTGTTTTGTGTGAATGATATGATAAATAAGTAATATGAAGGTTTGAAATATTTATCAAGTGATCTAAATGATATGTGGTTGTTGTGTATTCATTTCAGACGTTATGGATGTGTATTTATAGACCACATGACCATTCGAAAGGGTATGTACAACTATGTGTTTCAGTTAACCATTCGATATTTTTCGATGTCGTTTGATACCGTTCAATGTCGTTTGATACCGTTCAATGTTGTTCTTATGATTTTTTTTTGTAGATTAAAATAGAATGTTAAAGCATGCTAGAGCTTCTTACTCTTAGACGCCGAAGTCATACCTATATCCTCAAAGGTCATGCAGGCTTAGATTGCAGGTCACCAAGTAGTAGTGGAGAGTTTTATTGCTACATACGAAATTAAGGACTATGTACATTAAGTTGTGTTGTTCTGATGAAACCATCTGATCAATGGATGCCCAAAACTGTTTGGACAATTTTGTTCGATGCATCATTTAGTAATACACCATCAAATGTTTAGCTATTCATTCTGACACTTTGATGAAACTCTACTTTTAATGGAATAAGTTCGAACGGTTGTGGACTACCATTCGAACGGGTATGTACAACTATGTGTTTCAGTTAACCATTCGATATTTTTCGATGTCGTTTGATACCGTTCAATGTCGTTTGATACTGTTCAATGTTGTTCTTATGATTTTTTTTGTAGATTAAAATAGAATGTTGAAGCGTGCTAGAGCTTCTTACTCTTAGACGCCGAAGTCATACCTATATCCTCGAAGGTCATGTAGGCTTAGATTGCAGGTCACCAAGTAGTAGTGGAGAGTTTCATTGCCACATAAGAAATTAAGGAATATGTATTAGAGAGTCAGACTTATTCTTTAGGTCCTTACCCACTAAGGTTGGACTCGACAACTTTCTTTGAATGGTGACCCTTCCAATGCGCTTGTCCGGGACTTTTACTACCCATTAATGGATGCGGATAGAGAAAAGGATGTAAGATAGGTAATTGTTCAGGAGGTTTGGGTGAGACTTTCTACGGGCATCATCGCATATTACTGAAGCATACAGAGGCTAAAAGGGGCCTATATTGCAGTGGAGACTGTTCATAGAGTGCCTAGCGAGGAGGGGTTTTGTATACTGATGGGGCAAGAGCAGTATCTTGTTCAATTTTTTGTGAATCAACATAACTTGATAGGCTTCTAGCACATGTTGCACCTTGTATTTCTGTATGATAACAACTAGACGCATCATATGAGAATTTACAGCCCACTGACCGAGCCTCATGTTGATCATTGCGTTTCGGGAGCCGGTTGACCTAACTTTGTATATGTTCTTGGCGATCCGGACGAAACCTCAGGCGACCACGAGTCTCGGTACACTGTACAAGCTGATGCAAAAAAGATTTTTCGTTGATGTTGGCGATAGAGTTAGGGTTGCGATAAAGTTAAACAACACTTGATAGCTTAACTCGATCAATGTGGTCGAGACGTCATGCTCAAGTGGCACTGCAGCATGAGGGCCAAAGATTGAGCAGTTTATTAGGTTTAAATTTGAGCAGGGCCTTCTCAACCGGCAGCACCAGCCAGGACAATATTTTTTGGCTTGTTCTTGTAGAATCACACTCAAGGAAGGAGTTCACGTGTGATTGGGGTTGAGCTTTTGCAATTAAATAGCTAAAATTGTTAGTTTTTCGTTTATAAATGTTTGATTGTTGTGATTTGAATTTGCGGATGAAATTGATATTTAAATGCTCTTGGATAGTCTCATACATGTTTTGTTGCGTTGAATGCATGTTTTACGAGTAAAAAATCATGTTTTATGGTTGATTTTGGAGGATGCATTCACTACAACAGATTAGACTTTTAGCGACGAATTTTTCAGCGACGAATACAATTTCGTCGCTGAAAGTAGAGTTTCAGCGACGGAATATGAGGTTCGTCGCTGATTTGGAGAACGGAACTCCTTCAGCGACGAACCAGGAAAAATCGTTGCTGAAACCTCCGTTCGAACGAATTAAATCCGTTCGAACTAGTAGAAAAGAAAATATATTAATAAATAATTACACGCAGATTAGTTCGAACCAAATAATGACGTTCGAACAAGATATATTTTCTGTCACGAACTATTTTCGTCGCAAAACTAAAACGGACCGCTCGAACTGATTGGTCAGTTCGAACAAACTATTTTCGTCGCCGAATCATAATCTGTTCGAACAAAGTGTTCGGTTCGACCTAGCATTACTTGTTCGAACGAGATAGGAATATGTTCGAACCTGAGACTGGTGTCCATCTGTGATTAGTTAATATAAAGACGCGCCAATTTTCATATACGTGTTCGAACAGACGAGCAGTTCGAACGAATGTGAATCGTTATAGTCTTTTATTGATGACTGAGGCGTTGCAGGCGACGTCTTTTCTTTGCCTGCAACGCCTGATCTAGTTCGAACGAATGTAACGAGTTCGAACCAGAATACGAAACGTGTCCCTTTATTATTTGTTATTGATTGAGGCGTTGCAGGCGACCTCTTTTTTTTTCTGCAACGCCTGTACTTGTTCGAACTACGTTGCATAGTTCGAACGATAATGCAGGATTCCGCCACATGGCAATTGTGTTCCTTTGATTTGTGCCATCTGTGCGTAGTTGGTTCGAACAACATTGTCGTTCGAACAAAGTAGAAACGTGGCCCTTTTTTACTCGTCATTGATTTTGGCGTTGCAGGCAACGTCTTTTCGTTTCCTGCAACGCCTGACGTAGTTCGAACTAGTGTAAAACGTGGTTCGAACTACAATGCAGGATTCCGCCACATGGCAATTGTGGACCTTTGATTTGTGCCATCTGTGCGATGTTCGTTCGAACGGATAGGTGAGTTCGAACGAGTTTCCAATCGTCGTCCACCTCGCGAACCGTTCTGGTTTGTTTTAAAAGCTAACTGTTCGAACCAAGAGGCGATACTCTTCATAAACTCTTCATAAAAACGGCAATTTCGTAGCAAACATTTCATTCGATCGGTAGAGGCTTCCATTTTCTCCACTCCATTTTCTCATCTTCCTTCCTCAGGTACGTAGGATTTTATTTCATGGTTCGTTATTTTACATAGTGTTCGGTCTTGAACTTCTACTATGAGCATGCATTTTGCTTCCTTTCATACCGATAGGATAGCATTTCATTCCGCTAGTATCATTTTCCTTGTATCTATGTTATCAACCGTGAGAATTTTAAGTGAATTTTTGTTTAAGTGAATTTTTGCACTTCTACTATGAATTTTTGCACTTCTACTATGAATGTTATTTCTCGTAGCTTTCCTTTCACACAATCTTCACATGAATTTTAAGTGAATTTTTGTTTAATAAAAAAATTAAGTTTAACAAATCAGAATTGGACGAGATTCATTACTAGATTCTTTAGTATATGACGAGCCATTTGAAATTGCGTTATTTATTTGTTTGGAGCAGAGTTTTTTTAATTATATAAGTGCATGGATGATCATGTTAAACGTTTATTAGACTTAATCTTTTTTGTATTGACAATTGGACTTAATTGACAGAAGGCGAATAAAAAATAAAAAACTTGAAGAAAAAAAATCAACCTTAGGCGATGTATTTAATAGGTATGTTGTATATGTACATTAATAATAACTGAAGAATCTGGTGTTTGGCTGCTTAAATATTTAGTCTAATAAATTAATTATAAAATATTGGTATGTATTTACATCAAATTATATTGTTTTTATCAATATAAATATAAAAAATGTATTTTTCAATTGGATGAAAACTTTCTTAATTAAGTAGTATTACATGAAATTTTGTAGAACTTCGGTTAATTAACATAATTTTTTTCCTGTTTTCCTCATTTTGGTCCTAAAAAATTATTTGTGTAATTGACTCCACTAGTGTCTAATTCTGATTTGGTCCATGATCATGATTATGTTTTCCTCATCTTGATTACGTGCATGGCATGATATTTCATTGTTTGTTCTTGTTATAAGTTCTTTATGGTTATTATTTACATGTATTTTGTTTTATTAATTGTCTCCTATGATTAATAACGTATTGTAAGATAGTTTTAGATACTCTATTATTTTATTTAGAAACTTGGTAATTTTTCTATGATTATTTACGTAATCAATTTATTATTTATATACGAACTAATTTTAGTTTAAATTATTTTATAGCTTTCAAAATGGCACCAAGAAGACGTGTACCATCATCTTCACAAACGGCTCAATCTAGAGAGACGTTATCTGTAGCTCAACATCAATCATTGATTTACAAGAGACCGGTTGTTATAGAGCGAGCTGTTCGTTTGCGGGATTTCAATGAGTTGGAGTATGAAGGTCAGAGCATACAGTCTAACTTTGAGGAAAGAGGATGGGCTCAGTTTCTCGAAACTACTGGTGACGTATACATCGATCTTGTGCGTGAGTTCTATGCACAAGTTATTACTGTTGATGCTAGTGTTGAAGAGTTGACTATCCAAGTGAGGGGAGTCTTTTTCACTCTATCAGCTAATATTGTTGCTCAGTTTATTGGATTACTCAGACCCCAGGAGCCGACATACCCGACTATTGGCCCTCCGTTTGACATGACACCGGAAGAAGTGTGGAAGGAAGTTACGGGTGAAGATATGATTGTGCCATCAACAGTTATATGTCACCGAGATCTGACACCATTCTTTCGGATGCTTCATCTTATCATAGTTTGGGACGTGGCGCCAAAGCATCACCGGACCGATCTCAGTTTCGACCGCGGATTCCTTCTCATTATGGTTGCGCGTCGGACTCCGATTGATCTCCCAGCTCTTGTTGTGCAGCAGATACTTCGAGATGCACGGTATACATCCGAACGGGATAGTCTCCCACATGGGTTGCTGATCTCGCGCATGTTGGTAGCTGCTGGTGTTCCTATTTTGCCCGATGAGAAGATACAGTCTCCAATTGGGCCAATATGTCGTAGTACGTTCAGTCGCAGTGCAGCTCATCTTCCTCAGGCTGGAGCACATGCTGTTGGAGACATTGGTGCAGATGAGGATGCCATGGACGCCATGGATGCCGGACTTCCTCCTCGTACCCATCCTACACGACGTGGTAGATCATTCGCTTTCGAGGGTGGTCAAAGCTCCTCGAGCCAAGACGAGCGTCCTCCATGGATGAGCATGCTGGTGAACGAGATTAGGTGTCCTTGTCGGCGATGTATGAATGTATACTTTCAAGAAGTGGAAAAAGTTGAGGATCATTTGATTGTAAATGGGATTGATAAAAGTTATACTAAATGGGTGTTGCACGGTGAACCATACGGTGAGCATAGACATATTGATACTACTATAGATGATAGTAATGAGGATGAAGTTAATAATGCTGATGAACCGATCGAGGAAATAGATGAAATGTTGGAGGATATCGGTGCGGGGATATTTACAGGTACAACAACTGGAGGTGAATCTAGTAATAATATACCAACTAGAGGGGAATACGGAACAAAGGACTTTGATTGCCTGTTGGAAGATGCAACACGTCCTCTTTATCCGGGTTGTGAGCGTTTTTCAAAGTTAGCGTTCACGGTACGATTGATGCATATAAAAACCCTACATAATATGAGTATTGCAGCATTCAATATGGTGCTAGATTTGATTAAGGAAGCTCTTCCAGAAGGTGAGACACTGCCGAAAACATATAGAGAGGCAAGAACATTAAATCGGGGTCTAGGGCTTGATTATGTACCTATACATGCATGCGTCAATGATTGTATTTTATTTTGGAAAGAAATGGAGAATTTAGAAGTGTGCCCGGTATGTGGTGAATCTAGATGGGTCAATAGTGCAACGAAACGCAAGAAAGTTCCTAAGAAAGTTCTGCGTCATTTTCCATTAATACCGAGACTACAGAAATTGTTTATTTCAAAGAAGACAGCTGAAGACATGAGATGGCATAGAGAAAAACGGATCCTTGATGAAGATAATATGAGGCACCCAGCAGACTCGTTGGCGTGGAAAGAGTTCGACAAGGAACATGAATGGTTTGGACGGGAAGCTTGTAATGTTCGTCTTGGGTTAGCTGCCGATGGATTCAATCCATTTGGCAATATGAGTACAAGTTATAGCATGTGGCCAGTGGTGCTTATGCCATACAATTTGCCACCTTGGAAGTGCATGAAGGATCCATTCTTTATGATGACGTTATTAATTCCCGGACCCAGATCTCCAGGGAACGATATTGATGTTTACTTACAACCTTTGGTGGAAGAGTTGAAAATATTATGGCTTGAAGGTGTTCGTACATTTGATACATCAGCGTCTAATTATTTTCAAATGCATGCAGCAGTGATGTGGACTATCAATGATTTCCCGGCGTACGGTAATTTATCTGGGTGGAGTACAAAGGGAAAATTGGCATGCCCAGCGTGTAACGAAGCTACTGTTTCAAAATATCTACCACACGGTAGGAAGATGTGCTACTTGGGTCATCGTCGTTATTTACCAATGAATCACAGTTGGAGAAAGAATAGAACAATGTTTAATGGTGAGGAAGAGTATGACCAACCACCAAGGGAGTTGTCAGGTGAGGATATATTAATGCAGTTGACGAAGGTAAGAGAAGTACGGTTTAGTAAAGCTTTGAAGAAGAGAAAACGTACTGAGGAGGAGTTGAATTGGACAAAAAATAGTATTTTCTTTGAGTTACCGTACTGGTCGACTTTGAAGGTGAGACACAATTTGGATGTTATGCATATCGAGAAAAATATATGCGAGAATATTCTTGGTACGTTGTTGAGTATCGAGGGTAAGACGAAGGATACCGTGAACTCTCAAAAAGATTTAGCTATGATGAAGGTGAAGAGAGATTTACATCTACAACCTCGTGGTCAATCCTATGTTATGCCGCATGCATGTTATACCTTAACAAAGAAAGAGAGGGTTGAATTTTGTAACTGGGTGAGAAATGTAAAGTTTCCTGATGGGTATGCTTCTAACATCTCACGTTGTGTAAAAGAGAAGGAAGGTAAAATCACTGGAATGAAAAGCCACGATTGTCACGTATTTCTACAGCGTCTACTTCCAGTTGCGATTCGTGGTTACTTGAGCAAAGATGTCCGTGTTGCAATAACGGAGTTGAGCCTTTTTTTCAGGGATTTATGTTCACGTACATTGAATATTGATGTCTTGAGGCGTTTAGATGAAGATATTGATATGATCCTATGTAAGTTGGAGAGAATATTTCCACCTTCATTCTTTGATGTAATGGTTCATTTGGCTGTACACCTAGCTCGTGAAGCTATTCTCGCTGGTCCAGTACAATATCGGTGGATGTATCCAATGGAGCGGTTTTTGGGGAGACTTAAAAGATTTGCACGCAATAAAGCACACGCAGAGGGGTCAATCGCTGAGGCATATGTGGATTACGAGTGTCTGACATTCTGTTCTATGTATCTTGGTGGTGTTGAAACACGTTTTAACAGAGGGGACAGAAATATTGTTGGACGAACTGAGCATTCTGATAAGTTCAGTATTTTTTCACAAGATGTCAGGCCATTAGGAGCTGAAGCAGGGTATGACTTGTTTGGAGCAGAGTTTAAAAAAGCTAGATGGTACGTGTTGAACAATTGCTCTGAGATTGATTCATACCTGAAGTAAGTTTTATTTTGCTCTACCTTTTATATTAGTATTTTTCATTTTCAATTTCATTACGCACATGTTCATTGATTAATGGTATAACTATAGTGAGCATATTGACATTCTAAAGAGACAAACTTCTGGAAATGTCGAGAATCAGCATGAAGAGGAATTTCCGGAATGGTTCAAGAAACGTGTATGAATTCTTAATTATTCTATTTATATTGATATTATTTCGTAAGGTTTGTTTGCCATGTACTTATGATAATGTTTTGATTTCATGATTATAGATTAACAACTTGCGTGATGAAAATCCCTCGAATGTGCACGATGATTTATATGCATTAGCATGTGGTCCTGATCAACGTGCTAAACGATATTCTGGATGTATCGTCGGAGGGGTTAGGTATCACACAACGGACAGAGAACAATGCCGTAAAACTCAAAATAGTGGAGTAGTTGTTCCGGGGGATCATGATGAGAAAGATATTAATTTTTACGGTGTGGTGAATGATATCTTTGCTTTGCGCTATTTACGAGGGAATGTTGTATACTTATTCAAGTGTGACTGGTGGGATGTAGAAAAGCAGAATGTAGGTATATGCACAGATTCACACTTTACAAGTGTGAACACATCCTGCAAATGGTATCAAAATGATCCATTCATACTTTGTAGTCAAGCTAATCAAGTGTTTTATTTACCTGATACTGACTTGGGTGGTCAATGGCGGGTGATTCAAAAACTTGGTCATAGGAACATTTATGATATTCCTGAAGTAGTACAGAGTGGTGACAAAGAAATTGAAGAGGCAATATCGAATGAAGCATATCAAGAAACTGAGTCTTTTCAGCTGTTTGTAGATTTTGGGGATTATGATTTGATCCCGTTGCATAGAAATGATGTTGAACCCGAAACTGTAAATGCCTCAACCGAAGTAGAGGAAATGGTTGAAGATGACTTTATAGATGATGAAAGCGACGAGGAAGAAGCCACCACCGATGAGGAAGAAGTCACCACCGATGAGGAAGAAAGTTTGTTCATTTCTACTGATGATGACTAGTCCGCCGATGATACAAATTGATTGTGTTTAAATTTGTCAGGTTAGCATCATGGCGATAGGTGGAAAACGTCACCGATCCGCTCTTACCATTTCATCAAGTAATGCAGAGTCTTCCCAACCTATGCAGTCGACACCAGGTACAACTCCAAGGGTGTCTGGTGATACACCTTTGAGCAGTGCTCCTCTAGCACAGAGTAGTGTGGCCTGTAAGTACTTTGTACTCTATACTATTTTTAAATAGATTAATTTAGACTATGGATGGACATAGGTTTACAGCTGATAATTTATCTTGTATTATATTTGTAGCAACTACACCTGCCAAACGAGGACGTGGAAAGTCGAGAGGAGTAACTTTTGCTAAAGTGCGTGCGAGTGGTAAGATACCAGTCAGTATAGCCGATGGGCACCGCGGCACAGATGGTGATGAATCTAGTCGTCTTGCGACATTGATTGGAACACTTGTTCGAATGCATGCTCCATTTGGTATGCCGACCTGGGCAAAAGTTCCAAATTCTGTGAAAGAGTATATCAGAGAGCGCGTATTGGTATGTATTTAATTGTTTAATTACATCAATCTCATATATATTACTAATTTCTTTTTATGTTTTTCTTTTTGCAGGATGACTTCGACCTCAATTATGATCGACAGGAAGATAGAGAAACTGTGAACTCTATAATGAATGCGGCTTTCAAAAATCACAAGGCGAAACTACATAAACATTTTAAAAAGTTTGGGAGTAAGGATGAAGCTTTGCAACATCCTTATGTCGATACGTCTCAAGAAAACTGGATTGCATGTTGTGAGCTCTTCTCCCAACCTACTTATCAGGTAATTGTTTCATGAAAAGCAACAACATTTTTTTTAATGATAAGCAAATTATGGAGGTTATTTCATTTGCAGGAGCGTAGTCGAATTAATACCAATAATAGATCGAAATTGAAGGTGCACCACACTGGAGGTTGTAGACCATTTGTTTGGCATAGAAAGAAATTGGTAAGTATATATTAAATAATTATTACCACATTTTATTTTCATTGATTTAATAATTTTTTTTAACTTATGAATTGTACAGCAAGACTCTGAGGGTGGAACACCAACAGCTGCAAATTTATACAGTAAGACGCATCATAAAAAAAATGGCGAAGGATGGGTCTCTGATGCTGCTAGAGAAAATTATGTAAGTAAATTTTGTCATATTATTTTCTAAAGTTAGTCTATTTAGATTAATACAATCCATAATTTAGTTTTATGATTGTAGGAGAAGATGGTTGAGATCCAATCCCAATCAACCATAGAGTCAGAAGCACCAAAAGATATTGACGTTTTTACTCAAGTGCTTGGGAAAAAACCTGGCTATGTGAGAGGTTTAGGTCGCTCCGTTAAACCTATTATTGCCTCATCATCTACTATGTCCATACAAAGGGATCCCGAGCTTCTTCGTGAGTTAGAGGCAGCTAAAGCTACCATAGAAGAGTTGAAGTCAAGGCAGAGCGAGTATGAAGACTTAAAAAACCAACAAGTAGAAATGCAGGAGGCGCAAAGGCAAATTCAAGAGCAACTTGAACTACTTAAGACACTATTTGCACAACGAGGATCATAGGTAGGACTTCATTGGCAAATGATGAGTTTTTGAGACATTTCGTGTTATTTTGAAACAGTTTATTACATCTTAATTTATGTTAACTAGATACACTTATTTTACTTCATCTTGGATTTGTGTATTGAAGTATTTGTAATTTGAGAATGATAAAGATGTTGAAGAATGTATTACAAGCTTGTGTTGGTTGAGAGGTTGCTTAAATATTGGATTTGGTGTTTGTAAATTGAGAACATCAGGTTTATTGGGAGTTGCTGTAAAAAGATAACACGTTCGAACTGCATATCGAACGGGTAACTGGTTCGAACAGACATAACTCGTTCGAACATCATAGACTTTTAGCGACGGGAAAATTTCGTAACGAAATAATAACGAGCTATTGTTCGAACATTTATTTCTCGTTCGAACTGTAATATTGTTCTAACGACAAGTTAGTTCGAACGAACTTTGTGACGAATTACGAATTCGTCGTTATATATGTCCGTAACTGCAACGATAATTGTCGTCGCAAAAACATTGGTTCGAACGAAATGTTTTGTTCGAACACGTATCAGCGACGACATGTTCGTCACAAAAGGTTAATTGTGGTCACCTATCAGCGACGAAAATTTTCTTTAGCGACGAAAGTTATACTTAACGGCGACGCAAATTTTCGTCGTTGAAAGTCCAACATTCAGCGACGAAATTATTTTCGTCGCTGAAGGTTCGGTTTTTGCGTCGGGTCCACAATTCCGTCGCGGATAACTTTCTGCGACGGCGTTTCAGCGACGAAAAAAATTCGTCGCTGAAGACTTTTAGCGACGAAACAGATACTTTCAGCGACGAAAAATTTCGCCACTGAAAGTAAAAAATGTTGTAGTGATTTGGGTTTATTCCAAGTGTTCAAACACTGTAATGTGATGTGTGCCAAATTGATGTATGTTGGCAAAGGCTTCGGAATGGTCCACGCAATACCGTTCAGACACTTTGTTCCTATTTTGAACAATTTTGTTGGTTTTAGAATCATTATGTTTGTATGAGTATCTTTAATCGGATTATTCGTATGCGTATTTTTAATTTATGCATAATATCCATAGATCAGTTTGAAGCCTATACAACGTCCTTCATGAAGAACTACGGTGTAGTCTTCGAATTGTCTAAAGTGTAAAAAGTTTAGGATTGTAAAATCTAATTTGCAATGACAATTTAAGTAACCGACACATTCAATGGAAAGTTCGGCATATCTTCACCTTCGTTCTTTGGGTATTGGTTAGTGTTGGGATCCCGTATGATTGGATTGCAATCCTATTTTTTGCGTGATTCCAACCCTATTTTGTATACCTGAAGAACTATGGGGAGATACTTTTGGATTTTCCAATGACACGTGTGAATGCTTGGGACTTGGAACTTCAAATTGGATATTACAATTTCAAATGGGATAGGACCTACCAGATTGGAACAAAGGTGGTTAGAAGTGCATACATTGTAATTGTTTGATGTATTGCGATGATAAGTACAATGAAAATGATTAAAGGTTGGATCAATAAAAAAATAGATTCGTTGCTCAGTATAGAGCCGAGGTTGACCATTTTATGAAAATGGTAAGAACTTCAAGAAATAGTTGTAGTAGCACAAATAAAGATGAAAAGACTTTTAAGCTAATAAATACAAGAGTCTCATACATAAACAAACATTTATTTTTGGCACATGTATACCAGTCATTCATGATCATGCTTCAAGTCACGAATATTTCAATAAAAATGCCTTTTTTGGATTTGAAAATTTTTGTTTGGTGTTGTTTTTTTACATAAAACTGCCTTTTTGGATTTGAAAATTTTTGTATCTTGGTAACATTGTTCGAACGGGAGTTTCATACTGTTTGGATGCTTAAACTCAAACATACGGAAGGTACAGTAAGTTGTGTTGTTCTGATGAAACAATCTTACACTACAAAAAAACCAACCTTTACCGGCGGTCGAAAACCGCTGCTAATGATAAAAAACCGCTGCTAAAGAATTAGCAGCGGTTTTTTAACGGCGGTCGCGACCGCCCCTATATGACCATCGCAGTAGGCTATAGAGGTGGTTTTCGCAACCGCTGGGAAAGACTTAGGGTCTTTTGTGGCAGTCGGTTAGCGGCGGTCGCGACCGCCGCTTTAGACCTGAATGCAACTCTCCATTTTTTTCGTAGCGTTTCGTTAAAGACCGCAGCTAATTCTTTAGACCTGAATGCAACTCTCCATTTAGGTCTGTGCCAGCAGTATTTTGTTTTATAATCATTGCCACTATATCAATTTTAAAACCGCTACAGTAGATACTTGTGTAAAAACCTGCATTTTTTCTATATTTTCCTGTAATACAAATTTTATTACAGATTTTAATTGATTTATGCAAAAAGAGAAAAGTGTAATAAAACAAAATATATTTCATCATTGACTAAATAACCACGTCTTACAAGGTTTGCAACAAAGATAAGTTTCTCAGTAGTCTAAAACTAACAAATGACGTTATTTAACAATAAATAACTATAACTTTAATCCATAGCATCTTCAGCACCAGCACCAGCACCATTGTGGTAGTCAAATGAGTAAATAGAACTCACAGTACACTTTGAAGCATCATTGCAAGCGAGCCCAATATCTAGCAAGAAGAGGCAAATATGAAGAGTTGTTGTCTGTACATATATAACCAGACAAGAATTTAACACGGATATTGCAACAACCTAAGAAAGCCATGGGGCACAACCATCCTACCTCATCTATCGGTTCAATATTCTGATACAATGGTTCTAGAACTGATAATGCCTTGGCATATTCGTGAAGATGAAACCAGATATCCGTCTGACAAGTGCAATTTTAGAACAAGTATGTCAATTCAAACAATAAATAAAAGTAACAAATTACAATTATGTAAGCTCCTATAGATTTACTTAAAAGAGATTGATATAACATACAATATTTAGAATTGCCACAGACATGTCACACGCTTCTGTGTAAACAACATCAGAACTATTCACAGACGAGTGTCAGACAAACTTAAAAGTATTAGGCAGAGAGATTAAATAGAGAGAGAGAGAGAGAGAGAGAGGAACACCACTTAAGTCCAAGGAACCCCTAGAAGTTTTTCCTGTAATTGTATTAGCACTCATAGCTACAAAAATTGGATATCGTGAAGCATAAAACCCGGTACAAGCCAACAGATGGAAAAATTGGAACCTTTAACTCCTCTGCCATAGAGTAGAAACCAAAACATCTAAATCTCTGTAACTGCCAAACAACAATAATGAAAGTGCAGCTACAAAACGAATCAGGACAAATACACCACACTGTAGTAAAAAGTTGTAGTGCACCAAAATTGATTGGATAAATCAGAAAAGGAACAATATTCTATTTTAGATCCGATCAGACTTCTTAGCAACATACCAGAAAGGACAGAATCAACAATCTCCGATGACTTACTGCTCAACTTTAACCAATAACGCTGGAACTTCCAAATTCCAGCCCCCTGTTAGTACTGGATGGTTAACAATAAAGATCATAGGTCCAATTGTTAAGATGTAAAAATTTCTCCATCAACCAAAAAATTATCCACGTCAACATGCAGTGAGGAATTTATAACCAAACTAGAATGCCAACAAAAGATATCACAAGCCCAAGGCTTGTTAAAACAAGAACAAAGATTTCATTATGGGTAGAAGCAAACAAAAAGAACACAAGCATATTACATGGAGTGTGATCTGTTAGTTACTCCAACAGGGTAAAGCCCTAATCAAAATTCTGTCGTCATATCCTGAACTCCTGTAATGTAAATCAGCAATAACACGAGATGTCCATGTAGTGACTGAACAATGTAAGATAAAGCCATATAAGTTCAAAACTTCTAACATTCCATAACGGATAAGGAAAGAAACCCACACCTATACCGAATGTAAGAACACAAACTTCTTGATTTACCTATTCAAGATTGAGAAGCATGAGAAAGCAGAGGAAAAATAGAACCCGGATCCATTGCGATGCCTGCACCCAGATCGAGAAGAAGAACAAAACAGAAAATAAAAGTATGAGCCCGAGTGAAAAACCATTTGTGATGCTTGAGATCTGGAGCTTTGATGTAGAGGGGGGGTTGGAGCTTCGCCGAAGAGGAGGGGCTGGAGATTTCGATGAAGAGGGGAGGGACTGTCGACGAAGAGGGCAGCAAGAGAGACTGAGAGATTTTGAGGGAGAGCGAGCTTGAGGGAGATCTGGACTATGGAGCTTCGACGTAGAGGGGGGGCTGGAGCTTCGACGAAGAGGAGGGGCTGGAGCTTCGACGAAGAGGAGGAGCTGGAGATTTCGACGAAGAAGGGAGGAGCTTCTTCGACGAAGAGGGGGCCGGAGACAGATTTTTCAAAAGTGAGGGGTTTAATCATAGGAGTTGGCACTAAATTTTTCCTCTTAGCCGCACGTTATCCCTCTCACATTTGGATTTCGCTCCAAATTGGGATTCTTTGATTTAAGTTTTCTTTTTCACTTTTTTTCTTTGCTTTATTAAAATGAAATTTGCCTTGTTATTTAACTTATCCTATAAATTTTCATTGGGACAAGTACTCGAAGTAACGCAATGATAAGAAATAGCCTCCCAACATCAAATTGATCTCTCATTTAATTGTTGTTTCTTATCCTATTATACTTTAATACTTAAATATTAATTACGTTCATTAACATTCCAATTCACCTGTTATATTTCACTTGCAGTAATTCTTTAGACGTAAAAAGGTTTTTGTTTTCTATATTTGAAATATTGATTGTGAAAGAATACGTTGTACAATATTTTACATACAAAAAAAGGTCTTAAAACTAATATGTAAACTATTTTTCAAGTTTGATATGTGAATTTCAATAACATCATATGCAAACAAAATTAATTCATATTTATTTTTAATATGATTTTCTAAATCATAGCCTCTAAGACCATATATGAAGTTATGTACATTAATTATATAAGCTAATCTCACAATATCTTTTTGTTTGAAATTAAATAATATGTACTGATTAAATAGTACTATTATGTTACTAATTATTCAAAATATATATGCAAATTATAAGTATAATAATACTTATAATTTAAATATGCAATTACCATAACAACCACGAATTATAATTTAAAATTTATCATATAACAACTTCAATTTTCACAACACTCCCTCCAATTTCATATTTTATTAAGTAGCTCCTTTAAAATAAAAAATTTCAAATACATGACAAAATAAAATTATATATTAAAAGGGATATAGTAATATATAAAATAATTATTTACATTAAATAACTTAGAATTATTAAATAAAATTTTAATGTCGTTGTAGGCCATTTGTAGCTGTGTTTGTTCAATAAAGCCGTTAAATGTCTGTTTTTTTGTAGTGTGAATGGATGCCCAAAACCGTTTGGACAATTTTATTCAATGCATCATTTAGTAATACACCACCAAATGTTTAGCTATCTGTTCTGACACTTTGATGAAGCTGTATGTTTAATGAAATAAGTTCGAACGGTTGTGGACTATCGTTCGAACGGGTATGTACAACTATGTGTTTCAGTTAACCATTCGATATTTTTCAATGTCGTTTGATACCGTTCAATGTTGTTCTTATGATTTTTTTGTAGATTAAAATAGAATGTTGAAGCATGCTAGAGCTTCTTACTCTTAGACGCTGAAGTCATGCCTATATCCTCGAAGGTCATGCAGGCTTAGATTGCAGGTCACCAAGTAGTAGTGGAGAGTTTCATTGCCACATAAGAAATTAAGGACTATGTATTAGAGAGTCAGACTTATTCTTTAGGTCCTTACCCACTAAGGTTGGACTCGACAACTTTATTTGAATGGTGACCCTTCCAGTGCGCTTGTCCGGGACTTTTACTACCCATTAATGGATGTGGATACTGAAAAGGATGTAAGAGAGGTAATTGTTCAGGAGGTTTGGGTGAGACTTTCTACGGGCATCATCGCATATTACTTAAGCATACAGAGGCTAAAAGGGGCCTATATTGCAGTGGAGACTGTTCATAGAGTGCCTAGCGAGGAGGGGTTTTGTATACTGATGGGGCAAGAGCAGTATCTTGTTCAATTTTTTGTGAATCAACATAACTTGATAGGCTTCTGGCACATGTTGCACCTCGTATTTCTGTATGATAACAACTAGACGCATCATATGAGAATTTACAGCCGGGGTTGACCAATTTATGAAAATGGTAAGAAGTTCAAGAGATAGTTGTGGTAGCCCAAATAAATATGAAAATACTTTTAAGCTACTACGTAGAAGAGTCTCATACATAAACATACATTTATTTTTGGCACATGTATACCTGTCATTCATGATCATGCTTCAAGTCACAAATATTTCAATTCATTAGTCATCCATTATTGAGTCATTCGGCTCAATTTTTATTTTCAACTGTGTCATACCAAATGACCCCCCAACTGAAGAAACTTATGAGGAGAATCTAGATCCTGAGAAGGGGTTGACGAGGGTGCCCTCCCTTGAAACGTAGTACATGTAGACGTCCATTTTTTGAAAAACTTATGTGACTCTAGCGATGTTATTGTGGCCCGCTCAGGCTACGAGACCACCTTAATACTCTGTATGAATTAAACTGGGTGGCTTATATATTTGAACTATGTTGCAATCATAACTTATTACTTTGATTTATTGTTTGAGATTAAATTTCTAATTGTATTTCCCTATGCTTGCTATGTGGTATATGTATACATTTTTATCATGTGTATATTTACTCATATATTCATACGCTACGTAAGAATGCATGAGGGTTTACATGATAGCTAGCAATAAGAAAATAAAGTTTTGAGTTGCGTTTCCAAAAAGTGATTCAGATTTTCAAAATTAGTAATAATAAAAAAAATTCCAACGCATTATTAAGTGAAGTGAGTTGGAGCGCTCATCATGGCAAGTGCATGTGGCTGTCATTAGCCCTTTCAGACTAATATTTGCTGCCCTCCGAAACCATTCGATTGTTCCGGATGCAAAATGCTGGAAATCTGTTAGAACGACATCAAACGTGTTTTTCTAACGTTTAGGACGAAAAAAACGTTGCAACACAGTAAGAAAAGTATTGAGCATCCTTGTAAATAGCCATTGGAACGGCTTATGACTCTATCAAACACCAAGCCATTTATCATTGGATAATGTTCAACAGTTGGCTTCTACGACTGTTCGAACGGTAGGATTGCCGACAACGTTTGATTACGTTCGAATGATGACGCTAAAATAAGTCCGTCCAAAAAGATATTGTTTAGGGACAAAACAATTTTTATGTCCCAAAAAACCTTTTGTGGCCATGTTACTAGATGGACCACACGATGAACAAAATTTGTGCCAAAAAGACTTTTGGGACGAAATTCATATTTTTGGGAGGGAAAAATCCGTCCCAAAGAAATAAATTTTTTGTAGTATATGGTCACGTGGTCTACCATGTGAATTAACAGTAAATAAAAACTATAATAAATTTTTATTATTTAACCTATGACTTTTGTTAGCTATATATATATATATATATATATATTTTATTTATTTTTATAATTAGAATTTTTATTTATTTTAAGACACGTGATTTTCCACATGACCATATATTAACACTGATTTTTCAATTCTAGTAATTAACTTTGACAATGTTTTAAAATCTCATAGAAACTCTTCCCCTCAACATGTCGACATATATAGAAATTCCCTTCCTCTGAAGAATAGACGAGGGAATGTGTGTAACACCCCAATCCTAATAGCAGGAGTATTTATGTATTTTTATTTTATTTTTTATTCTTAAATTTTAAATGTTTGTAATCCTGAATTTTGACGGTTAAAAATATGTTAAGTGAGTATATATGAATTTAAATAAAGGATTAGATCTAATGATAATTTAAAACTTAAGCATATGAATTTAATTTTATATTCGAATTTAAAAGTTAATAATAGCGATCTACTCCTATGTTTAAATTTAAAAGCTATGGATAGAGATCTACTCTTATATTTGAATTTAAAAGATAAGAATAAAAATCTAATTCTGTGTTTGAATTTAAAAGTGAAGTAGAGATGAAATCTTGTATTTGAATTTAAAAGTTGAAGAGATATCTAATGGATTAAATCTCCGCTCAATGGAAGTTTTTATTTTTTTTCTCTTAAAACTCTGCCAGCAACTTTACAAGACCAAAAAGTCGTCTCGTATTCTCCTCCGAGCAATATCATATTTCATCTTTAAGAACATATTAGGCCTTTCATCTTTTGCTTCTTCTTGGAGATCGGGAGAATCTCTCTTGTATAAAAGTTATTATTTTTCACTCCATAAAACCATTTTTTTTTATTTTTTCCTCCTCGGATTACATTGAAAATCCAATCCAGTCCAATTTGTAATGCATTAGAGCAAGGTAAGTAAATATAATTACACCCTTCTCTTTCAAGTAAAATGTTACAATTTTTAAAATGATTTCAAGTTATATGATATATGATATCCATTTTTTCTAAGCCCCTTTTTTTTATAAATCCTTAAATAATATTTTAAGAGAATGAGGTTTGAAACATATTAGTGTGTGTGATTAATGTACGTATTATGAATGGTTTTTACTATGATGAAAGGAAAGAAAGAAATGGAGAAAGAAATATAATATGACGAATGAAATTCTATGCATGTAAATATTTTTCAATGTTTTGGCCTAACGAATGAATGTGTAATGATACATACTACAACAGTTTGGATGCATCCATAAACCATGATACACAGGGATTGGCTCACTCTGAGTGCGAATGAATGTGGATGCATCCATCTACCATTATATGCAGGGTTTGGCTCACTCGAGTGCATCACTGTTTATTAGGGGATGTCCATATCTTAGACGATAATGGAGTCGGGATCCTTGTCATCACAAACCCTCACACACAGGGCATAATTGTGTGTTGACCACAAAAATGATAAAGAGAACAGTTTTCAAGTTTTGTTTGCAATTTGCATGTGAATGTAAATATGTTTTCAAGATGAAAATACATGTGACTTTTATTAAAAAAATGTTTTAAAGATGTTTTTAAAGGAAGATTTATCACAATTAATTATATTTTTTACTACTTGATGTATTGCTTACTAGATGAGGACCTAGAGGAACATGGGAATTAGATGATGTAATAAACCTAGTGGACCTTAGAATAAGTGCTTTGGTACACCAAAGTGTCATTTTGGGATGATATAACTCCTATGTTTTATTTGGTAAGTTCCGTTAACCTGCTATTATAAGTTGAGATTGTTTAAGTTTTAAGCTCCCAAATATTTTCTAAATTTGATATTCTATTATTTTATTTTGTTAATTTACGTGTGGAGATATACTTAACCCTATATGGGAAGGGCTCCGATACAATATTGTGCCCCTTTGATGATGTTGTATTTACTCTAGCACAACGACTTTCTCGATTTTTTGTGAGTGAAATTTCGCGATGTTGTATATTTTAGGTCAGCGGAAAATTCAAACTTGATTGATTATCAAAAACTTAAAAACAAAACAGAGTGCAAAAGAAGTGGCGGATGGTACATTAAGAAGAAAATAACGAAAATGCAGATCACTGTGCGCGTACGAACTCAGTATATAATAAAGTTCTTTCCGGCTAGAAAAGAAAGAGACGTACATAAGAGCTTCAGATAAAGATGCATAAAGTAGAGAGACAAAATTATTATCAAGAACTTAAGATTCTTGTTCCGATCGAAGGTGCTAGATGTATCAGTACAGGTGAAACTACTCTTGTTGGAGCACGGATGAAAAAAAAGAATTTAGGACCACGTCCTACGGGACAATAAATATGCTAAAAAGGATTCTATGTCTTGAGTTCGATTAGAAATTCAGCAAACAAGATACACTTGAATATATAAATAGGCATGCATTCGTCTTGAAGTTCAGCAAATTAGAAGATACACTTGAATACTTTCAGCTTGCAGCGGTGTGGAGGGTTGAATTTTTGCCAATCATGCCCAGAGACAGGGACCCTCTGGCTGTTGGGCGTGTTATAGGAGATGTGTTGGAGCCTTTTGCAAGGTCCATTCCTCTGAGGGCAATTTATACGAGTAGGGAGGTTAACAATGGTTGTGAGCTCAAACCCTCTCAGGTTGTCAACCAACCTAGGGTTGAGATTGGCGGTGAAGATCTCAGGACGTTCTACACTCTGGTAAATATGTATCCTATCTCTTTCTTCCTTTGCCGTGGGTCTTTCTCTGACAGAGTACACTCTTCCCTCAAAAACTTCCACCTCTTTTTGTTTTTCTGATCATGGGTTCTTGGGGTTGTTGATATTTGAGTTATGATCACGTCCATTTAGGTTATGGTAGATCCTGATGCTCCCAGTCCAAGTGATCCCAACCTCAGAGAGTACTTGCATTGGTGAGCACTCTCTCTCTCTCTCTCTCCCCTTGCGCTCCACGAATAAACACAAGTCCATTGCAAAGGTGCTGTATATATAATCAGGCTTTGATTTACTCGAAAGGGAGATGCCATGCATGCTTGATATTTGGTGTTTGAGGTAGTTTGCTCTGTAAGCTCCGACTTTCCTAGTTGATTCTCTCTTTCACACACATTTTTTAATTAAAGAGTAAAAAAAGTTTTTTTCTAATGCATGCATTATTAATGTAATATCATGATATTATATGTCGCGTACGTATTTCTAGTTCTCTAAATCTATTACCGATAATTCTTAAATTTTAAATTATGTTAATAATTATTTTTATAATTTTTTGTATGCATATATAATTGGGGAATAAATATATTATTAAATAATTATTATATTATGCCTCAATGAAATATGGGGCTGTTCGGTTGTACAGTATTTTGAGGATTTTTTGTATTTTGAGAATTTTTATGTGATGTTAACTTTATTGATATGCGTGTTGTAGTTATTTTTATGTAGGGTTAAAAATGATGTTTGATTATGAATATTTTGTATTCAAAAAAATTTTCAAAATTTTTTGTGGCCTAGCAATCTCTATATTCAATAGAAGGAGGAATTTGGGATTTTTTTTTTTCCAAGCAGGAATTTGGAGAGTTTGTGCGGGACTCGAGGGATGTCGTAGTACCAGTAGTAGTAGAAATTACATTAATGCATGACAGCTAGGCTTGTTCGGAACAGTGGAGGTGAAAGAGTGGTTTCACAAGCTGTGAAAAGGCTTTCTCTGCGAGTAGTAGTAGAAATTACATCAATGCATGACAGCTGGTCTTGTTCAGTGGAGGTGAAAAGAGTGGTGTCACAAGCTGTGAAAAGCCTTTCTCTGACGAAGTGATAGGAGGCCGTAGGACGTACCATAGAGCAAAAGAAGTCTATATATGTATAGTGTATACATATATATTTTTCATGCGGTCGATCGGAAGAGTGGAGGTAAAATTCGGATGAGAGTTCTGTGTAATTGTTTGAATTATAAGATATAATATAAAGAAAAAAATAAGATAAATAAAATTTATACTGTTTAAAAATTTATATTAATAAAATTAAATAATATAGAGCTTATATATACCTGTCTCTCAGTCTAATTCCAACCACATATTATAAAATGAAAAGACTGCTGTTTTGTGCGAAGTTGACAAATCATGTCTTGTCCTTTTGTTTTGTTTCCTTGCTGGTGATTGATGACACGTATATGATTAGAATGATTAGGCGAGGACCAGTAGCTACTGTAATGTACGTTGGAACGCGTCAAATATTTTTCTGGGATATGAATGCAATGGACCCTACATGTACCATGATTCCCTCCTCCATTCTTCCCCCGTCCTTTTCCTTGTTTCTTTCTCTTTTCAGTTTTGTCTCCTTTCTAATTTCTTTCTATTCCATTAAGTAGTCACAGTCTCTGGAAAGCATAGAATATTTCCTTACGCGAGTGAGAGTACTTGCGCACGTATATATATATATATATATATATATATATACTGTTTATCAACTGCCACAAATTAGGGCTATCAACTCTCCTTTTATTAAGAGTGATTTGGCAGCCTGTTAATTATTAATTGCTACCTGTTTAAACGTACCAACCTAATTTATTCCATTTTTACACCTAAATCTATTTAAATTTTTACCAATGCTAATGTAAATATTATTGCACTTAACAAACTAAGAAAGCATCTTTAAAGGGGCTTAAAGGGATAAACTACTTGCCAAATCCTATTTTCTATCACTTCTATTATCTTTTTGGTGCTTTTTAATTCTTAATGATAATTTTTAAAATTATTATAATTGTGTTGGTATTGTACGTTACACACGCACATATTATATGCAGCCCCTCAAGATTCCTATTTTAGTTTTATTTTGTAGTTGTTATTTTATCTCGGAAAAATTTGAGATTATTCGAAATTATTGCTTGCTTTCATGGTACAAAAGTTTTTCAAAACTAAAATTAACTTGTCTCCTTTTGGTCTGTTAGGTTGGTGACTGATATTCCGGCAACTACGGGAACAAGCTTTGGTGAGTACACTATACATATGTGGTTTATTAATAATTATCAAGAGTTAAGACACCTCTCTAGAGAGATGCAAAGCAATGTTGTTGGTCTCATCTGATATATGGCCAAATTTAATGGGCGTAGGGCAAGAGGTTGTGTGCTATGAAAGTCCACGACCGTTGGCGGGGATCCATCGATTTATTTTCGTGTTGTTCCGTCAACTGGGTAGGCAGACGGTATATGCACCTGGGTGGCGCCAAAATTTCAACACCAAGGAGTTCGCTGAGCTCTACAATCTCGGATTGCCAGTGGCTGCAGTTTACTTCAACTGCCAGAGGGAAGGCGGCTCAGGTGGAAGGAGAAGATGACTGAAATAAGTGTTCTATGTATGCATGTGAGAGCTATACGTATATCGTACGTACCTAGTTAGTCACACCTTGATCTCAGTCTATCGCCTCAGTTATAGAGGATATTGCAGCAGTACTTCTAATAAATTCGTTGGGTGTAAAAGTGTCTAATGCATGAAAACAGAGCTATTTATATGCTTAGAATATATATATAATATTGGCCAGTCCCGATGCGCACGCCGCTTTTAGGGTTCACAAAATTAGAGAGATATTCGACCTCACGAAATGAGAGTTCTAACTGGACAATGACATTGTCTAGAGATACTGTGTGGTTTGAAGGATCACACGACTTCTTGTTTGTCGTGGTGTTGAACTCAACTAGTACGTATACTAAGCTAGGTCCATCTAAGCTCAATACATGTGAATAGGTGTCCAGATTTCTCTAGTTACCAAAAAAAGTCTCCTGAAGCTAAAGTTGGACTCTTCATTTTGGCAAGATGGGTTAGCTGGGATATTGGTGATGTGGCTTGCTAGAATGACATGTCAATATTAACTGACTTGTAAGGTCCTGCCTTTAGTAGGGTTAATTGATGGTCGACAGAAGAACCTTTTTGTTAGTGGGGCAAAGTTTAGGGATTGATTTTTCATTTTGAACCCCAAATATTTTTTTATTTTTTTGGAAAAGATGTAAAATTTAGGGACTAAAAGCGAATTTTTTTTTTCTTGTAATCCTTCATTGAACTACTTCAATTATAAGTATATAATGTGTTCATAATTTGCACTGCCATTGCTCGTGAACCACAAAGACATTGCTAAAAGTTAACTCTATTACCATTTATCATACTATGAGGACTTTTAGCATTAGTCCGCGCTCTGGTTCATAAGGTCATGACCAATGGAGTGCAGTTTATGCAAAATTATGATCTCATGTTTTTATTCATAATCTGGATGAGATCGGTTGCAAAGCGTAAATCTATTAGTAATTTTGGGTGCATGCAATGTATCAAGTTTGATAATTTGAAGTTAAAATTATAATAGACCTAGTAATTAAAGGGTGTGGACTAAGATGTGGATTAATGTCCTGCTTTTCATTAGTGTAATTTCAACCTTGAGTTTTGAACAGTTAACCCCAAAGAGTTGGCCCGATAGTTAAGGCTAGCTTAAGTTTTAGTGGTTTGTTCCTTTCAAGTTTCTAAATTTAAAACTTCGTAACTCCTTCCAACACTTTGGACCACCCTAGAACTTTTAGCCCAGTAGTTACCCCGTTGCGTGTAAAATCAATCGCAACATTTGAGATGTTCTATTGCTGAGTCAACTCGGATAAAAGCCTATCATGCAAGTCATGCTCAGTAGTGAGTAATCTACTTTGCATCGAATTCGATACTGAAAACAAATTCCGGAAAATGGAGACCTTTCTAGACAACGAGTCTCCATACGTTGAGCTGCAAGTAGGTAAAGATATTCGAGTTCTTTCGCACAGCTTAACGACACGGGCAAGGCCCCCCAGTTGCGCCATATAACAGCGATTACACAAAGATCTGGGAACGCACTTCTCGGTAATTCCCTTTGGAAGCAGCAAGGATTTTTCCATGAACATCTTCGCTTCAACCACTTAGTGGTTTGTAAGTAATATGAATGTTCTAGAAAAACAGGATGGCATATTGCAATGACACGAAGCAAGAGGCAAATGTCGAGCACAATGGCTATGGAGAAACAGAAACGACCATCATATCCTTGCTTATAAGGATTAAAAAACGCAGAAGTTAAAAAAATCTTCCAACTCAATCTTCAGCTAACAAAGTTGCTTCATGAAAAAGGGGAAGAGAGATTTCCTCATTAACAAGAGCAGCAAACCATATTATTACACTAACAGCTCTGCTGCGTTAGTTTCCTCATTTACACGTACGCTAATTTGAACTTTTTTCTTTGAGCATGACTTGATCGATAACCAGCTTCATTATTACATAACTTTGGCATCAATGAAGCGTCTCTGAGTTTTTACATTTCTACAAGACCAGATCTGGATCACATCACATTTCCAGTCATATATTGCTGCTGGCATGGAGTTTTAGTTGACTATAATCCCTGACATGCATAACATTTTGTACATCAGGGATGAGGGCGACAAAAGTGGGTGCATTCACAAGTGATACCATCCAAGCACCTCCCTTCATAAAGCCTATCGAAGTGCTTCGATAAGCAAAGCGACTTGCATGTTTGGTGGTCGCATTCTGGTGCCGTGCGCATGTCAAAGTTGTCGGAGCAAGTCCCTCGCCGTCCATAGAAATCTTTGAAGCTCGTCCCACCTGTGAAAAAACGAATATATAGAACTTACAGGAAGCACGGCAGACAGCATTTGCCACTATAAGTTTATTGAGGAGAGAGACTAGAGACTAGAGAGAGACCTGATGAGAAGACAACCAAAACCACAAATAGGAAAGACAGAGCGGTGGTCTTCCCCATCTTCGACAGCGCTTTGTGTTAGGACAGAGAGTCTGTAATGACAAAGATAATATGCAGAGGCAAGAGTTTTGCACCTTGTTTTCGTTTGGGGCCACTGCAAGAATGGCGTGAGTCAAGTAACTCCCGGCACGCACAGTCGTACACCACTCTGGTATGGGGTCCACTAACTCATATAGGACATGTTAGACTGTTACTTCAAACGTTTGACTGTTCAAACTCTGTGTCCAGTGACCTGGACGTTTTAGCCCAATCACCGTCATTTTCAATGAAAATATGTTTTAGGAACGAGGAAGATAACTCATCCAGAAAACAGTTCACCTTCCAAAATTTTCACCCCAATAAAATAACTCTCCAAAATTTTCTCTTCCCGTTAAATCATCACTGTTCACTTCAAATAAATAAAAACAATTTATTCAAATTATTCATCTTCACTTTTTCACCAATTCCAACACTCCAAAATTTGTATTTCCTAATTAATAGCACACCCTAATAATAGGATTTTAAAACTTATTTTTGAACCAAAATAATGAGATTTTTTTTAGGGAAAAGTACACTTTGCACCCCTGAGCTATGGAGTGTCTAACACTTTACACTCCCTTGTCTTGATTTCGTGACATTAAGCCCACAAACTTTTGATTTCTGTCAATTAGCACCCCAAAGCCCATTTAACTGTTAAGTTAGACCGTAATTAACCCATGTGCTGTCCACGTGCGTCACTTTGTTTATTTTCTCTGTTCTACCCTCAAGGTGGTATCCAGGCAGCTTTTCTTTGATCTTCTCCAAGAAGCCATTCTTCTCCTTCACCTCGTCCTCCTGACTGGAGAGCTCAGCTGCGGCATACTAGGTCTGAGGAGGAGGAAGAGGAATCTCTTCCATCTTCTTTCGATTGGCCTGGAAGTTTTTCAAAATCGAGGAACCTTCTCGTGCGGGGTGGAATGAGTCCTATGTCTCGGTTGCACGGGTTGGGCCTGGAAGCACTGCACACACGTGGGCTTCGACTACAGCACCACGTGGCCCTTAGCTACATCCGACGAGTTCGAGCACGTCCCGCGCATCTGCTCCCTCATCCTGAACAAGTTGAGCGACATACACCTGGCGGGTGCGACTGCATAACACCGGATATTTTTCCTCCGGATGCCACCGAGGCGGTCCCGGTGGTTCACTACGATCACCGTCAGAAGCGCAGCCACTTCGGAACCAAGCTAGTGCCTTGCGAATATCATATCGTAGTTGCTGCCGTTCTCGACCCAAAGCCGGCGCAGCGTGTCGGACTCCTGGTTTAGCAGCCAGATCGCCGACTTCAACAGGCCGTGGTGGAGATAGTCGCCGTCGAACATCTGCATACCCAAGCGGTCGTCCAAAAGAAGCTTGTAATCGCTCTCTTTTACTAGATTGAGTCCACGGATGGTTAGCACGATCTTCCAGCAGTCGTTTCGTCCTTGCTCACGGCTATTAACCTGCGGCTGGTTTTGATTTTTTCATGCGCATCCAAACCTTGACGAGATAGAGCGAGAGAAGGTGTGCAGCGTGAAAGACAAGTCCACGCCTCGCAAAACCATAACGATTCCCCATGCAATACTTTAAAGACAGTTGACTACTCTGAGCACGCGTCAAATAAAATTTAATTTATATGTTGTGCATGATGCTGCCTCACGTGACCAAAATTTTGGCATATTTGCTGAAGAGAGTTGTAGGAATCTCCATTTGCAGATCGAAGTGGTGCATGCCCTAATTTGGGAAGTTTAAGAAAAGATGTGGGAGGGAAATAAATTAACTCAGAAATGGGATTAAAAAAAAAGACACCCACTTGCATAATAGTATAAAATGATTAAATTGGAGAGTATGACTCAGCTTTACGTGTATACACATCCGAAAAAATGAATTACACAGCAAAGGGGTTGGACCCACTGACGCAGCATCTAGTCACGGCCAAATAATACTTTGACTTCTTCTCGTATAAGAATTTTTTATAAGAAATAAACGTTGCGTATTGCACCACGTCATCCGCCAGTTAAATCTGCAGGTTTCTTGTTTGTGGCATTTTCATGGCTGGAGTTCATTTGCTGGTCGGATGTGCTTTAGAGGATGCCAGCTGAGGTTCTTTCAAAATACGGAAGCCAGGTCGCCGGCGATATTATAATCTAATAGTCTGTTCGGTTATGAAATATTTTGAGAATTTTTTGTGTTTTGAAAATTTTAAGGTGATGTTAATTTTATTGACATGGTGCAGTAGTTATTTTTAAGTGATGTTAAAAATATGTTTGATTTGTATATTTTCAGGATTCAAAAAAGTCCTGAGAATTCGGACACAATTATTTTTGTTAGTAGTTTTTGGTAAAAATGGTTGGAGGAGATATCAGATATGTGTTGCTCGACGGCTGACAAATATTTTGGACAGAGATGCTTTTGCAGTAGGTGGGGGGAATCTCGTTATTTTCACAGCTCAAAAGACGTTTGTGGCGACCAGGGAAGAAGAAAAACGTCGTTTTAGGGTCACTGGCTTGCAGGACATGACGTTTGGGTCCTTTCGGATCTGCGCGTGGTTGCACCCTGTTCATGTAATGCCAAGATAACACCGCAAGAGATCTGTCATGTGTTTTTCCAGGAATCTTTTGGAACAGAGAAAAATTGGTCCCAATAAAATAAGTCAGGAAATTTGTAAACTGTTTCAAGTGTAAATATTTAGGAAATATTGTAAAAATAGAGAAGAATGTAATGTTGTTGGGTTTTCTAAAAATGTAATGAATAAAGTGGAATCTTATAAGAGTGTAAAAAACTAAGAAGATAACAGTAAAATTTTATGATAGTTTATAAAAAAAAAATGAAAAGAGAAATCAAATTTTAAGGAATTGAGTTATTTGTGTTTGCAAACTAATATTTTGAAATAATATTAAAATTTTACCATAATTTGCATTTGCAAACGCATTTGAATCCTTCGCAAAAGATTGCAACACACATTTTTGGACCGCTTTAAAATTCTGTCTCGAAAAGAATAGCAAGTACAAATTTTGCGGGACCAATGTTTCGAGGGACAAAGAAAAATCGGTCCTAGGAAAAATAGGTGGTTTGGATAAGACCGCAACAAAGTGGACAGTTTTCATCAGCCCCAAATCAGTGTCCGAATGCTTATAAAAAATCATATTAACAGGACACTACTGTTATTTTGGTTCAAAAAATAGCTTGGTTATGTAAAATTTGTTTATATAAAAAATCTCATTATTTTGGTTCAAAAATCAGTTTTAAAATCCTATCAACAGTACTCTTCATGGCAACTCAAATGGTCAGCGGAACTCTCCTAATAAAGTTATATTACCTTAAGAGGTAGTCTTCTAACAGGACTACGACGCCGGTACAGGTATAAAAACTCAGGTATTCCCCTCAATAAGGACATGATTAATTTCATTCTCTAAACACAAAACATCTTCTCAAGATCTAACTTGGTCGTCGGAGACTTGATCCGAGGCCACCCCCCTCGGTGATTCTTGCAGGTTCACTTGGCTTTCGAGCATTATGGTGATTCTTGACATCATCAGTTGGCGCCGTCTGTGGGAATTTCTCGAAAAAAGTCATCTCCTACATGATCTTACATTCCTTGTTCAAACAATGCCTCTACGCCAGACGATCAAAATGGAGCATGCAATCCGGCGTTGTCGTCAACACACCGCCCGTGAATGATACCTTGTTGGTCTCCCTAGCCAAGAATTCATAATTCCCTCCCAACACACCGCCCGTGATGGGTCTTCTTCACCTCCGCCTCCTCCTTCGTCTCTACCAGCATTCCCTCCCAAGTTTTAGGCTTCCATCCCTCATCGTCAAGGGTTAGACGAAACTCACTCGGTCTCTCGTTCCACTACTCGGTCCTCTCCTCAACGGGCCCGTGGAGATGGCCGGCATGCTGCTCTCTGTGACCAAATGATGGCTCAGGCCGAACAGATTCGCCTGCTCGAATAGAAATGGGCAGCTCTGGAGTCCTCAAAGACAGGTGACACCGCCGCTCTATCACAACTCGGGAGTTCCCTATTCGCAACAAAGGTGCTTTCTTACAAATTGCCTCAAAGATTCCGACCACTAACTATTGAACTTTATAACGGCTCAGGAGATCCCTGTGACCATATTAAGATCTTTTGTCTCCACATGCATGTGCAATCCTATGTTGATCTGGTTCTCTGTCGGGCTTTCTCTTTAACCTTAAAGGGGCCAGCACAGCGGTGGTTCTCCAGTCTGCCACCTGGATCCATCGACGATTTTGACACCCTTAACGCGTTGTTTATCAGCCATTATGTCTCAAATAGCTTGCTACCTCTTCAGCATTAAGCAGGCGCCCAAAAATAGTTTACGTGCCTACCTAGCCTGGTTCAACCATGAAGTTGTCACCATCTCGCATGCTACTGACGAGACCAAACTCATGGCCCTGACCACCGGCCTAGAGCCTAGCGACTTCTTGAAATACCTCCTCAGGAAAAATCCAACCAATTTCGGGGACATCATAAGGAAGGCTCAAGAACACATGGACTGTGAGGACATATTCTTTGCTCGTATAGGCCACCCTTTGGCCGAGCAGCCCAGGCCTAAAAAGCGCGATAGGGAGCATGACCGTTCACGTTCGAAGGACAAGCGTCGACAGTCAACCAGTGATCCTTTTAGGTTCAATCCTTGGCCAGAATGAGAAAACAGGGCAGCGCCTGTTTTCACTATCCTCAACGCAACCCCCTAAGAAATACTCATGCTGATCAAGCATGACTCGAGCATGAAGTGGCCTCAAAAGCTTCAGGGACATCCAGCATGGAGAGATCGTGGAAAGTACTGCGAATTTCACGAAGAATATGCTCACACGACCATTGATTGTTGGGAGTTGAAAAATCAGATAGAATATCTGCTACAGGAGGGCAAACTCCGTTGTTTCATCTTAGAGCATGGTGTTCCTCATTTAGGTCGAGCTCAACTTGGAGGCAAAAAAATGGAGTCCGCGACGGGAGCATCAACCGGTGGTTAATAGCTCAGCGGATCAGGACGACCTATCTCCCCCACCTTATCAGGGTTTGGTAGGAACAATAATGGGTGGGCACAACATTGCGAGCCCAAGCAAAAGAGCGTACAAGAGCTACGTATGCGAAGCTCAGCACCAACAGGTGTTCCATGTTAGATGTATGCCCTCAAAATCAATTCTTTTGCATAATTATGAGATAATTATTATTTTTTATTAATCATTTGTATATTATTTTGGGTACCTGAAATGACATTTGATGTCATATTTATACAGAAATTAGATGTCATATTGTTGGGCAACATTGTACAAAAGTTAAGCCAATGATTAATGAATCGGAGTCGGGGCCTTATGCATCGTAAGTGAATCAAAATAGCCCAAGCGTGATGCCTCCTTCAGATCCAGGCACACAGGCTTTTGATAGAGTTAGAGAGAGAGATTCTTTGGAGAGAGAAACTCTCACGTTCAAAATGAATTCTATGTCTCAAATGAGTTTTTGAGCTATTTATAATGGTTGGCTCAAAACTCAATTGTGTTATAGCGTGAGATCTTTAGAGACCTCGAATCTCGATCGTAGGATCATCATAAAAAACTCTATTTCATTAAACCCCTTTATATTCTATAGTCCGAATGTATGGGCTTCTACAAATTGTAATCATGTCCATTAACATATCACAATTGACCCTCGAGATACTGAGATTATTTTTGTGAAATCTCTTTTGATAACAATTATATGCTTATTTATCCTTTCACCATACTGTATTCCACATGAGCTAATAGAACCAGAATAATATCACCGATTAAGTCCTTAGCTCATATGATTCTTAATTCTCAGTCTGTATTTAGTAGACTTCCAAAACTTTCCAAAATCATTTTCGCAAATATTTACTTAATATATAATATAAGTAAAAAATCGTGAAAAAACTTTTCACAAAATCTCGTTGCGCAGCATTTTTATATGAGTCCAACAATATACAGACATAATGAATATATTGTCTCATCAAGAGACTGGTGGATTCTATATTGAGCAATTAAACAAAATCACTTATTATGCACAAGACCCAACCTTATCTGGAATATTTAATCTACGGAAATAATCACCAAATGATTTTGTCAAAGGACAAGCACACAATAAGAAAATTTGCATAACTCTCTCAGTTCTAAGGACAACATAAGCTAATTGTGCTGAATATCATTCTCTACATCAGTGATCGTTTCCAGAAGGTATTCATATTTGATACGATTCAGTGAATGTACTCTTACATTGCACCCATTTGTCTGCTTAAGGTCACCACCTCAATGACGAAGTTCATCATTCTATCTTATAGAGGCACAACGAGTGTAGACCTATTTGTACACTACCATGTATCTCGGTATAGAACAAAGTAAGTTAATATGGATCCGAAAAGTCATACTCCCTACCTCCGATTCATTAATCATTAGCTTGAATTTTCTACAATGTTACTCAACAATATGACACTTTATGTCATTGTAAGTACCTAAAATAATATACAAATGATTAATCAACAATAATAATTTTCTCATAATTGTGCAAAATGATTAGTTTTGAGGGCATACATCTAACAATCTCCCACTTGCACTCAATACCAATCAGACATGTACTTAATTATTGCTTTTATCGTCACATGTATTTATTACTTATTCTGTGTAATGTTGTAACATGAGATGTTACATAGTTATATTGTTAAGTGAAATTATAGAAAAGTCATGCCAATGATTAATGAATCAAAAGACAGGAAGTATGAATTTTTCGGTTCCTTGTTCACTTCACAGTTGTTCTAGACCAAAGTACTTGATGGAACGCGAGATCGCAGCGGAAAGGATCGTTGAATCTAACAGCCCAAACATTCTGCCTCTTTCAGATCCACACACACAGGTTTGAGAGAGAACTAGAGAGAGAGTTTTTGTAGAGAGAGAAAATCTCACGTTGAAAATGAATTCTCTATCTCTCAAATGAGTTTCTGAGCTATTTATAATGGCTGACTCAGAACTCAATTGTGTTATAGCGTGAGATCTTTAGGGACCTCAAATCTCGGTCGTAGGATCATCATGAAAAACTCTTTTTCATTAAACCCCATAATATTCTGTAATCCGAATGTATGGGCATCTACAAATTGTGATCATGTCCATTAACATATCACAATTGACCTCCGAGATACTGAGATTATTTTTGTGAAATCCCTTTTGCTATCAATTGTATGCTTATTTATCCTTCCACCATACTATATTCCACATGAGTTAATAGGACTGAAATAATATCACCGATTAAGTCCCTAGCTCATATAATTCTTAATTCTCAGTATGTATCTAGTTGGACTTCCAAAACTTTCTAAAATCATTTTTGTAAATATTTACTTCATATATTATATAAGTAAAATCCATGAAAACACTTTTCACAAAATCTCGTTGCGCAACGTTTTTATACGAGTATAACAATATACATACATAATGAATATACTGCCTCATCAAGAGACTGATGGATTCCATATTGAACAATTATACAAATTCACTTACTATCCACAAGGCCCAACCTTATCTGTAATATTTGAACCACAAGTTGTATGGCTATAAGGTACTTAGATAAATGGTTTTGAGTGCAAGAGGGAGATGTTGGAAATATGCCCTCATAATCAGTTATTAGATTAATTTTGAGATAATTATGAAATTGTAGAAAATTCATGTGGATGATTAATGAATCAAAAGGCGGAGAGTATGAATTTTTCGGTTCCTTGTTCATTTGACAGTTGTTCTAGACCGAGGTACATACTTATGTACAAATAGGTCTACACTCGTTATGCCTCTATTGAATAGGATGATGGACTCCGTCATTGAGGTAGTGACTTTAAGCAGATGAGTGAGTGCACTGTAAGAGTACATGCGCAAACGAGATCAAATATAAATACCTTCTGGAAGTGATCACTGATGTAGAGAAGATATTTAACACAATTAGTTTATTGTATCCTTAGATCTGAGAGGTTTATGCAGATTTGTTTGTTATGTACTTGCACTTTGACCGAGTCATTTGGTGATGATCTTTCTAGGTGAAATATTCCGAACAACGTTGGGTCTTGTACATGATAAATGAGCTTCTGTAAATGCTCAACATGGAATCCACCAGTCTTTTTGTGAGATATTCAAAATATCTGTGTAAAGTTGGACTCGAAAAGAAATCACTGGCGAGTGGACTTTTGCGAAAATGGTTTCAAAATTAATATATATTATATATTTATTTGTGAAATTATTTTAGAAACAATTTGAGAGTCCAACGAGTTATAGATTGTGAATTAAGAATTATATGAGCTAGGGACGTAATCAGTAATATTATTTTCAGTCATATTAGCTCATGTGGAATATAGTATGTTGGAAGGATAAATAAACAAATAATTGTTAGCAAAAGAGATTTCACAAAAATAGTCTCACTATCTCGGAGGTCAATTGTGATATGTTAATGGACATTATCATAATTTGTAGAACCCCATAAATTCAGAAGATAGAATATAAGAGAGTTAAATGAAAAAGAGTTTTCATAATGATCCTATGACCGAGATTTGAGATCCCTAAAAATCTCATGCATAAGCACAGGAAAAGATTCGAGGAAGTCTTTATAAAATAGCTCAGAACTTCATTTGAGAAATATAGGAATTCATTTTCACGAGAAGTGTTCTCTCTAGAAACATTATCTCTCTATAATTCTCTCTCTCAAGAACTGTGTGAGTGGATCTGAATGAGGCAAAATGCTTGGACTGCTAGATTTCGACGATCTAGGGACTTCCGTTACGTGATCCTTACACTGGTATCAGAGCAGTTTTGCGAAATCTTACGTCTCAGGTTCGTGTTTCTTGCTCAAACCCACGAGTATGAATAGCGGTGTTCTTCACGATGAAAGGAGATTTGATGAGAAAGAACATGTTTTTACGTTGATTAAGAGTTAATACATACAGTATAACATGTGTTTATAAGCTTGCATGTGGATTTCTTGAGAAACAAAATGAGAATCGGGCCATTTTTCCCGAGCTACCTATGAGCTTTGTTTTTACCCGTGCATTGCAACTTCTTTGCCAGATTTGCTCTTTGTTAAATAAAGGTGTGAAACACTCGTGAGATAAGGAAGAAAATTTTGATTTCCCGCTTCAAGTAGTCTCTGTGCGAAGCAGAGAAGGAAAAACGCAGATTTGAAGAAGAGAACATCATGTTCGTTTTGATATTGAAGTATTGAGTGTTTGTGGTGTTTTGGTTTTTCTTTGTTGAGATTATGAGATCTGATTGTAGTTATGTTGCTTTTTTTTAGAAAAACCGAAGGGAGAAGGAGAGAAAATTTCTCTCAGCCTCCTCCCTCTCCACAGCTGGCAACAGCGCCTCTCGGCCATGGGCCATACCTGGTGGGACCGGTGTGGTCCTAGGCGACAACAGGTACAATATACAGCGTCGGTCATATACTAACCGCCGCAATAGACCCAAATTTTTTAGCAGCGTTTGCGCTAAAACAGAACCCTATAGCAGCGATCTAAAGGTATGAAGCCACGGTCATGGACCGCCGCTATAGGTCGGAGACATATAGCAGTGTTTGCAAGAGCAAAAGCTGCTATAACTAGACCTGTGGCGGCAATCAGTGACCGCCGCTACAGGTACCACTTTTAGCGGCGTTTTGAGAAAAATGCTGCTACAGTGGGGTCTATAGCGGCAGTTCGTAACCGCCGCTATGGTGCCACGTTCAGCAGCGTTTTGCAAAAAAAGCCGCTATAGACCTGCTTTTTTTTTAATGAAATATCATACATAAAATAAGAAGCTGGTAAGAGAGTACAAAAGAAAAAAAGAAAAAAAAAGTTGAAAATATTACTGTTATTCTAAAAATAACATAATTAACGATTACCCTTGGTAAATTTTACAAATCGCAACTTTTTTTTTAATTTATCATGTACGAGAAATAAAGGAGAGACACTTCATTTAGAAGGAAATAGATTTTTGAATCCTGTAAAAAGGATTCTAACTAAACAATTACTAAGATATTTAAAAAAGCCTGAGCCAAAACAAGCTCACTAATAACTGGCAAAACTTTACAATTAAAATAAAAATCTTAAGATTAAAGCAACTTAAAATTTGTCCCAAAGATAAAATAAAAACAACTACAGGGAAAATAACATAATCACGAGTCTTCATTAGCACCCGTGAGATCAACTACGCAATCCGACACCTGTGTCAAGGTTGATCACCGTCTCGAGAGGGACATCTAGTAGTGAGGCTAGGGGTGGGTGAACTAGTGTCCAAGCATGGAAGTGCTCAATCAGCAGTTCATATGTGTCTGATACCCATACCCAAACCTGGACCTCAGTGTGTGCGCCCTAAAATCATATTTCTTGAGTGTTCTCTATTACCCTCATGATCTGCTAAGTAAGGGTCATTGTAAATGCACAAAATAGAAAGGGGTGAGTCTTATGGACTCGGTAAAGTAGGGAAGGGGATACATGTCAATGAAAGTAGTAAAGCATGTGTAAATAATAGAGCGGGGAAATTCAAACAAAGTAAGCAATAAACTGTTATAAATGAATAATGATAGTATAAGCAACTTATCCTATTATTAGTACTAGGTGAATTATCCTTTTCACCGTCTCCATCGAACTCCACTATTTGTTTACCTCTAGAGTCTAGGTTGTGCATCCTCCCCTTTAGTCGAGATTGTTCTGTGATTTTCGTTCTCTCCGTAACAAAAGTAAGCATAAGTTCAGCTCCATGCTAGCAAGAGGCCAACCCTTAATCACGCAAGGCAATGGTTGCACATCCCCTCAGTAATTGATACTGTCACAACTTCGCTCGTTTAATAACAGATGGACCATTTATGAAAATGATGTTACCCATATTCTTCTATTCTCAATAATTATTCAACGATTCAACCATGGAATCCTTAATGTTGACATGAATGATATGATGAATATATTATGCAACATTTAAATAATTGATAAGAGATTATTAAATAAAGGAAGACTTATCATAAGGTTATCGTGCTCTCTAACCTTTAAACTTATTAATTATTTATTTAATAATTACTCCCTTTATTTAATAATTATTTCCTTTTGTTTACCTCTTTTCTTTGAGATATTTCATTCATTTGGTCATGTCTTATTTCCATTAGAATTTAATAACATTTAAGACTTTATTTGGCTTTTACTATTCTTGTCAAGCTTAATCCTCCAATTCTTTACTCTTTTTTTTCTATGTTTGGGCCTAAAGGCCCAATACTACATTTCTTTTCAAAGGGTTGAGCTGAGAGGCCCAACTAGACTTTTCCTTAGTAAATCTCTAAGTTCAATTTTCTTTCTTTTTGGGCCTTAAGTATTCGCTCCTGTTTATTGGTCTTAATGCTTTAAAGGCTTTTAAGTCCTTTTCAAACCTTTACATAAATATTTTATTTCTCTTCTCTTTAAAGCTTTAATAGAATCTTATAACATACATTAAAAGTCCTTTTTAGGTTTTTTAGGTCTTCTTTTGGGCTTTCAAGGCCCAAGAAAGGTTATTGGCCCCAATGCCCACTAAGGCCCATTAAGTATTCTTATTGATATTTTTATTTCATTAAATCCTTTCTTACCTCATTAGACCATATCTTATAACATTTAAGGTTTTAATTATTAAACCTGCTCATTTAGAGGTTTAAGTTTCATATCCAAGGACTCGGTTTGATAATTTGTGTCTATTATCACTCTTTTGACCTAATTTCTAAGTACATAACCTATAGGACTCTATATCTACCCGAAAGCCCTTCAAATCTTGTGAGACCAATCTGTCCAGATTTTGAATATGTTTAAAACAGTGAGCAAATAAGCTTCAAATGGCACCATTATATACTAAAAATGTCAAAATGTATAAAAGACGATCTTCTAGGTTAAAAACCTTTGTATCCAGGCCTCTATGGCTCCTCTTAGCCAGTTTAGCTCAACCAATGTCACATGCAAGACATATTAATGCATCTTCATACTTTAAGACAAACATATCTCAACCTATAAGTCATTGCATGCATCATTTAACAAGATTTTTATACATAGACAACATGAAACATGTTCTATCCAATAAAAGATTCATGCATGAACATATTCAGCCATAATAAGCATCATAGAACACCACCAACATACCATTTGAATGCTGGGTGTACCCAGGAAAACTAAGTGAATCTGAGCAAGAGAGCAAACCTCTCCAACCCGTGACCTCTAACACCTTAATATTGACATTTTCAGTACAAAAAATAGGTCTATAGCGGCGGTCGCTAAAAACACCGCCAGAAGGAGTTTTTTTGCGGCGTTTTGCAAAAAGACGCTTCTAAAAGGTGTCTACAGCGGCTTCTTTTTAGCTATAGACCCCCTTTTAGCAGCGGTCTTTTTAATGGCGGTCAGTGACCGCCGCTATAAACCCCCCTTTAGCAGTGTTTTTGCAAAACGCTGCTAGAAATTAGGTATCTACAGCGGCACTAGAGTGAACCTTTAGTAGCGGTTTTTGAAAAAAAAAACGCTGCTAAAACTATACCTAACAAAAACACCGCTATAGGTATAGTTGAAAAAAAAATTCAAAATTATATTATATTTAATGTTAATAATTATTTTACAGACTATTTTATTCCTTTTAATACATAATTTTATTTTATCACGTATTTAAAAAATATTTTAGGAGACCTACATAATAAAATATGGAATTAGTATGAGTGTTATGAAAATTGAAGTTGTTATATGATATATTTTAAATAATACTTATTGTTGCTATGGTAATTGCATATTTATTGATTGAATCTAAAGAGTTTAAAAAACATATATTATCATACTTATAATGAGCATATATATTTTGAATAATTTAATGTATTTATCATATATATATATATATCATGTATATGATAAACACATATAACAAATCATGCAATGTTATATGGAAAACATTATACTTTTAAATTATAAATATTATATGTTATTACTTCCAACCTATTTTAATTAAGATTATTGTACTAATTATATAATAATCTAATACTAAGTATATGAATGTAAAAAATGTACATAACTATCTATTTATTTAATACTAAGTATAAAGATTTTTAAATACTATTACAATTTACAACTAATTTTAATTTACTAAAAACACATAACTACAAAATATAACTTATTATTAAAAAATTAGAAAAATTACAAATTAAAAAAAATTGAAATCGCCTGTTAAAAAATTTGAAAAACTACAAATTTTAGAAAAAGTTGGCATTTTCGAAAAAAAAACCCAAGGGTCATTCGTAATTTCGCGCGAGGGGGAACACCCCCATTTTCTTTCCTTTTCCGAAGCCAAATTCTCCCTTTCCCGCGCAGCCCCAAATTCCCCCTTACCCTCTTGCTCTCTCTCGCCTTCTCTCGCTGGTTGGGGTGGCCCTGGCGGACTCCTCTTTGGAAGAAAGTAGAACTCCTTCATAAGGGTGCTGCTATTCTCAAGGACACACATAACTACAAAATATAACTTATTATTAAACAATTAGAAAAATTACAAATTAAAAAAAATTGAAATCGCCTGTTAAAAAATTTGAAAAACTACAAATTTTAGAAAAAGTTGGCATTTTCGAAAAAAAAAAACAGGGGCCATTCGCAATTTCGCGCGAGGGGGAACACCCCAATTTTCTATCCTTTCCCGAAGCCAAATTCTCCCTTTCCCGCGCAGCCCCAAATTCCCCCTTACCCTCTTGCTCTCTCTCGCCTTCTCTCGCTGGTTGGGGTGGCCCTGGCGGACTCCTCTTTGGAAGAAAGCAGAACTCCTTCATAAGGGTGCTGCTATTCTCAAGGACCACAAAGCCCCAATTGCCGAGTGTCTCACAAATGAAATCGCAAAACCAGGTAAAGATTCTGTAACTGAGGTGTCAAAGTCGTTCTTAGTTTCATGCGTTTAGTTTCGTGCAAAATTTCT
Source organism: Myrica gale (assembly GCA_963930655.1). Taxonomy (NCBI): domain Eukaryota; kingdom Viridiplantae; phylum Streptophyta; class Magnoliopsida; order Fagales; family Myricaceae; genus Myrica; species Myrica gale. Next base: position 15,319,951 of record OZ005618.1, read on the forward strand.
GGATTTCATGAAGGTTGTGAGGTCTGGGGACCTGGTTTCTTACTGTGCTGAAGAAGGGGTTAGGATTCTCGGAGAGGGAAAGTTCTTGGGTTTCTGACAGCTTTCATGGAAATGAGAGAACTAGTATTGCCTGGCCTCTAAGGTGATCCTCTCTCTTGTCACTCTTGTTCATACGCATACAATATAATGATTACTCTGTATCCTGTGACGGAAACTCAAATGATGGGATTTCTGGACTGTTTTGGCGATGACCCTACCGGCATGCATCCTTGCCTCAGCAATTCAAGCCCAATCTTCTCTCTTTTGATAAAGTAATGGCAGACTGTAAAGGGATTGTATGCGTCCTGCTATAGGAATTTATTGGTGGCGTTTTTTTTTTCTTATAGCATGAAACTATAGATAATATTGGATAAGGCAAATTCAATTTCTCGAAAACAAATGTCATCACTACGGGCCAATATTTTTAAAGGGTCATGCGTAATAATTTTGTTTTCTTTAACGTTACCTCACTATAACTCCTTTAGTTTGTCTTCATTCTCTCTGCTGATGTCATACTTTTTTTATTACTTTCTTTGGATATGTGGTGGTCACCAACTCTCCACCCTAGTATCCACCACCTTGCCCGTTATCATTCATATGTTATCAAATTTCAAATTAATTTTTGGTGCTCTTAAGAAACCAATTTCTGGATTTCATGAAGGTTGTGAGGTCTGGGGACCTGGTTTCTTACTGTGCTGAAGAGGGGGTTAGGATTCTCGGAGAGGGAAAGTTCTTGGTTTCTGACAGCTTTCATGGAAATGAGAGAACTAAGTATTGCCTGGCCTCTAAGGTGATCCTCTCTCTTGTCACTCTTGTTCATACGCATACAATATGTGTTGGCTTTTGTCCACAATCGAGATTTTGATGATTTCAATAAATGGATAAGTTTATAAAGTGGACATCTTCAAAGACAAAGACGACTTGATAAAAGAGCCAAAGACTTGAAGAAAGAAGAACAAGAAGATGCAATGGCTAGTGTGTAAAGCTATTTGAAGAATAGTGGAGAAACCTCAAGGCTCGGTGAAAGAGCTTGAGGGGTGGATGTAGGCGGGTTTGCCGAACCACCTAAAAATACTGCGTTTGCTTCTCTTACCCTTATCTCTATTTTTAGCACGTATTTACTCTTATTGCATATTATATACTTGTGCTAAAATAGACTTTACTTGCAAACACATCTTTGGGGGTCAAAACCGATAAGTTTTAGAAAACCAATTCACCCCCCCCCTCTTGGGTTGCCTTAATCCTAAAATCTAGGACTCACAATATGCTGATTACTCTGTATCCTGTGACGGAAACTCAAATGATGGGATTTCTAGACTGTTTTGGCGATGACCCTACCGGCATTCATCCTTGCCTCAGCAATTCAAGCCCAATCTTCTCTCTTTTGATAAAGTAATGGCAGATTGTAGAGTGATTGTATGCGTCCTGCTATAGGAATTTATTGGTGGCGTTTTTTTTTCGTATAGCATGAAACTGTAGATAAGATTTGGATAAGGCAAATTCAATTTCTCGAAAACAAATGTCATCACTACGGGCCAATATTTTTAAAGGGTCGTGCTTAATAATTTTGTTTTCTTTAACTTTACCTCACCATAACTCCTTTAGTTTGTCTTCATTCTCTCTGCTGATGCCATACTTTTTTTTTATTACTTTCTTTGGATATGTGGTGGTCACTAACTCCCCACCCTAGTATCCACCACCTTGCCTATTATCATTTCATATGTTATCAAATTTCAAATTAATTTTTGGTGCTCTTAAGAAACCAATTTGTGCAAACCAGCAATCAACAGACTGCCTAATCAATCTGTAGTATTGCAGGTAGAAGACGAAGTCTATTAATGTCCTAATAAGGACCGTAAATTAGGCATGACAAAGTAACCATAAAACTACTCTGTCCATGCTTGTGGAGTTGATCATATATATCTCAAATTATGCAGCACCTTTGAGAGCGCGCAATTACCAAATGGCACAGTTATATCATGCCTTGTTGTGTTGTTGAACATGGTTCACATGTTATGTTTTTTCATTATATTGCAGATTCCACTTGGATTGGTTTCCTCTACTCGATGCATTATGTTTGGTTCAGTGGATTCAGAGTTAATTACCATAATGGCATGGCTATTTGATGCATCCTTGTGATTTTTTACGATGTTTACATGTTATGTTTTGCATTAACTTCAGATTCCACTTGGCGTGGTTTTAGCCATTCCACCATTTAACTATCCTGTCAACCTTGCCGTGTCAAAAATTGCTCCTGCATTGATTGCTGGAAACTCTATAGTGCTCAAGCCTCCAACTCAGGTACTTCACCCAATGAGTTAGCTTATGATACACTTGATGATGTATTTATGTAATCTCCATAGATATGGACCACCAGTCATCACTATCAATATTGAAGATGAGATCTATTTTGGAATATCCTATTATAGGTCTATTAAGTCGCAATTCATCTTGTTTTCAGGGCTTGCTATGGTGTTCTTAGATTTGTCATGGAGAATGGACCAAAAGGATGTGAGGAGTGTAAAGAAAGCAACTTAAAGCTATTAGCCTCTTTTCGGTGTTTAAAGAACATTGTTCTTCTGTTTTCTTTTTAATTACAGTTTCCATTTAGCATTACATTTTCAGGTTATAGTTAGTGGGAAGCTCAGGGCTCAACGTGCCAAATCTATGAAGTTCAAGGATGGATACATGATATCCTCTGATCAGCCTTGTCAATGAATATATTGACTCTGCTGTGAGGCATGTGCTTCTTAGATAGGTAAGCTTATTCACTCATTGGCATTGATTCTGAACTGGATAAAAGTATGAAAGTTATGTTTTGTGCTTAAAAGTATGAAAGTTATGTTTTGGTTGATGTTTCTGTGTCCACAATATGTTGCAGGGTGTTCTTGGCATCAAGGTGAGGATAATGATTTTCTAAGCAAACCAATTTTATCATCTAACTTTTCTTGACATTTCAATCTCACCTTCGGTCAGATTTTTTTTTTTATGTAGAGTTACTTATAGCCTTATATACAAGTAGATATTTTGTTTATTTCTATTTCTCATGTGATATTTATTTTCTATTACAGGAATTCAAGATAGAGGAAGTCGATGTGTCAAAGGAGGAAGATTTTAATTGGTCTTTGCTTATTATGTTTTATTTGAATATTTTAGTCGGTCCTTGCGTATTGTTATTTTATATTAGAAATTTGTTACTTTTTAGATTACTTTAGAGATTCTTGTGTTTGTTGTAAAATATTATTAATCAATGATAAAATCCAAGTAGCAATCCATTTTGAAAATTTTCTAGAATTGAAAGCAGAAAAATTCTCAATTTACTTGAAAAAATTCAACGCAGCAATCCATTTTGAAAATTTTCTAGAATTAAAAGCAGAAACATTTGCAATTTACTTCAAATTTCAGTTCCGTATGTCATTTGATTGATTTTTTTATTTTATTTCTAATATTAAGAATTAAATTTATGCATCATATAAGATTACGGAAAATAAAACCTGAAACAAACATGAAAAAATATTTTTTGGAAAAAATATTTACGGTAACAACCAAACAACGGAAATTATAATATGTTACTGAAGCTTAATGAATTGGAATCTGCTTTACAAAAAAAAGTATTTTACAACGAAACAATCCGACCCTAAAAGAGTCTAGAAATCCCTTACCTTGAGAGCATGAGGGCTCCCTTAGAAATCTTCTCTATGAGAAGATTCGTCTACCTAGAGTGTAAAGAGCATAATACTCTTTAGAAAACTACTCTTATCAATGCCCAGAGAAAAATTGGGGAGATTTTTACTAAACCTTTCTTCTTTCTCTTTTTCTTTTCTTCTCCTTTCTTTTTTTTTTTTTCTTTTTTTCTCTCCTTCTGCCTCTCTCTTTCTTCTCACGTAACTCTCTCTCTTTCTCTTGCATGGATGGAGTAAAAAATGAACCCTTTGGCTCAATCGTCCCTTTTACAGGCCTTCTAACACAGTTACTAACATAGGGTTACACTATAAAAAAAATAGGCTACAATAGCGGTCGCAAAACTGCTGGCAAAAGTCCAAAAAATACCGTTAAACTTTTACCAGCGGTTTTTTACCTGCGTTTTACGACCGTTGTCTTTTCTCCGTTGGGAATGTCTTTAACATCATTTTTCATAAATGCTGGTGATTCCCTACCTTTTAATAGCGGTCGCTTAGCGGCGTTTTCCAACCGCTGGTAATAACACAGCTTACGACAGAGATTTTTTAGCGGCATTTGAAAAAAGCGCTGGTGTTTCCCCGCTTATAGCAGCGTTTCTAAAAATGCTAGCGTTTCATCTGATTTTCAAAAGCATTTTTTTGCAGCGTTTTTTAAAAACGCTGGCATTTTTCCTTCTTATAGCAGCAGTTTTTTAGCAGTGTTTCTAAAAACGCTGGCGTTTCTTATGATTTTCAACAGCATTTTTTTTGCGGCATTTTTAAAAACGCTGGCATTTTCTTTGCTTATTGCAGCGGTTTTTAACAACATTTGTAGAAAATGCTGGTATTTGTCCTGATTTACAACAACTTTTTTAGCGCCGTTTTTCAAAACGCTAGCATAGACCAAAAAATGGTTTTACACTAAAAAAAGGAGTTAGCAACAGTTGCGACCGCAACTATAGACCTAAATCGCAAATTGTGAGCTTTTTGCAGCGTTTCTTGAAAGGTTTTTTTTGCTTTGGTTGCTATGTGCCAGCATTTTTAAAACGCCACTAAATCATTTTTAAAAACTTGTATTTTTTCTTATTTTCCTATAATATAAATTTTAATTAATTGTTATAAAAACATAAGATGTGTAATAGAATAAAATATATTTAATCATTGACTAAATAAACACGTATTACAATTTTTGCAACGAACACAAAGAAGTTATAAAAGTTTCTAAGTAATCTAAAAAATAAAAAGTAATTACATTTAACAATAAATAACTATAAATTTAATCCTTAGCAACTTCAAGGCTCTAGCACCATCTTTACCAGCACTATCTGCGCCATCATCACTAGCAACAGTACCATAATTATTGGCTGCAATTGCAATATTGAAAATTTAGTGGTTAACAATCCATCAAATATCTAAACAACTCAAACAGCAATTGCGCATCCGAGTTGTTAGATTTGTCAAGCCACCACATGAACAACTCTTTCCTTTGAAGACGATGAGAAGAATCCCAAGAAGAGCCAAATGTAAACCTGGATACTCAACTCCAATTTACACTAAACTAACAGAAGCTTAAGACGCACACTGAAACCAGCAAACATAACAGAGGAATTACATAAATCTAAGAGTAAAAGTAACAGAGGATGGTATTTGGATACAATGAAATTTATACAAGCATTGCATAGATCTAGTAAAGAATATCTAAGTGAAACGTTGCTCACTACACACTACAAGAGATTTGCCCTTTATCAGCTACTGCTTAATTTTGTCGCTAGAAGACAGTTTTAGAGATAAGGGCTGGAATTTCCATCGTCGCGCACAGGACGCAAGCGATAGGGGCTGGACATTCCGCGCTGTGCGCAGGACGCGTGCGAAATCCTAGCGCCCCCGCGCGCAAGGGCCGTGCGCGACACTTAGAGATATAAATCATTCAAGGCCGCACTTGTAGTTGCCTTGAATGATTTATATATTATTAAATTAAATAATATTATTATTTATTATCATACCTTCTGTAGCAATGGTAAGAAAATCATCATACCTTCTGTAGCCTTATTCGGGTAATTGACTCTCTTAGCATGTCTTCCATCTGCCTAAGATGTTCTACATTGCCGATTATACCCGGATCACTCCAACAGCTGAAGCAATGGTAAGAAAGTTTCAGATTATTAAATGATATATTCAAATGATACGGGAGATTATATTACTAAAAACTAGATGATAGTTCTTATAAACAAACAACTCAAAGGACAATTTTAAGGGATTATGTAGACCCTCCAAAGTTTTTAACCAAAGGCATCAGAAACTTTTATTCTATAAAAGAAAACTTCAAGTAATAAGCTGTAGATATATGGGCATAAAAATGTACAAGACAGTGGTAGAGGAAGTCATTTATTTTATTTTTACCCCCACCAACATACCAGAAATAATTAGAGACAAATCTTCCAGCAAAGCAATTGGCAAAAACGACAACCATTTGAGAAGAGTCAAGAATTGTAAATTTGGGCTCCATCTGCAAAATATAAAAGGGAAAATGAACAAAATAAAGACTAGAAACTCCAACCTGATGTCCTCAATAAAATAAAATAAAGATGCCTAAGAAAACAGAACAAGCACTTTGTGAGTCCTAGTTTCAGGATTAAGGCAATTCAAGAGGGGGGTGAATTGGTTTTCTAAAAATTTTCAGTATTGACCCCCAAATATGTGTTTGCAAGTAAAGTCTATTTTAGCACAAGTATATAATATGCAATAAGAGTAAATACGTGCTAAAAGTAGAGATAAGGGTAAGAGAAGCAAACACAGTATTTTTAGGTGGTTCAGCAAACCCGCCTACATTCACCCCTCAAGCTCCTTCACCGAGCCTTGAGGTTTTCCACTATCTTCCAATAGCTTTACACACTAGCTTCCGGGTGCTAGTGAACCTTACAAGTGTTTTCCTTGGATCAACACTCAAACCCTCCCAAGTGGTTTTTCTGGCTCACCACTCACAACTTCACCAAGCTTGAGATAAACACTCTCAAAGTTTCTTCTTTAGTGAACAACCTCACTAAAGGAAACACCTCTATTGGATAGGTAGATGGAAGAACAAAAACTCTCTTGATAGAGTAGATATGAAAATGGAAGGCTCTATCTCTTGATTCACACAAAGACAAGGATATGAAAGTGTGTTTTGTGTGAATGCTATGAGAAATATAGAATAAGAAGGTTTAGAATATTTCTCAAGTAGTAGAAATGATATGTGGTCGTTGGTTATAATTTTAGACGAAATGTAGGTGTATTTATAGGCCACATATGTAAACTAGCCGTTTATAGCCGTTTGGAGTTTTTGCTAAAACGAGTCGGTCGACCGATTCAAGTTACCGTTACCCAAAGGTCATATTGTCAGAAGCTTCAATGACTCTTTTGTCAAAACCAACCGGTCGACTGCTACATGAGGCGGTCGAAGTACAGGTTGACAGCTTGAACAGCCGGTCGACCTCCTAAACTTAAGCATGATCTGGTTCTTTTAAAAACAAGGTTTTTGACCACTTTTAAATACCTAATTTGGAAGACATACTTCCCATAAGTATATGAAGGTTTAGAGGTTTGATTTGAGTGTTTTTAAACCTATAAAAACATTTTAATCTTTCAAACAAAACTTAAAACGGTTTATGCATGTTTTGAAAGATATGCAAGTGCGTGATTCAAATCCTTGTCAAATGTGAAATAAAGAGTTACAAGGATTATACCCTAAGGTCTTGAATCTTCATTTTAAGCTCCTTGCAGCTTCTTGTTCTTCTTTCTTCAAGGTTTTGCTCTTTTCTTCAAGTTATTTTTGTCTTTGAAGATGTCGACTTTATAAACTTGATCCATTTATTGAAATCATCAAAATCTCGATTGTGCACAAAAGCCAACACACTTATCATAATTCTAACAGCCCAGACTACTAATCAATCCCTACCCTTTCTCTCCCAACAGAAGACGAGAAAAAAATCTAACACGTGTAAATTGCTTTTCTCCTAAATGCTGATAAGAAATAAACCGAAGTAAACCATTATATTCATAGATGCAGATGGAGAAGATAACCAACCACCAGGGAGTCGCTTAAGAAGGAAAAACAGAGAATAATCAAGGACTTCAAATAAGTTTTTGGGAGAGCAAAGTGTTAAAAAAATTAACTGACCTGAGAACAACATATGCAACTCCGAAGCACGTTTATGATAGAATCTCATCCTCTTTTTTTTGCCTGCAAAGCCATTCAATTCAAAATAAAATTTGAAAATCAATCAGTAATTTCAATGGCTGCAGCTACGGCAAATCAAGTGAGAGAGAGAGAGAGAGAGAGAGTAGGAGGTTGGTGGCTGCAACCACGGCTGATCGAGTGAGAGAAAGAGGCAAAACTTCAAATGCCGAATGGGGAGAAAGTGCGGCAGCAGGCAGACAGGGAGAGAGAGGGCAGTGTTGGCTAGCTGAGAGAATTTGGAGACGATCGAGAGGTTAGGCGTGGCTGGCAAGGAGATGATCGAGGAAACTGGGAGGGGAGAGAGTGCGGCAAGGAAAAAATAGTGGTTTTTAACCAAGTAGCGGGAAGGGAAAATTGGGACTTGGCAATAAGTGAAAATTTCCCTCTCAGTTGTATAAATCTCGGGAAAATTGGGATTTGAAGCTAAATGAAAATTTCCCTCGCCCTTGTCTTTTATTTCTTCTTCGTCTCATAGTTGTGAATCAATATTATAACATAATTAGTATAATATTTTAATTAAAATAGGTTGGGAGTAATAATATATAATACATATAATTAAAAGTATGTGTTTATTATATAATTTATATGTGCTAATTAACCTAACTACTTTATATATATGTACCTACCTAATGACTAAATCATAGTCTCTAAGACCATATAACAACTTAAATTTTCACAACATTCTTTCTAATTTCATATTTCATTAGGTAGGTACCTTAAAATAAAATTTTCAAATACATGAAAAATTAAAATTGTATATTAAAAGGAACAAAATAATATATAAAATAATTATTAATATTAAATAACTTAATGGAGAGACACGGAGTTTTGACATTGTAAAGACAAGTCAAAACTCACCGTTTTTAAAGACATAGTTTGAATTTTATACTTAGTATTTATAAAATCTCTGTACTTATGGTTATAGCACTTAGTGACGTAACTAAGGTTACATGATAACTTTGGTCATTTAATTTTGATAATAACAAATCATTTGCAAACTTTTCTAAAAAGGTTATCTTATTCTATAAACTACGAGCGTACATATAAAACATGTATGACAACTAAAAAGACTAATCCTTCTTATTGTGCTAATGAATATATATTTGTCCTAAGTAACATATTACTAGTAAACTAATGTGTATATATATAATTTTGTTTTATAATACCTTAATTGGTGTATATATATGTGTGACAGAATTCAAAACCTCCATGCTTAGATATTATTCAATTCGATTGACATACTTTACACGTATTACCCTTTTCCTTTTGATCCAATCGAGTTCTAACCCAACACTCTTTGGACGCATAAGAGATTAAACTAAAAATATTGCCACTTGCACTAGCTGGAATGCTTTCTATATAACATTGCATGATTTGTTATATATGTTTATCATATACATGATATGTGCTAATTAACCTACGTACTTTATGTACCTATATACCTAATGACTAAATCATAGTCTCTAAGACTATATATTAAGTTATGTACTTTAATTTTTTTAGGTTGTGCTTGTGTATATATAGAAGGTTTATTCACTCTTTACATTTTCTCACTATTTGTTTACGTCTTTCTTTGATGGAAAGAACAAAATTAGATAAAGTCGATTAAAGTGGATTAACAACTATTAGATTATGTTAATGACATTCAAGTGTTTATTTCACTCTATGTTCAATTCGTTAAAATACAATGAAGTTTTTAACAGCGGAAAAAAAAGCCGCTATAGGTGACTTTCAGCAGCGTTTTTTGGGACCGTCGTTAAATGACGATCTTTTAACGTCGGTCATTAATAAAAGCTTCGCTATATGTGACTTTCAACGACGTTTTTCACGACTATCGTTAAAAAGACAGTTGTTACAAGATAACGATGTTTTTAACAGTAGTCTTTTAATGGCGATCGCGAAAAACGTTGTTGAAAGTCACCTATAGCGGCACTTTGGTTGACCGCTGTTAAAAACTTCGTTGTCTTTAACAATAATCTTTTCAACGGCGATAAAAAAAACGTCGCTATAGGTGACTTTCAGCAGCGTTTTTCGCGACCGCTATTAAAAGATAACGAAGTTTTTAACAGCGATCAACAAAAGCGCCGCTATAGGTGACTTTTAACGGTGTGTTTCGTGACCGCCGTTCAAAAGACCGTCGTTAAAAACTTCTTTGTCTTTTAACAACGGTCGTTTTAAAGGCAGTCGTGAAAAACGTCTCTATAGGTGACCTATAGCGGCTCTTTTGCTGACCGCCGTTAAAAAACCGTTGTTAAAGCTCTTTTGATTTTTAACATCGATCTTTTTAACAATCATCAGCAAAAGCTCCACTATAGGTGACTTTCAGCGGCGTTTTTCACTACCTCCATTAAAAAGACCGCTGTTAAAAGAAAAAGAAATTTTTAACGGCGGTCAACAAAAGCGCCGCTATAGGCGCTTTTGTTGACCGCCATTAAAAAGACTGCTGTTAAAAATTAAAAGGGTTGTGGCAGCGGTTTTTTAATGGCGGTCAGTAAAAGCGGTTTTTCGCGACCACCGTTAAAAAGACCGCTGTTAAAACCCTTTTTTTGTAGTGTTAGCTCTAATGTACCAACTAACCTAGTCCTAGGCCATGATTATTTCTGAAGTTAACTAAAAATTAACTCTCTCTATTGTTGGTTTGGCGGCAATTGTGCAGCCCTTGCCAAGTGGTATATTAGTTCTCCACTAATGGGCTTCTTTTTTAGCCCAAGCCCAAAGCAAGTCCAATTAGTCTCCAATCAAGGCCCACGGTCTAGCCCATTAAAAATCTCCTTTTGGCCCTTGAAGCCCAATAAGCCCATAATTAAGTTTAGGGTTAATGACCAAAATAGTCCCTGGGTTTATGCCCTTTATCGATTTGGTCCCTGAGTTTCTAATTTGGTCACATAAGTCCTTAGGTTATCCTCATTTATCAATTTGGTCCTTGGGTTTCCAATTTGGTCACATAAGTCCTTAGATTATCCTCATCTATCGATTTGATCCTTCCATCTAATTTCGTCTCCTCCGTGCACAGTTAGCTAACGGTGGGCCACGTCACCACCAATAACATCGCGACACGTGTATGCTTTTTTATTATTTTTAAAAAAACTCACGTCCACCTGACATATTCGTAAAAAAGAAAAAAAAAATCGAACGGGGGAGACCCCTCATTCGATCGACGAAGGGAGCCCAGATCCATGTTTTACCAAAAATCAGTCATGCTTGTCGTCTATTTTTCACGGAGCGAAGAGATATCCAATCTGAAGTCGTTGGTGATCTTTGAGATTTGAATCGTGTCGTGGATTTTCTATTTATTGCTCTCTATTTGCAGATTGATTTGGGGTAGTGGCTCATTTTGATGAGACGTCAAAGTAGAAATTGGACGGAAGGACCAAATCGATAAATAAGGATAACCTAAGGACTTATGTGACCAAATTGGAAACCCAGAGATCAAATCGATAAATGAGAATAATCTAAGGACTTATGTGACCAAATTGGAAACTCAGGGACCAAATTGATAAATGAGGATAACCTAAGGACTTATGTGACCAAATTGGAAACCCAGTAATCAAATCGATAAAGGGCATAAAACCCAGGGACTATTTTGGTCATTAACCCTTAAGTTTAATTACTAATAATTAAAAATCATTGGATTAACCACCTTGACTAATTAAACTCTAATCTCACTAACTAAATTAGATCAAGGCTAAACTAGTATATTACAAGAGAGATTAAAATTAGAGAGCTAAAGTACATTATTTCACAATTTATAAGCACTACAAAAAAGCAGGTCTAAAGCGGCGGTTGCTCTATAAACCCCATTTAGTGGCATTTTTTGCAAAAAGCCGCTAAAAGTTGTACCTTTAGCAGCGATCTTTTAGCAACATTTTTGCGAAAAACGCTGCTAAAAATTTGGTACCTACAGCGGCGGTCAGCAAACGCTGACAGTGACCGCCGCTGTAGGTACCCACCTATAACAGTGTTTGTGTCACAAACGCTGCTATAGGTATATGTGAAAAAAAAATTATTTATTATTTATTAATTATTTATTCCTTTTAATATATTTTTTATTTTGTGATGTATTTGAAAAATAAGTATTTTAAAGGACATACTTAATAAAATATGGAATTAGAGAGTGTTATGAACATTGAAGTTGTTATGTGATATATTTTAAATTATACGTATGGTTGTTATAGTAATTGCATATTTATTGACTAAATCTAAGTAGTTTATAAAATATCTATTATCATACTTATAATGAGCATATAGTATGGTTGTCACTACAAAAAAATAGGTGTTCTAGTATGTTTTTAACTGCGTTGTTTATTGATTGGTTACTGTTGATCTGGGTATGTGGGTTTGCTAGCATTCCAAGTTTTGCAAATGTATGGTTGTCACTACAAAAAAATAGGTCTATAGAGGCAGTCTTTTTAGCGGTAGTCGCTAAAACGCCGCTAAAAAGTGTTTTTAGCGGCGTTTTGCGAAAAATGCTACTAAAGAGCGTATATAGTGACGGTCGTTGTAGCGGCGGTCAATGAACGCACTACTGCCGCTATAGAGCCCAAATTCAGCCGCGTTTGCGTCTGCAAACGCTGCTGAAAAATAACCTATAGTAGTGGTTGTGTGTTGACCGTCGCTATAGGTATATGATCAAATATTTTTTTTAATGTTAATATTTATGTTAAATATTATTGTATTTATGTTAATATATAATTTAGTTTGTTATGTATGTGGAAAATTTTAATTTAAAGACATACATAATAAAATATGAAGTTAGAGAGAGTGTTATGAACATTAAATTTTGTTACATATAATATTTAATTATGACATATTATTTAATTTAAAAAAAATATTGTGAAAGATTAATTAGCTTATGCAATTAAAGTACATAACTTAATATCTGATCATAGTTATTATGGTAATTAAATATTTTATTGATTATAATTAACAATTATATTTCAATAATTTGTAATATAAGACTAATTAATTAGGACATATTATTTATTTTCAAAAAAGATATTGTGAATTTAACTTATACAATTAAAGTACATGTAATGTATTATAAAAAAATATAACAAATCATTAATATATAATTTACAAAAAATATATAACTACAAAGTATAAAATTATTATTAAAAAAAGAGTTAAATGCATGTCATGCCCATGTGGTATACGGTAATAGCAAATATACCCCTGAGGTAAACAAAGTCTTTTTCATACCCCTGGGGTAAACATTCAGGAGCAAATATGCCCTTTCATGCCCTTGAGGTAAACATAACGGAATGACATATTTGCTCCTGAATGTTTACCTCAGGGGTATGAAAATGACTTTGTTTACCTCAGGGGCATATTTGTTATTACCGCATACCACAGGGGCATGACATGCATTTAACCCTTAAAAAAACTACAAAACGCTGCAATTCCCCACCCCCACCTCCCCTTCCTTAAAAACTCCAACCGCGAAAATTCAACCCACCCCGCACGCGCCCTAATTCGCGGAATTCAACCCACCTCCCCGCATAGCCCTCACCCCTGGTCCCCCGAGCTCCCTCTCCTTGTCATTGGGGGTGTTGGCAATGGGTGGGTCAGTGAAGGACGTGCAGTCGAAGTCGGAGCTGGATAACCTGGTGGGGAGTGGCGCGCCGGTTATCCTACACTTCTGGGCTTCTTGGTGCGATGCTTCCAAACACATGGACCAAGTCTTCTCCCACCTCGCCACCGATTTGCGCTCCCACTTCGTTAGGGTTCCTTTCTTTCTCATCCTCTTAGACTCTTATTCCTTTTTCGTTTTTTTTTTCTTCTGGCTTGTTGCTTGTTGGAATCGGGCGGATTGGGTTATTTCCTTTTCTATTATTATGTTGCCTTCTTATAATTAGAAATAGCTTTTTCCCTTTGTTGATTTATGTGGTTGTCTTCTCGTGTATAATTTTCTTCTGTAATGTCAATTGATCAAGGTTGCTAGTGGACCAACAAGCACGGGACTTATTGGTGATAGGGGATCCAGAGAAGGTGAGCACATTAGATGCCTCCATTAATCAAACTTGGTTATTTGAGCTACTACGACTTCTTTCTCATTTCTCTTTGCAAAAAATTTTAAACAACTTATAGGACTCATTCTGTTTTATTCTCGCCTTTGGGTGACTTTTTAATTTTTCTCACTTTTATCAGATTGTCTTATGGCTGCAATAATGGGTATTGACAGCTGTCTAGTTCTGCATGTTGCTAGGGATCTCCTCTAGAGACTATTTACTGGTTTGTGTTGTATTGGCACAATTCAAGTCTTCTGTGTTTGAGATGAGGTAACCGGCTAATGCGCAGTGGAAGAACACAATGCAAAAGGGATTGAGAGTGCTCTATGGCCCTTTCGATACCTTTGTTGTCGTTATTCATTTTTCTGGTTCTAATTGTTTGTCTAATTATTAAAGTTTATTTTAATCATTCATTCTAATAGTTTACAGCAGGTTTGGTTGTTAGAAATTTTCCCTTTGCTAACAACATGCCCATGCCTTATGTTACTACATTTCTTATTATGGTATCTCTAGGTTTCAGGGAACTGTTGTTTCTAATGCAACATTGGATTACCTTCTGAACGGTTACTTGCTATGCTAATATTTTAGGAGTTGCAATTTGTTTTTGCAGATTTTGGTTAAATGACAAGGAAATTTGCCAATATCATGTACTGCATTCGAAATACTATGTTGTTTCTGTTTGGCTACTACCTACTTCACGTCAATATATTGCTTTCCATTATAAGTTAAGAATCCCCCATTTGGTTGCTCATGTATAAAATGTACTTCCCTTCAGATACTTATAAAAAAAAATGTCCTTCCCTCCAGATGTATGATGCTTTGATTCCCCATTGCCCATAGTAAGTTCTACCTTAGCAAGTTCCAACTAGTTGCTGCTTACTGACTGTGAGCTGGGGATATGTTTCAAGTCTCGTCGTGTATGTTTGTTTGTAATCTCATCTCATGCTACTGAGCTTGGTGATTAGGTAAGTTGCTAAATTTTGAAATTGAATGTCAAAAAGTTGTAAATGTTATTAATAACTTCCCAAGAATAATGGCATCAGCCATAGATTGTTGACAAGGGAGTTCAATGTGCAATATTTCCATTGTTTCTGTTGGTTCTGTCTTTTTCCGGTTACCCGTTATAACTATCATTAAGTTTTGCTACTGGATCTCATACTCACGTAGCACCTGTCTCCTTTGGTGATGGGGAGATCTCAGGTTCAATCTGTGAGAGCAAAAGGATGATAGTTCACGAGGGGGAACTATCAGTCACCTTTGAATGCCTAAATCTTATGTCATTTCTGTACTGGGTGATGAAGGGGTCAAATCTTACTCTTGCTATAAATTTTGAAGTCTCCTAAAAAAGTTGCAAATATGTATGCTTCCAATTTATTCTACTTCAATGCTTTGTGAAAACATGTTCTGATTCCCAAGAAAAGAGGCGGTTCAGCTTGCATTGAAGGTGCTTAAAAAAACCACGGACAGCACAAGTCTTACTTCTGACAAGCTGGAATAGCTGAGGTCTTCCTCTCACCTTCCGGCAATGTGAAGTATCAAGTTTGCTCACCCAAGGCTCTGACCAAGTTGTTGGTGAAGTTTGGAGTGAATCAACCTACAACCGAGGATTCCTAAGTGATGAATGCTGTTACTCTTCCATTAAGAACTCGTGTCACTCTTCCCTTAAGAATTCTTGTCTTCATTAGAAATTCGTTACTTTTTAGATTACTTGTAGAGATTCTTGTGTTTGTTGTAAAATATTATTAATCATTGATGAAATATATTTTATTTTATTATCCTTGTTCTTTAAGTTTTTACATCTATTGAATTATAATTATTAAAATAAATTTGTATTACCAATTAAAAAAGCATGTATAGGAAAATATAAGAAAAAATTAGTGGCGTTTTAAAAATGCTGGCACATACAAAAAAAAAGCTGCAAACCTATAGCGGCGGTCATTGACCGCTGCTATAGGTGGCAACTGACCGCCGCTATACGTATATAGCGGCGGTCATATTAGGTCTGTAGTAACAAAATAGCACAATTGCGCCTGGGTCTTCACCAGCGGTCACCCGAACCACCGCGATAGACCTATGTCGACTGGTATACGCGACTGCCGCTAAAAATTTGCTGCTATAGGTTATAGGTCAGTTTTTTTGTAGTGTGTGGTGTACTCTGTCTATGGATTGTGTGGTGTACTCTGTCTATGGATTTGCTTGGTCGGCGCCCAATGATTATAATCTCATCAATTCTCTACTTTATAAATGGTTTGGTAATGTTGTGGTCACCCAATGTCTATGTCCTGTGTTTAGCAAGGCTTTTAGATGGTTTTGGAATTGGTCTTGCAGTTACTCTTATCCCGGTGTATATATCTGAGACTGTCCCACCAGAAATAAGGGGATCATTAAATACACTTCCACAAGTCTATTATCACAAGTCTAAAGAGATTACGTGGCAGGGAAGATGTTTCAGGTTCATTCTTTATCACAAGTCTATTATAACAAGTTAGTGCATTTTAAAGATAAACTAGGTGTTATGCGTTTTCTTTCTTTCTTTGGCGCCTTCCAAGGATTTCAGAAGACTGCTTTGTGCAATGAAGATATATGAACCGGATATTCTGATTTGTAAATGGGTCATATTCTCAAGCCTCAGATGCATTTCAGGGGTGATAGTTACTTTTTGACCATAACACAATTCTCTGTCTTTCTTTTTGTTTTGTTGTTCACAAGTGGATCGAAAATGATGAATTCAATTTGATCATTTTGATTCCATAGCATCCAAATTAGAAATTCTAACCTTGAAAAGACCCGTTAGCTACAATATGTTTTATATTATCTCAACTTGTGAGAGAATCTTCTTAAATTGAAGAGATACAGTATCTGATGGCAATGGTTTTGCGAGGGAGATCCAGCCAGGTATTGTCATACATTTTTTTTTTATGTATTGTGAGTTTTGTACTATCGGTTTGTAGATTTTGACTTTCTTGGTGGTGTTTCACATGCAGCTTAAAGATGGAGATATTATCTGCTTTCAAAAACCTCCTCCAATTGAAAGCAGTGAACAGTTCCGATACCCAGATGTTCCTTCATTTTTGGATTACGTTCACACTCGCCAAGTTTGCCTTCCCCCAACTTTTCTTAAACGTGTTTGTGGGAACTTAGTTAAATCGGAAGTACGGATTGCAGGACCAGACTGCTCTGAATATTGCTACATCTTCACATCTGTCATAAAATTCCTAGATGTCATTGAACAAAACAAAAAATGAATAAAGAGGATATTAGTTTCAATTATTAGGTTGTAATGGTGAAGCTTATTCTTTCAAAGTTTGTGCTCTTAACTGGCATCGACTTGCATCTTCTTTGAGCCTCACCTATTCATGAAAGACTCAGATACTCATATTCCTTTACTAAGCAATGCAACGTGCTCTGCTCTCTAGTCTCATAGTCATACACATTTGACTTCATTAGTCAGCCCTCTAATGTGTTTTTATTGATGATTTAGTCTGTTTGAAAGTTTACAGTTGAGGCACTGCTGTACTTATAAAAAAAAAGAAGTTGTGCACATCTGGACATTATAATGACCATCTACAAGATCAAGACATTGAAAAAGCACAGTATGTTTTAAGACCATCCATGAGAATTTCGAGTCATTATCTGAAATTGGGAAACATTTTTTTTACCCGAATAGTATCCCTACCCGATTCAATTTAAAGTGTTTTACGGTTTAAAATGAGATTTTTTGTGAGGCTTAGTGCATGGGGGAAATTTTTTGACCCGTTTTATCTAGAGTTATATACAAGTAGATATTTTGTTTACATAAATATTTTATTTATTTCTATTTCTTATGTGATATTTTTTTTATTACAAGAATTCAAGATAGAGGATGTTGATGTGTCATAGATGGAAGATTTTAATTGGTCATTGCTTATTGTGTTGTATTTGAATATTTTAGTCGATCCTTGCTTATTGTTATTTTATAATAGAAATTTGTTACTTTTTAGATTACTTGTAGAGATTCTTGTGTTTGTTGTAAAATATTATTAATCAATGATGAAGAGATTCTTGTTTTATTATCTTTGTTATTTAAGTTTTTACATCTATTGAATTATAATTATTAAAATAAAATTATATTACCAATTAAAAAAACATGTATAGGAAAATATAGGAAAAAATTAGTGGTGTTTTAAAAATGTTGGTACTGTGGCACATACTAAAAAAAAATTGAGATGACCTATGAAACGCTGCAAAAAACGATATAAATATAGCAGCGTTTTTTTTGCCTATAGCAGCGTTTTTTTGCTGCTGGCCTTGTTTTTTTTTTTTTGTAGTGAAACCCTTTTTAAGAGAAATACTATTTATGCAATATTAATGTAATGCCTTACAAATATTTTTATTCTTCTACTAATCCGGCCCACTTATTAACACAAAGAATCACAAAAAACTCTTAAATATTATTTATATAAAGAAAATTAATTAAATAATTTCTGAATAATATATTATAATTTAATTATAAATATTATATATTAATATTTAATCGAGACAAGGTACTAAATGATCCCCTAATCACATTATACCTTATTCTATTGGGAAGAGAAACCTCATCTAAGTCCAGATAATTATTTTTTTAGCAAGTAAAAATCTAGACAGTGAATCATCTAGCCAGATCCAGTAATGCTGATGCATAAAATTAAATAAATTATAAACAGTGATTTTTTTAATTTTTCCTCAATAAAAATTAAAAGCAAAGGGACTATACTTATGATCAATAGGCCGTTATTAGGCATGATTGGGCACTAGGCTGCATTTCCTATTTCGTTTACTGTTCCTAATGCGATTCCTCGGCCACATTTCCAATGGACACAGAAGAATAAAATGAAAATTTTGGGCCTTTAATATTTGTAGGAGTCCATACAAAATCCTCCACACCCGTATAAGTCGCTACTCTTTTTTTTTTTTTTTTTCTTAGTGTACAAGTCGCTACTCGCTATCTCTCCATGTTCGCTGCTTCCACCAAGAAACCGAAGGCAGTTGGATTCAAGAAAGCAAGCAAAGAGAAGATGAAGACAGAAGAAGACGACCAAGAATCGCAGAACAGGATGAGAAGGTCGAAAGAAAAGCAGCAGAGTTTCAATGCAAAGAAGCTAGAGAACACAGCGGCACCTAAAGGGCTGCCCTTGTTCCTCTGCTCGTTCTCCTGATGGGGTTCGTCACCGCAACAAAAGGTAAACTCCCAGAGGAACCGTTGCAAAGAAGTGTTTCCAACCGGACTGCGCTGTACGTGTTGAGGGAGTCTTCTGTTGATTGCCGAGATAATACTCTGCTCTATACGACCCTTCTAATTCCCCAACTTCTTGGTACGATTTTATTGTCTCGAGTCGAGAACAAATATGTTCTGTCTCATTTCCCTCTATCTTGAAATTATCGATGTTTTCTTCAAGACGAATTTTCTTTTTATAAAAGAATTTTGAAAAGTTGCTGAAATTTGTTTTAAAACGTACATGGCGTGTATGTATGTGAGTGAATTAATGTACGTGGCTATTTTGGTTTAGATCTCAAAATTGCTTTTTGTGTTTGTATTTTTTTTGGAAATAATGTCTTGAGATTGGTGAAAACTGTGTTAAAAGTTGTTGTAATTTGTAAAACGTTATTGAGATCGGTGAAAATGTATTAAAATTGATGAAAAAGTGAGTGAGAAATTTTTGAAAATGTTTTGAAAGCCATTCAAAAATATATGTTGCTGTTACTTGGATTAAATTAAAATTGGAATTGTGTTGTTGATGCGTGCTGCTAAGAAGATGGTTTGGCAAATATCGTGCCATTCTACAGCCAAAATGGATCGATTGAAGAGCTCCTGCTTAGTCTGAACTTTGGCTCAGCAGAAGCAACAATAATGAAACCCAACAGTCAGAGCCACCAGTCTCTTGACCAACAACTACGCCTAGTCTTTGAGACCGTACATGTTGCAGCTTGAACTTGGTGAAAACAATGCTGACCATCTTATCAGATCCTCTGTAGTCTACCTCTCCTTTGGCAAAGATGACTACATTGATCTCTTCCTCCGCAATCCCTCTGTTGTGGCCAAGAATTTTCTCTCATTTTGGTCAACCAGATGATGCATATGTGATACAGAATCTTTACGACGCAAATCTCAGGAACATAATATACATGGTGGGGAACATTGACTTTAGGATGCGCACCACGAACAATCTGGGAGCGGTACAACAATTCGACTTCCGGTGAAGATGGACGGGAATGCGTTAGGTAAATCAGTAAGATGGTTTTGGAGTACAATACGATGCTGGATGTCACAAGCTGAGCTGGGAGTGGAGATGAGTTAGGGTTGATGGCTACAGGCGTATGAGTCGTATGAGTTAGGGTTGGTTGGGGATGAGAAGCATCGGGAGACACTCGAGGGTTACGCAGTTTACTTTAAGTTTCAAGTCATATGATGTCGGGGTGGACTGGGCTACGAAGCGGGCTACGAAGCAATGGAATGGGCTCCGTGAAGTGGGCATATGTTATGGGATATTTGGGCTGTCATGGGCTATAGAAGTTACAGGCTTGGAGGAAGGTCTTTATTTGTTTTCCTTTCGTAAGTGTTAGTTAGACGGTTATTTTGCCCAGCTGCTTCATATAGCAGAGTAGTGTTTTCTAGAAGGGCATCGATGAACATTACGCACTAGCGTATCATTTCTCTCTCTCTTTCTGTAAGGAGGCAGGCTAGACCTCGAATCTTAGCCAATACCTGTTCCGATTCACAGTGATTTCAATAGAAGTTCATTTCCTTTCGATTACATTCCCATTTTATACAAATTACATAAGTGAAGTGTTACAAGTGGTATCAGAGCCCAACGATCCTACCATGGTAGACACTCGGTACAAGGAGGTTATGGAGCAAGTGAGCCTGTTACAAAAAGAGCAGGATGATCAGAAGCAGTCGTTATATGGAATTACTCAACAATTAGCAAACCTTACCATGAACATGCAGATTCTACTTAAGGATAAAATGGAAGAAGGAGAAGGTTCTGGTGTGACTTTTGCTACTCCCATGACTGGTGGAAATGGGGAGGATGGTGGAAATGTAGGAATTGGAACTGGAGGGCCTCCAGATTCTGGTGGATTGCATACAAGGTCAGTTAAGCTTGATTTCCCAAAATTTGATGGAACTGATCCTACTGCTTGGCTCTACAAGGCTACTAAGTTTTTCAGTTTTTATAAAATTGCTATGAATCAGAGAATTCAACTAGCATCTTATTATATGGAGGGGCAAGCCTTGATCTGGTTCCAGGATTTGGAAAATACAGGCTGCCTACAGACTTGGGAAGGGTTTGTCCAAGCTCTCTTAATTAGGTTTGGACCTAGCTCTTATGACGATCCTATGGAGATGCGTACTAGGTTGAGGCAAACTGGTAGTGTGGAGGCTTATAAGGGTCAGTTTGAAGCATTGTCTAATAGGCTTAGGGGATTAACCGAAAATTACAAGCTCAGTTGTTTTTTGATTGGCCTCAAGGATGAGATTAGGCTACCTGTCAGGATGTTCAATCCTTCCAACCTAATTACTGCCTATGGTTTAGCCAAAATCCAAGAGGAACATGTCCAATTTACCCGAAGACCTACCAAAGGGCTACTGCCCACTCCTTCACCATATCATACATCCACACACCCAAACAACCATAACCCACAACCACACACTCAAACCCATAACCCAAACACTTCAGCCAACAACACATACCACCAGCAACCATTCAAAAAGACTTATCCGATCCAAAAACTCACACCCAACCAAATGAAAGAAAGAAGATAACAAGGATTATGCTACAATTGTGATGAGAAATGGAGCTTCAAACATGTGTGCAAAAATCCTAAGTTGTTTCTGATGGAAGAATGGGAACCCGAGAAGACAGGGGAGCTGGAGGTCAGGGAAGATGCAGGGTGTCAGGAGACCAAACAAGGAGAGGAAGTGCTAGATCCTGAGATCTCTTTACATGCACTTACAGGCTCCATCAACCCTAAGACCATAAGGGTTCTTGGAACAATAGGAGGTCAACAAGTTTTCATCTTAATTGACTCTGGAAGTACCCATAATTTTTTAGACCCTGCCAGTGTGAAGAGAGCTCAACTGACAACAAAGAAGGGTGAAGACATACGGGTCAGAGTTGCAAGTGGGGAACTACTTAACAGTGAAGGGAAAAGTGAAGCCCTGAAGATGCAGATTCAGGGTAATACCTTTAGCACTGACACTTATGTGCTCTCCCTTGCTGGTTGTGACATGGTATTAGGAGTTTACTAGTTGAGGTCCCTAGGTCAAATCCTATGGAATTTTGCTGATCTGAGCATGGAATTTGATTGGCATCAAAAGAGAGTGAAGTTGCAAGGTTTAAGCCCTATACAGTTGATGGAAGAAAAGGAATTGACTGAGTTACATAAGGCTGGGAGCAAGGGTGTTATCTTACAACTCATGGAACCTTTGGAGTTGAGTGCAACAGACGTGCTGCCAGAAGTTGAGATGCTGTTACAACAGCATTCAGGGGTGTTTGAGGAGCCCACTGGGCTACCCCCGATTAGGTCTCATGACCACAATATCATTCTAAAAGAGGGTACTTCACCTATATCAGTGAGGCCCTATCGCTATCCTTTTTTCCAAAAAGAAGAGATAGAAAAAATTGTGAGAGACCTATTGAAAACGGGCGTGATCAGATTAAGCAAAAGCCCCTTTATTCGTAAGAAAGGCTGATGGTACATGGCGCATGTGTGTGGATTATAGGGCTCTAAACAAGGAAACTGTTAAAGACAAATTTCCTATTCCAGTAGTTGATGAGCTGCTAGATGAGTTACATGGGGCTAAGTTCTTTTCGAAGCTGGACTTAAGGTCTGGGTACCATCAGATTAGAGTCAACCCAGCAGATGTTCCTAAGACTGCTTTTAGGACCCATGAGGGCCATTATGAGTTCCTTGTCATGCCTTTTGGCTTGACCAATGCCCCTTCCACTTTTCAGAGCCTTATGAATGAAGTTTTCAGACCATTTCTAAGAAAATTTCTGCTAGTTTTCTTTGATGATATATTGGTCTATAGCAAGACATGGACTGAGCACTTGCAGCACCTTAAAATGACTCTAGAAGTTCTCCAACAGCATCAGTTATATGCTAAGAAGTCCAAGTGTAGATTTGGGTGTAAGGAGGTGGATTATTTGGGTCACATTGTTTCTGAGGAAGGTGTGAAGGCAGATCCAGCAAAAATTCAGTCTATGTTGGACTGGCCTCTTCCTACTACACTTAAGTCTCTTAGAGGTTTTTTGGGGTTGACAGGCTATTATAGGAAGTTCATTCAGGGGTATGGTTCTATTGCAGCACCCCTCACTGCCCTACTCAAAAAGAATACTTTTGGGTGGTCTCATGCAATGAAGTCTTCCACAACCTCAAGTCTGCAGTCACTCAACCACCAGTTCTAGCCTTACCAGATTTTACTAGTCCATTTGTGCTTGAGTGTGATGCTAGTGGGGCTGGGTTAGAGGCAGTCCTCATGCAAGGGGGAAGACCTATTGCTTACTATAGTCAGGCTCTCAAGGGAAAGACAATGGTCATGTCTACCTATGAGAAGGAGTTACTGGCAGTGGTTTCAGCAGTGCAAAAATGGAGACCATATCTCATTGGACAGACATTTATTGTAAGAACGGACCAGCAAAGCCTAAAGCATCTGCTAGATCAGAAAATTGGAACTCCATTCCAACAGAAGTGGTTGGTGAAGTTGCTGGGATATGACTTTCGGGTTGAATATAAGAGGGGACATGAGAACAAGGTAGCTGATGCACTGTCAAGGAAAGAAGAAATACTGACTGAACCTACTCTAGCAGTGATTTCTTACCCTACTGCTACATGGTTGGAGGACTTGAAATTAAGCTACCAAGATGAGTTTTCTAAAGAGCTGTTTTCCAAGTGGGATAAGGGTACTCTTGACCCCATTAAATACAACTGTCGAAATGGGATTTTATCCTATAAGGGGAGGCTGTCTGTAGGCTCTAACACTACCCTAAGGGAGCTATTAATTCAGCATGCCCATGACTCCCCTGTTGGAGGTCACTCGGGCTATGACAAAACCATCCATCGAGCTAGGAGGGATTTTTATTGGCCAGGTATGAAGCAACAAATCAGACAATACATTCGAGAATGTCATACCTGTCAGCAGGTAAAACATGACAATCTGGCCCCAGGTGGTTTGCTACAACCCCTGCCAATTCCAGATCGTACCTGGAGTCATATCACTATGGATTTCATTGAAGGGTTGCCTATATCTCAAGGGTACTCAGTTATTTATGTGATGGTGGATCACTTGTCTAAGTATGCCCACTTTATTCCACTAACCCACCCTTATACAACTTCTAAAGTTGCTATGGTTTTCATGCAATCGGTTTTCAAACTCCATGGACTCCCTAAATCTATTGTGTCAGACAAAGATCCTACTTTCACTAGCATGTTTTGGAAGGAGCTTTTCAAGGCTCAAGGCATTGTTTTGAACTACAGTACAGCCTACCATCCTCAAACAGATGGTCAGACCGAGATTGTTAACAAATGTCTAGAAAACTATCTTAGGTGTTTTGTGGGAGATCGCCCTAAGGACTGGTCTCAGTGGGTGCCACTTGCAGAGTGGTGGTACAATACTAATTTTCATGCATCCACAAAATTATGTCCCTATGAAGTGCTATATGGTCAGTTACCTCCGAAATTGCTCCTTTATGAAGCTGGTACCACCCAAGTGTCTTCTGTTGACCTAGCTCTCCGCTCCAGGGACCAGACACTTCAATTGCTCAGGGACAATCTCGCAAAAGCACAACATCGAATGAAGTTTTATGCTGATTTAAAAAGAACAGAACGTAGCTTTGAAACAGGGGATTGGGTTTACCTCCGATTGCAGCCATATCGACAGACAACTGTGTCTCATCGCAGGAAGCTCAAGCTCTCCCCCAGGTATTACGGTCCATTTCAGATCTTGGCTAAGGTAGGAGATGTTGCGTATAAGCTCGATCTACCAGGACAGGCTCGGATCCATCCCGTTTTCCATGTCTCGCAGCTCAAGAGAAAGATTGGGACTCGTCATGTTGTTCTTCCATCTTTGCCGCCTGTGGATTCTCTTGGTGCTCTAGTACCCGAGCCCCAAACTATTTTAGATCGGCGTGTTCGTCGCTCCGGCAATCTCCCTGTGACCGAAGTCTTGGTTCAGTGGACTGGCTAGGAGAGTGAGGATGCAACCTGGGTTCGACTGGCTGACTTGCGGGTTCAATTTCCGCACCTTGTGGACAAGGTGCTTTGAAGGGGGGGGCAATGTCACAAGCTGAGCTGGGAGTGGAGATGAGTTAGGGTTGATGGCTACAGGCGTATGAGTCGTATGAGTTAGGGTTGGTTGGGGATGAGAAGCATCGGGAGACACTCGAGGGTTACGCAGTTTACTTTAAGTTTCAAGTCATATGATGTCGGGGTGGACTGGGCTACAAAGCGGGCTACGAAGCAATGGAATGGGCTCGGTGAAGTGGGCATATGTTATGGGATATTTGGGCTGTCATGGGCTATAGAAGTTACAGGCTTGGAGGAAGGCCTTTATTTGTTTTCCTTTGTTTTATTTGTTTTCCTTTCGTAAGTGTTAGTTAGACGGTTATTTTGCCCAGCTGCTTCATATAGCAGAGTAGTGTTTTCTAGAAGGGCATCGATGAACATTACGCACTAGCGTATCATTTCTCTCTCTCTTTCTGTAAGGAGGCAGGCTAGACCTCGAATCTTAGCCAATACCTGTTCCGATTCACAGTGATTTCAATAGAAGTTCATTTCCTTTCGATTACATTCCCATTTTATACAAATTACATAAGTGAAGTGTTACACTGGATGAGGGCATTGTGGAGTAACTCAAAGTCGCCTGGTGCACAGATAGTCTTCTGCGATGTGCATCGGGGGATTACGAAGATCTTAACCAAACCAAGACAGTACGGTATGAACCTTTTCCCCTACCATTCGTGGGAAGTTTAATTCTTTGGCCCTATTGACTCATGAAGAACTTCTTGAAAACCTTTCGATCTGCAAGATTCAAGGGTTAGAGAAGCGCATGTCGTGGGGCTGGATTGGGTGCTTCTCTCCCTAGACGGCTGGTTACTTGATCTTGATGAGCAATCTTTGATTGATATTCTCTTGATCTTGTCGGTCTCTTCATGATTGTCCTTGATCTTCTTTAATCTTCAGGTCTTATCGATCTCACACCTCGAGTCTTTTTTATTTTACAATTTAGCAGCTTAAATGTTGTGAATCTTGGACTTCTACTAATTGCAATCATGTGCATCTACGTGTCACAATTCACCTCTAAATATTTGAGATTGATTTGTTAAATCTTTTTTACTAACAATTATTTGTTTATTTATCCTTCCACCATATTATATTTCACATGAGCCAATAGGACCGGAATAAAATCACTCATTAAATCCATATCTCATATAATTCTTTATTAAGAATCTACAACCCATTAGACTATCAAATTGTTTTGAAAATAATTTGCTAAATAAATATATATTAGTTTCAAAAAATATTTTCTCAAAATTTCACTGGCCAGTTATTTCTTTTGATCTCATTCAGTACATGTATTCTTACGGTGCATCCACTCGTCTGCTTATAGTCATCACCTCAATGACGAAATTCATCATTCTATTTAATAGAGGCACAACGAGTGTAGACCTTATTGTACATAAATATGTACCTCAATCTTGAACAACCGCCAAGTGAATAAGAAACCGAAAAATCATACGCTCTGCCTTTGATTCATTAATCATTGGCATGACTTTTCTACTGTCACTCAACAATATCCATGTAACATCTTAGCTCATAACATAACATCTAATAAATAAATATAAACATAATAAATAAATATAAACATGTGACATCTAAATAAATAATTATCTAGAGAACTGCTTTTGAGGGCATATTTCCAACAGGTACTTCTACAACCCTACACAAGCAGTGTACTCTTTGCTCGCTGATTCTGCTTAGTCTGGCTGACCATTCTCTGGCATGTATCATCCTATTAACATCCAAGAATTACTAACCAACTGATCGGTGCATCTGCAAAAAAAACTGCTCTCTCTCTCGAGTGGAGCCAACCGAGACATTTCTCTCTGCTTGACCCCCTTTCTCTTCCTCCCCTGTGCTAATGACCTCCCCCTCTTTTCACTGCCAGCATCACCCTATCCTCCCCTTTCCTATCTTTGCTT
Organism: Myrica gale; assembly: GCA_963930655.1. Classification (NCBI taxonomy): domain Eukaryota; kingdom Viridiplantae; phylum Streptophyta; class Magnoliopsida; order Fagales; family Myricaceae; genus Myrica; species Myrica gale. The sequence goes on from OZ005618.1 coordinate 15,347,093, forward strand.
CTCAAGGATCTTCATATCTTATGCCTCCCTTCCTTTCCCCTCTCCTTTTCTTTCTTTAACCTTTCTTCCTTCATTTTCCACAACCCTTTTCGGGCTCGTTCTTTTTATTTTAATGGCGATACCAGAGGAGCAGACCTCTGGGATAGTGTTGAGGGCACTCTAGTGGGTCGGTTGATTTTTGATAGGCCCATTTGTTAAACAAATTAGATTGAACATTTCATCAATATGATCTTTGAATCATCATATTCTTAACAAATGCAATAAACGCGTACTTTAATCAATCGTTGATGTTCTTCGATGAGAGTAGGATCACCCTAACAACGTTTCTCTGAGAGCGTCCTTCTATTTATAGACGTCCTAACCATCAAGGATGTCTTAAGACTAATTAATCCCACTTAACTCATATTAAGTTAACCATTCACTTTGGACCAATATAAACTATATTTCCTTAATAGAGTGATTAGGGCATATGAGACACTTACAGAATATAAATATTCTAACATTCTCCCACTTTGCCCATACACCCATAAAACAAAAATTCATTTTTGCCATTCGAAAATTTAAAATTTTTATAAAACGACTCTAATGGGTTTATAGCAAAAAACTATACATGGGCAGGCTTTATTTTGAAAACTTTCCTAGTCCAAAATACTTCATATAAGTTCCATTATATCAATGTTAAATTAACTACCAATGCGAGTCATGGCGGTCATCTGTTATATTAAGAACAGAGTTCCTTCCATATACCACAACATTTGCTGCTTCACTCAACATGAACTTTACTAAGATTATCAAGGCCAATACCGTAATGCATTTGGTTCACATTCATGTATATTTCAGATAATTTTCTTGCCATCACGCATTCACACCTTTCAATGTACATAAAAGTGAAAAACAAGAAAACAAAAACAACTATAATCGATATCCACATATGTCCAAAATAAAACATGTCATACATCAAACTTCAATAACATGTTCATTTCATGAGCGAACTCATAAGGCCCATACATTCAACATATTCTTTAACTTGCTTTCATGTCAATCCTTTCGTCAAAGGTTCAACAACCATAAGTGAAGTTTTGATGTGTTCAATGGACACTGTTTGTTTCTGTACTTCCTCCTTGACACTAAGGTATTTAAGCTCCATGTGTTTTGCACCATTGGAATACCTATCGTTCTTGGAGAAAAACACTGCAGAGGAATTATCACAATAAATTCTCAGCGGCTTGGCCATATAATCAATAACTCCAAGCCCTGAGATAAAGTTCCTCAACCATAAAATTTGCACTGTGGCTTTAAAGCATGCCACAAATTCAACCTCCATCGTTGATGAAGCAATTATGGTTTGCTTCATACTTTTCCATGATATGGAGCCACCAGATAGCAAAAATACATAACTTGAAGTGGATTTCCTGCTATATGTGCAACCAGCAAAATCGGAGTTTGAATATCCTATCACTTTAAGATTTTCAGTTCTTCTAAAGGTGAGTAGATGATCCTTAGTTCCTTGTAAATAACGCAACACTCTTTTAGCAGCTTCCAATGAGACATCTCTGGGTTACTTTGATAACGACCAAGCATGCCAATTGCAAAACTGATGTCTGGTCTTGTACAGGTCTGAGCATAAATTAAATTTCTAACAACTGAAGCATACATGATCTTGCTCCCACTCAGTTTTAGGACACTGAGAATTACAAAACTTATCACCTTTTGCTATTGGGGTATCTAATGATGAACAATCTTTCATGCCAAATTTCTCAAGAATTCTTTCTATGTAGCTTTTCCGAGACAATCCTATCAGTCCTCGTTTTCGGTCTCAAAAAATTTCAATTCCAATCACGAAGGATGTCTCACCCATATCTTTCATTTCAAAATTCTTTGAGAGAAAACTTTTAGTTTCATACAAAAAACTCAGATCACTACTGGCCAAATCAATGTATCCTTAAAAACAAAGGAAATAATGGTATTATTAAACTCGAGATACCATTGTCAGGAAGCTTGTTTAAGCCCGTAAATTAACCTTTTAAGTTTACAGACCAAGTGATCTTTACCCTTTTCGGAATAGCCTTCAGGCTGCTCCATATATCTCTTCATCCAAACTATCATTCAAAAAGGTTGTTTTCACATCCATTTGGTATAACTCTAAATCATAATGAGCCATCAGAGCCATAATGATTATGAAAGAGTCATTTTTAGAAACAGGAGAAAATGTCTCTTTATAATCAATGCATTCTTTCTAAGTAAAACCTTTGGCCACTAAGTCTTGCTTTATGTCGTTCGATATTGCTTTTAGAGTCGCGTTTGGTCTTGAAGACCCATTTACATCCAACTCTTTTATACCCTTCAAGCAATTCAACGAGATCTCAGACTTCATTCTAAGCCATAGATTGCAACTCTTCTTTGATAGCATAAATCCATTTAGCAGAATCATGTCTTTCTATAGCTTGTGAAAAAGTATTTGGATCTATACTTGTCCTAATGTCAAATTCATGTTCTTGGAGATACACTATATAGTCAGATGAAATAGCAGGTCTCCTTTCTTTCTGAGATCTACGTAAGACTACCAGTTCAGGTCTCTCCATAGCTTGTTCATTAGTAGAATTTTCATTATGAGATGGATCAACATTTATTTGTTCCATTGCATCATTAGAATGATCAATAAGTGTAACAATAACCTTTTCTAAAGTAACGGGAATAGGAACATCAACCCGTACTTCTTCAATGATCACATCTCTTATTTCTTTACTACCACTGAATTCACCAAGCTCAATGAATTTGGAATTTCCAGTTTCAACAATTCTCAGACTATGGTTAGGACAATAAAACCTATACCCTTTGGATCTCTCTGGGTAACCAATAAAGTACCCACTTTCAGTTCTAGGATCCAATTTCTTTTCATATGGATTATAAAGCCTCGCTTCAGCTCGGCAACCCCAGATTTGCATGTGTCTCAAATGCGATACCCTTCCAATCCATAACTCAAACAGAGTCTTTGGAACTGCCTTACTGAGCACACGATTCAAGATATATATTGTAGTCATAAGGCTTCACTCCACAAGGTCTTGGGTATGGTAGAATTACTTACCATACTCCTAACCATATCTAATAATGTCTAATTACGCCTCTCAACAACACCATTCTGCTGAGTACCTGGCATTGTATATTGTGCAATAATACCACAATGTTCAAGTAGTTTGGCAAACATGTCAGGGTTACGGCCTGATTCATCATATCGACCATAGTATTCACCACCTCTATCCAATCTGATGATTTTCATCTTTACATCTAACTGTCTTTCCACCTTATTGAGAAATATCTCAAGAACCGTTACAGCCTGAGATTTTTCATGTAGCAGATAAATATCAACATACCGTGAAAAGTCATCAATGAAAGTGATAAAGTACTTTAATCCACCAAAACATGCTGTGAAAAAAGGTCCACATATATCTGTATGAATTATTTCAAGAAGCTTCTTACTCCTTGTGGCACCTTTCTTGGTATGTTTGGTTTGCTTTCCATTTATGCAATCCACACACCGAAATCAGTAAAATCTAAATGCGGAAGTATCCCTTCATTTACTAATCTCTATAACCTTTCTTTGGAGACATGCCCCAACCTTTTATGCCACAAGTCATAAGAGTTTTCATTAATTATGTTTTTTTTGTTCCAGTACACACTTCATGGAATTGTGTGTAAATATTTTCAATAAAAGTATTATCAAGGCAAAGTTGGCCCATCATAACGGAAACCACTACCAAAAGGGATGTTATTTTTAAACAACTTAATACCCCTATTTTGAAAAAAAAAGGAATAACCATCCATGTCAAGTTTAGACAGAGAAATCAAGTTACGCCTAACAAATGATACATAGCCAGTATCAAAAAAGTCTAAACATTGACTAGTATTCAAAATTAACCGAAAGGTTCCAATGGCTAAAACTTTTGCCTTGTTTTCATTTCCCATAAAAGATAAAACGTTCATTTAGGTTAGGTGTACGGCTTGAAAGGAACCCCTGCATTGTTATAGAAACATGAATATTCGCACCGAAATCTAACCACCAAGTGTTTGTAGGAACATGTACAAGGTTTGATTCAAAATACACATAAGCATAAAGCTCACCTTTCCTTTTGAACCAAGCCTTACGTTTCGGACACCCAACCTTTATGTGTCCGATCTTCCTAAAAAAAAACGCTTGACTTCATTACTCTGAATCTGATGGCCTTTAACAGATTCTTTTCCTTTCAGTGGTCTTCTTTTCTTTCTTTTCCCATAATGATGCATTTTCTTTTTATCTTATTGAGTTACATAATTAACAAAGAATTGCCCTTGTTGTTTCAATCTCGCTTCCTCCTGAACAACCATATTTGCTAGCTCATTCACATTCCATTTGTCTTTAATTGCATTGTAATGCATCTGGAATGGACCATACTGAGGTGACAATGAGTTCAAACCTTACATATGTAGAAGAACCCATAAGAGTTTTGGATAGGAAGGAACAACAACTAAGGACTAAAACCATACCGCTTGTTAAGATTTTGTGGAAAAACCACGGAGTAGAAGAGGCTTCATGGGACTTAGAAAGTGAAATGTACTCGAAATACCCACACTTGCGGGAAGAACAAAGCTAAGAAGGATAATGTTCTATTGATTCTTGTTTTGTGACAGAATTTTGATATGACTTGCGTGATCTTTTGCTTCCCTTCTTTGATTGCACCTCTATGTTATATGACTAGATGCTAAATTGAGGGTATATATGAGCTCTATAGTTATGTTGTGGCGTATATATATATATATATATATATATGCTCGTGATTAAATGTTGGGTTTGAACTAACTATATTTACCATGTATCAGATGTCATCGAGTCGCCGACCCCCACGCTCTTAGTCTGTCACTTCTCTGCACTCTCCCCCGCGTAGAAGAATGACCGCACGGGAATATCGCAGTCTGTTTCGTGTAAATCCAAGGCCTCTAAACTCAATACCGCCTCAGCAACTGCAGTTGCCGGAGGTTAGGTAGGGGACTCAGGAGCCCCCTCCTCCTCAAAGGAAAGACCAGCCCGGTCCTTCCAGGAGGAGGCATAATTTGTGGTCGACCGACTCCTCTGAGTCACAGGAAGTCACGACTCCAGGTGGAGTCATGAGCCAAATAGATAGAAGGAAGAGCCCGGTTGGGACAGTGAGAGTGAGCTAGGAAGAGGATCCAAAAGAGGATCCAGAAGAGAATCCGGAAGAAGATCCAATGGAGGAGGACCTTTCACCTAAGTTGGTGGGGAATGAAACCAATGAAAAGAGTTCATTATGGAGAGAGGATACTTGGGAAGGCATTAGAAGAGAATTGGGTAGAGGACCGAGTATTCTTTATGATTCTCCTAAGGACTCATCACAGGAAGTGGACTTTGTCCCTAAATATCATGAACCTTCAGGTAACGTGATCCATGACCCCAGTACCATAGGTCGGAGTTACGAATCCATGTCCCATTCTTGGACGGGTAGTAACTCCCCAGACCACGTCTGCTATGACGAGGTTAGTAGTGGGGCCAGTTCAAACGCTCGCCCGCACCCATATGGTTCTAGACCCCCACCACCGGGGCAAAATTTCTGGTAAGAAAGACCAAATTCCGAGGATGGAATTTTTGTAAGGAGGGGAGGATGTGAGACCCCAACTTTATTTTTTTTTATCGTTGTAAAATTATGACTCCTTAAGTTGTGCTATAATTATTGAGAAAGACATATATGTTTGACTTGATCTAAAACCATGACTAGGTGGGATTTTCCTCCTGGCATATTTTATGCATCTTAAGCTATGACTTAAAGGTTATATTGTTTGCAATTGTTAAATTTGAGTAATTGAGATTAATTAAGCCAATTATTTTTAATTGTTGGAACATATCCCTAAGTTTGCAATATTTGGAAGAAATTGAATTAGGGCTTTAACTTTGAAAATGTGTGAAACTTAGAAATAAACATAGAAAGACATGTTAGAGTAGTTTTGTGGAGTGGCAGAAAAAGGAAATAAAAGAAAAGTGAAGGAGAAGGAGGGAAAGAAGGGGGGAAGGGTAGTTTTTCCTTTTCCTTCCCCCAAGTCTCACGTACAAGACCCCCTCTCTCCCTTTACGCATTTTTCAAGCCCTAGCACCCACCCGCACAAGAGAAGAAGAAGAAATGAGAAGAAGAAGAAGAAGAAGAAGAAGAAGAAGAAGAAGAAGAAGAAAGGAGAAGGAGAAGAAGAAGAAGAAGAAGAGAAGAAGGAGGGAGAAAAAGAGGTGAGGGATTTCGGCCCTTGTTGGCCGACCAGCCCCATTTCTTTCCCATTTTTCTTCTTCTTTCTTTTAATGGTTGTTGGTTGTGGTGTTTGTTTGGTTTTCTCCTTGTGTTCATGTGTGTTTCTTTGAAGAAAATATAGATCTAGTAAGTTTAAAGGGTAGTATAGGTTGTACATGAAACCATGGAAAATGTGGCCAGATGTGGGAAATCAAACTCAAGAGAAACCATTTATGAACCCTAGGTGTTTGATAAAAAGACCAAGAGAAGAGGGATAAATGCAATAACTTAGTTTGAGGATGGAATCATGGTTTTGTTGCAAACTTTGAATTGGAGATTGTTTAGGCATGTATTAGAGTGTATGGAATTGTTTATGGTCAGAAGAATCAAGCTAGAGATCATAATTAGGGTGTTGGAATAGGAAGATTTTTAGCACCCTGTTTTTAGGTAACATCGCGCTCGACCAGCGTGCGTCAGGCGCTCGAGCGGCCTTAAGGAAATATGAGTGACACTGTCTTGTCGTTTGACCAACGCTCGACAGAGGCTCGAGCGGCCTTGGGGAATATCACCGAGAGAGTTGGCGCTCGACTGCCGCTCGAGCGAGGATTGATGGAAGTTGGACAGTAAGTTGGCGCTCGACCGATGCTCGACAGGCGCTCGAGTGTGACCTGTTAAAATTCCACATATGATGAATTTGGAGTTCCAATTGAAGACTTGTGAACCCTAGCATTGAGGATAGTTGAATAAGCTTAGTTATGAAGCTATTGAGGTTGGGATGGCAGGAAATTTATGAATAGGCTTGAAATCATTGATGGTTGGGGGAGAGCAAATGTACCTAGTTGATTGAGTATTTCTTATGACCTCCTTAGCAACCGTATAAGAGATGTTTGATACTTGTGTTTGATTGTCTTTCCTCATTCGTTTTACAAAAGCTAGTTAAGTAACATTTTGTGAACGAAATTATGTTTCATTGATATGTACTTTTGGAAAATCAAATAATTACAAGTATTTCTTGAATGTTATTAAATTCGTAAGCATCTAAGTGAGATATTTGAATCGCTTGTAGGTGAACTCCATACCAATACTCAAAGGAGACCAAGGTAAGTGGATGTAAGTAGAAACTTACACTTTTTATGAAAACTGGAATGATACACAACATGACAAATATCAAGCATGACATGACATAAGCATTTGCATGTTTTCTTGAAAGAAAAAGAAAATTTTGTGCAAATGAAAGTATGATAAGTATGTTATGACAAGTTAAGTTAAGGGGCTGAAGTTGGTCGGTACCGTACCAGTTAAGAAGGTGCATCCATACTGAAGGACGTTTACGTGAAGGTGGATGTCACCTAGGGCACCCATACCGAATGATGCTTGCAAGAAGGATGGGTAGCTCTTGAGGTATGTGCAATCACACTGAAGGATGCTTGCAAGAAGGTGTGAACCTGTAAGGGTTGAGTCTAGCCATTAGGCCTGGGGCCACCTCTAGGGCTAGTTCAACCAAATGATGTATTCCCAAAGGAAAGGGAATAGTTCCGAAGGGAACGCACAACCCTGACTTCAGGGGTAAATGGAGCGAGATAAGTTGCCCAAATCAAGAAATAAGTATTTTCAAGATCAAGTGCATGATTCTTTTTATAATCAAGTACATTGCCTCATACATATGCAAGCATTTCATATGACATTCATGTGCATTGATATCCATGATTATGCAGGACATGCATTATTTATTGCACATTATCCCTTACTGAGTCTTTCGACTCACAGTTTTTTTTTTTAAATTGTATCATTCCAGACAATATTTCAAGTGAGGAAACTTAAGAAGAGGACCTTGAACCCTAGGAGAAGGGTTAGCAAGAATGTTTTCTCCCATTTGTTATTTCAGTATAGGTTTAGATATAATTTTGGAAAGAGCCGTCATGAGCCTCCGACGTGTGGTGGTCATGGGCTATTCGGCCTGGTAGGCTGAGAGCTGTTAAACAACTTATTGTTTTGAGACTCTGGTGTAATTATAGCTATTACTTCACGTTATCGTTTGAGGAGCAGGTTCTAATGGTCCGTATGTGCGTTAATCCAAATAGAGTTTTTTTTATAAAAAAAAAAATTCCGCTGCAAGAGAGTAGTGAGTACGCTGGAGTGTTCCTTGTTGGGAATGCTTGCGGTTGTCATTAGCCTCGTTGAATTTACGTCTGGGGCGTGACATATTCATATTTGATCCGGTTTAGTTAATGTACTCTTACATTACACCCACTCGTCTGCTTAAGGTTACCACCTTAATGAAAAAATCTGTCATTCTAACATATAGAGGCACAGCGATTGTAGACTTATTGATACATTATCATGTATCTTGGTCTACAAAAAAAGAGTCAACAAGGAACCGAAAAATCATACTCTTCACCTCTGATGCATTAATCATTGGCTTGACTTTTCTACAATGTTGCTCAATAATATGACATCTTATGTCATTGCATGTACCTAAAATAATATACAAATGATTAATCTACAACAATACTTATATCATAATTATTCAAAATGATTAATTTTGAGGGCATACATCTAACACCAATTTCGTTAGGAACTTGTTTCAGAATTTTGTTTTTAACTTTGGACGGCTGGACACTACAAAGTTTTGCTTTGAGCATTTGAGGAACGAGTTGGCTCTGATTGTTAAGGATTTATCATACGGGCGGAGTCAACAAATTATTGTATTTTTACTGGTCCGAAGGAATTATTGCAGAGTCTACAAATAAATATCAATGTGGTTATAGAGCAACCTCCGACTGGAAAAGCTTCAAGATCACTCGTTGCTGGAAGTAGATCAGCAAAGTAGCATCTCAGAGACACCTGGAGGGGCAACCGATTCTGGTGGCTGTAGGGGGGACCAGAATTATCTTGGGGAGCTACCTGCTGTCACTACTGTTGAAGATACCAGCGCTGCTATGTGGGATGTGGGACCTTAGGGAGGGGATCGCAAAAAGGATAAGGGAGTCTATTGTAGGTTCATAGCTCTGACATCTTGGCAGGGGAGTCTTTTTTTATATATAGATCAAGCTCAAAATCGAAACCGAAAAACATTGACCAGGCGAAATGTCACGCCCCGAACGCTAGCTAAACGAGGCTAATGACAGCCGCGAGCATTCCCGGCATGGGACGCTCCAGCGTACTTACTACTTGCTGCACTTGTTCAGCGATGAGCTGAGCCATGTGCCTTAAAACATCATTGGTAGAGACACCTGATTCTTCGGGCTCCTCTTCCGTGTTTCTATTCCTGGGTTGTTTCCTAGGTGGCATCCTGCACTATATCGCCATCACTACATAAGTATCCTAACAACTAGTTGATGCATGAGATTTCTAGCATATAGCATACTCGAAATCCAAATAGGCGAGTAGCAAATCTTAAGTTCACTAAACTCCTAAATTCCTCTGATACCACTAAACTGTCACGCCCCGAACGCTAGCTAAACGAGGCTAATGACAGCCGCGAGCATTCCCGGCATGGGACGCTCCAGCGTACTTACTACTATACTTGCAGCGGAAAAGACGTTGATGCTTCAATGTTAAAAAGAAGCCTTATAATGCTAGCGTATAACGTGCATAAGAACATATTTTCCATTGATAACTCAAGGTTGTTAAACATATTCTCAAAATATCAACCAGTTTAAAACATTAACTAACTAAGCCAAATGAAACCCATGACCACCACATCACGGTGGCTCATGCCGGCTTTTACAAAAATTAGCTAAATCTTTCCTAACGTTAGCAAACAAGAGAAACATTTCATCAACCCTTCTCCTAGGGTTCAAGGTCCTCTCCTTAAGATTCCACCCCTGTAACATCATCTGGAATGATACAATTTAAAACTGTGAGTCGAAAGACTCAGTAAGGAATTATAGCTAAAACATGGGTTGAAATTGTAAGCATGCACTTGAACTTGAAATCATCATGAACTTAAAATCATAATGAACTTAAAATAATCATGAACTTAAACATAATGTAGTTCACGTACTTGAACTTGAAATATCATGAGCTTTAACTTGAAATATCATGTAAACGTATGTAATTCATGCATGATCATGAATTTTGATGCACGTGTATGCCTCATGATTGCATATGCACATGCACTTGCTCTTGAAAACTTCACTATTACTTATAAATCTCTTGCTTTTGGAAAATCTTTCCAATCCTTATCTTATGGGCTACTTGAGCTCCACCTACCCCTGACATCAGGGTTGTGCGTTCCCGTAGGAACAGTCCCTTATTTCCCTTAGGGACCTTACATATGGTCGAGCTAGCTCACCTTCTCTCATTCGTCCTTCAGTGGCTAGACACGACCCTTGAGGTTCACACCTTCTTGCAAGCATCCTTCAGTGTGATTGCACTTACCTCATGGACTACCCATCCTTCTTGCAAGCATCCTTCGGTATGGGTGTCCTAGGTGACATCCATCCTTCACGTAAACGTCCTTCGGAAATGGATGCACCTTCTTGACTTGGTACGGTACCGACCGACTTGGGTTCGTTAATTAACTTGTCATAAAACTTGTCATAAAGTAGCATAAAAATGGTACTTTCATTTGCATAAAATGTCTCATTTCTCATGAGGAAAATGAATGCAAATGATCATGATGCATTCATGTCGTGCTTGGTAATGTCATGCTTGATATGCTTATTCATGAATATTCTTCATGCAGTGTATCGTTCCAGTTTGTAAAGATTTTCACTTACCTTAGGCTTGCTTGAGTATCGAGTGTCTCGTTACCTACAATGAAACGTACTATTGTCATTCATAGGTTCACTAAACGTATATAGTAATCAATACATTACTCACACGAATCTGTTTTAATAGACCCTCACACTAATTTTTCATACCATAACATATTCGTCATACCTCTAATTCACATGCAAGTTATCTTAAAACGCTCTCTTTCTTAACTTGAAACAAATTCCAAGACCAACCCCGTAAAATTGGACTAAAATATCAAGAGATAACCACCAATGCAACAAAACACACTTTCTATTCCAGCCTTGAAATCTGCATATGTAACTCCAGAAATCACAACAATCTCCAACAACCAAAATCCGAATCTCTACATGTCACAACCAACATCCAAGGCTAACTTAACATCTCATAACAACAACTATACTCTCACCTTCCTCCCACTTACAACTTCAACTCGAAGTTTACAACCAAATCCGGTCTCCCCTCCTTTTGGAACCCGACCTTCTTCTCGTAACATTTTATGCTAGCACCGTGTGTTGCCAACCAATCCATACCTAAAATGAGGTCGAACCCTCCCATTTCCATCACTATCAGGTTAGCCGGCATAATTTGCCCCTCAACTTCTATCGGGAAATTTTTCACTACTCGATCGCAATTGATCCTCCCACCAGTAGGTGTTGATACTACTACATGACATCCTAATGGCTCATGCTTTAAATCTCTTGCCTTACAATATGCCGATGCTATGAATGAATGTGTGGCCCCTGAATCAAATAATACAAGGGCTTCTCCCTGTGGCAAGGGCAACTTACCCGTTACTACTCTGGTTTGGTCCTCCGCATCCCTCGGGGTCAGAGCATATAGTCTTGCTTGAGTTGGACCGCCTTGCCTCCTCGAATTGTCTTGCGGTGCGGGTTGGGATGCTTGGCTTGAATTACTTTTTGCCCTACAATCTCGGGCAATGTGACCTGGCTTCCCGCACTGGAAGCATACTCCCTGCCTACACTCTCCGGGATGTTTCTTGCCACATTTGTTGCATATTGGGAATTGATTCCCTCCTGCAATCTGACTTCCTCCAGGTCTCTGGTTCTGGGCTCCACCAGGTCTCTGATTCTGGCCCCGTGATAAACCCTGCTTGCTTTTCTTCCAGGGTGCCTGTGACGTTTCCAGCTTGGGAGGAGCCTTCCTCTTTTGCTGGTCGTAAAATGCTGCTGTCCTCTGCAGACCTCTTTCCACAATCACAGCCCGTTCTATGACTTCTGCCAACGTCTTCAAGTTATGGGCCATAACTCTGTCAAAGATTCGGGGATGAAGTCCCTCTTCAAACTTCCTGGCTTTCCTCTCCTCATCTGGTACTAAATACGGAGCAAACCTCACCAACTCCATGAATCGACCAGAGTATTGATCAACAGTCATTGATCCCTGAGTTAAGTTGGCAAACTCTCTCGCTTTTGCTTCCCGCGTCGTCCTTGGAAAATAGCGGTCCAGGAATTCTTGTTGAAACCTCTCCCAGATTATGGGTTGTTCTCCCAATTCTTGGCTCAGTAGGAGCTTCTTGGATAGCCACCACCTCTTGGCATCTCCCTGTAGCTTGAAGGTAGCAAAGCTCACTCTCTGGGAGTCTGTACACCCCATGATTTCCAGCAACTCTTTCATCTCTAGAAGCCAGTTTTCTGCTAGAACGGCATCTCCTCTACCGTTATATACCGGCGGGTGTTGGCGGTTAAACTGGTCAAAGGTGCATCCTTCAGGGCGATCTCGAGCCCCTTGCACATTTGCCCCTTGCACATTTGCCCCTTGCTGCACTTGTTCAGCGATGAGCTGAGCCATGTGCCTTAAAACATCATTGGTAGAGACACCTGATTCTTCGGGCTCCTCTTCCGTGTTTCTATTCCTGGGTTGTTTCCTAGGTGGCATCCTGCACTATATCGCCATCACTACATAAGTATCCTAACAACTAGTTGATGCATGAGATTTCTAGCATATAGCATACTCGAAATCCAAATAGGCGAGTAGCAAATCTTAAGTTCACTAAACTCCTAAATTCCTCTGATACCACTAAACTGTCACGCCCCGAACGCTAGCTAAACGAGGCTAATGACAGCCGCGAGCATTCCCGGCATGGGACGCTCCAGCGTACTTACTACTATACTTGCAGCGGAAAAGACGTTGATGCTTCAATGTTAAAAAGAAGCCTTATAATGCTAGCGTATAACGTGCATAAGAACTTATTTTCCATTGATAACTCAAGGTTGTTAAACATATTCTCAAAATATCAACCAGTTTAAAACATTAACTAACTAAGCCAAATGAAACCCATGACCACCACATCACGGTGGCTCATGCCGGCTTTTACAAAAATTAGCTAAATCTTTCCTAACGTTAGCAAACAAGAGAAACATTTCATCAACCCTTCTCCTAGGGTTCAAGGTCCTCTCCTTAAGATTCCACCCCTGTAACATCATCTGGAATGATACAATTTAAAACTGTGAGTCGAAAGACTCAGTAAGGAATTATAGCTAAAACATGGGTTGAAATTGTAAGCATGCACTTGAACTTGAAATCATCATGAACTTAAAATCATAATGAACTTAAAATAATCATGAACTTAAACATAATGTAGTTCACGTACTTGAACTTGAAATATCATGAGCTTTAACTTGAAATATCATGTAAACGTATGTAATTCATGCATGATCATGAATTTTGATGCACGTGTATGCCTCATGATTGCATATGCACATGCACTTGCTCTTGAAAACTTCACTATTACTTATAAATCTCTTGCTTTTGGAAAATCTTTCCAATCCTTATCTTATGGGCTACTTGAGCTCCACCTACCCCTGACATCAGGGTTGTGCGTTCCCGTAGGAACAGTCCCTTATTTCCCTTAGGGACCTTACATATGGTCGAGCTAGCTCACCTTCTCTCATTCGTCCTTCAGTGGCTAGACACGACCCTTGAGGTTCACACCTTCTTGCAAGCATCCTTCAGTGTGATTGCACTTACCTCATGGACTACCCATCCTTCTTGCAAGCATCCTTCGGTATGGGTGTCCTAGGTGACATCCATCCTTCACGTAAACGTCCTTCGGAAATGGATGCACCTTCTTGACTTGGTACGGTACCGACCGACTTGGGTTCGTTAATTAACTTGTCATAAAACTTGTCATAAAGTAGCATAAAAATGGTACTTTCATTTGCATAAAATGTCTCATTTCTCATGAGGAAAATGAATGCAAATGATCATGATGCATTCATGTCGTGCTTGGTAATGTCATGCTTGATATGCTTATTCATGAATATTCTTCATGCAGTGTATCGTTCCAGTTTGTAAAGATTTTCACTTACCTTAGGCTTGCTTGAGTATCGAGTGTCTCGTTACCTACAATGAAACGTACTATTGTCATTCATAGGTTCACTAAACGTATATAGTAATCAATACATTACTCACACGAATCTGTTTTAATAGACCCTCACACTAATTTTTCATACCATAACATATTCGTCATACCTCTAATTCACATGCAAGTTATCTTAAAACGCTCTCTTTCTTAACTTGAAACAAATTCCAAGACCAACCCCGTAAAATTGGACTAAAATATCAAGAGATAACCACCAATGCAACAAAACACACTTTCTATTCCAGCCTTGAAATCTGCATATGTAACTCCAAAAATCACAACAATCTCCAACAACCAAAATCCGAATCTCTACATGTCACAACCAACATCCAAGGCTAACTTAACATCTCATAACAACAACTATACTCTCACCTTCCTCCCACTTACAACTTCAACTCGAAGTTTACAACCAAATCATGGTTCCATAATTATCAAGTTAACACCATTGCATGTACCCATTTCTCTTGGGCTGTTTACCAAACACCTAGTGTGCGTTATTGGTCCTCTTGCCTATTTTCCCAGATCTGAACATATCCCTAACACTTAGGGCTTTGTGGTTCTCAATATCACTAGCATACATACACAATCTAATGCATCAAACCCTAGATTCGGCCATACTTGCTCAACTTAGGTTTCAATCCCCCTCTTAGGCCTTTTATCAAACACCTAGAGCACATAACCAATTTCTCTTGAACCCTCATTTCAGATCTAGTCATTTTTCCACATGTTCTCATGTAAAAATCTATGCTACACTTACAAGATCTACCTTGAACATACCTAGATCCACACTAAACATCCATGAATCACAAGGAGAACACTACTTAGACAAATTACCAACAAACCACAACCAACCAACAAAAGAAAACAAGAACATCACCAACCACAACTAACCAACAAGAGGAAACAAGAAGAGAATAGAGAGAGAGAGAGAGAGAGAGTAGCACGATTTTCGGCCAGCAAGGATTTACCTCGCTTCTCTCCTCTTCCTCCTTCTTTTCTTCTCCTTCTTCTTCTCCTTCTTCCTTCTTCTTCTTCCTTCTTCTTCTTTCGGGTGGGTGACTTAGGGCAAGGGAAAATGAAAAGGCTGAAGAGAGGGGAAAAATGAAGTGTTCGGCAAAGGGGGAGAGAGTAATAGGCGTGAAAATGGTTGGGGAAAAGACAAGTTTGCCCTCCCCCTACTTCATAAATTTCAACTCGCGTATTTTAAACCGGTAAAATTCCGGAATGTAGTTATATGTGTCGACACCATCACTCAAGGTGTCGACACTTACAACATATTTAGTAAGATGTGTCGACACCATCACTCAAGGTGTCGACACTTCCAACACTTAGCCATAGTGGGAAAAATGTAAACTCTCGGGTTTCAATTAGATGTGTCGACACCATCACTCAAGGTGTCGACACTTCCATCACTTGGTCAAAATCTACGGGAGTTCTGGAAAAAGGCGAACTCTCGGGTTTCAGTTGGATGTGTCGACACCATCACTCAAGGTGTCGACACTTCCAACACTTAGTAAAAATCACTCTAGTTCCGGAAAGATATAAACGCTCGGGTATCAGTCTAATGTGTCGACACTATGACTCAAAGTGTCGACACTTACAACACTTAGTCAAAATTCACTTTGGTCTCCAGGAAAAGGTAAACTTTCGGGTGTTAGTATAATGTGTCGACACTATGTTCCAATGTGTCGATACTTACCTCAAAAATCACCAATTAAAACATACCTACATCTTGAGGAAAATCATAGCAAAATCTCTCTCTCCTATACAGTGACATAAGTAAATTCGGGATCTCACACGAAATAAGCCGGCGGGATCCTAAAAAATATCAAAGGAAGCCACTATATGCTCCATACTATGCAGTGAGAGCGGTGGCCGGACACAGTAGACGACGCTACAAGGACCTAAGCTTGCTAGCAGATAATGCACCACAACCTAGTACAGAAAGCCCAAATAAGGGCAGACAAAGATCCTCAAAGTATTGGAAAAGCCTACGCAGGAGCCGTAACAAAACACACCCAAACAAAACACAGACCAACACAAAAACCAAACAACCACCAAACAGAGACGGAACCAGCACCATCGCCAGCAACGAGCAGAGAGGTCGAGCCACTGCCATCGTAGGGAGAAGCACAAGACCTAGCCAAGCGGCGCGTGGCCGCCAAAACCGTCGAAAACCACCCGGAATAGAGAGCACAGAGACGGATGCGTGAGATCCACGTGCGGCGCGTGGCGCGCGTGAGACGTCACGCGCTGTCCGATGGTAGCCGGACCGGTACGGTTGTGCTCGGCTGGAGGAGTAGATGTCATTGAGCAAGGTTTTGGCCACCGAGGATGCACTAAAGCACCAGGATCTACCGTCAAGATTTCGAACAAAAAAAGTGGAAAGGAGAGGGAGAAGAGAAGAAGAGGAAGAAGAAGGAAAAAAAAAGTAGGGGCGGTGGGGGGAGCTCCGGCTCCCCCACCGCTGGAAACAAGGTTGCTAAAGGAGACGGCTAGGGGTGAGGGAGAAAAGTTCTAGAGAGAGAGGCTATGCCTTCTCTCTAGAACACGCTGGGTCCGAATCTTGGCAGGGGAGTCTACTCCGTTGCATATGAGTGTCCAAAGGCAGTTAGCTTTGCCTCGGCTTTCCATGCCCATGTCGAGTTTTATATTAACCTAGAGAGAGCTATTCAAAAAGAGCTTAAGCTTTGGAGCTCTTACATCCTAGAGGGAGAGCTGGAGCAGCGTGCTTCCTAGCCTTAGGATGATGTCCTAAGAAACATGTGGAACAGTTGTATAGGCTTGGGCCCATTCGAAGCAAACTGATTTGAACCCAGTCCAGCTTAAAGAGGGTCGTACTTACCTTACTATCACTAAAATTTGAGATGGATGAATGGCACTAAGGACACTTGGGCTTATTAGCGTTCTGAGAAAAATGAAGGGCTGCGTTTAAGTGAGAATGACAGGGCACAGTCGAATAAAGGAAAACGCAAGAGCGTGAGAAAATCTTTAACATGACTGACATGTCAAGAATCTCGAACTCGCATTGCCCCTCAAATAGCAAACGACAAACTTGGTCAAATGGAGAAAATCAAGGAGTGTAATCGGAGGAAGAATGGGAGAAAGGTCTCCCGCTGGCCGCATGTCACAATTGAAACAAAAAGCTTCGTAAGATCTCAATCTCCTTTGGTGGGGTAGAAGAACATGTTGTCTCTGGGAGCTTGGCAGAGAACAAATGGTAGTTGATGGAGTTGTTATGATTGAGGAAGTGGGTTTGACCATGCCCCTCCCCTCCAATACCATGAATGTAATGTTCTAGAATTGTAGTGGCTTAGCTCGAGCTGCGACAATTCTTTGACTACGGGCACTTAGAAGGCAATCCAATCTGGATTTGTCTGTGATTGGCTGAAATAAAGTCCTTGGAAGAGACTGACATTTTGAAAAGAGTGGGTTTTCATTTTGTAGTGGAAGTATCGGCAAGGGATATTAAGGAAGGCTTGGTTTTGGCATGGAGACTTGGAATTGAGCATGATGTTCAGCATAGGATTCAAATATCTTCAACTTGATCATCTATTTGGACCCCCATCATCAACCTTGGATCATCTATTTGGACCCACATCATCGATGCTATCTCACAGCAATCGAATAAAAGGGGAGGGCGTCCATGAGTGTCTTCGTCTACCAACGGGATGTACTAGCTTAAAATGCAACATGGTTTTGTAGACTTGGAATTCACTGGGAATGCTTACACTTGCTATAATGGAAGGGGAGGTGGTCAAGCTATTTACAAGCGGTTGGATAAGGGGATGGCTAATGGGTAGTGATTTATTTTATTCCTGAGAGCTCTTATTAAGCATATGCTGAGATATAGGGCTGTAAGTCCGGTCCGGCTTCCGCCGGACCTCCGCCTCCGCCATTGACTCCGGTTCCGGGAAGAGGAGATCCGCCTCTTACAGGAACCGGAATCGGAGGTTATTTTGGACCACTAACGGAAGCGGAACCGGAACCGGACTTTTCCGCCGGTCCAGGCGGAACTCCGGTTCCGGGGTTTTTTTTTTTTTTTTTTCTTACGTTAAAACGACGTCGTTTATCTATTGTTTTTTGAGAAAAAAAAAAGCTTGATGCGCTGCCGTTTTGATCTGAGCCCTAACTAATAAGCCAGACTCCTCGACGGCTCGACCTCGACTCCCCAACGGCCAGCCCAGTCTTCCACTCTTCCCTTTCCAGTTTCCCCCCTCCCCGACCCCCGTCCCCGACTCCTAGCCCCAGCCCCCGCCCCCAGCAGCCCTTAGAAGTGCGGTTTACTCAGGCGCATTGAAGCTCTCGAGTCTCGATCACTACGAGGTCTTTCTCTCTCTCGCTCTCTCTTTCCCTCTCTGTTTTGGTCTCCGCGAAATTTAGTGTAACTTAGCATGCGTTCTTTGATTCGAACTTTTTTTGTGGATATTTTGGGGGATAAGCTGACTGAGTTTTAAATGCATCGAGATATTGGAGTTGAATTTTGCTTTTGTGACCAATAAAGGCGATGAGTTCTTTGCTTTTAGTAATTGACCCGTGCTTGTTGGAGCAGTGTTATTTATAATTTGAGTGTTCCTTTAAACACGATAATTAACAAGTTAAGTAACTGGCGTTTCAAAAGGATATGGTTTGGTGGTGTTCAGATGAATTTTTCTTATCCAGAATAAACCAACATAGGAAACTTAAAGATAGAATGCCACTGCTACGGCAATATATCATCGGAGGGAAGGATTCATTTGAAGCAATTAAAGTGTAAAATAATTGCCGGGACATAATTTGCTCTTGTTATATACAGAACTATTTCTATTGACATCTAATTTGGAAGAATTATCAGACGAAGTTTAACTGCCTTTTCTTTTGTTTTCAGGTTTTATCATGCGTATGAGAACTACTTGTCCTGATTTCGTGATTATATTTGTTGCAGCATGATGAGTTAAAGCCTCTAACTAAATCTTTCACTGACTCCCTTAGTGAGCTTGGAAATCTGAAGGTGATTTTTCCTTATTGATCTTGTAGTTAATGCTTAGTGACAAGTGGAAATTTTAACTCGGTATTGTATTGATTGCAGCTTGAACACTTACCGCAAGACTATAATGGATCTGCTCTTACACTTATAGAATCATTATCCAGGTATAAAATGCGGCTTGCATAACAAAATATAGACAATTGGGTGATTTCGATACAGTTTCTTGTACTGTCTTCACGTTTTTGTTAATAAAATTTTCTTACTTATCAAAAAAAAAAATTGTTACACTTCTAGTTATTGCCATGGATCATTCTTGTTTGGTGCTTTCTTGATTTCTCATTCGAGATTGTATAATCACCATTCTGACGCAAAATGCCTCTGTATCTCAGCCTTGTTATCTTGGGTAACAATAGTGAATTTGAAAGGGCGGTACTTTGGATTTCTGAAAATCTAAGATTCAGTGTTGATGCAAGGATCAATCTTTTTGAGGTATGTGATTAGAATATTTTTTGGGAAACATCATTTTTGCTACTATGTTAATTCTAAAGCTTCATGTAGTATGGTGATAGATTACTCTAACCTGATGAAGCAGTCATACCTGTTTTTATTTCTGAATTTCATTCAAGGAGCAAATTTTTATTTTTTATTTTTTGCAAGTTGCTCAATGTGTTTTAATCGTTCTCGTCCACTTGGTCGTTATTGTGTAGTGCAACATAAGAGTTCTTGGAGGACTTGTTTCTGCTCATGTACTTGCAACTGATTCTACAAACAGGTTGGTTAATGGTGCTTACAAGAATCAGCTGCTTATTATGACTGGTTAAATATCAGTTTCAAATCATCAATTTTTTGGGATTTAAGGACGTCTCATCCTCCTTCAGTAACTTTTGTTCAGTCCAGTTTGCTTTGCTTTTCGTATCTATCTCTTTTACTTATCAAAAAAATTTTGCTTTGCTTGTCTCTCTTTAATCTGCGACCTTCTAATATGCTAATTAATATTTATTTCTTTGTGATGTGTTAGTGCAACAAGGAGCTGCATTGCTATTCTCAACCTGGTAAGACTTCAATCGAATCTCACCGCCAATCGAATCTCTGAGTCCTGTTGAAGAACTGATACCAGAAGGCCCTGCCAATTGAACCAACAACCTGGTAAGACTTCAGGATCCTTTAAAGAGCAGACAAGTGAAAAATGAAAAGCAACCCAACTAATTAGACATCGCCACACAAAAGTAGATGAATCTGCAGACAAATTATCATACCATGCCTAATTTGTGGATATAATGTTTATTTGAGTTAATTTGTGATGTGTATTCAACTCCTAATATGTTGTGTATCCATATGGTAACGTTAGGTTTCTTAAACTTTTTAAATTCTGGGCTTGATAGTTAGCGCTAAGTTTCTAGTCTTTTAGACTTTAATTTGAAGCAGTTAGACTTTGGGTTGAGGCACAACCTACTGAGACATTATTTGTTATATGAATGACTGTCATGGTTGATTTGTTTGATTGAGGTGTATGTTATTTTGTGTCTTTATTTCAGATGGATCGTCAAACTTCAATTTCATCTACACAATCCACAACCCCCAAGTTTTCTACCCCTGCCTCAATGGCTACACCTACAATTGGTCAGATACCAATTGTAGATGTAGAGGCACAACCTACTGAGACAATTGACCCTACCCCCAAAAGAAGAAAGGTTTCCAATCCATCCCCGATGTGGGAACATTTCACTAGGGTACTACCATTAGTTGACCCAAAAAAACCATTGGCCAAGTGCAACCATTGTGGTCATAAAGTTGGGTGTCACCACAAAGAACAAGGGACCTCGACTATGAAATCCCACTTGAACGTTTGTGTAATGTATAAGAGAACTCAAAGTAAATTAGATAGTTCTCAACAGAAATTGACTTTTGATATCAAGGGGGCAAGTAGTGGATCAGTGGGAGTGATGAAGATAGACTCATATAATCCCAAGGCTATTAGGGTAGCTATTGCTAAGTTTGTAATTGTGGATGAGCTTCCTTTTAGAATAGTAAGTAAGGATGGGTTCAAGGAGATGATTCATACTCTCGAGCCCCGATTTAAAGTGCCATCTCGAATTACAGTGATGAAAGACTGTATGAAACTTTACTTGGAAGAGAAGGCTAGACTGAAGGCTAGTATCTTACTCAATAGACCCCGAGTTTGTTTCACCACTGACACATGGACGTCAGTCCAAAACATGAATTATATGTCTGTCACTGCACACTGGATTGATAGTACATGGAACTTGCACAAAAAGATACTTGTCTTCTCTAAGGTGTCAGATCATAAGGGCTCGACCATTGGGATGGAATTGGAGGATTGTATGTCGGAATGGGGGATTGATAAAATCCTTACAATCACTGTCGATAATGCATCCTCTAATGATACAGCCATTGAACATCTGAAGAGTAGACAATTGCTTTTGGGGTCTCAGCCTGGAAAAATTATTTGTAATCATGATTGTTTGCATATGAGATGTTGCGCACATATCTTGAATTTAATTGTGCAAGATGGGTTGAAGGAGCTGGATGATTCTGTGGCCAAGGTAAGGAACTTGGTCAAGTATGTTAAGTCATCTCCCGGTCGAATGGATGGGTTTAAGAAATGTGCAGCGAAGAGGAAGTTTCCCATTGAGGGGTTTTTGCAGCTTGATGTTCCTACTCGTTGGAATTTAACGTATATTATGTTGGATGCAGCTGAGAAATATCAGAGGGTTTTTGAGGAGATGTTGGCAGAAGATGGGATTCTGATAAGCTTTCTGCGTGAGGAGGGGCATGGGAGGAAGGGACTAGGTCCCCCTGGATTTGAGGATTGGGAGCGTGTTAGACACTTTACGAAGTTTTTGGCACTCTTCTATGAAGTGACGGTTCGAATTTCTGCTTCGAAAACGGTGACAGTAAACTTATTCTTTGCAGAACTAGCCAAAATTCATATGCATTTGGGGAAATATGCAGCTAGTGGGGATTTGTTCTAGGCGGACATGGCAAAAAGAATGCAAATGAAGTACAATAAATATTGGGGTGACTTGACTCAGGTTAACAGATTATTATTTGTTGCAGCGGTACTTGATCCACAATACAAGATTATATACTTGGACTTTTGGTTCAAGAAAGTTTTGGGGTTGGAGTTAGGTGCAAAGATGACTAGTCTTGTAAGAGGGACCCTGGATCAATTGTTTACCGAGTATTCCAATATGGATGGGTCATCTAGCAGTGGAAGCGTATCTGCAAGTCAAGGCCAGCTGGATTTGGTTGGGTCATCTACTTCATCACTAGATGATGCTCTTCACTTTGAATTCTTAGGATTTAAGGCGCATCAAAATTTGCTGGATAGCAAGTCTGAAGTTGAGAGATATTTAATGGAGGATGTTGAACCTAAAGATCCTAAGTTTGATATCCTCAATTGGTGGAGAGTGAATGCACCAAAATTTCCCCTTCTTGCAAGGATTTCTCGAGATGTTCTTGCCATCCCTATCACTACAGTGCCTTCAGCGAAGGAGGGTCGAGAGCACGGCCCAAGTCGTTTGGGTTTGAGTCTTTCTTAACCAAAGATGAACGTAGTTTTGAGGTAGTGGAGGGGGGCTTGGCAGCACCATTGTCGTGGGTCTCGTGATTTATTCTATGCCATAAAATTAAAAGAACCAAAGAAGCTTTTAGAATTTGAAACCTAGAGGTTTTTGACCACATACAGTAGCACCTTCGAATCTTTGAACAAAATCTAAATCAAGTTCAACAAAGGATGCCTTATGTCTCTAGTGAGAACCAAGAGACTGTCGTCTGTGTTGCCATTATGGAACTGCAGCAAGAAGAGGAAGAACTTTGGAGGAGTAAGTCTTGAGTCACTTGGGAATCGACCCCGAATTTAAACATTTGCTTCTTTCACCTTTCGACAATCATTCGTAGATGGAAGAATAGCATTGAGGCTATTAAAACAGAGGATGGCATGTGGTGGGGTATTTTCGAAGGCTATTTGAATCGGCTAACGTGTTGGAATTGGATGAGGTGATAGATATGTTCCCTACATCTGTAATTGAGGAGGACAATGGATTGTTGTGTGCTATGCTCGATGAAAGTGAAATTTTTGCTGCTATGAAGAGCATTGGACCCTCAAAAGCCCTGGGCCCCGATGGCATGATGAAATTATTTCATCGAACCTATTGGGCTACGATCAAGCAGGATGTAGTGGGTATTTTGCAGAATTTTTTTCGCATGTCATTTATGCCTAAACAATTAAATCACACCTTAGTTTTTTTTAATCTCGAAGGAGGAAAACCCATGATGACTACTTATGAAATACTTACCAAGGTGCTGACTGATAGATTGCGGAAGGTTATGGCTAAACTAATTTTGTACCCTCAGGAGAATAGACCTCCGGGGAGGTCTATTCAAGAGAATAAAGTGATTACTCGGGATTTTTTTTTCATTGAATGAAGGTGAAACAAGTGAGGAAGGGTCTTGTAGCTATTAATATCGATATGGAGCGAGCCTATGATCGGCTGGAGTGGCATTTTTATTGTCAAAGTTAAGCAATCATTCGGATTTGATGATCGATGGATACAATGGGTTTCTCAATGCCTTTCCACAGTGTCTTTCTCAATTTTATTAAACGAGTCTCCCTTTGGGTTATTTCGGCTTGAGAGAGTAATTCGGCAAGGGGATCCGTTATCCCTCTTCCTCTTCATTTTGTGTGCGGAAGCTATCTTGAGTTTGGCTATGGAAAAGGAGCAAGTCGGTAGGCTGATGGAAATAACATGTGATAAACGCACTGACAGTAACACATCTTATATTTGCTGACAATTTGTTGTTCTTCACTCGGGCAAATAGAAGGGAGGTAAGGGCTGTTAGGAGCATCCTAGATGAGTACTCCAGGTGGCCAGCAGAGAAGATTAATATTCAGAAATCTTCTATCACTTTTAGTCCTAATACTAATAGCGAGGTGCAAGAGGAGTTCAGTCAGGAGTTGGGTCTCAGAAAAGTGCGAGTAGGCAGCAAGATCTCGACCTCCCCTTTATAATGCCTAAATCCAAGGTGCAAGCATTTTAAAATTTGAAAGAGAAAGTTATCCATAAGCTGGCAAGTAGGCAAAACGTTTCTTCTAAGAGCCACCCCCATGTCGCTACC
This sequence comes from Myrica gale, assembly GCA_963930655.1. NCBI lineage: Eukaryota > Viridiplantae > Streptophyta > Magnoliopsida > Fagales > Myricaceae > Myrica > Myrica gale. The sequence goes on from OZ005618.1 coordinate 15,371,583, forward strand.
CCAATACCAGATGGTCCTTCATGATTCCAAAATCTTGCCGCCAAAAACTGGACACCCACTTAAAGAATTTTTTTATAGGGCTTCGAAGACAGCAATACTCGACATTTTACTCCAGTGGCGAAAATTTTCGTTGCTGAAAATAGTCATTTCGTCGCTAAAAGTATTCAGCGACGAAAAATTTTCGTCGCCGAAACACCGTCGCTGAAAGTCATCAGTGGCAAAAATTTAAAATCACTGCTACGCATTTCTGTTTGAACGAGAAATTTAGTTCGAACGAGGTTAGATTTGTGACGAAATCTTATTGTTCGAACAGATTTGTTAGTTCGAACGAAACCTCGTTCGAATGTTTATTTTGTTCGAACATGAATATTTATACTATTTCTTGAGAAATTACTTTTATTCATTTGAAATTGCTATTTCAAATTTTAAATAAGGCACTGCAAGAAAATGCATAATTTCATGACTAATAATATGAAATGAAATATATTAAATAGTCATTATTCAAAATACAAGGAAAATATAAGAAAAATCTTGTTCGATTAGCGCAACAAACAAATTTAATGAATACAAAAGAGAAACAAGTATTTGCTGGCAATTATTTCATCTGCTTTCTTGGCTTCTCCTCCTCTGTTTCTTTTATCTTTTTAGCAATTCCTCTGTAAAAGACCAAAATACTTTCATAATCAAGAAATTCTTCCAGATGTAGTTGCCAAATGAAAGCAACAAATGTAGCATATAATTTAAAGAATTCCTACACATCAACAACCAAAGCCAATAACAAAATAAAGATAAACAGTAAATGAGTACAGATGAAGACCATGACAGCAGAATTAATCAATTCAATAATCAAGAGCTAGCATATTCCATCATCATTAAGAGGAGTCAGAATTACCTTTCCATCTTTAAGAGGTTCTATGTCCCCAGTGAGAACAACAGGAGCTGTGGACAAAAATGCAATGGTTGTAAGATTCACCTGGATATACCCACAGTAAATGCATAAAACAGCAGTATCGCAAAGAAAAGTTGGTCAAAATAGCTATCCATTAAGGGACTAAAAGGTCCACGACCAACTTATCCTGCACAAAACTTGTTTGCTTTCTTACAGTACAAGAACTATATGAAGGATGTGCTTCTTTTTTCCCTTCAATTGTCAAAAGGGTTCTTCAAGAGCATAAGGTATTGAATTATATCTTAATGAAAATCATCCAACCTGCAGAGCTAATTTGTGCTTCAAGTACAAATACAGAAAAATCAAACTCAGAGAAACCAGTTGTTGCAGAACTCCCTTCTTCATCAATTGGGGAAGTGATTTGAAAATCTTCAAGTCCATGAACAAAATCATCTTTTAGAGCCAATCATAAAGCAATTCAAGATAGAACATATGATATATGACAAAGGGGTTGGCATTCATCGATGTTCTCAGATGATGCATCATAAACACGATTATCTACAGTAATTGAGGCATGTCCAATATCACTAAGATTTAGCCACATAGAGCCCAAACTTCTTCTGTCAATAAATGACATCTTAGTTTTTTTTCCCTAAGCTAAATGACATCAGTTTGTTTCTTTTTTTCCTTTTTTCTTTCCAATCAAAACAAAATGTCTTTCATTCAAAAATTCAAACAAAACATAATTCCTGTTCATGTAGTAAACATTAAACACTTGCATCAAAACCTGGTGAAAAGGGTCTGAACATTTAAGAAGGGTCTGAAAAGGGTCTACACGTTTCACCAAATCGACAACTGAAATAGGCAAGGAAACAGCTCAAAAATTGAAAATCAAATAATTGTATTAGAAAAAAGTCCACATCTACACAGAAGTTAAGATCTGGCACATAATTCAAGTTTGTGGACACTAACAAGATGGGAGGAAAAAAGTGTAAAAGTGGATAGCTCTTACAAGGATAGCATTGATGCCATTAACAACGATTTTTTTCACACCAATCTAAACTTCCCCAAAAGCCTATCATATCAGAACAATTCTGAACCACATCCATGAACTCGTATCAAACAATAACTTAAAGAAAAATCCATTACCTCTTGACATTTGGATCAGGAGATACTTTTATTGTTTTCATGTTCTTGTCAGAACTTGACCGCAATCGGAGCCGACATACCCGTAACTCAACCACAACCACAGAAATGGTGCGGAAAATAAAAAGGGAAAAGATCACAAAATACTAAGAGCCAAATTATATTCCAGGTCCAGAGAACTGCAGGGTGTCTTTATCAGAAACCAATAAATTTACACCTCTCCTTACTCAATCTGATGAAGAATTCTGCCCAAAATGGCTATCCACCTGTATATTCCCCATGTAAATCACCCATCTAAGAACTTCACATTTCTATGCCCCTTGATAAGTTACACCACTATACATTTCTACATTAAATTAGCCTACTTTGCTGGGGTCACCACTTCGCATCAAAAGTTTGATCTTAACCATTAATCATACCCAAATCCACCACAGACACAGGTGCAGTCAAGCATAAAGCAAGATTAACTATCTAACATATTGTTCCAAAGTTACGAAGTAGGACAAATCAGTGTCTCATACTAGTTTTGAAAGCTTTCCATTTTGTGTTCATTTTCAGTTGTTATCTCGTTACTAATTTTTTTTAATAGGTCGAAGGCACAGATTTGGACTTCATGAACCCTAAACCAATCTACACCACCAACAACAATATAAAACGAAATTAAACACGAAACAAAATCAAACAAAAACTATAAAACAAAATCAAACAGGAAAAAAATGCTTACCGTTAATCGGACTACAGGAACTCAAATCCCTAAATCTTGGCTAGAATATCGGAACTTAACAGAAAACAAAATCAAACAAAAAATTTTAGTAAATCGAAACCTAATCGAGACAAAAGCAACAAGCTCATGAGAGGCCATAGAGAGAGAGAGAACCAGCGTGACTGAGAGAGACAACGTGAGATTTCGAGGGACAGGGAGCGAGAGAGACAGAGATTTAGAGGGAGATCTGGAGCTTCGACGTAGAGGGGAGGGACTGGAGCTTCGACAAAGAGGAGGGTTGTCGACGGAGAAGGCAGCGATCGGAGGGGCTGGTGCTTTTACGAAGAGGGGGCTGGAGACTTAGAGATTTTTCAAAGGGGGGGAGAGAAGGGGAGCGGCGGGGAGTCGAAAGGGTATTTAGCGTTAAATGAATTTCCCCCCTCTCGTTCGAACCACATCTGACTTGTTTGAACGAGATGATTTGGGTGACGAAAATATTTTCGTCTTTAAAGATTTATTTAGTGACGATTTAGAAGTTTTTGTCACTAATACTTGTTCGAACTAGATATTGTCGTTCGAACCAATAAGAAACAAAGTGTTCGAACTCGATTTTGCTTGTTCGAACAAGAGTCTTTTAGCGACCAAAATATGTTCGTCGCTAAAGACTTATTTAGTGAGGATTTAATAATTTTCATCACTAATACTCGTTCGAACGAGATGAATTACTCTTTAGCGACAAACTCGTAATTTCGTCATTGAATATGTGTTTTTAGTGATGAAATTGGTTTCGTCACTAATAAGTTCTCCGCTGAAGAACAAATCTGTTGTAGTGACTACAGCCTCGACATGAATTATGAGCAAGAGGGTTGAAAGCAAAGTATTTTTGCAACACTTCCTCTTTGACAGCACCATCCGGAAGGAAAACATCTTTGAACTGGCAGGGACTGATTCAATTTAGAGATTTACTGGCCAAAGGTTTGTGTTATATTCCCAGGGGTGGAAGATCCATTGACATTATCAATAAGCTATGGGTTCCCGGAGAGGGTGATGACAGACCTCTATGGCGAACTCACGCTGATAATATTCCTTTGAATCTAATGGTAGCAGATCTGTTTGACTTTGATTTGAATTCTTGGAACTGCATTCTCATTAATTTTCTCTTTGAAGGTCCCACTGTTGAAGCGAGAATCATGCCTTTCCCATCAAAGGGTGGCTGTGGGAGCTGACGAGTGGTTTTGACCCAAAGTTGAGATGAGGCACCAATGGCACCCATGAGCAACCGTGACAAGCCCACAGCGCGCACGATGGTAGCACCACAGCCACGTCATGGCATCATCGTGTGCGAGCGCAAGCTAGGCGCCCCAGCGCCCCTGACAAGGCATGACGCCTCACCAACGCCCATGCCTGGCATGCCAGCCAGCCGACCACAGACATGCCATGATAAGCTCATGGCCAGCCCATGGCCTTGTCCTGACAAGACGCCATAGCAAGTCTTTGGCCACCAGCCAAGCCATGCAGCCATAGTAGGCCAGCAGATCAAGGAGGGCCATGACACAGGATGGCCACCACCACCAGCCACCACCAGTGGCGGAGCACCACCACCCCTACCGGTGCTAGGTGGGGAATGGAAGAGTGTTAGCCCAAGGTTGTTTTACAAACAATCTATAAATGATTTTGATGATAACAAAATATTCTAAGTTTCAAAGACTTTTAGATTTTACATTGTCAATCCACTATTTTTATAATGTACTTCAAAGGATTGAGGTTAATTCCTTAAATTATTTTTAAGTGGACTTGAACACCATTACACAAGTTGATAAGATCAATTTTTCATATTGTAGGTGTTTAAAGAAGTGTTGGAATGGTTTGGATGCTTTAAAGTTGAAATTGGAGTAGTTGTTGACAAAGAACAAATTTTTCTGACTAAGTGTTGGAAGTGTCGACACATTGAACTACTACCCGAGAGTTTGCATTTTCTGGCATTCAAAATGATTTTTTGGCTAAGTGTTGGAAGTGTCGACACATTGGACCATAGTGTCGACACATTGAACTAACACCCGAGAGTTTGCATTTCAGGCATTTCAAAACGATTTTTTGACCAAGTGTTGGAAATGTAGACACATTGAAACATAGTGTCGACACATTGAACTAACACCCGAGAGCCTATTTCCAGACCAAGTTTAATGTGTCAGCACATACAATCAAAATGTCTTGTATGATTCAAATGTCTTCTAAACCCCTCCAACGGCTCTCTAAGTTTCCAAGAAGACCCTTAATGACCGTTGAAGACCTAAGGCTATAAGAAGAACAAGATGGAGAGAGAAGAGAAAGAGCTCGACCATCAACGCAATATCTAGAGAGAGAAAGCAAAGATCCAAGGTTTTTCATTTGCTGATTCTTACAAGATCAAAGCTCTCAATGTTCAATACTCTTCTATTGCTCATCATTGATGACCTAGCTTCCAAAGAGAGAGAGATTTCTTGAAGAAGGGACAACTCACTTGCAAGCTTACTTTGCCCTAACTTCTAGAGAGAGAAAGTCATTTGAAGAAGAGGGAAAACCGCACCTAGCAAGGAAGCTTGTGCTCACACCTGCCAAACGTTAGGTTTCCTTCAAGAATCTTATCTTCTTGCACTCTATTAAGCTTTCCATTTGCTAATTTGGCTTAGAGAGTCATTCCATAAGATTTGAGCTTTTCATTGGGTTATTTGGCTAAGAGAGCTATTCACCTGTGTACTCATTCTTTGTATAACTTTTGAGTGTTGTGTGAACACTTGTTGAGTGATGGGAAAACACTTGGTCCTACTTGTGAGAGTAGAAGAAATCCTCTAGGTTTTGAGAATTTGTGAGAGTTAAAGGGACTTTGTAAAGGTTTCATAGCACCCGAGAAGCTAAGGTGTATTCGCTATTTAGAGAATAGTGGAGGAAGCTCAAGGAAGTCAATTGCCTTGGGGGTGGACGTAGGCAAGTGTTGGCCGAACCACCTAAAAATACGGTGTTATCTCTCTAACTCTATCTCACCTACATTTTAGTACTTATTCATACTTGTGGAGATTTATGCTTTATCATTCATTGCTTCTATTTGACATATCATTAGACACATTTAGATCAACATTATTATTTGTTAAAGAGGGGTAGTTTTCAGATCTGCATATTTATCGAAAAAGTGGTAAGTTTATGAAAAACTCAATTCATCCTCCCTCTTGGGTTGTTATTTAGACTCATAATTGGTATCGGAGCAGAGATTTAATATCTCTATCTATGATTATTAATACCTCCTTAGCTGAAGGTCAATCCACAAATAAACCTCCCTTGTTCAATGAAACTTGTTATAATTATTGGAAGGCTAGGATGAGGATTTACATCCAAACCGTGGACTATGAAATGTGGAGAGTTATCTCAAATGGTCCTACATTTCCTAGAGACAAGGATGGAGAGTTGAAAGATGAAAATGAATGGAATGATGTTGATCTTAGACTTATGTCTTTAAATGCTAAAGCTATGAATGTGTTATATTGTGCACTTGATTCAAATGAATTTAATCGTGTTTCCGGTTGTGATATCGGGAAACAAATTTGGGATAAACTTCAAGTATCCCATGAAGGTACGAATCAAGTCAAGGAAAACAAGATTAATATGCTTGTTAATAGTTATGAGCTTTTTAATATGAAATCCGATGAATCTATTTCACTCATGTTTAGTCGCTTTACCGATATTATAAATGAACTTAAATCTCTTGGGAAAGAATATACTAATGTTGAGATGGTGAGAAAGGTCTTTAGGTGCCTACCAAAAGCTTGGGAACTCAAGGTCACCGTCATTCAAGAAGCTAAAGACTTGACAAAGCTTCCTTTGGATGAGCTCATGAGATCTCTTATGACCTACGAGATTAACCAAGTAAAAGGAGACGATATTGAAGGAAAAGATAAATTGTCTCTATTAGTGAAGAAGAGGAAATTGCAAACCTTTGTTTGATAGCAAAGGAAAGCGAGGATGAGGTACAATCTTCACTTACTGAATGCTTTTCATTTGATGAATTGCAAGATGCGTTTAATGAACAATACCTTGAACTAAAAAGAATGTTTTCAAAATATTGTTCTCTCAAAAAAAATCTTGAAAATATTGCAAAAGAGAACGATTCTTTGAAAATTCAAGTTGTTTCTCTTGGAGAGAATCTTGCAAGAATCACAAAAGAAAATGAAAATGTCTTGCAAGAAGAGTCAAATGATTTGAAATCTGAAAACAATGATTTAAAAAGGAAAGTTGACTCTCTCACTAAAGATCTTGCAAAATTCACTCAAGGAAAAAGAAACCTTGATATTTTACTTGGCTCTCAAAGATGTTGCTTCAACAAAAGTGACATTGGATATGATTTTTTAAATGATCAAAAATCTTACTCTTATATGATAACAAAATCATCTCCATCATTTACATTGTGCAATTTTTGTGGTAAATCTGGACATATATCACACACTTGTCCAACTAGAAAGAAATCCACTCATGGCATTAAGTTTGTGTAGATTCAAAAAGATAGGGTGAAGGAGGTGGTTTCTAACATCAATGGACCCAAAAAGATCTTTTGGGTACCAAAAACCAAGAGTTGATTGTTTTTGCAGGTGTGTTTGAAGTTCAATGTGGATGCTCCAAGCACATGATCGGAGACAATTGGGGTGTTTGTTTGTGGAAATTTTGGGATTTTGGAAATTTTGGGTATTGGGGTTTGTGAAAAGTATAGATATTTTATGGAAAAGTGAGGAGAGAGAAGATTTAATTAAATATTATAATGTTATTTTATAATTTAATGAGGAGAGAGGGATTATTTTATGATTGTTTGGAAATTTTGAGGGGTAGAAATTTCCGGAGACAAACGCCTCCAATAGTTGGTTTAAATCTCTTTGTCTCGAGGAAAAATGTTCGGTTACCTTTGGTGACAATGACAAAGGAAAGATATTCGGTGTTGGTATCATTGATATGGTTTAAAACATAATCTCTTGAGTATTAGTCAATTATGTGACAAGAGAAACTTAAGAGAGAGAGATTTCTTGAAGAAGGGACAACCCACTTGCAAGCTCACTCTGCCCTAACTTCTAGAGAGAGAAAGTATTTGAAGAGGAGGGAAAACCGCACCTAGCAAGGAAGCTTGTGCTCACACCTGCCAAACGTTAAGCTTCCTTCAAGAATCTTATCTTCTTACACTCTATTAAGCTTTCCATTTGCTAATTTGGCTTAGAGAGTCATTCCATAAGATTTGAGCTATTCATTTGGTTATTTGGCTAAGAGAGCTATTCACCTGTGTACTCATTCTTTGTGAATACTTGTTGAGTGTTGGGAAAACACTTGGTCCTACTTGTGAGAGTAGAAGAAATCCTCTAGGTTGTGAGGATTTGTGAGAGTCAAAGTGTAAGCTCGAAAAACACTTTGTAAAGGTTCCTTAGCACCCGAGAAGCTAAGGTGTATTCGCTATTTGTAGAATAGTGGAGGAAGCCCAAGGAAGTCAATTGTCTTGGGGGTGGACGTAGGCAAGTGTTGGCCGAACCACCTAAAAATACGGTGTTATCTCTATAACTCTATCTCACCTACATTTTAGTACTTATTCATGCTTGTGGATATTTATGTTTTATCATTCATTGCTTATATTTGGCATATCATTAGACACATTTAGATCAACATTATTATTTGTTAAATAGGGGTGGTTTTCAGATCTGCATATTTATCGAAAAAGTGGTAAGTTTATGAAAAACTCAATTCACCCCCCCTCTTGGGTTGTTATTTAGACTCACAAAGAGGAAGGTCCGGAGACCCGGAGGAGCATCACCACCCATGGTGGTGCAAGCGGTGGCGGACGACGACGAGATCCTGGTATTGATGGAGGTATCTTAGGGATTACTTTCCTTTATTGTTTAGATTGAATAAATCATATCTTCTAGATTTAGGGATCATTTCCTAAACTCTAAAAGATTCATTTCCTTTATGTTTATGTTGAATTAGACATGTAATATCAAATCTCCTAGATTAAAGGAATTTGATTTAGATTTGATTTGATTGTGATTGTGATTTTGATTTGATTGGAGTCAATTAGGGTTTATAAGCTTCTAAGGATGTCTATATAAACACCCTTATGAGCATTAGAGTTATTCATTCAGAAGAGTAGAGTTTTGGAGAGCCTGGGTGCTTTTGGGCTGGGATTTGGCCAAACATAGACAAGTATATGCTAAGTCGGTGTCAAGGCTAATAACCTTTTCACTTGGGATTCATTATAGGCTAATAACCTAGTTTGGGTACCCGTTCTTGGGCTAATTAACCCTTGATCGGGATTGTTCTTTGTTCTTGTGGTATTTGGGCTAATTAATCCTTAACCACGTTCTTCGTGTTCATCAATAAACATCTCGAGTGTTCTCCATTTTGAGTGTTAGATCCTATATAAACAGCTCGTGTGTTACAGATAACGGTTTAGGAGGATCGATTGAGTTGGTCGGGTTCGAGACACTTGGCAGGAATTGACATTGTTATGGTGGCCTAGACCAGTGTCCCTAACATTTTGTCCCCTCTGTCGATAAATGAAGGGGGAAGGACGCCACAATTTTTCTTCATTGTCTAGTGGCTCGAATCCTTCATAGAGAGTTAATGTGGCCATTGGATGTTAAAGCTATTCCCTGGATTGGTATGCCCCAAGTGGTTCGGATGTTCACTCAACCTCATTTCTTCCTTCATGTTCCTAGAGAGGCTAAGAGAGAGTTCACACTCAATGCTGCCTTTGTATTGGATACACTATGGTTTTGGTCGAACGAGGTGGTGCACCAAAATGTTGATTTGAATATTGCGGATTTGAAAAGAATGCAGGTATTTTGAGCACCTTTAATTATTGCATAGCTCGTCAAAGTTGGATTGTTGTAGATGGCGACCTCTTCCAAGGGGACGACTCAAATGCAACACGGACGTGGCTATTTGAGACAGGATGGCTATTTTGGCTCTCTTTTTTAGACTCGGGAGGCTCTCTATGTCATGTGTACACAGAGCAATTTTCAAGCATTAATTCTCTATTTAGAGAATCCTCAGGGCTAGTAGATTTGACTAATATTGCGATGGAAAAAGGCTGGTCTACAATTGACTTTGAATTGGACTATCAATTGCTTACTAGGCTTAGGGGCGTTCACAGGTCGCCCGACCTGACCCGTACCGCCCGAACAATGTTGGGTTATACACGGGCCCGGGCTTAGGCGGGCCCAAAAAACTGTGAGCTCACCTATATTCGAACGAACTTCAAAATAGAGAGGCCCGACCCACCCCGCCCGAATGCTTATGACATTACTGCCGAGTGCTTTCTCCAGTCGCCAACTCTTCTCCTTCTCCTCATCGGTCACTGCCGTCGCTGACTCTTCTCCTTTTCTTCATCCGTCTGCTTCCTTCGCCCTCCATGTACTTCTCATCCTCTCTTTTATCTTGCCCTCCACCACTGTTGTTGTTATTTTGACAAGTTCTGATCTCCTGATCTGAATTTCGACAGGTTCTGATCCACTGCTATTGATGTTGTCGTGTTTAGATCTGAAATTCTTTGATTTTGCTTATTTGTGTATCATTTTTGAGATCAGATATCTAATGGATCAAAATCCTTTTCATATTTTTGAGTTTTGGTACTATTGTTCAAGCAGCAAGTTCACATCTGCATCAGTGCCTTCTACTCCTCGGACAAAGGGTGAGACCTGCAGTCCTTATTATTTTAAATTCTGATTTTCAACTAGATATCTAAAGTCGAGTATAAGAAATTCTGATTTTCTGAAGACTTGGGTTGTAGAATCTTTCCCGATTATTTTGAAATATTTGAAGTTGGATCTTGAAGCAAAACTAAGGGTACTGAAAGAAATTTTGAAATTCATAGTTTTTCAGGGTTTGTTATTTCTTGTGCAACTAGAGCGATTAGACTGTAATGTTTCTCAGGTGATTAGAGTTTGGAATTTTGACAGGTTCTGATCCAAGTGCTCTATAGAGGTTGAACGATTAAACTTGTCACTAATTATCTTTCTCACCCCTTGTTTAGATCCAACACTTGTGTGGTTGATTGCCTAATAACTTTTCGTCTTGGCTAGCTTTAGGAGATCCACAGGAAATGTCATTTATTGTGTAGTCGGTTGCATAATTACTTATGACAACACTTCTTGTGAGAAAGTCAATTTTTGACAGCTCGATCTTTTCCTTCATAGTCATCACGTGTTGTATCTTTAGTTCATAATCATTACTCAACTCCCAGCTTAAGAAACTAAATCATAGTTTCTGAAATCATTCACAGCTATTTTTCCTCTCTTACCTTGTTTTTTGCAGGTTAATTTTGAAGTTTGAAATTTGCTTGGTGGTGGTGGAGCTTGGGCTTATTCAGGTAATTTTTAGCTAAACCCTATTAGAAATTTAGAAAATGATATATTGGAGATTTGAGGTTAGGGCCTATGTTCGTTTTGCTGGACATTGGAGGTCAGAACTTATTTTGGTTTTGTTGGGTGATTAAGTGATCTTTTGTGTTTTTTGATGATATGTTTGTTTTCAATTTTTGATGATTTGTTTATTTTTTAAATCTTGTTGGTTCATATGCTTTGTTATGTTTATTTGGACTTCTATATAGTAACTAATTATGTTTGTATGTATGTTTGTTTTAGATGGATATTATTGATTCTTCAGCAAATCAATGCATTACATCCATTAATACCGAAGATGAGACCATAGATGTAGATGAGGCGCCTTCGGCCTCTGGTAATCATTCTCGCAAACGTAAGGGGAATAAGGAGGGGTCAGTAGTTTAGGATTATTTCACAAGATTAGATGGTTGTGATCCAAGTGACCTACTTGCTAAATGTAACTATTGTAGCAAGCAGTACCATTGCCACTCTAAACGGCATGGGACATCTAATATGTTGAACCATGTGTTACATACATGCCCCAGGTACCCATTTAGCAATGAATAAGTGAAAAAGGATCTCTCAGAAAGGTTTGGAGATCATGATGTTGTCAATCTAAGGGTTCATACATATAATCCTGAAAGTATACGGTTGTCAATAGCAAAAATGATAATATGTGATGAAATTTAGGGTTGTGGAAGGTCCAGGCTTCATATAAGTGTATAAGGCTTTTGAACCACGGTTTCAAGTCCCTTCTCGTATCACCGTAGCAAGAGATTGTATGAAACTTTATATGAGAGAGAAGGAGGAGTTGAAGAATGTATTCAAGTCTACTTGTCAACGTGTTTGTTTGACCACTGATACATGGACCTCCGTGCAAAATCTCAACTACATGTGTCTCACGGCGCACTTTATTGATAGTTGTTGGAAACTTCAGAAAAGAATCATTAACTTTTGTTTGATTCCTAATCACAAAGGTGACAGAATTGTAAAACATGTGGAATCTTGTTTGTTGGATTGGGGAATTAGTGATATTTTTATTGTAACTGTTGATAATGCTTCATCAAATGACGTTGCAATTGAATTTTTGAAGAAAGATTTGAAAGGACATGTATTGGATGGTAAGTATCTCCACATGAGGTGTTGTGCACATATATTGAATTTGATTGTGAATGAAGGTTTGAAAGATTGTGATGATTCAATTGTGAGGGTTCGAAATGCAGTGCGATATGTGAGGTCCTCTCCAGCAAGAATGACAAAATTTAAAAAGTGTGCTGAGATGACAAAGATTGAGTGTAAGAAGTTGGTTTGTCTTGATGTTCCAACTAGATGGAACTCAACCTACCTTATGTTAGAGTCCGTTGAAAAGTTTTAGAAAGCCTTTATGCAGATGGTGGAGGATGATGGCCAATATATTCGTCATTTGAGTGACGGGGCACACATGGGACCACCTGGATCTGAGGATTGGGAAATAGTCAAGGTGTTTGTGAAGTTTCTAAAAGTGTTTTTTGATGCCACTGTGAAGGTTTCTTGTTCTTTGTGTGTCACATCAAATGCCTGTTATAGTCATATTTGTGGTATTTAATCAAACTTGATGAAAATGAGTCAGTCTAATAATGTTCTTGTTAGTGCTATGGCGATGAGCATGAAGTTAAAGTTTGAAAAGTATTGGGGGAAGATTGGAAAAGTTAACTTTTTGATCTTTGTTGCATCAGTTCTTGATCCTAGGTGCAATTTGAAAGCTTTGCATTGGTGGTTTAAAAAAATGTACAACGAGTGTCAAGCATCCGTAATGGTTGAGAGCCCCAAAAGCTTGTTGTATATGTTATTTGTTGAATATAATGATCTATATGGGACTTCAAGTGCGGTTACTTCACGTAATCAAACTCTCCGTGTGAATATTGAAAATTTCACATCTGACTTCGATAATGATAATCTTGATGTGTTATTTTTTTAGGAGTATAAGCAAAATGCAGACGAACATGTTGTTGATAATAAGTCAGAAGTAGATCAGTACTTGTCAGATGTGTGTGAATCTAGAAATCAAGATTTTGACATCTTGACTTGGTGGAAGATAAATGAATCCAAGTATCATATTCTTATGAGGGTTGCACGGGATGTGTTGGTCATTCCGGTGTCGACAATTTCCTCAGAGTCGGCCTTTAGCTCTGGGGGTAGAGTGCTTGATCCATTTCGCAGTTTATTTGCACCTAGAACAGTTTAGGCTCTTGTTTGTGCACAAAATTGGTTGAGGTCTGATCCAATTCGAATTGATCTTCGTGAGACATTGGATAAATGTTAAGAGCTTTGAAGTTGAGCCAGTAAACTATGTGATGTGATTTTATTGCATTTGGATAATATTGATGTTAAATTTGTTTCTAATTTATTTTTATTTTCAAGTGTTTGATGAAAACTCAACTCTCACTGACGTTGATGAAGAAGATGAATGAATGAGCAAGGTCAGCCTGCCAATTCCATAATCAATTTACTCATTTGAGTTCTTCAGAATGATCTTTCTTGGCTGATCAACTATTTTGCATGTTTTCTCTTTCAGAGCTTCTTCAATTCTACAAGGAAATTCTCTTTGCTTATAATCCTGATGATGATCATGGCTATGGTTCCCTAGCAATATAATTCTATTTTGTAGAACATGATTTTATTATTTATATGTTATTCCTATAGAAGTTATATTGATACATCTAAATTTTTAGAATTTTTTTAAAAAATTATCTGTATGTTTTGTTAGGCTTTTAAGGGTCAATTTGGTTGCTTTTTTCAATTTGCTTCACCAAGTCTAGGCCGACCTTGTGCCCATCTTCCCAAAGAAAAAAAATTTGAAGCAGGAAAAAAAAAGTCTGAACCCAACCCGACCAAATCGGGTCGAGTCCGGGCGGGTTCAGTTTACAGTTACGTCAGCTCTAGTTGTCGGGTCGGTATGGGTCGGCAATTACCTGACCCGTACAAATCCGACCCAACTCGATCCATGAACACTCCTAACTGGGCTGGTGTTGGACCCTGACTCACAACCGGAACCTTTGTTGGCATAGCATTGGAAACTCGTCAAGCTTTCTTTTCTCGTTCCAGGAATGTTCTATTAATTGGATCTCTATGAGTAGAAATCAATTAGCTAACTACATCGCTAATTAGGCTGCGGATGGAAAGTTTTTTGGGGTTCTTAACCATTCTTTTCTTCTCGCACACCTGTTATTGCAGTTTCTAAACTTTCCTTTTGTTTCTGTTTAAGTTTTCTATAGCTTTGCCAAGAATAAATAAATAAATAAAAAGATTGATGCATCTACCAGGACGACCAAGTAGCATTTTCTCTTTAGTTCTCTTTTTAATTTGCATAAATAACCATGTTCATTTTCTCTTTAGTTCTCTTTTTAATTTGCATAAATAACCATGTTCATTTTCTCTTTAGTTCTCTTTTTAATTTGGTGGTTTAGTTGTGGCATTGTTGTTGGAAGTTAGTATAGCAAAAGTGGCTCAAAAAGGGGCCCTTGGAAGAATTGTGAGCTTTGGAGGAGAATAACTTCAAATAGAGGAATTTCTAGTACCGTTAGGGGTTGGTAGTCCTCATATTCGATGTGTGGATTTAGATTTGTTGCCTCGTTGTTTGAGAGGTATCATGCTTGACAAATTTAGTTTTGCTAGTATTAGGTGTTAGATTTTTTTGGGTTTGTTATTTATTTTGTTCCTTTGTATGTTGTGTTTACAAGTCCCGTTTAGATTTTTAGATGTAACCACAACATTTTTCCACCATAGGTGAGAGTTTCTAATGAAAGTTAGAAGTATTGTCTAATTCACTCTAAAAAAAGCAGCACAAAGGCTATCTCAAATATAGAAGTTATGTCATGTAATAAATAGATAGCCCAAAAGGTCAAATCGTCTCCTTATGGAAAATAAACTAATTTTAAACTCGCATAAAAGCAAAGAGAATATAAAAAACGTCTATTAAACACAATTCATATTTATATTTTTAGATTTTGGAGAGTTTGAAACGAAATTAAAGCAGCACAAAACCTAAATTAAGAATATAACATGCATTAAAGTACATGATGGAAAGTAAATAATGGAAATTAAATTATAGAAAATAAATAACATTAAGTAAATGACGAAAATTAAATGACAGAAATTAAATGACAATAAGTACATAAATTACAAGAAAATAAAGAAAGAGAAAATTAAGGGAAAGAATAGGCCGAGGAGAGAAGAAAGAGAGAGAGAGAGAGAGAAAGAAGGCTAGATTAGAAAAAGTGGGGAGAAAGAGAATAAGATGTAGAGTTTACATGGTTAAAAGAAAGGGAGAGTAAAAAGAGAGATGAAGGGTTGAGTTTTAAGTCTCTCATTTCTTGAATGAATTAAAAAATTACCTTTAATGAGGCTCTCTTGCACTGCCATGTGTCAAAATAGACTATCTCTTGTTTTCTGCGAGTCCAAAAGTAATTAATTTTATCTCCCTCAACAAAAATACTTAATTAGCTCATGACATCATATGATGAAATTAAATTCAAAAAATAATTGCAATGCCAACAATCATAGTGCAAATGATAAAAATAATGATTTTATAATGTGTGGACACGGTATGACTTATGCCTCATAACTATTTTTTCATCTAAAGATAGAGAAAAATTGCATGTGCAATAAATTAAATATAATGCCATAGAAATTCAACAATTAAATGCACAACTTAGATTTATGTCTCATAACTATATTTCCATCTAAAATCAATATTTAAAATGAACATTTCTTGCCTGTAAAATGGGTAATTTCATAGTTTGTACCTTAACTTTGAGCAAAAATCAATATCCCCCCTAACTATCAAAATGGATTTTTACGTCCTCTAAGTTTTCAAAATCATCAAAGTACGTCATCCGTCTAAATTTGCCGTTAAGTCAGGCGAAAAAACGTAAAAAAATGATCGAAATGCCCTCTAAAACAAAAATTACCAAAAATATTTAAAAATTTAGTAAAGCAAAAAAATATTTAAAAAAGGCAATATTGTTTAAATAAATCTATTAAAACTCTATTTCAGTAATCTATTTATTTTTAATTTATTTCTCGAATTTTTACTTATTTTCTAAAATTTTATCTTTGAGGGCATTTTGAACATTTCTCACATTTTTTCGTTTGACTTCACGACTGATTTGGACAAGGGGCGTACTTTGAGGATTTTGGAAACTTAGAAGATGTAAAAATCTGTTTTGATAGTTAGAGGCGACATTGATTTTTGCTCATAGTTAAGGGGCGAACTATGAAATTACCCTAGTTAGGATGTTGGTGGACTACCCAAAAATAAAAGCAAGTTAGTGTTCCAAATCAGTGTAGTTTCCCAAGATTTTCTCCAAGTTATAATTGCATAAAATAATTGAGATGAGTACAATATTGTCATGTAATTTCTGTTTTCTGAGCAAGTCAGAGTTTTATTTACTACATAATACAAGAATACTGCAAAGTAGGGTTATGCATGGGCGGTGACCCATTTTCTCTAACCGATACCGGTAATGGTGGTACCAATTATCGGTAGCTAGCGATGACGATAGTGATTTACCGCCCACAGCTAGGCCTTTTTTTAGATCGGTTGAGCCACTTTTTTGGCTATTTGAGCCAATTGTAGGGCCATTTGGGCTCTTATTTGGGCTGTTGTTTTGGGGCTTTGTTTTTTGTTTTTACATCTTTTGTTGTTTGTGCTTCTATTTAGCTGTTTCCCTCTTATTTTTCCATTTTTTTTGTTTTCCACTGCCATTAATTCATGAATAAAAAACCATTTATGATTTATCAATCTGTCGATTTATTTCTACCTAGTGCCCAGCCCTAAATCCTTACAACAACTTGGTTTTTGTTTTTTCCCTAGTCAAACGTTAAACTTAAAGACTTGAAATTTTGAGTGTAAAGCTTTGAAACAAATTGTAATTTGTGTTTAAAAATCTAAAACAATTTATGAAATAAAAGGAATATAATTGAAATTGTGTCCAAATATTGAAATGTAGACCATATTACTGATCCCTATGACAATAGTTAATTTTAATCATGGAGATTCTTAATTTCTTATCATATGACTTTTCTTCTATATGTCCTAGTTTTTAGAATGACCAACAAAAAGTAACATAATATTGATCATTTTCACAATTTAAACACTTATCATACTTCATCTGCATTTTTGTTGCCACATCCATAAGCATCCTTTGCCCACTGGATCTATACTTGGTGATATATCTAGTAATCTTAGCCAACTCTACAAAGAATATATTAAAGGTAGATATGTTCGATTCTAATACCCGCAAAGTCACCTCATAGAATAACTTCAAAATTTTTATAACCTGACGAATGACATTCCAATCCTTAAAATTGGGTGGACCCAATCCCTGCCTCATATAATCGTCTTTTTGCAAATAAATCCTAAAATTTCCATCCAATTCCATTATACGATCAAATGTCCGTTGTACTTTTCAGTCACATTCAACATAAATATGTGGAATTCCAGCGGGTTGAAACATCAAGACTCAAAAATTGGTCATATTCAATGTTTATATCTGCAACAACATTCTTGAAAAGTATTAACCTTTGGTATGAAGACTTCACATACTTAATCATATTGCGAACTTTAATTATTGAGGTGTCCACATCTTTTAACCCATCCGATATAATCAAATTTAAAACATGTGCAAATGTAAGAACTCATG
Organism: Myrica gale; assembly: GCA_963930655.1. Lineage (NCBI taxonomy): Eukaryota > Viridiplantae > Streptophyta > Magnoliopsida > Fagales > Myricaceae > Myrica > Myrica gale. Next base: position 15,389,388 of record OZ005618.1, read on the forward strand.
ACCGCACACAACCTTCAAGTTCAAACCACCTAGGGCTTGTTTGGGAACGGGTCGTGGTTCTGGTTTTGTGATTCAAACCAGGGTTTAAGCCCACACTCGTGCACCTGCGTTTGGCGTGGTTTATGGTTCAGGTATAAGTGCACGTGGCAAATTCTGATTGACCATTAAAGTTCGAATCACCAATCGTGGCTGACTTCTGACAACCTATGTCCCTCATGTCTGCATTCTTCCACCCTACGGTATAGGGCATCTTCACATTGATATAGTCGTTGCACGTACTTTTCTTCCTCCCCTTTATCTCCCTCCTCCATTCTCATAGTCGTTCATTGCCCTGCAAATTTATTATGCAATCTGTTTCTCCAACTATCGATTGAATACCCATAACCATCCCCTTGCGATTTATATTTTGTTATCGTATGCAGCTTCTTTGGCCTCTTATCTTTTGTAAAGCAAAGGTTGGTGACTGAAAAAGAGACATTGTGGAAAGACCCAAGAAAGAAAGCGAGCCTGTTATAGAGAGAGGGAGAGGGAGACAAAGTTTATCATTTCCGTGGTCTGCGCGGAACATTTTCTTCATCTTCACCATTCTATGAGCATGGCTCCCAACGTCTTTCTCGTTCTTCTTCTTCATCTTCTCTCTTTAGTTACACTCTGTAGATCCTATGAGCCTCGCAACCATGAAGGTAGGCAAGAAATCCCCATGAACAAACACCTCTTCTCTATTTCCTTGGATAACGACAGTTCAATTTCTTATACATAAAAATTTTCAAAATTATCTCTGTTTTTGGTTGTTGTAGTGGAAGCTTTGATAGAACTAAAAACAGGTTTGAATGATCCACATGGAAAATGTTGATCAACTGGGATGATTACCTGCTCTCCTGAAAACCTTGTCGTAGGCCTGTGAGTTTTTTTGTTCTTCTAATTTTTTTTGGATGATTATGAACTGAAGTGGATTTTATAATTCAGAAAAAACATCCATTTTCGTTTCCGGCTTTTGCAGATGAGCACCAAGCCAATATCTTCTTGTTCTTCTAATATTTTTTTTGGATGATTATGAACTGAAGTGGATTTTATAAGTGAGAAAAAACATCCATTTTCGTTTCCGGCTTTTGCAAATGAGCACCAAGCCAATATCTTCTTGTTCTTCTAATATTTTTTTGGATGATTATGAACTGAAGTGGATTTTATAAGTCAGAAAAAACCTCCATTTTCGTTTCTGGCTTTTGCTGAGGAGCTCCAAGCCAATATCTTTCTGGAACTCTCTCTGGGGCCATTGGGAATCTGACAAATCTTCGACAAGTGTAAGGACACCGAGTTATCTTAGGCCTTTTCTTTTCTTTACGTACTGCTTGGTTTCCGAGAAAAGGAAAATAAAATTCTGGGCATCAATTTCCTCTATCGCTAAATCGAGAGAGGGACTTCGTTTTGATGAAAACTGTGTGAGAGCACAGAGAAGGAATGACAGTTGGTGGGTTGGACGTTAGTGAGCCATCATCTGCAAAGTTGACTGCGAAATCTTCAAAATTAGTTGTTGGAGGGCGTGCTGGTGTCAGGTATATCAATCTCCTGTCAGGTCATGCGCATGTGATCTGGCAGTACCTGTTGTGAGTTGAGACCCAAGTTGAGTCTGGGTTCAACTTTTGAAACCAAAACCAAAAGTTGAACCTTAAACCAGGACCACGACCCGTTTCCAAACAAGCCCCTAAACTTTCAAATATTTGCCTCCTTTTGAATTGGTCAATTGCCCTAGGACACACTATCAAGCATAATAGTGAGCACCCTATCGATTTGCCATTTAAGCAGACAATCTTCCAATTCATCTAGAATACTTGAGCCTTTTATGGTCTTGGATTCTCTTAAAGTGCCCCGTCACATACATATAGTTATAGTTTTGGATTGACGTCCAAGTACCTGTAGTGAGGCACACCCTATACTTATTCAATCTAAACTCCTCCTTCAACTTTATCTTCTCCCCTAAATATATGGTCATACAATCTCTCATCAACGTATACCTCGAAGGCTTATTAAACCTCGGTTCCAAATAATGCATCAATGCCCTAAATCCGACTTTCTGAACCGTAACAAATGGAAATTCATCTATAATGACCATTCACCTCAGAATTATGATTCAAAAACATTTTTCCATGATTCAATAACATTTGCTCAACATCCACATGACCAGCTAAAGTCCTATTGTAATACACACAAGACTCTAAATTTCGATGTCTCATTCTTCTTGTGATGGGCTGGAATTTTTTTTTTTACAGTAGTGACACCTAGCTCTAACATTCATTGGGTCATTTTCATCAGTGAGCTTAGTATAGTGCTGCTAAACAAGAGACTCTCGCGAGTTAATCCTCTTTTTAGGTGGAGGAAGTAGTGGTAACCCACCAGGATCAGTGCCAATTGTTGTATCCATACTCTCCGCTGGAGTGGCTAGACAAGATTGAGAAGTTGTAGTAGCTACACTAATACCTATAGGGTTAGAAATGTAGCTAGCTTCACTTCCAATTTTAGTCTCAGTAGTGGGTGTATATGATTGTGTAGTATCCATCTGAAATTGAAGAAAAAAACAATGCAAGTGTAAAATAATTAGAGAAAAAACAGTGATCAAACTTTGGTTTTCAAAAATATAAAAATGTTGGACAACTAATTGATGTGAACCCCGTTTTCCCGTAACGAGACCCAACAACTATAGGGAACCCAAGATCGTTTCTAGGACCGATTCGAATAGAACCTCGACCCGTTGCTTAAGAAAGCAAGAACCTCGGTATGATGAGGACGCCACAAACGGTGATGGAAATCCGTTTGATAATTCAAGATGAACGCCACGGGAAATCCCGATAAGTTCGAGAAGTTCTTCAAAGAACCAAAGAGAAATACTCTCACAATTTCATTGATCAATGTCTGTTTCATTACAATGCAAGAAGAGCTCCTATTTAAAGGGCTGCAAATAACAAGGAAATAAATCTAACATAGAAAACCTAATAAAATTCGAAATTAGGCAAGGAATTAAATCCTAGCTTGCCTAAAACACATAAGACAAATAAGGAAATAAATTTCCTTATTTCCTAACATACTTGGCGCCTAAACCAAAAAGGAAGACTAAGGAAATAACTCCTTAGTTGCCTAAAACAACAACCTATTTAAGGAACTATATTTTGGACGTGAACAGTACCAAAATAAACTAAAGAAACATTCTTTATTTGCCTAACTCTAGACCTGGATGTGAACAGTACCCAACAAGGAAATTAAATGCTGAACAAAATAAATAATCAAAAGATTTCAAAAGGAAAGGATTTTGCCCTTAGAATTTCCATGCAATCTGATTCTTCTAGAATAGTCCCAAAATTATCTCTTGACCGGATCCTTCTATAAAGTGGATCATCTTTGATGGCCTCCACGGATGGGCTTGGGCCCATATCTCATGAATGATTTCGTCGAGTACGTCCTTGAACTTCTTGTCTCGTTCTCTCGTAACCGGCTCTACGGGAACTTGAACTTGCTCCTTTGAAGTCTTACCCGTATTCTCATCATTTAATAGCTTTAGATGTAATCATATTCAATTTCACAAACCAATTCAAACAAACAGTTTCACAAAATCGCATATATCCAAATTACAAATCAATTCAATCTCATCCTCCAACAATTTTACAAACCACAACCACAACTATCCAAACCAATTCAATCTCATCCTCCAACAAATTCATAAACCACAAGTATCCAAACCAATTCAATCTCATCCTCCAACAATTTCACAAATCACAATTATCCAACTACCAAACCCTAAAGCAATTTTTCTAACTGAATTGTATAGAGAGAATGAATAGTGAGACATACCTGATACTAGGGGTAATTTGCAATTTATTATTTAGTTTGATAAAGTATATACTATCAAAAATTTAAACACTATTAGTATGTTATTTTTCAAACATTGTTAGTATACAAATACGAATAACAGTAGGGCCAAAATTAAGACCAAGTGTCTTGCTTGCAGATTCACAGATTCACTATTACACAACAATAAGCATAAGGTGCATAACAATAAATGAGGAACAATAAAAACATGAAAAGGCAGTGATAATATACTTAATTATCGGTAGAAATATACTACCATTTTCAAGGATATGTTTATGTAATCAATTAAAAAGCACTGATCAAACCTTCAAGGAATTAAATAAAAGAATCATAAAACAATACAATTTGATTCTTAAATTTCAATTATCGCTCTACCTCACAAACCATGAAAGAAAAAAAGCACAACTGAAAAAAGTTACAATCATCTCATACAATCAATTTCACAATACTCTTACTGTGGTCTGCCAGGGAGAGCAGCTGTCCTGTTGCACGACGGCCGGCAGTAGCTGTAGGAGGCGGAGAGACAAAGATGAGAGTCGAGAGAGAGAGAGAGAGAGAGAGAGACTGAGAGTGAGAGGGAGAGAGAGACTTACTGTGAGGGAGAGAAAGATAGTGGCAGCACTGGCAGGGGCACGACGGTCGGTGATGAGAATGTGTGAGAGAGAGAGAGGCGTTCCCCGTGAGAGAGAGAGGGAGGGGGAGGGTGAGAAATGAGGGAGGGCTGCGATTGACTGGGGGGCTAAAAAAACCCAAAATCACTACTAACTTAAACGACGATGTGGCATCTAAAAAAACAAAACAAACACGATTTTGGCGGTGAACCTCCCAGCGGTGGGTGATCTCACAGCCACCGCCATTTTCACCTCTTACGGGGGAAAATGGCAACCAGTACTGCCACCGCTACTAAGCAGGGGACGATTACCGGTACCGATGATCAGACCTACAACAAAGAGTGGACCAAGCTTAAATAGACATTAAAAAAAATAGAATCGATAGAAGTTGGGACTAAGATCGAACAGAGATTTCATAAAAGCCATGATTAGAAAAATCCAATTTTTTTTTTGTAGTAAGCTTCAAAATAACAACACCAAGTACCTACCGTCCGAAAAAAAAAATCCAAATTTTGGAAAATAAAATTCTAACCGTTTATTAGAGTTTGAGAATGACATGTAAGAAGTTGTTCCAGCACTACATCGTTTGAGGTCATTTGTGGCTCTAGCAAAAACTAAGAAGCTAATTAAATATCAATAATTATGAGTAATTGTTTATCTCTTTAATTAGCTAGCAAATATAATAAGAGTATTTGGGACTCCATTAGTAATAACCTTGAACTTGATCTGCAGAGAAAGAGATGAAAAAGCACAAAAAATTAAACAATAGCTAGATTCCAAAGCACGAACTGACATTGGTATGGGGTGAGATTTTTCTCTTGCTTCCCAAGTCACTGGTAGGGTTGATCAATTTGATTGCGGGCACCAGCATCAAACTGTGTTGCCGGTTTCGATGTCCATTTTTGACAATTAGTTACTGCTGGGTAAATCCGACGACTAACCGGTACCACATTTAAAAAAAAAAACAACTTAAAACAACGTTGTTTTGATTTTTTATTTAGCAAAATGACATCTTTCTCCACTTAAAGGAGAACAACGCCGTTTTGGTAGGGATAGGGTTAATAACCCTACATGAGCCCGATTTCTCGTGTATCTCCCTCCCTACCCTTTCATGTTGCGCCCCCTCTCTCTCTCCCAACTATCGCCTCTCCTCCCTCACCGACTCGTTGTTGCCTCTCCTCCGTTGCCAAGCCTAATTGTTGCCAATTTGTGATTTTATCCATGATTTCACCTCTTTCAAATTTTCAATATTTCATTCCATGATTTCCATCTATTTTGATTATTTCGTGTCTTATTTTATTGGTTTAGTGTTTTTATATGTTTGAAAAACCCTAAAGACACCTTTCCATTGTTGCGGATTGAGTTTGACCGAGCCCACCTTTGTTGGCTTGTATGAGTTCGAGAGGTTTGTGATTTAATGTTTGAAAATTTTATTATGTTGAACGTAGTTTGAATATTTGATAATTTGAGATGGTAGTGTCCTTTATTACTTAGTAGTCATATTTGATTTGATATTATGTTGGATACTTGGACATTTTATAATATTTGATAAATGTTGGACATTTGAAATTCTCACCCCATAATTTATTATGTTTCTTATGTTGATATTACTAAGCATTATGTTGTTTACTTTGAATTTGAATGAGAGGAAATTAGGAAAAAAAATGGCCATCAAATCCAATATTATTTATAGAGGACAATGTGAATTTTGCTAAGATGGCCACATTTTTAATGTATTTTTGGTATGTAAATGTTGATTTTTTTTGCATGTAAATGTTGAGCTTCATTTTTTTTGCAGTATGTAAACATATAGAAAAATAAATTAAACAATGTAGATTTTCATTGTTAGAATAAAAATAGGGATAATTCGAAATCCTCAAAATGCCCCATAAATAAGCTCCAAAAGTTCTATAAAAAATGCTTCAAATGGGCACAAAAAGGGCCCAATACATGCTCAAAAAAGTTTAAAAGAACTTAAAAAACCCCAAGCCCAAATGGTTTCATGGTAAAACCGGCACTCGCTTAGACACCCCCAGTCACTAGGATGCTACAAAACACCTAGCCCTATACCGAGTCGAATGGAAGAGAGGCGAGGCATTTGTGCATAGAAATAGAACACCGAATTTCCCCCTATTTACCAAACCTTACCCAGCCTAAACAGTGCGTTGCATGATTTCAATTTGTTTAGTTAGTGCCCAAAAAAATATTTTATAAGAGATTAATCTTGGTAATGGGGACATAATTGTATTTTCAAATATGAGGAGGTCACATACAGGTCATGGGATGGAGAATATTTGAGAATGGTTTCACTGTGCAATTCAAATAAGAAATTGTAAATAATCATTATCCCTAAAAATTATGATTTTGATATATAGTGTTCAAAAAATGAAAAAATAGTCTATAAAAGTAAGTTATTAAGGCCCCTATTTATAATTAAATCTAAATGTGATATCAATGGTCTATACAAATTGTAATGTGATATCAGTAGCACTTCTCAAGTGATAAATCCACAGATGGGTAATACCCATTCCAGCCACACGAGTTAACTCATAATCTATCACAACATACCAGTAGGACACTACCTTGTAAATGCAGAGAGGAAGAGGCCCCTCACCATGGATTCCAATGCACATCGAGTTTGCAAATTTATAGTGCCATTATGTCATAAGAAATAAGGGTGGACACCGGAACGGACGTAACCGGAATGAGCCATTTAGGTACCCAATTCCAATTATATGGGCTTAAAAAGACAGATTTAATTTGGGCTTATTGACCCAAAAATGAAATTTTTGAGTTCTGTTTTGTGGGCCAAATAAATCTAAATTAAAATTACAACTAAATTCCAAAACAAAATACTGTCAAAATAAACTCTAAATTAAATTCACAAAAAAACTACTAAAAAAACAATTAATCATACAAATAAGTAAACAACTAAACATTCATCAAATAATCTAAATTGAAAGAGACAAACTCTAAATTAAAATTACTAATTTTTTTGAAATTTAAAAAAATTGAACCGGAACCGAAAATTCTGGTTTCGATTCCGAAATTTCTAAATATAGGATCCAGTTCCGGTACCAGAACACCGAAACCGGTACCAAAATCAAAAATTTCGGTTTGAACCGAAATATAATGCCCACCCTTAATCAGAAACACAGTTGAGGTATGTTTTTGCTAATATTTATTTACCGAAGAAAATGACAAAAAAATAAAATCCTCTCCGGGCCAAGCATTGTCGTTTAACTTGGAAATAGCAAAAAGTGGGGCATCCTTACGGATTTATTAGGATTCCCCGGCTCTCCCATCCTTTCCTCCGCAGCCCTCGTATAAAAAGGACGCAAACCTTGTATTCCGCCTTTTCAACAGTTTCGCACTTTGTTGGCGTTCGCAACTGTCAAATCTCTTTGTCCCTCTCACCCACGCACACGAATGCAAGCACTGTCGCAAAAACCCTAATGTCTCTCTCTCAACCGACTCTGACTAGAAAAGCCAAGCTCACACTGTTATCAGAACCCTTTTTTACTGGCTCCGACATGTCACAAATCCACTTCTTTTGCCACTGATAGTGCACTCTTTCTCTTCAGTTCAAGTCCATTGGCATATTGATTCTCTTCCCCTCCATTTCATATTAATTTGGATGATCTCAGTTGTCTGAGCTGTATTTGTTTGTTCCCTGGAGAGAAAGTGAGCTAAGCATTGAGGACGAAATTGGCCTCTAGTATTATCGGCGAGATCGGAGGTCGGATGATCATGACAGAGAATGAGGCTGCTGGGGAGGATGTTAATAGCAAGGAAGTAGTTGGCCCCAAGTCGCCCTGGAAGACTCCTATGGCAGTTCATTCCGATTCTCCGGTAATGATTGACTCGGCAGAGTCTTGGCCTGCTCTTACCGATGCGCAGCGACCCAAGGTTCCCGATGCAGCCGCCACAAATCCTCTGGTTGTTCCTTCTGCTACTCCTGTTGTTCAGGTAGCAAAATGCTTGGAATTAGTTTGATACTCCATCTAGTCACTCCGTCTGGTTGACGGCTTCTCGACTTATTCATGTATGAATTAAGTTAACTGTCCTTCCGAAGCTTAAGCATTGAATAGTGGTGAACCTAATCGGCGGTATTATTCTAACAGGGGACCGGATTAGACCTGCTTAGATGAATCGCAAAGTAATGAGCGTATACTGGGTTTTTCCTTTCTTTTCTTGGGGGACGATAGAAGTTTTTCACGATATCTAGTTTGTTGGATTCGGTCTTGTTATTTTTACTAAGTTTTATTTTGGATCGTTATAGTCTCAGTAAAGAGTGGTTGTTATTTACTAACAGACTAAGGATTACCACCCTAGGTTTAATTAGTGTATCAAACAACCAGTTATGTTGACATCAAATGCGAGTTAAATTCCCCATACAGAACTTCCTCTTCCATTTAAGATCTCTTTTTACCCACTTTTCCCATTGTTTTGGCTTGTGAGTATAAGACTACAGCCAATAGGTTGTGGGGCTTCCAATAAATAAATGTCTTGATATTCCTGTTATCAAGAGTGTTTGATATGGGGTAGCAGAACTTGGGCTTTACGGCCTATATCCTGTTTTTAGAGGTTGCTTTTATTAATGTTTTGTTTCTTTTACCTGCATATAAACTTAAATGGTATATGCTACTGTAGCTTTGTTTGGATACGTCCAGGGATCAGTTGGGCTGCAAAAGTCACATGGAACTGGGAATCCAAATCCTTCACATAAACATTCATCTTCACGTCATCAAAAATCAGGCTCTAAGCGCAACCCACATGGTGGTCACCCTTTTCCTGTACCCCTTCCTTACCATCAACCTTCAGTCCAGCCGGTTTTTCCTACCATGGTTGCTCCACCTCACATCGGAGTTCCGGGGTATGCTTACCCGTCTTGTCCAGGACCTTTCCCAAGTGTTGAAGCTCATTTAGTGAAGTCTGGATGTGACACAGCCCCTCAAACTCTTGTTCCACCGAGTCATGGTGTTGATGCTAGTAGAAACATGCAACCTCCAGCACGAGTGGATCCCAATACTTATTTTGTCAGTTTTTCTAATAGAAGACCAACTATACCAGAACCTGGTGGCCATTTCAGTCATGTCTGGCATCATCAACGAGCTTTGAATCCCAGAGACAACATTCCGATGCAACCCTGTATTGGAGCAAGGGCTTTTAGAGGGCCTCCGTTCTTTGGCCCAGCTGCAGGCTTCATGGTCGGTCCAACCTTCACTGGTAATTCTTTGATCCCATCTTCCCCCTGCCTTTCCAGGTGCTCTTGTGTCTTAATTTTTTTTTGTCTTGGCTACCTACTTTGATATATCTGTTTCCAGAATAGGGTATGCTCTTCCTCCTACTCAATGCTGTTGCTTTGATAGACATCTGTGGTTGCACAATAATTTTTCTGTTATGTACAGGACCTGCATCTATATGCTATATTCCTGTTGCACCTCCTGGCTCTATTAGGGGACCTCATCCTCCTCACTTTGTTCCACATCCTATGAATCCAGGGGCTCCTGTGGCAGCCCCAGAGACATTATCTTTGAGGGTTAACATAGTAAAACAAATTGAATACTACTTCAGGTAAGTCCTTCAGGAAGAGAGAGTTGCTTCTTCATTCTTATTTTAGTTTGTATTGGCTGTGAAAACACAACTAGATACCTTAAGCATCCTATAGATACCATTATAATTGTGCTATGATAGGATCAGCAAATACTTTGACTTGACTCCTTTTGGGGGCAAGATAAGTGTATCGTGCAATAAATGTTTAAAGAGAAAAATATGAGAAAGGGGAGAAATCAAGTGGGTCATGTATGTTGATGTTCAAGCTTCTTATTCTCAACTAGGCGCAGACATTATAATATAGGCTGGAGTAGGACATCTGATGGACACTGAATAGCTCTGGTGTCTCTAGATTGTCTGCTTAAACGAAGCCATGAGTTATCTTAGATTCATCATTATATGGTTGGGGCAGTTTTCGACAGTAATCAACTAATAGCGTTCAATTACATGTATTCTTTTCTGAAAAGTTTTGTTAACAGCTGAGCACCATTTCTTTGAGAGCCCCTTCTCTATTTCTTGATCATACTTCTAGATCTATATAAAATTCGAGTAAGTGGACATTCTAAATATGCACAGGGATCTCTCTGTAATTTAGTTTCTAAAGAGAATAATAATTCTACTTGCATAACATGGAGTTATTGACTGCTTTTTATGCCTTGAAACCGATACCTTTTTATTTTGGCAGTGATGAAAACCTTCAGAATGACCATTACCTGATCTCCTTGATGGATGACCAAGGATGGGTTCCAATATCGATTGTTGCCGACTTTAAAAGGGTAAGTTTTCTGTGAAACAGCTATGCTTGCTTGCTTTGAATTATCTAGGCTGCTGCTTTATTCCTGAGGCAGATCTATGCCAGGTCATTCCCATCTGCACCAACATAAAGTTTTTGTGTTAGATTTGTGAAAGACCTATTTACTTCCTAAGTCACTTGAAATGATGGTCAAGCTCACTGTGTTAAATATATTAAGCAGGTTAAGAAGATGAGCACAGATATAGAGTTTATCATTGATGCATTGCAGACTTCTAGTAGTGTAGAAGTGCAGGTTAGATTTCTGTACACTTCTTTTGCTCTTGAATATTCTGTTTCTTACTCCCATGTATGATTGAGGGGTTGGACCCGGAGAACTTTCCTCGGTCGTAGAGTTAGCATTTAGGAATATTGGTTTTTAAATAGCAGTAGTGGATTTTTTATTGTTTCTTTTTATGAATTCAAATGTAAGTTTTTGGTTGGTGATAGTATGATGTCCCTATTTTCACAAGATCTACCATATTCTTAGTGTCTGAAGCTGTCTTGAACGAATGTTTCTGCAGAGGCTGACTCTTGGTCAGATTTTCTTTTTTTCTAATCTTATCCTTGACCCAATTTGAAATACATAGATGAACTTCCATCTCTTACTAAGGCAACGTTCATTTTATTTACTTCTTCTAATCCTGAATGAGTCTAATGTTCTAATCTATGAGGGAGCGCATTGGAATGGATCCCCGTGGGAATTAAAAAATAATTGCTACTGCAGCAGTTTTTGTAAGGATTATCGACGTTTCATTATGGAGTTAAAACAAGGCTTTCACAGATGTTTGCGTTCGAAATAGTTCATTATATAAAGCCACAGTAGGGTAGATGGGCTAATTGGTTATATGCTTCAAAGATTAAACAAAAATATGGATCAAAATATGCTTTCCACTTTTGGACTGTCCTTGTTCGTTTTCTTTCCAATTGAGCAGGATGAGGTGGTCATTTCCGGCAACATTTTATGAGTTTTTTTTACAAGGTTTGTATATTTTAGCTCAAGATTTTCCTTGTTTGTGCTATCAAAACGCGGTTGATGGTTATTCAAAGGGGAAGACTTTAGTTTTAACCGTGAGTTGGAGGGGGCATTAGTTTAGTTGAATTGCTGATAGGAAGGATTTCACAGTCATACCTTGGAGAGAATGTACGATGGTCTTAGTTAATTTTGGGGTTGCCACCTTCATACTTTTGGAGCTAACTCATGACTAGCACTTGAAGACTCATATAAAGTTATCATATTTGGACAAATAGTTTTGTTTCTTCTAGTGCTTAACTACTTTGTTCCAGTGGCATTTGCTAATCGCTGGTGCTATTGCTATAGGGTGACAGGATACGGAAACGTGATGATTGGTCAAAATGGATTCAATCTTCTGCAGAGAATTTGTTGTCGTTACAATCTCCAACTCCCAGGGTTGACTCAGCAGAAAAGACTGTTGATTGCTTTGCAAACGATGACAGCAATGAGAATAAAGCAGGCAACTTCTCTGAAGAAAATGTTGAATCCCCATCGCATAGGGGATGTTCAATGGAGAACTTGTCATCAAACAGAGATACACCGGTACCACATATTAGTAACACCAAACAGGACAACTTGAGTGATAATTCTAATGTCAGATCACAAGCCTTGGGCTGCGAAAATCTGAAGTTAGCAGATCTTGGTCCCAGCTATAGGTCTCTACACGCAGACCACTCAGAAGGAGCTGAATGCACGGAATTCAATGATCATGGAACTGAAAGCAGGGGACTGTTATCACATATGACTGTGAAGAATGTTGGTGACCTGTCTAATGATTTTGCGAATACATTTATGTTCGACGAAGAGATTGAGCTTGAACAGAAAACCATAAAGAAGGATGATTTTTTTTCTTCTAGAAGGTACCAAACACGCTTGTTTTTATTTGATCTTCTTCAGGTAGAAGGTACTGCATGCTTTTGCATTTGCTTGGTGACTCTTATTTGACATTTCCACCTCTGGCGTGATAAATTTAACTTCTGTTTATATCAGAATCCTTGTAGAGTTATTTTCTTCTGCAGTTTCTCTGTTCTTTTGGAAAATTCCTCATAAAACAGTGTTTGGTTTTTGATTTTCTGACTGTTGATTCCATGGTGTACATTTAATTGAAAGAATGCAAGGCAATGTCTGTATTCAACCTTGCTGGCCAATAAACCTTGGTTAATGGTTATTCTGATATCTTGATACATTCAGATAGGTAACACGCTTAAGACTGTCTTTTTTTACATAGAAAGTTACAATGGGAGATGCAATTCTTTTTTTTTTTTGTGAATCTTTCAATGGAACTTGCAAAAACTTATGCTTATAGGTTATTTTCCTATTTAGCAAGCCTTTCATTTGTTCTGGAATTCAGGAGGTACTTTTCTGCGAAGTTTTCTCTGCATGCATTTAGGTGCTCAGAGAGGGGACTGAGAGTAAATTTCCATCCTATTTGGATATGCTGCCCAATTGATTTGCATATCCTCCAATGGTCATAGGGGTAATTAAAAAAGGGATGTTCTGAGGTTGATTTACATTGTCCAGGAAGGAAAAAAAGGTTATTTCAACCTTGGGGTTATCTGCCACTTTTCTCCAATGTTCTGATAGTAAGAGATCCCAACTCAAAGAGAAAACATGTTCTTGTCTGGAGGAAGAATATATCTGATTACTGTCATTGTTCTCTGGCCTTCAAATTCAAAACATTGAAAGCGTCAAGCTTAATTTGGCATAGACCGAGAAGCAAGGGGTTAACTGGAACTCGAAAATGATGCCAGCTTGGAATCTGGTGTTCTAGTTAATATTGTGGGCTAGCTTGTTATAATAAGTAGTTCTTGACTTAGAGTCAATGCCCAGAAAACTTCTCCTGTATCTTTTGTCTTTGTGATGCACAGTACTCCATAGCTGGCTCTCATTGATCTTGAATTTTGTTAAGGTCTGATATTGGAATTTTTGAGTAAAGAAATACGGATTTGTGAAAAAAGGAAGGAGAGAGGGACTGAGGGGTGGGAGAAAATTGTGAGAAACACATGCACTGTCTATGTTTAATTGGCAGTATATTTGTTAAGAGTATATTTTCAAATTTGATTTGCGAACTCAAGGTTAGGGGGTAACGATTTCTGAGTGCTCTGTAGCTGTAGCTGTAAGCTGCCTGTGTGTGGAGTTTGGGGTTGCTTTTGATGGGTTTTAACCGGAGTTTTAGAGTTGAAGCCAGGGAGTTCCATGTGAATGTTAGTGGTGGTGGTGCAGTTAAGTTCACGGAATGGAGTACGTGAATACGGTCGAAAAACTGATGGCAGCTGCTAGGGATTGTTCCTTTGTCTCGAAAGCTAATGATGTTTCTAGAGCTTTCCTAGCACAGAGGTGTGCTAATAAGGCCAGCAGGTACATAGCCATTGCTAAATTTAGCGAGGGTCGTCGTAGGGGAGTGGTTCTAGTTCCGAAAGGTAAGGGCGGAGAAGGGTGGAGGCTGCTGGCTGGGGTGTTCCAGGTGGTGGTCTATCATCTCTGTAGTGGTAAAGTTATAAGTAGTAATGAGGGAAATCATCTTACTGGTCCGGCGGGGCTGTCTCTCTTTCTCTGAAGTAGTAAAAAAGGGGAAGACAGCAGTGGGCACAGGAGGGCAGGAGTCTTCTGCTGTGTGTTATGTAGAAGATGGCGAAAAAGTCAATCTGTTTTTGCATGCGCAGAGAAAGCATGCAATACAGATGACTGTTTTCTCTAAGGAGGCGAGAGTGGGAGAGTCGGCAAAGGCTTTTAAGGGGGAAAGGTTTTGTATGGCCTTTTTTAAGAAAAAATTGTTGGGCTTACGGGAGGAGCTGGACCATCTTATATGGTCCTTGGGTATGGAGGGTGCTGATTTGGGCCTAGTGAAGTGTAGGGGGCAATGTGGGGAAGTGGCTTGTGGGCTTTGTGGAGAAGGAATCTCGGGTGGGCCAGTTTACCCTGCGGGCCTGTTGGAGCCAAAGGCTTGCAAGGAGTCCAAGGATGGTCTAGATAGTGCAGTTGAGCCTTCTATGGACATTGAGGAAGGCCTTTTGGGAGACCCGGCCTAGAGGGGGCCTACTTTGGGTGGTCGCCAACCCGCATACCGACAGACCCGACGTCCCTTATTAGCTCAGGTGGAGAGGCAGGAGGCACTCACTCCCAGTCGACGGCAGCAGTCCTCTCACTGGCACCGTCTGAGGCTGGTGGTGACTGCCCCGTCGTCACCCTGGCGCCGGAGCCACTTCCGGCATCCTCACCTTTGGCCAACATTGAGTCTATTGGGCTCCCGATGGTACTGGAGTTGTCATCATGTGGTCAAATTGTCCACAGACATTGCCGATGGTCCCTTTGAAAGGGTTGTGGAGTCTTCTCTTGTTGCTGGCAGGTCCCTGAAGCTAGATTGCATTTTAGAGGAGGGTCAGGTAGGCACACGGTATCCTGTAGGGGGTGGGACGCTGAGGTTGGAGTCTCTTGAGCCGAGTAGGTGTGCTGCCATGGGTGGGGAGTTGGTTGTTGTTGATAGTGGGGAATCTGAATGTAATGTTGAGCCTTTAAGGATGTTTTTCGCCACACAGGAGTTGGAGGTGGGCGAAGGATCGAAAGTTCATTCTAATTGGGTTCTGGATATGGTGGAGTCTTTTCGGCAATTGGTAGGGGTCTCCTGTGAAGGGCATGAAGCTGATTTGGTGAAATTGTTTGCTGCCTTAGAAAAAGAGCGGGGGAGTGGCGGTAATTATAAGGTCAGATCGGGTGGCAAATTGGTAAGGGAGCTGAAGGCATTGACGTCCTTAGTGAATTATGAGGCTAAGGCTTATAGTTCTCGAAGGAAAAAGAATGTGGGGCGGGTGAAAGTAAATGTCCTATGAAGCCTCGAATTATTAGTTGGAATGTGAGGGGTTTGAATGGTAAGTCAAAATATTGGCGGTTGGGCAATTTGTTGAGAGGGTGGAAGGTAGATTTAGTTTGTCTTCAGGAGACTAAGGTGGTGTCTATTTCGAGGGCTTTGGTGCGGAGTTTGTGGGGTGTGCCTCATGTTAGGTGTTGTAGTTTGGTGGCCGAGGGTGCATCGGGAGGGATTTTGATTCTATGGGATTCTCGGGTAATGAAGATGGTCGAATCTTGTGTTGGTTCTTTTTATTTTCGGTGATGTTCAAGAATGTTGTGGATGGTTTTTTGTGGACGTTTTATGGGGTGTACGGTCCAAACGATGATAGGTGTAGGAGGTTATTGTCGGATGAGTTGGCAGGGATTTGCTCTTTGTGGAGTCTTCCTTGGTGCATTGGTGGAGATTTTAATATTATGCGCTTTCCGAGCCAAAGGTTGGGGGCCATAGGAGTGTGATGATGGAGTTTTCGGATTTCATCGCTGAGTGTGATTTGGTGGATCTGGTATTGGCTGGGGGGCATCTACGTGGTCCAATGGGAGATCTTCTAAGTCTTGGTCCAGAATTGACCTTTTTTGGTTAGTTATTGTTGGGAATCGGTGTACTCGGATCCTATTCCAAGAAGACTTCCTCGTTTGTATTTGGATCACTTCCCGGTTATGTTGGAAAGTGGTAGGTCGGGGAGTTCTAGAACGCCTTTCTGTTTTGAGAACATGTGACTTAAGGTTGATGGGTTTGTGGATAGGGTGAAGGAGTTGTGGCAGAGTTATGAGTATAGTGGGGCTCCTAGTTTTGTTCTCCATATGAAGTTGAAAGCATTGAAAAATGATCTTAAATTTTGGAATAGGGAGGTTTTGGGGATTTAAGTTTTCGCAAATCGGCGTTAATGCAAGAGCTTTCGTCTCTTGATGATTTGGATGAGGGGGGTATCCTGAATGTGGAGGGTGAAGAGAGGCAATTGGTCATTTTTGGAGAGTTAGATAGGTTGATTGAGTTGGAGGCAGAAGTCTTGGGCTCTTTGGCTGAAGGAGGGGGACCGTTGTACCAAATTCTTCCATAAAATTGCTAATTCCAACCGGAGAAATAATTCGATCTCTAGTTTGGAGTTTGAGGGAGAAGTGGTGGAGGATCCGTTGAGAATTTCTGAGGCGATCGTTAATTATTACTCTTCTTTGTATATGGAACCATTTGGTTGGCGCCCTTTGGTGGATGGGTTGGAGTTTGATAGCATTTCGGGGGAGGATGCGGAGTGGATTGAGAGGCCTTTTGATAATGAGGAGGTGTTCAGCTTGGTAAGGAGTCTTAATGGGGATAAGGCTGCGAGTCCGGATGGTTTCTCTTCAGCGTTCTTTCAATCTTCTTGGGATGTGGTGAAGCGGGATGTCTTGCTGATGTTCGATGAATTTGCGAGGGAAGAGAAGTTTGTTCGAAGCTTGAATGCTTCATTCATTGTCCTTATCTCGAAGAATCCAAGTGCGGTTGATTTGAAGGATTTTCAGCCTATCAGTCTTGTGGGAGGGGTGTACAAGGTTTTAGCTAAGACATGGCGAATAGATTGAAGTGTTCTTGATACGATTATCTCTCCCTCTCAAAATGATTTTGTTCATGGGAGACATTCTGGATTCTGTGTTGGTGGCTGGAATGCTTTGCAAGTTAGATGTCCAGAAAGCCTATGATCATGTGAATTGGAACTTTCTACTGTATCTTCTCTGTAGATGCGATTTCGGGAGAGATGATGTAGATGGATCTTTTTATTTATTTCAACGGTGAAGTTTTCAGTGATTGTTAATGGATCTCCTGAAGGCTTTTTCAGTAGCTCTTGTGGTTTACGTCAATGGGATCCTCTCCCCCCCCTTTTGTTCGTTATTGTTATGGAGGCATTTAGTCGTATGATGGGGAGGGCGGTGTTACATGGTAGTTTGGATGGTTTTCAGGTTGGCGGGGGGCTCAGGAGGTGAGATTTCTATTTCGCATCTCCTATTTGCTGATGATACTCTTGTGATGTGTGGGGCGGACGCGAGTCAGTTTCGTTGTCTTCGATGTCTTCTACTTTGCTTTGAGGCGGTGTCGGGCCTTAAGATTAATTTATCTAAATTTGTGGTGATCCCTGTTGGTACGGATAATATGGGGGAGCTAGCAGGTATCTTAGGTTGTGGTGTTTCCTCTTTGCCCATGAAGTATCTTGGCCTCCCCCTTGGTGCATCTTTCAAGAACATTCTTATTTGGGATGGGATTCTGGAGCGCATGGAGCGTAGAATGGCTGGTTGGAAATGCATGCATCTTTCCAAGGGTGGCAGGTTAACTCTCATTAAATCTACGCTCTCGTGTTTACCTATCTATTTTCTTTCTTTGTTCTCTTTTCCGACGGCGGTGGCGAATAGGATGGAGAAAATTCAGAGTGATTTTTTTTGGGGTAGTGATGATAGTGCCCACAAGTTTCATCTAGTGAAGTGGAATAAGGTGTGCTCGCCTTTGCAGGATGGGGGATTGGGCCTTTTTAGTATTCGATTGTTCAACATGGCTTTATTGAACAAATGGTTATGGCGGTTTGCGAATGATAGGGCGAGGTTGTGGAGGAGGGTTATTGCTGAAACATATGGTTGTTCGGCGGGAGGTTCGATTACTCTTTCGATCCGTGGCTCTTATGGTGTTAGCCTTTGGAGGTTCATTAGCAAAGGGTGGAGTGTTTTCAGTAAGCATATTCGGTTTAGGGTGGGGAATGGAGCTAGAGTGAGCTTTTGGCATGACACTTGGGGACCAGCCTCTGAGTCTCGCATTACCTCTTGTTTTCTCTTTGTCCCGCTGTAAGGAGGCTTTTATGGCGGATTGCATGGTGGATGGTGAGAGTGTGGTGTGGAATGTCTCTTTCTCTAGAGCGGCTAATGATTGGGAAGTGGAGGAGTTTGCTTCCTTCTTCACTAGGTTGTATTGTATGGCCGTGAGGAGAGGGGAGGATGATGTGATGGTTTGGACGGGAAGGAAGGGGTATTTTTGGTTAAATCTATGTATCGTTTGCTTATGGGTGGGGTTGGTTTGCCTTTCCCTTGGAGGGGAGTGTGGACATCTTTATGCCCATTGAGAGTTTCTTTTTTTTTGTGGGAGGCTACACATGGAAGGATCCTTACTATTGATAATCTTCGCAGAAGGGGGACGGTAATTGCCGATTGGTGTTTCCTATGTCAATGTGATGGTGAATCTGTGAACCATGTTTTGTTGCATTGTCCTTTTGCGCGTGGGTTGTGGTCTCATATTCTTTGTATTGTGAACTTTCCGTGGGTTATGCTTGAGAAAGTGGCTGATGTTTTGTGGAGTTGGAAGAGAAGGTTTCACAATCCTTTCGCTAAAGTTATATGGCAGTTGATTCCTCATTGCATCTGGTGGTGTCTTTGGAGGGAGCGGAACTGTAGATGTTTTGATGTCTTCTCTTTTTCTTTGGGTGAACTCGGTGATCGTTTCCCGTTTCTAGATTTTGTAGATTTTCTCAGTTTTATTGCTTGTTTGGAGTAGTGGCTTCGGTATAGTCCTTTGTACTGTGTTCACTCGTTCTAATGAAATTGACTTGCTTATCAAAAAAAAAAAATTTGAGTTGCATTTTCATTTTCCGAGGCAATTTGCATGTGGCACACTTTGAAGTGACTCTGACATGTTGCCATGTTCTTGTTGAGATATTTGGCAACAAGCATGTCAAAATGAATCGTCCGTCATTGTCAAGTGAAGATTATGTTGGTTTGTCCTTCATGATGATGACATCAAAGTGGTTTAAAATTCTGTTATATTGACCTTCATACATATTGTTAAGGTTATATACTTAGCAATGTCATCGGTTTAGCTTTGTGATTGTGGAGCATTTGTAAAAGAGTGTTAGTGAAACTGTATCGTTACATGAAGAGAAAAGTTGCTGCTCTGCATCATGATAAGATCAAAATGTTGTAAAACCATTTATATTCCTTATGTTACTGATTTCTGTTTAACCCTGTAACCAAGGCTACAAACTTAGTTGTGCTTGTGTTGCATATCTAAGCTTGATATTTGTTGCATTTTTTTCTGCTACACTGACTTATAGTGGAAGTCCTGTATGGTTCGTTTGCCAGCTGGGCTTGTAACCAGCCTTTTCGGTGTAAATCTATTTTACATGGTACTAGCTGCGTGCTTTCTATGAAACGTGGCTGAGTAGGGTTAAGTTGAAATCTGTGCACTGGTTTCCCTTGTGTTTTCTATGATTGGCTTCTCTCTGTTTTCTAAGTTTGGTTATTTATGTTTTCAGTCTTTTGTTCAGAGGATTTTGGGGTATCCATATAAGTGTGATCTGGTGGCTTATATATCTGATCTGAAATGTTCTCCTTCTGGAAGTGTGGTTCTAGTCATTTTTTAACATGTTGTGCTTAGTGTAATATGGTATAAATATATGGTTTTTGAAATTATAATTATCATCCTATTCTGTTTCCTCATCCAATATAGTTTACTTCTTTATTAATTGTGTGATAATGGAATACACTTTAGTAACTGTATACTATACTCTTGGTTTAAGTATATGATTGCTAATCTCTGTGGTGTTTCTGAATGACTTTGTTGACCAAAGGATTGATGACGAAGACGATGAGATGGCTGTCAATGATCAGGATGTTCAAAGACTTGTAATTGTCACACAGGTATGGAGTTTTGGGTATTGCTTACCCTCTTTGTAATATCATTTTGAAATTCACGTTTCTAGGTAATGAACCTTAGAATTGTCTGGATTGCTACTTTTCTTTGGTCCAATTGGTGACTCCTCCCTCCATAAACAATTGGGTGGAGGGTGAGGTCATGGTTTCAATAACAGAAAAGTAGCTAAATACTGCTCTTATGCAAGCTCTTCTAAGTTTCATTATGATCGCCCTCTGCTTTGATCTAGATATAACAGTGAAAACTCTTTGTTCCCTCTGATTCTTGTTTGAATACCTTGAAATTAGTAGCAGCTGGTTTCTGCTAAATTAGCATTCAATATCTGATCAATGGTCTCAGAAGTTGGTCTCTCCTTGACCACACTGCCATAGGGCATTATTTTCTACTTTAAATGGCAAAGGGAAGAGCTCTGACTATCAATACTGCTATGAATTGTAATTTCATTGGTTGCAAATTTTATCAGTTTGTTCTTCTGTTACATCTTCTCTCTCCCACCCAACCGCCCCCAAAATTCCCCCAACAAACCACCTGTGTGTCTGTCTGCAATTGTGTATGTACCCGCTGTGTTTGTGTGTGTGTTCAGGTTTTTATTGGTGGGCCATTAATTTCTTGGGATTAAGTTCACTTGTTGTCTTTTATATACTCTGCAGAATAGCAGGATAGGTCAGGAAACTAAAGATGGAAAAGAATCAAAATCTATTTCCAATGAGCTTGCTTCTGCAATAAATGATGGTCTTTACTTCTTTGAGCAGGTTGAAGTGATCATTGTCCTTCATAACTAATTTAAGTTTGTTAATCTGTGTATCAAAGTTGTTGACAAACGTCCATTGTTTAGCAGGAGCTGAAAAATAAGTGTTCTAATCGTCGGAAGAATACCTCTGGTCTTGAAAATAGAGATGGAACCTCAAAGCTTTCCAGCAGTGTTTCAGGAGTCTCCAATTCCAAGGCTGGTGATTATTTCATTGGAGACACTGTCCTTGAAGAGTCTGGAAATGGGAGTTCCCGGAGGAAGCAAAATAAAGGGTTTCTCAAGCAGCAACAGTCATCCCTCAAGCAACGATTTTTCTCCAGTAACTTCAGAAGCCATGGAACTTGCCGTAACTCTATTGGAATCATATCAGAAAGTCCTCCAAGTAATTCAGTTGGATTTTTCTTTGGTTCTACCCCTCCTGACAATCATGGGTCAGTTTAGAGTGATTTTATTCTGTGTTTATTTAAATTGTGATAGCATTCCTTGTTTAGCTTAAGCAATTTTTAGTATTGCCTTTCTTGATGTGGAGAAGCTGAAAGTAATTATTAGGTTCAAAAGCAAGATACTTCTCTGAATATGCTAGTTCGATATTGTCTGATTTGTTCAGCTAGTTATTTTGTTTCTCACTGAGCTAATGTAAATCTCAATCTCAATTTTACAGCCCTAGGCCTTCAAAGTTAAGTGATTCACCGCATGGAATTCCATCTGGTAGTAGTCCACCAGTGGGTTCCATGCCAAAGTCATTTCCACCATTTCAGCATCCAAGTCATCAGCTTTTAGAAGAAAATGGTTATAAACAGCAAAAGTAAGGGATGACGATTTTACAAAGTTCTGTATGTATTTTAGAGAAAGAGAGAGATTGTATTATGAAACTTATCTCACAGCATCACTCTTCCTGTTAGGTATCAGAAGTTCCATAAGCGGTGCCTGAATGACAGAAAGAAGTTGGGTATTGGTTGCAGTGAGGTGGACTCCATCTCCTGCAATTCTTAGAGAATAAATAGAAGTTATTGATTTTGTCTTGCTTTTTAAAGGCCTTTCGTACAACTCTGTGGAATTAGTAACATTTGTTTCTTTAAACCTATTTGGACTGAAGGAGCGAATCTCTTTTTAAAGCACTTGTGTTTCTCATTGAGACACTCGAAGGTAGGATAATGTTTCCCGATGAGCAACACCCTCGAATTAATAACATTCCTTTCTCTATACCTATTGTCCTTCCTTCTTTCATGTTCTTAATGCTAGGTCTTCAACTAAATGTTCTCAGATAGTATGCAAATGGGTTTTCTGTTTGCTTCGGATCTGTTTATGTCCCCATATTGGTCCTTATGCTTCTTTTTGGTTGATTCTCATCCCAATCTTTTATCTTATTGTTTACATGCACTTCTTTCTCTATATGCAGGAAATGAACACACTGTACAGGTTTTGGTCATATTTTCTCAGAAACATGTTTGTCCCTTCTATGTATAACGAGTTCCAGAAACTTGCACTTGAAGACGCAGCTGCTAATTATTACTATGGAATAGAGTGCCTATTTAGGTTCTATAGGTATTTTCTATACTTTATGTTACCTCCTCCCTACCACACCCAAAAAAAATAAAAATTTAATTAGCGTCTTCTAAATTTCCATTCTCTTGAAATGTTAGAAGTGGTTCCTTCAAATGACTACGCTTGCTCCCTTCCTAGTATACCAATGCTTTGTTTGCATTCAGCAACATACTTGTATACAATGTCTTGATGATTCATTTGTATTATGCTTTGCTTGCATTCAGCAACATACATGTATACAATGAATTGATGATTCATTTGTATTGCAGTTATGGTTTGGAGAAGGAGTTCAGCGAAGATCTATATAAGGACTTTGAACAAATGACCCTTGACTTCTACCAGAAAGGCAATCTTTATGGCCTAGAAAAATATTGGTAACTAATTGCACTCGTTTTTATCTTCTTTCT
The DNA here is from genome assembly GCA_963930655.1 of Myrica gale. NCBI lineage: Eukaryota > Viridiplantae > Streptophyta > Magnoliopsida > Fagales > Myricaceae > Myrica > Myrica gale. The sequence continues at coordinate 15,412,427 of OZ005618.1, forward strand.
CTGTGTTTAGATTGACTGCTCCAAGCTTTCAGCAGGGCATTCTTATTCAATTTGTTAAGATCTATTTTTTTTACTTTTTTTTTCTTGATATTTGGATGCATGAGGTAGGAGAATCAAATTAGACTGATATCTTGGCGAATATATTGTAACAAAGTGGGGCAAAAATAAAATAGAACAAAAGTAGAATTTGACATCAGAAGTAGAGCTAATTTCATGAGAAATGTTCGATTTTTTTGTGTGTGTTTTTACTGATCTTTGTATTACTAGAATGATCTTTCAAATTGAAAGATTACCCCAACAGGATATTGCAACTTCAAGTTTCATCTATTTGATTATTTAGAATTAAAAGCTATTTCATAGATTATCTGCCTGCAAACATGTTGCACCACAGAATCATTAAGAGATTGTGATAAAGCATTCATGCTATTCTCTCTGCGTCTCCGTTTCGGGGTTTTTAGAAACTGACATAAGTTTCTCTAAATTATTGAGTGCTAGCTAGTTTCTTTAAGCCTTATTTTAGGTTTTTTATAAAACCGTAAAGAGAGTTTTAATGTGAAAGTTTTAGAGATCTCAATTCTGAAACATAGGATCCAGCTGTATATACTTGGATTCTCTCAAATGTAATTTAGGTTTCTGCAAATTGCAATAATGCCTACAATCATATTGTAATTGACTGATAAGAATTTAAGATTTATATCCAAGTTCCTTTACCACACTGTATTGTGAAATTAATACGATTGTCAAATAGGTAGCTTATGTAACTCCAATGTTTTTTAATTCATATAATTTTCAAAGTGGAATGTGTGTGTGTGTGTGTGTGAGAGAGTAGGCATATTGTTGAGTGTGTGTGTGAGTAGGCGTATTGTTGAGTCTTAACTCCATCAGCCTGTTCTTTTTGAGTATAATATCATATGAAACTAATTGACGTACTATCTTTCTTAAAGAGTCGTGTGTGTTCCTGGTTGAACTTATATATATTTTATTATTATACGAACAAATCAAACATTCTGTATATTCATTCTTAAGGACCTACAACAGTTAATTATTCCACATAACAGCAGAACAAGTGTGGGCTTTAATATATCACTATATTCTGTAGAGTTTAGGTTCTCAAAAAAGTGAAGATAAAAAACACTCCTTGCTTTAGATTAATAAATGGTTAGCATGATTTTTCTACGACGTTACCCAAATATGGAAACATCGCATCTTCATATGTAATCCTGATAATAATTAGCTATAGGTGAGATTGACATTTATTATTATCATCAATCGGTGAAATCACAATAGCTGATTTTTTAAGGCATATAACTTTCATAATAAATTCTCGGATAGAAAATGTTTGAAATTTCTGATGGGACTAAGAATGCTCTAGGTCAGTCTAGAGGTGTCTTGCAATGAAAAAACAAAAGGAGAATTGTTTCTCAAAGCCATGTGTATCAGGTTGATAGTTTGAAGGCTCTTCATTGGTTTGGCTTTGTGTTGGAGAAAAGGCTGCCAATGTAAAGTACGTTTGAGTAAATCAGTTGTACTAGGGGTATAGGAGTGAACGTCCTATTTTTGGTAAGTGTGGGAGAAGAAACCTGCCAAGCTGTTGACTGTATGTTCTACCAGCGTTCGAGAAAGGACCCATCATGGCTGTTGTTTTCTCTTCTTACCACTACATAGTTGGCAAAAAGTGGTAATAGTGTTAGTTGGTTTCTTTCTAAGGATAACACTCTCAGTGTGTTTTGCTCTGCAGTTTTTGAAGCCTACTCTAAAGAGATGCTTACATCTGTAATATCCAGAAGCATAAAATGTGAAGGATTGAATAGTTTTTATCTCATTGTGGGCGTGGTGCATTCTAGAAACTATTCCACTAAAAGGTTTAAAAAACAATTCTAGATTTCTGCAGCACCTCCCTAAAGATTCAGTGGGAGATTGGCAACAAGCTGTTGACTTTGGTGGACCGGATTCTGATGAGCCATTCCAATGGAATGCGTCTGATGTTTTTCAGTGTAGTGTTCGCTGTAAAGACATGTAATGGGTAATGGTCCAAAATGTTTATGCAGTGCAGCTAGGAAATTTGAGTTTAGCAGAAGAATATTCCGAGGTAGGAAAAGTTCTTGGAGCATTGACAATAAGCTCCACTTATAAAAAAAAAATTGACAATAAGCTCCATTTCTTCATTCTTGACAAAAGGGGCCTGATCCCTGTACCATTAACTAGGTTATAGGAGATGATGTGGTGCAGAGCACTGGTACAGTAGATGGGGAATCAGTAACCAAAAAACGAAATGCTAGGAGGTTAACTTGGTAAGTCCAGGAAATTGGCCAGCCTTTTAGGTCCTGCTGACATTTGTTCCTTTGGAAGAATGAGATATTTAGGTTCTCAAGATGAACTTCAAAAATATGGATTTTCATTTTATTTTTTATTGTGCTTATTAGTATGCTGTATGAGGAGTTACCTAGCACTCATGTTAGATGACAGATGAGGTCCGGCTTAAATTAGAGAACCTTGCTGCTTCTTAAACATCCCTGCCTTGAAGAACTTGCAGTAGGAGCATGAACATATTTGTATGATACAAGCTTTTACGGAGTATGATGAAGTTGATGCAATTGCTTCGCTGGTTATGGGTACTCCAGTTTTGAGAGGAAGCTTCCTGCAGTTTAAAGAGTTTGCCACATCTTTTGTATATATTGTTCTTTTTCTCTTTTTTTTTCTATTAGTAAATTGGAGTGTTGGAAACAGTTAGACATAGAGGAGCTACTGCTAGAGATTATGATTTATAATAGCTCCTTCAGTTCAATAAAATGAGAATGAAACAATTAAACATACTAGCACGAGAGCACCGTAGTTTCTTCCTGCCCCAAATGAGAGAAACAGCTGTGTTTCTAATCGAGTTTTTGTTCATGCTTGTGTCAGGGCATTCCACCATTATCGGGAGCAACGTGACCAGAAAGAACCCCTAAGCAAACATCCAGAATTGGATAGGTTGCTGAGGGAAGAATACTTTAGCTTGGACAACTTTCGTGCAAAAGAGAAGACAACTGCTGTGAGAGAAGGCAGTCATTAGTTAGTGCTTAAACATAAATGCTTCCATTCCTTAGCGGCATTGAAATGTTGACATGCTCGATTGGTAAAAGAATTCTTACAGAAGCGACAGAGGGAGTTTGGGTTAGCTGCCTATTTTTGGGTTGGACACGGAGAAACAAACAAACGATGCTTTCTGTATATTGTATGTTTGTTGGACAAAGGGCTGCTGACTGCAGAGTTTTCTTTTGTTTAGGGGTTTTCTAGCTCCCACCTATACATGCATTTTTGGGGTTGTCTGCAAGCTTGTAGAGGTGCCTGTGCTTGTTCTGAACTTTCCCTCCCTGGATTGTAACACCTGTACATAGGAATTACTGAGAGAGAGACAATAAAAAAAAAAGAGAAAAGGTTGATTTATTGCTTTAGACCTCGTGAAATATGAAGACTTATAGATTGAGAATTGAGTTTTTTTAAGTTTGAACTGCTCATTCATGCTCCCCAGAAAAAAAAAAAAGAGAGATGGGATAAAAAGTTGTCACGCCCCGAACGGCACCCCGCAGGAATCGTGACAGTCGCGAGCTATTCTCCGGATAGCTCCAGCGTTCTTACTTACTTGCTTACGTGCTTACGGCGGAAACATACAAGATCGCGAGGGATTCGAGCTAAATCATACATAATCAGGGTTCTCATTAAGTTTTCATACAAAACATATATAATATTTAGAATTCAACTAGCGACGGATCTCATCGATCAGGTCACCATAATCAAAATAAGAATAACATCTGGGTCCTTCTAAGTCAGGTAGTCCTCCTGACTCTCTTCACCTGTGGCATCTGGAATGACACAATTTTTAAAAACGTGAGTCAAAAGACTCAGTAAGGGAAAGACATAACTTTGTAACATGCTCTTGACTTATGCTTGCTTAATCATGAAAGAAGAGAACTTGATAAGTGATGTACATGCATGTCATGGATATGCACATGCTCTTGCTTAAATTCGGCCCCGGGCCCTTGAAATTTACTTATTCATACTTGTGCCACTCTTGGCCTTTCACAACCATTTCATATCTTTTACCTGTGGGCTCGCTCCATTTAACCCCTGAAGTCAGGGTTGTGCGTTCTCTTGGGAACCGTCTCCGATTTCCCTTGGAGACCTTACATACGGTCAAGTTAGCGCACCTTCTCTCATTTGTCCTTCAGTGGCTAGACATGACCCTTGGAGGCACCACACCTTCTCAATGTCCTTCAGTGTGGTTTGCACAGCCTCGTGGATTCACCCATCCTTCTCACATTTGTCCTTCGGTATGGGAGTCCATCTTGATGGTACGGTACCGACCAGTGCCCCCTTAACTTAACTTATCGTTTCATAAAACATTCCATAATTTTCCATAAAATCATTGCATAAATATTCTCTTTAGAAAAATTCATGCAATGCACATGTCATGTCATGCTTGATCAAAATCTCATGTTTGTTCATGAAATGATGCAGTGTGTCATTCCAGTTTTGAAAAGAAACACTTACTGTCCACTTACAGTATCCACTTACTCTTGGTCCTCCTTGGTAGTGTATAAAACACGTAGATCGCCTACAAGCGATTCAAATATTTCTTAGACTTTAAGAAATAGCACGTAATTATTAAATATATATATATATATATATACACATATATCGCTGAAATTCTTTTAATCATTTAAAGTATTTTATTTACTCTTCTAATATTATCTAAACTTAGGTTATTTAATTATTAACCATATTACAAAATATTTATATCTCTATTCCCGATTAGGGTTTTAATCAATTAATAGTTTAGGGTTAAATCCAATTCTCCCATTTTTTTAATGTACTTAATAAAATCTTCACAAGTGTAATTCACTTAATAAATTCAGCCAAGACCTAGTTATTCTAATTAAAACTTTAGTACATGCTTTCAACACAAGGTTTTGCTAATTCCTTGTAACCCTAACTTCTAAGCCTTAATATCCTTTATTCCGATTAGCCAATCCTAATCTCATTTATCCATCTTAATCAATTATATTCCATTTATCACAAACTAGCAATTAGGGTCTCTACAACACTAGGCATTCGGCCAACACCATGTTCTATGTTTCCTTAGTCAAAATTCATCTCCAATGGTGACCCCTTCCTCCATTCAATAAATTCACAACTTAGGATCTAAAAATCAAAACACAACATAAGTCATCACTAATAGCAAATATTCGGCCAACTCAAAATATCACAACACCACTAGGTTTTCTTCGGTTCTATCGCTTTGCATGCATTCTTTACTCTTAGCACTCATCTACCATGCATTAGGTCATAAATCTTGTACATAACATGGGCAATGTCCAGATCTAATCATAGACAATCCACTCATGAAAACCTAAAGCATACATGGTTCGGCTATACATCAAAATCCCATATTTTCATGCTAAAATTTATAATATACATATCCTTTGCATTCATGACCCATCTTGCATGTATTAAATTCATGCTTTCATCATATACAACCACCAACTCTAGATCTATCATTTAGAGACCTCAACAACACAAGATCTAAAAGGAACAAGCATACCATTCGGCCAAGCACAACATATGTTAGATCTAAACATTTTTCTAATATACATTGCTCATCCTTTGCATTTCCTTAACATTAAATCTTAGATCCAAGCATGTATGTCCAGATCTAATACTTACACATATCCATGATCAAAATCCAACCAAAATGAAACATAAAAGTCCAAGATCCCAATACATGAAAGATTCGGCTAGCATGGGAAATGTGAGATCCAAATTTTTACCTTGTTGCTCCTTCTCTTTTCTCTTTGTTCCTTTACAAGCTTCTCCTCTCTTTCACCTACTAAACACCCTAAGGTTCTTAATCATCCAGATCTCAACATATCTATGTATGAAACAACTCAAACCCTAAGATCTATACACAAGAGTTCGGCCATCAAGAGGGTTTTTACCTTAGTGCTCCTTTGTCCCTTTTCTCTCTTTCCTTTGCAAAATACCTCTTTCACTTCACTTCCTTCTTCTCCTTTCTTCTTCATTGTTCTTCTTCCTTGTCCTCCTTCTTCCCTTTACACAAAATCCCCTTGATCCAAGCTCAAATCTCAGCCTTTTGGTTCAAGGGTTTTGGCCTCCCTTGATTTCTCTCCTTTGGGTATTCGGTTTCTCTCTTCTCTTTGGTGTTTGGTTTCTCACTTCTAGGCTTAGTGTTGGTCGACCAAGGTGACCTAAATGAGCTCATGTGAAGGGGGGAAAAGGGTGTTAGGCGTGTGAGGCAAATGGCATGCATCTAGCCATGATTTTCGGCCATGACAATTATTTCCTCTTCCATGTCATTTTTCAGCTTTTCCATTTCTTGTCTCCCTCATGTCTCCATTGCCTTTCTAGTATAACTCTTTGCATCACAAATTCAAATCTCCTTGTCATTCACGTGTATCCTCCCCCCACCACATAAATCCAACTTCTATTTAGAGACTTGCTCCACTATTTGGTTTATTTGGTTGAATTCCAACTACCTAGTTTACTATCCTAATCTAGTTGCTTAGGAAACTTAAGTAAGATTAGTTCCATTAATCTAACTTTCTAAATCTAATTTGCATGGCCCATTGGGCAGTCCATTAAGCCCTTGATTCAAGGCCCATCATCATATCCTAAAGCCCAATTCATAAGCCTAAGGGCTTAGGCCTAATGTCCAACTTCCTTAAGGCCCAATTGCACCATTACAAGGTCCATTGCCATGGGCTCCATGGCAACCCAATATCATGCTTTCCAAAGCCCATCTCCATGCTTATTTTGGCAGCCCATTAGCATGCCATTATAAGCTCAATGTACACCAAAAGTTATAAGCCTCATGGTAGCCCAACATCACACTTCAAGGGCCCATCATCACATGTACTTGGGCAGCCCATATGTCATAACTTCAAGGCCCAATTACATCCAATAACCGGCCATAAATGGGTAGCCCAATGTCAGCCCATTACTGAGGTTTCTAAGCCCAACATGCAAGTCTTAATACTCCAAAATCATTCATAAGAAAATCCTTCAAAATTTAAAATCAAGAATATTGATGGAAAATATACAATTAATCTAGCAACATGAAATTGGTTACTATAAAATTTAAAATCCCATTCATAGCATTTAAATCATAACATCACATTTTAGAAATTCAAAATAATTATACGTACATTTTCTTAACATAAAATCATGCCTTGGCCAAGCAAGGTTTCTTCGGGGTCTTACAAAAGTGGCCACTACTGTTTAACTTCTTTTCAATTTAGTCCTTGGGATTCATTGCTTCCTACTGCAGTTTTTGAGATTAAGGAAGATCACATTTATTCGATGTCTACAGACGATTAATTTAATGAAAGTCTCAAATATGCTACGTCCAATAAAAGTTATATAAATAAAATTAACTTAACATTAAAATTTAAAATTTAATTACAGAAAATAGAAAAGCCTAATAAAAAATACACCCCATAATTATATATCAATCCTTTAAAAAATAAAGACAAAATAAAATCAATACAGCAAAACCAATTAAACAAATAAACACGTTAAAAAAAGCAACACCCCAACTAAAATTTTTATATAAAAAAAAGAGGAAAAATTAAATTCGACAATAGGAAAGAAACTTAAAAATAAAGAGAAAATTTGGGAATTTTTCATATGATTAAAAAAATAAATAGTTAATATCATAAATATAGAATAATAAAAAAATGACTATGTTAAGAAAACAAAACCCGAAATTAAAAGATATAAAACACAAAAAATAAAGATATTAACAAAGAACATCGAGTAAACAAATAGAAATTTAAAGAAACAAGGAAACTTAAAATACAAAGTACCAATGTATTAGCATAACAAAAATCAAGAAATAAAATTGAAATTGTATAACACAAATTTGAATGTTTTGGCAGAAACATCCTAGTTTCAATTTTATAAAATGAGGGAAATTAGTATTGAAATTCAAATTCGAAGGATTTTGAAATTTTTGTACCAGGACTATGCCTACAGGATCCTGCCAGGGCGAATGTAGCCGTTGTTGGGACGAGGAGCTTTGTTGCTGATTCTCCATTTGCATTGAATGCCACTAAAATAAAAGAAATGACCCTTTTGTTACATTTTTAATCATTAGAAAAACATGGAGGCGATAATATTGATCCCGTCTGTGACCATCACAGTGGCAATACGAGCATTTCGGACGGCCTCTTTTCCATATAGACTCTGTTCGAGAGAGAGCCACTTTCCTTTTACTTCTTTGCTTTAGTGATTTTCGATACCCTCTTACACGGTAGAACAAAGACATATAACACTGCAGTTAGGCACATAGAGGCCCTAGTCTAAGGCTCAAACTAACGGGCTAAATGGAATGACAAATAAACTAAAAAGCAACTAAATGAATAAAGGCTCAAAAAGGACGCAGCCCATGACATTCCTTTCCCCTTCAAACAACCTTGTCCTCAAGGTTGAAATGTATCGAAGCTTCTTATCAATCACCAACCTGCACCAAATTCAGAAATGTATTGAAGGTTGAAATGTATTGATACCAGCTCCTTCGACATAAGCTATCTGTAACCTTGTCCTCATGCCATGGTCTTCACCCCAATGTAACAAACTTTCTTGTTTACCCAAGCTGTTATTTTCAACAATTGTAGTTTTCACAATGTTCTTGTCCCCAAAGTCACGGATCATCTAAACAATTGCTTCCCGTAATTCTTGCAGGACATTCACATGTATGCACGTACCAGTGGACAGTGAAAGGATTGAATTAAGAGCCTCCACCTCATTTCTGGGCTGTAAAATTCCACTGGTGAATATGTGTCATCCTTGCCAAAATAAATTTCTACCTCATCTAAGTGTATGATTCTTGCTATCTGAAGCATTACTTTCAAGGTAGCACTTATCCAATTGCGACATGAAGAACTCTTAAGAACAACGTGTTCTTTGGGACTAAAACCATTACCTTGAAGTAAGCTCTTCTTTTTATCATAGCGAGGGTCATCTTCAGATAGCTCAAGAACTACTGCACAATCGGCAGTTTCTTTGGCTTTATCAGATGCCGGTGGCTGCACCAAATTCAAAAATTGTGATATTGTGAGGTCACATATCCTCAGAGTTTGTAGTTTTGCAGTGTGAGCTTGGTACTCTTGGGGAACATACAACAAACACTTGGAGCTCTTGAAGGAATACCCAATCAAATTTCTATTTCCCTTTGGACACAGCACATGTAAACCTTTCCCATCTTCATCTCTAAATTCATATGCCACCAACACTCTAGTTATAGCAAGGAATGCTAGAGGAATTATCATCTTCCACCCTTTTAGTGTAATGCATACAAACAAAATATCAACAACAATATTGACATTCTCTAAATTTCCAGTCACGAGTTTGAGGATTTTATAATGTCAATTCTCAAAATAAAGTATGACATCTGAGGCAACCAAGAGTTTAATGAACTCCCACAAACCAAAAAGTGCTTCACTGGAGAAACCACTCCATGCCTCTAGGCACCCACCAAAAACAGTGTACCCCAGAAGCCCAATCACCAAAACCCACCAAGAAAAGCTCAAAGTAATTGCATTACCAACAACTCCAAGATGAAACCTATACCCAATCAGCCAACGCACAAAAACATAGACCACAAGTGTCACGAGAGATACCCAGTTAATTACTCTTCTTACAAGACATCTAGAAGTTTCTGAACCATCCAACTTAGACCGAGGTGGACAACTTCCTCCGAATGATTGAGCACTAAAGTTATGAAGCAGAAACCTCAAGCTGTTAATGTTAAGAGCATTATCTCCTTCATCTGGTTGATCGTCTATTTCAATTTATTGACTCGTAAACTTTGCCTTCTTCACATTTCTAACAACCTTTATAATTGTAGTGTATCCACAATGACTTACTATGAAAACACCCAAGGAGGAAGTATCATGAAACACCATGCTCTCATCCGCAGTTAACCCCTTAAGTAAAGTCCTTTGAGCAACTTCAGTGTCGGACATTGTGGAAAACTTACTGCTATTTTCCTTTACTTCAGATTTTGAGCTTGCATAAGTTGTGTCACGTTTCACCATAATCAACAAATCCCCTTTACGTTCTTTGTGCAGGACTGATCTTGACTGATGGCTTATTCTATCATTTGCTTGCATATCAGAAATTACAAGATGATGTATTACTGCGACAACTTGAAATATAGAGAGACATCAACAAATTGACTATGAAACAAAAAACCTTTACCGTCTCGGACCACCCTCTCCTCCTTAGTTTTACAAGGTAAACAAGTCAATATTGCAAAATCTGTTGCCCATGGTCGAAGATCAAATTCACCATTTCTTCCTTGTCTGCCACCATTGTCACCGCAATTTTCATCTTCTGTTGGTGGAATTGGGAAGTCTGATGGAGAATCAGCGAGAGATGGAAGATTACCCAACTTATTATGCTCTACAAAGGCTTTCACTAAAGATTCATATGCATTTGCAAAAGCTCGGCTAAACTGTTGCAGAAGATCCACCAGTGAGTGGCTTTGTAGAAATTGCTTTCCCACCGTATAGAACCCGTTCACTGATGTAACCACTTGTATTACCTTCCCATGGCAGATCTTAATCCAAGCAATCGCTCCAGCTGAGTTGGCTTTGCAAGAATCTCTGCAAAAGAAATTGAAATGAAAAGCTAAAATGAAGTGGTATCATCCACAAGGCGGTAAGCCCAGATTGCTTCTCTACATGCGAAGGCTGTCCCAATAGCTTCAAGACCAAAGAGGCAAAGAGATACCAAGGCAAAAGCAGGTTGCAACCTAAGAACAGAAGAATCCATGAGCGCACACCCACTATTGCTACCTCAATAAATTTATTTTCTTTTTTCTCTTTCTCTTCCTCTTTTTCCCTTTCTCCCATTTTGTCTTCTTTCTTCCTACGTATACCACCAGATTCAGATAATCTAGGGAACTTTGGACCTCGTAGACTTCATTGAAGGTTGTCTTTCTTAGACAAAATGAGTGAAATATATCAATTTTTAAGAAATGAGTTGTAGCGTGATTGAAGGTTTCAAATCGGAAGATACCGCTGGACAATGAGAGAAAAATCAGTAAACTTATTCTTAGCCCTACTATGGCAACTTTGGCTTCCAAAGTCTTCTGTTTCTCTAGTTCTCCTTTGCCCTCTTCATCTTCTTCAACCTGGGACTCTTCGTCCATTGCTTTCATCTCGTCCTTCAATTTCTCCAAGTGGATGGACAAGCACTGCATATTTTCTCCCATCTGCTTTTGAATATTCTTCAACGGATTGAGTGTTTCTAAAATTTGAAAACATTGTTTGGATAGATCTTGAAGTGTGCACAAATCCATGACAAGAACGTGCCTCTGATACAAAATGTTATGAATCCACTGGAAAAACAAGGATAAAATGGGATGACAGTGTTTGGATGAGTAGAAAATTGCAAGAAAGGGATACTGTTAGAGAGAGAGCCACTCTCCTTTTACTTCTTTGCTTCAGTGATTTTCGATACCCTCTTACACGGTAGAATAAAGACATATAACACTGCAGTGAGGCACATAGAGGCCCTAGTCTAAGGCCCAAACTAACGGGCTAAATGGAATGACAAATAAACTAAAAAGCAACTAAATGGATAAAGGCTAAAAACGGACACAACCCATGACACTCTGCCGCGGCCACCTGAGTCGGAGGGACGGAAGGAGGTTCGGTTAGCAGCCAGGGCAGTGGCGTCAAGTGGAGGGCTGGGAAGATGGAGCAGGCGTTGACGTTCCTCTTGATGCAAGATTGAATAGATCTTGGATAATGGGGGCAGCAGATCCATAGCAAGAATTTGACTCCTAATAGAAGCATAGGAATCATGCAGGCCGACTAAGAATTCAAAAATGTGTTCTGTATCATGGAGGGACTGACTTGTTTAGAGGGTGCCACACGTGCAAGGGGAATGGTCTGAAGAACATAGAGCTCATCCCAATAACCTTTTGAGGAGGGTGAAATAGGTGGAGAGGGATCTAGTGTCTTGGGTGAGCAAGGAGATATCTCGTTTCAATTGAAAAATACAAGGATTGTTGGATTGGGGAAATCTGTCCTGGAGATGAAGCCAAACATCCCGTGGATTATCATGGTAAATAAGGTTGTCAGAGATGGATCTGTCAATGGAATTGAGGATCCATGACAGAACCATATTATTACATCGTTCCTACAATTGGATGTATGCAGAGGAGATGGTGGGTTTGGGAAGAGAACCGTCAACAAAATCGAGCTTGTGCTTGGCATTGAGAGCAATTTTCATGGCTCTCTGACATCTGAGATAGTTGTCACCATTGAGGAGGGTGAAGACCATAATAGCACCTGGGTAGTCAGAGGAATGAAAAAAAAATGGAGAAGTGACGTCCAGTTGAAGTTTGGACGAGGAGGAGGAGAGACCTCCGAATCAGATTCAGATTGGGAGCTAGACATGGAGGCAATGGAAAAGATTATGAATCTGATACCATGTTAGATTTTGTAAAGACAGTCGTGTGATTGGAGAAATCTGCTATATATTATTGAAGATGTGTTTACATGTATTTATATTATAATGAATCTGCATGTAGAATGTGTATGGAAGGAAAGAATGTAAAGGAGGAAACAATCGGGTCAAGCCATAAATTAGAATGTATCCGTTGGAGACTAAAAATTTCCACCCCACCACCAAATTTGTTACAAAAGTCTACTTTCTGACAGGTCGTCTATTGTGGCTGTCAGTGATTGTCACGACAAGATCGAGTTTCTACTAGCGCTACAACGAACCAGCCCCAGATGTTGTATATATCTTCATAAACGTCCTAATTTTCAGCCGACCGTATATTGAAAAAGGTAGTTTTATATAGGGTACGATAGGATAGATTTTACTCTGTCCATTGTATCATAAGCCCAACCCAGATAGGGAGAACCATGATCCGCAACTACTGGAAGTTGTCGGCCCACCTTATGAGAACAAGCTGAGCTCACTTGGCCTGATCTCAATAAAAGTATCTTTATCACCAAGAAGAGTTCTCCACCTCTCCGTGCAAAAGGGGTTTCCCTCTTGAATGTACGTCCAATCAACCAGAGGGTGGTGTTGGTTGGAAATTTTAACTCATTAAAATTTATATATTGATTAAAAAATTATAAAATAATCTTTATTTTCGTTAAATTATTATTTTTATTATAATATTCATTTAAATATTATCTTTTTCCTTTTTCATCAAACTTCATAAAATAACATTACTTCTCACAAATTCAGTAACTCAAAATTTTCAACCCCTCTAAACACCACCTCTCTGAACAAGAAGGAAATGATCGTCATCTATCCACAGGCGGCACAGGTTGAAGGGATGGGCTTTCCTTGAGGAGAACGTAAAATGAGGGCCATGCTCGGCCATCAACCTCGCTAACCCACCCCAAGACAGATGACCATCCCATATGGGAAGGGACGTAGGAAATTGCCTCCAAAAGACTTACTCTATCTTTGCTATAGGTCCAACAGTTGAGGCATATAAACCAATTAGTGCCTTTGAATTCGAGACCCCACCCAATTTTCCGTCTAATGCAACTCCAACCGTTAAATTCGAGACCCCACCCAATTTTCCGTCTAATGCTTCCAGAAAACTCCGGTGCGAGTAAAGGGGGAGAAGCAGCGAATTCTGAGCAACCGGATCAGTTTGAGAAAAGTTAGGATTGCTGGGGGTAGTATGCACTAAAGACAAACGCAGATCCCTAGCATGACTTTCGGCTGTTTTTTCTTTCTTTACCTTAAAGTCTAAAGAGATCGAAATTATTTTTGGTACATAAAAGGGAAGGAATTGGCCGTGGCTTGGGAATGAAAATATGTTTTTATATTTATTCTACTTTTTTTTACACGTCTGAAGAAAAGACTCGCTTACATTCGCTATCTAATTTCGGAACTTGCATGAGGACTGCAACGACTACCAATATATGCATTGCGGTTCCACCTATCCACTCAGAGGAAGGTCTTTTCACAATGGATTGTTAGACTCATCACTTCTCTTCATCTAGAAAATTCTTGGACGTTCAGGAGATATCCACAAAAGAGAAAAAATGTTAGAACTCTGCAGAAGTTAGAAGAAGCTACATGGTGATAGTGATAGGTACCAATTAGTGCTATAGTAAAGTCCATAAAATTCTCTTTGGGTGAGAACAAATCTCAAGTTGTTTGGTTAAAAATATGTCATATCTATGTTTTGGACCCCATTCCCAAAGCCAAGCTGATTCATTAATAGCTAACTTTTGGCGAGGGGATGCTTGCAAACAAAATTTTGGCAATTTTCATCCGATTCCAAAACTTTAGTTTACAAACATAATTACCTTCAAATTTTGATTAAATAAAATAATTTATTTTTTCACTTCAAGGTATAAATTATTGTGGAAGATAATATAATGGACTTAATATTTCAAAAATAAAATATTATGAGGTGACGTGTCCACAAAACATAACGGTTAATAGTATCTTAATCGAATTTTCCATTCTGGGTATTTCGTCAGTTTTCCCCAGCAACGCGCTAGTACGGACGGGACCACCTTTTGCTTTTATTTTATCCAAGTTTTCTATAAGAACACTAAGGTTTGTCAAGAATTCTCAGGACATTCATTATATTAAATGCATTTAACCAACTTAAAATTCACCTAGCATTCTTTGAGGATTCAACTAAACTCTGTACGTATACAATCTAATACGGAAAAATGTAATCAAGTTACACCTTGGGCCCTGCCTACTTCCAAACAAAAGAAATGAACACCAACTACTAGACCATGAACTTCAGAACAGTGACCAATTTATGTAAAATTCGGATGACTACAAGAATACATGAAACATTGATAGGACCTACTGAGTGAGGAAGCTTTAACAATTTCTGGTGACAAAATTTGATCTGGGCAGAACATTTGCAGCTACTGCATTTGGAAAAGGTTCAACAGAGCCCCATCTTCCATGACCAAATGAGCAGCAGTTAAACTATCTTGACCAAGTGAAAGCAGGTTCCTAGCTACCATTCTGCCCATTAATCAATTGCCTATGTAAAGCAACAAGCACACTAAGTTCAACTCTTGCATCAATTGACTGTGGAATGTAGCCATGAAGGCAATCACCATCAAAATTCCCACGAAGAGGAGAACAACAAAGTGGGTTTATAGAAAGCACTGAAGTTACAGGTAGGAGCTTAACAGATAAAGCTATAAGGGAATGCTGATGGATAGACGGAGGCCTATTTATCAATACTATGTCCCCATCATTCAGCTGCCTATATATAGTGCCCCCAAATTCAAGTTCACCCATCCTCTTTACACGAACTAGACCATATAATGTTTTCTACGCACATAAACCTCTCCCTTCTGAAAGAAACACGGTATAAAGCATTCGCTCAACCTATCGAAGTTCCACCGGTTCAAAGTCTTTGAAATTTGGCCACCTTTCCTCAATATGACGTGGTATGCCAAATTCACTGAGCTTGATACGTGGATCACCAACAACAACCATTCGGAAACAGTGATCACTTCGCTTCCCAAGAACAACATCTTTGACCCATCTCAACCCGGAAGTGGTATATGGCTATGCACCTTTTTTTTTTGCTGGACAAAGGCCAAATCTTTATTTGATGAATTGTCTGTGTACTTAACTGCATATTAGAAGTACAAAAGTAACTGACATGAAAATGTCCACAAAAATTGACTCAAACGCCATAAGATGTCAAGGCTGTCACTACAAGAAAATTGATCTTTAGGGACGGATTTTGTTTGGGACGACCCAAAAACAGTCCCTAAAGGGCCCCTTTTGGGACGCAACAAAGGTGTCGTACCAAAAGGGGTGTCAAAGAACATCTTTAGGGACGGATACCTCTTTCCGTGCCCAAAGAATGAGTTTTAGGGACGGATTCTGAGCATCCATCCCAAATAAAATAGCAGGAACATGATGGGAATAATTTTGGGACGACAACAATCCGTCCCAAAAAACTTCGGGTTTGAACTAATATATTGTTGTTCGAACTAATTATAATAAAGTTTTGACTACACTTTTGGGACGGGAAACAAACGTCCCAATAATGTACAAGTTGGGACTACTAAAACTCAAGTTGACACTAAACAAGACAAGTGCAAACTTTAATTTTGTAGGTTCGAAATTTAGTTAGCACTGTTAAATTTTCCTTGTTCGACACTCGTCCGAACTAGGTATATTCTAGTTCAAACGGTTCAGACAGAGCAGATCGATACGATGTGATGTGACCCTTCATTAAATGTGTCAATTCCGTTCGAACTTCCAAAATGTCAGTTGAAACTTGTATAATTGGCATAACAGTGATAACTAAAGTTATGTAGTGCGAACTACACAATGGTAGTTCTAACTATGTTAGTGGATACATACATGTGGATGAATATCTGATTCTTTAAGTTTGAACTTCGTTTTGTGTAGTCTGAACTAGGGGTAGTATTTTTTAAAAAGAACCAAAGGCAGTTTGGACGCATAGACATAACAGAGGCGCATACGTCCCAGAAAGTCTCTTCCTCTCTCGCAAAGCATCCACTAGTAGAAATTTGGGCATCGTCCGTCCCTAAAAACCCAAAATTTGTCCCTAAACCCTTTTAGGGACGGACGTATCAATCCCTATAGGTGGTGTATCTATAGGTTTTTAGGGACGGACAAATGAGGTTCGAACCTAATCCTTTTGAGGTTTGAACCGCTTGTTGAATACCATTAAGTTTTTCCCTGAAGAGGATGTTGGAACCAGTTCACAAAATAGGTTCTAACCTGTACAGTACAAATTCGAACCTAACCATATACCTAGTCAGAACTTGTCCTGGAAAAAGTGCAAACTGGTTCAGATAATGTGTTCGAACCTGTTTTTACCGGTCAGAACCAATTGGCTTTAATAAGTTCGAACCTAAATAAATACGTTAGAACCTATTAGTCGACACATGGTTCTCTCGTAAATGAAGTGGTTAGAACGGAAACGCGTTCGAACATAAATGTATAGGTTAGAACCGGTTCACCACTATAAAGTGCAAACCTGTTCTTTTATGGTTCGAACCTAATATTTTAAGTTAGAACCTTGATTTTTCAGGTTCTAAACTCGTCGGCTCTGAACTGGTGTGAACCTGTTATTTAGAGTTTGGAAAATTTTTAGGTTATAACCTATATTTTGTGGTTCGAACTTGTTTTCAGGTTAGAACCAGAATATTATAGGTTATAAATATTTTAAGTTAGAACCTTGATTTTTCAGGTTCTAAACTCGTCGGCTCTAAACTGGTGCGAACCTGTTATTTAGAGTTTGGAAAATTTTTAGGTTATAACCTATATTTTGTGGTTCGAACTTGTTTTCAGGTTAGAACCAGAATATTATAGGTTATAACCTGTGTGACTTGATTTACAAAAAAATTGAAAATTCTACTAATTATCACCAATTAAATGCAAATTCATCCCAAATAAATATCATCTCATGCGAAAAAATTTATAAATTAAAGTCTGAAATGTACCAAAATATATGTATATATGGAACGATCGAAAAGAAAATGTGCGAAGTGAAGCATGGACTGGAAATGTTGTTGTATATAATTGTTACCAACAAATAATAATATGGATCACATAAGAAAACTACACACCGACGTCGTCAAAAGCACCCGACGCAAACCGTGACATAAATCGGTCATATCGTGTCATCCACTCCTGCATCTCCACCATCTTTTGTTGCAACTGCGGATCCCGTGCATCTGCTCTTGGCTCTCCTTCTCACGGTCTGCTCTAATCTGCTCCTACTCCAACTAGGTCTCCGTCAATCTCCACGCCATATCCGTCGATGACGATGAGCAAGAAGTACTAACCGGCCACACCGAATCACCCAAACCTCTAAAGTACCCTCGTTTCTCCCCGAGGACCTGGGTGAAAACCTCCACATCAGTAAGCGTCCTCCCTTCCATGGTTGATTGGGCCTCCACTTCCTTCATCTTTTCCTACAATGTGAAACACAAAGAAATGGAATAAGTGGAGAAAAAAATTCAGCAGCATAACGACATAAAATATATCCAGCCCATTTTTTACAAACTATATATACATTATTTATATCAATACAACCTATTAAATCAAACCAACTCTAGCCAGCAAACTACAATGGAACCAAGATTTTGCAAACACTTCTAAAATTGTAACTTTAATGTACCAATGAAATGCAACCAACGCTGCCAACCAACAACACCTCCAAAATTTAAACTTCAATTCACCAACAAAAAGCACATCAGGCACTCGGGCTGACAATGTACAATGCCAACATTAACTGTATAAAACGGTTCTGCCCTACAACACAGGTTCGAACCGGTTTAAAACGGTTCGAACCCATTCCAGTTAGGTTGGAACTTGTTAGAACCGGTTCTAACCTTATGTTCCGGTCAGAACCTTAAAAAAGGCTATAACTACGTACTAACCGGTTCTAACCAGAAATATAAAAGGTTCCAACCTATTAAGTGCACCGGTTCTAACCTCTAAACATTAGGTTCTAACCAGTTCACACAGAGAATAGGTTCGAACTTAATGTTTAGAGGTTAGAATCGGTTCACACAGAGAGTCCAGAATCACATCGTTCATGCCATTGAAATCCAACCAAAACACACACAATCACAAACCAAGCATGAAAATAGCAACACAGTATGAAAGTGATACATACCAATTGATTTTCGAGCGTCCAAGGCCACAAATCCACACTTTCTCCTGTTAAAATCCAAAATTTCCCTCTCTACTTCTCCTCTTTCCCTTTCACCCACCACCAACAAAAAAACACAAACTTCAATGTTACAAATCACACCCCAAAACCAAATGTTCACAGAAATCAATACAAACTTAGAGAGAAACTCACCAACTCCCTTCCAACACTGCTCCTTAGAGATTAACAGGCAGCCCCCAATGGTTCACACAAAGTGAACATTCGGGGGCTGTCTGCTTCTTTTTCAGGTCTGGCGAACCGGTTTGAACCGATTAAACTCACGTTCGAACTTCTTCCATTATTGGGACAACGTCGCTGTGACCCTGATCAAAGTGGTTCAAACCGTTACGTATTAGGTTCGAACCGGTTACTAGGTTTAAATTTCCGCCAAAAAATTTTGCGCGTTCTTTCTGCCCGCCACTTTATAGGTTCGAACGGGTTACTAAGAGGTTCTAACCGTTACTACCAGGTTCTAACTGGTTACTAACAAGTTCTAACCATTACTAATAGGTTATAACCGGTCAGGTCCAAAATGCATGGTAATAGGTTTGAACCTCTTAGAAGAGATTAGAACCTTTTATTAGGTTCGAACCTACATATAGATGGTGCGAACCGATTAAGATTCTGAAAAACACAATTGGTGAGTTCAGGTTAGAACCTATTCATAACAAGTTCGAACGTTTTGAACCAGTTCTAACCTCACAGTATTAGGTTAGTACTGGTTCAGACCAGTTCCAACCGTTTAATTACAGGGTCGAACTGGTAAATGTGACGTCGTTTAATGTCCAACAGGTTCGAACCTATTAATGTTGAAGTTTGAACCGGTTCGATAATATTTTTAAGCATGGCTTTCTCCAGTGTATTTATTTTGGTTCTTTTAAATTCTTTTACAAAAGCAAGAATAATAGGATTAAGTTTACTAAGGAGGTTTTTCAATTTCTATAAGTTTACTGAGTAGGTTTTTCGGGTATACATAAAAATATAATGGACATGTATAAAAAGCCCGTAGGCAACCAGCAAATAAAGCAAGAACAAAAAAAAAGCAAAACATGCGGGAGACTGGACGCACATCGCCTCGAGTCGTGACGTCCCAAACCCGAGTCGTGACCGTGACGTCCCGAACCATCACGTCGTAAGAGTCGTGCAAGAAAGTCAGTAATCATTAATTTACGTGTTACAAACAATAAATAAATAAAAATATTAAATAATAGTTAAATATCACGTACCACCCACTGCTAATTTAAAAGTATAATGCCTTCTATATAATATTGCATGATTGTTATATGTGTTTAACATATACATGATATGTGCATATTAACTTAAATACTTTAATTGCATAAACTATCTTAGAATATATTATTATTTGAAATTAAATAATATGTCATAGTAAAATAGTATTATATTACTATTTATACTCATTATAAGTATGATAATAGATGTTTTATAAACTACTTAGATTTAGTGAATAAATATGCAGTTCAAATATATCATATAAGAACGTCAATGTTCATAACACTCTCTAATTCCATATTTTATTAAGTAAATCCATTTAAAATAAAAATTTCCAAAATACATGACAAAATATAATTATACATTAAAAAATATAATAAGATATAAAATAATTATTTACATTTATTAACTTATAATTAATGCAATATAAATTTTTTATTGTAATTAGACCTATAGCAGCGTTTTTGTCAACAAACAAGCTGCTATAGACGCACCTTTAGCAGCGTTTGCTATAGGTCTAATTACAATAAAAATTTAATTAGACCGTGACCGTCGTTGTAGGTACTGAATTTCTAGCAGCGTTTGTGCACAAACTGGTTCGAACCTAAATGAAAAAATAAAACCAAATAAGAAATAGGTTCTAACCTGTACATATACGTTCAAACCTGTTTAGACGTTCTAACCACTTATCAAATAGGTTATAACCTGTATGGTTTCGATTCTAACATCTGAAATAACCAGTTCTAACCTCTTACGAATAAACACAACTGGTTCTAACCAAAACAAAAATTCAAACCTAAATGAGAAAATCATAACACAAAAGACACTAGTTCTAAACTATTAGTAGGAGTTCGAACCTGTTAAAGCAGTTCTAACTTGTTTCCAAATCGGTTCTAACCTGTAAGATTCCGATTTTAACCTGTTTTCCTTAAATAATCGGTTCTAACCTGTTTTTTTATAGTTTGAACCTATTCATCAATTTCGGCTGCCACTTAATTATCTTCTGTTCTAATAACTTATTAGGTTCGAACCCAAATATTATAGGTTCGAACCTCTTACGTTTTTAGGGACGGACCTAAAATCTTCCCACCACCTTACAACCATGTAGTGGGAAAATTGTAGGGACGCACAATATTGTTCGTCCCTAAAAGGTTTACCTTTAGGGACGAACATGTTGAATCCATCCCTAAAAGGCCACGTTTAGGGACGAACATTTGTGTCCGTCCTTAAAAAGTGTCATGTCGATGGATTTGGGGATGAACATCGTTGTCCGTCCCTAAAAGGCACCTTTAGGGACGGCTTTTTGTCCGTCCTTAAAACTGTTCGTCCCTAAAATCAAAATTTCTACTAGTGATCATTAAAGTTCTCCCTCGTCTGGTTCTACCCCTACCTTTATCATTGCATTCTGCATCCTTATATCATGATCTCGAAAGTCTTTAACATACCTTACCCTTTGAAGCCTAGAAGATTTATTCAGGAGACTGCTTAATGAGAAACACTATTTTGTTTTATTTTTTAAAAAAAATAAAAAGTAGGTGGCCGGTATCACCGCCCTCTCCAATATCCACCAATATTGCCAATAGTCTATGGGCATATTAGGTACTGTACCCGGTGCTAATACCAATGGTGGTTTCCGTTAACCCGTACACCGCCGGTACAAGTGAAGTTCAATCTTACAATAAATAAACCGTTGTAATAGAAGATTCAGCAAATATATATATGTTTGCTAACCCGGTTTCAATGCGGACGTTCAAAAATTACTTGAACTTGATTGGTTTTCACAATTTTTGATGGTCTAAAAGGACTTGAACAAATCTTCGTGGTTCAAGTTCGATGGAATTCGACCAACGTAGAGATTTCTCAAAATGTCTTTCAATGTACGTACGTACCCAAGCATTCAATAGCGTGACCAACTTTTGAATAATACGTTAAAAGCAAAAATCAATTTCACGTCGTTTGAACAATAGTTCAACGATATGCATTAAATGCATGTGATGTACGTTGAAAATGTTCGACACGTTTTTTCTTCTCTCCTTTTGTTCTCCGATCGACTAATCTCCCTTGCAAGTGAGCGGCAAAATGCTGACGATGGCATTACGAACATTGAAAGCACAATGGATGGACGTGGAAGGATTTCAAAACAGAAGAGATTTCGAGGATTTGGAATGAGATAGAGGGAGAAAATAGATTAAGTCAGTGTAGTCGAATAGGGGGCTTTCAAAATTATCCTCGCTTTTTTTTTTTTTTTCTTGTGTAACAGAATTTGGTGTATTAGGGCGTTGAGTTTGAGTGATCTGATACCACTCTTTTGTATTCTATTTTTTCAGTACTGAATTTCTTCTTAAGTTTCTAAGTTAAGTGTCTTGTGTGGGATTACCGATTTCATTCTCTTTTTTGGTACTTCTTGGTGATCATAATTTTATTGTCATGGCCGTAGTCAGAGCACTACCGGCACACCGAGTCTTTCGCCCGATGATCCGTCAGATCCAGTCGTGGAAATGGCAAGAGTTTGACCCATCCGAATTAATAGAGCCCATCAGTGGGCCAAGTAAAAATTGGACCAAACACATATGGTATGTTTGTTTCCCCAAGATTTTGGAGTATGAAAATTTCCAGCCAAACAAACACATTCCAACATTTTTAACTTTTACACATACACACTTTACCTTTCACAAACTCCAATAAAATCTCAATAAAGTAAAGATTCCCAAAATTTCAAGAATATTCCCCAACATTTTGACAAACAAACATACCGAATTATCTTCCCGACCATTGAAAAAATTGCCCTTTTTCAACTATGATAGGTATTTTCATAAGGCGAGTGTGGATGGCCCTCCATGATTCCATTATGGCAATTGGTTTGCCATGGATAAGGTAGGGCTAAGTGTGGTTTGGCATTCATTAATGTAGAAAACGAGCATTAGAAATGGTAAAGATCACTAGAGGTTAGCTATGTTTTAGGATTCAATAGCATGAGATTATTAAAACTTGCTACACCCCTCTCTCAAACCTTCCTGCTCTCTTTCTCCATACGCCTTACGTCTCTTCTTCCCTCCTGCGCTTCTGGGAGGAAGGAGCTTCGACTCCTTTCCCCTTTTCTCCCTCATTCCCTTTCTCTTGCCTTTTGTTTCGCACGACCTTTTGGTTCCCTCTCCTTCTCCTTTTCCCTCCCTCCTTTTTTTCTCTATGTTTTTGTGGGTTTGCTGTTTTGTTAGGAGTTGCTCAGTTCTGCTCCTCCAGGTGGCCGACCTCTGCTCACGTGTCCCTCTTCCGGCTTTGCAACCCTCTGCTCTTCGTCCTTCCTGATCTTTGTTGGCTCTCCTCCAGGCGCCTGTGCGTGGATGTTTCAAGCTCGCCTGTTTCCCGCCTCAACTGGGGTTTCTTCTCGCTATTGTCGGGCGCCTTCTCAGTCACCGAAAGCTGATGTAGTGCCTTGCTACAACTCCTCCAACTATGTCACCCCTCCTTCCCTATAGCGGCTTGGACCTTTGGTTGAAGTTCGTTGCGGAAGACTTCAAGATTGTCATTTCTTGGAGTGTTGTTAACCGCCTTGTTGCGGCGGCCCTTTTCTTGGCAAACTTCTTTTGTTCAAGAGTTTTTCTTTCCTTTCGTTTTCGTTTCTTGTTTTTTGTGGCTATTTGGGGTGTTTGTAGGGGTCCCCCTCCTCTTCCTGTTTGTATTGTTCTTCTTCTTTGTTAATGTCATGTTGTTGTTTGCCTAAAAAAAAACATGAGATTATTAACAGTGGCGAAACGACTAGGGGCGCCCAGTTCTGTAAAATTAAATAAAATTTTTAAAAAATGTATTTTCCCTCAGGCGGGCCCTTAAGCCCAAAGAGGAGGACATTGCTGGGTTTAATGGAGCCATGGACGTTTTTCTTCTCGTGGATGTAGGCCAGTCCTCGGGCTACTCCTCTCGCTATTTTTAACTAGACTTCGAGAGGTAGATGAAATAGTGATGAGCCAGCTTTCCTTGAATTTAAGAAGAAAAAAAATAAACACGATAAATTACATGGGCACCTCCTCTTTCCTCATGTCCTGCCTTTTATTTTCTTTCCCCTTACCTACAATCAAAATTTTATTCTATTCACCATTTTTTTATTTGGGCCCATTAAAAATTCAAAATAGCGACGGCCAGTATGTACTTTAAAGTAACAACAGCAAAACAGTTAGACTTGCTTCTTCAAACCATCAACTAAACATCTAGAGTATCGGTTCGATAGATAGTGGCTGGTGGGCAGCACATTCTTGTACTTCGCTGTTATTTTCTTAAGCTAAGCAGGAGGACGGATCAAATTCGTAGAGAGTGCTTGATCAAATGTCATTGTCAACTGCTTGGTCATGATTTTTCTAAGAAATAATATGGTAAAACAAGGAGTTATAGGGGGTTGTGGTTCAAAAATTATGAGTGGTTAGAATATAGTGTATCATAGGATGCAACTTATTGCTTGTGGCGTTATTTGTTTAGACAAACTAAAGGAGTAATATTTTGTGAGAGGTGTTTACATCTACCGGGTTTAGCAATTGAAAAAAGCAGCGGAGGTTTTTGCTGAACATGTTGGTGCATGTAATAGCTCACAAGTATGTTAAAGGATAATGTGATGCACTCAGAAATCAGCGTCAAATTTTGTCGTACATGTTATCCGCACATGTGCTCGAGTTAGAGGAGTCTTATCGCATTCGTTTGACAGCTGTTTTAGATTGCATTCGTTATCTTTTGGGACAATGATTAGCTTTTCATGGCCATAATGAGTCCGAAAATTCAATATTTTTAATGCTTTTAGTCCTTAATTTTTGATATTTTAACTCTAAGACACTTTTGCGTTACATAGGAAAAAATTTTGAGATGTCATTTCCCCTTAGGAATTTGCCTCATCTTAACTAAAATCTTGATTCCGTCACTGATGAGATTGATAAGACTACGTCCAGAGAGAGGATATACAAAAGCAGAGAGGGTTGGTTTCGATGGTAGTACTAAGGAGGAGGTTTAGAAGGAAATCACTAACCAGTAGAGAAAAGGGATCGAACCCTAAGACTCTAATCAGAGAGCTGAATCCTATTGTACGTCGTCGTATTTGACAATGATACAAAATAAACCCTGAAATCATATTCAACTTCAATAGCTGACTTGAAGTTGACTTCTATACAAGATATGCATTGGGAATAATATAACAAAACTTGGATTAACTAAATTCACTGACTTCCCTATGTACATTGCCAAAATCCTCACATATTGATTTTTCTCATCTTTTTTCTTAATTTATTCTTTTCCTTTCTTATCGTCTCTGCCCGTGGATATACCTCACCGTGAGGAACCGCGTTAAATTTTGATCATGTTCTCATTGTGATCCTATGGTCAACTGAACAACACATCTTTTGCCAAGTGGTAACCTCAAACAGTAGCTTAGGTTGTGCATCAAAGGCTAGAGAAAAAACATACAAAGCCATTAGGAGCGCTCCACGACAGAGATATTTTGGACACTCTTTCTATTTGGTCTATAAGTAATAAAATCTCGGTAGCTATCTGCTCGCATTACCTAAGTGCTCCACGACAGAGATATTTTGGACAGAAATATTAACCGTTGATGAAATTTTTTTAATGTTAGCCGTCTCTTAGGTAGCCTTCGGAGGGAATCCGTTCCCAAAATTACTTGTCAATTCTCTTGGTTGATCTTCGAGAATTTTTCAATCTTTAATAATAATCTTCAATTTATTGTCGATCTTCTAACCTTGATTATTTGTGATTCAACAATAGCAACTCAAATTTTCTGCCTCCTTCCACTCCATGCTCACAGCCGCCACTTGGTTTTCCAATGTTCTGATTGCCAACTATATTAACTGGTTATCTCATAGTCTGTCATTTTAAATAAAACCATATCTGTGATAGTGCGTGAGATCCTTATGGACCTCAGATCTTGGTCGTAGGATTACATGAAAAACTTATTTTTTTCATTAATTTCCTTTATTATCTTTTATTCCAAATTTCAAGCTTCTACTAGTATTTGAAATTAATTTGTGAAATCTCTTTTGCTAATAATTATTTTCATTTACTTATCCTTCCACCATATTATATTTTATATGAGCTAATAGGATCGAAATAATATCATTGATTACCCAATAAATAAATATAAACATGTAGCATCAAAATAAATAGGGAATTTAGCACTTTAGTCCTTAGGTTTTACCCACTTTTACGTTATAGTCCTTGAGTTTTTTTTTTAAAATTTAGTCCTTAAGTTTCTATTTTTTGACGAATTAATCCTTCCGCCAAGGTTCCGTCAGTTCCTCTTACGGAATGCCACGTCAACTGTTGACTCAGTGTCTGACGTGGCTGGACTTCAAAACTAACAACATCTGACAAAGAAAAAAAAGATATCGTTTTATGGGCTGCAGTGATGCTTTTTTGTTTTTTACTGCGCGACATGCCGTTTGAAGAAAGAAAGTACAACGAAAATTTTCAACAGCTGCACTGCAAGGAATGAATGAAGTGTTACGTTTAAGTGGTTCTTCCCCTTAAAGAAAACGACATCGTCTTCTTATATCCCTTTGGCTTAGTTGGTTTTGAGATTTTCGACTAAGTGTTTCGTTTCCCTCACTCCCACCCACAAAGCAAGATATCTTCTACTCTAAGCGAGCCCTAGGTCTTTTGAATATTCTGCCATTCGAAGTCTTAGTTTGTGGGTAAGGTTGGTAGTTGCAGATTTGGAGAATAGATCAAAGCTAAGAAAGAAATTTGTTGAAGAAAAAAAGTCGACGGTGAAGAAGGTTTCGAACTGGTACGTGTAGAGTGACGATGCGTGGAGGTATACAACTTATCTTTCACTTCTTTTTTTAGTACTCTACTTTTTGAATGATGTATCTGTACTGAAATTTGTCTTAGTGCATGGTGGAAGTTAGTGCGTGATGTGTGGGTCTGTACCTAACATAAATAAATGACATGTTCTTGTATTTGCAGGGAACACAAGAGTCACTTCCACTAGATCCAGGGAAATGTGTTCTAGATTGTCTCAGTAACGTTGATTACGTTAATTTCGTGTTTTTTGGATGTTATTTGGGTGTATCATTTGTAGTAATTTTGGAGGCTAAGGAAGTGTATGAATTGCTGTAATTTTGTGTTAGCATGTTCTTGCATACAAACTGATGGAAGTGTCTGTAATTGCTGTAATTTGGAGGTCATGGAAGTGTATGTAATGAATTGTTGTGCTTTTGAAGTTAATGGATTCCTAGAACTGGAAGACGAACAATTTGGTACAACATATATTGTGTTTTTTGGTACAGCATACATGTTCTCAGTTTTCTTGCTGTATTACAGCAACAAATTGGTGCTTGTTTTACAGCACCAGACTTTGGTGCTGTAAAATAGCAGCAGTTTTTCAGATGCAGCACCATGTCTTTTACTTACAACATCTGTTATTATTAGATTATTAATTTACAACTTGTTAATTGCACCTGTCGGTAACGCTTTGCTCAACTACGGTGGAACTAGAGAAAAGCTTCGTCGAGATTTACAGAGATATGGGTTTGGGATTTCAGGGTTCTAAACGAAAGAATGAGAATTAAAATTCGTGGAAGCACCTGTTATTGCGTTCCTTATTTTCTTGTTTTGTTATATTTTGTTTTTTTAAGCACCTGTTAGTGGAGAATAACTTGAGAACAACGTGAGAATTGAGAAGCAGCTGTTAAAACATTTCGTTGTACTTTCTTTCTTCAAGCAGCTTGTCGCGCGGTAAAAAACAAAAAACAGCACTGCAGCCCATAAAAAGATATCGTTTTTGCTTTGTCAGATGCTGTTAGTTTTGAAGCCCAACCACGTCAGACACTGAGTCAAGAGTTGACGTGACATTCTGTCAGGAGAACTGACGGAACCCTAACGGAAGGACTAATTCGTCAAAAAATAGAAACCTAAGGACTAAATTAAAAAAAAAACAAACTCAAGGACTATAATGTAAAAGTGGGTAAAATTGAAGGACTAAAGTGGTAAATTCCCAAATAAATAACTATCTTGACATGCAAATAATTTTTAGGGCATAATTCTTACATATCCTCTCCAATGGAACTGAGGGCCGCTGGTGTTAGTTAGTCTCAGTTGTTCTTGTCCGGGAACATCTTCCCAATCAGACCGCAGTTGAGAGCTTCATTAGGTACCCTATTCAGATGCTCAGGAGCTCCTTCAGCGAAGACTACACCCATACCCATATGCAGATGGGGCTCAATGTGGCAATGGAAGGCCCACACTCCTGGATTATCTGCCACAAATCTTAAAGCTGTCCAACCGTAAGGGAAAACGACAGCAGTATTCCTCAACGGTGGGTCCTTCAAGTTGAATTTCTTCTCGTCCTCAGCTGAGAACTTCCCTTCTCCGTATCCCAGCACCCAAAAATCGTGGCCATGCAAGTGCCACGGATGTATCTCACTGACATTCTGATTCAGCGCATTGGCATTCTGAAGCACCACGTCGATCGTGGTATTGAAGTCTATCCTGTAAACCCGACTGCCATAAGTTGAGTTGGGATTTGTCGGTGGTTTCATAACCTCATAACTGTCAGCAAAGTTCTCCGGTGGCCTCTCCTGATCGAAAGCATTTTTCAGACCATATCTGATGGAGCCAAGGAACGGGGTGGGTGGCAATACTAATGAGATATTATTTATAGCCCATTTGATATACCCATTTATTTTGTTTTGGGTGTTGAGGAGGATGATCCGACGGTCATAGCTTGTAGGAGGCTTTGGGGACCCCATGAGAGCAAGGATTTTGTCAGAGAAGGCCTTGCTATGGTTATAATCATTCCATAGAGGAGTAACGGGAGGTGGAGAAGTGGGGAGCTTGGAGGCCGAAGTTGGTTGGTAATTTAAAATGGTAAGGCCAGGAGGGGTCTGGGGAAGCCTGCCTCTTACACCTACCGAAATCCAATGATTCTCGGAAGGGTCTTGGTTTGTTGTTATTAGTACTGAGTAGCTTTCACCGGAGTATATGTCCAAATCATCGACTACCACTGGTTGCAGATAATTCCCGTCGGCTTCCACCACCACCATTTTGTGATTCTAAACAAACCAGACATGAAAAGATGGATTTAGTGACAACTAATAATAATTTGGAAAAAATATTCAGACCAAAGCATCCGGTCCAAAACTGTTATAATAGAAAATCTATATTTGCACTTTTAAATCTAAGGGATAGAAAGTAGTCGTAGTATTTGATAAAGGAGAGTTATTTTAGATGTATGTTTCTATCTCTTCAATTTCGAAAAACAAATCTAGATAAATAAAAATGCGCCAGCTTATTTAATGAAAAAGAGCTGGCTAAGTGTTTATGTCTTTTAGATTGAAAAAAGAAGTAAATCTATGTCTTATACTATAACAACTTTGCAAGTTTACTATCATATATGCATGATTATGAACTTCAAAGTTTCACAAATATTATATATATTCCTTCGTTGGGAAAGGATCTAGTGCTGAACCGGTCCTGCAAAGCAGGCATGCTGCAAAATTCTCCGGATGGGGAGCTTTAAGCAGCCAAACATGCAACGCGGATGTTGCATATTGTGGAGGGAACCTACTACCAGTCCAAACTTTCAGACAGGTCGAATATAACATGGCAGATTCGCCACACCTACCCCACT
Organism: Myrica gale; assembly: GCA_963930655.1. Taxonomy (NCBI): domain Eukaryota; kingdom Viridiplantae; phylum Streptophyta; class Magnoliopsida; order Fagales; family Myricaceae; genus Myrica; species Myrica gale. Next base: position 15,442,006 of record OZ005618.1, read on the forward strand.
ATCCCGAAACCATCAAAAGCTGCAAAGGTTTCAGACCTAAAGAAAAATGTTAAAAAAAAAAAGCTGGAAGAAAAAAGAAAAACCAAGTACAGAAGTCACGGAAAAGAGAAATAAATGGGCAATGAAATTATCAAAAAAGGAGCCTAGGTATGGTATCTGTGTAAAATAATATACAGCTCAACTTTAGGCACGCCCAGTTGCTTTATGGAATCATTATTATGTCACACTTTACTGCCACGGCAATTTTTGTAAGTTCAGGGTATTCTTTCTATTTTCTCAATATCTATTAATTAGAGATATATATGGAAATTGATAATGAAGCAAAATACAGATCAAGATCACATAAACTTTAAAGGAGTAGTACTCTGTATGTAAGTATAGACACTTGTTGTCGAGCAAATAAAATTTTAAGAATAAATATATTTGTAACAATTAATTATAAAGAATTTAATACAATGCATCTTAAATTATCAATTTTGGCGCATTTTATCTTTAACTACAAATGTTTAGACACTTTCTATTTTAGATTTTTTTTTGTGAAATGGGACAAAAATTGTATTTTTTTACAACTAAAATAATAATAATAATACCTCATTAATCAAATATTATGAGTACATATACAAAATGAGTAAGTACATTATTGTCATTACAGTTTAATTTGACATAAAATTTGACCGAAAGTTTAATGTATATAAAATTAATATTTGAAGTGTATGATATGTCAGAAGTGGATAATTGAACTTGGAAAGTGGTAAAAGACTAAGAAGATAACTTTTAAGAGTTAAAAACAAGCACTCAAATAGAATAACTCAAAACAATCTAAGAAATGTCTTATATGTAAAACATGGATCAGTTTTTTATGCTGAAAACAATGCAATTCTGGTTTATTAATAATTAGATTAAATTAGTGTAATCCTATTGGCCGACAAGTTTTGGTCCAACAAATCATAATGTTTTCCCATTTTTACCCCCTTCCCTGTTTTAGGGAAAGTGGGATGGGATGGTCCAGAAGCATGAGTCATGAGTCATCTCCATGTGCTTCATGATCGGCCCTCCGTCAGGGAAAACTTCCAACCATTCGAAACGTGAGTACGTGCAGTGAGCAGGTAATCAAAGGATCGTAGTACACTGTACGACTAGCGATAAAGAGACCTAATTCTGTCAATCAGTCTTAGCTTAGTTGGCACCTCTTCTCTAAAGAAGGGATGGATTCGGGGTATTCGATTCGGGTGTTGAATACCCTCACTCTCGCAGGTTAGTCCTTGCTTCTTCAATTTGTCTAGAGAAAAAGATAATTCTAAATTTTTATAATTACATGTCATAATATAATAAAATAAATCAGACGGTCAGAATTCATTTAATAAGTTGACCAGATAAAATTAATTTGACTTCATTGGATGATGACTAGTTCTCCATAAATGACATGCTATCTTTTAATAGTTAAATTTGTTTCAATCAAGAAAATACTTTATGGAATATTTTCCCAAACCCTACAGAAGCACGCGGCATGACCCGGGCTAACTTTCTTCTCCCTCATCTAATTTTATTGACTATTTCCCCCATACTGTTAGTCTCTCTCTATCTCTGTACCGAAGAGAGTCATCTTCCGACCCACTTTGTCCAACATTTCATGGACCAGACCAAGTCATTTTCGATCCCTGAGAGAATTTCCAAAAGCTTATATCTTGCAATAGAAGCTAGCTTAGATAAAAAGAGGAAAGGTCAGTTGGAGGTAAAATTCTCTTGCACCTATTCTCTCTGCAATTGACACCTAATCCACCACTTCCCACCAGTCAAGCACAACGATATATGTGAACCTGAACATAATAAAGTACTCCATATATATGATGCGAGATAGAGGGAATTCTGTCAGTATCATTACCACAATGGCCAAGTTGAGGGAAGCTAGGGCGGTGGTACTGGCAATCCTCAGCCTGTAGGTCTTGTTCGGAAGCACATGAAGGATCTGGGGTGCGCATTGCTCGGTTCCTCTGAATTTGCATCCGTTGGAGGAATCATTGAACTTAGCTGCCAGGGAACAGTTGTACTGCCCTCTTCCGTTGATCAGCAAGCTCTGGGAAGCATCCAATATCAAAGTAAAACGCGTAAGAGACTAACCCACAAAACACCAAAAATAAACCCACTTCATACGCTCAAATATAGTTGACATCTTCGCCCTGTCTGTCTTCTTTTTGTCATCCTTTTTCTACGATGGTTGATAACTTTTTACCTGAAAATATCTATTCTCTTCTCGGGTCAGCATCATTGACGAAAGTTGAAGGCAGACAAGGATCCACCACTTTCCTGTCGCATTGTTTATAATATCCTCGATCGTACGTCTATTTTGCAAAATTAAGTTCCCATTTTGCAACAGAAGAGGAGAAGAGAAATGACCAATTATTTTCAGTTTTTCATCACCATTCTTTTGACTTGTGCTGCCTAATTGTAAAGTAAAATTTCTTTAAACAGATCCGATTCCATGAAGAATATATAAGCCATAAGAGCAAAAGTTTAGAACTTTCCGTGTCACCAGTTGCCAAAAGTTTTACCTGGGGCTCGCCAATCCAACGGAATGGATTCGAAGAGAGGCCAGCCTCCTGCTCATGAACACTTTTGTGCCACCAGTCGCTCAGCAATATGTTGAACTCACCATCATAATGGAATGGTTCTGTCTTTCCTTTTGCCACGTCCACTATCAGAGACCCATACAACCCTGCCGATCTCTGCATGCCAAAGTGCCCGTGGTAGAAGTATGTTCCTGCCTGCATGCACCGCACCATAACATGGGAACGGACAAAACTCATACCATCAAAGAATGACAGAGAGAGAGAGAGAGAGAGAGAGAGAGAGAGAGAGAGATGGCCCCCGAGGGAAGGGGAGGCGGACAAACGGGTGAGAGTACTTTACCCTGTCAACTTTGAATCTATACTTGAAGGTCTCTCCAGGGTTGATAATACACTGCGAGATGGATGCAGTTCCATCTGCCCAAGGTGTTCCAAACTGAACCAACAATATTATAACGACATCAATAAAGGAGCATAGCTTTAACCCACTCATTCAGGAACTTCGCAGTGAGATTAAGGCTTCCATGTTGATGAAGAGAGAGAGAGAGGTAGAGATCAAAACCTGTCTGATTCCATGCCAGTGTATGACGACACCCTCAGTGGAGAGTTTGTTAGTGAGTTCAACAACAATGGTATCTCCGGCTTTGGCACGGATAGTCGGGCCTGGAAACTGGCCGTTGATTCCCATCACCACGTTCTCGACGCAATCTGGAGACCAAAAGATATTCTCCACTGCCCATTTGAAGTGCCTCGTCTTAGCACCCAAAGAAAACCGGATATATGGTAACAAAATGACCCAGATAATGAGACCCCGGAGAGCTATCAAAATCCGGTGAACCGGGGAACCATCAGTGTTGCCCATTCTTTTGCTACAGAGATCCGAAAAAGAAGAAGGTGTGCAAGAGGAAAAAGACAAGTTCAAGAAAAGCAAAGGCTGGCCACTGGAGTCTCTGGAAGGCTGTATGGCCGCGGCCACGGAACTGTTCTAAATTTTACGTTTGTGCTTCGTTAGATACATAAATGGGATGGCGACAGATGTTCCATATGCATTATTCTCCTCCATCTCCTTTTTTTTTTTAATCTTTGCAGGCAAATGCAAGATTCTTTCCGTTTAAAATAGACATTTTTGAAATTTGAAGAATATGTTGTAAAAGTTGACAGTGAAATGATATTCTAGTTATAATGCCCTTTTGCTTTAATTCATGGGAAGTATCTATATAACATGGTTTATGATATAAAAAAAGTATAATAATTGTTCTAAAGAAATTGAGTAATATAAAGAAAAAGGATGAAATATATGAAAGTCCATTCTTCAAGACTTTCACCAACATGGAGACAATTAAAATAAGTTATCTGTTTATAATAGAAAATGAGGTATGACATGCACCGATCATTCATCCGCACTGGCGTTATTGCGTACTGGGGATATCTGTGGGTGAGGCTACTCTATTATGTGTTGGAGTACATTCGATGTAGGTCTCCTCCCACAAATTCCTCGCAAAGTTTATTTGTAGTGCCAAGACACGTATGCCAACTTTGATTAAAACGGTACAGAAGCTGTCACGTAAGCAGAACAATTCAAAACCTACGACATTTCTATTTTCCAGGAAACTAAAGAAAAAGAATTGGCATTTAATCTAAATAATATTATTCTGTGTTTGAAAAAGATTTGCTTTTACAAAAGGAATACGATTACACATAAAGTACTTTTGATGCATGGAGGTAAAAAGGAAATCAACAGCCTTTCCCTGATTGGTTCACCCGGTATTGCTTTTTAGAACAACTTAAAAATGGGAGCCCGCACTGCAATTCTATGTGCCAAAAAGTGCGCTTAAAAAATCACGAATCGATGAGATTGATAACAGGAATATATTTCAAATAAGCCCACTACTCACTAGCTTTTAAAGTTTGGGACTCATAATCTCAAGCCACCCAAAAACTTCCAATTGCTTTCTGGCACAGCTGTAACTCGATTACCTCTCTTCTTTTCTTGTTCAAAGCTGCCTAGGTTTGCATCATTTCATAATCAGCTGAACAAGACTTCCACATTTCATTAGAAATATCCCTCTCAAATTCGTTATTGTCGCCACTACAAGAAAATGGGTCATCACCGACGGAGAGTTCCGTAGGAACAAATGACATAAGTCGTCGTAAGAGCTCTTCAGCCACGACAAAGGGTCGTCGAAGCTTCGTCGACATTGTGGCGTCGAGGCAGCTCATCTTCGACGACTCAGTACCTCTGTCGGGTCAGGGAGGCAACATTGACTACCTTTAGTCGTCGGTGATGAGGACCGCAAGTCAGATGGGCTGGTCGTAGTTGCTTTGCGCAGACGATCATTTTCCGTTGGAAATGGTCACTCCCGACAGTGCAATAGTCGTCGTCATTGATTTCAGTAAAGTCTGGAGCTACCGCTACGAGAGTAGCTCGTCGAAAAAGAGTTTAGCCCACGGCCATATTGGTTGCAATTGGTTCGTATTTACCCATGGGCATTTCTTCCAGTAAATTCATTTTTTTTACGTTCACGCTTGGCAACTGAAGAGTTCTACCCATTTGTGTACTTTCTGCATCATATAATGCAGATTTTTGAGCAATTTTTTTTTGTTTCTGAAATTTCCAATTTTTTGCATTAATTGAGCTATACTTGTTGACTCATTTCAAGATTCTTTCAAGAGAAATAAAACACTGTCGATATACCAATAAACTGACAAAACAGAGTGATGCATTTCTGTACAAGAGGTACATTACCAAATCACCCATATTCATAATATATGCAAATTCAGTGTTTTTACAGATTTACATTAATTACTCAAAATCTGAAGTCAAGCTGCATTTGAAAATATGATGAATAATCTGATAATATTGAACTCCTTGAGCACCTGATCTTGTAAATTCAAAAATACCAATTGCTCTCCTAACAAAAAAAACTCCTCTTCAACCTTCTACTTGAACACCACATAATAGATCTTCAAAACCAAGGCAGCAACAACCTGGAGCATGAAAAAAACAAACGTGGAGCATGAGATAACTGTTCATAAAAGTGGAATGACAAAGAAAACGACCACAAAATTACCATATGAGTCAGAAAAGTTCAGATAAGCAACAACCTGGAGCATGAATTGGTTGTTGCGTAAATGTTCTAGATGTGTTTGCCTATAATGTCCTACAAAAATAGATGGAAAGAAGTTAAGAACAGAAGATTACCACTATTTACACATTTCAAAATAACATTTGACAACCTATGCCACTAAATATACAGTACTGCATCCAATGATCCACAAGGAGTTTGTAGACAGGGAAAGGGACAGGGCATCTCTGTCAAACCAATCCAAATAGAGAGCTGGGTGAGACTACTAAACCATAAAGCATGATCCAATCCCCACTTATCCACCAACTCAGTTTTTCAAAAGAGATGAGACTTCTCCAAGCCAAAAGTCAAAAACTAAAAAGATACATAATAGTATAGCACATTATCACAACCAAATGTTTGCATTGTACCTACAACGAGCCAGAAGGAACACCTAATGAAGTAATATAAATTCCGCACATAGGAAATCTCCTCAACCTGCTTGCTTTGATACTGCAGTGACATTTGCAGACGAATGACAAAAAAAAACTCTTGGACTAGTCAAAGTTTAATCTTCTCACACCATCAAAACAAAGAGAATGAGAATTTTCTTGTTACTATGCCCTATTTAAAAGGTGTGGATACCATAGACAACATTACTATGCTTAGGAAACAACAACAAATTATCAAATCAAATAACTGGGAATCTTGATATTGACTCCAGGAATTTTACCTCTGATCTCCAGTTAATTCTTGCTAGATGATAAACATCACTTCTGTCCATGTTCATTTCTGATGTTAAGGTTTCGAAACAAGATTTAGCCACCAAAGGCAAACATCACTTCCACCCATAAAAGTAACATTGTTGAGAGAAAGTTAACTGACGACAATATTCCAAGATGTATGTCTAGTTCACATCACAAACTTTTCTCAATAAGGTGGATTACCATACAGCGACAATCAAAATTGAAGACATATTGCAGAGTAAAACTGAAGGACTATGAGAGCTCATTAAATTCCCTTCTGTTTTTTTGTTTTCATATAAAGACAAAAAATAGTATGAGAACTGAAACTAGTGATTGCAACAAACAAAAGAATAATGCAAGCTCAAAGCAACAACCTGACACATCATTCAGGTGGATGATTCCACGCAGATAAAAGCATATCAGATTTGGCATTAGGCAAGCAGTTTCTGACAACAAAAGCTACTATAATTTGCAATGTTTATCGGCATTGCTATGAATAGTGGGAGCATTAACTAAACAGCTAAAAAGGAGCATTAACTAAACGGCTAAACTAGACTCAACTGTATCAAGTCAAAATGGGCAAGGACACAACACGCCTTGTAGCTTCATCTACCCCTTCCAACTTGTTAGCCAAGGACCTGTAAAGAATATAACTCATAACCATAGGTATCAATCTTAGTAGCAAAAATAAACAGAGCACTTAAATTGGTCGGATGAGAAATGAATATTCCAAACATATGTGAAAACAAACCTCATAAGTTTTTCCAGCTGCAACATTTATCTCTTTGTACTCATCACTTCCCCTGTATAGACAAAAAAGCAAGACTTTGAAATGAAAGTACCAAAAAAATGATAGCTAAAAATTTGGACAACTTACCTGGCTTCTAACGCACCAGCAACCTCTGTTGACATTAAAAAGGGCGAATTTGTAAAGACATCACTGATAAAACACAGACGGTGCTATCAATAGAAAAACATCTCAAACCAAGCAACAATACAGAAACAATTGTAGCCCAGTACAAAAATTAAGGCTTATATTCCCTTCATTTTCAAAATATCATATGCAGGCAAATACACATAAAACACGATAGACTAGTTAGCTCATACACAGAAGGTTGCCTAAATTATAAGGGAAAATGAATAAATGGTATGAATCGAAACCCAATTCAAAACGTATAACTTTAGTGTCAGAGTCTTCTCAGTTTGGTAATTGCACATCAGGACTCAAAAGATAGATCAAAGGAAAAGCTTTTTTTTGGGGTAATTGTCTTTCCTAGAAAAGATTGCAGTAACCAAATGTTCATAGAAATTAACACTCAGCAAAAACAGGAAACAAATCTCAGACTTCAAAGATTTTTCCACCAAGTGTTGTGCCAGAACCCCATCTTGTAGAGCCGATGCCGAGTCCGAGTGAGGCTTTGCAAAGCTTCGGGGCTCTTTGCCACCGATTTGTTACGAACTGCCATCATTTTCTTCTTTCTTCAACCGAAAGGATAATCAAATTAGTGGCCCATGAACAAGTGCCTACTCTAATCTAAAGATGCACTGCCTAAATCGAAAATCTTGAAGAAGCCATTTACGAAAAGAAAGAATAAACAAGAAAACTAGATAGGAAACCCTAAAACCGCAATTGCACAATGTAAATACCTGACACCGGGAAGGATTTTGGAAGCGATTGCTTCGGGGTAGAGACCAAAGGAAAATCTTCGTACTGTTCCAATCACAGATAAGTTTCAAAATCAAATCGGCAATAGCAATGAACTCGAGAGAAGGATGAAAGAGAGAGAGAAAAAGGGGAGAAGAGAAGAGAAAAGTGAGCGACTGCAGCGGGAGAAGAATTTGGCAAAGGCAATGGCAGCGGGAGCAAGAAGGCGTAGCGCTAAATGAGAACCGCCAAAGTGGATTTAATTTTTGACTTTTAGTAACAAAACTTTTACTTTTCGTAACAGAAGTAATCGGTTAGTCATGCTTTGTACCTTTAGTGACCAATAAAAGGATTTTGTCACTAAAGGCTGATTTTTCAGCGACGATACATGAGGAGTTGGTGGTTGTTGCTTGTTTTTCTTGTAGTGCGCTCCACGACAATAACGATAATAGTGCTAGATTTCGCGGTGGGGCGATGATTTCGGCCATAGCGGCTCCAGTTTCCATCACTAGAAATGTTTATAATTTATATATATATATTCCTTTATTTTATAAAAAAGATGATGTTTCTCTTTAAAGAGAAATAACGTTGTTTGAAGGGCCTTGTAACCCTAAAATTTTCGAGTTACCTCTCCCCTTCTCCAATTTTTCACACTTCACAGACATCCTCCTCCCCCAAAATTTCCTTCGTTCTCCTCTCCCCCTCCTTGATCGACGCCCCTCTAGTCTCCTTCTCTAAAATTGGCGATCTCCACATCATTTCTACAGCAGATCTCTCTCTGGCTTTTATGTTACTTTTTCTCTCTCTTTTCCCTCTTGCTGCATTGCTTTGATTTTGCTATTTGAATTTTGTTTTGGTAAAAGGAATTTTCCGATTTGGTACTTTTTTTTTGGCTAGTTGATTTTGAATGCAATTTGAATTTCATTTGGTTGATTTTGGATTTGGATTTTGTTGAGTTCGATTGAGATTTGTTGATTTGGGATTTTTGGTTGAGATTTCTTATTTTTTATGATTTTGGTTTTTGTCATTGTCAAAACTGTCACGGTTAGGTGCGGTTGCGGTGTCTATTTTTAGACAACCGCCCAAAGCAGTGGTGGTGCTGGTGGAAGTCATCTACAGGCAAAGACAACAAGAAAAATTCAGTAATCTCAAAATCAAGAGTGCAAGTGAACAACGAAGAAACTACTCCAAATAACCCAAGCCCAAATACACCCAAATCTCACACTCACACAAGAGATTCGTGCAACATTGGTGCTTTGCTATATCTAGACACACCAACTTGCCCTTTACTTCTCTTCTCTCTCTAGACTACAATCTCTATATCACTCCTTTTTTTTATTCTCTGAAGTTCAATCCTAATTTGAAAAGAACTCCTAATTGGAAAAGAACTTCTAATCTCCTAATTGGATAAGAATTGTATCTACATTCAAAAATATCAGTTGAAAATTTGGATAAAATAAGAACTTTTCAGTTTGTTACTCTATTCGCAACATCCTGAGGCCACATGGAAAAAATCCAACACAAGCTCAAGAAATCACCACCTTGACTTTGATTCCACCAATCTTGACATACATTTTCGAGTCGTCTCCGCCAAAGCCCCTAAATGCGATCATCAAATAATGGTATCACTCAAGCCCAAGCAATTCTTGAACTTGAGTCCAGAAACAACATGAATTGCAACACTAAGTTTTCCAACCAATCCTTTCTTTTTGTATGACCCACTTGAATCTTGTCGCCTTCTTTTCTTTTTCTTGTAGCAACTCCATCTCTTTTGATGCGATTATCATCCAACTGTTACTTTCATTCACAGTAGTAGCATCTTAAAAGCATTATGGTGTTGGCTTTTAGTTACAATCGATGTTTTAATAATAACAATAGAAGTAATTGAAATAGATGAGCAAAAAAAATCTAAAAAGGCTCGGAACACTATTTGATCAAGGAACGATCAATTTAATGGAAGTGATCAAAAAATGAAGCCTCAAGACTCTAGGTTCACTACAAGAAAATTGACCTTTAGGGACGGATTTTCTTTGGGACAGCCACAAAACCGTTCCTAAAGGTCCCCTTTTGGGACGCAACAAATGTGTCGTCCCAAAAGGGGTGTCAAAGATCATCTTTAGGGACAGATGCCTCTTTCCGTCCCTAAAGGATGCGTTTTAGGGACGGATTTTGAGCATCCGTCCCAAATAAATTGGCGGGAACATGGCGGGAAAAACTTTGGGACGACAACATTCCGTCCCAAAAACACTTCTAGTTCGAACTAATATATGTTCGTTCGAACTACGTATAATTACGTGCGAACGACACTTTTGGGACGACAAACAAACGTCCCAATAATGTACAAGTTAGGACTACCTATAAGTTTGTTGCAACTAAACACACCAGTGCGCACAGTATTGTGTTAGGTTTGAACTGTAGTTAGCACTGTTAAATTTCCCTTGTTCGACACCTGTCTAGAATTTGATTTATTTAAACGAGTCCGAACTAGGTATATCATAGTTCCAACGGCTCAGACACAGCAGACCGATGCGATGTGATGTGACCTTTCATTAAATGCGTCCGTTTAGTTCAAACTTTCTAAATGTCAGTTGAAACTTGTATTAGTGGGATATGTGTGGTAACTAACTTTTGGGTTGGGCGCACATCATAATGCAACGTGCGAACTGCATTTGCGGATACACACATGTGGATGGATATCTGATTCGGTAAGTTCGAATCTGACTTTTACTAGTGCGGACTAGGGTCTGTGTGTTTTAAAAAGAACCAAAGGTCTTAACAGGGACGCATTGCGTCCCAAAAACCTCTTCCTCTCCCGCAAGAAACCGGCGAACTCGGACTTAGCCGCTCACCACCGTCAGAGAGGCTGTGCCGTCGCGCTAGGAGAACATCTGCACCCTCCTCCACCCTGGTAATCTCTCTATCCTCTTCTTTTAACAGATTTTGGGGGTTTTTCCAGTGTTGAAATCCAATTTTTTGGTAATGGTTGGATGGTTTTTTTTGCGGTGAATGTGGGTAGTTTTTGGCTTGGATTTAGTCGATTTTGGATTGGTTGGTGGTGTTGTTTGGGAGGAAACTCTTTTCATGGTTGTTGGACCGCATTCCGCCAACATTTGGCTGTGATTTGTGGTGGCTGCCATGGCTGAGTCAACTCAGCCATGGTTTTGCAGTGTGGACAGTGCGAACTGGCCTTAATAAGTTGTTTCAATTTATTTGCCTCCATTGTTCCTGTTGAAACCTGTTTTTCTGTTGTTTGAACCCTATATTTGCATGTTCAAACCGTCCGCATTTGTTCAGACTCCATCTTGATAGTTGGAACTGGGATTTGATCATTTTGACATAGTTGAAACCAAATATCGTTTGTTCCAACATAATATTCATTTAGTTCAGACATAAGTTTCTGTTCAAACTGAAAGTTGGTTTACACTCGATTCTAGTTCAAACTTAGAGCTATTGTAGTTCAAACTGTACCAGAGACAACAACAATCAGAAACTTCAATTTAGCCATGGTTTTGTGTGGACAGTGCGAACTTTGGCCCTATAAGTTCCAAAATTTATTTGGCTCCATTGTTCCTGTCGAAACCTGTTTCAAGGTTGTTTGAACCTATATTTACATGTTCAAACCTTCCGGAGTTGTTCAGACTCCATCTTGATAGTTGAAACTGGAATTTGATCATTTTGACATAGTTGAAAACAAATATTATTTGTTCCAACATAGTATTCATTTAGTTCGGACATAAGTTTCTGTTCAAACTGAAATTGGTTTATATTCATTTAGTTCGGACATAAGTTTCTGTTCATTTAGTTCTTGTTTTCCATTAGTTGAAACTGTTATTGTATTTCTGTTGTTTTTCAGTTCAAACTAGTGTGTGTGCACTTATGTTCCAACTTGATGGTTTATGTTCCAACTCAGTCTTATTTGTTTAAACCTTATTTGTTTTAGTTCATACTTTTTATTTTGTAGTTCTAACTGTTTACATTGTTAGTTCAAACTTAAATGAATTAATTTATCTCTTTTCTTTGCAGATACTTTGTTACTAAATCTGAAAATGGCACGACGAGTCAAAGCAAGGTTATCCCGAGAGCCCTCGCCGCCACCCCCGCCGCCGCGTACTTTGGATCAGCGTCGGGAGCTCATGGAGGCACGTGCCGTGAACATGGAGCGGGAGGCATATTTACAGGATCTTGAGGATTTAACATTTGAGGGGCAGACCCTCTCCTCTATTTTCACGCAGCGGGGGTGGAATCCCATCTGCGAGGAGAAAGGGTTAGTCTGTGCGACCCTTGTATCTGAGTTCTACTGTTGCTTCTTGGAGCGAGAGCCGGCCCAGGTAATCATTATAGAAATAATTGACTTTGGTTTAAGTGAACAAAAATCTGATTGCGGTTACAAGTTATTTTAGTTGCTGGAATTTCTTTGGAAAATTGTGGTAGACTAGATAAATAAGACGTATTATGATTTACTGTAGTGCTTCATGGCCTGAATTTTGGATATATATCGTGAACACGTACTTTTAGTAGTAATTTAAGATTTGGAAAATATTTTGTTGAATATTATTAAGCACTTATTAATTATGAGTGAAAGTAATTTATAGAATAGTAATATATATTTGGTTGTGTTGGATTTTCCAGTGTAATTTCAGGTTGGGGAATGATATATTTATAAGCGTTACCATGTCCATTTTTTTTCTAACATCTTTCTTTATTTGCAGGCGTCGTACAACATCACCCTGAGGGGGTGTCAGTTACTTTCTCGGCCGACAAGATCAGCGAATTTTTGGGTATTGCCCGACCTGAGGGCCCTTCGTACCCCGACCAGGAGGAGGAGGTAGCTAACCGTCCGAATCTATCTAATAGTGAGCTGTACAAGCTTCTGACTGCGAAGGATGAAGTCCCAGACCACTTGCCGAACATCCCTCACAGTGCCATGACGGACTTTTTCCGAATGCTACACTTGATAGTCGCATACAATATTGACCCTCGCCGGCTCACCAGTGAGGCGAGCTTCGAGAGAGCGAAGCTCATGGCGTACATTGTGAGGGGGATCCCAGTGGACCTCCCATCACTGATATTTCGGAATATCATGAAGGAAGCAGATTCCTTCGAGGTTAGTGGCGTTCCTTATGGCCTCCTCTTGACAAACTTCTTAGATGCTGCTGAGGTCCCTTCACATGTTGGGGAGGATAGGCAGAAGCCTCCCGGTCCAATCTGCTTAGAGACGTTGAGGAAGAGCAGATCGTAGCTCAAACGGGGCAAGGGACCAGTAGACAACGCAGCTCGACCCGCCTGGGCCACCGAGCTTCTTGATGTCTTCGGTCGGCTTGAGGATCTCGTTAGACAGAGGTTCGACCGGCAGCAGGACATGATACATCAGTTGGGCAAAAAGGTCGAGCGCCTTAGCGGTTCAGTCGATGCGATGCAGAGGACGATTGATTCACTTTAGTAGTCCAGTTTTTATTTTATGTCTTCTTTTTGGGTTATGTACTTATTTTAGGATAGTGTTACTTTGGACACTTTGATATGTTTATTTTGTACTTATTTTGGATATGATGGAGACTTCTTTATGTACATTTTTGTCTCAGCTCCAATTGTTATCTTTATGTTTACGTTACAATTTTAAGCTATGAACACATAAAAATTCCAAACATTGTTGATATTGTGGCAGTTTGAGAGAAACTGGTGTGAACTCTGTTTCAACTGAAATACTTAAGTCCGCACTTACTCTAATGAAGTGTGTACTCTAGGATTTACGTCCCAACTATCCGTTCTACAGTTCAAACAATGACATAGTTAAAGTTCACACTACAAGCATAGTTTAAGACGTTTTGATAATTTAGTTTGTACAGAACGACAAGTGCGGACTATTAATCGTGATAGTTCGCACGTTTTTAGTATAGTTCGCATATGTACATGTAGTAGTACGAACATGTATTTTATTTGACTTTCACGTGACCGCGCATATTTTGTTTCCCGCCATTTTAAGTCCTAACTGTTATATTAAAGTGCGCACAGTATTAGTTTTGTGCGAACTAATTTACGCATAGTTTAAACGCATATATGTTAGTTGGAACTGCATATTCACATTGGATTACTCATTATGTTAAAGAGTGTTAAGCTCATTATGTTACTACGATGTACTTACCATATGTTTATCAGATGTACACTAATGTTTTTTAAATTTTATCTTCATTTCATGTACCTACCATGTTGTGATCATATGTACACCAATGAAGTGATGAAGATCATTATGGTAAGTTGAGGACATTGATAATGAGTTCGCACATGTGAGTTGATGTGTGTTAAACTCATTTTGTTAGAATATGTTTAATAAAGGGTTAAATACATTGATAATGAGTTCGCACATGTAAAATTAGATAAATTTTTATATCGATGATACCAATATATCAAAAGGGTTCGCAGAAATACCAATATATCCGGGAGGTGAATGTTTTGGACCACCAGTTCCTTTGACTCACGTCTGGTGTCTTTCTTTCTTTTTTTTCTACCCCGTGAATTTTATTTCATTACTGGGCACTTGTGCATTTCTGGACCCCCTATCTTCTCTGTATAAATCTGCTGCTAAACTTAGCTTTAAAGGAGATCAAATTCACCATTCCCTATCCGTTTAAGATTTTAGAATAAATGGTGCGTCTTGCATTTCAATCCTAATCTCAAATTTTCCTATTAAAAATAAGGGGAAAAATTATATTTACTCACCAAGTTTCAACTTGATTTTAGTTACAGATTTCTATCTGATTTAAATCGCATCTTGAATTACATAAGTAATGACAGAACACTGCAGGTCTCTCACAAGTATTTCTAGTTCAACATCAATCTCTATTTTTGTGCGGAACTCAATTAATGAAATTTTGCTGACCGAACATGAAGGAAAATGTAACAAATCATCATTACTTTGAGTTTAAACTTTTATTTTAACAAACATTAACCAAAATGTTAAAGAGTGTTACCTCTAATAGGTGTTGCACTCCAAAATGTTAAAGAGTGTTACCTCAAATTGTCGTATCTACCATGTTTTCTTCATATTATTTTCATCATTAGAAAGTGTTAATCGGATTGTGATTGAATATTAAATTGGTACGTGTTTTTTAATTAATTATAGTCTGTTTAAAGTTCGAACTTTGAATAGTACGTTCTAACTATTCCAAACACAGATTACGTCTTCCTAACCGGTAGTGCGAACGACAATGACAGGACGTCCCAACCATCTGTATACAGTGCGAACAATGACATAGTTTAATTTCAAACTACAAAAGCATAGTTTAGACGTTGATAATTTAGTATGAATATAACTCTACGTTCGGACTACTAACCTTACAGGTGCGCACTGTTTTCGTATAGTTCACATATGTACATGTAATAGTGCGAACGTGTATTTTATTTGACTTTCACGTGACCGCTAAAAATTTTGTTTCCCGCCATGTTGAGTTTGAACTTAGTTAATGTAGTCCGAACATGAATGAATGTGAACCAAACGGTGTCGTCCAACTTACTATGATCTCCCGGGTTTGTACGTTGGAACCGTGATTTTAACAGTGCGAACCATTAAATGTTAGTTCGAACGGTACTATCTGGGAACAAAACGGTGTCGTCCAACTTAGTATCCCTGTCCGAACGTAATAATGCTAGTTCGAACTGGGAACACAGACTTAAAAAAAAACTTAGCAGCTTCGTGCAGACCCATTTGTGCACGAAGCTGCTGAAGAGAGGGGGAGCTTTCGGCTGGGAAGGGAGATTCTCATTGTACGTGACCGAGGAGAACGAAAGGTAACCTAGCTTCTTCATCTCCTTTAGTTTCCATTTCTCCTCTCCTTTGAGTGCTATAGTCTGTTGATTCGAAGGTTGATTTTGTTGGAGCTACTTTGGGAGAAACCTCAAGATTTTGTACGATTTGCTGAAATCCCCAACCAGGTTTGGTGTCTAGATGAAATGCCTATGTATTTTACATGCTTCCAAGTAGTTATTTCGTGGTTTTGGGTCCTTGTTGCGGTTGTTCAACATTTGGGTTTCTGCAGAATTTGGGTCTGTCCGCTGTAGTTCGAACTGCATATTTGTTTGTTGAAACATATGTATATAGATCCGAACTTCATATATTGCTATTAAAACTTAGTTATATGAGTGCGAACCAAATATTTCTATGTTGTAACTGTTATTTGCAACTCTGTCAACTCCTGATATATTGTTCGAACTGAATTTATTACATGAGATATATGTGGTAACTGATGAGATTATTGTTGGAACTGATGAGATTATTCTAGATGAAATGTCTATGTAATTTACATGCTTCCAAGTAGTTATTTCGTGGTTTTGGGTCCTTGTTGCGGTTGTTCAACATTTGGGTTTCTTGGCACATGAGGCATTGCTTGCCGGTCCCGTGCAATACCAATGGATGTATCCCATTGAGAGATTTCTTGCCATACGAAAGCGAACAGTGTGAAATCGTACTCGTGCTGAGGGGTCAATCGCAGAGGCATACATAGATAAGGAGTGCTTGACTTTTTGTTCACAGTACCTAAAAGGGTTTAAGTCAAAATTTGGCCAGGGGGAGCGAAATGATGTTGGAGTTAACGAGCATGCGAACGTCGCATCCTTCTCAGTGTTCAAACAGAGTGTAAGGCCAATGGGGCGACCGAGTCGGTATGACCTTGACCTGCGGGAGTTTAAGATAGTCCGGTGGTACGTGCTAAACAATTGCCCGGATATCGAACAATATCACAAGTAAGTACCCAATGTAATTAAGTATCCTTTAAAAAATATTTTTTGTTAAAATGAATAATTTTTACTCTCGATATTTTAGCAAACACAAGGACGAGCTTAGAAGGCGTCGTGTGAATGACGTTGATCGTAAGAATGAGGAGGAGTTTGGAAAATGGTTTGAAAAACGAGTAAGCTTATATTCGAAGCTACCCATGATTATTTAACATTATTTTCATTTTTTCATATATGCTTTTTCATACCTATGATTACTCTAGACACTGATCTATCTTGCATGGTTAGATTCAACGATTACGAAAAGACCACCCCGATCAAGTAACAGAGGAGTTGTATACATTGGATTGTGGGCCTGACCGAGGGGCTGATCGGTATTCCGGTTGCATCGTGAACGGGACAAGATTCCACACCCGCCAGCGCGAGCAATGTCGTAAAACCCAAAATAGTGGAGTTATTTGTCCAGGTAGCTATGGGGGTAGAGACCTCGATTATTATGGGGTAATTGTGGAAATTTTGGCTTTACGATATTTGAAGGGTTACAGAGTGTATGTGTTCAAGTGTGATTGGTGGGATGTCGGTAGTGATGAAGGTTTGCGAGAGAGCAACCATTTTACGTCGGTTAACACAACGCGTAAGTGGTATGAAGACGATCCATTTGCTTTAGCCACAGATGTTTCTCAAGTGTTTTAATTAGATGACCCGGATGGGGGTGATGGATGGCGTGTGGTCCAAAAGGTCACAACTAGGAACACATATGATGTCTCAGAAGTGCAAGACGAGGATGATGATGTTGAAGACAATGATGAGGATGATGGTCTGACAGCGCCATTACAGGATAGTGTGACCTTCGACTTGTTCGTTGATTTTGGGGGGTACGACATGATTCCATTGGCCAGGGTGCGCATATTGGTAAGTATATTTTACCTTTATATATGAAATTTTATTACTTGATAACTGATGGTATTATTATGTCATGTAACAAGACGATTTCAATCTTGATTATAATCGAGAAGAGGACCTACGGACGGTGAACATGATAATGGCGAAGAGCTACCGTCAGTTCAAGGGTAGATTGCATGAGCACTACAAGAAGAAAGGGGGAGGCAATAAGGAAGTGGTTGTTCAACACCCCCATCCAGACATGGATGAAGATACCTGGGCAAAATTGTGCGACATGTTTGCTGATCCAAAATATGAGGTACATGTATATCTTTGAGTACAATTAGTAATTCAGAATGGGTTTAACCATTTATCATGAAACTGTTTCTAGGAAAAGTGTAAAGTAAACACTGAAAATAGAAAGGGCTTGACGATTTTCCACACAGCGGGTACAAGGACGTTTGCTCGATATCGAAAAGTGTTGGTAAGTGATATAATTCATACTTGTATATTATTATCTTTATTTACTTCATTACTAACTTGTTACGTAAGTCTCTAGGAAACTTCACCCTCTGTAACTTCAGATATTGGGCCTGCTGAATTGTATGCTGCATCCCACAAGCGAAAAAATGGGGATTGGTTGTCTGATGTTGCTAAGGACAATCATGTAAGTACACTTACATTGACCCATTTGGTATGGTTTTTGTTTCAAACTGTTAATAGTTACTGTCATCCTTGGTGGTTGTACTTGGTAATAGATCGGTAGGTTGGTGGTTGTGTTGGTACTTGATTGGAATATGTTGCTTGTGTTGGTAGCTATATGACAATTTTGTACTCAGGAATAGTCCCTACTATAGCCGTTATGCTGTCGGATTTACTACAACTATCACTTGTATAGTATTTTTCATTTTTACTTATTATAATTGGACATAAATATTTCAAATGAATGTAACATTAATATTAATGATTCAGACTACATAATGTTTTTTGCAGGAAAAGATGAAGGAATTGCAAGAGCAAGCTATCTCAGATGGGAGGTCCTACACCGACATTCATATTCTCCATCAGGTCCTAGGCCCCAAGCCTGGTTATTTGAGGGGGTTGGGTCGAGCAGTGAAGCCTCCAAGAAGCTCGGGTTCATCATCCACCAGTGTAGTGCGACAATTAAGAGAGGCATAGTTGGAGACAGATAGATTGAAAGAGGAACGAGAAGCTGAGGTAGAGCAAATGAGAATAGAGCGACAACAAGAGATGAAGGAGCTGGAGGACAGATTGATGAGGGAAATGAGGGAGCGCATGAATGATTTCATGGCAAATGCCTCCCACGGTTTGTAGACCCTATTCTCATATCCATTATTGGACAATGTGACTTAAATTATTTTGGATTTATGTTAGTTTGGATTGATGCTTATGTTGGACTTATGTTGGACAATGCTTATGTTGGACCCTATTCTCATATCCATGGTTTGTAGACCCTATTCTCATATCCACGGAGAATGATGTTATTTATGTAACTTTGAATTATGAAGAGCTATATTGATTTCTTGTATGGATGATAGAACTTTGTGTTCTATTGTAGCGCATTTATGTATGGGTTTATTGAGGTATTTTGGTTTTAATTTTTAGGAATTCTGCATAAATTACAGGTCTCAGTTTGAACCTACATTTTTCAGGTTCGAACATGTGTAGAATTATAGGTCCATGTTGGGACTTATATAATAGAAGTTCGAACTGATTTCTATCGGGTCCGACAACCAGTGGTGTGGACTACTACTATAAAGTTCGAACTAAGACACCACAAGTTTGTCCCTAATATCTGCTCCAATCGAAAAACAGTTCCAACATCATTTTATTCGTTACAACCGATATATGTTAATTTCGTACATATAGCCAACAGTCCGAACTATGGTTAGTCCGAACTGTATTTTGAAATGTTCAAACTTTGTTTTTAGTTGGCACAACACTTGAGCAGTTGAAACTTCATAACAGTTGGGACTACTTTTTAGAGGTTCGAACTACACATATGTTGGGACTAATGTTCGTTATGTGCGGACTTACATTAAGTTCGGACTACAGTTTACAAGTTCCAACCTAAGAGCAGTTCGAACTAACATTGACTGGTTTGAACTTCAAATCGGTTCGGACTTGTTGTTTTGTTGTTCAAACTGTTTTCAAGTTCGGACGACAAACGTGAATGTCCTAACTATGACATAGTTCGAACTATGTATTCCATGTTCAAATGGTTCACCCGTTTGATAGTAGTCCGAACTATGTTGTAGTTCGGACGCCTATCGCAGGAAGTGAGTCTTTTGGGGCGGTTCAGACCATTTGTCCGAACTAAGCTACTTGTAGTTCGGACTGTGTGAATTTGGGACGGATTACACTTTTGCATCCCAGAAAGCCTTTTGGGACGGACCTATTGGGACGGACGTTTGGGACGCCATATTCCGTCCCAAAAGAGCTTTTGGGACGGTTTTTTGGGCTTTTGGGACGCCTACCCTCCGTCCCAAAAGCCCAAAATTCTTGTAGTGGTTAAACTTTGTAACTCCAAGGCTTCATTTTTAACAAAGACCTGAATCACACACACTTGCATATTTTTGAACCATACATAAACATTTTCATCTCAAGTTTGATAAACATTATTGCCTTGAGTGCTTTCAAATGATATCCATATAAACTTCCAAATCGTATTTATATTCTTGCGAAGTTGGTTTTTGAGATTAGCTTTTAAAAAGGGTCAAAAAAGAGATTTTAATTTATAGCGGCAAACACTATAAATAAAAGCGGTCGACCAGGTTCTATTAGTCGACCAGAGATCGATCGCTTGTTGTAGTAATCAACAATGCGAGAAAATAAAAGCGGTTGACTGTTGGGGCAACCGAAACTTGCAGCAGTCGACCGCTGCAAGTCTTGGTCGATCGGTACATCAGGAAACTTGACAATTTTAACCTAGATTCTCCTGAAATGTTAACCGTCACTCCATCTTCAAGTAGATCTATACATTCTTCCATTGAAACCTGTAAAGCTATTTATTCACATACAATTTATTGGCCATATTTTTTCGCCGTACAAACTCTTCAATTTCTTCCCAATATCCCAAGCTTGTTCTTCATCAATCACGTTATGGATAATCTCATCCGACATGTTTAGACGGACGACACTATTAACTTTCGAATCATCTCTTAGCACTCGTCGTCATCCATCTTCTGAGGTTTCTTATCCTTTACCAATAGTGCCTTTGTACACTCTCTGTTGGATTAGAATGTCCTTCCTTTTCTGCTATAAGGGTGGGCACCAGAACAGACGAAACCGGAATGGGCCATTCCGGTTCCGGTACCCACGAGTACCAAAATTTTTATTCCTATTCCGTTCTGAAATAAACAGGAATGGAACCGAAATTGCCGAAACTGGGCCTAAAAAAAAGATTTAGTTTGGGCCGATTGACCCAAAAATGAATTTTTTTTAAGTTGTGTTTTGTGGGCCAAATAACTCTAAATTAAAATTACAATTAAACAACTAAATTGAAAAATCATATTTCACTATTTCCGGATGCCAAAATAAACTCTAAATTAAAATTACAATTAAACGACTAAATTCCAAAATAAAATAAACACTGTCAAAATAAAACTTTAAATTAAATTTACAAAAAAACTACTCAACAAATAATTAACCATACAAATAAGTAAACAACTAAAGATTCATCAAAAATCCAAATTGAAAGAGTTAAACTCTAAATTAAAATTTTAATATTTTTTGAAATTTTAAAAAATTATACCGGAACTGAAAATTCCGGTATTTCCGGTTCCAGTTCCGGAAATTCCCTAAAATGTGATCCGGTTCCAGTACTATTTTTGCCGGTTCCCTAAATGCCCACCCTTATTCTGCCATAGGGAGAAATTATTTTTGCCATTGATCAATTTCTCCACCTCGTACTTGGTAGTTGCCATCCCACCGTAATCACATATCTAAATCCCGAATATGTGCACTGATACAACATATTGAGCAATTGATCACACGATTATGATAAATCATAGAAAAACAAACAAACACGCAATGAATACTAAAATTTAACATCATTCCCTCGTAATGAGCTACATTCACAGGTAGAAGACGATAAGAAAAATTCACTAATCCCAAAAATTATGAGTACAAATAAATAACGATGAAAACTCTCAATACACCAAAATCTCACTCTCACACGAGATTTGTGTAAAGTTGATACTTTATAGTATCAATGTAGTTTCAATTTTAACGAAATAATCCTTGAGATCACCAACGTGTAACAAATGAGTCCATCCATTCACTCTTGATTCAACAAAATGCTAATGTGAACTTTTAAAGCCACGTCACCAATAAAGAGAGCATTCTAAAATAATTAAAAATATAAAAAACTATAAATTATTATAAAGAAAATAGGCTTAATTTCACCAACCGCCTCTCTAGTTTGGCTTTTACAAAAATTGATTCCTGGGGTCTAAAGCTAGTCAATTATTCCTGACATTTTAGTCTCTATCTGTTTTGAGTGGTATTTATAATAATATCATAATATATAAAATTATAAAAGTTAATTTTAGCTGCTTTTCACCGAAACTCTTCCCATAGCTCAAGATTTAGCAGCGTTTGTATTAAAAAGACACCAAGAGGCCGACTGAAAGATGGTTTTAGCCGCGTTTGTTTTTGGCGATAAGTTCAGGGTTTAGTGGCGGTTTGTTAAAAAAGCAGGAAAGCTGCAAAAAGCACGTGGCGTTTGCATGAGAAACATTGCTAAAAGTATTTATTGAAAAATATTAATTTATACTTCTCGTGCCCTATTTTTGGGTACGTGTACTCCTAAATTATGTTCTTGAGATAAAAATTAAGTGGTTATTGTTTTATATATGTTCAAGCATCAAACATACATAAATAATCTCACTAGTTAATTTATTGGAACATCTATGTACTGCACAAATTGTATTACCCTGCAAATACTTGATCAATTGATCTGGATGTTTTCTGGTTATTCAAACATTATAGTTCCGTTTGTCTAGATGTAAAATTATTATTTTATATTAAAAATTATTTTTTACTGTTCGGTTATTCATTTAAAAGCATTTTCATAAAAATATTTTGTAATATTTAAGCAAAAAAATTCTAAAATATGTTATAGATTAAATAATTAGGCTTTACAATAAATAAAATCTCATCATCAAAACCTAATTATAGACTATATAAAATAATCATATGCACCATTCAAATTCAAAATTTTCTTTAATTAAAGACGGGATATGTAGTCCGAATTTTTCTTTTGACTTTCACTTTCTAGATCTGTGAAATTTGATTTATATTGTAATAAATTTTTCATCAACCTTAAAAGAATTTACCCTGCTTCCAATAAAAATAAACATAAAAAAATATTTTTAAATTCAAACCAAACATAACCAAAATGTTTCCCTTTAGCGGTGAAAAAGAAACTGTCCCCGGACATCTATAGTGACACCGTATGAGCGACGGATATCCGATTTTTTGTTGTAGCCTTTTTGCTGAGCTTGCAGCCGCGTTTCGTCTCGCCGCTACAGGGCAACTCTCTTGTAGTGAGTTACAGAATTTTTTGGGCCATCACCAGCTAGCGTTTTGAGACCCCTACTAGAAATGATTTTTTTTTTTATGTGTTAATTTGAGTAAATATGAGAAAAAAAACATGTATATAATAATTCAAAAAATTAAAAACCCTTAAAAAAATAGTTTTAGCAGCAGAACAAATCTCATTTCAAGTCTCCATTGTCTTGGACATGTTTTTAGTCTTTTCTTGGGGACAAGCTCCTCAATTCGTTTAAATATGGAATGTTGAGCTTTTTTATTTTGGCGGTGCTTGATCTATTTATAAAGTATATATGTTCGCTTCTCTAGAATAATTTTCACGGCGGAAAATTTTTTCGAATGAAAATGAAAAATCTAGTTTAGATCCTAATAACACTTAGAGATGGAAAATATGTGTTTTCCCTCTAATTAGCAAATCAATAACAATTTTAAAACATGTTCTAAAATTGTTCAGCCTAGATATGCATAATAATCAACTCAGTCAACATATAGGCAACGAAAAATTAAATAAGCTTCAATCACACAAAGAGACAAGAATTTGGTGACGAAGTGGAAAATCTTTGAAATATCATTCAAAGGAAAAATCACTCAGGGCTAGCAGCCACCTTGAAGCCACTAAGAAGAAAACCTTACAAAAAGTGATTCAGACACGGGCAATCCCTGTTGCTTGACTCTGACAACCCTGATGTAATAATCTAAGCCTCTCTGCTTAGACTCGCTCTATGCGGCATTCCCCTCAAACCTTTGAGGATCTTCTTATGGATTATTCACCGAACACTCTTGTTCTTCAGCACTCCTTCAACACCATGAAGGTTACAAAGATATTTGATCGAAGAAGAGAGAAAAACTTGTCAATCTTGAAACACAAATCTTCTTGGATTTTTCTCTCAAGGAATGAGACACTTGTTTGCTCAATGGAAGCCTCAATAATCTTTAGTAGGGTTTTCTAACATTTCAAAAGGAAATTCCAAAAATTCAGGGATTTTTGAAATTCACTAGAAGTGGCTCGAGCGCTGGTCAAACGCGATATTTTGTCTGTCTAAAATTGCACTAAGCGCTCGAGCGCTTGTCAAACGCTAGTCAAACGCGATGACTATGTCTGAGTTTTTTCCAAGGATGCTCGAGCGCTTGTCAAACGCTGGTTAAACGTGATGAATCTGTCTGAATTTTTCCAAGGGCGCTCAAGCGCTGGTTGAACGCTGGTTGAACGTGATGAAGACTTTGGACAGAACAACAACGCTAACTCTTGAACAAATGTGGGGACCAAAAGTACAACTCGATCAAGAATATTTTGACACAGAATTTTGCCAATACAAAAATACACTAACAAAAAACAAGGATTGATAAGATTTATTTTCTTTTATACATGAATATGACTTGTTTTGTAGTGAGAGCTAGAAGTTTGTCTTAGGTGAGAGCTAGAAGTTTGTCTTAGCGGATGCAGACATTATAAAAATTATTTTTTTTAATTATTTTGTTTGTTATATATACACACACAAATATATAAAAACACTTGAACGTACGTGTTTATTGTCTTAGAAAGTGATCATGCCTCTAGAAATGAAAGATTATAAATCTATTACAAAATAATAATAATAAATCATATAATAATCTCTTTGAATTACACACTCAATATTTTTCTTGTTGAAATATTAATTTTGGGTCAACATTTTTTGGTTGAAAAGGTGATTTTAAGAATTTTATAGTGAATAATGAGAGATAAAGACATTTTTAGGTAAAATAAAGTCATAAAGTAACAAACGGATATAATTTAGCTTTTACATATTTCTTGAATTTAACTTTTGGTCTTTAAAATAATCTACGGAACAAAGAAAAAGTACATATAAACATCTACTTTTGGAACATAAATTGATCACTATAATAATCTTAAATAATTTATTGACATACTTCAATCTCTTAAATTTTCTAGAGTTCACTATATATATTAGATAAATTATATATATATATATATATATATATATATATATATATATATATATATCATGAGTTATTTAAGTCTTTGCAGTTAGTTTGAAATTAGTGGGGGAGCTTTTTGGTCTAAAAATGGTGAAATTAGAGGAGAATTAATTAGTTGTATATTTTCTTTTTAATATTTAATGGTTAATTTAAAAAAAAATTGTGAGGAAGAAAACATATACGTAATTTTAAGAAGAAATGGAACAGACTTCCCAATTTTTGGCCAATCAATGAGAGTACACGAGGACAACCATTTATTAGAGATTGAAAAACATTTTTGAGGGAGGTAGACTTCACACGTGTTTGGCCAGAAAATGAGGAACTTCGCCCCCCCCCCCCCCCCCCCGCCCCCAAAGTGAAAATTCGAAAGAAAATTGGAGGGTGGTGGCCTCTGCTCGTCCCCTGTATCGGCCTGTGTGTTTTGGGACCATGGATTATCAAACGCTAAAGTTTCGTGATTGTCGCCCACTGCTTGAAGTTGATGTGAAAATTGGTTGGAACATCGAGAGCCATATTACTTGGTTGATATTCCACTGAAGGCATGGGTTGAAATCACTCGTTGATATGGTCTTGTATGCCCGAAAGCATTGAGAGGATAACATAATTACATATTTGTACTTCATCATTATCAGAAGAAAAAGCTTCACAAAGAAGAAGAAGAAGTAATATTCTCATTTATAGAATATTGGGGAGATTTTAAGGCTAAAAATATTTTAAACAATTAATTTTTTATTTCGGGAGATACATCAAATTCTTTTATTTATCTTTTATTTATTCGCAAAATACCAGTTGTACCACATTTCCAACAAGTAATATCCTTTTCGATTTTGATTTATGTTGTGGTTTTTTACTCGAGTATTTTGGTTTATATTGTTTTGGTTTATAATGCTTATATTTTCTTTTAGATTTATAGTAGGGTTTATTATTATAATATTTTTTATGTTTATGTCTTTTAGAGGGAGGTTTCTGATTAGAATAACTATATTGTTCACAAAAGAATCCTAACTCTTTTTTAGTATGTTTTTTTCTCAATTTCTAAAGTTTTCTTTAATTTTATATCATTACATATAAGTAAACCAACTCGATTAATAATATTTATCATTTCTCCATAAGTATATTGATTATACAAAATAACACCTTCATCACTAGCTAAATTTATTCTAACCTTTTGTGCAAAATAATAAGGTAAACCAACTATTAATTTTTCTTTCCAATATGCTTGATTACAATCTTCATGCAATAAAACTTTAGTTAAAAATATATCTTTATACCAACGAAAATCGGCCATAGTAGGACATTTTAGGTTTAAAAGAAAATCAGAAGCTCTTTCTCTAAAAATATCAGGAGAACCAACAAATTTTTTTGTAATAGTATATAGTAAGGTATTGATAGCATCAGGAACGGTTTGATTATTTACTGTGACAGTATTACCATCATTATCTTTTTTAATAGCATTAGTAACAGCAGTTCGTTCTTCATTCGTTAAATATTTATCCCACCAATTTATTAATTGATCAGTAAAACCGGATATTAAACAATTTACAGTTTCTCTTTCAGTACGACCACTATTCTTTAAAACATTAGCATACATAGCCATTTCATTTAGAATGTTTAAAATTTCATTTTCAGCCACACCATCAATATTTCATTCATATAAATTATCAGCTGAAAAAGTTGAAGTTGTATATAAATGTCTTTCTTCATATTGTACATCAGGAGGGTAGGTCTAGGATAGTAATATCTTCAATTTTGTCGTTAATATTTAGATTCATATTTTGATTTAGAATTATTATGTATTTTATTAATATTTAAATCTTCTTGAAATTGAGATTCTAAATTAGCAATATATATTTTTTCACTTTCATCAGTATTACTATTAGATTCATATGTACTAGAAGATGAATTGGATTGATTTAAAACATGTAGATTAGATGTTGACGAAACAAAATTTTTATCTTTTGAATTTTTATTGTTTAAAGATAATTTTGCAAGCATTTCATTTATTTTATCTAATTTTTCAGATTGTGCATCAACAGATTTTAAAGGAGTCATTTGAGATAATTCATAAGATATAAACATAGGTTGTGGTTTTGAAGATTTAGAAGGAGTTGTTGGCTTAATTAAATGTTTAATTTTATCTAAGTGTGTTCCTATTTGTTGTAAATAAATATTTGTATAATTGTTTTGTTGAATTATATTATCAATATTACTAATAGCATTTACTTTATAAGGAGTAGCAAAATATTGTTTGGATTGATTATCAATACTAATGGTAGTTGTAGGAGGATAAAATTCATATATAGTTTTACTATCTATAGTTAATCATGGTATATTTTTTGTAAGAACATTTAAAGTAGGTAAATATTGCTCATACCAAGAAAAGAAGGGAATATTTTGTTTAACATTATTCATATCAGTGAAATAAACACTTCGAATATAGGCTTGATCTATTTTATCATAAGTATTTAAAAACCAATGTCTTTTATTCATATTTTCTAATGACTCGAAATCTTTTCTTATTGAGTACAAAACCATTTTGTAAAACATGTATAGAATGAGATCTTTGTAAAGAAATTATTTCAGATTGAGTAGGGGAAGTTTTATCAGGTTGTTCAGTTTGAGTATATATACAGATATTTGTACAGAATTATCAGATTTTATACTAGTAGGAGGAATATAAGGAGGTATCGAAGAAGTACTAGGACGAAAAGAGTTAAAAGCAGATTTAAAATTTTGAGAACTTGTAGAAGGAGATAAAGATGAAATAGATGAAGTAGAAAATCTATTTGATAAATTATTAATATTATCTTTACTAAAAGATAAAGTAATAGATCCATAGTATGTTGAGTACACTACAAGAAAAAACACTTTGGGTGACAAAAAAATTGTCACCCAAAGTACAAATTTCGTCACCTAAGGTTTTGGGTGACAAAACCGGGTTGTCACCTAAAGCCTGTCAGCGAATGTTTTGGGTGACGATTTTCGTGTTCTGTCACTCAAAACCGTTCGGACGGTTTATAATACCGTCCGAACGTATTTGTGCCATACTGACGAAATTCAAAATCGTCATGCCCAGTACAATCCATCCCTTCACATGAGCTGTGCGAACGTTCGCACAGCTCATGTGAACGATTAATCCAATGCGACGAAAATACATTTTGTCACGAAATAAACATCAGCACCGTTGTATATTAACGTCCGAACACTTATGTGAATATGTCCGGACATATTCATGAAGACGTCCGCACCATAGTTTCATTATGACGAAATTTATTATGTCATCTGAAAACGCGGTTCGAACCTTTAGGTATACAGTTCTGACTGGTTGTTCGTTGCACACTTTCGAACGTTTTGGTGTATCATACGCACTGTTTCTTATTTTAAGAACTTGTGGACGTTATATAAATCGTTCGGACTATAAAATTTAAAGCAAAGTGTTCGGACGGATAGTTATGCGTGCGCACACTACAACAAAAAATATCCGTGCGAACGACATGTAACACACCCGTGCGAACGATTTTCTATATATTTGAATTAATTTAATTAAAATTTATGAAATAATATAAATATGAAGATATTTACTACTCATAATATAATAAAATATCTACAAATATCCAATCGTTATTAAAGGTAAATAAAATACATAATGGATAGGTACTGACAAAATAGTAAAAATATATAAATTTACCCAAATTTTCGTTTGGGTGTCGAACGAGATTGCATCTGTCTCATCTGCTCCATCAGCTGCTCATGCATCTGCTTTGCCATTAGTTGCATCCTCCGTTCTTGATGTTCCACTAGGTTCTTTTGCTGCTCTTACATCATCTTCTGGTGCTCTTCGTCTTTTTTCCGTTGCTGCTCCTCCATCATCTGCAGAGGCTCTCGCATCGTCTGCTCCATATCTAACCGCTTAACCAAAAGCGCTTCATATTCCAACTGTCTAGCCCTCATCTCCTTAATCTGTAATCTGGTCTCCTCCAATCTCCAGGACAAATCAACAGACGATGCTGATGAAGATGATCCAACAGACCGTACTGAACGACCTAAACCTCGCACGTAACACGCTTTCGTCCCCAACACCTCAGTGAAGATCTCCACTTCGGTGTATGACTTTCCCTCTGACTCGTGCTGCAACTGTAACTCCTCTATTTTTTCCTAAAAAAATAGAAAAGTAGATAAAAATAGTACATATGAAACATAAACGCATACGAATGCATCATTAAAACCAACTTTACAACTTACAAAATTTTCTTGTGCATCTTCTGAAGTCGACATGCCATCCTTAGTACTATGCGTCTTTTTATAAAGCAAAGAAGGACTAATTTCATTAGATTCTGGATTTTTCTGTATACCAAAAGAAATACATAACTTACATATAAAAATATCTAAGTCATTTATTTAAATAATAAATAATAAAAATGTAAATTTACTACTTACTAACAAGGCTCTAGCGCGTTGGAAGGACCTCGCTCCTGATGTGTGTACAATCTTCAGCTTAGCTCTATTCTCCTTGTTGATTGCAATCCTCATCTGCATTGTACATTTACAATCGGTAAAACAATTAAACATATGGCTAAAATAAACGTTCAGATCGAAAAGAAAATCTTTTACCTGAAATTCCTCGCTTGCGAATAAATCACAAACACGAGTCTGTTCTTCCTTGTTCATATAGGGATGTGGGTGCTCCAATGCCTCTTCTTTGTAATTGAACACCGAGTAATGCTGGAACATTCTATTTTTGTGCGTCCTGTACGCTGTGTTCATCATTGACGTCACAGTGATGCGATCCTCGGCTCGGTCGTAATCTAGTTGGAAGTCATCCTTAACATATATAACAGTTAGAAACGTAAAAAGTTTCAACAATTAAAATTTAATAAATTATACTTACCAACACTCGGTTCATCACATACAATTTAACCTCGTTGGGGACCTCCTTCTACTTACTCTTCTTAAATGGGACATGTTGTCGAACGAGCACACCAATATGGCTCGATAGCATTGAGGACGCCTTGTCATCAACCCCAGTACGTCCATCAGGGATATGTACGGTTTAGCTTTCCTCCGGTGCGAGCCTTGAGTAAGGCAATCCCACGCGTACTACCTCGAACGTGTCTAATTCAGGACGTCGCTACAAATGAAGAACAATAAATTTAAAATTCAATTAAGCATAAAGATTTAAAGTCATAATATTTAATAAAGATTGACGGGGTAAGATAATTACACGCACAACTTCTCTGGGTGCCTACTGGACTGGCTGTGGTAGTGTACCCGAACTACTCTCAGCTCGAACTGATGAATCACACCGCAGACGTTTCCCTCCCGCTGGCATGACGTCGACCTATGACCAAATAAATCAATATTAGAGACAAAATACACAATGAATTACGTTACTCAAAAGGAATAAAAAATAAAAATGCAAAAATATGATCGCAAATTTAATTGAAATGATAAATTTACTTTAGTCCTCGGAGTAATATTCTTCAGAATCACTACAATCTTCACCAAACGATTCCAAGGAATCATCGCTTCCTTCTACTTCGCGGTGTTGTGGACCACTCTCATCTGTTATCGGCAGATAAGCCTCGACGTCATTTATAGTCAACGGGATCATGTCAAATGA
Source organism: Myrica gale (assembly GCA_963930655.1). Classification (NCBI taxonomy): domain Eukaryota; kingdom Viridiplantae; phylum Streptophyta; class Magnoliopsida; order Fagales; family Myricaceae; genus Myrica; species Myrica gale. The sequence continues at coordinate 15,472,806 of OZ005618.1, forward strand.
GCTAAAGTCCACAAAAAGCTCAATAGACTCATTCTCCTGGTATGCTTCATGGTTCGACGATCCTTCTCCATCTTCACTAGCTTCTTCTTCAATAGGTGGAATATCATACGTGTTTCTAGGGGTAATCTTTTGAACAATCTTCCAGTGGCCGCCCAACTTCATATCATCGATATAAAACACTTGATTCCCCTGAGAATCTAGCACGAACGGGTCATCTTTGTACCACTTTCGGATGTGTTAATATTAACAAACCGACCACTTTTATCAAGACCTAAATTTTGAGTACTCAAGTCAAACCAGTCACATTTTAATAAATAAACTAAATTCCCCCGCAAATAACGCAACGCGTAAATATCCATGACCTGGCCGTTAAAATCAACATATTTCCAATCATGGTCCCCCGGAACAACCACACCACTATTCTGAGTGTTACGAAACTGACTCTCCGTGTGAAACCTAACTCCATTCACTACACACCCCTGCTCCCGCCTCAAAATCATCTAACATGTCTTTCATATCATCATTTATGTTTCCCTCAGAATCATCGCTGCCCGGTTCAGGTTCTAAATTCACCACCCGGTTAGGAACTTCTGAAATTGACTCTCCGTGAAATACCCAATGAGTGTAACTCTGGTCAAACCCAATTATGAATAAATGATCCTCCATCTCGTCCATACGTTGGAACAACACATTCTTACATCTTTTATATGGACATCTTATCAGACCCCGACTATCTGCATAACTACGGGCAACACTCATAAAATCACGAACACCATCACTATACTTCACACTTTTGAGTCTATCAGACTCATAAATCCAGCTCTTATCCATATTGTTCCTTCAAAGACGAAAATACAAACAATAATGCAAACAATGATGACATTCATACTCAACTCTAATTTCTTCAGGTGATAGGTCCTATCTCATTCAAGTTTACAATATCACGTACTGCACATAAATGACCAGACCATTGTGATCGATGCTTTAGAAATTTCGACAGTATTTCCCCTCAATCCCCAGATACACGCCTACAACATTGAGCCTAAACACACACCATTTAAGGCAAGTGTGTAAGCTTAATGTTGAATGTATATCCGAAAGATAAAAGGAGATTTGCATCGAAATTCCTAAACACATCTGTCACAATAGCATATACAATTACGCATATTGTAAACTCAAACTGTCCATAACGTGGACAATTCAAGAATTACATCCAGTTCGTTATCCGAACTTCGTGTAATTCTTAAACGGGGTCTAAGGCTACTAAATGAATGCATGACATTACAACAAATATCGTTCGGACGTTACATAATGGTCCAAACCATACACAAATACGTTCGGACACATTTCTCAAAGCGTCCGAACAAACAAATAGAGACTGGATGGTAAATAAACCGTCCGGATTGCGATTGTCAACAAGACATTTCTTCGACGCACAGACGCAATTTTCAGTCCAAAAATCATGTCAAAATCAACCCAAATCACAAACACTTCACTATAAACACGTCACAACCAACCCCAAACTTCATTACTACCTTTTTAGAACCTAAAATTTCGAAAAACACATGCTTTCATATATTAAAATAAAATTTTTTCATCCTAAAACAATTCAATTTAAAAACCACTAACCTCAAATGCAATCCAACTTCAAATTCTCAAAGATATGCTCTTTTCACACCCTCTTCAAAGAGATTGAACGCCCAAAATCAGCTCTCCGCTTCTCCTCGTGCTCAAATCTCTCATTTGTTTTTTTCTCCGTTTTTCCTCCACTGTCTGCGAATCTGTAACTTTCACACGCTTGAATACCATTCGGACCGAGAATATAACGTTCGGACGCATACATGTATAAGTTATCGAGGGAATACATGCTGCCAAAATTTTCAAATATGTCTGAACTCCCTCTTAATGTTCAACACACAATTTTAGTAATTCTCAAATGATAGCGTATGCTCAATAACATATACGTTCGGACTGTCACATACCGTCCGAACACTACCTTACATTACCCGAGACTGTTTAGGAAATACCAACACCATAGCGTCTGATAATAAACAATAACGTTCGAATGGTATTAAAACGGGTCCGGACGCTATTTTGAATTTCAGCAGTCTCGACCGTCTAAACATGTGTTCGGATGGTTTGTTTTATATAATACGACACCGTTTGATTTTACATTAATTAGTCCGGACGGATAAATTCAGGTCCGAGCGTTTTTCGACAATATGTATTTATTTTATTCATTTTTAATTAACTTTATTAACAAATTTAAATAACCAAAGTTAGTTAATAATGTAAATGATAATTTTTTTTAAAATAAGTGTACCGAAATTATAAACGTAATATTAATTAACATATTATATTAAGTTCTAATAAATACAAATAACATAACTGAAATGATATAAAACATAATATGAACAAAGACATCAAATGAAATTTATACATGTCCACAAAACATAATATAAAGTTAAATGTCCTTAAAACATAATAAAAAAATAAAAGTAAGGGATAAATGCAAAATCGGTCCTTGTGCTATACGCAAAAATTGATTTAGTCCCCGTGATATGAAAAACATAAATTTAGTCCCTGTGATTTCAGAAAGTGATAAAATCAGTCCTTGATGGAGGATCAACGACAAACGAAAATAGAATCACAGGGACTAAAATTATGTTTTTCATATCACAGGGACTAAATCGATTTTTCAGTATAGCACAGGGACCAATTTTGCATTTATCCCTAAACGTAATAATAAAAGTAAATAAGGAAGACTACTCATCATCATCATTATCCGTCAGTTTTAGGAAGTGACGAAGGTGCTCCTCTATCAGCACGACCCGCTCCGTCAGTGGAAAGAGCTCCACACCGGTTGCCACGCCCCTCAAACTCTCCATAAGCACAGCGACCTCCTTCTTCCACCCAGCGTCCATGTCGACGACCTTCTGCTCCAAAGTCGTCAGATGACGACTGATATCACTAACCACGCAATGGGTGGGCTGCAAGACCAACTGCATCCGCTGAGACAGCTCCGTCATCATATCATCCATCCAACTCGGTCGTTGTGGCCCAAGTCCATGGGTCGAGCTCTGCCCAGGATCCTTCCTCTCCATTGCCTCCGCGAGCTGCTCCTATCGTCTTCCTCTACCAAACCGAGAGGTTTGCAGCACTCGACGTGTCTGGGCCATCGATTTGGAGAGCGTGGTCTTGTTGATCAACCCAGTGGAAGTGCCTTCGGCTCGTCACCACCCTCGGGTACCAACATGACGTGCAAGAACTGGGTCAGAAGAATCCCGTGCGGCAATGAAGTCGTAGCATCAATCTTCAAGGACTCTGCACGAATGGACTGGTAGATGTATGATGCTATATCAACAGATAGCCCCGTACAACTACCAGGTACATGAACTCGGCCCAACTATAGGACAGTACTGTGGTGTGCTTTTTCGGGTTGATGGAGGAGCATAGGATCAGATGCCTGATCTGCCAGCTCTTCCGGCGAGAATATGATCGGAACGTTACGGACAGTGACCTCCATACTAGGCTCCTCGAGGTCCCTCGCCCGTAATATAGAGCAATAAAACTCCCGCACCATATTTTTCGACGCATAGCCGGTCCTTTGGATCAATGGAAGCCAACCTAACCCTTCCACTACTTCCGGAAGCGTCCGACCCTCAAATGTGAGGTCGTTAAAGTCGGCCAATTTGATGTCCCGCTCGACAACAATCGAGCGAGACATAATGATAGTTGTATGCGGCTCCACTGTCAAAGCTCGAGTGGAAGATTGCTGCTCAGCAACCTGGCCGCTGGTACGTGGACGCTTACTCTTTTTTAGTGAATCTGCACAAAATAACGTTCGCACGGTTAGCACAACGTCCGAACACAAAAGACACCATCTGAACCTAAATATATACGTCCGGAAGTGTAATATAAGCGTCCGGACAAGGACAAAACATCAACATATCGGTTTTGGATACTCGTCCCAACCCTAAGAAGATAAAAAAAACTATTTAAATTTACCATCAAAGCTTCCGAACTGCGTTGAAAGATAGTCCGGACATCCCAACCCTAAGACGATAAAAACTATTTCAATTTAACATTAAAGCGTCCGGACTGCCTTGAAAGAGAGTTCGGACATAATAAAAATGACAATGTATACCACCGAAACACTACGACAAGAGTCTGAACGCCCAAACGAAAGTCTGGACGCCCACATAATGAGTCTGAACGCTGTGTGAACGAAGATCGAGTTAACACAGCCATGACAATGTCCCTCCACCTCCCCCACTCGCCCAAAAATTATACCAAAACACAAACTAATATACTTAAAAAAAACCTAACACTTAACATTATCAATTTCTATGTAAAAATCAATCAAAAAACACAATCTACTATACAAAAAAGAGAATTGAAATTCTATACACAAAACTATATGAAAAAGAAGTCTTCACCACTAAAATCTTGTTAAAAATAAGAAAAACATACCTGGATGTGATTAGATACACGAGAGATTGATATTACGTCGAGATTTGTGAAGAAAAAACTTGAGTTTTGAGAGTTTCTTTGAGTGAAAACAAACGGTGTTCGTGAAAATGACGAACTGTTCGTCTTTTTCAAAATACGTCGATCGCGTCAGGACCCGATTCTAGACGTCCAGACGGAAGTTTGCACACGTGGCCTAATCATCGTACTCCATATTAATGCCAAACTTTAAACCGTTTAAAACCGTTCGGCACAATTAAAATGTCCGGACGTTGTATTAATGCGTTCGCATCTCTATTCCGGACCTTGCAATGAATTGACAATTGAGACAATTGTTCTCTCATCCTTAGTAGTTCCCTCTGCAAAATATTAAAGTCTTCCGTTATAGCCTTATCCGTCAGAGCAAGTTTCGTCTCCAGACTGGTCAAGCGGCATTGGAGCTTCATGCACAATGAATGCGTTGGCTGCATGATTGCCCGAATACTCTTGTTTAACTTCGCTAAATACGCGTCTGCCCAGGCTGGTCGCTCTGTCTGTCCCCCGACATTGGTGATACTTCTTCCAGAGTGTTCCATTTGAAACCTAGCAAAACTGTCCGAACATGAGCATAAACCGTTCGCACGACATTCAAATAGCGTCGTTTATATTTTAGGACGTTCGGACATAATAAAAGACGTCCGCACGTACAATAATAGTCCTGAAGGTTTACAACAAGTCCGGACGTCGTTGGTTCGACGAACACTAGCCAAACAACCTAATTTCATAAAATAAAACACCATAACAAACTAAACAATCTAACAATCGACATTATTTAATCGAAATACATAAATAAAAAAACATAACAAAAGTTTTACTTGAAGTTCTTTGAGAAATCTGGAATGGAGAGTGAAAACCGAGAGAAAAGTACGAGAGTGAGTTTGAGATTTTGACAAAGTCTGTCGGTTTAATGTGGCCTCTAACCGTCCGAACGTGTTATACTAGCGTTCAGATGGGTTTCAATGGTTATACTGACACGTGGCGCTATCAAATTTAATATCATTAAATATGCCCGATTCAAAATGGTTCTAAAACTTATACAGTCCGCACGCTCTTCGGACGTCTGGACTGTATCGATGTCACGTGTCTGAAGTTTTGCAACGTGGAAGCACACGATTCGCAGAAGATACATTTATATTTGTGCGGAATCTTTCTTTGTACCGTCCGGACTTGGGTATATTTTTCGTTGGAACGTGGTTTATAACGTCCGGACTGAATTGAATATTCGTGACGATTTTTAATTTGTCACTCTAGCCTAACGATTACTATTCGTTAGGTAATGTCCGTTTGGACTGTGTATCAACGGAGTCTGGACGGGAGTGTAAAATTTTGAAGACTCTAATTGTCACTCAGTTACGACGATGTGGAATTTGTCACCCTGCATCGAGTCCGAACGGGTATCTTGAGAGTCCGGACGTTATGTTTTTTTTACGATTTTTTTCTTCACTCATTCGCGACACGTGTATGTCGTCACACCAGCAATACGTCCGAACGTTGTTGTGACAGGTCCGAACGGTTTTGGAGTTCTTGAATGGTTTTGGGTGACGAAATTAAAATTTTGTCATGGAAAATTGACTTTAGGTGACAAAATTTGGTTTGACACCCAAAATTTTGTCACCTAAACCATAATTTCTTGTAGTGGTAAAATATTCAATTTCTTTATTTTCTTTTTTAGGAGAAGGTACAAGTAAAGGTAATTTCCAATTATCAGGTAAAATAACATCATCCCATTTTATCATCTTAAGAATAGTAATATTTGAAAATTCATTACTAGTAGTTAAAAGTAAAGTTTCACCAGAATGAGGACCAACCTTAGATCTAGGATCAAGAGTTGTCTTCATTAATTTATAATGAAGTCTGTATACAATGGCAAGGTATTGAGCGCCTTCCATCATATCCTAACTCATTGCTTTAATATTTAATATTAAAGAATGTAAAATAGTAGGATCAGATAAAGATAAAGGAAAACAACGATAACAATTAAAATATATAGAACCTTGATGTAAAGTGTATATATATATAAGATAATTACATTTATCACCCTCAAAATATCATGCATTTTTCATTTTACACCCCAAACTACCACTTTTGTCACATTTCACCCTCAAACTACCATGCCCCAATAGTTTGCTCCCTTCGTCCATAATATCTGTCAATTTAAACGGAAACAAATCAGGTGCATCTCACGTGACTTTTTCTCGCATTATCTTCCTATTTTGGCCCCTTCGTTTGAGGGTGCAAAACGAAAAAAATATGGTAGTTTGAGGGTACAAAGTGAAAAAAATGTGGTAGTTTGAGGGTGATAAGTGTAATTATTACTTGGGCAAAAGGGAAGATCAAGTGAGAAAAAAAATTGGTTTTTCGTTTCACTTGACATAAATTATAGACGGAGGGTGCAAACTATTGGGGCATGGTAGTCTGAGGGTGAAATGTGACAAAAGTGGTACTTTGGGGTGCAAAGTGAAAAATGTACGGTAGTTTGAGGGTAATAAGTGTAATTTTCAATATTTTTTTTCTGTCGTTGGTGTTAGAATTATGTGCCCTCGATAACCAATTGATTAATCTAGTCCTAATATCTCATATGAAATATAATGCGGTGAAAGGAATTAATTGTATGTAAAGGGGCATATTTGCAATATTCTCAAATTCCAGGGTTCAATTACAATATGTTGATGGACTTGATTGTAATTAGTAGAAGCCCTAATTGTATTAGAAGAAGAGTTCTTCAGTGTTATCCTACGGTTGGAATTTGAGATCCCTAAGGATCCTATGTCTCATGCTCTTTCTAGGGTTTTACCAAGGCATATAAATATAATTGTTATATTCAAGGGGTTGGCCATCAGAACCTATTAGGGAAATCCCAAAAATGAGAGAGTGATATAAATCCCTTAGGAGACAACACATCCGAGTTGTTGTTCTGAATTGCTAAAGCTTTGGATTGGATTGTAAAGCAGCTTAAGGTTTGTAGGTTCATAATTCCTGTGTCAGGAATGAAATCGAATTCGAAATTGTAATTATAATTCTGGTTTATGTTATATTGAAAACATGTTGTTCGTTTATAGTTTAATTCCGCATAAAATATCAGTGGTATCAGAGAGATCAAATTCCTCTATAAAACTGAAACCCAAATTTAAGAAATTCAAGAAAAATAATAAGAGGTTTCAGTCAGCTAAGATTGTTCAAAGGAAACAAAGGAGGTGACAAGAACAAAGGCAAAGAAAATTGTTCCATTTGCGGCAAGCCCGGTTACTGGAAGAGAAATTTCCGAGTTTACTTAGCTTCTCTTAAAAAAGGCAAACCTTTGAAGGTGTGTCTAATATGCTTGTAATTGAATTGAATTTAATGGATGATCCATTTAATTCATGGTGTGTGAATTCTTGTTCTACATCTCACATCTGCAATATGTTGCAGGGGTACAAGGAGACCAGAAGGCTCCATGAAGGGGAGCTGATCCTTAAGATGGGACGGGTACAACTATTGCAGCAATCGCCATCGGAGTGTTTATTTTAGAATTATCTAATAATAGAATTTTGATTCTAGAAAACTATCTTTATGTTCCAGAAGTACGTAGAAATTTGATTTCTGTTTCGAAACTTGTTTTATCGAGATATTCGTTTCTTTTCATTTCAAAACTTGTTATAAGGTTTCATTTGGAATTATTTATGATGGTCGTTATCTTTTGAATGTTGATAATTCTTGGAATAATGTTGATAATTTGGTCATGTCAATATTGATAGAATCAATAGATTGGTAAAGGATGGGTCATTGCAATGTCTGAAAATTGAGTCCTATCCAATCAGTGAGCCCTGCTTACAAGGAAATATGAGAAAAAGAACTTTTACAGGAAAATGTATAAGAGCCACAGAAGTATTAGGATTAATACATACTGTTGTTTATGGTCCTTTCAACCACATGACAAGAGGAGATTTCTCTTATTTCATTACTTTCATTGATGATTCGCTCCGATAGGGGAGGTGAATCTTTTGAAAATTCCAAGGAATTCCACAATGAAGTTGAGAAACAGATTGGAAAGTCGATTAAAATTATTCGCTCCGATAGGGGAGGTGAATACCTCTTGGATGATTTTGAAGTTTATCGTAAAGACAATTGAATCATATCTCAACTCACACCACCAGGCACACCACATCATAATGGTGTTGCAGAGAGAAGGAATAGAACCCTGTTGGATATTGTTTGTTCCATGATGAACATATTTGAGTTGCCCATATCATTTTGGAGACATACTTTGGAGACCGTTGTTTACTTGTTAAACAGGATCCCTACAAAATCAGTTCCTAATACCCCATATGAGTTATGGACTGGTAAGAAGCCAAATCTTAATCATTTTAAGATATGGGGTTGTCCAGCTCTTGTTAAAAGGTTTAATGTGGATAAGCTTGGATCAAGGACTGATAGGTGTCTATTTGTAGGCTATCCCAAAATGACTACTGCTTTCTACTTTTATAATCTCAAAGAAAAACAAAGTGTTTGTTAGCAGTAATACTACTTTTCTTGAAGAGGATTAAAGTTTGAATGAAATCGATAGTAGAGTTGCTCTTGATGAGCAAAGAGATAGTACAGTGATTGTGCAAAATGAGAACGATGAGGATCAAGTGGTTGTTCCCACTAATCAAAGTGAGCCTGTTGAGACACAGGAGTCTCGTCGGAGTAAAAGGATTATAAGACCTCCAGTAAAATTCAATTTGTTAAATGAGATTTATCAAATGGAATCTGAGGGACTGGAGATTGATCCTTGTGGTTATACAGAGGCTGTGAAAGACAAAGATGCTGAATATTGGCATGTGGCCATGGAATCAGAGATGGACTCCATGTATTCCAACAAGGTATGGACCTTGGTAGACAAACTAGAAGACATTAAGCCTATAGGTTGCAAATGGGTCTACAAAAGAAAACTTGGACCAACAGGAAAGGTAGAGAGACCTTTAAAGCTAGGCTGGTGGCAAAAAGGTATACTCAGAAGGCTGGTATTGATTATGAGGAAGACTTTTCACCTGTAGCCATGCTAAAGTCCATAAAGATTCTATTAGCGATTGCGGCATACATGATTATGAGATATGACAGATGGAAGTGAAAACCGCATTTTTGAATGAGTACATCCATGAAGAAATTTATATGGACCAGCCAGAAGGTTTCATATCTCGGGAAAATAAATCGAAAGTGTGCAAATTGGAGAAATCAAATTATGGCCTAAAACAAGCATCACGTTGTTGGAACATCCGTTTTGACGAGTCAATAAAATGTTTGGTTTCACACAAAACATGGATGAACCTTGTGTCTACAAGAAGGTTAGTGGGTGTGATATTACATTTTTGGTTCTTTATGTGGATGACATACTACTCATTAAGGGGCTTTGTCATTTGTGAAAATGTGGTTGTCTAACCAATTTTCAATGAAAGATCTTGGGGAAGCATCCTACATACTCGGGATCAAAGTGTTTAGAGACCGAAAGAAGAGATTATTGGGTCTCTCACATGTCAATTATATTGACAGGATATTGGCTAGATTTAGCATGGTAAACTCCATGAAAGAGTTTATACCCTTCAGACATGGAATTCATCTCTCTAAGCAAATGTGTCCAAAAACACCCGAAGAAAGAGAGAATTTGTGTAACTACCATTATGATGCGGTTGTAGGGAGTCTCATGTATGATATGCTTTGCACTAGGCCTGATATCAGTCGCGCAGTTAGCGTTGTGAGTAGATATCAATCCAATCTAGGTCCAGAACATTGGTCAGCAGTAAAACATATCCTCAGGTATTTGAGAAATACAAAACACTATTTCTTAGTGTATGACAGTGAGGATTTGTCTGTCCAGGGATATTCAGATTATGATTTTCAATCAGACACTGATGATAGAAGATCTACATCCGAATTTGTGTTTACAAAGCCTTTATCTCAGAAAATGTTTGAGAAACATATTAAGGATATGTGTTTGAGATATATGTATGATTGAGTTTTACGTTTTATTTACTATTTGTTAATAAGAGTTTATTTGTTTCTCACATATATTATTGTTGTAATGGGTTTATACGTAACATGAGATGTTATGTATGTAAATTTGTTCAGGTAACATTGCAGAAAAATCATGCTAGAGATTAATGAATCAAAGGCAGTGAATAATGATTTTTCAATTCCTTGTAAGCCTGAAATTATTCTAGACTTTTGTATCATAAAGTCTACACTTGTTGTGCGAAGAATGATTGATTCCATTATTGAGGTACGACCTTAAGCAGACAAATGGGTGTCATGTAACAAGTACATACACTGAACATGATCCGATTAAGAACACCTTTTGGAAATGATCACTGTCAGGTTAAAGGTTGTTCTATCATAATTCGGTATTGTCCTTAGACCTGAGAGGTTTGTATTTATTCATGAATTGTGCACACATGCTTTGATATTGTCAACCGGTAATGTTTATTCAGGACTATATCTGGACATGTTGGGTTGTGTGCGTCATGATTGAGTGGTATGAATGCTCAACAAGGAATCCACCAGTCTTTTGGAAAGACAGTATATTCAGTTAGTGTTCATGAAAGAGTTGGACCAAAAAAATCCGGCCGAAGTGTTTTACAAAACTATTTTATGAATACATAAAAGTATATTATATATATTTCAAAACTGTTTTGTGGTCCAACTGAGTTATGAACTAAGAAATCAAGTTTACATGAGATAGGGACATGACGGTGATATTTGATTCTGAGGGCAAGTGGGAGATTGTTAGAATTATGTGCCCTCGATAACCAATTGATTAATTCAGTCCTAATATCTCATATGAAATATAGTGTGGTGGAAGGAAGTAATTGTATGTAAAGGGGCATATTTGCAATAATCTCAAATTTCAGGGGTCACTTACAATATGTTGATGGACTTGATTGTAATTAGGAGAAGTCTTAATTGTATTAGAAGAAGAGTTATTCAGTGTTATCTTACGGCTGAAATTTGAGATCTCTAAGGATCCTATGTCTTATGCTCTTTCTAGGGTTTTACCAAGGACTATAAATATAATTGTTATATTCAAGGGGTTGGCCATCAGAACCTATTAAGGAAATCCCAAAAACGAGAGAGTGACATAAATCCCTTAGGAGGCAACACATCTGAGTTGTTGTTCTGAATTGCTGGAGCTTTGGATTGGATTGTAAAACTGCTTAAGGTTTGTAGGTTCCTAAATTCCTGTGTCAGGTATGGAATCTAATCCAAAATTGTAATCATAATTCTAGTTGATGTTTTATTGAAAACATGTTGTTTGTTTATAGTTTAATTCCGCATAAACTATCAGTTGGCAACTTCTTTTTTCTTCTTCCGATATTGTACTTATCTATGCAAACCGTAATTAACAATCTAACACAACAACATATGTCTTTTTATGAACGAATACCTTAAACAACACAGGACATATGGCGTGGAAAGCAACTTGAGGGTGAGGACGATGCATAGCAATGCGAACAGCTTCAAGATCCAACGAGGGACAGGCAAACGAAAGCCAATTTACTAGGCTCTTGCTGCGAGATTCCTTGCCAGTAGTTTTTGATGATTCGACATAGCCACCAGATGATTTCATACAAGAGAGAAAAGAGTCTCGATATGTTTAACAGAGGAGCAAGTAACTTCGGTTGGGTTTGGTTTTTTCTTTATTCATAGTGCATCCTCATATCATGAAAACTAGGTAAATTTCCTATAACAGAATCCATGGGTGAGATTAATGGAATCTTTGTTTTTAATTATTTCCTGGGCTCATCGGGTACAAAAAGAGCTCATCTGAAAGAAAAATGCACAATATTTGAGAAGGCATAGAGAATTGGAATGAATTGTCATTCCAATAGCTAGTAGCTACGAAACCATTTATAATTTGCCTCAGTGAGAGATTTACATAAACTGAGAAACAAAATTGACAGTACTATAAAATAAATCTGGTAGTGTAAGGGTAAGATATTGAAGGCCGCCTACAATATGACGATAAAAAGTAGGGTCACGAAAGGGATTGCAAGATTTGATCTTAGACATATCATAAGGGTAGACATGGGCTTGCAATCTGCCTTATGAGCACCCTCTAGAATTTTTAAGGCATAGTAGGACTAAGCTAAAAAATAAAATAAACCATTGTCAGTTGGAGTTACTTGTATTCCAAGGAAATAATGCAAGCGAATCCAGGTTTTTAAAAGAAAATTCAAAATATTTAGAAGAAGTATTAAAGCCCCACGAGACAAATTACATATAAACAAGGAGGGAATCAACAGTGATACAAAAGAATCCATAAGCTATAGGAAACGTAGCAGAACCTGTCAAACCAAGCATGTAGAGCCTGTTTTAGGCCATAAAGTGTCTTGTGTAATTGACAAACATATGAAGGCTTAAAAGTATTGATAAAACCTGGTGAGTTTTCCATAAAGAGTACTGATTCTTGCAACTTATTGTGAAGGAGTGCGTTTTTGACATCTAGTTGTCTGATTTCCCACCTATTGACCCAAGCAAATGATAAAATTGTACTTATACTGCCTGGTTTAATTACATGAGAAAATGTTTCAGACTAATCGACACTATTGACTTGAAGGAAGTTGTGAGTCTAAATAACAATCCAAGAGAGGGGGTAAATTGAGTTTAACAAAAACTTACCCATTTTTCGACAAAAACGCAGATCTGGAAAATACCCTTTTAACAAATAAAAATGCAGATCTGAATGTGTTTATGCTAAGAAAGATATAAGCAATAAATGATAAAGCATAAATCACAACAAATATGAATAAGGAAGGAATAATGAGAGAGATAGGGTTAGAGAGACGACACCGCAATTTTAGGTGGTTCAGCCAACACTTGCCTACAATCACCCCCAAGGCTATTGACTTCCTTGGGCTTCTTTCACTATTTTTTCCAAATAACAAATACACCTTAGCTTCTGAGGTGCTAAAGAACCTTTACAAAGCGTTTTTCGAGCTCACGCTTCAACTCTCTTCACAAATCCCAAAACCCATAGGATTTCTTCTACTCTCACAAGTAAAACAAGTGTTTACCCAACACTCAAGTGTTTTACAAAAGATGGATGCAAAGAAGGCTCTCTGAGCCGAATGACCAAATGATAAGCACAAAAGTCTCTAAGCCAAATCAGCAAGTGGAAATCTCAATAGAGTGCAAGAAGACAAAATTCTTGGATGAAAACTAAAGTTTGGAAGGTGTGAGCACAAGTTTTTTGGTTGGTGAGTTTTTCTCTCTTCTTCAAGTCACTTTCTCTCTCTAGAAGTTAGGGCAAGAGTGATAGCAAGTGTGTTCCTTCTTCTTCAAGAAAATTCTCTCCCTTTGAAGGCTAGGTCGTCATTGATGAGCAAAAGGAGAATATTTGACAATGAAGCTTTGGTCTTGAAGGAATCAACAGATGATTTCTTTGGATTTGACTTTTTCTCGTTTTAGATATTGCGATGATGATCGATCTGCACCTTCTCTCTCCATCTCGTTCTTCTTATAGCCCCTAGGACTTCAAAGGTCATCAAATCCATCAAAAGAGCCGTCGGAAGGGTTTCCAAGTAATTTTAGTTCAATTTGAATGATATGGCATCATTCCGGATTTTCTGCAACTTCGTGGCATGTGTCGACACATGGTCACAATGTGTTGACACTTCAAAAATTGGTCTGGAATGATGCTCTCGGGAGTCAAAGCAATGTGTCGACACTTATAAGTGCTGGAGAGAAAAATCAGCAACTTTAAAGCGTCCAATCCATTCCAAACTTCTTTAAACACCTACAATATGAAAAATTGATCTTATCAACTTGTGTAATGGTGTTCAAGTGCACTTAGAAATATTTTAGTGAGATAACCTCAATCCTTTGAAATATATCTTAGAAAATAGTGGATTGACAATGTAAAATCTAAAAATCTTCAAAGCACTTAGAATTTTTTGTTATTATCAAAATCAAATATGGATTGTTTGCAAAACAACATTGGGCTAACAGAAGCCTTTAGTCATAAATCGCAGTTTAAGATGATAAGAAGAACCATCAGCATGTAATTTCGTCTTAAAGACCCATTTAGAGGTGATGACACATGCATATCGGATTGGCGAGGAACTAAGGGACCAAGCGTGGTTAGTCTCAAGCGCAACAAGTTGATCTTCTCGCATTGGAGCAAGCCATCCATCATGTTTTAATGCTGAACGAATACTTTTTTGGTTCAAGAGGAATGGGAATCATGACTTGACGTAGATTAGTGGGAATCATGACTTGACGTAGATTAGCGTACTTGAGATTTGGCTTACAAATTCAAAGTTTGGCTCTTGTCACGAAAAATACAATATGATGTACAAGGGACATCATTGAGTGGTGGGGCTATGTTGGAAGGTGGCTAAGGACTAGTCGTATATATCCATGGGGATTCATGACTCAGGCTCAATTGAGATTGATATTTTTCACTGGAGGGCCGGGTAGAATCCATTACAGAGGAGGAAACAGGTACTGGCAAGCTTATTATATCATAAGTGATGTCACATCATCGTGCACAAGTGAGGAAGAATTATTAGAGCCAACATGTTCGGGAATGTCTCGAGATGGAGATTTCCATTTTTCAAAGTGAGACAAAGTCAGAGCACTGGAAGGAGGACAGTGTAGATCACCGACTCCTTGAAAGGAAAACAATCCTTCATCAAAGGCAACATATCGTGAGATATAAAAGTCCGATAATAGGGAAGGTGGAAGTACTTATAAAACCTTTGTGTCGATCAGTGTTAGAACAGGGCCACAGTACCGCTCGCCTTAGGGCGGTGACCTAGCTAGGCGGTTTCAGTGACGTGTTGCATTGCTAAAATATTTTTTCTGACTTTGTTTTTGTTGATTTTAGCTCAGCATTGATATTTTGATGATTAAAATAAAGACACTAAATTTAGAAAATGGGCATCCTCAAAGTTAAAGAGACATTCATCAAGAATTCAAGTCTCAAGGATTAAAGAATCTCAAAGCAAGAAGTTTAAAGCATGAAGATCTTAGGGAATTATTTGTAACTCATTAGCTCACTTAATTGATGTTTCTCCAAAAAGTAACCCTTCCACCTGCCTCTCTTCTCAGGACTGACCTCTGTGGCTTCTGTCCTCCATTTTCTGTCGTGGATCTGCTCCAACCACCCCTACGCGCCGCCCCCGTGGCCTATGTTATGCTTTCGCCTGTTTGGGCTTGCCTTTCTGTTTAAGGCTTGCTTAATTTTACTTGTATGGTTTTCTGCTGTTTGTAATTACAATTGGAATTGCATGACTGGTGCTCTAAGGAGCCAAACTGCTGACTCTGTCGTCGGTCCTTCAGCGACTGTTGCCACTGCCTTGTGCAGTGGTTTGTTTCTTTCACGGGTTTTCCGTGTTTTCTATGACCTTTGGGTCCTCTCACTTCGGGCTTCGTGCCCGCCACAACTGAGGACCTTGTGTCCTTCCTTCAAGCCACTTTATTTTTGTTTGCCCCTAAACTTATCGCTGACCCTTTAAGTTCTTTTCTTGTTTTTTTAACTTGTATTTTTTGTTTGTGATTTCAATATATAAGATTAATCGTTTTTTTTTTAAAAAAAACTTCTAACTCTGCCAAGGAAAAGGAGCAGCAACAAGTTTCGACTCAAACCATTTCCCTTATGAAGAACGTCAAGCTAAGTATCTCTCTGACTTCTCAGAAAGAATGATTTCTCTTCGGTAGATGGATTCGTCTTTCATTCTTTACGGAAGAAGGTTTCACTATAGCACAACTCTTTGAAAGGCGAAGATGGAAACAGATGGTTACATTGAAGGAAGAAGTGTATCCTTCCCTGATCTGACGGTTTCATGCTAACATGAATTTTTCAAGTTTCGCATGACTTTGGGTCCAGCAGGGTAAAGGGAAAGGAAATCGTGATTTGCTCATAGGGTATAGCGCTCTACTAGAAGCACTAAACGGTGGATTCTGTTGCAATGAAATTGGTACCTGGATTCACACAGAAGAAATTGAATTTTTAGACATTCTCAGGATTGTTCTTGATCAACCTGATCATTCAGAACTAATCAAACCTCTTGCGAAATATTTATATACTCCATACAAAGGAATCAACAGAGAAAGCGATAGGAGAAGAAGAGGGTACAATTCCTCACGAGCCCTTTCATTTTGATCCTTCTACAGCCAACGCTCCTACATTTCAACCGCCAGAGTTGGGAAACGTCCCTGAATCTGATGCAGGAGCTCTGATTTTGCAAATTAAAGGTTATGCTTCTCGGGCTTCAACAAATGACCTTCTTAATAACTATTATAATGAGCTTCACGTCTAAGATGGAATGTCCAACAAAGAATTCACAAGCTCAATAAACAACTCATGATGATCATTGCCACTTCTATAAGGAAAAACATTCGATGTCAACTACTATGCATATAGAATTTCACTTATACTTGGATAATGTGTAAATATCCTATTTAATTCTCTCCTTTTACTGTTTAGACACACTCCTCTTTGCACCTGTTTATACTGAATATAATCGTACACTAAAGGTATCAAGGATATTTATCCATATTTGTTCTCCTTTTCTTTATGGTATAAGAGTCAAGGTTTTGAGTTCGAGACCTGACTCCACACTTTACTCTAATTTCAACTAAATGTTTCATGTGTTGAGCTTCACAATAAAAAAAGAGTGCCCACACGTGAAGTGAGTCTTAGAGGATATAATTCAAAGGCTAAATTAATACTCCGCCAGTCCTCGGGGTTTTCATGATTCTAAGATTAGTCCCTATTGTAAGTTTTTTCCCACGGATCTCCTTGTGGTTTAGACCAATTTCCCGTTTAAATGGTGCTAATAACTACCACGTCACACCCAATAAAAAAATAGATGAGTTAAAAATCTCCTAATCGTAAATCGTCAAATTGAAAATCGAAGTCCATGTTGGACGCTGACTTAACTCCCCAAACCAAAATAGCCAAATCGAAAATCTCCAAATCATCTCCCTGTTAACCTATGCAACTTGCTATACAGAAGCCATGATAGCCTCATCTCTAGTAATTGTCACTACAACAGTTTTGACTTCCAGTGGCGAAAATTTTCGTCTCTAAAAGTCATTAGCGAAAAAAAAAATCGTTGTCGATTCGTCGCTGAAAGTCATCAGTGACGAAACTTCATGACCGACGCAAAAAATCATCTTCAGTGGTGAAAATGTGACTTTCAGTGATGAAAAAAGTTCGTCGCTGATGGGTTACTTTTTCGTCGCTGGTAGTTGCTTTTCAAACTCAAAAGTTAAACTTTTAGAGACCAGACTGTCGTCACGAAACGTCGTTCAAAAGAAATACGTCGTTCGAACGGTAGTGGTTGTGACGAATATTGTCATCGCAATTACGCCACAAATTTAGCGATGATATTTCAATTCGTCACTGTTTTTTGTTCAAACTCGGGTTTGTTATTTGAACGAAGTGTCTGTTTGAACAGTTGTTTTTTGTTTGAACACGATTAGGGTATTTCGTATAACTAAATTAGCCACGAAATAATTTCGTAGCTACAATTAATATCCGTTCACGGTAATGTTCGTTCGAACGAGTTATCCGTTAGTTCAAATGTGTTTTCTTTTTACAGATGCTCCAAATCAAACCTGATTTTCTCACAATCACAAATATCAAACCAATATTTCACTCTTCTCTCCACCAACACAAATCTCTCAAATTATAAATATCCCCAATTAACAAATGTAAGGTGAAGTAAAAAAAAAAATCAAAGTTGTACAAGGCATAACATGGCAAAAAAAAGTGTATCTAGTTCACGTAAGTTCAAATTCTAAAAAGTGTTCCAACATTAAAAAACTTAATCCAAAACTATCAACAATACCAAAACCCTCAATGAATACCTTATAATTTGCCAACAAAGTCCTACCTATGAATCTCATTGCGCAAATTGTGCCTTAAATAGTTGAAGTTGCTCTTGAATTTGTCTTTGCACCTCATGCATTTCTTCTTTTTGGATTTTTAGGTTATGATAGTTACTTTGCCTTGACTTCAACTCTTCTATTGTAGCTTTAGCTACCTCTAACTCATGAACAAGCTCGGGATCCCTTAGTATGGACACAGTAGAGGATGAGACAACAATAGGCTTATAGAGCGACCCAAACCTCTCACATAGCCCGATCTTTTTCCAAGGACTTGGGTAAAAATGTCAACGTCTTTTGGTGTTCCTGACTCAATAGTTGATTGTGATTGGACATTCACCATCTTCTCATACAATCATAAAACTAAATTATGGATTGTATTAACATAATAAACTAATCTTTCAAAATAATACCAAAAAAATTTACTTACATTGTCTCTAACAACATCAGACACCCACCCTTTGCCATTTTTTATAATGCGTCTTATTGTATAAATCTGCAGCTGTTGGTGTTCCACCTTGGGGTCTTGCTGCACAATTCATAGGTCAAAAGAAAGAAAATTTAGCGACTATGAAATTAAAATGTGGTAATAATTATTTAATATACTTACCAACTTCTTCCTATGCCAAACAAATGGTCTTGAACCACCAGTGTGGTGTACCTTCAATTTCGATCTACTATTGGTGTTTACTCTACTACGCTCCGGCAAATGCAATAACATCCATAATCTGTTTATCATTAAAAAACGTTGTTGCTTTTAATGAAACAATTACCTGATAAGAAGGTTGGGAGAATAGTTCATAGCATCCAATCCAGTTTTCTACAGACGTGTCCCCATAACGATATTGCAATGCTTCATCCTTGCTCCCGAACTTCTTAAAATGTTTGTGTAGTTTTGCCTTGTGATTTTTAAAAGCCGCATTCATTATAGAATTCACGGTTTTGATATCTTCCTGACGATCATAATTGAACTCGAAATCATCCGGTAAAAGGAACAAAAAAACAAATTAGTAACATATATGAGAACGATGTAATTAAACAATTAGATACACACCAATACGCGCTCCCTACTGAATTCTTTTACTGAATTTGGAACCTTTGCCCAGGTCGGTGTACCAAATGGAGCATGCGTTCAAACAGGTAATCCTATCAATGACGTAAGACGAATAGATTCATCACCATTTGTCCCCCGGTGACCATCGGGGATCCTGACTGACATCTTACCGCTTGCCCGCACTTTGGCAAAAGTCACTCCTCTTGACTTCCCACACCCTCGTTTGGTAGGTGTAGTTGCTATAAATATAATACAAGTGACTTAGAAGATATATAAATACTAAAACGTCTCGATAATCATAATGAAAAAAACATACGGTAAACCACACAATATACTTAAAACACTAACTGATCAAGTATCATAGGAAATACTAAGATAATAGATGATCAAGTGTCTCATTCCTTCCTTAGTTCACGGATCTCTGTTTCAGTATTTTCAAATCGCTTGTCCAACCACATCATAAACTCATCCAATAGCATGTCCATCCATGGAGGACGTTCGACCTGGCTCCAAAAGGTTTGACCAACCACATAAGTGGATCTTCCACCTCGTCGTGTGGGATGGCTACGAGGAGGCGGTGTGCCATCCATGGTGTCCTCATCTGGATCAACATCCCTAGTAACATGTGCTCCAGCGAGAGGAATATGAGCTGCATTGTGACTGAACGTAGTACGACATAATGGCCCAATTATAGATCGTATCTTCTCATCAGGCAAAATAGGAACACCAACAGCTACCAACATGCGCGAGATCAGCAAGCCATGTGGGAGACCATCTCGCTCGGATGTAGATCGTGCATCTCGAAGTATCTGCTGTAAAATAAGAGCTAGGAGATCGATCAGAGTCTAACGCGCAACCATAAAGAGCAAGAATCGGTGCTCGAAATTAAAGTCGGTCCTGTAATGTTTCAGCGCCACGTCCCAAACGACAATAAGATGAAGCATTCGGAAGAATGCTGTCAGATCTCGATGGTATATCAATGTAGATGACACAATCATATCTTCACCCGTCAGTTCCTTCCACACTTCTTCCGGTGTCAGGTCAATGGTCGGTAAGCCGGTACTTGGGGTCTCACTAATCCAATAAACTAGGCAATTATATTAGCTGATAGTGTGAAAAAGACTCCACTCACTTGGATATTAGCATCAACAGTGATAACTTGTGCATAGAAGTCACACACAAGATCAACGTATACCCCACCAGTAGATTCGAGAAACTGAGCACATCCCCTCTGTTCGGAGTTCACTGCATGCTATGACCACCATACTCGACATCATTGAAATCCCTCAAGCGAACAACTCGCTCAATAACAACCGGTCTCTTGTAAATTAATGCTTGATGCTAAGCTAGGGACAATGACTGTTGAGCTGCTTGTGAAGATGAGGAAGCACGTCTTCTTGGTGCCATTTTGAAGCTGCAAAATAATTCAAACTAAAATTAATTTTTATATATTCAAAATAACGTGATTATCTAAATAAAATCATTAAACCGCAAGAATATTGATCTGTGACAAAAAAATAAACTCACTTTGCAACTCAACAAACAACCATAGCATAGCAACTTTTTTAACAATTTTTCTTTTCATTAAACCGCATATACTGCAATGAAAACATGTTTGCACTAAGGTAAAAAAAGGGTCATATAACTTAGATTGGGTAAATTGGCATAAAAGAATCATATTTTGCACAATAACAACGTTGTGAAAATTTCTACTTCTAGCAATAAAAACATAGACGAAAACAAGAACTTGATCACACATAACTTATTGTAAGCATAAAACTACCGTATTGTAAGCATATAACGTAGACGAAATGTAATATGAATCTATCGTAAACTAAATATCAAACGTAGATGAAAATGTTAGAGAAAACTAGGAAGGAAAACAAGGAAAGAGATCTGAGATGATCCACGTACCTGAGGAAGCAAGGCCGACCAATTTGGTAACTGAAAATGGATAGCCTCTTGTTTTCTGAGTGAAATGTTGCACCAAATGTAGCGTGGACATTTGTTATAGCGTGCACATTTGGTTCAAACAAACGTGCTTTTAAAACAAGATCGTTTCGGGAGGTAGAGGACGATTGAGTTTCATTCAAACTACATGTTTGGTTCGAACAAACTTTTGATAGATGCCAGAATCAATGATTCAAAGAAAAACATGTGGCGCAATCCTGAACTCTATTCCGAACTGAAGTACTCTGTTCGAACAGGTTCAGGCGTTGCAGGCAACAAAGAGACGTTGCATGCAACGCCTTACTCATAAACGAAATAACATTAGACATATGGCAAATCTTGGTCGAACAACTACATCTCGCTCAAACTAGTTCAGCAGGCAATGAAGAGACTTTGCCTTCTTCGCCTCATTCAAACCAATTAAACTCATACTTTTGTCAACCCTCGTTCGACATAACCAAGTGGTTCGAATATGTTTAGGTGTTGCAGGCAACGAAGAGACGTTTCCTACGACACCTCACACACAAACCAACTAAAAGAAAACATATGTTAAATCTCGTTCAAACCACGCACTTGCGTTCGAACATGTTCAGGCGTTGCAGGCAACGAACAGACGCTGCTTGTGATGCCTCACTCGCCAACGAACCAACAGTGGAACCGTAACTGATCAAACAGGAATGTACCAATATTTTCCGACGACGACATGTCGTCGCAGATCTTTCTATTCAGCGACGATAAGAACATGTCGTCTCGAAACTATCCTATTCGACTGAATGGTTCTGTTTGAACTAGTATTTTAATTTTGCGACGAAAATATTTCGTCCCTAAAAAATTATAAGCAACAACAACTAAATTATTTGCGACGAAAGTGGGTAAGCGTTGCTGGATATAGTTCGAATGTAATATATAAGTTCGAACGAGTGGTGTTGCACTATTTTATTAATTGCATGGCTCTTTCCAACCGTTTGTTATCTGTTCAAACGGGGTTTGTGACTTTTAACGACGAAATGAGTTTCGCCACTGAAGATTTCGTCGCTGAATGTCAAATTTGTTGTAGTGTGCAAACCTCCACTGAACAATATGTTTTGCATGACCCAAAACGGATGAAACTCTTCCTCTCGTACCAGTTACACTTTTTTATGCTTGCAATACTTGAAACCTCCAATAACACGAACACTTTTATCCATCTTTCCACCAGACCCCTTGGTGAGTAGATTAGGAAATACGTGAAAATTCCAAGCTGGCTTCAAAAATAAATAGGAAACAAGATTGTATATCTTTGTTGCTTACAATATGTGATGTTTTTTCCCCTTCTTTGTCAAGGCCAGGTAGGGTTGATCTTTTTTCTATTGGGAAACCCTGGAGCTACAAATTTGACTTGAATGCTTTCGTAGTCTTGGCACATGTATTAGTTGCTTCCTTCATCATCTTTGAAGAGCTTTTCTAAATGTATGATACATGTGTTCGAGCTTTGAGAATACTAGAAAATTTGTGCATTTGGTTTGGTTTGTTCCAATCAAGAAAAGATAGTTAGATGTCATGCCCCGTGCCAGTACTTACCCCCTAGGCTCACCTATAGGAATTGTATGCACACAAGCGGAGATTACGACACGAATAAATTCGATCAAGTTCTGACATTTGGCCTCGAAAAGCTTGATTGAAACTGATTACTTAAAAATTTAGTTGTAAAAAAAATATACGATATATCAATTTATTGTAGACGTTAGAAATTTTGATTTGGATCAATAATAATGAATTATGAAGAGTACTTATCATAAGTAGAGGTTTAAGAAAATAAAAGGAATGCAATATACAAATATAAATTTCACTAAGATTACGGGTTTTCTTTTTACAAAATATCCTTCATGAGGAAAAACAAGAGTAAAAGAAAATCAGTACAAATCCATCCTACAACAACCATGAAACCGGCTAACTACAACTGGATCTAAACCAACAAAAAGTAACTACTACTGACGTCTAATCAATCTCCGACTCAGTGTCGGAGGTGAGGTCAATAATCTTGTTGTCCCCAGTGCTCTGTACCGGCAGCGCAGGTGAAGGAGGGATAACTTACAAAAGAGCTGGATCAACATCGACCAGCCCAAAATCCTTTACTAGGTGATCAGGGAACGCAGTTGGATCCTTGAGGTATCATTGGGGCTCGTACCCCACGAATATCTCAAACGTATCCATGACAAATGTCCATATCATTATCACTAGTATGTACGGATCAACATCCAAAATCTCCTCGCTCATAAAAGTTAACATTTGTTATGCCCAATGCCCACAGTCAAAGCAGTACATTCAAAAGAATTAAACAAACAAAGGGATGAGTTCGACTGACTCAGTAAGGGGGGAAGGGGGACATGTCATGGAAAACCATAATCTATAAGCATGGAGTATAATAAACAGAATACCGATGTATGATTGATATTATGCATACATGATGCATTTGTTTCCCGATCATTTCACTTTCTTTCTTTCTTTCTTTTCTTTCATTTCCTTTCCTTTTCTTTTTTAGTTTTGTAGAGGTCTTTTTTCGCACTATTCTATCTCTCAGAGTTAGGGTTATACATTTCTCCTCTCCTCTGGGATTGTCCCGTGCCCCGGCACCAGGACCCTGTCAAGCGTATATTGTTTCACGCCAGGGATACCAACCACTATCATTTCAGTGGAGGCTTGCACGATCCCACTTTATGAACGGTATCGTCACCCTGTCAGCGGACCACCTCTGGGTATGAGTTTCATTTCTGTCATTTTGTTATTAAATTCCCCACACCCATGACATGATAATGCAACATGTATCATATGATTCATTGATAATGAAGCAATCAATGGATTTCATAGATCAATTGTCATATAACAATAAAGCAAACTAAATTCACATTAACCTTTCTTAATCCACAAGTGGTCGGGTCTAATCTTCATTAAAAAGACCTAATTTTTCCATTTCATGTGATGTTCATGTGTTATAATCGGTCAATCTAACATTTAAGACATCATTACTGAAACGATATACACACCACATGTTGTAATAGGCAAGTCCAACAACTTATACAGCTTGGTTATTTTTATTTTATTTTATTTCTAAACCCACTAATGATCGACTATTCAAGAAGAATCTCAAGGATTTTAGGGCCCTTAACTATTTCCAAAGCAAATCTTCCCGGGCATATAAAGAAAACTCTTCCTGAGCATATAAAGAAATCTTCCCGGGCATCTCAGTTAAAAACTTCTTGGGCCTATGGCAATTTTTTTGGTTAAAACTTCCCGTACATATAAAAATCTCCCCGAGCATTTTGTAAAACCTGTTCGGGCATCTAAAAATCTCACTAGGCATTTTATAAAACTTTCTTGGCATAAAATAAAAAGAGCACTTCCCAGGCCTATAAAACAAAAGCTTCATGGCCTATATATATATACCCATTTCTCTCAAAAGATCTGGCCCCAGTTGGTCCCCAAAGTCTTTTGGCACTTTCTCTTATAAGCCCTTCGCATATTTTTATTTGGTTTTGTTTCCAGCACACGTCCACGTCCTAACAACATGAGAGTAATGGGTTGTTTTTCTTGTTCCATCTCATGACAAAAGTCAAACATTCATATGGGAGAAATCCGTCTTAGGCCATTGTCGTTCAATCTTTTCATATTTTCAACACATATACAAACTTTTACAATTTCAGCTCATGAGATGCAATCACACAAGTTAAAAATAAACAAAACTTATTTTATCTACTGTGATCTCTTTCTTTATCCATAACCAAGCACCCCAAAACCTCTGTTTAAGACAAAACTCTACACCCTTACCTTAGGTCGCTGTTGTTTTGCTTTCTGGGTTGACTTAAAAACACCTAAACATCAAGACACTAAGTTAAGAAAAGTTAAGACAAAAAGCTGAGGGGAAGAGAAGAAAAGTGCAGGTCAAACTACCTCTCTCTCCAACCTTTCACGTAGTCTTTTCCTTTTTCCTTGGGCTTTCATTCCTCTTCTCCTTCAGTCAATCTCAATCCTTTTGGTCACAAGGTGTTTCACGT
The DNA here is from genome assembly GCA_963930655.1 of Myrica gale. NCBI lineage: Eukaryota > Viridiplantae > Streptophyta > Magnoliopsida > Fagales > Myricaceae > Myrica > Myrica gale. Next base: position 15,498,198 of record OZ005618.1, read on the forward strand.
CACTCTCCCTCCCTTTCTCTTTCAGTCAAATTTCTTTATCAAGATTAACTTAGCCAAATAAGTATCTCTTTTATTCTTTTATTCTTTTTTTGTACTCACTTACTTTTATTTCCCCCTGGCCAATCTACATGCCCTAGGCTAGGTAGGCAATCATTAGAAAGATTTGAAATAAGTTTGTAGTCCTACATATGCTGCCACCACACTCCTCATATCACACGTCTCTTTTTGTAAGCAATAAGTCAATATGTGAGCCAATAATAAAGCTCACATAGGCAGCTAGATAAGGGGCATTAAATGTACATCATGTTTAAAATAACGTTTAAACCACAAAATTTTCGGGGCACCCAGGGAACTGTACATCCGGGCACACCCGAGGTCCAGTGCTCAACACCCCCGGGATCCAGGACTCTAGCTCACCTGAGAGTTCTGTTCTCAGTCATCCCGGAGTCTGTTTTTGGGCCTCCTAGGAGTCTATTCTCGGGCCTCCCAGGAGTTCAGCTCTCCTTACTCCAAGAATTCCCGAGTTTCAAAGCTCCCGAGTAGTTCTTGGGTCTCAATATTCTCGAGTAGTGATCGGGTCGCAATATTACCGAGTAGCCACCTCTAAACTCTTTTATGCTCACCGCAACATTTTTCAACCACCTCTTTTGCATCATTCCTTAATCATAATGCCTACCTATTAGATTTATCTTTTCTGTGCCAAGGGCACTCTACACCAGCAAATCGGTATAAGTGATCTATGCCAAGAGCACACTTAATGTTACAGTGCCGAGAGCACCACTCATATTACGGTGCCACAGGCACCCCTTGGTCTCAGCGACCCCGATATCCTATTGATAATATCTGTACATACTCTGATAAATTCGGTTTACTTTATCTAACACAACAAACTTTTATCTTTATCTTATATGATAATTCAGGCACGTGGTCGTTCTATACAAAGTTCAAGTATCAAGTCTCCACTCCCGAGTACCCTGCGCCTGCTTGTACCCAGGCATAGGTCAACTCGATTCAAGTCTCCCGAGTACCCTGCGTCGGATCGTACCCGGGCAGAGGGAACTCAATCGCAAGTCTCCCAAGTACCCTACCCCGGCTCGTACCCGAGTAGTGGTTAACTCAATCGCAAGTCCCCATTTATATTTTCTCAGGCTGGATTGTTCTTCTAATACTAAAATCTTATTGAGATCTAATTGAGGCATCAGAGTCTCCGGATCCGATGTCACCCTATTTTTCTTCCTTTTCAAGTCTGGTCGAACTCCATCCAGCACCGTGCTCGGGACTCTATCTCTTCTAATACTAAAATCTTATTGAGATCTAACTGAGGCATCGGAGTCTCCGGATTCGAGGTTGCCCTCTTTTTTTTCCATTCAGGTATGGTTAAACTCCACTGGAAACCCTGCTCGGAACTAGATCTCAATAGGACAACTGACCTGATCGGGTGACTTGATCTTCGGTCCAACCTGCATCATTTTTGAGGTTGAAAAGGGGGAGACTACTGATGGGCCATGAAACACTCGGCCCGACCAGACCACTTAGGCTCGGGTCCATTAGCCTGGTTGTCAGTCCCGACTATCCGACCTCGCATAGGAGTCTGGCATCCAATCTCACATAAAAGTCTAGAGCAAAAAAATAAGGGCAGTGAGGAATGTCGAACGAAAGTGGAATAAAGAGCATTTTGGAAATATTCATGCAGCAATTAGTTGAGTGAAGGAGCAATTGCAGATTTGCCAACATAGTGATGCCAGTGATTACAACATGGATCTGGAACTTGCTTTGCAGGCTGAATTAGATGAGCAGTTGCGTCGGGAGGAAGTCCTTGGGAAGCAAATCACGAGTGACATGGTTGACGTCATGTGATCTTAATATGAAATTTTATCATGCCTCTACGGTAATACGAAGATGCCGAAATTAGATTATTAAACTAAAATCTAAGGAGATAGGAAGGATTTCTGGAAGAACAGCAATTGGAAATGAGATTTTGGCCTTCTATCAAAATCTATTTACTACCAGTAGCCCCTACATTCCAAATGAGCTGGAAATTTTAATAGAGTTGGTGCTGACCATGGAGGATAATGAGCTGCTTTCCAAAGTTCTAGATGAAGATGATATTTTCATGACTTTGAAGAAATGTCCCCTGAAAAAGCTCGGGGTCCTGATGGTATGACTGTTTTCTTCTTTCGATATTTTAGGGATGTGGTTGGTGGTGATGTAGTTAAAACAGTCCAAGACTTTTTCGAAAATGAGGAGCTGCTGCTTGCTCTTAATCATACAAAGGTGAGTCAATTTCGGCCCATTAGTTTATGCAATGTTATTTACAAAATTATCTCCAAGCTAATGACCGAATGTTTGAAACATGTGTTGCCAAAACTCATTTCATCTTTCCAACTTGTTTTTGTTCCGAGACGTGCAATCCAAGACAATTATATTGTCGCAACAGAAATTTTGCACTGTATGAACTATAAGCAAGGGCGAGGCGGATGGATGACAATTAAAGTTGATATGGAGAAGGCTTATGATAGGGAGTGAGGTTGTGTTCTGAAAGTCATGGTGAAATTTGGATTTAGCCCCAAATGGATAAAATGGGTGGAGCAGTGCCTCTCTACTACGTCTTTCTCTAATTTTTGTCAATAGTAGCCTGTTTAAGCATTTTAAGCATACGAGGGGGATCCGTCAAGGGGATCCGCTTTCTCCATTGTTATCTATCCTATGCTCAGAAGTATTTTTCAGATTGCTATTGAGAGAATAGAATAGTGGCAGTTTGAGGGGGGAAAAATTAGCGAGGCCTCCCAAGTATTTCACACCTTTTATTTGCAGACGATATGTTATTGTTTGGTGAGGCTACTTTGAATGAGGTTGTTACGTTGGATGCTTGCCTTTGTAAGTATATGGAGTGGTCGGGCCAAAAAGTTAATCGAGAGAAGTCCTCCGTGCACTTTAGTAAAAACTTTTGCGGGCAGCAAGTTATATATATTCTTGATCGTTTGCAGTTGAGGAAGTTACACTCTAAACCCAAATATCTTGGTTTTCCTTTGATTATTCCCTGTGCGAAGGTGGGGCGATTCCGTCTTATTTGCTTAATTTTTATACCATGTCGCGAACTTGGGCAAAGGAACTTGATAGAGAGCCCAAAAATTTTTTGTGGGGTAGAAGGCAGAGAAATCTTGCAATCTTCTCTTTAAAAGCTTGGTCGACAATTTGTTTGCCAAAGAAGGATGGAGGATTGGGCATTAGACTTACATTAGATATGAATTTGGCTTTGGGCTCTAAGCTAGCGTGGGTAATGTTAACTAAACAAGAAATTCGTGTGCAAATTGGACAGAAACCGAGATCTAGAGAGACTGTTAGCAGCGCGAAGAGAGAAAGACAAAAGCAGGAAGACAGAAACTGAAAAGGCAAAGGGAGAGCACGAATAGAAAAAGACAATGGAGTCATGGGAATGAGTGGCACTAGGGTCCTCAGTGAATCTGAGAAGATCGGCGTGGGTTTCGGCCAATTGGGGTTCCGATTGGAATAGAGGATTTGGTCTAGTCATAGGTATGGAGATGAGATTGGAATAGAGTTTTCAATTGGGAGACTGTGAATTGTGAGCTTTTTATTGAAGCTCGCTCGAAGCCGTCGTGGCTTCAGACTCTAAGCATCATCTTGAAGAAGTTAACTGGGCTCTCGGAGAAGAATTCACAATTGAAGAAATAGTTGAAGACACTTGCTGTTGCAGCGATTTTAGTGTGAAATTTGGTCAGAATGCTTGAATGGAATCGAAGAGAGGGAAACTCTAGATTTGCTTTCTTAAGGAAGGGGTTTAGGAACATCATGTTCTAATTTCTGCTCCCTCAACTTTGTATCTCAGGTTTCTATCTAACTCTCTGATCATGTCTCTCTCTCTCTTTCCCCCAAAGCTTGTGTATGACTTTTGGTTTTTTCTACCGTTGCAGAAACGTTAGGTCTTTTAGCTTCTTTTTTTAATGATTAAGAAAAAAAATTAAGATATGATTTTTTATGTATTTATGAGAATGATGGGGCCCATAGAAATGAGGGTTGGAAAGAGAAAGTTTTTTAAATTTATTCTCTCGGTGAATGTGAGATAATTTTCCTCTTACTTTTACCTACTCGAGCTTATAGTAGTTCTTTGCCCGCAAGTGAGCCATACTAAAGTCGTCACTTAAATGATTTAAAATTTCACTTGATGCAAAACACAATTACTCATTTCAACCAAAACATGTTATATTGTGGCACATATATTTGTTTACTAACCATTAGCGGTTCTACAACTGTGTTTGCATTGTAAAATTTTACCCCTCCTAAAATTTTAACACAATAAAATATTACAATATAATCTCTCTCTCCCTCATCAAATCATTACTTTTCACTACAAAAAATATAAAAAATTATATTTCTCTTTATTTTTTCACTAAACTCAATACCTAAAATTTTACAAAACAAACCCAGCCAATATAAAACTCAATTTAATATCACTGAACCCATTAAAATTTGGTAGCAAAATTATTATTACACTTGATGCTATAAAATATTAAAACTTAGGGCAAATAGAGAATGAAATTAGATGGACACTTTGATTTGAAATGAAAACTCATTTAGTACTGATAATAGGATCAGTAACCTATCATATTGTCATCTTTCTTTGTTAGTTTGTTTTTTTTTTCTTGGCAATCTTTCTTTCTTTGTTAGTTGCTTACTATACTATATGGTTGGATTTTTCTTGCTTTATATCTATTGCACATTTTAGCACTTTCCCCTACCCCTACCTTACTGAGGGTGGGTTTGTTTTGTACAATTTTAAGTATTGAGTTTAGTGAAAAAGTGAAGAAATATGTAATTTTTTATTTTTTTTTGTAATGAAAAGTAATAATTTGATGGGAGGGAGAGATTATATTGTAATATTTTATTGTGTTAAAATTTTAGGAGGGGTAAAATTTTACACCACAAACGCAGCCGGAGTCCTTAAGACTCACTCCTTTTTTCTATCTCTGGTGCATGTACAATTATATTTAAGCAGATCATGAGGGTGATAGAGAACACTTAGACATATGACTTCGGTCAGTATAAGTAATCGCTTACACGTACCTATCACATGACTTTGATCATAGAGTGAAATTTGACATCAAATTAAACGGTAATTGTTTACACTTGCTTCTCACGTGACCTCAATCCTTACATATTATTGTATTGTCCTTAAATTTTAAACAAATCATGATTAAATGAACTTCAAACAAGTCAAGATTATCGTCTAATTTAATGCCAAATTTCATTTTTAAGTGCAAATCGTTGGGGAGATAACATAATTGGCTCAACATCTCAAAATAAAATATTAAAATGTAATTTATCAATACTTAAAACATAAATATTTAACTTTTTTTTTTCAAAATTCCTATAATAAATTAGAAAACCTTTCAAAAAAAAATTCTGCTCTTGAGCTGTTCAAACAAAAAAAAGTCCATATAGAAATTTTTTTAAAAATAAAAATAATACAAAAAAGGAATCTTCTTAACTTTAGCGAGTGGGTGGACGTGTGTGTAACAACCCCAGCACGAAATTTGACAACAGAAAACACTAATTTAAAAAACAAATAAGAAAGTAAAAAGCTCCACGTTTTACTCTGGTATTCCCAAAGCCGATCCTCCCATCTCTGTTGACACCCTCTATCTCTCTCTCTGCCTTTAACATCCTGAGCCAGAACTAACCAGAAAAAACCCTAGAGGATACGAGAGCGACCTTCAGACATGGCAGCGCTGAGCTGGCTGTGGAGCGTTTCTCTTGCTGTGACTCTAGTATTTGTCAGTGGGAACTCTGAAGGGGACGCTCTCTACACCCTGAGGCGGAGCTTTTCAGATCCAGACAACATCCTTCAGAGCTGGGATCCCACTCTTGTGAACCCCTGTACTTGGTTCCACATCACCTGCAACCAGGATAACCGCGTCACTCGCGTGTCAGTTTCTCATCCCCGTCTCTATCTATATGTTTTTTCGTTTGATCCAATTGGTTAATTTTCTTTCTTGAAAGTTATGACTTACGTTTTCAGCTTTACTTTATATGTTCAATTTTTTTGATAGAGCTGAGGCTTGTGATTTTCAAATCTTGGGTTATTTCTGGGATAGAGAACAAAATTTATGAGCATGTTTTTTTTTTAAGTAAGCCAATCTTATTAAAGAGAAGAGAAACAAAAAAAACACACAACAGAGTCAACAGTACAAGAGATTATAATGAAAACCCCTAACACACAAACTAGAAAACTAAGAAAAAACGGAAAACCAGAAAAGAGAACCCAACAACACAGAGGCCCAAAGAAAAAGCGACAACAAACAAAAACGCCCTCAACCCTCTAGCCACGGGTCAAAGCACAAGAAAATGCCCCTCCTAAAGATGACAATAGACAAAACCTCCACCAACGTACTCCCAAACCCCACCTCCTTCCGACCGCTGCCAACCGCCACCCTTAAAAGACTACCCAACAGTCCAGCTCAATATTTTGGGCATCAGTTATTCAAAGAAATGCCCGCCCTTTGTTCGTAGTCTTTCTAGCGATTGAAGAAGACCCATCATAGTTAACCGAAGAGGTCAATCCCTGCAACTCCCTTAGCATCCCCCCCCCCCGATTTTCTAGACAAAAATTTATGAGAATGTTTGGGCTGTCATTTAATTGAACAAATATTATGTAAGCAGACCTATGGAGCTCAAGAGTGCTTGTTGAAACAAGTATCCGATTTAATTGTGAAAACGATGCCATATATGTTTGTTTGCTACATGAACTTCCTCGTGCAATTTCTCTTGCTAGCCGAAGGTTTTATTTGTCTGTCAGCGGGCTCTGTGGATTTTCATAGTCCTGCCCATCTCATAACCGTTTTAGTGTCTTGGCCTTTTTAATTTTCTATTAGTATTCTGAGTGTGTATTTTCTAGGCTATGGTGGAAACATATTAGGTTTTTTTTATAAGAGTAGAGAGAAAGATTAGATTGTATGATGGTTTGGTACAATCTTGTTCAACCCATTAGAAAATTTGTGATTAAACCAACTATTTTCTGATAGATTAAGCTTTTAATATAATTGGTGATATTAATGTCCCAAGTTCAAACCCCTATTTTGGCGATAATTGGAATCCGCGGGCTATCTTGTCCGATATGGGATGCGTTGCTTGATGATGTGCAATAAATCATAAAGTTTATGTTTTTGAGATAATTGTTGAGTTAGCACAAACATAATGGAAATTATGCAGGGCTCTATAGTGGCTTTGCCTTCTGTAACATGGACTTGAGAATATTCAATTCTTTTGTTGGCTCTTTCTTTTAAACCTTTCGATGCTTCGCCGTCTCCTTCCAGTAGTTTTTATGTGTTTTGCCGGATGCTTTTGCTGTCATTTGGGGCACACTAGATACATTGGCATTGGAGATTTTGCGGGGTTCATATTTTGGATGTTATTTAATTCTTTCTTGTATTATGTTGTGCTGGGATTTATTTTTGGGTTTTTTTCGTTTTTATTATTTTATTTTTTGGGAGGTTTTTTTTTTTTTGGGGGGGGGGGGTGGGAACTGGTGGGTGTTTACTTCCTTATTGGTAGTGGTCACATTACAGGCTATTTGGGGTAAACATGAACTGGGGACATGGATATGATGCAATATGGAGGGGGGGGGGGAACCGGTGGGTGTTTGCTTCCTTATTGGTAGTGGTCTCATTACAGGCTATTTGGGGTAAACATGAACTGGGGACATGGATATGATGCAATATGGACTTCAAGACTTGGGTACTTTGTAGTGAAAAGTCATTAGGCATGGTAAGGGCTTTGCACTATCAACCTCCATTTAAAAATCCATAGTAAAACAATTAATATGGTCCATTTGGTGATACATGTGTTATCTTTGTGTCTCTATGTGCTTGCATAATTATACTTTGCAGTGAAAAGTCATTAGGCATGCTAAGGGCTTTGCACTATCAACCTCCATTTAAAAATCCATAGTAAAACAATTAATATGGTCCATTTGGTGACACATGTGTTATCTTTGTGTCTCTATGTGCTTGCATAATTATACTTTTATATGGTCTTGCTGTGGAACTCCGCAAAAGTACAATTTAAGTTTGAACCAAGCAGACCCATATCCAAAGTTTCCAGTCCATACATAAATGAGGACATGTCCTATTATTATACTTTGCAGTGAAAAGTCATTAGGCATGCTAAGGGCTTTGCACTATCAACCTCCATTTAAAAATCCATAGTAAAACAATTAATATGGTCCATTTGGTGATACATGTGTTATCTTTGTGTCTCTATGTGCTTGCATAATTATACTTTTATATGGTCTTGCTGTGGAACTCCGCAAAAGTACAATTTAAGTTTGATCCAAGCAGACCCATATCCAAAGTTTCCAGTCCATACATAAATGAGGACATGTCCTATTATTATTTGTTGGGCAAAGATGAATTGTTGCGAATGACGTTCCATTGCCTTTCGACAATTTTCGTAATCATATCTGTTTGCTCTTTTTGGCTAAACATGTGAATGGAGATGCTCCATTGGCTAACTGTAAATCTCTTTTGAAAATTTGGATCACTTCCCTTTGGAATTGATGCCTTGTTCTCTGTTTTAATATGTTTTGTTTGTTGGGAAGAATTACTATTTATCATTTTTTCTTTGGATCAGGGAATCTTGCTATCACAAAACATGAGAAACCAATTATAACAGGTTCTGATGTCAGAAAGTAGAATCGATTTTTTAGGATCTGCAGATGTATTCCTCGTGATAAGATAGAGTGACTCTATGCTATTGTTTGACATTATTATTAGGGGAACCTGTTGCTTTGTCTTGCTGTTATAATTCTGTCCGCTATATGCTGCAACTTCTCTCTGTTTCATTCATGAAGCACAATGCTATTTATCTATTTTGTTCTTTTATGTTGAAGTATAACTGCTTGTGCAACTATAGTTGCTATATCAGACAGGCTTTTGATATTTAAGTTATATGCGCCCTTATGTTCTCTCTCTCTCTCTCTACTATATATATATGTATATAAGATTATTTATTTACTATTATTTGTTTTACATTGCAGAGATCTTGGTAACTCAAATTTATCTGGACATTTGGTACCTGAACTTGGGAAGCTAGAGCATCTACAGTATCTGTATGTTAATTGTATATTTTTTGTTCGTTGTGCCCATGAACACAAGTTTATTTGGTTTATTGTTAGCTGCTAAATGATCACGTATTTGTTATTTAATTGCATTTGTGTACAGCTTTGATTTCTATGTGTGTCAGTTGCAGCCTGCTCTTCCTATCTTGGTATCCTTCAGTCATTTGAGACCACATTGCTCTTTTGTGATACAGGGAGCTATATAAGAACAACATTCAAGGAACTATCCCTTCGGAGCTCGGGAACCTGCAGAGTCTGATCAGCTTAGACTTATACAATAACAACATCTCTGGCACGATTCCTCCTTCGTTGGGGAAATTGAAGTCTCTTGTGTTTTTGTAAGCTTGATCATGCTTAACATCATTTGCTTTAAGCATCCTTTGTTTCTAGCTTTGCTTTCCTCAATGCCTTCTTCGTAATTAGAGTAGTGGGAATTTTTCTTTACCATCATATTCTCTCAACTTGTTCTGTAAAATAATAAATTTGGAAGATAGTTGAATCCACCAGGATCCTAAATTCAGAATGTGAATTGAACATTGAACATGAATGTTGTGGTTTGCCTTTCTTTTTTTTTTTCCGATTTCTTCTCTCTAGTTTCAACTACAGTTTCTATATAATGGTAGCATTCAGTGAATTGCCTCTCTTTAATACTTCTTTGGCAGGCGGCTTAATGACAACAGGTTAAGTGGGCCTATCCCCCGGGAACTCACTGGTATTTCGAGCCTCAAAGTTGTGTAAGTGATTTAATGCCTTTTTGGTAGATGTAGTGTCTGTTACTTTTCTGTGAGGAACACACTGACAGCCTTGGAAACTTTGCTCGTCTTTTCAGAGATGTCTCCAACAATGATCTTTGTGGAACTATTCCAACCAGCGGGCCATTTGGGCACATCCCTTTAAACAAGTAAATGTTTTATGTTTATATCTTTGTGTGAAATCCATTGTCGTCTCCTATGGTTAGGCCATCAATCATGGAACCTCTCTAAAGTTGTAGTAGAGCCTCCTTGTGGTTAAGTTCGAAGCGTGAACCCAATATCTCATCTTTAACCATTCAGTCATAGCATGACACTTCTTTTATTGATTTTATAATGTGTGGTTTATATTTTGACCGTCTCATTTTGAAAAGACCGGGAAGGAATTGCGTGTTGCATACTTAAATTTAGGGAGGTTTCATATTTTATAGCCAAACCACCAGAGAATAGAGTATCTTCTGCCATAATGTTTTTGTGGTATCCTAAAGTGTATTGTGTTCTTCTTTAATTTCAAGCATGAACTTTGAATGTTTTTGTTATCCTCAATAGTATTGGGTTCTCATATTGACAGTCCCGTTATACCAGGGTAGCTTTGACTTTTGTGTGAGATTTTCACATAGACTGTAGGATGCTTGGTTTCTTCCATGCATTTAGTTCTCCTTATGAGTTGGATGCAAAGAAGAGAGAAAGGGAGAAAAGAAAAGAGGAAGAGCGGGGGGTCGGGTTCTTATCCATGCCATGTAATTGCTTATACTAAATTGTACTATATGCATGTAATGTGACAATAGGATGTTCATCTTTCCTCCTGATGGAAGTTGGCAATCAAAGGGGTCATGTACATGATAATCTGGCAATATGCTGATCATGCTAGTTTGTATGAACATTATGTTTGGAACCCTTACAGAATTTCTCGGTTTATTTACAAAAAGTAGTATTCTTTGGCAATCATTTGAATAAAGGATTGACTTTGAGGTCAGTTAAATATCACTGTCTATGTAACTTATCATTGGTTTGTACAAGGAATTCAAATTATTCTATATTGGAAAATTTTAAATTGGCAACCTATTATCTCTGCAAGCATTTGGTGAAAAATATATTTGACAGAGCACAAGGAAACAACTTTTGTGTAGGTTAAAGGTACCGGTTCTGGACATATAAGCTCATTTTTTCTGTACTTGAGCTCTTTAGACGCCTCAACTTAGTTATCGTAATTGTGGTTGCAACTAGCACTAGCGTTGGTGGTGTTTTTGTGACTGTGACTACTTTAGACTTTGCATTTGGCTGACACTGCTATATTAATTGCCATAGAACCATTTTGAAACACATTTTTCTTTTTTGTTTTTGGTGGTTTTGGTTGGCTCAGTTTTAAAAATTGGCTGCTCTTTGGCAAATTCTATTTAGGTCCATGCTTTGGAGGCATATTAGATGCTTGCACTGACTCCTACATTGCTCTCTTAGGGGCAAATTTAATTGTGTTGTACTAAGGGGCATGCACTGAACCAAAGCTTTGCCAAATATCTTCATTAGTTTTAATTCCAGTGCTGGCTACTGTCTTCTTCTTTTCCTCTGATTTTACCTTTTCCTTTCTTCCAATGTTATAGCTTTGAGAATAATGCTCGGCTAGAAGGTCCAGAGTTGCTGGGACTTGCAAGTTATGACACTAACTGCTCATGAAAGATGTATGGTGGTGCAAAACTTGGAACTTTGCTGCGAAAGATATATGCACTTCGACAACAGGAAGTGGATTACTCTGTAAGGGGATTACTGGTAAATTAAGTCCCTCATATACATACCTACTTGTAAATTTTACCAGACTACCGCATGGTTGTGCTCTTTATAAGATGTTCAAGACCTTAATATGTATTGATGTAAGAGTAGAGAAGGCTTTGCCTATCGTGCTTATCCTTGATTTGATTACCCTCATAACCCTTTCTATCTTCAACGAAAATTTAATTCAAGCTCATATTCTTGGCGTCGGATTTCCTCTGGCTGAAGATAAGTTTGTTGTGTTGCTTCCCGAACTACATGTGCTGAAAGGTTCCTTGCACTAAAACCTACTGTGTATGAGTACAGTGATTAGGGAGCACATAAATGCTTTCTTCCATCCTCGGGTGCTCTTGATGCTGGCTTTTCTGGTTTGAGCCCTGTGAATCTCTATCTCCCAAAAGAGGTAGGGAAGGGACCCAAGGAAAATATGCTTTATGTTTTACCATTTGGGCGATTAATGGGAAGGCAACAAGCACTCGAATATCTTTGAATGTCTTCTCTCGGATGCCTTAAGCTACCAATTGAGGAGCAGAAAAGAGAAATGCCTTGTAAGTTGCAAAAGGCTCACTTTTTTTTATAAAGTTGAAGAGAATCAAAGAGAGCTAATACGCAAACATTTGTGAGCAACTTCTCACTCTAAGCCTCTGTTCACAAACTTTTAGGTGTGTTTGGTGGTTGGCCCAACACTTCCAACTTGTCATTAGCTTTAAAATAACTACCTCACGTCTTTTCTTTTTTTTTTCTAGGTTTTTCTTGCAAGAGTGACATGCAATGTGGTAGGTAGCCTGAGCCCATATGGGAGGACAAGAGAATGAATGATAAATTAAGGGTTAATTATACTTTGCACCGCTGTGATTTCGTAGTATATACACTTGCACCTCGATATATCAATTTTAAGACATTAGACCCATGTGGTTAGGACGTTTTACATTTTGCATCCCACAGTCACATTTTTTGATAAATTGGATGGAATGAAGGTCCATGTGCAAAGCCTGTGCTTGTTTTTTTCCAGTTTGCCCTCCATTTTTGAATTAGCTAGACGTTGATTTTTTCAACTTCTTTGCTAGCACAAAGGATTGTCTCTTCCCAATCAGCAACAAAGGACATCACCATACTGTGAGCCCTAACCGTTCTTAGTCGCAAGCTCATTCCCTCTTTCGTCGTCAATGTCATCTCATGGGTAAGTTTTCATTCCATTTTGTTGTCATAATGGGTCTCATGGTTTGCAGTCATTCATGTTCTCTTGCTCCATATCTAACGCATTAGGAGGAAAGTGTTGTTGTGTTCTTGTAAAATTATCATATGCAAAAAATTTTGCATATTCATTCAATAGCCCTTAGACCTAATTTGTGATACTTGGAGACAATGTATATTACAATTACTTAATCTAAATGATATTACTTTTGGGTCCCAGAAAATTCTGATGGTGTATTAACTTCATTAGGAGTATGTGATGTATTAACTTCATTAGAAAATTCTGAAAGATAACAAACCATTGAAGAAAAATAATATTTCAGCAACTAGTACAAGCTAACCTCAAACAATATATACTGTTGATATTTTTTTTGTTACTTTATTTCTTTTACGTTTGGATATCCTACAGTAGTGCATGCCCATGTGGTAGTAGCAGAAGCTCGAGTGCAATCGGAAGTGGAGGCCAAATTATGAACCCTTTTTGATACTATTCAGTTGAAGCCTGTTTGAAGACCTCTTACACTGAACAAAATTTTGGGCGTAGATTCTAGAGTTGTGTCAATTATAAAGTAACTTCAGTTGTTTAAATTTTTGAATTTTTTTCTAAGTGGTTTTAAGTCAATAATGTAGTCATCCTTTTTTCAGTTTGGGAGATCGTGCAGATTCTTCCATTGGTACGATCCTCCAATGTGTGTTCACGGTAAAAGAGTTTTGAGACGGTTACGGGAGAAACAAGAAAACTTGAATATCGTGTTTGACAGTCATGAGTCAATGACTGAGCACGGGACTTCTCAGAAGAATGCAGAGCTGGAATTGATCATCTCACAACTTTGTGGGGGAGTTGTCACAACTTCGTTTGGAATTGGAAACTATATAAAAGAGGAACGACGAGGATCGCCTCATATCTAGGAGTGTTAATTATGTCGTGGGCTTTCTTCTCAGTTGTGATGTTATCGAAATTATTAAATGGAAGGTATGAATGATGAATCACTTGCATTGCCACAATGATCAATTAATGGCTCACGTAGAAGTGGTTTGTACAATAGTTGTTCGTGATTTTAGTTATGATTTGGAAGGATATGTAAGAACGTCAATTTGTAAGAATGATATGATTTTGAAGGACATCCTTTATTTATCACAAGCTGAACAAAATGTTGTGATGGATATTTGTGGAGTTGTCATTTTGTAATTTTTTGGACATTATCATTCCATAAGTGTCTTAATTGTAGTTGTGATTCTGCATACATGTGCATTTACATATTGCACACGTATTGCACCAAGTTAATAAACTTTCTTTGGCTCTTAGTACATGTTGCCAAAAAGTTGTCTGCATACAATATAGCTAATGACACAAAATGCATACCAAATACCACACGCCAATGTCACAAAATAGATACAAAATACCACATGAGACTGTCACAAAATACCACTAACATATTACATCTCATATCCTAATGTCACAAGATAGATACAAAATACTACATGGGATTGTCACAAAATACCACTAAGAGATTACATCCCATATCCCAATGTCATAAAATAGATACAAAATAGCACTAACAGATTGCATCCCTTATGCTAATTTCTTCTTATGTTTATTATCCATTGTCTTTTGCTTCTCTTCCGCCTTTTTCTACTTATCAACAATCTTCTTCTGCTTGTCTGTCATACTTTTTATTACTTGTTGCACAGTTGACATCACCACTCTAGAAGAACTTTGTGAAGTCAATGGTTGAATGGTATGGGGTTTTGATATGCACCATACGAGCTCCTTGAGATCTTGGTCTTCCCCATGCAACCTTGACACCGCCAAGGGCAGGTTGGTCGTCCTCATCGGGCTGCGTGAGATTAAGAATCACCAGCATCTTTTGGGCCTCCCAAATTCCCACTTGGCTCTTAAGACGTGCAGACCATATCCTCTCAAGTTGATGTGCCCTCACTCGTGAAGCAATCCCACCAATAGGTTACGAAGTAGTTCCTCTTACAGCCTTATCTTTCCCATTAGATGACCGCTTGCAGGTTGGGATGCTCAAATCTTTGTGGCAGCTTGCACATACAAAATAAGCTTCCTAAACCGACACCAAAACCAACAAATATGAATATTTGAGATATAGCATTGTCATCGTGGGGGGTGTTGCTTCTGGTGTCATAGATTCGCAATGTTGACCTCGCGGACAACTTCTTTAAAAAGTTGAACAGATGAGAACTTCATACCCAATGTAATAACTCGACACTCCATATCGCGCTCATGAAACTGGGCACTCCATATGTTTCAGGGCTATCAAAATCAACTTCCTCATGCTCATGAACAGGTGGCGAGACAACAATATCGCTTCTGTCCATCTTAGAAGCATCACCTGAAAATAGTAACATACACAAAAAAATGTCATACTAACTCAATATTAGAGGTATTAAAGGAATAAATAACCTAGTATGAGGAAGTGGTACCTCCGTCAGAAAAATGCTCAACATCGTCCCTCATTGGCGCCTTCCCTTTCTCGGTGTCATGCACTAGGTCTTCGTCTTTATTGCCTTCACGATTTTCATCCTCATCTTTACTTTTTTCACCATTTTCACCAACTTCATCGAAATCATCAACTTCATAGCATTCATCAACCCCAGATGGTTCTGCACTATGCTGTGAAGAAGTTCCAGCACCTTGGTATGAAGGGCCAGCTCCATAATTGTTATGCTGAGCAGCATCAACGTCGACATCATATAACTCGTCATCGGAGCTGAGTATCGTGCTCCAAAAGCGGTCATTGACCCCTATTCTTCGCGTATTAGATTCTGCATTGTCTTCACTTTCAGCCTCATTTTTTTCTTCATCTCCACCAGTCCCGACAAAAAGAAACTAGATTTAGTGCAACAACTTGTTCAGCTTGGTGGTAGCTGACCATCTGAAGAACGTCATGGTTTGATGATAGTAACTTTAGTCCCTCATCAATACTCTTTCCAGGTTCCTTATAGTATAGTAGATCTTCAGTGTTTTATTCATATGACCTTACAATTGCTTCCATTTCAAATAAAGAAAGACAGATATGATCATAAGGCTCGTCGTAGACCGCAACATCCCCCCTAACATAGTTACAACCTAGCTGTCGGTTGAACTAGCCTCCAAAATGCACCTCAAACAAGAAGGGATCAGTGGACATGTTTCACATGTGCTTTATAGTATGCAACTGCAAAACAAGAGAAGGATTAATTATGTCAGTAAAGGCTTCTTATTATAAAAAGCATAGAAACAAAAGAGCTTAGCAGACAAACAATTTAACTTAGTATGCAGACAAACAATTATTATATAAAGTCATTAGCAGCCAAACAATTATTATATAGAGAGCTTAGCAGCCAACCAAGTACAACCATTGCTTAAAAGCATATTGAAGCCGGTGAAAATTTAATTAGGATATATGGAGATGCTCGTAAACATGTAGAAAATGGTTTCAAAATAGCTTAGTATGCAAACATTTAAATGGAACCCATATTAGTTAATATGAGCATGAACCACCCTAGTATAATTGGACTTATTTTGCAGACAAACTTATTATAATAATAGAACAAGTTGAGTTCATGTGTTAATGGCGTTATGACTTAATATGCAGACAAACTTAACTTAGTATAAATAGTTGAGCAAGCAAACACTTATAATAATGTGTTCTCCAACACTTAAAAATGGGTTCTCATGCCTCAGCCGTGGGCAACCACACACTTATTATAATGTATATATGTTAATACCTAGACTAATACTTGCATCATTTCAATTTAACTGGCACAAGATTGAACACGAGACTTTATCAAATGGGGACCACAGAGCATATGTAAACTGCCACTTGCATCTGTTTTATAAAAACGGAGACCACATATCTGTATCATATTACATATTGCATTCATTCAGACACCAGACAGAATAAATATGTCAAACATGAGACCACATTTCATATGAAACAAATATAGTTAAAATACAATACAATATCCACAGTACAATACAATACAATACAATATCTACAATACAATACAATATCTACAATCAATGAGACATCATCGAAAAGGAACCCAAGAAAGCATCTTACTTCGACATAATGAGACATCATCCGAAATCAACCAAGCAAAACATCTGACTTCGACAACAAAGCAACTGACTTCGACCACGGAGCAACCAAACAAAGTAAGAGGCAACAAGAAGAAAAAAGAACAAAAACCTTTTACCCAACTCAAAAGTAAATAAACGAAGG
Source organism: Myrica gale (assembly GCA_963930655.1). Classification (NCBI taxonomy): domain Eukaryota; kingdom Viridiplantae; phylum Streptophyta; class Magnoliopsida; order Fagales; family Myricaceae; genus Myrica; species Myrica gale. Next base: position 15,515,273 of record OZ005618.1, read on the forward strand.
AAATAACCCTCTTACCTCAAGTAGGTGATAGTCAATTTCCTCCGACAACAAGCAGACAGTGGGCCAAGGAAGAATAGAGACGGGATGAGAAAGGGAGCAGAGAAATCGGGAGCCCTAATTTATGAGACAATGAAAGGGGGTTAGGGCAAAGTGATCGAAGATTGGGGTGAGTAAAACAATATATCGAATCGAGTTAGTAAGGACACTTTTGAATTTTCATTATACAATTCCAAGTGGCATTAGATAATTCAAAAATGGAGGGCAAAATAAGAAAAAACAAGCACGGGTGTTGCACGTGGGCCTTCATTCCGTCCAATATGACATAAAATGTGACGGTAGGGCGCAAAACGTAAAACGTCCAAACCACATGAGTCTAATGTCTTAAAATTGATATATCATGGTGCAAAGTGTAAATGCTATAAAACCAGAAGGGTGCAAAGTGTAATATTAGATTGGATGTTGTGAACCGTTTGCTCATTTTCGAATTATCTAGTCATCTCAAACTCTCGAGCCATTACTTTCTTAAATTCCTCAAACATGGTAGGATTACTTCCTGTAAAAATCAAGTCATCCACATATAAACATTCGAGAAATATATCTCCATATGAATTCATCTTTGTGTAAAAAACATGTTCGTAGGGACACTTCAAAAATTGTTATCTTGAAAGTACTTGTCAATTCTACTATTATACGGCTTGGCGCTTGCTTTAAGCCATATAAGGCTCTCTTCAATTTCAAAACTTTCTCTTGATGCCCTTTCATAATATAACCCAAAGGTTGTTTCACATAGACTTCATTTTCAAGAAAATCATTCAAGAAAGCGGACTTGACAACCATTTGATGGATTTTTCAACTATTTTGAGCCGCCAAAGAAATAATCACTCGAATACTTTTCAAGCGGGCAACGGGTGCAAATACTTCATCATAGTCAATTCCGAGCCTTTGACTATATCCTTTGGCAACTAATCTTGTCTTGTATTTCACCACTCAAATTCTTCTTTGCCTTGTACACTCATTTGATGCCAATTGATTTTTTTCCTTTTGAAAGTGTTGCAAGCTCCCACATTTCATTCTTGTCTATGTATTTGATTTCTTCATCCATAGCATTCCTCCACTTTTTTTCCTTGTTCCGCTTCTTCAAAATTCATAGGCTTACTATCGGCAAAGAGACAAAAAAGAGTTAGATCATGTAATCTTTCTATTACCTCCTCCATGGCATAGTAGATCTCTTGAAGGCTTATTTTGCCTTATGGTCCTTCGCTTGAACTTTCTTCCCTTGATGATGAAGTAGATGGACTTTGAAAGGACAATGGTGGTGTTGAAGGAGGAGAGTGCGTAGATGGCTCCAAAACATTTTCGTGCTCATCTTCAAAGAAATGAAGAATGATAATCTTCTTCCAAAGACTTTCAATCCCATGTATTTTATTCAACGAACTCAACATCTCGACTAACAATGGTCTTGTGATCGGTTGGACCATACAACTTGTAGCCTTTGGATATTTAATCATAGTCGATGAAGACTAATTTTGTGGTTTTTGTCATTTAGCTTGGATCCCCTTTCATCCGGCACATGTGCATAATCAATATTTCCAAAAACACATAAGTGATAAAGACTCGGCTTAATTGCGCTCCATTCTTCTTGAGGAGTTTTGTCTTGCAAACTTTTTTGTGGGACATCGATTTGATAAGTACACCACACAAGCAATTGCTTCCGCTCAAAATTCTTTTGGCAAATCTTTGTATTTCAACATACTCCGAGCCATGCTGAGAATGGTTTGATTTTTTTTCTATTGGTAACCTCATTTTGTTGTGGAGATCTTGGAATCATTAAAGGATGGTGAATACCATTTTCTTGACAAAATATTTTGAAGGCATTTGATGTGTATTCACCCCTTCTATCTGATCGTTAACCCTTTATTTCATAGCCACTTTATCTTTCAACAAGTGCTTTGAAATTTTTGAATGTTTGAAATACTTTCGATTTTTCTTTGAGAAAATAAACCCATGTTTTTTTTGGCTAAAATCATAAATAAATAGAAGAAAGTATTTGTTCTTACCAAATGATGGTGGATTATATGGGCCACAAACATCCGAGTGAACAAGTTGTAGTGGCTTCGTTGCTCTTGTACTAGCGTCCTTTGGAAAGATTTTCTTGATTGCTTCCCAAAGTGACATCCTTCACAAAGTTGATTTGGATGCTCAATAGAAGGTAAGTCATTCACCATCTTCTTCTTGGTTAGCAATTGGAATCCTTCAAAATTCAAGTGTCCAAATCTCAACTGCTAAAGCCAATTTGAATCATCAACAGAAGTCTTCAAGCATTTCACCAAATCGGTTTGAATGTTGAGTAGAAACATCGGTTCTTTGTCATAGGAACTTGAGCTATCAAACTCTCCATTTCATCTCTTATTGAAATACTACAATTTTTCATTAGAATATCACATACTTTCTCTAAAAGTTGTCCTAAACTCAAAATATTGCTCTTCATATTTGAGTAATAAATTGATGGCCTCCATTTTTCAACCTAATCAAAATTGTACATTTTCCTTTGATCGAAACTTTGGAAAAGTCTCCAAAAGTAACCTTTCCGCTCACGGATTTGCAATCTCCACAAACATATTTTTATCTCTGCACATATGGTTACTTGCCGCATTGTCAAGATACCACAAATTCTTCTTATTTGTTTGCCAACAACAAAGTGTGCTTTGTTTCTTCTTTTTCAACGTAATTAGCTTTTTCTTCAACATTGTTAGTGCTTCTACACTCCCATGAATAATGACCATATTTTTCACAATTGAACATTGAATTTGGGATTTGTCATACCTTCTTGGATTTAATCTTGAATTGTTTCCTTTTCCACACCCTCTTCATGATTGCCCTTTGTCTCCATTATTGGAAAAATGATGATCATCTCTACCACATCCTCTTCCACTTCCATTTTTCCTCGGCCTCTACCTCGACTATGACCACGTCCTCTTCCTTTGTGACCTCTATCTCGCTCATCTTCCTTGTCTTTGAGAGAGAGCCTTGTAGCAAGAACTTGCTCTAATGACTCTTCTTTTTTATGAGCTTTTCTTCATGAGCTTGTAGAGATCCTTTGAGTTTATCAATTGTCATAGCTTCCAAATCTTTCGACTCCTCTATAGCCAAAATGATGTAGTCGAATTTAAATTGTAAAGAATGAATGATCTTTTCGATGACAAACATCCTCAAACTTTTCTTCGTACCTCTTTATTTGATTGGCTATGGCCAACACGCGTGAAAAGTAATCTCTCATTGACTCGGATTCTTTCATGCGTAAGACTTCAAATTCACCTCTCAGTGTTTAAAGTCGAACCTTCTTCACTTTGTCCACTCTTTGATAGGAGGTTTGTAAAATCTCTCATGCTTGCTTGGAGGTGGTTGCATTTGCCACCTTTTTCAACATAGCTTCATCCAAACATTGATGGATAAGCATGAGCGCTTGTTGATCCTTCTTCCGGATCTTCTGAAAAAAATCCCTTTGAGTAGGACTCAATTGAATATCATCACTAGGCTCTTCAAAGCCTTTCTTTATAACATCCCATGCATCTTGGGATGCAAGTAACACCTTCATTCGAATGCACAAATTATCAAAATTATTTTTCTAAAGGAGAGAAAAATGAAAGGGAAATGTGGAATTGACCATTTTTCTAAGATCAAGAATCTTTGCTCTGATACCACTTTGTTGGATTGGGCTACACTCAATACTTTGCCTATGAAGCAAAGCGGAGAAAATAAAATACTTCAACAAAGGTTTTATTCCACTTACTTGAGAAATAACACAAAGGTTATAGGATATTTATAGTCCACAATGAGACTTTACAATTTCTAAAACATAACACCCAGAAAAATCTCACATAATTCATCATAGTAAATCTCATTTAACCCCCACATGATGAGAATAATAAAAGGTCTCTTCTAACTCTTCAACTTTGTAACCTACGAGTATATTAAAAGACATAACCTCTCCATCAACTAATTTTATTGGAAATAAACTCTAATTAAGTTAAATAACAAACAGATAACTGAGGCTAATAGACAAGCAATTGCATAGCAGCACACTAAGATTACGAGATAAATGCCTCCCAACCTTTACTCCTTTTATAGACTTGCAAAGATGCACAAACTAGGGCCTTTACAACACAATGGACCAACAAGGCAAATACGACAAAGCTTGTAACTCACTCTGCTCTCAAGAATACACCATAAGTTCTCTCAACTCTTCAACTGTCTACACAAATGGGCCAACCATGCTTATATAGACATAAGGTGAGAAGAGCTCCAGCAATCTAACTACCTGTCATGACAGGCTCTGCTGCAGTCATGCCTTGGCTCTATCCCTGTCACCAATAGGTCCACTAACATATTCAAGTTACAGGTAGCACCCCATTTCATATTCAGCCCTCTGCACAACCTTCTGCAAGGCATGCTTTGGTTGTGACAAAGATATTTTAGGTTAATCGTTCAACCCATTTTAGTCCTCCTGGTCCATTTCATGCACCAAAGAGATTAACGTTTTCCTTAATAAGGCATTTAAAGGGGTAAACCGTGACCCAATTCCACAAAGTGGACGACGGGGCGGCAATCTCCTGGAACACGCAGAGCAACACATTTTTTGCGTTCCTCTAAGTCGTAGAGCAAAAGACATGGTCAACATACATAATTTGTGTACAAATGATGGTAGGATTTTATCCAAGGGCCAACGGTGAAAAATAAACATTTAAAATAAAATACCCGTTTTTGCTTAGGCCTTCTAACAATGATACTATCAAGTTATACCGTACTATCATTTTCGAGCTTTCTCGTCTTTTTCCTTTTATTCATTTAGTACTTTCACTAGCACTAATTTACTGAATCATTTATAACTTGAACTATGTTTCAAAGCTTTTATCTTTAAATTTGATCTTTCTCAAAATCCAATGCGACTAAGTAAAATTTGTAATAGATATCCCATGGTTTCCATTTCTAGGGCATTTTGGTCATTTGACAATGGGTTAAAATTCCTTTCTGTAATCTTGCTGTAATTGTGCATTCTATTACGATAAAGAGAGCTCATGTGTTAATACTGGTACACACGTGACAAAGGAGTTTAAGGTATATCGATTATTCGATTTGTTATATTTTCGTTGTTAGTTTTTTAAGTGTGTATTTTTTAAAAAAATGGAGAGAAAAAAATAAAATCAATAAACAAAATCGTGCACGTTTGACTACCTACCACACATCAGGATTGAAATCGTTTATGTGCACTTGTGCGAAAATGGTATTATTATTAATTATTTTTTTAACATATTTTTGTTTCTTTGTAACAGAATAATATTAGTGCATACTTAATTACCTTGCTTTGAAACATAGAGATCTTGAAACAGGCAAGATTGATCCAGCAAACACTACAAGAAAAAACACTTTGGGTGACAAAAAAAATTGTCACCCCAAGTACAAGTTTCGTCACCTAAAGCCCGTCAGCGAATGTTTTAGGTGACCATTTTCGTGTTCTGTCACGCAAAACCGTTCGAACAGTTTATAAACCCGTTCGAACAGTTTGGTGCCATACTGACGAAATTCAAAATCGTCATGTCATGTACAGTTCATCCCTTCACATGAGTTGTGCGAACGTTCTCTCTGAATGTTCGCACAACTCATGTGAACGATTAATCCAATGCGACAAAAATACATTTTGTCATGCAAAAAACGTCCGAACGCTTATGTGAATATGTCCGGACGCTTATAAAAACGTCCGAACGCTTATATTAACGTCCGAACGCTTATATTAACGTCCGAACGCTTATGTGAATATGTCCGGACGTATTCATGAAGACGTCTGCACCATAGTTTCATTATGATGAAATTTATTTTGTCATCAGAAAATGCGGTTCGAACCTTTACGTATACAGTTCAGACTCGTTCTACATTGCACACGTTCTAACGTTTTTTTGTATCGTGCGGACGGTTTCTTATTTTAAGAACGTGTGGATGTTATATACACCGTTCGAACTATAGAATTTAAAGCAAAGTGTTCGAATGGATAGTTATGCGTGCACATGCTAGCAACGAAAAATATCCGTGCGAAGGACATGTAACACCCATGCAAACGAATTTCTATATATTTGAATTAATTTAATTAAAATTTATGAAATAATATAAATACGAAGATATTTACTGCTCATAATATAATAAAATATCTACAAATTTGCAATCGATATTAAAAGTACATCAAATACATAATGGATAAGTGTTGACAAAATAGTAAAAATATATAAATTTACCCAAATTTTCGTTTGGGTGTCGAACGAGATTGCATTTGTCTCATTTGCTCCATCAGCTGCTCACGCATCTGCTCCGCCATTAGTTGCATCCTCCGTTCTTGTTGTTCCACTAGGTTCTTTTGCTGCTCCTGCATCATCTTCTGGTGCTCTTCGTATTTTTTCCGTTGCTGCTCCTCCATCATCTTCATCAGCTCTTCGTCTTTCTTCCGTTGCTGCTCCTCCATCATCTGCAGATGCTCTCGCATCGTCTACTCCATATCTGACGGCTTAACCAGAAGCGTTTCATATTCCAACTGTCTAGCCCTCATCTCCTCAATCTGTAATCTGGCCTCCTCCAATCTCCGGGACAAATCAACAGACGATGCTGATGAAGATGATCCAACATATCGTACTGAACGGCCTAAACCTCGCACCTAACCCGCTTTCGTCCCCAACAGCTCAGTGAAGATCTCCACTTCGGTGTATGACTTTCCTTCTGACTCGTGCTGCAACTGTAATGCCTCTATTTTTTCCTAAAAAAAATAGAAAAGTAGATAAAAATAGTACATATGAAATATAAACGCACACTAATGCATCATTAAAACTAAATTTACAACTTACAAAATTTTCTCGTGCATCTTCTGAAGTCTACATGTCATCCTTAGTAGTATGCGTCTTTTTATAAAGCAACGAAGGACTAATTTCATCAGATTCTGAATTTTCTGTACACCAAAAGAAATATTGAAGATGCACATAAAAATATCTAAGTCATTTAGTTAAATAATAAATAATAAAAATGTTAATTTATTACTTACTAATAACGCTCTAGCGCGTTGGAAGGACCTCGCTCCTGATGTGTGTACAATCTTCAGTTTAGCTCTTTTATCCTTGTTGATTGCACTTCTCCTCTGCATTGTACATTTACAATTTGTAACACAATTAAACACATGGCTAAAATAAACGTTCAGATCAGAAAGAAAATGTTTTACCTGAAATTCCTCACTCACGAATAAATCACAAACACGAGTCCATTCTTCCTTGTTCATATCGGGATACGGGTGCTTCAACGCCTCTTCTTTGGAATTGAACACCGAGTAAAGCTGGAACATTCTATTTTTGTGCGTCCTGTACGCTATTCATCGTTGACGTCACAGTGATGCGATCCTCGGCTCGGTCATAATCTAGTTGGAAGTCATCCTTAACATATATAACAGTTAGAAACGTAAAAAAGTTTCAACAATTAAAATTTAATAAATTATACTTACCAACACTCGGTTCATCACATACGATTTAACCTCGTCGGGGACCTCCTTCCACTTACTCTTCTCAAATGGGACATGTTGTCGAACGAGTACACCAATACCTTTCGGACGTTACATAACGGTCCAAACCATACACAAAGACGTTCAGACGCATTTTTCAAAGCGTCCGAACAAATAAATAGAGTCCTGACCGTAAATCAACCTTCCGAACTGCGATTTTCGAACAAGACATTTCTTCGACGCGCAGACACAATTTTCAGTCCAAAAACCTTGTCAAAATCAACCCAAATCACAAACACTTCAATATAAACACATCACAACCAACCCCAAACTCCATTACTATCATTTTAGAACCTAAAATTTCGAAAAACACATGCTTTCATATATTAAAATACAAGTTTTTCATCGTAAAACAATTCAATTTAAAAACCACTAACCTCAAATGCAATCCAACTTCAAATTCTCAAAGATATGCTCTTTTCACACCCTCTTCAATGAGATTGTACGCCCAAAATCAGCTCTCCGCTTCTCTTCGTGCTCAAAATTTTCATATACATCCGAACTACTAGTTACCCGTCCGAACTCCCTCTTACAGTTCAACACACCATTTTTGTAATTCTCAAACGACAGTGTATGCTCAATAACATATACGTTCAGACAGTCATATACCGTCTGAACACTACCTTACATTACCCGAGACTGTTTAGGAAATACCAACATTATAGCGTCTGATAATGTCCGAATGGTAGTAAAACGAGTCCGGACGTTATTTTGAATTTCAGCAGTCCCGACCGTCTAAACATGTGTTCGGATGATTTGTTTTATATAATACGACACCGTTCGATTTTACATTAAATAGTCCGGACGGATAAATTCAAGTACGAACGTTTTTGGACAATATGTATTTATTTTATTCATTTTTTAATTAAATTTATTAGCAAATTTTAAATAACCAAAGTTAGTTAATAATGTAAATAATAAATATTTTTTGAATAAGTGTACCGAAATTATAAACGTAATATTAATTAACATATTATATTAAGTTCTAATAAATACAAATAACATAACTGAAATGACATAAAACATAATATGAACAAAAACATCAAATAAAATCTATACATGTCCACAAAACATAATATAAAATTAAATGTCCTCAAAACATAATAAAAAAAACAAACGTAATAATACAACTAAAAAAGGAAGACTATGAATCATCATCATCATCATCAACATCCGTGAGTTTTAGGACGTGACAGACGTGACGAAGGTGCTCCTCTATCAGCACGACCCGCTCAGTTAGAGGAAAGAGCTCCGCACCGGTTGCCACGCCCCTCAAACTCTTCTTAAGCACATCGACCTCCTTCTTCCACCTAGCGTCCATGTCGACGACCTTCTGCTCCAAAGTCGTGAGACGACGACTGATATCACTGACCACGCAATGGGTGGGCTGCAAGACCAACTGCATCCGCTGAGACAGCTCTGTCATCATATCGTCCATCCAACTCGGTCGTTGTGGCCCAAGTCCATGGGTCGAGCTCTGCCCAGGATCCTCCCTCTCCATTGCCTCCACGGGCTGCTCCTGTCGTCTTCCTCTAGCAAACCGAGCAGCTTGCAGCGCTTGGCATGTCTGGGCCATCGATTTGGAGAGCGTGGTCTTGTTGTTCACCCCTAGTGGAAGCGCCTTCGGCTCGTCACCACCCTCGGGTACCAGCATGGCGTGCATGAACTGGGTCAGAAGAATCTCATGCGGCAATGAAGTCGTAGCATCAATCTTCAAGGCCTCTGCACGAATGGACTGGTAGATGTATGATTCTATATCAACAGATAGCCCCCGTACAACTACCAGGTACAAGAACTTGGCCCTGCTATATGACAGCTCTTTGGTGTGCTTCTTCGGGTCGATGGAGGAGCATAGGATCAGATGCATGATCCACCAAAAAGGAAGCAGCTGCCCGTGTACCATATAGGCTCCATTCAAGATCGTTGTATCATCCCCCAACATGGTCCGGAATACCTCAGCCTTAGTAAGTCGGCCCTCCTCGCTCATTGGCAGGTTTGGGAACACTGCCAAATCTCTCTTGTACCCCAAGAAATTCGCCAGCTCGTCCGACGAGAATATGATTGGAACGTTACGGACAGTGACCTCCATACTAGGCTCCTCGAGGTCCCTCGCCCGTAATATAGAGCAATAAAACTCCTGCACCATATTTTTCGATGCATAGTCGGTCCTGTGGATCAATGGAAGCCAACCTAACCCCTCCACCACTTCCGGAAGCGTTCGACCCTCAAATGTGAGGACGTTAAAGTCGGCCAATTTGATGTCCCGCTGGACAACAATCGAGCGAGACATAATGATCGTTGTATGCTGCTCTACTGTTAAAGTTCGAGCGGAAGATTGCTCTTCATCAGCCTGGCCGCTGGTACGTGGACGCTTACTCATTTTTTAGTGAATCTGCACAAAATAACAGGCAATTGCAAAACCGTCCGAACATGAGCATAAACCGTTCACACGACAGTCAAACTGCATCGTTTAAATTTTAGGACGTCCGGACATAATAAAAGGCGTTCACACGTAAAATAACAGTCCTGACGGTTTCACGAAGTCCGAACGTGGTTCGACGAACACTAGCCAAACAACCTAATTTCATAAAATAAAACACCATAACAAACTAAACAATCGACGTTATTTAATCGAAATACATAAAATAAAACAACATAACAAACGTTTTACCTGAAGTTCTTTGAGAAATCTGGAATGGAGAGTGAAAACGTCCAAGAGAAAAGTACGAGAGAACGAGTGAGTTTGAGATTTTGACAAAGTCTGTCGGTTTAATGTGGCCAGTAACCTTCCGAAAGTGTTATATTAACGTTCGGACGGGTTTCAACAGTTATACTGACACGTGGCCCTATCAAATTTAACGTCATTAAATATGCCCGATTCGAAATGGTTCTAGAACTTATACGGTCCGCACGCTATTTCTTTGTCCGGACTGTATCGATGTCACGTGTCTGAAGTTTTGCAACATGGAAGCACACGATTCGCGGAAGATGCATTTATAATTGTGCGGACCTTTTTTTGTACCCTCCGGACTTGGGTATGTTTTCCGTTGGAATGTGGTTTATAACGTCCGGACTGAATTGAGTATTCATGATGATTTTTAATTTGTCACTCTAGTCTGACGATTACTATTCCTTAGGTAATGTCCGTTCGGACTGTCTATCAACGGAGTCCGAACGGGAATGTAAAATTGTGACGATTCTAATTGTCACTCAGTTACGACGATGCAGAATTTGTCACCCCGCAGCTAGTTCGAACGGGTATCTTGAGAGTCCGGACGTTATTTTTTTTTTGTGACTGTTTTTTTCTTCACTTATTCGCGACGAGTGTATGTCGTCACACCAGCAATACGTCCGAACGTTATTGTGACACGTCCGGACGGTTTTGGAGTTCCTGAATGGTTTTGGGTGACAAAATTAATATTTTGTCATGGAAAATTCACTTTAGGTGACAAAATTTAGTTTGACACCCAAAATTTTGTCACCTAAACCATAATTTCTTGTAGAAGCTGTAAAAAAAAAGAATTATACAAATGCGAAAGACAAGTTGGTGTCGGTAACTACAAGGGAAAAATTGTTAAGTGTTTAATTTATAAAGTTTCCCATCCTCTTCCAAAGAAAGAACAAGTTCAACAATCAACAAACACTCCTTGAGAGCAACATAAAATAATAGAAATATAATTTGAAGTAAAAGTTGGATTAGATAAACTTTGAAGATTCGCAATTATGACGGTCATTTATTTTCTTCACATGCATTCACAGCAGTCATTTTTTTCTTTTTTAAGTGTCAAACAGGAAACAAGAATCCTTAACTTTCTTTATATGCTTCTGTTGAAGGACTCAATTCAGAAGTAGCATAAACAAACTAACAGAACCTGATATATTCCTCCTTACAGTAAGTGCCACAGGCTGTCCCACCATCTAGATGATTTTTAATTGCTCTTGAATTGTTCAGAGCGATTTCAATCTCCATTGGATCTCCTTCACCCTTCTTCTTTGCCAGCTCTTTTTCACTACCTTTTGTCCCAAAAGAAGAGGACCAAAAAATATCAAAATATTTGGTTTGTGACATATCTGCAATTTTATCAATCTTTCTCTTCACCATTCTTGTCCCCGCTATAGCAACTGAAGAATCAGTAGCTTGGCTGTTTAATCAAATAACTCCATAGGAATCCAAAATAAGAGCCAAATCATTAAGAGAAAATTCCATGATAGCCAAAGGAAGAAAACTTAAAGAAATAAGGTTTCTCACCATTTATCACTAGGTAAGTCTACATCATTCCCAAATGAAATCTTTCTGGTGCGAATCCTGTCAAAGAGACAAATTCCATTGAGGAATAGCAATATTCTCAAGGGATTTCTTAAGACGATAATCTAGATGGATAGATAACCTGTCATTTAATCACTGAAAATAGTGCCCCAAGACTATCGTTAAAGACTTTCATGTGCTTCAATTCAGTACTGTCCATAATTATTTCAGAGAGCTCAAGCTCAATTTTAGCAACTATTCTCTAGTTTCTTATTCAATTGAGCCCCAAACTTTGTTGAATCCAGAGAAAACACAAAGGGCCACACAACTTTCAAGGTTGTGCAGATTCAACAGACCACCCGAAAAAAAAAGAGAACAGCATACAATGATTTGCTTACAAGCGTAATGCCTATACTCAGTAGATACAAATGTATGTAACAAAAAGAACAACATACCAAAATATTACTGACCAAATCAGTTCGATCTGACACCAATGGCATCACCATGAAATGCTTACTCTTTTTTTTTTTTGGGTAATTAACATGAAATGCCTACTCATGTTGCTTTCAATTGTATTTTCCTTTTTTTTCTTTTAACGTGCTAAAATACTTGACTCTCTAACTTATTTTTCAAAACTTCATAGATCTTCTACAGACACATAATCATACCAAGAGCTTAGAGACTTGCTCTTACTTCTTTATTTTAATAACTAACAAAATATATGTCGTGAAGTGTTTAACAATACAGAAACAAATACACCAGACATTCTAATAATTTCTTGTGCATCGAGGGATTTTCCCTATAAGCTTGCTACTAACAAAATTCATGTACATATATCATCTTTCATTCAAATTACAGCAGCCGCCAATCAGAGATTAGGAGAGTAAGAAATCATTTGCAGGTAATATGCCAACTCATGGGCAAAAGTGAAGGAAAAAGAAAAGCAGCATATGGACATTCAAGGCTGATTCATTCCCAAATGCAACACCAATAGCAAGTTTGACATTCAAATCAAGATAACTTCAAAGTCAAACAGAATAATGTCAGGGTGGGTAGACTTATCACAACCGAAGTCAGGAGAAAGTGACCGAAAGAAACAGAGAATCTCATACAAATTTTGACAGTATAATGTTATAATAATATATCTCAACTCATTATATCAAACCAAAAATAAGAGAGGGCACAGAATCAGAATGCAGATAAATATGTTACGCTGATGAGTGCACTAAACAAAATTTATCATAAAAATAAGCGCTTTAGATCCATGTGCTTGTATCATAAATATGCAACTACTATGCTCAAAAAGCAAAATCTCGCCCTTCAGGATCTAGTTCTCCTATGAGAGCAACAGATTTATTATAAGCACGCCCACGTCTTTCAATCTTTTTGGTAGATTCTTCTTCCTTGAGAAAAATTTTCTGTTTCCCACTTCCAGAAGATTCGACCCCAATATCCACGTTTTTCTGAGCATGGCTGGAGCCCGTAGCATTTCTGTTCTTTGACTCAAGCAAATCTGGATATACAAACTCTGAAAGATAAGAAATAAGATATTCTAATTGCACAGGTAATAGTCGATCATATACATTTTTGGAACCCCTCTTTACAATTACAGAAGATATTCATCAACTTGCTCTATATAGCAGAACCTTAGCCAAATTCAACAAAAGACAGTCACCCATTATTCCTTCTAGTAACCGCATGGAAACAGTGAAAATGCAAAGCAATAAACGACGACTGAGAAAAACTGATGTGAAAATGGTAGAAGTTATAGCAAAGTAGATAAGGACACTAAAATTATTCGTACCTTCAATTTTGGGAAAATTGAGATGGTTACTGAGAGGACTGTCATCGATGAAACTATCACTCAAATCATACGCATCCTCTTCAGAATCATTATCACTTGAGTACTCAATATCAGTATTCTCGATATCTTCTTCTCCATGTACATCGCTAACGATCATGTATAACAATCAAAGAAACCAGGTTGCCATTTTCACTATACATATACAACTAATGACAAAATCAATTAGATATCATTTCAGAAAAGTTCCGCATGCATTCACAAATTAAAAGATTATGCTATTCATATGCCTTTCACATCATAATTATATGCCACTGACTTATGTATAACAATGACTGAGTGAGGATACACTGCTAGTGCTTGGTTACCGCAGCGAGACCTTAGATAATAGCCAGACAGACTACCTCCACGTTTACCCCTTACATCGAAGCAGTGGCGGATCCAGGATAAAATCCATGGGGGTCGAATTTTAAAGACGAAATGACAAAAAAAAATTTCTTCGTAATGCAAAAAATTATCTTAGAGTTACAATATCGAAAATTAAAGACTAAAACTATTAAGTGCTTCAGCATAAACTGCAGCAGTTATGTTAACACAAGTGAACCAATCAGAAACACAAATCAAGTGAACCAATCAGATGTAGATGCCTAATGTTTGTAGTGGACGCTTCCTAGAAAGTCAAGATAGATGGTGAAATCATAGAACCTCAGGTGACAAGTGTTTATGATGTGAAAATAGATAAAAGTGATAAAATGGTCATATGGTCTTTGCAGTTTATGCTATCATATTGGACAAGTGTTTATGATGTGAACCGACATAAGGCACCTTATGTTATTTATAAGTACTAATATGTGATTTGTGTTTTAGTATTTTATAAATGTTAAGGGCCTCCAAGATTCTTTTGACGATACAATGCCATGGTCAACAACCGTTTTATGTCCAATATCTCCATTCCAATTTCAAGTCAAAGGGTTTCAAAGGTATGGTGACTAACATTGACCTTCAGTACCGGCACAATACAACAACTAATCAGTGTTTGCCGCTACCAACTAAATCGTTTATGACAGACCAAAACAGCATTACGAATTTGTTTGCTTCAGAAATCAATCCTAGAAAAAGATCACTGACAGAAGAAGCTTTGAGGAACTTTAGGAAGCAGACTATATTAATGTACCACATATATTTTGAAATCAATAATGTGATCATTATTACAGGACAATAACCACAAAACACAAAAAGAAAATATTGTTTACAGTGGTCTTTTCCCCCTTGCATATTGAAAATCCTCTCAAACAGAATCATAAGTACTGCCATGAAATCCTTAACAAACAATTTCAAATTAGGAATCCAATGAAAGAAGCTGTCAACATAGGAGTCACTCAATAAAGTATTTTGAGATCTTCAAGATAAAATTTTGTGAATGACTACAGGTGTACCATATGCAAATGGATGCGCAACTATCTTAACTTAAGAGTAGACCTTAAATGGAGAAATGACAAGGGGGTAAATTATAACAATTGTAGAAGTCGCTCCCAACTCCATCTATATAATCAAACATAGCATGTGTTGTAGTCCAATATACTCATTAAATGTTGTAGTCCTAATTTCGAAGCAAGGCTTCTAGAAAACTTGTCAATGGGCCTTTATATGAAAGACACACAGTAGACCCTTAAGAGTTCTCAATGCGAACTCTACTTCATAAAGCTGGTAATATAAGTGTGGGAGACGTATGCCTATACTATCCTATAAAGCTCAGCAATTGATAATACATGATCTACAACAAATATATTGAAAAGAAAAAGTTAAAGATGTTTACCCACCCCCAAGTGTGTCGTAAAGACCATCTACGAACTTAATAGATTATGGCACAGGACATTGTCAACAATATTCCTGCTAAAAAAAATACACAACTGTTAGCAACCGGATGTTAGCTGTACATGTTTTTTCCTTTAATTGCTTGCTACATAGCAAATTGTACATACCTTAGCTTTAAAACTCTTACTCTCTGTCCTTCCTTTTATCCGTCATCTGAATCTCTGATACATACAAGGTGTGCCACTGTTGAATGCTCCTAAAGCTTGGTCCCATTCAAATAAAAAATTTGAAGAATCTTCTCTTACTGTTTAGCTTCCAGAGAGATTACAGAATCATATACAACGACATAACATTTCTGCTCATCTCTCTGGCTGAACAATGTAACTCGGGCACAAAAAAAGATAACAAGAGAATGGATGGATAGGAGGCAAAGAGGCTCAAAGGCAAGCCAACCAAGCTGCCATCATCCATTGAGATGAGGACCATCTATGACCATTTCTTCGTTATACGTTCAGATAACCTGCACTCTTCCTCACTGGAAGTCTGTGGATCAAGCTTTCGAAGGTTGTTAACAAACATGATTGCCTCACCGTGAAGATTGAGCTTGCAATACGAAAAAAAATTCTGCTTTGTTTAAATTTCTGTAAATCAATTTCATAGGTACAGGGCCGTCACGAGTGCATACTACAGGGGTGCCCTAGGGGCCATGGTAGTCTACGACATCACCAAAAAACCCAGCTTTGATCATGTGGCCAGGTGGGTAGAGGAGCTCCGAGCCCATGCTGACAAATCCATAGTGATCACTCTCATTAGGAACAAAGCTGATCTTGTGGACCTGAGGGCAGTGCCCACAGAAGAGGCTATTGAGTTTGCAGAGAATAAATGGGGTTGGCCTGGGCCAATGGGGATCGGGCCCCCATAGGCCCAACCAACCTATGAATAAAAAAAAACCTAAAGCAAATTTTTTTTTGGGGGGATGCAATGGGTGGCGGCCGCCCAGGGCCGCACCCCCTGCATCCGCCTCTGCATCGAAGATCACATTGTCAGTCAACTGAAATTCTAAATCCAGTGATACTGAATGTTTATCCGTCAATGCACATAAAATCACCGAAGGCTTATCACAGAAAATGCACCAGACAGAACTCCTTTTTCCCATAAGCGTTAGGATTATCATCTAGAGTTGCCTGCAAGGCTGCAACCAACATCTTCTGATTCATTTCTCCGAACACGTCGAGGAACAAAGAAGACACACATATACACATACATAATACATTATCCCAAACAGAATTTATCGCACATACCAGGCCCACGCATGCATTAACACATACGTATATATGCATACACATTTACAAAAAGAGACGAGAGAAATAGAAAGGGCCACATTTGACTGACCCTTGTAATGCGAAGCGTTCTTGGAGTGTGTTTGCTGGGGTTCGGTTATGGTGCTAGTAGCTATTGGTGGACGGTCGAGATCGAATTTTCAAGATCCAAGAGATGAGAACACGCCACGTCAATTAATGAAATTCAACCCGCAGTTTGACCCGTTTTACATATGACCTGTTTTTCTCTTAACCCAACTCCACGACCTAGCAAAACAATTCAAACCCATACCAAATATGAAATTTTTCTTGCACAGCTCCATCACCCAAGAGCCGCCTAGCTCCGCCGCCCCTTCCGTCACACCGCCCATCTACGTCTTTTGCTTCAGCAATGAGATTTGCGAGGTGGTGAGGGACAGTTTGAAGCTCATGGATCTGGAGGTGAAGTTTGGACTTAGAATTTCTCCAAGTTTTTGTGGGCATGGTTCGATTTTTTTTATTTTTAATTTTAATTCCTTATGTTACTCCCATGAGTAAAAGTGTAGGAAACAATATTTGAGTTCTCTCTCTTTTTGGTTGAGTTTGCCCCCAAGAAAATTCGAACAGCTGTACACAAGCATTCGTATAGGTCAATTTGGACTATCTGAGTAGAACGAGACCGTTACGCATTAATGATCCTCGACCCGAACGAAACCCGTAACCCGCGAGCCTCCCCCCGAATTGCCTCGCCTCGCCTTCGTCTTCGACTCCTCCCCCCTTTCGAATATCCTCTCGCCCTAACAGAGCCTCCCCCCGAATCGCCTCGAATCGCCTTCGTCTTCGACTCCTCTCCCCATTTCGAATATCCTCTTGCCCTAACAGAGCTCCCCCTCCGAATTGCCTCTCGAGTCGTGTGCTCCCCGAAGGTCAATCTTGAAATGCCCTAGCGCTCCCTCGAAGGCCAATTTTGCGTCGCCCTAGCAGGTTTGTTATACGGTAGATCTGCGTTTCTGCTAATGAAGCATGTTCTTAAATTTTCCTTTTCCCATGTCATAGTTGATTATGAAAGATTGGGGGATGAAGAGGTACATAATTGTAGGTCCCATAAATGGATTTTAGCCTAACTTGCTTTTATTGACCTATGGGTTGTCCTGGGTATATGAGAGAATTTGGGTGTCGAGGAGGCTCCTGTATTCTGAATTTTTTGGTTCTGGACTATTTGGGGTTTGGGGTTTTTACACTCTGTTGCTGGCTGTTTTGGTCATTTGCGAATCATTTTGTTGTCTCAGTCTTAGGGAGTGGAAACTAGGAAGTGAGGGGCTCCAAATGGAAACTGGGAAGTGCAAATGTACTAGTAGTTTTGTGCAGTGCTTGAGCTGGGCAGTTACAGAATAAAATACCTTCTCAGGGCTTAAAGTGCTTGAGTAGTTTTGTGCTCCATTGGCTTAAAGTGGTTGAGTAGTTTTGTGAAGTGCAAATGATTGTTTGCAAGACTACAGGGTTTATTGTCAAACAAAATACCTTCTCTGGGTCTATCTCGAAGAGACTTTTTGGCAAATCTACACCCTTTACAATAGAATAGAAAAATGGTTTTTTTTGTATTAGGTAAGAAGTTGTAGGGCAATAGCTCGATTATTAGGTAAGAAGTTGTAGAGGCACTGAGCCCTATGATTATTGAAGATACTACCTAGTACTTAAGGAATAACATACCTACCCTGGACTCTCTGTTTTTTAAGGTTATCGGGCTTCTGTTAGTCTGTCATGGAACAATACAAAAATGGAAGAGTTATCTTGCTGTTTATTCTGCAAAACCCCCCTAATATATTGGAGCCCTCTGATTTGGCTCAGCTGAAAGTTAGAGAGAGAAAGAGACAAGCTCTAATTCTCTTAATGTTTCTACATTTGAAATTTGTACATAGGCAGATTGTGCATATTGAAAAATGCAGATTGTGCATGGTATTACATTTGAATTTTGTACAGAGGCAGATTGTGCATATTGAAAAATTTTATGCCGTTCACTAATATTGGACTATCACTGACACGTTAAGGTGAATGGCATCATCATCATCCATATCAACTGCACGGAGTAGTGCTAGTCAGCGATGGGCTCCTAGGGAGGTGTCGGAATCCCCGAAATGCAAGTGTGGCATCTCCACCAGTGTGAGGAGGTCCTTCATTCCAGAGAATTTTGGTAGAAGATTTTTTGGTTGCCCCAACTACACTAGTCGTGGCAATCATGGATGCGATTTTTTTTATTGGCTTGATTACCCGGCTGAATTTAAAGCAAATGATGACGCTTTAGTTTTATTGATTGTGAAAATGCAGCGTCTGGAAGAGAAGTTAGACGCTGAGATTGCCAAATCAGAGGCTGATTATTTCAAAAATTCCAGTTGCATGGTGCCTAATACTTTATTGTGTCATTTTAGGTGTACTGGAAGCAAATTTCATTGAACCGACACATAACAAACAAGATTTTGAGAGAACTTCACTTTCCCAGAAGCTTGAAGGTCGATTGAAGGAAATGACATGGGAATACTGGTAAGCTCTTTCTAACAGGAAAAAGCATTACTCCTTTGTCAGAAACTTCACTTTGTCAGAAACTCGATACCTTTTATTCAGAAAGTCAATATCTTCTTCTATTTGGCTTTATTTGGGTTCTAATTAATAGGGTACTTCTTGAAAACTTATACCTTTCCAAAATAGGACCAACTATGTAGGAGGGAGGGATTAGTATTTTTGTCATGGTTGTGTCCATTCACCTTTAACTTTCTCTTCTTGTTCTTTGGTCTTTCTCTTAGTCCTACATTAGCTACAAGATTTATAATTCTTCAGTCTTACCTCATCCAGGGATTTTTGGACACTAAATGGAATCTGATTTGTAAATTTACAAAGTACTTGAATGGAGTCTTTACACCATTTTAATCGTTGTTTGTTTGATTGAAGTTGAAGCTTTGGATAATCCTTGTCATTAGCAACATAAGTTGCTTTTCTTCAACCACTTTATCATCAGTTTTATGTGGTGAATTGGTCTTGGTTCAATGCGTTGCAAAACTGAAACGAGCTTTCATTTGCAAGTTAATGAACTTTGGCAGGGATTATCATTGTGGACTAATTGGGTATCAGGCCTCAAAAGGTCCCCGGGCACCGCAGACCCTGCAAGTTTCACCTCATGGAATCCCACAGAATGGCAAACAACGACCTGTCATATCTTCTAAAAGTTCGTTTGCTATTGATTATACAAATTACTAGCATTTGCTAATGCAATATGCAAAAACATATAGAAGCCACATTCAATCAAATTACTAGATTTTGCTAATGCAATATGCAAATTACAGTTTATGTAATAGTCAACAAAAGCTGCTTTCGCTTTATCAAACTTTCTTGACATTTCCATAAATTTTAACAAATAATAACAATTTTAGCTCACAAATTGTGAGATTTTCTTTCCATTTATACAACATATCAATCATCTAATACATTTACACAGTTTCCAACTTCAATGTCCACTGGCAAGGCATTCTTATAAACCCTACAAACCTGCTAGGGCGACGCAAAATTGGCCTTCGGGGGAGCGCTAGGGCGTTTCAAGATTGACCTTCGGGGAGCACACGACTCGAGCCGTCTGTTGGTGTGTAATGCGCCTTCGGGGAGCACACGACTCGAGAGGCAATTCAGAGGGGGAGCTCTGTTAGGGCTAGAGGATATTCAAAATGGGGGGAGGAGTCAAAGACGAAGGCGATTCGAGGCGATTCGAGGCGGAGGCTCTGTTAGGGCGAGAGGATATTCGAAATGGGGGAAGGAGTCGAAGACGAAGGCGAGGCGAGGCGATTCGGGGGGAGGCTCTGTTAGGGCGAGAGGATATTCGAAAGGGGGGAGGAGTCGAAGACGAAGGCGATTCGGGGGGGAGGCTCGCGGGTTGCGGGTTTCGTTTGGGTCGAGGATCATTAATGCGTTGGTCTCGTTTTGACCGTTAGATGCGGCTGGTGTGATCACAGCCGTGTAATCTCACCACTCACAGGGTTTTGAAACTCACACATTAACTGGAGTCGTCGGGCACCCTTGTATGTTACCATTGCTCTTGTAACTATCACACTTACGTACCAAATCTTTGGTGTCTTGAAGCATAGTTGGCCAAAAATAACTCGCTCATAGGGATTTGTGAGCTAAAGCTCGTGCTCCCGAGTTTTTGCTGTGGATCTCCCTCAAGCTATACTATGCCTCTTCGGGTGGTAGGCATTGATGGATCGGTAAGGTCAATCTTCTTTTGTACAAGATTGCTTGTTGCAACTTGTAGCGAGAAGCATGGATGCACATTTTCTGGTCTCTTCTCTATCTCAAAGGAGTTTGTTGTCGGCGAGGTACCCAACAATGGGGCTACCCCACCAATCAGAGCTACAAATGTGGTAAACATATTTCATTGCCAGGGTTGATGGGCGTACCAGGACTTCCCCTAGGCCGTTCAGGCAGTTCTGCAAGTCTCGGTCAGAAGCTAATTGGCCTGGCCGGTCAGCCCTTACATTCTAATCTAGAGGCACCAATGTTATTTTGAGAAAGGGAAGGGAAAACATTATAAGAAGGGAAAGAAGTGAGAAAAATAAGTACTTTTTTCTAATTGCTCACTAATTAGAAAAAATTTCATTCTCGAAAAATCTTGTTACTTCTCTTACTTCTTTCTAACTTAGCCATTGGAGTTGCTCTATTGCTTCAAAAGACGAGTAGGTGTATGTAACAACATTTCCGAACTTTACTGGAAATTATTATTAATTGTGATGATGTCAAGAATCACCATGAACTTGGAGCTGATCAATCCTGCAAAAAGTCACCGATGGGGTGGCCTCGGATTAAGTCTTCGGCGGTCAAGCTAGATCCGAATAAAGTGTTTAGTGCTTATAGACTAGAATGAAGCCTAGGGTTGTTGAGATGAATACCTTCATTTTATATAGATTTAAGAATCGCAAACCTTTTAGAAGTAAAACTCCTCTCCGAGATAAATCATGGAGTTTTATTAGGAGAGATAATGCTTCCAAACATATAGGTTCTGATCGAATCCGATCATATAGGTCTTTATTGTATCCGATCATGTAGGTCCTTGGTTAGGGGTCTGAAAACTCTAGGGCTCTTAATAAGAGACTTCAGTGGACAAACTAGAGAACCAGCAATGGCTAGACCAGAGGTGGTCGAGTTAGATATAGGCCTGGTATTTGGTGGCCCATCAGTAGTCCCCCCTCTTCAACCTCAATGACACGAACAAGAGCCAAATTAGTCAGCTGTCGGGGCAACCTGGGTGGTGTTGGGTTACTGTACCCATGCCCATTTTGTGCCCATTCTCGGTCAGGACCAAGGCATTTAAAAGCTGGAGTGCGACACAAACTACCGCCAAATTTCTCGCAACTTTTTCCTTCTACACGAAACATAGCGTCACGACAATGTCGAACAGTGCTGGATCCCAATCGCTTGAAGTACCAGAGGTAAGGGAGGACGCTGACATGAGCAAAAGGGCATCCAACCGCACTGATAGCACCATGGTTGAGCTACGAACCAAGTATGTCATTACCCTTCCGTGGTGATGAGAGTTCCAGGTGCAGAGGAATGAGTATCGGAGCCCGACGAAGAGGATCTGGGGTTCTTTGAAGATGCCTTGGTTGTCGGTTGTCGATTCCCACTCTCTCGAGACATTCGGGAGTTGCTATTTCTCTACTCTCTCTCCCCAAGCCAATTGGCGCCCAACGGATGGGGGCTAGCCCTAGGGTTTTTTGCCCTGAGGAGGAAACTGTTCACCGACGAGAACACATCCCCGTGGAGAGAATTTATGTATTGCTACAAGATCGTCATGAATTCAGAGGGCATGTTGGCCTTCCAAGCCAGAGATAAACGGGATCTATTTCGTCGCCTTCCGTTGAACAATAAGGGGTGGCACGACAAATTCTTTTTTTTATTTCTGGTGAAGGATGAGAGTATCCACCCGAAGAGGAAAATCCCCTCCAAGTACTACGCACGTGGGGCGTCCTTATCAAACAAGGTAATATAACATAACCGATCAATACCTTTTTTAGTTTTCTACTATTGCTCACCTTTAATGATTTTGTTAATTTGGCAGCCAAACAAGAGCTAGAGCTTGAGCTCGAGGAGGATGTACGGTTCAAAATTGCCTCCAAGATGAAACCATGGAACCTAACCGAGCTACTTCCCTAAGCTCTACCTACAGCAGGAGTTACTGCTAAAATGGTGACAGGTAAAGCTTCATCTAAGGTGTTATATTGCAATGGTGTAATTGATCACACTATAGTTTTAGTGCACGGAATAGCTTTAGTTTCTGATCTGAGCTTGTGGCTCCTCAAACTACACCTGGTTGCTTTGTTAGGCCTAGTCGTGAGTTTCGGCCATAGCTAATCGAACTGTGTTTTATTGCCCTGCCATGCATGAGTGAGTCTTTTATGGTCATGCTGGACATATTTTGTCTTGCTTCGCTTTGTGCGCTAGGGTGTACTATTTGGACTCACATACTTAAACACACTACTCTACATCACATGCCCTTGCGCACTGCTCTGATACAAAAGTCTGAATGCACTACCAGTCATCATATGTCTTATGTGTATGGCTATGTCACACACTTTTAAATGAACTGCTCGGCATCATATGTCTATATGCAGTGCTATGCTCAATATCTTATGTTTATATTTGTTGCTCTGCTTGGTATCATTTTGAATGAACTGCTCAGCAGCATATGTCTACATGTGTTGCTCTGCTCGGTATAACTGGGATCCTATGGAACCTACAGGTTCAAAGATCTCACGCAAAGTGATGCATCCTAAAAAGGGTGGGGTCGAACGTGAAATCCAAAAATTGGCAGATCAGTTAAGGGACATCCAAGGGAGATCAGCCCTGCGTGAGGTAAAACTATGTGTCAAGGTTGGGAAAGTGATTGCAAAGGCAGAATAGCTCCATGCGGAACACACTCAGACATTTTTTGTGCTTTGTGTAAAGGCCAGTGAGATAGACGAGCTACAAAAAGAGGCACGATTACGCAGTAACCAGTTGATCGAGCAGGTTGATACCACAACAGCTGCAAGGTTGGCGAGGGATGAGGCCATGAAGGAGAAAACCAGTGCTCATGACAAGGATTAACAAGCTGAAGAGAGGGAGCGTCAGGCTGACGAGAGGCCAGACCAAGTGCAATCCCGAGCAGATGCTACTCGGGATGCCTTCAAAGGATTGAAGAAAGAGCTGCGGCTGCAGCAAGAATCGAGTGGTCGACGGGGTTTCTGGAAGGGTTTGAGACCTTAAGTCGAGTTGCTTAAGAGACATTCCCAAACATTGACTTGTCAGGTTTCAAGTGGGACAAATTTTGCGTCACTCCTAGCAGTGAGGTGAGCACCCCAATGATCGAAGAATCACTGGTTGATTCCACCGGCGAGTTGGTCGACCTAATTGATGAGACTACTCTGGTGGAGGCAATTCCCCTTAGAATTGATACAACCGAGCAGCAAACAGGAGCCTTCATTGTAACATTGGGTGAGGTGATCAATGTGGCCAGGATGACTGGCGCAGGCTGCTCAAGTGAAGTGCCGATGAGCGAGGCCACCATTGGTTCTTCTATCTTACTGTCGTACCATGATCCTCCAGCTGGCCTTGCAGTGCAAGACCTGATAAACCGTGACAGGGAAAGAGAAGGGTCGACCTCCAGTGGTGTAATCGAAGAATCTTGATAGACATCTAATATTTGGTTTTTTTTGCATATTTGTTGATATTTTTAAACGCTATCTTTGAACTGTTTGAGGTTATAACTATAGGATGAATGTTTGCTTGTTAAATACCCGTTTGAGACAAGTTTTCCTATGGTCGAGCGTGGCCATGTATAGGGGTATGGTAGAATTGTTACGTATGGTTGCGCCATATGTTATGTGATTGGGGTGGATTACATACCCATTTTGATAGGGTGCTTATGGATTAGCGAATGAGGGTAGACAAGGGAATTTTGGTCCGTCGACCACTATCTTTCCATAGTCGTCAAGAGTCCTCTAATCTTTGGCCGTTAGAACCAACTTTACATACAAACCTTCCTCCTTCATGAGGTGGTTATAAAATCGGCACCAATTGCATCACAAGTTGTCTATTCACATTTCCTTACTAAGACTGATATTCTTTCTTGGATTGTGCCTTTGGAGTGTTTGAAGTTATTGAAAAATCATTGCGGTGCCTTCTGCTTTCCTTTTCCTATGTTCGCGGTGCGCCGAGCCAGAATCGATAATTTTACCGTGCTTTCCCATGACCTCTTAGTGGTAATCACCGTGAAGGCCATCAAAGATTCTGTATTTGATCTCCTATGTCTGCGCTGGGTGTGTTACACTCTTCGAGGAGCTGGCACTGAGGCCATCATGTGCCAATCGTGCCCGATAGGATAGCTGCCAAACTTGGCAGAAAGCCCCACAAGTAAGGAGGGTTGTAAGGAGGTTTGTAGACCTTTTACTGGCTCACCACAACCCCGATGCCCTATTCTTCATGGGGATTCGAACTTTGTTTGTGGGCTAGAACTTCACAAAAGATTTCAAAATGGTGACCGACTCCATGAAGGTCGGGAACCCTCAAGGTAAGTACTTGTATTGTATGCTCGAGTTGCTGATGGGTGAAGTCCAGGCAATCGAGGCAAACTAGATTTACCGCCTTCTATGCTGGCTGAAGGAATCATATGAGATGATATGACTGACAGAAATGACCATCTTTCAGAACCAGCGCTAGTGGGGCCATCGAACTGTGATAGAGGCAGCCATGTCTCAGGGACAAAGACCTCGTGCAACCAGAAGACGTGGTGGTAGGCCTGTTACCTGAGTGGGGCGTCAACCTGTATGACCATCGCCTTTGCATGGCTTGCTAGGTAACTTAAGAAATGCCTTATTTTGTTTGTGTCTTGACCAATCATTACGGATTAACGTTCTGAATGTACTTGTTTACTTGCCTGTTTGGGGGCTAGTTTGAATAAAGAGATCTTTTCCTTGTGTAGACTTTTCCTTCATTTGTTCGTAAAAATGTTAATCTAAATATTCAGATAGTCAGATTGCTGCTCAAACACTATCACGAGTAAGATATTCGTTGACGCCTTGGCACGTAGACCCCTGCCTGGATGTTGCCAAGAGCAGAGTAATCGATGGTGTCTTAGTACTGAGAGACATAGACCACTGCACAGACGTTGTCCTGACCAGGGTACTCGGTGGTGCCTTAACACTTAGAGAGTTAGACCACTGCTCGGACATTGTCCTGAACAGGGTACTTGGTGGTGCCTTAGTACTTAGAGAGTTAGACAACTGCTCGGACGCTGTCTTGAGCAGGGTACTCGGTGGTGCCTTAGCAATTAGAGAGTTGGACCACTGCTCAGACGTTGTCCTGAGCAAGGTACTCGGTGGTGCCTTAGTAATTAGAAAGTTAGACCACTGCTCAGACGTTGTCCTGAGAAGGGTACTAGGTGGTGCCTTAGCAATTAGAGAGTTAGACTATTGTGAGGACGTTGTTCTTAGCAGGGTACTCGATGGTGCCTTAGCACTTAGAGAGTTAGACCACTGCTCGAACTTTGTCCTGAGAAGGTTACTCAGTGTTGGTTTAGCACTTAGAGAGTTATACAAGTGCTTGGACGTTGTCCTGAGCAGGGTACTCGGTGGTGCCTTAGTACTTAGAGAGTTAGACCATTGCTCGGATGTTGTTATCAGCAGGGTACTCGATGGTGCCTTAGCACTTAGAGAGTTATACCACTGCACAGACGCTGTATTGAGCAGGGTACTCGGTGGTGCCTTAGCAATTAGAGAGTTGGACCACTGCTCGGACATTGTCCTGAGCATGGTACTCGGTGGTTCCTTAGCAAATTAT
Organism: Myrica gale; assembly: GCA_963930655.1. Lineage (NCBI taxonomy): Eukaryota > Viridiplantae > Streptophyta > Magnoliopsida > Fagales > Myricaceae > Myrica > Myrica gale. Next base: position 15,541,873 of record OZ005618.1, read on the forward strand.
AGAGTTGGACCACTGCTCGGACGTTGTCCTGAGCAGGGTACTCGGTGGTGCCTTTGCAATTATAGAGTTAGATCATTGCTCGGACGTTGTTCTCAGCGGGGTACTCGATGGTGCCTTAGCACTTAGAGAGTTAGACCACTGCTCGAACGTTGTCCTGAGCAGGGTACTCAGTGTTGCCTTAGCACTTAGAGAGTTTGACTAGTGCTCGGACGTTGTCCTGAGCAAGGTACTCGGTGGTGCCTTAACACTTAGAGAGTTAGACCACTGCTCGGATGTTGTCCTGAGCAAGATACTTGGTGGTGCCTTAGAAATTTACCAAGTTGCACATGTAGAAAAATCGCCTCTATATCAAATCAAATTGAAAACTGGAGTATCGGTTCATGTGAGAATAAGATATACGATGCGAAAATAAGATAAATTATGTCTGTCATCTGGTGGTATTTCTTCAAGTGAGCAACGTTCCACGGGTGAGAGAGGCATTCCTTACTTAGGTCTTCCAGATGATAGGTCCCTAGTCGGGTGATTTCTACAACTTTGTACGAACCCTCCCACTTAGAATGGAGCTTTCCTTCCGCTGGGTCTGTTGTGGGTGGCATTGTCTCCCAGAGTATCAGGTCGCCTACAACAAATTTTTTTTTCCTTTTTACCCTAGCGTTGTAGTATCTCTCTACCTGTCGTTGGTAATTGTGATTCCTCATACTTGCTATCTCCCTTTTTTCTCTAGCAGATTGAGGCTGGTTTTGAGCTCTAGGTTGTTCTGCTTGGGGTCATGATTGATTACGTGATAAATGTGAATACCCATCTTGACTGCGACCATTACTTTTGCACCATACGTTAGGCTAAACGGTATTTCCCCCTTCGGTGTTCGTGTTGTGGTTCTATACACCCACAAAGCCACCAGGGTCTCCTCTGCCCATCTGTCCTTCTTGTTGTTGAGCTTGGTCTGTATTATGCTAACTATCATACGATTGGTGACTTCCACTTGGGCATTAGCCTGAGGGTATGCTGGGGAGGAAAAATGGTGCTTGACGCTGAGCTTCTCGCAAAACTGCTTGAATTGGTGGTTGTCAAACTATCAACCATTGTTTGAAATTAGAACCTTGGGTATGCCGAACCTGCATATAATGGACGACCAAACAAATCGCCGAATCTGCTCCTCAGTGATAGATGCTAGCGACTGAGCTTCTACCCACTTGGTGAAGTAATCAATGGCTACTACCAATAATTTTACCTGTATCAAGGGGAAATGGGCTGACTATGTTGATCCCCATTGGTCGAAAGGCCATGGGGGGAACTAATGAGAGTCATGTTCTGAGTCTGCACGAGTTGTATATTAGCATATCATTGACACTTATCACAACTCTTTACTAGCGCCATCGAGTCCTTAATGGTGGTCGGCCAGTAGTACCCTGCTCTAATTTCCTTGATGGCGAGTGCCCATCCTCCCAATGGTTTCCACCAATTTCTTAGTGGATCTCGCGCAATAGTTGGTCCACCTCAAGAGGCGCTAGGCATCGCAACAGAGGCCTATAAAAACTCCTTTTATAGAGGACATCCATTAAGATTGTATACCGAGCAGCCTGCATGCGAAGCTGAGATCTCCTGTAAGGCGAAACCGTGTAATCAAACCTCCCCACAAATCAATGTGGGTAACTTGATACACTGAGTGTTCATAGTGGATGGAGGGATGTCGAAATATTTCCAAGAGAAACCCTACTGGACTTGTTACGCCATCGGGGTGAGAAGCTATCTGGGCTAAAGTGTCAGCTCGTCAATTTTCTTCCAGCGGGATCTATTCAATTGAAAATTTTTTAAGTGAAATTTGGAACTCTTGTACTCAGAGGAGGTATTCCTTCATCTTGCTGCCCTTTATAAGGAATTCACCCTTAACCTGACCAACCATAAGTTGAGAATCACTGCGGACGATAACTCCATCAGCTCCTTTGAAATGGGCAATGCTCAATCCAGCCATAATAGCTTCATACTCAGCTTTGTTATTTGTTACCCGGAAATCAAAGCAGAGGGTATATTTTAGCTCCATGTCGTCCGAGGAGGTCAGCACATCCCCTGCCCCACTGGCCCATTTATTATATGAACCATCTACATGGGCAATCCCAGTCCACTCTGCCCGAGCAACGGGTTCCTCGGGAACCGGCTTACTGCCTTGGTCAGTATTACTATCGATCACGTCTGTTTCAACTAGGAAAACAACCACAACCTAGCCCTGAATTTGACGGCGGGGCTGATATTGAATGTCGAACTCACTGAGCTCTATCGTCCATTACATCAAACATCCCAAGGCCTCCACATTCTGCAAGGTTTTCTTAAGCACCAGGTTAATGAGGACGACCACGGCGTGGGCCTGAAAGTATGGTCGAAGCTTTCGGGCTATCACTAGCAAGGCGAACACAACACGTTCAATGGACGAATATCTTTCTTCTGCCCCGCGCAGGGTGCGGCTGACATAGTATACCGGTCGCTGGCTTCCCTCTTCGTCATGGATGAGGATTGTGTTGACTGCTCTTGTGCTGATGGCAAGGTATAAGCATAAGGTATCTCCCCGAGTAGAGCGGTTGACCAGTGGGGGATTTTGTAGATAGTTTTTTAACTGTTCAAACATGATAGTACACTCTGGGTTCCACTCGAAATGACTATGAAGATTTTTTTAAAATGGTAAACACTTATATGTTGATTGGGAGATGAATTGGCTGAGGGCAATGACTTTGCCAATGAGTCTACGTGCCTCTTACTTTGTGGTCAGGGGCTTGAGCTACATGATTGCTTGTATCTTCTCAAGGTTAGCTTCAATTTCTCTGTGTGATACGAGGAATCCAAGGAACTTCCCCGATAATACACGGAAGGCACACTTGGTCGGGTTGAGCTTCATGAGGTAGTGATCTAAGAATTTGAAAGTTTCTGTCAAGTCAACCAAATGGTCGTGGGCATAGTGGCTTTTCACTAGCATATCGTCGATGTGAACCTCGATATTCCGTCCAATCTGATTTTGGAACATGTGGTTAACAAGTCTTTGGTAGGTGGCTTCGTCATTTTTTAGCCTATATGACATGACCTTGTAACAATAGAGTCCTCGATCAGTCAAAGGATATATTTTATTGGTTGTTAGGCGCCATACGGATCTAATTATATCCAAAAAAAGCATCGAGAAATGATAGGAGCTCGTGCTCGGTAGTAGAATCTACCAGCAAGTCGATCCGAGGCAATGGAAAACTATATTTAGGACATGCTTGGTTAACGTCCTTAAAGTCGACACACATCCACCATTTTGCCCGTGCTATTCTTTTGCATCACCACATTTGATAGCCAATCTGGGTAATGTACTTCTCAGAAGAAGTCTGTAGCCAATATCTTGTTGACCTCCTCGACAACAGCCTGGATGCGCTATGCCGCAAAATTTCTCCGTCTCTGCCGAACAAGTCTGGTATTTGGTAGGATGCTCAACTGGTGTGCGATTACCTCAGGATTAATATTCTCCATGTCCACATGTCACCATGCAAAGCTCGTTTTGTGGGACTCGACTAGCTTGTCTCTAAGCTCTCTTTGCAAGCTAGTGCTAATTTGTATTGTTCTATCTAGGCCCACCGAAATTTCATCCAACTCATCGGCGACCTGTGGTCGGTGACTCATGCTCTTGTCTTGTGCCACCTCAGCCCAAGACTCCACATCGGTGATTGCACTGTCGATGTGACTGACTACCTGGCAAGACATGGGTCCATTCTGGTCCTTTCAGACGGTATAATAGCATCATCAAGCAGCCCGTTGGTCTCCCTTGACCACACCAGTCTCTATAGGGTAGGGAATTTGACTGTTAGATGATAAACAGAGGAAACAACGTGGAGGGAGACCAATGTGGCTCTGCCGATGATAGCGTTGTAAGTTGATTGCCGGTTGACGATCAGGAAATTGACCAAAGTTGTGGCTGACGTGAGATGGTCTTACATGGTGAGGGGAAGCTTCGTCGAACCCACAAGACTTTGTCTCCCGTAAATCCAAACAACTCAGTCGTGCAGGAGAGGAGAGAGGAGGAGCTCACGCCCAGCTGCGCGTATGCTTTAGAGAACAAGATGTCAGCAGAGCTACCGTGGTCAACTAGCACCCTGTGGATTGTGAAGTTGACGATTATGACGGAGATGACGAGGGCGTTATTGTATGGATATAATACACCCACAACGTCGGTCTCGGTGAAGGTGAAGGGACATTGACTATGCAGGGTATTTTAGGCTGCTGTTGGGGGAGAAAAACTTGATGATGAGCTTCCCGTACACAACTCTTATGTGCCCTCCTGCTCGTCCCACCAATACAATGTCCACCTATTATTGTTTGAACTTCGCCTTGCTGTAGCAGTGGAGGTGGGGGTAGGTATACAAGGTGTACAGGGGTCTTTGACTGGCCGCTACCACTCTCGTCGTGGCCTCCACTCACATTCCCTTTCCCGAGCTTGACCTAAGTCTGGAGCACCATGTTCCAAAATGAAATGGTGAAGTTTGCCCTTCTGCAGTAGATATTCAATTTGCCTCTTTAGCTCCCAACAATCATCAGTAGTATGATTGTAGTCTTCTTGAAAGTCGCAGTAATTTCCACGATCCCTTCTCTTTGGAGGTGCTCAAAGCTTTTGGGGCCACTTGATGCTCGAGTCATGTTTCTGCATGAGTATTTCTCGAGGGGTTGTGTTGAGAGCAGTGAACATGGGTGCCACCCGACTGTCACATGATGAATGAGGACAGATCCGCTGTCAAGGAGAATGGTCTCTGGTTGACCATTGACATTCATCCCTGAAGCTTGAGCGGTCAGGTTCTCGGTTGAACCGGGAAAGATAAGTATGCAGACTTTCCTTATGAGCTTGTTTAACACTGAAAAGATAATAAAAAGGACGCTTGATCCTCCTATTAGAGATGAAGTAGCTTACGAACAGCGCGTTAAGTGTATCAGAGTCATCTACGGATCCCGAAGGTAGACTAGATAATCCTCGTTGTGCTTGCCCCTTTAGGGTCAAAGAACATCTGTTCACAAATTGCAACTTGACATCCCATGCTTTTGGAGCGACGAGGAGAAGACTGAGCAGGTGAGCGAGAAAATGGACAAGTCTCAGCTGACCCTTCTCTATGAGTAGCTGATGCTCGAGACTTGGGAGGAGACGGTAGCGGAGGCGGAGGTGAAGGTGGTTCGTCAAGCCTACGAACAAGGTCCTCTACGTTTTTGGCCATAAAGACCAACAAAGTATTGTCCACGGGAGGTGTGCCGACAACAACGGCAGATCGTATAGCACCATTTTGATCATCTGGCGTGGAAGTCATCGTCAAGGCGGGAAAGAACAAGGTGACTAGGAGACAAAACAACATCAAAGCATCTGGGAGGTGGCTTTTTTCAAGAATTTCCCATAGATGACGCCAACTGATGATGTCAAGAATCACCACGAACTTGGAGCCAATCAATCCTGCAAAAAGTCACCGAGGGGGGTGGCCTCAGATCAAGTCTCCGACGGCCGAGTTAGATCTGAATCAAGTGTTTAGTGCTTAGAGAATAGAATTAAGCATAGGGTTGTTGAGATGAATACCTTGATTTTATATAGATCTAAGAATCACAAACCTTTTAGAAGTAAAACTCCTCTCCGAGATAAATCATGGAGTTTCATTAGGAGAGATAAAGCTTCCGAACATATTGGTTCTAATCGGATCCGATCATTAGGTCCATGGTTAGGGGTCTGAAGACTCTAAGACTCTTAATAAGGATTTTAGTCTTTTAACAGCGGTTTTTTTAACGGCGCTCACTAAAAACGCTGCTAAAGTCACCTATAGCGGCACTTTTGTTGAACGCTGCTAAAAAATTCGTTGACTTTTAACAACGGTTTGTTAACGGCGGTCAAAAAAAGCGCTGCTATAGGTGACTTTTAGCGGCGATTTTAGTGAGTGCCGTTAAAAAACTGCTACTAAAAAACTTCGTTGTCTTTTAACATCGGTTTTTTAACGGCGCTCACAAAAAGTGCTGTTATAGGTGACTTATAGCGGCGTTTTTACTGACCGCTGTTAAAAAGACAACAATGTTTTTTAGCAGCGATTTTTTAACGGCGATCAAAAAAAGCGTTGCTATAAGTTACTTTCAGCGGCGTTTGTCTTGACCGCCATTAAAAGGACCGCCGTTAAAAATCAAGTCAATTTAACATAGGTCTTTTTAACGCCACTTTAGGTGACTTTCAGCGGCATTTGTTATGACAGCGGTAAAAAAAGATGTTATAATATTTTTTGTAATATATTATTTTGTGTAGTAATTTAAAATATGAAATTAGAATGGGTGTTATAGAAATTGAAATATGAAATTAGAGGGAGTGTTATAGAAATTGAAACTATTATAAAATATGAAATTAGAGGGGGTATTATGGAAATTGAAGCTATTATATGATATAACTTGATGACTTAGTTGTTTTTGTATATTTTGTTATATAGAATAGTTTATTGACATGTATGTTATAGATTATTATATCACAATACATCATGATATATTATATAATATAGATGTATGTCATGTTAAATACATTGTAACAAAATTTTTGATATATTAGAATATGTTTAACTGGTATATAGTGCTCCACTTTATTTTAAGTTATTAAGGCATGATATAATATGTCACTCAAGTAAGATATTATTATAGCATGATATATCGTATTATATTATAACATATTGAAGTTATAATGTATAATATAGTACGTCACTCAAGGTATAGTAGGTATAGTACTATGTGGTAGTTCATCATATTGAAGTTACTAAAGTAGTATGTCACTCAAGTATGATATTGTTATAGCATGATATATCATATTATATTATGATGTCAAAATTCATATTCTTATTTTAGCCTTAGTTTGATAACAATGCATACATTATGTATGATCAAAATAGTTCATTAGTGCATGATATGAGTCTTAGGCTCGGTTTGTTTTATAAAATTTTACACATTCTAAAATTTTAACACAATAAAATATTACAATATAATCTCTTTCTCCCCATCAAATCATTACTTTTTCATTACAAAAAATATATAAAATTTCTCTCTTCACTTTTTCACTAAATCCAATACCTAAAATTTTAACCACACTAAAATTTTACTTCTCAAACACAACCTTAGTAGTTTAGTTATTTGACAAGTTCTTAATCAGGGAGCGTGATGCGGATTTGCTAATGCAATATAAACATTAGCATATATAATTCTTGCATCAATTTAACTCTCACATGATCAATTTCCTCTCACTTTACAAACAAATCTTAAGGTATATAGTATTATATATATATAAAGTTAATGTATTTAGTAGATTTTTATTGAGAAGTAGCTTATTTAGTATATTTTTATTGTGAGATATTATATATATATATATATATATATATATATATATATATATATATAAAGACTCAATTTATTTATATCATTAATTAAAGTATAATAACAAAATGACAATATAATTGTCATATAATTGATATATTTGTCTAATACACATATATAAATTATATATGTGTGCTTTAATGTATTGATGTTTTTTAAAATTTGTCAAAAAAGAAACAAATAACTATCTTAAAACGAGATGAAAAATTGTATTACCGCGTAATTATCCGCGCCAACCCAGACCGCTCAAATTTTCCAAAAATTTTAGGACTGTTGCGCACCGTTTGATCCAGGGTTTTGATTCTTCTCGCTAATACACTTCACCATTTTCCCAGCCCCTCCCCTAATCTCGTTCGACATCCCCCCTTCTCTCACTTTTGGAAAAACGCTAAGTCTCCAACCCTAATAGTCGACAACCCTCTTCGCTGCCCTTTGATCCTTGCCCTCACTGTTGAAAGCCCCTCCTCTTCATCGAAGCTCCAGCCCCTCACCTCTCAATCACACCGCTTCTATCTCTCTCTCTCTCTCTCTCTCTTCTCACTTTGTTGCTTTTGTCTCGTTTAGGTTTCGATTTACTGATATTTTTTATTTTGATTTCTGTTAAGTTCGGATCTTCTAGCTGCGATTTTGGGGGATTAGGAGTTATTGTTGAGCTCCTTGGTACTCTGTCGTCTCTGGCCCCTGCGATGACCTCTGCAAGAAAATAGCTTACCAGACGATCTATCTTCCCAGTCTATCTATGCTTACCTGCTGGTATGCTGTTTTTATTTTTCTCTTTCTTAATGTTGGTTTGCAATTTAGGAAAGCTTTTAGTGGAGCATTGCATAGCTGAATATCCTCATGTGCAAACATGCCGAAGTTTAGGCCTTTGAGTGTTTCCACCCCGCGAATCCATTACTTTATTTAGTAATCCCATTTACTTCATCAATGACTATGCTTTTTCGTTTTTCGTTCTTAATGTTCGTGTTCGATTTTGGAGCGAATGATGCATGGATAAATTAGGATTTTTTTTCCTCTTTATTCCTCTGGTTTTGTGTTCAGTACTATTTTCGTTTTAATATCTTGCAAAAAGTTCCGTTGATGGATTATCCTGAGCTGTTTGGTGTTTTTTGTGCAGCTGATTTGATTTTTTGCATGTGATGGCATAATTGAATAATTTTGGGGATTTTGTTTTGTGAAGATTTCTAATTGTTGAGACTTTTGGTTCATTGCGTAGGAGATGTTTCTTGCAAAGCATTTATGGAATTTGTTTCATTCTTTGTTTTTTGATGTTCCCATGTCTGAATCTGGGTTAAAACTTCGTAAGACTTGATGAAGAAATTTTAGTTGCCGCCTAGTTGTTTCATTTATGGAATTTGTTTCATTCTTCGTAAGACTTGAGGAAGAACTACAATTGTGGAAGGGATTTGTCTTAACATGTTCATTTCATGGGTTGAAGTTGAAGAATAAGCACAATGATGGTCAATGGTGGAAATTCATTTGGTTGCCAGTTATCCACATTAGAAATAAGTCAGATGCATATCGGGGAACCAAAATTATTTGCTTTTGTTATTGTCTTCGTTTAGGCTTAATCATCTGGAATTTTTGCATGACCTTGTCAGGTTGAGAAATTTGAAAAAGAGTTGTTTCTTGGTTCTAGACTTGCAAATCGCTCGATCTGCGTCCTCCAAAATGCACCAAGGTCCACCATCTTTACCGCTAAGGCAAGCAAGAACAATTATGTATTTCTTCCTAATTTTGTCTCCCTAAACTTGTTTGAATTGGAGTTTAATTTTTGCTTGTTTGCATGTTCAAATTTTCCCTTCAATGTATGGGTAACAAAGGTTCCCTATGTGAAATGCTTCCTTCATGATCGTGAACTCTTACTGCTTTTCATATTCTTATGATCCGTTGTCGATGAAACAATATGGTTTTGTCTGCAAATTTTCTTAGTTGAGTAACGGTGGATGGACAAAAGGACCTATTTGTTAAAAAAAAAACAAACCACGAGGACAATCCAATTGAAATCGATACTGCGGGGCTAAATTGCAAGAGTCAAATACCATAGGACTTGTACAATAACTAAGCCAAAATAAATAATCTAGCTTAATTTTACCCGATTTAACTTTTAAAATATATTTTCTATTTTAGAATGTTTTTATTTAATTATTTTAACTGAATTTAGTCTAACCTTTTATTTTTTATTTTTTAAAATTTTGTTTTATATTTTATCTGCTGTGACATGTCTGATACGGTTCATTGAACATGTGGTACAATTAATTTTACTGAGCGTAACATGTAAATCTATTATGTTGTGGATCACACACTAACAGAAGGACTTCTCTTATAATTTGATAAAACCAATATTCTAGAGCTCTTATACATCAAGTCGTCTCCTATCATCCATTTATCTCCAAAGAATTATTTAATACATGTACAGATTGAAAGAAGGCCATTTCTCTGAAATGCATGCCTGGCAACTGACAATTTTTTCTATGCATTAGTGCCTTCTAGACCGAACTGTAATCTATCGAGCACGTTCAAAATCTATCTAGCACGTTCAAAATATTTTTTTTATAAAAAAATTTGTTAGGAAAATTAGAAGTTTTACATTATACATGACAAATCTAAATAAATAGGTGTTGGGTCTAAAATGTACTTCCATCACACTATCACAGTATTAAGATCCATGGGAAACCAATAGAGAGAATCACAAAACCTGATATAACATTTTTCAAACCAACATCTTTCATTAAGATAATTAATATTACTTAATTAATCACAACATCAATAGAGGTAATTCCAGTTCATCATTTTTTTACAGAGTTAATATCATTTGTGTTCTTACATACGCAATGATGAACTTCATGTCACTCAAGCAGTTGAAATTGCATATTTAATTGTTATTGTTAAACTTGAAACTAGAAGATTGGTTAATCAAATTGATACTTTGAAAAGTGCTAGAGATATAATATTCTAATTTAATTGAAAATCTCAAAATTAGTCATAAAATTTTATAAACTAGTATCGGGAAGGGGTACTGCACTTACAAAAGAGATCAAGATAAACTAAATTACATTTAAAAGAGACCTTAAGCATTAGAGAAAGTAAATAGTAATATCAATCAAACTATTAATTTTCTATTGACAATTCAAAAAGATTACTAAATAACTAGTTAAGTTGCATTGCAGAGTAGAGGTAAACGGTTGGGGTTTGAGCCCCCTTAAAGCATGGCTAATTGAGTCAAAATTGGATTTGGTGCTAACCGATCGTTGGCAGTCAAACCAAATGCAGCGTCCTTACCTGGCAGCGTCCTTAACTATGTTGCGTTTAATGAATTTTATATTGTCAGGATGTATATGAGCATACACATATTCAATGGTATGCAAATTGTGGTTCATAAAATGAGTTTATAAATCATTGATATTATCAGTATGGAAAAATAGTTTGATAAAAGGGTCAAAATGATATTTTGACGTTTTTAAGTGTAATTGATTTTGACGTTTTCATAAATCGAGTTGGGGGTAGAAGTGTCAACTCGGAGGCCAAAAAATCACGTTTATGAAGGACCAATGCCATTGGACACATATGTGCTCCATCTTCTGTCAAGATTTTTGATAGAAGGGTGTGCGTACTCCATGTCAAAAGCTTAAAAATAATGTCTTAAAAATCAAATTTGGGGTTTAATATGTAAGATTTCTCAAAGTTTAGGGGTGAAAGATGTATTTATCCTAAAAATTTATATTTAACAAAAAAAACAGAATAAAAAAAAAAGTCCCCATAAATTTGCCCCACAGAGGGAGCAACGACAGCCTTTCTCCCCCGCAACCCTTGAAATGTGGGTGAGTGGGTTGGACACGGGGAGAAAAAAAAGATGTCGCGCGGGTGTAGGGACCCATTTGCCTCATACTACGACCCCAACCCGCTTTCCAAGGCAATGTGTGGAGGGTAAGACTCGCTTTACTTGTTATTTTAAGGGAAAATGACAAATAGCCCACTAGGTTTTAGTGACTTTTTAAATAACTCACTGGGTTTTTAAAAGTTTCAAAAAGCTCACTTAACTTGTCTAAAGTTTACAAAATCTCACCGCACTCGACGACGTTAAGAGAGTTAACGGAGTCCCTTTCACCTCATTTAAATCACCCAATCAGACGTGCACACGTGTTCAAAATGATACGTCAGCATTATTTGATTTTTCCTCTGCCATGTCATCGTGGAGAAGTGGAACACTTCCTTTGGGATTCATTACAGGCAGCTCAGATTGGGGTTTGACTACCTTCACTGTACTAGCGTGCGGAAGGCCCTTTAGTAGTGTCGATCGTGGGGCTGGCTTTTACCTTTCCCATAATGCATCCTTCGTCGCCGTCCCCACTAAAACTGCAGGTTCTTAATGGAGGTGTTAGTATCGATGAGCCACCCCGCCATTCCCTGGAAGTGTTCCGGCCTGAGCACGAAACTCTCCCAGTTGTTAGTCGCAGCAAGCCCAGTCGGAGTTATACTTTCCCAACAAGTCCCAAGGCAAGAACGGTCCATGATGAAGTGGCAAGCGACGCCAGCTCCGACCTGTTTGAAATAGAGAGCTTCTCAACTCAGACCACTTCCTATCCGACAACGTACCACCGCAGAGATTCTCTGGACGAGGCCTCCAGCTTTGATGCAAGAAGATTAGCTCCTAATGGGTCTTTCTTGTATACAAGGCGTAGCCTTGACGAGCCAATGACACCGTCTGCTATTAACGATATTGATCGAACTGACTGGTACGAGCCAAGCGAGGCCAGCATTGAGTGGAGTGTGACAACGGCTGAGGGCTTTGATCGAGCAAGTGTAGCCAACATGTTAGTGACATTACTAAAGGGCCTTCCGCACGCTAACTGGGTCCTGTTGATGATGAAGATTTTGAAGAGTTTCGTTCAATAAAGTGGTTTTTGACGCACTGAGGGAGTTATACAAGCTTCTAGCGACAAAGCATTTGGGTTTAGTTCAAGAATCAATTTCGGTCCTCGTAAGGGTTGAAGTGGCAGAAAACAGGTTCAGAGATTCCATTTTGAAGGAGTTAATTGATATACGAAATCATCTCCAGTCAGTAAAGAAGAAATGTGAAGAATCTGGTTGTGCTCTGCCGACCACTGCAAATCACGATGAAGAACAGGAAGGCTTCTGGGAAGAGGGTAAGACTGGATCACTTGAGAATGGGAGGTCTGCTGTGCCCGTGAAGCGAAATGAAGATTTTTCCATGGCATTTACATCTACTGAGCTAAAGATTAAAACTCCTACGAGTGGACACAAGGATTGTAATGACAGTGAAATGCTCATTCCTGAAGACGCCAAAGCAAATTCAAACTCTTTTAAGGAGTAAGCTTCTGTCTGAAGCTCCACTGATGAACTGGGGCTCTTTCTTGGATAACTGGGGTTCAAACAGGGAGATTTTGGCTAACCAGCGTGGATTGGAGCTTGAAAGCCATTGGGGTAGGGTTGACTATAATGCAGTTATTCCAGCTGAGAAAATTGCAGAACTGAATGTTCATTCAACTCTTTATAAGGACGACGACATGGCAGGGGAAAAATCAAATAATGCTGACGTATCATTTTGAACACGTGTGCACGTCTGATTGGGTGATTTAAATGAGGTGAAAAGGGCTTCGTTAACTCTCTTAACGTCGTCGAGTGCGGTGAGGTTTTGTAAACTTTAGACAAGTTAAGTGAGCTTTTTGAAACTTTTGAAAATCCAGTGAGTTATTTAAAAAGTCACTAAAACCTAGTGGGCTATTTGTCATTTTCCCTTATTTTAAAACTTCTTTATGTGTTTATTTTTCTGTTATTACATTTTTCTGTTTTATAATTATATTTAGCTTGTTTTAAAAAAAATATTATCCATTTTTTCAAAATGGGTGTAGATCTATATTATTTAATAGTCTCTTTACATGTGCCATGTTTAGATGATTCGTCAATTAAATTAACATTTTCAAGTTAGGTTAAGCTCGACGGTTCCCATGACTCTCTCTCAGTTGGTTAGTTGAGGAAAATAGAGAAATCCAAGTTGAACTCTAACCAGATTTTTTTTCTACTTTGCCTCGCACAATAGAGAAATTCGGCAGCCTTCAAGATCTGTATCGTATGCCCAAATGCAATAACGTTGCTCTTCCCTGGCTAGGAATTTGGTTGAAGCTGAAACATTCATGAGTAATATCAGCAGCAATGAGGTTAATAAATATTTTTCTTATATAAAAGGATGGTGACACATCCGAATTTTATTAGAGAATTCCTCACTTATAGTGGAGGAATACCATAGTAACTTGGCATGCTACAAGAAAAACTCCAAAAGCCATGTTAAAACCATCTAACACCTGAAAAACAAAAAGAACCAAACCGTACAAAGGATTTATCTCTTATGTGGACAAAACACGAGTAGAAACTTGAACTTGGAACTCTTTAACTAATCAAGTTTCAAACATACAAAGAATTCTTCCATATCTAATACACCACCAAGCCTCGAACAGACATTTTCTACAAATACGTTCAAGCACACCAGGGAGTCCTACAGAGTGGTGTAATCAGACAATGTGCATCCCATACCAGTAGATTGTATTTACGAGCTTCCACCAATGGAATTGCCACCTTTATAATTCCCCCACCACAATTTTTATGGCACTACCTCCATCATAGATGACCTGGAATTTAACTCGTCTCAGTCAAGAAAACTGTAACAATTTGTAATAACCATAGAAAAAAACAATGCAACTCAAAGTTCTAGCGAAGAGAACCGATCAAATATAAGCCCATTACCTAACGGTGAGAGTTTGAGATATATTTGCAATGCAGTGAAACTTAAGCAACCTAAATCAAAGAATGAAAAACATATACAAAAGGACTATATGACATCAGAGAACTTATAGAAAGGGGATATATTTGCAATGCTGACAACTGCATCACTGTAGGTTACCATTTGGACTTTGGGAGTTGCCTAAATGAATGTCGGATTAACATACTAAAATGAAGCCAATCACAAAACCAGATGGGAGAAGCTCATTCAGACTTCATACTGATTAACTGTATACTGATGTCTACAAACTAACTTCCTCAAGGACCAAGAATGGTGTTTATTTGCACTTGCGGAAGAATCAAAAAGCAGTGAATTAGCTACAAAGGAGAAGTGAATCCATTAAAAGAGACTACTAGAGGCCAAAATGTATAAAATAGGTTATTGGTACTAGGAAAAACAAAAGTAAAGTTCCAAAATAGTTGCCAAGCCACCATCTGTCGCAAAGTCTAAATACTGATTATGGACATATTTTAAAACTCCAAGAATGATGATCAAAATGTAACTAAATTAATATAGTTAATTTATTGCAATAAAGGGCATTGCCATGTTTTTAAGCACTGAATAAAACAGAAAGGAAAAAGAAGGAAAATATGACAATCAAGATACTCTCCAGGATCATGACTTTCATCAATTAAAACTTCCACTTCACCAGGCAAACCGTGTATATCCTCCTGTTTTAGAGTTTAGAACATGAGTGTTGCACTTATAGTTTTTAGGTTTCCTCTTTTTGCGAAGCTAACTTGAAAACTTTCTTCGCTATCAGATATTGAAAAAACTAACCTAGTAAATCATCTTACTAAATATAATAGCCCATTATAATTGTGAATTGGGGATGGCCATTGTTACAGTACAAATGCCAATATTATCAAGAGGAAGAAAATCTAACTTCAAACCTTATTGAGGGTCGCAAGGGTCCACCAAATCTATGTTCAGGTTTATCAGCCTGTTTCGTTAGGCATTTTAGCGAACACCTACAAAGCCTATATGCAAACCCAGCGACAATTGCAAACCAAAATAAGAGTAGTCAGCCATCAGCAAATTCGAGAATAGCTGCAAGAAAAAAAGTAAAAAAAAGCCAACATTCAGAAGACAATCCAGAGAAGAGCCAAACCAAAAGAATTGACATAGCAATACACTTACCTTTGGATTTATTTCCTGACACTTGCGGTTGAATGTAGGAAAAGTGGAATCAAATGCGAACAAGGGAACTATTATCAATAGGAAGAAAATTGAACTACATACGTTATTGAGCGTCCCAAAGGTCTACCAAATCTATATTTGATCTGCAATGAAAAAATAGCAACGAGAAACTCAACGTCCAAGGGCCTTCTCTTTCTGCTTGTGTAGTTAGGCATTTTAGCGAACACCTACTGGGCTGTTATGCAAAGCCAGCAAGAATAGCCACACCTAATAGTCAGATATTCAGCAACCAGCTACAATGGCTCCAAGAAACAAAGCAACATAACGCCAACAATAAAGAGACTACCCAGATAAGAGCGAAAGCCAAAAGTATTGATAAGGAAATAAACTTACCTTCGGATTTGTTTGCTGACTTGGTTTTGCATCAAATTCGAACAAGGGAACTGTTCCCAAATTTTACGTATCTTTGTCATAAATGAATCTGCCATTTACTCTAACGCAAGGGATGTGGGCTATCTTGGACCACTCTCGCCCTTGATCTCGCTTGCAACGTTCTTCCAGCAAAGGACATTTGGAGATCACAAGTGTCAGGAGTGAGGGAGGAAGGCCATTCTTTGGAAAGCTTGTGAGCTTTTCGCACTCATCCACAACCAAATGTTCAAGAGATGCGAGTCTTCGAAAGCCCTCGGAAGATAGGGATTCCAGATTCGGGAAGCTTGAGATGTGGAGGATGGTAAGAGAGGCAGGCAGCATAATCTTTGGAGTTGGAAAGGACACCAAATGCGGACATCCACCAGTAATGCTAAGTTGCCTAAGAGAGGTGAGCCTGTGCAACCCCCACTCAAACAAGGCCTCAGTGATGTTGAGATCTATGATCTCAAGCTCTTTTATGTTGGTAGGAAAACCCTCTTCGGGAAAGGATACAATGCCCGGACATTGCGATATTGTCAAATAATGAAGAGAGGCGAGATTGTGGATACAGTGGACCAATTTCTCGCAACCCTTCAATATCTCAAGGTCTCTCAACTTTGGAGGGAGTAACTCTCTCTCTCCGTATGGGAAGGGATCAAG
Source organism: Myrica gale (assembly GCA_963930655.1). Taxonomy (NCBI): domain Eukaryota; kingdom Viridiplantae; phylum Streptophyta; class Magnoliopsida; order Fagales; family Myricaceae; genus Myrica; species Myrica gale. The sequence continues at coordinate 15,558,269 of OZ005618.1, forward strand.
ATTCGGGCAACTCCGAATAGCAAGGTAATGTAGATGGCTGAGACCCTGAATGCCCCTCGGTAAGGATTTGAAGTTTCCACAATACATAATGGAAATAGATTCAAGAAAAGAGTTGCCGGGAAAGCTTTCCGCTATTGACTCCAGCGTTTTGCATTCCCAAATAGTGAGGCGTTTAAGTATTGCGGGTAATTCTCCGCTTGATGTTAAGGATTCGAGCGATGGACATCCTCTAATAAACAACTCCTCAAGAAGAGATGTAGTGCTATTGATACCATCCTCCTCTAGCAAAACAGTCAGGATATTCTTGCAATGCCATATTTGCAGCCGCCTTAGAGTCGGAGGTAGGTGGCCTTTTGCAATGTACGTCAGCGAATCACATCTCCATATGTTGATAGACTCAAGACACGTGGTATTGTACATCACTGCCTTGGGTAGAGATTTCAGGGCATCGCAATAAGCGATCGCAATTTCTCTCAATGTGGATGGCAAACCCAGTCGTGGCTGCTCTCCAACTTTTTTTGCCTCCAAAGAAACTAGTTCACGACAATACTGAATACTTAGCTTCCGAAGGCACGGGAGATGTTGTAGGAGTCCCACTTTATTTGACCACAAAGGCATCAGCTCCTGACAATTATCAATAGATAAGTCTTCTACATGTGTCAGCCCTTCAATGTGACTCCCGGATTCGGAAATATCCATAATCTCAAGAGAGCATAATGACCGGAAGCCAGCATCCTTTTTGCACACCAAGCCTTTGCATCTCTTAATTGCTACTTCGCAGAGCTCTGGAAACCCTCAAATTGAAACCACCAATTGCGCACATTTTTCTATCACAACTTTTTCCAATAAAGGAAGTTGGTTTGGTAACTCCCCCGACAGCTTGGGGCAGCTTTTGATAGAAAGCTTAAGTAAGCCTCGGAATTCTTGGCCTGGAGTCCATTTCTCCCATTCTGGCATATTCTCAAAATGCAAAGTCCTTAGAGATTTAAAAGGTTGTGAGCAACCTTCCCCAAAAAACTCAAGACCAATATTCTTCACCTTGTCCAAACCTTCGATCGAAAGGAATTGAAGCGATGGAAGTTCCCCGATTGGTGGCAATAATGTACACTCTCTACATTTTTCTATTCTCAGGACCACCATGTTAGGAAAGCATGCACCTCTTAACCATGCCGGAAATTGTTCACCACCATAGCGCCTGATAGTGAGCTTTTTCAAACTGTTGTGAGGTTGTAGCTTGGTAAGTACCTCAAATGCCTTCGTCTTGTCTTGTGACTCAACAAGATTGCCACTCCATTCCAACAACAAAGCATCAAGATTGGACTTACTGATTAAATTAGCATCGCTTGCATCCTCAGATTCAATCACATTCTCCAATTTCGAAATGCAAAGAGTCCCTCCAAGATTTGACAGACTCCCCAACTCCTTTATCCCAGAATATTTCCCTTTCCCCACAACTAGATGAGGCAATGTCTTAAGGCAAGCAAGCTTACCTATTTGTGGAGGCATTCCTTCCAATGAATCAGCTCCTACAACATTGAGATGGCGCAAATTGACAAGATATGCAAACATGGAAGGCAACTTTACAAGTTGACAACAATTTTCTAATAACAATGTTTGCAAGTTGTAAAGATTGGTTATTGACTCTGGCATGCTTGTGATGGCAGTGTAGGACAGGTCAAAGTAATGTAGATGCTTCAAATCACCAACTGAATCTGATATCTCAGTTATACGGTATCCCTTTAAAGAGAGAACCCGTAAGCATTGTAATTTCGGCAACAATTGAAGAGGGACAATACAGGTCAAGTAACAGTTCCCCAAATCTGAGAGGTTAAAAGGTAGGAAGGTACGCAAAGATGTCAATTCAGAAAATAACTCAAACCTTTTAGCACCGTCATATCTGCCACCCACGTAAGATAAATGTCGAGCCTTTGTTAAAAAGCTTCTTTCTTTATTACCCTTGATTCTGTCCTCCATTCTAAAACATGTATCTCCTGCAACCAATTGAGCCAAATCGTTGATGATGTCATGCATAAGATATCGTGCATTATCTTCACTCGATTTTTGAAAAAATGACCTTGACAACAAATCGCGAAAATACTTGCTACCCAAATCTTCCATTCGCTTTTCCTTTCCCCCTGACTGAATCAAACCTTCTGCCATCCATAACAAAACCAACTCTTTCTCTTCAAATTCATAATCCTTAGGAAAAATCGAACAATACGCAAAACACCTCTTTAAATGTGAAGGAAGATGGTGGTAGCTCAACATAAGAGCTTCCTTTGATATCTCCCATATCTTGCTATTCAAAACTTCTTCCCACTCATCCAAATTTTGTGTAGTGCGTAAGAGGCCTCCGAGAGCTCTTGCGGCCAAAGGTAAGCCTTTACACTTTGTAACGATTTTTTCACCGGCATCTTTAAGGTTTGGATGTGCACTGAAGTCTCTTTTCCCCAATGCATGCAAAGTAAATATAGACAAACAAACATCATTGGACAACAGGGACAAAGGGTAAGCTTCGATGGTACCCACCATTGACGAAACTTTATCATTGCGAGTTGTAATGATAATTGCACTTCCCGGCGCCCCTACCTGGAAAGGAGCAAGCAGAGTAATCCACTTCTCGTAATTCTCAGTCCACACATCATCCAGAATGACCAAAAACCTCTTCCCCTGCAGTTTTTTCTTTAGATTTTCTTGCAACCAATTGAGATCCTTGCCATCATATTTTTCTGAGGTATCAGATTCTAAAATGATCTTTGTAACCCGAGCAATATCAAAATCTTCAGAAACACAAGCCCATGCTTTTATATCGAAAAAGCTTTGCACTTTTTTATCATTATACACAAGTTGGGCAAGAGTTGTCTTTCCGATACCCCCCATACCACATATCGGAATCACAGAGAGGTTAGCCGGAATAAGTTCCGCACTCGGCAATGATTTTAGTATAGCCTCTAGATCTCTTTCCCTGCCACAAACACCAGCTTCATTCACCAAAGAAGTCGAGGGGTCTCTCCATGGTCTTCTTCTGTCTGAACTTCCATCAACATTTCCTTCCAAACGCAGTCGATCTTTTCGTGTCACGATGTCATTAAATCGAGTAGTGATTTCTTCTATTTTTGATCCCAGCGTAATGTTGATCTTAATAGAACTTGGGTTCAACTGAGTACAGCAAATAGGGATGAGATTCCGTACCTTACTAGCGCTTGCCTGATTTTCACGCATCAATTTGTTGCGCAAAGCTTCAGTGTCGAACTCACCCAATATGTCCTCCACATCGTATGCCAAGTCTCTGAGATCATCCAACCACTCCTTGACCGCCTCATCAGTATATTGCCTGTCCTCTGCATCATCAAGCACAGCCTTAATAGTTGTCAACAGTTTCTCCCACTTCTTCAGCTTTTTCCGAAGTCCCTCTCGGCGTACGAAGTTGAGCAATTCGGGAGACGCCAATCGGTCAAACAGCACTTGAAGGAACGCAGAAAGAAAGAGCTCTCCTACTGCCATATTGATGCTCGTCGGAGAAAGAAATGATGTGGGAACTATGGAAAGATAGCCAAGCAGGCAGAGCAGATCACAATTGGTTTCTTTGTGGATGCCTTAACGCGGTCTTCAAAGTTGTAATTGCACAAACAGATATCGGATTGACGAAGATGGTGGGGGAATTTTTTTTTCTTTTTTTCTAGGTAACGTGAAAAGAGATTGGGGGATTCCATCCCATATCAGATCCTCCGTTTTTAGAGGAGGCGCCAACTGAGTTAGCCTCCGTTTTTAGAGGAGGCGCCAACTGAGCTAGAAGCTAACTGGCCGATGGTGGGGGAATATGCTGGCGTGTTTGGACTGAGTACAGCTCTTGGTATGAGTAGCTGTTTCCCACATTTCTTTTGTCCTTAACTACGAAATGGTAGATCTAAAAAAAAACTACGAAATGGTCGACAACATGTAATAGTTTATTTTTCTGCCCATGTCAGGCCAATTTTTTTAATGTTTCCATTGGGTTTCTTGCCCCCCACGTACTTTAATCTCAATATATAAAATAGGAAATTAATGGATAAAAGAATAAAAGTAATTTACATGCATCTTAATTTACCAATAGATAATCAGCATTTGCTAGATTGTCAATAGAGTTTTGGAAATTTTGGGTATTGAGATTTGTAAAAAAATATAGTATTTTATAAAAAAGTGAAGAGATTTAAGATTTAATTGAATAGTATAATATTATTTTATAATTTAATGAGGAAATAGGGATTATTTTATGATTGTTTGGAAATATTGAGGGGTGGAAAGTTTGAGAAACAAACGCCCTCTACCGAAGGAATCCGAAGCACTTCAATATTAGTTTAACAAAAAAAAATTTAGAAAAAAAAAAGTTTAACAAAAACAAGAAACATAGAGAAATGAGAGATCCAATATAATATAGGGAAAAATACATTCTTCACCCACAAAGTACCATAGTTTTGACACTTTACACCCTAAACTACCAATTTTGATACATTACACTCTCTAACTACTAATTTTTTACACTTTGCACCATTTTTTAAAATTTGAGACTAAAGTGATGATAATGCCCTTGATTAATTTTGTATATAGTAAATTTATTATTGTAAATTTATTAATTTAACAAGGGTGTTATTGTCAAATAAAGGGTGTAAAGTGTTTACTATTAATAGTTGGAGGGTGCAAATTGTCAAAATTGGTAGTTTATGGTGCAAAGTGTCTAACATTGGTAGTTTGAGGGTGCAATGTCTTAAAGATGATAATTTATGGTGCAAAGTGTCAAACCTAGAATAATTTGTGGGTGAAAATTGTATTTTTCCCTGTAATATAATAGTTGAGTCATGCTATCCATTCCCTAGATTCCTCGTGGTTGCACATTTCTCTGAATTGGGGAGACTTTCTGCAAACTCTCATCACATACATGCATGATGAGCTACCCTACGCAATTAGTATTTTACTCATTTGCCTCGAGACAATTGAAAGTACTAAAAAAATATCAAATTATTTCGTTCTGTACACATTTTTTTTATAAACAAATCAAATATTAAACTGATTTTTTTATAAACAAATCAAATAGTTCAATTCCTCATCAATAATTTATTTCGAGCACAAAAAGGTGAAGATATTTTCAAACCTCAACCAAAACTTCAAAAGGCAATCTCGAAGCAAATAGAAGGCCAAATCACTAATAGTTCTCATTGGGTAATCTGCAGCATTAGCAATTTAGCAGGAAAAGACCAGTTTGGGACAAGCCTAAAACTTGAGAGAAATACCAATATGTGAAGCCCCAACTACTATTCACCACTTCCTTCTCGTGACGTGGGATTATCAACCTTTGCATGTTGTTATGTGGTGTTTGTTTGTGAAAATATTGGGGTTTTGAAAATTTTGGGTATTGGGGCTTGTGAAAAAGTATAGTATTTTATGGAAAAGTGAGGAGATAGAAGATTTAATTGAATAGTATAATATTATTTTATAATTTAACGAGGAGAAAGAAATTATTTTATAATTGTTTGGAAATATTGAGGGGTGGAAATTTTGAGAAACAAACGCCCCTATCTAATATGAGTTTTTTCAGAATTTGTGATAAAAAAAAATACTCCAGCTTGGCCCAAATTCCACCACGCAATCCTCTGTCTCGGCATTAAGAGCTCCGCCTTAACTCAGCAAGATCAACTGAGTACAAGAGGTCTTAATTCAGTAAGATCAACCTAGTACAAGAGGACAGTCATTCCTTTTCAAAAACCCCCAAACTCATTAGTAAACAACTTTTCTACATGCACCAAATATAATCTTTTCAGGAACCACACTAGGATCAAACAGCTCTGTGCAAAGAAGGATCTTTAGGTTGGTTAGAGTTTGTTTTGCAGCAGAGGTCTGCAGGGTTTTGAGACAATTAAAACCCGAGATAATAGCAGGGACTACAGGGTCAGCAGCTTATGAACACAAAGAAGCATAATAGATTTAGCTTTGGGCCAACCTTCATGGGACTTCAATGGCTGCTGACATGGTCCTCTATCATTTATTTCAATAAATAAATGACAACTGCTCTGATGTCTTAGAACAAGCCATTGAAAAAAATTGTATGTGCTGATTGGACACAAAGCAAAAGTACCTAAGTCTTCCATTTGTTATAATTACACAAAATAATTGCTCCTAGTGTCTTCGCATCTGTCTAACCGAACATCCAATCTTGAACAAACAATCCAAAACTATATGATACTGCAAATACGATTGAAGAATTTTTAATATATGCCAATTTTACCACACAGCATGTATAATCGAATGACCTGAGCTTCTTTCATACTATCCTTACCGTTTTCCTCCGCACGGTAAAGAACACACTACTAATACACGAAGTAGAAATAGTAATCAAAAATTTGATATAAAACATTGATTCATTATTATACAGTGGCGGAAGGAGGGGGCGCGATGGGTATCGGCCGATACCCATCGCACCCCCCAAGAATTTTTTTGTTTTTTTTTGTTTTTCTTTATAAATTAGTTCGGTCCGATACCCATTAAATCCAGGCCAAATAGACTTAATGGGTATCAGATCTAAAATATTTTTTTTCTATACATTGATTTTGCTCCTAGTGCTACATAATAATTAAGGCAAAAATACAGTTATTATAATTTTTTTTTTTTGCATTGATTACAAATTCTTCAACCGAGGGGTAACTTCATGTCATCTTGATAAATTTATGTTAGTAAAAAATTATTTACTCTTTGCTCCTAATTTTTCATAATCAAGATCACTTCATTTTTTTCTCCCTATGTTGATTTGTTTCTTCATTTTTATTAGAGATCTCGAAAAATGTTGTGTTTGTTTAGGATTCTTGTATAGGCCAAACCAAAGTTCTGATCACTTTTGGGATATGTTTATCTAAGAAACTCTTTTACTAAATCTTGCTTATATTGTAAATTTTATTTTTATTATTCAGAGCATGGTTTGTCATCAATTGTTGCTTTGTGTGTGTAATTGCTTTGAAGAATGTGAATATCTTTCAATTTCAAATCCATAAAACCTAGAGAAAATAAATTACAAATGCATCCCAAGTAACCTTTTGTCAAAAGAAAAAAGAGGAAAAAAAAGACAGATTTTAGTTGTGGTAGTAACAAAAAATGTAAGAAAGACAACCCCTAATGACATCAAGACCTCAACCATCAAAATTATCTGTTATTTGTTCTAAAATTTTAGAATTAAGTAGAGAATTAACTTAAATTAGATTATCAAAAGTGATTTGTGTAATAGGATGAGAGATAACTGAATGAATGGTTGCATGTTAGTGTACATTGAGTAAGAAGTTTTTAAAACTATTGAGAACGAAGCAATTTTGCAATATTTTCAGAAGATGCAAACTCGTAGGATCCAATTGTCACCTCTCAGTCGTAGTATATATTACGGTACATGTATTCTAATATTTTTAATGCTTTTAGTCTTTAATTTTCGACATTATAACTCTAAGACAATGACGTAGAAAAAAAACTCTAAGACAATGTTTTGCATTAAGAAGAAATTTTTTTTTGTCATTTCGCCTTTAAAGTTCGACACCCATGGATTTTAATCCTGGTTCCGCCACTGGATTCATACAATTAAACAAAACTCGGAAAAATGACAAAAGAAAGACCAGCAAATAGAAAACAAGGTTTATGCTGTTTCATAATATACTTAATCCTTTGGAATGATGACCTGGTCGGAATTGGGTTTCAGATAAGGGATCGCCTCGACGTTCAACACTCTGGCTTCCAGAGCATCTAAATTCTGCTTCACCTGAGAGAGAACAACGAAACTGTAAGCACCAAAAAGAAAACAAACAGAACAAAACAAAATGAAACGGTATACATCTTCGTACGATTAGAGGTTAGTTACATCAGAAAAGACAGAGTGTCGATCGATGCTCAGGTCTCTCCAGATAAATTGGGAAATTGCACCCCCAGCCACCGAAAGACCTGCTCCGAACCGTAGTACACGAGTCCTTAACATCTCCTCTTTCTCGTTCCTCCCTCTATTAGTTTGTAATAAATAATCGTTGTATTCGACTAATGAAATTACATTAAGTTATATACATGAGTTCTCTGCCTAACCAACTAACTGTAAAGTTAACAACTTTACTTCTAGAACATTATACATACATCCAGAACTATCTAGAGTCTAATAGCCCCCCTCAAGCTGGACTATGAATATTGAATAGACCAAGCTTGGCTACTAAAGAAACAAACTTATTGACAATCAAGGGCTTAGTGAGTAAGTCTACCAATTGATGTTCTGTCTTCACATGCAGAGTTTTGATCAAGTTGGTTTGTACCATGTCCCGAACTATATGACAATCGATGTCAATATGTTTCGTCCTCTCATGAAAGATCGGATTAGCTGCAATATGTATAGCAGCTTGGCTGTCACAAAATAGTAAATATGGCTTCGAATGATCAACAAGAAAGTCCCGAAGCAGAGCAATTAACCACTTTATCTCACAACATGTCACGGTCATAGACCGATATTTAGCCTCAACAGAGGATCTACTAACAGTGGACTGTTTCTTTGATTTCCATGAGATCAGAGAGTCTCCTAAGAAGATGGTATACCCAGTGACAGAACGTCTTGTGTCAGGACACGCTGCCCAGTCGGAATCACAAAATGCTTTGAGCTGGAGATTGGAGGAACTGGACAAGAAAATGCCCTGACCTGGAGAGCCCTTTAAGTATTTAAGAACACGAATGGCAGCATCATGGTGAGGCTGTCGGGGCTGGGAAAAAACTGACTGAGAGAAGTGACAACAAAGGCGATGTCAGGTATTGTAAGAGTGAGGTATAAGAGTCTTCCCGCAAGGCGGCGATAAGAGCTGGGGTCAGCAAGCAACTCACCATCACTACTGTTAAGTCTTGAATTAGAATCCATAGGAGTTCTAACAGGTTTTGCAGCCAATAACCCACTGTCCTCAAGTACTTCTAGAACATATTTTCTTTGGCATAAAGAAATGCCCTTGACAGAACGTGCAACTTCAAGTCCAAGAAAAAATTTTAATGGACCTAAGTCTTTGAGTTTGAAAACAGAATCTAACCAAGTCTTCAAGGAAGTGACAGCTGATGAGGAGTTGCTAGCAAGTATAATATCATCAACATATACTAAAAGAGCATGAAAATCAGTGCCATCAGACTTGATAAAAAGGGAATGATCAGACTTAGATTGAATGAAGCCATAAGCGATTAAAGTGGTGGAAAACTTAGAAAACCACTGTCGGCTGGCCTACTTTAACCCATATAAGGATTTCCTAAGTCTGCAAACCCTTTTGTCACCCAGATAAGAAAAACCAAAAGGGAGCTGCATGTACACTTCTTCATCCAAGTCTCCATGAAGAAAAGCGTTGTTTACATCAAGTTGATGTAAATCCCACTTGTGGACAGCAGCTAAATCTAAGAGACATCTCACAGTTGTGAGCTTAGCAACAGGGGAAAAAGTGTAAAAAAAAATCAATCCCTTCCTTTTGTGTGTACCCCTTTGCCACCAGTCGAGCCTTATGTCTCTCAAGTGTTCCATCAGCTTTACATTTACACTTGTAGACCCACTTGCATCCAATTGCAATTTTATCAGGAGGTAAATCAACAAAATCTCAAGTATGATTATGTTCAAGAGCAGTAATCTCAAGTTGCATAGCGTCTCTCCAAGCTGAGGATTTGATAGCTTGATGATAATATTTGGGTTCAATATGACTAGACATAGCTAGGGTGAAAGCTTTGTGTGAAGGTGACAAATTAACATAGGAAATGTAAGAAGAAAGAGGATAAAGAGAAGAAGTAGACCCTGTAGCAGCACATGGAGAGACTGACTATGAATTGCTAAGAGGCACCTGAGCCATTTGACAGTGATACTGTTGCAGGTATGCAGGTGGCTTATGAATCCGTGATGACTTTCTAAGTAAGGGTGGAGCAGAACTAGCAGAAGATGATGAAGAATCATCAGAAGAATTAGTTTGCAAAGGTTGTTTTGAATCTGAAACTGGTGTTATGGAACTAGAGAAAGAGGAATCAGGTGATACAATATCATTTGTGGGTGGTGAAACAGGTAGATGAGAAGTTGGAAAGGAGGATAAGTCATTAAGAAAAAGAGGAGGATTGGGAAGAATGATATCAGAAAACACAATATCAGTGTCTGAAGAAGCAATGTTTTGAAATGGAAATAGAGTTTCATGAAAAAGAACATGGCGAGAAATAAAAATCTTATTTGTAGAAGGGTCAAGAAGTTTATAACCTTTTGTCCCTGAAGGATAACCGAGAAAGACATAGGGTAGTGATCTAGGATCAAACTTATGTCGAGAATGAGAATGAGTAGAAGCATAAGCTAAACACTCGATGGTTTTGAAATATGCATAGTCTGGTGAATGATTAAAAACAAGTTCATAAGGTGATTTTTGTTGAAGTAATGGAGTTGGTAATCTGTTGAAAATATGAACAGCTGTAAGAATGCAATGACTCTAAAAGAAAATAGGGAGATTGGCCTGGAACCGAAGGGATCTAGCTACACTTAGAATATGTTGGTGTTTCCTTTCAACTACGGAATTTTGCTGAAGGGTGTAGACATAACACTTTTGGTGAAGAATGCCATGAATATTATAGAATTCTGTCATATTAAATTCAGGACCATTGTCTGACCTAATAGTTTTGATGGTTTGATTGAACTGATTTTTGATCAAATGATAAAAGGATTGAAGATATACTCGGGTTTCAGATTTATTTTTCATAAGATAGACCCTGGTACACCTTGAAAAATCATCAACAATTGATAAGAAATATCGGAAACCATCATGAGAAGTGATAGGGAAAGGTCCCCATATATCACAATGAAGAAGCTGAAATATATGCTGAGTGGTGGAAGTACTATGCTGAAAAAGGAAGTTTCCTTTGTTTGCTTAAATGTCAGGTAGAGCAATGTATAGGAGTAGAAACATAAAGAATATCAGTAGAGGCAATCGATACTTTATTAATTGCATTCTTGAGTTTGACAAATGTCCTAAACGACAATGCCATAGAAAGTTTGACTTATGTGAATTGACATTACAAGAAGAAACGTGTGAAGAAATAGAAGAAGCCGAAGGCTGCAACTGATATAGACATTGGTGCAGCTTAGCAATTCCAATCGTTTTCCAGTGCTAAAGATCCTGAATATAACAGAGGCCATGAAGAAAAATCAAACAACAAGAGAGGTCAGAAGTGAGTTTACTTGCTGAGATGAGGTTGACAGAAAAAAATGGTATGTATAACACATTTGTTAAGACAAAACCATCTGTAAAATATACTGTGCCGATATGAGGGGCAACAACATATTGACCATTTGGCAATTTGACTTGAATATGAATGGTAGAAATGATGTTTGTTAAGAGATTGAGATCACTGACCATGTGGTCAGTGGCTCCCGTATCAATAATCTAAGATTGTGATGGAATATATGAATCAGGAGAGACAGTACAAACAGAAGAATGAAAATGAGTACCTGAGAAATTAGGTACGAGTGAGGAAGAAGCTGATGTATCAGAATGAACATAATTAACAGAGGGTGAAGGTATAGAGATGAAAGCTTGATGTTGGAGAGAAGAGAACAAATTTTTGCACTGTTCTTGAATCATATCTAACCCGGGAACTAAAGTGATCATCTCTTGATCAGTAGTAGTAAGATGAGCAGATGCGTTCTTGCCTTTGGTAAATTTAAAACCAAGAGGAAATCCGTGCAATCGATAGCATTTGTCAATGGTATGTCCAATTTTTCCACAATGCGTACACTGAGGCTTAGGAAGAATCTTGTTGCTCCCTTTTGCTCCATTGTCAGTCTTAATAACCATGACAGCAAGTTGTCTATGACTGGACTGAGGTCCAAGTTGCTCCTCCTCTTGTATAATAAGGGAAAACACCTTGTTGATGTTAGGGAGAGGATTAGATAGAAGGATCTGACCACGAGCATGAGTGAATCTGTCATCTAATCCCATCAAGAACTGAAGAATGAATTCACGTTCTTGGGTTGCAAGAATGGATTTCGTGGCTTTGCAATCTGAGCCACAGACACAGGTATCAATATGATAGTAAGTTTGCAACTCATCCCAGTAGAGTTTAAGCTTGGCAAAATAATTGTTGACCGAGGCATTGCTCTAAGTGAGAGTTGAAAAATTTTGTCGTGTGTGAAAGACACTAGGACCATTGGACTAAGTAAAACGCTCTATCAAATCATTCCACACATGCTTGGCCGAGTCCACATACATAACAGAACCAGCAATTTCCTTTGAAACCGAGCTGAGCAACCATGTCGTGACCATCATATCACATCTGATCCAGTTGAAGTAAGTAGAACTTTCAGGATTTGGCTTGACGAGACTGCCATCAATAAATCCTAATTTGTTCTTGATCGTTAGGGTCATGATCATTGATCGACTCCATGTTGAATAGTTTGATGCGCTGAGCAAGAGTTGTGAGACAAGCACAGCTCCAGGATTCTCTGTCTGATGTAGATACAGAGGATTGAAAGGATTATCATCTACAGATGAGAAGGGATTTGATGGAGGTTGATTCAATAATGGGGGTTGAATTAAGGGAGAGTCTGATTCTGTAGTCATGATGTTTGTTCACGAAAACAGAGAAATGATAAGAGAAGAAAGGATGCAGTGAGAAGATAAGAGAAAGAAATGATGCGGAAGCTTTGAGAATTTCAGAGAAAATCCTCTAATACCATATTAGTTTGTAATGAATAATCGTTGTATTCGACTAATGAAATTACATCAAGTTATATACATGAGTTCTCTGCCTAACCAACTAACTGTAAAGTTAACAACTTTACTTCTAGAACATTATACATACATCCAGAACTATCTAGAGTCTAATACCCTCTTCCTCTTCTTCACTTTCTTGTCAAAGAAATGGATAAAAAGGGAGAAATTTGAGAATGCGATTTGACGCGATGGTGAGAAAATCAACGTCCGTTTACGCAACCTTTTTCTTTTCTTTTGCTTTTCCTTTTATTTCGGGTTATAAGCAGAAGACATGTTGGTATATAATCTCATTAATCCATTGTGTTTGACCCAAATTTAAACAATAAAAAATGAGCCATCCGTTAATTACTGAATCTATTGAGCTCGACTAGGGGTGGGTACCGGTATCAGTAAGAACCGGATGCCCGGTTCGACAGTTATCAAAATTTCGGTAATCTCGATACCGGATGTCAGAATTCTGACAGCTGAAAATAGGCTAATTTTGGGCCCAAAACTTTGACTTTTTGAACTTCTTATTCTGGGCTGATTCTGGGCTTATTATTTAATTTTTTGGGCTTCTGATTGTAGGCCTATTTTGGTAGTGAAATATGGGCTTAATTCTTTAGGCTGGTTTTTAAAAGCCATGTTGTTGGATCCAAAATGACAAAATTTAGTTAGATGTTAATGTTGTATTGGATGTTAGATCCAATACTTTTTTATTCATTTACATATTACAATTCTATAATGTCAATTGCAATATATTAATAAATCACATACATAGACTAATGAAAGAAAAATGATACAAAATTATAAATAACAAATTTACAAATTACGAATAAACATATAAATAAAATCTACAAATAATAAAAATTTAGATTCTAAAAAAATTACAAATAAAACAAATTTGCATTCTAAAAAAATCAACAAATATTACAAATTGGATAGTTGAATTGAATGAAATAAAATGTTGGTCATTTAAGCAAAACATCACTGTCATATGATTATGGTAGTGTTAATTTTATATGTTCTTTGTATTTATGCCCATAATATTTAATGACCAACTACAAAAGATTGGTCACTAATGACTAAACTAATTGAAATTTTAATTAATACATAACATAACACTTAATTGATTACTTTCCATTTTTCAAAACAATGAAACATCATCATATCAAAATGATCAACTTTACAAAATAATGAAAATTATGAAATATGTGCACAACACCGTGTCCATCATTAAAAAAAATCCAAATCCAAAAAATAATTGTTTATGTTTATTGCATACTCATAGTTAAATAAAGAACAAGATAAAACACACCAACAAAACCCAAATTACTAATTATCAATCAATCCCATTATATAAGATTTTAAATCTAACAATTATTATTCTAATATTATGGGCATTTTCCTTGAAAGAAAAAATAATACACTAATATTGTATTGTGTAAACTATAGAATAATATAATAATATTTATATTCATATTGTTAAAGTATAGAATATTAAAACCTATACTCTAATACTCATACTTTATCAATGTTTTTTGTAACAAATAAAATAAAAAACAATACCTCCCTCTAATCGTCCACGTCAAGAGTCATGCTATCCGTGCTGGAAACCGAGATAATAAACATCAATTGTGTGGGATTATTAGTCATGTATGGAAACAAAGAGTATTTAGAAAAAAAATATTTTAAAAAAACATGTAACAAAGAAAGAAAGCATTACATTTTTCCACATTATAACTTTCCAAATATTTTGTTCCATCAACAATCTCAGGTTCACCTTCTTTCCATGTCCGTCATCAGTTAAGAAATCCAAAAATCCCAACCTATCATCGAAAGCCATCACATCACCAAATACAACTTCATACTTCGCTACAGACTCCAACATAATATGAATTCCACCTTGTAGGTACATCAAGTTGCAAGAATCCATCTGTACGAAGCAACCTCTTTCTCACAATTCTAAAATAATCCAATCGTTGAGGGGATGACTTAACATACTTCACACAATTTCTAACCTTAACCACCAAATCATCTCATTCTTTCAAACCGTCATGCACAATCAAGTTGAAGATATGTGCACAATAGGGGTGGGCAAAAAACCCGAGACCCGACAACCCGAACCGGCCCGACCCGTTTCCGACCCGATCGGGTCGTGTTTAGGCGGGTTCGGGTTCGGGTTTACATGTAAATAAAAACCGATTTTCGGGTTCGGGTATATGAACAAACCCGAAATTAAACCCGAACCCGAAAATATAACACCATCGCCCCGTGACCCGTCTTTTCCGAACCGGACCGACCCGTTTCGACCCGATATTTTCGGGTTTTTTCGGGTTCGGGTTCGGGTTTCCTCACAAAAAACCCGAAATATTCGGGTCGGGTTCGGGTTGAAATTTTCGAACCCGAACCCGGTTTGCCCACCCCTAGTGCACAACACCTCATGTGTATAAATTCATGCTCACTAACAACTACCCCCACCCTACCACTAGCAAGTGTCAATTGTCTCTTTTAAAAATGATCAACTGCAACATTATTAGATGATGCATTATTCACTGTGATCGCAAGAACCTTATCAATCCCCCACTCTTGCACACACTCCTCCAATTATGTTGCAATTGTAAGCCCTCTGTGATCCGCGACTCTACGAAATCCAAGGATTCTTTTGTGCAACACAAATTATAATCAATAAAATGTCGAGTCACAGACATATAGTTCATATTTTGAATCGAAGTCTATGTGTCGATTGTATAACAAATCCTAGGACGCGTTCTCAAAATGATATTCCTCAACTTATTCTTCTCATCAAGATAAAGACTCATACAATCATTCGTCACTGTGTATCGAGAGGGCATCCTAAATCGAGGCTCAAGTTTATGAATCATATCTTTGAACTCGTCCTTGTTCACCACCCTAAATGGAAACTCATCGATGATTATGAATCGAGCAATGACCCTCCTAACTTTCTTTTCAACATACATATCAATCTTCATCTCCCCCACCACATCACCCTTCACCAATTTTGAAGAAGCATCGTGAGTAAACTTCAATTGAGAGAAGTCCAACTTACTTTGCTTCCGTTGATAGGCTAAACAACCCTTCTAGTGAGAACTCATACCGGAGGTCCCTTGACGGGTGTGGTAAACCTCAACTGCGTTATTACAATAGTTACATTTTGTCGTTGGCTTTTCTGGATCAGTCACTTTTTCGTCTCTCATGAAATGATCCCACATGAGAGTTGGACGAGGTGGCGCTTACACATCAACATCACCCTCAACTTGACAAGCTGACTTCTTACCAATAATAGGGGAGGAAGCATCAGCTCCAACTTAGGGGCGTGGTGTCGGTGAGTCAACCGAAGGATTAGAAGAAGAAGTAAAACAGATCCATCTGATAAAACAAAAAGTTTTGAAAAAAAAAATTTATAAGATTTTTATCCCCTAAAGTACTTAATACTCTAATAGTCATTTTAATACTGCATTATAGTCATTTTAAAAAAAATAAAATAGAAACCAAACATTAAATTAAACATATTCATTTATAACATATTCATACGTGAATAATTTCAAATTCATACGTAACCATTTAATACGTGAATAAATGAGTCTTCTTTTATTTAAACATATTCATACATGAATAATTTCAAATTTAACATATTCATTTCAAAAAAAATTCAAACAGATTCATTTCTAAACAATTTCAAAATTAAACGAAATCAATCAAGCCCACTGTCAATCCTCCAATTGCAAACAGATTCACAACTTCAAGCCCATCCTTCACACTTTCACAACCTAATCTAATCTATACTCTACAATAAATAATTAACTAATGAACTAAAATAATTAACTAAATAAGTGAACAAATGTTTAATTTTTTACCTCAATGCAGTGCACTGACCACACATGGCAGAACGCAAATTCACACATGGCAACACACAAATTCACACATCACAATCTGTTAATCTTGTAACATGCACTAAAAAAATTAATTAGTTAACAAATAATGAAATGAAGAACAAGAAACTGATACTAATCAAAATAAAATTGAAAAAAAAAACCAAAAAAATTAAGCAGAGACAAAGACACAGAGTTGATAGAAAGAGAGAGAGAGTGTGAGAGACTAGAGAGAGACTGAGAGAGAGTAGAGGCCTGAGAGAGAGAGAGAGCTGCGGCGTGAGGTGAGAGAGAGAGAGCTGCGAAATTCAAATGAGGGGGAGAAGGAGAATAACGAGGGTCGGGGAGGGTTTTGAAAAAAAAAATCCTAGGACCAAAACTGTGTGTTTTGGTTTTTTTTTTTTAAAAACGGTACCGGAATTCTGCCTTGTTCCAGTGGAATTACCGGTACCGGTTCTGGTTCTGGTTCTGGTTCTGGTACTTAGAGATATCTTATACTGGTTCCGAGCGGTATGCGGAATCAGTACCGGAACCGAAATTCTGGTACCGGCGGAGGTTTTGCCCACCCCTAGAGCTCATTGCCCAAAGATCGTGTGCTAGGAATTGCCTTTTTATCTTAAAAAATTTAACTCTTAGACTAAACTCTAAAGGTCATTACTATCAACTCGTTGATAAATGACTTTTATTCTTTAAAAAAATCGTTGAACTCAATTATTATAAGAGATTTATATAATTATTAGTTTCGTGTGTGTATTTTTTGGTTAATGACTATTTTCGTCCTGGGTTTTTTCACTTTAAAAAATTTATCATCAAATTTTTACGTTAGTCACACACAGTCTATGGGCTTTATGATTTTGTCAAAATAGTCATGTTTTCTACTTCCGTAAATTGTTCAATCAACTAACGACCCTACACGTTATGACTAACTAAAAAATAACATCAGTAACAAAATTTATTTTAAAATGCTACTTAAATTTTATTCTAGCACCCGGCTGGAATTTCTCAAAGTTAAAAAGCTCCACCGCAAACGAATAACAATAGTACTAGAGGAAATAAATAGACGTAGTGTGTTGATTTGATGTACACCAGCGACAAAAGGAAATAGAACTATTTGATAATTGATTGAAGATTCTACATGCCCTCGTTTAATTAAGGGCATGTTCGTTTTGAGAAAATTTTAAGGATTTTAACTACGATGTGAATATTTAGATGATGTTTGAGCTTTATTGGCATGCGTGCAGAAGTTGTTGAGTTATTTTGATGTTTGTAAAAAATATAATGTTGAGTTGTATTGGTATGCCTGTAGGAGTAATGTTAGAATTGTAAGTTTAGAAAGTTTGATTCATATTCTAAACTTTTTAGCCAAACGAACATGCCCTAAGTCGCACACATGTCTTGGGACAGGTGTGTGTTCGGGAGTTTTACAGTATTTTTCGAGCCAGTCTTTTTTTCTCTAAAAGTACTAATGGTGAGAAAAAATTCTGGTAAGAATCAGAATTTTCAGTTCCACTTTCGATTTCGGAAATCCATCATATACCGAAACCGTAACTAGAAGTCATTTTTGACAATTTTCGAAATCAAATTCGGAATCGATACTGGAATTTCCGTTTTCGATTTTTCTAAAAAAATAAAATAAAAATAATGTTCAAAATAAAGTATAACATACATAATTTGATTTAATGTTTATTTTAGAACATAGATTTTGGATGAAAATTTTACATTTATTGTTAATTTATGATGAATAACTAAAAAATACCGAAAAATTTTGTTTCTATTTTTTTAAAAAAATAGGGCTCAAAATAAAGTATAACATATGATGAGTACCGAATTTGTTTGAATGTTTATTTTAGAATATAAATTTTATTTGAATGTTTACATTTATTGCTAATTTATGATGAATAATAGAAAAATCTTCCAAAAATTCAATCCAAAAAATATTTATACCTCGTTAGGGCCCCAAAAAAATATATCCAAAAAAGCCCACATGCCGAACCAAAATTTCCGGTTCCGATTTCAAAAATTTCAGTTCAATTCCGGTTCTATTCCAGTATTTTCAGGAAAAAAAAATTGCATTCCGGTAAATACCGAAACAGAACCAGAATTGGTCATTCCGGTTCCATCCGTTCTGGTACTCACCCTTAAAAAATATTTTTTCCATTTAATTAATAAATCGAAGAGTTTGAATCACAAGACAAAATGTAAAAAGGAATACAATTAAAAATTCAGTAGCCAGACAAATGAAACCGCGTCGCTCACTAGGCAAGAAGATGAGCTTGCTGGATTCTCGAGAGCACCCAATGAATAGCCCAAGCCGACTGAGTTTTGAATACACTTCGGAGCAAAAAAGCCAGATCCTCGATTTTCCAGCAGGGGATAGAGTACTCCAATTCGTCACATAGCAGCCCGACGTTGGATTCAAAAATAACATGCGTCCACCGTTGCTCAAGAGCTATTTCCGTTGCTCTTGCCGCTACCATATCTTCGCCCACTAATGGGTCCATAGTCCGTCACAATGGACTTTCTACCTATTCCAAAGTTCGTTATGTGCGGAGCACGATAGTAGTATACGAATTTTCTTGTTACAACACAAAATGTTTTAAAAAGAAAATTTTCGGATCTC
Source organism: Myrica gale (assembly GCA_963930655.1). NCBI lineage: Eukaryota > Viridiplantae > Streptophyta > Magnoliopsida > Fagales > Myricaceae > Myrica > Myrica gale. Next base: position 15,577,507 of record OZ005618.1, read on the forward strand.
TCTTGGCTGATAAAGTTGCATATGGTTGAATTGGTTTTTTGCTTCTTTTCTAAATGTTTTCTCCTATGTATTTTGGGCTTATATTTGCAACCAAGAACTCCGTGTGTGTTACTCAACATAATATCCTAAACCACATGTGGGATGTTTCTAGATCAAATTACTTGTCATGCCAACTGGTGTCACAAGTAGGTGGACCTAATTTCATGTTAATTAGCAAAGGACACAACATTATCATATAATTTAATTCCAACGAGGTAGGAGCCGGTATACACCTGTTACATATGTGTCCAAAAATCAAAATATACATTCAAGGGCTAACGTCACGACTTAGCAATATTTGGTTGCTATCATGTGACGAAGAAGAAAAAAATTCCCTACAAAACAAAAGCATAGTAGCTCCTTTTTTATAAGAAGCCAAATTTATTAGGTACTAAAAAAAGTAAAATCGTTGACAATGATCATCAATAAAATTAAAGATACATCTATAGATTAAAATACATATTAATTAATTATTTAAATTGGTCACTATAACAATGTGTCACCATCTTTACCTCAATCTATATATATACTATCGGTATCTAATTACATTTATTATTATTTTCTTAAGACAATGATTGCTTGAATTTGTTAGTGTTTTAATGCTGGCGTAATTCCGTGTCAAAATTTAAATTCAAATTGAGTTATATTTTAAATTTGGTCAAAATGTTCAAGACGTCATCAAGATGAAGTGCTAAAAACAAGTAGATGGTGATGCATAGTCTCTGAAACTATTTCAAAATTTGGATTTTGAAATATTTTCTTCCTTTTAGAATTCTTTTTGAAATAAATCTCAACCAACTCTATAAATAGAGATCAAACCTCATTCTTAGATAGAGATAATCCTTTAGATATCTCTGCTCATAAACAGTTCAGATTTTCTCCAGTTATCTAAATTCAATCACTATTGAAACCAACCTTCATGTGTGAGTTTGGCTGCCAGAGTTCCCGGTGTTGAAGAATAAGGACGTTTATGAAGAGTTCATAAAAAGAACCTCAGTGAGCTGAAAGTTAACCACAGGAAGCGGGTCTATGTTGGATTACTTAGATTATTACATCGGGGTAGTCAGAGTCAAGCAACTGGATGTTGCCCGTGTCTGATTCACCGTTGTAAGGTTTTACTTCTTAGTGAATTTTTGGTAGTTGCCAAAGGTTTTCCACCTCGCCAACAAAATCATTGTCTCTTGTGTGATTGATATTTATTTTATTATTCCGCTGCTTATATATTTTGTTGATTGATTATTCAGATCTGGACTCAATAATTTTAGGACTTGTTCTAAAATTGTTATTGAATTTTTAAATAGTGGGGAAACACCTATTCTACCCATATAAGTGTTAATAGGGTCTAAATAGGATTTTTCAATTGGTATCCAAAGCTAATATCGATCATTGACCCTTTGTCTAGATGTATTACAGTCAATCCTTATCCATGCCTCCATATTTTTTTGGAAAAAATTAAGTTTTAAAATAATTGGATTAATGGACATTGTTTTGATTCTCGTGCATGTATTTCTTAGGGTGCGTTTGCACCAAAAATTTCACAATATTTTTCACCAACTTACAATAAAATATTACAATATAATCTCTCTCTCTCCCATAAAAAAATATAAAAAAATTACAAAAAAATATAAAAAATTACATCTCTCTTCACTTTTTCACTAAACTCAATACCAACACTAAACTCAATACCAAAAATTTTTCAACACAAACACAACCTTAATATTTGATCAACTTATGTCTAGATTGATATAATATTTGATAATAATGCCTCATATCTCTCCTTGGTGTTAGCTAAAATGATCTTTATTTATCTTTTGGTACAATCAATCACAGTGCACATCATTTATAATTAAATGAGATTTGGCCGCATGTGTGAGATGTGGGGGCAATCACAAATGTTTGGGTTCATTTACCTTAGTTTGAATTGACCCCTAATTAGATTACCTTATTTTTAGTCCCTCACGAAAAAAATTATCAAAAGAAAAATATTACTCAAAAGAGTAAATCTTTCTCAATAAACAAAGCAAAAACAATAGAGAAGAGTAGAAGAAGCAAAGAGCTTACAACTTTAGGGGGAGCAACACTGTAATTTTGCAGGTCCTAGTAGAATTGGGTTTGACTTTCACTCTTTGGCTTTTGTTCCCTCTCACAACTGGTTTCATTTGTTAGCCTTAATGATGCTCACAAATTTAAGGTCTTAAGTCTCTTGATTATGTTTTGGTCTCTCACACACATACACAATCTACATTTTTTTTATTATTGTTGTTAAAATTTTTTAGAGACATGTGACATGAAATCAATGATTATAAATTTACGTATACGTGAGGTGATTTAATATTGATTTTACATGCTATTGAGAGCTCAATTGTATATCTCTAAGTTTTATTTTTTTTGTTGGCTATTCCTTTTGATGTTACTGAGACCATGATTGCTCTTTGACTATTCGTGACAAAAAGGGGGAGATGATAGTGTAAATGAATAATTGGACTAAGGGGAGAATAGATTAAGGGGGAGTAAATACTCTCTTATTTTAATTTGTTATTTTATTGGATATGTTATTATTTTGCATCAAATATTATCCAATATTCTATCTGTGTTTCCCATGCTTTTCACTTGGTTGTTGAGATTTTTTTTCAAGAAACAGATTTAATTAGACTCTTGAACATTTGTTTTGAGGTCATAGGTTTTTTCATGGAATCGCCAAAGGGAAAGTTTGTTAGTGTTTTAATGTTGGCGTGATTCCGTGTCAAAATTTAAATTCAAATTGAGTTGTATTTTAAATTTAGTTAAAGTGTTCAAGAGATTAAGGAGTCTTTTAAAGTTTGAAAGGATAAGACGTCATCAAGATGAAGAGCTAAAAATAAAAAGCTGGTAATGCAAAGTCTCTGAAACTATTTCAAAATTTGGACTTTGAAATATTTCCTTCCTTTTAGAATTATTTTTGAAATAAATCTCTACCAACTCTATAAATACATAGAGAGATCGACCAAGAAAATCTGAAGAGGTCATTCCAACCTGTATTCAAATTCAAGCATCATCCCTAGATAGAGAAAATCCTTTAGATCTCTCTGCTCATAAACAGTTCAAATTTTCTCCAGTTATCTAGATTTAATCACCATTGAAACCAAAATTCTTGTGGGAGTTTGGCTGCCGTAGTTCCCGGTATTGAAGAACAATGACGTGTTCAAGAAGAGTTCATAAGAAGAACCTCAAACAGCTCAGGGTTAGCTGCAGGAAACGAGTTTAAGTTATATTACTTAGATTATTACATCGGGATAGTCAGAGTCAAGCAACTGGATGTTGTCCGTGTTTGAATCATCGTTGTAAGGTTTTACTTCTCAGTAAATTTTTGGTGGCTGCTAGCCCGTTGTGGTTTTTCCTTTGAAAGGTAAGTTCAAAGGTTTCCACCTCGTCAACAAAATCCTTGTCTCTTGTGTGATTAATATTTATTTTATTATTTCGCTGCATATATATTTTGTTGATTGATTATTCAGATCTAGACTCAACAATTTTAGGACTTGTTCTAAAATTGTTCTTGAATTTTTAAATAATGGAGAAATATCTATTCTACCCCTATAGGTGTTAATAGGGCTAAACAAGATTTTTTAAAATTAAAATCTCAAATCCCAATAGCTAGCTTCTAAAATAAACGCAAGAAAGAGAGGAAATAATATCAGAGTCCATAGAACACAATGACAGAGCTCCCAAGGATAGTCTTAGCTAAAAGTCATAACTTTCAGGAGAAATATTAAGCGATTGGAGGCAAATTTACCAAACACGAGCAAAGTATCGACTAACACAAAGAAGCGATCGACATAAAAAGAAGGCTTAAATATTACGTATATCCCTGAGGTATAACTTTTTACTGGAAATGCCTCTAGGGTAAAGTTTGTTGTCCCGCCGTTCCTGAGGTTTAAGACGATTCCCAAGCATGTCCCTCAATTGACGGAAGTTGCTGACGTGTCAAAAAAACACCAAGTCATATCCAATAAGAACGCAACACGTGTCCACCATTGACTAATATGCATGCCATGCCAGCCAAGTAGCTAAAATTACGAGAATGCCCCTGTCATTCTTATTTCACTGACAGTGAGGCACTGGCGTTTTCTTTTCTGTCCCTCTTTCCGGAAAAAATGAAGGAAACCATGGTATGGGCACGACGAGTTTGGCCGTTTATTTTGGTAGTCTGGGCGAACCTCGCTTCCCTCAGCTACCTTTATTTGCGAGAGAGAAGGTCGTGCTGGTTTGGCCACTTGGGATACGCACGCTTATACAAGCTCATGCACACAGTGTCATGCTGCTGAAGGATCCCATTGAAAACGCACTTCATCGCCCCTAAGAAAAAATTTAGAGAATAAGCACACTGTCATGCTGCTCATGCACATAACAGCCTTTACTATGCATCATATCAAACTTATTGACTTTCAAGGAAAGAATGCCAGATTCCTATCTAACAGATTAGCTTGTTAGAAAAAGAAGCATACCATGTGTACCAACAGTTTCTTTGATACGACCACGACCACCCACATCAAGAATCCGATTATGAGAGTACGAGCGTCAGTGCTGATTTCTCGAAAGGGAGCATGAGGGCTGGTGGGAGTAAGAGTTTGGTGTTCTTCAGGAATGTTAAGAGTTTGGTGTTCCTGCGGCACTGAAAACAAACGAGGGCGAATGATGTGGGTGGACGAGGGGGAATGGGGGAGGATGAGGGAGAAGATGTTAGCAGGGAAGGAGGCGAAAAGAGGAACAATAGGAAAACGCTAGTGCCTCACTGTCAGTGAAATAAGAATCAGGGGCATTCTCGTAATTTTATCTACTTGGTTGGCATGACATGCATATTAGTCAATGGTGGACACGTGTTGCGCTCTTATTGGATATGACTTGGTATTTTTTGACACGTCAGCAACTTCCGTCAATTTTTTTACGGATGTTAGACGGAGGGACATGCTTGGGAATCGTCTTAAACCTCAGGGACGGAGGGACAACAAACTTTACCTTAGGGGCATTTCCAAGAAAAAGTTAAACCTTAGGAATATACGTAATATTTAAGCCTAAAAAGAAAGAGCAAAATTGAAAACAGAAAAAAATAGAAAAGAAAATATACACCAAAAATACATGGATCGGCAAATCCTCCATAACTTTCACCACAAGCTCTCTGTGGATACATAACTGATTGAGATTCTTTCCACTTTGTTGTCCAAATTTGGATACTCCAATTTCAAGAAATAAAGTATTGAATTTGGAATTGAAATGAAAATGCATTTTTTGGAATTGAAAATTCAGGCGAAATTGGCAGAATTTCCAATTCTGTTTTTTTTTTTAATATGGCTCAAAAAATTATAATTTTACTTTAGATTTTTGGATGAATGTTTATTTTAGTTTAAATGGGGTTCAAAACCTTGTAATTTTAAAATAGGGCTCAAACGTTTTTTGATGCCTATAATCTTAAAATGTTATAATTTTATTTTATTTTTTTGAAATGTTATAATTTTAGATTTTAGATGAATGTTTATTTTATATTTTATTTATTGCTAATTTATGGTGTATAGCAAAATAATCTGTGAAAAATCTAGCCAAAAAGCTCACGTAATGAAACCAAATTTATCAGTTTCTGATTCTAGAATTTCCAGATTTATCGGAATGAATCGAAATCAAATATGAATTCCATTGAATACCGGATCAAGAACATGAACCATCTATTCTCGCGCCCACCTCTAATTGAATCTAGTTTATGAGCATCATTGAATGTTATAGGTGAAAGTTTGCCTGCGGAAATTATCATACTTACTTAATATGACAAACGATCTTGAACTTTGTTAGTGATTGAATCTTCAATCTTGGATAATCTTCAGGTCTTGTTGATCTCACACATTGAGTATTTGATTTAACAGCTGAGCAGCCCAAATGTTCTGTCTCCTTCCTTTCCACGCCTCACAGCCATCACATGGTTTCTCAAAGTCATAATGACCAACTGCCTAGAAAAAGATATCTTATAGTCTTTTTCTGAACCCTAGTTGTGATATAGCGTGAGATCGTTAAGGACCTCAGATCTCAGCCGTAATATCACATGAAAAACTCTTTTCCATTATTTCTCTTATATTCTTTTATTTCAAATTTTAGGCTTCTACTAATTGTGATAATTTTCATTAACATATCATAATTTACCTCGGAGTATTTAAGATTGATTTGTGAAATCCCTTATGCTAACAATTATTCGTTTATTTATCCTTCTATCATATTATATTCCACATGAGTCAATAAGACCGAAATCATATCACTGATTTAGTCCCTAACTGATATAATTTTCAATTCACAATCTGTAACTCGTTGGACTATCAATTGTTTCCAAAATAATTTCACAAAATATCATTGGTCAATGGATTCTTTTCTAGTCCAACCCTATACCGATATATTGAATATAATGTCTCATCAAGAGGCTGATAGATTCCTTATTGAGCATTTATACAAACTCATTTATTATGTACAAGACCCAACGTTATCTGGAATCTTTAACCTAGAAAGATCATCACTAAATGACTCAGTCAAAGCACAAGTACATAATAAATATATTCGTATAAACCTCACAGGTCTAAAGATACAATAAACCAATTGTGTTGAATACATTCTCAACATCCGTGATTACTTATAGAAGGTATTCATGTTCGATCTCGTTCAGTGTATATACTCTTACATTGCACTGACTCGTTTGCTTAAGGTCACTACTTCAATGACGAAGTCCATCATCTTATTAAATAGAAGCACAACGAGTGTAGATCCATCATACATCAATATGTACCTTGATCTAGAACAAAATATCAGGTAAACAAGGAACTGAAAAGTCATACTTCCCGCATTTGATTCATTAATCATTGGTATGACTTTTCTACAATGTCACTCAATAATATCTATGTAACATCTTATGTTATATCATATTACCCAATAAGTAAATATAAACATGTGACATCTAAATAATTATTCTTCACATAAATGATTTTTAGGACATTATTCTTACAATAGAATCAATATATTTTTAGTTATCTTTTTCAAAATTAAATCATTTAATTCGAACACCAACACTAACTAGAGAAAGCACAATTATCTTACTTTGGCAACATGGGGAATTTTCTTTGTTTTTTATTCCATCTTTTTCTCTTTCTATGTGACTTCTTATTTTAAGAAGATTGATAAAAATTAAAAGAAAAAAACTAATAAAGTTGTGGGCAATAAATTTTGGGTGACTAATAATATTCCTCATTTCCCTTAGAAAAATTGCAAGTGGTCAGTCTTCTTGATTTCTTTTACAATAAATTAGAAAGTTTAAAGCTTTCCACAACAAATTATTATTCTTTTCTCGAGGGTCACCATCAAACACTTGTTTTTTTTAGGGACTAATTTCAAACTAGATTTTGGGGACCACTCCTCCGAGTGAACGGCGGAGGTCGCTTGAGTCGGTACTGGATTCTGTGTTAGTTGACACGCGTTGTTTGGCAGGGCTTTAAAGTCTTTCTCTGAAGTCACTTGGATAATGTAAACCCCGCGAACTCACGCCGCTTCTGCGATATGCAATCGTCGAGCGTATATTAAAGGGTGGAAATTATTTAAATGGATTTCACTTTTTTACAAATTAATTTATATAATTTTAATTTTAATGATTTGATTTTTTTAATTAAAATTGATTTATGTAATTTTTATTTTAACGATTTGATATCTGTAATCACTAATATAATGCAGGGGTCCTTTCGTCCCCTCCCTCCTCGGTTAATTTCTTAGCATAATATACTGATATGTCTATTTTTAAATACTTAGATAATATTAACATATTATCATATTCGATCAAGAGATTAACGAAAGTGGGGACGAAGAGACCCTGTGCATCATATCAGTAATAACAGGGACCAAATCGTTAAAATTTGAATTACAAAAACTAATTTATAACAAAATGAAACTACATAGACTTTTTTAGTTTTTTTTTTTTTAAAAAAAATCTAGATACTTTAATCCCAATTTTTCTGATTTTCTGAATAATTTAATTTTTATGTGTCAGTTCCCATGACATGGGGGACCTTAACCTTTGTGGTAGGCAGTGTTTAGTGATCAAAAATTGTATATTTACATAAGCAAACATCATTTAATTTTATATAACTATTTTATTAGTAATAACAAAAATATAAATTTATTTATTTATTCTCTTTCTTTTAGTGTAGTTCCCAAAATGGGGGGGTACTGTAATTTGAATAGTATGGGGGCTGGGGTGTAATTTTCAAAGATAAATTTTCTAGCTTTCAGGTCTCCGCAACTGGTGGTAGGTTTTAGATTAGCCTTCCTGTAACCTTTTTATTTTGTATTAAATATTAAACAAATTAAATACAACAAACTATTAGATGGACCAACTTTCACCTTTGGACTAATTTGAATCTGCTGCCTACCTTTAAGTTCAATTATTCGGAATTTATTATTGTACTCCAAATTCAATCAAAAAAATACATGCCGAATGTGAATGTTTTAAAATTTGAATTTGGGTTTTTGCTCATTTTTATATTATAATGGAATTGCAAACATTTAGCTTGAACATGAATTCCACACGCCCGGTTATTACGAAAATACATTCCGAATGGTTCAACTTTTAGTCGTGCCCCCAAATACTTCTCCAAGTCATCCACTATTTGTTCAACTAAAATAGTACTGATTGCATCGAATGGAACATTTTGAATTCTATCGAAGGGCAAATAATTTTTTGAAGTCACCTACAATAATGTTAAACTTACATGACATGTGTGACCAGTGGTGGAACCAGGATTGAAATCTATGGACGTCGAACTTTAAAGGCAAAATGATAAGAAAAAAAATTCTTTCGTAATACAAAAAATTGTCTTAGAGTTACAATGTCGAAAATCAAGGACTGAAAGCATTAAAAATATTAGAATACATGTATCGTACTATGTACTGAAACTGAAAGATGACAATTGTATCCTACGACTTTGCATCTTCTGAAAATGTTGCAAAATGACTTCGTTCTCAATAGTTTTAAAAACTTCTTGCTCAATGTACACTATCATACAATCATTCATCCAATCGTCTCTCATCCTATTACGCAAATCACTTTTAATGATCTTCATTGCAGAAAGCACTCTTTCAACGGATGCAGTCGCAACTGGTAAGACTAATGTCAACTCAATAAGTCGATAAACTAATGGAAACAGAGTATTCTTTTTTGTCTAAACCATCTTCACAGCAAGATCTCCAATATCTTGAAGTCTAGAAAATGCATTATTTCTTCTAACATCCCTAATATAGGTATTAAGCTGACTTTTAAGTATCAAACGATCATCTACTGTGAAATCTTCTGGATAAAGCTCAGCAAGAAGACATAACTTAACATGATCAAACGCTGAGAATGCATTTTTTGGATCAAGACATGCTATGCAAAGAAGTAATTCTGTACTTGCCTCTGTGAACCGATTATCCATCTCCTGAGTGATCAAATCAATAACCTGACAAAATACTTCCACACGAAAATGATGGAAATAAGTAATAGGTTGCCCTCCACGCCTCGAACGACTACGAATTGGTATGATGTCTTCCATATTCGGCACACTAATAGAGTTATCAACACAAAAAGTTTTAACTTCTTCCAAAAAACCATCTCACTCTATCTCTCTCAATTCTTGCAACTGTTCCTTCACAACTTCAACCAAACTCATAGCATTAACAATATCTTGATCTTTTCGTTGTAAGGCTTGTGACAATTCGTTTGTAATTCCCATTATATTCTTCAACAAATGCATAGTGAATACAAACTCAAAACTTTCCATCTTATCCATCAAACCCATAGTCAGTGATCTTTGTTCTGATAGAGTATCATCCTCTTTTATGTCTTCAAGCACTTCCAATACTGATGACCACATAGTGAAAAAACAGATTATTGTAAGGTGGTATGAACCCCAACGAGTGTCACCTACAATATTATAGGAATTACAAAACTATATACAAATTAAAAATAAATAAATGGTCTATTAGTATTGTAATGAAATATAATAATCATCTGGTCGTGCGAGACTGGTTTATTGATTTTTGCCTCTTCCACTAGAAATCTCTCCCTTGTCCAACCGCTCAACTATCTTCTCATGAAAACTTTGTCGAAGAGCATCTTTCCTTTTACATGAAGCTCCGACCATATTCACAATCTTGGAAGTATAATAAAAAAACTCACCAACTTGCAAGTTATTCTTTGTAATACAATAACCAATTGAAGTTGGTGAGCAAAACAATGGATATACGTAGCAGAAGGATTCTCCCTCAAAATGAGCGACTTCAACCCATTGAACTCGCCTCGCATGTTGGATGCCTCATCATACCCTTGACCTCTCAATCTAGATATTGACAATCCATGTCTTGCAAACAATTTATCTATAGTTTTTTTCAAAGATTCAGAGCAAGTATCAAGAACATGTTTCACACCAAGAAACCTTTCAATCACGTGTCCACGTATGTTTACATATCTCAAAACCACTGTCATTTGCTCCTTCGCTGAATTATCTCGAGACTCATCAACCATAAGAGAATAAAATTTATCCTCAATTTCTTTAATAATGGCAAGTGTGGTTTGAGCTGCACAAGCACTCACCATTTCTTTTTACACTTTTAGAGAAGACATTTGGTTGTTTCCAAGAGCATTAGTGTTAAGTGTCTTAGCAACCTTTTCATCATGTTGGCAAAACACGTTCAAAAGCTCGAGAAAATCGTCCTTCCTTATTGAACTCTAGGACTCATCATGACCACGAAAAGTTAATCCTTGCCCCAAAAGATAACGAACAGCATCTAAAACCTCTGTTAAACGAATGCGATAAGCATTCTCTTGATCGTGCCCGTGTGCGGATAACATGTGCGACACACATTGTCGCTGATTTTCGAGTGCTTCACATAGTCTTCTAGCTTCATTGTGAGCACTATCATGTGCACCAACATGTTCAACAAAAACTCTCACTGCCTTTTTCCAGTGGCTAAAGCTCGTAGACGTAAACTTATCTCCCCCGGACTTCCCTCCTCTAGGTCGCCTAAACAGATAACACCACAAGCAATACACCTCATCCTTTGATACACTATATTTCAACCAATTAAAATGTTTAAGTCATACCTCCCTAAAACCCCTCATTTCTTGCCCGTATTGCTTCTTGGGAAAATCATGGCCACGGGGTTGAAAATGACCTTTGATCAAGTACTCCCTACGAACTTGATCTTTAATCCCAACATCATATTCTTCAATAGGTTTACGTAACCCTGGGTCAGCAATAACATCATCCGGACTAAACATAATGCGAGGTCTTTTTGAACTACTATCCGTTTCAGAATTAGTAGCCACGTTGGGAGTATTAAACGACTCCACGCTGCGTGGCTTTCTTACCACCCACTTATCCATTATCTAAACAAAACAAAAATGAAAACTAATCAATAGTCACTAATAAACCAATAGAAAGGGGATCCCTATAATACGTAAAAAAAGAGGATAATGATAATATGATACAGAACCAGTAAAGAAATATCCACATGGTAAATCCAATTAACATTCCACAAGAAAATGGATTCAAGAGTCACAGATGAGTTGTTGATGATATTCCTAGGATTAAGGCAACCCAAGAGGGGGGTGAATTGGGTTTCAAAACTTTTTCGAAAAATACCCCAAAGAATGTGTTTCCTAGCTACAAGTCTCACAAATGAGATAGATTGCAATAAAGAGTTAAATACAAGGAAAACTTTAAAGCAATAAACTAGTAGCACAAATAAAGGAGCTAAGGGAAGAGAAGCAAACGCAATCTTTTAGGTGGTTCAACAAGCCCGCCTACATCCACCCCTCAAGCTCCTATACCGAGCCTTGAGGTTTCTTTACTATTCTCCTTTCAACCAAGGGAAAATTTTCCTTACACTTAAGCTTGAGAAAACCCTCTTCAAGCCTCAAGAACGAGTTTGAGTACAAACCTCTCCAAACTCCTTCTTTCGATGAACAAACCTCACAGAAAGGATATGAGAGAATCACTCTCTTAGTAATGTGTATGGTTGAACAAAATTTCCTCTAAAACTCCCTTGATGGAGTAGATATTACAATGAGAAATAACTAGCTCTTAGGCTTCACACGATAACATGGATGTGAAAATGAAGAATATGTGTGAATGATGTTTGAATAAAGATTGGAAGATTTTTTATCACTCTAAGCCTTTGTAAATGATTATGGACGATTGAGTTATCTTTCAAAGGCGTGGGAATGGCTTTATATAGACCTCATGAGAAAAATAGCCGTTAGAGTGATCTGTTAAAATGAGTCGGTCGACCGCTACATGAACCGGTCGACCGCTTCAAGTTACCGTTGCACAACGGTCATTTTGTCAGAAGCCTAACGACTCTTTAATAAATGCAACCGGTCGACCGCTTGGTGTAGCGGTCGTAGGGTCCGGTCGACCGCTTCATTGAGCCGGTCGACCTCTTCAACTTAAGCTTGATCCGGTTGATTTAAAATCTTGATTTTGACCAACTTCGAATACCCAATTTAAAACTCTAACTTCTCATAAGTATGTAAAAATGTTTGGGAGTATATTTGAGATATTTTGAAGCCATTAAAAAGGTTTTAATCTTTCAACAAACGTTAAAACGGTTTATACAAGTTTTGAAGACTTATGCATGTGTGTGATTGAAATCCTTGTTAAAGATGAAGTCTTAGAGTTACAAAGATTACCCTAGCATCTTGAGTCTTCACTTTAAGAGCACTTCCATTGAAGGTGACGTTGCTTGATGACTCCGTGCTCATTTTGGATCCGTTTTGCTTCATATCTCAATTACTTCTATTGTTATCATCAAAACATGGATTGTGACTAAAAGCCAACAGTTGAGACAAGTGTTTGGACAGTTTGGTGAGCTTGTTCATGTCAAAATACCAGTGGGAAACCGTTGTGGATTTGTTCAATTCGCTAGCATGTAACATATCAGTACATGCCTGTATATTGGTTGGGCCTGCCTTTTTGAATCTTTTTCTTGTTTTTTTCTCCCTTCACTTATCTCACATATTGTCTTCTGTGTAATATCATTTGTTGTACTTCAGAGCTAGTGCAGAGCAGGCATTATCGTTAATGAATGGAACTCAATTAGGAGGACAAAGTATTCGACTTTCGTGGGGGCGTAGCCCTTCAAACAAACAGTTTTTTTGTTGCAACCATGTTTTTGAATGTCCTCGGTATAGGGTATGTTTCTGTGATGTGGATGATTTATGATTCATATATCATGTTCTGATTCAGTCTCAGTCGGATCAGTCACAGTGGAATGGTGCTTACTATGGGTACCCACAAGGATATGATGCTTATACATATGTGCCTCCTACCCAAGATCCTAGCATGTACTATGGAGGCTATCTTGGGTATGGAAATTACCAACAGCCTGGTTCTTACCAACAGCCACAACAAGTAACTGATATTTTAAGCTTGTTACTTCCTCCATATTCTTTGCTTCATGGAGAACCTAAGCAAATAGCTTTGCCCAGAAAGAACCTAAGCAAATTTATACAAGTAATAAACCCAAATATACACAGGTAGCAACAACCTATTCAACATATTATACATACAACAAAACCAGTCACCGATATTCCTCATTACAACAAAGGAAAGAGGCAAAGTCAATGTACACTCCTACTGTCCTACAGAGAACATAGTTACAATTCGAAAACTTTGAGCAATTAACCAATTGATCAAATCATCACAAAATCAAACACCAACTCAACAACTCAGCAACTCAAACACCAACTCAGCAACTAACCAATTGATCACATCATCACAAAACCTATGTCCAAAGATGAGCTATTAGCTAACACAGGCAATACGAACAAAAACACCAACTCAGCAACTCACCAACCTTGCAAATAAATTGAAATTACCTCATTGCCTAACATCTTAAACTACAAAAACAAATATGAGAATGAAAAGGGAACGAAAACTCACCAATGATCCAAATTATCCAATCCGAGAGGCAGTCACTATGCTATGCGGCTATGCCTATCTTTGACTGCTAGTGCTAGCAGAAACAGATCTGACTCTGAGAATCAAAAAGCAAAAACAACAAATTGGAAAATTGGAAGAGAGCCAGAGGCAGAGCCGCAGAGGCCCAGTCGCCTAGAGACGCACACAAGTCACAAGGGGAAGGAGGGAGAGAGAGAGAGAGAGAGAGAGGCCAGTTATACCTGGAGGCCGGTGGCTGGTGCAGGCCGCGGCGGTGGGGCAAACGGCCAACGGGCGGCAACGGGCCAACGGCAGAGAAATTGAAAATTGTGAGTGAGCGAGAAGGGACCGAGAGATCGCGAAAGAGGGGCCGGTGGGTATCGGGGCTTTAGCTGGGTGCCCAGGACACACAACAGGCCTTACGGGCCTAATGGGTATCGAGGAACAGGCCCCAATATAAAACTCTACTTGGCCTGGGCCCAATGGGTATCGGGGTCCAGGCCAAGTATGAAAAAAAATTAGATGTAAAAAATTTTTTTGGGTGGGGGGATGGGTAGCGACGGCCCTGGTTCGCTACCCTCTCCTTCCGCCACTGTGTGTGACTTAGATACTATAGGACTTAAAATTTATAATAACTTTTCCAAACTTGTGCAGATACTAGATCAAGTCCGTTCAAACTTAATATACATGAATTAAAACCTGAAATTCTCAAGTTAGCTTAAAAAATTTAAAACCTAAACCAACAAAATGGAACTACTTGTCTTATTTTTTTAGGCTCAAAATCATAAATCTTATTCTTTTGGCACTCCATCCATTCTGCTTAGAAATATTACTCTCTAAAATATTTTATAAAATCTCACATATGAAATAAATAAATATAAATGGAGAGAGAAGTATCAAATCCGCCACGTATATCTCTCTTTCATCATATGCTTATACAAACATAATGATAGTTTACAGGAAATTTGACAATTTGATCTTTGAGTTTATACCCCTTTGATAAATGGGTACTTTATTTTCAAATTTTAAATTTTTTAGTCCTTAGGTTTTCTATGTTTTACGAAATTGTCATTCCGTCAGTCTGCGGTCTATATGCTTAACGGAGTTCTCTGACACGTCACCGCTCACTTTTTACACATATATCCTGTCGACCAATTCAAATCCGTTAAGCATATGGACGACAGACTAACGGAATGATCATTTCGTGAAATAAAGAAAACTCAAGACTAAAATTTTAAAATTTGAAAGTGAATTAGAGGATATAAACCCAAAGACCAAAATGTCAAATTCTCTAGTTTATATTCCTCCTGAAAATTCACTTTATCATCTCATCCACTCCCTCACCACCTCTCCTTTTCTCCCTTAAACCTCGCCGGAAACCACCATTCATCCGGCGACGCAACCCACTTCTACTTCTGCCCGTCCACTCCCCATGTCCACTTCTTCTCTGCCCTCAATTCCCTTCCTCTCCCTCTCACCCCCCACCAAGAAAAAACTCCCGCATCCCCTTCCACTAAGGCCAACCTCTTCGTCTTCTGCGTTATCTTCATTTTCTGGCCTTCCATTCTGGAAACGTTCCAATAGGTTCAGCTACCGGACGACCAAGCTTCCGATATGCGCGTGCGCGGCTTCGTCGTTCATAGGTAGAGTGGGTCGGCAGAGGCGAGAAGGGAACGTGTCGTTGCTGTCATTTGGGATAAACCCCAATGGGATAGCGAAAGCTGGGACGACGAGCGATTGGTCCCAGTCTTTGTCCTCAATGCTCCCCTTTGTGGTGGCTGCGACTGCGGTTGCCGCTCTTGCTAAGCCCTCCACTTTTACTTGTGCGTATTTTTGGTTTATGAAGCTTTCAAATTCTGCACGTGGCTCTGTGATTATGTTTCCCTTGGCTGCGTTTGTCACTAAAATTTTACCCAAAATTTTATCTCTCTCCTAATAAAATACTCCAATATAATCTCTCTCTCTTCCATCAAAAAATATAAAAAATTACAAAAACTATAAAATATTACCTCTTTCTTCACTTTTTCACTAAACCCAATACCAACACTAAACCCAATACCAAAAATTTTACCACACAAACCCACCCCTTGTCGGGTAATCATTGTTTTTGAGTTTAATTTTCTGTTACGTCTTTAGTCTTCAACTTTTGCATGTGGTTTTGATTGGTTTTTCTAATCGAATTTTCAGTGTTTCTGTCTGATATTGGTTATTTAGTCTACAAATGGATTTTCAATTCTATACTTCGTTTAGTACTAGGTCCTGGTTCTGCAACTCCAAGTTTAGGGGAGGGCGAAATGAGATCTCAAAAAACATTTCTAAGCAATGCAAAAAATGTCTTAAAGTTAAAATATCAAAAATTAAAGATTAAAAATATCAAAAATATTGAAATATACGTACCGTACTATTTGCTAAGACTTAGAGGTGACAATTGGATTCTATGGGTCTGCATGCATAAAGTAGACTTGTACTGCCTCATTAAATCTAAGTCTCTTCCTATATAACACAAATTCAGGACCTGTAATCTAGATATTCTCTCTTTAGCTTTTTTTATTTTCTGTTTTTCTGAGGAGAGAGAAACAAGACCTTAATTAACTTTTTGTTGGTTTCCAGAGCTTTTTTTAAGTTCCAGTTGATCTTTCTTTTTTTTCAATTTTTTTCTATTCTTTATAATTAGAAAATTCAATTCCAATGAAGAAAATCTGCTGGTATAGAAGAAGATATGCATGTCTGTCTGCCTCTATAGTCACAAAATTGATACTCAAAAAAAATTGGTTGGGCTTAAGAAACTAGCCAGGCCCAAGGGGGGATGGACCTGGCCTGAGGAAATATACATGTAAAAAAAATCAATGTTAGATAACATTAATCTATAGAACAAGTTTCCAGAGCTTTTTTAAAGTTCCAGTTGATCTTTCTTTTTTTTTCAATTTTTTTCTATTCTTTATAATTAGAAAATTCAATTCCAATGAAGAAAATCTGCTGGTATAAAAGAAGATATGCATGTCTGTCTGCCTCTATAGTCACAAAATTGATACTCAAAAAAAATTGGTTGGGCTTAAGAAACTAGCCGCCCAAGGGGGGATGGACCTGGCCTGAGGAAATATACATGTAAAAAAATCAATGTTAGATAACATTAATCTATAGAACAAAGGGGGCAGCCGCCCGGGCGCCTCCCGCTGTATCCGCCACTGCTTGTCTGTTCTTTCCAGATGAGGTTTTAGACAACGTTTTATACAATGTTAGCAATATATAAGATAATTGTGTCGTACGACTACATGTTACTTATAATTCTCAAGATTTTTATTCTAATTTTTTATTTTTCGAAGTTCTTATTATGAGGTTTGAAACTTTGCTTTCGGAATAATCTTCTAATCAAATTGCTTGCAATCTGTCTGACCTAGTTTTGATTAGTATTTATTCGATAAATGTCAGTGTACTTCTCGATAATTCTTTCTTTGCTCCTGATTTCATTATTATCAACTTAGGCTTTTCTCTTCTTTCATCGTGAGAAAAAAATAGAGCTGGAACTGCTTATGAGAGCTGAAGATAGCTATCATTTGTAATCTTTTTGGGCAGAAGATATTGGAAATTGCATATCAGAATTCGGAATTTCATGTTTTCATAAGGTGTTTGGGATCCCCTAGTTCTACTCCGCAGGTTTTCTAGTTTCTGTTGACAGGTGCTATGGCAAAACAAGCTGCGTATTGTTTGAGATTTACGTAAAAAATGCCTAATTCTGCCCAAATAAATATACTTTGGAATTGTTTAACAGCTAAAGGAGCTGTGAATTTTGAACTGGTGCAGGGTATCTAAGGAACTCTATGCCCCTGCTCTTGGTGGGATCATGTTGTCGATTGGAATCCAACTTTCAGTTGATGATTTTGCTCTTGCATTTAAGAGGTACCATCTTGTGTCAGCATAGTTATATTTTTATCGGAGAACTATGTTACTGCAATCCATTTGTAATGTTTTGAATTTGCTTCCTATATTCTTCAGTTTTCTTCTGTTGCAGGCCTGTACCTCTCTCTGTTGGGTTCATTGCTCAGTATGTGCTGAAGCCAGCCCTTGGAGTATTAATTGCAAGAGCATTCGGCATGTCTCAAATGTTCTATGCAGGCTTTGTCCTCACATCTTGTGTTGCAGGGGCTCAGTTGTCTAGCTACGCCAGTTTTTTGAGCAAAGGGGATGTGGCCTTGAGCATTCTCCTGACCAGCTCTACTACCATTGCATCCGTGCTTTTTACACCTCTACTAACTGGCCTTCTAGTTGGATCTGTTGTTCCTGTTGATGCTGTTGCAATGTCAAAGTCAATATTGCAGGTAACAGGAACAGTGCATTAAGCAAGTAAAATTGGATTTATAAATACTTCTACCATATTTGTGTTTGGAAATTGATTTTCTTGACACTTTGATTTTCAGGTTGTTCTTGTTCCTGTCACTCTAGGCCTTGTGCTTAATACTTATGCAAAACCAGTTGCCACTGTCCTTCGACCGGTGATGCCATTTGTTGCAATGATTTGCACATCCATGTGCATTGGCAGCCCTCTTGCTATAAATAGGAGCCAAATTCTTTCAACAGAGGGTTTGCGATTGGTTTTACCAGTATTGACATTTCATGCTGTAGCGTTCACGGTGTGCTATTTGGTCTCCAGAATTCCAATTTTGAGGTAAATTTACCCTTCCCTCTCAGAAAATTCATTGTTTGATCTTGAGTCAGTCCTATGGGGTTTCAAGGTTGTGTGAGTGATTGTCATAGGAATGAATGTTGTACGCATCAAATTTTAAAGGCCAATGTTGTGGAGAATGTTGTTCAGACATCCACGATTGTGCCATTGACCAAAGTTGTGCCAGAAGCCAAGGGTTGCCATTGGATTTGACCCGTTATTATTTTGGCTTGCCATTTGATTTGACCATTATTATTATGGCTGCTTTGGATGT
This sequence comes from Myrica gale, assembly GCA_963930655.1. NCBI lineage: Eukaryota > Viridiplantae > Streptophyta > Magnoliopsida > Fagales > Myricaceae > Myrica > Myrica gale. Next base: position 15,596,450 of record OZ005618.1, read on the forward strand.
CTAAGAGTTGCTCAGAAGATGGGTTTTTGTATAAAAGTGTCATCTTGAAAGTTAGTAGTTATTAAGTATTGTACTTTGCATCTAGCAAGTTGTTTTAGTGTTGGAACTCATGTTTCACATCTTAGGGGTGGGCTGCATCACCGCTCTCACAGTAGCACTCAACTCCGCCTTTAAATCTTCCACCAAGCGATTTGCCCAACTCGGTCACTCCATCTGATGTCCTTGGGTCAAGCTTTGACCAGGATCCCGCTCCTCAGTCCCAGGATGCTACTCCTGATGTCTACCAGCAGCTGCTCGCACGAAATACTGTCAACGTGTCTAGGTCAAAGAACGCAACAGGTTAGTCTTGTTGATGGGCTGAAGTGGTTTCCCTTTCAACTCGTCAGGGCCCTCAGGTACTAGCATCGCATGGAGGAACTACGTCAGTAAAATTTTGTACGGCAGTGAATCTAACTCGTGGGAAAGGGCCTCAACACAGACAATCATGAACATGTACGTAGCTAGATCAACCAGTGTCCCCCGTCCCACCAGCAACATTAGCTCAGCCCGGTGAAGCGAAAGCTCTGTAGTGTGCTTCTTTAGATCGATTCAGTAAGAGAAGCAGCTGCCTCTGGTTCATGATCCATTGTCCCAACAGTCATAAATGCAAGAGATAATTTGTTGGGGTACTGACCCAGTACACCACTTCACCAATCGATGTTGGGTCGACAGGTTCACTGGCCTGGTCGAACTCTTCACCAACCAGCTCATCCTGGGTCAACTGATTCATGGACCAAGTTGACCGTTTTAACTTTAAAATGCAGCCTTAATTATTGTCAGCACGATTTTGACCATTTTAAGACTTTTTATCAAAATCTAACTCCCAGGGGATATAAATATGATTTGAAACACTTAAGATATATTTAATTACCAAACTTGAGATAAAAAGGTTTATGTCCGGTTTGAAAAATATGTAGTGTGTGATTTAAATCCTTGCTAAAATGAGACCTTAGAGTCTTGAGTCTTTACTTCTAAGTCACTTCCATTGATTTCATCGTTGCTTGATCGATTGTGCGTTCTGTGCTCATTTGGATCTTATTGAATATTCAGTTCAATCACTTTTATTGTTATCATCAAAATATGGATTGTGACTAAAAGCCAACAATCTCCTCCTTTTATCATGACAATAAATTAATTGGTTATTCCTTTGATGTATTTGTCTTCCCTAGCATGTCACCTTTTTGTCCATCTGTGTCCCACAAAACGTGGTCCTTTCAACCTGCTCGACCCAAGCCCATTCTCCCTCCATGATGCTCATTGTTTCACGTATGGAGAGGTAGTAGGAGTGTCATATCAGCAGCTAACTTGAATTTTTGCTAAAATTGTCCACATTGAGTTGGATAGAGACTTGATAGAATGATTATTTTTAAAAAAGTTCAAAACACAAGGAGTAAAATTTTTATTTTTAAAACTCAAAGACTTGTTAAGGAAACGGTGTAGAACTAAAGGAACAAAAATGATTTTTTCCTATTAATTAGTTTGAGAGTTCTTCACCTTCTCTTGAAGTATTATGATAAAAATGAAATTGTGCTTACTCTAAAAAAATATCTCATTTTATAATGTCATTTTAAATAGAAGAATAGAAGTGTTTCCTATTTATTAAAAGAAGAAAAACATACCGAAAAAGAACTGAAAAAATTATTATATTCGAAGTGATGTTTGGGTGCAAAATTTGTTCAAAATTTGAAAAAAAAAATTATAATAGTTGAAGTTCTAGGATTGAGGCCATCTAAGAAGGGTCTAAACTTTTTTAAAATATTCTCCCCAAATTCGCGTTTACTATAAAAACAATGTAATAATTATCTTAACATAAGTAGTATTCAATAATATCACAATGAGAATGTAAGTTTTAAATGTAAAAAGTATGGTTAGAGAAAAGCAAAAACGAGATTTTTTTAGGTGGTTTAGCAAACCCGCCTACGCCCACCTCTCAAGATTCTTTCCAAGCCTTGTGATTTCTCTACTAAACTCCCTTCAACCAAGGGAATGATTTTCTTACACTTGAGCTTGAGAATCACCTCTCCAAGACTCAAGAACTAGTTTTTAAACCATCTCGAAACTCATTCTTTCGATGAACAATCCTCATCAAAAAGACACAAGAGAATCCCTCCCTTTTCTAGACAAAATTTATGAACGATTTTGCCCAAGCAAACTCTCTCAATGGAGTAGATAATACAATAAAATCTCTATCTCTTTGGCTTCACACAATAACAAGGATGTGAAAATATAACATTGTGTGAATTATATGAGAAAAGTAATTGAAAAAGATTTTTTTTATCTCTCTCGTGCTTTAGAAATTATTTATGTTCGTTCATGTGCATTTATGATGTCTTAAGAAGGTCCTTATATAGGCCACATATGATAACTAGCCATTTGGGGTCGAACTGTCATTTTTCCGATGTACCGGTCGACCAACGTCGTTTACCGTTCGACCGTTACAGGTTACCGTTACCCCCCAATAGTCAAAAATTCATAACCGCCTACATTTGAGAAATTACTATTGGTCGACGGCTACATTTAAAATGTGTCGCCGGTTCAATTTAAAAGCTCGATTTTGATATTTTTGAATGTCTAATTTCAAAAACCAACTCACTAATAATATAAATAAGGTTTGAGAGTTTATATAGAGAGATTTTGAAAAAACTTAAGGCATATTTTGATTATCAAACTTGTGATAGAAAGGTTTATGCATGATTTAAAAAATATGTAAATGTGTGATCTAAATCCTTATTAAAAGTAAAGCTTAGAGTTACAAAGTTTACCTTAAAATCTTGAGTTTTCACTTTTTGAACTTCTTCCATTGAATTGATCTTTGCTTGTTCATTTTGTACTCAAACATATTGGATCTTCTTTCCTTATCCATCTCAATTATTTTTACTGTCATCATCAAAATATCGACTGTGACTAAAAGCCAACAATAGTATGAATATTTAGGTAGATTTGAGTTTTACTAATTTTTATAATAAAAAAATTAGTGAAAAGTTTTAAAGATATTTAATTGTAAATTAATTTTTAATAGAATTTGTAAAATGGTACATAGAGATTCGATAGAATTCTTTAATTAAAAATATTAAAATTTTGAAAAAATAAAATAAAGAGATAGAAGATTTGATGGGATATTTTAAAAAAAATATTAAAATTTATGTGATGTTATTGATTTTTGTATTGAATATTTGAAAATTTTGTGATTTTTTTATTTTCAGTAAAGTTTTTGGGTGGCGGAACATTTCCTTAAATTTCCTTTATTTGACACAGACGCTTATTGGGAAAATATTAGAAAATAGAAAACAGGAAAAATAGACTACGGAGGGCCGGGCCGAGTCTTTTCTGAACGAGAGGAATTTTTATATAATTTAAGGGTTTAGGTCCTTAGGAGCATTGAAAAATAAGCGAGATCTAAACGGGCGGGCGCATCAGCTTCATTTTCTATTACTTCTCTCTTTTCTTCTCTCCCTCCTCTCTCTCTCTGTGTTCCTCGCCCGATCTGACTGTCTTCCTCTACTGAACGGAAATCCCCTTCTCTCCGAAGCCACCGCCGGCCGCTACTACTCTGTATTCTTGTATTCTTCGCTCTTCCGCTGGGAAGTCGAGCTAGGAACGACCCTAAATCACCTACACTACTCGAGGCTTTGAGCGCAACCGGGTCTTTCTTTCATTTACTTGACCGGCCGTAACTTCAGTTACCACCAATTGCGTTCATCTTCTCCGGTCAGCTGACGGAAAGATCAAGTACTCGGCCCTTGGAAAATCTAGGTAAAACTTTAAGTTTTCTTTCATTCCTTGAATTTAAATACGTCGGTCGTCACGCTCTTCAATTATATTGTTTTTTTGTGAGAATGGCTTGTAGAGGGGGCGAAGTTTCGAATTTTTTGCGAAATTGGCTGGGCCGAATAATCCCCTTTTTGAAATCTAGGGTTTTTATTTTAGAAGGGATTTTGGACTTATGTATGTTGGGTTGGAACGTATGCGCAGTTTGAGTCGTGGATATGTAACTGAAAGATTATTAATGGAAGGTTCATTTGGAATTGATGGTTGATATGACCCTACTTGAGAAGTTCGAAGGTTTAATTAGGATTGGTGTGCAAACCCTGGGAATTTGTGCTGTTATGAAGCTCAGATATTAGTCTTTGGTGAGTTTCTAATGGAATTTGGGGACTGCCCTGTCCTTGTTCGTCAGATAGTAATACAACTTTTTGTTGATGTGGGTGTCAGTCATTATCTTGAAGGCTTAGGGGTTTGATTATGGAAAGTGGTCTGCACGTTCACTATGGGGTTTGGGTCACGCAATTCCGTATTTGTTTCATTAATATTCTGGAAAGCTATTCTTTTTTTTTTCTTCCCTTCTTTGTTACTCAGCACGTCATGAGAAAGCCTGATGCAACTGCTGAGATCAGCACTAAAATTGGAGATACGAGTAAAACAAATTAGTGATTGTCAGGGTAAAAGCTAATGTCTATGCAAATGCTGTGGCTTTAGGTACCCAATCAAAGTGTGGGCAAAACACGATCATGTTGAAATTGAGCTTTACATTTTTTTTTACTTCTTTTGGTTATTTTAGAATGATTGGAGACGAAGCCTTAAAGTAATGAAATCAGGAATCTAAATGTGTCTCTTTAGTATAAAATGACAACTATGGGGAGCCAGTAAGCTCATGATTTGAAATGTCTAGCCCTGACATGGAGTGGAATATGATGGGAGATTTGCCATGGTAGTTTATGCTTGGAAGTAAGCAACACTGAATATAGGAGGAGATTTGGCCTCGTCAAAGCCTGAAACGGGAGGAATACATTAAGAGACTTCCATTATGCTTTATGCTTGAAAGTGAATGACACTGAATGCTTTAGTTTCCATAGCAAGCTAGAGAAACCATTAGATTTATTTCTCTTCAAAAGTATTCCTATGTAGCCTTTTGGAGCCAACTATGAATTATGCTATGTCACTACCACATAATTTCCAATCATTATTAGCTCCGTCAGTGTTAGTGTTAGCATCAAGAGCCGGGACATACTTATCATGGGGACTATCTTACATGGGAGTGATCCCCGTCACTGGCTCATAATATTGTGTCGGCACAACCTTTAATCTTTTTCACCAGGTCATTTGTTGATTCTTAACTAACACCCACCCTCCCCACCCCCCGGTGGGGGACAGCCACAAGTGGCAAGAGAAAATAGAAAGGTCCAAGAGGTGCACCCTCCCAAAGGAAAGTCGAACAAGATTTATAGATTAAGATATCAAGTAGAAATGAAGATAATATTGAAGACCACTTGGTTCTTTTTTTATGGAGTTAAAACCATATATCTTCTTTTTCATCATAACGAAATTAAAAATCAGAAAACAAAAGTCTAAATCCAATTAGGAAACAAGTTAGGTACGCTGTCAAATTCTGTTGTTCCTCCATTATGTTGGCAGTTTAGTGAAGCATCATTAATTTAAATAAAAAGTTAGAAAGAATGGCTTTCTCCTCGAATCTCTCTCCTCTCCTTTCCCTTCCCCGTCCCTTCACCCAGTTGTTCAGAATCCTTAGTTAGTGGTTTGCGATGGTTTTTTTCCGTAGTTTAGTGATTGAGGCGAAGACGTTCCATTTTTCGGTTAGTAAGTTGGGTCTCGTTTCGATTTCGGAGCTGAGTCGGAAGTCGCAGAGCTCCGTGCGTATAGGCAGATATGGGATGGTTTGGCTTGCCAATCTCTTTGGCAAACTGGTGGAGGGGCACGACGACAAAGATTTATCGGTGAAGTTCAATGAATCCTCACGAGCGTTTCTCGCCCAGAAATGTTCGAATGAGCATGGTAGATACGTTGTGATGGTGGAATATGGGGACAACCGGCAGAGGGGGGCGTTAAGGATCCCAGAGGGACGCTCGGGTTTTGGCTGGCAGGCCTTCGCTCAGACTTGTGAGGAGGTGCTTTCTGTCATTGGTGAGTGGCGTCGTTCAGGATGGGGGCATGCTGGGTTAGAGGTTAGGAAGGGCGTTTCTTTTGCCCAGCTGGTGAAGGGTGGCTCGCCGGAGTTGCAGAAGGAGGGTGTGGGGGAGTTTCGAAAGTTACCCGCTGGCAACGGTCACCTCGCAAGTCACGTGCATCCAATTCGAAATGAGGCTTTTGGGGGGACTGCAGCGACGGCTGGGTCAGCTGGTCTCTGGGCGCATTTAATGCGTCTACGTGCTGAGCTGGAAAACATTGTCACTCTCGTCGAGGAATCACAGAAGGCACCAAGGAGAAATTTGGTATGTGGGTCTCGTGAGATGGGTTGTGGGCTTCCTTCAATTTCCTGTGAGCCAGGCCCTTCGATACCAGTGCGTAAGCCTGCTGGAGTGAAGTGGGCTTCGGCCCAGGAACCAGATGGGCATGCTGGTGTGGAGCGGCCTGATGGGTGTGCAATGTCGGGTGCTGGGCCGGCTGACCCGAGACCCATTCTTGAGGCTGCGTGTACCGCTAGCCCCGATTCCTTAGAGCCGTTCTCGGGTGCTGACCAGACCTCTTCGCCGGTGGACGACTTGCCTCCGGCGACGTTGTCTGTGGTGGTTGGGGTGGATTCCGGCCTCTCGCCGGCGCCGGAACAGTCAGAAGTAATTGAAGAGGTTTTTACCCGATTCTCTCCGGGCTTGCTGGAGCTGTCGGGGGGCTGCTTTTCGGAGCCAGACCAGGCCGATCATCAGGCTGGACAACTCCAGAGGGGGGTCCCGCTGGAGGAGGTCCCCGTTCAGGAGTGCTCTGTTGCCGAGAGACAGTCGGCAGTGCTGGATTTTTCTTCTGGGGCTCCCCTCGGTGGACTGGAGGAGGGGGAGTGTTCTAGGGGTTTCTCTCAGACCCTGGCTTGTGTTGAGAGCTCACACTCTCTGGAGTTGGAGGTTGGAGTTTCCGAGGCGGGAGTGCTAGCTAATGCGGGCCCAGTCGGAGGGAAGTTGTCTTTGGTGGAGGCGACACTCGCGACAGAGGATGGCAGCTATACCCCTATCGAACCCTTGGCGGTCAGTTTCCCTCGTAAAGCTCTGGGGGGGAATCTCCGACGTGGGTCTTGGACATGGTTTCTTCTGTGGGTCAGATGGTTGGGGTGACGTGTGGTGGTCAAGAGGACAAGCTGAGGGATCTCTTTGCAGCGTTGGAATCCAATCGGGTGCCGCTTAGTTCGCAAAAGTCTAGGAAATCAGGGGGCGGATGCTCAGGGAGTTGAAAGGATTGAAGTCTTCGGTTAACTACGAAGGGTCTTCTTCGCACGCTAAGAAGCCTACAAGCTACGGGGTGGATTGTTAGGGGAACCGTTTGTGGATTGAGGGTGTTTCTGTTTTTATGTGCAAGTTTTGTTGGCTGATGGGGGGTTCCGTTTTCTTAGTTGTTTCGTTTGCTTGGGTTTGCTTATTTTGGTATCTTCAGTACATTCTCTTGTACTGTCGATTTCGTTGCTGCGTGTTCTTGGTTCTTCTTCTTTTTAATAATATTAGCTTACTTATCAAAAAAAAAAGAAATGAAAAATCAGTAGAAGCACTAGCATTTGAATTTCAACCTTTTATTACGTTGTCCAATATAGTCAAAGGTGGTCGATGCCCACTAGGCACTAGATCCATAATTGCCTGAGGGCCAAATAAAGCATTGCTCCAATATCCCAAGTAGTTGTTATTTGAGAAATTTGTAAGTACCCTATGACCTTTAACTTGACATTAGCTTTTTGTTACTATCTTCATTCTGCACTAAGGGAACTTCATTATATAACTTTTTTGTTGCAACGAAAATTGTATTATAACCTTCTGAATTGTAGAACACAATGTGGCATGTTTCTCGTAGAAAAGTATCACAACATTTATTAAATTTAAAGAAGTGAATGGAAGCATAACGGTGTTAGAATAGGTGGTTCGTAATCGTTTTTCTTCATTTTTGAGTGGAGATTACAAGGTTATTCCTGGATGAGACTCGCATAGGTAAAATGCAGTGACGGATAGTGGAAAGTGGGAAAAGAGAAGAACAACTTTTCTTCCTTTTGCTCCGTAAATCCACAAGGAGAAGAAATAAACAAGGGAAATTACTGTCAATTTATAGAATAGTTCTGGGGAAAGATATGAAGGTTCCATTCTGCATCACATATTTTCAGCCTCAAAACCCTAGGTTTTTAAAACACAAGGAAAACTACCTAACCGTCTAATCAATGAAAGAAAACATTATGCAACTCAATCTGTCTCCAAACATGTATGTGGGAGGATAACTTGTCCTACATAAGTATTGAAAAATCTTTGGCAGGCAGGCTTCAGTCTCTCATGATGTATTGGGATTCCAATTTATATCTTCCACCCTCTTTCCTTTGTTGTCTGTTGGAATATAAGATTGTAAGAGAATCTAAAGATCCGTCTTTTGAACTTGATTGCGGAACGTTGTATAATTCATTACCAATTGTAACCAGTTTGCATTACCAATTGTAATGAAAATTATGTATTATCAATTGTAACCAGTTTGCATGTTACTTCCACTGCTGCCACATCTCTTGATTAAGTTATTGTATCTGCTGCCTCAATTGGTGGTCCTGTTGTTGCGAAGTTTGATGTTCAGTGATAAGGCAATCTCCCATAGCATTTTACTCTGACATTTTGATGACCTTGCTTGTTGTTGGAAGCCATGGAGAGGGTAGACAGCTACTGCTCTGATGCCAATTGATGTTCGGAAGATGAGAATGAGAAAAGAGAGGAAGAATACTTATTCTTCTCTGAGTTCCTTGAATCCATAAGGAGTTAGAAGAAACCGTGAAAACAGATGTCAATTTTGCAAGAATAATGTCGTAGAAGGAGATGGATGCTTATTCTGGCAATATATATTTGAATCTAAAAGTCATAGGTTTTTTCTTTGTTTTGTTAAACAAAGAAATTGAACTCTTGAAAATAATGAGAGGAAAAATAACAATCACCTAGCTGCTATATAAATTGAATTTGGCAGATGATTTGTGTTACATAGGATTGTTATATAAAAATAACAATAGAACTGTCAAGTTTACTGAGGTGCACATTATAGTACTTGTCATGAACTGTAGCACTAAAGTTATTGTAGAAGGGGAGTGTGGAAGGCCCTGTTAAAGTTGCTATTTGAAATCATTTATGGTTCGAATGATGATAGTTGTAGGAGGCTCTTATGGGATGAGTTGGCAGGCATCTCTTCGTTGTGGAGTTTCCCTTGGTGCATAGGAGAAGATTTTAATGTTATTTCCTGGAGAACGGTCCGGTAGTGGGGGCAGCAGGAGAGCTATGAATGACTTTTCAAATTTCATTTCCGAGTGTGGTTTGGTGGATATTGCGCTGGTGGGTGGGTTATATACTTGGTCTAATGGTAGAGATCATCAATCGTGGTCTCGAATTGATCGATTTCTGGTTAGTTCCAATTGGGAATCTATGTATCCGGAGCTTATCCAGCGGAAGTTACCCCGGTTGTATTCGGATCACTTTCCTTTATTGTTGGAGGGAGGGCGATGGGGGGATTCTATGAAACCTTTTCGCTTTGAGAATATGTGGCTCAAGGTGGAAGGTTTTGCGGAGATGGTTAGGGAGTGGTGGCAGGGTTGTCTACAGCGGTTCTGCTAGCTTTGTGTTAGACTCGAAGTTGAGAGCTTTGAAGAAGGATCTTAAAACGTTGAATAGGGATGTCTTCGGAGATCTCTCTGTTCGTAAAGATTCTTTTTTACAGGAGTTATCTTCTCTCGATGAGTTGGATGAGAGGGGCATTTTGGATGCGGTGGGTAAGGAGAGGAAGTTGACTGTATCCAGGGAGCTTGACCGTCTAATTGAGTTGGAGGAAATGAGTTGGAGACAGAAATCTAGAGCGTTGTGGCTCAAGGAAGGGGATCGTTGTACTAAGTTCTTCCACAGAGTAGCTAACTCTAATCGGAGAAATAACTACATTTCTAGCTTGGAGTTAGAGGGGGAGATGGTGGAGGACCCGTCTGTGATTTCAGGAGCGATCGTTGATTATTACGCTTCTTTGTATAAAGAGCCATTTGGTTGGCGCCCGTTGTTGGACGGGTTGGATTTCGGTAGTATTTTGGAGGAGGATGCTGAGTACATTGAAAGGCCGTTTGAGGAGGAGGAGGTGACAAGTGTGGTAAATAGTATGAATGGGGATAAGGCGCCGGGCCCGGATGGCTTCTCTTTAGCCTTTTTCAAATCTTGTTGAGATGTGGTGAAAAGGGATGTGTTGTTGGTGTTTAATGCATTTGCGACGGAGGGGAAGTTTGTTAGGAGCCTGAACACTTCTTTTATTGTCCATCAACCTAAGAAACCGGGCGCGGTTGATCTTAAGGATTTTAGGCCTATCAGTCTTGTGAAATATTAGCTAAGGTGTTAGCTAACAGATTGAAGATCGTTCTTGATAAGATTATATCTCCTTCTCAAAATGCTTTTGTCAAGGGAAGACAAATTTTGGACTCTATGCTTGTGGCCAATGAATGCATTGACTCTAGGTTGAGGTCGGGTGAACCGGGTATGCTTTGTAAGCTGGATGTGCAGAAGGCCTATGATCATGTGAATTGGAATTTCCTAATGTACCTTTTGCGGAGATGTGGGTTTGGTGAGAGATGGTGTAGGTGGATTCTCTTCTGCATTTCGACGGTTAAGTTCTCAGTGTTTATTAATGGGTCTCCTAAAAGGTTCTTCAGTAGCTCCCGCGGTTTACGCCAAGGAGATCCCCTTTCTCCGTAGTTGTTCGTTATTGTGATGAAGGCTTTTAGTCATATGATGGAGGGTTTACAGTTGGAGGGGTGTCGAATGAGGGGGTTGTTATTTCACATCTTCTCTTTGTTGATGATACTTTAGTGATGTGTGGGGTGGATGCTGAGCGGTTTCGGAATCTCATATGTCTTCTCTTATGCTTCGAGGCGGTTTCAGGCTTAAAGATTAATCTCTCTAAGTCCGAGGTCATCCTTATTGGTAAGGTGGAGAATGTCCAGGAGTTGGCGGATATCTTAGGGTGTGGTGTTTCCTCATTGCCTATTAAGTACCTTAGCCTACCTTTGGGTGCTTCCTTCAAAAACATTCACATTTGGGATGGGATCATTGAGAGGATGGAACGTCGTTTGGCGGGATGGAAGCACATGTACCTCTCCAAGGGCGGTAGGTTAACTCTTATCAAATCTGCTCTCTCGAGTTTACCTTCATATTTCCTTTCTTTGTTCGCTATTCCGGAGGGAGTAGCGAGTAGGATGGAGAAAATTCAACGGGACTTCCTTTGGGGAAGTGATGGTGACGTTCATAAGCTCCATCTTGTGAAGTGGATTACGGTGTGTTCTCCGTTGTATGATGGAGGGTTGGGCATTCGCAACATTAGATTGTTTAATACAGCGTTATTAAGCAAATGGTTATGGAGGTTTGCCATGGAAAGGGATAGATTGTGGAGGAGGGGATAATTGCTGAAAAATATGGATGCATGATTGGAGATTGGCATACATCTGTTGGACGTGGCCCTTATGGGGTTAGCTTGTGGAGGTTCATTAGCAAAGGTTGAGATGCTTTTATCAAGCACATTCGGTTCAAGGTGGGGAGTGGTGCCAATATTAGATTTTGGCATGATGTTTGGTGTGGTGAGCAGCCCTTGTGTCTCATTTTCTCTGTGGTTTTCTCCGTATCTCGTTGTAAGGAGGCTATGGTGATTTTCTGGTTGAGGATGGTGGTGATGTGACTTGGAATGTTTCGTTCTCTAGAGCTGCTAATGACTGGGAGTTGGAGGATTTTGATGCTTTCTTTGCCTTAGTGTACGGGGTTACCATCAGTCGCGGGGAGGAGGATGTGCTCGAGTGGATGGGCTCTAAGGATGGAAAATTTTCTGTTAAATCGATGTATGGTGCGCTCAGAGGAGGGGCTGCTCCATCTTTCCGGTGGTGGGATGTTTGGCGATCTTTGTACCCTATGAGGGTTTCTTTCTTTGTGTGGGAGCCAACTCTTGGTAGGAGCTTAACTACTGATAACCTTCGTCGTAGAGGTTTCATTATTGCTGATTGGTGTTTCTTATGCCGATGTAGTGGGGAATCAGTTAATCATGTGTTGTTGCATTGCCCCTATGCTTGTGGGCTTTGGTCCCATGTGCTTAATATTCTGAATTACCACTGGGTTATGCATAGAAGGTGGATGAGATGCTGAGGTGTTGGAAGAGAAGCCTTAGAAATCCCATTGCGCAGGCGATCTGGAGAATGATTCCTCATTGTATCTGGTGGTGTCTTTGGCGGGAGCGTAACAAAAGATGTTGAGGATTGTTCTTTGTCTTTGGATAGGTTGCAGGGTGTCTTTCTTTCTTTGTTGTTCTCTTGGGGGAACTCGGTGCTTGGTTGCCCCTTTCTTGATTTTGTTGATTTTGCTTCTTTTCTGGCTTGTTTAGAATAGTGTTTGCGGTATAGTCTTTGTACTGTATTCATTTTTCTAATGAGATTGGCTTATTTATAAAAAAAAAAAAAAGTTGCTATCTCACCCAAGCATCTAGGCAATTTCCAGCCGTGCTTTTAGTTAAGTTTGGACAATAATGTGATTGGATGGTGTGAAAGGATGAATATTTGAGCAATTGTCGCACTTGTTTATTAACATAACTCTCAAATATTGATGTTTATTTGATATATGTAAGGATATGAGGTGAATCTCTCATAATAGTCGAATTCATCAGTGACTTTTTTAGTGTAATTAACTTAATAGGTGACTTTGAACACACACACAAATTTTCCTTTGACGTGGGAAAGCTTTTGTATATGCTTTGTTTCCGTTGGACTGGCTTAGAGTCCTATTTTATTTTCTTTCTTTGTTTTTCGGATTTTAGATCTGATAAGTTTTTAATGGTTGTAGAAATTGCTGTTGATAATGGTGCACTATTCTGTGAAACAATGACACATGGATCCTGAAGGCAAGAAGTTTGGAAGAGGTAAAAAGTCATTCTGTATGTTTCTTTTGTTGTCTGTTTCTCTCCGTGTATTTTACCGCATTCCTCTTGTTCTGCTGAATCTGGATTTCCTAGTCCTACCTGAGTGTTGAATGGTTTCTTTATTAATTGCAGTTAGTAATTGAGCAATGTTATTTGTTATTTCAAACCTCCCACTGATTGATACCCACCGCACAGACCTTATCCATCTGTTAATGATATGCCACTGCTATGGATATTGAGTCTAAAATCTGACCTAGTGTGATGGTAACTGATAGGTTGTTAGGGTTGTGGACTGTTAGCTCATCTCTCTTATCCAGATGTTTGATACAATTATTTTTGTTCAGGTTAAGGGCATTTTTTCCTTTTTGCATATATGGCTTAGTGAATTTTGGATGCCATGTGTCTGTTAGCACATTTGCCTTCAATAAGTGTAAGGGATTCGAAGCAGGAAAAGAAATCGGTGCTGCCTGGGAATCTTATAAATTTTGGGACGGTGCAGGACAGTGTTATTCATTTTCTTTACTTTAACATGGATTGGATGGTTTTGAGGAAGCACTGGAACATTTTAACTCAAGATGGTTTAAGCCATCTGCTCATTTCTTTTGCGGACTTCTCAACATTAATGCATCCTAATTTTCCATGTCTTATGTGAATATCGACATAATTCTGTGGGGGAGAATCGGAGAAGACAGCCCTCGACTTCAAACAACATAATTCTACAGTGGCTTTTTCACTTCATTAAGCATCTGGACCCTATCTGCTCTTTGTTTTTGCAAGACACTTTTATTTGTCCTTCCATTTTTTTTCTGCGGATGACATGTTCTTCTGTTTGAAATTTAGGACCAAGGGAACTGACTGGTGCTGTAGATCTCATAAGTCACTACAAGTTGTTGCCACATCATGAGTTCTTCTGCAAGAGATCACTTCCTTTGTCGATTGCAGACACACATTATCTTCACAATGTTGTTGGGGACACAGAAATCAGAAAAGGAGAAGGGATGCAACTGGATCAGCTTATGCAGAACACATCCTATTCCAGAGATACTAATGCCCGGATACAACCGTTTGACCTAGATATTCTAAGAGAAGCCTTTCAATTAAGGGAAACTGCTCCCATTGATTTGCCCCTTGTAAGAAATCCACTGCTTTGAAACATTTGAGTTGCTATAAGATAGTTTCTTATATTTTGATGAGAATTTCTGTTGTATTTAGAGGTTCCCAAATGCCACATGGTCCTGTAATGGGTTACTTCGCTCTCTCTCTTTCTATCTCTGTGTTGTGTTGTGTTGTGTAAAATCCTGATCTAATTTTTTTGCTCTCTTTAGGCAGAGAAGGGGATCCCTACTGTTGTTGGGAAATCAAAAGGCGAGTCCAAGGATAAGGAGAGGAAGCACAAAAAGCATAAAGACAAAGATAAGGATAACGATAAAGAGCATAAAAAGCACAAGCACCGTCATAAAGATCGTAGTAAAGACAAAGACAAGGAGAAGGAGAAGGAGAAGAAGAGGGATAGAAGCGGGCATCATGATTCTAGTGCTGATCACTCGAAGAAACACAATGAAAAGGTTGGCACACTCCTATAACTACTTTGACTTCTGGGCCACTTGGGAACCTTTGAGAAAAATTGAAATGTTGTGAAAATCCTGGATTAACAATTTTTCTTTTGCCCTTTATTCTTGGTTTTAAGTTTTAAATAGCTTCTTCTTCTTGAACCATGGAAATTAAGCTTTGGGCATGGAGAGGTAGAGACTGCTATCGTCCTTCAAATTTCTAAGAAAAGACTTTGGTTTGTTGCTTTTTATTTTGTATGGTTAGGGTCAGTTGCAACTATAACTCTAAATAATGAGGTTATTCAAAGTGTCACTAAATTGGTAATTTTGTAGTTAGCACCTTGATTCGAGATTAATTTGCAATGTTTACGTCAAAGCAATAGGGTGGGTCGGAGCCGAAGTTTTCAATTAATGTTTGGCTTTAATCTCATAAGTTTTACAGATTAATGCACCCCATCTAATACTGAGTATTAGCTCTCAGACTGATTTGGATGATAAGATAGACATTGTAAATTAATCTCGAATCTCGAATTAGTGTGTCAATGGCAAAAAAAGTTATGATAAAGAGGAATGGTTCAATAAACCCCAAAAATTAACCCATGCATTAAACTTTCTACACGTTGTGATAAATTGTGATTTTACTTGATATATTATCAGAAAAGGAAGCATGATGGAGATGAAGACCTTAATGACATTCACCGGCACAAAAAAAGTAAGGTAATACATAAACAAGAAGCATTTGCAACTTTGATGACTGTATTTTATGTTTGATCCGAACTCATTGTTACTGATATGAATTGTGTAAGTTCTTCCCTTATTTCTTCATCTATACTTAAGCTCTCTGTATTGCCACTAATCTGTTGCAGCATAAGAGCTCAAAAATCAATGAAATTGGTGCAATAAAGGTAGCCGGCTGAAAAGGTGGCATACAAAAATTGAATTATTATTCTCAAATGGTTGTTGTTGGAGAGTTTGGAGGGGATTTTTGCTTAAGTTGTCAAATCGCTTGAGGTAAGAACCCTGCCATGATATTCACATTCATTCTAGTCAATCTCTGTTCAGCAGCAGCATATTTCACAATCATATACTTCCATCTCCTGACAGTATAGACTACACCATGTATAATTGATGATAATTGTTTATCTAATTAACCCAAAAATTCACTCTCCTTTAGTACTAACATCTACACCATCCTGACTTCCCAGTACTGAAAATTACTTTGGCCGTCTTACTCCCTAGCTTTTCTTTTGCAGCTAGCTATAGCTCAGGTCTAGTTCACGCATAACTTCCAGCTAGTTATCAAGAATGTAGTCTGTACTCAAAAGCATTGTTGTTGCAGTCCCTCCTTTGTTTAGTTAATGGTTTAATTGTGCAGCAGTCAGTTTGAGTTGTTGGGACACTTGAATTACAATGTGTTTTGTTTTGACAGAGTAGCTTCTGGTGACTACAAGTACTGATTGTGAAGGTAGATTTGCCTGGTGATGGAGATCTGATCCAAGGTAAAATTACTGAATGAACTTCCTGTGTATAATAACACTCCTCTAATGTAATTTTTAGTATTGTGCAAGACTGGTACTTGGTTTCTCAGTTTCTACGGCGCATTGGAAATCTCACCATGTAGACATTATAATCGTTCTCCTGATTAGAGTTTTAAAGCTTAAATTGATGGTTAGATTGAATTAGGTTCGCAGCTTTTAGGAAGATAGTTTTGAGTAAGGGGGTTCTGTATATTGGTTCTATTTTTCCTTTTATTGTACCCAGTGGCTAGCATGTTTAGTTGTCCAACCAGCAATGTGTTAAGCATCTGAATCCCCAATTCATTGATTAGGTAATTCTCTGTACATACAATAGAGATAATGATTGGGTCAGGAGGGGATTAATATTTCTGGAGGTCGATATTTTGAGACCAATAATGAATCTGCTTCTCTTTGCTTTGTTGTTCGACGGTGGGGGAACTTTGTTCGTTCTCTCATAGTATGTTTTTCATGTAAATTATGAGTAAAAATGAGAGTTAACTATGGTGCAAATGGGTTACTCAACTCAATTTTGAAAAATGGCCCCTCCCAATTTTTCAACCAGACCCAGCAGAAATTGGGAGTAGGCAGCCTATATATAAACTTTGTTTTGTAGAAGAATTTTTACCACCAAAGCCACAAAGAAGTTTCATGCAAAAGTTTCATGCATAAACTTCGTTTGTGAAAGAATTTTGTAGCATTATATTATATATTTGTCTTTGTACTTGTAACAGGAGTTTTAAGGCCTAATATTCAGTGTAAAATTTCATTTCAAATTATATTCAATATAAAAAAAAGTTAAATGCATTTTTCACATTTCGACTATTGGCTTCAAACATTTTGCATCTCAAACTATCAATTTTGTTACATCACTACTATCTGTTTACACTTTGCATCTTTTATAGTTAATTTTGACGGAAATTGTTATTTTAGTCCAGTAAAATAACGATTGTCTTTATAATTTTTTTTATAATTAGGATAAATTTGTCATTTAACTAAACAAAAATAGCAATTTCTGTTCAAATTAACGATAGGGTGTAAAGTATAAACGGTTGATAGTTGAGTAGCGAAATATAACAAAATTGATAATTTAAGGTGGAAAGTGTCAGAACACTAATAGTGGCGAAAAGTGTATTATTTAAAAAAAAAACCGTTTTAAAATTCTGCCTAGTCGTTTCAGTTTATATTGAGCTACCACTACGATTGGATTCCCTTTTTGTTCCCAGAAGTCTCTTCTATATCTGTTGGGGATGTTTCTATTTTTTTGAATCTTCCCCTACGCACCTCATGAGCCAATAAAGTCCACTGCACTATTTCTTTTGGTTAGTGTGATTGACTCCATTTTAGGTGATTTGGAAGGCTTCTATAACGAGGAAAAACAAATCTCTCCCCTTTGAAAACCAAACAGTAACAGAAACTCCGCCCATATACGCAAGTCTTTTGATTTTAGGCCAAGTCCAGCCCAATTTGTAAGAGCCGACTCTCAAGTGTTAGGCGTTAAAATGTGTAATTCCATATTTTAATAAAAATATAATGACCATAAAATAAGAGGAGAAAAAAGAAGAAGAAAGTATTAGGGTGTAAGCAGGGGCAAAGCCGGAATGTAGATTTTGAGAGGCCAAATTATAATATCATAATAATTTTTGGAGGCTAATGTAAAAGTAAAAAATAATGCATAAATTATATATATTCCTTAATTTTGGAGGGCCGGTAAACCCCATTGGCTTCGCCCTACTGCTGTTTTTACATTCCTTCCCCTAAAAATTATATAATGAAATGGTAGTGTTTTCAGAACCACAACTTTTTAGAAATTTTAAGAATGTGGTAAAAATTGAGGAAGATTAGTGTTTTATTACATTTTAAGAAAAAAATAATGAAAAGTATAATTTTTTGGGAGTGAATGAAAAAAAAAATGAAGAGCTAAATGATTTAATGAGAAAAATGAAATGATTTTAAAATTTTCAGTTAATTTTTTATTAATTATTTTTGTAACTAAAATTTTGAGTTATTTATATTTACATTCAAAAAATTTGGATTGATAAAATATATCTCAAATATTTTCAGTTTGCAAACACAACTAGTAGCCTTCCCAAAAGCTTAATTTAGTGTTTGATTGTTAAAATTTTAAGATATAAGAGTTGATGAAAAAGTGAAGATAATTTATGTGAAGGGTAAAAAATTAAATAGAGAATATTTGAATAAATATTATAATAAAAATAATAATATGATTAGAAAATAGAATTTATTTTTTAATTTTTTAATTAGACTTAAAATTATGACACTTAAACACCACCAAGTGAATTTAGATTGTTAGATTGTTATATTTTGTTTATGAGAAAAATAATATGAGTTGGGTGAATATGGAGATGAAGAAAAAATAGGCACGTGAAAGGGTGATTGGAAAGAGATGTACGTTTCGTTTCATTTGGCTTTATATGAACTTATGAAGCAAACCGACTAATTATATATATGCCCATGTGATGCATGTCGCGACAAAACAAGACACGTGGCACCACGTAAAGAGAGGCATTTATTTTTCTTAGCTAAAGAGAGGAATTAGTTGTTAGGATGTTCTTTCATTTGGACTTTGAAAAAGAAATTAAAAATCTAATCATTATCGTCTCATACTCATAATCCAAATTCTGTCAACATCATTGTCGTCGTCGTCATCATATAATAAGTACTCATGCTTTTTTATGAAAAAATTGGCATCCAACGCCCTCTAGCTCAATAAATTATAGTCCTGAAAAGATAATAACACAGCAATGATAATATAGTTGTACGTATTAATTATTGATTTTAGATATTTTATATCCTTAATTAAGTTTTTTTCTTACTAATCTTTTTATAAATTTCAAAAAGGAAAAAAAAAAAGTAGTAATAACAAATCTGGAAAGTGGGGGCACTATAGCCAAAACGTGGTGGTAGACTTCTTTAGTTTTCTTTTTCTTTTTATCCTTTTTTTTGTTGTGCTCTTTTCGTGGGTATCTTGCAAAGTGTGTGCCTCCAAAAGCCATTGGAAATCTAAAAGATGCTACCGCAGCAAATGCTAGAAGGTGCAGAGAGCAGATCGGTAGATTCTATAATCAACACAGTCGAGGATATCACCAGTGGGGGAGTCCATCCTTGACGGTAGGGTTGGGCTTTTCGGGTTTGGGTTCGGAAATTTTAACCCGAACCTGACCCGAAATGCTTGAAGAACCGAGCCGGACCCGAATTTCGGGTTCGGCTAGGGTTCGGGGCGGGTTCGGGGTTCTGAGCTCTATATTTGGGGCCCAGTGCCATATTTTTTGGGCTTTCCAAGTACTATCCATCAATTTTCTTCTAGTTAGACACATTTCAAAAATTTCTGATTTCAAACCATCTATCTATAGTTGCATGAAAGTATATACTTGTACTTCCCTTCTATAAGCTAGACTAATTATCCACGAGCAACATTGAAAAAGGGTTTAGCTGCTATTGTATCTAGTTCTACTAGAGGGCAAACCTGACATTTTACGTGAACCATGCTTCATGGCTCCAGAGGTTTCGTCATAAGTGAAAGTGAGTACATATTTTCATTGTATTACTTTCGTGTGCAGTGTTGTGATTCCAATATAAAGATAAAACCCTTTAGGTTCATAACCCTACATCACCCAACACTACAATGGGATGGATTTTGAATTTGAAACCATTACAACCTAACAACTAACTAAATAACCTAGGAAATTAGTCTATTACAAGCAATAAACATAATTCCTTAAGCTATTAGTCTATTACAATGAAATTATGAAAATATAATAATTCTACGTTCTAACTATTACAATAACTTGTTGAGATCAAATCATAATGAAAGCAAATAAGATATTCTTGAAGACTTGAACGATAGAAGCAAATTAATCATCTTTTACCCTGCTCAACAGTTTACACTTTAGACTTTACAAATCACAACACAATTCCTTAGAAAATAAAATGAGCATAAAACTAATAAATGCTAGACAGTAAACAAGTTACATTTTTTTTTTGTTTCTTTGTTGTAGCCATACTCCAGCAGTCCAGCTCCACGTTCATAATCATTACTCAAGAAGAATGCCCAATGGATCGACCTCTAATTCTAAAACCACAACAACAACAACCAATACAAATGAATTTAACTTCACTCATTTAATAATTGAAATGAAAACAATTATTATTTAACAATTAAAAATTTACAATGAATGAGAAAGATACCTGCATCAAGCTTGTAACTCTCAATATCATCCAACTCTTCCTCTTAATGAAAGATAGGTTTGGACTTCAACCAATTTTGGACACATATAAGAGCATTCACCGTTGATGGAGCTAATGAACTTCGATATGAATCTAGCACCCGACCACCAGTACTAAATGCAGACTCAAAGCGACTATAGTGATGGGGATGGTCAATATGTCTCGTACTAAGTCCATCCTCCACAGTTTCACAACCTAATTTTCTAATCTATACTCTAACATTAATTTAACTATGAACTACAATAAATAATTAACATAAATTAAGTGAATGGATTTGTACCTGAATCAATGCACTGAGCCACTAACCAATCCCACACAATCGTGTAACTTGCACTAAAAAATGTAATAAGTTAGGGCAAGTAATAAGTTTGAAAATAATTCAAATCCTCATAGTGACAAATAAAGAGTAATTAACGCACTTCAAGCTGCTGTAATAACCTAGGATTTAGAAGTAACTGTCCACAGGGTAATAGCTGATCGGTGTCTAGCAGCTGTAGAATTAAGTTGGCTGCTAAGATGTAGAAGCCTCCAATTTTGCATTACCCGTGCATCAGCTCACCTGCAGGAGAGAGGCCAGAGACGAAGGTAGCAGAAATATCAGTCAATATCATGGGTTGGCATCAAATGAACTATTTTCCATCACAGACAATGATACAGCAGTCAATCAATTACGTAAAGTTAAAAAGATGATAACATAAAATCTAAAAGCTCATCAAGAGACAGAAAACCACAACAACATGAAAGAAAGAAACAACATGTAATAATACAAGACTTAAACATACTTAGAACACATAAGCTGTTTCTCATCAAAGGAAAATGTTTCTTTTGACAGCTGGGAAAGGAAAAGGTGAAGACAATTTTCCAGCACCTTGAGGAACATCAACCAAGACAGAGAGCAGAACCCTCAACTAGAACTAATAACACACCAAAATCTTCACTAAGTTTGAAGGAAGGCTTTCCTATGTATGAGATCTACGAGTTCCATCCAACTATGAGTCTAATGCTAAGAAGAATGATGAGGCAAACAAAATTTAGATAGATAATTATACATGGACAAATAATATGCAGCAAAAAAAGTAGCTTACCCAACTAAATCAACAGCAAGAACAGATCTCAACAGCTCTGATCGAGTGGGCAATGTCCTATATATTTCAGAGATGGAGAGAAGCCAGAGGCACAGCGACAAGAGGGGGAGCACGGTGGTCGGAGGGAGATAGCCGGTTCGGGGTGTGAAGAGGAGGCTGGCCGCTGGGGGGAATTTTGGAAGAGAGGCTCAGAGGCGGGGTGGGGGGGTCGAAATCGCAAATGACCTAACCTAAGGGGAGAAAATACCCTCAGCGAAACGGTGCGTTATGCTGAGGGTATGCACCGTTACACTGAGGGTATTAAACGTTTTTTGTTTTTTTTTTTCGTTTTCGGGTCGGGTCGAGTTGAATTTTGAGTATAGTAACATACCCGAACCCGAAAATTCGGTTTCTTTCAAATTTAAACCCGAACCTGGCTAAACCAGTCCCGATCGGGTCGGAAACGGGTCGAACATTCGGGTCCCGGGTTTTTTGTCCACCCCTACTTGACGCTTAGCAGCGTAAAGAAATTCCAAAAGGCAGTGTTCCATAAATGCACTCTACGTTCGTGAAAAGGATCAATAGCTTTGGCAATACTCAAGGGTACTGCAACTCCTCCGGAAGAAGTCACCCTTTGTTGATATTACTAAATTTTGAATCTTAACAATAACAAAAAAAAAAATCACTTGAAAAAATATAGAACTATAGAAATTAATCAATATGCACGCATCCTCTCATAAGATCCGGTCGTCAAGAATTGTCTCACTTTAAACACATAGGCAATCTAGGAACTTGAAATTGTCCAACAACCTTTTTTTGTGACAAAGATATATATTCAATCCAGTGGGCCCTCTATAGAGTGTTAGCCCAAAGTAATTTGGCAAACAATTTATATTTGATTTTAATGATAATAAAAATTACTGAGTGGACTTTTAGATTTTACCTTGTCAATCGACCATTTATAAAATATATTTAAAAAGAATTAAGGTTATCCATCTATAAAATGTTATTAATGTATATTAACATCAATGCATAAGCTAAAATGTTCACATTGTTCATTGTAGGTGTTTAAAGCTGAATTGGAATGAAAACGACACTTTCAAGTTATTGAAAAACCTCTCCAACACTTACAGTGTCGACACATTACACTGGCATCATAAACCAAAAATTTCAGACTAAGTTTAAAGTGTTAACACATGCAACAAATGTGTAGACACATGCTGCGATTACGCAGATTTTTCTGGAACGCCGCCAGCTCATTAAAAAGCTTTAAAATGACTTGGGTACCTCTTTAACGGTACAATAAAGCTACTTGAAGACCGTTGAAGCCTAGATGACTATAAATAGAACGACATGGAGAGAGAAAGTAGGGATTTGCATCATCATTCAAAATCTAAACCTCCGACAGAAAGAAAAAGTTAGGTCCAAAGAAATCATTTACTGATTCCTTTAAGACCAAAGCTTTTATTGTTAAATCTTGTTCTCTTGCTCATCATTGACAGTCTAACCTTCAAATAGAGAGAAATTTCTTGAAGAAGAGAAAACCGACTTGATATTACTCTTGCCTTAACTTTTAGAGAGAGAAAGTGCTTTGAAAAAGAGGGAAGATCACACCTACTAAAAAAGTTTGTGCTCTCACTTGCCAAATTTTAGCTTTCCTTCGATAATCTTGTCTTCTTGCACTCTATTAAGCTTTTTCACTTACTAATTCGACTTAGAGAGTTATTCCACACATTTTGTACTTTCCAATTGCTTATTCGGTTTAAAGAGTCTTTATTTGTACCCATCTTTTGAATGACACTTTAGTGTTAGGTAAACACTTGGTCCTACTCATGAGAGTAGAATAAATCCTTAGATTTTGAGATTTGTGAAGAGAGTTAAAGGGTGAGCTCAAAAGACGCTTTGTAAAGGTTCTTTAGCACCCCAGAAGCTAAGGTGTGTATTTGTTATTTGAAGAATAGTGAAGGAAGCCCAAGGAAGTCAATAGCCTTGGGGTGAACGTAGGCAAGTGTCGGTTGAACCACCTAAAATTGCAGTGTCGTCTCTCTAACTCTATCTTTCTTATTATTCGTTATATATCCATATTTGTGATGCTTTATTCTTTTATCATTTATTGCTTATATTTAGCACATTCAGATGTGCATTTTCATTTGTTAAGAAATGTATATTTTTAAGATTTGTGTTTTTATCGAAAAAAGAATTTAAGTTTTTAATAAATTCAATCCACCCTCTTTTGAGTTGTTATTTATATTCACATATTGGAACCCAACTTATCAGCTTGTAAATTCGAGATCGGTGCAGTCCCCAAACCACATATACTAGGTAAGTTAGACTTTACTATAAAGAAGGTCCCAAATAATTGTTTATTCTTGAGAGATTTGAATCTGAAAATATAAGGAGAACACACTTTTATATCTAAGATTTTGATCACCAAACTAATTTATCCTGAAAAACCAAGTCATAACATTCAAATCGTAGCTAACAACAATGTAACTAGCATATCCATTTGGCTTGTGAACTAGAAGAAGAGGGGAAAAAACGAATGAATAAAAAATAATTAAATTATAATTCTAAAATAGAAAAATAAAAAGATGACGTTTGAGACAGTTGTGCCTTCTGTCGGTGCTTTGATCCGTTATTTTAAAAATAGAGTAGTTTTTGTTAGGATTTGTGATAGGTGCTTTCATGACCTGGCTTATATATTCACACTTGTGGGCAAAGGAAAGGTCAGGATTTCCTAGAAAACAGTGTGAAGCGTCAACGTGAAAAAGTGAGTCAGAATAATTTACCTGGGGGAGTTCTTGTAACGAAGCACATGTCTGGAAACTATTAAATTGATGTCGGCTGCAGGTAACGCCACTGATGCCATCCAAGCAGAACAACCTTCGTCGATCTTCTTCTTCTTTCCTACTGACCATTCGATTTTTGTATAATGTTTTAATGTGAATCGTTGATCTCTTCCACCTTAACAAAAAATTGTTTTTCTGAACGCGCGGTTGGGGAGAGACAAGAGGGGGTGGAATGAGATTTGTTTTATTCTGGGAAGGGGACAAGGCAATTGGAAGAACGTTAAGAGCATCAATATCTTTGGCGGATCCATGCAAAAGAATAATAAAATCGAAGCATTCTTTTTTTTTTTGGAGCCTCCAATGCCTATTTACCCATGTACATGTACTTTGTATAAAACTATAATTAAATCCAGGGGAGTAAAAAAGTGTCGGTCGGTCCACGATCCTCGATGCTCACATTGAGTAGTATTAGACAAGAAATGGTGTAACGCAATAGGCTCCTATACTCAACTCATCATCTTCACCTGTATTGTTAACACTGACACACACATATATATACACGATATAGACAACAAAATATAAAATTTAAATAAACCATAATAAATAAATTAGGGACTAAAAAAAGACCCAAAACATAAACCCATAAAATCTAAACAATAAACAACAAGTGAAGGGACGACCTTTCTCCTTTATTGTGTTGATATTTAGTTCAAATTGGATTCTAAAAAAATCTTTAAAATTTGTAGACATTTTGATAGGTGCATGAATATTAAGATAGATTGGAGTTTTTATTATGGTTTGTAACAAATTGTTGAAATATTGTAAAGATATTTGATTGTAAATTAATTTTTATTGAGATTTGTTAAAAAAGAGTAGGGATAGATGATTTGATATAATTTTTGAATAAAAAATATTAGAGTTTCAATGAAAAAAATTATGAAGGAAAAATATTTGTTATTTTTTAAAAAAAATAATGGAATTTGTATTTAGTAAAAAAAATATTTTTATAGTGGCCAGGTGTCAGATATTTGGGAGGGCAACTTTATTAATTACAATTTAGAGGGGCCAAGCGTCAAATAAGTTTGAAAAATCTCTCTAAAAAATCACCTTTTATTTTTTGCCTAAGAAAATTACAATTCGATTGGATTTTGTGGGATGTTGAGGGGCCATATACTCTATTCTATTAGATTCATCCGAGTTGATACTCAAAAGATTGAGATTCTCTCTTATTTATTAGTGACATACATTTTGCACCTTTTATGTTTGGGGTGTTATACATTGCATCTCAATATTTTATTTTTGAAATATTAAGCCCATTTAATCGCAATTTGTTTAAGATTTAAGGGCAATATAATAATCCGACAGATACTAAAATAATATAAAAGACACATGTTAAACGATAATCGTCTAATTTGATGCTAAATTTTCATTCCGAGATGTAAATTATTGACAAAAACATTATAATAAGGTCAATATCTCAAAAATAAAATATTAGAGTGTAATATGTCAACACTCCAAATATAAAGAGTGTAAAATATATTTAACTTCTTATTTATTATTGGAAATTAGATTATATGAGATATTTCATGCATTAAATCATCTAAGATCAAGTTACTCAAGAATTAAACATATGCATCATTAAATGCCCTGGCATATTTATTTATTGTATTTATTTTTGAATTAGAACTATCTATTTCGTCCTTCCTTTCCCATGTGGTACAGTAAATTAAAGGGGGAAAGGTTCCTACTCGCCTTCCAACAATGAGAGGGTGGAATGGGACCTACCTTTGATGGTAGAATAGAAAAAGTTTATTTCCTATTATATGCACTCAATTCTTATCGAGTGTGACTCGTGATGTTGTTGAATTGGAGAACAACTGGATTATCAATAATTAACTTATTATATGTACTTGATATTCATAATTTCATATACAAAGTATGTAATGAATTAAGACGGTAACGTTTGTTTGTAAAAATTTTGGATATTGTAATTTGGTAAAAAAATGAAAATAATTTTGTGATAGATGTTAAATAATGAAGGGTGAAAAAATTCGAATAAATTTTAGGGAATTTGACAACTTGGTCCTTGGGTTTATACCTCTTCGGCAAATGGGTCCTTGGGTTTCAAATTTCAAAATTTTAGTCCTTAGGTTTTCGTTGTTTGACGAAATGATCCTTCTGTTAGTCTGTCGTCCATATACTTAACGAATTTGAAGCATCGACTGCTACACGTTAGCAAATTTGTACCGGTCGAGGACCGCTTCATATAGCGGAAGAGTGCTCACTTTTTACACATATATCCGGTCGACCATTTCAAATTCGTTAAGCATATGGACGACAAACTAATAGAATGATCATTTCGCCAAACAACGAAAACTGAATGATCATTTCGCCAAACAACAAAAATTCAATAACTAAAATTTTGAAATTTGAAAACCAACGACCCATTTGTCAAAGGGTATAAATCCAGAAATTAATATGACAAATTCTCTAAATATTATAATAAAAATATATATAATAAAAAGAGATAAATTATTTTAAAATTTGTTTTTTAATAAGGGCGGAAACGGTGCCAACCTATCTGCAAAAAGAAGGCAGGGTGTGGTTTATGGCATGTTTCCCGACATTACAGGCGAGACAAGAGTTGCCGCTTTCACTGACCTTGGACGACGGGATTTCCTATGCGCCCTCCTCATCGATACCACAAACGAAATCTCGATTGGTATATGATGACCACTTTAAAAATGTCTCCGTCGTCCCAATAAAGCAACGAAGAAATTAAAAAAAAACAAAAGGAAGGGTCTTTTCTTCTTTCTCCTAAAAGGATATTCGGCGCCTTACAAAAATACTTATTTTATGAACTCTTTTTGTTTGTTCATATCTTTTGAGTAATTTAGACTGATTTACCCTCCCTATAGTTATATTTTTCCCCTCTTGTGGGAACAAAATGTTTTTTTTTTTACTTTAGGTATGTTTGTTTTTAAAAAATTTGAAGGATATTAAGTATGATGTGAATATTTAGGTGATATTTAAGATTTGTTGACATGCGTGTAGAAGGTGTTGATTTGTATTAATGTGTAAAAAAAATGTAATATTGAATTGTATTGATATTAGTGTAGAAGTAATGTTGGGATTGTAATGTTAGAAAGTCGAATTCAAATTCTAAAAAATTTCCCAAAACAAACATGAAAATAGTTTTGCATGATTAACCAACTTTAGCTGTAATATTATTTAAATGTTTATTAGGGAAAATACATTATTCACCCACAAACTACCATAGCTTTTACAATTTGCACCCTAAATTACCAATTTTGATACATTGCACCCTCTAACTACCAATTTTTGACACTTTGCACCATTTGTCAAATTTTTAGACTAAAATAACGATAATGTCTTTGACCCATTTTACATATATTAAAGATATTGTTGTCAATTCATTAATTTATCAAGGGTATTATTATCAAATGGAGGGTGCAAAGTGTTTAATATTAATAGTTGAAGGGTGTAATGTGTCAAAATTGGTAGTTTAGGGTGCAAAGTGTCTAACATTGGTAGTTTGAGGGTGCAATGTCTTAAATATGGTAGTTTGGGGTGCAATGTGTCACTACCCTAGTAGTTTGTGGGTGAAAAGTGTATTTTTCCCATGTTTATTTATTTATATATAGTTATTTGCAGTTTAAATAGGATGTATAACACACCCCACTCCCTCCTCACTTTTCAAATCTTATTGACTTTAGAGTTTAGACTCGCAATAATTCTTCACCTAATGCTTGCAATGCCCATAATAATGCTTACTCTTATAAATCTTATTTTATTTTGGGAAAAAAAACGCCTTTGCCGAAACCAATTACATTTTACCTATCTACTTTCATAAACTCCAAATAGTATATATACTATAAAAAAATATTTTTCACTCACTAACTATTGAGATACTGACATACTGGACTCTAAACTGTTACAGATAAATACATTTTTTACATTCAAACTACCATGATTTTTACACTTTACACCCTAAACTACTACTTTCAAAATATTTCACCCTCAAACTTTTTTTTATCATACTAATATTTATTTTATCTATCTTCTTTCACAAACTTCAAATAACATATTTCAGTTTCATACCAATGAAGGTACAAATATATGAAGAATTATTCATTTAAAAAGCATCTATCTAATCTAATCACATTTCATCTAATTAACTCACAAGTGTAGCTCTAAGAGATAACAGCCACGAAAGATTCACCAAGAGCTAAGGCTCCAGTTAGGAAAATAAATAAATGAAGAAATAAATAATTTAATACCCATAAAAATTATAGGATAACTGCACGTACTTGGGAAAAAAAATAAAGAAATAAAAATATACGGACAATTTTTTGTGCTCCCCAAACATAGGCTTTTATCTCATGATATCTTCGTACGGCATTTGAAAAGACTTTTCATGAAGATAAAATTATTTTTAGTATTCAAATATATTGATATCTAGATTAAAAAATATAAACAAAGAGAGACTTATATTATAATATAATATCAAACAGTGGCGGAACCAGGACTCAAGTTGAGGGGGGGGCAAACTCCTAAAGCGAAATGACAAATTTTTTTCTTACTTAATGCAAAAGGCGTTTTAGAGTTAAAATAACGAAAACTAATGAATAAAAACATTAAAAATATTGAAATACACTACTGTAACTCCTTAAAAAATATTCTTACTCATAATTTTTGAATCATAGCTCTCTAAAACCCCTCATTATTTTCTCA
This sequence comes from Myrica gale, assembly GCA_963930655.1. Classification (NCBI taxonomy): domain Eukaryota; kingdom Viridiplantae; phylum Streptophyta; class Magnoliopsida; order Fagales; family Myricaceae; genus Myrica; species Myrica gale. The sequence goes on from OZ005618.1 coordinate 15,625,279, forward strand.
TATTGCTTATTGGTTTTGAACCATAACTCTCTAAAACCCCTCATTGTTTTTCCATTTTGCTTCTTAGGAAAATCATGACCAACAAGCCAAGTGATTGACAAGAAATTTTGATCAAATACTCCTTACGAATTTAATCTCCAATCCCAACATCATATTCTTCAATGGGTTTACGTAACCTTGAGTCAGCAATAATATAATCCAGACTAAACAAAAGACAAGGTTTTTTCGACCTAATATTCGCATCAAAAGTAGGAGTACTAAGCGATTCCACATTGGCTGACTTTTTTTTTATCCAAAACTTATCCATAATCTAAACAAAACAAAATGAAAATTCATCAACCAATTCAATTCACTAATCAAAATTAAAAACAATAAAACTTTAAATACCAACGTTCTAATCTCTTCAAATATACAACATTTATATGTCTATTAGGTTACTATCATGTTCAGCATATTAAGTAATCAAAATATAAATGAACAAAGATTTATAAACTCTATATCTCCTCTCTCCCTCTCTCTTACGCATGGGATGTGAGAAATTTGAGACAAGTAATCAACATGTAATTCTCCTACCTACTCTACCGCTGAACAACTCTTCAAACTAATCTAAATAAATTTTTTCCCAAAAACAATGGGATTATATTGCCAGATTTTAGCACTCTATAAGTAGAAAATATGTGTATTGAATATATTTTTATAGTAAAATAGATATAATGAACAGAAACAATAAAAAAGTCATAATGTTGAAAGACTTGACTTATAAACCACAACACATTAAACTATATATATAAAATAGATAGGAAAATACATATAATATATATATATATATATATGAACCAAGGGGGGGCAGCTGCCCCGGCTTGACCCCCCTTGGCTCCGCCACTGATATTAAGTAATCAAAATATAAATGAACAAAGATTTATAAACTCTATATCTCCTCTCTCCCTCTCTCTTACGCATGGGATGTGAGAAATTTGAGACAAGTAATCAACATGTAATTCTCCTACCTACTCTACCGCTGAACAACTCTTCAAACTAATCTAAATAAATTTTTCCCAAAAACAATGGGATTATATTGCCAGATTTTAGCACTCTATAAGTAGAAAATATGTGTATTGAATATATTTTTATAGTAAAATAGATATAATGAACAGAAACAATAAAAAAGTCATAATGTTGAAAGACTTGACTTATAAACCACAACACATTAAACTATATATATAAAATAGATAGGAAAATACATATAATATATATATATATGAACCAAGGGGGGGCAGCTGCCCCGGCTTGACCCCCCTTGGCTCCGCCACTGATATCAAATATTGTCTTTTGTAAATTATGCTGGATCATGAGTGTTCTGCTCTCAAAATATCGAAGGTTTAAAAATTAATGAAAAATAAGAGATAATTTGAATAATTTTTTTTATATTTATGTTGATAAAAAAGATAATTTAATGAAAGAGAAAATTTATTATATTAAGTTAAAATTTGGAGATCCAAAACCCAGATTAAAGTTATGTTTGTGTTGTAAAATTTTTGATATTGAGTTTAATGTTGGTATTAGGTTTAGTGAAAAAACGAAGAAATATATAATTTTTTGACGTGAAATATTTGATACAAACGCGGCCTAAATTATTCAGCTCCGTAATTCTGCACTGATATCTGCTGAGATTTCTTATTCTTAACATGTTTTTTACACGGGTTCTGATACGTGTTATAATGTTATTTACTTATTTAAAACAAAAACTAAAAAAGGAAAAGAAAAATACATAAGAAAGAAAGAAAATGCAGCTGAGAGAAGAACCAGCGGAATCTTAGCTGGATGCACCACAAACCTCCCCCTCCCCCGATCCCTGCCTTTTCACCTCTCTCTCTCTCTCTCTCATCCGCTTTCTTCACTGGCTGATGACGCAAAGGTAGACTACAGTGTGCCACTGAGACGCATCACACATGTACACTCACTCTCTCTCTTTCTCTCTCACTCTGGTTCTGAAGACGTAAGAGAACTCTCTCTTTACTCGGCTGAGAGACGACAATGCCCGCCTTCTTCTTCTCTACCGTTGTCTTCCTCCTCTTATCCTGCGCCCCCCACCACTTATCCTGCACCTCCATTGGCCGCAGGATCCTCCACCAACCCTTCTTCCCTCTCGACTCCCTCCCTCCTACTCAACCTCCCTCCCCCTCTCCCCCTTCGCCCCCACCTCCCTCTACCCTCAAGTACCCCTTCTCCACTTCTACCCCGAACCAGTCCCCACCCTTTTTCCCAGCCTACCCATCTCCCCCTCCCCCTCCCTCGCCGGCCTCCTTCGCCTCCTTCCCTGCTAATATCTCCTCCCTCATCCTCCCCCATTCCCCCTCGTCCACCCACATCTCTCCCAAGCTCGCAGCTTCCATCGCATTCGCCGTTGTCTCAGCTGTAGTACTCGTCGGGATCGCCGTCTTCTTTTGTTTCCGGTGCCGCAGGAACCGTGGCTTCGCCGACGACAAGACTTTCAGGTCCGAGAACAGTAGTAGGTTGTTCCCGGCAAATGTGGAAAGCCTCAATGGAACTACCCGTGTCACCGTCCGCAGTTCTGAGTTTCTGTACCTTGGCACGTTGGTCAACTCTCGTGGAGTGGATGATGGACCCTACGCTAACAATGGTAATGCCGGCGGTTTGAGTACTCGGAAGCTTGATTCGCCGGAGCTCCACCCGCTTCCGCCTCTAGCTCGGCAGTGCTCTATGGATGGTTGTGAGGAGGAAGAGGAGTTTTACTCGCCTAGAGGGTCTTTGGCTGGCACCGGATCTGGCTCCCGGAGATTTTTTTTGGCTGAGGAGAAAGAAAGGAGCGATTCCACTTCCTGTTCGTACTCGTCTTCTACTTCGGGTTCGGGTTCTTGTTCGCCCACTCGGTCTCACTCGATTAGCCTCTCCTCGCCGATTAGTTCGAGCCCCATAAGATCGCAACCCAAATCTCCACCACAGCCACAAGCGGCAAATGTATCTCCAAGGCTATCAAACGTTATTGTTTCGTGTCAAAATGTGGCGTCTTCCTCCTCGGCATCTTCGACGCCAGAGAGGGCTTTGGCCAGAAACTCAGATGCATCTTTGAGTGCACGGAACCATGCTGTGAAGTCTTCTCCGTCGCTGTCAGACAAAAACCCTGATGCATCTCCAAGAATATCAGACGTTTCGGTTCATATGGCTCCTCCGGAAAACCCAGATTTATCTTTTTCACCCAATGCTTCGGATGGAAATCATAGGCAGTCTCCCGCGCCTTCACCACCTTCTTCTTCACCGTCTGCACGTTCTTCGCCAGAGCGTAAATTGGAGGGAAATACACCAACAGCATCCAATGTTGAGCAGTCGTCAGAGAGAACTATTGGTGCTTCACCACAGCCGCATTGTATTCCACCTCCTCCACCACCCCCACCTCCTCCGCTGCCTACATACGCACACTGGGAAACTCCAAATCCCTCGACCCCCATTGCTCAGCCCAAGCTCATCTCAATGCCGCCGGCAATTGTACCGCCTTCAAGGGCCTCTGTATTGCAAACCCCAACAAAGGTTTCTCCAATTCAGTTGCCTCCCAGTTCTATATCCATAGAGAAGAGTGAGGAGACTCCTAAACTTAAGTTAAAGCCGTTGCACTGGGATAAAGTAAGAGCCAGCTCTGACCGCGAAATGGTGTGGGATCACCTCAGATCTAGCTCTTTTAAGTAAGATACTCTTTTAGCGTTCTCTTGCTCACTCTTTCTTATCCTGTTCTTCCTCTTTTTCCCCCCCCCCTTTTGTGTACTTTTCTCTTCTTCGTTCCATTCTTTCTTTCTTTCATGACTACTTTCCTTATGCGTTTTTCTTCTTATTATGGTTTGCTTTATGACCGTCCAATTCTCTACTTGTTTACGTCTTATTCCTTGATTTAAAGTATGTACAATTGGGGTGGTTGCAGGTTGAATGAGGAGATGATCGAGACTTTGTTTGTCGTGAACAACCCGAACCCCAAACCTAAAGAAACAACTCCACGCTCGGTTCTTCCCCTGCCAAATCAAGAGAATAGAGTGCTTGATCCCAAGAAGTCGCAGAATATTGCAATCTCGCTAAGGGCACTTAATGTGACTACAGAGGAAGTTTGTGATGCCCTCTTAGAAGGTTTCTATCTTCCCTCTTTAATTTTTTTATGTTGATAGCATGTTCCCTAAGTTCTGAGAAAATTGTTGGTTTGGTTATTACGACTTCAATTGTGCAATGTGCGAATTTGGACAACTGTTGCATACTTCTAATGTAGCTTCGATATCTAGAGCTTTTATATTGAAAATAGGTTCTGACATGGTAAAATTTCTGAATATGTTTCCTCTTGTAATGTCTTTCATCTGTAATTATGACCAAGGGGAGTTGAAATTGGTAGGTGTAGAGAGTGATGTTTAAGCGGAACTAAAATTATACCATGAACGTTGATACAGTTCAGAGTCTTAGACCTGTACAGAAATCAAGTTCATGTCTGCCCCTTTTCCACCGGATAAACCAGCTGGAGATGTTTTCAAATTATGATATGTTACTAGACAAGGTTCAGTTATTCATTCCTTGTTCAGTAATGTACACTTTCATACTCGACTATTCTGTTGAAAGCTAATCCAGGGAATGCTGATTACAAATGTTTCCTAGCTTTCTATTAACATAGAGTTAAAGCAAACCCCAGAAATCTTTACAACTTGGACCATTATTATTGTTCCTCCAGTAGATAGCTCAACAGTTGGTAGGGTGCTGCATCAAAAAGATAACTGAGCTTTTTCTATTTTATTGATATACCGACTTTGCAACTAAAATGATTTTTTCCCATTATGCAGGTAATGCTGATACACTTGGTACTGAATTACTTGAAAGTTTAATGAAGATGGCCCCAACCAAAGAAGAAGAACGTAAACTGAAGGAGTACAAAGAGGATTCAACAATCAAGCTTGGGGCAGCTGAGAAATTTCTGAAAGCACTGCTTGATGTACCCTTTGCATTTAAAAGAGTGGATGCAATGCTTTACATATCTAATTTTGAGTCTGAGGTTGAGTACCTCAAGAAATCTTTTGAAACTCTAGAGGTAATTCCCGTTGATACCCTCTCTCTCTCACAACACACCACGCTTGCTCATACAAACTCTGCACCCACTTCTTATTGTTATTATGATTATTTCGAATTTTGTCCCTGATGAGTATAAGCTGTGTGCTAACCTTATGGGCTAAAGAAAGGCAAGACTTTTTCTTCATTGCATCCATGCCAATCGTCAGCTAAATTGCATGGGAGTACGTGAAAGGAATTGAATTTATAAAGAACTCTATTGCACAAGTGGATGCCCTTATAATATTTATATTCAGCCAGTTGGCTCTAGTTATAGTGATTTATTGGATCTTCAATTTCAGACTAATGTTTCGTTGGTTTTCCCTTTACAGGCTGCTTGTGAAGAACTGAGAAACAGTAGGATGTTTTTGAAGCTTCTAGATGCTGTGTTGAAGACTGGGAACCGCATGAATGTTGGTACAAACCGCGGTGATGCCCATGCCTTCAAGCTTGACACTCTTCTCAAGCTTGTTGATGTCAAGGGCGCAGATGGAAAAACCACTCTGTTGCATTTTGTTGTACAAGAAATTACAAGAACAGAGGGTGCTCGACTGTCAGGTACCAACCAAACACCAAACTCTACCTCGAACGAAGATCTCAAGTGTCGGAAGCTTGGTCTACAAGTTGTTTCTAGCCTTAGTTCAGAGCTCAGCAATGTGAAGAAAGCTGCTGCAATGGACTCCGATGTCCTCAGCAGTGAAGTCTCCAAGCTTTCTAGTGAAATTGCAAACATCAGTGACGTTGTGCGATTAAATGAGACAATGGGTTTGAATGAAAGCAGCGATAAGTTTTCAGTGTCAATGAACAGGTTTATGAAAATGGCCGAGGAGGAGATCATAAGAACTCAAGCCCAAGAAAGTGTTGCTATGTCTCTAGTAAAGGAGATTACAGAGTACTTCCATGGGAACTCAGCCAAGGAAGAGGCTCACCCCTTCAGAATCTTCTTGGTGGTGAGGGACTTCCTGACAATTCTTGATCGAGTCTGCAAGGAAGTTGGTATGATAAATGAGCGGACAATAGTTAGTTCTGCGCATAAATTTCCAGTTCCAGTGAACCCAATGCTGCCACAAGTTATTCCTGGATTCCATGCAAGGCGGCAGTACAGTTCCTCTGACGATGAGGGTGCATCTCCCTAGTTGTATGGCTCATATCAGGGTGACCTTTTTAACTGCATCTAGCCAGAAACTGCTTGGAATAGTCGGTGTTTCAGGAAAGCTGGAGCTTGTATGGTAGCTGTAATTCTATTTGTTTTCCCCTTAAATCTGTATAAATCCGTGTAAAAGATCCTGGGTTCATCCTATAGATAGTATACAAAGAAGAATTTTGTTCACGTAGAATAAGTCAGAACGCTGAATTTTTAAATATGTTTTGTAGTCTTTTAAGCATATCTTGATTACAGGTGATATAAAATGCTGTTCAGTTTAAAAGACCAGGCCCCATGGGTGCAGAGACTTACTCTTTCATAGAGCAATTGCATTGATTCATACTTAATTTTACCAATGAAGTGGGATGAGGAGATCTGTGGTACAAAAAAGGGTTCTAGTATTTTGGAATATAAAAAGAGAAACTCTCGTTTGTCTGTCTTGAAAAATGCTTCCTTCTGTTCGAAGGTATTGAATTGAACAAAAATTACAGTATTCAAAGGTCCTCTTATTATAGTTGGTACTGGCAAGTCCTCTTATTAATTGCTAACTAAAAAAAAAAGAGGGTCCCCTTAGTAATTGATGTTTCCATTTAAAGCTTTATCATCAATATGTCCAATGAGGAGTAGAGGAAAAAATTCATCCATTGCACCTTTTATCTACTAATTTTAGATACGTACCTCAAATTTTTTCAACAATAATTCACCCGAGAATTTAATGAATTTGTAATAATATCTTGAATATATGCAAAATAAATTAAATGCATTATCTTCGTTTTAGTTTAAAAATTTGACAGAAGAAAAAATTGTAGAATGAACAGTTGAAGTCTTGAAGAGCACACCCCCTTTAAGAGTTCTGCGTCAAGTTTTGATGAATGAGCAATAATATATCATTCGAATACTTCAATTTAGGGCCACAAAGGACGGGCCTCTAATGCCATTGAAGACTAGCGTACAGACACATCATCCAGGACTACTCTGGGCTAATATCAATCCATCTAAAACGAAGCAGGCATAGAAGGGAATTGGAGAGTACTTCGGCCATTTTTATTTTCCTTGACAACTGGGGGGAGAGAGTAGAAGACGAAGTATACAACAATCATTCAAATATGTATGCGTATATATTACCTTAGATTCTGGTCTTTACTCTAGTGTTAATCAGAGTTGTGCTAGATTTCAACGATAATCACCGTAGAACTGTCCATCGCCTCATGTGGTTTATTGTATATCTTCTTGCTAATGCCTCAGCAAGGCCTCAGCATCCATGCGTTCTAGTATACGATGCGCTTCTTCCTCTGTTTCTGGAACCACCTTCCTGATTCTCCATCCATTTCTCATGACTTTTGACTCCTGACGTAGAGTGAAAGTGAAGTAGAAAGTATTTGACACCTGTTTTAAATGTATGTGAACAGACAAAATATAAGCAATTAAGCCCTATGGAACCAATGCTCAAATTGCAAGTGGATAGGGCAAAGCAGGGATTGTACGCCTTCTAAGATTAGTCTAGAAGATGGTTTTACAACAGTAACCTAATCATTTTATGAACACTCATTATAGTTTTTTTTAAGTTGTTTACAGGTTCAGATCACGGGCCTTACCTCACTAGATCTCATTTCAGGCCTACTAACATGAGCAACAACTTCAACATTGATTAGAGGCTCATCAGGATTGTCAAGCTCTGTGTACAGAACGCATGATTTGAGGCGCAAGAAATCTCCAACATCCACCTGATTGACAAGTGTATCTTCCTTAGATTCATTATAATATTATAGTGAATTGTCTCCAGGATATATATGTACAATGGTAGCAATGCACATGCATGTTGAATTCCAACAAAATAGCCAGAATACGTGGTGCATGTACATCATTCGTAAGGTAGAACCAGTGTTACCATAAAATACTTTAGTTCATGAACACTTACAAATCTAAATCAAACTCCCTACTAAATTTTAGGGGTAAAGTCATAGTTAGCTCAGTAAATCTGAGCAAAAATCATATTGGTATCTTCAACTATCAAAAAAGCGATTTGATATCCTTAACTTTTAAAAATCATCAATTCACGCCCCCCTCCAAATTAGACGTTAAGTCTGACGGAAAATCATGCAAAATGATCGAAATGCCCATCCAAGACTAAATTTTAAAAAATAAATTAAAAATAAATAGATTATTGAAATAGAGTTGTAATATTTTTATTTAAAAAAATATCATTTTTTTTTTATTTTTAATGATTTTTAGTATTTTTTCTTGGAGGGGCATTTTTGTCAATTTTCATACTTTTTCCGTTTGATTTAACGCCTGATTTGGACATGGGGCGTGAATTGACGAGTTTCAAAAGTTTAAGGGTTTTAAATCGCTGTTTTGAAAATACTTACGGGACTAACTATAACTTTACCTCTAAATTTTAAGTAATCAGTACTTATTCTTTCAACCCAAACAAAAAATGCAGCAACTAACAACAACATGAAAATATCTTCCTGCTTTTTCCACCTCTAGAAAATTTAGAAGAATGGCACGGCGGAATGTTGTTTTTGCTGCAAAATCTTGCACAAAAGGAAGAAGTGAATGATGCAAATAAATAGAACAACATGCATTGTACTATTGGAACTGTGTTTGCTTGTTCCTGATTCCCACCTATCTCTCTCTCTCTCTCTCTCTCTCTCTCTCTCTCTCTCTCTCTCTCTCTCTTACAAGGAAAGGCAGAAACACCTCTAGACATATCTATATCAATATAAATCTCTACTTGGAATTTCAAATCAACCAATGTGTTCTTTGTGTTCTTAATTTACATATGATTGCAGTGAAAATTACCATGTGAAAAAAAATAAGAGCATCTAATATTTCCTGCAAACAAACAGGATTCCAATCAATTTCAGGGATGAAGGTAGCATTTATGCAAGTAAGGATGGTTTTAAGGAGCATTATTTTGAGCTTGCAAAGCTATATTGATCTAGGAATTTTCCTTGGGGTAGTGTCCAAAGAAAAATTATTCCGTTGGATGGTTTGTCCAATGGGGACTTGGGGATAAGAAAGTTGAAGTACTTTCAACTCGAATCTTTTAGGTAAATGGCTGTTGCTTTATGCAGAGAAGGGGAAACTGGGTTACCGGAATCTTTTACCTCTTCTTGGTTGACTTTTGCAGCTGGGTTCTGGAAGGGAATTAGGAACAGGTGGGTCTTTTCTAAGCCTGTTGTGGTTTGGTAGAGGACATGGCAGCAATGTGCATTTTTTGGACTACTCACGTAGCAGAAACCCTTAGAAACTTTGTTCCCACACATGTTTTCTCGTTGCTCTGCCTAACGAGACTACGGTACCTGAATAGCTGTATATGGGTTTGTCGTGTTAGAAACTTTGTTCCCACACATGTTTTCTCGTTGCTCTGCCTAAAGAGACAACGGTACCTGAATAGCTGTATATGGGTTTGTCGTGTTGTACTCTAAATTAGATATCTTAATTTTGGGATAGTTGAACAAGATTGGGAAAAAAAATCAGATGCTTTTGATCTCATATAAAAAGTCAAGTTCAAGTTCAAGGTCTAGGGGTCTAGGTTCTTTTTTCCCTAGGAATAATATCTGGTGCACTGAGGTGCCTACAACAATTACTTCTCTTGTTCACCTTTTGGTGCACTGAGACATTGGAGAAGATCCTTAAAATGCAGAAGCTTAAGCAAGAGAAGCTCATACCGGATCAGTGTTGAATGTTTTAGAGCACTGGTCAGGCTGCGGATCATCTCCACTTTCGTTGCCAGGGAGATCTACGAAAGCATTCTCATTGTAGCAGTATGTGGTGATTACAAGGACAGCATTCTCAAAATAATTAGACCACTTTATATATTTGTTTTGTTTTTCCCCAAAAACCCTCTTCTGTGCACTAGAAATTTTCCCTTGTGCTTTATAGTAAAAGTATCCTTATGTATCCTAAACCACAGAGCAGAAAGTTAAAAAGAGAGGGAAATGGTGTCTGAAAAGAAAGGATACTATCAGTACTTACAGGTTTTAAGAAATCAACATGATCAACTTCAAGAAAGCAAGGAACCAATCCAGCGAAGACATAAGCCGTCGAGAATGCCAATTCAAATGCTAGGTGCATCAAAAACCCTCCAAAGATTCGACCATGAATGTTCCTCTGTTGTGGCTGGCAAATCAATGAGTTTTCAAGGCGTGTATCCCTCAGGAGAATGCTGTCTCTGTCTGCCAATGCTGGCATGTCACAGAAAATCCTGCCCTCAGTCAACAGGGTTTCGAGTCTATGTAAGTTCCCATTCTGAAGTTCCCTTTTATCTACTTCTCTCTTCCGTTTTCTCAATTCATTTCTTGCTTCAGCTTTCTCATAAAGGAACTTTTCTTGTTCAGTTTCTGGTGAAAGCCGATTCACTGGAGCAGATTTCCCAGTCTTGGAGTCACGAGCCACAAATATGAAGTTTGCAGTCAGAGCTACTGGGTCTGAACCATCAGAGCTGTCTGCTACCAACTTAGATCAGTATATGAAATGGAAAATATGACAGTCAACCTCATAACAACAGATCTCCAATTGGCAGGCGGTCTAAAGAAATTGTGTAATTAGCTGGGTAAACTTTTAGGGGTTTCTAGTAAGGAAGACTTTTTAAGAGGAAGACACTATTTGTCCTTTTGTTTTTCTGATTAACACAATAAGCATTGGCAATATTGAAAAAGTGAAAAGCAAATAAGAGAAATACAACTAAATATGAAAATAACTAAAGTCAAAATGGCAACATTTTAGGTTCCACTGGTTTTGAAAATCCAATAAAAATTAGTTCTTCCTTGCTGGCATTTTCTGCAAATTTATGAATGGCAAGAAAGAAGTATAAGACATCTGAAATTTCAATTTTAAATCATATAAATATTGAACGGTTGATTTGTGATAGAGACATAATCAGGCATGGAAATAGGTTGCTTAACTTTTGCAGACTATCACATTTTCAGCAATATGGTTAGTTCCAGATAATAGTACCTTCAGTTGACTGAATGACTTCCAGCTGAATCTCAATAGAGGAGCGACCAACCCATATGACAGAACCAACAATCTTGAGATCAATGTCAACACTAATTGGCTTCTTCAGCACAATCCTGTCGACAGAAGCAGTGACCAGCAAGAGCGGCCTTGTCGTGTTATCCTCATCCGAACAATGCTATCCACAGAATAAAAAAAAGACGATCACTAGAAGCAACCAACAAATTCCCAAATGCTGAGTGAAGACTAAAAAAGTTGAGCTTGCAGATGAAAATTCACCGAACCAACTACGCAAAACATAACAAATGGAAAAGCAGCACAGATATGCTACGACGCGAATCGCAACCCACTTTGGACAAGAACGGAATAAGCGACATCCATATTGAGTTCCAGCAAACTGCTCAAAATTAAGAGAATCCAACAGAAGAAGTGCAAAATGCTCAAAGATTCAGAGATTCCAACAGGAAAAGTGAGAAATGTAACGTGGTTGCCGCTGACCTTAACAGAGATGGTGCCAGCCAAGGCATCAAGGTCTTCGAGCAATTTCCCAATTCTGATCTCACTCCACGGATCCCTATACTGCTCTTTCAAGACAGAGTCAGACGAGAAACCATAAATTATTGTGGTGCGGCTCTGGGAGGGAGTTCTTGTGAGCAATTCGCTCTGCGGAGGCGCGTCTTTCGGCGGGTCAAACAGCCTCTCGAAGATCTTGGACCTCGCTTCCCACAGAGCATTTGTGACGGGAGAATGGTATATTCCTGGCCACAAGTTAATGGGCCTTCGGAGGGAAGAAGCAGCATCGCCGTTCGGCGGAGGAGGAGAAGTGCCCTCGAAATGCGGAGCCGTTGTCCATACAACAGGGATGGGACTAGAAGAAGGAGAGGAATTCAAATCCATGGAATAATGTGTAGGAACTTTTTGCACTGAGGAAGAAGTCTCAACTCTCAAGCGGGTTTTAGAGGACACAAAGTCGCACAGAGTAATGGGCGTGAAATTCAGAGTGGATGAGAAAAAGGGAGAGGCTTCATGAAAAGTCCATGGCATTTGGCGTTCGATTAAACAATGTCACAATTCCACCAACCCGGAAGTTCTTACTTTTCTTTTTTCTTTTTTCCGAGCAAAGTACACAACTTCCCTCCACGACTAAATTCCTCTGTGACAAATAGTCTGTAGGATGATCACAAGAGCACCAACTTGTTAAGCAAGAATCAGCAGCTTTTCCATTCCTCCATCGTTACAACCCATGGGAGCAAAAGTATAGTTTTCTCAATTACAAAAAAAAAGCAGACGATTAGAACAAAAAAAAGAAGAAGGGCAGACCAATGACATCCCTGCAAAGTGAAGTCAAAGTATCTCTTTGGCCGTCTCTTACCTAGAATACAGAATACAGTATCTCTCTCGGCGTACGATATAGAGATTCTTTTAACTGGAACGTGATTAGAATTTGGTCGGATCCACACGTTTGTCATCGCCCCTAGTTAGGACATGTTTGTGTTTTATTTATTTATAGGTAGTAGCTAAAAAGTCCTATATAATGTTTTTTTTATTGTCTATGATATATACGTTGTATTTGGTATTTCTCATTTCACGTACTCGCTTGGTTGTTCTGGTACCAAATATAAAACTACTAGAAAAATAATATACAACCAACCATGAATATAAGTAATGATGATACCAATACTGAATTACTCAGAGGCCCAAACCAATTTGGGCCGATGGTCGACTCTACGATTCCTCGATACCGAAGGTGGGAAAGAACGACCCCTACTCAAACGTGTACTAACCGTCGGACAGCGCACGATCGCACGAAGGGAAAAATCTTGCCAAGAGGGAAACAAGAGAACGTGGAGAAAAGGCTATAAAAGCAAAGCAGAACGATAGAAGAGATACGCATACGATAATCCCTCGAATACTCTCATAACGTCTCCACCAATAAAAGCTTACTTAGGCATCGGAGGCTAGTAACCTCGGTGTCCGAGACCATTCTTGTAATTTGTGTTGGAAAGGTACGAGAAGATGAAGCACCTTTACTCCCACGTGTTGACTATAAATCAACTGGTTCATCAGTTGGTGCCGTCTGTGGGAACGTTGATCGTTCTTTTAATAAAAGGTTTATGGTGACCACCAAGAGAAAAGGAAAGGCGAAAATAGGAGATAACTCGGAGACTCCTCAACAAGAAGTTGAACGGGTGATGAAGGCCATCAACGAGTCCTATAACCCAGTAAGAGAGCCAAGCCAGAACCACGGGCAACCGGGAGAAACGTCTATCCGAGGACGACACGCCAGGAGAACTAGCGAACCACAGGTCTCGATGTCGGAGAGGCATGATGAAGAGGTCTACGTCCCACCACACAACAGAGGCTCACACTCTCCTCCTGGAAAACCTGAAGATACTGGTGGAGTGCATGCCAGGTTGGAAGAAGTGTTGGCCGAGCTAGGGAGGATGAGAAAAAAAGTGGACAAGCCTCCGCCGTCCTCCTTGGAAAGCATGATGCATCAGGTAGAATCTCCATTCACTTCAAATGTTCTAACAGTCCGGTTGCTATCTAAATTCTGCATGCCAACGATGGACAAATACACGGGAACCACTGACCCGCTCGACCACCTGGAAGGCTATCAGTCACAAATGGATTTGCTAGACACCCAAGACGCTATCAAATGTAAAGCGTTCCCAACAACATTATCCGGGCCGACGCGCGCATGATTCAGTCGATTAAAACCAGATTCGATCCCGAGCTTCAAAGAGCTCAACAAAGCCTTCATTAGCCATTTCATCGCGAGCAAAAAACAAAAGAATCCTGCCATTCATCTCCTATCCACCCGACAGAAAGAATACGAAAGCCTGCGAGACTATGTGGCACGTTTCAACCAGGAAAAGCTCAACGTAGAAGATTCTGAAGATAAAGTGGTGCTCACCGCCATCGTAGCCGGCTTGACCGACGGGAGGTTCTCGTTCTCACTAGGGAAGAAGCCGCCAGAGACCTTCGGAGAATTCATGGAAAAGGCGCAGAACTACATGAATGCTGAGAACATGGTAACGCCCCACCGATAACAAACTGCTGATCTAGAAGCAACATCAGCAAAAAGAAGAAAGGAAGGACCTCCAACTAGGCCTCCCCTGACTGAAAGGGAACAACGGCTGCCCCATGGGTAGAACTACGAACCGGGTTGCGCTTCACGCCTCTAACACCGTTCCAGGGAAAATCCTCATGGAGATTCGGAACAGCCCCAAACAATGAGAGGGTGCAAACGTGGTATACCCCAACCAACCCTCGTTCTCCTTACAGACCAAAGCGTTCCAATCCACGGAACCCACATCTGCAATAGCATCTACGCGGGCCTGCTCTGCTGAGGTAAGACCCGTTATATCCCTTTTATACTGCTCTGGGACAGACCCAAAGACCCAACACAAAGAGGATTCGCTCTGACGATCCTCCCCAGGAAAAAGCTCTCACCCAGCACCAGATATGAAGAAATACTGGTCATGCCAACCTTTATTGGTGTCCGGATACGAAGTAATCGGAGACGCCCTCTGAGTACGGGGGCGAAAATACCAAAACTTATCAACCTGGGCTGAACAAATGGGTGAATAAAACCACAGAAATTCCTTTAAGGTGAGATGATGTTCAAGTCCGAGGTACATCGGCCACATTACAGCACAACCCATTAATACTCTCCAAGCATTCGAGACTATTTAAGTGGGACACAGACGCAAAGATCACAAAATCTTCTAAATGCTCAAAGGAAGAGGAAACCTTACCCTAGATCGCAGAGGAGCCTCGAAGAAACACAGTTCCCCTTTTGCGCCATGGGTGTAAGGCGTCTCGTTGGCGGCAGGGAGACAAAAACGAGTTTCTCTGGGAAAACAATACTCGTCGTGAAATGCTCTGAAGTCAACCTCCACCATTCGACTAGGGCCCAAATGGCCCTCGCGGCGTTCGGGTACCATGGGAACCCTAGCAACACCACTAGAAGAACCTCCTATGTCTGCCATTGTGTGAAAGCGGGTGAACAAGAAAATGACTACACTAAAAGGGTGGAAGACGAAGAATCCAGAAGAATAAAATGAAGAAGACTAGAGGGAGCGGCCCTAAAAAAGGGGAATACTCAATGACTGATGGGCTCCTCAACCGGAAACACACCGTTTTGAAGAAATCCTGAGAAATCCTGGGATGACGTCAGATAAACCTAAAGCCAAATAGTCACAAAGAATGAGTTAATTATAGTGGAGCGACGCCCGAATATGAGACACGACGCGTCAGGAGAATCTGTAACTCCCAAAACGGTTCCCACCAAGCCACTATCGCGTGATTCGCGGGCATCAAATTACCTAACTGACCCTCATCGTGGAAGGTAGATGAATCGTTGTCTCAGCAAACCCAATGGACATCAACATAATTTCATACACTCCCAAGGCCACGACCTAGCAGATACATCAGCCACAACGTCTATAAAAGACCGCGTGACCGCTTCAACGATGGGAGGGATTAAAAGAACAACAAAGAAGAAGACCAGTAGACAATCGCAACGACTATGGCTGAAAACAATCACCTCTCATGCCTTTCCCTCGATGTCCTCACCATCATCGCCAGTTATGTTGCAAAACGCGACATTAACGATTGGAAGCAGTTCAAACTCTTCCAGAGAATTCAGCCATGCAGCCTCCAATGAATTATCCTTCAAGAGGATGAATCTGGAAGACTATCCCACACCCTGGACCCCGACTCTCGTTTGGTACATGGTTAAGCAGATTTGCCGAGAGGTACGTAATCCCAATGAAGTTTTTGTAGAGGCAACTCGGCACCTTAGCAAGGAAGGAGTGACTCTCGAAGCCGTCAACAAGTTGAGGACATCGGCTTCAGAAGAGCACAAGTTAGCACGCATCTTCCTGGCCATTCTCTTTTACTCCTCAGACGAGGAGGCCTTTCAAACACAAGCCCGAGGTCTAATCTGGGCTCTGCGGACTCAACTTGGAAGAAAAGAAATGCGGACACTCCTGGGCACCGCGCAAGGATGGTTGAGGCGCCACATCCGAGATGGTGGGCCAATGTTTCCATTTGACAAATACGCCCTTTGCCAGGATGGCCACAACCCTCCGTTCATGGCGGACCGCGGGAGAAAAGGCCAAAAGAAAGATCTCTGCAAAACGTTCTACAACAATTGAGTGTTCAAACGCCTCTACGAGCGCATGCCCACAGTCCAACTAATCTAAATGTCCTGTGCCATTTCCAATCAATGAAAATAACTTTTATTCTGTAAAGGTTCTTTTTATTCTTTCTGACTGTGGCGTGAGCAATATATAACCAGATCAATTGGTTACAACAAAGAAGAGCGTGTTAGCCAGATCACTTGGTTACCACGTTACATTATCACAGAACAACGCTTACCATATCAATTGGTTACAACGTGGCATTACATATTAATCAAAACAATTGGTTATAATATGACGCTGCCGAAAAGAGAATCTTGCCGAAAACAAATTGACATCGACGAGGCGTGTGATGAGCTAAGAATGGAAAGCGCCTCGGTTCAACTATTTACTATGAAAGTTGAAACGGCGTAGGCCCTACCCAAAGACGTCATATGACTCAAAGACTGCAATCATAAATGCGGACTGTCTCAAGACGTGGTGAAATGATGCACATCAGCCCGGATAACACATCAGAGGGCCATGCGATGTACGAACACACCTGAACATTAGGTATTAAAGCTGCAACACTAGAAGCGACGCACTGCCCCAGACACGGCGAGAGGACACGCCTGATACACAGCATTTATGGACAAACCAAACGGGACCACGTGTCGCTATGGGCGACAATCAACCGAATCATCAAATGTCAAAAACGGCCGCATTAAATGAAACGTGTCATCCAAGATACACGCAAAGGGTTACCACGATCGTCCGCCAAGGTCTAAGTAACCACGCGTCGCAATAAGGGTAACCTTGCGTATGAAATCCAAGGTACGTGCAGAAGGAGACAGAATGTTAGGAGCCAAACGGTATTCCTGAAAGGATAACTGTCAGTCAGATATAAACATAAAAGGAAAGGCGGTCTCAACCAAGAAAGAAAGAAGGGAGAAGGATGGACCCCATACGTAGCGGGAAGAGAAAATGTCGATGTCAAGGCAAAAACCTAGAACCCTACCTGAGGAAATTTGGACCGAGGTGCTAAGCAGAGTCATACACGACAACCCGCAGGAATGGCAAAATCTCAGTCTAGTATCCCGGCAGTTTCACAAAGTCGCTCATGGACCAGCAGTGTACCGCGACAAGTGTTATGCGAACAAGAATCCGAATGAACTTTTTATCCGAGGTAGCGGAAAAATGTACCGGACCTCTACCATCAGGGAAAGACTAGCGGAGGTCTGCACTTCGGCCAAAGATGGAAATCCGAAAGCCAAATATCTACTCGCCTTGGCCTATCACCACCAAGGAGGAAATGCGAGACAGGATGCCGTAAACCTGATCACGGAGCTTCGACAAGGATTAAATGCAGGAAACATGGAGACCGTAAGAAGCGCCATCATAAGCTGGGCAATAACCAGATACCGTCGAACCGACAAACATCGGTATAGATTAGCAGACAGACTGAAGTGCTTGAAAGAACGTCCCTGCCACATCCCAACAACAGTCAACATGCCGGCTTCATTTCCAGAATGGTGGATTGCCTATCGCCAATATCTCTGCGACACTTGCTATGCGAACAAAGAATTTCGATACCGTGAGATATATTTGGGTTCCGCAGGTAGCATAATCAAATGGACGATTCCCCCGTGGACTGATATGTAATCACTAACAGAAATTCTGTTTTGCTATACATTTAGCTTCGACGCCCTTGTGCCTCGGCCACCGAAGCACAATAAACATTCTCAACCCGATTCCCGTCGTGAATCTGCTCGAGAATGGGGAAACTCTGATGATACCAATACTGAATTACTCTCAGAGGCCCAAATCAATTTGGGCCGGCAAAGGTAATCACATCTCTTCGAAGCCCAAAGGCTATACTCAAGCCCATCAGGCATGCAGGTCCAGAAACATAGACTATCAATCGTGTCTTCAACGGTTATTCAAACATCACCTTTTACAACTGCCGTCTCCACGATTCCTCGATACTGAAGGTGGGAAAGAACTACCCCTAACCGTCGGACAACGCACGATCGCACGAAGGGAAAACTCCCGCCAAGAGGGAAATAAGAGAACGTGGAGAAAAGGCTATAAAAGCAAGACATAACGATAAAAGAGGTACGCATACGATAATCCCTCAAATACTCGCATAACATCTCCACCAACAAAAGCTTACTTAGGCATCGAAGGTTAGTAACCTTGGTGTCCGAGGCCATTCTTGTAATTTGTGCAGGAAAGGTACGAGAAGACAAAGCACCTTTACTCCCACGTGTTGACCATAAATCAACTGGTTCATCAAGTAATATCATTAATTAAAGGTTTAATTATACTTTGCATCCACGTAATTTAGGGGTATTGACACTCTGTATCCTGTTCTTTGAATTTTGACACATTTTACTCATGTGATTCTAGGTTTCTTTGATTTTGCATTCCGTCATTTAGTTCTTCGTTAAAACGAATAAAGATCTCAATCACGTGTACTGTGCGTGACTTACTTACCCATTTTACACTTAATATTAAAAAATAATTAATTACACTTTGCATATGTGATTTGGAGGGTTCGACGCTTTGCATCCCGTTCTTTTATTTTTGAGACACTTTGCACTCATATGTTATGCACGTGATTTATTTTTCCGTTCAAAATAACAAATAAATTGACAGGAGTGCAAATCGAATTAAGCTAGAACCATGTAGGAGAAATATGTAAAAATTAAAAGAACAAAGTGCAAAGTGTAAAGTTTCAAACTACGTGAGTGCAAAGTGTAATTAATCCTTAATTAAAATAAGACTTTGTAAGGATGAAAACTTACTAGGAAAATCCTTACTATTTAAAAGAGTTTACAAGTCATCATAGTCAAAAGAAGATACAAGTTTCAGATATTCCAGACAGATATTTTGAGATTAAAAGTTGAGTGGATATAAAGGTCATGTTCGTTTTGTGAGAAAACTGAGGATTCGAAACCTCAGTTACTTCATGTTCGACAAGTGTAGAAATTTTTGAGGATGCTTTGTGTTTGTTTCTGAATTTGCCCTGGAAATACTTAAAAAGAATTACTAAACTACCCTAACTCATGCTTAGTTAAAAAAATAAAAGGGCACGTTGGTCATTCTCCCCGAAGCCTGCATGCGGCCTGCAGCAAAGCTGTAATGTCTCCTGCGCTTGTCCCCTGCACCAGGCTGCCGTTGCTGACTTTTACCTTTTTTGCGTTCTTTTGGTGGATAAAGCAATTCAGCCGAATTATCTCATTTTGCCGTTTTGTGCTTTTTTGTTTTGTTTTTTTAAATATATATAAAATATTCAAATTTTAATAAAAAATTAATAAATTCGAAAAAAATAAAAACAACTTTAAACATCATCATTAATTTTTTTACACCTCAACAGCTTCTACACAAACACCAATACAACTCTAACATCACCTAAAAATTCTAAACATACTCCAAATCCTACAAAACCTTCAAACCCAACATAACCAAAGTTTGAAGAACAATACAAGAGTGATATGAACTTGGAGAAGTGTGCCCTTTTGAGCTAGGGTAGTCGTTTTATCTTCAAATTATTAGTTTTGATTTGTGAAATTATACATGTTTTGATTTAAAAGCTCGTATCTTGAGTCTTCAATTTCAGCAACGCAGCGTGTTGTCTCCTAATAATTTTCTCTTTAGTTTTGGTCACCAAAACTTATACATCATACTAGGTGTTAAAATAAAACCCTAGAGAACGCATTTGACATCAGACCTCTTAAGGATCACAAATCTCAGCCGGATGCTAAACAATAAAATATTTTCCCACTTTCAACCCGTAAATTCTACAAATTGCAGTAATGTTCATCAATGCATTACAACTGAACGCCTTAGATTTGAAAGTTTACAAATAAAGTTGCTTTACATACATTAATCATATATCATCTTACCTCTAAACTATATCCACATAAACTATTAGATATCACTATCACAAATCTCTAGCTCATATAAATATCACCACTTATTTTTGAGTTGGATTAGAAAATATCTTAATATTGGTAAATTTCTTGTTGAACATTCATGTCTACCCTATCATTATATACCCAACCCAACTCAACTCTGTTAGTATCTTTAGTCCTCGATGAATTATACGGTAGGTTTCTTGTTGAACATTCATGCCTACCCTATTATTATATACCCAACCTAACTCTAATAGTATATTTAGTCCTTGAAGAATTATATGAGATCCCTACCTAGCTACTAGCACTGCTAGCCATTTTATGTTCTCATTAATAATGTTACGCTAATTTTGTTTGAGCTATTTCAATTTCTTTTGTATTGAATTTTAGACATGGATATTTATAATCAAATGATACATGGTTTTATTTAAATATATATGCAAGGTTAATCTCACCTCTATTTTATTTGTCGGTTGATTAATATTCATATGCAAATATAAAGTGTATGTTGGGCTCTAGCTTTTTTAATTGAATGCATGTGTTGAAGTTAAATTTTTTTATCTAGCATAATGTCATTTATGCTTGTCATAGTATTTAAATATTTCATGGACAGGGTTAGAAAAATTAAATGAAGAAAAAATTGACTTTTCACCCCTCCTGACTATTGAGGTACATTGTCCCTAGAACTATCGATTTCATGATATTTCGCACATCAACTACCACCTTTGTATACTTTGCACCCTCTAGTGATAATTTGGATGAAAATGGATATTTTGGTTAAGTGAAATGATATATTTACCCATATAAAGATATAATAGTAAAAAAATATAATGACAAATTATCATTTCGTTTAACCCAAATATCATATTCTGTCCAAAATAATGGCAGATTGTGCTAAGTATTGAACAATTGGTAGTTGAGCCACAAAATTAATGGCAAAATTCAACTTCTTCAATAAACCAAAATTTTGGGAATTCCCAAAATTGGTTAGCAAACACCACCGTTACATATACTGGCCACAGTTCCACCATCTTTGATTCCTGTAACATTGAAAAATTAGCTCCCAAGGATGTGGAACATCCTATGATAGATCATATATCTCAGTTTCAGACACTAAAATCAAATCATAAGGCTTCCTGCAACTCAATGTAGCGCCCTAGGAGTCTCCAGAAACTGACCGACAACAAATACTGGATCCATCTGGTATAGCGAGATGAATCCATTGTCCCACCAGCCTTTTAAACTTTGTGTAGACATCAATTGATATACATTTCTAACTTATTGTGTTAATTTTAAGCTCGTTACCTAAATAGGCAACAGAGAGAGAGAGAGAGAGAGGAGAAGATGGACAGACATTACTGTAGCGGCAGGATAATCAAGAACCATTTTTCATGTCTAGTATGGATTCTGTTGACTTGTTTTGATGAGCATCATTTGTCCAATTTTCTTCCCTAGAGATACGAGCAGAAGAGGTAGCATCATTTCCATCTTCAACTTGCTGAATAACTCCTCCATTCAGCTTAAATTGTTCAGAAGTCTTCACTTTCTTCTTAGGATAGATATGCACAGAGGGTGGCAACAGAGAATCCTGTATTGCCTACAAAAGATACCAAACCAAACATAGGTCATCTTTTAATATATGTCCAAAGAACTTACCCGAAAAAATAACAAAAAATAAGTTCTTAAAGAAAGAAGAAAAATTAGAGCGACTTCAGCAATGAAAGATATTACAAAGAAGGGTTGGGGAAATGATAAAGATGCAATGGTAAGTACGATTATGAGGGATATGATAAATTTACAAGGTAGCCATGAACTGTCCAGGCCCCTCCTGTTATGTGCCCCAACACATAGGGTGCTTATTATGGTCCCACCCAGGTAAGAATCACAATCTCTGATCGCCCCTACCCTCTTCTGTTGCGGGAAAAAAACAATCAAACAAATGCAAAAGACAATAAAAAGAAAAGGAGATAAAATAATGTGGCTCTGGACTGGCTAGAGAGAGAATAAAACCTCCAATTCTAATCACTCACCCCCACCCATCAAACACTACTTCAACCTATCAAGTACAAAACCTGTATGTGCAATACACAAAACAATTTTATGGGGGGAAATAAAGATGATTTCCTTGAGCTCTATCTTCTTTCTTTCCTTGCCATGGAAAAGCCTGTCTCCGTAATGTTTCTTCAAGATCTCATACAGTAATGTGAAACACCTACCCATAAAAGCACAAAATTTCCTAGAGGAATATGTTGACAAATATCCCTTTACAATGTCTAAATTATGACTCAAGAGTAAAACCTGTCGAGGTTAAATTTGTTGTGAGTGTCCGTTTCCCAGTAATATGGATTTATTTAACAACAAAGGACTGATTTACAGTAAACTACCCCACAGCTGTAATAGGATACTATAACCTGGGTCTACCCCATTCAGACTACGTCTGTCATATAAAAAAAAACTCCGTCTGTCATAGAACAGAACAAATAGACAAATAAATAATTAAAAAGATAGCCCTGAGCAGCTAAAAACATCACTACTAAGACTTCTTAGCAATTCCTAGCTCAATTATTGTAGATTAAGAAATCAAATGCACTCGCGCAGTCATGAAGCAGATTAAATTGAAGAGCATCATATTAACAAGCTGGAAATTTTGATTTGGAAGCATTATAACAAAATCAAATGGGGGGGTTTTACTCTGCAAATCCAATTTCTGTCTTTGTATTGTACAGCACAGATCTGTCGGTTACATACAGTAAACCTAGCGGTGAGTTGGTCTCTAGGTATCCAACCAGCCAACTATCAGGCTTATCCATAATTATGATCTCAAAACAGCCAAATGTACTTATCATTGCCACAAATTGGCTTTATTGCTAATCAAGTCCCTGTGGTTTAACGTTTTTCCAAAAAAGTCTCTGTACTTCAATTTAGATTAATTTGGTCCCTGCGCTTTAGATGTTTTCCCTAATACGTCCCTCTGTTAGTGTGGCTCCACCACTTTAACATTTTCTGTTGATGTGACAAACAAAGGTCCACATCCTCACCAATCATGTACTGCCACGTGGAACCGCATTATGGGTGCGTTTGAAGTGTAAAATTTTACACTTCTTAAAATTTTAACACAATAAAAAATTACAATATAATCTCTCTCCCCATCACATCATTACTTTTCACTATAATAAATATTAAAAATCATCTCTCTCTTCCCTTTTTCACCAAATCCAATACCCTAAAATTTTAAACTCCCCAAAATTTTAACACTAAAAATAACCTATCTCTCTCCCAAGCTGCGCCATGTCACCTACCACGTCATGCTTGCCACAATGCTAAATGAAACACTGCGTTTTGGAGCTCCTTCGTCTGAACGAAGAGACGCCGATGCATCTTCCTTCAGAAGCCAGAATAATGAAACAGCAAAGCCATTGAAAGAGAGAAAGAGTGACTAGCGGAGAACTAAGCCTAGTAGAAGAAGCTTCTTCAAGATTCAAGCAATCTAGCTTGTCTTCCAAGCCAACCATCCAAAAAGTTCTCTCTTTTTAATGCTGATTGTTCCACCATTAATAAAAGCTTTCATGCCCTTTACCACGAGAAATAGGTTGGTTCTTCTCGCGGAAAAGCTTCCGATTCAACCATTCCTCTCTCCTATAAAACCCATTACCACCGTATTGCATTCACTCACTCATTACCCACTTCTTCTATGGCAGACTGAAGGGCCTTGAGGTTTTGCATTGTGCTTACTTTGTTTGTCCTGCATTGTAATAGTTTGTGGGCGTTTGGTATTTTGGACCCAGTTGATTTCCTGGCTCTGCAATCTATCCGGAAAGATTTGGATGACTTGCCTGGTTCGAACTTTTTCGCTTCTTGGGACTTCACATCCGACCCGTGTAATTTCCCAGGGGGGGTGTACAATGATGCTGATAAGGTTATCGCGCTCAATCCGGGTGATAAGGAGCTCCAAAACGAAGCGTTTCATTTAGTGATGCGACAAGCATGACATTGCAGGTGACATGGCGCAGCTTGGGAGAGAGATAGTGCATTTTCACATGACAGTACATGATTGGCGAGAATGTGGACCTCTGTTTGCCTCATTGACAGAGAACGTTTAAGTGATGGGGCCACATTAACGGATGGACGTTTTTGGGAAAACCTCTAAAGCACAGGGACCAAATTAATCCAAATTGAAGTACAACGAATTTTTTGGAAAAATGTTAAACCATGGGGACTTGATTAGCATTTAAGCCTAAAATAAAAGCTACCTAAAGAGAAAATAAGATCAGAGATTGCTTTAGGATGAAAATAATGGTAGAGTGAACCAGTATGAAAGAAGCATACCAGCCACCCCTTTTCACCTCTGATCCCGCCCCTGATTGCATAGGCCTCTTTGAAGCCGTTCTTGAATAATAACTCAGCCACTTTCATGGAATTACCATCAAAACTACCTTACAAAAAGAGAAACTAGCGATGAAATCGGAGACATAATTCATACAAAAGAAGGGACGCTAAAATGAGAAAATCTAGCCGTTCCATGCATTTCTTTCCACAATGGACTTACGTTTACAGAGCATTTGTTAGAAAGGAAAGAGAAATGGTAAGACAACAACATGCTTCACAGCTTACTAGGTTGTCAACCAATTATAACATCCACATCATAACTAACAAAAACAGAAATGAACACCAATAGGGAGTAGTAGACCAGTTACAAAATATAGCCACACAAGAAAAAAATAATAAATAAGAAACAGAGAAAGAGAAAACTGCAATTGAATGAAGTAAGTCTATGCCTACAGAACAGTACTTATATTGAACAAACTGGAAAAGATGGTGCCAACTATGAACTTTCTACCACTGAAGTCCAAAAGCATCTTGTTCTAAACCTTGGCCCTAGTTTTCATTAAGTTAATGCTCGCACAATCATTGACAAACCCAAAAAGGATGTAGTTCCTATGCGATACTCTCTGCCAGTATTTCATTGACACTAGTGTCACCTTTTGGAAGACTACACAATATTTTTAAGATCTCTGCTACCCTGGTAATTGTGACCTTGGATCACTGTCATCCTCTATTCTGCTTCCTCTCCCAAGTGACTACCATCACCATCCGACCTTACTGCATCTTCTTTCCCAGATTCTTTGCAACGACCCAACTCCTGATTAACACCATCTTGCCATCATCGGATTCAGATTACCCTATATCTCTCTCCAAAAAGGTACAAACTCTCAGCTCACAAAACATCAACCTAGTTACTTTGTCTTTCCACTACTGTTTCTCATTTTCTTTCTTGACCTCTCTATTGACTACTATTTTTATTCCTACAACAATAAAAGATGTATGATCTGATCTGGGTTGAGAGAAGAAATGAAACAGATGTACCGCATCATACTGAGACTTGGGTGAAATGAGTGATTGCAAATGGGTATACAACGAAAAGTTTGATAAGAAGGGCTTTATTGAACATTTGAGGACACGCTTCTAGAGTTTATACACAGTATGGTTTTACAGGGTTATACGCAGAATTTTTTTTTTTAAAGATTTGTCAAAGTCTCGCCTGTTATGGTATTAATTTCTCTTGCTGCTAATTGTCACTGGCCTTTGTTTTGGTCAGATGTTAAAAATCCCTTCATGATGACATACCAGAGGAAGTCTAGTATCAAGGCCATTTTAACATTGTGATTGTATCATTGGTATAGATATAAAAAGTCAACGACATTCTCTAAGTTTCCAACTGTTGGCATCTTAGGGAATCAACATGCCTAGAAAAGGCTTTTCTTCCCGTATACAAGCACGAATAAATGGATTTGAAGCAAGATTCTTTATTTTGTTGCAAGTATTGATTTCCTATTTATCTCTTTGAGTCACTCATGGATGATGTGGTAAAGCATTTGACTAGGCTATAATGGTGAACTACTAGGTCGGTTAGCTATCAACGACGTATTAGGACTACCTCCAGGGTAACCTGATATGGCTGGTATGGTCTGCAATTCTATCATTGACAGATGGAGGCATCTAGCAGTTGGAAAAAGCTGTATTCCCCAAATGAAAGAAAACTTGGACAGGTTTGAAGACAGATTTTACGTCACAAAACTTTTCAAAACTTTCTTAGGAAAACATTTTTCAAAAAATTGCGTTTCTCAAAAACTGGGTTGGGAAATGCTCTCTGAATAAAGTTCTTTGGTTGATATAAAAAATTTCCCAAACCAGTTTTTCTTCAGTTTCTGCAGTATCTTTTCATCTTACCTACCCCTATCACAAAATGTGCAACAAAACATCTAAAAGATTCAATCAAAACAACTTTCATTTACCAACCCGAAAGTCACAAACCACAACACAAAATCATTTCAAAAATTATTCCACAAAACTATAAAATCTAAATACTTTTAAGGGTTAATTACACTTTGTACCTACATGGTTTGAGGGTCTTAACACTTTGCACCTCATTCTTTCAATTTTGACACATTTCATCCACGTGGTTCTAGGTTCCTCGATTTGTACTCCGCCGTTTATTTATCCGTTAAAATGAATGAAAATCTCAATTACGTATTCTGCACGTGGCTTGCTTGCCCGTTTTCCCCTTGATATTCAAAAATGATTAATTACACTTTGAACCCACATAGTTAAGGGGGTTTGACACTTTGCACCCCATTTTTATTTTATTTTTCAGACACTTAGCACCCACGTGTTCTAAACGTGATTGATTTTTCTGTTCGAAATAACGGATAAATTGATAGGGGGTGCAAATCAAAGTAAGCCAAAAATACGTGGGTGAAATGTATCAAAATTGAAAGAACGAGGTGCAAAGTGTCAAAACCTACAAACTACATGGGTGCAAAATGTAATTAACCCTACTTTAAATTATCCAAAGCTAGCCTTAGGCCTTGTTTATGGGAGAGATTTTCCAGTTTTCATGTTCCTTTTCTTTGGTTTCCTTGGACTTCATTCTGCAAAAAGTGGTCTTTCTAGGTTACCCTAAAGGGCTTCATGGTAGAGAATCCCCAACTGGAGCCAACCACCCCATGGCAAGGGGAGTAGCTTTCCACTCCATGCAAAGTTGGGCCACAAGAAAGGAAGGGACCACCTCACCTTGCACAAGGTGGGGTTGGGGGGGGGGGACCCATCCCACTGTCAGCCACCTTGCGGAGAGGGATTGCTGACCTGGAACCACACATCAAGATTCCTCTCCAAATTTGCTTCTTTTGGAATTTTTTTCCCTCTTGTGGTTATTTTCTATTTGTCAGATTTTTTTTTGTTACTTTTTAATTCTTATTACATTTTTTGTCTTGTCTTTTGTTCTTTTTCCTTGTTCTAATTCTTTCATATTACATATTACTCTTTCCAAAAAAAATTTGAATCCTACCTACCTACTTTCACAAAGCTTCAAAAATACTCATCTTGGAAGGTTTTTCCACAGAAACTGAAACTGAGCATTTTTTCAGATCAAACGAGGTCTTACTCTTCTCAAAAGCCCTTTAGCCAGCTCATCAACCTACTTTCTCTTCTCATTCACTATGCTCCTTCATGTAGCTGATTCCTAGAGAAGTTACGGCATAGAGGGTTTCGTTCAGAAAGGGTCGGGAATAATTTAATTTCATCAAGCAGATGATGACATAGTTAGATGTTCAAGCTAACGATTTGGGCACCAAGAAATTTAGTATTTTCAGCAAACTGCAAAAAAAAAAAAGCACTTTTAACCAAATCCACTTGAGGAAGTCGCCTTTGAGATATGCAGTAAAACTAGATCAATTGGGAGATGTGTCGTTGGGCTGAAATACGGAATGGCTTGGGATCATTCGACGTCTGCTGTAATCAAAATTTGGCATGATTTGTGGTGTGGAGATTAGTTTTGCAAAAGTAATTTCAAAATTTGTCTACTTTATATGTAGATAAGAAAGATTTCCACCCCTCCCCTCGTATTTGCCGACGTTGGAGGACAAACAACCCCATCTTTTGACAACCTTTACAAGACTGGGAAGTGGGATCTGTATCTTGTTTCACTCGAATCTTATGTCCGGTGAAGAGGAAGAGAAACTGTGGAGCATTAAGAGGGGAAAAGTATTGAAGGTTCCCTCTAAAGAACATACGGAGAAGAAACATTCCATTCTTTGGTGCATGGGAAATCTTCAAACCAGAAACATAATCATAATGGATTAGTGTTGCATGTGTAAGGAGTCAAAAAACAGTCGACATCACTTTTGACTTCCTTGTTCTTTGGTAACAAAGCTTTGGTTACGGGTCTTTTCTCCTTCTGGGGTTATATAGCGATGCCAAGAATGGTGGTTGATTTGTGAGAACACTGGCTAGGAAAATATGATCATTCTGACTTTAGTAAAATTTGAAGTCCACTCAGCTAAGCCCTATGTAGAAAATTTAGAAAGATGAATAGTCAACTACTCGACAGGAGTAAAATTATGTTCTTTTCACCTAAACCCGTACTCTTGTTTGGCAGTGTTCATTCCACTTCTTCTATAGAATTTTTTGACTTTGTAATAATTCGGAATTGCTCTAGTATAGTTCCTGTATCCTGGAGCATTCTTCTTTGTCCAAATGTATGGACATTTAACTGACTTAAGCTTGTCTTTTAGGGTGTTCAAAGAGTATGACTCTTTTCAAATGCCAAGTTACTGAAGACTCAACTAAGAGTAAAACCATTTGGAATCCATCAATCATCATCATAAGAATCGAATAATTTAATTACATGAAAAGAAAATTACAGCAAGCAAAACACAAAAGAACATTACTCTATATAAGCAAAAACTTTTGGCCAGATCATTTATACCAGAAAAAGATTGAATCCAATGCACGGAAAGAAAAACAGTTTCTAGTATGGCTTTATTCTTTATAATTTATTTCCCAGATGAAGTAGTATTTCCCTACGCGCCTTTTTTTTAAAGCTCCCGCGCATTTGCCATTAAGCTAAGTAATTAATACTTGTGATCATATCATTAACTGTGCTAACTTCTACATATAAGTCGAGGCGACGAGGCATTCAAATGGATCTCGGTTCTCACGCATCTTGCATAGTAATGCCATTGACTGGAACCCCCATCATGCATTATGACCAAATCCCATTTTTCACTGTTCTATTATAATCCTATTTTGATCTTCTATCCAAACAAAGAACCCTCGAATGAAATGAGTACTCCGAATATTTGCAAAAGTTTTGACACTTACTTGTCTAGAACACAGACTACAGTACTTGCCATGTCGCCGAAGTTATCCGAGACCTTCTTCACAAACCTGTCTTCATCTCCCTCAGAAAACTCAACCTGCACCACATCCTTATTTAAAATCTTCAAATTTGGAGACTTCAAATACTTCAATCTCTTCTTATCCCTAATATCCAAGAGCTGCGCGTTGGGATCGTCCCGGATTTTCTTAAATGCATCAATGGCAGAGATGAACTTGTATTTTCTCAAGTACTCTTCAGTTAGAGGAAGGACAACAAGCCAAATGAACGTACACCCGGCAACAAAAAATGGGTTTCTATTAAAAAAGCCATCAATTGCAAGTAAGATTGACTCCAGGTTAATTTTGTCGGAGACTTGGTCAGTGGAGGAGACAACGGCTTCAGAAGCTAAGCAAGGAAGAGAAGTGAGGAGGTTAATCAGAGTGAAAGAGAGTTGGGCTTTTATTAGATTTGGCACCAATGGAGATGTTTCAAGAAGTATAGGATTGTCTTGGAAAGAGAATTTACAGGTGAAGGGGAGTTGGGCATTTAGAGAAGTGAAAATGGGGATGGTAATGGAGTTTCGCAGAGGAAAGATGGGTTTGGAGATGGCCGGTTTGTGGGTTTTAAGGTGGCTTTGGGAGATGGGTGGACAAGAGGAGAGGACCGTGGAAAGAGACTCCATGATAACTACTGGGAGAGGGCAAGAGAAATCGGGAGAGAGATAAATATTAAAGGGAAGAGGGAGGGATAGCAATTTCATATGGGACAACTTCCAGTTTCGTCGTTATAATCCGAGTTTAATAGAGTTTTAAAAAATAAGGGTAAAATTATTGTTGGTAATTAATTTAAAAAATCTAAATTTTAGTACTTGAGTTTTTACTAAAATTTATATCAAAGAGTCCTTCATTCGTTTAATGGTAAAAAATTATTTTATCCAAAAAAAAATTGATTGGATTTCATTTTCTCATATCCATAAACAATAGTATCATCATCTACCTATAATGATCAAATATTCTATCGCAGGGAAGAACACAATATTTCATTAATTCAGTAGTGGTTAAATTCATCCGAAAACTATTCTTTTTAATATGACGATCTCATCTACCTATTTTTCAAACTTATAACTGTCATATGTTTTTTGAATTTCTTCAGTTGAATTTTTGGTTATAGTATGGACTACCAACCACTTTAAGGAATATAATCTACCGAAGGTCTTTTTCTTTTTGAAAAAATTGTAGAATTTTTGAGTACCGTGTGAATAAAGATGAGTGTGAGTTTTATTGATTTTTGTTTAAAAATTAATTATATCGATATTTATAAAAAAAGTAATATTGACTTTTTAAAAGTTGTTTGGTTATAGATTATCTATGGGATTGATGAAAAAAGGAAAATATAAAATAGATGTATTTGATATTTATAGTATATTTTTTTTCCAAATTATAGGTTTTCATTGTGATATTTATATTAAGCTTAAAAAAATTGAAATATCCTTTACACAAAATTATTAATACTGATAATTCGAAATTATTTTGTTGGATGAAAGGTCTCCAAATAATTTGGTAAGTGATGAGTGTAGGGACAATTTTAAAATTTTGCTTAGGTATATTCATAATTCTATAAAAAGGTTAAAAAAACAATAAAAATTCAATTTCCCAATTATTTCGCTCACCTCCCCACTTGCAGGATCAGACTTCTTTGCAATTTGGATGAGAGAAGTGCACACTGCTCGTGTGGTTACTGTTCGAGCAATGTGGATCCTGGACGGGACCCACTTCTCTCTCCGAATTGCTTTGTCCCACTTGTACATGATAATTCAAGCAAGTGACAAGGAAAAATAAATAAATAAATACAGAAATAACATTTTATGTAAAACAAGCTTACCTTTTCCCAAAAATACGGAAAAGTGAAAGAGAATAAACAGGAAAGGAATTGAAAGCCCTTGGTGACTTATGAATTTACGAGATAATTAAATTTGACGCGTTTGATATTATAAAATAATTTATTATTGTGAAAATTAATTTCATTTTCTTTTTTATTTTGATATTTATATCTAGACATCTTAAAAAATTGAAATATTCTTTACACATAATTATTAATAATGATAATTCAAAACTCCGGTACCTGAAGCGTGCAGGTGCATTTTTCAAAATTTGCTTTATCCTCAAGGTATACTCGTCATTTTGAAAGTTTGATAAAAAAAATTAAGAATACACATTAAAGTTTGAAATGTACCGAAGGGCTATTACCATTTCACACAATTGAAACGAAAAAACAAAAGTTGCTTACAGCATTTCTTTACACACCATGTAAAACAAATAAAAACCAAGGCGATTTAATAAAATGGTTGTAAGAACTATCGTCAAACTCCAAACCCTACTTCCTACTGTTTATTATTCGCCATAAGCACCGTGTCCCCGTTCGAACATGCATTATTAACATGAAAATTTACAAGTTTTGTACTGGTAGGAGACTAACTTACATGAATAATCATATATTGATTGCAATAAACATAACAAATAAGGCAATTAGCATCAGAAAAATAACAATGCAACACACCTGCAACATCCGAAGCACAATAACCACCAACTGTGTTGTCCGCCTGTGGCCCTCGACCACCTACATTGTGCACGAACGTAGTACTGGCGAGGTTCCGTGATATCATTTTGGACCCACAAAAACTCCCTAGGTGGTCTTGCAAACCCAATAAATAGGTCAATTATTGAAAAGTGAATAGGTGGTAGAGGAGCTATTGTGTTTTGTTGGTGTCCTAAGCTTTGCTTTAAGGTTCTTTTTAGGTCTCAAAATTATTTCCACTTGGAGGTAGAACATGGTGGTGATAATCCAAATTTTCTATGTTCTCTTCTTTATGGGCCGACTTTGTGGAAGGAGAAAGCTATTTTTTGGGAGGATTTAAGGTAGCTTGGTCAGAATGTGAATTTGCCTTGGGTGTGTATGGGGGATTTCAATGATCTTGTGCGTCAAGATGAGAAACAAGGAAGGCAGAGTAATTTCAAGTTCTTCCTTGAGGGGTTTAAAGCATTTTATGCAAAGTATGGATTTTGTGAATTTGGGCTATGTAGGCTCGAAGTTCATTTGGTGTAATAAACGTTCGGGTATTTCTAATATCCCCTGGAGAATGGCTTATGCAAATGCTGTGATTCATCATTACAAAATAACTACCTATGATTGAATTGAACGAACAAATGCGACTATAGGAAATTCTTTGGTGACAAAAATCACGGGTTTCATGGCTTGTTTCTAGTGAGCTGAATACAATTTTTTTTTCATGCTTCGACGGTTATTCATCGATGTAGAAATAATGCCCTGAAATTGAAAAATGAACGAGAGGGATGGATTTCGGGTCGTACAACTATCGGCAATGAGATGGTTGATTTTTACTAGCATTTGTTTTTGTCTAGCAATCTGGTAATTCCTGATGATTTAGAAAATTTGATTGAACCACTGATTACAAGGGAGGAAAATGTGTTGCTTACTAGGGTGCCGGATATGGAGGAAGTTTATAAACTTTACGATTGATGAATCCGGAGAAAGCACATGGTCCCGATGGCATGATGTTGATGTTTTTCATGCATTTTTGGGAGGTGGTTGGTGTGGATGTTACATGTGCTGTTCAAGAATTTTTTGCAAAAGGAGTGATGCTTCCATAATTGAATAGTACAAATATTACACTGATACTGAAAGTTGATAACCCCTCCAAGGTGAGTCAATTTCGACCTATTAGTCTATGTAATATCATATATAAGCTTATTTCCAAGATTATGACAGACCGTTTGAAAGTTGTACTTCCCAAGCTTATTTCTCCATTCTAACTTGCTTTTTGTATCGGGGAGGACGATCCAAGACAATTATATAGTTGCAGCGGAAATTTTTCATGGTATGAATCATAAAAAGGGAGAGGAGGTTGGATGGCTATAAAGGCTGATATGGAGAAAGTATATGATAGGTGGAGTGGAATTTTGTGCTTAAGGTGTTTGAGCAATTTGGGTTTAGCAATGCCTTTCTACTTCGTCTTTTTCTATTCTTATTAATAGCAGCCCATTTGGAAGTTTTCAACCTTCAAGAGGAATTTGCTAAGGGGATCCCCTTTTCTCATTATCTCTTTATTATATGTTCTGAGGTGCTGTCACGTTTGTTGTTAAGAGAGGAAAGAAGTCATCTCCTTTTTGCAGATGATTTATCATTATTTGCAAAGGCAGCTCATCGAGCAGCTTGCATGTTAGATGAATGTCTGGCAAAATACATGGCTTGGTCTGGTCTAGGGGTGGTTAACGGTAGTGTAGGTGACAGTTTGGTGACGGAATCAAATAATTGACACCTTTACCGCACCGCTAAGGCACAATAATCACCCTTGCCGGTGACAGTATTAACGGTAACGGTTATACGGTAACCGCTTAAACCGTATAACCGTTGTGCCAAAAAAATAGGCTTTCTCCTTGGGCTTTTTCATATTTTTCACTGTTTAAATTTCCAACATAATATCATAATCAATAATCATATTAAATGGAAAAATATCATAACATATTCAAACATAATATCATAATCATTAATAATCATAACAAATATAATAAGTTGTCCAAAAGTCCAACATAATATCATATTCAAACATAAATACTAAAGTCTAATAAAAGTGTGCAACAATGTGACATAAACCAACTAACATATTCCAACAAAAGTATGTCACATAATCAATAATCATCTCAAATCTCAACTAGGAGTGGTTAACGGTAGTGTAGGTGACGGTTTGACGAAAACCGTCACCGCAAATTGACGGAATCACATATTTGATACCATCACCGCACCGCTAAGGTACAATAATCGCCCTTACCGGTTACGGTACCGGTAGCGGTGATGGTTTTTGCGGTTAAAACGGCCACCGCCGGTGCAAATGAACACCCCTAGTCTTGTCAAAAGATAAATAGAGATAAGTCATCAGTGCATTTCAACAAAATTTTTTAGGGTCAAGCTATTTTCCTAATTCTGAATTAGTTGTGGTTAAAAAAGTTGCCACCAAAAACCAAACATCTTGGACTTCCTTTGCTTATACCTAGAGTAAGAAGGAGAACTGTTGATGCGATCAAAGAAAAATTCCTACAAAAAATCTTAGGCTGGAAGGTGAAGGTTCTCTCACAAGCTGGACGTACGGTAATGATAAAGACTGTTGCTAGTGCTATTTCGTTCTATCATATGAGATTCTATATCATGCCGCAAGGGTGATGTTAAGAGATTGATAAAGCCCTGAAGAATTTCTGGTGGGGATATAAGGATGATAATACATGGCATTTGACGTTGAAGGCATGGCAATCCATCTGTACTCCCAAGAGAGATGGAGATCTGGGTATTAGAAGGACTTCAGAGGTCAATCAAGCATTGGTTTCCAAATTGGCATGGAAGATGTTAATTGAAAAGGACAGCTTGTGGGTGCAGGTGTTAAGTGAAAAATATTTAAAAGGAAGATACTTCTGGCAGGTGGGAGCTGGTGGTAAGACTTCTTGGATTTGGAAAAGCATTGTCACTTCCTGTGAGATACTGAAGGAAGGGATGTGTTATCAAATGGGAGGGGGTCATGATATCATTATTGATCGTGATCTATGGCTACATACGCTACCTGGTTTTATTCTGACTATATGGGTGGATGGACTTGACAATTTGAGTACTCTGACGGTGAGGGACTGTGCATGAAAGGTTGAAGCTCTTAATTTGGAAATTGGTGTGGGAGATATTACTGACTAAAGTGAGAATTGCTGACTGAATTGGAAGAAGTGGAACTGGGGCAGATGATGTAATGTGCTATTTATGTGGTGAACAACCTGAAACACTCCATCACCTGCTGTTGTTATGTTCATTTTCTTGTGCTATCTGGTGTGAATCTCCATGGCAGCTTAATATAGGATTTTTTGGAGTTGGCTTAGTGGTTGATTGGGTTCAGAAGGTTTGTCATCCGTACCAATTTATTGGCATTGATTTGGAGGATCAGCATACGTTTTAATTGTTTGCAGTTAATGCGGTGATTTGATGTGGGCAGCAAGAAATTGTGTGGTGCATGAAGGAGAACAGTGTGAGCTTAAGGAGTTAGCAAGTTGTGTAAGCATTGAGTTGGGAACATTGGGTTGTCTGGAAACAAAAGTTTAATGACGTTGATGTACAAGCCTGGAAGCCTCTGCCTAAAGAAATTGTTAAGGTAAATGTGGATGTGGTCATTAGGGAAGAGTTTGCTCTTATAGCTGCTGTTATTCGAGATTACCAAGGAGTTGTAAAAGGTACTTCTTTTGCTAAAATAGATGTTGTACAACCGCTGGAAGGAGAAGCCGCTGCGGAAAAAGGTTAGGAGTGGAGTTTGCTTGTTAGATAGGGTTCAAAGATATTATTCTTGAAGGGGATTCTGAGCTGGTAATTAAGGCAATACAGAAATACCCACCCGGATTGAGTGGAGGATTCATCACTTTGTGCTGGAAATTGTTGATGTGTGTAGATAGATGTAGAGTTGGACAACAAATCATGTCTTTCGAGGTGCTAATGTGCCAGTAAACCACCTTGCTCATTGGGTCGCCATCGAGTTTAGCTTAGGTGGCAATCCCTGTAGTTGTGTGCATTTTATTGTTTTACCTTGGGTGTTTGCTGGTACTAACTCACCTTAGGGTGCTTTTGTTTGGTTTTAATTCTTTTTTGTGTGGAATAAGATGAGGTTTTGATTAAAACAAAAAAGAATAGGTGGGGAAAAAAACCATGTCTATCAAAAATACAAACCCCATCTAGTAGACATCGATAAAACCATTGGCCATAATTTTTTCCAGTGGGAGCCATGTATAAATGCATAGGGCGTACTTCACAGCAATATTGTGCGTTGTACGTCATCGTCACACTTAAAGGTTTTCAAGTAAATGTCATGCACTCTTTTGAATAATTCAGAAAATATTCATATGATTTCATTGAAGAGAACCTAATAAAATCTTATGCTTGTGCATGAAATATTAAACACAGTTCAAATAATAGACATAGTTCAATTATTTTTCAAATATTAAACATAGTCCAAATATTAAAAATTTTCTAATATCACAAATATAAACACCATTGTTCAAATACGTTTATAGACAAATCAAAGCCGTAATCCACACTCATCATCTAGTTCGCCCACATTAATGTCATAATTTAATCCCGTTTTAAGCTCATGGCGACATGGAAATAAGAGGCGAATTCACATCAAATAGTTGGGGAAGAAGGAAAATAACAGGTGTGTTGATTTGTGTTAGCTTTGGGCAGTGTAAATGACCGAATTCGCCCCTCAACAAACTTTCAATGCTAAGAAAGTTTCAGGATGATTCCTTTATTTTGCATGTGCGGGCATTGAATGATCTGAACAGTTGTATCTCGTATGTTTCTTAAATTTCTATTTTAGCCTTTGTTTGAAATGACCACAACCCATATATGGAGGTCATGTCGATAATTTCTTTAATATCTTATAAGTAAGGCCAGCGAAAAATTCGGAAAAAAATTTGAAGGTAGATGAAAATTTTTAGCCGATTTTATGTTTGGTATAAGTTGGTAGTAACTTCAAAACACATTTATTGAAAATGCTAAAAAGAACCCCTTCTTAGCACATTTGTGCGCATGACCCCTGTCACAGTGATGTACTGTGTACCATGATAGTGGCATGGGTGGCGCTTTGCACTCGTGCACACTGCCAAACACTTGACATGGAGGGGCGGTACATCAAACTAATTCGAATGGGGAGACTTGAAAGGCCCCATCATGATATAATTATTGGGCAAGGGCTTTGCAGGATGGACCTGCGAAGGATGACCATTGACGAGGCATTGACGTGCATATGCTGCTGGTGAGGCGCAAAGATGGGCATGGGGTACATGGCTGAGGCCTTGGCCCCTGCCCCACGAGCTACCTTGGTTGCAAAAGGGCCAAAAGGCCTGTGGATTCGGCATGCTTATTCAAGGGCGCATGTTGATCCCTGGTAAGCATACATTACGACTGGTGATGCTTTATGACATATGGCAGGGCTGTACTAAGGTGCTGACAAGGCTGGCAAGCGTCTGGAGGTGCCAGGGGTAGCCTTGCCACTAACACGGCTGGTGCCCAATCATAGCCTGACATCAAGCAACTGTTAGGCAGGCACCCAGGATGTGCTGCAGCAGAGCCTGCAACAAGCTATTGCATGGCAAACACCCAGGTAGAGCTGCAGTGGGCTGGCACACTTGTTGCAGAGCCTAGCAGCAAGCAGCTGCAGGACAAGAGTTTGGATTGCTCGCCCAACTCACTCTTGAGTGCTATAAAAATGTGAATTGGACCCTTGTTGAGGCAGTTGAGAGTTTAAGAGAGCTGGGATTGTATTCTGAGAGCATTGTGTGTTGTAAGCTTTGTTTTCTTAGACTAGTTTGCTCATTGTGCTGTGAGATCTCTAATCTTTCATGTACATCTTTGTGATTATAAAGAGTTTAAAGGTTGTGAGGTATTTCTAGAGTAATTCTGGTATGCCTTGTTGAGATTGCTTGATTATTAACCTCTGCTTGCCCTTGTTTTTGAGTTTGGTTGAGACTAGGCCTGGTTGTCTAGTGCCATTACATGGAAATTTTCTTAGTGAAAATTCCTCCAGTGATAGTTGGTATAAGAGCAGCGTTGAAGGATCATGGTTGGTGGTGATCTCAAGAATTGAAAGAGCGAGTTGCTAGACTCAAAGGGATGCTCGAAGAGGGATCCTTTTCCATCTTTAAGCTACTAGATGGAGCCATTTGAGACATCCAAACGTTGCAAGCTTCGCTTGAGGAGCACAGGATCCCTTTCTTGATAAGGCTGGAGGATCGAGCAGATGAGCGTGCCACTTTGGCTGCTCACCGATTGGAAGAGATCCTAGAGGAAGTGGATTCCTTGAGGGGCTTTATACAAAATGAGTTGACCGTGCTCAGGAAGGCCATTAGGGGACTTTTTAGTAGAGGTGAAGCCTCATATTGATTGAAAGTACTAGACCCTCTACCCTTTATTGGGGCACGGTAAGCAAAAGAGCTAGAGAGCTTTCTCTGGGACATGGAACAGTTCTTTCGAGTTGCCCATGTTCCTAAGGAGGAGAAGGTGACCGTGAATGCTATGTATTTGATGGGAGATGTGAAGCTTTGGTGGCGGTCTCGACTTGAGGACGACCTCAGTGTGGGATGACTATAGATTGACACGTGAAAAGACCCTGGGAAAAGAGCTCAAGAATCAATTCCTACCTTGCAACACAATGTGGGTGTAAGGGAGACCCTTAAGAAATTGAAGCACACGAGCTGAGTTAGATATTATGTGAAGGAGTTTATCTCCCTCATAATGGATATCAAGGATATGTCTGAGGCAGACATACTTTTCAACTTCATGTCAGGCCTACAAGGTTGGGCATGCACCGAGCTGAGAAGGTAAGGCGTGCAAAACCTGCCCTCTACAATGGTTGCAACGGAGTCGGGTGGACTTTAGGCAGTCAAAAACTCCAACTAAAGAGAATCATAAACCCAGGCCCCAGGGCAAGGGTAAGAGAGAGGAAGGATGAGAGGCCGAAGAGCTGAGGTAAGGAGCAAAAGTGCAAAGGCAAAGCTCCCTGTGGTGGCTGAGAGGTAGCAAGCCAAGACGATGGGCTGGTTCATTTGTTATGGCCCTCATCGGGCATGTGATTGTCCAAAATGTGAGAAGTTTTCTGCCTTGGTTAAGGACAACACCTTGGGCGAAGATAATGTTGGAGTCTACACTCGATTCAATCCCATTCAACTTCATTTGAATGCCCTTCGGGTTGGGGGACATACGGAGTTGCTCTATGTTTCACTATGTGAGAATGGCAAGGAAATATTGGCTATGCTGGACACTGGTACCACCCACAACTTCATGTCAGAGAAGATGGTGGCCATGCTTTGGCTGTATGTAAGCAAGCGACCAAGCTAGATAAAAACAGTGAATTTAGAAGCCCAATTTGTGTTGGGAGGACCTTAGGATCCTCTTGGAGGTGGGAGAATGGAAGAGGCGGATGAACTTCCTTGTTGTGCCTCTGGATGATTTTGAGATCATCCTGGGCAACAAGTTCTTTGTACAAGCTAAGGCTGGACCATTCCCATTTTTGTAGGGTTTGTTGGTTATGGATGAGAAGCAACCATACTTCGTACCCGCATCCTCCAGGATGCAGGCGAGGGAAAAGGCAGGGAACCCCTTTCTGCGATTCAGCTAGATGATGAGATGAAGAATTGAGAGCATACCTACCTGGCTGCCTTGAGGTAGGTATCTGTAGTGGTTGAGGAAGAACCACTAAGCGAGGCACTGGAAGTCTTGGAGGAACTCAGGGATATTAAGCCCCCTGAATTCAAAAGACTTTGCCTCCTTATTGGGTCGTGGATCATTAGATCGAGTTGGTGTTAGGAGCTAAACCTCCTGCCTAAGCTCTCTATAGAATGAACCAGATGGAATTGGTCAAATTGAGGAAGCAATTGGGCCAACTGCTTGACGCTGGGTTCATACAGCCCTTGAAGGCACCTATGAAGCTCCTGTCTTGTTTTAAAGGAAGCAGGATGAGTCCCTATGAATGTGCATCGACTGTGGGGCCTTGGACAAAGTGACAGTGAAGAACAAGTACCCTGTGCCTCTCGTCTTGGATCTCTTCGATAGGTTGAGCCAAAAAACCTACTTTACTAAGTTGTAATTGTAATTTAGGTGCTGGCAAGTTCGGATTGCAGAAGGGGACGAACCAAAGATCACATATGTGAAGAGGTATGTTTCTTACAATTTTTTAGTGATGTCGTTTGGCCTCACCAACACCCTAACCACGTTCTATAATCTAATGAATGATGTTTTTCATGAATACATTAACCGTTTTGTCGTAATGTATTTGGATGATATTGTTATATATAGTGGCACAATTGAGAAGTACATTGAATACCTGCATAAGGTGCTTGACAGGCTGTGAGAGCACTGTCTGTTTGTGAAGAAAGAGAAGTGCGAGTTTTCTAAAAGGAAGATCATGTTTTCCGGTCACCAGATGCAAGGAGGGAGCGTTAAGATAGGTGAAAGGAAGGTGGAAACCATTTTACAATGGCTTGAGCTACGAAATGTCTCTGAGCTACGTTCCTTCCATGGACTTGCGAACTATTATCACTTATTGCAAGTTCATTCAGGGGTATTCCAAGCTGATGGCTCCCCAGAAGGATTTTCTAAAGAAGAACTAGTGCTTTCTGTGGTCCAAGAGGTGCCAGGAGGCATTTGAAAGGCTAAAGGTTGCTATGTCAACAAAGCTTATGTTACGACTTCCAAGCTTCAAGCTACCTTTCAAAGTTCACACTGATGCATCTGATAAAGCCCATCGGTGGGGTGTTGGTCTAGGAGGGACACCTTGTTGCTTTTGAAAGTAGGAAGTTGAATGGTGCTAAGCAGCGGTACCTAGCCCATGAGAAGGAGATGCTTGCAGTTGTTCACTGCTTGATAGTTTGGAGAGTATCTCCTCGGCATGCACTTTGTAGTTTGCACTAATAATTTGTCGAACACTTACTTTCATTCCCAGAAGAAGTTGTCAACCAATAAAGCTCAGTGATAGGAATTCCTCCAGGAATATGACTACGGTAGCATAAACATGGGAGACAAAACAAGGTGGCAGACGCACTTAGCTGCAGCAGGTGGTAGAGTATGTGACTACCCTCACTTCCTTGCATTTAGATTTTCTTGATAGAGTAAGGAGGAGTGTCCACATTGATCCCACTTATTAGAAGAATATTGTTGACATTTGGGCTGGGGTCGTCAGAGGATATTAGTTAAAGGATAACTTACTTTATGCCATGGGCAACAGACTCCTTGTTCCAAAGGGGAAGTTGCGGCAGAAGCTCTTGCGAGAGACGCACAACACTGAGTGGGCTGGCCACCCCAGTGGGGAAATGATGATGACTCTCCTGGGTCGATCTTTTTTTTGGCCTATGATGGAGGAGGATGTGGAGTTTTATGTGAAGACCTGTCTAGTTTGTAAGCAAGACAAGTACACGCGAATAAAACAAGCTGTGCTGCTCTAACCTCTTCCCATTCCAGAGAAGAAATGGGTTTCCCTATCAATGGATTTCATCTTCGAGTTCTCTAAGACGAAGGGAAAAGGGTCAGTCCTGGTGATGGTCGATCGACTCACCAAGTATGCGATTTTCATCGCAGCACCAAAAGTGTGTACGACTGAGGTAGCAGTCAATCTCTTTTTCAGGAATGTCATCAAAGATTTTGGAATGCCCGAAGATATCATTAGTGACCGAGATCCACATTTCACTAGTAGGTTCTCGACCCTATTGTTCAAACTATTGGGTTCAGAACTGAAATTTTCTACTATGAGTCATCCACATACCGATGGGCAGAACAAACGGATGAATGAGTTGTTGGAGGAGTACTTGTGACCCTATGTGTTGGCAGGCCAAAAGAATTGGGCAGAGCTGTTGGATATTGCTCAGTTTGCCTACAACTTGCAAAGGTATTCAATAACTGGCAGTGACCCCTTTGAGGTGAATGTCGGCACCAACCACTCACACCCCATGAGATTGCTAGGCAGATTCGCGCTGCAAGATGCTCAGCAGTGTTTCGATTCACGAAGGAAAGGCAAGAGCTACTGACCATGGCTCCGGACAACCTTGCCAAAGCTCAAAGACGGATGAAGAAATATACAGACCAAAGGAGGCGACCATTGTTGTTCTAAGAAGGGGATAAGATGATGCTAAAGCTTACTCCCCAAATCTGCAAAAAGATTTCGAAAAGGACAGACCCACCGGGGTCTTGTTAGATCATGAAGAAGGTGGGCAGAGTGGGTTACCTGTGGAAGCTTTCTGAATGGCTAAAGCTCCACCCAACTTTCCATGTGAGTTTTTTGAAACCT
The DNA here is from genome assembly GCA_963930655.1 of Myrica gale. Lineage (NCBI taxonomy): Eukaryota > Viridiplantae > Streptophyta > Magnoliopsida > Fagales > Myricaceae > Myrica > Myrica gale. The sequence continues at coordinate 15,667,553 of OZ005618.1, forward strand.
TACAATGAGGACTTGGTAAACCGTGGAAGAATGAAATCGAAGAGGGATCCTCCTACTGTTCGAGCAGAGTTCGGTATAGAGTCGGAGAAGATACTAACAAGTGGAAGACTATAGCAAGAAGAATAGGAGGTCCTATTTTCTTGTGAAAAGGAAGAATGTCCCTAGGTCAAAAGCAACCTAGGAGAAGGAAAAAACACTATGGCAGTTCGAGGAGATAATCCAGAACTTCCTCACCCAAGCCTCGACAAGGACGTTGAGTTCTTTTGGTGGGTGTCATTTGTCACAGTGACGTGCTACAGTGCGGCAGTGGAAGGGGTGGCGCCTAACACTCATGCACACTACCAAACACCTTGACTTGGAGGGGTGACATGTCAAGTTACTTCGAATAGGGGCATTTGAAAGGCCTCAGCAAGATAGAATTGCTTGGTAAGGGCTTGGTAGGATGGACCTGCCAAGGATGGCCATTGACTAGGCCTTGACGTGCATCGGCTATTGGTGAGGCGCACAGATGGGTATTGGGCACATGGCTAAGGCCCCATGCCCCATGAGCTACCTTGGTTGCAGGAAGGCCAAGGGGCTTGTGGACTCGGCATGTTTGTTCAAGGGCGCATGATGAACCCTGACAAGCATGTGGCAGAGCTGTAGCCAGGTGTTGACAAGGCTGACAGGCGTCTAGAGGCTCCAGGGGTAAGCGAGCGCGCTTGGCGATAGGCTTCCGCTTGGAGCTCCATGGTATGGATGATGTGCGCCTTGTTGGCACTGGCATTCCACTTCTAACCTTCCGTACGGCCTTGCCTTGTGGACTCGTCTTGTGTTGACCCTCCTCCCTTGTCCTTGAAAAGGCTCATGTGTCATTCCATGGTACTTTTGAGAGCCTTTGTCAAGCTCGAAATTTTAAGGCATCCGCCAGGTTTGTATCACACTGATAGAGATGACACTTAGGCAGAGCCTATAGTGGAGTGTCATACTTGCAGTAGGGCTTGATAGCAAGCAACTACCAGGTAGGCGCCTAGGAAGTGCTGTAGCAGGGCCTACAACATGCTACTGCAAGGCAGGTGCCGAGACAGAGCTGCAGCAGGGCCTTTAGCAAGCTACCACAAGGCTAGTCATCCGGTGGAAAATTTCTTAGTTAAAATCCCTCCCCATGACAGGCCCCCTCCCCCTATAAAAAACCTTCTTAGCACATTAGTGCACATGGCCCCCCAAATTTTCAGGGTTGTGGGGGAGCCATTCTCTTTATTTGCCATTGGAGATGGAACGATAAGGAAAGAAGATCAATTTAGATTCGAACTCATTGATGGTGAGACAACAATGAAGTGGTAGCTCAACTAGCATCGAATGATGAGAACATTTTAGTTGAATTGGGTGATGAGGATATTGAAGATACTTTGGTGGGCATTTTGAGAGGGTGAAATTGATCGAAGGCAATAAACTTTGAGTTATGTTCGTAGAAGAGAACAAGCAACTGAAAGCAGAGGCTGACTAGAAGGAGTATAATCAATTAAATACAAATTTAATGAAGTTGAGGCATGTGGAACCCTCTAGGGAAGTCGGACGAGTGGAAGTGAATCCTTCTTCCGGAGTTAAGGAAAAAGGGATGTAAGAATTGGGAGCTTACATTAGTGGGTCATTTTATCGTACAACGATTAAGCTATTTGAAGCTTAATGCAACTGCAGGGAGATTGTGGGGAGCAGATCGGCCTAGTTTACAGGATATTTTGGAAAATAAAGTCTAAGAAGAAAATTTCAAAAGTCTTTAAGAAGTTTGCACCAAGATTGGAAGATGAGAACAAATTACGATGAAGTATCGAGGGGCAAAATTTGGGTTATTAGGGATCCGGAGGACTTGATGTAGAAGTTTTGTATAAGATGGATCAATTTTTGCATTGTGACGTTAAGCTCTGTTTGACCAATTGGCGTTGCTCGATTTCATTCATGTATGCACTCAACAGTTATGAAGGCAGGAGGGGCATGTGGCAATCGATTGAGAGCCTTGCTCAGGATGATACTCCATGGCTATTGCTGGAAGATTTTAATGCGGCGACAGATCCTTCGGAACGATGAGGAGGTACATATAATTAGCCTTAGTAGATGTACGAATTGGGCACTTGTTTGTATCAGAGTGGGTGGAAGACTTAAGGAGTACGGGTCATTTTTTCATGTGGCATAATAAGCAAGCTAACAGGCTAATTTTGCTAAAGTTGGATTGAGCACTTATTAATAGCTACTGGGAGGAGTTATTTGCTTCATCTTAAAACGGAGTTCCTTCCAACAGGTATATTTGATCACTCTCCTTTTTTTTTTCTTATTGCTGAGAAGAAAAGGCTGCCTAGTTTCAATTTTTTCAATATGTGGTGTGAACATCTTGTCTTCTTTTGTGTGGTGGACCGAGTTTAGAAGGAAGTTGTTAATGTAACTCCCATGTTCCAATTATGCATCAGGTTGCGAAATCTGAAAAATGAATTAAAGAAGTTGAATAGGTCCTCTTTCTCTAAAATTTCTAGGTGTGATCAAAAGAGCACCTAGATATTGCTCAAAAGTTAGAAAGAGACCCAGCGAAGACAAGGGTGACCAAAGAGACTGAGGCAACAAGAGTATATATCATATTAAGAAAATCTAGAGAGTCTTTCTTGAAGCAAAAATCAAGAACTGTATGGCTTAATCTTGATGATTGGAACTCCAATTTTTTCTTTAACGTCTTCAAGAATTTCTAGAGCAGAAGTCCCTTGAGTTCTATTACCATAGAGGATGGGACGAGAGTTGTGGATATCAAAGACATCAAGGAGGCTATAGTGGATTCTACGGCAAACTGTGGAAGAGACCAACAACTCAACTAGCAGTAGTGAGAAGTGAGATGGTGATGGCCTGTAAAAATAGGATCACACATGCCAGCAAGTTACATTGCAAGTCCATGTTACAAAGAGACAAAGAGGAAACCAGAGTAACTTTGTTCTCCATAATGGACGACAAAGCACCTGACTAGGATGGATATAATTCAGTCTTCTTTAAGAGAGCTTGGAGTGTAGGGGGGATTTTATGGCGGTTGTTAAATCTTTTTCCAAGATGGCGGCTGCTAAAACAAATATATTGTAAGTTATCCGCTGGCAGAAGGTAAAAGAGAGACGGAGATTATAGACCTGACCTCCGATACAGAGCTGGAGGACGAGTAGTCCCTTTAGTTTTATTTTTGGTTTAGTTAGTTGTGTTTTCTGACAGTGTAGTTCATGGACATTGTAGGACAAAAGTTGTAGTCAGCTTCTACTCTTGTTTTTATTTTCTCTTTACTTTAATATTCCTCTTGAAGGATTTTTTTTTTTGTAAAAGAGAAAACTCTGTGATCTTAGTGGAATCATGTATTTACACTTTCAAAAATTTCTCCTATTCCATTTCTTTCCTTATGCAATATTTGATTTGATTTTCTTTATTTTCATTTCATTTCTTCAATTTCCAAGAATTCCTAACTCTAGAATTATTTCAAATGTCACATTTTCGTAAAAATTCCTAAAAATATTACTTTTCATTCATTAATATATTTCTAATTACAAAACTATTTTAAATTAGACGTTCCTCTAAGCCTTTTTCAAAGCCATAACATCAGGACTTTATAGGATCAATTTGTCCCGCAATCCCCGGTTGTGTATACCATCGCTATATTTGAGCCTAGAGGGTATGCACTGACACTGGGTGTGACAGAGTGGGTCTCCCTTTACCATGAGTCTCCTAGCATGGAACTGTTGAGGGCTGGGGCGACCCTCAGTAACTAGGGCCTTACCGAAAATAGTCAAGGAAGTTGACCCCGTAGGGAATTTTTCTCATGGAAACAAAGGTTGGGGATTACGTTGTCAGGTGAGTTTTGAAGCAGTTTGGTTTTTCCTTTTTCATTTTTATTCTGCCTATTGGTGTTTGGGGGAGGCCTTCTATTCTATTGGAGACCGAAGCTCAATTTTAGCATTTTGTGGCAATCGAAGAATATTCTACATCTATAGATAAAAGTTGGGGTTGATTTCTAGGATTTCTTTTGTTATTTGATTTATGACCCTCCTTTATGAGAGATTTTAATGATATTCTGGTTCCGCAAGAGAAACAAGGTGGGAGAGCTGTGAAGTCTTTGAGCTTGAGGGGGTTAAGTCATTTTATGTCATCAATGAGATTTCTTGATCTTGGGTACTCTAACTCGCTTTACTTGGTCCAACAAATGTCTAGGGTTGGCCAATATACGAGAAAGGATTGACTATGCAATAGCAAATGTTCCTTGGCAGGTTGCCTACCTGAATGCCTTTGTTCATCATTACAAGATTGCACCCTCAAACTACACCCCTATTATTATGTGCTTTTTGGGTTATGAACCATCACTGCCAAAATCATTTTTAAGTTTGAAAGTTTCTGAGTTAGAGAAGAAGCGTGTTTTGATGTGGTTGCAAAGTCATGGGCTATCGAATTGGAAGGAGTTCCGGCGTGGGTGGTCTTTAAAATGCTTCACCCAACACGGTTTGTGCTTCAAAATGGAATAATGAGTACTTTGATAATATTCAAGACTCAACCCGTACCATCACTGACCAGATCAATTTGTTTTAGCAAGCTGAATCGAGCCCCTATAATTTGAATATGGAGAAGAATTTTGTTAGGCTGCTGGATGAGTTTTTACAACTTGAAGAGGAATTGTGGAAACCTAAGTCTAGAGTTTGTGGCTCACATTAAGTTATCTTAATACCAAATTCTATCATGCTTCTACTATTATTCGATGTTGTCGAAACCAAATCTCACAATTGAAAACTGAGGAAAAGGCTGGATTTCAGGCAGGAAGGAAGTTGGATATGAATTTTTGCATTTTTTCCAACGTTTATTCACATCAGATTACATAGAGTTCCCTGTATACCTTGAATGTCTCACGGAACCCATTATTACAGATGAAGAGAATGCTCATCTTATTTGAATTCTAGATGAGGCGATTTTCCTTACTCTTAACCTCATGCCCAAATTGGATGACCGTTCTCTTTTTCAAAAATTATTGGAAAATTGTGGGTGGAGATGTTATTCGTATGGTGCAGGATTTTTTTTTGTAACAGGTGTGGTGCTTCCTAAATTAAACCGGACCCATATTGTGTTAATTCCAAAAGGTGAAATCCTTCTAAAGTTAGCCAATACAGACCGACTAGCTGGTGCAATGTCTTGTACAAGTTAATCTCAAAGCTCATGGCAGAAAGGCTGAAAGGGTTATTGCCGAAGATTATTTCTCCATTTCAGTTGGCCTTTGTTTCGGGTAGAGTTATCTAATATAACTAATAGTTGTAGCAGTGATTTTTCATGCCATGAATCATTAAAGAGGACATGGGGGCTGGATGACAGTAAAAGCTGATATGGAAAAGGCATATGATAGGTTCGAATGAGGTTTTGTTCTTAAAATTATGGAGCGTCTTGGCTTTCCCAATAAATGTATAAATTGGGTGCACCAATGTATATCAAGTTCGAGCTTTGCGATTTTTCACAATGGGACTCCATTTGGTAACTTCAAACCGATGAGAGGTTTGAGACAAGGCGATCCAGTTTCACCTGCCCCCTTTATTATGGGATCCGAAGTATTGTCTCGATTGTTGTTAAGGGAAGAAAGAAGTTGTCAGTTGTGCGATATTAAGTTGGGCAAAGAAGTTCTAGTTATTCCACACATACTTTTTGTGGATGAACTTCTTATCTTTTCTTGGGTGACCAAATCTGAGGCGAAGTGTTGGGTGGTTGTTTCGAGAAATAAATGTGTTGGTTAAGTCAAAAGGTGAATAAGGAGAAATCTTCCGTGCATTTCAACAAAGGTTTTCATGGCCAATGGACTATTATGATCAGTGAACTGTTGCATCTAAAAAGACTTCCAGTGAAAGCCAAATACCTTGGCTTACCTTTACTAATACCGCCTTTAAAGTCTAGAGTAATAGAAGAGATGAAGGTTAAACTCTATATGAAGAAATCAGACTGGAAATCAAAACTTTTGTCTTAAGCTGGTCGAACTACGATGATCAGGCAGTTGCTGTGACAATTCCCTCATATCCTATGAGCTTCTTCTCTTTGCCCCAAAGTTGGTGTAAGGAGGTGGATAGAACTTTTAAAAATTTCTGGTGGGGCTTTAGCCCTGAAAAGAAATGCAACCTTACTCTTATGGCCTGGTCAAATGTATGTTTACCAAAAGACGCAGGTGGTCTGGGTATTCGTTTGATGTATGAGGTTAATTTTGCAATGGTGTCTAAATTGTCTTGGAAATTATTACCAATGTTGAATGTCTTTGGGTCAAGGTTTTATATGGGAAGTATCTGAAGAGAAGAGTTTTGTGGCATGTTAGAAATAGAGGGAGGAGCTCCTTGGTTTTGAATAGTATTCTTCGGGTAAGGGATCTCCTCACATATGGTACTTGCTAGATTGTGGGTGATGGGCAGGATATTTTAGTTTAGAGTGAACCTTGGCTCGCCTCATTTTTTACCTTCAAACCTCAACCTCGAGATGCTTATGTGGTGATTGATTTAAATATGAAAGTCGAGGCTTTAATGAATATGGAGACAAGACATTGGGATTTATAGAAGCTTCATCACTTGTTTGATGATCAGAACAGGTCGTATATTTCCCATATGAGACCAGCATCAAATAATAGAAGAGATTCGCTGGTCTAGACTCTTGACAGTTCTGATCATTTTTCCATAAAATCCATGTATCAAGAGCTGGTTAAGCAACACAATGGGCATCGAGGGGGTCCTTTAAATGTTGATAGCTAGAAATTATTATGGAAGCTCAACCTTCATAATCGCCTAAAACTGCTGCTGTAGAACGTTTGAGCCTCGAAGCAACGGTCCACTAATGAAGAAGGGTGGAGTAGCAATGAGATGTACAAAATGCAAGCAAGTTGGCCACAATAAAAGGACTTGTCCTAGAAGGAAAGCAGCAGCCTCGAGACTTCAAGGCATGAGTAGCAACTGCCCCATTTGTAGGCGATGAGGACATTTCTCTAGCCTTAGAGTTTGGCTTGGACAGTGTACGTATGAGTCAATGCCCTTTGAAAAGCTCCCCATTGAATATATATGTGATCATTTTTTACTTGACATTGCTGACATATTTGTTTTGTTCTTTGAAAAGCTTTTTTCACTTGATGAAGAGTCAATGCCCACATCAGCCTCTGCGAAGCAGGCTACCTTCACCAATCAGCCCACTTCAGCCTTTGCGCAAGGCTCCCTCCACCACTCAGCCCGCTCAATCAAGTAAGAATAAAAGTAAAAAGTCCAGAGCAACTTCTTCACAAGCAGTTGGGTCCCAAAAACAAGAGAATGAGACGGTTCCAGTTGAAATTTTAGCGACAGTAAGCCCATATGTACTTAATGTTTGCATGGTGCTGATTTATTTTGTATTCCATTATTCTGTTGGTCGTCAGTATTATCATTTGTTAAGCATATGAGATCGAGGGGGAGGAGATTTAAGTGCTTCTCACTGGGCTCTTTTGGATAAAATGGTTATGGCTCCAGTTTTTTCTTTTCTTTCATATTCTGTAAACTATTCGAAAATCAACAGCTTCTTTTGGAATCCTGCTTGTAGAACGAAGCAAATACGCAAGGTCAACCTCCTGCAGCAAGAATAAGAAGTGGAGGAAAAACAACAAAAACTATACCACCTCCACCTGTAGTACCCAAGAGTACACCACAACCCAGAGCACCTCAAACTCCAGCCACTGAGGTTGCATCTCAGCCTACATTTAATGTCACAAAGCGAACGGAGACTAGACCACCGTGTGCATCGCAATCGATGTCTTCGATTGGATCTAGGGTGCATCGAAGGTCTGGAAGATTGGAGGGGCAAGTTGGTAGGAACTCTAGTAGCTCATCAAGTCATGGAACTCAGAAGGAGGATCCTATTGTTGTGGAGGACATTCCTGGCGAGGACGAAGTAACTCATGAACCAACTCGGGAACCAGTAAGAGTGAGTTGGGGCACTCCACAAACACTATGAGCTCAATTTTGGATTGGTTTCATTGCAAACCAGAATAAGTCAAGTGCAAGTTCCTCCAGGGTGGTAGTCCCTACCGTTGAGCAAGCCATCAAGAGGATTGAAGAGAAGACGAAGAGGCTGAATACTGACAAGCATAATTAGGACTAGTTTATGGTTATTTTTGGGCAATGTTGTGTCTCTTTTGGAAGTACCCATATTGTTTATTTTTGTCACGATGTTGTGTCTTTTGGATGTAAGGCCACTGTATTTTGTCACATTGCGATGCTGTTAATATAGGTGCTAGTTGTGTATATGGTACTGATATTGGATATTTTATGACACTGATGAATTATAGTTTGGAGCATATTCATGCTATATGGATATGGGTCTTTTTGATGTATTTGATACATATGACATTTTATTGTCATGCTATGCTGATGTTAGATGCTTTGCAGTTTTATTGTCCTGTCCAAAAATTGTCTTCAGTGATTTAAACAGATATAACAATACGGATTCCAAAAAATACCTTGAAGGCACCTATAGGTTCATCAATACAATTCACCGCCCTCTTGGGTTGCCTTAATCCTAGGAATTACAGATAGGGGAGTGGGAATTACCGGGCAATCTTGTCCTCTTGAGTATGGTTGAGTTCGACATAATTTTGGAGATGGATTGGTTAGCAACTTACCATGCCTCATTAGATTGTTTCAATAAAGAGGTAGTTTTTCGAATGTCGGGACGAGAAGAATTTAAGTATAAGTTCCTGAAGGAAATATGTGCCTCGTGTGATTTCAGCATTGCAGGTGCTGAAATGATTGTTAGATGGAGCCCAAGGGTTGTTAGTGTAATTGGTTGAAATAAAGAACAGAAGGGACTAGATTCTATCCCAATGGTAAGGGAGTTTTCAGATGTTTTCCTTGCCTAGTTTACCTCCAGAAAGAGAGATACAATTTAAGATTGAAGTGGTGTCTGGGACAGTCCCGATATCAAAAGTACAATATCGGATGGCCCAACATAATTGAAGGAACTAAAGGTGCAGTTGCAAGACCTTATGGAGCGAGGCTACATTAGGCCTAGCATATCACTATGGGGAGCCCCACTGTTATTTGTTAAGAAGAAGGATGGGTCTCTCAATATGTGCATCGATTATAGGGAATTGAACTGAGTTACTGTGAAGAATAAATATCCACAACCGCGCATGGATGATCTTTTCGATCAGTTGAAGGGAACGAGAGTCTTTTCGAAGATAGATTTGTTGTCTGGATACCATTAGTTGAGGATTAAGGCTAAAGATATTTCTAAGTCGGCATTTCGAACTCGATATGGTCACAGTTGGGAGCCCCATTGGTCGCACTAGGTCTGCAGGGGGCGCACGACTACGAATGTGGTCGGGTCCATCGGAGGAGGTTGACTCGCGAGAGACGGCTGGGTTACCGAGGGCAAGTGAGTTTTCGTCGGCGTGCGAAACGTAGGGGAGGATTAGCGTGTCTTCTTAGCCTCTTTGTCTTTAGCGTGGCTTCTGGTTGTCATTGTACACTTTGTTTCGGATTCGAGAGGATGTTACTCAAGTTCCCACAAGCGGTGCTAACTAATGATGTCAAAATCTCCCGACTCCTTTGGCTAACAATGGGCCTAATAAAGATTGTCCACCAAGGAGTGTAATCTTATACAATACGAAACGAAGGGCGGTGCTCCTCGAGGAGAAACCCTAGATAACTGTACCAGAGTAGTTTCTTTTTCGAGTCTCGAGAAATGACATCCCCAAAGGCTTACCCTTTTTAATCTTCTTTGCTCCCTCTGTCCTCCGAGGGAACTCTCTTTCTTGAAGGGATGCCCAAGTCCCTTTTCCTAGGGAGTTGGCGCCATACCCCACCTTTTGGGGGTGGTTTGACAAAGTGACGGGTAAGTATGGCCGATTTTCTTGAGTCCCTCCCTCGGGAGGCCCATTTCATCATCTAATAGCAATTCCGATACCAGTGGGTCGTTGGCTATTACTTCCTCTTCTTGAATACTCTATCTAGTTGATTGGACGTGCATTAAAGAGAGAGGGGGAGGAGGAGGCTGCCCTTCGTCTGAGGAAAGAGGCCCCCTTTTCGAATGGGTGTGGTGCCTCACAGGAGTCTGGACCGAGTGGGCTTGACGTGTTAAGGAAGAGGCCCCTATGGGGCTCTAGCCTTTTCTTTGATGGGTTGACTCCTCCCTGAGATTGCTTGGGCTAGGCCCATGCAAAAGAAAATGTCGCTTGACTCTTTTGAATTATCCATTTCATACTCTAATAAATTGTGTTTCCGATAATCTTATTATAATTCAACAATATGAATTTCTGAATGCATAAATAGAAAGGGTTTAGTTTCAGTTTGAGGTGACAATTCTACATGGCGGGGAAGCAATTTGGTATATTTCAAGTGTAGATTGGGATGAAGTAGGGGGTGACGAAGGTAATGACATAGAAGGTATAGGTGATAGAGGATAAAAGATGAGATGTATGCGATGTAGAATGCGGGACAAAGTGTAAAAGAGGCCAGGAATTACCTGGAGGTGGCAGCAAAGATTGAAGGATCAAATCATCCAGACTAGAACTTACTGCTTGGGCACCAAGTGAGTCATCAGTCTTTGCTTAGAAATTCGAATTCATTGGACGCTAGTTATTTTTAATTTTTCCTATTCTCTTATATTGATAGGGAATTAAAAGCAATATTGAAAAAGAAACACGACAAAAAGATTGCAAAATGAAAGATAAACAGGAGTAAAAAAGAAGAAAAAGAAAAAGATTAACAGGCAAAAAACAATAACTCCAAGGTCAAAACTGTAACTAAAAGATACCAGTTTAGCTTCATACCAAGTACAGGAAATGGATACCTCATACAAGGGGAAAGGTAACTCGAAACTGACGTGTCAGCCTTTAGTGTCTTATCTGAACGTAGTACAGAGGCTTAGTCAATAATCAAACATATATAGGGTGACATATGATTATAGTAGCACAAATTAAAATAATTCGCTCTAGAAGACCTCTCGGAAATTTTCCAATTTTGGTATTTCTTTATATAAAAAGGAAAACATGAGTTGCTGATTCTTCTTGATTAAACTTAGAGCAGATTAGATGAATCTGGGTGATGTTCGGTTTTTGAAAAAAGAGGCTTCGAATCCTCACTTCTTTCATGTTCGGCAAACACCAAATGGAAGTGAGGATTCGAATCTCCCTCCCCCTGCGTCGGACCTGCAGCCCCCGGTGAAAAAGTGAGGCTGTCCCCTGATTGTCCCCTGCGCATTCAACTTTTCTTTTGTCCTTTAGTTCTTTTTTTTAAATACCTTTTAAATATTCAAATTTTAATAAAAATTAATAAATTTGAAATATATAAAAAAACAACTTTAAACATCATCATTAATTTTTTTACACCTCAACAACTTCTACACAAACACCAATACAACTCTAATATCACCTAAAAATTCTCAAAACACTCCAAATCCTACAAAAACCTTCAAACGGAACATAACCCTGTTAAAAAGGCCTACCACAGCTTCATTCTACAAATGCAATAGCAATAGCAATATTGGCCTGTTATGTTATTGCTTTCGTTCCTCCATAAATATGGACAAGAACATAAGTAGAAAATGTGAGGACAAAATTTAGAAATGATAAAAGCTTTACCTAAGAAGATACTTTTGTTTAAAAACTACCCTAACACTAACAATTTCAAATTAATTTTTAGATACAAATGATAACGATCATAAAGGTCTGCAATCGACTCTCCATGCATGACAGAACATGTATTAAGACTTGTAGACACAGAAGATAGCTGATCTATAAGTGAGAAGGATGACCCTGTAAAGCAGCAAAGACCCTTTTTCTAACCTAATTTGAATTTTATGGGGTAAGTTTTTTTCCTTTGGCTATAAGGTGGTGACATATTATAACAAAAACAAGGTCTATACAGAGGGTAAGTTTTGTATGCACCTAAAGTTTTATCTCTAAAAGAAAGATGGACCTGATTTCATGGGCAACAAGATGGACACATGATTCTACTAGTTAAGTCGTGCTTTCAGAATCATTCTGCGCATGGAAATTTCTTTCTGAAACCATCAACAAAATTCTCCATGCATGCCGTGTAACTATTCATTCCTGGAATACGCTTGGCAAAGTCCAAACCAACATCCATCCATTTCTTAGCCATTTCAATCTGGCCCATCCGCACTGGCATTGCCGCCCGATTCCATGCTGTCGTGGCAAGCCATTTTCCCTCTTCGGTAGGATACTCTCCTTCTTTCAAACCCACCATTATTTGGTATGCTTGTTTGTACATGCAATATACAGCATCATCATCAGTATCACCCTTGTGAATGCATGCTAGTGCTATAAGCTTCCGCATAATAAGAGCAACATTTTGGTAATCTGGTGAGGGGGACGAAAGTAAAGCAGAGAGGCACTCATTTAGAGCAAAAGTAGCTACTTCAGGATTGGATCGTGGACCCTGTGAGGCACTAAGACCTATCTGGAGGAGGTACTTGGGATTGCAAGCTTTTGAGCAGGCAAAACTCTTCACAAGGAGTTGCTGCGCTGTTAAATCATTCAACCTTCCTCGTATATCATAGGCAGTGAAGGTGTATATGAAGAAGAGATCAGGTTCAAGCGTGATAATTTCATCATCATTTAGTCGAGGACAAGTTGAGATTGACTTCAATATCTGCATCCACGAAAGAGAGCCATTAGAAGGGAGTTGGGAGTACTTCTACAAGGGAATATGGATGCAGAAGGAGGAGCCCTTTCATCGTTTGCAGTGGGAATAGGAGTAAGATTTATTGCAAGAAATGTGCTTCAATCCCCAAGTGAGACCTTTTGAGGAATCAACAGCTTTATGAGTCAAACAAATAAATAATAATACCTACCTTCCCTGCTCTATCTAGCACTTCTACTGCTTGCTTCACTTCACTTTCTGACAATGAGGTCTTCATTTGACTCTCTAAAGCTATGGTGGCAGATATCGCCAGGACTAATGATTTACAAACCATGACATTGTTTTGTTCCATTTGCCCATCAACGGGGAGACAGTAGAACTCTGAAGCCAATCTCAAAAATTCAGCACATAGTTTGTAGTTACTCTCCTTCCCATTTCTTATCCCGAAGTTCCATGAAGTCACAGCAAACCAATTCCGTTCCCGTCTTGCAACCTCCCCTTTGCCAAAGAAGAGATCTGGACCAAGCTCAGTTGCCCGGTTATGAGCACGTTTTACAAATTTCAGAACTTCCAGCTCTTTGCCAGGCTCCTGAGAGAGGATTGTAACCATGGACCGTAGAACAACAATTTCTGCTATTGGCATGGACTTTCCTGTGGTATAGAAGTTTAGGAGATTCAATAAAGCAGCCACAGCAACAGGAAGCGCATGGCAAGCAATAGCTTCATGAGCTGAAAGTGAGAGAAAGTCAGTTGTAAAATCGAGGCAGGTTGTCATGGCTTGGATTTGAGTAATAGCACCATCATGGTCGTTCTTTTGCAGGTATATTTTGAACTGCATTAAACAAATATGCCAAGGTCCCAAAACAATCAATTAGATGATCTGTGGAACATCTGAGAAAGCTGCATTTGTTTATAAAGCTTAAGAATTCAATCTACGGGTGCTCGCACATGAGTGCAAGCATGTCCATTTGTGTCTCTGAGAGAGAGAGAGAGAGAGAGAGAGCACCTTAAGGAAGGCACAAGCTATGTTTGGATCCAGCTGCAGAAATAAAGAAGAATCAGAAAGTTGAAATAGTTGGCACATTGATGTGTTCTGAGACATCGAAATCTCTTAATATCTTGAAGACCAACAGACCAAAATTGCAACATTCAGTTGTTCTTTACTCTACCTTCTCAGCCTCATTGACATATTCATGAGCTTGATCAAGCTGACAGAGACCAAGGTGGCAGAGACACAAAACTCTAAAGCCCTTGGCTCGAAGAATTTTAGTCTCTGTGTCAGATGGAATATAAAGCAATGATTTTTCAAACATCTCTGCACTTGTCCGATAATCTTTTAATCGAAAGAAGTCAGCAGCACTGCAGAACAAAAATAGCAAATGGATTGAACAAGAGTGCTTTCAGTTAAAGTCATCCGCACATACAGTAAGTGAATGGCGTCTCCATCAAGCAAATTCCTTTCCAATTGTTATGAGATAGAGGGCATTGTTGACCTTGCATAGCTGAATCGTGTCAGAAGTATCATTGCCACATGATCATATACAACACTACTTGCAAGGAGATTAATTTGCATGCACATTATATATGCATAGTACCCCAACATAAAGGCTATAGTAGGTAAGAAGCCATATCCTTTTCCTGTGGGGCTGCTTTCTATAGAACTCCACAATTTGTAAAGCTATTGTCCTAGCCAGAGTTATTAATCCTCTATGTTAAAGAAAACATAAAACCAAATGGCATTATACTCCTTTTAATGTGGAATTCAGGGTTAACTTCAGAAATCACTTTTGTATAAAATGCTCAAATGGAGAAACAATACGGCTCGACTGCCTTCATTTAACATATTCATTATGTACAAAGAGATTGCAAGCAACAGTAGAAAATATGAGTAAGGTTAATGTTTGGGTGACTAATTAAGCGTGCAAACACATGTGATGCGGAATATAGTGGAGAAATAGGAATGAGATAGAGAAATCAAAAAAGAATAGGGAAGAAGAGAAGAAATAAGCCAAGGAGAGGGGAAAACACATTTGAGTGCAAAAGGCAGCCGCCAATGAACTTTATAATCTCAGTCTCCATGATTTTAGGGTTCTCACAAACTTTAAATAGAGAACAAAAGGTCCTAAGCAAACCCTAAAAGCCCATTGGCCAAAACCTAATAAAACATAATTAACTCCTAATCTATTAAATATAAATCACAACTAAATAAACTACAACAATTACATTAAATGTCCCCATTAACTTGCAAAGACGCTTTCTGTTAACTTCTCAAGGACTAAAGAAACTGGATCTGATCTGCTTAAAATAAAATAAAGTAAAGAAGACACAAAAAGGGGTAAAGACAAAAAAAGGCAGTAAGATAAGACCAAACAAAAAAGTCCCAGGTAAACATTCTAATAGAATATGCTCTGATGGTACACCCTAAGAGAGAAGTTCTTCACAGGTGCATGCATTTGAACATACATTGGAAAAGTACGAGAGAAGATACCGATGAACAAGGTCAACAGATAGAATAGAATTTAAAAGGGTACACCAAAACTTTGATTAAGAGGTGATATCTCAAAAGCAACATTTTAATCCAATCTTGACCACTCATTGTGTTTGCAAGATCTCCTCAACACAACTGCTCAGAGACAAGAAACGAGCAACAGCTAATTCCTAATATTTGAATGGAAGAAGACCCGAAACTCCTTTTCAAGGTACTGGGGAAGCTCACAAGATTGACTCTATCTAGAAAAGTCGAATTTCTGATCTATCAGATTAATCATAATATTAAATTTCTAGCACAAACAGAAAGAATAATGAATTTGACATCAATTTAACTAGACGAAATACTTGAGTCCACAAGGATTCCTTGAATCCACCTGAGAAAACTGAGGTAGAAAAGCCAATTTTTTTTTATTGAAAATATTTTGTTCTCATCATTGTCAATTTAAAAGACTCGGAAAATTTTACTATGTTACTAGATGATCTCCACCGATCTACACAATCACAAACTCCAAATTTAGAATCTAGGGTTTATGAAATTTGAGGATTTGGTTCAACTAGGGATTTAATCTAGATAAATCAATCAAAATTTACCTAGATTAAGGTTTGGAAATTGAAATGAAACGACAATCAAATATCAAAATAAAGAAAAGATGAATGGACTCTATTCAATGGATTGCAAAAATACAAATAAAGATATAATGATAGATTATATCAAACCCTATTCAATGAATTGCAAGAATAAGATCTTTTAACTTGGATTCAATGAATTGTATCAAGCTAGCCCAAGTCTTACAAGAGCTATGAACCCTAGAAAACAAAACAAGCCGTCACCAATAAGTTTCAACATGAATAAATAACTTTAGTTCTATTACTAATTAAACTTATCCTAGAGAGAAACCCTAATGCTTAATTAACCATAAATCCCTTATTTACCCCTATTTGAAATTATAAAACTACTGCTAGCTTAAATAATCCAAAAATACCCTTAATGATTCCATCGAGGGTACCCTTGTCCTCAAGGGTAAATTTTGGAGCATCATCACCACTAGAGGCGTCCCCCAAACTAAGTCTATCTTTGTCCTCGCTGGTATCATCAATCACAAACACTTTCTCAGTCTTGCATTTGTGCTCCTTGCTCCACTTCTCCCCTACATTTGAAGCAAATCTTCCATAAACAGCTTCTTCTACTCCCTGGCCTTCTCTCTATTAGAGCTTCCAGCCATTTCTTCGCCCTTCCAAGGAGTCTTGGTTTGCACAGTCTTAGCAATCTCATTCTCCGCATTTTCCTCGGCTCTTCTCTTCTCTACATAGTAACTTTGATCGAGTATTTCAACCATTCTCATAGCTTCTTGGAGTCTTTACAGCTTTTTCAACTTGAGTTCTTTAGCTAACTTAACCTTCAAGCCATTTACAAATGTCTTGATTAGAGCTTCCTCTAACCACCTCCTAACCATGGTCTGTAGTTGTCTAAATTCTTCTATATAGCTCTACACATTTCCTTCCTGTCTCAACTTAGCAAGTTGCACATGGTGGTTAACCACCCGGGATGGTCTCCACTACGCCATGAACTCATGCTCAAATGCAGTCTACCCTAGTCTTCTCTTTTCCTTCTCATATTGTGCCTTAATCTACCTCCACTATTTACTTACCTTCCCGTCAAGACAAGAGCAAGCTGTAGAGAATCTTCTCTCGAGATCTCATAAAATAGTGCTCTGCCTTATCCAACCATCCGTGTGGATCCCTCCACAAGTGTGGAAACTCCACCTTTAGTCTCTTTCGTCCTCGCTCATAAAACCGATTTCCCCTTCTATCTTCTCTACCATACCTGTCTCTCCCATGGCTAGAGCTTCTAAATCCATCTACGCCCTCCTCTAAGCATCTCTCAAACATGACCCCGTGGCCTTCAATCTGCCCCCCTCTTTTGCACCTATTCACCCTAGGTGTCTCTTTTTTAGTTTCAAGTGCGCTTGTCTCATGATCATCTTCCCTGTTCTCCTCACGCCTTGTGGCACTAAATTGCAACTCCTCCTCATGAACTCACCTACGATCTCTCTCTTTCTACCATTCTTCTTTCTACACCCTCGATGTTCTCGTTGTTTTCTCTTTTCATAGCTTCAAGGGTTCTAAGTTAATTAGTTTGTGCAAACTAGTGTGGTTTTTGTTGCTTTGATGCAGTTGGGTATGGGACTACTTTAAATTTGCATGTGGGCCTTTGTTAGCCTGTATTAATTAGTAATACGCTACAAACAAGGATTGATATACTTGAAAGTCTTCAAGAGATCGAGACATCAAAGAGAGAGTGAGAGAGACAGTATCCTGTGAATTCTTGTTCATTACCATAGTCATCTCTTTCAAAGTAGTCGCCATGTCATCTAACACCGTAGTAAACTTCGTGTTCCTCTCCTTCAGAGCTTCCAATCTTTCCTTGTTGGTACCCAATGTATTCCCGATCTCTATGGCGTAGTAATCTCGATGACTGAAAATTTCTAGTGCCTTCAACACCTGATTGCAAAATGATCAACAACCAACCTTAGGCTCCCACCCAACGGATGGACAAGCACACCTCTAGAGCCTACTCCGACACCCAACCTCAACCCCTATATTACGAATTTTACAGTTTCACAACTAACCAAAAATTTTGAAATCAAGATCGAGTAAGGATTCAATTACCTTGTTTGAGAGAGCTCGACCACTCTCAGTCAAAGCACCAGATTTGGTGTAATCTAGACAAATCAATGATGGAAGGTATTTAATTTAGCCTTGAGGACATGGGTAGTCTTAAATGAAGGGGGGATGTTGAAACCCCAAAAGAAGCAAGAGACTTGTAAAACAAAAAGGTAGAAAAAGTATATAAGAGGCATCTGGTCATTAAGGGTATTTTGAAAATATTTAAGCTTTATAATTTCAAATAGGGGTAAATAAGGGTTTAATAGTTAAGTAAGCATTAAGTTTAATTAGTCGTAAACCTAGAGGATTATTGATTCATGTTGAAACTTATTGCTGACGACTGTTTTAATCTTGGGAGACTCTTAAACTTTTGATTTTCTAGAGTTTATAGCTCTTAGAAGACATGGGCTAGCTTGGTGCAATTCAATTAGTCAAGTTAAAAGATCTTATTCTTGCAATGTTTTGATCTAATTTATCATTTTATCTTTCTTTGTATTTTTGAATTTTACTTTTGCAATCTATTAACTAGAGTCGAGTCAATTTCCAAACCTTAATCTAGGTAAATTTCATTGATTTATTTAGATTAAATCCCCACTTGAACCAAATCTCAAAGCCTCATAACCCGTAGATTCTCAATTTAAAGATTGTGTAGATTGATGGCTGGTTGTTCAGAGACGGGTCCTCAAAAATTTGGTACTTTCATAGAGAGTAGTCAAGCTCTCTCAGACAAGGAAATCGAATCCTTCGGTCGATATTCATTTCAAAAAATTTGGTTGGATTTGAAACTGTAAAAATCGTAGTTCGACACATTTTTTAGTAATAATTGTTTCGATTTAGAGTGTTTTGTATACTTCTTAGCTTGTTTGTCTAGAATATTAATTGTCTTTTACACTTCTGTAATTCTTAAGAATTCTTGATATTTTGCAGTTATTTAATTATAGAATAAGTAGGGGTGGGCAAACCGGGTTCGGGTTCGGGTTTGCGCTGCCCCGAACCCGACCCGAATATTTCGGGTTTTTTGTGAAGAAAACCCAAACCCGAAAATATCGGGTCGAAACGGGTCTGTCCGGTTCGGAAAAGACGGGTCACGGGGTGATGGTGTTATATTTTCGGGTTCAGGTTTAATTTCGGGTTTGTTCATATACCCGAACCCGAACCCGAAAATCGGTTTTTATTTACATGTAAACCCGAACCCGAACCCGCCTAAACCCGACCCGATCGTGTCGGAAACGGGTCGGGCCGGTTCGGGTTGCCGGGTCTCGGGTTTTTTGCCCACCCCTAAGAATAAGGTTGAAATTGAGCTTACGGGAAGAGGCAGAATTCGGGCTAAGCCGAAAGAGCAAATTCTAGTTGAGTTGGTCCAGTAGCTACAAACTTCGAATTCAGGTTTCCCTTAACTTGTTGGAAAGTTATGATGCAGGCCTAAAACTTTAACCAAAAAACCAAAACCTATATAGTGGGGATGTTTGTTTGCCAAAATTTTGGAGAATATTCTCGAAATTTTGGGAATCTTTACTTTATTGAGATTTATTGGGGTTTGTGAAAAGTGAAGTGTGTAGGTGTAAAAGTTAAAAATTTTGGAGTTTGTTTGGTTTGTCCGATTTGTTGAGACCCCAAATATTTTGGGTCTCAAACATGCCCAGTGTTTGTGTAAGTAAAATTTTAGGGTTTATGAAAAAGTGAAGAGAGAGAATGAAAAAGTGAAAAAATTAGTAAAAAGTGTAAAAAAGTTAGATAAAAAGTAAGGATAGAGAATAAAAAAGCAAGTGAAAAAAATGAAAAAGTTAGTAAAAAGTAAAAAAGTTAAAGAAAAAGGAAGGAGAGAGAATGAGAATGTAATGATGTTAAAATTTGAGGGTAAAATTTTAACTTCACCAACGCTATGCTAGTTCTGCCACGTTGAAGTTCAAAATCTAGAAGAAAAGGAGAAGTCCGAATCTGTCCAGAAGTTTACAGCCCAGACCTGTTTTGGTTTTTGGCTTGTACATGGAGTTCTAGAAGTCTAAAAAATGCAAGCCCAGATGTATTGGAAATGTGAGAACGAGATTTAAAACTTTCGAGAAAAACAAAACTCCAAATTATGGTTTTGATGCTATAAATCCAAGGTGATAAAATCAGCTAAGATTTTCTGATTTCAAATCTATTTTCAAATTTGAAAAGCAAATTTCTGAAATTTGAAAAGAGAATTGGTTTAAAATTTGAAAAGCAAATCTATTTTAAAATCTGAAAAGAGATTTTGTTTTAAAATTGGAAAGGAGAATCAATTCCCGAGTTTTAGGTTGAGTGTCAGAGTAG
This sequence comes from Myrica gale, assembly GCA_963930655.1. NCBI lineage: Eukaryota > Viridiplantae > Streptophyta > Magnoliopsida > Fagales > Myricaceae > Myrica > Myrica gale. The sequence continues at coordinate 15,687,631 of OZ005618.1, forward strand.
GTTCTAGAAGTGGGCTTCTCCATCCATTGGGTGGGAGCATAAGGTGCATCTGGTTGGGTCGGCACTCTGGTCAAGTAGGTAACTCTAATCGAGGCATGGAGCTCTGGTGTGGGTTTTTAATTAGTTTGCAATAAGGTGTTGAGGGCACTAGAAAGTGTCGAGGACTTGGCTCTGGATCCAACAACAAGCCACCAATCTACACAATCACAATCTCGAAAAATTGAGAATTTAGAGTTTACGAGATTTAGGGATTTTGGTTCAACTATGGATTTAATTTAGAGAAATCAATAAAATTTATCTAAATTAAGGTTTAGAAATTGAAATAGAACGATAATTAAATATCATCATAAAGAAAAGATAGCTGAATCGACTCTATTCAATGGATTGCAAGAGTACAATTTGAAAATACAAAGAAAGATAAAAAGATAGATTAGATCAAACCCAATTCAATGAATTGTAATAATAAAATCTTCTAACTTGGATTCAATGAATTGCACTAAGCTAGCCAAGTCTTCAAGAACTATGAACCCTAGAAAACCAAATATTCAAAAGTAACCAAGTTAAAAAAAGTCGTCATCAATAAGTCTCAACATGAATGAATAATCCTCTAGATCTACGACTAATTAAAATAAGGAAAATTGACAATTTAGTCACTAGGTTTATAGCACGCTGACGATTTAGTCACTATGTTTTATTTTTTGACAATATGGTCACTGAGAATATATAATTGTGACGATCTGGTTTTTCCGTCAAACTTCCGTTAAATTTTTATCCGGAATAGCGGCCAACCGGTTTGTTGACCGTTGCGGCAAAGGTAACTTGTAGCGGTCGATCGGTACATGAAGCGGTCGACCGCATTCTATTCCATTATAAATTAGCGGAGATTTAACAGAAAGACCAGATTATCACAACTATATATTCTCAGTGACCATATTGTCAAAAAATGAAACCTAGTGACTAAATTGTCAGCGTGCTATAAACCTAGTGACTAAATTGCCAATTTCCGTAAAATTAACCTAGAGAAACCCTAATGTCTAATTGACCATTAAGCCCTTATTTACCCCTATTTGAAATGATAAAACTACCACCAACTTGAATATTCCCAAAATACCCTTAATGACCCATGTCTCACATGCTTTTTTCCTATTTTTGTTTTACAAGTCTCTTGCTTCACCCAGGGGTTTCAACAATATACTACCTACTTAGAAACCTAGTTTGCCTACAAAATTCCTAGAAATAAACAAAAACGAGATGTATGTTAATGATTGTCGCAATAGGGGCAACAGAAAGCTTTTAGCATATGGCAACCGGAACAGTAGATCACGGAGCCCCAGATGCAAAACCTTCCATGATGTGGTGTTTAAAAGAAAGGATCACTTCCCTCTACTCGACACTTATTCCAAATTCTCCAATGATAAACTCGTTCTGCCAGCATCCACTAAAGAATTCAGCAGCCATTCAACTTTCCACTAGAGTAACAGGCTTCCATATCAAAAATAGGTGCTTCATACACCCTGCAATGCTTACCAGTCTATTTTTCAAACTCTAGAAGGTTTACATCTAAGAATTGAAGCCTCAATTGTAGCACCAAAAAAAAAAAAAAAAAGATAAAAGTATAACCCTGAAACAAGAGATGAATAGTTTATTGACTTATTGTTGCATGAGGGCTACTCAAACGAAGACTAACAAAACACGTTAACAACAAGTATGCAAGCATTTTACGCACAAGTATCTTGACCAAAAATAACCACTGCACCCACTTGGACACCCTGCGGCCTGCAGTTAACTCAAACAAGAAACGATATTGAAGAGAATGTATATAATTCACATTTGACGTACCAATTCCAAAGCACCGCGTGCATCGCCGTCCTCTCATTAGCGGCTGCCTCGCCGGCAAATAGTGCCACCACTCTTTCATCCGAAACAAGCTCTACCACCACTTTAGCCCTTGCTTTAGAATTAGATCCACCCTCGCTTCCAGAGTCACCAGAGCCATTTCCAACCACCCTGTAGACCACCCTCAGAGCCGCTCCGGCGCTGACGTGGCAGCGCCCTAACAACCCCAAGAAAACCTGCTTGGCCGTCTCGGCCCCCGCTGTCCCTGTCGCCTGGAAGTATGCTTCCACCGCCGACACCCAAACGCCCTCGGGAACGCCCTTATTTACCACCATGCTCCTCAGCTCCTTCTCCGCCTCCCCGTACCTCCCTAGCCCCAACCAGGCCTTCACTGCCAACACCGGGAGACTCGGATGGTTGTGGTCCCCGCTCTTATCACTCTCTCTCAGAATCCTCACGCACTTGATCACGCTCTCGTACTCTCCCATCCGTAAGTGGAGGGCGGAAATAAACCTCAGCGTCCTCGATCTCAATTCTCTGAGATCGGCCGCACCGACTCCCAATCCCAATCCTTTCTCGCACAGATCCAACGCTTCGTTCATGAGCTTCAGACCTTCGCTCATATTGTGGCTATCAGTCTCATTCTTCGATAGCAAACCCTTGCCAAAGGCCAAATACTGGTTTACGAGAGCCTGGTAGTGGTCCGCGGAGCCGAAAAGTAAGCTCTTGGACCTGTTCAGCAACGCCATGGCGAGATTCCGGTCGGAGACTTCCCAGGCAGTGCGTGATCTCGCGAGATTGAGATCCAGGAGCAGTTTCTTTTCTCCAGCACCGGTGACGGCGTCGGGAACGAGCCTGGAAACGAGATCCGCGGCTCTGACGAAGCAGGTGGAAGCGAGGTCGAAATTTCGGAGGTCATGCCAGATGAGGCCGGTCTTGTAGTAGAAGGAAGCTGATTTGATCTCAGGAGAGGGGATGCCGGAGACGTCACCGGCAAGGGAGAGAATGTCGGCGGCGATGTGGCGGAGTTGTGCGAGATGCTGAGCGGAAGGGGAGCAGAGGAGGGGGACGGAGAATGCGTTGGAAAGGTCGACGCAGGCATTCCAGAGGCGGAAGCTGAGCTTCCAGAGGTGGAGCTTGAGGTGGTTATCTTCGACGTTGGTGTTTTGTTGAGAGATCAGCGTGAGGGATTGTCGGAGATGGGAGGAGTTGGATTGAAGCAAGGAGTCGTCGGGGACGGAGGAGTGATGCTCCAGCTGTTTGATTGAGGACTCGATTTGGGAGAGAAGGAGGTGGTGCTGAGAAGGGGACTGGGATTGGAGTTGGGAGTCCCTCTGGGTTGCAGAAGGGGAAGAGATCTCTGCGATTCTCATTTTGTGTTTTGGCGGCAATTGAGAGAGGGAGAGAAAGAGAGCAGCGGGTTTTTGAATGAATTAAATATTCCTTTTAACAGTTATCAACTTGATTTCAGCACTACCGGCTTCTTACCGGTTGTAACGGCGTCACCACGTTAATAAATTTCGGTGGTGTTTGAGATGTAATAATTTTTTTAAAAAAAATATATTCACAATTATTTTTTCACCGACTAGAATACTTTTTTTATAAATTTTAATATATTTTTTACAAATTTCAATATTTTTTTACAAATTTAATAATTTTAAAGACGATAGTAATAGAATCTACACTACCTTCGTAAACAATTTCACCATATTTTTTTCATCTAAATTCAATTGAGCGTTAAAATTATGAGATATTGAAGTTGATGAAAAAGTGAAGATATATACTTTGAATGAATTTTTTATATTTATTACTATACGCTAACTACAAGGACCAATTTATACAGACATTTACAACATGGACTGTTTGTATGATTAAGAGCCTATTCAAAATATCACCCTTACTTCTCAATTTTGTAGGCGTGTAAATCGAGATTAAGTTGAGTACTGTATAGTTTTATTTTAAGTTTATGTTTTGTCTTACTTCTCAAGTTGAGGACTGTTTGTATGAATGAGTTTATTTTTATTCTTGTGAATCTTAGAATTATAAAACTGAACATATTTTTTACGTTATTATTTTCCAAGTTTATCCTCTATTTGAGGTTTACAAATTACTAACATAGCCTTCAATTACTTGTGAGAGATATAACAACGAAGAGCAAAACGAGATTTATAAAAATATCAATAAACACTCTAATTGGCCATATTAATTGCAAGGTATCGACATTTACAGAAAAGCCCTCATTGACCATTTTCACATTTAATTGGTGTTGGGGCAAATTTGGAATTTCATCCAACCGCATCTGACAAGTTCTTCGATTTCCCTAGCGACTGCTGACGTGAAACAACTGTGACAGTTCAGTCGTAAGCATCATTTGTCTTTTTTTTTTCTTTTTTTCAATTTTTTAACCTATTTAATATCTGTATAATAATAAAAATTAGAAAAAAACATAATTATAAGAAATATTATAAATAAACATTAACTTAAATATTATTTTATATTTTATCTTCTACACACATCCTAATAAAAATAATCTACAAACAATAACCTTAAAAATCATCATTACTTTTTTCACACCAATTAATACAATTCAACAACTTCTACACAAACATCAATAAAACTCAACATCACCTAAAAATTCTTAAAATACTTAAAATTCTCAAAATTTCATCTAACCAAACATCCTCTTAGTTCAAAAAGGAACTTTTGAATACAAAACTTTAATAAATAATTTTTTATCTCAAAAAGCAAGAAGAAGAGTTTTTAACTAAAATTCATTGATATTTTATATTTTAATATAATAGTTTATAATTTTATTACAAATGCCTCTTTTTATGAGTAAGCCTAAGACCCCAGTTATCATAGAGACGATCTTGTGGGGGGCTACGACCCTGGCTACTTGGCTTTGCCGTTTACTATGGGGTCTTATTCTTTGTATCCATAATTATTATTTTTGTTATATTTTATTTGTTAATTATTGATTTTAAATATTTTGTGTATTTGTTAAAAAGAGTTTCATTATTTTTTAATTGGATGTTTTGATAGGTGAAATTAGGATTTTACTCTCATATAGATGGGAGAGAATCCGGTGAATTTAAGTTTGACATGGGGCTTAATTGAACCTACAAAGGCATTAAATTATGGACAGTAATTTCACGCCTGTTGTAAAACTAAGGAGAAGATATCAATACAATCTTAAAAGCATAGTTGAAGAAAATAAGACAAGAGAGTCAAGAGGACTAGTTCTTCTGGAACTATGCTCTATGGATTCAATATGTGCATATTTATTATACATCTCAAGACCCCTTTATATAGGCATATGGTCATATATATAATTAAAAAGAGAATTAATAGGGTATATAAATTGTGAGAAAATCAATATTTTTAATGGTAATCCATAATTATAAGATTCATAATACTACCCTTTAGCCATACACAACGAATATGTCTTATTAAACCTTGCCAAAAAAAATCAATGGCGAAGGAAAAAGAGTACAGTATTCATGTATACCTTTAAGTGGTAAAAGATTGCCTCATTAAGAACTTGTAAAGGAAAACCTAATGAGACAAAATCTTAGTGAAGGAAAAAGAGTACAATTTGTATCAGAACTAGTAGACTTCCCGTCAAAAGTACGACAAGCTTCATAATAAAAAATTCTTGAGTCTTTGCACTCAATGTTGTGCAATGTATTCTTGAATGTTGCAGTTGGTAATGCCATGATGAATAAATCTAACAATCACTTGATCGTTTCTAGTAGATACTGATATCATCGCTCTTCTAGAGCTTATATAAAATCATCTTATCTCAACGAAACACATTCCCGGCTTGCATATGGAATTGTCGTTATTTAGGCATGATTTGAAGAGGTAACAAATATTGTTTGCTTGATAGATCTTCATGAAATAACATTACCTACATAGATAGATAAATATTCATTCTGTAATAACCTTTATAGGGATTAGATAAATAGTCTGGTCAACAATGCATCAATTGGTGAGTTGATTCCTTTAGATAAAATAACCCCATGTTAGTTATGCCTTAGAGATAACATAATACATATGTCACTTGATTAAGTTAGAATATTGCATGATTAGTACATCTACTGCCAGTTAAATTGTAATTCTTCCATGTTATAACTATTAGTTTTAGATGAAAAATTAATTAAGGGTCATTAATCTAAATTACGATTTAAATTGATAAATAACATGATTTATGCTTTATTGTACGACTTGAGACTAAATTAAATTTTCAATACAACAGTTTATTCCCAAATATCATGTACCTAGCTCTTATTATATCAAGATACATTTGAAAAATCATTTTCTTTATCATGAGTGCTATGATTATTGATATTGTAATTGTTGAATGAACTCAATTATATGATGTCAAGAGCTAATTAAATATTCTTTGTACCGAATGATAAAATTAATTACTCTTTGTACCCATAAAAGACAAGACACAGTCTACTGGACACATGGCAAAACAAGAGAGCTTCTAGAAGATGTCAACTGTACAAGAGCAAGAGACGAGCCAGCATGATGAGAGAACATTCCTTGTAACTGAATTTGGCATTTTTTTGCCACTCTCTAACTGATTTTTTTTATATCTATTTTTCTCTCTCCTCTAACCAATTATGGCATTTGTTTCTCTCTCCTCTAACCGATTTTGACATCTTTTCTCTAACCAAATTTAGTATTCTCTCTCTCTCTCCTCTAACCAAATTTTACATTTTGTGCCTCTCTCCTCTAACTGATTTTAGGATCTTTTCTCTAACCAAATTTTGTATCTCTTTCTCTCTCCTCTTGGACGGATCCTATAAATACCCCACTTCATCTTTTCTTTTGAAACAAAACCCTTGGTTGACCATCATCCCTCTACTCTCTCTCTTTTTGCCTTTTCCCTTTTTGGCTCCTCTTCTTCTCTTCGTCCATTGTTGCTACCTCCAAGCTTTCTGTAATTCCATTTTCAGTTTTTTAAGTAGTTTTATGGGGTAAAGTCATAGTTAGCCCCCTATGTTTAGACAAAAATCATAGTTAGCCCCATATTTTTGAATCCAACAATTTGATACTCATAACTTTCACAACCTATCAAACTTAGCCCCCCGTCTAAATCAGGTGTTAAGTCCGACGGAAATTCATGCAAAATGACCGAAATGCCCCTCCAAAGCTAAAATTTAAAATAAAATAAAATAAAATATAAATTTAAGAAATAAATTAAAATAAATATATTATTGAAATAGAGTTTCAATATAGTTTTATTTAAAAAATATTAATTTTTGAAAAATATCATTTTTTATTTTTAATGAATTTTTTATTTTATTTTTTTAGTAATTTTATTTTGGAGGGGCATTTTGGTCATTTTTCATGCTTTTCCGTCTGATTTAACGTCTAATTTAGACGGGGGGCGAAGATTGATAGGTTTTGAAAGTTATGGGTATCAAATTGTTGGATTCAAAAATATGGGGCTAACTATGATTTTTGCCCAAACATAGGGGGCTAACTATGAGTTTACCCCTAGTTTTATTTATGCTTTATAAATCTAGTGTCTTGGATTTCAATTCCTTGAAACTAGAATCAAGTTTTTTCCCTTTAATTTTCTATAGTTCCGTTTCAATCTTAGTTTATTTTCTTGTTGTTCTTGCTTTCTTTTAGCTTGAAACTTGGGTTGTAATGACGATATATTATAGTTATTACTTAATCCAAGAATCTTGTGTAGTTTTATTCATTTCTAGTCTTTTACATTCCGTCTTTACATTCCGTTCTTTAATTTCCATCATTTACTTTTCACTCTGTGCTTTTTGCCATTGACTTAATGTCATTTACTTTCCACTATTTACTTACCGTAATTTGTTTTAAATGTATGTTCATTCGTTGTGCTTTAATTTTGTTTCAAACTCCCAAATCCAAAAATACGAATCTGAACTATTTTCAATAAATTTTATCTTTCATTTTTGCACTCAGTGCACATATCACCATTTTTATTTTCTCTTTGTTATTATTTCTCCTTATTCTTCGCGAGTTTGAAATCAATCTATTTTCCATGAGCAGACGATACATGCCAAAACTCCTATACTTGGGATAGCCTTTGTGTTGCTCATTTAAAATAAAAAAAATGGTGCTATGTGCAATGAGTGCCAAAATGAAAGATAAATGTTACTGAACACAGTTCATATTCGCATTTTTTAAACAAAATTAAAGTACAACGAATGAATACACACTTAAAACAAATGAAGGTAAGTAAATAGCGGAAAGTAAAAGACATTAAGTAAATGGCAAAAAGTAAAGAATGGAAAGTAAATGACGGAAATTAAAGAGCGAAAAGTAAATGACGGGAAGTAAATAATAGAAAGTAAATGACGGAAATTAAAGACGGAATGTAAATAACTAGAAATAAATAGGAAAAAATACAAAATAGGTCCCTGTGGTTTACGCCAAAATCAACCTAAATTTTTTCGAGCATAACATAAGTCCCTTACGTTGGTCTGCTTTCATTTGGAGTCCTTCAATCCACCCCCGTTAACAAAACTAACAACCCTACAAGACACGTCAGCCCACCACGTCAGAAATTTATCCACCTCAGCCCACCCACCACGTCGGACAGAATGAAACGCACCGCCCCATTTGCCTCAACCCACTTATGCTTAGACAAAAACATTATCCCCAAATTCACGCGTACTCTCTTTCTCAAACTTGAGCCATAGATTTTTGACAATATGCTCAAAGAATCTCAAAGTACTCAGCAAACCCTTACCCGAGCCATAGTGTTTACCCATTATCTCTAATATTCCAAATGGTGATGCTAAAAATTACAAGTTTGATAGCGATAACATTGTCTGTTACCGAAGAAGGTATTTTTCTCCTTCTCGTTTGTTCTACGCCATGTCTTTCATCCTCCTTTTTGCACGCTATGCTTGTTGTCAATATTTGTTGTTGGTAGGTTTAGCATTTAGTGGAGTAGGAGTACTTTATTGTTTGTCATTTTCTGGAATGGATTGGTGCTGAATGTTGACTCAGTTTGTGATGTGGTCCTGAGTTTGAGTGGAAGTACTCTACACATGCTGTGTTCAGTTACCTTATTGCTGCTTCATTTGTCCTAAAGTGATTAAATAACGAAATGAAGTGCTCAAATTTGACTTTGGCTTTATTGAGTGGAATATACTTTTGCGTTTTGAGCCAGAATGGTCCCTTGTTGTTTCTTTATTGAACTAACTTTTACAATGTCCCCAAAGTGGCCCCAGGTTTCAAACTTTAATGGATGTGCATGTGGTATTCTATATGGATTTTTTTGCACTAGAAAGTCTTCAAATTGCATGTGCATGTGGTATTCTAAGTCCCTAAGTCATCTTCAGTTCATGCACGTTAAGTCATAGAAATGGATTGTATATGTGGCATTCTAGGTCCCTAAACTCTTTAATTTTTGTTTGGCCTGAACATCTTTTATTTTTGTGTAAACAGATATGAAAGTCAGCATTTTAGTCCACCGTGGTGGGACTCTCGAGGGCTCACCATTGACTTATACTGGTGGGGAGGTCTACAATACTGGGAGAATTCAGTCTGATTTCCCAACACTCGTGGATGTATGGGATGTGATGCAAGTTCTTGGGTATACTAGAGAGCACAGGTTCTGGTACGTGCTTGGGAATGATAACCTCAATGACTTGAGGAGTGTTAGCAATGATTCAGAAATCATTGCAATCATTAATAGAGTAGAGTATGAAAAAGTGTCCTCCACATATATGTGGAACACAGTATTGACATTCCTGACATCATTGACGATTGTGAACCTCCACCTGCCCTTACTCTATTTTGAGACACTGCTGGGGTAGAGGCTAGTGAAGAGGGTGATGAAGAGGGTGGTGATAATGCGGGTGACACTACTGGTATGGAGGCTAGAGAAGAAGTTGGTGTAGAGTCTGGTGTGGAGGCCGAAGCTGCTAATGAGGCTGATGTTGGAAATGGTACCAAGGTAGATCGTCTATCTGATTTGTAGGAGATAGATGAGGAGAATGAGGACATGTATGCTGAAAGTTCCATTGGTAGAAAAAGGTGGTTTGGGGTTGGGGATACTGAAGTTGTAGATGGTGGTAGTGATATTGACTCAGATGTCACTGACAGTGATGCATTGGATAACATGTCAGAAAGGAAAGAAGATGCTGATGGGCGAGTTAGACATAGATACCCAGAGTTTATGGAAAGCAATGACGTTAAAAGGAGGATTCATTTGGCTGTTGGACTCACGTTTAGAGACCCCAAGCAATTCAAGAAGGCATTGAAGGTTTATTCAATCCAAAACGGGTTTGAGTACAAGTTCTTGAAGAACGAAAAGCTGAGGGTTTGATGTGAGTGCAAGGGTGGCTGTGGGTGGAGAATTTATGCTTCATACGTGAATCGGTGAGAAGCATTTTAGATCAAGACCTTTAACTTCATACATCAATGTGAGAATCATTATTATAACAAGATGGCTGATGTAGAGTGAATTGCACATCACTACATGAACGACATAAGAGACAATCCGAACTGGTTGTTGACAAGCATGGTTGATCGTATTCGTAGAGACTTCAATATTGAGGTCAAGCGAAGGAAAGCATTAAGTATCATCAATGGGAAACGTGCTGAACATATCATCACAATTACGCTTGTGAGGGAGGGTCCACATTTTCAAAGAATGTATGTTTTCTAGTTTCATGCAAGAAGGTGTTCATTGCTGGGTGTAGGCCCATTATAGTTGTCGCTGGGTGCCATTTGAAGGCAGGGTTTGGGGGACAAATACTTACTGTAGTTGAAAAAGATACAAACGATGATATGTACCCCATCGGGTATGCCATATTTAATGATGAAACAACTTTTGTAATTGGTTACATGTGATGAATATGTAGAGTTGCTAGCTTTTGTAATTGGTTACATGTGTTGTTCATATTTTAGGTTTCGTATGGTTTGCTACTATCCTATTGTGATGGCAATTGAGGTTTTCCAGTGGCAGGATTTGTGCTCTTTGGTCTTGTGCATATTTTGGGAAGGGTACTCCTCATATTAGAGGTCACCAGATGGTTGTTTCGCCTTTTTGCCTTTTTTTCCTATGTTTATTCTGAACATACATCTACTTTTTATGTTGTTCTATCTTGTGGATTTTCTAATTAGACATTAGACGACATAATGATACAGTCTAGGTAAAATGGAGCAGCATTCATGCTGAAATTTAATAATTGTTAAGTCTTTCCATTGGGATGAGTTGGTGCTTGTTTATATACGGCTTCTTCTTGAATGTTTTCAGTCATTGGGTCAAATTAGATATTCCTTCATGTGTCAAATACCTCCAAACATATTTCACAAATCTTAGGATATAAAGAAATCTGTCAAATGCATTCAAAGGTTGACTACAAGAAAATTATCCAAATACATAATATTTCACAAAAATGTCTATTACAATTGCCTTCACTAACTAACTACTACCCCTCACAGAGAGAACTCACTAATCTATGTCAACAATAAAATGGAGATCTCACAGACAGTTACATCAACACAATACATTTGACAGTTAGGTTGCAAAATATAGATCAGAAGGTAAAACCTATAGGCTATGGGACCTAACTAATCTAAAGGTAGCATGGAAGACAACAAACCCTATCACCCATGAAACACCGAATGCCACAACAAGATGTTTCTCCCTTGGTATCTATACCTCCAGTTGTGCCTCCAACATCTTGATTTTCCTTTTTAGCCCAGGAATCACCTATGATGAACGCTTGCACATTGGGGGGTCAACCCATTCAAAGAACTTGCAACACCGAAGACCCTAGGTATAGATAACCAAAAACACTCAAAGAGTTTGTAAATCTAAACTCATTCTTGCATTTCATTGAACATGACATTCGCAATAAAAATTCACAGATCTAGCTTACTGTAACTAACCCATATCTTGAGCACCCAAAGAATCTACGACCTGGATTCTTCTATGTCCACATGTTCTCATCTTAGCTTCTATTCCATAGTAACATTTCACAGCTCTTACGGGTGTTTTGCTCGCTGAAGACATAGAAGAAGAGGACATTGTAGATAGGGACGAGCTTGAGTGATTTGAAGGGTTGATAAGTTAACAGTTAGAGACGAGCTTCCTTTAGTGATTTCCAGGGTTTAGAGAGATTGGCTAACAATTAGGGCTCGGGTAGATAAGGTTCATTTTCAAAAAAAGGCTGGGTTTGGGTGATGTTCTATGCGAGGGTGACGTTCTTCGAAAATTGAGGAAGGGTCCTTTTTATGTCTTGTTTTCACACCGTGGACCCAACCTTACCAAACGTTGTGTTTCTGACGTGGTGAGCTGACGTGAACAAATGGCTGACATGTCTTGTAGGGGGCCATTAGTTTTGTTAACGAAGATGGATGGAAGGACTCCAAATGAAAGCAGGCCAACTTAAGGGACTAATGTGACATTCGCAATAAAAATTTAGGGACCTATTTGATTTTGGAGTAAACAACATGGACCTATTTTGTATTTATCCCAAATGAATAAAACTTCACAAGATTCTTGGATTAAGTAATATATTGTCATTACAACCCAAGTTTCAAGCTAAAAGAAGGCTAAATTAGTCCGTACGTCCTTGGGGTTTGACCTTTTCTTAGATTCGTCCTTAGGGTTCGATTTTCCCTACAGATAACCCCGGGGTTTGAACTCAATCCCAAATTAGTCCTGCTGTCAATTTAATGGACGAAAATACACACGAGGATAACGGCTTACACGTGGCAGTGACAGGTAAGTTTTTTTTAAAAATTTGGTCCAATTACATTATGACACGTGTCAGAAAATAAATAAAAATAAAAAATATTTTAAAAAGATAAAAATATAATAAAAATGTAATAATTGTAGACTGCTCCTTTGACAGCCTCAGCTTCTTCCTGGATCCGTCTCCGTCTCCGCCACCGCCATCTTCGTCGTCACTTCCGCGAGAGCTTGAAGCCCTCTCGGCCTCGTTTTCGTCTCCGTTTGCTTCTCTGTCGCAAACGTCACCTTCGGCTTCAACCAAACATTCAGCCTCATGAAAACAGAAAATTCGACCACAGGGTGCCCCTGAATGCTCACAGTGCTCTCCAGTAAACCCCGGAAGACATTTGCAGGTGTAGTTTTCGCCCTGAACAATCTCTTCACTAGTCCCACCATGTTCGCACCAAAATGAATTACACCCATCACACATCGTCATTTCCTCGTCACAGAACTTCCCTCTACAATCCAAAATCATAAAATTCGCCCGAGTCACTTGAAAAACTTTGATTCAACATCGTAAAAGTAGATAGCCGATGAAAAGAAAACTCGTTTCTCTTGTGCACTTCGTTGACCAGAAAAACGTATTTTTGAGATTAGAGATACTAGACTCTTATATATAACATGTGTCCAATTCGATGACCATTCATTCCGCCGAGAATTATAGAGATATCTCAAACTTTGTTTTCGCGAGAGGGACAAATAACAGTAGAGAAGAGAGATCATGACCTGGATGTCTATGGGTGTAAGTATCCCAAATGCTTGGTCCTCTGCCACCTTCATTTGCTGCACCTTCATACTGAAATTCAAAGACACATTGGCAGTTTGTATGCCATATCATTCTTGACAATCAGGGAGCGAACTTGTAGAGAAATCAACGCTAAGTTAAGGAAATTGTGCGTGAAGCGCGGTGAACAAGATTTTTGGGGGAGTGAGAGAGGGTTCTGGGGGAGAGAGAGAGAGGGGGTTCTTGGGAGAGAGAGGGAGCCTCCTCCCGATCCTTTTTTAAGTTTAATTAAGTTTTTTTTATTACTTTTTGATTTTTTTTATCTTTTTAAAAGATTTTTTATTTTTATTTATTTTCTAACACGTGTCATAATGTAATTGGACCAAATTTTTTAAAAAAACTTACCTGTCACTGCCACGTGTAAGCCGTTATCCACGTGTGTATTTCCGTCTATTAAATTGACGGCAGGACTAACTTGGGATTGAGTTCAAACCCCGGGGTTATCTGTAGGGAAAATCGAACCCTAAGGACGAATCTGGGAAAAGGCCAAACCCCAAGGACGTACGAACTAATTTAGCCCTAAAAGAAAGCAAGAACGACAAGAAAATAAACTAAAATTGAAACGGAACTACAAAAATTAAAAGGCAAGAACTTGATTCTAGTTTCAAGGAATTGAAATCCGAGACACTAGATTCATAAAGCAAGCTGAAAATGGAATTAAAAAAAGCTTGACAGTAGCAACAATGGATGAAGAGAAGAAAAGAAAAGAAAAGAAAAGAGAAGAAGAGGAGCAGAGAGTGAAAGAGAGCCAAAAAGGGAAAAGGTAAACAGAGAGAATGGAAGGATAATGGTAGGCCAAGGTTTTTTTCAAAAGAGACGATGAAGTAGGATATTTATAGGATTCAGCTCAGAGGAGAGATAAAAAGATACCAAATTGGGTTAGAGAAAAGATGCCAAAATCGGTTAGAGGAGAGAGGCACAAAATGTCAAATTTCATTAGAGGAGAGAGAAAAAAGATACTAAATATGGTTAGAGAAAATATGTCAAAATCGGTTAGAGGAGAGAGAGAGGCACAAAATGCCAAATTTGGTTAGAAGAAAGAGAAAAAAGATACCAAATTTGGTAAAGAAAAAACGTCAATTTTGGTTAGAGGAGAGAGAAAAAAGATACTAAATTTAGTTAGAGAAAAGATGCCAAAATCGGTTAGAGGAGAGGTACAAAATGCCAAATTTGATTAGAGGTGAGAGAAAAAAGATACGAAATTTGGTCAGAGAAAAAAGATGCCAAAATCGGTTAAAGGAGAGAGGCACAAAATGCCAAATTTGGTTAGAGGAGAAAAAAAAAGATACTAAATTTGGTTAGAGAAAAGATGTCAAAATCAGTTAGAGGAGATGCACAAAATCCCAAATTTGGTTAGAGGAGAGAGAAAAAAGATACCAAATTTGGTTAGTGAAAATATGTCAAAATCGGATACAGAGAGACAAAAATTGTCAATTTTGGTTAGAGGAGAGAAGAAAGATACTAAATTTAGTTAGTAGAAAGATACCAAAATCGGTTAGAGGAGAGAGGCACAAAATGCCAAATTTGGTTAGAGGAGAGAGAAAAAAATACCAAATTTGGTTAGAAAAAAGATGCCAAAATCGGTTAGAAGAGAGAGGCAAAAGATGTCAAATTCGGTTACAGGGAATATTCTCTCATCAAGCTGGCTCTTCTCTTGCTCTTAGACAATTAACATCTTCTAGAAGCTCACTTGTTCTGCCATGTGTCTAATAAACCATGTCTTGTCTTTTACGGGTACAAAGAGTAACTAATTTTATCATTATGCACAAAATTCCAAATTTGGTTAGAGGAGAGGGAAAAAAAGATACCAAATTTGGTGAGAGAAAAAATGCCAATAAACACACATCTATGTTTTGAGGATGATTTATTGCTATTTTGTTGAGGAACTAAAGATGTTGTCCAAATCATTAAGCATTGTATTCTCATGTTTGGGGAGATTTCGGGCTTGAAGCCGAACCCGACCAAGAGCAATATGTTTCTTAGTGGAGTCATTGATGAGATGAGGCATGTACTATTTGATGTCATGGGCTACCAAGAGAGGGCATTGCCAATGAGATACTTGGGCGTGCCTTTAATTTCAGCCAGACTTCGAAGAGTGAACTGCTAAGCACTTGGAGATCGAATTCTTGCCAAGGTGTGTTGCTGGACTAACAACTATCTCTCGTACGCGGGAAGGTTGTAGCTAATCAAGGCTGTCCTCTATTCAGTTCAGGGGTACTGGTCTTCACTATTTATGTTGCCAAGCTTAGTCATTAAGATGGTGGAGAGTACTCTTCTAGCCTTTTTGTGGAAAGGCTCCATCTTAGAGAGAAGGGGGTGCAAGGTGGCTTAGTCTGAAGTATGTCTTCCAAAACATTAGGGAGGTCTTGGGCTGGTGGATCCAAAGGTGTGGAACAAGGCTGTTATGGCCAAACATATATGGCATCTGTTTGAGGAGGTTGAGCACTCAATTTGGGTAAGTTGGGTTAAGAATAATCTGATAAAGGGTAGATCGCTATGGGACCTACAACCCCCTAGTAATTGCTCATGGAACTGGAGGAAGCTACTCAAATTTCGGGAGGTGGTCAGAGATGGAGTGAAACATGAAGTAGGAATGGAGAGAATACCTGCGTTTGGCAAGATAACTGGCATCCCCTTGGGCCCTTTATTATTCGAGTAAACCCGTATGAGTTGAGGGTACTGCTTTGGAGACCTCAACCACTGTCAAGGAGCTGATTGAAGGAGTGAATTGGAGGTGGCCTTGGGTGACCCTTCCCTCTTTTGGCAGATTGTTGCTAGGGCTATCCCTGATAGTTTCAGACTCCATCCTTTTCGAAGTGACAAAGTGAAGTGGAGCTGGAATGCAAATGGAAAATTTTCCATTGCCAGTGTGGTTAACCAAATCCAACCAAGTATAGTGGATTGTTTGTGGCACCATCTCCTCTAGTTTAATGGGCATGTTCCAAGATTCTCGTTTATTCGATGGCTTGTAATACCTTCAGACTAAAAACAATGGAAAGGCTTCAGGAGTATGGGCTGGTGCAGGAGGTTAAGTGTGCTTTCTGTGAAGCTAGGACAGAGCACTTGAACATTTATTTTGTGAATGTCCCTTTGCTAGACGTATCTGGTGCTTATTGGGGATAAGTGTGGTTTTTCAAGGGCATAGAGGAACTGGGAAGCAACTGTGGAGTGGTTTGTGGTGCATCTGAAAGGAAACTCCCTTGAATCTCGTGTTAACAAGTTGTATTTTCCAGCCTTTGTCTATTCTATTTGGCGACATAGGAACCATAGGTGTTTTGCTAACAAGGCTAGGAGACTAGTGCTTGTGATGTTGGAGATCATGTCTCTTGTTAAAGCAAGAGTGAACACATTTGGTAGAGTTAAGAAGACGACCTATAATATTCAGCCCATTGCAATGTGGAGTGTCTCTCTCCTTGACACTGGGTACTCTATATGACTCTTGGTGCTCTTTTGTAGTGGGATGACTTTCTTTGTTGTTGTTGTTGTTGTTGTTGTTGTTGTTGTTGTTGTTGCTGCTGCTGCAGTATGTTGTGTTGTAGATTGCTTGGTTAACTGGGTGTAGATTTACTGTGGATTGCTTGTACCCTGCAGAGTGTGTTTATTGGGTTGTTCTTTTTACCCTTGTATCTTTTTTTTAGCTTTTTTCCGTTTTGGGAATATAATAACAGTTATCCAAGATAAAAAAAATGCCAAAATAGGTCCAAATACTCCATGTTTTGTTAAAAAGTTCAATTATGCTAGAACTGACTCTTTCCACATTGGCCAATTGATGAGAATGCAAAATGTCATATTTTTCTCCCTTAATGATTAGTATTTTATACTTATTTGGTGCCTAATGTACTCATTTTTCTTATGTTTTGATTTAGGATACAAATGGAGGCGCTAATTTCAAAACAAAGTTAATTGGGCGATTTTGGACAGTTTCAACATTGCTTCATAATCAGGGCATAACTCTCTCATGCAAGCTCTGATTGAGATGATTCGAGATGCTATGGAATGCCAACACAAAGCTCTACAACCTTTATGTTTTTATTTTTGTGAGATACTGGCTTCATAAAGAAATAAATCGGACTTGAAGTTGCGTCACCTGCACTGTTGACGTTTTGTAACATTCCGTAGATTGCAATTCTAATATGCGGATCTGACCTGTTGATTTTGGGAAGTTTCTAGACTTGGTGCACGAAACTTCCAGAGGAAGACGCCACTTTTCTAGTTTTATTAGATCTTTATTTTATTTTAAATATTTTCCTTAAATAGTCAGATTTGGATATTGTTATAGTTTTAGAATATATTAAGAGATTTGCTAGGGTTACAAACTTAGGTTGAACGAGTAAAAAAAGGGAGCTATGAAAATTCTGAACCAGCAGCCCTGCATGGCTAAACTTTTATATTTGGTCGAAGGGAAACGAAAGCCTCAGAATCAGTAAAACTGTGAGATCTAATTTATTTTCTTTGTTCAATTTATGCTTTGAGTATCAGATGTTCTTTTGTGTCTATTTTCATGATTGTCTCGTTTAATAACTAGGAGGCCTACTAGTTATTATTTGTTGTAATCTAATGCTGGGTTAGATATCAAATCCGTTATTGTTTGATCCCACTAATTTGTGAAGCAACTACATTTAATGATTTGCTGCGTCAGAAATCATTAGATCTTAGGAAGAATAACCGACTAAATTAAATGCAACCGCTTATGCTTGTGTTGTTTAGCATCATCGATCTCTCTAATTCTTAAGGCTGCTACTCGATCAAACCTTTAGTGCTTGTCTTGGATTGTTTAGTAGTTAGGGTTAATTAGATCGCTTGTTTTCTAATTAACTACGACTAAGGAGAGATAGAAAAATAGTTTCAGCGGTGAATATTCAAAGTGTGAATTGATATATGCTTGCTTCAATGATCGCACCACTACATGTATTTTTAGGAGTATATTTTTTATTAATTCGGTTGCCTGCTACAGTACACCATCAATCATTTATATGTCGTCATTTTTCCGATGGATTGTGGTTCTATCAGTTCATTACTTATAGTAATATCAATAATAATTTTATATAAGAATATGTTGTCGACAACGATTTTGTTTATGTCATATATATTCATATACTTATGTAATGAATTGAGATCTTGTTAATTACCGGTACCGATTCCTCTTCAAGAGGTTTCTCTTTAGGAGATATTTGAAGATTCATCTTCAGGAAGTGCTATTCCAAGAGATTTGGCTCTAAAAATCTGAATGGATCAATAATTGTCGTTGCCTGTTTTCTGTGTATATTCTCTTCAAGAGTTATATGTACTTCAAGGGTTGTGTACTCTTCAATTCTCTTTAGGAGTTATATGCTCTTCAAGAGTTATGTACTGTTCATGAGTTTCTTTTTTTGTTGTGTGTTTTTCTTTTCCAAAGAATTTTATCGTTTTAACTAAATGGTCTACCACGCTTCAAGCATGCCTTTATATTTTTTTCTGCTATATTCATTAATTGTCCCGCAACGACTTTAATTTGAATTAGTGCATTAGAAGTTGGAATGTAACATTTCACAATTCCTTTATTACCAGTAAAAGCATCCAGCAGTTGATTTGCAACATTTTGCAAATGAATGATTCTCATGGTTGTGAAATACAACCAAAAAGAGTAAATAGATACTTTTTCTAATACGAGTTTCTGCCCAAAACCATTGAAGTTATGATGTAGAGATATTTTTCATTGCTTTCTTTTTTGGTTTCGTTATTATAACCATTTTGACGAATATTACTAAAATGTAAAATATTTTTCTAAAATTACAAAAAAATCATTGATGCAAAGTTTTGTGCCTTTTGACCAAATCTGTTGGACCAGATATAATATTGACTTTGGCAACATTATAAGATTGTGTGTGTTTACACACTGTCTGCTAGACATAAATCACCATCAATCATCTCAAAGGAAAATAATGCATCACTAAGACATATGAGTCTATATGAAATATTAAGGGGGTAAAGTCACTTTGAGCCCTCGAAGTTGCACACAAATGTCAAAGAGGGCTCCAAACTATCAATCTTGACACATTGAGCCCACGAACTACCAAATTTTATCAAATCGTGGCCTGAGCTAAAATCTGACGGTAAAATCATCATATTTGAGCCACGTGACACGATTTTGACCGTCAGATTTTAGTTCAGGGTGAGTTTTGATAACATTTGGTAGTTTGAGGGCTCAATGTGTCAAGATTGGTAGTTTGAGGCCCTATTTGACATTTGTGTGCAACTTCGAGGGCTAAAAGTGACTTTTCCCCAAATATTAAACTTGATTCTAAATAATAGGCAAAACAAACTAAGATAAAGAAGTCATTTTGATTGGTGTAAATATTTACATCACCTATCAAATGAACAATTTTTCTGTTATTCAGCGAAATAAAAAAGACCAAGGGCATGTTCGTTTTGGGACAAAACTCAAGATTTGAAATCAAAACTCATTCTTGTTCGGCAAAAGCCGAAAGAAAATGAGAATTCCCATGCATGCTCTCCTGCCCCCTACTCCTGTCCCTATGCCCCTACACTTCGGCTTTTGCAGTCTTTTGCTTAGTTTTGCAGTTTTCTGTTTTTTTTAAAAGGTGTCCCCTTAAAAAGTTGGGCGACAAACTGCTGCCATGCGTACTGTAGCATGGCAGCAGTTTGTCTTCAACGAATTTTTAACCTTTTTTTGCTTTTTATTTTTTACTTTCAAAAAATCAAATTTTAATAAAAATATAATAAATTTGAAATAAATAAAAAAACAACTTTAAACATCATCATCACTTTTTTACACATCATCAATCTCTACACAAACATCAATACAACTTTAACAACACTTAAAAATTCACAAAATTCTTCAAATCCTACAAAATTCTTCAACACGAACATCACCCAAGATTGATAACATAAATTCCTTATAGGTAATCAAGGCAATCAAAAATTATTTTTTAAAGAAAAAATAGGGAAAGAAAAGGGGTGAGGGGCAAAGAGAGAAATAAAATCAAAATAATAGAGAGAGAGAAAAAAAGATAGGGAGAAGTGTGGCCAAGGAGAAAAGGAGAGAGAGAGAGAGAGAGAATAGAGAAAATGAGCCTAGGTTAGAAAAAGTAGAGAGAAGAAGAATAATAGGGTTTCCTACGTTGAAAGGAAAAGGAGAGTGAAAAGGGAGATGTAAAGCTGAGATTTAAGTATCTCTTATTACTTCATAGAATTACAGCATTACCATTAATGAATTCCTCTTGCTTTGCCATGTGTCCCAGTAAACTGCTCTTGTTCTCTGCGAGTCTAGAAAGCAACTAATTTTATCACATTTTACAGAAATTACTTAATTAGTTCATGACATCATATGACGAAATTAAACTCATAAAATAATTACAATGCTAATAATTATAATGTAAAAAAATAATAATGATTTTAGAATGTATCTGGATACGGTATGACCTAAGTACATGCAAGTTAAAGATAGAAAAAAATTGCATGTGCAATAAATTAATTCTAAAGTCATATAAATTCAACAATTAAATGCACAACTTAAATTTCGTATCCGCTATTATCAAAACGATGATTTGAGCCCTTTATCTTTTGAAAATCATCAATGTTCACCCTCATCTAAATCAGGCCTTAAACATGTAAAATGACTAAAATTCCCCCTCCAAGATAAAATTACTAAAAATATTTAAAAATTCATTAAAATATATATATATATATATATATATATATATATAATTTTTTTAAAAAAAGTAATATTTTTTAAATAAAACTATTGAAACTCTATTTCAATAATTTATTTATTTTTTAATTTATTTTTAAAATTTTGGTCTTGGAGGGGCACGTTGATCATATGGGTCTTGGGTACGATCCCTGAGGTATGTTTTGGAACTTTATATTTTCACTCTAAGACATTTACAGAGATTTCTTTGACTGTGTTTCCATTTTTTTGTTTACCATCAATTACGTAATTATGGAGATTAATTATTGAAAACAAATTAAAACCCTATTTTGATAAAGTCATTTTCGAGACTTCATTGATACTTCTCATTTTGGATCATAATTAAGTGATTTACTAGTATTGTATTGCATGGAGGGGAAGATATCACTTTAATTATATTAACGTAATCACTCTAAGGTGCAAATGAGTTGATGTTATGCTCATATTATGTTTACCTTATAAATTCAAGTAATTGTCATTGTCACATGAGCCAAGTGGGAGAATGTGGGATCTAATGTCTCACGTGACTTATTTAATGGACAATATTAAGCATTATTTGAATATTAAAGAATGAGGTAGTGGCTCTAGGCAATTAACGCACGTTCACTAAGGCTGTGTTTGAGAAGTAAAATTTTCGGATTGTTAAAATTTTAGGTATTGGGGTTGATGAAAAAGTGAAGAGAGAGATAATTTTTTATATTTTTTGTAGTGAAAAGTAATGATTTGATTTGAAGAGAGAGATTATATTATAATTTTTTATTGTGTTAAAATTTTAAGAGATGTAAAATTTTAAGTATCAAACGGACCCTTAGTAAGATTTTATAGGGGAAGTTATTTTCCATTAGCCCACTCTGATTGAGACTGATGCAACGTTTTTTAACATAGGAAAACTATCATCTCTCTACCCTATATGAATATAGGATTCCCATTCATTTCTCTCGATGAAATTACAAAGGAGAAGTGAGAAAAACAATTTCTAAGCTATTTTTTTACAGGCTGAAACAACAGAAATAAAGAGAGAAGGAGAAAGGAAACTGAAACAATAGTGATGGAGGGAGAAGGAGAAAGGAAAGCAGAAGATGTCTCATTGCATGGATTCTAGTGTGTTTTCTATAAAATGATTAATTCTGCATTATGGTTTTTGATGTATGTGAAAATCATGATAGTTGAAAATCCTGTCTAATTTAGTGATTAAAGAAATTTACTCGAGATTCATAACATGACACAGAATTGCAAGATTTGACTGTGTATTTTGAACATTTTAGCAACGCAACTTGATTTTGGTCAAATGGGAGGGCTGGAAATGGTCTGATTTTGGAGAGGTTACATCGTGGAATTGCCAATGGGGAATGCAGACGCTTTTCCCTCGTGCCACTGTCATGCATTTTATCTTCCTTGCATTTGTCCATGCACCACTATTGATAGACACTCTGGGTGATCAGGATCGTACACCTCACCCATTTCGCTTTGAAGAATTTTGGGCCGCCGACCCTCGTTGTTTTGCAGTTGTAGAAGCTGCATAGGGTATGCAACAACCGGGTTCTCCCTCTTTTACCTTGCTGCCCAAATTAGTTTCTTTAAAACAAAATGCCTTTGTCCCCCACTGACATATCCAGGATAATCTAATCTTGGTTCATGAAATTATGCAATCCCTCAAACGGAAAACCGGTAGAGGTGGTTTGATGACATTTTTGATGCATGTTATAAAGCTGTTTGGTTTTTGTGAAAAATGACAGCAATGGATTTTTCAGTGTTTATCCACTGTATCTTTTTCCGTACTCTTAAATGGCTCCCCGTTCAGTCTCTTCACACCCCAATGTGGCTTAAGACAAGGCGACACTTTTCTCCCTTTTTGTTTGTCTTAGTCACTGAAGTTTTGTCTCGCCTTATTATGTGGGAAGAAGAGCATGGTCGCCTACATAGCATTCGCATTGCACGCAATGCCCCACCCATCTCTCATTTAATGTTTGTTGACGATATAATGTTATTCTGTCATGCAAATGCAGGTGAAGTGAGACAATTGCATAAATGCTTACGAATTTTTACGGAGTGGTCTGGTAAAGTCATTAGCCCGCAAAAATATTTTATTCATTTTGGTGCTAATCTACCACCAGAGTTTTGTTCACATCTTTCAGCCATTCTTCGGGTCCAGCAAGCCACTGCGGTTGGGACATATTTGGGACTGCCCATGTCTATGCCCCGATCTCGCACCCAAGCGTGCCACGCCATTTAGGAGAAGATCTCGAACCGTTTGACAGGCTGGAAAGCCCGATCTTTATCCCAGGCTGGTCGTATTATGTTACTTCAATCGGTTATTTCTGCTATCCCCTCTTATTATATGTTTGTTTTCATGCTCCCAAAACGGGTTAATCGTAGTATTGACATTCGCATGAAAAATTTCTTTTGGGGGTTTAATGGTGACTCGCTTCGATACCACCCCAAATCTTGGGAGAGTATCTGTCGTCCAAAAAATTGTGGTGGATTGGGGTTACGTAAAATGGAAGAAGTAAATAAGGCCATAGTGGCAAAGTTGGTATGGGACATGGCTCAAGGAAAGGATTGCCTATGGGTTCGGGCTCTAACTGCAAAATCTTGCAAGAGGGCGCCTTTTCTTCAGGTGCAGACCAGCCAGAGAGCTTCCTGGGTTTGGAATAGTCTTATGAAGGCTCGAGATCTGGTTTCTGCGGGTTTTTGCTGGCAAATTCCTGATGGTAGCCACATAAACATATGGTGTTAACCGTGGATTCCTGAACTACCATCCCACATTCCTTTATTAAAGCCTAGTACGTTGGTAGATCGAAGAATAAATTTTGTGGGGGATCTTATATGTGCCGAATCTCATTCTTGGATGGAGGGCCTCATTCGATCTTTATTTAATGAAGAGTCGGCAGTTGCAATTTTACAGATTTATCTACCTGCCTCTAGACCTCCAAATCTTCCTCGATGGATTCTTAATGCTAATGGAGTTTATTCGGTCAAGGATACCTACTTATATATTCAACAGAGCTGTATGCTGGACCTGGGGCCTTTTCTTCCCAGGAGTGGAAGAAACTATGGAAACTAAAAGCTCAACATCGGTTAAAATTGATGGTTTGGAAAGTGGCAGCAAAAGCCCTTCCTATGCGCCGATACTCTTTGGAAGCTTGTCCTCTTTGTGACACACAGTATGAATCTCCGGAACACTTATTTTTTAGATGCCCCATTAGGTTTGTGGCCGCTTATGGTTGATGCTTTTTAGAACCATTCTATTCAGTTATAGCTGAAATTTCTCCTCAACTCATCAAATCTTCCATATTCACAACAGCACAATTGGAACTTTATGATGGTGTTAGTTGCAATTACTCTTGACTCTATTTAGTGCACTAGGAACAAAATTATTCATGATCATTGTTCTCTCGATTAACTTTTCTCATTCAGCTTGTTCATAGGCGCTATATTATTCACAAGGCCGCTTGGATGGAACAGATTCTAAATCGCCAACTCAGATGGTTCCCCCTGATGAGGGGGCTGTTAAAATAAATTTTGATGTGTCTATGCGTGGTAATGTTTTATGTGCAGCAGCTGTTTCTCGTGATAGCATGGGCAACCTGCTTCGTGTTCGCATAAGTCGTACGCAGGGTTCCTCACCCTTAAAGGGGGAGGCAAGGGCTGCTCGTTTGGCATTTTTGTTGGCTGAACTCATGAGGATATCCAGGTGAATATGGAAGGCGATTCTCTACAGTTATTTAATCAAGTTCATGCCGTTGACTCCATGCCTGACTGGTTGATTGAAGGTGAAGTTTGGACTTTGCGACACCTCATTGGCACTCTTGCACTATGGAAACTACAATGGATACCCAGCGAAGGCAATACTTTGGCGCATCAAATAGCTCAATGGGATGCTCTCTAGACTACCAGGGGGATATAAATTTACGGGACATTCCTGCGAGTTGTCTTCGTTGTGATAGCACTGCCTCTGGCAGAGTGCTGATGTAGTTGTCTGTTTTATGTTACGTAGAAAAAAATTGATTAAACTTTTCTCCATTATAATGAAAGAAGGTTGTAACCAGGAAGACCATAATTTCAATTATGGTAAACTACTCCTCAAACACACTATTGACGGACGTCCCAAAAGTTAAGTTGCTAAACTTAATATTCGTTAATGTTTAGGTGATGAAAATCTGACTAGTTGGATACTAAATCAGAGATGCTTGGAGCATTTCACTTGGAGGGCATCCGACAATTGCGGTACAAATTCCACGAAGAAGAGAACAGAACCAAATATACTTGACACCCAAATGTTGGATCAAACTCGATAAATATAATTTTTGAAAAATTTGCACCTAAAGTACATTAAAATCTCTATTAAGTGCTCTTAGAAATCGAAAACCTCTTAAGGTTAAATTTGCACAATCACTAACTTTTTATAACCGGTGCTCAATTATTATCCCACTAAGAGGTTAAATCATTAATCTTGATTTTGTTACTTGAAAAAGTGTTGTCCTTTGTGCTTGAACTTGTATATTCTTTAAAGAATTATTTTATTGGATTTTATAGTGATCTCATTGCAAGAAATTTTATAAAACTCAATTCACCCCTTTTGGATTGTCGGGACTCACAATATAGCTTTTGCAAATGGAATTACGATGTTGCAGTACGTGACAAATTCTCTATTGTGATAGTTGTTAAATAGAATATAAAATAATTTAGATTAGAGAGAGGAAAATTAGAGAAGAGAGACAAGATTTTAAGTTGTTTGGTCCATAAAACTACATCCATTGTGGGAAGGTCTAGTCCATGGGTTACACTTGCACGTTGAGTTTGGATTTTTAAAAAATTCCCTATAAGAAATATTTGGCACCAAAAAGTTATTGGAAGATGGCCGGAAAGATGTTGGATGACGGTAGACGGTTGCCGGAAGTTGACCAGAGAGTGGTGGATGGTTGTTCGAAGATGGCTGGAAGTGAATCCAGTGGCGGCACGTGGCAATGAAAGGCGATCGATAAAACGCAAAGAAGGGACCAAAATTTTGCCAAAATGGCCGATGGGCACCAAAAAGCCCAAAATTTAAACTAAAGAGAAAATAAATTGCCTAGAGAGAGATATCAGAAAAAAGTGACAAGATATAAGGTAGATCGGTCCGTAGATCTACGTCCACTGTGGAAAGGCCTAACCCTTGGACTAAAAAAAAAAAGAGAGGCTAATTTATAGTTTCAAGTGGTATGTGTCCGGATGAGTTTGGCAGAAGGCCCAGCCCTTAAGACTTCAAAGAAGGGCTTATTTATAGTCTAAAATAGTATGTTGAGATTCGTTTGGCAGGGTGCTGCATATGAAAACTGAAGTGTGCAACTAGATGACACCAATTAAAGGGGAGGCCTGTGCAGCATTATTGGGTATTTCGGAAGCAAGGAAGCTGGGTATGAAGCGTGTGGAGTTAGAAGGGGATTGAGGAATCTGTTGGTATATATGCAGCCTTGACTCAGTCAATAATTGCAATTAATTGGCGCACAAAATGTTGAGGAAAATCTACTCTAATGCCAACAAAATGGCGCACGATCTTGGCCAAAGCGACAATACGACTAGGGGGAAGCTTTCGTTTATAATTTCCCTTGGATCGAACACGTACAGGACCTGGTTCGCAAGTCCTTGTATAACCCGTCCCAACGTTATCCAAATATATATTGACCAGAATACCCCTGTATAAAGTAAAGTTAGCAAATGGATGGCCTTATAAATGGCCCAATGAGATCATACCCACGCCCTTTTGTTTCGGCTGCTGCCGTCTCTCTCTCAGTCTCGGACACACGAACTACACAGGCTGTTCAATCTCCATGATCTGAGGCAAGTATCTCTTCCTAATGTTATTTATTCCGAGTCTTTTTGCCTTCCTTCTTCTAAATTGGTGCTTGGATTTAATTCGATGTTCGGATCTTACTTAAAATCTGCTCCGTAGGGTTTCTAGCAAATGGACTTCTGTGGTCTGATGTCTTTGATTCTAGTGGTTTCTTCTTTTGCATTTTCCGTAAATTCCTCCTTTTGTTTTCCAAGAGAATTTGGCCTGAGTTCCGCTTTCTTATCTATCTGGTGGTACGGATCGGGTCTGGGGTCTCTCGCGTAGTTCATTAAGAAGGCCTCGGAGGGTTTGGGGTTTTTGTTCTGGTTCTTCTTTACTCATGAATATACTCGATTCTGGGCGACTTTTAATAGTTCGCATGCTTCTTTTCCCCATTTTTCTTAGTACCGCATTTTGGTTGAATTGTATCTAATGGACGGTAAAATGGACTGTGGATACTAGTTACAATTTGTTTATTGTATGTAATAGGAAAATTTTAGGGGATCTTTGGCGGCCACCATGATTATTCTTGGAGTTAGATAAAATGGCTTCTGCACACTTGGTCTGGCCCTTCCCGTACTTCTTCCTGTGTTTAGGTCCGGTCTTCAATTGCTTATAGTCTTGAAAGATTTATGGAGTGTATTGGTCAGGTAGTCCAAGAAGTTGCAAAAGTAGTGCATTTTAATCCATGTAGAACTTCTTTTGGATTTGTAGATAGCTGTTCAAGGGTAATGTTTGTAGATATTTTCTCATACTGGAATAGTACATGAATTACCGGATTACTGCATCATATGCAAAAATTAAGAATGGTTAGGATTGTTGAAGTCATCTAAGTGGATATTGTACAGGTTTAACTTTTTGGTGCCACTAAGGCCCAACATTTCTCACTAACCTCCACAACAGGTTTGCTTCCAATCCAGAGTTATTGCGTGATTAATCCTCCAAGATGAATGTGGAATTTTACTGGTTCTTGGTGCCACCCATTGTCACCCATATACCACCCTTAAATTTGTTAAACAGAGAATATGTCTATCCATATTTTGGTTTGTCGGTTATCTTCCCAAGCATTTCCTTCATCTTGTAGTCTTTCAATGAATGTAGACCTACCAATTTCGTTTCTATAGTGGATGAATCAAGTGATGTCGAATTCCTTATCCAATTTTTTTCAATTCTGCTAATATTATGCGAAACACTGAGTGATCCATGTCTAGTAAAAGTAGCTGTCGAAACACTCATTTGTAGTAACACTCATAAATTAACATTTTTTCACCGCGCTTATCATACGTCATGGCGCATTTGATACTCTTTTATAAGTGACTTTATCATACAATTATGTCCTTTCTGCATTATTCATCTTACATTCTGACAATTCTGCTGCTTTATTTTCAGTGTGTTTTTTAATAATCCCAATCATCTCAGATGAACATTTCATTGCCTGGTGGCCATCTATCCAGACCTGGAAGCCCCCCTGAACATTTTTCATCTAAAGATTGTCCCAAGTTGTTGGATTCAATCAAATGAGTGCTAATTATCTTAGTAGTTGCAATCTTCTTATACGTCACATTATATGGATAGCCTAGTATGCTCATTTATGCATCCTTTTGGTCAGTTTTACCAGGACAGGAGGACCTTCTTATAGCTTGGAATATAAGATATGAGATTTCTTGTTTGTTTTGATATTCGTCTGTCCTATTTTATCTAAATTTGGTTTGACAAACCCCCCTTTGTGGTCTCCTTTCTTCTCCTCTCACTTTTTTATTACCTCCAGATCCTTAGCCATGGAAGATACCTTCTCAGTTGCTACACTAATCGACTCTACAACCTCGAAGATACAACAGCTCCAGAAAGCATTTGCTGAACTTGAAAGTCACCGGGCTGTAACCCTTAACTTGAAGTGGAAAGAACTAGAAGAACATTTCCATGGGCTTGAAAAATCCTTGAAGAGGCGTTTTCATGAGTTGGAAGACCAAGAAAAGGAATATGAGAACAAAACAGTTGAAGCTCAAAAATTGCTGCAGAAGCGGGCAGCTGCAGTTGTGGCCAAGGAACATACTTCACTGCAGAGGCTTCAAGAGAAGAGAGATGCTGCCATATTTGCCATTGCTAATGTTCAAGAGAAACCTGCTGTTGTCCCTGATGAGGGCCAAGGTGGGGCACCGAGCATGGAAGAGAAACCACCTGATGCCCTGGCTGCTGAAAGTAACTTAGAAGATATCAAAGTTTCTTCTGGAAGTGAAGATGTAGAGGTGAAGTTGTATCCTGAGCTAGTAACACTTATTGAAGAGATGGACTCAAAAGGTCTCCACACCTTCATATCGGACAACCGTAAGAATCTTGCTGCCATAAAGGAGGAAATTCCACTAGCACTAAAGGCTGCAGCTAACCCTGCCCGGCTGGTTTTGGACTCATTGGATGGGTTTTATCATATGGAAGTCCCCAATGTGGATGGAAAGAAGGATTCGAGCCTATTGGGTCTCCGTCGAACTTGTATCATGTTGATGGAGTGTCTCAGTCTTTTGCTAACAAGCCAAGATCTCCCCATTCCCGTTATTTCGGAAGAAGTTAAGAGGCAGGCTAAGGCAATAGCCGAAGAATGGAAACCTAAATTGGATGTTCTTGACATGGATGCTAGCAATGGGAACTCATTGGAGGCTCATGCTTTTCTGCAGCTTCTGGCAACTTTTGGTATTGCCTCTGATTTTAATGAGGGAGAGTTGTCTAGGCTAATACCTATGGTTTCAAGGCGTCGCCAAACAGCTGACCTATGCCGTTCCCTTGGGTTATCAGAGAAAATGCCAGGTTTGACTCATCTTTACTAGAACCATGGATAAGAACCTGTTCTAGGACATCATCTTGTGGAATTTTGGCTTTTGTTTTTGGAACTATGCTGAAATCTAGTATCTAATGTTTGCCTAACGAAGTTAAAAAATGTCTTGTTCTATTGAGCATGTGTCGTAACCTTGGGTTGTCAGAGAAATTGCCGGTTGTCTTTTATGGATGAACTAATGATCAGCAGAAATGAGTGTGTGTATTAGATGAAGTTTACAGACTCTAATCTCCTCACTGTTCCAAACTGCAGAGTCACTTCTTTTTTCTCATCTGTCAGCCTATGCTTTGTGCTAGCAAGCGTATTTACACCTACACACTTTGTGGTCTGTTGTTCTTCCATCATTTTTCTAATTCAGTAAAAGCATTGAAGTAACTATTCATTTAAGGTCAAAGACTTAACTTTTTATCCTTATCTTTCAATTAGTCTTATAATGTCTTACACAGTCAAAATATTCTCAGAACTGATATATTTTGGAAGTACCACCTTATCTGAAATAAAATAGTGAAGGCATTATTTTCATTTTTCTACTTTTTAAGTAGTTGGCGGTGTATCTAAATATCCTAACTCTACCTGTCTCATGCCTTAAGTGTCCTATTCTTCTGCACACCTAGTCTTAAACGCAGACAAAGGACGTTTGTGATATGTTGACTATTTGTATGTTTTGCAGTTTGCTTAAAGTTTTTGTTACAGCTTATCAATATGAATCCAATTGGGACCCATGTAGCTGAACCCAATAGGTGGGATTAAGGCTTGATTGAGTTGATTATCATCAACCTGCTCGGATATGAGACTTTGTAGGATCCTGCAATGGGCTGACTATGAGGCTCCCATGCATTGGATGGACAGAGAACATAAAAGTTGACACGATTGATTGTTTTCTCTTTCGCCCTTGTGTTTCAGTAAGCTTTTATAGTTAATTGTATCTTTCCTGTGTTCCTCAGGTGTGATTGAAGTCTTGGTAAATAGTGGGAGGCAAATTGATGCTGTTAACTTGGCTTTTGCATTTGAACTTACTGAGCAATTCTCTCCTGTGCCTTTATTGAAATCCTATTTGAAGGAGGCAAGAAAAGCTTCTTCACCCATTAAAACAGGAAACACATCTCCTTCTGTACAGGTGTGTTTTTTGGTTTGCACTCTGCTAAAAGAACTTATTTGATATTTCTTTTTCATAACTATGAATCGTGAGTTAACAGGTAGATACAGATTCCTGGCGGTAGGTCATGAACACAAATGATTTATATTAGTAAGCTTGTCTACAGCACATGCATCATATTATAATTGGCTAGAGATAGTTATCTGGTACTGGTAACACGGAGACAGTTGCGGACTCATGTAAGTTCAGTAAGTATGTTGAAGTACTACTGGAACCAGACTGGACTGGCATCCGATCACCGGCAGCTGGCCACTTGGATTTCAGTCTTTTAATTAGAGTGTTTAGGACTGATATCTGCTGGTATGAGTCTTACAGTTATCTCATGTGACTCATGAGGTTCGACCAATCAGTTGCTCTACTACACAAATATAAGCTTCCAAAATGTCTCTGATACCCAATAAACACCTATTTGTGTGCCAGTTTTTAAGTCCTATAAAACGTTCTTGGTGTCAGGCACTTATGGAATAAAACAATGTATTGGATTATTTATTAGTAGGCAGTCAGTCTGGTGGATTTGGTTGTAGAATATCTGATCAACTCCTTGAATTGGTTTCAAAGTGTATCGGAGGTTCAGTAAGTTTGTAGTATTTACAACTTCCATTCATATTAACTGGAGCGGCAGTAGTCCTCCCCCCTCCTGCCCTCGCCCTCCTCCTCTTCCACCAACCGAAAAGAATAAATTAAAAAAAAAGCCAAAAAGTAAAAACCTGGTGCCTCTGCATCCCTCCCATATTATCAAGTGAGTTGAGAGGCTTCAATCTGTCAATCTTAGGAATAGCTCCTGGAAATGACAGCAGGTTGCTGCTCCTTTTCTTCTTAGTGGACAGCCAAAAAGATTATTTTTTCTAAATTAGGTGTCTTTCCAGAATGGATGGTAAACTATATCTCTTTCCGTAATCAGCACCTGCTTTGGTTGGGAACCCTTTCATTTGGTTATGCACCTGTCATCTGGTCGATTCTTAAGCTGTTAATATTATTTACTGTGCTACCAAGTGTTTTCACTAACAGACGTGCTATTTGTGTATGCTTCAATGTTTGGTGCATGAAGGACTGAAATACGCTTTGCTGATCTCGGGCCTTCTTATTAGAATGTGGATGCTGATGTTTGATGGGGTTTACCATGCTCTACTTGTTCTGTGTATTGTTGTATTTGAAGATACTAACACATCCACTCTTTTTTCAGAATGAGGTTAATGAGCGAGAGCTGACTGCCCTTAAGGCCGTGATCAAGTGCATTGAAGAGCATAAACTGGAGCCGCAGTATCCCGTGGACCCTCTTCAAAAGCGTGTCATCTTGCTCGAGAAGGCTAAGGCAGATAGGAAAAGGGCAACTGAAGCTGCAAAACCTCAACCAAAAAGACCCCGCGCAAATGGTGTAGGATATGGGCCTCGTGTCACTAACGTTGCTCCTGATAAATCTTTCTATCCCAGAGTCACTGATAGGTATCCTCAGTACGCATATGATAGGCCATCATATGTTTATCCTGGACCTGCTGACAACCACTGTCCCCCACTTCTGGGTTCTGCTACTTACAACCTGTCCCCGAGTCATGGCAACTACTTCGGAAATGGCTACCAGTACCAAGCCCCTTATATTCACTAGTTAGCAAATATGGCGAAAAGGTGACTCCGGTGCGATCGTTTTTAACCGTTAGTCTTAACCATGAAGCTCTATTTGTATGTTGTACTAAATGACTGAATTTAGTATCTAAAAAAACACTGAAAAAAGAAAAAAAAAATGTCTTGTTAATTCCTAGTTGTTGTACAAGAAGATATTGGGTACTCTAATATATGCACAATGTTTTAATTTTGTAAATATCTATTATCGTCTTTTTTTTGTATTATCTTTTGTTTTACTTCGTTATCTGTCTGATTTTTTCTTTTGAGCATCCGCAAGGCGAACAGAGAAATGTGGAAAAGTGCATCTATCTGAAAACTAATTAAATATGATTTTCTTCCCGGCTTAAGTAACGAAAGTTAAAAACAAGAAGGAATAATGCTAATTATGCTATTGTTTGCTTAATCCTTCATTCCCCCTTTCTTCTAATTCGAGTCCTCACCAAAGGAGGAAAAAACCAACCATTTTTAGATCTAATATTTATATATTTTGTTCTTGAGGCAAAAAAGTTCTTTAGATTTTATAATTTTGAACGTCATCGGTTTTGGATTATTTTTTCCCTACTTTGGTAGCGTCAATTTTTTTTTACAGGATTTGTGTCGCATGTCAAAAAAATCCATGCCGGATTGCTTCATTTATTGACAAGTGGCAAGTATGATCATGCCAGCATTATTAAGACAAAAATGAAAATAAAAGACGTAAAGAAACACAAACAGATTCGGCAGTAAATTGGAGAATCTCAATACAAGGAGGAGTGTTCTGTAAGCAGAAAAAATAAGATGAACGGCATAAAAATTAGAACGACGTTTGTCAAATAATCAAAACCTAGAGACCAACAAATGGTGCACAGCATGGTTGATGTATTGGGTGACGTGGGCAGCTAGTCAAGACACTTGGGAAGAAGCGGTACTTAAACATTTCACATTTGGGTAAGTGGCTGGCAGCTCGTGGGAGAATCCATGATATTAACAGAGGCGGATCTAGCATCGCCTGAAAAATCTCTTAATTTTTTATTTTTTTTACATGCACCGCCCCCTTCAGATCTAGCCTGCATGCCAACTGTTTGACGGTTGCTTCTGTCACGCCCCGAACGGCATCCCGCAGGGACCGTGACAGCCGCGAGCTATCCCCCGGACGGCTCCAGCGTTCATACTTATTTTCTTACTTAATTACGGCGGAAACGTACAGGATCGCGAGGGGTTTGAGCGAATACTTACATAATCAGGGTTCTCATTAAGTTCATACAAAACAAATATTTAAACATATTAGAACCCAATTAGTGACGCTCATGTCACTATCAACAAAATTCGAAACTTAATATCTTGGGCATCTAGGTCAGGTAGTCCTCCTGACTCTCTTCACCTGATACATCTCGAATGACACAATTTTAAAAAAAACGTGAGTCAAAAAGACTCAGTAAGGGAAAAACGTAAAACTTAAATCATGCTCTTGACTCATGCTTGCTTAATCATGAAAGAAAGATAAAACTTGAACAATTGATGCATATGCGTGCTTATGAGTTATGCATATGCTCTTGCTTATTGTTTTCGGCCCCAGGCCCTTGAAAACCACTTTCTTTCATGCTTGCTTGTAAACTGGCCCTTGGCCCTTAAAAATCTTTCTTTCGTACTTGTGCCCTTGTTGGCCTTATCATAATTATCTCATGTCTTTTACTTGCGGGCTCGCTCCATTTGACCCCTGAAGTCAGGGTTGTGCGTTCCCTTCGGAACCGTCCCCGAATTCCCTTGGAGACTTACATCTGGTCAGCTAGCGCACCTTCTCAATGTCCTTCAGTGGCTAGACGTGACCCTTGGAGGCACCACACCTTCTCATTGTCCTTCAGTGTGGCTTGCACAGCCTCTTGGATTCTCCCATCCTTCTCATAAATGTCCTTCGGTATGGGAGTCCATCTTGATGGTACGGTACCGACCGGTGCCCTTAATCTTAACTTATCATTTCATAAAACTTCTCATATTCTTTCCATAAAAATCATTGCATAATTTTCTTCTTGAAAAATTCATGCAATGCACATGTCATGTCATGCTTGCTTAAAATTCATACTTGCTTAAAATTCATGCTTGTTCATGAAATTCATATCATGTCATGCTTTCTTAAAATTCATGCTTATTCATGAAATTCATATCATGTCATGCTTTCTTAAAATTCATGCTTATTCATGAAATTCATATCATGTCATGCTTTCTTAAAATTCATGCTTGTTCCTGAAATTCATATCATGTCATGCTTTCTTAAAATTCATGCTTATTCATGAAACGATGCAGCGTGTCATTCCAGTTTTGAAAAAGAATACTTACTGTACACTTACAGTATCCACTTACTATTCCACTTACACTTGGTCTTCTCGTTCGTGTATACTGACACGTGGATCGCCTACAAGCGATTCAAATATTCTTTTAGACTTTAAGAATTATAAAATCATTTCTTTTGAAATCAGTCATCAATCGAAGATATATATATATCACTGGAATTTATTTAATTACAAAATAATTATTTTATTCTTTTCCTTAACAATATTCAAAACTTAGCTTATTAAATCATTAAAAATATATTTATCCATGTATGTGTCTCGATTAGGGTTAAAATAATACTCGTAGGTTTAGAATTAAACCTAAGTCTCTTTTATTACACGTACTACATTAAACCTTATTTCTAACTATTAATAAATTATTCATGATTAAATCTTAACTTAGACTTTAAACCTCAAATAAAACCCAAGTAAAACTTAACTAGGGTTCCAATACTATTAAATAAAGATCATGACTCTATAATATTATTCCAACTAGCCTAACTCTAATTTTCTTATCCAACACAACAAATGAAAATACATAAATTATAAATTTGCACTTAGGGTTAACTTCTTGTAACTTTCGGCCACTACCATTTATGCACCAATTAATCACAACTTTTCTCCAAGGGTGATCCCATCCTCCAATCAACAATTTCACAACCTAATATCTATAAATCAAAGCACCAACACCATACACTATACTCATGGCATTCGGCCAACACATGTTTTTACCCAATGATTAGTTTTCCTTTATTTCCTTCAATATGCATGCTTCCAATACTTAACATAATCATCTACTATGCATTAAGGTCATAAATCGTGCACATGTTAAGGCCAATGTCCAGATCTACACATATTCAAAACTATACATGAAAATCCACATAGCTCATTTTCGGCCATACCCAAAATGGTACCTTTTTCATGCTAAAAATCATATCATGCACATCCTTTGCATTTGTGACCTAACTAGCATGCATACACTTAATCTTTTTATCAAATAGTTCCATCAACAATAGATCTACTCTTTATTCACACTAATATCCATAGATCTAAACAAGATATCATTTTTTTCATCACCCAACATATCAAAACTTAGATCTAACTTCCTTTAGCTTACATTGTTCTCCATTTACATTTTTCTTTACATACAACCTTAGATCTAGGGCTTCCATGGTTAGATCTAGCATGTAAACAACCTAGGGTTCCTAAGCATCCAAGATCTAACAACCTCAAGGCATCTATCAAAATAAAACTTCAAGATTTTATACATAGGCCATTCGGCCACTCATGCTAACCCAACAAAAATCATTTTAGCCTTACCTTGTTGTTTGTCCAAGCTTGAGCACCTAGAAAATAAAACATCTATGGTTAGTACTTATGATGTTTAAGGCAAGAACATCAATGAACTAATCTTACCTTCACTCTATACCAACTCTTCCTATCCTTCTCCTCCTTCAAAGATTCGGTCCACCCTCCTTAGAAATGACCAAGCTTGGTTTAAAAGAAACTCTATGGTGGTGAAGAGGACATGGTGAACTTGAAGAAAAATGGTATCAAATGACTAGGTTTTCATGGTAGGATTTATGTCAACAAAAAGAGAGATTTACTTGGCTTTTGGAATGAGTTTTGGCAAACTAGATGGAAGTGGTTTAGAGGCAAGATGAAATAGAGCAAACCTTGAACATTGCATGAAAGATTCGGCTAAGGGAAGCAAAAATGGAGAAAGTTGTGCAAGCTTGTAAGATTCGGCCAAGAGAGGGAAGTTTGAGAGTGAAATGCTTGAGTGTTAGGTCAAGAGAGAAATGCAAGAGGGTTGTGTGAGATTGAGTCTCCCAAAGCTTTTTGACATAAAGCTTGAGAGTGAATTGACAAGAGAGAGAGAGAGAGATGAAAAGGCAAAAGAAATGGAAAATGGTGAAAAAAGGGGGGGGGGCCTTGGTCGACATTCCTAAGCTCCCTTTTCTTCTTTTATTTATTTATTTATTTTTTCTTTCTTTCTTTTCACTCCTTCCTCACATCACTTCTTGTCTCTTTGAAATTTCTCTCTCCTTCATGCCTTCATCGACATACACTCCCCTTTTCTCACCTTTTCTCTTCTCTTTTTACTCTCATGCCTTGTCTCATCAATTCTTACACACTTACACTTCTTACACATCTCTTACACATCACATGGCTTTTAATTTTTTCTCTCCTCCTTGTCTTTCACGTAGAAGGCCTTCCCTTTGCTAGTTTGGTTGCTTTCCAACCATGCTAGTTACTCCCACATTAAATGGCAACTAACTTTCAACTTAGTTTTCACTTATCACCTAACTTATCACTTTATAAGTTCTCTTACTTATCTATTCATTCCAATAGCTTATCACCTTACAAGTATGATATCTTATCATGTGATAATGGCCTTAGCCTATCTCTACAATAATCACAAGGCCTTATCACCCTAAAAGTTTCCTAACTTATCATTCTTGCTTATCACTATGATAAGCAAGTGTGCTTATCAATTAAATCATTCCTAAACTTATCACATAACTACATAGCTTATCATTGAATATTCATATGGGACTTCTATTAATAATATGGAACACATCATAATATTACATGTCACATAAAATATCTAATCCATGTATTCAAAAGAATTTCATTATTCAATCTATTAATAATTTCGGCTATACTAGGAAATTATTTAAGCATAATTCAAATTATATGGTCAATGAATCATATTAGGTAAAAAAATATTAATTTGTAAAAGAGGAACTCACTTGCAAATTTCGGCTCTTAATATAATATAATTTATACATCCGATAAAATGGCATTAAAATTATTTAAGGAGATTTTATGAAATAAAATCCTATTTTAAATCGAAATACCATAACATAAAAATTAGGCCATACATTGGCCAAAACATAGCCCCATTAGGAAATAAAGACTATTACATTGGAAAAATAAAATAATACATGAGCAATTACGTAGGAGAAAATCGGGGTCTCACAGCTTCCATAGACAAATCATTTCTCTTCCAACCAGTGGCGTATCTAGGATATAAACTGAGCGAGGTTGAATTTCTAAGACAAAATTACTAAAAAAAATTCACATAATGTAAAAAGTTTCTTAAAATTACAATATCACAAATTAAGAACAAAAATATTAAAAATAATAAAATACACTTACTGAACTATTTGCTAATACTGATAGATGATAATTGGATCCTACGGGCCTTCATATTCTGAAAACGTTGTAAAATGGCTTCGTTCTCAATAGTGTCAAAAATTTCCCTCTCAATGTATACTACCTTGCTATCATTCATCCATTTATCTCTCATCCTATTCCGCAAATCAGTCTTAATAATCTTCATTGCAGAAAACATTCTCTCAACGGTTACAGTCGCAACCGGTAAGACCAATGATAACTGAATAAGACGATAAACAAATGGAAATACAATATTCTTGCCACTCTCAACCATCTTCATAGCAAGACCTCCAATATCTTGAATCCCAGAAAAACCATCATTGCTTCTAACATCTTGAATGTAGGTCTGAAGCTGATCTCTAAGTAGTATGAGTTCAACTGCTGAGAAATCATCTGGATAAAATTGAGCAAGACGATATAACTTAGTATGATCAAATGTCTTGAATGAGTTCCTTGGATCAAGACATGCTATGCAAAGAAGTAGTTCCGTATTTGCTTCATTGAAACGATTATCCATCTCTTGAGAAATCAAATCAATAACTTGGCAAACCACTTCCACACGAAAATGATGCCAATAAGTAATTGTTTGTCATCCACGCCTCAAACTACGAATTGGTACAATGTCTTCCATATTGGGCACAACGATGACATAATTACATAATATATATATTTCCTACTTTCATGTTCAAGCATTAGTTCCTTCCCTTACAAACATAATTACCCCATCAGATGTCTATGTACGACCAAAGTTGTTTGGGACACTATATGAAAGAAGAAGCAAATCCAAAACCTTCCAAATAGCCTATAATAGACACTGATGTTTAGAAGGCTATTTCATAAACTTTATGCAATTTTTTGGTGCAATGCCCATTAAAGCATACTTCCCTAATTGCAGAAGATACAGAAAAGTGTAAAGTGAATTACAAGGATCTTCATTTTTGGAAAAAATACACGAAGCCCAAAAATATACACAGTAGGCCCATAAATCTGTATAAATCGATGACTACTATTAGTGTACTCTCTCTCTGTGTCCTAGCATGGCAGAGCAGAAAATAATGTAGAAAATAGGCCACATGAACAACTCTGCTCTCTTTGCATTACGAAGCGGAAAAGAATACAGAAATTCATCCATAAACGAATCTACACAGCACTCTTTATCAGGCCGTAAATCTACAAATAAGAGAGCAGAAGAAAGTTTAAGCATGTGTAACTAGAAGTTTGTCCCATTGGGAAATCTCCACAAGCAAAACACTAAGTTGTGAGAAAATGAGGAATAGTATACACTGCTGCTATTCAGCATTAAAAAGCCAAAATCTTTGTTGTTCCAACTACAATACATACATCATGCGCATATATCAAACACCTACACCAACAAAATCAATCATGAACTGCCTTGGTCAGCATTTGAACAATAATTCCATATTCGCGCAATAAAACTGCTTTCACTTTTTCCCACTATATACATTTCAACATCCACGGCAAACACCATACTGAATAGCGTGAAACTCTGAAACATACTAATTTACAGACTTCATAATTTCTCATTAAATTTAAGAACATTCAATTCTAGCTACATCCAACACTGCACATAGCAGTTAATGGTCTAAGACTTTAACAAGGAAAATAAAATAATCATCATGCAATGCTGAACTTTCATGAAACCTCAAAAATTAGAAAATAAAATATTTGCTGCCTACTAGAGACTAGCTCTAGAGTGGCAATGTAATTCTTAACGACGAGACCCCCTTGTTCAGCGAGGACTGCAGCAACACGAGCTTTCTGAGCTGCTTCAGGTTCTTCAAATCGAATGTATCCTGAATCTACTCCAATCTTGAAATCGATGAAATTGACCAAAAAAAAAACAGAGAGATATCAGAACTAACCAAACCAAAACTAGCACAAACTCCTGATTACATTAGCACAAACTCCTCAAACAATTCCAATTTCCAAAACTACATGAAATTGCCCAATTCCAATTTCCAAAACTACATACGGGCTACGACATCGGGCATCCGCATACTTGCACCTGGAGGTTGGAGTTGAGAGGCAGTTTGGCAGTAGGGCGTTGGCAGAGAGACGAGATTTCCGGTGGCTGGGCCGCTGGTGCCTAGTGGATCGGAACTCCGGAAGTGCTGGCATGTGGGCGGCACTTGAGATTCTGAGAACTGAGAGCAGAGGCGGAGTCCCGGAGGGCAAGAGGCGAGATGTGAGTCACATAGTCAGTGAGTGCGAGAGCGAGAGAGTTGGGCGGCGTCGGCAGCGGGCGTCGGGCGAGGCAGGCGTGAAGGCTGAGGGAGAGGCGGAGTCCAGGGAGAGAAAAATCAAACGAAACAGGCCTGTGAGGAGTCTGTGGACTGGGCTAGCGGGTGGGCCAGTGGGGGCAGACCTGTTTAAAAAAAAATTAATGGATTTTTTGGAGCCTGTGGGGGCGGCCGCCCCCACCGGCACCCCCTGGCTTCGCCTTTGCTTCCAACATGCAGGGGAGGTCCATGTCGTTCAACTTTCACCAGCTTCTTAAATGCTTTCCTTTTTAGGAAAGGATCATCTATGAGCTTGAATATCCAACCCTAGGTCAAAAAACTGGTTCTTTGTGGATTCCGGTGAAGTACAAATCAAGTGGAGTAGGAAGATCCAAGAAGAAAACCTATCACAGAGTCCATGAACTTGACAGAGTAATGGACTTGCAGAAGAAGCCGTCTTTAATCCTTAAGCTCACGGCTATTATCCAATCCCAGAAGCATCAATCTCTCCTTCTCAGAGACCTTGAAAAACAAGTTGGGTTTGTTCAAAAATGAAACTTCATGGCTGTCATTGAGAAATGTCCTTCAATATTTCATGCTGATGGTGGTGGCAGAGAAACCTCAATCTGTTAGGCTCACAAATAAAGCGCAAAAGATTGCCAGTGAAAGAAGCTGAAGCCAGGAACTTGATGGAGCCCA
Organism: Myrica gale; assembly: GCA_963930655.1. Classification (NCBI taxonomy): domain Eukaryota; kingdom Viridiplantae; phylum Streptophyta; class Magnoliopsida; order Fagales; family Myricaceae; genus Myrica; species Myrica gale. The sequence continues at coordinate 15,728,537 of OZ005618.1, forward strand.
TTCTGGTTAAGAATTTGAGGAAACTATTAATGCTATCAATTGATTACCGGGTGCCACTTGAAAAAATTGAATTCAACGAGTCTGAATTAGAAGGATGACATCGTTTTTGCTCTTCTTATTTCCTATAAGAATTTGATGTGCGCTTTTTAATATTTATGCTATGTTTTATTTTCCTAGTAGAATTGCCTTAATAAGCTTATAATATACTTAGTTCCTTTTAATTTACTATTAGGTCTTAGTATCTTTGAATTGTCATGTAAGCCTTAAATTCAAAAATGTTTCGTGTTTAGTTCCTTTCAATTGATAATTTTTCCTTAGCTTTTATTCATTATTCTACTACGTAGTGCAGTATGAAGCTTGTGGAAATTTTGTTAATTTTAATTTTAGTTTCTTCTTGTTTGAAAAATAAATTTGTTGCAAAATCATGTTGTTTTTATTCACAAAATGGTAAATGTTTTTCAGTTCTCGTGTTAGTCTTTCCAAGATTCATTTTTTTAAAACTTTTAATACATTTTTTTTGCATTACGTAGTAAAATTTTTTTTTGGTCATTTTTCCTTAAGAGTTTGCCCCCTAGATTGTATTCCTGGTTCCACCACTGATAATATATATATATATATTGGAGAATCTTCGTTTTTATCCTTATCGACTACATGTCAATTATATATTTTAATTACGCAAAAATCGTAATATTTAACCGAAAATCTATCAAAAGTCAGTAATCTTCAATTTTTCAACCGATCAATATTGTTCCACCTAACTTAATTAAGGTTGTGTTTGCTAACACAATTTTCCCCAAAATATTATCTCACTCCTAATAAAATAATCCAATATAATCTCTCTCTCTCCTATCAAAAAATATAAAAAATTACAAAAATATAAAAAATTACCTCTCTCTTCACCTTTTCACTAAACCCAATACCAACACATATTCCCATACCAAAAATATTACAACACAAACACATTTTCTACATTTTAGTAGTAAGATTTTAATAGAAAGTGAATATTGATGTATTTTGATAATGGATTTCACAATTTTAATTAAAAATTGAGAGATTAAAAGTATAGATTTTTGGATATACATGAATACTCTCATTCAAAAGTTGCCAACGCGAAAATCAATATACCAGGATAATGTATAGAGCTTGTTTTTTTTTGGTAAGGAGGTAAAGTCATAGTTAGCCCCATAAGTATAAGTAAAAATCAAATCGGTATCCCTAACTATCAATTTGGTGATTTGAGATCCATAACTTTTGAAAATCAACAATTCTAACCTATCTAAATTAGGCCTTAAATCCGATGGAAAATCATTCAAAATGACCAAAATGCCCCCAAGACTAAATTTTAACAAATAAATAAATTAAAAATTTAAGAAATAAATTAAAAATAAATATATTATTGAAATAGAGTTTCAATAGTTTTATTTAAAAATATTACTTTTTATTTCACATTTTTTTGGTGGATTTACTGCAGGTGTCAGGAGTTGTAGACCCTGTCTTTCGGAGTTGGTGCAAAAGACAAATATGCCCACAAGCTATGCCTTATTACGAAAGTCAACCATGTCCAATTTAGTAATTTTTAGCCGAAAGAATAAATTCTTTAGTACTCACCTCATGTATCTCGGTTGAAATTACCCCTACAGGTTTCAACATTTAAATGTGGATGAGGTCAAAACAGACATTTTGTAGTCTAATTTGAGAGACATTTTAATCCTACGTTAAATTTGTAACTTAAAACTTTACACAAGTGTGTTTGAAAAATCAAAATTTTTTAAAAAGTTAAAATTTTATTAAAATTGTAGTTTGTTAAACGCTAGATAATAATAATAAAATAATATATATATTTTTTATCTCTAAACAAAAAAAAAATACAGTAGAAGATAAAATCATAAAATACACAAACTCACGCACACCACATGCCATATTGCATAGAAGGGCCGGGCGGGCGGCGAGACAAAAGAAGAGAAAGAGAGTAGGAGAAAAGAACGAAGAAGAAAAGAAACTGAAGAAAGAGGCGAGCCGAACGGATATGGAAGAAAGGGAAAAAGATAGATAGAGAAAAAGGGAAAATTCAATGGGAATGTCCGTGTGTGAGTAAGTGGATTTGGTTAACTCAATTTTTATTAGATTTTTTCTAATATAATATTTTGTATATTCTCTGTTGTTGATATATGTGAAAATGCATGTTTGAGTACGAAAATTGTGAATCGAGCTAGATTTTGTGATTGTGGTGCATAATTTAATTTTATGTGTATTTGACGTATTTGATTAAACATATTTGTATTATGGTATTGAGCCTGACAAGTTCGATAAAATGCCACAAAGAGTATAATATGATTTTGACCTTATAGCTATGGTGGATTTTACTATGTTATTTTAATAACGGATTATATATAATTGTAAAATAATATTATTATATTTTTGTTGACAGTATGGTAGGATTATTAAAAATAAATTTTAATTATATTTTTATTTATACATATGAGTTATGAAGATGTTAAGAAAACTTAAAATTGTTTATACATGTGTTTTAGTTCTTTCATCCAAAAAACGTGCCACATATTTTCAACTTCAGTATCAAAGTAACAAATATACTATCACAACTTTGTTATGTTGCTTGAAGTTGCTATTTGGCAAGGTGCATTAGGATAGAGAAAAAACAACAATAGATATACTATGAATAGAAGAAAATAACAAACAAAAGAGAAATAAAGGTGTGAATAAGAGATTTGATGAGAAAACTTTACATATAAAATATGTAATTTGGGGGGCTACCACAGAAAAAAAGATTTCTAGAGAAAAAAAGCATAAAAGGTGAACACATTTAATGTTTTATAGGCTTACGAGATTTTGTTGGATTTTTTTTTCTTCAATTTTTAATTTTGATAAAAGAAAATTGAGAAAATTAGAAAAAGTACAAACGATTCAAGTTGTGCTGCTGAAATTCTACATTTTTTTAGGGGGGCAGCACTCTTCTACAGTTGGGAACACCTTTAAGTAAGTTTGCAGTAGAGTACAGTAGTTTACAAGAGAAGATAGTGTGACCGTGTTGACTCTGGGAGAAAAAGAGCAACCTGAGTATTGACCTTAGTAATTGGAAATGAGGTGGGTGTAAGAGTTCTAGAAAAAGGAGGTGTACGAGGCAAGTTCAAAAAAAGGGAGTGTATGAAATAGCACAACCTAATCAGATGAGGTGAAACATCTGACAAGTTGAATCTCTTGGGAGTGAGTTTTGATTTTTTTTGAAATTGTTTTATTGCTAAATGTTGAATTAGTATTCAATTGCATATTGTGACATTTGGGGGCATTGATATGAGAATTGATGATTTTATGATATTAAGTCCCTATTCTTGAAAAATATATTTTGGATATTCTGAAAAGCATGTTGAAAGAAAAGTACATATGTTATAAAATGGATTGACCTTACACTGAGATTAATCATCTCTACTTCCTAAGCTATTTTATTAAGGTCATTTTTGCAAACTCAAAAATTCTGAATTTTTTTTTGGAAATGTTGTGAAAATTTAGGAGATTAGAGTTTTATTAGATTTTGTATGAAATTAGTGTAAAATGTTGTGGTTGATGGTTGTAGACTTTTTAGATCAACAATTGGGTTATTAAATAATGATTGGAGTTGGTGAAAAAGGTAGAAAGAGAAAATTGTGTTTACCAATTCATCCTGGGACGTCTGAAGAAATGCACTTCTTGCTTGGGTCCTTTTGGTAAATCAACTAGAAGAGAGAAAACCCTGATTCAGATAATTGTGTTGGGACCCATTGTGTCCTTAAATGACCATTGGGCCCTTTTACACAGATTTAAAATTCAATGTAGTTTGAGGGTAAAGTCGTCATTGGGGAAATTATTTATAGGGACCAAGGAGTCGATTAAGCCAAATATTGGGGAAAAAAAAATCTACGGTGTTTTATGCTTGCATGTAAGATTTAGCAAAATTTTCAGATATCTCACGTAATCGTGTTTTGCAAACACGGTCCAAATTTTATTAACATTTTTTATGGTATCGATTTGCTGACATTGAGTACTTTAGATTTGCAAATTTGTGGTTGATTTACTAGCTATTGGTATTATTGTTTTGGCTTGTTTTTCCAAAACTGCGCAAGCTTGGAATTGATTTTTGTTTATTTATTATATTGACCCTTTTGAGGTGTTTTCTTTTAGGTTCATGGTGTCACACAAATGCAGGGAGACAAGACTATAATGACAATCTCATTCCTATCCTATAATCAACAAAAACAATAACGTTATTCTCACAAACACATATCTGGGCTTCGATCTTGAATCTCGTTGCCAAAAGCAACCCCACAGACGATCGGAATGGCCATAACTGGGAGAATTCCCAGTTCAACATCTCTTTTACCAAATGATCTCAGAATCCCGACTAGGACCCAACCCTCATACCTTTCAATCCTCCTGATGTTCCATATCTCACTGCTCCTTTTACCATCCCAAGCAAAATCAAAAGTCCATTCCCATTCCCTCCAGAAAAGCACCACGCACAGTGAAAGCAGAAAGAACAAGACTGAGGCCACTATACCAACTATGTCAGAGATATTGGAGGCATCTAGGGCCCAGAACCTCGACCTGCAGCTCCAAACTCTAGGGCCCTTTTTCAGAATAATAGCCAAGAGCTTGGGAACCCAAAAAGAGCTTGGGAAGGCAGAGGGGCTGATTAGGGTCTGGCTAAGAGGGAAAATTCTTCACTTAGAATCGATTAGATTGATGAGAGAGACACTAGGAATTGAGAAATCGATCTTTGGTATTGGTTTATTCATTGGAGCTGCTGCGATAAGGTATGGATACGATTGTGGTTGCAAGACAGCTCAGTTACTAGCAATCAATGATTCTGATCTTTACCATTCTAAGGTTATTGTCTACACTGCAGCTTTTTACCTTATATGCTTTGATTGCATTTAATTGTTGGTTTTAAATGAAGAAGTATGTCTTAAGTTGTTAGCCAGTTACATTAAAAAAAGTACTCTCCTCTATTTAAGAGTGCTAGGATGATTGGAAATTGTTGGAATATAATGGAAAGGAAGCAGTGGAATGTTTCTAGAGGAAAGGATATAGGAAATGAAACTTGGCTCCTTTCCGTTTCCTCGTAAGCATTCCCATTCAAAGTGGCTGAATGCTTCATTCCCTTCGTTAAAGATGTAAACTTTTGGGCTAAAATTTTCATTCCCCTTTATTAAAAGGAAGTGAAATTCTGGTTGTACTCCTCTTTTTGAAAGATAGCTTTCATTTTCATTCTGCTTTCTGAACTCTACAGCCTATATATGCTGAAAATAATATCCCGAACATCTTCATTCCATTTGAATTTCTTGTTTCCTCAACTACCAAACTCGAGACCCCAGTACTAGTTTCAGCACACAAGTCAAACTCCAAGTACTTCCTGGTTTATAAGGGTGTGCAAATATTCCGTTGGAAACTGGAATTCCAGTCACCGGTTCTAGCATCAGAATTTATGTTTCATATCCACCTATACCAGTACCGGAACCGGTACGAGTTTTTCCCCATTTTCGGAACTGGAACTAATACAGGCTGAATTTTCCAATACTGGAATTTTAATGTTTAAAAAAAAGGCTGAAACTGATGTCTTTTTGAGCCTTGGTATAAAAAAAAACTTAAAACATTTTGCCGCATCCTGCCGAATCTCTCTCTAAATCTACGATCTCCTCCTCCCCCTCTCTCTCTCCGTTGAGCCCACCGCCAAACACCATTTGCTGGCCGTTCTTGTTATCTCTCCCTCCAGTCCCCAATTTCCCCCTCCTCTCTCTCCTGGCTAGTCGGAACCGGAATTTCCTGTTCTGAAAATTCCAGTTCCAGACTGCGGTATTTACTGAAACGGAATTGGAACCAATTACCAAATTGGTTTCAGTGGGGTACCAGAACTGGAATGACCATAGATTCCGGTACCCATCCTTACCGGTTTATGTAAGAGTAAAATCACAATCAATCAATTTGATTGTGAATGCAGCGGAATAATAAAGCAGGATCTTTACCTCCAGCCATCTTGCTCAGAACTCGAACAGAATCTCTGCAGAGTAACTTTATGAATATGAAGTATTTTAGTGAGGCTCTTCCAACCTATGCCTATGCCTTACAGAGAATGCATTAGATGGTATACACAGGCCTCTTATTTATAGGCTAGGTCAGGGACCCTCAATCTGTTGTAGATTTGAATTTGTTCCTTCCATCAAGGTAATTCAAATTCAAAATCAAATAGCAAATTCAAATTCAAAATCAAATAGCAAACTTTATCTAATTGGTTACAATTTGAATTCCAATTTAAATCAGAAATCAAATTGCAATCTTTATCCAATTAGTTCTAAATTTGAATCTGCTACAGATTCCATAATCTTATTTTAACTAACACCATAATCTTTAAAACTTTAAAAGATTATTTACATATGTCAATTAGGTCACCTTAAGGAAATTTTCTAACATTCTCCCACTTGACCTTGACGACATATGTCTTAATGGTGTCTGGAGTTCTTTAGTATGGCCAACTGTTTATGGAATCCTCCCACCCACATAATGAATGCTACACACGAATCATAGCGGTAAAACCGTAACATAATCGGTCGTCCCTTCCATGTATTACCAGCACAATACTCATTATATGAGTACTTTATGGGAATCAAAACTTTATGAATGAACTTCCTATAAGTCATTCAGGTCCTATTTTATTTATCTCCATAGATAACAATAAATAATAAAGAATTTGCGCAATAAATCTTTATTACAATAACTTCATGTCTGTAATTCAAAATTTGAGAGAAACTAAGTACAAAATGAATTTGCAAGCCCCATATGGTCCACATGACCTTTAAACTGTTTTACCGGTAAACCTTTAGTCATGGGATCAGCAAGCATCAACTTAGTACTTATATGCTCTATAGAAACAGCATGTCTCTTGATGTTTTCTCTCACACTAAGATACTTGATATCTATGTGCTTACTCCTGCTTCCACTTTTATGATTCTTTGAAAAGAATACTGCCGCAGAATTGTCACATAAGATCTTAATTGGTCTCTCAACAGACTCAATAATTTTGAGACCACTAACAAAATTTCTTAACCACAATGCCGGTGTAGTGGCTTCATAGCACGCAATAAACTCTGCTTCCATTGTAGAGGTAGCAACTATAGTCTGTTTGCAACTTTTCCAGGATACAGCTCCTCCAGCAAAGAGAAAAATGTACCCTGACGTAGACTTTCTGCTATCTATACATCCAGCAAAATCTGAATCTGTATACCCAGACACTTCTAAATGGTCAACATGTCTGTAGGTCAAACTGTAATTCTTGGTTCCTTGTAAGTACCGCATGACCTTCTTTGCAGCTCTCCAATGCTCCAATCCAGGATTACTTTGGTATCTTCCCAGTATACCAACTGCTAATGCAATATCAGGTCTAGTACAGACCTGAGCATACATCAAACTGCCGATTGCAGATGCATATGGTAAACCTTTCATTTGTTCTTGTTCCAATTCACTTTTGGGACATTGATCCAAACAGAATTTATCCCCTTTAATGATGGGTGTTACACTAGGAGCACATTTGCTCATATCATATCTCTCTAAAACTTTTTCAATGTAGGCCTTCTGAGACAGTTGTAATATTTTCTGTTTTCTATCTCTATGAATCTCTATGCCAATGACATAAGAGGCTTCACCCAAATCCTTCATTTCAAAGTGTTTAGACAGAAACTTTTTAGTTTCATATAGCAAACCCAAATCATTTGTTGCAAGTAAAATATCGTCTACATAAAGGACCAGAAAGATTACTTTACTCCCACTGACCTTAAGGTATATACATTGATCCACAAGATTCTCCAAAAATCCGAATGAAGTAATAACTTTGTGAAATTTAATATACCACTGACGGGAGGCTTGTTTTAGTCCATATATAGATTTCTTTAATTTACATGCCTTCTGACTGTTATCACCAAACCCCTCAGGTTGTCTCATATACACCTCCTCCTCAAGATCCCCATTTAGAAAGGCTGTTTTCACGTCCATCTGTTGTAGCTCTAAGTCAAAATGAGCTACTAATGCCATGATTATCCTAAACGAATCCTTCTTTGATACTGGAGAGAAGGTTTCATGATAATCTATGCCTTCTTTTTGAGTGAAACCCTTGGCTACAAGTCTGGCTTTATATCGTTCAACTTTACCGGAAGCTTCCCTTTTGGTTTTGTAAACCCATTTGCAGCCTATGGCTACAGCTCCCTTTGGTAAGTCAACAAGATCCCAGACTTGATTCTTTGCCATAGATTCCATCTCTTCCTTCATGGCATTGAACCACAACATGGAGTTATCTCCATTCATGGCCTGTGAAAACGTATTTGGATCCCTTTTAGGTCCAACATCAAAGTCAGACTCTTGAAGGTATACAACATAATCACTAGGGATTGTTGATTTCCTTATTCTAGAGGACCGTCTTAATTCTACTTCCTCAACATCTTGCAGAGGTTGGGTAGACTCAGTCTGAACCTGTTCTGTATGGGTTGGCTCTTCTTGAACTGGTTGTGGTTCAGGATAATCAATTTGATCTTTCCTAAACACAAACATTCTTTCTCCAGAAGGAGAAGATTCAGACAACTCTTGTGCTTCTTTAAATTCAACCTTTTGGGAATTTGCACTAGGTTCAATATCCTCTAAAAACTTAGCATTTCCTGATTCAACAATCCTAGTATTATGTGTAGGACAATAAAATCTAAATCCTTTAGAGTTTACTGGATAGCCGATAAAAAATCCGCTGGTTGTCTTTGGATCTAATTTCTTTATATTCGGATCATAAATCCTCACTTCAGCAGGACAACCCCATATGTGTAAGTGATTTAAACTAGGTTTCCACCCATTCCATAACTCAAAAGGTGTCTTTGGGACAGCCTTGGATGGAACCCTATTTAAGATATACACAGCAGTTTTTAAAGCTTCACTCCATAGATACTGAGGGAGACTAGAATTACTAAGCATACTCCTTACCATGTCCATAAGTGTGCGATTCCTTCTTTCTGCTACACCATTTTGTTGTGGTGTACCAGACATTGTGTATTGAGCAACAATGCCTTCCTCTTCAAGGAATTTCGCAAATGGACCACTCATTTGTCCTTTTTCTGTGTACCTTCCATAATATTCTCCACCTCTATCAGATCTTACGATCTTGATTTTCGTTTCCTTTTGATTCTCTACTTCTGCCTTATAAGTCTTAAAGGCATTCAACGCCTCAGACTTTTCATCAATAAGGTAGAGATACATGAAACGTGAATGGTCATCAATGAATGAGATAAAATATCTCTGACCATTGAAACATGGAGTAGGAAAAGGTCCACAGAGATCAGTGTGTATGATCTCTAGAATCTTTGAACTCCTTCTGGCACCTTTAGTGGACTTGTTAGTCTGCTTTCCCTTTATGCAGTCTATACAAGTGCCAAGGTCAGTAAAATCAAGAGTTTGTAAGACTCCGTCATTTGCCAACCTTTTGATTCGCTCAATGGAGATATGTCCCAATCTCCTATGCCATAACAAACCGGAATTCTCATTTATAAGCCTTCTCTTTATGCCAATAGTATGTATTGACAAACAATTATTCTCAAAGTTGGGATCTAATTCAATTTTGTAAAGACCATCAATTTTTATTCCACCACCAATAACTTGATTATTTCGAAATAAACTGAAAACTGAATTTATAAAATAAAAACCATAACCCAATACATCAAGTTTTGAAATTGAAATTAAATTCCTTGAAAAGTTTGGAATAAAAAATACATCTTCAAGATCTAAAATAAATCCAGTCTTCAAAATTATTCTGTAAGTCCCAACCGCTTCCACACTTGAGAACAATTTATTTCCAGAGTAAACTCGTTGTTCACTTCTTTTCGGCTTCCTTGTTGTGAGAAAACCCTGCAATGTATTCACAATGTGGATTGTAGAACCAGAATCAATCCACCAAGTATTGCAAGGAGCTTCAACAACTAAAGATTCATGACAAACAAGAGAGAGGAATATACCTTTCTTCTCGAGCCACTTTAGGTACTTTTGGCAATCCTTCTTCATGTGTCCTTTCTTCTTACAGAAGAAACAAGTATCCTTAGTGCCATTAATCTTAATTGGCACCTTGTTCTCCTTCTTGAAGTTGTGGACAACCTTGCCTTTCTTGGTCTTCCCCTTAGCACGAGAAACAAAGTGAGAACTCTCAGGTTTCTCAGGTTTCTCGAGTTTCAGCCTCTCTTCCTCTTGAACACACATAGTCAGTAAATCATTCACTGACCATTTTTCCTTATGTGTGTTGTATGATATTTTAAAGGGACCATACTCATTTGGTAGAGAGTTCAAAATTAGATGAACCAAGAATGAGTCAGAAATTTCAACTTCCAGAGTTTTTAATTGAGATGCAATGTCTCTCATCTCCATTATGTGCTCACGCACACTAGTTGAACTCTTTATTGATTTGCTTGACAGCTTTCTCATCAGGGTGCTGGCTAATGCCTTTTCAGAAGTAACAAATTGTTCTTCAACGGACTTTAAAAAATCCTTAGCTTTAATGCTTTCAGGGATAGAACCCCTAATGCTCTTGATGATGTGAGATTTAATGAACATCAAACTGAGACGATTTGATCGCTCCCAACGTTCATAAGAATAAATCTCCTGTGGCGTACTTGATTCCGTGATAGTGGGTTCCACTACACGGAGCGCTTCATCTAATTCCATACACCCCAGAGTGAAAAGCAAACTTTGCTTCCAGTCAGCAAAATTATCACCACTTAGCATTGGAACACGCAACGAACTATCAATTAGGGAAGAAGGAATAACTGCAATATAACCAAAGAAACATAAAACTACTGAATTGCTATGAAGTAACCATATTTAAATCAACCAATGTCAATTTAATAGTAAATTTCAACCTACCTATGGGCAAAGGTTGCATATGCATGGAATTTACTCTTTATTATTAAATCTAACAATTTTAAATATTAAGAATAAAATTCTCCGTACCTGTGAGCCTAAGAAAATTTTATTGTTAATACAAAATTTATTATTTTAATCTAACTAAGTCACAAAATTAAAAAATTCCCTGCGGGGAAAGTAATCAATTTTATAATTTAGTTACCACACGGAGATTAATTTCACTTTATGAAGTTCATATATTAATCTTGATGTAATCATCAATATAAAATTGGGATGCTGTGGCTCTCCGAAAATTATTATGATAATTACGACTTCATCAATATCCGTCAACTTTATAGATGCCTATTCTTAATCCAAGAATAAAAAAATGAACCAATCTTTAAAGTGAGACAATAGTATTTTCTAAAAAACAAGCAGGGGAGCTCCCAGGTAAGTGAGGTAGGTCTGAGGACCTTTAAATACCAAGACTTGCCTTAGCCAGAACTGTCCCTGACCTGTATTCTTCGATCATACCCCATATTCCCACTAACCTTAGTAGGTTCATTTAATCATGCTTGGTCTAGGCATCATACATTTTATGCATGATCAACCTATCTATATAATTAGATTTTTCACATAATAAATCAAGCATAAATTTAATATTTCTAGAATGGAATCAATTAAACATTGAACATCATAATAATTCTAGAAATTAATGCAAGCATAAAAGTAAATTGACATTTCTAGAATTTAATCAATTAAACATTGAACATCATAATAATTCTAGAAATTAATGCAAGCATAAACTAATATTTCTAGAATTTAATCAATGAAACATTGAACATACAAATAATTCTAGAAATTAATGCAAGCATAAAAGCATAAAAGTATTTTTTTTTTTTTTTTTTTTTTAAAAAAAATTAAAAAATTAAAAAATAATAATAATATAATCTGCCGGTCCGGTCCGGTCCGACCGGACCGGCGGTCCATACCGCAACCCGCCCACGCGGGTCGCCTGACCCGATCCATTCAGGTCAGGGCTTTGGGCTTCAAGGGCCTTGGGCTGACCCAATGGTCAGTCCAGCCCATCTGGTCAGAAGCATTTTGGGCCTCAAGGCCCTTGGGCTGGCCTCCTGACTTATCCGGGTAGGTAACCCTACCCGGGTTACCGGGTCAATGACCCGGTCATCTTAAACACAGACCCGAAGGTCTGTGTTTGTAGCAGACTTGCGGCGGCAACTGCCGCCGCAACTCATGCAGCGGCCTGGCGTCCTAGGGGACGCCGCTGCACTGCCTGGCGTCCCAATGGACGCCGCCGCCTGCACCAGCCTTCGCCGGCGACGAGAAGGCCGAGAGCCTCTCATCGCCGGCAGCCTTTGAAGGCCACGGGTTTCTAACCCGTGGCTGGGAGAGGAGGCTCCTCTCCGGCCACCTGCTGCCGCAGGGAGGGTCACCTCCTCTGGTGACTCTTCATCTTCTTTGTTCAAGAACCAAAACACAGTATTTTACCATTCCAATGAATCAAAAAAACTTGGTTTTCATGAAGATGTTTTATGAACATTTTGCAAAATCAAAACCCAAATCATACGGTTTTTTTTTTTTTTAAATATGCTTTTGTTTGCACCAACAACAACGTAGTGCCTTTTCCAATTCATAAACTAAGTTATGCAATATAACAGTAACTGAAAGCACACCGTGTAAGGTTTCAGGCATTAGCAAAATTGCATTGTCACCAAAAAATACAAAAAAAAAAAACTTATACCGAACATAATAGAGATCCGGTCAAAGAAAGAAAAAAAATTTCTTTTAAAACACTGATACAGAGAACCTTTAGCTCTTGATTCAAGCGACAATCTGAATTTAATCAGTAGATCGCTTCACTGAACAAGAAGCTTGAAGGATGGCTCCGATACCACATGTAAGAGTAAAATCACAATCAATCAATTTGATTGTGAATGCAGCGGAATAATAAAGCAGGATCTTTACCTCCAGCCATCTTGCTCAGAACTCGAACAGAATCTCTGCAGAGTAACTTTATGAATATGAAGTATTTTAGTGAGGCTCTTCCAACCTATGCCTATGCCTTACAGAGAATGCATTAGATGGTATACACAGGCCTCTTATTTATAGGCTAGGTCAGGGACCCTCAATCTGTTGTAGATTTGAATTTGTTCCTTCCATCAAGGTAATTCAAATTCAAAATCAAATAGCAAATTCAAATTCAAAATCAAATAGCAAACTTTATCTAATTGGTTACAATTTGAATTCCAATTTAAATCAGAAATCAAATTGCAATCTTTATCCAATTAGTTCTAAATTTGAATCTGCTACAGATTCCATAATCTTATTTTAACTAACACCATAATCTTTAAAACTTTAAAAGATTATTTACATATGTCAATTAGGTCACCTTAAGGAAATTTTCTAACAGTTTATTCTAATGCTTACCGATTCGATAGAAATTCTTTCAACTAGAGCTTTTGTTTTCTTTTGTGGGTTAAGTTTCTTGGCTAGGATACATCATATATCTTCAACGTACTTTGAAACTGATTTTTTTCTCTCTCAGCTTGTTAGGTTCTACAGTCGAATTGGTTTCTAGTTTGTACGTGAAGTAAGGGGGTTCAACATTTGGCGATTATGCTCACATGTTGGTTTGGGGAGGAATTGGTACCCGAATGGACGCCAATGTTGAAGAGCTTCTTATAAGATGATGCACTAGGTTCAAACCTCGGAAGTGAATTTACTGCGGTCCGTATTGCAATAGTCAGTCACTGGTGCGTTCATTGAACAAACATCCTTTTAACGCTTTATGAAGCACAGGCTACAAAAATTATGCTGATTTATTCTTAACGAAGAGCCAAAAATTTGGGGATCGGTTAGTATGCTGAGCACTTAAGGTGCTGAGCATACTGATGGGCGGTGAGGATCAATTTTTCAACATCCAATGGCTGAGATTAAAACATGTTACTTAATGAAAATACCCACCCGTCCGGCTTTGACGCGATTCATATACCCAGCAAAATTCGAAGTTGCCCATTTCTTCGCACAAGTTTGACAGATCTGCACCTGCCTGAAGAGCTCGATCCTCCGTCGCAGCACTGGGTCCTCCGTCCAGAATCTGCACCTGCCTGAAGAGCTCGGTCCTCCGTCGCAGCACTGGGTCCTCCGTCCAGATCTGCACCTGCCTGAAGAGCTCGGTCCTCCGTCGCAGCACTTGTAAGTTTGTTTCAAATTTTCTTTCGTCTAAAATCAGTTCTAGAATGACTAACACTTGTACTTCATATAAGTTGACCAAGAGACCCGGTTTAGAAAACAAAGATGCGTGCAAATCTGTCTGTACTGATACGTGCGGAGACTGTTTTAGCTCGGTCCTCCGTCGCACAAAATCTGTCTGTGCTTTGTAGCCAACGCGAGTTACTTGTTAGGGGCCAGGAATTAAATCTCCATTTACTTTGTAGCCAACGCGAGAAAAAAACACATGAAATCTGCAGGTTGTGTAAGAATGTGATAATATGAGCAACGAGATAAACAATTCACTGCGTCCATTTAATTTCCTGAGGAAATTAATAAAAACAGTGTCGTATTCCTTTAATGGTTGTTCCATCTGTTTAGGAGATCATTAGTATTTTATTTTAGTAATTTATTTGGACATTAATGGATATTATATAATATGATCAAAAAGTTTCTACTTGATTGATATAAGTCGTAGTCATGGTCGGGTCTATTTGCTTTGTGATCTTGTATCTATAGAAGTACACTACACCACTTGGGCTACTGCCCTGTTTCAGTGGACAATTTATTAGAATTTATAAAAAAAAAATCGTGATAAAGAAAAATTCATTCTGATAAATTCATTAGAGTGGACTCACCTGATAGATTCATAAACTTAAGACCGGTAGAAACAAAGTATGGAGATTTAATGCTTGATTCTCTGCAACCACAAATTCGTGTTGCATTAATATGATCACTCTGTTTCATTGATGCCATAGCTACTATTTTCTTTTTATTGCATTAAGTGAGAAGTTCTTTCTCCTAGATTCCGTCACCCCATTCCATTCTGCATCTAGAAATTGGTACCAGGTATCTTTTCTGAATGCTGTTGATTTCTTGGTTTTGCAGTCAACTTGATAACAATCACTTTGATGGGACTACAATTCCAGCTTCATACAGCAACATGTCTAAGTTGCTGAAGTTGTAAGTGCATATTATCATCATGTGTTTGTATCAAAAGAAAACGCAGAGTAAAGTGCTAACCTTGAGGTGTGAGGTGGAAAGTTTTTATTTATTTTTTGGCCAAATGATAGTAGTAAGTTTTGTTGTTTGTAAGTAGATTCCGTTAAATATGATCATATTCAATTGGCAGAATAAACAAACGAACACACGACAATATGATTTTTGACCTTTAGAATTTGATGCCTGCTTGAAGGGAGCAGATTGAGAAGCAAACAAATTCTCAAGCACAGACGAATCTTTCACCAGCACTACTGAAGGATATCGCTGTTTGTAGAGCAGCAGCGAAGAATGTGTGGCAAGGACTAGAGGAACGGGCTTCTGGTCAGCACGGCTAAGAGGGAGACGAAGATGTGGGCAGACGATCTTTCACCAGCACGCAAGCTTGATGGGTCCTGTGGGTTAATGGGTCATTCGGGTTATTTCATTAGTCTTGATATGTTTTAATCCCAGCCTTTAAAAATGCACATTACAACCACTTCTATTGTAGCATAATACCCTTAAAGTCGAAAATGTACAAAATTGGCAAATCATTACAAGCAGTTTACCCAATACAATTTCACAATTTCAAAACTCCAACACTCATCGTTGTCTCATTACAAGCAGTGTTTCTTCCTTATCTCTGATTTTGGTCTCATTTGCACTTTGTGAATTTAGAGATGTATCTACTACAGTAGGTTTAAGAGCTGCTTGTACGAATGAGAAACGTTTAATTAGTAGGTTAGGGCGCCTCAGTACGATGATCCTCCCACGATGTTTCCACAATTCCTAAATCAGATATCCTCTCAGGCGTTGTAGGCGCCTCTGCATGAAGAGAAGGACCAAGAGAGCTGTCATATTTCAAAAATCTCGCTGCATATCCCCGCACAGTAATTGCAGTAATTTTTCCAGGATATTGTGTCCCTGAGCCTTTCTTTGTCTCCTGCCCAAGATCAAAGTACACGTCAATAACCTATAGTACACCAGCATAACTCATCGAAGTACCAAAGGATGAAACAAGTAAATGGTTTACACGGCTTAAAAGTGTTTTAAGAATTAGATTCATAGGACTATTGAAATAAATGCTGCAGAAATCCAATTTACTTCTGCAAGCTTGCATGGTTCCAAGTTTCAACAAAAGATCCCAGAAGAAAGTTTTTTTGAGCGTGTTCAAAAGAAAAAACTTCTCAACACAGATAAGAACTTCACATAACCAAATTGGGAAAAAAACACAATAATAAACCACTACTTGGAGTTTGTCATAGCAACAACTATCTGGATACTGCTATAATAGATCTGTCTCAATATTTTTTCCTCTATCATGCTGTTTCCATTTTCCAAAATATTTCCTCCTTTTAAATCCATCAAGGACACACTTCATATTGGCTCAGATAGTTACAATCATCACAAAGACCGAAGTAGTGACCAGCCATGGATTACAAGAATTGAAGCTTATAAAAGCCGCTCATCATCACTTCTGTTATTCCATATAGCACAGGCTCATTGGGTACAGTTTTCTCTATGCTAATTTCATTCCAATTGCCCTGCACCACCAGTCAATTAATCCTCAAAGAAATTCTAGCAGATTGGATTTTTCATGAGAATGTTTAAATAGGTTTGACCATGATTTCACAACCTGCTTTTGAGCCAGCTTGCGAGTTTGCTGCTGTGGATGGCTGAAACATCAGCAATAAAATGACAGAAGGAAAAGGTTAAAAACCCCTCCATATGTATGATAAGCCATCTAAGAGTAACAACAACCATGTTTGCCATCGTCTTGATGTGAGGGAAATAATTTCTCACAGGATTCCTGTCAACCTGTATCTAATCTTAAAAAGCCATGGACCAAAGGACTGTAACCTTTTAAGTGAATAAAAAAGATCTACGAGACATTTCAATTCATGTGAAACAATAAGGTCTAATACACTACATGGGAACGAGAAGCTTAACAAACTGTCTAAATAAGCTCCCGCTCACGTCACTTGATATCATATGAAGCTACAAACATATGTCAGAAGTACCATGAACTGATTGCAACTGGCTCTTGGAAACTCAGTTTATTCACATCAAGAGGACAGAAACAGGGCATCATTTCCCTAAATGTTGCGAAAATATTTAGGGAAATGATGCCTAAATTCAACCAAATTTCACCTTAACCGAGGACTCTGCCTTGGCCAGCTGATGCGTCATTTGCCTAGAGACATATAAGTCAAAAAATACTGACCACCATTCGTATAAGAATCCTTCAGTAGAATCAATCACTGGAAACAAAAATTTCACATTTCCGATAAACAAAGAATCAACTACTCGTGACAGTGTAAGCATACAAAAGGGCTGGGCTGGGCGGCTGGACCGGCGACGGGAGGTTGGGCTGCTGTTGGGCGAACGGGCGGCTGTGCGAAGAAGGTCAGCACCGGAACCTGGGTTTGTGCGAAGAATGTGAAGAAGAAGAAGAAATTCCTGGGTTTTTGCTGGGTCAGTTCGCGGGTCAGAACCGGAACCCGGGTCGGAAGAAATAGAATCGGGTCACACCGTGGGTCAAATTCATTAACTGACGTGTCCTTACTTGCAGCCATTGGATCTTGCGTTTTTTATCCCAGCCGTCCATCAGCAGCCCTCAGCAGCTTAAGGCTCAGCATACTAACCGATCCCAAAAATTTGTCCAGTCTATGGTCGGAGAATAGGTCTAAGCATCGGCCTGGACAAGTCAGAGCTATTCAGCTCAGCCAGCAATAGACAGAGTATACATTTCATCCAGCAGGTTCAATGGCACCGGGAGGAAGGGATTCTGCTTTCTGCAAAACCATCTTAATGGTGCGAAGGTTAATGCAAAGATTATCGCTTTGCTCAAGACAAGGAGTCAGAGGTTTCCCAGACATCAAATTAGAACATGAGCTCCAAACAGATTCTTAAGAGTATAATCTTAGAGGAACTTTGTGATATTTACTGATTTTTTATATCTCGGGATCATTAATATGATATCTCGGTATTACTAATATAATTCTCAATACTGTCCACACATCATGTGGTTCTTTTAAAGATGAGTTGTTACTGTCCACACTTCATTTTGTTTCTACATTTATAACTTAAAATACATACAAAATCTACCAACCTTGTAGAAAAATCATAAACTTTTCTACCCCGATTAGATTTAGAAGACCCAGTAGCTCTGCATCGTACTTGCTAAAATAATTAGAAGCCTTAATACTTTTTGCCTTCAAACCAAAGCTGGCAATACTTAAAATTCATCTAAAAGCTCAAATCTATATAGTAATTTAATGAGAAACTTGTCATGGAAATAGTTTCCGGAATTTTCCTGGGAAAACGCTGACCAAGATTCCATGGATTTCAAACGTAAAAAGATGTACGTAATTATCGCAATCTAGCCCAGATAAAAAGTATAGAAAAGGAGGGTTTTGGTGTAACGGTGTTATCCTCATCTGAACTGCTGCCCTTAAGAGGCATAGACTTAAAGAGAAGGAAGATCGGAATTAATTTCATAGTCGATGTGGAAATTTACAAAGGATGAATCGATGGCTAAACCCCAACAACACCAGAAACAACAAGGATGGTTCAGAAGCCTTTGGACAGTCCATCTCTCACAAGGGTTTATTGCAAAGCACTTGCTCAGAAAGTCCTTCCCATCCACGGATAGATTCTTAGGTATTCTTGGCGATTCCTTAAGACTAGCGAGATTATCCATTATTTCTGGATCATCGAATTGACAGTCCCTCCCTAGTAAGCATCTCAACCGTACACGGTACAGCCAAGCGAACCATACATCCAACGCTGCTCCAATCTCACCACGAGCGACAGACTCCGGGGACGTGTAGTCGGGCGTTCCCCGAAAACGAAACTTCCAGTGGTCCTCACATTCATTCAAAAAGCGGACTTCCTTGACGAGCCCAAAGTCCGCGATCATAAGCTGATCATGATTAAACTCTTCTTTTGTTCTATGGAATACCAATATGTTGGTCGGTTTCAAATGACAGTGAACCATGCCAAAAGAATGCACAGAAATGAGAAATTCACGTGGGCATGCAGAGCATATATATATATATATATATATATAATCTATGTGCTTATCACGTGCACGTACACATCGCCCAGATACGGTGTGGAAAAAGAGGCAAGTAATCATGACTAGAATTAATTCGAAAAAAATTAATCAAAACTCGCTGTTTCATTAACCAATATGAAATAATGGCTAAGCTTCCACGGAAGACAATGAAATAATATAAGCCTTATTTACTCTACAGAGGTCATGTGGTATTGACTTTTAATATATATATATATAATTATTAAAGTCAATACCACATACACCATAGCCCTAACTAAGCCTCTAGCTCTAATTAATCCTTTTGTTTGTGGCGGCTGAGGGACTCCGGGAAGCCATCACTATGAGACGTGGGCTGGTGAAGGAGAGGTAAGCTGCAATGACTTGGATCTGCCGAGAACTCCAAAAACATCAAGAACAAAAGAACAAAAGGATGATTCATAAGCCCTAATTAAGACTATAATGAATCGGGAGGAGTTATGGTCCTAATGTTAAGGTCCTAAGAGGACCTAATGGAGGACTGATATGTTGCCAACACATTAATGAATAGAATGGAGGACTGAAATTAAATGAGTCTTAATCTGTTAAACATGTAACGGTGTTAGACTTTTTTTTAAGGCTCCTTTAATCTCAGTCCTTTATTCTATTCATTAATGTGTTGACAACATCACAGCCCTCCATTAGCTCCTTTTAGAACCTTAATATTAGGACCCTAACTCTTCCCGAATGAATCATTTTGTGTTCATGACTGAGGGAAGCTATCATTGTGAGAGAACGCGGGCTGGTGAAGGAGAGGTAGGCTGCAATGACTTGAACTGACCCATAACTCCAACAACACTAAGAACAAAAGGATGACTAAGAAGCCTCCGGGCCGTCCATCTCTCACGGGGGTTTATTGCAAAGCACTTTCTCAGAAAGTCCTTCCCATCCTCGGATAGATTCTCTGGTATTTTGGGCGATTCTTTAGGACGAGCCAGACAATACATGAGTGATTCTATATCTTGGCATCGCGGCCACCACGCTGGCTTCCCAGTAAGCATCTCAATCACAATACAACCAAGCGACCATACATCCAACGCTGGCCCAATCTGACCATGAGCAACGGACTCTGGGGACATGTAGTCGGGAGTTCCTCGAAAACGAAACTTCCAGTGGTCCTCACATTCATTCGAAAAGCAGACTTCCTTGACGAGCCCAAAGTCGGCGATCTTAAGTTGATCGTGTTTAAACCCTTCTTGTGATCCAGGGAATACCAATATGTTGCTCGGTTTCAGATCACAGTGAACCATGCCAGACAAATGCATTGAAGTGAGACCTCGGAGGATCATGCCAGTATAGCGTTGCACATCCCGCTTGCACAAGGCTGGTCCATTCTGAATCAAGTCCCATAGAGAACCGTGGGCAGCGTATTCCAGAAACAGATTGTAGAACACGTTGCCATTCTTGATGCTGAGAGAGCTTCCGAAACACCGAACAATGCCTGGATAACCATCCAAACGGGTCAACAACCTTTCCTCTAACTTGAGTGAGATCGACGACCGAAGAAGACACGATTTGATGGCCATTCGTGGCATCGTGGGGTCATCAGTAGATTCTGCCAAATACACTGTGCCATACGATCCTTTTCCAAGAACTCTTCCTTTTATCAAAGGCATGAAGAGCGGCAGAGTGGAAAGCGAAAAAGAGTAACTTTTGTTTGAGGAATCGATGGTATATTTGACTTTGGGATGGCGTTAAATAATGGAACCCACCGCCTTAAGCCGTCTTTGTTAGAAATCATGAACAAATAGTGCCGCCATTGCAGAGAATATATAAGGCGGTAAAAGTTTTTGAAAGCAAAACGTAACTAATTGGTATCGATCGGATAGGCTTTAATCTTTTTTACAGAAACATCTCTACTAGTATACCACCTTGGTCATATATAAATGGAAAAATTAAACCTGTATGAAAAAGCAAGTCACTTTACGGTATGACAAAATAAGAATATTAAAGAACTGAACCCATTAAACTATAATGTAGCACTTTGGTTGGGCTGAAATGAATTAATAAATATGTTAAAAAATATAACTAAAAACTTCCTAATTGTTATGTAAATATCATTTTTGTATCCAAATTAATACCAGGCGGTACGCCCGTTTTTAGGGGACTTATCTTTAATTCTTAAAATTTAAGAACACAAGATTTATATATGTTAGCATTTGATGATTGCATGCGTTTTTTTTATTTGAGTAGATGATCTTTTTAAAATTTGAGAAAACTATATTTTGCATCCTTTAACTGCCACACAATTTGAACTTTGTACCATATAAATGACTAAATTTGATATTTTACATTCTAAACTATCAATAGTTTTACGGTTTGTATCTAATGTTAAGATCTTGCCATTAAATTCAATAAAAAATAGACCGCTTGATGCAATCTTAATGGTCAAATTATAGCACTACAAAACTTGAGCATGTCAAGATTCGAAGAAATCACAAACTTTGGTCCTGTTTGCAAACCAAAATTTTATGAAATTTTGGGAATCTGTAAAAATTGAGGTGGATTAGAGTTTTATTGAATTTTGAGAGAAAAATAGTAAAAAAATTGAATTTTATGAGTTGGTGAAAAAGTGAAGAGAAATGATTTGAGTGATTTTTTTTAATGTTTATCTTGACCCAATTTTAGAATTTGTTATGTTTGCAAGCCAAAATTTTGGAATGGAGAATACCCTTGCAATAGAAAGATTAAAGGATCAATAAAAAAAAGCAAGAACTATCTTATCAAACAACAGGAGAATTCAGCCTAAACTATCTTATCAAACTAACTTTGGTAGTATTGCCATGGTCCAATAGAGTAGAGAGATAGATCACTTTTCTATCTCAAGGAGCACAATGAAATTCAGCCTAAACTAGCTTCATTTTTTTTTGATGACGAGAAAATCCCCCACAGTCGGACCCTTTTGGCCCAACCCTGAGGTACAAACCCCGTAGCCTAAACTAGGTTCATATGACTGCATAGATTACAAACATGTGTAAATTTAAGAGTGGGGAACAGAAATATACTTCAATCATAGAAGGATGAATGAGAAAATACATGTGACCTTTGAGCTTCAAATTGAGGCTTAACCAGGGTAACTAAGCCTGCATCTTCCTTAATCACAGTGACTACAACAGCATGACCTGTTAGAAAGTACATATGGTTAAAACAGATCTTAGCATTTGGTGGGCCAAGAAGAATAATTATAAGAAGATCCAAAATGTAAAAGAACACAATATGTGTTTGTGAGTGTGTGCATTGTGTAAAAGAGTAGTGGCTCTATCAAATATGGAAAAAATCTCTCTTTAGTTTTGGAAGCAAATAGTTAATTTTGGCTTCAAGATAGCGTGAAAGTGGAACACCTAAAAGCTCTAAAGTTTCAGACTAGGAATTGAAGAAGTCCAGAAAGGAAATAGAGAAGAACCACAATCACACAACTACTTGATAATTCAAATCCCCCTCCCAGTTGATAAAGGAGAGTTTGAAAGCAACCAGTCAACACAAAGCTTCATTGTTATTACTATTTTTATTGTAGCTGTTATTACTATTACTATTATTTTTATTAGGGTAAATTCATTTTAGGTCCTTAGGTTTTACCTGCTTTTCAAAATAGGTCCTTGGCTTTGCATTTAAAAAAAAACAATCCCTGAGTTTATACTCCCTTTAAAATTTAATCTCACCGTCAATTGTGCACCAATTCCATTTAAAAAGTTAACGGAGACATCATGAGCAGCATTAGTCACCTGCCGACTGGTCTCAAGTACACCCTAAAATTTTATTCAGCTCGCCATGTCATCAAAACGTTACAGAGGAAATAAAAAAAAACCACGCTGACTCATGCAAAACGACGCTGCAAGCTCTTCTTTTTCCCAAACCCCAATCGACATCCTAAGGCCATAGTATTCTTCAAGCCCACTCGAAGCAGCCTTTGTACTCTATTTCCCCAAAACACTGGAGCTCGACTGGATTGAAGCGTCTGGTGTTCTTCAATTTTTTTTCTCATGTGCAAGGCTCGATTAGCGTCTGGTTTTCTATTCTGGAATGATCGATTGTGTCAGTGTTCTTTCACGGAACAACTCTATCACTTCGGTTTTTGAAGAACTCGATCGCGGTCCACCCAGTTGAGTACTGATCCGTCCGTCAACAGAGTCACTTACTCTTGCATGTTGCTACTGGATTTTTTTTATAAGTTAATCTTTATTAATGAAAAATAGACTTAACAGTACAATAGAATATACTGAAAACTTTAGAGCATACAAGCTAAAAACTTAGAAAATCTGAAAAACCCTCAAAAGGAAAACCTAAGACCGAATTAGCCGACATAAAAAGAGAATGCAACAAAGAACCTCCCAAACGATCCAAAGACATGGCCTTGTCCTCAAAACATCTTTCGTTCCGTTCCTTTCCCTCCACAAGCTCCATCAAATGCAAGCCGGGATCATCTACCAAATGGCCAAGGCGATAGGATTCTCAAACTTCCTCTTCCAACAATACAAAACATCCACCACATTCCTAGGCATAACCCAATCATAGTTGAGAATACTCAACATATGCGCCCACAATCCGACGTGCTGGGAGGTGGTTAAGGGGGATGTTTTGGCTATGTTTAATGAATTTTCTTAGAGGGAGAAATTTGTTAAGTGCATGAATACCAATTTCATTGTTCTTATTCCTAAGAAAACTGGAGTTGTGGACTTGAGAGACTTCTGTCCCATCAGTTTGGTAGGAGGGGTTTATAAGATTCTCGCCAAGCTATTAGCGAATAGGTTGAAAATGATTCTTGAGAAAATCATATTGCCTTCCCATAATGCTTTTGTGAGAGGTAGACAGATTTTAGATTCAGTTTTGATAGCTCATGAGTGCATTGATTCAAGATTACGTTCAAATATTGGATTTTTTTTATGAATAAGCCAATCTCATTAGAACAAGTAAAGACAGTACAAAAGACTATACAAATCACTAATCCAAACAAGCAAGAAAACTACAAAATCAACAAAATCTAAAAAAGGGCAAACAAGCACCGAGTTCGCCCAACAGAAAAGTAAAGACAAGAAAACACACTTCAACCTATCTAAAGACAAAAAACAATCCTCAAAACATCTATAATTACGCTCCCGCCAAAGGCACTACCAGATACAATGGGGTATCAATCTCCAAATAGCCTTGGCGAAAGGGTTTTTGAGCCTCCTTTTCAAACACCACAACACATCTTCCACTTTCTTTGGCATAATCCATTGAAGATTCAGAATACAGATCACATGAGACCACAACCCACTCGCAAAGGGACAATGCAACATGACATGATTAACTGATTCCCCAGCACAACGACATAAGAAACACCAATCTGCCAAGATCAAACCCCTTCTACGAAGATTATCGATAGTTAAGCTCCTATCATGAGAAGCCTCCCACACAAAGAAGGAAACTCTCATAGGACTCAAGGACCTCCAAACCCCCTTCCAAGGGAAGGGGAGACCAGACCCACCTCCAAGCAAGCCATACATTGACTTAACAGAAAACATCCCATCCTTAGTGCCCATCCAAACCATCCCATCATCCTCTCCTCTGCTAACAACAACCCAATACAACAAAGCAAAGAAGGACCCAAAATCCTCCATCTCCCAATCATTGGCAGCTCTAGAGAAAGGAACACTCTACACCACATTAACACCATCATCCACCAAACAATCATCCACCATAGCCTCCTTACAACGTGATAAAGCAAACACCAATAGGAAAGAAAGACTCAAAGGCTTATCACCATACCAAAGATCATGCCGAAATCTAATACTAACACCATTCCCCACCTTAAACCGAATATGTTTGTCGAAAGTGCCCCACCCTTTACTAATGTACCTCCACAAGCTAACCCCATAAGAGCCACGAGTAGAAATCGTACACCCAAACCTCCATAACCATTTGCTAAGTAACGCCGTATTAAACATTCTAATATTGTGAAGGCCCAACCCCCCATCATGCAACGGAGAACACATCTTATTCCACTTCACAAGATGGAGCTTGTGAACACAATCATCACTACCCTGGAGGAAATCCCGCTGAATCTTCTCCATCCTATTCGCCACCCTCACTGAAATAGGGAATTAAGAAAGGAAGTATGTAGGTAGACTCGAAAGAGTAAACTTGATAAGAGTGAGCCTACCACCCTTAGAGAGGTACATGCGCTTCCAACCCACCAACCGACGCTCCATCCTTTCGATTATCCCATCCCAAATATGAGTGGTTTTGAAAGAAGCACCCAAAGGGAGACCAAGGTACTGAATAGGCAACAAGGAGATACCACACCCAAGAATACCAGCCAAATGTCGCACATTCTCCACCCTACCAATAGGGATGACCTCGGACTTAGAGAGATTAATATTTAAGCCCGAGACTAATCCATAACTGCCTCACACATCACTAAGGTATCATCCGCAAAAAGAAGATACGAAATAGACCGCACCTGACCCCCCACCAACCTTAAAACCTTGTAACCGCCTATGCAACACCATCTTCTCCATCATGCGACTAAAAGCCTCCATCACAATAACAAACAACAGAGGGGAAAGATGATCCCCTTGGCGCAAACCACGAGAACTATTGAAAAAGCCTTCAGGAGACCCATTACAAATCACCGAGAACTTAACAGTCGAAATACAAAAGAAAATCCAACGACACTATCTTTCCCCAAAACCACATCTTTTGAGAAGGTACAAAAGGAAATTCCAGTTCACATGATCATAAGCCTTTTGCACATCCAACTTGCAAAGTATACCAGGTGCACCCGTCCTCATTCTTGAATAGATACATTCATTAGCCACAAGCAATGAATCCAGAATTTGTCTCCCCCTCACAAAAGCATGTTGGGATGGAAAAATTATCTTGCCAAGGACAGACTTCAATCTGTTAGCTAAAACCTTAGCTAAAATCTTGAACACACCTCCCACAAGGCTAATACGCCTAAAGTCCTTAAGCTCAACTGCACCTAGCTTCTTACGGATAAAGATAATAAAATACGTATTCAAACTCCTGACAAACATCCCTTCTAGTGAAATCATTGAACAACAACAACACATCTCGTTTCACCACATCCCAACAAGATTGAAAGAAAGCCATAGAGGAACCATCTGGGCCCGTCGCCTTATCCCCATTAAAGCTATGCGCCACACTCACCACCTCCTCATTATCAGGTCTATCAATGAACTCAACATCCTCCCCAAAATGCTATCGAACTCCAACCCATCCAACAGAGGGCGCCAACCAAATGACTCCTTATACAAAGTAGAGTAATAATCAATGATCGCTCCGGTAATCATCGAAGGGTCCTCCACAACCACTCCCTCAAGTTCCAAACTTGAAATCGAATTATTTCTCCTATTAGAGCTAGCAACTCTATGAAAGAATTTAATACAACGATCCCCCTCCTTGAGCTAGAGAGCCCTTGATTTCTGTCTCCAACTCACCTCCTCCAACTCAATCAACCGATCAAGCTCCCTAGAAACAAACAACTTCCTCTCCTTACCCCGTCATCCGAATTGCCACTCTCATCCAAACCATCAAGGGAAGAAAGCTCTTGATAGAACGAAGCTTTACGAAAATTAAGATCCCCAAAGAGATCCCTATTCCACACTTTAAGATCTCTCTTCAAAGCTTTCAACTTCATTTTAAGCACAAAACTAGGAGAACCACTAAAAGCATAGCCCTCCACCACTCCCTAACCAACTCCACAAAACCATCCACTTTAAGCCATATATTCTCAAAGTGAAAAGGTTTCATAGAACTCCACAATCCACCACCCTCCAATAGAATCGAGAAATGATACGAATACAAACTAGGAAGCCTCCTCTGGATAAGCTGTGGATAAACCGCCTCCCAATAAGAACTAACTAGAAAACGATAAATCCTAGACCACGATTGAGAAACTCTACCATTCGACCACGTATACAACCCACTTGCTAACATAAGATCCACCAAACTACACTCAGAAATGAAATCCGAGAAATCGATCATAGCACTCCTATTACCCCCAATCCCCACCGTTCACTAGGAAAACAAGCAACATTAAAATCCCCACATATGCACCAAGGAAATCTCCACAACGAAGAAATACTCGCCAACTCATCCCATAAAATCCTCCTACAACTTTCATCATTCGGACCGTAGACATAAAAAAAACCCATACAAAACCATCCTCAGTATTTTTAAACATCACCGACATGGAGTAAGAACCAACACAGTAGAGTAATAATCAATGATCGCTTCAGTAATCATCGAAGGGTCCTCCAAAACCACTCCCTCAAGTTCCAAAATTGAAATCGAATTATTTCTCCTATTAGAGTTAGCAACTCTATGAAAGAACTTAGTACAACGATCCCCCTCCCTGAGCCAGAGAGCCCTCGATTTCTGTCTCTAACTCACCCCATCTAACTCAATCAACCGATCAAGCTCCCTAGAAACAAACAACTTCCTCTCCTTACCCCCTCATCCAAATTGCCACCCTCATCCAAACCATCAAAGGAAGAAAGCTCTTGAAATAACGAAGCTTTGCGAAAATTAAGATCCCCAAAGACATCCCTATTCAACACTTTAAGATCCCTCTTCAAAGCTTTCAACTTCATTTTAAGCACAAAACTAGTAGAACCACTAAAAGCATAGCCCTGCCATCACTCCCTAACCAACTCCAGAAAACCATCCACTTTAAGCCATATATTCTCAAAGCGAAAATCTCAAAGAATCAAGATTCCTCCTGAAGAACCAATGGCCTCCAGACTACACCACCTAACATGGGGACCACCCCACAACTGCCTCACCAAAGCCCTTAAAATAGATGACACCTTGGTTTCCTGGAGACACACAAGATCTGCTTTCCACCCCCTTAACAAATTCCCCACACCCTTGCATTTAGACAAATCATTTAACCACCTAACATTCCAACTGATAATTCTTATCATAAATTATTTGCTGAATCCCTCCCCAAATGCTACTCTTCCGAGAGCTAGAAGCATTAATCTCCCTCACCAACTTACCCCACGATCTCCGCACAGATTTACCACATTGTTGTCCCCTCTCGAACTCTAAGGCAACAAACAGATTCAACAAATTAGAATCATGTCCCCCACAAGAGACTCCAACCAAGTGCCGAAAAGACTTAATCATTTTCAGCACCCAACTAGAAGGTTCTTGTGAAAGTACTAGCATCCTCAAAGGCCTAACAAGCAACTCAGAATCCTCATTCTCAACAGTCACCATCTCCCCACCCAAACTTTCGGAACCTGTTGGATGATGATGGACCTCTGCAACATCCAACGACACACCCCCACTGCCTTTACTTCCATAGATGGATTCAGGACCACAGAACAAAAATCCACAACCTTCGAGCCCTTAATCACAGAAGAGTTGATAACTTCCAACACCTCTGGTAACTGGACATGCCCTTCCGACGGCCGAGGCAGAGTCACCACCAACCCTTGAGCCTTATCATCCACCACCCCACACTCAGAAACACTTCCGTTAGACTCTCCCCGCCACTGTTCCTCAAAAGAAAAGGTACGAGGCGTGTTCAACGACACCCCAAGAGGATCGGAGGCCACCAAACAACACGTCGACGTCGTCTGAGCCTCCCCCACATGACCCAACTCACCATCACTGTCGGCAAGGATATTCCCGACAATCCCCAACCCAAGCGACGTGGGCTTCGAAACAACCCCTTCCTCCAATAGAGATGATGGACCGGACTTACCAACAGGTGACCCATGACCCAAACTAGTATGGCCCAATCCAACCCGATGCTGGGTTCGCCACTTTTCCTCAGAAGTAAAGGCATGCGGCGTATTCAATGACACCGCAGGAGGATCAGAGGCTACCAAACAACACGCCGACAAGTTTTGCGCCACTCCAGGATGATCTGAGGCCACCCAAGAGCACGCAGACGTCTTCTGACCCTCCCCCTTAAGACCCATCTCACCATCGCCGTCGGCAAGGATATTCCCGAAAAATCCCAGCCCAGGCGACGTTGGCTCCAAAACAACCGCTCCCTTCAACAGAGATGATGGGTCGCACATACCAACAGGTAACCCACAACCCAAACTAGGATGGCCCAACCCAACCTGTTGAGTCCCTCCACATAAATGATTAGTATCCAGCCCAGCATCGACAAAGAGAGTCGAACCCAACAAGGAGTCCTTCGCGGGTTGCTGAAGCCACCAAACTGAAATCACAAACAAACAACAAAGGGCCTTGCGTGGATCCAAGTCCACCTCTTTGTTTTGGCCAGCCCAATAAGTTTATCCAGCTCAGCCTTTAGTCTCAATAAATGATCCCACAACCTTCCTTCTGACCTAGTTGTCACAACAAGTGTCTCACCAAATAGATTACTCTTGGAAAATACATGACCCTCACCAATATTTGCATGCGACATCTTCGGGAAACCAAACGTCGACTTGTTTTTCACGCTACCATCATTAACGAGAGACACGCTAGACTCTTGCTCTTCCACCACCGTCTTCTCCTTCTTCTCTGGCAAGCCAGCTCGCACCATCTGAGCAAAGGAGACTCCCTGCGTGATTTTAGAATCGACATTCCCCAGTTTCTTGTGCCTCAGCACCCCAGAGACCGAAATCAACTCTTCACACATCTAAAAAAAGCTTGCCACCCAACATTAGATTTCTCCTGCGGGATCATCACAGCCCCTCGCTGACGTCTCTTCCCTAATTCTGCTAGGAAAACATAGCATCCATTCATATTCGAGCACCCCTGAGCCAGTAACGCACGAGACGAATCATTGAATTTCTTCAAAAAATCCCTGGTCTCCTTCACCTTAACCAGTTTGCCAAAGAGATTCGCCATCCAGAAAACCCCATATCTGCCAAAACAAATCGAGCTCTGCGACTTCCTACTCATCTCCGTAAGAGTAACAATGCCAAACGAGCTCACCGAAAACTGAAAAGTCTTAGCCTCAATCACTAGACTACGAAAATATGCCATCCTCCTCTGAATCAAGAGCTACTTCACAAGAATCATCAATCCCTAGCTGTTCAATAGCAGCTTCTAACTTATATCCTGCTCTGGATCAAACAATTGGAACTTCTAAATCATATAAAAGTATCACCAAAGGTATAGAAGCAATCATAAGTATTGCTTCAGGGGATTAATCACCTACATACAAATTTCGGAATTATAGAAAATGAAAGAGCCTACATTGCAAGCCCAAATTAATTTTTCTGCATGAATGACGCGTTGTAAGAAATGTACAAGACAAATCCAGAGACAAAAAAAAGTTGTCTGGTGGAGTGGACTGAAATCATGTGGCAGATGCACATTAGTGTAAAACTACGCACTATGTGATAAATTTATGGGAGGAAAACAAACATGATTCCAAAATTATGCTGACTAGATGACTAGTGGATTTCTTATCTACATATTAAATAAGAACTAAGGCTGTTCGGACGCATCATATGATTGGACTTCACCTGGGGTGGTAAGAGCATGGATGGGGCTAGAGAGGAGCTGGACTCCAAAACAAAAGAAAACTGCACACTTCGATTAGTCCAGCTGTCAGGGCAAGTAGGCCCTCTAAACTATTTTGATGAAAAATCCATCTTGGGCCATTTTGAGTGAAAGTTGAAGATGGTCCACAATGCTTTAGCACAATGTTGTTACTTTTTAGAAAAACATAATAGGCTTGCAGTTGCAGGCTGTCACCCATTAACTTCATAAGAGTTATGCTTTCACCAGTTTCCTGCCCCAAAAATTGGTTGCATCAATTGATTCACTCCTTCAGCACTCGTTGATGGGTGGAGTGGGAAAGGCGCATCCGATCATGGGCAAAGATGTAAATGCAACTAATTATGCAAGATATGAATTCCAGCTAGAGGGGTTGCCTGATTCACCAGTATGTCCTCCAAACTCATCAGTAGAGTGATGCTAAACTATCTTCTAAGTGTTGATATTCTTACCTAGGCTTGGGGCTCCCATGCTTTCCCACGGGTGTCTTTAAGTTTGTCAGCTGCACTTATTCTCAGCACATATGGCGATTCCCCAAGTTTGAGACTAAGGCCTTTAAAAACTACTCAAAGCAAATACAAAATTCATTGGTTTTACGGTCCAGGTTTCTAACCACTGGTTTCAAATCTTTGCCATCAGGAAGGTAATAAAAAAAGGAAACACCATAAGCCTTAAGTTGAAACGACAAGTGGGTCTATCAGAAGGTGATGGAGACCCAAGAGGTACGCCCAAGACAGAAGTGGAAACACTTTCTAAGTCAGAGTGAATCTTTGGCACAGAAATCTGGGGCGTTACAGTTGAAAGAGGGAACAATAATTCCGGAGTTTCTTTGTCATACAGTGATTATTCCATCTAAGGGCAAAATTGATTCCAAGCTAGTGGTTGATGATTCCTCGTTGAGTGGAGAAAGAACACTGAAATTCTGTGGTTTTAAAGTAACCTCTACAACAAATTGGCTCTTTGCTGTCCAAAGATATATGGTTTACAGTTCCCTTTGAATATCTTGTTCATGGGAACCAGCAAGGGAGATATTTTGAGAAGGTGGCATGGGCTCTTACAAAACTGAGGGCTGCTAAAGCTCCAAATCTGCCCTAATTTGATGGCTTTCTATTCCTTCTTTTTTGGGTCTGTAGATCTTCTCGATTTGGATCCCAATTTTTTTGGCAAGTAGCTTATATAAAAATGGTGTAAGCAGTTAAGAAATAATAGCAACTATAGCATGAGTGCAAGCGATTTTTAGCGTAGAAACCATGTCATACAATTGGAACCGATATAAAAGCAGTCACCATTGACATCGACCCTACTGAATCCACTAGGTAAACAAAATGAGTGCAGAATAGATGTTTTCTTCCAGAATATGATAGCAAAAACAAAATATACCGAAATCAAATATGAGAATTTAAAAATGCACAGATGCAAAATTATCCCTACTGACTCTCTAGCTCGATGCAAGGATGCTTGGTGGCTGATTGTATGGAGTTGGGATCCGGAGTTGTTCTGTGAGACGTTCATTTTGAGAGATTGATCAAGGATTGGGAGATGGAGCTTTTTTCGGCGTTTTATTCCTTACTTTACTCAATGAGTAGAAGAAGAGGGAGAGAGGACAAATTGCTTTGGATGAGGTCCAAGGGTGGAGTCTTCTCTATTAAGTCCACGTATTCGTTGCTTTTGGAGGGCTCCAGTGTGGTTTTTCCTTGGCGTCAATGTTGGATGACTTTGGCTCCCTCTCGAGTTTCTTTCTTTGTTTGGGAAGCCATTCGTAGAAAAATTTTGACCATTGACAACTTGAGGAGGAGGGGAGTGTGCTTGACGGAGTGATGCTATTTATGGAAGAGTGACGGAGAAACGGTTGATCATATCCTTCTTCATTGCACGATGTCAAGAGGATTGTGGGCGCATGTGCTGAGTACTGTTAACTATGATTGGGTTATGCCTAGGAAACTGGTGGATGTCTTGTATTGTTGGAGGAGGAAGTTTGAGAATCCTATCGCTTCGGCCATTTAGAAGATGATCCCGGCTTGTATATGATGGAGTTTGTGGAGGGAAAGAAACGAGAGATGTTTTGAGGATAAGACCATGTCCTTAGGGGGTTCTATGTTGCATTCTCTTTTTTTGTGGGCTAATTCGGTTTTAGGTTTTCCTTTTAAGGGTTTTCCGGATGTTCTGAGTTTTTTAGTTTATATGCTCTAGAGTTTTCAGTATAATCTCTTGTACTGTCGACTTTCTTTTTCGTTAATAAAGTTTTACTTATTTATCAAGAAAAAAAGAACGTCCAAGAACGTGTCTCAATTTTTATTTTTTATGACCAAGCATCTGAAATATAAAGTGCTTAAATGTTGACCGGTAACAAATATTTGGAGCGAATTTATTTAATTAGTAAACTCGGCGTGAGTCACAATAGATCATATCGTATCAAAGAATATCTCTGACCTTGTAGTATCCATGACTGAATAAATGTTCGGCTGTATTGCTGAAACCTTCCAAGACATATCTCATCCAACCTCCTTTTTCCTGAAAATGACAACAGTAGAGCATAATACAATATAGTGCATTTGCTTAATGAAAAACTAGCAACGAATTATGTCGGGGATAATGAAGAGTAGAAAAAGATACTTGTATTAGGGCTAGAAATGCTAACTTCTTTCGTGGTTGAATGTTTCCCGACTTTGCAACAGCATAACTTCTAACGGGACTGTGAATTCGGGCTTTGACACATCCCACTGAGTTTTCTTTTTCGAAAACAACCAACATTAGATCAAAATAATACATGAAAAGAAAAATAGAAAGCCTTCGGAATTAAAATAATTCAACCAACTGAAACCCAGCATCCAACAGAGAAGGAGAAACTTGAATAAAAAGAGACAGACGGTGAAGCCTACCAGAAAGCTTTCCAGAGGTGCAAGGAGATAGGAGAGATAAGCTCGGCTTGCTATTAACACAGATTGATATGAAGTTAACGGGTAGCTTCAAATGTTGGGCTGCCATTTTCCGCCGAGTTTTCTGTCTCTGTTCTCTCGGCAAGTTTGGACAGAGCAGAGCAGGGAACTCTCCGACGCTAAGGATAATAAAAGAGGCAGAGCATAAGCCCACGGACCCAAACATTTGGATAGACGTATTTTAATATAATATTTTATTATTTTCTTTACAAACATCAATTCATTTTATAAATTTCTGCACTCATGCCAATACAATTTTAACATCACTTAAATATTCACAATTTTATCAAAATCTTACCAATTTCTTCCAATCGAACATCCTCAAATCCTCATGTCACTTCAGTTTATACACAAAATCAAAATACAGCTTGGCTTTCCCATACAAAAAAAGAAAAAAGAAAATCTTTGAACATAGATGACATAAAACAAGGGCCACAATTTGGGGTTTGTATTAAAAAAAAAGTGTTTGAAGTTTATGAAAAGTTAGTTTGACCTGTTAAAAATATGTTGAAATTTGTAAACAATTGTTGTAATTTGTATATGAGAAAAATGAAGAAAAAAGAGTGATTTAGACAACTCCCAAACAGGTGCATCTGAACTTTCTCTCTCTTGGCCTTTTAGACACAAATGGTAAAACTCTCTTTCCTCTACGCTTAAGTTAGCTTTTTTCCGTTTTAAAAATCCAATTTAGTATTACCAAATTTTACTCTCTGCTATGGCGCTTACCTTTGTCATTTTGTTAAGGCAAAATTGTGAGTAAAATCTTTATAGCTTGCAAAGACTAAGAGTTTTCTTATAGATTCAAGTCTAGCTACACATGGCAAGGTTTCTTCGTAATCTATTCCTTCTTCTTAATTATAACTTTTTGCAACTAGTGTAGCTTTTTTTCTAACTATAGTGCGATGCTCATTAATATTATTCTTAACGACCCATTTGGTTCTAATTATTGATTGGTTTACTGGTCTAGGAACAAGTTCCCAAACTTGATTTCTCTAAAATTTTTGCATTGCCAAAGTCTAACTTTCATTGGTTTTGGCTTCAGGAAAAGATTTTGGCTCAATTTGAGATAAAAATGCAAAACAGATATTTCTAAGGGATGTCCTACTTTTACGTCCATGTGAAGGATCTCATAGAATGAGTTCTCTAGGATAACTAGAGGCATACCTCCACTCCCTTGGGAGTTAGCATCGATTTTCTTCTTCTTAAGGTGTTGGCTCTTCCACTTCTTGATCATGTGGTGGCTCTTCGATGCTTTGGGTAAGAGGGTCGTTGATGTTTAAGTTTTGCATCTCCCTCTCAATTTCTTCATTTGTTGCACTAATTAGATAAAAAAGATTTATGCATGGTTTGAAAAAATACACGTGTGTGATTCAAATCCTTGTTAAAAGTGAGACCTTAAAGTTACAAAGATTACCCTAAAAATCTTTAGTCTTCACTTTTGAGCCACTTCCATCGAATTGATGGTTGCTTGATCGATTGTGAATTTTTTTTATCTTTATTACTTATCTATTTTCAATTACTTTTATTGCTATCATCAAACATAGATGTGGGATTAATATTAATCATGGATGATGGAAAATGTAGGAGGAGCGATCGGATGTGCAATATTTTTTTATCATATTGATAACTTTCAACAACGTTTGTAGTGGATGATCGGACGTATTGCGATGGATGATCAAACAATTTAATTGGTCAATTGCACGTATTGTTGTGGACGATCAACCGTGTTACATTTTCGATCGCACGGATTGCAGCAGAAGATTGGACCTGTCACGAGGTCGATCAAACAATTTGCAATGGATGATCGGATGTGTAATGTTCTCGATCGGATGTATTGATGCCTACGATCGAACGTGATAATGCCGCTAAAAGACCGCTGTTAAAAGGTAGGGAATTACCAGCGCTTTTTTAAAACGCCTCTAAAAAACCGTTGTTAAAAGGTAGGGAATCACCAGCGCTTTTGAAAAACGTTGTTGAAGGCATTCCCGACGGAGAAAAGACAGCGGTCGGAAAACGCTGGTAAAAACCGCTGGTAAAGGTTTAGCGGCGCTTTTTAGGCTTTTGCCAGCGATTTTCCGACCGCTGTTGTAGACTGTATTTTTTGTAGTGAAAATTTTTAGGATCGGACAATTATCATGAGCGTTCGATTAGTTAAGTAGACACTCAAGAGAAAGGGAGGCAAGAGACAGTAGTTTGCCATGAAAATGATGGAAGGTGATAGAACATTTAATTGGACGATAGAACGGGATTTATGAAATAGATTTTTTAATTTTAATTATAATAAACGAAAGTATTATATAAAACACATTAAACGTAACAATATATTAATTCACATCCATAAAAATTACTAATCGAAATAATTATCGGAAATTAATCTAAAAATAATTGAAATAAACATCTCACATTTACTTGTATTGAGTCCCTAATTGGCTCAGTAGTCATTTTTTCATGCTGTTCATTTTCTTCTGTATTATGATTGTCATGCGCTGCTCTACCTCTTTCAATATTTTTGCCTGCAAACACTCTTGCTCCTGCATGCGCTCCTCTGCTCCACCAGAAAGAATGTAACATGGGAGAGCAAAAAGACGATCTTGCTAACCTATAGAAAACAGGTATTACTCTCCATCCTAACAATTTCAGAGATGAAATTTCAGATTATAAAGAACTCTTCGCAATCGAGTATTGCTATGACTACTAACTGACCCTTTTTAAGTCCAGATGATTTGTTTGTAATAATGACCTATTAATTACATGATTAATTACTAAAAGAAGTACTACAAGGACATTCTTCTCTTCTTAAGAAAAGCCACTTATATTACCATTATTCGACTATACCAAAGGTAATGTTTTTAGATATTTTTCTTTTTAAATAACACTTTCTTCAAAAAAGAAAAAGAAAAAGAAAGATAAATACACTTTTCACCTTTCAAATATAGAAAATCTTGACACTTTGCAGTTCAAACTATTATTTTTGTCACATTACACTTGCCAACTATTGATTTTAGACACTTTGGATTCTCTATTTAATTTTCTCATCAATTTTGACAAAAAAATAAGTTTCTGATTAGTGAAATGATAATTGAATACTCATAAAATCATAATTTAAAAGGCTAGAAAAATTAATTTCCATCAAAATTGACGGAAAATTCTAACAGAGCCTGGAATGTATTTGAAATCAATAGTTTGGTGTAATGTGATAAAAATAATATTTTTTGGAATCAAAATTTTAACTCTCCAAAATTTTATCATCATTACAAATTAAAATGGAGAGTGAAAAATATATTTATCACTCAAAAAAATATTTTACGACCAAGCACGTCTCTTCATGATCTGCGAAGTTGCCAGCTTGCATAGGGTATAAAACAATTAATCTATTGCCATCCGGACTCATATTTCATAATGTGATCAAGTTATTGATCCATTATTCTATCAATTGCTACAACTGATCACGTCTCTTCATGATCTGCGAAGTTTCTTTTTTCTTTTTCCTTGTATTTCATCATTCTACGTATAGGAGCTCAGAAGTAATAAAAATATACACATACAAAAAAATATACTTTATTTGTTCAAACTATTTTAAGTGGAAGTATTGACATAACTTTTGGTGCCTATTGGGTCATCCCCTCTTAGTTGGTTCATTTAAACTAATCAAACTCGAGTATCCTTCAATTTTTCTATTAGATCTTACGTCATATATAGCCTCCAACTCCTTTTGCATCATTTAATCCCAACCAAGTTAATGTTATTTAAGTGTATATGATAATTCAATTATTCATAAAGAATTTAGAAAGATCTAGAACTTACAAGAAAGTTTCTGAAGTGGGAGAAAGAAAATGGCAGAAAAATGCATTAGCAGACTTACGAGGGTGATGATATTGGTGTTGCTTATCCTATTTCTCATTAAGCTGGCCCGTGCAAATAACAATATTGCCCCTACATCATCTCTCGGTTCTTCTTCACTTTCCATTCCATTTCCGCATTCTCCTGAACTTGATACAGCTAAAGGACTGATGAGTGATTGTATCGAAAGGAGGGTTCAACGTTGTCGGCATTGGAAGAAACTGGGGCCACCTGGTAGGTTTGCCTTAGAAGTTTGCACCATTTATAGCAAGTTAATCTGCGAAGATATTGCGAGAGCTTTTGGCGACCCTACGGTTCGTCTCATTGATGAGTGTATGGATAATTGCATCGTAGGTAATATCAGGAAGGGTGGTATTATGAAACAACCGAGGCGTGTCATCTACAAATGCTTTCTACACTGTCACGAAAGGTATAAGAACTGGGACGGTGTTCCTAAGCAGATTCCATAAGCTAGGGCTTTGCATGTAGGTGAAGAGAACACCGTCCCAGTTCTTATACCTTTCGTGACAGTGTCTGAATGATTATTCTATCTTTTCAAGTTTTAACGTTTTGAAGGAGAATAATAATATCACTCAAAAATCTATATTACAACATAGATTTTTGTTGTTAAGCTCGGTTGTTTTTTACCGTTTCGTGTCCAATTTTGTATTGGATCTTGTTCTTTGTTTGGATTTTATTGCTATTGAGCAGTACTGTACGGAGACCTGAAGAAAAATATAGTTATATAAATAAATTGTTATTATTATGCAATGATGTATAATGTCAAACACAATGGTACAGAGGGGCAAACTTCACTCTCCGTACCTAACACTACAGTCTCAATATCATTTCGGGGTCTCAAGTATTATCAATTTTTTCTCGAACCATAAAAGTTTCGCAATATGCACCCCTAATAAGATTCAACCGCCAACATTGTGTCACGTAGCCCACTTTTTCGCTCATTTCAACCATTGGAATTCATTAAATGATGCAAATTGATAAATTTTGATAGTTGAAATACGCGATGCGACAAAATTTGTATATTTGAGCCCAAAATAATATTGATAATCTAATTGAGGACGAAAATGTTAGATGTATGACCTCAAAATAATAATGTATAAATAGGTCTACACTCGTTGTGCCTCTATAAGACAAAATGATGGACTCCGTCATTGACGTGGTGACCTTAAGCAGACGAGTGAGTGCACTATAAGAGTACATGCACTAAACCGGATCAAATGTGAATAACTTCTGGAAACGACCACTGATGTAAAGAATGATATTCAACATAATTAAGTACGTATGTTGTCCTTAGACTTGAGAGAGTTATCCAGATTTGCTTGTTGTGTGCTTGTGTTTTGACCGAGTCATTTAGTGATGATTCAGATCAAATATTCCAGATAATATTTGATGACTTTTGTTCACAATCAATATTTTGATGATTTCAATAAATAGATTAAGTTTACAAAATTGACATCTTTAAAGACAAAGTCATTTTTATCAAAGAACCAAAGAGAAGAAGTTTAAAGATCAAGAATATGCAAGGAGCTCAAAAGTGAAGATCCAAGACTATATGGTATAATCTTGTAACTCTTAGTTTCACTTTTGACAAGGATTTGAATCACACACTGCATATTTTTTAAAACCAAGCATAAACCTTTTTATCTCAAGTTTGGTAAATAAAATATGTCTCAAAATATTTTCAAATCATATCTTTATAACTCTCAAATCTCTTTTGTATCATTGGAGAGTTAGCTTTTGAGATAGGGTCTTAAATAGTCAAAATCTCGCTTCAAAATCATTAAAGGATGCATTTGTAGATATAGCGGTCGACCAGGTTCATATACTAGTTGACCCAATATATCATCGCTTCATATAACAGTCGACCATAACTATTTTTCAAATGTCAGTGCTTGCATTTATGATCGTTGGGACACCGAATACATGTAGCGGTTGACTGCTACAGATACCCGTCGACTGGTACAACTGGAGTTTTGATAGACTCGTTCTAAAAGGCTAGAAATGTCTATTTTTGTTTAGAGCTTATATAAAAACCACACTTCATCTCGTAAAACAGGGGAGAACGACCATATATAATTTCTATAGCTTAAGAAAGAAAAAAATCTTCTTATTCATATTTCTCATATCATACACAAATGACACTTTCTTATCCTCATCATTGTGTGATACAAGAGATAGAACTTTTTATTTTTTTTATCCACTCTTTGAGAGATTTGAATTCTTGTATCTCATAATTCTAAAAAAAGTGATTTCTTTATTGAGGATGTTCATTAAAGAAAAAGCTTAAAGAGAGTATATCATGAGTTAGCCCGAAAAACCACTTGGGTTGTGAGTGTTGAGCTCGAGAAAACACTTGTAAAATTCTCTAGCATTCGGAAGCTAGAGTGTACAATATTGGAAAGATAATAGAGAAAACCTAGGTTTGGAAAGAAATTTGAGGGGTTGATGTAGGTGAGGTTTTCCAAACTACCTAAAAATAATTGTGTTTGCTTTTCTAACCATACTCTTTACATTCAACACTTATTTACCTATTGCATCAATATATTTTTGCTAAAATAGTCTTTATTTTGCAAACACATTTTTGGGGGTTAAAGCTGAAATTTTTTTGGAAACTAAATTTATCCTCTCTTGGGTTGCCTTAATCCTATGAACTTCAATGTTGAGCCTTGTGCATAGTTAGTGAATTTGTATAATTTTTCAATATGGAATCCTCCAGTCTCTTATTGAGACAGTATATTCATTATGTCTATATATTTTTGGATTCAAATAAAAATGTTTAGCAACGGGATTTTGTGAAAAATATTTTCACCGTTTTAAGAAGTACAACTAGGTACAGACTGAGAATTAAGAATTAGAGACTTAATCAGTGATATTATTCTGGTCCTATCAAATCATGTGGAATATATTGTGGTGAAAGGATAAATAAGCATATAATTGTTAGCAAAAAGGATTTCACAAAAATAATCTCAGTATCTCGGGGGTCAATTGTAATATTTAATGGAAATGATCACAATTTGTGGAAGCCCATAAATTTGGAATGCAGAATATAATGGAGGTAATGAAAAATAACTTTTCATGATGTTCCTACGGTCTAGATTTGAAGTCAGAATATAATGGAGGTAATGAAAAATAACTTTTCATGATGTTCCTACGGCCTAGATTTGAAGTCTCTAAAGATCCCACGCATAAGCACAGTTGAAGCTCTAAGCAAGTCATTATAAATAGCTCAGAATTTCATTTGAGAAGAAGAACGTCATTTTCACTTTGAGAGTTTCTCTCTTAAAAAACTCTCTTAAGAACAACGTGCGTGGATCTGAAGGAGACAACATGCTTAGGCTGCTGTGATTCAACAATCAATTCATTTGCGATCTTACACTCTTTTCAAAAAAGTACTTAAAACTTTTTTTATTTAAATATTACATCATTTAAAGCATACCATATGTGGAAAAAACAGAAAAATAAAAATAAAAACAACAACAAAAACCAAAACAAAAGAGTGTTCTCACATATCTCTTTCAAATATGTTTTTATTTTACTTACAGTACTTTTATTGAGCGAATTATCATGAGGGAGGTGAGGCCAAGCTGTTGGGAACTCCCCCATTCGACGTGTGCATTCCACCCCAACCTTAAATGCAGTGAGCGTGGGATGGGCATAGGGCGCAGTCACCCTCGCGCCAGCCAAGGGGCATGAGGTTGAACCCTAACCCCACCACCTCTAACATAAGTAGCACGAAGTGGCGTTTAGGGAGACTTTTTGCCTTCCCTAGTGAAGGTCCCGTAACTTCCACCTCCACCTTTTGTCCCTACAGTATGGGGTGGAAGCTGGAGAGGATAAACCCCTTTATTAGAGTTTGCATGTCGTCAAACCAGAGGTTAGAGGAGTGGTGGAGGTTGTCCCCATACCCCACATGAATGTCATGTTAAATGCATGCTCTTAAAATCAATTATTTGGAATAATTACGAGATAATTATTGTTATGAATTAATCATTTGTGTATATATATATATATATATATATATATATATATTAGTTTATAAAACATTGAGTATTTGTAATGACATGAGATGTCTATACAAAATATTGTAGAAAAGTTAGACCAATGATTAATGAATCAGATGCAGGTAGTATGATTTTTTGGATCCTTGTTGACTCACTGTGTTTTAAAACGAGATACATAATAATGTATAAATAGGTCTACACTCGTTGTGCCTCTATAAGATAGAATAATGGACTCCATCATGAGGTGATGACCTTAAGCAGACGAGTGAGTGCACTGTAAGAGTACATGCATTGAACTGGATCAAACATGAACAGTTTCTAAAAATGATCACTGATGTAGATAATGTATTCAACACAATTACCTTATGTTGTCTAGAGACTTGAATGAGTTATGCAGATTTGCTTATTTGTGTGCTTGTGCTTTGACTAAGTCTTTGGAGATAATCTTCTAAAATAAAAAATTTCAAATAATGTTAGGCCTTGTGCATAGTAAGTGGATTTTTGTAACTGCTCAGTATGAAATCCATCACTATCTTGTTCATGAGGCAGTATATTTATTTTGTCTATATAATGTTGGACTCAAATGAAAAATGCTGCAGATCGAATTTTGTGAAAAAGGTTTTCACAATTTTTATTTACTTATATTTACTAAGTAAACACATATTTATTTGAGAAAATTATTTTTGAAACTTTTTGGAGTCCAACGGGGTACAACGAAGAATTAAGAATTATGAGTTAAAGATTTAATCAGTGATATTATTCTGGATTATTTGTTAGTGTTAAATATAGTATGTTGGAAGGATAAATAAAAAATAATAATTGTTAGCAAAAGAGATTTCACAAAAATAATCTCATTATATCAAGAATCAATTGTAATATGATAATGAAAATGATTACAATTTGTAGAAGCTTATAAATTCGGAATATAGAATATAAGAGGGTTAACGAAAAATAATTTTTCATAATGAACCCACAGTCGAAATTTGAGGACCTATGGATCCCAAGAACAAGCACAGTTGTAGTGTTGAATGAGTCATTGTATAAACTTGATACGCATTTGAGAGAAGGTGGTGAACGACATAACATTAGAAAGGAAAAGTTCTCTCTCTAAAACTCTCTCAAAATGAATCTGAAAAAGGTAGCATGTTTTGGCTGCTCTGATTTCAACGATCAACACTTTCTCGCTTCCACTATGACATTTATGAATCCAAACTTTAATTTCATCAATGGTAGTAAGAATCTGCTTGTATGTGCATACGTTGATTCTTTCGAGAAAAATCAACAAAACTGTGAGTCTAAATGACAAAGGGGGGTGAATTGAGTTTTTCAAAAACTTAACACTTTTTGAGTAAATATGCAGATCTGAAAACTACTCCTCTTTAACAAATAATAATGTTGATCTAAATGTGTCTAATGTTATACCAAATATAATCAATGAATGATAAAGCATAAATCTCCACAAGTATGAATAAGTACTAAAATGTAAGAGAGATAGAGTTAGAGAGATGACACCGTAGTTTTTAGGTGGTTCGGCCAAACACGTGCCTACGTCTACCCCCAAGGCAATTGACTTCCTTGGGCTTCCTCCACTATTCTCCAAATAGCGAATACACCTTAGCTTCCCGCGTGCTAAGGAACCTTTACAAAGCGTTTTTGCGAGCTCACGCTTCAACTCTCACAAATCCTCACAACCTAGAGGATTTCTTCTACTCTCACAAGTAGGACCATGTGTTTTCTCAACACTTAAAGGTTTTACAAATGATGGCTACAAGGAAGGCTCTCTAAGCCGAATGAGCAAATGTGGCACACAAATATGTAGTGGCTCTCTAAGCTAAATAATCCAATGAAAAGCTCAAAACCTATGGAATGGCTCTCTAAGCCAAATTAGCAAGTATAAAGCTCAATAAAGGTAAGAAGATAATATTCTTGAAGGAAACCTAACGTTTCCTCTTCTTCAAATGATTTTCTCTCTCTAGAAGTTAGGGCAAAGTAAGCTTGCAAGTGGG
This sequence comes from Myrica gale, assembly GCA_963930655.1. NCBI lineage: Eukaryota > Viridiplantae > Streptophyta > Magnoliopsida > Fagales > Myricaceae > Myrica > Myrica gale. The sequence continues at coordinate 15,772,029 of OZ005618.1, forward strand.
TTGTCCCTTCTTCAATAAATCTCTCTCTCTTTGGAGGCTAGATCTTCGATGATGAGCAAGAGAGGAGGATTTGACAATGAGAGTTTCTGGACTTGCAGGATATAGCAAAAGAAAACTTCAGATCTTGCTTTCTCTCTCTATCGGAGGTAGTTTTTGAATATTGATGCAAGTCCACCTCTTCTTCAAGAAATTTTTCTCCCTTTGAAGGTTGGGTTGTCAATGAAGAGCAATAGGAGAAGATTTGAACAAATGGGAGCTTTGATCTTGGAAGAATCAGCAAATGAAAAACTTTGAATCTTGAACTTTCTCTCTCTAGACGTTGCAATATTGGTCGAGCTCTCTTCTCTTCTCATTCCATCTGGTTCTCTTTATAGCCTTAGGTCTTCAACGGTCATTAAGGGCCTTCTTGGAAAGATTGAGTGCCGTTGGAGGTCATTTGAATTAATTTGAACGATCTGACGTCATTCTAGAATTTATGCAAATTCGTGGTATGTGTCGACACATGGGTATGTGCTGACACATTAAAAACTTGTTCTGAAAATTTTGTCTCGGGTGTTAGTGCAATGTGTCGACACCATGTCTTGTATGTGTCGACACCATGATTTCCAGTCTCGGGAGTAAGTGCAATGTGTCGACACCTAAGCATCCTGGAAGTAAAAAACAGATTCTATAAGCTTCAAAATCATTTAGAAACCTTTTTGAAGACTTTCACAAAGGAGAAAAGTTTGTTTCAACATGTGTAAAGATGCTTAAGTGATTCTAAGGAAGTTTTAGTTAGAGAACATTAATCCTTTTGAAATAAAACTTGGAAATGATGGATTTGACAAAGTAAAATCACAAAGTCTTCAATCATAGAGAATTTTGTTATCATCAAAATCATTTAAGGATTGTTTGCAAAACAACCTTGGGCTAACAAAAACTCTCAAGATGATTTAATTCGTGGAAAACCAACCTACTAAATAAAGATAAGTTTATAAAAATATTTTATTTTTCAGTTAGGATGCCACATAGAATTACAATAGTGATTTTAGGATAAAATAAATTTAATCTAAGTGGTCTTAAGCCTCAATGGAAAATAATTTTAACACCCGGAGTCTCATATTGAGTGGGAGAGGAAAAGTACTGTGAAAGGAAGAGTATAAGGTACGTCCCACATTGGTTCCTTAATGGGTAAAATTTGGCCTTAAAATGATTTCAAGGTTCCAAAAGACCGTTTATTAGTCCTTTAAAATCATAGCGCAGATGTAGTTAATGCTTCGTTTGGTCTTTACAAATAGTGTCAGAGCGGCCCAATAATAATTAATGTGACCTTGCCAAGCTTTAACGAGGATATTAGGGATTTAAAGGAGGGAGATTGTAACACCCTTATTCCCTCATGGAGTTAGAGAGGAATGATGTAAGACTAAGTCCCACATTTGACTAATCCTTTTGAAATCAAAGCACAAATGTGGCTGAAAATTGTCTGTTGTGTTAAGCTGCCCGAAGATGTCTTCTTCTCTCTTCCTCTATATACTATTGATGATAGCTTGAAGAGTTTCCTGAGGGAGTCAGATAGTTGCTTTGAACGCCCTTCTTCTAGTGGAAACTGACGTCGCCACGTGCGGCAGTTTCGTTGTGTCCCGTTGTTGTGTGTGTTCCGACATTTGCTCTTGGTTTGTGGTTGTATTACCCGGTTTGGTTTCGGAATTTGTGTATTCGTCTTATTGTAGGGCCTTTAGGTCTGATTAGGTTTTTTCCTGGCCTTTGAGTGATTTTCTGGTTTGTACCGGTTTTATTTCTCGGATTTTAATATACAAGTTTGTTGCCTAGAAAAAAAGAAAAGAAAAAAAAGCACAAATGCCGCTAGTGCATATATTCACGTGTCATTAACAATAACAAGAATAACAACTCTAAATAAATAATTTCTAACTGCTACACCCACTTCCTTCCCCTTAAAATTACCTTGTCCTTAAAGGCAACAAGGATCTTCTACACTTACATTACGTGGACAAACTTCACTATCTCCATGCTTGAAGATACATCGGACTAGATGAAGGATCCTTTTCATTCAACACTATCTGAAAGTGGATTTGTACCACACAAGGTGGCATGGATAAAAATTAATTTTTATATTTTTCTTATTTGCAAAAGAAATCTCATCTGCCACCCTTTTCACCTTCAACATTTTTCCATATATAAATATCAATTAGGCCTCGACTGACCTACATAAAATGAACAAGTTTGTTATAACAATCTCAGAAACTTAATCGATTTAAAAGCATACGAATAATTTAACAATTGAATCCTAATATATCACTTTAGCAATTAACTATGTAATGCCAAACAGAAGAAATAATAAGCCAAACCAGCACAAAATAAATAGATGTTAACTCAACGTCCTTAAATACGTAATGATATTACTTCCACAACAAAAGAAGGGAGGGCTCCCAATGAATGGGCGGAGCAATGCAGGGATGCCCCCCCCCCCCCTCCTTCCCCTACCATGAACTGAGGGAGCTAGCTAAGGTCAAGACGAGGGGTTCCCTATGCCCTCTCACGCCTAAATACAATTCCTGAATCACAAAAAAAAATGTCCCTAAAACCTACTAAATCGTCAGCAAAGGTACTTTTGGGTGACAAAAAAAAAGATATCCTCACCTGATTTGTTCTATAAACCCCTCACGAAAGAGTTGGGTGATAAATTCTGTGATTCGTTGTGCAAAACTGTACACACTATAAGTACAAATTTTGTCACCTAAGGTTTTGGGTGACAAAATCGGGTTGTCATCCGGTTTGTCACCAAAAGCCCGTCAGACAATGTTTTAGGTGACGATTTTCGTGTTATATCACTCAAAATCATTCAGACATGTTTTAAACCCGTTCGAACGGTTTGGTGTCATACTGACGAAATTCAAAATCGTCATGTCCAGTACAGTCCATTCGTTCACATAAGCTGTGCGAACGTTCTCTCTATATGTTCGCACAGCTCATGTGAACGATTAATCCAATGTGACAAAAAATACATTTTGTCATGCAATAAACGTTGTATGAGAAAATGTATCTAATCGTTGTATATACACATCCGCACGGTAATGTACAACTGTCCGGGCGCATTTAGGAAGACGTCCGCACCATAGTTTCATTATGACGGATTTCTTTTTTTGTTATCTAAAATGTCTGTGCGAACCTTTAAGTATACAATTCGGAATCCGTTTATGTTGAAAACGTGCGAACGTCGTGCGGTACAGTTCGGACAGTTTCTTATATTACAGACCGTGGAGACTGGATAGACACCGTTCGGACTAGAGAATTTAAAGCAAATTGTGCGGACGGATAGTAATGCGTGCTCACGTTAGCAACAAAAAAGCTCCGTGCGAACCAGATGATGTAAACCGTCCGAACGAGTTTCTATATATTTGAATTAATTTAATTAAAATTTATTAAATAATATAAATATAAAGATATTCGCTGCTTTAGATATAAAATATCTACAAATATGCAATCGTTATTAAAAGTAAATAAAATACATAATCGATAAGTACTGACAAAGTAGTAAAATAACAATAATCTACCCAAATTTTTGTTTGGGTGTCGAACGAGATTGCATTTGTCTGATCTGCTCCATTAACTGCTCATGCATCTACTCCGCCATTAGTTGCATCCTTAATTAAAAAAAACATAAGAATAGGATATTCTAACACAATTTCTTGCCTATTCTTAGGATATTCCATGTTACTGCACGAGGATAAGCTATTGTTTGTTATTTCGAGTTACTATCTTGTAGAAAATAAACTTGCTTTGTGGTATGAGAAGTATTTTGCATCTTGGTGATCTGGACTTTGCTAATACTAGAATTTAAGCATGTTTGTTGTGTCTGGTTTCGGATGTAATCACGATATTCCTCCAACATAAGTGAGTTTTTCATAAAATTGGAAGGTACAGTCTTCCTTTATTATAAAAAGACCAGAAAAGGATATTCTAACAAAAAATTTCTTTTATATTCTTTAGGATACTCCGTGTTCCTTTATATACACGAAATCTCAATCTTCAATGAAAATGACATTATTACACCACAAAAGGTAATGACTGGATTAACGCACTGCATGACTGTATTATATTGAATGCTTCAAGTAAAAAAGAAATCGATGTAAATTTTTGGAGCTTATACTCGAGAAGCAATAGTTTTGGTTCATCCAATTAGTCTCCTTTTGCTTATAACCCTAGAAATGAGTTGTCCAAGTTCTTCACCACGATCTTCTTGAACGTGATGTCCTGCCTGCAAAGTCACAACAGTTTGATTGTATTTTTCTTCCAACACCTTAAGAACTGAAACAAATGGCAACCTTTTATGTAAACACGGTTGGAAATTGAATTTGAGATCTATATCTCGATAAGGATAAGAAAAGGAAACGGTAATCAGATACAAGTACGGAAGCATGACCAAACAAACATGCCACAAACACTGAAAACAAAATCAAGGATTGTCAAAAAGCCTGAAGACCACTGTAGTGACAAACTCTGTGAAAAGAATATGACCAAAGGAAAAAGTCAGCTGGAAAATCTGGAGATTGTGCTTTAAGTTCAGCATGTAAGTTTCTTCCTCTGCAAACCTAAAAGATGAGGAAGAGGCCATGTTGACACTCTCAACTCCTTAAAAAAGAACCAAAGCTATACAACCGTTGCATGATCCCCCTATATCCATTGACAAAAAGGATTATGACTTGAGTTGCAATATCCCCCTATATATTCAACTTGAGTGAGCAACTCAAACTATTGGGTCAGTTGCAATGTTACCTTGCCCTTCAGATTCCTCCAACTCCCATTAGAATCAATCATTGAATTTTATTTTATTTTTGTTAAGCAATACTTCATTAATAATCCCAAAGGAATACACAAAGTTAAGGGGGGTCAGCCCCATAAACACCTAAGGATAATTACCAAAGAGGTCAAGACAAGGGGGAACATCTTGTAATCATGTTAAGGACAGATAAAGAGGAAAAAATCGAGGAAACTTGAAGATGACCATCAATAAACATGGACATTCAAACAAAAATGGAAAAAATAAAATAAACAACACTTTTTGTGCTCTTCCAGGTCCTTTTTTATGAACTCTGTACAGTCAACAAAACAATATTTTCCTAGAAAAATCAAGGTTAGAGATGATAATATTCGAAAACTTAGGGGCGGTGTTCATAGTTTTTTACACTAGTTTAAACAGGGATGTTGCAAATGACCTTGTAGTATATTATACGAAGTGCAATTATCCAAAAACATATTGTGGATGATTTGATTTACCAATGGATGATATGCAGTCACCATATCGATTTGGAATGTGCACATTAAAGCCAAAAGTCATCAGTTCATCTATACTAGAGCTTTTTGTTTTGTTTTGTTTGGTCTTGATTTGTTTTATGGGTGGCGGGATGTTTAAGTGAGTTTTCTCCCAATCCATGCAAACGGATAAGAGATAACATTTAGTACCATTGGTAGTTCAATCAGCTTATGCTTTGAATCCTTGCAGAAATCTTCAACGCCATCATAGCTCAACCAGCGGTCTCTTTGGCCCCAGAAAATGGTAGTTGGAACTTTCCAATCTTTATCCATGAGTATTTTCCTCATATCCTCCACATATGTCTGCCAGCAAAGCAATCAAAACAGAAAGATACAGTTAAAGTATCGACTACCAAACATCTACTTGAAACAAAATAAAAGCATCATTAAAATCTCTCTCTCTCTCTGTATCTATCTCATTCTAAACTAATTGTCTCTATCTATGGCAAGAAAGTTTTCTGTTTAAGCTTCCACAAATTTATACCATTTGACAAAATCTAGAGCAATCATGGCCCCATATCTAAGGGTAATCGTCCAGCTTCACACTCCAAATCAGATACCCTTTAATTAAAGTCAATAGTCCTCATGTGACAGGAAAGCTTGAATCTGCTGAGGGATTTGGACTAAATATCATTCACATTTACCATCAGCGAAATGTATGCTGGATGATACAACACCCGTCGAACTTGCTTGTCAGCCACAGATGTTGACACAATTGATTGTCTTAAAGTAACCCAGTACATTTAGCACAACCCTTCATGCTTCAAGACAACGATAATGAAAGCTGCAGACATATTTTCTCAGCTACGAAAAGGGGCAAGAGAGAGAGAGGGGAGGGAGAGATAAAAAACTCAAATACAATTCCAAAAGCCTTCCATTAGGAACCATACCCAATTGGGTGATGCAAAATCTACAGGCCATGAACTGGCTCAATCCAATCAATCCGTGGAAGGAAAAGACTATGTTATAACTCTCACCTTTAGCTCTTTCTTCATGGCCCTGCTAATTGCATTTAATGCAAAACCTGATGAACCAGATGTGAGATAAGGTCTTCTGTAAACCATTGCATCATCCTCTTTCATCTTATAAGGACCACAACTTGTCAGGGCTTTATCACTGGCCCTTAGTGGATCCTAGTTGCACATGGGAAGCAAGAAATGTATCACGTAGAAGTACACTCACAAACCAACTCCCAAGCCCCAAATCCTCCCCTCTTTTCCCTATTCTTAGAACCCTCGTACCTGAGAAAATATTTCACCGAGCAAGAAGTTGCTGAATATGGACAAGGTTGATGGAAGGTTGGTATGTTTGGCCGTGAGCTATAAAATCCAAAGAAAAGGACATGTTCATTAGTTCCTATCTTCCTTATAGAGAACAAAGTAATATGCACATCACCATCATTATGAATAACCACACACTATGAAATAAATTCAACCAGTCCAGTATAAGAACAATGTCCCTAGGATTTGCAGTTTTTGCACTCACTTATTCCAATGTTTTAAGATGCCTTGTGGGAATAGGCACTAAAAACCTTCCGGGAAGTAACCCAATCATAGATTGGTTGAATTTCTTCAACTTCAGCCATGAGAAAAACAATCACCACAAACTCTCTTTTACATGAGAAGCCCCAAGAGGGAAAGGGTAACTCTATATGGAACACAAATTTCATTTCAGAAATTTCAGAGAAGATTTAGAAGTATTTCAGAAATTACAGTGAAGCTGGAGCTATATCACTGAGTCATTATGAGAATTACGTAAATTGACCATAGTTTTACCACCGTGGATGGGATGATAGGATCAGAATAATAGTATAAACATGGTCCAGGAAAGTCCAAGCTAAATTGAAAGATTCAAGAGATCCATACCGGAGAATTAAGTAGTATCAAGTCATTGAGCTTCTCCTGATGACTGATAGCAAATTTGACAACAACTGGGGAAAAGTAGCCCTGGCAAGTTCATCAAAGATGAAAGGCACTGTTCACTCACATGTTACAAAGAAAGGTAATGTTAACAATTGGTAAATCTATGCTTCTACAATCAATGAAAGATCAAGATACCTGGACAACAAGTGAGATCTTACTGGTGGCAAGTTCATTTATAAGAGAGTCCAAGGATGACACATATTCTGCAGGTATACCAAAATTTACTTCAAGGACTGAAAGCAATAACAATATTATCTGCCATTATTTAGGCTGACAAAGAAATTACCATCCAAAGTGTAGTCAAATCCATACCCAGGTTGAGGCTTATCTGAAAATCCAAAACCTATAGAGGAGAGGAAAAAAAGGAAAGGAAATTTTTCCAGTTGCCATAAAAGGAATGAATATTTATGATAAGATGCAATCTGACAACCATCACAATATTTATCTCCAAGAAGAAATTAAACGTTGATGAGTACTGTTTCACCAAACCATATATGATAAGGAGAAACTCTACACAATTGTGACACATTTCAGTACTACATAACTTTCTAAAGAAAAACCATGGGGCTGAATGAAACTAAAATGACGAAAGACAAATTGAGATTTACTCAAAAGATTTTTTCTTAAACCATTGCAGATAGAGCTACCTGGAATATTCTTCTTTCACAAACCAGCCTTTAGGATCAACAGATGATGACATCAAGTTTAGAGCACCGTTTGTTCTCAGAATGTATACTTTTCTGTCTACATGTCTCAATCATTAATAATAATTATATATGTTTCCAATGAGTACAGACATAAATGTGTTGCCTCATTTTTCTTCTTCAAAAAAAATTCCTATCCAATTCAGATTCTAAACTATGGATGTTTGCATTACATAAAGATAATCAAGTAAAACATAAGAAGTTTTCTTAGGATTGCTCAAAATAGCAACCCAGAAAATAACATATGTTTCTGAATCATCCAATCTGAAAAATAGATCATAATAGCTGTCCCCTAGACCTCTTATTTAAACTATGATATAGAGTTGTTAATATGTAACTAAAAAATGAGTAACCAAACTTGTACATTACAGTTTTCAATATGTAAAGATGTTCAGAAATATAGAAACAACTTAAGATTCCCTTGATATGACATCTAACATTTAACCTAAATGGTTATCGACAGGCTTGAACAAGCATTATTCTTTAATTCAGTTTCAGTGGGGTCCACATAAACAATGCAAAGTGAAAGGTATAAATGTATCACTTTTTTTTTTCATTTTCCCTAAGTTAAGCACTTAAAAGGCAGACCTGCTCTTTATCATTGCACTGTGTAGTGCAGCTATATCTGTAGTGGTGCATACTCGCATAAAGGATTTGCCATAACTTCCCCAAAACCACCATCAGTAGAAGGAAATCGCAAAGAACACAAAATTCAACAGTAATATGCAGGTAGTGGTTTCAATTATAAGTTCTAAAAAAAATTAACTTTAATCTCACCTAGCCAGTCAAATGCGATCGCGTGATAGTCCTTAGAGAGTATAGGAAGAACTTTACGATAAGAATATGCCTGGAAAGAGCTAGCCAATAAGATTGGTTCTTAGTTATCATGATGGCTACTGCAATAACCCTACGTTTATGCATCATGACATTTACTGCACTAACCCTACGTTCATGCATCAAATGCAATCAGTAAATGCAAGGAGTTTGCATTTGATGAAACCAAAAATACCAACAATAATCAATCATCAAAGTTAGAGAAAGCAAAGGATGAAACATGTGGATGTCGATAGATCTGGCTATAGCAGTAAACGGACCAAACAGCTCGAGCACGACTTAAATTACCTCAACTCGAGCTCAGTCAATATAAATCAAGTAACAGAGTGTGAACGAAATTCAAACTCATTTATTAGTTAGTATAACTTGTATAAGCTGAGCTTACCCTGACTAAACCTGATAACTTCATTTTTAGTATTTTTTTTTAATTTCAGTTTTAGGTATATAATGAAAACTTCTTAAGCATTTACAAATATCAGAGGGAATTTTTTGCTTCACAAGATAAATGCAACTTAAAAATTCTTGGGAATACGTGGATTTTTATAGAAATACGCATGTACGTATAAAGGAATATATACATCCAAACTTGCATATATGTATAAGTTTCCATGGATAGCTTAATAGAAGAATTATGATTGACACCTAGATACACTAAAAATTGGATTGGATTGTCTACAGTTTTAGAAAAGGTCATAACATAAAATATGAACAATTTATATCGTGATAAGAAAATATTTCTGTATGACTATTACGAAGACAAGGTTGGTGAATATAACATTTGTGAGTTCATAAATAAAATCACCTAATACAAGATAACATGAATGATATAGTCTTAACAATAATTACGTGTAATCCACATGAATTCACACAAATGTTTGATATCTAAATCGTTCTAGTTATTTTATATTAGAAAAATAATAAGTGATCGAGCAACTCATTAACAAGTTCGGAGTAATTCTAAAAACGAATAAATCAAGCTTGAGAATAAAATCTTCCTCGGGCTACGAGTGCAAGCTTGGCTAAAGAAGAATCAAGATTTAACATCCAACACTCATCTCGCTCAGCTCAATTATAACCCGATATTTGGTTGTGTAGAAACGGCATCTGAGAAAAGATGAATTTTTTTTGCCAGCAACAGGAATGCATATCTTTAACCATAGATTCGGCCAAGGAAAAATGTTCACCTCAACAAAGATAAGGGCTCTAGAAGTAGACAAATCAAGCAGTTACACCAGCCATAAACGTTTGATTAAGGAAGTCCTCTGAACTCGCTACAAATTCATTGTTCTTATACAGCTACTAATCCTAGGAAAAACATATAGATTATGAGAGACAAGGAAGTTAAAATCGAAACCAATGGATTATAGATTTCTAAAGAAAAACAGAGCATTTGGAGACTGGAATCGTATGATTGATTTTAGCGTGCAACTTATTATTTGTAACCCATTAGAAAAGGACAAACATAAAAGGTTGTTTCATCTATCATGTAATAAGTGAATCACAGCAACTGAAAAAACTGATTCTCAAAACTTATGTTGTTATAATCATAACTCATATAAAAATAATAAAATGTTAAATCTGACAATGACAATGGAATTCCTAGAACATATGATTAGTAATATCACTTACAAGAATAAAGGAAAGAAAGAAAAAAGGACTCACCTGTGAAGGAAAACCATGGATTAATAGGACTGGAGGCTTATCAGCACTACCACTTTCAACACAAAACCATCTATTGCACAAAATCACATATACAAAGCATGTTTCAATTGGAAACCCTGCAAATAATCAAACTTAATGTTTGCATACCAGATCATAAAATGAAACCTACTGGCATGTTCAATATGACTACGATTTAAGGCAATAGTCTCCTAAAGATACTTCAGAATTTACCTAAAAGAATCAGCTGAGGTCTGAGAACCAGCACCCATTCTTAGTCCAAAAATGGGATCTTTGGCCTTCTCATCCGAACCAAGAGCATGACGAGTTCTCACCTAGGAAAGTTGACACTATCCACAATAAACTTCTCAAATACCCACAACGGAGTTGAAATCCCAAAGGAGTGGCACCTTACAAAAATAGCATCTATATTTTCCAGGTCATGCAACAAAACCACTCACAAAGTTTTCAAGAAGATATGGAAGTATTAATAATCATGCTCATCTGTACATCTAATACAGAGGAAACAGAATGAATGAACAAGGAGAAGGGAAAACACTATTTCATTAGAAAGATGGTGTTTTATGGCTGTACATCTTTCACTTGGTTCTTCGTCTCAATTACACATAATATGAAGAGGTCAATGCCTCTCCCATGCACCCAGTTATTATAAGACATAGAAGGCATGGTACAACAATTTTGAATGTAACTGAAAATTTCAGGAAGTATAACTAAAATAGAAAAAGTAATTGAACAATAATACTCACTATCTTCCCTTGCTTAAACCATTCATCTGATGGGCTTGGCCCATCTGAATATTTCCCTGTTAGAAACAACTCCACTTGTTACAATTGAGACAGACGTTCACATACAAGTGCTGAAGTTGTAAAATAATAGAAGAAATAGTACTAGTAATATTAGCACAAATAATAATGATAACAATTATAAAAGCACCTCCATAGAAGGAGAAGCCATCGCCAACTGAAACAGGAGCATCTATGAGATAGTCCTACCACAAAATAAAGGAATGTTGAGGATTATGGTTCAGCACCGCTGTCTTCAAATTGCAGAGAAACAGGGTTTCCAATAGGTGCTTATGGCGCAGAATTTCTCAAATCAGTTGATGGATGTGGGAATAATACGCAGTTTGCTAGAATTTGAAATATTTAAAGACTCTGAAGGTGGCTGAGGTGAATTACTCGGTTCTTGTAACAGGCTCTGTACTGCCTTCAGCGGCTCTGGCAGACAGCACTCGGCCTGCGAACCCTGGTTCCCATAGAAATTGTGAAGGCTGTTTATTTTGCACGAGGAAATACACCCATTACAGCTACAGACAGAGTGAATGTGACCACGACATGTGGACCAGTAATGATGCTCATCTTGTACTTTTGGAAGCTGGGAGAAGGCGAGGGTAGTTGAAGCCCAATACTGGACGTGTGTGTGGCCTTGATGTATAATGGTACCCACGCATGTTCATATAAAATTAGCTCAAGATCAATGCAAAACCAACCACATTAGAAGCATACCTGCTCGCTGTCATTGCCGTTGGATTCGCAACTGAGTTTAAGAGACTTTCTTCTACGAGGCAGTGAAGCCGTTAATCTGAGCGGTCCACCGAGAAGATAGGGAGTCCCCAGAAAAGCAGAGTGAAAAGGAGGAGACAAGTGAACACAAGGGGTTTTAGCTTGAGTTGCCATTGATGGAGGTGCCAGACGTAGAGCAGGGAGACGTTGAACTCTTGGTTTCATTACAGAGGGTTCGGTTTTCTAAAAGCGATATCGATCCATTGGTCCTCTATCAAGTTAATAAAGCTAACCACCCCACACGTGCTATATATGTGGATTAGAATTTCTCTATTATTCTCTCATTCTGTACGATAAAAATATTTTGGAAAAAAAAAAGGATCTGCCACTTTCCTCGCGCCCTCTTTTTCCCGCTTCATCTAGTATGTCTACCAAGTGCTTATTCAGAGAAAATCCAAAGGGAGTAATTAACACTTGGGGCACATTAGGCAAAGTGTTCAGAACATGCTTCTCGAGGAAGTCTATTAAAGGCAAGTAGTTTAAATAGAATATAAATATATTTTTTCACCTATTGAGATCTTGGCATTTCGGAGGGAGAGAGAGTTAGAGCTCTCATACTAGGGGATCCGGTCCGCTTAAATTACCTCTCTCCAAACATGCATTTATAGATCAAAATGACAATAATATCTTTGATTCACTTTGCCGATCTTGAGAATATTATTATCAATTTATTAAGTAATCGAGAGTATTATTGTTAGGAGGAAGATGAAGTATTATTGTTGATGGGGTAACGTGTCAAAATATATAATTTAGAGTGCAACGTGTCTAATATATATTGATTGTTAGAGAGTGCAGTATGTCAAAATTAGCAATTTAAGATACAATATGATAAACTTTTCTATAGTTGAAAAGGGAAAATATATTTATCCCTTTAATTTGTGATGCCTAATGCGTGTATCTATGTAACCTTGGTAGAATTTATCATTAAGAGATTAGGATAGGCATCCCATTGATCGAGCAAGTAACTCTACTTTGTATCTTGATTCTGCCTGTTGACTGTTGCAACCATATGTCATTTGATCCTTATTTATGTTGTCAAAAATCTAACTCTATCTCCCTCACCCTGTATTTATATTGTCACGTCCTGAACGCTACCCTGAACGGGACAGATTACGACAACTCTGCAAACTTATCCTATTTTATTCTTGCAGCGGAAATTACGATATATTTGTTGTTTTTTAAAAACTTTACTGTTATTACAAAATTATTTATAATATTTAACTTTTCCTTCTGTGAAAATCTTAATGGAAAGTTTTGTTCTCTCAAATGAGTGCTATGGTAATTCTTCATGTCAAGTCTCATTAATCCATCTCTTTTAAAATATAAGGGAAATGAAATTTTAGTCTTTAGATTTTACCCACTTTTATTTTTTAATTCTTAAATTTTAATTTTTCATATTTTGGTCATTTGATTTACTTTTTTTACGGAAAAGTCCTACCATTAGTATTCCGTCTATTCCCTTGACAGCTGCAGCTATTAGTCAGCAATTTTCTACGTCACCTTGCCATGTCATTCATAAAAGCAACCAAGGTATGGAACGAATTGTTCCAAACAATCGGAGACCCAAAAATTGGTTTTTTGAGTGATGCTGAAGCTTTTGTTTTTGCGACTTAAGTATTTCTCAAGCAATTCCTACTTCCCGAATTCTTCCGGGCAAGAGCATGTTGTCTCAAACTCTAAACAGAAAGAAGAAGAACAAAACAAAAACAGAAATAAAACAACAAACTCCTTTTCCAAAAAGCTAGAATCACCCCACCAAGAGTATTAAAAAGAACAAGAAGAAGAAGATATTGAAGAAGGTTTTAGCCTCAAGAAGAGACAAAATTCATAACGAATATTGTCTAAGGACCTAGAAGTAATACAGGGAATCTACAGCTACATATTGAACTCTGTATCAGAGCATACACTTCATTGGCATTAAATCTGAGATTCAAATGATTCCACCTGAATATAGACTTATCTTTTCCTCTTTCTAATTATTACAAGAATGCAACATCCATTATCCTCAATACAGAGATTTATAATTCATAACGAATATACTAAAATTTGATAGGGGTAATATAAGAAATAATTAAAAGGAATTAGAAAAAATCAGCAATGGAAGTGAGATTTCACATAAAACCCATCAATGAGAAATAATTATATGACGATTTCAACCAAAGTACAAAACCCAATTCACCAAGGGTTTGAAATCTTCAGTACTAAACATTAAATGAATCAGAAGAAGTATGCAATGGAACTGAAAAGTCAGACAAAATGCATCAAGAAAAGCACTATGCCAATTGTTGAGTACGAGAATCCGAGAAAAATTGGCATACCCAGTCATACATATCAGGCATTTTGATACAGCAACCAATTCTCAAGCTTAGGACGAAAATGGGCTACAATTAAAAAAAATTGAACCATTTGCATAGGCCAACCCGTTGGCCCCCACTGGTTCTGCCTCTGATTGTTGGTACCCACTTGGGAGTCTTGGCACAGAGGCCCACAAGGGGTTGGAGGAGAAGCCATCGAAGTAGCTAGAATATAATTTGACGATGTTTTTGTTTCATGTTTGATTTTGATGTGATTTGCTGGTTATGTATGGCAAGTGTTTGATGTTTTGCCTCATAGGAGCTTTTGTCGTTGCCATGGCCTAGTTTGTAGATGATTTTTTTTTTAAACTACTAACTTTATATATTGAAAGCACAACGAAAATTACAACCTACAAAAAATAAAAAAAGGACCCAAAGGGTTAGCGGCGAGTTTAAGGGCCAACAATAAAGTGGCTATAATAGAGGACACAAGGTCCTCAGTTGTGGCAAGCCCGAAGCCCGAAGCGAGAGGACACGAAAGTCGTTGGAAACACGAGAAACCCGCACATTGAAAGAAAAAAAAATCACTGCACAAGGCAGTGGTAACTGCCTTAAACAATTGTGTTGTCTCGCTACGAGCGCTTAATATGCAGATCCAGTTGTAATTACACGACAAAACCACATAAAATACAAATAAAAATAGAAAACACAAAAAAACCAAAACAAGCCTTAAACAAAGAGGCAAGCCCAAACGGGCGAAAACATAACATAGACAAAGTGGGCTATAGTTTGGCTGGAGATGGTGGAGGAGGAGGAGGCGGCGCGTGGTGGCGTCAGGAGAGTGCCACGACCAAGAGGAGAGAGAGCGCAGGATCCACAAAGACCATTCCTGAGAAGAAGAGCAGGTGGTGAGCGTCGGCGGGGGCCTCATGCGCGACCAAGAGCCGTCAGATCCACGCCCAGCGCATGGGGTGTCTGTGACCAAGAGCCGGAGAAGCTTCACTGCGTAGATTTGGGCCGCTTAAGAGCACCTAGGGGGCACATGCTTGATGAATCATGGTGGAAACCACTTAACGCCGCTTGGAAGCCACTTGTAAAGGAAAAGAGAAAAACCAAAAAACCAACCAAACACACCCTTCAGCCGAACCAGAGAGAAGGAGAGGGAAGAGGGAAGAAAGAGAAGGGAAAAAGGGAAAAGGAGGAGGGGTTTTCTGCCGTGGCCTAATTTGTAGATTGATTGTTTACTTGATGTTTAGCCTCAAAGAATTGTATTGCAGTTCGAAGGCTATACTGAAGGAATATTATGTCCGAGTTAAGAAACAATAAACTACTAGCACCAAACTTGAAGTTGATGAAAATGTTAAACTAATTTTTGAAGTTCAAAATTGTATAGGGTTCGTTTTCTAGTTTTTTGAAAATTTTAAACTAATTTTTAAAGTTCAAAATCGTATGGTTTGTCTTCTAGTCCACATGTCTTCCTTTTATTTCTATAAATAACAACCTTACTCCCATAAAAAGTTCCCTAAAATTTTTTTGCATATACGAAGTTTATCTTCCATGTTTATAAAGCTTTATATATTGCATATATGAGGGTTTCTACAAAAGAAGCATAAGGAAATATCCTCATCTTATCTCTCTCTTCCTGTGTCTTAGGACACATCTCCTTGGAGAGATGAATATTATGCCAAAAGGGTACGTTTAAACCCTTTCTTGGCATCCTGCATGTTATACCGTACCAATATCTTGTCAATGTAGTGAGCGTGTGAAAGCCCTAAAAGCCTCATTTTTCGGTTTGTAAACACTTTGATCTCGAGAATGTAGGATGCTTCCCCGAGGTCTTTTATTGAAAAATGGTTCGCTAACCATATTTTCACATTGCACCAATGTCATTCCCTATGAGTAGAATATCATCAACACAAAGAATAAGGAACATTACCGAACTCTCACTAATCCTTTTGTAAACACAAGATTCATCTATGTTTTGTGAGAAACCGACCGATTTAATCATGTCATCAAAATGGATATTCCAGCAACGTGATGCCTGTTTTAGTCCATAAATGGACTTATTCAGATTGCAAACTTTAGATTCTTGTCCAAGAGAAAGGAAACCTTCAGGTTATTCCATATAAATCTCCTCTTGTATGTACTCATTCAGAAATGAGGTTTTGACATCCATATGTCAAATCTCATAATCATAATGAGCGGTAACTGACAATAGAATTCTAATGAACGTCATTATAGCTACTGGTGAAAAAGTTTTCTCATAGTCAATACCATGTTTTTGAGTATAACCTTTGGTAACCAGTCTAGTTTTGAAGGTCTCTACCTTTCCAGTTGGTCCTCGTTTTCTTTTGAACACCCATTTACAACCTATAGGCTTGATGCTTGATCCAGACCTCATTGGAGTACATTTTTTATTCCATTGCTATCTTTCAGTGTGCTGCATCTTTGCCACTGACAGCCTCTTGGTAAGTATATGGATCTTTATCCAACTCCTCGATTGTATTTGATAAATCTCATTTGTCATGCCATATCTAATTGGAGGTTTATGAATTATTTTATTGCGTCGAGGCTCTTGAGTTATGAACTTTTTAGACTCATCAGTGGGTTCAACTATATCTCTTTCATCAATCTTATCTGCCATAGTGTTTTGTTCAGCTAATTGTTCATCAAGAACAATCTTGTCTTTTCCATCACTTAGGTTGTACTCATCATCTAGGAATATCACATTCCTACTGACTATTACCTTTTGATTCTTTTGGTGCCATCTGAACACTAGTCGGATATGTATTGTTATAAGCAAATCTACAAGTGGTAAATATTGAATCCATGATCCCTGGAATTCTAAAACAAAAGAACTCAACATATCCTCTAAGATCTGAATTACACTTTCTGATTGACCATCAGTTTGAGGATGAAATGTAGTACTAAACTTAAACTGAGTACCTAAAGCTTTTTGGAATCCATTCAAAATTCTCGAAGTAAAACGTGTATCTCGATTAGATACTATAGAACTAGGTATTCAATGAAGTTGTATAATCTCTTTAATATATAACTCGGCCAACTTCTCAGAAGTATAACTAACCTTAATGGGGAAGAAATGAGCTGATTTCATCAAACGATCTATGACAACCCAGATAACATCTTGTGCAGTTAATGCTCTTGGTAACCCAACTACAAAATCCATAGTAATCTATCCCATTTCCACACAGGGATCTGTAAAGGTTGTAACAATCCTGCAGGTTTCTAATGTTTAGCTTTCACTTGTTGGCAAATCAAACATCTACTAAAAAGGTCGGCTATTTATCTTTTCATGCCAGGCCTTGATACATCCTTGTGGAACCTGGATGCATTGAATACTTTGACCTATGTGTGAGTCTTAGTTTTCAGGATTAAGGCAACCCAAGAGGGGGGGGGTGAATTGATTTTCTAAACTTTTCGCTTTAAACCCCCAAAGACATGTTTGCAAAGTAATTACTAATTTAGAACAAGTATAAATATGTGTTAAAAGTAAAGAGAAGGGTAAGAGAAGGAAACACTTGATTTTTAGGTTGTTCGGCAAACCCGTCTACATCCACCCCTCAAGCTCTTTCACCGAGCCATTAGGTTTTTCACTATTCTTCAAATAGCTTACACTCTAGCTTCCGGGTGCTAGAGAACCGTACAAGTGTTTTCCCCGGGCTCAACACTCAAACTCACCCAAGTAGTTTTTCTGGCTCACCACTCACAACCTCACCAAGCTTGAGATATACACTCTCAATGCTTCTTCTTTAGTGAACAACCTCACTAAAGGAAACACCTCTTTTGGAAAATGAGATATAAGGATAAACTCTCTCAATGAGTGGATAAGAAAATTAAAAGCTCTATCTTTTTTGATTCACACAATGACAAGGATGTTAAAGTGTAATTTGTGTGAATGATATGAGAAATATGAAATAGGAAGGTTTAATCTGTGTGAATGATATGAGAAATATGTAATTTGATTCAAATCCTTGTCAAAAGTGAAACAAAGAGTTACAAGGCTGTACCATAAGGTCTTGAATCTTCACTTTTGAGCTCATTTTATCTTCTTGTTCTTTTTTCTTCAAGACTTTGGCTTTTTCATCAAATCGTCTTTGAAGATGTCAATTTTATAAACTTAATCTATTTATTAAAATCATTAAAATCTCGAGTGTGCACAAAAGTCAACACTTTGAGCCTCCTGCATTATTAGTTCCTTAATCTCCTTATTGTCTTGAACCACTATGCTTTCTCAAAAGTATGCCATTCCATCATCTTTTTTAATCACTACCTCTGATTTTGAATCCACAAGTTCTTTAACTATTGGGTCTTGAGCTTGCCCAACTTTAATCTGATCTTGCAATGTAGATTGAATTGTCAATGCATTTAATTGTTTCACTTCATTTTCCAAGAGTAATTCAATCTCATTCCTTTCCATATCCTTTTCCAATTCAGGAGACAACTTCTGACTCCTTTCCTTTGCTTCCATAAAATTCCTATTCAAGGCATCTGCTACAACATTTGCTTTTCTGGGATGATAATTGATGGTACAATCATAGTCCTTGATTAACTTCAACCTTCTCCTTTGTCTCATATTCAATTCCTTATGAGTAAAGAAATATTTCAAAGTTTTAGTGTAAAGACTATTGTTGCTAATTCTAAATCATGAGTGGGGTAATTCTTCTAGCGAGTCTTAAGCTGTCGTGATGAGTAAGCAATAAGTTTCCCTTCCTACAACAATACCCCTCCTAAACCTGTTCTTGAGGCTTTAGTATAAATAACATATACTTCTGATTCCTTCGGTAAAGCTAGAATAGGTGCAATAATCAGTCTTTTCTTTAACTCTTGAAAACTTTGCTCACACTCCTCTATCCATATAAATTTAGTATTCTTCTTTGTCAATGTTTTCAGAGGTGATGCCAATTTCAAAAATCCTTCTACAAATCTATGATAATATCCAGCAATTCTAAGAAAACTTCTAATATCATGAGTTATAGTAGGTTTCAGCCAAGTGTAAACTGCCTCTACTTTTCCAGGATCAACTGATATACCTTCACACGAAATAATATGTCCTAGAAATGCTACTTCCTTTAACCAAAAATCACATTTCAAGAATTTAGCATATAATGTTCATCCCTAAACCTTTGCAATACCTAACCTTAAATGATTCTCTTGCTCTTCCTTACTTCTAGAGTATATCAATATATCATCAATGAATACTACCAGAAAATGATCTAACAAATCTCTAAATACTCTATTCATCAAATCCATAAATGCAGCAGGAGCATTTGTTAATCCAAAATACATTACTAGAAACTCGTAATGTCCATACCTGGTACGAAAAGTTGTCTTTGGAATGTCATCCTTCCTGATTCTCAGTTGATGATATCCTTACCTATGATCAATCTTAGAAAATATTTCAGCAACATTCAATTGATCAAACAGATCATCAATTTGAGGGAAAGGATACTTATTCCTAATTGTAACCTTATTCAGCTCTCGATAATCTATGCACATTCTCATGGTGCCGTCTTTCTTTTTCACAAGTAATATTGGAGCTCCCGAAGGTGAAACACTAGGTCTAATATATCCTTTCTATAATAAATTTTGTATTTATTTCTTTAATTCTTGTAGTTCAGCTGGTGCCATCCAATATAGAGCTTTTGACAAAGGTGCTATGTCTAGTACTAGTGAAATTTCAAATTCAATTTCTCTTACCAGTGGTAATCCGGGTAATTCTTCAGGAAAGATAGTTGATACTCACAGACTACTGGGATGGTTTCTATCTTCTTTTCTTCCTCATGAACTCCAGCAATTGAAAAAAGAACGGCCTGAGCTCCATTCACTACACTCTTCCAAGCTTTCAATGTAGATATTAATCGTACCTGAGAAAATTCCTTGCTAGGTCTGGGAATCATTTTCTTGGCATTCATGAACTGAATTCTCCTTTTTCCAAGTACAAGTAAACTTACTTCCTTTGCATGACAATCTAATGTTACATGATAACCGGATAACCAATACATGCCAAGGATTACATTAAAATTACCCATATCTAGGATTGTCAAATCTATAGATAATCTCCATCTCTCTATTTCCATTGGAAACTTCTTGATCTTTTTGGTACACATACTATTTAGTCCCAACGGATTTACCATATAAATTCTAACAAATAAGGTTCTATCAATAGACCAAGCCTATTTACGCAACTTTGAGAAATAAAAGAATGCGTAGCACCAGTATCAAATAACATAGTTACTAATCCACAAGAAAGGGAAAAAGTATCTGTCACCACATTCTCGTCATGCTTTGCTTCTTCCATATTCAGAGCAAACACTCTTGCTGGTCCAGTTCCCCTCTGATGATTACTAGGGTTGTTACGAGGATTTCCTTTTGGATTGCTACCAGGGTTAGTAACTTGATTACAACGCACACACTGTGGGAATCCTTGCTTCACTTTACAATCTCGAGAAAAGTGACCTAGTTTTCAACAAGTACAAAAGTTATCCCTGCAGCACTAGGACCATTCCTTCTATCCGCTTGTCTGTTGCCTCTATTTCCATAATTACCTCCTCCTCTCTTTCCCGATGACTGACCGTGAAATTGATTCTCTTAGAAAGAGCATTTCTTATTCTGCTTATTATTAGTAGCACTCCTGTAAGGTATGTTCTACAATTGAGGCTCTATCAACTAATTGCTGAAAAATTCTCAAACTTATGGTAACAAACTCTATCCTTAATACGAGATTGTAATCCTCTTTCAAACTTAGGGGATTTGTTACCCTCATTAGGAATTAAATATAAGACCAATCTAGATAATTACATGAATTTAGCAGCATACTCAGCTACTGATCTTGTTCCCTGACTCATGGTAGTAAATTCGTGAGCTTTGGCTTCTCTGATTATCTCATAAAAATATCTATCTAGAAATTCGTTCTTAAATTGCTCCCAAGTCTACTCAATTTCCAAGAGTCCCTTCTTGGCATGCCATCTTTCAGTTAATACGTGGCATATAGTATCATATGATCATCAGTGCACTCTAATACTTGCATTAATTCCTCAATATTCATAAGCCAATTTTCAGCTATTAAAGGTTTCGTACCGCCTTCGTAACTAGGGGATGATGCTTGGAAAAATTATCAAACAAGCTTCCTTCATGCACGTTCTCCCCTCCTCTATCTCTATTCCTTCTACTTGTCATATATCTCCTGAAATACAAGGGTAGGTTATAAACTCCAAAATCATCACAAGTCAATACACAATATTATTTCTACGATCATACTATACTACTAACGAGATGGTGCTTTTCCTAACACTCACATTTTCTTTGAGTTTTTCTAATTATCCTTGCTTTCCTAAAACAAACATGGCTCCGATACCATTTGTAATAGCCTAGACCGTGAAGACCTCAAGCATTGTCTTATAGTAATGAACATAGCTATTTAAACTGAGGTTACAGCCAAATGGGAGGATTGAAAAAGTAATAAGATATTAAAGCAAAACACAAGTATGACCTTTTATTAATACTAAGGTATTACAAAAGGGCACCAACTTTCTATAATGTACATACTACAGTACAAAAAGGCAAAGGAACTATAAGTAGGACCTTTAGTATATCTCGTACTAAATAATCTTATTTAGTAGCTAAGTATCCCCCCTGATGCACTTCTAATCATAAACAAGATATAATAGAAAATATGCATGTTATGTTAAAAGCTCGGGTATGACAGTAGCAGGGGAGTCAACTGAGATATGATGCCTTTCTCTCTGAGATGGGCTTGAAAATCTCGTGAGAGATTATCACCTCCACTATCAGATCAAAGTATATTAAAGCTCCTTTTGTGTTTATTCTCAACTTCACTATGAAATTCTTGTGTTTCATCAGGTATACATAACTATACCTGTCATAATCATCAATGAAAGTAATGAAGTATGAGAACCCTCCTTTGGCTATGTTGTTAAAAGGACCACACACATCAATGTGAACTGAGTCTAATAACTTTGTTGCTCTTGTTCCTTTTCCAATAAAAGGATTCTTGGTCATCTTTCATATTGGGTGTGAGTCTAAATTACAACCCAAGAGGGGGGTGAATTGGGTTTTTCAAAAATTTAACACTTTTTTAGTTAATATGCAGATCTGAAAACTACCCCTCTTTAACAAATATTAATGTTGATCTAAATGAGTCTAAAGCTATGTCAAATATAATCAATGAATGATAAAGCATAAATCTCCACAAATATGAATAAGTACTTAAAATGTAAGAGAGATAAAGTTAGAGAGATGACACCGTAGTTTTTAGGTGGTTCGGCCAAACACGTGCCTACGTCCACCCCCAAGGCAATTGACTTCCTTGGGCTTCCTCCACTATTCTCCAAATAGCGAATACACCTTAGCTTCCTGGGTGCTAAGGAACCTTTACAAAGCGTTTTGCGAGCTCACGCTTCAACTCTCACAAATCCTCACAACCTAGAGGATTTCTTCTATTCTCACAAGTAGGACCAAGTGTTTTCCTAACACTCAAAGGTTTTATAAATAATGGCTACAAAGAAGGCTCTCTAAGCCGAATGAGCAAATGAAGATCTCAATACATGAGGAATGACTCTCTAAGCCGAATATGCCAATGAAAAGCCCAAATCGTATGGAATGGCTCTCTAAGCCAAATTAGCAAGTATGAAGCTCAATAAAGGTAAGAAGATAAGATTCTTGATGGAAACCTAATGTTTGGCTGGTGTGAGCACAAGCTTCCTTGCTAGGTGTGGTTTTCCCTCTTCTTCAAATGACTTCTCTCTCTAGAAGTTAGGGCAAATTGTGTTTGCAAGTGGGTTGTCCCTTCTTCAAGAAATCTCTCTCTCTTTGGAGGCTTGATCTTCAATGATGAGCAAGAGAGGAGGAGGATTTGACAATGAGAGCTTCGTTCTTGAATGATTCAGCAAGTGAAATCTTTGGATTTTGGACTTTCTCTCTCTAGATGTGCAATATTGGTCGAGCTCTATCTTCTCTCTCTCCATCTTCTTCTTTTTATAGCTCTATGGTCTTCAACGGTCATTAAGGGTCTTCTTGTAATGTTAGAGAGCCGTTGGAGGTCATTTGAGTCCTTTGGAGACGTTTTTAAGTGACTGTCGTAACTCTTGTATCTGAGAAATCGAAGCATGTGTCGACACCTTCCATGTATGTGTCGACACCTTGAAGATTTGCCTTGAAACTCACCTTCTGGTGTATGACCAATGTGTCGACACTTATGTCCAATGTGTCGACACTTCCCTTCAATATGTTGACCCTTCAAATTTGTCTTGAAACCATCCATTCGGGTGTATGTGCAATGTGTCGACACCATTCTCCCATGTGTCGACACCATCAGCTTTGCCTGGAAATCTTCATTCTGTTGACAGTGCAATGTTTCGACACCTTCATCTTGGCCTGAGAACTTGCTTTCTGTTGAATGACCAATGTGTCTATGTGTCGACACCTTCACTTCGGCTTGGAACATGCATTCTGCTGTATGACTGATGTGTCGACACCATGATGATATGTGTCGACACCTTCAACACTTAGGCTGAAAAGTGTTTCTTCTGGCACCAACAAGCATTCCCAAAACACCTACAATGTAAAGTTTAAGAAGTAAGCTTATGTAGAGTGTTCGATTATATCTAAGGCCGATTTACAATTAGAAAACTCTTGATATCATTTTCTTAAAATGAATTTTCAAAAGTAGAATCTAAAGGTTTAAAAACTCGTAAAACTTTGTTATCATCGAAATCAAAGAGGATTGTTTATAAAACAACCTTGGACTAACAATCTCCCCCTTTTTGATGATGACAAACTCTTTTAATAATAAACCATTGATATTAAAATGAAAAGCTCCCCCTGAGATTAGGATGGAGTTTTTCATGAGATTTTAGCAAAAACGGGCTTTAGGATTCTACGAAAATTTTGCAAGAGTTTCCTTTGTAAATGAAGGTTTCCCAAAATTTAAAAACACAAAAGAAACACTTATATAGACATCCCCCAAACTTCTCAAACTTCCAATATACCATCAGAATACAAGACTTCATATTAATCCCAATAGAAGGTTAGGAATACTACCTGGAAGCAAGTCTCACTTTTTCTCAATGAAGTGCAAATGTATAAGTACTTCTCAAATCCTTATAGATACCAAAGAGATAATCAACAAATATAAGCATAACCAAATAATTCATTGGAGGCAAATAAATATCAGAGATATGCATAGAAAAGGCAAGTCAAGTGATCATTCCAAAAAGAAATGTTCTTATTAAGAGCTGAGAAGTCAACATAATACTTATAAACTTCTCCCAACTTCTCCACATAATTCTTCTAATCTCTCCCCCTTTGGCATCATCAAAAATAGGATAAGGGGAGGGTAATAGCAGTTGGCTATATAGGTAGGAGTATATGTAGTGGAGGTAAAAGGTTTGAATTTTTGGATAGGAGGAGGAGGATACTCAATCTCAAACGTCTTCTGTCATTTCATCCAAGTCGTGGAGAACTAATATGTTCATTTCATTTCATAATGCCGAAGAGTTCTATCAGCTTCCATATGCACCTCCGTGGCCTTTACAACATCCTCAGCTGATGATTTGACAAAAGCTAGAAGCTCAATAGAGGTGGAAGTGAACTCATCAAAGTATGCTGAAACACATTTCTAGTCATATGGAGGCTGTTTTGGACTAGATGCTTGAGACCCCTCATTTCCTTATCAAGAGTCCCAAAACACTTTATATGAACACCAAACAACTTCTTAATATCTTGAAATCATGTCTTCATATTGGTGGCCATTTCTCCATATTCTTAGTCAATCGGTTCAGTTCCTTCTTGATTTCAGCAATAGAAGCATCTTCCTCATTATCACCTTTTTCTTCAAAATTTGATCATCCTTCACCTCATTTCTAAGGTGTCACCACACCTTTCTTCAACCATTCTTCATCTTCGTTTTGCATAAAAACTCAATACCCAAAGGGTTTTCTTGTTGTATTCCATCGAGTCTTTGGATTTTTCTTTAACTTCCCCAGTCATATCAATCTTCAAGAATATGAAACATATGCATGAAAAGCATCTCATAGGCATCTCTAAGAATATGATGTATTCTAATTTTCCAATTCTTGGTAAGATAATGTTACAAACCATATGATGAAATAAACGTCTATGAACAATCAATCTACTGTCAGTGGATTTAATAACCTCATTAAGGGTTGGATTATCCAATACAACCCTAAATATCAAGTGGTTCTACCTCTGATAACCCCATCCATCTGTAAGCATCAAAAAATTTCTTTTTCCATCATTAGGAGCAGAAATCAGAGAGTTTAATGAAGTAACTGATATGTCTAATTTATTCCCATTCATATAACTGGTGGCATCCTCAAACTTAGAATTTTGAAAATTATCATACACTAACTTCACCAGATACACATAGCAATCAACTTTCAGATTCACAAGTAAACCTCATCCTTGAAATTCCAACATCTCTTTAAAATCAAAATCATTCTCACTTAGCCATTTAAAATCAGTCGAACAACCAGCAATAACCTTCATATTTCGCAAATCTTGCACAAGGAGATTCTTTCAAAGCCCTGACCTATAGATGCAGGTCTCTGTAGAAGGAGCAGATTCCTTAGTGCTTTTCTCTTTCTTCTGTGCCCTAGAATTGACAGATATTGGTTATTTGCGAGCGAAACATTTGGGGTGGTTGGAATACATTTCGGCAAAGGCATTGTGAGGAGTTTGAAGTTTTTCAGCAGTGGATTTTTCGGAGAGGGCTGTGGGCAAGATATGATTTTGAAAGAGAGGAGTTCATGCCGTTTGGGAGAGAAAAGAGGGTCTGTGAGATGGAGGAGAAATAAAGTGCTGACCCCTTTTTGCCCTAAAGAGTATATATATATGATATGCATGCCCCTCACTTTAAAAACATTGTACTCATTATAAGTGTTGACACACTGTTTTACCAAGTGTTGACACATGCCATGTAAAAAGAATGCATACAATATTTTAACAAGGAACAAATATGATTTTAGAGCTAAATGCATAGAGAGCAATTTAAACAAAGATCAAAACATATCCAATGCAATCAACAACACAATTAATATCAAAAATCAAGCACATATCACCAATTCAATCCAAAAGAAATCTCATTCCAAAAAGATATCTGAAAAAATCTTTTAACCATGTGTAAATGAGATTCCATAGGCCAAGATTGGAAATCATCACACATGCATATATAAAACATTTTATTAGGTATACTCACAGTGAGATAAAGAAAAGATCCAATTATACCTCGATACCTTGTGTGTTCAACGCTTTTACCTTTTTCATCATTTTTCTTTTCCATGCTTGAGATGCTTGCTTCAAGCCATATAATGTTTTTGTGAGCTTAAACACATGGTGTAGTAGCTTTTCATCTACAAGTCTAGGAGCTTGTTCTACACACACTTTCTCAGAAAGGTAATCATTAAGAAATGCACATTTCACAACCAATTGAAATAATTTGAAATCATTCAAACATGCAAAGGCAAGCAACATTTGAAAAGATTCTAATCTAGCAACATGTGCTAAGGTCTCATCAAAATCAATTCTCTCTTTTTGATTATAACCTTGGGCTACTAACCTTGCCTTGTTCCTTGCTACATCCTCAGATACATCATGTTTCTTTTTCAAGATCTTGTACATCTTGCTCTTGTAGATGAGAAACTTTCTTTTCTTCCATCGTAGCTGGTTTCTCAACATATCTTTCAAGATCTACAACTTCATTGTCATCTCTTCTCATAAAAACGTTAGATTCATCAAATACCATATGAAAAGATTCTTCAACAACTAGAGTATGTTTACTGAAAATACGATTGGCTTTATTAGAAGTTGAATAACCAAGAAAGATACCTTCATCCACTTTTGCCTCAACCCTACTCAAAATTATCCTTATTGTTGATAGGCACAAAATATTTGCATTCCAAAATATGGAAGTAACCAATGATGGGTTTTCTATCATGCCATAGCTCATATGAAGTTACCTTAATAGAGGATTAGTCATGCAACAGTTCATAATATGACAACTTGTACTAATGGCTTCAGCCCATAAGTAATCATGCAAGTTGTTTTCACATAGCAAGACTTTAACCATTTTCACAACAAAGCTTTTCTAAGGAGGAATTTTCAAAAATCTTTTCCATAACCACTCCTCATGATTGAAATAGCAAAACCTTTTTCATTTTGAATTCTCTTGCTAAGTTTTTCAAAAGCATGAAAAACCTCATCTTTATGAGCTAGGAATAGAACACATGAGAATATTATTAAAATTATCAACAACAACAAAGTCATAGTGTTTGCCACCCAAACTTAACCTTCGGGTTGGACCAAAAAGTTCATGTGTATAAGTTGAATTGGCCTAGAAGTAGACATCACCTTTTTGGGCTAAAAAAAGGTTTGGGTTTTGTTTTGAAATCAAGTCCACACTTGTATGAGTAAGCCTTCTATGCCACAATCAACTATCCTTGTCATTTAGAGATGAAAGACATTTTATATTTCTTGAAGAAACGCTCTCTAAATAAACAATGTACACTTTTTCAAATATATGTCCAACAAACAAAACTTTCTTGCTATCAATATTCTTAACAAGATATATTGATGATACAAAAATAACTAGGTTTCTTTTGTCACTTAATTGCCTAATACTCAAGAGATTATGCTTCAAACCATCAACACGAAATACATTCTCAAAAATGGGATTAGAATATATACCAATGATATCAACACCGAGCATCTTTCATTGGTCATTGTCACCAAAGGTAACCGAACATTTTCCTTAGTGACAAAGAGATTTAAGCCAACTCTTGTCTCTGATCATGTGCTTGGAGCATCCATATTGAACTTCAAGCACACCTAAAAAAATCATGTCTTGCTTTTTGGTACCCAAATCATTTTGGGTCCTTTGGTGTTAGAAACGGTTTCCTTCACTTTGTCCTTTGGAATCCAAACAAATTTGATATTACTAGAAGATTTCTTTCTAGTTAGACAAATATGTGAGATATGACCAGATTCTACAAAAATTGCACAATGTAAATGATGGAGATGATTTTGTTATCATATAAGAATAAGATTTTTGATCATTTAGAAAATCATATCCAATGCCACTTTTGTTGAAGCAACATCTTTGAGAACCAAGAAGAATGTCAAGGTTTTTCTTTCCTTGAGTAAACCTTGCAAGGTCATTTGTAAGGGAGTCAACTTTCACTTTCAAGATGTCATTTTCATCAATCAAAATACTTGACTCAATTTGCAAAGGTTTTTCATTTTCTTTTGTGGTCCTTGCAAGATTATCTTCAAGAGATATGACTTGACTCTTCAAAGTATCATTCTCTTTTGCAATGCTTTCAAAATTCTTTTTGAGAGAACAATATTTTGAAAATGTTCTTTTTAGTTCAAGATATTGTTCATTAAACGCATCTTGCAATTCATCAAATGAAAAACTTTCAGTAAGTGAAGATTGTACCTCATCCTCGCTTTCCTTTGCTATCAAACAAAGGTTGGCAATTTCCTCTTCTTCACTAATAGAGACGATTTCTCTTTGGCTTTTTCCTTCAGTTTTGTCGCCTTTTACTTGGTTCATCTCGTGGGTCATAAGAGATCCCATGAGCTCATCCAAATGAAGCTTTGTCAAGTCTTTGGCTTCTTGAATGGCGGTGACCTTGAGTTCTCAAGCTTTTGGTAGGCACCTAAGAATCTTTCTCACTATCTCAACATTAGTAAATTCTTTACCAAGAGATTTAAGTTCATTTATAATATCAGTAAAACGAGTAAACATAGATGAGATAGATTCATCAGATTTTATCTTGAAAAACTCATAACTATGAACAAGCATACTAATTTTGTTTTCTTTGACTTGATTTGTACCTTCATGAGCTACTTGGAGTTTATCCCAAATTTATTTCGCGGTGTCACAACCGGAAACACGATTGAATTCATTTGCATCAAGTGCACAATACAAAACATTCATAGCTTTCGCATTTAAAGACATAAGTCTAAGATCAACATTATCAAAATCCTTTTCATTCCTCAACTTACCATCCTTGTCTCTAGGGAATTCAGGTCCATTAGAGATAACTCTCCATAGTTCATAATCCACGGCTTGGATATAAATCCTCATCCTAGCCTTCCAATAATTGTAACAAGTTCCATTGAACAAGGGAGGTCTATTTGTGGATTGACCTTCAGTTAAGGAGGTATTAATAAGGGTTGTCATAGATAGAGATATTAAACCTCAGCTCCGATACCAATTGTGAGTCTAAATTACAACCCAAGAGGGGGGTTAATTGGGTTTTTCAAAAACATAACACTTTTTTAGTTAATATGCAGATCTGAAAACTACCCCTCTTAACAAATATTAATGTTGATCTAAATGAGTCTAAAGCTATGTCAAGTATAATCAATGAATGATAAAGCATAAATCTCCACAAGTATGAATAAGTACTTAAAATGTAAGAGAGATAAAGTTAGAGAGATGACACCGTAGTTTTTAGGTGGTTCGGCCAAACACGTGCCTACGTCCACCCCCAAGGCAATTGAATTCCTTGGGCTTCCTCCACTATTCTCCAAATAGCGAATACACCTTAGCTTCCCGGGTGCTAAAAAACCTTTACAAAGCGTTTTGCGAGCTCACGCTTCAACTCTCACAAATCCTCACGACCTAGAGGATTTCTTCTACTCTCACAAGTAGGACCAAGTGTTTTCCTAACACTCAAAGGTTTTACAAATAATGGCTACAAAGAAGGCTCTCTAAGCCGAATGAGCAAATGAAGATCTCAATATATGAGGAATGACTCTCTAAGCCGAATATGCCAATGAAAAGCTCAAATCGTATGGAATGGCTCTCTAAGCCAAATTAGCAAGTATGAAGCTCAATAAAGGTAAGAAGATAAGATTCTTGATGGAAACCTAATGTTTGGCTGGTGTGAGCACAAGCTTCCTTGCTAGGTGTGGTTTTCCCTCTTCTTCAAATGACTTCTCTCTCTAGAAGTTAGGGCAAAGTGTGTTTGCAAGTGGGTTGTCCCTTCTTCAAGAAATTTCTCTCTTTGGAGGCTTGATCTTTGATGATGAGCAAGAGAGGAGGAGGATTTGACAATGAGAGCTTCGTTCTTGAATGATTCAGCAAGTGAAATCTTTGGATTTTGGACTTTCTCTTTCTAGATGTGCAATATTGGTCGAGCTCTATCTTCTCTCTCCATCTTCTTCTTTTTATAGCCCTAAGGTCTTCAACGGTCATTAAGGGTCTTCTTGTAATGTTAGAGAGCCGTTGGAGGTCATTTGGAGACATTTTTAAGTGACTGTCGTAACTCCTGGATCTGAGAAATCGAAGCATGTGTCGACACCTTCCATGTAAGTGTCGACACCTTGAAGATTTGCCTTGAAACTCACCTTCCGGTGTATGACCAATGTGTCGACACTTATGTCCAATGTGTCGACACTTCCCTTCAATATGTTGACCCTTCAAATTTGTCTTGAAACCATCCATTCGGGTGTATGTGCAATGTGTCGACACCATCAGCTTTGCCTGGAAATCTTCATTCTGTTGACAGTGCAATGTGTCGACACCTCTTGGTCTATGTGTCGACAGCTTCATCTTTGCCTGGGAACTTGTTTTCTGTTGAATGACCAATGTGTCGACTCCTTCACTTCGGCTTGGAACATGCATTCTGTTGTATGACTGATGTGTCGACACCATGATGATATGTGTCGACACCTTCAACTTTTAGGCTGAAAAGTGTTTCTCCTGGCACCAACAAGCAATCCCAAAACACCTACAATGTAAAGTTTAACAAGTAAGCTTATGTAGAGTGTTTGATTATATCTAAGGCCGATTTACAACTAGAAAACTCTTGATATCATTTTCTTAAAACGGATTTTCAAAAGTAGAATATAAAGGTTTAAAAACTCGTTGTAAAACTTTGTTATCATCAAAATCAAAGAGGATTGTTTATCAAAATCAAAGAGCTCGCTTTTTACTTGTCCATTATCATTAGAGAACCTTTCTCATTTTTGATGAAAGAGAAGTTATCCTAGCTCAATATGTTGCAAGCAGCTGACTTTTGACTTTTGACTTGTCCATTATAGTTTAATACGATCTGGTTGAACGACTCTAGCAAATATGCCAATATCACTCCAATCTTGGTCTCATCATCCATTTCTTCACCCAGTGTCTCAAGTTCTATGATGAAAGATATCATCTTCAGGACATGTTCCCAAACTCTAGCACCTTCCACCATGTTGGTGGGCATCAGCAATTTCATAACTTGCTGGCGTGCAGAAAGACTTTGCCCTCCAAACAGCTCCTGGAGATATACAAGTGTCTCCTTAGCTGTTGTTATGCTCTAACATTGCTTTTTCAACATGTTAGACATAGACGCCAACGTATAACAAAGAGCTAATTTATCGTCTCATTCCACTTTTTTTAAAAAAAACTCTTTGTTCTTGTGTTTCAACAACCAAGGAAATCCAAGGGGTCTCCTCACCGTGGACATAAGCTATTTTATCCACAGTGAGTACTATCATAAGATTTCTCTTCCAATCAAGGAAGTTTGACCCAACTAATTTATTATCATCTAGGATTTTGGATAATGAATTCGGCATCAAGAATTTGTAAATATTAGAAAGAAAATTCTTAAATATATTAACAATCCATTAGCATAGGGATTTTAATAGTTAATGGTACCTCCCACTGAATCACAACAACTATACAAAAAGAAGAATATAAAATTTATATTCAGTGTTTGCAGTGGATATCAAAAACTTTCAACTTATGTGCACATAATCCTATTTTAGTAATCATGACACAACTTATAAAAGCAAGTAGAATCTACTTACCATGATAACATCACATGTTGTATATCATGCATATATTAATTTCCTTATTCTTAATATTTGTTTTGACCACCAACATAAACACAATCTTCACTATTTTACTGGATGCGTTTATTTGGTTAAGTGCAAACATCGTTTAAATGACATGTAATTTTGAAATCGATCGGCATTGCTATTTTAGTCAACACCCCTACCACTCCTACACGCACAATTATCTTCACAAGAAGTATACGAGACAAATTATAAAATCAACAATTGGCCTTAACTATTTTAGTTTTAACTAGTCTTCAATCAAATATAATTCCCAAATACCAACAATGGAAGGCTATGAGATTTAAGTTTCTTGTAAAATAATCTCATTTAACACATTAATAAGTAATTTTTTTAAATCGGTCAAACTGGTTTCATCAATGGGTTGACCCGTCAGTCCGGGTCCAACCTGATCAATGGTGGAATAGCAGTCCAGGTCATACTCGGACCTAATCTAGGTCATGGTCAAGGCCTAACCCGGACTAAATCAAGTGGTCCGGGTCAATGGGCTCGGGTCCAACCCGTGGCCCTAGTCCACACTGGTTGCCATGGCCCGGATCTTATCCGGCCATGGGCATGCCCAAAAGGGCCCAACTTGTGTGGTATTTATCCCCCCTTTTCTGGGACTCACGCAAACTTTTGGTTGGGTAGGGCAACTGATGTCCTATCCGAGTCCCAAATGCACGACCTAGGGCAACCCATGCCCTTGGTGTCGTTTGGCCCAGTGGAGTAGCCAGCCACAGCTGGCCTCGCCCTGCAACCCCTAGGCCGGCCACCCTATGGCCTAAGGTGGCCATGGGCAGCTGTGGGGAGGCCAAATGGCCTCAACCCGTGTACCCCCAAAGGGTCCGTGGTCGGCTGACGTGGTCCTTGGTCGGCTGAGCCACCACCGCAATTGGTGGTGGCCAGCTTGGAGAGCAAAAAACTTGTTCTCTCTGTCCAAAAACTTGGAGACCAAGTTTCGAATCTCCTAGCTGTGATTTTTTTTCATTCGTCTTTCTTTCAGAGATTCATGCAATAAAAAAATCTTAAAAGCCCGATTGTAACTTTTTTCTTGAAGATATGTTCCATCTAACAAAACAAACCAGTAAGAAACATCAAAGAGAAAACTCACGGACAAAAAACACATAAATATTTTTTTTCTTTGCTTTTCGTCAGATTCTAACTTTTCTCTTACATGGCAGTCGAAACACAAATAATACATGGTAAGGAAACACTTTCCAACAAACATATTCGCAAGAAAATTCAATGAATCGTGAAGAACACGATCTTGCATGCGCGTGAGCCAGAGAGAAGCACTAACCCGGAACTATGAGATTTCATAGATCTGACGCTTCGATACCACTTATTAGAGCGGAAGCTCGCAGTGGAAAGGATCGTTGAATCAAAGTAGCCAAAGCGTTCTCTCTCTCCTTTAGATAAACGACCACAGTTTTTGTGAGTCCAAAGAATAAGGTAACCCAAGAGGGGGTGAATTGGTTATCTAAAATTTTCACTTTTAACCGACAAAGACGTGTTTGAAAAGTAATTACTAATTTAGTACAAGTATATAATATGCAATAAGTGTAAATACGTGGTAAAAGTAACGAGTAGGGATAGAGAAGCAAACACGTGATTTTTATATGGTTCGGCGAACCCACTTACATCCACCCCTCAAGCTCCTTCACCGAGCCTTGAGGTTTTCTACTATCTTCCAATAGCATACACTCTATCTTTCGAGTGCTAGAAAACCGTACAAGTTTTTCTCGACCTCAATACTTAAACCCACCCAAGTGGTTTTTCAGGCTCACCACTCACAACGTAACCAAAAATTGAGATATGAAAGTGTGTTTTGTTTGAATAATATGATAAATATGAAATATGAAGGTTTAAAATATTTCTCAAGTGATCTAAATGATATGTGGTTGTTGTGTGTTAATTTTTGACGTTATGAATGTGTATTTATAGGCCACATATGAAAAATAGCCGTTTTATAGCCGTTGAGAGTCGTCTGTAAAAACGAACCGGTTGACTACTACATGAACCGGTCGACCACTTCAAGTAACCGTTACCCAACGGTCATATTGTCAGAAGCTCAATGGCTCTATTTTAAAGACAACTGGTTGACCGCTATACCAAGCGGTCAAAGACTGGGAAACTGCTTCCCCAGCCGATCAACCTCTTCAACTTAAGCACATAGTCTAGTTCATTTAAAATAATTTTTGACCACTTTTAAACACTCAATTATAAATACTTCCTTTAAATAGATAAAAGTTTTGAGAGTTTATATAAGGATGATTTGAAAACATTTAAAGCGCATTTTGATTGTCAAAGATATGATAAAAATATTATGCACAGTTTGAAAAATATGCAAGTGTGATTCATAATCCTTGTCAAAAGTGAAACAAAGATTTACAAGGATTATACCCTAAGCTGTTGAATCTTCATTTTTGAGCTCCTTGCATTTTCTTGATCTTCTTTCTTCAAGTCTTTGGCTCTTTAATCAAGAAGTCTTTGTCTTTGAAGATGTCCATTTTATAAACTTGATCCATTTACTGAAATCATCAAAATCTCGATTGTGCACAAAAACCAACAATCTCTCCCTTTTTGATGATGACAATAAATTGATAGTTTTGGGATGATTCCCCCTATCTTTTTGCAATTGGACAAACATTTAAAACTTGAGACAAAACATTAGTAGGGAATGGTTTCATATAGGAATAATACAATCAACATTCATAATCTCATTCAAAGAAGAATATATAGTCATCAAAACTATTAACACATTTCTCCCCCTTTGTCACATCAAAAAGACAAAGGACAAATTTCTTCCTAAATATGCATTCTACAAAAATCATTATATGATCAAAGGGAATATAAGCATATAGACATTTAAGAAAACTCCCCATTTGTCAATCAAAAAGAGAATGCATGGATATAATTCAAATAATCAGTTAAAAGAGATCATCCAAAAGATAACTTGTGATTTTAAATGACAATCTCATTGAAATAGTATAGATGATGTCTAATGAGGACTCAAGAGTCCATCACTATTACGATAATAGCCCACCGAGTGGGTTTGTACCAATCTCTTAGCTTCCAATGACAATTTAAAAGGTCATTCTCAACTAAAAGATTTAGCTCACAAATTCTCATAAAAGTCCATGATTTTGTAAAAAAGTTAGCTTATAGAGATGTTCTATTTTGACAAATGCATGAAATATGTCAAAGATTAATACAATTGCATTTATAACATTAAGAAATAAGAAATCCTCATCAACCAACAATTTAGAACTTATTCTCAGTTAAAGATTTAGAAATTACCAAAGATTTTCCCTTTAGCATATGTACTCAAATGTCACAAGCCTTCTTGATAGCCAAGTTTTATCCGAGCACCATTTGTTGCTCCATCCTATAAGAGAATCAAGAAAACATTTTTGGTACCCCATCCTTCTTGGATCCTTCAATGTTAGTTTTTGTTTCTTTTGGAACCCATGCTTTCTTAAGAGTCTTGATCCTAAGTTTCTTTAATGCATAGTAAAAACTTAGATGCCCATTTTTGTTGCAAAAATGACATGTTTGAGTAGGTCCATTAAAAGACTTAGCCTTCATAAAATAATTCTTAAAATATTTTTGGTGAATAGAAGGCTTGTAGCCTAAGCCACTTTTGCCAAAGACACATCTTTGACTACTAAGCATGTTTTTCAAAGTTTTGCTTCCTTTAGTGAACTTCTCAATAATTTTGCTTTGAGAAACTATTTTGTTCTTCAAAGTAACTTTCTCATTTTCAAATTCTAAATCTTTTTGTAGGAATAAATCATTTTCAAGCTTTAGATTATCTTGCTCATTTTTCAATGAATCAATTTCATTTGAGATCAAAATGAGTTTCTTTTTCAAAAATGTATATTTTCTACCTAGTTTCTCAAATTGGCAAAGAAGATCATCAAAAGCATTTTGAAGTTCAATGTAAGAAATTTCAGGCTCGTCATTTGAAGAATATACCTAATCATCATCCTCAAATGCCATGAGGCACATTTTGGCTATTTCTCCATCTCTTCTTCTTCGGATGAGAAGCTTTCATCGTTAACATTCCAAGATGTCTTCTTGAACTTGAGGCTTCTTTTCACTTTGTTTCTTTTGAGGAATTTCTTGAACTTTCTAGTCATCAAGTCTATGTCTTCCTCATCTTCGATTATGTAGAATTTGAGAGCGATCCTCATCTTTTTCTTGCTCTCATTTTCATTCTCGAGCATTTGGATCTCATGGGTCACGAGGGATCCAATGAGCTCATCTAGAGGAAGTTTGGTGAGGTCCTTGGCTTCTTGTAAGACGGTCACTTTGGCGCTCCTATGACTTTGGTAGTGACCTGAAGATTTTCTCACCAAATCGGAGTTACTATAAGGTTTACCAAGTGCGTTCAAGGCATTTATAATTGTGATAAATCTAGTATACATGACAGTAATGGATTATTCTGGTGTCATTTTAAACAACTCATAGTTTTGAACAAGCATGTTGATTTTTTACTCTTTGACATGACTCTTTAATCTCTAGAGCATTCTAAATTTCCTTAGTGTTTGTGCAAGAAGATATTCTATTAAATTCATTTCTCTCTAAAGCACAATAAATAATGTTCATAGCTCTAGCATCTAAAGAGAATTTCTTTTTGTCTAGGTCACTATATTCATTTTCATTTTTGAGGGTTTCAACCTGTCCAACTTTCTTTGTGAGTATATGTGGACCATTCAAAATGCATAACCACGAATCATAATCAATGGATTGAAAATAAATACTCATCCTAACATTCCAATATGCATAATCACTTCCATTAAAAAATAGTGGTCTAAGTGTGGAAAGTCATTCAACTCGAGTGTTGAAGCTTGAAGTTGTCATTCTAACTCAAGATTGCTAAATCTTTTCTAATGAGCACCAACCAATGATATCAATTGTGAGTCCTAGGATTAAGGCAACCCACGAAGGGAGTGATTTGGTTTTCTAAATTTTTCGTTTTAACCCTTAAAGACGTGTTTGCAAAGTAACTATTAATTTAACACAAGTATATAATATGCAATAAGTGTAAATACGTGCTAAAAGTAAAAAGTAGGGATAGAGAAGCAAACACGTGACTTTTAGGTGATTCGGCAAACCCGCCTACATCCACCCCTAAAACTCCTTCACCGAGCCTCGAGGTTTTCCACAATCTTCCAATAGCATACACTCTAGCTTCCGGGTTCTAGAGAACCATTCAAGTTTTTTATCAGGCTCAACACTCAAACCCACCCAAGTGGTTTTTCGGGCTCACCACTCATAACCTATCCAAGCATTAAGTTATACCCTCTCTATGCTTCTTCTTTAGTGAACAATCTCACTAAAAGAAACACCTCTCTTGATAAAAAGATTACAAGATCAAACTCTCTCAAAGAGTAGATATGAAAGTGTGTTTTGTGTGAATGATATGAGAAATATGGAATATGAAGGTTTAAAATATTTCTCAAGTGATCTATATGAAAGTGTGTTTTGGACGTTATGGACGCGTATTTATAGGCCGCATGTGAAAAATAGTCGTTTATTGCCATCGGGGGTCGGCTGTAAAAACGAGCCGGTTGACCGCTACGTGAAGTGGTCGACAGGTTGAAGTTGCCGTTACCTAATGATCATATTGTAAGAAGCTCAATGACTCTTTTTAAATCAACCGGTCGACCGCTATACCAAGCGGTTGAAGACCGGTCGACTGCTTCAACAGCCGGTCGACATCTTCAACTTAAGCACATAGTCCGGTTAATTTAAAACCACGTTTTTGACCACTTTAAAACACCCAATTTTAAGTACTTACTTCCCATAAGTATATGAAAGGTTTGAGAGTTTGTATAATATGATTTCAAAACATTTAATGCGCATTTTGGTTGTCAAACATATGATAAGAATATTATGCATGGTTTGAAAAATATGCAAGTGCGATTCATAATCCTTGTTAAAAGTGAAACAAAGAGTTACAAGAATTATACCTTAAGGTCTTGAATCTTCATTTTTGAGCTCCTTGCATCTTCTTGATCTTCTTTCTTCATATCTTTGGTGGCTCTTTCATGAAAACGTTTGTCTTTGAAGGTCTGTTGTATAAAATTGATCCATTTACTGAAATGGATAGAAAATATGACGTGAAGAATGAATTCCCCCTTCTCTCAGATGAATTTCTGAGCTATTTATAATGGCTGACTTAGAACTCAATTGTGCCTATGTGTGGGATCTTTAGGGGCCTCAAATCTCGCCGTAAGATCATCATGAAAAACTCTCTTTCATTAAACTTCTTTATATTCTGTAATCTTAATTTATGGGCTTCTACAAATTGTGATCATGTCCATTAACATATCACAATTGACCTCCGAGATAATGAGTCCGTTTTTGTGAAATCCCTTTTGCTAACAGACTATCCTTCCACCATACTATATTCCACATTGGCTAATAGGAGCGGAATAAAATCACCGATTAAGTCTCTAGCTAATATCATTCTTAATTCTTAGTCTGTATCTAGTTGGACTCCCATAAAGTTTTGAAAAATAATTTTCGCAAATATTTACTTAATATATAATATAAGTAAAAACTGTGAAAATATTTTTTCACAAATCTCACTGTGCAGTGTTTTTATTTGTGTCCAGTAATATACAGACATAATGAATATACTGCCTCATCAAGAAACTGGTGGATGCCATATTGAGCAATTGTACAAATTCACTTATCTGGAATATTTGATCTGTGAAGATTATCACCAAATGACTCAGTCAAAGCACAAACACACAACAAAAAAACGGCATAACTCTCTCAGTTCTAAGGATAACATAAACTAATTGTGTTGAATATCATTCTCTACAATATTGATCGTTTCGAGAAGGTATTCATATTTTATCTGGTTCAGTCCACCCCCAAGGTTATTGACTACCTTGGGCATCCTTCACTATTCTCCAAATAGCAAATACACCTTAACTTCTCGAGTGCTAAGGAACCTTTACAAAACATTTATCGAGCTCACGCTTTAACTCTTTTCACAAATCCCAAAATCTAAGGGATTTCTTCTAGCCTCGTGAGTAGGAGTTTACGTAACGCCCAAGTGTTTTACAAAAGATGGGTACAAAAGAATAATAAAGAATGACTCTCTAAGTCGAATAAGCAAATGAAAAGTACATAGTGTGCAAGAAGACACTATTCTCGGAAGAATGCTAAAATTTGGTAGGTGCAGTCTTCTCTCTTCTTCAAACCACTTTCTCTCTTTAGAAATTAAGGAATATAATAATAGCAAGTCTGTGTTGTCTTTATCTCTCTATCTCTTTCTATTTATAGCCCTTCTAACTTCAAAGGTCTTCAAAACCCCCAAAAGTATCGTTGGAAGGGTATCCATGTCTTTTTGGAGTATTTTAAATGAGTTGGAGTCGTTTCAATTTTTCTGCAAAATCCCAGCATGTGTCGACATAGTTTGCATCTATTGACACTTCAAAAATTGGTCTGTAATTATGGTCTCGGGTGACAGTGCAATGTATCAACAGTAGTCTTCAATGTGTTGACACCATGAATTCAAATATCTAGTGTCAGTTAAATGTGTCGACTCTAGTCTTCAATGTGTCAACAATATAAGTGTTGGAGAGAAAAAATTGCCTCTTGAAAGTGTCAATTTCTTTTCAACACTTCTTTAAACATCGATAATATGAAAAATTGACCTATTAACTTAGTGTACTGGTGTTCAAGTACACTTACAAAATATTTTAGTAAGACAACCTCAATCCTATGAAATACATTTTAGAAATAGTGGATTGACAAGGTAAAATCTAAAAGTCTTCAATGCATTTAGAATTTTTGTTATCATTAAAATCAAATATGGATTGTTTGCAAAAAAAATCTTGGGCTAACAGTCTTTCAAGCAGGAGTTTTTCATGACATTTTTAGCAC
Source organism: Myrica gale (assembly GCA_963930655.1). NCBI lineage: Eukaryota > Viridiplantae > Streptophyta > Magnoliopsida > Fagales > Myricaceae > Myrica > Myrica gale. The sequence goes on from OZ005618.1 coordinate 15,812,135, forward strand.
AAAGGACTTTGAGATTTTACGAAAAAATTTTGCACGAGATTCCTTTAGAAATTGAGGTTTCCCAAAGTTTAAAAATAAATAAGAACACTTCTATAAACTTCCTCCAAATATTCTAAACTTCTAAATTTTCACAATTTAGCGCAAGGAGTTTGCAAACTCAAACGTTGTGAGACCCCGAAAAATCAGTACGTACTCCGTTGTAAGCATAAGGATTTAGTGATTTGTTTTGAATTAATGGAGGCCATGGTATGATCTAAATTTAATGAGCATTATGGAATATCAAGGGATGAGGTCTAAATTTTAAGGTAGCCAATTTAAGTTGTTAGATTAAATGTATTCCTTTTCTATATCCTTGATTAATTTTTGAAGGATTATGTTATGGACCATATTATTGGGCTATTAAGGTTTAAATGGTTGGACTTAAAGCCTAAAAGAATGGGCTGAAAATGGACAGCCCAAGCTTGGCCGAAAATTAGGAATGATGGGCCTTGAAATTTAATCAAGTGGGCCGCCCAATTACATGTGATGATGGGCCCTTGAAGTTGTGATATTGGGCTGCTATAAGGCTTAGAGTATTAGGTGGATATTGGGCCTTTAAATGCATGCAATTGGGCTACCATGAAGATCAAGAAATTGGGCTTTAAATTCATGCTAATGGGCTGCCAAAATGTTCATGGAAATGGGCTTTAAACTATGCTATTGGGCTGCCATAATATTCATGGTAATGGGCTGCCTTTGAATGGTTATTGGGCTTTAAGGATTTAGGTTATTGGGCCTTAGCCTTTAGGCTTGTGAAATGGACTTGAGACTTGTGATATTGGGCCTTAGACAAATATTATTGGGCTGACAAGGTCTTATGTGATTGAAATGTTAGTGGGCCTAACTTTAAAGATTGGTGTTAATGGGCCCTATCCTTTAAACTTATGAATTGGATTTAAGATGGTGTTGTTGAGCCTTGGATTAATGTTGTTGGGCTGCCCAATGGGCCTTGGAGTTAAGTTATAATATAAGATTAGTAGTACTAATCATTCATTAAGCCAACTAAGTATGCTATGTAACTAGGTTGGTTGAGTTGTAACTAAGTAAACTAAACTAGTTGGATTTCAACCAAGGGAATCTAATTGGTTGAACTAAGCATTAAATGTGGAATTCAAATGTGTGGTGGAGGGTGAATTTCGTGCAAGCCAAAGGGGACAAAGGGGAGACAAAACTGAAAAGTTGAAAAAAGGTGAAGGAAAAGTGAAAATTGAAGTGCATTTCCCCCTTGACCGAAATTTGGACCAAGTGCAAACTTTCTTTGCCTTGGCTTTGCCTTTTACGTATTTCACATCTCCCATCACCACCTTTTGGAGTCCTTTGTGTCATATTGATCGATCAACTCAAGCCAAGAAGAAAGAGAAACAAGAGAAAAAGAGAGAAACCGAAAAGGGAGAAAGGGAAAAAAATCAAGGGAGAAACCGTGTAAGGAATAAGAAGAAGGAGAAGAAGGAGGTGAAGGGGAAAGGAAGGCTTGCAAGAGGAAGAAGGAAAGGAAAAGAAAAGATAACAAGGTAAGAATGTTTGGATCTCTACACCTTATGTTGGCCGAATGCTCATATTATGTAGTTCTTGGGTTATGTGGTGATCCTTGTTTAGATCTTGAGTTTTATGCTTGATTGTTGATGGATCTTGAGCCTAGAAAACCCTAGGTTGTGTATGATGTTAGATCAGGCCATGTATGTTTGGGAACTAAGCTTGAATGTTAGGATTATGCAAGAAAATGTGCAATGTATGTTAAAGGAAGCTAGATCTAAGTTTATGCTAAGTTGGTTGGTTGTAAGTTGTAAATCTCCCTAGATCTATGGTTATGGATGTGTTGGAATGTTAGATCTAAGTGCTTGACCATTGTTATGATGATTTAATGAACAATATACATGTGAAAGAGGTTCCGAACTATGGAAGAAATGCATGATAAAGAGGGAGATAGGACGAGTGTAAGTTTTGGCATAAATCACCATGATGGCCGAACCATGCAACCCTAAATTGCATTTTGCTGCTTATGTTTGGTGTTAGATCTAAGAGCATGAATGAATGTGAGTATGTACTGACTTGTTATTGGAAAATGCATGTAAGTTTGGTTGTGAATCGAGGAAGTTGCATGCAAATAAATAATGAGAAAAGTCCAAGTGTTCTATGATATGGTGTGGGCCGAATGTCACTTTGTCCTTGATCTTATGTTATGATTGATAGTTCTTAGGTTGTGAAATTGTTGAATGGAGGATGAGATCACCATTGGAGATGAAGTTGTAATTAAAGAACACATAAGATTGGTGTTGGCCGAATGCCATGAGGAAGAGAAACCCGAATTGCAAGCTTGTAACAATTGGAAATTTTATTTGCTTGTGATGAATAAATAAAATTAGGGTTGTGGCCAAACAAATTAAAAGATGTTAAGGCTTAAAGGATCGAGTCAAAAGGATTAACAAGCCTTGTGATGTTAAGCATGAATTAAGGATTTAATTGGGATGAATGACCTTGTCCGAAATTTATTGAATACAAGTGAAGTGTAATTGTAAGGATATGGATAGCAAGAGAACCTTGATCACATAAGGGGAAAATACAAACCCTAATCAAGGTTAATGTCTCGGGTTGATAAAGGTTTAATTTCCAAGCCAAGGGTTGTTAATGATTAAGGTTAGTGATTTATTCAGGTAAAGATTTAACCGAATACAGGAAATAAAAGAGAGACTTAGGTTTAATCCTAAATCCGTCAGTTGTTGATTAGAACCCTAATCGAGAATAGAAATATATTGTAATATAGTTAATAATTAAATAACCTAAGTTTTGTATATTAGTTAAAGAAAAGATTAAATAAAGTATTTAATGATTAAAAGAATTATATTGATATATATATATATATATATATTATCAAAAAAAAAAAATTCCGCTGTAAGAGTTAGTGTAAGCGCTGGAGTGTTCCCGGGGAATGCTTGCGGCTGTCACGGTCCCTGCGGAATGGCGTTCGGGGCGTGACAAACGTAGCTTTTAATCACCATTAAATAATAATAACAGATGCAAAATTCACAAGTAAATAATCCAATGGAGAAATATAAATACCAGAGATATTCATTAGATAAGGCAGTTAGGTGTTCAGCCGACATAATAAATACAAACATAAAGCGGATAAAATAAGATTAATACAAAATGAAATGTCCTCAGTAAGAAGTAGAGGTCAAGGGCAGTTGGCTAGGAAGGTGGAGTCTTTGTAGTGGAGGTGGAAGGTTTGGATTTCTTGATAGGAGGAGGAGGATACTCCATCTCAAACTTCTTCATCCATTCCATCCAAGTTATGGATAACAGTTATATCAGCGTTTTTTCAAAAATGCTGCGAAAGGGGGTATTTAGCGACGGTCTCTGACTGCCGCTAAAGACCTAATTTTTAGCGGCATTTTTTGCAAAACGTTGCTAAAGGTTGTCTTTAGCGGTAGTCAGTCACCACCCCTAGAAGGACCGTCGCTAAAGACCTAATTTTTAGCGGCATTTTTTGCAAAATGTTACTAAAGGTTGTCTTTAGCGGTGGTCAGTGACCGCCATTACAAGGATTGCAGCTAAATACCTATTTTTTAGCAACATTTTGCAAAGAACGCTGCTAGAGGGGGTTTTTAGCAGCTGTCAGAGACCGCCGCTATAGGTGGTTTGTGGCGACATTTTTAGCGACTGCCGCTAAAAAGGCCGCCGGTAAAGACCAGTTTTTTTGTAATGTCATACCCATTTTTCAATTTTGGTTTTCTTGTCTCTGTTTTGAAGCTGCTCGAATTTGAGTGTTGGTTGGTTGCGTTTGCTATATGTATCTGGAATTGTAGGTCCATGATTGTTTTGTTGATTAGGATGTCATGCCTGTGCGTTTATGAGAGTCTGGAATTTATTTATTTTTTATTCGAGAAATCTGATGAACCTATGCAGAAGCTCATTGTAGATTTGATTTCTCGCCTCCAAATAATCAAGTTAGTCATGGGGTTTACATTCATGAAATTCTCGTCACTCACCCAATTTCTCCATATATTTGGACTTGCCCAATTTAGAAAATCAGTGGGGAACCAATGTCCGTGAAATCGAAAGATATTACCAGCAGCTGTTTTCTTCAGATTTGGATGCAGATGAACCTGAACCTTAGGTTTGTATGATTTAGGGATGGAAAATTCAATTGATTCGGGGATCGAAGGGGTTTGGGGAAGACGTCGATGCCTTGATGGTATTGTTAAATTTTCAGTGACGTAGTAGGGCAATTTTCTGCATGAAAAAATTGTTGACAACGTGAATTGTACGGGAACCACAGGGAAATTAGCCCAGTCAGCAAATTGGACACGTTCCCTATTTCTATTGGCCATGACATGGATATTTTTGATAGCTCAGCAAATTTCGTCAGTATTTATACAGATTATGGACAGAGGGGTATCTTTGGGAAAGATATATCACCAAAGGGATAGGCGGGAAAACAAAGTCAACCCTAGGGGCATATTCAAGAAAAGTCTATACCACAGGTGCACATGTAAAATTTTAGCGTTTATTTATTTTTGTTTGGTGTTCTTGATAAGTTTTCTATACGAATTGACTTGTGCTAGCTCGAGCCAAATGCAGACAGAATGAGAAATAAAATTGTTTTTGTTGTCCTTGTTTTTAAAAGAATGAGATATTTAGCATTAATTAGTACCTAAAATCTGAAGGGAATATGAGATACTACTTACATAGAGCAGTGGTGGAACCCGGACTCAAGTTGAGGGGGGATACACTCTTAATGCGAAATGATAAATTTTTTTCCTATGTAATGCAAAAAGTGTCTTAGAGTTAAAAAAAATTTCTACGTTAGAAGTATTAGACAACTCCATGGTTGCTGAGTTTTTTTTTATCAAAAACTTATACATTATATAAACAAAACAAAACGAAATGAAAATTCATCAACCAATTCACTAATCAAAATTAAGAACAATAACCTTCAACAAATCACAATTGACTATGTGTGACTAAACAATCCCAAAATCGAATTCAACATAGACTTGATTGAGCAGAAATTTGTAGCTTAAGTTCACAAAGTGTCTTCATGGCTTTGACATGGACAGTCAATTAATGATCATAGCATTTATGATGAAATCTACTAATATACACAACATCAAGACCTATAAGTAAATAGGTTTAGAAATAAAGAATCGACTCAATTTTCAGGAAAATTTAGAAGTTAGAGACTTAACTTCCTCATAAGTCATAACACATTTATTTGCTAAGGAGCTGAGAATTGTGTTTGTAAAAAAATCTCTTTTTGCCGAAAAATAAATCCACTTAGCATTTTATTTCGAGTACAATTATTTGGTTGGTCTAGAAATTTCTCATCTTTAAGAATAAAAAACAAGAGAAACCCAAAACATCCCAATTCACATTTTCCCCCTCGCTTTCTTGGTTAAAAACGTAAAAATTGCAGAGAAATTGCATTGAAAATTCTTGAAAGAGCACAGTCACTAACTTACCCTAACCCACAACGGAAACACATACATCAAACAAAAACATTCAAATAAGACAAAATAATCAATTATATTTCATTTAAAATAAGGACAAAACACGTAAAAAAATGACGGAACAGATGGGGCAGCCGCCTCGGCTTCCCCCCTCCGTCCACTACTTTATATATATATATATATATAGCTTTCATGCATGCAATCATTGGCAGAGCTAAACAATTTTTCTTCGGGAACGAATAATATTATCATGTTATTAAAAATAAAGGTTAAGTAGTATCTAAAATCGTTTATAGCACTAATTTTGTGTAACATTTATAATATATAGGCATTTTTAAAAGTAGTTGCATAAGATAATAGCATTCTGATCAACTTCTTCCATTAATATGACAAAATATAGAAAAAGATTAATCGTCGAGTAAGATATTTGAAGAGAAACTTTCTCCAATCAATGAAATATATATAAAAAAATAACCATAATATAGGACAAAAATCTAAACATACAAGAGGATTTTTATTAAAAAAAAATTATAGAAGTGAGGGGGCAGTCGCCCTGGCTTGCCTCCCCTATGTCCACCACTGATATAGAGTATATAACATTCTATATTAATTTTAGTATAACATCATTTTAAACTTTTTGAGAATGACTTTAGCATAACTTTCTTGAGAAATGAAAATTTCATCCTATATTTGCTTTACATCGATGCCAAGGTAAAAACACATGAGACCAATATTCGTCATTTCAAATTTTTCAGCCATTACTTTTTTGAATTCTTCACACATAGTGAGATTACTTCTTGTAAAGATCAAGTCATCCACATACAAATATACAATAAATATATGTCCATAAAGAGCATGTTCATAGGGAGACTTCAAAAATTTGTTATCTTGGAAGTTTTTCAAAAGAGTTGTTGGAGGCCTTCCTAAAACCCTAGAGAGGATATTCTAGAGTTCCTAAAGCGTCTATTTGATAGAGAAAAAGTCTCAGAGATTTAGAACCTCAATTGACTAGTTCTCTCTCATATTCAATGACCTTTGTAAAGCCTTCAGAGTGTACATTTGAAGGGTTATTGAAGAACAAGATTGCTCGTGAAGAATCCATAGAATTAGGACTTATATTGGCCGTAAGCTCGGCCTTTGGGTAGGTGAGACACACTAAATATTCGGACCGACAGAAATTTCATTTAAATTGTTAAAACGAGCCGAGGTTGTTAAATGAATGAACAAAACTTTGTAGTGTCATATTTCCAAACAAATAAGGATTACGCCCGACATTTGTTTCAATGCTCTTGTCCTTTAAATTTGCTGTATTAGTTTTTTTATATGTTAGATATGAACTCATGATACATAGTGATCAGCATCAAGCGCAGAAGGCCGCGGGGATAGAGCGAGACGTTCGGACGTTCATGAACTGTATTTTACAGGACGAAGTCTGTAGGGTAGAAAGAATGGATTCCCACAGTTCGATTGAAGATCCAGCGCATCTGGTTACGCTATTCAGCCAAACCAAACAGGGACTAGTAGTAGCTTGACCCGTGTTCTCTATAATGCTGCAGCGGCAGGGGAAATCAACGCTTTCAAAAATATCGAGAAGCCACTTGACCACTTATTTACTGTAACTAAGAACACAGTCCTCCATAATTACATCACAACGATCAATAGAGAATCGGAATCTAAAACAATCTTCATTAAAGAAATTCTGGACCAGTGTCCATCACTACTGTGGCAAAACAATTCCAAAAACGAAACACCCTTACATCTTGCCGCAAGATATGGGCATATTGAGATAGTTTTATTCCTCATGAACGTGCAAAAAATCTCTATCTAGATCCTGAAAGGGGTGAAGCAGCTAGAGAGATACTTTGGATGACAACCCAAGAGAAAGATACTGCATTGCACAAGGCTTTGAGCCATAGCCATCTTGAGGTGGCAGCACTGTTAATCAAAGACGATCGCAATTACTCATATTTTGCTAATGATGCTGGTGAAACTCCACTTTACGTTGCTGTCGAGAGAAATTTCCGAGATTTGGTGTTAGATATTCAAGACAAGTGCCAATTACCAGCTTATGGTGGGCCACTTGGCAGAACAGCGCGCTTTGCATGCTGCAGTACTTCGGGATGTAACTGGTAATACCTATTTATTCTTTCAACATTCTATCAATGACATTTCATGAAATTCTTGTTAGAATATTTCCTTAAGGTGACATATGTAAATAATCTTTTAAAGTTTAAAAAATTATGGTGTCAGTTAAATAAGATTATGGAATCTGTAACAGATTCAAATTTAGAACTAATTGGATAAAGATTGCAATTTGATTTCTGATTTAAATTGGAATTCAAATTGTAACCGATTAGATAAAGATTGCAATTTGATTTTGATTTGAATTTCCTTCATGGAAGGAACAAATCAGAATCTACAACAGATTGAGGGTCCCTGACCTAGCCTATAAATAGAGGCCTGTGTATACCATCTAGAACATACTCTGAAAGACATTCACATAGGTTGGAAGAGCCTCACTAAAATACTTTAGATTCATAAAGTTATTTTGCAGAGATTTCGTTCAAGTGCTGAGCAAGATGGTTGGAGATAATGTTCCTGTTATATTATTCCGCTGCGTTCACATATATTGATTGATTATGATTTTACTCTAACATTTGGTATCGGAGCCAGCCTTCCATGCTTCTTGTTCAGTGAATCGATTTACTGATTAAATTCAGATTGTCACTTGAATCAAGAAATAAATGTTCTCTGTATCAATGTATCAAAAAGAAAAATCTTTCTTTTATATTGGCCGGCTGTTAATTATGTTTTATAATTTCTTCTAAAACAATCCGATCAACTAAAGTTTACAAAATGATCTTTGTCTCATGCTTATTATGTCTGCAATATGCTGTTGTTTTCTTTAAAGTTATCGAAAAAAACGATTGTTGCATGGATTTTGATTTTGAAAATCGTATGATACATATCAATCTTTTTTTTTTTTATTAAACAAAATCGGTGAGGAGACAAAGACACACTTGGAGGTGCGGCAGCAAGTGGCCAGAGAGGAGGAAAACCTCCTCTCCCAGCCACGGGTTTCCAACTCGTGGCCTTAGGTTGCCGGGGACGAGGCCTTCTCGTCCCCCTTGCAAGTGGCAGCGTCCTTTGGGATGCCAGGTCATGTGGCGGCGTCCCAAGGTACGCCAGATCGAGTTTAGGAGCTGCGGCTGCAATTGCTGCAGCAGCGCCTGAGAGGAAAAACACAGACCTTTGGGTCTGTGTTTAAGGTAACTGGGTAGGGTTTCCTACCCGGACATGTGGGCGGGCCGTGGGTTGGACCGCCGGTCCCGTCCGACCAGAGCGGCCGACATATAATAATATTTTTATTATTATTATAATAATTATTAAAAAAAACTAGTAATATGTTTATGCTTTTCTATAATTTCTAGAATTATTTTTTATTTTCAATGTTTAATTGATTCAATTCTAGAAATATTAAGTTTATTTTTATGCTTGATTTATTATGTGAAAATCTAAATATATAGATATGTTGATCATGTACAAATGTTTGATTTCTAGACCAAGCATGATTAAATAAGGTTGGTGGGAATATGGGGTATGATCAAAGAATACAGGTCAGGGACAGTTCTGGCTAAGGCAAGTCTTGGGAGCTCCCCTGCTTGTATTTTATAAAATACTATTGTTCCACCTTGAATATTGGTTCATTTTTTATTCTTTGATTAATATTAGACTTCTATAAAGTTGACGGATATTGATGAAGTCGTAATTAATATAATAATTTTTGGGAAAGCCACAACATCCCAATATTTATATTGGTGATTACGTCAAGATTAAAATTTGAACTTCATAAAGAAAATTAATATCCATGTGGTAACTAAATTTTAAAGTTGATTACTTATCCCCGCAGGAATATTTTTAATTTTGTGACTTAGTTAAATTAAAATAATAAATTTTGTATTAACAATAAATTTTTCTTAGGCCCACAGGTACGAAGAATTTTATTCTTAATATTTAAAATTGTTAGATTTAATAATAAAGAGTAAATTTCATGCATGGTGCAACTTTTGCCCACAGGTAGGTTGAAATTTACTATTAAATTAACATTGGTTAATTTAAATATGGTTAATTCATAGCAATTAACTAGTTTTTGTTTCTTTTGTGATATCGCAGCTATTCCTTCTTCCCTAATTGATAGTTTGTTGCGTGTTCCAATGCTAAGTGGTGATAATTTTGCTGACTGGAAGCAATGTTTGCTTTTCACTCTGGGGTGTATGGAATTAGATGAAGTGCTCCGTGTTCACTATCACGGAATCAAGTACGTCACAGGAGATTTATGTTTATGAACGATGGGAGCGATCAAATCGCCTCAGTTTGATGTTTATTAAATCTCACATCATCAAAAGCATTAGGGGTTTTATTTCTAAATGCATTAAAGCTAAGGACTTTTTAAATTCCGTTGAAGAGCAATTTGCTACTTCTGAAAAGGCATTAGCCAGCACCCTGATGAGAAAGTTGTCAAACAAATCAATAAAAAGTTCAACTAGTGTGCGTGAGCACACTATGGAGATGAGAGACATTGCATCTCAATTAAAATCACTTGAAGTTGAAATTTCTGACTCATTCTTGGTTCATCTAATTTTGAACTCTCTACCAAATGAGTATGGTCACTTTAAAAAATCATACAACACACATAAGGAAAAATGGTCAGTGAATGATTTACTGGCTATGTGTGTTCAAGAGGAAGAGAGGCTGAAACTCTGAGAAACCAGAGAAACCTGAGAGTTCTCACTTTGTTTCTCATGCAAAGGGGAAGACCAAGAAAGGTAAGGTTGCCCAAAATTTCAAGAAGGAGATAAAGGTGCCAATAAAGATTAATGACACTAAGGATACTTGTTTCTTCTATAAGAAGAAAGGGCACATGAAGAAGGATTGCCAAAAGTACCTCAAGTGGCTCGAGAAGAAAGGAATATTCCTCTCTCTTGTTTGTTATGAATCTTTAGTTGTTGAAGCTCCTTGCAATACTTGGTGGATTGATTTTGGTTCTACAATCCACACTGTGAATACATTGCAGGGTTTTCTCATAACAAGGAAGCCGGAAAGAAGTGAACAACGAGTATACTCTGGAAATAAATTGTTCTAAATTGTGGAAGCGGTTGGGACTTATAGAATAATTTTGAGAACTGGATTTATTTTAGATCTTGAAGATGTATTTTTTATTCCAAACTTTTCAAGGAATTTAATTTCAACTTCAAAACTTGATGTATTGGGTTATGGTTTTTATTTTATAAATTCAGCTTTTAGTTTATTTCGAAATAATCAAGTTATTGGTGGTGGAATAAAAATTGATGGTCTTTACAAAATTGAATTAGATTCCAACTTTCAGAACAATTATTTGTCAATACATACTATTGGCATAAAGAGAAGGCTTATAAATGAGAATTCTGATTTGTTATGGCATAGGAGATTGAGACATATCTCCATTGAGCAAATCAAAGGTTGGCTGATGACGGAGTCTTACAAACTCTTGATTTTACTGATCTTGGCACTTGTATAAACTGCATAAAGGGAAAGCAGACTAACAAGTCCACTAAAGGTGCCAAAAGGAGTTCTAAGATTCTAGAGATCGTACACACTAATTTCTCTAGACCTTTTCCTACTTCATGTTTCAATGAACAAAAATATTTTATCTCATTCATTGATGACCATTCTCGTTTCATGTATCTCTACCTTATTGATGAAAAGTCTGAGGCGTTGAATGTCTTTAAGACTTATAAGGCAGAAGTAGAGAACCAAAATGAAACGAAAATCAAGATCGTAAGATCTTATAGAGGTGGAGAATATTATGGAAGGTACGCAGAAAAAGGGACAAATGAGTGGTCCATTTATGAAATTCCTTGAAGAGGAAGGCATTGTTTCTCAATACACAATGTCTGGTACACCACAACAAAATGGTGTAGTAGAAAGAAGGAATCGCACGCTTATGGACATGGTAAGGAGTATGCTTAGTAATTCTCGTCTCCCTCTATATCTATGGAGTGAAGCCTTAAAAACTGTTGTGTATATCTTAAATAGGGTTTCATCCAAGGTTGTCCCTAAGATACCTTTTGAGTTATGGAATGGATAGAAACCTAGTTAAAATCACTTACACATATGGAGATGTCTTGCTGAAGTGAGGATTTACAATCCGAATATAAAGAAATTAGATCCAAACACAACCAGCGGATTTTTTTATCGGCTATCCAGTAAACTCCAAAGGATTTAGATTTTACTGTCCTACACATAATAGTAAGATTGTTGAATCAGGAAATGCTAAGCTTTTAGAGGATATTGAACCTAGTGCAAATTCCCAAAATGTTGAATTTAAGGAAGCATAAGAGTCGACTGAATCTTCTCCTCTTGAAGAAAGATTGATTGTGTTTAGGAAAGATCAAATTAATTATCCTGGACCACAACTAGTTTAAGAAGAGCCAACTCATATAAAACAGGTTCAGACCGAGTCTACCCAACCTCTGCAAAATGCAAAGGAAGTAGAATTAAGACGGTCCTCTAGAATAAGGAAATCAACAATCCCTAGTGATTATGTTGTATACCTTCAAGAGTCTGACTTTGATGTTGGACCTAAAAGGGATCCAAATACTTTTTCACAGGCCATGAATGGAGATAGCTCAATTTTGTGGTTTGATGCCATGAAGGAAGAGATGGAATCTATGACAAAGAATCAAGTCTGAGATCTTGTTGACTTACCAAATGGAGTTGTAGCCATTGGCTGCAAATGAGTTTACAAAACCAAAAGGGAAACTTCCGGTAAAGTTGAACGATATAAAGTCAGACTTGTAGCCAAGGGTTTCACTCAAAAGGAAGGCTTATATTATCATGAAAGCTTCTCTCCATTATCTAAGAAGAATTCATTTAGGATAATCATGGCATTAGTAGCTCATTTTGACTTAGAGCTACAACAGATGAATATGAAAACAGTCTTTCTAAATGGGGATCTTGAGGAGGAGGAGGTGTATATGAGACAACCTGAGAGGTTTGATGATAACAGCCAGAAAGCATGTAAATTAAAGAAATCTATATATGGACTAAAACAAGCCTCCCGTCAATGGTATATTATATTTCACAAGTTTATTACTTCATTCGGGTTTTTGTAGAATCTTGTGGATCAATGTATATACCTTAAAGTCAGTGGGAGTAAAGTAATCTTTCTAGTCCGTTATGTAGATGATATTTTACTTGCAACAAATGATTTGTGTTTGCTATATGAAACTAAACAATTTCTATCTAAACACTTTGAAATGAAGGATTTGGGTGAATCCTCTTATGTCATTGGCATAGAGATTCATAGAGACAGAAAACAGAAAATATTATAACTTGAAAGGCTAGGTAGCAACCCAAGAGGGGGGTGAATTGAGTTTTAATAAAAATTAGCAATTTTCAGGAGCTTTAAAACACCAATTCACAAACAATCACAATAAACCAAAGCAGTAGAGAAATAAAGAAATTTATGAAGATAAGGGTTGAAGAGATAACACCGTAATTTTTAGGTGGTTCGGCCAAAACACTTGCCTACATCCACCCCCAAGGCAATTGACTTCCTTGGGCTTCCCTCACAACCTAGAGGATTTCTTCTACTCTCACAAGTAGGACCCAGTGTTTACCCAACACTTTCAAAGTTTAAATGAAATGGGTAGAAGGTGTAAACCTCACGTATATGCTGTTAAAGCCGAATATTCAAATATGAGGTACATGGGTAGGAGAGAAGATATATTTACACTAGAAGACTCGAAATTTGATGGTGAAAGAGCAGGTCTTCTCAGTTGGTGCGGAGCTTCTCTCTTCTTCAAAGATTTCCCTCTTTTCTCAAGAGTTAGGTCAAGGAGTAATTGCAAAATCGTGCGTGTAGGTGAGAGCTCTTTTATTGGTCAACAACCGGTCTTCTATTTAACCCATTTTATCTTAAACGGTCGAGTGGGTAGGTGAGATAGCCGTTGGAAACTTTTCCATGAAATGAGGAGCGTTTTAATGCGTCTGATGGCTTTCCGAAAAATCCTTAATCTCGTGTAATGTGTCGACACTTCAACAAGCATGTGCTGACACATAGAATTTGAACTAAAAATTAGGTCTCGGGAGTCAGTGCAATGTGTCGACACTATTAGGTTCATGTGTCGACACATGTTTTGGTAAAAAACACATGTCTAGAGTGTAAGTGCAATGTGTCGACACTATAAGTTTAATGTGTCGACACATGTTTTTGCCTTGAAAAACATGTCTCGGGAGTTAGTGCAATGTGTCGAAACTTGTCCTGAATGTGTCAACACATGTTTTTGCCCGGAAAAACATGTCTCGGGTGTTAGTGTAATGTGTCGTCACACGTTTTGAATGTGTCAACATCTAAAAGTTCTGGAGACAAAAAATCAGTGTTTTTTGAAGATTTCAACTCATTCCAAAATGATTTTAAGTGTCTTATCCTTTGAAGAGATCATCAAGCATTATGAGCAAAGACTTTTAGAGAGATAAATTTCAATCCTTTTGAAATATAAATAGGAACTTGTGGATTGTAGAAATAGATTCTAAAGTCTTCAAACACTAGGAAACTTTTGTTATCATCAAAATCATTTAGATTGTTTGTAAAACAACCTTGGGCTAACAATCTCCCCTTTTTGATGATGACAAAAACATGTTAGAAACAACTTTTTGCTAACAAATTGAAAAGCTCCCCCTGAGAACAAGCATGAGTTTTTCATGACATTTTTAGCAAATAGACTTTAGAATTTTATAAAAAATTTGCAAGAGTTCCCTTTGTAAATGGAGGTTTCCTAAAAATTTGAAACATAAGAAAAGCACTTCTATGAACTTCCTCCAAACTTCTCAAACTCCAAAGACTTTCAACAGAACCCAAGAACTATATCCCCTCTTTGAGCATGATCACTAATAAAGTGATGTTTTATCTTAATGTGTTTTGTCCTAGAGTGCTGAATAGGATTTTTTGTAAGATTTATAGCACTAGTGTTGTCACATTTTATTGGGATGAGAGAGTAATGAAGATTAAAATCTTCTAGTTGTTGTTTCATCCATAAAACTTGTGCACAACAATTTGTCACCGCAATATACTCGGCTTCCGTAGTTGATAGAGCTACGGAGTTTTGTTTCTTGCAACACCAAGAGACTAGTGAGGGGCCAAGGAATTGGCAAACACCGTACTCTTTCTATCAATTTTACAATCAGCATAGTCCGCGTCCGAGTATCATAGTAAATTAAATTCAACACTCTTAGGATAAAACAATCCTAGATTTTGAGTTCCAACAAGATATCTAAAAATCTATTTAAGTAAAATAAGATGAGATTCCTTAGAACATGATTGATATCTAGCACACATACAAACACTAAACATTATATCCGGTCTACTAGCGGTAAGATAGAGTAAGGAACCAATCATTCCTCGGTATTTGGTTTGCTAATTGGTGATGGACTCATAGGTCTGCTAATTGGTTTTGAACTCTCCATAGAGAAACGCTTGAGAAGATCTTTTGTATACTTTGCTTGGTTGATGAAGATCCCTTCATTGCTTTGCTTGATTTGAAGTCCAAGGAAATAGTTCAATTCCCCCATGAGACTCATCTTAAATTCACCTTGCATTACTTGTGAAAACTTTGACATAAGATTTCATTAGTTGATCCAAAAATGATATCATCAACATAAATTTGAACAATCAACAAATCATTGCCTTTCTCTTTGGTAAAAAGGATAGTATCAATTTTGTCTCGCGACAAACCATTTTCTATAAGGAATGAACTCAACCTTTCGTACCATGCCCGTGGTGCTTGTTTCAAATCATAAAGTGCTTTTGTGAGCTGATACACATGTTTTGGAAGATTTCCATCTTCAAAACCTGGTGGTTGCTCAACATATACTTTCTGAGAGAGGAATCCAGTTAAAAATGCATTTTTTACATCCATTTGAAAAAGTTTAAAATCTTTGAAACAAGCAAAAGCAAGTAACATTCGAATTGATTCTAAACGGGCAACGGGTGCAAAAGTTTCATCAAAATCTATTCCTTCTTCTTTATTATACCCTTGGGCTATTATACCCTTGGGTCTAGGAACTAGATGTCATACATGGTTTTTCTCAAATTGTTTTAGTTCATCTTCCATGGCATGGATCCAACTTTCATTATCTTTTGCCTCAAAAAAGTTTTTAGGCTCAAGTTGTGAAAGTAAAGCAAAATTATTAGATTGACTTAAGGAAGAGCGAGTGCTTACCCCTTTTTCTACATTACCAATGATTTGCTGAAGAGGATGACTTTTGATGTATTTCCATGATTTTGGTAGATCATCTTTATCTTGTTGAGACTCTTGTTGAATGCTTTGGGATTCTTGCTCTTTCTCAAGAGTGTCTACTTTGTCTTTGTCAATTTTAAGCTTTTCAACTTCTTTATTTAGATCTACAATATCCTCATCATCTTTTCTCACAAGTATGTCAGATTCATCAAAAGCAACATGAATTGATTATTCTACAACTAAGGTACGTTTATTGAAAACACGAAATGCTTTACTAGAAGTTGAGTACCCAAGAAATATACATGTATCCGCCTTGGCATGAAACTTACCCAAATTGTCTTTGTTGTTGTTGAGCACAAAACATTTGCAACCAAATACATGAAAGTAGCCAATATTGGGTTTTCTTTCATTCCATAGCTCATAAGGGGTTTTCTTAATAATGGGTCTAATCATGCAACGATTCATAACATAACAACTTGTACTAACGGCCTCAGCCCAAAAATAGTTAGGCAAGTTGCTTTCACATAGCAAGGTTCTAGCCATTTCTTCAAGAGTCCTATTCGTCCTCTCTACAACACCATTTTGTTGAGGAGTTCTAGGAGTCTAGAAGTTGTGGTTAATACCATTTTCACTACAAAATTTTTCAAAAGAGAAATTTTCAAATTCTTTACCATGATCACTCCTTATGCTTGAAATAGCAAAACCTTTTTCATTTTGAATCCTCTTGCTAAGTTTTTCAAAGGCATGAAAAGCTTCATCTTTATGAGCTAGAAATATAACCCATGTGAATCTACTAAAATCATCAACTACAACAAAGCCATAATGTTTGCCACCCAAACTTAGTGTTCGGGTTCGGCCAAATAAATCCATGTGTAGAAAGTTGAAGTGGTCTAGAAGTGGACACAACATTTTTAGGCTTAAAAGAGTTTTTGGTTTGTTTTCCTTTTTGACAAGCCTCACAAATTTTGTTCTTTTCAAAAATGAGGTTAGGCAATCCGAAAACTAAATTCTTTTTGACTAATTTTGAAATCAAGTCCATACTTGCATGAGCAAGTCTTCTATGCCACAACTAACTGTCCTTATCATTTAGAGCTAAAAAACATTTTATGTTTTTTGAGGAGATGCTCTATAAATGAACCATATACACATTTTCAAATCTAAGCCCAACAAACAAGACTTTCTTGCTTTCTATGTTTTCAACAAAACACATAGATGATTCAAAGATAACACGACTTCCTTTATCACATAATTGACTTATACTAAGAAAATTGTGTTTTAACCCATCAACAAGGAACACATTTTCAATTATGGGATTAGGATACATACCAATGCTATCAATGCCAAGTATTTTCCCTTTACCATTATCACCAAAGGTAACTGAACCCTTTTCTTTGAGACAAAGAGAGCTGAACCAACTCTTGTCTCCAGTTATGTGCTTGGAGCATCTACTATCAAGCACCTAATGTTCCTTTGTGTTTTTGGACTTCAAGCACATCTGCAAAAAGAATCAATTTTTTATCTTTCTACCCAAATCTTTTTGGGTCTTTTGGTGTTAGAATCAAATTATTTCACCTTATCTTTTCGAATCCAAACAAATTTGATTCTTTGAGTAGTTTTCTTTCTTGTTGGACAATTATGTGAAATGTGTCCATTTTTCCCAAAAACGTTGCACATAATAAATGATGGAGAAGATTTTGTAATCATATAGGAATAGGATTTTTTATTCTTGAAAGAATTATACCCGATGTCACTTTTGTTAAAGCAGCATCTTTGTGAGCCAAGAAGAATTTCAAGGTTTTTTCTTTCCTTGAGTAAATCTAGCAATATCTTGAGTAAAAGATTCAACTTTTTCTTTCAAATAATTGTTTTCTAATTTTAAATCAATTTACTCTTCATGTATAACATTTGTCTTTTCTTTTGTGACTTTTGCAAGATTCTCTTTCAGAGAAACAACTTGGTATTTTAAGGAGTCACTTTCTTGAATAAGCATTTCATAGTTCTTTTTGAGGCAACAATACTTTGAAAAAATATTTTTTAGTTCAATTTATTGTTCATTAAAGGCTTCTTGCAAATCATCAAAAAAGAATGAAGAAGTTGAAGATTCTTGTACCTCTTCGTTATCATCCTTTGCCATAAAGCATAGGTTTGCCACTTCTTTCACATGACTTTCTTCTTGTCTTTGAAATTCTTGGATTTCTTGTGGGTTTCAAGGTTGGGACAATCCCTCTTTATGTGACCCGATTTTTTGCATCCAAAACAGATAATCTCATTATTCTTGCTACTATCCCCTTTGTGGCTTGTCTTTCTTTGAAATCTTCTATCTCCTTGTTTCTTCCGAAAGAAGTTTTTGAACTTCTTGGTGAATAATGTCATTTCTTCATCGTCTTCGATAGACTCATCACTACTTGAGCATGAGGCTTTCAAGAATTTTTCTCACCATTTCATCGTTAGTATATTCTTTACCGAGAGATTTAAGACCATTTATAAAATCAGTAAAGCGAGTAAACATGGATGAAATAGATTCATCGGATTTCATTTTGAAGAGCTCATAATTATATACAAGCATACTTATTTTTTATTCCTTTACTTGACTTGTACCTTCATGAGTTACTTGTAGTTTATCCCAAATTTGCTTTGCGGTCTCACAACCGGAAATTCGATTAAACTCATTTGAATCTAAAGCATTTTCAAAGATTACGCTTAAACTCTTCACAAATCCTCACAACCTAGAGGATTTCTTCTACTCTCACAAGTAGGACCCAGTGTTTACCCAACACTCTCGGGTGTTAGTGCAATGTGTCGACACCTAAAAGTTCTGGGGACAAAAATCAGTGTTTTTGAAGATTTCAACTCATTCCAAAACGATTTTAAGTGTCTTATCCTTTGAAGAGATTATCAAGCATTATGAGCAAAGTCTTTTAGAGAGATAAATTTCAATCCTTTTGAAATATAAATAGGAACTTGTGGATTGTAGAAATAGATTCTAGAGTTCTCAAAAACTAGGAAACTTTTGTTATCATCAAAATCATTTAGATTGTTTGTAAAAGAATCTTGGGCTAACACAACTGTCTCAAAAGGCCTATATTGAAATTTTTTTAGAAAGATATGATATGAGCAAATGTGCTCCTTCTGTAGCACCTATCATTAAAGGGGGTAAATTCTGTTTGGATCAATGTCCCAAGAGTGAATTGGAACAAGAACAAATGAAATGTTTACAATATGCATCTGCAATCGGCAGTTTGGTGTATGCTAAGGTCTGTACTAGACCTGATATTGCATCACCAGTTGGTATACTGGGAAGATACCAAAGTAATCCTAGATTGGAGCATTGGAGAGCTGTAAAGAAGGTCATGCGGTACTTACAAGGAACCAAAAATTATAGTTTGACCTACAGACATGTTGACCATTTAGAAGTGTCTGGGTATATAGATTCAGATTTTGCTGGATGTATAGATAGCAGAAAGTCTACTTCATGGTACATTTTTATCTTTGTTGGAGGAGCCGTATCCTGGAAAAGTTGCAAACAGACTATCGTTGCTACCTCTACAATGGAAGCATAGTTTATTGCGTGCTATGAAGCCACTACACAGGCATTATGGTTAAGAAATTTTGTTAGTGGTCTCAAAATTGTTGAGTCTGTTGAGAGACCAATTAAAATCTTATGTTTCTTGTTAGCATGGTCATTGATTGACTCTGCCACGGCGACAATGATACTAGCATTTGCCACGGGCATATATGCTGTGTTGGCGCAGTCTTCATCTAGCCTTGCCATTGCCTCTTGTATCCTTTGTTTAACCTATTTTCCCATTATGGATATTATAGCTCTGAGATCTCTTAAGCATGTACCTGGGTTATTGGTCTCATTTGCAAAAGCAGGTCGCGACGTGTCCGATATCGAGGCAGCTCATACTCGGGGGTATTTGGTCGATGAATTTATGATCAATTACGAGTTGGATATTTTATGATCAATGATAATTAAGTTACTGAGAGCTTCTGCTTACCTACCTGCAGCTAGTATAATTAGTGATTCATGTATTTTGTCTAATCATTTATCTTCATTTATTGTATCTTTCCAACACTTTGGAAAACTTATACCGTCTTCTGATGATGAATTCATTTCAATGTTGTCAACTATATCAGCTTGTAGACAAGCAAGGTTTGTCTTCAAATTCATATGATCCATAATTAAGCCTGTGAAACAATCTGGGCACTGTTGATGAAGCCCATACAATCAACTTCTTGATACCGGGATTAACTGGAAAAATGCGTGGGACACCTCGTGAGCACCTCGAGATAGTTGGAATGAGAGAAAGAGACACCTTGGGAATAATAATGGGACTTTGATATAGTAAGGAGACTTCGGGATGATGATGAAAAGGGTCGGGACAGTGTTGGATAGCTTGGGATGTTTGTGCGAAGGTCAAGAAACACTTGGGAGCACACTTTAACTCACACAGTCTGATAGATAAGCTTACCACCCAATGTAATCCAACACGGAATACAGAGCATGAACTCGCCACATATCAGAATCCACCGAAAGATAAGATTTTGTAGAAGAAATCCTTCATCAAAGTAGTGTAAGGCTCGAGTTGTGTAAACACTCAAAATCTGTATTTTTCATTGCTAGAGAAGGGTTTAAATAACAAAGCATGGAACAACTCTCCAAGCATGGGTAAATGAGAAATACAACTTCCAAAATATTAATTGAGACATAGGAAATATAAAATACTCTTTGAGAAATGAAAAGACACTTTGATAACCAGAAAGAACAAGCTAAAAATAACAAACTCGTCCAAAATTTGCAGCACCTCGTAACTAACTGACAAACTGGCCACCTTGGGGTAATTTAACGATAACTTTATATAGCAAAACTCCAACTAGTACGTTGTTTAATGCATTGAAAACTAGAATCATAGATCATTCCAAACATTAATTTCAACTTTGATCTTCTGTGCTGACCACACCTATGTCATGCTCCCTCGGATGGAAAAGACTCGACCTCGAGGCTAGCTCTTCACTTTCTTCTTCACGATATGGGGAAGGTCAGAGACATTAAATGTTGTTGAAAATCCATATTCCCCTTGAAGTTCAATCTTATACGCATTATCATCAATGCGTTGAAGCACCTTGAATGTACCATCGACTCTAGGTTTGAGCTCTTAGCATGTCGTCCTCTCGAAAACATTCTTTCCTGTAGATGAATCCATACCAAATCACCTTCCTTGGAACTTGCTTGCTTACGATGATTGTTGGCTTGTTTCTTGTACTTCTCACTTTGCTTGAGAATCCGGTCTCAAACTTGTTCATGCTGCTTCTTAATGCTTTTCACTCTTTTCTCGGCATCACCACTAAACTGATGAGTAGTATGAAGTGGAGCCAAGTCCAAAGGACTAATAAGATTTTGATCATAGACAATTTCAAAGGGACTACAAACCGTAGTTTGACTAGTGGAAGGATTATAAGCAAACTCGGCTTGTGCAAGAAAATCCCATTGACGAATATTTTTACCAATAAAGCTTTACAATAAATTTCTCAAGCTTCAATTGACAACTTACGTTTGTCCATCGGTTTGAGGATGACAAGGTGAACTAAATTGCAAATTCGTTCCAAGTTTCAACCAAAGAGTACGCCAAAAATGACTCATGAACTTTGTATCTCGATCCGATGTGATAGTCTCTAGAATTCCATGAAGCTTAACAAATTCTTGAAAATAGAGATCTGCCACGAGAGAAGCATCAAGAGTCTTGCTAGAAGGAACAAAAGAATAGCATTGTGGAATACACAATGTATTGCCTTTGAAAAGATAACCATTATGTAATAGAAAAGAGTGATAAGTGTAAGATTGCGCAGGGAAAATCTGGATCGTAGAAATCAAGCAGCCCAAGAGTTCTGCCTCCGTCAGATTCACGCACACAGGTCTCTGACGAAAAAATTACTTATTACTTCTCAAATGAAGTTCTGAGCTATTTATAATAGCTTACTCGGCCATATGATTATCTTGAAAAACTCTATTTCATTTAACTTCATTATATTTTGTATTCTGAATTTATGGGCTTCTACAAATTGTGATAATATCCATTAACATATCACAATTGACTCCTGAGATAGTGAGACTATTTTTCGTGAAATGAGATAATAGGAATGAAATAATATTACCGATTAAGTCCATAGCTCATATAATTCTTAATTTACAATTTGTAACTCGTTGGACTCTTAAATTATTTCTAAAACAATTCTACAAATAAATATAATATATATATATATATATATTAATTTCGTAAAACATTTTTGTAAAATTCTACAGGCTAGTGATTTCTTTTCGAGTCCAACTCTATACAGATATATTGAATATATTATCCCCCCAAGAGACTGGTGGATTCCTTATTGAGCATTTACACAAGCTTATTTATCATGTACAAGACCCAACGTTGTCTGAAATATTTGACCTAAAAAGATCATCACCAAATAACTCGGTCAAGCACAAGTACACAACAAACAGACCTGCATAAACCTCTCAGGTTTAAGGATAAAATAAACTAATTGTGTTGAATACCTTCTCGACATCGATGATCACTTCCAGAAGGTATTCATATTTGATCTCGTTTTATGCATGTACTCTTATAGTGCACCCACTCGTCTGCTTAAGGTCACTACTTCAATGACAGAGTCCATCATCCTATCTGATAGAGGCATAACAAGTGTCAACCTATTTGTACATAAGTATGTACCTCGGCCTAGAACAATTGTCAATTGAACAAGGAACCGAAAATTCATACTCCTCACCTTTTGATTCATTAATCATCGACATGACTTTTCTACAATTTCACTTAACAATATAACCGTGTAACATCTAATGTTACAAAATTATACCCAATAACTAATAAATACATGTGACAGTAAAATAAATAATTATCTCATAATTATTCTAATAATTGGTTTTGAGGTCATATTTGCAACATCTCTCACTTGCACTCAAAATCATTTGTCTAGGTATCTCATACCTATACATACTCTAAATGTGTCACATTTTTTAGTCAGCAATTTGGTGAAAAAGGACCCACAATGTACTAGGTTGACAATACACCAGCCATCACGACATCACCCTGATTTACCATATCTTCTTTTCTATGTGCTTTGCCTTCAGTGCTAGAGTTAGTAGTGACATTCTGCTTACAACTCTTGCAAATCCATGCACATTTACCCAATATACACACACAAGTTCAAAATTGATCAATTATCAATAGCAACTAAACTTGTGCATCTCTAAACAGTCCGCAAATTCTCAACTCTGAATACTAGAAAATAGTGTTTAGTACTTGTCAAGTATTTGAGAATATGCTTGATCGCTGTCCAGCTACAGAGCCCGTGTCAAATTAATATCCACTTACACATGACTAATATCTGGCCTTATCTCTTTCGTCTTAAAAAGATGAATACTATACCTAAAGGATTAAAATCCTTCCTTTGTATTATGTAAATGATTGCCAATATCTGTCAATTTAGTCTCAAAACCTATTTTTTTGGTTTCCAAACAATTTGGCATCAAGAACACTGAATGCTTCCAAAGGTCTTTGACTTGAAAAATATGGTTCATGAACCATCTTTTTCATTGATGACATCGCCCCGACGTCATTCCCATAAGTAGAATATTACTGACATAAAGAACTAGAAATACTACTACACTCCCACTGACTTCTTGTCAAGACACGCTTCATCCATGTTTTCTGAGAAATCAAACGATTTGACCATCTCATCTAAATGGAATCTCAGCTAACGCTCCTAAGTTTTGAACTCATCAGTAGGTTTAGTAACACCTTTTTTTTATTGATCTCAACTTACTGTTTGATCAAGAATTGTCACACTTTCACCTTCACTTTGGGCATACTCCTTTTAAAATATAATCTTCCTTCTAATAATCATCTATCCTTCACTTGGGTTTACGAAATAATACCCAACAAACCATTTTTGGGTAACCTACAAATAATTTTTTTGTATTCTAGCTTCTTCTCATCAAACTCTTTAATGTGAGCTAAATATCACCACATACTCTCAAATTATCCAGACTTGGTTTCACCAATCCATGATTTATAAGGAGTTTTAGGTATAGATTGAGGAGGTTTCGTGTTTATAACATAAACAGTTGCTTCTAAGGTGAAAACCCCAAAAGTATACAGATAATACATCTATGCTTATCTCCCACTGAACAAAATCATATAAAGTTCAGTTTTTTGTTTTAACCATTCATAGTGTCCATGATTCACTTTTCAAAACAGACTATCAATAATACAAGAGTTAATAGAAAGATATTCTTTGAAACAAATTTCAAAACAAAAACAAGTTTTGAAAACAGGAAACTAAATTTCCAAAAGTTTTGGAACATAAATATAGTTTTCCAAATTTAACTTGAAATTCAATGGACATTCCATCAAATCAATTTTAATTTATGGGCATACCTTCAGAAGGATTATTTTTCTTCATAGAAGCTAGATATGCTAGGAAATTCTTTTTCCAAGGACATGGCTTGCCACAAGGGAAATAATTTCTATTATCTCTATTCTCTGACTCGCTTGTGTCCTTTTTCTTAGATTGAGACACTTTCTTCATTTTTAACTTCTTCCCCGTGGGCTTAAGTTCGTGGCTGGTTGACTTGTCCATTACCATTAGAGAGACTTTCTCTTGTATGATAAGTTCCTCAACTACTTACAACATATTGAGCAGTTCTGACAAAGTCACTGCCATCTTATTCATATTATAGTTTAATATGAACTGGTTGAACGATTCAGACAAAGATATTAACTGGTCGAACGATTCAGACAAAGATGCCAATATCGCTTCAACCTTTGTCTCACTGTCCATCTCTGCACCTAGTATTTCCAATTCAGTGATGAATGATATCATCTTCAGCACATGATCGTTCATTTGCTATGCTGGTGTGCAGACCGACTATGCTCTCCAAATAAGTCTTGGAGATATGAAAGCATGTCTTTTGCAGTAGCTAAGTCTTCACTATTTCTGTAATATATTGGTCATCGAGGCCAACATATAACATTGAGCTAGTTCATTTGCCTCATGCCACTTATCATAAGCAACTCTTTGCTCTTGCCTGGCATCAACTAAAGCAAGCTGAGGGATCTCATCCTTTAGTAGATGAGCAACTATTTCAACAATGAGTACTATCATGATATTCCTCTTCCAATCAATGAAGTTTGACCCAGTTAACTTGTTCTCATATAAAATTCTTGACTATGGATTCGACATAATAAATCTGTTCATATTAAGAAAGAAAAACACATGTATATAAAATTCCCATCAGTATAGGGTTTTGAATAACTAACGGTAACAACCAAAGAAAATACAGATTATAACATTTATATTCAGTGTCTACAGTGGGTGTCAAGAGCTTCAACCATATGTAAACATGATCCTATTTTACTAACCATGCAACAACTTGTATTCCTAAGTAGCAATACGACTTCTTCCTTCTGAGCACGTTGCTTCCTTAAATTATCCCACCATAGAGAAGCATATTTCATCAAAATTAATGAGATAAGCTTCACCTTTCTTTCTTTCGGTACCTCCTTATAATCAAAGAGCCGCTACACCAAATGTAAACAATCAAGAAACTCATCCGGCTGTATCCTTCCTTCGAACTCAGGGATATCAACTCTCACATCAAATTGATCACGTTGGACTTCATGGTTTCTTTGAACAAAATGACGACAATGAACATGTTCCTCTGGTGATGGTTTAGATTGATCATGATAGAAAGGTTTCTCATTCTCATGATGATAAGATTCACCGTACGAATTATGATGAGAACCAAAAGACTCATAATGCTCAAGACATTGTTGACATTAATGTAATTGTCTCCTTATATCTGCAATTTCAACCTGACGGAGATCTCTTTCATGAACTGGAGGAGACTCAACATTTGGCCCACGACGACGACGACGACCCACCATGACAACAAAAAGCTCTGATACCACTTGATACCGGGATTAATTGGAGAAAAGTTCGGGACACCTCATGAGTACCTTGAGATGGTTAGAATGAGAGAAATGGACACCTCGAGAATAATAATGGGACTTTGGTATAGTATGAGACTTCGGGATACTGATGAAAAGGGTTGCGATAGTTTTGGATAGCTTGGGATGTTTGTGCGAAGGTCGGGAAACACTTGGGAGAACACTCTAACCCACACACTCTGATAGATAAGCGCATCACCCAAGTAGAACACAAAGAGAAACAGAAATCACCACTCAATGTAATACAACATGGGATGCAGAACAAGAACTCGTCACCTATCAAAATCAACCGAAGGATAAGAGTTTGTAGAATAAATCCTTCCTCAAAGTAGCCTAAGGCTCAAGTTGTATACACTCAAAATCTGTATTATCCATTGCTAGATGAGAAGGGTTTAAATAGCAATGCTTGGAACAACCCTCCAAGCATTAGTAAATGAGAAATACAACTTCCAAAATAATAATTGAGACTTAGAAAATATAAAATACTCTTAAAAAAATGAAAAAACACTTTGAAAATCGAAAAGAACAAGCAAAAATAGCAAACTCGTCCAAAATTCGCAACACCTCGTAACTAACTGACAGCCTGACTACCTTGGGGTAATTTAATCATAACTTTGTCTAGACAACTTCAAAAGGTACACCGTTTGATGCATTGGAAACTAGACTCGTAGAGACTTCTAACAAGAAATAACTTGAATACCTAATCATCGTAAATCATTTCAGATACTAATTTCAATCTCGACCATCTGTGCTGACCACACTTTTGTTATATGGTCTTGATGGGGACGATGTTAAAGGTATGTGCTATGGGGTTACGTCAACATGAATGACTCAATGGCTTTGCCCATGTGGTCCCAGTACTTTCACACTGAGAGGAAGTAACACAAACTCTCATCGTGTCCAGATCACATTCCGTGAAGAGAAAGAGGATGCTTGCTCATCCATCAGCTCAGAAACGAAGCTGGGCCCTTAGCTCCAAAAATTTCGTTTAGAATGTTTTTTCTTTACTAGAAAAATATTTTTTTAATGATTTTCGTTAATTTTCCTTAAAATTTATTTGTATAATTTCCCCCTAACATTCAATTCTAGCTTCGTCTCTGCATCAGCTCCTCTTGTAGATCGGTGAGGTTTTACAAATCGTCTAAGCATATATAGCTCACTCGTGTCCATCCGTCAAACGAAACTAGTAGGATTCTTAAAATATTCTTCTCACGTTCCGTTAATAGTAGGGAAATTGAAGAATATCCAAAAAACCATTTAAGAAATCGGTCTAATTTTATCTCTATTCCTTCCATTTAAAGAAAGGAACGATCCACAAAGATTTGAATCTCTAGTTGATTGATCAATGTCTGATATTGAGAATTCTCATTATTAAATGAATCAAAATGATCTCTGCATTGATCATCAGATCCTTTCAATTTGGTAAAATCTTTTTTTCTTTCTTTGCATGACGTCGAAACAGAGAGGACTTTTGTCTAGTGCTCTGATACCATAAAAAACTTGTGATCTGTAGCTTCTGTTGAAGATTTGAAAATTTTATCCTGAATAAAAAATAAAAAATTGAATAACTCAAGCTATAGACACCCAGCTTCTTGGCCAGCCAGCACTTTCTACTGGAGCTATAAAAAATTGAATAACTCAAGCTATAAAAACTCTGTATACTGCAGTAACTTGGGGCAATACTGGAATGTCTGTTTAATTTTAAAGATATCCATGGACGTAGCATTGTTAATTTTATAAAGACTATCATGATTTGACTATATATGTTATATATGATCTAATTAATTAATGTTACGTGGTAATTGTACTAAATTTTGCGTCTTACACTAAAGGTTGGGCATTTTAAGAAGACAAAATTCCCGCCATTTTTTTTATAAAAAAGAAAAAAAAATACATGGTCGGCTTTATTTAGTGGTTTGTGATGGGCCATAATATGACTGACCCAGCTTATCAGAAATACACTAGCCCAGTTGTAGTCCCGCCCAAGTCCATAGGTGAGCTCAAGGCCCCCGGCCCACATGAATATGAATTTATCCCTCCATGTCTTCCCGCCCGGCAATTCAAGGAGTCCTAAAGCTCACGGTTTTAAACTCCTTTTAGGACTCTAACCCCCTCAAATAAATAGTCGGGTACCACCTTCATATTTCCTTTAGCTTAATTACTTCTCCAGACTAAAAATCTTGAGATCTAACTTAGGCATTGGAGTCTCCACTTCCGATAATGCCTCTGTTCTTGTTCCCAACAGCAACGGGGTGATCGTCCCTAACAGTATTGCGATGATCGTCCCTAACAGCAACGCAGTGAAGAAACTTAGAACATGTACCCAACAACGACGTATTGCGAGCCGTCTTGGTTTAGACCTTCAAGAACCTTGCCCACCAAATCAACACGATCCCACATGCTAAGCCTCCTTTATCTCCTCCACATTCACATGCATCTCCCTCGCATGAAGAAAATGTAGACAACCGCTTGGCTCACCAATCTCCTCCCAAACATCATGGAGTAGAGAATTGGCGGACTGCCCTCCATGAGCAGATGGCTGGACAAGCGGAATAGATCCGACTACTTTAGCAAAAGTAGAGCAAGGTGAAAGACCCTAAACCAGACGACTTATCTATACCATCGAACGTTGGCAATTCCCCCTTTCACGATAAAAGTGGTCGTGTGCCCGTTGCACATGCACGTCCAGTCCTATGCAGACCTTATCCTCTATCGTGCATTCTCATTAACCTTCAATGGATCAACACAATGATAGTTTTTGAGTTACGGCTGGAACCATCGATGACTTTGACACCCTTAACACACAGTTCATCATGAGTTACTTCATATCTAATCAACGGATCAAACGCCTGACCTCTTACCTGTTCAGTATCGAGAAAACCCCTAAAGAAAACCTATGCAGTTACATAGTGCGCTTCAACCGAGCGACTTCCTTAAAACCCTTATGAGGAAGGCCCCAACCAATTTCGTCGACGCCATGAAAAAGCATAAAAACACATAGACTTCGAGGGCATGTTCGCTAATCGTCTCCATTCAGCACCTCCCGACTAGAAGGGGACAAAAGGGACCGTGATACGGACCATTCTCACTATAGAGTTCAACGACGACGGATCAGCAAAGACTGCTCACCACGACCCATGCAGCATGATCAACCACCTCAGGATCGACGTCTTAAAACTACTTTTATGACTCTAAATACTACCCCTAGGGAGATCTTGAAGCAGATAAGGCAAGACCGCAATGTTAAGTGGCCTTAGAAACTGAAAACACCAACAAAAAGACGAGACCGAAACAAGTACTACAATTTCCACGAAGACCACGGGCACAACACGATGACTGTTATGAACTTAAGAGACAGGTCAAGTTCTTAGTCCAACAAGGAAAGTTGCGCGCTTCATACTAGAACATGGTGCTCCTAGATGAGACTAACCTCGTAGCCGAGAATGGGAACACACCCCATGCCCCCACAGCCAAACTTGCCACCACCACCTCCTCTCTGAAGGGAGGTCCGAACAATCATAGGAGGACACAACATCGGTGGCTCTAGCAAGAGAGAGCAGAATAATTATATGCGGGAAGCACAACACCAACAAATCTTCCTTGACGAACAACACTTCAAATGACATCGTATAGAGGGACTACCCATTACATTCATGGGAGACAACGCGAAAGGAGTCATATAGCCTCGAAATGTGGCCTTGTTATCACCATCATGATTTTCAATTTCACTATTCGACGGGTATTGGTTGACAATGGCAGTTCGACAAATATAATCTTCTCTGAGGCTTACAACCAATTCGGCATTAGCGCTAAAAGTGACGACGCTGAACTGTTCAGTTTCGCTGGAGATTGAATCAGTCTGGTAGGCTTTGTATTACTACTAGTGAATATGGGTACCTCCCCCACCTCTGCTACCATCCTCGTGAGCTTTCTCATGGTCTACAAACGATCTTCATACAACGCCATCACCGGGTGTTCGACCCTGGTCACCATCTACTCTGTCTTCTCCATTTATCACTTGACCTTGAAGTTTCCTAACCCTATGAGACTGGGTGTCGTCAAAGGAGACTAGCGGGCCTCCCGAGGTTGTTACTACTTTGCCCTTAAAGATAATCCTGCTAGGTAGTGGAGAAAAGCCATAAACCTACCGACAACAATCCCACTTAGCTCCCATCAGCTGACATTGACCTAGAACATGATAACCAAGACCAAAAGAAGATGGCTCGACCCCAAGTTGCAGAAAACCTAGATGAAGTTGAGATCTCACTAGGAAAGACAATGTGCATCAGTACTACACTGACTGGAACCCTGCAGGATAGCCTGATCGATTTCTTCGTACACCATCAAACTGAATTTGCATGGTCTCATTCAGATATGGAAGGAACATTCGCTCCCAAATGCAACCAGACAGTTGCTGAGGAGGTCGGGAAATTGTTAGCTGCTCTCCAACGTCCTCATGGTGAAAAAAGTCAATGGTATCTGGCGGATGTGTGTGGACTTCAAGGATCTTAATCGGTCGTGTCAAAAGAACAAATTTTCTTTTCCTTGTATTGATTTGCTAGTCGACTCCACTACCGAGCACGAAATGCTATCATTCCTCGACGCATTTTCCAGACATAACCAGATACACATGGCGATCAATGACCAAGAAAAATGGCATTTGTTACTGACAGAGGCCTATATTGCTATAAAGTCATGCGAAAGCCACCTACTAGCAACTTGTCATTCTCATGTTTAGAAACTAGATCAGGAGGAATATTGAAGTATACGTGGATGACATGCTAGTCAAAAGCATCCGAGCTAAAAATCATCTGGTCCACCTTGAGGAAATCTTCCAAGTTTTAGACAAATATTGTATTAAGCTCAATCCAACTAAATGCACTTTCGGGGTCTCCTTCGACAAATTTTTAGGATTCCTAATATCTAGTGGTATAGAGGCCAACCCAGAAAAGATACATGCCCTCTTGTAGTTAAAACCCCCACACACCACACAGGAGATGCAACGTCTAATCGGCAAATTATTGGCCCCCAGTTGGTTCATATCCCTATCCACCGACAAATGTTTGCCATTCTTTAAAAGACTTTCCACCAGTTTCGTATGGACTGATGAATGCACCACAGCGTTTGCTCAACTTAAAGAATATCTCAACAACCCACCATTGCTAAGTCGTACGAACCAAGGCAATACACTCTATCTATACCTCCCTGTTAGCGATCGGGCCATCAACATCGTCCAGCTCCGCGAAGAGGATGGACACCAATGTCCCGTATACTATGTCAGCAAGGCTCTACGAGGGGTCAAAGAACGATAGCTCAAAAGCTTAAACCATACATCCAATCTCGAGCAGTTGTAGTTCTCACCAACCTGCCATTAAAGGAAACATTACAGAACATTGAAACCTCAGGGCGGTTAACACAATGTGCATTTCATTAAACCTAGGATTCGGGTCGGGTTGGCTGAATTCATATTTCTTTCTAGATATCCGGCTATAACCCGATTCCCTATTTTTCCCTTACGTAGTAACCGACTTCGGATCCAAATATGACCCGGTCAGGTCGGATATGGGTCGGCAAGTAAGATTGCGTGATTTTCGAACACCCTTACTCTCTCACACTTTCAAGTTCCGGTCTAGCTTTCTTATCCTCTCTCTCACCCAAATAGCTTGTGTATGGCTTTTGGTTTTTTCACCCATTACAGAAACGTTGGGTCTGTTAGCTTTTTTTAAAATCAAAGTGGGGGGTATATTTGACTCATGCGACCAGACAGAAAAATTAAATAGTGTTTTTTCAATGTAAAAAATACTCCAAAATAACTCGAGCGACTCCAGTTTTTTTATCCATTATAGAAACCATTGGTCGATCATGTTTGCTTTGGTTTTGAAAACATTTTTCTAATGATTAAGAAATAATTTTAGATATGATTCTAGGTTATTTGTGAGAATGGTGGGGCCCACAAAAATGAAGGTTGGAAAGAGAATGTTTTTCAACTCTGTTTTCTTGGAAAATGTGAGAATAAAAAAGTATGTTTGGATAGATGGTTTTTTAAGAGGAATTTTTTATGGTTTTTGTGTTATTTTTCACAGAAATTAGATAAAAACCATTGGCTCTGCTTGCTTCAGGTATTCAAGTCATTTTTTTATTTTGAAAACTTGTTTCAATACAAATATTATTTTTTACACGAAAAAGATTTCAATGTTTAAAAAAATTTCTATCTAATGGCTGGCCTAAATTTCTCTAAAAAACAATACAAAAACTCAAAAAAACTCCTTAAAAAAATCTTCTTTCCTAACATAAGTTTTTACTCCCACATTGTACAAGAGAAAAAAATATCTCAATTTTTCTCAATAATTAAAAAATAATTCAAAACCAAACAAAACATAGTCTTACATTAAGTTCAAATATTCTCTAATCTTACATTTTGTCAAACTCCGTTACTTTTTCATTAAAAAGTTTGATGAAATCTTCATCATCCTCACTTCGTAACAAACTCAAACAAACATATTTTTACAATCTGTTCTTCAAATTCCCACCCAATATGCCCCTACATGGGCTCTCTTATATCTCCCTTATGGCTCATATGCCCCCACATGGGCTCTCGATTCCCCCATGAGGTGCTTAGTCTTCTCTATCCCACATAGGTTCTTGTTTGATGTTTCTAGGTAGTCCCTCCCATTGGGTGGTGTTTGGCTTTTGTATGGTGGGTTCCTCACTCTCACACCCACATGGTAGCCTCCTAACCCTATTGGTCTTCCTTTTTCCCAACTGCATGTAAACCCATCTTCCCTGATGAATAAATTCCATAACTCACATCCCAAAATCCGTTACAACTTTCCCCAAGGTTTCCAGCCATTTAATCCCTAGCACGAAATCTAGTGTGGCTATGGGTAAGGCTAGGGTTGCACAACCCCAGTGTTGGTGCCGATTTTGGCAAAAACAGGCACCTACACCGGGTAGGCCAGTTTTTAAATAATTGCCACCTACACCTACATCGTTAAGGCAAAAATCGGCCCTTAGCGGTGGTGGTTTAGCAGTGGCAGTTTTCTTTCGATTATCCGACATTCATATTTAGCCTTTTTTTAGCATTTTAAGCACTTAGCCCAATGCATTTTTTTCTTTTGGTCCATTAATCACATATCAATAAAATCTAAACTAATGAAATCCAAATTCCAAAATCAATAAAATTAAAGATCATCTTAAAAGATAAGATGAGAATTTAAAGTCCCAAGTAATAGAGACGTAACTGTAAGTAGAGACTATTACCTTTGTTACAATAGGATGGTCGAGCTTGTATCAAACGACAACCTCCTGTGTAAAAACTGCTCCAAGAGAAGCAATTTCAGCCTCTGACTTGTGGCCCTCCTCCCTCCAATCAAGAAGTTTAACTAAGAATGATGAAATCATTGTTGAAATTGACTCAAAATAAGATCTAGAAAACTTCTTAAGCTAATACCTAAAACAACATCAATCATGAAAAAAATATAACCAGTCTTATCAAACATTATTTGATTGTGATCAGAAGATAACTACAAACCATATCAATTCTTCTATTTCTTCATTTCCTCCTATGTGACTTAATTAGTGATCAACTAAAGATTGGAGGGTTTGATTTGTCTAGCAACTCAAAAGGGTAAATTATAAGGCTCTTGTGAGTTGTAAAGATGAACATTCATTTGACAACCTAACATATTGGTGGAAAACACAAGTCACCATCATCAAGTTAATCACAGTTTTACATCCCAGCTATTTACCCCACAAGATACGTCTTTGAAATGATTGCAGATCATAAATAAATTAGGACACACAAAAATTTATCAAGAAGAAAAAGAAGAACAACGACAAGAATAGCATAAACAACAACAAAAACTTTAAAGTTAATGAGGTCACTGTCATCCCAACTCAGCCCCGTGAATCAAGGACTTTGTAGATCTAGATCTACCAAGGACTAACCAATCTTGATTTTCAAATTAAAATGAAAAAAACCGCAGAGGGTCATTTACAGAAAGAAGCACAAAACTACACTCTTGGTTGCTAATAAAACTCAAGGATATGCAAGAATGGAAGTGCAGTCATAAACTAAAAAACCTAACATCCTCCATTTCTTCACCTAAATCCTAAGCATAATACTCATATTTAGCTTAGTTAAGTAAAAAAATTTGTTCCCTGAGGCCCAAACTCTAAAGTTTAGTATACATCCTACATTTCTTCACATATAAAAGCAGTAATGGATGAAAAAAATACAACGTGCGAATTTGAGGAACTAGCAAATTATCAAGTAGAAACTAAACTAAAACAAAACAAAAAATCCCGGTTTTCCTGTACCCGGGAACTGGGACAAACCCTGGTTTAAAAAAATGAAACTTAAATGGCGGTTGTCATTCGGCCTAGCTTCTCTCCCCTTTGGTTGAGCCACATTTTTTTTGCAACATTGAGTCGTCGGTAGACATGAAAGTACGTTATGAAGGGTGCTTGATGGATGATGGTGGTGTGACTTGTATGGTCTTTGCTTTGATGGGATCCAAGGAAGTTCGAAAACTTCTGTGAATCTCTCAAAGAAGTTCTTTTATGGTAAGCTTCAATGAGCTACTCAATGACACTCTCTTGAGAATCAAGGAGACTCTCAATGAAAACTTGTTCCAATCCAAACATTATTTTTTACATGAAAAAGTTTTTTAATGTTTAATAAAATTTCTATCTAATTTTTGTTCTCAATTTCTATGAAAAACAATACAAAAACTCAAAAACACTCTTTTCGCAAAAATCCTCTTTCCAAACATAAATTTTTACTCTCACATTGTGGAAGAGAATAAATTTTAAAAATTTGGTCTTTCCAAATATCTCTCTGTGAACCTACCATTCTCATAAACACTTACAAAAATATATCTCAAAAATTATTTTAATAATTATTAAAAAAATTAAAACCAAATCAAACATAGTCTCACATCAAGTTCAAAAATTTTCTAATCTTACATTTTGACAAACTCCATTACTTTTTCATTAAAAAGTTTGATGAAATCTTCATTATCTTAGTTCTTAACATACTCATATAAAAATATTTTTTAATTTTGTTCTAATTTCTATTCCAACTCTGTCTATCTCTCTAGCTCTTTCAGGTTTTTGTCTAGCTCTCTAATCCCCTTTCTCTCTATCCCAAATCTTTTGAAAACTTGTTTCAATCCAAGCATTATTTTTTACACGAAAAATTTTCAATGTTTAATAAAATTTCTATCTAATGTAACCACACTTTTTGTAAAAACAATACAAAAACTCAGAAAAACTCATCTTAAAAAATCTTTTTTTCAAACATAATTTTTTACTCTCACAATATATAAGAGAATAATTTTAAAAAAAAAAATCTCTTTCCAAATATCGTATCTATGAGCCCTACCATTCTCATAAACACTTAAGAAAATATATCTCAAATTTTTTTAATCATAATAAAAAATGTTTCAAAACAAACCAAACATAGTCTCACATCAAGTTCAAATATTCTCTAATCTTACATTTTCTCAAACTTCATTACTTTTTCATTAAAACATTTGATGAAATCTTCATTATCCTTACTTAGTAACAAAGTCAAATAAAAATATTCTTACAATCTATTCTTCAAATTCCCACCTCGGATGCCCACACATGGACTCTCCTAAATCTCCCCTTGTCTCCTTTGGCTCATACGCCTACTCAATCTCTTCCCATATAGGCTCGTGTATTGTCTCTCTCTCGATTCCCCCATTAGGTGCATAGTCTTCTCTATCCCACAAAAGTTCTTGTTTGATGTTGCTAGGAAGTCCCTCCCCCTTGGGCTGCGTTTGGCTTTTGTATGGTGGGTTTCTCACTCTTTCACCCACATGGTAGCCTCCTAACTCCATTGGTCTTCCTTTTTCCCAACTGCAAGTAAACCCATCTTCCCTCATGAACAAATTCCATAACTCCCTTCCCATAATTGGTTACAAATTTCCCCAAGGTTTCTAGCGATTGAATCTCTAGCAAGACATCTAGTGTGGCTAGTGGTAAGGCATGCAAATCAACATTAAATTCTACCTCCTGGATACCCAAGTTGATACCTTCATAGAAGTCGTCACTCAATTCCACTCGCCCATTGATCATAGTGGTTTCGAATGCTTCTATCTTCTTTCCTCTCAAACACAAATCATCAGCAACCTCATTGTTTATGAAATGAAGGGTAGAACTCGAGTCAATATGAATTGTTACTTTCCTCCCTTTTAAGTAAACGTGTGCATGCATGGGTCTAGAGTGTATGTCTTTGTTGGACAGTGTATGGACGGAAACTTGTTCCTCCTCTGTGGTTGTTTTGGCCAACTTGACTCCCTTCTCTTTGATGTACTTGGCCATGAAGTCTCCTTGATGCGTTGTGAGGATAGCATGTTGGTGGATGTGTGGACCACTCCTTGGGCTCTCTCTTCTACCTGTGACCTCCTTTCTCCATGGTGCTCCTTCATCTAGGTTTGAGTGAGTTCTTGAATGAAGGTTGTCTTTCGGTCTAGCTTCTCTCCCCTTTGGTTGAGCCAAATTTGTTTGCAACATTGAGTCGTCGGTAGACATGAAAGTACATTATGAAGGGTGCTTGATGGATGATGGTGGTGTGACTTGTATGGTCTTTGTTTTGATGGATCCAAGGAAGTTCGAAAACTTTTTTGAATCACTCATGGAAGCTCATTTATGGTAAGCTTCAATGAGCTACTCAATTACACTCTCTTGAGAATCGAGGAAACTCTCCATGTAAACTTGTTCCAAAACAAACATTATTAGGCTCTATTTGGTTATGGTTTTCAAGAGATTTTTTAATTTTGAAAACTTGTTACAATCCAAACTTTTTTTTTTACACGAAAAATATTTCAATGTAAAAAAAAATTCTATCTAATCATTGGCCTCAATTTCTGTGAAAAAAATATAAAAATCCAAAAAGACACCTCTTACAAAAACTCTTCTTTGCATACTTAATTTTTTACTCTCACATTGTACAAGGGAATAAATTTTAAAAAAAAAAATTCTTTCACACCCCTTGCCTGTACGTACTTCCTAGGCTCACCTATAGAGATGATATGCAGATAGACAGGGATTACAACATGAATCTATCCTATGAAGTATTACTGTCGGCTTCGAAAAAGGTTACCAAAAATGTCTAATTAAAAATAGTATTGTAATTAGAAATTAAGTAAGAAAGGAAAAATAGGTTTTCCGAAATATATTGGAAAAGTGAAATTAATAAATACGATGATAATCTTTGAAGTTTGAAACTCTTGGAAGTTGAAGAAAATGAAATAAAAGAACAAAAAACATAATATTGCAAAAAGGAAAGAAATGAGGTAAGAGAAATTTTGAAAAGATAAATACACAGTTCCACTACTGATCACGGTGTTTCTCTTTTACAAAAATATCCTTAAAAGAGGATTACAAAAGAAGAGAAATAGATACAAAGGTGGAAGTTGACTAAAGCTTTACGTACTATTATAATCGTGATGTTAAAACATCATATACACAAGCTGATGAAACCAAAAAATACGACTAATGCTGAGGTCAACTAATCCTCCGGATCAGTGTTGGAGTTCAGGTCTATTATCGCAATCTCTCTGGTACCTTCAGCCTCACCGGTGGAGAAGGAACTATATGTAGGAGGGCTAGGTCGACATCGACCAGCCCGAAATCCTTGAAATGGGGGAGTGAGGGTAAGGGTGGTCCTTTAAGGTACCAGTGGGGCTCGTACTCCACAAATACCATGAATGTGTCAGGGACCCACGTCCGTATCTTCAATACTAGGATATAGGGATCGATATTCAAAGTCTGCTCACTCATGAAAATCTTTATAATGGGTCCGATAAACACAGTGCCACATACAAGATGCAAGAAAGAGAAAGAAGTGAGTCCTATTGACTCTGCAAAAGGGGTAAGGACATGACAAGTGAAATAACTAATCAAGAACAATCCTAGCAGTAACTAAACAATATTATGTATCTGTTTAAAGCATTGATAATAATACACAGGATAGCAAGGTATGTTCGATGCAATGCATAAATGATGTATCTGTTTCCCGGTCATTTCACTTTCTTTCTTTTTCGGTCTGGTAGAGGTGTCCCTACTGCGCTTTGTTTAACCCTCGAGTCAAGGTTGTGCGTCCCTCCTCTCCTTCGGGACTGTCACGTGCCACCTAAACCAGGACTCAATTAGGAAAGCCTTGTACCATTGCCTAGGGAAATCAACCAATATTCCCTTCATGATGGCTTCCACTTTCCCGATTGTGAAAGGTACCATCACTCGATCTTAGGACCACCTCTGGATATAGGTTCTTTCCGGTCATAACAGTGTTTCCCATGCCCATGAGATGATTATACAATATAGTATATCATAAGCATACAAGATTCTTAATTAACATAAGCCGATTATAAAATGTACATATGTACTTTCACATTTTAATGCAAAGACATGGGCACAAGAATGCATTCTCACTTTAATAGAAAACTAAAAAGGAAAAGAAATATTAGTACCTACTAATTACGTACTATTTATATTATAATTAATAGAACTTAGGACTAAGATTAATATTAATATTGAATGTCCTTCTTTTGATTAAGAGAAATATATTAACACGTACTAACTACTTAGTCAATTTGAAGTTGATTAACTATTTAATATTAAGTAGTATTATTTAATAATTAACAATTAATTTTTAATTCAATTATCCTTTATTAATCCACAAGAGGCCGGGCCTAATGGGCCTTATGATGGAGTGCCCTAACTTGATCAGATCTAGGCCTCCTTGTTAAACCCAAATTTTTATTTCATTTAAATTAATAATTGCCTAATTGGCCGATTATGACCCTTAATGAGGCTTTGTAATTTGGGCCTCGAATTTAAATAGACATGGGCCCAAATTTTTACCCTAGGACCTCTAAACTAGGGCTGTCCAAAAAACCGGTCGGACCAGCCAACCCGGACCGAAATCGGACCAATTTTGGCCAAATCCGACTAGAACCGGACCGAGTTTAGACAACCCGGACTGAGACCGATATACTCCAAACCGGTGCTTACCGATAAAACCTAAAAAAAACCCTAAAAAGGAGAAAAAATACTAAGAGACCCAAACTGGTCAACCCGGACTGGCCAACCGGGACCAAAACTGGTCCAGTCTATTAGAATGATCGGTTCGGTCCAGTCCGGTATGTTCCCTTCACAGAATGTCCGGTTTGGCCGGCCGGACCGAACCGGCCAATGGACAACCCTACTCTAAACAATGTTTAACACTGCCATAGAAACATATTTTATGTTTGGAGATTTTTACCCCTTAAATTTATAGAAATCTCAAGACTGCCACTGAGGGCGTTTTTGGTCATTTATACCTCTTTTTGTTCTTTCCAAGCCAATGCACTACTTAATCGGGTACCACAAGAATGATTTAAAAAATGGCTGCTTGTCATTTATTATTCTTTTAACAGCACACACACGAGATTTCTAACATATATGGGTCATTTATTTTCACCAAAACAATGGCCTTTCATATCAGCGCCGAAACATAGCATCAAAGTGAGAGACAAATTAAAGATATCAATATTTCACAAATAAATGCAAAGATGAACATACAATATCTTTCTGTTTCTCTCTATGGCCCTCTTTACTTACTTTCCAGCCATTTCAGTTACTGACAGTGGCTCATTAGCATTTATATTACCATTTGCCACAATCAAAAACATAAATCAAGACATTCGTGCATATTATAGGTGCATTGAAGCATTATTTGGAAGAAGTTTCATCATCTATTACATGCAACCACAAGGATGCATCTTTCAAAAAAAAAAACAAGAGGTTCATGAAAAACCAAGGGGTATAAACGTGTGTCATTTGCATCTATAGGGCAGTAGCATATTTTCAAACAAACCAAGCCAAAATCACATTTTCTCCCACAAAACACTACATGCAACTATACCTACAGGCGGAACCAGCCGGGAGCGAACATGGGCACTCGCCCCAGTAGGCTCTGCCCAAAAACAATTTTTACACATTAGTTTTATTATATTTTTTATTTTTTACCCAAGCTTGGCCACCCAAAACTCAGCCCGCCCCCTTGAAAGGCTCATTTTCCTTCTTTATGGGTTAAGTAGTCTCTGCATTTATCTGATTTGAAAATTACAGGGGCGTAGTAAGAATGTCAACTCACTCACCCTCATTTAAGAGGCCCTATTGACTTGGGAAAAGCAAAAAGAGGCCCTATTGAATTGTAATAGTGAACTTTTTAGCCACATTTAATATCCCTGGGTAAATACTTAATGTTGCGTTGCTGATACTAAAATCACATCTCCCAACTTCCATCTTGAAGAATTCTGGTGTTAAATTATCTTCAAATTACGGAGAAATAATATGTCTGTACGATTGGAATTTAATAATATGTTTTCAACAATTTTATGCCCAATTGAAATTTAAATGCAATTAAACAAGTATTTTAAAATAATTAAGCTCTAATGAAATCAAATTAGACAAATAACATCACATTAATATAAGAGAATTTATTGAAACCATGGTTAAAAATACAATATTTAAACCGAGGAAGGGAAATTCGGCCATATACTAAACACATGCATTTGCACTAAAAATAGTGATCTCAGTTCAAAAATTAAAAATTAAAGGAAAGAAATCCTATAAGCAATTAATCAAATAATAAATACTAAACAAGACACAAATTAAGAAAAAAAAAAGCAAATACTAAGAAAAAAAAAACACAATTAATAAAGATATTTAAAAGAAAACATTAACACAAAGATCTCAAAAGTAGCTCAAAAGGTTAGAGGTATTACCCGTAAGATCCAATTGTCACCTCTCAGTCTCAGCAAATAGTACGGTAAGTATATTTCAATATAATATATTTTTTATGTTTTTAGTCTTTAATTTTTTATATTTTAACTCTAGACACTTTTTTGCATTAAGTAGTAAATTTTTTTTGTCATTTTTCCTTAGGAGTTTGGCCCCCTTCAAATACTTTTCTGATTCCGCCACTAACTATACCCCTTACCTCTATGTTCTGTGGGTGCTTGATTTATTTGGAAAAATTGAACAGCTAAATCCAACTACCATGTTAGATGAGAAGTTAATACAGAATACAAAAATTGGCACAAAAGGAAGGGCTCATGGGTTCATGGCCTAAGGTCACCTACCTCTCTCCATTTTTTTTTCTTCTTTTTCACTCTCCTTCTTCACTTCTTTTCTCCTTCTATTATTTTTCCTTCGGTCTTCTTGATGTCTCACGCCATTCTCCCCCTATTTCTCTATCTCTCTCTTATTTTAGTAACACCAAAAGGTAGGCCGTCGTGGCTAAAAGGTGAGTAACCCATGGTTAATACCTTTAACTTCACACCCTAGGCCTACAATAGGTAATCATGAACTGGTAGTTGTCTAAAACAAGGCAGCCACATAAACGGTCACTATGGTCGGCTATAGAGGTAGATTTTGCCAGGCGGGGGTAGTTGGCTCTTCCCTAGGCAATTAGTAGGATTTCATATATCTCTTTTGCCTCTCACACAAGCCACCAAAATTTTCCCAAGCCTTACAAAGTGATTTTGCATGTACAAGAGACAAAACATGGACAATTGGGAGGACATGGGTGACCGAATCTAGGGGATGAAAAGAAAGAAAACTTTATTATCAAGCCTCATGCACAAGTCTCATTCGGCCGAGTCACTAAACAATGCATAAAAAAATAAAAGTTAGGGAATAGTGCAAAATTAATTAGACCAAGATATGATATAATACAATGATGGAAAAATATTCAAGATCATAATATCTTACCTTATATTCGCCTATGCTGAAAAATAATTGAAGGTTAAGTAGAGATAATTAAATATGCCAAATAGTAAGAACATTAAGGGAAAAGCGGATAAATACATTTTTCACACTCGAACTACTATGACTTTTGCACTTTGCACCCCTTGTCAAATTGTTAGACGAAAATGACGATAACACATTTGACCCACTTTGCATATATTAAAAACATTGTTGCAAATTCATTAAATTATCGTGGTATTATTGTCGGATAGAGGGTGAAAAATTCTAAAATTGATAGTTAGAGGGTGCAAAAGAGTATAAAAAATTAGGAGAAATGTCATCGCTTGTCCCATAAGTATGAAACATTTTCAATGTTAACCCCCAGTCAAATTTCCCATTAAACTTGACGGAATTCGGCATCACGTGCATCACACACGCTGGAAGTCCACCTATTTTTCCAAAATTACCGTTCGTTAGTGAGAACCAAATGACTCCCATCTGCTCTTGAGAACCCCAGTTACACTATCCCATTTTTTTGCCGTCAGTTGACCCAATTGTGAACCCTAACACCCAATCTTCGATCAGTTGACCCAATTGTTGTTGAACCTAATCGTCGTTGAACCCAAACTCTGTTGAACATCGAAAGACCATTGATTGCA
Source organism: Myrica gale (assembly GCA_963930655.1). Taxonomy (NCBI): domain Eukaryota; kingdom Viridiplantae; phylum Streptophyta; class Magnoliopsida; order Fagales; family Myricaceae; genus Myrica; species Myrica gale. The sequence goes on from OZ005618.1 coordinate 15,854,350, forward strand.
CTGAGTTGGAGTGCATTTTGAATGAAGCCCTAGATGAGGGAAGACGACGCTAGAGATTTCGAATTATATACGGTATACCTTGATCTCCATTGAATCCATTGCTTATTTTCTGTAGTTGAGCTTTCATTGATTATTTTGATTGGGTTGATTAGGCTGAATGGAGATGGATGTTCACCAGTTAGGTTTTTCTGAGTGCTTGCCGAGTGTGCTTTGTTTGAACATTTGGTTGCTCGTATGAAATTATGTATTTATATGGGTTTACTTCAGGGTCTTGATTGTGATATAGTCTTAAAAATGAACTATTTTATTATGCTTTACAATGGTGGCCGATAAGTAAGTTGTGGTCCCTTGGTGTTGTCATTATCTGTGGTCCCATAATGTTTTCATTATGTCTGTAATACTAAATGTGTTTGTTTCTTCCTTTTGATTGCTTTTAGAGGTTGGTCCACGTCTGGAATTTTATTTGTGGTCGGTGTAACAAAACCTCAAACTAGGGTCTTGTTTTTAAAAAGTCAATTGTTCTATGCTTTTGGCCTGAGTTAGTGAGAGAGAATATTAAAGTGTCTGGTTTTTAACTTCTATCATACATCATTGTTGCCATTAGAGCGAAAACCAGTTATGTTTCCATTAATATGCTCTCTGAGAAGTAGCACATTATCTGAGAAGTGTACACTGAAGATTATGAAAAATTATCTTTACAAGGTATTGGAGCCAATGCCATTTTCATTGCTTCTCAGAAACAATAGTCCAACTCAAGGATTTAGCTCTTTTCTATTTAGCATAACAAGAATCTGACAAAATATGAAATGCTCGTTGACTTTGTATGTAAGACTCTTCAAAATTGTGACCTTTTGGATGAAGACTCTTATGACGACATCTCTCTTGTTCATTTCCTTAAAAGTAGGCATCATAGCAAATTAATAAGGAAGAGAACTTGGGGAATAGAGGGGGTAAAAAGTGCTAGTGAGCACAATTTAACTACATGATCGATTGGACCATATTTGAAAATTAAACTTTTTTATTTCTATAGTTAAGGATAGTGTCTGATTTTAGTGCAATGTCTTGATATCACCATACTAAATCTTTTTCTAAACTGGCTGTTGGCTTTGGGCCCATCTCTAGTTTATGTTAGGTCTTGCCTTTGTCATGTCTTTAGTGTCATGACTGAGGGATGCACTTGTTACATCTAGTTTTAATTTGACCCTCGTAGGCTCACAAGTTACATCTATTTCTTAACACAAAACAATAACTATTTGTACGTGCTTCATTGTGAATATTTGTATAGTCTATTTTCTTTTTCTAAACTTTGTCATCAAGTGCTTAATTACTTTTTTTGTTTTTGAACTTTGTCATCAGGTGGTTAATTACTTTTCTGTTTTTGAAATTTGTCATCAGGTGGTAAACACTAGACCCTAAACCCTATACCCTATATCCTGTTTTTAAAATTTGTCATCAAATGCTTAATTACTTTTCTGTTTTTGAAATTTGTCATCAAATGCTTAAATATTTTTCTTTTCTTTTTAAATTTGTCATCAAATGCTTAATTACTTTTCCTTTTTTTTGAAATTTGTCATCAAATGCTTAATTACCTTTCTGTTCTTGAACTTATTAGGAAGTGTTTTGCTTATTATTTGGACATAATGAGTCAATCTGTGCTTACTACTTTTCTGTTTGGTTTGCTCACATATTGCGTGTTTACTGTCAAGAATGTCGTATGATTCATTAGTTTTTAAGGTGCACTATGGGGGGAAGTTTGACAAATCCAATGGGTGTGCATACATTGGGGGAATGTAATTATGCACAACTAGCCATATGACCCCGATTGTCTATCTTTTATAGAAATCAAGGGTGTTGTAAAAGAATGCGGATACAAGTCTGATGACATAATATTCAGAGAAGAATCTGCCTGAGGGGTTGAAATTAATGTCAGGGGATCCTGATGTACGTGACATGGTGGCCACTAATTGTGTTGTTCTAGCTAACTTCATTGATGTAGGTTATTTGTTTGACATTACGAGGTCTGATATCCTCTTATCTCCAAAAGTTAGAGAAGATGACATGGACCACACCCCCACCCCCCGCAGTGAACATTACCTTGGGAAAGGACGTCGATTTTAAGAAAAACTGTGATGATAGGGTTGTGATGATCTGTAAGATGGATAAGTGTCCATACATAGTGTATGGCAGGATGATACCTGGTGAACGGAGTTTCAAGATCAGGGACATTCAACCAACGGACAGGTGTCCAAGTCGATATAAACTCTCTCAAATGTTTTTCAGATAGATTGCAGAGATGTGTGAGACCCCGATTTTCTCCTACGTAATTTCTTATGTATTATCTTTTATTTTCCAATGTAATAGCTTTTATTTCATCATAGGGCTATGTTTTTGGCCAATGTATGGCCTAATCCTTATGTTATGGTATTTCGATTAAAATGGGATTTTATTCCATAAAATCTCTTTAAATAATTTTAATGCCATTTTATGCAAAGTTTAAATTATATTCATTTCAGGAGCCGAAATTTACAAGTAAGTTTCTCTCTTACGAATTTATATTTTTCATTTACTTAAAATGTTTCATGGACCATAGAATTTGAGTTATGATTTAAGAATTCCTTGTATAAGCCGAAAATGATTAATGGATTAAATAATGAAATTCTTTTGAAGACATGGATTGAATATTTTATATCTTTCATATGTGACATGTATTATTATTACCATGTGGCCTATATTATTAATAGAATTTCCATTTGAATATTCAATGATAAGCTATGTATTTATGTGATAAGTCTAAGAGAAGATTTAATTGATCAGCACACTTGCTTATCATAGTGATAAGCAAGCATGATGATAGGTTAGGAAACTTTTAGGGTGATAAGACCTTGTGATTATTGTAGAGATAGGCTAGGGCCATTATCACATGATAAGATATCATGCTTATGAGGTGATAAGCTATTGGAATGGATTAGATAAGCAAGAGAGCTTATGAAGTGATAAGTTAGGTGAGAGAGAGAGAGTAACCAAGTTGAAAGTTGGTTGCAATTTAATGTGAAAGTAACTAGATTGGTTGAAAAGCAACCAAACAAGGGAGGAGGATGGCTTTTACGTGAATGGCTATAAGGTGAATTTGAAAAGCCATAAAGTGAGGCCATGTGAAGTGTAAGAAGTGTAAGAAGTGATAAGACAACACATGGAAGTAAAAGAGAAGAGAAAAAAACAAGGGAGAAGGAGGAATGTCGATGGACACATGTGAGGAGAGAGAATGAAGTAATTCAAATACAAGCTATGCTAAGGAGACAAGATTTGATGTGGTGAAAAGATGAAAGAGAGAGAGAGAGGAAGGCTATGCAATTGTCGACCAAGGCCCCCCCCCTTCACCATTTTTTCCTTTTGATTTCTCTCTCTTGTCAATTCACTCTCTCAAGCTTTATGTCATAGCAATTACTCCCCTTGGGAGACTCATTCTCTCACACCTCTCATTGCAAAGCTTTGGCCAAACCATTCACGCACTCCATTCTCTCCCATTTTCAAGCACTTGGCCGAAACTTGCATTCTCTCAAACTCTCTCTCCCATTTTCAAGCACTTGGCCGAACCACCCCTTAGAATTCAAGGTTTGTGCATTTTTTCTCTTGCACTCTAAACCATACTCTTCTTGCCTTCCAAATCGCATTCTAAAATCCAAGTTCAAACCTCTTTTGTTGTGGACAAAAATCTCTCTTGGTGCAAACACATTTCCTTCCTTGAAAACCCTAACCATTTGCCTCATTTCTCTTCAAGCTTACCATATTCTCTTAACCACCATAGAACCTCCTTAAATCAAGCTTGGACATTTCTAAGGAGGGTGGACCGAAACTTTGAAGGAAGTGAAGTTAGGAAGAGTTGGTAAAGGTTGAAGGTAAGCTTGGTTCTATTGATGATCTTGCCTTAAGTTTCACAAGTACTAACCAAAGGTATTTTATTTTCTAGGTGCTCAAGCTTGGATAATCAACAAGGTAAGACTAATGTGATGTTGTTGGGTTAGCATGAGTGGCCGAATGGCCTATGTATAAGATCTTGAAGTTTAGGTTGAGATATGGCCTATGTAAAGAAAAATACAAATGGAGAACAATGCATGTTAAAGGAAGCTAGATCTAGGTCTTGATGTGTTGGTTTGATGAAAGTTGATTATTTTGTTTAGATCTATGGATGTTAGTGTGTATAAAATGTGGATCTAATGTTGATGGAAATATTTGATGAAGAGATAAAGGGTATGCATGCTAGTTAGGTCACAATGCAAAGGATATGCATGTTATGATTTTTAGCATGAAAAAGGTGACATTTTGGGGTATGGCCTAATATTTGATGCTTGGGATTTCATGTATAGTTTTGTATATATTTAAATCTGGACATTGGCCATGATATGTGCAAGATTTATGACCCTATGAATGGTAGATGATTATGTTAGGTATTAGATGCATGCATATTGAAAGGAACAAAAGAAACTTAATCGTTGGATGAAAACATGTGTTGGCCGAATGTTATGAGCATGATATATTGTGTTGGTGTTTTGATTTATAGATTCTAGGTTATGAAATTGTTGAATGGAGGATGGGATCACCATTGGAGTAAAAGTTGTGACTAAATGGTGCATAAAATAGGGATGGCCGAATGTTGTAAGAAAATATAACCCTAGGTGCAATTTATAAAAAAAATGGATTATCATTGTTGTAATAGATATAGAAATTTGGGGTTTAATCTAGTTGGAACAAATATTGAAGAATCATAATCTTTTAATAAATATTGTTTGAAACTCTAGTTAAGTTTTACTCAGGATTAATTGAGGTTTAAGTCCAAGATTAAGATTTAATCGTGATTAATTTATTAATAGTTTGATATAAGGTTTTAATGGAGTACGTGTAATAAAAAGAGGCTTAGGTTTAATTCTAAACCTGTGAGTATTAATTAAACCCTAATCGAGGCATGTACATGGATAAATATATTTTTATTTCAATAAAAATATTAATGATTTAATAAACTAAGTTTTGAATATTTGTTAAGGAAAAGAATAAATAAAATATTTTATTTATTTAAATGAATTTCAGTGATATATATATATATATATATATATATCTTTGGTTGATGACTGATTTCAAAAATGCAAATATTTAATGATTTCATATTATTCTTAAAAGTCTAAAGGAATATTAAATCGCTTGTAGGCGATCCACGTGTCTCTATATACGACCAAAGAAGACCAATTGTAAGTGGATACTGTAAGTGGACAGTAAGTATTCTTTTTCAAAACTGGAATGACACACTGCATCGTTTCATGAACAAGCATGAATTTTAAGCAAGCATAACATGACATGTGCATTGCATGAATTTTTCAAGAAGAAGTTTATGCAATGATTTTTATGAAAAGACTATGAGAAGTTTTATGAAACGATAAGTTAAGTTAAGGGGCACTGGTCGGTACCGTACCCTCAAGGTGGACTCTCATACCGAAGGACAAATGTGAGAAGGATGGGTGAATCCACGAGGCTGTGCAAACCACACTGAAGGACATTGAGAAGGTGTGGTGCCTCCAAGGGTCATGTCTAGCCACTGAAGGACAAATGAGAAGGTGCGCTAGCTGACCGTATGTAAGGTCTCCAAGGGAATTCGGGGATGGTTCCGAAGGGAACGCACAACCCTAAATTCAGGGGTTAAATGGAGCGAGCCCACAAATAAAAGATATGAAATGATTATAAAAAGGCCAAGAGAGGCACAAGTACGAATAAGTGGTTTCAAGGGCCAAGGGCCAGTTTTACAAGCAAGTACGAAAGAAAGATTTTCAAGGGCCTGGGGCCGAAACTAAGCAAGAGCATATGCATAATTCATGACATGCATGTCCATCCTTTATCAAGTTTCTTTCATTCATGATTAAGCGGGCATAAGACAAGAGCATGTTTTAAGTTTATGTCTTCCCTTACTGAGTCTTTTTGACTCACGTTTTTTAAATTGTGTCATTCCAGATGCCTCAGGTGAAGAGAGTCAGGAGGACTACCTGACCTAGAAGTTCAAGAATTATGTTTCACACTTTTGATGATAGTGGCTTGATCGTCACTAGTTGGCTTTTTATATGTTATTTATGTCTTGTATGAAACCTTAATGAGAACCCTAATTATGTAAGTTTAGCTCGAATCCCTCGCGATCTTGTACGTTTCCGCCGTAATCAAGTAAAATATAAGTAAGAACGCTGGAGCCATCCGGGGGATAGCTCGCGGCTGTCACGGTCCCTGCGGGATGCCGTTCGGGGCATGGCAAGATGCTTACCAGATAAAGAGTTAGCCAACCATGATTGTATCTGCCATATACAACGAGGTCAAGAGGAATTGGCAGTGTGAGACGATGAGGAAAAATGCTATAGAGCAAAGAAGAGAGCACTCGAAGTGATATTTGGGTCCCATAAGGAGAAGTATGGTCGGGTATGAGATTATTGTGCAACTCTCAGGGAGACCAATCATGGTAGCTGTGTAATGGTGATGACTGACCAAATTTTTCCAGAGCTTCTCCCCTTCTTTTAGAGATTGTATGTGTCTTTGAGTGCAATGAATAGAGGGCTCAAGGAAGGTTGCAAGCCACTATAAAGTTCAGATGGTTGCTCCTTAAGGGAGAATTCAAAGGGTAGTTGTTGAGTGTGGTTGCCTAGGATCCAAATAACAACATCTATCTCGGTGTCGCTCTACCCGGTGGTTGGACGTGGTTCTTAGAGACACTTGTGGGGGATCTCGGTGTCTCTCTACCTGGTGGTTGGACATTCATGTCTAACTGTTAGAAGGTATGTTTCGGAATTTTATAACAAAATATTATAATTGAATTCTAATAACTAAATTTACTTAACTTATTGTTTGTCAGGGGCCTATACCAGCTTTCGATGTTGTCATATCAAAAACACCACTGATTTTATGTCAGGCAATTATACGCCAACTTCAAAGATGCCGACCATCGCGGGGTAGCATCGTAAGACAAGTTGTGGGGAGCTGCAGCAGCATATATGAAGACTGTATTCAGTAAGAAAATGGAAAAGTTGAAGGCACTCAGCCCAGATGCGCATGAGTACCTCCGAAAAGTGGATCTAAGCATATGCACAAGATCATGGTTTCACACTCATAGTAAGAGCGACATTGTGAGACCCCGAATTTCATTATGCTATTTACGTATATGTGTCTGTTTTGGATTTAATTTTGGGGGCTATTATTGTGCCTATTGTAAGGGATTTTGTTATATTACAAAGACTTATTAAATTTAATGTCAAGGAGTGCATTTTATTATCTTATAGATGCTGAATTCTCCTAAGCAAATTCACTATATTAAAGTATAATTATGATTATGAAAATCAGTGCAAAATTACCTTATGCCTTCATTAGGTAGTCTTAAGCTTCATAAGGAGGACTAAGTAACTATATAGTGTGCTAAGTAAGAGGTCCATGTGAGGTGCAAAGAAAGGCAAAAGAGAAGTAGGAAGGATGATTCACGTGAAGAGCATAAGGAAAAGTAATAGTAGGCTTAAAATTGTAGGTTGAAAAGAGAGTAGGTGTAGGCTGAGAAGTGAGTAAGTATAAGTTGAAAAGTAAGTGTAGGTTGAAGGAGAATCACGTGAAAGGGCCTAGTAAAGGCAAAGAAGTGAAAGAGAGAAGACCAAAGTAAAACAAAAGAAGTAAAAAGGAGACAAAGCATTAACTAGATGACATGACTTGTAGAGTAAAGAAAAGTTATGTGAGGCATAAGAAAGCAAGAAACAAAAGAGAAACAAGAAAATCCAAATAAAATAAAAGAAAGGCAAAAGAGAAGGAGTGATGGTGATTCACGTGAAAGAGAGGAAAGACAAAACAATTGTAGGCTGAAAAGAGAAGAGGTATATGCTGAAAAGTAAGGGTAGGCTGAAGAGAATTCACGTGAGGGGCAAAAGAAGGCAAAGAAATGAAAGAGAGGAGACAAAGCATTAAATGAGCTGACAATATCACATGGGCAATACAAGCAAGACTTTTCTTCCCCCCCATTTGGACGTGAACTTGGCTAAATTCAGCCTTGCCACTTTGCCTTTCACACCTGTCCCTTTCCACATATTCATTTCTCACTTGGTTGCACAAGAGAGCACAAAAAGAGAGAGAGGAGAGAGAAACCAAGAGGAGAAGCAAGAGAAGGAGGAGAAGAAAGAAAAGGGAGGAGAGAAAGAAAAAGGGGAAAAACAGCAAGGTAAACCTTGGATCTTTGGGGTTCTTGGGCGAATCTGTTATAGATGACCTTCCCTTGAAATGTTTTCTTGAATGTATAAGTTGTTATGTTGTTTCTTCTCATGCAATCTCTTGAATATGGAATCTTTTAGGTTGTGATCTATTGCTAAAAGTTGCTGATGGAGGTTGAGCTCGACCGAATGTTTTCTTGCATGTTGTGTTCATTCTTTCTTTGAGATTTTCTTGTTTATGGATCTGTTGGTTGTCATGTAGTGTAGGTTGGTTGTGAAGTTGCTGGTGGTGGAGGATACATATGAAGGCCACAGTTTTGGTTGGGTGAAAGAATAGAAATATATTGTTGTAAGGATTTTAACATGCATGTACGATTTGAGATCCCTTGGCCGAATGTTGTGATCTGTTTGAAGTGAATTAGTTGTTTTATATTCTTGTGACTAGAGATTGGGTATTGATGTTTGAAGTCGCTGATTTGAGTTGTTAAAGCTTGAGAAACATGTTGGATGATGACCTTGCTTATAGACTAGTTGCATGTGGAGTTAAAGTGTAAATCTTTTATTTTTGGAAGCTAATAAACTTGTTGTTGTAACTCTTGAAAGTAGATATGAACACTGTAAGTTCGGTGATGATTAGGGTTTTGGTCAGTGGCCATTACCTAGGAGCAAGTGGGATTGGATAATGTTAACTTAAGATAGTATTATGAAAATGGAAGAAATGGTCATGGGAGCCGAATGGTGCTGCTGCCCTATGGCATGGGATGTATCTTTTGTTAGGTTTTCATAAGGGTTATTTGCTGTTAAGGAGTATGTTGATAATATTGATTAGAACAACAAGCTAAGCACTTAAAGGAATTGAGTTATGCATGGAGAGTCAAGGATCAAGCATGCTTGGGTTGGGTGATTACTTGCATGTTGTGAATCTTTGCATAAATCATGGGAAGTCATGAAACTTGAGGATTTTGAGGCTGAAAAATGTCCATACTGACCTACTCTTGGTCTAGGTCAGTAAACTAAGGATGGATTAAAGTGGAAGAAAGTCATAGGTTGGCTAAAGAATGAGAAAACAATGCATGCAATCACAAGCTCTGGCAGATCACTAGACTCGGTTTAAGTTAACCTTGATGGCATAGTTTACCCTTCAACCTTAGGTTATGACATAGTTCTATAAGAGTAAAAGAATTCAAACTAAATTTTAGGTCATTTCGATAAGTATTGAATTAGTTATGAGATTTTAAAGGTCCAGACGTCAAGCTGCCAACAGCCTTGCACGCCCAGAACTTTTGCTCAATTCGAATACATTTTCAGTAATCAGTTTAAGTCCAAATGTTATGAATCTAGTCTTGGAATTTAAGTTTGTGAGAGAAGAACACTTTGAGGTAAAATTCGTGTGATTTGGAGATGTAATGCATAAGTTGTGGCCTGTATAAGGTATCATCACATTCGGCCAACGTGTGACTCACGCTCAAGCGCCCATGGAAAAATATCAGACAGAGTCGTGTCGTTCGACCAGTGCTCGAGCGAACTTGGAGGACTTTATACATACTCATAACGCTCCACAACCGCTCGAGCGACACTAGGATAGAAGCTTGGCGCTCGACCGACACTCGAGCGGACTCTGACGAATTTTAGAATTTTTTAGAGTTCCTTTTTAAGACTTGTGAAACCCCACTATTAACGTGGCTGGCCGACCAAAACTGAGTTAAGGAGTTTATTGAGAGTTTTGGGTGCCTCCTTCCTTTGGAAAAAGTGTTGAGAGAATTTGTGCTTCAAGTTGGTTGATTCTTCCTCATTCTTCAATTATATTGATTCCTTCATGGTGGTGAAGGTATGTTGATGACATTGAATTAACCAGCAAGCCAAAGAGTGAAAAGGAGGCCAAGATGGTCCCGGGTTGATCAATTAAATAAGGATTAAAGTCTATCGGTTACATTTGGAAGGATTGGGGGCATTGGTGTTCATGTGAACTCGAAAACTTGGAGATAAGACCAATGTAACTTAGGTTAAATCCTATAGGTCTCAGCAGCAACTATATAGCATATCCTTTGAGGTTTAAGTGATAGAATTGATGTTCATTAGTCCATACAGTAAGATTGAAAAGTGGAACAAGGAGAATAGAATTCGACGTGATATAGGTTGCTGATTTGGTATGGAATCGTTGATAAGGTTGAATAATTATGGATCCGATCTTGGATACTGAGGTTATGAAAGATGATGTTATAAGATCAAGTTGAAATACCCTAGGAGTTTTAATTTGGAGTTGTTTGATGTGTATGATTGTTGTTTTCAAATTTGCTTTTATGAAAGCTAAAAATGTTTAAAAGAAATTTCAAGTACGATTTCATGTATGATTTCACGTAAAGGAAATCCCCTGTTTAAAGATACGGATTTTGAAACCGAGTACATATATGAATACTTTTCGTTGAATGTTTATTCTTAAGCGTTAAGTAACGAAAGTAACTCGCTTGTAGGGGAAGACCCGTTCTAAGCTCGAGAGGATCGAGGTAAGTGAAAACTTACTTTTTATGAAAACTGGAATGATACACATGTTTTGATGAACAAGCATAACATGTTATTTTTATCGAGCATAACATGTTGTTTATAACCAAGCATAACATGATATTTCTCATCAAGCATGGCATAACATACGCATTTGCATGAAAGCATGAAAGAAGTTTTTGTGCAAATGAAAGCATGAAAGTTTTATGAGATATTTGTTATCAAGCATGACACGTCATAAGCATTTGCATGATCTTCTTAAAAGAAAAAAAATTTGTGCAAATGAAAGCAATAAAGTTTTATGACAAGTTAAGTTAAGGGGCTCTGGTCAGTACCTTACCATCAAGAAGGGCTCTCATACCGAAGGACGAATGCGAGAAGGATGGGTGATCCTAGAGATAAGTGCAACCACACTGATGGACGAATGCGAGAAGGTGTGGACCTCCAAGGGTCGTGTCTAGCCACACTGAAGGATGAATGCGAGAAGGTGGGCTAGCTCGACCAGATGTTATGTCTCTAAGGGAAATAGGGGACGGTTCCAATGAGAACGCACAACCTTGACTTCAGGGGTTAAATGGAGCGCAAGTAGCCCAAAAGATAAGAATTGAATGTTTTCCAAGATCAAGATCTTTACAAGTGCAAGTACATGTTTTTAAGAACAAGTGCATGTGCATATGCACACATGAAGCATACATGCACATCAAGAAGTCATAATCATGCATGAAGCACATTATGTTTACAAGTGCATGATTTCAAGTTATGTTCCTAGTGCATGATTTCAAGTTATGTTCCTATTGCATGATCTCAAGTTCATGATTTCAAGTTATGTTTTCAAGTTATATTACTAGTGCATGATTACAAGATTATGATTTCAAGTTCATGTTTACAAGTTTCAAGTTCATGTTTACAAGTTCTTTTCCTTACTGAGTCGTTTGACTTACAGTTTTCAAAATGTATCATTCCAGATTTGTTAGGTGACAGGAGTCCTGAGGATTACCTGACTTAGTAAGTATTAGATTGTAATGTTATTGGTCAGGAGTTGGAGAATACACAAGAAGCCCTAAGAGTGCTTGATATCATACTGAGGTAGCAGGTTGCTAAACTATAATGTAAGGTATATAAGGATTCAAGATGTAATGTAAAGACGTTATGAGTAGGTCAATATGAAGAGGTTTTGATGGAATCGCTTAGATCATGTACCTCAAGCATCCAGTCATGCTATGTAATTAAGATGCTTAAACTATTACCGATGAAGTCGATTGTGTAAGTTGGATTTTATGTAAATCTCCTTGGCCCGTCTCTCTCAGTTGTATGTGTATAAAAAAAATCTCTCTACAAGATTAAGAGAAAACGTTGGAACATTCATTGAGTGGATGTTCGCGACTGTCATTAACCCTTTCGGGCTAGCGTTTGGGGTGTGACAGACATGGTCATCAATAAATTATTCGAGCGCTTTAAGTTGTGCATTCTGGAAGCCTGGGATAAGCCGATTATCACCATGGTAGAGATGATAAGGAAGGAACTCCTGAAGAGATACCAAAAGAAGAGTGAGAGGATAATGAAGAACACTGGTCGATTATGCCCATGGATCGTGGAGAAGCTTGAGGAGATCAGTCTGGAGGCATGCTATTGTCTCCCGACTTACGCTGGGGACAAGTTCTTCGAGGTTGAGTTCCATCTAGGGAAATTCGTGGTGAATCTTCTTAGGTGTACCTGCTCATGCAGAAAGTTGGATATGACTGGCATACCAGCTCTCATGGATTTACTCCTATAGTATATGACAACAAAAACCTAGAGGACTTTGTTAACTGGTATTACACTGTTGAGGTGTACCAGATGGCATATGTACCGATCATCTATCCAGTTCCTTCTGAAGATCTGTGGCAGCATACTTCATATGAACCGATAGAGCCCCCACCATCAAGGGCTCAACTTGGTAAGCCTAGGAAAGTGAGGAAGAGGGGACCAAAGGAGTCATCATCAAGTGGAAGGATTCCAAGGCATCAGAATGAATTTGTTTGCTCTGAGTGCAAACAATCGAGCCACAATAAGTGAACTTGTCCAAGACTCACTCAAATAAAAGCAACACTGAGTAGACGTAGTGTGTCTAGTGGTCATGCAGCACTGTTCGATAGTGGACTCCCACCCTCTGAGAGTATTCCAACTACTAGCACTACAAGACAGCTGAACATTTTAATCATATTGCATATGTACCACATGGAATTGTTTATTACGCATCACTAACATATGTCTATATTGCAGTCCTCAATTAGGTGAACACTAGACTTGGTAGAAGAAATACCCTCGCATTGTACTGGTAATGACATGTGTTAGCAGAATATATATTTTACATGACACTTTTGATTATTAATTACTCTAATTGATTATGCAGCTTACTCAGAGTTGGAGACTATCACAGCTCGTACCTGAGTTCACATTAGTCGGGGCTATATTAGCAAGGCCAACAATAAGCATACTTAAAAATTTTGGAACATAGTATAATGTACTGATTGCCTAATGCACAATTGTTCATGTTTTTCAAAAATCCAAGACGAAAGGGGCTTGAGCTTTCAAATGTGGTAGAGCCCCTTGTTATGGCAGCAGCTGAGACACGCCCCATTAGGAGGTGTTCAACACAGCCACCATCCAGGCTAAATAGCACGGGAATCGCTGCATGTATACGGATGCATAGATCTGAAAGATTGCAAGGAGGTGTAGTGCCCCGAAAGATTGCAAGGGGTTACTTCTATACTTCAAACCAGGGAAAATTGACAAAAATTAGGGGGTAGAAATCAGTTATCAAGAAATAAAAAATCTTAATAAAAAAATCACGTTTAAAATTTTGAAACAAGTGAATAAAAACACTTCGTTTAGAACTCTTTAATAACTGAAAAATTATAAACAAAACATTCGGTCTAACTGAAACTCTAAGCCTTGTCTCAGCTACCCACTCAGGCACCATCTAACACGATTCTCAGCATGCTCCTAAATATCTTCTGAAAAGAGAGGACAGATAAGGGGGTGAGTTCAACAACTCAGTAAGCAAAATCATTATACTAGGGTGCGCTTCATGAGCCACATTTAAGAAGTAAAAATCAGTAGAAATTTGTACATCTCAATCCAAATAATAGTATAACTATAACTATAAAACAACTTTGTTCTTTCATAATAATACTATAGAAAATCTCTTTGGCAATAACTGTGGGTCACGTTACCCCCGTGACAGGGTTGTACAGTCCGAAGACTCCTTGCGCACTCACTATAACAATTGTTGTAACTTTGAACTCTAGACCTCGGGGTTTGAAAACATCACACATATGATACAATAATCATCCACAAAATATCAGACTTTAAAAAGGCTCATGATTACACCAATGCATGTAAAAACATTCCGTAACAATTTTATTCTAATATGATGCACATAAACTCCTAGGGTTTTTAATAAAATATGCAATTCTCAAAGATCATATCAGTCTTTTAGGAAAGTCTAGCATAATAACCTCCCTTACCTTGATCTTCATAACACTCGATCCCTTTATCATTAACCTCCAAGACCTCAAGAAACTAAACTAGAACCTCAAAAAGATGCTTGATTTCTCATTCTCCCAATCAATACACATCCCAGAGACTAACAAAGGATTTATAAAGAGTAATTGCAATCCTATTTAAAGAGGACTCTAAATATGAAAAGATGCTAATATTGGGTAGCTATCCATTTTAAAATTCAAACATATTTTAGAATATATTCAAATTCAAAACTTTAAAATCTAAAGAGATAAGATAAAACATCTCTTCTTCAAATTTAAAATGCTTTTAAAAAGATAACATTTTCAACTAAATCAATATTTCAAAATTTAAACACAGGATAATTCTTTAAAATAATATTTATTATTAATAAGAAAATTCAGAGTGCTACAAGGGGAGTGGGTTCTTAAGTTAGCAGTAGCAGTACACCACCTGTAGTGATTGACTTAGCAAAGCCAGAATCTGACCAAGAGTTAGATACTCTTGGGGGCCACCTGGTGCCGGTGGCGTGCAATTCAAAAGAGCAAGCCACCCTCCGGGTTATGGACCACGAGAAAAAAGGAAGGGAAGGGGAAGACTCTAGTTGAAGATAGATTGGGGGCAAAGGATAAAGGGAAGAAACCCTGATGGTAGCCGTAGTGTTGAAAACATTGTTTGGCGAAAGTGGAACCTATTTGTATTTGCTTTTGATACATTTTGTTGTATGTGGATGTTGGGATTTTGGTTGTTGTAGTGGACATGGGCACCATTTTGTTGTCTCTCTTCTATCTATGTCTTATATATTGTATGATATCTGTAGGGCAGCCACTACTTTATTGAAAAGTGGGCATATAGTATACTAGAGTTGGACATTCACTGTTTTGTTGGAAAGTGGCATATGTTTTTCATTTAGGATAGCCACTACTTTATTGACTTGTACTAGAATATATGTAGGTGATTTGGAATAGAATGTCCATTTTTTGATTGAAATATAATGTCCATATACCTTTGCATTTTGTGGTTGAAATATAATGTCCATATAAGCAGGTGATGGGAACCATTTTGTGGAATTTGTGTTGGAACATAATGTCCATTTTTTGTGTCTACTCATCTGTGCAATATACTGTCCATATAGTTTCAAATAATGGCATGTAATACTAATGACAATAAGCACAACCAGGAATTCATTGAACAAGAAAAAAAAATTTCCATAATACAATACAACTATTAAGAGACTACACTTTCACGAACTAAGTGATCAATGAATCGACAAAAAAAGCCAAGTTGGTATCAATGTGCATCAAAAGACGATTTGGAAGAATACTTAGACATCTCATTCCGATAACATGTGCCTGAAATGACTACAAAGTCCAAAACTATATAGTTGAGCAATCGAAACTCCACAAAAATACACCAGCCGAAAACCAAAGCACTCTTATAACCCATAATCTAGACCTCGACCTTTTTTCTCTCCCATTGAATCTCACACTGATGTTCCGTAGTCATTGCCTCAATTTTGGCTCGTTGTTCATTAGTTATTGCCTCAATGACTAATCGGTGTTGTGAAGCCATGACATCGATCTCATCTCGATGTTGTGCACTCATGGCTTCCATGTTCTTATTTTGCTATTGGAGCTGTTCCGGAATTGATTCTCAAGGAGTTTCTTCACCACTCTTCTGCTCATGCATTGCTCGGGCTTCCGTCCAGATATCATCACTACATCTAACGGAAATGTTGTATATGTCATCATTTTGTCATGTCAGCAGCCCATTCAACAAAATAGAGCGTCAATAAAACACGCCAGCTCCCCATTCAACAAAATGTTGCGTTTACCAATGCCCCATTTCTTAAATGACACAGTACATTCTCCAGTTTCACAGGAGCATCCTCCTCAACCTCCAGCAAAAGATGCTGAGGATCAGAAGGCTGATTCACCTTCCGAGGTGGAACAAAAAGAAGACAAACCTAAGGCTTTGCTCCTCTGACTCCGGAGGAGGTATCCATCCGGGGCATACAACTCCTCGTCGATGATAGGAGTGATGTATTTCTCTTCAAATTTCTCCGTGCAAGAGATTCCAAGGTCAAGGATGCCTTCGCTATGATAAAAAAATGGTGCGCTAGAGGAAAGAGTTTGGGATTGATAAGTTGCTTGAAGAAGACCTGGGTAGTGATCTGAGAAGATGGTGTTCATGCTCAACTTTGATAAGGAAGGGCACCCTGTGTGCTACAAATGTCTATGGAGAATTCCAGAAGAAGGAGCTCTATCAGAAAACATTCTCTGACAAAGAGAAAAAGTAGAAATTCTTGAGGAGGCGAATTCAATTCCTGGAAAGGAGTATCTAGAAGTTGGATTTCAGCGCTGGTGGTATTTCCACTATCGTTCGGGTCAATGATTTGAAGAATTCTCCTGGCCCTAGTTACGGTGTGTTTCGCTTGGAAAAGGAGGAGGACAAATGGAGTGTGATGTGTGTCGTTTAGCAAATAGGGCATTGGTAAACGCAACGTTTTGTTGAATGGGGAGCTGACATGTTTAATTGACGTTCTTTTTTGTTGAATGGGTTACTGACGTGGCAAAATGATGATGTTTCATTAGATGTAGTGACAACATATAGATGGAATGATCATATCGTTACACGGGTATGGACTCAATGACCAAAACGTAAAAAAAAAAAATAAACCTAGTGAATATTTTGTCAGCCGGGTATAAACATAGTGACCAAATTGCCAATTTCCCTTGATTTTATTATGTATAAAGTTTTGTTTTTGTCTCATAACTTGTATATCTTTATTTGCAAGAAATTTCATAAAAGCCAATGAATCCCTCTAAGTCCAAAGGGACTCACACATGCCATGTCATTAAAAACTTTACCACATGTTGAGGCGTCCCCTTGAAATAGCATTGTATCCCTTGCATAGGCTGTGGAAGAGGTGAGGCATGGCTGATGAGAGTTAACTTTCATGCAGAGAGACAATTAAATTCAAAAAGTGCAAACCCGGAGTAGTTATTTATATTTATTTTTTTGGGAATTCACTTTTTGAACTACCATAAGTTTTGAACTTTCATCCCAAATTATTGCGTGTAAGACATTACAATTAGAAATTATCCATCCCTAACATGTTGCACCTTCATCTATTTTTCCGTCAAATTTGACGAAATTTATTTATTTTTTAGATGAAATGACGATTATTCCTATAAATGTAACTTTTTCTATTTGACATTTTTAAGTGCATAATTTTCATTTCGTTTTTTTTAAATCAATTTCACGGAAAAAATAGACTGAAGTGCAATATCTTAAAGGATGAGTAGTTTGTGAATGTAATGTCTCCAATTTATAGTGCAATGTGCAAAACATGTGGTAGTTGGTGGGTAAAAAATGTATTGTCTCCTCATTTTTTATGAAAACTTAGACGTTTATTTTTTATCCCTTCAAAATCCAATGAGTGATTCTCAAATTTTCCAAAAAGAAAGGGGTTATTTTATTTCGTTAATGGCCAAACCGCTAGATCAACAAAAAAAATAGTAGTAAGACCTTGTAAAAACTAGTGTTTGCAAACCAAAATTTTGGTAAAAAATATAATAATAAAATAACTTTTCAATCCCAAACTCTTATTGAGTCATTTTTTTTCATTACAATAAATATAAAAAAAATTACTTAAATCATCTTTTTATTTTTTCACCAACTCGAAAAACTAAAATTTTGAAATGACTAAAATTTTAGTTTGCAAACACCGAATTAAAAGTTGAGTTTTCAAATCCAATCATTTATTTTTTAAACTGGTGTTAAACTTGATGAATTAGTTGGTTTTTTAGGACTATTTGGAATAAATGTACTTCGGTCTTCTAACAAAATTCTTTCTACACAATATTAACAAAAGTTTCTTTCACAGTGAATCCTCCTATGATTAAGTTAAATCTTTTGTATCGTATTTCTTAGTATCAGAAATTATTGTGTTATGAATTGTGTACGTCTCTTCTTTTTTATCTTTCATTTTATACTAATTTCCTACCTTTCCCTTGTTGCTTCTTTCTTAGATTCAGGATATGTTTGTTTCCCCAAAAATCCCAACCAAACAAACATACTTCAAAAGTTTTAACTTTTACACATACATTTCAAACTTTTCACAAATCTCAATAAACTTTAACATTCAAAAAATTCCTAAAATTTTGAAAAATATTCCTCAAAATTTTGGTAAACAAACAATCCCTCAATCTTCCAATCGCCCCATATCGTAGTTTATCGAAGCCTAGGCTGGTTATCTTCAAGATTTGGGTCTTGTTTGAGCCCCAGTTATTTGGGGCCAATTATTTGAGTTTAATAATAAAAAATTCATCACATGATTTTTTATTATTATAATATTTATTAAAAATCTTCTATTTTTTCATTTTTTCACCAACTCGGCTAACATATCTTTACTATATAATATTTTCCAAATCTCAATACCCAAAATTTTCACACTCAAACCTCCACTGAACAAAAAATGATTCCCACCTTAAAAAAAAAGGAACACTGCATGACCTATGCATCTGGCCTGAGAATAAAATAAATGACAGTTGACGGGACGACTTAAAAAGAATAAATAAAAAAAGAAAAGAAAACTAGGGTGATGTTCGTTTCCTTCGTTTTTGTTGGATTTGAATTCTAAAGAAATCATGTTCGGCTAAGTTGAGAAAAAATTAAGGATTCGGAATTTTTTTCCTTTTTTGCCCTGAAAAAGTTGATATTGAATGACTAAAACACCCTCCACCACAACCTAACAACTAAAAACAACAAAGGGAAAATTTGGAATTTTTAAAAACGAACCTGCAGTCGGCCTGCCACTGGCCTGACATGTCGCCTGCAGCAGAAAGAATTCATGCGCCTGCAGCACGGTCCTGAAATGTCGCCTGCAGTCGGTTTATAAGTTAGTTTTTTTTAAAAAAAAATTATTATTATAATAAAAATAATAATAAATTCGAAAAAACAAACAAAAAATTCGAAAAAACAAAAAAAACTATAAACATCATCATCATTTTTTTACATATCATCAATCACTACATAAACACCAATACAGCTTTAACAACACATAAAAATTCACAAAACTCTCTAAATCCTTTAAAAACCTTCAAAACGAACATCACCTAAGAGTTCGCATTTCTTAAAAAAAAAAAAAAAAAAGGGAAATGAAAGGAAAAGATTTGGCATTAGCAAAGAACACTGAAGCAGCATTTCCTAGGGGAAGCCTGGGTGCCCATTACCGAAGACAATCCTTCAAGCTCCATCTATCTCTCTCGCTGGTTGTATTGGACCCCAAAACCCTATTATACTTCGATCTCTCAATCAAGTGAGTCACTTTTTTTGTTTCTTTTTCCTGCTTCCTTTTGTCGACATTTCATTCGAATTTAAATTTCTAGGTGTATTTTGAATAAATTTGAGGATTTGGCAAACTTGCTTGCTTTCTGTTTGGTTGCCTAGAAAGTTTAGGAGATGACAATCAATTTCATGGCGGTAAAAGTTTTCAATAGCAATTCCAATTTTAACTTGTTATGAGATTATTCGAGTGCTATCGCCGGGACCGAAGTAAAATATATTCCCTTCCGTTTTATGGGTTTGCTTGATACATGGGGTGTAAACTTATATCAATCTTCGAGAATATGCTTAATCGAGTTTCTGTAACCATTAATCTTCAGAATCTGTTACAATAACATTGCCCTTTGAAGAAATAAGCTTGCTACTGAATGATTGGTTGGTGGTCACGTAAACGTGTGCTATTTATTTTATTTTATTTTTGAAGATTTATGTATAATGGGGTTGCACAATATGTCTTGTGTCAGTGGATGAACACCCATCTACAGGTGAGTACGGGGACATGATGGACAGCTCTATTGAAAAGGAGTTAGGTAGGGATGAAGGAAATTCAGATATTGAACCATATGTGGGTATGGAGTTTGAATCTGAAGAGGCTGCCAAGGTATTCTATGATGCATATGCCACGCGGTTGGGGTTCATCATGCGTGTTGATGCATTTCGGCGATCCATGCGCGATGGGAAGGTTGTTTGGCGACGACTTGTGTGTAATAAAGAGGGTTTCCGCAAGTTGAGGCCCAAAAGAAGTGAAAATAGAAAGGCTCGGGCAATCACAAGGGAAGGGTGTAAGGCAATGATAGTGGTGAAAAAAGAGAAAACCGGAAAATGGATTGTAACGAGATTTGTAAAGGAGCATAATCATCCACTGGTAGTGACACCTGCTAATGGTCGTCGAAGCGTGCTTCTATCTCAAACACCTGTGAGTGCTCAGTTAGCTTACACAGCAGTACTACTTAGCTTTTAAAATTAGTTTTTCTTGTACTATTTTTTTGGTAAGTTTTATTTTCTTATACTTTGGGAAACGTATAGGTTGTGGATTATATAGCTATCAAAGAGGACCTGGAGTTGGCTTTTATAATATTACAAACTTTTACTTGTTGGCAAGAATCATATAAAAATGCTATTACAATGGTGAATCAGGCTAAGGAAATGGAGTTACTATATCTTTTAGTTCTTGGAAAGTTTTTGTTGCGTTTTACTTTTCTATTTGACATTCAATCCTACTGTTTAATTCATCTTTTTCTACATCCTAGTATTAAAATTCGTTGTGATCTCTCTCCTAACGGCAGTAGTTTATAAACATGCTAGAGAGTTAAAAGAAAATGAGAGTAAGCTTCCCATGGAGGTGCTTCTTTTAATATCTATTTCTACTAAATTGGGATCTGTCATTGCCTCGTTTGTGGTTTGAATTTCTTTACTGGAATCTTTTCTTCTGTCATTCGTGTTTAGGTTTCTTTGCTAATATCTGAATATAGAACCTGGTTTAGATAAGTTTTGTTTTTTGGGTAAGTAGGTTTAGATAATTTTGTATGGTGCTTTGGTGATAATTCCCTTGAAGCATGTACTATTACTGAATTTTTTTGCTGCGTAAGAGAAACTGAAGCTTAAGGTTCGGTGATTGGTAGTTTATACATGTTGGAAGTTAGTTATGCTTAGAATATGCAAATATATAGGTAGAACTAGGTGGATAAGATTAGACTGCTAGATTGCTTGCATGTAAAGATGTCCGTTGTGTTTTGATCTTTTTGGTTGCCTTTGGTAAGCTCTTTTTTTTCGTTGTTCCTCAGTTAAAGAAAATGCTGATAACTGGAAGTGGGCAATCATATGCTATAGTGTACCTGTAAAGAGGATCTTAGATACTATAAGGAGAACCTGAGATGCAAAACTGATAGTCTGGGAGTCAAACCTTAAATTGAGAACTCTAGGAAATGTGTGATAGTTATTTCAATTAGCAATATCAAGTTCTTATCCCTATAGTGGTACATAACAAGGTAACAAGCTGAAATTTCTTTGGCAGTGACATTATCATAGAAATTGTCCATTCCTATAGATTTGTTGGCCAAGCCTTGAATGATCCATTATAGGCATTGGGATTGAACAATTAATTGAAGACCGATGGCAGGAGGAGCTTCTAATAAGGCATTAGGTGTGGTTTGGAGGAACTAATGAAGAACCTTGACCATGACCAAATTCAGTTTGGCGGTTGATGCTTATACTAAGCAAACCAGGACACATACCAATAGCAATATCTGCCCTCCCAAGTGTATTGAGGAACATGATGGTTTATATTCGGTTTAATGCTCTGACCTAGATAACTCATGTTAAATAGACATTCTTTGATGAAACTAAGGAACTCTGTTGTCAAAAGTATACCTGGGAGTGCTCAAGTGTGAAGCAAAAGATGATTTTTAATTTTTGCAAAAATTTTAGTTGAGGCCTTAAAATGAATATAATTAACAAAGCCCTTGGTCTCTTCCTTTCCTGTCCTCTCTCTCAATGTCTCTCTCTCTCTCTCTCTTCTGTTTGCTTACAAAATAAAAATCTCTCTCCCTCTCTTCCTCTCCCCCTATTCTTTTCCCCTTAAAAGAGAGCAATCTGTTTTGGGGGTTTTGCTTCCCAACACATTCATCTCTCTATTCGTCTCTAAAAAAAGAGCAATCTTGCTTTCCCACTCAATTCTTTCGCAAACCCTCTAAAGAAAGAGCAATTATTATGGATCCTTTTTTTAATTATAATTTTGCTTTCTTTAACCCAGAAGTAAATGACTGGTTTGTTTATGCCTTATCCAGAAACCTTGCTTATTCAGGTTTGATTAATTTTTTAGTACGTGAACAGATTAATAAGTTTACTGAACTATTTAGTTTACTCATTGTTTCACAGTAATAATATGACCTTTGATTGTTTTGTAAAAGGATTATTAGTTTATTGTCTTAAAGTATCTTTTTATATCTTAATACAAATTTCTCTTGGATGTTATCACACTCATATTCAACAAATGTAAGATTCCCTTCAGTTAGGTACTCAGTTCTGCTTGGCTCCAAGAGGCCTTTGCTTTAAGGACACATGGTAATAGCCATATCATCAAATAGCAATATCAAGTCACATATGAGCCATATGGTAGGAGAAAAGGGTAGCATACAGCGGGGTTATCATAGACATAAGTTAGAGCCTAGACAATTTGTATGAAGATATTAGATGTTATGTTTGTCTAACATTTAAAAAAATGTTTTTTGGTCTAAAACCGAAAGGCTTATCCAGAAACATTTTAAAACTACCTTTTCGATCTTCCAAAAAAAAACTTTTCATCTCATCATTACTCTCAGGTTCTGTGATCAAATCTACAAAAATCCAAAAACTGCTCATCTTGTTAAAATTTTCCTTTCTGAACATCACCACCTTCATGAACCCTAAGGAAATATCGTAAAATTGCATCTTCAGATATACCACCACTTTCATAAACACTCCAAAAACACATCTCAACAAATTTTCTTCAAGAAGAAAACTGAAAAATGTATTCTACCCAAATGTTCTATTTACTTTAGAAACAAAATGAAGATGGATTGTGTGTGCAGTAATATTCTTTGAATATCTGTCCTTGCCTTGAGAACTCCTCGTACTTGACATTGTGATGCCCGAACCCTACTAATGTATGAGTTTAATTGCAAGCATGTGGTATGTCTTGCAATGTTTGCATATTGAACATATTAATTGCAAAATACTTAGACAGCATGTCTTTTATAGTGCAAAATTGTTACAATAGCCTACCTTTGAGTCTTTTATATCTGATATTCTGTGCCATGCATGTTAAAATGGAAGACATTTTTATGTCTTCCCTTTATTGTTCTCTCGGATACTTTCTAGGGATCTTCATGGTCACTATGTTTTATGATGGTCCAAGCAAAAGATTAACCAAGAGAGTTATATGTATTGCATTCTTGTTTGTATCTTGGTGTTCAAGTGTTAAAATTTTGAGGTGTTGAAGTTGGTGAAAAAGTAAAGAGATAATTTTAATGAATTTTTAATATTTATTTGTTGTGAAAACGGATAATTTGATGGGGAGAGAAAAAATTTTGTAGTTATTTTATTAGGGTCAAAATGGTGCCCAAAATTTTGGGCCCCAAACACCACCAATTGGGGAGGGTTTGGAAAATCAGTCTTCTCTCTCTCTCTCTCTCTCTTAACATTAATTGGGCTCAACATCTGCCTATGATCTGAGAAAACGATACTGATGTTAGAATAAAAATATTCTTGATTCGTCGGGAAGCGGTGGTTGTATTCTTTAATCAACTAATATGTAACTTCGTGCCAGGATCTTACTGTAATGAGAGCATACATTTAACTCTATAATAAAGTATCAAACATTTTCCTTGTGTCCTTGTTGCTGGATGAATGCCACTTGGGAGAATGACCATACGTCATTGATATTGATCTTTGATTTGCCATCTAATTTTTAGGTAAAAAGTTGTGCAGAGATGTTCTTGTTTCGTTTCATCTGGAAACCTTTCGTTTCTTTCAAATGGAATTTTTCTCTTTGACAATGTGAGACTCCAGGCCTTTCTTCAAGGAAGATTTTATGTCACATTTCCAATGCCTAATTATGCCTCGACTTAGCGAGATTTGCAAAGAACTTTTATTCCTCATCTTACTGAATAAGATACTACAGTAGTTCTAGAAGCTTGAAGAAAGCGGCATATAGTTTTCAAAGGCAGGAAGTTAAGTGACTTGATTTTGAAGTTTCTCAGAAACTTTGAGAAGTTGTATAGCTCTCGAGATATCAATTGGTTTTATCATAGGTTAGTGAAGTCCTGTGAGACCCCTGCATCACTAATTCACTAGATGCCACTAGCACAATCAGCTGAGTTGTTCTTGTGTCCAAGCTTTTTCTCAAGATGGATGGGAGAGCTGGAAATTCATTGGTATTAGCCCTTATATGCATGACAAAATTAGTATCCTAATCTGTTAATCCACTACCATTATGAAGATTGCTGTCCTTGACAATAGTGTTGAAACCTGACTCTGATATTTTTGCGTAATATATTGCTTTAATATGGAATGTTTTTGTCTCTCTACCAGCCAATGAACTTTTACCTCGATAATGAAGCCAAGAAGAGTAAAATCGAAATCCAGCAACAAACAGATTATAATAGAGAAAGTGTAGGATTATAAAATAACCAGCTAACTAAAGATCATGCTCCTGCACCCCTTGAGATGGTACGTTAATTGTAATGATCTTGTTGATTTGGTTGTTAGAGCCACCCTGTTTTTCACCTACCATCATGTTTTTAGTGTTCTTGTAGGGGGGAAAAGCTTCTTTGTTTGCACCTTCTATCATTTTTCGGTGTTAATTGATATTATATGTTTCAGGATGAGAAAGATTTAAAGATTCGAGAATTGACTGCTGAATTACAGCGTGAGCGGAAACGATCTGCAGCTTTTCAAGAGCAGCTTGATATGGTCCTACGAGATATGGAGGAACATTCCAATCACCTATCAAGAAACATTGATGACATAGTTCAAAGTGTGAGGGAAATTGAATCGAAGAGGTTAGGCACTTTAACGTAGATAATGAGCGGCAGTCGATTGTCCAATTTTATTCATCTTCAACAAGTTTTTTTGAATGTGCGTTATTTGCTTAATTGCTTCTAGTTTTTATTTTGCTTATCTTATTTTCTTTTCTTTTTTTCTGGACTAGCGACGTAGGTTGAGCTGGATTGTCCTGTATTGCATCAATAAGATACATAAAATCCGTTAGGTGTTTTGCACATATTTAATAACTGAGTTAGTGAGGTTTGCTTTTGCTATTTTCCCATTTCCTTTCTTTGTTCCTTTTAATAAGTTTAGTTTTAAGTTCAATAGGCAGGATTAGGCCTCAGCAACTCAGTTCTGTGTGCCAACCAGTGTGGTATAGGAGTGTGCACTTTTGCTTTCTAAATCACTTCGTGCCAACTTGTTGCAATAAACTTTCCTGGCGCATATGAGAACAGGGTTTTCCTTTTGTTTTGGGTAAGTAGGACTAACAATATTTTGTATTCTCTAATATATTCTTGGTGCTGTGACTGAAATGGTCTTCCCCTATTGGCGGCAGGGCTACAGAAAGTTTTTTTTTTAGGTCCGTATCAAGCTGCTCTTGAAATGCTGATGCTAGATTCTTCTCTTATACATATTGTTTACCTGCAATATATAAGCATCCAGCTGAAATTTTGAAGAAAACAGGACTGTTTTTGGTGCTCATCTAATTAAAGTAGAGGAAGAACAAAGCAAATCATATATTTCATATGATTCCGCCCTTTAAGAAGAATTCATATATATTTAGAAAAAAAAAGGAATTCATTTAATTTGGTCTGTTTAATTAATAGCAAATCAATCTGTTTCTGAAACAGAACACTCAAATCTCGGTCATAGGATCATCATGAAAAACTCTTTTTCATTAACCCCCTTATATTCGGTATTCCGAATTTATGGGCTTCTACAAATTGTGATCATGTCCATTAACATATCACAATTGACCCCCGAGATAATGAGACTGTTTTTGTTGTGAAATCTCTTTTGCTAACAATTATATGATTATTTATCCTTCCACCATACTATATTCCACATGAGCTAATAGGACTAGAATAATATAACCGATTAAGTCCCTAGCTCATATAATTCTTAATTCTTAGTCTATGCCTAGTTGGACTTCCAAAAATTTTCGAAAAACTTTTTCGCAAATATTTACTTAATATAATATATAAGTAAAACTCGTGAAAACACTTTTCACAAAATCACGTAGCAGCGTTTTTACAGGAGTCCAACAATATACAGACATAATGAATATACTGCCTCATCAAGAGACTGGTGGATTCCATATTGAACAATTATACAAATTCACTTACTATGCACAAGGCCCAACATTTTCTGGAATATTTGATTTGCGAAAGATCATCACCAAATGACTCAGTCAAAGCACAAGCACACAACAAGCAAACCTGCACAACTCTCTCAGGTCTAAGGACAACATAAGCTAATTGTGCTGAATACCATTCTCTACATCAGTGATCATTTCCAGAAGGTATTCATAGTTGATCCCGTTCAGTGCATGTACTATTACATTGCACCCACTCGTTTGCTTAAGGTCACCACCTCAATGACGGAGTCCATCATTCTATCTTATAGAGGGACAACGAGTGTAGACCTATTTTGTACATAATCATGTATCTTGGTCTAGAACAAAGTGAGTCAACAAGGATCCGAAAAGCCATATCCCCGCCTCCGATTCATTAATCATTGGCCTGACTTTTCTACAATGTTGCTCAACTATTTGACATCTAATGTCATTATAAATATGACACCTCATATCATTGCAAATATGACATCCTATGTCATTGCATGTACCCAAAATAAGATACAAGTGATTAAACAATAACAATAATTATCTCATAATTATGCAAAATGATTGGTTTTGAGGGCATACATCTAACAATCTCCCACTTGCACTCAATACCAATCAGACATGTATTTAATACCTATAGACTCTAAATGTTTCTCAAACACTCTCTGAGTCAACAGTTTAGTAAACGGGTCTGCGATGTTCTTAGCTGATGCTATTTTAGCCATCACTACATCACCCCGGTTCACAATGTCACGAATAAGATGAAATTTTCTTTCTATGTGTTTTGTACTTTGATGAGCCCGAGGTTCCACCGCATGTGCTATCGTGTCACGCCCCGAACGCTAACCCGCATGGGACCGTGACAGCCGCGAGAAATCCCCCGAAAAGCTCCAGTGTTCGTACATACTTACAGCGGAATATACAGAATCGCGAGAGAAGTGAGCCAACTCATAACGTGATTTAAGTTCTTAATAACTTTCACCTTAATACATACATAACATGGTTAAGACTTAACAAGTGACGGATCTCATCGATCAAGTCACAACAACAAAACATGAACATAATCTTTTCCTTCTAAGTCAGGTAGTCCTCCTGACTTTCTTCACTTGAGGCATCTGGAATGACACAATTTTAAAAACGTGAGTAAAAAAGACTCAGTAAGGGAAATACATAACTTTAAAACATGCTCTTGACTTGTACTTGCTTGTCATGGAAAAACATAATTCATGATGCACATGCATGTCATGGGTATGCATGTGCTCTTACTTGTAAAGACATAAACTTGTTCTTGAAATTGGCCCCAGGCCCTTGAAAACCGTTCATTCATAATTTGTGGGCTACTTACGCTCCATTTAACCCCTTGAGTCCGGGTTGTGCATTCCCATCGGAACCGTCTCTCTTACCCTTGGGGACTTTTCATTTGGTCGAGCTAGCCCGTAGTTGCCCCAGGCCTGATGGCTAGACACGACCCTTGGAGGCCCACACCTTCTCATTGTCCTTCAGTGTGGTTTGCACAGCCTCTTAGGACTCACCCATCCTTCTCGCATTCGTCTTTCGGTATGGGTGTCCATCATGATGGTACGGTACCGACCAGAGCCCCTTGACTTAACTTATCTTTCCATAAATTTTCCATACGACATTGCATAAAAATTCTCTTTAGAAAAATCATGCAATGTTCATGCTATGTCATGCTTGAAATATCATGCTTGTTCATGAATCAATGCAGTGTGTCATTCCAGTTTTCATAAAAGTGTAAGATTCACTTACAAGTTCCACTTACAATCCACTTACCTCGGTCTCCTTGATTATGTATAAAGATACGAAGATTGGTTGCAAGAAGAAAAGAACAAGGCTTAAGCTCAAAGGGAAATTCGGCCAAGAGAGGAAAAGAGAGAGAGAGTTGAATGAAGTGGGATATTCGGCCAATGGAAGCAAATGAAGAGTGAAGTTGAAATGCTAAGTGTGGAGTAAATTCATGGAAAGCAATTGAGTCTCAAAAGATCATTTATTGCAATGACAAATGACAATGAGATGTTGAAAATGACAAGAGGGGAAGGGGGTGAACTTGGGTGAGTTTGGCCGACCAATACATGGTCTTTTCACTTCTTTTTCTCCTCATTTTCTCTCACCTCCTCCCTTGTCTCCTCAAGCCATGCCTCCCACGTGAAGCCCTTTGCTATCCACTTCACTTTCTCTCCTTTTTGGCTTGGCTTTCATGTGAACATCACCATTCCTAGCTTTTCTCTTCCTTTGTCTTGTCTTGTCACTTAATTGCTCACCTTCTCTCTTCTTTACTCTCCACATGGTCCACAAAGCTTTTTGGCTTTTCACTCCTCCTTGCATCTTCACGTGAATGACCTTGTCTTCAAATCTCATTTATGTTGTTTGGTTAAAATACAACTAACTTAGTTACTTTCTCACCTAACTTTCTCCTATAAGCTTTCTAGTTTATCTAGTTCAATTACATAGCTTATCATCTTATAAGCATGACAACTTATCTCAAAATAATGGTTCTAGCCTATCTCTACGATAGCCACAACAACCTATTATATAAAAAGTTCCCTAGCTTATCATTATGCTAGCTTATCACTATGATAAGCAAGTGCGCTTATCAATTTAAACTCTCTTAAAACTTATCATATGCCTATTAACTTATCATCTAATATTTCTAATGATAATTCAAAACTACTAATTAAGGCCACATGATGATGAGATATGCTACCTATTAAAGACACACAAAAATATTTAAATACTTAAAGGAAATTCGTGATTTTTCTATTTAATTATTTTCGGCCAATATATATATAAATTTTTAATAATAATTTAATTTCATGGATTATGAAATATACTAAGCAAATGAAAAATACAAATCCATAAGAGGAACTTACTTTGCGAGTTTCGGCTCTTAGGGAAATAAAATTAAACTTACACAAAACTTCCATAATGAAAAGAAAATTATTTAAGGAAAAATTTATGAAATAAAATCTCATATTAGTTAATGTGCCTTAAACATAAAGCTTAGGTCATACATTGGCCAAAAATATGGCCCCATAATTAAAATTAAAGCTAATACATAGAAAATAACAAAAGAAATAAACAGGGTCTCACATATCGCACCATTGTTGTCACAATAAATGGTGATCGGGGACTCTATCGAAGGGACAACTTCAAGCTCTTTTATGAATTTACGTATCCACACAGCTTCCTTTGCAGATTCGCTGGCAGCAACATATTCCGCCTCAGTAGTGGAGTCAGCAGTGGTGTTCTGCTTTAAACTTCTCCAACTCACTGCTCATTTACCCAATGTAAACACAAATCCAGATGTAGATCTTCTATCATCAATATCTGATTGAAAATCTGAATCTCTGTATCCCTGGACAATTAGCATATCCTCTCCACCACATACTAGACAATAGTGTTTGGTCCTTCTCAAGTATTTGAGAATATGCTTTACCGCTGTCCAGTGCTCAAGGCCTGGGTCTGACTGATATCTACTCACAACACTAACTGCATGACTGATATCTGACCTTGTATAGAACATAACATACATGAGGCTTCCTACAGCCGAAGCATAAAGAAACTTCCTCATCTTATCTCTCTCTTCTTGTGTCTTAGTAGACATCGTCTTAGAGAGATGAATATTATGCCTAAAGGGCAAGAACCCTTTCTTGGCATCCTGCATGCTGTACCGTGCCAATATTTTGTCAATGTAGTGGACTTGTGAAAGCCCTAAAAGCCTCTTTTCTCGGTTTCTAAACACTTTGATCCCGAGAACATAGGATGCATCCCCGAGGTCTTTTATTGAAAAATGGTTCGCTAACCATACTTTCACTGATGACATTGCACCGATGTCATTCCCCATGAGTAGAATATCATGAACATATAGAATTAGGAACATTACTGAACTCCCACTAATCCTCTTGTAAACACAAGATTCATCCATGTTTTGTGAGAAACCAAACGATTTGATCATCTCATCAAAACGGATGTACCAGCAACGTGATGCCTGTTTTAGTCCATACATGCAATACCCTATTCGGCCAACACCAACATGCATAACATTAACATGCATTTTCATTCTCTTATCACATGCATTCTTTTCTCTTCAAGCTTAGTCAAACCCATGGCTTATGTGCACAATCTACCTAGCAAATCAGCCTACAAGATCCATACTTTAATCATTCCCAAGATATTTTACACATAGCATGCATTTCGGCCTAACATTGTATAACTACATCCGAAACTCCTCTTACATGCATTATTCATTTCCATTGCACTTTCCAACAACCAATTCATGTTCTTATGCATACAAGTTCAGATCCAACATCACATTACAACCTAAGAGTATTCTAAAACTCAAGAGTTGCAAGAACAAGGCATTCGGCCAACATCCATTTATCTCACATTTTTTCCATTTAAATTCATGTATATTTAATCCATTCTCTCCATATACAACAACCATAACTGGACCTAACACTTAGGAACCTCAAAAGCAATAGATCTAAGGAAAAAATCCAACTTACAACCGGCCAAGTATAGTGTGAGTTTAGATCTAAGCTTTCCTAACATGTATTTACCTTCTTTGCATTTTCTAACAATCAAGATAGGATCTTAAGCATGCATTTTCAATTCCAAGTTCACATTATACTCTATGGGTTGATTAAACTCCAGATCTAACTAAAATAGACATTCGGCCAAGCAAAACTCTCATGAAAATCTATTCTTAATATTTTCCAACTCTCATGCATACATGTCAAATCTTCATCTTCAATATAAATCTCTTCCTCCAGCAACCTACTTCACAACCTAGGATCCATAAATCATGAAATAATCTTCAAGATCTAGCAAAATGGGACATTCGGCCAACACCCCTTTATTCCTAAAACCTAGACTTTTCTTGTTTCTTTGATTGCTTGCAAACCTCCTTATTTCATACCAAACTTACAAGTATTCTCCATTAACAACTTAGGATATCTCCACATACATTCTCACTCTTAGATCCAAACAAAACACAATAATAGATCACATGATGGGGTATAGATTCGGCCTTCTCCAAAGATATGTATCCTTATCCCCTTCTTTTCCAAAACCATGACTATAAATTATATTTTCCATCTTTAATCCACAAGAATCATAGCCAAAGATATTAGATCCATTTAGTATGAACTTTTACAAAACTAATGGACACAACAAGCAAGAGAAGGATTCTAAGAGATGCTGAAAATTACCTTCCAATTTTAGCTTTCTTTTCTCTCTTCCCCTTTTCTTTCTTCTCCTTCCCCTTTTCTTCTTCTTCTTCTTCTTCTTCTTCTTCTTCTTCTTCTTCTTCTTCTTCTTCTTCTTCCTCTTCTTTCTTCTCCTTCTTCTCCTTGCACAAAATCCTCTTGGATCCAAGCTTGAAATCACTCTTGGTGGCTCAACCCATTCGGTTTACACCAAGTTCTCTCTTCCTCTCCCTTTCTCTCTTTCTTGGTTTTCTCTTCTCTCTCCCTTGTGTTGGACGACCAAATGAGAAACAATAAGATTGAGGGTGAAAGGTTGAAGTGTGAAGGACCCAAGGGAGGCTGAACTTAGCCTCATTCGGTCAAGGGGGAAAATCCTCCCTTGGTAGCATAAAAAGCAACCATCAAATCATGTCCCCTTACCTTCTCTTTTTGAAATTTACGTGAAAGACATCTTAGTTTGATTCTTACTTAATTCACTTATGTGTTTGATTCCAAGTCAACTAACTTAGTTACTCCAAGGGCACTTAGTTGGTCTAATGTAGTTGCAAGGTAACTAGCCCAATAACATAGGGCTTGAAGCCCATAACATAAATCTTAAGGCCCACTTTCATGTGTATGTTGGCAACCCAATACCATAGGTCTAGGCAGCCCAATAACATAAATCTAAAGGCCCCCATTATCTTAGGTATTATGTCCAAATCCTAAGTCTAAGGGCTAAGGCCCAACATCACAAGCTTAAGCCCATTCCATAAGCTTAAAAGCTAAGGCCCAATAACCTACATCCTCAAAGCCCAATAACATAATTTAAAGCCCAATTTCTTGATCTTCATGGTAGCCCAATTGCACACATTTAAAAGCTCAATATCCACCTAATACTCTAAGCCTTATAGCAGCCCAATATCACAACTTCAAGGGCCCATCATCACATGTAATTGGGCAGCCCACTTGATTAAATTTCAAGGCCCATCATTCCTAATTTTCGGCCAAGCTTGGGCTGTCCATTTTCAGCCCATTCTTTTAGGCTTTAAGTCCAACCATTTAAACCTCAATAGCCCAATAATATGGTCCATAACATAATCCTTCAAAAACTAATCAAGGATATAGAAAAGAAATACATTTAATCTAACAACTTAAATTGGCTACCTTAAAATATAGACCTCATCCATTGATATTCCATAATGCTCATTAAATTTAGATCATACCATGACCTCCATTAATTCAAAACAAATCACCAAATCCTTAAGCTTACAACGGAGTACGTATTGATTTTTCGGGGTCTCACATCTTCAAAACACAAACCACCGAAAAACAATCAATTTTCGTTTCCACCAAAAAAATCCCAACTGGGTCAATAGTCTTCACTAAATCCCGGAGGGCCCTAGATGTCGAAGGTCGCCGCAACCCTCGGCAATTCCACGTAATGAACTTCAGGGTGAGGTTGGGGGCATGGGTTGGCCTGCCTCCTCAGCCTGTGTGGAATTGTTGGTAATATCAAAATCTGGAACATTAAAAGTAGCCCCTACTATCTTCCTGATCCGCCCACTCTTGTGATGTCTTCTCGACAAACCAGATTGTGGAGAGGTGGTAGCACCCGGGTGGAAGAGATATGCCAAGAGGAGCTCCGAATTACACTCCTGCAACTGATAGCCATCATTGCCTCTCTTCTGTGGAATCTCCTTTCGATTCGCCGAGCTCTCTAGCTGCCGTTTAACATGCCCACTTCTCAGTGATACAATAGTGACTTCTAGTAGTAGAGCTTTGTTCCCGGACTCCATGAGGATGGTGGGTCTCAATAGCCCATCAAAAGAATGGGGAAGAGTAGTAGGTAAAGGGGTAGGAAGTTCACTACCAGTAGCAGCCCAACACTTCTTTGCCAGCCCATTAGACCCAGCTGGCCCAATATTCAAAATTCTCAAATGCTCCCACGTCTGTTCTAAGGGAATTTGAAATACCACATCTTCGGGCGTAGAAAACTCCTGTCTGTCTGAAACTTCCTTTCGAATAATTGCTTCATCCTCTGCCGCCTTTATTGTTGACAGCCGATTGCTAGAATCGCGTAGTTTCTCATTCAGTCATCCTTCATGCTGGTGAGATCCCAAATTTGTAGCCTTTCAAATCGAATATTCCATGTTGGACTTTGCACCATCCGAAAATTGCGTTGGGGTCAAATTTGGCCCACCGTCTTCCTCTCCAAAACCGACAATGCTGCAATTTTTTGACTGCTTGTCATCTGCTCAAAAGCAGGATGTTTCACACTAGGATACTTCCACCTTCCATCCTTTTGTGCTATCCCCAGAGGCATATCCACACTTTGAATGGGAGAGAAACCTCTTATTTTTTCTATGAGGGCGTTTTTTTTGCGGATGTGCCAGGTTCTGATAGCACGTTCCAATTGTATGATCAAGAAGGTCACAATGAACACAGAACGATGATAGGCGTTCATACTCGAACCCTATCCATAGCGGATCTCCATCATCCCGTGGAAAATAAAAGCCTGGCTCCAGTGGTTGTGAAGCTGGAAAACGGATCCGGAGCCGAATGAAAGATTTGTGTTCTTCGATATCATTCACCACCAAGACCTCTCCTAACTTGCTGCCGATCAAACGAGCACTCTCTTCATCCACAAGCTCTTGCGGAAGTTCATGGATCTTGACCCAGAATTCCACCATTGACAGACTAACTTTAGCGATAGTTTCCTGAGGATTCCACTTTGTCAGAATCATATAGTAGCCCTTAAAATTCCAAGGCCCCTGCAACAGGACTCGTTCTTTGTCTTCAGTCATCGTAAAAGTGAAAATAAACCTCCAGCCACTCCAAATAAGAGGATGAATGATGTGGGAGGGTAGATCTTCTTAGAGAACTAATCTACCTAACAAGGACGCTTGTCAAATTTGTTGAGCCTGACTTCTATTTGGCTTTAGCAATCCAGATAGTTCATTCCAAGAGAAGGCTTTGAATCCGCAAAATAATTCACACATATATTTCCATTTGATTCAGGCTTTTGAATTACTAATCGTGCCACCCATTTCGAATAATAAACAGATATATAAAATATATCACAATAATGAGAAATATAACATTTATATTCATGACATTCTAAATGGGTATCGAGAACCTCTACCATACATGCAACAACAATTCCATTTTGGTAATCATTATACATATCTTGTAAATGCGACTAGCTACTATTCATTAAAATTTACATAATATGCAAAATAGTTTAAAATATTTGTGATTCTCGATTTTCTTTTGGCCAACCTAAATAAACACATATTATATTATTTTAGTACTTGCATTTATTTAGTTTGTGCATTCCATTATCTAAGTGTTTTCCAAATTCTTGTGAGCTTACATCACTATTTTAGTAGACACTCCCACTAAGATGTAGACACTTATCTTCCCAAGAAATAAATAAAAAAATTCTACAAACTTAAAATCGGTCTTATCCATTTTGGCTTCAATTAATTTTAATCAAGTAAAACTTCTATTTATTGATAATAGAGACTATAAGACAAATTACAATAATTAATCCTATTTAGCACCCAAAATTGGAAGAAAAAATTCCAAAATATTTGGTCAAATGTTGATAGTTGACTAGTCAACCGAGTTGAACCGGTCAAATCAACTGGACCCCTACCAGACTGGTCAGATGGGCCTGCCCTCAGACCGGTAAAATCGATCCGCTCGACATGTGGGCTGGGTATGAACCCAGCCTGTCCTAGGTCTTGGGCTGGGTTCCGAACCCAGCCAACCCATGGGCTGGGCTCAGTTATGATCCCAACCCAAAATATCCTAACCCTTCCATTTTTTTAATAAGGCACGGGTGGGGCAAGGTTCACAACCCGGCCAAGGTCGACCCGTAACGTTCTTGGACTAGGGTTCCTTAGAAACCCAATCTGTGGCCAGTTAAATGGAATAGGGGGCGCCGCCGGCCATGAAGGCCGCTGGTGCTAATCCCGGGGCCAGAACCCCGTCCAACGCCTCATACGCTGCCCCTACTGGCCCACTACCCAATTTTCCGGCAACCTCCTCTCTTCATCTCATTAACAGTTTTTTTAATAATTCCAAACATTTTCTGTTCATAACCCCTTCAAAAATAAATATTGTTCATCGTATGAACCAAATACAGATTTTATAAAATAAATTTATCGAACAAAATAATGTGAACAGTAAATCAAATTTTAATATAATATATTTCTGCACTATTCATAATAATGCGTGAGCAGTAATCGGAAAAGGTTTAGGCTTTTGATTCTCAATCAAAATTTAGCAAGGTCCATATAATCCCACAATTGCAATCATATGAACCTGACTCTGATACCACTGATAGTTTATACGGGATTAAACTAAAACAAATAACATGTTTTCAACAAAACATCAATCATGATTATAATTGCAATCGCGGATTCGATTACTTACCTGTTGTAGGAATTTAGGAATCCATAAACTTCATGCCGCTTTACGATCCAATCCAAAGCTCCAGCAGAACAACAACTCAGATGTGTTGCCTCCTAAGGGATTTATGTCACTCTTTCTTTTTGAGATTTCTCTAATAGGTTATGATGACCAACCCCTTGAATATAACAATTATATTTATAGGCCTTGGAAAACCTTAGAGAGAGCATGAGACATTGAATCCTTAAGGATCTCAAATTTCAGCCATAGGATTAAACTGAAGAACTCTTCTTCTAATAAAATTAGGGCTTCTACTAATTACAATCAATTCCATAAACATATTGTAATTGACCCATGAAATATGAGATTATTGCAAATATGCCCCTTTACATATAATTAATTCTTTCCACCAAACTATATTTCATATGAGATATTAGGACTGAATTAATTATTTGGTTATCGAGGGCACATAATTCTAACAAAAAAAAAACTCACCTGAAATGAAGGTGTGGTAAACTCTAGCAATAAGCTTGTACTAGATCTTTGATCTCATACTGTAAGGAAGTATGTGAAGTAAATTGATTTAAGCCCTACGCTCCTTGATTAGCAAAAGTATCTGCTACTGGAGTAAAACACATACGGAGTAAAACACATACCACTAAGAGGCAAAAAGATTGTCCTAGATCTTCCCGTTAAAACACATATCACGAAAAGGAAAAATGAATGGAAAGTGCAAACTAGATCTACTAATGCATTGGCTTTCAAACAGTAGGCAGTATCCCGTTCAAAACAGTTTGTGACCCACTCTTTGTCAAAAAAAATATCAAGAAATTGGACAAAAACATTGGTGCTAATATTATGAGTTTTCAGATCCGCAGGATATTAATTCACCACTAAGAAAATTCTTTTGGGTCTGGTATTGTATCTTTTTTCTTAATTAATCTTGTTAATATGACCTACGTTCTGGGCCTATCCATCGTTTTCAAAATGTAATGTTTTGTTTGCGGGTTCTGCAAGACAACAAAAAACAGAGAGAGAAGCCAGAGGACGTAAAGAGGGGAGAGGGAGGCTCAAAATTCCTGTTTCATCTCCAAGTAAGTCCCAGAAGTTTATGATTTGAATGTTATTACCATTTTGTTTCACCAATTTTGTGGCAATTTCTGTTGATTTAACTAATAACAGAGTTGGTTAAGGCTTTTTGAATTCAAAGTTTGGGGATTTTGGTCTGTTATCAAGTTAATGAAGTTGCGTGTTTGACAGTGATGTGTGGGCTCGTTCATCCACAATTGCCACCCTGTCGATTAACTTTGAATAGAACTAAGGCTGCGTTTGTCACTAAAATTTTACCCAAAATTTTATCTCTCTCCTAATAAAATACTCCAATATAATCTCTCTATCTTCTATAAAAAATATAAAATATTACAAAAACTATAAAATATTATCTCTCTCTTCACTTTTTCACTAAACCCAATACCAACACTAAACCCAATACCAAAAATTTTACCACACAAACCCACCCTAATTCAGGTTAGGCACTTTCCTGTAGATTAAATGCCTCTATCCAATATCCTATCTTTCCTCGGCGCTTTCCTTATTTTTTTCTATGCAAATACAAACAATCCAGTACAACCACTATGGGGGAGCCCAGGGGTTGTCACTCGAGAGGATCGAACAAGGGAGAGCAGAAAGAGGGATATGCCCTAGATAATTTTCTTTTGGAGCCCATTTCGTCAGTTCATGAGCCATGGAATTAGCCACACGTTTGACATGAATAAAGAACTAGGAAGTATGCTCCACTTTAAGTCGCCGAATGTCCTCAATAAGGGGAAGGATCTACCACTCACAGCTATCAGCATTAGCATTCACAGCATCTATTACCACCTGTGAATCCCCTTCGAAAATAACTTGCTCACACCTCAGGAAAGTCGCCTCCTGGGCAGCAAAAAGTGTTGCCCTTGCCTCGCCCATCAAAGAGCTGCTTGGAGGAAAGCTCTTTGTCCAAGTAAAGAGCAGTTGTCCATTTTGGTCACGACAAACCGCTGCTGTCACTGCACATGATCTTCTAACTGCCACGTCAAAATTGATTTTCCAATAATCCAAGGGAAGTGGACGCCAAGCTATCTTCGGAGGTTCCTGGCTCAAAATTTCCTCCATGCCAAGGAGTGTTCAGCAAACAGAGATAGGACTTTGGAATTCAAGCTCGCCAGATCTAAAACAACCCCATTGTGGACAATTTGGTTACGCGTATACCAGATTGAGTCCATTAAGATAGCCAAGATGAGGATAAAACGATTCAGATCAACCTGAGCCAAATTCAGCACAGTAGGAGCTGAGATAATAGCCTTTATCAATCTCCTATGTTGCGGTTACTCAGTTCCATAGTGCATAGGGCCCACGACGAAGCAAATCAAAGCCTGCGGGCAATCTGGCATTCGAAAAAGAGGTGTTCCAGCGACTCGGGCTGCTGGTGACATAAGGAACATGCCATTTCCATCCAAACCATTTTCTTATATTTTCCACTTAAGTAAGCTTGCCCAGCAAGAACCACACTGATCCACAAATCAAATCACCTATGGTTCCAACTCTCTTGACTTGAGCACAAGTCTTTTAGGAATCTGTAAAATCATGGAATCGAGAAATTCTTAAGGGAACGTGCCACCTAGGTCTTGTCTTGTAAGCCCTTATAGAGCTTTCTGCATATGAAGCATTTGTGAAGTTTGCTAGCCCGGAAGATTCAAAAGCAGCAATGGTCAAGATAGAATGACTTTTGCTTAAGAGCACCAGGTGTTTGTTATATGTCTTCTATGAAGATGTGTCATTACTTCATTACCAATGGTGTTTCTATACTGCTTGTGGCCTGTGGGGACTGAAGATTTTGCATCAATCCATCATAATTCGGAATTTTGATCCGGAGGCATAGCGCATCATTTTAAGGCTAATTAAGTTGGATTGTGGAGTTTGATAATTTTGTGCTAACTTTCAACCTTGCAGACAAGGTTGTTTGAAAGGAGAGGGAATGTAACGTGCTAACCTAAGTTTAGTTAATGGGCTAAACTACTAGTGATGGTAGTTAGAATGAACTTGGTGTGTGGGCCTACCAGTGGTTATGGGCTGGGGCGCATGAAGGCCTGTGAACTGGATAATGAGCTTAGAAAGCATTGGGTTATTTTACACTTGTAATGGGCTTCTGTGCACTTAGGAAATCTATTAGAATTTATTTCTTCCTTGCATTGTTTGTATTAAGAGGGACGGTTACCCCTGAGTAGGGCATTGAAGAACTCAGTTGAAGCTTTTCTATAGTTTTTCTCTCTTGCTTTATTTGGAGGCTAGCCACCTCCAATTTGGCCATTGTATTTTCCTTTCATTTTCTTGGAATAGAAACAGGTTTGTTACGGATAGGCAATTGACGATGTGGAATTGAATTTCCATATTTATTGCTTCGAAGAAACAGATAAGAAGAGCAAATAAACTCATGTAAATTAGTCTGCTGCGGTTCATATTTGGCTAAAGTCCATTTGTAGGAAATGAACTCCCTTAAAATTTAAAGGAGTCTTGTTCGGTTATCTAGCTTACTTGAATACTCTAAGAACCAGAAATATTTTGTGTCTGCTCTTGCATATTTTGTTTTAATTATGGAAGACGGGTTACAATAATTATCTGAAATTATTATAGTTAACCTCTTAATGAAAAGGGTAAAAGTCTAATATACCACAAAATGCAAGGATCTTGCTTCTTTGAGCCCGCTAGGTCATAAAATTTTAGCCCAGCACGAAATAACAAAAACCTTATACGAAATTAAACTAGCTCATTTCCAGCTGTGGTCCATGTAAGGGTTCTCCACCTACACTTGTACTCTTAGATTCTCATTTGATTCGCAGTAGAAGGATGTTAAAAAGAAAAATGGATTGTAAATTGGTGAAGTGTAGCTAGGTAGGCCTAAAATATACTGCAGTGGTTTCATACCTAGTTGTTTGTGATCTTTGTCTGATTGGCCTGTGTGGATTAGTAGAGGTAGGCACTGTGTTCATCTATGTTCGTCCCACATTTCAACTCTCCATTTTCATAGTTTTATAGTCATGCCTAATGCATTTATGAGCTATTTCTATACGTAACCTTTGTTATCCCTTGGATGCTTGAGCATTTCATGACTGGGACGAGACCTGCATGCAGGTTCATTTTGTTTCATCAATTTCGTTCCGATTGCTGTTGATTTAACTAATTACAGAGTTGATGAGTAAGGGTTTTTGAATTCAAAGTTTGGGGATTTTGTTCTGTTATCAAGTAGTGAAGTTGCGGGTTTGAGAATGATGTGTCAAGCTCTATTTGATGTTTTGAACACGTTGGTTGTGGTGTTGGATTGTTCTTTTAAGTTAAAACCAGCTATAGATCCTCCATAGAGCCTAACACAAATGTATTTGCAGGGAATTCTTTTTACAGGAGCACCTGGACTTTGAAGAAATCTACTTGCTAAGGTAAGAGGCTGTTTGTATATGTAACAAACCCTTGTACTAAATGTTATTCTTAATGAAAGCCTAATAGAATTGTGTACTGAAAAATCACAATTTCATCTACTAACTGAGCCAAATTCGAGGTTTGGCCAACATCCACATGAAAAGAAAGAGAAGCTAAAACAGGGCAAATGATTTTTGATGCCTCGCTTGAGAGCTCTCAGCATGATTTAAAGTATTCTAATCGATTCCCTAAAAATACGAAGAAGCCCACAACCGGACAAGAAAGGTTTTATAACTGAAGTCCATTCCCAGTCACTTAATACTACCGAGACAATCCGATCTCCCCCCAACTGAGCCACATCCCCAGTTCAAGGTCCGTCAACATAAGAGCGTCACAAAATGTATTTCGTGGCAAAACCTGAATTTCGTCACGAAAAGATTTTAGTGACGAGCTTTTTTCGTCACTAAATACCATACCGATCGATCGTTGAAACCGAAGTAGTCGATCAGTTATATCATCGGTCTTTGGAAATGATCGAGCATTTTAATTGGACGATCGGTCGCTTATTTAAGCGATAGGAATGATTATTTCCTGCGTGATGGATCAGTGTCATGTAATGATCGATCATTTTAATTGGACGATTGATCGTCTATTTCTCAACTGATCAGTCCTTATAACATCGATGGATCACTTGCATGGACCGATCGGTCGGTTTTATTACGAATCGATCATTATTTAGTCGTGTTAATATTGATGATCAATCGGTGTTATTCGCGATCTATCGTTATCGAAAAAAGTGATCGATCGTTGTAATTGACGATCGAACGGTAATAACATAATCAGTTTTTTTTACAAAATAACAATAATAGAAAATATTATACAACACATATTATTACAATAATAATACAATAATCACATTAATGATGTTCAATAACAATACATAATGATCTGTAATTAATCCGAAAATAACATCATAATAATCACATAAACACAAACCTATTACAACACACATGTATCTACCTTTTTGATCCCCAAACTGACTGAATAGTTGCTTTTATATGTCGCTCATTTTCTTTTCCATTACAAAGGACATTTTCTTCTCCAGCTCCTTTGATATTTCTTCCCATAGCTCTCTTGATCCTTTCGTATGTGCTCCTTGTGCTCCACTCGCATGCGCTCCTTCTCCCTGATGTGTGTAGTCAAGGTCGAAATGGTCCTGCATACGTGAGACCCCGAATTTTACAATGTCATTTTATGCTTACGTATTTTGCCATTTATATTTAAGGGGCTGTTATTGGTAAATTTTCTTAATACGTAGCAAGATATTATACCACAATGACCTATGTTATTTTGATTTGGGGTTACTACACTTTCCTTAAGTATTTATTATGGTGGTGAAGTCAATATTTTCTTGGTGGCCAAATTCTTTCAATATAATTTCCCATATGAAATATGAGTCTTCAAGGTAATTCCCTATATGACTTATGACTTATATCAAGGTTTAAGACTATTTAAAGGAGGTGTTTTGGTACATTTTATTGTACCTTATGGTTTATGGATTCACACTTAGTCTTTCATGAATTATCACTTATGGTTATGAAGTTATGTTAGTACATTTTCAATATATTCTTAATGACCGAATTTCTTCAAGGTAAATTTCTCCAAGATAATTTCCATATGACTTATGATATTCTTCAAGGTAACTTTTTATATGAATTATTGTTCATTGAATTATTCTTATTTGTTAAGGTGTTTATGGTGATGATGATAGAAGAACTTATGATATTTTTAGCATCCAAGTTGCTGAACATCTCTAAAGTATTTTCCTTATAGCCTACTTTATGATTTTGAAATGTTAATACATGTTATTGGGCCAATAACTTGTGATGATGGGCTGTCTTAAAACTTATGTTATTGCGCTGTCTTAAAACCTATGATATTGGGCTGCCATATGTTGTTATTGGGCTTTAAAGATTTATGTTATTGGACCTTAGCCTTTAGACTTATGATTTGGACTTAATACTTATGATAGTGGGCTGCCTTATGGCTTATGATAGTGGGCTGTTATTTGGAAAAATAGTGGGCTGTTAATGGGCCTAATGTAAGGTATTTATTCAATTATAATGCCTTATGCTATTTTAAATTAAGGTTGCTGAATTTCCATTTAACATTTTCATGTATAGTATATATACTACTTGCTAAAATATTTTCTAAGGACTAAGTATTGGTGATATAAGGATATGGGTGCAAAAGGATTTCTTTATGGCCGGATGTGATGAAGCAAACATAAAATTCTTGGAAGAGTTATCTTAAAGCTTCATTAGGCCCACTACTTTCCATTAGAGTAGCTAAGTGAGGTGTCACCGAAAAGCATAAGAAAAACAAAGAAAGAAAACAAAAGAAAAATAAAGCAAAGGGAGACAGAGCATTTATTGTAGCCACCCAATGTAACCAATGGGAGTGTTTTGGTGGGGCCAAGGGAGAACCTCTCCCTTTGCACAAGATCAAGGGGTTCACGTGAAGTGTAAGCCAAGAAAGAAACAAAAAGGGAATAAAGCAAAGGGAGACAAAACATTTATTATAGCCACCCAATGCAACCAATGGGAGTGTTTTGGTGGGGCCAAGGTTGCACCAGATCAAGGCCAAATTCACTTTGACCGAATGATTCACCTCATTATGCACTCTCACACACCACTTACACACATCCATTTAGTCGACCAAAAGAGAAAAGAAGGCAAGAAACCGAGAGAGAAGAGAAAGGGAGAAAGTCTGGCCGAGAGAAAAAGAAAGGGGAGAAAAAGGGTGAAACCGAGAGGTAAGGAGAGATTCGTGGGAAAGAAGAAGGAGAAGAAGGAAGAAGAAGGAGAAGAAGAAGGAGAAGAGGAAGAGAAGGTTTTGCAAGAGGAAGAAGGAAAGGAAAATGGGAGAAACAACAAGGTACATTCGGTCTCTTGAAACCCACTTGGCCGAATGTTGTATTTTAGTTAGATCTTGAGTTTAGTTGCCTTGTTCTTGCTAGATCTTGAGCTTAGAGCACCTTAGGTTGTGTTGTGATATTAGATCTGATCATGTATTCATGAGATCTTAACTTGGATGTTAGAGAAATGCAAATAAATGATCCATGCATGATAGGAAGTTTGGATCTTAACTTACACCATTCTTGGCCGAAACACATGTTGGTTTTCTTTTAGATCTCTTGCTGGAAGCCTCTAATGTTAGATCTGATGAATAGCAATAAGATATGTAGGTCTAATGAACATATGCATGTGGGTTGGTCCCTAAATGTGGAAGTTTGCAAGCAATCAAAAAGAGCTAAGAAAAACCTAAGTATTCCATGAATATATGGTGTCTTCTCTGAAACTTTTCTTGTAAGAAAAACCTAAGTATTCCAAACAGAGTTGGTTCAAATGTAATGTTGGTTGTGACCTTGCTGGTGGTTGAGGTGTGTGATGGTCACGGTTTTGGTTGGATAAGAGAAGAAAAACATGTTCTTGAAGGAAAGTTTAACATGCATGTAGGATTTGCAACCCTTTGGCCGACTCTTGTGATTTTGTGTCTCCTATTGCAACCTGTTTAATGTGAATCTTGCTGAGACCTGTGGTTGTGATTTGAAGCTGAATAATGATGTTAGAGTTCACGGTTTAATTTAGTAAAGCTTAACAAAGATGTAAGATGATGAGCTTGTGATTATGGACTAGTTGCATGTTAAATATAAGATGCAAATCTTTGGTTTTAAGTGTTGTATGTTTGATGTTGTAAACCCTTGCTCTTGGAGGGGAACATGTTAGGTTTGGATGTATTATGGCTTAGGTCAGTGGCCTAAACCTAGGAGAAAATGTGATGGGAGAGGTTAATGCAAGAAAATGTTATGAATGGTAAGAAGGAGATAAGGTAAGTTTAAGTTTTGGTATTGATAGCTATGTTGGCCGAATGACTTCTTCATGCAAAATCTTGAATTTAGCAACTCCTAGACTATAATGTGAGGTTGGATTTGTACTTGCATGCATAAGAATATGAATTGGTTGTTGGAAAGTGCAATGGAAATAGATAATGCATGTTAGAGGAGTTTCGGGTGTGGTCATACAATGCTTGGCCGAAATGCATGTTATGTTTAAAACATCTTGGGAATGATTGAAATATGGATCTTGTAGGCTGGTTGTGAGGCTGATTGGTTAGGTTGATTGTGCATATAAGTCACGGGTTTGACTAAGCTTGAAGAGAGATGAATGCTTGTGATAAATCACATGTAAATGCATGATTATGTTATGAATTATGATGCTGGCCGAAG
The DNA here is from genome assembly GCA_963930655.1 of Myrica gale. NCBI lineage: Eukaryota > Viridiplantae > Streptophyta > Magnoliopsida > Fagales > Myricaceae > Myrica > Myrica gale. The sequence goes on from OZ005618.1 coordinate 15,899,137, forward strand.
GATGTGTTGTATGAGATCTTGTGCCATGAATTATAGGATCTAGGTTGTGAATATGATTATGGAGGATGGGGTCACAATTGGAGATGAAGTCTTGTACAATAAATGTTTTAAATTGAAGCATGGCCGAATGATTTAGTGAAGAAACCCTAATGACCAATGGATTAGCAAATAAGTGATGCAATCGCATGTGATGCATGAGTGAAATTTAGGTCATGGCCAAATAGGTAAGAGAAAGGAAACCTAATGGTAAGTAAATGCTAAATGAAAATACACTGATATGTCGTGGATGTAAGGTTAGAATATGACCGAATGAATTAGAGGTTGAGAGCCTAAGTTCGATTGTAAAAGACTACATGTATGTGAGAGAGAACAAAGATAAGAAAGCTTAAAGAGCTCGGATTAAAATTGATCTTATGAGGAGAAAAATGTACCCTAATCAAGGTTAATGTCTCGGATTGACAAAGGTTTAATATCCAAGCCAAGGGTTGTTAATGATTAAGGTTAGTGATTTATTCAGGTAAAGATTTAACCGAATACAGGAAATAAAAGAGAGACTTAAGTTTAATCCTAAATCCGTCAGTTGTTGGTTAGAACCCTAATCGAGAATAGAAATGTATTGTAATAGAGTTAATAAGTAAATAACCTAAATTTTGTATATTAGTTAAAGAAGATTAAATAAAATGTTTAATGATTAAAAGATTATATTAATATATATATATATATACGATATCCAGAAAGATATAATATAGTTGCTATTCGGAAACGTTCCGATGAATGGAAGGTAAGAAGTCAAGTGATGAACGGGAAGTTCGAGATGGATTGAGAAATATCCGGCAACTATATTATACCATTAAATTAAGTAATGCGTTGAATTATCGCTACTTGTCCTTAGTGGACTTCAAGATAGGACTGTCGGGTAATTCGTAGGACCGACACGTACCGATATGGTTTCATCTATACGCAGTACATTGAAAGATTGAACCTATTCCTTGTAGGCGAGGAGCCAAGTGAGCAAAGGAGAATTTGCGAGGAGTACTGTAAGTGAATCTTACCCCTTTTGAAAAACTGGAATGATACACTGCATGTTTTATTGTGCATGGCAAGATGTTTTAATACATATGTAATGTATTGCATGAAGAATGTTTCAAGTACGCATGATGTTTCGAACATGTCATAGCATGATCATTTGCATGAACGCATGAGAGACGTTTTGATGCAAATGAAATTACGACGTTTTCAAGAGTGGCATGGCATGTTCATTGCATAAAAAACATGAAAAGTTGTTTTATGCAAATAAAAGAGAATTTATGTTATGATTAAGCCCGGAGGCTTTGGTTGAACACGTACTAAGTTAAGTGAGGTTCGACATCCATGCCGAGGGACGTTTTTCGTGAAGGATGGATGGATGGACGCCCATACCGAGGGACGTTGTTCGTGAAGGATGGGTTAGTCCGTGAGGTATGTGCAACCACACCGAGGAACGTTGCTCGAGAAGGTGTGGCGCCTCCAAGGGTCGTGTCTAGCCATCAGGCCTGGGGCAACTATGGGCTAGCTCGACCAGATGTAAGGTCTCCAAGGGAATTCGGGGACGGTTCCAAAGGGAACGCACAACCCTGACTTCAGGGGTCAAATGGAGCGAGCCACGAGTAAGAGATACGAAATGGTTGTGAAAAGGCCAACAGTGGCACAAGTATGAAATGAATGATTTTCAAGGGCCAAGGGCCAATTTTATAAGCAAGAATGAAAGAAATATTTTCAAGGGCCTGGGGCCAATTCCGAGATTTGAAATGCATTTGAAAAGGCCAAGAGTGGCAAGAGATTTTAGTGCCTGACATGTGCATCACGGAGCATGCATATGCATCATGGCTTTTTATGCACTAACTCATGAATTACAGTTTTGCATTTCTTCTCTTATCGCTACAGTGTATTGAAGTAAGTATGCTTTTAAAGCTATGTTTTATTAAAGTTCATGTTTCAACTGTTGTTCCTTACTGAGTCTTTCGACTCATAGTTTGTAAATCGTATCATTCCAGATCCACAAGATAACTGGGGAGCAGAGGAGTATCTCATGTAAAAATCCTGGAAGTTTGGGGATTGGAGCCGAAGTTGGTGAACTCCGAGGTAGCACTTGGGAGTGCTGGTTTTGATCAAGTGGCAGTATGTTGCCCTAGTACGCTTTGTATAAGTTGCGAACAAGATGCAATGTATAGACTTTTCTGAATTATGATGTGTATACCGAGAGGTTATGATCCTTGGGCTTGTATCTCAACCAACATGTGGATCCTGAGTGAGCCATCCTATGTATATATAAAAAAAAAAATTTCCGCTGTAAGAGTTAGTGTAAACGCTGGAGTGTTCCCGGGGAATGCTCGCGGCTGTCACGGTCCCTACGGGATGGCGTTCGGGGCGTGACAGAAAGTGGTATCAGAGGGAAAAGATCGAAGTACTAGGAGTTGAACCCTAGTAGGTAGCTGTATGTTGGAGTTGGCTGAGTACATAGATAGAAGCTCGTACCTGAACTAGGTCAGACATCTTAGACCTAGGATTGGATGTTGAGGATTTAGACCAAGTGCTCAGGTTATGATGTTTCCTTGCGTATATCTTATAATCTAATATGAAGTGTTGAAGTGCAGAATAGCATACCGAAGGCAAGGAGGCAGGGGTCGAGGGCCCGAGGAGCCGGGCGTCTCAACCGAAGATGTGTTACGTCACATGGCTCAGCTGGTGGCTGAGCATGAGCAACAAGGTGGACGTGGGGAGGAGGATAGAGGCCGCCCCACTGTTTGCACATTCGATCAATTCAACCGACAACACCCACCAGTGTATAACGGAAAAGGAGATGGAGTCATCGCTGAGAATTGGCTCCTGGAGATTAAAGAACTCTTTGAAGTTCTAGAGTGTACCGACGCTCAGCGCGTCAGCTTCGCCGCATTTAAGTTACAAGGCGATGCGAAGAGGTGGTGGCAATCGACGAAAATGTTACTGGCTCAGGAGTTGGGTCAGCAAGAGATTACTTGGGAGCGGTTCCAACAGGAATTTTTGGACCGATATTTCCCACGGACAGCACGGGAAGCAAAGGCGAGGGAGTTCGCTACTCTCGCCCAGGGTACGATGACAGTAGAGCAGTACACTGCTCGTTTCATGGAATTGGTGAGGTTCGCCCCTTACCTAGTGCCTGATGAAGAGAGGAAGGCACGAAAATTTGAGGAAGGATTACATCCTCGTATCTACGATCGAGTCTACAGTCACAACCTGCGTACTATAGCAGAGGTGGTTGAGAGGGCCATTATTGTCGAAAGGGGGTTGCAGCGGACATCAGCCTACTATGAGCAACAGAAGAGGAAGGCATCTTCCCAACCCTCAGTGCCCCAGAAACCCTGGAAGAAGAATAGACAAGAGCCGCCTCAACTGCAGAATCAAGGATCCGGGGAAGTCTCGAACAATGAGGGAAACCAACTCCCACTATGTAATAGATGCGGGAAGAAGCACCTTGGAGGCTGCAGGCAGGGAGTGTGCTTCCAATGTGGGAAGCCGGGCCATATAGCGAGGTACTGTCAAGTTGGAGGGGACTCAAACGCAGCACCCCGGCCTGTGCAGCAGAACAACGTCGGGAGGCCAGGGGGGCCGACCCAAGCAAGGTTGTATGCCCTAACTCCGGGGGAGGCCGATGATCGAACGAATGTGGTGGCAGGTAAGTTGCCTTTGCCCTAGGGGGAAGTGTTAGTTCTATTTAATTCGGGAGGCCACGCATTCATTCATTGCATCTGCATGTTGTAAGGCAACGGATATGAGGCATGAATCACGAGAATATACTCTAATGGTGTTATTGCCTAGTAGTGGCAGAGTCAATTGAGATCGAATATTGAAGAATAGTTCGATAGAAGTCGAAAGGAAAATGATGATTCCTGATTTGATTATAATGGAAACAAGGGGAAACTAAGATTTGTTCTAGGCATGGATTGGTGGGCAGTGCTCGGTGTCAGTATAAAGAGACGAAGGTCGTATCCCAAAAGGAGGGGAGACCGAATTGTTATTTTGCACATTGTGATGGATTTCTAGTTTGACTAAGCCCCTACGATAGAAGAAATCTCTGTAGTGAACGAATTTCTCGAGTAAGTCTTGAGGTATTACTTGGTTTACCTCCAGTTAGAGAATGGAGTTTGGTACCAAATTAGGACGAAGATCAGCTCCAATAATCGAAAGTTCTATATAGAATGGCACTAGTATGTTGCCTTGGGGAGCACCAGTTTGAAAATATGGATCGAGGGCAGAGTGCAATTGTGGCCATGCCTTGATGATGCTAATTAGGTATTGATTTACTAGAACTTGTGTGAGCTTTGGAGATTTCGAGTTGAGGAACTAGAAACTTTGTGCTACCAGGGCTTAGATCCAGAATTGAAAAGTGCAATAGACTAAGCATGGAGACTTTGGTTGGTCGTTGTGTAAATCTTTGGTTTTTACATAAGTCAGCTTGATGCTTGCTTGATACATGATTGCTACTGTGTTGAACGAAAAGACTCAGGATTTCTGGTGGTGGTAATCGAATTCCGAGGACGGAATTTTTTTGAAAGGAGGGGAGAATGTGAGACCCCGAAAAATCAATACGTACTCCGTTGTAAGCTTAAGGATTTGGTGATTTGTTTTGAATTAATGGAGGTCATGGTATGATCTAAATTTAATGAGCATTATGGAATATCAATGGATGAGGTCTACATTTTAAGGTAGCCAATTTAAGTTAGATTAAATGTATTTCTTTTCTATATCCTTGATTAGTTTTTGAAGGATTATGTTATGGACCATATTATTGGGCTATTGAGGTTTAAATGGTTGGACTTAAAGCCTAAAAGAATGGGCTGAAAATGGACAGCCCAAGCTTGGCCGAAAATTAGGAATGATGGGCCTTGAAATTTAATCAAGTGGGCTGCCCAATTACATGTGATGATGGGCCCTTGAAGTTGTGATATTGGGCTGCTATAAGGCTTAGAGTATTAGGTGGATATTGAGCCTTTAAATGTGTGCAATTGGGCTACCATGAAGATCAAGAAATTGGGCTTTAAATTATGTTATTGGGCTTTGAGGATGTAGGTTATTGGGCCTTAGCTTTTAAGCTTATGGAATGGGCTTAAGCTTGTGATGTTGGGCCTTAGCCCTTGGACTTAGGATTTGGACATAATACCTAAGATAATGGAGGCCTTTAGATTTATGTTATTGGGCTGCCTAGACCTATGGTATTGGGCTGCCAACATACACATGAAAGTGGGCCTTAAGATTTATGTTATGGGCTTCAAGCCCTATGTTATTGGGCTAGTTACCTTGCAACTACATTAGACCAACTAAGTGCCCTTGGAGTAACTAAGTTAGTTGACTTGGAATCAAACACATAAGTAAATTAAGTAAGAATCAAACTAAGATGTCTTTCAAGTAAATTTCAAAAAGAGAAGGTAAGGGGACATGATTTGATGGTTGTTTTTTATGCTACCAAGGTAGGATTTTCCCCCTTGACCGAATGAGGCTAAGTTCAGCCTCCCTTGGGTCCTTCACACTTCAACCTTTCACCCTCAATCTTATTGTTTCTCATTTGGTCGTCCAACACAAGGGAGAGAGAAGAGAAAACCAAGAAAGAGAGAAAGGGAGAGGAAGAGAGAACTTGGTGTAAACCGAATGGGTTGAGCCACCAAGAGTGATTTCAAACTTGGATCCAAGAGGATTTTGTGCAAGGAGAAGAAGGAGAAGGAAGAAGAAGAAGGAGAAGGAAGAAGAAGAAGAAGAAGAAGAAGAAGAAGAAGAAGAAGAAGAAGAAGAAGAAGAAGAAGAAGAAAAGGGGAAGGAGAAGAAAGAAAAGGGGAAGAGAGAAAAGAAAGCTAAAATTGGAAGGTAATTTTCAGCATCTCTTAGAATCCTTCTCTTGCTTGTTGTGTCCATTAGTTTTGTAAAAGTTCATACTAAATGGATCTAATATCTTTGGCTATGATTCTTGTGGATTAAAGATGGAAAATATAATTTTTAGTCATGGTTTTGGAAAAGAAGGGGATAAGGATACATATCTTTGGAGAAGGCCGAATCTATATCCCATCATGTGATCTATTATTGTGTTTTGTTTGGATCTAAGAGTGAGAATGTATGTGGAGATATCCTAAGTTGTTAATGGAGAATACTTGTAAGTTTGGTATGAAATAAGGAGGTTTGCAAGCAATCAAAGAAACAAGAAAAGTCTAGGTTTTAGGAATAAAGGGGTGTTGGCCGAATGTCCCATTTTGCTAGATCTTGAAGATTATTTCATGATTTATGGATCCTAGGTTGTGAAGTAGGTTGCTGGAGGAAGAGATTTATATTGAAGATGAAGATTTGACATGTATGCATGAGAGTTGGAAAATGTTAAGAATAGATTTTCATGAGAGTTTTGCTTGGCTGAATGTCTATTTTAGTTAGATCTGGAGTTTAATCAACCCATAGAGTATAATGTGAACTTGGAATTGAAAATGCATGCTTAAGATCCTATCTTGATTGTTAGAAAATGCAAAGAAGGTAAATACATCTTAGGAAAGCTTAGATCTAAACTCACACTATACTTGGCCGGTTGTAAGTTGGATTTTTTCCTTAGATCTATTGCTTTTGAGGTTCCTAAGTGTTAGGTCCAGTTATGGTTGTTGTATATGGAGAGAATGGATTAAATATACATGAATTTAAATGGAAAAAATGTGAGATAAATGGATGTTGGCCGAATGCCTTGTTCTTGCAACTCTTGAGTTTTAGAATACTCTTAGGTTGTAATGTGATGTTGGATCTGAACTTGTATGCATAAGAACATCAATTGGTTGTTGGAAAGTGCAATGGAAATGGATAATGCATGTAAGAGGAGTTTCGGATGTAGTTATACAATGTTAGGCCGAAATGCATGCTATGTGTAAAATATCTTGGGAATGATTAAAGTATGGATCTTGTAGGCTGATTTGCTAGGTAGATTGTGCACATAAGCCATGTGTTTGACTAAGCTTGAAGAGAAAAGAATGCATGTGATAAGAGAATGAAAATGCATGTTAATGTTATGCATGTTGGTGTTGGCCGAATAGGGTATTGCATGAAACCTTATGTTTGTGCCATGAATTATAGGATCTAGGTTCTGAATATGATAATGGAGGATGGGGTCACAATTGGAGATGAAGTCTTGTACAATAAATGTTTTAAATTGAAGCATGGCCGAATGATTTAGTGAAGAAACCCTAATGACCAATGGATTAGCAAATAAGTGATGCAATCGCATGTGATGCATGAGTGAAATTTAGGTCATGGCCAAATAGGTAAGAGAAAGGAAACCTAATGGTAAGTAAATGCTAAATGAAAATACACTGATATGTCGTGGATGTAAGGTTAGAATATGACCGAATGAATTAGAGGTTGAGAGCCTAAGTTCGATTGTAAAAGACTACATGTATGTGAGAGAGAACAAAGATAAGAAAGCTTAAAGAGCTCGGATTAAAATTGATCTTATGAGGAGAAAAATGTACCCTAATCAAGGTTAATGTCTCGGATTGACAAAGGTTTAATATCCAAGCCAAGGGTTGTTAATGATTAAGGTTAGTGATTTATTCAGGTAAAGATTTAACCGAATACAGGAAATAAAAGAGAGACTTAAGTTTAATCCTAAATCCGTCAGTTGTTGGTTAGAACCCTAATCGAGAATAGAAATGTATTGTAATAGAGTTAATAAGTAAATAACCTAAATTTTGTATATTAGTTAAAGAAGATTAAATAAAATGTTTAATGATTAAAAGATTATATTAATATATATATATATATATACGATATCCAGAAAGATATAATATAGTTGCTATTCGGAAACGTTCCGATGAATGGAAGGTAAGAAGTCAAGTGATGAACGGGAAGTTCGAGATGGATTGAGAAATATCCGGCAACTATATTATACCATTAAATTAAGTAATGCGTTGAATTATCGCTACTTGTCCTTAGTGGACTTCAAGATAGGACTGTCGGGTAATTCGTAGGACCGACACGTACCGATATGGTTTCATCTATACGCAGTACATTGAAAGATTGAACCTATTCCTTGTAGGCGAGGAGCCAAGTGAGCAAAGGAGAATTTGCGAGGAGTACTGTAAGTGAATCTTACCCCTTTTGAAAAACTGGAATGATACACTGCATGTTTTATTGTGCATGGCAAGATGTTTTAATACATATGTAATGTATTGCATGAAGAATGTTTCAAGTACGCATGATGTTTCGAACATGTCATAGCATGATCATTTGCATGAACGCATGAGAGACGTTTTGATGCAAATGAAATTACGACGTTTTCAAGAGTGGCATGGCATGTTCATTGCATAAAAAACATAAAAAATTGTTTTATGCAAATAAAAGAGAATTTATGTTATGATTAAGCCCGGAGGCTTTGGTTGAACACGTACTAAGTTAAGTGAGGTTCGACATCCATGCCGAGGGACGTTGTTCGTGAAGGATGGATGGATGGAACCTGAGACATCCATGCCGAGGGACGTTGTTCGTGAAGGATGGATGGATGGACGCCCATACCGAGGGACGTTGTTCGTGAAGGATGGGTTAGTCCGTGAGGTATGTGCAACCACACCGAGGAACGTTGCTCGAGAAGGTGTGGCGCCTCCAAGGGTCGTGTCTAGCCATCAGGCCTGGGGCAACTATGGGCTAGCTCGACCAGATGTAAGGTCTCCAAGGGAATTCGGGGACGGTTCCAAAGGGAACGCACAACCCTGACTTCAGGGGTCAAATGGAGCGAGCCACGAGTAAGAGATACGAAATGGTTGTGAAAAGGCCAACAGTGGCACAAGTATGAAATGAATGATTTTCAAGGGCCAAGGGCCAATTTTATAAGCAAGAATGAAAGAAAGATTTTCAAGGGCCTGGGGCCAATTCCGAGATTTGAAATGCATTTGAAAAGGCCAAGAGTGGCAAGAGATTTTAGTGCCTGACATGTGCATCACGGAGCATGCATATGCATCATGGCTTTTTATGCACTAACTCATGAATTACAGTTTTGCATTTCTTCTCTTATCGCTACAGTGTATTGAAGTAAGTATGCTTTTAAAGCTATGTTTTATTAAAGTTCATGTTTCAACTGTTGTTCCTTACTGAGTCTTTCGACTCATAGTTTGTAAATCGTATCATTCCAGATCCACAAGATAACTGGGGAGCAGAGGAGTATCTCATGTAAAAATCCTGGAAGTTTGGGGATTGGAGCCGAAGTTGGTGAACTCCGAGGTAGCACTTGGGAGTGCTGGTTTTGATCAAATGGCAGTATGTTGCCCTAGTACGCTTTGTATAAGTTGCGAACAAGATGCAATGTATAGACTTTTCTGAATTATGATGTGTATACCGAGAGGTTATGATCCTTGGGCTTGTATCTCAACCAACATGTGGATCCTGAGTGAGCCATCCTATGTATATAAAAAAAAAAATTTCCGCTGTAAGAGTTAGTGTAAACGCTGGAGTGTTCCCGGGGAATGCTCGCGGCTGTCACGGTCCCTGCGGGATGGCGTTCGGGGCGTGACAGAAGAAGTTGGGGATCTCTTTTAGTATTACTGTGCCTCCAATCTGTAGGAAAGGAGGTATTGCTTTTTGTTGGCGTCCAAGTTTGTGTTTTAATGTTCTTTGGAGTCGTAAAATATTCTACATTTAGAGGTGGATCCGGGGGGTGAGGACCGGAGTTTTCTGTATTCCCTAGTTTACGGTCCTTCAGTGTGGAAGGACAAAGAAAGTTTTTGGCAGGAGCTAGTTCATCTTGCTTTGACTGATAATCTTCACAGGGTGTGTATGGGGGATGTCAAGGGCATTGTGAGGCCATCTGAGAAGCAAGGTGGTAGAGGCTTTCAAGCTTTTGGATCACGAGGTTTGTTGGTTCAAAGTTTACATTGTGTAATAAGAGAACGGGGTTGGATAATATTCGGGAAAGATTGGATCGAGGAATTTCCAATGTCTCTTGGCGGCTGGCCTTCCCAAATGCAGAAATACACCACCACTACCCTGTTACCAACTCAGATCATGTTCCTTTGGTTTTACATTTATTTGGTACTGAACCATCTGCTCCTAAACCGTTTTAAGTTCGAGTGCTTATGGACTAGAGAGACTTCATGCTTTAATGTTGTTGCAGCAGCTTGGGAAAGTTTCAATGATGTTCATCCTGCTTATGGGCTTTTTAAGAAGATCAGAGCAACTAGATATGCATTACGACAGTGGAACAAAAAAAATCGGTAAGCTTCAAGATAACATCACTCGGGTTAAACAACAACTTGCTTTATGCCAACATAGAGAGGCCGGTCCAAGGAATCTGAATACGGAGATCACTTTGAACATTGCGTTGGATGAACAGATGCGTTGCTAGGAGAACCTTTGGAGGCAAAAAATCAAGCGTGATTTGGTTGATATCTTCTGACCTGAATACAAAATGCTATCACGCATCCACGGTCATACGACGCTGCCTTTATCAGATTTTCAAGCTCAAAAGTGACAAAATGGGATGGCTATCGGGCATGACAACAATTGGTAAGGAAAATCTGAATTTCTATCAACATCTGTTTGCCACCAGTGCTCCGAACATACCAGATGACCTTGAAGACTTGATCGATCCTTTGATAACTTCTGAGGATAACGAGATGCTCTCCAACATTCCAGAATCAGCGGAGATCAATGATACTCTCAAGAAAATGTCTCCAGACAAGGCTCTTGGCCCCGACGGTATGACAGTTTATTTCTTTAGATTTTTTTGGGAGGTGGTTGGTATGGATGTTGTTCGTACTGTGCAAGATTTTTTTGTAAATGATAAATTGCTACCCGCTTTGAATCGTACTCATCTCACAATCATTCTGAAAGTTAATAATCCCTCTAAGGTGACTCAATTTCAGCCTATCTGTTTATGTAATGTCATTTACAAAATTGTTTCCAAAATCATGACGGAAAGATTGAAGATTGTCTTACCCAAACTTATATCGCCTTTCCAACTTGCTTTTGTTTCGGGGAGGGCAATCCAAGATAACTATATTGTTGCTGCGGAGATTTTCCATTGTATGAATCATAAGCAAGGGCGGGGAGGATGAATGGCAATTAAAGCGGACATGGAGAAGGCATACAACTATGTGGAGTGGAGTTTTGTGCTAAAAGTTATGGAAAAATTTGGATTTAACTCCAAATGGCGTAGGTGGGTGGAGCAATGTATTTCCACTACTTCGTTCTTCATACTTATTAATGGAAGTTTGTTTGGTAATTTTAGGCCTGCAAGGGGTCTCCGTCAAAAGGATCCCCTTTCACCTCTACTGTTCATCGTCTATTCTGAAGTTCTTTCCAAATTATTACTGCGCGAAGAAAGCCAAGGCAGATTAAAGGGCATTACGGTTGGGTGGACAACTCCTAGTATCACCCGCTTATTATTTGCAGATGATCTTCTTTTGTTTGGCAAGGCTACTTTGAGATGAAATTTGTGATGAAAACAGTTTCGTCACCAAATACCTATTTTTAGTGACGAAAATAAAATTGTGTCCCTAAAAATTGAATTTTAGTGACGAAATTCATATCTTCACCGAGTATTTCGTCACTAAATCTCAAATTTCTAGTAGTTAGATACATATTTATTAAAAATGATGATGGACTTCGTCATTGAGGTGATGAGTGGGTGCACTGTAAGAGTACATGCATTGAATAGATCAAATGTGAATACCTTCTGGAAATGATCATTGATGATAAGAATGATATTCACTACAATTAGCTTATGGTATCTTCAAACCTGAGAGACTTATGTAGATTTTTTTGTTGTATACTTGCACTTTGACTGAATAATTTGGTGGTAATCTTTCTAGGTCAAATATTTCAAACAATGTGGGTCTTGTGCATAATAAATGAGTTTGTATGAATGTTTAAAAGGAAATCTACTAGTCTCTTTGGGAGATAGTATATTCAGTATATCTTTATAGAGTTGGACTCGAAAAGAAATCTTTGAGCAGAGGAGTTTTATGAAAACATTTTTTCAATATATATGTGTGTGCGTGTGTGTGTGTGAAATTATTTTGGAAGCACTTTGAGAGTCCAACGGATTACAGATTGTGAATCAAAAATTTTATAAGCTAGGATTTAATCAGTGATATTATTCCAATCCTATTGATTTATGTGGAATATAGCATGGTGAAACAATAAATAATCAAATTATTGTTATCAAGCACAATTAAAGTTTTAGAGTGAAACATTATATAAACTCAAGACTTTAATTAGAGAGAGTGAATGATGAACTTGAGAAAAGAGAAAAGCATTATAGAAACTCGCAAGAATTGTGAGCATGAATCCAATGGAGGCAACATGCTTGGGTTCCATGGATTTCAACGATCCACGTTCCGCTTTGACTGTGAGCATCGAATCTTACACTGGTATCAGAGTTCAAGTTTAGTAAAATATCGTAGCTCAGGTTAGTATTCTTTCTCTAACTCACACGCATGAGAAAGTTTGTTCTGCATGATCAAATGAGATTTGATGGATATAAACATGATTTTGTCGTTTAAAAGTCATTTCGTACTATGTACTACATTATTGTACGCTTCCATGTTGGGTTTGCTAGTTACAAAAAAAGACAATCAGGTAAAAGAAATATCTTGTGCTCGTGTGCTCGAAATGTTCCATGGATTGAGACTTCGATTTTAGTTCTTTCTCGAGTGCATTGTCTTTTTAGTGAATTTGTACTATGTCGTGTAAATATGTGGATGCATGTGTTATCCTTTGTGAGCCAAAATGTAAATCGGGTAAGAGAAGTGTTCTTTTTGTTAGAAGAGAGAAAAATTGCAAAGAGAAAAGAAATTTTCTCTCGGGCCTCAACTCTCCATCATCAGTGATTGCGCCTGTTGGTCGGGGACCACACAAGGTGGGACTGGCGAGGTCCCAGGTGCCACCAGAGGCCACGGGTAGCCACTATTTTTGTGTACCCAAATGGGCACACGAGTTAGGGTAGACGAGTTGGCTCCCATGACCATGACAAGTCGTGGGGTGGCTGGCCAAGGGTTAGCCGAGTGGGCGTGGCTAGCAAAGGTTGTCAGCATCGTTGCGTGAGCCCCCCACCCCCCTCCAAAGGGCATAACAGCACCCAAGGCATGGTGGACCGGCTTCGGTGACTAGATTGGTTTGATCGAGTTGACTCGGTGCTACCTGTTTTGACCTAAAAAAAAATTAATTTTTTTAACAGATTTAATGCAAGTGTTAAATGGGATATTGTGGGACACAATTTAAGCTCTAAACTTACCTAGAATGGGTTAATAGTAAGTTATAAAATTATAGCAAAAACTAATGCAACTTAATGAGGAATAACCAAATACAAAACTCCAATTGTTGGTAGATGAGAATTATATTTGATTAAGGGTTGGATAAAGCTAAAATGGCTGATGTCAATTTATTGATCTTATAGTTTGTCTCGTTTATTTCTTTGGAAGATAAATGAATGTGTATAAGTAGTGGGAGTGTTAACTAAAATAGTAGCATGAGACCCTTTACATATCATTTGACGATGGTTGCACTTTATCAAATACACACACACACACTAAAATGGTGAAGATTATGTTTACACTGGTGGCCAAAAGAAATATCATGAATCATGAGATTTGTGTATGCATTGATACAAAACATGTGATGTTATCATAATAAGTAGGTTCTACTTGTTTTTACATGTTATATCATGATTACTAAAATAGGATTCATAAGGTAAAAGTTATTGATAGCTGCTGCAAACACTGAATATGAATGTTATAATATGTATTTTATTTAATTGTTGTGATTTAGTGAGAGGTATCATTTGTTATTCAAAACCCTATACTAATGGAAATTTGTATATACATGTGAATTGACTTTCTATGTTTTTGCATATTCATTATGTCGAATCCATTATCTAGAATTTTAGATGAAAACGAATTAACTGGGCCAAACTTTCTTGACTGGAAGAGGAATCTCATGATATTACACGGTTGATAAAATTGCTCATTTCATAAAGGATGAGACCCCTTAGCTTGCTTTAGCTGATTCCACGTAGGACAAAAGAGTTACTTTTGATAAGTGGCATGAGCTATTTTATCCACAGTGAGTACTATCATAAGATTTCTCTTCCAATCAAGGAAGTTTGACACAGTCAGTTTGTTATCGTCTAGGATTCTAGATAATGGGTTACGCATCATGAATCTGCAAATATAAGAAAGAAAATTCACAAGTATATTAACAATCCATTAGCATAAGGATTTTAACAGGTAATGGTACCTCCCACTGAATCACAGCAACCAAATAAAAAGGCAAAATATAACATTTATATTCAGTGTTTGCAATGGGTATCAAGAACTTTCAACTTAGTTGCACATAATCCTATTTTATTAATCATGACACAACTCATAACAGCAAGTAGCATCTTCTTATCATGATCACTTCACATGTTGTATATCATGCATATACAAAGTTCATGATTCTTGATATTTGTTTTAGCCACTAACATAAACACAATCTTCACTATTTTAGTGGACGCATTTATTTGGTTAAGTGCAACCATTGTCTAAATGACATAATTTTGTAATAGTTCGACATTGTTATTTTAGTCAACACATCCACCACTCATACACGCTCACTTATCTTCACAAGAAGTATACGGGAAAAATTATAAAATCAACAATTGATCGTGATTATTTTAGTTTTAACCAATCATTAATTAAATAAAATTCCCAAATACCATTGAAGGCCATGGGATTTACTTTTCTTGTAAAATAATCTCATTTAACACTTATATTAATCTGTTAAAAAAAATTAGTTTTTTTTGGACCGGTCAAACCGGATTGGTCAACGGTCAATCGGTCAAACCGGGTTGACCCACTGGTCCGGGTCAAATTTCAGTCAGTGGTGGACAGCGGTCTAGGTCACACCCATAATGGATCCGGGTCAAAACCAGACCTGGGCTGGACTACTGGCCCGAGTCTAACCCGTGGCCCAAGCCCCTACACGGGTTGCCTTGGCCCGAATCTAATCCGGCCAAGGAACGTGCCCTCCCCCCTTTTTTTATTGGACCCAGCCCAACGTTTGGGTTGGGTTTGCTTGGCCTTTGGCCGGGTAGGGTAACTGTTGCCCTACCCGAGGCCAAAATGCGCGAACCAAGGCATCTCATGCCCTGGGCGCCGTTTGGTCCACAAGGGCAGTTGTGGGGCGCCCAACCCGGCTGGCCCCGCACCTCCACCCTCAGATCGGTGTGGTACACCACAACGGCGACCGTCGCTGGCCGCCAGGCCACGCGGCACCGCTGCTGACTTCGTCTGGGACGACCATGCATGGTCCCCAACCAGCTGAGACACCACCGGCTGTTGGTGGTGGTCGGATTAGAATGATCAAACTCTGAGAATGAGTTTCTTGGATTAAGACATGCTCTACAAAGAAGTAACTTCATACTTGCTTATGTGAAACGATGCTCCATCTCTTGAGCGGTCAAATTAATAACTTGGCAAAGCACTTCCACACGAAAATAATGCAAAGAAGTAATTGTTTGCCCTCCACGCCGAGCCCAACCGCAAGTTGGAATAATGTCTTCCATATTGGGCATATGAGAGAATTATTCACACAAAAGGTTTTGACTTCTTCCAAAAATGCATCTCATTCCATCTCCATCAAATCCTGCAACCTACTCTTTAACACTCCAACCAAATTTATAGCATTAACAGTATCTTGATCCTTTTGTTTTAAGGCCTATGAAAATTCATTCGTAATTCTCATTATATTTCTCAACAAATGCATAGTGAATACAAAGTCGAAGGTTTGAATCTTATCCAATATACTTAGAGCCATGGATCTTTGTTTTGAGCAAGTGTCATCCTCTCCTATGCTTTCAAACACATCCAACACTGTTGACCACATATTAAAGAGACGTATTATTATAATGTGGTATGAACCCCAATGAGTATTACCTGGTCGTATAAGAGTAATTTCTTGATTTTTGTCACTTCCACTAGAAATGTCTCCCTTATCCAATAGCTCCATTATCTTCTCATGTTGACTTTACTGAAGAGAATATTTCATTTTACAAGAAGCTCCGACTATATTTACGATCAAAGAAGTGTAACTAAAAAAACCACAAACTTGGATGTTATTCTTTGCAGTAGCCACAATAACCAATTGAATTTAGTGAGCAAAACAATAAATATAGGTAGCAAAAGGATTATCCCTCAAAATAAGATACTTCAACCCATTGAACTCGCCTCGCATGTTTGATGCCTCATCATACATTTGACATCTCAACCTAGATATTGATAACATGTGTCTTGCAAACAATTTATCTATAGTATTTTTCAAAGGTTGAGAGCAAGTGTCGGTAACATGTTCCACACCAATAAACTTTTCTATCACCTGCCCACATTTGTTCACATATCTCAAAACCACTATCATTTGCTCATTCACTGAATTATCTCGAGACTCATCAACCATAAGAGAAAAAAAACCGTCCCTAATATCTTTATTGATGGCTAGTGTGGTCTCTGATGCAGCAGCACTGACCAATTCATTCTGAGTTTTAAGAGAAGTAATTTAGTTGTTTCTAGGAGCCTTACGTAAGTTGCACCGTTCCAAGAGCTCAAGAAAATTTTCCTCCCTCGTTGAACTCGTCATAACCATGAACAACTAATCTTTGCCTCAAAGATAATGAATGCAATCTAAAAACGCTGTCAAACGAATGCGATAAGCATTCTCTACATCGGACTCATCTGCGGATAACATGTGTGACACAATTTGTCGATGATTTCCGAGTACTTCACATTGTCTTCTAGCATCATTGTGAGCACTATTACATACATCAACATGTTCATCAAAAACCTTCACTGCCTTTTTTCAATTGCTAAATCTCGTAGATGTAAATATATCTCCCCCAGATTTTCCTTCTCTAGCTCGCCTAAATAGATAACACAACAAGCAATACGCCACACCCTATGATACACTATAATCCAACTACTCATTATTTTTGAACCATAACATCCTAAAACCCCTCATTGTTTTTCCATATTGTTTCTTGGAAAAATCATGGTCAAGTGGTTGACAAAGACCTTTGATCAAATACTCCCTATAATCTTGATCCCTAATCCCAAAATCATATTCTTCAATAGGTTTACGTAACCCTGGATCATCAATAATATCGTATGGACTAAACAAAAGACGAGGTTTTTTCAAACTAGTATTCGTTTCAAAAGTAGTAGCCACGTTAGGAGTACTAGACAACTTTACGCTGATTGGTTTTTTTATCAAAAACTTATCCATTATATAAACAAAACAAAATTCATCAATATAATTTCATAACCTAATCACAATTTTAATATAATGCACATTCACAATTTCACAGTTTCACCACCTAGTCCTAATCACAATTTCAATACAATTCACAATTTCACAATTACAACCTGTTTAATTCTTTAATCGAAAAATAATATCACAAATTCACAATATCACAATTAAAATAATCTATCACAATTTTTAATGAATCTCCAAAAGAGAACGGATAATAGCTATGGCAAAAACCATCAACGTAAATACAAAAATAATAGAAAATGTATACTAAGTCGAAAATGTATACTAAGTCATTACTCTCAAAAACTCAAATTTCCAAATTACAATAGTTAAACTTTAGAGAACACATTAAGCAAAAAATAGAGTTGTATTTGTAATTGTACTAACATTAAATCACTAGAGCAAATCCAGAACAAACAAAAACAATTAACAATTAATGAATTTTAATTTTCATGCCCTAAATCCTAAATTCCTAATCACATTCACCAATCACAGATTCACAATCAACAACTAGCTGAGAGAGAGGTTGTGTAATACTCCAAAAAAAATGAAACGGTGCGTTAGGGATAAGTCACGAATCCCTTCCGCAAGACTTTTTGAAAGCTGAACTGTTTCGTTCAGTTTCAAACGCTGAAGTGTCGATATCTCCTTTTTTTCAAATATTGATCTTTATATTTTAAATTTTGAACGAATCTCTTCTGTATTTTCGCCCTTTTCAAACCTATTTGGAGATTATTTAAGTATGGATCTTTGTTGTTTTCAAAAATCGCCCCAACGTCGTTAGTTCTCTCTCAGTTGAAGTTTTCTCTCTCTCTTACGATTCTCTCACCTTTGGAGACGCGATTTGCAGGGACTGTGTGATTTTTGGAGGTAGGTTTGATTTAATCTTTGGTTAAGGCTTGAATTTCATTAGATTGATTTGGGTTATGTCATTTTCTAGACGACGTTGGAGAGCCATTCTTCGAGTATTAGGTGATTCGTCTACGATTTTGTCGACACATTGGATGAGTTTTCTTCATGTTTCTATCTCTGATGAAGTTTTAGATTTGAGATTTCTAGATTTTCCAAGTTAGTTTTTGGGTTGCTGTATGGTAATAAAAGGTGGTTTGAGGAGATTTCGTGATTGTGGGAATAACGTATTCTTATAGAGTTAATGAAGTTAAGGTGTGTTTGTTACTAGAGTTTTATTATTACATTTACATTGGAGATGTATAAGGATTAAGATGAAGAGATGACTGATGTTTTAAACGGATTTTAGTTGCTAATTGACTCTTCAACAATTCTTTGCGAAATCTTAAGCTTCGGTTAAGCGTCGAGGTAAGTGGCATTTAAATGAGATTTTATTTCTCTAAACTTTTGTGGAATCTAAGTGCACGAGATGTTTAATTATTTTGTGAGATAAAATTGATTTGAAAATAGGGGGTGCAAGTTTAATCAAATATATACCCTTTCGTCCCCTCTTCATCTAATAAATGAAACGTGTCTCACAGGAAGACACGTGTATTTTTGCCATCTGTACTGCTATGGCATATTAAATAAAAAAAATAGTTGAAACACGTCAGATTAAGGATCATATTTCGATAATGCCCCTCCAAAATAAAAAATTATTAAAAATATTAAAAAATAATATATATATTCAAACGTACCCAAATAAAGTAAGAAAAAAGTTTTGAATGCTTTGAATCGTGAAAATGATTCCAAAATGTTTTTGATTAGGAGATGGTTGAGCGAGCCGGCATTGTTCACTTAACTTTATTCGGGTGCGTTTGAAGTGTAAAACTTTACCCTTCTTAAAGGTGTTGTTTGAATGTAAATTTTTTGGATATTGGACTTTGTGAAATATTATTGTTCGTGAAAAAATAAAGATATTTTATAAGAGTTAGTGAAAAAATGAAAAGAGAGAAGATTTTAATAAATATTATAATAATAAAAAAATTATTTGATAATTTTTTAAAATTAACCTCAAATAATTGGGGTTCAAACAAGTCTAAAATAAAATTTTAACACAATAAAAAAAATTACAATATGATCTCTCTTCTCACATTACTTTTTATTATAATAAATATTAAAAATAATATTTCTTCAATTTTTCATTAAATCTAATATTATAATATTTCGTGAGCTTCTGGATTTTGGAGAAGCCGAACACAAACTAAATTTGTCAACTCCATAAACTTCCAGGCAATCACCACCCCGTTGACTGCTTTTAGAAAATCGGCATAAATTAAATAAAAAGAACAAAATTAAAACCAAAATTAAGTCCCATCCAACTGTTCCAAAGTAAAAAAGAACGCCGCCTTTCCAGACGACGTCGTCTTGTAAAAGTGAATCTCCATCGCTCATTTATCTACAGACAACACTGAAAGCGAATTTATTTATTCATTATATAAAGTAAAGAAATGGTAATCGCGTTGGGCTGTGTCCAACAGTCCAACTTTCGGCGTCCAGAGAACGCCAAGCAGGACCCACCTCCCATAGGGAATCAAATTTTAACCAATCAGAGACAGCCGAACCAGGCTCTTTCCTTTCCCTCGCTCAGAAATCACGAAGAAGGCTACGCAACGAAGGAGGATCCTAATCTCCCTCTCTCTTGGTACGATGTCCTTCTCTAGCTATATATATATGTCTCTAGGCTTATGCATAGGCGTCTTTGTGTATGGTCTGCGTCTGGTGCCTGTTTGGTTTTGTGATCTGAGGAGGGTGAGTTTTGGATCTTCTGTAAATCTAGGGTTTGTGTCCGCCACTAATGCCATATGGTTACAAAATAATATTGTTAAGGAATGCAACTGGTCATTCATTTGAGTTGGCGATTTAGACCTTTTTTTCTATTCTATAAAATGATCCTCTCTTTTCGTATCTGACTTCCTCGATGTGGATTAGTAACATATTCTAAACATAGAATCTCGACGTATATGCTGCAATAGGCTATATTAATAGGAGGGGACTCAAAACCGTTTTGGATTCAGCAAGAATACTAATGTTCAGCCAAGCATGCAATGAAATCTCCCGTCAAAAACACCCTAAGTCTGTTTATTTTGTTTTAATTACTAATACAGTTTCTATGATATTCACTATAACAAATTAATCTTTCGAATACAACTTTAAACAGATCGATTCCTATGATTTATATTTTAGACATATAGGTCCTCTTGTTCACTAAAAGTTAGTCCATTAACAGAGACATGATCTAAAATATTTTATTCAATCTAAAAAATGGACATCTCAACCTCAATCCATGGTGATCCTCCGTTGGTTGACCAATTTTTAGTGTACAAAAAGATCATATATCTGAAAAATAGACTATATGGACCAACTAATTCAAAGTTAAACCTTAGAGACTAATTTGTTAAAAGTAAATGGAACTTTCAAGCAATTCATCCATAAACAAGTAACCAAAAGAAAGAAGTACGTTGATGTTTGATATCCTAATATTATGGGGTATCAAAATTTTCAACCAACCAAACATATTCCAAATTTTTAACATTTTAGGAATAGACCTTTCACAAATTTCAATATCCAAAAGATTTCTAAAATTTTGGGAATATTCCCCAAAATATTGGAAAACAAGCCTCCCTAATTTTATAGGTCAATATCCCATTAGTTTTAAAAAGAAAAAGAAAATGGTATTCCTGTAAATCGGATAAAAGTTGAGGGCATTTTAGAAACAAAAGAAATTGGAGGAGAACTTATTCTCCTCTTGCGGGATGTTTTAGGGTTCTGCAAGACAACAAAAAACAGAGAGAGAGAAGCCAGAGAACGTAAAGAGGGGAGAGGGAGGCTCGAAATTCCTGTTTCATCTCCAAGTCCCAGAAGTTTATGATTTGAAGGTTATTACCATTTCGTTTCATCAATTTTGTGGCAATTTCTGTTGATTTAACTAATAACAGAGTTGGTTAAGGTTTTTTGAATTCAAAGTTTGGGGATTTTGCTCTGTTATCAAGTTAATGAAGTGCATGTTTGAGAGTGATGTGTGGGTTCGCTCATCCACAATTGTCACCCCGTCGATTAACTTTGAATAGAACTAATTCAGGTTAGGCACTTTCCTGTAGATTAAATGCCTCTATCCAATATCCTATCTTTCCCCGGCGCATTCCATCCAAACCATTTTCTTATATTTTCCACTTAAGTAAGCTTGCCCAGCAAGAACCACACTGATCCACCAATCAAATCACCTATGGTTCCAACTCTCTTGACTTGAGCACAAGTCTTTCAGGAATCTATAAAATCATGGAATCGAGGAATTCTGAAGGGAACGTGCCACCTAGGTCATGTCTTGTAAGCCCTTATAGAGCTTTTCTGCAAAGCTGGAAATGCTGTCCTGTTTTTCTATTAAGCATTTGTGGAGTTTGCTAGCACGGAAGATTCAAAAGCAGCAATGGTCAAGATAGAATGACTTTTCCTTAAGAGCACCAAGTGTTTGTTATATGTCTTCTATGAAGATGTGTCATTACTTGATTACCAATGGTGTTTCTATACTGCTTGTGGCCTGTGGGGACTGAAGATTTTGCATCAATCCATCATAATTCGGAATTTTGATCCGGAGGCATAGCGCATCATTTTAAGGCTAATTAAGTTGGATTGTGGAGTTTGATAATTTTGTGCTAACTTTCAACCTTGCGGACAAGGTTGTTTGAAAGGAGAGGGAATGTAACGTGCTAACCTAAGTTTAGTTAATGGGCTAAACTACTAGTGATGGTAGTTAGAATGAACTTGGTGTGTGGGCCTGCCATTGGTTTTGGGCTGGGGCGCATGAAGGCCTGTGAACTGGATAATGAGCTTAGAAAGCATTGGGTTATTTTACACTTGTAATGGGCTTCTGTGCATTTAGGAAATCTGTTTGAATTTATTTCTTCCTTGCATTGTTTGTATTAAGAGGGACGGTTACCCCTGAGTAGGGCATTGAAGAACTCTGTTGAAGCTTTTCTATAGTTTTTCTCTCTTGCTTTATTTGGAGGCTAGCCACCTCCAATTTGGCCATTGTATTTTCCTTTCATTTTCTTGGAATACAAACAGGTTTGTTACAGATAGGCAATTGACGATGTGGAATTGAATTTCCTAATTTATTGCTTCGAAGAAACAGATAAGAAGAGCAAATAAAGTCATGTAAATTAGTCTGCTGCGGTTCATATTTGGCTAAAGTCCATTTCTAGGAAATGAACTCCGTTAAAATTTAAAAGGAGTCTCGTTCGGTTATCTAGCTTACTTGAATACTCTAAGAACCAGAAATGTTTTGTGTCTGCTCTTGCATATTTTGTTTTAATTATGGAAGAGGGGTTACAAGAGTTATCTGAAATTATTATAGTTAACCTCTTAATGAAAAAGGGAAAAAGTTTCCTTTACATTGTAGTCTAATATACCACAAAATGCAAGGATCTTGCTTCTTTGAGCCTGCTAGGTCATAAAATTTTAGCCCAGCCCGAAATAACAAAAACCTTATATGAAATTAAACTAGCTCATTTCCAGCTGTGGTCCATGTAAATGTGAGTTCTCCACCTACGCTTGGTACTCTTAGATTCTCGTTTGATTCGCAGTAGAAGGATGTTAAAAAGAAAAATGGATTGTAAATTGGTGAAGTGTAGCTAGGTAGGCCTAAAATATACTGCAGTGGTTTCATACCTAGCTGTTTGTGATCTTTGTCTGATTGGCCTGTGTGGATGAGTAGAGGTAGGCACTGTGTTCATCTATGTTCGTCCCACATTTCAACTCTCCATTTTCATACTTTAATAGTCATGCCCAATGCATTTATGACTTATTTCTATACGTAACCTTTGTTATCCCTTGGATGCTTGAGCATTTCATGACTGGGACGAGACCTGCATGCAGGTTCATTTTGTTTCATCAATTTCGTTCCGATTGCTGTTGATTTAACTAATTACAGAGTTGATGAGTAAGGGTTTTTGAATTCAAAGTTTGGGGATTTTGCTCTGTTATCAAGTTAGCGAAGTTGCGGGTTTGAGAATGATTTGTCAAGCTCTATTTGATGTTTTGAACACGTTGGTTGTGGTGCTGGATTGCTCTTTTAAGTTAAAAACAGCTATAGATCCTCCAAAGAGCCTAACACAAATGTATTTGCAGGGAATTCTTTTTACAGGAGCACCTGGAATTGGAAGAAATCTACTTGCTAAGGTAAGACACTGTTTGTATATGTAACAAACCCTTGTACTAAATGTTATTCTTAATGAAAACCTAATATAATTGTGTACTGAAAATCACAATTTCATCTAATAACTGAGCCAAATTCGAGGTTTGGCCAACATCCACATGAAAAGAAAGAGAAGCTAAAACAGGGCAAATGATTTATGATGCCTCGCTTGAGAGCTCTCAGCATGATTTAAAGTATTCTAATCAATTCCCTAAAAATACGAAGAAGCCCACAACCGGACAAGAAAGGTTTTATAACTGAAGTCCATTCCCAGTCACTTAATACTACCGAGACAATCCGATCTCCCCCCAACTGAGCCACATCCTCAGTTCAAGCCTAAGGGTTTCCTAGACATATAGGCCCGTTACAGTAGATTCTCACAAATGGTTTTTTAATGTTTCATAGAGCTTTTTCCAATTAGTGAGCTAAATTAAGCATTGCAGTTGTTAGTGTCGGGGTGATCCTTGCAGAAGCAAATATCTGGTTGATTGGTAGTTGTTGCAAAGGAAAAATAACTCTATTCTTGTTCGTAATGGTCGTATATGTGGATTTATTTTATATTTTGGGTATCATATATGCAGATTTTATTTACTGTTACATGTGCGATTTTTTGAGATACCTCATGTTCTCATTGCAATTGCAATATTGACTCGCCTGATCCCATAGATGGCTTTTCTTTAGAAAAAAAAATAATTCGCTTGCTCCTTTTACATGTTAGATGGTGCCACCTCCCACTTTACTTTAGTCGACGGCTAAATTAGCTTAACATTTAACTGTGCTTTACCCGTGATTTTAGTAAATTAATGTATATATTTTGGTTTATTTTTATATCTTTTGTCTTTTTATTCCAATTTGTTTTATTTAGGGAGAGATGTCATACTTGTTGCCACACCTGCACTCCGGATGGGCCGTAGATCAGGCCATCTTGGCTGAGGAAGAACGTCTTGTCCTCATTCGTTTTGGCCACGACTGGGACGAGACCTGCATGCAGGTTCCTTCTCTCTCTCTCTCTCTCTCTCTCTAATCTTGTAATTTTGGGGCCCTCTCTTTAACTGTTGGATAGGTTTTGTGATCTGTTTAATTTTGAAGCTGCAGAAAGCACCATCCATTATGTTTCAGTAATTAGCAAGAAACCCTAATTTCTTACATTCCTCGTATATAAAGTGATCTCTTGAACTCGCTGTCCTTGTATATTTTTCAGCTTTTAGGATTTTTTCACGTTTCATGCATATCCCATTTCGTCTAAGATCTGGCTATGCACTTGATTTAGGGTTTGCTGTTTGATTTACTTTTGTAAATATGTTTACTTGTTTTACATGGGTTTGAAGAGTGCCTGAATATAAAGCCAAATTAAAAGGAGGTTTTAATGTCACTTGTAAAAGCTCTAGGAGGATGTTCGGTTGTGTTTTTTTTGAGAATTTTTTGTGTTTTGAGAATTTTTAGGTGATGTTAATTTTATTGGTATGCGTGTTGTAGTTATTTTTATGTGGTGTTAAAAATGATGTTTGGTTGTAGAATTTTTTATATTGTGAGAATTCAAAAAAATCCTGAGAATTTTTTTTAACCGAACAGCCTCTAGTATTTTTCAAAATAAACTGGGCTCAAAATGTTTGGAAACCGTTTCTTTTCACCCCCAATGTTCCTTTTATCTCCCTGATTCAACCTCGGCAACGCCCATCTTCCCACACTGCTTTCATAGCCCAAGCCTCTTGCAGTCCCAACCTTTTCTTTCCATTTTGGCCTCTCTCGTTCACACTCCTCTTTCTCTTTCGCACTCATCCCTCTCTTGACACCTCTTGCTCCATTTCTGCCGTCAGTGAACCTTTCCTCCAGATCTCTCAAGTAGTCATCTTTCTTTTTGCTGTCTTCGACCAGATATTGTTTGTTTAGTGAACGCTTCTATTTTATGTGGATGATTTGTTTAGATTTTAGTTTTATTAGTCTGTGAAAGGAAAGTGATTTGCATAGGAGGCTTTGATTGGAAAACTTTTTCAATCAACATTGAGACATTTATACCTGGGATCTTCACGTAATACCTAGGACAATGTTGTATTTGTGTTGAATTCATGGTTGTACTTTTGAGTTTGGATGGTTAGGTTATATATAGTAGTTAATATCCTTGCTTTGCTTTACTTTACTTTCTATGTACTAATACAGTACCTCTTAACTCTCTTGGCTAACACGAAGCCTGTGCATGCGGTTACGAAAACCTTACTTAAAGTTATCTTTGCTCTGTGATTATCTGTCCCTGTTTTTTCTTCTTTATTTTCCAAGACTTGTAAATGCTCCAATTTTCTCTATTGGTTTGTAGGGAAAGCTAGCTGCATTTATTATTATTATTATTATTATTATTATGTAATTATGGTGTAATTGATCTGTTTTGGATTATAGATGGATGAAGTGCTGGCATCTGTTGCTGAGACACTGAAGAACTTTGCGGTACTATATCTTGTGGACATTACTGAGGTGCCTGATTTCAACACAATGTACGAGCTGTATGACCCATCCACAGTGATGTTCTTCTTTCGAAACAAGCATATTATGATCGACCTCGGAACCGGAAACAACAACAAAATTAACTGGGCTATGAAAGACAAGCAAGAGTTCATTGACATTGTGGAGACAGTCTACCGTGGGGCAAGGAAGGGTCGTGGTCTTGTGATTGCTCCAAAGGACTACTCCACCAAGTACCGCTACTAATTAATAAAATTATTGAGGTTTGTAAAAGATCATATCTCCAAAACCCTATCAGATTGATGCCATGTATTATGAAAGTTGGGAGTTGATTTGAGAAGTTTGATATGGAAAACCTATTGCTTGAAACTTAGAATACTATTAAATTAATTAACGTCTCGAAGAAGACTTCTAATTTCGAATCTTTTTTTTTATCAGCTTCATGAGAAGAATGATATCACTTTGCCATAAGCTAACCATTTTTCTTACATGTCATGGATGACTAATTGTATCTTTCATGACCTTTTCGCAAAGCATTGAGGACCGATGCAAATATAGCCACATTAAGTTATAAAAGAAAAGATAAAATGGATTGAGGATTGCCTAAGATGAGTCATCGTACGAGGAAGACATAATACATGTGATACCCACGACGAAGATGCAAATCCAAGTAATGCAGGGCCCATCTAAAATCATTGTTGATTTGTGTTACGTGGCTTAGGAACACTTCTTAGAACAAAAAGGCTTCGGAACACTTGTTAGTTCAAAGGGGAAGCCCAGGTATATAAATCTCACATTGATATTACATATTAGCAATGTGAAAGGATCCTATACTCTCAAATAGTCTATAATATTCCATCACGCTCTGTCGTTTCAGTGTCCACGCGGACTGGTTGTACATTTATGAGATTTTTCCTAGTCTCGGACTAACATTGTAGTACCAACGTCATCCCCCACGCCTCACAATTGCACTGAGAGAGGTATAATGTAGGCTCTGATAAGATTTGTTACGTGACTTAGGAGTAAAATTCAAGGATCAAGGCAACCCACCCTAGGGGGTGAATTGAGTTTTTACAAACTTTTCGAAAATTTTATTAAAAAGTAAAAAAATCTCAACCAATCATGCAATAAGTAAAGAGATAGGGCTACAGATATCAAACGCTTGGATTTTTAAGGTGGTTCAGCAACCTTACTTGTGTCCACCCCTCAAGCTCAAGCTTTTTCACCTAGCCTTGAATCTTTCTACTATTAAGACTTATAGCCAAGGAAATATCTTTTACACAAAGCTCAAGAACGCCCTCCCAAGCTTCAAATCCTTTGGCGATATACCTACACCAAAGTAACAAAAGTGCTTAGGCTCTTCCTTTACACTTTGTAGATGATAATTACAGCAACTAGTAACTCTCTTGAAGTTTAGATGATACAATGCAAAACTACCAGAAATTTCTAGCCTATCGATCGACCGCTATCCACTTATACGTGGATCTGGTACCTATGACCATTAGCTTTTATGTGATTCTCAAGATTTAAAAAATAAAAAATATTCTCCACACGTCTTACCGATATGTTGGAAATATGCCTTCAAAACCAGTTATTTATAATAACTAAAAGATAATTATTTATTTTATAGTTACATTTATTTATTACATATTGAGAATTATGTTGTAACATAAGATGTTACACAACTATATTGTTGAATGACATTGTAGAAAATTCATGCCAATGATTAATGAATCAAAGGCGGAGAATATGATTTTTTGGTTCCTTGTTCACTCAATGATAGTTTCAGACTGAGACACTACAAGAAAATGGCTTTTAGTGACGAAAATTTTCCGTCACGAGGTCCGTTAACATAACAGCGTCACAAAATGTATTTTATCACGAAAATTTTTTAATGACGAGCTTTTTTCGTCACTAAATACCATGATGGATCGATAAATTAATCGATCGATCGTTGAAACCGAAGTAGTCGATCAGTGAAATCATCGGTCGGTCGGTCTTTGTTTGGAAATGATCGATTATTTTAATTGAACGATCGGTCGCTTATTTAAGCAATGGAACGTGATGGATCAATGTCATGTAACGATCGATCGTTTTAATTGGAGGATCGATCGTGTATTTCTCAACCGATCGGTCGTTATAATATCGATGGATCACTTGCATAGACCCGATCGGTAAGTTCTATTACGGATCGATCATTATTTAGTCGTGTTAATATTGACGATCGATCGATGTTATTCGCGATCTATCATTATCGAAAGAAGTGATCGATCACTGTAATTGACAATCGAATGGTAATAACATAATCAGTTTTTTTACAAAATAATAATAATAGAGAATATTATACAACACATACTATTACAATAATCACATTAGTGATGTTCAACAATAATACATAATGATCTGTAATTAATCCGAAAATAACATCGTAATAATCACATAAACACAAAGCTATTACAACATACATGTATCTACCTTTTTGAGTCCCAAAACTGGCTGAATAGTCACTTTGATATGTCGCTCATTTTCTTCTCCATTATAAAGGACATTTTCTTCTACAGCTTCTTTGATATTACTTCCCCTAGCTCTCTTGCTCCACTCACATGCGCTCCTGCTCCTTGACGTGTGTAGTCAAGGTAGAAGTGGTCCTGCATAAGTACCAAAACATATAATATTACAATGATAAATGAAATGCTTAACCAAGAATACTATGTTTACAAGTCTAATCATATCAACACCCAATCCATAATGTACTCATTCACTGCTATAGGAACATCGGCCCACTTGTTAACGGAGATCGGAATCAGCCCTCGGACTAACATTCCAATCTTCGTGGATAGGGTGGCAGCAATGGAATACACTCCTCCACACTCTTCCTCCGGGATATGCACCTATAATTTCCCGTACCCGGACCCTAACCAAAGACTCTTCTCCCAACCGACCCCACGTGTCCTACCTTGCTCGCGCTTAGAAGCAGATGTCGCTACATAAAATGAAATTAACAAAGTTAGTCTGTCGTTTAACTTAAAAATACTAAAATATAACTTAGAATAATTTCTTACATGTACAATTACTAGGACAAGCTGGTGTGCCTTGACTCATAGTTTCGTTCTGTCTCGGAAAAGGAGCGCTCTGAGTAGGACTCGAGATCAAAGTCATACTAAACAAGTTGAATGCATCATGCAACTGTCCAGAACTAATTGAAGGAAATTCTCTTCCACGCTCCATTTCACTGTACAAGCTGTGACATAAAAGAACCATAAAGATGTAGTAAAAGAGACAATAAAACCAAAAACAATTCAGAAAACATAAACATTACAAAGAACGTATAAATTGAAATAAATTATTAACCAGAATCTGAAGAATCTAATTCTTCATCCCCACTTTCTTCGCTATTTTCTTCAATTTCCGCTTCATCCCCCTCTGAAAACATCATTACTATCTATACGCCTTTTCTTTCGCCGAACAATTGCATCAGAAGCTTGGATGATGTTTGGTGCAACGTCATCCCTTCATAGCGGATTAAGGTTAAACTCTCATAAGTCTATAAACACATCAATGGCATCTTCCTCCTGAGATACGCTTGATTCATGGTTGTTGCTCCCGATTCGACGTTTACATCAACTTCACCTTCCAGATCCGGGCCAGGAATGTCATATGCATTTCTACACGATAACTTCTACATGACTCGCCACATAGGTCCATGCAGATTATCAGCTAGATAAAACATTTGACCAAACTATCCATCTTTTGGAAAGAACGCAAATACCAAACTCGTCCAACCACGAATACACAATCTCAAACTGTCCATATTTATCGCATCTTAACCCTTGAACGAGTCTAAGGGTACACACATTATATCCCAAAAATATACCCAAACAAAACAAGTAAAAAAACACTCCAATATTCATCCTCCATGCTTCTCAAACTTCATTATTCATTTCCAGAACTCAAGCACTTTAATAATCAAACATGTAAATAGTATAAATGCTACACATGATCATTTGTTGACTTTTGTGCACAATCAAGTTTATAAAATGAACATCTTCAATGACAAAGACTTTTTGATGAATGAGCCAAAGACTTGAAGAAAAAATATCAAGAAGATGTAAGGAGCTCAAAAGTGAAGTTTCAAGACCTACTTTTGACAATGTTATGAATCACACTTGCATATTTTTCAAAACGTGCATAAACCGTTTTACCTTTTGTTTGAAAGATTCAAATGTTTTTAAAGGTTTCAAAACATCTCAATCAAACTCTCAAACCTTTCATATACTTAAGGGAAGTAAGTCTTCAAAATTGAGTGTTTAAAAGTGGTCAAAACATGGTTTTAAATGAACCGGACTATGTGCTAAAGTTAAGGAGGTCGACCGGCTGATGAAGAGGTCGACCGGTTTGCGACCGCTTGGTATAGCGGTCGACCGGTTGATCTTAGAAATAGATCCATTGAGCTTTTGACAATGTGACCGTTGGGTAATGGTAACTTGAAGTGGTCGACCGACTCGTTTTAACAGACGACTCCCAACGGCTATAAAATGACTAGTTTTCATATGTGGCTTATAAATACACCTTCATAACGTCTAAAATTAAGACAAAAAGACCACATATTATTTCTACTACTTGAGAAATATTTCAAACCTTTATATTCTTTATTTCTCATATCATTCACACAAAAAACACACTTTCATATCCTTGTCTTTATGTAAATCAAGAGACAGAGCCTTCCATTTTCATATCTACTCTTTTGAGAGAGTTTTGTTCTTCAATCCTTATATCAAGAGAGGTGATTCCTTTAGTGAGGTTGTTCACTAAAGAAGAAGCTTAGAGAGGGTATATCTCAAGTTTGATGGGGTTGTGAGTGATGAGCCCGAAAATCACTTGTACGGGTTGTGAGTGTTGAACCCGAAAAAATCACTTGTAAGCGTTGTGAGTGTATGTTATTTGGAGAATAGTGGAAAAACCTCAAGGCTCGGTGAAGGATCTTGAGGGGTAGATCTATGCGGGTTTGCCGAACCACCTAAAAATCACGTGTTTGCTTCTCTATTCCTACTCTTTATTTTTAGCACATATTTATACTTGTTGCATATTATATACTTCTGCTAAATTAATAGTTATTTTGCAAACACTTCTTTGGAGGTTTAAAGTGAAAAGTTCTAAAAACCAATTCACCCCCCTTGAGTTGCCTTAATCCTAGGACTTACATCATTAACTTTGCACATCGCCTTAACCAGCGACCGATCGCTAATTTAAGCCGATCGATCATCAATTATATGGAGGACCGATCACCTAAATAATATGATTGATCGTCACACCTCCATCTAACAGATGATTGACAGTGTAAAAAACAACAATCGATCCTCTATATTCCATCTAACCAACGATCGATCATCTTAAATTAGCAACTAATCGTCTATTACCCAGATCGTAAAACCCATGGCAACCGCCCCACACACACTCAAATCCAAGCCCAAAGCAATCCAAAAGCAATCCCAAATCATCCTCAATCAATTATCATTACAATATACATATTAAAAACACCCTAATAAGCTCTTATCATCACAAATCATATCCATAAATACCCAAATAAAAAAAACTCACCAAATAACCAACCAAATCGTTCCTAAATCATAGTATAGGTAGAGTATATTACCTCTTGCAGAGGCGGAGCCAGGGGGTGCGGGCCGCTGGCTCCCAAAACTCCATTGAATTTTTTTTTTGGAATTTAAGAAGCATATCTGCCCCCACTGGCCCAGCCGCCCAGGCCTGCCCACAGGGCCAGTGGGGGCGAGTCAAAGTTACAGGTTTTAGTTTCTCTTCAATCTATCCCTCTTCCTATGTCCGTGTTCCGTTCCCTCTCTGTTTGAGTTCATGAAATTCGCGGCTATTTACTTTTTTTTTTCTATTTTGTTTTGTCATTACATAAGTCAATATAGAACTTGTTTTGTGTCTTCTGTTAACTTTGGGAATCATATGTTCTACAGCTGGAATATATTTTCGATTAGAACAAATAAAGCCAGGCGGAATTTAATAAATGAGTTTAGAGCACATAGATATAGTTGTCCAATTTGGTTAGCTTTCGAAAATACTGCATATGTTTTTCGGCCTATTTAGCTGGCATAGAGTGGGAAACTGACTTTTTCCTGCTTTGGCTGTACGATTATTATGTCTTTGGCATGCCTTTTTCTTGGTGGGAAAAGTGGCGGATTGTCTTGGCATGGGAGATCATCTAGATAAATCCATAAAAGGTCTCTGGATGGAGTGGCTTTAATTATTTTGCTAGAAAAGGAAAGACGTACTGTTGATGTGCTCTCACATGCTCACTGATCCTGCTGACCACGATTGTGGGCCAAAACTGCAGAATTTTGAAAGTCAGCTAATAGAACGGTTGGCTAAGTCTCAAACCTAACATCAATAAAGATGTGTCTACATGAACTTGGCTTAGATGTCCTTTTTGGTTTGTTGGATAAAGTAGTTGTGGTTAATTGGGTGACATATCTCTTTCCTGGGATTACAAATGGAACATTCAGATCGACAAGTCTACTTACAAGTTTGAGCTATGTATTAATCAACCACTGGTTAAAATTTCTAAAAGCACTAACATTGGCTCAGCAAAAATTCCTCTGCTATGTAGTTTCCCTGCCTTCAAAGCAGGTTGTTGTGATGATGGTTTCATCAGATTTTCCTGCTTCTTGAAAAGTAATGTGTATAGATTGTTTGCTTATAAATAATGGGAGGTAGGTGATGTGAAAAAGAAGATTAAGATTTAAGTGATGTGAAAAAGAAGGTAATGTGCTATAGCACTGTTATGATGCACAAAATGGCAGCCAAAATTAAGATTTAAGTGATGAGAGCATATATGTATTTATTTTGTTATTCTTATCATGCATTGCTTGTATGTTTATCTTCAAATACTCATTGCTGTTTGATCAATGTTTCAGGCAGTCTATTGATCTATATAGCAGCGTACCTTCTCCAAGCATCGGGTTTTTGGGTACTCCTACACTGTCAAGATTGGGCAGCTCGTTTCTGTCCTCATCACTAACAAGAAGACACACTCCTGAAACGTTACCAACTGTGACAAAGCCTTTGTTAGATGAGCAACAGCAGCAACAGAGACGTAGTTCGCATTCTCTGCTTCCGCCTATACCATCAAGGAGACATTCTATAAGAAAGGATGAGAAACCGTCCCAGGTTTTGGATGAAGTCCCAACTTCTCGCCAATGCTCTTATGTGCAATCTGTGCTAAATGGTAAGTTTATTGATTAGGTAGGGAACATGTTGATCATCTCTGTTTAGTATTGACCAGGTTCGTTTACACGGATCATGTAACCTCTAACACTCCTTAAAATTGCTCTTTAGTTATCAGTAAATTCTCTTTCTACAAAGCTAGTATATATGCATTTTCTAGAGATTGCCCACTCACGAGATTTTCCTCTTCCCTTTGTATAGAAATGAACCTACATGGTTAGCCTGAGGGGAAACTAGCTAGGTGACAAAGAAAGAAGATTAGCCATATCACTTTTACAAAATACATCATGCGTGGTCTCAGATCAGGATTCAGTGGGAAAAACTTTGGGAAGAGTCATTTGATTTAATATTATTTTGAAAATGTGTTTAAAATCCTCAATTTTTCTTCCTGCAAGCGTGTCTCTATGGTTACTGCTACTCAGGACACGCTGTTTTCCCAAACATCTACACCTCAATGGCAAGACCAGGCCAATTCCCTGCAGTCCTCTTAACATGGTAAACTCAAGATGCTTGACTATCCTAACTCTAAGGCTCATAGTTTTCCAACTTCATCTGCCAGTCAACAAGAGAATTCATGTGCATTCCTGGCACTTCTGCGTTGCCTTCTATTGCAAGTTTCAAAAAATATTTAGGGGTCTTAGGACCAAAACATTAACTGCCAATAAATAAGAAAACACTTCACTTAAATAATTCTGGGTGAAGTATAATGTTGCATCCTGCTGCTATGCCTTCACCTATCATCAAATTGTGAGAGGGTAAGTGGTAATGTCTTTGCTACCTCATCTTTCTTATACAGAAAATCCTTACATCCGTTCTTTTATCTCCATATGATTTCTTATATTTGCAGTTTTGGAATTTGTACTTTGTTATATGCTAGCGTTGCTATCATGGGGTACAAAATGTTTGGAGAATCAACGCTTTCTCAGTTCACTCTTAACATACCCCAGGATTTGGTCTTGTTGGGTTACTTTATATGTCATGTTGGTTGGTGCTTATCCTTTCGAAGATCCAGAAGATCCCAGAAATTTCAGAAAAACGCTGCAGGTTAGACTTTAGAGAATTTTAATTGACCAACCCATATGCCTTCTTGTTGTGGTTTAATAAAATGTGTTAATTGTTTATGGCAGAGGATTCTTAGTGTTCACTATTCCATTCCAGACTATGTTCGTATTTCCATCGAGTGTAGCCATCTGTTATCTCGAATTTTCGTGGCCAACCCTGAAAAGGTATCAAACACTACCCATTTGGGTTCAAATGTACATATGTAATTGCATTTAACTTGCCCTGTTAATTCATTGAAGTCGCATTTTGCGCAGAGGATAACCATCCCGGAAATCAAGAAGCATCCTTGGTCCTTGAAGAACTTGCCTGCAGAATTCATGGATGAAAACGAAGGTGATTTGGAAAATGACGACGGAAGTGATTCATCTCAAAGTATTAAAGAACTACTGTCCATAATTCAGGAAGCCAGGAAACCAGCTGAAATTTTTTTTTTTCATTTCGTCTTAAGAGTTCGCCCCTCCTCAAATTATGTTCTGGATCCGCCACTGACCTCTTGCATGAAATCGACACCAAAAAGAACTAAATCTCAACCAAAATCTCACAAATTTCGCCCAAAATTTTCAATATTCGCACGGTTAAAAAACCAATGAACTTGAGCTTGGGCTTAATCTTAAGCTCTTCTAAATACTCTCTCAACTAAAAAAAAATAGTGTTTGGATTACGTTTGAAGTTGAAATCGCTCCTTGGTGCAAGCTTTCAGTCTCCTCTCACCTTCGGTGTGTTTTTGCACTACACCCACAGCCTTGGATCATTTGGGCATTTGAAGCTCTATAAAACCTGATTGATCGGTACTATACCGATCAATCGCCTTGTCAGCTTTAAAATTCCCGATAAGTTTTTTAAACGATCGATCGTTAATTTGCAACGATCGATCCTCCGTAAAAGCCTAAAGGACATCGTCCTTCCACGATCGATCATGTCACTGATCGATCGAGGATTCTCCATATTAAAAAAAAGATTTTTAACCAGAAAAATTACTTAATTATTAAAATTATTTTACTTATAATGTCATATTAATACATACGTCACGCGTATATCTTATAGTCATGTGCTAAATAAGTGTTATATCACCAATTTATGACATTGATATATTTCTCATACTAACTCTTACAAAATGTTTCTATGATACAACATGTACAACTTATACATGCTTTCCTATAAATTCATAATGTGTACTTGATCTATTTTTATTTAATCTAAATACATCCTAACATGCTTTGTTAATGTATATTTTGTGCTTGCAAATATTTAAACTCACAATATTCAATCATTAATTATTAAAAAAAAATTATGACGATTGATCAGTAGCCGCATGATCGATTAGCATGTTCACTTAAAATGATGCCGCACGACGTGGTCAATCTCTATATATGGATGATCAATCGTGTCATGCAACTAAAACGACCACGCATATAAACAATCGATCGTGGTACAAATTACTGATCGATCATTTTTTGTAAACCAAAACGACGACGTATGTGAGGATCGATCGCTTTGTTTATACATGATCGGTCATCTTGACCTATCTAAACGACACCGTCCTTCACCGATCGATCGGTAGTGCACAGATCGATCGATGATCCTAAATGTTAAAGGTACGCTTTTTAAACACACAAATTACTTAATTAGTAAAATTATTTTACTTATAATGTCATCTTAGTACAGACCTCACACTAATATATTATAATCATGTGCTAAATAAGCGTTTATATTACTAATTTATGACATATTAATAGATTCTTCATACTAACTCTTACAAAATGTTTCTATAATGCAACATGTACAACTTATACATGATTTCCTAACTTTACCAACCCATTTTTACTTAAATTCTTATATTACTTATTTAATCGATTGCTATAAATTACAACTTAAATTATATTTAGATTCGTATTTTAATTTTTTCAACTAAAGGGTATTTTCTTGAATTTACGTATCTAAGTGACAGGAAAAAAATTACATAAACTATAATCAAAGTCACTACATATCCACAAATAAACAGTTATGTCCCAAATACGTAAATGAAAATCCAAATCCAAATAAAACATAGTCTCAAACAGATAAATAAAAACAGAAATCCAAATGTATGTCCAAAATAGTTAGTAAAAACATAATAAAAAATCAGGGTCGGAGAGCATTATGGAAAGTCGCCACGTCATCAGAAATATCTCCGGGAATCTTCTGTGGATCTGCCTCTGTCTTGAACTTATCTAGGCTCTTCTTGATTTAAAAAGATAATGGGGGTGTGGGTTTAATAAAACATTAGATATATTCAATTAAAAACATACATATGAAAAAATATTTAAAGTAATAATAATCGAATAACAATAAAAGATAGCAATAATGAAAGTGAGATACGGAGGAGAGATAACATCGCGATTTTAAGGTGGTTAGGCCAAGACATGCTTACGTCCATCCCCAAGGCTATTGCCTTACTTGGGCTTCTCCACTATAATCCAATAGTGTTTACAATTTAGCTTTCGGGTGATAAGTAAACTTTACAAGAGTTTTCCCGAGCGTACTCTTCAACTCGTACAACAAGTCTCAAATCCTATGAGATTTCTTCTATCCTCACCGGTAAGCCCAAGTGTATCCCACACTTCTAGGTTTTTCAAATGTTATGTGGTAGAAATGATAAACAATAGCTCTAACAACTCGATCAGCAAATACAAAAGCTCAATAAAAGGCCAAAAGACAAGATCAAAGAATGATGACAGCAAAAATAACAAGTGACAACAGTAGATCTCTTGGGAAAAGTAAAATTTTTTTCTTTCGCTCTTGTCTCTCTCTTGGAGGCTAGGTCAAGATTGATGATGCAAGAGATGCATTTTCTCTCTATAGTAATGTCTTTATAGGTATTCAATCTTGGGCCACTTCGTCTTGAAATACCCACTGAGTCATCTTTTAAAAATTTTATGTTCCTGCAACATGTGTCGACACATATATGCCTATGTGTTGACATATTCTTCAAATCAAGAACTAACTCGCATGTGCCTATGGCATATGTCGACACTTCTTTCACCATGTGTCGACGTCATCTTCTCATGTGTCGACATTGTGCTTCACATGTGTCAATACCATCAAGGTGACCTGTTGGCAGCAGTGCAATGTGTCGACAGCATGTACCTTATATATCGACATCATCTTGGCTAGAGGAGATTTTCAGTGCTTTAATGATGGGGAATCCTTTCCATTTTAACACGAAAACTCTTACAATTAAAAATATAATAATTTAAGTGTATGTCACGGTGTTTAAAGAAATTATAGGGATTAATGAATTTGAGAGAGAATAAATACAATTGAGTACTATCGGTTGAATAGTGGATTGACAACTATGTATTCTAAAAATACTCCAATGATATTTTGTCATTTGTTATCGTCAAAATCGAGTTAGATAGCTTAAGGAGCAACCTTGGGCTAACAAAGTCAATTAGATAATTTAAACACATGTGACACTAATAGAAATAGTGATCAAAATTCAAAGATTAAAAATTAAAGGAAATGAATCCTATAAGAAATTAATTAAGTTAAGATATAATTCAAAACACCAAGATCTTGAATTTAGCAATTAAAGCAAATAAAACAAGTACCAAAAGAGCACAATTACCAAAATATTTTGAAGAACAAATCTTAACACAAGAGTCTCAAAAGCAGTTTAAAATGGGTATCACACAAATAAAGTAAAACAATTAATTGAAATGTTCCCATTAAATTATTAACGAAAGAGATTTCATTAAAACAATCTCAGTATCTTGGGGGTCCATTGTGATGTATTAATGGACATGATCACAATAATAGAAGCCTGTAAATTCAGAATATAAAATATTAGAGAGTTAATGAAAAAAAGTTTTTCATGATGATCCTACGGGGCGAGATTTGAGATCCCTAAGAGTTCCGCGCTTCAAGTTTTGGAGTGAGCCATTATATAAACTCAAACTTCATTTGAGGGAGTGAATGTCAAACTTAGGAAAAGAGAAAAGCATTTCTCTTTCTAGAAGGCAACAAACTTGAGTTGTTTTGATTTCAACGATCCCGTTCTGTTGCGACTCTGAGCATTGAATCTTACACGGTTGACCTATATCCACTTACTGGTGGATCTGGTACCTCTGAACATTGTCAGATTTTGACGGTATTCGACATTTTAAAAATAGAGAATAGTTTTTGGAAATAAGGCACTACTAGTGGGAGCTGTTCGTCTGATTGAGAATTCGGTTAAAACAAGTCATTACAAAAAATCTCCTCCAGAGCAAATGCACATATCAGTTGATCGTTGAGTGTTCGGTTGTGAGGCTGCTTAAAATAGATTTGAAACTTTCACTTAAGCTTCTCGGTTGCACTTTGTGCTTCCGGTAAACATACTAGTAGTCCAATATAGACAAAAATTCAGATTTTAATAAACTATTTAAGGCTCTTTGAGTTTGTCTATAAAACCATTTCTTTTTTAAGTGAGTGTGAGATTAAGCGTTACCTCTAAGTAATGAACCTAAAAGTCATAAGAATTAACCTAGAGGTCTTCAAGTTTTGAATCCTTCAAGGTTGTCACTTTGATCTTTGAAGATGTCCATACACACTTCGACACATTTTTTTGTGATTATCAAAAACCTTGATCGTGAACTAAAGTTAACAAAGAGAACTTGCTCTAAAAGCTAGCTCAAAGAGGGAGAGGAATCCAAAGTATATAAACCTTACATTGACATCTCTTACTAGCATGCAGGATGGATCTTATATTCTCAAATAGTCCATAACAAACTGTGTTATACGAAATGTATATTTAACTCTCCTTTTATTGGCACATTATAAATATTGCAGTCTTTATGCAAGAAAGAAAAAGACACTTGGGAATCTTTTCGCGGCTTTACAATGATATATGATGGTGTTTGGGTGCTAAAAATTTGGTATAATAAAATAATGATAATATAATCTCTCTCCACCATCAAATCATTAATTTTCATTATCATAAATATAAAAAAATTCCATTCAAATCATCTTTATCTCTTAACTTTTTTTTCACAAACTCTCATATCCCAAAAATTTGGCACACAAACACTACGTGCATGTTGGTTTGCAAAAGTATTATAGGCTATAAAAAAAATGTAACAAAATTCACAGAACGAATATCCAAAATCTGAAAAATTCTAACACAAATACAAATACATTTAACACAAATTCCAAGAGCTTTTTCGCACAAATTCTAATACATTTTTTTTGAAAAAAAATTCTAACAAATCTTCTCACTATACTTTTTCACTAAATTCCAATATTTTTTATTAAAAAATTATATCAAATCATCTCTTCCTGCGGTTTAACTTTTTTCCTGAAAATGCCTCCAGGGTAGGTTTTATTATCCCGCCGTCTTTAGGGTTTACTGCGATTCTCATCTACGTCCCTCCATCCAACTTTTTCCAAAAACTGACTGAAGTTGCTGGCGTGTTAAACTTCATACAAGTCATGTCCTCTCAATTCGACTTCGCCCATATTCCTTCCTAAATTAGTTCCTAGGTCAGTTCATTGGCATTTGCAAAATTTGACAAATTCTCCTAATCAATCTGCACAATCCAAAATTTCCAGTTCAGGGTTGGCATCATTACATGCCACCTTTCGTGCTCGTTTCTTGAGAAAGTTACAGCACGAAGTAGTATGAGACATAACCATTTGAGTATGTTCTAGTGCCTGATTAGGAAAAAGGATGTTGCAGAGTAGCAACCAAAGAAAATCATCGAATATAAATATGGTAGAAAATCATCGAAATAATCTGGTTTGGGCATCTTTCTCCAATTCTTGTCGGGGCCGGCTCTAAGGTAATTGGGGCCTTAGGCCAAACTTTAAAATGTGGCCTTTTATAATAATTTATAAAATAATATATTTTGAAAAAATAAAATATTAATAAAAATTAGTTAAAAGTATTCTTATAGCTTTTTGAAATGCAAAATTATCTATCAAAGTGTTATATTTTAGATTTATTAATATATCATTTTCAATTGATAATATTACTAATTCATTTAATCTTTCTTGGGTCATACTCCATCTTAATTAAGATATTAATAGTTTTAATGATAATTTAAATAAATATAATTTGAACCAAAATTAAAATAAAAAGTTTAGAATAATAGTACCTAGGACTTTAGTGACCAAAGATAAGAGTTGAGAAGCACAAAGAAATGATGAGAATAAAAAATAGAATGGTTGAGAAATGATTTTTGAATATTTTTGGTATTTGACAGATATTGTCTCAAACAAGTTTAAGTCATTTTAAAGATAAATTTTTAGTTGTTAGTTAAAGTTTAAATAACTAGCAATATCTAAAGTAAAAAAATTAAATAAATAAAAAGATTGCAATTCATATCTTCAAATAAGAAGATTTTATGTGGTTGAACGAAGATTTTGTAAGCACCACAAAAAGTGAAAAGTGAATAATCCTTCAATCAAGGAGATTTAATAGGTCTCTTCAATCAATATGCTTTTTAAATTAAGTTTTTTAGGCCTTAATATTAAATTTTCTTTAAATATACAAAAAATTTTAAATTGGAGCTTCTTATATTTGGAGAAAAGTTAATGTTCCTTCAAGTAAGGTGATTTAATAGGTCTCTTTAATCAATATACTCGTCAACATTCAGTTTTTTAGGCCTTAATATTAAATTTTATTTAAATATATCATTAATTTTTTTTTGAATTGGAGGCCTCCTAAATTTGGGGGCCTTAGACAACTGGCCATGCTGCCTATAGCTAGAGCGGAAGGGAAATGGGCGATTTGATGTACAGGGAGACAAAAAGTATAAGCCGAGCTAAAGTGCTCCGCTGGGGATACGATTGCCAAAACCAGAACTCGAAATAAATAGCCACCTCATTGAAACCTTTGTCGCTTCACCGGGATATGATTGCAAAAACGAGAACGGGAAGTCAATAACCGCGCGTTTCTGAAACATGGGGCAGAAGGATCATCGGCAAAATTTAACACGGATGCAGTCCAGAGCAAGTTTGAGAACTCCCACGAGAAATTACAGGATACAGGGACGAATTCAGTGGCTTCTGATTCAGTTCATGGCATCGAAGAGGGCAGGGTCCTTTCGACAATTGTAAAATTTTATTAAATGATGTGGCAGAGTATTATGAATATTTTAGGTGATTTTGCCGGCGTATTATCTACGTTAAGTAGATAAAGACACGTATTGAATTATTAAAAGACATAAAGGTATATAAAATTTAACGCGTCCGCAATTTCCATTAATTTTTGAACCGAAGTTAAATAAAGAACAGAGAATCTCAGTAAATCAGGGCAATGCAGCGGGACAACAAAATCTATCGTAAGGATATTTTTCAAAATAAAATTATATTATATCAACAGCATTATATTTTAGCTTTTTTTTTTCTATACAGATAAAAATCTTCCAACTTTTATAATATATTGATCCAATAATCCTACTGCGCCAGCTCCGGAAGTTTCTAAATATTGGTTAGTTGATCCACCCGTGTCGTGACCCGGCCCAGGTGTTGTAAAAGAAGACAAAAACGAATTTGGCCAACGGGATGACCCAGTTTCCAACCGTCGCCGTGCGTGGCTCTCTCTCCGTCTCTCCGGCTGTGACTGTCAGAGCAGGTCGCTGATCACTTGTGGTAGAGAGAGAGGACGAGGGAGCGATGCTGGAAAAGCCTACGCCAACGGTACCAGCAGGAGACACAGCCACAAAGCGCTATGCTCCTCCCAATCAGAGGTACCTATTACTTCTATTACCATGAAGAATGGTTTTCTTTCTCTTCAATTAACATGTTGTTTTATGCAGGAATCACCCTCTGAACAGGAAAAAGTCGGCGGCAGGTCACCCTCCTCTCGTCCTCTTTTGTACTCCTTGTTGATTGCTTCTTCAATTCGTAGTGTATGGTAGTAATCTTATGAAGGGTTAACTAAATGGGGTAGCGTAAGATGTGGATGCGAAACCCAACAACTTGATAATTTCCACGATTAAGGTTGTTTTCTTAGTTAAATATGTATATGAACTTTCCTATCATTACCAATTCCTACTTTTTGTGGTAATGTGCCGCGCTTTGGTTTTCCACTCTCCATGTGTGTCTACATTCCATTAGGAATTGATCTACTTGCACTCAGTTACAAAAGTCTTCAGTTGCACTCCCCAACTTGTGGGATACCTCTGTGCTTCTTTAGGTAATTCTCCGGAAGTTTCAATCAGTTTCACTTTTACACATCCAGAGGACTGTTATTTGGTTGTAGGATGAATCGGGTTCTATGAAGTACGACCTAAGCATTTGATAGGGTTTGAAAATGGTTCATATGTGGTTGAATTTGGATGTGGGCTGCAACAATAAATAGAAACGTGAAACATGAAGAAGAAGAGACAAGTAGGATACCGTGGAATGTTGGCAAGGTTCCTAAGAATGTCATCTGAAGCAATTTTGATGGAGTCTCACCATTAATAGAGAGCAAGATATGCCGAAAGTTCGGTGAACAACAATTGTGCTAATTGTCATGGCAAGGCTCTTGTACTAAGAAGCATAAACCAAAAAGAAGAATGACAACCCCTAGTAGGAAAGAAAACCTAACAAGAGTGTCACCAAAAGCCTACTAACCACGATAGCAAGCGAATTTTGAATTGTCAAATACCCCTGAGCAATTTGAACTTCTTGTGAATCGAAGGGTGGCACTATTTTTGTATGTTGTCTTTTTTACTTCTGTGCATTTTTAGGGATTGGCTTTCTTGTTGGAAAGTCACCATCTGAAAGTGATTGTGGTTTGTTTCTCTTTGAGAAGAATCTTGATGTCCTCTTAATGCATCATTATAGGCAGATAGGATCTCCCAAAATGC
The DNA here is from genome assembly GCA_963930655.1 of Myrica gale. NCBI lineage: Eukaryota > Viridiplantae > Streptophyta > Magnoliopsida > Fagales > Myricaceae > Myrica > Myrica gale. The sequence goes on from OZ005618.1 coordinate 15,942,166, forward strand.
AGATACATTGCTTTGGAACTAAGACTTCTGACATCTTATTGAGGCTGATCGGTTTGTTGTAAATAAACATACCTAGACAGCACGTTTGAATCAGAAAACTAGAGCAGGACCTTCTGCTTCAACTCCAAAATGCAAAGAAAATAAGCATATCCGATGCAGAATGGAAAAACAATGTCAGGAATAGATATGTGTCAATCTCCGATGACCAACGAAAGAGTCATAGAGGAAATAGAATGAAAAGAACCTAACATGAGACTGGGGTTCCTAAGATCACCCCTAGGGTTAGTAATCATCGTATTCATACCCAACAGAAAGATCCATCACATCTGAATTGAAGTGATCTTGAGTAGGTGCGTAAAGATGCATTACCCTTCAAAAAAATAAAAGCATCTCGGTGTATGTGTGTTGTAGTCAATTTGGAGGGGGTATGAGTGTCTGTGTGTTTGTGGGCATACATATTTGCGGCATCCAATTGGAACTATGAGTCCATATATATTGATGGTAGTGCATTCTATAGAATGGGAAACCTCAAAGCTGGAAAATACATATTTTTTGCATTCAATCTGATCTGGCAGTTGGTATGAATTATGCTGTAGAACACTCTAATGAGAAAACTCCAAATAAAGATTCCAAGAGTACATTTGTGCCATTATCTAGAAAAGAAAAAAGAAAAGAAAAGGAAAAAGCGAAGATGCAATGGATTTGAAATAACATTCTTTTGGCATTCAGCTGGCCTAGGAGTCTTCCTGTATTATGCAGTACTACATTCTACCAAATTGGACAACTCAAAACAAACATGCCATTGAAAAGGAACCAATTTGTAGTGTCCACTTTGGCATTGTATTCTAGGTAGATCAAGCAGACCATTAGATTCCTAAACATTGCCAATAAGCACTACCTTTTTCAGAATGGACCACCACACCCACCCTCTGTAAGAATATTACTTCGGACTGCTTTCAGCAAGGTTGGTCACCATGAATCACCTTAGTAATATGTCTCCATTTGCATTTGTCTCATTTCAGTAAATCTACGTCCTCATCTATAAAAGATAAATATCATTCATTTATTTGTGATAGCATTTGGATCCATTCTTTAAAGGCTTGCTTGATCTTGCCTTGGAAATTAAATAAATAAGTGTACAGTTATGTAGGATTTTCTGATATGAATCTATCACCAGACTTGAGCCCATTGGAAAAAAGAAGCTACCTAAAATTTCTTTGTTGTATTTCTAGGGGGAACCACGTACAAAAGCTAATGGCACAGATTAATTGCATGATTTGGTTAGATTTCTAGCATTTCAATTTTTTTTACTGAACAATGCATCAAACGTCTCCATATCCATCTAAACTTGTAGTACACAAAATCCTGTAGAAAAACAAATTGGTACTTCATGAGACAGCAAAACATACGGTTATTCCTCCATTTTTTTAAAAGTTATATTTTGTTCTGGTTAGCTTTAATTAAGGTTGTTTGAGTTATTGGTTGGTAAAATTTTTGGTAAGGAAAAGTTAGGTAGAATTTGATATTAGGTGCTATTCATACATTTGCTGTTTGGAAATGTAATCTGAAACTTTCTAGTTTGTTTTTGGTTGACCTCTCTTCACTTCACCAAGAAGTTGGAGAATTCATGCATGAGATAGTTAAGCTGTTTCATCAATGAATTTATTTGTCTCTTTATATTTGTACACTTACAGATATCCTTTCATCTATGTTGACAGTGATTTAGGGTAGGGGACATTTATTGCTGCAGCCTGTTAGGATGTTCAATTTGCACATCTGCTGAGACAAACTTTATATTTTCATTTGAATTCATTGAATTTGCAGATCAGCTTGATCAAGCTAACCATCTTCATGGAAATGATGTGGAGAAGAACCAAGCTGCTGCTTCAAAGAATTTTCCCATGATGGATCATGGGGATCCAGGGAGGCCCAATCTCCTGAATGAGAGACATCGTTCAGGATTAATAGCTTTAGAAGGGTGTTCTAGAAGTGAAGCTTCTCAGCTATTGAATGACCGTATGCTTTTACAAGTATCCCTTAAAAAGGATCACATTGCGTTTAGTAATTATTTGCACGTGTTCTCTTGTTTCCTTCTTACATCAACTTCACATAGTCCCCATAGTGTACCCAAACATGGCACTGTCAATGAATTAAGGGCTTGTGGTTCTTTTACCCCACATGTATGGGATGGTGGATGAAATCTTGGGCTGAGGTAAAATACTGTTAGATGCATGACGTAATTAACTCCTGGAAAAACAGTGTTTACTCAAACAGAATGCTAAGTATCAATCTAGCTGAACTGTGTCAAGCATGCTTAATCCTGGAACGACGTGATGGACTATAGGGCTGCAAACTAGCTGAACTGTGTCAAGCATGCTTAATATTGGTCTGACATAAACTTGTCAAGCTCACAACCAGACCAGATAAGGTGAGAAGGGAAAGGGAGGGGGGGGGGACTCAAAGCTGCTTGGCCAGCCCCTTAATTTTTAAAATATAACCACTTAAGCAAAGAGGTCCTGCCATAATAATGTGCCTTTGGCGCCAAAGAATAGGGAACCCACTTTTATTGCAGACGTAACGGCCAAAGTTGAATGGATGAAAGACCTATTTAAATTGACAAAATATCTATCTTATATCAACCTGGTTCGTGAGCTTGTTTCTAGCTCTATTCCTGAACCAGCATAAGAGCTCTGTTTGTAAGCCTAAACAGAGCTAAGGTCTGTCTTGCTCAAGTGTGGCGTATTTATTCCATTCTTAGAAATTGACTTCAAGCTTCTTCATGTTAGTAAAGTGATAAACAAAAGAACTTTTATTGAACTTTCAACTTACTTGTTTGTCGCTATATATATCACTTCACTAACAATGAGCTACAAACCTTAGCAAGAGATATGGCTTTAGCTTCTGGCTTAGTGAGCTCATAAACAAACCTCAAGATGTTTGAAAAACTCTTGTCTAGCTGATACCTTAGCCAATAATAGATAGGTTTGAACGATTGTTTTGACTTACTAATGTTTCCTACGAATGAGAAGCTTAAACTATTTCTTCAGTGACAGGGTTGAGATTTGTAGTGATTTGATATTCAATGGCCATTTGGATGTTATCTAATATTCTTTTACGCGTATTATTCATGTACCTTCACATGCAGGTTGGCTAGCTGCGTTGCATTCCTATGATAATCCATCAATAGAATTTTCTGGTGAGTTGACAAACTTCTACCATTTTCTTGGGCACATCATCATGAAGTAACCTAGATTAAACCTGAGAAGATTTATGTTGCTAGAAATCCATTTAGAAAAGACAAAAGAAATCCGTTCATCATCATGAAGCATATTATGTAGTATTTAAACAGAAATTTGAAGAGAACCTGTTGACAGTTTTCAAGCATTTATTTTTGTAACACCCCCTTCCCTGATAGGGTTTGGAATGTCACCACAAGTACAGAAGTAAAATAAAATAATATATCTCAAAATAAAAAAATATTGCGGAATTTAAAATTTAAACAATCTCAACTTCATGGTCTTTAAAAAGAACTTTGAAAATAAAACTTAGGAGTTATATCATCTCAAACAACACTTTGGTGCACCAATGCACTTATTCTAAAGTCTTATAGGTTTATTCCGTCATCTAATTCCCTTGGCCTATAGCCTTGTCCCTCTGAACATTTAAAACATAAAACAAGAAAAAAAGAGTCAATACTCAGTAAGCAAATACATCATACAGTAAATGAATTTGTCAAACTATTTTCAGTTCAAACACTAGCTTGAAAATCTTGCACATGCATAATTAAAATCATTTTTCTTTCAACCTTTTAAGTGGCCAACACACAATTACTCCCTGTGGGTGAGAGTTCGCGATCAAAGGATCCTGATTCCATTCCCGTGCCCATACAAGTGGAGTGATGTCTAAGATGTGGACATCACTCGATAAGTAGTGGTGCATTCAAGTGAGCCAATCTCTGCAGACTATCACACGATGTGTCATATGGCAAAAACATTTACATTCACACATGTACCATTTCATTTTTTCATTTGCATAATATTTTCATAACTTGAGTATTACTATCTCATATTATGCATGATAAAAATTTTGCTTTTGCAAACAGAATATATGTTGGATACAATAAAGGCTTTTGAAGGAAGGCTAACAATACTACACATGATATAGAATTGTTTTGAGAAATCACATTTAGACTATGAAATAGAAAGCATGACCGTATTTAACTTACCTCACTCCAATACTTTGCAAACTTGACCTAACAATTCCATAAAAAAAAATCAACTTTTGATTCAACCAATCATCCAATTTTCACCCTTTAGACTTCCCCTACATGACTTTTCCACCTAGGCCACAGATTTCTCCTATTGATTGATACTAATGATCACTTGTTTGGTCATAAATATATGTGGTGTATGCTTGCTTTCAATGAACATTTGTTAGCTTAAAATGAGAATTCACAGATCTATTTTGCGATAAAAAAACATGATATTAGAGGCCTTAAACGAATGTGTTTATTTAATTCATAGATGCTACAAAAGTAGTGATACATGTAAGGGTGTGCAAATGTTCCGGTTCCAACCGGAATTTCCGGTTCCGGTACCGATTCCAACCGGAATTTCCGGTTCCGGTACCGGTTCCGGCATTCCGGTTCCGGTCATTTCCGGTACCGGAACCAGATCCCATTTTAGGGAAATTCCGGAACCGGAACCGGAAATTCCGGCGGAAATACCGGAAAATTCCGGTTCCGGTATATTTTATAAAAAATTAAAAAAATATTATAATTTTAATTTAGTGTTTGCCTCTTTCAATTTGAATTTTTGATAAATGTTTAGTTGTTTACTTATTTGTATGATTAATTGTTTGTTTAATAGTTTTTTTGTAAATTTAATTTAGAGTTTATTTTCATAATATTTATTTTGTTTTGAAATTTAGTTGTAATTTTAATTTATATTTATTTTGGCATCTTGAAATAGTGAAATATTGTTTTGAAATTTAGTTGTTTAATTGTAATTTTAATTTAGAGTTATTTGGCCCACAAAACACAACTTAAAAATCCATTTTTGGGTCAATGGGCCTAAACTAAATATATTTTTTTAGGCCCATATAAGGAACCGGAAATTCCGGTTCCGGTTCCAATTCCAGTTCCGTTCCGGTTTATTCCGGAACGGAACCGGAACAAAAAATGTTGTTCCGGTGGGTACCGGAACCGGAACCGGAATGGCCAATTCCGGTTCCGTCCGTTCCGGTGCCCACCCTTAGATACATGTTACACCCTTTTGGGGCTTTTTGGATATATGAATAGGGAAAATACTTGTACAAAATTCCAGTAAGGATAAATGTTAAAAATTAACATCTTTATATGCTAGCAATACCAAATATACCATCCATGCGTTGGCATTCAATGCACTCATACACTAAATAATATTAGCAAGTGTAAACATTTTTTAGGGTGTTTTTCACGATTTCCATTAACTATTTATCTATACTATCGTGTATTTTGTCATTCAAAGCATGCTGAAATGTATCCAATGCTATATCATCACATCAAAGTTATTATAATTTTTCTGTTAGTGGAGAAACCAACCTGACCTAGCGTTGGCATTCAATTTCAAAAGTTAAGGGAAGAGAGGGTCTTACCAAGTTAGATTTTCAATGTAGCCTGAAGAGGAAGACAATAAAGGTTGTCGGGTGAGTTATGGAGTGAAAAGTAAATAGCTGTTGATCAAGGAAATCTCCCTTGCACTAGGTCTACTTGAATATTCAAAAATATTAGAAAGATGAATGTTCTTGAAAGTTATTGATGAAAACATTGTAGAGAATTGATTAGAACTTACTCTAGTTTCCGAAAGAAAACTGAAAGTTGAAACCTGGATGTGGTCTTCAAGGTCCAATGAGAAACTGATTGTTGGTGTATATGTGTTTAGTAGATTGTTGGTGTATATGTTTTTAGTAGATTGTTGGTGTATAGGTTTTTCATAATTGGTAGGTGTAATTAGTAGCTCGTTGGTGCATCTATGTTTGTATCATTGATCTTTCGCTGTTCTTTTGTTTGTTCTGTGGTTTTTTATCCCATCTATTCTGCTGGGCTCTTGTCTTCGACCTTTTTATTTCTAAGTTTTTAAACCAAATAAAAGATGTGAGGGCAAAAAAAAAAGGAAAAAGGAGTTTCTGACACCAGACAGATCAAAGGTCTCAGATATTATTTATGGGAATTATCACTAAAAACGTTTGAGGGTAATAATTTAAGCATGACTGAATTGCTTGCTTGCCCAAGTTGTACTGTATTTACGATTCTTGAGTTTTCATATTTCAGAAAGACCAGTTATGTGCTCGGGAGGTGTTGCATCAGCATGGGGTCAATTTAGACTTCCTCATCAGGTTAATAGGAAATTCTCATTGCTCTACTTCCCCCACTCCTGTTGGTGCCCTCTTAGCCCGTTCTCTCTCCTTCTCACTCATATTTTTAACCTTCTCACTCACAGATGGACTTCTTGGGTGAACTTCGCCGTGCAATGCGCAATGCCAATGCCACTTTTGGCCCCTAGATTTCATCACAACTTATGAGTAGGCATGGATCTGATTTGTAGCTTACTCATGGAACTCAAGTTCAGTGGTACCGATACCTTATTGTCAAATGAGAGGAAATCAGTACTGGCCTCTCGTTCGTGTTCATCAACTCTAGATTTGTACAACTTTATTTGCCTTGTGTGATTCTAGGACCAATAGCACCGTTACTAGCACAACTAAGCATATGCTACTTGTACGGGGCCATGTAGGTTGTGTTTATCCATGGATAGGAAAGGGCTAGATCTCTGTATCTCCACAAACTGGGGGAAGAAAGGAGGGGATGGAGATTTTGCATTAATGTCAGTTGGATCAATTCTCTAAGTTGACTGTAGATAGAATCATACTTCTTGAAGCTATTTGCTCCTTCCATAGGGTGAGGAAGGCTGACTTTTTGGCATTTCAAGGGGTCTGCTCAAGTAGCACACGACAGAAGTAGAAGACTCAGTAAAGCCATTAAGCTACCAGGAACCAAAAAAAAATCACTAAATTTTATGACGTGTTTTCTTTGGTTTTTTTTTATGAGCAATCTTATGATGTGTCTACATATATATCAACAACGTCCAGCTTACTTAGCAGGATTACTGTATTGAGGTCATCAAGCAAGTGTGCAATACAAAGAATTGAACATCTCAGATTCTCAGGTTTTTCTCGAAGTGAAGATTTTGTAAGCAATTAATCTTTCCAGACAAAAAAAAATAATAAAAAAAATAATCTTTCCAGACTTTTCAACCCAGAAGACAACGTGGTTAGCAGTAATTTTCTTCTCGTCAATGAGAAACGGTTCAACAGTGCTTGCTTCTGTGCCATATGAGGACATCGAAAACCCTTTTGGACCTGACAGTCGCCCAAAGCAGAGAATAAAGAGAGATGGGTTTTTTTTTTTTTAATGTGGAAGAGGAAAATTAGTATTACTTTAGATTGCCATAAGAGAAGTACCTGTGAGGACTCCACTAAGAAGAAGGCCCAAAAGGTATAAGAATTGCCCTTCTTTAGAAAGGAGCCTTCCAACTGTCATTTCCAATCGAACCCCAGTAAGAAATGAACAGCAGATGCATTATTAGGAAACTGCATTAAGCACAAGCATGCAATTGCAGAATACTCACCCTGTTTTCTTGGAAAGATAGTTCAAGTTCAGAGATATCAGGTTGAGCATCAAGGATTGCTTTCAGTGAAGGGATAACATCGTCCTCCATCATCTGGGGCAATGGCTTAGCCGGAGCTTTTGCAGGAGGTTTGGCTTTCGACCGTCCTTCTTTTTGGGCTGTTTTCGCCTCCGTTGCCTTGGCAATCACTGGCAAAAACCCACATTTTGTAGTTTTGTTTTGTTCAAGTGGTTAATGTTAAACATGCAGAACTTTATTAGCAGAATGGCAGCAGCCACATACCTGTAGAAGTAGAGGATTCTTGCACAGCAGAGCAGGCGATGGTTAATGATTTACATGCCTTTTGCTGCACAAATTTGGAAAATAAGACGAATTAAGTTCCTTTTCTGGGGCCAAATTATGTGCCACAGGATACCAGCTGGCCGTATAATGCTTGAGTTCCTTTTAAGGAGAATATGGTTTTGTGAGCCACAAGACAATGTCCAATTAATAGGAGTTAAGCAATTATTACATTCTCAATGACGAATGCATTAAACTAGAACAAAAAACAAGTAAGTTTCGAGAAAGGGATGAAGATTGCTTAGAGCTTTTTTTTTTTGGGGGGGGGGGGGGAGGTCAGATTTTTAAAACCCTCACTCTTTTTAAAGAGGCTTTCCAAACGTCCAACTCCATACCATAATATGAAAGCCTAAACGTTTTGCTTGTGATTTTGGGTATAGCTGCTCGTTTTGTTTTAGTTTGTATAGATTAATACTGCAACAGAGAAGGACCCACAAACAGTGTTGAAAGTACAAAAGAACCTTCCTCCAAGAGCCCTCAATGGGTGAGTTAACTCACATACATATTAGTACCTCGGTCATCTATCTCGATGGAAAAACATCGTTGATAAAAAATCTCAGAAATGAATATGATTGGTCCGAAACTCTATAAAGTTAATAAATAAGAAGCATACCAGAGGGAGTGTGGAGAATTGAGTAGGTTTGCAACTTTGCGTGAAATATGAAGAAGACGATGAACCAGAAGAAGAAGAAGATGATAAGGAAGACGAAAATCTTGAAACTCCTCCAACTGCTACCCTACTTCCTCTTCCCAGCATCATCGCCATTTGCATTTTCCTTCCAGAAAAATAATGCGAGATAATGCTATCCTCGCTTCAAAAGTATATTGGATTTTTTTTAAAAAAAATTTAATCACCAACCATTCTTTTTTAGCTTGAGTCTTTATCTGAAAGTAGAAGGAATTCGTTAAGATGCTGAACATAGACATATAAACATAAAAAAAGTGTAGAAGGAAATAAAGTTATAGCAGGAGAGGAAACTGTGATCCACATGTTTCTTTTTGTTGGGGGCCTGTGTTTGCGACAATATGCCACGGAAAATATTGTTTTTCTCCTTCAAGTTTATAAATAAAAAATACAGATAAACGGTTATCTTTGATAAAATTTTAGAGTATTAGATTTGATGAAAAAGTGAAGAGAGATAATTTTTAATATTTATTATAGCGGAAAGTAATGATGTGAAGAGGAGAGAGATTATAATGTAATTTTTTATTGTGTTAAAATTTTAGAATGTGTAAAATTTTATTTAACAAACATAAAATTTTGTTTAACAAACATAGTCGTAGTAGCTTAAGGTGTTGTTTGTTTATCGAAATTTTGGAGACTATTCCTAAAATTTTGAGAATCATTTGAATGTTGAAATTTATTGGGATTTGTTAAAATTTTGAAGTGTATGTGTAAAACTTGAAAATTTTGAAGTATGTTTTTTTGTTAGAAATGTTGGGCCCCAAAATTTTGAGCAAACAAATATGTCCTAAGTGGTAGTTGGGGCTGCGAGAGTGTGGGAGTGTGGGTTAAAGGGTATACTCACGAGTTCAAACCATCATTTAAACAAAAAAACTCACGATTTAAATGTGCGAGTTCAGTATCTACAGAGTTTACCGTGACGTTAAATTTAACTTGTGCAAATATTAGATCAGGTGTATCTGAATCTAGTACACTTGAATAGATCCTAGATTTCTCTCGGTATGTATAAAAAAATGGTTGTATATATATTTTCCTTGATTTTCAACCACATATGTATACAGGCTCCCACCCGTCAGATTCACGAGTCTGTTTTTTTTTTGTTTGTTAAACCATACATCTTATATAATGAAGATAACAGAAGTACAACAAACTACTAGCAAAGAAAGGAAAAAAAAAAGGCAAATATTGAATTGCTTTTGTCTTTCTGGGATTAAAATCGTTGCCCTTTTTCTACGTTGAAAATGCCAGATATAAATGAGCCCAAGGCCCATTGATGTGACACATTTGGATGGAGACTACACATGTTGCTTTTTCCTTTTTTTAGTCCAAAGGTGTGTTTGTTTTGTAAAATTTTATTGTTGTTAAAATTTTAGGTATTGAGTTTAGTGAAAAAGTGAATAGAGAGGTAATTTTTTATATTTTTGTAGTGAAAAGTAGTGATTTGATGGGAGAGAGAGATTATATTGTAATATTTTATTGTGTTAAAATTTTAGAGAGTGTAAAATTTTAACACGCAAACGCAAGCCCAAGTGTAAAATTTTATTGCATTATGTTTTACAACCTAAAGTGTATGTACACCACATATATATATATATGTTTGATAGGTGGACGAGAACATTAATTGGACATGGCCAAAGCTCTATGCGAACTTCAATGGGAATTAGCCAATGGTTTGATACCCGAGAAATGCGAAAATTTAACCTGACAATATTCACGAAGGTGAGGATTAAAGAGAAAGCAAGCAACGCAAAAACAAAGCAAGGTCAAGAAATGTGAGCAAAATTGCTTAGATAATTCACATCTGCCCTTAAAAGGCAAAGACTGCAGGCCATTAGGGAACTTTCCTAGGTCGAAAGAAGTAGCAATGCTCAACGAGTATTTCTTGGAAAACCATTGTAATCTTGGGTATATACAGGGCAAGGTCCATTGTCAAACTTGCTAAACAGGTAGAGAGTGGGATGCTCAAGCTTAAAGAGTTTGATGATGATCATAGCGCTACCTGCGAGGAATTATACGAGAAACTGACGAAAATCAAGGCTTCGGTCCTTTTGCGTGCGCCAACGTAATGATGTGCATGCGATACTCATACTATCAACTGGTTCCAGTGGACATGGAAACCGTACGGCATCTACGACAGGTCGTATTTTCTAAACATGCATTAATTCTTTGCTTTAATGTTGTAATGATCAGATCAATACAACCTGGAATAGAATCTTTAAATAATCATATGCATGATTGGTCTCTGGGTCAGGTTCACGGGAGGAAGAAAGAGACCCGAACATAATCCGCTGGTGAAGACTGTCGGTCTATAGCGGGGGTCGCAACCGCCACTATAGACCCAAACACAATTTTGCTTTTTTTGTGCAGCGTTTCGTGAAACGCTGGTGCAGACATTTAACGGCATTTTTGTGGCCCCCACTAAAGGTCTGCTCCAGCGTTTTTTTTTGTGTGCCAGCATTTTTAAAACACCACTAACTTTTTCTTATAAATTTCTATACATGCTTTTTTAATCGGTACTACAAATTTATTTTAATAACCATAATTCATTAGATGCAAAAACTTAAAGAACAAAGACAATAAAATAAAATATACTTCATCATTGATTAATAAAGTTTTACAACAAACACAAGAATCTCTACAAGTAATCTAAAATGTAACAAGTTTATAATATAAAATAACAATAAGCAAAGACCAGCTAAAATTTTCAAATACAACACAATAAGCATTCTTCGTTGTACAATTTCCTCTTGTTCTGACCATACTGTATCTTGAGCTCCAGCTATGGATTCTTGTACCTGTCCAACTTCTTCCCAACAACTTTCATGATCATAACGTGTTGTTAGCTTCATAGTAGTTGCATAACAGATAAGTAACTTCATAGGTGCAAAAAGGTTATCTAAAGCTATCATAAGCCTCAGTTTTTATGACAAATCAACTTCGGCTTTGAATACACTTGCGCCTAGGGGTGGGCAAAAAACCTACGGCCCGAATATCCGACCTGGCACGACTCGTTTCCGACCTGATCGGGGCGGGTTTAGGCGGATTCGGTTTCGGGTTTTTGTTTTGAAAAAAAAATCAATTTCGGGTTTGGGTATATTACTATACCCGACATATTACCCGAACCCGACCCGAAACGTAAAAAATGAAAGCACTTAATACCCTCAGCGAAACGCACCGTTTCGCTGAGGGTATTTTCTCCCCTTAGCCTTAGGTTAGGTCATTCGCGACCCCTCCACCCCGACGACCTCTCTTCGAAAATTCCCCCTCCAGCCGCCTCTTCACGTCCCGACCTCACTATCTCCCTCCGGCCACCGTGCTCCCCCTCTTGTCGTCGTGTCTCTGGTATGTGCTCTCCTCTCTTTCTTCGTTTCTGGCCTCTCTCTACTCTGCGCTCTCATCTCTCTTCGTCTCTGGCCTCTCTCCGTCTCTGGCCGTCGGTAGGTGAGCTAATGCACGCCACGGTTGTATGAAGTCACGACGTCTTCCTCTTGTTACCTAGATGCACGGTTCACAGTTGTATCTTGTATGAATTTCCTTGCCCTAACTAATTACATTTTTTAGTGCAGGTTACACGATTGTGTAGGATTGGTTAGTGGCTCAGTGAATTGATTCAGGTACAAATCCATTCACTTAATTTAGTTAATGCTGGTTTTTTTCCCTTTTGTGGATCGTGTGATCTGTGTATGATGCTCTTGTGATGTTTGAAAGTTTGTTGCTGCATATTGAATATTGAATCTTGCTGGGTTTTTTTCCCGTTTTGTGGCTCGTGTGATCTGTTTGATTGAGCCTGCATTGTAGTTTAATCTCCAGGTTGAGGCAAGCCTCTTTACGTAACAGCTTTAGTTTAATCAATGGCAAGCTCTTCTAAGTGAATTTAAAATGTTCCACATTGTTGAACATCCTATTCTTATGCTCATTTTATTTTCTAAGGAATTGTGTTGTGATTTGTAAAGTCTAAAGTGTAAACTATTGTGCAGGGTAGAAGATGATTTATTTGCTCTGATCGTTCAAGTCTTCAAGAATATCTTATTTGCTTTCATTGTGATTTGATCTCAGCAAGTTATTGTAATAGTTAGGACTTAGAATTATTATATTTTCATAATTTCATTGTAATAGACTAATAGCTTAAGGAACTATCTCCCTCCGGCCACCGTGCTCCCCCTCTTGTTGGCGTCCTGAGCCCCAAATATAGAGCCCAAAACGGCTTTGGGCTTCAAAACCCAAAACGTTGTGGGCCACCTTTTTGAGGCCCAGAACCCCGAACCGGAGTCGAACCCGAAATCCGGGTCCGGGTCAGTTCTTCACTCATGTTCGGGTTAAATTTTCTAACCTGAACCTAGAATGCCCAGCCCTACTTGCGCCAATACTGTGAACACCAGAATTCCCAAAAAAATGAAGGCCAACATGATCAGATACTGCAAGTGACAGGTCAAGGTCCACCCATAAGAGAACGACAAACAATATTATGTAGATGCCCGAAAAATTCATTTAAAAAAGTATACGATCAACAAGAGGAAAGAAAACTAATTAATAAAGAAATCTGATGCCTAGAAAAAAATAAATAAAGAAAACTTACACCCCAAAGATAAAAGCACTTAGACCCAAAATAGGGAGAGTGAGGAATCTTCAACAGCCATCACGATGAGTGCTCATCCATATTTCAAAAATCATGACAGTTATAGCTAATGAGAACTAAAAAGTCATTTACTTACCAAAATTTGTTATAGGTTTGGTTTGAGTAGGAACAAAAGGTCCATTAACAATTTTCTAAACTAATTTTCACAAAGGACAATAAGCAACAAAAAAGTTCCACCAACAAGTAACTTCCTAATTCAGTTAGCAAGATAATCAATAATATTGGGGACAAGAAAAGAAAAAAAAGTCATTCAGCCATAAGTACATTCTAGACTCAACGTGCAACAATAGTAAATAGACAATGATTCGTACAGAGACACTCACCCACTGCATTTAGAAACCTTCAGTGGGAGGACCACAACTTCTCCCCCCTCTTCCTTCATCCCCTGCTGCTACCACCTGCTTTCAAAGTCAGTAAACTTTGACCCATTTACTTTACCATCACAACACCAACACTAATAGATTTCCTTATTGCACAAATAAGCATACATTTATCACCTCCCTAATGCAAGAATATAAATGCTTCAAAAATTTAAGATTTGTTCCTTCAAAATCAAAGCAAGTTATAAGTGCCAAAAACACAAAGTAAATGTACCTGCAAAGTACAGAGTTTGTGCGCAGGTAGAAGTTTTTAGCACCTTCAATCCCATGAAAATTAACCAATCAAGCCAATACCCACGATTTTTTTTCCATTACCTCAATTGCATATACCAATCAAGCCAATACCCATGATTCATAGAAGCTGACTTCACTTCATCGCTTATACATCAATCAACTTTCACATAATTCGCAAAATTTCACCTTCAGTTCCTCAAACTGCGATTATCAAAACCCAAAATAAAAGAATGTTATTACAAAACCCTGTACTTTCCAAAGCGCCCAGACTCGAGGACCCCACAATTAACAAAATCTTCCACGATTTAGTCTGATTACGAAACGTTCTAAGCCAATCTCAAGCGGCACAACTTTTCAGCCACCAAACAATCACAAAGACAAAATTAGTTACAAAAGCTACAAAAAAAGAGAGAAGCAAACCTTGCAAAACGAATAAATTGAAGACAAAGTTGACGAAGAAGAACCATTGGTTGTGGCCGCTACGGTCACAAGTGTGGGGACTGTCCACATGTGGAGACTCTGTTTCCTTTGCTCACCAGACCGCCCATGCATAGCCTTGCATTTTCCCCAATCGCATCCCTACAAAATCGAACAAAAATGTTAGTAAATCGAAACCTAATCGATACAAAAGCAACAAGGTGAGAGGCCATAGAGAGAGAGAGAGACAGAACCAACGTGACTGAGAGGGGAGAGGCTGGAGCTTCGACAAAGAGGAGGGGCTGGAGATTTTGACGAAGAGGAGAGGGGCTGTTGATGGAGAGGGCAGCGATCGAGGGGCTGGAGACTTAAGAGTTTTTTCAAAAGTGAGGGGGAGCGTTCGGGAGGGGTTTTTTTTCAAAGGGAGAGAAACGGTGAGCTTCGATGAAGAAGGGAGAGAAACGGTGAGAGAGACGGCGAATTTTGACATTTTTTAAGACAAGTTTAAGCTAACCATTTTGAGCATTTTTTTTAATTAGTAGTTTTTCAGTTTTTTTAATAATGAGCTATATACATGTTATGTGTTTAGTAAATTAAAATCAGTTGTAATTTGTATTAATTTTTAAAAATCTTTATACTTAGACATTGCATGATTTGTTATATTATTGTTTGAAATTAAATAATATGTCATAGTTAAATAGTATTATATTACTATTTATACTCATTATAAGTATGATAATAGATATTTTTTAAACTACTTAGATTAGTCAATAAACATGTAGTTACTATAACAACCATAGGTATAATTTAAAATATATCATATAACAACTTCAATGTTCATAACACTCTCTAATTCCATATTTTATTAAGTAGGTCCCTTTAAAATAATTTTTTTCAAATACATGACAAAATAAAATCATATATTAAAAAGAATATAATAAGATATAAAATAATTATGTACATTAATTAACTTATAATTAATAAATAAAAATTTAATTTTAATTAGACCACAAACACTGCTATAAACCCACCTTTAACAGCGTTTGTGGTGCCCGCTGTAAGTACCGAATTTTTAGCAGCATTTGTGCACAAACGTTGCTAAAGGTGGGTCTATAGTGGCGGTTTCGACAGACGCTATAGATGATTTCTAGCAGCGTTTTTCCTCAAACGCTGCGAAATGGTGTCTTTAGCTGCGTTTTTAACGTCCTCCGCTAAAATGACCGCCGCTGAAGACCAATTTTTTTTTGTAGTATAGATGGTTCACGAAGATGTTAAAGATGTTTACGACAAGCATGCACCATTTCAAAGTTTGGCATATTGGTATATAAAAATTTCAATAATATTTAAATTACGTATTTTCTCAGATTTTAAGTTAATTAATGTCGAATTCTGTTTTTTTCAGTTAATTAATCATTCTTTTTTTTTTTTGTTAATGCGGTTCAGGTTCGAGTTGCTGGAGCACTATGAAAGGAAATTTGGAAAGCTAAGCGAGTTGCCGAACTCTAGTTATTGTATAGTCTCAGGCAGCCATAGCTAGACCAGATAATATATAATTATTGAATTTGGGGACTTTTGACCTATCTATTTTTACTTCTTCTGCTACTCCTAGCTACTATATATCTATTTGATCCGAAAAAATTGTGAAGATCTACTAATTACCGTGTTGGAATATACTATAGGTAAAGTGCATTTTTGTAAGCTCGCTAGGAATATTACGAAACTAGTAAAATATTCAAATACTGCAGCTCAAAAAGTAGAGCTCTTGTATATTGCAAGCTATACACCATCACAATGTCTTTTAAAACGTCTCAAGTCTTAACCTTTTGATGAGAATCTGCTTATATACTACATAGTAGTTCCCTTTACCTAGCTTAGGTCGGTCTAATTGTTACCAGGGACGAAGCTAGGACTTGATTATTGGAGGGAATTAACAATAATTACATAACAAAATATTGGAGGGGTGTCGCAAAATGAATAAAACTTAAAAAAAATAGTCAAAAACCTATTAAAACATTATACAGTCGGGTACTTTTTAGCATATTTTGGGGGGCTTCGGGGGTGGTGAAAGCCTTTCTACAAACACTTGGTGGTAATCAGTATAATGGGTGTGCGTGCATGGCTAAGGACAATCTCAAGATTGCACAAGTCACGAGGATTGAGCAAGTGCTCTAAAGTTCATTCATATAACAAAGTGCATAAAAAAATGGACAAAGGCCTCTCCCTTATGAAGCCTTCTGTTCTTATTCCAAGGAAGTGGGGTGTTCCATTCCTTTGCTGCCACTACAAAAAAACAGGTCTATAGTGACGGTCTATAGATCCCCTTTAGCCGCTTGACCTTTAGCGGTGATCTTTTTAGCGGCGGTCACCGACCGGCGCTAGAGACCTTCAAAACGCCGCTAGAAATCAGGTATCTACAGCGGCGGTCATACTGATCGCCGCTGTAGAGTTCACCTTTAGCGGCGTTTTTGTTAAAAACGGCGCTATAGGTATAATTTCAAAAAAAAATAAAAAATTTAAAAGTATATTTTATTTAATTTTAATAATTATTTTATTGGCTATTTATTCCTTTTAATACATATTTTTATTTTGTCACGTGTTTAAAAAACATTTTAGGAGACCTACATAATAAAATATCGAATTAAAAGGAGTTTAATAAAAATTGAAGTTGTTATACGGAATTAGAAATAATGTTATGAAAGTTATATTTATGATTGTTATGGTAATTGTGTTTTTATTAATTAAATCTAAGTAGTTTAGACATCTATTATCATATGCTTATAATGAGCATATATATATTTGTAATAATTAGTAATATAATAATATTTAATTATGATATATTATTTAATTTCAAACAAAAAGATATTGTGAGATTAATTAGCTTATACAATTAAAGTACATAACTTAATATCTGATCATAGTTGTTATGATAGTTTATATTTTTAAATTATAAATATTATATATTATTACTATCAACTTGTTTTAATTAACAATTATATTTCAATAATTTGTAACATAAGATATTATTTACTTCTAAAAAAAGATATTGTGAATTTAACTTATAAAATTAAAGAACATGTAATGTATTATAAAAAATATAACAAATCATACAAATTATAATTTACTCAAAATATATAACTACAAAATATAAAATTAATATTAGAAAAACTACAAATAAAAAAACTCCCCCACCCCCTCCCCCTTTCTTAAAAGCTCCCCCGCGCGCCCTAAAATGCTAAAATTCCCTTCCCCGCGTGCCCCTATATAATTAACTCTCTCCATTTGAAGCTGCGCGACCTGCACCTCTTTATCTTCCTATTCGTTTACTCGCTACGCTCAGACTGCCGTTACTCGCTTTACCCACCCGTTTGTCTCTCTCACGGTTCCAACCTCTAGGATTCGGTCAGATATCTGATAAAATTTTCTGTCACGAGACCGTGGAAGCAGAGGAGAAAAGAAAACCTAAGATCTAGATGCAGATCGATAGTTCGGGAGTTTGGGTGTTTTGTCGTTGACTGGGTATTTTGGCTGACCGGATTGATGGACCGGGTTAAGTCATGGGCTATGTTATTACTTTCTAGCTTGTTTCCTTTTTGTTATCAGCCCATTGGGCTTGTCTTTTGTTTTGTTTGGTTTACGTTTGGCCATTTACTAGGCCGGGTTATGGGCTTGTATAAAGCACCTTACAACTGAGAAAATGGGAAGAAAAATATTGTTGTTAAAGGCTAAAGGAGGTCGACTCCCTCGAATGAGTCACTAGTTTCACCGATTCTTTCTTGCCAAACAAACACTATTCCATTACAAATCATTCGAGAAACCCACAAATCTATAAAGATCCTTACATTTGGTATCAGAGCATACGATCATCATGACCCAAGGCAATAGATTAACACAGTTGGAGGAGACTGTCAACCACATGCAGACTCAACAAGCCAAACATCAAACCACGCTTGACGCCATGTCTCAACAGTTGCTGTAGATTGCCGAAAGCATCAAGTCATTATCCATTTCACAAGGGAAGCAACATGTGGATCAAGGAGGTTTTTGGAGTACCATCTGGTTCTAGTGGAGCTTCAGGCAACCCAGAAGGAGATTTGAGAAGTGGAGACCAGGAGCCACTTGGAGTTCAAGGAGAGAATGCATCGGGCAGCAACGATTTTCCTCAGTGTAAGCCCCTTAAGCTCGAATTTCCTAGGTTTGATGGTGAGAATCTTGCTGCTTGGATCTACAAAGCCAATCAGTTCTACAACTATTATCAAACACCTGCTGGACAGAAAATATTGTTAGCCTCATTCCACATGGAGGGGGATGCTTTGGTGTGGTTTCAAGACTCTGAAGAAGCTGGAGTTTTCACTAGCTGGGAGGCTTTTACCAAAGCCTTATATACTCGGTTTGGAGCTACTGTCTATGAAGATCCTATGGAGGCTTTGCATAGACTGAGACAAACAGCCACTGTCATTGAGTACAAGACTCAATTTGAGGTGATATCAAATAGGATAAGGGGGTTGTCAGAGCATAATAAATTAAGTTGTTTCATTAGTGGACTGAAGGATGAGATTCGGTTCCAAATGAAACTCTTAAATCCCTCTAATCTTAATTCAGCTTTTGGTTTAGCCAAGATACAAGAAGAAAATGTGTCCATCATTAAGAGGAGTCTCAGATCTGGAAATTTGGAAATGGGAAGGAATCAAGGTCCTAATGCAAGAAAAAATTATAACCAAAAGGGGGGGAATTCATTTCGGGGGTCTGATGATTCTCAGCCTAGATTTCCCATTCAGAAGTTATCTCCAGCCCAAATGAAGGAAAGGAGGGATAATGGTCTTTGTTATAATTGTGATGAGAAGTGGAACTTGCAACATAAGTGCACCGGGAAGAGGATTTATATGATGGAAGAGGTTGAATGGATAACATAAGAGGAAGAATAAGGGGATGAAGAAGTGCATGATGCACCTCCAGATGCAGAAGAATGACACAATGTACCAGAAATATCTATCCATGCAATTTCAGGCACCCCTAAGCCGAGTACCATGAGGTTGATTGGGAAGATAGGGGTAAGTCAGGTGGTGGTCTTGGTGGATACTGGAAGCACCCATAATTTCTTAGATCCAGCTATAGCTAAGAAGAACAACTTAGAGATTACCACATACAACAGACTACGTGTGAGAGTGGCCAATGGTGATACTATGATGGCTGATGGGGAGTGTGGGAAGGTGAATGTTCAGATGCAAGGTCAGAAATATGAAGCTGATTTTTATTTGCTACCCTTAGGTGGGTGTGATGTAGTGTTAGGGGTAAGTTGGTTGAGTACCCTAGGGCCAATCTTATGGGACTTCATCAAGCTAACTATGACCTTTAATTACAAGGGCAAAGCAGTATTGATGCAGGGTTTACGACCTAAGGAGTGGTCCATGTCAGAAGGACAGAATTTTCATGTCCATGCAGAGGTGGAAAGACAGGGAGTAATATTGCATGCTGTGCAATCAGTAGAAGTGCAGTTAGAGTGGTCCATGTGGGTTACCCCCTCTTAGAAGTCATGATCATCAAATAGTCCTCAAGGAAGGAATACTACCAGTGTGTGTACGTCCTTATAGGTATCCATTCTATCAAAAAGGGGAAATTGAAAGGATTGTTCGGGAGTTATTGGAGTTGGGAGCTATCAGGCCGAGTCAATCCCCCTTCTCCTCACCCGTGTTGTTGGTTAGGAAGGCGGATAGGAGCTGGAGAATGTGTGTGGATTACCGGGCTTTAAATCAAGCCACGGTTAAGGATAAATATCCTATTCCAATTGTGGACGAGCTAATGGATGAGCTGCATGGAGCTTCCATTTTTTCTAAGTTGGACCTTAGATCCGGGTACCATCATATAAGGAAGAAGGCTGAAGATATTCCTAAGACTGCATTTAGGACTCATGAGGGTCACTACGAGTTCTTGGTAATGCCCTTTGGGCTTACCAATGCGCCTTCCACCTTTCAAGGCCTTATGAATGATATATTCAGACCCTTCCTACGTAAGTTTGTCCTAGTATTTTTTGACGACATCTTAGTGTACAACAAGGATTTACAAGAGCACTTGTTACATCTAAAAAAGGTCTTAAATATGCTGAGGCAGCACCAGGTATATGCAAAGAAATCTAAGTGTCGCTTTGCCTACAGTGAAATTGATTACCTTGGACACTTAATTTCGGCACAAGGGGTGAAGGCTGATCCCGGAAAGATTGAAGCCATGCTGAATTGGACAGTTCCTAAGAACTTAAAGGCTCTAAGGGGGTTCCTAGGGCTCACGGGTTACTATAGGAAGTTCATTTAAGGATATGGGCGAATTGCAGCTCCCCTAACCCAACTATTGAAGAAGAATTCCTTCAGTTGGACTGAGGAGACCACCCAAGCCTTCCTACAACTCAAGCAAGCAGTCACTAATCCACCAGTTCTTGCTTTACCAGATTTTACTAAGACATTTTTAATCGAATGTGATGCATGTGGTGGAGGTGTAGGGGCAGTGTTGATGCAACAGGGCAGACCTTTGGCTTACTTTAGCCAAGCCCTTAAAGGCCGATTGTTACATCTCTCTACTTATGAGAAGGAGCTGTACGCTCTTGTATGTGCAGTGCAGAAATGGCTTCCTTATTTAGTGGGGCAGACCTTTAAAATAAAGACTGACCAGCAGAGCTTGAAATTTTTGCTAGAACAGAAAGTGGGCACACCAGCCCAACAAAAGTGGCTTACTAAATTGCTAGGTTACGACTTTGCAATTGAATATAAACAAGGCAAGGAAAATTGTGTGGCTGATGCACTTTTAAGGAGGGATGAGACTGTGGATGAAGGTACTCTTACGGCTATTACTTTTCCTAATCCACTATGGGTTGAAGACCTCAAACAGAGTTATGTAAGGGACCCCTCAGCCCAAGCTCTTATGTCTAAATCACAGCAGGGTACCAATGTGGTGTTGAGGAATGACATCCTAGTAAGGAAGGGGAAGATCTATGTGGGAACCTCGAAGGACTTGAAGCTGCAACTTCTAGCTCATGTTCATTCTAGTCCTACTGCAGGGCACTCAGGGTATCGTAAGACTCTACACCGTGCTAGAAGTGAATTCTATTGGCCGAGAATGAAATCTGATATAAAATCTTTTGTGCGTGAGTGTGATACATGTCAACGCAATAAATCAGAAAATTTGAAGCCCGCAGGACTCCTTCAACCCCTCCCTATCCCTGACAGAGCTTGGACAGACATTTCTATGGATTTCATAGAAGGCCTTCCTACTTCTAATGGGTATACGGTTATTTTGGTGGTAGTGGACATATTCACTAAATATGCCCATTTTGTAGCTATCTCTCACCCTTACACAGCTGTGACCATTGCTCAAAGCCTCCACTTCCATGTTTTCAAACTTCATGGTCTTCCCCAAACCATTGTGTCAGACCGAGACCCCATTTTCCTTAGTAACTTTTGGACTGAATTATTTCAGTTATAGGGTACTATCTTAGCTCATTCCTCAGCTTATCATCCACAGAGTGATGAACAAACAGATCCTTACATTTTCTCTCTGAAACTTTAATGGATTTTAATGGCTTCTGAATTTACCGGTTTTGTTGGGTCTTGTTGTTTGGCTAATCTTCTGTGTTCCTTTTGCGTCAGGTCTTCTCTCTCGCTCTGTCTTCTCTCTACACGACCTGAACCACAAAAAACTATCAAGCATCGGTGAGGTAATTGATTTCTTATGGGCGGTACTTTCAGTTGTTCGTACTACTTCGATATTCTTAACGCCAATGAGACTGCAATAATGGCTATCAATCAATATTTTTTCAGTCCTATTAAGGTCACTTTGTTGGATAGGTCCTTTGTTTAGTACTTCGAACTCTATTGCTATTTCTATGTTCTTGCCCCAACTTCTATAGAGATTTGCTTTGCTGGAGCTCATGGTTCTAAATCTAAGATGGCTCAAGAATGTGGGTTGTGAAATTTTTTTGACAGACTGATGGCTAGTAGTTCATCATCAGCAATTACAATGACATTCTATATGTTTGATTCCGTTACTTATTCTCTGGAGTTTAGTGCTCTTGTTGGAAGGATTTAACTGAGGCTTTTACTTGTTTGACTGTACAAGATTTTTCCCCTGACAAAATTGGTACACCTTCCGTTATTGTTATCACTCGGTAGGTTCTGTTTAAGTACTCTTCTAGTTGTTGTATTTCATTAAAGTCTGACTGTTATGTCCAGTAGACTTTTTGTTTGTTCTAAAAAGATGTGAAAGTTGTTTACAGGATACTCAATTTTTGTTACTGAGCTTGCGATATAATATCCTGTTTTTCTTCTTGAGAACCTATTACGGATGATAGAGCTCCTCTATTTTATTTATATGTTTCACAATTGTGGTTCAAAGTTGTTAACCGGTTGTTGATTGTGAATTAGAACTGTGCTGTTAAATTTTAAGAAACCTTGGGAACCACATTGTTGTTGATAGATGTAACTGCAATTAGTGTTTCAACTTTGTGGCTCTGGTCTGGTTGTGCTCGTGAACTGTTTGCATCCATAGTTAAGCACCAAGTATTAGTATGAAAAAAGATCATGAATGAAATTAGTGTATTTCCAAATACAGGTACAGTTTGATGATACAGTTGGTATAATTGCTTGTGACCTATGTCCAAAATGTTTATATTCTATTGGAAATTATATTTTAGTGCCATTTGATCCTGGACATAGTCAGGCATTCACATGGTGCTTACCAAACATGGACTTTGTAAAAGATTCTTTTTTTGGCCTTCACTGATGAATTGCTATTGTGATCTTGGAGTGTGAGTTGACGTTGGAATATTGAAGTAATATAGCTCAGTAGTAGTTGAGGGAAATTAAGAGATAAATAAAAATTGAAGAAATCGGCTTAGAACAGATTGGAAGAACAACTTTTTTTGTTGTTAGCTCTTTTATTTTTATGGAACAGGTTTGTGAGATTATTTGATCCTGAATATTACCATATGGTCCGGGTCTAATGGTTGAAAGTATCTGGTGGCAGTATGTGAAGCAGGTATTTACATCATGTGACAATTTGCCACGAAAGAAGCAATTATGTTGCAGCCTTGCTCGACATGTAAGTAAAATTTCAGCTTGGTCATTTTCAGAGGATATAATCATGAAAAATAACTGAAGGCTAATGCTTGCTAGTTTTGAGGTAACTGTTATTCTTCAATGTAGGGTATTATATTTGATCTAGATGACGACATGGTTGCGGATGATGATGACCGAGAGGCATTACAGGATATAATAAATAATACCAAGTTAAGTGAAGGCTATCTGAATCTTGCTCGTGATATTGAGGTCATGGAACCCAACTCTCCTGAAGATATCTACAAGGTTTGAACTTTTGATTTATTTATCAATGATATTGTGTTGGGTATGACTCTTAATGACTCCAAAGCATATTCTTATGTTTAGATGTTTTCGAGACAACTGCTCCAAAGCATTTTCTTAAAAGTGTTTTACGGTTTAAATTGAGATATTTTGTTTATTTTTATTTCTAATGTGATATTTATTTTCTATTACAGGAATTCAAGATAGATGATGTTTATGTGTCAAAAGAGGAAGATTTTAATTGGTCCTTGCTTATTGTGTTGTATTTGAATATTTTAGTCGGTCCTAACTTATTGTTATTTTATATTAGAAATTTGTTACCTTTTAGATTACTTTAGAGATTCTTGTGTTTGTTGTAAAATGCTATTAATCAATGATGAAGTATATTTTGTTTTATTCTCCTTGTTCTTTAATTTTTTACATCCAATAAATTATAATTATTAAAATAAATTTGTATTAGCGATTAAAAAAGCATGTATATGAAAATGTAGAAAAAAATTAGTAGTGCATTAAGATGCTAGCAAAAAAAAAGCGCTGGCACAGACCTATAGGAGCTGTCCCGACCGCCGCTAACCGACCGCTGCTAAAAGTCTATACCAGCGTTTTCACGAAACGCTGCAAGGAAGACAAAATTGTGTTCGGGTCTATAGCGGTTCCGAAAACCGCCGCGATATATCTATTGTGACGGAGCTATAGCGGCGGTCGCGACCGCCGTTAAAAAACTGCTACAATAGGCCAAAATGACCTATAACAACAGTTTTTTGGCTTACTGTTGCTATAGACCGTTTTTTTGTAGTGTGCAACTTGTCCCCTCCAAGGTGGTAAGGCACTTATCCCACTCTTTAGTCATCGCTTGTATTTCTAGGACCTTCTTGGAGTTTGTAGAAGAGGAGCTAGCTCTTCCACCAAGAGTTGCTGCAAATTGGTCCCCCGTGTCTCCTTTCGTGGTTGGCGTGGGTGCAAGCGAGTAGGCTGCTCGGCTAGGTTGTGTAAGACCCCGAAGAAACCTTGCTTGGACAAGGCATGATTTTATGTTAAGAAAATGCATGTATAATTATTTTGAATTTCTAAAATATGATGTTATGATTTTAAATGCTATGGATGAGATTTTAAATCTATAGTAACCAATTTCATGTTGCTAGATTAATTGTATAATTTCCTTCAATAATCTTGATTTTAATTTTTTAAGGATTTTCTTATGAATGATTTTAGATTATTAAGACTTGCATGTTGGGCTTAGAAACCTCAAACAATGGGCTGACATTGGGCTACCCATGTATGGCCGGTTATTAGATGTATTTGGGCCTTGAAGTTATGACATATGGGCTGCCCAAGTACATGTGATGATGGGCCCTTGAAGTGAGATATTGGGCTGCCATGAGGCTTATAACATGTGGTGTATATTGGACTTTTATGGCATGCTAATGGGCTGCCGAGATAAACATGGTAATGGACCTAGTAATGGTGCTATTGGGCCTTAAGAAAATTGGACATTGGGCCCAAGCCCTTAGACTTATGAATTGGGCTTTAGGTGGTAATGTTGGGCCTTGGATTAAGGATTTATTGGGCTGCCCAATGGGCCTTGAAGTCAAGTTTATAATATGAGATTAGTATTGCTAAACTTCATTTATTTTACTAAGTAAACTAGGTAGTTGGAATTCAACCAAGTTAACTAAATGGGGAACAAGCTTCAAACTAGAAGTTGGAATTATGTGGAGAGGGGAGATACACGTGAATGACAATTAGGGTTTGAATTTTGAGGTGCAAAAATGTTATACAAGAAAGGCAAGGGAGACATGAAGGAGACAAAAATTGCAAAAGCTGAAAATAGACATAGAAAGGGAAAGAAAACCCCTTGGCCGAATTTCTTGGCCACATGCACTCCTTTTACCTCTTGTGAGAACGCTTACACACCTAACACCACCTTCACACACTCATGCACTCATTTTGACACCATTTGGTCGACCAACACAAGCCAAGAGAAAGGGAGAGAAAGAGAGAAACCAAGGCCAAACCGAAACCAAGAGAAAGGGAGAGAAAGGTGAGGAACCAAGGCCAAACCGAAACCCTTGGCCCCAAAGGCTGAGATTGAGTTGCTGTCAAGGAGGTTTTGGGTAGGAGAAGAAGGAGGACAAGGAAGAAGAAGAAGGTGAAGTCAAGAGGTGTTGTGCAGGGAAAAAGGGAAAAAGAAAACAAGGGAAACACTAAGGTAAAAACCAGATCTTGTTTTCCTCTTGATGGTCAAACCCTCTTGTGTTTAGATCTTAGGGTTTGAGTTGTTATGCTTGGATATGATGAGATCTGAATGACTAAGAGTATTAGGTTGCTTAGTAGGTGAAAAAGGGGAAGAAGCTTTCAAGGGATCAAAGGGGAGGAAGGAAGGACAACAAGGTAAACATGGATCTTGCATCTCTATGTTGGCCGAACCATATGGGGTTGGATATTGAGTTTTTATTTTCTATTTTAGTTGGACTTTGAACATGGGTATGTGCAAGTGATAGATCTGGACATACATGCTTTAGATCTAAGTTTTAAATGTTGGAAAAATGCAAAGAATAGACAATGTATACTAGATGAAGTTAGATCTAACCTAGGTTATGTTTTGTTGAATGAAAGTTGAATATTTTCTTAGATCTAGGGCTGTTGATGTGTCTAATGTATAAATCTAGTCATGAGGATATTAATGATGAAGATATGAAGTTGATATATGCAAGATAGATGATAAAATGCAAGGATGAGCAATGTATGTTAGAAAAAGGGTTAGACCTAGCCTAGGTTGTGCTTGGCCGAATGGTATGGTTGTTTTTCCTTTAGATCTTGTGTTGTTGAGGTCTCTAAATGATAGATCTAGAGTTGGTGGTTGTATATGATGAAAATATGAAATTAATACATGCAAGACAGGTCATGAATGCAAGGGAGATGTATATTATAATTTTAGCATGAAAAATGTGGGATTTTGATGTATAGCCGAACCATGTATGCTTAGGTTTTCATGAGTGGATTGTATATGCTTAGATCTGGACATTGGCCATGTTGTGTGCAAGATTTATGACCTAATGCATGGTAGATGAGTGCTATGTGTAAAGAATGCATGCAAGGTGATAGAACCAAAGAAAACCTAGTGGTGTTGTGATATTTTGAGTTGGCCGAATATTGCTATGAGTATGATGTATTGTGTTGGTGCTTTGATTTATAGATCCTAGGTTGTGAAATTGTTGAATGGAGGATGGGATCACCATTGGAGTAAAAGTTGTGATTAATTGGTGCATAATGGTAGTGGCCGAATATTATAGTAATAAGGAAACCCTAAGTACCATTTATGGTTTATGGATTTTCATTATTGTGATGGATAAGGAAATTAGAGTTTAGGCTAGTGGGAATAAATATTGAAGAACCATGATCTTTTGATAATATTATTGGGAACCCTAGTTAAGACTTTTAATCAAAGTTGGATATAAGGTTTTAATGGAGTACGTGTGATAAAAAGAGACTTAGGTTTAATTCTAAATCTATGAGTATTATTTAACCCTAATCTAATAATTGATTAAAACCCTAATCGGGAATAGAAGTGTAAATATTTTGTAACATGGTTAATAATTAAATAACCTAAGTTTAGATAATATTAGAAGAGTAAATAAAATACTTTAATTGATTAAAAGAATATCAGTGATTATATGTATATTATATATTTAATAATTACGTGCTATTTCTTAAAGACTAAGAAATATTTGAACCGCTTGTAGGCGATCTACGTGTTTAATACACTACCAAGGAGGACCGAGTGTAAGTGGATACTGTAAGTGGACAGTAAGTGTTTCTTTTCAAAACTGGAATGACACCTGCATCATTTCATGAACAAGCATGAGATTTTGATCAAGCATGACATGACATGTGCATTGCATGAATTTTTCTAAAGAGAATGTTTATGCAATGATTTTATGGAAAGATTATGGAAAGTTTTATGAAACAATAAGTTAAGTTAAGGGGCACTGGTCGGTACCGTACCATCAAGATGGACTCCCATACCGAAGGACAATTGTGAGAAGGATAGGTGAATCCACGAGGCTGTGCAAACCACGCTGAAGGACATTGAGAAGGTGTGGTGCCTCCAAGGGTCATGTCTAGCCACTGAAGGACAAATGAGAGAAGGTGCGCTAGCTGACCGCATGTAAGGTCTCCAAGGGAATTCGGGGACGGTTCCAAAGGGAACGCACAACCCTGACTTCAGGGGTTAAATGGAGCGAGCCCACAAATAAAAGAGATGGAATGGTTGTGAAAGGCCAAAAGAGGCACAAGTATGAATAAGAAATTTTCAAGGGCCTGGGGCCGAAATTAAGCAAGAGCATGTACATATCCATGACATGCATGTGCATCACTTATCAAGTTTATTCTCTTTCATGATAAAGCAAGCATAAGTCAAGAGCATGTTTCAAGTTATGTATTTCCCTTACTGAGTATTTTTGACTCACGTGTTTTTAAAATTGTGTCATTCCAGATGCCACAGGTGAAGAGAGTCAGGAGGAATACCTGACTTAGAAGTTCCCGGATGATATTCTTATTTTGTGTATAGTGACCTGATCGATGAGATCCGTCACTAATTGAATTCTAAACATTATATGTGTTTTGTATGGAACTTAATGAGAACCCTGATTATGTTCGATTAAGCTCGAATCCCTCGTGGTCTTGTATGTTTCCGCCGTAAGCAAGTAAGTAAGAACGCTATCCGGAGATAGTTCGCGGCTGTCAGGTTTCCTGCGGGGTGCCGTTCGGGGCGTGACAGGTTGGCTATAAGCACTTGCAGGAAGAAAGATTGACAAGGCTCATAGTGATGACTACGACCTTACAACCATGCAAGGGAAGTTAAGGGTCTAGCCGAGGCCTTAGAGTCACCCGTGGACACCCTCGCAGCGTGTGCAACATGAGCACTATATAAGGGAATGAACATTGTACATACACTTCTGACTTTGCTTTGATATATGAAAACCTTGAGCATTGCTCACCTCATTGTGTTTACGTACAATCTTGAGATTGTCTTGAGCATACCATTGCACCCACACCATCGATCTTAATCATTCATTCAATGAAGACTTATTACAATCGTTTCTTGTTTGATTCTAAGGCTTCTTTAAACTAATGCTTCCATTGAGAGTCGAACTCAACAACTCCATCGATTTTCGAGGAGAGGAAGGTTACATGTTAGCTGAACGACCACCAATACACCGAGAGAGAACTGAAGCTTTTGAAGCTATGCTGGAGGTACAACATCGTGAAGGAGATGAGAGGCTCAACCAGCTAGAGATGGCCATCCAGCAACTCACCCAAGCCATGCACGACCATGGGGGAGTGAGGGGAGGAATTTTTATACCCCGAGTTTTTAAAACATTACATGCATTTGGTTTATATATCGTGTTATGATTAGTAGTACGAGATACTTAATGATCAAGAGAGATTATTTAGTACTCGAGATGCTAAGTTCAAAACATTGATTAGGACAGGATTAAGTGAGATTTGGAGTTCGCATGCAACTAGGTTATTATTCAGAATGTTGAGGAGCTCGTATTGGATCAATAAAAATTTTTAAGCAGGTAGGATGTTTTTGTCTCGAAAACCGAACCATATGATTTTTATGCTTTTAATATGTTGGAGGATCATCCACAAGATTACGGTTCAAATTTGGAGAATTTTTATTTTTTGGAAGCAAGTAGGACGTTTTAGGGAAGCAATTAGGTTGATTTGTGATTATCGGACGATTAGTGAAACGATTAGCAAAACTTAGTCATTAAGCATGAGAAATTCGGCTTCCCTAGAGAGTGACACATATAAAGGCTAGGAAGCACAACAAATCAAAGCTAGAAGCACAACAAATCGATGCAAAGAAGCACGACAAAAAAGGTTAGGACCAAAGCTATAGGCTGAATTCCAGCCATAAGTGTGCTGAGCAGCTGCTTAGGGTTGTTGGGTGTCATTGCACGGTGGAAGTAACCTTGTAACCTTTTGAGTCACTGGAGCTAGCCTATACACGTGTCGCGTTGTGATGAATCAAGTTTGCCTATAAATAGGGAGGGTGACCGGCCATTCAAACTTACACCATTCAATCTGAAATTTTGTGAGTTAAATCTTGAGAGCAAGAGTGAAGTGAAGTAGAAACAAGAAGGAGGAAGTCAATTAGAGAAGATTAGTGAAGATCAAACTCCCTTAGAGGTAAAGTTTAGTTTGGTTATCCTTGATTTCAAATCTTAAGTTGTCAAGATGATTTGTGAATCTCTTGTATTTCTTTTACTCAACATTTCTTGATATTATTAGTGTTGTTCTATTCTTCCTAGTGTTCTTGATGTTCTTCGTGTTCTTGATGAAGAACAAGCTTGTGTTTTCAAAAAGTTTCATTGTCAAAATTCGATTCGTTTTCAAAGTGTTTTTCTACTTTGATCCGATTCTTTTCAAAATTTCTTCCAAAAGTTGTTTTTCAAAGCTTGAACATATGTCTATCCTTCTGATTTCAACACTTTTTATGTCAAAATTAGTATTTTCTACGTGGTGATTAAGCCGGTTTTTAACCGAGAAATCAATTGTTTTTGCCTTCACAACATTTTCCTTTGAGAAATGTTTTATAATATTGTGATGTTGGAAATGAGTTAAGGTGTTGCATATCATAAATGAGATGTATGGGCGTTGATATGAGAAATGCACACTTAATTTGTACGTTGGAAAGAAATATTGTGATTCAAGTGTGGTTAAGGTGTTGCATATCATCAATGATATATATGGGCGTTGACATGAGACATGCATACTTAACGCATACTGTGAAGAAGTGACAGTACTGTGCACAAGAGAATGCGTTCACTTGTTGTGACATTCTAGCCTCTCCGTCGTACGCGGAATGATCCTCTATAAGGATACCGTATTCTACTCTGGAGTAATGCCGAAAAGATACGGTCCGTGTTCTACTATGGGAGTAATTCCGCAAAGACATGGTGGTTACTTGTAGTTATGTATGAGCTCTATAGTTATGTTGTAGCATATATATATATATATATATATATATATATATATATATATATATATATATGTGCTCATGATTAAATGTTGGGATTGAAACTAACTATTTTTACCATGTATCAGATGTCATCAAGTCGCCGACCCCCACACTCTCAGTCTGTCACTTCCCCACACTCTCCCCCGCGTAGAAGAATGACCGCACGGGAGTATCGCAGTCTGTTCCGTGTGAATCCTAGGCCTCTCAACTCAATACCGCCTCAGCAACCGCAGTTGTGTGAGGTTAGGATGGGGACTCAGGAGCCCCCGCCCCCTTAAAGGAATGACCAGTCTGGTCCTTCCAGGCGGAGGTACCCCATAGTCCTTGGTCACAGAATGTGGTGGACTGACTCCTCTAGTTCACAGGAAGACACAACTCTGGTTGGAGTCATTAGGCAAGTAGATAGAGAGCAGAGCCAAGTTAGAGGAATAAAAGTAAGTTCGGAAGAGGACCCGGAAGAGGATCCAATGGAGGAGGACCCTTCGCCTAGGTTGGTGGGGAATGAATGCAATGAAAGGAGTTCATCATGGAGAGAAGATACTTGGAAAGGCATTAGAAGAGAATTGGGTAGAGGACCGAACATCCTCTATGATTCTCCTAAGGACTCATCACAGGAAGTGGACTTTGTCCCTAAATACCATGAACCTTCAGGTAATGTGATCCATGACCCCAGTACCATAGGTCGGAGTTACGAATCCATGTCCCATTCTTGGGCGGGTAGTAACTCCCCAGACCACGTCTTCTATGACGAGGTTAGTAGTGGGGCCAGTTCAAACGCTCGTCCGCACCCATATAGTCCTAGACCCCCACCACCAGTACAAAATTTCTGGTAAGAAGACCGAATTCCGAGGATGGAATTTTTGTAAGGAGGGGAGGATGTGAGACCCCGACTTTATTTCTATCGTTGTAAAAATTATGACCCTTAAGTTTGTGCTATTATTATTGAGAAAGACATATATGGTTGAATTGATCTAAAACCATTACTAGGTGGAATTTTTCCCTAGCATTTTTATGTATCTTTAATTATAATTAAAATGTTATATTGTTGCAATTTTTTATAGTATTAAATTTGAGTATTTGAGATTAATTAGGCTAATCATTTTAATTGTTGGAGTATATCCCTAAGTCTGCAATATTTGGAAGAAATTGAATTAGGGGCTTTGACTCTTGAAATGTGTGATTTCTTAGAATAAAATGAGAAGGTATGTTGGGGTTAGTTTTAAGAAGTGGCAGAAAAATAAAAAATAAAAAAAGAAAGAAGGAAAGAGGTGGGATTCACGTGAAGAAGAGAAAGAAGGAGGGAGGGCAGGCTTGTCTTTTCCTCCCCCAAGCACTTTTCACACCTCTTTTCACCCCCCTTCCGCACATCTCACTTTTATTTGCCCTAACACCCTCACACACCAACGGAAGAAGAAGAAGAAGAAGAAGAAGAAGAAGAAGAAGAAGAAGAAGAAGAAGAAGAAGAAGAAGAAGAAGAAGAAGAAAAGGAGAGGAAGAAGAAGAAGGAGAAAGAGAAGAGAGAAAGGTAAAGTTTGGCCCTTTGCTTTTAAAAATCCCTGCTGGCCGAATATACCACTACCTCTTTTCTTTCACATCTTTCTTGGATGATAGCCTGTTGTGTGTGCTCGGTTGTTTTCTTCTTGTGTACATGTTGTTTTCTTTAAGAGTAGTGTAGATCTTACAAGATATGGGTAGATTTGGAAATGGCTCAAGAGAAACCATTTATGCACCCTAGTTGTTTGATAAAAAGACCAAGAGAAGAGGGACAAATGCAATAACTTTAGTTAGAGGATGAAATCATGGGTTATTGTATTAGGTTGTATGCATGTTAGTCTTGATGAGAACCAAGCCCTAAGCGTTTGATATATGGTTAGATATTGGGTTATGGTTTCAAGGGCAACATTGATGCACCCTAAGTATATGATGGAAAGCCTAGAAGAGGGCTGAAATCTATTTGTGCATGCATGGCTGGAATGTAGTGGTTGTGGTATTGGGTGTTGTTCTTTGATATCTATATGAGTTGAGGTTCAAAGGAGCTTTGGAAATGAGTGTTGTTGCTGGAAAACAAGCTGAGGTTTTAAATCTAGAATCATGGGTGTAGTTGTTAAAAGAAAATATGTAAACCTAAGCATCTTATATTAAGAGGAGTGCCACGGGTTGTATGGAAGATGGAGATTGTTTAGGCATGTAATGGAGTGTGTGAAATTGTTTATGGTCAGAAGAATCAAGCTAGGGATCATGATTAGGGTGTTGGCATAGGAAGATTTTAGCACCATGTTTTTAGGTAACATCGCGCTCGACCAGCGTGCGTTAGGCACTCGAGCGGCCTTGAGAAAATATGATGGACAGTGTCTTCTCGTTTGACCAAAGCTCAACAGGTGCTCGAGCGGCCTTGGGAGATTCCACACAGAGAGTTGGCGCTCGACCGCCGCTCAACCGAGGGTTGATGGAAGTTGGACAGTGAGTTGGCGCTCGACAGGCGCTCGAGCGGACCCTGTTAAAATTCCATATATGTTGAATTTGGAGTTCCGATTGAAGACTTGTGAACTCTAGCATTGAGGATAGTTGAATAAACTTAGTTATGAAGCTTTTGATGTGGGGATGGTGAGAAATTCATGAATAGACTTGAAATCATTGATGGTTAGGAAGAGCAAGTGTACCTAGTTGATTGAGTATTTTTTATGGCCTCTTTAGCAACCGTATAAGAGATATTTGATACTTGTGTTTGATTGTATTTCCTCATTAATTTTATAAAAGCTAGTTAAGTAACATTTTGTAAATGAAATCATATTTCATTGATATGTACTTTTGGAAAACCAAATAATTACAAGTATTTCTTGAATGTTATTAAATTCTTAAGCATCTAAGTGAGATATTTGAATCGCTTGTAGGCGAACTCCATACAAATACTCAAAGGAGACCAAGGTAAGTGGAAGTAAGTGGAAACTTACGCTTTTCTAAAACTGGAATGTTAAACAACATGACATTATCAAGCACGAACTCTCATTTTATCAAGCATGACATGACATGAGCATTTGCATGAAAGCATGAAAGAAGTCTTTATGCAAATGGAAGTATGAGAGTTTTTATGACAAGTTAAGTAAGGGGCTCTGGTCGGTATCGTACCACGTTAAGAAGGTACATCCATACTGAATGACGTTTACGTGAATGATGAATGTTACCTAGGACGCCCATACTGAAGGACGTTTACGTGAAGGTTGGGTAAGTCCTTGAGGTCTGTGCAACCACACTGAAGGATGTTTACGTGAAGGTTGGGTAAGTCCTTGAGGTCTGTGCAACCACACTGAAGGACGTTTACGTGAAGGTGCGTACCTCCAAGGGTCATGTCTAGCCCTTAGGCCCGAGGCCACATCAAGGGCTAGCTCGACAAAATGACATATTCCCAAGGGAAAGGGGAGTGGTTCCGAAGGGAACGCACAACCCTGACTTCAGGGGTAAATGGAGCGAGTTAAGTAGCCCAAATCAAGAAGAAATTCTTTTTAAGTTTTAGTGCATGTTTTTCAGATCAAATACGGATGTCTCATGCATATGCAGGCATTCCACTGACATTCATGCACCTGAATACCCATGTTTATGCAAGACATGCATCTTTATTTCACATGATCCTTTACTTAGTCATTCGACTCACAGTTTTAAATTGTATCATTCCAGACAATATTTCAGGTGAGGAAACCTAAGAAGAGGACTTGAACCCTAGATGAGGGGCTGTCGAGAATGTTCTCTGCCTTTTGTTATTTCAGTAAAGGTTTAGATATAATTTTGGAAAGAGCTTTCATGAGCCTCCGATGTGTGGTGGTCTTGCGCTATTCGGCCTTGTAGGCAGAGAGCTGTTAACCAGCTTATTGTTTTGAGACTCTGGT
Organism: Myrica gale; assembly: GCA_963930655.1. Classification (NCBI taxonomy): domain Eukaryota; kingdom Viridiplantae; phylum Streptophyta; class Magnoliopsida; order Fagales; family Myricaceae; genus Myrica; species Myrica gale. The sequence goes on from OZ005618.1 coordinate 15,976,779, forward strand.
GTAATTATACCTATTACTTCACGTTATCTTTTGAGGAGCAGGTTCTAATGTTCCGTATGCGCGTTAATCGATATAGAGTTTTTTTTAAAAAATAAATTCCGCTGCAAGATTTTAGTAAGTATGCTGGAGTGATTCCTTGTTGGGAATGCTCGCGGCTGTCATTAGCCTCGTCAAACTAACGTCTGGGGCGTGATAGGATGTCTATATAAGTCTTTGGGTTCCCCGAGAAGGCCCTTATTGGGTTTTGTGTGGGAGGTTTGAAGCCAGAGCTAGTTGGAGAGGTGAAGTTGAAGAAACCATGGTCATTAATGCATGCCTTGGAGATTGCAAGGATCAAGGAGGATCAACTCAAGGATAAGAAGTATGTATGTGGAGAGATGCGGAAGACATCCTTTAGTTCTCCTATTGTTCGATCGGCCCTTAAAGTCTTCTACAAGGGAGATATGAGTGGCCTTAGAACCTTGAGAACACAAGGAACCATTTGGAAAAAGAAGGTAACTGTTCTGATTGATAATGACTCATCTCTTAACTTCATTACTACTAGAAGGTGGAGTCGTTTGAAGTGAAGGTAGCAAGTGGGGAGAAATTAGTTTTGTAAGGAGTTGTGTGAAGGTGTAAAATTAAGGATACAGGGTCTAAAGATGGTGGTGGATCTTTATTCATTGCCTATTGTTGGGTTGGTTGTGGTGTTGGTGTGCAATGGCTAGATAAATTAGGGAAGATTGTTTCAGACTATAAGAGGATGAGAATATTGTTTTGGACTACAAAAGGATGAGCATGTCATTCATGTAGGGGGTAAGTGGATGACTTTGAAAATGATACCAAGGCAGAAGGAAAAAGGAGTAGGTTTTGAGGGAGATGGGCAGGATTATGAAGCATGGGGGTCAGTGCTTTGCTATTTCAATAATATCAGCACCAAGGGCCTTGGTGGATGAGGAAGAGACCAGAAATGGAGGGAAGATTGAGTTTGATGAAAGTATGCCAAGTGATCCAAAGGAGTTTCTAAGAAGCTATGGAAAGGTGATGGAAGAACTGAAGATATTGTCCACCCTTTAGGGTGTTTGATCATCGGATTTCCTTAAAGAATTGAAGCTCAACAAGTCAATGTGGCTCCATACCACTATGCCACTTCCACAAGGAAGAGATAGAGAAGCAGATTAGCAAGATGCTTACTAATGACCTGATAAGGCAAGCACCGGCCCATTTTCAAATCTAGATCTTCTGGTGAAAAAGAAGGACATTGCATGGCCCTTTTGCTTCGATTATCAGGTGTTGAATGAGGCCACCATCAAGGATTGATTTCCCCTTACGATTTTTTATGACATGCTAGACGAGTTAGAAGGTTTGAAGTATTTAACGAAGTTGGACTTGTGTGTCGAATATCATCAAATCTGGGTGCACCATAAGGATGTCTATAAGACAACATTTAGGACTCACAAGGGGAATTACAAATAGCTGGTGATGTTGTTCAGTTTGTGTAATGCACCATCAACATTCAAGGCTTGCATGACTGAGATATTCGAATCATTCATTCGATGTTCCAAACTTGTTTTTTATAGGGGTAAATACAGCATAAACTACCACTTTTGTTACATTTCACCCTCAAACTACCATCCCTTAATAGTTCGAACCCTCCCTCCATAATTTCCATCAATTTGGACGAAAAACCAATCAAGTGTCTCATCTGACTTTTTCCCAATCGAAATTGCAAAAATCTCCTTTCTTCTTCTTCTTCTTCTTCTTGAATCAAAGCATCATTTTATTCCAAAGAATAGAAAGCAATACAAAATATTAGGGTGGATCAGTCCCAGCAAAGACCCAAGGTAACTCAAGGAAATGCTCATTACTACTGGGGTTGCTGCTCGAGCTAAACTCGGTAGCGGCCCAACAAGCAAGGTGGTGCGCAACTTCATTTGCACCTCTAACAACATGGACAACTTTACAACTCTCCATTTGATTGTATAGCTCAACAATCTCAGAAATTGTACTATGGATCCTCCATTCCGTTCATTTAGGCCACATCTGCATAGCCTTGATCACCAAAGTAGAATCCCCTTCCAGAATGATGTTCCTGAACCCCATCTGCTTGGTAAACTCCACCCAGAATTTTGCTGCTACTACCTCTCCTTCAAGTGGCTGAACTACCTGATATTCACAAAAGTAGAAAATTTCACCTCGCCTTGATGGTCCCTAATCATAGATGTTATAACAACAAACTGGTCACGTACTGCCACATCCACATTAAGCTTGACATTCTCAGGTGATGGAGGCTTCCATACACCCTGTTCCTTTACCGAGTGGATCTTCTTTTGCCAAGCAATCCTGTGCTCCCAACTAAGCTTACATACCCGAGACGCCAAATCCCTCATCCCACACATCTTTCCTTCACGAACCGCACAATTACGTGCCATCCATAACATATCAATGGCATTTGCAGCAAAAATTTGGAACCGGTGTTGATCTTCGAACGCAATCCCAATGAGCTGATGTGGATGACAAATTTTCTGAATCCACTCCACTATCGTACCTGTGCTAAAACTAACAATATTAATTTGCTAAGCGGATTTACTCCAAATTGCGCAACTAAACGGGCATAGCAACAACAAATGGTGAGAAGTTTCTGGATGTTCTCCACATAACGCACATTAGACATCATCCGCCCCATCTTCGCAACCTCCTAACCTATCAGCCACATGCACGTTTGTCGGCAACACACAACCTTTTAGAGCATAAGCTTTAGTCGTTCATGTACCAATAGCCTCCATATCTCACGCCAAGCTTTTGCATTCAGTAGATTTGTCCCATCAGCACGTCGGCCCACCAAACACTATGCACCGACTTAACTATAAAAGAGCCTGATGAGTCCAACATCTAGAATATCTGGTCCCTTGTCCTTGGACCCGCAACTTTCATTTTCACAATTGTCATGGCAGATTCAGGCGCGAATAATCTTCGCACCACACTCAAATCCCAAGTGCACCAGTCCTCCAATAAAAGGTCATGTATCGTGCTGACATTGCACAGGTCCACACTGTCACTAGGCAGAAGGTAAATGATGGGCCCGTATACTAGCATGTACATGTCTTTACTGTATTATGGTGCACAAAGTCTTCCTGCTTCCCCCAATTATACAAAATAACATAGAAGACATGTGCACAAGGAATACCCGTCATGTCCCACGAGTGGCACCCACATGTTATACTATGTAAGTTAGCAACATATGTATGATTTTTGTGCTCAACTTCAAATAGACTATTACCAACATGTCAGAAGATAGTGGCATGGCTCTTCACCCACTGTCTCCAGTTTGTCTAGAATTTTAGGACCCATAATTTGGTCGTATGGCATTATCCCATATTTTTTCAACTGATACTTCTGCATAAGTTTCTTATGTATCATCTGTATCATCTTAATAATTGGTTTGTCCCATGCCTTGAGTATTTACAAGTTGAAACTTTCTGATATATTATTTACTATTAGATCAGACCATGGCTCAGGTCGAAACCATGACTAAGACCACTTGCTTGGATATACTTTTGAATACCCCCGTACATCTAGACTTAGTTTCTTCTGTTCCTCCATCTCATGCAAGAACTGTCTTTTGTGTATGCAGATGCAGTGGCCCAGAGTTTGCTCTTCAATGCAACCCTGCGATGCCCCGCGTCTCTAAAGTTTGCATATAAATGCCTCAAATAGATTCTATGATCTGTGCGAGATAACTTAGCTTTGAAACTATGAATCATCCCCTACAAATAATACATATTGTCAAAATAGTGGCTGATTAAATCGAAAAAAGTTTCATCGTGACAAAAATTGAAAGACCTTACCTTCGGGCGATAATAGATGAAGGTCCAATCTTGTACACGCTCTTGGCCGAGATTCGACACAAGGGTTTCTAAAAACCATGACCGACTATCCTTTATCTCCTTTCAACCACCCTCATTGCCATGGGTACATATGGTCTTTCAGATCTCTTGCAACTGCACTCAGAAGCTACCCCTAATATCGCCCCTTTAGGAAACATCCATCTAAACCAATTAAATGCCTAGATGCCACCTTAAAGAGGTCACGCATGGCAACCAGAGAAAAGTACATGCACTGGAAGGTGGGAGAGCCAGCTCTGGTGCTATTCTCTCCACCTTCAAAATAACACAACTTCCTTGATTCTTTCAATGGATTGTGGCTGCCTAATCCCATAACCAATTTTATTGTTCTCTGTGCTTCTCGTATATCTTTGTCTTTGTAGCGCTCCTTGCCCTATGGATTTGGTTGTCGTTGATGTCAAATTTTCATTGTCTTTTAACCTCAGAAGAAATGTAAGAAACTGGCTCATTTGGCTGACCCTTGAACTATTCGAGGTATCTATGTGCAAGCCACCTTGAGTTGATGATAGAACTCTTACACTTTCTATACTGCAAACATGTCTCGAACTTAGCGACCTGATATGAAATGTCATTTCACCCTTGCTCCAGGTAGCATAAACCTTGTAAGGGCATTTTGGATGATCTATGCATACAACAATGCATTTGTTGCTGTCGTTTTTCATAAACTTCAGGTCCTTCCCTTTGTGGACATTTTCCTCCTAGACAACACCGAGACAAATTTTATGTCAAGTTTAAGTATCGGGGTTGCGACGTCAGTTTAATGGAATTCTGGGTCAGCATATAGTGGTGTTGTTTTATGTGCAACCTCATCGTCATCAATAACTTCTAGAGAAACCAACACGTCACTGCGTTCCATATTATATACATCATCTTATATAGTCATTACAACACTAATTAATATACTTCAAAAAACCATTCAAAACAGTTCATGTGAATAGCATCAAGCAAGCAAAACTAAAATCAAAAGTGGTGAGAACATACTATCACCTTATTCAACTTCAACTCATGATCTATATCCCATTCTCTCAGCGGTGCAGCCCCATCAGCTCCTGGTGGTGAACGATGTGCATCTTGATTGTCATTGTCATCATTTTCCATAACTGCATCATCACTCTCCCAGCCCTCATCCGCCAAATCAAAATCTTCCACCAGAATCTCCTTTACGTCATTAAACAATGTTCTACCTCCTTGCTTCAATGAACTACTAGCCCTAAATGCATCAGCATAAATGTCAAAAAGTCCCTCGTTAGAATTGAGGACTTCATTCCAAAAGGGGTCATTAATCCCCAATCGACGATGCTCTAGCTCTTCATCCTCATCTCGAACCGCCTTTTATATTCTTTATGTTTGAACTAGGCGATTTAAGACTCAATATGGAATACCCGAACCTAGAGGGGGTGAATAGGTTCTTCAAATTCTTTTTCTATTTTTAATAGTTTACTGTACACTCATAAGAATATTATCAAGTTCAAGAACCCAAAATCTTAACTAGGATTTTGTATATGCATATAACAAGAAAAACTATGAAGCAATAAATTTTTTTACGGTTAATTACAAAAAACCCCCATGAACTTGTATGTCAATCTCAAATACCCCCTGGACTAAAAATCGTTACAATTCGGCCCCATCTATTACATGGCACAATGCAATTCGATTTTTCACTCAGATTTCGCGTTAAAGCTCACATTTTCCGCCACACGTGCAGGGCACGTGACGCCCAGAACACGCGAACTTACCAGATTGCCCCCCGTGCCCTAACTCTTCGACTAAACATCAAAATCATTCTTTGTTGTGGTGTGTTTTGACCCTATGCCCCCATTTACTCGTCTTCAATAAGCTTTTTGTAATTTTTGAGTCTGCAGTTCAGCAAAACTCCATACTTGAAGATCGCGTCAGCCATCTTGATGGTGCTCTCAAAGAACTTGTTCGTCAACTAAGACAAGCAAGAGATGAGCAGGAACAGAAGATCAACGTAGCCGTGGTGAGGAAGACCAGTGAGTGGGAAACCACCAAACTCAAACTTGAGAACCAGTTTCTTGAGATAAAAAATGAAGCAGATACTGCCAAATATGTATCTTCTAATGTTGATTATGATCTCTACCGTAAACTTGACTATTTGGAGGAAAAGAACTCTGCTCTCAAACTTGAGCTCCAATCTCAATCTGAAGAGTTGGAGATCAGGACGATTGAGAGGGACTTGAGTACCCAAGAAGCTGAGACAGGTAGTGGGGAAAGGCTTAGCTTGGGTGACATGGATGCCCACAAGACAAGTAGCTGAGAAACAAATAAGTATGAAGCTAGTTGCCCAGATTCTTGGGCGTCAACCCTACTGGCTGAGCTTGGTCAATTCAAAAATGAAAAGGATGTTAATAGAAATCTCCAAGCTTCTTCTGGTGGAATTGATCTTATGGACGAATTTCTTGAGATGGATCGAGTTGCTGCCCTGCCAGAAGCCAAGAAAGGAAGCTATTCTGCTTTATCAGAGGTTTCCAATCCCTCCATTAGTGGAGAAAGCTTCCTTAGATCTGAGCTTGAAGGTATGATTTGTTGGACTAACCAAAAGAGAAAGGCTTTGTAAGCAGAAATTGCAGTTAAGTGTCGAGAATTGGAGGTAGAGCTAACCAGGAAGAGGCAGGAAATTGAACTCCAGAAAAATGCAGAACTGCAGTTGGAAGATTTGCAAAAAGAGCTGAATATTGCAAAAGAAACAAAGCTAGTTGTCGAGTCTAGACTAATTAGCGTGGAAGTAGAAGCAAGGGCCATGTCGTCAAAAGTTGATACCTTAGAAGTACAGGTTCTAAGAGGAGGAGGCTTTATCAGCAGAAGTTGCAGTTAAGTTTCGGGAATTGCAGGAAGAGCTATCCAGGAAGAGGCAGGGGGCATAGGGTCAAAACGCACTGCATCAAAGACTGGTTTTGATGTCTAGTCGAAGAGTTAGGGCACTGTGGCAATCTGATAAGTTCGCTTGTTCTGTAATAGATGGGGCTGGGTTGTAACGATTTTTAGTCCAGGGGGTATTTGAGATTGACATACAAGTTCATGGAGGTTTTTTTGTAATTAAATCATCTTTTTATCAGAGCTTCAAGATATTCAAGATAAACTATCTTTAAACTTACGCAAAATATTGGACAAATATATTATTCAATCTATATGAACAATTCAACAATAATAATCAACACAATCACACACAAATGACACACGAATTGGTTATGAAAAGAAACCTCTTGAAGATTCACTTCAAGAAGAAAAACTCTGGGTCTTGTGGCCGGGAAAGGTTTTCACTAAAATGAGAACTCGAAGTTACACGATGGTCCATTAGACATTCACAAATCCCCTTGCTACTCTAACCCATCGAACTTCTTACCTAAATCTTGAATCTAGATCTGCACTCTTTGTAGGGAATAAGACTCAGTCTCTTCCACTCAAATACGCTAGAACCTTCACCAATGATCTTGAATACAGTCTTCCTTGTAAAACTTCATATCCACGGTCGTCTAACCAGAGCCACACAAACCATCTCAGAAACTAGCACTTCTGGTAAACCTAATACCTAAGCTGGTAAATGTTGTGTGATCAAAAATCCTGATAAGAAACTAAAGACCAAGTATTGTATCTTTTTTGTACACTTTAGTTGGTACAGATTATACTACAGAAACAATTACAAAGAGTATTTGAGAGGAAGGATATGGAGGCTTATTCTTTGAAATATACAAAGGAACCTTTATTGACAAAGAGAGAGGAAATGATTTTTATATCATAGGCTTTTGAGGTGAGAATCATGAAGGCAATATTAATTTAGGGCATTCCTAAAGTAGTTAGAAATGTTCAGGATGGCTTACGTAATACTAAATAAATCTCAAGCAAACTCCGAACATAATTTGTGAACTTCAAAGTAATCAGCGCTTAAACTTTGCAATGACATATTTTAGGAGAACTTCAATTAAACTACAAATGCTCCAGTCACACTCATACAATGTTGAGAAGCTTCAACCATGTAGTACTTTAACATACTCGAATCTTAGGGAATAAATAAGACATAATTACAATAATGAAGTTTTATGCCAACTAAATAACATCTACAATGTTCTCACTGAAAGATACCACGCATAACACCACCATTTGATGACTGAAAATGGCGACCCACCATTTGGAGAACATCATGGTCTAAGGAGATTAAGACCAACCCTGCTTTAGGACTCTTCCCGAACACTTGATAGTATATCAATTCACCAGATTTGGACCCATATCTCTTCACTACTGTCTCTATCTCGAAGAAGGTCAACAAATCTGGATTGTACGACTCATTGTACACATCGATCTCTACACCAACATATGTACATCCTTTTCGATTGAACTTCCCACCAAAATCCACCTCAAACATAAAGAACTCTGTAGTCATGTAGAACAAAACTCCACAGCAAGAACTTACACCTGCAAATCAAAGACATTTGCCAGATCCATGCCACATGTCACATCATAAGCAACTATAGTTGAATATAGATATTTAATAGTCATCAATAAAATATGTAGTTGGGAAATATTTTAGATCAAGTATGGTACTCACAAGCAACTAAAATTAAATGAAAATATTTAATTCAAAGCTTTTGCTTTTGTGGGTCGCAATTCAAAAATTGACTTAACAATCTATGACAGACAGAGTGTGGACCACTAAGAAAGCAACAACACCAATAAAGATCCTTACGCTGAGAATACATTACTACGTGTGGAAGATGCTGTTAGACCACAATACATAAAAGATCCCAACTATACATTCTCATTACCTCCATATGCCGACATTACGGGACATTCTTTCCATTTGCATGCCAATACGGACATTTTAATACAATGTCATTATCTCCCAATAGACCCATTTAAACCAAAAGGTAAGATACTAACTATACATAACAGAACCACAATTTCATGCAATTCATGCACTATATCTACTTCACGGAGGTCACCTCACTCAACATTCTATAAAAAAATCTTATTCAATCTACTTCAAAACCTAATTTCGCATTCCCTTTCAACCCATTCACCCTTTCATACAATCACCTTGTAAATGTGTATCTAGCCCAATGCAAGCACAAATCGTTACATAAATGAACCTAAATGAAAAAAAAACAATCAACTAAACAATAAAAGGGCAGACTTATAGAAGAATAGGTGTAGACCGTGCACGAAGAGGAGGACCACCAAAGCTAAATGTTGAATTGAAAGTATTTAGGAACTGATTAGGGTTTTAGTCTCTCGCGACGAACTAGTCGTTCTTCGTCAAATGCTTAGGCTTTTTACGAACTCATTAGGAACTGATTAGCGCATTATGAGCTGGTTAAGTGAACGTGAATGTGTTTGGGTTAGCCTTGTCATGTGGTTGTGTGTGCACATGATTGTCTTTGCTAATGAGCAGTTGTGTTAGAATACCTGGTCAAGGCCTCCAAAATAGTCACGTCCACCTTCAAGTGATTTGTAAACAATCACTCCAATGCAAATGATATGATCAAATACACAAGAATGAAGAATAGCTCGAGATGTATTAAGAAGAACGTGGTTAAGCACTATTAGTCCCTAGAACCACAAAAATACAAGAACAATCGTACAATGTTTTTTAGCCCAAATACGCACAAACTAAGAGGTTGTTATCCCCCAAGCCAAATAGCATAAACGTGCCTATGCTTGGCCAAAAGTCTCTCAATGCTCTATGACTCTCCAAATCTCTCCTATCTAAATGAATGACTCTAATGCGCCTATAAGGTACTTATATAGGCATTCGTAGGTGCTAAAATACCTTGTAGAATTGCAATCAAATCTTCATGAGTTTTAGGAAATAATCCCTAAAATTAAGGAGATTTGAATTACATGCCTAATTCAAAAGAACTCCAAAAGAAAACTAATCTTCTAGAGTTTAGGAAAGATTCACTAAATTTTGAAGATTTGACTTATTCAAAAATACTTGAAAGGAAACTAATCTTCTAGGATACCTTCTAAATGGCTCAATACTCTACAACCATTAAGGTTTCCTGCTGTCGACCGCCACCTTAGACGGTGACACCATCGCTTTGCACCTCCATGGGTGGTGATGCTCCTCCAACTCCTAGGATTGTCCTCTGCACTTACCCTCCTGACACCGTCATATGTGGGGGTGCTCCGCCAATGGTGGTAGCTGCTAGTGGCAACCAACCCTTGTCTAGGTTGTCCTTGGTCTGGTAGTCTGCTGCTGCTTGGCTTGACTAGTGGCTAAGATCCTGCTGTGGCACAAACTCATGGTAAGGCCTCGTGTTGCCCCCAATCCTCCCTTGTGTGGTTGTTAAGACCTTGATCTAAGGGTCTTTTCGTTCCTCCTTCCATGAATAGTACCAATGACCTCAAGAGTAAAATTTGGGAACCCTGAGGCTATCATCATAGTTCTCCCAAGTCGCCAATTCTTGATACTATCTTATATTTAAGGGCCTCCTTGAATTGTAGGATCATTCTTCCTTCCTCATCAAAGAAGCACAATTCCTCCACAATCAAGCTAAGATCTCCAACACATCTCTTAAGGAGAGACACATGGAGCACCAGGTGGAGTCTTGAGGTTGGTGGCAATTCCAACCGATATGCAACCTCTCCAATACGTGCAACCACCTTGAATGACCCATAGAACCGCTTCTCAAGCTTATAGTTTACCTTCCTCTTCATGGTCTTTTGGCCATAGGGTTGAAGTTTCAAATACACATACTCCCCGGGCTCCAATTCTTCTAGTATCCACTTTAATGTTTCTTTATGCTTGATTGAGCTCTCTTGATCTCCTTCTTAATCTTTGCTAGGATCTCATTCCTTGGTAGCATTGCTTCCTCCATTTCAACAATTTTAGTCGTGGCCCTCAGATAGGTAGTCAAGGTAGGTAACTTTGTCCCATTAACAACTTCAAACATGCAAAGAGTTATGGATGAGTGGTATAAAATGTTGTATTGACATTTAGCCCGTGCTACATACTACATCTATCCACCATGCTCATCGTAGCAATGGCAACTCAAGTATTGCTCCAATGTCCGATTGACCACCTTCGTTTGGCCATTAGTTTGCAGGTGATATGAGGAGCTAATCTTCATCTTGCAATGCAAACACCTTATTCCAAAAGGAACTCATGAATACCCGATCCCTATCCGTCACAATTTTTTTAGAAAAACCATGGAGCCTCACGTGGTAAATGGATGTTTAAGTGGCTCAAGTGCGCATGCTTGCTCAATCGGTCCACCATCACCAAAATCAACTCTTATCCTTGGCTTGTGGTTAAGTCATCCATAAAGTCAATCGATAAATCCTCTCATATGGTTTTCGATATTAGAAGGGGCTGCAATAAACCCGTAGGGGCTCTTGTATCATATTGACCTTTTGACATATGTCACACCCGGCAACCTCATCTCTTCATGCTATTCTTAAGGCCCTCCCAATAGAAGAAGTCCTTGACCCTCACATAGCTCATAAGCCATCCCAGGTGTCCTCCCTAAGGTTGTTCAGTGCCACCGGAAAATTCCTGTGGCACCAGTACCGGGTTGCCAGTATCCGGCTTTACCGCTGCCGGTGCCAGTTTGAGGATTTTTTACAAAATCTAGTGTCATTCCCGGTTCTCGGGTTACTCGGGGTTGAACAGCCCTAGTCCTCCCTCCTTGCTATGATGGAAGAAAGTAAGAATCTCATTTCTCAAGTTTGGTACATAAATGTAGGACTTATAGAAAATATGTCCATCCTAAATTTTGAACCCAGACACCCCATCACATGGAATCTTAAGATTCTCTATAATATCTTGAGACCTTGCATCCAACTCCATGACCTCCCTAAGCTTGTCCCATATCCTCCACTTTGCTCCACTCAATGCACACACACTTCGGCCTCCCTTCCTTTCTTGATAGAGCATCCGCCACCATGGTCTCTTGCTAGGTTAATACATAATATCATACTCAAACCCCAAAAGCTTCACAAGGAACTTTTATTGCTCCGGAGTAATAATATTTTGCTTAAGCAAGTGTCGTAATACTTGTTGGTCAGTCACAATGATGAACTTTTTCTTCAAAAGGTAAGACCTCTATACCTTTATTGTATGAAATACGATTAACATCTTCCTTGCATATGTACTTCATACCTTTTTCATTAGCCATAAGGCCTAGGAGATATAGACAATAAGCCTCCACTCTTGAGCTAGTACAACACCAATTTCCTCTCCACTAGCGTCGTTGTAGATTTCAAATGGCTTATTGAAGCTGGGCAAAGCCAAGACAGGTGTCTTTGTCATTGCTATCTTCAAGTCTTCGAAATCTCTCCTTTCTTATTCAGTCCATTCAAAGTCATCCTTCTTCAACATGGATGTACGCGATTTGACTATTAAGTCATAGCCTTGCATGAATTTTTATAGTCCCCGTTAAGCTGAGGAATCCCCTTAAAGCCGACACATCCTTAGGCAATGACCAATCCACCATGGCCGCCACCTTGCGTCGATCCACCTTCACTCCTTGGCTAGAGATGATGTGGCCAAGATACTCCAATTCTTCTTACATGAAGGCACACTTAGAATCCTTGGTGATGCTCCTTCAATATCTTCAACACTCGCTCCAATTGCTCAAAGTGCTCATCAACTCCCTTCGAGTACACTGAGAAGACATCAAAGAATACCAACATAAATTTCCTCAAGAAAGGCTTGAATATGACATTCATAACCCCTTGAATATGAATATGGCATTCATAACTACATACTCATAATGACCGAAATGAGTCCTAAATGCCATCTTGTGTACGTCTTCTTCCTTCATTCAGATTTGATGGTAGCCGATCCTCAAATCTAACTTGGTGAATACATGTGCCCCATGTAGTTCATCGAGCATCTCATCCACAGTAGTTGACACAAGAGTGCTAACTTCCATAATTCCTCCTTACTAGCAACACCACTAATGAAAATGGACTAGTGTTTGGTCTAATCTAGCTACTAGCAAGCATCTCTTCCACTTGCCTCTAAATCTCACCCTTTTGAAAGTGAGCATACCGATATGGAGGAACATTAATCGGTTTACTCGCATCTTGCAACACTATGGAGGGATCAACTCCTGACTAGGTGGCAATGTAGTAGGCATCTCAGATACTTCTTAGTGCCTCTCCAAAACCGCCTTAACACCCTTGGACGTCAATTCCAACCCATCATTATGCTTCACTTTGTGACCATCTAGCCCTTTATCTTCACTGTTTTGACCTCTCACAATGACAAAGCATCGAGCTCCATCCTTACATAATTTTTTGAACATGTTGGCCTCGCAAGGCCTTGGCTCCATTGGTGCTAATGCTGTCCACATACTTTTCTTTCCTCCAACTTTAAGCTACATAGTCATCTTCTCATGATTAGTTACAACCTTACCAATGTCTCTCAACCAAGCATTGTCGAATAAGAACTCTGATACCTCCTTAACCTCCAAACTACAATCTCAATCCAATTAATCCAACAACAAGCATAAGATTAAAGTTTACTCGTGTTTACCTGTTGAAGAGTAGACTTCTTCAAACAACTCCTCTCAATGAAAACACTAATTTGTTAGGATCCCCAATCAAGACCTTCAAAACAATCACACCCACCTCCAAGTGATTCATAAGCGATCACTCCAATAAATCCTTTCGAACTGTTTCAAGCAATACCCGAGCTCAAATGATAGGATCAAACACATAAGAATTAAGAATACCTCAAGATATATTATGAAGAACGTGGTTAAATAGTATTAGTTTTAAAACCACAAGAAATATCGTACAAGGGTTGTTAGCCCAAATATGCCCAAGCTGAGAGGTTATTAGCCCCCAAGCCGAATAGCATATACATGCCTATGCTTGACCAAAAGTTTCTCCAAGCTTTATGGCTCTCCAAATCTCTCCTCTTTGAATGAATTACTCTAATGTGCTTATAAGGTACTTATATAGGCATCCTTAGGCACTTACAAAACCCTAGTAGAATCGCAATCAAATCACAATCAAATCTTCAAAAACTTTAGGTAACGATCCCAAAAATCAATGAGATTCGAATTACATACCTAATTCAAAAGAACTCAAAAGGAAACTAATCTTTTAGAGTTTAGGAAAGATTCCCTAAATCTGGAAGATTTGACTTATTCAAAAATACTTGAAAAGGAAACTATTTTTCTTTTATACCTTCTTAAATGGCTCAATATTCTGCACCCATTAGGGTTTCTCACCATCATCCTCTACCCTACATGGTGGCCTTGCCACCTTGAACCTTCATAGGTGGTGATGCTCCTCTAACTCCTAGGACTGTCCTTTGCACTTCCCCCCTAAGATCTCCATGGGTTGTGGCTTTCAATGGTAGCCCCTCCTTGTCTTGGCTGTCCTTAGTCTGGTGGTTTGCTGCTGCTTGGCTTGATTGGTGGCCAAAGTTTCCTATGGCATCAAGTCATGGCAAGATCGTGTTGGTCATGAGTTTGCCATGACATATCTGTGGTTGATTGCCAGGTGTGCTAGCATGGACATTGTTGGTGTGTCATGCCTTGTTAGGGCCGCTGGTGCTAGCTCACGTGCGCGCTGAAGTAATTTCATGGCTCGACTGTAGTGCTCTTGCCGCATGCATTGTAGGCTTGTCAGGGGTGTCCATAGGTGTCACCAAGGCCTCGCCTTGCCCCTATCCTCCCACACATGGTTGTTAAAGCCCTGATCTTCACTACGAACCCTTTCAAGTTGACCTTGTGCGTCTGTCACACCTGTGCTTGGTTTGATAGGCAAGCTAGTGACCTGACCCTCCGTGGTCTTCAAGGCTATTCTTCATGTCTCAACCCACCATGGCTTCCTAATTGCCCATGCATGGCCTTTCTATGGCTCTCATCATGCGTTCCTCTTTCGAAATGGACCTTGATCTGAATGTCCACAGTAAAGTAAAAAATACTCCTTGAAAATGTCTAGCCCTTCCCACGTGGCATCCTCTGAAGGTAATCCCTTTTACTTGACTAAGATCTCCTCACGTGCATGGTCCCACTTGCGCACTTGCATATACCCTTCATACCGCATTTTTTTTCAGCATGTAGTCAAGACATTGAGACATGTATGTTATCATCAAAATCAAATACAATATGGTTAAGGGTGGGCACCGGAACGGACGGAACCGGAATTGGCCATTCCGGTTCCGGTTCCGGTACCCACCGGAACCACATTTTTGGTTCCGGTTCCGTTCCGGAATAAACCGAAACGGAACCGGAATTGGAACCGGAATTTCCGGAACCGGAACCGGAAATTCCGGTTCCTTATATGGGCCTAAAAAAATATTTTTAGTTTAGGCCCATTGACCCAAAAATAGATTTTTAAGTTGTGTTTTTGGGCCAAATAACTCTAAATTAAAATTACAATTAAACAACTAAATTTCAAAACAATATTTTACTATTTCAAGATGCCAAAATAAATATAAATTAAAATTACAACTAAATTTCAAAACAAAATAAATATTATGAAAATAAACTCTAAATTAAATTTACAAAAAAATTATTAAACAAACAATTAATCATGCAAATAAGTAAACAACTAAACATTTATCAAAAATTCAAATTGAAAGAGGTAAACTCTAAATTAAAATTATAATATTTTTTTAATTTTTTATAAAATATACCGGAACCGGAATTTTCCGGTATTTCCGCCGGAATTTCCGGTTCCGATTCCGGTTCCGGAATTTCCCTAAAATGGGATCCGGTTCCGGTACCGGAAATGACCGGAACCGGTACCGGAATGCCGGAACCAGTACCGGAACCGGAAATTCCGGTTGGAACCGGAACATTTGCACACCCTTAAATATGGTTACCATGTACCATTGGAGCTAATACAATAGGTCACGTATCCCAACTTCGTTGAAGATAATTTAATAGAAATTTTTTCCACCCAATCATAACTAGCCACATATCATAAATTAAATTTAAACTTAAGGAAAAAAATAATTTTTCGTTCTTGAGTTTGGCACCATTTTCATAATAGTTCATTGGGTTTTAAAACTAAAAATGTTAGTCCTTGAGTTTTATAGTGTTTTCATAATAGGTCCTTAGCTTTTAAAACTAAAATTTTTAATACTTGAATTTTGGATTCTTTAAAAAAAATCTTTGGATTACCTCTTCGTTTAGCCTTCTAACTCCATGACCTATTATGAAATTAATGCAAAACTCAAGTACCCAAAATGATTTTTTTTTTAAAAATTTAAATGTAAACTTTGTATTAATTTTTTTATGACATTTGACGAGTTTTGATTGGGTAAAAAGCACTTACGTTAAAACAAAATTTTTTTTACCTATCTGAACAAATGTGTGTTTTCAAAACTTAAAAATCTGAAAAATTTAAAGAATGTTACGAAAATTGATGAGATTAGAGTTTTATTAGTTTTAGTAAGAAAGTAGTGTGAAATATTTTGTATATGGTTGTAGACTTTTTAGACCAATGATTTGGTTGTTAAATAATGATTGAAATTGGTGAAAAGAGTAGAAAAATAAATTAATTTTCTTTAAAATTTAAGGTAAAATGGTTATTGTAGATATAATTAATAGGAACAAATGACTCAACTAACCTATATGTTAGATTAATAACACTTTTATATTTGCTGGTGAATTTCGCTAAAAATTTTACTCTTTTTTCCCCTGTTTCACGTTTTGCAAATGAGCCATTTAGGACATTTTGCTTGTCAAAAATTTATAATAAAACAAATATTCTTCAAAATTTTAACTTTTACCCCTACACTTCAAATATTTTAAAATTTTCAATAAACTTCAATATTTAAATTTTTTTAAAATTTTAAAAATATTTCTCAAAATTTCGATAAACAAACGTACCCAAATCTTTCACAATTTTAAAAATATTACTCAAAATTTCGGTAAAGAAACCTACCCTAATTCGAATCGAACTCACTTACCATATGCGAATCAAGACGTTGAGTGAATCCGCAACCGGTCAAAAGTTTCAGTCCCCCAAAATACCGCGACTTTCCCGAAAGGTCTGTGCGTTGATGGCCCCGCAATGTGATTTGTGCTTTTGAAATTGGTGGAAAACACCGCGGCTTTGGCTCACTCGTCCATACTCCATAGATGGCTGCAAATGGGACCCATGACACATAACAACAGGCACCTCTGAGGGCCTGAGCTGTCTATCTCCCGACACCCACATGAGTCTTCTCTCCGTCCCCATTGATATGTCACTACTGCTAGCAACTTCACCCACCCAATTCTCTCTCCCAGTCTCTCTTCTCAGCAAAGAGAAAGCAAGATACACCGGAAAGAATTCAAGGGGGAAAGAAAAAAGTAAAAAACTTTGACAGAGGAGGCTGATTCCAATGCCAGCGTCATCCTTCTTTTATCTTACCCTTCTCCTGTGCTTCTCAACTGCTGCTTTCGCAGGTGACCCGTTTGTGTTCTATGATTGGACTGTCTCTTACATGACTGCCTCCCCGCTGGGAGTTAAACAACGGGTGATCTCTTCCCTTCAGTTCTCTGCAATTCTCTTCTTTTTTGGTTGGTTTTATGTCGGCGTTGAAGTTTTTGTTCGCGTTGGTTTCTGGCAAGTGTTTGTACACTGCAGGGTAGTAGTTTCTGCTACATTTTGAGCAGTGTCCATGTTCTTAGTTCCTGGGCATTAGTTGCTCACGGAAGACAATTTATCTGAACTTAGAATGTATTATTATTCATTACTGATTAACCTAATATTGTCAGTGACTCTTGCTTCGTCTTTAGTCGCTAGACTCCTAAATTGAAGCAAGAAGCACTGTCCTTTACAAATCCGTGAACCACATGTTTCGGCAGTTGCTGCACATTGTGGATGATATAAATCCGCACACCCAGAAGAAGTTATTGTAAAATGAATTACTTACTTTGCCACAACATAAATTTTCCACAATCTGATTCTTGCATCTGGAGGTTGCAACGACAAATAAGAGACACCTTTGCCTGTCCCATCTTTTGGGAGTACTCTTCCTATCATGTGATGTTCACTAGGTTTATATTCTGCACGTTGTAGTGAAGTATTCTTGTTTAGCCCATCCTTGATTGATTCCTTGTTGTGTTGCTGGGACCTTTGCTTCTTCAAATGTGTTGTTTATATTACAATTACGTCTTTACCCATCTGTCCTTCCTGCTAACTGCTTGAGCATGGTCAACTTTTTTGTGTTTTGTCCCCTTATTTCTTTCTGGAACTGATCCCAGATTTTGGGGTGGAAATTCTTTCGTTATCCTGTTTCTCTGATGTTTTGTACACCATTTATTTCAATAGCTATCTATATTTTGGTATTTATATGCCACAAAGTAGTTAAATCTCTTGGCTGCTTCCACCAAGTCAATAATTTATACCAACAACTCCAGGTGATTGGGATTGATGGGCAATTTCCTGGACCGATCCTCAATGTCACTACCAATTGGAATGTAGTAGTAAACGTCAAGAATGACCTTGACGAGCCATTGCTTATCACATGGTATATATTTCTACCATCGAGAGTAAGTGAAATGCATGTATCTATCTTTTTAATTTAAGATTGCTTAGTTTAATGCAGGGATGGGATACAACACAGGAAGAACTCTTGGCAAGATGGTGTTTCAGGGACTAATTGTCCAATTCCTGCTGGTTGGAATTGGACATATCAATTTCAGGTCAAAGATCAGATAGGGAGTTTCTTTTACTTCCCTTCCCTAAGCTTTCACAGAGCTGCAGGCGGATATGGAGGAATCATCATAAACAATAGAGAAGTGATACCACTACCCTTTGGGTTGCCAAATGGAGATATCACAATCTTCATTAGCGACTGGTACACTAAGAGTCATAAGGTCAGTGTAAATCTTGTTTGGCTCACTCATTGTGGTGGCCAGTGAATACTATTTACTTTCGTTGGTTGCCTTGGTATTGACCAATTGTTATGGGGAAAACAGGAACTAAGAGAGGATGTTGCAAAAGGAAGTGACCTTGGAGTTCCTGATGGTATCCTCATTAATGGACTGGGTCCATATCGCTTTGATGAGGCTGTTGTTCCGGATGGTATTGCTTACCAGACATTAAACGTTGAACCTGGTAACTTTCTTCAATGTGTTTGGTCATCTTCTAGCATTAACCTTCTCAAACGAACTAGTTGTTTGTAACAATCTAAAATAAATGTAACGCATATTCCTTGAATATAGTGAGTTACAAAATTATGCAGCCAAGATCTAGCTGTCCCATTTAGAGGACTCCAATGTGTTATAATAGCGTGTAAATGCATGCTTAAAAGAAACAAAAAACAACAAGAAGAAGAAGATAGCAGGAAAGCATATGGCATCAATCATTATGATCTCTGTGATTATTGTAAATGGTAGCTTCTTGAAATGCTGGTCGAGGATTAAAGGACTAGTTAATATCCCTTGCATATACAACCACAAAATAAAAAGCAACTGACAAGGAAGTGGGAAACAAGTAGCAAAACCAGTGCGATACCTTCAAGTCCTAGCCAGCTCCTGAGATTCCTGTCTATTTCTGTTCTTTATAACCTACAAATGATGTGTTGTAGGTAAAGCAAGAAGTTATGCAAAAGAAAAGTAGGGAAAAAGTTAAATTGCTTGGCTTTCTGGATTATTTAGGCATCTTCTTCCATCACCTTTCATTATTTTTTTGGCCTCATTTAGGAGGCTGGTTTCCTATTTGAAAACCAGCCTAAGAGGCTGGTTTCCTATTTCTTTATTTAAAGCGAGAATCCCATCTTTGCCCAAGAGAATGAAGTGTGGTGTACCACTTCTCTGTATAGCTAACGTTTATATTCTCTTCATTTCGTGAAACACTTATTTTGGTTAAAATTCTGTGTGATGTCATTCCTTAGTGGGGTGGTGGAAAGTACGTAACCTGTTCGAACCTGCAAGGTGTGTATTTTCTTCCCTAAGATTTCATGACTGCTGTATATTGTCATCCATATGGTGGTTGTTACGTGCGCAATTTTCTGGTGAAAGAAATTATAAATGCAATTTCTCTCTGTTGCTGTTCTGGTAATATCCAAATGTCCGCATTTTCTTTTGGTACAGGAAAAACATACCGTCTTCGGGTGCACAATGTTGGTATTTCAACCACCTTGAATTTCAGAATACAAAATCACAACTTACTTCTTGTGGAAACAGAAGGATCTTACACAGTCCAGCAGAACTTCACAAACTTGGATATCCATGTGGGTCAGTCGTACTCATTCTTGGTCACAATGGATCAGAATGCTAGCAGTGACTACTACATTGTTGCGAGTTCTCGGTTTGTCAATTCATCTGCGTGGATTAGGGCGACAGGAGTTGCCATCTTGCACTACTCCAATTCTCTAGGACCTGCTTCAGGTCCTCTTCCTGATCTTCCTAATGAATATGACGCTTATTTCTCAATGAATCAAGCAAGATCCATAAGGTTGTAGCTATGTACTTCTCTTTTTCGATTAATACATACATATACCGATAGGACATAACATAAACCTCTTGAATAGATCAATCAGTAAAGTTTCCTGTACATGAATGAGAGCTTTCCTACTTCTATTATTGATAGTTTCATCTTTCAAAATTACAGCATTAACCAAGGAACGGTTTTGTTACTTTCCCATTATTTCTTGTTTATTCTCCTCGAAGTCATACACTTGCAACATTGGTTTTCTTCTCATGAATTTTTGTAGTGACCGTGGATGCTGAGCTGATTATTGTTACATTCTTGTCATGATGGTGCTTTTTGCAGATGGAATGTCTCTGCAGGTGCTGCCCGTCCAAACCCACAGGGATCTTTCAGATATGGTCAAATCACTGTCACGGATGTTTATGTGATCCTCAATAGACCTCCAGAGCTTATAGATGGGAAGTGGCGGACTACCCTTAATGGTATTTCATATTTACCACCTGCAACACCCCTGAAGCTTGCCCAGCAGTTCAACATTCCGGGGACCTACAAGCTAGATTTCCCAAGTAGATTTATGAATAGGCCGTCCAAATTTGATACATCTCTAATTAATGGTACTTATAGAGGATTTATGGAAATCATCTTTCAAAACAATGATACTACAGTCCAGAGCTACCACATGGATGGCTATGCATTCTTTGTTGTAGGGTGAGCCTTTACCTTTGGTTTTATCATATGACGATTTCTAGTTTGGCGAAAATTCGAAAATGGATTTGAACAGTTTCCTGTTGGCACTGTAGTATGGATTTCGGAGTGTGGACAGAAAATAGCAGAGCCACATATAACAAATGGGATGGTGTTGCTCGCTGCACTATACAGGTATGCCTGTTGTCTGATCTCACACTAAAATGCTTTTGTATAAACCAATTGATTAAGCAGTTTTTGCATGGGAAACCTACAAGGAGTGGGCAGACAACAATGAGAAAGGCATATAGGAGCAATTCTATGAAAAAGAAAACTAGAGATTGCCTTAAATGCTAAGTAATTCTACAATCTGCCTGGATTCTAATTTTCTTTGAAATATCTAAATAGAGTCTATATTTCAGCTCATGAACACTAATATCTTCCTACTACGTAACTAATTCTTTAATTACGGCTAATTGATTTTGTAACCAGATTCTTTCCTAATCAACTGACCTTACTTCATGTTCTTAAGTTTCTTTCTTACTTTAATGAAGCCTTCACCACTTCATAAGGCCACTCTATCCCCCTTCCTTTTCTTATAATTAAACGAGGCATTACCTATTCTTTTTGCTGCTGAAAATCCGAAGAGGAATGCTGCTGTAACATCACTCCAGGCTGCTGCTGCTGATAAGACGTGGAGGACCGCTGTAGAGCCTTCTATGTTGTAAGTGGTTGGGGCTGCGTGTGCAGGACATGGGCTGCTACAATGGTTGAAATCATGAATGTCTTCCAGCTGCTGCAGCTCAAGATTCTCCCTCAAATTGTAGCAAAGAGAGGAGGTTATTGAGCTTTGTGATTGAAGAAGTTGAGAGAGAATGGTTGGTTTGTCTTTGGGTCCGTGAACCGATAGGAAGGGGAACGCCTGCCAAAGTCACATCAGAATTGTTGAAGAATTGCAGAACGGGTTTGGGGCTTTGGGATTTAGTCATAACTTCTCCCTATATTAGGAACCTTTAGTTGGCATGCTGTGAAATGATATCCCACTCTTGGGGATTCAATTTCTTGATGAGCCTCTCTCAATATCTAATACTAAATGAACCCTTTTAGCTTCCATAGGGAGTATGTGCTTGTTGCATTTGCCAGGTAGCATTCTAATACCACATGTTAAGCATATTTCATCCTAAGCAGTAAGAAGATACCTATGGTAGGGTACCAAGTAGTGCATACATTCTACAATGGTGAGAAACAGAGTCATTACTAGATGACAGTAGATATATTAACAAAAACATTCTGTGAATCAAATAATTGATTTGACACATGGACAAGTACAATCACGTCGTGGTGAATTGAAAATTATGAGTTAATTTCCCATAATCTAGAAAAGCATACAGGGGATTACTTACTGGAAAATATATTGACAGCCGTTTTATATCTACTTGGTTGCTCCATTATGTATTCTTGGGTTAGTTCAAACTTCCTTTGACCTTTTCTCTGATGTCATATTTTGGATGAGGCATCTAATTATGAATGTAAAACAAATAGATACAATAAACATAATCTATCTTGACCACAGGAGCTTTCATATCTAAGTCTCTCTCTTTATTTTCACTCCATCGCACCAATTTCATCATATAATCCATGGCAACAGGATTTTGGGCTTTGAAACGTATTGGCACGAACTTTCCATTTTTAAGCTTATTGGCGCAAACTTCGTAGTCATTTCTTCTTTACTGGCACAAACTTTTTAGTCACTTCTCTGTTTTCTTTATTCAGTCAACTTTTACCGGTTGTTCTTGAAGTGCATAATGAAGTGCTTATGCACACTACGTCTTACACAGAATAGCTACTTGTCCTGATATGTACATCCACTCTGGACGAAAAGGAAAAAGCATTATCTTTAAGCTTGATCCTTCGTCGATAAATATGACTACATAGAAGATAAACGAAAGAGAAATTGAGATTATGTTGATAACCACTCAAGGAATAAAAGAGAGGTTATGTTGATAAGCACAAAGTTCTCACTTGAGTGCAGGTCTTTCCTGGAGCATGGACGGCCATTTTAGTTTCACTTGACAATGCTGGCATTTGGAACCTTCGTGCAGAAAATCTCAACTCTTGGTATCTGGGGCAAGAAGTGTATGTGCATGTTGTAAACCCAGAGAGCGATGACCATGAAGTTCCTTTGCCTCAGAACACTATATATTGTGGCTTACTTTCACCCCTACAGAGGTAAGAACTCTTGCAAGCTACAATTTGTCAGTCGGGTAACTTTACCATATGGAGGCCATGAAAATCAACATGTCCCCAAAATTCTAGATTTGTCCTTGCTTTTGAAATGATTTATTCTGGAAAGTTACTTTCCATTTCTTTGGTTTATTTTCTATAGATCTTCTAACTAGCCCTTCACCCTTCCAACTAATACAAATGTCTCTCACTGCCTTTTCTACTATCTTATCTGTTTCTTGCTCTTCTGTAGTGGTCAGGCTGAGAGAGTGAAGTTCTCTGGTGCACCATCTTTATCCTATGCACGTGGAAGAATTTTGGCTATGTTAGTGATAGCTTTCTTCGGAACTTGCATCAGATAAACAAGTTGGGTTGAATCAAAATCAAGCTTATGTTTCAAGTAATGAACTATATGTTCAATATGTATTTTGAGCTATAGGGATTCGAAAATGTCCCTGGTTTCCTTTGTTTTCGTGGGAAAGGCAACCGAGTGAAGGGAATGCAGAATATTGCTAGATGAAAGCATGTAAAATTGTAATTCTGATGTGCAATATTGCTAGATGAAAGCATGTAAAATTGTAATTCTAATGTACATCATTGTAGGTTTAAACACTGCATGATTTGTTTGTTGATTGATGTACTGGGGTACTGTAATTGGTAGACTGAAACAGTTATTGACTGCAAGAAAAGGAAGTGCATGACTTGCGTAGGCTAAAAAGAGGTTGTTTAAGAAGAGTAGAAAAGGGGTTAAGGAATAGCCCTCCTCTCTCACTTTCGATGGGGTGGAAGCATGGAACCCTTCTCTCCATCCTGCATGGTGGAGGTGGGGTAGGTGGCGGGAGGCCTAGCCCACTGCTTTTTTTTTTTTACAAGTAGCCCACTGCTTTATTTTCCCTTCACTTCTGTAGTTTTTTTTTTTTTACCTTTTTTTCGCTTTTTTTCCCAAATATATTTTGTTTGATTTCCTTCAGATTTTTATTTTATATTTTCTTAGAAGCAATAAATCTACTAGAAGTTTTTTATTTTTATTTTTTATGCACGTGGCATTAATTGAAAAAAGAAAATCCACAACAAAATATATCAGTATTTTGGTCATTTAAGTTAAAAATGCATATGGGTTTAGAATAATTTTTGTATATAAATGTTATTTTTAGGTTGTGCTTGTGTTGAAAAATTGAAGAGAGAAGTAATTTTTTATATTTTTTATAGGAGGGAGAGAGATTATATTGTAATATTTTATTGTGAGTTGGTGAAAAATATTGTGATATTTTTGGTTCAAACGCACCCTTAGTACACTGACTTCAGATATTGAGTAGTTGTGGTATATCTGCGTCGAGAGAGAGAGGCTCTTCCTTCTCTCTAGACTCTCCCCTCCCCCTTGTTTTCTTTCCCCACCCAATTCTCCAGTCAGGGGAGGGGCTCCGGGCCCTCTCCTGTCTTTCTCCTAGGCCTTTGTGCCCTTTTTCGGCCCGTTTCTAGGCATTTTTGGCCAATTTTTTGGTCTTGTTTTCAAAATAAGAGGAGGTTAGGTCCCGGTATCTCTGATGGCCTTTACTTTGGATAGATGTGTGACTCCGCACGCGCACCCGATCCTTTTCACCTCTTTTTTGGTTGGTTTCCCCGATTTTTGGGAGACACTTTGTTCTGCCATTAGCTGCCTCTCCCGACGGTCCTTTCCAGTCTTCTCCGATGGGCATCTGCCGACATGTGGAGGAACACGCACGCTCACGAGCGTGAGTGCCGCTCATGTGCTGGTTTTCTTTGTTCTTTTGTTGGTTCGTTTGTTTTGTAGGTATCCTTGCCCTTTTTCCTTCTCTTACTGGGCAGATTCGGTTGATTTTCTCCGGTGACTGGTTGCCGTTGTGTTGTGCCGCCCGAATCTGTTTTCGTTTCCTCTCTCCTCGTTGCAGCCGGTGTTTGTTTGAAGCTTTTCCTGGAGGGGTTAGAGTGTTACTTTGAACGCCTTTCTTCCAGCGGAAACCGACGTCGCCATGTGTGACTGATTTGTTGTGTTCTGACTTTTGTGGTTGTTGTTTGTAACGGTTGTTTGTCTCGGATTTTACTATACTTGTTTGTTGCTTAGAAAAAAAAAAAGAGAGTAGTTGCGGTATATAAAATCACAGCTAACAGGAGACCAATGCAATAGCAGTAGGTACCAGAGGCCAATTCTATTGATTAGAGGCCCGTACGTCAGATGACAATAATCCAATTAAAGGAAGGTAAATATGGAGTTATGACCCACAACTGATTTGATGAGGCCTCTAGCAAGGTATGTTAGCCCAAGAATGTTCTTCCAAGCCCAGAGCAATCTCTAGAGTGTTTAAGATCCCAAAAACCTCCTATTCTTTATCAGATAAACAAAAGTTCAATTAAACCACACCAAATGTTTTAGGGTGTACGCAATATAAGTCACATAAATTCATGCATAAATATGCATGCAAAAGCAATGAAATCAAGATCGAGCAGTAGTTGTTGTTAACGATATATCCATGGCGTATCTCCGACCACTCACTGACCATTGTGTCTCCTTGATATATTACTTCAATATAGGCAGGGACGAGAGTAGGACAGTCAAATGAGATGCGGATGCTTCAGTGAAAGAGAAAAAAAAAATAATCTCCTTGATATATGGCTTATCTTGTTGAGATTTAGAATTTAAGTAGGAGCCAAAATAAGTAGTTGCTAGAGGCAGCATTTGTTGTACATAGAAGTAATCAAAAATAGAGACTATTAATTTTGAATACATACATGTTCTCAACTTTCACACCCTTCATTGATACCCCATTTTCATTCATTGTTATAGCTCCAAATTTGCTATTTACGTTACTCCCGTTTGTTGGTATAAAATCAAAATCCAATGCTCCTACGATATCAGATATCAGATCTCTGAAAGAAAATTTATATTTGTTGTTACTCAATACACCACTGTATGAATTCTAAGAACATATGTCTTTTCGTATCAATGGTAGAAAGAAAGGTATATTTCATTGTACGAGACATTAATTATTACCAAAAGGACAACCGAAAAGGGAAAAAAGATGGAGGGAGAGGGGGAGAGGAAGAAAATTCCCTATTAACAAGGATACATGCATAGATTTGAGTCATTTGACATGGGATTCAGGTTCAAGTTATTGCTAGGATTTTGCATTACCGAGGCTTGCTGTAAGGTATATAGCGGCTACGAATCATGAGCATAACGCGGAATAACCCTGCAATCGGTGGGTGTCCTGCAGTAAGGGCAGTCCCTCATTCATCGTTTCTCATGCAGCTCATTACATTTTTCACACAGAACTCGATGGGGGAAGGAAAACCACTGATATTCTCTCTGATAGGCACACGACACACTCTTGCTCCTGTTTCAAGCTTCCGATCTTAAAATTCTGCTTGAAATCCCCCACCCGATTAAGGACATCATGAGGCTTCCCGTCTTGTTGCATGGCAGCTTGGAACTCCAGTTGGCAAACTTGTTCTGGAGCCGTTTTATTTCTTCCTTGTAGTTCTGCTTCATACTATTTGCTTTCTGTTTCATCGCTTCCTCTTGTAGTTTTGCCAGTGCTTCTAGTTGTTCTCTTTGCCTGGTTCCTGAGCACGCCAAGGACTACTTGGTGCCACAAGAAGGATAAACTTTGATGTGAATTTAAGGGCCTACAGTACTTTCCTTACATGTTTGCCAGGTCCCTGAGCATACCACTTTGTAGAGCATTAGTTGACATATACATCAAGCAAATTATACATATTCATGAAGAGCATACCTTGACTTGATTGAGGAGGATTTGAGCAATGTACACTTGCTGCTGTAG
The DNA here is from genome assembly GCA_963930655.1 of Myrica gale. Taxonomy (NCBI): domain Eukaryota; kingdom Viridiplantae; phylum Streptophyta; class Magnoliopsida; order Fagales; family Myricaceae; genus Myrica; species Myrica gale. Next base: position 16,003,723 of record OZ005618.1, read on the forward strand.
CTCAGCTCCCTTATTCTTCTCTTTCTAAAGCTCTTCTTGTAACACTGCATTTTCTCTCTCACATGACTGGACCTTTTTGAGAGTCACTTGCTCCCTCTCTAGTATTTTCGGATATCTCGCGGCTGACTCTAGAGCCTTTGTTCGAGCCATCTTAAACTTCTTTGTCAGCATTAAATGTTCAAATCCAAGATTGCAAAGAGTAGCATTAGCAATGTCGAGCCTTTCAGTAGCTTTACTCAAGGCATTCTCATCTTAAATAGTCTCTTGATGGTGTTCTCCCCAAGATTTACTTCTCCTTTTGAGATTGTACCTGATCTGCTTCTTTTTTCTCTAGTCTTAGAGCTTTAAGCTCGCTCTAGTCCTTGCTAAGCCTATGAACAGCCTGCATGCGGGAACGGATTCCCTCCGAAGGGGAATCCGTCCGAAGCACCGAAGGGATGGCTGGAACCTCACGTTTCAGCCATCCAACGGTCAGGAATCCGAGACGTGTGGGTCCCGCGTGGGACCACACCTGCCCGAGCAGAGGCTGCTCGGGCATTCCTGATCGTTGGATGGCTGGAACGTGAGGTTCCAGCCATCCTCACGTTCCAGGCTTCCAGCCATCCCTTCGGTGCTTCGGACGGATTCCCTTCGGAGGGAATCCGTTCTCCCTGCATAACCTTTTGATTGGTCCATTCATTCCAACTTTCTATCTCATCCTGTAGTTCTTATAGCGCAGGAACCAACTTCAAAATCAATAAATCGTTCTCATCCCGCGGGACATACTCTCCTGTGGTCCAGTCATATGGAACTACACACGCAAGTAAGCAGCCAAGGAGAATTAGGAGGATTAGAATAGACAAGCAGAGAAATAAAATTTGAATTAATATTAATCACTTCAACATCAACACCAACTTGTAAGTCCTAGTTTCAGGATTAAGGCAACTCAAGAGGGGGGGTGAATTGGTTTTCTAAACTTTTCGGTATTGACCCCCAAAGTTGTGTTTGCAAGTAAATACTACTTTAGCACAATTATATAATATGCGGAACTGTAAATAAGTGCTAAAGTAAGGAGTAGGGATAAGAGAAGCAAACACTTGATTTTTAGGTGGTTCGGCAAACCCGCCTACATCAACCCCTCAAGCTCCTTCACCGAGCCTTGAGGTTTTCCACTATCTTCAACCAATAGCTTTACACACTAGCTTCCGGGTGCTAGTGAACCGTACCAAGTGTTTTCCCGGGATCAACACTCAAACCCACCCAAGTGGTTTTTCGGGCTCACCACTCACAACCTAACCAAGCTTGTGATATACTCTCTCTAAGCTTCTTCTTTAGTGAACAACCTCACTAAAGGAAACAACTCTCTAGATAGGAAGATTTAGGAACAAGACTCTCTCAAAGAGTGGATATAAAAGTGGAAAGCTCTATCTCTTGATTCACACAAAGACAAGGATGTGAAAGTGCAATTTGTGTGAATGATATGAGAAATATGAAATAAGAAGGTTTAGATGTGTATTTATATGCCACATATGAAAACTAGCCGTTTATAGGCGTTGGGGGTCGATTTGACAATTTTACCGTTGTACCGGTCGACCGCTTCATGTACCGGTCGACCGGTTCAAGTAGCCGTTGCCCAACGGTCATAATTTTGAATGCTGTCAATGATCGACCGCTTCATGTAGAGGTCGACCGCTACAAAAAGTTCATCGACCGCTTCATTTAAAAACATGTTTTTGACCACTTTTAAACACCCAATTTTAAAGACTTAATTTCCATAAGTATATGAAGGGTTTAGGAATATATTTGGGGTGTTTTGAAACCTTTAAAAATATTTTAATCTTTCAAACAAAAGGTAAAACGGTTTATGGACGTTTTGAAAGATATGCAAGTGCGTGATTCAAATCCTTGTCAAATGTGGAATAAAGAGTTACAAGGATTATACCCTAAGGTCTTGAAACTTCACTTTTAGCTCCTTGCATCTTCTTGTTCTTCTTTCTTCAAGGTTTGGCTCTTTTCGTCAAGTTGTCTTTGTCTTTGAAGATGTCAGTTTTGTAAACTCATCCATTTATTGAAATCATCAAAATCTCGATTGTGCACAAAAGCCAACAATCTCCCCCTTTTTGATGATGACAATAAAGTGATAGTTTTGGGATGACTCCCCCTATCTTTTGCAATTGGACAATCATGTAAAACTTGAAGACAAAGCATTAGTAGCATTGGATTTATAAAGAGTAATGCAATTAAAACATAATCCAATTAAAAAGGAGAATTTTTAGTCATCAAAACTATTAACACATTTCTCCCCCTTTGTCACATCAAAAAGACAAAGGACACATTTCTCCCCAAATATGCATTCTAAAAGCAAAGGGAATACAAACATGTATACATGTAATCATTCTCCCCCTTTGTCAATCAAAAAGAGAATGCATGGATAGAATTTCAAAAGTTCAATTTTCATCCATAAGAACAATTTGTAGTTTTAAACAACAATTAAAACTTATTCTCAAATAAGGATTTAGATGTTACCAAAGGTTTCCCCTTAGCATTTGTCCTCAAATGTCACAAGCCTTCTTGATAGGCAAGTTTCATCCAAGTATCATTTGTTGCTCCATCTGAGAAGAGAATCAAGGAACAATTTTTGGTACCCAAGCCTTCTTGGGTCCTTCAATGTTAGTTTTGGTTCCTTTTGGAACCCATGCTTTCTTGAGAGTTTTACTCCCAAGTTTCTTTAATGCACAATCAAAGATAAGATGTCCATCTTTATTGCAAAAATGACATGTTTGAGTAGGTGCATTAAAAGATTTAGCATTCACAAAATAATTCTTAAAATATTTTTGGTGAATTGAAGGCTTGTAGCCTAAGCCACATTTGTCAAAGACACATCTTTGACTACCAAGAATTAAATCTAAAGATTTCTTTCCTTGAGTAAACTTCTCAAGGATTTTGCTTTGAGAAATAATTTTGTTGTTCAAAACAACTTTCTCCTTTTCAAATTCTAAAGCTTTTTGCTGGAACAAATCGTTTTCTAGCTTTAGATTCTTTTTCTCATTTTTCAAAAAATCAATATCATTTGAGATCAAAATGAGTTTCTTTTTCAAAGATGTATATTTTGAACCTAATAGTTCGAATTGACATAAAAGATCATTAAATGCATTTTGAAGCTCATTATAAGAAGTTTCATGCTCATCATCGGAAGAGTGTACCTCATCATCATCCTCATCAGTGTCTTCAAATGTCTTGAAACACATGTTGGCTATTTCTCCATCTTCTTCTTCGGAGGAGGAGAAACTTTCTTTGTTTGCCTTCCAAGATGTCTTCTTGTATTTGAGGCTTCTCTTTCCTTTCTTGCTCTTGAGGAAGTTTTTGAACTTTCTAGTCATTAAGACTATGTCTTCCTCTTTGTCATCCTTATCTTTCACTGTTGAAGATTTGAAAGCGATCCTCATCTTCTTTTTGCTTTCATCTTCATTCTCGAGCATTTGGATCTCGTGGGTCATGAGTGATCCAATGAGCTCATCCAGAGGAAGCTTGGTGAGATCCTTTGCTTCTTGTATGGCGGTCACTTTGGCCTCCCATGCCTTTGGTAGTGACCTAAGGATTTTTCTCACCAAATCGGAGTTAGTATAAGATTTACCAAGTGCATTCAAAGCATTTGTAATTGTGGTAAATCTAGTATACATGACAGTAATGGATTCCTCTGGTGTCATTTTAAACAATTCATAATTATGAACAAGCATATTGATTTTTGACTCTTTAACTTGGCTTGTTCCTTCATGAGTAATTTCTAGAGCATGCCAAATTTCCTTAGCATTTGTGCAAGAAGATATTCTATTAAATTCATTTCTCTCTAAAGCACAATAAAGAATGTTCATAGCTCTAGCATTTAAAGAGATTTTCCTTTTGTCTAGGTCACTATATTCATTTTCATTTTTAAGGGTTTCAACCTCTCCAACTTTCTTTGTGGGAATATGTGGACCATTCAAAATGCATAACCATAGATCATAATCGATGGATTGAAGATAAATTTTCATCCTAGCTTTCCAATATGCATAATCATTTCCATCAAAAAATGGTGGTCTAAGAGTGGAAAGCCCTTTAACTTGAGTGTTGAAGCTTGTAGTTGACATTCTAACTCAAGATGTTAAAATCTTGTATAAAGAACACTAGGCTCCGATACCAATTGTAAGTCCTAGTTTCAGGATTAAGGCAACTCAAGAGGGGGGGGTGAATTGATTTTCTAACCTTTTCGGTATTGACCCCCAAAGTTGTGTTTGCAAGTAAATACTACTTTAGCACAATTATATAATATGCGGAACTGTAAATAAGTGCTAAAGTAAGGAGTAGGGATAAGAGAAGCAAACACTTGATTTTTAGGTGGTTCGACAAACCCGCCTACATCCACCCCTCAAGCTCCTTCACCGAGCCTTGAGGTTTTCCACTATCTTCAACCAATAGCTTTACACACTAGCTTCCGGGTGCTAGTGAACCGTACCAAGTGTTTTCCTGGGATCAACACTCAAACCCACCCAAGTGGTTTTTCGGGCTCACCACTCACAACCTAACCAAGCTTGAGATATACTCTCTCTAAGCTTCTTCTTTAGTGAACAACCTCACTAAAGGAAACAACTCTCTAGATAGGAAGATTTAGGAACAAGACTCTCTCAAAGAGTGGATATAAAAGTGGAAAGCTCTATCTCTTGATTCACACAAAGACAAGGATGTGAAAGTGCAATTTGTGTGAATGATATGAGAAATATGAAATAAGAAGGTTTAGAATATTTCTCAAGCTATACAAATGATATGTGGTCGTTGGTTCTCTATTTTAGACGTTTTGGATGTGTATTTATAGGCCACATATGAAAACTAGCCGTTTATAGCCGTTGGGGGTCGATTTGACAATTTTACCGTTGTACCGGTCGACCGCTTCATGTACCGGTCGACCGATTCAAGTAGCCGTTGCCCAACGGTCATAATTTTGAATGCTGTCAATGATCGACCGCTTCATGTAGAGGTCGACCGCTACAAAAAGTTCATCGACCGCTTCATTTAAAAACATGTTTTTGACCACTTTTAAACACCCAATTTTAAAGACTTAATTCCCATAAGTATATGAAGGGTTTAGGAATATATTTGGGGTGTTTTGAAACCTTTAAAAATATTTTAATCTTTCAAACAAAAGGTAAAACGGTTTATGGACGTTTTGAAAGATATGCAAGTGCGTGATTCAAATCCTTGTCAAATGTGGAATAAAGAGTTACAAGGATTATACCCTAAGGTCTTGAAACTTCACTTTTAGCTCCTTGCATCTTCTTTCTTCAAGGTTTGGCTCTTTTCGTCAAGTTGTCTTTGTCTTTGAAGATGTCAGTTTTGTAAACTCATCCATTTATTGAAATCATCAAAATCTCGATTGTGCACAAAAGCCAACACAACTTTCCAAGCAAAAACCAAACCTCCACGACGACGATCAGGAGGAAAAGCCACAAAATGAAAGAAACTAGCTATTTGAAGGGGGCTTGAACCAGTAGCGGAAGTAGGAATGAAAACTAACCCGGGCGAACTTTTAAAGTAAATGACTGTTTTTTTTTCATACGTAATGTAAAAAAATTGTCTTAGAGTTACAATATCAAAACATTAAAGACTAAAAACATTAAAAATATTGAATTACACATACCGTACTATATACTACGACTGAGGGGACGATTGGATCCTACGGTTGTACATATTCTGAAAACGTTGCAAAATGTCTTCGTTGTAAGGCCTGTGACAAATCATTTGTAATTCCCATTATTTTCTCCAACCAATGCATAGTGAATGCAAATTCATAACTTTGCATCTTATCCATCAAGCTCCTAGCCATGCCTCTTTGTTCTGGGCAAGTACCATCCTCATTTATGTTTTCAAAAACGTCCAACATTGCTGATCACATAGTGAAAGAGACGCAGTACTATAATGTAGTATGAACCCCAACGAGTGTCACCTACAATGTTATGAGAATTAAAAACAATAAAAAAAGAAAAAATTGATCCAAATTAATCATACAATTCTCAATCATACTAATTCAATGACAAAGTTTAATGGCAAACAAAACAAAATTCAATGGCAGTCTTCAATGACAAATAAGATATTTCAATAATAAAAAAGTGATGGCACCAAATCTCAACATTTAAACAATTAAGAATAATAACAAACAAGATTGGGCTCAATTAAGGTTTTCCTAGGCTCAACAACATCACAATTCAACCTAAAAACTACTACACAAATAACATCTCTTCCTCCGGTTTCCTTCACAATTCAGCCTAGAGTTAAGCAAGAAATGAAAAAAAAAATTAAAAAGAAGATTACCTACCACAAATGTCCTTCCAACAAATAAGCAAGTATATTGGTAAAGTTCAAATGTGCTTCCTGCAATGGATTTTGATCTTCACTACACAAATCCACATAAAGAACAATAAGTTAACAAGTAAATATTTAATTTGCTACAGAATTTATTTTCCAGCAATGTAGGAACTGAGTGCGAGCATAATTATCTATATAAAAAAAAAGTGTGAGCGTAATTGAAATAAATAGGAATTTACTATAAGAGAGAGATGAAAGTGACTGATAAAAACACATTCACTATATGAATGTCATTAGAAAAAACATTGAAAACCCAAACCATCAATGTGATCTACCCAGATATTAGGGAGTCTATATGCGTTTTACTGGAAAACGGGGAGGAAAAGAAAGTCCTGCTTATGTAGTTATCCAAATAGACAAAAAAATAAAAACAAAAACCCTTCTCGGTCATTGTGTTGATAATTAAAAAAAGAACTATTTGATGTGCAATTAAGGACATTCCGGAGTTGTACACAATTGTTAAAAAGCAAAAAGGAATCGTGGAACAACAACAGTGGAACATACATGAAAATTTTAAAGTACTGCGTCATTGCATGAAAATTGTGGATCATACATGAATTTTTTTTTTCAGGGGCGGACCCCAGGCGACAGCCCAGGTTCATCCGGGCTTGGGTCCGCCCCTGGCTTGAACGTTGACGATCTTAGTTTCTGAGAGGCAAATGAACTCCAGATAAAACTTACTTGCCAACGACCAGAGCTCTCGAACTGCCGTGGCCCGGCCTAAACCGCGACCGTTCCAATATAATCCTCTCATGGTCCCATGTGGGGTGAGTTAGGGCCCACCACCTCGCCCATTTTGGATACAAGGGAACTGTGATCCTCATCTGATTCAGGAGCAACTGCAGCGCGTGTAGCAATTCTGGAACGCCGGGCTTTCAAAGCCGCAAGGGGTAGATGCTCTTCAAGTTCAGCCTGATCCTCCTCTACTAATGAGCTTTGAAATATAGACCGACAAGACAAAGCATCGTCACAGCGTCCAAAATGCTTGCTTACAATATCCCCTTCCGCAGGTGCCAAAGCTTTTTCGCTTACCACCAAGAGCCACAATAGGAGGAGAATCAAGATTCAAAGACGTCGAAAGAATACCCAAATGGGAGGGAGGACATGGGCCTACAAAGGCCTCCAAGGAGGGGTTATCGAAAGCAGGCTCCTGTCCTTTTTCCATGTAAGAAAGAGGCGCTAACGAAGGTCACACTGCTTATGAGTAGGCCCATGAAGTCCCAGTTGATACGAAGAGTCCTTAAGGGTCAAATTAGACCCTGGCCCACGACTAGAAGACTTCCCAGATACTCCTTTAGCTTTTTCAAAGCGGGTTTCTTCTTGAAATTACCTTTCTCCATGTGGGCCCCTAAAGGAGGACTTGAACATCATTGTCAAACCAGCGGTAACAATATTCGAAGCCCCATAGAAATAGATAACATCTGAGACAGCTCCTTTTTGTATTATACGACTAGTGGCATGAAATTCTTGCGACAAATACTGACAGGATCACACTGAAGCATACTTGGAGTTAGATCAACCTCTGAACCAGTCTGTTCTCCATACCTAGCAGAGCTCAAAGAGTTCCCATGTACACAAGCATCTGAACCCACAGCCGCCGAAACATCCAAAGCTCCAGATTGCACAGGATGGTTATGGACATCAACCAACAAGGATTGCTGATTTTCCAGTGGAGGAGATGAACTAAGTCGTTGCAAACTACCATGAGAGTACGATGAACAAGCACCACTTAAGGATGACTCCACTAACGGCCTAGTGGAAGGATGAACCACCCGAACAATAGGAGACCTTCTAAGATGAATGGACTCAGTCCTCATGTTATAATCAAATGGAGAGGGGTCCATTTTCGAATCCGCTTTGGAACAAAAATGTTGAGTATGACCAATCCGTCCACAGTGATAACAAAACTCAGCAAGCTTTTCATATTTAAACTGGACCCAAGCAGGAGAATGACCACGACGAGGAATCGAAAATCCAACCACAAGAGGTTTAGAGAGATCTAACTCAACTCTGAGGCGGAGAAAACAACGTTTGGAAATGTACTGGTAGTCATTAGAGTCGAGTTTGAGAATTTTATCGAGCTTCATCCCAATGAACTTCGCATTCACCTCCCTCATTCTGTTACGCGGCATATCATGAATTTGAACCCAGAAAGGTGCCATATTGAAATCCACTTCGTGTAACATCATTTCAGCTTACCATTTCTTGAAAACCATAAGCTGGCCACAGACATTCCATGAAGCATGTAGTAGAACAAAAGACCGGTCTTTTCACTGTGAAAATGGAATAAAAAGGTATTGGGTTCCAATGGCTAGACCAAGAATTCCTTAACACCAGTCCAGGCCACCTTTAACGTAGCTTGAACTACAGAGACAACTATAGAACAACTTGAAATGAATTTTGCAACCAATGACAATAGGAGACGCTTCTCTTCTTCCACAGATATAGGTTACAGAACCGCATGGAAATCCTCCCAGCTTAGTTCTTGAATCTGTCGAGTCAGTCCATCAATATCCCGAGAAGAGCTTGCCATAGTAGAATTGAGAGGGAAGATACAACACTAGAGAAAGAAGAGGAAAGGGACGAGAGGAATATAAAGGATTCAAAGAAGTGAAAAGACGGAAGGACAGGGACAGAACCAGAGGAAAAAAGAAGGAGCCAACGGGGATAAGAGAAAAAAGCACAATGGAGGAACAAGGAAGAGAAAGAAAAAGGGATAGGGAAGGACAAGGAAAGAACCTTAAAGCCAGGAGAAGGCGAAGGGTAAGGACAGGGAAGGAACCCTAGAGGACTTCACAAGGGAAATACGGAGAGAACCAAACAACGTCGGTAGTCCTTTGTAATGCAAATTTTTAGTTGTCACAGAAGTTGAACTCTGAAAATTAAAGGTACATGATCGGTTGAAGTTGATTCTGTGGAAGGCGGTTTGGGAAGTATTTCCAACGAAGGCTTCGGTTGCTAGGCGTATAGGTGGCACTGAGATGAGTACTGACACTACAAAAAAAGGACCTATAGCGGCGGTCACAAAAACCGTCGCTACAAGGTATTTTTCGCGGCGTTTTACGAAAAACGCGGCTAAAAGGGGTCTGTAGCGGCGGTCGTCTATAGCGGCGGTCATTGACCGCTGCTATAGACCTCTGTAGTCGCGTTTTTTTTCAAACCGCCGCCGAAGGAGGGTCTTTAGCGGCGGTCACTGACCGCCGCTATAGACCCTCATTTAGTCGCGTTTTTTTGCAAACCGCAGCTATAGGGGTGTCTATAGCGGCGGTCACCTGACCGCGGCTATAGAAAGAGGGTCTATAGCGGCGGTCAACGTGACTGCCGCTGAATCTCGTACCTGTAGCAGCGGTTTTAAAACAAACCGCTGCTACAGGTATACCTATAGCGGCGGTCTTTGTAGTGACCGCCGCTATAGGTATATTTTAAAAAAATGAAAAAAATAGAAAAATAAAATTTTATGTGTTTTTAAGGTTAATAGTTATTTTATTGACTATTTATTCCTTTTTATACATAATTTTATTTTGTCACATGCTTTAAAAAAATTTAAGAGACCTACTTAATAAAATATGAAATTAGAGAGAGTGTTATGAATATTGAAGTTGTTATATAGAATTGAGGCACTTTTGGCGCACGTGTCGGTTTTTTTGTCATAACTTTGGCTACGAGTATCCGATTCGCGCCCATGACCCCAATTCGGAAAGCTATTTTCGGCGCGCACGTCGTGGTCACCCAGCTACGCTTCGGTGCACGTCGTTTCGAGCCCTAAATCCGCTGTTTTCCCTCTCAAAAACCTATTTTTAGTTATGATTTTCTTTCCTTTACCGTTTAGGAATTATTTTTGAACCCGATTTGGTTCATAATTTTGGCAGTCTATTTAATTTTGCTAAAATCCTATTAGGGATGAGATTTTAGCTATTTTAGCCCGGCTTGTGGTTTAATTTTAACTTAATATTTGGTCATAGTTATTATTTAATTAATTTCATATTTGGCATTAATTTGACACGTCAGTGCTCATGTAGCTTTACAATTTTACTTCACCTATATGTTTACAATCAACTATATGTTCACGATTTGTAGGATAAGTTAAATAAGAAGGATACGATTAATATCATTGTGTTACTTCTAGTATTAATCGTATCGTACTTGTCCACACAATATACGATACGATTAATACAGAAAAAAGTCACAAGAATCCCAATTTGGAGCGAAATTCAAATGTGAGAGGGATGAGCGTACTTCTTCTTTTTGGTATTTTCACAGATTACCCATTTAGATTACCCAAAAATCTTCGCTGCTGCTATTGTTGTTTGGTCCTGAACCAAAAATGAAGAAGTAGATTACCCAAAAATCTTCACTTGCGGTTTTGTGCTACGGCACTTGTATTTTTTTATTGTTATTGAACAAAATAACCTAAACTTAGACTAGAGTTTCTCGTTCATGCTGAAGATTGGGTTTGTTTAGACTTCTTCACTTTTGTTCACTATTGACTCTGTTCAGTGTTTAATTTCTTCGCTTTCATGCTAAATATATGTAGACCTCTGATTTGTTATCATGGGTTTACTGTTTCGATTGCCCTCAATGGGAGCCCCCACATTTTCTCCTATTATCGGTTTTGGTCCCTCACTTTTCTCTGCTTATACTCATCTTTTAGATGTTGAGATTTTAACAACCTTAATGCTCTGTGCAGGGTTTGGGTCCCTAGAGAACGGATTCCCTCCGAAGGGAATCCGTTCGGATGCCCGAATGGAGGCAATCCAGCCCTCCATTGGGGCATCCAAGGGCCACCAACCAGGTGGAGTGTGGGTCCCGCCCGGGACCCACACCCTGCCCGAACAGGGCTGCCCTGGTTGGTGGCCCTTGGATGCCCGAATGGAGGGCTGGATTGCCTCCATTCGGGCATCCGGAGGGATTCCCCTTCGGAGGGAATCCCTCCTCTGGGTCCCTATTCTGCAAGTATCAAGAAAGCAGAGAAAGAAATTAAGGAAATGGCTAAGAAGGTCAATGATTTGTGTGGTACGCTTTGCTTTCTCCTGTTTATGTAACTGACCAATAAAGCTTATGGAAGAAATATCACAAAAGACGCTACAATTTGATAACAGTCTTTATATGGGAAGGGGGTAGTTTGATAATCCAGCTATGTTGTTTTGTTCTCTGCATGTCTTCTTCAGTACACTACCCATATTTGATCTTCTCAAAATTGCTTGATGATTCTTAGTGTCAACATACTTGGTTGCTGAGTTTGTGATGTTTGTTTATAATTCTCTGGTAACATTCGACTCTTGTCGAGTTTGTGATGTTCTCTGCAGGGTCGTGGTACGCAGCTTAAGGATATTCCGAATGGTATGTTGTTGTTGCTTTCCTGGCGTATTGTAGGGGTTGTATAGTACAAGAAATTAGCCAGTCGTTTAAGTGGTAACGAGGGAACTAGATTGTTCTCACCTTCCTTAAACCCAATTGAAATATATTATGCCTAATCTACTTTTTGGCACTTCCTATCCTTAAATTGTGAGCACTCTGTTTGAATCGGGGCATGTCATGGAAAGAAACACTAGGCTTGGAGGTTCACTACTAGTAAAAGGGTAATTGTTAACTTGCGCACGAGGTGCAGCCATCCAATACAGCAAATAAAGAGTATTTATTTTAGTTTACGATTGTACTCTATTGCATTGCAAGACATTATTTGTGAGAAAGATTAAAAACAGTTTGATAATTAAAATTCAGTAACCCAAATATGTGAGGGATCCTATTTTTTGAGTTGTAAATGCTATGCTTTTTGGGATTGGAGGATGTATAGTGAATAAACATGAAGAATGGATTAGAGGCCGGTGTTATCTTAATCTTTGTTTACTTTCATCTGATTCTCATTCAAAAAATTTGTAAGTTGGAGGAAAAATGACACTGTTATTCCCAACATGTTTCACGTAAACTGTCTTTTGCCAATTGACTCTCTTAAGCTATCAATTTTTTGGAAATTTGCCTTCTAGGTGGAGATCTAAACATCAAAATTATGGCACCTTGCAAAAAAGTAGTTTAAGGGACTAGTAGTCTTTTTGTGTGCAGAATGGTAGTTTAGGGACACATTGCAAATAAAGTGTAGTTTTCACGCCATTTTTGAGACATCCTAGAATGTTCTTCATGTGTAGAGGGAGAAGTTCTCAGTTCTTGTTGTCCACGAATTACTATTTTTTAGAGCATGCTATTTACTTCTACTGGAATTTATTGTTACAGCTGCCGGGCCTATTTTTTGTCTGACATTGTGAACTGTTTCAGTGGCTTTCAAGTTGTCAAAGAGAAAAACAAATGACAACCTGCAAGTACTTCATACTATTCTTTTTGGAAAGAAAGCTAAGGTAAACAACCAATATGACTTCTTGGTTTAGTTGCTTTTTTACTTTTTGCTACCTGTTTTCTTCATGTGTTTTCTCGTCAATGTTATTTTTTACAGGATGGAAAGAAAAAAGAGCCAAGATTAAACTCAGGTGTTCTTAGCCTAGGAGCACTGCAACCATGGGAAACTCTTGCAAGCTTCTATATGTTAAGACATCACTTTTTAGATTACTTTAGAGATTCTTGTGTTTGTTGTAATACTTTAGAGATTCTTGTGTTTGTTGTAAGATATTACTAATCAATGATGAAGTATATTTTGTTTTATTATCCTTGGTCTTTAAGTTTTCACATCTAATAAATTATAATTATTAAAATAAATTTGTATTACCGATTAAAAAAACTTCTATATGAAAATATAGGAAAACATTAGTAATGTATTAAAATGCTAAAAAAAAAACAAAAAAAAAAACGCTGGCACAGACCTATAGCGGCGGTCGCGACCGCCGCTAAAAGTCTATGCCAGCGGTTTTAGAGAAACGCTGCGGGAAAGACAAAATTGTTTTCGGGTCTATAGCGGCGGTCGTGACCGCCGCTATAGACCCGAGGTCTTCACCAGCGGTTTCGAAAACCGCCGCTATATACCTATCCTGACGGAGCTACGCGACCGCCGCTAAAAAACCGCTGGTATAGGCCAAAATGACCTATACCAGCGGTTTTTTGGCCTATAGCAGCGGTATAGGCCTTTTTTTTTGTAGTGTGAAGATCTCAACTGTGCATTATGTGGTGATCATCCTGAGACTCTCCAACACCTTTTTTATGCTATGTCCCTTCAGTCATACCGTTTGGTGAAGCTCTGGTCGCTGATTGGGTACAAAAAATATTACATCCTCATCAGTCTCTTGGCATACCACTTGAAGATCAGCATTACTTTCAACTCTATGCTTCAAATGCGATTGACTTTATATGGGCTACAAGGATTCAAGTTGTTAATGGGGGATTGACGTGCGATGCCCTGCCGCTTACGAATAGAATTAGATGGGTGAGTTTGGAACATAAGGCAGCATAGCAGAAAAAAATTCATGCACCCAGTTTAGCATAATGGATTCCTCCACATGCGGAGGACAAAGTCAAAGTCAAGGTCGATTTTACTGGACAGAGAGACCCCTCATCAATAGAGAGAGACTCATTCCTCTCTCTAGAATCCCCCTCCCCTTCATCTAAAAACCTCTTCCCTCTCTTGCTCTGGCTCCTCCCCTACTTCCTTTCCTTTTCTCCGAGCACCTTTTTGGTGGACGAAGCTTCTCCGATTTTATTTTTGTTTTAATTTTGGTGGTCTTTGGTGTGCATGGATTTTTTGATGACTCTCCTCTCCTTCCGGCACCCAGATCTGGCCCTGAGCGGAGGCATTCAGCCGGCACGTGAGCTTCCACGCGCTCGTGGATCTCAAGCTCTCGACCTATTTTGCTTCTCTCCTGGCGGTTTTGAGCATTTTTCGAAGGATTCGATCTGCCTCACAGTGCTTAGCTCCCCCTGACAGTCTTTGCTGTCTCTGCACGACCTCTCCTTGTTGGTGAGTGTTGTCCACGCGCGATTGTGGGCGTGTGTGCCACCAATATGTGCGGCGTTTTTGCTTTCTGCCACTTCTGGATACTGCTATTTTGTGCCGCTTGGAGTTGTATTTCTTCTTCCTCCTAGTGCAGCCAGTCTTTACACGAAGATTCTCTTGAAGGAGTCAGATCGTCGCTCTGCTCGCCCTTCCTCTAGCGGAACCCGCCATTGCTTTGGGCAATGCTTGGGTTGTGTTTCGGTCCTTATGACCTGCTTATGTTTGTCCTGTGCGCTGGCCCTTATGGCCATTTTGTGTTTGTTCTGTGTGTTGGCCCATGTGGCTCGTGTGTTTCACAGCCCTTATGGCTATTGGTGGATCTAACTGTTAAGTCCGGTTTAGCTACCAGATCTTTGGATCCAGTTTGTTGTAGGGCCTTTTGGCCTGTTTAGGTCTTTCGATAGCCTTCAAGTTATTTTTTTATGTTTTGTACTGGCTGTAACTTTCTCGAATATTAATATACTATTTTTTTGCCTAGAAAAAAAATTCAATGTCGATGTGGCCATTCGGGAGATTTATATAGTAATTGCAGCAATAATTCGTGATTCAGGGGGTGTTGTTCTTAGGGCAATAATTAAGAAGCTTGGTGCCGTTGAAGAATTGGAAGGAGAAGCTGAGGCAGCTCGAGAAGGAATGGAATTGGCTCATAGTCAGAGCTTTTGGGAGGTAATGCTTGAAGGGAACTCGGAAATTGTGATGAAGGTGATACTCTGTTGGCCACAAGTAATTGTGTGGCGTATTCAATCCCTAGTGAAGGAGAGACCCCTCGTCTAAAGAGAGAGTGTCACGCCCCGAACGGCATCCCGCAGGGACCGTGACAGCCGCGAGCTATCCCCCGGATGGCTCCAGCGTTCTTACTTACATACTTACGTGCTTACGGCCGAAACGTACAGGATCGCGAGGGATTCGAGCTAAATCATACATAATCAGGGTTCTCATTAAGTTTTTCATACAAAACATATATAACACATTAAAAGCCAACTAGTGACGATCAAGCCACTATCATCAAAATTTTGAAACATAATTCTTGTGCTTCTATGTCAGGTAGTCCTTCTGACTCTCTTCACCTGAGGCATCTGGAATGACACAATTTTGAAAACGTGAGTAAAAAAGACTCAGTAAGGGAAATACATAAATTTGAAACATGTTCTTGACTTATGCTTGCTTAATCATGAAAAGAAACTTGATAAATGATGCACATGCATGTCAAGGATATGCATATGCTCTTGCTTAAATTCGGCCCCAGGCCCTTGAAAATCACTTATTCATACTTGTGACATTCTTGGCCTTTTCACAACTATTTCATATATCTTACTGTGGGCTCGCTCCATTTAACCCCTGAAGTCAAGGTTGTGCGTTCCCTTTGGAACCGTCCCCGAATTCCCTTGGAGACCTTACATATAGTCAAGCTAGCGCACCTTCTTGCATTCGTCCTTCAGTGGCTAGACATGACCCTTGGAGGGCCACATCTTCTCAATGTCCTTCAGTGTAGTTTGCACAGCCTCGTGGACTCACCCATCCTTCTCGCATTCGTCCTTCGGTATGGGAGTCCATCTTGATGGTACGGTACCGACCAGTGCCCCTTAACATAACTTATCGTTTCATAAAACTTTTCATAGTCTTTCCATAAAATCATTGCATAAACATTCTCTTTGAAAAATGCATGCAATGCACATGTCGTGTCATGCTCGATTAAAATCTCATGCTTGTTCATGAAACGATGCAGTGTGTCATTCCAGTTTTGAAAAGAACCACTTACTGTCCACTTACTATTCCACTTACACTTAGTCTTCCTGGGTAGTGTATAAGACACGTGGATCGCCTACAAGCGATTCAAATATTTCTTAGACTTTAAAAAATAGTACGTAATCATTAAACATTTGTATTTTTGAAATCGGTTATCAACCAAAGATATATATATATCACTGGAATTCTTTTAATCATTTAAAATATTTTATTTACTCTTCTCTTTAACTATTATTCAAAACTTAGTTTATTAAATCATTAATATTTTTATTGCAATATAATATATATTTATCCATGTCTTGATTAGGGTTTAATTAACACTAACGGATTTAGGATTAGACCTAAGTCTCTCATTATTTCACGTGCTCTACTTAAATCTTACATTAAACCACTAATAGCTTTAATCATGATTAAATCTTGATTTGGACCTTAAACCTCAGTTAATCCGAAATACTAGCCCTAACTAGGGTTCCGAATAATTATTATTCCAATTAGCCAAATCCCCAACACAACAATTATAACCTATTTATCATAAGTTACCATTAGGGTTCTTTTACTTAAACCATTCGGCCAACACTAGTTTTATGCATCCTTTAATCACAACTTCAACTCCAATGGTGAGCCCATCCTCCATTCAACAATTTCACAACCTAGGATCTAAGAATCCAAACACCAACACAATATATCATGCTTATACCATTCGGCCAAAACATGTTTTTATCCAAATAATTAGGTTTTCTTTTGTTTCCTTCAATTTGCATGCATTATTTACCTAACATAATTATCTACCATTCATTAAGTCATAAATCTTGCACATATCATGGCCAATGTCCAGATCTAAACATATACAAAATTATACATGAAGACCTAAGCATATCATATTCGGCCATCACTATGCTTAACCAACAACAACACATTTTTGGCCTTTCCTTGTTGATTATCCCAAGCTTGAGTACCTAGAAAAATAAAATGCCCTAGGTTAGTACTTATGAAACTTTAGGTAAGATAATCAAATAGAACCAAGCTTACCTCTACCTTCACCAAACTTTCCTAAACTCCTATTTCTTCCAAGTTTCGGTTCACCCTCCTTAGAATATGTCCAATCTTGATTTGTGGTGCTAATGTGGGTTCTATGGTGGGTAAAAGAATGTGGTAAGCTTGAATGATTAGTCCTAATGGAAATTGACTAACTTCTTCAAGAGAAATGAGGCTAATGATTAGGGTTTTCAAGGAAGAAATGGGGTTGCACAAAGACAGATTTGGTCACCAAAAAAGAGATCTAACTTAGGTTCTTGGAGTGTGATTTAGAAGGCAAGAAGAATGTGGTTTAGTATGCAAGAGGAAAAGGAAGCAACCTTGAGCTTTGATGTGTGGTTCGGCCAAGAGAAGAAAGTGGGAGAGAGTTGAGAGCAAATGCAATATTCGGGCAAGTGAGGAAGAATTGGAGAGTGAAGTGAAGTGTAAAATTCGGCCAAGGCATTTGCAAGTGTGAGGTGTGAGAGAATGAGTCTCCCAAGGAGAGTTAATGCTATGACACATGACTTGAGGTGTTGAGATGACAAGAGAGAGAAGTTTGAAGGAAATGGGAGGAATGGGGGGGGGGGCTTGGTCGACCAAGCATGCACCTTCCTTCTCTCTCTCTTTTCACCTTTTCATCACATCAATTCCTTGTCTCCCTAAGCATGGCTTGCATTTGAATTGATTTCTCTCTCTCCTCACATGATTCCTACGTAAATCCCACTTCCCCCTTGCTTTTTCTCTTCTTTTTACTTCCATGTGTTGTCTTGTCTCATTGAATGCATCTTACACAATCTTACACTTCACATGGCAATTCACTTTGGCTTTTCAATTCACCATATGCTCATTCACGTAAAAGCCATGTCCTTGACTCTCATTTGCTTTGTTTGGTTGCCTTCCAACAACTTAGTTACTTTCACATTTGAATTGCAACTAACTTTCAACTTGGTTACTATTTCACCTAACTTATCTCTTATAAGCTCTCTAGCTTATCTAATCTATTCCATTAGCTTATCATCTCATAAGCATGATATCTTATCTTATGATAATGACTCTAGCCTATCTCTACAATAACCACAAGGACTTTTCACCCTAAAAGTTTCCTAACCTATCATCATGCTTGCTTATCACTATGATAAGCAAGTGTGCTTATCATTTTAAATCTCTCTTAAACCTTATCACATTATTAAATAACTTATCATTTAATATTCTAATGAAAATTCTACTACTAATCTAGGCCACATGGTAATAATATATGCCACATATGAATGACACAAAATATTCAATCAATGTCTCAAAAGAAATTCATGATTTTACCCATTAACTATTTTCGGCCTATATAAAGAAATCTTTAATCATAATTTAAATTTTACGGACCATGAAACATATTAAGTAAATGAAAAATATACATTCATAAGAGAGAAACTTACCTTGCAAATTTCGGCTCCTAGGAAAATATAATCTAAACTTTGCATAAAAATGACAAGAAAATTATTTAGGAAATTTCATGGAATAAAATCTCATTTTAATCAATGTACCATATCGTAAAGATTAGGCCATACATTGACCAAAAATATGGCCCCATGATAAAATTAAAGCTAATACATCGGAAAATAAAAGATAATACATAAGAAATAACGTAGGAGAAAATCGGGGTCTCACAGAGAGACTCCTCCCTCTCTCTAGAAACCCCCTCCCTTCATCTGAAAGTCTCTTCCTCTCTCTTGCTCTCCTCCCCCTACTTCCTTTCCTTTTCTCCATACACCCTTTTAGTGGACGGAGCTTCTCTGGTTTTATTTTTGTTTTTATTTTGATTGTTAGATCCCGACCTTTCCGATGGTCCTTCCGACACCCAGATTTGGCTCTCCTAACTTACGCGCGTGCGTGAATCTCACGCGCCCGACCTATTTTGCTTCTCTCCCGGCGGTTTTAAGCATTTTGGGAGGACTCGACCTGCCCCACCGTGCTTAGCTCCCCCTGACGGTCTTTGCTGTCTCTGCCTGACCTCTCATTGTCGGTGTGTGTGGCCACGCGCGGCTGTGGGCACGTGTGCCGCCTATATGTGCGGTATGAGGGTATGAATAATAGGTTTTTATAATGTTTTGTACTTAGAAAAACTATTCATAACCTCAATTTAATAGCGGCATCCATCACTATAAGACAACGCTAGAGGTCTTTACTGTTCGAGCTATTATATAAATTATACAAAGTCTTCACTTGACACAAATCCACTATGGAAACATTGCATTTACCCCTTCTAAATGCATGTGCATGCATGTTTTTTTATGCTTTTAGAATAGCTAAGGGTCTGTGAAGTAAACCTCAGTGGCAAATAATAATTAAATGCGCGTGTGAAACCTTACCCATGGTTTCTCCTACCAATCCAACATGTATAACTAAGTCACTGAAGATGACAAAACCCTGTGGGACCATAGCATATAAAATTATCCGTTTTTCACAAGCAATATATTCCTGGGACCACAAAATATACAAAAAAAAAAGATGAAATTATTTATATTATGTCTTTATATAGAAATAAAGAAACACAATCTCATTCTGGGACTGTAAAACCCCTAACACGTGTTAGTCGTACCACCTAGATACTCCAATCAACGAACCAAAATTGGCCGACAAGCATGCTAACCTCACGAATATCACATAAACATGAGGGCCTCCCTAATTGTAGCAAATCCCATAAAGCATCAACATTTAGGTACAAGAAACATTGAAAACCAAATGAAGATGGGTTACTTACGTCACTGAAGCCTCTTACTTCTCCTCCACCGAAGCACACAACCTCAATAGTTTCTAGATTTCAAACAACATTAACTATCTATTTGCGAATCACCAGATATTGGCTTCTACCTCTGTTTTGGCTGTGGGAAAACCGGTCTATCTCCATCTCTGCGAGATCTAGGGTTTAGGTGCGTTTGGGTTTGCTAAATTTGGCTAAGGAGAAACTGAACATTCTATGATGATGGTGTGGGGACTAACTGTCGAAGTTAGGAATTGGTTTGCCAACAATGGAAGAAACGACGTCCTCTTATTTAAGTGACTTTTATTTTTGGTAGGTGAGGTGGCAGACAGGTAGCGCACACATGGCATTTGAGTTTTAAGTTGACAGGTGTCAATTTTGAATTGGTTGTACTATGAATTTTAATTCCTAGTTAAGAATTGCTATTAACAAGATTGTCAGGAAGTGAACAGAGAGACCTCTTTTTGAAGGAAACTCAATCTTAGGGATATAATTATTGAAATCGTCACCAGAGACTTAAAGACAACATTACGTTACCTTAGTAGTTGTAGGTACAATTATGTCTAATTATTTTGTTCTAAGTGCTGGACGCGGGCAAGCTGTTTTTGGTGTAATTTGGTATATCATGCTTTTGTCTTTTTTTAATCTTTTACTTTTTTAAAAAATTATTTTTGAAAACTATAATTAAGTGATGTTTCTTGTTGAATGAGTACGTTGGGGCACGTGACATCCTTTTATTACGTGTGATGTGGCTCTTCGGCAGTCTTGTTAGTATTTTCCATCCAAAATTTTGCAGCAAATTGACGAAGACAAATTTTCAGAAAAAACTTTACCCAAGAGATGAGTTTGTCAAATTAAAGTTCAAACTTCTAAAGGATCATAGTTGATACATGCACAATTGGAGCAGGCGCGAAGCCATGATTGAACCAAGGAGGGGCCAGATACCTACAAATAAAACTTGGAAGAGAAAAAATAGAAAAACAAATTAAGAAAAATCTTAATAAAAGTTTACAAAATATTCTTTTAATAATTTTTTGGGAGCTGGGTTGCCAAGGTTAGGGTCATTTTTTTTTTTATATTGACACATGAAATGCATCGTGTAGCACCCCTAATCGATCCAATGGCAAGATGACTTAGTACACAATGGAACTAATTCGAGTCTAAGTACATCAAAGGGTTGATTTCGTTAGGCTTAGTTATTTCACTTGTCCATGTAATTTAACCTTTTTTTAAATTTAGTTCTTCAATTTAATTCTTCCCCTGATGGTCCATACGAGTCACAAAAAAAGTCATTCTTTTCAAACACGAACTACAAACAAGACACATAGGAATATTTTGCTAAAAAAAACCAAGTCACTATTAAGCGACGTGAGCTGAGCGAATCTATATGTCAATTGGTAATTGTTGGTGTCATGTTTACCGACGTTAGTTATGTAGATATATTTCGTCAGTCACAACGTTGAGACTGGACGGAAGAATTTTGTTGGGAAAATTAGTTAATCTGAGATTTGAAGGAAAAGAATCAAAACTGAGGGACCAAATTGAACAAACTTTAAACTACATAGATCAGTGAACTAATTAAGCCGTTTAATTATCTAGGGTTCAGTTTGCCTTACGTAAAGGATAAACATATGTAATTAATGATAAGCATACGTATATGTAAGAGAATGGAAAGAGAAAGAAACAAGGAACAAATTAAAGACATTATATTCAACCAACTAATCGGTCCATGGGAACCCACATGAGGAAGAATAAGTGCTCACTTGATCGATCCTGATCTAGAATTACATACTTTTATATATGGCAGACTAGATCGTCAGATTACCGATTGCATAGTCTCTACATATACATAATATTAAGGAAAATGCATTTTAAAAAATGTAGCTTAATTCTTGATAGAGTTCCTCTAATATTAACTTTAACAAATCAGCACCTTAGTTATAATTTTGAACGGACCTGTCTCTCTAGGGTTTGGGGTAAGTTATCTGACCCCGACAATAGATATTTTGGCTCCTACCTCTTCTCGGTATTCCTTTAGTCGGTTAAGTTTAGTAGGCGGGAGGACTCGTATGTTTGAAAAATAGATCATAGAGGTCAGTATGTTTCAAGTTATATTTTTGAGGACTGATTTATTAAAAGTATGTACCACATTGACTATAATGATAATTAAGCTTAAATTTTCACAGGCCAATGAGTTTTTGTTGTTTCAATGACAATTTTTTAGCGGGTTGCCAACAAAAGTAGTTAAAAAATTGCCCTTCATTGACTTGTTTTTAATGTAACTTTGGCAGTTTCTTATGTTTGGAGAGAGAGAATAATTGACATTTGGATACAAAAATAATAGAAAATTTGAGTTTGTAAGAAAAAATTTCGAGCTAAAAAATTGGTGAAAAAAATTTAAGAATATAATTGTAAAATGATTTTTATTGGAGTTTGTTAGAAATTAAAGAAATAATTTTTTTTGATAGAACTGTTTATTGAAATTTGTTGAAAACTAAGAAGATTTTATGTAATTTTTTTAATGAAAAAATATTAAGTTGGGGTAAAAAAAAGTATTGAAATTTTAATGGCTGGTTATAAAAATTTTTAAACAAATTTCATAACCAAATATTATATATATAAGAATTCAATTTTAGGCCCTTCAAGCTATATAGTACTTCTATGCAATTGGCCCCCTAATTAAGTTTCGGTTCATAGTATTTGGGTATTTGCTTGAATAGGATGTATACTTCTAAGCAATTGGCCCCCTAATTAAGTTTCGGTTCGTAGTATTTGCGTATTTGCTTGGATAGGATGTGATGTCGTGATGACATGTCAGAATCCTCGTCCACCAATTGTTAATTTTAAAGCAACAAGACCGTTTTTTGAAAGAGTAGAATCACATAAACTGACATATTTAACCCAAATTTAGAATCACAAGGCCGTTTTGCTGCGCTGAAACTGCAGAACTAGAATGAGCAGGGCGATTGAGCTGGTTTGATGTAGAGAAAGGAGTTAAGGGTGAGTACGGATGAAATCGAAATGACTCATTTCGGTTCCGGTACACATCGGAATCAATAGTTAAGGGTGAGGGTGAGTGAGAGAGAGAGATTAGCAAAATCAGATGCTTCCATAACATTCTATACACAATTCCCACAATCGTCACTGCCCAAATCACTCACATACTGCCCTAGGACATACACTGATTCATAGCTCCCTGTGTAAAACAAGCCCCCACCACCAGCACCAACAGTCTTAACCCACCCTCCCCCCTCTTCACCATATCAAAAGTTGTGTCACTCTTTTGCTCAAACCCAATTTCAGTCACTTTAGTTGATCCACACACGTTGATCTGCATTATACAACACCATGCAACAAATCTATTTCACAATGATCAATTCTCTCCATTTCGTTCATTCTCTCGGCCAGGCAACAATATTAAAAAAACATCCGTCTTACCTTGAGAGGCGTCCAATATTCAAATCTTCATTTGAAGCAGGAGTAACGTTTGATTCCGTCAAGCATATATGCTAAGAAGTTTTGAAAGATCTGTGCAGCCATTCACAGAAAGAGGAGGAGAGAGAGATTTCGGGAGGCAGGAGGAGAGAGCTAAGAGAAAGAGAGATTTCGGGAGGCAGCGGCAGGCAGGGTAGGGTGCTAGCACGGCGACAGTGGAAGATGGGGGGAGATTTCATAAGGCAGAGTACCGTTTTTTCAAACGCCACGTTTTTTGACACGAAGTTTTGTTTTTTGCTAAATTTTTATTTGATGTTCGAATGGAGTTACGACTGTTTTAGAAGAAAAGAAAGAAAGAATGGAGTTATGACGCCATTCATTCACGCTTGACTCTTCATTCATGCTCCACGTGCGTTTAAGATTTTTTTTTTGCCTTTTATGTCTCAAAAGCTACATTATTTGTTTTAAAAAAATTTCGGAACCGTATTTTTCGCCAGAATTTTCAGTTTCGATTTCAATTTTAAAATTTCTTTAAAATAAGTTTCAGTCCCGATAAAATTCTCACTCTTGAGTTAAATCTGAACTAACTCAGGAGTTTACTCTTAACTAAGGACCAAATCTCTGTATATCAATCGGATAAACCTCATTCGGGCACACAGAGAGAGTATGAACTAACCGGTCACATTTGTAACAAAAATCCTTCAACTCCGCATAATGAAAACTAATAAAGGTGTCAGGCATATTAGGTGGAGGAAAAAAAACCGTTTATTGATAGAATTACAAATATTAAATCTGACCTTTATGCGAAAGAAACGCTTACAAGCAATTCCTTTTGGTAGCTGGTCCAGCTCCAGAAGTTGGCCAATAGATGTCTCAATTAATAGTTTATACGCGGAATTAAAATATAAACAAACAATATATTTTTAACAAAATATCAACTAAGATTATGATTGTAATTTCGGATTCTATTCCATACCTGACACAGGAATATAGGAACCTACAAACCTTAAGCCGCTTTACGATCCAATCCAAAGCTCCAGCAATTCAGAACAGCAACTCAGATGTGTTGCTTCCTAAGGGATTTATGTCACTCTCTCATTATCGGGATTTCCCTAATAGGTTCTGATGGTCAACCCCTTGAATATAACAATTATATTTATAGGCACTGGAAAACCCTAGAAAAGAGCATGAGACATAGGATCCTTAGGGATCTCAAATTCCAACAATAGAATAACACTGAAGAACTCTTCTTCTAATACAATTAGGGCATCTTACTAATCACAATCAAGTCCTTCAACATATTGTAATTGACCCTGGAATTTAAGATTATTGCAAATATGCCCCTTTTACATACAATTAATTCATTCCACCACACTATATTCCATATGAGATATTAGGACTAGATTAATCAATTGGTTATCGAGAGCATATAATTCTAACAATCTCCCACTTGCCCTCAGAACCAAATATCACCGTCATGTACCTATCTCATGTAAACTTGATTTCTTAGTTCATACCTCAGTTGGACCACAAAACAATTTTGAAATATATATCATATACTTTTATGTATTCATAAAATAGTTTTGTAAAACACTCCGGCCGGATTTCTTTTGGTCCAACTCTTTCATGGACACTAATTGAATATACTGTCTTTCCAAAAGACTGACAGATTCCTTGTTGAGCATTCATATCACTCAGTCATCACGCACACAACCCAACATATCCAGATATAGTTCTGAATGTGTGATTCCTAGTTTACAGGATTAAGGCAACCCAAGAGGGGGTGAATTGGTTTTCTAAACTTTTCGGTTAAAACCTCCAAAAATGTGTTTGCAAGTAAATACTACTTTAACACAAGTATATAATATGCGAAACTGTAAATAAGTGCTAAAGTAAGGAGAAAGGTAAGAGAAGCAAACACAATATTTTTAGGTGGTTCGGCAAACCCGCCTACATCCACCCCTCAAGCTCCTTCACCGAGCCTTGAGGTTTTCCACTATCTTCAACCAATAGCTTACACACTAGCTTCCTGGTGCTAGTGAACCGTACAAGTGTTTTCTCGGGATCAACACTCAAACCCACCCAAGTGTTTTTTCTGGCTCACCACTCACAACCTCAAGCTCGTTTTGGTTGAGAAATCATTTGTAGCAGCTTTGATGTTGTAAAAGCTGAACACTTGGCGATTAGGAACATTGCTACCGAGATATTTGACATTGCTGGTGAAAGTTACAACTGTGGAAAATTAACTTACAAATTCTTCTTTTGTTGATCCCGAGAATTCTTCAGTAATCTTCAGGTTCTTGTCGAAGTAACAATCTCGAGAATTCTACAATAGCGGCCCAAGTATTCTGCCTCTTTCCTCTCCACTCTCACAACTACGTAGGATTTTCTCAGAGTTCTGATTGCCCACTCTGAAACTAACAACTTAGGGTAGAGTATCTCATAGCTATCCTTATTATAGTGCGTGAGATTGTTAGGGGTCTTATTTCTCAGCCGTAGGATCACATGAAAAAACTCATTTTCCAGTAACTCCCTTATATTTTTTTCTTTCGAATTTTAGGCTTCTACTAATTGTAATAATGTCCATCAACACATTACAATTCACCCCCAAGAATTTCAGATTGATTTGAAAAATATCTTTTGCTAACAATTATAATTATTTATTTATTCTTCCACCATACTATATTCAATATGAACAAATAGGACTGAAATATTATAATTGATAAATCCCAAGCTCATATAATTCTTAATTTTATAATATATAACTCATTGGACTCTCAAATTGTTTCAAAAACAATTTCACAAATAAATATATATAATACATTAATTTCGAAAAAACATTTTCACAAAATTTCTTTTGCCAGAGATTTATTTTTCTTGAGTCCAATCCTATACAGATATACTTGAACATACTATCTCTCAAAGAGACTGATTGATTCTTTATTGAGCATTTATACAAATGCTTTCATCATGAACAAGAATCGATGTTGTCTGGAATATTTGACCCAAATAGATTGTCAACAATTGACTTGGTCAGAGTACAAGCACTCAATAAATAAATTTGCACAAACCTTTAAGGTCGAAGGTATCCAAATTGTACTGAATACCTCAATATCAATAATCACTTCCTGAATGTATCCATATTTGATCCCGTTCAGTGCATGAATTCTTACAGTGCACTCACTTGTTTGCTTAAGGTCATTACCTCGATGACAAAGTACATCATTTTATACAATAGAGGCATAACGAGGATAGACCTATTATACATAAATATGTACCTTGGTCTAGAACAAAATATTAAGTGTACTAGAAACCGAAAAGTTATACTCCCCGCCTTTGATTCATTAATCATTAACATAAATATTCTACAATGTCACTCAATAATTACCATGTGACATTTTATGTCGTAACATATTACTTAATATGATAAATATAAACATGTGACATCTAAATAACAATTATTTAGAATAATGATTATTAGAACATATTTCTTATAGCTGATGAATTTGCAACGGATCCTGATAGTCCTCTGTTGCGGAAACAAATCATGCCTTTAACCGAATATGAAAAACTAAAGAATATCAAGAACTAAAAAAGTTGATATCTCATAATGTGTTATTGAAAAATGGAACATTTCCTTCATTCCGACGTCGTTAAGGGCAAAAGTTTACACCTACCTTTTAACTTTTGTACTCTGCCATATTTGTGACAGATCGCGATGACCAGAAGGCTAATGAGAAAAGGTACTGGAAGAAAAATAATCAAGAATAACCTTGGCTTGTATAAGTTGTGTTTTTGACCACTTTCTTCCCCCTGAGCTGTCGATGCTGTCCAGAAATCAGATCAAAAAATATTTGCATGAAGCCCGTTTATTTAAGATTTCTTCAACAGATAGCACTGAGAAAATTAGAGGATGCATGGCTAATATTAACTTTACGGGATAGGTGCTGCCTTATTGTTGTTACTGGTGTCTGCAGGTGCGGCTCTATAACAATTGGGGCCTTACACGGAATATTAAAGTGAGGCGTTTTTTAATACGATACAAAATAAAATATTTTTTAATAAAAAATTGTAACGACTTTTAATATTTTTTTAACCTTTTCAAATACAAAATTGTGTATTCAAATTTATTAATATATAAATACCGTTCAATTTATAATAGTAGTTTTTGTTGAGAAAAAAATCTTATGCATAAGCAACAATTATAATATTACCAATAATAATAGAAAATAGAAAGAATGAGACAGCAGTTTTTGTGCTTTTAGGAGAAAAGCTTTTATGTATTTTACGACTAATCAACAAAGCAATTAATTTATCTCGTTAAATATTTTTGTCTATGAATTTTTTGAATTGTAAAGTGCTTTTATGTTATAAACGGTAGAAAATTGAATAGAATTAGCAACTTCAAGTGCTGAAGAAGATCACAAACACATGCTCGGAGTGAGAATGAAAGTTTGCTTGCGGAAAATTATACTTGATCTGATAAACGATGTTGAACTTTGTCTATGATTAAATCTCCAATAATCTCAGGTATTGTTGATCTCACACCATGAGTCTTCGATTTCACAACAGAGTAGCCCAAATGTTCTGCCACCTTTATTTCCACGCCTTACAGCTATCAGAGTGTTTCTCAAAATCATGATGACCAACTGTCTTGAAAAAGCTATCTTATAGTATTTTTTTGAACCTGGCTGTGATATAGCATGAGATCGTTAGGGATCTCAGATCTTGACAGTAGGATCACATGAAAAAAACTTTTTTTCCCATTATCTCCTTATATTCTTATATTCTGAATTTTAGGCTTCTCTAATTGTGATCATATCCATTATCATATAACAATCTACTCCCGAGTATTTGAGACTGATTTGTGAAATCACTTTTGCTAACAATTATTCGTTTATTTATCCTTCCACCAGACTATATTTCACACGACTCAATAGGACTGGAATCATATCACTGATTAAGTACCTAACTTATATAATTCTCAATTCACAATTTGAAACTCGTTGGACTATCAATTGTTTCTAAAAAAATTTAACAAATAAATATACAATATATATACTGATTTCAAAAAACATTTTCACAAAATGTCATTGGCCAATGGATTCTTTTCCTGTCCAACCCTAACAAACATCTTGAATATATTGTCTTATCAAGAGACTGATGGATTCTTTATTGAACATTTATACAAACTCACTTCTTATGTACAAGACCCAATGTTATTTGAAATATTTGACCTAGAAAGATCATCATCAAATGAGTCAGTCAAAGCACAAGTACACAACAAATAGATCCATATAAACCTTTCAAGTTTAAGGATACAATAAACCAATTGTGCTAAATACCTTCTCAACATTAGTGATCACTTCCAGAAGGTGTTCATTTTCGATCTAATTCTGTGCATGTACTCTTACATTACACACACTCATTAGCTTAAGGTCACTACCTCAATGACAAAGTCCATCATCCAATTAAATAGAGGCACAAGGAGTGTAGACCTATCGTACATCAATATGTACCTCAGTCTAGCACAAAACATCAAGTAAACGAGGAGCCAAAGATTTATACTTCACACCTTTGATTCATCAATTATTAGCATGACATTTCTACAATATCACTCAATAATATTTGTGTAACATCTTATGTTACACAATGTTAACCAATAAATAAATATAAAGAGGTGACATCTAAATAACTATAATTATAATAAATGATTTTTAAAGCATTATTCTTACCAGAAATAGACTAGAAGACATAAGAATAACCTCAATACCCAAGAAGTAAGTGAGCGGGAGAAGGTCTTTGAGTGAAAATTCAAGACCCAGTTCTCTCACCACATTGTGAATAAAGGAAATAGTGTTACCCATGAGAAGTGGATCATCCACATAGACCACAATATATGCCAAGACACCTACTTTGTTGTAAATAAACAGAGAGCTGTATTAGAGTGAATTAGTAAAACCAAGGCACATGAGACTACCTCGAAGAGCCTGGTACCAAACACAGAGGGCCTGTTTCCAACCGTAAAGCTATAGGTTGAGGTGGTAGTGGCAACCATGGTAGAGGAGGAGGCAGTTTCCAGCCTTTTAAGATAAGCCCCATGGCTGAGAAGAAGATCCTGTAATTCTTCAAAGGTGAGGGCATTTCGAGTCCGAAAGGGAGTAACAAGATCGTTGATGTGTAGAGTCAGATCATCATTAGAGATAATTGAATTGATCAAGTCAAGGCAAGTTCATCTACTGTAGATTTGATAGATTGGAGATTATCAAATACAAAACAATCATCGTGTTGACTCAAGGTAAGTGTTTCCTTGAATTGCATGACTTGGGTGCAAGAGCGATTTGCAAAAAGCCTTGCATATTTGCTCCAAGCTTCTTTGGAGGTTTAGCCACTACAATAAGGGGTGTGACACTCTCAGAGACTAACGCAACTATAGTGTGGAGAAGAAGCTTGTCCTATCGACACCAGTGAAGGTATTGAGAGGAAACCGAGGAGGATGATGCAGACTTTTATGGGCAAACAAGTGTTCCACTAACATATCCGCCAAGAAGGATAGCTGAAACCAATAAGTTTGAAAGGAAGCTGACTAGCTGTGTTGACAGCCACCAAAGGAAGGGCTCCCGCAAAGGAGAATTGTTCAGAGATGTAATGACTGGTATGGGGCCTGAGCTACTTACTAGAGACATTGGAAGGCGGAAGAGGAGATGCTCGTGTGAGACTAGATGGCTCTGATTGTTGGAATCGCGGGATCGGCGCAACAGAAGACAGGATCGTTGAAATCAGAGCAGCCCAAGCATTTTGCCTCCTTCAGATCCACGCACACAGGTTTGAGAGAGAGAATTCTAGAGAGAGAAAGTGGAGAGAGAAACCTTCGTTCGTTGAAATCGAATTTTGTTAAATTGAATTCTCTCTTCCTTCTCAACTGAGTTCTGAGCTATATATAATGGTTGGCTCAGGACTCAACTGTGCTATAGCGTGGGATCTTTAGGGGTCTCAAATCTCGGTCGTAGGAACATCATGAAAAACTATTTTTCATTAAGCCCCTTATATTCTGTATTCCGAATTAATGAGCTTCTACAAATTGTGATCATCTCCATTAACATATCACAATTGAACCCTGAGATAATGAGACTGTTTTTGTGAAATCCCTTTTGCTAACAATTATATGCTTATTTATCCTTCCACCATACTATATTTCACATGAGCTAATAGGACTGGAATAATATCACCGATTAAGTCCCTAACTCATATAATTCTTAGTTCTCAGTCTGTGCCTAGTTGGACTTCTAAAAATTTTCGAAAAAACTTTTTCGCAAATATTTACTTAATATATTATATAAGTAAAACACGTGAAAACATTTTTCACAAAATCTCGCTGCGCAATGTTTTTACAGGAGTCCAACAATATACAGACATAATGAATATATTGCCTCATCAAGAGACTGGTGGATTCCATATTTAGCAATTATACAAATTCACTTACTATGCACAAGGCCCAACATTATATAGAATATTTGATCTCCGAAGATCATCACCAAATGACTCAGTCAAAGCACAAGTACACAACAAGCAAACCTGTATAACTCTCTCAGGTCTAAGGACAACATGAGCTAATTGTGCTGAATACTGTTCTCTACATCAGTGATCATTCCCATAAGGTATTCATATTCTACCCGGTTCAGTGCATGTACTTTTACATTACACCCACTCGTCTGCTTAAGGTCACTACCTCAATGACGAAGTCCATCATTCTATCTTATAGAGGCACAACGAGTGTATACCTATTTGTACATTATCATGTACCTTGGTCTAGAACAAAGTGATTAATCATTGGCCTGACTTTTCTACAATGTTACTCAACAATATGACATCTTATGTCATTGCAAATATGACATCTTATGTCATTGCATATACCCAAAATAATATACAAGTGATTAATCAATAAAAATAATTATCTCATAATTATGCAAAATGATTGGTTTTGAGGGCATACATCTAACAATCTTCCCACCTGCACTTAATACCAATCAGACATATATTTAACACCCATAGACTCTAAATGTTTCTTAGACACTCTCTGAGTCAACGGTTTAGTGAACGGGTCTGCGATATTCTCAGCTGATGCTATTTTAGCGATCACTACATCACCCCGATTCACAATGTCACGTATAAGATGCAATTTTCTTTCTATGTGTTTTGTCCTTTGATAAGCCCGTGGTTCCACCGCATATGCTATAGCACCATTGTCGTCACAATAAATGGTGATCGGGGACTCAATCGAAGGGACAACTTCAAGCTCTTGTATGAATTTTTGTATCCACATAGCTTCCTTTGCAGATTCACTGGCAGCAACATATTCCACCTCAGTAGTGGAGTCAGCAGTGGTGTTTTGCTTGAAACTTCTCCAACTCACTGCTCTTTTACCCAATGTAAACACAAATCCAGATGTAGATCTTCTACCATCAATATCTGATTGAAAATCTGAATCTGTGTATCCCTAGAAAATTAGCATATCCTCTCCACCACACACTAGACAATAGTGTTTGGTTGTTCTCAAGTATTTGAGAATATGCTTAACCGCTATCCAGTGCTCAGGGCCTTGGTCTAACTGATATCTACTCACAACACTAACTGCATGACTGATATCTGGCCATGTACAGAGCATAGCATACATGAGGCTTCCTATAGCTGAAGCATAAGGAAACTTCCTCATCTTATCTCTCTCTTCCTGTGTCTTAGGAGACATCGTCTTGGAGAGATGAATATTATGCCTAAAGGGCAAGAACCCTTTTCTTGGCATCCTGCATGCTGTACCGCGCCAATATCTTGTCAATGTAGTGGAATTGTGAAAGCCCTAAAAACCTCTTTTCTCGATTTCTAAACACTTCGATCCAGAGAATGTAAGATGCTTCCCCCAGGTCTTTTAAGAAAAATGGTTCACTAACCATACTTTCACTGAAGACATTGCACCGATGTCATTCCTCATGAGTAGAATGTCATTAACATATGGAATAAGGAACATTACTGAACTCCCACTAATCCTCTTGTAAACACAAGATTCGTCTATGTTTTGTGAGAAACTAAACGATTTGATCATCTCATCAAAATGGATGTTCCAGCAACGTGATGCCTGTTTTAGTCCATAGATAGACTTGTTTAGCTCGTACACTTTAGATTCTTGTCCAGGAGAAAGGAAATCTTCAGGTTGTTCCATATAAATCTCCTATTGGATGTACCCATTCAGAAATGCGGTTTTCATAACCATCTGCCAGATCTCATAATCATAATGAGCGGCGATTGACAACATGATTCTAATGGAATTCATCATAGCTACTGGTGAAAAAGTTTCCTCATAGTCAATACCATGTTTTTGAGTATAACCTTTCGCAACCAGTGTAGCTTTGAAGGTCTCTACCTCTCCACTAGGTCCTCGTTTTCTTTTGAATACCCATTTACAACCTATAGGCTTTATGCCTTCTGGTTGATCAACAAGGGTCAAGACCTCATTGGAGTACATGGAGTCCATTTTCGATTCCATCGCTATCTTCCAGTGTGCTGCATCATTGTTACTGACAGCCTCTTGGTAAGTATGTGGATCATCATCCAACCCCTCCGATTGCATTTGACAAATCTCATTTATCAAAGTATATCTAACTCTTGAGGCTTATGAATTCTTTTACCTCATTCCTACTGACAATTACCTTTTGATCCTTTTGGTTATAAAAGCAATAACCAGATGATCTTTTTTGGGTAACCCACAAACAAACATTTTTCAGTCCTTGACCCTAGCTTCTCCACGTAAAACCTTTTAAAGTGAGCTGGACATCTCCATACTCGAAATTGTTTCAGACTTGGATTTTTGCCAATCCATAACTCAAATGGAGTATTAGGAATGGACTTAATGGGTATCCTGTTTAGAATATAAACAACTATCTCTAAGACATAACGCCAAAAATAAACAGGTAATTGTGACATGCTCATCTTGACCGAATCATATCTAATAGTGTACGGTTTATTATTTCTGCAACACCATTATATTATAGTGTAGTAGAGGGAGTCAATTGAGATATGATGCCTTTCTCTCTAAGATGAGATTGAAAATCTCCGGAGAGATACTCACCTCCTCTATCAGACCGGAGTATCATAATACTCATTTCCAGTTGATTCTCAACTTCATTCTGAAACTCTTTGAACTTTTCAAAGGATTCAGATTTGTGACTCATCAGGTATAGATAACCATACCTGGAATAATCATCAATGAAAGTGATGAAGTATGAGAATCCTCCTCTGGCTATGTGGTTAAAAGGACCACATACATCAATATGAACTAACTCTAACAACTCTGTGGCTCTAGTTCCTTTTCCTCTAAAAGGATTCTTGATCATCTTTCCCTGCAAGCAAGACACGCAAATTGGGTATGACTCAACCTTCACAAGGACTAACGGCCCATCCCTTACTAATCTGTTGATCCTATCAAGATTAGCATGACCAAGTCCTAGATGCCACAAGTAAGTGGGATTAACATCCCACTTCCTTTTGAGAGTTTCACACTGATATCTGCATCATTCTCTATATTATTCACAGAGTCTACAACATTTATCAAAATATAAAGATCATCTATCATAGTACCAGAAGCAATAAATTGATTGTGAAACTTAATATCAAGTTTAGTATTAAAGAAAAGAGAATATCAAGATATTCCAAGTTTTGAAACAAAAATTAAGTTTCTACGACATTCTGGTACGTATAGACAATCTTCCAAAAGTAAAACTTTATTCTGTTGTAGATTTTGGTGAAAAGTTCCTATGGCGGTCGCTGCAACACTTGTAGACGTCCCCATCTTTAGGATGACTTCCTCTTCCTCTAGTCTCCGGGTTTCTTCAAAAGGCTTCTTTTGCTTCAAAAAAGCAAGATACACACGACAATTCCTTTTCCAATGATCTGGTTTGCCGTAGTGGAAACAATTTCAATTAGCCTTTTTATCTGCTTTGCTCTTGTCCTCTTCCTTGAAGACGTGAACAGTTTTATCCACAGTGAGTACTGTCATAAGATTTCTCTTCCAATCAAGGAAGTTTGGACCGATTAGTTTGTTTTCATCTAGGATTCTAGATATTGGGTTAGACATCATGAATCTGCAAATATAAAAAAGAAAATTTACAAGTATATTAACAATCCATTAGGATAGGGATTTTAATAGCTAATGGTACCTCCCACTGAATCACAGCAACCAAATTAAAAAGCAGAATATAACATTTATATTCAGTGTTTGCAGTGGGTATCAAGAACTTTCAACTTATGTGCACATAATCCTTTTTTAGTAATCATGGCACAACTTATAAAAGCAAGTAGAATCTACTTATCGTGATCACATCACATGTTGTATATCATACCTATAAAAATTTCATGATTCTTGATATTTCTTTTGGCAACCAAAATAAACACCATCTTCTGGACGCGTTTATTTGGTTAAGTGCAACCATCAGCTAAATGACATGCAATTTTGCAATGGGTCGGCATTGCTATTTTAGTCAACACTTCTCATTACTCATACACTCACTTATTTTCATAAGTATCAATGACAAATTATAAAATCAACAATTGGCCAGTGACTATTTTAGTTTCAACCACTAATCAATCAAATAAAATTATGAAATACCAACAATGGTACGCCTTGAGATTAATTTTCTTGTAAAACAATCTCATTTAACACTTATATTAAAATTTTGAAAAAAACTATTTTTTTAATAAAAAAGGCAGCTGGTTAAACTGGGTTGACCCGCCGGTCAGGGTCGAACCCGGTCGGTAGTAGGTATCGGTCCAGGTTGTTGTCCGGGTCCAACCCGGACCTGGGTTGGGATATGGGTCGCGTCCAACCCGTGTCCCAAGCCCACAGACCGGACGGGCTGTCTTGGTCCGTATCTCATCCGACCATGGGTCGGCCCAACAGGGTCTGACCCATTCATTCAACCCCTCTCTTTTTTTAAGGACCCAACCCAACTATTGGGCTGGGCCATTGGGCCTTGAGCCTGGTAGGGCAACTGATGCCCTACACGAGGCCCAAACGAGTGACCCAGGGCATCTCATGCCCTGGGCGCTGTTTGGTCCCCAAAGCCAGGGGTTTGCGCCGAGCAGGGCTGCCAGCGTCAAGATGGAAAGTAGGGCGTTGGTGTACCAGCCAACACTAGGTCATGCTAGCCTCATTTCACATGGAGAGTAGGGCGTTGATCTGGTTTCAAGGTCTAGAGGAGTAAGGCTGTCACGCCCCGAACGCCATCCTGACGGGACCGTGACAGCCGCGAGCGTTCCCCGGAAACACTCCAGCGCTTACACTAACTTTTACAGCGGATTTTTTTTATTATACACATAGGATGGCTCACTCAGGATCCACATGTTGGCTGAGATACAAGCTCAATTAACACAACCCCTTCAGAAAATCCTATACATTACATCTTGTTTGCAACTTATACAAGACGTGATAGGGAAACACACTGCCACTCAATCAAACCAGCATTCACTAGTGCTAACTCGGAGTTCACCAATTTCCGATTCCAACTCCCGAACTTCTAGGATTTCTACGTGAGATAATCCTTTGCTCCCCGATTTTCTTGTGGATCTGGAATGATACGATTAAAAACTATGAGTCGAAAGACTCAGTAAGGAACAACAGTTAAAACATGATCTTTGATAAAATCATAGCTTTAAAACATACTCACTTTGATGCACTGTAGAGTCAAGAGAAGAAATGTATAACTGTAAATTGTGAGATAGTGCATAAAAACCATGATGCATATGCATGCTCCGTGATGCATATGCCATGCACTAAAATCTCTTGCCACTCTGGGCCTTTTCAAATTCATTTCATATCTCTTACTGTGGGCTCGCTCCATTTAACCCCCTGAAGTCAGGGTTGTGCTGTTTCCATCGGAACTGTCCCCTATTTTTCTTGGAGACCTTACATATGGTCAAGCTAGCACACCTTCTCGCATTCGTCCTTCAGTGGCTAGACATGACCCTTGGAGGTGCCACACCTTCTCGAGCAATGTTCCTCGGTGTGGTTGCACATACCTCATGGACTAACCCATCCTTCACGAACAACGTCCCTCGGTATGGGCGCCCATTCATCCATCCTTCACGAACAACGTCCCTCGGCATGGATGTCTTAGGTTCCATCCATCCATCCTTCACGAACAACATCCCTCGGCATGTATGTCGAACCTCACTTAACTTGGTACGGGTTCAACCAAAGCCTCCGGGCTTAATCATAACATAAATTCTCTTTCATTTGCATAAAACAACTGTTTATGTTTCTATGAAATGAATATGCCATGCCACTCTTGAAAACATCGTAATTTCATTTGCATAAAACAACTGTTCATGTTTCTATGAAATGAACATGCCATGCCACTCTTGAAAACATCGTAATTTCATTTGCATCAAAACGTCTCTCATGCGTTCATGCAAATGATCATGCTATGACATGTTCGAAACATCATGGGTACTTGAAACATTCTTTATGCAATACATTTCATATGTATTAAAAATATCTTGCCATGCACAATAAAACATGCAGTGTATCATTCCAGTTTTCCAAAAGGGGTAAGATTCACTTACAATACTCCTTGCAAATTCCTTCCCGATTCTTACTTGGCTCGATGCCTACAAGAAATAGATCTGCTTCTCAATACACTGAGTTTCCGATAAAATATATCGATACGTTTCGGTTCTACTAAGCTATTCGAGGAAATCTATCGTGAAATCCACTAAGGAATGAATAGCGATAATTATGCGATTAACTTAATTTAACGGTATAATATAGTTGCCGGATTTCTCTTAATCCAATTTGAACTTCCTGTTCATCCCTTAACTTCGCACTTCCCGTCCATCGGAGTATTTGCGAATAGCAACTATATTATAGTTCTTTGATATCATATATATACATTTATATATCACTTAAATTCTTTTAATCGTTTAAATATTTTATTTACTCTTTTCTTTAACTAATATTCAAAACTTAGGTTATTTAATTATTAAACTCTATTACAATATACTTATATATCTATTCACGATTAGGGTTTTAATCAACAATTAATAAATTAGGATTAAACCTAAGTCTCCCATTCTTACATGTGCTCTACTAAAACCTTACATTAAACCATTAATAAACTTAATCAGGATTATATCTTGACTTAGACCTTAACCTTAATTAATCTGAGATACTAATCCCAACTAGGGTTTCAAATATTTTCATTACATGCTCATGGTTCTTCAAGCTTGTATTCCAATTGGTCAAAACCCTAATCCCAAGTGTTCATCATAACAATAAAATTCCAATTAGCCTAATCCCCAATTTCAAGTATCCAACACAACAATTATAACCTATTTATCATAATTTACAATTAGGGTTTCTCTTCCTTATGACATTCGGCAACACATGTTTTTCATCCAATAATTATATTTTCTTTTGTTTCCTTCAATTTGCATGCATCCTTTACCTAACATAATTATCTACCATTCATTAAGTCATAAATCTTGCACATATCATGGCCAATGTCCAGATCTAGACATATACAAAATTATACATGAAGACCCAAGCATATCATATTCGGCCATACCTCAAAATGTCACATTTTTCATGCTAAAAATTATAACATGCATATCCTTTGCATTTGTGACCTAACTAGCATGCTTCAACTTCGTATCTTCATCCAATACTCCCATCAACATTAGATCTACACTTTAGAAACTTCAACAACAATAGATCTAAGGAAATATCCAACTTTCATTCGGCCAAACATAACATAAGTCTAGATCTAAACTTATCTAACATACATTGTTCTCCTTTTGTATTTATGACCTATTTGCATGCATTAACCTCATAGATCCGAACCTCTCTCACATGTACATTTTTTTTACATCATCAAGACCATAGTTAAACACTTAGATCTAATATTAGAAAGATCAACAACACAAGGTCTAAGCATATAATTCGGCCATCACTATGCTTAACCAACAACAACACATTTTGGCCTAACCTTGATGATTATCCCAAGCTTGAGTACCTAGAAAAATAAAATGCCCTAGGTTAGCACTTATGAAAAACTTTAGACAAGAATACTAAAGAGAATCAAGCCTACCTCTACCTTCACCAAACTTTTACCCAAACTCCTCCTTCTTCCAAATTTCGGTTCACCCTCCTTAGAATATGTCCAAGCTTGATTTGTGGTGCTAATGTGGATTCTATGGTGGGTAAAAGAATGTGGTAAGCTTGAATGATTAGTCCTAATGGAAATGGACTAACTTCTTCAAGAGAAATGAGGCTAATGATTAGGGTTTTCAAGGAAGAAATGGGGTTGCACAAAGAGAGATTTGGTCACCACAAAAGAGATCTAACTTAGGTTCTTGGAGTGTGATTTAGAATGCAAGAAGAAAAGAGCAAACTTTGAGCTTAGATGAGGGGTTCGGTCAAGAGAGAAAAATGAGAGGGTTGAGAGGAAATGGTGTATTCGGCCAAGTGAGGGAAAATGGGGAGTGAAGTGAAATGCTAAGTGTGAATTGAGGCAATTGAATCTCCCAAGGAGAGTTAATGCTATGACAAATGACAAGGACAAAGTGAAAATGACAAGAGAGAAGTTTGAAGGGGAAAAGGGGAGGAATGGGGCCTTGGTCGACCAAGCTTGCATTTTTCCTTCTCTCACTTCTTTTCACCTTTTTCCTCACATCAATTCTTGTCTCTTAAAGCATGACCTTGCATTGATTTCTCTCTCCTCTTTCCCTCTTGATCCATACGTGATTCACTCTTTCTCCTTTGCTTTTTCTCTCTTTTCACTTCCCATGTGTTGTCTTGTCAATTAAGTGCTCTTACACTTCTTACACTTCACATGGCAATTTACTTTTGGCTTTTTCAAATTCACTTCATGTCCTTCACGTAAAAGCCCTTTCTTTAACTCTCATTTGCTTTGTTTGGTTGCCTTCCAACCAACTTAGTTACTCTCACATTTGAAATGCAACTAACTTTCAACTTGGTTACTATTTTACATAACTTATCTCCTATAAGCTCTCTAGCTTATCTAGTTCATTCTCTTAGCTTATCATCTCATAAGCATGATCCCTTATCTTATGATAGTGGCTCTAGCCTATCTCTACAATAGCCACATCCACTTATTGCATGAAAAATTTCCCTAACTTATCATTATGCTTACTTATCACTTATGATAAGCAAGTGTGCTTATCATTTTAAATCTCTCTTAACTTATCATATTTCTAATAACTTATCATCTATTATTCTAATGATAATTCAACTTATTAATTTAGGTTAAATAATAATAATATAGGCCACCTATTAATGATACACAAAAATATTCAACACTTAAAGGAAATTCATGATTTTATTTCATTTAATTATTTTCGGCCTATATATAAAATCCTTAATCATAATTTAATTTTATGGATTATGAAATATATTAGGCAAATGAAAAAATATAAATACATGAGAGAAACTTACCTTGCAAGTTTCGGCTCTTAGGAGAATATAATTAACCTTGCACAAAACTTTCATAATGAAAGGAAAATAATGTAATAGAAAAATTTCATTAAATAAAATCTCATATTAATTGATGCACCTTATCATAAAGCTTAGGCTATACATTGGCCAAAAATATGGCTCCATAATAAAATTAAAAGCTAATACATAAGAATTAACATAAGAAATAATCGGGGTCTCACAAAGGCTCTTTAACTAGTTGGGATGTGTTAGTGAGAGCTATGTTGACCCTTGGATCTATTTTAGAAATTATAATGCGATTATTGATCAATGCGATATGTCTGGGGGCCGTCCGGCGGAGATTTTTATTTCGGGTGCTGGTCCGCCAGCCAACACTAGATCATGCTAGCCTCATTTCACATGGAGAGTAGGGCGTTGGTATGGTTTCAAGATCTAGAGGAGTAAGGTTCTTTAACTAGCTGGGGTCTGTTGGTGAGAGCTATGTTGACTAGGTTTGGACCCAATGCTTATGATGACCCTTGGATCTATTTTAGAAATTTTAATGCGATTATTGATCAATGTTATATGTTTGGGGGCCGTTCGGTGGAGAGTTCTAATTCGGGTGCTATGAATCGGTTTATCACACAAGAAGGCATTATTGATCTGGGCTTCATTGGTAATCGTTACACTTGGAGGAATCGGCAATATGGAAGGGCGTTCATCCAAGAAAAGGCTCAATCGTGGCGTTGTATATGGAGAATGGACTATGCTTTTTCTAAAAGCTATAATCCATCATTTACCACGAATAGTGTCGGACCACTCCCCGTTGTTGCTGAAATAGAATGGCTAGCAGAATTATGGTCCAAAAAAGTTCGTTTTAAGAGATTTTTGGATATCAAATCCTCACAGCCTCGACTTTATTGATCAAGCTTGGCATCGGCAATTTCATGGATCACCCGCCTTTTCCTTGTGCCAATGTCTTAAGGCCACTAAGGAGGCCTTAATAGTTTGGAACATGGAGGTCTTCTGGAATATTCAAGCTAATATCAAGTATCTTCAGAAAGAATTACAACGGGTTCAAGATCACACTGAGTATGAGAGGCTTCGACTGATTGAATGGGACCTTCATAATCAGCTTGTGCAAGCCTAGAAGAATGAGGAATCGTTATGGAAAAATAAATCCTACGTGACTTGGCTCACCACCTTAAATTTAAACACTCGCTTTTTGAGCTTATCAACTGTGGTGCGGATATGGCAGAATAGTATTGATGCTCTTAAAGATAATAGAGGTGGCTGGTTGAATGATAGAGAGGCCATTGGAAACCATTTGGTGCGCAACTTTCAGAATCTGTTTACCAGAAGTAACAACCGATTTCCGCGCAGCTTATGTGGACTAATACTTGAGGTAATTACTGCGGATGGTAATGCAATGCTTTGTGGCATGCTAGTGAATGGAGAAATATGGGCTACGGTGAGAAGTATAAGGGTGACTAATGCACCGGGGCCGGATTGATACTTGACATTGTTCTACCAAAAGTCTTGAAGAGTTGTAAAAAATGATGTTATCTCGATGGTCTGTAGTTTTTTTGCGAATGGGTGTCTATTGCGGCAAATGAATCATTCCAATCTCATTCTCATTCGGAAGGGTAGATAATGCTGCTTTGGTTGGTTAATTTAGGCCTATAATCCTATATAATGTGAGCTAGAAAATTCTTTCTAAGATCATGGTGAGGCGATTGAGGCTTGTGATGCCGAAAATTATTTATGGAAATCAAAATCTGTTTGTTCCCAATCTCAAAATTCAGGAAAACATCATTCTTGTTCATTAACTGATGCATATGCTTTGAAGAAAGCAAGGTCGAGGTGGTCTCCTAGCGGCGAAAATTGATATGTAGAAAGCCTATAATAAGTTCTATTGGGGCTTTTTTTATTGGAAGTCCTCCAGTGTTTCGGGTTCTCGGCAAGGGGGAGGCTCTGGATTTCTCAATGCATAACAACTACCTCCTTCTAAATTCGGATGAATGGCTCACCCTTTGGGATGTTTTCATCTAGACGGGGGTTACCACAAGGAGACCCCGTTTCCAAGGTAGAGGCCGACAATGCTATCCACGGAGTTCATATTGCTAGAGGCGCACCCCCATAGACTGGATTGATGTCATTGTTTCCTCGGATGAAGATTCCTCTTGAATAGTGTTTTTGTTTGCTCTGTGTGCTTGTAAATTTTTGCGAACAATAGGGTTAGAGATTTTTGTATAGGCTTACTTATGTTAGCCTAGGAGTTGTTTCCCCTAATCCCTAACCCCAATAGTTTGGTTTGTTTGTTTTGTTTGTTCGCAGAGAACTGTTGTTCTATCCATATTACGACTTGATTTCTTGTCAGAGTACTATTGTTCTAACTTGACTTCCATTTTCACCTTGTTACTTCTGAATATATTTTATAAGTCTTTTGCAGGTTTTCTTCACCATATAGTAATCTTTACATACCCCAAGGATATTACCACAGTCTTGAGATCCATACGATAAGAATGTGCCATAATCTAGTCGTGTACGCACCTCTATTACTACAAAGAGAGCTTAGAGACTAATACGAGCACGAGAGAAATTACATGCTGGGTGTGTGGAATTGAGGAATAAAAAAGGAGAGTCTGAAGTGGAGCCTAAGATTTCATTACCTGCTCTAGCAGGGTCCATCAACCTTAAGACTATGCTTGTGAAAGGGAGTGTTGGGGGTCAGTCAGTAGTCATCCTAATAGACTCAGGCAGCACCCACATTTTTGTGGCTCCCATGGTAGCAAGGAAGGGTATGCTAAGAGTGTTAGGGGCAGATATGGTGAAAGTTATTGTTGCCAATGGGGAGGTGCTGCCTAGTGAAGCCATCTGGGATAAGGTGAAGATTAGTATACAAGGAAAATATTTCATCATTGATGTGTATGTGCTATCTCACTATGGGTTTTTCTATGGAGAAGAGAAAAGTAGAGCTGAAGGGTCTTAGCCCAACTCCACTGATGGATAATAATGAGCTATGTCTCACAGCTCAGAGGGACAAGTAAAAGGGTGATATTACAACTGATCGAACCTATCATACAAGGGTAAGTTGCATATCTGCCAGGAATCCAAGAAGTGTTGCAGGAGTATAAAGTGGTGTTTAATGAGCTGGCTGGGTTGTCACCAGTAAGAACTTGTGATCATTCTATTCCACGAGAGGAGGGAACTTCTCCTGTGTTTGTAAGGCCTTACAGATATCCTTGTTATCATAAAGTAGAAAATGAAAAAATTGTAAGGAAACTATAGAGCTCGGGGTTATAAAAATTAGTCGAAGCCCTTTCTAATGTCCTGTATTGCTGGTTAGGAAAGCTGATGGGAGCTAGAGAATGTATGTGGACTACATGGCATTGAATCAAGAAACGATAAAAGACAAGTTTCCTATACCCATGGTAGATGAGCCCTTGGATGAGCTCCAAGGAGCCCAACACGAAATTAGAGTAAGATCAAAGGACATTCCAAAAAATACTTTTAAAACTCATGAAGGGCATTATGAGTTTCTAGTTTTTCCCTTTGGGCTAACGAATGTCGCTCCCACATTTCAGAGCTTGGTAAATGTGGTGTTTAGACCCCATTTGAGGAGGTTTATTTTTTATGCTATATTGGTGTATACTAAGGGCTGGGAAGAGCACTTACAGCATTTGCAGAATACCTTGGAGATTTTAAAGAAAAACCAGTTCTTTGCAAAGCAATCCAAGTGCATATTTGCTTTTAAGGAGGTTGATCACCTAGGGCACATTGTATATTCAGAAGGGGAGAAAGTTGACCCATCTAAGATCCAATCAATGTTGGATTGGCCACTGTCCTCCCATATCCAGTCCTTAAGGGGTGTTCCTCTGACTGACCGGGTACTACAGAAAGTTATAAAAAGGTATGGGTGTATAGCAGCCCACTAACTGCCCTATTGAGGAAAAACGCATTTAAGTGTTCTCTGGTAGCAACTGTGGCTTTCCAAAATCTCAAGGCTACAGTCACAAAACCTCCTATGCTTATTCTCCAAAACTTTTCAAAACCTTTTGTCATAAAGTGTGTGATACAAGAGGGATCGAGATTGGGGCAGTTTTGATGCAACAGGGATTGCCAATCGCTTTCTATAGCCAAGCTTTCAAAGGCAAGGTACTAGCCATGTCCACTTATGAGAAAGAACTTTTGGCATTGGTCTCAGCTGTGAAGAAGTGGCAACACTATCCAATTGGGCAAGTCTTTATGGTTAGAAGAGACCAACAAAGTTTAAAATATCAGCTGGAGTAGAAGCTTGGAACTCCATTCCGGCAAAACTGGTTGACAAAGCTACTTGGGTATGACTTTCAAGTTGAACAAAAGAAAGAAAGGGAGCATAAAGTTGTAGACGCATTATCTAGAAAGGGGGATGACACCCATCAGTTAATCTTAATAGCTATTTCTATTCCTGTGACTAATAGGTTTCTTGATCTTAGAGCCAGCCATGTTGGTGATGATCAAACTCAATAATTAATTGACAAAGCTAAAAAAGGGGAGCTGGACCCCATGACTTCCAACTGGAGAGAAGGAGTTCTCTCTTACTAAAGGAGGTTGTACATTGGTGCTTCTAACAGTATACGTAAATAGATCATACACCATGTTCACAGTTGTCCTTTAGGAGGACATTCTGGGTTTAGTA
Source organism: Myrica gale (assembly GCA_963930655.1). Classification (NCBI taxonomy): domain Eukaryota; kingdom Viridiplantae; phylum Streptophyta; class Magnoliopsida; order Fagales; family Myricaceae; genus Myrica; species Myrica gale. Next base: position 16,048,145 of record OZ005618.1, read on the forward strand.
AGACTCTACACAGAGCAAAAAATAGACCTTTTTTTTGCCTGGGTTGAAGAAACAGGTTCAAGTTTACATCAGGGAGTGTGATACCTACCGAAGGGTTAAGCAAGAGAATGTCTCCCTCGCAGGTCTCCTACAACTGTTACCAATCCCCACTAAGGTTTGGAGTCACATTAGTGGGGACTTTATCGAAGCGCTCCCTAAGTCTCACGGGTACTTAGTGTTGTTTGTGGTGGTCGATAGACTTTCTAAGTATCCTCATTTCATACCATTAGGTCATCTCTATATAGTAGCAATTGTAGCACAAGCATTCAAGACGTTTATTTTTAGACTCCAAGGGTTACTTAAATCTATTATCTCAAACAGGGATACAACATTTACAAGTGCATTTTAGCAAGAATTATTCAAAGCACAATGCACTAAACTAACTTATAGCACTACATACCACCCTCAAACCGATGGATAGAATGAGATTGTGAACAAGTGTTGGGAAGGCTACTTGCAGAGCTTTCTGGCTAACAAACAGAGCGAATGGGTGATGTGGGTGCCCCTAGCCGAAGGGTTATACAAAACCATTTATCATTGTTTAACCCAATTAACCCCCTTTGAAGTAGTATATGGTAATCAATCCCCTGCTTGTTTCCTTATGAGCTTGGTACCACTAGAGTAGCAGTTGTGGAGGAGACACTTTGTACCAGAGAGCAAACACTGGTGTTGCTCAAAGAAAACCTGCATAGAGCATAAGATCGCATAAGAAAGTATGATGAACTAAAAGTAAGTGAACAACAATTTACAGCGGGAGATTGGGTTAACCTTTGGCTACAACCCTATGTCCAGCTGACAGTCACCATTTGCAGAAATTTGATGCTTTCGCAAAAATTTTATGGACTCTTCCAAATCATATAGAAGATTGGTAGCATGGCATATAGGCTTGATCTTCCACCACAAGCCAAGATCCATCCAGTGTTTCATGTTTCGCGACTGAAAAGGAAGTTGGCTTCCACGATTGCTCCCATTCAGAATCTTCCTCCTATCGACACCGATGGAGCCATCACGGTTGGTGTCCGAATTCAATCCAAACCGTGTGGGTCCAGAGGCCTCCAGACCCACTGTCTGGATTAAATCCTACGAAATGGACAACAAAGAGTCTCCTTGTCGTCGGCTCCGCTTGGCTCTTTGCAAAGCGAGCTAGCGCGCGTTCAATATCCTTTTTTTGTCTCCACATCTGTACTGGTTGGACAACTTTAATTTAGGTGCTATCACACCTCCGACCACTACGGCACGAACATGCGTTTTCAGCCATTAAACTCCCAAATCACCCATTTGAAATCTCAAATCCCTACATTTTAGTTTCCCACCTATTTGAAAATTCCTCAAATCCCTCCCATTTCGAAATCCCAAAATCTCACTTTTTTTTAGTTTTCGTTTGAAGAGAGGAAGAAATCGTACATAATGGGTCAAGGTGTGGTTGCTAGTTCTGCCTCTGTCTCTGTTTCTCTATGGTCTCTCACTCGATTTAATAACATTTTTTATTTGATTTTGTTTTTTGTCAGGTTCCGATCTTCTTGTCAAGAAAGTCCCTAAGAGTTCCTGCACTTTTATCGGTTGAGGGAAGGGGAAGGTGAGGATGGTGTGGTCGCTAGTTCCTTTCTTAATGTAAATTTCCAACCCCTATGGTGTGGTCGCTAGTTTTTTATTCGAGGACATAAAATTGGCGTATTTCCAGGTAATCCCGGGCTCGAGGCTCTGGAATGTCCAGGGCCCCTGATCGCGAGTCCCCTTGAAATTCCAGAGCCACGTGAGCAGGATGACTTGGAAATACACACTCAAAATTCCTGGTCGACCGCGCACGTGGACCTGGGAATTCCCGAGCGTCCAGCTTGAGTCCCTGTAATTTCTAGGTCCTAGCGCTCGGGGCAAGTTGGAATTTCCAGGGCCTCGCACGCGGGACGCTTGGAATTTCCAGGTTGCCCTGCCGACAAGACTGTCGTGCTGGCAGCTCGAACCAGTGCTCAGTTCAATGAATTTGTTGGCCCTGCTAGCTAAAATTTAAATTCTCCCGTGAAGGAGAATGGTAAACATAATATGGTAACTTCAATTCTCCCGTGAAGGAAATTCAAGGGCCTCACTCTCGAGACGCTCTGCTAGTTAAAATGATTATGTAATTCTCACCAAAAGAAACGTATAGTTGGAACAAAATATAAATGATGATTATATTAAAGAAGTATTTGATTGAAATACGTGAACGATTGTTCAAAATTTAATAGCTCATAACAAAAATTGTTTTACAAGTTGCTAAAAGGTGAATATTTAATACAACACAATTATAAAATAATTCAGTAAAATCCCCTTCATCTGAATCCTCGTCTTCGTTGCTTGTGATTTCATGGAAAAAGAGTACATAAAAAATAGTAATAAAGAAGCGTGCAAACTTAATCCACAAATTCACAATGATGGTGCATAATGCGTAGGATATTGACGGCAAAGCATTACAAATACATAACACATTACTTCATACACAACTGAGAAACTGAAATTAAGTAAAGACTAATCAGTCGGATGCAGAATAACACAAATAGCTGAAAAAAGAGAGGAAACATTATATGATTTGAAGTGAATGAATCAAGCTAACATGACCGAAAACCTGGTGTAATAGGCAAGTCTAACAACTTATATGATTTAGTTGATTTTTCTAAACCTCCTAAGGACCGGCTATCAGAAGTTCAAGGATTCTAGGGCCCAGCTAAGTCAACCTCTTTTTCCACGTTCGTCATATTCCCCCTGCATGCATGTGACTATCCCAAAAGAAAAAAACAAAACTTCTCATGCTCATCATTCTCTTATAAGTCGTGACCCCCAAAAACTAGCTCACCCTTACATGCATGTGACTATTTCGAAACACCCAAGACCCAGTTTAGTCTATATACCCTTACCTTAGTCGTTGATGTAATGCTATTCCTGGATATGAACTCCTAATCATCAAGACATAAGACACTAAGTTAGGAAAAAGACATAAGACACCAGTTTTTTCTCTATACCCTTATCTCAGTACTTCTGGGAGTTCTGTTCTCTGCTATCCCGGGAGTTTGACACTCGGTGAGGCCGAGAGTGCAGCTGTCAGACCTATCTTAGTAGGCTTTTAACCTGCATACTATCAGAACTTTCCCTGGTCATTTCAATTACCCTATCAGACCACTTACTCTCATGAAAGTGAAACGCAACGAAAAATATTTAACATAAGCACATATATGATAACTTATATCTTATACATAAAAACTATATCAAATAGGTGAATTAAATAAGAGAGGGATGTTACATCTCTAGTCCCTTTTGGCAGCTTCAACTTGGGTGAAAAGCTTCCTCATCGACAAGACGATGCTCATCCGTCCCCTCAAGCTGCAGTCTCTGGCAATGCATCAACTTCACCGTGGAGAGGCTATGCTAAAGTGGTCGGCTGCAAGTGAGAGAGAAAAATGGAGCAAATGTTGGACGACTGTTGCTAAAATTCTATTGGGCCGGCCGTGCTAAAAATTCAACGGCGCAAACATTTGCCCTAACAGGAGAGAAGAGGTAGAAGTGATTTTCCCTAACAGTTGCTAAAAATTCAGCGGCACAAATTTTGGAAAAGAACACAAAAGGCCCAAATTTGAGAATATCCCGCGGAAATTAGATTTCGAAATGAGATTTGAAATGAGAGATTTAAGACTAAAATGGATGAACACACTACAGTGTCTGAGGTGTGGTCGCACATAAATTATATTGGTCCGACCGGTACAAATGTGGAGACAAAAAAGGTACTGAATACGTGTTGGCTCACTCAGCAAAGAGACAAGTCGAGCCGAAGACAGAGAGACCTTATTAAATGATGTGGAGGCCTCTCTGTCATCCATTTTGTAGCATTTAGTCCAGACCGGGGTTGAACCAGTGGAGATTCTTTCCTGTCGAGTTGTGCAGCTTGGCCATTTACCCATCACTAAGGTCTTGGTGCGTGGATGTGGTTAGGGACTAGATGATGTACCATGGGAAAAGCCCCCAGGTTTATCACTCCAATACCCGCACCTTGTGGGTAAGGTGTTGTGAAGGATGGGGTATTTTTATGCACTAGAAGTGTAGGAGAATAAGGAAGAAGTGCCGACAGACTGTGGCATGAAGAGGGTAATGGAGAGATTGCTGTGGAGATTGGATGTAGGGCTCTATAGCTGTTAAATTGGAGAAAGACCGAACAAGTGTGTTGCTAAGAGTGTATGTAGGCTTGTCAATACTTAGTGGCGAGGTGCAGGATGCCCACGTTCAAGGAAGGTGGAGCCAAACAACAGGAATAGAGTCTTGGCCGGGGACTGGGTTTCAGGCCTGGGCTGCTGTCTCATTTTATTTTGTACATTTCATTAAGTTCAGTATTAGTTGGGTATGGTTTTTGGGTGAGCTCAGCCCATGTGTTTGGAATCCCGAGAATTTTGGAATTCTATTAGATGGTGTCGCTCGAATTCTGTTAGAGATTTCTGGAAGAATAAAGTAGGGGAAATGCTCCCAATTCCATATTTATTCAAAACATGAAGCTTATACTCATACTTTAGGCTCACAATTTATCAGTTCCTATGGCATATACTAAAGCTACATACTTCACTTCGTGAGGTAGAGCATCATTTATGGATCAACCTGTATCTAGTTAGATCATTTGATTTCAAAACCATAAGATCCTCGAAATACAACCAGAAAAAATATAATGGAAGTGCATTTTCTATTATATGTAAGGTGGGTGACGGCTGAGAAAAAAATACACAATTGAAAATTTGACACATTATGGAAGTCTTTTATCTCTTAAATACATCAGAGACCACATATTTCGATTGAATTGTTTTGAACTAAGGCCAATGAACTCCTTCAGCCTCTATTTACTGAACTAAATAACAACAATAAAATAGAACTAAAAGAATAAAAGAATCAACCAATTTAAGGAGATCTCCAAAAGAAAAGTGAACTTTAATCTCACACATACCAAGAGGGGTCTCACGCACTTCTTCACCTTCTGAAACAATGTAATTGAGCGTGAAAGAAAATCCCTAAGAGAAACATAGACTTGGCTTAATCTTTGGGATGTCCGGAAGGTCCACCTCATTATTGAGGATACGTAGGACTCTCCTCATCGAAGGCCTCAATGCGCTATCCGAGTTTGCACCGGTAACATCTTCCTCATCTATTCCTCTTCAACTCCTCATTCAACCTTTTGTCAGCTGCTTCAATGATCTTTCCTTCAGTATGAAATCCCCACACCCAATTGACTAAATTCACCATTTTGAGATTGCCTGATTCTCTCTCAATTGTCTTCTCCCGCAAGCCACTTCAAATATAACCACTTCATAGCTGAATTCAAGATATATTCCCTAAAAACAAGTTTATTTAAGAATGACTATGAGATAATTATTTATTTTATTCTATTACATGTGTTTATTTATTTATGAGTATTATGCTGTGGCATAAGATGTCACACATTTATATTGTTAAGTGACTTTATAGAAAAGTCATGCAAATTATTAATGTATAAAGAGGCGGAGAGTATGAATTTTTGGTTCCTTGCTTACTTGATGTTTGTTGTAGACCAAAGTATATGTTTATGTATATAGGTCCATACTCGTTGTGCTTCTATTAAATAGGATGATCGACTCTATCATTGAGGTAGTGACCTTAAGCAAGCGAGTGGATGCACTGTAAGAGTACATGCATTGAACGTGATCGAATATGAATATCTTCTAGAAGTGATCACTGATAGTGATGATCCTTATGGATTAAATATTCCTGACAAAGTTGGGTCTTGTGTATAATAAATAGATTTGTATAAATATACAGTAAATAATCCACTAGTCTCTTAACGAAATAGTATATTCACTAAATTTATATAGGGTTGAACTCTAGAAAATCACTGGCCAGTGTAATTAATAAATTGTTTAGGAAAGCGGGGATGTTGAGAGGAAGAATAGGACTCTTGAAGAGTTGGTGAGGACCATGCTTTATGAAAATAACTTACCAAACTATTTTTGGACAGGAGCTATTAACACTAGCTGTTATGTCATGAAAAATCCATATGAGCTGTGGAAAAAATAGAAAACCTAACATTGGATATTTTCATGTGTTTGGTTGCAAGTGTTTCATTCTCAACAACCACGAAGACAACTTGGATAAGTCTGATGCAAAAGCTAATGAAGGTATATTTCTTGGTTATTATATTTTCAGTAAGGCTTATCGCGTATTTAATAAGAAAACTTTATTTGGTGAAGAATATATACATGTGGTATTTGATGAATCTAATGTTTCTATGGAAAGAAATGACGTTGATGGTGTAGATCTTGAGAAAGAAGGTGAAACACTAGCTACTACTTAACTGAAAGAAAGTTCTCATTCACAAGAGTAAGATGTGCAAAATTTGGAAGAAGAAATACCTCAAAGCAACAATGATCTACCAAAGGCTTGGAAGTTTGTCAAAAATCATCCTATAGATCAAGTCATTGGTAATGTTGATAAAGGTGTATGAACTCGATGCTCTTATATTCAAGCTAATAATTTTGCATTACTTTCTCATATTGAGGCAAAGAATATTTTTGAGGCAAAAGATGATGAAAGTTGGATCCATGGCATGAAGAATGAATTAAAACAGTTTGAGAAAAACCAGGTATTACATCTAGTTCCTATTATTAGTACTAAATTGATTTTTTGAAACAAAATAGATAAATCTTTGGTTATGGTAAGGAACAAGGAAAGTTTGGTAGCCCAAGGTTATAATCAAGAAGAGGAAAACAATTTTGATTAGAACTTCGCACCTGTTGCTCGTTTAGAAACAATTCACACGTTGCTTGCATTGGCTTGTTTTAAAGATTTTAAGTTATTTCAAATCGATGTGAAATGTTTTTCTGAATGGTTATTTGTCTAAGGAAGTCTATGTAGAACAATCTCCAGGGTTTGAGGACGAAAAACTATTATGCCATGTGTTCAAGCTCACAAAAGTGTTGTATGGCTTGAAACAAGCGCCTCTAGCATGGTATGAACGATTGATCTCTTTCCTTATTGAAAATTAATTTTAACGAGGTATTATCGATACCATTCTTTTTACTAAAGAAAAATATAATAATTTACTTATCGTCCAAATTTATGTTGATGATATCATATTTGGTTCTACTAAATAGTCACTGGGTGACGGATTTTCCACTGTAATGAAGGGTGAATTTCTGATGAGCCTTATGGGAGAGTTGAATTACTATCTCGGGCTTCAAATTAAGCAAAATTATGATGGCATCTTCATGAACCAAGCAAAATACACAAGAGACCTACTCAAAAGATTTGGGATGGACAACTCAAAACAGATTGGTACACCAATGAGTCCGTCAATAACAATTGAAAAAGGAAGAAAAAGGAAAAGACGTTGACCAAACAAGATATCGAGGTATGATTGGATCTTTACTTTACCTTAGTGCCAGTAGATCTGATATCAAGTTTAGTGTGTGTATGTGTGCTAGATTTCAGTCTTGCCCTAAGGAGTCTCACCACATTGCGGTTAACAAGATATTTCGTTACCTTGTTTGCACACAAGATCTTGGTTTGTTTTATCCTAAGAGTGTTGAATTTAATTTGCAAGGATACTCGAATGCTGATTATGTTGGTTACAAACTTGATAGAAAAGCACTAGTGGTGCGTGTTAGTTTCTTGGCCCATCTCTAGTGTCTTGGTTTTGGTAGAAACAAAATTATATAGCTAAATCAACCAGAGAGGCCGAGTATATTGTTGTTGGTAACTGTTCCACACAAATATTGTGGATGAAACAACAACTAGAAGATTTCAAGTATATTATTGTTGGTAACTGATAAGACGAGTGCAGTAAACCTTTCTAAAAATCCAATTCAGCACTCTAGGACTAAACATATTGAGATCAAACATCATTTTCAACATGACCATGCTAAAAAGGGTGATATTATTCTTGAGTTTGTTAGCACAAATCTTCAACGTGCAAATATATTCACGAAACCTCTCAATGAGGATCGTTTTTGCTTCATTCATAAAGAAATCAGAATGCTTTATCCTCCCAAACGATTGATTTTTTATATGAATTGCTTATTGTATCATTCGTTAATTGATTGGATGATAATTAAAGGGATTATATGTTTTCATGCATAATTGTATTGCATCATACATTATCTGGTTGAAAACATGTTTTTTACATTCTCATTTCATGTGTCCATCCACACTTGTTTTCTCAGTGTGATATAATTTAAGTTTTATTGTCTCATGTGGAATATAGTATGGTGGAATGATAAATCAAAGAATAATTCTTAGCAGAAAGGATCTCGCAAATAAATTTCACATACTCGGTGGAAAATTGTGATATGTTAATGGACATGATCACAATTAGTAGAAGCCCAAAATTCAGAATAAAAGAATACGTGGGAGTTAATGAAAAAAGAGTTTTTTCATATGATCCTACATCCGAGATCTGAGGTCCCTAACCATCTCACGCTATATCACAGCTAGGGTTTAGAAAAAAGACTATAAGATAACTTTTTCTAAATAGTTGGCCATTATAACTTTGAGAAACCTTGTGACAGCTGTGAGGTGTGGAAAGGAAGGAGGCGTAATATTTAGGATGCTTAGTTATGAAATGAAAGACTCAAGATGTGAGATCAACAAGATTGGAGATTCAATCACAAACAAAGTTAAAGATCGTTTGTCAAATCAAGTACGTATAATTTTTCACAGACAAACTTACAAATTATACCTCTAGTGAGATTATGGTTGCTAAGTGAGATTTTTCAAATGGAATCGGAGAGGTTGGATGATGATCCATACAATTACCAGGAGGCTATATGTGACATGGATGCAACGCGCTAGAAAGTAAGAATCTTTGATGGACTCCATGTACACCAATGAGCTATGGATACATGTTGATCAATCAAAAGGCATCAAGCCTATAGATTGTAAATCAGTATTCAAAAGAAAAAGTGGACCCGTTGATGTGGTAGAGACCTTTAAAGCCAGACTGGTGGCGAAGGGTTATACTAAAAAAAATAGTATTGACTATGAAGAAACTTTTTCACCAGTGAATATGATGAAGTCTATCAAAATTCTGTTCTCTATTGCAGCTCATTATGATTATGAGATATGACAGATGGATGTTAAAACAGCATTTTTGAGTGGGCACATCTACAATGAGATTTATATGGAACAATCTGAGGGTTTCCAATCTTCAGATAATGATGCAAAAGTGTGCAAACTGAATAAGTCCAGTTATGGACTTAAACAGGCATGGTGTTGTAGGAACATGCGTTTTGATGAAATGAATAAAGAGTTTGATTTTTCACAAAATATAGATGAGTCTTTTGTATACAAGGAGAATAGTGGGAGTTCAGTAATTTTTTGATTTTGTATGTTGATGATATTCTACGTATAGGGAATGATGTCAGGGAGATGTCATACTTGAAAACATGGTTGGCGAACCATTTTTCAATAAAAGACCTCGGGGAAGCATCCTAAATTTTTGGGATTAAATTGTTTAGAGACTTAGAAAATAGGCTTTCGGGAGTTTCACAAGTACAATACGATGACAAAATATTGGCAAGGTATCACATGCAGGATGCCAAGAAAGGGTTCATACCTTTTAGGCATAACATTCATCTCTCTAAAAGGATGTCTCCCAAGACACAAGATAAAGTCATGTCCTTATGCTTCGGCTATAAAGAGCCTCATGTGTTGAATGCTTTGTACAGGGCCAGATTGTAGTCAATCAGTTAGTATTGCGAGTAGATATAAATTAAACCCAGGACTCAAGCACTAGACAATAGTTAAGCATATCCTCAAGTATTTTAAAAGAACCAAGCACTACAAGATAGTGTTTGGAGGTGAGGATTCGCTTAATGTCCAGAGATACACAGATTAAGATTTTCAATTTGATATCGAAGATAGAAGATCGACATTTGGATTTGTATTTATGTTGGGTAAAGGAGCAGTGAGTTGGAGGAGTTTCAAGCAAAGTACTACTGCAGACTCCACCATTGACTTTTCGATTCGTTGTTTACTTGATGTTTGATCTTGACCAAAGTACATGTTTATTATGTATATAGGTCTACACTCGTTGTGCTTTTATTAAATAGGATGATAGACTCTCTCATTGAGGTAGTGACCTTAAGCAATTAAGTGGATGCACTGTAAGAGTGCATGCATTGAACGAGATCAAGTATGAATATCTTCTCGAAGTGATCACTAATAGTGAGAATGATATTCCGCACAATTAACTTATAGTATCATTGGACCTTAGATGTTTAGACGAAATTGTTTGTTCTATACTTGTGTTTTAATTGAGTTAGATGGTAATGATCCTTATGGATTAAATATTACAGACAAAGTTGAGTCTTGTGTATAATAAATAATTTTGTATAAATGTTGAATAATAAATCCACCAGTCTCTTAACAAGATAGTTTATTCATTAAAACTATATAGGGCTGAACACTGGAAAATCACTGGCCAGTGTAATTAATAAATTGTTTTGCAAACAATTTGGAAGTTCAGCAGGTTGCAAATTGAAATTAAAGAATTATGAATTAGGGATTTAATTGGTGATATTATTATGTTCTTATTTGCTCATATGGAATATAGTATGGTGGAGGATAAATAAGTTAATGATTATCAGCAAAAGGGATTTCATAAATCAATCTCATCTTCTTAGGGGCAAAATTGGATACGTTAATGGACATAATCACAATTAGTAAAAGCCATAAATTCAGAACATAAGAATATAAGGGAAATAATGGAAAATAGTTTTCCATGTGTTCCTATGGCCAAGAACTGAGGTCCCTAACGATCTCACACAATATCACAACTAAGGTTCAGAAAAAGTCTATAAAATAGATTTTTCTAGACAGTTGGCCATTAGGACTTTGAGAAACTCTATGATGGTTGAACCAAGTCTCCCATTAGGCATAAACTAATAAAAAAGTAGTTCAGCCTTGGTAAACACCAACATTGGAGCTGAACCAAATTATTGAGATTCAAACCATCTATAATAGACAATTCCGTGAGAAATTCAGTCCTACCTTCGTGGGAATGTTTCGTTGTTTTTACAGTAGCAATCGTTGCCATTGATGATACCAAATCTTACCTTCATGGGAAGGCTTTGTAAACTGTCCTAAACTCACCGTGGCCAATAATCCTGCAGGAATGAAATCCTCTAGTGGCTGACTTTAGTTCTCCGTAAGTAAATTCTCTTGGTCCTACAAGTAGCTGCCTTTGATGATACAAAAACTGAATCAGTCTAGCACAAATAAAATGGGGCTGAACAAACATAATCATATACAAAAAGCTCAAACGACGATGAAAGGCCCGTGTCACACTAATCAACAAAGAAATATCTCAAAAGTTATGCTGCTGTTAGACCGAATACTCTCTTTCATTTTTCGTTGCATTTTCATTTCAGTTTTAGCTTTTGTTAGATCGAATACTCTCTTTCATTTATTGTTGCATTTTCATTTCAGTTTTAGCTTTTGTTAGATCGAATGCCTCTTCCATTTACATTTCAGATTTAGGTTTTGCTTCTTTGGATGATTGGTTGTTATGTTATGTTTCCATTTCACTTCCTTAATGTCAGAATACTGATTGTTAATTTTTGTTAGTTTGATTGAGTATGGGTATGAATGAATTTTTGGCCAGCTAAAGATTGGGTACAAAGTATTCGATGAAATGTCTCTTAGACCAGGAAACCATGTTGTTGAGTATTTTCTTTGGGTGATCGGGTTAGATGATGTTGGAATTTGACTTAGCTTTTCAAGCAAGGATAGTCTTCATCATTTATCACACGTCCATGGATTCGATCACTTTATTAGAAGACGTGGATTAATGTCAAGCGATGTTTATTCGACAACTACTTGTGTTTATTTAGTTTCAACTCCATCTCATGCTACGTTTAATATCATGTTTTTCTTGTTAGCTCTTTATTAATCTTTTAGCATTTACATTGATCATAACTCAAAATCTTCAGTAATCATGGATGATATCCAAGAACCCGACCTTTCCCTTTGTAAATACCATTTTCATTGTAAATAGAACATAGTTTTCTTTTTTTTGTAATGGTGGTTGGAATGAAAAATTGAACACATCTTTCCTTTTGGAGATGATCTAGGACTTCCCTAGTATTACTTGACAACCTCCTACACTTTGGAGTAGTTCACTAACTATTTTTAGTCGAGTCAAGTTTTTGGCGGGATGCAAGGCGTACCTGATGAAAAGACTATCTGTCAAATGCGACCTATCGGTTGGACCACTCACGTGAGGAGTGCAAGCTTTGTTGGCCGCAATGCATGACCTCAGGCCCAAGATCACGATGACGCAAATACGGAGGGAGTAGGGCTTGAGGGAGGAGAGGACCATGCAGCCCACCCAGAGCACCCACAATCGGTAGATGGGTTCTTGGTCGAGATCACAATGTAACTAGTTGCTCTTCGTGAGTTAATCACGGAGTAGATGCAATACATTCGCACCAGCATTGCATTTATTAGGGACCAGCTTCTGGACCTTGTGGGCCTCTTGTGATGCATGTCGCTGTTGGGGAATGGTGAAGTCTTCTTTTGTTGCATTTCACTTGCACTTTTTTTATATGTGCATATATGTAATTAACTAGCTTACATTCGGCTATGTCTACGGACTTATATATATTGTGGTATGGTTGACATAGCTACAAAAGATGTTCATGTGTCGACACATACAAAACGCAATCGGGTGCACTTGTAATGTGTCAACACATAAAGACAGCGCCCAGGTTCATGTGTCACGTGTCGACACTATCATCACATGTGTCGACACTAACATTCGAACATAAAATAACTCCTATTTGAACAAACATTCGAACATAAATGAACCCCTCCGAAAACACATTCGGACAATATTGAGACGAACGTGCTGGGCCACGAAATCCATTTCGTCCCTAAACATTTCCTGCCATCTCTCCCGCGCAAATTAGAGTTGTAAGTAGTAGTGACGACTTCGTTATGTTGCGAATTAGGGACGACATTTATTTTTCATCTCTAAGGATTTTATTTAATGACGGCTGACATTTCGTCTCTCAAGGTTGTAACTTTGGAGACGTTTTACGTGACGTTTCAAGCAAAAACGTCCCTCAAGATAAAAAATGATGTAGTGCTATGGTTATGTTTGAAGAATATTATGACTTTTTTAAAAAAATATTGTAATATTCTGATAACCAACGTTTTTTTAGATTTATTGGGGTTTGTGAAAAGTAGAGTGTATGTGTGTAAAAGTTAAACATTTTGGAGTGTGTTTGTTTTGTTGGAAATTTCGAACCCTAAAATTTTAGGGAAACAAACACCAAGAAACTTCGTCTATAATAAATAATAAGGAACTATATTAACGACTAAAATACTTTTTACAAATAGGAACAGGCATTTAAAATCAAACAGAAAACTAGTATAAAACGTTAATATCCGTATCTCGTCACTACTTTTTATGACCTTTTGGTTTAATAGTATATTAGAATATGTATATATATATTTCTTTTCAGAGCATTTAAGCCCCTATGACGTATCACGTACGTTTCTTCGTATAGGCGCATGCGTCTTATCAATTCTGCAGTTGTCCTTTTGGTTAGGGATATTTGTACGGTAAAAAGATGAAAATCAACTTGTGATAGATCATCAGCGCAGAGTATTGGAACAATCTTCTCTGAGGGTTGAAGATATTGTTTCCTAGGTGGACCTAATCCAAGAGTAAAAGGGTGTAACATGACAGATCTGGCGAGAAATTGCCAACTTACTTCTCTTCTTTGGCAATAGTAGATCTGTGACTCTAAACTTGAAATTTGAGTTTCGTTTTTGGTACACTTCAGGAGCAATCAGGCTTGGCAATGGCAAATCTGTGACTCTAAATTTGGGGGGCAATTTGGGTTTCGTGTTGTGCACACTTCAGGAGCAATCAAACTCGGCAATGACAGATCTGTGACTCTAAACTTGGGGAGCAATTGGGGTTTTGTGTTTGCACAAAAGATATTGTCGTTGCAGTCTTCGAAAAGGGCAGGAGTGCTTTAGTCTTTTAAGAAATTTTACTAAATGACATGGCAAGGGTATTTTGGTAATTTTGGATACTTCGCTGGCGTGGCATGCACATTAGTCAATGGTAGACACGTGTTGAGTTTTTGAGGAGATGACGTGGAAGGTGTTTCAGGCGTCATCAATTTTCGTTAGTTTTTGGACGGCAGATGGACGAAGAGACATGGCTGGCAAAAAAAATGCTAATATTTATAATAAATTTCGTCTAATGTCAACGTACTTCAACGGGTATATATTCACTTAAATAGGTGAAAAGGTAGCTAGGATAGAAAGTATGCTAAAGAAAGCTTATAATAATAAAGAAAAGCTTTAATTTTTTCCTCCAAACTATAGTGTAACATTTTGAGACTTCAAATTACAAATTTGGTTACACTGCGCTCTGAAATGATAAAATTCATTAATTTACAGATCCTATGCAGTTTGAAGGAATGAAAAATTGGAGTAAGTGGCACAATCGTGACAGACAGATTATGAATTTTAAGAGTTTGGGGACTAAATATAATAAAATAGTTTGGGGGCAAAAAGTAGAGTTCTCCTTAGTAACAATCATTATTCTATTAAGAAAAAAGAAATATTTTCTTATTTTCCTAGTGTCTAGGAAAATTTATTGGAGCATGAGTCAGTATCCAAATTGCAAAATATTCAAGCTCTGAAGACGCATATTCAAATAAACTCTTAACATACTGCGACACATTCTGCCTATAGCGAATACAACATCAAAAGTAGATTTTCAATAATTTAATGCTAAACAACACAACTTCATAAAGCAATTTCTTACTCAAATTAAACAGTACGTAGCCAAATAACACAAATTAATTTAAATTACATTAATGCAACGTCCCGATTAGTAATTAGGAACTTTTTAACAAGTCTCAAGGCTGATCATACTACACATTGTGATCAGTCGATATCTCAGTTTATACTGCTAATTCTTTATTTTCGTCTCATAACATTTTACTAAACAAGTTGCTTCGTGACTGAGGTTGGAAGGTTGCCATTTGGGGATCATGCATTCTTTGATGCAGCTTTCAGCTCTGCCATATATTCTTGCATCAGCTTCTTTCAGAGGAAACGAGCTGTGTGTGTGGAGACACCGAAAGAAATGGTAAATAATACACGCGCTAGACATTGGACTTTCGGGTTCATGATGTTCTATACAAGTTTCAAGATGGGTGTCCAAGCAAAGATGCAACGACGACGTTCCATAACGAGCGTCAAGTTGAGATAAGGAGTGAATAAGTTCAATAGGAAGTGGAGAGGGAACAGCAGAGGGAGGGAGAAGGTCCATAGCTTGAACTTTACATGCCATCATGAGAATGGCCGAACCCATTAGAGCCACCGCTATGACTTTTCCCATATATTGCTCTCTTGCCATGGGTATACTTGCTCTGATCCGTTTATAAAAATTTAATCATGTGGGAATTAAATAGAGAAAAAAACTGTACGGCCTTATAATTTTCATTAATGTTATTTAATTTGCTTTGCAAAAAAACTGTCCTTTGTTATTCCAGAAAGAATATTAGTCCAAAGAGTTGCTTAAGAATTGTGGCTTTTGGGAATGCCAAAAGGGATATTGGTTACTTACTTTAAGTAACTTTTTTTGGTTAGGGGCAATAGGCGGACTTACAAGAGTTTTTATCTAGTGTAAATGAACTAGAGTACTCATGGAATTTTTCTTTTTTAAAAAAACCAAAATAGAAAAATGAAAAAATGTAAAGCAAACTACCGTAATAAAATTATCATTTATCCCAAAAACATAACTTTTTATAAATAATCCAAACAATATTAAGTCTTATGCATGATAAATGAGCTTCAATAAATGCTTAACAAGGAATCTACCCGTTCTTCATGAGGCAGTATATTCCGTATATTTGATCGGATTGTACTTGAAAGAAATCACTTGCGAGTAAAATTATTTAAAAAAAAACAAAATTAATATATATATGTGTGTGTGTGTGTGTGTGAAATTATTTTGGAAATAAATTGAGAGTCTAACGGGTTACAGATTAGGAATTAAGAATAATATGAGCTACAAATTTAATCAGTGATATTATTTTGGTCCTATTGGCTTATGTGAAATATAGGATGGTGGATAAGCAAATAATTTTTAGCAAAAAGAATTTTACAAATCCTACTGAAATTCTTGAGGGATTAATTGTGATATGTTGATAGACACAATTACAATTAGTAGAAGTCCAAAAATTTGGAATAAAAATTTATAAGGGAAATAATTTTGAGCAGTGTTTTCCATCAGATTCGGAATAAAAATATATTAAGGATAGAGAATTTTTGTCTTGGACAACTGTGAAAGTGATCATCTTGATAATGTGCGAATTAAATAGAGAAAAAACTGTACGGCCTTATAATTGTCATTAATGTTATTTTGCTTTGCAAAAAAAATATCCTTTGTTATTTCATTAAGGATATTAGTCCAGAGAGTTGCTTAAGAATTGCGGCTTTTGGCATGTTTTTTTGGTTAGGGGCAGTAGGCGGATTTACAAGAGTTTTTATCTAGGGTAAGAGTACCCATGGAAATTAATTAACTTTTTTTTGACAACAAAAAGGAAAAATGAACGAATGTAAAGGAAATTACCGTTATAAAATTATCATTTATCTAAAAAGTTTAACTTGTTATAAAGAATAAATATATTTTCTTACTTAAATTATATTATATGACACTCTCATTCACTTGTAGGCAGGACTCTCCCGTAATAGTTAAGTTGAACACGTGTAATATAAGTTGAAATTAAGTGAAATGTGGAGTCAATTCTCTAACTCACGACCTTGATTCTAATATCATGTAAAACTTCACTTACCCTAAAAGTCAAAACTCTTTTGTATCTTTCTGTATGATAATGAGTGAATTATCACTACAAAAAAATTAACCTTAGGTGTCAAATTTTCGGTCATCAAAACAAATTTTGTCACAGAATCATGCCCTTTTATGTCAAAATAAAAATTTTGTTTCCCAAACCATAGGTTTGCTAGGAATTACTAAACCATCCATCCGGACATCCTGAAACACTGTCCGGATGGTATTCAGGGTTGACAAAAGGCAAGACGTCACATATTCATCACTAAAAACATTCGTTGGCAACTGTAAATATGTCTGCACGGTTTGACATAGATGTCCGAACATCTACGACAGTTCGCGGATAATTGACACGAGTCTATTTTATTGCCACACACTCACATACTATTCGGAAGCGTATGACAATTATTTTGCTTTGCACTTTATAGACGTCTAACCATCCGCACATACTCATCCCGTTCAGGATGCCTTCATTTTTTGAAGATTTTGCTAACCGTTCACGATTTGGAATTTAATGTGGAGGATCTGATTGATCCACGTGGAAAACAGTAACGACTGAATGACAACGAACATCCAATCCAAAAGTTTTTTAAGTCGAACATAAGTCATTTGAACGTCATTGTATGGAAAATTGGAAATTCTTACACCGACAATTTCTCTCATTTATCAACCTACATTAACGTTTCTCGTCCAACAATCTTTCATTTTCGTTGTGTTCTTTATATTCAAGTACGTTTCTCATGCTTTTACTTGGTTTTTTTTGCATAAAAATCCTGGTTTTTAACTTATTTACATAGAAATTTTTATGAACGATTTCCGGCCACAACAGTTGTTTATGGCCCATATTTGTATTGATATGAATTGTATGATGTTGTAGGATTGTTTAGGCTCTAATTTCGTGTTGTTTGGTGTTGTTTTGGGGGAGTTTTGAAGGTGGGAGATAGACCGGCCATGGCTGAGTCGACTCCATCTTCTACACCACAACAGGTTTGGACGGGCTGAAGCCGTCTACATAGATAGTTTTAAATTGTCTATGGTTATACATTGAGAATATTGTCGTTTTAATTAAAACGTCCAGACAGTTTGATAGCCTTCGCACGTTTATTCAGTATAACTAAGTTATTTTACACAGCGTTTGGACGTTAAATGAGACGTCCAGATTATATTTTTATGATGTACGAATGGTATGTAACACTGTGCGGACAGTAAATTTTTTACATTATACAATTTTTTACATATTAAAAAATATCTAAACGGCACAATTTTTTATCTACAAAATTTTTCGGGAGCTCTGCGCGGAGTTTACCCAGAGTCAGGAGGATTACATGATGCAGGAGGAGTGGTTGGCCCAGCAGCGGGTTGTGTTCTTGAGCCGATCAGTGTCCGTAGAACATGAGGTGTACGTCGTTGATTTCGAGAAGCTGGGGTATTGGGGCAGGAGTATTGGCAATGTTTTGGAGGATCAGGATTGGATTGGGTATCATAAGAGAGAAGGTGTGGCATATGCAAACTTGGTTCAGGAGTTTTATGCAGCGCTGTTAGACGTTGTGGACATTGATGCACAAGTATGGGGTGACATTTCTATTGATCCTGGCTGGATTTTGGGGATGCAGAGGCCGTTTGGAGCATTCCTTGCAGTGGAGATGAATAAACCAGTCATATACGGAATACATAATCCGTACATTGACGCGCCAGGGGTGGTGGTTGTCGGACCCTTCCTGTAGTGAGAGGCGAGCTGATACTGTATTTTGCATCTGATCTTTGAGTACAACATCGAGTCGAGAAAACACACAACAGAGTACCCAGCAGTGAGAGGCGAGCTGATACTGTACGTGGCTAGAAGAGGTATTGTGGATTTGCCCCTATACATCTTCGTGAGTCTTCGAGCTGAAGCGAAGATCAATGGAACTACCGTGTTGTCGTATAGTCTACTCCTTACACAGTTTCACCATGGTGTGGGCTGAAGGAATAGTCCGGACGAGAAACGGAAGACGCCTATCGATCCCATTTGTTGAACTACTTTGAGCCATTCTGAGGCTCAGATTAGGTGGCAGCAGCTACCACAGGCTCTTGCTCCTAGAGAGTCACAGCCCCGTCGTCATGATGCCGGGGAGCGACAGGCTTGGGCCGATACTTTTATGACAAACCTGAAGGTAATTGTTGATGCTGTTATTTTACCGACGCATCAGTTGTGCTTCATCTTGGGGAACAATTTGACCGATATGGAGTCTGAAATGGCGAGATTGCAGCCATTTCTCACTAGCACTCCAGGAACTTTGCATGTGATGTCGAGGAGGTTGGGTGCTACTGAGTATCACTTCGGGATGACGAGCGAGAACCCCAGAGGCGGATCCACTAAGCGCGGTCCGGAGCACGATCCTGCTTTATGATATTTTACGTTATATTTTCACTGTTATGTACATTTATGGTCATATTGGATATTTATTTTTGACATTTTAGTATAGTTTGTATTCGAATATTTATTTTGATTTTACTTTATGATGGTTATTGCATATTTTTTTTATTATGGCTTAATATTTATTTTTGGATATGTTATGTGAAAGAGAATATTAATTACATTCGTTATTAAAAATAATTTTTAATTATTGTTAGTACGTTATTAAGTTATTAAATACCATTATCATGATATAAATAAATGAGAAGAGAACGTTCAGACGTTCTAAAGACCATTCGCACGGTCTGTGCATCTAAACAACGACGTTTTGTAAATGGAAAATGATGTCGTGTTAGATGAAACAGTATGTCCGCACGATTTGATGTGTCGTGCGGACAACCGTGGGATAAATAGACATTGTTATGTTGTATTTAAAATAGTGTCGTCGCATGTACGAATAATTTGTTATATTTTATTCGTGATCGTTCAGACATTTGGCTTTACAGAGGGTGTCATTTCTGTCCTTTTAAAATGGGGTATTTTGTTTAGAAAATGGATTGGAGTACTTTCCGGACCCTTATTGTTGTTGTCCGAACGGTTTATTTGGCAATTGAAACCGTTCGGAAGTTTTTCATGGCGTGCGGACGTGTGTCACGAAACTATTGTGTTTTGTGGTTTGGCTATGCGGACAGCTGTTAATCCGTCCAGACGATTTGGTTGAAGTTTTTTTAATATTAGTTTTATTTTGCATTTAATAGCCTTTAGACCCGTTTGGGAATTAACGCGTGTTTTAATTTCCGAACGCGATGTAATTCCTGAATTGTCCAAGTTGGGGACATTTTGGTATTAGATTATCTATAATGTACATAAATGTTCTCGTCAATGTGCTTACAAACTTCCCTCTTGTCAGCAGATGTATAACCTCAACGTAGAATGCTTGTATTTGGGGACTAAGAGGAGATGTTGCGGAAATTTCTAGTGCGGCACAATGCTCGAGTCATTTTGGTACATTATGGATAATTTAATCCTAAATGAGATAGAACCTATCACCTTGGAGAAATAAGGTGTTAGAGGTGAACTTTCAATACTCTATGTTTGATTGTTTTATGCATATCTTTGACTGAAGGAACAAAAAAATGGATAAGAGCTGGGATTCATGAACTAGATAGGTTCGGTGTGACGTATAAAAAAATTGTCCATGAATTTATGAGTATCGCAAGGAGTTATGTGGAGAGTCGTGGTCAAATAAGGTTCCCTTGTATGAGATGTAAGAATATTTTGTTCCAAACTATTCAAGAAATGGAGGATCACCTGTTCATAAATGGATTTGAAAAGAGTTATAATGATTGGGTATTGTACGGAGCACCAATTCCAAGAATCATCTCTTTCGATCGAGCAGTGTTTGAACGAGATGCAAAGCTGAGTAGTGAGGAGTCTGATTGGAATATAAATGACGACATTTGAGACATGTTAAAAGACTTTGATGCGGGAGCATATCATACTGTCGGCCGAACGCCACCCGAATCAGGGTGTGGGGATGGATTTTTTGCATATGCCAAGTTGTGGGAGGATGCTGAGCGAGAATTATATTCTGGGTGTGTCAAGTATTCAAAATTGACTTTTGTAGTAAGAGTTATATCCTCTATCCGATAATAATACCCCCGAAAATTGACAATAGTATCTCCAAAATATGCAAAATTGGTCAAAAACATTATCATTATTTTAGTTTAAAAATTTGACAGAGGATGCAAAGTATCTAAGATCGGCAGTTACAAAGTGAAATGTCTCAAAAGTGCTAGTTTAGGGTCTAAAGTTCAAAAGTCATGGTAGTTCTGAAAATTATATTTACCCTAAAAAAATTATTAAAAGATTTTGGGCAAGTTTTTTTTTTTTGGTAATTGGCAAGTGTATTAATTATATATCCAATATAGCTCCACAAAAATTGGCCGAGCCCATTGGTGCCAATCGTCCCACAAAAAGTCATTTATCCGGATGCCTTTAAATCTGTCCAAAAATTGTCGAGACCTTCCGGGACAGATTTGTCCGTCCGCTTTGTCGTTATACGAACCGTCCCAATTTTGAGATTCCATCCGAAAAAAATCTCCTTCGAAAGGAATCGAACGGTTTGACCAATTCTTCACATTTGTGCCTTTGAAACGGTAAACCAATACTGTTAGAATAGTAACATGATTCTGTTAAGAACGGTAGATGAGAATGCGTTCAAACGAATTAACGTTCCTGTTCAAACGGTAGTGGTTACAAGAAAGTCTTCATTTCATTGGAACATGTTATAATATTCCCAGAAAATATATTACTGCAGTATTTGACATTAATATTAGATCATGGTATACAATCACATTGTAAAGTACGAAAAATTCGTAGGATTCAAAAGCTATAAAGTTTCATATATTTCTCAAATTATAAAATGTTTACAACAAATACATAAATATGTAGAAACCACAAAATTCAATAAAGCTCTTGGATCTCCTAGCTCTCCCCTTGTTACGTTATTGTCACCAATTCTACGCAGACCATGTTCTTGAATTCTAATCTGCACAAGTTAAAGTTTTCACCTATTAATGATTATCAAATATCTTCCAGAAAGCGTGAGAAGGGTTGATTATAATCGATGAAGGACTGTCATGAATGAACCGAAAATTCCTAAGAAACTAAGAGATCAATATATATATATGCGTATTAATTGTATGTAAAGGAAGAGAAAGAAGAAATTAGGGTAATTACGAACCTTTTATTAAACCTCGGAACTGATTGATCAGTACGTACACCCAGAATGGATATATATATATATATATCAATGCTTCTTGATGTCTCTTTCGTAGCATTCAAACAAACACATTGCTTCATGGAACAGGTGATCGAATATATTGTGTGATCTTTGGAAGCATTCGTCTTTACAATTTTTAATTCCAGCATAAAGAGCGAAATCGGTACCTTTATCCATTGGATGCAAGTAAGGACACACAAAGAAATGATGAAAAATGCACCTAGCCCAGTCCTGTTGATGATGTACTTCTTCGTTACACTTTTCAGCCTGAGAAAGGCAAATATAAAATGGGCTATGATCACCAGCAGGCTTAGGTTTGGACGGAGGATCCGTGACCGCAGCATGCACTTCAATTTCTAATACCAGCAAAATGATGAAGAACCCTATCATCATAACCACCATATATTTTTTTACACACTTCTCAACCACCATTTTTTGCTCCTACACCACGAATTGTTTTTAAATATGTTATGATCGAGTCATATATATAGATATTATAACTACGAAAGGCTTTTGAAACAAAGAAATTACTAATTTATTCTAAAATACGTTTCCTATGGATCTTCATATTGTTGAAGAGTTTATGTGTGAAAATTATAGTTTTTAAACGTATTATTTTATTATTCTGTTGATGAAAGGTTTTAAGTTATGCATGTGTTTTTGCTTAGGGATAAAAGGTTTTCAACAACGGCATTTCATTGCTCTAATTTTCCTAAACAGCTAATTGAGGATATGTTTGGTCAAAAGCAGTCTATAGGAGCGCCTAGTTAGTTGTTAACCCATTAAGGTTTTTTTTTTATAAATGTCTTTTGATTAGGGTTTTGGTCTTCGAAAAGGTGTCATTTGAAAGAGATTACTGTTTAAAAGGAGTAAAGAAAATGCAATTAGCCAAAGTATTAAAAAAATCTAAAAGTATATGTAAAATCTGTCGATACAAATCTGTCGTTCATGCTGGATGTTTAAAACGTATTAAAAAAATCTAAAAGTATTTTCACCAAGCGGGAGAATCATTTAAAATCAGCAAAAATATGATGATGTAAAATGGCCTTAAATATGTACAATTTTTATTTTTATTTTTTTTTTCTTTTGAGAGTAACGTTAAAAGCCTCTATTCATATTAAAATGGAACCATATGCGTTACCAATTTTGCAGTACCTTTGTGACATGTGATTAATATATTCTATTTGATTTGCAAGACTTTTCAATTGATTGAGAGGCGCAATACGGTGATATTAGTTGAATTAGGGTACCACTTATCAGTAAAGTTTAAGGTATATTTTTTATTTGAATTATATTTTCTAACAATAATAAATAAATAAATTTCATATAAAACGAGTTGCAAATAGGATGTCGATTTTGAGAGAAACAAAGTATAATTATGTCCGTTAAGTATATTTATAAACTTCAGTCTCCTTTCGGCATGGGAATGGGTGAATCTATAGCTGTTGGGATGTTTCATATTCCTCTACAATTTTTCAAGAATGCTTTCAAAGGCGAAGCTATTATTGGCGTGAGGAGCAGAAATGGTTCAATACAAGTTGAGATCATGGGATCTTCTTTAGTATTTGTGAATTCTATGTCAAGCAAAACTAAACTGTTAGCGCATTTTTGTATTGACAAAATTTTGTGTCAAAATATGTCTTTATCAAATTGTAAGTATCTCTTTTTTCGATCTCACCTATTCACCCCTTTAAGTGTAGTTAGAGTTTAAATTAAGTTTTTCACAAATGATCAGTTGTAATGTAAAGGGGGCGACATTTACTTGGCCACATGTCATGATAAATTAATGTGTTTTGGATCCGTTCATAGAGTTTCGTGGAGAGTTGTTGTTCGAAAAACCAAATGGTTGGCATTTTGTGCAATAACCTGATATGGCATCCATTTAAAGGACGCATTTTGAGATTATGGCAAAACTTCACTATGCGCCCTCATTCTATGGGCCCACTATGTGTTAGTGGTCCAAACTTTAAATTTCATTACATTACTATTTCAAACTATCAAAATTCTTTAAAAGGAGTAAAAACGTTTAAAAAAAACTCCAAAACTATTTTCACCAATTGGGAGAGTCACAAAAATATCACGATGTAAAACGGCCATAAATATGTCCGTCCTTTTAACAACCGAGTTATTGCTTGCCTTTAAGTCGTTAATTAGTTGTTTGGAGTACTATGGTCCTGAGGTTTGATCATTTTCACATCTAAAGCTGTCAGGAGTAATATCTTCGCCCCCACTATAAATAATTTTCTTACACATTTTTCAGCCATAAAGTTTAAGTCATATATAATACAAGCCCACTAATAATTTCCTAGAATTAATTTTAATTTTGAGTTTCGATGTTTACCACACATGTATCAACAAGGGACTTAGCAAATTACAAAAGAAAAAAAGGAATTGATTACAAAAAACACAAAAAAGGTTTTTGCAAAGGTGAGGAGTCATTTAAAACAAATAGAAATATGATTCCTAAAAAATTGAAATATTCTGTCAATTATCAAAGTTTTTAAGGGAAAATTACATTTTGTAGCCCTGAACCATGGGACACCTAACACTTTGCACCCCCTTGTCTTGATTTCTTGACTTAGGGTCCACGAACTTCTGATAGTAATAAGCCCACGTGTCGTCCACGTGAGTCACTTAAACTTTTCCTTCTCGTTTTGCCCTCCATTATTCTCGATTCGCTCCCTCCAACACAGCCCAAATTTCTTTTCCCTCCTGACAGATCTCCAATTGCACTCAACAATACTCGAACTTAACTCAACATTCGAGCTTACCATGGCAAGGTCTTTGGCATTGAGCATTTCACATCTGTTGAGCAATAATCAACAATCAAACTTCATAAAAGGTATGTGATGGGCTTCTTCTGATTTTTTTATGATGGGTTCTTCTGATTTTAAAATTTTTGCATTGTAGATCTGGTTTTGAAAACTCAATTTTAGGTTGGGTTATTTTCCATGGGTAGCACATTTTTAAGTGATTTTCATGCATAAATAGTATTGAATCGTAGAATTTGTCTTCTTTGGGTGGAATTTGTCTTCTCTGTGTGGAATTTTGGTTTGCCAAGGTGGTCCTGCTTTACTGTGGTCCCCTGGTGTCGGCTTCTTCTGTATTGCTTACTTTTCACTCAGAAAAAACCATGTGGTCCCATAACTCATAATGTAATATGTATATATTCTTTGTTTACCTTTGCGAAAGCATGTGGGTCTCTTCTGTTCACATTCTGCACATAAAAAAACTACACAAGTTTTTTCCCACCACAAGTGCACTTATTTTAATGTTTATGGTCGATGCACTCAACTCCTACCGTATCTGTTATTTTATTATTATACTTTATTGGATGTGAGTTGAATTTTAATGCACTTATTTTAATCTTATATGGGTGGAGATGTCGCCCCATAGTTTGTCCTAATTTTACAGTAATATACTAGCCTAATTATATGTGGGTCTGGTTAAGGTTGATAACAGGTTCAATTCAGTTTGGATTAATAGAATGTATTTAATTCAGAAACATTTGGTACTTTATTATATGCCAGCCTACCAGCTTGAATTCTAGAGTACTCATTATATGGGTTATTTGTTTTTTAATTTATTATGATGTTATGGTATGGTATTGAACATTGAACCTTTCCTAATATGAGAGTCAGAAAATGTCATCTATTGCAGGTATAATCAATGAATCAAGCTAACAATCATTACAAAAATACAGGCTACAACAGCGGTAGGAAAATCGGAGGCAAAGGCCCAAAAAACGCTGATGATTCCCTACGTTATAACAGCGGTCGCAAAACTGCGTTTTCCAATTACTGTAAATTCTCCAGCTTGCGACAACAATTTTTAGCGGCGTTTTAAAAAATCGCTGGCGTTTCGCAGCTTATAGCAGCGGTTTTTTAGCTACATTTCTAGAAAAGGCTGACGTTTGTCCTAATTTACAACAACGGTTTATTAGCAGCGTTTCAAAAAAAGCTAGCGTTTCCCAGCTTATAGCAATGGTTTTTTACCAGCGTTTGTCCTAATTTACAACTACGGTTTTTTAGCGGCGTTTTAAAAAAGCACTAGCATTTCCCCGCATATAGCAGCGTTTCTAGAAAACGCAGGCGTTTGTCCTGATTTACAATAGTGTTTTTTGCGGCGTTTTTAAAAATGCTAGCATTTTCCCTGCTTATAGCAACGGTTTTTTAGCAGAGTTTGTAGAAAACGCTAGCGTTTGTCCTGCTTTACAACAACATTTTTTTGCGGCTTTTTTAAAAACACTGGCATTTCTCACAATAAACGGCTTTTTTAGCGTTTTTATTTTTTAGTATTTGGTATGTGCTAGCATTTTTAAAACACCACTAATTTTTTCCTATATTTTCCTATACATTATTTTTTAATCGGTCATACAAATTTATTTTAGTAACCATAATTCATTGGATGTAAAAACTTAAAGAACAAGAAAAATAAAACAAAATATACTTCACCATTTATTAATAACATTTTACAACAAACACAAGAATCTCTACAAGTAATCTAAAAAGTAACAAGTTTCTAATATAAAATAACTATAAGGACCAACTAAAATATTCAAATACAACAAAATAAGGACCAATTAAATTAAATATTTCTCCTTTTACACATCAACGTCCTTTTGAATTCATCTAATCGAGAACAAATATCACATGAGAAATAGAAATAAACAAAATAATGAGTGCAGAAATTGGGGAGAGAAAAAAAAAATCCAAACTAAAACAACTGAAAACCAATGTAAGAAATTAGATTAAACACAAGTTGGATCAACTTCAAAATATAAGTTGCAGGATTGCTAAAATGCACCTTCTCCCTCTCAAGACTAACTAGTACCCGTGAGCAGGATATAGCATATTAAGTACCTTGTGTTTCAGCCTGCGAAGACAAATGGTCGTAGAACTTGGTCAAGCCTGTTTATGATCAAAAGGTTCTCCTCCTCAGACAGTAAGGCCTTGTCACATTTCATAACAAACCATTAGAATTTTACAGATTAATGAAGATGCGAGTTTTATGATAGAGAAACCGTCAATGTCCTTAGAACGAAAGAGGCTTAATGCTTACGTGATCTTGTGAATTATCACTTTTAGAGATAATATCATAATCAAATCTTAAAGATTTGATATGATATTATGGTTATCACAATATCAAAATTTGATATTGTTATGAAGATTCAAATTCAAATTCAAATGTAGAGATTCAAATTTAAATATAGGATATTCTCTTATTATGCTTTGTATTATCTCTATAAATAGAGATCTTCAATTGTAATCTGCATGGACTCATAATACAAAATACTATAGAGGGCTTTCACAGTGGATGTAGGTCTTATAGACCGAACCACTTAAAATCTGTTGTCTCTTGTGACTATTTCTCCCCTCTCTTTATTTTCACCTTTTTTCTTCTATCACCAGTGCCCTCAAATGGTTTGTTAAACCATTGAGAAAAATCCTCAGATGAATTAAAAATGTTAGGCAACAAAAAGTTCAGAAGTGCCCACAATTCCTCTAAGATTTTCCTACAAACAAAAGAAGAAAAGAAATCAGCAGCAAACCACATCAATTATAAAGGTTGAAGAAAGAAACAACAAAGCAAGAAGCACAACAAGCCTATGTATAAGGTATTGGCAAAATAATATTTCGAACAAATGAGAATTTGGTACAATAAATTATTGAAAAGCAAGGAAAAGAATAACATCTCACCTGTAATGGAGTCCCAGTTAACAGCAATTTGTGAGAACTCCGATAGTGCCTCAAGTCAGCATTCAATTTACACGAAGCATTCTTTATGCGATGGCCTTCATCAAATATTATGTTATGCCAGTGTATTTTACTTAGTTTCGGTCTATCATGCTTATTCATCAAGTACTCATATGTTGTCAGAAGGACATTGAATTTCCGATGGATAATTTTCTCCCTACAATACAAAGAAACAGCTAGTCCACAAATAGACAAAAGTTTAATTAAAGTAAAAAAACAGAAAAGGCAAAGCAGTGGTCGGTGTTAACAGGTCTTTACTTAAACTGTTTACGCCGCTCCTCTGGAGGCCCAGCGTGGGTCTCGTTAGTCATATGATTTCAAAAATGGTTATACAGCAATCAAGAATTTGGTCTTCCCCTATCACTGCTTTTTTTATAAGTAAGAATTTTTTTTAAAGAAAAAAGGAAAAAGAGCAAAGAATTTTTATTAAAGAAAAAAGGAAAAAGAGCAGTACAAAGATTGTAATGACATAACTTACATCATACAAACTAAACATCTTCGACCTTCTTTTTGATAACAAAAGAACTAAACAATGTTTATCAATGTAACAGGTTTTGGGCAATCATCTACTAGCCCATTTGGGTCCCTATGAGTCTATGGGCAGGAAGAGCACTGCACTTCACGTGGTGTTCGGTATGCCCCCGGCGGGCCTTAAAAATCCAGAGGATCGAGCTCCATCCAGGTCCGGTCGTACTCATAACCGCATCAGGTCTCCATGGTGAATAGCCTTTGGTCGATGGAACAATGTAGGCAATGGAAGTTAACAAAATGGATCCATAATCTCGAGAAAAGGATTGGTTCTGAGGGCTGGGCACGGAGGGTCCCAGTCCTGAACCCGTCAATACCTCAAGCGGGGAAAGAAGACCCTGTTGAGCTTGACACTAGTCTGACTTTGTGAAATGACTTGAGGGTGTAGGATTAGTGGGAGCCGAAAGGTGAAAGTGAAATATCATTACTTTTAACGTAATTTTACTTATTCCGTGAATCAGGGGGGGTCATTGCCCCGCTTTTTGGACCCAAGGATCACTTCGGCAGTTCGATAGGGGCGGAAGACATTGTTAGGTGGGGAGTTTGGCTAGAGCGGCACAATTGTTAAAGATAATGTAGGTGTCCTAAGATGAGCTCAACGAGAACAGAAATCTCGTGTGGAACAAAAGGGAAAAAGCTAATTTGATTCTGATTTCCAGTACGAATACGAACTTTGAAAGCATGCCCTATAGATCCTTTAGACCTTCGGCATTTTAAGATAGAGGTGTCAGAAAAGTTACCATAGGGATAACTGCCTTGTGGCAGCCAAGCGTTCATAAGAACGTTGCTTTTTTATCCTTCGATGTCGGCTCTTCCTATCGTTGTGAAGCTGAATTCACCAAGTGTTGTATTGTTCACCCACCAATAGGGAATATAAGCTAGGTTTAGACCCTCATGAGACATATTATTTTTACCCTACTGATGATAGTGTCACAATAGTAATTCAACCTAGTACAAGATGAACCGTTGATTTGCACAATTGGTCATCGCACTTGGTTGAAAAGCCAGTGGCCCGAAGCTATCATGCGTTTGATTATCACTGAATGCCTCTAAGTCAGAATACGGGCTAGAAGTGACATGTACGATCGCCGCCCGATTGCAAACCTGCAGTAGGGGTCATTCGGCTCCTAGAGGAACGTGTCGTTGGTGAAGCCCACTGAGCAGTGGGTAGAATCCTTTGCAAACGACTTAAATACGTGACAGAGTATTGTAAGTGGTAGAGTGGCCTTGCTGTCACGATTCACTAAGATTCAACCCTGTGTCACTTCGATTCATCCCTCCTCCTTCCTAAGTCCGCTCGAAATGCTTCCCCTGTGAGGACGAAGGTTAGGATGAGGCACTCAGAATAATTCACAAGGAATTCAGAAAAATTTCACAAGGAATTTTGAATAATTCACAAGGCACTCAAACCAGGTTTCCATGGCATGCCCCTTGAAGCCTCAATTAACTTTCCATTGTAGGGTAGAGGCCTGCCATGGTGGTGATGGGGTGCCCAGGCATGGACTTGACATCCCCCATGGGATAGCCTTGCAGCCCCCATGGCATGCCCTTTGGTGCCCACAGGGTAGCTCTTGACAGCCCCCATGACATGCCTTGACAGCCAACGAGGATCCATTGGAGGGCAAGTTTGGTGCCAGCTGCCGCGGTAATTCCTACTCCAACAACACATATTTAAGTTGTTGTAGTTAAAAAGCTTTTAGTTGGATCTTGGGTTGGGCACCACCAGGAGTGAAGCCTGTGGCTTAATTTGACTCATCACGGGGAAACTTACTAGGCCCAGACATAGTAAGGATTGACAGACTGAGAGCGCTTTCTTGATTCTATGGGTGGTGGTGCAAGGTTCTTCTTAGTTGGTGGAGTGATTTGTCTGGTTAATTTCGTTAACGAACGAGACCTCATGTCATACCCCGAGCTTTTCACATAACAAGCATATTGTCTATGGTATTTTGTTTGTGATTAGTATTGCATTATGGGGCACTTTGTGACTTAGTGAGTCCTCCTGACTTCCTTCACCTGAGGCATCTGGAATTACACAGTTTAAAAAAAAAACAACGTGAGTCAAAAAGACTCAGTAAGGGAAAAACATAACTTTAAAATTATGATCTTAATGCTTGAACTTGAATATCATGAGAAATCAAAAATCGTGATGCACATGCATGTCTCGTGGTTATGCATATACTCTTGATCGTAAACATAATCTTGTTCTTGAAATTGTCTCATGGCCCTCGAAAATATTTCCTTCATAACTTGTGGGATACTTATGCTCCATTTAACCCCTGGAGTCCGGGTTGTGCGTTCCCATCGGAACCGTCTCCCTTACCCTTGGGGACTTTTCATTTGGTCGAGCTAGCCCGTAGTTGCCCCAGGCCTGATGGCTAGACACGACCCTTGGAGGCTCACACCTTCTCATTGTCCTTCAGTGTGGTTGCATAGCCTCGTAGGATTAAACCAACCTTCTCGCATTCATCCTTCGGTATGGGAGTCCATCTTGATGGTACGGTACCGACCAGAGCCCTTAACTTGACTTGTCTTACCATAAGAGCTTTCCATATGACATTGCATAAAAATGACTTTTAGAAAATCATGCAATGCTCATGCCATGTCATGCTTACTTGAAATGTCATGCTCGATCGTGAAACTATGCAGCGTGTCATTCTAGTTTTGAAAAATGTAAGCTTACTTATGATCCACTTACTTCCACTTACCTCGGTCTCCTTTGAGTAATGGTACGAAGATCGCCTACAAGCGATTCAAATACCTTTTAGATACTTAGGAATTAATCATATGAACACACAAGAAAAATATTTGTATTTATTCCGTTTTTCCCCAAAATTACATTTCTGAAAATACTATATCATTTTCAAAGGTTCACTTTAGAAAACTCTTATTAAACACTTGAGAAAAGTATTTATCAAATAACATAGAATTCTAAGTTTAAAAACTGCAACTATTAAGGTCTAATACCACTAATTTAACCTCTTGTTCTCTATATGTGCTGATTTATTACACTACCCACTAATCACTTAGATAGGTTGCTGACTAAGGCCCTAATTAACTAAATTTCAAGGTTTGAAATCAATAATAATCATATCCTAACCAAGTTTCCAAAACAACAAGGTAAAGGTGCTAAAAACCTGAGCTTGACATATTCAAAATCTCCATACATTAGGGTTACACTTGTTAACTAGCTATTTCATCTACTCTTATGTGTTCAAAGTTTCTTTTTCATACTATTACAATATAACCTCATTTTGCACCTAATATATTTCGGCCATCACATGATTACCCTAATTGCAACCTCAATTCATTCCTAATATCACCAAGCTTTGTTAATCACCCTAATTAATACCAACCCGTGGTCTTAAGCTCCTTCATTTATGCTTACTAACATGCAAGATTTCTTTTAACACTAAACCTAGGTTTTAACCTCTAACTCATTCAGCCATGACATTAAATTCACTTATACATTACATGCAAATGAACTTCATCTACCATTCATTCGGCCATTAGGGTTCCTTCACTAAACCATTCGGCCATGTATCAATTTCTAGTATTCTTGAACCAAACTTCATCTTCAACATGATCTCATCCTCCAATATCAGTTTCACAACCTAGGATCTACAAATCCTAACTAATTTCAAGATCTAGAAAAAGATAACATTCGGCCAAGCATATAGTGAACCAACATCCGAAACTTAGCATGCATTACCAGCTTCATTGCATTTTCCATAAGCAACTCACAACCAAATCATTATTTCTTTCTCCATCTCTAACTTATCCCTTCCTCCAACAACTACATCACAACCAACCTATCAAATCTACCATTTTCATACAAAAATGTCAACAAGGACTATGTCCAAACAAAGAGAAATAGAACATGCAAGATTCGGCTAAGCAAAATCATTTGATATCAAGAATCCAACCCTACCTCGCTTGTGCTGAACTCAAGAGCTGAAACCTCAACCTCCAACTAGAACTCTCGGTTTACCCAAAACCTCTCTACTCTTCAAGCTTCGATTCCACCCTCAAGAATGGTTCCAAGGGCTGAGAAAAGTGTCTACAAGGTGTTGAGATGGAAGTTTATGGTGATGGAAAAGAAGTAACAGCAGCTGAAAATTGCTTGAAGAAAACAAAGTAAGGCTTGAAGCTTTGGAGTGGTTCGGCCAAGAGGGTGAGCTGAGTTTCTGTCAAAGGGAAAATGGCTGAGTGAAGTGAGATTTCCAGCCACCAAGAGAGAAGAAACAAGCTGAGCAAAAGAGAAGGAGAGATGAGCTTCGGTTAAGGGAAATGGAAAAGCAAACTCAAAAGAGAAGAAGTGAAGTATGGTTCGGTCACAAGAGAAAAGAGAGAGCAGCAAGTTTGAAATGAGAGATAATGGAGTTCGGTCAAGGGGAAAAAGAAACAAATGAAATGAAAGGAAGTACTAGGCGTGAAAGGCAAAAGTGAAGCATGAATTTGGACCGAATGATGGCAAGAGGGGAAAGGATGAAGCTTTGTTCTCTCCGTCCATGCCAATTGGTTGCATGGGGCGGCAGCAAATGGTCAAGTGACACATTTTTTTCCAATTTGTCTTCTTCTCTTTATGACTTATGGCTCTCACGTGAACTACACTTAAGTTTCTAGACTTTTCTCCTCTTGTTCTCACGTAAACCACCCTTGCCACTCCACCTATCTTTTCTTTTGATTTCACTTATCTACTTTCATTTCTCTTATCATATAGCCACCTTGGCTTATCACACATATATATACATAGCTTATCACAATATATGTTTTCTAACTTATCTCCCATATGCACTTTAACTTATCAAAATCAATACCATAACTTATCATCCTAACAATCCATTAGCTTATCACTATGATAAGCACACACACTTATCAATTAAATTATTTTCAAGCTATCATATATATCTAGTAGCTTATCATATAATATCTCTAATGATAATTTAAGACTAATGATAATTAAGACTACATAATGATGATCAAGACTACCTATTAAAAGACAGAAAAATAGTTAAATGTTTAACATAAATTTCATGATTTTCTACTTATATATTTTCGGCCATGATATATCAAATTTCTCTTCATAAATTAATTTCATTGATTATGGAATATAATAAGCAATGGAAAAATATAAGTCCATAAAAGAAATTTACCTAGCAACATTCGGCTCTTAGGAAAATAGAATTTAAACTTGTACTAAAAACTTCCACAATGAAAAAGAAATTATCTAAAGAAAATTCTTAAATAAAATTTCATAATAAGTTAATGTACCACAAACATTAAACTTAGGTCATACATTAGCAAAAAAAATGGCATTATAAATTAAATTAAAACGAATACATAGGAAATAACAAAAGGATAAATGGGGCCTCACATATACTCATAAAAATACATGTAGTGGTGCGAGTACGGATCGTTCCCACGGGTAGTATCTAGCCTAGTCTTATGCTATGTGGACAAGGATAGGGGGTTTGGGTATAACGAAAAAAATTTTAAGAAAAAAATAACTAAGTAACAATTCAAATTAAAGTATCGAAATCAATCAAAAAGAACAAACCTCGGTCTAGGTTAACATCCACCATCGGAATTTTACAACTGATCATCAATACAAATTATATTTCAATTCACACTTTGAATATTCACAAATGGAACTATTATCCTATCTCTCCTTAGTCGCAGTTAATTAGAAAACAAGCGATCTAATTAACCCTAACTACTAAACAACCCAAGACATGCGCCAAAAGGTCTAATCGAGTAGCAACCTTAAGAATTAGAGAGATCGATGAAGCTAAACAAAACAAGCACAAGCAGTTGCATTTAATTTAGTCGTTCGTTCTTCCTAAGATTTAATGATTTCTGACGCAGGAAATCATTGAAACTTAGTTGCTTTAAAGATTAGAGGAATCAAACAATTACAGATTTGATATCTAACCCAGCATTAGATTGAAACAAATAATAAACAAGTAGGCCTCCTAGCTATTAAACAAGACAATCA